>JAVRKA010000030.1:0-5255084 GCA_034508555.1 Venustoraphidia nigricollis
TCGGGTTGTACTAGGACAAATTAATCCTGGCTATAGATGGCATTAAAAAAATATAAAAAACGCACACTGAATTCAATGTGCACACAAAAAAACACCGCTTCAGTATTTTTGTCTTTGAAAAATATTTTAGTTTTTTTTCAGTATGTTTGCACAGTCTTAATCCTTTAAAAATCGTATAAAAAGAAAATTGTTTAATTTTTGTGCACCCTGTATATAAGTGTATACGTGACGCATTGAAATGCATGAAATAATAAAATGCAGTAATTAGTAAAGACATCAAACGCACAATTCCACTTGATCAGGTTTGGTTAGTTCATAAACACAAATGGCTTTTGCGTGTATCAAAATCAAGTAGGTATTTCTGTGCATCTGCGGTCAAAAAGTAAAACTGATTATGGCGATTTTTGTAATAAAACGATATCAATGCCCAGTGAATCACTATATAAAGGAGCACGAACTCATCTGGGAGAAATTGACATTATCTCTCCACGAAATCATAATATAAGTGTTTTCTTTTTAGTGTATTTGCCATATGGCAACATACACTATTGGCATCGGTCGGATGGCGGGACCTAGGGGTCGGACCAAAATTTCTCGACGTTTCATAACCTCCTAAACACTTTGGCACCATTTTTGAAAATGTTTATATATATATATGTATATATATATATATATTTATATATATATACGTATATATATATATATATATATATATATATATATATATATATGTGTGCGGGCAATAACTTTCGAAAGAGTTAATTGATTTCAACGAAATTTGGCCCATGTGTTGAAATCCATCACCGCAAGAAGTCTATTTAAAATGGGCCTAATCGAGCCATTTTAAGGGTAGTTTTTGGGGGTTGAAAAATGTTTTTGGGCCCCAAAATACCGAAAAAGTTCTCCGAATCGTTTCAAAATTGAAATTTAACCCTCTGGTAGTAATTAAAAGGTGTCCCCAAAATTTTAATAAAATCGGTCCGACAGGACCGGATTTACAAATTTTATGAAAACACTAGTTTGCAGATAGTGACTTATTTATTGAAGGGTGTATTTAATTCGGTGTAGACGTTCGATTGATAATAATATTACAATTAAGAAAAAAAATGTTATTTTAAGGGGTGTATTAAGGGGTTAAATTTTTTATTTTGCCCAAAAACAAACTTAATTTCACATAATAAAAGTATAAAACCACACGGCCCTATACAAGCAAATACACTATATTGTCGGCAGGGTTTTGGCACTGCGACCCGGGGTTTTTTATCACTAACGTCGCTAATTTCCCATATTGTATTGACGTAAATTTAGGTACCATAAGTATACATGTGAAATAAACAAGCAAATATTAGATAAGTAAGCTGTCAAAATATTCATTGGAGTATAAGAATTATATATTAATAAGTAATTGATTACAATTTTAGAGTTAATTTTGATATTTTAATCGAACTTTGACTCAGTAAATCAATATAATTAATTGTTCCGTATGAAAATTATACTGTTCTATTAATTGGTTTCTCATTTGACTCACGTGAAGCGTATGAACACCGTTTCGATCATAGACATCCATGGTTTCGATTAATTACATACAGAACACTAGTGAGTAGTGACGTCATATTTTAGGAAGCTTTTGTAGTCCTTATATAGTCTCCATGAGTGAATCGTTCAGCTCATATAATTCTGCATTTTTCGTATAAAAAGAGACAGCATTCACATGCCTCGATACGCCTTCCCATTACACGAACGTCGCGAACTACGAGTCAAACGAACCTCGTACATTTAGACCCTAAATTCAAGTTTACTTAGCTTTAAAATCAACGTTGGTGCGATTTTCGTTCGACAAGTCGTTCGCTACGTTCGTGTGATGGAAAGATGCCTCGAGGCATGTCAATGCTGTCTCTTTATTGAAGTGAAAAATGGTGAACTACGTCGCTAATAAAGTTGATGATTCAATCGTTTTTGATCTGACTTCAGTTTTATCAAAAAATCGACATAAGCGGTTTTGTCTCTTATCTGTAACGGATGAGTAGATTCGGTCAGATCAAGCGGATTTGGTGTAAAGTAAACAATGAATTTTTCATGAAATTGTGCTGAAACTGTTTATTCGGCGTATTGCAGTCATTTAATATTTTACAATTCGTGACGACATCGTTTTCAACCGCGTCATCTGCTTTTACTTCGACGGTCTGCCGCTATGTGGCCACTCTTTCAAGACGGCTTAGAGTGACTCTAGCAATCTAGTGTGGCCAACAGGTCACGTGACCTGATCGGAGTTATTTTATACGCAGTGTACAGCTGTCGGCCGCTTCTGTCCAGAGTGACCGCGCAGGCGCTACATACGCAGTGTCCATCACTCGCGGCTCAATACGGCGTTGATCGGATGAATTGGCCACACTCTTACTATGGGTTAGTTAAGTTTATAAGCAAGTTGAAAAATTTACAAATGAGAATAGCGTATATGCATGTAACTGACATTTAGTTCAAATATTATTTTTTGTAATCTGTATTGCAATTGATTAAACTCCAAATAGTTTTTTTCTTTTTAAATGTTTGCTAAATAATAAATGTCAATTAAACAAAAATGCAATAAATACGCCCGAAATATAAATTATCGAAACGCAGTGTGACGTTGAAGTATATGTTAACGTAACTACTTGTGTGGTTGCTAAGTATTTTTTCACCAGAATAAATACTTTGTTTAAACAAGATGTTTGACATATACTCTTATATAATTTTTGTAGAGAATCTAACGCTCTACAAAAATCCTCAGAAAATTTTTGAACCAGTAAACTTAGCGAAAAACACAAGATACCTTTTTTGAAAAGCGTTAAATTCTCTACAAAAATATGTATGTCTCATTTTTGCAAACTCCCCCAAGTTTCAAAATTTGGAAGAACAAAAGGAGTTTTCCACATGTTATTTTCCATAAGAAACTTTGGTTGGAATGATTATATATATATAATATTAAAAGCTCAAATTTTTAAAGAAATTTTTTTTATCAATTTGGAAACGTTTGACCCCCTGGGAGCATAGAAATTTGACAATATTTCTGTTAAGGACCACCCTAATGGACAAGTTTCTTGCGAATCTCGATAATATAAACATACCGCTAGTATCTATGATTTAGGATTTTTTGTGTTCATGTTACCGAGATTGTACTGCATGTACTATGACGTCAGGCGCGTTTGAATAACCAAATTATCTTGCCCAAAGAGAATACTTATTTATTTTTCAATTCAATAAGATTGATTTCACGAATGATTTCGAGTGTGTGATAACTTTTAATATGAAAATAATTGATTTAAACAATTTTCAAAAATTATGCATATATATCCTATTGTCAATAAATTATATTATATATTACACAAAATGATTTACATGATTTACTTCAAAAATATATGTTTAGGTAAAAAAAGAGATAGGGTGGTTACTGCGTCAATCATTTGCTATCAAATAAAATTTCCAGAAAATATCGAAAGGCTTTTTCTGATCCTTTAAGTTTTCAACAACAACAATGCGTCATAGGACAAGAAAAAATAAACTTTTTTAATTAAGTTGAAGAATTGTAATTTGATTCAGAAACTTTTTTATGGCTAAATATTTAATTTCTCGAGTTAACAGAGAACTGAAATGAGAAGTGATTAAACAACGCCGGCCGGCGTAAAAATACAAAATATACACGTTTCTGCTACGAAACAATTCTGAAGCAATACCGGAGAGTACAGCAATGTTACGTCTTTGCATGACAAGGAATTTTACAATGTGTCCATTATCAAGCGCTACATACTAACGATCAAACGAGAATATATAGAAGGAACGTGATGTTCGTTTGTCGGTTTCGTTCCGTTATGCGTTATATAAAAATGCTCTTGTCTGTGATTAGTTCAATCGATTGCTTACGTCATTCGAAACCCTTAGCTTGATTTTTCAATTACAATGAACGTTTGACAGAAGTTGGGAAAAAATTCCAAGATCTACTAGTCCGACCTTCAACGACCTTTCAACAATGTTAACGCCCAGCCTATAGTATTCTACTAACCTAGGATTGAATCAACCACTACCATTAATAATGTTGGATCTTTTTGAGACAACATTAATACTCTGCATTGTCAACCACAACGTTGTTTTGTCCTGAGTTTCTATTAGCAACGCTTAAGGAGGTTCACCAGTGTAAAATTTTCAAAAAATCAATTTTTTTTTTTTTTTTGTATAATTCTTATCTAAAACATGCCAGAAATGACATCCTAAAAGGATTTGTATGTAAGTCTCTGAAAACTATGTTTCATAACGTCCTTAAACTTTAAAAGCGTTTTTCTCAAAACTATGTTTTTTAAGTTGGTGTGCAGGATTGCGCTAAATGTATTCAATGAAACAAATTGAAATTTTGTGTGTGCAGTTTTTATACATTACTCATGGTACTGACGTATGGGATTTTTTAAATATTGATTTTTACATTTTTTACAGCTTATAATGTCAGAGAAAAATACGTAAAAAACGGATTTTTTTTTCAAGGTCCGCCATTTTGTTAGTTTTCAAAATTTTGCAAAACCCCTACGTCAGTATCTCGGCAAATGGATTACGAATAACGAGATATTTTCATTTTTCGTTTTAGACCAGCGATGCGTATTGCATCTTGCACACCGTTTGGCAGTGTCATTTTGTGGATATCACGTTTCAGCCTTTATCAGAGGCACATCAATTTGATTATATACTTTCAACAAAATTTACGTAGAATACTAGATAATACACGAACAAAATGGCGTAAAAACTGTTGAAAAAACTTTAGTAGTTCTTCCACAATAAATTCCTGAAAAACCGCTCGATAATCGGTCGTTACACTGATGAACCCCTTTAAGAAACAAATAAGTTAAATACAATTTTGCACTGTCGACCACAAAATTATATTTCTTCTGCGTTGCTAATAGAAACAAAACAGAACAACGTGTGGTTGACAATGCAGAGTATTAATGTTGTCTCAAAAAACCCAACATTATGCTCAGTCATTACAGAAGTTTCGACTGAACTGTCATACTAAGAATTGGTGTCCGTATTGCATTTAACCTATACTAAATATTTCGCGGTGTGTCCTATGCAACAGAAAGAGACGGCCTCCTGGTACATGGAACATAACCTGCTCCTTCTACAATATAGTGTCTTCCTGGACATGCATATAGAAGAAAGGAAAACGTAAGGCATATAACAAAAGACTGCGTGTCTTCCAAATAAGGATAGGAAAACTGTAAAGCTTATACATTGTGATGTAAAATTACCAGTTATTTATGACAGAGTCCATTTTGGTAGGATAATTTACTGATTGATTAACCGGCTATATATAAAACAAAATGACAGTTTTCGGTTTGTGTTTCAGAATAACAAAAAACAAAACAATAGAGCAGTTTTCCATAGTAGAATCGAATGGATTAATTACATAACATGTATTTGTATGTTTATACAATATGTCGTAGGATAATTGAAATAATCAAATCATCGAGAAAATCCTAAGACGATTGCAAAAAACTGGGTAATTGGAATCCGGTTTTTTGCAAACATCTTAGGATTTTCGCGAAAATCCGATTTTTTTAATTATCCTACGACATATAGGTACCTACATATATTAGTTAGTACATAGGCGCCGACCTCAAAATTTCATTATTTTCATCTTTTTAGTGATTTTTTTGAAGGAGGTTAATATATTTTTTTTATTTTTTACTTTTTAGTGGTGGATTTGATTTCGCACATTTTTGAAGATTTCACTCGATTTCTCCAGGGTTCCATCATCAGATCCTGACCTGATGACCATGGGACGACCTGGGATGTATACCCTTTCAAACAAAAAAAGAATTTTCCAAATCGATTCAGGCGTCTTCGAGTAATCGGGTAACATACATAAAAAATAAAAAAAAAGATTCCGACGAATTGAGAACCTCCTCCTTTTTTTGAAGTCGGTTAAAAATTAAAATTAAAACCTTTTTCGTTTATCGTTTTTTTTTCTAATATTTTTTTTCAGTAATCCTGTAAGTTTCTAGTAGTCGGAATATGGTGCATCCCTGCTGTTTAACAGGGTTAAAGTAAATAGTGACGCAGGGACATGACGGCGTCTGTCATGTGTAAACGTTACATTTACTTACTCTGTAATATTGTTCAAGGCAGGACCTGATTAACAAGGAAAGTTATATCCTTTTCAACCCCCGACGCAAAACGCAGTGTTTGTCGATGGGAATGTAGTTTATTAACGGGTAGTTCGATTTTGATGCGGTTTGTTTTGTTTGATGCTTTTTATTGAAATCGGCTTTGTCTTTCCGTCATTCTGCCTTGGTTTTACACTTATTTTATTAATGTAATGTAAAGACGAATTTGCTGTAAGAATCGGTGGTTCAGTGGTAGAAGCCACGCGGGCGATCCGGGCTCGATTCCCGGTCGATGCAAATATAATTTTTAGATACTATGCCGATTTTCGTCTCCCCTATTTTATACAGTTTGGCTTCTTCGTCGCACTCATTAGTGACAAAATATTGCAACTGTAATTAACAGGGATGCAAATTGAATCAGGGGTGCAGCCGAAAAAAGTAATGACGACAAACCAAAATTATAAAACGTTACAATACTTATAACTAAAATTACAGTAATTTAAATTTAACTTTTACGCCCGGTAGAAGTAATACATCTAGATAAAAAAAACTAACTGAAATTTCACTCTAGGAATATTTTTAAACTGTACAATTAAGACTAACTTATGATTTTATTTATTTCTACTCTTGTAGTATGTGGATTTTGTAATTGGTTGTCAAATATATAACCACGTTTTTATGCTTAGGTGAATTGAACTGCATACGGACTTAATAGGCCGCGCAAAAACGTCACCTACGAAATTCTCAGAACGCGTCTTAAAGAAGTTTTACTTAAAAAAGCTAAGGACGATCCTGGTTCAAAGCAAATTTGCATTCATGTCCTATTTCACAAAACCATTATACGGACGCTTTTATATATATAATAATATCTAAAGTTTTAATTAGCAAAATCTTCCATGTTATTTACTTTATATGATGTAACGCAAAAACAAACTTGTCGTCATTTATTTCAAAATTATTAACTACCAAACTTTATTCAAAACATTACAAATATTTTTAATGACACGCGGTATATATAAAAAGTTTGTGTTTGCATGATGGTCGTAATTAATTTTGGCCTGAAAACAGTTGAACGGTGTAGCGATGCCGTTTCCACGGCTCTTCATTACAAGCCCCCAGTTTCCAGATTCTAATCCTAGCGCTAATAAAAACTATCAATTAAATGTATTATTGTTTCTGATGATAAATAAAAATTCCAGCCAATTGGGCGACAAGATCATTCCAACATTAAAAATACTCACAATTTGACATAACAAATAAAAAAAATATATATAAACGCGCGAGTGACGTATTTGATATTTGTTTGCATGGTTACATAATATGATTTCACGTATAAAATTTAATCAAAGCAAGCTTGTCAGCTATACATATCTTAATTTTGACAGATCTTAAGAACAAAATAACCGTATTTTTTTATTTTCGAAATATTTTTGAAACTATATAGTTTAGAAATTTTTTTTCTATAAAACTTTCATAGAAAAATAAATAGAACAGTTTAGTATATCATTATAAATCATTATATGAGAAAAAAACAACGTTATAGCATATATTTCTTTTGCGCATGCGCCGATTTTCCTAAAAACAATAGGGCTCTTTATATTTGTATACCAAACATCCTCCCAAAATTTGGTTTCAATCCGTTCATCCGTTTGACTTTATCGTGCTCACAGACGCACAGAACTTTTCCAAAAATATGTTTTTTTGGATTCGGGGGACCTCAAAACGAAAAAATATTGTAAAATTTTGAAAAGTGAATTTTGACCTAAATTAGTACCATTCCCCAATAGTGGATTGGAATGGTAAAAACCAGTTGATACTTCCGTAAGCTGGAGACTTGTAATAGCTGCCTACGTGATTGTATTTTTATGATCGGTATTTTTTTGCCTAGTGTCTATTTTATTTATTGTAGGTCATTAGCGCCTTAATTACATCAAATAACAGAATCACTTAAAACTAAACGACATCACAAAACATCCATGAGCAGAGGCAGGATTCGTACCCATGACAGTCCGGTCAAGAAGCCAGTACACGGTCTTCCTGTCCTGTGTCGACGGAAATTGATGAAGTATCTACTAAAAACCAATTCGCGGAATTTCATCTGAATGACAGATTAATACTATCATGACGAGATCATGTCATTCTTTATATAAACAAGAAGTATATAAGAAGACCAGAAACAAGGAAAATTAAGAAAATCCATTAGTACGTTTTATCTAATCGCTTTCTGGATATGCCAAAGGCAAAAATTTAATTAATTTTATATTGTAGATAAGATACATTTATATGATTTATACCACTTGATTATTAGTGTATTTGCCATATGGCACATACACTATTGGTGTCGGTCGGATGGCGGGACCTAGAAGTCGGACCAATATTGTTGACTTTTATAACCTCCTGAAGAATTTGGCACGATTTTTGGAAATGCAATTACTTTCGAAAGAGTTAATTGATTTTAACAAAATTTGGTTTACACGCTGGAATCCATCACTGCCGAAGCTTATTTAAAATGCGCCCAATCAGACTATTTTAAGGGTGTTTTTTACTTGTTAGAAAATATTTTTGGGTCCAAAAACTACCGAAAAAAAAAATTCAATATCGTTTCAAAATTGGAATTAAGCCTTTAGTAGTTTAAAATGTCCTGTTAGAATTTTAATAAAATGAGCCCAACAGAGGACTGGACTTATAAATTTTGTGAAAACACTAATTTACGAATACGGACTTGCTTATTGAAAGATATATATAATTGGGTGCAGATTTGAATTGAAAATATTGTCGCTATTCAGAAATAAAAATATTATTTCAAGGGGTGTATTAAAGGGTTAAATTTTTAATTTTGTCTAAAAATAAATTTAAGTAACATAAAGCTACAATACCTGTGTTAGCAAATACACTATATTGTCGACAGGGCTTAACTTTTTCAACAGTCCGATGCTCGCTGCTTAAAGCACTTAGTTTCAGTGCTTTACCCACCTCTGATCAGCGCCACTTTTCCCACTGGGCACGTGCCCAGGGCCCCACGATCGATGGGGCCCCCTAGTTCTTGCCAGATCAACATTCTATAACTGATCCTGCCGACAAATATCACATATAGATAATTTTTTTAATAATGTATTTGTTAACTATTTATTTGCTTAGTAATTAATCTTTTTTTAAGAAAAAATAGTCTTCCGTAATAGTCCTAGGAGCCCAGGGCCTCAAATAGGTTCAAGACGGCCCTGCCTCTGATAACACAGTACATAAATCAACACAAGGATATATATCCATTAGTGCAAACTGTTTTGGTACTTCTGAACGTTGGACTGATATCACTCCATTTGGATGTTGCAAAGATCCTTCAAGTTGTGCAAGTTACTGGTTCAATTACTTTGATAACACAATTATTTGAAGTTGAAGCAGCGCATTCAAGTTATTTACACAATTCCATTATCAAACCACTGCCGGCTCATTGGGGAAACGGGGACCGGAAGATGACGTCCCTTTCACACATTTTCTCATCTGATACAATACGCAACCACCGCTATAACAAAACACTAACAATAGGGAATCCAAACTAAGGGATCGTCGATTTAGAACAATATTTTTGTGAGAGAAATCATATTCCAAAGTTACAAAATGTGCATATCTATAGTACGGTAGATTTGAGCGCCTCACATATCTATAAACTATTGACTTTAGGCATATGCCGTTAAGGACTTTTTTGTACGAAATTGCTCATACGCAATTTCCTCCTAGATTACAGCGAAAGCTGGAAAACACATTTTTAATTATTTTTTATCTCGAGGTAGATAATAATAATAGTACTTGTTCATTACGGTATAGTTTGTAAGACTAAATTATTAAACAGTAGCATAGCTACCGTTTGCTATAATTGTTAAGAAACACTCATGCTAGGTTGCAGAAAGAAATGTCAAATAATTTAATTTGACAATGACCTTACATTGTGTACACACATATTTCTCCATAAGAAAAGCATTGAATTTTAATTCGATTCTGTTCGAAAAATATTTGATCTATTGAAATGATATTTTTTCTAAACTGTGGATACGTGTAATTAACATAGTTTTTTGCATAATTTTTATTTCAAAACGATTTCTTTCTACGCATTTTAATCAAAATTTAACTTGAAAAACGGCCTTTTTCTGTGTAGATCAAAGATTTGTTTTTGTGTGAATACAATCTAATGTTGTACATTACAGGGAGTTTGAATACGACATTAGACTGGTCTTGCATATATGAAAACTGTAATTTATTATCACAATCTAAGGTCATTGTCAAATCAAATTTTTGACAATGTTTTGTGCAACCCAGCATCCTTGTTATAATGCAATATTGGAAATATTTATTTTCAAACAAATGTCATCGTCGGGATTTAAGCCCGAATATTTCCATTTTCGCGGCGAAATGATTTACCAGTTACTCTACGGTGCCATATCTCAACAGTAAATTAATTTTAAAGAACTGATTCCAAAGAAACACCCGGTATTTTAATAATTTTGTCTTCTGTTTCTTTTATTTTCTCAGCGAATTTAAATTTTCGGTTCGGAGATAAAAATAAAACTTTACCAAACTTTAAAATTTTATTATCTGTTTCAATTCAATAAAGTAGGGAATTCTCGAAATATCTCCGCATAGACAGAGATAGATGTTAAATGAATCAAACCAATTTGACGTAGACAGAGGTGGGTAGATAGCTGTCCAAGAATGAGCCGCTCAAAACTAAGTTTTGAACGAATCAATCCTTGTGAATCTATTATGTCTGTTTTTTTCCAGACGTTTTATGCTTTGTTCTCGGTTTACCATAAAAGGTTGATATTTGGCATGTTGTTTCCTGGGAACCCAAGAATAAAAATCCTAAACCCTTTGACTATATAGAAATGGACATGTATATATAACACTAGAACAAAAAGTGCAATTTGCCTGCCACGAAGAAGGCTACATATATCCCAAATTGCCCCAGACTACATGGCGAAAAAGCTATTTAACAGGCTGCCAGAGTCAATACAGGTTTTACCTATAAAAAATTTTAAAAATAAGCTCAACAGTTTCTTTAAAAAAACTGTTTTTATAGCATAGGTGAATTTCTGACGTTTTGTAATCACAATTTTGACTTGTAATAAATGTAATATTCAAATAAAAACTATTCTATTCTATTCTATAAATACCTATTCAATGTAGGTGCAGCCTAAAAGGGACGACCGATTAGAATGAAAAACTACATGCAGATAATCTATGACTATGGGAGTTATGAGCTCAATAGACATGGGCACATGACAAGCGTAACGTAGATGGCAGCAGGTACATAACGACCTAAGTTATGATTGGTTTTTGCTCTGAAGTATAGTAAAAACTAAAGCTAACGCGTTCCTTACTGAGTCACATGATTTAAATAAGGAATAATTCAAAGTAAATATGTGATATTTTAATATTATAACCATCATTTAAATAAGTATATTAGTTTTTCTATCTCTATAATTTCTTGTCCTGTGGCAAAATCTTCCTTAGTTAAGCGGACCTTATGAACTATTGTCACTATTGTTTTTTGCCTTCACATTAGTAAATACAGTACACCGGCATTGTTAATGAATTATTATTTGAAATAAATTTATTTTGTACACGCTGCTATGAACTATTCACAGAATGAGGTCGTTATATAGTTAGCGTTCCTAGCGGTAAAGTTTGGCAGCGTTCATCTCCATTGAAACACGCGGTGTAGCGTTCTACATTTTTTATCCAACCTCTATAATTTGAACACTGGTAAACCACAGCACATCAGCATTTTCAATGATTTATTATTTGAAATAAACTTATTTTGCACACACTATTATGAATTGTTTACAGATTGCAGTCGTTATATTGCTGGCGACCCTAGCGGTAAAGTTTGGCAATACCAATTTCCGATCTCTTCGCCTATTATATTCATTTTTAAGGCTGTTCTATATCATATAACTCGTGTCTGAATCAAAGATATTTGAATCTTAACGAAGAACTGAACTCGCCATCTTAATATATTAGTAGGCTGTAGTACAAGAAAGTTTTTTTTATTCGGCATTTTGCGAAGCGAAATAAAGTTTATACAAGTTAGAAAGACACTGATAGAGACGGAAAGGTCGACGGGCAGGTCGTCGCGTCTCACCGTAATCAAATCACTTAAATAACTGACATGTCTTGTAACCAAATTACGTGATTTTAGACCGACGCGCACCAATCATAATAAAATATTTTCATATATTTTTATTATAGGTTATAATATTCATGGCAGACATCGCCCCTTCAAGTTTTTTACAAGCTTTTATTTAGTTTCACCTGTACCGATTACTATGTTGTTGTTTTATATTTTATTTGTTACTTTTTAAACAGTTATCTGTTATATTTTTAAACTGTTATTTTATGTCTCATATTTTATGTATGCCTTTGCGGCTTTAATTAATTAATTAAATAAATAAAAATGCCTGTGGGTTTATAATCGAATCTTACAAGTTGAATTTGACCCACTTCTCGTTGTTCGATTGAGATTAAATTTGGTTCTGAAGACAATACAATATAGTACATTGAATATTATGGTAGATCCAATATGGCCGCCAGCAAAATGGCGGATTACCTTCTTCTTTACAACCCCCTTCACATGGGTATCAAATGAAAGTGTACGACAAGTAGAATACAATCAACAGTGTGACTTGATTCCAAATCCAAAATGGCGGATCACCCATTTCTTTACAACCCCCTTGTTATGGGTATCAAATGAGAGGGTATGACAAGTAGAATACAGTAAACTGTGTGACGTTATTTAACATCCAATATGGCGGCTAAAAAGCGTAACTAAAAATTTGAAAAAAAAATAGAAAAAAACCTTTAATAACGACAAGCTTTTATTGCAGTGTACTGAAAAAGATAAAAACAATTTTTAATTCGTTTACACTAAAGTTTTTTTCCTTCTGATGGCACACAACCACTTATTTTTCAGTTCCGGATTCATTGGAAATACAAAACTTCTATAATTTGAAAATTGGTATAAAACAGCACATCGGCATTGTCAATGTTTTATTTTCGAAATAAACTTATTTTGCACAGGCTACTTATAAACTATTCACTGCAGACTGAGGTTGTAATATAGCTGGCGCTCCTGGTGGTAAAATTTGGCAGTACCCATCTCCATTGGAGAATCGTTTCGTTGATTAGTAAATAAATAAATAAATTATCGCGAGCGAAGCCACGGGTAAAGGCTAGTAATATATAAGTGTACAACTTGTAGAGAGGAAAATTGGAAACATAAATATCTCAGGTTTCTTAAAAAAAAGATACGTGCCGTTTGAGGGTAAAAGCTGCTAAAGTTTTATAGTGATTGAAAAATTCTAATTCAAGTCGAAATCCGGAAAATTGAAAAAACGCAGATAAAAACTACATTGTGAATAAAAGGTCAAAGGTTTGATTTGATTAAGTGAGGGACTTCATAACAAAGTACGGTCCTGATAACAATACCAGAAGAAAAAGTCAAAAGACGTTAACGGCGCCATTTATGAACACTGCCAATATGTGGTGACAATACAAAATGGCGTATGTAGATGTTTTTTAAATGAAGAAATTTCTTATATTAATACTTACATTTAATTTCCTAGAAGAAGAAAATATATTTTTGAAACGTCAGTAGAATACAACATTGAAGAACACTCATTTATAGCTTTCTCGAATTATCCAAACTTCAATCAGAAATTGTTACTTAAACAGAATAGACGCTTGTAATTCTTGTTGTTGAGCGTCTATAATCTATAATATTTTGGTATATTAATAGTGATCAATTTCTTTTACAATGAAAAGGAAGACAAAAAAATTTAAGAAAAATGTATTTTCGTGTAACTTTAACTATCTACATTCTACGCAGTTCACGCCACGGAAATTCTCAGAAGGGACGATTTTTTTCGACTTCATTCACAAACATCACCATACCAGGTATAGCTTATTTTCGCAAAATGTTCAAAAATTATAACCTATAACCTTCCTGGATAATCCCTCTTTCTATTGATGAAAACCGTATGAAAATCCGTACACCAGTTTCTGAGTTTAGTTCGACGTAACACAAACTCAGCGCGGCGGGGGACTTTACTTTGTAGTGATAAATGATGCCTAAAAACAGGAAAAAAATCTGAAAAATACACTGTACAAGGCGCTACCAGTAGCTCTGCACGTAATTAAGATGAAACACTGTTTTATAGCAATTTAGCGATGAAGTCTTTTACTTGATATAATAATAATCTGACAAACGCGACTTAGCATTGTGACCATCAGAACTGTACATATGTACCGGATGTAAAGACAACCGCTTTGCCTTTGGGTTTCCGGTTTATTACTCTAAACCTACTGGGACTGAATGTCGAAAACTTTGTCAAAATATTTTCCATAATATAATATATATGGTATCAAACTTTTCGAAACGGCACTTTTCTATTTTAAACTTATATAGGTGTGATTGTTATTTCAGTATAAAAAATGTTAACACTTTTGACACTA
Source organism: Venustoraphidia nigricollis (assembly GCA_034508555.1). NCBI lineage: Eukaryota > Metazoa > Arthropoda > Insecta > Raphidioptera > Raphidiidae > Venustoraphidia > Venustoraphidia nigricollis. The sequence continues at coordinate 14,631 of JAVRKA010000030.1, forward strand.
ATTCAATAATAAATCACAGGTATTAAATAAAATAATATAAAACAATCGTGTTATTGTTATTCTTGCAACGTTTCGACTACTTTATTTAGTCTTCGCCAGGCTCTGAAAAATACATATTTATATTCTGCAAAGACCATAGAGACAGGACTACATGACAGCTTATATTTTGCACGAAATGATAAGTATTTTATATTATTTTAAATTTTATATTTAAGATTATTATCAAATTTAATGACATGTAGCTTCAAATATTTTTTATCAAGTGTTTTACAATCTAGTAAGATAGGTTGTTATCTCTGATTATTTAAAATTAATTATTACCGCATGATGTCGTTATAGAGACGAATTTTTTATTTTCTGTTATTAATTTTGTCATTCATGAAAAAATAATTCAATTTGATACCTTACCAATCTTTTGAACATTATTTAATTAATTTTAAATATAATGTGTTCAATATTATAAAAATTTTAAACATAAATCATTTGATCGATCATTTCATTTATTAGTTATGGTAATAATTTACAATTTTTTTTATATATTTTAATTATTATAGTATAATTGAATTATATATATATATATATATATATATATATATATATATATGTATTTTTCAGAGCCTGACGAAGACTAAATAAAGTAGTCAAAACGTTGCAAGAATAACAATAACACGATTGTTTTATATTATTTTATCCAAATACCTGTGATTTATTATTGAATTATATTAATAATTTTGGATGCGATATAATATCTAACTTTTGACATTTGTCTTACAATTTGTCATACAAAAGTGTAAGATTATAAGATACACTAACCGGTTTGATTTCAGCATTAGTCACTTTTAATATCGTGCTCCAGCGTAAAAAGTGTTAACACTGTTGACACTATTGTGTTTATTATATAGATACATAAGTGTAAAGTGAACTGATCTGTTTGGTATTTCAGTTAGTGTTTGACAATATTGAGTTGTTATAGAAACGTGTAAGATACGCTGATTTGTCTGGTATTTCGGTGTCGAACTAAAACACTAACAGTCCCGAATCTTGCGAGGAAAACTGCGTAGTGTATGAATTTGACAACTATGCTATAGAACTAATTGATACTTTGTGTAAACAACGTACAGTCTACACTACACTGATGTACCAAACACAGCTATATACTAGTTTATCCTGAAATAGTGGTTTGAGTTTTTAGTGTATTTGCCATAAACACTTTGGCACCATTTTTGAAAATGTTTATATATATATATATATGTATATATATATATATATATATATATATATATTTATATACGTATATATATATATATATATATATATATATATATATATATATATATATATATATATATGTGCGGGCAATAACTTTCGAAAGAGTTAATTGATTTTAATGAAATTTGGTCCACGTGTTGAAATCCATCACCGCAAGAAGCCTATTTAAAATGGGCGTAATTGAGGCATTTTAAGGATAGTTTTTAGGGGTTGAAAAATGTTTTTGGGCCCCAAAATACCGAAACAATTCTCAGAATCGTTTCAAAATTGACATTTAACCCTTTAGTAGTAATTAAAAGGTGTCCCTTAAATTTAAATAAAATCGGCCCGACAGGACCGGACTTACAAATTTTATGAAAACACTAGTTTACAAATAGTGAATTATGTACTGAAAGTTCTATATAATTTGGTATAGAGGTTCGATTTATAATAATATTGCAATCAAGAAAAAAAATGATATTTTAAGGGGTGTATTAAGGAGTAAACTTTTATTTTGCCCAAAAACCAACTTAAGCTCGCAAAATAAAGCCACACTGCCTGTATAAGCAAATACACTATATTGTCGGCAGGGTTTTGGCACTGCGACCCGGGTTTTTTTTACTATTTCCAGTGGTATCATTAAAGTTGAAAGATAAACGCGAATCGGGAAAAATAAAAAACGACTGTTGTGACAATATTCCATCTCTCTAGAGATACTTACTGCGCAATAATTTTATAAAACAAATCATTGTTCTGATAACTTTTAAAAACAAAGTTTTACGTTAAAACAACAGGAAAACCGAATATATTACAAGCAGGCGATACTTTCTTAAAATAGTCTTCTGGGACTATAGATTTGTGGATTATTCAAAAGTCTGGCTTTTTAGATAACGTAAAAATGAACAAAAAAATAAATTTTAGCGTGTAGTTTTGTGTGAAATTTTACTTAAAAATTGTCGAAAGAACTGTCAAATTAGCTGTAAGCCATGTTTGAACTATGTTTGTCTCTGCCGAAATACTCTGCTGTTTAATTAATTACTATTTAAATAAGAAATAATAATTTATAGTCATTTAAGTAACATTTTTGTATTACAATAAATACGGACGTAATTACTAATACGGTAGTAGGCTAATAATCTTAATCGATGCAAATAAACCAAATTTTGCGGTTGAACCTTTAAGTATTGCATAAGAACTTACACTTCCTCGAGTGTCGCGCGAATTCTGCAGTCATTTGAAAGTATTACAATCCATATTTTCAATTTATTATAATTGCAAAATATGCTCCCGTAATTTGGAACTGTGGTCGCAAAACTCATTTAATTACTAACTTTACAAACATAGGCCATAAATTTGGAATACATTATAGTAATTTGTATTAAAATACAAATTTATTTAATTACGATTTTTATTAGCTGTGATTATTAAGCATTGAGCTTCAAAAAATGCGACATGCTGTTTAAAAATTTCAAAAAACATATATTTTGCCGTACAAATTGAGTCAGAAAACGTGATATTCGTCAATATTTCTTCACAACACGTCACGAGATTTCGAATTACGGGAAGGCAAATTAACATTTTTTTTTCTTTACAGACTTATGATAAAAATAGCGACAAATTTGTAAATTTATTTTTTTCTGAACAATGTGTAAAACTTATGCTAATTTTCTAGTTTTTATCCGATTTTAAATCGCTTATTTAAATCAAATAAACTGTAAAAACTTGGCTAAAAGTCATACGTAGAATGGTAGGTATATATTTCTAGTTTATTTTGAAGCATTAAATCAAAGATTGAATAAGATTTTTACCGAGCTGGGTAGAGTAGTGGTGACAGCACTAGACTCGCATTCGGGAGGTACCGGGTTCGAATCTCGGCGGGGGCAGATGTGGCTGAGACTTTTTCCTACTGCCTCTCGCCGAGAAACGGTAATTCCTGTACTGGCCATCTTGATTGAGGTTTTACATGGTTTCCCTCAATTAATTCCAGATAAATATCGAGATGGTTCCTTATTCAAGGCCATGGCCGATTACCTATCAAACTCCCAGTTCAAAATTACCTATCCTATCCTAATTTCCTATAATTCCTTCATTCGCCCATTGCTATTAGTTAAGTTGAAGTTTTAGAAATGTAGAGAAAATAACGAGAAGTGGTAAAATGGAAAATTGTAATGGTGCGAATGGCGTCTGTTATGACATAAAGTCGAGAAACGGACGTTAAACGCATTATTATTATTATTGAATAAGATTTTCCATAGAAATTGAAGATTTCCGAAACGCGAGTAAGTGCATTTCACATACAACACTTACACACACATCTCCAACTAGTCGCAAGATAGAGCTATACGGGTCCAAAAGGGGGCATATTGAAGAGCTGGTAAGCAGTTACGTTAATAATAGGTTCAAAATCCAATTGGTTACTTTCACCAGCTCTCGGGTTAGAAAATGGAAACGACGGAAACCGAAAAAAACCGGTATTACCGAACGCTCGGTAGAAAATTTTGTTACATAATTAATTCCACGTTGGAGACACCGTTCCATAGGTACCTATTTATTTGTAATTCTTTGTTAAATTAATGTTGACTGACAACTTTTTTTTAATATTATTATATTATAAAATATAGTTGACATTTTCTCGAAAGATCAACTCAAACTCCCGGTCGCACACAATACACGTCAGATGTTGAATTTCTCACAATCGAAAATTGAATCACGCTAACTTTAGATCATTTAGAAAAGATATCAAAATAATCATTATATATTATTTCTTAAAAGTGTTTTTTTTTTTCGGTAGGAAATGTCTCCTTTAATACTGTATCAAAATTAATGTTTGATACGCCATTTTGGAGATTATTTTTCTCTCTAAAGATAAACAATGAGATATTATATCTTAAAATTAATGTTTTCATTAAAACATTACAGTATAAAAATGTTAACAATTTCATTACAGAAAATAATATTCAGAAAAAACAAATGTCGTTATCTGGTGGAAATCTGTTTATTTTAACAGTTGTCGATAATATTAAGTGACGTATAGTGGCGCTGAAATTTCTGAATAGAATAGAATAAAATTTATTTCCAGCCTATTATATTACGTAACTAACCACTAACGGTGCGAAGTATTGGCACGGGTTCGATAGTCCGTAAATATTTTGTATTTATAAAAAAAACTCAAGTCGCAATGCCAAGCCCTGCCGACAAAACTGAGTATCTGCTTATATAGGCAGTATTAAATGTTTTTGGACAATTTAGAAAATATTACCCCTTAATACACTCCTTATTAATTCACCATCTGTACAAAATTATATACAGCCTTCAATAAGTATATTTCTCTACCTGCAAAAGTGTTTTCATAAAAAATCCGGTCCTGTCAAACCGATTTTATTAAAATTTTAGTACTTAAGGTAGTTGTCGTGGTACAATATTGTCAAAAAGTTATAGATTATACGCGCCACAGAAGTATACTAGCTTGTAGCTAAGTGATCCATAATTTGTACGCAAGACTGTACCCTTAGAAAAGTAACCTATACAATATTCATATGCATGTATACTTTTCTATAAATTATTGCACTTTAAACCGTTATTTATAAATAATTAGACGGTCAAAAAAAATTCTCATTTTTTTTAAACTCATAACAAATGCATTGAAAGACTCAGTTTTTGAAAAGTTTCTGACAGTTAGTTCTTTTCTTATAAATAAGAAACTGGTTCAGAACTACAGAGATCGTATACAATCAATGTTAATTATCCAATTTTTAATTGAATTTATCTCGGATTATATACGGTTGATCGACTTGAAATTTTCAGGGTAATTGTATTATCATGTCCTTAATAAGTATACAAAAATTAAGAATTTTCTGACGGTGTGCCTTTACCACGACAACTACCTTAATATCTTTTTATTGATACTGAAGAGTTTAAATTTCAATTTTGAATAAATTCCCAGAATTTTTGGGCCCCAAGTCGCTATCTGGAACAAGCCATGATCTAAGGCTGCAAACAAAACACAGTCATCTGTTGGTAGGATCATGTAATGAGATTATCTGCGCGCGAATGTCGAATACTCCGCTACAGCTAAATGGAGTAATATACAGTCGGTTGTGTTTTATTTTCCTTGTTTATTTTATTGCAAGTGAGAATTTTGTATTGGATATTTGTTCAAAAACCAATCATGTTAGTAGTAAATTCCGTAACGTCTATGCGCGACGCACGAATTTACGAAAAATGACGATATTTAGGTTAAAATTCACTTTTCGCAATTTTCACGATATTTTCTCTTCTTGAGGTCCTCGAAAATGCAAACTGTCTGTTCGTCTGTTTGTTTTTCACTCATACAATGAAGTTGGTTTTTAATATAGTTTTCTTTATATCGCATTGAATTTTTCATAAAGACTATGTTTTTTTTTATTAATGAACGTTTATATAGATTTAATATACATCTATACTTTTTCAGTCTAAAAATCAGTCTGAAAACAAAACAAAAACGACTAAATGCGAGTATAACTGGCGTCTCGAAGCTCCGTACCGTTATAAATATTTAATATAGTTTACAAGCATCGCGTAGGATGGCACCACTTTCGCTTACTTTCGATACATCAACGATTCACATTTTACAAAAACTATTTGTGTAGTTAAAGGCCATATCGTTTTATTGTATTGCGTTAGAAGCTTGAATTTTTTATAGAACTATGCGGGATTATATATGATATTAATATGACCGAGCTGGGTAGAGTAGTGGTGACAGCACTAGACTCGCATTCGGGAGGTACCGGGTTCGAATCTCGGCGGGGGCAGATGTGGCTGAGACTTTTTCCTACTGCCTCTCACCGAGAAACGGTAATTCCTGTACCGGCCATCTTGATTGAGGTTTTACATGGTTTCCCTCAATTAATTCCAGATAAATATCGAGATTGTTCCTTATTTGAGGTCATGGCCGATTACCTATCAAACTCCTAGTTCAAAAATTACCTACCTTATCCTGATTTCCTATAATTCCTTCATTTGCCCATTGCTATTACATAAGTTGAAGTTGTAAAAAATGTAGAAAATAACGGGAAGTGGTAGATGAAAAAATAGTAATGGTGCGAATGGCGTCTGTTATGACATAAAGTCGAAAAACGGACGTTAAACGCATTATTATTATTATTATTATTATTATATTATTATTAATATGACATTAATTTTACTTATGCACATACAATTAGAAATTAACGGTTTTCGAATTTTTCTCTTTACTTGTCATAAGATCTTCCTATGTGACAAATTTCAAGATTCTAGGTCAACGGGAAGTACTATAGGTTTTGATGAGTCACTTTTTTTGGTTAATTTTTTATTGTATTGAGTCAAGAGCTTGATTTTTTTACAGGATTATGAGGTTGTAGTACTTAGTACTAGAGATTAATTGCAACATGATATCTGTTAAAAAGGGTCTTGACGGACACATAGACAAAGAGACGAACAACAAAGTGATCCTATAAGGGTTCATTTTTTTCAATCTAAGGTACGGTACCCTCAAAAAAACGACATAAGCACTCTTATCATGTGGCCACAGATGTATACAGTCGTAAGCGGAAGTGGATGAAACCAAATTGAATTTAGCCGCAATCCAGTACACTCTAACATCGCTGACTCAATTTGAAATCTCAAACCACGAACCCACAGGATGACTGGGACCACTATACAGGAATGCGGTTGACTAAAGCAAGGGCCTTTCTATATTACGATCAGACAGCGTCTAATAAAGGAGGATTTACATATGAATAATGTATGTTTTACATGTATTTGTGAAATCTAATATTACTAAAATGTAGACAAGTTCCATAAGAGGCGACACGCCTAGACCGAACTGGGCCTTTAAATTGTCTTTGACCTTATAGTTTTACAAGGAATAACCGAGCGCATAACAATGGCGTTGTTTAAATACTGTTTCCCCTTCCCCTAGGTTCCACAGTGTAATCTTAGGAGCTAGTAAAAGTATCAATTGGATTTTCAATTTATTATTTTAAAAAAACTGACTCGTACATGAAGGGGTACCACCGTCTAATATTTATTAAATTATTTTATTTTTAGTGTATTTGCCATATGGCAACATACACTATTGGCGTCGGTCGGATGGCGGGACCTAGGGGTCGGACCAAAATTTCTCGACGTTTCATAACCTTCTAAGCACTTTGGCACCATTTTTAAAAATGTTTATATATATATGTATATATATACGTATATATATATATGTGTGCGGGCAATAACTTTCGAAAGAGTTAATTGATTTTAACGAAATTTGGCCCACGTGTTGAAATCCATCACCGCAAGAAGCCTATTTAAAATGGGCGTAATCGGGGCATTTTAAGGGTACTTTTTAGGGGTTGAAAAAAGTTTTTGGGCCCCAAAATACCGAAAAAATTCTCAGAATCGTTTGACATTTAACCCTTTAGTAGTAATTAAAAAGTGTCCCTAAAATTTTAATAAAATCGGCCCGACAGGACCGGACTTACAAATTTTTTGAAAACACTAATTTGCAGATAGTGAGTTATTTATTGAAGGGTGTCTTTAATTCGGTGTAGACGTTAGATTGATAATAATATTACAATTAAGAAAAAAAACGTTATTTAAGGGGTGTATTAAGGGGTTAAATTTTTTATTTTGCCCAAAAACAAACTTAATTTCACATAATAAAAGTATAAAACCACACTGCCCTATACAAACAAATACACTATATTGTCGGCAGGGTTTTGGCACTGCGACCCGGGTTTTTTTTTTATTATTTGTTGTTATATACACACTAAGGCGCATAAATGCCTGAACTAATAGCTTTTAAGATATTTCGTCCGATGTCGCTAGTATGCACTATTTTGACGTTTATAAAAAAAATATTTTTTGTGATGTAACTACAAATTTACGATTTTCGGATCTTTCCCTTTACCTGTCAGCGGCGGCCTTAGGGGGTGGCGAACAGGGCAATCGCCCAGGGCCTCGCTCTTGCAGGGGCCTCGCGCAACAACCCAAGCAAATTAAAAAAAATATAGATTTTTTACCCATATTTTTTTTATTTAAAACTTTTGATTTTGATCCTTAATTATTTATTCAGGTTATAACATAGCGGTTAGTTAATTAATTCATAAATTCAAAACATAATTGAAAAATTCATTATAATATGTAGTACTTGAATATCGCGCCTCGAATTAATTTTGTAAATCTTTCAATGTAAAATATTTTAAAACTCAAATTTTATTTATTTGTATAACTTTAGCATTTCTCGTCAAACATGATAAATACCTAAATCAAACAACCAGACCTACTTTCGCATCACATACTTTTCACGAAGGACAAAGGGCCTCGCAAAGACCTGCCGCCCGGAGCCAAGCAATGGGTAAGGCCGCCGCTGTTACCTGTTATATAAAACATTGCTTCTTGCCAAATTTCATGATTCTAGGTCAAAGGGAAGTACCATATAGGTTTTGATTCGCTTGCGAGTGTCAAAATAAGCGGCATAAACGGCCGTATCTTTTGATTGCGTTAGCTCAGAAGTTTGAGTTTTTTACAGCTCCAAGGGATTGCAGACCTGAGTATTTGACATTAATTTCAGCTTGATGCTTCCACGCGTTACTGAGGAAAAGGGTCTTGACAGACAGACAGACGGACAACAAAGTGATCCTAAAAGGGTTTATTTTTCCTTCTGAGGTGTGGAACCCCAAAAATAATAAACTGAAAATATTAATTGGTACTAAACCCAGTTAAACTAGCTTTTGGTGGCCAATAATTTGTCTGCATAAGCGATTTTGCAATTTGGTCACACATCTTAATAAGATTTCAAAATCGTCTCGGCTTCCGTTGAAAGTTTTTACAACACAAAAAGCACTTTTAAATCGTTTAGAATAAAAACACCAATGAAAAGTGCTATTCTAAAGAGCAATAACAACTTGAAAAAAAAGTTTTCTGACGTCACGTGACTGCAGATTAGAAACAAACGCCGTCAACATATTTCGAAAGAAAAAAGTGTCCAATGTTAAACCAAAATAAAACCTTTTTACAAGTCTAGCCATCTGCTATTATAATATAGATGATCACAAATGTCTGAAGAAAAAAATCCATAACTTTCCTACATTTGTAAGTGCATATCTAAGAGTCATTTTACAGCTCCACGTGTGGTCGAGGTTATATGGAGCGTATGGTCGACGGACCAGCCGAGACACGTCCGACCGGTCGAAATCCTAACCGATGTTCGCGTGCACCGAACGGGCAATGCAAATCAAACGGCGTTCAAAGAAACTTAATCTGTCACGGTTGCAAACTTCGAAAAACTATCCCTATCTGTTTCGTATAGAGATGGGATATTTCGAGTGAAAATAATCAAACTATTCGATTATTAAAAAATGTTGAGATATCTCGACTGGTTTTTCAAAATCATTCGATTTTATATCTACGAGTTACGACGTATAATACGATCTCCAATAATAAATTATCTTAGTACGCGCTTTCTTTACTCTTTAACACATTGCGTTACATTAGTCTTTTATCTGGGTCTATTCTATGAAGCACTACTTATGTACGTGACTCTCTTAAGACTAGCAATCGAAACCGAAAGCAAAATTCATTCGAGAATTGAAACAATCTATTTTTAATAGTAATTTTTCGATTAATAAAATCATTTCCACTGAAATTCCTGATCGCTGTCATGACGATCAGACTTGTTGAAATAGCGAGTTCGCCAACAAAAATTCCTCTCTTTTTACATGCATTTCCAGGAAGCAGTAGTCAGGGTATTCGAACCCAGAATCGTATATCTAAGTATATTTCATATCAAGACTCAATTGTGTATAGTTATTAATGTAAATACGCGATAAATAAGTTTACAGCTGTAGACGCATTGATACAAAGAGTCTTGAACGACGCTTACTCTGCAATAGACATACCTTCCAATGTGTTCATAATAAATAAAGACACAATATTTAAAATATAACGAATCTATAATAATTTATTTAAAAGATCCACGACCCAATCATCCATAATCCCAACAAGACTATAAAAAAGTGAACTGGTTTATCCAGAGTTCAAAACAGAAATCAAGACATTTTGATAGCTTAAAGGAATAAAAAAAAAATTAAGTCGTGTCATTCCCACCAGTTCACACTTTATCTGTACAATATACAGTGTTAGAAAGATCCTCGCCATAAAATAAATACAATTTAACAGATGGAGAATGTAGCGACAAATAAAATAGCTCTAAAGTGTGCTTTGAGCAACAAAAACGAATCGCGAACATGAGGAACGATCTTGATTCGTCAAGGACAGAAACAACAGAAGTTTGATTTCTTTACACGTGATGAAAATAAAAGAAACGCTTATATACAGTAAGACCTCGCTTAAAGCTGTGTCAGTATTACGCCATTTCTAAAAACAAAAATTTAGCTACTATGTTATAACGTAAATTATGGATCAGTTTATACAAAATGATTCAAATGTTGATAGAAGTTAAAAGGCAAGACGAAGTGTCAGTGATGCAATATCTTGCTATCGACAACAACTTGCTAAACGAAACAGAAAAAGGCGAACGACATTGGATGACTTTTGTTTGATTTTAATAAATGTTTTATGCCCAAAAATCGATATTAGTAATTAATAAATCTATAATTAATGTGTTAAAAAAGTATTGACAATAAATGTTACTAAATTAAACAAAAAAAAAAAAAAAACAAAAAAAGACTAACAAATATTCTTATTCGCGGATCTGTTGCAATTATGCCAATAATTTATCTACGTATTAAGATGACCTCGGTTAGCGCTGTTTCGCATAGCGCAGGAACTTATTGGAAAATATCTCCCACGTTAAGCGGGGTCTTACTGTATAAACTATTTTACAGGGTTTTGAATTTATCTATTTGCATTTATTGGAAAACATGTACCATACGGTTAAATTTTTGATGACGGAGAGGTAATTTCCAGGGATTCGGTACACACTTTTGTTAGGAATTCTACACTATCCGTAGGGTAATTATAGGCTATATTTAATTTTGATAAAAAATAAAAATCCCAAATAAACTATCTAAAAAGTACATGGTGGAAGTACAGTACGTTTATGGTGGAAGTACGGGTATGGGTTGTCGCAGTCGAGCGGGCTGAAGCTCCCATACGGTGGAGACGCACTGCTTTAAAACATTTCATCTCAATCGCGTGCGGAGCCGCGGGTAACGCCTAGCTTCGCATATAAGGGTAAATTCTTCAAATAAAAAAGAAAATATTGCATATATATTTTATAAATACGAGCATACAGGATACAACAGTGTATACACATATTTACGTAGTATATTATGTATATGATCCAGGCACGGCTTTAGTTCTGGCAGCGCTCTTTTCTTCACTCGTTTAGACCGACAAACTATAATAACCGGAGAGCCCACCGCCAGATTTCGTATATATCGAATATATTTTTTTTTTATATGTTTGTTTAGCAATAGCTTCTCGAAGGTTTAACGGAATAGAAAAAAACCGGTCAAGTGCGAGTCGAACTCACAAGAAGAGAGTTCCGTACTATTCCGTTTTCCGTGAGTACTTTTAGACTTAAAATTTTCATTACAATTTTCCTGTAAACTATAGGTGAGACCCGACATTTCTTATTTTTTTCAAAATTTTAGGCTCAGTAGTTTCAGTGATACGGGAGGGGGGGCCGTCGACTGTTTAGCTATTTTCTTAAATAACTTTAAAACTGTTTATTTTAAAATTATAAAAAAAATATATTTGAGACCCTTACTATAAGCCCTTTCATTTGATATGTCACACGGGACAGAACTTTTCTTTTTAGTTTCTTAATTTTTCCCCAAAAATTACCCCCATATTAAAAATTTATTTATTTACGTTACACGCCCGTCTTTGGGTCACCAACTTACACATGTGTTCCAAATTTCAACTAAATCGGTCCAGTAGGAGATAAGGGGGGTAAATGGTAAATTTTCACCTATTTTCTTAAATAACTTGAAAACGATTTATTTTAAAATTATAAAAATGTATATAGTTGAGACCCTTACGACAAGCTATTTCATTTGATATGTCACACGGTACAGTATGCCATTTTTTTTTTTAAATTCCCAATTTTTTCCCCAAAAAGGACCCCCATGTTAAAAATTCATTTATTTACGTTACACGTCCGTCTTATGGTCACCGACTTACATATGTGTACCAAATTTCAACTCTATCGGTCTAGTAGTTCGGAGCAAATTGGCTAAAACAGTAGGACGGACAGAGTTCCGTTTTTTCCTGAGGTACGGAACTCTAAAAATGACGCCCTTTCATTTAGAAAGTTTGCGGAATGGTCCTCTATCATTTTTATTGAAATCGGTTCAATGTGCACATTATTAATCGCCTTCTTCCTTATTACTTTAATACTAAACTAGCAAAATACTGCTGAACCAATTTAGGAAAAATTTATGTGAGACCACTCTGGAGGCATACCTTATTAATTAGAAAAAGAATCATCAACATCGGGTCACAAATGTAACTGTAAAAAACGACTAAGTCGATTTAAAAAATATATATATGGTAACAAATCGTAAACATTCTGAACAAAATTTTTTTTACATCGAAAAAAATACATGTCGAATTGATAATCTCTTTTTTTCAAGTCGATTAAAAAAAGTTTGATTTTGGCGTCTATCATCTGAGACAATGAAGTTCGCCCATTTTCTGGAACCTAGTTCGTCCCTATAAAGGACGCCACGTTTCTATATGTTCCGTTTCATAGATAACGATATCAGTCCGTGCTCCCTTGTCTGCTCGTCTGTCTGTCCACACACTAAAGGTACGTATACACTTGCAGCCATCAACCTTTCGTTCAAAATGGCAATTTCTACAACGTAAATTCAGAAAAAAATGTTGTGACGTTATGTTACATGAGGTTAGCGAGTTTTAGCAGTCACACGAGTAGCATACTACGTTTTTCGCACGTATCTCCTATAAAATAGCTGACTCAGATCATAATAAGTATGTACACATTTAATACGTATGACGTCATTTACTTACGTCTATTTCGGTGGTAAATAAAGTTATGTTAATGGGAGCTACCAAACTTTTTTCTGCCACGTGATAGCGCCACTAACAAGTGAGGTATACGTCAATTCCATTTAAAAGTCACTACTGAACAAGGTTGGGCGTAAGAGGTTATAAAACTGGTCACGTCTGTTATTGGTTGAATGAATTGCTGACGTCAATCGAAACCCTTGGCTTGATATTTCAGTTATGATGAACGTTTGATAGTTGATGGGAAAAAACTCTCAGGGCCTACCACCCCGCCCTTTCAATCGTCTCGCCCAGTTACACTTTGAACAATGTTATAGTCCGATCTATAGTGTTCTACTAGCCTTGAGTACTGGTTATACAGAAAATTGATAGTTATGGAAATAAGTAATTTAATCTCTAATTGTTTGACGGTAGTTACATGTAAATCATTAATTTACCATCGACGCATATACCTTACTTGTCACTAGCGCTATCTGACGAATACGAAAATAGTAACCATCATTGTTAATTATAATCTGTAATTGTTAAGAATATATACCTGTTGTTAAAACTGACTTTTATTTTGGTAACTCAAAATTTTTAAAGTCACAATAAACACCATTGTTACAAAAACATGGTATGCTCTCAGACTTGGCGATATTGTAAGGCCACCTTTTTGGATCAGATTTGAACACAAAGCTGCCCCGACTTTAGGCGCATGCGCATTGTCACACTTTCCAACACTCTTCTCAATACGTGCCCAAACTATTAAACTTTTCACAACTGTTTGAAAACGCTATCTGAAATGTTTGGCCAGATAATATCGCGAACCCAAATAACTATTAATGTGAACATTTTCTCTCAATGATTTTTTTGTGTGTGTTTGAATTTCTTAATTTAATTTTAAGAAACCAGTTGTAGATCTCACCAATTCTTGGTGTCATAAAAAGTTGCAGATTTGCAAAACGCATGAAAACAAAAAATTTGCGATATTTGAAAAACATATAAACATATTTCAGATATGCTTAACCAATAACGTGTCTGATAGAAAAAAGTACTCTGAATCGATTAGGCTACAGCGCAAGTCCATACGTCTGTCAGTTTTGAAGTTGACGGTTTAAAATGTAGATTTGTAAAAATGATATTTGTTTTGTATGTATTGTACACGAATGTGAAATATACTTATGTAACATTTTCATTTCAAAAAATCTGGTTTTAAAAAACAAAAACTTATTTACTTTGCTTTTATTTCACTGCTCCAGTGGGGAAAAGTCGTTCATACAAAAATAGGTTGGTTATTATCTAACTTTTATTCAGAATTAAAAGTTATTCGTTGCTTAATAATAAACAAATGACAGTTCCTAGTAGGTATGTTAACTTTACAATAATATAATGTTGGAAATCTCCAGTGATTTTTGCTGTTTTGCACAATGCATAAAGTATGAGTATGTTTTTAAATCCCTAGATAGCGTAGTTACATTTTAAAATAACATGTACACCGAAATAATTAAAAAAAAACTCTTTTATTTTTCCATTTCATAAATTGTAAAAGAGTTCTTTGATTTTAATTTTCTATTCATGTAATGTACATAATGTCTATATTCATATTATTGGTTTATTACAACGAATTGGAAAAAGTTTTTGTTTTTAATTATGCAGTTTCAGCCTGGATTTTGATTGAGAGCTTTTCGACAATATTTTCTTATTAAAAATCATTTCGGAAAATGACAGTCATACCTATACTAGCTATCAACTGTTTTGCAATAGGTGCATTCAATCTGGAACAGTCCGTACTTGTTTTCGAAGACGAAAGTTCGCTGTCATGCCATTGACGTTAAAAAGAAGTCGCGCATGCAGATCAAAAATAAAGGGTTTTCGTTCCTTGAGAAATTCTTTTCAGATAAGCGAAAGTGGCGCCATCCTACGCGACGATTGTGAATTATATTTGACAGTTGATCTAACCTACAATATTTACGATGTTTTTGTAAGTACTTAAGGTTATTTCAATGCACATATTACATAATAGTAATTTATGTACCCGGACTGTAATGCAATATTTTATGTGCGAGTAGTGACATTATGGAAAAACGAGTGCCAGCGAGTTTTAACTGTCACGCGAGCCATAAAAGCATTACATTCGAGATGCATACTACATTTTTTGTACGTACCACCTATATAAAATAGCTCTCATTTCATAATAATATATCTGACAGCGATCGTATTTTGCGTGTGCGGCTATATTGCATTTCATTTGGGTTATTTACGAAAACTAAACTTGCTTTGTGTTGCATGTTATCTCTGTCCATCTTATAGAATTAAACGGTTACTGACAGATCACGTTTGGAAATTACAGTTGGATTGGTAAGATTGCGTTTTTACTTTCCGCACTAGTGCTAAATGGGTCATTTTACTATCGTTATGTAGACATGAAAAGTAGTTTTTATAGGGTGTCGCGTGCAAAAACTAAAAATTGGGGAATGCAACTCGATGGATAGTTGCCCTCTAACGAGCAATCGAAAAATTTCACCTGAAATTCAATTTGGATTTTTAAACTTCAAAGACATCGTAAGTCTAGTGAGAAGTTTAAAAGTTTTTAAACACACAAATGTAAGTTTGTTTGACCTAATTTTCAACAATAATTATACAGTATCAAACTTGAATATTATTGTGCAGAGTATCTGTGCAAGAACAGTTTGTAAATATAAAACGCTTTACCGCGATAACAAAATTCAGTAAATAAAACGTATTAGATAACGCGACTATGCTTTTTTATACAGTGTTGACGTCACGACATAATATTCCAGACGCTATCTGGAAGCTCTATGTGCATTGTACATACCGGGTCTTAACTTATATACAGTATCACAAGAATAAAAATAACTGGGCTCGCAGTGCCAAAACCATGCCGACAATAATCGTGTATTTTGCTAATACAGGACTTGTGACTTTTTTATATTAACTTAAATATGTTTTTAGACAAAATAAACACCTCAATACACCACTTAAAATAATATTTGTCTCTTGAATTTCAGCATTTGATCTTTGTTTTATCAATTCAGCATCTGCACCAAATTATATACCTACATCTGAATTCTCTATCCCCAAACAAATAATTCATAAAATTTATAAGTTCAGCCCTGTCAAGCCGATTTTATTAAAATGTTCAATCCCTAAATACATCCCTCAAAATGGTCTTATTATGGGTTCGTTTTAAATTGGCTTCGTGCGGCGATGAATTTCAACATGCATGTGTGCCAAATTTCGTTAAAATCAATTAGCCCTTTTGAAAGTTATTGTTAGCACAACCGCCCTCATACGCACGTATACCTATAGGTATAAACATTTCCAAAAATGATGTCAAATTGCTAAGGAGCCTATGAAACATCGATAAATTTTGGTTCGATCCCTAGGTCCGGCCATCCGACTGACGCCATTAATGTATGTGTCATATTATGGCAAATACACTAAAAAGTTAGTAATAGAATCAGCAGTAGGGTTTCTGCTCGAGACTTCTCGATGCGAGAAATTTGTCTTTAGTTCGAGACGAGAAAAAAACTCAACGCCTCGAGAACTCGAGAAATCAATTCCGCGCGCTAGGTAACTAAAAGAAACACGAATATAATATGCACGTGGCGAGTCTAGAGTATTGCATCTCTATTACCCCGCCGTCCGATTTTTTTTTGTTGATTTTATTTTACTAAATATTTTTTATTTAATTACAGACTGTAGTACGTTGGGAACCCAATTGGTATAGTTTGTTTTATTAAAAATTTCAAAATTTCTCGAGATACTCGAGAAATCCTGGTCGAGAATTCTCGTGCCTCGAGAAATAAAAAAGGTCGAGAAACCAGAATCCCTAGTCAGCAGGGATAGAGTTGCAGCCCTGTATAATAGCTACCTACTACATAATCATATTATATAGGTATAGATTCCAGAAAAAAGGTAGGCAGATGAATACTGATCAAGATTATTCCTACATGGCTATAAAAACTCCGCTTTCATATGGAAATATTTTTTATTTACCTTTTAGTTTTTATTTACATTTAGAAAGAAACTCAAAACGTGACAGATTTTAAATCTGCATGGACAATGATGGACCGCCCTAAGCCCCTATTTATAATAAGCGGATCTCATGTATGTTTTTAGTAAGAGCCGTAAATACTAAATACATCTAACGCATACTGGAAATGAAGGATTACAGTATCTATAAGTATATGATTTATAGCTTAGAAAATTCTAGTTAACAGTATTTTTGCTTATTATCAAAAAAAACAACACAGGTACTAAAAAATTCAGTTGGTTTTCTCTAAATATCTCGTTATATGTCAGTCCAACAATAAAAAATACTTATTACCAAAAGTAGAGGATTTTAAATTCCCAACAAAAAATATTCTAAATATTTTTTTCGTACAAGCATGGTTTGTCAGGCAAATACAGTTAAAAGACCAAAAACCTTATTTTTGTTCTAGAAGTTCTTCAAAGACTGGTAGGTATTATACTTGTAATACGAGAAAGAGTACACATTTTGCGAATCAAAATAAGTACAATAAAATGAAGTCTGTGGCCCGGAATGCCGATCGCGACCTGCTAGTTTGTAACCACTGTTCTAAACTCTTAAAGAAAAAGAAATTGTAAATTAAGTATAGGCAATCGACAACTCTAAAGTCTAAAAGAAAACAGCTTTATAAGGTACAGAAAGTTCGTTAACAGTTCCCTGGTCATTTAAAAAAAAAAAAAAAAAAACTCGGATCGCTAAGCCAACACCCTGCCGACAATATTGTGTTTGCTATTACAGGCAGTGTGGCTTTATTATGTGAACTTATTTGTTTCTGAGCAAAATAAAAAATTAGCCACGTAATACACCCCTTAAAATAACATGTATTTAAGGTTCCGTACCTCAAAAAGAAAAAATGGAACCCTTATAGGATCACTCGTGTGTCTGTCCGTCCCACTGTCAAAGCCAATTTGCGCCAAACTATTGGACCGATTGAGTTAAAATTTGGTACACATATGTAAGTCGGTGACCCAAAGACGAACGTGTAACGTAAATAAATAAATTTTGCACATGGGGGTAATTTTTGGGGAAAAATTAGGAAATAAAAAAAAAGTTTTGCAAACTGTACCGAGTGACATATCAAATTAAAGGGCTTGTGGTAAGGGTCTCAAATATATTTTTTTTATAATTTTATAATAGATAGTTTTAAAGTTATTTAAGAAAATGAACAATTGACCATCCCCCCCTTATTTCCGAAACTACTGCTCCTAAAATTTTGAAAAAATTAGGGCATGTCGGGTCTCACCCATAGTTTACAGGAAAATTTCATCGAAAATCTTAAGTCTTAAAGTACTCACGGAAAACGGCATAGCATGGAACCCTCTTCTCGCGAGTACGACTAGCACTTGACCGGTTTTTTTCTTAATTGCAATATTATTGTTAATTGAACATCTACACCAAATTAAATACACCTAGTACCTGTCGGGTCGATTTTTTCTAATTTTAGGGAGATTTTTTAATCGCTACTAAAGGGTTAAATTTGAATTTTGGAACGATTCCGAGAATTATTTCAGAGTTTTTGGGCCCCAAAACAATTTTCAACCCCTAAATACTCTTAAAATGGTCCGATTAGGCTCATTTTAAATAAGCTTCGTGCTGTGATGGATTTTCAACATGTGGACCAAATTTAATTAAAATCAATTAACTTTTTCGAAAGTTATACCCCGTACACAGGCACACACACATCCACATCCACTCACACACATATTTCTCGAGATTTCACATCATTCTAACCAACTCGATATCATTTTTGGAAATGTTTGTATATAGAAACATTTCCAAAAATGATATCTTGTTGGTTAGAATGATGTGAAATCTCGAGAAATCTTGTTCCGACCCCTAGGTACCGCCATCCGACCGATATTAATAACGCATGTGCCATAAATGGCAAATAAACTAAAAACAAAAGACTCCATTTTCTAATGAAATACAGACGCGGCGTACAAGGAAACGAGACGATTTCCACCAGATCAGGGGCACACGGGCGGGAAGTTGGCGTCGTCTACTTGAAGATCATCGTGTTAATTTACGACGAACAAGCCAGGCATACATAAAGTGCCCTGGTGCATGCGGTGTAATAACTACAGATTAAAAGTAGAGCGAAATCCCGTGTTCACTCCCCAAGGATGGAAACATTCTTTTAATCTCTCGAAAAGTAGCACAAAAAAGCTAAGAAAGCTTATCCTTACTTGAACGAACACAAATACAGGTTGACGCGAAAACGTTTGTTGTTTTCGAAAATTGAAACTCATCTGCGCACGCGTGAATTATGCGACAGAATATGGGTCGGGTTCCGCTATACACTGCGAGCACTGTAATGCCTCAGCCACACACTCGACGAGTGGCATGGGAAGTAGCAAGGAAAGGAGGCAGACACGTTGTGTGGCCGCGTTACTCGTCATGCCGCACGTCATGCTCCTCGTCATGCCCAGTGCTCCCTCGATTGTCGGTTTTTTGTGCACGAGTCAAAGGACCGGCAAAAAGAGCACGAGTAAGCCGGCCACATACTCCCGCGCCACTCAGTATGCATCAAGCGGTCTAAGGCATAGTGCGCACGCTGCCACAGTATCGACCTCCATTGCCAAAAGGCGAAAACCGAGTGCGGAGCGTCGCGAGTACAGCAGTGTCTGGCCGCTTAGGGCAACATCGCGACAGCGCGATGAGCAGAGCGAGGAGCAGTGCGAGGAGTATAGTCTGGCAGTAAGGTAAGGTGTGACGTCAATTTAGTATACTGCGAAGCCGTTCCTTTATAGTTAGTTACTGTTACTGGTTACTGTTTAAAACAGAATGCAGTACAGTATACTGTCATCGACGTTTCTTCAGTTACTTTCATTTCATACATAATATTTGTTTCACACTGCAATAAACACAATTTCTTTAAATTTTCCATGTTTGTTTTTAACGACCGGTATTTTTAAATGACAATATTCAAGTGGAAGCTGTTAAATTTCCGTACGCTGTTGATCACGTGATCACTGAGAGCACCTTGCCTCGAAAACACCAGTGTTCACAGTAGAAAAATGGCGACGATTTATGACGTCATATATTCCCCTAGGATACTGTCAGTCTATAACGGAACGAATTTCTCCCCAGTAAGAGCACTCAACAGTGCTCGCAGTGTATATCGGAACACGGCCATGGTCAGCGAAAAAACGTGGCGGGAACGCGCTGATGAAACGCTACAAAACCTAAATCATGGTGGCTATTGATTAAATGAACTACTTAAATTAACTGTTAATTGTTCGTCAACGAATCAACTACTTCAGTTACCTTACTGCCCCAGAAGGAGGGTAATGTTTTTCGAATGTATGTATGCATATATCGTATGTAAGTCTATTTTTTTGGCACGTTTTGTAGCCTAAACGGCTTGATGGATTTTAACATATGAAGTGTCGTTAGATTCGTCTTAATTAGTATTAGCAAGTTAATAAATATTTCATGGATCATTAACAAAATGCAAAGAACCAATTATTGATCTATTCTCCATGCCTTCAAAAAACGGTATGAAACCGATACCAAACACGAACCACAGCAACAGTTCAATCCGGACAGACGTCAAACACACGAAGGAAAACTGTTTAGTCATAAAAAATAGCCACCTGGTGTGTTCGTAACCAAACAGTTTTTCGCGAAGGTCTCGTCTAGTGTTGCTCGTAGTTAATGTAAACTAGTTAACGAAATTAACTGGTTTTTCAACTAGTTGACGTGTTACAGTTTCGTTTCGTTGACGTTAAACCCGCCACTAGCTGTCGACTACAGTCATGTACGTGTTACTTGAAACGAAACAAAATGAGTCAATGATATGAAATTCTGTGAATACATTCCTAGCAAAAAAAATATACCAGACAAAATAAAAGCTTTATACAGAATGATATTAAAAAAGACGGTGAACGAATCGTGATAGCACTCCACCGATCTATAATATGTGGATTGTGAATAGCGTGAACAAACTTCAGAGATTAGCTGACATTTTTGGAAATCTGTTAAGGAGGTTCGAGCGGATCTGCCGTAAAATGAATTTTGTACGTTTAAGATTTGAAACTTAGTATACTGTGTATACATATTAATTAACCCTTTACTGCATGATTTTTTTAATTTCAATAAAAAAAATATATGTTGTTGAATGACTAATGAAAAGACAATAAAAAATAATAAAAAAATTTTTATTCAAAAAGTAATATATTAAATTTTCAAAATTATGGTATGTGACAAATATGGCACAGTATGCAAAAAAGAATTGAAATATTTTGTTATTCGGTGTGAAAACGCATAAAACAGTTTCTGTCCTTATTCAAACATAAAGAGACGTCACACTTAAAACAATAGATAGAAGATTTCCCGTCACAATTAGGAAATTTGCATCAATTACGAGTATCACGGTAGTCTGGCAAATGATCCAACCCATCTTTTCTGACCTCCATTTGGGGTATATCTGCTGTTGGTCCCCTTTTTTTCTTTAGGTATTGTTGCTGAAGATCGTGAAAGTGAAATCCCCATATCGTCATCGGAATCTGTCTCAGATATAATAATTCCAGGTTGATTTTCTTGGAGATTTTCTTCATGGTCACTGTCCTCCGCCAATATATTTCCAAAATTTTCGTGATCTCCATCTTCAGATAGATCACTACATTCACTGACATTGTCAGGAATATCCTTTACGTAGGTAAGGCTGCCATAAAATGATTTAGGATCCATCTGTAATAAAAGATTTTCAAATAAACATACTTGCATATTGTGCCAATCATGTCAAAACTGCATGGAGTGCCATTTATGGTACAAGAAGATATATTGAAAAAAAGGGGTATAAATCGAAAAAAAACAACTAAAATTACTTACCATTGGACACTACATACATAAATTATCACTTTGTAATTTTTTCGCCAACAAAACTGTACAGAAACCCGGGAAAATAAACACAGAAAAACTCGCAACGTAATCTATGACGTATCATTGACATGAATCAATTTGCATCACGTGTTCCTATGCTGTCAGTTGCACTAACGCCGGAAACTTTAGTCACCACTGAGCATGGGTATGTGCCAAATCTGGGACAGCATTACACGGTGTTCTATCGTAATTCTGGACTTAGAAAAAAAATAAAAATTAGTTTGGGTCATATATGACCCACCATGCGGTAAAGGGTTAATACTTTAGTGACGAATTCTCAAAATTTAAAAACGATCCACCGTTTAGTTTCTTAGCAAAATAGTTTTAAAAAAATGTCTTTAAAACTATACATAGACTCTTATTTTTAATATTATGACATTCCAATTTTAAGGAATAAAAAACTCAGGTCGCAGTGCCAAATTCTACCGACAATATAGTGGTACTTGCTAATATAGGCAGTATGGTTTTATTATAAGTTTGTTTTTGTACAAAATAATAAATTTAACCTCTTAATACACTCCTTAAAATAACTTTATATTTTTAATTGCAAGACTATTATCAATCGAACATTTACACAAAATTAAATGCACCCTTCAGTAACTAACACACTATCTGTAAAGTAGTGATTTCATAAGATTTGTAAGTCTGGTCCTGTTGGGCCCTTATTAAAATTATAGGGGCTCTTTTTAATTGCTACTAAAGGGTTACATATTAATTTTGAAACGATTCTGAGTATTTTTTTGGTATTTTGAAGCCTAAAATCCACCCTTAAAATGGCCCAAAAAGGTCAATTTTAAATAAGTTTCGTGCGGTGACGGATTTCAACATGTGGACCAAATTTCGTTGAAATCAATTAACTCTTTCGAAAGTTACATCCGCACACATATATTTGAGGTTATGACATCTGGTGGCAGATAAAGAATGAATAGAAAAATGAAGTTTCGCGATTAAGCCACGCCTCCATAACGCAGCGTGCATCATAAATCAGATTTTCCGCTAAAACTGACATCAAAAGTTCCATTGTACGTTTTCTTACACTATATGCGGGAACTATCCTCAATCCAGGTAATTAGAGATCGGTGTGGGTAGGCAATGTGGTCGGCAATATCGTCGCCTGTAATTCACGTAAACGATACCTGAGAACCGACGCGGTCAGCAAAATGTGTCAGCATACTGACTGCTGACTGTATTAATCTGATATGAAAAGCTGTAATAATAACTGTAAAGCGAAACGACGTGTTCAAATGGTTTTACACTGCAGTCATATTTGCTTTAACCACTCTCGTAATTTTCATAAATTATACTAATTATAACTTGACTAACGCTCGAGAGGTATTCATTTAACTATGTACTGAATAAGTATACAGAACTTGAAATGATATGGTTTTTTATTGTATTTTGTTTGAATCCAGATTTTTATTTGCCATACTTGTCGGAGAGCTCATGACACCCGTTTCATGAAGTGTTTGATGCAGGTAGAAATTTTATACAATAGGTAAGATGTATAGGTAAATAAGTCTTTGCCTGTCTTACCTGGCTACGCCAGGTACTGCGCATACATGAAGGGTGTCAAAAAATATGTGCCAAAAAAGTGTTTGATTCAAAAACCAATAAGTACTATTCGAAAGTTAAGTTGATTTTAAATAAATAAATAAATGAGGCAGACACTTTTGGAGGGGTTAATATTAAACCAAAATATCCCAAGTTGAATTTTCAAAAATAAAAAAATAAGTGACGACTCAGGCTGAAATTTTTATAGCAACTTCATTAGATATAAGTATTTAAAAATACTTACAAAAAGCCAGACACTTTTTCCGAGGTTTAAGACTACTTTTGGAAAAGTGTTTTAAATCGTGCATACCTAAGTACCCATAAATAAGTTCCCAAAAATACTCTTAGACCCCGGAATAAGTGTCTGGCTTTTTGCAGATATTTTGAAATATATCTAATGAAGTCGCTATAAAAATTTCAGCGTCAATCAATCACTTATTTTTTTATTTCTGAAAATTCGACTTCGGAGTACTTTGGTTAAATGTTAACCCCTTCAAAAGTGTCTGTCTCAATTATATATTTATTTAAAATCAACTTAACTTTTGAATAGTACTTGGTGGCTTTTGAATCATACTTTTTTTGGCACATATTTTTTTAACACCTTCCTGTATGCGCAGTACCTGGCGTACCCAGGTAGGATAGGCAAACACTCGTTTATCTATATATCCTATTGTATAAAATTTCTACCTGAATCAAGCAATATAATGACTACAAAAGTCGCCCGTTAGATGTTAGCGCGAACGAAGACACAAGTAACGTCTAGTATTTGTTCACAGAACCACAAAATGGAAATGTATGCATCTGTGCAGTATTTATTAAGAATTCACTATTTTACAAGAAGTTTCTTAGCCGTAATATTATGCAAAAAAAAAACAAAAAAACCTTCGTTGCTTAAAGCCGAAAGAAAAGCTAATCGATAAATAGTGTTCTGTTTTAAATGCAAGCACTTCGACTGTCAAGTCTTGCAGCTTTGGTCATTTGCATAAACCTCTTAGAAGAAGGAAATATAAAAATTCTACTGATTTAAAAAGGCTTCTTTAAACTCGCGCATTAAACCACATACCGCTAAGCCCGTTTTACATCGAAGCAAATCTGTACAATGCATTTTGTGTTCGATTCAAAACAGTACATTATAATATAATATAGCACTATGGTTGAAACAAAATAAAAATAAAAGAATAGTTACTTCTTACCACAACAGTTTTATTCAGTTGATGTGCATTTCGAGAGCTAAGTTCCATCTTCATCTTTGCTGAAGATGGGAGCTTTGCTCTCGAAATGTACAACCACTGAATAAAACTGTTGTGGTAAGAAGTAACTATTCTTTTACTTTTATTTAATACGTTATAAACTGAATAAGTTGCTGATGAACTCATAAATAAATGACGAAACGTACAATTTATTCAATTTCATTCGTTTTTTGATATTCTCACTTCCTACCAAGGTTAGTAGAGTACATGTAGGTTGGGCTTAAGAGCCTATAAATGCGGTCACGTCTGTGATTAATTGACCCGATTTTGTGTACGAGTCAAAACAGTAGGTTTATAAATTGAATTAGTTGCTGATGAACTCACTAAATAAATGACGGAACATCCAATTTATTTAATTTCATTTGTTTTTTTGATATTCAATCTTCCTACCAAGAATAGTAGAGTACATATAAGATGAGCGTAAGAGACTATAAATGTGGTCACGTCTGTGATTGGTTGAATCGATTGCTTACGTCATTCGAAACCTTTGACTTGATTTTTCATTTATAATGAACGTTTGACAATTGGGAAAAAGGTTTCATGTGACGTCACAAATCTACTTCTCCCTCCCTCTCGCCGGTCTCGCCACGTCACTCTTTTCAACAATATCACACCCAGCCTTAGTAATCTACTAACCTTGACTTTCACAACCTGAATTATTTATAAATTATAGAAAAATAGTAATAATGTGGTATTATGTCAAAAACGAGAGCAGTGATTTTTCTTTGTGACCGGAAATTTACAGAAGCTTATTTGTCGATCTTAATGAAACATCAGTTTGTCAACAAAATGTCGATATTTGATGAGAATAATAATTGAATACGTTTCAGGAATAAATATTGACCAAACCAATATAGTTCCGTGTACGACAAGAGCCTGAAGGCTTATTTATAGGCCGATGAATCACGTCGGAGAACAGGGCCGCAACTAGAAACAAATTATAGGTATAGGGCTCAGAAATTTGAAGTAGGGCAGAAATTTACAAAAGGCGGGCTATATTGGCTGTTTTAAAAGACGGGGTCCCTAACTATGCACATTTATACGACGAAAAGAGGCCGTGACGGGATCACCAAATTCACGCTGGAACCCACACACGTCCTTATAAACGAAATACGAATGAAATGAATGATCGCAACATTCTTGGACAAATGATTTTTTTTTTTTTAATTTTTTTAATAGCAGCCCAGAATTCGTCTTCATTCATATTTATAGATTGGCTATTAAAGAAAAACATAGTTTGCCGACAGAAACTTTTTTATATAGAATATTGCCGTGTTTGCCCGAGAATAACAGCCCCCTGTTATGACAGCATAAAAAGACGTAACCTAAAACCCTCCCACATGTTATGAGTTTGCAGACTGCACGTCATTCGAAATCAGAAGCCAAATGTCGAATGACTTGCAAATGCAATGGCTGTTTTATGGTTTACAATCATATAACACAGTCGCAGGAGATAAGGGGATACCGGTCGCCATTGATTGCGTTGGTAGTGGGAGAAGTGTACTGTGAACATACTGCATACATCGCGTTACGATTTTATATATTTGATCAGTAGTATGCCAAAAAAGATAATAAATTAAAGAAATAAAAGATAGCCTATAGCACTTCTGAAAGAATAAAAAAATACATTTTAAAAAAAAATTTCATTAAAAGTCGTCAAATAGTTTTTTTTAAATTAATTAATAAATCCGTTCATTACAAACATCATTACATTACGTATACGGAGATTTTTGTGTAACAGTATAGTTATCATTGGAATTTTTGGATTGTCATTCATTTTTCGGTTTTTTGGGGACCTCTTTTCATGTTTGCTTAAATCTTTAAAAATCTGGAAAGTATAAAAAATAGATGAAAAATTGTATGAGGACTGAGGATCAATTTTTTTAAGTCAATACTAAATGTTTATTTTAATCACGACGTTTCAGAATTAATTTATTCTTTCATCAGGTGTCTGGAAACAATACATATAATTACAAAATTTTTTTTATATATAACAAAAACAACAAATCTTAACAATTTTATATTTTAATAAAAATTGTTAAGATTTGTTTTTGTTATATATAAAAAAAATTTTATAATTATATGTATTGTTTCCAGACACCTGATGAAAGAATAAATTAATTCTGAAACGTCGTGATTAAAATAAACATTTAGTATTGACTGAAAAAAATCGATCCTCAGTCCTCATACAATTTTTCATGTATTTAAATAGTCAGGATCGGAATAATCTTTTAAAGTATAAAAAATGTATGAATCATTTTAAAAAATCCAATTTGACACTGGTAGTGCATTTTGCAAAAATAGTATATAAAAACAAACAATATTCCACGTATTGAATTAAGAATCTCATTTTTTTTAAGTCAGTTAAAAAATGCATCTAATTGTGCTTTTTGCATTCGTAAAAAAAAATCGACAAAAGTGACAGAACTCGAATGATTTATTACTTTTGCGTTATTAAAAAAAAATGTGCACTAAAATTTCATATCACTGTACCTATTCTGAAATATTATTCTGAATATATAAATCAATCATGCAAGAAGAAGAGCGCAGCAAATTGTAATGAAATTCCGTATTCATAACATATTTCATTCGTAAATACAACACAGGTTCCAAATACATATTATTTAACAAGGGAAAAGAATCATTGACGTAGCAATCAAGGGTCCTGGTTTAAGATGTTTATTTTTATAACGCCACCAACAGATATGGGGTTTCGTCATTAGAGAGAAAAATTATCTCCAAAATGTCGTATTAAACATTAATTTTTTCATACCGACAAAAGCATTTTTGAGAAATAATATAAACCGACATTTTATATCTATATTTATATATTTTTAGTGCCACCTGATTATGTGAAATCTGATGTGAAAAATGATAATTTTTATCACTAATATGTGTAACATTTCAAGTATTTCTTATAACAAACACATCGCATTTCATTATAATAGATAAAATCACAAATTTTGTTATCTACCTATTATATTACATTTTTACATTTAAATGTTTTGTTCTATAGCAAGTAAGTAAGCTCTTTATTTCAATTGATGAGGAAAAAAACTCATAAAAAACATCAACAGCAATTATAAATTACATATTAAAAATTCGGACAAGTTATAAATGTGTTCTCCATAATTAGGGTTGCCATCTCTAAAATTTGGCAACCCGGACAAGACGCGTGAAAACCCCGGATTTTAGAGCCCAGAACTCGGACATGTCAACAGGTTTTTTTAAACATAGTCAGTGTAATAAAAAACAGTTAAAAATGTCATAAATCACCTTTTTATTTATTTTCAGAGCTTAGAATTAAATTTAGTCATCTTTTATCATCATTTTAAATGTACCTAACAAAACAGAATCTTATTACAGTTTGTTACAAATTGTTTTAATAATCAGTTAGAATTTTTTATTCTTAAATTTTTAAACCTGGACGCTCCCCGGATGCCCTCTAAACTAGGACAAATCCGGGGAAACCCAGACGGATGGCAACCTTATCCATAATAAACATATAGATCATCCTGGAATAGTGTAGCGGGTAATAAATCACTTTGGTTTTAAGATTTTGACAGATTCCAGCGGTATCATAAAGTAGGTACCTACCTAGCCTTTTTTAAATCATCGACTTAATAACCAATAAACTTTAAGACTGCTCTTAAATACATTAAATAAGAATAATAAGGAACCATCTCGATTTTTATCTGGAATTAATTGAGGGACACCACGGAAAACCTCGACAAGATGGCCGGTACAGGAATTACCGTTTCTCGGAGAGAGGCAGTAGGAAAAAGTCCCAGCCACATCTACCTCCGCCGGGACTTGAACCCGGTACTTCCCGAATGCGAGTCTAGTGCTGTCACCCCGTTCGATAGTCAAAAGCAACATTAACGCGAGTACAGCCACACGCATGGGCGAAACCGACACGTGTATAGATTTTATTGATAATTGCCGTTAATAAAGACATAAATTACAAAACTGTAAATTCGACGTGCTGCAGAATATGTATACAATGAGGTGAGATAAATATCCCACGGGAACAGTTAAAGCCTTCCGATTATACGTATTATAGCAAAAGGAAAGCAGCCTATTATACAACCAGAATTAATTTGTGCAACCGCACTACACAACTTTGGCATGCGGCCAATTGAATTTATGGTTTCAAGTTTTGTGCATGCAAGAATGTGTTATATAATATCCGAATTGTAGATTAGACACGCTCAACAGCTGAGGTCATCAGCGTTTATGTCGAATTTAGGCGCAGTCAAAACACACGAGTCAATATTTTCACGCGCGAGATACATACTACATTTTTTGCACGTACCTCCTATGAAATAGCTGATTCTCACTTCATAATAAGTAAATACAGTGTAAACTCTATATAGCGACGCTGAAGGGATTGCGCATTTTCTGGCGTTATAAGGAGTTGTCGTTATATGGAGAGAAAGAAAAATCAATTTTGTTTTACTATTATAGTAATATTTAATAATAACGCATAAAATTTCCAAACAAACATTGCTATATTAACTCAAATAAATACGGACTAGATAATAAAGCTGCAGTTCTTATCAATTTCGGCAACTTTGAAAGTGCCTACAAACAGTAGGTGCTTTATAAGTTGCCGAAATTTCTTGGTTTACAATGACATATGGTCGTTATTTAGAGTGGGTGTGATGCTACATAGAATCTATCATTGTATGGACAACAAGGCAAACCAACCAAAGTCGAGTAATTTCGACGTTTTAAGGAGTTTGACGTTAAATCGAGTGACGTTACATGGAGTTTACACTGTATTTATTATTTTGACGGTTCAAGCACACTGAAAATTCGGATTGTTGACGAAGACAAAACTTGTTTTGCTTCTCTGTCGCTCATCTAGAACTAAACGGCAACTAATAGAAATATACCTATACTAGCCGCTCCCCGCGACTCCGCTCACGATTGTAATGATACACGGCAACAACAACAATAGTGGAATCTTCATCAAGATCTAACAGCTACATTTTCAGTCCATAGAAACTGTATTTTAAAAATTAGAGTGTGTTAATCACGGACACCCCTGTACTTCTCCCCTTTCCACACCTTAGAAGACTATTTTAGTATCTCTACTCAACAAAAGAAACATGTCTGCCAAATTTCAAGTCTGAATAGTTCCGAAAGGTATCGTGATGACCTGTCAGTGACATTCATCCCCTATTTCACCCCCTTTAAGTTTTTATTTTGAGACAAAAAGTAGCCTATGTCCTTCTTTAGGATGCAATCTATCTCCTTGTCCAATTTTATCGAAATCTGTTCAGCGGTTTAGGCGTGAAAGCGTAACAAACACACAAACTCACATTCGCATTTATAATATTAATGAGAATTGTATTAGTAATATCGCATTACTTTTGGGTTACCTTACGCGCTAGTGCGAAATGGGTTAATTTACAACCGTTATACAGGCATGAAAAGCAGCTATTTATGAAGGGGGTGGGGTACAAATTTTTTCTTGTTTTCAAGACATGCCTAAAAATCATCTTGTATATCAAATTTTGCGACATCATACTAATATTATAAAGAGGAAAGATTTGTATTTTTGTATGTATGTAATGAATAAACTCAAAAACTACTGTGCCGATTTAAAAAATTCTTTCAGCATTAGAAAGCTACATTCATCCTGAGTAACATAGGCTATATTTGTTGCTAGAAAATATTAGGGATCCTTACTAAAGTTTTAGTAACGTAACCCAAGGTGTAAAAAAAATGCCATAAAACATCTTTCATCGCATGCGCTGCGGAAACTATTGATGATAGAACAAAAGTATGTTCTACAATATTAAAGAACATATCAATAACTACAAAAAACTTCGCGATACTATATGTCCAACTATTATGGTTATGTCACAATAACCACTTTTTACATTTTAATAATCTATATAGATAAAAAACGATGTATATGTAATCTATGGACTCCAAACGGATAGACCATTTTTGATGAAATTTTCAGACAATCTTTAGATTAGCCTAGCGGGTGATCTTCTGAAGTTTGGTAGCGATCGGATCAACAGAATTTTTTAAATTTCTTTTTGGGAAATAAGATTTTTCTTCGATTTTTGAACATTCACAAATAAAAGCGATTGAATTCGCGCAAATTCAATACACGTTGAGAATTTGATGATAATGATTCTCATCTTTTATATCCTATAAATTACATTTACACCCGCGCGAAGCCGGACTGGGTCGCTAGTCTTTAATAAAACTAATATTTCAAAGCCTTAGAGGGAACCAAAATAAGTGCTTTTCTAAGGTCACAGTTAACCGGAGTTATCGAGCTTCTACAACTTATTTTTTAAGTCGTCGTCGTCGGAGCTGTATCTATATGTTTCCCCTATGATCTTAACTCACCCAACCTCTCGTAAGCTATATAAGAATTACACCTATTGTTATATCTTCGAACATCCATTTCCTCCGAAGAAGAATTGATCTGGAGTTATTTATTACAAGACAAATCGCAGAAAAATAGTCGGGCTTAAACTTAGACTGCTACAACGAGATATTGGTTCAAGAAAATTTATATATGTTTAAAAAAATGTTCATTTTGAGATTTACGACTGGTTCAGAAAAAAGGATTCGACTTTCATTTATTGCCAATCCATTAAAAAATGTTTACCAGCCTCTTTATATGGCTGAGTTTTTTAGAATTTTAGACCCAATACTGTTGGATATAAGAAGAGGACACAATATGTATTTTTAATATCTTCAAGGTTAGTCTTTCGACACACAAATTAAAGAAAAATATATTTTTTTAACTTCTCAGTACATTGGGAAGTTATATGGTAATAGGTTCGAAAATCTCAATAAAAAATTTAAACAAATTTTTATGTTTCAAGGTCCCTACACTATTTTTGAAAAGCTGCCTGTGGGTGTTATGTCTGTGTGTGCCGTTATTATAGGTGTTCATTTTTTTCTAAGACGAAATTTCGAGAATAAAAAATGATATCGACTACGTTAGGATGCCAATCAACGCAAATTAACGTAAATATGATCATAAGGATGTTTTTCAAAATTGGTTCAGTCGTTCTTTTTGTTCAAAAAAATGGATTTTACACGAAATCTCGCGAATGAAAAATTATATCGACTTTTTGAGGATGCCGATCAAACAGTATTATTGTCAATATGATCCAAAAAAAGTTTGATCAAAATCGGTTCAACCGTTTTTTTGTTAAAACAAAAAGTGCAAAAAATAGATTTTATACAAAATCTTGCGAATAAAAAATGTTATTTACTTTGTTAGGGTATCAATCGAAGCGTAATAACGTTAATATGATCCAAAAGAAATTTTATCAAAATCGGTCCAGCCGTTTTTTTTTTTTTTTTGTTTAGACAAAAATACTGCAAAAATGTGTATTTTAGAATTTTCTGGAAAACATTTCTCAGGTCTTGTTAAGACTATACTAGGAATTTGGTCATGTGGACCTCAAGTGTCGCACTTGCATATTGTCCCACCTCATAGAATTGTTTCAGTTTAAAATCGGCCGCAAACTCATTTTTTCTTGTTTATAAAAATGTTTACAGAACGCCATATTTCCTTTAAAAAAAACACACCAACAAAAAAAGAAAGAAAAACTCACCTCAGCGATGAAGACGATGATCAAAGTGTCGGCGGCTTCCTCCATGTCCATGCCGTCGATCAAATTCTGTAGCGTCGGCAGCAGATAATTCTCCTTTTCACGTTTGACAGTTGGTATTCCCAGTACAATCGAAACGCCGGCCCTTCCCTTCGACAACAGGTAAGCCGGCGTCAGACTGTAAGGATCGTCCAACAAGTGAGGCAGGAACTGATACGTCGTCGGAAGTTTCAAAGACCGATCCGGATTCAAACCGCTAATTATACGATTTCCGGTTACGTTGCGCAAGCTGAGAAATTCCTTCGGTGAGACAGTGTGATGCATCGGCAAAGCTCGTGAAGCCGACGAACTGTTTTCGGCTACGATTTGACCGATCTGTTGTGTAAGTAGTTGGACATCTTCCTGTCTCGATCGATACATCGAATCGAGATATTGGAGCTTAGCTTGGAGCTCCGCCATTCGTTGGATTAACGTCTGTTCGGTTGTTAAATCTGTTGACAAAGAAATAAACCTTGTTAATATTTTTTGACAATTTGTGTCCGTAAATATTTTTTTAAACAGTACGTCACGTTACAACATTTTATGTAGGTATTTAGATTGTAAATCATTATTTTATGTATGAGATGTGACATGTTAAAACGAGCGATTAGCGAGTTCTAATAGTCACACGAGTCATAAAAGCATTACAATCGAGTACCTAACATACACATACACTATTGGCGTCGGTCGGATGGCGGGACCTAGGGGTCGGACCAAAATTTCTCGACGTTTCATAACCTCCTAAACACTTTGGCACCATTTTTAAAAATGTTTATATATATATGTATATATATATATATATATATGCGTATATATATATATATATATATATATATATATATGCGTATATATATATATATATATATATATATGTGCGGGCAATAACTTTCGAAAGAGTTAATTGATTTTAACGAAATTTGGCCCACGTGTTGAAATCCATCACCGCAAGAAGCCTATTTAAAATGGGCGTAATCGGGCTATTTTAAGGGTAGTTTTTAGGGGTTGAAAAACGTTTTTGGGCCTCAAAATACCGAAAAAATTCTCCGAATCGTTTCAAAATTGACATTTAACCTTCCAGTAGTAATTAAAAAATGTCCCTAAAATTTTCAAAAAAATCGGCCCGACAGGACCGGACTAAAAATTTTATGAAAACACTACTTTGCAGATAGTGAATTATTTACTGAAAGTTGTATATAATTTGGTATAGAGCTTCGATTGATAATAATATTGCAATTAAGAAAAAAAAAAGTTATTTTAAGGGGTGTATTAAGGAGTCAATTTTTTTATTTTGCCGAAAAACCAACTTAAGTTCGCATAATAAAGCCACACTGCCTGTATTATCAAATACACTATATTGTCGGCAGGGTTTTGGCACTGCGACCCGGGTTTTTTTTTTCTTTACGCACTAGTGGGTCATTTTACTACCGCTTACAGGCACGAAAAGCAACTTTTTATAGGTGGTCGTGCAACAAAGTATTTTTAGTTTTTTATAAAAATTTAGTTACAAAACAGAGAGCCGAATTTACCCGACATCATAAGTTTATATTTCAATACTTGTGACGTCAGTGACTTTTTTTGGGGGACTTATAGCTAAATAGATTTCCATAACTTCTGTCTAACAATTTACGTTTTTTGGGCTATTTTTTTAGGGCGATTTTGCGCCTTTTTCGCGTATCGTCGGTTTTCAATAGGCGATTTTACGTTTTTTTCGACAATCCGTAGATTTTGTGAAGTCTTTTCTCCCTCTTTCAGGAATACCAGAATCACACAAAAGACAGCTGAAGCGATTTTGATGAAGTTTAATACACTATTACTTGTCACACGAACTTAAAGTATACGGTACTACTTTTTATTTTGTTGCGGTCAAAATCTGCACGCATGCGCAATGTGTGTCAACATATTTACCGGTATAGCACCAGTAAATTACACGCGGAAAAACGGAGTAAGGAAACAGCATTTAAAAGTACAATAACAATGGCTGCATGTTGTTTACTATTAAAATCCACGACATGTTACACAACAATTTATTAATGAATCATAAAAAAAGATGAATAGACATTTCACAATGTAAAATGATACAAAAAATACGTGCTTATTTTGTATATAATTATTACCTGGGTTAATTCTGACACATGAACTACCTATTAAGTATTTAGTAATTTATACTGTAACTAACGGCTGACATTAGATACAGTTCAGTGGCGTCCGGGTTAATCTTTAAAACGGCTGAGCCGATTGTGCTGGCACATGACAGAGAGATAAAGAATAGAGATGTTGACTGTATTCAAATAAAAACATAATTTTAACTTTTTCTACTGTTGCGTCCATTTTAATGTTAATTGTGAGTTTTAGCAGGAAAGTGGAACAGGCAAAAACATCAAAATATCGATTATAACTTTTGCAACGTTTCGGCCTTTATTAGGTCTTCTTCAGGCATCGTAATTTCAAGATAATTAATGTACATCCTCTAATTAAAAAATGACCATTGTAGAATGAAAAAATATTTGGATAAGACAAAGGAAAAAAAAAATAAATAAAAATTAAAAAATAAAATAGTTTTTTCTTTGGCTTATCCAAATATTTTTTCATTCTACAATGGTCGTTTTTGAATTAGAGGATGTACATTAATTATCCTGAAATTACGATGCCTGAAGAAGACCTAATAAACGTTGCAAAAGTAATAATCGATATTTTGATGTTTTTGCCTGTTCCACTTTCCTGCTAAAACTCACAATTAACATAATTTTAACGTTAAACCGTAGTTTCTGTAATAGAAATATTAAAAAACACTATATTTCTCCTTATTTTTGAAGAATTTAATTAATATTCAATAAGTAAAACGTAATTAAATCACTCTCAAGTCACGTGACAACGAACAGTAACAAGAATGCATGACGTCACGGATCCTTAAATATTATCAGACGCGCTGTCATATAGAGAAGGACGCTCTTCATGCTGTCAAAACGCTTCATTTTTTGGTTAATATTTAGTGTGTAATTTATCATTATTTATTTACAGGAAACGTCAAATTAAATATAACTATAGGACCAATTACGAAAAACCTTTCATCACCACATCAGTCTAGACCTACTTTAAAAGTGTATGACGTCACAGCAGTCACGTGACAAGTATTGGCGTTTTGGAGCGAAATTTTGAACGGAATTTAAAATACATCATTTTTAAGGCTTGAGTCGTATTTAAATAAAAATAATAAATATTTCTGGCTACTTTAGGTACTTATGCACGATTTAAAACACTTTCCCAAAAATAGTCAACATCCCTGTTATGCCAAAAGTGATCTAGGCTACATTTTAGCCCAAAAATAAGCCTTATGGGGATGAAAAGGGTGATAGAAATCTTCATTAAGGATACGCTGTATCACTGAAATTATTTAAGTCAAAAAAGAAATACATGTACGACGGTCTTTGAAACACATTACCCGAACGGGGTGGAGATTGGAGTTTATATCGAAGAATTTAACTGAGTACAATATATCTACTTTACCAAGCTGACGAAGTCGCCGGCAAACCACTAGTATTTCTATAAAAATAGAAATGATGTTTGACCTTGAAAACAAGTGATTATTATTTATTATCAGTTCATGTTTTGCAATAAAATGAGGCGTTATTTTTGACGGCAAATAAATTATTTATTATAATTTACTTCACTTTAACACTATTAGCACATAGCTATTAGCTATAGCTAATTGATTAAACATATTAAACATTCAACATTTTAGAGTTTAGTTTGCAAATATGGTTCGTTTCAAAACTGGAGATTGTGAACGTGTGTAACAAAAAATTGCCCAATTTAACAGTTTTAATTAAATGCATTTACAAAAACAAAACGGGTAGGCTGCACTAATGGGAATTTCGCCAGATAATCGACACTAATTAACATCGAATTAAACGCGGAAGTCATTTATTTATACAAACATGGAGGCCGGTGCAGTCAGCTCTACAGTTTCAGAATTTTACGAAACATCATACACATGCATAATAACGAAATGAAATTTAAAATTAAGTCTACTGGTTGATTTTCACAGCACTTCGACTTAGGGATGTCGGAAGTGCCAAAAAGTATCGATATATATATCGTATCGATATATTTTTCAAATATCGATATCGGTACCGATATGTTTTTAAAAAAATGTCGATATATCGGTCCAATTTGAAAGAGAAAAATGGCACTCGAAGAAATTTAGTATACATACTGGCTAGTTTAATATAATTTCAAATAGTAATTAACGGACATTATTTCTAATAAATCAACTAATAAATATTTATCTGAAATCAAAAACAACGATAAGAATTTTTTTTTGTTTATTAATTAAATGTCTAATACATTTAGGAGCAGATAATTTTAGAGATTACTCGAACAATTAATAAAGCCAGGGATGGTGAACCTATGGGATGCGTGCCAGAGGTGATATTCGACAGAAAATTGTTGGTACCTACAGAGGTGTAAATCGGAATAATTAAAAATATTCTGGATGTTATAGAAATGAAATGAAATATTGCATGAATAGACATTTTGACTGTTATTCCGAAAATATCGAAAAATCCGGTGAAAAAGAAACGTGTTTGATATGTGCTTTATTCACTGTTGTTGTTTTTGGAACGCACTTAAAAGTGTTCCAAAAACATATGTAAAAACACATGTTTCTTTTTCAGTGAAGTTTTCGATTTGTCGGAATAATTAAACGGCCATAGTCAGTCGCGGTAGTACCTACATACAAGTGTAGCGCGGCCGACTTCATACAGTCGATTTTTTGTTAGATGTGCGCGCGTAACTTCCCTTGCTTGCTAAAATCTTATTCTCAACGCGCCAAAAGAAATATGTATGACTTAGAAAATGCGTCAATAGGAAAAAAATTTAGAATGTCTCATATCGTTGGACTGTGCTCACTTTGAATATACTATAAAATTGTTTTTATATTTTTTGACAGTTTTTTTTCGTAGATTATTTTACACAAATGCACCAAAATATACCTCTTCCTACAAGTGTTCTAAAATTTTGAAAAAACCAGACATGTAAACAGACTGGTAAACCGATTAAAGGATAACCCTGTTAAATGAGTACCAGGCCTAGTTGACAGCAGTTGGCGGAGTTAAAAAAAGAAATCCGAGTCCTGGCGGCATTTACGTAATAGAACAATAGGCTAAAGAAGAGCAAAGAAGTTGACTTGCATATTCTGGCGTTGCCGCGTTGAGAAAGAAGATAAAATGAATTATGGTTTTCTAGCAGGAAATAAGTATTCAGAATCCATCACCGGGGCTTCCCTTTATCTCAGCGACGGAGCCAGTAATGTTGGATTTAAACAGTGTTAGGGTGAAATGATCTGTGTATGCATTTGATAAGCGCGAAAAGACGTCTGTCGGTGCTTTCTGCTTTCGTCACAGAAAAATATGTAATATATATTATGTCTGTGCAGTAAAATGGAGAGAGGGTCAAACGTTTTCCCATTCCTTTAGTCGTTGATTATCGCGTCGTAGACATTTACAGGCTCGTACAAAAAATACAGTCCATAAAAAAAATTCCAGCTAAATGGGTGACAGGACTTTTCAAACTTCATACACATTGACGTTAGAAACATTACTTACCTACAATAAATAAAATAACATTTCTGTTAAAGCGTGCGGTGACGCGGGTAATGACTAGTAATAAATAGTATGGAAACTATTTATTTTCATGGTTACATAATAGGGTTTTAGATCTAAAAATCAACCAAAGCATGCTATAACCTAACTAATTTATTTTTGACAGATCTTCAGAACAAAAGAACATGTAAGTTTTTTATTTTCAAAATATTTCCGAAACTATGAAACTTAGAAAAAAGGTTTTGTGCGAAACTTTCTTGAAAAAATAAACCATTATAAAAAGTATGCCATCATTATACAATAAACGACATTATAGAATATATCTCTTCTGCGCATGCGTCGATTTTTCACAAAAACAATAGGGTTCATATTTTCATAAATATAAATTTTATATTAGTAGATATTTTACATACGCTTGTAGCTACGTACCAGCTGAATTAATTTAGTATAATAGCTTATGTCTGCTATAATTGTTAAGAAACATTCATTGTTGTAGCACTATATTAGAAAAATTTTTCTAATATAGTGCTACAACAATGAATGTTTCTTAACAATTATAGCAGACATAAGTTATTATACTAAAGAAATTTTATATTTAATTTTTGTTTTGCACTTTTTCAACTAGATTTTAGAGATTAACTATTATGCCGCTTAACGTTTATTATTTCTTTTAAAACTCTATAAGGATTTGACATATGTGCGAAGCTTAAATTAAATGTAATATCGAATTTTCTATTTTTCATATAAATACCTAGGTATACAGTAATACTAACAGCATGTAAAATGTAATCGGTTTATGGTTTAAATTTTTGTTATCAGATATCGTGGCGCTTTGTGTCAAAACCCAATAGTCCATCTCGCAATCATACAATTCCCAAAAAAAAAAAAACCGTAATAAAACAGGTTTATCCGTTTTGGAGCTTCGATACAGATAAATACTTCAAATCTCTCTCTTTCTGGCGTCCGAGTTAAAAAATCGGATCACCTATATTTTTTAAAATAAAATGTCAAATGACACTAAACGTAAAATAGGGCACTCCCTAGATAGAGTGAATTATAATGCTTTTAATTTTATTTAATTACCTTAATACCATAGTTAATTTTATTATAAATTCTATGAAAATTTTACATGGCTTTTATTTCGTAGACACTTCACTTTATATAAAGTGAATTAATAATGCAATCAGTAAAGCCATCAAACTCACAAGTTTCTAAAAACAAATCTATTCTAAGCGTATTTTTACATTAAAATTTCAATTACGATTTTGGAAATTTGATTCCGATGGCCAGGTTTTTTAAATGAATTTGAAGAGAGGAATTGAAAAACGCATTAAATGAAATCATATTAATCAAGACATTCCAGTATTTTCTCCAACGCCACCAACTGCTACGATGATATGGAAATAGTACAAATTAATATTTTCAATTTATTGCTGTTTTCAACACGCTTTTATTAGCTTCATACCTCTATGTTTGTGCGGAATTTTTCAAGGTAATTTTCACTGACTTCAAGACGTCCGATTGATTAAAAAAATTGTACACGTATTAAGGATCGATGACAATACAATAATGTGACAACTTTGTTCTAATGTCCTGACTAGGATCATCAGGATAAAAAATAAGACTAAAAATATATATTTTGATAAATATATTTTCTACGTTTATAGTACCTACGTAAGATCTCTACATAAGGTGTAGATGCCTAATGATAATTGTTAGAAAACATTTATAGTTACAATGCTAAATTAGAAAATTTTTTAATTTTTATCCACTGTCACCGTCGGGACTCAAACCCGAATCTTTCCACTTTCGCGGCGGAATGAGTTATCAATTACTCTACTAGTGGTGGGCGTTGAATGAACGAACTAGTTAAAATCAACGTTGATCTACTGAAAACGAAACGACCGTTGACCGTCTACGCATGGACTAGTTGAATTTAACTATAGTTGAATTTTCGAAAGTAGAATCGTGCGAACTTGCTCGTTTGTTCAGTTTACTCGTCGACTAGTTGAATTCATAAACGTCAAAATTCGCTAGTCGAACCGTATAATGCAACGTGACACGTAAACGTGTGTCGTGTACATTGTACAATTTAACTTGGTCGTTTGTTACGTCGAACGTCTATGCGAGCGCGGTACGGTATTAGGCTTAATACGGTTATACTATTACTTTCAACTCTATGAGTGAGCGGAGATAATAATCGGTTTGTATTTGTTTGTCATTTTGCGTTGATATTGTTATGAATATTTTTCTTTTTTTTGTTGAAGTTTAAAATAGTTCAGTTTTCTTGTTGTTTTGTGAGTTGAGTTTAATGTTTTGTTTGTGTATAATATAGGTACCTACTTATAGCTAGAATTTCATCTAAGACGCAACATAATATACATGATTTTTGTTGATAATGATATAGTATCTATGGAAATCAAAAATTCATTATAGAAAATCGTTTCACATAAAATTGCAACATACGATTTTCTATAATGCATTTTTTATTTCCATAGCTACCATATCAACAAATCTTGTGTAGGTCGCGTCTTAAATGAAAGGCACTGTATAATACAAAACAAAATCTACAAAAAAACTCACTAAAAATGATACAAAATGTTATTTATAATTGATATGTGAAAATAAAATCAAATTAATTTTTAAAAGTGCCTGAATAATCCTGTAATCTGTAAGTACTTAATCATTTTTATTTTTTATTCAGCCAGTTCACCTGGAACAAAGTATGAAGATAGTTCATTTGTGAATGTATTATAATTGTAATAGAATTATAAATATAAATAGTAAACTATAGATTTATTCGAAACAAAATTAATATAATAGCTGTTCTACTACTCGTCGTAGCCTTCAGTGCGTCGATGAAATCGTAACCGTTCATAGTCATAACCCCAGTTGATATTCGTTTGTACGTCAACTAGTCCACAGAATTAACTAGTTAATCGACTAGTCGACGTATGCACGTAGACGGTCTCGTTTCGTTGACGAAAAAACTATCGACGACTCATCTCTATACTCTACGGTGCGCTAGCTTAACAGTTAATTAATCATAATAAAACAATTGTAACATTAAATTCACTACATGCGAGAGTCGATTTTTTTTAGCTAGGTAACGCTAGACACGAATCCTCTCAGTAGTGAGAGTTTGAATGAAACATGTGAAATTTTTCCAATCTTATTATAAATCCATTCCGTCGCGAAAGTGGAAAGATTCGGGTTTGAGTCCCGACGGTGACAGTGGATAAAAAATATTTTTTTTTCTAATTTAGCATTGTAACAATGCATGTTTTCTAACAATTAAAAATATATACCTAGTTTAAAAAAACTAATAAAACACGCTTTAATAGTAAACCGAACTAAAAAGTAAAAAATAATTTTTAATTATTAACAGCGATAGAAAGTTCATAATTGTATTGAGTGAATAGACTTTCTATCGCTGTTAAACAAAATCTTAATAATTAAAAATTATTTTTTACTCTTTAGTTCTATTTAGTGTTATAAGATTTTTTTTAAACGATAAGCGCTTTATTTAAAGATGAAAGTATATAAAATAAGGTTATAAGCGATGGTCTTTTGGGGCGTAATATCCACCTGCACCCTCCAAACGCGACCTTTACTGTAGTCGTATAACGATAGGGGGGCATACCGTGTACTACATATACGCAGCCCTCTTCAAAGCACATAAACACATTGTCCAGACTCTCCAATGTCCAAATTACTGACATATACATAATCCACCATTTTGTGCTGTGGGATTTATGAATGACACTTTTTCAATCATCCAAAAAAAAAAAGGCAGGTGGCGTCGGGGGACGCCCGACAGAAGCGAAACTGTTTAGCGTCTATAACCGACAATCACATTGTACATTGTATCTAGAACGCAAATTCAGTTTTTATGCACGAGATCTTACATTATGTTAAAACGAGCGGCCAGCAAGTTTTAATAGTAACACGAGTCATATTAGCATTACGTTCGAGTTCTGCTCATGGATGTTTTGTGATGTCGCTTAGTTTTAAGTGATTATGTTATTTGCTGTAATTAAGACGCTATAATGACCTAAGTTGTCGCGCGTCTAGAATCTACAATAAATAATCCAATGTTCTCGATCATTCCGCAAGCGTAGTTTCAAAACCAAACGCATTGCGAATGAAAGATTTCGAAATCTTGTGTATACTTGTTTTCGAAGGACCATTAAACTCTTTCTATAACCATCATCTAGTTCTGGATAATATATGATTTGGATATAGAAGAGTTAGACAACGATCTTGCACTTAGACATATAGGTAGATGTATTTAAGGGTGGCAAATAAAAACTACCTCCTAAGCCGTCGCAAACATAACCTTAGAACTTTCGCAGAATATCAAACAAAACTGGAATTTTATTATGGTCACAGCAGTTGATTTATACAGTACGGTACAGACCTCAACAAAAATCGGTTAATTACTTCAAATACTGATTCATTCTCTTTATGCGTTTACATTCTGTTTTATAGATCTCGAAATCTAAAAATAATATGAAAAATTGTACGTTTATGAAC
This sequence comes from Venustoraphidia nigricollis, assembly GCA_034508555.1. NCBI lineage: Eukaryota > Metazoa > Arthropoda > Insecta > Raphidioptera > Raphidiidae > Venustoraphidia > Venustoraphidia nigricollis. Next base: position 57,376 of record JAVRKA010000030.1, read on the forward strand.
GAGATCATGATTATCATTCCAAACTTTACTCAAAAATTAAACCTTAAACAGTTATGAAACATCGAAAAACATTTTTTTGATCATGGTCAAAAAAAAACGTAATTTAAAAAAAATATGTTCGGTGTAAACATTGCTGAGCACTAGACTGGGCCAATAATATTTTCATCGTTTTCGAAAAGTGAGTGTAACGTTTACACGAGGTTGAAGTAAAACATGTGAACAATACACATATTGTTAGGTTTACAGTTTTTCATGTATATTTGTATTGCATAGATACAGATAAATAAACAGGCAAAAAATTAAGAAAACTGAAAATTCGCTGTTGGAATGTTTAAAACTGTACAATTACAAACTAATTTACGCGCAGTTGAAGTAAAACACGTGAACAATACATATATTGTTAAATTTTCAGTTGTTTATGTATTTACATTGTATAAATAGAGAAAAATAAACAGGCAAAAAATTACGAAAACTGAAAATTCGCTCTAGGAATCTTTAAAACTGTACAATTACAGTCTAAGTTACGATTTTATTTATATGTATTCATTCAACTAACGTCTGTATAATTCATTAATAACTCTCGCAGTACGTGGACTTTGTAATGTCACATTTGTTCTCAACGCCAACTCGCCGAGTACATGAAATTCATAAAACGTGTCTAAAGTAGTTACACTTCTGAAAATTCGCTCTAGGAGTCTTTAAAACTCTACAATTACCGACTAACATAAATTACGATTTTATTTATTTGTATTCATTCAACTAACTTGTATATAATTTATTTAAAAAACAACTCTCGCAGTATGTGGATGTTGTAATGTCACATTAGTTCGTAACACCAACTCACCAAGTACGCGAAATTCACAAAGCGTGTCTAAAGTATTTAAAAAAATATTCTAAACTTTATCGAAAATTAGAACAGTGAAATGGAACGATATATTTTTTGTGTCCGTTAAAATATTTCTTTACCCTATATAATTCGTCATCATGTTTGTGTTTCAGCCTCAAGCTTTGATCGAGCTTAACACGCTTTTGAAGTTTAACGCTCAGACACGCTTGATGTATTGCGTTAGCCAGCCAGCTTCCACCCCGATAGTATGAGAACATACCGCTGTCGCCACTTGCGCTGGACCTTCTCCGAACAAAGGACTGTACAGCCACATTAATTTATCCCTACCTCCTACATATTCCTGACAACTTAATAACAATATTTTTTCAAAACAAGACGAAACACCTCAAAACAGTTAATTTTCAAAAGTGACTTGTCAGTTACCATTCTATAAGATGAATGGAGATAGCAAAGCGACACAAAGCAGGCGTAGACTGCAATACGACCGAACCGATGTACAAATCAGTTATTTTATAGGGGGTACGCGAAAAATGTAGTATGTATCTCGAACGTTATTCTTCTCCGACTTGTGTGATTGTTAAAAATTTCTGGTTCCTCGTTTTAACATAATGCCACAGCTCGCACATAATTACGTTCAATGATACATAAACTACTGCGTTGTGTAAAAAAAGATTAAAAACTGAAAAAATGCGCCATACCACGTTCACTCGAGTCTTCTATTCCACTATCACAAACACACTCGGTAATTTAGCCACAAATTCGACATAATCAGTTTTGATATTTACCCACAGACATTTTCTCTAATGTATTTCGACATGATTGAAAATATCTATGCTGTCATTTTCTAAAGTGTAGTGTAGTAGAGAAGGAACCGCTCTGTATAGGTATTGAGAGGGGAACGCCAAGTTAGAAAGAACCGACGAAATGGGCCGAATGGGATATCGCAACTCGCAACGTGCATTCCAAACATTTTCAGTATCACATCCAAGCGCGTCATTAGATGTTTCACATCAAAATAAATTTAGAAAATTTGTAAGAGGTGCGAATAAACCGGCAACTCACTGTAATGATATATATTCCATAACATCGGTTGTTGTTTCATATTATTTTGCGTAGCGCCTTGTTTTCTTTCATTTTTCTCATTTTCCGATTTTCTACGTGCTGTGTAAATAAGAAAATAGATACATCATGGAATACAGTCACCAATAAGAACTCTACATGGCGCACATTTTTCATCATACTTGAGAATATATTTTTATATTCTCGCAGTTGTGTTTATGTCACCGCCCTTTAAAACCCCCGTTCGAGTTAAAACGTTTTTAGAAATTTGCTTAATCAACATAAAAATATATTTAAACGTGCCAGCATGTCAAGCAATTACGTATTGATATTAATAACGAAATTAATCTAGACTGCCCCCGTTGAAAAGTATTATAAAAATAATACAGCTTTTCATAGTTGAATTTTTTTTGTGCGCATGCCTCAGCTTCCGCCATATTTTTCGGGCATTTTTCATTTTGTCAGGTGAAAATACTAAATATTTTACGGAGGCCTAAAATAAACAAAACCTGGGTTTTTATCCATTCTTTAATGAAAATCGTACAAAAACACGTTCTTTACATAACACTGTATTCATTATTCCACTAGAAATTGAAAAAATTGTTTTCATTTAATGGGAGGGATGAAGTTTTTTTTTTTTAATTTTTGACTAACTGTTTAAGTCGATGTTTCGTGTTTTAGGTTGATATTATTTGGGCGGAGCCCTCGCGGAGGTCTAGCGGAGCCCCAGGGTTACACGGAGCACACTTTGAGTATATGGTTGATCTAGACTATTACCGTTGAAAAGTATCTTAAAAATAATAGATCTTTTCATAGTTGAAATTTTTTTTGTACGCATGCCTCAATTCCGCCATATTTTTCGGTCATTTTTCATTCTGACAGGCAAAAAGTAATTGATTTTGAAAAAAGTAACTAATAATTAAATATGAAATGTTATTTAAAAAAGCGATACATTTTTCACTATATTTTCGAAGATAAACTTTTTACAATCAACGGTTTATAACAGGCAGCACTGTAACATTTCAACCAGTTTTTGTTTACTTCCACCATTTTGTTTCCGGACGAGGTCACGAGGCACTAATTCAACCACCATCTCAATTGAACCCATACTACTTTGTGCACTAATTTAGCATCGTCAATAATATTTTCATCTAAATAACACCGAAAAACGTTGCTGTTTGCATCAAAAAGTGCCCGAAACTTTTGAATACCGTTATCATAACAATGGCGATAGCGCTTGCGCGTGAAAACGATAAAAAGCCAGATTGCAAGGAATATTTCATACAGATATTACAAAATAAATTCAGAAACATATTCTTTTCATTTCTAAATAGTACACTGAGCAACTAGAGCGGAAAGTTGGCGACTGCCAACAAGTGTGAAGTTTGCCGAAGTTCACAATAATAAGTGCATTGGTATTGCTGGTTAGGGGAACTGTTAGATATAGTCCACAATAATCCCACAGGATGGTGCCACTTTCGCTTACTTTTGATTCGACAAAAATTTCACAACGAACAAAAACGTTTTGTTTTGATCTGCACATGCGCGAGTTTTATTTTTCGTCACTGGAATGCAAAAGTCAATTTTTGTTAAGTGTGCTATACAAAAACAAGTTTTCATACAAACGTCATAATATACGATATTATTATAATTTTAAAAGTTGAAACATTTCGCTCGCTTCAAAGCTTCCCCTTAACAAAGGAAACATCTGAATAACACAATAGCCGCTCGAATACTATGGAAACAGTTGACAGACTATTCATTCAAGTATAAATAATTTTAAATGTCGTAAGGCTGTTTCTGCTTGTTGGTAAACACAAGCAAAGATGTTACTTTGTATTTGTATGTACAATAGTACACAAGCACATACACTATTGACGTTAGCCGGACGGCGGGATCTAGAGATCTAGCATAAAAATTATTTTTAAACTACATATTTCGTACTATTTTTCAAAATGTATTTGTGTGTATGTGCGTATAAGCGCGATAACTTTCGAAAGATTTAATCGATTTGAATGAAATGAGTTACTACCAGCAGACATATATTTAAAATGAGCGCAATCGGACCATCTTAAGCTTGTGTTTAGGCATTAAAAATAATGCTGACGCGAAAATACCGAAAAAATGCTCGGAATTTGTTCAAATTCGAAATATTATCATTTGGAACAATTTAAAATTTAAACCAAATCGCTTGAACAGGACCGGGCTTACAATAAAATGAATACTTTCGTGAAAACAGGTTTCTGCAGATATAAATATTAGGAAAGAGATTTTTTTTCAGGGTTATATTAAGATGTTAATATTTAAACATCGAAAATGTATTGTTTTGTCAGCAGGGTTTGGCACTGAGACCACGGTATTTTTAAGTTATTACGTCGGCCTAGTGACAAAACTTAATTATATAAGTATACGAGCTTTGTATAAAGTTATTTAAAACAAAGTAGTATTTGAATGTCGCCGAAAGGCTTTGTGCTTAAATATTGTAATATTTCAATTTAACAAAACTTTTGAAATTTATTGTTTAAATTGAAAAAAAATAGTTTTTGACCGCTTCACAAACTTTTCTTTCGCTGCGTTTTTGTACGCCAATGGGGCATAGTGGTATATATATTCCAAAATTATTGCATGTTTTGATGAATTATATTTTTTTAAATTTTCCTTAATTACTTTGACTTTATTTCCCTCTCTCTCACACGCTCTTTTAAGTTACTGTTTCTTACTTTCTCTAACACTAGAAGTACGAACAAGGTCGTAGTGTGACATTGAAAGCGTGTTTTTTTGGTGCAATTAATGCCAACTTTTTTCTAGTAAATCGTACATAAATTACAAAAGTAGTCCATTAGAGACCTAGATTTGTCCTTTATCTTCCTTATAGAGAAAGAATTTTTGCAAAACGTTGACGAATAAGTCTACAATCAGTTGTCAGCCGAAGCCCTATTTTTGGCTTGAATTCAGAGCGTTCCAACAGCCTTAATTTTTTTAATTGTGAATGAAGTATTATAAGTGTCATAACTTTGTGTTTTTATATTATTTTATCTACTAGATATCTGTATCTGAAACACAACTACCGGGAGCTATGAATAAATCGGCCATTAGTTATTAACAACTTTTAATCTGTGAAAATTAGATATTATATATACACTTTCAAGAGGATTTTGTTACATCCAGAATGAGTTTTATTCCTTTTGTATTATTTAAAATTATTAACTTTTTTCAAGTACATTCATTTTTTTGTAAGTGTTAGCCAGAGCCATTTTTCGCACTTGTTACGTAATTTCTAATGGTTTTAGATGACATACTTGAGATTTGAAATACTTTTTTACATACATTAATAAAATTAAATTTCTTCTTTAATTTGCATGGTAATTTTTAACTTTTTTATTTAATAATACTGGTTTCAAATTTTGACATGTTTACGTGTTGCACTGGCCTAGTGAAAGTTTACTTGTAAAGAGATCGATTGTTATACAACCAAAAAAACATCGGTGTAGAGATTTTTTAAAATTAGAGGTTGGCAGCATTGGTTACGGGAAACCACCGCTGCGGTACGCACCTACATACACTGCATACGTTAAAGCAACACAACGTCGCATATAGGTATATTCGCTAAGCCCATTATGTACTACATTTGAAGTAAATTGAAGTTTTCAACAATTAAATTATGCATGTAGCACGCGTGACTAGTTCTCGGTCTCTTCACACACATACACACTCACACAAACACACGACCAACAAATAAACGGCTCTGCTTATTGCAGAAGTGGGACTATATTACGCGGGGGCCCTCTCCAACTAACAAGGGAACAACACGAACTTAAACAGAACTTTGCCGTTTTGTTCTTTCAAGAAACTGTCATAAGTGTTTTTAACATGTATATCGACTTACTCAAAAGATGGCGACACTATAAGCCACAGATGTTAAATTAATGACCTGCTGAACTTACTCAAACGATGGCGACACCACGAGAATAATAACCAGAAACATAACTCGGAGACGGTGCCTTTTAAATGGCTACCGACGGATTCGTAGCCTTGGTTCCAAGTTGAGGATGAAATTTTGTTACCTAATTATTTTATTTACTTACGGTTTTATTTTTTAAAAAAATCTGTTACTATCATAGCAAGTACAATTTTGAAATGAAATAAAACAAGTAACTAGATAAAATATATATTAAACTCGACGCGTAAGAAACTGCAATTGACTGCGATCATTCCAGCATTTGAGACGCTACAGCACTGGCCGTTTCAGGATAGAATTTCAGGTTAACCGAGCACCGAGATTACGAGAAGGGATAGAGCGCGTACTAAAAAGTTATAGTTCTGACTATTTATTATAAATCAAGGATGTTGATGACCCGCAGACCGTAAGCGGCAGTTTTTTTGCAATCTGCGCCATAAAAAAAACAATTACAAAATAATAAAATATAAAAAGACCTGACTTCGATATATTGAAAATGCCCTCAGACCACTGCCATCGACTGCCCTCAGGCCGATTAATTTCCGAGAGAGCGAGAAAGAGAGAGAGGCGCGATATCGGAGGTGATTAACACGTTGAGTGTGAGTTCCAAGAATTTTAATATCCCACTTCTGCGAGAATTTACAAACGTCTTGTGTGCTTTCCGGGTTATGAGAGCCGTATATCACAAACAAAGATTGACTCTTAGGTTTGGATGTGTTCACTGAAATAGTATTCCTCCTTGTTTCTGGTAGAAGGAGGATTGACGGGAGGAACCGCGTAGAAAGAGACTACTGACTACTTTCAAAAACTAAATATAATTTTGAGACACTATATATAGTTAGGTATATGTATCTAAGTTTAAATCTCCCAATTCTCTTCGGCACACGAAATTATTTATGAATAAATTACGCGTACAAAATTTCAGACAACTTTGTCACTAATTGTTTCACTAAATTTCAATTGACGTTATTAAGACTCTAGAGGTATGGAAATGTAGCAAAATCTTACAAAAAAACAGCCTAGAAAAAGCAATCTACATATAAATGTTATGTCAAAGTTTTATTCTACTACCTAAAAAAATATTTTACTACAGATAAAAATGCAGTCATGATTTTATTGTAAAAAGAGACAAAATATTTTACACTACACACTAAAGAAGTATAATTGTAAAACAAATACGTTTTTTGGACTTTATTGCAAAATTTAAAAAAGCGAATTTTGATCTAAATTAGTGCCATTCCACCCTTGAGTACTCGGAATAGTAAAGAGCGAAAAATAATAATAATAGCATCGACTATCGGGGTCAAACCTAAGACTGTTAGATTACGAAGTTACCGTTCTACCTCGCCGCCACCTTAGTTATTGTTCTACAGCCGGTTTTTATAATATATGGTAAACGTACACTTTGACACGTTCGTTACATTTTTAATCTCATGAATGAATTTGATCCTACCGTGTTAAAAGAAGTTTTAGTTCAAAAAAATGAATCATTAAAAACAATGCAAAAATACGAAAAAAAATTGTTTATAAAAATTAAACTACTGAAAGCATTTCATTAAATTTAAATGTGGTTTTAAGCTGAACAAAGTGAATAAAATATAAACCAAGACGATCCGTCAAAAATTGCGATCTGTAGAGCTCGGGCGTACGTACGTACGTACGGACAAATTAACCGACTGCCATTTTTTTATTATATTTATTATATTAGTATTTTAGGAGTAATTATGAACTCGAAACAATTCCAAAAATTGTTCCGTTTTACAGCACTATAAAATTTATACATGAATCAGACTAATTAGAGCACCATAACTGCTTAATCTATGTGAAATGTGAATCATTACGAAAATAAGATTAACAATTTATTTATATTTTTTCCTCATTACGTAAATGACTAAGAGAAGGGGCGAGGAGACGTGCATTTCAAACAACGATTAGAGAAAAACTGCAATTTCTTTATCTATGCTGCGCAATGATTAACTATTTATAAACTTTATCTCTTATTAATTTTTTTTCGTACTGCGAATTTCTAACTGATGACATACTTTAAGCTTCCATAAATTTAGTTTTCATTAAAATGTACTATCTAAAAATGTTTTAAACAAAAATGAAAAGAACTAGCAAATTTTAGCACATTTAAAAAAGCTTGTTGTATAAATATATAAAGTAAAAGATTTATATTATTTATCTGCTGTTTTTGTCACTTCTTGCAATTAAAAAAACTGGCATGTGCAAAATCATTATGAAATTCGCAATAGAAAAACTATTACGAGATAAAGTTACAAAATAAAACCCATATATCAAAAATCAGAGGGAGCGTGATAAATCAAAGTGTTTAAATAGTGTACAGTTCAGATCTCAAAGAGTCGTGTAAATTGTTCTCGGCAAGCAATCTACGACATCACCAAAAATTTAGGTCAAAGAAAAGCAGTCGTAAAGTTGAAACTGGTTGCAGAAGTGGGATTATCCGATATGACTATATCTCTTGATCGTGTGGACACATGTTATACAATAAGAAGAACAAGACGCACTCACAACAAATCCGAAGAATATAATACTTTAGTACATGGCATAAACTGAAATCCTTACGATGAAGAGAAACAGTGTAGCAGAAATGGGATCAGCACAATACACTAATGAAGTCAGCTGCGAGCAGAAGCACAAAGGAACCATTTGTGATGCTACTTGCCTTTCTCGCTCAAATGGGGTATCTCTAATAATAATATAACGTACCGAGGTTCTTATACCGACGTCCAAAAAATAAAAGTGTTCAAGTCAGATTTTTCGTAATTTTGTAAATGTAAAGTGTTATGTTGACACCGAAACACGAATAATAAAATGTTAAAAAATTTTAGACACGCTTTTATTGAAATGTACTAAAAAGGAAAAAAATAATTTTTAATAGCTTAGGGTCTTAATTAAAAAAGCGTGGGCTATTAAAAAATACTTTTTTTTCTTTTTAGTATCTACATTTCAATAAAAGCTTGTATCAAAAAAGTTTTTTTAACTAATATTTTAATCTTTTTAGTCTTTCAAAATTTTTACTATTCAATTAGGTACTAAAATTAATTGCCTGTTTGATTCTAAAAACAATTGAGTCATGTATTATCATCGTGAACACAAAATTTCAAATCGATCGGATATATAGCGCCCATCATATTGGGCTTACAGTGACGTCACATTGCTTATCGTATTCCGCTCGTCAAACTCTTTCATTTGATACCCGTGTTAGGAGTGTTGTGGAGAAAAAGGTAATCCGCCATCTTGGGGAGTAAGCCATGTTGGGTTCGTAGTGACGTCATATACTCACTCGTCAAACTCTTTCGTTTTATATGCATGTGAAGACGGTTGCGAAGAAAAAGGTAATCCGCCATCTTGGGGCGTCCGACATATTGGTTTTAGTATTGTCATCGGACAAATCTGGCGAATTTTTTTTCGAAAACGTTTCTATAAAACGGCCGTTAACGACCCTTAACATCATTTCGCACCATTTTGAACTTTCAAAAGTATCTCGTTTTTTGATATTTGGCTACCCTAAAAATGTACCTCGACGCACGTGGTCAGCATTCATTTCATAACAGTGAACTGCATCATTAAATGAATCTAAATCGTTACGAACCTTATTTTAGTAAAAAATCGACATGAGCAGTCTTGACATGTGGCCGTAGATACGCGAATGAGTATAACACATAATTTGTTCTCCTTCACGAATTAACCTTACCTTTAATAAGCCGATAAGTAACTCGTGTAGCCAACTATAACAGCTGTACTCATATAGCTTTTATATACAGGTGTCCACGCGAAAACTTGCCACGTCTTTGTTTTGTTTATTTGAATTCGAAATTGCAAACTTTGGGGAGACGGTTCGACAATCGATTGGGAGACACAACTCGACATAGATATCGAAACGTTGCGCCGCCTCTAACTGTCCCCGGCACACATAATTTTGTTAAGAAGTATTAGTACTCTATATTTTTTCGACGCATTCATATAAAAGATCTTGTTTTGAACACTTTTCGTAGAATTTTTTTTTTGTAACGTAGAAACAAAATATATTTATAATTTGCACGGATTCTTTACTCGGCATTTCGTAGAACGTGATTAATAATAACAGAAAAATAAAAGCACTTGAAATTCTACACAAAATTTATTATTAAATTATTTCTCGACGATCGTTTTGGACAGTAAATCCATTCTCAGGAATATAAACATGTACCATAATATGTTTTATCTTCCTGAGAATGAACTTATTGTCCGAAACGATCGTCGAGAAATAATTTTATAATAAATTTTGTGTAGAATTTCAAGTGTTTTTATTTATATGACATTATTAATCACGTTCTACGAAGTGCCAAGAGAAAAATCAGTGCAAATTATAAATATATTTTGCATCTACGATACAAAAAATTACAAATAAATAAATAAATTCTACGAAAAATGCTCAAAACAAGATCTTTTTTATGAATCCGTCGGGGCAGTTAGAGGTGGCGCAACGTTTCGATATCTATGTCAGGTTGTGTCCCCCAATCGATTGTCGAACCCTCTCCCCAAAGGTTCCAATTTTTGTACAATTTTCAAGTGTTTTTATTTATCTGTTACAAAATATATTTATTATACTTACTATTCACATTTTTTAGTTGACTTTTTTGGTTAGTTGAATAATATATTATGTTAGACATTACTGGGATATGCATTATTTAAGATATATCAATGAATCGACACCCTAGATTGACACAGCTGGATATGGCATAAAAAAACGCGTCAGATTAATTCAAATATGTCTGGGTTATCGGAATGCCACAATGTGGCAGGATCATAATATTAACTATAAATCGCTCGATTGTTTTCAGGACGCTTTTCTTAAATAAGGAACCCTATCAGCGTTGCCAGATGTCCCGATTTTGGCGGGACGTCCCGATTTTTAAATCAAAATTAAATGTTCCGCGCAGGACAAGCTCAGTCCCGCTTTTCGGGGATAACTCGACCGTGCGTAAATAATTATTCTCTTATTGTAAGTTGCAATTTGTAACACTCACTCCTCAGACTATGGTTTGAAACGCCATATTTTTCTAATGAATAAAACTTTTTTGATTTTGATTTCTGTTTTTTTATTCAGAAGACGAATAAGACTCAACTATCATATTTTTATTAAAATACAGTTTCTATGGCTATCTTTGTTATCTATTGTCACGTAAACGCAATTTGAACTCAAATAAAAAGATAAATATTTAAAAACTTCTGATTATATACGTTTGTTTTACTATGTCCCGCTTTCGACGAAAGAATCCCGCTTTTTTCACTCAAAAAGTTCCAAAATCCCGACTTGGCAAAAAAAAATCTGGCAACGCTGAACCCTATGCACAGTTTTTTGATAGACTTTTTAGGTTGGTCGGACAATATATATGTTAGGCACAGCTGGGCCATGTATCATCATTTCATTTGTGCACACGAAGTGTCGAGACGTAGCGCCACAGCTGTAATAGAAAGTAGGCATGATTTATATTTCAGCTATGTGATCCTGGCTTTAACGATCAATCACCACATGTTCGACAAAAATATTTTTTTGCGGGACATATTGTTATCTGCTTGTCAACCACACGAACTCAATATGCATCCATCACACATAATATTCATGCACCGAGATCCCTCTCGCGCTCACACATCTGTATAATATATTATAATGAAATCGATTTATGATAAGTCTACATTCACGATAACGCAGTGCGGTTGCAAGTTAAGCTTAACAAAAGACGTAGTGTTTGTACAGAGATGTTAATCTCCAAAACTGCTGGATCGATTTGAATAAAACTTTCATCAACGTATTTCTAGGTTCGACAGGATTATCAAAGCTCTTTGTACTCGGGTGAAGTCGACTCTAATACCATATTTAACGTAAAGAGAGATCAAGCCATTTCCCATTTGTGTAAAAGTTCTTTATACGCTTTTGATCCGAAAATAGAATTTTTACGTCAAATTAAAGCTATATCAATGACGTACGTGACGTTAGCGTTACGTTTAGGGTTACACCTACATTGAATCTGCATTTCTCCCGATCCGATGTCGGCCGACATCCGATGAAACGCAAACGTCTATATATTAAAATGTAGGTGACTACAAAAGGAAGCCTAATTTCCTACATAATAATTTTATTGTTTTTTTTTCTTTCGATGTCGGCCGACATCGGATCGGGAGAAATACAGGTGCAGCCTAACACGTTCAGAGTCCAAAAAAAACTGAACGAAGTGTCATGCCAAGGGTAAAACAAACTTGATTTTATTTTATCGTTACGGAATGTTACGTACTATAAACTGGTTTAATGTTAACATTAATGTAGCGGTTCGTTGACATTACGTATATTGTGAATGAAGCAGAAAATGACATGAAGTCAACGCTACGTATAACGTAGACAGAATTCAAAACTGACACCAGTACTTTGTTTTGTTGACATTACGTATATTGTGAATGAAGCAGAAAATAACGTGGTGTTAACGTTACTCAACATTACGTACAACATAGACAGAATTCACAATTAACGCCAGTACGTTATGTTGACATAACGTATATTGTGATTGGAACCCAAAATCAACGTTACTTAACGTTACTTACAAAGTACACAGCATTCTAAATTGACGCCAGTACCTTGTTCTGTTGACATTACGTATATCGTGAATGACGTAGAAAGTGACGTGATGTTGACGTTACTCAACCTTACTTACAACGTAGACTGAATTCAAAATTAACGCCAGTACGTTTTGCTGACATAACGTATATTGGGCATGGAACCCAAATGACGTGAAATCAACGTTACTTACAACATAGACCGAATGCAAAATTGACACCAGTATGCGTTGCTCTGTTGACATAACGTATATTGTAAATGAACAGAAAATTCCGTGATGTTAACGTTATGTATAAAGTGGACAGAATTCAAAATTGACGCCAGTTGCGTTTTGTTGTCATAATATTTATTATGAATGAAGCAGAAAATGACGTGATGTAACCGTTACGCAACGTTACGTATGATGCGAATATATGAAAGTCGCGTTCTGATTCAAAAAATAAACAGTTTATGCATGCGAAACGCGTTGCGGCGCGCGGCAGAAGATAAAACAAACGCATATCATCAGAGTTCCGTTGTTTACGCAAGTGTGCATACTTCGGACTGAACGGACCCTTCTTTTGTTTCTATAGGCTGTGGAAATATGTTGGGGAAGGTCGATTGTTTAACAAAAAATGGATTGCGCTTATCTCTTGTAACGTTTGTACAAAAAAATATTTCTCTTATGTTAAGGCGGTATGCCAAGGCTGGCCTAACAATAATTGGCAAATATTTATTTCAAATCTTCTCCTACTCCAATGATTTTAAGCTGGCTACACACTGGCCCAATGTTCCTTAGGCGAATATTTGCTGCCGGAACACTTAACCTCAATTATTTGGCAGTAGGTATAACACTATAATTTTTAATATCTTTCAATAATCATTTCATCAAACTCTTAACCATGAATGGATTAAAATTAATTACAAACAAACAAATATACAGAACGTGAAGTTAAATAAAATCGTTTAAAAATGCAAATAACAACTTGATTTCTATTTCTAATACATAATAGCCAGTTGTGTCATTATTTAAATACTAACTACTCAATAAATTGCGTTATAATTTAAACGAATAAAGTCTCATAAAAACAGTCGTTAATTCTATTTATTAGTGTATTTGCCATATGGCAACATACACTATTGGCATCGGTCGGATGGCGAGACCTAGGGGTCGGATCAAAATTTCTCGACGTTTCATAACCTCCTAAACACTTTGGCACCATTTTTAAAAATGTTATATATATATATATATATATATATATATATATATATATATATATATATATATATATATTTATATACGTGTATATATATATATATATATATATGTGTGTGTACGCGCGATAACTTTCGAAAGAGTTAATTGATTTCAACGAAATTCGGGCCACATGTTGAAATCCATCACCGCAAGAAGCCTATTTAAAATGGGCCTAATCGGGCTATTTTAAGAGTAGTTTTTAGGGGTTGAAAACTGTTTTTGGGCCCCAAAATACCGAAAAAATTCTCCGAATCGTTTCAAAATTGAAATTTAACCCTTTGGTAGTGATTAAAAAGTTTCTCCACAATTTTAATAAAATCGGCCCGACAGGACCGGATTTACAAATTTTATGAAAACACTAGTTTGCAGATAGTGACTTATTTATTGAAGGGTGTATTTAATTTGGTGTAGACGTTAGATTGATAATAATATTACAATTAAGAAAAAAATGTTATTTTAAGGGGTGTATTAAGGGGTTAAATTTTTTATTTTGCCCAAAAACAAACTTAATTTCACATAATAAAAGTATAAAACCACACGGCCCTATACAAGCAAATACACTATATTGTCGGCAGGGTTTTGGCACTGCGACCCGGGTTTTTTTTATAAATAAAGAGAGAGAGAGAGAGAGAGAGAGAGAGAGAGAGTGATTATAGACTATAGACGCTTAGCATCTGTATAAACAACGAACCAGACGTTCACGGTGTACAAATTCTCAAAATATGTTTATTGAAATAAATAACTTTTTGTGCAATTATGTGTTATTTAACTTATTTAATTGATTTTATCGACGTATCTGTGTTCAGACTTATTGGAGCATTGACAAACTATAATGTTGTTTGTTAACAACATTTGCCATTTAAATAACCTCAATACTTATATTTTTTTCAAACTATGGATCCAACAGTAAGTATTTGATTTTATCAATATATATCTTTAACGAAAATTAATTATCGCGATCACGCCCAAGAAGTATAACTTCTGCCACGCATACATAAGTACACGCACCATTTTTTTAATTTAAATCACACACACAATAAATTAAATTAGATTTAATAAAATTAAATTAATAAATTCTATACAATTAATCCCAACATTACACTGATATTCGGTTATCGATCTATCTATTATGGCGCAATGATAAAGTGTGGGGAACATAATAATGAACAAGAATATATTCATGATTAACACAAAATCCCTATTTAGTATAAATTATTCCCCACTGGGCTATGTAAACAATGAAACTAAAACCGCGATTTGATATAATTGTGGTAATTCCATACAGTTGTACTGCGGTTCAGAAATAATAGAGAGTAGCTCATCATTATTGTACGGGGAATCGCGAAGCAATGAAACAATGAAAAAACATATCCGTCCCATGCAGAAAACTGTGCCGCTTTTAAAAGTTGTGTAAAACTTACGCTAATTTTCTCGTATTTATTAGACTTTAAATCGTTCATTTATATCAAATTAACAATAAAAACTTGGCTAAAAGTCATTTGCGAAGAATGGTACGTATTTCTAATTTATTTTATAAGCATTAATAACATCAAAAATTGATTAAGATTTTTCATAGAAACGTTAGTAAATGCATTTTACATGCACACATACATCCAAAGGGGGCATATTGAACATCTGGTAAACAAGCACTTTAATAGCTTTTCCGGAAGGGCTAGAAAAAAGTAGGAGTTTTGTTTTGTGGCTAGAAATCCCACATAATCACAATGTGCATAAGTCTTTAAAAGATTTTTCCCGTACCAGCAAAAAAGTATTGCTTTTAAAAGTAAATTCAACTGATACTTTCACCAGCTTTAAGAATTTGTAATATAGACGACGGTTGAAAATGCTATATAAGCACCAGTCCCGTCTATATCTCAACTGAAGCCGAAGGAAGATATTCAAATTATAAAAGAAATCTGATAAAAAAATCAAGGAAATATTCATAGCCATTGAACAATTTGAAAAGATAAAAAGTTTCACAAACTATATTAATATCGCACATTTAAACTTTACTTTTTACATAAAAAAAACATCTCTGAAACTAATTTCGTGACGAGCTGAAATATTTTTCAATTTCACGGTGACTTAATTTTAAATTATGAAAGACTGAAATGAAAAATGTGTGATCATAATACTGCAAGGTCAATCCATTATAAAATTTTACTGGCTTTTATTTTTATCATCTAATAAATTAGATTTCTATTTAAATAAATAAACGCGGAAAACGAGACACAAAAAATATTATTGCTAAACTAATTACGTACTTTGCATGCACCTTGAAAATTCTACATCATCGTCTGCAACTAGTTTTCAAATCATGTGAGTATTTATTTATCGATATTTTTACCGATTTTATATCCATTTTTAGGGTTCCACACCTCAAAAAGAAAAAGGAACTCTTATAGAATCACTTCATTGTCCGTCTGTCTGTCTGTTAAGACCCTTTTTCTCAGGGGCGCGAGGAGGGATCAAGTTGGAATTAATATCAAATACTCAGGTCTGCAATCTCTTGGAGTTGTGAAAAATCAAACTTCTAAGTCAACGCAATCAAAAGATACGGCCGTTTATGCCCCATATTTTGACACTCGCAAGGGAATCAAAACCTAAAGGGTACAACTGAAATATGGAATAATAAGCTGGGGTCGTTCCACTGATAATAACAGAGTGTTTGTACTACAAAAAAGAATTATCTGTCTCATATTTAACCTTAAATATAGAGAAACATGTAAAAATGTATTTTACGAAAAAAAATTGCTAACATTATTTGGAATATATGCGTATGAGATATTGAAGCACATGCATAGTCTAGGCTTTTTTGATCAAAAACATGAAAAAATATATAATACCAGGAATGAAGACTGGTCAATAAAACATAAGACTACATTTTTTGAAAAAAGCCCAGTATATACTGGATTTAAAATATACAAAAAATTGCCGAGCTATATTAAAAGTATAAAAAATGAAGCAAAGTTTAAAAAAGAAGTAAAAATTATTTGTTATGTATCGTCCCTTATAGTTTCTCAGATTTAATCTGATTTCTTTTTTCTTTTCTTTTTTTTCCTTTGACAATTTTGTATACCTGTATGGTCAACACAAATAAAATTTATTATTATTATTACTTCCCTTTGACCTGCAATCCTGAAATTTGGCAAGAAGCAATGTCTTATAGCACAAGTAAAGGGAAAATCCGAAAACCGTAAATTTGTAGTTAAACCACAAAACATTTTTTTTTTCATAAACGTCAAAATAGTGTATACTAGTGGCATCGGACGGAATCTCTTAAAAGCTATTAGTTCAGGCATTTATGCGCCTTAGTGTGTATATTACTATGGTCACTATAGCAACAAATAATTAAAAAAAAAAAATAAAGTTAATAAATATTATACGGTGGTACAGAACCCTTCGTGTGCGAGTCCGACTCGCACTTGGTCACTTTTTCCCTAGAAATAAAGTGTAGAAAACAAACTTAGCTCATCTTTAAAATATTCATTATCTACTTTTATTCATTCAAATAGCCTTTTGTCAATGAAAACATATCTCAAAAAACATATTTTGAAATTTATGACAAGCACTTATCAAATAAAAGGTTCACAAAGCATTGTCATGATAAATATTCAGAAATACCTTTCCTGTAAAGGCGGATTCACAACTGTTACCTCAAAATTTAGTGAGATGGCACGACATGAAATGTTCGATTTATATCGGATAGTAACAATGCAATTAGTGTGTTGTTACCTAAAAAAAATTGAGATGGCGCTATATCATAACTTAAACATATGTAAACAAGGTATAATGTATTCTTGAATTTTTTTCTATAATGTTTCATAAACTTTCTTTCTTGCATGTCCAAAACTTTAAGGCTGTCGGAACGCTCTGATTTTAAACCACACTACGAGGCTAAAAAATGCTGTTGCAAGGGTGCCGCTGTCAATTGATTACTCTAAACTTTGGAAATATTTTGAAGATTTAAAAAACTTTCCTGAAAAAGGAAGAGTCACTTTAGGTTTGTGATGGAACAAATTTGTGAAATAAGTACTAATAAGATCCTAGTGTGACATTGAAAACGTGTGTTGTTTGGCACAATTAATGCCAACTTTTTTCTAGTAAACCGTACATAAATTACAAAAGTAATCCATTAGAGACCTAGATTTGTCCTTTATCTTCCTAGAGAAAGAATTTTTGCAAAATGTTGACGAATAAGTCTACAATCAGCTCTCAGCCGAAGCCCTACTTTTGGCTTAAATTCAGAGCGTTAACCCGTCTTTTTTCGAGTTTTGTATCAATAGTGTATGTATATATTTTGTACAAATAGTATTTCATAATACCAATTTTTTTAATTAAGTGTAATTTTTCTGTTTATAATAATGCATGTTGACAAACTTTATGAACATTTCTATCAAATAATTACAATTTTTTTTAAACGCTTGTTCCAATTTTGGAACACTGGGAAAAAATGGGTTAAAGCTTCCATTGGTCCGAAAGAAGTTCGGTCTCCCAGGTACTACGGATAAAACGAAATATGAATCAAACTGATTTGTCGATTAGTGCAAATACTGACCGCGTTGCGTCACTAGAGTCAACATATAGACGGGTTCTATATATCCGGCTTAATGTTTACAAATATCATAATATACATATGTGTTGGTGAGACAGCTTTCAGAAGTACGTAAACTAACCCTTAAAAGGTACAAACCCACACACAAAGGTCCTGCGAGACCTTTCTTTGACCACAAAAGTGATATAGGCTAAAATTGGATACATTTATAAATGGGCAGATTTACATGAAAGACGCGAAACAGTAAATATTATATAATACTTTACAGGCATATCATGTTACGTAGATTGCTAGGCATTACACCCATTTCAAAACGCAATTGTTCTACACAAAAGGAATAGAATTAAGGGCCCACTGTACCTCGTTTATCTTACCGCTTTATGCGAGGTATTTTCACCAACGAAAATTTTATCTCTGTCAATAAATATTCTTGCAATGTTTCGCCTAATTTTAGGATAATCCATATAGAGCAGGGGTTCTCAAACTTTTTCAGTTCGCGGCGCACTTACAGGTTTAGCATTTTGTCTCGATGCCCTAGCTAGTCGGAATAGGGTAAAATGATACTACATAAATCTGAGTTTTTATATTTATATTGACACATAAGAATACGTTTATTATTTAAAAAAAATTGTTTATTTTGTAGCCTCAAAACCTAAGTTTAATTTCCGGAGACTGGTAATGGTGCCCTTCTTTACTCTCTAAGGCGCACCAAGGCGCCGTGGCGCACACTTTGGGAACCCCTGATATAGAGTATTTATAGAGTATAAGATACAAAAATATGTTCTTCAGGACTGCAACCGAATAGAAAATCAGTTCCGTGGTCGTACAGACAGACTAAAATAATTTAAAAAAAACAATCCGTGAGGTGGGTCGTTAATCGGGTCAATTCTTGAGGTCCACACCACCTTCCCAGTATGATCAATACTGAATATTATATATTAACAAATTAGACCCCTGAAATATTTTTCAAAAAATCCTAAAATATACGTTTTTAACAATCTTTTTGCTTACACAAAAAAACGGCTGGTCCGATTTTGTTCAAATTTCTTTCGAATCGAGATGACTTTAATAAGCTTTAACTAGCATCATAACGAAATCGATATAATTTTTTATATTTTCGACATTTTATGTAAAATCTACTTTTTTGGAGTCTATTTGGTTAAAAAAA
Organism: Venustoraphidia nigricollis; assembly: GCA_034508555.1. Lineage (NCBI taxonomy): Eukaryota > Metazoa > Arthropoda > Insecta > Raphidioptera > Raphidiidae > Venustoraphidia > Venustoraphidia nigricollis. The sequence goes on from JAVRKA010000030.1 coordinate 76,816, forward strand.
AGAATGGCTGGACCGATTAAAAAAAATTGTGCGTGTACTTATGCACGCACGGCGGAAGTTATACTTCTTTAGCGTGATCGCAATAATTGATATTCACATTTTCGTTAAAGATGTAGATTGATAAAATAAAATAGGATGTTTAGGGAGATAATAAATATAATTAAAAGTTAGCTGTTCACTTTAACAACTAACTTCATAGTGTCTCATTTTCGTTGCATGCTGCGTGCGCAACTTCCGTAAGAGAGGAAAGTTTACCCTCAGTGCGCCAAAAGACGTATAACTTCAAAAATCCGTTCAAAGCATATTTACGTTAATACGCGTCGAATGCCACCCTAACATAGTCGCCATTATTTTTTATTCTCGAAATTTCGTCTTAGAAAGAAATGACCATGCACATACACACACAACAACCCAATGTACTAAGAAGTTAATAAAATTGCAAAATATATCGTCGATATAATAAAATCAAGGGATAAAGAATTTTAAAATATTCTGCGAAAAGTTGGCAACACTGAGGATTAATTCGTAGAACGCTTTATTTTTCCCGACTTATACGACAGCTTTGCCAAATTGGGTTATAGTACATAGTGCAGTTACTTAGTTGTCACATATTCACATGTTTCTACAAACTATACAAGATGTTTAATTTGACACATATATGGTGTCTTGCAACTTGATCTCATAAATTATAGTTTCGCAACAGACATTTCATCCATGCAGACAAAACATTGGTGGTGGGTCGTTGAATGCCATCTACCGCCGTAATATTACGACACTTCATATACAGTGTAACCTTAATACAACGAACCTCAATATAACGATTTTCTCGTATTAACAAATTTTTCGAAATCCTCTAGAACTACCCGTAAGCGTTAATGCAAAATGTACCTTTCCATTACGAATACTTTTTATCAATAACGTCTTTATAACGAATTTTCTATCATTGCAGAATAGGAAGTATAATTTACCTCTATTTAACGATTTTTTTCAATATAACCTTTACAGAACGTATCCTACTAATCACTCACACAATTCCACAATAACAACAACAATTCATCATGCCTTGACAAGTTCAGACACGTTAAATTTATCGCAAGACAACCATTGCTATTTGATGTAAAGTAATGTAAACACTGCTATTGGTCACTGTTTTTAGTAAATATAAAGCTGCAGCGGCTGAGAAACGAAAAAGGTGTTCCTTAACCGTCGCAGAGAAACTAAAAATCATTAAGTATGTAGACGAGAATCCTACAAAGAAAAAATTAGACATCGCTAAAGAGTTCGAAGTACATTGGCGACAATTTTAATGTTTACAGATAAGTTTTCAGAAGAAAATGGGTTATCTTACCTTGTTAAAACATATGTGAGACCAACCTAACCTCTATAATCTATATAACAAACTTCTTTATAACTAATTACTTGGTATAACGAATATTTTCTAATTCCCTTCAACTTTGTTATATCGAGGTTGTACTGTACACTGCCCTATTACAGTGCTGGTAGAGTGACTACAGTAAGAGTGTGGCAAATGCATCCGATCGCCGCCATATTGAGCCGCGACTGCGTATGTAGCGCCTGCGCAGTCACTCTATACAGAAGCAGTCGACAGCTGTACACTGCGTACATAAGGAGTCGACAGCTGTATACTGTGTATAAAATGATACAATATGGCGCAGTTAATCCGTGTTCCGGCCATGTCACGTGACCTGTTGTCCACACTCTTACTATAATCAGTCAAAGTGCTTTACACTCGTGGCGTCAATCGAGTTTTCGTCTACAAAGGTCCACACCCACTGATTCAGATCTAATCAGTACTGCAGTTTTGGGATACATGAAGTTAAATGAGTTCTCACGCATTAGTCGGTTTAGAGTGAGCCGACAACTTATCAGTATGCGTGTACAGACTGCCGTGCCGATCCAATCCGATTCAGTGGGTGTGAACCTTAAGCAAGTTTGCATTGTGACGTCTCACCGTACAAATGAATGCCATTAAATATTTGCAATAATACCCAATAATAACTCATTGAATCGGATCTGATCGGCTCGATAGATAGTTTTGGGATAGATTGAGGTTAAATATACTAGTCGACTCGGATCGACTCAACAACATCCGGTGTGTGTATGCACTGCCGTGCCGATCCGATTCAGTGAGTGTGGACGTTAAGCGGCTTTGCCTTGTGGCTTGACACATAGGTATGTCTCGTGGTACAAATGAATTCCATTAAATATTTGCAATAATAGGTATACAGCAAGTTTCATCTGCACCGAAGTTCCGGGCGTACACTCGCGACTAGACGGGAGAATTGATACATAATATATAGAAATACATGTACCTACAAACATACTGTACACCTGTGGTCTCAAGACAAAACCACATAAGTCGATTTATTGCTATTTTTACAAACTTCTATTCAATTTCACATGTTTGTCAGTTTGGATCAAATATTGCAAGCAAAATTTCGACTAGTTCTAATTCAGCTAGAGCGTTGAAATTTTGCTCACGTGCATATGTCCGGTGATAATGCAATATAGTATATCTGCAATATCGTTTTGAATTCAATATGGCGAATGCCCCAAAATGGCGGATTATCTATTCCTCCACAACTTCCTTCACATGAATATCAAATGAGAGGGTTTGACGAATAGAATACGATAAGCCATGTGACGTCATTCTAAACCCAATATGGCAAATGCGCAAGGTTTTGTCTGAGACACGAAAATATTGCATTTTCGCATGGCGGGAGAAACGGAACATTTATGGTGGAAGTGACGGGATTGTAGTTGCGGAAATATCGATGAGGAAGTAGCCATGGTTGTGCAAATTAGATCCTTATATATAACAATATTGCATTGCCAGCGACTGATCAAGAGTTCTGATCGCCCTAGGCTAATTATGAGGACGCGCTCCCGCCAGGTGTGTTACGGAGTCAGTGTTTGTTTTACGCGCGCTTTTTAAAATTTCAAAATTTATTGTTAAAATCAGGGACTCTCAAGTGCATTTAGTTTTAGTGTTTTGTCTCGGTCTAGTTGAAATATGTAGGGTAGATGCAATGATGCCAGATTAGTGCATGCGAAGACACGATTTTAGTGCGCTCCCCCCCCCCGATCCTCGCACCCTAGGCTGCAGCCTAATTAGCCTAAGGGTTAATCAGGGCCTGTGCATTGCCATCGAAATTACGCAGGTGTGCTAAGTTTAAAGTCGATCGGATATGCAGAAGTTAATGGTCATAATTGGATAACAAGATTTGACCCTAATGCTCGGTTGCAGAAAGCATTGTCAAAAAATCTGATTTAACAATGACCTTAAATTGTAACCATACATGTTTCGCTAGAAGAAAGGCTTTGTAGAATATAAAATCGAATCAGCTCGAAAAATAAATGATCGATTGAAACGATATTTTTTTTAATGTGTGTTTATGCATTTAACATAGTTTTTGTACAATTTGCACTTCGAAGCAACCTTTTTTTAACGCATTTTCATGAAACTTGTAAAGCGATCAATTAATTGTTTTTGTGTGAAGATGTACAAAGTGTACGTCTTCACACAAAAACAATTTATTGATTACTCAACGACATTAGACTGCATAGAAACTGTAATTATATGATCACAGGTCGTTGTCATTGCAACCCAGCATAAGTGACGTTATTAAAAATTTAATTATAAAAATTAAAAATTACTGACTTTTTTCTTTTTTGTCCTTGGTAATTAATTAATATAAAAATGATTTGTCGGGAAAAAGGACTTTTTAAGTAAACACTTATTTGTTATTTATAGCGACGTTTCGTCCCTTGCTTGGGACTTTTTTAGCTTTATAACTGTAATTGAATTATTAAAATACAATTTACAAACTGTATTTTAATAATTCCATTATAGTTACAAAGCTTGAAAAAGTGCCAAGCAAGGGACGAAACGTCGCTATAAATAACAAAAAAACCCGGGTCGCAGTGCCAAAACCCTGCCGACAATATAGTGTATTTGCTTATACAGGCAGTGTGGCTTTATTTTGCGAGCTTAAGTTGGTTTTTGGGCAAAATAAAAAATTTTACTCCTTAATACACCCCTTAAAATAACATTTTTTTTTCTTAATGGCAATATTATTATAAGTCGAACCTCTATACCAAATTATATACAACTTTCAGTAAATAATTCACTATTTGTAAACTAGTGTTTTCATAAAATTTGTAAGTCCGGTCCTGTCGGGCCGATTTTATTTAAATTTTAGGGACACCTTTTAATTACTATTAAAGGGTTAAATGTCAATTTTGAAACGATTCTGAGAATTTTTTCGGTATTTTGGGGCCCAAAAACATTTTTCAACCCCTAAAAACTACCCTTAAAATGCCCCAATTATGCCCATTTTAAATAGGCTTCTTGCGGTGATGGATTTCAACACGTGGACCAAATTTCATTAAAATCAATTAACTGTTTCGAAAGTTATTGCCCGCACACATATATATATATATATATATATATATATATATATATATATATATATATATACATATATATAAACATTTTCAAAAATGGTGCCAAAGTGTTTAGGAGCTTATGAAACGGCGAGAAATTTTGGTCCGACACCTAGGTCCCGCCATCCGACCAACGCCAATAGTGTATGTTGCCATATGGCAAATACACTAATAAGTGTTTACTTAAAAAGTCATTTTTCCCGACAAATCATTTTTATATTAAAAATTACTGTCTAAGAATATACGAACATTTGCATTAATAAAGACATTTATTATTATTATTGATTATTAATAGAATGTACTCTTCGGTTTATCGTATATGCGCCATTTTGGTCTGTGACCGCAGAATACAGCAAACATCAGTTTCCATTTGTTGAAATTTCCCTGTTCTTTTGGGAATACAGTGCCTGGGATATTTGACAACAAATTACATTGGCTGCAAGCGATTCCGGAAAACTATAGAATGCTCTTGGGTTATACAGGGTGCACCAGTGACGAACCAATAAACTATGAGTGCACCACAGCGGGAAAATATAGTACTGGCGACCGGATCGCGTTCATTGTGGCAGAAATGGGAACTAAACGACAACCGCTATTTATACAACCGTTATTATATTTATTTTTATGGACATTCTTGCTAAAATGAAATATTTCTAAAATGATTTTATTAGTAACTAGCCTTTCCCCGCCATTTTGTTAATGTTTTTTTCTTTTTATTAAAGTGACTGATCCCTCAGATTTTAAAAAATTCCCTCGGAAAATTTCGAACTGTGGTCGTAAAATTCATTTTGTCACTGTTTTTATTAGCTGTGATCAGGCATTACACTTCACAAAATTTGGATTGCTGCTTAAAAATAAAAAAGAAATTTTTGCCCCAAAAACTGAATAAAAAAACGTGATGTTCGTCAATATTTCTTTACAGCACGTCACGAGATTTCGAATTACAGGAAGGCAAATTAACATTTTGAAGAATTTCTTTACAAACTTATGTTAAACATAGTGACAAATTTGGCTTGCTCAGTAATTTTTTTCAAATTTAATTTTTTCCGTACAAAAATGTGCGTAAGACTCATGCTAATTTTCTCGTTTTTATCTGATTTTAAATCGTTTATTTCATTAAAAAAACCGTAAAAACTTGTTGAGTATGACTCCACTTCTTGTGTTGTTTAAATTATAAAATCCATATCCACACAAGACGCCATTTAAAAAATTATAGAAATTTATTATCAAAAAATAATGAATAGAAGAATTGACAACATGTTTTTGATAATAAATCTCTATAATTTTTTAAATGGAATCTTGTGTGGATATGGATTTTATAATGTAAAAACTTGGCTTAAAGTCACAAAGGAAGAATGGTATATACTTCTAGTTTATTTTAAAGCATTAACATCAAAGATTAAATAAGATTTTTTATGGAAATTAGTTTCTGAAAGGTGAGCAAGTGCATTTTACATGCACGCACACACATCTCGTAAGCTATGAGGGTGAAAAAGGGAGCAGCTGGAAACTAGTAACTTTAATCAACTTTGTGTTTTCATAGACAATATATGAAACAATATTCTATACTCAATTAAGTTTACATCGAGGTTAAAGAGAATCTGAAAATTTAATAACAGCTCTGCAAACTAAAGATGCAACGTTAAATATTACCAACCGTCAAAAAATTATAAAACCTTATATTAGCCAACTTAACCAATTCACAAGTACCTCCATATTACACGGATTATCGCATTTGAAAGTTTGTCGTCTGCATCTTTTCTTGTTTAGAAGTTGTATTCGTCTAAAAGTTTTCAAAATATCACAAAAAAATGGTCGTCTCTACTGTAGTTTGTTTACAATTTTCTATTTCAAAAGTCGATTAAAAAACACACACTCGAGGGCTTAATTGTTCACATCTTTTCACATACTGCAAGCAGATGCCGCTCTATAGAGCGTTTCCATGGAAACATGAAAATTTAATTGTGTTCTGTGTTTATAAGACCACAACAGAACATCGGAGTGAAGGTGGAGGCGGAAGTGGCGCTCGTGGTGGTCGTAATACAGACTACATACACATTTGTGGTCACAAAAACAAAGTGGGGTATTTCGAATTTTTAATTATATATTTAAGTTTGAATCTAAGTAATCTTAGGGAATAATTGAAAAAACAAACAACAAAATAGTATTTTGTTGTTTGTTTTTTCAATTATAGTTTCTGAAGAAGTTGTAATAAACAACGAAATGTTCAACTAATTCAAAAATAATTCTTTTTATTACTGTCCAATTCCCTAAGATTCAAACTTAATTAAATTATGGACACGAATTTACCAATATTATATATTTTTAACTTCCCGCTATTGAAAATTTTCAAAAAAAGGAAAGTTATTTGTTTCGATCTGATTTTCAAAAATTGAGATTTCATCAACTACCGACGTTTCGGGGTTCTAGGAAGATATTTCAGTTTTATCTCACATGAATGAGAAAATAGGGAAAAAGTAACTGCTTTGCCCTCTTTTCATGCAAAAATCATGATTTAATCTAGAAAGACATGATTGCATTCTATCTTTGTTGCGCTTATAACCTCTCAGTTCAAGATTTGATAAAAATATCAATTATCAAAAAATAATTATCCGAAAATATATGGATTGGTGTCAGGCCCAAATAACTAGTTTCGTGATTCGTGTTTACAAAATCTTTCAGGAGCCACTTTGTCTTGTGACGCAAATATGATAGGGTTAGATATACAGTGAAACCTTTAAAAGCCGGAAACTAAGGCATGCAGACTTCCGAATCTCACAAAGGTTTCTCTATTAATGTTTGCAAAGTATTCCATCATCAAACAAAATAAAAATTAATATACTCGTTAACGACGCTCTGGCGATTTCAAAGCTTACCCTTGCTTCATCAGAAAACAAAATATACTTCCAGTCCCGTAGTTCCTTCAGTAATAAAAATATACCAGAAAAACTGAATACCTAGTATGTCAATTTTGACCCAAGAATCAGGATCCATAAATAATAGATTAAGAACTGATGACGAATTATTTAGGGTGGGTATTTTAGGCACGCAACAATTTTTGCAGCACTAGTTGAACAGGGAATAAAAAGTCCAGACCGCTGAGATGTTGATTATACCGCAAAAAATATCCCCTAAAAATATTATTTAGACACTTCGAAATTTAGGTAACTTTCACATCTTTTTTGATATGAAAATAAATTTTCAGACAATTTGGACGTTTACAAAATATGTTCAGACTGTTCCAACTTCCAAACCCGCGATCCTAGCGGTACAATTTGCGGTGAGGTATTAAAAATAACGGACAATACGAAGTGAAAAAAATCACTGTTAGGGATTTTCATTTTTGGCAACCTCTACTGTAAGTGCAGTAGGCACAAAGAGCACGCTTATAGACTACCTGTCCATGAATAACGCGATAATGTCATAACGGTGTTTGTACCGTATCCGCCGGGAACTACATGTAGTATTACAGGTAGAAAACATCTCTTCCCAGTTAGCTATAATCAGTTCGTATCGAGTTCCCTCTAAATTGTTTTTTCATAAAAAATTTTTTTAAATGTTTTCTTTTATTATTAAGATTTTGTTTAACAGCTATAGAAAGTCCATAATTGTATTGAGTGAGTGGACTTTCTATCGCTGTTAAACAAAATCTTAATAATTAAAAATTATTTTTCATTTTTTAGTGCGGTTTGCTATTAAAGCCTGTTTTTTTTTAAACTATTATTTATTTTTTAGTCTCTATTTTTATCTTGATGATCCTAGTCAGGACATTAGGACAAAGTTATCAAATTATTGCATTATTATCGGCCCTTAATACGTGTGCAAAATTTTTAATCAATCGGACGTCTTGAAGTTGGCGAAAATTACATTGAAAGATACGTCATATTAATATAAATCTGCATACAGATGAAGCTAATAAAAGAATGTTAAAAATACAATTTCAAAACTGAACATAAATTACAATCAGTATAAACATAGACTGTAACCTCAGATGTCGAGCGTCTATAATCAACAATATCACAGTTACACAGGTGTCTCAGATCTATCGTCTATCGGCTGTGTAAAATTAATAATTAAATTTTTAAAAATGGCAGGAAATTTATTGATCACTTAAGTTTAAAAACAAAATCTTTTTTGTAAAAAAAGAATATATGTAATGAGATTAGAAAGCCCTGTTGAAAAATGGCGCCTTACTGACATGATATAGCTGCTTGAAATATTGATGGTTTGAAAAATTAAAAAAAAAATAAGTCTAATCTTTTAGAAGCAATTCGAAAATTCAAAAACAAAATGGCGAACGTTTGAAAAAAACATTCGACAGTGTAATACTGGCTTTGAAATGGGTGATAAGCATATTTCGGTGAGCCGTAAGCGAACAAAGTATAATAAGCAAGAGAAACACTAAACCGCGACGTATAAACCTAATTGTTGTAACGCACGTAACTAAACACAAACGCACGGATCCACCCCAAAACTTTACTTTCTGTCGCAATTCATTTCACAATGAAAGATACGGCCGAAATATTATATTACAGTTACTATGTTTAAATGTTATATAAGGTTCATCATAAATAACATCAGATAATCAAATATATGAAAAACAAGTCAGTGTACAAACAATTAGTAACTAAAATTGACCAACTATTACAACTTTAAAATGGCGTCAAATGCAGTTTTTCGTGCACGTCTAGAAAGAGAATTGCCATTTTGTTAAGGGAATAACTATGAAAATTTATTATCAGGGTCGGATTTACTTTACTTGCCGCCCTGGGGCACCGTAAAAAACGTCGCCCCATTACCTAAATCATTTTAAACTAAAAAAAACCCGGGTCGCAGTGCCAAAACCCTGCCGACAATATAGTGTATTTGCTAATACAGGCCTTGTGGCTTTATTATGTGAACTTAAGGTGATTGTAGGACAAAATAAAAAAAATTAACTCCTTAATACACCCCTTAAAATTACATTTTTTCTTAACTACATTATTATTGTCGATCGAACGTCTACATCAAAATTAAAAACACCTTTCAGTAAATAACTCACTATCTGCATACTAGTGTTTTCAGAAAATTTCTAAATCTGGTCCTGTCGGGCCGATTTTAATAAAATGTTAGGGGCACTTTTTAATTGCTACTAAAGGGTTAAATTTCAATTTTGAAACTATTCTGAGATTTTTTTCGGTATTTTGGGGCCCAAAAACTTTTTTCAACCCCTAAAAACCACCCTTAAAATAATCCTAATGGGCCTATTTTAAATAGGCTTCGTGCGGTGATGGATTCCAACATATGTGCCAAATTTAGTTAAAATAAATTAACTCCTTCGAAAGTTATTGCCCGTACACATATATACCTATATATATATATATATATATATATATATATATATATATATATACATATATATAAACATTTTTAAAAATGGTGCCAAAGTGTTTAGGAGGTTATGAAACGTCGAGAAATTTTGGTCCGACCCCTAGGTCCCGCCATCCGACCGATGCCAATAGTGTATGTTGCCATATGGCAAATACACTAATAATGATCATATCAAACATGTTGCGATCGAGCCCAAAACTTTCAAAAAATGTGAATAACAAGATACTTATCCTCTTTACTAAGACGTGTGTAAAATTCTAGACCCTTAATTTTTTTTTCAATTTTGTAAATAAAACTGCAGTGTTTATAGTTTTACACACGTTTTTAATAATGAGAAAAGGCATTTCATTTATGAATGTTTTCAACAGGATCACAGTTTTCGAAAAATGTTCTATAACGCGAATTTTTTAGCGTGGTCCAAATTTTGCCGCCCCTGGAAATTTGCCGTCCTGGGCACTAGCTCCTAGTGTAAATCCAGCGCTGTTTATTATTAAACGTGTAACAAGCAGAGAAAACATAAAACCAGCGATAATCATAAAACTGACAAGTGGAACACAAGTGAGCACTGAACACTTGAATCATTCAATCTCTTGAAGTTGGCTGCATCAATAATTCACAGGTTTCAATTGGCTCAATCACAGTTTCAACTAGTCTGAAGTTGAACTATGACACACTTGAACAATAAAGTTAGACTCAGTACAACTTTTGTGGAATCAACTAAAATTGATCAACAAATGTTGAAACATAGGTTCTTACACTCATTTTCGTTCAATTTTAGTTGATCAACTTAAATCGCACCGTGAAAACCGACCTGCAGGTTATGTTTCTAACTTACGTGATTAACTTATTTATAGCACCACCGCAACTTTCTTTGGGAGTCGATTTCCACTAAACCCGTTCTTAGCGGCTCTTTACTCAACAAAAGAAACATGAGTGCCAAAATTCAAGTCTGGGGGTCTAATAGTTCCGGATGTATCGCGTAATAATAGATTGGACTTTCATTCCCTATTTCACCCCCTTTAAGTTTTTTTTTTACCGAAATCTGTTCAGCGATTTAGGCATGAAAAGGTAACAGACAAACAGACTTTCGCATTTATAATATTAGTATGGACTAGTATGGATATTAATTTTGGAATCAACTGTAGCGCGCCCCCAATTGTTACGCCACTGGAAATGACATAGGCTTCTCGAACAAACTGACAGAAGTTTCTGGAATGATCCAGAAGTGGGATGTACGCGCCTATAAATACAGCACATGCGGGGCGCGACAGGCAGTCAGTCAGAGACAGTGATTCAGTGCATAGTCAGTCAGTTGCTTGCTTGCTACAGTGCGAGTACATTCAGTGGATGCGTCACGACAGACATAAATCATAAATACATAAATAATAGTGCGGTAGTACATAAACTTCGGTATGTTATAAATAATCGTGTATATAATTATTGTTCTATAGTTATTGTTGTGTTATTATAAGAATCCGTTTGTTTGTTTCATTGTTAGTTTCTTTTAAAAAATAAATAAAATAAATCAGTTTTAATTCACCACAAAGAACAGTTTTGTTACACAACTTATATTACGAATATTAGTTGACTTTACGAGTGCACAGTCTATAGGTATACATATATTTAACTCGAATATAACAAAACTATGAAATAGCAAAGTTGTGTTCAGCTGTTTTATGTGAGACGTACGTCAACTGTGCGTATCCATGCCTCTCCGGGGACTTACGTAACAATGTCGAAGAACATCACATACAGAATGTTCGAGAAATTTCACCGGTTACGTAAAAAAAACTAAGTGCATGTAAATCTAAGGCTAAACTCTACGGGTAAACATTTGTAACCAAGTAAACATTAACCAGAAAGGGGCGTGTCGATCAATTTATCTATAAGACTACCCGCCAGCAAATCGGTTTCTCTATCTCGCTAGCAGCTCATTTCCCCCACTCCTGACGGGCTCGTTTTTCGTCCGTGAATTTTTTCCCAATGCAGCTAAAGAAGTTTCAGTTCGAAAATTGCTGAAATATTGCACGGTGTGCTCATTAGGCAGGTGGCTCTTTTTAAAAATAGTCGAAAGTTCAAAGCTGACAACTTGAAAACAAAAAATCTTTCACAAGTAATTTCATAATATTTGTCCTTGTCGCACCCACTGTATTTGGACTCTATTTCTTTCAAATCGCAAAGTAACAGTTATATGAAAATTAAATATTTCAAAAATTTGGTTTACATGTTTTCCATACAATTATTATTTTTTATATTAACGTTATCATCCATAATTTTTTAAGTTTAAAATTAGCAGGAAATTGGACAATATTAAAATTTATAATCAATTTATGAATTAATGAAGGTTTAATAAATAAACCGAAATGTCGCTAAATTGATTATAAATTTTAATATTGTCCAATTTTCTGCTAATTTTAAACTTAAATTATTTTTTATGTTTTACCTTAATAAAACAAACTATTAAACTGACACAACTTTTATCATATTAGTGAATTATATTGCGTCAATATTGTTGTAGTCATTAAACTGTGTCGTCTTGATTTCAAGATGATTTCGTCACCACGGTAACCGCCCAAACGTTGTTACCAAAAAATTTAACTATAAAAATCCTGTGATCAATGACTAATTGTAAACATACTACTTAAATATAAACTAATTTTACCAAATAAAACTTAATAATTTTGTGAAATTTCGTTATATAAAAGAAAGGAAAAAAAATACCGTAAAATTAATTAAAAGTATTACTATTAATAAATTTGATTTAAAACAAGGACATTTTGAAATTTTATTTTCTTAAAATAAATACTATATTAAACCATAAACGACACCATAGATCATAATTATTGTTTTGTACGAAATTGTGTATACAATGAATATATTTTATAACTTAATGATTTTTGCTATTTAAGGTAAGAAGATTCTATTTTTTAAAAAATTCTTAAATATTATTGTTCAATAACAAATTAATTTAAATAACTAACTCATAACATAAAACACATAAATCTGTAAATAGCATTATAATTTCGTTTTAACATTTAACTTTGAAATTATTGTAAATTATTGTAGATCCTGAAGAAACCACAAAATGTGCCGAAACGTTGGTCATTAAAGAGAGCAAATAATAAATTGTTATCTTATGCATCATTTTTCCTGTGTAATCTACATTTAATGAAGAAAAGAGATGACACTAAAATTAATATAAAAATCCTCACGCTTTCCAGAAATTTTTGTGAATTATACACCTGTGTATTATTTTACAGCAAAGCGCAAGAGAGAAACGACTTTTAGAAAAAGAAACCTGCCGAATAAGCACATCACGTAATATTTCCACTATGATCGCTACACGCTCGGCTATTCTCAAGAAATGTTTTCGGTAAAAAACGACGTGGGTTTAATCCACAATTCAACGTATAATATTTGTATAAAATATTCGAGAAATCCCTTACAAAAGCTGTATATATTGTTAGTAAAGAAAGAATTCACTCAGAAAGTGAGCGATGCATGAAAAGCTTGGATTTATTCGGACAGGAAAATAACATGTTCATTTCATTTGACGTGATTCGGGCGCGGCGCGAAAAGTGCAGATCAGATAACGAAAAAGTGTACTAGCACCGAAGAAAACAAAGAAAAACAATAAACATAAATGTCTGTACCAGATCCCCGTAGTGTACACTCAATTTAAATTAAAGTACAGTGGTAACACGACTTTATTAGACGCTTATTTGTTTCTTAAAAATATCGGTTGATTCGTGCTTCACCAACGCCCATATACCTTTAATGGTAAAATACTATTTTTACTACCTATATATAGATGTAATTTGCACCGATTTTTCACTCGGCACTTGGCAGAACATGATTAATAATAACACATAAAAACACTTGAAAATTCTACTAAAATTAACATTAAATTATTTCTCAACATATACTAAGTACGTGTTTTATATTATTGAGGATGGACTTATTGTCTGAAACGATCGTCGAGAAATAATAAAAAATGTTTGCAGAATTTTGTTTTTATTTATGTTATAACTATAGATGCCTTTGTGACAAGAAAATGTAATCTTTTTTAATATGAAATATATGTTTTCAACAAATAATTCTGGCATCTTATTTTGTATAATGTACTATATAGGAAGCTAAAGCAAGTTGGCGCAGTAATATAGCGCTTTGTGATTTTGATGAGGTTTTAAAACGTTCTCAGAAACACCATTTACAAGTGAGTACGTACAAATACTTGCGACAATTTTGACTTTTTTACATTTTTAACCGACCAAAAAGGAGGAGAGATTTTCAATTCGGTTGTATATTTTTGTTTTTTTTTGTTTGTTACGCGATTACTCCGCCAATTATGAACCGATTTGAAAAATTTCAACGCCATTTTATTCAGAATGTTACCGGATTGGTACTATAATAGTTTTTATTAAAATCGGTTCATCCGTTTTTAAATGACATCAAAAATATATTTTTTTTTATGTTTGTGCACCGATATTTCCGTCATTTGTAAACTGATTTTGATAATTATTTTCTTATTTAATTTAATTTAAATCAGTTCAGTAGTTCTCAAAAATGTGCGATCAAACCCACTAAAAAGTAAAAAATAAAAAACTGAAAAAAATATTAACCTCCTTCAAAAAGTCACAAAAAAGTTGAAAATAATGACATTTTGAGGTCGGCGCCAATTTAATACCAGTAGATATTTTAAAGTTTTAGTAATGAAATTGGCTCCGACCTCAAAATTTCATTATTGTCATCTTTTTTGTGACTTTTTTGTTACTGTTTTTTGAAGTTATATGTCCTTTGGAGCGTTGAGAATAAAAATTTAGCATGGAGCCCATAAACGAAATTTGTTTGGTGGTAAATTCTACAACAGTTATGAACTGTTTTGTTTTTTACTATCATTGATCAATAGAATGTGCAGGTTCTAATGCGTTTTTTTAAGAAGTTCTAAAACAATCCGAACTGTTCTAAGACTTGACTAACAAACACACCTAGAATCTAAAATGTGCAAAGCATGTGATCGTCAACTGTCAAGTCTGGTGACCAGTTTTGTTGGTAAATAAATAAAATACAAGATAATTATATGGAGTTGTTTTGTTTTACTGTCGCATAAACAAGTTACAGAACACAAAACAGGTGCGCAACTCAACGTTAAGGACAAGGTCGCGTGCATTTGTTTCAAGGCACTTTCAGTAGTCATTTTTTTATTTCAATTGTTCTCGATTCCCAGGCATAATCAAAGAGAAGGAATTTTCTATTTAAAATATATTGCAAAACGTATTATAATACAAATGAAATAATAAATAAAAAGAAAAAATATTCGTAGCATAAGAATTATAACAAATTTGACCAAGTTTTAATTTTAATTAAGTACTATCGGAAGTGACAGTTTCTAATTTATGAGGTATATATCTCTATTTTTGACACTATAAAGTTGTAAGCTGCACAATTCATAGGTTCTAATTCAAAAAATGATAAAATATCAATTCTCAATTTATAATATTAAAAAATATGTAAACATTATGGTGTTATCTAGGTATAAACAGGAAAACATATAATCTAATAAAACGGCCTACTGGGAGGTCAAACCTTTACCACATTTTGTTATAAATAATTTATTATGCAGTCATATAAAGTGTTAAATTGTTTAAATAAAAAATGAATCCTCAAAATCAGAATTCATTTATTTAAGCTATACGTCCGTGATTGGCTCATCTAACTCTGTATCTCAACTTTCTTCATCCAGTACATTCGGAGAAAATAAACTATGATAGACAGATACGACAGTGATTCTATAAGGGTTCCGTCTTTTTATAGACTGTACGGAACTCTAAAAAATGATGTGTACTTTTTTTAACACTGATTCCGTTGGAATTCGACGGAGTGAGGATGTTTTTGTAAAAATATCAGAATTAAAATGAATAATTGTCATTTGTTTATTATAAAAAAAGCACACCGTTTTGGCGTGATTGGTTGCTTGACTTCGCAGAGCAATTACATAAAACCCGGTTCAAACACGTAGATATATGCATGTTCGGTTGCTCGCTTTGGATTATTCCGAGGAGTGCCGGGCAGTTCCGATGAAGTACGATTTATACACATGCATATTTCGGTCACCCTCAATTCCTAGGCGCTTTTATTATTATACCTACTGGTTAAAGTATTATTAGCTGAGGATAAAAAAAAACAGCAAGTGCGAGTAGAACTCGCGCATTCAGGGTCCCGCATTAGACACACAGGTTACCTGGTTAATGAATGACTGGGAGACCGTTTAATATTTGTATCAACTAAACAATATCAATTGACAGTCCACTAGATGACGTCTTATCACCACTATTACGGCACGGAACGAGGTCACCTTTATATCTAATAACTTATCTACAACGTTATAACAATTTAATATGGTTTACAATCAGCGCGTAGGTTGGCGCCACTGTTGCTTACATCGATACTTCCAATGATACGCCTATTACAAAAACTAATTATATAGTTAACCGTTTATTGCATTGAGTTAGAAGCTTGAATTTGTTACAGCAGTATGAGGTTATAGACCTCGGTAAGTCATATTAGTTTCAACTTGATACCTCTAACCGTTCCTGAGAAAAAGGGTTTTGACGGACAGACAGACAAACGGACAACAAATATACCTAATATGGCAAATTGACATTTACAAAATAAATGTTAGACCTGTTTTCCGTTGTTTGCATGGTTACGTTGCAGCTTTTCGTCATATGAATCCAATACACTCTAGCGCGCGTAAAGTAATTTCACTTGAAAACCACTTACAATTTTATACGCATGAATCGCATTCTGTCAAAAAAAACACGTGCAGGTGATATGGCAATATCACAAGTCTTTGATATTTTATTGCGAGTTTAATTAGCAATTTTAATTAGTTCGACCTTCAATTATTACAAATTCAAACGTCAATTATACAATTGAAAATTCTTTTAAAAATGAAAAAATCAACAAGTGTACGCCTACTTGACAGACTTATAAGATACATTTATGACGTAGTTTCAAAGCTCCTTTTTCCAAAGCACGGGACGTGTCAACTAATAAATGAAAATATAGGACATATATTTTATAAATATACATACCTGGCACTGGGAACATGAAAATTACGATCAGTGGCACAAAAACAACAAACGCGAACAAAAGAACACAATTTCGTCTTCTTAACGGATTAACCACCGCTGACATTTTGAGTCATAAACCGGTTACATTTAGAAAAAAAAACTAGCCAAATTTTAATTATCGATAGATAACCGTTGTAAACATAACCTCAATAATTTACATATCAACATTATTATTTAACTTGTTAATACTATTCGTTTAATGTTCGATTTATAATAGAACAGCACATGTATTTTAAGGATTTGTTTGTTTCATACACATTTTTTCAAAAATAACCAGGTTGCATGAATGACAGAAGAACATTATATAAGTACTTGCAGACACCTGCAACGCGGTAGAATCAAACCGAGACTAGCGTAGCAGACATCGCGAAGTGCCGACTGCATGCAAAGTGCGTGTATGAGACATAGACAGCGGTATCGGACATGCGCAGTTATATATTACATATAAAAGCTGATTCACAATACACAACAAGAAAAACAGGCTTGACAATGAATATAGAATATTAGCATTAAACTATTCGAGCTCCACTATAGTGGAAAATGGTACTAATTTAAGGGGGTCACCCCGTGTGATGGCCGATTTTCAAGGAATTTTTTAGGAATTTTTTTGACGACAAATAAAAAGATAGAACTTTGGATTATTTACTATTTGTTTATTAGTATTTCGAGACTACACATATAAATTTTCAGCTAAAAATATTGTCTGGATCGTGAGTTGTACCAGTCTGAAGACACCCGCCTCGAAAAAAAGTGTGCTCATGGTCTCCATGATTTCAGCTGATTGGGTAATCTGAAATTAAAAAGACCAACGGCATTTTAATTTGTAAGCCTATACGCACCGCATGAAATAGAATCATTTGAAAATTTTGAAAATTGAATTTTTGACAAACTTTTAAAAAAAAGTTTCAAATTTTTTGATTTTTTTTTCATTATCGCGTTACGAAAAAAATAGAAATACTTGGAATTTATTAATGGCTCTATATGTGCTGAGTCTACCCTATAAAATTTCAAGTGAATCGGTCAAACCGTTCTTGAGATATCTTGGAGACAAGCTCGAAAAACACAGTTTTGAGAAAAACGTGTTTCAAGTTTCAAGTACGGTTTAAGCTATGAAAATCTTTACTTACCATCAATCTGCGATACCTGGTTTGAAATAACAACTCATCATCGAAATCTCCTTCTATATATGTATATATGAATGTACATTTGTTTTGAAGGGTCTCAGGCACCAAAACGACACGTCACAATAGGCCTAGTGCCCCACTACTAAACTCAGGGCTCCAAACACCTGCCCGTTCTAACGGCTGTATCTTTACGACTTCGAATTTGAAAAATCACCAGCATATTAACAGATTAAGGAATCAATTTATACAACAAAAAATCGATTCTTTGAACCCATCACACGGGGTCACCCCTTTAAGTCAAAATTAACTTTTCAAAATTTTACAATATTTTTTTTCGTTTTGAGGTCCCCTGAATATCAAAAACACATTTTTGGAAAATGTTCACTTTTCAAAATTTTACAATATTTTTTTGTTCTGAGATTCCCCGAATCCAAAAAACATATTTTTGGAAAACGTCTGCGGGTCTGTTTGTCTGTTAACACGATACAGGTCAAACGGATGAGAAGATTGAAACCAAATTTTAGGAGGATATTTAATACGCAAATATGAATAGCCCTATTGTTTTTGGGGTACTACAGCTAATACAATACAATATAATAGGTAAATATCGATTATCCGGATTTAATGCAGATTTTTCACTTCTGTAGTGTGTTGTGTAAACAACATATCACAATTTGTTGGACGGCTTTAGAACATTAAGTTAAGGTGGTGGTGTGATAGAGCGCCTGCCTCAGCCTTACAGTCGTAGGTTCGATCCCGGCAGTTTTATATTTTTGTTTTAAATTATAGGTATCAGTTTTACTTCTGTAGTGTGTAGTGTAAATACACGGTCTCTTTTCTTATACTTTACGTCTGTATTGGAGAACCACAACCAATCTCTGTGCCATTTTAATTTTTTTTTACGTCAAATAGTTTCAGAGAAAATCGTCTGTGACAGACAAACGGACGAACAGCGAAATAATTACGTGGTCAGTTTTGCACGGTACAGTAAAAAATAGTGTATACCGGGCTTCAGTCAGTGTTCACAATCAGCGGTCGATGATTACAAAGCGAAGATGGGTCAAATGCCTGGCATCTGGTATCACTTTATAGAACCTGTTTAGCACAGATATTCACTTCAGCCAGGTAGACACCGTGTAAATTAATACGCTTGTCGATTTCTAGCACTTCGTATTTCTAATCACAGATGACCCGAATTTAAGTACGACTGTGTTTTCTAAAATATTGATAACTAGCGGTAATCCGCGACTTCGCCCGCAATTGAGATGAAACAAATTTTTATAACCTGCTCGGCAGCTACAATAGTAGTGGAGCCTTGGACTCTATATATATTTATTAGTGTTTATATTGGATTCTATTGGATATATATACCTACTTTCCTATTTGAATCGGATTTTGTTCACAATTTCATAGGTTTAAATTTTTTTTGCGCGGAACCGTAATTCTTTTTCTAGGAACACAAAAAATTTGAAAAAAAATTGGCTTATACAAATAAGTTTATAATTTTGACAAGTTAGAAATTGTCACATGCTAACCTTTAAAATGGTTCTTTACAGTGAAAAAATGGTTCTCTGAAAATTTCAGCTCGAAAGATTAAAATTAAGCCGTGCCGAAAACGCTGTAACAGTAATAGGTTATCGTTAGCATTACGTTCCGTAGTGCTAGTGCGTAACTTTGTCTATGACTTAACACCAACCAATTTCTATTTTAGAGAAGTCCTAAGATGTGTTTAAGAGGAGAATTGATTTGTCCAGATCCATAGAAAAAGTTAATTTTTTATATCCTAAGCACAAAGTTAAGTAGTTTCGGAATTTGCTTTCTATGTAACGTATTTTCAAAGCTCTCTGCGTTTTCGGCACGGTTTAAACTGTATAAATTGAGCTGAAATTTTAAACTAATCATTTTTTCAATATATAAAACCATTTCAGGGGGCAGCAACTCAAAAAATTTGGAAAAAAAAATTGGCTTATACAAATAAGGGCCAGTCTAATAGAGTGGCCCTTATTTTAACAAGTTGGAAATTGTCACATGCTAACCTTTAAAATGGTTCTTTACATTGGAAAAATGATTCTCTGAAAATTTCAGCTCGAATGATTAAAATTAACCCGTGCCGAAAACACTAACGGTTATAGGTTTGCGGGGCTTGCCGCAAGCCAGGCGGTAGGTAGGATAGGGGGTCCATGCAGGCTAGGTCCCAGCTCTTGCGACCTAAATGTAAACTAGATCAGATAGTTCGTTCATACATTAGAGAGAAATGAAATAGAAAAATATCCCATCTACCATTATCCAGTCTCGGGCCCCGGGCTTGTGGGGAGCCACCCGGGCCCTTCCGGCCCAGTCCTGAACAACACCTGGTTTAATGAAAATCATATAGAAATACGTTCTCTATATAACACTGTATTAATTCCATTAGAAATGGATAAAATTGTTTCCATTTAATGGGAGGTATGAAGTTGTTTTTTTTTTTTTTTATTTTTGACCAACTGCTTAAGTCGATGTTTCTTTCTTTAGGTTGATTTCATTTCGGTGGCGTCCTTATGGAGGTCTAGCGGAGCCCCAGGGTACCGCGAAGCATATTTTGAGGATGGCTGCTTTACAGACTGGCCTGCTTTAGGACGGACCTGGGCATTGTTAATTTTCGAATTTATAGTAAAGAATAGATCCATAAATATACACTAAGACGCCGCTCTGTTATAAATAGGCCATTCTTATAACGAAACGTATAATAAAAGTGTATTGTAAGAAAGCAGTCACGCATGTCATGTCACGCCAATCACGTTGATTACTTAGTATCGGAATATTAATACTTTATGTACGTAATCAATCATGTAGCGTATAAAACAAAATCGAAGCACTTTATCTCACTTTCAGTAAGAACATCCAACCGATAAGTTCATCAAAGAGATTATAGACGCTCGACAAATCAATTTAACTTAGTGTTACCTATAGAATTTTGGAAATATAATTGCTAATGGCGTGTATTTAATTATAAATTATGTAAAACAGTTTAATTTAAAAATTGAGCAGTGTTTTGTTTAACAAATATGTGTTCGAATGTGAATTTTCCGAAAGTATTCGAGCTTGGAAAATCGAATATTCAAGTAAGTATTCTCGGTGAACAATTAATAAAAATTGAAAAATAAAAGAACTACCTAATGATCTATAATGAAATTATTTGATCCTATAGAATCACACACTTTTTTGTTCCTTTACACACAGTGTTCTGACGTCCCTAGACTCTAAGGGGGTTATGCTCAAGTTGGGATAACAGTAGTTGAAAAAACTCTCGTATGTGAATAATTAATGTTTTACTTCAACTATTCGTGCAGATAGATTTCAATGTAACATCTAAACTTTACTATTTTGGTCTAGTAGACCCTGGGTTGCGATTGATTAATATTTTAGTTCAACTATTCCAGATAGTAATAAGTGCAACATCTAAATCACAAAAATTAATAAGTTTTTTATTTAATCACGGGAAATTGGACAATTGAATTTTAATATAGATAAACTAAATTAAATTAAATTTTTGTCCAATTTCCCGTGATTAAATAAAAAACTTATTAATTATAATGGACGTGAACAATATTGAGACAAAAATTAATTTTTATATGATCTAAGCTTTATTAAAAGTCGACTGGAAAGATGTTATTAATATTTTGATTCAACTATTCCAGATAGAATTCAATGTAACATCTAAACTTTACTACTTGAAAAATCGACAGAGTCTGATAGACCTTGGGTTATGATGGATTAATACTTTGATTTAACTATTCCAGATAGAAATAAGTGTAACATATAAACAGCAATGTATTTTTCCATGACTTAAGCTTTATGAAAAATCGATATAGGTTTCACAGACCTTCTGGAAAGAGATTAATAAACGTTTTACTTGAACTATTCGAAATAAAATTCAACGTAACATCTAAACTTTGCTATTTGAAAAATTGATAGTGTCTGATAGACCCTGGATTGTGATTGATTAATATATTGGTTTAACTATTGTAGATAGAAATAAGTGTAAACTCTGAACCAAATGACCAAAACGTTACTACCTGAAAAATCGACACGGTCTGACAGACCCTTCAGAGAGATTAATTAAAGTTATGTTTCAACTATTCCAGATAAAATCCAATGTCAAATCTAAGAATCGACTGGCGCTGATAGATCCTCAGTAGTAATTGATTAATATTTCAGTTTAACTATTCCAGATAGAAATACCCAAAGCAATTCATTTTTCACTGATCTAAACCTTGCAATCTGAAAAATAGTCAGGATCTGATAAACCCTGGAAAAGGATTTATTAATGTTTTGGGTCAAATATTTCAGATAGAAATCAGCGTAACAACTAAACCTTACCGTTCAACATCAAGACTTGATAACGAAATCGATTCTCTAACCACGTCCGAGTGTCGGACAACAGAAATCCATGTAATAAACGAAGATTCGCCACAAGAAGAACCGCATCTTCCGCCGATTGCCAGATATAAAAAAGGTCAGTGGCCCCTGTGGATATTCTGAAACAATACAGACACATTTTTAGTAATAGCAGTGTACTAAAAAGGATAAAAAATATTTTTTAATAATTTAAGTTCATAATTATAAAAGTGTGGGTTATAAGTTCTATGATAGTCACGACCCACGCTTTTATAATTTTGAACTTAAATTATTAAAAGATATTTTTTATCCTTTTTAGTGCTTGTCTTTATAAAAAATTTTATCTAATATTCTTTTAAACTGAAATATAGTACAGATTTAAAAAAAAGTACACGGACTCCATATTTAATTTACGCTTGTGCATAATTAACGTCTATAAAAAAATATAATCGATTAAACATCATCGTTGTTTTGATCAAGAAAATCGACTAATTTTTAGATGTTCGTTAAAACTGTCAAATTGACGAATACAGACCAAATTTATGTAAATTAATTTTTAACCTGAAAAAATAAAATTTCGAAAATACATCTGGGGTTCCTGTCAAAACATCTTTGTTTATCTTAAGATGTTTATTCGAAATCCAAAGTCCACTGGATATGAAATATAATAACTACGGAAGGTCGGAAGCAAACAAAACAAATACACATCAGTGAGGTTGTTTTGTTTATTTTTGCAACAAAAATCGTTTTTAGTCACTTAGCTGGAAGTAATCAGAGTCATCAATTAAAGTTTATAGTTTAAACCTTTGATGAACGCGTCGATTAAAATTCAGTAAGTTTTTTTGATTGAATTTGAGAGCGACTGCAAATAAGTATATTACGAGTTCAAGGCAGTAGCAGACCATCATTTCGTTCGTGTTTGGGGTCCCTAGCCCATTCCCTGTTAGGAGCCAAGAGACGTATCGGTGTGAGTATGGAGGTGGAGGAATCAATTGAATCTGTTTTTTCAAAGTATGTGCCAGATTTTATAGTACGTGAAATCTTTACTCCACCCCCTGCCATTCACTTTACGTCATGCCATGCCATGAATAGAATAATAAACCGCTATGAAAAATATATCATACTATAATGTAAAAAATAACGTTATAGCACATATGTTCTGCGCATGCACCAATTTTCTCCAAAAATAATAGAGTTCTATCAAAATTTGGTTTCAATTCGCTGTTCACAAACATAATACCAAACAGAAAAACGAACAGACGAAAGAGCTCTTTCTAAAAATATGTCCTTTGCACTCGGAGGACCTTAAAACGAAAAAACCCGGGTCGCAGTGCCAAAACCCTGCCGACAATATAGTGTATTTGCTAATACAGGCAGTGTGGCTTTATTATTATGCGAATTTAACTTGGTTTTTGGGCAAAATAAAAAATTTGACTCCTTAATACACTCCTTAAAATTACATGTTTTTTCTTAATTGCAATATTATTATCAATCGAACCTCTATACCAAGTTATATACACCTTTCAGTAAATAATTCACTATCTGCAAACTAGTCATTCGTAAAATTTTTAAATCCGGGCCGATTTTATTAAAATTTTGGGGGCACTTTTTAATTGCTACTAAAGGGTTAAATTTCAATTTTGAAACGATTCTGAGATTTTTTTTGGTATTTTGGAGCCCAAAAACTTTTTTCAACCCCTAAAAGCCACCCTTATATTGATCCGATTAGGCCCATTTTAAATAGGCTTCGTGCAGTGATGGATTCCAACATGCGTGCCAAATTTCGTTAAAATGAATTAACTCTTTCGAAAGTTATTGCCCGTACACATATATACCTATATATATATATATATATATATATATATATATATATATATATATATATATATATATATATATATATACATATACATATATATATAAACATTTTTAAAAATGGTGCCAATGTGTTTAGGAGGTTATGAAACGTCGAGAAATTTTGGTCCGACCCCTAGGTCCCGCCATCCGACCGACGCCAATAGTGTATGTTGCCTTATGGCAAATACACTAAAAATACTGTAAGATTTTGAAAAGTTATTTTTTATCTAAATTGGTAAGAGATACCATTCCCCACTTCTGGAGTTTGCAAGAGAAGAGTCAAGCATAACACGGTCACTGAAGGGTTGAATTGTTATAAAGACGCCGTTTTAATTTCACTTAAGTAACATATAAAATTTTAAGACCGCTTAATAAAGCTTGTAAAAATACATGCAGCGGAATTAGTTTTTATAACCAAATTATTTGAACTATAGGTAGTCTACCTTTTTTACGATCGTCATTCTCGTAAATAACATCAATCGAAATGTATCGATTGATTATTTTTCTAGTTGAAAAAATTTTTTTGGCTAATTTTAATACCTATCGGAAAGCCATTTCATTTTATTTATTTACAAAATTTCAGACTCGCATTTTTTAGTTTCCCCAAAAAAATACCTATAAGGCTTAAAAGCATGATCGAGATCATGTATGTGCGCGAATTTGGCTAATGAATTTAATTGTAGCGCGTCTATAATAATATACAATACTGCGACTTAGGCTTGTTCACCAGTTGTTCGATATGATCCCTAGCCCTTATTCACTGCATTGTGATTTAACTATTGTATAATGTTGCAGACTTGCTTTGGACAAATAAACGAACTGCCCAACCGCCAACAAGTCACCACAAGACAGGATCATCAAAATATCATCAAAATTGTCATCGCTCCAAGACCGGGGCCAATTTTGTTCGACCTCGCTCTACGAAATCTCAAACCAGATATATTCAAAGTAAGTATAATCTAGACTCGCATGTTTAGTTAGACTGATCCATGGTACGGATTTAAATGACCCATGCTATATTTTAACCCTTTCCCAAAACAAAAAAATAAAATTAAATACATGCACGTAATTGCATAAACTCAAGATAGTACCACCAGTGCGTTTCCTTGGAATTTTTGTTTAAATTAAGACATTATTTATTTAATTAATTCTAAATAGAATGATACAAAAATGAAATATATGACCTACAGTCAAATTTAAATATAAAATTAGTATATTTTGACGCATGCTGTCAAATTTAACAATAAAATGATATAATATTGACCCACACGGAAAAAAGTTTCGCCATCACAGCTCTAGATTCTGACTAGTCTCTACTGCGGCGTTTCTCTTTACCGGAAATGCCGGATTACCGGAAATACACATTAATATTATGACCATTGACATTAACAACTTGACTGCAGGACGCAGGAATAAAGAGAAGACAAAAAAAAGCTGGGAAATATATATGTTTCTTTCTGTCGTTTTCTTGGCTCTTTATCATCCGCAGATCTACGTTTTGGGACGAAATATCCCAAGGTTATAAGAAGAACACAGATTACCTCGTCCCATAATTAGGCAGACTAACAGACCTGTGCGACTACTTAGCACCGTTAGTGGTCAGTTACGTAATATAATAGAGTGGAAATACATTTTATTCTATTCTATTCAGAGACTTCAGCGCCACTACGTCACTTAATATTAGCGACAACAAACAAGATGGCGACATTTGTTTTTTCTGAATGTTATTTTCAGTAAATTGTTAAAATTTTTAAACAGTAATTTTTTAAAGAAAACATTATTTTTAAGATATTAACTTATTTTTCTTCATTATAGAGAAAAATAATCTCAAAAATGGCGTGTTAAACATTAATTTTGATACAGTATTAAGGGAAATCTTTCATATCGACAAAAAAATACATTAGAAAAATAATATATATATACCGATCATTTTTATTCAACCACGCAACATCAATTGACAATCCGCTGGATGACGTTATTCCCCCACTACTATCCAACGGAACGAGACCATCTCTGTATTTAATAGCCTTGAAATATGCCCTAACTTACCGTCCTCTCTTTCGACACTATTTGACTTGCAGAGCCCTGCAGACTGATAAAGTTGAGATTTAGTTTCCATTGTTTTGTGTTTATAGTATGGTTCTGAAATAATAGAGAGTGACACAAACACTTTTACTTCACAATACAAGCGGCACAGCTTTTATGCACGGATCGGATATGTTTTACATTGTTTCATTGTTCGCTGCTTCATTAAACGCACGGTACAGTCAAAACCCTCTAAAAGCCAATTCAGACTAGCCGTTCTCGGTTACGATTCACCGGTCCGGTTGGGAGCTCGACCAAACAGGGCGCAGTCGTTCAGCTTCCAACCGGACCGGTGAATCGTAACCGAGAACGGCTAGTCTGAATTGGCTTTTAAGTACACAGCTCGGAACCGAGGCCCATCCTTTAAGTGCACACTTCCCCTACGATCTTTTTCATCCCCACTCTTCTAACTCCTATAGCTATCTTTATTCAATCAGATGCTATAAACAATATCTCTAAAACTCTATGAATATGATGGAAATGGAAAGTTTGAAAATAGCGCGCTTACGGTCGCACGTGATTGGTCGCAGATTATTCGAAGTGGGGGCTGGGGAACGTGCACTTAGAGGGCGAGTTCGTGTGCAGTAAGAGAGCGTGTGCATTTAGAGAGCGTGCACTTAGAGGGCTTTGACTGTACTATATAATAATAGCTCATTCTCTATTATTTTCGAACGTATAGCATTACGTGGAATGCGATTAATAAACTTTTTACCCAGATTTTTAATAACATGAAAATATATTCATTGGAAATATGTTTTGATTGATGAAAATTAATTACTATACTACAAAATTTGTTAAAATTAAGCCTTTGATGTGTCAAAGCGTATACTATGATTAACAAATTCGCACATGGCGACTGTTTTTATTTTATCCCTGTCAGAATTTTATTAAAAACGTGAATTGAAACCCTTAACCCTTCAGTGTTCGCAAAATGCATGAAAACATGAAAAGTTTTGCGATAATTGGAAATAACATAAAATTATCTCTGCGCTAGTGCTCATTGGATTTAACAGGTCAAAATCTATATATAGTTTGACCTGTATCGTGCTCACAGATTAACAGACTAACAACAGACAAACACACGTACAGAGTTTTTCCAAAAATATGTTTTTTGGATTCGACAGACCTCAAAACGAAAAAATATTGTAAAATTTTGAAAAGTGAATTTTGATCTAAATTAGTACCATTCCCCACTAGTGGGTTGGAATGATAAAAAAGCGGTTACTACTAAACGACCTAGGGTGGCCGAAACTACTAATCCGCCTCTGCATATAACTTACAAGTGTTAATAAATTCAGAAGAACCATTAGAAAAACTGGGAAAAATATTAGTCATCAAAAGAGTAAAAGAGTTCGTCGTTTAGTTTTTCCTTTTCCAAGTATTTAGTGCTGGAAAACTGCACATTTTCCTCGTAAATCCCCTGACAACTAATTATAGAAATGGAGTAACATGTGCAAACATTTCAGTCATACAATTTCAAGTTGAGCTTTTTAAAAAAGTTCAAATACGTTAAACCAAATATTATTCTAGTAATCATGATGTTCATCTGTTAGCAAACGATCGGACGTCAAACGTTAAGCGGTGACGTTTCAATTAAAATTCATCGGAATTTTTTAATCCAGCAATAGACATCTACCAATTATTTTTAGTGTATTTGCCATAAGGCAACATACACTATTGGCGTCGGTCGGATAGCGGGACCTAGGGGTCGGACCAAAATTTCTCGACGTTTCATAACCTCCTAAACACGTTGGCACCATTTTTAAAAATGTATATATATATATATATATATATATATATATGTGTACGCGCGATAACTTTCGAAAGAGTTAATTGATTTCAACGAAATTTGTGCCACGTGTTGAAACCCATCACCGCAAGAAGCCTATTTAAAATTTGCCTAATCGGGCTATTTTAAGGGTAGTTTTTAGGGGTTGAAAACTGTTTTTGGGCCCCAAAATACCGAAAAAATTCTCCGAATCGTTTCAAAATTGAAATTTACCCCTCTGGTAGTGATTAAAAAGTTTCCCCACAATTTTAACAAAATCGGCCCGACAGGACCGGATTTACAAATTTTATGAAAACGCACTAGTTTGCAGATAGTGACTTATTTATTGAAGGGTGTATTTAATTCAGTGTAGACGTTAGATTGATAATAATATTACAATTAAAAAAAAAATGTTATTTTAAGAGGTGTATTAAGGGGTTAAATTTTTTATTTTGCCCAAAAACAAACATAATTTCACATAATAAAAGTATAAAACCACACGGCCCTACACAAGCAAATACACTATATTGTCGGCAGGGTTTTGGCACTGCGACCCGGGTTTTTTTTACTTTCACTTGTGTGAAGTATATAGAGAAGTCTTGTGATCACGCTTGTGACCTCTTTTGTCGAACGTCTATAATTTACAGTCACGTGACAGTGTCCAAAAAGTAGATTATCGATTTTTGGTTTTCAAATCCCTTGGTTTTTAAAAAATGTCTGTCTGTCGTCGATGCTTTTGTGATTGTAACAAGAATCCAAACACTGAATCAATTTTACTCAGGACCGTCAAGGTTAAATTGCGAAATATATGTTTTTTCTCGAAAACGACTCTACCGATTTCGATAAAATTTTAGAGAGAGAGAGTGAGAGGAAGGGAGAGGGAGAGAGGAAAAAGAAAGGGAAAGTGAGGCAAAATTAATTAAAATATCCGTGATGGCATTGTAAACATCTCTAGTGCCACCATCTTCAATGACGAGAAAAAAAATAAAAATATAACTCTTAAAACTATGGCGAATAAACGTTTGTATAACAATTTTTGAAATACCGTCAGTTTGTTTGTGGCTCAGCAGCGTCAACAGTAGTGGAGCCTTTGGCTTCACCGTATTACAGTTTTGGTTCGCAGTAGCGACAACAGTAGTGGCGCTAACGAACATTAAATAATAAGAATGTGAATTTATGGGTCAGAAATCTTCGCACAACAACTCACCAAAGTTTCATTGTAATTGGATGAATGTTATAGGAACGCATAGAAAACGAACAAACATCTATTATTTTCACATGGAATTCATAGGCATGTTCTTTTCGGACATTCACGAAAATCAACCATTATATTTTAAATGTACTTTCGGTTTACCGCTATCGCACGAACTGCTCAACCAATTCCTGCAAACCAGCGTTCAGGTGATAGAGTCATTCGGCCCCCTTTTACCAATATTACTAAGAATGTTGACAACTGACTTCAGTCGCCTCTAGGCTTTGTCTGTGTGAGGGTTTTTTTGCGCCGAAAATGTCAAAATTGCTCCACTAAAATTTAAATATCTCGGGAACTACAAGTCCGATCGCGAAAATATAAAGTGCGTTGTGATCTTTTCAATAACATCGATTCCCAGTACCAAAAGTACTCACAGAAAATAATAACAACATTTGAAAGTAAAAATTTGAAATGCTTCAATTTAAAAATCGTGATGAATCTCGAACCAAAAATTTCAAACCGAAAACAGGCAAATCCTATGCAGAACGTTTCAGACTAAAATCAAAGAAATCGGACGAGAACTTAGAAAATGGCAACCATTTGACGATTGATGAAACTCCTTCAGCTCATGATTCCACTTCTACCAGGGCATTTTTTTCAGCCGCTAGGAGTGACATTACCCCTTACGTCAATGCCTGAGCTTTATTTAGAGTTTTAATTTAGCGGAACGGCTTCATTGGCGGCGCTACTGATTCATAAAAATACGTTAAATGTCAAAAACGTGTTGCGAAAATTAAATTTGTCCTTAAATTTTAATGTGTCATTCAGTAAAAAGCTTTTATATAGGTCAATAGTCTGCATTGGCATTCAACCAAATTACCTACACAGATATTTTTTGAGACAAAAACTATATTATTATAAATGCATTGTAGCGAATCCAACAAATTTGAGAAAATTCAACCGCTTTTTAAACAATATAGAATAAATTTTCCACATCGTAAATTACTGTGTATAAAAAGTTTGCCAATCTTGTAATCTCAAAATGTTCAGATTTTTCCTATCACGCAAATCTAATATTGGCATCACTGCTAAACATATTTTTAATAGATTGTTGTGGTATAAAAAAAAAAAAAAAAGAACACAGTGCTAGCGATTAGGTAATTTATATAGTGACACAGACAAAAGAAAGTCAGAAATAAATGATAATCAAAATCAACCATTGTTGCCAATGTGTTAAACTTCTCCTTTTTCCCTTTATAATCAAATCGTTTTAGTATTTAGCAGGGAAGTATTCTTTGTAAAATGTATAAGCTAAAAAAATTACATTTTAACTAAAGCTACTGAACTTAAAAAACACGGTCAATGAAGTATGTCTATACGCATTTGGTTAATAATTTTTTTATTAAACCTTTTTTCGCATTTCTAAACAATGAAAGTGTCCAGTGTCGGCTCAAATCAAGTCCACAAACAGTAAAAATTTTAGGGTCCTCAAATTCAAGTTAGAAATAGAAGTTGCAAGAAAACTCTTATAAATTTATTAGCAAAAAGGAGAAAAATTTACTGTTAACAACGTATGCAATGTGTTTTCTTTAGCTCTCATAAATTTTCAGGTTTTTCTTAATTTTTTTTCTCTTTTGACGTCTCTCCACTGTTTACTGTGAAGAAAAAAGTGGCTCTTATTTTTTGTAAAAAAATTATTTGCTGCGAAATTCGTGACCGCTGATACGCTTACAGTTAAACCCGCCACTGACTGTGGCAGAGTTGCATATTTTTTTCATGTTGGGTTTGAAAAAGGTCTGAGGATACCTTTTTCAAACCCAACATGATAAGAGGATCCCTACAAAAATGAAGTTATAACGTGCTTTTCTTTATCGACATGCCCAGTTTAGGAAGGGTCGAAAGGTTCCCCCCCTCAAAAAAAGAGTGGAAAAAGACTTAAATGTTGATTCCCATAAGTCATAAGTACATTGAATTTGCAAAAAAAAAAGAATCAAATTTTTCAAAAAAAGTAACAAAAATTCTCAAGATTATAAAAGTTTCTATATTTTGCCTGCTTGTTGAATTTAGCGTTCCGATTTCTATAAGAGTACCGAATTTGAAGAAAAGAAAAGAATAATATTTTCCAAAAAAGGAAAAAACAATTTCAAGCTTCTGTGCTAGACGAATTTAGCGTATGTTTTTTCTTTAAGCACATTGAATTTGAAAAAGAACTGAGATATTTTTAAAATTATTTTCCTTATCAAAATCGGCTAGAGCGATATGATCCTCTTATAAAACAACCAGGGCAGAAAATTTTGACGACCTTTATATATAAAATATGTACGTAAACATGGTAAACATTTTATATTTAGTAACCACTTGGGCTCCTTCAGTTGCCAAAAAAACAAAACAGAACGTATGTAATAAATATTTTCTTTATTCGTGAAATGATTTTATTGAGAAGCGAACAACTATATGCTTTTCGTAATGTCGAAATTTTTGGTTCATTTATTTAAACGTCATGTGATATACTTTTAGAACGAACAGTAAAAATCAACTTGATGTATTTTTATTAATGGTATTAACATCTGGTAATAAAATCCACTTAACCTATGATTGAAACAATTAAGCATCGACCATGAAAAGTTCCTAATAGATTCCGATTAATTGAAATACATCGGGAATAGAAACACTTCGGCCCAATTAAACCGTTCCATTTATGTGAAATTCCACGTAATACATTGTGTTATAAGGGTAGAAAAGTGACGATTGCAAACATGGATGACGTTTGCAGCGAATGCAGCGTTCACCAATCGCAACCTCCAATTTCGCTCAAGTTTTGAATAAGTGCATTGAAAGAACATCATTTAATGTAGTAAGACCCGTCTTACGCGGATCCAGAGTTACGCAATTTTTGAAGACATTGTAGAACCTGATTCTTTAGACCCATTTCAATTAGAAGATCAAATGACGGCTAGAAACCTGACAGAAGGCCTCAGTTCAGTTGAAACAAATTTTGGAAAAAATAAACTACAACGAAAAATTATTTAGCGTGCTATGAGAGAATTTTGCGTGAGAAGAAAAATAGTTGATCTGACCATCTGAACTCCATTACGCACGCCGTGCCGATCCGGTCCGATTCAGTACGTGTGAACATTAATATGAAATAAAATTCTCGGCGGACATTTTTCTCTCGCCAAAACAACATCATACAAATGAAATGAAAACAAATATTGCTGATTTAATATTAATTTAAAAAATGCAGCTTGTCTTAGTTCTCCACGAAATTGTCTTTCTTTTACGCTTCATATTCCGTTTGGTGTTCTCGTGTTTAACAGATATTTTCTTTTTGTAGTTTTTCTTTTTATTTTCTGCTTTTATTCCTACCAGCACACAGAAACTGTTTGTAAAACTTTGTGTCATTGTTTATTTTATAAGATGAAAAGTTTTAACGAAATATTCAACATTTCTGAAACTTTTTGTTTTGCATATGAAATGTAAAACACTACACCGCGTGTCTCAATGGAGGTCGGCGTTACCAAACTTTACCGCTGGGGGCGCCTGCTATATAACGACCTGAGTCTGTGAACAGTTCCTAGCGGTCTATGCAAAATAAGTTTATTACAAATAATAAAACATTGACAACGCCGATATACTGCGTTTACCAAATTGTAGAGGTTTTGTATTTCCAAAGGATCCGCGGAACTGAAAAATATAATTGTATGCTATCAAAAAGGAAATGTAAATGCTGTGACAATAGTTTGTGAAGAGTTTGCTACAGAAGGAAAATTACAGGTAGAAAAACTAATTATATTTATTTAAGAAGCTCGTCTAGTGTGACAACTGTTTTTTTCACGCTTTTTTTGGGAATTTTTCGTGGCGAACAATGAATGTATACTACCTTAATATTTTCATCA
The DNA here is from genome assembly GCA_034508555.1 of Venustoraphidia nigricollis. Lineage (NCBI taxonomy): Eukaryota > Metazoa > Arthropoda > Insecta > Raphidioptera > Raphidiidae > Venustoraphidia > Venustoraphidia nigricollis. The sequence goes on from JAVRKA010000030.1 coordinate 110,088, forward strand.
TGTATTTATTGACCTTTCACCAATCTTTCCAAATTTTTTCAGGTTGAAATGTACAGTTGAACCGACTGTAGATCTCCGGGATGACGCCCATGTAAAAAAAAAGTCGGCTGACGGTTGCCACGATACATACTGTTCTGCTTATCTAAAATCAACAAATCAAATTGCGTTTTAATTGGTAGGCCTGTGACTACAGCCGGTACCAGAATTAAGTCGAAATATTGAAAACTTCATGTTTGGCGAAGATTTGAAAAAAAATTTACGATTTTCATCGTTTTTTTTTACTATTCCAGCTTGAAGAATAAAAAAACTATTACAGTTATTACAACGATTTTGGTTCGGGCTAGAACTATAGATGTACTGAAGATACCATAAAAATTTTAACGCAATCGGATCATTAGTTTTTGAGATATCGTGGCAACCATTTTAAAAAATACAGTTTCGAGAAAAACGCGTTTGAAAAATCAAGTATGCGTAACAGAAAAAAGCACTTGACTCACGATCTACCTCTGTAACTTTCCAACGACTTCGAATTTCGAAAAACTCTTTCACAAACATAATCTGGAGATCCTAAAAAGGCGATTTAAGCAAAAAAAAAATTTCGGTTTTTTTAACCCCTCACACCAGACGACCCCCTTAAATGATCGTTATAATATTACAGCATCACATATTTACTTTGAATTATTCCTTATTTAAATCACGCAACTTAGGAAGGAACGCGTGATTTGCTTTTTACTGTACTGCCTATAGTGAAAACCAATCATAAGCTAGGTCGTTATGGACCTGCTGCCATCTGCGTTACGCTTGTCATGTGCCCATGTCCAGTAAGGTCCCAATAATAAAATTATGTGTCGCATAGGAAGTGAAAGTTCTTATATGACAAAAAAAGAGATTATGTATTTTACAATACACACTATAGAAGCAAAACTGGTATAACTGAAAAAAAAATAATAATGGCACCGACGCGATAGCCGGGATCGAACCTATACGATCTTTAGGTTACGAGACAGCCACTCTACTTCGCGGATACCTTAACTTATTGTTCTACGGTTCCTTTTCTGAAGTCCGTTAAGAACGATTGAACCGATTTAAAAAAAATTATATCAATCCGTAAAAATTGTGAACAAAATGATGTCGATTTTTTTTAATCGATTAACCTTTCGAAAAGTCATGCTTGAACAAACAAAAAAATATATATGTACGTATATATTGACATGTCGAATTGAAAACCTCTTTTTTTGAAGTCGATTAAAAACAAAATCATAGCGATTTTAATTTTTCACAAGCAAATGACAGCAGATTGGAACTCACTTCACTTGTATAAGTAACAATCTTGTATTTTGAAAAAAAAAACAAAAAATTGCAAGTCACATTTTTGTAAATAAACTATAAAAAATTTAGAGTGTCATTTTTACTATCTTGAAATTATGCCAGCTAGGGACGACAGAGTGGTAGGGAGCCTCGAAGTTATCGGCTTGCCGCAAATAATTATCTTAAACTGTTTTAGAATCGTTTTTATCGGAACATATGGTATATTTAAACTTTTGAAAATAACAAACGCGTTCAATGGCCCTATCAGTAATTGCAGACAAGATTTAAAAATAGATATTTGAGGTTATGTGTACGTATTCGAATTTGAATGTTTACAGATAATATTTTGAGAATACCGGGAACCATTTTTTTTCATTATTTTTCGAAACGTTTTCTTGAACTAAGTAACGAAAGATAATGTTCCTACATTTTTTCATAGCAAAATAAAAGCTGAATAGTCGTCGTAAAATAAATGGCTACAGAAAATATTGTTTGCTGTTATTGACACATTATATTTATGGATATTGCAAGCACAAAAAATAGACCATTTTATGCGGCCATTAAAACTCACTTTTTACATTAAAAAAATCTTTTAAATTCCCGTTCAAACTTGCAATTTAGGTAATAGTGGATGTTGGGTTGTAGAAAACATTGTCAAAAAATCTGATTTGACAATGACCTCAGATTGTTCAGTTTTCAATAATAATTCTAACTTCACATCTATTTGACTGTTTATGAAAATTACTCCTACTACCGATCGTCATATGCTTCTAATAAGTGATGTAAACGGTTAATAACCGGTTAATTAGCCGCGGTAATTTATTGTAAACACCAGCGGCTCTGCGCATGATTGTAAATTTCAGTCGAAATTTAAATTTTAATTTTATAACCACTATCTACATAGATATAAATATATTATTTAATTAATTTCTTCGATTCTACTGTTGAAAACTGCTTTATTGTCTTGTTTTTGTTTTGTTTGTTTGTTTGTTTTTTTGTTTTGTTTTTTTTTTTTTTTTTTGTTCTGAAAAAGAGAAACCGGAAACCGCCATGTTGTTTTCTCCGGCTAAAATGATTAGGTACAATAAAAAATAAAAAAACCGGGTCGCAGTGCCAAAACCCTGCCGACAATATAGTGTATTTGCTTATACAGGCAGTGTGGCTTTATTTTGCGAGCTTAAGTTGGTTTTTGGGCAAAATAAAAAATTTTACCCCTTAATACACCCCTTAAAATAACATTTTTTTTCTTAATTGCAATATTATTATAAAGCGAACCTCTATACCAAATTATATACAACTTTCAGTAAATAATTCACTATTTGTAAACTAGTGTTTTCATAAAATTTATAAGTCCGGTCCTGTCGGGCCGATTTTATTTAAATTTTAGGGACACCTTTTAATTACTACTAAAGGGTTAAATGTCAATTTTGAAACGATTCTGAGAATTTTTTCGGTATTTTGGGGCCCAAAAACATTTTTCAACCCCTAAAAACTACCCTTAAAATGCCCCGATTACGCCCATTTTAAATAGGCTTCTTGCGGTGATGGATTTCAACACGTGAACCAAATTTCATTAAAATCAATTAACTCTTTCGAAAGTTATTGCCCGCACATATATATATATATATATATATATATATATATATATATATATATATATATATATATATATATATATATATATATATATATATATACATATATATATAAACATTTTCAAAAATGGTGCCAAAGTGTTTAGGAGGTTATGAAACGTCGAGAAATTTTAGTCCGACCCCTAGGTCCCGCCATCCGACCAACGCCAATAGTGTATGTTGCCTTATGGCAAATACACTAACCAGTAATTTTACATCTCTACCTCTAAAGTTCTACTGGTAAATGACCGATCGTTTTTGAAAATTACTGTTGAATTAGTTAAAAATCCTGTCCGTCTTTGTAAATCGGTTAGGTAGGGGACCGCTGGCGGACTATAGAAAGAAAACGGCTTGTGTTTTAAACAGATATTTACTTTTTCATAAGTCTGAAATGCTTAACCACTTTTATAGCAGTTTAAGTTTCAAGTACCGGATGTTGACCTCTCTTATAAAAAATCGCCTCTTCCGCTATCAAGAATGATGTGAACACATAACTCCTTCTTTATTGTCCATAAAAAGTTGCTTTTCTCACAATCGCCGTTCCAATAGCTATTGGCCAGTGATTTTATGTTGACATGATTTGAAAAAATTATCCATATCTATCGAGCCTGTCGTTTGATAAAAATTCTATTTTTATAAGTCGACATTTTAAGACAATAAATATCCGTGACTGGGATGCAACACTTTTTGTTTCGAATTAAAAAAAACTACGTATGGCCGCAAGTATCTCAGAAACTACTGAACCAATTTGAAAATTTCTCTTGCCCGTCAGAGCGCAGCGAGGATTACAGTTACTCGAATCGCAAACGCCAACTTTCTGCCCGAGAAATGCACAGTACTTTTTGTTATATTAAATAACAAGAGCAACATTGAAATAAAAAAAAAATTGTTTATAAAAACTAAAAATACCTGGTATAAGTATTTCATTGGTACAGCTGTTTGTAAGTTAGTATAAATATAGTAATAAGCACCCCACGGTTTTTTACAATAAAAAATAATTTTTACTTTTTAGTTTGATTTGCTATTAAAGCGTGTTTTTTAGAGTGTTCAAACAGTTATTTATTTTTTAGTCTTATTTTTTTATTCTGATGATCCTGGTCAGAATAATGGGACAAACTTATTTAATTATTGTATTGTCATCGGTCCTTGATAAGTGTGCAAAGTTCCAGTTTAATCTGACGTTCTGAAGTGGGTGAATTTCACGTTCAAAGATTCCATTACAGACATACAGGTGAAGCTAATGAATATTATAGGTTATAGGCAAGCTATCATATATAGTTCACAATAACCACGTAGGATGGCGCCACTTTCGCTTTTTTTCAACCCGAAAAGAATTTTCGATTCTATAACTGTTGGAAACTGTCCTAATCTTTTGTTTTTTGTTATTCTGAAAAACAGAAACAGGAAACCGCCATTTTGTTTTATAGATTTCCGGTTAATTAACCGGCCGAAATGGTTACTATAATAAATAACCGGTAATTTTATATCACTAGTTTTGCAGCGTCACTGACGATACGTATTTTTATCATTTTTAACTCCATTTCTCTTTTATTGAGAAAAAATTAAACAAGTAATAAATTTTGTAATTTAATTTTGAAAGCTTTTAGGGTGCAAGTCGAGCGTAAAAAGTTAACAGCGCCGTCAAGAACATCAGAATAAAACGGAACGGAAAAAATGCGTAATGGTAAAAAAATTAGTCTAATCTATCACGAGTGGAAAATATTTCAAACAATTTAATTGATTTTGCGAAAAATGTGATTTATGGCACAGAAAATACTTTCATCTAAAATTGTTAGATTGATGTAATTAAATTATCGAATGAATACGCCGTAGAAACGATAGCTCGATTCGCAATCGAAAGGCAGCAGGTTTGAACGTTCAATGAGGCGATAGACGCGTCCTGGTAAATTAAAATTCACGTTTCATGATATAACATTCCTATTTGGCTAAAATACAGTTTAACATACATGCGATAATTGATCAGTGGCGGTTCCTCTACGAGCAGAGCTGCAGGACAACCAAAAACCGACTTCAAAAAAAGGAGGAGGTTCTCAATTCGGTTGTTTATTTTTTTGTTTGTTTACCGATATTTTCGTCAAATTCAACGCCATTTTGTTCAGATTGCTACTAAATTGGTACCATGCAGTTTTTATTAAAATCGGTTCGTCCGTTTTTAAATGACATCATAAAATATATTTTTTTAATGTATGCTACCTCATATCTCCAACATTTGTACATAGATTTTGATGATTCTTTTCTTATTTAGTATGGCAAACCTTCAAGGTGATCCTACATAAATTTTACTTAAATCGGTTCAACAGTATTTAAAAATGTGCGAAATCAAATCCATTAAAAATTACAAAATAAAAAAAAACTTAAAAAATATATATAGGTATATTAACCTCCTTCAAAAAAGTCACTAAAAAGATGAAAATAATGTAAAAGAGGAGCAAAAGTTCGGCATTGCCACATGCTCGGCTATTCTTAAGTCAAACTTTAATTAACGAGATGCTATTATATAGATATTTAATTTATTGTATATCTCGTTAATGTATTATAAGGTCTGCACTGTTTCATTCATTGAACTTGGATGCTGCTTTCTGTAACAAAATTATCAGCGAAATGACCCATGGAGACTATACAAGTAGTACGAACTACATGTATATAAAAAGTTTCCTAAAATATGACTTCATTAGTATTCTGTGTGTAATCGAAACCATGGATGTCTATGACCGAAACGGTGGAGGCGTTCATATGGGCTTCACAGTCGAGTCAAATGAGAAACCAATTAATAGAACAGTATAATTTTCAAACGGAACAATTAATTCTATTGATTCACTGAGTCAAAACTCAACAAATATTTGCACGGATAGCACTAATTATAGTATCTAGTCATAAAAGACGAGAATCATTATCATAAAATTCTCAACGTGTATTGAATTTGTGCGAATTCAATCGCTTTTAATTGTGAAAATCGAAGAAAAATCAAAATTGCAAAAAACAAAAAAAAAAATTCTGTTCATCCGATCGTTACCAAACTTCACTGGATCACCCGCTGGGCTAATCGGTCTAGCCGTTTTGGAGTCCATAGGGAACATACATACGTCATACACACATTGATTTTACATTTATAGATTTATAGATACCTAAATTCACGTTAGTACAATAAGCATATTAGCGATGCGAGTGATAAAAAACCCGGGTCGCAGTGCCAAAACCCTGCCGACAATATAGTGTATTTGCTAATACAGGTATTGTGGCTTTATTGCATAAACTTAAGTTTGTTTTTGGACAAAATAAAAAAAAATAATCCCTTAATACACCCCTTACAATAATAATTTTATTAGTTGAAATATTGTTATCAATCCAACATCTGCACCAAATTTATTACGACCTTCAGTAAGTAAATTCGTATACGCAAACTAGTGTTTTCATAAAATTTGTAAGTCCGGTCCTGTCGGGCCGATTTGCTTATAATTTTAGGAACACTTTTTAATTGCTACTTAAGGGTTAAATTTCAATTGTGAAACGATTCTAAGAATTTTTTCGGTATTTTTAGGCCCAAAAACTTTTTTCAACCCCTAGAAACCACCCTTAAAATTACCCGATTGGGTCCATTTTAAATAGGCTTCGTGCGGTGATGGATTCCAACATGTATGCCAAATTTCGTTAAAATGAATTAACTCCTTCGAAAGTTATTGCCCGCACACACACATATATATATAAGTATATATATATATATATATATATATATATATATATATATATATATATATATATATATATATATATATATATATATATATATATATATATATATAAACATTTTTAAAAATGGTGCCAAAGTGTTTAGGAGGTTATGAAACGGCGAGAAATTTTGGTCCGACACCTAGGTCCCGCCATCCGACCAACGCCAATAGTGTATGTTGCCATAATGGCAAATACACTAAAAAGAAAACACTAGTATGTACGATTTAGTGGGCAGATTCTGGCAATTTCTGCTACATGAGTCGTACTCCTTTATATAGTCTCCGTTGAAATGACCGTTCACATGTTCTATCGATTGATAGGTACGTAAAGTGAATAGAATTAACCGACCTAAAATCGATAAATCGAGCTTGTCATTGATTTGTTATAGTCGCAATTCTATTCGACGTGTGGTCAGATAAGTTTACAGCCGATCAGAGGCGGCGATCACAACTGTAGAAGATTTTTGAAGAAAATTTGTGACGCACTCGCGGGGTTTTATGCGTAAACGTGTTTGGTTCTTACTTGAAATATTTGTTCGTCTATTTGATTTCTACTCGCTGTTAAAAAAAAGAATCAACTTAAAAATCAGCCTGTATAATAGACAGACCTCAACATTTTTTTTTTGAATTTTCGTTTCATGTCTGTCTTTGAGTTTAAGCTAAAAGCATAGTCTGTTGAATTAGTAATTACTTGGCACAAATAAGTCGTCATTAATATGATTTCACTACAAGTTCGACATAAGCGGTTGTGCTTTTTGGCCACAGATATTTATTATTTATAGCGAGAATAGCCGAAGGCGACCGATTGTTTAGTCGAACTTTTCTGCAATAAATAAAATTAAAAATTGTTTTTAATAAAAACGATTTTCAAAGTGCCGTAGGCCAAATGCTAGCTCGCCACCCTTTTCTGGCGGCTACAGTAACACATTTTGTGGTGGTAGCTTTGACCCGTTACGAAGTTACCGCAACATGAAAGATTCAGAGTCTTTTTCTGTAGCTCTGGTGCCTCCACATTAGATATAGCGACACGTTATATGCAATATACTAGGCTGACAGCAAAAAAAAACACTATTGTTTAACATAACCGGAAAGTTCAAGAACATAAATTCTTTCTGATAAGGACATTGGGTAAAAATTACCAAAAAGGCAGAACTTATTAAAATCGCGTCTTATTGTAAGCAATGTGCTTTTTCAGTTTTAATTCTAAAATATCTGAGAACCGTGCTAAATAGAGCAAAACGGGTTATCAATAATTTGAAAAGAATATAAATATCAAAAAACCCGGGTCGCAGTGCCAAAACCCTGCCGACAATATAGTGTATTTGCTTGTGTAGGGCCGTGTGGTTTTATACTTTTATTATGTGAAATTAAGTTTGTTTTTGGGCAAAATAAAAAATTTAACCCCTTAATACATCCCCTAAAATAACATTTTTTTCTTAATTGTAATATTATTATCAATCTAACGTCTACACCGATTTAAATACACCCTTCAATAAATAAGTCACTATCTGCAAACTAGTGTTTTCATAAAATTTGTAAATCCGGTCCTGTCGGGCCGATTTTATTAAAATTGTGGGGACACTTTTTAATCACTACCAGAGGGTTAAATTTCAATTTTGAAACGATTCGGAGAATTTTTTCGGTATTTTAGGGCCCAAAAACAGTTTTCAACCCCTAAAAACTACCCTTAAAATAGCCCGATTAGGCCCATTTTAAATAGGCTTCTTGCGGTGATGGGTTTCAACACGTGGCCCAAATTTCGTTGAAATCAATGAACTCTTTCGAAAGTTATCGCGCGTACACATATATATATATATATATATATATATATATATATATATATATATATATATATATACATATATATATTTTTAAAAATGGTGCCAACGTGTTTAGGAGGTTATGAAACGTCGAGAAATTTTGGTCCGACCCCTAGGTCCCGCCATCCGACCGACGCCAATAGTGTATGTTGCCTTATGGCAAATACACTAATAAATTTTACGTAAAGTATATAATGTCGAATATTTTCTAATATTCATACAATATAGTTCGTAATAGAGTTAAATCTAGCTAAAGTGAAATATTCGGTTTAGAGTTTCGACGCAACGATTATTTGAAAATAAATTTGTCTCATTAAACATTGTAACAACAGCACAGTCACTTTATACATGAACTTATAAAAAAATCAACTGCAGATTTTCCAACGGAATTCTCTTTATTTTGGCGTCACATATACTTTCTCAAAAGTTCCTAAAGCCAACTGGACAGCTACAAAAGTTGAAGGTCAAACTTAGAACTATCTTATGTGAACGGAATGTTTTGTGTCGATCGAGTTTCCTCTTAAACACACAACCCGGCAGCCAATCCTGATCGGTTCCCCGCTAGCAGGCCATTTCCCCCACTCCTGACGGTATCGTTTTTTCGTTACGCGGTTAAAAAAGTTTCTAGCTCACAGGTACCTAATGCTACCAGAAAAATGCCATCAATGCCGAAATAGCTTTTCATTAGAGACGCGATCTGACCTGACAAAAACAATTTATAAACGAAACAAAAAATGATTCCGACATTGTCACTAGTTGCGTTTCTTGGAGACTTCCTCCACGGTTAACGGTTCGTTATATTACCGACTGACACTTGAATTTTATTATTATACTAACTGTAAAGCCGGGCGATGTCCGTGCCTGCCATGACTTTCATTTGAAAATAGTTAATGTCAAATTTGAAATTAAAGAGAAGGAAAAAACTGCAAATGCGTGTAAATCTCACGCGTCTGAAGAGAAACTGAACACTGAAAAAGGGGCGTGACGTACCTACCCACTCTACCCGTCAGTCAATGGGTTTCGGTTCCATACTAGAAACTCATTTTCCCCACGCGTTTTCGTTACAGTGTTGAACAAAATTTAATTGCATCCCGGCTACAGAAGTTTCACTTCAAATAGGTAAAATGAGTTTAAATACTCAAATAAAATCATATAAATTGGCCTAGTAACACTATTTAGATTTCAGATTGAACATCACTGAAATAGATTATATTTACGCCCATTTCAAAATAACGATTAGCCGTATTTAATTAATTTATCTTGTTGATGAAACGGTTCAATTAAACGTCAAATCCTTAAAGATTAGAAGGAAGAGACGTACATATAATAAGGAATACATATTAAATAATTCCAGGAAGTTTGTAGAAAGACGGAAGTTTAGAGACAAGTTCCATGAATAAATCGTTGTAAAATTATGTATGACGTTCTAGTATAGTCAAATATGATTTAAATGCATTAATGTGTTGACAGCACGTTAGAAATTTGTTGTTTAATTCATTGATAAGAACTGTCGGATACTGAACAAATTTTGCAACATGTGTCGATCAAGCATCAACTCCGTTCGTAACAAATCTGGAAACTATGATGGTGGGGGTGTCCTCATTTTTCGATAAACCGCTCGAATACATTTTTGGGTTTTTCGGTAGAGGAGATGTCTTCAGTTTTGGAAATATCGTTCGAATACATTTTCGAGTTTTTCAGTGGAAGAGTTGTCCTTAACTTTGGACATACCGTTCGAATATACTTTCAGGTTTGTCGGTGGTCGAGGTGTCCACAGTTTTGAAGATACCGTTCGAATACACTTTCGGATTACCATTAGATTAGACTTTTGGATTTTTCGGTAGAGAAGGCATTCTGAGTCTTGAATACCAACTAAAAAAAAAAAAAGAAATTGTTTCTTATTTTACTAGGTGAAACTCTCCACATGACTATCTTCAAAAGCACTATTTCGGCTCCCTTTTCGTTAAACGTGAGCCTCTTGATTATAAGTCTAATAAAAATTTAGCATTTGTCTGGGTTTTGGGGTCATCAACTTACGGTAGCAGTTTAAGGAGCTAGAAGGCAATGACAGACGTATTCAGTGTCGACGCCCCTTTACATGAAGAGTCCGCCTCTTGGAGATGTTCTGCTACGCGTCACGTTGACGGAAATTATATAGGATATTGCTACGTGCGTCATCCTCGCGCCCTATAGATATTACATTGTTCGCGTTTAATTCGACTTGACCACTGGTAAATACGTAAGAAGGAAATCTATAATCTATTCATGAATGAAAGGTTCACTTCTCTAAACATTTAAACTATGCATCTACTGAAGTTTCGAAAACGTGAACTATACATTTTTCGCTTTTAGGGCATTTCATCCCCATGAATAATTTGCCCCCAGACATTTCGCCCCTAGACACTTATGTATACTACAACAGTATACTTGTTTAAAATTTAAATAATTCAGAAAAACAAATTATTATTGTATATAATAAAAAATGAACACAAAATACTACAGGTATTACACGTAATAGATTTAGAGTATCGGTAGACTACTCGGCGCCAAGTCCACATTCACTTTTTCTCTCTTTCCCTCTCACACGCGTGTCTACCGACTACTATATACAGGAAAAATATCGTGTGATGTCATAAGCGAATTTTAAATTAATAATACATATATAATACAAAGAAGTGCATCTACTAAATAAATTACAATGCAATATTATGTGCAATTCCTCGCAAAAAATCTAAGGTATCCCTGTTTTCGTAATCTACGGTTATATTTCGCAAACGTTGCGACAGAGCTGCATATTTTTTTATTTTATGCACAACTAAATTTTGATTAATTTCTTAGTAGCTTGCATTGCATATTCTTCAACATTTTACTATATATAATAGCCCTTTTAACCTCATAAAAAACTCTACTCATTACACATCGAGAGATATATTAATTAACGGGGGCGAATTCTGGGAGGCGAATTATCCGAAACCCACATTTCTTTAGATAGATAATACCATTGCCCGATAGCGTCGCCTAGCGATATAAAAAGTGTCCCCTCAAAAGAAATAAGATAGACCGATGGTTTGGCGTGATTAAATTACAGGCGCAGCCAATCAGCTGAAGCTGTCTACCGATGACATATCTCCGTTGCGGAATAATTCTATGTTTAAAATTGCATATAACACAGTTTTAGGAATTTTTTTCTTGTAGAAAAAGCTTCCGAAAATTTCTCAAAAAAATGATTTCATTATCTATTTGTAACATAGATTCCAATCCTAAAAAATAATAGTTTTAAAAAATTAAAATACACACTTTAAAAGCCCATAACTGTATTGAGTGCACGGACTTTCTATCGCTGTTAAACAAAATCTTGATAATTAAAAATTGCTTTTTACTTTTTAGTTCGGTTTGCTATTAAAGCGTGTTGTATTAGTTTTACTATATATTTTTAGTCCTATTTTTTATCCTGATGATCCTGGTCAGGACATTAGGACAAAGTTATCAAATTATTGTATTGACATCGGTCCTTAAGACGTGTGCAAATTTTTTTAATCAATCAGACGTCTTGAAATCGGTGAAAATTACGTTGAAACATTCCGTCACAAACAAGCAGGTGAAACTAATAAAAGCGTGTTAAAAAAACGTAGAACGAGCCTATTAGAGCATAGCTCAGGTAAAACTTGTTATTCCAGACATTTATAAAAATAAACTAGCAGATAATAAAAAAGTCACAGCTTCTTGCATTAAGAAGTAACAATCAAAGCAAGCTGCATTCTCTTTGATGATCCCTTTTGGAATTAATGTTGAATACAGAATTGCATAATTTTATGTATGTACATATTTTAGATTATGTCATTTGAAGTAGGAATAGTTCATTAACATATACATACAAATAAAATAAAATAAACTCACGTGCAAATTAATAAAATAATAGATTAAGGAAGAGAATAATTCAATAAAAGTGGGGTAATAATCCAATGTGTTTTATTTTCGTGTTTGTTCAAAACTAGCTTGTCGATCCGGTTTCGTTCGGGTAGATTTTCATTTGGCATCGAAAATCATATCAATTATAAAATATACAGAAAATGGATATATCAAATATCAATTTTCTATATATTTTATAATTGATATGATTTTCGATGCCAAATGAAAATCTACCCGAACGAAACCGGATCGACAAGCTAATTTTGAATAAACACGAAAATAAAACACATTGGATTATGTATTTATTATATGAAATATCAATTTTCTGTATCTTTTATAATTTAGCCATCGTACACACCAATTTAACTCAGAAATATATATATGTAAAAAAATTACGTCAAATGTTGAAGTAAGGCAAAACTGAATCTACGCTTCACTGCAACCTAATAGTCCAAGAGGTCGCGGTCCAAATTTTTCAAGAATATTCTACTGACTATTATTTTGAGATTAAACAGTAATTAGAGTTTAAAGTCAGTCATCGGGACAGCTGGCGTGGAGACTTTTTGAAAAATAATGCACATTATTTTGCTAGCCTTCCTTTGGTTGATCCGATAATACAGTAATTCCTCGTTGTGATTCGATTCATATTTGCGTACTAAACATCCTCCGAAAATTTGGTTTTAATCCGCTCATACATTTGACCTGTATCATGTTCACAGACAAAAAGTTGAACAGAGTTTTCCAAAAAAAAATGTTTTTTGAAAACGAAAAAATATTGTAAAATTTTAAAAAGTGAATTTTGACCTAAATTAGCACTAGGTATTCCCCACTTATGCAGTTGGAATTGTCAAACACAGTTGGTAGAAGGTCCAAATTCCTACCGACTGCTGACTAGGTCGGTTTTTGTATCTTTTAAAGCGCGTCGACGTTAGGTGTTCTGATCACTAGTTTACTGACTAAAATATTAATTATTTACACTCGAAATACTAACTGCTCTAAAAAGTACAGCTTTCACAAAATGCTTACAATTTTTACCGCGACCTCTTGGACTATAATTAGCTGCACTTACAACTGCATCGATATTTGTTGTAAATATTTATTCTGTTGAAACGCTTTCTGAGTACCAATTTAAACATAATTCATAAAAATAACGTTTTAAAATTATCTCAAGGTCATTTAAGACATCCAAATCTATTGTAATATCATAACCGTGTCAAAATTCTTGGAACGTTTTGAATACATTCTATGACCACATTCAGAGAGATTTAGTGAAGTGAAACTCCTTATGTCCCAGTAGTGTAAATTCGCATGTTAAGGCTGTCGGAACGCTCTGAATTTAAGCCAAAAATAGAGCTTCGGCTGTCAATTGATTGTAGACTTATTCGTCAACATTCTGCAAAAATTCTTTCTCCATAAGGAAGGACAAATCTAGGTCTCTAATGGACTACTTTTGTAATTTATGTACGGTTTACTAGAAAAAAGTTGGCATTAATTGTGCTAAAAAAACACACGTTTTCAATGTTACACTACGACCTTATTCGTACTTATTTCACAAAACTGTCCCATCACAAACCTAAAGCGACTCTTCCTTTTTCGGAAAAGTTTTTTAAATCTTCAAAATATTTCCCAAAATTAGAGTAATCAATTGACAGCGGCAACCTTGCAATAGCATCTTTTAGTTTCGTAGTTGGCACCAGCCAAAAATTGAAACGTGCGGATGATTTGAGCGAGACAGAGCTAAAGAAGGTCACACCCACAATATGTCTTTTGCCTACCTCGCCTCTTACCGATGGGCCTCAGCACAAACTGTGTGAAAGTGATCCAACACTGTTAAGAAATAGGAGTGTAACGAAAAGTGAAACACCTATTCCTGCTACCATCGTATAGACACGTCAACTCTCTGTATAATATGGTTAACATTGGTGGGGGCAGTTAGCTTACTGAATTCAAAAATTTAGTTCATGATAGCGGCGCTGCAATCAAAATCATTTTATTGAAAAGATATATGTACTAAGTTCACAGAAAATGACGTAGGAAGGTATTTCGAGGCATGCGACATTGACAGTGCAGTCTCTTTCAATGCACTATTCACTAATGAGACAGATTATAAATTCTACAAACGATTTTTTATAGGCCACAGTGAATTAAACAATATTTGGTAATTAATTTTTTTAAGAGAAAATATTGTTTTTTGTAACTGTCAATACAAAAATAGAAAAAAAAATCGTTTCAAAAGAACTGAAATTCATTGCATTTTTCACGAAATATCAAACAATTTTTCACAATTTTCAGTTCGAAAAGTTTGATATAAAGAAAATTGTGAGCTTTTCAAAATCGAATTGAAATGTGTCAGAAAGTTAACTCGCTGCAGTTTGAGAGAAAAAGTTTCAAAGATACGTCTTCAACGTAATCCTGAAAACATGCTGCAGGCATAGAACCGTGCGTCTAAAATGAAAAGTCACATACGACATACCTAGAATTTAATACGCGCTATACGTATGCATACGGATGAATATTCTTTGTCAAAAAAATAATTTAAAAATACTTATAATTAATTGCAAACAATATCAATATTCGGTCTTTTTTAATTTCTTCGAGATTTGTTAAAAATTGCCATTAAACGTATAAACAACAGCCGTTTCCACGCAATAAAGTGTGCAATACTAAAGAAATAGGATTGAGTCTTCCATATTACTATACTCTAATAACCTTGAGTAGTCATTAGGTACACAGGTCACCTCGTTAATAAATGACGTCAGCTATAGAAGACCGTTCAATATTTTTATCAACCACGCAATATCAATTGACAGTCCACTGGATGACATCAATCGTCCACTACTATCCAACGGAACGAAGTCACTAATAGTAGTAGATGTATTACAATAACTATTATTTTCGTATGTCGCGCTTCAATGTAGCCATTGTAACTGGAACAGTCCTGCATAATAAGCAGTTAAAAGATGAAACAGAATCTGTTGAATATAAACTATGTTTGTTGAGGGGTTCCGGGTTCAGTAGGTACCCTCCTCAGGGATATTTACTCTTAATTCGAATTATGTTTTTTTGTGACATAACTCACTACATTAATTTATTTTAAAATCTAATAAGTAATAATAATTAGAGAATGTTCTTGTAATATTAAAATTGTCAGATATTTTTTAAAATAATTGTGCCTTAACAGAAAAAAGACTGTGTATTTTATACTACACACTACAGAAATAAAACTGGTATAGTTGTAAAAAAAAATAATGACACTGACCACCGGGATCGAACCCAGGACTTTTAGATTACGAGACAACCACACACTACAGCAATCGGTTTTTTTATAGTATACGTTATACGTGCATTGCAACATTTTCAACGACATGAATCGATTTTACCCTACCGTGCCAAAAGCTATACCTACTTAAAAAAATCGCTCATACTTATTTCAAAATTAATTGTATTTGTAGAAAAAAGACCCTGAAATTTGAAAAATACAGTAATAACAAATCTTAGAAAGTGTGTGATTTTTTCCACAATTTTATGATTAACCTTCTAGGAATTTTATTATGTTTAAAAATTATTATACGAGGAAATTTATTAATGAGGCGATGCCAATATTTTTATTAATTAAAGGTTATTAATGCAGAATCTGCATAACGATTGATTAATAAAAACAATTATCTTTCATTAATAAATTATTTATCAAGGGATGAGAGAAATGCGTCCATCTTTACAATATTCGTAAATTTTTAATTATATCACCGATCTAACCTATAAAGAATTGTATCCCCGTCTGATATAAATATACAGGTGTGTTATAGCGGAAAAAATTATAAATAAGAATGTTTGGGGTATGAATGAAGAAGGGGGAATTCTAATTTTTACTCAGAAGAAAACTTCAAAACAATAATTTAGAATTTTGTGGTTAAAATTACGCTAATAAGCACAGACGCCAAAAAACACGGATATTAAAAAAAATCTAACCTATTGTTTCTCTTATGAGGTTGTGAAAAAACCAGATGGCTAAATTTCAAACTGTATTTTTTTAATAAAAATACTGCTTCTAAGATATTAACTCATTTTTCGTCATTAGAGAGAAAAATAATCTCTAAAACGGTGTATCAAACATTAATTTTAATATACTTAGTATTAAGAATGATATTTCCTATCGACAAAAAACATTTTTGAAAAATAGTATAAACCGATTTTGGAAAAATATAACACTATTCAAATCTCTCGGTTATTCAGTTTAGAATAGCAACCCTTATTTTCCATGCTTTTTAGATCAGGGCGAAGGTATGGAGATTAATCTCCTTTCTCTCTAGCCTCCATGATTATATAGAATATTTTCAACACTATTCTGAACATTATATTCTGTCACACGTCGTCAAACAAATAACTGGTCCAAACACAGAGTATATCGGAAGCGGAACACGACAGCCGTATCAAGGATGTGCAAACATTTGTGAATCGTTAAAATTTACGCATATGAAACAGTGGTACACATGCAAAGTACCAAATATTTTAATAGAAATGTTGAAAATTTGTACAATACAAGACCAAATCAGCCTAGTACTAAACACATCACAGTCTTTTATGAAAAAAGTTCAATGTACAGCTGGCAAAAAATTTATGAGAAACTGCCTGTTAAAGTTATAAAAAAACTGTAACAAATACCAAAAAAATTAAAAAAACATTAATAAATTACTAAACTAAAAAACTAAAAATTGTTTGAAAATAAAAAAAAATTTCTAATATAGCATTGCAACAATGAATGTTTCTTAACAATTATAGCGAACGATAGCTATTATCTGTTTATTAATTTAAAAGTCTTGCGAAACTATACCGTGATAACCTTTACTAATTAATAAATTACATACTTGAAAGGTTTTTGGAAATTGCAGCCAAGAATAATCTTGAAATGTACTTTAAGTAATTTTCAACGTTATATTTGTAAAAATCATACAAGAACAGCCGTAATAGCTTCAAACACTTGTATTAATAAATTACCTAATTAATGTAACACCCTATAGTATAGGAGACATTTTGTAAAAATATTTTTATTTGGCCTTTTTGTATCCCTTCTGGGCTAAACAAATATATTTTAAAACCAAGATTTTTTCTGTACTTTCAAATTGTAAAATAAGAGTATTTCCATTAAAAAAATGAAAGTTGGTGACAATATCTTAAAAAGGACGGACTTGATACGCTCCTTGCTGCCACCACCGCAAGGCCCCCTTCCAACCAAACAAACTTTATCCGGGCACTTTTTCGATTTGGTAAAAATTGACCGAGATATTCAAAGTGTTCTTTAAAATCGGACGTCCCCGTGGTTCGTAGTATACGTAGTATAATACGCGCCACGGTTCTAAAAGGTTCTGAAGTTAGATGCAATTGGAGGTTTGCGCAGGTACAGTCGGTTGAAAAACTACAAACTTGCGCTATATTATTATTTTTAATTTTTCTTTAATCTAAAGGTTTAATTCCTTGCTTAAAGTTATCCAAAAAATTATTTTTCGTGATTGTCTATGCAAAACTATATTTGGCATCTAGATCAATTAACAATCAGAGAAACAACTTAACAATAGCGTACTGGACTGTACTTTATAGCAGGAAAGCGACAAGGGATAAGACAACCAGTGATAACCAATCACCGCCGAGCGCACATTCTGTGCCGGTAGCTGGGAGGTGGTGAGAGTCTTCCTTTCCCACAAAACAACCAGGACGGCTCTAAAATATGCATTTGCGACGCTGTTTGTGACTAACTTCAGAACCTTTTAAAACCGTGGCGAGTATTATAAGTGGTATACTCAGCCAATGTAATACGATTTTTTCCTCGACCCTAATTGATAAGCGTACGTCTAAGCTATAAACTAGCTGAGCAGTACGCGGCATATGTGTTTGTGTATCCGTTATGGCGCTTCAGAATCGCGGCTTCTGAACTCACGGCGTCGCGCAACAACAGCTGCGTCTATCGGACGTTTCAAAATATGCCAAACGCATTTCTATTTCACTTTTAATTCAAAAACTACGGACCTTTAATGATTATTGGTGTATTTAATATGGCACATACACTATTGGCGTCGGTCGGATGACAGGACCCAGAGGACTAGAACCAATATTTCTCGACGTTTTAACGAAATTTGGCTTACGTGTTGAAATCCATTACCGTACGATGCCTATTTAAAATGAGACTAATCGGGCCATTTTGAGGTTTGCTTTTAGGGGTTGAAAATGTTTTTTGGGCCCCAGAATTCCGAAAAAATACTCAAAATCGTTTCAAAATTAAAATTTACGTTTTTGTAGCAATCGACCTAACAGGACCGGACTTACACATTTTTCTAAACACTAATTTGCAGATAGCGACTTATCGGAAAGTTGTATTTAATTCGGTGCATACGTTAGATTGATAATAATATTGCAAAAATTTTGCACAAAAACAAACAAGTTAATAATGAAAACAGACTGTCTGTATTAGCAAAATATACACCTTTATTGTCGACAGGGTTTTGGCACTGCGACCCAAATTTTTTTTTTTTGATAATTTAATTTTTGCGGATCCTTGATACTTGGGGGCCCAGGGCTTAAGGCTGTTGGAACGCTCTGAATTTTGTTTGTGCTGAGACCCAGAGGTAAGGGGCGAGGGAGGCAAAAGACATATTGTGGGTGTGACTTTCTTTAACTCTGTCTTGCTTAAATCACACGCACGTTTCAATTTTTGGCTATTGCCAACTACGAGGATAAAAGATGCTATTGCAAGGGTGCCGCTGTCAATTGATTACTCTAATTTTTGGAAATATTTTGAAGATTTAAAAAACTTTTCCGAAAAAGGAAGAAACACTTTAGGTTTGTGATGGAACAATTTTGTAAAATAAAGGTCGTAGTGTGACATTGAAAACGTGTGTTTTTTGGCACAATTAATGCCAACTTTTTTCTAGTAAATCGTACATAAATTACAAAAGTAGTCCATTAGAGACCTAGATTTGTCCTTTATCTTCCTTAAGAGAAAGAATTTTTGCAGAATGTTGACGAATAAGTCTACAATCAGTTGACAGCCGAAGCTTAAATTCAGAGCCTTCCGAACAGCCTTAAGCCTTATTGGTTCTTATGTAGATCCGGTGCATATAGATACTAATGGCAACCATTTTTATTTATTATTTTAAATCTCTAGTTTCGAATTTTACCGTTAATATACTGTTTCGAAGGCAAAATCTTTTACTGCAAATGCTGTGATAATAGTTTGTGAAGCCCACTTTACTAAAGAAGATTTTGCCACAGAAGGAGAAACTACAGACAGAAACGCTAATTATATTTATTTAGATGATTGTTATAATATTAAAACATCACATATTATTTACTTTGAATTATTCCTTTTTTATATCAGGTGACTTAGAAAGGAACACGTATATTTCGTTTTTATATATAGGACTCTATAGTAAAAACTAATCAAACCTGAGGTCGTTATGTGTGCCCATATCTAAAGCCGACAAATGTTTAAACAGACATTTGTTATTTAATTGGTTATAAATTAAAAAAAAAAAATATTACCTATAATTTTGTGTCATCATAATTCATAATTTGAAAGTATATTAAGATACGTATACTAAATAAATAAAAATAATAATTGTTTAAGATGACGATATTTTGGAACAACTATTTTATCAAACATTTCTAACAAATCTTATCTAATCAGGTGACTATCATATTTCACCTATTACAACATATTATGTGGTAACAAAAAAAAAAAAAATAGGCTGGATGTATTATTTTAATTTCAGTAAATCTATGACCACACAGCAAAACTGATTATGTCGAATTTGTGGTAAAATAAGCCATTCGGTTTATTGTCTCAGCACTATTGTCTCCTTTTCAACAACCGTAAAATATCTAAAATAATATTATCGGCATTAAAAAATAATTTACAGCGAATTAAAACATGCCTTCGAAATGGCAATTGGTTGAACGTTTTGTTTGCTTTGCCTAGGGTTTATTGAAATCCAACGGGGCCCTATTGTTTGTTAGATTAAGAATCTTTAAATTGGGGTTCTAATGACAATAAAATGAGACCTGACCAATACTAAATATTCACCCGAAAAATTATCAAATTTCGCCCAAAAATCGTTAAAATTTAACTGAAAAAATGTCAAAATACACCCGAAAAAATTTCAACATTCGCCTAAAAAATCGTCAAATTCCACCAAAGCATGTATTAAAATTTACCCAAAAAAAATGCCAAAATTCATTAAAAAAATGGACAAAATTCATCCGAAAATTACCCAATAAACTTTGAACCTTCTATTTTCCCTGTGTACAACCGAACAAGAGCACACTTAATGACAAGTGTGACGTAGATGGCTGCATGTACATAACGACTTAAGTTATGATTGGTTTTCACTACGGACTATAGTAAAAACAAAAAACGGGTGTTCCTTCCTAGGTTGTGTGATGATTTAAATAACGAATAATTCAAAGTAAATCTATTATGTTTTAATATTATAACCATAATTAGTTTTTCTACCTGTTATTTTTCCTTTTGTGGCCAAATCTTCTTTTGTAAAATGTACTATTGTCCCTGAATTTACAGTAGAAGTATTTTCCTTCCTGATAGCATAAAACCACTTATTTTTCAGTTCCGAATCCTTTGAAAATACAAAACCTCCAGCCCCGGATCTACGATTTTTTCGAATCGGGGTAGAAAAAAAAATATAATAGGTGGCATTTTTCGTGACCGGGAAGAGAGAATAAGAACCCTTTAATAAATTTGCACTTTTTGTTATCTATTAACTACCTTTTTCATTTGTGTGAAAAAATTGAATATAGGAAACACATAAATCAACTTATGGTGCATTCCGAAATATGCTGCGAGCAGCTGCAGCGCTGCAGATAGTTGGCGCCATCTAATCGCGGAAATTTGAATTTAAATAATTTATTAATTTTATGAATAATTAAGGCTAACAAATTATTTGAAAAAATATTTTTTTAAATAATTTCTTATCAATTTTCAAACATATTATATTATGATTTTGGTACCCGCTGAAACTGCCGCCCGGGGCAGGTGTCCCAGTTTGTCCTCCCCCCTAGATCCGGGGCTGAGGACCTCTACATTTTGAACGCTGGTAAACACAGCACATTGGCATTGTCATTGATTTATTATTTGAAATAAACTTATTTTGCACATACTATTCACGAATTGAGGTCGTTATATAGCTGGCGCCCCTAGCGGTAAAATTTAGCAGTACCCAACTTCCTTGATTTTCCAATCAGATACCTTGTACATGACTTGTTCACATGAGGACAGTGTGGTCCAGGGGTTAGCGTGCTGGCTTCTTGACCGGACTGTCGTGGGTTCGGATCCTGTCTCTGCTCATAGATGTTTTTGTGATGTCGTTTAGTTTTAAGTTATTACGTTATTTGATGTAATTAAGACGCTATGACCTAAGTTGTCGAGCGTCTGTTATCAACAATAAATTTAAAAAAAACCCGGGTCGCAGTGCCAAAACCCTGCCGACAATATAGTGTATTTGCTAATACAGGTATTGTGGCTTTATTACATGAACTTAAGTTTGTTTTTGGACAAAATAAAAAAAAAATTAACCCCTTAATACACCCCTTACAATAATAATTTAATTAGTTGAAATATTGTTATCAATCCAACATCTGCACCAAATTAAATACGACCTTCAGTAAGTAAATTCGTATACGCAAACTAGTGTTTTCATAAAATTTGTCAGTCCGGTCCTGTCGGGCCGATTCGCTTATAATTTTAGGAGCACTTTTTAATTGCTACTAAAGGGTTAAATTTCAATTTTGAAACGATTCTGAGAATTTTTTCGGTATTTTTGGGCCCAAAAACTTTTTTCAACCCCTAAAAACCACCCTTAAAACGACCCGATTGGACCCATTTTAAATAGGCTTCGTGCGATGATGCATTCCAACATGTATGCCAAATTTCGTTACAATGAATTAACTCCTTCGAAAGTTATTGCCCGCACATATAAATATATATATATATATACGTATATAAATATATATATATATATATATATATATATATATATATATATATATACATATATATAAACATTTTTAAAAATGGTGCCAAAGTGTTTAGGAGGTTATGAAACGTCGAGAAATTTTGGTCCGACCCCTAGGTCCCGCCATCCGACCAACGCCAATAGTGTATGTTGCCATATGGCAAATACACTAAAAATAGACTTGTTCACATGATAACTTTATCTGTCGAGCCTTAAAAAATATTAAAAGATCGAACGATTTTGTCGCATTCAGTATCGTCAGTCGAGTCCCGGCGCAGCGGCGATCATCGGGGTCCGGCTGAATAGCACACTTCGCGATCAGTCGCTTATGCACCGCGTCGCGATACGCGCACGCAGTCGGAACTTCTGTCACGCGCGTGTGCCGTGTTCACGAAACTTATTTATATCACGCTGTCGCGTTCGTCAGTTGTTTATAGTATCCTCTTTTTATTTCGTGTGATGAAAACAGACGGCTGTCAATTAGCACGGTTTTTTTTATTAAACTTATAATCAAGATTATAAATATTTAATTACAGGTACTACAATATCATAATCCTTGACCTTAGTTATAATATTGTAAACAAGTGGTAACATAATAAGAAACATTGTTTCTATTTATAATATTTTTATATAAATAAATTCTTAATAATGGAAATATGCGTTAACTTCATCAGGGCTCTACAAATTGGAGAAAGAAATACACTATTTATAATTATATAGAACAAAAACCAATTAAAATATCAGTTATATATTTATTTCTCCAATTTGTATAGCCCTGATGAAGTTAACGTTGTTAACGAAACGTAGGTAATAAAAGAAAAACTATTGCGCATTGTTCGTTTCATTATGAATTCTTTGAAATAAATATAACGGACGACAACAATGGAAAATATTAATATTTTTATTGTAATTTTCAAACCTGTTTTTGAATTAATATTTCGGATCGAAGATTAAGCGATATCTGTTATTGTTTTGAAAATATTGGACTTTAAAAAAATAACAGATATTGTAGATTACAAACGCTCGACAACAGAGATCGAGATCACAAGTGTTTAAATAAACATAAATCGAAACATTAAAGTGAATAAATAAATTAAAAAATAATCATCCTGAAGATATCAAATGGATTTTTTTTGTTTATTATCAAAAAAAAAACATTATTAGTTATTTAAAAAAATTATATTAATATATTATATACATGTCGAATTGATAACTTCTTTTTGGTGGTTAAAGAACAGAATACCCTCACAGTAAGTTTGTGGTCCTAAAAAAATACTAAACCGATTTGAATGTTATTTTTCGTAAGAGCTATGTCGTTTTTTCCGAGAATGTTGTGAGTATGAACTTTTGAAGTGGGTGAAAGTCTTGGGTAGGGTATACCTCCGGGCGAGAAACGGATGTTTCAGTCCTAGTAATGGAAAAGTTTCCCTATTAATATTATTTAAATGTGAATGTAAGTTTGTTTGTTACGCTCTGACGCCAAAACTACTCAACCGATTATCATGAAACTTATTACACATATTCTTAGAGGTATTAGAAAGGACATAGGATACTTTTTATAAAAAAAAAATTTTTTTTAAGTTTTTGGCCAAAAAATAAAAATATTTTTTTTAATAAAAAGTGTCCTATGTCCTTTCTGATACCTCTAAGAATATGTATTCAAAGTTTCATGATAATCGGTTCAGTAGTTTTGACGTGAAAGTGTGACAAACAAATTATAAATTCGAGCGAACGAACGAAGTGAGTGACTGAGTAATGAAACAACTAATTATAAACTCGGGCGAACGAACGAAGTGAGTGAGTAATGAAAGAATCCTAACTATTAAAATTGCGGGCGGAGCCGCGGGAAGCGGCTAGTGTTGATATATTTTAAAGAATCACTTAACTGATTTGAATAGTGTTTATTGAGTATTATGTAACACTTATTTCAAAGATTTTAGGTTATAAACTGTAAAGCTGGGTGGAAATTTGGGAAGGAGGCAGTTTGTTAAATCCTTATAAGTTTATGAAACTAAATGTTTATTCGTCTCCCTAGGTTCCTATATCAATAATCCGATTACGATGAAACTTTGGTGAGTTGTGCGCGTGGCGGTGCAGGTGTTCAACCAAAAAAATCAGACTCTTAATTAATTAATTAATGTTCCAGTATTGTTCCAATTTTCTCATATCTTCTAAGTGCCTTTTTTATGATAAAAAAAAGTACGCGTGGCAGAAATTACTTTTTTGGCGTGATCGCGATAATTGATATTCACATTTTCATTACAGATCAGCGTTGCCAGATTTTTTTTTGCCAAGTCGAGATTTTGGAACTTTTTGAATGGAAAAAGCGGGATTATTTCGTCGAAAGCGGGACACAGTAAAAAACGTATATAATTAGAAGTTTTTAAATATTTATCTTTTTATTTGAGTTCAAATTACGTTTTCATGACAATAGATAGCAAAAATAACCATAGAAAATGTATTTTAATAAAAATATGATATTTTAAATCAGATTTACCCTATTGTTAAATAGTTGAGTCTTATTCGTCTTCTGAATAAAAAAAAATAAAAAAAAACAGAAATCAAAATCAAAAAAGTTTTATTCTTTAGAAAAATATGGCGTTTCAAACAATAGTCTGACGAGTGAGTGTTACAAAATGCAACTTACAATAAGAGAATAATTATTTACGCACGGTCGAGTTATCCCCGAAAAGCGGGACTGAACCTGTCCCGCGCGGGACATTTAATTTTGATTTAAAAATCGGGACGTCCCGCCAAAATCGGGACGTCTGGCAACGCTGTTACAGATGTACATTGATAAAACAAAATATTATTGAATCCGCAATTTAAAAAAGACAAGTATTGAGGTCATTTAACTGTCAAAATTTGTTAACAACACTATATATTTTAAGAAGTTCCGTCCGATATCGCTATTATAACCTACTTTGTTATTTTATGAAATCACTATTTTGACGTTATCAGAATACAAAGTAAAAGTATACTGCATCGAAGCGTCAACTTTATCGACGATTTCAACATTGCCGATACACCTGGTACATGGTGTCTCATGTTCGCTGCCGTAACAGATTATTATGCTGCATGCGCAACTTTCGTAACAGGGAAAAATTTACGCTCAATAGGTACGCCAAAAGAAGTATAGCTTCAATAATTAAAAAAAAAATGTACTACATAACGTAATATTAGTAATTAAAAAAAATATTATGAGACGAACACCGATAATGCAGGTTTTAAATTTTACTCTATATAGAATTTGTGACACAGCGTTCTTCGTTTCGAACTTGCACTCAACTTGACGATACGTAGCTTAAAACTTTCCCGAAAAAACGACACATAATATTTAATATCGGCTAAATCGGTTCAGAAGTTCTCTAGTTACAAACGTGTATGTATAAGTTTCTAGCCACAGAATATGTTTGAATAACGGAAACATATCGACCATTTTTCTCGAGTTAAATAGAGCAGAAATAGTAGTAGTTTATGTATCAAGATTGCAATACTTTATTTTATGTAAGAGATGTGACATTGTTAATAACAAGCGATTAGTTTTAACAGTCACGCGAGCCATAAAAGCAGTACAATTTACAATCTAGATACATACTACAGTTTTGCAAGTACCTCCTATATAATGGCTGATTTTCTTATAAAAAGAAGCACATATTTGTAATATTTTTGACAGTTCAGTTCGGCAACGCCTACTATGCAGTCTCTTTTGCTCTTATGGATTTAAATGACAACTAACAGAGATATTACTGTTGAATTGATAAAATCGAATTACTTTTGTTTTTCTTTACGCACCGGGTGTGATAAAGAATCATTTTACAACCGCTATACAGATATGAAAAGCAGCCATTTTAACTCTTTCAGTCTTGGTGGTTAATGTTACTAACCACCTCTTTCCGAATTTTTAAATTAAAAATCCATGCCATTTAGCGACAATCGGTTGAATATCATGAAAGTTCGAACCATGCTTGACAAGATGTGACACCGATTGGCGGTATATTAAATGAATGACTTCGTTTGCGTCGAATTGAATATTGAATATTGCTCTAAGTTCAAAATATGTGTAATGTAAAAGCGTGACGGAAAGAGTTAAAGGGGGTCGTGCAAAAAAATGGCAGTATGCAAAGTATTTTTGCCATACTATCACATATGCCAAGAAGAATTCCTTCGAAAATGTCTATTATTTTAATTTAAAATATCCAACTCCTACTGGCACAACATGGGTAACGATTTCAAGCCCCCAGTTCCCAGGTTCTAATCCGAGAGCTGGTAAAAGTATAAATTAGATTTTAAATTTATTATTTACATAGTAATTAAAAAAATGTGAATTTTTTTTGATCTTTACAATAAATTAATCGGAACAAAGTATTAAATAAAACTAATTAATTTTGTGCACTTGATATATCGATGCATTTGAAACAATTGACAATAAATGATTGGACTGAAAAAATATTTGATTATGTGATCTTTAAAAAGATAAAATGCAGTGAAATTAACAATAATAAATCATTATTTAAACAGTTATAATAAAAAAAAAGAAAACAAACAGATTTCGCAAACTAGTGAAAGGACGAATTAACAATATAGTTATTTAGTAACTGTTCTTGAAAAATAACCGGTTACAAAAAAAAAAAAAAAACTGGTTGCCAAAATAATGCTGTTAAAAATAAAAGTTTACCTATGTTTAAGCTTTTATTTTTATTAAGAACTTTTTAGTTTTGGAATCCGCTCCTCAATTTCTTTCATTTGATATTCATTTTTATATCTTTTTTATTAACTATTTGCGGTTATATCCGCCATATTGGATCCACGGTGACGTACCTAATTAATACGCACATTACCCAGACGAGTTGATAAACACTTAATTTGTCAAAATCGGTTCAGTAGTTTCAAAGTTAGTTACACTTTTTGCAGTTGGATAAAAAGAGGTTATTAAAGACTTTTCCTGAACCACAGGATATTCAAGGCCTGGTAGTAAATAACCGGTTATTTTTGATATTACTAAATTACCTCTTATTTAAAACCTTAAAACTAAATAGCGGCCTTAAATTAAAATCTGTCACTAAGAGGGTTAAGACCTGTTAACTGGTTAGATATTATAGATTATAGACGTTCACCAGTTCTAGTTACTAGACCTGAGTTAATAATAGTCACTGTTATTTTTAAATAACAGTAACATATATTATAAACTAACAGTTTTGTCCATAATTATTGCAGATCGATTATTTGATCATTTGAGACAGGTTCAATAATGAATCATTTTTAATTTCGATGATTATCTTATAATGAAAATGTTTAATCAGTCATTTAAACACAAATTAAGATTGACATAAAAACGCCGCGAATTTATTACTGATTGAGTAACTTAAGAAACGGAGGTAAAGAAAGAAAGTAACGTAGTTTGATCAACACTTCTTTATTTTGATTCAACAAGTGTCATCAGGGCGACGCGACGCGATATTATACACCTGTATGCGTCGACGATAGGTATTATACTGTGTGTTCAACCAAAGAACGTTCATGCGGACGGAGAGTGAAGTGAAGTAAAAAAATATATATAAAAAAACACAAATTAAATATACGCGTCGAATTGAATAACCTCTTTTTTAAAGTCGGTTAAAAACAGCTGGAACATGTTTGTAAGTTGAAAACAAAATTGACAAAGTGTACGAACTTATAAACTCAATAGACAATAATAATGCAGTTAATGGTGATAAGAAGAGGCATCTTTCGATTGAAAAATGTGGGGTGGAATTACTGATATGCTGGCGCTTTTTTGGAGATGGAGAAAGCCGAGTGAGTATATAAATTCCAGTATATATTTTTCCCGTCAACAGAGAACTACATTGCAAAAAACTGCAGGGTGCGTAAATCTGCCACGTCTGAATTGAAACTTCATGAATTAGAATTTGTATTATGTGTAAATGGACACGGGCATACGACAAACGTAATGTAGATGGCAGCAGGTACGTAACGACCTAAGCTATGATTGGTTTTCACTAAAACCAAATCTACGTGTTCCTAAGTGACGTGATTTAAATAAGGAATAATTCAAAGTTAATCTGTATTAAGTTTTTTTATTATTTCACAGGAAATTGGGCAGTTAAATATAGTTATACTAATTTAAAATTGCGACGTTTCGTTAATTGTTGTAACTTCGTCAGGCACAACTTTAACTAGTTAACCGTAACATTAATAAAATTTAGATTTTCAATAAAGACATATACATATATATAACTACCACAAATATTAAATAGTAAATTATTCAAACCAATTGAAATTATGAAAAAATTATTTCAAATTTTAATTTGTTTGAAAAATGTACTATTTAGTATTTGTGGTAGTTATTATATGTACACGTCTTTATTAAAAATCTAAATTTTATTAATGTTATGGTCAACTAGTTAAAGTTGTGCCTGACGAAGTTTACAGCAATTAACGAAACGTCGCAATTTTAAATTAGTATAACTACATCTGTCCAATTTCCTGTGAAATCATAAAAAAACTTAATACTTATATATGGACGTGAACAATATTGGGAGTTAATCTGCATGTTTTAATATTATAACCATCATTTAAATAATTATAATTAGTTTTTTCTACCTGTTGTGGTAAAAATTTCTTTAGTTAAGTGGACGTCACAAACTATTGTCACAGCATTTACAGTAAAAAATGTTTGCCTTCTGATAGCATGCATAATCTCTTATTTTTCAGTTCGGGATTCTTTTGAAATACAAAACCTGTATAATTTGAAAATTGATAAACACCGCACTTCGGAATTGAGGTAAACTTATTTTGCACACACTGCTATTAACTATTCACAGACTGAGGTCATTATATAGCTAGCGCCCCTAGCGGTGAAGTTTGGCAGTGTCTTGACAAACAGACGGACAACGAAGTGATCCTATAAAGGTTCCTTTTGAGATACGGAACCCTAAAAATTGAGAAACTCGTTACATTTTTGTAAAAAAAACATTTGTGACATGATTTGAAAGCCAAAGAGGTCTCGTTCAATTAAATCGAATATTTTTGGAACGAAGTTCCTTATCGCGGGTTGGCGAGGGAAACTAGCTGAGAAAAAATGTAACATGTCACGAAAAACCGTAAGACGTATAATGTATACTGGTATACGGTGATACCGGGTGTTTTTAGATTATACCGGGTGTTTTTAGATTATATCGAGTGTTTTATATTATATCGGGTGTTTTTAGATTATACCGGGTGTTTTTAGATTATACCGGGTGTTTTTAGATTATACCGGGTGTTTTTAGATTAAGTATATCGAGTGTTTTATATTATACCGGGTGTTTTTAGATTATGCCGGGTGTTTTTAGATTATATCGGGTGTTTTATATTATACCGGGTGTTTTTAGATTATACCGGGTGTTTTTAGATTATACCTGGTGTTTTCAGATTATACCGGGTGTTTTTAGATTATACCGGATGTTTTTAGATTATACCGGGTGTTTTTAGATTATATCAGGTGTTTTTAGATTATATAAAACGCGTTACGAAAAACGTCTTATACGAAAGGGACTTCGTTCCAAACGCGTGTCCCGCGACACGTTCCAAGTTTTTTTATGTACGTTTTGTTCGGTTGTTTAGCATACAATTTTAAAAACAATCTAAAAAGTATATGCATCGAAATATTTTTTTCTAAAGACGTAGTCTTATAAAACATTGCTTTGCAACCAAAGCACATCCGTTTATTTATAAAAGATATCAAATTAACTTTAATTAATAATTAAAAACAAATTTTAATTTCTAGACCACTGGGTTTAAGCAATTTCATGATTAAGGAAAAATCATTTACAGAAATTAATTAAGTTTTCGTTTAATAAACATATAAACGCAAAAAAACTCAAAGTGACCTCGGATTCTACCTATACATATAAAAGTAATCAAATTAATTAGTTACAATTTAATTTGTCCGATTAAAATGAATATGCTACGCTGTTTACGATATTAAGTTTGTGTTTACGAGTTTGTATCTTTATAGTCACACAGACTTTGTAGTGACACAGCGCGGCCGCATTTCGCACTACGAGACATAGTATTTATTTTTTATTTGAGTTGCATGTCGAATGAAAACCTAAAATAAAACCAATTGCTCGTTTTATGTATTATATTTACATATTTTTTGTTAGATTAATGCCGGGTTGCCGAACGAATTGTCAAATAATTTGATTTGAAAATGGCCTTAGATTGTGGACACACATACTTCTCCACAAGAAAAGCATTGTAGACTTTTAATTCGATTCTGTTCGAAAAATAACTGATCGATTGAAATGATATACTTTTTAAACTGTGTATACGTGTATGTAATACGGTTTTTTGTATAATTTTTACTTCGAAATGACATTTTTCAACGCATTTTAATCAAAATTTGACTTGAAATACAACCTTTTTTTGTGTAGATCAAGCATTTGTTTTATGAGTGAATATAATCAATGGTACGTGACAAGGAGTTTGAATACGACATTAGACTACGCTTGCATGTTTGAATACTGTAATTAAATTATCAGAATCTAAGGTCATTGTCAAATCAATTTTTTGACAACGCTTTGTGCAACCCAGCATAAGAATCTTCCCATTAGAGTTTTAAAATTCTTTCTTATAACACCAATATCACAATTGAAACTTGGTGACCTGACTAAACTAATCTACACATATATAATACTAGATATTAAATAATTAATTCAAAATTAATTCTGAAATTATAAAAATTCACTAAAAAAATTGTCAAAATTCACGCAAAAAATCGTAAAAATTCGCCAAAATTTTTTTAAAATTCACCAAAAAATTGTCAAAATTTTATTTTTTACTATTTTTACTATTAATGAACAGTATTAAAATTTTATAATAATCTATTTTTATGGGCCATTGACATTTGGGGGCCCAGGGCTTAAGGTTTATTAGTCCCTATGTAAGTCCGCCCCTACTCCTTCTACGCTTGATGATTAATCTCAAAGAAATAAAGTTTTTTCTTTGATTGGTCTGTGACTGCCACGAAGTGAGGATGAAAGAGAAATTGAAAATACATATGTCGACTAATCCCGACAACTTGAAAATACATGACGATATAAGATAGATAGATATCTATATTTTGGTGATGTCATCAAAAAATACATTTGTATTGTTCTAAATTCTCTGTATAAAATAAAAAAAACTAATTAAACGAATTAACGATTTTGTAACTTTTCGTATTTCAAGACGATATC
The DNA here is from genome assembly GCA_034508555.1 of Venustoraphidia nigricollis. Taxonomy (NCBI): domain Eukaryota; kingdom Metazoa; phylum Arthropoda; class Insecta; order Raphidioptera; family Raphidiidae; genus Venustoraphidia; species Venustoraphidia nigricollis. The sequence goes on from JAVRKA010000030.1 coordinate 141,748, forward strand.
TAGACTAAATTGTCGAAATCTCGTAATCACTACCGAGACGGGATTTTTAAAACATACTACCACGATGACCGCCTTTCGCTATCCATTAATCATACAGATCACTGGTTGAGGCTTGTTTTTTGCTGTAATGACTTGTTACAGATATCATAGCACACGGAGTGTGCCAGCCAAGTCTCGCAAAGTACTATTTACACAAACCATTTTGAACCCTTTTCAATCCTCTTCTATCTCCAAGGTTAGTTACGTTACAGAACTGAATTTTTAAAAATGTTTATAAAAAAGCAGTATTTCAAATTTCATACGTCTAGGTGGAATAGTTTCCAAGATACGGGTGTTTAAAAATCACGATTTTGGGTATTCATTGACTTGATATTGACTTGATAAATGACAAGCAGATAGCCGGCGCTGGGAGCATCGGCCCGAATGAATCAACTAATCATCCGAAGATCACTCACGTCTAGTCGTGTGATATAATGTGTGGTATTTAACTATGATATAATGAAGTCCGGTATATAAATATAATATGTGTCTCGATAATATTTAATTCAAGTAGAAGAGTATAGCTGTACAAAAAAATTTAAATCTTACCAAAAACATAAATGTGAAAAAAGGGCCATGTTCGATACAAAGAACAAATTGGTTTGCTGGCTTTACCGAAAAAAGAAGTAAGAAAGTTTTCACTTGGCAAGTTTTGATGTTTTATATTATAAAATAAATGACTCACGTATGTAAATTTGCCAAATAAAAACTTGGCACGTTTTTAGATTTTACTTCTTCTTTACAATGTATGTTTTATACGATAAATAAATGACTCCGTGTATGAAACTTGCCGAGTGAAAACTTGCCACCTTCTCAAATCTTAGTTCTTATTTCGGCGCAGCCGACAAACCCACTTGTTCTTTTTATCGAACTTGGCCCTGTTTTCACATTTACGCGTTTGGTGGGATTTATATATTCCGAGCACATAAGTCCGTAAAAGATAGTCCCTCCCAAAACCTATAGGAGTCGACGGCTTAACTATTTGAAACACAACATGAATAGTTGAAAACAACACAAAAAGCACTCGAATAGACGCGTTGTTTACCTGCACGTGACATGCAGTTATCGAAAACACATCAACTCACACCAGCTATCGCAACTTTGATAGATATGATAAAAGCTTCGAAGAGCTTTTGACTACATGTCACATAAAAAAATGCATGCGTGAAATCAAGGATGTACTGTAGTCTTGTATTTTCATATCTAGCTTCCACTACACAAAAGTCTACTAGACAGCACTACTAAAATTGTATTAGCGAAAATAATAACGATAGAGAACATCAAATCGGTGGCAGACTAATTAGATAATGTTTTTTAAATAATTTTTTACTATCAATATCTCGTATATAGGTCAACATTACTTGATGAAAGTTGTAGAGAATATTCACAATTAATTATCGTCGTCGCTTTGCATTTTTTTGCAGACTTAGCAGACCTCATACTGAACATTTATTCACTTGGAAAATTCTAAATTCGACAAAACAAATGTGAAAAAAGGCCCAAGTTCGATACTAAGAACAAGTGGGTTCGCCGTCTTTATCTCAAGAAAGAAGTGAGATCTAAGGAGGTACATGAGTCATTTATTTATCATATAAAACACAAAAACTTGCCAAGGGGAAACTTGGCACCTTCTTAGACCTCACTTCTTTTTTCGACAAAGTCGGTTAGATCCGTCTGTTCTTTGTATCAAACTTGGTCCTTTTTTCACATTAATGTTTTGGTCGGATTTCAATACCTACTGTAAAGTTATATTCTTACTTATTCACTTTATATATATCCCAGCACCGACTAGACGCGAGTAGTCTTCGAATGACCGGTTGATGCATTTGGCTAGAATTAGATGCTTCTGAATTATGACGATCAGTCAGTGAATGCCAAAAAGTGTGATTTTTGGATGCTCGTATCTTAGAAACTAATCCACCTAGATGTACGAATTTTGGGAGACAGTTTCTTTTTGGTAACCGTAGCACTTGCACAAATTCAGTTTATGTAAATATTAAAATAGCCAGCGTCTCCGTGCGCTTAGATATTTGATATTTCTCTACAAACTGTAAGTAATTCGCCCGTGGTTCTAAGCTGCATACGTGACGAAGCTGCATTTTGAAATCAAATCTCTAGCAAATATTTATTGTATCGAATATCAAAGCTTTCACGTTTTTGGTTGATTTTCTCTCACTCACAAACATTGTGTTTACAGTTTATATTACATTACACATACCAAGTGAATAGTTTAGGATTAGACTCACAGTCGGAAAGTACTGGGTTCGAATACCAGCGGGGCAGAAGTGGCTTGGACTTTTTCCGACTGCCTCTCTCCAAGAACGGTAATTCCCGTACCGAAAATCTTGTTGGGATTTTTCACGGTTCTCGTCAATAATTCCAGATAAATATCGAGATAGCTCTTTAAACAAGACAATGGCCGATTTAACTCGTATACATCTGAGGTTATACTTATAGATGCTGATGACCTCAGGTGTGAGCGTCTATAATCTACAATGTATATCTACAACGCTACTTGTATTATTCTAATTTCCTATAAAGGTTCACACCCACGGAGTCGGTTCGACACGATCGGCAGTTTTGGGATACGAATGAAGTTAAATCAGTTCCTATGCACTAGTCGGCTCGGATCGACTCGGCAATCTATCAGCCGAACCGAGCCTAGCCTATTCGATTCAGTGGGCATGGACCTTTATTCCTCCACTCGCACAATTAATCAGGTTTAAAAATGCAGAAAATAACGAACAACTTGTACATGGAAGATATTAGTGATGGTGTACACAAATGTCTGTTTTCACTGCCATCTGACGGCAAAAAAAAGAACGTGACATATCATTTATCTCTATACACCATTTATTCACTTGTCGTTAGTGCTATATTGTCGATTTTGACTGAAATCGTATTTTAATCCAATTCTACTTTACTTTGAGTCTGGGTACCAGTTGATACTGTCTCAATGTTCAGCTAAATCGGTTCAGCCTTTCTCGAAATTACAACTAGTGGTCCTGTTGTTATTTTATATATTATTTAGAGATACAGTGGTACATCGACATACGAGTTTAATTCGTTCCGCAACCTCGCTCGTATCTTGAATTACTCGTATCTCGAAGCAAATTTCCCCATACAAAACAATTGAACTACCATTAATCCGTTCCAACCCCCAAAATGTCACCCCAGTTATTTTTGTTACGTGGTTTTGAATAATAAAAACGTATTTATAAATGACAAATATTTATTGTACAAAAACAAAAAAGAGAATGTAAAGAAATAAATTAGAAATCCTCACTGGTCTTTGCCTTTTTCGCTACATTTTTCTCGCTTTCACCTGTAGGCCGTTTAGAAAAAAACATGTCCAAGGAGGTTTGTTTCTTCCTCCCTCCCAGAATGTTCCGGAAATGAGTTAGGCAAGTGTCACGTGCTACCGGCCGACCTGCTAAACCGAACTCGTATCTCGAATTTCGCTCGTAACTCAAAGCAAAAAATCACTCGCTCGCCGGCTCGTATCTCGAAAAACTCGTATGTTGGGGCACTCGTATGTCGAGGTAGGTACCACTGTATCTTATTAATTTGTGACAAGTTTCGAGCCCAAATAAAAAAATGCCGTGCTTATTTCCATTACTGTTAATCCTTTAAAATTACTGGAGGATCTGTTAACATTTTTATTTTTCAGCTATAATGTATGCATTTTTTGTTGAATTTCGAATGCGTAATTTTCCGTAGCGTCGTTAAAAAGTTTCATTATAATGGAAGCATGTAGTGTGATAAACCAGCCATGTCTCACCACCGGCCTAAGAGACCGACATAATAATCTAAGAGTAAGCCAATTTTCTAAAGAGGCGACGTTTCGACCGGTTCATTTGATGCTTAACGATAGATCTTTGTCCCATTATATTTATACCTCCAGGATAAAAAAAAAACTTGAAAGATTACAGTTAGTAAGCTAACACGCCGTTGCGTTGCTTACCCCATAATCAAATGGAATATTGTTTTTTAGTCTTATAATTAAAATTATAGAATTTAAAAGAACTAAAACAACACGCTTTTATGAACTGGAAAATGCAAAATAATTTGACAACAAAATTAGCTTTACCTACTGTAAAAAGCGTAGCTGAATTTCACGTTCAAAGACTCCGTTACATACATTCAAAGATTTTATTTTTTTTTTGTCCTGAAGGTTCTGGTCAGGATAATGGGACTAAATTATTGTATTGTCCTCGGTCCTTGGTAAATGTGCAAAGTTTCAGTTTAATCTGACGTTTTGAAGTGGGTGAATTGCACGTTCAAAGATTTCGTTACATACAGGTTAAGCTAATAAAAGCGTGTTAAAAAGGTCCCGACGCGAGTGAAACAACTGGTTAGACTGTCAACTGTGTTGGCGACGTTGGAGTGTCGCGTCTTGTAGAAATATCTCGAGTTAGTTGTAACACCGTTTATTGCATTCATTATTCTCGATGACCTAGCCTTAACCTAACCTAAACTGAACTGAAGAGAGTAAACGCAGACGGATGAGAGAAGTTTACGCCTTTGTTGTGTTACAAACCAGAACTATGTGTTTACCGTTTAGAGTGCTGTGACAGTACACAATCTATTGTTAACAATCGCATTGCTGCCAATCGTTAGTTTATAACAATGATTCGTCGTTTTCATCAAAAACAACTTAGCCATATCCAATCTGGAATGTTTTTGATGTTTGAACGTATTTGTACTGTACATATTATCCAAATATACAATCCCCACTCAAATTTCTGTTAGAGCTGTGTCATGCTCACGATTATTTAGACACTATTATACTGCCGTGCTAAGGAAGAAGATCCTATCTACAAAATTTAGAACTAAGATTTTTATGCCTAATGTGTTCAATACAACGTATTATGTAGATGCTATTTCACTCAACAGCCGAGCGGTGTAGCGTAGTGGTGAGAGCACTAGACCCGCATTCGGCTGGTACTGGGTTCGAATCCTGGCGGGGGCAGATGTGGCTGGGACTTTTTCCTACTGCCTCTCGCCGAAAAACGGTAATTCTAATTGTATCGGCCATCTTGATTGAAGTTTTCCATGGTTTCCCTCAATTAATTCCAGATAAATATCGAGGTGGTTTCTTATTCGAGGCTATGGCCGATTACCTATCAAACTCCTAGTTCAAAAACTGCCTCTAATTGCCTCTAATTCTTTCATTCGCCCACTGCTATTACTTAAGTTAAAGATTTAAAAGTTTATAAAATAACGGAAAGTGGTAAATAGAAAATAGTAATGGTGCGAATGACGTCTGTTATGACATAAAGTCGAGAAACGGACGTTAAACGCATTTTATTATTATTATTATTAATATATGTTTATTATTAGTGTATTTGCCATATGGCAACATACACTATTGGCGTCGGTCGGATGGCGGGACCTAGGGGTCGGACCAAAATTTCTCGACGTTTCATAACCTCCTAAACACTTTGGCACCATTTTTAAAAATGTTTATATATATATGTATATATATATTTATATATATATATATATAATATATACGTATATATATATGTGTGCGGGCAATAACTTTCGAAAGAGTTAATTGATTTCAACTAAATTTGGCCCACGTGTTGAAATCCATCACCGCAAGAAGCCTATTTAAAATGGGCCTAATCGGGCCATCTTAAGGGTAGTTTTTAGGGGTTGAAAAATGTTTTTGGGCCCTAAAATACCGAAAAAATTCTCCGAATCGTTTCAAAATTGAAATTTAACCCTCTGGCAGTAATTAAAATGTGTCCCTAAAATTTTAATAAAATCGACCTTACAGGACCGGATTTAAAAATTTTAAGAAAGACTAGTTTGCAGATAGTGAATTATTTACTGAAAGGTGTATATAACTTGGTATAGAGGTTCGATTGATAATAATATTGCAATTAAGAAAAAAAAATGTTATTTTAAGGGGCGTATTAAGGAGTAAAATTTTTTATTTTTCCCAAAAACCAATTTAAGTTCGCATAATAAAGCCACACTGCCTGCATAAGCAAATACACTATATTGTCGGCAGGGTTTTGGCACTGCGACCCGGGTTTTTATTAATATTATATTTCATTCAACAGTTTATCCGATCTGCAACACCACTACATGTTTCATTGAGCGACAGGACGATCCCAACTTCATTAATAATGACATTTGAAATATAATAAATAAAATAAAATTTCTGTTTAAGCATGCGGTGACGCGGGTAACGACAAGTAATAAATATGATGAAATTAGCTATTGATTTTCATGGTTACGTAATAGGGTTTTACATGTAAAAATTAATCAAAGCATGTTTGTCGGTTACCTAACTAATTTATTTTTGACAGATCTTCAGAGCAAAAGAACATTTAATTTTTTTTTATTTTAAAAATATTTCCGAAACTAGGAAACTCAGAAAAAAAATGTTTGGGATTCAGAGGACCTCCTGATTTCCACAAAACATTCTGAATTCGTCTTTTATCTATCGAATGCAGAGCGAGTTTTTTTTTTATTGTTTGGAGGACAGTAAGGTCCCACGAAAAAACAGACAATTTACAGTTTGTGAGGTTATTGCTACTATAACGCTCTATAATTTGAAAAATCTGATGAAAATTTGTATAAGATGATTTTAAAACAAGATGAAAATTCTTAGAAAAATGTTAAGATTGGCGTATGGATTTTTAATTTTTAACCGATTTCACTATATTTTTTTTGTATCTTTGTTACCCGATATTTTCATCAATTGCAAACCGATTTGAAACATTTTAACGCCATTTTGTTCAGAATGCTACCGGATTGGTATCATATAGTTTATGTTAAAATCTGTTCATCCGTTTTTAAATGACGTCAAAAAACATATTTTTTAAAGTATGCTACCTCATATCTCCAACATTTGTAAATCGATTTTGATGATTGTATTCTTATTTAATAAGGCACGCATTCAGGGTGATCCCACATAAATTTTACTTGAATCGGTTAAGTAGTTTTTATAAATATGCGAAATCAAATTCACCAAGAATAAAAAATAAAAAAAAACTTTTTTAAAATAAAAATATTAACCGTCTTCAAAAAAGTCACTAAAAAGATGAAAATAATGAGATTTTGAGGTTGGTGCCAATTTCATTTATTAATTACATAGGCATCTACGTTTATTAAATTGGAACCGACCTCAAAATGTCATTACTTTCATCTTCTTAGTGACTTTTTTGAAGAAGGTTAATATTTTTATTTTAAAAAAGTTTTTGTACATCATCTTAACATTGCCAAATTAAAACGAATCTACCCACTTGAGTCGGACATAGAACAGTTCCATATTTCATGAGGGAATTGTACTAACGATTTTAGGTTATTATAGATGACAAATGTTTTAACCTCTCAAGTGAAAACGATAACATCATTTTATAAATAATTGCCGTATAGAAAAAGCCTCTCAGAATTCGATAATAGAATATTATATTGGATGACAATGCAAAAATATATACTCTCTCATTATACACATAGTATCTTTTGAACTAACAAGGGGAGACCGAAGCTCCGGGGTCATCGATTTCTACCAATTTTCTTACATAAATATCTGCCCTCTCCCAAATTTCTGCTTGACTGACTCGATGAAATGTTACACAAATCACAGTCCACAGTCCTTTATATTTTTTTATTCCTTTAACCCGCTGTTAAACTTCTTGATTTCCGGGTTTGTACGTCGTGGTCCATTGGTATTTCTACCTGACGTTTCGTCTAAACTGCGGTAGACATTATCAAAGGCGATGTGATAGCGGGCGAAGTGTCCTTCTAGGTTGCTCACACTATACCTATGAGCAACCTAGAAGGACACGTCTCTCGCTACCACGACGCGGACATCAGCTAGTTGTGTGATAAAATAAAACCGTTATTTTGTGCAAACAGTACAGTTTACAAATCCCCATTTAAAGCTTCACAATAATTACAATATAACAAATTGAACCTAGGATAATCCGTATGCTTTTTATTGAACTGTTCTGTGATTGGTTACAAAACAAAACATAATCCTAGAGCTTTTATGCATTTAAAAAGCTCTATTTGTCTTTTCGTAATAACGTCCCGGGATAATTCTTTTGTATAAATTATTTATATTTGTTATAAAAATTCTGTGCCTCTACTGTTTTCCAAATTAAACCAAACTGAATACTATAAAAGTAGACAACATAACAATCAGTTTATAATTATCAATAAATAATTTAATTAGTATAAAAATGATTTATTTGAATTTGACAACGAATGCTATCATCAGTTTTCAGAACCTAGGAACTGGGGGCTTGTAATAGACAAGCCATATAAACCACGGAACCTCTACACGCTCGACTATTCTTGAACAATAAATTTCATAGAAGGTGAATTCGAGATATTTTGTTTTATACAACCCCCATATTGATTTAAACCGGGCATGTTTTTAATGGACACTAACTGATTGAGTTATCCGGAGCTTAAATTAATTAACAGGCAATTAATGACTTCCGTAAAAAGATAATTCCCTATAGACCTAAAGAATTGTTTTTTTTTTTAGGGTTTCGTATCTAAAAAGGAAAAAGGCACCCTTATAGGATAACTTCGTTGTCCGTCTGTCTGTCAAAACCCTTTTTCTCAGAAACGCGTGGAGATATTAAGTTGAAATTAATATCAAATACACAGGTCTACCAATCATTGGAGCTATGAAAAGATCAAACTTCTAAGCCAACGTATTCCAAAGATACGGCCGTTTATGCTGCATATTTTGATCAAAACCTATAGGGTACTTCCCGTTGACCCAGAATCATGAAATTTGGCACGAAGCACAAGTAAAGGAGAAAATCCAAAAGCCGTAAATTTGTAGTTACATATATCACAAAAAAAATTCTTTTCTATAAACGTCAAAATAGTGCATACTAGCGACTTCGGACGGAATCTCTTAAAAGGTATCAGTTCAGGAATTTCTGCGCCTTAATGTGTATTAGTATGGCCGCTATAATAACAAATAATAAAAAACCCGGGTCGCAGTGCCAAAACCCTGCCGACAATATAGTGTATTTGCTAATACAGGCCGTGTGGCTTTATTATGTGACCTTAGGTTGGATTTTGGGCAAAATAAAAAATTTAACTCCTTAATACACCCCTTAAAATTACATTTTTTCTTAATTGCAAAATTATTGTCGATCGAAGGTCTACACCTCATTAAATACACCCTTCAGTAAATAAGTCACTACCTGCAAACTAGTATTTTCAAAAAAATTGTAAATCCGGTTCTGTCGGGCCGATTTTATTAAAATTTTAGGGACACTTTTTAATTACTACCAGAGGGTTAAATTTCAATTTTGAAACGACTCGGAGAATTTTTTCGGTATTTTGGGGCCCAAAAACATTTTTCAACCTCTAAAAACTACCCTTAAAATGGTCCGATTGGGTCCATTTTAAATAGGGTTCTTGCGGTGGTGGATTCCAACACGTGGGCACAATGTCGTTACAATCAATTAACTCTTTCGAGAGTTATAGCGCACACACGCCCATATATATATACATACATATATATATAAACATTTTTAAAAATGGTGCCAAAGTGTTTAGAAGGTTATGAAACGTCGAGAAATTTTGGTCCGACCGCTAGGTCCGCCATCCGACCGACGCCAATAGTGTATGTTGCCATATGGCAAATACACTAAAAATAAAATAAAGTTAATATATATTGTACGGTGGTACGGAACCCTTCGAGTGCGAGTCCGACTTGTACTTGGCCAGTTTTTTACGGAAGGCGGGGTCTGTTAATAAATTTTACAGTGATTGCACGTTGAGAAAGAAAATTAAGATTTGAAACAAAGAAAAGAATTATATAAAAACATTGATTGAATAAAAGAACTAAAATCGCCATCCAACATTTCGATGTATAAAAAAATATTAATCAATTTTCCAAAGCCTCAATTAAGCACTGGAGAAAATGAAAACTAAAAATAAGCTCTTTGTGTATGCAATTAATTTATAAAGCCACAATGGAAAACATGACATGTTTACAAAATATTCCAAAAAACAAATAACACAGGTAAACAGTTATACTGAAACAATAGAAATACGGAAATAAACACTAGCATTATTTTGTTTGTGTTCATTTTGAAAGTTAATTTGTTAATTTGTTTTCATTTTTGAAAGCTACTATAATAGGTAATGATAATAAATGTGAATTGGTACTAGCCCCTATTTGGTCTTGGTAGTTGGTAGCCTTGATTTAAAATAAAAGCTTGTAATTTTTGTAACTAAGCTTTTATTAAAATGCATACTAAAAATGTGGAAACTTCTCGTGAAGCTAAACAAAGCGAGCATAATAACTAACGAGTGGTTCCGATAGGTACACGTTCAATAAGTTTCTTGCAAAACTGAGTAAAAGCGGCGTTCACGCGATTTAAATCATTGGCAAAGGCTAGATTACTATAAAATAGTTCAAATTTACTTATGTTCTTTTTCCCATCCCTTAAAGTCGTATCATAAAACAAAAAATAAACTCGATATTGATAGTCGACAAGGATATTTCACCGATTTATAAACTAACTGGATTGACATTCCTTACGGACTGAACAAGGGAAAGTTTTCAGAGTTGAAAACTCAAAATCTATATAATAATTGGTAAGCTAGTGACGATTTTACTTATAGTGCTTCCTCAAACCTGAGTTTTTGTGAGTTCATTAAGGGCACTATCCTGAACATAAAAACAGCTGAGACCGAGGACAATGCGTGGATGGACGCGGTCAAAGATGTCAAACTGGAGATGTCACTAAACGTATTTTCTCATGTTTGAAATTTTCTGAGCGATAAATTCAGGTGCCCTTGAGCACAAAAACTCAACTCTGGCATTTCGTACCTGGGACAACCCCCGTCTGGCAAAGGGTTGAGTATGCCGAAATTCTAATTTTTATTTTAGACAATCCACTTTTTTGATCTAACAAACTTAAAAACATTACCATGGTTTTGGTGCATACACCGAAAAAAAACCTACTTGCGTAATAAAATTTTAATTACATTTTTTTTCAAAATTATCAGGACCTCTGTGATTGGTTGAATCGATTGCTTACTTCATTCGAAACCCTCGCCTGTCACACTTTCAACAATGTTAACACCCAACCTATAGCATTCTACTAACCTTGGGTACTTGGCACTCAAGATTAGCTATAAATGTGGTCACGTCATTCGAAACCCTCGCCTGTCACACTTTCAACAATGTTAACACCCAACCTATAGCATTCTACTAGCCTCGGGTACTTGGCACTCAGATTACCTATAAATGTGGTCATGTCTGTGATTGGTTGAATCGATTGCATACGTCATTCGAAACCCTTGGCTTGATTTTTGAATTATAATGAACGTTTAAAAGTTGGGGAAAATGTCTCAAGGCCTCAAGACCCCCGCTCTCTCGCACACTTTCATCAATGTTAACGCCCAACTGCTTTGAGGTCACTTTACCGGCGTCTCATACAGAATCGTCAATCCAGGTAACAGTTAGAGATCAGTGAGATATCCACGATATTTTGATATTCAAATATCAAACATTTTCATTTGAAATTTAAATGACCGTAACAAAAAATGCTTTATTTTGTCAATATCATTGAATTTTAATTTTTCTCTTCCTGCGCGTAACATTTATTTTTTTAAAACGGTCGAATGAACGAATTAATGTCTCGCATCAATGGACAATTCAGAACGATCAAAACACAAATATTATTCAACAAAGTTCTGGAATTTTTACTCTATTTTTTTTTTTCGCCATATCAGATATTAAGCGTATCTACCTATTTATCAGATACTCTTGAGAAGTATTTTCATTTTAGGATACAGATACTTCTACGTTTAGCATATTATATAGTTTGCAGATGACAGAAAGTGCATTGATTTCGTCCATCTGTCATTTCAGTTTGAGCCTCCGATGGCCAAATTCATTCTGTCAAAATTTCGTTAGCGCGGTGAGTTTTATACTGTCGAATTTTCGTTAGCTGTGGCGCGCAATTTCCGTTACCAGCTAAAAGTCTACTTACTTCAACGCGCCAAAAGAAGTGTAACTTCAAAAAAAACCCGGGTCGCAGTGCCAAAACCCTGCCGACAATATAGTGTATTTGTTTGTATAGGGCAGTGTGGTTTTATACTTTTATTATGTGAAATTAAGTTTGTTTTTGGACAAAATAAAAAATTTAACCCCTTAATACACCCCTTAAAATAACATTTTTTTTCTTAATTGTAATATTATTATCAATCTAACGTCTACACCGAATTAAAGACACCCTTCAATAAATAACTCACTATCTGCAAATTAGTGTTTTCAAAAAATTTGTAAGTCCGGTCCTGTCGGGCCGATTTTATTAAAATTTTAGGGACACTTTTTAATTACTACTAAAGGGTCAAATGTCAATTTTGAAACGATTCTGAGAATTTTTTCGGTATTTTGGGGCCCAAAAACTTTTTTCAACCCCTAAAAACTACCCTTAAAATGCCCCGATTACGCCCATTTTAAATAGGCTTCTTGCGGTGATGGATTTCAACACGTGGGCCAAATTTCGTTAAAATCAATTAACTCTTTCGAAAGTTATTGCCCGCACACACACACACACACATATATATATATATATATATATATATATATATATACAGGGTGTCTCACCGAACGTTGGCTAACATGGGTAACTTTGTTATTAGTGGAGATAGAATGTCGGTTAAATGGACAAAGTAGTGCAGAAAATTGGGCTCATTAACATCCCGTCGAAAAAACAATTGAATTTTGACACCCTATGAATTTATTCAGAAAATAGTGAAAATTGCCATTTATGAAAACTGGCCATAACTTTTTTATTTATGAAGATATTTGAAAATTTCATTAATCGTTTTTTGATAACTTTTTAAGGTCTTTTCAGTGGCGTAGGTTTAATTTTTTTATTTCCACTACATAATGAGATATGGACGGCATTTTTGATTTTCAGATATTCGAATTCTACTTATTTTTCTGAATAATTTGACATAGCATATCCCATATCTAAACCAATCAGAAGCTACAAAACTGACAAAAATAGCTTTTTGGCGTTATCAAAGTGTGCCGTGTAAAACGAAATTTGTTGAAACAAATACATATCGACAGGTTAACAATCTGTCGAGCGATCGCTACAGTTTTGCTAATTCATTTTGTTTGATTTACTCTCTAAGATGGCGCAAGCATTGTCAAATTTGGAGAAACAGGCTATTTTTGCGCATACATTCAGCGTAACAAAAATACCACGTGGGCTCAAGCACAATACTTGAATCTTTATCCAGAAAGGCGACAGCCTTATTCAATAACATTTAGGAACTTAAATAGAAATTTAAAGGTATACGGTTCATTTTCAAAGAAAAAAGGCAACATTCAACACTGTGAAGAAGAATTAGGTTTAGCAAACGTTGAAATTAATGGAGAAAAGTTCCTAAAAGTTATTGAATAAGGCTGTCGCCTTTCTGGATAAAGGTTCAAGTATTCTACTTGAGCCCACGTGGTATTTTTGTTACGCTGAATGTTTGTGCAAAAATATGTTTGTGCAAAAATAGCCTGTTTCTCCAAATTTGACAATGCTTGAGACATCTTAGAGAGTAAATCAAACAAAATGAATTAGCAAACCTGTAGCGATCGCTCGACAGATTGTTAACCTGTCGATATGTATTTGTTTCAACAAATTTCGTTTTACACGGCACACTTTGATAACGCCAAAAAGCTATTTTTGTCAGTTTTGTAGCTTCTGATTGGTTTAGATATGGGATATGATATGTCAAATTATTCAGAAAAATAAGTAGAATTCGAATATCTGAAAATCAAAAATGCCGTCCATAAGAAAAACCAAAGTTCATGTCAATATCTCATTATGTAGTGGAAATAAAAAAATTAAACCTACGCCACTGAAAAGACCTTAAAAAGTTATCAAAAAATGGTTAATGAAATTTTCAAATATCTTCATAAATAAAAAAGTTATAGCCAGTTTTCATAAATGGCAATTTTCACTATTTACTGAATAAATTCATAGGGTGTCAAAATTCAATTGTTTTTTCGACGGGATGTTAATGAGCCCAATTTTCTGCACTACTTTGCCCATTTAACCGACTTTCTATCTCCACTAATAACAAAGTTACCCATGTTAGCCAACGTTCGGTGAGACACCCTGTATATATATATATATATATATATATATATATATATATATATATATATATATATATATATATATATATATATATATATATATACGTATATAAATATATATATGTATATATATAAACATTTTCAAAAATGGTGCCAAAGTGTTTAGGAGGTTATGAAACGTCGAGAAATTTTGGTCCGATCCCTAGGTCCCGCCATCCGACCAACGCCAATAGTGTATGTTGCCATACTATGGCAAATACACTAAAAACTAGAAGGTACTCTTAAGACATGTAGTGAGCACTCAGATTCAAATGGCAGCCAAAAATAACCTTAAACATTTTTTAAGTCTGGCTAAGCTTTACAGAATATAGCAGGCTGTCACTTCCGTGATATTTCACCGAATCACCTTAGCATAGACATGGCAGGAGGTCAGTAAAACCATAATATAAAACATTGAAATCATCCACTATGTTGATTGAGTGCTAAAAATAATTTAAAGAAAAACAAAAATAAACTCACATTTGCACTGTGACGTCATAAGTTCGATAACTGTGTTTGCATGCGTCAACAACAGAGGGGGGGCCGCATGCAAACAGATGTGTGAATTGCAGACAATTCTCTGATATTGATGTTTAGCATCGAGAGTGTTGTTATGATAAGAGCAAATTATCATGTGTTTCTGTGTCTCTTTTTTTATGTAAATTTTCCCGTGTTTTATTGTCTTCAAACACCTGACCGCCAACGTAATATCGGAGAGATATTGCACGCGTTGAAACGTAATAACACACCATAAATTGTCCATTTTTAAACACGACAAAAGAACATCGACGCCGCACTGCAAGGCGATCTGTAATTCAAAGAAAACCATACGTTAATTTCAAATGTATTCGACGAAAACTGAAATATTGCTCTTGGAATCTTTAAAACTGTACAATTACAAACTATGTTACGAGTTTGTTTATTTGTACTCATTCAACTAACTTCCGTATAATTCATTAAAAAAATAAATCTCGCAGTATGTGGGTTTTATAAACCGCTGCTATACATATGTTTAAAGATGTTTTTGTTATATTATGTATAGACTAGCGAACGCCTACCGTTAGTGCTTAATTGCATAATATAAAATAGACCGAGAATAGATTTTTTCTATTCTATTCAGAGACTAGCGCCACTACATCATTTAATATTACCGACAACTGTAACAATATACATATCGCCACCAGAAGTCGACATTTGTTTTTTTCTGAATATTATTTTCTGTAATGAAATTGTTAACATTTTTAAAATGTAATTTTTTAACGAAAGCATTAATTTTAAGTTATTAGCTTACTTTTCATCATTAGAGAGAAAAATACTCTCCAAAATGGCGTATCAAACATGAATTTTGATACAGTAATAAGGGAGATATTTCATACCGACAAAAAAACAAATGTCATCTGGTGGCAATCTGTTTATTTTAACAGTTGTCAGTAATATTAAGTGACGATGAAGTCTCTGAATAGAATAGAATAGAATTTATTTCCACCCTATTATATTACGTAACTGACCACTAACGGTGCGTAGTATTCGCGCAGGTCCGCTAGTATTTTTGTCTTAGATAAATGTAAAAGTCTGTATTACAACGAAATAGTTAGGTACTAGGTAACTAAGTTATTTAGTGTGCACGTAGATTTAGTTTTTACTATAGTTTCTTTTCGACCGTCTCGAAAAACAAAAGTACATCGACGGTGTAAACAAACGAGTATACATAGTACATACACACATACATTATGGCAGACATATTGATATAGTTGTGTAAATTGACGCATACTATTCTCGTTTATAATTAATGGAAAAATTCAAGTATTGTTACATTGATGTAATACCGCAATTTAAAGCATTGGCCAAATAACAATTGCATGTATATGTATTTTGTGTATAATAACTCCACGAATGCAATAAACGGATAAACATCAAAGTTAGCGCTGAACAATTATTTGTTCTGCGCAATACAATGCGGCCATTTTATCACTGCGAAACTATTTGCCTGTGGGATTTTTTTTTTGTGTCCACTTCAACATCCGAAAGGATTTAATACTCTAATAGTCTAATTTCAAGGTACAGGAAGACCTCGTTTAACGCTGCTTCGCTTAGCGTTGTTCCAGTATTATGCGATTTCTAAAAAAAAAGTTATAACGTAAATTATGGATCAGTTTATACAAAATGATTGAAATGTTGATAGAAGTTCAAAGGCAAGACGAAGTGTCATTAATGCAATATTTTGCTATCGCCAACAGCTTGCTGTACGAAATAGACAAAGGCAAACGATATTAGATGACTTCCTCACAAAAAAACAAAATATGTCAAATGAGGAACCTTTCTCATTACAAAGATCACTTCTTACTCGAACTTGTATTTGATTTTCATAAAATTTTTGTGAACAAAAATCGATATTAGCAACAAATAAAATATAAATCTATAACTAATGTGATAAAAAAAGTATTTAACAATAAATGTTACAAAATTAAACAAAAAAAAAACTAACAATTTTTTTTTATTCTGGGTTCTGTTTCACTTATGCCTATAATATCTACGTATTGAGATGACCTCGCTTAGCGCTGTTTCGTATAGCGCAGGAGCTTATTGAATGTATCACTCGGGTTAAGGCTGTCGGAACGCTCTGAATTTAAGCCAAAAATAGAGCTTCGGTTGTCAACTGACTGTAGACTTATTCGTCAACATTCTGCAAAAATTCTTTCTGTATAAGGAAGATAAAGGACAAATCTAGGTCTCTAATGGACTACTTTTGTAATTTATGTACGATTTACTAGAAAAAAGTTGGCATTAATTGTGCCAAAAAAAACACGTTTTCAATGTCACACTACGACCTTATTCGTACTTATTTCACAAAACTGTTCCATCACAAACCTAAACTGACTCTTCCTTTTTCGGAAAAGTTTTTTAAATCTTCAAAATATTTCCAAAAATTAGAGTAATCAATTGACAGCGGCACCCTTGCAAATATTTTTTAGCCTCGTAGTTGGCACCAGCCAAAAATTGAAACGTGCAGATGATTTGAGCGAGACAGAGCTAAAGAAGGTCACACCCACAATATGTCTTTTGTCTACCTCGCCTCTTCCCGCTGGGTCTCAGCACAAACCGTGTCAAAGTGATCCAACACTGTTAAGCGGAGTCTTACTGTATAGTGAAAACGAATCATAACTTAACGAATGATATACCATTTGCGTTACGCTTGTCATGTGTCCATGTCGAACACCGGGTGTTAATTCATTGACATAATCCCGTTTGCTTTATGCTCACAGAATCAAATTTGTTTATTTTAATGTCTAATTTTGCTTTTTTTACCAGTTTTACCAGTTGAATAATTCAGTTCAAACGACATTGACACATATTTTTTGTTAAAATATTTAGCTACGAATTTTATGGTTACATAAGTATTTATTAGCACCAATATAATAAATGGAAATGTATGTTTATGGCTTAATAAACATATTTTAAACTCATCTTGACTTATTTCATTAATAAAAACACAGGACGTGATTCATAAATTTTCTTTCCAGAAATTCACATTAAAAATCTCATAATATATATTCCAGAAAAAATAATCGCAGCGTTTCGATAACTTGTGGAATATGTGACCGCAAAGCTAGATCACCAAAGTCGAATTTAATACATTTTTAAGGTTCCGTGTCTCAGTATTAAATTGCGTTCCGTTTCACTTAATTTATAACTAAGATTTTTTTGTAAAAAAGCAACATATTTTAAATAAGCGTTGTAAATATTCAATCTTTTCCACTGTCACCGTCGGGATTCAAACCCGAATCTTTCCACTTTCGCGGCGGAATGAGTTAATCAGTTACTCTGCGTTGCGATATCTTAACAGTTAATTCATAATAAAGCAAATGTAACATTAAATTCATTTAATGTTACATTTTAATAATTTTTAATAAAAATAAAAAAAAAATAAAGAATTTTGTAAATGTTTATGAGTTTAAGTAATGTATAATAAGTTTTTATTATTTAACTATATAAATCAAGAAGCCTGAAGAAGTTTTAATAAAAAAAACGAAACGTCGCTGAATTTATTGTATATTTTTATTGTGTCTAATTTCCTGATAATTTTTTTAAACTTATATCTTATATTTTAAATAAGCCTTTCAGTATCGCACTTTACACATCTTTTGCTACAATATTCACATAATATCGATTTGTAAATTATATACATGCTTTCCATTGTTAACCTCAAAAAGTAATTGTCAAATTAGTATATGACAATGCCGTCGAACACCTTTTTATTAATAAAAAAAATTACTAGAGCGATACGGAACTCTTATGGCTCATGTTCAACTCGCACCTGTCCGTAAATTTCAACTGAATTTCAAAACGTTTTCTCAATCGTTCGGCATTATATTCAATGCGACTTGCAGCCGGACGAAATCAGACCGGCCAGCTAGTATATAATATGTCACTAGTGCGAGTAGATATATTTTTGTTTTAAACTCTTTCCTGGAACCCTTATACCGTACAATCGCGATAATATGAATATGCACTCTTATGAACGACTCAGTAATATGAACATAATTTTTGTAGAGAATTTAACGCTTTATAAAAAAAAAGTTTAAACTTTATCCTCGGAAAACTTTAGAACCAGTAAACTTAGCGAAAAATCACAAGACACATTTTTTGTAAAGTGTAAATCCTGTACAAAAATATGTATGTCTCATTTTTGTAGATTCATTTGTCCCCAAGTTTTAAAATTTGGAAGATCAAAAGAAGTTTTTCACATGTTATTTTCTATAAGAAACTTTGGTTGGAATGAAGACTATCTTAGAGTTAATATTAAGAGCTCAAATTTTTAGAGAATTTTTTTCTATCAATTTGGAAACGTTTGACCCCCTGGGCGCATAGAAATTTGACAATACCCCTGTTAAGGACCATCGCTAGTATGAACTCAGGATTTTTTGTGTTTGTGTTACCGAGATTTTACTGTACCTCTTGACTGTGTGCGACAAACTTCATTGTGTTTGACTTTATAAGCTGAATTATTAGGTTCGAATTTCTTGAGAGAAATCATTTTGAAAGGCGAAAGTACCAGGTGAATTGAAACATGATATTATTTTCTCGTTTTAATTTTTTAACACCAAACATTGTAAAGGGTTACGTTGTTATATCACTTAATAGTCATTATACTGTCATTAGTCATTATCCTTAGATTCGCCAGTTTTTTTCAATGGTTTTCTTAGTACGCCTACAGCCAACTGGGCGACAGGACCATTCCAACTTCATAAATACATACTGATATTTGAAATATAATAAATAAAATAAAATTTCTGTTAAAGCGTGCGGTGACGCGAGTAACGACTAGTAATAAATATTATGAAATTGGTTATTCATTTTCATGGTTACATAATATGGTTTACATGTAAAAATTAACCAAAGCATGCTTGTCAGCTACCTAACTAATTTATTTTTGACAGATCTTCAGAACAAAGAATATCTGATTTTTTTATTTTCAAAATTTTGCGAAACTATGAAACTTAAAAAAAAATGTTTTATACGAAACTTTCTTGGAAAAATAAATATAATAATAAACTGTTATAAAAAGCATACCGCCATTATACAAAAAACGACATTATAGCATATGTATCGATTTTTTCCAAAAACAATATTTGCGTATTAAATATCGTTCCAATCTACTCATTCGTTTGACCTGTACCTATATCGTGTTCACAGACAAACAGATAAACCGACTTTTTCCAAAAATATGTTTATGGATTCAGAGGACCGTAAAACGAAAAAATATTGTAAAATTGTGAAAACTGAAAAGTGAATTTTGACCAGTGGGTTGGAATGATAATAGTGAATGTTCGGTCAAAATTGTTTCACTAGTGTTCGAGTTATCCCAGAACAAACAAACTGCCAAACAGACAAACTAAAATTATGAAAAAGACTTAATCGGTGTACGTATCCTAAATAAAATGTTACCGAAGTCGCGCTAAAAACTGAGTAACGATTTTATGTATTTGTATACCGATAAAATGAACTTGTAAGCAATTTGTTCCACCAATTTTTTACTATTTATTTCGAAGGTCTTTTTTTCAAACACTAGTAAACACGTTTGCCAGAGAAATACATTCAAAATAAGTTTTGTTATTTTTAAGAAATCAGAAAATCTAAAAATTCTGTAATTACATTTAATATTTATGAATTATTAAAACACTTGTTTTACTTTTGAGGTTATAAATGCCACCTTGGAGCATCTACTATAAGGTTAGTAGTTTACAGAGGTTGCCTTGTTCCATCTGACCAATAAGCGTAAGTGCGGGAATCACATTAGCTAACGAACCGTTGATAGTTTTATCAACCCATAATGACAATATAAAAAATGTCATTTATATCATATTTAACTATAAGACTACGTAAATCTCGAACCTTAAAAATACAATTTATTGCAAATAATATGAATACACTGTAGTTTGATTTCTTTAACATTTGTTAAATACTGCCATGAAACTTTATAAACAACGATCAATTGACAGGTCCGTCGGATGACGTCATCTCCCTACTACTATCCAACGGAACGAGGCAACCTCTACTCTACTAATCTTAACTGCATACAACGGTCGACGGCATTAACATTTAATATCCGTTATAATAGTCTTAATTATCGGAATATCCGTAGTTTTGGAATCATCCACGATTAGTGATGTAAAATTACCGGTTATATATGACAGTAACAATTTTGATCGGATAATTTACTGGTTAATTAACCGAATATCTATAAAACAACATGGCGGTTTCCGGTTTCTGTTTCTCAGAACAAAAAACATAACAAGAGAACAGTGTTCAACAAAAGAATCGAAAGAATTAATTAAATAATGAATTTATAATTATGTAGATTTTGGTTATAAAATTCGAATTAAAATGTCGACCTGAAATTACAATCATGTGCAAAAGTTTCTGCGCAGCCTTGTATAATAATAATTAGCCGCGGTTATTTAACCAGTTAACTGACCCTTTTACATTACTATTCATGATACATGTTACTGTTATTAGTGTATTTGCCATATGGCAACATACACTATTGGCGTCGGTCGGATGGCGGGACCTAGGGGTCGGACCAAAATTTCTCGACGTTTCATAACCTCCTAAACACTTTGCCACCATTTTTAAAAATGTTTATATATATATGTATATATATATATATATATTTATATATATAGGTATATATGTGTGCGGGCTATAACTTTCGAAGAAGTTAATTTATTTTAACGAAATTTGGCACACATGTTGGAATCCATCACCGCACGAAGCCTATTTAAAATGGGCCCAATCGGGCCATTTTAAGGGTAGTTTTTAGGGGTTGAAAAATGTTTTTGGGGCCCAAAATACCGAAAAAATTCTCCGAATCGTTTCAAAATTGAAATTTAACCCTCTGGTAGTCATTAAAAAGTGTCCCTAAAATTTTAATAAAATCGACCTGACAGGACCGGACTTACAAATTTTATGAAAACACTACTTTGCAGATAGTGAATTATTTACTGAAAGTTGCATATAATTAGGTATAGAGGTTCGATTGATAATAATATTGCAATTAAGAAAAAAAATGTTATTTTAAGGGCTGTATTAAGGAGTAAAATTTTTTATTTTGCCCAAAAACCAACTTAAGTTCGCATAATAAAGCCACACTGCCTGTATCAGTAAATACACTATATTGTCGGCAGGGTTTTGGCACTGCGACCCGGGTTTTTATTATCTGGAAGCGATGGAAACTAATTCACGGAGATATATTTCGGATGACTAAAAGAAAGCATCAAAAACGTTGTAGAATCGTCGTTTGACCGTATTTTGTTAATGCAAGTGTTTTTAGTGAATGAATAAAAATGACGTAGGTGTTGCTAATAAATTGTTCTGCGTCCAATTCATTTAATTTCAAGGAGTGTCTGCTCTGCTATAACGAATTATCTTTTGACAACAAAATTTGTAGTATCCATAAATTTGCATTGCTTTCTCATCGATTCGAGAATTGAATTTTAAATTGACCTAAGTAACGTCTTGACTGACGACATTCTTTATTTTTGTTCAGATCTCAAACTGCTAAGAGTATTTGGGCTTCGTTGAAAATTGGATCTTATGCAGAGCCGTTTAAAATGAATACACTTTTTTTAATTCTTGTTAGCAATTTTAAGAGAAATGACATAAGGACGAAACACATTAGCTGTGTTTGGTATCGTAATTAGTGCTCCAGTTTAAAAAGTGTTGAAAAGTCTTACACTCAGCCCTGGATCTACGTTTTTTTCGAACCGGGGCAGAAGCTTGATAGTGGCGCTCCCTCTCTCCAACTCGGGTGATTCATTTGGAGGTACTTTTTTCAAAACTACAAAAATTTTAATAAAAACAAATTTATCGGATAATTTTTATTATTATACAAAAGAACTATTCTTTACATTTATTTTTTAAAGATTCTTTCTTTCAAATGTTGGCCGTAACTCCGGTTAGCATAGTCCATTCTACCGTTCCAATTTTCGATGACGCGTCCGAGCATTTCGATTGGTACTTGGCGAATAAGGCGAGTAATGTTGGCTTTCAGTTGCTCAATCGTACCCAGCTTATCAACATAGACGCAATAAAGCCATGGTTTTACGTGCTGTGTGGCAAGTGGCGCCGTCTTGTTGGTACCAAATGTCCTGGAGATCACGGGCTTCAATTTCAGGAAACAAATAGTCTGTTATCATGGCACGATAAAGGTCACCATTGACAGTTATGTTCTGGTCGGCCTCGTTTTTGAAGAAATATGGATCGATAATTCCACCGGCCCATAAACCACACCAAACCGTTGTTTTGTCTGGATGTAATGGCAGCTCTTGAATCTCTTCAGGTTGCTCTTCGGACCAAATACGGCAATTTTGTTTGTTGACAAATCCGTTAAGCCAGAAATGTGCCTCATCACTAAGCAAAATTTTTGTCGAAAACAGTTGATTTTCTTCCTCGCAGAACGCTGATTTTCGTAATACAGCTGAATAATTTGTAGACGCTGTGCGGGGCTAAGTCTTTCCATGATGAAATGTCAAACTGTACTGAACAAAAATATCATAAAAGGTTATCACGACTCACGCTACATCTGTCAAAAAATCCATAGACAAAAAAGTACCTCTAAATGAATCACTCGTTATAATGGGTGAAGTTTTTCATGATCGGGAGGGGAGAATAAGAACCCTTTAATAAATTTGCACTCTTTATTACCTATTATATTGTAGCAAGCTTTGTTACAATAACCTTCTCTTTCTATTATGTAATATTTTCTAAATTGTTTTTTTTTTTTATGAATAATAGGAATAATATTATTCAAGTTAAATTTCCTGAATTCAGTTTAACTGATCCTGAGACAACAGCATATCATCCTCAAGCTAATGGTTTAGTAGAGCGATTTCATAGACGAAGAATCTTTGAAATGTTCTGCTCATCAAAACTGGATTGATGTTTTACCTTGGACGTTGCTGTCTATTCGTTTCTCAATAAAGAAAGAAGTTAATGCTAGTCCGGCTGAAATGTTATATGGTTCTTCTCTAAGACTTCCTGCAGAATTTTTTGAATTCTAACGATACTGATTTTATTCATCGTTTAAAAACTATAGTTTGAGGAAGTACTATTTCGATAAAGATGTTCCTAATTTTACAAATCCATTAATTAATGCAGATTTTGTGTTTGTGCGAATCGTTAATGCATTTTCAAATTTAAAACCATCATATAGTGGACTTTTCCGTGTTATTTCAAAAAGTGATAAATACTTTATTTTAGACATTAATGGTCATCAAGATAGTGTTTCTTGTGATCGTTTAAAAATTGCTAACATAAACAATTTTAACTCTTTTTTAATGTGCATTTTATTTTATTTTTTTTGTTGTACTATATTTCGATTTTTTTTAATATACTCTGAAAGTTTTAATTATGTTTCCTGCGCGTGGGTTTTAGCAGTTGGTTTGGAAAATAAATTTTCCATTTCAATTTTTCCCACGCGTAGAGGGGGTGCTATTGTAGCAAGCTTTGTTACAATAACCTTCTCTTTCTATTATGTAATATTTTCTAAATTGTTTTTCGTTAACTACGAGGAAAAATGAAGGTTGTTATAAAAACATTCTAAAAAATTTAATCAATCGATTACATTTTAGAAAAAGCATTAATTACGAATAATTATTAATTATTCATATTAAAAGTGTTTTATTGATTTAAAGTAAGTACTTATTAAGTACTTACAATATTATGATTTTGGTGCCCTTTAGAATTGCCGCTCGGGGCAGATGCCCAGGTTTGCTCCCCTCCCCCCTCACCATCACTATTGAATTTGTTATACAAAGTAGTAAAATACACTGATCTGTTTGATATCTCAGTGTCGGACTAAAGAAATAAACACTGGCAGTCTCGACTCTCGAGCAGGAATACGTAGAGTAGAGTAAATCACATGACATACATATATGTCTGATTTCGACAATTATTAAACGAAGTACATTTTTCATTATCCGTTTTTACATGTGTTTTGTGTCTGAAAATGAATCAATTTTACGGTGCCAACACTCCGGGTTTCGAGAATGATCCCCGGGTTTCCGAGTCAAAGACAAATTTCTCCGGGTCTGAGGCCAAACGAGTTTTGGCTCTTTTTTTCCGTGAAATATTATTATATTTTTGATTCCTTCCAATGTTTTATCACGAAATATAAACGGTGATATCAACTGCAGAACCACTGAAATACATAAAATACACAACAAAAAGTGATACTGATTCTATTTTTCTACCCCCCCCCCCCGGAATCGGATCTCCGGGTCAGACTACGGACCGAGTTGGCAACCCGAAATTCAATTTCAATATAAAAACAATATGAAAATATATAAACAACTTGTCTTTCTGTTTTAACTAAATCTAAACTTTGTTTTGAAATTTGTCACTAGCCCGTTTGTTATAAGTGTACAGATGTGATAAACCTGACGTACACTTTCCAGAGTAAATTTCAACGTGTGTTATCTCCCGTACTCGAATATACCAAATACACCTGTTATTTATGTATAAGAAATAATGTGCACTGTTCAAAGTTATCAAATTTTGATAAGTGGAATGACCCTATCGACACGGGAACGAAGCTGTGGGTTCAGGCATGCATAATGTAAAAGTGAACTGATTTCTTAGAAAATTCACACAAATGTTATTAATCTTAGATAAAAAATGTTACGTGATACATATTGATCTTAGCAGCCTCTGGGATGAATGATAGAAAAACATAAAGCATAATGTTTCAGAGTGTGAGAAATGTAGATAATCCGTTTTTACAAAAGAAACAAGAGTAATGTCTATGTAAACACAAAAGTAAAAGCACTTATGTTCAATTTTTCGTAGTAAGAAGTCGGTATTTTCCAGGGCTTCCATAGCTCCTCTATTTGACGCCTTCAAATTGGTGTTGTTGTGGTTAGGCATTGCAATCCCAATCTTATGGGATCTCGACCACTTTTACGAGATCAATCCCGAAGCATAAATTGGGCGAGATTTCGCTAGATTGTACGGCAGCAGCCAGCGATGCATTCCGCGTATACTCGGTGCGAGAGCAATCCGCTGACTGACGAGGATTCCTCGTCGGGAATGACTGGGATAGCATAGCGAGGCTAACGAGTGCCGAACAGCGAACAATGCCGATTATTTTCTTTTGAATTCTTTTTAATTTATACAAATATTAATCAGATCTTTATATTTTGACGACTCATGCGAAGGGGGGTGTTAATGTCACAAAAATTCCCAACAGTATCAATTATATTTCCAATTTATAATAATTGAAAATATGAATTGGTACTAGGCCTAAATGTTCCTTAGATAAAAAAATATCTTCTAAATCGGACACCGAATCGAATAATATTTTCAGATTAAAGTAGGATTTTAAAGTATAAATTCTCAAAAATAGTCTGAAGTTCCCATCTGAGAACAATGCTGAATCAAGTTTGTTTAGGCTTAAAATATACCCATATGACCGAAAATCGTTCGACTTGGCACTCGTGTGATAAATCAGCGCTGTCTTTTTTTATTGCGACAAAAAATGCAGTATGGCTCATTTAAGCTGCATCGTCATTATGACAAATTCGAAATAGACAGTTTTGCTTCTTGGCCCCAGATACGTAATCTTACAGTGGATATATCTTGTAAGTCACACAGTAACATAAAAATTGGTAGAGGCAAAGGCGTGGTTTTTTCATCATAAATAACACAGAATGCCCCTGCATCCGTTTACAATCTTTGCAATATCAGTAAACGCAATTTACATAACATAAAGCATTATACATTTCATAGACTGTATAAGATTCGTTTAAATACCCTAGATTAAGCATTATCTTACATTTAATGAATAGAAATATATTATCTTTTAAAACTGAATTCTTATTGAAGTTTAACTTCTTTAGCGACGTATCTGTTTGAAAAATATAAGAAATCGAGGGGAAGTAGAATAAACAAATAAAGGGGAAGTTAGTTTGTCCCCTAAATTACATGAAACTGACAGGGACAGAAGTTTATAGTGTGTTGGATTTTGATTCGCAAAATAGTAAGACAAGGGTGAATGGCTTACATCTGACGTTTAAAATTACGAACAATTGAAGTACAAAATAATTTCTGTAATTTGACGTAGGTACTAATGGTAGGAACTCATAATATAATATATAATTTATGTAAATTCAGAAAGAAACATGTTAAATATCATATTCTCTATGTTCAGATATCAGAATAATTTTCAAATTAAACATTTTCTAAATACAAGTAGGTATATGCTTAAACGTCCATTAATGTGAGGTTATGATGTTGATATACTACAGACAATTCATATTAAAAATGTTTTTCTGCAGTAGATTATAATATGTAAATAAAACTATGGTATGAATGTAACGATCTGTCTATGTGACAATTTTCGCATGATATACACATCAAAGTGCCCTCTTAAAATATGTAATAATTTCGCCGTAATTATAATATTAAAAACTAAAGACGTTAAACTTCTTATGTGAGCTTATGAGGGTGAGGCTCATTATTATTTTTTTTATGTACTGGTTTAATCATTTTGTTAATCTAACAAAATTGGGCAT
Organism: Venustoraphidia nigricollis; assembly: GCA_034508555.1. Taxonomy (NCBI): domain Eukaryota; kingdom Metazoa; phylum Arthropoda; class Insecta; order Raphidioptera; family Raphidiidae; genus Venustoraphidia; species Venustoraphidia nigricollis. Next base: position 169,012 of record JAVRKA010000030.1, read on the forward strand.
TGTCCCTCTGTGTCCCCTTAGTTACGACCATGATTTCGGATGCTATTATTTGCTAATTGCTTGCTAATTTTACACAAAACTCATTATAGATCTCAGACATCGTTGCTACACGAACTTCATAGAGCAATACAGTAAATATACTAATGAATGGTATAAATTACAAATTATTATTTATGTGCTATTAGATCAAGGAAATGCGTGTTCAGGGAATATGTGAGTATTACATAAAGATATGTTCTACATGATATATAAATTCAACTAGTGGCACATATTATGTATGATGTAACGATGGTATATCAGTCTGTAATTTCAGGTGTGGAGAATTTAAAATCCGTAGGAAGATGAAACTTAAAATAACAATAAAAATGATTTGTCGGGAAAAAGGACTTTTTAAGTAAACACTTATTAGTGTATTTGCCATATGGCAACATACACTATTGGCGTCGGTCGGATGGCGGGACCTAGGGGTCGGACCAAAATTTCTCGACGTTTCATAACCTCCTAAACACTTTGGCACCATTTTTGAAAATGTTTATATATATATGTATATATATATATATATATATATATATATATATATATATATATATATATATATATATATATATATATATATATATATATGTGTACGGGCAATAACTTTCGAAAGAGTTAATTGATTTTAACGAAATTTGGACCACGTGTTGAAATCCATCACCGCAAAAAGCTTATTTAAAATGGGCGTAATCGGGCCATTTTAAGGGTAGTTTTTAGGGGTTTTTGGGCCCCAAAATTCCGAAAAAATTCTCAGAATCGTTTCAAAATTGATATTTAACCTGTCAGTAGCAATTAAAAAGTGCCCCTAAAATTTTAATAAAATCGGCTCAACAGGACCGGACTTACAAATTTTTTGAAAACACTAATTTGCAGATAGTGACTTATTTATTGAAGGGTGTATTTAATTCGGTGTAGACGTTAGATTGATAATAATATTACAATTAAGAAAAAAAAAGTTGTTTTAAGGGGTGTATTAAGGGGTTAAATTTTTTATTTTGCCCAAAAACAAACTTAATTTCACATAATAAAAGTATAAAACCACACGGCCCTATACAAGCAAATACACTATATTGTCGGCAGGGTTTTGGCACTGCGACCCGGGTTTTTTGTTATTTATAGCGACGTTTCGTCCCTTGCTTGGGACTTTTTTAAGCTATTAAATGTGTTGATCAAAACATTTAATAGTTATAAAGCTTGAAAAAGTCCCAAGCAAGGGACGAAACGTCGCTATAAATAACAAATAAGTGTTTACTTAAAAAGTTCTTTTTCCCGACAAATCATTTTTATATTAATTACCAAGGACAAAAAAGAAAAAAAGTTAAAATAACAATATTAATGTGGTTGGAGCAAAAATAAAAATAAAAGTATAGAAACTTTTTACCACATCAGTTTAAACAGTTGTGGTAAGAAGTTTCTATACTTTTATTTTTATGAAACTTAAAGTATTCGAAATTTCAGTTCAGTTTCCCGTCTGTCACTAAACACATTTTTGAAGTTATACTTCTTTTGACGCTTGAGGGTAAAATTTTCTCTGTTACGGAAGTTGCGTACGCAGCATGCAACGAAAATGAGACCCCATTCAGTTAGTCGTTAATTTAATATGAATGTACTAAGTGTATCGTCGATAAGGCTGACTTCGATGCAGTATACTTTTACTTTGTATTCATAGATAACACGTCTCATTTCTCTGTTACAATGCGCTGATGGAGTTGTCCACCTATTATCCAAAGTAGATAAAGTACTACTCGAAGTGAACAGGCTAGCTTTTAACTATATTTGTCATTTCCCTAGACATCCTATTTTATTTTATCAATGTACATCTTTAACGAAAATGTGAATAACCATTATCGCGATAACACTAAAGAAGTATAACTTTTGCCGCGCGTATACATAGGTACACGCAAATTTTTTTACGTCTGTATAAGTGGAAAATCTTAGAATAATTGTCAATCGCAAATTTCGAAATTGACATTTCAATAAGAAATAAGAACTGGAGAATTCAAACAGGAAATCCTATTTAGAATTTGTAGTGAAAGTTCTAATAAGGAATTAAAAATTAGCATAATCAATTAGAAATTCCAAACTGGACGTATTAATCATAACCGATAAGTGAAGAAATTGAGCCCATCTGTAATTTGTTATCCATGCCTTGTATGATATCGTAGACGTGAATAAAAGTATAGCATCGGAAACTACATGAAATTGGTTTGGAAACAACTACAGCGTACTTACATCAAAACCGGATTTCACTTGAAGTGGAAATACAACAAAACAATTTACTTTTGATTAAAAAAAAGGTTGAATTCATAAAAAAAATTCCGCGTTGAATATATGAAGGTTCTGGGCTGTTTGTTCGGCCATCAAAACAATAAATTGAAATCTAAAACGGTTCCAGTCCGATTTTATTTGAAACATACAAGTTATGGAACAAAAATATTCCAAATTACATTTTTTGAGTTAGGGATTAATTTCTTTTGATGGTCCAATAAACTGGTAGACGACAAACTAAAGGTAACTGGTTTGACAATGTATTGCTCGGTTGCAGAACGCATTGTTAGAAAAACTGATTTGATAACGACAGGTTGTGACAACCCTTATTTCTCCATGAAAAAAGCATTGTACACTTTTAAATCGATCGTGTTCGAAAAATAATTAATTAATCGATTTTCTAAACTGTGTATATGTCGGAGAGATGATATAAAAACGGAGATTTGATCAAATCCCTAAGGTAAATGATCAATTCACGGAAGACAATATCCCGTGAATTGATCATCTACTTTAGGGATTTGATCAAATCTCCGTTTTCATCATTTCCCTGCGACATATACATATAACATCGTTTTTTGTACAGTTTCCACATCGAAACTACTTTTTTCTTGTAGTGGAATGCCGTAAGGTTTATACCTCGGAATCCAGGGCCAGTCAATGAATCTTCTTAAAAACTGTTGGGCTACATTGTTAACAGCTCAAATAAAAAAGTTAAAAAAATTTTTTTGTCGCTCTCGATTGCGGGGTGGATGCCACCCCTTCTTGGGGGTGAAAAATGTTTCGTTGAAAATAAGTACGGAAATGGATAGGTTGACTAATTCTAAGCAACTTTTGTTCTATAAAGTTTTTTTCTGAAAGTCCATACTTTTCGACTTATTCGCGAGTGTAAGTGTCAATTTTTCAACCAATAAACCCACGTTTTCAGATGGTTTTTCCCGAATAATTGAAAAAGTAAGTATTTTATCGAAAAAATCATTCTTAATAAAAATGTAGCTTATAAAAAAACAAAAATAATGATGAGCTTATAGTGTCTGTAGACCCAATACAAACGGAGTACTACCTTGTTGAAGGTTGGTTCTTATTCGTCAAAAGCCAAAATTGAAAGTTTCAACGTGAAGTTACCAAAATACAATGCATTTTTCGGGGGAAACTCATGGAACATGTTTTGAAGTGCTTGAAAGTACCTTTATTTTTATTTTTTTATAAATGTCCCTAGCATCAAAACTAACTGAATTCTGACGAAAATAATGTTGGTCCCTATTTTTTTCGGCGTCAAAAAATGTGAAAGTCACCCCCTTATTACCACCCAAATTAAAAATAATCGTTACCACTTCACAATTCACTTTCATTTATGTACTTGTAACATGCTCTAGAAGTTTGACCGGTTTAAAGTGCTTTTTCACCCTCGACAAGGGGTGGCATCCACCCCGCAATCGAGAGCGACAATTTTTTTTTAACTTTTTTATTTGAGCTTTTAACAATGCAGTCCAACAGTTTTTATGAAGATTCATTGACTGGCCCTGGATTCCGAGGTTTTATAATTTTTACGTCTAACGGCACTCCACTATTGGTATTTTGATCAAAATTTATTTTCTATATAGATTAGTAATTTGTTTTGTGTAAGTACAGTCTAGTGTTTTATATGTGTTTGAATACGATACTATAGATAAATAAAAATTGTAATTATACGATTATACAATCTAATAAAATGTTTGGACAACGGTTTCTGCAACCCAGTATCAGTATGTTCCGTCGTAGCTTTTAAACCACTGGACCGATTTCGATTTCTTGATGACGTACGTATATTATTAAATTTATATTTTTCGTGTGATCATCTGTTACATCGTCATAATTGGAATAAGTAGAAATATCATATAAAGCTATATATTATCAATAAATGTTTTAGACGCTTGAAATATTTCTATGAAACTTTGTCAACTGTAAACTGAAAATAACTTTCCTTGTTTAATACTTTCTCTCGAAGAGATTTGTGTCACTTGAGCCGGATTTAGTCTAACATTTAATGACCTTTAAAAAATAATATTTACAAACTGCTTCTTTTTGCGCTTCTGCGCTTCCATCACTGTCACTACATATCTTTTCACGCATGACCAAGCCGCACTGCACAACAACTAAGTATATACAGTGAATTTCATTTAAGGCGCAACATACATGAGTTTTGTTGATACGATAGCTATGGAAATCATTAATACAGTAAGATCCCGCTTAACGCGGGAGATACGTTCCGATAAGTTTCTGCGCTATATGAAACAGCGCTAAACGAGGCCATACGTAGATAAATAATAGGCACAAGTGAAGAATAAGAAAATTTGTTTTTTTTTTTGTTTAATTTTGTAACATTTATTGTTAAATATTTTTTATCACATTAATTATAGATTTATCAATTGCTAATATCAATTTTTGTTCATAAAACATTTATAAAAATCACATAAAAGTTCAAGTAAGAAGTTATGTTTGTGATGAGAAAGGTTCCTCATTTGACGTATTATGTTTTTTGTGAAGAAGTAATGTCGTTTGGCTTTTTCTGTTTCGTTCAGCAAGCTGCTGTCGATAGCAAGATATTGCATCAATGACACTTCGTCTTGCCTTTGAACTTCTATTAACATTTGAACCATTTTGCGTAAACTGATTCAAAATTTACGCTATAGTGGCTAAACTTTTTTTTAGAAACCGCGTAATACTGAAACAGTGTTAAGCGAAGCAGCGTTATTTGAGGTCTTACTTTACAAGTAAATCGTTCCACATAAAATGCAACAGAGATCGGGCGCTCAAAGGAGATTCATATACAGACTATAAGGACCGCATTCCGGCGTCTGATATAGGTTCTAGAAGTCGCAAAGTTCGGTATTATTAATGTTGACAAGAAAAAAAGGTCCAATATTTTTACTAGTGGGAAATGGTACTAATTTAAGTGAAAATTCACTTTTTAAAATTTTACAATATTTTTTTATTTTGAGGTCCCTTGAATCCAAAAAACGTCTGGAAAAAGTCTGTGCGTCTGTTTGTCTGTGATCACGATACAGGTCAAACGGATCGGATTGAAATCAAATTTTGGGAGGATAATTAATATGTAAATATAAAAAGTCCTATTGTTTTTGGGGAAAATCGACGCATGCACAGAAGATATTTATGCGATAATGTTGTTTTTTGTATAATGATGGTGTATACTTTTTATAATAATTTATTATTCTACTTGGATTGACCCATGAGGAGAAAAATAGTAGCCCCAGACTTCACTCTCAATGATTTTTCGCAGCTTTGTCACGGTGTGAAAGATTAATGTTGCAGTTTTCAATCCCCTAATTTTTTGAAGAACGTATATTATAATTATCGTCCAGCCCTAATTCCGACAAATTATCTAATAAACAGTGGGTAATTAATTGATGCGATTCAGCAGAGCTAAATGAAATGCAAGGAAGTTCTAAGAATAGACATATTGATTTTATATCATACTGTGTTACTTATTAAAGAGTGACAAAGACGCCACTATATACTACTTTCTAAGAGCTAGTGAAGACTTTTGGGTAGGTTCTTGATAAAAATAGGAAAAATATCTAAAGTATTTCTTATAAACCTTACATAAGAAATTTGTGTGTCAGATTTTTTCAAGCAAAATTGAAAATTAAAAGATAAATATTAGCAAAAAGCCACAAAAACAAATGTTATTTTAACAGGAAAATTTGAAGGGTTTAGGGCAGCGGAGAGAATCGTAATAAGGATCTGAAATGTTAACTACGTTTGAGCCCATCAAAGTATAAAAATGACCGCCCTAATAACCGCGAATGAAAGGTTTCGTTCTACGCCCCCTCGATATTTACGTACCGCTCTCGTTACTCAATAGTCATGTTTATAGTAGTAGTAGTAGTATTTATTGTCAATAAGAGATACATAGATCTGTGTGACTTGTCAAAATATCAAACATTGTGTTATTTAAAAAATCTATAAATTCATTAACATTATAAAATGCATTTTCCAGTAACAATTTTTTTATATTTTTCTTGAAAACATTCATTTTATCAACTTTAAAACTTATAGGTATTTTCATAGGTGGGCATTAACTCGTTAATCCGTTAATCGTTAATTAACGAAGTTAACAAAGTGCTTAACGATTTAACTGTTCAGTTAACTTTAAAAAATGTTAACGGACACATTAACTTCCGTTAACTTGCCATAAGTCCGTTCAATCGTTAATTAAGTACCTACAATTCGGTCACTCAAAGTAAAGAAAAGTCTAAAAGTCACAAATCTTTAAGAACTAAAGCTCAAAGTCTCGTCAAAATGTGGCTAGACATAAAGTCAAAAGACTCTTTTAACGATGCGGCATTCCTCGGAGAACAGATAATAATAAATCTGTTTATTAAATATAGTACCGCTATACCGTCAAGTGCTGCAGTCGAACGCCTTTTTTCTACGGGAAAAGACATTTTAACACCTAAAAGAGCCTCATTTTCCGACGAAAACTTCAATATATTGTTGTTTATGAAGGGGAATATGCACCTTATGTCAGACTAGCTGTATTTTGAGTTGAACATTTATTATTAAAAACTCTAATGATACACCCTTCTTTTACTAATATTTCATGACCTGCCTAAACTTCCATAGCCCGTATTAACATTAAATATAAAATAGAATTTCTATCGCGAGTTAACGATTTACGATTCGTTAATCGTTAACCTGCAAGATTAACGGCTTAACGATTAACGAAGTTAACTTTTTTAGTAACGGATTAACGATTAACGAAGTTAAGTATTTGATTAACGGTGACCAGCTATGGGTATTTTATTGTACAGAGTTGCTGCGAAATTCAATGGACAAAATTTGTAAACGTCAATGTTTGCCATACGACGGATGACTTGCCGAACAAAATTCAGCAATCAATGATTGATCTTTTTTTTGGTAGTAAAACAGAATTTATTCGCGTGGGCAAAGTTATTTCGTGATGGATTTAAATAATAAAAAATTGAATGACATTATTTTTATCTGGATTCTGAAAATAGCTTAAGAGATATCTTTTACGTAATTTTTTTAATTCATTGTCATAAAATTTATAATGTTAAATTTAGAAATCAATTATTAATTTAATATGACCAGATAAAGATGTGGGTGCTAAAGATGTGTGTCTCTGTCTCTCTTTGAAATATATGATACAGAAGGAATTAATAGCCAAGACTGCCAAGAGCCAACAACAAATTTCGAGTAGTCACTTCAAAACTCGTGAAAATGTAGGTATTGAAACTTGTATACCTTCTGAACAATGAAAGCCGATTCTGGCAGTCCCCTCCGGCCAGGGTATACTCCAATATTAAAAAAAATATATATCAGTTCTTATTTGTTCTGGAGATCTGTCAAAAAAATTAGGTAGGTAGCTCACAAACATGCTTTAGTTAATTAATAATTTATACACTTAAAACCATATAATATAAACATTAAGAGCACTGTGGTTAGAACAATAAAAATAAAAGAATAGTTACTTCTTACCACAACGGATTTATTCAGTGGATGTACATTTCGAGAGCAAAGCTCCCATCTTCAGCAAAACACTAAACTTAGTTATAATAGAAAACAGTATCACGGGTAATTGGAATAATGAAAATAAATCAATTTAAACACTCATTGATTTATTTTCATTATTCCAATTACCCGTGATACTGTTTTCTATTATAATATATATCTGGAATTGAACTTTAAACATGACTAAACTTAGTGTTTTGCTGAAGATGGGAGTTTAGCTCTCGAAATGTGCATTCACTGAATAAATCTGTTGTGGTAAGAAGTAACTATTCTTTTATTTTTACGTAAAACCATATTATTAAACCAGCCGAACGATTAAAAGAAAATTTCTGTTAATATGGTTTCACATATAAAAATTAAGTTTGGTTAATTTTTACACGTTTTTATGACTTGAGTGACTGTTAAAACTCGCTGGGCGCGTTTTGTCATAGCATTATAGGGCGACATAAAGTAATTATTTACGCACTAAATACATAACCTACTAATACGAAACGGTATCTAATAAATGAAAATTGGAATCAGAAATAAATTTTATTTTTGAAGTTATACTTCTTTTAGCGCGTTAAGAGCGAAATTTTGGCAGCTAAGGAAAATTCGACAGAATGAAATTGGCCGCGCTAACGAAAATTTGAACGAAATCAATGCACTTTCTGTCATCTAGAAATTATATAATAGGACTAGACGACTGTAACCTTTTATTACAACCAATATTTGTTTTAAGTGTCATCCAGCGGAATTTATAATGTCATATTTTTGATTATTGAATGGGTTACTTATAAAACTAAAAACCAAACTAACAATTTAGTATAATAGCTTTTGTCTGCTATAATTGCTAAGAAACATTCATTGTTGTAGCACTATTATTCCAACACGTCAACGTCTGGATTTAAACCAGAATCTTTCTACTTTCGCGGCGGAATGAGTTAATCAGCTACTCTACAGTGCACACAATTCAACATTTTAATCTTTCATAATGTAGTGATTTACAACACTCAAATTCACTACATGCGAGAGCCAATTATTTTTAGCTATAGCTAGACATTAACTCTCACAGTAGCGAGGGCTCGCTACTGTGAGAGTTAATGTCTAGCTATAGCTAAAAATAACACGTTGACGTGTTGGAATAATAATTTTTTTTAATATAGTGCTACAACAATGCATGTTTCTTAACAATTATAGCAGACAAAAGCTATTATACTAAATTAATTCAGCTGGTACGTAGCTACAAGCGTATGTAAAATATCTACTAATACAAACTAACAATGTGAGAATTTTCAAATATTTGAGGTTTCAGCTACAATAATGTTTCGTACTGTCGTGAAAATTGATATTTTTGAGATACGATAGTCTTTTTTTCCGGGACTATACCGAAATAGACGCGTGTATCAATAAATAAAACACACCGTGTAAGTAAGAGATTCTCAACATGTGCCTTCCCTAGGGACGTGCGAAGGGGACGCAAAGAATGTGTAAAGAACCTTCCAAAGTTTTTTTTTGACGACCGTTTTCTCACTGGATAAAATTCAAAAGAATAACTATGTACCTTATAATGACCTAACGTGTGTTTGTAAATGTAACGCATGTTCCAAAATCATTTTTACAAAAAGTATTTCTTCTTTCATTGAATACCTCTTATAATATATTTTTTAACGTTTTCGTCAAGGCCTTTCATATGATCCCCCCACACTTATATAAAAGAATAAATTACTGGTTAAATAACCGCTTTATTTATTTTAAATTGTAGCGTCTATTTATTATTATAACCTGGGCGCCAGACATAGCAACAATATTTGAACACTTATTTGAACACTTGTTTTAACTAGGGATGGGAATTATAAATCGATTATTCGAAATAATCGATTATTTTCCTGCCAATTGATTCTGATTATTTCGAAAAACCAATTGTGGGGAAAACCGATTATTTTATTACCTTAAAAACGGATAATCGGTTCAAAAAACAATATTTTTCCCGATTTTATAGAAGAAAACGTTTTATTGTTCTTTTAAAACTGTGGGAACGAACAGGCAACTTGCCTTTTGTTTTAAAAGAACAATAAAACTTTTTTTCTTCTATAAAATCGGGAAAAATATTCTTTTTGTGATTATTTCGAATAATCGATTTATAATCCCCATTCCTAGTTAAAACAAGTGTTCAAATATTGTTGCTATGTCGGTCGCCGGCATAAAACAAGGTTGCGCAGAAAGTTTTGCGGATGATTGTAACTTCCGGTCGAGATTATAATTTTAGTTCTAAAACCAATATCTACATAAATATAAATACATTATTTAATTAATTCTTTCGATTCTATAGTGTTGAAAGCTGCTCTATTGTTTTGTTTTTTGTTGTTCTGAGAAACAGAAACCGAAAACCGCCATGTCGTTTTACAGATAACCGGTTGATTAACCGGTAAAGTATTCGATCAAGATGGTTACAATCATAAAAAAACGGTAATTTTACATCACTATCCCACACAAATGGTTTAGCTGAATTCTGATTTCTGCGTTTTAAAAAGATGGCGTCTAGCGTGCGCCATATTGAATTTTAAGTGACGTCGTATATCCAGTATCACGCGTGAGACTATGACGAATCTACCGGCACCTCATTTGTGACAATTCAGCGAGGTTTCAGTGCTATGGCGTCACAAACATATACTCATAAATTACCCCCTTCAGTCGAGTAATAAACAGTAAAACATATATATTATAACCCTTCCTTTTTTCGTAGTCGGGCAAGGCAACAGATTACAGAGGCTGTCTCATTCCATCTAACCAATCAGTGTAAGCGTGGGAATGACGTCAGTTGACAGACCGTTCATATTTTTATCAATCTATAATGAAAATATCAAAAAATGACATTTATATTTAACTAGAACGATGTAAATCTTTTACCTTAAAAATTTATTTTATTGCAAAAATATCAATATTGTGTCTTTTAATTTCTTTGACATTTATTAAACACTGCCATTAAAGTTTATAAATGGCCGTTGTCGCAATCAATTGACAGGTCCGTCAGATAACGTCATCCCCCTACTAATATCCACCGAAACGAGGCGACATAATTAATCTACAAACCGTGATGGAAATCTTCCTTTTTTCTTAGTCGTGTAAAAAAGGAAAGAAATTGTATACACTTTGTTCATTCTTAGAAGAGGTGTAGGGAAAAAAATATTACGAATCGCTGATTTAAATGATCTATTCAAATCTAGAAATAACTGTCAAGTTATATTATTGTGTTGGCAATGACCTTCTAGTGTCCCCATTACCGCGCGAATCTAGAATTAGCTTCGAGTCGTGCAAAATAGTGTTTATACAGATGATGTTATGAAACTTATTGAAATATTTTGCAGTTTCAATTTTTTTGCGTTGGTTTTTTTCTGTATCGGAAGTTTTTTACGTATCGAGAATTTTTTATCTCTCTGTGTTTATAGTAAACAAAAACCAAACGAGTATCGTTATATCGCTTCCGTTTATAAACGAAACATTTGCCATTCAGTTTTCTTTAATGAACGAATTTCGCCAATATGTCGTCACAACGCAAAATCGCTTTAAGTATTGGATGACTATGTCCCACAAACTTAACTTTCAGGTTTCTGATTTAACCCAACCATTCACTTAGCTAAAAAATTTAATATTTGTAAAATGTTCGTAGAATTAAATTTATAAACAGTTAGGATAGCTCTAGTTTGCCACAACTGTTAAGAAACACCCATTGTTACAATGCTATATTAGAAAAAAATATTTTCAAACAACTGTCATCGTCGGAACTTAAACCCGAATCTTTCCACTATCACGGCAGAATGAGTTATCAATTACTCTACAGTGACATATCTCAACAGTGAATTTTTCTCGTATTTATAGCATATTTTTAATTGTTATTTCACATCGTGCGAGAGCTAATTTTTGTTTTAGGTACCGTTAGATATGAAACTTCTCAACAGAATTGTAGCAAATTATAGATAACCTACTGTTCAAAAAATTTCAATCAAAATTAGCGGTGTGTTTAACATCGTTGAAACGATTTTTTTTATTTTGTACTTTTTGAAACTAAACTCTGTAATTAAGAACGATTTCAGAATCATACTCTTTCAAACCAATGAAAAAATCATATATATCGGTTCTACCGTTTTGGAGTACGATTTCACAAACAAACAAAGGCTTCAAGCTAACAACTTTCCTTCTTTTATACGTCGAGGGTTAAAAAAAATTTGAGCCGTCGTGGGATGTACGGCAGATGTGAAACATCGCACATATATTCATGAGTAAACTGCCAACACACTAACACACACGTAAAATAGCAAGTGTGTAGTGTAGTAGGACGGGAAGCGCTCCGTATAGATATTGGGAAGGGAGCGTCAAGTCGGAAAGCGCTGATGAGGCGCGAGACTGGCCAAATAGGACGTCGCAATCTAAACGTTTTTATATTCCCATTCAGGCGTGCCATTAGATGTTTCACATCAAAAGCATTCAGCCCAGCATAATATTTTAAACCTACTTTTAATAATGTAAGTTTTCATGACCGTGGACCTATAGGCCCCCAAAAAACGTGATTGCGCCGCCAGTGCAGATAGGTAGTTGTAAATAAAATGATTAGCGATAAACATTAATGAATGCAAAGTAATTAAATATTACGCATTACGTTTTTTTTTACAAGTGACGTATTTTATTTACTACCCATGTTTTTTTATTAAGGTATATCCTGTGTTCAATAAGAAATAATATTTAAATAACTAATTAAATGTTTTTCTCAATTGTTGCAGGAGGCACGGAGCCAACAAACGAAAATGGCAACGGTACACTTCCCCAGTCAAATCTCAGGACTATACCAACAGGTAGGACATTTTTGCAAGTATATTATCAAAAACCAAAAGGCGAATTTGAATTAAATTAACTCTGTGATCACAACCAAAAACAAAACAATTCCACTTGGCGATATCACTCACGTCTATTATATCATGTACATTCAGTTTTTTTTTTGTTGTTGAATATTCATTAATTTTGAACACTTTAATTACCTACTAAATTAGATCAAAGTTCACTTTTTAAAATTTTACAATAATTTCCGTTTTAAGGTCGCTCGGGTTCAAACAAAATATTTTTGGAATATGTCTGTCCGTTTGTGAGCACGATACAGGCAAAACGGCCAAGCGCATCGAAACCAAATTTTGAGAGGATGTTAAAAACTAATTAGGAAGAGCTCTTGTTGTTTTTGGAGGAAATCGAAGAATGTGCATAAGAGATATATTTTTTATGTTTTCATAAAGGTTTATTATTCTATTATTTTTTAAGAATGTTTTGTAAGAATATTTTTTTTATGGACTTCATTGATAGCAGCATCATCTTACCACGAAGCTGAACGAAAAACATTACGGATAATTGATCAATTTTCAAACTGGTGCTCAAAGAATCAACTGATTGTAAACTTAGATAAATCTAACTATATAGTATTTAAAATAAAAGACAATATCAATTCCTATCAAAATTATCTAACAGGAGATTTAAAGAAAAGTAATACTGTAACATTCTTAGGACTTCAGGTAGATCATAAACTAAAATGGACGGATCATATAAACCTTCTTTGCAAAAAATTAAATAAACAGTACTACTTAATAAAATTACAAAAATCATATTTTGATCAAAATAATTTAGTAGTAACATACTATGCCTTTACCTACAGCTCATTAAAATACGGTATTATAAATTGGGGACGTTCATCTGAAGTGGACAGAGTATTCAGAATTCAAAAAAAAATAATACGGCAAATTTTCAACTTACAATATAGACAATCCTGCCGGGGTATATTTAAAGAGCACAGAATGTTAACATTATATGGAATATATATTTTTGAACTATTAAAGCATATGCACTCACTAAGTTATTTTGATCAAAATACGGAAAAATATTAAAACACCAGGAAAAACAGTTATATAATACCACACAGAACAGCTTTCTTCGAAAAAGGGTCTGTTTATACTGGCTTGAAAATATTCGAAAAATTGCCTAGTCACATAAAAAATGAAAAAAATGTACTAAAATTTAACAAAGCACTAAAACAGTATGTAATAAATAAGGAACCCTACTCTTTACAGGAAATTTAGGAAATAAATTAAGTGTTCTATTTTATATTTTATTGTATATTGACGTATTGTATCCCAAAATGGGCTCAACAATAAATGCATATTCTATTCTATTCTTCTATTCTATATGTAGTTTCGTAAATATTTTGAATTAAAAAAATTAATTAAATTAAAAAAATCAATTGTTCTTTTGTTCTGAAGATGCGCCAAAAAGAAACTGATTAAATACTAAATAAATACTAAAATAAAACAGGACGTTCTGACAATCACAGACTAATAGAATAGAATTTTATTGCATAGCCTGGTTAAGGATATAATCGTCACACACAAAAAAGTTAACAGAAATGTAATAAAAACGTGATTTCATGTTAATTCGTGTATGTTTAAGTTGAAGTTTTCTAGAAAATCTTCATTTCATATTTTCCCTTTGTTCATCAAAGGTGTGTATTTTTCTGTTTTTAATATCTGTCAAGAAACAATAAAGTAATTCGTTACACGTTTTCAATTATACATTTCCCGCCAGATTACCGACGCAAGTAGTATCACAAAACAAGTGGTACACGTGTAGTACTTTACCTATAGAGCGATGAGACTTTCTTCTTAGAGGATAATTTCCCAAGAGGTTGTTCTGCCTTCATGTTTCTAGTTAGCAATAAAGTTCAAGGTTAAACAATCTCGTAACGTAATTATTGACTTTATCCTCTAAATAATCCTCGCTAATATTGCCACTAAAGCCATATTTAAATGAAAACTATATGGAAAGTAATAAACCTACAAAGTTTACTGATAAAATGTAACAATTTCGAATTAATTCCATTGTGATAGACATTGTAATAATTATATTTTGTTATTTTAAAGTTAGGAACTGTATTTTATGGAATTTTCTAGGATTATTTTTATAGCATCATTAAAGTGTTCATAGAATAGAATAGAATAAATTTATTATCCGGAACAGCCAACAAGTAGGACTCGTCAAACTAGAATATTCTAAAAGTTGTGTGCACGTCAAAATCTTATTTTGTGAAAAAAAGGTAATTGAAATTCACCAATAATAATAGCGCATTCAAAACGCGCATTAAACGTGACGTAATCTGACGAAAAAACGAACGTATACTTCGCACGTTGTTCATTGATGCATGTTTTACCGTGATGACGTCGTAATATCGCTATTGGCAGACGGCTCGAAGAATCAGTTTACGTCACAACAAATGTCAGAAGTTATAATTTGAAATAAACATATAATTTTAATATCACATAAATTGTCATCTTCTGCCTAATCCTAATCATGAATATTGGATAGCTCAGAGCTAGTGATGGATTTACTTTAAGGTAAATCTTCTTCCAGTATATTAGCCAAGTTAGAATGGCTGAGTTACATTAGAAACGTAAAGCAGGATTAACAATTTTTTAGAAGTGAAATTTCTTTAGCTACGCATCTGTTTTAAATTTTTTGTAATCATTCAATGTCGGGGAAATATAAGTATAACATTGGTAACGCAAAATGGATAACGCACAAATGAAACAAGTTCCATAATTCTAAAGAAGTTTCACTTCCCCCGTGAGCTTATACGGCTGAGGCTTACGCGTTTTTCTTTTTTGTTGCAGAACCAACGCCGGAACAAGTATCAGAATTCCTCCGTGGACACCATGATTTCTTGGAACGATACATCATGGAAGAAGTCGATTTAGAACAATTAGAACGATGGATTATCCGTCGGACGCAAAGAGCTAAGAAAAAAATGAACGATCCGTCGTCAACCAATCAAGTTGCAAACGGAAGAAACGTGCGGAAGACCAGTTTGTCACGATGGAAGTTCTGCGTACATGCCGACAAGCGTCAAATGCTGCTGGACTTGACGCAGTCACTTCAACTGAGGCCAACGAAAGATCACGTGCTCTGGGAACTGGCCAATTGCATATCGTCGGCGGTTGGTGCAGACGGCTTCAGACTTTATTTACCAGAGCGGGGAAATCCCGAACAGTTGGGATTGTATTTGGGACAGGAGTTTAGGAATGATAACGGCGAACCCAAACTGCAGAAAATTGGAGCTGGGATCACTGTTCCTGGATATGTAGCAAGGACGCGCGAACCTATTAGAATCTCAAAAGGGGAAGTCGATTTGAGGTTTCCGGACGGAATTTGGAATATAGTGAGTAAATTATTTTAATTTTTATTTGTAAAATGATAAATGACATGTCACATTTGAAAATTACTGTTGGAGTGGTAAGATAGCATTTGTTTTTGTTCACAAATTGGTTACCTAAACTTATAAAATTGTTTGTCCTGACTGATTGACTGATCTATCAACACACAGACAAAACTACTAAGTACAGAAAGCTGAAATTTGGAACATATGTTTATTTTATAACGTAAGCATTCGCTAAGAAAGGATTTTTGGAAAATTTCAACTTAAGGGTGGGGAAACGGAGGGTGAAAGCTGAAAGTTTATATGGGAGCATCGGTTTTTTTAAAGGTAGGAACTTGAAAATTGGAACTCTAGCTTTTCGTCATAGACAAACAATCACGTCTTTCAGGGTTTTTTGATTTTCACGTTTTAAGGAAGGGAAACGTGAGGTGAAACTTTGTATGGGAGTATCGGTTTTTTTGGACTATCATGCATTTTTTTATATTAAAAACATAACACAACGCGTACCAAACCGCGGGCAACAGCTAGTTTTAAATATAATTTTAGAACTTCATTTTTATGTAGGTTAAAATTTGTGCCAAGGGAAATAAACAGGTAAACTCAATAAATAAGAAAAAAAAATGTCAGACAGACAAAAAAAAATGTTGTATACCTGTACTGTGTGTCCATTAGAAACATCAAAAGATTATAAAAAAACGTTACATTTCATGCTGTTGCAAAAAATATTAATCAACTAAACAAACATTGTAAAACTTGGAAAAAGTAAACTGCTTCTTTTGAAGTGAACATTTTTATTATAGATGCATGGAACTGACAAGCAGTTATTGAAATTAACGACCTATGATTGAAATAATTTTATCATTCGTTTTACAATCACCTTCTCTACCCACATCCAATTTAAAGTCGGTGCAATTATTTCTCGTATTAGCTTTTAACAAGAGAAAATTCAGTCAAAAGTAACTGAGACCGTTAAAGGTGGCTACATATAGAATCCAAATGTTGTGTTGGGTATGTGAGTCGCATCGTGAAAATTGAGCTGCAATTGCATAGATAAGTCAGAAACAATTCCCGGTTTTCGTTCTCCAGCAATAGGTTATTGAAAGCGATCACCAAGTGTCGTGAATGTTTTTTTAGATATTTAAGTCGTATAACGAAGTGATAATGGCTTACTTTTGTCTGTGGTTAGATAGATATAGTTCGTATAAAATTTCTCGTCTTAGATTTTATCAAGAGAAATTTCAGTGAAATTTTTAAGCAAAAGAATCACTGAATAATGATAGAGGGGAGCAACTGCAATGCCTATTGGTCTGCACATCACACTGGGTTTGTCGCTGGAATCACTGCTGGAACTTCTGCTGGCTCCCGTGTTGGCTGCGAGGATGGAAATACTGTGGGCTCCGTAGCGTGGTTACAAGCTGGATTTCAATATTAGGACCGAGATTATTTTTCGTGCTTGATTCTCTGCTGACTTTGAGCAAAAACCAATCAGAAACATGTGTTCTATCCAAGTGTGTAGGCTTTCACCACCGAAGTTGTAAAACTTCTTGGCTTCCAGGCTTGTACGCCGTGATCCATTGGTATTTCTACCCATCGTTTCGTCTACAACTGCGGTAGACATTATCAAAGGCGAAATGGTAGCGGGCGAAGTGTCCTTCTAAACTGCTCACAGGTAAGTGAACAGCGTAGAAGGATACTTCGCCCGCTGCTACATCGCCTTTGATAATGTCTACCGCTATTGTAGACGAAATATCAGGTAGAAATACCAATGAATCACGTCGTACAAGCCCGGAAGCCAAGAAGTTTTAAAACATGTGGTCTATTCAGAGACCATAAACGGCGATTTTTGTTAACATTCGAACTGTCACCGCGCGCGCACCAAAACCATATACAAATCCAGCTTCAAAACAGATATCGCGTGAAGCCAACCCTCAAACCGTCGCAAATACAGCGCCACAGCACGCATGGAGCCTAGCAGCGAATCTAGCGACAAAACCAGGTTCATGTGTGCAGCGGTCTTTACAGAGAGAGACAACTGTAACGTCTATTCTGTTTGCCAGGGTGACATAGCGCATATCCAATGCCAACCAATTGTCCAACCGGACGGACAACTCGCCGCCGTCTTGGAGATGTGGCGGAAAGATCCAGGTGATAAAGGCGGCGGAAACGGAGGCGGTGGTCCTTTTCATGAAGAAGATGAGGAAATCGCTTGTAGTTATCTGGTGTGGGGGGGCATAGCCCTACATTACGCGCACCTTTATCTTAACATGAACAAACAGCGGAAGCTCAACGACTTTCTCCTAGATGTTGTTAAGTGAGTAGAAATTGAATTTTTATTTATTGTACATTATAGATGCTAGACAACAGCTTATGTCCTCAGCGTCTAATTACATTAAAGTAAATTAAACGGCATCACAAAACATCCATCTCTTCAGAGGAAACATCGGAATGTAGTTACATTCCAACCGAGAAAGCATTAATAAACTAAAATATGCTGAAAATGTTTAGAGAAAAATGCGCAGGAATACGGACAGAACGTTAAATATGCGAACATGCGAACAGTATTTACATATGTCTGTATATTTTGTTAAATAATGTTGCAAAAACATTTTTAGCATTCGTAATTATTCTGTTAAAACACGGATTTATGTACATTTTACAGGTGCGGCTTTCAAAGTTTGAACCAGAGTTTTATGTGACGTGAAATGAATCTACATTTTTAGGAACTTCGATTCCGATGTGACTCTCGATATTACAGGAATGTAACATCGATCTTAAGAAATTCTTAAGATTCCCAGATTTCGGATTCCACGAATTTTATTTATTGATCTGAGACATCTAATGACTGAAAACGTTTTATTTTGCACATAGGAACGTCTTGGTGCTCCCCTGTCAATACCTATACTGAGCGTTTCTCTCTCTACTACAGTACACACTCGCTACTTTACTTGTGTTTTAGCGTGTTTATGTATTGGAATGAATTTAAACAAACGAAGCGTCGTTGCAGAGTTTATTAATTTTAAAAAATAGTATGTCTAAATAACAGTTTCTTCTTTAAGTGCGTTTCGTGGACGAGCGAGCTAGAACGTCTTCTTTTAAAGCAGAAGGTAGCTAGTTCGACTCCGGACGACACCAGTCTAGTTTTTTCGTTTTTATTCCACTTGATAGTTTTAATTAATATACAATATATTTAATTTATTTTTTATTAATATGTTTTAGTGTGTCGGTATTTTCTTCGTGAATATCTGTGTTATGTTTCACATCTACCAGACATCCCACGGCGATTCACATTTTTTATTTAGAACTTGATAAAGTGTGGAGAGCAGTCCTCAGTAAAGCCTTCTACCTGTCTGGGACTAGAATTATCTTTTAGATCGCAGTGATGGCGAGGTTTTTATTGCCTGATCGCCCCTATGTTAACCTAATTTAATATTTGTCCGAATTCCTCGACTTTCCCACGAGTTCTGAACTTTTAAAAGTTTTCTCAATTTGCCAGATTTGTCGATTGGGCCAATTGTCAATTGTATTTCTTTCCAGGTCGATATTTCAAGACATGGTCAGCATGGACATGCTTGTGATGAAGATAATGAATTTTGCCCAAAGACTGGTAGACGCCGATAGGGCATCGTTGTTTCTTGTCGACGCCAAAAACAAAGAACTGTACGCGACGATATTCGACGTCGGCATCGACGATAATTGCCGAAGCGCATCGATGTGCAGCGACGGAAGCGGAAGTGACGACAGTAATGCTACGCCCGTTAAAAATAACTCGGCGAAGGAGATTCGGTTCTCGTTGGGTACCGGAATTGCTGGTCAAGTGGCACTCACAGGAGAGGTAAATAACTATTCTCCTCAGTTCTTCTTACAGTCGTTTTCCCGACTGGTCTGTTATTTTCGCGATGATAAAATTGTTCGTAAGTTTGACAATCCATATAAAATAATCTGCGGCCAGAATCCTTTGATACGTCAATCTTATTTTTTAACACGCATATTGGCACATCATTTCGGAAAGGATTCAAGGAGTGGAGCTAATAAAAAGACGATTATCAGAAAAGATATGCGTTTAAAAAAAACATGTATGCAGTTCACACGCGGTACAAGTAAAACCCTCAGAAAACTAAACTGCGAGAGAATGAGACGAATGCACATCTATACAACAAGAGTGGGGAGGATACAGTGTTCTCATTCTCTCGCAGGTTAAATCCTATAGATGTATATGTTTGTCTCTATTTAGTGTCGCTTTATCGTTTCATCGAGTTTCAAATCACAACAGTGCT
This sequence comes from Venustoraphidia nigricollis, assembly GCA_034508555.1. Taxonomy (NCBI): domain Eukaryota; kingdom Metazoa; phylum Arthropoda; class Insecta; order Raphidioptera; family Raphidiidae; genus Venustoraphidia; species Venustoraphidia nigricollis. The sequence goes on from JAVRKA010000030.1 coordinate 189,343, forward strand.
AAAGAAGTTTTCACTTCAAAAAAAATGTCGTGTCCGAGGATTTTCGCCGCTATTGAATTGGGATTATTCTTAAAATTTGTTCCACACGAAAATACTAGTTGACTGTATTGACCTCTTCTGTCAAGCGATTTGAAATTGTTTTCTATATAGGATGGCAAATTATTTTTGGCTTGCTATGCTGAAAAGTTAGGCACGGGTATGAAGGAGCTCCGATATACTGCTCCTCCCACCTCTCGTTTAACTTTTCAGCATTTCAAGCGAGAGATCATTCGTCACCTTATATAGTAAACTATTTCAAATAGCTTGGCAAAAGATGTTCAACTTGTCAAGTGCATTCTCTCTAGAAAATAGTCAAACGACGATCTTTTCAATTCGTCTCTTGGTTCCTTCTCCGACCTATTATTTTGATGTCATCTCGTGTGTAATTTTTTTTAAAACGTTTTTTCCATAAAAATAGTTTTTCTTAATGGGTGTTAGAACGCACTTATTTTTTTGTTGCCAGGTTTTGAATATAACTGATGCTTACGCCGATCCCAGATTCAACAGGACCATAGATCAATTAACAGGCTATAAAACGGAGTCCATTTTGTGTATGCCAATATTTATTAGAGGCAATGTAATCGGTGTTGTTCAGATGGTTAATAAACATTCGGGTAAGTCTCAAAAATTCTATTCTTTCAACACCGGAAACATTTTCATATAACATATCTACATTTTTATTTTAGACCTATCAAACTCTTAGTTCAAAAATTGCCTACCTTATCCTAATTTCCTATAATTTCTTCATTCGCTCATTGCTATTACTAAGTTGAAATGGCAAATAGTAATGGCGGGAATGGCGTCTGCTATGACATAAAGTCAAGAAACGAACGTTAAATGTATTATTTTGAAATTTCAAGGTTATTTCGCAAAAGAAGACGAGGAAGCGTTTGAAATGTTTGCCGTTTACTGCGGCCTTGCTTTGCACCATGCAAAACTCTACGACAAAATCCGTCGATCCGAGCAGAAATATCGTGTGGCGCTCGAAGTCTTGAGCTACCATAACACTTGTTCGGAGACTGAACTGGAGAAGGCGCTGCGCGAAGGCATTCCACACGATCTGGTGGGCGTCGACGATTACTATTTCAGTCCGTTCGACATCGACGATTACGAGAAAGCCCGATACACAATCTACATGTTTACCGATTTGTTCGGCTTGCAACGATTCGACAAGAACAGCCTCATTCGATTTATGCTGACAGTGAAGAAGAACTACAGACGCGTTCCTTATCATAACTGGACTCATGGCTTTTCGGTTGCTAATTGCATGTACAGCATCATCAAAAGTTCGCCGAACACTTTTCGGTCTAACGAGGTACGTACACATTATTACTAGCTATGGACAGCATCATCAGCGGTGGGTTTACATAGAGACTAATAGAGCTAAAGCCTTGGGCCCCCAAGTGTCAAGAACTCCCAAAAATTCAATTATTATCATAAATGTTGAACATTTTTTTATTATTAACAATCAGCACTTATCGTATAGTAAATAAAAACCTTTAGGTAATATTAATGATTATCGTTATTATGGGTAAATTTTGACAATTTTTTGAGAAAATTTTGACTTTTTTTTTTGGATGAATGTTAACATTTTTTGAGTGAATTTCGTCAATTTTTTTAAGAATTTTGACAATTTTTTGGGTAAATTTTGACATTGTAGGACAGATTTTAACATTTTTTTAGGTAAATTATTACAAGTTTTTTTTATAATTTGGACAATTTTTTTGAAAAACTAATAATTTTTTTGGTAAACGTTTACATCTTCTTGTTGAATTTTGACAATATTTTTGTAGAATATTGACAATTTTTTAGGTGAATTTATAGTATTATTTAAATTAAATAAAACGAAACTACTTGCGTTTACTGTTCAAAATATTTTTTTATTTATAAAACGTTTCTACCAAATTTTTGGTCCTTTTCAATTTATCAAAATACAAAATAAATTATAATTGTTTATATAAAAACAAAACAGTTAAGTACTAATAAATATTTTGAACAGTAAACGCAAGTAGTTTCGTTTTATTTAATAGTATATTACTGTTGGTAGAGTCAATATTATTAATTATAGTATTATTTGTTTGGTCTAGGTCACCAAAATTTCAACTCTGATTTTGATGTTATTAAAATTAATTTTAAACCTCCCTTTAAAGATTTTTAATCTAACAATAACGGGATCCCACTGGACTGAATCATAGAATCAAATTATGATAAAAATTTCATTTGCTCTAAATGTTCAATGCATGAACAGTCTGTTAAAAATTTATTCGCGATATTTTTAACTTCCGGGAAGAATTTGTTTGTTGCGCACAAACCATAAATCCAGTCACTATCGACTGTCTAAATTTTTTCTTTTGAAATTTATATATTGAAGGCAAGTTTAATGTTTTTTTTTATATTCAATGTTTTTTATTTTTTGTTTTCATGTATATTTTATTTTCAAAATTTACCAAACTTGTTCTACGATCGGAACGAGCGTTCAATTCAATAAAATGTTTCAAATTAAATTTCGAAACACTTCACAGATTTCGTAAAATCAATATACTCTAAATGTATTGAAACATATACAGGATGGTTCAAAAAGTATCACAAGAGTCACGTATCCGAGCTTTCATTAACCCTCTAGATCAGGGATGCTCAAACGGTCGATCACGAGATCTGTTGGAGTCGACCGCGTAAAAGCATCTTCAATCTACATTTCCTTGAAAGACTATAAAATAGTAACCAATACAAGTATAGGGGGACTCCTCCGAGTACCGGACACTTAAGGTTTTTAATTAAAACAAAAAAAGGAATAATTATGTTATATTTCGATACATAACATTTTCGTTTAAACAATCATATATATAACATTAAAATAAATCAACAAAGATGAACATTGTTGATTGTAGGTACATATTTTAGCCACTTAAAATGGAATCAATAACTGGTTTAGTTTTTGATTTCATTGAAATTTGTCATCTAGTACCGGACAAGTATAAATTCGAATCCATAAGACCGGACAGAATCTGATAATTATGGGCTTACAAAAATTTAAAGTTACACAATAATCTTCCATTAATACTATAAACGCCTGAGCAATGATTGAATCAAAAGCACCACACACAATTAATTCACTTTAAAAGTATAATCTATGACGTTCTGAATATTCTCGACGCAACAAATTCCTGCGCAAAATGATGAACGTGTAACCTGTAAGGCGTATCGAACGTAACTGACGCCTCCCGCGTCGCGGGGGGGATTGACCGTTGAGTTTGACGTCTTCGATTACACGAATGTTATTATGAGCTTTTTTCTTATTTTTTCACGGAAAATTGGACAAATCAATTTTAATATAGTTAAACTAAATTAAAAAATTTGCGACGTTTCGTTAAATCTTTTTAACTTCTTCGGGCAAAATATTGAGAGTTATTATGAGCGTTATTTTATGTTTCGAAGTGTTTTGTCCGGTACTAGATGCTCTCTGGCGCTAGGAGGATGCCCCCTATATCTAATTCTAATGAATATTTTTCTTTCGTAAATATGCCCTTGCCCTAGTCTAGTCGATCGACTGCCGCTTGAATATTTTGTGGTAGATCGTTGCGACTCTAAGTTTGAGCACCCCTGCTCTAGATTCTACAATATACTTATTCATGTGACCAAAACGGGATACCAGCTTGTGTGACATGTAGGGCTACTAAATTCCATTACATAAAAATTTCATAAATTAGAAGCATTGACTACACCGAATTATTAGCGATTTCGATCTATTTATAGTTACCGTTTATTCCTGCGGCTTCGCTCGCATGCTTTCATTTTTGACGGATAAACTGTACACTTTTAAATACCTGAAGACTGTATACCGAATTTAAGAAAAATCGGTTCAGACATTCTCGAATGACGCTAGTACAAACATATAGACACAGTACAGACGTTAAGACAAAACGGGGATGAGAAGTGAACGAAAAGCGTTAAGCAAATCGAGGATTCTGCACGCGATTTCTGAGCTAAATTGGTGACCGTTATAAAAATTGTGATGGAAATGTGTAATCATTTTATAATTGTTATAAAATAAATATATTATAAAAACGTTCGTGATTGGGTCATTTAACTCTATATATATGTGCCAAATTTCAACTCTTTTCGTCCGGTAGATTCGGAGAAAATAATCAACGGATGAACAGATAGACAGACAAACAGACAGATAGTGATTTTATGAGTTTCGTTTTTTCATTGGATGTACGGAACTCGAAAAATAATAAATAAACAAAAACCTTTCATCACATAATTTCAAAACTGAAAGTAACACCCAAACGATAAATATAGCGTAGTGAACGCGGATAGGGTGCCCGGCGGGCGTTGGGCCAGTGTAACTTAGGATTGCGTCGAGTGAGGATTACGAAAATGGTGTCAAGCTAACGAACTACTCTACAATTAATATTTCATTCATTTCACAATCCAAAAGCATGGGGAGGACAACGTTGTTCAGTGGTTATAGCGTGCTGGCTTCTTGAGCGGACTGCCGTAGGTTCGAATCCTGCCTCCGCTCGTGAATCTTTTGTGATGTCGTTTAGTTTTAAGTAATTATATAAAATGATGTAATTAAGACGCTAATGACCTAAGTTGTCGAGCGTCTATAATCTAAAATAATTAAATTAAAAAAACCCGGGTCGCAGTGCCAAAACACTGCCGACAACATAGTGTATTTGCTTATACAGGCAGTGTGGCTTTATTATGCAGACTTAAGTTGGTTTATGGGAAAATAAAAAATTTGACTCCTTAATACACCCCTTAAAATAACATTTTTTTTTCTTAATGGCAATAATATTATCAATCGAACCTCTATACCAAATTATATACAACTTTCAGTAAATAACACCGATCGACACGATTTTTGGGTCTGGCTTCTGCATGTGAAATTTTGGTTTCTCCTATGTTACAAATAAAGGGAAAAATAATTTTTCTGATCAAAGTTTGCTTTTGTAGAAATTACAGCGATTTTTCGAATTTTCAAGAAATATGACTGATTTTTATATTTTTTTTTATAATTTTATTTTTAATTACGATTAACAAAGTTTTTGCTGAATATCAAAGTCTTTTTAATTCAAGAATAAAATAAACTATAGCATATAAATGTAAAATAACAAAAAAGCAAGTTCAAAAATGAATATTTTTAGTAGTTCTTTTATGTTTGTATGGGCTTTCTCGTATTAAACCCTAAATGTAATCTCCTATCATATTCTCGTTGTACTGCCCTTGGTCACGTCGTTTAAAGTCCATCACATCTTGATGAAAAGTTTCTCCTTGCTCCTCTAAGTAAACTAGGCGCCCATATTGTTTTTAAATTGATCCACGTGAGTGGTAGCATAATATGAAGTTTATGGGACATTCTGCAGCCCATAATTTTAAAGCTTTTAAGCATAATTTCAATCAAATCATCATAATTGTCAGCTCTGTTGTTACCAAGAAAACCATTAACTACTGCTTTAAAACTCTTCCAGGTTTGTTTTTCATGAGCATTGAGAAATTCTGTGAAATCATCACTGCTCAATATATGTTTTATTTGTAGTCCGACGAAAATACCCGCTTTTGCTTTAGCTTCAGATAATTTGGGAAAAAGTCCTTTTAAATATTCAAAGGCTGAAGAATTTGAATCCTTAGCTTTCACAAATTGCTTCATTAGACCCAATTTTATATGTAACGGTGGCATCAACTCTACAATTCGTTCCGACTTGACATTATATTTTCCTATCTGAAATTCGGTTCGATCAGACCATATACGCCATTGGTAATGAAATTAATCTGCTCTGCTAAAGTGAGGTACCCATTTTTTATCTTGATTTCGGATTTTGAGTATAAAATAGGCTTCATAAGCTTCGCCAAGTTTCAAATTCGTTGCCAAAGCAAATTTTTGGTTCTTACTTTAATAAATTCACCGTAAATAAAACAGAATGACTTGTGTAATTCACTATCTGCAAACTAGTGTTTTCATAAAATTTGTAAGTCCGGTCCTGTCGGGCTGATTTTATTAAAATTTTAGGGACACTTTTTAAATACTACTAAAGGGTTAAATGTCAATTTTGAAACGATTCTGAGAATTTTTTCGGTATTTTAGGGCCCAAAAACATTTTTCAACCCCTAAAAACTACCCTTAAAATGGCCCGCTTACGCCCATTTTAAATAGGCTTCTTGCGGTGATGGATTTCAACACGTGTGCCAAATTTCGTTAAAATCAATTAACTCTTTCGAAAGTTATTGCCCGCACACACACACACACATATATATATATATATATATATATATATATATATATATATATATATATATATATATATATATATATATATACATATATATATAAACATTTTCAAAAATGGTGCCAAGTTGCTTAGAATGATATGAAACGTCGAGAAATTTTGGTCCGACCCCTAGGTCCCGCCATCCGACCGATGCCAATAGTGTATGTTGCCATTTGGCAAATACACTAAAAAAAAACACACAAAATCGTGGGACTGAATATGCTTGTGAAAACTGCGATATATTCGACACAGTCTACCCGATTTTGAACCACAATATAATTTCAACTGGTATTTCGATAAAAAACAGTACCGTCTGAAATATACAAAACGCCTGATGCATAAAAAGTATCTACAGTTCAGATCAAAGTAAAAAAAAAAAAAATCGAGTTGGCAAAACAATAATTTCCGTTCTAAAAGCATTGTACATAAAATAGGCAATGAAAAGGTCATACGTAGTATATAACAATACTGCTAAAAGCCTGAAAAGTGCTGTTTTGCAAATATATGAAACAAGATGTCGGCTTAATGCGGTTTCAAATCCGGCGGAAGTACGTGCTCAGTCACAAATAATTAACCGCGTAATTCAAATGTTCCACTTATTCAAGGAAATGCATACATTTTTCCCCGTCTGTTTTATTTACCTGGGCTCGACAACCCATGGAGACTATATTCCAAGAACACGAACTCAAATAGGAAAATTGACAGAATCTGCTCGTTTAATTGTACATATTACGTTTTCTTTTTCCCCGCCGGCGACGCTAATTTCATTTTTGTACTGACGTGAATTTAATAATTAATTCATATTTGTTATTTTAATTTTGCTATGCAAATTTTCATTATTTGTTTATTCAAATTAAAGCAGGTTAAATAAATTATTTCATTTCCGAAGAATTTTCCATGGTTTCGATACCCTCATATAACCCTCCATCGTTTCGTATTTATCTACCCAAAGTTCGAATTCCTTGTCTCGGTTCAAATATTAACAAATGCTAGATTACTTTAAACAAATGAAACGACGTATAGGTTTCCAATAAAATTATTCGTGTCTTCTTAGTTTGTAAAGGTTCATTTTTTGTTCATTTCTATCTTTTATTCAGCCACTTCCACTCGAAGTGAAACGTCTGAACACAAAATGAAAAAAATTTTACACACACAGGATTTCTGACCGAATTTAATATACATCGCAAGCTGAGCTTCGATGTATAACAATAGTGACGAATGAACTCATTAATGAACCGATCTAACAACGCTAGTCATTGGCATTCAGCATAATTCATTCGCACTCCGAATGAACGCAAAATGAAACGTCTGAACACAAGACAGAACATTCATTCGGGTTCGATCATTTTGTGTTGTGTCTTGTAGCGGACCGACTTGGGACTACGACACCGCATAATTAATTCTGTCTGTGTATGAGACAAAATGGTATTTCAAAAATTATTAATGTCTTTGGAACCACAAACTCAACGAATACAAAGAACAATACGGATAAATTCCATAATATCTCTAATTAATGATTTAAACTTAGATTTTATTTCTTTTTTGTCAATTCTTCGATCAAATGATCACAAATCAAACGAATTCCAAGGCGCACAACTTCATTCGACGACATCTTCGAGGAAAAGACTGAATGAACGTTAATTTCCATGTCATTCTGTCTGTGCCGTGTGAACGCGGAATGAAACAAAAATGAATATTCACTCAGGTGAACATTCATCCGAGTGAACCGTCTGATATCACCTTTAGACTCGATAACGCTTGATTGAAATACACACTTGCAATTGCTGTACTGTTGTACCAAAATACGGTTTGCAGCGGCGAAGCAACAAAACAATATACCCGGCCCACGCTCAAAAAGCGTGCCGCTTATATTGCATTGTACAAAATTTCCCAAGTGAACTATTGATTATGTGAAAACAACTGAAATAACGCATTAAGTTATATTGTGTATGTTTTCTTTTTTTTTTTTTGTTCTGAATCTATTTCTAACCGCTCAGAATTCAAACAGTTTTCTCATGGAAAACAAAATTCTAATAAGCCTTTAGTAGTCGGCGCTACGTTCCTTTTTGATGATATTCACGTACACGATCCGTATTTGACGTTTTCAGATGCCTCCCAGAAATGGAACATCTGATAGCTCTTTCTATATTCGTCAAAAATGTTTGAAAATAGGTGGCTATCAAGTTATCATTTTTTATGTTTACGTCTTTTGGCGTACTGAGGGTAAATTTTGCTCTGTTACGGAAGTTTGGTACGCAGAATACAACGAATATGTTGCGGAAGTTGTTTCTGATAACGTCAAAACAGTTATTTCATAAAACAACAAAGTAGGTAGCGACATCGGACGGAATTCTTAAAAGCTATCGTGTTGTTAACAACTTTTGACAGTTAGATAACCTCAATACTTGTATTTTTTTTAAATTATGGATTCAATAGTAGAAAACCCTTTAATAGTTCAAAAGTTACTTTAGGCACTAAAAATGTTACTTTTGAAAATGGAACAAAGCTTCAATGTATAGATAGATAGATATATTTATTGGTTTCCGTTATACCAAAAAGTAATTGTTAAAAAACACGTCAAAGAATACAATGTGTTAGGGAGCATTGTTCACCTCTAAAAAATCTTTGTACGAATAGAGACACTCTTTTATCAGATATTTGTAAATTATTTTTTTAAACATTTTTAAACTTTTGCTTCGAGTGTTCAAAGATAATTTATTAAAAAATTGTAAACCTAAATAATTCGGACCATATGGGGATTTTTTTGTCGGAAAAAAAGGAACGACAAGATCCTCTTTTGTTCCTGTATAGTATCGTATTAAATTGTATTGTATTAGATTATAAGACCACAAACATAACCCAACCTGTGTTAAAAAAGCATTAAGGGAGATATTTCATACCGACAAAAAACACCTTTGAGAAATGATATATACCGATTGGTGCTAGACCCAAATTTAATAACCTTAGCGGCTGGTGGACAAAATTGTTCCAAATCCTTCCAAACTTTTGTGTCTTACTGTAGGGGCTATAATAGACTTGGGATAGACAATCGTTAGTAATTATTTCTCATTTGCATAATAGCATTCGCACGTTCCGACTTCCGAGTTGCTTTTATGTGAACTTCCGAGCTCTACAAAACCACTTACACAAAATGTTGCGTACAGGATCGGCTTTAGCTACGAAAAAATAATACGAATATTTCGACTTGAGTACGTTTTTTATAATCGGAGCTAATCAAATTAATTTGAAAAAAATTACAAATTACTTTACATAAAAACTAATTTTAATACCTCATAGTAAATAATTGCTCATTGAAAAAGTAATTCAATTACTTATTACTCGGTAATTGTACTCAAAAAACAAATTACTTTAAAAAAATTTCTTAATTTCTTACAAGGGAAATTATAAATGTTATGAATTTTAATTTCAATATTCGCATCCTAATTGGTGAAAACACTGAAAACAGAGGTGTACACTAGGAATTGCAATCCAGCGGCATTTTCAATCCAGCTGGATTTATGCTGGATTAAAGCAAATCCAGCACGGATCCAGCAGTAATCGATTTTTCAAATACATGTAACAAATTTTTAACTCTAGAAACTTTACTATTTATCCACATTTACATCAAATACTCGTTTTTTTGGCGTTAGTAAAGCACTCTAATAGTAAGTAGTAGTTACGAGTATCCGGAGTATAATTATTAATTATCACAATAGAGTCTTAAATCACCTAAATTAGTATTCTAGATATCTGAAATAGATATTCGTTTACCTATTTTACAAACTATGTAGTCTCAGTCTCTCAGTCTCAATAATTTTAGAAATAAAATTGCGTTTCCCGCTTCTAAAATGTTGAGTTAACTCTTATTAGAAATAAAACTTTAATAAAAAAATTTTTATTTAATCACGGGAAATTGGACAATTGAATTTTAATATAGATAAACTAAATTAAAAAATTTGCGACGTTTCGTTAATTTGTTTTAACTTCTTCGGGCAAAACTGAAATGATAAAAAATACAAATTAGTTAATGAAATAATTACAATTTTTTTTTTTTTAATTTAGTTTATCTATATTAAAATTCAATTGTCCAATTTCCCGTGATTAAATAAAAAACTTATTAATTATAATGGACGTGAACAATATTGAGATTTAATAAAAATTATATTATAGAATTTAAGACTTTTTTTTTTTTAATATACGTGATTTTTGGCTTCTACGCTTACTGGCGTAATTAGCCACGTCCTTCAATTTAAGACTTGACTTGTCTTTTAAAGAATAAACGCAATTATGTAGGTAACAGTTTTTTTTTTACTTTCTTTAAAGTAAGATCTCAAAAAAGAAATGTTATTCATGGTGTTATCTCCCAGCCTACTTCTTACAGAACTGCAAATATACCCGAATACGAAAAGGACTCTCTCTATCTCTACGCTGGTTGGTTTGAGAGTCATCAAATAATCATAAAGTTAGGTTTTCATCTCTTACTCCCTCACTTTCATAAAGTGCCATTTCTTTCTTCAATATCTTATCATAATCCTCCTCTGCAGATCCAGTTAATTACTTGTTTTTAGCTGATTGCGGATCCGCACCGCTGAATCCAGCGCCAGATGCTGGATCCAAAAAGGCCAAAAATGTGCTGAATCCAGCTGGATTGCTGGATCCAGCATTGCAATCCCTAGTGTACACCATTTTGAGCGAAAACGAGGACTCCGAAAAAATTAATGAATGTTCAATACAGTATCAGGAAACAAATTTTGTTTTGAATGCTGACATTCAATAATTGGACTCTTGTAGTCGTGGTGTGCCTACGTACGAGTATTGTAGAGAATTCAGTAATCGCTACATCACTGAGCAAAAATAAAAGGAGCAGTTTAGATTTTTAATTTTTTGTTGCAAGTATTTCTCAAATGTTTGCTTTATTTTATGGAACTGGTCAAAACAACACGTACGCAATTATTGTAAGAATAATAAACCAAGTCATAAACATTTATTAGTTCTGATATGACCCTGTTGACTACTTTCAAAACAAAAACAAACACCAATTTCTCTCTTTTCCGCTCGTGTTGGATCGATACTCAGGTGAGCGCTCGGGGATGGTCGATTATAAGAGATCCGATTACTGCGAGTAGGTCCAAACAATTCACCAGAGAAGCGGATAATCGAAATTCCACTGTACGCACTTTTTAACGTCAAACATATCGTTATACATATTATGTAATAGGCTCCAGTGAATGCTAAAGTCGGCTAATGATTTCAAAAAAGGAAAGTAAAAAAGGTTTTTTTTTATCAAACAAAACTTGAACCGGTCCCATTATTATGTACTTAGACTGGCTTAGCGAATCGGAAATAAAAGTGGGTACTACACCATTTTTTCGTACCATAAAAGGGGATGATTTCCACTCAACACCGGGTCTAAAAATAAACACGCCATCTTCCGTTCGCAGCGTTTCTTTTTTAGGTATTAAAATTGTGGAAAGGAATGTATGCGTATTAAATTACTAGTATATTTCGTATACAGTGAAATCTCTCTTGAGCGAACAAGGTTAACAGTGTTTTGTTTATTGAAGAGAGATGTTCGCCCAAGAGAAAAATAAAATAAAATTAGAGTTTAAAAAAACTAAAATCGCACGCTTTTATCACTAAAAAATGCAAAATAATTTGACCACAAAATTAGCTTTACTGTAAAAAGCGTGGAGTGCTTAATATCGGTAAGAAATTTTTCATTTACTAGCTAATTGTAAACGAAGAGCTATACTATAAAAATTCAAGTAGATAGCACCCCACTCTTTTTATAATGTGTGACAGAGACAGGTATAGTTCAAACATGGCTAACTAGTAATTTGACAATTTTGCCGCAAAACTAAACGTGAAAGTTTTTTTCATTATAATAATTTTACGTTATTTAAAAAAGTCAAAACTTCGAATAACCAATTTTTCAAAATTTTGCCTTGAGTCAATTTGATGTAATTTTAATTTTTCTCTCATTTATCAGTGTGTTAAAAACCACATTTTTAATAATTATTTGAAAACATGACTTTGAAAATTAAACAAAAAAATTAATTGAATGTATGAGATGTCCATAAACCACATATTAAAATTTTAGATTTTTGTTTGGTAACTGCTCTACAAAGTTACTATAGAAACTAAGGTTGGGCGTTAGCATTGTTGAAGGTGTGACTAGACGAGACGCGAGAGAGGACGGCGGAAGTGGGCTTATGGCGTTACATGGAGTCTTTTCCCAAATAGTTGGGATAACAATAATTGAAAAACCGAGTCATGGGCATCGATGACGTAAGGAATCAACTCAACCGATTACAGACATGGCCATGTTTATAGCCTCTTACACCCAACCTTCTAGTATTCTAGTAATCTTGCCTGTTCGATTCATCGAATAACCTTACGACTTTCATCGCATACTCCTCAACCTGTAACCCAGTTACGCGTGATCCGTAACGTGATAATGAAGTTCAATTCAATTTCTAGTGGTTTCGAAAATGTTGTATCTATTATAGCAAGAAAATAAAATGGGAAACACGTGAACATTTTCAAAATGAAAAACATAGGTATAGCAAAATTATTATTATACGTATCTGTTATGACGCTACCGACGCACACTCAATTGTAGACAGGTTTCACTGTATATAAAAAAAGTTGACTTGGAAAATAAATAACGTTACATTAATTTTTCGTTTATTAAGTACCTACTACTTATTGAAATTTAATGCCTAAAGTATTTAATTTGATTGAAAATACAATGTAGCCAGTGAATTGAATAAGCTTTGCGTGGCAGAAAACCGCTTTTAATTTATTTTCAAATACGTTTTTATTATAAAACATTTTTAAGGTAATCCTATTTGAAAAAAGGGATCTAATAGAAGTACAGTCGAGAAAGATTGAAGTAAAATTAAAAAGAAAATCTTATACGTTTAAAAATAAACGCTTTTCACAAACTTTTAACTATATTATGTCTGTTCATAACACATTTCATTTCATTTTTCTTCTGTTATACATTTTCAGTAATATTTTCTTGCGCGACCCCTACAAAATAACTGATTTCCGTGCCTACATAGCGGTACCTTCTATAAAATAGGTGATTTTTCACATCATAATAAGTATATTTTTAATTATCTACTGTTGCGTCCATTTTAGTGTTAATTGTGAATATTATCAGAAAATTGGAACAGGCAAAAACATCAAAATATCGATTATTACCTCTGCAACGTTTCGACCTTTATTAGCTCTTCTTCAGGCATCATAATATCCAGATAATTAATGAATCTCCTCTAATTACACAATGACCATTGTAGAATGGAAAAATATTTGGATAAGAAATATTCTGGTTTTTATATAAAATATATTGTCAATTTTCTACAATTGAAAAATTAAAATATAAATATTTTTCTTATCCAAATATTTTTCCATTCTACAATGGTCATTGTGTAATTAGAGGAGATTCATTAATTATCCGGATATTATGATGCGTGAAGAAGGCCTAATAAAGGTCGAAACGTTGCAGAAGTAATAATCGATATTTTGATGTTTTTGCCTGTTCCAATTTCCTGATAATATTCACAATTATATTGACTATATTTCTTTTTTGTCCTTGGTAATTAATATAAAAATGATTTTTCGGGAAAATTACCAAGGACAAAAAAGAAATATAGTCAATATGTCACAACCAGGGGGTTTATTTAATATGATAAGAAACATCTTTTTCCCGAAAAATCATTTTTATATTCACAATTATATTTTTAATATTTTTGGCAGTTCGACTGTGAAACAAGTTTCAGTTATATTAAGGTTGTTTATGAGATTACAATTCGCGTCTGCTATGGTTTTACATATATTTGTAATGGTAGGCTTAGGTGGTTTATGGAAATTACTATTGAAATGCTTACATCGCCTATTTTAACTTTCAATACATTAGGAAGTTACTAAGTATAAGGGGTTCGAAAATCAAATATTAACACATTTTAGTTTCAAGATCGTTACACTATTTCTCTCTCTCTCTCTCTCTAAATAAAAAATGATATCGACCACGTTAAGGTGCTAATCGATATGTACTAATATATATGATCTAAAAGAATTTTTTGCAAAATCGGTTTAGTGGTTCTTTTTGTTCATAAAAATTCTGCAAATTCCTTATACACAAAATCTCGCGAATAAAAAATTACATCGACTTCGTTAGGATGCCAATGGAAGCGTATTAATGCCAATATGTTTAAATTTTTTTTTATCAAAATCGATCTAGTCATTTTTTTTAAACATAGAAATTTCAAAAAAGTGTATTTTGCACGAAATCTCTCGAATAAAAAATATTATTGACTTCGTTAGAGTAGCAATCGAAGTGTATTAACGTCAATATGATCCGAGAGAAATTTTATCAAAATCGATCCAGTTGTTTTTTTGCTTAAACATAAAGTAAAAAGTATATGAGTATTTTTTATACAGATTTATCGGATCTAGTTTGTTAAGATCATATAGGAAAGTTGGTCGTGTGGGGCCTCAAGGGTTACACGTGTAAAGTCCTAATATACGACCCACTACACGGTATGTTTTGTTTTATTTTACTGCAGCACTAATGTTAAATAGGTTTTTTACGATCACTATAAAGGCATGCAATGCAGTTTTTATAGCATTCGCGATTATTCCTTTTGATCGCAGATACGTAATTAATCGGTATGTATTATTTCTGAAAGGTGTTTTTTGTAGGAAGAAAATACCTCCCTTAATACTGTATCAAAATTAATGTTTGATACGCCATTTTTTAATGATGAAAAATAAGTTAATATCTTAAAATTAATGTTTTCAATAAAAAATTACAGTTTAAAATTTAACCATCTGGTGGCAATCTGTTTATTGTAACAGTTGTCGGTAATATGGCATCTATTTATTTTAACAGTTGTCGGTAATATGACGTATAGTGGCGCTGAAGTCTCTGAATAAACTAGACATCTGGTCGTAATCTGTTTATTTTAACAGTTGTCGGTAATATTAAGGAACGTAGTGGTGCTGAAGTCTCTGAATAAAATAGAATAAAATGTATTTCCATTCTATTATATTATGTAACTGACCACTAACGGTGCGAAGTATTCGCACGGGTCTGCTAGTATTTTGTTATTATTTGAAACAGTTTTTTGTTTGTTTCTTCTTTAAAATAAAAAAAAAATACTTACATTTTTTTCTTTTACAGAGATTGGCATTATTTATCGGGGCGCTTTGTCACGACTTAGATCACAGAGGAAAAAACAACAAATTCATGTTGGATACCGAATCGCCATTGGCTGCTATTTATAGCACATCAACAATGGAGCATCATCACTTTAACCAAACAGTTACTATTCTACAACAGGTGAACGTAATTTTCACGTCAAACATAACTATTCGTAACTATTAGTTACTAGGTTAGAGCAGTATCGTTTAGAGAAGGTGGTAGCGTCATTTCTGCGTACAAACGAGTTTTGGGTCGGACGAGTCTATGTTTTCTAACAAAGGGGTGGTCCTCCGAATATGGTCATTTAGCTATTCGTCGCTATTCAGGACGCAGTAAGATACCGCATGTGATTGCCCTTGAAATTACATATCACGCCGCTACTGATAGAGTGATAGCTTTCCCCACTCTTCTTACTACGCAGATTGCCCACCTTACTACTATATCTTCTCTAAACGATACTATTTTGAAAATTACTATTTTGAAAGTCATACTAAAAATCAAACATTAGTCTAAAATATAAAATCCATGCCATTGTCCGTATTTTTTTCCTTCCCAAGAAGTTTTGCGTATTTTTCGGTGAATTAGAAAGTTCAATTTCGGCGTGGAGTTTCCTAAGAACTCTAGAATAAAGTGAAAAATTATTTTTTTACCTACCAAAGAGATTACAGAGGAGAAAAACGAATCACCGTGCATGAGAGAAAATACGGCGGTGACAGCGCTGCGAGCGTCCTCGAATCTGCGCAGAAACAGACGCTTTCGATATGCCCATTGTACCGAAAGGTCTTCCGCATGTTTGATTACGTCCGCAGTGTCCTCTGATTTTCCGTATTTTCTCTCAACTTAAAGCTTGGAGTTCGGCTGCCTTCGTGAGCATCACTTTTAGCTAGTTTATCGAGTTCGCACAAATACAAAGACGTTCCCTACACTAATAGCGCAAACAAAACTACCATTTGATAGGACTGAATGTTCCATTTTTTTGTTTTTTTAGGAGGGCCACAACATATTCAGCAAACTATCAAGCAACGAATACAAACAGGTGTTGAGTCAAGTAAAGCATTGCATTTTAGCAACAGATCTAGCACTGTTCTTTCCAAATCGTGCCAAGTTAGCTAAACTGCTCGAAGAGAATAAGTTCTCGTGGTCGAGTCATGAGCACAGGATGCTTTTGCAGGCGATTGCGATGACAAGTAGCGATTTATCGGCGAGCGCTAAGCCGTGGGACATTCAGGTGCAAACTGTCAAAGTGATATTCGAAGAGTTTTACGAGCAGGGCGATGCCGAAAGGGCGACGGGAAGACAACCGATCCCGATGATGGACAGGAATCAGCCCGATCAACAGGCGGCTTCGCAAGTTGGATTTCTTAATGGCATTTGTATACCATGTTACAGTTTACTTAATAAATTGATACCGGAAACGGAACCCCTTTTACGAATGTGCGAGGAAAATCTCAAGAAATGGCAGAAGATTGATGACGAAATTAGAAAGAAATAAAGCGGGATAAGGGAACTTTTTTATTGTGCTTTAATTTATTTAATGAACTGATAGCGGCAATGGAACTAGTTTTACGAATTTGCAAGGAAAATGACGTAAATATGGCGATGAAAATAAAAAAGAATAAAGAAACTATATTTTTTCTGGTATTTTATTCTGTTTTAATTTAGTCATATCGAAAACGGTACTATCGTAACGAATATGCAAGAAAAATGTCGAAGGATGGCAAAATATTGATGATGAAATTAGAAGGAAGTAAAGAACTGATTTCCTGGTATTTTAAAATCACTTTTCCAAATGTGCAAGCAAAATCTCAAAGAATGGCGGAAAGTTGATGATGAAATGAAACAGAAAAAGCGAGATACAGTAACTGGTGTTTTTTCCCTAGTCTATTATTGTGTTAAAATTTTAAAAAATGGTCTCAAAAATTATTATTAAGATAAATCTCAAGAACTTGTGGAAAAATAGTGATTTTTAAAAGCATTGGTGTTTTTTCCTGATCTTTTATCGCATAATATTTTAATAAATATCAAAACAGGAAACGTTGTTGGGAATGATCACAGAACCGACCGTAAGATATCTAGATTTGGTGATCTTAAGTTTAAACATCCCATTTTTATTTAAAATTATTGTGAAAAATAATAAATTTGTGAGATGCAGAGCTAGACGAGAAAATTGTGTTTTAGTAACAAAACATGGAACCTTGTTATTGGCCGATTTAACTAATTAGTTAAGTTTTGCAGTTACCGAAATTATAGAAAGAGATGAAATAATGTCCGGTCTTATTTAGTTATACTGGAATGAACATTGTTAAGAAAAAAACTGAAAATTGATAATCTTAATATTATTCGAGTTCGTGGCAACAACAGGATCGGCGCCTTCAATAAACGATTCCATCTCGTAAATAGTAATTTATTTATCTAGATTGCAATACAATATTTTATGCGCGAGTTGTAACATGAAAAACGAAAGTTAGCGAGCTTTAACAGCCACACGAGGCATAAAAGCACTACATTCGAAATGCATACGCAATCGAAAAGAGCAGGAGGGGACCCGCTGACGTATTGAACGACGATTTAAAGGTAGTTTACTGTATTGGAGTTTACCAGTCCATATGTCAATATTATGATATTTAAATGGAAAAGTAAAATACACTAAATAATGTTTTCTGCAATTTGTGTGCTGTAAGACTTTTGCTATTTTTTCAAATCTGTCTAAAATCTTATTATAGAGGTGATTTAGTAGTTCATCGACAAAGTTTGGCAGATTAAAGGTCCACACACCCATTGAATCGGCTCGATCGGCAGTTTTGGGTTACACGAAGTTAAATGAATTCCCATGCACTAGTCGGGTCGGATTGACTCGGCAATATACACTGCCGATCTCATCCGATCCAGTGGATGTGGACCTTAAAGCTGATCTAATTTTAAGAAAAATTGTGTACATGAACAATGCCCCAATCCACTTATTTAAGGAAATAAACATATTTAACAAAACTGCTCTTTGTAGTGGTTTTAAACTGATTTATTTTACAATGACAAAATGTCAACAAACAATAAACTAAAAAGTATTTCTCTAATAACAATAAAATAAACTAAACAATGAAAAACAAACGGATTCTAATAAATAATGACGCAACAATAACTATAAACACACAACGAAACTTATTTACTATGGCAACACTTATTTATGTCAATTATTAAATGATTTATGTCTTCACTGTGTTGACCTGCTGCTCTGTGCTAACTGACTCTGACTAACTGACTGACGCGTCACACACTTGCTCTATTTAAATGCGTATGGTCTGGTTTCTCGATCGTTCCAGAAGTTTTTATCAATTCCAGTGGCGTAATAATTGGGGGCACGCTACAATATATATTTCGTTGTTTTCACTTGTTTATAGACAAAACATTCGTTGTTATTTTTAAGGATTTCGTAGCGAAATGGCAAAAACCCTTATAAAACCCTTATAATTTCGTCATGTCTATGACTGTCCGTCTGTTGCAGCCTGGTCCACTCTCACTGGATCGAATAGGCCCGGCACGGCCGTGTATATGTATACGCACACACTGATTGTTGTTGAGTCGATTCGAAAACTTACAGGCACTTGTTTTATGTGAACCGCTATATGATTGTGTAATGAAATAACGAAAAAATTAGGGGCAGGTTTCAATATCTACATAAAAATTAAGGGATGAGAATTATTATTTTCACGCACCTCGTTGTGTTGGAAAGGTCTTTAAAAATGCCACAACAGTTCTTAAATGACTTTTTTCTTTAGATGAATATTTCGCGAGATATAAACTCCTAAAGTCGTTAAAAATGTGTGTCTATCTAACTTTTCAAGCATGCGATTTTAAAGTAATCAAAATAATAGCAGAAAGCACTTTATAAACACTTTCAACAAAAATTATTTTGAAAAAATATGATAAGACATTTTTTTGGAAATCCACAATTTTCAATAGCAGAAACAAAGCATTCGTCGTACTTTTTAAAATTATATGAGCAATGGATGACCTTTCATCGGTCACTGTTTGACGGTTAGATAATAAATCATCTAAAAAAATACTTGAATAAACATTTTTTTTTAATTGACCAAATGTCTAATTATTATAAGTGTATGAATTGTAGTATTTCTATTTATACTAAAATTTCAATCTATATTTTTATATAAAATTTTACAAAAAATCCTACCTAACATTGTACCAAATTATAGAATAGAAAAAGCAATGCTTAAAAATTATATGGAAAAAATATTTAATATATATATGTAGTCATTCCAAAGTATTCTGTTTTTGTCTTTTCTTTATACCCGGTCGAAAGTACGTACTTTCGGCTTCGATTTTAAAGCAGAAAGCCTAACAATTATGCTGTGCAGCAATTACTCGCACGCCATCTGTAACAGCGGGCCGAAACAGTTTCCTCGTGCACACTGATACGAAAGTACGTACTCTCGACCGGGTATAAAGAAAAATAGTATACATCACACGGCCAGAAAATTGAAATTACTGCCCTTGCGGTGTAACATACTATTTTTTACGTTTGAGTATACTTTTAGTTTTTTTTTCATGTGTGGACGTAATTTAGAAATTGTAAAATTGAATTTCAGTCACAATTTTAATGTAGCGGCCGACCGAATAACCAGTTTCAATTTCGACCAAAAATTGTACCTTCAGAAGACAACGCTCTGGTTTAACCTAAACAAAAGCTTGTCAAAAATCGGCGATACGCAATATTGCTACCGAAGTTTTGTACTAAAAAAACAGTTGATTGTCATATTATAACATAACAATAAATTAGTATTTTCTCTTTCATCATTTCTACTACACGAGGAAAGTTTTGTTAACAACATAAGTTTTTTCACTGAAATATGCGTACTGCAAAAACATCTGAAATTCGTTGATTTACTATCCATTCAAAGTAGTGATGTAAAGGGGTAAATAACCGGCTAATTAACCGGTCAAATAGCCGGTTAGATAACCGCGGCTATTTCTATTATTATACTAGATTGCGCAGTAAGTTTTGCGCATAATTTTAGCTTCCGGTCATGATTCTAATTTTCATTTTATAACCAAAAAGTACATAAATATATTATTTAATCAATTCTTTCGAATCTACTGGTGAAAACAGTTCTATTGTTGTTCTGGGAAAGAGAAACCAGAAGCCGCCATGTTGTTTTATAGATAGTTGGTTAATTAACCGGTAAATTATAGACCAAACTGATTACTATTATAAAGACCGATAATTTTACATCACTAATTGAAAATGAAAATAGAAATAATTTTAAGCGAACATTATTAATTAACAATAATTTTCTGTTGGACTGATGTATCTATTTTTATGTATATATTATTAATTAAGTTCGTCAGTATTCAATTAGCTATTTCTAATTACTTACTTTTAAATAAATGGTTTGTATAAATGTCTATAAATGAGTGTTTTATATTTATTAATTTTGAGAATATTGTATTAATATTAATATATTGTATTCTTGTATTTGAAAGAAAGATGAAGGAAAATAAATTATTTATTTAAATTTAACACGAAAAATAAGTAATATTTAATTTTCTCATTGATAATCAGTAGTGCCCAAGGGTCCCCATAAAACTCAAAATAGATCATGTTTCGAAAGCGTCAAATTTTGAATCAATCAAATATAACCAGAATATGATAAAAAAAAATAGAAGATTGGATTCAAAAAGATTAGTTTAATAGATCGAATTTGTCTGGATTAAAATTAATCAATTCGATAGCAAAATGTTAATACATGGGTCAGTGATCCAGAAATACACACCTTAAATATTTTTGCGTTTATATCTTTAATTTTTTGTAAACATGCAATGTCTTATCACAGTTTTAGAGGAATTTGGCATCTCTTTGTTAAAATTATGTTTTGTTTTATGAAATGCGTTACGAAACTTTATTAAACAATGCATATAAGACTGATTTCATTGTATTACTGTAGGATAACGTATCAATCAAATGTAAATGTTAATTATGTATTTAATTAATTGCTTACCAGTTTGATAATTAAGTAGATGACAATTCGAAACAATTGGATGATGAAATCGTTTTAATCATTTCCGTGTTTAAAAAACTTAGTTCACAATGTTCACATAAATTTTATTCGGTTTTATAACCTCACAAAAAACACGCTGTCACTTATTTTCACGAACCTGATTCACACTGATTTTGTAACTTCTGATATACTGTTACTGTACAACTAAGTTTTTAAATAATCCTAATAAAACCAAATTCTGTCATGTAGATTACATAGTCAAAAACAATTATTAACAAAAAAACTCGAGTCGCAGCGCCGAACCCTGCCGACAATATAGTGTATTTAACTAAACTGTAAACAGACATTGTACGTTTAAACATTGCAGCGTACTATGCTACGTGGACTTTTGTTTTTTGACTAAATTTACCATTGTACCTGTGTGCTAGAAAGAGATAGCATTTTTTGCACTAAACCCTACAGAATTGCTGCTTTTACACTTGTAACAAACTTTAGTTCTAAGTAAATCAAAATAAAATCACAGTAGATACACAAGTACGATAGTTTACTATAGTTACTAAGAGTAAATAACTACTGAATTTTTCATTACAACACTAGTGTGTAATGGATCACTTTACATGCAGTAAAGAGCTATTTTATAGAATAAAATGTTGTCTTTATCAATTTATTACGTAGAGATAGAATATTTTCATAAGCCGTAACCAAAAAGAGAAAAAATTTGTCGAAACATATTGAAAAAATTCCTAAAAATTCGACATGAACAGTTTAGTTTTCTGACCGTAGATATATATAAACAAAAGACTCATATATTCTGACTGGAATCTATTATCAGTTTAAAGTTCTGTTATCACTTACTTAATATAAAAGACATTGTATTCGTCTGATAATACTTTGAACTAAACGAACATATAGAGAACGCATGATTTTACGGCAATATCTATACGTAACAATTGAATTTTAGTTTAGTTGGGTTTTTTCACTGACAAAGAGCGCACGTTCCAGAAACGTTCGCCGATTTATCTTTAGCTATGTAGTTAAAATAATTTGTTTTCTTCAAAAATCGCTATTTATTTAGTGACTTATACAACGCGGTTTTTATTAGCTTCTGTTTCGATTTTGTTCCGTATTGTTGTATTGTTTAAAATAACGACGAAATATGGAATACGGCTAGTTTTTGATTCGAATGAAAAATTAATGGGATGGCTGAATTTGTGAAATGTGAAAGAAAATAGCGTTGTGGGAATTGTTAATTTTTAAATAGGTACGTATTTGCTTTTTTACTCGATTGCAACATGACGCAAGGAACTTAGGAAGGATATTGTGTGTTTATGTATGAGACTGTGCCGAGATGTTACGCTCTAGAGTCTAAAGCTATGGAACGGATGGACCGATTTGAACAAATGAGATATCATTAAAATAGTCTTGGGCCTCTGTGTGTTCTAGAGCAGTGTTTTTCAACCTTCTTGAACACGCGACCCCTTTACACGTTAAAAAATTGTGGCGACCCCCTAGACCTAGAGCCATAAAAAAACTATATCAGTTTGTATTTATTTTTCGTACTGTTCGACCTATATTGATCGAAAAACCAAGTGTACTTCGCAAGGAAATCGCGAGAACTCTGCAAGTAGTAACTTTGCCGCGGAGGTTTTTCTATTGTTGTGTAGAACCTACAACCAATTACCTTTTTCTTTTACCCTCCACCCCTCGAGTAAACCTTTGCGACCCCCCTGGGGGTCGCGATCCACAGGTTGAAAAACACTGTTCTAGAGAAATGGTGAGCTACCTTTTTTATAACATGGGACAGAATAAATTTTACGTTTTTTCCACCGGCCGGAGTAGTTAATTGACACACTCTTGTGACCTGTAAATTTTTAGTCTGCAAATATGATACTCGACGTTGATCATACACATTACACATAGATAGAATAAGAATATATATTGCGCAACAAAAATAGTTATTATCAGTGGTATATTTAAAGCGAAAGATGTTTTAATAGATGTTAGTTTTCACATTTGTACTAAATTATGAGCATACATGTGGCTATGTGCATTTAATATACAATTTAAACTAGAGTACTAAACGAATTTCATCGAAAATTATTTATTTATAATTTTTTCTAAAGATCTCGCTGGCCGGGCAGAAATTTTTCGTGGACCGCAGTTGGCACACGGGCCGGGGTTTGTCCACCGTTGTTCTGTACTGTCAGTTTCAAAAATTGGCACAAACATCAAATTTCTCTTCGGATATGTAAATAAGTGACTAAAACCATTTCCACCTTTCCACGAATAAATTGATAGCAAAAGTCTATTTTTCCTGGCTTATAACACAAAGGTACAAAATAAGTTTCTTGACAAAAATTAACATTTCTCAGATAATTTTCAAATTATTCATCATGGTTGTAGAAAAAACATTCGCGCATTTCAGCGTTTATTTTAGTTTTCTAAAAGCAATTTTTAGCGCTTGTTTGAAACGAGGATATTTTTCTATCCAAATTCTAGTCTCTAATAGTTATTGTTCTTAACACATTTAGGTGATGCAACCTATCAAAGCTATCATGAATCGATCACTATCACAATTTGATCGCAATCGATCATCTGAGTACGAATCGCTTCCTGGCAACATGGACGACTTGCCAAATTTCGAAGGTCGCTTAATTTGGGTCATCGTTTTAACAATTATTTTGGTCGGCGGTACTTCAATTGGAGTTTATCTACTTTGCGTTGAAGGTATAACTATTATCATTCGGCCATTATTTGATGTAAATCATTTTAAATATAAATTAATCTCTAATGACGAAAAATAAATTGATATCTTAAAATTAATGTTTTCATTAAAAATAGCAGTTTAAAAATTTTAACAATTTAATTACAAAAAATAACATTCAGAAAAAATAAAATATGTCGCCATTTAACAGTTGTCGGTAATATTAAGTGACGTAGTGGCGCTGAAGTGTCTGAATAGAATAGAATAAAATTTGCTTCCACCCTATTATATTACGTAACTGACCACTAATGGTCCGGGAGGACAGTGTAGTCCAGTAGCTAGAGTGCTTCTACAATAAATAAAATAAACTAACGGTGCGAAGTATTCGCACGATTTCGCTAGTAACAATTATTTCACACAACACAGTGGCTTCGTCAAACAAAGATCTTAAAGAAAGTAAGTTGGAATTTGCTTGTGAAACATTTATGAAAGTTTAAAAACTCTAAAATAGTTTTGAGCTCGTTGTAGATTATAGACGCTCAACAACTGAGGTCATCAGCGTCTTGACCTCTTTAGGTGCTAATTGTATGCAAATAGGCTAGAGTAGTATCGCTTAGAGAAGATAGTAGCGTCACTGCTGAGCACAAATGAGAGGTCTGTTATTGTAAAAAATTTAAATGTGTACTTAGGCCCGGATTCACCCGGGTACAAATTAGATAGATTGTGAATTGGAGATCGAACGAACGAAGCGAGTGGGTATCTTAAGAATCTTAACTAATATTATAAATGCGAATGTGAGTTTGTTTGTTACGCTTTCACGCCTAAACCGCTGAACAGATTTCGATAAAATTTGACAGTGAGATAGATTGCATCCTAAAGAAGGCTACCTTTTGTCTTAAAATAAAAACTTAAAGGAGGTTATCACGATACCTTTCGGAACTATTAGACCTCCACACTTGAAATTTGGCAGACATGTTTCTTTTGTTGAGTAGAGATACTAAAATAGTCTTCTAAGGTGTGAAAATCGAGGAAGTACAGGGGTGTCAATGATTAACACACTCTAATTTTTAAAATACAGTTTCTATGAACTGAAAATATAGTTGTTAGGTCCTGATGAAGATTCCACCACTGTTGTTGTTGCCGTGTATCATTACAATCGCGGGCGGAGCAGCGGGGGGCGTCTAGTAATTTATAAATCTGAGTAAACGAGTCCGGGCACCAAGAAACATTCCGTTTTAAAATTCCGTTGAATTCAGATTTAAAATTTTCACTATAAATAAGCTACCTCATTCAAATCTGTTCGGTATAGCGAATTCAGTCTGATTTTCACCCGGATGAAGTCGGGTCAGGAAGTCATTATAGACTTTATATAAACTTTTTTTAAGAAACAAGCTATCGAATGGTAAAAACCGCATTCAAATCCGTTTAGTAGTTCTCGCGTTTTTAATAGACATACAAACACACAAAGTGATTTAAATAATTTTCAGTTCGCTTAAAAAAATTGCACGTCAATTTTTTCCGGCAGATTTCGTTCTTTAGGTCTTTCTGAATTTATTCATCAATTGGAATAAATCCTCCGGATTTTTCAAACAGGCTGCAGCCCAGCGCCCGGTCTATCGACCAAAAATACTAGTCATTTCAAAAAGTTTGTGTCCACATGCTTTAAATATTCCTTTTTTGTGCCTCTTCAAATTGTAATATAATAATACTCAAAACACATCACGGCACGAAAATAATGCACAGTGAATAACAAGCTTAATGGAGGGGCAAAGCAATAAAACAATGTAACTGGGCCGCTTATGTTGTGAATCACTGATAATTATTTTCGAACCGTAACTACTGTCCACTTAACGAAAATATTTTGTTTAAATCATTAAAGATATTGTTAGTTTTGATTATTGCTTATTTATCAGAAAAAATAATTGGCAAATTAAATAACTAACATAGTAATCTTCATTTGAAAACCAAAAAAATTCCACGTTGTTTTATAGAAATAATTGCCAACTGTGACAATGAACTTAAATTAATTTATTTATCAGCTTTGACATTGGAAAATATTGACCCTATAAGATTATACAAATCTTCTAAACTGAAGGTCGTTATGCATCATGGATCCTTGGCGTTGAACTAAAATGGAAGCCAACGAAATCGAGATTCTGGGTTATAGACTCTCGACAACCGGACTAGCGAAAGTTGACTGTTTTAGTGGTTATTTTTGTAAAGGGCCAACGATTGTTTCACTCAACTTTTTACGTGGAAATATGAACGAAAACTGTACTTTTAGAGCTTTCTAGTCGCAAATTATTTAAACCAAGACAAATACGCAAAAATTATTATAAACTACCTATTTTGTAAAGCATAAAATTCTTAACAAAAAAAGGTTTTAAAAACTACTCTCGTAAAGTTAATCGCTTAAAATGTCAAACTAAATACCTTATTTTTCTTGGTGCTACGGTCTATTGTTACATGATCAATTCTGTTTGATCAGTCATGTATTTTCTCATCACTTAAAATAATAAGTCCTTTTAAAAACTTAAAATGCCTATTTCTCATTAGTTAAATAGGAAAACAATTCCATAATTGTAATATATTAATAAAAAAGATAAACATTTTTTGCAAGATAAACATAGTTTGTGTTGAACTTCCGAAGTTTAATGACAACGATAATTAAACAAAATTAAACAAATGATTTAATCATTAATTAAATAAACAAAGGTCATTATTTTGATTTGTTCAATTACCTCGTACTTAGTGTAATTAATAATCCTATAAAATTAGTAATCAAATTGGCGAATCTCGCGCGGAACACAAAACGCGATTCGCTAATGAGCGCGTAATCTACCTAGGTTATTCAATTCACACCACTATTCACGGTCCATATATTTAGCCAATCAGTGCGAGAAAATCGCGTCCCGCGAAGGAATCATCTCGATTTGATTGGTCCTTAATATGCCACCATTCTTAAATTAATTTAATTATTTTATAATTTTTAGTCTTAATTCCTTTTCTAACCGTCGTTCATTATCGTTCCCAATGTTTCTAGTTTCTTTGTTTTGTTTGTATTAATTTCAAAAATAAAAGTTAATAATTTTATAATTTTTAGCGCGTGATAAAAACATGTTTTTTTGTTCTTTTAAAACTAGATAATATGATTTTAATTATTATTCCATATCAATTGGTAATATTTTTAGGACAAGAATTGGAAGTATCTGACGTGCCGTACAATTATGTCAGTAGAGCCGGCTGGAGAGCGATTGCACCGAAATTTGTCAGACCTTTAAAACCGCCTGCTACTCGTATAATGCTTGTCCACACCAACACGTCTGGTTGCACTGGCGACGAATGTGTTAAGACTGTTAAACATCTACAGCGGCATTACATGGAAGGTATTAAAAGTGTTCTTATTTAGATGAAATTTAGTCGCTGTCGATTCCGATCGGATGTGTATAAAGTGTAAAAGCCAATTCAGACTAGCCGTTCTCGGTTACGATTCACCGGTCCGGTTGGGAGCTCGACCAATCAGGGCGCAGTCGTTCAGGAACGACTGCGCCCTGATTGGTCGAGCTCCCAACCGGACCGGTGAATCGTAACCGAGAACGGCATGTCTGAATTGGCTTTAAGGAGAAAGAAATATAACCGCGGTACTAGTATAGAGGAATAAAGTTAACTTGAGATATTGGCGACGAGAGGGTTCGCATGAAAGCCTCTATCGGATAATAATTGTGAAACTGGTGAAAAACTAACAGGTGTTAGATAGGTTATTGTTTTGTGGAATCGTTTAGTGTTTGTGAAATAATAATTAATAAATTTTGTTTTTGACTCCTATCCACATTAGTTTAGATATGCACTGATCTCAATTCTGCGACTGGCCGATAGAGGCGCGGACGCAAATCTTCTCGTCGGCGTCGTCAGAAGTTTGGGGCCATCTATAAATTATGTCCACGAATTTCATGATTTTTTGACCCCTCTCCCACGTTCTTGTCACTCACCTTCCTGGTGTGACGTCACATATTTTACAACTTTACACCTAGAATAGAGTAATTGAAAACAGTAGTTCCAAAATTATACAATACAAACCTCATAAAGAATATTTTTTTAAGTTTTGAATTTTAATACTTGTAACATGTAACATCACGAGGCTTATGACCCCCCCCCCCCCGCTTCAATGTCACAAATGTCGTACTTCGTCGACCCCCTCCCCTCTCTGAACGTGTGACGTAATTGTTAGATGGCCTCTTTTTGTCATCATTTGGATTGTTCTGTATTTTCTAAACTTAAATTTCAACTAATGACTGCTTAATTTATTTCAGAGCTGAATCAGTCTGACATTCCATATAACTTTTTGGTATCAACAGATGGCGTAATCTACGAAGGACGTGGATGGGAAGTACAAAGTCCATTTCAAGATTCAAGTCATACAATTAGTATTGCATTTATAGGTACGTACAATGTACTAGACTTCTGAGGGCAGCGGTTAGCGTGCTGGCTTTTGAATCACGTTGTCGTGGCTTGGAAACCCAACTTCGCTCATCTATGTTTTATGATATCGTTTAATTTAATTTAGGGTCGTCCCGCCTATCAAAATTTTGATAATCGTGCACATTATCCCTTAAACACGAATAAATAATGTAAACCAAATATTTCTTTCTTGTACTTAATTGCAAACAAGAATTTTAAAAGTGCATTCATTTCAACGGCTAAGCGTAGGCGCCATATGGACCTAGCCAGAATATCACTTTCGCGTACGGATAAATAGAAGCATGCTTATGGAAAGAGGTGCATATACATACCAGTTATCTTGCCAGTTATATTATGCATGATCCAAGTCTAAAGAACAAATGGGTGTGATTCAGCTATACAGGCAATTATATAGTTGCAGCTAGGGTTGCCAGGGCGCCAAACCTAAAAACCGAATAGACCAGCCAGTTTGGCCGGACATTTGGGTAAAAAAGCCGGACACCCTACGTTATTGAGGTTTTTTTTCTCAGTATTAATAGGTACGACAAAAAAAAATTATGTAGAATCAAGCTTTTTTGATTATTACCATAAATCTTGTTAAATTCTAATGAAAAATAAATAAAATGCCAAATCAGTCCAAATAATTTATTTTCTCTCTGTCATTATTAAATTTTTATTTATTTAAATTTTTAAATTATTCTTAAATTAAATAAAGGCAATTGTCAAATAAGTCGACTCGCCTGCGACCGGCCTCGCTCGTTTGCGAAATGTAAAAAACCTAAAAAGCCGGACATCGTTTAATTTTGGCCGGACACGCAATCAAAAAGCCTAACTATGTCCTGCTTTATCCGGACGCCTGGATGTTCAAAAGTACCTTGAAAAATACACACTTTTGGGAGTTTTTTTCTTGTAGAGGAAGCTTTCGGGAATTTTTCAAAGAAATTGTTATATTATCGATTTGTAACGTAAATTCTTACCTTTAAAAATGTTGAGCCCATTAGACGCATATGACTTTAGTTGTCAAGTATCTATTATTTAGAATGTAAAAAAATGGACACATGAAACATCTGGTCGTAAAATCAAGAAATTTGAACAAGAGCAGAAAGATATTAAGATATTTTATGGTAGAACATTGTCCACCTATGCCACCTTCTAGAGCGCTGCATCTATGCTGTTTGAAATAATGAATGTTGAATTTTGTATTTCGTAGGTAATTTTCATCATAAATCACCACCGAAATTACAAATAGAAGAAACGGAATTGCTGATACAAGAATGCATTCAATGGAAACAGTTAACTCCTTGCTACGGCGTTGTTCTCAACGGACCTTTATCACTTTCAGTTAAACATTGGTTTGATTCTAGACTACCTGAAAATTGTCGCGAAAAATAATATTAAATAAAAGTGTATATTTATAATAAACAATAACAACGTTGCTATAAAATTTTAAATTTTATTACAAATAACATTTTGGCAGCAATAAAAAATAAATTTTTCAACACAACTTGGATTTCTTGTCTACACAGAAGTAGGCCTGGTACCTACTCTCCTCCCTTCCTACTCTGCACTTTGTAAGAAGATCTAGTTATCTGATAAGTGAGTATCAAAAATTCCAATGAAACTAGTCAGACAAAAACATTATTTTTTGTTTTATGGCTCCACTCCTCCCTCCCCGTTTGAGCTAAGACCGATTTTATGATTTCGCCTCTAGAGCATCCTGAACAAGACTGCATAAATTGAACAAAATCGATCGAGTGGCTTGGGTTCTACATAGGTACAACCATGCAGACAGACAGAAATTTTTTACTTAAAAACGTAAATTCAACAAAAACTTAGAAATCGAATTTTTGCACGATTACTAGACTGTTTAAGGGAAAATAAAATTTGTGAGAAGGCAAATTTTAAATAAAATTACATATTTTTGTTAAATGCATTATTAATTTAATTTTCTACAAATATCACTTATGATTAACCTTAAAAAAATGAGATTTTCACAAATTACTTACAGTTGACTAAAATTGGACGTTTTACTCAAATATTTGGAACATGACTTACACCATTGAGCTGTAGATATGGAGTGCGAATGTACAATGACGCATACAAATCGACAAGAAAGAGAAAGCGATAAACTCGGTATGCGTATGTCTTGTGGTATGTTGTTGAACAAAGAGAAAATAGCTACCGCATTTATCACTATTTCTTTCTGTCATTTGGCTCAAGCAAACCAAACCGGCACTCCATATCGACAGCTCATTGGATTTAAACATGGAATAAATATAGTCCGCAAAAAATATGGCATTTAAGTATTGAAAAAATGCAGATGGTGTACTATTTGATTTTTTTTTGCGAAATATAATAAAAAATATTTCACTATAGGAGACTTTCCAGATAAATGTAAACAAATAACTGTCATTTACAAATAGATACAAAATAACAAAATGGCGCATTTCAAGAACAGTAAATTTTTATCAATATTAGAACATCAAAAACTTTTCAAAATTAGATTAAATTCTTATCAAATACACTGAACTTTGCCCTTAAAAAATAATGGTAAAATTTTTTTCTAAATTATATAAGCCTCCTTAACACTTTCATTCAATCTTAAAGTAGATCCATATATCTAAATTGAAAGCAAAACCAAACATTATTTCAGTATTCAAGTTTTTAAAGAGAACATTTTCTGCCAGCACAAAACTGATTGATTTATATTTCCAGCATAGGATGACGTGCCGAGTCGACACGAAAACTATTCGTGTGTTATCGCTCTTAAGGAATACAAGCGTAATTGTTTTCCAATTTCATGAATAATTAAAATAAAATAAGATGTAAATTTCTGTTACTTTTTTCTAAAATACAAATTGGTTAGATTTCTCGTGGGTAATTCAACTAACAACGTCAAAATAAACGCTAATAGAAAAGACAGCACGACATCTGTTGTCAGAGATTCAACCTATAAAATAAAATAAAAAATAAAACACGTTTCAAAGAAGGTCAGATGGGATGTTGCATGTAAAACAATACTTACGAAAGTATAAAAACTAAAATACTTTGGAGCTCTTTGGGTACCAATTGTGTATAAATGGGGTAAAATATGAGCAATGTAGACCCCAAATGTCAGTCGACCCAGAACTACCAACGGTTTTATAATAAACAATCTATATAAAAATCCTGAAACAATCATTTGAAATTTTAAATTTGAATTACCGCACACATTTTCTTATTTATACATAATTAAAATCGACAATACAGCACTCAGTATAGAAGTAATGATTGATGTGTTAGTATTAATAGCCAATGGATTACAAAGTCCACATACTGCGAGAGTTGTTTCTTAATGAATTTTACAGAAGCTAGTTCAAACAAACAAATAAAAACGTAACGTAGTCTGTAATTGTACAGTTATAAAGATTTCTACAGCAAATTTTCAGTCAGTTTGTCCGAGGTGTCTGTCTGTCTGTTCCGGCTAATCTCCGAAACGGCTGAACCGATTTTGGCGGGACTTTCACTGGCAAATAGCTGATGTTATAAGGAGTAACTTAGGTTACTTTTATTTTATGTCATAGAAAACATACCCATATTTCCGTAAGCGTGAATACAAAACACGCAAACGGTACCAATTGCCACAGCAATTCGATGGAAGATGTTATAAGTGGCCGCTTCCAAGGCAGTATATTTCTTCCCAGGAATAATAAATGGATAACCGCTCATCATGCATCCAAATAACCATATAATACAGATAGTGAAAATTACCATTGATATTACCTAAAATGATTTGATAGATAATTACAAAAAAGATTAATTTAGAGATTATAATTATACAGAAATTAACGCAGCACTCAGTTGTTCTTCTGTATTTTCACTGCATTGTATTGGATAGATAAAATTATTGTAGATTATACTCGTTTAACATTTAAGGTCGTCAGAGTCTATATAATAAAAATATATAAAAAACAAATTTTAAAACAAAAATAATTCAAAACAACATTATAATGGACTGGAAACACATTTTGATCTTTTCTTTTTGAAATTTCAAACTTTTTTCAAAAATTGATGTTTTTCTAAAATTTAATTTTTCTGATTTTTTTTCTGAATTTCGTTATTTTTTCGAAATTTCGATTTTTTTTTAAATACTCCGAAATTTTTTGAAAAAATTAAATTAAAATGTTTTATACATGTTATAAAGGCCCCCACAGAATTTTAGCCCATAGGCCTCCACTAGCACAAATCCGGCATTGGAACCATTTGGTGTTCTAGGGAGGAATTGCAGTCGTTGCAGAGATATTATTATCAAATCTTTTTCAACGCCTTCATCAAACGCGCTTACAGCCATCTGCTGTTTTGAAATTAATCCTGATTTCACTAAACACCAAAACATGGTCCAGTTCAATTAATTCTTTAACCGAGTGCTCCCTTCATTTCGACCAGTAATTTACTTTCTTGAAATACCTTAGGTTTATAACTTTTTGGTATGTGTTGTTCACTCTTGACTTTATGAAACAAAATTCCTGTCAACAAACCAATCAAATATGGCATCGCTCTATATTGAGTTTGTACATAATATTTAAGAAAATATGCATCGTTTCTCACATCGTCAGCTCTGAAATATTTTCATAAAAAATTAGTTTTTTCATTCTACAAATTTGTTCAAGAAAAATAACCCGGCATTGCACATTATCGAATTTTACTTACTCTGGTAAATAGATGTACAAAGGGGCGGCTTTATTGACCAGAATTTCGACAAATGGTATAATAATTGAAATCAGAATAGAAATTGACAAAGCAAAAAGTCCAACTGTATATTTCCATGAATATATGAAAATTAAAATTGTTCCAATAATAAAAAGATGAAAGTCAGTGGCTATATACCACGATGGAAACATGCACTAAAAATAAAATAGTATTAATTTATTTCTAGGCTGCGAAGAAACAAGTACATATATTGTACTTATTATGCAGAATCAAACTCAAAAATCTGAGAAACATCAACCGATTCGTTGGCGTGCAATTATTAATTAAATTCGCTTTGATATTTAAACACGTCACATCACTTAACAACGCTGACGTCAAAAGTGCTGTTAGTCCGGTCAAATTAGACATTCGAAAGTACATAAATTCCGATCAAGCTGAAAATGAGTAAATTTGTTCAAAACATAATTAAAAGTCACATTTCAAAGTTCCCCATCGTTCCGGTACTTGCAAAAAATTTTATTCAAGGTCAAAAGTCAAAAAAATGGGGTTTTCGCGATTTTCACCGAAACGGTAAGTTTTATCGCAAAATTACCTTAGACAAAAATTGTAGATCATAAAATTATCTACAAAAAAGATGCCGATATTTTTTTCCCTAAGTGCCACCGTTTCTGAGATACAACGATTCAAAAAGTTGTTCTTGCTGATATCAAAGTGAATTTTCACCAAAATCAGGCTTTACCAAAACGCTTTTGAAACCAAGTAGACGTCACATTTACATGTTTAAATAGCACATTAACATTAATAAATGATTACGCGACAACGAACCGTTCAGTGTTTCTCTGAT
The DNA here is from genome assembly GCA_034508555.1 of Venustoraphidia nigricollis. Classification (NCBI taxonomy): domain Eukaryota; kingdom Metazoa; phylum Arthropoda; class Insecta; order Raphidioptera; family Raphidiidae; genus Venustoraphidia; species Venustoraphidia nigricollis. The sequence goes on from JAVRKA010000030.1 coordinate 223,574, forward strand.
TATAGGTGTGTTAAAACGGACGTGTATTTTCCTTTTGCATAATAATGAGCTAATGATACTTATGCTGGGTTGCACAAAACATTGTCAAACAATTGGAGTTAACAAAGACTTAGATTGTGATAATATAATTACAATTTTCATACATGTAAGATCAATCTAATTCCGTATTCAAACTCCCTATCATGTACTGCATTAGGTTGTATTCACACAAAAACAAATGCTTGATCTACACAGAAAAAAGCTGTTTTTCAAGTCAAATTTTCAGTAAAATGCGTAGAAAAAAGTCGTTTCGAAGTAAAAAATATGCAAAAAACAATGTTAAGAACGCGTTTATACGGTTTAAAAAAATCATTTCAATCGATCAATTATTTTTGGAACAGAATAAAAAATTCTACAATACTTTTCCTATATGGAGAAATATGTGCGGTCACAATCTAGGGTCATTGTCAAATCAAATTATTTGACAATCCTTTCTGCAACCCAGCATTAGGCTTAGAGTCCTAGTGCGAGAGGACACCATGTCATGCATCTGGAATCTTTTACATATGAATAAAGAATTGGGGAAATAAACACAAAAATTCAGCTTCCCGGGACTCCAGTAGCTCAAGAGGCAACCCTACTGAAAACTTACCATATTGCCACTATCATAGTAATTCTGAATGTATAACAAACTGGTCCACCAGTTTGTACTGCATCTGGTTTGTTCCAATCCAACATATTTGTTCCAAAACGGACCGCTACCAGTATAATAAAAACTAGTTGCAATAAAGAATACGACAAGCATATAAGTTGGAGTGAGACGGGCGTAGCGTAAGAAAATATGTGAAATTAGATTCACCGGCCTCTTGTCCAACTGATTTAGTAAATTATAAGACATTATTGCGGCACTTATAACGAAGAATGCATCAACTGCGACCCAACCACAGTGAAGAACCACGGCAAACATCGATCTGTAAGTCTGAAATGGAAAACAAAATTTTTGAATTCGTAAATCCCATATCGTAAAGAAAACAATGAGAATTTTTAAGGTGAAAAGGCGAAAGGTAAAATGCATCCCATTCGGTCAGCTTTGCATCTCGTTGGCTGTTTCCGACTTGGATCTAATATACCCACAGTGATGTAATATCTTGCTATTCACAACAACTTGCTGAATGAAACGGAAAAAGGCAAACGACATTAGATGACTTCTTCACAAAAAACAAAAGTCAAATGAGGAACCTTTCTCATCACAAACATAACTTCTTATTCGAATTTTTATTTGATTTTCATAAATGTTTTATGAACAAAAATCGATATAAGCAATTAATAAATCTATAATAATTAATGTGATAAAGCATTTAACGCTGTTTCGTACAGCGCAGGAACTTATTGGAACGTATCTACCGCGTTAATTGGAGTCTTATTGTTCTTTATTTAATGTGACCAGAGCTATCTCTTCATGGAACAACTGGTCCTATTTTTGTATCTGCCAACGTAGAAGAACGTTGTACAATTTATTGGAAAATTGAAGAACAGTTTCCGAAACACTGAACAGGAACATAATAGTTCTTTGTCTTTAGCCATTACTTACAGCGTCTAGTGCTGTAGCATCGGTCAATGGATGACCATGATATTTGAGTCCGATGTGAGCTCCAACGACTAAGAGCATTAAACCAAATTTGGCGGCATGCATTATGTCTAATCCGCGATGCATTGGCTTGAAGCTTATCAAAGACTTTATATTCTTCTTGAATGAAAAGCATTGTAAAATTCCGTCAATTTCAAATTTATCTTCTCTGACTGTGGCAACCACACAGATTATAATCAAAGCAATGAAAACCGACCTGAAAAAAAACAAGAAATTAACAAGAATCTCCCAGATTCTTCGGAGTCTAGTTTCAGCAGTACCATTTAAATTTGGTGTGTCATCTTGTAACTTTCATGACAACATTGTCGTCTAAAAACTGTACACTTTGGAATGCGATTGTAATCATTTTACTATTCATTGTTTTATGAAATTAATAGATAGAACTTTCATTTTCAAGATCACTCGAAACATTTTAGTAAATGCGTTTTATTAATATTTAGGCTTGAAAAGTCTATCTATTTAGTTCATATCAGAAAATGAATCAAGTATATTTATTCTTTTACTAAAAGAATATTGATTATTGATACAAAATTGACATTTTGTTGAATCCAAAGATGGAGAAACTTTTAAAATCATGCTGAGACCGTACCAAAAACTCAAAACGATGTAGGGAAATGGTTGTTGATCATCTGAAGTCGTACAACCACTTGATGGAACTGTAATTCGAATATCTATGCCTTCAGTGTTCAAAAATGGTTGAAGTTCTTTTGCTAATGTTGATTCAACATCACTCGGTGAACATGCTGATGGAATGCACATTGCCCAAGTTAAAATATCTCTTCTGTACTTTGTTACGTCACCACGGTACTATAAAATATTACATATTAAAATTATTGAGAATTACAGTAAGATCTCATTTAACGCTGCTCCGCTTAACACTGTTTCATTGTTACGCGATTTCTAAAAAAAAAGTTTAGCCACTGTAACGTAAATTATGGATCAGTTTATACAAAATGATTCAAATCTTGAGAGAAGTTTCATCTAAATCGGTCCAGCAGTTCTCGAACGATGTCGGTACAAATAAACTGACAAAATTCGGCGTCATAATTTACATAAAACATGGAAAAACAAACATGCGGACTCACACACACATTAAGAAATACATAATATTACATGTAACTTGAATTTTTTCGATTTCGAGAAATTCAGTGCTATAACTATAATGATTTACTCACTTGTAATTTTTCCCATGCAGATTTTTGCAGGTCGAAATCAAATAAATAAGGATCCTGTTCCAGCCATGAAGCGTTTTGCAAGCCATATTGAACTTTAACTAAACAATATTTTCCTTGGATGATGTTATTTTTTATGTGTACATTTTTAATTCTTGTGCATTCATCGAAATTTCCAATGTCAAATAATTGACCGCCCGCAATTCCACTTGGAAATTTAGTAGAAGAATCGAACACTAAAAGTGACAATTTGATTTTCAGATTTGCCACAAAAAATTCATGTTCCAAAAAGTAAAGGACTTTTAATAAACAAATACGAGTACATAATTTTTAAACTTGGACGCAGGATTTTTACTTCAATAAAAAAATAAGTTTTATAGCAAAAAAATGTACATAAATTTAGTATCAAGAAATGCTTAACGTTAATTATGACGTATTACAGTTCATTTTAATACTTCTAATAAGCTTACGAAATTTCAACTTTATTTTTTGAAAAGAATATACATTTGTGAAAAGTTCGCGGTATTATTCAAACGTCAAGCAGGTTAGGTAACCGTGTAACAACATAATTTATGTCAGTTGCGGCGCGCTAAACCACAAAACCAAATGTAAAATTTGACAAACGATTTAATTTCTGTTTCTAAATCAAAATAATAGTGCCAAAAAACCAAAAAAGTGTGCATGAACTCGAAAATGTATGAAACTATTGTGTGAAAGTGTAATTAGTGTATTTCTGACTTATAATTGACAAGGTAAGAATTTTGATTGTACATAACCTAAATTATCATATTGAATCTTACACAGATATATTTTATGTGATTATTTAAATTGTTGAACTATTTTTATAACTAACTGAACAACAATTAAAGGATATTGTTTGTCTTTGCAAGTCATCGATTTCTCGTGTATTGCTTATCAAAATTTTTGTAAAATTATTCTGAGAAAGAAACAGGTATCCAAAGTCTAGATTGAAAGATAAATATTATTTTTACAAAACATTTCTTTCGCATAACTTACTTTTGAATGCCCACAGTTTAAATTTATCCAAATTTTCCATATACAATTTAGTTTGTTCTTTGCATCTTACATTTTGAATTGATTTTGACGCTCCAAAAACTACCGGCAACATTGGAATGTGTTCAAACCATTTAGAGCGCTCATTTATTAGTTCAATTACTGTCGTGTCATTTTGCAAGAGAGCTGAATTTTGCGAAATCATAAACGCAAGATAAACGAAAAAAACCGCAATGTTTTTTATTTTGTGCATCGTTTTAATTATATTATTAAAAATTGTCTAAATTTTATGGAGCTGTAAAAAAATGAAATATATTGTTAAAAATTGTATTTTTTTAATTATTGTAGAATGCAGGTTTTATTACAATATTACGTAATTATTAATGACGGCTTTTATTAGAAATATTTATTATTCTGAGAATTAGGATTCTATATTAGATTTTATTGTGTAGAATTTTTTGGTTTCTATTTTATTAATTTATAATTATTCTAACAACTAGTTAATTAGTGCCACACATGGCTGGCCTAGAAACAAGTTTTGACCTTGGAAATAGAAAAAAAAATTATTTGAAATTACAACTGTTTTTAGGATTCCGTAGCCACTTGTGGAAACGTAAATTTCGCCCTGTCCGGCTAGTTGTTAGTCGTAACAAGAAGCCCGGGTGAACCCGTGTTAGTCCAGCAGCCACCGCCTGTTTTTTTAAGTGATTAATAACAGGCTGAATCTTCGTGAGTTCGTTCGGTTCGACGAGACGCCCAAGTTTTTCCTCTGTCCAAATTCTCAAAGAGGTAGGTAATGAGCTGCGCAAGATGTAAAACATGTCGATTTGGTATGGTGTCGAAATTATTAATAACCAGCTGATTTTTTGTATGCAGCTTACTAAATATTAGTATAATTGAATGGCCACAAAGTCCTACAAATGTAGTGGTAGGTTTTCCTAGTCCTACGCTTGGTAAAATTATGTTCTACACTTTATTCCCGATAGGACAAAATCAAACCTAGGTTGTTATTAATGAAAAAAGTGTTACCGTGGAATCGACAACTTCCAAGCGTAGGACTAGGAAAACCTACCACTACATTTGTAGGACATTGTGGCCATTCAATTATACTAATATTTAGTAAGCTGCATACAAAAAATCAGCTGGTTATTAATAATTTCGACACTCTACCAAATCGACATGTTTTACATCTGTGCATACCTCTTTGAGAATTTGGACAGAGGAAAAACTTGGTCGTCTCGTCGAACCGAACGAACTCACGAAGATTCAGCCTGTTATTAATCACTTAAAAAAAACAGGCGGTGGCTGCTGGACTATGTCTACTGAGACCCCCCTAGGAATAAGTATTGGTAAAAAGAATAATTAGTTTTTTAATGCATTCCCAATAAAAATGGATCAGATAGACAGAGTTGATCTCGTGGGATTTAAGTCCAGGACTTCGCGGTCCATGGGACTCCTAGCTCCTGTCACAAAATAACAAATAACTGGGATGTTGTTTTTTTCTCTTCCGAAATTTCTGTAAAAAGAATCGCATATATTCCAAAGCGCCGTGAGCCTCCACTTGGCCGAAGACGGCCCTGCCCACCAGAGGTTAAAATTTTATAGCGATATCCCATAGATTTTAAAATTTACAACCGTTTTTTTGACGCTCATGACCTCAGATGTCGAGCGTCTATAATTTGCAAAATCTATGTACACAAGATAAATTTGGTTAAATTTCATAGGGAGATGTCTTGTATTCTGGATAGTGTTGATTAATGTTTACCAGCTGTTCAACGCGCCCCCTTTTTCACCCTCATAGCTCTATCTCACGACCAGCTGGATGTGTGTGTGTATGTGTGCATGTAAGATGCACTTACGTTTCGAAAGCCACTAATTTCTATAAATAAACTTACTCAGTTTTGATGTGAATGCTTAAAAAAAACTAGAAATATGTACCATTCTTCCCATATGATGATTTTTAGTCTAGTTTTTACATTTAAATAGACGATTTAAAATCAGAGAAAACGAGAAAATTAGCTTAAGCTTTACGCGATTTTTTGTAGAGAAAAATATAATATTTGAAAAAATTATTGAGCAAGCAAAATTTGTCAGTACTTTGAATATAAGTTCGTAAAGAAAAAACTTCAAAAATGTTTAGTTGCCTTCTCGTAATTCGAAATCTTGTTACGTGCTGTAAAGAAATATTGACAAATCTTATAGCGTTTTTTTATTCAATTTTAGGGCAAAATATGTGTTTTTTGAAAGTGAGATTTTGTGAAACTTAATTTTTATTAAATGTATATATCAGATCCTTTTGATAATAATAATTATAAGTATTTTAGAGGAATAAGGATCAATGAATTTTAAGTTAAATTGTTTTTCACAACGTTTCGTATTTAATTAATACTGCATCAGGTGATCTAAAATAAAATAACAAGATAAGCTAATAACAAATAATAAAACAAATAAATAAATATTAACATACCTAAATTAAATATCTTAACAATTAGATTGAATTATATAAATAATAATATAAATAAATTAACAAGATAACTAAATTCAATCTAATTGTTAAGATATTTAATTTAGGTATGTTAATATTTATTTATTTGTTTTATTATTAGTTATTAACTTATCTTGTTGTTTTATTTTAGATCACCTGATGCAGTATTAATTAAATACGAAACGTTGTGAAAAATAATTTATCTTAAAATTCATTGATCCTTATTCCTCTAAAATACTTATAATTATTAAGTCTTAATAACAGCTACTAAAAACAGTAATAAAATGAATTTTGCAACCACATTTGGAAATTTCCCCGAAAGTATATTTTATAATTTGACGAATTAAAACTCGTAATAATTGTAAAAAATGTGTTCTGAAGCTTCTTATCCCCATGTCGATATGTTTATTTTTTTTCACGCACATCTAATGAGGTCTTTAATATTATATAAAACGTCCCGAATTGTAATTTAATTTTGGAGCCCCATAGTAACGAACTATCAGCAAAGTCGCTTGCCCCCCTCGAACCCTCCAACCGTTAGATTAAAAAGTAAGCACCTACTTTCATTTGAAAATTATTAATAATAAAAATAACGTCCGTTTCTCGACTTTATGTCATAACAGACGCCATTCGCACCATTACTATTTTCCATCTACCACACTTCCCGTTATTTTTCTACATTTTTAAAACTTCACCTTACGTAATAGCAATGGGCGAATGAAGGAATTATAGGAAGTTAGGATAGGGTAGGTAATTTTTGAACTAGGAGTTTGATAGATAATCGGCCATGGCCTCAAATAAGGAACCATCTCGATATTTATCTGGAATTAATTGAGGGAAACCATGGAAAACCTCAATCAAGATGGCCGTTACAGGAATTACCGTTTCTCGGCGAGAGGCAGTAGGAAAAAGTCCCAGTCATATCTGCCCCCGCCGAGATTCGAACCCGGTACCTCCCGAATGCGAGTCTAGTGCTGTCACCACTACTCTACCCAGCTCGGTACTTTCATTTCAAAATTATTACGGTAATTCGGACACTACAAAAAAATAAGCATACTGTTAATTTGAAAATTCTTTAGTTTCTCAAACGGTTTAAAAAACCCGAAAAAAATAAACGTGAACCTTTTATGAAAAGCATACCTATGGACCCCCAACACGCATGATCGTTAGATTTTTGACTTTTTTTTTGTTTAGCCCCTTATAAGGATCTGTCAAATTTTCATAGCATTTATGTATTTTTTTCACAAAATATGATAGTATTATGTATTATAGACGCTTGACAACTAAGATCATGATTTATAGCTGTAAAAACATCGTGGCGTTATGCCAAAAGTAATTACTCAAAAATACTGTGAACATTTTCGTTAGGAACTTTTTTAAAATCTCCGGATGTCCGGATCCTGGGAATTCTTCAGACGTCTCCGAAATTCTTACATACCTACACCTTTTTTCGGAAAATTTATCTCTCGTTTTATATAAATTTTGATGAATAGCGCGTAAAATTATGACTTTGCCATCTATTTATATTTATAATATACTATCATCTTTGCGCGTCGGAATCTGCACCTATTTAGCACTCATGCACAAAAACACCTTACAAGGGGTAAAAATCTACTAATTGTCCCTAAAGCTAATTTAAATATCTATAAGAAAAGTTCTCATTTTAATGCCGTTACTTTGTATAACAACTTGCCAAATGAAATAAAAAATGTATCCTTAATGTTGACATTTAAAATAGTTCTGAAGCAATTTCTAATATCAAATTGTTTTTATTCGATAAGTGATTATACTAATTTATTATGTAAATATTTTATAATTTTTTCTTTCCATTGGTGACTGTATACAATGTATATTGTTTCTCGTAGAATAAATGAATATGAATATACATATTAATAAAATAGAAAAACCCGGGTCGCAGTGCCAAAACCCTGCCGACAATATAGTGTATTTGCTTGTATAGGGCCGTGTGGTTTTATACTTTTATTATGTGAAATTAAGTTTGTTTTTGGGCAAAATAAAAAATTTAACCCCTTAATACACCCCTTAAAATAACATTTTTTTCTTAATTGTAATATTATTATCAATCTAACGTCTACACCGAATTAAATACACTCTTCAATAAATAAGTCACTATCTGCAAACTAGTGTTTTCATAAAATTTGTAAATCCGGTCCTGTCTTGCCGATTTTATTAAAATTGTGGGGACACTTTTTAATCACTACCGGAGGGTTAAATTTCAATTTTGAAACGATTCGGAGAATTTTTTCGGTATTTTGGGGCCCAAAAACAGTTTTCAACCCCTAAAAACTACCCTTAAAATAGCCCGATTAGGCCCATTTTAAATAGGCTTCTTGCGGTGATGGGTTTCAACACGTGGTCCAAATTTCGTTGAAATCAATTAACTCTTTCGAAAGTTATCGCACGTACTATATATATATATATATATATATATATATATATATATATACATATACATATATATAAACATTTTTAAAAATGGTGCCAATGTGTTTAGGAGGTTATGAAACGTCGAGAAATTTTGGTCCGACCCCTAGGTCCCGCCATCCGACCGACGCCAATAGTGTATGTTGCCATATGACAAATACACTAAAAATATTGACTCCTTATAAAATAACAGACAATGCCCTATCATAGAATAAATTAAAAAATTGAGTCGGTAATAGGCCCTAATATCCGTAACAGATAGTGACTTAGAAACTAAATAATATTTTTTTAGTAACTCACGAACTTTTTCAGTCATAAGAAAAAAAATGTCTGCCAAGATTCGAACCCGAACCTTTATATTAGCAGTGATAATCTTGTTCTTATGAATGAAACACGTTTACAAATTAAAAAAATCAAAATTGTACCGAAGTTCTAATGTTTAAAAAAATGGGATCACGAAATTGAATCCAAAAAAATCATCGAAATAAATTGCCATTTTACTAACATAAAATATACACCGATTACAATTTTATATATACTCACATTTTTTCCTTCAGATCGAAAACATTAAAAAATATTTTATTTAAACGATTTTTCACTTCGCACTTCACTCGATATTTTAATTTTTAAGTGAACACGTTTTGTGAATTCACAAAAATAAATTATATAATGTGTACTTCTAGTGGCAGTTGTCGTCCCTAAAATGATATAATTTCGGTTGATGGTTTGGATTGTCGGAAAAGTATAAATTATTTATAGAACTCTTAAAATTTTAGAGCCATGTATTTAACAACAAAACTATTAGCGCATTATTGTTAATTGTTGTACATTTTCATTCAGTTTACTGAAAACAAATGCCGCAAGTTAACAAAAAATTGTTTGGGGCATTCGATCTACATAGTCCCCACTTAGTTTATTTGCTTACATAATATAAGTAAGTATTATTAGATCATAAATGCATAGATCAGACTGCGGAACCTATTTTATATGGAACTATACAATTTAAGGCTGGTCTATACTCACATAATATTGTAAACCCGATTCACATAGGAAAAATGTTATGCGCAGTTGCAGAGCATTGTCAGAAAATATGATTTGAGAATGATCTTAGATGAGCCGTATTCAAAGTGTGCTCCGCGCAGCCTTAGGGCTCCGCTAGACCTCCGCAAGGGCTCCACCGAAATAATATCAACCTAAAGAACGAAACACCGACTTAAACCGCTGGTCAAAAATAAAAATACAACTTCATACCTCCCATTAAATTTGGTGGAATCAAAACAATGTTATGTAAAGAACGTAATTTTGTATGATTTTCGTTAAAGAAGAATCATAAAACCAGGCTTTGCTTATTTTAGGACTCCGTAAAATATTTAGTGTTTCCGAAAGATATGAGTATGAGAACCGCTGCCTTAGATTGTTATCATATAATATTATATAGGTATAAAAAATACTAAAGAATTTCTTAGCTATAAGAAAAGAAACCGAATTGTTGATTTTTTTATAGGTTTGTATATTTAAGCTACTTTAAATTTTAATGAACTTTTCTGATCACCGTATAAACAAGTAGAGTTGTGCGACAAAGATGTGAAAAAAGTTATTTTTAATTTCTATTCTTTGAATGACTTTGAAACTGCTTAATCGATTGACGCCAAAATCTAAGCATATCAAGTCTCAGTAAACTCTTTCGAATGCCGCAACCCCGATCTCAATCGGTTGATTCGCTTTTAAGATATCGTACGACAAAATTTTGTACACACACACACACACGTAAAAACGTGCATCAAAAATAGTTAGAATACCTTCCTAGGGACCCCAAAACATCGAGATCTAATAATAACTCGATTTTCGAAAATCGGATAGAAACCAGTAACTTACTTAAAAACTATATGGGTGTACAAAAATAAGGCTTCAATAGGGCAATTATTTTATTAGCAGGATCGATTTAAAAATCTACTATGCTTTTCTTATATCGGTGTGGTCACAATATAAAGTAATTTTCTGACTTTGCTTTCTGCAACTAATCCAGATTAGTATTTAAAATTTAGTTGATACTTTCACCAGTTCTCCGACTAGAACCTACGAACTGGAGGATCTCCTTGCCTGTTTATCGTCAATGATACATTTTAGTTGTGTACAATCGCTTTTACGTAGAAAAACCTAGCTGATTGAAAAGTCACCTTAACTTACTATAGTATATAAATACGCTGGCATTATATTATAAATATTTACGTCAGTTCATCTTTATTGCAAGACTACATAGAGGTGAAATTAGCTGCTATTAAAAGCGAGAGAAATGGTCAAGTAGTAGAAAGAAAGTGAAATGGTAAATATTTACACATCGTCCAAACCAGTTAAACCACTCTTCATCATTAATACGTTTATATGCACACAGATTCGAACTATAGAACTGCCGAGCGTCTATAATCTACAATCTCCCTATGTCATTATAAAATGTGCATTTTCAAAACTAATTTTCGATCTAATAAAATTTTGTTAGGCATGTCCGTTTGGTGTTTTTTATTTTGCGTCTTGGCAATATTATTATTGAATAGACTGTCTGTCTGGAACAGCTTTTTAGTGTATTTGCCATAAGGCAACATACACTATTGGCGTTGGTCGGATGGCGGGACCTAGGGGTCGGACCAAAATTTCTCGACGTTTCATAACCTCCTAAACACGTTGGCACCATTTTTAAAAATGTTTATATATATGTATATATATATTATATATATATATATATATATATATATATATATATATATATATATATATATATGCGTATATATATATATATATATGTGTGCGGGCAATAACTTTCGAAAGAGTTAATTGATTTCAACGAAATTTGGGCCACGTGTTGAAATCCATCACCGCAAGAAGCCTATTTAAAATGGGCCCAATCTGGGCATATTAAGGGTAGTTTTTAGGGGTTGAAAAATGTTTTTGGGCCTCAAAATATCGAAAAAATTCACCAAATCCTTTCAAAATTGAAATTTAACCCACTGGTAGTAATTAAAAAGTGTCCCTAAAATTTTAATAAAATCGGGCCTACAGGACCGGATTTACAAATTTTTTGAAAACACTTATTTGAAGATAGTGACTTATTTATTGAAGGGTGTATTTAATTCGGTGTAAACGTTAGATTGATAATAATATTGCAGTTAAAAAAATGTTATTTTAAGGGGTGTATTAAGGAGTCAAATTTTTTATTTTGCCCAAAAACTAACTGACGTTTGCATAATAAAGCCACACTGCTTGTATTAGCAAATACACTATATTGTCGGCAGGGTTTTGGCACTGCGACCCGGGTTTTTTTTCACCTTGCAGTATATAGAAATAAGGAGAAACATCTGAATGTTAAAGAAATGGCCGTCGATTAGCATCAAATAAAGTTGCACTGCTGTTCCAAAATGCCTATATTGTATGAAGAAAGCATCAAAGTTGTTAGAGCAGGAAAATATCAAACAAAGAAAGATAGGCATCCGTCTTCTGAAGACGTTATTTTTAAAATATTAATTACATACTGGCCATAAATGTTAAAATTTTAAAAATTAAAAAATGAATAATATTAATATAATTTGACGGGTATACCGTTTTTTTAACTGTTTATGGCATTAACTCGTTTTTGGCCAGTAGCTTTGTCTACAACTACACTTTGTCACAACAGCTATGTTCATATTGAACCCCAATAAGAGATTATTCTCCTTGCCTCTATCCTCGATACATTTGACGCAGAAAGTTGAAATTTGACATATCTAAAATAAGTAGTGACCCAATCACAGACGTGAAGAATAGTTGAGTTTCATATTTGGGAGGCAGTTTTGCTTGGTGGAAGAATGTTTTGACAATTATGCAAGTTACAGTATGAAAAATAGCAAATAATAAATGAGATAACTCTCGTAATTGGTGTACATGTAAACGTAGTAATTATGTTTTTGCATTGCTCATCTGAAGATGCGATTTTATTATTGGCACAATGAACTATTGCTTTCCTACTCGCTCTTTTCAAACTGTGGATTAGAATGAGAGAGAACACGAATCATTTTTCTGTTTCATTGCAGAGGCATTTCAATCATTATAACTCAGCTTGTGTGGTTTATTACTACTATTGAAATTGAAAACTAAACTCCGAGACAGATTTTCAAAGTAGCATCGTCCATCTTTGTCGTGCATCAGACGACGCGAGCAACATTTTGAACTAGAATTGTCCCATTTTTCATTGATTATTGAAATAGATTAATGAAAAAAAAAACGATTTCTCTGTATTTTTCGTTTTTAAAAATATCTATGAACAAGAAAGTTATAGATAGGGTTGCCATCTCTAAAATTTGGCAACCAGGACAAGACGCGTGAAAACCCCGGATTTTAGAACCCAGAACTCGGACATGTCAACAGGTTTTTTTTAACATAGTCAGTGCAATAAAAAACAGTTGAAAATGTCATAAATCACCTTTTTATTTATTTTCAGACCTTAAAATTAAATTTAGTTATCTTTTATCGTCATTTTAAATGTACCTAACAAAACAGAATCTTATTACAGTTTGTTACAAATTGCTTGATTAATCAGTTAGAATTTTTTTATTCATAAATTTTTAAACCCGGAGTACAAATGAAGCCCCGCCCGGACGCTCCCCGGATGCCCTCTAACTAGGACAAATCCGGAAAAACCCGGACGGATGGCAACCGTAGTTATAGACAATTAAAAATTGACGATCTATCGAACAAGACGTGGCGTCATTTGTCTGCAGTCTACGTATAAGCAACAAGAAGGCTACTAGAATACTATAGGTTGGACGTTAACATTGTTGAAAGCGTGACTAGGCAAAACGGGTGTAGGTTGTGACGTCTCGTTTTTACCGACTGTCAAACGTTCATTATAATTGAAAAATCAAACCAAGGGTTTCGAATGACGTAAGCAATCGATTCAACCAATCACATGGTCGTACGCCCGACCTATAAATAATCCACTAACCTTGGATCCATGGTACTTACCTGTCAAAGTAAGTTCGTTATTAAGCTACTCAATTTTCATAAACTTGATAATTAGTGACAGATATAGATAGATTTGCATTATGTATGTGAGCATCGCAGCTTTTTGAGGTCATTTGCGAAATTGGTGGGCTCTGAACCGTACAAAAGTCACCATTGTTTTAAAATGCCTTTCTTTCGATAAGTTCCTACGCTAAACAAGGTCATCGTAATATGTAGATAATAATTAATAGGCATAAGTGAAACGGAACCGAGAATAAGAAAATTTGCTATTTTTTTTTTAAGTTTAACGTGTCTGTTTGAAAAAAGTAAGAAATCGAGGGGAAGTAGAACTGGCAAATAAAGGGGAAGTTAGTTTGTCTCTTAAATTACATGAAACTGACAAGGATAAAAGTTTATAGTGTGTTGCTAATTATGTGTAAATATTATTAGTTTCACATAAAAAAAAAATTCAACTTGGGAATCATATTAAAAACTAAAGAAGTTAAACTTCTTATATGAGCTTATGAGCGTGAGACTCATGCTTTATTTCCGTTTAATTTATAGTAACACTTATTGTTAAATACTTTTTTGTTACATTAATTATAGATTTGTTTACTGCTGACATCGATTTTTGTTCATAAATAATTTATGGAAATCAAATAAATAAAGAAGTTATGTTTGTGACGACGAAGGTTCCTCATTTGACATATTTTGTTTTTTGTGAAGAAGTCATCTAATGCCATTTGCCTTTTTCTGTTTCGTTCAGCAAGCTGTTGTCGATAGCAAGATTGCATCATTAACACTTCGTCTTTCCTTTAAACTTCGGTCAACATTTGAATCATTTTTTATAAACTGATCCATAATTTACGTTATAATGACATTTTTTTTAGAAACTTTGTTATATTGAAGCAGCGTTAAGCGAGGTCTTACTGTATTTCAATATGTAATAATAAGAGTTTGTAATTAGATTTTTCATTTTTTAAATCACTTTTTATAAAAAAAACAAATACTAATTCACATATCCGATTCACTTGTAGGCAACATTTGAACCAAAGCTCCTAGTAAAATGAGCACATAAACACATTACCCTCCCCACACAGTTATTGTGACGCACCTTCAAACCGGCTTGGACAGTGTATACCTTTCCCAATAATATAAACCTACCTTATAATAATACTAATCGGAACGTTATTTCCATATTTCATTTCTATGGAATAACGTAGAATAATTACCACACGCTGAGCAGCATTGGATTTTCGAAGATATTATATAATATTCGTTTAAAATACTTTCAATAATTGGTTACGCCTAAATTACGAAATAGTATCATGCTATAATCATCTCTCACTCATTTCCGTATTATTGGACATGAATTAAAGTGAAATGGAAAGAAATGTATCGCTCACAACTATTTACGTAGGTATACAATTTGATCACTTGTATAAATATTTATCGTAGCGCTATTTGGCTCTTATTTTTAAATCGTCTTAAAATGTTCATATCGTTATATTATTTTGATTGAATGTAATCGTTTTATACAATAAAATAGCATTCAAAATTTTAAATATATAAGTTGGATCGAAAACACGAGCCGCCATGTTTACATACTGTGACGTCATTCTTGTAGTATACAAACAAGTGCAAATAAAGCTCGGTATCTTTACACGAGGCTCGTTCGTGTTTACTACAAGTTTGATGTCACACTTCAAACCATCATAACAGACAGTGTTTTCGACATGTCAAAAAATTCTGTAGCATAGTCCATCACGTGACGTATGAAATGAAATGACCTGTTATGAAAAATAAAAATATACTTTTTTTTATAATTTTAAACTGCATAGTTTAAAAGATATTAAAGAAAATTACGAAAATCGAGTATTCCCCTCTTATCTCCGAAACTACTGAGCCTAAATTTTTGAAAAAAATAAGAAATATAGGACCTCACTCATACTTTACAGGAAAATCTAAACAAAAATTCTAAGTCTCGAAGTTCTCGCAGAAAACGGAGTGGTACAGAATCTTCTTCACGCGAGCTCGCGGCTTGCGCTTTACCGCTTTTTTTCTATTTTTCTTCACGTTGATGAGGTTATAGTTTTATGGTTCTTAGAAATCCGGAATAGTTATAGTAAAGCTTTTTTACTGTCGCATGACGACTCTAAAATTTATTATATCCTTCCCTTTCTAACATATAGTGTACAAGAAATTTTTTCAATATAGGTGATCCAATATATTTATTGTAGAATATTTCAATAACATGTTCAAATTTTGAACTTTGATATTTTTGCCTGTCGTAGACGGGCTTATAACTAATCGTAAATAAATTCATTGAATATTTGAAAAATGATTCATATAAGTAAAATTTTACGAACGTATTTCTATTGGCAAATGGAACCACATAAATTACATTTATCAATCTTTTTCAAATTTATCTTTAAATGTACATGTAAATAAATAATTAAATTAATAACCAAACAACATACGGTTCCTCACGTATACACCGGAAAGAATGTAGAAAATTTTTGAAGCGAAAAGAAATTGAAAATACAGTAAGGTCATGATAATCCAAACGAAATAGTATTCGAAACCTTGTTTATTTAAAGCCGCTGCACACGAGGCAGGTTTTGCCGCTGGAGTCACTGCTGGGACTTGTGCTGACTGCGAGGATGGAAATGACGTCACTGCGGCTCCGCTGCGTGATTACAAGCTGAATTTCAAAATTTGAACCGGAGCTATTTTTCGTGCTTGATTTTCTGCTGACTTTAATAAAGAACCAATCAGAAAATAGTATCTTGTCACGTGGACGACATAGACAAATGTCATAAACAAACATGGCGTCATAGTGTCCTGTTCAGAGACAATAAACGTCGACTTTTGTTAACATTCGAACTCCCACTGATGCGCGTGCATCAAAACCACATCTATATATCCAGCTTCAAAAAACACGCGTCGTGTGAAGCCAAGACATACAAACCGTCACAAAATCCAGCGCCACAGCACACTTGGAATCTAGCAGCGAATCTAGCGCTAAAGCCAGCATCGTGTGCAGCGACCTTTATATATGGTCTAAGCGCACGGAGCTAATTAATTTGCAGGACTGAATTTTTTCAGGGAACTTAAGGTTACCAAAAAGAAGCAGTATTCCAAATTTCGTACGTCTAGATATAACCGTTTCCAAAATACGAGTGTCCAAGAATTCACATTTTGACATTCTCTGACGGATTAATACATCATTATACGATAAATCTAGGGTATTTTCTATCGAGCTAGAGCTTTGAAATTTGAAACATAGATAGTGTTTAAGATAATAATTACGAGAAAAATCAATATGGCGGTTTTTGCCACGATATAGCGATTTCTGCTTTGGGAACGTCCATAAAACACGTAGCTCGAGCAAGAGGAGGGGGTTCTGTTCGAAAGCTACGCTGAGCTATATGACGGGAGGGAGGAGTTGGAGTCAGGCTACGTAATTTTTTTCATGTATTTTATTTGGCGCAATGAAAATAATTTGCAGAATAAGTTGAATATTTATTTTCAAACATTGGTTACTTTTATTTCTAAAACGCTATATTCTTACAATGCTGTAATATAACTATAAAAAATATTCATATAACAAATATCAGTCTTGTTCATTTTAAATCATTTTTTTTAGTAGTTTGTTAACAGAAAACACAACATGTCTTTTGGACTTAATAATAAAAAACTATCCATCCGGGGGGGGGGGGTTCATAGGAAAGGCTACGTTTAAGGCTACATGGAGGGAAGGGAGGGGTTCCAGAGATTCTGAAATAGGGGCACGTGGTTTATGAACGCTTCCTTTGTGCAGTTACGGAGTATAAGCAGTGGATGTATGTGATAGTGGGATAGTGGACACTGGAATTGGATTATTTACTATTATATACATATTAACGTATTTAATTATAATATTATATGTCAATGATATTTAAGCAGAATGTAACTATACCCACCACAAACATAAACGTGATAAAGGGCCAAGTTCGATACAAAGAACAAGGGGATTTGCCGGTTTTATCGAAAAAAAAACCGACCAAATGCGAGTTGGACTCGCGCACGAAGGGTTCCGTACCATTATCTATAAAACGGCAAAAAAAATCATGTCTATTGCATGAGAGCCCCATTTAAATATTTATTTTATTCTGTTTTGGTATGTGTTGTTATAGCGGCAACAGAAAAACATCATCTGTGAAAATTTCAACTGTCTATCACGGTTCATGAAATACAGCCTGGTGACAGACGGACGGACAGCGGAGTCTTAGTAATAGGGTCCTGTTTTACCCTTTGGGTACGGAACCCTAAAAAGTAGTGAGGTCTGAGAACGTGCCTAGATTTCACTTAGCAAGTTTTTATGGCTTCATATTATAAATTAATGACTCGTACCTATATGTAAACTAGCCAAGTAATTTATATCTTTTTTTCGGCAAAAACCAGCAATCCCGCTTGTTCTTTGTATCGAACTTGACCCTTTTTCAAATGTTTGTTTTATTACAATATCTGAAATCAGAAACATTCCAACTCACGAATTCAAAATTTTCATTCTACAATACTAATTATCCTCTTAATTTTCTTATACGCTCGCGTCACATATATTGGCGTTTTACGTATTAATGGAAAATCTGGAAAAATCAGATAATTTTTTTGTCAAATATTTGTGGTCACTTGCGAAATATTTTTCAATTAAAATATAAATTTTTCGTTCTGATTTTGTGTTATTTCAAGCACTTTGAAATAATATTTTTGGCTGGATATTCAACCAGTATTGCTAAGATTAAAGAGGCTGCGTACGAAACCACCAGATCACTTATTGTGTTCCAAACCTGAAATGTAATAAAATGATCGTGAAAGAATTTTTCAAATCGGTTCGCTAATCAGAAATACAGCATTAGAATATGAAGCTCAAAATGGATATGGGCACATGACAAAGCGTAACATAGATGGCAGCAGATACATAACGACCTAAGTTATGATCGGAAGCCTGAGTAATTAGTAAAAACCAAATCTACGTTTTCCTTTCGAAGTTACGTAATTTAAATAAGGAATAATTCAAAGTAAATTTGTGATGCTGTAATATTATAGCCATTATTTAAATAAAAATAATCAGTTTTTTATCTGTAATTTGTCCTTTAGTAAAGTGGATTTCGCAAACATAAACTTATTTTGCACACACTGCTATGAACTATTCACAGACTGAGGTCATTATATAGCTGGCGCCCCTAGCGGTACGGTTTGGCAGTGCTCATTTCCATTGTAATTTAATTTACCTGAATGTATGGATGAAAGTATCGTGGTGACCTTTGAATTCCAAGGTCAAAGATTTGTGGAATAAAGTGTACTAAATAGGCGCCATAGGCCAATCGACTCATAATAATAAACAGCCTTGATGACATTAGTTTTCTGAGGTGCTCTGAAAAGAAATATGAACAATTGGCAATTGGCTGACATTACATGGAGTCTTTTTCCCGACAGTTGGGATAACAATAATTGAAAAACCAAACTATGGGCACCGGTGACAAAGGCAATCGACTCAACCAATCACAGACGTGACTATGTTTATAGCCTTCTAGTATTCTAGTCACACTGAATAAAACCCACGTCTGTAACACCCCAGGTTTATAATCGTTGCGTCGGTGTTCAACGGCATGAATTCAATTCACTTTGTCGGGCGTAAAGAATTTTTACTTCAAGAACGTAAATTAATTAATTATTAGTGTATTTGCCATATGGCAACATACACTATTGGCATCGGTCGGATGGTGGGACCTAGGGGTCGGACCAAAATTTCTCGACGTTTCATAAACTCCTAAACACTTTGGCACCATTTTTAAAAATGTTTATATATATATATATGTATGTATATATATATTTATATATATACGTATATATATATAAGTATATATATGTGTGCGGACCATAATTTTCGAAAGAGTTAATTGATTTCAACTAAATTTGGCCCACGTATTGATATCCATCACCGCAAGAAGCCTATTTAGAATGGGCCTAATCGGGCCATTTTAAGGGTAGTTTTTAGGGGTTGAAAAATGTTTTTGGGCCCTAAAATACCGAAAAAATTCTCCGAATCGTTTCAAAATTGACATTTAACCCTCTGGCAGTAATTAAAATGCGTCCCTAAAATTTTAATAAAATCGACCTTATCGACCGATTTAAAAATTTTAAGAAAGACTAGTTTGCAGATAGTGAATTATTTACTGAAAGGTGTATATAACTTGGCATAGAGGTTCGATTGATAATAATAATGCAATTAAGAAAAAAAATGTTATTTTAAGGGGTGTATTAAGGAGTAAATTTTTTTTATTTTGCCCAAAAACCAATTTAAGTTCGCATAATAAAGCCACACTGCCTGTATAAGCAAATACACTATATTGTCGGCAGGGTTTTGGCACTACGACCCGGGTTTTTTATATTTACCAACGTCTCCATAAATAATTACGAGAATGATACTGCATATACTCCCAGTGTACACCAAACGTTGGATGTTGTTGAAAATGGCGTTGGACAGAGGATCGGTAGGACTGTTGGGAAGCATGTAATAATAACCCAACACGTGTGGGATATGAGCAGTGACCAGAAGACTGATTATTAGCACCCAACTAGTTACCTGAAACCAAATTTCCGAATTAGATTGTAAAATACTGTAGAAAATTGGCAGCTATGTATAAAACTGTGTATTTTAAAATTGAACAAGAGAAATGTAATTTAAAGTCGTTTTTACCAACAGTGCTATTAAAACTTGGGATGAACGTGTCTAATGAACAAACGAACGCCGTTTATTGGTTCATTTTTTATCGTGACGACGTCATATCTTATTTGACTGAAATTCTCTTACGTTGCAAAAGGTCTCAAAAGCTACTATTTGAAATAAAATGTAAATATGTATTTTAATCTCGCATAAAATTGTTATTGTCTTCTGCCTACTCCTCAATTATATTAAATTCACAGTCTGGTCCGGCTTCGCCCGGATTTGTGAATTGTATATTTAAAATAGACATTTATGCTGCAGCGGAATTTCTTCTAAAATAATAGTCATATATTTGCCTAGCTTTGTTTTTTTTTATTATTTATTGTTAACTAAATAATTTATTGAATTATTTGTTATTAAATAAATTAATAATTAATTTATTAATAGATAATTATTTACAAAGTTAAATTGCTTTGAAAATTCTCACAAAGAAAACATTTCGCATTCATAGAAGAGATCCGCATAGAATGCCCGTTCGCGCGTGTATGCCCGCACTTCTCCCACTTATCATACATACATACATAAGCCTGATTCTACTACGGGCGATCGGAATATGCATAAGTAATGGGACAATGAGTCTTAGTGACAGATCAAGTTATAGGAAGTCCCAAATGTAATTAATTTATTAATTCAAAAATTAAACTAAACAGTGAAATAAAACATAACCTACTGCATTTTTGAAATCGTAAGAAACATTTCAAAAAAAGTTACATCATAATTCGTTAACTAGTTTTTATAATATAATAGTATAGATACATACCCTAGAAAGTCGATTCGTAAATTTAAACTTATACAGAATTAGCCCCGTGATTATTCCCAACATGTACGGACCAGCTCTCATGTGGGTAGGAATGTAGATATTTTGAAAATACGTATTTAAACGCACATCCGATAATCTGAAAAAAATTGAAGTAATTTTTTTTTTAATTTAGTGCAACGATGAAAATGATATGAATAATACAGTAGAACCTGGATAAGTTAAGAACCTCTGTAAGTTAAAAATTATTTGAATTCCCTTCCCCTGAAAGCATAAAATCTCCATTACTTAAATCACTAAACCTCGGTAACTTAAACAAGTATTCTGAACATCGAATTTTTAATGTGTAATTTGTAATTGTTGTTGACGTTTTCTATATGAGTTTTTTTCCTCATCAATTGAAATAAAGAGCTTACTACTTACTATAGAACAAAACAATTAAATATTGTAAAATGTAATATAATAGGTAGATACAGAATTTGTAATTTTATCTATTACAGTAGGACCTCGATAAGTTAAGAACCTCTGTAAGTAAAAAATTTTCTGAATTCCCTTCCCCTGAAAGCATAAAATCTCCATTACTTAAATCACAAAACCTCGGTAACTTAAACAAATATTCTGAACATCGCCTTCGATAACTTAAAATAATATTTCGGTGACCTCCATAAGTTAAAGTATTATCAGTGAGTCATCATGAGTAAGTATCCAAACAAAAGGTTTTGCCAAGAACTTAATTGATTTTCACTTTAGTCTTCCACTAAATTGCTTTACGTATTGCTGTGCGCAACAAATATTAATTAACGAGTGAAAGAAAAATAAAAAACCTCGGTAAGTTAAAAATTTTACTCTGACAACCTCTCTAACTTCAACTCTCGATAAGTAAAAAATTCAATAACTTAATTTTTTTTAACGTTTTCCTTGGATTTTAACTTATCGAGGTTCTAGTATATAATAATAAAATGTAATTAATATACTTACTCGGGTATAATTCGTAAGAATGCTTCGGATTTTTGATTATACATTATCAAAATCGGTATGATATTCGACACTACAATCATGGTGGCTAATAAACAATATCCGACATATTTGAATTTGGCAATAATGTACGTGATCAACATTCCCACGATAAACAAATGATAATCGACAGATATGTACCACGACGTAAACATGCACTGAAAAAAAAACGAACAGTAAAATTTTGTCATTTTATTGGATTAATTTTATATCAAGCAACGCAATCATGATCATGATCATCTCTTTCCAGGATTGATGATGGATATCATTTAAAATAGGTCAAGAAGATGAAGACGTGAAAAACATCATTACTTTCAACTTTAGGGTGCTAATGCGTCACGATTTTTTATGTTTCATATATAAAAAGGTCAATTTTGGTAAGAACTAAAGAAATCGATGCTGAAATATTTTCTGTTTTAAGGCATACAAAAACTATGACAAAAAGTGTTAATTAATCGCAGTCGTAGTTCCAATAATAAGAAAGCAGCTACCAACTGGATATAATATAGTACGGCAAATATTATCCAGATTGTAAAATATGCTCTCAGGAAATTTCGAACCGTGACGTGGTCGCAAAATTCATTTTATTATTGTTTTTATTAGCTGTGATTAAGCATTAAGGTTCACGAAATGTGACTTGCTGCTTAAAACTTTCAAAAAAAAAAAATTTTTTTTGCCCTAAAAATTGAATAAAAAGACCGTGTTATAATTCGTCAATATTTCTTTACACCACTTCACTGCATTTCGAATAACGGGAAGGTAAATTAACATTTTAAAGTCTTTTCTTAATAAACTTATATTAAAAATACTGACAGATTTGGTTTACTTAATAATGTTTTTCAAATGTATTATTTTTTTCTGTAGGAAAATTTGTGTAAAACTTAAACTAATTTTCTCGTTTTTATCTGGTTGTAAATCGTTTATTTAGATCAAATAAACTGTAAAAACTTCGCTGAAAGTCATATGGGAAGAATAGTACATATTTCTAGCTTGTTTTATAAGCATTAACATCAACGAATAAATAACATTTTTCATAGCAATTAGAGAATTTCGAAACGTAAGTGCATTTTACTTGTAACACACATCCAACTCAATAAAATAGAGTTATGCAGATGAAAAAGGGAGCATATTGAACAGCTGGTAGACAGTCACCTTAAGCAAGAGATTATGGTAAGAAGAACTGAGGAAAAATTCGTTCTTACAAGGAGTTAATTCTAAAAAAAATGCTAGGTGACTCACGATATTTTCTGGCTCGTAGTAATTATTAATCATAATTAAACTGGTCCACCAACTTCGAACGCATCTGTCGCGCTCCAAACCGATTATTTTCTTCCAGAACGGTCCGTCGCCCAAATACCACAGTACTGCAGCATTGAAGAATACCACCAGCATATAAAGTGGCATCAGTCTCACGTATCGAAGTATTGCAAGGTAGAAAAGATTGATTGATTTTCTTTCGGCAATTTTTTTCATCAGATGATAAACAATCAATATGCTGCTCATGGCAAAAAATGCATCGACTATGACCAAGCCGTTGTACAGCATGAAATAACTCGGATCTCTGTACGTCTGAAATACAAATATAGATATCTGGTCATTCGAGATGTACAAGAAATCTTTTTGACCAAGGCCGTTACCAGAAGCGATCACCAGGCGACATTTGTTACACAAATGCCAGCAAATGTAACAGTCACATGGGTCAAAATCGCATTCCGTTCTTGATACACACTGTATTTTTTTGCCGTACATCCTATAACCTAGCGGCTTTTGTCTTCATTTTCAGTATTTTCAACATTTTTTAACGAAAAATACGTCAAACAATAATATTGCAATTAAGAAGAAAATATTATTTTAAGGGGTATTAGTAAATACACTATGTTGTTGGCAGGGTTTTGGCATTGCGACCCGAGTTTTTGAAGTTACACTTCTTTTGGTGCACTGAGGGTAAAATTTTCTCTGTTACGGACGTTGCGAACGCAGCATGCAACGAATATGTTGCGGAAGTTGTTTCTGATAACGTCAAAATAGTTATTTCATAAAACAACAAAGTAGGGTACACTAGCGACATCGAACGGAACTTCTTAAAAGCTATTAGTTTAGTGTCCTGACTGAATAACAATTTTTGACAGTTAAATAACCTCAACACTTGTATTTTTGTTTTTTAATTACGGATTCAACAGTACAAAACCATCTAATAGTTAAAAAGTTACTTTATGAACTAAAAATGGAACAAAAATGTATATAAATTATAAGACCACAAATTTAACCCAATCTGTGTTTAAAAATGTTTTTCCAACTATATTTATCATCTCCCTAGATATCCTATTTTATTTTATCAATGTACATCTTTAACGAAAATGTGAATGTCAACTATCGCCATCACGCCAAAGAAGTATAACTTCTGTCGCGCACCTCTTTTTTAATAAGTAGTAAAAAGTAAAAACCCAATAATATTATTCATACTCACGTATTCCAGAAAATAGGATTCGACTATCGGATGACCATAGTGTTGAAACACTCGATGTCCGTGTATAATGTTTAATAACATGATGACTTTGATAGCATGAATGATATTCATACGTGACGAATCATCAACATTTACTACCAATAGCTTTTCCAAATTGTTGATCATTGAAAAACAGTCTAGAACATTTTTTACATTCTCATTCAAAAATTTCGTTGATAACGTACGTTCCAATCCATCGAAAATTGTAGCAGTTATAATTAATAGGAACAGAATTGTTACGACCGCGCTGAAAGTAATAATGATTCAATTAAAAGATGTGAATTTTGGATAACATGCGCCAGAATCAATTTTACGTTTTTTCCGCGGGCCTGTAATTTTTTAGTCTACAAATATGAAACAAATAAAAACCCGGATCGCAGTGCCAAAACCCTGCCGACAATATAGTGTATTTGCTTATATAGGCAGTGTGGCTTTACTACGCGAACTTAAGTTGGTTTTTGGGCAAAATAAAAAATTTGACTACTTAATACACCCCTTAAAAGAACTTTTTTTTTCTTAATTGCGATATTTTTATCAATCGAACCTCTATACCAAATTATATACACTTTTCAGTAAATAATTCACTATCTGCAAACTAGTGTTTTCGTAAAATTTTTAAATCCGGTCCTGTAGGGCCGATTATATTAAAAGTTTGGGGACACTTTTTAATTATTACCAGAGGGTTAAATTTCAATTTTGAAACGATTTCGAGAATTTTTTCGGTATTTTGGAGCCCAAAAACATTTTTCAACCCCTAAAAACTACCCTTAAAATGGCCCGATTGGGCCCATTTTAAATAGGGTTCGTGCGCTGGTGGATTCCAACGTGCGGGCCAAATTTAGTTAAAATCAATTAACTCTTTCGAAAGTTATTGCCCGCACATATATATATATATATATATATATATATATATATATATATACACATATATATATATATATATATATTTATATATATATATATATATATATATATATATAAATATATATATATATATTTATATATATATATATATATATATATATATATATATATATATATATATAAATATATATATATATATATATATATATATATATATATACACATATATATATAAACATTTTTAAAAATGGTGCCAAAGTGTTTAGGACGTTATGAAACGTCGAGAAATTTTGGTCCGACCCCTAGGTTCCGCCATCCGACCGATGCCAATAGTGTATGTTGCCATATGGCAAATACACTAAAAAGAACGGAGTTAATTACTGCATTTATTATGAGTGAGAACATTCGAAGTGGAAAATGCTTTAATAGATGTTAGTTTTAACATTAGTGCCCATTAAATTATGAACATACATGTCGCTATGTGCGTTTAATATTCAATTTAAACTAGATGAATTTCATCGAAAAATATTTATTTTTAATTTCTTCTAAAGATCTCGCGGGTCGCAGTTGGCCTGCGCGTCGAGGGTTACCCACCGTTGTTCTTGAGTATTGATCTGGAATGCTTTTAAATTTTTTTTAAACATTTGATAATTTTCATCTCTTGCTGGAGGAAATATTTACATATATACTCCAAAATTATCTAAGTTTTGAAAATGTTACTTCTTTATATTATCATCTCCTTGGGAGATTATTTTTTTTTTTATTTTCTGCACTTTAAGATTCATCTCTTGACTATGAGGTAGGCAACACAACATATGTCGCTGTACGGCGTGTTAGCCTGCTGACACTAAGCCAGATACAAATAAGGACAAATACAAATTCAATACAAAGCATCTAAAAAATAGATAGGTTCCTACGGAAGTTTTCTCAGGCTTATTGAAATCAGAGCGTTTATTTCTGTAAATATGATCAGTGTAAGAAGTGTTTTCAAATATTTGAGGTTAATTTTTTGTAAGTATTATTCTTAAGTTTGTGGAAGATTTGATTTCAATAAATTACTTGCATCTATATTATAAAAATAAGTTTTTAATCACGCCAAAAACGCATAACTTCAAACACGCGTACATAAGCACCCGCGCCCATCTTTTTTTTGTTATTTTTATTTTAAATATTTACCAAAATGCTTTTACACCAGACGACAAACTCCAGTGGTCTCTGACAGTGCATCCATCGCGTGGAACATGAATAGAAAATTCAATTTCATGTGATTCGGCCAAGGGCTTCAATTCGTTTGTCATCACGGTCTGAATTTCGTTACCAGCACAGGACGACGGAATGCAGATGGCAGAAGTGATTATGTCTTTCCTTACTTTCGTGTAATCGCCACGATACTATTTAAAAAAAAAAACATATTTTAAAACCACTCGCGCGCCAATCACATGTCTTACTTTGATAGATGCACGTGCGGCCGGTCGGACGTGTCTCGGCCGGATTGCCTGCCATGCGCGTCGTATGACACGCGGAGGTGCGAAATGAACGCGGAAGCCGATTGAGATTTCAAACGGTCGGAGGTGTTTCGACCGATACGCCGGTCACACGTGTCGCTATAAAATGGGTCTAAAGCTCAAAAGCGCATTTTTTATGATTTTCATGAGAGAATGGAAAATTGTTCGAGCGCTAATTCGAAAAAATATATGTTCGTTTATCGCCAGGCAGTGAAATTAAATTTTAATTTGTGGATATTTTCAAGTGTCCGACTACTAGGGTAAGAGAGGTTGTCAATTATAGATGCACGATAACTAAAATAGATTGTAGAAAGGCTTTGATGTACCATACCTGTATCACTTCCCATGCCGATTTCATTTGACTAAACGTCAGTTTGAACGGATCTTCAGTTAATTTTGAAGTGTTTTTCAAATGATAATGTATTTCGAATAAACAATATTCTCCTTTTAAAATCTTTCCATGTCCGAAATCTGCCCTAGCGCTTAGACATTCGTCGAAATTGCCGAGATCGAAAACTCGACCTCCCAAAACTCCAGTCGGCATTTTTGTGGATGAGTCAAACACTAACAAATTCGAATATACATTTAAAATTAAATAAAATACGTAACGTTTTAATTTATTTACACTTAAGAACTTTTTTTTGTAATAATTATTTCGCACAAGAGCAAAAGATGTTGATTTTTTTTCATTTTTGGGGTTCCATACCTCAAAAGGAAAAAAGAAAATCATGAAATTTGGCAAGAAGCAGTGTCTTACAACACAAGTAAAAGGAAAAATCCGAACACAGTTCCAAGGGATATTAATTTCAACTTGATCGCGTTTCTGAGAAAAAGTGTCTTAACGGACAACGAAGTGATTCTATAAGGGTTCCTTTTTTCTTTTGAGGCACGGTACCCTAAAAAAGATTACACTTATTACAAAAATAAATTACTTGATGTTGCCCATAGCGTAAAATTTTTCAAGTTGTTAATATAAAGTTGACAATCCCGTTTGCACGTTGGATCACTTATCAAGTCAGATTTGGCAAACGCAGTTGGAAAAACTGGAAAATCTTCGAACCAATTACTTGAATTATGAGTATCACTAACATTTTCACACCAGACACCCACATTTATGAAAAAAGTTAACACAAAAATATTTTTAAAATTCGGCATAGTTATACAAAACTGTGCACAATGTTTCGAAAACTACGCGGTATTGATCGTAAACTGAAAGATATTTGCAAAACAGCATTCATAAAAAATTTTCTTTATTTAGTACTTTCCCATTAGAATAGATTTCCACTTTTGTTACAAATTTATGCACGAAGGTTGACTACCATTTTTATAGTGTGTTCTTATATATTGTAGATTATAGACGCTTGACAGCTAAGGTCATTTCATTATAACAGGCCTAGTAAGCAGAGAGCTACTTTATTATAATACTGACTTTATAATTGTATATCGGATTTAAAAATTTAAATTAACGGTCAAAATAGTAGCTTATGTTACATATCTTATAATGGTGAATGTGACATTATGTTTAAAACGAGAGCCAGTGATCATTACGCACGAGATGCATATAGTATTTTTTGCACGAACCTCCTATAAACTTGCTGATTTTCACATCATTTTTAAAATTTTTGACAGTTCAGTTTTGAGCAAGTTCACTTCTAAATATTTTCATACTTTTACTATGGAAATGGTAATACGACTACTTTACCCATTCCTTTTGTTTTACTTTATACACTATTGCGAAATTGGTGATTTTACAACCGCTGTACAAGCATTACCTATACATATAGTTGGTCAAAAATATAGTTGATTTATTCTGTTCCGAACGTCTTGTAGCTAAGAAATTTCCTTTGTCATTTGATTAATCGTATTTATATGATTCATTGCATTTTTCACAGATTAATAGAAACCGGTTTCAAGGATAATTAAATAATGTACAGAAAAATAACGTCTATTACATTTTCCATTCCTTGATAATCATTAATATACTTCAATTCATAAAATCATAAATTCACTTATACGTCACAATATAAGCAGTTATAGGTACAGTTTTTATGCGTGACGAGGGTATACTTTACATTGTTTCATTGCTTCACCGCTCCATTAAGCGAACCGTACTATAATGATGACTCGGTTTCTGTTATTTCAGAATCTAATTATGTCTATATATTCAATAACTTATAACATTACATTAAAACAGGGGTGTCAAATTGGCGACCCAGTTAGAGCCCTCGACGGATTTTGTAACTTTCCGTGTCGTCTTCATGAAAAGAAGTTCGTGTAATTATGTATATGCACGTTTGAAGTTATACTAATTTTTAATATACCGGGTGTCTCAGAAGTCGCGCATCCAATTGTTAGGATCGAAAGAGAAAAATATTCTGAGCCCAAAAATCCATGTTTGGAATTTTTTGATAACGTAGTTAATTAGTAATTAATTAATGAAAGTGACCAATCAGGAACGCGCTACAGAAGAATAAAAAGTGAGTGGGGAGGCAGTAGGGGACGCGATAAAGAGACGCCAGGGGGCCTTGACAAGACAGATGCGAAAAGTGGAAATCACTGGCGAGCGTTTATTAAGTTATTTTATTCATTAAAAATTATTAGTGTAGTTTCAAAAAAAAAATCGAAACTGGACTCAGACAAAAACTCTGGAAGGCTTTGATACAATAAATTTATTTATTTAGAAATATTAAAGCATTTTCATATTATAAATCCAACGATCGACATAGATAATTTTTCTCGCAAGCATTGATCAAATTTATTTATGTATTCATAATTATTTGAGCAATCAAAAGAAAAAAGTCTAAACTCAATCGAGTAGATGCTCAAAATGTTGTCCGTTCTCCTGAAGACAGAGCCGGCATCGCTTGAGAAGATTTTCTCGGACAGTTTCTAGCATTTGTGGAGTGACTGTTGTCTGAGCAGCATGAATTCGTGCCACGGTCTCCATTTGGTCCTGGGGCTCATCAAAGGAGACCGACTCTTTGAAATTTCCCCACAAAAAGTTTCTTGAGAAAAATAAATCAGCCAAAGACACGCTCTCGGTTTGTCTGAGTCCATTATTTTTTTATTGTAATAATAATAATAATTATTTTATTAATTAACCAAAATAAGTCAGCCAACGACACTCTTTCGGTTCGTCTGAGTCCATTGGTTTTTGATTTTAATAATAATAATTATTAATTTAGTAATTAACCGAAATAAATCAGCCGACGACACTTTCTTCTGTAGCGCGCTCCTGAATGGTCACTTTCATTAATTAATTACTAATTAACTACGTTATCAAAAAATTCCAAACATGAATTTTTGGGCTCAGAATATTTTTCTCTTTCGATCCCAACAATTGGGTGCGCGATTTCTGAGACACCCGGTATATATAAATAGTATTTCTGAGAACTTTTTAAAAGCTCATCAAAATCATAAAGCCCTACATTAGTGCGCCAACTTGCTTTGGCTTCCAATATATGTACACAAAATAAGATGCTAGAATTCTTTGTTGAAAATATTTATTTTATATTAAAAAAGATTACATTTTCTTGTCACAAAGACATCTATAGATATTAAAAATAATATTTTACCAGTTATATGAGCTTTGGTGAATACAATTTCAAAGTTACTCACAATTAATTAATTCAATTATGACTAAAATTCTGAACAGAATGTTATTAATTTGTTTGCCACATTAAAAAAATGTTTCATGATTATAAAATTATAAAAAATATAAGGAATTTTACGTAATCTATTAGCTGAATTTACATTTTTATTACAAAAAAATGCATTATTTTTTTTAATGATGTAAATATAATAAATTATTTATGTATTAATTATTGATGATTAAGTCAAGCCTGCATGAATATGCCTAAAAGACTATATTAATATTTCTAAGAGTCTAGATCACCGTTCGGAAACCCAAATGCATTGGTGTGCTACAAAACAGCTAATTTAAATACTTCAGTAAATACAGTAGACAAGGAGTGTATCTGATTATTCAAAATCGTCGAATTATTGAAATGTAACAGCATATTGTGCTGATTACAAAAAGAAATTTTTCTCGCAACGCCGGATTACAGGATGGGTTTGATTAGCGCATGGCCGGATTATAGAGTCTACTGTAATAGCAAAAATAATAAAAATAAAGTTTTTTTTGTTAGTTATTTTGCTTTAACTGTAACTGAAAATGGAAAATTTACTGCAATTTTAAAATCAAGTTTGATGGTTATTTTTATGAAGAATTTTGTAGTTTTTTAGAGTGCTGCTGGCATTTTATTTAATATAAAAGCACAAAAATACAAAAAAACGTAGATAAAACATTGAACTTGCGTTTTCTACCTAAAATTAATTCCGATATATAATTAATACAAAGCCTTGGCTGCAATAATAAATATTTTTGCTGTGTTTAATTTGAAATTTCCCCCCTTAAATTTTCGTAATACTGTTCTCTGCTAACCCTTTCTCGGTTAGGAGCATCGAAAAATGTTTGTGTAACATTCTCATAGAGTTACATAATTTTTTTTACTTGAATAAAAAATTGATAACGAGCATATTTAGTGTCTTTCAAATACAACACATTGCATATTTAAAAGACCGCGCATACTTGTCAAACATGGAACAGCACGATTAGCACAACACAAACTTGCCAATCTGCACGATCTCGCACACTAGACCAGCGGCACGAACCAGCAAATTTTAGTGCAGGTTTCGTGATGTGCGGTAGACATTTTGCAGTTTCCAAGTAGTTTAATGATTGTAATTGATGAAAACGACAGATCATTAGCACACTAGATCGGTCCAGCACGGCTAGACAGAAATTGCAGGCGACCGACTGACAGTCGTTGCTGGTTGCAGGTGTTGGTCTGATGTGCGCTTCTCCGTTAACACTAAACCTACCGATACTTCATGTATTTCTATTCCTACCAAAGCGGGTCAAATTACCCGTCTTCAAAATGTTACATGTTATATTACTATATCTAGCGAAAAATATATCAATTAAGCCAATTTGGTACATGAATAAAACAATTTTTTTCAAATAACGATTCAAAATAGTTTATATATTAAATTTAAAAAACATAACCTGAGGACTCACATTCGTCCGTAGTGTCAAATGAATCACTATATTGCTCTATGTTATCCACTTCACTTTCAGATAGTTTCTTTTCACTAAATTCTGAACACTCTTCATCTATGTTATTTATAATTTCTAATGATTTCAAATATGTTGAACGTTTCGACACTTTGGGGATAAGAATTATTAGTAAAATGATGAAATAAGAATTCTTGATTCGCAAAATAACACTATAATACTCGCTTGGAGTAGAGTGAAATTGGCTATTCATCCGTCAGCCAACAACAAATATAGCACAATGCAGCAAAATATATCACGCAATAACAAAAATGTCCAGTACAGCGGTTTCGTATCACAAGAAATACAAATCAAGATACATAATCTTTGCACGGGTCAAATGACCCCTTGCGGTAGTCAGGGCAGATTACATATATTTCTCGGTAAAAAAATTAACAAGAGAAGAGTAAATCTTGAAAAATATATTCGAGTTATTTTTTAATAAAAGTCGTAAAGGCAAATGGCGATGTGATAATGTTATTTTCAAGAAATTCTGACAAAAAGTTTAAAATGGGTCATTTGACCCGTCATGGTAGGTTTAGTGTTAAATAATAGACTTGTTGTGCTGGTCGTGTTTGATAGATACGCGCGGTCTTTGAGGCTTAAATTTGTCCTATAGGCGACTCTAGCTTACATTTCTCTGTTTGTTATTTCAAACAAAATGATAAATTATAACAATTAAACTTCTAATCGACTTCTAATTTTCTGAAACTTCCGCACATTGTGTTGATTCCATTTTCGTGTGTGCTTTTGTTTCGTCGACAGATTATTCCCTGGGTACTCAACAGCTTCATTTTGTCCAAACTCAAAATACTGTCGCGTTTCTGTTGCATTTCTTCTTTCCATTTTTCAATCATTACTGATATTGGAATCGTTCCGCCGTATTCTTTGGGAAGAACTTTCGGGTCTACTTTTGTGTGCAGGTTTGTTATTGAATCGTGTACCTGCAATATTTGTAAACAATCGTTTAATACGAAAGTTGACATTTGCAGTAAAAGTCGAGTATGTGTACACTAATAGTATATTACACCTCAGGGACAAAATTCCTGCATTGCACGACACACGATGTTCGAGACCATCATGTGTCGCGCAGTGTAGGAATTTCATTTTTCTGGTCGTGTAGTGTATACTATTTTTCTTTATACCCGGTCGAAAGTACGTACTTTGGTATATCAGTATTCATGAGAAAACTGTTTCGGCCCGCTGTTACAGATAGCGTGCTAATAATTCCAGCAGTGCATAAATGTTAGACTTTCTACCTTAAAATCGAAGCCGAAAGTACATACTTTCGACCAGGTATAAAGAAAACAATAAAACAACTTACAGTTAGCCGACTGTTGATTTTTGAACTGAACCTGCCACGGGCAAAATCCAGTACATATTTAAAAGCGCCCGGCAAATGCAACAGGTGAATAGATTTGTGGCGCATCGGGAACGATTGCTGTTAAAAGAAACGACACATTTATTATAAGTACCTGTGAGACCTAGCTTTGCTCGGGCTAATGGAAGATTTAAAGTTTTAGACATGTAAGAAAAAACGTAAAGAAAAAACAAAAATCAAGGATGAATCATACATTCTTTACATATGTTTACATATGGCGCCATCTCATAAAATTTTGCAGTAACAGTTGATTATCATCCGTCGGCAACAATTCAAGTACCGCAAAAATTTACGAGATGGCGCTATATGAAATAGTTATAAATAGCACAATAATTGCATTGTTACTCTTGGAGGTAAGCCGAACATATTCGTATTTCGTATAGCGCCATCTCACAATGTTTTAAGATAACAGTTGATTATCATCCGTCGGCAACAATACAAGTACCGCAAAAATTTACGAGATGGCGCTATATGAAATAGTTATAAAAAAACGTCTTTTGTGTGTAAAATTGTGTGCTTACAAGAAATACAACTACATAAGTAAACTTAAAAAGCAAAACCTTATCTAAATACAAAATTTCATCCAATTGAGTATTTGATTTAAAAAAAAAAACTATTTTTTTTTTAATTTTTTAAATAATATATCGTAAATAATATTGAAGAACGAAAAGAAAAAAAATTTAAGCCATAGGTAATTAATAACAAATTAATTAAAATGTATAAAACTTCATAAGATATAACGTGATTACAAAACGTACCAGGAATGTTTATAAAAGCTGTGTATTTGTTAATGGCTTTATAATACATACTATCAAAGTAACCATGGCAACCAGGACCATAAAACTCTTTCATTATGAAATTAAACAAAATAATAAAAGTAGTTTCGCTATAAAACTTGTATCTATGTGATCTTTCCATTTATGTAAAAAAAAAAATAATTCAAAAACCCAATTCGTTAGAACCGTTTCCGAGATATGCGAAATATATCTACAAGAATTGGTCGGGGGAAATGAAATGAGCTGTTAGCGGGGAACCGATCTAGATTGGCTGCCAGGTAGTGTGTGGAGGAGGAAAGTCGATTTACACGTCTCTTTCTGTGTTGTGTTTGCTTGAATGCAAATGATTATTCAAAAAGTGTTTTCTTTAGACGCGTGAGGCTTACACACGCGCAGTTTATTATTATTTACCTCTCCCCATTTGACGACGGTGGCAAATTCATTGGGCGACCACAAAGAAATAAGAGACATCGACGCACCAGAAAGGTCACCGACATGCGTGAATCCCATTACTTGATCCTCTTCGTTATCAACTAGCGTCTCGTAGGCCAGAGCGTGCATGGCACCCATTTCCGCACTGGAGAATTTATAAGGGTCGAAGTTTCCTAAAACAGGCGAATATCAATACGGGTTGTTTTCGGTTTACTTTTTAGTGTAATTGTCATATGGCACATACACTATTGGCATCGGTCGAATGGAGGAACCTAGGGGTCGGACCAAAATTTCTCTACTTTTCACATCATTCTAAGTAACTTAGGCACCATGTTTGGAAATATATGTGTGTGTGTGTGTGCTGGCAATAACTTTCAAAAGAGTTAATTGATTTTAACGAAATTTGGCATACATGTTGGAATCTATCATCGCACGAAGCATATTTAAAATGGACCCAGTCGGATAATTTTAAGGATGGTTTTTCGGGGGTTGTAAAAAGTTATTGAGCACAAAAATACCGAAAAAATTCTCAGAATCCTTTCAAAATTGGAAGTTTACCCTTCAGTAGTAATAAAAAAGTGCAAAAAAGTAGCAATAAAATCGACCCGATAGGACCGGACTTACAAATTTTATGAAAACACTATAGTTTGCGTATACGAATTTACGTACTGAAGGATGTATTTAATTTAGTGCAGATGTTGGATTGATGACAATATTTTAACTGAGAAAAACATATTATTTTAAGAGGGATGAAATTTTTTTTATTTTGTTCAAAAACACACATAAGTGTATTAGCAAATACATTATATTGTCGGCAGGGTTTTGGTACAGCGACCCGAGTTTTTTAATATTTGATATAATTTGAATTATTCGTTATTCAAATGGAGAAACTTAACATGTAAAGTCAATAATATGTTGATTGAAATCAAACGCGTTACATAATAGATTATACTTACTAAGTATGTGGATGATAACACGGCGGCCATGATCGTCACGAAATGGCGATACAATAATGTACCTGAAATATTTTAATAGAACTATTAATTTTTGTTTTATAGTATTAAAGCTGTCGGAACGCTCTGAATTTAAGCCAAAAATAGACCTTCGGCTGATAGCTGATTGTAGACTTATTCGTCAACATTTTGCAAAAATTCTTTGTCTATAAGGAAGATAAAGGACAAATCTAGGTCTCTAATGGACTACTTTTGAAATTTATGTACGATTTACTAGAAAAAAGTTGGCATTAATTGTGCCAAAAAACACACGTTTTCAATGTCACACTACGACCTTATTCGTACTTATTTCACAAAATTGTTCCATCACAAACCTAAAGTGACTCTTCCTTTTTCGGAAAAGTTTTTTAAATCTTCAAAATATTTCCAAAATTTAGAGTAATCAACTGACAACGGCACCCTTGCAACAGCATTTTTTAGCCTTGTACTGTGGCTTAAATTCAGAGCGTTCCAACAGCCTTAAGTTGTCAGACGCAAACAACCTTAGCAATCGAGCGTCTATAGTCTTATATATAGGCCAAATAAGCAAGACCAAGACCGAGAGTGAATAAGCAAGATTAAGACCAATACCAAGACTATTTCAGTCTTGGTTTTGCTTTGTTCATCACTATTTTAAATAAATCGGTTCAACGCTATTTTTAAAATTCTGCGGTCACAAGTCCCCAATTAATGATGTAATTCTCTCTGTTGCTATAAGATCGGTTCTACCTGAGGGCAAAAAACTCCAAGGGCAAGTATGTCTGTAATATTAAAACGTCTTAATAAAAATCTTGTTTGTGTTTTACAAGCAATAAATTAGGCAATTAAGTTAACTATCATTAAAGTTATTGTATCAATGGTGACATACTTATAGTCAAACGAAATGAATATAATCTCAAAGGCATTCTTTTAAAATCATTTATCAAATCTTCTTCTAAAGCTGACTACAGACGGTACGTCGATCAAAAGAAGAGTGGAGAATATAGAGAAATGAGACTAATTCCCGGGAGAGTTCCTGCGCTATATACGAAACAGCGCTAAGCCAGGTCATCTTAATACGTAGATGATAGACATAAGTGAAACAGAACCGAGAATAAGAATATTTGTTGATTTTTTTTTTGTTTAATTTTGTAACATTTATTGTTAAATACTTTTTTATCACATGAATTATTAATTTATTTATTGCAAATATTGGTTTTTGTCCATAAAAGATTTATGAAAAGAAGTTATGTTTGTGATGAAGAAAATTCCTCATTTGACATATTTTGTTTTTTGTGAAGAAGTCATCTAATGTCGTTTGCCTTTTTCTGTTTCGTTCAGCAGGCTGTTGTCGATAGCAAGATCAATGATTCTTCGTTTTGCCTTTGAACATCTATCAACATTTGAATAGTTTTGTATAAACTTGTCCATAATTTACGGTATAGTGGCTAACATTTTTTTTTTAGAAACAGCGTTAAGCGAGGTCTTACTGTGTAGAAATAAATTGAATTAATAAATAATCGATCCAGTTTAACTTAAACAATACCATGTTAAAAGTGCAAAAAGTGATGAAAATAAAATAATGATGCCCAATATCTTAATAACATACAGTCAGTGCAATGAATACCATCAACAGAAACAGACTTTAATATAATATTAGACTTATAACGATGCAAATAGTCAAGTAGCTGCGCGTCTCCAAGAAAAAACCATGTTGCCGTGGATTCGTTATTTATCGACAAAATGATCTAAAAATTCAATTTATTGCAAATAATATCAATATTCTGTCTACATTTGTTAAACGCTTTTATTGAAATGTTTAAACAGTCGTTGCCTCATAATCATTTGACAGATCCGCCGAATGACGTCATTCTCCCACTACTATCCAACGAAACGAGGTAATCTCTACTCCACTAACCTTGTATCACGCTCTCTTAAATGTTTGACTTATATGCCAGTTATGTGAAAGAAAGCATATTCGTTTTTTTACGATGAAGTGTTCTTGCATAGGTCAGTATCAACATCGACCATCTGTAGTTGGCTTTATGCAACTGTTATACAGGTTTCGTTATGCAAAGTTTGCTCTCTGCAGAGAAAATGCCACGAATTTCTTTTGTTTATCATGCTCACATTTCAAGATGATTTCCAAATAACATAATAAGTTTTCCATTTGACATTTCTATCTTATTAGTGTATTTGCCATAAATGGCACATACACTATTGGCGTCGGTCGGATGACGGAACCTAGGGATCGGACCAAAATTTCTCGACGTTTCACAACATTTTAACCGCTTACACCCGATAGAAAAATGTGGTTACGTGGTTTCTTTAGTGTCCAAAACATTGTTTTGGACACTTGTTTCTATGTTAATGCACTCTCAGATAGACTCACGATCGATCAACGCCGGTTGCGTTCACAAAAATAGTTTCGGTATGGTGTAGAATTTTTCAAAGTCAAAACTCATGATTGTATAATCTCGGATGGAAAGGGCTAAGCAACTTGGCCCAATTTTTGGAAATAACAATAACTTTTGAAGGAGTTAATTGATTTTAGTGATATTTGGTCCACATGTTGGTATCCATCACCGCACAAAGTTTATTTAAAATGGGCCGAATCGGACCATTCTAAGGGGTGTATTTAGGGATCGAAAATTGTTTTGAGGTTCAAAAACACCGAAAATATTATTGGAATTGATTTAAAAATTGAAATTTAACCTTTTAGTATCTATTAAAAGGTGCTCCTAAGCTATTAATAACAACGGCTTGACTTGTTTGAGGATAGAGAATTAAGTACCTACAGTTATTGAAGGCTGTATATAATTTGGTGCAGATGATGAATTGATAAAACAGAGACTATTGAAACTAAAAAAAATATGTTTTAAGGGATGTATTAAGGGGTCATTTTTTTTATTTTGTCCAAAAACAAACTTAAGTTCACATAATGAAACCACACTGTCTGTATTAACAAATACACTATATTGTCGGCAGGGTTTTGGCACTGCGGCCCGAGTTTTTATTTTTATATACAAGCGAACGAAATCATGATTATCGAAATAAATTACTATACAATACGTTCTTATCTACATTAAATATTAATAAATTAGTTAAAAATCGCAATTATCGTAATTATTACCGAACCAATAAAATACGTCGCAAAAAATATTGGAATACTAATCGTTTTATTGTATGAGTGTAATGTAAATTATTTTTAACGATTTAATTGCTGTTTGCTATTTCTGACCCTAGTTTAAATAATTTATTTAAATTTAACAGACTTGATTTGTACTATAAAACAGTCGCAATTCGTTTTTAATCGTATATTACATTACCTATCGCTAATCAATTGTTTAAATGAAAAATTATAAAAATCGAATCCTTACCCATCATTGATGAGTTTGTTCAATTTCGGAGAAAGAAAATCCAGATTCATCAGCATGTGTGGAAATGTTTGTCTCAGATTCATATATTTCAAGATCATTTGCTGGGCCATCGGTATACTGAATTTTTTAGCGCGTAAAAACCGAAGGAGAAACGAATCATCTAAAAAAACCAACGATTAAAGAAACAATTGATATATTGTATATTCTTGAATGTAACGCATCGCTAAGTTTTTCTGTTATATTTATTGAAGGGATTATTGAACTGGAGGCAAACATGAACAAATTTTGAAATCACCAGATGCTTATGTGATATGACACAGGCCTGGAGATTATGAGATATATTTGATATCTGCAATATCTCTACAAGGGAGTAACTTAATGTTTCAAGGAGAAATTTGCATTCGAAAAACTCCTCTATTTTTGTTCACGGGGAGAAAATCTAAAATCTAACTTCGTTAGGTTCTGCCCCGTGCCTTATGCTGTAAATACGTGAATAGTTTCTCTCTTTAGGTCGACGGGGATGTCTAGAAGACCGCGTCTTTCCGTTTGCATATTCAGCAGGAGGCAGTACTGCTTCCAAACAAGCACGGTTTTGTAATATAACATTAACTTACAAAAGCGTATTCAGTAGAAGGCACTACTGCGTCCCAACGAGCTGGCTTTTGTAATGCAACATTAACTTACAAAAATGTGTTCAGTAGAAGACACTACTGTCTCCAAGTGAGCACGATTTTGTAAAATAAATTAATTTATAAAAGCGTATTCAGTAGACGGCACTGCTGCCTCCCAACTAGCTTGCTTTTGTAATGCAATATTAACCTATAAAAGCGTATTCAGTGGAAGGCACTACTGCCTCTCAATCAACACGCTTTTATAATGCAACATTTACTCACAAAAGTGTATTCAGTAAAGAGCACTACTGCCTCCCAATAAGCGCGATTTTGTAATATAACATTAACTTACAAAAGCCTATTCGATAGAAGGCACTACTGCCTCCCAAACAGCTTGCTTTTGTAATGCAACATTAACTTATAAAAGCATGTTCAGTAGAAGGCACTACTGCCTCCCAAACAGCTTGCTTTTCTAATGCAACATTAACTTATAAACGCCTGTTCAGTAGAAGGCACTATACTGCCTCCCAACTAGCACGGTTTTGTAATATAACATTAACTTACAAAAACATATTCAGTAGAAGACACTACTGTCTCCAAATGAGCACGGTTTTGTAATGCAACATTAACTTACAAAATCGTATTCAGTAGAAGGCACTACTGCATCCCAACTCGCACGCATTAACTTCTAAATGGGTGCTGAATTAACGTCAGTCGTCCTCGAATCGCGCACGGAATTCCAACGTAGTCATTTTGAAGTTATTAAGAACGTCTTATGTGCTACAATTTGAGAGCATTTAAACATTTCGAACCTGTTCTGCAATTTTCCAAGTCCCTGTTTCTCTTGATCCATTCCTTCATCTGCTGCAGGCTCTGTTCTCTGGTGCTTTTATCTTCACGCAGCTCCTTCGCAGCAGTTCTGGCGACTTCCTTGTAGAAAGCAATTTTGTCTTCGTCGCTTTCATCTTCGACCTTTTTCTCCGATGTGATCCACGGATATGTCATGATGCTGTGATTGGTTGCTTTATATTTGAAAAAATCTAAAAAAAAAATACAATTTTTATTGTTTTGAACGTTGACTTTATAATACGTGACTCGTTATATTATTAAAGTAATTATGTATTTATCATATATGTGTATTTTTTGATATTCCAGTTATTATAAAACTTTCTCGTAAAATGCATTCACGTCTTTAAGAAATATTGTTGAAAATTAAATAAAAGACATCTGTGACATTAAAAAAGGTCGCAGATAAAATATACAAATAATCGTAATTAGAATACAGACTGTTCCCGAGTTTACGAGTTCTTTTTTAGGGTTCCGTACCTCAAAAGGAAAAACCGGAACCCTTACAGGATCACTCGTGTGTCTGTCCGTCTCTCTGTTACAGCCAATTTGCTCCGAAACTACTGAACCGATTGAGTTGAAATTTGGTACACATATGTAACAGGTTCTAGCGGCGAATCGATTGGTTGGCGGGTAGTTTTGGATAACTTGATCAACATGCCTCTTTCTGTTTAGTGTTTATTTGATGTTTACACATAATACAAATGCTTACCCATTATCTTTCAATTTAGACGTAGGAAAGTTACACGCGCCCGGTTTTTTTTATAATGACTTTTTTTAATTTCTTGTTACTTGAAAAATCTGTCACCCGATGTTTAATAATTTATATTTTGTAAAAATGTGGCAACTATTATAGTAAGTTGACTAATTTAGAACGCATTACGAAAAAAATATTTGTTATCAAACAATATTTGTTTGTTAATATTTTGTCCATCGATAATTCGGCCTTCGGAAATAAAAATAAAATATCAGATTCAGGGGTCAGTTCACGTGTTAACTGACACACATAGTAAAAATTTGAATATACTGTGTGTTCGGTACAACGCAGATCAAAAGTGGATATATTTTGGTATCAATTCATTCAATGTTTTTTCCTCGGTCACAGTATATCTTTCTAGCTATAATAATAGCTTAAAAAAACTAAAAAAAAAACGCGCTTTAATAGCAAACCGAACTTAAAAAGAATTTTTTATTGTAAAAAACGTGGAGTGCTTATTACTATTTTTACAAATAG
Organism: Venustoraphidia nigricollis; assembly: GCA_034508555.1. Taxonomy (NCBI): domain Eukaryota; kingdom Metazoa; phylum Arthropoda; class Insecta; order Raphidioptera; family Raphidiidae; genus Venustoraphidia; species Venustoraphidia nigricollis. The sequence goes on from JAVRKA010000030.1 coordinate 265,453, forward strand.
CTACTAATGAAATATACCAGTTGATATCAAGCACCCTATGCTTTTTTACAATAAAAACATAGTTTTTACTTTTTAGTTCAGTTTGCTATTAAATCGTGTGTTTTTTAAATTTTTTTAAACTGTTATTTACTTTTTATTGTTTAGTTTTATTTTTTATCCTGATGATCCTTACCAGGATAACAGGATAAATTTATTAAATTATTGTATTATCATTGGTCCTTGATAAGTGTGCAAAGTTTCAGTTTAATCTGACGTTTTGAAGTTGGCGAATTTCACGTTCAAAGATTCCGTTACAATGCAAGTGAAGCTATAGAAGCGTGTTAAAAAGCCAGGGAAAACCGTATTTTTATATGGAACCGTTTATAACTGATGGAAAGAAATCTTATTAAACTTTTCTAAACGAAAATAAGGAGCAGGAAACAGAATTTCCCGCTGTACTCTGTTTGATCATTTGTACGTTTTTAGAGAAAGTAATATATTATGACTTCCAATATTGTGCAAACATACAAAACATAATAATCTTAGAGATATGCACGTTATTTGTATAGATAGAACATATGGACAGGCTGGTACAAAAATGCGATTTTGTTTGACGCCTACAATTTAAATAAAATTAATTAAATTAAATGTCTTCCACATATTATATTTTCTGCTATTTTTTACAAACAGAAAAGCAGATTCATTTGTAGTTCTTCATGCAATCGACCCTTAAAGCAGGCAATTTCGATACTTTGATATTGCAAAAAATACTTGACAAGAAGTACCTAAATAAAAGATACTTTTAATCTAAATTCTGAAATACTAAACAGTATCTCGGATGTGTACAGTACAATAAATGATATATTCTTTGACGCTGTTTGTTAGTTTTAGTACAAGGGTTATTCTTGTAATTCGAAAAAAATATTGTGCGCTTGTTAGTTTATTTACAACTAACGACCCAGTCCGGCTTTGCCCGGGTGTAAATGTAATATATAGGATATAAAAGATGAGATTCATTGTCATTAATCGCTTTTATTTGTGAATGTTCAAAAATCGAAGAAAAATCTTATTACCCAGAAAGAAATTTAACAAATTCTGTTGATCCGATCGCTACCAAACTTCAGAAGATCACCCGCTGGGCTAATCTAAAGATTGTCTGAAAATTTCATCAAAAATAGTCTACCCGTGTGGAGTTCATAGATTACATATACATCGTCTTTTATCTATATAGATTATTAAAATGTAAAAAGTGGTTATTGTGACATAACTATAATAGTTGGACATATAGTATCGCGAAGTTTTTTGTAGTTATTGATATGTTCTTTAATATTGTAGAACATACTTTTGTTCTATCATCAATAGTTTCCGCAGCGCATGCGACGAAAGATGTTTTATGGCATTTTTTTACACCTTGAGTTACGTTACTAAAGTTTTAGTAAGGATCCCTAATATTTTCTAGCAATAAATATAGTCTATGTTACTCAGGGTGATTGTAGCTTTCTAATGGTGAAAGAATTTTTTAAATCGGCACAGTAGTTTTTGAGTTTATTAATTACAAACATACACACAAAAATACAAATCTTTCCTCTTTAAAATATTAGTGTAGATTAATAAAAAAATAAGTAAAATCATTTTTTGCAACCAGAGCTAAATCCATCCAATTTTTTTGGGTCACATAAAAAGCGATCAATTATCCCTACACTTGCATTTCGCAAGTCGAGGACTGGCTGTAATGAAACACCGCGTAAATGTGAACTATTATGTGTATACCAAAATTAGAAAAACTTTGATGCATATTATATGTACTACTTAAGCACACATTCATGTATAACCTGCATTACAGTCATTAGATGATGCAATGACTAAGTGCCAGCAAACTATATCGCCATTTATAATGCATTGATGACTACTTTTTTACGTAAAGTAAGGAAACTCCGACAATATGAGACAATTTTGTTATGCAACAATAAAAATAAACTAATAATAATATTTTAATATCTAACTTTCGCCCACGACTTCGTTCACGTTTATTTATTTATTATAGATTAAGTGCAGGCGCATTTTTATCGTGGCTAACTATTTTACACAACAAAGGCCAATAAAATCTATATTAAATAAAAAAAAAACTTGGAACGTGTCGCGGGACACGCGTTTGGAACGAAGTCCCTTTCGTAGGCAGGGTTGGCATAATTAATACACATACCTACATAATATACATACCACATACACACACACATATATAAAACGCGTTACGAAAAACGTCTTACGCTTTTTCGTGATGCTTTTTCGTGACGCTTTTTTGTGACGCTTTTTCGTGACGCGTTATATTTGTTCTCGGCTAGGTCCCCTCGCCAACCCGCGATAAGGAACTTCGTTCCAAAACACCCGGTATAATCTAAAAACAACCATTATAATCTAAAACCACCCGGTATAATCTAAAAACACCCGGTATAATCTAAAAACAACCATTATAACCTAAAAATAACCATTATAACCTAAAAACACCCGGTATTATCTAAAAACACCCGGTATAATCTAAAAACACCCGGTATAATTTAAAAACACCCGGTATAATCTAAAAACACCCGGTATCACCGTATACCAGTATACATTAAACGTCTTACGGTTTTTCGTGACACGTTACATTTTTTGTCTTACGGTTTCGTGACACGTTACATTTTTTCTCGGCTAGGTCCCCTCGCCAACCCGCGATAAGGAACTTCGTTCCAAAAAATAGTTCAGGCGCAGGACTGCGTCCCGTTTGAAAAATCCGGTGGATTCCTTCCGATTGACGATTTAAATTCAGGAAGACCTAAAGAATGAAATTCTGAAGACTTTATAATCAGACTATGGGAATTATTATCATTCAAATAGCTAAAAACGCGAGAACTTCTAAACGGGTTTTAATGCGATTTTTATCATTCGATCGCTCATTTCTTAGAAAAAGTTTAGATTTATAATACCTGCCTGACCCGGCTTCAACCGAGCAAAAATCACGTTATTTGGCGCCCTCTTTTTGTTCCGCCCGCGGGCACTGTGCGCCCTGCACACCTGCTTACGACGACCTTGAGAGTTTACACTGCGACCTGACTTTATTTGAAAATCGTAACATTGAAGATATTTGAAATATATGATCTAACATTCTAACCTATTGGCGATGTGAAAAACTATGACAACATAGGCTAATATTGACTTCAAGTTTTATGATTTTAATCGGAATTGTGTATTTTTACAATTAAAATAAAAATTGCGGAGAATTCTTTGACGCACGTGTTATATGGTTGTTATTTAGCAAAGAACACTTTAACTAGAAAATTTTTTCTTAATTTTATGACACAGATAAAATTTTATGTTCGTTTGTTTTATTACCCTTGAAACAAATGACCACAATTTCGTTGAATTTAAAAAAAAATTGTTGTTAAAAATCCCATATTATTCATCATTCTCGACTTGGAAACTTTTTTAAGGCCATCAACAGCTGAAGTAGTTTGCCGTTAATACCAGTTTATATTTTCAATTAATTTTCAGTAATATACTTTTATCTGCAGTTCTCGGATTCGAGCCTGGGAACTGAGGACTTGCAATAAATGAACCGTCTAAACGCCATATCGGCATCGCTAGACGCTCGGCTATTCTCAAGCCCTAGAACTATTTTTTTAAAATTGGTTCTGTCTTTTTTAACTGACTTCAAAAAAGGAGATTTTTTCCTCTTATCTACAGAATTTTAATTTTTTTCCATTTAATACTGTTAATCAGGCTGATGTCACATAAATTTTACTTTAATCGGTTTAGCAGTTTTTTTCTTTTTTAGTTCAGTATCAAAATATTAAAGAAGAAAGTAATAACGTGGAAAGCCACTAAAAAGTAGAAAATAAAAAATGTAACATCCTTCGAAAAAGGCGACTAAAAAGTGTAAAATAAAATTTTGAGGTCGACGCCAGTATAATCGAAGTACATACACGTTATAGTAATTAAATTGACGCTGACCTCAAAACTTTGTTATTTTACGCTTTTTAGTGGTCTTTTTTGAAGAAGGTTCAACTTTTTTTTAAAAAACAACAGCAGAGCAAAACCATGTAAACAATTGATCGACTACTCTTGAAAAGTGCAATCAGGTTTAAAAACCTTAGCATTGAAAAAACAGCATTCATTGTAACTATTTATTGCATATTTAACATTGACTTACATTTATATTAAGGCTATCATGTAGGCGTCGATAAAATGAAAATGTTAAGGGGTACACGGTCAATTATTAGAGACAGGGTGGATTTTGGTTGGACAGAAAAATAATCTGTAGAAAAGTATATTATGTATTTGCAACAATCATCGTCAGAATAATTACACACTGCGATCTCATTCACGAGCAGTTTTTTACCCCCGACGCCAAAACAGGGGTGTTATAAGTTTGACCGTTTAGTGTCTGCATGTGTCTGCTTGTGTCACTGTAGCTCTTAAACGGGTGAACCGATTTGGATGTAGTTTTTTTTATATAAAAGCAGGTTTTCTGGCGTTGGCTCATCAAAATCGGTTCAGCCGTTTCAAGGTCATCGGTTCTTTTCTTAGCTGCGGTAGGGATCTTATAGACGCATAACAGGTATTTAGTTTGTAACTAAGTTTCAAAAAAGTTTAAAATAAAAATTAAATTAAAAATTTAAAAAACCCCCGACACAAAAAAAACGTATAAAAAGTTAAAAAATAAAATGTCTGGGCCTGGTCCTTTAACTTTAATATTTAAATACTTAATTAGTAATATTTTGTGATTCAAACGTCGTCGCGCCGGGGAAGCGCTAAATAAATAAAATAAAAGTTAGAATACAAATAAAAAGAAGCTTAATATATGCAAGTACTCTATCTAGGTCCCCCGACGCGACGACGCTTGAATCACAAAATATTACTAATAGAAATTAGTTTCATGGGTAATTGGAATAAAAAATCAATTTAAACACTTATTGATTGCAACGTTTCGTCTTTATTAAATTAAGACTTTTTCAAGCTCTCAGTATGTTTAAATTATAATAAAACTTAGATATAAAAGGCAATTTTGCATTACAAAGATCAAAAAATTGAAAATTGTAGAAAATAATATCTTCTTTTTTTTTTATATATCTAAGTTTTATTATAATTTAAACATACTGAGAGCTTGAAAAAGTCTTAATTTAATAAAGACGAAACGTTGCAATCAATAAGTGTTTAAATTGATTTTTTATTCCAATTACCCATGAAACTAATTTCTATTATTACATATTTTGGAATTGAACTTTAAAGATGAATATTACTAATTTTATTTTGTAACTTTTTATAGGTTTTTTTGTGTCGGGGGTTTTTTAAACTTTTAATTTAACTTTTTTGTAAATATAAACAGGTCGTTAATTTTTATGTAAGTGTCGGGAAATATTACTCGTTAGCATGTGTCCGAGTTTGTGAAGCTGTACTGTTACTAACCTCAGATTATTCTCATGTCTATAAGAACTTGTAAATATATGGTAACAATCTAAGGTTGTTGGCAGCTCAGAGTTAGGATCAACGTGTTGTGCAATATTAGCAAACCTTAATCAGATCAAGTTTACTGATTGTCAGGAAATAAATAAAGGAAATACCTAGATCACAATTATTAACATATTTTGAAATCAATTGCTTTCTGCACTAGCTTTTATTAATTTTGCAATTTTAATTTTAATGCAGTTGTTCTCCACATGAGTTGAATTTCCATTTATATCGTTAAAATTAACGCGTCATTCGTGATTTTGTGCTATATTTTTAGTGTTAACAGTGTTGGATCACTTTCACACAGTTTGTGCTGAAACCCAGCGGTAAGAGGCGAGGTAGGCAAAAGACAAATTGTGGGTGTGACCTTCTTTAGCTTTGTCTTGCTCAAATCATCCGCACGTTTCAATTTTTGGCTGGTGCCACACTACACTCAGAAAAATATTTATTTGATTCAAAGAAAATTTCTTTGATTCAAATATATTTGCTTGTCACGGAGTGGCAAAGAAGTGTTTTATTTAATTCAAATAAATCGGTTTGCGTTAATCTGAAATCTATTTAAATTTCAATACAAAATTCACTTATTTGCTTCAACAGCTTAGCAATTTTAAATTGATTCAAATTGTTGTTTCTCTAAAGTAAAGTATGTATCAGATTAATAAATAACATTCATTGTTTTAAAAAGTCATGTATTTAAAACAAAAAAGTACTTTTTTAGGGTTAAGTAAGCAATCGTATTGTTTTGAACGCAGCATAGTTTTAAATCAAATAAATAAATTATTTTAATTAAATCAATGAAAACTAGAATTAAAAAAATATGCTATTTAACCTGAGAATGTTATTTCTTTGGTTTAAAACAAAAATTGATTGAATGAACGAAATGTTGCTTTCAAATTAATTTTTATTACTTTGTTTTAAATAAAATTTGTTTTGATTTGAAATTTTTTGTTTTTTGTTTTAAAAGAAAAACTATATTGAAATGAAAATTATTTGTTTTCTGTTCAAAAAAATTGTAAATGTAAATGAAAATTTATTTTTTTACATTGTTAATGTATAAATATCTATACTGTTGAATTTTTCGACTTGTTGACTTACATTTTTTTGCAAAATCCAAGTTAGCAAATTAAAATTCCAACAGTATAGATATTTATGTTAACAATGTAAAAAAATAATTTTCATTTTAATACAATTTTTTTAAACAGAAAACTAATAATTTTCAATTCTATACAATTTTTCAATTACAATCAACGTTCTTTATAAAAGCAATAATAAATAGGTACATATTAATGAAAAGGTACAATAAAAATATAATTATTTATAATAAAAATCATTTATTTATATATACTTTTTAATAACCAAACAAATATCTGAATTCTATTACATGTAATAAATTTATAGTAGCTTAGCAGCTTTTTTGGTTTAGTGTAAAATATCAGTCTTTTAATTAATTAAACTAATATTACTCACAAAATATCTTACTAGTTAAATAAAAATTAATATTATATAATACCAAATGTCAAAAAAGGTAAAAATAAACATTTCCTCCTAGATAAAATTAAAAACTAGTCAATTTATTTTCTATATAAATTTATAGTGGAGCTATGACTTGAGGCGTTTTTACGGAACACTCTGTATATACGTAATATACTACATTGGAGTGTTTTTTTTTTATTTTTATTTTTTTTGTCCCATTGGCTAATGTGTTAGCATTGAACCTAAAAAAATTCTCCCAAATTTTCAGCTTCCTAGATCAAATCTGTGAAAGGCGCAAACCGAGTTTGTTTCCCATTTGATTAACATTGGAAAAACGACGTTTTTACTCAAACGTGGATAGCAACATTTTGTAGAGAATTAAATTTCCCACAAAAAAGGTCCTTAGTGTTAAATCTGTGAATTCATTATTTTCAAAGATATGTTCGTTTAAACATTCTGATAAAATTCGGATTTCATTTAATTAATTATTGTTTAAACGAACATATCTTTGAAAATAACGAATTCACGGATTTAGTACTAAGGACCTTTTTTGTGGGAACTATGATAACATATGGTTGGACTGTTTGCTTAAAGGCATGCAGTTTTTCAATTCTTTCCTGAATGCATAGCTGAATGTCTGATGGTATCTATAAAAACATTCAATAAATATTTAGAGAAATACATATTATTAACCGCGTAAAAAGCCTAAGCTGAAGTGATTAATTTATCTGCTTAAAAAATGAAAAGTCGTATAATTGGCCAGGTTATAACAGCATTCTTGGTGCCATTCATATTCTAAAAAATATTGTAATAATGACAAATGATTTTATGCATACCTTTACATGAGATATTATGCTGTTTTAGCATTCTTGAATGGATGGTTTCCAATGTACTTTCTTGTTTCTCAATTGTTTTCGAGGCGGTATGATGCCAATAGGCATATTTTGATGGCATATACTGAATCTAAAAGCACATACAGATTGTAATTAATATAAGTTTACAAAATCTGATTATGTCACCATAATAAAAATGATAATAAAAAAAATCTAGGCAAACATTGGCTCACTGTTGTTATGAGTTCGATCAAAATCGTTAAAATGGTAGTTTTGACTTCATAGCTATATAGAGAACGGACAATCGAATTTTAATTTCCTTAATGAAATACTTTTTAAAAAAGGTGCAACATAAATGCTGTATTTACAAATTTTAAGTTGATAGAGCCATCTTTGAATTTCCAAAATAATGCCATAAGATTTCATTTCAAATTTGCGACACGTTAAGTTGAGGGAGGATACTTTAGGCGCGCATTAAATATATACATTAAAAATAAAGATTTGAACTTTACTTGATGTTCCTGATCAAATTAGTCAATGATTTAGCTCTAGGTATAATACGCAACTGTTAATATAATAGATATATTTACCTTTAAATACATCTATGTATTGGTCAAAATTCCAAGTTTTTAATATACCTTCTATTGTTTCGTCAGCCATATTAGAATGCTGTTTGATCTTGATAATATACAATTTAAAAAAAATCGTATAACATAGTAAAAATAGTATATCATCCGATTTGCGCACATAGTGCATGTTATGTACGTACATACGTATTGGAATGGTTCTACTTATACATGCAATTTATAATGATAAAATACTTTTAAAAATTACATTATGATAGTTATATTAAGTTATTGTACTTACATTTCAAATTCAAGGAACACTATGTAAATCACACACTGTTTCACTTCTGAAGTTCTGTGATGCATTGCCTGCTAACGCGTGCACACAAGACAATCGTTTGATAATGCAAGATTGGACACGTTACATAATTCAAATATATTGGTATTTTGTTTCAACAAGATTTTATATATCAAATAAGTATATGCTTTGTTACAAAATACTCTATATTTCATTAAACAAAACATTTTGCTGTTTAAAAAATTTGTATGTATTTCAATCGAAAACTTGAAGATTTTATTCCAAATAACGTAATGATTTGAAAATATGACTTTAAAAAAAACGTTGTTAACTGGACACCGTGTTTATATTAAATGCAAACACTGATATTGTTGTGTGAAAAGATTTTTTGGTTTAAACTGAAAACCTCATTTTGTATTGAACTTAAGACTATAATGCTTTGTTTCAAAATATACATTTATTCGAAAGAAAGAAAACAGACTATTATTTTAATAGCTAACAATTTATTAAAATTTAACAAATTGGAAATTTAGTTTGAACAAGCAAAGTATATTGTTTTTTATCTTTAATATAAAAGTTATATTGATTTAAAATGATTACATATTTAAATATTATTTATTAAATGGAAACACTTTTTTGTTGGACGGAAACAAATATTTATTTGAATGAAACAATTTCCATTTTATTTTAATGTTTAAATAAATGATTGATTCAGTTCAAAAATAATTTGTATTGAAGCAAAGAAAACAATTTTAAATAGCAGTTTGCATTAATTCAAAATATTCATTTTTCTCAGTGTATAACGAGGCTAAAAGATGCTATTGCAAAGGTGCCGCTGTCAATTGATCACCCTAATTTTTGGAAATATTTTGAAGATTTAAAAAACTTTTCCGAAAAGGAAGAGTCACTTTAGGTTTGTGATGGAACAATTTTGTGAAATAAGTACGAACAAGGTCGTAGTGTGACATTGAAAACGTGTGTTTTTTTGGCACAATTAATGCCAACTTTTTTCTAGTAAATCGTACATAAATTACAAAAGTAATCCATTAGAGACCTAATTTGTCCTTTATCTTCCTTATAGAGAAAGAATTTTTGCAGAATGTTGACAAATAAGTCTACATTTAGTTGACAGCCGAAGCTCTATTTTTGGCTTAAATTCAAAGCGTTCCGACAGCCTTAAAGACCGGGCACAGTTTACCAGCACGGACCAGCAAATTTTAGTAGAGGAAGACATTTTACAGTTTTCAAGTAGTGAGTGTGCAACAATTACGTCTGTAGGTCGGTGAAAGATTTTTTTTTTAATTTTTGTGTGAAGAGGAAAAAACTTCGAAAAAAGAAGGTTTTGGGTTCAAAACTAAAGTAATGAAAACGACACATCACTAGCTCACTAGATCGGTCCAACACGGCTAGACCGAAATTGCAGGCGATCGACTGACGGTCGTTGCTGGTCTAACGTTTGCTACTACGTTAAATAACATGAGTACCTTCATGAACAGTAAACGGTTATTAATGTGTATTGAATAGATTTTTCGGTTAAATAGATTAAAATTTAAACTGTAATTCACGAACAAGTGTGTGTTTATAACAATAACAATTTCGAAAAAGCCGAATCGTAAAAATATAGTAAAAAACAAGCTTCCATGTGTCAATTTGTTGATATAAAAATTAATTGCTGACACAAACTACCTATTGCAACGTGCTACTTTTTAGATTGTTTAATAACTTTCAAGGAATTAAAATAAAACGTTGAGTTGTTGATAAACATTTGGAAACAATGTAAGGCGAAAATATGAATTTGTTGCAATAACATAATAAATTATTGTCGTTCGTTACTACAGAAGAAAATTGATTTTAATATTGTACAGTGCCAGCAAATAAATTTTCGTTCCGTTGGATAGCAGGAGGGGGGGATGACGCCATCCAGTGGACTGTCAGTTGATATTGCGTGGTTGATAAAAATATTGAACAGTCTTCAGCTGACGTAATTCATTAACGAGGCGATCTGTGTATCAATGACCTTGGTAGATCTCAAGGCTGCTAGATACAGAGGCGACCTCGTTTCGTTGTTTAGTAGTGGAGGGATGATCTGTTTGTTTAATGACGTTGAATTAAAACATTTTAAAAGCGGTTATGTAATTTCATTTGTTAGTTAGGGTCAAATCTTTTAATTCGCTTCCACATATTTAATCGACTTGGAACTTTGCAACCATTCGTAGTTCCAATGAAAATACAATATTTTCGTGTCTTCAACTGATGGAGTGAAAAGAGCTGTACCTATCGGAACCTCTCGATGGCGAACTGTACCCCCGTTTTTATTTTTTATTTTAATGAAAACTTGTTAAAACAATTTTTAGAAACTTTTAATTTTTCATTTCTTTCATTATCGTTCAAAATATAAAATAATGATTTGCTCTGGACGCCAACTTGCGATATCGGCAGCGAAATTACTTTCGTCGCTTTTAAATATAATTCTGATGAAAATCGAATTCTTATATTCATGATTTTTTATTTTTGAACACTTATTTTGTAACCAAATAGTATTCGACCGATTAAGAAAGTAAGCCGAAATAATAGTTTATAGATCTAGATTGTAATGCATTATTTTATGTACGAATGTGACATTATGTTAAACCGAGCGATCAGCGAGTTTTAACAGTCAAACGAGTAATAAAAGCATAATAATCGAAATACATAATACATTTTATGCAGTCAAGTGTTTGGGCATATTGAAATCTATTTCAACGCCAACTTTGATATATCTGTTGCTCATATAGATTTAAATGGCAACTGCCAGAGAAATTATAATTGGATTGGTAAAATTGCATTTATTTTGTTTTATTTGACGCACTAGTGTGAAATGAGTCATTTTACTACCGCTATACAGACGTGAAAAACAGTTATTTTGTAAGAGTGTCCGTAACGTGAACATCCCAAAACATGAACATCCAAAACTGTCAACACAAAATCTTTTCATATTCTTAATGAAAATTTGAACCTACAGTGCCTATACAAATGTTCAACTGGTGGATTCTTGTGTAAAAATAAAACAGACGTAATTTTTTTAAAACAGCCATAACGGACAAAAAAATTAAGCTGTAGATTCTTACATTTAAAATAAACAGAAAACACAGCGAGTAGTTAGTTACGTACCAGAATCTTTTGAAGTATTTTAAAAGCACACACGTTCACTATACAAGTATCGTTGCGTTATTGTTTCAACAATCGTTAAACAAGTGACTGTCCGCGATTGTAATGTTTATATTGTCAGCTGTTTCACATCATTGCCGAAGAGTGTCCGGAAAACAGCACGAGATACCTGGATTATTTAGTTATAAGAATTATTGTATGCAAAGTTGGGGCTGTGGGGTGGGGCGCAGAGAAGATACAATACATTCGATGTAATGCGAATTAAAGGTAGTTTCAAACCGGCAATGGATTAGAAAACGGTACGAGGAATATTTAGTATTTGCAGTGCAGGATTTACCATTAGGCCCGTGAGGCCCAGGCCTAGGGCGCATGATTTTAGGGGCGGCAATATTAGGACAGTTGAAATTTAAAAATTAATTTATCATCCGTTGTCCAAATTTCCGATTCTCTGGCTTCATTAGATGTTTAATTTCAATAATCACTTTCCCATAGAGCAAAAAGGGCGCCATATCGGACGGGGCCTAGGGCGGCATCGAACCTAAATCTGCCACTGAGTATTAGTATTTACTTGCCAAAAACCAAGACAGTGGTATAAGTTCCGTCATACATAAAAAAGATTCACAAAATAACAATGATTCACAACAAATTTCGATTATTTTTTTTGTAAATCTAAGAGTCATGTTACAGTTGTAGTATTCCTCCAGGCTGCAAAATGGTTCTAATATTAAAAATCCCTTAATGATTTTCTTAAAATAATTACAAGAGAGTCCCTTGACTATCAGGTATAAGTTTATAAAACTTTTGATCCATGAAGTCAAATTTTAATTCTATGATATATCACAACTACTTCATTACTGTTTCTGGTATCATATAACCATGGACATCGGCACCAGTTGAAGAACTATTAATGATAGCTTTAAAATAACACAATACGGTGAAAATAATAGATTGAAGACGGTCATTATACCTAATGGTTTGCAGTGGGCGTTATAATTGGCCCCAGAAATACATCTTATGGTCTTTTTTTGAAGCAAAAGAATTTTCTGAACATCTGAAGCACAGTCCCATAGCATTATTCCATAAGAGATGTTATCATCAGGAGTGTGTTTAAAATCATTGGAGAAGACGCATTGTAGGTCTGTGCTCGGGTTAAAACATGAGCCAATCTGCTAGCAGAATTGACGTTCACCGCGTTCTTTATCTTATTATCGCTGTCGCCAACCGCGTTGATGTGTGAGGACCTTTATTTATAGTTTACATTACTATGGAAGTGTATAAAAATACGACCTCTGTCTGCGAATATGTAATAAGATATTTATTGTTGTCGTTTCTGATTAGTGGAAATGTGTAAAAATTATTATTTAGACGTAGATCTGTTCCGTAAAGTTGCTCTGTAACAAGTTTTTTTTGTAGAAATGCCATGTTAAAATATTTGAATGGGTATCATTTCTATAAGTTTTTATAGGAATCATTTTTTTTTATCGTTTTCATTAATGAATAAAAAAAGTTTTTCACTTTGATCTCCTTACATTGGGGTCTCCGCAGTCTTTGTGCCCATGGACCTTGAAGTATCAAATCCAGTTCTGAGTATTTGTATGAAAATACCGGACATTGTGGCCGTAGTGAAATTACACATTATTTCGAAACACACAAGAAGTGCGATTCTGCGAGAATGAATATCGAACGTCAAGTAACGCTGCTTCTTCTCTCTGTGAAATGATAACTTCCTGGAGATGTTTTCTTTTTTCCCGGTGCGTAGCAGTTCACAGACGATTCCCGCTCAAGCACTACACTCGTGTGTTCTTTCGACCGAGAGCCGTAACCGCGGCGCGATTGAAATTATGCATCCGTCAAACCTGAAGGAGTGGTATTCCTGCTGCGACCAGCACGGATCATAAAATAAAATTTATTGAAGAAGATAGGCAACTTCAGCTGCACATATCTATAATTTTCTATGCGTCTTTAACTATAATTAATTAAATTAAAAATTAAAAAAAAACCCGACACAAAAAAAACTGAAAAGTTAAAAAATAAAATATCTGGGCCTGGTCCTTTAACTTTAATATTTCAATAATTAGTAATATTTTGTGATTTAAACGTCGTCGCGGCGGTGCACCTAGATTACTTATATGAAGCTTCTTTTTATTTGTATTCTAACTTTTAATTATTTAGCGCTCCCCCGACGCGACGACGTTTGAATCACAAAATATTACTAATTAAGTATTTAATGATTGATGGACCAGGTCAAGAAACTTTATTTTTTAACTTTTCATAGTTTCTTTTGTGTCGGAGTTTTTTTAAATTTTTAATTTAATTTTTTTTCAAACTTTTTGAACTTATTGTTAGTTACAAACAAAATACCCATTATGCGTCTATAAGATCCCTACCGCAGTTAAGAAAAGATCCGATGACGTTGAAACGGCTGAACCGATTTTGATAAAACGTGTCTAAGAACCATCGTTAGAAAACCTGTTTTCATATTAAAAAAATCGCATCCAAATCGGTTCACCCGTTTAAGAGCTACAGTGCCACAGACAGACACACTTACCGGTCAAACTTATAACACCCTTATTTTTGCGTCGGGGGTTAAAAATTAGGATGAGTACAGGAGTAGGATAAGTTATTATGGTATGCATAAGGAATTATAGCAAAACCAAATCTACGTGCACACTAAATTTTGGTCACTTTTTTATTGTGATACAAACTTTTACATTTATCTAATACAAATAGAATGTATATGCGATTGTAGATTATAGACACTCAACATCTATAGTCATCAGCGTCCAGATAAATGAAAGAATCTGTATTACAACAAAATAGTTACTAGGTAACTAAATCATTTGGTGCGCACGGGTTTTTGCTATATTGAAAAAAAACTTCAACAAGATAGTTGGTTTTGAGGCGTTACTTTCATGCCCGCATCGAAAGATAGAATTACTTCAAATTGGGTACCTTCCCTCTACAAGGCCAGTTGTCCAGTCGAACGGTGGAAAATAATTTATGCCATGTCTTTAAAATGTTTTTTATTATAAAAAAAAGTTAACAAATTAGATTTCAATCTTTCACTTCATGAAAACAAAAAGTCCTTCTAAAAGTGACTCAACCATTGGCGCTGGCCACGCGAAGAAATTGGGAACGTGCGCTCCCCTGAATTTTTCCTGTGGTAATCGTGCCCTGTCTAATAAACAGACCACTGTTTAATTTTAACTAGAGCCGAAATTCTTTAATGCTTCAATATTGCTTTGTCAATAATTTAATAATTGTTAACAAAAAATCGTTGAGAGGAACTTTGGAAGAGGAACAATTATAAGAATAAAGCTTTACCGATATTTGACTTGTGATCAACGTTTCGAAATATTTTATTTCATCATCAGGACCTGATGAAATAAAATATTTCGAAACGTTGGCCACAAGCGAAACATCGGTAAAGCTTTTTTGTTTTAATTGTCCCTCTTCCAAACTTCCTCTTAACGATTACATTATTGAAACAAAACTAATACTAACAAGTTAACAAAAAAGTTGTTTTATATTTTCTTTTTAATATCTTGCTCCCCACAAACAGTTCAAAAGCACAACGCCTATGGCTTAAATAAAAAGAAAAGTCGCGAACTTTTAAACGGTGGCTTTACTTACATGCAAAATACTGGCAATGTACACAAAAATGAAATACGACCAACAAAAAAAAAAGAACTTAATTTATTAAAATACACATAACTTATAATAATAAATAAATCACTGCCGTTGTCTTTTCATTTTTCGCTCTAATTTCTTTTGTTTTTTCTCGTTGACTTCAGGTTCAGCTTCAGGTTTTTGAAAGAAGTATGGTCCCAGAACATTTACCCATAATATCCAGAAGCCACGGATCGGCGCAAGCAGCCAAAGAAGCCAAAAATAATTTGATATTAACGATAACAACTGACAGCCAGATGTGAGTATAATAAGATCTTTAACATGTCTGAAAAAATAATTACCAATATAAATTTTCGGGATTTCTATCTGTTCCAGGTTTAACTAAAAAACTACGGAACTTATTTCGATCAGACGTTCAATTATAGTTCGTAAAATACAGTAGGCATTCTCCTAAAAATCTAATATCTGCCGCAACCTTTTACGGTTATTTAATTTTGTACTAGTTTTTACGGTTACAACGCGTTTCTATTGCATGTATTTGCTCATACACGATTAAACAGAAGAGAATCGTCAATATTGAGTGGTAACCATGGAAATGTGAAAAACGTCAACCCCTAGCCGCATTTATAACTTGATATACCGTGCAGTTTTTAGTGTTTTGTTTCTAACCCTGTTTTACCATGAAGGCTTTATTTTTATTGCGCGAATATAACGCGTTTTACAGCGGTATAGAAGAAAATTATTTCTTACTCTGCTATTCCTCCTTCCATATTTAAATCTACGCCGCTGTCCAAAAGTTGCCCTGAGTCAGAATAATTTGGTTTTGCCATATATAACATAAATTGGTAACTTGCAATATATGCGGCAGCAGCTGTTATTAATAATAACTAAAACAGAAGAAATAAGTTAATATTTTTTCGCATCATGAAATTAGGTTAATTAAACAAATCATTACGTAAAAACGTACAATATTCCAAAAAGTAAATATGTCAAAAAATACTACTAAGACAATTATAGTGACCCCGTTGGCTCCTAAAGCCATATTTCTATAAAAACTTAATGTGGCTTTATTTTCTTCAACTATTTGTTTAGCCCCTTTGGTGGCCTGTTTTCCTTTTGGTTGGGGCTGAAACAAACAATATAAATATTAAAAACATTTCTAAAATTCCGGATTAATAAGAATTACGATATACTTACAGCCATTTCTGCTATACTCCAATTTCCTAATTATAATAAATTGTATTTACAAATCAATTTTGCCCAACACAGCTCCACTCGGCTCCACGTTGTAAATACGTAAGCGCTCTGATGACAGTTTTTGTAAGCTGATTGAACAATATCGGTGACTCTTTACTTGTCAAATTCAGCTGACACACCTACATTAGTTGCGAAAAATAGAATCGATTCTTCGTGACTTTTGAATATTTCTAGAAAATAATCAATTAAAATTAATAAAAAAAGGGCGGATACCTTAAAAAAACTTTTAAATATGCCTTATGTTATTGCCCTGTAACAGTTTTTATAAAATAATATTTACGTTTTCCTCAATAATTCAATAACGAAAAAAAAATCCCGTGTAAGATTTCGCGTATCGAAAGCGTATCTCGATTTTGAAGATAACATTGTAGTGCAAGAGGTGAAATAAGTGCCCTGTTAAGGTCAGTCGAAAAAATGCAAATTATAATGAGTGTGATATCAAAGTTCGATAATATTGTTGACTAAAATCGAACGGGACGATTAAAAATGTACGCGACGTTTTAAAATTTTTTAAGGTTATGTAGTGAAATTTTTAAATGAAAAAAAGGCATGGAGTACGACTATCAAGTGTTTAGACATGAAGTCGACGTCCACAATAGATGTTGCGCCGGAAGAATTTGGTGTATAAAAGATATTTGTGGTATAATTTGTGTGATTTTGACATGGGTCTTGATTCTGTACGCCGAATTTGTAGTCATGTGTGTAATGCTTATTCCGAGCAAGTACCCGTTTTACAGTTATATCAATATGATATTATTCAACACCGGGTCGTTTATGGCATTCGCGTCACACATCAGGACTATGTGCACGGATCCGGTAAGTTAATTAATCGATTAATTATTTACATGATTGGTTTCTGGCAACCCGACAGTTCGTTTGATGTCTGAAAGTCCAGCCGTTTCGTATTCGTGCTTTGTATATTCCGTGCAGCGCCGACCCTAGCCCTTGATCAGGGTAGAGCGAGATTGTCTTTCAGCGCCCTTTGGTCGTCGCTTTCACCTCACGTAAATTGTACTTCGGTTTTATGTTAAACAAATAATGTCCCAAAATTTTTAAACATCAACTTTTATTACAAACATCAACACTTGTTGGATTTAAATTAAATTAAGTAGCTTTAATTTTTATACTTCTGCTTATTTAACATTAAGAAAGTTTTCGCATTTGACTTTTTGGCGCCCCTTGCCACCTGGCGCCTAGACCGACCGCTCTTCTCGCTCTATCCCGGAACCGGCGCTGATTCCGTGCGTCAAATTTATATACAGTAAGACCTCGCTTAACGCTGTTTCAGTAATAAGCAGTTTCCAAAAAAAAAGCTTAGCCACTATAACGTAAATTATGGATCAGTTTATATAAAATGATTTAAATGTTGATAGAAGTTCAAAGACAAGACGAAGTGTCATTGATGCAATATCTTGCTATCGACGACAGCTTGCTGAACGAAACAGAAAAAGCCAAACGACATTAGGTGACTTCTTCACAAAAAACAAAATATGTCAAATGAGAAACCTTCCTCATCACAAACGTAATTTCTTACTCGAAGTTTTATTTGATTTTCATAAATGTTTTATAAACAAAATTCGATATTAGCAATTAATAAATCTATAATTAATGCGATAAAAAAGTATTTAACAACAAATGTTACAAAACTAAACGAAAAAAAAAACTAACAAATTTTCTTATTCTCGGTACTGTTTCACTTATGCCTATTATCTACGTATTAAGATGACCTCATTTAGCGCTGTTTCGTATAGCGCGGGAACTTATTGGAACGTATCTCCCGCGTTAAACGGGATCTTACTGTATCATGTTTATGCATAAAATCGCCTGGATCGTACACGGCACGAATTTGAAACCGATGAGGTCGTATATCGGTTACCAAAAATTAGAAAAAGTTATCGATCTAGAAATTATGTTTTTTCGTACACGTAAAATGTTACCGTAGACGGCCAAAAAAATTCCCAGAGAGCAAAATGATTGCAATTTTGATTAGGAACATTCAGTATTACGTGTTTTTAACCGATGCCTGATTATTACCGAATTCCTAAAAGTTATTATTTAGTCGATGGGACAATTAATAAGGAAATAACACGATACTAAATTCGAGTCTGCTGTCTGCTGTGTGGCAATTATTAAAAATCAGACAATTATTGTCAGGTTATCGGTAGCTATTTTTATCTTTTTAATTCAATCATCTGGATATATGGTTTTCTTCAGATATTTAGATACCTCTCATCAACCCTAAGTTATAATGTGTTTGGTTTTTTACTTTTAGGGCGCTGTACCAAAAGGTAACGCAACTAAAGATATGATCAAGCAAATGGGATTTAAGGAAGGTCAAGTCATATTTAAATGTCCAAAGTGCTGTAGTATAAAACCTGAACGAGCTCACCATTGTTCCGTGTGTCAAAGGTAAATTTTACTTTGTTCTTTTATTTAAGTATTTTTCTACGCGCTGTTAAGACAGTACTATGAGGACAGAAAGAATATAGCCAGAAATATTATCGGTAAAGTTCCATATTGACTGAAATAGTTTACATAATTTCGTAAATACTTTTTGTATTACCGTTACTTTTTCACCCACATAGCTCTGTCTTACACGCAGTGGAATGTCTGTGAATGCAAAATGCATTTCCCCACGCTTCAAAAATCTCTAATTTCTATGAAAAATCTTATTCAATCTTTGATGTTAATGCTTCAAAATAAACTACAAATGTGTTCCATTCTTCCCTTATAACTTGTAGCTAAGTTTTTACAGTTTATTTGATCTAAAAATCACATTTATTATTATTTTTTAGATGCATCAGAAAAATGGATCACCATTGCCCATGGGTTAATAACTGCGTCGGAGAAAACAATCAGAAATATTTTGTTTTGTTTACGGTAAGTAAAAACAAATGATCTGACTTAAACTAAGGTTGGGCGTTAGCATTGTTGAAGGTAGGATTGGGTGAGACGCGAGAGAGGGCGGGGGAAGTAGATTTGTGGAGTCTTTTTCCAAACAGTTGGCATATCGACTCAACCAATCACATGCGTGACCATTTTTGTAGTCTCTTACACCCAATCTTCTAGTATTCTAGTAACCTTGACGTTACGACGTTTCTGAACATCTTTTGTTATATTTTTCAGTTTTATATAGCAACCATATCGATACACGCTTTATTTCTATCGATAAATCAATTTATAACTTGTATACGTCACGAATGGAAGGACTGTTCAACGTTTTCGCCCCCCGAAACGGTTTGTTTACTTTTGCTGCTTGTATTCGAAGCACTTCTGTTCGCAATTTTCACAGCCGTAATGCTCGGCACTCAACTAAATGCCATATGGAACGATGAGACTGGAATAGAGCAGCTTAAAAAAGAGGAAGCGAGATGGGTTAAAAAATCAAGATGGAAAAGTATCCAGTCGGTTTTTGGTAGATTTTCGATCGGATGGTTTTCGCCTTTTACGAGACCCACGCCGAAAGCCAAATGGGAGACTTACCTCTATTCAGTTTAAAAGAACTATCATTTTCAAATCGATGGTCACAAAAAACGTGCGTAAGTCTGATTTTTTAATTCCGGTTTATGTATTGTGTAAAAAATGTGCACAATTTCATAGTGAAACACTAACTCGATCGATTTTTCACTTCATTGACAAGAGGAAGTACTGTCTGTTAAGTCAGTCGCCAAGATACACATCTAAAGACTTGTAAAAAACGACGATGGTCTCTTTTTGATGGCGCGCTTTGCATTTATTTTGAAAAAACGAGTTCATTGACTTGACTTGTTGATGACGTTTGCGGCAGTGCTGTCTCTTTGTGTTTGGAAAAATGGAGAGTAACTTTGTGAAAAATCGGATGTAACCCATTTGTGACCACAATGACCAATATTTTAAATTTTATTAAGAAAAATATCTGTGGTATGTCTGAAAAATTTGGTACTATTTGTTGATATATTTTGTATATTTTTATTATTAAAATTAACTAAACGTATGTTTAACATTTAATACCAAAAAAACTAGTAATTTTTTTAATCAGAAATGCGTTTATTCATTTCTCTTATAATTCGTAAAAAATGATCGCGTTATGAAAATTCGCGCAATAGCAGAACTCAAGGGAAAAAAATCTGTATCCTATCGTAAGCACTACACAGGTGGCATTTGTCTCATTTCGTGTTAACATAAAACATTATTAATCGTTTATGAACAAATTCGCGTTATAGCAGAAAACTCCCAACTATACGTCTTGTAATATTTTAGTTGTCCAATTTTTTTGTGATAATTAATTTTGTTTATGTACTGTAAGTATTTAAGATTCCAGTTTGCGTTGTATTTTTTACACTTATTTTTTTGTTGAATTACTAAATTTGTTTTTTTTTTTTTGCATAGATCGCAAAAATTATTTAAATAATATTATTTCAATTGGCGTTTTTCCTTTTAGCAAATAAACCTTTTTTTTCGAAAAGCCGAAAAAAATATATTTAATTCCCTGAGTAAATGAGTAATTTTTTGTATTATTTGCTCGGTTAAAAAAACCAACAGATACTCGACTGTACTTTCTAAGTAATTACCTATGGCAATCAAAAATACTGCGTTCAGAAAGTCTTTTGGATATTGTTGTATCATGTCTATTTTTTTTTTAAATTGAAGCTAGGCATCCCAAAAGACTTTCCGAACGAGTTCCGAACATATAAACAATACATATCACATTTTTACATTGATATGTAGGTATGTATAAATGACTCTAAACAAATTAATTTGTTACTATTTTTTTATTTTTGTACATTTAAAATGGTGTAAGTCATAAGATAATAATAATTAAAATCTAGTAAAATTTTGATGGATCAATCAAAATTTGTGTAACAGAAAGTGTAGCTCTTTTAAAATAAATAACAACAAACATACGAAAATTAAATTCTGAAAGTTCCAGTTATTTTGTTGTAAGGCCAGACTTCAGCTGTTTCAGTATAATAATAATAAATAGCCGCGGCTATTTATTATTATTATATAATGCTGCGTAGAAAGTTATACGCATGAATGTATGTTGCGATCAAGATTTTATTTTAAATAGCCGCGGATATTTAACCGGATAATTAACTGGTTATTTACCCTTTTACATCACTACATAATTGATACTACTGTAACTTCATTCATGTTGCCACTAATGTGGTCCAGTGTAGAAGTGAACTAATTAATTGTCATTTAAACTACATTCTACGATGAACTGCGCATGTGCGACGCGAGCAAAGCTTGTAAAATAAAATACTTGCTTGCATTGTTTAAATAAAAATGATTTTTTGATTATGTAAAAATATTCCAGACTGGCGAGCATTCCAAATTAGTGTCAACTATGAAATGTTGTCACGAAACTCTTAATTTAGGCAAGAAGACTAAAAATTCGGACACCGAAGTCGCCTGCCGCAAGCGAGACGAATTCTGGCCGCCGTTAGGCAGCACTGCGAGCATATCTGTAAGTGGCGCAGTACATTACTGCGCTGGTGATGTTTATGTTAGCGGGAATCTATATAGCAGGAGCCATAACCTCACTTCCTTATCAAGTGACTTGTTCACTTTAAAGTGAGGTTATAGTCGACCTACATAGATTCTCACTAACACAAACGCTACGACTGGCGGGCAGAATTCGTCCCAACACTCCCT
This sequence comes from Venustoraphidia nigricollis, assembly GCA_034508555.1. NCBI lineage: Eukaryota > Metazoa > Arthropoda > Insecta > Raphidioptera > Raphidiidae > Venustoraphidia > Venustoraphidia nigricollis. Next base: position 287,757 of record JAVRKA010000030.1, read on the forward strand.
ACACAAAAGTTACACAATTCGGTCTCCTTGCTGTTTCTAGTCTTCTTGGATTTAGGCAAACAGTTTTGAAAGTTGGTTTAAAACAAAACACTATCTCGTAAATCTGCGACAAATGACTAGTTTGGAATGCCTATGTTATTTGTGTAATATTTTTTGATAATCAAAAACGCTCGGAGGAAAAACGTGCTGTTATATTTAAATATAATTAATTATTACAAATAATCTATAATGATTTATGATAGTATGTAGTATTTATTCACATGTACAGGATGGTGTATGTAATTGTTTAAAAATACTATTAACATTACATTTTAAAGAAATGTAAATTAATTTCGCCCAACAAAAACCAATAATCCTTATAATGAACTTTGTGTCGTTGTTGTTCCTGAAAACTTGACGTAAATCATTTCGATTTTTGGCCACAGATATATTCCAGAAGTTCTTTTTGCAGGATACACATGGTTGCTCTTTTTTATTTTTCGAAAAATAAACGCATTTTCATATTATTAAATAAAAACCTAGCAGTGTAGCATAGTGGTGAGGTTACTGAGTTCGATTCTCGGTGGGGGACACATGTGGCTATGACTTTTTCCTACTGCCTCTCGCTGAGCAACGGTAGTTTCTATATCGGCCATCTTGTTTAGGTTTTCCATAGTTTCCCTCAATAATTCCAGATAAATATTGAGATTGTTCCTTATTCAAGGCTATGGCCGATTACCTGTCAAATTCCCGTGCTCCTATAGGAGGTGATGTATATATGTATGTTATCTGTGGACTCCAAAACGACTGGACCGATTTTGATGACATTTTCAGGCAATCTTCAAATTAAGCCAGCGGGTGATTCTATGAAGTTTGGTAGTGATTAGAATTTTCTTTTTGTTTTTTGACAGTTTTGTTTTCTTCGATTTTTGAACATTCACAGTTAAAAGTGGTTGAATTTGCGCAAATTCAATGCAAGTTGAGAATTTTATGATAATGATTCTTATCTTAGTGCTATCTGTGCGAAGCCGGACCGGGCCGCTAGTATCCTATAAAAATGTAGAAAATAACGGGAAGTATGGTAGTTGGGAAATAGTAATGGTGCGAATGGCGTCTGTTATGACATAATGTCGAGAAATGGACGTCAAATTCATTATTATTATATTAAATAAAAATATAATACGCGATGTAATAAAAAATAAATAACAGCTTTATTATTATTAACAAAATTGGAAATACTATAAATGTGAGCGCCTAAAATTTACAAAAATTAAAAATGTCTCGGTATTAAACTAACATCGTATGGTTCCGGTATTGAAGTAATTCCTGGCAATGGATATGCAGACGGCAAAGGACATCCCGGTACTGGTTTAATGTCGTATTTATGTAGTATTCCAGTGAAAAATAGAAATATGGCATTACGAGCTAAAAGTTCGCCGGGGCATCTTCTTTTCCCTAGAATAATAAAGCATTTCATTTATCATTTTACAACATGTTTCTCTTAAGCTTCGTGCAACCATTTGAAGACAGTGCGCTTCTAAAAATGTTATTGCTGTGTAAACATCTTTTTGTACGCTTAGGAAAGAGAAATCGCTAAACGCGGTATACGCATATTTCTTTCTGGCCCATCTTGTTGTATGTAGTTGATCAAAGACGGAATGGCTACCGTTATTATCGCTATCTTTGCGTCATTTTGCTCACGCAGCCCAGACTAGCACTCCATATCCTACACCTTATTATTGTATTTGAATCTGAATGTTTACGCATTTCTTGAGAATATCAGCGACTTTTTTATCATTTAATTTCTTTTTTGTTATTTCGATAATTTTGCGAACAAACGCTGAGGAGTAAAAACGTCAGCGTCGTCGTAAACTTCTCCCTTCATTAGCTACACTACTAAAAATGCGTAGAAGCTTCGCTTCTGTCGGGCATCTCCTGACGCCTACCATTATTTTTGTGTGCCTGTGCAGTGAGCTGCCATTGCATACAAGTTTTCATGATTTGAATTAATAAGAAAAAAATGTTTACCTAACCCAAACGGAATAACGTGATCTGGTGATGGAATGTATTTCCCATCTGAATTGATGAACCGATCTGGACGAAATACTTCTGGATCTTTCCAATAAGCTTTATCCGAATGCACGGACCAAAAACTCATTAGTACAGTTGTATCCTGCAAGTTTCGATTAAAAATTAAATTCAACGCTGTTTATCGTTCAAACCCAAGATTATTGATACAGAGGCGACCTCGTTCCGTTGGATACAACCGGGAGACTGGCGTAATTCAGTTCACTGTCAATTGATATTGCGTGTTTGATAAAAATATTGAACAGTCTTCAGCTGACGTAATCCATTAACGAGGCGACCTGTGAATCAATGACCTTAGTAGATACAAAGGCGACCTCGTTCCGTTAGATGCAACCGGGAGAATGACGTCAACCAGTGGACTGTCAATTGATATTGCGAAGTTGATAAAAATATTGAATGGTCTTCCAGCTGACGTCACTCATTAACGAGGTGATCTGTCTATCTAATGACCTTGAATTAAAACTTTTTAAAAGTGTTTATGCAATTTCACTTGCGAGTTTAGGGTCAAATCTTTTAATTCACTTCCTCATATTCAATCGACTTGGAACTTTGCACCCAATCCGTAATTCCAATGACAATAGAATATTTTGACCAACCTTTGGGATTTTAAATTCGCCTAGTCGCGTGTCCCTTAGAACCCGTCGAGGACCTCCGACCGTTATGATGGTTTTAAATCTTTGAACTTCGGTTATTACTGCTTCTATGTATGGTAACCTGTAATTGTCCTAAATTTAAAAACGCTACTTGGAACTTGATACATTAATTTTAAGATATTATTTTTCGTTTTTAGAGAGAAAAATAGTCTCCAAAATTGCGTATCAAACATTAGTTTTGATACAGTATTAAGAGAGAGATTTCATACCGACAAAAACATCTTTAAGAAATAATATATGCCGACTGCATAGTAACTTCAACAATGGGTATTTCATAATATTATAGCAGACTATAGCTATTATTTGTGTACTTATAACCTTACGTTCTTATTCTTCTCAATTCTTACCTTGGTTTATCCGCCATTTTCGGCATTTCATCTTTGGGTATTACGCTGTCGATTTCCATTTGAGCGCGTCTTTGTATGTCGGGATACAAAAGCATCATCAAGAAGATGAAACTCAAAGTACCACTAGTACTTTCTGAGCCGGCAATGAAAATGTCCAAACAAACCATCATCAACTGATCATCGGTAAATCTCGTTTTTTGGCTTTTGCATGTCTTCATTTCTTTAATGAAAGCGTACATAAAGTCACTTGCTTTATCGTCATCGTACGAATTGCGATGCTCCTCTATGGCAGCCTGAAAAGTTAGACAACATTCATATTTGTTTAGGGTGACCATACGTTCAACTATTTACGCAGTAGTCGCGTTTTTTTTTGCTATTTTTGTCCTTTTCTAAAAACGAATTAAAAATACGAAATACAGTAATGCCCCCCTTAACGCGGGAGATACGTTTCAATAAGTTCCTGCGCTATACGAAACAGCGCTAAACGAGGTCATCTTAATACCTACGTAGATAATAATAGGCATAAGTGAGACCGAATCGAGAATAAGAAAATTTGTTAGTTTTATTTTTTTGTATAATTATGTAGCATTTATTGTTAAATACTTTTTATCACATTAATTATAGATTTATTTATTGCTAATATCGATTTTTGTTCATAAGACATTAATTATGAAAATCATATAAAAGTTCGAGTAAGAAGTTCTGTTTGTGAGGAAAGTTCCTCATTTGACACATTTTGTTTTTTATCAAGAAGTCATCAATGTCATTTGCCTTTTTTTGTTTCGTTCAGCAAGCTGTTGTCGATAGCGAGATATTGCATCAATGACGCTTCGTCTTGCCTTTGAACTTCTATCAGCATTTGAATCATTTTGTATAAACTGATCCTTAATTTACGTTATAGTGGCTAGACTTTTTTTTAGAAACCGCGTAATACTGAAACAGCGTTAAGCAAGGTCTTACTGTATTTGCACAATACCCACAACCGCGATACAGTGAAACATCTTAAAATTTCCCAAATCAATGTCCCTACTCCATATATGCAAACACAGTCTTCTCCGGAGAAATTCACAATACAGAGGGGTGACTCCCATAAGCTAGGGTACTAATCATTCAGGAAAAAGAAGTTTTTCATGTAATTATCATGCGTCTTTCGAATTTGAAGAATTTAGTTTGGTGGTGGCATTCCCGTAAGTAATTATGATCAACCTAAATGAAGTGTTACCATAATAAAATTCTTCAGTTCAGCATTCAATCCAACTATCAAATTATATCCAGTTTTTTCAGGAGCAACGAATCTTAACCACGGGAATTGATTTAATATCCCGCCAGCCATATCGAATGCTCTAGATCTCTTATATAAAAGACCCAACAGCTTTTCGAGTCTTGGGTCGTCTCTTGAAATAGAAGTTCCGGCTGTAAAGATCCACAAAACGTTCAGTATACTGGGAGCAATCAATCGACCGATTTTAACTATTGGCCCAGTTTTATCAATTATATCAATGACTGTTTTAATTTCTTCACAGATTTTCAGTTCCATCGATTTTTTGCCAAAACCGACATCTCTTAAATGACGCATCATAAAACGACGCTGTTCTTCCCAATGTGGACCATCAGTTCCAGTTATTCCTGTAAATAAAAGTCGCTGAAATTAAAAAACTAACGAGTTCGTTCATAAATGTTTAGGACGGAACACCTTATCTAACGACGAAATGGACTGAAGATTTAGCGAAAGGGTTTCTTGAAAAAAATTCCTACGCCAATTTCCGAATTCCTGTTTTTTGAAAGAACTGTTATTACAAGAATAATATGAACAGAGAAAAATGTAATTTGTCTAGAAAAAAAACTCGAAAGAAAACTGGTGCATTTTTTGATAAAAACAGTCGAAGTATTCCCAACCAAAGTGTAAAAAAATAATATTCTTTTATAAGAAAGTAGCGAGATAGAGGGATTGTAGGTAGGTTGATCGTCTGAAATCTATAATCTCTCGCTACTCTCTTTATAAAATTCCCGGGAAATTAGCTCCTTGAATAATAGTAACATTTACGTGCCTTTTTGTGTTCCCATAGACCTTAAACGCATAAAAAAATTATTTGGTCGGCCATCGTACTCGTCGCTTTTCAAAATTTTATGAATGTTATCGTATCCAAAAACCACAATAACTGGTTCACTGCCCAGTTTTAAACCCAATACGTCGGTATTGTATTGGGCGGCCAAATCTGATAGCGCTAAATGTTGACATTTGAATTTTCGAGCAGTTCTTTTAATTTCCAGTCGACCTATAATAGGTAACCAGGAAGGACCTGAAATGAATTTAAATAATTAAATTATGACAAGATTTTCTCATTTCCTCAGTTTTTTGCGAGTTTTTGTTATTATATTTGCAGCCCATTTCTATAGTCAAAAAACTAAACCCCATACGTCGCGTATTTTCCTTAATTTTTCGTCTTGTTTAACTCTATTTAAGGTAACTGTTTATCAGCTATTCAATTTGATCCCTTTTTCAACCGCATAGCGCTATTTTGCGAGCGCTGTTTCGGAAATCTCTAATTTATATGAAAAATCTTATTCAATCTTTGAAATAAACTAGAAATATGTATTATTCTTCCCATATGACATTTAGTCCAGTTTTTGCAATTTATTTGAAACGATCAATCTGTTAAAAACGAGAAAATTAGCATGTTTTACACAAATTTTTGTACAGAAAAAATTATTGAGAAAGCCAAATTTGTCAATACTTTTAACAGAAGTTTGTAAAGAACACTTCCAAACATTATTTTGCCTTCCCGTAATTCGAAACGTCGTGACATGTACCTAGAGAAATAAGACGAATATCACGTTTTTTTATTCAATTTTTAGGGCAAAAATATGTGTTTTGAAATTTTTAAGCAACAAACTAATTTTTGCGAAACTTAATGGTTAATCACCGCAAATAAAAACAATAATAAAATGAATTTTGCGACCACAGTTCGAAATTTCTTGAGAGCATATTTTAAGATCTGAGGGATCAGATTAGATTGGTTATTAACGTTTCATTTATCCCATTATCCTGCCGAGTTTGGTTTTTCAAATAGGAGAGGAAATCCTGTCTGCGACTTACAAATTAAATTAGTTTGTAGATTATAGACGCTCGACAACTGAGGTCATTAGCGTCGTGCTGCGATTTGTAATATTTATTATTTTTTTAAACTTGAAGAATAAATTTAAACGAACTATTAAATACTCATACATCAGGAAAAAAGTAATTAAAATAATACAAGTCATAACATAAAAAAGTTGACTTGATTTGCGCATACCTGGAGGGAATTGTGCCGGTTTTTTAAACGATTTAAATAAAAACACAGAAAACAAAACGCATATAAAATACACCAGTACAACCGTAACCATTTTTTATAAATGGTTTATCACAGATTTTCTCACTTCTTTATTATATATTATACAGTTATTATTTAACAAATCACATGTGCAAACGGCGATCTAGCGTCGAAACATCTGAAGATCGCGCACTGTCCGGTAATAAATATAGAATAGACCGTTTTACGAGACAGGCCTTTGTGCGGAGCGGGTACAATACGGCGAATTATTCGTATGTTTGTCCTGATAGATTAACAGCACGTACAGTCTGATCAAATTGACAAGACCTTCAAACATTTTAATGAAACAGCGGCGTAGACCAGACGCACAATATAACTGGAAATAGCGGACCCGTGCGAATAATTCGCACCCAGCGCCGGTCCTAGGCCCTTAATCAGGGTAGAGCGAGATTTCAGCGCCCTTTGGTCAACGCTTTCACTTCACGTAAATTGTACTTGACCCGCGACTTCGTCCACGTGGTATAGATTCAGGGGCGTAGCTACCGCCGTATATGCCGTATCAATTATACGGGGCCCCCGAACCACGGGGGCCCCCAACGTGCGTAAGCAAAAAAAAACTTCCCCCTTTTTTTTATTTCAGAAATGACAAAAGTCAAAAAAATCAATTTCTTCTATTCCCAAATAAAGCGTGCGTTCAAAAGTTGGCAACACCCTACATCGGTTATCGCGGGCTGCGGGATTTCTCCGTTTAAGTCATTTACTTCAACGGGGTAAGGACCCCCAAACAAATTTTTATACGGGGCCCCGCCAAGGCACGCTACGCTTCTGTATAGATTGTACCCACAGGTCTTTTATACAAAATCTACCTCCACCCCATTCAGGTAGATGGGTTCAAAAGACAGTCGAACATGTACAGTAGAACCTCGATAAGTTAAAAACCTTTGTAAGTTAAAAATTAAAACCTCCATTACTTAAATCACACAACCTCGGTAACTTAAACAAATATTCTGAACATGGCCCTCGATAACTTAAAATAATATTTTGGTGACCTCCTTAAGTTAAAGTATTATCAGTGAGTCATAATGAGTAAGTATCCAAACAAAAGGTTTTGCCAAGAACTTAATTGATTTTCACTTTAGTCTTTACTGATTTTTTCCTTTAAATAATTGATTGTTTAAATAAATAAATAATTGATTCTAAATGAATAGATAAAAAATTTATGTAACCTCTATTGAACTAAATACATCTTCTATAAAATCCACAAACCTCGGTAAGTTAAAAATTTTACTCTGACAACCTCACTAACTTCAACTCTCGATAAGTAAAAAACTCAATACTTTAATTTTTTAACATTTCTCTTGGATTTTAACTTATCGAGGTTCTACTGTATTCTTTATTTTCTAAGAAGGGTATTTTTTCCCGTTTTTAATTTAAGCAATTTCAGAAATGCAGACAGCGCATCTTTTATGAATGTTAACCCCTCTCGCCCTCAACCCCTAACATGTAAGTATTTCTTTATTTTCTAAGAAGAGTATTCTCGGTATTTTTTCCCGTTTTTAGTTTAAGCAATTTCAGAAATACAGATAACGTATCTTTTATGAATGTTCACACTTCAAACCGTCATGACGAGCAGTGTTGCAATTTTTAAATTGAAATAATAGATCAACTTCGTGGTTTTGTGAATACAAACCGATAATTTCTGTGTTTGTGATCCTTGCATAGTGTCCATGCTGTACATGTCTACGCATATATTTTTCTTTTGTTTATTTTCGTTGAAATAATATCGTGGCCTACGTGATCTATTAAAAAGATATTAAATTCTTATCGTATCAACAGTCTGTAATTCAAAACCAGGCTTATTAAGCAAAGTACAGATTTACGGCAACAACTTGATGGGTTATTTCTGGGTTATTTTAAGAATATTTTGCTTTGTTTCGAAAAACAATATTTTATTACCTAAATATCGTGAGAATATGTACTTTCGACCGGGTATAAAGAAAAATAGTATACACCACACGGGCAGAAAATTGAAATTTCTGAACTGCGAGACATGATGCCGGAGGCGAGAAAAAATAAACAATGTCGCAGAAATTTCAACTTTCTGTCCTTGTGGTGTAATATACAGTTCCAAATACTGTCACCGTCGAGACTGAAATCAGAATCTTTCCATTGTCGCGGCCGAATGAGTTATTAATAACTCTCCAGTGACGTATCTAAACAATCAATATTTGTCACGAATACTATTATGTTTCTTCAACATTCGGTTTGGTGCATTGGTAACATTTGCGCAAACGCCGTTGGCTTCGCTTGAAACGCAAGTCTGATGTTAGCTTTAGCTATTATTGGTACTTCTCATTTTGTGTGTATTGTAATTTATACACTAATTTACACATTATCACATTAATGCATATTTCTCTGAAAACGCACGTGTTACGAACATTGACGAAAGAATTTGCTAGTCGTTCGGAGGGAGCTTGATGTGCATTTCAAAAAAGACAACATTCCCGCGCTATTTTATGGTTTGAAAGATCGCGTACACTTGTCAAGCACGAACCAGCACAGCACACTAGACTAGCATAAACCAGAAACTTTTAGTGCGAGTTCACGTCACTAGCACACTTGATCGGTCCAGCACGGCTAGACAGAAATTGCAGGCGACCGACTGACGGTCGTTACTGCAGGTGCTGGCTATTCTATTAGAAAACATGAATACCTTCACTAACAGGCTTTTCTGCGTCGTACTGTGCTGGTCCATGCTTGACAAGTGTGCGCGCAAATGCTTGAACTAGTAATTCTGTGAATAGTAGACCTCGTCTCGTGTCTGTTAATAATTTTAGGAATTTTATAAACCTACTAAGATGACATCTAAACGGGTAATCCATTTTTATCACATCAATAAAAATGTATCAACTAGAATCTTATTATTTCTACTGTATTTAAAAGGTCAAGTGCGAGCCGAACTCGTATGGAGAGAGTTCCGTACAATTCCGTTTTCCGTGAAAACTATAAGACTTGGGCTTTTCGTATAGGTTTCCCTGTAAACTATGAGTTCAGCCGTATATTCACTATTTTGTTTGAAAATTTTAGGTTCAGGAGTTTCGGAAGGGGATGCTTGATTTTCGTACATTTTCATTAAGTATCTTTTAAACTATGCATTTTAAAATTGTAAAAAATTCCCTTCCCCTGAATGCATAAAACCTCCATTACTTAAATCACAAAACCTCGGTAACTTAAACAAATAATCTGAACACCGCTCTCGATAACTTAAAAAAGGTTTTTGAAAATGGAGATTTGAATGTGTCGCCACTAGATCCGCCAATCTCAATCAGTAGAGCAAGGAAGGCTGTGAACGATTTATGAGCTTTTATCGAGCGTTGTGATGATGTTAAAGACGAAATTTTTTCTTCTTTACATAATATAGAAAACATAATTCACGTAGAAAATCAAAATTGCATGAAACGAAAAAAAATTACTGATTTGTTTGTTTAAATAATTGATTGTTTAAATAAATAAATAAATAATTGATTCTAAATGAATAGATAAAAAATATATGTCACCTCTATTGAACTAAATACATCCTCTATAAAATCCACAAACCTCGGGAAGTTAAACATTTTACTCTGACAACCTCTCTAACTTCAACTCTCGATAAGTAAAAAACTCGATAATTTAAATTTTTTAACGTTTCCCTTGGATTTTAACTTATCGAGGTTCTACTGTATTCTTTATTTTCTAAGAAGGGTATTTTTTCCCGTTTTTAATAGCAATTTCAGAAATGCAGACAGAGTATCTTTTATGAATGTTAACCCCTCTACTGTATATTTGTATTTCTCATACCGAACCTTTTAATTTGATACGTCACGTGATGAAGCACTTGAAAAATAACTGTTTTTTTAGTGTATTTGCCATATGGCAACATACACTATTGGCGTCGGTCGGATGGCGGGACCTAGGGGTCGGACCAAAATTTCTCGACGTTTCATAACCTCCTAAACACATTGGCACCATTTTTAAAAATGTTTATATATATATATGTATATATATATATTTATATATATATTTATATATAAATATATTTATATATATATATATTTATATATATATATATTTATATATATATATATATATATGTGTACGCGCGATAACTTTCGAAAGATTTAATTGATTTCAACGAAATTTGGACCACGTGTTGAAACCCATCACCGCAAGAAGCCTATTTAAAATGGGCCTAATCGGGCTATTTTAAGGGTAGTTTTTAGGGGTTGAAAACTGTTTTTGGGCCCCAAAATACCGAAAAAATTCTCCGAATCGTTTCAAAATTGAAATTTAACCCTCCGGTAGTGATTAAAAAGTGTCCCCACAATTTTAATAAAATCGGCCCGACAGGACCGGATTTACAAATTTTATGAAAACACTAGTTTGCAGATAGTGACTTATTTATTGAAGGGTGTATTTAATTCGGTGTAGACGTTAGATTGATAATAATATTACAATTAAGAAAAAAATGTTATTTTAAGGGGTGTATTAAGGGGTTAAATTTTTTATTTTGCCCAAAAACAAACTTAATTTCACATAATAAAAGTATAAAACCACACGGCCCTATACAAGCAAATACACTATATTGTCGGCAGGGTTTTGGCACTGCGACCCGGGTTTTTTAATTTTTTAGGTTGCCCCCCAAAATTGCTCTCTAAAATCGGAATTCGTTTATTTACGCTATGCGTCCGTGATTGAGTCGTCGAACTCTATATAACTGCCAAATTTCAAGTTTTTTCGTCCAGCAGATGCGAGGGAAATAAGGTGTGACAGACGGATAGCCAGACAGGAGAGTGGTTCTATAAGGGTTCGTTTTTTGTACGAAACCTAAAAAAACAAAAACAGTTTCGATCAGTCTTAAAAAATCTAATCAACAAATAATGTATAATAAATTTACAAAGTGAAAAAATAAATTATTCATTTCTAAATTTAAACTTCGCATAGAATGGTTTCGGAGAAATGGTGACGCCGTCAAATGCCTCAGGGTACGGTAATGGATTCTCCTCGGATATTTTTATTTCAAAATTGTGCAAAACGGCAGTAAAAAACAAAAACATACTGGATTTAGCAAGTGTTTCACCTAAACATCTTCGACGACCTAAAATTATACAATTTATTAAAAAAAATCCGACTATGCAAAACATAATTTACCAACTGATATTGCGTGATTTAAATAAGGAATCATTCAAAGTAAATCTGTGTTGTTTTTAATAAAATATCCATCATTTAAATAAATATATTTAGTTATTCATCTGTAATTTCTCCTTCTGTGGCAAAATCTTGTTTAGGAAAGCGAACATCACAAACTATTGTCCTAGCATTTACACTAAAAGTTTTTTTCCCCTTCTGATAGCATACCACCACTTATTTTTCAGTTCGGAACCCTTGAAAATACAAAACCTGTATAATTTGAACATTGGTAAACACAGCACATCGGCACTGTCAGTGTTTTATTATTCGAAATAAACTTATTTTGCATCCAGACCAAGGTCATTATATAGCTGGCGCCCCTAGCGATAGAGCTTGGCAGTGCCCATTTGCATTGAAACACATACTACCAGTCAAACGAATTCTTTCAGTGACAGAGCCATTAAATTGTGTGTTAATTATGTCCAGGAGTTAATGTCCGTAGAGTGGATTAATAAGGGCAACGTTATACAAAGCCTGAAATTACCAAATCCGAACGGGGCAAAACAATCATCCGGCGCTCTTTTCAAATTTCCATCATTGTCCAGAAATCGTTCTGGTTGGAACCGATTTGGATTAGACCAAAAATGAGGATCGTTGTGAAGGCTTCGAAAGTTTATCAAAAGCGTCGTGCCTTCTGGAATAGTATGTCCGAGAAGGTCAGCTTGTTTCATTGCCCTGTGAGCTATTCCAACTGGAACAATATTCCCATGTCTTTGAATTTCCATCAGGACCGCTTCTGTGTAATTCAATCTGCAAGACAAATTGATTTCGAATAGTTCAATCTCTCTGTTCTAGTATTATGAGAAAGATTAACTGTTGAGATATGGCACCGTAGAGTAACTGATAACTGATTCCGCCGCGAAAGTGGAAAGTTTCGGGTTTAGGTATGTCTCGACGGTGAAAGTAGTTTGAAAATAAAATTTTTCTAATATAGCATTGTAACAATGGATGTTTCTTAACAATTATAGCAAACTCACCCTCGGATCTACGATTTTTTCGAACTGGGACAGAAACTTTCTCTCTTCAGCGTTTGAGATAAATTGTTTAAAAAAACCAGGAGGGGAGAATAAGAACCTTTTAACATATTTTTTTTAAATAATTTGTTATCAATTTTCAAACATATATTATGATTTTGGCGTCCCTCGAAACTGCCGCCAGGGGCAGGTCCCCCGGTTTGCCCCTCTAGATGCGGGCTGAGCAAACTATATAGCTACTCTACCGTTTATTAATTTATTCTTACGAACTATACTGTTGTGAACCTGTGAACAATTTACTAATAAAATTTAAGAACTAAATCTAACTTTGATCTGTCTTGAAATGATGGCATTCTGTTTCTACCGACAACGGTATCCAATTCTGCTTGAACTTTCCGCTGAATTTCAGGATAACGTATCATATACAGTATAGCAAATCCTAATGTATTGCTCGTGGTTTCAGATCCTGCCATAAAAAGGTCAAGGCACAATGATAACAGTTGCTCTCCTGCAAAAATCAACAATTATCACTTCAAATGTAACATAACATAAAGTTCTTTGTTTTGTTCCAGTCTAAGTCTGAAGCAAAACAAAAAACTGTTTTATCTACGTATACTTAAATTATTTATTACGACAGTGGGAATAGCTTGTGGTATATATTAGATTGATGCCTGCAAAAAGAAATGAAACTAGTAGCTATTGTGTCTAATAATTATGACAATAGCACTGCAACATTAAGAGCCTAAAAAAGTATAAATATTATACGAAACGTTGCTCAAAGTAATATGTAGTCCTATTTTTGTTCATTAATTTTGTCCAAGTACCCATGAAACAATACAAGGTTACTAGAAGGCTGGACGTAAGAGGTTGTAAACATGGTCACGTCTGTGATTGTTGAATCGATTGCTTACGGTACCGATGTCCGTAGCTTGGTTTTTCAATTATTGTTATCCTCCTAACCTTAGTTTCTAGTAACCTTGGAAACAATATACAGTGGAATCCGTTTATAATGACATCGAAGGGAATTGACAAACACGTCATACTAAGCGGACGTCATACAAAGCATTTTTGTGAAAAAAAAAACAACCTTCTTTTTTTAGGTAGCATAGGGCCGCTGACGGGTATTCCTTTGTTTTTCGTGATTTTAAACCACTGAATTAACGCTTTATCAACATTTTCTTGTCGCGATTTTCGAAGCCTCTTCGGTTTCAGAACATTTGAATTGAACGATCGCTTAATCTGGTTCTTGTTTTTGAAAATCATTGAGATTGTCAAATGACCCACGCCCAATTTCTTTGCCAGAGATGAGTTTGATTCTCCATTTTCTAATCTGCATATTATTGCACCTTTCTCCTCAATCGTAAATGCTTTACGACGTTGAGATGACATTTTTTTACATAGGATATCACTAAAAACAATGCGTGACTTTCAACTATCTACTCACTGAGATTCAAAACAAAAACAAGCAACGTGCCGAACGTCGTCGGGAATCAACGAACATTGCCGAAGCTGTAAAGAATCATGTAGGTCACTATAAACGGACAAAATTTATTAAAAATGGGTCATAATAAGCGACATGTCACTGTAAGCGAAGTCATTATATCCGATTTTGTTACAAAGAATTTTATATGAAAACCAAACTTCGTTCTGTAATTACGTCATAATAGGCGGTTGGTCAATATAGGCGGAGTCATAATAAACGGATTCTACTGTACAATCGTTGAATAAGATGTCCACGACCAACAGAAATAAATACATTTTGATTAATATTTTCTTACTTGTGTAAGTTGTTTTATCGGTATTGTCTATCGCCATGTTGTGTAAAAATGCATCTATTAAATCTCGATCAGTGTTTGGACAAAGGGTTGATTGATGATCGTCGATTGTTGTCTAAAAACCAAACGGACATGAAAATAGGCGAGCTTCTAGAGAGGTCCATTTATACGGCGTTACCATAACTATCTATGTATTTACAGAGCTTCACTACTGAATTTTTAATTTGCTAATGATTAACTGTCGAACGTCTACACTCAGTCTGTCGACAAGTTAGTTTTGTTAATAAAAATAATAATAAATTGAAAATATGATTTGGTACTAGGCGCTAGAGTTGGGTAACTCAGATCTGAACCGGTTCAAAGAGCCGACTCCAACAGAAGATGCGTGAGAGCCGACTCACTTTTTTTTGAGCCGACGGATCAACGGATCCGCTTAGCTCAGTGAAACACTTAACACACAGAAGCACATTTTACACTTACGTATCAGTTCTTGCTTTGATGCATCTGTCAGCTCAAATGACTCATGCATCACATGTTTGGCTATGCATTGTTGATTCTATACAGGTCGTGATATGATTGACTGGACTAGGTAACTCAGTGGCAGACTGCAGTAACATATTCAGAACTCGGCTCTTTTTGAACCGGTTCAGTGAGCCGGCTCACATACGGGATCCAGATGCAAAGATGCAGATCACTAAAAAGACCCGTTTTTCCCATCTCTACTAGGCGCAGATAATCCTGGTAGTTTATGGCGTTTAAAAAGATACATCAAGATTAAATACTATCAGAGATACTCGATTTTTTAAGTGGAACTTCCTTAAAACGGCGGAAAAATATGAGACAAACCTTGGTCACCCAAAATGGATTTCGCGTCAGTGAAACAAGATCATAACTCTAAAGAAGTTTCACTTCCCCCGTGAGTGTATATGGGTAAACCTCGCACGTGTTTTTTTTTAACGCAAAGACCATCAACTAGACCGATTCTTATTTTCAATTTAATACTCTTGATAATAAATTAAAAACTGCGCCTTGGTTTAGAACACCGGAATTGTTTTTATATATATATATATATATATATATATATATATATATATATATATATATATATATATATATATATATAAATAGACGAGCCATGAAAACACCACGTCATGTAAAAAAATAGGACTGAGGAAAAATGGTGCAACTTTTTAATAACGACTGTAGTCATTGATCGCTTCTTTTTGATTATTTCCTTATTTCCGTCAAAATGATAGGAGCCCACGCGCGTTGTCTACTTTCTGTCACAAAATACACGTGACTCAGGACCACGGCCTCACTATTTGGTAAAAAGAGCTACCGCTCCAGGTACCGAGTCTGGAGGAGCGCTAGAACTATATTTACGATTATCAGTTTTTTCTTTTCTTTCAAATATTGAAAATTTGGAGGAGAACGCCGAAAAGAGACCTCGCACCACTATGAAAATAGTCTAGGACCGATCCTGACGTGCGCGCCCACTATTTTGATAAAAATGATCAAAAAGAAGATATCAGCGAACACAACCAATGTCTCTGAAATTGTTAACCTCTAAGAATGTCCACATTCTTCGTAAAATGTCCATGTGTTGTGTGTAACCGCATTTGGCAGGAATGACGAATCTCAGTAAAGGCATTTGATTGAGAAGTCCGCCGGACATGTCGGCCAAACGGAACGCGTCATGCACGATCTGAAGTAATTGTTTTAAGCGTTCGTCGTCGAGACTGAATCTTTCGCCTGCAATCATCGCCCAAAGAACATTCAACACGCAGATATCGAAAGCGTTGTGCGCTAAAACTGGTCCACGCGAACAAGAATCTTTCAACGAAGCGACCAAATCGATCGACTCTTGACTGATTTGATCTTCCATGTCGCGCCGACCAAATCCGAAATTGCGTAAATGTTTCAAGCAGAAACGTCTTTGTTCTTGCCAGAAGTGACCATCGACAAATACAATGCCTTTAATAAATAAAAAGTTTATCCTCAATAAATTAGTCCCACGTATCAAAAATCGGTAAGCTATCTATCTATCTATCTATCTATCTATATATCTATATTTATAAAAACACATGTATGTCCAACCCCTAGGTCCCACTATCCGATCGACATCGCGTCGATCGGATGATGGGACCTAGGGGCCGGACCAAAATTTCTCGACTAGTAGTACCATTCTCTTTATACGATTTTTAGCAAAGTTTTTGCACTAATTAATAAAAAAATATCATTTTAAGGGATGTATAAGGAGTAAAATTTTGTCCAAAAACATAAATTCACATAGTTAGGCAACAGTGTCTGTATATTGTCGGCAGGGATTTTTTTTATAATTTTGATCCGCTAATGACGGTAGCAGTAGAGTGTGTATACTCTATACCTATAGTCTACAATATCTGTTTGTTGCGTACCTAATCTTTTACCAAATGTTCTCATTTTAAAAAAGAAACCGTCGGGTCTTCCGTCGAACTCTTCCCGTGTTAAAACTTCCCGAATTGCAGTTCTTCCAGATACAAGGATCACTCGAATTCTACCAAGACGCAGTCCTACGACGGGACCATGCAAAGCCGCCAACTGTTCCCACACCAAGTAAGTAAAACCAAAAATTGATAACATACGTTGAAATAAAGGAAAATTGCCGACTAAAGGCATCCATTTTGGACCTGAAAGAAGAAATACTAATATGTTCATGTTATCACATTATGATCATACGAATTGCATAATTTTCAAATAAAATAATAGTATATTACACCACAAGGGTAGAAACTTGAAATTCTTGCACTGCGCGACATGTCACGCAGTTCAGGAAATAATTTAAAGAAAAAGTACAACGTAACTAAATGAAATATTTTATTAATTCAAAACAGGGGCGTAGCTACCGCCGTATCTGCCGTATCAATTATACTGGGCCCCCGGGCCACGGGGGCCCCCAACGTGCGTAAGCAAAAATTAATAAAAACTTCCCAATTTTTTTTTATTTCAGAAATGACAAAAGTCAAAAAAAGCAATTTCTTTTTTTCCCGCGTAAAGCGTGCGTTCAAAAGTTGGCAACACCCTACATCGGTTATCGCGGGCTGCGGGATTTTCCCGTTTAAGTCATTTACTTCAACGGGGGAAGGACCCCCAAACAAATTTTTATACGGGGCCCCGCCAAGGCACGCTACGCTTCTGATTCAAACAAAAATACACTAAATATGCTGACATCCCTTTTAATTATTTAATTAAACGAGTATTTTTCCATCGAATGAATATGTTTGTCAATATATTATATCATCTTTCTGAACATCTCTGAATACAGAGATTAACAGATTAGTTTTAAAATATTTAAAAGGAGGACACTTTTCGAGGAAGGACAGACAGCGTCGGCCCTGGGGTAGAGCGAGAGAAGCGGTCGCTCTAGGTGCCAGGTGGCAAGGGGCGCCAAAAAGTCAAATCAAATGCGAAAAACAATTTCCAGCGCAAAATAAAATTTTCATGGAGCCTTTTAAAAGGCGCGGAGGCACTCTTGTCAGATCTGATTTTTAAAAATCTGTAGGGTGAAGCTGAAAAATTTGTAGATATCCATAGCTTGCCTCTTGATAAATCCATAGATCTACAGTGTTGATGTTTGCAGTGATTTTGAAAATTTGGCATTTATTATTTTCTTAACGTAAAACCGAACTACAATTCCAACATTTTTTTTTTATTTTATAAAATCCGTCTTCTTGCGCCACCAGAGGGCCCGCGAGATGTACCTCGCCCACACCAAATTTATGTCTCGCTCTACTCTGTTTAAGGGCTGGCCGGCGCTGAGAACAGAACTTATAAAAGAAGGACTGTTCCCCTAAAGGAGGACGATTGATCATCTTAATATTATACGTAACGATTTTTTTAATACCTGGCGGGAATCCGTTCGGTTTTCTAGTGTCCTTGACCAGCACAACCAATAGTAGAAACGCGACAACTGTTAAAAAACTTAGCCACATGTCACACGATTAAATTAAAAAAATAAACCGATTACAATTCTATCGCAAGCGGTCCGATTTACCTTTACAAGGGCATGGACCAGTTTTTAATGAGGAGAGATTTTTCCTATTTCGGCACTTTTATACATTCCCCTTCTTTAAATTTAAAACATCTTCTCTCAGGACGTCTTCACATTCGCCAGAACCGGAACGAAAGACAAAGTGATATTTGTGTCTAATTTTTGTATACTTTGTATCTAAAGTGTAACTTCTTATGTATCTTCGGGCCGTTTTAACATTTTTAAGGTAACTGATACATTAGATTGTAAAACATGCTATCGGGAAATTTCGAATTGTGGTCGCAAAATTCATTTTATTACTGTTTTTTATTAGCTGTGATTAAGCACTAAGCTTCACAAAATTTCTTGCTGCTTAAAAATTTCAAAAAACATATTTTTGCCCTAAAAATTCAATCAAAAAACGTGATATTTGTCAATATTTCTTTACAGCACGTTACGAGATTTCGAATTACGAAAAGGCAAATTAACATTTTGAGGTTTTTTCAATACAAACTTAAGTTAAAAATACTGACAAATTTGGCTTGCGCAATAATTTTTTTCAAATTTAATTTTTTCTGTACAAAAATTTATATAAAACTTATGCTAATTTTCTTGATTTTATCTGATTTTAAATCGTTTATTTAGATCAAATAAACTGTAAAAACTTGGCTAAAAGTCATATGGGAAGAATGGTACATATTTCTAGTGTAACGATGCCGGTCCTGTACAGTTTCATAACGTAATTTTGTCTTAGTTATAAAACTTATTAAACTGATTATACAAGACCGTCATCGTTACAAATGCTATCAAATTATTTTTGTAAATTTTATATTAAAATACTTCAGTTAAAATATTCTTACTAATAAGACGTTAACAATGAAATTTCAGTCACAGTCACTGAAATTATTAAACATCTTATAGTAAAAATTAATCATTATCTAGGTTTATATTTTATTAAAAAAATAAAATACATTTATTTTTATTAATAATTGTTCTCAACATTTTTAAAAACCATCATAAAAAATTCCACTGCGCTACATTGTTTTTTTTTTTTTTTTTATTTTGAAGCATTAATATCAAAGATTACATAAGATTTTTCGCAGAAATGAGAGATTTCCGAAACGTAAGTGCATTTTGCCTGCACACAAACATCGTAAGATAGAGCTATACGAGTGCAAAGGGGGGCATATTGAACTGCTGGTAAACAGTAACCTGAAATATAGAATCTAACAATTATCAAAAATTCGTTCTAAGTTGTTTTTTTTTACATATTGTATTCAGCTTATTCGACTGAATACGGATCTGTACTTTTCGTGAGAATAAAGATCTGTTCTGTGACCCGTCATTTAGTCTACAAATAGATTTCAAAAAGACAAACTTATCTTAATATTATGTTAATGAATGTGGGTCAAATGTGGTTCAGGTAACACGGATTCTTTGTCGTTGGTGACATTTTAAAAACAAAACAATAACAAAAGAATCGTCACCATTGAAACTTGCACATCTAACAATTTCTGTTTTGAAACTTGTTTTGAAATTATCAGATAACTTTAGATATAAAATACAATGTAAACCATTAAAGATTTCTGATAAAAGAAAACGGCTTTCTTCGGTCAATGAACCCATCCGCAGCTGCGTACCTTTTGTATTAGTATGTACATACATTGAATTTTTTAAAAATCTGAGAGTTTTTCCAATTTTCTCTAAAAAATTTCTAACAAACAAAAACCATTCAAATATATTAGACAATTAATAGCAAAAACTCATAATTCTGAGACGGTAATACATACAGACCTCTGGATATGCTTATTGAATTTAGAATATCGTTTTCTGTCAGCATATTGAATTTGAAAACTATCTAATGCGCGTATTCTAGACTTCCCAGAAAAAAAAATGGTCGATCTTCGAAATGGTGATATAGCGCAACGGATGAATTCGTTGAGTTCAGCGTGCCATTTTCTATAAATATACCGAATTTGAAAAGGATCCCAGAGATTGTCCAATTTTGTCCAAAAAAAATCTCGATTTTCGTCAAAAATCAAAAAGTCGTTTTTGGGTTTCCAATGTGTTAGACAGCTTTAGACTAATAGAAAGTGGCATTTTAAGTTAAAAAATAAGCCCAAGTTTGCGATCGATGATCTTTAGAAGATGTGTTTATTTTACAATTTCTTTTTTGAACGACTGTATTTCCGAAACGCCAATAGTTACAGATCTCTGATTACGTTTTTTGAATTTAGAATGTCGGTATCTGTTTGTATACCAAATTTGAAAAGACTCCGATACAAATTGCAGAGTTTCCAGAAAATTAGTTCTAGGAGCCTATCTTCGAAACGATGAGTGATAGAGCCCAACGGATGAGCCCGTTAAATTCGGCGTGTCAGTTTCTACCAGTATACCGAATTTAAAAAGGATCCGAGAGAGTGTCCAATTTTGTCCAAAAAAAATCAAAGCTTTTATACTATGGGAAAAATCTTCGCGATCTTCACATCACCTGTAAAGCCAACAATCGCCTGTTCGACTGTCGTCGGAGAATATATGTACAAGAATTTTTTGACTGTTTAAAAAAGTTTACTAAAATATATGTATTGCCGCTCGTAATGAATAATTTGTAACACTAACTGAATTAATGCTCATATATAAAATAATAACAGAGTCATTGTCTGTAATTACATTTTCTTTTGGATTGTAAAATTTCGTTTTTCAATAAATTCTATTGCTTTTTTGTACGTATAGACGCTTATGACATTTGCGAAAAGTACGAAGACTGCTTTTATTTACTTTTTATGTAGTTGTGTAATGTGTAGTGTCTGCAAAAATAAAAAAAAAATTGTTTATGTACAAAATTATTATAAAGTTTACTATGTCTATACCTATCTGAATGCTGCTCTCCTGATACTTTTGTGATTATATTTGAAAAACGAAATTTTTATACATTATGCAATACTCTAGATATTGTATAGGGTAAGGTCAGGCACAGTGTGTCAGTCTCTTTCTGTAACGTGCTAACACGTTGTTCGGACAAGCCAATCAGTCGCCATCTTAAAACGCTTGATATTGGATTTGATTCTTGCTCGCCAAGAAGTTTTTGCAAACAAACTGTTTTTGAGATGATTTTTTCTTTAAATAGGCC
The DNA here is from genome assembly GCA_034508555.1 of Venustoraphidia nigricollis. Classification (NCBI taxonomy): domain Eukaryota; kingdom Metazoa; phylum Arthropoda; class Insecta; order Raphidioptera; family Raphidiidae; genus Venustoraphidia; species Venustoraphidia nigricollis. The sequence continues at coordinate 309,249 of JAVRKA010000030.1, forward strand.
AGTATTGTTTTTCATTTAGAGGCTTTTCTGAATGAGAATTCACACATTATTGGTTACGTAAATACTTCGCCGGTAGTCATACCCTATAATTTTTATTTTTTTTTTTTTTCTGAACCTATGGGGTACTGTGTAACGGGGCACAGTGTCACAGTGTACACCACACCACCAGTTTTTTTGATGGTCATTAAAAAACTAAAGGAACCGTTGTGTGTCTGTCCGTGTGTCATAATCGATTTCAAAAACAATTTTGTTTGTACAAATGTAACTTATATAATAACTCAATTACCTACATTACAAAAAATACGAAATAAAATACTCTGTTCCCTCAGCCCGGATTGAATTGAAATGGAAATGAGAGGTAGGAACTTCGGTCTTATAATTATTAGTGTGTCACAGTGTGCCCCATGGTATGTCACTTTGTACCCCAGATACGGGGCAGTCTGTGACAATCGAGGGGTCTCATAAAAGTAACATTTAGAAAGATTTTTTGTTGTATTTGGTATGATATTCCTGTTTATTAAAAGTAAAAATACTGTTGTGCCCCATCTTACCCTACTTACTGTATTTTATAAAGACACTCCCCTTTCAAAAAATTAAAACGGCAGAATACAATGGGAGTGGTTTTTTTTTATTATCTTTTATTAGAAAACTCCCATTTCAAAAATATAAGGAGTTAGATAACTTGTCGTTTATTCCAGCGGCGCATCAAAAAAGTACCACTAAGGACTGCATAAACGACAAGAAAAAATGTTCCAGTTTTTGTATAAACTTGTTCACTCTAAAGAACAAGAGTTGTAATAAAAAAATACTTGAAAAAACGAACAAACAGGGTAAGCTAAATAAAACCGTTTAAATTAAAACAGACAAAATGTTACAAATCTTATAACGATTATTTAATTCAATTTTTTTTTTATTTCTTTACCCAGCGAACGAATTACAAAATTGATCGTTTCTACTTTCTCCTGTTTTTGTGAATCGAATTTTTTTAACACTATTAACATTCGGATGTGTTTCATATTTATCATACTTATAGAACTAATCCATCCACGCCTTTGTATCTCTTTTAGTTTAAGAGATACAGGCGTTTATATAAATTTTTCTTGAAAAATTTTAAAATATTGTTTCTGAACTACCTATATAAAATATGCTTATTAGATTTTTTCTGTAAGTTTAAGTTACTTCGAAGCATATATTTATTATAAAATGTGACGCGAAACTCCGATTTGCATAGTAGTGTCTGAGTACCCGATGCTTAATTTGTTTAATGAATTGTAAAATTCATTATTTCATTTAAACGTGGATTTATTGAAAACTGCAGCCATATTGTAATTTTTTTATTACATCAGTATGAATGTTGTTTCTGCATTATTTTTAATCAAAATAATGAGATGTATATTATAAAACGTAAAATATAAAACTTTAGATTTTAATTTGAGACGGCCAAAAATAAAATTTTGCACAAGCTACTGATTCGAAAATAAAAATGAAATTATGTAAAACAATTTCGAACTGCGATCCTAATACAATTAATTTTATTCATTGAAGGCGGAGTCAGTAGGTACATCTATAACTAATATTATAAAACTGAAAAGTTCGTGTTTTTTTATTCACCGAAGGTCGTGTTTAATAATAAGAAATATTTTACGCAGTGTCTCATACCATTTCGAAAGTACAGTGTTGTGAATACAGGACTTTGAAAAAAATAAAAAGAAAACACATGAACATAATTCGAAAAGTCAATTGTTACAAAATATGGACACATTTGACACCTACTTGAATTATACATATTAATTAAAATCTGGGTTAGTAATTCCAAAATGACGTTGATGTTCTTTGCAAATAATTGATGTTACCTTTCCTTTTCAAACACCTGTTAATTTTTGAAACGAAACTTTTTTTCGGACATAACGCGCTTGATTGAATGAGAAAAAACGTCATGCGTCACCGTTAACTGCGCGCGCGTTTTATCCACGCTTGCTTAGCTAGTGGGCTGATTCAAATCGTTAAATTCGCATAGACGCTTAGCTTCTGTCGGGCGTCCCCCGACGCCATCCGTTTTCTTACGCTAAATGATCCGCAAGTAATCGTGCCTTAAATCTTCTTTGTGTCCTGTGACTTGTATAATATGTACAATTGATGTTTTTTTACCCTAACTGAATTGAAATGTATCAATCACCGTTACCTCATATAAACAATTGATTGTCGCAGATTCAACGCTGGATGTCCTGTAAAAAGAAGTAAACAAACTTTTGATCCTTTGGCTAACAATTTTGAAACCAACTCCAACTCACATATGAAAATGGTAATATCTGCGACCAGGATCTTCAGAAGCAACTGTCCGATCCAACAACCGCCTGTTCCAGGCCCGGCAGGTCATGTTCTGTCCGTGTGGGTAGTGAGATGAAAAAAAAATTTTTTTCGATCTAGCGGTGATTAAATTAACAAACGTCAAAGCAAGCCCCCTCCAATTAACTCATATTTATTAATATATGAAAAAAATGTTGTCAAATTACATGTGGGTATTTTACCCACACGGAATTTTTCGTATGGGTATAGCTACCCACAAAACCCTGGTCATCCGCCGGGCCTGGCCTGTTCAACTCTTGTCGAAGAATTAATTATCTGTGTAAGTATTTTTTGACTGTGTAAAATGTTTTTTTAAAATACGTATTTCAATTCATAATGATAGTAACACTAACTTACCTAATGTTCATATAAAAGATCTTTGTGTCATGTCCGTAGTTTCGTTTTCTTTTGGATTTTATAATTTTGTTTTTCAATATCTTTTATTTAATGCCAAAATCTCCGACTGCTCTGTAAACATAGACGCTGATGACCTTTGCTGTCGAGCGTCTATAATCTACATTTTATGTTTTCTATAAACATAACGAAACACAAATTAAAAATCAATCAGAAGATAGTCTCTATGTAGACATTTTAACAAAATAGCAACAGAGAGCTATGAACCACTTCGTATATAAATAGTTATGTAACTTCCTTTTTATAGTCATGTTTATGTTTTATTCACAAAACTGATGTACCTCTTAAATGCTTCTGGGAGCTGGATAACAAATTTTTGATATTTCGGTTTGTTGGCATTATTTCAATATTTTTAGCAGATTTTTTTTAACTTGACTTTTAAAATACCGAGATAAATTACAAATAGATAGAGATTGTAATGTAATAGACGCTCGGCAATACAGATTAAGAGTCTTGCAAAATGTGTATATTGAAACCTACATGAATGCGAATGTATGTAATCACGAAAAATGATATTTTCTTTTTTTGTTAGAGATATTCCGATCGTATTAAATCATCAAGTGACTGCGCGACCCCCATTGCTGGAACTTCCATACGTCAAGTTGATATTGCGTATATTTAAAGAAATATTATTTTATGTATTTCATCTAACAATAATTATTTTATTAAAATGGTTGTAACTAATGTTCGTCTTACTAATTTTTATTGTAAAAATAGGATCTTGAGAAAATAAACACATAATTAAAAAAATATTTTTGAGTTGTTAATTGTATAAAATACCTCTTCGTCTGTAAGGTGCCCTACTCCTAAAATGCTAAATTTTAGAAATTATTGGAATTTTCAAACAAGTATAAATACCCGTTCGTGTTTCTGGTGCCCTACTACTAAATTGTCAAAATTTAAGAATTTATCTGCCATAAGCATATAAAAAAATATTTTTCAAATATAACGACTTAAATTACCTCTTCGTGTTTCCGGTGCCCTACTACTAAATTGTCAAAATTTAAGAATTTATCTGCCATATATAAAAAATTATTTTTCAACGACTATAAATACCTCTTCGTGTTTCTGGTGCCCTACTACTAAAATGTCAAATTTTAAGAATTTTTTAATCTCTAAAACGGCAATAGAATACCTCTGGGTGCGTTCATTGAATTTGAAAAGCATCTAATGCGCATGTCAGCGTTTTCAGAAAAAAGCTTGGAACATGCCTGTCACCATTTTAGAAACGCGTAGTAAAAGAAATTATTACACACATGGGTTTCTGGGCTAATTTTTAGTGAGAACTTAAATTGGTTTCGGTTTTTTTTCAAAAAAAAATGTTTCAAAGCGAATTCAGTTCCTTAGCTTAGATACTGATGACCTCAGTGCTGTTGAGTGTCTATAATCTACAATCTCTCTCTCAGTTCCTTAGCTATTCTGTAGCAGAGGACACAATTGATTCTTCTAAAATTTACACCAGGTAGAATTTTACCAAGAAATTTGGTACACAAATTTAATTATTTATTTTATTATAAAAATCTACATAACAAAATTAAACAGTATGTACACAAAAATAAATATTTTAGTCTTATTAATCATCATTGTCACGATTAACTTTTCTTCTCTTCTTTTTGCCTTGTTTCAAATCGGAAATTTTCCTCTTTTTCAATTCTTTCTTCTTTGCTTGTAATCTGATTTTCCGTTTCGCCGCCATTTCTGGATCTGTAACCATTTGTTGGGCTCTGATTCTCTTTCTGATCGCCCGCTTCTTGTCAAGATTTCCTTCTAGCTGTGTGAAGACTTTTGTATAGACTTGAATACTGACTTTATTTTTTATCAACTTTGAAACTTCAAAAGCAAAATGTCTTAGCTCGGCATAACATTCTTCTGTTGTGTTTAGTTCCCTGACGATTGGCGCCAACAAGTGATACAGAATTTCATTTATTTTTTCTTTATCCAAAATTACACATATTCCTGCGATCCATTTAAAAACGGCATTACGCTAAAATAAAAAAATTTCGTAAGTCAAAATTAAAGCACCGTTCGATTTTTCTGTTACATTTTTAGTGATTTAAAAACAATTGATCCGGAAGAACGTTTTGTTTTCTGATAAAATATGGATAATTTGGAACCATTAAACGATCGCGAACGAGTCCTGGATAAAAATCCCAGGGTAAAAATTTGCTACCTGCGACGTCTTTGCAACTCTGTGCTGGTACTGAACCAAATTCCTCCCCAGAACGCCTAATGGTTCCTTGCATTTAGATATTTGACGTTCTGGTGAGGAATTCGCTTTGACGCCTGCAGATAGTTGGAAAAAAATTAGAGTTTAAAAAAACTAAAACAACACGCTTTTATGAACTAAAAAATGCGAAATAATTTGACAACAAAATTAGCTTTACTGTTAAAAGCGTCGGTTACTTCAACTTTAATTCTCATAATAGCTCTACGTTTACAATAAGCTAGTAAATGAAAAGTTTATTACCGATATTAAGCACTCTACGCTTTTTACAGTAAAGCTAATTTTGTTGTCAAATTGTTTTGCATTTCTTAGTTCATAAAAGCGTGTTGTTTTAGTTTTTTTAAACCCTAATTTTAATTGTAAGACTAAAAAAAACAATATTGCATTTGACAATGCGGCAGGCAACGCAACGTCCGTCACTGTATAGAGTGTTGCTTTCTGTAATTTTTCAAGTTTTTTATCCTGAAAGTCCTGATCAGGATAATGGAACAAACTTATCAAATTATTATATTGTCATCGGTCCTTGATAAGTGTGCAAAGTTTCAGTTTAATTTGACGTTTTGAAGTGGGTGAATTTCACGTTCGGAGATTCCTTCACAAACAAACAGGTGACGCTAATAAAAGCGTGTTAAAAAATCAACTTACCAATACTGTGACGCTAGGTGTTTGCGATATTTCAGCGTTAACAACTTTCCTCATTCGTTTCGTCATCCAAAGAAGATTGATCTTCGCATCGGCCGAACTGAAATTACCATTTTCAACGATCGGAACATCTTTCAGTACGCGTGCAATAAACACCAAATTCTTGACGACTTGTTCTGCGAGCGCGGCATCTTCAATACCCGTTTGCAACTGTGCTACCAAATCGAGGCTCAAAGATTTCAATTGATACTGCGGATCGTTCGTCAAATATCCCGGATCTGAATCTCCATTTAGCAACAGCGAACTTAACTTTTCCGGATCCAATGAACTCATGACGAATCCGAGGAATTGCGCAGCCGCTAACCGCACCCATTGATGCGGATAAGCAAGCAGTACTTGTGAACTCAAGGCCATCATTTCGACGTGTTCGGTCTGTTTCAAAAACGTTGGACACAAGGCACACAGTTTCAGAAGCATTTGGTACAACAAAAACAAGAAGTGATCTTTTTCACGTTCTTTTTCTTCTGACTTCTCTTCGTTGTTGGTTACAGGTTTGAGACGAACGAAACGTCCTGGAAGGTTTCGATTATCCATATCTAACGACAGGAGCGGTAACAGTTGTTTGAGGCGTTTCTCGAAATCAGACTTTTCAACTTGTATAAATAAACCACACGTTTGCACTGCCACTGTTTGAACACCAAGCTGAAAAATAAAGCAATTGTTTTATAATTATGAACCTAAATTATAAAAACGTATTTTTATAAATGTGACCACTTCGAAAAATCGATTTTTTTTTTTCATATTTCAATAGTAAAACCTATCGAAAATATGCTGTGAAAAATAGAGACCGAAATTCCTAGTTTTAAATAAATTACAACTCATATAGTGGCCGACGCGCCGTAAGCGACTTGTTGGCTCTTGAAACTTTAAACGCATTTATCTGGAAACATTATTTTCTAAAACTGTCATGGTCCTAAAAAAAAAGTATTCAACCGATTGCTTTGTAAATTTATATATGTTCTTCTACTCATTAATGGTTATCGTTCGTACTAAAATTGCTTATTTTCGAAAATATTTTCTTATTTTTTTAAACGATTTTTAACAAAAAAATTAACAAAAAACAAACTTTTTTTCTACAGTCCGCCATCTTTTTTTTTAATGAAATTGATTAATTTTAGTAGGGAAGATAGCGACATCCCTACTGAACAATGATCCATTCGATTTTTTTATTTCAGACAACATGAACAGCCGCTATTACCATGACCAGTGACCTGCTTTTTTTTTAGTATCTAATTTAATTTAAAAAAATATATATATAAAAAATGTAAAATAAGAGAAATTTTTTTTTATACAGTTTAAGATACAAACAAAAACATATAAAAAAATTAAAATGATTTTATGTTATTGTCGTCTAAAAAAAAATTCCCTAAAAAGAGGTAAAATTTATGCGTTTACATAAGAATACACCCTTAAGTCCATTTTTAATAATTTTAAAGTTTAATGGGAATTATGGGCAAATTTGATGTGTTAAACTTTTTAATTTATTGCCAACGTTTCAACAGTCTTTGCTGTCTTCTCCAGGGCTCAAATTTTGCGCTTTACACATAAGCCCTGAAAAAGACAGCAAAGACTGTTGAAACGTTGGCAATAAATTAAAAAGTTTAACGTATTTTTATCTTTTTTAGTATACTGCAATAAAAGTTTGTTTTTAAATAGTTTTTTCTCTAGTATTTTATTTTCTTCTTTTTAGAGCATTTAAATAAAAGCTTGCTTTTAAAAATGCTTTTTTACTATTAATTTATTCGTATTCTTCTCAGCAAACCCTTTCATTTTATACCCATAGCATGGGAGTGCATAAAAAATAGCTTATCCGCCATTTTGGGCGCTCCGCCATACTGAATTTAGAATGACGTCACTTAGCTAACCATGCATTGTCATGCAAATTAAATGTGTATGCAAAATTTCAGCTCAATCGGTTGAGGATAACTGCTTTAAAATTCAGTAGCAAGATTTGACCCAAACAAACATACAAACATTCCAAGTTAAATAAAAGCTTAGTGTACCAAATTTAGTTAAAATCAGTCCACTCTCGTTCTCGAATGATGCCGGTACAAAAATACAAACAGTCAAACGCTAGAAGAGAATTCTGCCATTTTAGAAAATGTGCAAAATATCTGAAGGCCCAGAATTCCAAAAGAAAACGAAATTACAAACAGATCGGTTCTGTTACAAGTCTATATATTTTCAATAGAGTATATTATTTGCTTACCTTCTCAGCTTTAAGCCACTCAAGTATGATTTCAAAGATTTTGTCTCGGTCCACTTTAGTTAAACGCAAAAGCATAGTTTTTATGCAGTTGGCAATCATTTTTTTACATTCCGGAGATTCGTCGTTCACGAGTCTTTCTCCTAAGACGATGAAAAAGGCAGCGCTATTTTCAACCAATACGTGCTAAAAAAATCGAAATATTACAAATATCACCAAAAATTTATTTCATTTCATACTCACATCAAGCGAGTTGTAAACAAATAAATAATAGTTTAAAAAAAAGTAAAAAAACGCTTTAATAGCAAACCGAACTAAAAAGTAAAAAATAGTTTTCTATTGTAAAAAAGCGTGGAGTACTTGATATCGCCTGGTGTAAATATTTCATTGGTAGCTATTTCTAAAAATTGAGTTAGTATAAAAATAGTAATAAGCACCCCACGCTTTTTTATACTAAGAAAATATTTTTAACTTTTTAGTTCGGTTTGCTATTAAAGCCTGTTTTTTTAGTTTTACTATTATTTTTTTATCCTGATGATCTTGGTCAGGATAATGGAACAAACTTCTTAAATTATTGTATTGTCATCCGTTCTTGATAAGTGTGCAAAGTTTCAATTTAATCTAACGTTTTGAAGTAGGTGAATTTCACGTTCAAAGATTCCGTTACAAATATACAAGTGAAGCTAATAAAAGCGTGTTAAAATACTTACCATTGGAAAAGAATTAATGATGCTCAGCATCGTTTCAATAGCCGACTCTCTACCGAACTGTAATTCGTACTTCAACTGGGCCATGCAAAAAGCTAAATGCTCATCGAGCCTTTTCTTCCCGAGCGGATAATCCATTAAATATTGATGGAACACTTGTCTCGCCTGTGTCCTAATATGAGGCAGTTCCGACGTAATACTCAAACTCGCCACCTTCTTCATAACGGCATGTATTTCGTTACTCTGCAGTTTTCGAGCGATTATCGATTTGAGTAAACCGAACGCACTCGCTTGACGATCATAATCGTACAAATCTTGTTCGGCGTACAATAACAAAGCTTTCAATTGTTCTGTTTCGATTTTGAAATATTTTGCGTCTCTTACTAATATCGACATTGATTTGAAAGCCGCCATTACAAGATCGAAATTGTCGCCTTTGCTTAAACCTGCCGCGGCGTATTTATGAAGCAAAGTGAAAATGCATGCTGTGAACTCTTTAATGTTTTGTTTCATTTGAGGCAGTTCGATTTTGAAAAACCAACCCAAGCATTGTAACGTCAATGCACACATCTAAAAAACAAACAGAACATCAAAATCAATAAAAAAACGAAATTAATAATAATTATAATACAGTAAAACCTCGAAAGTTAAAAACCTCTGTAAGTTAAAAATTGTTTGAATTCCCTTCCCTTGAAAGCATAAAACCTCCATTACTTAAATCACAAAACCTCGGTAACTTAAACAAATATTCTGAACATCGCTTTCAATAACTTAAATAATATTTTGGTGGCCTCCATAAGTTAAAGTACTATCAGTGAGTCATCATGAGTAAGTATCCAAACAAAAGGTTTTGCAAAGAACTTAATTGATTTTCACTTTAGTCTTCCACTAAATCGCTTTCCTGATTTCTTTGTTTAAATAAATAAATAATTGATTCTAAATGAATAAATGAATAGATAAAAAATGTATGTCATCTCTATTGAACTAAATACATCCTCTATATTCTCTATAAAATCCACAAACCTCGGTATGTTAAAAATTTTACTCTGACAGCCTCTCTAACTTCAACTCTCGATAAGTAAAAAACTCGATAACTTAAATTTTTTAACGTTTCCATTGGATGTTAACTTATCGAGGTTCTACTGTAATTATAGACCAAAGCGTAAAAATGCTTTGAAAATTTAGTCATTTCTGGGTACTCGGGCCATTTTGCCAAGTACAACAAGAGGTGCGGTCGCTCTAGGCGTCAAGGGGCACCAAAAAGCCAAATGCGAAAAACAATTCTAGTGACTGATTGTAATTAACGCCAAATACTAATTTAATTATATAGCGATAGGAACTTTCTTAATGTTAAAGAAGCAGTAGTATAATAATTAAAGTTACTTAATTTAATTTAAATTCGACAAGTGTTGATGTTTGCAATAAAAGTTGGTTTTTGAAAATTTGGAATGTATTATAATATAAAACCGAAGTACAATTTATGTGAAGTGAAAGTCGACCAAAAGGTGCTGGAAGACAATCTCGCTCTACCCTGACCAAAAGCTAGGGCTGGCGCTGATAAAATCGAATCAAAAACTTACCTTAACGTGTTGTGACTTCAAACAGTTCAACAGCACAGGCACGAACGGATCTAAATAAGGTCTGCTATCGAGTTCTTTCAATTTGTCACGCTTCAACATATAAAAACATAACCTCAAACCAAACTCGACTAGAATATGCGCATTTGCTCTTTTCGAATTCTTAGCGTGCATTTTAATTTCTCCGAATTTGGTTTTCGGTTCCTCTTGGAGAATGAAACAATCGACTCTCTGCCGGCCCAACTTTTCGCGTTCGGCTTCGGTCAATATCGGTTTATTTTTTTCGGCGACGAATTCCGGTATACTCTCCGATGCGATTCCATGTGCAAATATCAATAACGATTCGGCCGGTATGTACAAATTTTCAATTAAGCCTTCTACGATTCGTCTTAAGCACTCTTGGGCTTTGTTGATTTTTTTTAAAACGTTCGAGTTCACTATTATATCCTTAATCGGCATTAGAAGGTCACTCAAGCTTTCCTTCGATATAAATTGGGCTAATATTTGAAACGTATCGAAACTTTTTGTTGTCTTAGCTTCGGAAACCTTGTTTATTAAACCTGTAACTTCTTTTTCTTCAGAGGCGGCTCCAAAAATATCAGTCTTACACATCTAAAACGAAAATATTAAAATAAAAATTATAAAAACAGTAGACCTTCACAAACCCAGACACATATGCGGGGCATCGTTCAGTGGAGCAATCAGACAAAACCAGATAAATCAGTTTTAAACAGTTTTGAATTACAGTAACACCTCGCTTAACGCTGTTTCGGTAATACGCGGTTTCTACAAAAATAGTTTAGTCACTATAACGTAGATTATGGGTCAGTTTATACAAAATGATTCAAATGTTGATAGAAGTTCAAAGGCAAGACGAAGTGTCATTGATGCAAAATCTTGCTATCGATAACAGCTTGCTGAACGAAACAGAAAAAGGCAAACGACATTAGATGATTTCTTCACAAAAAACAAAATATGTCAAATGAGGAACCTTTTTCATCACAAACATAACTTTATACTCGAACTTTTATTAGATTTTCATAAATCACACGCAGTGCAGGAATTTCAACTTTCTGGCCATATGGTGTATACTATTTTTCTTCATACCCGGTCGAAAGTACATATTTTCATGTCAGTGTGCACGAGAAAACTGTTTCAGCCCGCCGTTACTGATGGCATGCGAGTAATTTCAGCAGTGCATATATGTTAGGCTTTCTGCTTTAAAATCGAAACTGAAAGTACGTACTTTCGACCGGGTATAAAGATAAAATATTTTAACTTTTATATTATATGTCATAGAAAGATGTTAATTTGAATTCTTGAATATTGAAATTGCACCTGGTGAAGACTGGCATAACCACTAGTAATTAAAATAAATAATAAATGTTTATTCCTTGGATATATCTGCTTTTGCTTGAGTGCCAACATTTTGGTACCAATTTTTATAAAAATTTCATAAAAAAATGAATTTATCTGGTTTTGTCTGCTTGCTTCACAATTAGTATTAATAGTTAATGATACTAACCTCCAAAACTGTTTTCAAACATATGTCGATATCACCGACTTTATACAAATCTTTTCTTTTCAACGAAGACAAAACTCCGTGAGCCGTATAAACCAGAACGTGTATTTGATATCCGCGCGTCAGCAGAGAAGACATGACATCCAGAAGAACCGTCAAATATTTCGGTCCCAACGTGATCATAATTTCTTGAAGCATTTCTCTTGTTACGCGTCTCACGCTCTCCAAATGCGATTTCAGAAATGTGCAAAGTTTCATGAAAATTCTGAAAAATAGAGATTGTCAATATGTCTCAGCTGCGAGGGGGAATCTATTGAGGGACGGGTACAAAGCAAGAATGGTGTCGATTTTTGTTGACCGGCGCATTGTGCTGCATACAAAAGAAATTTTCTTTTTACACCATACTACCGACATAAATTTCATGCCACTAGTCATGCGCAGTGCATCGGCCAATGACAAACAGACACCACTCTTCTCGTCGCGTCCCTTAATCGGCTTTACCTGCCTCGCCTAAAACCCCAGTATATGCTCTGTTTCTAAATTCTTATGTCTGTCCTTATTACTTTATTGAAACAGGAGTACACTTACCCTGGTAAATGAAAATCCATTCCGGCTGGCAATTTTTTTAGCAGCTTGACAAATGCCAATGCAATAGGAACTCGCAAAAGATCTTCTTCTTCTTTTTCAACTCTTGCTTTTTTTTTGTTTAGTTTGTGTGATACGTCGTGCTGATTTAACTGCGCCATCGACCTGTTCAGTTGTGGCAAAAGACCAACCGATACGTTGTATATTAACCGTTTGGCCGCGGAAGGACACAAAATTATTTGCCGCTCCATTACGGTTATAGATTTTTCTTCGGAACTGACGATTTCTTCTTCCTCTCCGTCTTCTTCTTCGACGGCTGTTTTTTCATTTTCAAATTCGTCTACTGCGGTCTTATCGAATACTATCTCGTCTTCATCGAGACTTTTTTCTTCGACTTTACCACTTTCTACCTCTTCTTCGACCGGTTTGTTTTTATCGGCTTCTTCGATTTTTTTCTGGGCTTCGACGAGCACGCTTTTATCGGCACGAGACAAATCGAAATGAAACGCGTCAATAATTCCACAAACTATTCGAACGAGCTGTTTCCTATATTCCACTTTATATCTCAGTTTACTAAGATAATCTTTAAGAACGGCTTCATACTGATGCCACGGTAACAGCCTACAAACGGTTATGACAGTATCGATAGCCGAATCGATCATACTGTTTTTACTAGCATATTTATCGTTACACAAATATTTTTCTGTAATCGGTAAAATAATCTGAGTCAAAGTTCTTGGATTCGGTGCTTTATATAACTGTTTGGACGCTTGACAAAATTTGAGTAGTGCCCTCGAGTGACGATGCAATTGCAAATGTGTTAAATTTTCAAAAAAGTCGACTTCTTTATCCGTTTTATTGGCCAAATTTTCTAAATCGCGCAATACCGGGTGGACGCTTGGGCATTCAATAACCATATGGCCTAATAATAAAATCGCTTGATCGCGTACCCTATCATTCTTGTCACGAATACCACTACAAATCAACCGAATCAACGTATTGTTAACAATATATTCCCTAATATTCGAATCGTTTTGATACTTGATCGATAAAGCAGATGCCAATAGTTTTAAATGATGTCCGGCTGCATCTCGTATTGAATAGTCTTCTTCGCTACGGATAAAATGAAAACAGTTGTGAATCGCTATAATTCCCAAGTCACAATCGATTGTTTTCGAAGTTACCATGAAGCCCAATTGATTGAACGCATTCATCCGTCTTTCAAAATCGGGTTTATCGACCCATTTTGCATCCCACGCGTTGAGTTCGCTGATAATACTTGCTAAAGTTTTTAAACGATCTTTTGTTTCAGCCGTCGATTTATCAGAAACAACCGTAAGAAATTTGCAAAGCAGTTTCCTAGCAGAATGTCCCGATACGAGTCCGAATAACGGTGCCACCGTTTTTATATGTCTTTCGGGTTCGTTCACATTAACGATCAAATGACAAATAGTCGTAACGAGACGTTCGACTGTTTCTTCCGAAGCTCCTCTAGCCGTCCGAATAAGTATCGGAAGTAAAACTTTTAATAAACTATCGCTGATGTCCGATTCCCAAACCAGTTCGGAAATCCTTGATAGAATTCTCAAATCTCTTCGATTTATCGATTTCGACTTCTTAGCGATTTTTCTGTGCAAGTATTCGATAATGTCTGGTATAAACGGCAGAAGTATTGTGCTGCCAAAATTAATTTTACCGGTCAAATCCAGTTTTTCCAAAATCGACACTTCCGTTTTTACAACACTGTCGATTTTAATTTCCGGTACACTTTCGTCTTCCTCACTCGATTGTAGTGTTAATAACTGCTCGATTAATTCAAGAATTTTACAGATAACTTTGAAATTCGTTTTCTCGTTCATAAGTAATTTCACCACATGCGGGAGTACGTACTGTTCACAACTGTCCGACCGGCACTTGACGAGCAAAACGTAATACCTCGGATTATAACTCCACCGTAAAAACAGATTAAACAAAGCGGTCGGACTATGAATACCTTCGATGTTTAATTTATCGAGCCACGGCCAAACGAACACGTCGAAAACGGCATCGATTTCGTTCTGCGTCCACGAATATGCTTCGAAACGTTTGAAAAACGACTCCAAAGTCTCCAGGCACGAATTACGTACTTCTCGGTAATACGGGTTGTAATTGTTGGCGACCGTTGCACCGACGCATAACAAAACTCGGAGTAAATACGACAGAAGTTTATCCGACCACACCGAGCCGAGTTCGTTCAACGCTATTTTCAGTAAATTCACCGTGCTTTGCAAAAGTTTCGGTCGGCCTCTGTTGAAATTCTCGGCGTTAATGATGTTTTGGACCATTTCCTTCGCATCGTCTTGTATATGAGTCGCGTAGTGTTTGAACGTTACTTGCACAAACATCAAAACTTCGTCTTCTTGCAGACATGAAAGAAATCGCATGACCGATGAACGTCGAAAGTTACCCTCCGATTTCCCGCCCGATCGCATTTTGCTGTAGACGATTCTATATAAAAAAAAGTCATTGTGAGTCCAGTACTCTAATACTATGTGTAAACAAACTTACAGGAGGACAACCATCTATAGTTACATTGATGAGGATGGAATAGTTCCACAGGACAATCTAGTAGCCAATCTTCTGGAGCTCTTAAAAAGATCCAGATTATTTGCTGATTAGATCAAGTAAAAGGGGAAGCAGAAAAATCTTTTCAGGAAGGATGTAGTGTATTTCGGCCAAGACACCGTTCCATTCTATGTGTAAACAAACTTACAAGAGGACAACCATCTTTAGTTACATTGATGAGAATGGAATAGTTCCACAGGACAATATAGTGGCAAATCTTCTGAAGCTCATAAGAAGATCCAGATTATTTGCTGATTAGATTCAGTAAAAAAGAGATTCAGAAAAACCCTTTCAGGATGTGGTGCATTTGGGCCAAGAGAGCACCCCATTCTATTTTAATCTTTCTGTGTAAACATCTTACGGTGACTGATTTTTCAGATTGTAAAATATGCTCTCGGGAAATTTCGAATTGTGGTTGCAAAATTCATTTTCTTTATAGCCGGTCGAAAGTACGTGCTTTCGGCTTCGATTTTAAGGCAAAATGTCTCACATTTATGCTCTGCTGGATTACTTGCACGTCATCTATAACAGCGGGTCAAAAAAAGTGACAGCTGGGTGAAAGATGATACCGCCGCCAGCCAGTAGTAGCTAACAGCTGTTATTGCGTATAACCTCAAAATTGCTCACTTGAAAGTTAATCGTCTTTTTAGATAATGGTGAAAGTATGCACTTTCGACCGGGTATAAAGAAAAATAGTATACACCACACGGGCAGAAAGTTGAAAGCCCTGAACTGCGCGACATGATGCCCGAGGCGAGAAAAAATAAAAAGAGATCATCTTTTACCTTAGTATTATGGGCAATAAATCTTGCCTAAGGCGTTTTTCAGTGAGATTTTTTTCTTTCGTGTTCTTCTTTTTATCATCATCGGTTCTATCATCACCTTCAATTTCACCTTTTATATCGATACATAACACATCGAGTTCATTCTTAAACGATCTGTCATCGATCAACGAATACAACTTTGTACGATATTTTTCCGGATATTTGTGTTTGTATTTTGTAATGCAGTCCAAAGCGCCTTTTTGAACTTTGGAATTTTCATGCATTAAAAAATCGAGGTACACTTTGTACAGTTCTGGCTCCCGATGCATCGATGCTGGACTCTGGATTTTGGCGAAAAGCGATAAACACGCCGTCACTGTTTTAATAGTTCTAAAAATGAAACAAATTAAAAAATATCAAATGTAACAACGTATCCTTCTAATGGTAGATTACACACGTTTGACAATTAAATCATCGATGGTTGTTAGAAACAAAATTACTTACTTTTTGTCAGCTTTCATTGATTTAGAGCTAATAAGTGTCGAGTCTAATGAATTATCGATACTGTTCGATACATTTTCATCGTAATCGATTTCGTCTACATCCATCGTTTCTTTCGCCGTATCGTTTTCATCTGAATGTGTCCGTTTTCTCCTGAAAAAGGGGATTGTTTACTAGTGCTGTCATAAAATCTACTCAATTATTGTCAAAAAAAAAATGTTATGAAAAGTCTTTTTAGAACGAAACTTACTTTTTACTTGCAACTTCATCATTTTCTTCGAATTTGGTAATCTTTCCAATTTCTTCTTTACTGTAAAAAAACAAAAAATAAACTAATCGAACTAAAAAAAAAACAATTTCAGGAGTTGCATTACACACTTACGTTACAAAATCTAGAAACAATGCGACGACGTCCCGATTTTTCATTTCGACGATTTCAGAAAATTCGGCCATCGCTTTCCACAACTGGATTCGGTGTTCGACGAAATCAGGTTTATCGTTTGAATTATTATTATCGATAATTCTATACAAATCGCAATACAATTCGTTTATCGTGTCGCAACTAAAATCAATTTCGGGCAGTTCCAATACAACTGGATTTTTTGTATATTCCGTCGATATTTTCAGATGTTCGTTAAATACGCCCCAAAAGTCATCGGTATCCATGCCGTAAGCATGAGTCGATATAATTTTTATTATCGGATTCCAAAGTCTCGTATAGTTCATGTAAAGAGCGCCCAATAAGTATCTCAGTGGGTAATCTTTAAACGTCGTATTTTTATAATGAGCGGCTTGCCGAGACTCATAGGACAATTTGTCCATTAAATTTATTTGTTCTCTGTCCCTTTCCGGAGACGGATTAATTCGTTCGGCATCGAAACATAAAGTAAACATTTGCCAAGGTTCCTTATTTTCCAGTGTGACGACGTTCAGTTCTTGACAGTGTTCGAAAAGTGTAAAAATATATGTCGTTAAATAACGAACCTAAAAAAACAAAATATACTTTCATGTTACGAAAAAAAAAAAAATAATTGTTGGAGACAGTTTGGATAAAAATCCATGGCAAAGGATCAATTGAGAAGCAATACTGAGTTTAAAATTGCATTAATTTGCTGACGTTTCGGTACACTTTGTACCATCTTCAGAGTTTCAAATGCTGTCAAATCCTATCAGTATTTTGTCGAATAAAAATAAAGATTATGAACATGGTGTGTAGGCTTCACTAATTTACAGAAATTATTGTTTAAATGGTTAAGTATTAATAAAAGAATATATTGATTTAAAATTAGTTGATAATAATAACCCGTCCGTTTCTCGTCTTTATGTCATAACAGACGCCATTCGCACCATTACTATTTTTCATCTACCACTTCCCGTTATTTTCTACGTTTTTTTTCATAGCAATGGGGGCGAATGGAGGAATTATAGGATATTAGGATAAGGAAGGCAATTTTTGAACTAGGAGTTTGGTAGGTAGTCGGCCATGGTCTCGAATAAGGAACCATCTCGATATTTATCTGGACTTAATTGAGGGAAACCATGGAAAACCTCAATCGAGATGGCCAGTACAGGAATTACTGTTTCTCAGCGAGAGGCAGTAGGAAAAAGTCCACACACACTTTCAACTGCTCATAAGATAGAGCTATGGGGGTAAAAAAGGGGTCATATTGAACAGCTGATTAACCGTCACCTTAATGTATTTAACTTTGCAATGCACGCATGGCGCCATCTAGCGCATAAAATTAATACCAAGTCAAATTATTGAAACTTGAAAATATGAATCGGTACTAAACCTAATTAGCTCTAGTAGTTGGTGGCATTCATAAAAAAAAACTAAATGAAATTATTACCTTATGAAATGGCGACGACAAGTTCTGCGTTAAATTTTCTCTTAATTTCTCCAACAGCGCCATTGTTCGGAAGTCTTCGCTGGTAAAAGTCAAAATTAAGCCGACAATTTTGAGTACGCTGATATATTTCACATCGGTAGCAAACGATAGCAATTTGTCCAGCATTGGCTTCGCAACTTCTTCTATCGATTTAGTGTCTAACAAACGGACAGCAGCTTCGAGAGCGACAAACAACAAAAACAGTTGCTTTTGGAAATCGTCGTTCTCTTGTTTATAAAGATGCTTTATTAAAACAACAAGTTTTTCTTGCACTAATTCTGTATTATTTAAATTTATATGCGGCAAGCATATCAAAGCACAGATCAATTCCACATACTTTTCGTCTATCGTATCGATTTCCAATAAACTCAACAGATATTCCGATACATCGAACGAATACTGTGTTTGTTTCGAAGACGAAAAATCGAGTGGATACTTTTGCCATTCGAGGTACGACACGCCGTCAATTCGACTTTTAAAAGTAATTATTTTTGTCAACGTGAAAAAAACTTTCGTGTCAAATTTGAGTCGTAAACAATACTCTAAAAATTGTGGCAATATTAAAGATTCAAAAGCGGCTGTAGGTATGACTTTTCGAATAAAATCATCGTTGTATTTGACGCACAGGATTTTAAAAACTAAACGACTCGATGTTTCTTGAGTTAAAGTCGTAAATGGAGATAGCAACAGCGATGCAGCGATATTCGATATGGTTTCGTAAACAGCTTCCGGAACGTCTTTCTCGCATAGTTTAATCAATCGCGATGCTAAACGTTCTGGTTCAGCAAGTGAGCGGCCATGTTTATAGTTAACCGAATGTTCTATTAGTTTCAAAATATACTCCAAACTCTGCCAGCCGTTTTCATTTTTATTTTCGGTAATGTTTTTGTGGCACATATCGACACTTTCCAAAATATATTTCCAAAACGCCGAACAACTTTTAAACGGTACATGACTAACGATACTCAAAACGGTCGATTCTAAAATTTCGTAAACCGTCTTTCGTGGTAAATGGTCATCTTCTAGCAATTCAAAGTATAACGGTAGTATTGCACTGTGACAACTGTGAAAAAGTGGTTCGTTATCGCCAACTTGAAGAAAAATTACTTCGAAAAACAAACGACTACAGCCTCTTACACACTGAAAAAAAAAAAAAGATTTAAATACTATTAAAAATTACACTATAGCCGTGTTGGTATTTTTTTGCGGCCATTTTTACTTATTGCGCATGCGCAAAAAAGCGGGAAATTCTGCTTATTTATGTGCAAACTCGTAAACAACTTAACGTATAACCAAAAAAATAATATTTATTTTTTTGGTGATCTGTCAACTTGTTTGCGAGTTTGCACATAAATAAAAATTTCCTGTCTTTTTGCGCATGCGCAATAAATAAAAATGGACGCAAAAAATGTCAACGAACACGGCCTATCTCGCGTGTAAAATCGAAACTATCAACTGTTAAATCAATAATTGCAAAGTATGAATGAATCAAACATATTACTATGGTTATGTCGACATGTAAATATCAACAGGTGTTTTACCAATGACTGCAATACGAATGACATTTTAACATTAGAAAATTTTAGTAAAATATATATATTTGTTTACTGTTACTATTTTTTATAGTGTGTTTTAAAACGGTACTAAAATGCCGCCCAAAAAGGATGCGAAAGGGCCTCAGGCCAACGTCATCGACGGAGTCTCTACGAAAGAGATGACGCGAGAACAACTCGAAAAATTTGCGTTCAGGCTCCGAGAAGAAGTCGAACGCGAAAGAGAAGAAAGAAACTTTTTTCAAATCGAAAGAGACAAAATACGGACGTACTGGGAGCTCACGAAAGATCAGCTTGACGAAGCTAGAGCACAGGTGCGAAACAAGGACCGAGAAATGGAACAGCTTCAGGAAAAAAACGACGACGACGTGAAACTACTCAAGCAAAAGGTGAAGCATCTACAGTACGAGCATCAAAGCAATCTGTCCGAAACGAAAGCCGACATGTTGGTGTCTCTGAAATTGGCTCAAGACGCCCTCACCGAACAGGAAAACGAACTTCTTCGTGACAAACGAGACTTAAAAGAGAAACTCAGAGAACAAGAAATCGCTTTTCAAGACGAAGTCAAAACGATGAAATTAAAGCACAGCGAAGAAGTGACCGAAGCGAGAAACCGATTCGAAAACATGGCGCACGAAACCGAACAAAAATACGAGAAAAAGTTTACGACTTTGAAACAGGATCTGCACATAAAACATAAAATGGAAATGTCTGAAGTTGAAGAAAGAAAAAATAAACAGATAAACGATTTGATGAGGAATCACGAGAAAGCGTTTTCGGAATTAAAGAATTATTATAATGACATTACGTTGAACAATTTGGCGTTGATCAGCGGGTTGAAGGATCAAATGGAAAATCAAACGAACCAATGCGAACGAATGGCGAAACAAGTCGCCGACGTAACGACCGAAAACCGAAAATTAATGGAACCATTAAAGCAGGCTCTCGCCGAAAATACGGAGCTGAAAAGACAGATGCAAAATTATGAAAAAGATAAAATGTCGCTGCACAATACTAAAATACGACTGGGCAATACCCAAAAAGAACTCGACGAACTAAAATGGGAAAACGATGCGCTCGAATTACGATTCGATAAACTCAACTCGGAACACGAGGAACTGCATTCGAAGTTTGTTCAAGCGATTTTAGATTTGCAACAGAAAACCGGATTGAAAAATGTTTTGTTGGAGAAACGTATCCTGAAATTGAACAGTGTGCTAGAAAACAAAGAAGCGTCGCTCGCTGAATTAACAGCTGCCGCTCAACTGAAACCCGAAGCTATCAATACGAAATTGGAAGAATTGTTGACTCGCAAAAATACAATTATCCAGGATTTACAGTACGAACTGTCGCGAGTGTGTAAAGCGCACGACGATCTGCTTACGACTTACGAAGTCAAACTTCTTCAATACGGTATACCGAAAGAAGAACTGGGTTTTACGCCGTTGCGGACTACACATGCGGCAAAAGACAAGCTGGGGCGCGGACCTGCCGGACTTGTCACAAAGAATCGATAATTGTATATTAACGCGATTTTTATATAAACTTTGTAAAAAAATCGTCAACAGAAGCTAACACATTTTTTTCCTTTATCGATATATGCGAAATGATTTAAGCAGTCCAAATTTCACAGGGTAATGAAAAATTCCACCATTAGTGCATAATGTGATCGTTTCGTCATTTTGTTTTCATTTACGAACTTGTAACAGTATGCATTTCTTTTTTCTATGAAAAGTATTTCTCGACTATTTTAACGCTTAGATCATTTCACGTATCACCTTCCGATACACTTTGTATTTGAAAGCTTCCATGAACGATTTGACTATGCTATATATACGAAATATACTATATATAAAAGGCGATGTATGTATGTATGTTATCTGTAGACTCCAAAACGGCTGGACCGATTTTGATGAAATTTTTAGATTAGCCTAGCGGATGATCCTGTGAAGTTTGGCAGCAATTGAATCAACAGATTTTTTAAAATTTTTTTGGCCTTTTCGATTCTTGAACATTCACAATTAAAAGCGATTGAATTTGCGCAATTTCAATACACGTTGAGAATTTCATAATAATAATTCTCACCTTTTACATCCTATATATTACATTTACACTTGGGCGAAGTCGAACTGGGCCGCTAGTATACTAAATGTACTTACGTTTGGTTTTTTTTCAACTGTTTTTATAAGAAATGACAGGAATTCCCTGCGAGACTTTATTTTGCGTACAACAAAGGAAATAACTTCCGCTGCAAATTTATTGATGTATTCCGGTTTAGAGTCTTCGAGCAGCGGCAATAAATTGATCATAAAATTCTCACTATCATTTTTTATCGACTTCCACAAAAGTTTAAACAAATCGGCTATACAGTGAAACGTCCACTCGATCACTTCGACTTCTCTCGTATTTAATATTTCGATTAATTCAAACAAAACGGTATAAAAGTAAGGATAAAAATCTTCGAGCAAATCTTCTGCAAGAGCTGATGTTAAACTAAAACAAACAAACACATTTATTTTTCAAGATTTTAAATATATCTAGATCCTTTCAGTTCTTTTTAGGGTCGGGTGTCTGTCTGTCCATCCGTCTGTTTGACCACTACACCCCATTATCCTTTTTTTTCAGAGTTGATTACCCTGTTTTGTGCGATTTTTTGTCTCTTAACGGCGCAGCTGGTAAAGACTATTTTATTTGATATAACATAAAATGCATTCAAAAACTTACGCCAATAATGGTTGCAAAGCTTTCCGTAATTTTAAATGTTTTAAAATTGATTCAATCACTTGATCTTTTTTGAAAACCAGCTGTTCCAAAGTAATTACTGACGAAACTTCTCTTCGGAATAATTTAAAACCTTCAGTTAAGTCTAGTTCATTCCATTTGAGCAATTCTTGACGAAAGAAACAGGACAATTGTTCGGCATCTTTAATTTCATTCTCGTGCACAACTGCACGGTATTTATATACACGTACATTTGATAATTTTTCAGCAAAATTTTGAAACTGTAACCAATAACCAAAATTAATTTACATTGAAGATTAATAAAAAAGATATGTTATAAAGAAATAAGTACCTTAAAAGTATTTGTTTCTTTATGATGAGACGATTTGTTTGCCATTTTCTTTATTAGTAATATTAACACATCTGCAAAAATATCATTTTAACATTCTTCAAAAAGCGAGCGGCTTCACGAGTCTCGACTGTCATATTTCCACCACGTGTTTTGAGGTTATATTTTTTTACAATATTACAATTTACAACCTCCTTAGTATACCAGCGGTAGTACACCGTTTAATCATGAAGCTATGTGGAAAAAACGTTCTTATTTATTTATTTGATTTTTAATGAGCTTTTATTCTTCCTTTTATTAAATTAAATTTGCAAAATGAAAAAAACAATAACAATAAATACTTAAATGCATTGTTGACTCTCGTAATCTCTTATGTAAAAAAATATTTTATCCTTGTTTTTTTGAAATCAATGAGCCCGCTTGTCGCTGGTGGTCTTTTGTTTACAGAAGTGTCAGTGGGGTCATTGTGGCGTCTATTGCGTAGATCTCAATTGAAATGATTTATATTTCCTGTTTTACGTTTGTGCGTAATTAAATTTAAGCCAGTTTTAGATCAAATAAGCAGAATTTCCCTGTATGCAATAAAAAAAAACCAAACAATCTGGGTTATTTTGAGGTATATCTTAACAATATTATTACTTTCTTTGTCCTTGAAGACAATATAAAATACAAATGAAATTAAATATCATTGTTGCACAGTACAGTTTTTCCTGCAATCGTTGTGACTTATAAGTAAATGTACTTTTTTAATCACCAAAAAGGCAAAACTCCGGCATAAATGAAACCACTGTCCCTTTAATATAACCTCAAATTCACGTACAAATGTTGCATACATTGTAGTGTACTCTTTAAATCTCGTTTTATTTATTTTAGGTGCATCGATGAAACAAACAAACTAATTAAAAACGGGAGGAAAATATTTTTTCTAATGTATATCATGATGTCGAATCCAGAATGGGAGGATGCTTGACGTTGGAACGGGAAGAGTTGCAGGCACGAAGGCGGAGTCATGAAATCGATAGACACCTGGGCGAGCTCGCTCGTCAACAAAGCAATAATATCAAAATATTATTACTTGGTAAAAATATATATCTTCCAAAAGAACTAACAAAAACATCCATTTAACCCTTCTAACTCTACCTTCTCTACTTTCGGATTGATAACTTGCTTTGTATATTATAAAGAGACAAGAAAATCAGCTAATACTAGTGAGGTAAAAGGGTAAATAACTGCGGCTATTTATTATTATACAAGGCTGCGCAGAAAGTTTTGCGCATGATTGTAACTTCCAGTCGAGATTTTAATATCAATATCTACACAAATATATATTTTTTATACATTATTTAATTAATTCTTTTGATTCTACTGTTGAAAACTGCTCCATTGTTTCGTTTTTTGCTGCTCTGAGAAACAGAAACCATAGACATAGGAATATAGAGACAGAACATGTACTAGGATTTTAGAAGGGGAGGGGTAAAGTCAATTAAGGGACGCAACGAGGTGAGTGGTGTCCACTTGTCGTTGGCTGGCGCACTGCGCATGTCTAGTGGCATGAAATTTATGTTGGTGGTATGGTGTAAAAAGAAAATTTCTTTTGTATGCAGCCAATCAAAAATCGACACCATTCTTTGTATCAATACTTTGTACCCGTCCCTCAATGGATTCCCACTGCAGCTATATAATCCATTCTTATAATTACTAGATCTACGACAGAAACCAGAAACCGCCGTGCTGGTTTATAGATATCCTATTAATGAACTGGCTAAAATGGTCTATTAAAAAAATAACCGGTAATTTTACATCAATACATATTAATTATATTTTGTTTAGGTGCCGGAGAAAGTGGGAAAAGTACTTTGGTAAAACAAATGAAAATTATTCACGCCGATGGTTTCACATTGGCTGAACTCAGTAGCTACAGACCTACAGTACTCGACAATCTGTTGTCTTCCATGAAATATGTCTTATCAGGAATGGGTCTTCTACGCATCAATTTAGAGCATTCCCGCAACAAAGTATATAAAACGTTTTTATTTCATTTGGCATAATAAAAGAAAAAAAAATGGCTGTGCTCATTGGCATTTGCTGCGTCCATTTTTATTTATTGCGCATGCGCCAAAAAAAACCCCTGAAAATTGTGTTTATTTATGCGCAAACCTGTAAACAACTTGACAGATAACCAAAAAAATAAATAATATTTGTTTTTTTGGTTGTTTACGAGTTAGCACATAAACATTTCCCGTTTTTTTTTTTGCATATGCGCAATAAAAATGGACGCAAAAAATGATCACACACAACCAATAATAAAAACACATCCTTAGGTGCATGCGCAAACAGTACTGCTGGCAACGAGCTGTTTTGATCTCAGTTTCACAGTCTTACCAGACGTGGCAACAGCCTTGCAAACATTATGGTCCGACCGCGGGATTCGTTTAGCAGTCGCCCGAGGATACGAATACGAGCTGAACGATTCAGCGCTCTACTTATTCGAAAATATGGAACGGATTTGTGACGCTAAATATATACCGAACGCTACGGACGTCCTGAGAGCCCGGGTCAGAACGCAAGGCATCACAGAGACAAAGTTCCGTATTGGCGACGACACTATTATAAGCATGTACGATGTCGGAGGTCAGCGTTCACAAAGACGCAAATGGATTTATTGTTTCGATGACGTCAGAGCCGTTCTATTTGTAGTCGCTTTGAGCGGTTACGATATGACTTTAGTCGTAAGTAAATCGATTCGACAGCATTGATCGTTTGACTGGACTTGCGATAATAATTATAAAAATTCTTCTTCGCAGGAAGATTCTTCGGTGAATCGACTAGAGGAAAGTTTAAATTTGTTCGGACAAATCGTGAACAATCCATTTTTTCGAAGTGCATCTTTTGTATTGTTTTTAAACAAACTCGATTTGTTCCGAGAAAAAATACTTTACTCGTATCGTCATTTGCGACTGTACTTTCCAGATTATAAAGGTATCGTAATCCTGATTTTAAAAATAATATACAGTAAAACCTCGTTTATCCAGCCTTTGATCAACTGAGCCTCCGCGTTATCTGAGACAACGGACTGATTTGAGCACTCCGCATTAATTGAGGTGTATGCTCGGATAATACGGAAAAACTCGGGTAAAACGGACGAAGCCACTATGCTTAAGCTGTATGTCCGTATTATCCGAGTTTTCGCTTATCCGAAATACATACCTCCTCCTCAGATTACCACGGATAATAGAGGTTTTACTGTAATATCTAGTAAATCATGACTAAAGTAATTAGACATGTTTCCGTTGTGATTAGGACCGGATCGGGACGTAGACAGGGCAGCTCTGTTCATACAGCACAAGTTTTCACTGCGCAACAACAATTCTCGGAAGGTCCTTTATCCCCATTTCACAACAGCCACCGATACTGCCAATGTACAAGCTGTTTTTCAACTCGTCATGGATATGGTGATATCAGATAACCTCGGTCAGGTTACACTACTATAGTTTTCAATTACAATATTATCAGATACAGAGGTGACCTCGTTCCGTTGTAGTGATCTAGTGGGAGGATGACGTTAATTGATATTGACTGATTGATAAATATACTGAACGGTATTTCAGCCCAAGATTACTAGAAACTAAGGTTGGCCGCTAGTATTGTTGAAACTGTGACATGGTGAGACGCGAGAGCGGGCGGGGGAAGTAGGCTTGTGGAGTCCTTTTTCCAAAAAATTGGGATAAACATATTTGAATAACCAAGCCATGGGCAACGGTGACGTAAACAATCGGCACAACCAATCACAGACGTGACCGTGTTTATAGCCTTTTAGGTCCAACCTTCCAGTATTCTAGTAATCTTGCGTTCAGCTGAAATAGTTCAATAATGAAGTGACCTCTGTATCTAATGAGCTTGGATTACAAAATGAACGTTTACAATACTTAAATTTCAGAGAAATTACGTAATCTACATGACATCACTGTAAACTCTAGAATGTTTTTTATAAATTTAATTCAAGTGCCTCTTACGGTAAAAAAAATAGTAATACAAAATTGTGTATTTGAACGTTTTTTTTGTAATGAACCGAAAGATTCGGTTATATAAGTTTTATAGTATATTTTTATAGATGCTTTTTTGCTTTTAGAATTTTTTTAAGTAATAATTTTTGTACAAATTTGAACTGCCATTTTGCTACGCCAATTAATGTGATTAAAAAAAAACATTAGAATTGTAAGAGATATCTATTTTAACGATTTTAAAATTCAGAGACGTATCTTTAAAATGGACGATAAAAAACAAATTTCAACGTTTATTTTGCAGACTGAAAACTGAAATTCTTTTTCAAGCCGAATATGAAATGTGTTCAGACTACTTTTTACTAAGTTAACCAAACTTATTTTTTTAATCGTCTGTCTTCCTCAGAATATAACTTTATTTTATGCATGCGCTATGCAAAAGGAAACGTAAAAAAAATGTAATGTCATCAAAATTAAGAAAGAAAAAGAAAATGGATTTACATTATAAAAAATGCAACAAAACATTTTTCCATTAATTAATTCTATTTTGTTTCTAAACGTGAGTCCTTTTTTTGACGTTGCGCTTTCTAGCGGTTACATAAAACTAAGCAAGATACTTTTGGGAACCTATGATACAAACATAGTGTGCGAGATACGCGTTCGATACGACACGTTATAGTAGAGAGCCCGCGACAAAAAATGGTCGTGTGAGCGTCTGTAGGTAGTTCGAGTCCCCCTTTCCAACTTTTTCCTCTCACATAATTCTCTGCCGTTAGGTCGGAGCGCGCTAGAGCGCTTTGTAACAGAGGTCCGTATTGATATTCAATACTAGTGGCCGCGATGTCTGAAAATGTTTTTTTTAGCATTTGGGGGGGCTAAAAATCACAAAAAACACATTGTCTGACAAATTTCACCGAGTAGTCACTTTTTGTGAATTTTTTTTTTTATCACGTAAAAGTTCCTGCTCGGCGGAATTTGTCAGAAAGTATGTTTTCTATGATTTTTAGCCGCCCCAAATGCTAAAAAAAACATTTTCAGATGTCGCGATCATTAGTGTTGAATATCAATACAGATCTCCATTACAAAGCGCTCTAGCGCGCTCCGACCTAACGGCAGAGAATAATGTGAGAGGAAAAAGTTGGAGAGGGGAACTCGAACTACCCACAGACGCTTATTGGATCGTCGCGCTCACACGACCATTTTTGGGCGCGGACTCTCTCACTATGACCCTCTTAATGAAAAAGCACTCGTTTTGAACAACCCACATAATTTGTTTCTACGAAAGTATTCAAATAAGATCTCATAAGTTTGTATTGTTAGATTTTAGTTAGAAATTGTTTGTAAAGTAGAAATTTACACGAGAAAAATTATATATAATGCTTGCCTGTGATAAAAAGTACTGTATGGCCTTTTATATTACATTTTGTACAAGATTTTTTTAATAATTTTAACGAGTGATTTTTATATATTATACATGTTTTTGTAGTGTTTTGTTCCTGAGAATAAATAAAACTATCCTTTACAAAATTGCAACGTTTTTTTCATGCCTAAACACACCACAAAAGGACAATTTCCCACAACATCTGACAACATAACCTTACAATTTAAAGCGTCACTGAGAAATAAATAGCGCTTGGCTGCCATTAAACAAAAAACAAATGAACCAATTGTACATAGTGTTAACATTTATTCACTGTCAACTTACAATATAATACAATAATAATTATGTATTTAGATTAGAGTTAGCAATGACCTTGGTTGCGTTTATTACATTACCGATTACAATAACGAAATATTTCTAACGCTGACTATTTGGGGCATAACTGGCCGACTCACGCGAAAATGGCGCAGTTAGACGGACGCCATTTTAGAGCGTTTTTATCATGGCAGGTAGCACATACATCACGGAAGTTCACTTTTATTATGAAATTATTCGTAATAAAATTGAACAGCTGCAATAAAATGTGCTGCTGAACAAGTAAGAAAAAGAGAACAGCCTCCGGTTTAATAATAAGTTGGCAAATTACTTGCCGGGTTCTTGAATAATTTAAAGAATCACCAGACGCCTGTATTTGCAAACAAAATGAGTCGTTAGGTATTTATGCTGGCGCCAGACATAGTAATAATATTTGAACACTTGTTTTAACTACGGATGGTAATCTGACTATCTAAAATATAAGTGTTCGTTGTCAGAGGCCACCTATTGTGTCTAACCCAACCCGTCCCGGCCGTCCTTCTTCCTGGCCATCTTGTTTGTCTAATACCTGCCGAGAATGGCCCGAGGCAAATCCATGACCCCTATCCTCACATCCGTGTATACTATCCCTCTTGTGTCCCTGTTATACAGATTGTATCAACTCAAAGCTGTCCATAGGGCACTCTGTGTGTAAGACAAAGCACCATACACAAACGATAATCAAGAGTGAGATAAATGATCGCTAATAGGTAGTAATTACTATGGTTACTGTAAAATAAATTTAAATAAACGTCTTTGTTTTCAAAGTAAAAATAGCCATTTTATCAATTAATTTATTACGTCGGCGGTTGAATTACCACTATAAAACCATTTAATTATTTGGATTTTTTCGTGAACAGTATAAATAGCCATTTTATCAATAATTTCGGTAGTGATTACAGACTGTCATTAATTGATAAAATGGCTATTTTTACTTAGAAAACAAAGACGTTTATTTAAATTTATTTTACAGTAACCACAGTAATTACTATCTATTAGCGATCATTTATCTGACTCATGCTTATCGTTTGTGTATGGTGCACTGTCTTACACACAGAGTGCCCTATGGACAGCTTTGAGTTGATACAATCTGTATAATATGCCGTCTCATATTGCGTCACTTGTATTCAAGATCAGTTAAACTTTTCTCTATTTATTTCAAATTAAGTAAGAAACTAGCCCTGGCTAATTACTTGTCAGAGTAAAGGCCATTCTGTTATTTAAAAAAAAAAAAACTACGGATGGGGATTATAAATCAATTATTCGAAATAATCACAAAGAGAATATTTTTCCCGATTTTATAGAAGAAAAAAAGTTTTATTGTTCTTTTAAAACTGTGAGAACGAACTTGCCTTTTGTTTTAAAAGAACAATAAAACTTTTTTTCTTCTATAAAATCGGGAAAAATATTATTTTTTGGACCGATTATCCGATTTTAGGGTAATAAAATAATCGAGTTTCCCCACAATCGGTTTTTCGAAATAAGTGAAATCGATTGGCAGGAAAATAATCGATTATTTCGAATAATCGATTTATAATCCCCATCCCTAGTTAAAACAAGTGTTCAAATATTGTTGCTATGTCTGGCGCCCGGGTTAGACAAATGAATTGAAGTAGTTTTTTAAAAAATCTGACACTTTTTTCTGTAACCTAGCACGAGTTAGTCATATAAGTTTTTTAGAGTGTAGATAATCAACAATTTAATAGAATATTAAAATTAATATATACAGTTTTTAAATCATCCATAAAAATAAATTTGTCAGTTCTTAAATCTGAAATCGCGGTATTTGAAATGTTAATACACAATTATTGCTACTCTGTCTATATAAAAATAACTATATTAGATATCAAACAAAAATTGGTTTATGGTTTTTTTGTTCTAAAACAAAACAACAAAACTTACAATGACAAAAAATTATAATTTGCGGATTGTACGAAAAACTGTCGACACCAAAACGCGTATTTCTGGTGATTTATTTTCGTTAGGTAATTTAGTTTCGGTGTAAAACAATTCAAACGCAGGGAGAGTGCATGTCTCGATTATAAGCAGTGAAATTTGTTATCAACTTGAATGCGGCCACTGGAGGGTCCAGAAACCGCACTTTTACACCTACTGACAAACATTTGTTTTTTTAACAATCCTGAAGCGTCAAAACTCTTTTTCTTTATAGTCGGTCGAAAGTATGTACTTTTGGCTTCGATTTTAAGGCGGAAAGCCTAAAATTTATGCTCTGCTGGAATTACTCGCACACCATCTATAACAGCGAGCCGAAAGAAAGTAACAGAGTTTTCTCGTGCACACTGATACGTGCGACTCTGCCGCCAGCCAGTAGTATTTGACAGCTGTTATTGCGTATAACCTCAAAATTGCGCTCTTGAAAGTCTTTTTATAAAATGATGAAAGTCCGTAGTTTCGATCGGGTATAAAGAAAAATAATATACACCCCACGGGAAGAAAGTTGAAAGCTTTGAACTGCGCGACATGATGTCCTCGGCTTCGCCTCGGGAATCATGTCGCGCAGTGCAGGAATTTCTACTTTCTGCCCTTGTGTTTAATATACTATTTAGTGTTTACAAATTCCGCTATATCATGCTAATAAATCCCCCACCACATTTAATTTTCGCAACGTCTTTTTTAGTAAGTAATAATTTGCAATTATATAAAAATACACACGAAAAAAATAAAACATTCAAAATTAGGATGTGTATACATACTACCGCAAAACCAAGAAGATGTAACGATTATTTTTTACGTCAAATATTTATTTGTACCTGAAAAATCATAACAATTGTTTTGTGAAACTCTTAAACTATGTATACCATCGATAAATTTGTTTTAATTTATTTTACTGATCAGCATATTATACTCCCGATATTGTTCGTTATTGTGAAATCGATTAAAATATAATCGTTGTTACTTGGAGTATTTTTTTCTCTATTGCCCGTATATGAGCAAAACTCACAAAGCTGTACAGCCGAGATTTCTGAGTTCTAGCTAAATCAGCATTGAATCATTGAACTGCGCAGATGTAAGTTTCAAGTTCACATAACCTATCTTTAAAAAAAAAAAAAAAACTTATTACCGTTATTTACTCATTTTTTAATTTTATTTTTCAAAATAAACCTAAACTTGTATAATTGAACACGAAATAGAGCTTCTCACCCACAACAACAATTTTATAGCATAAAGTGAAAATATCGTGCGCCATTATTAAAAACAAATGAGTGACATAACCTAACATATTTACATAAACAGCAAAATAAATCAAAACACGATTATTATTTCTAATGATATATCTTTATCGTTTAACATTTATTACTGCTCTATTATTACTATTATTACATAATCTATTTTACGCGCTTCATCATAATATAAATTTGTGATGATAAAAATATTTAAGGTTAAAACATAACCTAGAAAAAAATGTCAATACACAAGTGTCTTTATCTAGATCAAAGGATTCATTTACCGAACTCTGCCAAAAAAATATAATTCTTTGGGAAATTTTGTTTTCAAATCTCGGCAACTACAATTTGCCAATATTTCCTTGGAGATTATTTTTACATTACATCGATATGTTTAATAAAATCTACTTTCCGATTATGCACTGAATTTTACCCTTTGAATCAGATATTTTTTTGTGCAAATGAAACAAAAATAGAAAATGTCAGATAACATTTCGAAACTCTTAATAATTATAACATATCCAACGCAAAACGGAAAACGAATGACTAGGCGTAAAACGCTTATTAATTACAAGAATATTAAAATTGAACAATGCCCTTTTATATTGTCAACACGTACAAAGAAAACGCCTCAATCAAATTGTAAACAACATTTACAACTCACCAATGTTTCGGAACTAAATTTAGAAAACTGAAAAGGGCGATGTTTCGGATTGATCAGAATTCAAAATCTATACTAACTATTGTTTATCAATACAAAATATAACAATCACGAGATATTCTTTGTCATTCAACAAATCGAATATTTTGTGTACACAACGTACTTCTATATAATTTGTATGCCATTTCTTGACGTGCACAATTTTTTTATTGTGCAAAAAAAATCAGCAGGGCAGATACTGCCTGTCCTTCTTTCATTATTAAAAGCAGCGCACAATTATACAGTGGCCGTGTTCGTTGGCACTTTTTGCGTCCATTTTTATTTATTGCGCATGCGTAAAAAAACGGGAAATGTTTATTTACATGCAAACTCCTAAACAACTTGACAGATAACCAAAAAAATAAATAATATTAATATTAATCATATTTTTGGTTATCTGTCAAGTTGTTTATGAGTTTGTACAGAAATAAACACAATTTCCCGGGGGTTTTTTACGCATGCGCAATAAATAAAAATGGACGCAAAAAATGCCAACGAACACGGCCAGAAACATAGTTCCCTAATTCTATTGTCTTTTGTTTCTAGAGTCAATGACATTTATATAACCTACAAACCAACCCCTAGCCTCTCAGAATATGACTAACCAAAATTATTAGCAAAAATGAAACGCATTTTATTATTTTGATTTAATATTGCTAAGATTAACAATAAATGTTATTATTATAAATAGTACATACACGTGTCTCTATAAGTAGTTTATAATGTATTTTGCTTAAAACATCGTAATGTTTCAATTTCAAACGTAACAAAGATTAATCTGCAAATTTACGGGATTTAAAATATTCTATATATTCAAATTTTGTGCCACCCTTTTTCAAAAACTCGTTAATATGAACTATTCAATTTTGTTCTCCATTCTGTAAATTTGTCTAACCATGTTTGTTACACCCCGTATGTTCTGTGTTTCTAAACAATTGCTGCTACCTAGTTTTCTGAATACCACACAGACTTGCTACAAACGTATCACTTATCACTAGAAAATTTTTTTAATGTAACTCATATTTCTAACAGCTATGCACGAAATATTTTATAACTTTATTTATAAACTAGATATTGTGACCATTAATAGGCTAAAATTTTACACCAAATAAGCGAAAATTCTTAATAGTAACACCTGTACTCTCAAAATTTTGACGCAAACAGAACACTAATTTGTAATTTTGTTCTGCTCTTTGTTTCTTCCTTTCTTGCGCATTATACTTTTAAAAACGTAATGCGCATGAATCATAGTCTGTGATAGCTTTTGTTTATTGACAACTCTAGTCACTTACTTTTTAAAGAAATTGTAAACAACAATCGCAATACCGATATTTTTGTACTACACATAATGATAATCGGAAAATACATAGAATATCGACAGATGACTCTGTAAATGTGTATTTATTGTAAATATTAACCAGTGTATAATAACAAGTGAATTACATTCAATAATGACGAATTAATTTCGTGTATTCATTTGGGCCTTAACCATCGTAATATTTTTACAGCATGATAGAATATCTACAAGTCTTAATTTGATAAACAAAAACTGCTTAGATCAACAAATGGCACACAAATTAAAAAAAGAAACTGCAAAGCATCGATTAGACTGTTTTAGTTTTCTGAAATTAAGAGTGGGTAAAAACAAAAACACTGGTGCAAAACCCTGCTGACAAAATAGTGTATTTGCCAATATATGCATCAAAAACAATTTTCAACCTTTAAAATAGGTTTCATGTGTAGCAACTTTTTTGGTCCTACCATCCAACTGACACCTATTTATAACCCTGGTCCACTTAGCATCCGATTATAACGGATTTTGATGTATTTGGGCTCACTCGATGGAGCTAACGATCAAGATGACAGCTCCTAATTTTTATCGTTAGCTCTGCAATAGTTTTTTAAATAAACAATAAAAAACCTAACGCGTCCGGATGTTGGATTTCAAAGCTCGTTTCTAACGGCCGGAAGTCGTTTAAAAGAAAAGTAAATAATGAAAAGTCATTAAATGATGTTGTTCTTGATTGCCCCGTCAAAAAATTCGCGAGAAAATCATTTAAATACAAGTATGAATGAAGGGGAGTTCTCAAATCGATATACGGTATATCGATGTCCGCAACCTCAAGATTTTCAAGCACAGAGAGTTCGCGCATGCACAGTGCCGATCATTCTTAAAAAATTACATTTTCTTACTTAGCTTATATTTAAATGAGTTTCTCGCGAATTTTTTGACGGAGCAATCAAGAACAACATAATTTAATGACTTTCCATTATTTACTTTTCTTTTAAACGGCTTCTGGACGTTAGAAACGAGCTCCGAAATCCAGCGTCCGGACGCGTTAGTTTTTTATTGTTTATTTAAAAACTATTCCGGGGCTATCATCTTGATCGTTAGCTCCATCGAATAAGCCCAAATACATCAAAGCTGATCAGGGTTGTATCTGCCATACATAGGCAAATACAATAACACAACATTCACGAATTAAATAACAAATAAAACTAAAAAAAAAACAAAACACACCATCGCCCAACACCTACCCACACGATGACATGTTATTTTTAAATACACTTTGTACAAAAAAAAAAAATGTAGCGAGATTTTGATCGACAGACAAAAGCATCATGTGGCACAAATAATGGCTGTTTTAGTTGACAGATACTGTTATTCATTTATTTTATCTATCCTAGCTTAATTTAGTGATAACTCATTTATTTTCTCATACTTTAACAATCAAGAAAGCATACTTTGTTCAATTTGAGTGTCGATGTAAAAATCTCGTCACAAAACAAAAGGATGGAATAACGACGAAAAAGTAAGAATATTTGTAACTCTAAGTACGATTGAATCACAACATTATCTATGTTTAGTACTCGCAGAGTCAGATTTAGGAACAACGGGGTTATATAATTTCGGACTGCTAACTTGTTTTGTTTTTCATCTATAGCACTATCATAAACTAATGATGGAAAAACAGAAAAATCACTTTCGCTGAAGCAGAGAAACATTTGAACGTTACATTTGACTGTTTGTGTTCTGCTGCTTCTGTTATTTGATTTTTTTTTGTTAACTATTTTCTAGAGACATTTTTGAGGGGAAAACTGAGTCACAAATTCCGTACGATTTGACCTAAATCTGTCCCTATACACTAATATTTGTCTATCACACTTATAATATATAGGTAAGTAGAGCTCTGTTTTTTATTTTATTTTACAAATATTTTTTTTAATATTTCGTAATTCTATTTTTAACTAAGCGATTTTGGTTCAAGCATTTTAATAAAAAAATATATATAAATAACAAAAAACAAACGTCAGATCTAATTAATTCTTTATAACAAAAATAAATCAATAAAAAATATTTTTCTGTAAGCACAAGCCACATAAAAATTGTGGTCTTTAGGTATACCTTACATCGATATGACAATAGATAAACTAAAACATTAAAAAAAGACAATACTTTTGTAAGTGGTGCACCAATTTTCTAATAATTTTCCTCAATTCTTAACAATTCAAAACTCTTAAACCTAAACGAATTAGTGTTTGTATTTTTGCAGTGACAAAATTTCTATTCAGTGAAATACTATCCAAAATTGGTGCAGAATATACTTTTTTCAAAACATTAAAAAAAAACAAATAAATGTTAAAAAGTAACAAAAAAAACAAATGCCATTAACATTTCGAAGTGAAATACTGTACAACACGTATGCATCTTATTTAACTAGTATCGAATTTTTAGACTTCCGCATTTCACTGAAGTAATGTAAACAACGTTATATTATTACGATTTCGTTTTTTTTATTTTTTAATTAACAAATGAATTTATATATTTATGAACACATTAGATTTGCTCTTTGCTCTTCTGCGCCTATCGCAGTATTTTACATTCATTTGTTCTTTTGACTTCACGATCATTTGTTTTTTCATTTGCGATTTTCTTACAAACCACTGAGCTATTAACACGGCGATCAGGAATGATTCAAGTGTTACTGGATCGATATGTCAACAAATAATACTACAATACTGAACAGAAATCAAAACGCAATGCTGCCAAAAGAACAAAAATCGACGCAAATAAAATCAATGTCGCCTTCTGCAGCGAAAAACAAAGAACAAACCTTCTCAAGTTTCGAGCGTTCCAACTTTGCTGAAAAGCACGATTAGTTTCAGATATTGGCACATTGTTGTTCGCTTTTTGTTTTAAATATAGATATTGACGATTGACAACACAGAAATCATATTGTCAGAGAACAAAATTATACCACTAAAAAAAAAAACACAGTTTGACTAGAAATTTGAAAGTTGAACACTCTTTTAAAAGAAAAGACGGTTTGTTTATAAACTAGCTGTCACCTCAATCGTATGTTTAGAATAAAACAGTCGATGATCAAACAAGAAATGTCTCTTACCTTATTCGTACCGCGTTTAGATAAATCAGTGGAATGTTTAAGTCTTATTAAATGCCGTTAGAGGCAGTAGTTCTAATAAGTAGGTGCTTGAAAGTCATTAGGACCTGCGCAAACAAAAAAAAACAAAATTTTCATCATTCCAAGGTTAAACGAGTCTGATTAAACCATAGACATAGTAATATAGAGACAGAGCATGTACTAGGGTTTTAGCAAGGAGGGTAAAGCCGATTAAGGGACGCGACGGGGTGAGTGGTGTCTGCTTGTCATTGGCCGGCGCACTGCGCATGTCAAGTGACATGAAATTTATGTCGGTAGTATGGTGTAAAAAGAAAATTTCTTTTGTTTGCAGCACAATGCGCCGGCCAATCAAAAATCGACACCATTCTTACTTTGCACCCGCAGCTGTATACTCCAGCCCTATAATTACTAGGACCCATGGACTAAACTCAAGAAAAAAACAAACTAACCTCTTTGGTTGGGCTGTGCTGAAAAAGGAGGATCTTGATAAGGCTGATCACCTTCAGGACCAACGGGATAACTGGCGTACGGAGCCCCGGCATCCGCTTCGTAGCTCGGTGCAAACGCAGCGTCCGCGCCTTGCCGGAACCGTTGGTACGCGAACCAAGCGCTGCCGGCCTATAAAATTATCGGATGTTTTTTTTATATTTTTCTAATATAGCATTGTAACAATTGCTGGCTCATGTAGAGAAGTCTTACGGACTATAAACGTATATCTAATTCATTCGTGACTCTCGCTACTGAGAGGGTTCATGTCTAGCGTTATCGAGTTAAAAATCGGCTCTCGCATGATGTGAATTTAATGATACAACTGCTTTATTATGAAGGATTGACTGTTCAGATATCGCACCGTACAGTAACTGAAAAACTTATTCCAACGCGAAAGTGGAAAGATTCAGGTTTGAGTCCTGACGGTGACAGTGGTTTGAAAATAAATTTTTCTAATATAACATTGTAACAATTAATGTTTCTAACAATCATTGCAAACATCAGCGATTACTGCTCATGTAGAGAAGTCTTACGGACTATAAATATATGAAAAAATTCAGCAATCAAGATCATTGTTTATATCAAATAAGCCCGTTCTAGGAGCATTAAAATAATTAACTTACCCAAGTAAATATTGAAAAGAATGAAAAAACAATTGCGGCTTGAACATTATTGACTCCGTAACCATTTGGCGGATCGTCTGCTTTGCTCCATTGGCTCGCTAAGTACCAAAATCCGACGAAGTAGAGAAAAGACCAAAAAGCTGTCGAATTCCAATAAAAAAAATTAAAATTAATATATTAACTTCACAATATTCAAAAAGAAATACAGTAAGACCTCGCTTAACGCTGTTTCAGTATTACGCGGTTACTAAAAAAAAATAGTTTAGCCACTATAACGTAAATTATGGATCAATTTATATAAAACGATTCAAATGTTGATAGAAGTTCAAAAGCAAGACGATGTGTCATTGATGCATTTTGCTATCGACAGTAGCTTGCTGAACGAAACAGAAAAAGGCAAACGACACTAGATGACTTCTTCACAAAAAACAAAATATTTCAAATGAGGAACCTTCCTCATCACAAACATAACTTCTTACTTGAACTTTAATTTGATTTTAGTAAATGTTTTATGAACAAAAATCGATATTAGCAATAAATAAATCTATACTTAATGTGATAAGAAAGTATTTTACAATAAATGTTACAAAAGTAAACAAAAAAAAAAAAAACTAGCAAATTTTCTTATTCTCGGTTCTGTTTCACTTATGCCTATTATCTACGTATTAAGACCTCGTTTAGCGCTGTTTCGTATAGCGCAGAAACTTATTTGAACTTATCTCTCGCGTTAAGCGGGGTCTTACTATACAATGAAACCGTACCCGAAAATCCCAAATCACCAAGAACAAAGTGTTTACGAGTTTTTACTGACGACATCTGTTCAAACAAATATTCCCCGCCGATCAGCGCCATACTGGCCAGAAACGCAATCACGCTGATTCCTACTCCGTAGTTGCAGGCATTTGCGTCATCATTGTACAGACATTTCTCACGTTTCGTCGTTGCATCGGGAATCCAACCTTGCGATGAAATACATCCAAACACCACGATTGAAAACAACTGAAATATTAATTTAAAAATATTCTCAGTAATTATTATTACGGGTCGTTCATTAAATACATTCGCAAACAGGGGGTGGAAGAGGTATCGCTTAGGGTGACGAGATGTGACAAGGGCGGAGGAGGCGATCTAAGGAAATGTGACGTTTGCCAGTTCATCAATTTTATTTTGATTTTTTTCTTAACTTGTTAGTCTCATGTTTGACACAACATCAAAACTAACGATGCGATGCCTCTGTAGCTCCAATATGAAAAAAATAGCACTTCCATGTACTCTCACAGGAAGCAGTCCTGATTTTTGTGACGTAATATTTATTAAGGGGGTTGTAGAAAATGTGACAAAGGGGAGAAAGGGGTAAACAATTGTGAATTTCGCGTGACGTATTTTATAGATGGTCCCTAAGGAGCATTTTGATTTATTAATTTATTAGGGGTTAGGTTAGCTGCTGGGTTTCTGATACAACTTCCAGCTTTAAATCTAGAGTTAAGAATGTCATTTGTTTTTAACTGAATGACGATTCTCAGTTTGTTGAATGAATATAAATGTATTTATTAAGGGTTAGGCTACCTGTTATCCTGGGATTCTGATACGACTATCAGCTTTAAATCTAGAGTTAAGATTGTCATTTGTTTTGAACATAATGTGGATATCCACTTAGTTTCATTTTTAAATATAGATTTAAAGCTGAAAATCGCATCAGAAACTGAGCATTACGGTCTTCGTATATAACTTACGGCCATTGGGAATTTTACAAGAGTACATTGTATCGACGCATTTAAAAATATCGACAGCAA
The DNA here is from genome assembly GCA_034508555.1 of Venustoraphidia nigricollis. Lineage (NCBI taxonomy): Eukaryota > Metazoa > Arthropoda > Insecta > Raphidioptera > Raphidiidae > Venustoraphidia > Venustoraphidia nigricollis. The sequence goes on from JAVRKA010000030.1 coordinate 348,863, forward strand.
TGTTCTGTAGCTTTGAAAGTTTATATATTTGTTATATAAAAACAAAAAGCTGCGTTGCTTGTTTTTTGTTTAATGTAATTAACAATTAATTCTTTCCACGAATAATGAAAGGTTTTCTACCTTCTGTAACTCAATTGATGATTTTGCAATTTTTTTTTGGGAAATTAAGTAAACGAGTCAAAAGATATTGAATTGTTTTGGATTTTTTTTTTTAGAAAACGGATGTCTTTTGTGCCTAGTTCTTGGGTGTATCTATTCAAGGATTTGCTATTAAAACGAAATAATAAAACAAATGTGGAAAAGCCGAGTTTGTAAAAAAAAAATCGCATCTTTATATAAATAATTTATTCCAAACATATTACAGAAACGTTTGGTATATTTCAAAATCAATTATTAAGCCACTCCACCTTCCAGAGTATATACTAAAATCAGTTTGTTATAAATTTTTGTCAAACGGCGTTCTGAAAATGTCATGTTATGAAATTTAACAGAAAAAAATCTGTAGGACTTTTATTCTCAGGATTGAATTTATTTATAAATGACAAAAAGTGACCTACATAATATTAGAAACGACAAAATTTTCAAATAATCAATATCATGGGAACCTCCCCCTTGAAATGGCAGGGCCAAATGTCAAAATCGATTGAAGGCGAATGTTATAAAATTAAAATGAATATCAAGAATAGCAATTCTTATAAATATAATAAATGTTTACCGTCACTTACCCAACATAGTCCCCGTAAAATCACTTGCGGTCGTTGAACAAAAGTTATTGGATCAAAAGCTGCGCCAGCTTTTCCACCACCGTAAGCTCCCGCGGCATCCATGTTTTTTTACCAACTACCCACGTAGTCACAAACACTTTACATTAATTAAAGAAGTAATTTAGGACGATCTTTATTACAATTTATACACCCGTAAATTCTTGGACTAAATTTAGACTCAAAAGTTTCTTTTATTTATTTTTCAATACTTATTTTTAATTTGTCAACTGAAAATTATTTTTTCATGTAATATTAAAAATTAGATAACATTTTCGACCAAGGGTATAAAAGGGTAAAGAACACACGAATAATTTTCTTTTTATGAATGACATAATACAAGTTAGGCTGAAATATTACGCAGTCAAATGTTTTAAATCGAATTACAGTGTAACCTTAATATAACGAACCTCAATATAACGATTTCCTCCATTTAACGAATTTTTCGAAATCCCCTAGAACTGCCCGTAAGAGTTAATGCGAAATATACCTCTACTTTACGAATACTTTTTGTGAAAAACCTTTTTATAACGAATTTTCAATCATTGCAGAATATAAATAGGAAGTATAATTTACCTTTATTTAACGATTTTTGTCAACTTATAACCTTTGCATAACGTATCCTACCAATCAATCACACACAATTCCACAATAACAACAATTCATGTCTGGACAGATTCAGACACGTTAAATTTATCGTAAGACAATCATTGTTGTTTGATGTAAAGTAATGTAAACGCTGCTGTTTGTTGTTAGTAAATTTAAAGTTGCAGCGGCTGAGAAACGAAAAATTATTAAGTATGTAGACGAGAATTCTACCAAGAAAAAATTAGATATCGCTAAAGAGTCCGAAATTCCCGCAAGTACATTGGCCACAATTTTAAAGTTTAAAGATAAGTTTTCAGAAGAAAATGGGTTTTCTTACCTTGTTAAAACGAATCTTAGACTAACCTAACCTCTATATAACAAACTTCATTATAACGAATTACTTGGTCTAACGAATATTTTCTAATTCCCTTCAGCTCTGTTATATGGAGGTTGTACTGTATTTAAATTCTTTAGACATTCTGATCTTTGACGTCAGAAGGCTACTTGTTGAACTTAATATACTTTCGCAAAACAAATCAAATATAACATAGCTCAAAATATTTTATGAACGAATTTATTTTCATGTAAAAATTTCAACATTGAGATTTAGTAAATAATTACATACGAAATCAATCAAGCAATTGGAGATTTTAAAGTATTTAAAATTTTCGCCAAAGATAATCTTTGAGGCGGAAAGTCATTCAACAAAGCAGTAACAATATTTGTGAGATAAACATAGATTTCATTTTGTTTTTGTATCTCCTTTTCTACGCATTCAATATTCTTAACTTTCAATTTGTAAGTTCCACCAATTAAATCGCTATAGAGACGAACTCTCCTTTGTTTCCTTACCAGAAGTTCCAAATTCTTGAAAAACGAAATTTAAAAATAGCTATATTAAAATTTATTTCAAAGTCAATGCACAAACGCGCTACCTCAAAAATACTAGTTATTTTAAAACTCAAATTGACTTTGACAGTTTATCAATCAATCGAATGTAAAAAGTTGAATAACGCCATACGAATTCAACTGTTTATGATTTATATAAGTATTGCAAACAGTTTGGTGATTCGGTTGGCACTTGGCAGTAGCTTATTCTAGCAAATCATGAATTGATTCAATAGATTAGAACTCCACAGTTCGAATTTTTGAAGTAGCACAGTATCTAATAAAAATACTGACTTTCTGTTTTGTAAGCTGGCCTTCTTCAATTTGTTTCTTTCTCTCCTGCATAATTTCTTGAATATTATCGTAAACTTCTCTTTTCTCATTTATTTCAATAAGAAGTGATTCTTCTTCTTTCATTTGTTCTTCGATCGATTTCTCATACATTTTTGTATCCTACAATACACCAACACAAAAAGTAAACGTTCGGTCTTATAAAAATCGCAAATACAATTACAGTAACACCCCGCTTAACGCGGGAGATACGTTCCAATAAGTTCCTGCGCTATACGAAACAGCGTTAAATTAAGTCATCTTAATGCGTATATAACAGGCATAAGTGAAACAGAACCGAGAATAAGAAAATTTGTTAGTTTTTTTAGTGTATTTGCCATATGGCAACATACACTATTGGCGTCGGTCGGATGGCGGGACCTAGGGGTCGGACCAAAATTTCTCGACGTTTCATAACCTCCTAAACACTTTGGCACCATTTTTAAAAATGTTTATATATATATGTATATATATATGTATATATATATATATATATATATATATATATATATATATATATATATATATATATATATATATATATATATATATATATATATATATATATATATGTGTGTGTGTGTGTGCGCTATAACTTTCGAAAGAGTTAATTGATTTTAACGAAATTTTGTCCACATGTTGTGATCCACCACCGCAAGAACCCTATTTAAAATGGGCCCAATCGGACCATTTTAAGGGTAGTTTTTAGGGGTTGAAAAATGTTTTTGGGCCCCAAAATACCGAAAAAATTCTCCGAATTGTTTCAAAATTGAAATTTAACCTTCTGGTAGTAATTAAAAAGTGTCCCTAAAATTTCAATAAAATCGGCCCGACAGGACCGGACTTACAAATTTTTTGAAAACGCCAATTTGTAGATAGTGACTTATTTATTGAAGGGTGTATTTAATTCGGTGTAGACGTTAGATTGATAATAATATTGCAGTTAAGAAAAAAAAAGTTCTTTTAAGGGGTGTATTAAGGAGTCAAATTTTTTATTTAGTCCAAAAACCAACTAAAGTTCGCATAATAAAGCCACACTGCCTGTATTAGCAAATACACTATATTGTCGGCAGGGTTTGGGCACTGCGACCCGAGTTTTTTTTTGTTTAATTTTGTAATATTTATTGTTAAATACTTTTGATCTCATTAATCATAGATTTATTTATTGCTAATATCGATTTTTGTTCATAAAATATTTATGAAAATCAAATAAAAGTTCGAGTAAGAAGTTATGTTTGTGAGGAAGGTTCCTTATTCGACACATTTTGTTTTTTGTAAAGAAGTCATGTAATGCCGTTTGCCTTTTTCTGTTTCGTTCAGCAAGCTGTTGTCGATAGCAAGATATTGCATCAATGACACTTCGTCTTGGCTTTGAACTTCTATCAACATTTGAATCATTTTGTATAAATTGATCCACAATTTACGTTATAGTGGCTTAACTTTTTTTTAGAAACCGCGTGATACTGAAACAGCGTTAAGCGAGGTCTTACTGCAATTTCTTATCGATACTACATTACATTTGCGACTTGTTTCAATTTTGTTTGCATTTCGTTCAACTTCCGTGCGTAATGTATTCGAGCGTTGCCGGGTCCCGCCATTGAACGTTTTTCTCGTGCATTCGCAAGATCGATGATTGAATCGCGCCGAGCAATGCAATGTTCCAAATCCTGTATCAGGCGTTCTTGAGCTTTACGCAGCTGGCCATGACGGACCTGAACACAGTCATTTTTTAAATGAAAAATCGAAGAAAATATATCGGGTGAATCATGTGAATCGAAATGAAAATATGTATAATTATTTTACACACATTGTTAAATTACATATAAGTGATGTCACTTATGTGTAAAAAGCCGTTTATTCCAAACCCCTGTTTACAGATTCTTAAGCCTGTCAAATTCAATTTATTTTCAAAAATGATAAATTTACAAATAAGAACTGGTATTAGATTCAGATAAACCTGGTATAATACGCGCCACAGTTCTAAAAGGTTCTAAAGTTAGTCTCAAATGCATATTTTGTTTTGTGGGAAAGGAAGACTCCCACCACCTCCCAGTTACCGGCAGAGAACGTGCGCTCGGTTATCGCTCATTGTCTTGTCACTTGTCGCTTTCCTGCTATAAATTACAGTCCAGTACGCTATTGTTAAGTTGTTTCTTTGATTGTTAATTGATCAAGATGCCTAATACAGTTTTGCATAGACAAGCACGAAAAATAATTTTTTGGATGACTTTATGCAAGGAATTAGACCTTTAGATTAAAGAAAAATTAAAAATAATAATATAGCGCGAGTTTGTCGTTTTTCAACTGACTGTACCTGCGCAAGCCTCCATTTGCATCTGACTTCAGAGCCGTTTAGAACCGTGGCGCGTAGTATAAGTGACAGGCGACTTAAAAAAACAAAACAATGTGCAAACTTACGGCTTTTACTGTAACACATTTGCTTACCCACAAGGTCACTCGGTACACTAATTTTATTCGAATTAGTCTCCAAGCTTTCGTTTTAAACCTGAATGTCTATAATTGGGATCTGTCAAATGAGCAAATGACATCTGGAGGTATAAAATTTTACTCGATCAACGTAAAAATTTACATGTTAACAGTGGTTCATCATGAAATTGTTTATTACAAAAATAAAACAAAAAGTTTAAATGTTTCCCTTAGCTTCGCCATGTTTTTAAAGCCCCTCCCATCTGACAGATCCCAAGAGGTGCACCTTCATCCGATGAATTTCGGTCATCATCGATCCTACTTCTCCGCTCTCACTTCTTTCTTTCTCCATTGTTTTACGCGTCTCGACTGCCATGGTCGTTTTTTTTTCCCACGATAAACATTCACGCTGAAGATCGATCAGCTGCTGCGTCAGCATTTCTTTATCGTATTCATATTCAACAATGCTCGTTTCTAGCTCGGCACACTCGAATTCAGCCTCCTAGAAAAATATATTATTTTGACACTGTGACCCGGCTTTTTTAAAAATTTCATTGACCTCAGCTATCGAGCGTTTATAATCTAATCTAATCTTTTAAATTTAATTAAATAAAGTAATTGTTTTTATATATTTTTTTCTATATGATCTGAGTCATTTAACCTTGAGGCGATTAATGTATTGCACATGAGTTGTAGACGTCTCTAGATTGGCATTTTCGGTACATGTGCGTCCCTGAGCAATTTGACAATTGAGTTTTTCGAGGCGCGTCAACAAAGTGGCAACATTTCGACACATAGTTTTTTCCCGTTTGCAGTGATTATTGATTTCGTCTTCCCAGCGTAGATTTTTCTGCGCCAAAATCATTAATTCTGAAACATTTAAAATCAATATTGTGATTCGATGTAACAGTCGAATCTGACATTTTTAGGGTTCCGTGCCCAAAGGGTGCCAACGGAAATTCTATTACTAAGTCTGTCTGTTTGTCTGTCACAGGGCTGTATCTTTTGAACACTAATAGGTAGAAACTTGAAATTTTCACAGAGTGTGTATTACTATAGCCGCTACAACAACAAATAATAAAAACCCGGGTCGCAGTGCCAAAACCCTGCCGACAATATAGTGTATTTGCTTGTATAGGGCCGTGTGGTTTTATACTTTTATTATGTGAAATTAAGTTTGCTTTTGGGCAAAATAAAAAATGTAACCCCTTAATACACCCCTTAAAATAACATTTTTTTTTCCTTAATTGTAATATTATTATCAATCTAACGTCTACACCGAATTAAATACACCCTTCAATAAATAAGTCACTATCTACAAATTAGTGTTTTCAAAAAATTTGTAAGTCCGGTCCTGTTGGGCCGATTTTATTGAAATTTTAGGGACACTTTTTAATTACTACTAACGGGTTAAATGTCAATTTTGAAGCGATTCTGTGAATTTTTTCGGTATTTTGGGGCCCAAAAACATTTTTAAACCCCTAAAAACTACCCTTAAAATGGCCCGATTACGCCCATTTTAAATAGGCTTCTTGCGGTGATGGATTTAAACACGTGGACCAAATTTCGTTAAAATCAATTAACTCTTTCGAAAGTTATTGCCCGCACACATATATATATACGTATATAAATAAATATATATATATATATATATATATATATATATATAAACATTTTTAAAAATGGTGCCAAAGTGTTTAGGAGGTTATGAAACGTCGAGAAATTTTGGTCCGACCCCTGGGTCCCGCCATCCGGCCGACGCTAATAGTGTATGTTGCCATATGGCAAATACACTAAAAATAAATCAAAGTTAATAAATATTCAAGTATGTAGGCTTTCACGGCCGGCGTTGTTGTAAAACATCTTGGCTTCCGAGCTTGTACGCCGTGGTCCATTGGTATTTCTACCTAACGTTTCGTCTAGAACTGCGGTAGACATTATCAAAGGTGATCTGATATAATATGTGCCATGGTTCTAAAAGGTTCTGAAGTTAGATGCAATTGGAGGCTTGAGCAGGTACAGTCGGTTGAAAAACTACAAACTCGCCCTATATTATTATTTTTAATTTTTAAATTTTTCTTTAAAGGTCTAATTCCTTGCATAAAGTCATCCAAAAAATTATTTTTCGTGCTTGTGTATGCAAAACTGTATTAGGCATCTTGATCAATTAACAATCAAAGAAACAACTTAACAATAGCGTACTGAACTGTAATTTATAGCAGGAAAGCGACAAGTGACAAGACAACGAGCGATAACCAATCACCGACGAGCGCACGTTCTGTGCCGGTAACTGAGAGCTGGTGGAAATCTTCCTTTCCCACAAAACAACCAGGACGGCACTAAAATATGCATTTGCGACGCTGTTTATGACTAACTTCAGAACCTTTTAGAAGCGTGGCGAGTATTATACCAGACAAAGTGTCTTTTTAGGCTGTGAGAGGACACTTCGCCCGCTACCACATCGCCTTTGATAATGTCTACCGCAGTTGTAGATGAAACGTCAGGCAGAAATACCAATGGACCACGGCGTACAAGCTCGGAAACCAAGAAGTTTTAATAAATATTGTACGGTGGTATGGAACCCTTCGTGTGCGAGTCTGACTCGCACTTGGCCAGGTTTTCATATACAGTGGAACTAAATAATTCGAAGTTATGAGCTGATTCCTTAGACTTCAAATTAAAGAAGTTCTACTGTATATAATTTACAAACGTTTTCGTAGTAAATTGATGTCCTCTATCAATTTTTGACGTTGTTCGGATAGCGCCACAACGTTCGATTGAGTTCGGCCCCAATACGACTGCAAGTTATTGTTCAAATTATTGATTTCCTCAATTTGTTTTTCCATGGCCAAGATTTTGATCTCTTGTGGAGATATTTCCAGACCCTAACAGTAACAAAAAAAAAAAAAAAACAATTAATTAAAAACAGAAAAAAATGACACGGAAACTGATTCAAATAAATGATTTTACCCCCGATTTTTGCAAAAGTTCATCCAACTTTGCGTTCAGCAAGTCGAATGTTCGTTGTTTTATACATATCGTATTGTTCATTTTCTCTATTTTATTTTTTATGTTGTCCGTTTCCTTTTCTAGCGCTGAAACTTGTTTTTTCAGTGAATCCAAAAATTCTCTGCTCGCAGTATTTAAGCCGCGTTGCTTTTCAATATCTAGCAACGTCTTTGCTTCATTATTTTCAGTACTGACCATCGATATTTCCTGTAAATAATTATTTTCAGTCGAGCTATCGAAGTATTAACGACACTACTATGTACCGATACATCAAAACCTATGTGCATCATTACATTGATATCTAGACGTATTGATACATTGATAACTATGGTAATCGATTCATTGATAATTATGTGTATCGATATATCGATAATTATGTTATCGATACATTAGTACCTATGTGTATTAATAAGTCGATATCTGTCGTTTGCTACATAATAGCTATGTGTATCGATTCATTGATAATTATATGTTCTTTTCTTACTTACCAAATCACGAGCTTTATCTTTCAAACTACGAACTAGTCCACTGAGATGTTTAGCGCCTTTATCAGTAGTCAAACGATCCTTGAGTTGTTCCATGTAATTCTCTTCTAACGAACATTTCTTCAACGTTTGTTCTTGGATTTCTTTAATGTAAGCATTTATTGAAATTTGTCGATTAGCGTTTTCCTAAAATAACAATATAAAATAACAATAAAAATAACAATAACAAATCGGTCATGACCCTGCATAAGGAATTATCACGAAAATTCAGCTGGAATTATCGAAAGAAACCTATATATGTGCATTGAAATTGGCACGTCTCTACTTGTTTACAAAGACGAAAGTTAACAGTTGCGTACCAACACTGAAAAATTAAAATTACGCATGCGCAGATTAATAGTGACGTGCACGTGGATAATTCAATGTTTCATTGTGTGCAGCTTGGGCACAATTGACAAATGCTTTGGTCGAACGATAAACTTCACACTCGCAATCACCAACTTTCCGCCCTCGTGACACAATATTGCTTGAGTTAAAATGGAAGAAATGAAGCGACTAACATACTGTTTTGAATAATTACATACATTCATCAGAGCTTGAAGATCTTTTTCGGTCTGTTCCATTGCAATTTGATGCTGATTTAACTGAGTTTCGAGATTCGACTTCTTTTCTTCTTCGACTTTAAGCAATCGATTGATGGTATTTATATCCGAAGTGATACGGTTTCGAATTATCAAAAACTGCTCCCCTTTTTCCATTTCAGCAGTACTTGCTCTCTTCAGCGCTTGTGTCTCTGCGCAAATCGTTCGAACCTCTTCTTCCAGGTTACTGTAACATTACACCAATTATTATAAACTGACTGTCAGATAAAAATAGCTACGTCCAATCGCTGTTCGTCCTTTTTTTGTCATAGCGTCATAATATTTAACCTAGATGGGCTTTTAAACAGTGAAAGAATTTTTGAAGTAAAACTTCTTTAGGCGCGGTATGAGAGGTAACTCAGATCTTTTTCTATTGGAAGTTACGTTCAGTTTATGCAAAGGAGTATCGACATATTGGTAAGTTAGAAATTTTATAAGGTAACTGTTTTACGCAATAGATGGCCGCACAGTTGTAAAATTTCTAGCTTACCGACATTTTATTCTAGTTCAATCGTAAAATTTCAGTACAACGGAATGTTCTTCGATTTATTAAAAACAAAAAAAAAACGATGAAATTGAAACATCTACTTACTGAACATCAGTTCTGAGGCCGTCATATGTTTTGTCACTGCGCTGAAGATTAACAATGACTCCGCCCCACGCTTGCAGCAGCCCTCGATGCTGCGCCGCGATCGCTTCGAGGTCCGTGTTGGCATCGTTCGCCGCTTGCGAAAGTTCCATCCTTCGAGCCCCCAACGATTTCAGTTCTGCGTCCATAAATTCCACGTCGGAGTCGAACCGCCATATTTCGGTCATCAGTCTATAGATCACAATATCCTAAAAGCAAGTCGTCTATTAAGATAGTAGCAGGCTGTGGACGTCGACGATTTGTCTTTGTTTGGCAAAAAACAGTCAGTTCGTTTGTTGAATTAATATATATTTTTTGCATCGATTTAAGATAGTTCTAGCGTAGTATAATAAAGAAAAATCACTTTCCGACAGATTTTGTTCATTTTTTTTTTCATAGGCTCAAAATAACGGTTTATAATAAATCCCAAAGTTTCAGAATTTTTGACCCTTTAGACCGCGAAATAATTAATAACAAAGTACGCAATTTTCACGGTCAGTATGTGAAAATTGTAAGCTTTGTTATTAATTATCTTGCGTTCTAAACGGTCAAAAATTCTGAAACTTGGGGATTTATTAGAAAACGTTATTTTGAGCCTATGAAAAAAAAATGAGCAAAATCTGTCGAAAAGTGAAAAAACCAGTGTGACTTTATTATTTTCCTGTTTTCTTACTGTCGCCCTTACATTAAAGCACAACAAACAGTATAACTTAAAAGCGTTAAAATAATGACAATTACCAATTTTCTCTTTTCATCGACGAGTTGTTTTTTGTCTTGCAAAGTTTTTTCCGAAATTCTCTGATTAATCGTCAACTCGTTGTCCATGTCGTGTTCCCAACTTTTGAGCTGCTGCTCTAATAATGCTAAACTTTCCAATTCGTTTCGCATATCCTGTTCTACGGAAATTAATTTAATCGGTATAATATTTTATTTCACAACGGTATTTTTTTGTCGGTATGAAATATCTCCCTTAATACTGCATTAAAATTAATGTTTGATACGTCATTTGGAGATTATTTTTCTCTCTAATGACGAAAAATAAGTTAATATCTTAAAATTAATGTTTTCATTAAAAAATTACAGTTTAAAATTTAGCCATCTGGTGCCAATAACAGAACTGTCAGTTATATTAAGTGACGTAGTGGCGCTGAAGTCTCTGAATAGAATTTCCACCCTATTATATTACGAACTAACCGGTAATTATTCGGCCAAAGTAGTCCTATCCAAAATAACCGATCATTTTACATCATTAAGGGTCACAGTTGGCACTTTCGTTTCATCTCGATATCTCACAGAGTAAAGAAACCGCGGATAACAGCAAAATATAAATAGAATATAGCATTCGAACAACTTCTTACCTTGGCGTTCGATTTCCTGTAAGCGCTCGTGTTCTTGTTTGTGGTTAGTTCTGGTTGTGTGAAGGGCTTTTTCCTGATTTTCGAGCATTTCCGAAAGCGTCGTCAGCTTCGACTGACAATTATCCAACCTCGCTTCTTGCCGGCACACATTTTGCTGATTGTCGTACACAAAAATGCCCAGCTGTTCGCGGTCTCTCTCTTGTTTTTTGATTGTTGCATCCTGAATTATAACAATAATGATAATTTAAACAACCTATCCAAGTGTGTAGGCTTCACGGCCGGTGTTGTTGTAAAACTTCTTAGCTCCTGGGCTTGTACGCCGTGGTTCATTGGTATTTCTACCTGACGTTCCGTCTACAACTGCGGCAATGTGGTAGCGGGCGAAGTGTTTTTCGTCGACACAATTACCTGTGAGCAGCCTAGAAGGACACTTCGCCCAATACCACATTGCCGCAGTTGTAGATGGAACGTCAGGTAGAAATATCAATGAATCAAGGCGTACAAGCTCGGAAGCCAAGAAGTTTTACAATTTCGTTCATCGACATCATGTCATAACAGACGCAACTCGCACCAATACTCCCTGAGTCCCTTCCATTTGACTATTTTCCCGGTATTTTTTTGCAATTTTAAACTTCCAGCTTAGTTTATAAAGTAGGCAACTTTGTGAGCACAAGAGTTTGGCAGGTAGTTGGCCATTGCCTTGAATAAGCAAGATCATAGACCTCAAGGTTTTTAGATACAGAGGTGACCTCGTTACATTGAATAGTAGTGGAGAGATGATGTCATCTAGTGGACTGGTAATTGATTTTGTGTGGTTGATAAAAATATTGACCGGTCTTCTGCTGACGTAATTCATTAACGAGGCAGCCTGTGCATCTGTCTATGCAAACTCATTAGATACACAGGTTACCCCTTTAATGAATTACGTCAGCTGAGAGACCGTTCAATATTTTTATCAACCACGCAATATCAATTGACTTTGATATTGTGTAACTTCCAAATTTCGCTTTATAAATCTATATTTCTTATTGTTTTTTGAGGTCCTTGCGATATCCAGACTCGAAGTGAGCATTTATTGCACCTTTGCAGTGATCAATCACTGTTGCAACGTGGTATAAAAATCGCCATACGCCGTTTCGTCTTGTGTTCATATATTTATATAATAAAATGACGATAACAACAAATCAGCTGCAAAGTTTATCAAAAGCAAGTCATTCGACAATACTTTAAAGGACGTTTTTTAACTTCCTCGTCTCGTGATACGTGATTACAATATCTCACAGACATTTCAACATTTCAGATGCACACAAAACAGTAGCATTGCGGCAGACGTGTTTTGTTAAACAAAAGAAACGAAAAAACAATGCATAAATGAATCATTTGCATGAACCCAAGTGTATGGTTAGTCAGAGCATATTTTAAGCAATTTTCACTGAGCGGCACTACAGCTCATCGATTTAGTACTATGATGAATATGCCTTCGCCATATTATATCGTTGCAGTTGTTTTTCGGTTCACTGAGTGAGAAAAATAGAGTACTACGTTGAGAGAGATAAAGATTGGGCACACATGAGTGAAGAGGATAGAATATGATTGTGGCTTATTTGTTTCTACTGGTCTGAGAGAGATAGAAATTAGGCACACATGAGTGAGGAGGATAATGTATGGTTGTGGCCTATTTGTTTCTACTAGTCTGAGAGAGATAGAGATTGACCGTATCGAGTAAAAGATGTGTTCAAGAATCAAACGTGGTAAAGGTTTAATAGATTAGGGGTTATTCATAAATCACATAAGGCGTTGGGGGGTATAAAGTCAACATTCATACTGTAGGCGAGGGGGTAAAGAATCGGATCTTACGTAAGTGTTTGAACTTTAAATCTACTTCATTCGCGCTAAGACATGGCGCTATTCGATAGCGCTATCTATACTTAGTTATCAGATCAGTATTGAATCCTATACAAAAATCATATGGTCTCAGTACTTCTAGATATTCTTTTACTATTCTATAATCTATTGTCTGGCTGGCTGGGGATTTCCTATTACTTGAATTCTTAAAAATAATTGTCATTTTAGTATCATTAGTGTATTTGCCATATGGCAACATACACTATTGGCGTTGGTCGGATGGCTGGACCTAGGAGTCGGACTAAAATTTCTCGACGTTTCATGAGCTCCTAAACACTTTGGGACAATTTTTAAAAATGTTTATATATATATATATATATATATGTGTGTGTGTGTATGTGTGCGGGCAATAACTTTCGAAAGAGTTAATTGATTTCAACTAAATTTGGCACACGCGTTGAAATCCATCACCGCATGAAGTCTATTTAAAATGGGCCTAATCGGGCCATTTTAAGGGTAGTTTTTAGGGGCTGAAAAATGTTTTTGGGCCCCATAATACCGAAAAAATTCTTCGAATCGTTTCAAAATTGAAATTTAACCCTCTGATAGTAATTAAAATGTGTCCCTAAAATTTCAATAAAATCGGCCCGACAGGACCGGATTTACAGATTTTATGAAAACGTTACATTGCAGATAGTGAATTATTTACTGAAAGGTGTATATAATTTGGTATAGAGGTTCGATTGATAATAATATTGCAATTAAGAAAAAAAAATGTTATTTTAAGGGGTGTATTAAGTAGTCAATTTTTTTATTTTGCCCAAAAACCAACTTAAGTTTGCATAATAAAGCAACACTGCCTCTATTAGCAAATACACTATATTGTCGGCAGGGTTTTGGCACTGCGACCCGGGTTTTTTTTTTATTTATTATGTTTATTATTAAACTGTCTTTTATTGTATTAATATGATTACTTCTTACGAAAATTTCTTACTAAGGGGAAGGGAAGGTAGTTAAAGTCTTTTTATATCTTATACAATCGGGGGGAGGGTCAAATTAGCTTTAAAAACGCCTTACGTAATTTATGAATGGCCCCGTATACATTTGCCGGTAAACGATTACACAGTTCAAGAGACATAGGACGCTGTGATAAAACTTCCGCAAACTAACAAATGTCAAATAAACAACCACACAAGGAATCTATTAGACATAATACAGTAAGAACTCGCTTAACGCTACTCAGAAGCGTAGCGTGTCTTGGCGGGGCCCCGTATCAAAATTTGTTTGAGGGCCCTTCCCCCGTTGAAGTAAATGACTTAAACGGGGAAATCCCGCAGCCCGCGATAACCGATGTAGGGTGTTGCCAACTTTTGAACGCACGTTTTACGCGGGAAAAAAATAAATTGCTTTTTTTTACTTTTGTCATTTCTGAAATAAAAAAAAAATTGGGAAGGTTTTATTAAATTTTGCTTACGCACGTTGGGAGCCCCCGTAGCCCGAGGGCCCCGTATAATTGATACGGCGGTAGCTACGCCCCTGACGCTACTCCGTTTAACGCTGTTTCAGTATTACGCGGTTTCTAAAAAAACTTTAGCCACTGTAACGTAAATTATGGATCAGTTTATACAAAATGATTCAAATATTGATAAAGTTCAAAGGCAAGACGCCATTGATGCTACCGACAACAGATTGCTGAACGAAACAGAAAAAGGAAAACGGCATTAGATGACTTCTTCACAAAAAACAAAATATGTCAAATGAGGAACCTTTCTCATCACAAACATAACTGCTTACTCGAACTTTTATTAGATTTTCATAAATGTTTTATGAACAAAAATCGATATTAGCAATAAATAAATCTATAATTATTGAGATAAAACAGTATTTACGAAATTAAACAAAAAAAAAAAAACTAACAAATTTTCTTATTCTCGGTTTTGTTTCACTTATGCCTGTTATCTACGTATTAAGGTGACCTCGTTTAGCGCAAGAACTTATTGGAACGTATACCCACGTTAAGCGGGGTTTTACTGTATATTTAATTGAATAACAAAAAATATATGCATACCAATTCAATCACTTCTTCATTGAGTTTGGCGGTTTGACGCAACAGATGCTCCTTGAGAGCACGTTGAAATTTCTCCAAAAGCGGATGATCGGGCTCAAGTAGCCTTGTCGATTCATTCTCGCTATCTTGTGTTTGTGTTTTTTGACCCCATCTACGTTAAATAATAATAAAAAACAATATTAATTTAATGATTCAATAATGTATAATGTTACAATATACGAGTACATGACGTATTGTGGTATTCTTTCATCGACTAATCCCTCAGATCGTAAAATATGCTATTAGGAAATTTAGAACTGTGGTCGCAAAAATCATTTTATTACTGTTTTTATCAGCTGTGAATTGTGATTAAGCATTAAGCTTCATAAAATTTGGCTTGCTCTAAAAATTGAATAAAAACCGTGGTATCAGTCAATATTACAGCACGCTACTAGACTTCGAATTACGGGAAGGCAAATTAACATTTTGAAGTTTTTTCTTTAGAAACTTATGTTAAGACTTAGGAGTATTGAGACATTTGGCTTGTTTAATGATTTTTTTCAAATTTATTCTTTTCTGTACAAAAATTTATATAAAATTTATGCTAATTTTATCGTTTTATCTGATAAATTTACATCAAATAAATTATAGAAACTTGACTAAAAGTCGTATGAGAATAATAGTACATATTTCTAGTCTATTTTGAAGCATTACTATCGTAGACTGATAAGATTTTTCATAGAACTTAAAAAATTTCCGAAACGTAAGTGCATTTTACATGAACAAACACACGCATCCAATTACTTGATTGAAAAAGGGGGCATATTGAACAGCTGATAAACAGTCAGTAGGTCGTAAACGAATATGGTGAAGGTCTGGAAATGATTTCCACTCCGAGATATTCTGAAGAGGAATTTGTTTCGAAGACAGCATAGAAGTTGCTGCAGCGATATTGCAGGTATCTTAGTCTAGGCCAGTGTTTCCCAACCTTTTTTTCCTCGCGAACCAAAAGGTCCGAAAAAATTTGACGAACCCCCTATGTAGTCGTTAATGACAGGTAAAAAAAAAACCCGGGTCGCAGTGCCAAAACCCTGCCGACAATATAGTGTATTTGCTAATACAGGCCGTGTGGCTGTATTATGCGAACTTAGGTTGGATTTTGGGCAAAATAAAAAATTTAACTCCTTAATACCCCCCTTAAAATTACATTTTTTTTTTGCAAAATTATTGTCGATTGAAGGTCTACACCTCATTAAATACACCCTTCAGTAAATAAGTCACTATTTGCAAACTAGTATTTTCAAAAAATTTGTAAATCCGGTTCTGTCGGGCCGATTTTATTAAAATTTTAGGGACACTTTTTAATTACTACCATAGAGTTTAATTTCAATTTTGAAACGATTCGGAGAATTTTTTCGGTATTTTGGGGCCCAAAAACATTTTTCAACCCCTAAAAACTACCCTTAAAATGACCCGATTGGGTCCATTTTAAATAGGGTTCTTGCGGTGGTGGATTCCAACATGTGGGCAAAATTTCGTTAAAATCAATTAACTCTTTCGAGAGTTATAGCGCACACACATATATATATATATATATATATATATATATATACAAATATATATATATATATATATACATATATATATAAACATTTTCAAAAATGGTGCCAAAGTGTTTAGGAGGTTATGAAACGTCGAGAAATTTTGGTCCGACCCCTAGGTCCCGCCATCCGACCGACGCCAATAGTGTATGTTGCCATATGGCAAATACACTAATAAGCAATAAAATTTGATAGAATATATATTTTTCATATTGCAGAATAATTCGATCAGTGTTGTCAGACGCCACTTTTATTATTTTTGGAATATTGAAAAATAATAAAAAATAATAAAAATTTAATTTAAAAAGAATTAAGACTAATTTAACAAACTGGTTCTTATGTTTTACATTTGGAAAAACTCTTAATGGGATATTTGTGGCTGTTTGATAGAACAAAGCAATTCAAAGTTAGGTTCAATATCTGATAATTTCAGTCTTAGATCAGGTTCTGCATCTAACCTGTTTCTGTATTTATCTTTCAGATAAGTATATGTTGAAAATCCTTTCTCGCATAGATATGCTGTGCAAAATGGTAATAGAACTTCAATGGCTTTTTTTGACAGAACAGGATATTCATTTTGTATACTGAGCCAGAAGTCAATTAAAGATTGATCTTTAAAAATTGCTTCTAGAGAACTGTCACAAGATAACTCTATAAGTTCTTCTTTTTCCAGTATATTTAGAGAGGTTTCTGAACTTATATTTCTTAACAAACAGGCAGCGAACATTCTGTTTTACAGTGGGTGTGTTCTTTAATTTTTGTGGTTTTGTTTTGTTTTTTTTGTTTTTTAATGGCGTTTTAAAAAATTCGCCATTACAATATTATTTTCGCGAACCCCCTCTGCAAACACTGTGAACCCCCAGGGGTTCGCGAACCACTGGTTGGGAATCACTGGTCTAGGCCTTCGCTGTACTGGTTCACGAACGTCCGACGTCTCCAGTTCAATTGTTTCTTTAACACAAAAACTACCGGTCTATAATGTACTTAGTATATGGTCGAACACAATGCAAATTCATACCTCGGATCTACAATTTTTTCGAAACGGGCAGAAACTTGATTGGTGGCGTCCCGCTCTCTCCAGAGATAAATTGTTTTAAAAAACTCAAAAATATAGAATAAGGGGAATTTTTTGTGACCGGGAGAGGAGAATAAGAACCTAGTAATAATTTTTTTAAGTTGTTATCAACTTTCAAACATATTATGATTTTGGCGTCCCCTGAATCTACCTCCCGGGGCAGGTGTCCCGGTTTGCCCCCCCCCCCAGATCCGGGGATGAAAATACATACTAGACAAGACGAGTGCCTATTAGCGCTTCCAGGTCGCGTCTAAAAATCGGATAACCGGGTCCATGTACATATGCGCGCTCTGAAATTACACACCGCGTGTAATATGTAAGAAATTAATTTACCTTGCAGTAGTAGTAGCAGCAGCTGCCGAGTCATTTTCCTCATCGTCGGGAATTAACTTTTCTGGCGTAGTTTGAAGGTCACTTCGGTCATCTGAACCGACCGCGGTATTCACTTTATTTGAAAAATGAACTTGATCGGACATTTTGTAAAAAAAAGATGGCACATATGCACAAAAGAAAGTAATAAATTATATATTATATGTGTACAATATATTAGCAGAAAAAATCTATGTAAAAGTTATATTTTATAAACACAACTGAAGGCCATGCTTGTGTCAAAAATATGACTCATAAGCCGTAGCCAGTTGCACGCTATTTTTGTACTAATTCAGACGGCTGTTTATTGATTTCAATATTTCAATATTTTGTTGCCATGGAAACAACTGTTTATTCAAAATGTCGAAATTCAATAGACCGCTGTTCGTTGCGTAGTGAAGGATCATTAGGCACGATGCGCTAGCAAAGTTGTATACTCGTCTTGTCTATTTTTTTGTACCACACTTACAGCTCAAACGGCTTAACCGATTTTGAAAAACGTTTTTTTTTTGTTCATTTTCTTCCGAGAGCTAGTTCTGCATCACGAAGCACGATTTTTGATTTTTTACTTATTTGGAGATAAGAGAAATTTGTGGCTCTTGATTAGGGCTCACAAAAATTGAATTCTTATCATACATTTTTTATACTTTTTCATTAACAATGAGCACTCATTCATATAGCAAACATAAGTAATTAATATAATAATATTAATAATAGAAATTAGTTTCACGGCTAATTAGAATAAAAAAAAAAAAAAAAAAAAAAAAAAAAACCCGTGAAACTAATTTCTATTATTACATATTTTGGAATTGAACTTTAAAGATGAATAATATTAATGATTATTATGATTAGCTTGGTTGAAATTTGAATGCGGGCAATTTGTTGAATGGGTTTTGACATTTTGGGTGAATTTTAACAATTTTTTTTGATGAATTTTGTCAATATTTTGGGTGAATTTTAACTTTTTTTTGATGAATTGTGACAATTTTTTGCGTGAATTTTAACAATTTTTTTGATAATTTTTTTGGTAAAATGGGGCTACACTGAATGTCAATAAACTCTAGTCCACGAAAATACGCCCCTGGGCCCTACTCATGATCATTTCGCTGCCTAACAAAATCTGCCCGGATGAATCCGAGCCGAAGAAATAGTTACACCTACTTATAAAATTACAATTTTTAATGTACTAATAATTATTTATTTTCTATTTTATTTATTATAGCTATGAGTCAATATAGTTTCATATACACTTTCACTAAAGACTATTTTATTGTTACACAAAAAAACCGCCTTCAAAATTTCGGTCAACGAATTAATTTATTATTATGCTAATAGCAAATTCAAGAATATTAATTACAAAAACAATCAAATTATAGTAGTTTAATTAAACACCGCATGGCTATAGTTTGTCCAAGCGAAAATGTTCCATAGACGTTGGATTATCCATTACCAAACTTATTTTCAATGAAACATTTTTCACCCCCAAGAAGGGGTGACATCCACTCCCAGGGTAAAAGCAGGGACAACTTTAAAGTAGAGGATAAGTAGAACCAAAATCCAATTTTTTGTGAAATTCGGTGCTGCTTGGCAAAATTACAAGGGAAAATGGTCGCTAACTGGACTAATTAGTAAATATACTATATTGTCGGCAGGGTTTGGTACTGCAGCCGAGTTTTTTGTTAGTTTTGATTATTTCGCTACCAAACTAAAATTTATTCGAGCGAAAAAAATTAGTAACCAATAAAGCAAAGAATGTACTTCAAGCCGGTACTGTATACAATTAAACAAAAGAGTATGTATTAGTAATTCTAAGGAATAGAAATATATGGAATTAAAAATATCAAAAGTATTTTTAACGATGTTTTTTATAGAGTAACAAAAAGAATGAT
Source organism: Venustoraphidia nigricollis (assembly GCA_034508555.1). Classification (NCBI taxonomy): domain Eukaryota; kingdom Metazoa; phylum Arthropoda; class Insecta; order Raphidioptera; family Raphidiidae; genus Venustoraphidia; species Venustoraphidia nigricollis. The sequence continues at coordinate 368,804 of JAVRKA010000030.1, forward strand.
GGATCATCTTAACTATCATCAGATAATGACTTAATAACAGAAAGAACTTGTTGCTTACAAAAAAAAGAGTTTGAGTCAAAAGTTGAAAGTCTACGGGGACGAGTAATTTTTCATATCTCGTTTATTAATCTCGTATAAAAAAACAGATTATATACCTATGCTGGGCTGCAGAAAGCATTGTCAAAAATTTTTATTTGACAATGATCTTAAATTGTAATTATATTATTGCAGCTTTTTTACATGCAGGGGCAGTTTAATGTCGCTGCAGAAAAATGAATGACTGATCTAGATAGAAAAAGATAGCATTTTACGCTTTTTTCACCAAAATGCGTAAAAAAATGTTGTTGCGAAATGGCAATTGTCAAAAAAACTATGTTTAATACATGTATTCAAAAAAGCAAAAGAAAAAAATAATATATATATCGTTTCCATCGATCAAACATTTATTGTAAAAAGATCGATTTGAAATTCTACAATGCTTTCTTATACAGAAATATGCAATCTAAGTTCCGACAATGCTTTTTGCAACTCACCTCTTAAAAGTATTTTCTGCCCGAATGACAAAGATTATACAATGCATTTGATTTCATGCGACATATTGACTTTAAATGTTATATATCTCCATTTGATTTATATGGAATTTAAAGAAAATACGCTAACTCTGAAATGTACCCAAAAGTGTGATAACAGTTTCAAAATTCAATTTTGAAAAAGGACTGTGATATAACTTGATTCCGACGTAAATCAAATGGGAGGTATTTCACATGAAAATGCAATATGCCCGACAAAATGGGAATGTGCAGTGAGTGAAAATCCGAGCGAAGCCGGGGCAAAAAAGATACTCACTAATACAAATAATTGATGCAGTTGGCGCAAACAATACCAGGAATAGCAAATAAATAAAATGTAGCATTTTTTTCGTCAAGATTTGTTGAAAGCAATTGGCTGTGGTTTCGGTCGTTAGCCTCCTCACAAACATGAACATTTGATTTATACCAGTGGCACACAAAATACCCTCTTGTTCAAAATTAACACGGCACTCGGTTTTTGGAACGAAGTTCCTTATCGCGTGTTAGCGAGGGGACCTAGTCGAGAAAAAATGTAACATGTCACGAAAACATGTCACGAAAAACCGGCAGTCGTATAATGTATACTGGTATACGGTGATACCGGGTGTTTTTAGATTATACCGGATGTTTTTAGACTATACCGGGTGTTTTTAGATTATACCGGGTCTCCCCCCTCTAATTTTAGGACAGATTGACTTAGGAGTCCCACCTCGTTTACGTACTATAAAAAATAATTAGTTGCGAAAACGCTTATACCTTTTAATTCCCTCAAAATGGTGAACGATTGCGGTACTCTGTCAAATCTAGGGACTTTAGTAATTCCAAAATGTCCAAAATGTTAATTATAGTGCGCACTCGTTTTTGTGAACGGAAAAATAATAAAAAAGCTTATGTCGTTTCATTCTCTTTGTGGATAGGGATTGCAATGCTGGATCCGGAATCAGCTAAAACAAGTAATTAACTGGGCCTGAGAAGGATTATGATAAGATTTTGAAGAAAGAAATGGCACTTTATGAAAGTGAGGGAGTAAGAGGTGAGAACCTAACTTTAATCTATGATTATTTGATGACTCTCAAACCAACCAGCGTAGAGGTAGAGAGTATATTTGCAGTTCTTTAAGAAGTAGGCCGGGAGATAATAACATTTTTTTTGAGATCTTACTTTAAAAAAAACCGGTCAAGTGCGAGTCGAATTCGCAAGAAGAGAGTTCCGTACTATTCCGTTTTAAGACTTAAGATTTTCATTACAATTTTCCTGTAAACTATGGGTGAGACCCGACATTCCCTATTTTTTTCAAAATTTTAGGCTCAGTAGTTTCGGAGATAAGGAGGGGAGGGGAACGTTTGATTGTTTAGCTATTTTCTTAAATAACTTGAAAACTATTTATTTTAAAATTATAAAAATATATATAGTTGAGATCCTTACGACAAGCTCTTTCATTTGATATGTCACACGGTACAGTATGCCAAATTTTTTTTTTTAATTTCCCAATTTTTCCCCCAAAAATGACCCCCATGTTTAAAATCCATTTATTTACGTTACACGTCCGTCTTATGGTCACCGACTTACATATGTGTACCAAATTTCACTCAATCGGTCCAGTAGTTCGGGGCAAATTGGCTAAAACAGTAGGACGGACAGACACACGAGTGATCCTATAAGAGTTCCGTTTTGTTCCTTTTGAGGTACAGAACTCTAAAAAGTAAAAAAAATAACCGTTACCTACATAATTAATTGGCTTTATTCTTTAAAAGACAAATCAAGTCTTAAATTATATAATATAATTTATATTAAAGTTTTGTTTCTAATAAGAGTTAGCTAAACATTTTATAAGCGGGAAACGTAATTTTATTTCTAAAATTATTGAGACTGAGAAACTGAGACTACATAGTTTGTAAAATAGGTAAAATGAATAACTCTTTCAGATATCTAGAATATCAATTTAGGTGACTTAAGACTGTATTGTGATAATTAATAATTATACTCCGGATACTCGTAACTATCACTTACTATTAGAGTATTTTACTAACGTCAAAAAAACGAGTATTTGATGTAAATGTAGATAAATAGTTATTGAAGTATTAGAAAAACCGATTAACTGGATTGAAAATGCCACTGGATTGCAATCCCTATTTGTGGAGTCTGCACTAATCGGTGAAAGAACGGCCTTACATTTTATAAATAAAATAAATCACAATTAAATACGTAATTCAATAATTTTCGACAATATTTATGGTGTGATGGCTGATAACAATTAGGTACTTAAAAATATCTTTAAGTGTTTTGACAAATTGTTTATTTATTTAGTTTATCGCTCTTTTTAATAATCAATTAAAAAAATTATCACGGATTTTTGTTAATGAGAATTTCGTATTATTCAATGCTCTTCCGGACGGTTGTTTTCTTTTTTCAAATTTATTTGGACAATATTTATTAAATATTATTTATGGTGACACCGTAAAAAACCTTCTCATTAAGGTTTTGTGAGATTCGTATCTATGATTAAAATATCTCAGCTGTTTTCATAATCAAATTTAAACTTAGTTTAAATTGAAAATGAAATTAAGTACAGTTTAGTATAAACTATAAAGTGACTTGAAATCTATTTCCAAAATCGTTCACTCTAATCAAAAAAACAATTCAAGTGTATAGGCTTTCATGGTCGGCGTTGTTCCAAATCCTCTCTATTACCGGACTTCGTGATCCATTGATATTTCTACCTGACTTTTCGTCTACAACTGCGGTAGACATTATCAAAGGCGATGTGGCAGCAGGCGAAGTTTCCAGCCACGGAAGAACGAACGACGACCGAGCAGAGAACACTTAATCGCTAAGCATAAAAGAGGACAGAACACCAGTCACAGGCAAGTGTCTCGATGACTGCTGTATGCTCAACGTGTTGTGTTCTCTGCTCGGTCGTAGTTCGGTCTTCCGTGGTTGGAAACTTCACCTGCTGCAACTTCGCCTTTGTTAATGTCTACCGCAATTGTAGACGAAACATCAGATAGAAATATCAATGAACCACGGCCTACAAGCCTAAAAATCAAAAATATTTCTAAACAACAATATTAAAAAGAGCTATCAAATCATGGAATCAGTCAGGTTTGATGTTATAACCGTCTCTGATAGATCCGTTATATGAAATTGGGATCTTAACTACTATTTGCAATGCGACAACACGTGACGGAAAGCAGTTAGAGTTACCAATTCTATACTAGACACTTTTGTCAAGTATATTCTGCAGTTTTGGTTCTACACTGTAAAAACTGAGATGGCCGATTACATGGATAATCGCTGGTCCATATAATGCCAGCGATTATTCTGGTAATCGTATACACACCATATGGAATGCTACACGTTTTCCTGTAAATTTACATATAGTTGTGTAGTCCACATTACATGCAAATATGTAATATTTTAAACAAAAAAAACCCGGGTCACAGTGCCAAAACCCTGCCGACAATATAGTGTATTTGCTTATACAGGCAGTGTGGCTTTATTATGCGAACTTAAGTTGGTTTTTGGGCAAAATAAAAAATTTTACTCCTTAATACACCCCTTAAAATAACATTTTTTTTTAATTGCAATATTATTATCAATCGAACCTCTATACCAAGTTATATACACCTTTCAGTAAATAATTCACTATCTGCAAACTAGTCTTTCTTAAAATTTTTAAATCCGGTCCTGTAAGGTCGATTTTATTAAAATTTTAGGGAGACATTTTAATTACTGCCAGTGGGTTAAATTTCAATTTTGAAACGATTCGGCGAATTTTTTCGGTATTTTAGGGCCCAAAAACATTTTTCAACCCCTAAAAACTACCCTTAAAATCGCCCGATTAGGCCCATTTTAAATAGGCTTCGTGCGGTGATGGATTCCAACATGTGTGCCAAATTTCGTTAAAATGAATTAACTCCTTCGAAAGTTATTGCCCGTACACATATATAGGTACCTATATATATATATATATATATAAATATATATATATATATATATATATATATATATATATATATATATATATATATATATATATATATATATATATATACATATATATATACATATATATATAAACATTTTCAAAAATGGTGCCAAAGTGTTTATAGGAGGTTATGAAACGTCGAGAAATTTTGGTCCGACCCCTAGGTCCCGCCATCCGACCGATGCCAATAGTGTATGTTGCCATATGGCAAATACACTAAAAATGTAATTTTCCAAAAAATATGTGTAAAATTCCCATACCCATACAATTTTACATACGTTTATGTAATATTTGTGTAAAATAATACATATTTAAATGTAAAATTACATACAAGAAGATTTTTTAATATAATTTTTATACTCAGTACTAGACAGCAAGTATAAGTTGTGTGCACTCATCGAAGTTAGCCGATAGGACATGTGTCGTGAACCGCTAGACGCTTGTCACATGACCTTATACCGTGGGATTCACAGATTCCTAAATTCACACACAATCACGTGATTGTACTAAACTAGAATATTGCACAATATTACATATTTTGTTATCAAATTTTTACATTAATTTAATGGAAAATCACATAAAATACATTAAAACTACATAAGTGTATGTAATTTTACTTTATGTATAAACACCAAATTTGTTTAATTTCACAACGAAAGTCCAAGTTTTTATACAGTTCTCCGTGTAAAAATAAATAATAATGAACAATTAACTAGAAAATTTTACTTTATTTTTCAGTGTAATTTTATACCCATTTTTTACAGTCTAAGGTAGAAATTAACTATAGACGATAATCGTGACCAAGGAACAACCGGGGTGGTCTAAAACCGTCCAACAGACCATCTTTTGAGAGCCGCTATTACGACATCAAAAGAAAAGAAAGCCGCACTCGGCCGCGAAACGAGTGCAATGGAATGATAGATGTGGCCGCGACGAATAGACGTGTCCGACAGAGATAAAACTATATTGTCAGTTACCGGTTGCTGTTTATACATTACAATTTCAATAAATTGCTTCATAATTCAAGATTTATTAATTTTTAATAGTAAACAAAACATATTTCGTGGAAAAAAAGTCTAGCATTAATAAATTAAAAACTCCAGTACCTTATCCCAAATTTCCTGTTATTCCAGCTTGAGAGAGAAAGATTGTACAGTCAGTGGCGTAGATAGGGTGGGGGATCAGGGGGATCAATCCCCCCCTTGGGTCTGAGAATTATAAGATGATAAAATCGAATTTTTTCTAGTCATGTGTTTTAATGTAAGCATAAAATTTTTGAAGCGTCAATATTTATTTTGTCTCAATGTGCAATACTGCAATTGTTGGTAAAACTCTCAAAATTGAAAAAAAAACACATTTTTACGCGATGACTGATGATGTGGAAGAAGTATTTGATCCGTAAAGGCGACATCAAGCCTAACAATTCGTTGAAAGCGGTGGATGATTATCCAGAAGAGAATTTCCCGAATATCAATATGTTGCTAAGAATATTAGCTACATTGCCAGTATCTACGTCTACTGCGGAACGAACATTCTCAAGTTTGAAACGGATAAAAACAATTCAAAGGAACACGATAAAAGAAGTGAGTTCATCATGTTCCATCTAAATGTTTGGAAACTATCGAATATGCATCAATAATAACTCGAATTATTGTCTGATTTATCTATTATAGGACCGCTTGAATGGTTTAGCTGCTCTGGCAATGCATCGTGACATTGGAATCACATCAGACGAAGTCATTAATGAATTAGCAAAAAAATCTCGAAAACTTGAATTTCTTCTTCGATAATAAGAGGATTTTTCTAATAATGCAACTTATCAATATGAAAAATGTCACCAATTTCTGTACATGACTATGCAACGAGGATTATTATCGCAGTGTAAAATATAACTTACAAAAAAACAGGATATTATTCTGAATCATATCCCCCCCATGACAAAAAGCTATCTACGCCACTGTGTACAGTATAGACGCTCAACATCTGAGATCATCAATGGTTACGTTCTATGGAACAGAATTTCTCCTTTTCAAATAACTATAATTTGAATGGATTTCGTACGAAATTAACGTTAGATATAACTTTTTATATGAACGAAATTCAGCTCTGGCAATATTTTTGAAGTTGGACTAATTCTGTCGCCTACTTGACTGGATTGTTTTACTAAAACGATGGGACGGTCGGGACTAAGAACGGTATCAGCGTTGCCAGACGTCCCGATTTTTAAATCAAAATTAAATGTCCCGCTTTTCAGGGATAACTCGACCGTGCGCAAATAATTATTCTTTTATTCTAAGTTGCAATTTGTAACACTCACTCCTCAGACTATTGTTTGAAACGCCATATTTTTCTAATGAATAAAACTTTTTAGTGTATTTGCCATATGGCAACATACACTATTGGCGTCGGTCGGATGGCGGGACCTAGGGGTCGGACCAAAATTTCTCGACGTTTCATAACCTTCTAAACACTTTGGCACCATTTTTAAAAATGTTTATATATATATGTATATATATATTTATATATATATATATATATGTATATATATATATATATATATATATATATATATTTATATATATATATGTGTGTGTGCGGGCAATAACTTTCGAAAGAGTTAATTGATTTTAACGAAATTTGGCCCACGTGTTGAAATCCATCACCGCAAGAAGCCTATTTAAAATGGGCGTAATCGGGCCATTTTAAGGGTAGTTTTTAGGAGTTGAAAAAAGTTTTTGGGCCCCAAAATACCGAAAAAATTCTCAGAATCGTTTCAAAATTGACATTTACCCCTCCAGTAGTAATTAAAAAGTGTCCCTAAAATTTTAATAAAATCGGCCCGACAGGACCGGACTTACAAATTTTATGAAAACACTACTTTGCAGATAGTGAATTATTTACTGAAAGTTGTATATAATTTGGTATAGAAGTTCGATTGATAATAATATTGCAATTAAGAAAATAAATGTTATTTTAAAGGGTGTATTAAGGAGTCAAATTTTTTATTTTGCCCAAAAACCAACTTAAGTTCGCATAATAAAGCCATCCTGCCTGTATAAGCAAATACACTATATTGTCGGCAGGGTTTTGGCACTGCGACCCGGGTTTTTTGATTTTGATTTCTGGATTTTTTTATTTTTTTTATTCAGAAGACGAATAAGACTCAACTATTTAACGATAGGGTAAATTTGATTTAAAATATATTTTTATTAAAATATATTTTCTATGGCTTTTTTTGCTATCTGTTGTCACGTAAATGTAATTTGAACTCAAATAAAAAGATAAATATTTAAAAATTTCTGATTATATACGTTTTTTTACTATGTCCCGCTTTCGACGAAAGAATCCCGCTTTTTTCACTCAAAAAGTTCCAAAATCCCGACTTCGCAAAAAAAAATCTGGCAACACTGAACGGTATAGTCCCGTTGAAAACGAAATGAGCGATCAGCTCAAAAATAACGACGCAAATATAGAATGGAAATATCAAAGTGCGGGTGTTGTAAAAAGACATAAGTACATTAATTTTTTAAGACTGTTATCTCGAAGTAGTTTATGTAATCATTATTTGAATTTTGATAACAGAGACAAAATAGTACTTTAATCTGTTAGCAAAATAAGTACGATTAGCGTAGACAGTCTTGCTTAAAAAATGCAATGTAATCTGTACACCTGAACATTTATGAACTTATTTATTAAGGCGCCTTCGTAAAATTAGCTCTCGGAAATTTCATTTTATTACTGTTCTTATTAGCTGTGAATAAGCACTAAGCTTAACAAATTTTTTTCGTGCTGCTTAAAAATTTAAAAAAACGTATTGTTACCCTTAAAATTGAATTGAATAAAAAATTGTATTATTCTAAAAATACTAACTTTGGCTTGCACAATAATTTTTTTCAGGTTTTTTTTTTGTACAAAAATTTATATAAAATTTATGCTATTTTTCTCGTTTTTATCTGATTTGAAATCCTTTATTGAGATCAAATAGACTGTAAAAATTTGGCTAAGTCATATAAGAACAATGGTACATATTTTTAGTTTATTTTGAAGAATTACCATCAAAGATTGAATGAAGTTTTTCATAGAAATTACGGATTTCCGAAACGTGCATTTTACATGCACACAAATCCAACCCTTGTAAAATAGATTTAGAGATGAAAAAGTAGGCATATCGAACAGCTGGTAAACAGTCACCTTAAGCGAACCATACTATAATCATGAGTGACTCTCTATTTTTTCAAAACCGTTGTATAGTGATATAAAAGTACTCAAAAAATGGCAAGTAATTAAAATACAGACAAAATTCTCGTTACTATGTTATTAGTGTATTTGCCATATGGCAACATACACTATTGGCGTCGGTCGGATGGCGGGACCTAGGGGTCGGACCAAAATTTCTCGACGTTTCATAACCTCCTAAACACATTGGCACCATTTTTAAAAATGTTTATATATATATGTATATGTGTATATATATATATATATATATATATATATATATATATATATATATATATATATTTATATACGTATATATATATATATATATATGTGTACGCGCAATAACTTTCGAAAGAGTTAATTGATTTCAACGAAATTTGGGCCACGTGTTGAAATCCATCACCGCAAGAAGCCTATTTAAAATGGGCGTAACCGGGCCATTTTAAGGGTAGTTTTTAGGGGTTGAAAAATGTTTTTGGGCCCCAAAATACCGAAAAAATTCTCAGTATCGTTTCAAAATTGACATTTAACCCATTAGTAGCAATTAAAAAGTGCCCCTAAAATTTTAATAAAATCGGGTCAACAGGACCGGACTTACAAATTTTTTGAAAACACTAATTTGCAGATAGTGACTTATTTATTAAAGGGTGTATTTAATTCGGTGTAGACGTTAGAATTTAGATTGATAATAATATTACAATTAAGAAAAAAAAATGTTATTTTAAGGGGTGTATTAAGGGGTTAAATTTTTTATTTTGCCCAAAAACAAACTTAATTTCACATAATAAAAGTATAAAACCTCACGGCCCTATACAAGCAAATACACTATATTGTCGGCAGGGTTTTGGCACTGCGACCCGGGCTTTTTTTTTTATATGCTATTGGAAAATCCCACTCTTGCGTGGGGTCTTATAGAATTACGGATCGTGTTAAGGCGGACCTATCTGTAATCGTTGATGCGGGGTGTTATTATACAAGTGGTGGCAGATCGTGAGGGGCGAAGACCGACCCGGGAGCCCCGCACCCCTCTTCTGATGCCACACGGCTGTCTGTTCGCTTTGAGAACTTTATTAAGATGGATTTTTTGTATCTCTTTCATAGCAACACTTTGTCTAGCATTAAACCATTGTATTATGATTATTACAGGCCTGGCCTTACGAAGGCTTGATTAACATCTATATACAGTAGAAGTAAGTTAAAATCCAAGGGAAACGTTAAAAAATTTAAGTTATCGAGTTTTTACAAGCTTTTATTTAACTTGCAATGTATGTAATATTATGTAATATGTAATATGTTTGTTCGGGTGGAATCTTGCAACTGAATTTTAAAACAGTTTCCTCAACCGATTGAGCTGAAATTTTGAAATCATGTTTAGTTTGGATGACAAATATGGCGGACCGCCCAAGATGGCAAACTAGTTATTTTTTATGCACTACTATGATATGGGTATCAAATGAAAGGGTATGACAAGTAGAATACAATCAGCAGTGTGACTTAATTCCAAATCCAAAATGGCGACCGACACAAAATGGCGAATCATCTATTTCTTTAAACCTCCCTTGATGTGGGTATCAAACGAGAGGATATGAAAAGCAGAATACATTAAACTGTGTGACGTTATTTAAATGCCATTATGGCGGCCAAAAGGCGTAGGTAACTAAAAATTTAAAAATAAAATATTAGTAAAAAAACTTTTTAAAAACAAGCTTTTATTAAATTGTACTGAAAAGGCAAAAATAACTCTTAATACTTTAGGTTCATAATTATAAAAGCGTGGGTCGTTATTATCACAGAGCTTACAACCCACGCTTTTATAATTATGAACCTAAAGTATTAAGAGTTATTTTTGCCTTTTCAGTACAATTTAATAAAGTTTTTTTTACTAATATTTTTGTACTTATCGAGAGTTGAAGTTAGAGAGGCTGTCAGAGTAAAATTTTCAACTTAGCGAGGTTTGTGGATTTTATAGAGGATGTATTTTTTATCTATTCATTTATTCATTTAGAATCAATTATTTATTTATTTAAACAATCAATTATTTAAACAAAGAAATCAGTAATTTTATGCTTTCAGGGAAAGGGAATTCAAAAAAAATTTTATTTACAGAGGTTTTTAACTTATCGGGGTACTACTGTACCTAAAAATGTTACGATAGCTTATGAAATAGCTGCTTTACATGCAAGTATACAGAGATGTAAAGCGACCAATTACGCACTAGTGCGGTAAAGTGAAGCAAAAGTACACAAACTAAACAACTCAACAGTCATTTTCATAGGCAGTCTATCAGCTACAATCGAAGTGTATACATAAAAAAAGAGAATTTTGAAAATGTTTTATTTTATAGGAGGTACGTACAAAAGTAGAGCATATATCTTGGACGGAATGATATCACTTGCGCGGCAATTCATTCCACCGTGAATATAAAAACTACTATCAAGTAATAATTGAACGGGGCTTTTTAGGGTTCCGTAACTAAAGGGTAAAACGGGACCCTATTACTAAGACTCCGCTGTCCGTCCGTCTGTCACCAGGCTGTATCTCATGAACCGTGATAGTTAGACAGTTGCAATTTTCACAGATGATGTATTTCTGTTGCCGCTATAACAACAAATACTAAAACAGAATAAAATAAATATTTAAGTGGGGCTCCCATACAACAGACATGATTTTTTGCCGTCTTTATAGATAATGGATTCGGAACCCTTCGTGCGCGAGTCCGACTCGCACTTGGCCGGCTTTTTGGCTTTCAAATCTCTTACTATCGACAACAGCTTGCTGAACGAAATAGAAAAAGGCTAATGACATTAGATGACTTCTTTACAAAAAACAAAATGGGTCAAATGAGGAACCTTTCTCATTACAAACATAACTTCGTACTCGAATTTTTATTTTCATAAACTAACAAATGTTCTTATTCTCGGCTCTGTTTCACTTATGCCTATTATCTACGTATTAAGACTGTCGGAACGCTCTGAATTTAAGTCAAAAATAGAGCTTCGGCTGTCAACTGATTGTAGACTTATTCGTCAAGATTCTGCAAAAATTCTTTCTTTATAAGGAAGATAAAGGACAAATCTAGGTCTCTAATGAACTACTTTTGTTATTTATGTACGATTTCCTAGAAAAAAGTTGGCATTAATTGTGCCAAAAAAACACACGTTTTCAATGTCGTACTATGGACCTTATTCGTACTTATTTCACAAAACTGTTCCATCATAAACCTAAAATGACTCTTCCTTTTTCGGAAAAGTTTTTTAAATCTTCAAACTATTTCCCAAACTTAGAGTAATCAATTGATAGCGGCACCCTTGCAATAGCATCTTTTAGCCTCGTAGTTGGTACCAACCAAAAATTGAAACGTGCGGATGATTTGAGTGAGACCGAATTAAAGAAGGTCGCACCCACAATATGTCTTTTGCCTACCTCGCCCCTTACCGCTGGGTCTCAGCACAAACAAAATTCAAAGCGTTCCGACAGCCTTAAGATTGCCTCGTTTAGCGCTGTTTCGATTAGCGTTGGAATTTATTAGAACGTATCTCCCGCGTTAAGCGGGGTCTTCTGTATGTGTAAGTCGCAGTGAGTGGCACATATATCCGCGTACGGAGACACAGTCCTACGTCAAGAAACCTTCAGTGCGGCCCTGTAAAAATCATTTGACTGACCGAACCTACCGCAAAGGTAATTGCTTTATCCAGACACCTGGTGCCGAACGACTTGGGCCCGAGGTATCTCTTTGCGAAGCCACGCGGTGCGGTTCACCCGCTGCTATCAGTCTAGTCTCGAACTCGTTACCGCGTTTATCGTTTGTTTTAGCCGCGCGTGTTTTGTTTACTGTTGGTCTTTTGTTTTAACAACATCATCGTCAGCGCCGGAGAACTGTTTGCGGTTGTTATATTCTGTTTTTTACGTACGCTTTATAATTTTTTTCGTTTAAAAGGTGATAAAACGATTTTAATTATTTATTTAAGAAATTACCGTATTGTTTAAACATCAATATTGAAAGTTGAAACGTTAAATATTGTTTTTCATATTATGTCTATATTATCTTCGTTTCACGAGTTGTTTTTTGTTATCAATTTTGTTATTTACAAAATTATCGTTTTTATCGCGTTATCATCGATATCTATTTTAGAAATTACTTTTTGCAATGGACTAGCTTTTACCATTAGCGTTAATGTCTTTTATAGGGTTCTACTTAGGGAATGCAATCTTGAGCCCAGATCGCAAGTTCGCGATCTCGCGGGACTAGAAATTTCGATCTCGCAAGAGCTTGGGCACTTTTTGAAAATACTCTATTGTTTTTATTCGGTGAACTAAAACGCGATGATAGATATTGATTAAGACACAACATTAATTTAAGAAATTGTTTATTTTTTATAATCATTACTTATTATTACTATACTGAACACAACCACTTTTATTTTTTTTTTAGAAATTAACACAAATAAAATAATACCTGAAAAGGCTATTGTTAAAATTACATATTTAAAAGTCTAGCTCTAGTGTTGTGATTTAATTTAATTATATAAACGCTAATGACCTCAGCTGTTGAGCGTCTATAATCTACAGCCTTTCTCTGTTTGCATGGCATAAAAAACGAAGAAGCAAATAATTTATGTGTAACGCTTTTTTTGTTAATTAGAAGCGCGCATATTTTATGGTCATAAAAGAAATTTCATGGGTGCTCGCTCACTTTTGCCCAGTCGGCGCCTATGACTGATGGTAATTTGGCAATGATTACAATAATATATTGTTCTCGAAGAGCCAAATGTTAAAATCGCAGTAAGCACGTGCCATTGAGTAGAAAACTTGTTGATATTTTCAACCGAGGTCCTCGCATCGTCAATAAAACAATTCAAATCGATTTTACTATAAAAAAACACGTTTATTGTCATAACGGTAGACAGAGTCGCGTCTTAAAGAATTTAGCCGTTTTCGTACAAACTGAAACTAAATCCGCCTCTGACACCAGAATATCGACTATCGTTGGTTGATTAATCTACACTAATATTATAAAGAGGAAAGATTTGTATTTTTGTGTGTATGTAATGAATAAACTCAAAAACTACTGTGCCGATTTAAAATATTCTTTCACCATTAGAAAGCTACATTCACCCTGAGTAACATAGGCTATACCGTAAAACAAAAATGTCACGAAAAACTGGTATACGGTGATACCGGGTGTTTTTAGATTATACCGGGTGTTTATAGATTATACCGGGTGTTTTTAGATTATACCGGGTGTTTTTAGATTATACCGGGTGTTTTTAGATTATATCGGGTATTTTTAGATTATATCGGGTGTTTTTAGATTATATCGGGTGTTTTTAGATTATACCGGATGTTTCGAGATTATACCGGATGTTTTTAAATTATACCGGGTGTTTTTAGATTATACCGGATGTTTTTAGATTATACCGGATGTTTTTAGATTATACCGGGTGTTTTTAGATTATATAAAACGCGTTATGAAAAACGTTTTATAAGAAAGGGACTTCGTTCCAAACGCGTGTCCCGCGACACGTTCCAAGTTTTTTTTTAAATTTCTTTTTGGGAAATAAGATTTTTCTTCGATTTTTGAACATTCACAAATAAAAGCGATTGAATTCGCGCAAATTCAATACACGTTGAGAATTTAATGATAATGATTCTCATCTTTTATATCCTATATATTACATTTACACCCGGGCGAAGCTGGACTGGGCCGCTAGTAATGTTATAATTTCCTAAAGTAAATTTCCTAAACTAAAAGAAATACAGATTAAACTACTATTTATTTTCTAAGAGATTTTATTTTTGCGTTTGCTATTCTAGGGTTACTTTATTTTCTTAACATTTTTATAATGTTATTTAAATATTTGCTTTTGACATTATAATTTAGTAATTTGTCTTTAAAATAAAAAATATCAACAGTTTTCTTATAAAGTTATGATAATTTACAGCAAATTATGCAACAAACATTTGCATACGGCATTACGAGGTTAATTAACGACTGACGCAATTTTATATTATTTTTTGCGCTACCCTCTATAAAATAGCTGCTTTAAATACGTGTCCATTCTGCACTAGTGCTGTATTGATAAACAAAAGACAGCGATCTAACTAATTCAACACTAATTTTCATAAACTGGGTATCAGCTACCAGAAGAAATATATGTAAAATAACAGCAGGCGCGAATAGTAATGTCACACCTCGTCGTAAAGTATATCCACTAAATAGATATACAATCTACTATTATCAATTTTATTTTTTACTACCTGGCCACATTTTCTAATTGGTTATTTTAAAAAAATGGTATCAAAATGCAACACTATGTCAAAACGGTATATATTATTTAGCAAAGATGTTTTTGTCGGTATGAAATATCTTCCTGATTGCAGTGATAGCGCTCGTGGCTACAAATCACACGGTACAATTTGTAAAACTTTTTTTACCCAAAAATGACCCCCATGTTCAAAATTCATTTATTTACATTAAACGTCCGTCTTTCGGTCACCGACTTACATATGTGTACCAAATTTCAGCTCAATCGATCCAGTAGTTCGGAGCGAATTGGGTGTGACAGTAGAACGAACAGACACGAGTGATCCTAAAACTCTAAAAGGGTTTCGTTTTTTCCTTTTGAGGTACGAAACCCTAAAAATATCGTTTCAAGTGATCAATTATTTTTCGAACAGGAACGATTTAAAATTCTATGCTCCTCTCATGGAAAAACGTGTAAGAGTTTTTGACAATGTTTTCTGCAAACCATCACTATAGAGTCATACAAAATGGGGGACGCCTCCATTGTCAATAACTTTTCCTAACCTAATTTTACCGTGTTATGAAAACATAAACCAGAATGTTTATTGCAAACAAGTGCAGTCCGCAGGTACAATAATAATTACCTGGGCTGTCCTCTTACAGAAGGTGTGACAGTGTGAATAATTTAATATGCAAATTATGCGACACGTTGCATAAATCAATCGATTAAATTTATTCACGTGTTTCGTTTAACTCGTCTGTTAACTTTAATTTAATACTAACCTTTACCAACGGCTTTACTCGCGTGAACGTCGGGTTTACAATCTGTCGTAATCCGATCATAGCCAATTATAGAAAAATAATTTTAAAAACATTTTCATCAGGCGCGGATTCAGGAAAAAATATAGGAGGGGGTCACGGACCAAATAATTTTTTAACTAAAATGAAAGTAGATAATAACTTTATTAACAAACGCAAAAATGTATAAAATCTTTTAAAATTCAAAGAAATTTCTTTATTTTAAATCACAAATTCTAATCGTCTATTTTTTGACTTTGCAAATAATATAATAATGTCATCGACATCAACGTCAACATCACGATGAATATTCAGCAAGTTGTAATTCTTATAAAAAATATTCTCAAGGCGGAGGGGGTCATGATCCCATGATCCCTTTGAATCCGCCTCTGATTTTCACCGATTTCAGAAGGTAAGTTGGGTCTGTGTTCACATTTTTATGAAACAGGCTATAGTAGAAGATTTTTTTTTTAATTGAAGCATTCAATTGTTCTCTTAGAGCAGTGGTTCGCAACCTTTTTCAGCTGGCGATCCATCTTTCCTTATCGGAATACCTCCACTGTCCATCGGTCCATGGTGGAGTGAAAAAAAATCTGGGAAGGATATAATGGTTCTGTTGTCTGCTCTGCAGATGCCAAAAATTAAGAACCAAGAAAACAATCAAAACACAATTCGATTTGTTTCCATTTTTCTTATCTTTTCTGATGGTTTCTGATAGTTGCGATCCCCTTGTAACCCTTCCGCGACCCACCGGTTGTGAACCGCTGTCTTAGAGTATTACATGAAAATTTAGATTAGATAAAAGGCATCAGTCTGGGCTAATAAAATTATTTTTGAAATCGCTGATAAAATGTTAGATTAATAATAATATACAACAACAATGTAAAATTTCGTGCTAATTGTTGTACTAAATATAAAAATAATGTAATTTTTTAAGACTGGGTTTTTCTATAATTTCATTAGATAGATATAAAAATAATCAATGCTTATATGATATTTTCTTTTTACCCTGTCGAAAGTACATACTTTCGGCTGCGATTTTAAAGCAGGAAAAACTATTCACAGACTGTGGTCGTTATGTGGCTGGCGGTCCTAGCGGTAAAGTATGACGGTGCCCATGTCCATCGGCCGGCTAGCCCGTTAGTCCTTAAGAAACTTAGCCAACTTGCTGACAAACGTAACGTTTCACAAAAAGGCTGCGTAACGCTTAGTAGTTAACCTTCTGGTTAAATTATTACAGTTTGCGAGGATGACCATGAGGCTTAATGGTCGAAGAAAATGTAATTTATGCAATATAGATAATAATTTATGAAGGCATATCAGTGTGGGAGTACTGATTAAAAATAAATCAGAAATAAGCAAAAATCTTTTTTTTCACACAAACATTTTTTTTATACTTCGAAATTTTGACATGCGAAATTATTTTTTTAATCAAATTCTTCTGTACTTCGTTGAACTCTATGTCGGTTAAATAGTTTTACTTCAAAAAAACTAAATCTAAACATCCGGCTTTTGATTCAGCCGTAGCTAAAGGGTTCGCTTTCGGTGAGACTAGAGTTGTAATAATAAATTGTTTATTAGTGTATTTGCCATATGGCAACATACACTATTGGCGTCGGTCGGATGGCGGGACCTAGGGGTCGGACCAAAATTTCTCGACGTTTCACAACCTCCTAAACACTTTGGCGCCATTTTTAAAAATGTTTATATATATATATATGTATATATATATTTATATATATATATATATATATATATATATATATATATATATATATATATATATATATATGTGTATATATATATATATATATGTGTGTGTGTGTGCGGGCAATAACTTTCGAAAGAGTTAATTGATTTTAACGAAATTTGGCCCACGTATTGAAATCCATCACCGCAAGAAGCCTATTTAAAATGAGCGTAATCGGGCCATTTTAAGGGTAGTTTTTCGGGGTTGAAAAACGTTTTTGGGCCCCAAAATACCGAAAAAATTCTCAGAATCGTTTCAAAATTGACATTTAACCCTCCAGTAGTAATTAAAAAGTGTCCCTAAAATTTTAATAAAATCGGCCTGACAGGACCGGACTTACAAATTTTATGAAAACACTTCTTTGCAGATAGTGAATTATTTACTGAAAGTTGTATATAATTTGGTATAGAAGTTC
The DNA here is from genome assembly GCA_034508555.1 of Venustoraphidia nigricollis. NCBI lineage: Eukaryota > Metazoa > Arthropoda > Insecta > Raphidioptera > Raphidiidae > Venustoraphidia > Venustoraphidia nigricollis. The sequence goes on from JAVRKA010000030.1 coordinate 386,786, forward strand.
GATTGATAATAATATTGCAATTAAGAAAATAATTGTTATTTTAAGGGGTGTATTAAGGAGTCAAATTTTTTATTTTGCCCAAAAACCGCATAATAAAGCCACACTGCCTGTATTATCAAATACACTATATTGTCGGCAGGGTTTTGACACTGCGACCCGGGTTTTTATTCTACTAGCCTTTAATTTTTGTAACGGACAATTACGTTACATGCATCTCGGTATGTTATTTCTGAAAGGTGTTTTTTTGTCTTTATGAAATATTTTCCTTAATACTGTTTCAAAATTAATGTTTGATACGCCATTTTGGAGATTATTTTTCTCTCTAATAACGAAAAATAAGTTAATATTTTAAAATTAGTGTTTTCATTAAAAAATTATAGTTTAAAAATTTTAACAAATTCATTACAGAAAATATTTCAGAAAAAACAAACGCCGCTATCTGATGGAAATCTGTTTATTTTAACAGTTGTCAGTAATATTAAGTGACGTAGTTGCGCTTAAGTCTCTGAACAGAATAGAATAAAATAAAACAATTGTCGCCGTCTGGTGGCAGGCAGCAAATCCTTTTTCAGACTTTCACCATAATCGTTCAGGATGGTTAGTTAACCCTAGTTAAGATAAGACTGGTTAATTAATTCGAACTGAACCGCGGGTAAGAGCTAGTAAACTTGAAATTGACTTCTTGAAATTGTTGTCAAGGTTTTTAAAATACGTGAAAAAATTATTATGTCTAACTATCTCGAAGGCTAATGCAAATTAAAGCCGCTAACATCACTTGTTTATTAGCACTTTTTTTTTGTAGTTTTATTTTTGCGAAATATGGAAATATCTTTGTGGCAAAATCGTTTATGGCAGAAGAAAATCACAATCGTATGTGAGTCTGAATCGGATGTTCATTTCACTTGTTGTGACGTAATCTGATTCGAGCAGATCAGCCAATAGCGGTATTATGACGTCATCGCGGTAAAATACGAATCAATGAACGGCGAGCGAGCTAGGCATCAGATTACATCACGTTCAATGCGCGTTTTAAATTATTATTGACGATTTTGAATATTAATTACACGATATAATACGTAAAATATTGAAAGATACGTGCAATTAAATTACGTAAGGTACTTGAAACTGACCCAGTGTCTATAAAAAACAACGTAAGATGATAAAATTGACACAATTATAATTATTATCTTAATTAAAAAATAAGTATAATATAAACACTTTATTAATATGTAGTGCTCAGCAACACGAAAATTTCGCTATAATTTATATTTGCTGGGGTCCTTGACTTATATCTTCATTTAGTACAGTCGCGGTCAACAGCATAATAAAAAAATGGTGCCATGTACTTATGTTATACTTCTTTGACGTGATCGCGATAATTGATATTCATATTTTTGTTAAAGATGTACAATGATAAGATAAAAATGATGTCTAGGCAGATGATAAATATAGTTAGCAGTGTTGGATCACTTTCTCACAGTTTGTACTGAGGCATAGTGGTAAGAGGCTAAAAAATGCTGTTGCAAGGGTGCCGCTGTCAGTTGATTACTGTAATTTTTGGAAATATTTTGAAGCTTTAAAAAACTTTTCCGAAAAAGGAAGAGTCACTTTAGGTTTGTGATGGAACAATTTTGTAAAATAAATACGAATAAGGTCGTAGTGTGACATTGAAAATGTGTGTTTTTTGGCACAATTAATGCCAACTTTTTTCTAGTAAATCATACATAAATTACAAAAATAGTCCATTAGAGACCTAGATTTGTCCTTTATCTTTCTTACAGAGAAAGAATTTTTGCAAAATGTTGACGAAGCCGAAGCCCTATTTTTGGCTTAAATTCAGAGCGTTCCGACAGCCTTAAAAGTTAGCCTGTTCACTTCGAGTAGTACTTATTCACTTTGGATAATTGGTGGACAACTCCATCAGCACATTGTAACAGAGAAATGAGACATGTCATCTATGAATACAAAGTAAAAGTATACTGCATCGAAGAATCACCTTGCCGATACACGTAGTACATTCATATTAAATTCACAACTAGCTTCATGATGTCTCATTTTCGTTCCAAGCTGCGTGGGCAACTTCCATAACAGAGAAAATCGCTCTGAATCCGGGGTCATATGGTTGTGCACGCATGCCTAAATCCGGTCCTGGATCTTAGATCGCAAGCAAGCCAAGTCGATAAGCGCGCTGAACGACCACGATGTCGCGGCGTTCGCGTTCAAAATGACCTTGAAAGAAAATTTCAGGTTCAGCAGATCGACGCCGCGTCGTTGTAGACATTGAGGCGTCAGCGACCATCGCCAAATTTGCACGCGACTGTACAAAAACAGCTGACTGTCAAGTATATAATAACAAACGGTGTGTACAGTCCGCATAAACGTCCAGTGCAGTACACAGTCAACTTTCTTACTCGAACAGAAACGGACGGCACTGCTGAGATCGCGGTAGGACAGTCGCGCTATCAGCTGTTTTTATAACGCGTGCGAACGACGCTTGCTCGCTCTTTAATCGCCGTTTCTTTGTTTATCGTGTATTAATTAGAGAAATTAATTTTTTAATCAATTATTTGCGGACGAGTAGTCGCGCTTCTCAGTTTGCCGGGTGAATTAATTGTTGTGTAGTTATTTTTTGAAGGTAAATTTTTTGTATGTATATCGTCTTTTAAAATGGTATTTATTCATTTGTGGTCATTGGCTTTTCGAGAAAAATCGTTTTTTGAGTACATCAACAGTTAAGGTAGTTTAGGCCTAGTGCCAATTCATAAATACATAAATTCATAAATAAATAAATTGAAATTTCAGTTTCCGAAAAAAAAAATTAAGTACTACTTACTGTAGTGTAAGAGTTTCCACAGAAAAGTTGTTTGTGCCGCGTGCATTAATTTTTGTGTATTTTTTTTTTGAGTCCACCGACACGATTGTTTAGGTCTAGTTCCAATTCATTAAATTTTGTAATAGTAAATTGAAAATTCAGTTTACGAAAAAAAAATTAAGGATTACCGCAGAGTAAGGGTTTGTGACAAAAAGTTGTTTATGCCGCCTGAATTAATTTTCGTGCATTTTTTTTTTGAAAGTATATAATTTTAATGTGTATCATCTTTTAGAATGGTATATTTTAATTATTTGTGGTTTTTACTATTTCAAGGAAATCGATTGTGATTTTTTTTTTGAGTCCATCAACACGACTGATTAGGCCTAGTTCCAAAGTCATAGTTTTAATTTATTAAATTTTGTAATAATAAATTGAAAATTCAGTTTCCGAAAAAAAAAAATGGATTAGTGCAGTGTAAGGGTTTCTATAAAAAGTTGTTTAGTCCCAGAAATTATATTTTATTTATATATGTATATATAAAAAAATATCAATAATGAACCAGAAAATCTCTTCTGGTATTTTTTGTTCGAAGTACTGAACGTATAATGTTAAATTCAAACAATTTTTTTCTTAAACATAACGCTTTTGAACTTTATTTTATAATAGGTAATTGTTGCACATGACACAGTGACTTCATCAGACAAAGATAAAAAAAATGTAATATTTTTTTTGATCTGTTATAATTATATTTTTTGAATAATTTAAAAATGTTTTCAATTTATTTATTTTTTTCATTTTTTTTTGACAACCATTTTTAACAAACGCTAATAAACCCGGAGAAAAGCAAAAAATATTGTTAATAGGTTTACTTAAAACGCTATTGTTGCTTAAGTGACAATTTATTAATTTGCATAAATTAAGACATCAGTTGTTTAATTAAGACTGATTAATTTGTTGTCATTCTTTAAATTAAAATTTCAAGAACAATTTTCAAGCAAGGATCAAAGCTAGTTGAATTTTTATACATTTTATATATTTTTTTATTTTCAACAATATCAGTTGACTTTTCAATTTTTTATTTTAATACCTAACCATAAACTGGAAATATATGAAACAGCTCCAGGCCTAGAAAATCTGTCAAGCTTAAATAACAGACGCTTGATACGACGGTCTGTTATCGAGCGTTTATAATCTACAATACCTAACCATTATATAAATTTAAAATATATTTTGTATTCAAATTCCATAAACAGTCGCTTCTTTCTGTCACCATTATTATGATCTTAGCTGTCAAGCGTCTATAATTTTCTTTCTTTTACCGAAAGCGAAAAGTCGAAATTTATCACAGCTAAAAAAGTTTCCTTTCGCTATTCAATATGTATTTTGAATTTATTATTTTTTTAATAATAAATTAAAAATCCAATTGCAACTTTTACCAGTTCTTAGGATTAGAACTTAGAAACTGGGGGCTTGTAACAGAGGAGTCATATAAACTGTGGCATCGAGACACGTTCAGCTATTTTCAATCCCGTTATTATAGACGCTCAACAGCTGAGGACGAGGTCATCCTGTGAGGGTTGTACAGACGAAAATACGTCCACCCTCATAGGAAGAGTATTTTAACAATTAATTAATTATTTCAGCGCTAAAGGCAGTATTCGATTACACGCTTAAAGTATTTAGTGAATAAATAAATAAATAGTGGAAAAGTACGGTAGTAATTGATACGCAAACATATTTTTAAAAAATGCTTTTGCATTAAATAATATATAATATTCGATAATAATTGTTGTTTAAATTGTTGTGGTGCGCTAAAACTATTTAAAAAAAACTGTGACCAATTAAATCAGTGATGGAAAAACAACGCGAAGCCGAGTACTACGAGCCGTGTGAGAACTGTTCGTTGAACAATACTTACAATGGTTACGATAAAAAAGTATCAGAAGACGAAGAAGCATTCATCGACAAGAAAGCGTTTATAAAGATATTTGCAGACACTGCCCAAGGTAAAAATTAACATTTTGATTTTAGCTTTGTCTTAGTGATGTATAAGAATAAATTACCGGTTAAATTAACCGCGGCTATTTATTATTATTATTATTATTATACAAGGCTGTGTAGGGGTAGTATTGCGCATGATTGTAGCTTCTTATTACTTCTTTTTTATTTTTTATAAGAAATAGAAAAAAAAAATGTCATTAGTAAAAAATAAAATACTAATTTTATACTAATTTGGGATCTGAACCTGGGAAGTTTCACATATCTAATATACATCACAAGTCGCTTTCTCGATCTAGCTCACTCATTTTTTCGCAGTTCACGGCCTGTCCCGAGGCCTGTGTCAAGAAGCATAGCTTCAATAAAACTGTAATAGTGAATTGTACCTATACTTAGTGTTGTAATAGGTGATATTACGACGAGATATGACATTATGTTTAAAACGAACGCCAGCGACTATTCTAAAAATGACGCGAAAACAGCGGTCGTTCTCTCTTGAGGTTGCCTTTTTCGCAAAAAATGCGATAAAGCCGTCATAGAAGACCTTAGGACTTTTAGTATGTTGAATCCCACACTGTCCTTATATATTATTTCTCAAAGATGTTTTTGTCGGTAGGTATGAATTATCTACTTTAATACTGTATCCAAATTAATGTTTGATACGCCATTTTGGTGATTATTTTTCTCTCTAATGACGAAAAATAAGTTGATATCTCAAAATTAATGTTTTCATTAAAAAATTACAGTTTAAAAATTTTAACAATTTCATTACAGAAAATAACAATCAGAAAAACAAATGTCGCCATCTGATGGCAATTTGTTTATTTTAACAGTTGTTGGTAATATTAAGTGACGTAGTGGCGCTGAAGTCTCTGAATAGAATAGAATAAAATAAATTTATTTCCATCCTATTATATTACGTAACTGACTACGAAAAGTGCGAAGTATTCACACAGGTCCGCTAGTTAAAATTTATTTCTGGATTTGGTAGTGTAAAATTACCGTGCAACTTTACAATCAATAGTTAAGGCAGGGAATTTTGGTATAGCTGATTTTTTTAACTCAGTAATGGCGATATTCGGTGAGTTACGACCTTATGTAAGATGGCCGATGATATATTATCATGACTAACAATGACAAAATTGCCATTATTGACCAATAAATCTTACATGATAAAAATCGGTTCTTCAATAATCTATAACTGTATAACCACAACAGCTGCGGTGGTTACCACATATGAACACGATCTTATAAATCAATTTCAGAGCTGCCAAACTAATAAAACGAAAAAAAATCAATCACTTTTTGCACAATTCTGAACGAGTTTTAGTGGCGCCTAGCAACAGTCGGTTTTTAGTTTCTCCTTGTTCCTATTCATAACTATTGTTATCTATATAAAAATATGTATAAAATTATAACTTAAGTACTTTCTTTTATTAAAAAAAGTATTGCAAATCGATTATATCAGGCATGGACAACATTTCTAATGTCGGGAACCACCAGCAGCAGAAATATTACAGATCTTAAATCTTATTCAAATTCCAGAATGGCGAAAACTTTCAGCCAAAAACATGCACTGTTTCTTGGGTCAAAACTGTATATACCAGTCGAAGTCAAACAAGTTCGCAACATTCAGCAGACAAATTTTCGATGGTTATGTAACAGCTGAAGCTCTGAAGCTTGTCCTCAAATAACAAAAAACCCGGGTCGCAGTGCCAAAACCCTGCCGACAATATAGTGTATTTGCCAATACAGGCCTTGTGGTTTTATAATGCGGACTTAAGTTGGATTTTAGGCAAAATAACAAATTTAACTCCTTGATCCACCCCTTAAAATTACATTTTTTTCTTAATTGCAATATTATTGTCGATCGAAGGTCTACACCAAATTAAATACACCCTTCAGTAAATAAGTCACTATCTGCAAACCAGTATTTTCAAAAAATTTGTAAATCCGGTCCTGTCAGGCCGGTTTTATTAAAATTTTAGGAGCACTTTTTAATTGCTATTAAAGGGTTAAATTTCAATTTTGAAACGATTCTGAGAATTTTTTAGGTATTTTTGGGCCCAAAAACTTTTTTCAATCCCTAAAAACTACCCTTAAAATGGTCCGATTGTGCCTATTTTAAATAGGGTTCTTGCGGTGGTGGATTCCAACATGTGGACAAAATTTCGTAAAAATGAATTAACTCCTTCGAAAGTTATTGCCCGCACACATATATACCTATATATATATATATATATATATATATATATATATATATATATATATATATATATATATAAATATATATATATATACATATATATATATATATATAATATATATATATATATATATATATATATATATAAACATTTTTAAAAATGGTGCCAAAGTGTTTAGAAGGTTATGAAACGTCGAGAAATTTTGATCCGACCCCTAGGTCCCGCCATCCGACCAACGCCAATAGTGTATGTTGCCATATGGCAAATACACTAATTATTGACAATAAAAAGGTTGTTTATAGTTTTCTCTTCTTAATGTTTTTCTTTTGCACCGTCAAATCAGTTTTCAGTTACCCAACCCTAAAGCTGGCAACAACATAATATATAAAACATCGTACATGTTTTTTTGCGTGTTCGGTAAAAACACGAGAACTGCAGAACGGATTTAAATGCGGTTTTCGCCATGCGATAGTTTATTTCTTGGGAAAGGTTTGAGGCTCTAATAACTGTCTACGCCGGCTTTGGCCGGGTGCAAATTGATTTGAATCCGATATTCTGAACTAACTACATCACTATAACTTACTATATACATAATATATATTACTGTATAATGCTATAGTTTTCTTTTCAATTTTCTATTCAAATTTTGGTCTAAATTAAATACAGTGGTACCTTGACATACGAGTTTAATTCGTTTCGCAACCTTGCTCGTATCTTGAATTACTCGTATCTCGAAGCAAATTTCCCCATACAAAACAATTGAACTACCATTAATCCGTTCCAACCCCCAAAATGTCACCCCAGTTATTTTTGTTACGTGGTTTTGAATAATAAAAACGTATTTATAAATGACAAATATTTGTTGTACAAAAACAAAAAATAGAATGTAAAGAAATAAATTAGATATCCTAACTGGTCTTTGCCTTTTTCGCTACATTTTTCTCGCTTTCACCTGTAGGCCGTTTAGAAAAAAACATGTCCAAGGAGGTTTGTTTCTTCCTCTCTCTCAGAATGTTCCGGAAATGAGTTAGGCAAGTGTCATTAAAAAGATCAGATGCACGACCTGTTGCAACAAACCGAACTCGTATCTCGAATTTCGCTCGTAACTCAAAGCAAAAAATCACTCGTATGTTGGGGCACTCGTATGTCGAGGTACCACTGTACTTAAGATGACTAACATATTTATTTAAATAAGGATTAATACTATGACGGTAAAACACCTTCGCAAATAAAGCAATCACTTAGAAAAATCATGAAAATGGTTATTGTGAGTCAACCTTAAAATACAGATATAAATATAGATCGCGGACTTTTTTTAGAACTTTTTAAGATGGACCAATTCTTCTATACATTATTTTTGTGTAACTTTAACTATTTACTCAGCGCACGCCACTGAAGCTCTCAGAAGGAAAGATTTTTCCGACCTCTTTGACAAACATCATCATACCGGCAGCTTATTTTCGCAAAATGTTTACAAAATTATAGCCTATAACCTTTCTAGATAATCCCTTTTTCTATTGGTGAAAACCATACAAAAATCCATATACAGTAGTTTCTGAAATTAGCCCGGTGGAGGATTTGCACCCGGGCGAACCGGGACCGGGCCGCTAGTATAAATAATTAATTAAATAAACGAATTAAGTGCAACTGATTACCGGTTGATAAAAAAGACACACTAGCGAAGGTCGGTTGTTCCACTTTTAGATAAATTTATTATTTTAGTAGACGCCAAGATTCTTAACCTTCAATTTGCTAATCGTGTGAGAAATTATATGTAATTTTACGAGAAAAAAATTGCTATTTGCATGCTAGATTTTTCACCTTCTTTTGTTACGCTACAAAAATATCTTGACTTTAAAATTGTCCTCATAAATCATCCATGAATAGTGCTAAAACACTTGGTATATACAAAATGTGAAAAGTAACCACAAAACATCACGATATTAAACCACGTTAGCATCATCATTAGGTGATTAATGTTTTAGTTATCGCTTTTCATATTTTTTACTAATAAACAAAATCGTAAGTTTGTTCGTGACTGTACAAAGAACAACTCTAATAAAAAAGTAAATTAAGAAAAATCAAAAAACCCGACTGCGTAAAAAGAGAAGAGAAAAGAGAGAAACAAGATCAAATGATAATATGCAGTCGGATGCATCAGATCTTTGATCTTGTTTCTATCTTTTCTCTTCTCTTTTTACACAGTTGGGTTTTTTGATTTTTTTAATTTATTTTTTTATTGACATCTTTCTAGTGTTAGATTTTTTAAAAAACCCGGGTCGCAGTGCCAAAACCCTGCCGACAATATAGTGTATTTGCTTGTATAGGGCCGTGTGGTTTTATACTTTTATTATGTGAAATTAAGTTTGTTTTTGGGCAAAATAAAAAATTTAACCCCTTAATACACCCCTTAAAATAACATTTTTTTCTTAATTGTAATATTATTATCAATCTAACGGCTACACCGAATTAAATACACCCTTCAATAAATAAGTCACTATCTGTAAACTAGTGTTTTCATAAAATTTGTAAATCCGGTCCTGTCGGGCCGATTTTATTAAGATTGTGGGGACACTTTTTAATCACTACCAAAGGGTTAAATTTCAATTTTGAAACGATTCGGAGAATTTTTTCGGTATTTTGGGGCTCAAAAACAGTTTTCAACCCCTAAAAACTACCCTTAAAATAGCCCGATTAGGCCCATTTTAAATAGGCTTCTTGCGGTGATGGATTTCAACACGTGGCCCAAATTTCGTTGAAATCAATTAACTCTTTCGAAAGTTATCGCGCGTACACATATATATATATATATATAAATATATATATATATATATATAAATATATATATAAACATTTTTAAAAATGGTGCCAAAGTGTTTAGGAGGTTATGAAACGTCGAGAAATTTTGGTCCGACCCCTAGGTCCCGCCATCCGACCGACGCCAATAGTGTATGTTGCCATATGGCAAATACACTAATAACAAGTAATTAAAAAACACTTGAAAATTCTACAAATAAATTATTTGTATAATTTTCAAGTGTTTTTTAATTAGGTACTTGTTATTATTAATTATGTTCTACCACGTGCCGAGTGAAAAATCAGTGCAAATTATTAGATTTTTTAGTTTTGGTCTATTAGCATCTCCGGAAAACAATTTGCATATGCTAGTGGCTCTTATAAATACCTACATTTAAGTAAATAAATGAAAAATTATATTTAAACATACAAATTATACATATTTTTGTAATCACATTTTAATAGTCTTCATTTTGATACCCTGCTGGATTTATTTGAAGAAAAAAAAATGTCGAGTCACACATTATGGCACCTAAAATCCGCTATTTTGACTGTTTTTGACGTCACCTACCCTAGGACACTTCGGTTGCCGAAACAAATCCAACGATACCTTAGTTTTAGAAATCCGTTCAACCGTTGGGATAATACGAGGTAATAAAGAATATTATACATACATAGATACGCGCAAAAACATAACCCTTCTTGGTAGTCGGGTAAAAATAAGGGCTGATAAAAGCTTATATAGTCCAAATAGCAAGATTTTTGTAAAGACTAATATTTTGAGATTAGTAAGTATTTAGGGGTAGACGTTGGGAACATCTACCGACTGCTGACTAGACTAGACTATTATTATTATTATCAAAATGAGGTATGCCAGTTTTGTTCATTAATTGAATATTGTCTCACGTTTAACTGATTATTAAAAAAGATTAATAGGAAAACAAAATTACCCGTATTTTTTCGTTTTTATAAAAATAGTTAAATAAAAATTGACCACCTATTGAACAAGACGTGACGTCATTAGACGGCAGGTCTACGTACAAGTAAAAGTAGGCTGGGTAGGTACGTGGCACTTATCAACCAAAGAAAATTCGTTACTAAGCTACTGAATTTTTATAAACTTAATATTGCTCATGTGTTAATTATTAAAAATTTGTTCGCTTGACCATCATTTGCAATGTTTCTATAGTTTTTTTATTTTAATTTCATTTTTTAAATTTGTTTTCAAATAAAAAAAAAACCCCGGTCGCAGTGCCAAAACCCTGCCGACAATATAGTGTATTTGCTTATACACGCACTGTGGCTTTATTATGCGAACTTTAGTTGGTTTCTGGGCAAAATAAAAAATTTGACTCCTTAATACACCCCTGAAAATAACATTTTTTTTTCTTAACTGAAATATTATTATCAATCGAACCTCTATACCAAATTATATACACACTTCAGTAAATAATTAACTATCTGCAAACTAGTGTTTTCATAAAATTTGTAAATCCGGTCCTGTCGGGTCGATTTTATCAAAATTTTAGGAACACTTTTTAATTACTACCAGAGGGTTAAATTTCAATTTTGAAACGATTCGGAGAATTTTTTCGGTATTTTGGGGCCCAAAAACATTTTCCAACCCCTAAAAACTACCCTTAAAATAGCCCGATTAGGCCCATTTTAAATAGGCTTCTTGCGGTGATGGATTTCAACACGTGGGCCGAATTTCGTTAAAATCAATTAACTCCTTCGAAAGTTATTGCCCGCACACATATATATATATATATATATACGCTTATATATATATATATATATATATATATATATATATATATATATATATATATATATATATATATATATAAATATATATATACATATATATATAAACATTTTCAAAAATGGTGCCAAAGTGTTTAGGAGGTTATGAAACGTCGAGAAATTTTGGTCCGACCCCTAGGTCCCGCCATCCGACCGATGCCAATAGTGTATGTTGCCATATGGCAAATACACTAATAAGACAGTTTTTTTTCTAATCTCTATTATGGTAAAAAACATTTCGCAATTTTTATCAAAATGAATATTTTCATTATTATCTAAGGTAATTTTTAAAAAAAAATTTGTAAGACGTGGAAAATTTTTTTTTTTTCTTTTTTTTTACTTTCATACTCATATATTATAAATATAAATAAATATAATATATAATAAATATAATATCGTATCGTGAACGATGACATACAACATCGCATATATACATACTGTATTGAGTCTTACGGTCAATACAGTATAATAGTAGTTATATAAATTGTGTCAGGATAACCACATACCATACGTAAACACATATTATTGTCAGGACTTGTCAGGATCCTTGCGATTGCCGAGACGTGAGGTCAGATTCCAGCGGTCATCAACATGTTCCTGTCATAAAACGCATATGAGTATTCATAGATTTAAGCTACACATTATATCATCATAATCTACAGTTAGTCATTCAACCCTTCACATCATTCCGTCCTCAAACACAACACAATCATACTCATCACACATTACAGAGGTCTCGCTTAAGCCATGATGAGTATCCTTTTCAATTCTGGGACAGCCAGCCTCTGTCGGCAGAATTGTGGTCTCTTTTCAACCATGATGATATTACGGACAAACCATAATCTTCACATATAGTACACAACACAATGTGGAATTAAGTTTATGGACACCCCATAAACATCACGGACAAACCATGATCTTCACATATAGTACACAACACAATGTGGAATTAAGCTTACGGACACCCCATAAGCGAGAATACATACATCGGACACACCAGATATTACTGACTGTATGAAACATCAATTGCACTTCGAGGTCATAAACACATTACTTTATAGACAGCCTGTATAAATAAGCTATTTATAGCGACTGCCTCTAAATCTCAACATCATTTCAAATGAATCTCTAATTATGAATTCTTTAAACTTTTCACATCCCTGACCCTCGAAAGCCACCTGGTATAGAAATCTATCTATAACAGTTGTCTGACCAGCACCAGGTCCTAAACTAAGTAATTCCACTGAAGTACTTTCCATTTCAGCCAGTAACCACATTCATACAGCATTCAGTTAGTATTCCATTACTTATAGCTCTCAGTTACTTCAACAGTATTTCAATCAAAATCACATAAACCTCACATTCATCCAACAATACGTTATTCTTATCAAATTGATATCCTATAGGCCCATGATCATGTATACCTTCATATAAAATACTCAATAAGCTTGCACTCGCAAACATAATAAATCTATGATATTAACTCAGTAGGTTTGGCACCTACCTCAATTACTGGAAATGCTGGCACAATATCACAATACAATTTACACAGATTAATTACAATTATTATTGAAATATAACACATTCTGAATAGAATAATATGCAAAGACAAGCACAACTGTTCACTTCCAAATCTCATCAGTAACTGTTAAGCGTCTCCGAACTGCCCCTTCGTCTTTCTGCCCTTTTCAAGTACGTCGTTACATTTTTAACTAATAATTTATTATTTCTGAGAACCTTATCCATCTACGACCCCACGCATTCAGAACAGACCATCTCTGTGTAATGTCTGTCAACGTGTTCTTTATTATCTAACGTTTGCTAATTTTACATCTTAAGTGCTGGGAACAACTATATTTAGAGAAAATATTACTTTTACCAACATCAAAAATAATATTATCTTACAAATTTGATATTTATATTTAATTTTTGACATTATTAAACATACTTATATGTAAAATTTTTGGTTATATTTGTAGAGTCTGATGAAGTTTTTAAAATAAAAACGAAACGTTGCGATTGGATATTAATGCATTATTAATTGATTGATTCACAGTCCTCTAAAAAAATATAACTTAATAATAATGACAGATACAGATACGCACAGATAAAAAGAGTCATTATGTATAATGCAGCTACGGATACACAGCATCGCAGTCTATTGACGTCATTTACGAAATTGACCGGTCCTGAATAGTTTAAATATCATCACAGTTTTAATATGCTTTTCTGCTTAATAATGATAGGATTTTGTGATCAAGTTTTTTTTTAATCACATTTTTTATAAAAATTCACATACTCACCAGCTTTGTTAATCTTTTAAAGCGCCTGTTAATCTCAAAAAGCCTTTACAAAAATCTTGCAATTTTTGATCAAGTGCTCTTTGACTAATAATATTAATGTCGAAAAACATTTTAACAATGCGGCAATACTGCGCGTTACTTTCAATTTTATTTTGAAATTTCGATACAGTACTTATAACTCTAATTTTAACTTTTGCGTGTCTCGTTTGTTCGTCTGTAAATAAACACAACTATAAATTCGCTAATCCTAATCACACGTCTGTGATCATCAGGCCCCTCTTTTCCACTGGGCATTCCGGGCAAGTTCCCAGGGCCCCGCGATCGATGGGGCCCCTAGTGCCTATCAGATCAACATAGATTTATGAACATGTACAGTGAATGCTAAAAGAGTTACTTTTCCGGATTATATCTACTATAATTGCGTAGTCATTAATGTGCCTATAAGGAAATAAAAATAACAATTAAATAAATCATTTTTCCTGTTTTAAAAAAATAGTCCTCCTATGTAATAGTAACAGGGACTCCATTATCCTAAAGTGTTCAGGGCCCCCTATAGGTTAAAGACGGCCCTGTCTTTGACCACAAGGCAATTTGGGCTATATTGAATTTTTATTATTATTATTATTTTTTTAAGTGAAAATTGGTGCCTTTGTTTTGAACTTTCGTGGTAGAATAGTCACATATAACCGGGTTGTATAATAGTCCAAGAGGCAATGAACGTATTTTGTTCCCAATTTTATAACAACTGAAACATTGAAAAATTTTCGAAAAGAAAAAAAAATCGAAATTTAGAAAAAAAAAATTAAAATTTAGAAAAAAAAATCACAATTAAAAAAAAATATTTTCGAAATTATGTATTCAAATTACTGAAAAAGTTCGTAATTTAAAAAAAAAAATTGATATTTCGAAAGAAAATTCAAAATTTCGAATAAGTTCAACATTTCAAAAATTATTTTTTTTCGAATTTCCGAATTTTTATTTTTTGGTTCAATTTTGTGGGAGCCTATGGGCACGTGCCCATAGAGCTCAGTGCCTAAATCCGATACTGCATCCTGCAGGCCGCCAGTGCAAAAGCTGTTCAAATCCTGGACGTATATAATGTGTGTAAAGTTCATAATTTTGCGGACAACATTCATTAATATCTTTCGTCATTAAGGCTGTCGGAACGCTCCGAACTTTGTTTGTACTGAGACACAGCGGTAAGGGGCGAGGTAGGCAAAAGACATATTGTGGGTGTGGCCTTCTTTAGCTCTGTCTCGCTCAAATAATCCGCACGTTTCAATTTTTGGCTGGTGCCAACTACGAGGCTAAAAAATTTTATTGCAAGGGTGCCGCTGTCGACAGATTACTCTCATTTTTGGGAATATTTTGAAGATTTAAAAAACTTTTCCGAAAAAGGAAGAGTCACTTTAGGTTTGTAATGGAACAGTTTTGTGGAATAAGTACGAATAAGGTCGTAGTGTGATTTTGAAAACGTGTGTTTTTTTGGCACAATTAATGCCAACTTTTTTCTAGTAAATCGTACATAAATTACAAAAGTAGTCCATTAGAGACCTAGATTTGTCCTTTATCTTCCTTATAAAGCAAGAATTTTTGCAAAATGTTGACCAATAAGTCTACAATCAGGATGACAGCCGAAGCTCTATTTTTGGCTTAAATTCAGAGCGTTCCGACAGCCTTAATGGCTGATAACTTTTCAACACTTTTAATTCTTTGGCATGACACACTTTGTCATATTTTAGAATCGATGCAAAAGACAGCAAACAAAAGAATTTTCTTCTGCATTTCAAAGCGACTTATTAATTCCTTAGCTGGCACATGGAACAGAAATAGAAGGCTAAATGTTTTTGTTCGGATTCGAATGACCTACGTCGACTTACAAATGATTTGAATATTTCGTAAACAAACCACATTTTGGCAGCTAACTTAGTGACGTCAGCAAACAGCTGTATTTGACGTGCGTCTTTTTTGTAAATAAATAATAGTAACGACTCTCTTTCAATTGATGGCATTAAAAACAGGGAAATAAAATTCAAAAATGAATTGATATGAACAGAATAAATATGTGAATTAATGGCGCATTCGCGGTATAATAGGATTTGATTCTAAGGGAGTGCAAAATGTTTTGTATAATGAAATCATGCCTCCGCAGACAATTTGTTTTTTTCAACTTCAAAATCACGCATTTTCCCAATAAAATCCCCTTATTTAAAAATAATTATTTTTAGGGTTCCGTACATCCGATGTTTGCCCGCCTGTCACAAATTATTTTCTCCGAATCTACTCAACGGAAAAAATTGAAGTTTGGTACATATATAGAGTTAGATGACCCAATCACGGACGTACAGCGTAAATAAACGAATTCCAATTTTTGGGGTAAATTTTGGGGGGCAAATTAGAAAATTAAAAAAAATCAAGGGTATCATGTGACGTATCAAATGAAAGGGCTCGTTATGAGAAATACAAACATATTTTCTCAGAACTTTAAAATGGATAGTTTGAAAGATTTTAACGAAAATATACGATAATCGAGCATCCCCCTCCAGTATCTCCTAAGAAAATAGGAAATATAGGACCTCATTCATAACTGACAGGAAAACCTAAACAAAAATCTTAAAGTTCTCACGGAAAACAAAATGGTATAGAATCCTCTCCACGCGAGTTCGGCTCGTACTTAATCGTTTTTTTTCCTTTTCTCTCTTACGGATTTTCAACGTTTCTGTCTCCGTTTGTAAGCTAGATGGGTTAAATCACAACACCTTACAGCCTCTCGCGACGTCTATGCATGAATTGGTAAAACTTGAAAAAAACTAGTATTTCGCGCTAAAAGAAAATCTATGTAAGGAAATAGTATAATAAGGTCGAAAAATCATGTACAAGATAAGGGCCTACTCTGATTGCACCACCTTCTAAAAGTAAAGAAAAATTATGTACTGCATGGCGGCTGTGCGTGATTGTGTCCTGTCTGTCAAGGAAAGTTCAACTCCTTGATCACCTAGAACTCTGAGATAAAAAAAAATTGAAGTTCGATTTTAACATTCTGTATAAGTCATTGACCGGTAAAATTATCCATTATTAATTATTAATTGAACTGTAATACAAGCCCAGTTTTTAGAAACATCCAACTAGAGTCAGTGAACAAGTTTACAAATTATTAACCGATTTGTTTTAGTATCAGGTTTCTATTCTCAATTCATTCCGGCAAAACGTGACTCGTGTAGAACTTGTATTAAATCAATAGACGCTCGACAAGTGATAATAAATATCAACATGGTTTAATTCGAAACTTATTTAGTTTCAGTGAGAAAAGATCAAAAAATATTCGAGAACATAATACTCATATCAATACGGCATCAAAATCTGTAATTTTGTTTTCTGGAGAGGTTTTTGAGGTATTTTGTATATGAAAATATGAATCGGGGTAGCTAGGCTAAGTGTTGGTAACCTTAAAAAATAAAAAAAGACAAAGCACTCTGATTTTTGATCTAAATTCTAAAGGAAGAAATAAAATTAAAAAAAATAATTGGAATGTGTAGATATGTTAGCGAAAAATGTGCGGACCTGTTCTGGCTGCTCTCGGACCCAGCTATCATATTCACAATCAGTGAAACATCATTAAAAATAAAACATTTTTTTACGATTTTTATCGGTATTTTTTATAATTATTGGACTAAGTCACTTAAGGCAACAATAACAAAACTTATTATGTCATCTAAGCACTCAAAAATCAGACTTTTAAGTGTTTATGAATCAATTTGAAAAAAAAATTGCTTTTCCATTTTTATTAATCAAAACACATGAAGTGTTAAAAACAATATTTTATTATCTACCTATACCAATAATCTCTACATTAAATATACAAAACAAAAAGTTAGCGCATTTATGGAATTACTAGCGGTTTACCTGCGACTTCGTCCACGTGGTATAGATTATACCCACAGTTCTTTTATACAAAATCAATCCCCACCCCGTTCGGGTAGATGCGTTCAAAAGAAGACAGTCGAACGTGTATTTCTTTATTTTCTAAGAAGAGTATTTTTCCTGTTTTTAGTTTAAGAAATTTCAGAAATATAGACAGCGTATCTTTTATCCCCCCCCCCAAACCCTTAAGAAAATTTAGCCTATAATTTAAGTTAGAGTATTCTCTATATGGATACAAAATTTCATTTCAGTCGGATGTATAGTTAATTAGTTATAACGGAACAAAGGTAAAAACCTCTATACCTATAGATTTATATATTAGTATAGATGGGGTGCGTTCGTTGGCCTCTTGTTTTTGATAATTTTGATCAAAATGATAGGAGGTGCATGTGCTCTATTTTCTGTCGCAAATTAGATTGATCCCATCATATTGACAGAAATGATCAGACATTAATTAAACTGAGTTGAATCCCGTGCGGGACGCGGCGATTGTGTCATATCTAAATATATACGGACGTATTCGAACTGACGCACAAACCATAAGCGAATTTCACACGTTATTCGAGTCCCGCTCAGGATTCGCCTCAGTTATTAACTTCGCAGTACATTGGGAAGTTATTGTAATGGGTCTGAAAATCAAAATAAATTCTTTTACGTACGTGGTCATTTTCTCTCTCGTGGAAATCATGACAATAAAAAATGACATCGACTATATTAGAGTACCAATCGACGCATATAATTAACGTAAATATGACCTGAAAGATTTTTTTAAAAATCGGTCCAGCCTTTTTTTTTTTTTTTTTTGATTAATCTAAAATCTTCCAAAAATGTTAATTTTACACGAAATCTTTCGAATAAAAAATATGAGCGGAAATACTTTTTTTCAAAATCGGTCCAGACGTTTTTGTTTAAACAAAAAGATTGTAAAAAGAATCTTTTAAAAAGTATTTCTCTGGTCTAATTTGTTAAGATCTCGTACTAGGAAGTGTGGACTTCAAGGGTTGCACTGGTAGACATCTCACGGCTTGTTATTCTTTAATCGTCATAAATATGGAGCAGAAAAACAGCATACGTGATCATGTTTTTCGGCCACAGATTTATTTCTGTCAAAATCACAATTCGTTCAAGCTTGTGCAAATTATAATTATACGTGGCTTTATAATGTGTTGCTTTGCCGCTCTGCTATTTACAACTGAAGCGTGCATTTTTAATTTTGACACATTTCAACTGTGTTATGTCAAATAAAAATAATGGTTTATTTAGATGAAAAATTTTTGTTTCTACTTAAATTAATAGTGTTTTAAATAATGTCAACTTTTACAGAACCAAGAGAATCCAAAAACGGAAAATGGTTACAAATCGTTGCAACTTTAAGCGGTAAGTATTTTATATATGTGTTCACGTTTTCTTTTTGGTGGTCTTTATAAACGTCAAAATCTTGTCATATGTAATATTTTCGAATCAAATAGATACTTACTTAAGTTAAAATAAATTAAATTAAAACATAATTCACATGAAATAGTTGTCGAAACCTTTGTTTAGACAAGAAATATTTTTTGATGTTTATAATTGATCTAATTGTTTTGTCTTTTTGACATAAACTTAAACAGACAAACTGTCCATTTTACTAGGAGATTTGATCCAAATATTGCCCACAAATTAATTCCATTTCAATGTGTTCCTGATGCATAAAAATTATGTTACTCGATGCTGAGCTCTGTAATTAACTTAATAATTTTTTACTTATCAATCAGTGCCGGATTATACCAAGTGCCGCCTGTACGCTAAAACAAGGTTGCCGCCCACTTAAGGCTAGCGTTTTCCCGAGTTTCTCTAGGTTATCTTTTCTTTCATTGAAGTTACTAAGTCCTTGCATGGCATAGGGGTATTTCTGTTCGAAGAGTCAGCATAGAAGCGCCCTATACTGCGCGTGTTAAAACTGAGGAAAGATATGTTACATACGGTATAGCGTCAAACTTTCAAATCATTCCATCATTCCGCATATGGTTGCTTTAGTAGCCCGCAAATACACCAGGTTTGAACCAGGTTCTCATTTATCCTACCAAGACTCATGTTCGAGAGAAAACGTCGCCTCCCGCCCTTGATAACGTGCTGTGTATATTATATCAGTTAGTAATTATCTGATTCCGATTGGAGGTTCAAGACAGACCCTCATTTCGTTAGTTAGAAATCATTTTTTTTTTTTTTGCGACCGTCCCTGCCGCCCCTCCGACGAGTGCCGCCCTACGCTTCAGCGTAGTTAGCGTATAGGGTAATCCGGCACTGTTATCAATATTAAGGAAGATATGTTTTTGCAAGGTTAGCTGAGTACTAATAGATTGGGCTTAAGAAGCTATAAATGTGGCCATATCTGTGACTGGTTGAATCGACTGCTTATGTTATTTGAAACCCTTGGTTTGATTTTCAATTATAATGAACGTTTGACAGTTAGGAAAAAGGTTTCATGTGACGTCGCAAGTCTATTTCCCTCGCTTTCTCTCCCGTCTCGCATAGTCACTCTTTTCAACATTGTTACGCCCAATCTTAGTAATCTACTAACCAAGATATTTCTGTTCCTCTAGACAGGTTCTCCTCTAAAAATCATCCAAAATATTAAGCTGTAGATCTATCCCTCATTGGCTGAAACTTAAAAACAACATTTTCAATATTATTCGATTATAACAAATATCGCTGGAAAGTCACATAGATTAAAAAACTGTTTTTGTTTCGCGCAGGCGCAATGGGAACGTTTACAACTGGTCAGCTGATGGGTTGGGCATCACCGGCGATTCCTGAACTCCAGGCGGAAAATTCGCCGATTCCGATAACGAGCGGCCAAGGCGGATGGGTGGCGAGTTTGGCGATGGCCGGCAGCCTTCTGGCCATTCCTCTGGTGGCTTCAACTGTCAATGTTATTGGACGAAAGAAGGCGCTTCTGTGCAGCGCAATTCCGATCCTCCTGTCATGGCTGATGATCGGCTTTGCAAGGAACATAGGTAAGATATAAAATGTCAAAGAGATCTCTGTCTTTAATGGAGATAGGCACTGCCAAATTTTACCGCTAGAAACGGCATCATATAATGTCCTGTCTGTGAATAGTTCATAGCAGTGTGTGTGCAAAATAAGTTTATTTCAAACTAGCGGTTTGCCCGCAACTACGTCCGCGTAGTATATAAAATTAGCCCTCACCCTGTTCGAACTGTGTGTTCAAAAGACCGTCGAACATCTATTTTTCAAGAGAAGTGTTTTCATTTTAACGCGATTATATATAGCCTACGTCCATCCTGAAAGTCCATTCTAAATATTGGTAAAAAAGGTTTTGAAATCGAATGAGTAGTTTCGGAGATTACCTCCTACATCCAATATAGATCGGTTCCCGTATTAATGAATGACGCCAGCTAGGAGACTGTTCAATATTTTATCAACTACGCACAATCTCAATTGACAGTCCACTGGATGACGTCATCCCCCCATTACTACCTGACAAAACGAGGTCACTACTGTATCTAATAACATTGGTATTAATACGACAGTCGGTGGTGACCATTTGCCAGGAATAATTTAAGTTTAAAGGTCGTCTGTCAAAACTGTCGCGCTAGGAGTTAAATATATATTTTTTGTTTCAGAAACAATCTACGTGGCTCGAATTTTTGTCGGCTTAGGCGAAACCTACGCAAAAACCACTTTATTCATGTACGTCGGCGAAATAGCTGAACCGAGGATAAGAGGTGCTCTTGGGACATTTTTAGTTGTAATGTTAAATTTAGGCATCGTTTTCGAATACGCAATAGGACACGTTTACGATTGTCAAACGCTCGCCTTAATCTCGGCTAGCGCTCCGATCACCCTGCTCGCCACATTCATTTGGATGCCGGAATCGCCATATTTCTTGATGATGCGCGGTCAGGCAGACGAATCCGAACGCCAACTTGTTCGACTCAGACGAAACAAAAACGTCGAAAAAGAACTATCCGAAATCAGAGAAACTATCGAATCGCAGTCGAAAATGCTTGACGCCCTCCGCAAACTGTTCGGCAGGAAGGTAAACCGAAGAGCTTTAATGATCACGTGCACCCTGTTTATTTCCCAGGAGTTTAGCGGAATTACGCCAAACATCATGTACGCTAAAACCATATTGGAAAAGGGTGGTCAAACATTAATACCAGCAAGTTTGGCATCGATCACAGTACCTCTTACTAAAACGGTTGCAACGCTTCTGACCACCGTTCTGGTCGATACCCTCGGTAGAAGGCCGTTGTTCATGTGCTCGACTTTGATGTGCACGGGAGCGATGGCATTCCTTAGCATTTACTTCTATCAAAAAGATATTGCGATGGTAAGTCAAAATAATATCTAAGTGTGTAGGCTTTCACGGCCGGCGTTCTTCCAAATCATCTTGGCTTGCGGGCTTGTAGACCGTGGTCCATTGATATTTCTATCTGATGTTTCGTCTACAACTGCGGTAGACATTATCAAAGGCGACTTGACAGCGGGCGTAGTTTCCAACCACTGAAAAACGAACGACTTATTCACGTCGCAACAGCAGAGCCCCATTTTTTGTTAAATTAAGAACTTTTAAATTGGGGTTTAAAGTTTATTTTTAATGGTATCAAAATGAGAGTAAAATTTGGTGAACAAATAATACTATAAATTCACCCCAAAATTTGTCATAATTCACCCAAAAAATTGCCAAAATTCACCCAAAATATCGTCGAATTATATATGTTAGAATTCACCCAAAAAATTGTCAGAATTCATCCATGATAATGATAATCGTTAATATTAACTATTTTTTTCTATACGATAAGTGCTTATTGCTAATGAAAAAGTATTAAAAATGTATGATAATTCAATTTTTGCGAGCCCTTGACACCTGGTGGTTCTGGGCTTAAGCTCTATTAGTCCCTAGGGCCTGTCGTCGTCTTCACCCCCTAGAAACGGCCCTGAATCCGTGTCTCAATAGTTCTATTTATAAGCAAAGTAATTTCGTCTCTTTTACAGGTCGACACATCACAATACGAATGGATCCCTCTGATCTTCATGTTAACTTTCAATTTTATGTTCATCATCGGTCTCGGCTGTTTACCGTTCATCATAATTGGTGAACTGTTTCCAACCGATGTCAAAGCCGTCGCCGTATGCTTGTCGGCACTGTGCGGTCCGATTTCGTCAATCGTCGCCGTCAAAATGTTTCAAGTTCTCACCGATTCGTTCGGCGTTTTCTCGGCGTTCGGCGTGTTCTCCGTGTGTTGCCTTTCTAGCTTTGTGTTCGTGGCTCTGTTCTTACCCGAAACGAAAAATAAATCACTCGCGCAGATACAGAGGTATCTCAAAGGTGAAACTAGCGCCGAAGGGGAACACTCATAAAAGTGTGTCTGCGTTATTAGTTTATTGCGTTGGCAAAAAGTTTTTGTTTTCTCTTTTCTTTTTAGAATGAAAAATGTAATTAACTTCAATTGAAGAAAACTTCCGTTGAAATGATAGCATTTTCTATCATTGTTTGTACAAAAACTGAAGTCTGAACTTATAGAATGAAATAGGAAAGAAAATAAATTGTGCGTATTTCAGTTCTTTATGTGACCTGGTTTGAATGTAAACTCTATTTATGCAAGATAAATAATAATATTGTATATACATAATAAATTTCACGATCAATTCGTATTTTATAAAAAAAAAAATAATAAACCTATGGATTAATATTTATAACTGAAATTTTGCAGTTTGTTTATAAATTAGAATGAATGAATCAAATCTCGAATTGATTTTGGTTCGGAAGTCGAAACGCCACGACGCGGACTATCGGGGAAAAACAAAACATCATCGCAATACCGTACGGTACTCTGTTCATTTCGCCATGTTTTGATTCTTTAAAGCAATTATCGAATTTGTTTGGTTCCGAAGTCGAAACGACACGAAGCGAATTATAGAGATAAAAACAAAACACGATTGCATTACAAGCCTGAGTAAACTATTCGGTTCATTTTTGGGATGTTTTGGATCATTCGAAAAACAGCAAAACAAGCGAAAGCTACGAAGTATCCTTCTTTTTCATTTAATACACTGGTCTTCTCGACTACCTACAGATCAGTTAACGATTTATTCATCTTCAAAGTAATATTTTGTATGTATCTAATACTGTGTTGTAGAAAGCATTGTCAGAAAATCTAATTTGACGATGACCTTAGTTTGTGACCACACACATTTCCGTAGGGAAAGCGTAGAATTTCAAATCGATCTTGATAAAAAAATAATTGATCACTTGAGAGAATGAGATTGTAAATTATAGACGCTCAACAGCTGAGATCATCAGCGTCTATTTGATTATTTGAAATGATATTTTGTTTTAATTGTGCATACGTATATTTAACATGTTTTTTTGTCCCACTTCGAAACAAAATTTTTCTACGCATTTTGATCGAAAATTTAGCTTGAAAAGCGATTTTTTTTCTATGTAAATCAATCATTTCTTTTTGTGTTAATACAATCTAATGTTCTACATGACAGAGTTTCACAACAAACTGTAAATATAACAATCTAAGGTCATTATCAAATCAGATTTTTTGATAATGCTATCTGCAGCCCGCCATAAATCTGAAATTACTTTTATATTAAGTTATACGTTATTCTATGCTAATCGCAGTTAAATAGAAGATGGTTCATTTGTTATCGAACTTTGACGATGAGCGTTCGGTAATATTGTTTCGTTAAAACCCGAATGACGAAAGCAAGTTTCGTTTTTCTCCGTGTCCATTGTTTATACGATTCTTAATAAAAATAAATAGATATAATATCTTGACTATTAATAGCTGTACGATTTTTGCCGCAACTACAAATTTATACAATTATATTTTTTATTATATTTATTTTCTATGATAACTATTGTAAATTTATAGAGATATAATGTATATTGCAAATAATATAATTATTTTTAATTAGACTTTTTTAGTATAAAAGTAATCAAAAATTTATTGAAAGATTTTCATATACTAGAAGTGTTGTAAAAGTTATAAAACTTACAATGTTTTTTTGAAACCATAAACCAAGCTTTAAGCGAAATGATGTTTCATGTTTACAATAATATTTTTCGAATAATTTTTAGAGCCATTAAATGGCTGAATTCAAAATATATATTAAAAACCAAATACTGAACAGTTTAAGTTTGTATTTTTTGTGTAGACATTTTAAAAAATGAGCAGTAACTAAAATACTAAATTTATGTCTGTGAAAGTCTAAACAAATATGTTCCAAAGTTACATACGCAACGAACAGATTTATTCGTCAAGGTATATTTTAAAGAACCTTCGACGTTCTCAATCGTTCAATACCCGAGGGATCCTTAAAGTACAAAAAAAAACACTTGTGAGTCTCACTCAAGGCTATTAGAATACTAGAAAGTTGGGCGTAAGAGGCTATAAACATGGTCGCGTTTGTGACTGGTTGAGTCGATTGCCTACGTCACCGATGTCCATGGCTTGGTTTTTGAATTATTGTTATCCCAACTGTCGGGAAAAAGACTCCATGTAACGTCACAAGCCTACTCCCCCCGTCCTCTCTCCACGCGTCTCGCATAGTCACACCTTCAACAATGCTAACGCACAACGTTAGTTTCTAGTAACCTTAAGTCTCACCCACATAAGCTCACGGGGAAGTGAAACTTCTTTACGTTGCCAATGTTTCTCTTATATTTTCCCGCCATTGAATCATTTCTCGTTTAAACCAAGGTTTTTTTTATATTTCCCGCCTTCGAATAATTTTCCCTTTAACGTCACTAAGCAAGTTTCACTTTAAAAATTGCCTGCCATTTGTAGGTTTATTTACATTAAAAATGACGAATAAATTTTGTTCACAGCATAGTTATGTTAACTCATGAGTTAACCTCAAAAAATATTTACTTGCATAGAAAAAAAAATTGCTTCAAAGTTGAACAATAATTCACGATTAAACAATCCAGCAACAAATATTTAATCTTAGGTTAATATTGAGCACAATGGTAAAATAATAGAATATAGACGCTCGATAACTTGAGGTCTTTAGCGAATGGTAAAATAATAAGTGATATTTTAGTAGTGATGTACTTATAATTTTGTAGGTATCATATATTTTTATAAAACGAAGTATTA
Source organism: Venustoraphidia nigricollis (assembly GCA_034508555.1). Taxonomy (NCBI): domain Eukaryota; kingdom Metazoa; phylum Arthropoda; class Insecta; order Raphidioptera; family Raphidiidae; genus Venustoraphidia; species Venustoraphidia nigricollis. Next base: position 412,749 of record JAVRKA010000030.1, read on the forward strand.
AAATAAACAAATAAATATTTACATATACTTAATTTTAGTTCGTTTATTTTCAAATCTTATGGCACAATTCCAAAATGGTCGTTTAAAGGTTTTGAAAAAATGAATACCAAAATTTATATTTTTTAAAGACTTTAAAAACATCAAGGTACCCCGATTTGTTATACTATTTTTTTTTCTACAGTATACTCGGTGCTTTAATTTTTGAGTAGTATACCTATGCCCCCTAAGACGAAGACTGAATTACGTCATGTTCCACGGAACTAATTAAAAACGTTAATTAAATTTGTCAAGCTGCCGAAACAGTTGATGAATTCATCAAGAATCATTCCATATTTTTTCTGCTTTTTAGAATACTATAATAGCGTCTTTGTGTGCAATTTGGCAAAGATCGTTGAGAAAAGTAAACCTTTATATACAGGATTTTCAAAAGTCGCGATCGCCTCTGATAGTTACAAAAACATACTGTTATAACAAGAAATATAACAACATTATAGCGCATATCACTTCTGCACTGTTTCTCAAAAACCACATATCAAACGTCTTTCCAAAATTTGGTTTCAATCCGCTCATCCGTTTAACCTGTATCGTGTTCACAGACAAACCGACAAGCAGACGTACAGTCTTTTCCATAAATATGCTTTTTTTTTTGCTTCGACATTACATTTGGCCTAAACTCCAACCATATGTGAAATCCCAATACAAATTTAAAACTACATATATGTGTTTATGTATCTTTACGCAGGGGCGTCGCCAAGGGGGGGCAGGTAGGGGCAGCTGCCCCTCCCTAGAGGTTCGGGATTTTTTTTGAGTTATAAGTTTTCCTGCCTAATGCCACAGAATAACTAAGTAATAAAATGTAGCGTTCAGTAGAATCACTCTGAAACTAAAATCAAATTTAAGGATTTAATAAATGTGTCAATATTTAATATCTTAACCCTCAAAAATCTGAAATTTTTGTTTTTTTTTTTCATTCTTCTGCCCCCCTCTGGCTCAAACGCTGGCGACGCCCTTGTCTTTACGTACAGTAAAATAAAACATTTTACAAGAAATTATTCTTTTTATAAATAAAAGTTGGCTTAGCTACTTTCGAGGTGTTTTTAAAGCATGTATGTTTTATCAACGCTAAATCAATCATTGTCTGTCTAGTCAGCTCCTAAAAACGTAAAAAATATTGTAAAATTTTGAAAAGTGAATTTTGTACAGTTGGAATGGTTAAAAATAAAAACCCTGCCGACAATATAGTGTATTTGATAATACAGGCAGTGTGGATTTATTATGTGAATTGAGTTGGTTTTTGGGCAAAATAAAAAATTTGACTCCTTAATACACCCCTTAAAATAACATTTTTTTTCTTAATTGCAATATTATTATCAATCGAACCTCTATACCAAATTATATACACACTTCAGTAAATAATCCACTATCTGCAAACTAGTGTTTTCATAAAACTTGTAAATGCGGTCCTGTCGGGCCGATTTTATTAAAATTTTAGGGACACTTTTTAATTTCTACCAAAGGGTTAAATTTCAATTTTGAAACGATTCGGAGAATTTTTTCGGTATTTTGGGGCCCAAAAACATTTTCAACCCCTAAAAACTACCCTTAAAATGGCTCGATTAGACCCATTTTAAATAGGCTTCTTGCGGTGAGGGATTTCAACACGTGGGCCAAATTTAGTTGAAATCAATTCACTCTTTCGAAAGTTATTGCCCGTACACACACACACACACACATATTTATATATATATATATATATCTACATTTTTAAAAATGGTGCCAAAGTGTTTAGGAGGTTATAAAACGTCGAGAAATTTTGGTCCGACCCCTAGGTCCCGCCATCCGACCGATGCCAATAGTGTATATTGCCATCTGGCAAATATACTAATAAACTGAAAACATGTACTACGTTCAAATGGCACTGGTTGTTGGAGGCTTAACAAAAAATCGAAAACTTAGCAAGCAACTTTTTAAGCGCCCTATGTACAATATAGTGAAGAAAGAACAGATGGTCCATCGTGGGCACGGCGAGTCAGATGACCACCCAGTTAGGTTTCAAAGTCGTTAGAAATATACTTTCTTTGTGTAGACAAAAGAAGGAAAAAACAGTTGTTAGTGTTATAATTATAATAATGACATTGAATCTTTTGCTCTGAGAACGTTTTGTGACACCCGGTGATTGGTTAATCTATTTTTGTTAGAAAAAAATAAATACAAAAAAAAAAACCGGGTCGCAGTGCCAAAACCCTGCCGACAATGTAGTTTTAGTTTAGGGAACAATAAGGCCAAACAATGTATATAAGAACCATTGAAACTCCAAATTAAAGTAATCCATATAATAAAAAATTAATTTGTCTTCATTTTCCTTCAATTTGAAGGAAAATGAAGACAAATTAATTTTTTATTATATGGATTACTTTAATTTGGAGTTTCAATGGTTCTTATATACATTGTTTGGCCTTATTGTTCCCTAAACTAAAACTACATATATATTAAATTGGCCGTATCAACATATTATAAAAAAAAGAATTTACTGCCGACAATGTTATAGTGTATTTGTTAACACAGGTTGTGTGGCTTTATTATGCGAACTTACGATGGTTTTTGGACAAAATAAAAAATTTGTCTGTTTAATACACCCCTTAAAATAACAATTTTTTTTCTTAATTGCAATATTATCAATCGAACCTGTATACCAAATTATATACACCTTTCAGTAAATAGTTCTCTATCTGCAAACTAATGTTTTCATAAAATTTGCAAATCCGGTCCTGTCAGGCCGATTTTATTAAAATTTTAGGGACATTTTTTAATTACTACCAGAGGGTTAAATTTCAATTTTGAATCGATTTGGAGAATTTTTTCGGTATTTTAAGGTCCAAAAACTTTTTTCAACCCCTAAAAACTACCCTTAAAATGGTCCGATTCGGCCCAGTTTAATTAGGCTTTGTGCGGTGATGGATTCCAACATGTGGGCCAAATTTCGTTAAAATCAATTAACTCCTTAGAAAGTTATAGTCCGCATACATATATACCTATAAATGGTGCTAAAGTGTTTAGGAGGTTATGAAACGGCGAGAAATTTTGGTCCGACTCCTAGGTCCCGCCATCCGACCGACGCCAATAGTGTATGTTGCCATATGGCAAATACACTAATGAACTTGCTCGTTATTCATATTTTTACTCCATTAGAGTTCATTAAAAGTATATTATTGACCGCGCTTTGGGTTGTTGAACTTGGAGTCGATTGGGAATAGTTGAGATCGTAGGGATGCGCTTATTAAAATAGCCGAGCGTGTAGCGATGCCGCTGTCTATCAACGTTCCCGTGGCTCCTCATTGCAAGCCCCCAGTTCCCAGGTTCTAATCCGTGAACTGGTAAAAGTATTATCGAAGAAAAATCAAAATTGCCAAAAAAAATCTGTTAATCCAAACTTCACAGGATCACCCGCTGGGTTAATCTGAAGATTTCCTGAACATTTCATCAAAATCGGTCCAGCCGTTTTGGAGTCCATAGAGAACATACATACACACATCGATTTTTATACAGAAGATTTCAATAAATTATTTGCATGTAAAATAAAAGTTAGTTTTTCATCACACGAAAGAAGTATAGCATCCAACACGCACCCATTTTTTTATCATTTCGATACCAAATCGTAAAAAACCGGGGTCGCAGTGCCAAAACCCTGCCGACAATATAGTGTATTTGCTTATACAGGCAGAGTGGCTTTATTATGCAAACTTAAGCTGGTTTTTGGGCAAAATAAAAAAATTGACTCCTTAATACACCCCTTAAAATAACATTTGTTTTCTTAATTGCAATAATATTATCAATCGAACCTCTATACCAAATTATATACAACTTTCAGTAAATAATTCACTATCTGCAAACTAGTGTTTTCATAAAATTTGTACGTCCGGTCCTGTCGGGCCGATTTTATTAAAATTTTAGGGACACTTTTAAATTACTACTAAAGGGTCAAATGTCAATTTTGAAATGATTCTGAGAATTTTTTCGTTATTTTGGGGCCCAAAAACATTTTTCGACCCCTAAAAACTACCCTTAAAATGCCCCGATTACGCCCATTTTAAATAGGCTTCTTGCGGTGATGGATTTTAACACATGGGTCAAATTTCGTTAAAATCAATTAACTCTTTCGAAAGTTATTGCCCGCACATATATATACATACATATATATATATATATATATATATATATATATATATATATATATATATATATATATATATATATATATATATATACAGGGTGTCTCACCGAACGTTGGCTAACATGGGTAACTTTGTTATTAGTGGAGATAGAAAGTCGGTTAAATGGACAAAGTAGTGCAGAAAATTGGGCTCATTAACATCCCGTCGAAAAAACAATTGAATTTTGACACCCTATGAATTTATTCAGAAAATAGTGAAAATTGCCATTTATGAAAACTGGCCATAACTTTTTTATTTATGAAGATATTTGAAAATTTCATTAACCATTTTTTGATAACTTTTTAAGGTCTTTTCAGTGGCGTAGGTTTAATTTTTTTATATCAACTACATAATGAGATATTGACATGAACTTTGGTTTTTCTTATGGACGGCATTTTTGATTTTCAGATATTCGAATTCTACTTATTTTTCTGAATAATTTGACATAGCATATCCCATATCTAAACCAATCAGAAGCTACAAAACTGACAAAAATAGCTTTTTGGCGTTATCAAAGTGTGCCGTGTAAAACGAAATTTGTTGAAACAAATACATATCGACAGGTTAACAATCTGTCGAGCGATCGCTACAGTTTTGCTAATTCATTTTGTTTGATTTACTCTCTAAGATGGCGCAAGCATTGTCAAATTTGGAGAAACAGGCTATTTTTGCGCATACATTCAGCGTAACAAAAATACCACGTGGGCTCAAGCACAATACTTGAATCTTTATCCAGAAAGGCGACAGCCTTATTCAATAACATTTAGGAACTTAAATAGAAATTTAAAGGTATACGGTTCATTTTCAAAGAAAAAAGGCAACATTCAACACTGTGAAGAAGAATTAGGTTTAGCAAACGTTGAAATTAATGGAGAAAAGTTCCTAAAAGTTATTGAATAAGGCTGTCGCCTTTCTGGATAAAGGTTCAAGTATTCTACTTGAGCCCACGTGGTATTTTTGTTACGCTGAATGTATGTGCAAAAATAGCCTGTTTCTCCAAATTTGACAATGCTTGAGACATCTTAGAGAGTAAATCAAACAAAATGAATTAGCAAACCTGTAGCGATCGCTCGACAGATTGTTAACCTGTCGATATGTATTTGTTTCAACAAATTTCGTTTTACACGGCACACTTTGATAACGCCAAAAAGCTATTTTTGTCAGTTTTGTAGCTTCTGATTGGTTTAGATATGGAACATGATATGTCAAATTATTCAGAAAAATAAGTAGAATTCGAATATCTGAAAATCAAAAATGCCGTCCATAAGAAAAACCAAAGTTCATGTCAATATCTCATTATGTAGTGGAAATAAAAAAATTAAACCTACGCCACTGAAAAGACCTTAAAAAGTTATCAAAAAATGGTTAATGAAATTTTCAAATATCTTCATAAATAAAAAAGTTATAGCCAGTTTTCATAAATGGCAATTTTCACTATTTTCTGAATAAATTCATAGGGTGTCAAAATTCAATTGTTTTTTCGACGGAATGTTAATGAGCCCAATTTTCTGCACTACTTTGCCCATTTAACCGACTTTCTATCTCCACTAATAACAAAGTTACCCATGTTAGCCAACGTTCGGTGAGACACCCTGTATATATATATATATAAACATTTTCAAAAATGGTGCCAAATTGTTTAGGAGGTTATGAAACGTCGAGAAATTTTGGTCCGACCCCTAGGTCCCGTCATCCGACAGACGCCAATAGTGTATGTTGCCATATGGCAAATACACTAATAACAATTCTCAGTAACCTTTAGCTAAGGCCAATTGTCGGATACAACAAAAACACCATAATGCAAGTGGTAATGAACGTGTTAAAAAAAGCAACGAATTCGACAAGCTGCATCTATTTTTGTTTTCAAGGAACGCGCGCGTCACAGACACCGCGACGCCTTGGCAACTATTTATTAAGTGCGACGTTTAAAGTACACTCCGTGCCAAAACGAATCCGAAAATCCGACGAATAACGATGCAATGAAAGCTTAACAATAGTAGTAGTGACACAATTTACGTCGGTAAGCTAGAAATTTTCCAACTGTACAGCCATCTCTTGACTAAAACCTTCAACAGTTGCCTTATAAGATTTTTAACTTACCAATATGTCGATACTTCTTTGCATAACCTGAACGTTACTTCCGTGAGAAAAAATCGCTACCGCTAGAAAAAGATCTGAGTTACCCCTCATATTGCGCGTGAAGAAGTTTTACTTCAAAAAAACAGATTCAACGTATTTATGCATTTATTATAAACGCATTTGACAATGAAAATAAATAAAGGATAACGAATGGGGTTCGACATCCCGTTTTTGTTATTTGACTTGTTCCAAGGTCAACTGTGTAAATTTAACTTTTTTTTTCTTACTAGTTGAATTTTTCGTACGGAATTTCCTGTCCAGTGCGTAATGACAGATTACTGTCCTCTGTATCATAGAAAGCGATCAAGCTTGTTAAAAAATTGTTTTGTTCTCAAAATATGGGTAGATGTTATAAAAAAAGGTTCATTAATACGAAGATTTCTTTTTAGGGTTCCGTATCCAAAGGGTAAAACGGGACCCTATTACTAAGACTCCGTTGTGCGTCCGTCTGTCACCAGGCTGTATCTCATGAACCGTGATAGTTAGACAGTTGAAATTTTCACACATGTTGTATTTCTGTTGCCGCTATGACAACAAATATTAAAAATTGGCCAAGTGCGAGTCGGACTCGCACACGAAGGGTTCCATACCACCGTACAATATTTAACACTACAAATTTTTTTAAAATAGTTTACAAAAATAAAATTAGAGTTTAAATTAAGTGGGGCTCCTATACAAGAGACATGCTTTTTTTGCCGTTTTTATAGATATACCTTTTGTGCGCAAGTCCGACTCGCACTTGGCCGGTTTTATTTTATATTTCTGGGTTTTCATATTATACCCATTGTCACTCCGAACGTTTGACGTTTCATAAAAATCGGTTCTACCTCGCGGCTTATTTTATTTATTTATATCTACTTGTTTTTGCATATAATTAAATTATTTCAGTTTTCCTATACCCATGTGTCATGAAAATCGGCCCAGTCGTTTAAGTTCTAGTACAGAACGAAAGATGCAATGACACACAAGGTCATTAGAAATACACAGGTTACCTCGTCAATGAATGACGTCAGGTGGGAGACCGTTCATATCAATTGAGAGTCCGCCGGATGATGTCATCCCAATGGAATGAGGTCACCTCTGTATCTAATAACCTTGAATGATACACACACATAGATTGTTAAACACATAACCCTTTGCGGATAGATTAGAAATTATAGACGTTCGTGAACGGTAGATGAGACGACGACGACAATGAGCTGTCTAGCCAGCTGATATGACTCCACGGTTAGCCGGTCAGTGCGTCATCGTTAGTTTGCGAACTGATTCAGTTGTCAACTTGTCACTCAGCTGGCAGTTCTCAGTCTCACCGGGGCAAAGTCCCACCAGAACGTCAAACAACGCAGCTCAGTGGCGTCACAACAATACCAGCGCCATGGAGTCAGTTTTGTCCATTTCCGTATTAAGGAGGTTCGAGCGAATCATCCTTAAAATTTTGACCAGGAATTTAAGAAAAATATAAAGTTTAAATATAAAGTTTAAAAACTAAAATCCAAATACGGCAAAAATCGTGCTCTGTAAAGTACGAAACAAGAAAATATTCTTGCCCGTTGTAATAGGTACCTCAATAATACCTTAAAATATATTGTTAAGTATAAGCAGCACATATGCTGGGTTGCACAAAGCATTGTCAAAAAATTGGATTTGACAATGATCTTAGATTTCGGTAATATAATTACAGTTTTTATACATGCAACAGCAATCTAATGTAGTATTCAAACTCCCTATCATGTACAACATTAGATTGTATTAACACTTAAAACAAATGCTTGATCTACACAGAAAAAGGTCGTTTTTCAAGTCAAATTTTGATTAAAATGCACAGTTTAAAAAAATATCATTTCAATAGATCAATTATTTTTCGAACAAAATCGATTTAAAAGTCTACAATGCTTTTCTTATGGAGAAATATGTGTTCACAATCTGGTCATTATCAAATCAAATTATTTGACAATCCTGTCTGTAACCCAGCATTAGGATCGATTCAGACCTTTCGTTAGATACCAACACGGCACATTTAAAAAAAATGATTTAAGGCTGTCGGAACGCTCTGAATTTAAGCCAAAAATAGAGCTTCGGCTGTCAACTGATTGTAGACTTATTCGTCAACATTCTGCAAAAATTCTTTCTCTATAAGGAAGATAAAGGACAAATCTAGGTCTCTAATGGACTACTTTTGTTATTTATGGACGATTTACTAGAAAAAAGTTGGCATTAATTGTGCCAAAAAAACACACGTTTTCAATGTCACACTACGACCTTATTCGTACTTATTTCACAAAACTGTTCCATCACAAACCTAAAGTGACTCTTCCTCTTTCGGAAGAGTTTTTTAAATCTTCAAAATATTTCCCAAACTTAGAGTACCTAATCAATTGACAGTGGTACCCTTGCAACAACATTTTTTAGCCTCGTAGTGTGCACCAGCCAAAAATTGAAACGTGCGAATGATTTGAGCAAGACAGAACTAAAAAAGGTCACGCCCTGCACAATATGTCTTTTGCCTACCTCGCCCTTTACCGCTAGGTCTCAGTGCAAACAAAATTCAGAGCGTTCCGACAGCCTTAATACAGAACTTTATGCCCTCTAGAGGGCGTCATATTAAATTTAGTATGACATCACATAGACTATAAATCAAGACGCTTCTAACGATACCTCATTTATCAAATTACGATAGGTATAGTTTAAAAGATATATGCGGAAACAGATGAACATACATACATTAAAATCTCATATACCCCTCTTTTTGTCCGTAGTCGTGTAAAAAATGAAGAGAAAAACATTTCAACATTCCAGTTGAGTCAACGATTGATATCAAAAGTTGACAACAACGTCAAATCGAAGACGCGAGAGTAGTCCGACGCTCGAGTTAAAACTTATCCAGCATTTTTTGAACATTCACCGCAGGATAGTGGGACGATACCTGACGCTGAGGGAACTATTTGTCTGGCAATGACCAATATAGAGGCATATCCTGAATCCTCGCCCATTGAGTAAAATGTTGAGGATGTTAAATATTTCGTAGTCAGCGGTGGTTACGCCTCAGTCACAGCTGTTTATCAGTTTTCAGTGCGTCATTAGACAGAATCAGGTTCGTTCATCGCGCTCCTTTCACCTAGGCTGATAGGCCGCCGGTGTTTAATCAGACGATACTTGCAACGAGGCAGTCTTGTATTAATTGGAGCAGAATTTATAATTTTCCCAACAGGGTGTTCCAGAGAGTTTTGCCATTAATGAAACCATATAACAATTTCAATAAAACTGAAGTGCCTGTCTGTGATGCCAAAATAAATACATAGTAACTGCGAACCCGGGTTCGCTCGGATCAAGTTCTGTGTATATTTGAAGTCGGGTATGAAATAGCCATATAAATAGTGCTGGTTCTGAGAGGTTTTTAGTCCACACTAAATCGAGTAGGATATTTCCGTCTCTTTAATAGTCTTCCACACATTGCAGTGTATGTCGCTTCTAAAGAGCAATTATCTCAATTTATTTTTGTAGAATTACAATAATATTAGTATTTGAATTACTGACAAAGAGAATAGTAGATTTCAATCAAGTCTACCGTACCGAAGCGTCATCTATGAACCCACGACTTAAGTGCGAATAAAACAAAATTCGCCAGTAAAATGTTTTATTGACAGAGACGGTCAAGCTGTTATGGCGTGTGTATATAAAATAATTGTCATTCATCGTTATTATAACGTGAGTATTCGAATTTTGCGGATGTATGCTGTCGATTCAAATTAATATTTTTTATACATTTCAGTTAAGTCTACCGTGTATCCATCGTAGAAATTATTAATGTAAATAGTATAGTCGAATTGGTTAACGTGATATCTAGGCATAAACAGCTGATTCAGAATGTTTGTCTGCCTGTCTGTTTGTCCGGGCTAATTTGAGACACGGAGCAACGGATCTGAATGACATTTTGGGTGCAAGCCATTTATGACATACGAATTTAAACAACATGGGTGCATTAATTACGACTAAGGCGTGTTTCGTGGAATCCTTTATCTCCATTGGCAACCGAATGACGTGAAGCGACTAAATAATAAATCAATGAACTATTTTCTTGAAACTAATAGTCTTAAGAATTCATTATTCGATCAGTTGAGTTTATTTCGATATTAGTCTTTGTCGACAGCTTTCGCGTGAATGTCGACTTTTCCCATTCGCTCGCGGATCGTGATATCGGTTTTTTGCGGGAATCCTATCTTAAACTCGGAAGTCCCAGAGTAAAAAAGTTTGACGTCTGAATGCCAAACAAGTGTACCGAGTTCCATCAAGGCTGGTCCAGCTGTTCTCGATGTTTGTCAAGAACAGACGGATAGAAAGAGACAAAAATTCTTGATTCTGATACTGCAGATTAATATTTTTTTCTGCTCTTAAAATCAATTAGACAAAAAAAGTAATAAAAGTAAGACGTCATTTATTTTTAATAACTTCGACTTACGGAGTCTGCTTTTTGAAATTCGAGTTATAGAATATCAATTGTAGTATAAATACCTCACAGGGAAATAACATTTTATTCGAGTTACAGAATCTAAATAATTCGAGATACCGCATATTTAGAGGTTTAGCGGAAGGCAATGACCATTTTTTTCGTGTCTTACTGCGGATTGCAATTATCGATATTCCACTGTAACCGACGACCAAACGATTTTTTGCAAGATCGACGATTTGGCGATCGTCGGATCGTTGGACCGACTCGTAGTGATATATTAGTAACGTGTGTTTCTATTAGATCAGATAAGATTTGATCAGTTCGTGATTGTATGGTCGAAGCGATAAACAACTATTGTTGAGTGGAGAATTGCACGTGCTGTGGTGATGCTCATTGCTCAGTCAATCAGTGTTAATAACTTATATAGTATATGTTTGCATGCTTTTATATTTACTTTATATTGTGTTGTTGTGCACAATACGCCTTATAGTAAATATCCATGACGTTGGCGGTCAATCCATTAGCTATTCCATTCTTTTATGCATATTTATACAAGAAATAATTAATTATTATTTTAAGAAGTCAATTAAAAAAATTAGTAGTTTAAAAGTTTTTAATTACTGTTTAACTTGCTTTCAATTTTCAAACATATTATATTATGAGTTTGCAGGCGTCCCCTGAATTTGCCGCACGGGGCAGGTGCCTCGGTTTGCCCCCCCCCCTAGATTCTGGGCTGCCGTTAACTACGTTGTTCGATCAATTAGTAATATTTTTGTAACGACGGTAAAATCTCCATAGATTAAGGCTGTCGGAACGCTCTGAATTTAAGCCACACTACGTGGCTAAAAATGCTGTTGCAAGGGTGCCGCTATGGAAATATTTTGAAGATTTAAAAAACTTTTCCGAAAAAGGAAGAGTCACTTTAGGTTAGGAACAATTTTTGGGAAATAAGTACGAATAAGATCATAGTATCACATTGAAAACGTGTGTTTTTTGGCACAATTAATGCTAGCTTTTTTCTTGTAAATCGTACATAAATTACAAAAGTAGTCCATTAGAGACGTAGATTTGTCCTTTGTCTTCCTTACAGAGATAGAATTTTTACAAAATGTTGACGAATAAGTCTACAATCAATTATCAGCCGAAGCCCTATTTTTGGCTTAAAATTAGAGCGTTGTGACAGCCTTAAAATCTCCATTGGTTAATGTTAATGATTTCGCGAAATGTAAACAAAATATAGTGGAACACATAATCATCAATTCTCTCAGTATTCGTATTGTTCGACTTCCGTTTGGCAATATCACGTTTTCCATGGAATTAAACCAAACTGCTGCCGCTGTGAATGGAATACATTATCTAAAGCTATTAAATATTAATACGAGCAATGCGGAGTGGAACAGATAATCATAAATTCACTAAGTTTCTACTGGTCGAGCACATGTCCACCGGTCAGACAGCCAGGCAGCCGAATGGATTAAAAATACGTGTCAATAAAATTTAAAGCATTATTAATATTATGTGAGTGTTTCAATTTTTTTATTTAAAAATATATATTTTCGCAGCAAGTATTATTTTTTACTATATAAAAATGAGTGAGAGTAAAGACTTTGTTCTCGAGCGTTCATATTCAAACGAAAATGTTCGGGGAAACGGTGCAGCGCTATCGGAAAAGTTCGACTTAAATCCGAAAGAATACGAAAATGGTAACGATGACGATGAAAATGTTGAAGTTAAAAATAAGAAGTTTATACAAATTTTTGCTGCGATTAGCGGTGAGTATATAATTTTTAAAACAGAAATATACAACTAGTTTTTAATTGCGCTCGCGTTAATGTCGATTTTTTGGATAATGGTACGCCCCCTTTAGTCAACGACGTTTTTGCAAAATTTGCCCCCCCCCCCAGGCATATGTGATTTCCATTTTTTCTGTGTCCTATACATAGCTTTCAATACTTAAAAGACTGTACGGTCCCAGAGGTTTTTTGGAGCCTAGGACTTATTAGAGTCCAATGGGGCTCCATTTTTTGTTAGATTAAAAAAAACTTTAAATTGGGGCTTACAATGCATTGCCAATAAAGCCAAAAACAGAATTGAAACTTTCTGACCTGATCAAACAAATAATACTATAAATTCGCCCAAAAAAATGTCAAAATGCATCCAAAAAATTGTCGAAATTCACCCGTGATGATGATAATAATCATTAATATGAACGATTTTTTGCTATACGATAAGTGCTCATTGTGAAAAAATATTGAAAATGTATGATAATAATTCAAATTTTGTAAGCCTTTGACGCTTAGGGGTCCCGGGTTTAAGCTCTGTTAGTTCCTACGTAGATCCACCCCTTCTTAAATTTACCGCCCTGGCAGAGCTCTTTTCGTAATGAGGTAAACATTCCTGCCTTCACTAAAAGTGTGATGGTATATTACAGCAGGGATGTCAACTAATTTTTACGTAGCGTCTACTTTTAATAATAAATAATTAATCAAAAATCCAGAAACATTTAATTATTACTTGAATCAAATGATGTTTCGAGTTTCAAGTACCTATATATGTATATACAAATTTAGTATTTAGCGTTGAACCAAAAACAAATTAGGCATAGAACGTATTCGATTCCTGATGATATATTAATATTTCCCATCTTTTTCGTTGAAAATTCAATCAAAATCGGTTCAGTAGTTTTTGAGTTAACCCGAAACAAGTCGACAGGCAATTTCTGAAAACTGCCAATTCGGTCTATGGCATAATTATTACATCTAAAGTCGAAAATGCGTTAAAAACGATTACAGACAACGATTTCATTTCTTTCTATGAAACAGTTTTGTATAAAAAACCAATCAAAAATTACTTCACCATCGATAGACGTAGATACTGATTAATTGTTGTATTTTGGAGTACTTTTTTATAACTTTATCTTTCGCAAAACAAATCTATACATTCATATTTGAAGTTGTTTCAGCTATACAGAAAAAATTGCATCATACAAAAACAGTACACCATCGACACGAATGTTTCATAAGATCAATTAGAATCAAATCATTTATTTATTATTTCACACTTTTAGTACATTTTATTTTAGTTTTTACTGTATTTGGCAACACTGTCATATATGAAATAATTTTGAGTTCGTTCAACTGTCAGTAATTCACCGTATGACAAATTATTGAATTAATAAAGTGATACGGTAAACCAACCGAAATTTTAATTCGTTTAATTGGAAAATTATTCTTTACTTCTCATTTTCGTTGTTCTTTTAGCAGTTATCCAGGTTACTTTAATCCATTTAATGAATTTTTGTGTAAATCTCACATAGGTACATAAAAACCATCCAAACTTAGAAAGAGCTATCTTTGTCAATTTATTGGAACACTTTTCCACTTATTTATTGTCATCTGTTAGCAAGTTAACAAATTCTTCTATACTAGTGCCGTAGCTATATTCTTAAATCTCTTCTACCTGCCGCGTCTAAAGAAGTTTCATTTCGAAGAGGTATCGAAAATTCGACCTTGAGCTTGGGATTTGACATAAAACGATACGACATCTGATGACAGAAATTTAAACCATTAACACATTACATTTAACATGGTGTTAGTATGTCATTATGTGAATGAAAAATGGAGGAATCGACATTACATTAATTGGCCTACACTGACCCCATATGGCGTTGTTTATATCGCGTTTCCATGACTCCTCTATTATAAGCCCCCAGTTCACAGGTTTTAATCCCAAAACTGATGAAAGGATTCAATGAATTTTTAAATTAATGTTTAAAAAAAAGCGAAAATGCGATTCGATGCTGCCGCGAGGCTCAATTTAACAAAACAAACAAAAAAAAAAACGACATAAGTAATGTTTCCTTGTGGCCACAAATTTGTTAAAAATATTATATTTAGTGGTCTGTTTTATTGTAATCATTGAAGTTTATTGCGGCCTTCAAAATCGTTCAAAATAAAATGTGCAAATTAATTACATATATATAAGCAGATAGTATTTGTGCATTTGCAATTATGTGGAACTTATATGTTATTTAAATATGCCATAATAATTTTAAGTAATTTTTATACTATATCAAACTAACTGTTCTGATTCAATGACCCATTTATTTTAAAATAAACGGATCTGACTCAATTCGAATCAACTTCCCCATATACAGTGGCGTGGCTACATAACCAGGGTTCCGGTGCAAAAATGAAATTGGAGATTTATCTAAATTAGTTAAGTTTTAACGGCACAGCACCGACCACACGGAGCCCTATTTTCAATATAAAATGAAAAGTATTAATATAATAGAGATAAAGTTCGACATTTTTTTCGGAAATTTCCTCCTTTCAAGGAATATTTTTTATTAGTGTATTTGCCATATGGCAACATACACTATTGGCGTCGGTCGGATGGCGGGACCTAGGGGCCGGACCAAAATTTCTCGACGTTTCATAACCTCCTAAACACTTTGGCACCATTTTTAAAAATGTTTATACATATATATATATATATATATATATATATATATATATATATATATATATATATTTATATATATATATATATGTGCGGGCAATAACTTTCGAAAGAGTTAATTGATTTTAACGAAATTTTGTCCGCATGTTGGAATCCACCACCGGAAGAACCCTATTTAAAATGGGCCCAATCGGGCCATTTCAAGGGTAGTTTTTAGGGGTTGAAAAAAGTTTTTGGGCCCCAAAATACCGAAAAAATTCTCCGAATCGTTTCAAAATTGAAATTTAACCCCCTGGTAGTAATTAAAAAGTTTCCCCAAAATTTTAATAAAATCGGCCCGAGAGGACCGAATTTACAAATTTTATGAAAACACTAGTTTGCAGATAGTGACCTATTTATTAAAGGGTGTATTTAATTCGGTGTAGACGTTAGATTGATAATAATATTACAATTAAAAAAAAATGTTATTTTAAGGGGTGCATTAAGGGGTTAAATTTTTTATTTTGCCCAAAAACAAAATTAATATCACATAATAAAAGTATAAAACCACACGGCCCTATACAAGCAAATACACTATATTGTCGGCAGGGTTTTGGCACTGCGACCCGGGTTTTTTTAATTTCATTAGCATTTATAGTTTTCGAGTGATTTGCAAAAAATCAGACTTCCTTTTTGGGATTATTTATTTGTTAATAACTTTTGAAATTGTTTATGTGCGAATTTCAAACTTGTGCACATTTTTCTAGAGGTGATTACGAATCCAATAAGCGATGACACGTATTTTAACACGCGGTACCAAAAACTTAACACGTTTTTCAACTTGCGAACCAGACTAAAGAGGTTAAGGAGTCAAAAATTCTTAATTCGATTAGGATATTTAAATAACGTATTCGAACGTTGCTCAAGAGGCCGAGGGCTTCGGTGCATTGCACCGCCTAGCCCTTTGATAGCTACGCCACTGCCCATATAGTTCAGTAGTTTCATTATCAGGCGAAGGGATAATGACGCTGGAAGCATAGCAATAATTTGCCGTTACTCTGAAATACGATATCAAATTAGAGACACTTGTCGGCCACCTAAAGCCAGCGCCCGAGACCTAGGCTTCGTTTCCTGAGAATTCTATATATGTATTTTTGTTACGAATTCTTTGTATTGGAATTTCATCGACTGTTTCTAAAAAAAAAAATTAGCGTTTTTTTTCGTGATTTTTTGTAGACAAATTCGATTTTTTTCTATTTACGTTATGGTAACTTCAGAATCAGAATTATTAGGTACACATTTTTATAGGAATTTACTCTTACTTTCAAAATGCACGCAATAAATAAGTTTGAAAAGTGTAATTATTGCTTATAATCAACATAATATACGAGTAATTACTTAGCACTTTCATAAAATTGTTTTGACCACTTATGGCTTTCTATAAATAGTTTAATAATTAAATCATTTTTACCCAATATGTGTCGGAAAAAAACGAAGTAAATAGATGAGAGTGCAGAATCACTATAATAATCTATGAGAATTAAATATAGCAAACTCACCAATGAATCCTGTTCTCCTGTTCATAGGTTCTCTGACAAAATTCTCAACCGGCATGATGACTGCTTGGACGTCACCATCTCTTCCAAAGCTCCAAGCCGAGGACTCGCCAATACCTCTGACCCACGGTCAAAGCTCTTGGGTGACCGGCTGCTATCAGATCGGCGGTTTCTTGACGGTATTCCTAATGGCAGCAACTGTAGATATCTTCGGTCGAAAACGCGGCATTCTGTTCAGCGCATTCCCGGTTTTGATCTCCTGGTTACTCATTATCTATGCCAATTCACCAGGAATGCTGTACACGGCTCGGATAGTCGGTGGAATTGGAGGCGGTTACGGGAAAATCGTGACCGGGACATATATCGGCGAAATTGCGGAGCCGGAAATACGAGGTGCCCTCGGAACATTCATGGCGATCACATATAATCTGGGTTTACTATTCGTTTACTGCATAGGACCTTACGTTTCGATACAAACGTTCGGTTGGATGTCAACGGTGATTCCGATCACTTTGTTTCTAACTTTCATGTGGATGCCAGAAACGCCTTACTTCTATCTGATGAACGGGCAAGTGACAAAAGCGAGACGCACACTCGAAAAACTACGCGGTCACAAACACATCGAAAAAGAATTTGATAGAATATCACAAGGCATCGAAAAGAAACAGAACATATTTATCGGTGCAAAAGATTTATTTTGCGTTAAGAGCAACCGAAAAGGATTGATCATCATCACTTTCTTATTTCTTTCGATACAATTTTGCGGAAAAATACCGATAATCGCCTATTCGCAAAGCATTTTCGATCAAGCAGGCGGTGCAATCCCGCCAGATTTGTCATCGATCATCACTTGTTTAGTTCAACTGGTTGCGTTCATTGTTTCAACTTTCACAGTCGATCGATGCGGAAGGAGACCGTTACTGATATCATCGTGTTTCGGTTCGGGTATTTCGTTAGGGGTGCTCAGTATTTATTTTTATTTAAAAGAAATGACTGCTTACGATACGACGCCAATTAATTGGATACCGTTAGTTTCACTGATGGTTTATAATTTTGTTTTTAATATCGGTATCGGGAACATTCCCTTTATTATGGTAGGTGAAATGTTTCCGGCGGAAGTGAAAGCGTTGGCTGTATGTCTGACGTCGCTCTGTCTTCCATTGGCCTCGCTTAGCGCCGTCAAACTCTACCAGGAAGTCATCGATGATTTCGGAATATGCACGCCATTTGGACTGTTCTCGGCGTGGTCGTTCATTGCTGCCGTGTTCATAGTGTTCCAAGTGCCTGAAACAAAAGGAAAATCATTAGAAGAAATACAAGAGTATTTAACTGATAAAAAATTGTACTTAAGTAAACATTCAAGCTCGTGATAGTTATTCTGACGATATTTAATTAATTAGAAGAACGTAACCGAACAGTATTAGTTACTCATTAAATAGTAAGTGATCAGTACCAAATATAAGATGAAGGTTAGTCTCCCACGAATATTACGAAACTTCGACAATATTGCGATTACATACAAATCAGACCATTTTATCTCAAAATTGTTGACAATTTCACTGTCAATCTGCTGACAAAATGTCGCTGTCAATTTAAAATCTGTCCGGACGAACCTGACGCCGAAAGCAGAAATATCCTCTGATATATCTTTATCTTTCCGTGTCGATTTCGTTCATATAAATTTTAGCTTGCCAGCGAAACTTAATTTTTAGCAAGATTAGATATCGCGTAGGAAATCCCCGACTTGCGTTATATTTTCGCTCATTTTTCATTCCCCTCTTGCCGCACTGTAATAATGTATATACTCGTAAAGAAATAGACTTTTAAGCATTAACATTTTTTAAATCGATTCAGTAGTTTCTAAGATTAACGTGAATTTTACCTATTTTTAATATTCATATTGATGAGGGAGGTTTCAAACTATGTTGAAAGGCATCGAAAGAATCAAACGTCGCGCTGCCGTCGTATTATTGGTGGGAAAGCTGCCTGGAACATCTGTTAGATACAAAAAAGGGTCAAAGAAAAATAAAAAAATGACCTTTTCGATGGTTGAATTCTTGTTGAGTTAGTTTTACAGTATTATTTAAGAAGCAAAAATATTGACGGATTCCATTTGAACATTTATTTTATTGTATTTTTATAGACATTTAGTTATTTTGGAGCCGACTTAAGATGTAGTTTTAAAATGTTCAGTGAGATTTTTGCAGTACGTGCTACATTTTAACCATTTTTTACACATAAACATTCTGTAATCTTCTGCTCGCCTGATATTAAAACCAAGCTAAACGTTGCAATTCCTCCTTTAAAAATCGGACAAGAAAAAAAAACATTTTTTATTGGTTTTAAAAACAGACCGAATTCAAGCTTGTCGATTAAAGCTGTACGGTGCTGTCACAATGTAATATGTTATTGTATTTAAAACATTTTATACTTCAAACTGCTGGACAGTAATTATTGTCAAACTGTAATAATGATAATTTAGGAGCTTCCACAAGTCGGCCATTGTTATTATTGCAATTGTTTAAGATATTAATTAATGAAATTCTTTAAATGATTTTGATATACACAGAACTTTTGGAAAATATTCAAGAATAGAGGCAATTTTTCTTTTATCTCAATCTTACGTCATTTTCTACCTCAATCAGTGACGGTTTCCAACCATATAATTCGGCACTGACGATGAATATTTTAAGGTCCACACCCAAGGGCGTCGCCAGCCTTTGAGCCAGAGGGGGGCAGAAGGATGAGAAAAAAACAAAAATTTCAGATTTTTGAGGGTTAAAATATTAAATATTAACTCATTTATTGAATCCTTAAAGTTGATTTTAGTTTCAGAGTGATTCTGCTGAACGCTACGTTTTATTACTCACTTATTCTGTGACATTAGGCACGAAAACTTATAACTTAAAAATATCCCGAACCTCTAGGGAGGGGCAGCTGCCCCTATCTGCTCCCCCCTTGGCGACGCCCCTGTCCACACCCACTGAATCGGATCGGCTCGACACGGCAGTTTATACGCACTCTTGATCCAATTCGGTGGGTGTGGACCTTTATCGTCACTTATTTGATAAATTCTTTATTATATAATACCGGCCGAATCTATTTTATTTATAATTTTTGTGTCCTCATCATTTTCAAAATAGGCTTTTCTATTTCAGTCCGAAAATAGTGGTACGTTGATGGTCGGTGCCGACATCGCGATATCGGTATCGGCCATCAGTGTAATCGATACCGTTTCGGCCTAAGCAGAATCATGATTATGTATCAACATTTAAGTATTTTTAAGCATAATTTTAATTAATTTTCGTTAATGATTCGTATAATAACACATTAAAAAATTGTGTCCATTATTATTCTTCATTTTCGACCTTTGAATAAATTATTGTAACATAAATTATTTATTGCTAATATAATTGTGTATTGGCAATTGTTTTATAATAAAAGACATGTGTAATATTTAACTATTTTTCATTTAAATAATAAATCAGTGACCGAAAAGTCAAACCACTTATTTCGAACCTTTCGACCATTTAAGATTCAGTACCTAGGAAAAAAAACGGAATTCATAGAATCAAACGTTTATCCGTCCGCCCGTAAGTCTATCACAGTCGAATTTCTCTGGTCTAAATAATATTTGGAAATTTGAGCTTGTTACCTTAACAAGTTGAAATTTGGCAACAGTAATAGATATATTAACAAAATAAAATTACTTGCAATATACTGTTCAATTGATTTTTTATTTATATAAAGACGTTTCGACTAACAGTTTTAGTCCTTTTCAATTTTAATTTTAATTGAAAAGGACTAAAACTGTTAGTCGAAACGTCTTTATATAAATAAAAAATCAATTGAACAGTATATTGCAAGTAATTTTATTTTGTTATTATATATTATATTCTAATGATTTGAACAGAAAAATATTTTTTGAACTACTAGATAAAACTGCATTTTAAGTGACCCATTCGGCACTAGTACTGTAATGAAAAACAAAGTTGGTTGCGCTATACCAATTCCGCAGTAAATGAAGTTTTTAGAATTCCGTACCTCCGATGACAAAACGAAACCCTTATAGGATCATCTTGTATCTGTTTGTTACAGCTTATTTTTTTATAATTAATTATATTGACTCTACTAACAGTAATAGAATATTAAATAAAACGAAACCACTTGCGATTACTGTTCAAAACATTTTTTTATTTACAAAACGTTTCGACCAAATTTTGGTCCTTTTCAATTTATTAAAATATAAAATAAATTTATTATAATTTATTTTATATTTTAATAAATTGAAAAGGACCAAAATTTGGTCGAAACGTTTTGTAAATAAAAAAATGTTTTGAACAGTAATCGCAAGTGGTTTCGTTTTATTTTTTATTTTTTTATAGCCATGGTACTATTAGAAGTAAGTTTATAGTACATTACGTGGCAAGGGGCGAAACCGAGCGAATGCAAACGAGCGTGCAGCTAACTTCATGCAAGTTTACGTTCGCGAGGGTTCAGCCCCGTGCCGCGTATACTATTTTTCACAAAAAGAACATCGATCGAAAATGGCGGCTCGTAGCCTGCGGAGTGTTGCGAAAATGGCGGTATGCAGGTGAGCGGGTGCGAAAGTACTTTACAAACCCTAGAGTTTCCAAGCCTCTTATTATAAACACTAGGGTTTGTAATAAGAGGCTTGGAAACTCTAGGGTTTGTAAAGTACTTTCGCACCCGCTCACTTGCATACCGTCATTTTCGCAACGTTTCGCAGGCTACGGAAGCCGTCATTTTCGATGTTCGTATTGTGAAAAAATAATTTTAGCACAAAATGATTCCCCTAGAATGAGATCTGAGTTTTCGACCATTTTAAATTAAATTTTTACGCAATACTTGAAAATAATAATTTCCATAAAATTTTTAAAATAGTTATTAACTAAAAGTGACAAGCAAACATTAAGTTTGACACAAACAAATAATCTACATGCTCTATTATTATTCTAACAGAATATTCTTTCTAAAATATGTACTATATATTCATTTTATTGTAAAGGGTGATTTTTTAAGAGTGTCCGAACTTCTATCCGAGAAGGCTGTGAAATGAACTGTCACTTTTCGCGCTTGTAGTGTCAGAATTATTCAGTATAGTCTGGCAAATCATTATGGAAAGAATAACACCAGAGCAACGCTTGCAAATTGTCCAAATTTATTATCAAAACCAGTGTTCTGTGCGCCAAACTTATCGAGCACTTCGTGAATTCTATGGTGCCCATAATAGCCCAACCGAACGATGTATTCGCCGAATTATAGACAAATTTCGAACGTAATTTACATTACTCGATATTAAAACAAAAACCAGACAAAAAACTGTGCGTTCCCAAGAAAATGTCGCCGCTGTAGCTGCCAGTGTTGATGAAGACCCAAATTTGTCAATTCGTAGACGTTCGCAAGAAGTTGGGCTTTGTTATTCGACTATGTGGACAATTTTGACTAAAGATCTTGGTCTGGTGCCTTACAAGATCCAGCTTACCCAAGAACTTAAGCCGCAACAAGATCATCGTTTGCGTCGTACGTTCGCTGAATGGTCTCTTAGTCAATTGCAACTTGATCCAGAATTTAACCGCAAAATTTTGTTCAGCGACGAAGCTCATTTTTGGTTAAACGGTTACGTTAATAAACAGAATTGCCGTATTTGGAGTGAAAATAATCCCAAAATGATTCAACAATTGCTGTTGCATCCAGAGAAATGCACGGTATGGTGTGGATTATACGCCGGTGGCATTATTGGGCCGTATTTTTTTAAAAATGGAGCTGGAAACCGCGTGACAGTTAATGGGGATCGTTACAGAGCAATGATTAATGATTATTTAATTCCAAATTTGAATGGTATTGATTTGGACGGGATGTGGTTCCAACAGGACGGAGCCACATGTCATACAGCCAACGCAACAATGGATTTATTGAGGGAAGAATTCGGTGAGAAAATTATTTCGAGGAATGGACCTGTCAACTGGTCCCCAAGGTCGTGTGATTTAACGCCATTAGATTATTTTCTGTGGGGTTACGTTAAATCTTTGGTCTATGCCGATAAACCGGCAAATATTGACGCATTGGAACACAACATAACGCGGACAATTGCAGACATAAGTCCCCAATTGTTTGAAAAAGTGGTCGGAAATTGGATTGACAGAATGCGCTTTGTTAGAAGAAGCCGCGGCGGACATTTGACCGAAATTATTTTCAAACATTAATGCCATTAAATGTTATTTCACATAAAGTAAATAGTTTAGAGATATCTAATATGGTTGTTGTTTAATTTGAATTTAAAGTTCGGACACTCTTAAAAAATCATCCTTTACATTTGATGTTCCCGACTAAGGTTAGTGAATATCTACATAATCTAATTTTTGTTTTTATATATATTTTATTTTTATATTTTAATTACTTATAATTTGTTTCCAGTACTTGATAAAGTCGTAATTAACGACGAAACGTTGTACATAAGTTAATGTAGCTTCAAATATATATAGTCCAAATACCTACTAACATCTTAATTATTAATCTATGGACACAAAATATGCAGATTAGAAGTAAAATTTGCTACATAAAATATATATATTGTTACGAGTGATCAGTATAGTCCATACAGTTGATTTTCAATTTACTTTTTATTCCTGTTTTTTATCGGAAATCTAAAACGTCTCTTTACCAGATATATTATGTAACCAGGATTTATTAAGCGTACTTTGTTAATCTAATCTAAGCTGATATAGTTTGCCAACCTCTTTTATTAAATACAATGACCTGTTATCTTAACCCAATTAAACAAAAATCGCCACATCTAATCTTTTAAATATAAATCCAACAAAACAAAAACATTCACTCGAAAAAAAGCATGGCGCACAGACACTGTATTTTCGTAATTACGCTGATTTCGGTGTATTTTATTTTTACACGTAGGTAAAAATGTGTTTTAGTGAGAAGAAAAAATAAAGTGATTGCGTGTTTGAAGTTATACTTCTTTGGCGTGATTAAAAACTAATATTTAATATACATGCAAGTAATGTATTCAAATGAAATATTCAAAAAGTTTAAGAATAATACTTACAAAAAATTAACATCTAATATTTGAAAACATTTTTAAGAGTTTATTTTGGCTTTTACTTTTATAATACCTAAATCCGTTAAGTAATCAAAAATACGATATTACAAATTCCACAGGATGGGACTTAAACGACTATTAGTTATAATCAAAGGTTATAGTCGTCTAATCACTAGTGTATTACACATGAAAGTGGATTGATTTCGTCCATCTGTCATTTCAGTCTGGGTCTCTTATGGCCAACTTCATACTGTCGAATTTGTGTTAACGTTGCCTGCTAAAAATTTACTCTCAACGCGCCAAAAGAAGTATAACTTAAAAAATTGAAAATGTTTTTGGTGTTTTCGTTTTTCATTATATCATTTGCTGAACTTTCAAGTTCAAGAAACGCCATAATTATATTCGTTAATATTTTATCTTCGCAGATTCAATTAGGCAAACGCGAATTGCAAAAGGTAGGGAATCAAAAGGTTATCCATGGATGGGACAGTTCGTTGCACTGGGACCTGGAAATGAGATTTTACAGAGCTGTGGAGCAACCTTAATACATCCCCAATGGGCATTAACGGCGGCACACTGCTTATATCCAAAAAATAGAAACGAACCAATTTCAGAATTAAAAAATGTAAGTGAAAAATCACTCTGGTTTTTTTTAAACCTCCCATCGGCTTCAGAGATTCAGTCCCATGTGTCAGACACAATGTGATGAGGATTATACAAACAAGGATTAAATGAGTCAACACCTATTCTCGCCATAGGCCCACCCAACATTAAGATCCCAAAACAAACACAGGACTCAGACCAGTGTCGGATTAAACCAGCGCGGGGCCTGTAGCAAATTCTGTCAAGGGGCCCTTGGTTTGCTTTAGGTTCTCAAGTTTAGGGTATTAAATAAAAGAAAACTGTTACAAATAAACTTTTCTGGATTTAATATGGGCAAATTTAGAGATAACACTTTCAATATCGACTTCTTTAAGCAAATCATGCTCTATAATCAACAAAGTGAGATGATTAAGACGTTCTTGGCCCATCGTGTTCCTTAATTCATTTTTAATACGTTTTAATGTTGAAAAAGAACGTTCGCCACTGCAGTTAGTGATCATGAAAGACAAGTAAATGCGTAAGGCAATTTCTAAGTTTGGGAAACACGATTCTAAAGAATTATTTAATAAAAGTTTATAAAATTGCTGTTCCAGAGGCTCCTGTTTCTTGCTGTCAATAACAGTAGCCACATCTGTTTTCCTTTTTACTTGAGACTCTAAAGCACCTTGCTCTTAATCTACCGTCACTAGCTTTCAATAATCTCGAAACATGATCGATATGATAATCGATTCAAAAAAAGGTTAGCTATATTCACTCATTAAATGAATCTATATTTTATAATAAATCAACCAACCGCAGTAGATTGGATCGTGACGAGTTAATAAAATTTAAATAGTTCGCCTGTTTTCTCGAAATACTTATAATCGATATTATATTAAAATCGATTAAAAAAGTACAATCTCGGCTACGTAAACTCGCAAAATAAATGTATAGTGTATACCTATATAAAAAATAAAAATCTGGCCGCTTGAAGAGTAGAAATGTGGTATAGATGCTAGTCTAAATATATCGATTATAATTAAACATTAGAACATTAACGTTAAAAAGTTCGTAAAATACCTACTTATTTTTACGATTTAACGTAACGTAATCGAGTTTTAGATTTTCAAGTGGAAGTGAGGCATAGCCTAAGCGCTTCGCTTTTAAGGCATGCAAGATATTTTACGCTCCTATCTAAATTAATATTTTTTTATTACGGTCAGACAGGCGTTGGAGCGCGGGGCCCCCAAATTCGCGGGGCCCGTAGCATTTGCTAATCTTGCTACGTGGCTAATCCGGCACTGACTCAGACCTTGGAATAACACATAAAATGACTATACTGTAAGTAAGTGGTTACTCTAGGTTACACGAAAGTAAGTACATACGTGTATATTTAGTTGCCCGTTTTGAACTTCTTCGAACAGTTTCAATGAAATCCGATTCAAACAAAAACTTGTTAAAAAGGAACGTTCAGAATAATATTATATTAAATTATTTAATAATAACAAGAAAAGTAGTAATGTCGACAAAAAGTTTCGAATAAAAATAATCGAACTGAGTGACGACTGCTGGCGAATTGTTGAAATAAAACGGCTTGTCTTATACATATTGAAATTAAATTTTCTCCTCTGCGCATACAACGTCTAACTGTCGTGTAGAGCGAGTTGCATAGCACGGTGTTAATTAACAAATGAAATTAACAATTAAAAACCTTTCTTAGATCTCAAAAGCTCAATAAAATTCTAAAAAGAAGTTTTGAAATGTAAAATGGCTCATTACGCACTAGTACGGTAAAGAAAACGTCAGAAATGGACCATGGAGTACAAGCCCGGAAGCCAAAAGTTTTAAAATAAAATTGATCGCGTTATACCGATTCTATAGTAGATCAGTGTTTGTCACTGAGTTTGCTTTTTAAGTACCGTTTGCTCACAAAAATTTTGAAAATGAAGTGAAAACCAGCCATTTTTATACGAGTTGCATGTAAAAATACCTTGCGCGTAATATTATTACGGCTCATCGCTCATCGGAATATACAACCCGTTACAACATTAGATATACATATGTTCATTTACTATTTTAGTTTCTGATTTATTGTATACATATATGCGAACTACTAAGCTTTATGACTATACAAAATTTCATAGACGCTGATGAACTCAGCTGTTGAGCGTCTAATATCTAT
This sequence comes from Venustoraphidia nigricollis, assembly GCA_034508555.1. Taxonomy (NCBI): domain Eukaryota; kingdom Metazoa; phylum Arthropoda; class Insecta; order Raphidioptera; family Raphidiidae; genus Venustoraphidia; species Venustoraphidia nigricollis. The sequence goes on from JAVRKA010000030.1 coordinate 439,384, forward strand.
AAGCTCTCTCTCTCTCTTTTTCTCTACCAAATTTCCACCTGACATTATTTTTTTTTAGTCCAGAGAAATTCGACTGTGCCAGACATACGGACAAATGAGTAATTCCCAAAGAGGTACGAAACCTTAAAAAGACTCTCATTTTTCAGATTCAAATTAAATTTGGATCAATACATTACAACAGCGGAACACCATTTTCAATATCTAAAGCGATCGTCAATCCAGACTACGATGTCCTCCAATTGGGTTACGAGAATGATGTCTTGATTTTAAAATTGACATCAGAAGTTCCTGAAACCGTTGGTGAGCCGATAATTCTGTCGGACGACATATTGCCATTTCTTCCGGGCGACGTCGGCTTGGTACCAGGCTGGGGAACGGACGATAGCGGTAAACAAAATCCCGTCCTTCTGGAAGCGGAGTTACCGCTTGGATGTCCTCCGTTGGCCGTGCCATGGGGATATATTTGCGCAGCGCCTGATCCTGACGACGCGCCGTACGTCTGTAAGGGAGACGACGGAGGACCTGTTGTTGTCAAGGACCAGCAAGGACGACAGGTCCAACTGGCAATTGTTAGTTACCATCTGTACAGGGAGACTTGTAAATCGTACACGTTTTTCGTCAACGTGCCTTTTCATTTTGACTGGATTCACGCGCAGATAGCCAAGAACTAAGGGTGTTCACTGTTTCTGATTTGGACTTTATACAAACACAGAATGACACGGTTGAGGTGACTGCTCATTCAAATTGTAAAAAATGGTCTCGGCGGCATTTCAGAGTTTGGTCGTAAAGGGCATTTTATTTGTCCTAAAAATTGTATCAAAAAATGTTATATTTGTCCAAATTACTGAGATTTCAAATTACAGGATGTCTAATTAACATAAAGTTTATTATTAGTCAGAGAGCTAGTGACCATTTTTCTTATAGTATTTCCTCAAACCTGAGTTTTTGTGAGTCATCTGTCGGAACGCTATGAATTTCAGCCAAAAATAGGGCTTCGGCTGATAGCTGATTGTAGACTTGTTCATCAACATTTTGCAAAAATTATTTCTCTATAAGGAAGATAAAGGACAAATCTAGGTCTCTAATGGACTACTTTTGTAATTTATGCATGATTTACCAGAAAAAGTTGGCATTAATTGTGCCAAAAAACACACCTTTTCAGTGTCGCACTACGACCTTATTCGTACTTATTTCACAAAATTGTTCCATCACAAACTTAAAGTGACTCTTCGTTTTTCGGAAAAGTTTTTTAAATATTCAAAATATTTCCAAAATTTAGAATAATGAACTGACAGCGGCACCCTTGCAATAGCATTTTTTAGCCTCGTAGTGTGGCTTAAATTCAGAGCGTTCCGACAGCCTTAAGGGCACTATCCTGAACATAAAAACCGCAGTCTGGCAGCTGAGACCGGGGACAATGCGTGGGTGGACGCGGTCAAAGATATGTCAAACTGGAGGTGTCACTTAATATACTGCCTCATGTTTGAAATTTTCTGAGCGATAAGTTCAGGTGCCCTTGAGCACAAAAACTCCCTAACTATATTGTTCGTATAAGACTAAATTAATAACAGTAGGATAGCTATAGTTTGCTACAATTATTAAGAAGCACCAATTAGATAAAGCTAAATTAAAAAACAATATTTTCAAACACTGTCACCGTAGGGACTCAAACCCAAACCTTTTCACTATCACGACGTACCTAAAATGAGTTATCAATTACTCAACAGTGACGTATTCGAACAGCCAATCCTTCTCATGTTGAAAGCATATTTTCAATTGTTTTCTCACATCAAGCAAGAGCTAAAAAAATACTGACTAGTTTTTTCTGTATATGTTTGTGTTATATTATTTTTGTCATTGTTACATGAATTTAAATAATTTATTTAGATCAAATAATATACAGAAATCTGGCTCAAAGTCATATGGAAAGAATGGTACATACATCTAGTTTATTTTGAAGGCATTACCATCAAACGTCGAATAAGGTTTATCAAAGAGATTAGAGATTAACACTTTTTTATGCATTTTTTATATACAAACATGCATTCATATGTTCGTAATGTTGAGCTGTGCAGGTGAAGAACGGGTTATATTCAACAGCTGATGAACAGTCACTTTAAAATAAAAATAAAATCATGCAATAAAAACCCATAACACTCTCTCTATAACAGGGATTTTTGCTTTTTAAAGAAGAATCCACTTGTTAATCTTCGGAACAGGGCCTAAACAGTGTTGGCGATGCCACAGATACTTAGTATGCACGTATCTTAAACAGCATTCTTAAAAAAAATTTGGTCACAGTGTAACAAAAACAAAAGAAAACATTATTTTGACCTTGACAGTTACAATGTTACCAGTCTAGTATTGTACCCCACCTTTCCATATTTGCATATAATTTTTTAACTTTGGTATTTAATTACTACTAAACACGTGACACATTCCAGGCATTCGTTCAAAAAAAACAGCTGATTGTGGAATGTACCGTACGATAAATTAAATTAATGTAATAAATAATTAAATAATTAAAAATGACATATCAATGCCTTTTCTTGTACTTTTCGTTTGATTTTATACTCTATAACCTACGAAATTTAGACAGTGACCGCCGCGGGAAGAACCTGAAAATTTGCAGAGAGCATCGGATGAGTGTCTAAATAAACACAATGCTTGCGCCGTCCGCCATATTGGAAAGATGGCGACTAAAAACATATCTTCATCAAAATATAGTTTTCTGTGCCTTCTAGATTAAAATTATGTAGAATCAAATATATTTCTAAAAAAAAGTTGGCTTGATCGAAGGGTTATTCGGTTTCCGGACTGTTCTAGTCTTATTTTCCGACGTTCCAGTCGCGACTGATCCTAAATCCGAAATTTCAAAAAATCTAATCCCGTTTAATTTTTAAAGAAATCTTACATCTGGGAGGTTCGCAAACATAATACCTTCAGAGGCGGATCTAGGTTTCTCGATGCGTAGGACTTATTGAAGTGCAAGGGGTTCCATCTTGTCCAAATTTACTATAAAAATTGTTAAAATATATCCAAAAATTGTCAAAATTCACAAAAAAAAAAGTCAAAATTCACCCAAAATATTGCCAAAATTCATCCAAAAAATTGTCTACATTCACCCATGACTATACGATACGATAAGTGCTCATTGTTAATGAAAAAGTATAAAAAATTTATGGCAATAATTCAATTTTTGTTGGCTGTTGACACTTGGGGGCCCAGGAGTTAAACCCTATTAATATCATCATTGTTCTTTTTTTTCTAAATTCAAATCAACTTTTCGAATAAAGAGGCTATTTTATTATTTCAAAGTGAACATCACCTCCTTGGTGAATACATGTTTAAAATTTAAATAGTAATTTTGCGAGAACAAAAATAGAATCAGAAGTTAAATTTTAATCTATATTTCCCAGATTTCAACACTGACCTTGGGCCAACACAATATCAGGAAGTCGCCAATTATTATCCTCAAATGAATAATGGAGTAGTTATTAACAATGTATCTCAACTTTTAATGTTTATTTACTCACACAGCTTGCTACCGAAAATAATATACCATGACGTAAGATATTATATGACTATTTAATTAAAAATTAAAATATAATGTTAAGCATGTTTTTAAAAAAATACAAACAAATATTAAAACAAAGTTTTGGAATGAGTCACAGGTATTAGTGCAGGCACTGGGCTGGATTCCGTTTGAAAAATCCGGTGGATTCATTCCGATTGATAATAACTTAAGTTCAAGAAGACCTAAAGAATGAAATTCTGAAGGTTGCCGGAAAAATCAACGTGCAAATTTTTTTTAGCCGGACTATGGGCATCCGAAGATTTTATTGTGAATTTTGGGAAACTCCTAAACCAGAAGAGATAGACGTTCGCTTATGCTATAGTTGAAATCAACGTAGCCTGACGACTTTGAATTTTTCTTATGAAACTATAATCTGTAATAACTGATAATAGATATGTTTGAATCTGCCTTGGATAGTTTTTTCTCTGATGAAATACTTAAATGAAAATAAAAACAAACTAAGTTTAGACCGTTAGTTCTGATGAGTTAAAAGATTAAAAAGTAGCAAATCACGTATTTGACAAGGTTTTATACGGCTTAAAATATGGATATTTACAACAACGAAAAGTATAGCAAACAAACACTAAACAGCGGCACAAGCATATTGATGTCGAGAATATAGACAGCGCATGACTGAATTGAAAACGCGTCGCTTAGTAGAAAGAGATAGGTAGCGGTGACTGCCTCCTCATGTCCTTTCCCAGTCAGATTCGAACCAATCGGGTTCACAATGCAAAAGCAAAATTGACAAAAAACCGTTCAGCGATTTCTGAGATAAGCACTTCAGAAAATCGTATAACGGAACCGTCTGTGAGCAACGGAGTTGGTATTTGACCGATAACATTTTGTAATCATTTATATATCATTTTTTTTTATCAATCTGTTCTTTATGTCAATGATCGTATAAGGAATGCGTAAAAGTAAATGCTTGTATAATCGATAATTAGAAATAAATCGTGCAAGTCCAATGGCGGTGATTTAAGGATGCTTTGATTTTACGGCTTTATTATTTAATAAAGTAAGTAAAAAAATATTATTAAAAAAACCTTTTAAAGACAAGCTTTTATTGAATTGTAAAAAGAAGAAAATAACTCTTAATACCTACTTTAGGTTCATAATTATAAAAGCGTGGGTTGTAAGCTCTATGATAGTAACGACCCACGCTTTTATAATTATGAACCTAAAGTATTATGAGTTATTTTCTTCTTTTTTAGTACAATTCAATAAAACCTTGTCTTTAAAAAAAATTTTTAGTAATATTTTATTTTGTTCGTTTTAGTCTTTCAAAAGTGTTTACTATTAAAACATCAATTTATTACAATTAATTGATTATTTTATTCTAATATTCTACATATCAAACTTTTCCATTTGATATCCGTGTCAAGGAGGTTGTAAAGAAGTGGGTAATCCGCCATTTTATGTGGCAGCCATATTGGACTTAGAATGATGTCACACAGCTTACAGTATTCTATTTGTCATTTGATACCAATATCGAGGGGGTTTTACAGAAAAAGGTAATCCGCCATTTTGTTTTGGTCTCCATATTGGAAGTCACACTGCTCATTGTATTCTACTTGTCATATCCTTTCATTTGATACCCATGTGGAGGGGATTGTAAAGAAGATGGTAATGGTGGCGGCCATATTGGATCTAGCATAATATTCAATATACTATGTTATATTGTCATCACAACCAAAGGTGTGTGCAAAATTTCAGCATACTCGGATATCGGGAAGTCGGCCAAAAATCGATCGCAAGATTTGACGCGACATACAAACATTGCAAGTTAAATAAACGCTTGTAAAAAACCTTTTTGCACTATGCCTCCTACAAAATATATGCTTTTCATGCCTATATAACGGTAGTAAAATGGTCCAATTAACGATACTGTTGAAAAGACTATCTAATCAATTCAGCAGGAATTTTCAAAAGCGATCTATCAGTTATCATTTAAAACTATAATAACGCGAACAATAAAATAGACGTAGTTTTCCCAACGAACACAAATAGATTGCAAACGGACAAAAATACAAAAAATATACATATTATTATTGTGACGTGAAAATCAGTTATTTTATAGAAAATACGTGGAAAAAATGTAGTTTGTAGGTATTTCGAACGTAATGATATTATTATGAGTCATGTGATTGGTTAAAACTCGCTAACGCTCCTTATAACATACTGTTGCAGTTCGTACAAAATTATATTCATTACGGTCTAGATACATAAACTACTCTTTTATAAATCTTAGTGGTCGCGACGTTAATCGTGAACTAAGAAGTTTTACTTCAATAAAATTTTCAAATAATAAACGCATCGACGCCTATGCTTCTGAATTCAAATACTTACTTTTCAATGAAAAAGCGTTCAAAAAACGATTTACAGTAATTTCAATTTATTTAAAAAAAACTTTGGCACGTCAAAATTTAAAGTACTTATATGTAAAGAAATAAATTTAAATTATTCATCGGTTCATCTCACAGAAAGTTAAAATTACGCTAAATAAGTTGTATAAAAAATATACTAGCTGCGACCAAATACCTACATCTAGCACCGCAATATATCGACGACTTAAGTTAACAAAAACATCATTCGACAGCAAACTATTTTAAAGACAGAGACGTGAAAGCTGTTATGACGTGTGTATATGAATTGAGTATTTGAATTAAAAAAAACTACTCATTTTTTTATTTTTTAAATAATAAGTATATCGTAAATAATATTGAAGAACGAAAAGAAAAAAATTTAAGTCATAGGTAATTAGTAACAAATTAATTAAAAAGTATAAAACTTCATAAGAAATCACGTGACTACAAAACATGCCAGGAACGTGTGTGACGTCAAAATGATACAAGTCGTGTATTTGGGTATGTTTTATTATACATGCTATCAAAGTAACCATGGCAACCAGGGTCATAAAAACATTTTGACGTCAGAGAGGTTTTTGGCGCGTTATCGGATCTTAGCTTAAACATTATTTTTAAATTAAATATAACTTTTTAATTATGAAATTAAACAAAATAATAAAAGTAGTTTTGCTATAAAACTTGTATGTAATTTTTCCATTTATGTAAAAAGAAAAATTCATTCAAAAATTCAATTGTCTTTATTACTGTAATAACGCGAGTACTCGAATTTTGCGAATATATTATGCTGTCGATCTGAAATTAATATTTTTTTATGCTTAATGATTTTTGATAGATTTCAATAAAGTCTACCGTACCGAAGCGTCATCCATAAACTACTTAATCAACGATTTTGATGCTTGACAAGTGTGCGCGATCTTTTCTATTGTCTATTTGAAATTAATATGTTTTTTTTTTAGATCTCAATTAAGTCTACAGTACCCCTCGACAAAATTAATACGTTTGCCAACAAAATAAGAGTTCGGTGAGTATAAAAATTTACATTATTCTAGGTTAGGGGTTAGCTGTTTTATGATGCTATAAAAAAATGCGTAACGGGTTCATTCCGATATTTTTTTCTAAATATCGCCCACCCCGATTTCTTAGTTCCGATTTGGAATTTCTAGTACTTAGTATGCGAGGCATGAAATTTTAAAATGTTTATAAACTAAAGAGACGGGAAATTTGCAATTACTGCGTTTACCTCCGCAATCCAAAGAAAATGCATTCTACTTAAATACAGGCAGATCTGAAAGTATCTTATCGTATGGAGACGATTATTAATATGGGCATTCCACTAAACGAAAACTGATAATTTTGAACAGTGCGTAGTTATCCCGACTTAAATAACGTAAACCAACTGTTTTGTTCCTATATTCCTCCTTTTAATTACTTACAAACAAAAATTATAAAAAACATACTTTTTTAAACGCTGAGCATAAACCGCTATATAATAACGTAGAAGACAGTTGTAAAATAAATTATTTGATTGTTAAAAAATTTCATTGACAATGACCTTGAAGACGGTGACAATACATATTTCTTTATTAAATCGATCCTTTTCGAAAAATAATAATTGACTGGATATTTTTTTTAACTGAGTATAATTGTACTTAACAGTATTTTTTGTAGTTTCCACATCGTAATGGCAATTTTTTACGTATTTTAATCAAAAATGTTCCCTGAAAAACGATATTTCTCTACGTAAATCAATAATTTGTTTTTGCGTTAGTACAATCAAATGTTCTACAAAAAACTGTAAATATATGATCACAATCTAACGTCATTGCAGTTAAATCAAACTTTTCGACAATGTTTTCTGCCAGCCCTAGCCCGACAATCAGAGGCCGTATTTAAAATTCCTTGAAAATACATACTTTTGACAAAAAAATTAATATAGAAAAAAATTTTAAAAATGTTCCAAAAATTCTTTCATAATCTATTTATGTGGGACGACCTCACTGACATTAAAAATCTTTATGAAGACGTGTTGGAATCAGCATCTTTTCTACAAATCGTCGGCAACACAGCTGACAATGTCTTTTTTTTAATAAAAAAATACATGTAGACCGCGGCATACTTTGTCTTCGCTCAATACTGAAATCGTTATTTTTATTATCAACTACTGTTGTTTTTTTGCAAGTAAGAAAGCAAAGCAATAAACAAGTTATACAATATGTAAATAAACGAGAGGCGTAAAAAAAGTTTCCGATATTAATTTTAAAAAAATCGTCATAATACCGTAATCGGCTGGATTAAAAAAAAACCCTAGCTGTTGACCTTACAAAAAAAAACGGTCAAGTGCGAGCAGAACTCGCATGAAGGGTTCCGTAACATTCAGTTTTCCGTAAGAACTTTAAGACTTAGGATTTTCGTTTAGGTTTTCCTGCAAACTATGAGTGCCTCACTCATAGTTTCCCTATTTATTCAAAATATGAAGCTCAGTAGTTTCGAAGATAACGGGAATGCTCGATTTTCGTATATTTTCTTTAAAATCTTTTAAACTTAGAAATTACAAAAAAATATTCTCATAACACGCCCTTTCTTTTGATATATCGCATGATGCACTAGAATTTTTTTTAATTTTTCCTCCAAAATTAATCCCAAAAATTGGAATTCGTTTATTTACGCTACATGGCCGTGATTGGGTCACTTAACTCTATATATGTACCAAATTTCAACTTTTTTCGTGCAGTAGATTAAGAGAAAATAAGCAGTGACACACACAGATCCTATAATGTAGGGAAAAAGACGATGAAACCGATAAATGAACGAGTATTCAATTATCAAATAAAGTATATTCAGTTCAGCGATACGATCAATGTGAACTCCATCCTGTCTCAACACAGAATGCTACCGTTTCCGCTTACAATCTTTACAATATCAATGTACGCAGCTTACATAACATAAACCATTACACAATTCATAGGACAATATACTGAATAACATGGGTCAAACATTCGTTTACAATAAGGGTTCCGTTTTTTCATCGGATGTACGGAACCCTAAAAATCAGATTCATGATGTTATGATAATCAAATTTTGAATAACCCAGACACATAATATTAACATAATAAGGCGTGTTTGTTCTTACCGGTTGAGTTGTCGGCCCTGCAACTAGTATGAATGTCTAGGTGCTTGTAATTTGTGGTCGAGGGCCATGACGGCTCTCAGTCTTCACCCGACTAGGTGATTGATGTACCGATTTCACGGGCGTAGCGCCGTGAACCGGAACATTCCATGGCACTTTTAGTATTTTTTTCCGAGTCCTTAAAATTATTTGATTGCATTTATTTTTATATAGAATAAGAACAGTTTATTGCTTAAGCAATATTAGAACAGACTCAATAATTATAGGATTGATCTTTGATAATAGATAGAATAGCAAATATACATGCTTAAGGTGACTGTTTAGCAGCTGTTCAGTGTGTTCTCCTTTTCATCCGCATAGCTCTCTTACGAACGGTCATGAATGCACTTTCTCGCGTTTCGTAAATCTCTAATTTCTATGAAAAATCGTACTCAATCTTTGATGCATATGCCTCAAACTTAACTAGAAATATGTACCATTCTTCCCATATGACTTTTAAGTTTTAACCAAGTTTTTACAGTTCATTTGATCTAAATAAACGATTTAAAATCAGTTAAAAACGAGACAATTAACCAAAAGTTTTGCACAAATCTTTGTAAGTACAGACAAAAATTAATTTGAAAAAAGTATTAATCAAGTCAAATTTATGAGTATTTTAAACATAAGTTTATAAAGAAACTACTTCAAAATGTTAATTTCACGTAATGACGTGTTGTAGTGAAATATTGATGAATATCACGTTTTTTATTCGATTTTTAGGAGAAAACTATGTTTTATAGAAATTTTTAAGCAGCAAGTCAAATTTTGTGAAGCTTAATACTTATTCACAGCTATAATAAAAAAAAACCGGTCGCAGTGCCAAAACCCTGCCGACAATATAGTGTATTTGCTAATACAGGTATTGTGGCTTTATTAAATGAAATTAAGTTTGTTTTTGGACAAAATAAAAAAAAAATGAACCCCTTAATACACCCCTTACAATAATAATTTTATTAGTTGAAATATTGTTATCAATCCAACATCTGCACCAAATTAAATACGACCTTCAGTAAGTAAATTCGTATACGCAAACTAGTGTTTTCATAAAATTTGTAAGTCCGGTCCTGTCGGGCCGATTTGCTTTTTAATTGCTACTAAAGGGTTAAATTTCAATTTTGAAACGATTCTGAGAATTTTTTCGGTATTTTTGGGCCCAAAAATTTTTTTCAACCCCTAAAAACTACCCTTAAAATGACCCGATTGGGCCCATTTTAAATAGGCTTCGTGCGGTGATGGATTCCAACATGTATGCCAAATTTTGTTAAAATGAATTAGCTCCTTCGAAAGTTATTGCCCGCACATATAAATATATATATATATATATATATATATATATATATATATATATATATATATATATACGTATATAAATATATATATATATATATATATATAAATATATATATATATATATATATATATATATACATATAAATATAAACATTTTTAAAAATGGTGCCAAAGTGTTTAGGAGGTTATGAAACGTCGAGAAATTTTGGTCCGACCCCTAGGTCCCGCCATCCGACCAACGCCAATAGTGTATGTTGCCATATGGCAAATACACTAATAAAATAAATAAATTTTTCTAATATAGCATTGTAATAATGAATGTTTCTAACAGTCAATGCAAACATCAACGACTACTGGCTCATGTAGAGACGTCTTACGGACTATAAACGTATGAAAAAATCCAGCAAATATCAGCTACTACTTGCTTATGTAGAAAAAATGTTAGAAACTTTACCATTTAAGTTGGTGTTAAAATTATACCTACCGCCTAAAGATGTACATTTGCAATTACTGTAACTTAGGACGGATCAATAATAATTAATTAAATTTTATCTCTCTCTACTGAGAGGGTTCATGTCTAGCGTTACCAAGTAAAATCTGTTCTCGCATGATGTGAATTTAATGTTACAATTGCTTTTTTATGGAGGATTGACTGATGAGATATTAACTGAGATATTAACTGAAAACTCATTGCGACGCGAAAGTGGAAAGATTCCCGACGGTGACAGTTGTTCAAAAATAAATCTATATATATAAAAGAAAGTCGTGTTAGTTACACTATTTATAACTTAGCTTAGAACCAGGAGACGGACATAGGATACTTTTTATCCCGGAAAAACGTTAGGTTCCTGCGGGATTATCAGAAAACCATCCATGACCTCCTAGATTCTATGATATAACACACCATGGACGAGTTGATGGTTGCCTTGGTTACCAATAACAAACTCTGAAACATTCTGATATCAAGTGTCAAATAGTTTGTAAATAATTATAATGTTTTTAATTAATGTTTAAAATTATTCTGATCAAAATTATTTTTTGAAATTTATTTTATTTTTAACTTATATTATTTTTTTATTCAAATAATTCCACTACTGTTGTTGCTACCGTGTTTCATTACAATCGCGGGCGGACTCGCGGGGACCGACTATTAATTATAAATTCGAGCGAACGAACGCAGTGAGTAAGTAATGAAACAACTAATTATAAATTTGAGCGAACGAACGGAGTGAGTGAGTGAGTAATGAAACAAATAATTATAAACTCGAGCGAACGAACGGAGTGAGTGAGTGAGTAATGAAACAAATAATTATAAATTCGAGCGAACGAATGGAGTGAGTGAGTGAGTAAAGAAACAAATAATTATAAATTCGAGCGAACGAACGGAGTGAGTGAGTGAGTAATGAAACAAATAATTATAAATTCGAGCGAACGAAGTTTTTTTTTTGTTTTTTGGAAATTTTGATTATTCTTCGATTTTTGAACATTCACAATAAAAAGCGATTGTGCAACCCATGCACCAAAATACAAGGCCAATAAAGAATCATTAAAATACTTGATTTTTAGTGTATTTGCCATATGGCAACATACACTATTGGCGTCGGTCGGATGGCGGGACCTAGGGGTCGGACCAAAATTTCTCGACGTTTCATAACCTCCTAAACACTTTGCCACCATTTTTAAAAATGTTTATATATATATGTATATATATATATATATATATATATATATATATATATATATATTTATATATATATATATAGGTATATATGTGTGCGGGCTATAACTTTCGAAGAAGTTAATTTATTTTAACGAAATTTGGCACACATGTTGGAATCCATCACCGCACGAAGCCTATTTAAAATGGGCCCAATCGGGCTATTTTAAGGGTAGTTTTTAGGGGTTGAAAAATGTTTTTGAGGCCCAAAATACCGAAAAAATTCTCCGATTCGTTTCAATTTTGAAATTTAACCCTCCGGTAGTAATTAAAAAGTGTCCCTAAAATTTTAATAAAATCGGACTGACAGGACCGGACTTACAAATTTTATGAAAACACTAGTTTGCAGATAGTGAATTATTTACTGAAAGTTGCATATAATTTGGTGTAGAGGTTCGATTGATAATAATAAGATTGCAATTAAGAAAAAAAATGTTATTTTCAGGGCTGTATTAAGGAGTAAACATTTTTTTTACCCAAAAACCAACTTAAGTTCGCATAATAAAGCCACACTGCCTGTATCAGCAAATACACTATATTGTCGGCAGGGTTTTGGCACTGCGACCCGGGTTTTTTTAATTTATATTTATAATCCTAATAAAAAATTGAACTTAATAAGGCGGAACAAAGTTCGCCGGGTCAGCTAGTTTTTTTAATATAGCACTGTAACAATGAATGTTTCTAACAATCATTGCAAACAATAATGAACTGAATTTTGCAACCACAATTCGAAATTTCCGGAGAGCATATTTTACTATCTGAGAGATGAAAGAAGGGTACAAAAATGTGTTTTTTGAAATGTTTAAGCAGCAAGCCAAATTTTGTGAAGTTTAATACTTAATCACAGCTGATAAAAACTGTAAAAAATTAATGTTGGCGACGACAGTTCGAAATTTTGCGAGAGAATGTTTCACGATCTGTTGGATCAATCACCTTAAGCTATGCCATTGTTTGGGATTAAACGACTAAAGAGACAGTTTCCGAATAACTTGTCTATGGAATTGATTAAATCTAAACATACGTGAAGAATTCCAAGAATCCTTTTATCAAAACATTATAGCATATTCACGGTGTCGAGATGTTTGATAGGTTATCTTTTATTCTTCTAAGACCGCATTTCGATTCACAAACAGCTTCCGAGAAGCTTTCTCTCCACCTGCCTCAACTATCCACGAATACCAACGCAACGCCAAACACCTTTTACACACAACAGAAACAAACAAGAATCAGTCGATGCGCGATTGTCGAAAGAGAAACAAGTGAAGATCGTGCGCACGCGCGTTATTCGATTGTTGTCCGTTATTTATGGTACGTTTCCCGCCATAAGACTATTATTGTGAGATGAGGAAATGCGATTTGTATGTCGCGAAATAGATTCATGTTGTGATTGTGTGTTAATTTTCGTTCAAGGAATTTGGTTTAATATTTTGTGTGAAAAAACGTGTTGTGTACATTTGTGATTTATCGGTTGTAAATCGATTTATGGATTGATTTCAAATAAAAAAGTAAGTTTTTAAAATTAAAAAAATGAATTGTAGAAAAAGAAACTTCTGATACGATTGAAATAAAAATTATATGAGACCTTTTATCATCAAAACGGCGTCGAAATGGTTCAAATCGGTTCGTTAACACTTCAAAAAGTTAAAGCAGAACAAACATTAAAAATATCTATACAGTGAATTTCATTTATAACGACCTCGGTTTTAACGACTTTTTGATTACAGCGACATAACATTTAAGTCTGTTGAATTTAAAGTGTAGTTTTAGAGGAAAAGCATTTGGCTATAGCGACTTCGGATGTAACGCCGATTTCGGTTATAGCGACTAGTTTCAATTAACCATTTGTAACAAGAGCCTAGAAATGCCATGCAGATATTGAGACCGAGTTTACACACAAAAACCGAGTCAACAAACAAATACACAAAATTTCATTCATAGAATCATAAAGCTTTCTGAATTGTAGATATTGACGCTATTATGACTTGTACCAGGTCCTTTAAATAAAGATTATATTATTATTATTATCTTTTTTTATTATTTAACAGGAAATTGGACAATTCAATTTTAATATAATAAACTAAATTAAATTTTTTTTGCGACGTTCCGTTAATTCGTTTTAACTTCTTCGGGCAAAACTTTAACTAGTTAACCATAACTTTAATAAAATTTAGATATTTAACAATACATAATATATTTAATTCAATGGAAATCAAATAGTAAATATTTAAACGAAATGAAATTATGTAATTTTTTTTCTAGAACAAATTTCAAAAAGTTTGAAATTTGTTCTAGAAAAAAAAATTACATAATTTCATTTCGTTTAAATATCTACTATTTGATTTCTATTGAATTAAATATATGTATTGTTAAATATCTAAATTTTATTAAAGTTATGGTTAACTAGTTAAAGTTTTGCCCGAAGAAGTTAAAACGAATAAACGAAACGTCGCAAAAAATTTTTAATTTAGTTTACTAAATTAAAATTGAATTGTCCAATTTCCTGTTAAATAATAAAAAAAAACTTATTAATTATAATGGACGTGAGCAATATTGAGAATTATTATTATTATTATTATCTTTTGTTTACATCCACAGATGATCTAAACTGAAACAATGCAATATTACAAATTTTTTAGTAGACATTAGGCGAGATATGCTCATTGCGCAGCTGTATTGTCTAGCAATAAATATGGTTTTCTTGCTTTCTTTCTACCTACGTATATAGCGACTTACGGATATAGCGATGGAATTATAGTGGTCCCTTCATCGTCGTTATAACCGAAATCCACTGTAAATATACTGATAATTCCCTGTTTATAAGTCTTGCATGAAGAAGGTAATGCACGCGTGATATACAATTTGCAATTATTTGCGGTTTTTTCAACCTTTTTTTGTAGTTAAACAAAACCTGAGATGTGTTGCTGTCCTTCACTACAATGTATTTTCGTGGTATCGTAATTATAGTTCTGATCAAGAAATTATTGAGCAATGAAAGTATCTTAACTTAACCCTAACCTAAACAAAGTGTTTCTAAAATAGATTTCCAAATTTCTACGGCCTGTAGTATTCATCAAACCACAAAAGTGTTCTTAAGTTGTCTATTTTCTAATATGACAGATATTTATTTTAAAAAATCGTATTCTCATTTAAGCAATTTTTGTAAAAAAATAAAACCAACTCAGCGGTCCACCAAAAATTTTCGATTCCGAGCGGCCCCTAAAAAAATCATAAGCGACCCATCCGCGCCTCTGTGGGTTTGGTATGGTGTTCCAGTGTAAGAAGTGTTTACACTTTTGACACTATTGCGTGTGTTATACAAAAGATTCTGGTTTGAGTCCAGACGGTGTTGGTGGATAAAAATAAAATTTTTCTGATTTAGCAGTGTAACAATGAATGTTTAACAATTAAATAGACGTTCTGCAGTTTGTAGAAAAATTAAATATTTCATCTTATATTAAAAAATTTATTTCGTAAATAATATTATGTTTAGATTAATAATGATTCTCTTATAAAAATAATATTTACCTTTGATAATGCTAACAAAGCGAATATACAGGTATTATTAATTAATAATGTTACAATATACGACAATTAATTCAAAATGGCTAGAATAGTTATTTGAATAAAATAAAATTTCTAAGCTTGTTTCCAAAAAAATTTCTATTAAAACTTTTTTTAATGTGTTTCTATGTCCACGCGGCTATCGGTAATTACAGATATCCTGTAAATTATTACATTTAAACACGTGACTGATAAAAAAACTGGATTGATTTTGTTTCGACAAACAAAATGGGTGTGCAGTTGTCGAGTAGATATCGTTTGTTTCTCTTTTGTTCAAATAAATGTCAATTATAATTGATGTTTAATGATTCGACGAGAATTCACAAGAACGATGAAATAATTGGCCTAGTTCTGAATAAAAGTCATCAATTTTATAATAACCAACAATAATCCGAATTTAATACGTTACACAATCTGTCAGACGCGGCTTCGACATTAAACATTTATAGTTTCAAAAAAAATCTTAAAATCACGGTTATACTATCAACGCGCTAAAAAGCAGAAAATAAATGCTTTTCTTTTCTACAACGTGGGGCACTCACTTTATACCTATATTTAATTTAATTCATCGACTGCCCCATGCTTCTGACCGTTATAGAAGATTAATTATATTCTATACTTTATAGTCAGTTAATACAGGAAAGCGTGTTTTTTAAGATTTTTGCAACTAACTTCACCTCGGACATCGTGTGTCGCGCAGTGCAGAAATTTTAATTTTTTGGTCGTGTGGTGTATACTATTTTTTTTTATACTCGTTCGAAAGTGCGTACTTTCGTATCAGAGTGCAACGAGAAAACTGTTTCGGCCCGCTGTTACAAATGCCGTGCGAGTAATTCCAGCAGTGCATAAATGTTAGGCTGTCTACCTTAAAATCGAAACCGACAGTAGGTACTTCCGACCGGTATACAGAAAATTCGATTTTCAAACGTGTAGTCATTACATAATATCTATTATATTATTTTAATTCTTAAACGACTTGTGACACGTTTTCTCACCATCAACACCGTCACTCCCACCACTTGTTTTTTTATATCCTTTTTTAGGCGGTTATATAAATATTATTACAGCTAAAATAATAGAATAACGTGTTGTCATCAAAACCACACACGACTGCACGACGCCGATTGGTTGTTTTGAGGAGGGTGAAAATCGAGTTACAAGATTTTTTCCATACAATTTAAATTCAAATTAATTTATAAAAAGAATTTCCTGCCCAACTTGGAAACCACTTCTAATACATAATATACAGGTCATGCTAATATAACATACGAAAGCGTATTACAAACAGCATTTTTGACATTTTATATCTGACAGTTCGTTTTTCCTGTAAATCTTAATTATATAAAATCTACTTTATGTCCGGAGGTCGCTACATAGTTTGATATATCTTAGCATAAGTTCTCTACTTGAGCGAATTCAGGCCGGAATAGCTCAGAAATTAAAAACAGACTTGACTGTCGCGGTTTAATTTTCCAGGTTCGTTTGTTTTGTTTTGTTTTGTTTTTAATTAGTTTGTTATTCTCACACCCCGTTATACTCGTTATACAACAAAAATGTCACATCTGTTATATTATTATTATTAAGTACAATTAATGCGAACAAACCAGTGTGTTATTATTGTAATTGCTGAATTGTATAGTAAATATAAAAATTGGTCATAAACAAAACGCAAACGCAGATCACTAATTACTTAATTAATCAACTTTCACATAATTAGCCATCATTCATTAGACATTAATAGTAATGTTGACAGATATCGTACACTTGATGCAATAAATATAGTCATACTGTAGAATATTGCACCTAACCTCATTTATATCTAATAGTAATAATTCTTAAGACTTTTTACAACAGTCCAATAGAAGACTAATTCCGCTATACTTACGAATTATAAAAACTTTGCAATAGAGAAGTAAAAACTTCTTTAGGCACGCTTTATAAATCTATCTTTGGATTTTGTTATTCCTTAGTGATTTTTTCACTTTCCAGCCAATTGGGCGACATGCCCATTTCAACTTCGAAAATACTGACATTTGACATAAAAATTACAATATGTAAATAAAATAAAATTTCTGTTAACGCGTACGGTGACGCGGGTACCGTCTAGTAATAATAATAATAAATAATAATAATAAAAAAACCCGGGTCGCAGTGCCAAAACCCTGCCGACAATATAGTGTATTTGCTTGTATAGGGCCGTGTGGTTTTATACTTTTATTATGTGAAATTAAGTTTGTTTTTGGGCAAAATAAAAAATTTAACCCCTTCATACACCCCTTAAAATAACATTTTTTTCTTAATTGTAATATTATTATCAATCTAACGTCTACACCGAATTAAATACGCCCTTCAATAAATAAGTCACTATCTGCAAACTAGTGTTTTCATAAAATTTGTAAATCCGGTCCTGTCGGGCCGATTTTATTACAATTGTGGGGACACTTTTTAATCACTACCAAAGGGTTAAATTTCAATTTTGAAACGATTCGGAGAATTTTTTCGGTATTTTGGGGCCAAAAAACAGTTTTCAACCCCTAAAAACTACCCTTAAAATAGCCCGATTAGGCCCATTTTAAATAGGCTTCTTGCGGTGGTGGATTTCAACACGTGGCCCAAATTTCGTTGAAATCAACTCTTTCGAAAGTTATCGCGCGTACACACATATATATATATAAATATATATATATATATATACATATATATAAACATTTTTAAAAATGGTGCCAAAGTGTTTAGGAGGTTATGAAGCGTCAAGAAATTTTGGTCCGACCCCTAGGTCCCGCCATCCGACCGACGCCAATAGTGTATGTTGCCATATGGCAAATACACTAATAAATTTATTCCTTGGGAAAAAAAAAGAAAACAGAATTACAAAATTAGTACCTAAATAGAAAATAAATCACATTACGTGTAAAACATATATGGAATTTTCCAACCCAACTTGGCTATTGCCAGTTCCAGGGTTGGTTATGTGAGCTAGACGTGCGCGAGAGTGAGTTATTTAAAAAAAAAAATAAATAAAGAGGGAAAAATAAAAATAAAAAAAACTCGGGTCGCAGTGCCAAAACCCTGCCGACAATATAGTGTATTTGATTGTATAGGGCCGCGTGGTTTTATACTTTTATTATGTGAAATTAAGTTTGTTTTTGGGCAAAATAAAAAATTTAATCCCTTAATACACCCCTTAAAAACACATTTTTTTTTCTTAATTGTAATATTATTATCAATCTAAAGTCTACACCGAATTAAATACACCCTTCAATAAATAAGTCTATCTGCAAATTAGCGTTTTCAAAAAAATTGTAAGTCCGGTCCTGTTGAGCCGATTTTATTAAAATTTTAGGGGCACTTTTTAATTGCTACTAACAGGTTAAATGTCAATTTTGAAACGATTCTGAGAATTTTTTCGGTATTTTGAGGCCCAAAAACATTTTCCAACCCCTAAAAACTACCCTTAAAATGGCCCGATTAGGCCCAATTTAAATAGGCTTCTTGCGGTGATGAATTTCAACACGTGGGCCAAATTTCGTTAAAATCAATTAACTCTTTCGAAAGTTATTGCCCGCACACATATATATATATATATATATATATATAAATATATATATATATACATATATATATAAACATTTTCAAAAATGGTGCCAAAGTGTTTAGGAGGTTATGAAACGTCGAGAAATTTTGGTCCGACCCCTAGGTCCCGCCATCCGACCGATGCCAATAGTGTATGTTGCCATATGGCAAATACACTAAAAAGAGTAATGAATAGAAAAATAATAATAATAATAACTACAAAGAAAATTTAGTTGTTGGTTAGTTGAGGATATTGTAAATGACCTGAGAATCTGTGTTGTCACATAACCACCTGAATATTTTTTTATTGAATATTTTAATGTTTCAAATTTGTTTGAATTCAACCGGTATGCAGTTGTATAGTTTTGGACCAAGGAACATGGCATCAAAAATTACCAAAGCATACTTGCCAGCAACCTAATTAATTTCTTTTTGACAGATCTTCAGTATAAAAGAGCAGCTGATTTTCTTTATTTTATATTCAAAACTATAAAGTTAGAAAAAAAATGTTTTCAAAACCAGTATGAAAAGTATATCATTATTATAGAAAAAACAACGTTATAGCATATATTTCTTTCGTGCAAACGCCGATTTATCCAAAAAACAATAGGGATCTTTATATCTTTACATCTTCAAAATTTGGTTTCCATCCGCTCACAAACAAACAAACAGACAAAGCGATTTTTTTCACAAATATGTTTTTTATATTCAGGGGATCCCAAAACGAAAAAATATTGTAAAATTTTGGAAAAGTGAATTTTGACCTAAAATACAGCTCCGAATCTACAATTTTTTTTAATCGGAGCAGAAACTTGACAGTGGCGCCCCCTCTCTTCAGAGATAAATTCTGTAAAAAAACCCAAAAATATAATATAATGGGTGGCATTTTGTGTGGCCGAAACCCTTTAATAATTTTTTTTAAATAATTTGTTATAAATTTTCAAACTTATTATATCATGATTTTGGTGCCCCTTGAAACTGCCACCCGGGGCAAATGCCCCGGTTTACCCCCACCCCCTAGATCCGGGGCTGCTAAAAAAATAGTACCATTCTCTACTTATGGAGTTGGGACGGTAATACGATTTAAAACCTTCTTTAGAAACACTGTTTCTTCTTGTCTATTATCCAACTGTAATAATTATGGAAAGCTGAAAAATTTGCATATTCGAGACATTTCTTGTCTCTAAGAATGCTCTTAAGTCGATGGTTTTGTTGATTTAATAACAAAATGGGCGGAAACTATCGACTGTGACTAATATTGTTTTATGGCGGCAATGCAATGTGATCTTTTTTTTATTGCATTTGAGAGGAGAAATTTTTTTATTTGAAAAATTAAATTTAACACTTTATGTAGAAAGGAAGTGACATTTGCAATAAAACAAAGAAAAAAACGGTAATTTGATGCAATTTTAATTAAATTTTAAACGGTTCCATTACGGCCGATTACGTTTCACTTTTTTATAACAATATTGTTAATTTTGTAAAATATTTTAAAATGTCATCAATTGACATAAAAGTATAAGATTTTAGTTGATTGCAGATTTGATAATTATTTTATTACAAAAATATTTTCGTAATAATTGCGAGCAATAAACAAAATGTCGTTGTAGTGTTTAAATTGAAATTAAAAAGTTGAAATAACTGTTAATTTTTAAAGCGAACCTACCCAATTAATAACAGCCAAATTCCTTCACTTTTAACAAACAAAGATCCAGCCTCCACTGAACTTAAATTTTTCAAACCATTTGGTTACAAGAACTTTTCGGTTGGAATTCAGAACTCTTTCCTGATATGCTGGGTACATGTGTGTTATACACAACGCTACGGTAAATATATATTAGGTGTGTTAGGTATATTAATGTAGTTTAATTTACTCTGAAAAGTGTGCGTTTGGTTTTCTAAAAGTATCAATGTGTCAATTGTCAAATTCAAACATCTATTGTATAAAAAACAGCACCCACGAACTTTATATTCAACGCCTCCATATTTGCGGGCGCTTCTTTGCAGGTTGCTTTCAAATTGCCCCGTTGCTGGGTCCCCAAAAAGTAGATTACAAAGGTTGGACGTAACATTGTTGAAAAGACTGACTAGGCGAGACGGGACACTAGATGAGAGGAAGTAGGCTTGTGACGTCACATGAAACCATTTTCCCAACTGTCAAACGTTCATGATTATTGAAAAACCAAGCCAAGAGTTTCGAATGCCGTAAGCGATCGATTCAACCAATCAAAGACGTGACCAGTTTTATAGCCTCTTTACGTCCAAATACTCTACTAACCTTGATGTCCCATATACGTCTTTACTTAGGAAGTGACCGGGAAGGGATATCGAATCGCCGTTGAATTGCTTTCGCGTTTCCTCGTGTGCAGACGACTTAATAGTTTAGGCAGCGTTCATCAACCTAGTTCAAAAATCACGTATTGCGAGATCCCCGACTTGTTTTACATTTTCAATCACTGGTCATCCCTCTTTTGCCTTAGTGTATGTTACTCGTGATAAGTAGGCTTTGAAACAGTAAAAGAAACGCGGCCACGCTCTTTTTCTAGTACGATGCCGGCTAAGATCTATTAAAACCGCGAAATAAACGTAATTCTCCTGTGTTGTCGAGCGTCTATAATCCACAATCTAATCTAATCGAAACCGGAAAACCGCAGATGAAGGTTGTAAAACGACTCCGGAAATACATTTGAAGTGTTTAGCATGACGAGTTACTTTTATGTAAGTTGGGTGTGATGTGTAATTGTTTAAAAATGTCATCGTTTTAACAGAAGGAAGATGCAAAAACCGAAAATATAATGTCATAACTTATAATTACAATTCAAATGTCAATTATAAATAAATAAGTTTCGACAGTTGATTGTTGTAATCTGGGGGCAAGAAGATTCATAAGAATAGCTTGTGATTGTTTTATGGCTTTGATAGTTGAACAGCATTCTTGTTCAAGTCAGTCTATCGTCATAGTTTATTGAGGAAAGATCTTACGCGTTTCGTGCATTCGTGGATCGTGATCAGGTACTATTTTATTATTACCACCTTAATTTGCGTAATTTAATAACGAAATAGAGCAATTAGTGGAATTGATTGATGAATCATGTTTCCAAGTCTAAAAGCAGTTTAATAAATTTTGTTAAGGTGACTAATCTCTCAGATTGTAAAGTATGCTCTCGAGAAATTTCGAACCGTAGTCGCAAAATTCATTTTATTACTGTTATTAGATGTGATAAAGCATTTAGCTTCACAAAATTATGGCTTGCTGCTTAAAAATTTGGTAACAGACAAGCCATGGAAACGCCACATACAGGCCCGGATTTACCCTGCATACCGCCCTGAGGCACCGTGAAAAATGCCGCCCCATTAGGTAAAGCGGTATACAATTTTCAAGTAAATATAAATAATTCATTTATAGTTGAAAATCTTTTTATTATAAAAGGGACAATTAGACAAAAAACATTCTTTTTCGTATTAAAAATCATAAATTGGCAAACAAACCGATTGTTCGTAAGTTGCGAGTTATTATAAAGCTTTTACAGGCAAAAGCGTCTGACTTTTTGATTTGCAAACAGGACAATTTTTGCATTTTGCAGCACGCAATTTAAACTAAACTAATGATCATATCAAACAAATTATGAGCGAACCAAAAACTTTAAAAAATTATCCCTTTACTAAAAATGTCTGTAAAATTTTTTTCGCAGTTTTGTAAATAAAACTCCAGATTTTATAATTTGGCACACATTCTTAATAAAGAGAAAAAGTATTTTATTTATGAATGTTTTCAATACGATCACACTTTTCGAAAAAATTTCTATAACTTGAAATATTTTTTCCTAATGTTCCAAATTTTGCCGCCCTGGGCACTAGCCCCTAGTGTAAATCCAGCGCTGGCCATATAAACAAAGGCATCATTACACGCTCGGGTATTCTCAAGTAGTCGCAGTATTTTAGGTTTATAATTCCGATGCACCTATACATCCGGGTTAAGTTGTCAAACGAAATGATTAAAAAGAAAATAAATTGAAACTATGGATTGGTGTTAGGTCAAAATCTTAAAAAGTGAATATTAATACAGATTTGTTATATAATTTCATGTAAAGTAATTCTGTTTTAATTTGTTTCAGTTACTTCGCAAAGAAGAAATCTTGCGCGCGACTCCAAGATTTCCACATGAGTTCACCATCACTGTCTAAGAAAATAAATATAATATAACAAAAGAGGAAGTCAGGAAATTTATCTTCCAAATCAGTGGTTTTTCAAGCAAAACTAACTAGATTAGAATGTACAATATGAACAAAAAAATAATCAACTAACAAATAATTCAATAGAGAAGAAAGGCTTGTTAACAGTCTTCAACTGTCAAATAATAATGAGTATACCAATAATTGCCCTAGTACAGAAATAATGTTTAGTTTGAGTCAACGCGTACAATAAAAAAAAAGACAATCAGATGTTTAAACAAAAGAACGAACAATAATGTTTTATTAAAAAAAAAAGATAGTCAACACCCGGAACAAAACAGAGTGCAATTTTAAACATTTGACAATCAAAAACAATGGAGATGTCAGGGGACGAGCCAAAATTGAAAGAAGTTAAAAAAGTGCCTGAAGAGGTCGGTGATAGTTCTTCGTCGAGTAACACCAACAGCATGGAGAAAGCTTCGACAATTGACAAAAACTTAACGATATCGACAAAACTGTCGACTGATCAACTAATTTGTAAATCACCGCGGGATTCCCCGATCAGTACGAGCAAGAAGGCGGCGGCCAAATCGAAGGAGTTGCTGCACCAGTATGTTGAAAGTGGCGGTTCATCGTCGGATATCAGCGCGCTAAACGCGGGACGGGCCGAGACCGACATGCTGGTGTATTTGGGACTCCTGCAGATGTTGTTCGGCATCATGATGGTCGTTTTTGGTGTCCTTGTGTTGGTCCACGACGCCAGTTTATCACAGGTTAGTTACTACAATATGCATAGTTAGACCTGAGTGAGTGAGAACTGGCTAAGCGAGAAAACTCTCTAAGTGAGAGTAATTGCCCGGTACCGTCTTTGTAACCCTCTTAATTAAACTTCTATAAGTGAGAAACATAAACCCCTTTAAGAGAAAGGCGTTTTTCCCTCATGGACCCTCTATAACTGAGACTACTACTTTCGTATACCTTTATAAGCGATAGTCGAACGAACTAATAGTTCCACGAAATTTATGGAGGAATCATAAATAGCCTGAACTAACTAACATTGTTTTTGTATCATGGTTTTGTTTTTCGTATTCTGTTCGAATGGCCAAATGTGCGTGTATTTTGTCGAACTTACTACAGTTGATATAAGTATTATAGATATTTGTTGTATTTGCTGTATTTTTATAGACCTCTATAAGTGTATACCTTAATAAGCTAGAAACTCAGGTTAGTAAAAAACCCCCATAAGCGAAACAGAAATCGCGGTCCCTTGTGCTCTTGCTTATCCAGGTTCGACTGTATATAAATGACCGAGCGGTGTAGAGTAGTGGTGAGAGCACCAGATTCGCGTTCGGAAGGTATCGGGTTCGAACCCCGGCGGAGGCAGACAGAGTTGGACTGGGCCGGAAGGGCCTGGGTGGCTTTCCACAAGCCTGGGGCCCGAGACTGGATAATGGTAGATTTTTCTATTTCATTTCTCTCTAATGTATGAACGAACCAGCTGATCTAGTTTACATTTAGGTCGCAAGAGCTGGAACCTAACCTGCATGGGCCCCCTATCCTACCTACCGCAAACCTATAACAGTTACAGCGTTTTCGGCACGGGTTAATTTTAATCAATCTAGCTGAAATTTTCAGAGAATAATTTTTTCAATGTAAAGAACCATTTTAAAGGTTAGCATGTGACAATTTCCAACTTGTCAAAATAAAGGCCAGTCTATTAGACTGGCCCTTATTTGTATAAGCCAATTTTTTTTTTCAAATTTTTTGAGTTGCTACCCCTTAAAATGGTTCTATATATATTGAAAAAATGATTAGCTTAAAATTTCAGCTCAATTTATACAGTTTAACCCGTGCCGAAAACGCAGAGTGCTTTGAAAATACGTTACGTAGAAAGCAAATTCCGAAACTACGTAACTTTGTGCTTCACAGACGTGACCACCCTAACATATAGTACTCTACTAACCTTGTCGATAACTGACTCTCTCCTTATTTCCAAAACTATACAGATAAAATTTCAGAAAAAAAACGACTACAGGTATAATATGTATAGGTACTTTACTGGAAAACTGTACAACAAATGCAAAGGCAGAACCCTCGACGCGCGAGTCATAACTCGCACTTGTCCAGTTATTTAAACTCTTTAAACACGCGATAGAAATAAATGCATCGACCTTACACATATTAAATTAATTGACAGCACAGTTTGCGCAATTTACCATCGGTGTAAAATTTACAGTTTGAAAAAAATTTGTAACAAAAAAGTTTGAGTTGTTTATAATTCACTTGTCGTTTCAAAGAAACTGACGAAAATATGATCGATCGAGTTTTAAAAAGCGAGTAAATAAAAACGTTTACGCAATTCGATTGAATTCATCTGACAATGCTTGTCTCGAAAGTCATGAATTGCTCGCGGGCTTTAAGTTTCACTACTGACGTTGGCCTAAATAATCATATAAAATACAGTCAATACAGATTCATAATATACAGTGCCGGATTAAGCCAGCGCGGGGCCTGTAGCAAATTCTGTCAAGGGGCTTAGTTTGCTTTAGGTTCTCAAGTTTAGGGTATTAAATAAAACAAAACTGTTACAAATAAACTTTTCTGGATTTAATATGGACAAATTTAGAGATAACACTTTCTATATCGACTTCTTTAAGCAAATCATGCTCTATATTCAACAAAGTGAGATGATTAAGACGTTCTTGGGCCATCGTGTTCCTTAATTCATTTTTAATACGTTTTAATGTTGAAAAAGAACGTTCGCCACTGCAGTTAGTGATCATGAGAGACAAATAAATGCGCAAGGCAATTTCTAAGTTTGGGAAACACGATTCTAAAGAATTATTTAATAAAAGTTTATAAAATTGCTGTTCCAGAGGCTCCCGTTTCTAAGCGCTTCGCGTTTAAGGCATGCAAGATATTTTACGCCCCTATCTGAATTAATATTTTTTTATTACGGTCAGACAGGCGTTGGAGCGCAGGGCCCCCAAATTCGCGGGGCCCGTAGCATTTGCTACTCTTGCTACGTGGCTAATCCGGCACTGATAATATAACGCAGAAGTTCTCAACGTTCGGTATACCACCAGTGGTACGCAAAAGATTTTAAACGCAACGAGGTAAAAAAATATTATGAAGAAAGTATTACCTAGTAAATAAAATTAGAGCGTAAAAAAACTAAAACAGGCTTTTGTAAACTAAAAAATGCAAAATAATTTGACAACAAAATTAGCTTTACTGTACAAAACGTGGCGTGCTATCTACTTACATTTTCATAATAATAATAATAATTTAATAATAATAATAATAATTTATTTGCATAGCCAAAAGTTGGGTACAAAAAGTCAGCATATAGTTACATAATACGATTTAAGACACGTTAAAAAAAATCGTCTAAACTATAAAAATTACTTTCAATTAAAAAAGTCCTTAATTTTTTTTTTTAATAATAGCTCATTTATAATTAACTAGTAAATGAAAAATTTATTACCGATATTAAGCACTCCGCGCTTTTTACAGTAGAGCTAATTTTGTAGTCAAATTGTTTTGCATTTTCATAAAAGCTTCTTGTGATAGTTTTTTTAAAGTCTAATTTTAATTATAAGACAAAAAAATAATATTGTATTTGACTATAGGGTAGGCAACACTACGTACGTCTTTGTACAGATTGTTAGATTGCTTGCTGTAATTAAAAAAAAATAATTTATATAAATAAAGATTAAATGCTGTTCGTTGGTAAGCGCATCATTTGAGAACAGCTAGATCGATGTAGCTATTTTTTTTAAATATTCGTAAGAGTCTGAATAAGGTTTTTAGGGAAAGAAAAAATGCCCGGAAAAGTTGAAAATTCAGGAAAATCTGAAGTGCTTTTCTTTATGGGATTTATTCTTATTAAATCAATTTTTTTCTTAGTTAAGAATCGAATTTTTACAAAAAAAAAATGCAAATTTTCACAAAATAAAATATTTTTCTTTTCAAACTGATCGTATAGGTACTTTAAGAAAGCACAGTTTCCAATGGGCACACGTTTAAAAAAAATAGAAAAAATAGTAGAAATGAGGTTACCATAGGAATGCATATCGATGAGCCGCTACTGAAGTATTTGTTTAGATAATCAGTAAGGTATTTCACGTTTTTATTATTAGCTGCCACCTCCAAGGACGACCGTAGTAATTATTAGGTAAATTAATAAACACCGTTCATTTCTAGAATGTGCGACCAATCCCATATTATAACGTGACGTTTGTCTATTGTTACAACCCGTATTTGTAGCTTATAGACGCTCGACAACTGAGCCCATTAGCCAGTGCCGTATGTATATTTGTAAGGACACTAATCAGTAGTCGTAC
The DNA here is from genome assembly GCA_034508555.1 of Venustoraphidia nigricollis. Classification (NCBI taxonomy): domain Eukaryota; kingdom Metazoa; phylum Arthropoda; class Insecta; order Raphidioptera; family Raphidiidae; genus Venustoraphidia; species Venustoraphidia nigricollis. The sequence goes on from JAVRKA010000030.1 coordinate 467,155, forward strand.
GGAAAATAAATTCTACATAAATTATTTTTCGAGGTGTTTATTTTTTAAAATGGCCTGAAGATAAAAATACATTTTATAAAAAATCGATAAAGCTTCTTTTTAAATTGTTTCCCAAACAAACTTCCCATCAACGTTTATTGTTTTGCGCTTTTTAATGGCTTTTGTTCAAAGAGGTTCTTTTTTTAAAGATACAGTAAGACCTCGCTTAACGCTGCTCCGTTTCAGTATTTATAGGTACATGAAAAAATTTAGCCAAGTAAACGTAAATTATGGATCAATTTATACAAAATGGTTCAAATGTTGATAGCAGTTCAAAGGCAAGACGAAGCGGCATTGATGCAATATCTTGCTATCGATAACAGCTTGCTGAACGAAACAGAAAAAGACAAACGACATAGATGACTTCTTCACAAAAAACAAAATATATCAAATGAGAAAACTTCCTCATCACAAACATAACTTCTTACTCGAACTTTTATTTGATTTCCATAAATGTTTTATGAACAAAAATCGATATTAGCAAAAAACTAACAAATTTTCATATTCTCGGTTCTGTTTCACTTATGCCCAATATCTACGTACTAAGATGACCTCGTTTAGCGCTGTTTCGTATAGGGCAAAAACTTTTTCAAGTATCTTCAGCAGGTCTGCGTACATCAGCATTGAAATATCGAAGTTGCGTAAAAAATTAACGAATTCTTTTGTTTCAGATCTGCGGCGGAGTATGGGGAGGTTGTGTGGCGTTGTCGAGCGGTCTGTTGGCGCTCGGGGCAGCGGCGCGCGACTGTTGTCCGTTGAGACGGGGCATAGCGCGCGTCGCCCTCACGGCGCATCTGGCGCTGAGTCTCGTGGCGCTGGCCGTCGCCAATTTGGTGCTCGTCATCGCCGCTATCGGCGTCGCCAGAGACTCGCATCGAACCGACGAGCAGATCGTCTATTTGGAGAAACAGGTAAATGTCCGGAAAAAATCCAGCCAATTGGGCGACAGGAGCATTCCAACTTTAAGAATATTCACATTTGACATATTGATAAATAAAATTTCTGTTAAAGCATGAGGTGACGCGGGTAACGAATAGTAATAAATGTTTTGAAAGCTAAACATTTTCATGGTTACATAATATAGTTTACATATAAATGCTCCTCAGCTACCTAATTTATTTTTGACAGATCTTCAGAACAAAAGAAATTTGATTTTTTTATTTTCAAAATATATCCGTATCTATGGAACTTAAAAAAAACATTTTTCTACGAAATTTTCTCGGAAAAATAAATCGTAATAAAAAGTATATTATCGTTATACAAAAAACAACATTATAGCATATATCTCTTCTGCGCATGCGTCGATTTTCCCCAAAAACAATAGAGCACTTCCAATTTGCATATATAAAACTTATATAATTATCAGCAAATCAATAACTCTCATCAGTATAATACTCGTACTAAAAGCAATTTAGATATCCCATATCTTTAAATACAATCCTAGCAACTTTGGAGCAACTTTATGCAATAAACTTCCTGACAATTATAAAGACCACACTATTACCTCAAATGCATTTAAAAAGAAAATAAAGGAATTCCTTCTTTCTGAAGGTTTCCATTCAATTAATGAATTTTTAAATTATAAATTTTAATGTATTACATACATAATTTTTGACATGTCAGATGAAATGTAATTTTCCAATTGACAATAAATAATCTAATCTAATCTATTAAATATCCTCCCAAAATTTGGTTCCAATCCACTCACCCGTTTGGCCTGTGACAAACCGACGCACAGACTTTTTCCAAAAATATGTTTTTTGGATCAAGGGATCTCAAAACGAAAAAATATTGGAAAATTTTGAAAAGTGAATATTCACCTAAAGTAGTACCATTCCCCACTTGTGGTTTGGGATGGTAAAAGTATTAATGGATTGATAAAATCGCAATTCTTTGGTTTTACTTCACGCACTCGTGTGGCAACTATTTTAGATAGAGAAGTCGTGTTAAAAGAATTTTTTCAAAAGGGGTGAAAATGGTGTCATTCCAAATCTAATGCTACCTTGTTTTGTGACCATTTGTATTATGTCTTAGTTATGGATGCAACGTTTGTATAATTACTGTAAAGAATTTAGATGGTAGATAATATATGAAAAGAACAATGATGATGCTATTTGTGCGCGATGCACCTGGCTGCATCGAGACATGGGTATTAGACGTCAATCTCTCTAAAGATTCCCTGTTATCCTTGACCAACGAGGAGAGCCTCCATGGCTGCCTAGCGTGTCGCACATACGCTGCTTAATTTATTCACAGTCATGGGAGCGTAACGAACAATACAAGGTGTTTCTCTGCCGCGTTCGCTTTCTTTGAAACTTCACTTCTCCCTATAAGTGCCATGATTCACTCCTTAAATTTTTATAATTTGCACTGATTTTTTACACGACACTTGATAGAACATGATTAATAATAACAAATAAATAATAAAACCCGGGTCGCAGTGCCAAAACCCTGCCGACAATATAGTGTATTTGCTAATATAGGTATTGTGGCTTTATTAAATGACATTAAGTTTGTTTTTGGACAAAATAAAAAAAAATTGAACCCCTTAATACACCCCTTACAATAATAATTTTATTAGTTGAAATATTGTTATCAATTCAACATCTGCACCAAATTAAATACGACCTTCACTAAGTAAATTCGGGTTTTCATAAAATTTGTAAGTCCGGTCCTGTCGGGCCGATTTGCTTATAATTTTAGGAGCACTTTTTAATTGCTACTATAGGGTTAAATTTCAATTTTGAAACGATTCTGAGAATTTTTTCGGTATTTTTGGGCCCAAAAACTTTTTTCAACCCCTAAAAACTACCCTTAAAATGACCCGATTGGACCCATTTTAAATAGGCTTCGTGCGGTGATGGGTCCCAACATGTATGCCAAATTTCGTTAAAATGAATTAACTCCTTCGAAAGTTATTGCCCGCACATATATATATATATATATATATATATATATATATATATATATATATACATACATATATATATAAACATTTTTAAAAATGGTGCCAAAGTGTTTAGGAGGTTATGAAACGTCGAGAAATTTTGGTCCGACCCCTAGGTCCCGCCATCCGACCAACGCCAATAGTGTATGTTGCCATATGGCAAATACACTAAAAACATTTGAAAATCGTACAAGAATTTATTATTAAATTATTACTCGACGATCGTTTCAGACAATAAGTCCATTCTCAGGAATATAAACATATTATGTATATTCCTGCAGAGGATGAAACGATCGTCGAGAAATAATTTAATAAATTTTTTTGTAGTATTTTCAAGTATTTTTATTTATCTGTTATTTTTAAATTTTTAATACTATTGTGACATATGGGCGGAGTTTAGGCCAAATGTAATGTCGTATCCGCTATTTTTCGTATACTATATACGTATTAATATAGGTTAGTACTAAAATCGCAATCGCGCAATTAGGGTGCTAACATGTATCTGTCTTTTTTTTGTGGTAACAGTTCATTGATTCTGATTGGCTATACTGTCATAGATAAAGACATAGAACTTTTGATAGAGATATACTCCTTGCTAATATATTGTCGAAATAACCAGGAAATTGCTCCGAAAAAAGAGACGAAAATATTTTTTGCGCTATTTGTTGCGTTCGCTCTTCACACATTGAGTAAATAGGCAATGCTTGATATGAGTAATACCAACAGCATATAAAATATAATGCGTTTATGGTTTATATTTCTTTTGCCAGATGTCGTATCGTTTTATGTCAAATCCCAATTGAAACCCTAGAGCTGATTTTTTCATAGCATATTACCATTCCAACTTCGCAAGTAGAAAAACATTATATTTTACATATTTTCTCAATTTACGATAACGCTGTTACGGAAACAACGTAAAGAAAAAGGCAAATATAGCCGAGTTAAAAGTAAAACGATAAAAAAACCGACATGCGCCTCTTTAACTCGTGATCACAGATGTTCGTAATGAATAAGTTTCTCTGCAGCGTATTATCGAACGTGCCATATTTGGTGTCCGTTGCACTATAGAAATATCTATTGCAATCTTACTCAAGTAGTAGGTAGGTACCTACTGGATGGATGCAATTACCATACCTGCATTTAAATTACCGTGTCATAGATAGTAGATTGTATATCTAGTGTTGTAATGAGTTTTATTACGACGAGCTGTGACATTACTTTTAAAACGAGCACTAACGACTTTATAGCAGTCAGACGAGCCCTAATTCTATTACGCACGAAGTATATATGGTATTTTTGCGAGTATCTCCTATAAAATCTATAGCTGCTTCTTACTTCATTTTCAACATTTTTGACAGTATTTTTGAACAAATGTCACTAATATAATTTGCACTGATATTTCACTCGGTACTTGATAGAATATGATTAATAAACAGTATATGTTTTATATTCCTGAAGATGGACTTATTGTCCGAAACGATCGTCGAGTAATAATTTAATAATCATTTTTATAGAATTTTCAAGTGTTTTTATTATTTATTTGTTATTAGTGTATTTGCCATATGGCAACATACACTATTGGCGTCGGTCGGATGGCGGGACCTAGGGGTCGGACCAAAATTTCTCGACGTTTCATAACCTCCTAAACACTTTGGCACCATTTTTAAAAAATGTTTATATACCTATATATATATATATATATATATATATATATATATGTGTGCGGGCAATAACTTTCGAAAGAGTTAATTGATTTCAACTAAATTTGGCCCACGTGTTGAAATCCGTCACCGCAAGAAGCCTATTTAAAATGGGCCTAATCGGGCCACTTTAAGGGTAGTTTTTAGGGGTTGAAAACTGTTTTTGGACCCCAAAATACCGAAAAAATTCTCCGAAACATTTCAAAAATGAAATTTAACCCTCTGGTAGTAATTAAAAAGTGTCCCAAAAATTTTAATAAAATCGGCCCGACAGGACCGGACTTACAAATTTTATGAAAACACTAGTTTGCAGACAGTGATAGTATTTACTGAAGTGTGTATATAATTTAGTATAGAGGTTCGATTAATAATAATTTTGCAATTAAGAAAAAAAATGTTTTTAAGGGGTGTATTAAGGGGTCAAATTTTTTAGTTTGCCCAAAAATCAACTTATGTTCGCGTAATAAAGCCACACTGCCTGTATTAGCAAATACACTATATTGTCGGCAGGGTTTTGGCACTGCGACCCGGGTTTTTATTAAATGCCACTAATTCTAAGTCGTGTTGGGTCTTTTTGAGACAACATTAATAGTCAAATAAATGTATCACATTTCAACTGATAAATAAAATATACCATACTATACTACTATACTATTGACGAGCGCAACATTTTTTAGTTTCTATTAGCCACGCTTAAGAAACCATCTCGTTGTGATGAGACGTATTTAGACATAGTCTTAATTAAATCAAATTATATTGCGTGTTTTAATTTTATATATAGATCAAATCGATCATTATAGTAGATCATACAAACGGACAGACATATGAAATTGCTACAATACGATCAGTATTGTATACTTTACCACACTCGTGCGTAATTGCCCACTTTAAATATATATAAAGCAACAATTTTATAGGAGGTACGTCCAAAAAATGTACTAATGCTTTAATGACTCGCTAACCTCTCGTTTTAACATAATGTCACAGCTCGTACATAAAATAATGAATTACGATCTGGATACGTAAACTACCATGTGTTACTATTGTTTTAACAGCAAAACTCCGACGTGACAACAAGAAGACCGATCGCGACTGACTTCAACACCGGCGACAGCGTCTCCGTTGGCGAAGTGTCGCTGTTCGGCGAAACCGCTGACGTGTGGGCAGCGCTCCTCGCCAACATCGGTTTGCTGATATCGTGCGCCTGCGAAGTCGTCGCCGCGTCGTTTTCCGTCTGGCGATGCACTCGCACCCTGTGCCCGTGCTTCGAACATCCGAGTAGGCGCACAGGTACGCAAGAAACGGGTCGTCTTATAACCCAGCTTATCAAATCTAACCACGGGGAACTCAGATTTCGAATTACGCGAAGACAAATTAACATTTTGAAGTTTTTTCTTTACAAATTTATGTTAGAAATACTGACAAATTTGACTTGGTCAATATATTTTTTTCTAATTTTTTTCTGTACAAAATTTTTTGTAATTGTCTCATTTTCATCTGATTATAAATCGTTTATTTAGATCAAATAAACTTAACTAGAAGTCATATGGGAAGAATGGTACAAATTTCTAGCTGATTTTGAAGCATTAACATCAAAGATTGAATAAGATTTTTCATAGAAATGAGAGATTTACGAAACGTAGGTAAGTGCATTTTGCATACACAAACACATCCAACTGCGCGAAAGATAGAGTTATGCGCATGAAAAAGAGGGCACATTGAACAATTGGTAAACAGTCACCTTAAAATAATTTATTTATCACAATTTATTTCTTTGACAGGTGGTTTAGCGGACGTAGTGTCCGTGGTGGCGGCAAACGGTGGTCCAGGATCGGTCAACACAAAAGACGTTCTCGTATCGGCGTGGCTTGGCAAACAGCCGTTGGGAGCGACTTCCGTAACTGCTGTTACAACTCTACCGACAGGTGTGAGTCCTGCAGCTATACCGGCACCGCCGTCGAGCGTCGTTACAGCGACGCCGGCACCGCCTCCCGGCCCGCCACCGGTGTTCGTAGTCGCGACAAAAAAAACTCTCATGAGACACGGCGTAAGTGATTCATTTTTATCATATAACTTGTATTTATAAGGATTCGTATTTAACCTAAAACCGTGCCAATTATTTTCTATTCATAAAAATTGCATGAAAATCGGTTGACGTTTTGTATAAGAAGGAACTAATCGTTACTCGCCATTTAGCCTGCGTTCATGTCAAAGTGTCGAATTTCAACAAAAAGTTTCAAAATTAAAAATGAACAGCCCCAATTCCCAATTTATTGTCCCATTTTTCACTGATTATTTGGAGAAAACATAATTTATTCATATTTTTCGTTTATAAAAATATCAATAAATAAGAAAGTTATAGTTAATTAAAAATTGATCATTTATTAAACGAGGCGTGACACAGTTTGTCTGCAGTCTACGTACAAGCAACAAGAAAGCTAAGTCGGTCCATGAAAGCTATGATTTATGAACATTTTGCGAAAATAAGCTACCAGTATGATAATATTTGTGAATGCAGTCGGAAAAAATCGTCCCTTCTAAGAGCTTCCGTGGCGTGCGCTGCGTAAATAGTTAAAGTTACGCGAAAATAATGTAAGGTGTAATAGTACCTCGTAAAAAGTTCAAAAAAAAAGTCTGTGATAGCATATGTCTGCCTTTTAGGGTTGACTCACAATAACCATTTTTATGATTTTCAAATTTGACCTAAAAGAATGTTTTATTTGAGAAGGTTAGACATCTCAAGTATTTAATTTAACCTAAAATTGCCCTTTACACCCTTTAATTTAGATGAATATCTTAAGAAATGGCACAGAATATAGAACTACTTCTCTAAATATTTAATTGCATTCGGGCTAAAGTTTTTTATAAAACAAAATTTGCATATCCAATTGTGTGTAATCCGATAGCTTCGACTTAAACCCAACCTTCTTTACAAATGTATTGCACATTTAAATAATTTCTCTTTGAATTCTTCATGAAATGCTCTTTTATTATTTATTCTTAGATATAAATCTTATAAAGAAAGTCGATATCATAGCATCATTATATCATTTATACGTAAAGTTATTTTAATAACAAACTACGCGTCAAAGTAATTTAAAATAAAAGCAATGTGACATCTCCACTCATCAATTTGGAATTTTAAACAGCAGTAGCTGCTAGGCGTGTCGTTTAAAATGTAAGCATTATTATAAAGCAATAATTTTAGAAATTATAAGCAGGGCCGGCTCTGAACAATATCAGCGAGAAACAGACATGTCTTTAGCATAAATTATTTTTGAGTCTTAGATCGGCATATCGGTCTGATAGACATATAATGAAAAGGTCTCTCAGACAGGATGTTTCCATTTATTTACTGCAACATCGCCTTTGATAATGTTCACCGCAGATGTAGACGAAACGTCAGATAGAAAACCACGAAGATTTGGAATAACGCCGACTCTTAAATTTATCTATGTCAGATGTATTATACGACATATACTGAGTAGTCAAATGATGTCTAATGTTTAATTACTATTTTCTTAAATACAAAGAATGAAATCATGATTTTTAGGACACTAGCGGACCCGTGCGAATGCTTCACACCGTCAGTGGTCAGTAATATAATAGGGTGAAAATAAATTGTATTCTATTCTATTCAGAGACTTCATCGTCACTTAATATTACCGACAACTGTTAAAATAAACAGGTTGTCACCAGATGACAACATTTGTTTTATATTATTCTATTCTAATCAGAGACTTCAGCGCCACTTCACGTCATATTACCGATAACGGTTGAAATAAACAGATTTCCATCAGATGGCAACATTTGTTTTTTTCTGAATATTATTTTCTGGAATGAAACTGTTAAAACTGTATTTTTTTAATGAAACCATCAATTTTAAGATAATAACTTAATTTTCGTCATTAGAAAGAAAAATAATCTCCAAAATGGCATATCAAACATTAATTATGATATACTATTAACAGTGTTGGATCACTTTCAAACAGTTTGTGCTGAGGTCCAGAGGTAAGGGGGAGGTAGGCAAAAGACATATTGTGGGTGTGACTTTCTTTAGCTCTGTCTCGCTCAAATCATCCGCACGTTTCAATTTTTGGCTGGTGCCAACTACGAGGCTAAAATATGCTATTGCAAGGGTGCCGCTGTCAATTGATTACTCTAATTTTTGGAAAGATTTTGAAGATTTCTGATGGAATAATTTTGTGAAATAAGTACGAATAAGATCGTAGTATGACATTGAAAACGTGTGTTTTTTTGGCACAATTAATGCCATTTTTTTCTAGTAAATCGTACATAAATTACAAAAGTAGTCCATTAGAGACTTAGATTTGTCCTTTATCTTCCTTATAGAGAAAGAATTTTTGCAGAACGTTGACGAATAAGTCTACAATCAGTTGACTGCCGAAGCTTTATTTTTGGCTTAAATTCAGAGCGTTCCGCCAGCCTTAAAGGACATATTTCATACCGACAAAAAACATCTTTGAAAAATAATAAGTATATACCGATATTTGTTCATTATTTTCTTAAGTACAAAGAAATAAAATCATGATTTTTAGGACATAATATTCATACAAAAATATCATAATTTTTAAAGTCAATTTTTATTACAATAAAATAGGGACACAGTTACGACTAATATGGTAGTAGGCTAATAACTCCTATAGTACTTTGTGAGAAAGTAAAAAAGCATATGCTAAGATCTCGGTGATAATTAATTCTGTAAATTATATCAATGTCAAATTTAATTAAACGACGCGTTGGCGGCGATCCGCGCTGACCGTACAGACGGTGCTGTTTCGACTTCTTGTTGTACGGTGAAAGTGGTCAGCGCTCGAGTCGTCGCACTCTCTCACACAGACGGGGGCAGACCGGACTCATCTCGGTGAAAATGATTCGCAATTGGTCCGCAGGCGCTGTAGAGAGTGATTTCGTAAACGCGTGTAATTCTCACGCACGCACACTCGAGGCTTGTTCTATTCAAAAACAAACATCCGATTGGAATTCCGGAAACTAATGTCATTTATAATTTTACTAGCGGCCCGGTTCGGCTTCGCCCGGATTTGTAAATTTCCTATTAAGGCTGTCGGAACGCTCTGAATTTAAGCCAAAATAGGGCTTGAGCTGATAGTTGGTTGTAGACTTATTCGTCAACACTTTGCAAAAATTCTTTCTTTGTAAGGAAGATAAAGGACAAATCTAGGTCTCTAATGGACTACTTTTGTAATTTATGTACGATTTACTAAAAAAAGACGACCTTACTCGTACTTATTGCACAAAATTGTTTCATCACAAACCTAAAGTGACTCTTTCTTTTTCGGACAAGTTTTTTAAATCTTCAAAATATTTCCAAAATTTAGAGTAATCAACTAATAGCGGCACCCTTGCAACAGCGTTTTAGCCTCATAGTGTGGCTTAAATTCAGAGCGTTCGAACAGCCTTAACAACGCCGGCCCTGGGGTAGAGCGAAAGGAGCGATCTCTAGACGCCAGGTGGCAAGGAGCACCAAAAAGCCAAACTTTCTTAATGTTAAAGAAGCAGAAGTATAATAATTAAAGCTACTTAATTTAATTTAAATTCAACAAGTGGTGATGTTTACAATACAAGTTGATTTTGAAAATTTGGGACTCATTATTTTATTTAATATAATACTAACTTAACTCATGGTGCTGCGCCCCACTAAGTATCAACAACAGAAGTGGAGCCTTAGGCTATATAAAATTGATACGTCCAGTCGTATTTCAAGACAAAAATTTTAGAACAGCGTCTTCGGGTGTGGGTACCGAGTTTTATCAATAATCCGTTCGACCATTGTCGAATGATACAGACAAGACAGATAAAAATTCTGTAACGCCCTTGAATACGACCTTGACTTAATTTCGGTTTTCACTTACGCCAGAGATGCGTCTTAATTGATATTACGTGCTTCAAGGCATAAAAAAAATGATCTTTTACTTTCGAATAATTTATTTTATTATCGAACTTAACGTGCACACGATTCGAATTAAAATCAACAGGTGCGGGAATAGCTGTTAGTCGGCGGACCAGAAAGGGTGATCAACTTTCATTTCAGATGTTGATATAATGTTTAGCCGGCACGGAATTATTCCAAAGTCAAGATCAAACGGTGATAGGATGATACGTTACATATCAATGGCCAAATGGTAAAACCGCTTAAGGTTATATTAATCCACTATAGTACTACCATTTGGAAGTAATAATGGCTACCAGGCTTTTTTCTGTCAATTTTTTAAAATTTAAGAAAATAATAATCAAATATTAGACATAATTTGACTACAGCAGTATATTTCGTATAATGTATCCGACAGAGACAGATATAGTTCAAACAGAGATTAGAAGTAATTTGAAAGTTCTTTCGACAAATTTTAAGTAATATCTCCCCAAAAGTAGGTACACGTGAAAGTTTGCTTTTTTTAATTTTTACGTCACTTATAAGAGCCAAAATTTCGAATAATCACTTTTTCAAAATTTTGTCTGAAGCCAATTTGGCAGTTTTAATAATAATTTGCTTTTCTTGTGAGTCTCTCATATACGTAATAAAAATCACATTTTTAATAATTAATTAATTGAAATCTAGACGTTTAGCAACTTTAATAATATATAAGTTAATGAAATATCCACAGATAACACAGACAGATAGCTATTTTAATTGTGAGCAAATTTGCTATAAATACGACAATATAAAAACATTAAAAATTAGTTAATTTTCGCCGCATATATAATGTCTTAAAATTAACCATATTAAAACTACAGATTTTTATTAAGATTCGAACAACTTGAAGACGAATTTTCAAAAGTTTAGATTTAGACTCGCGACCGTTCGGTATTCCAATCGATACTTTTGCCAGTTCTCGGATTAGAACCTGGAAACTGGGGGCTTGTAATAGAGGAGTCATAGAAACACCGTATAAATAACGACACCGCTACACGCTCGGTTATTTTCAAGCCCTGTTCGGTTATTCGGAATGGATGCATTTTTTAATTTATTGTACATTATAGACGATCGACAACTCATTAGCGTTGAATGGATGCAATGTTAAGTTTCCACATAAGCTGTTTCGCTTTTTGTCTGCAGATTTGCAATCCATAAACAGCGCATGCGTCATGTGTGTAGAAAGTGGTCAGCCAAGTTGGTCTTTCTTTTGATGAATATTAATTTAGTGTAGTTGAATAATCCATTTGACAGTTCATCTGCGTTCAAGAATGATTGAAGAAAAACGTCGTAGGCGGCTTTGAAAAGTAAAATGCAGGACAGAGCTAGTTAGATGTAACGAAATTTGTCAAAAATGTGTGACTTTTTTAAGTAACAAAAATTGATGACGCGAATTACCATAACAACCCTAAAAAATAAACTGAATCGAATTAAATTGTCATGGAACTGGTATGTCAAAGCTGTTAGCGTTTTTAGGCTTGAGAATACAAACCCCAGTTCCCAGATTCTGATTGAGAGCTGGTGAAAGTACCAATTTTCAATTCATTTTAAATAGAAGAATAATAAGAACTGAAAATACTAAATTGAAGCTATACACTTAAATGACCCCAGCTGTTGGGAGCCTTAAAAAAAGTAACGGGAACTGTTTTTTTTTTGTCCAAAATATTACGTACTTACAAACCGGTAATTATAAGATAATACATTGAAAGATTACTATACAAAAGCAAATTTACATCTTCCGCGGCTTGCGGTGAAGTCCTTGAGATAATATCGTTTTACAACCAGCAAATATACAATAATTATGAATTATATTATCTATTGTACGCTACAAGAGATAAATTCAAAACAATCACGTGTTTAATTACATGTTTTCTTTGTTTTTTTACAGTTAAACAACTTTTTTGCGACGTGTGAAGTAATAATTAAAATATTTTATAACTGTAACGCGATACGTTACGTTCATTGAATAAAAAAACGTGATATTCCTCAATATTTCTTTACGACACGTCACGAGATTTCGAATTACGTGAAGGCAAATTAACATTTTGAAGTTTTTTCATTACAAACTTAGTTAAAAGTAGGTACTAATAAAGGCTTGCTCAATATTTTTGAAGTTATACTTCTTTTGGCGCATTGAGGGTAAACATAAGACACCATGTACTACGCGTATCGGCAAGGTTGAAATAGCCGATAAAGCTGACTTTTCGATGCAGTATAGTTTTACTTTGTACTCACAGATGATACGTCTCATTTCTCTGTTAAAATGTACTGATAGAGTTGTCTGCCTATTATCCAAAGTAAGTACTACACGAAGTGAACAGACTTTTTAACTCTGTCTAGACATCCTATTTTATTTTATCGATGTACATCTTTAACGCAAAGCACCACTTTTTAGTGTATTTGCCATATGGCAACATACACTATTGGCGTCGGTCGGATGGCGGGACCTAGAGGTCGGACCAAAATTTCTCGACGTTTCATAACCTCCTAAACACTTTGGCACCATTTTTAAAAATGTTTATATATATATGTATATATATATTTATATATATATATATATATATATATTTATATATATATATATATATTTATATATATATATATATATATATATATATATATATATATATATATATATATATATATATATGTGTACGCGCGATAACTTTCGAAAGAGTGAATTGATTTCAACGAAATTTGGGCCACGTATTGAAATCCATCACCGCAAGAAGCCTATTTAAAATGGGCCTAATCGGGCTATTTTAAGGGTAGTTTTTAGGGGTTGAAAAATGTTTTTGGGCCCAAAATACCGAAAAAATTCTCCGAATCGTTTCAAAATTGAAATTTAACCCTTTGGTAGTGATTAAAAAGTGTCCCCACAATTTTAATAAAATCGGCCCGACAGGACCGGATTTACAAATTTTATGAAAACACTAGTTTGCAGATAGTGACTTATTTATTGAAGGGTGTATTTAATTCGGTGTAGACGTTCGATTGATAATAATATTACAATTAAGAAAAAAATGTTATTTTAAGGGGTGTATTAAGGGGTTAAATTTTTTATTTTGCCCAAAAACAAACTTAATTTCACATAATAAAAGTATAAAACCACACGGCCCTACACAAGCAAATACACTATATTGTCGGCAGGGTTTTGGCACTGCGACCCGGGTTTTTTTTAATTAAATTTTTTCTGTACAAAAATTTGTGAAAACACCATGCTGATTGACTCGTTTCTATTTGATTTTAAATCGTTTATTTAGATCAAATAAACTGTGAAACCTTGAGTAAAAGTCATATGGGAAGAATGGAACATATCCTAGTTTATTTTGTAAGCATTGCCATCAAAGATTGAATAAGATTTTTCATAGAAATTAGAGATTTCCGAAACGTGAGTGCATTTTACATGCACACTCACATCCCTGCTCGAAAGATAGAGTTATTGCGGGTGAAAAACGGGAATATTGAACAGCCGGTAAACAGTCACCTTAAGATTAGTGAGGACACTTTTCCCCTTTCCATATAACGCGTAGTTCGTTACGCAGTCATATTACGAAAGCCGCGTTAATAAATTATTAATAGCTGACACCCAGCATATAATTATTTCTGCAACAAAGCAATAACAGTATGGAAAATGAGCGTAATTATTGTAAGACATGAACATTGCACGCTGCAGATACAGCAAAACCGTTGGGAATTCTACCGAAAATAATTTTAACCAAACAGCAATACGACAGTTTATAGTGAATTTCTATGGAAATAAAATCTTAAAACTCCAACAGACGAACGCCGAACATATGGAACGGGAACGAACGCGGCACGAGATCAAATTAACAATATTCCAAACTTCTATATAGTATATTCTTCAATATTCTACAGTCTTCACACGTGTAAAGCAGCTATTTTATAGGGGATAGGGCAAAAAATAAATTACAGCCGTCACCAAAAATGACCTTCGAATAATTTTTTTAATGATCATTATTCACTATTAGATTTTATTACTTGTGCATTGTTTCCGTTGCAACATACTTCGTTCCCATACTTAAAAATACTTTTTTTCGGTTACAATTTTCAAGCGATCATCATTTAGTTGATGGACGGACAATGAAGAAAACGTTCGTGACGTGACAATTTGTAGATTTGACACGCTGAATTCGGTGTTGCCAGATTAAAGCAAGTAAAATGCAATAGATGTATTTATTTCAATGAGTGTAGGGATTTTTTAGAACTTTTTCTCTTTACTTATGTTATTAGACATTGTTTCTTGCCAAATTTCAAGATTCTAGGTCAACGGGAAATATCCTACATGTTTTGATTCCCTTGCGAGTGTCAAAATATGCGATATAAACAGCGTATCTTTTGATTGCGTTGATTTAGAAGTTTGATTTCTTCACAGCTCCAAGGGATTGCAGACCTGAGTATTTGATATTAATTTCAACTTGATACCTCCGCGCGTTCCTGAGAAAAAGACAGACACACAGACAACGAGTGGCCCTATAAGGGTTCCTTTTTTTCTTTTGATGTACAGAACCCCAAAAATGGCTTCTACCTTTGTGATATATCGTATAATTTGGGTAATTTACGTATTTTTGAATATCATGAAAATGATTATCTGTCATGGATATTTATTTTTGAACTTAATTATTTTTCTTTAGTTACGAAAGCTTTTATATCTTTTAATTGAATCGTTTGTCTCAAAATGGTGGACGATTGCGGTACTCTGTCAAATCTCGGGATTTAAGTAATTCCCGAACATCAGCGCTATAAGTGTCTAAAAAAAGAACTATCGCGTGATTCAACTCGCTCAAATCACTGCATTGCCAAGTGCCATCAGACACCCAGACGCTATTGCTTAATGAACAAAAACGCAATTAACTTATTTTTTATTGACTAAAAATTCACTTTTAATTAGCGTGGACAGGAAACGTTTTGTACTTGTTTTTATAAAACCGACGTTTTGGTTTCCGTTGTAAAAAAAAAACTAGTTTTCGAAACATTATAACATAATATATCACTGGAAGATATATCCACGAAGAGCATTGGAATCTTTAATGTAAAGACATTGGTTATTATTTTAATACCCAGAAAACACCAAACCAATTATTTCTTTTGGACGTGCGTTTCGCTAACCGTGTTAGTATCATCAGGAGGTGATTAAAACTTTTAATATTCAGTGAACATTTAAACAAATCAAATATTCATTTAAAACTACAGTGTAAACTTTATATAGCGACGCTGAAGGGACTGCGCATTTTCTGGCGTTATAGAGAGTTGTCGTTATATGGAGAGAAAGAAAAATCAATATTGTTTTACTATTATAATATTATTTAATAATAACGCATAAAACAAGCGTTACTATTAAAACAAATAAAAACGCATATTGCGTAAAATCTGTTATCTTCGTCTGATGTTTTTTGCTATGCCAGTATTTTAATTATATTTTCTTATGTATTTTATTCATATCTTTGGATACTGTGAGTTCTTATCAATTTACAAACAGTAGGTGCTTTATAAGTTCCCGACATTGCTTGTTTTATAATGACATATGGTCCTTATTTAGAGTGGGTGTGATGCTACATAGAGTGTATCATTGTATGGACAACAAGGTAAACCAACCAAAGTCGAGTAATTTGACGTTTTAGGGAGTTTGACGTTAAATCGAGTGACGTTACATGGACTTTACACTGTATTTGTTCTGTGAGAGGACTGTGGTGCTTACGCCTACCAGTCGTGAGCGGGCATCGATGACACACGGTTTTTGTTCGCTACGTTTTTGTCACACATTATACACAACGTCTTGTCTGCTGTTTGCCTGTCTAAACGCGATAAACTATTCAACCGATATTCATGCGGTTTTCACGAGTACCGATGTGGGAAGATTTAAGGCTATATCTCATACAACCGAAGGCTAAATTCAGGCTAGATTATAACGTTCGCTTGATGATCCGACTTGAATTCAACCGTTCGATCAATGACAATAGTGTATCTGCCCATATACTGTGTGTAGATAAATACTAAAAAAAATTCATGTCTTATCTAAACAGACATTCGACATAAAAATCAAATAAAATATTCTGTGGTTTTAACAAAATAATATGATATTTGATACTGTGTAAAGACAAGATATTTATTTTTAAAGTTGTCATCTCGTTCAGTGGCGCGCGCATTTATTCTTCGCATAGTGGCTATGTCAGAATATTAATTTAAAACACAGCAGTGTAAAAATAAATTTCGCAGCCCCCTTTTCATACGTGCGCCAGTGGAATAAATCACACCTATTTATTTACCCACATATTACGTTAAAAATCATGTACTCGCATAGATTTGCATGTTTTATGCAACATTTGAGGACATATGAAATTACATGACATGCGCACCTTACTTATGTTTATTTATTATTAACAATTACAGTCGGGTCTCTCTGAGAACACCCTCGCCAACTGTAGTCTGTGAATAATTGACTTGGGATCCTATTCCTGCAAATGCTCCCTGCCCTGTTCATCGCAAAGTACCTGGGAGACCGAGCTTTGCTCAGACCAATGGAAGGTTTAAAGTTTTTGACATGTAAAGAAAGAAAGTTTATGAAACATTATAGAAAAAAAATCAAGAATACATCATACACTATTTACATATTATATACCGTAAACCGGAGCTACTTTTGACTGCAGGGGTAACTTTGTGACACCAGGTCTTAAGCAACAAAATCTGGATCCGGGTACAATACCATCAACCAAACATAGTTTTGGGAAGTTACTATTTGTAGAAGGGTCTCTGGGGCCATTTATCTAAATACGATTGCAAGTCTATGTGTACTGGGCGTCATTTATTATTAAAAAACAGGTGTTTTCAGTTTGTCTGTATACTTTCTAGTGTGAGTTTAAAACCGAAAAGTTTTTTAAAAATCAACTAAGTACAAGTTGTCTTATTGTTATAAACGACCATTTTGAACTACAGAGATTAATTTTAGAATTTTTAATTTCGATGTGGTTATTAGTTTAATTAAAAATCAAAGATTTCAAGGGTTACTTTGTGACATTAAAAAACCTGTCAAAAGTAACCCTCGCAATGTTAAGCAGATAAAATTCTATCAGTAATTATTTTATTGGGATTTTAACTGAAATTTTAGACTAATAATGCAAATATTTCAGATCTAAAATGCCACGGAAATATTAAAAAAAGGTTGTAGGAATTACGAAAATTACACTAATGAAAAAAAGCTCTCAAAGATATAAGACAAAATGGACTCTCCCTATGTGTTGCTTCAGAAAAATAGGGCATACATATTTTTTGTTGACGTTATTAAGAGGGTTACTTTATGTCAGCAATCTACTCAACAGTATTTTCATAGTAAAAAATGGCTGTCACAAAGTAAACCCAACATACGGGGTTGCTTTGTGACACTTTATTTAATTAATATCTCTATAGATAATATTGCAATTTACCACTGTGCATTCAAAAGAGAAAGGTTCAAGCTTCATATTCATGTAAAATTTATTATATTCAGTGTAATAACAAATTCAATTTAAGCTAAAAACATAAATAATTGTCAAAAGTAGCCCCGGTTTACCGGTAGCGCAATCTCACAAAATTTTGAGGTAACAGTAACACAATAATTGCATTGTTATTATTGGATGTATTCATATTTCATATAACGCCATCTCACAAAATTTTGGGGTGACAGTTGATTATCATCCGTCGGCAACAATACAAGTACCACAAAAATGTTTGATAAGTGTGCAAAGTTTCAGTTTAATCTGACGTTTTGAAGTGGGTGAATTTCACGTTCAAAGATTCCTTTACAAACAAACATACAGGTGAAGCTAATAAAAGCGTGTTAAAAATCGACATAAGCTTTTATGCCGACGCGACCACACAAATTGTTTCGCGTGGTATGTAATACCGTTAAGGTCGTCCACTGTGACAAATTTACACAGTCATTTGTTATTAACATAGCTTGATTGTCATTTGTCAGTTACATAATTATACAAGTCACTCTGCATCAGCTTAATAGCCAACTATTGTATTTAAATTAAGCAGAAATGACCTTGAATCAATGAAGTCAGCGCTCTTTTAAGAAAGATGGTCTGGAGGGTACATGCAAAAAATGTAGAATGTACCTCGATTGTAGTGCTTTTATGACTCGTGTGACTTAAAAATCGCTAATCGTTCGTTATAACATACATGGCACAACTCGTACATAAAATAGGTAATGCATTACAATCGAGATACATAAACTACTATTTGTATATTTTTAAGGTATTGGCCGGTGCTTTCCGTTGGCTTTATCATGTATCCTTTGATCCATCCGTCTTTTGTGTCCGCGTCTTCATATATAGTCTTAGCTCAAAATATAAATACAACAATTCCAGCCTTATATGAGATTCATTAATATATGTATTTTTCTCCATCATCTAATAAGTTCCATTCTTCTAGTTTATTAGTACTTCTGTATCACCGATTATTTATCTATTTAACATATACATTTTTATAATAAATAATATATATTTAAAATTTATCAATACACCGATGATGGCTGATTGTGCAAGCAAAGGCCAAAAAATATATATATAAAAAAAAATATTTTTAAGGGACTAAAAATTGAAGATAATTTTTAACTTTCCAGTACATTGGGAAGGTATTGTAATGGGTTCGAAAACTGAAATCAAAAATTTTAACAAATTTTTATGTTTCAAGGTCAATACACTATATATATACCTACACTATAATACATATATCTCGAGAATAAATGATAATATCAATTACGTTAGGGTGGCAACAGACGCGTATCTATTAACGTAAATTTAATCTGAAAGAAACGCTTTCAAAATCGATTCAGTCGTTCTTTTTGTTAAACAAAAATACTGCAAAAAAGTAGAAATGTAGTACCCAATCACGGACGTACGACGTATAAATAAACGAATTTCGATTTTGGGAGTTAATTTTGGGGGCCAAATTAGAAAATTAAAAAAAATATATTTTTCAAGTGCATCATGTGACGTATCAAATTAAAAGGCTCGTTCTATTTGGACTTGATGTAGTTCTAAACGGAACCGAAACAATTATTATTGAAACGCCATATAGATCCCACAACGTAGGTATACTTTGAGTAGGTACGTCGAGTTCGTGTAATATTTGTAACTTTCATTTTCATCTGCCAGTACCTACATTTGTACGCAGCAGTAATAATATAATATTATATCTACCGCAGTACTACTCCGTTCTGTAAAATAAAAATAATAATGTAGCGTTTTAAATATTTAATTGTTCACAAAACACGTACAAGTTCCAATCCCGCAATGCGATTACAATAAACACTTTCACACGTTCCTTTAAAAAATAAACGACAACAAATTATTATTATTATTGTTTACCAAGCCAAAACAAACGAGTGCAGTTCACGT
The DNA here is from genome assembly GCA_034508555.1 of Venustoraphidia nigricollis. Classification (NCBI taxonomy): domain Eukaryota; kingdom Metazoa; phylum Arthropoda; class Insecta; order Raphidioptera; family Raphidiidae; genus Venustoraphidia; species Venustoraphidia nigricollis. The sequence continues at coordinate 487,195 of JAVRKA010000030.1, forward strand.
ATTGTTTCGATTATGGCGACGAATGCCGGCGACATTTCTTCTTTGTCCCGACTGCGAAAAAGCGAGGGTTTATGATTGTTATGACTTATTATTAGGGTTGCCATCCATCCAGGTTTCCCAGGATTTGTCCTAGTTTAGAGGGCATCCGGCGAGCGTCCGGGCGGGGCTTCATTTGTAGTCCGGGTTAAAAAATTTAAAGGCTTGTTAGGTTTAATATTTTAATAAGGTTTTGTTTTCATAAAAAAAAATAAACTGTAATAAGATTCTGTTTTGTTAGGTACATTTAAAATGATGATAAAAGATGACTAAATTTAATTTTAACAACTGTTTTTTATTACACTGACTATGTTTAAAAAAACCTGTTGACATGTCCGGGTTCTGGGCTCTAAAATCCGGGGTTTTCACGTGTCTTGTCCTGGTTGCCAAATTTTAGAGATGGCAACCCTAGTTATGTTAGACGTCTTTATGTATGTAAGCAGTGGCGGATTTACAAATTTGCCGCCAGTAGGCTATTAAATTTTTGCCGCCCCTACTGACCTCTGAAATTCAATACCCTAGTTCGCAATCTCATGTCTTGTCATCCTTGCTGTCAATGTAACACATTTCTCTTTAAAAATGGCATTTTGATAACATTTTAACACAGTTGGCAAAGAAAAAAAGAGAGTTTTGCCGTAGATGAATTGTCCCATTATTCCAAGCCAAACTGATCTGAATTGACTTTTAAGTAATTATAAAGACGAACATCTTATGTCATTAAATGTTTCTGATATAATAAATATCAAGTTGCTTTGCCGACTGTGTTAAAATGTTACCAAAATGCCATTTTAAAGAGAAATGTGTTATATTGACAGCAAGAATGACAAGACATGACTTAACATACATATTTTTGGAAAGCCTATTTTTTTCTAAAATACCTATTGAAATTTTCGTTAAATTTTCGAAACTCGTTTTCTCTATGTATATGTTTTTTTTCCTGTAAGATAAACATTTTTGGGCCGCCCCCTAAAATCTGCCGCCCTAGGCTTCAGCCTACTCAGCCTGCTGGTAAATCCGCCACTGTATGTAAGTTACCTCCATAGGGCCTATAACTGTGCCAATTTTCATTACCGACGTATTGTGCGATTTATCTGACTGTTCTGTAGGTTGTAAAATATTTTTGTAAATTCAAAATGGCGGCAGTGAAGTAGAAAAAATTTTTATTCAAAAAAAAATTTTTTTTTTTTGGTCAGTTCCATCGAGTTGAGTTGAGTTTGTTTTCTTCTTTTACGTAGTCAAATTTTGTATTTTTTTAACTTTTATTTTATTTGTTTTCTACACAGGTACCTAACTTAGATTTATTATACCTATGCATCGCACAAAGTCCACATTTTTGGAATCGCATCAAAATTTTCATTCGTTTAATAAATTTTAGAGCAAGATTTTTTTCACCTTATAGACCAGCCATTTTGAATTCACGAAAATATTTTATAGCCTTCATCACCCTCTCATGATTAAGACATATCGAATTGATATATCGATTATGAAAATCGGTTCAGCATTTTTTCACATTGTATATCGTAGACGCTCGACGACTTAGGTCATTACCATCTTAATTGTATCAAATATATATACCATAATCACTTATAACTAAACGACATCACAAAACATCCATGAACAGAGGTTGAATTCGAACCCGCGACAGCCCGATCAAGAGGCCAGCACGCTAGCCACTGGACCACATTGTCCTCCTCAGCATATTTAGCTACATATTATATACTAGCAGCCCAGTCCGGCTTCGCCCGGGTGTAAATGTAATATATAGGATATAAAAGATGAGAATCATTATCATTAAATTCTCAACGTGTATTGAATTTGCGCGAATTCAATCGCTTTTATTTGTGAATGTTCAAAAATCGAAGAAAAATCTTATTTCCCTAAAAAGAAATTAAAAAAAAACTTGGAACGTGTCGCGGGACACGCGTTTGGAACGAAGTCCCTTTCGTATAAGACGTTTTTCGTAACGCGTTTTAATATAATCTAAAAACACCCGGTATAATCTAAAAACATCCGGTATAATCTCAAAATATACGGTATAATCTCAAAACACCCGGTATAATCTAAAAACACCCGGTATCACCGTATACCAGTTTTTCGTGACATTTTTGTCTTACGGTATAGCCTATGTTATATTCAGGGTGAATGTAGCTTTCTAATGGTAAAAGAATTTTTTAAATCGGCACAGTGTTTTTGAGTAGCCTATGTTACTCAGGGTGAATGTAGCTTTCTAATAGTGAAAGAATTTTTTAAATCGGCATAGTAGTTTTTGAGTTTATTCATTACATACACACAAAAATACAAATCTTTCCTCTTTATAATATTAGTGTAGATAGACAGGCAGGTTCGCTGAGCTTGGGTTCAGAACCCCGCGCTTCACGGGCTACCCTAGCTCTTTAGACAAATAAGCGCTTATAACTAGAATATGTTGTTGATAACTCAAATTCCTGAAGTGCCATAAGCCCCACTTGCCTTAAGACAGCCCTGTAATTCATAACCCTTCCATTTTTTGTCGGGTAACAAAACGGTTTTCACAGAAGGAAGAAGAATAGCACGTACAGTTTGATTGAATTTCGATAAATATTGTATATTATGAATAAATTATCAAGTTTCGCAAACAACTGACGACGCGAATCAACTGGTGAATGGCTATTTAAGTAATTCTTGCGGCTTAAAGTGACTTATGTTTAATTTAACTCAATTACAAGAAGCACTTTCTACAACGTTTAAAGCAATTTGCAGTGTAAGCGCAGCGTTTACCGCCGTTTTGCTGCAGCGCTTTGTATTCGAAATCCACAAACGTGGAAAGATCGTTTTACGATTACCGCCGGCATGTAATGTGAGATTGAGAAAACGAAAGGCACCGATTCTGTGTCTGACCGTACTGCAGAACATTCCATTTCAATTGAATATATTATTAAATTCTAATAGGCGCTAATGATCTCGCAGTTGTTAAACATAACCAACACATCTCGCCATAACGCATTACGATACTATACAATCTACTGTTATATATCTATACAGACCCGTGCGAATATTTCGCACCGTTAGTGTTCAGTTACGTAATACAATAGGGTGGAAATAAATTTTATTCTATTAATTGTATTCAGAGACTTCAGCGCCACTACGTCACTTAATATTACCGACAACTGTTAAAATAAACAGATCGCCACCAGATGGCGACATTTGTTTTATTTTAATCTATTCAGAGACTTCAACTACACATCATATTACCGACAGCTGTTAAAATTAGCAGATTGCCATCAAATGGCGACATATGTTTTTTCTGAAAATTATTTTCTGTATTGAAATTGTTAATATTTTTAAACTGTAATTTTAATTATTAGTGTATTTGCCATATGGCAACATACACTATTGGCGTCGGTCGGATGGCGGGACCTAGGGGTCGGACCAAAATTTCTCGACGTTTCATAACCTCCTAAACACTTTGGCACCATTTTTAAAAATGTTTATATATATATGTATATATATATATATTATATATATATATATATATATATATATATACGTATATATATATATATATATATATATGTGTGCGGGCAATAACTTTCGAAGGAGTTAATTGATTTTAACGAAATTTGGCCCACGTGTTGAAATCCATCACCGCAAGAAGCCTATTTAAAATGGGCGTAATCGGGCTATTTTAAGGGTAGTTTTTAGGGGTTGAAAAACGTTTTTGGGCCCCAAAATACCGAAAAAATTCTCCGAATCGTTTCAAAATTGACATTTAACCTTCCAGTAGTAATTAAAAAATGTCCCTAAAATTTTTAAAAAATCGGCCCGACAGGACCGGACTTAAAAATTTTATGAAAACACTACTTTGCAGATAGTGAATTATTTACTGAAAGTTGTATATAATTTGGTATAGAGGTTCGATTGATAATAATATTGCAATTAAGAACAAATGTTATTTTAAGGGGTGTATTAAGGAGTCAAATTTTTTATTTTACCGAAAAACCAACTTAAGTTCGCATAATAAAGCCACACTGCCTGTATTATCAAATACACTATATTGTCGGCAGGGTTTTGGCACTGCGACCCGGGTTTTTTTAAGATATTGTCGATAAAAAAAAATTAATTTTTTTTAGAGAAAGTAGTCGCTAGTGGCATCAGTTGTCGAGCGTCTATAATCTACACACTTATTTCAAAATCAAAGGCGATACTAGAATAAATGACCGACAAACGATATGTTTATGTGACGCCTCCTCACCATGGGTGAGGTGAATTACATTTAAGGTAGTTGTCGTGGTACAATATTGTCAAAAAGTTATAGATTATACGCGCCACAAAAGTATACTAGCTTGTAGCTAAGTGATCCATAATTTGTACGTAAGACTGTACCCGTGGAAACGTAACCCATACAGTATTCATATGCATGTATACTTTCCTATAAATTGTTGAACTTTAAACCGTTATTTATAAATAATTAGACGGTCAAAAATTTTTTCTTATTTTTTTTTTAAACTCATAACAAATGCATTGAAAGACTGTCAGTTTTTGGAAAGTTTCTGACAGTAAGTTCTTTTTTTATAAATAAGAAACTGGTTCCGAACTACAGAGATCGTATACAATCAATGTTAATTATCCAATTTGTAATTGAATTTATCTCGGATTATATACGGTCGATTGACTTCAAATTTTCAGGGTAATTGTATTATCATGTCCTTAATAAGTATACAAAAATTATGAATTTTCTGACGGTGTGCCTTAACCACGACAACTACCTTAATAATGCACTACAATGTTGCGTTGTGGCAGGTGTGGTCATCGTGCTGCATAATATAGTACTCAACACAATAAATTAGAATATGAGGCAATAACAATACGACTGTTTGCTAAGAAACCTCGATCACCGGATGGAGTTCATATACTTAGACTGTCGACGGCCGAACTGTATAATTTTTTAACAGACTTAAAAAAAGAAAGGGTAGCCATAATTTCTCGAAGGGTTAATCGATTTGAAAATTTTCGACATTTGTTCAAAATATTCAGGGTTTAGTCCCGTACAGTTTTTCTTAAAATCAGTCATTTTTGACTTCAAAAAACAAGATTTTTTAGGGTTTCGTAGCTCAAAAGGAAAAAAGGAGGCCTTATAGAGATCACTTCGTTGGCCGTCTGTTTGTCAATACCCCTTTTCTCAGAAACGCGTGGAGGTATTAAATTGGAATTTATATCAAATACGTAGGTCTGCAATCCCTTGGAGCTGTGAAAAAATCGAACTCCTAAGTCAACGCAATAAAAAATACGGCTGTTTATGCAAATACTGTTGAATCCATAATTAAAAAAAAATACAAGTATTGAGGTTATTTAACTGTCAAAAGTCGTTAACAGCATAGCTTTTAAGAAGTTCCGTTCGATGTAGCTAGTATAACCTACTTTGTTGTTTTATGAAATAACTATTTTGACGTTATCAGAAAAAAATGAGACGTGTCATCTATGAATACAAAGTAGAACTATACTGCATCGAAGTCAGCTTTATCGCCGATTTCAACCTTACTGATACACGTATTACATGGTGTCTTATGTTCGCTGCATGTAGTGTGCGCAACTCCCGCAACAGAGAAAAATTTACCCTCAATACGCCTAAAATTTATATCTTAAAATACGCCATAGCCGATTTTGGCTTGCGGTTCACAGAACTAATTCACGTAATGCATTCGCCTGTCATTTATTTATTCGGCGCGGCACTTCGAAAAGTGCGATTGTGACATAAATATTCTGGTGTTTGCTAATCGCACCGCAAACAAGGAAGAGCGTTGTAGTCGCATCTTCTATTAACAAATTCACGTACGGTACGCTTTTTCAATACAACGTTATTTATGTATTACATCATTGCAAGTAAATATGCGTACCTATTGTTATAATTATTACACGGCGAACTATTATATCAATGCAAATTTATTTCTATTTACATAAATTTGTATGAATTGAAGTACAAAATGGAACGCAAATTATAAACGTAACAGTCGCGTCAAAAGTTCTTCATCTCGGCTGTCTTTTTAACGATGCTCCATAAACCAAAATAAAACCCGGGTCGCAGTGCCAAAACCCTGCCGACAATATAGTGTATTTGCTTGTATAGGGCCGTGTGGTTTTATACTTTTATTATGTGAAATTAAGTTTGTTTTTGGGCAAAATAAAAAATTTAACCCCTTAATACACCCCTTAAAATAACATTTTTTTCTTAATTGTAATATTATTATCAATCTAACGTCTACACCGAATTAAATACATCCTTCAATAAATAAGTCACTATCTGCAAACTAGTGTTTTCATAAAATTTGTAAATCCGGTCCTGTCGGGCCGATTTTATTAAAATTGTGGGGACACTTTTTAATCACTACCAAAGGGTTAAATTTCAATTTTGAAACGATTCGGAGAATTTTTTCGGTATTTTGGGGCCCAAAAACAGTTTTCAACCCCTAAAAACTACCCTTAAAATAGCCCGATTAGGCCCATTTTAAATAGGCTTCTTGCCCAAATTTCGTTGAAATCAATTAACTCTTTCGAAAGTTATCGCGCGTACACATATATATATATATACAGGGTGTCTCACCGAACGTTGGCTAACATGGATAACTTTGTTATTAGTGGAGATAGAAAGTCGGTTAAATGAGCAAAGTAGTGCAGAAAATTGGGTTCATTAACATCCCGTCGAAAAAACAATTGAATTTTGACACCCTATGAATTTATTCAGAAAATAGTGAAAATTGCCATTTATGAAAACTGGCCATAACTTTTTTATTTATGAAGATATTTGAAAATTTTATTAACCATTTTTTGATAACTTTTTAAGGTCTTTTCAGTGGCGTAGGTTTATTTTTTTTATTTCCACTACATAATGAGATATTGACATGAACTTTGGTTTTTCTTATGGACGGCATTTTTGATTTTCAGATATTCGAATTCTACTTATTTTTCTGAATAATTTGACATAGCATATCCTATATCTAAACCAATCAGAAGCTACAAAACTGACAAAAATAGCTTTTTGGCGTTATCAAAGTGTGCCGTGTAAAACTAAATTTGTTGAAACAAATACATATCGACAGGTTAACAATCTGTCGAGCGATCGCTACAGTTTTGCTAATTCATTTTGTTTGATTTACTCTCTAAGATGGCTCAAGCATTCTCAAATTTGGAAAAACAGGCTATTTTTGCGCATACATTCAGCGTAACAAAAATACCACGTGGGCTCAAGAACAATACTTGAACCTTTATCCAGAAAGGCGACAGCCTTATTCAATAACTTTTAGGAACTTAAATAAAAATTTAAAGGTATACGGTTCATTTTCAAAGAAAAAAGACAACATTCAACACTGTGAAGAAGAATTAGGTTTAGCAAACGTTGAAATTAATGGAGAAAAGTTTCTAAAAGTTATTGAATAAGGCTGTCGCCTTTCTGGATAAAGGTTCAAGTATTGTTCTTGAGCCCACGTGGTATTTTTGTTACGCTGAATGTATGCGCAAAAATAGCCTGTTTCTCCAAATTTGAGAATGCTTGAGCCATCTTAGAGAGTAAATCAAAGAAAGTGAATTAGCAAAACTGTAACGATCGCTCGACAGATTGTTAACCTGTCGATATGTATTTGTTTCAACAAATTTAGTTTTACACGGCACACTTTGATAACGCCAAAAAGCTATTTTTGTCAGTTTTGTAGCTTCTGATTGGTTTAGATATAGGATATGCTATGTCAAATTATTCAGAAAAATAAGTAGAATTCGAATATCTGAAAATCAAAAATGCCGTCCATAAGAAAAACCAAAGTTCATGTCAATATCTCATTATGTAGTGGAAATAAAAAAAAATAAACCTACGCCACTGAAAAGACCTTAAAAAGTTATCAAAAAATGGTTAATGAAATTTTCAAATATCTTCATAAATAAAAAAGTTATGGCCAGTTTTCATAAATGGCAATTTTCACTATTTTCTGAATAAATTCATAGGGTGTCAAAATTCAATTGTTTTTTCGACGGGATGTTAATGAGCCCAATTTTCTGCACTACTTTGCTCATTTAACCGACTTTCTATCTCCACTAATAACAAAGTTACCCATGTTAGCCAACGTTCGGTGAGACACCCTGTATATATATATATATAAACATTTTTAAAAATGGTGCCAAAGTGCTTAGGAGGTTATGAAACGTCGAGAAATTTTGGTCCGACCCCTAGGTCCCGCCATCCGACCGACGCCAATAGTGTATGTTGCCTTATGGCAAATACACTAATAATGAATATGTAGTTTAAAAAAAATAAAAAACACGCTTTTATGAACAAAAATATGCAAAATAAGTTGACAACAAAGTTAACTTTACTGTAAAAAGCATGGAGTGCTTAATATCAGTAATCATTTTTCATTTACTAGCTAATTGTAAACGTAGAGCTATTATGAAAATTTAAGTAGATAGCACTTCACGTTTTTTACAGTAAAGCTAATTTTGTTGTCAACTTATTTTGCATTTCTTCGTTTATAGAAGTGTGTTTTTCTAGTTTTTTCAAACTATATTTTTTTAACGCGCATCTGTTTTGATAGTCTTTTTTATCCACACCAAAGAAATACCTAATTTAGGTGTGCTTATCGATCATTGAAGTCTCCTAGTCGATGTTAGTTGTTACGTTTGATTTTGTTTCAGTCTGTGTAAACAAGCGCATCACGTTTTAAAGACGCTAGAATGAAGACGTGACGTGAAACTACGTCGAGTTGCATAACCTATATTATCGTCGTAACAATATGTGGGTTGCGACTTCGTTAACGGTTTAAAAACAAAATGAACGCAGAAAAAATTGCCGATCAACGGAATTAACGCGTTAATTGAAATTTGTTCATTTATTATTGTTTCACTTCGATGAACAAATAGGGTTTGAACTTTGATATTGTTATTTTAGTTTGATAGGTAATTGTTTCTGGTGTTTTGTTTTTAAAAACTGTGTCAGCCATTGTGAATTTGTATTTTAATTAATGCCAAATTTTTTTATACACTTCATTAGCATTTTTTTTATTATTTACGTAAAACTAGGACATTTAGGTTCACTGGTCCATTTTTAATTACGTACCTCAAAAAAAAACGGAATTCTAAATATATAGGAGTCAATCTGTCAAGACCTTTTTTCTCAGGAACGACTTGATGTATCGAGTTGAAATTAATGTCAAGCACTTAGGTCTACGACTACATAATCCTATATAAAAATCAAGCTACGAAGTCAATGCAATAAAACGATACATTTCAAAAACACATATTTTACTGATCAAAACCTATAGGGTACCTAGAATCTTGAAAATTGGCGCGAAGGAAGGTCTCGTAGTACAAGTAAAGGAACAAATCCGAAAATAGTTAATATCTAATTTTGAATGGAGTAAGTACGTGACGAACTTTATTTTTATTAAATTGTTATAACGGTGCAGAACTCTCAGGGCGCGAGATCAACTGGCACTTGTCCATCTTTTTTACATTGGCAACCGTGAAACAAGGAGGTATACATAATATATATAGATGGTTTGCTAAAAGTTTTTTAGAATGCCTATTTTTAGCGTATGTAAACACGTCAGCTGTTCCAATAAACAAATTCGAGACTGGTTTCGTTCGTATTTGTCGTATACATAAAAAATCCAGAAACTTATCAGTGACAAATTTGCGATTATGTAGGAGCACACCTAATATTAGTTCAGTTCAGTTTACCGTTCATTTATGTATAAAATCATATATGGAATACGTTCTAAAATCAGGATTTTCTTGTATAAAATGTTATACTAAGAATCGGAGGTTATATGAGTGGTAATTTTTTTTATGTTTTCAAAGGAAATACAAAAGGCCCGTTAGTATCAGCTATCTGAACTCTATCTGTGAACAAAAGGAAAAAAACGCTTGTGATAAAATAATAATTAACTCAGTTCAATTAATGATATACAGTGGGGTCGCGGTAATCGGGTCCCCGTCTAATTGGGGGCCGAACGATGGCGCCGGTACCGACTCGACAAGGACGAAAGAGAGGGAAATTATTTTCTGTTTTTGTTTTGAAGGTAGTCAACACTGATGTTAAAACTGACAAATATTTATGGCTGAGTTTATTATTCTCAAGTTGCACGAAAATATAGAAACTTTTAAGAAATATATTATGCAACTAAAAACTTAAAATATCAATTTCTGCTTTTTGCGACTCAATAATGTACTTAATAAATAGCCCAACTGCAAGAAGTTTAACAAAAACTCTTTAATCTAACTGAACTTAATGGCTATATTGTGTTATAGAAAGTTATTTCTTAAGCGACTATATACCTACTGTAAAGAGAAAAACTCCTCCAGCTATTTTTCGTGGCGTTTCATCGACTTTGTAATCACACTTTTCATTTTTTGGGTCGTACTCGCCCCAATGTCACCTTAGAGAACAATTACGAAACATTCAAAATAATCGGTTTGGGCTTTCGGTTAACAGACATTAATTCAGCTTTTTCGAAAAACGATTTATTTACAACTTCTTAAATATTATTTTTATGACCCAAAACATGCGCAACGCATATTATGCATAAAAATAATGCAGCATGTATGCTATAGGAGAGTCAGTGCGAGTGCAATGTATCATTTACCCACTGCTCTCCATTCCGAAATGTCAAATTTGTGCTGAGAATAATATAAAATAATAAAGCAATAACGTCGATCTATCGACTGAACCAAAACCATCCTCTTTATATAAGTACTATAAAATAATAATGTTAACCGTTTACTTTGAGAACCGGTTTTTACCGATTACTTTGAGAAAAAAAAAGTTTTCGCTAAGATTTTTTTGTTGAAAAAAATAGAATGGGATGGTCTCTTGGTCCAAATGCACCACAGTAACTTTTGCTACTTTTTAAAGAAAGAACAAAGCATTGAACACTTTTACGTAAAATTTATTAAAATCAAAACAACTTCTACCTAAAAATAACTAATCGCATAAGTCGTAATTTTGATTAAGAAATGAAATGTGATCGAAAGCGCCCGCTTGCAACCTGCTCTTTTGGATGACGGCACATATTGGTCTGTCTTTGGTGCTCGGATACAGGAATAATGAAACACAAGTGAGTCCCAAAGTAATCGGTTTTAGTAAACAAAAAACATGTTAAATGATGAGAATCACCGGAAATGCACAATATTATTAAATTTAAACTAAATGGGCTCCAAACAAAATTTTGAAAAAATAACCTTGAAATAGAGATTTCAAACATTTTACGTCGGTTTTATTGTCGCACTCTGTACAATGATAGTGCGTTTAGCGTATTGGCTAAGCGACATAGAAGCGAACAACCCAACAGGTAATGTTCAATTCGCTATTGTATTTGTAAAACATGTTCACTACTTGGAATACTAAACAACCAATGTCTCAAGTCTGGATCTACGACCGCAACGCAAAACCGCGCATGTCTAATTTTTTTCAAAGTTATCTACACTTGAAAAAAGTATCTATAGAGTATAGATATCAATTCCAAAGTCGTGTAGAAATCATTTTGTTTTCAAGTTTTTGACAGACTTCAGTGGTATCAAAGAATAGTACCTGACCTTCTTTTCTACTTAAATTTACAACCATATAATATCTATATCTACTAACATAATAAAGCTGAAGAATTTGTTTTTTTGTTTGAACGCGTTAAATCTCTGAAAGTGCCAGTCGGATTTGAAAAATTCTTTTTGCATTTCATAGCCAAATTCTTGAGGCAGGTCAACATTACGCTACGATCCTTATGCCTCAGCCACACACTCGACGAGTGGCATGGGAAGTAGCGAGGAAAGGAGGCAGAGACGTTGTGTAGCCGCGTTACTCGTCATGCCGCACGTCATGCCCAGTGCTCCTTCGATTGTCGGTTTTTTGTGCGCGAGTCAAAGGACCGGCAATAAGAGCACGAGTAAGCCGGCCACATACTCCCGCGCCACTCAGTACGCATCAAGCGGTCTAAGTGTAAAGGCCTAGTGCGCATGCTGCCACAGTATCGACCTCCATTGCCGAAAGCCGAGTGCGGAGCGTCGCGAGTACAGCAGTGTCTGGCCGCTTAGGGCAACATCGCGATAGCGCGATGAGCAGAACGAGGAGCAGTGCGAGGAGCATAGTCTGGCAGTATAGGGTTAGGAACCGAGTAAAAAGAAAGAACGCTAAGCGAAAACGAAGTAATAGCGCGGGCGGGCGACGCAATGCGATGGGTGGGGGTCCGATCATGGTAGCCCCCCGACGAGAATCGAGTATTACCGAGAAGACGTGTTTCCCACGGGATCAGGTATATACTAATACCACACGAAAATATGGCTACAAATAATGTCTATTCCTAAGTACTCTAAATTATTTATATATAATCAGATTTATTTTAAATTAAAACCGCAGAAAAAACTATAATCTATGTATTACATTTACACCCAGGCGAAGCCGGATCGGGCCGCTAGTATAATATTACGTATAATCAGAACAGTTTTAAAGTTTATAAGTTATTATGTCTTTAACTCAATTTGGAAATGACTTCAATGAAGGCTAGGTACCTACTCTGTCAAAAACTTTAAACCAAACTGATTTAATAAGTACTTTACACACATTTATCCGCGATGCGTAATTTTGATGTGCCGTTTAAATAATAAAATCTGTATCATGAAGATTAGACTGTACATAAACCGTTTTGCCTTCTGGCCGCAGATATAGTACCAAACAACTCTAGTAGACCAATGACCGTTGCCCTGCGCCGCAAAATACATGCGTTGCGAAATGACCATTTAAAAAGTTCTGCGGTTTTATCACTTTATACGTTCATATAATATAAAAAACGACAATCGAATACTACTTTTGCGTATTTACTGAGGTCAAAGCCCTAGCATGCAACAAATTCAAAAAACGTCGAAGCTAGGGTCATTGGCGATCAGAAAAAGATTCTAGTTTCGCGCCTTCAAAAATTCTTCTGAATTAAACCTTCCTTACGCGAAATTTACATATGTCCAGCAAACAATGATTCTACAGCTAATGCGACCTGGAGTGTCAGTTTGTAAGTGGACGTTTCTGTACAGTTCGGCCAGAAACGGCCGAACTGTATGAACGCCGTCTGGTAAACAGTAATACGTTGTTCAGAGTTTAGACTACACATTAGAGAATTGAAAATTGCTTAATACTATACCAAAGCATATTAGAACTCATGTATTTTCAACCTGTCATTGTCGAGACTAATCAACTTCTGTGTTTTCAACTTCTGCTTCATCCCCACATCGTGGCAGTCATAGATCCATCAGAAAAACATTTATTTATTTGAGGTTAAACGTTGTCAAGCGTATTTTTCTATTGACTAAACAGCGTAGGTGGAGACATTACGTGAAAAGTAAGGACTAGAAACTTGAAAATACGTGAGTAAAATCAGTTGAAAATAGATGGAGTTGAAAATACACGAGTCCGACTGTAACGTTATAAATATAAAGGACATTTGCAATGAATTGTAGGTGTGTTTGGTATCGTACACTAGTGCAAAAAGTGTTAACACTATTGACACTACTGCATTTGTTATATACGAAACTGTAGGATGCACTGACCTGCTTGATATTTCAGTGTAAACACATAGAATTCTCGACTTTTGAACAGGCGAAGGTAGTGTAGATCACGTGATAGATGTTTGAATTGTGACAATCACTAAAAAAAGTTCATATACTTTTGGTAACCCTAACGTAGTAAATTTCACTAAATTGGTGTAAATCAAACACACCTAATATATAATTATTATCAATTTCGTTATCATGTTTATGCCGTCAGCGTGAAATATTTAACGCAAACGTTAAATGATCCGAACTCGCATATGAGAAGTAAAAAGTAAAAAAAGTAAAAAAAAGAGAATGGACTCCACGGATCGCCGAATGTTTCGAGCGAAAGGTTGATCGCCGTTTTTTTACAAGTTCGCTTTTTTGGGTCAAATATGTGAATAGCCGTGCACAATACACGTATTTTATACGTTGCTATAATAAAATAAAAAGCATTTTATTTGAACGCGACACAGAATTTGCCAGCGGCTACTTAAATACAGTGTTGCCCAATTGGGCTATTTTCTCTATGCGTATACGACAAATCAAGTGCACCAATAGAATATTTTCAAACTTATGATTGGGCGACTATTGAGATGTTGACTATTTTTGGGAAAGTGTTTTAAATCGTGCATAAGTACCTAATATAACCACAACTATTTATTATAATTTTTTAAATACGACTCATGCTTTTGAAAATAATGTATTTTAAATTCGGTTTCAAACTTAGCTCCAAAACGTCAATACTTGTCACGTGACTGCCGTGACGTCGTAGGCTCATAAACGCTGTTAAACTGATGAGATGATAGGTTTTTTTCGTAATTGTTTGCATAGCAATTTTCGAATAAATTACACACTAAATATTAACAACCAATGACGCATTTTGACAGCGTGAACAGCGTCCTTCTCTATGACAGCGTCTGATGATGTTTATGAGCCAGTGACGTCATTGATGTTCGTTGTCACGTGACTTGAGAGTGAATTAATTACGCTTCATTAATTAAATATTAATTAAATTCCTCAAAAATAAGGAAAAAGATCGTGTTTTTTAGTGTCATAGAAACTACCATTTAACGATAAAATTATGTTTTTATTTAAAATACAGTCAACATCTCTATTCAAAGTATTTTATGACTTTTAGTACAGATGGGCGACTTGGTTAAAAAAATTTGGCAACCCTGTTTGAATAGATCGTTGCGTATTTTAAAAACATAATCTTGCACATTCTACTGTTAAAATGAAAAACAATATAACTTTATGTCGTGCAGTTAAGATTATAGGAACGGACGAATGATTTAAATTAAAATTCGGGGTTTCGAAACGTCGACAAATTTTGGTCCGACCCCTAGGTCCCGCCATCCGACCGACACCAATCGTATATGTCCCATATTATGGCAAATAATAAACACTTTCCCACTTAACACACATATATCGCATCAATGTCATGTGACGCATAAAACGCGTACGAAACTAACAATAAAAATATTTTTTTCGCGACCCGCTATATGACTCGGTGACAGATTATTATCGGTTAAATATAAGCGACTACAAGTTGATAAACAGTAAAAAAACTCTGGTCGTAGTGCCAAAACCCTGCCGACAATATAGTGTATTTGCTAATGCAAGCTGCAGCCTGGCTTTATATACATGAAATTAAGCCAATAATCATACGATTGCGTTTATAGATGAATTAAAGATATAATTAAAATAATCTTTATTGATTCATGTCTTCGCAAAATATTTCCAAATATCGCTAATTTCTCTCTGTCCAGTATGTGACTTTTTTCACCCGAAAAACTCCTAATTCAACGAAATGTAAACAAGTCCCCTAAATGAAACGTTAAACTTTAAAAACTCAGGTTGTAGTGCAAACCCTGCCAATATATGGTGTATTTGCTAATACAGACAGTGTGGTTTTATCATGTGAACAAAATAAAAAATTTAACCCCCTAATACAATACATAAGACAATATTTTTTCTTAATTACAGTATTATTATTATCAATCGAAGATTTACACTAAATTAAATACACCTTCAGTAAATAACTCACTATTTGCAAAGTAGTATTTTCATAACATTTTGTAAATCTGGTCGCAGACTTGTGAAAAATACTTTTTAAAAGTATTTAAATACAAATACATTTGTTCCTAGAGTATTTGAAATACAAATACATACTTTGGAGTAATCGAAATACAAATACTTTTGAGTCATGTCTACGAAAATATTTTTGCGCAATATTTATTATATAAGCGAGTACGAAAGCTCAACTAATTAAAAAAATATTCTCAGGCAAGTATATACTTGTAAAAAATACTTTCTTTTAAGTATTTAAATACAAATACAAATACAAAAAATTATCCTTAATACCTACTTGTAAAAAATACTTGATTTTAAGTACTTAAATACAAATACTTAACTGATAACTTCTTATTTGGAAATTGCATTGCATTATTATTTTAATAATAAGAATTGTTTGAATAATTTATATGTAATTATATATACTGTTGACTTGAATTATTTATTAATCATTCATAGCTGCAAAAAAATTATGTTAAGTATTTGAAAAAGTACTTGCAAAATCAAATAAAAGACCAAAAAATTTGTATTTGAAATACAAATACTTTTATTGAAAAGTATTTAAAATACAAATACTAGAAAAATATTTATATTTGTATTTTGAACTACTTTTACTCAAATACTTCACAAGTCTGTCTGGTCGTCGCGCCCATTTTATTAAAATTTGAGGACACTTTTTAATTGCTACTAAAGGGTTAAATTTCAATTTTGAAACGATTCTGAGAATGTTTTCGGTATTTTGGGACCCAAATACATTTTTCAACCCCTTAAAATGGTCCGCTTGGGCCCATTTGAAATAGGCAGTGATAGATTTCAACTGTAGCCCAATTTCATTAAAATTAACTAACTCTTTGAAATGTTATTATCCGTACACACACGTAATACATATTTAAATAAAAATGTTCAAATATGGTGACAAGTTGCTAGAATGATGTGCAATGTCGAGAAATTTCGACCGACGCCAACAGTGTATGTGCCATATGGCAAACACACTAAAAAGCTAGCCATTATACCTGCTACATTGCAAGGTTTCATTTGGAAGTATTTTAAAACCCTAGCATAGTAGCCCAAGAACTATTAAGCATTGTACGATAGGTATTTGAGGCACTGTGAAAATTTGTACAATACCTAACATTTTAGTAATATCCGAATACAAAAACACAGACCTGGCGGAAAGGTAGCGGGGCTTAAGCGACTTAACCGATTTATCAAAGATATTGATCTCCTGGCAGGTAAAATGTCCCACCGAAACAATCTGTCATTTTAAATATATCTATTTTTAGTTATCAATAATATTCTGTTTAAATTTCCACGTGCCTCAAATATATTTTCTAAATCTTAAAAAATATAATTTTGCAAACACCTGGCGATTAAAAAAACTGTTTTTTTTTTATTTTTTAACTCCGTAAATACTAAATTTTAAGATAACAAAATCTCAAAATGCCTCAAGGATTTTTTATTGCGCAAAAATTCAAAAATCGGTTGAGTCGGTTAAACCCCGCTTCCCTTCAGCCAGGTCTATGTTTTTGTATTCGGATATTACAAATTTTCATAGTGCCTCAAATACCTACCCAAAAATGCCTAATAGCTCTCCTACTATAGATAATAATACTATAGGTAATAATAATAACACTATAGTAAGTAGGTATAATACCTTCATAAGCAAGGTTCGTTTTGTATTTATAATATTTCAGTTAGAAATATTATTCTGTCTGCAAAGTGTGACAACAGGAATTTTTGTGTATTCTAGCCGAAACGTGTATTATTTTTTATCTGTAGTTAAAATAAAAAAAGTGCAAAATACAGTTAAAAATTTAATAAAACGAAAGTATTTTTTAACGAATTTAAAAAAGTGACAATCGAAATAAAGAAATTCGTTTCTGAAAATAAAATGATGCAAAATTATTAAAAACTACAAACAATGAATCCGGTACCAAAGTTAACCAATTTAGCGAGTAATGTATTATCCGCGCAGTTGATAAGTTCAAAAGTAGTTAAAAATGAATGCCGGCAAGCACAAACTGATATTTTTAGTCCTGCATTTAACATTTTTATGGAGATAGCAAGAAAAAATATTCTTCAGTTACCGGTCTCTCAAACACTACATCAAGATTTACTATTAACTGTAAATGTAATGTTTCATGAGTATTCTACGTTTTTGTACTTATTTTATAATCCTGTTTGGAATGATCCACGAAATGGTATTTATGCTTATGATACATTATACTGGAAATCTAATGGAGAAATTAAAATAGAGGATTCTATACAAAAATTGTGCTCAAAGAAAAATAAACTTACCGAAAACAAAGTTAAACTTGCCATTGCTTGGTGTAAGTCTAGAAAGAAGTCGCCTAAATCTAATGTTCAGATTGCATTTGACGAACTTGTACGGCAGTTCACTGATATATTGAACACTTTTTGGTCCCCATTTTATGAACGTGAACTACGTAAGACTTGTAAGCCAGAAAAAAAGATCAAAGTTTTAAAGTCAGTTCTTTCTCAAATTTGTCAGAAACCATCTTTAACACTAAATGAGAAAATTCTACTACTCAAACACGGTAGTTGGCAACAAATTGAGACTTTTCTTAGAACCGGCGGAGACAGTTATAAGATTTTGATGGCCACTCTGACTGATAATTCCTTACTGCATCATTTTCCAACTGTTTTCGAAATGGTGTCAGCCACGAACTCTCTAAGTGAAAATGACCTTCAGCGTGCCCTTGAACAAAGAAAGAAGATGAGTGATCCAAGAAGGACGCGTTGGAAGAGTGTTGCAGAATCGTTTGACGAAGATATAACACCGCTGTTCAACATATACCTTTCTAATTCCTAATCATAGTGACTGATCTCTCAGATTGTAAAATATGCTTTTGAGAAATTTCGAACTGTGGTCGCAAAATTCATTTTATTAGTGTTTTTATTAGTTGTGATTAAGCATTAAGCTTCACAGGATTTGACTTGCGGCTTAAAAATTTCAAAAAACATATATTTCTTCTCTAAAAATTCAATAAAAATACGTGAAATTCATCAATATTTCTTTACAGCACGTCATGAGATTTCGAATAAAGGGAAGGCAAATTTCCATTTTAAAGTTTTTTCTTTACAAACTTATGTTAAAAATACTGACACATTTGGCTTACTCAAATAACTTTTTTTAGATTTAATTTTTTCAGTTCAAAAATTCGTGTTAAACATGCTAATTTTCTCGTTTTTATCTGATTGTAAATCGTTTATTTAGATCAAATAAATAGTAAAAACTTGGCTAGAAGTTTTATGGAAAAAATGATACACATTTCTAGTTTATTTTGAAGCAATAACATATCAAAGATTGAATAAGATTTTTTATAGAAATTATAAATTTCAGAAACGTGAGTAAGTACATTTTACATCCAACTACTCGTAACACAGAGCTGTGCGAGTGAAAATGGGGGCATATTGAACAGCTGGTAACCAGTAACCTTAATGTAAAAATGTACTTTTGCACGATCTCCTATATATAAAATAGCTGCTTTTCGTGCCTGTATAGTGGTTATAAAATAACCCTTTTTCGCATTCGTTTTTCTTAGTGATGCAACGAATACGAATATTCTTATTACCATCAATTTACCGAAAAGTCGTATTCGCCGAATACTTACATGACATTCGTAATTAGCGACCTTCTAGAAATCCCATATAGATATTGCGTTGCAATTGCGACCGAGTTGACAGACACAAAGATTCATTTACAAAATCATAAAACTTTCTTATCTTTTGTTTACATCCACAGATGGTCAGCAATTATGGCGACCTTTTTTTAGTTTCAAGGAATCGTTTGTCACCAAAAAACCTGCGACTGTTATGTTTCTTAAATAAAAAAAACCCGGGTCGCAGTGCCCAAACCCTGCCGACAATATAGTGTATTTGCTAATACAGGTATTGTGGCTTTATTACATGAACTTAAGTTTGTTTTTGGACAAAATAAAACAAAATTAAACCCCTTAATACACCCCTTACAATAATAATTTTATTAGTTGAAATATTGTTATCAATCCAACATCTGCACCAAATTAAATACTACCTTCAGTAAGTAAATTCGTATACGCAAACTAGTGTTTTCATAAAATTTGTAAGTCCGGTCCTGTCGGGCCGATTTGCTTATAATTTTAGGAGCACTTTTTATATATATATATATATATATATATATATATATACGTATATAAATATATACATATATATATATATATACATATATATATATATATATATATATATATATATATATATACACATATACATATATATATATATAAACATTTTTAAAAATGGTGCCAAAGTGTTTAGGAGGTTATGAAACGGCGAGAAATTTTGGTCCGACACCTAGGTCCCGCCATCCGACCAACGCCAATAGTGTATGTTGCCATATGGCAAATACACTAATTAACCTATAGTTAATTTTAATTCATCTTCAAAGTTCAATTCTATATATATTTTATAATAGAAAACAGGATCACATATTACAAACGCCGCGCAACGCTGTTGACATATATGATGTCGTACTATGCGTGACGAGCAAAGATCAAAAATGGAGGATGCGAATAATCACTTCTATAATGCCTTAGTAAAAGTATGAAAATTAAATGCTGCCTACATTATTGGAAGCGAACTTGTTCAAAATTAAAATTGTTTTTTTTTTAATTATGTGTAAATCAGCTATTTTATAGGGCATGCGAGCAAAAAATACTATAATATAGTATTTTTGCTAATATAGCTGATTTACACATAAAAAAAATGCAAGCCTTTCATCACACACGAGACACATTATGTGTCTCGTTGCTAATGAAAGGCTTGAATTTGATGGATAAACCATAGTTCGTGAGTGGGTACGTAGAGTGTGCTGTTGTGCGTCGAGGACGCGTAAAACTTGATAAAACGGCACGCCATCAACGTCTTAAAGCTCCTAGATTAGTTGATTTACCAAGTATCGGAATCCATTGTACCTATCCGTGTGACATTATACAATTTGGGTAATTTACATATTTTTCAATATGAAAATTATTATCTGTCATTGATATTTATTTTTGAATTTCTTATTATTAGTGTATTTGCCATATGGCAACATACACTATTGGCGTCGGTCGGATGGCGGGACCTAGGGGTCGGACCAAAATTTCTCGACGTTTCATAACCTCCTAAACACTTTGGCACCATTTTTAAAAATGTTTATATATATATGTATATATATATATATATATATATATATATATATATATATATATATATATATATATATATATATATATATATATATATATATAATATATATATATATATATGTGTGCGGGCAATAACTTTCGAAAGAGTTAATTGATTTTAACGAAATTTGGCCCACGTGTTGAAATCCATCACCGCAAGAAGCCTATTTAAAATGGGCGTTATCGGGCTATTTTAAGGGTAGTTTTTAGGGGTTGAAAAACGTGTTTGGGCCCCAAAATACCGAAAAAATTCTCAGAATCGTTTCAAAATTGACATTTAACCCTCCAGTAGTAATTAAAAAGTGTCCCTAAAATTTTAGTAAAATCGGCCCGACAGGACCGGACTTACAAATTTTATGAAAACACTACTTTGCAGATAGTGAATTATTTACCGAAAGTTGTATATAATTTGGTATAGAAGTTCGATTGATAATAATATTTCAATTAAGAAAATAAATGTTATTTTAAGGGGTGTATTAAGGAGTCAAATTTTTTATTTTTCCCAAAAATCAACATAAGTTCGCATAATAAAGCCACACTGCCTGTATTATCAAATACACTATATTGTCGGCAGGGTTTTGGCACTGCGACCCGGGTTTTTTTTCTTTAGTTACGAAAACTTTTATATCTTTTAACTGAATCGTTTGCCTCAAAATAGTGGACGAATGCGGTACTCTGTCAAATCTAGGGACTTTAGTAATTCACGAACATCAGCGCTCTTAGTATTCAATAAATGAATTATCGTGGGCACTTGTAGACAAAAATCATGAAAAAGTCTATGTGGTTAAAACTTAGTCAGTGAAAGAATATTTTGCACAAACACCCCTATAAAACAGCTGCCTTTCATGTCTAGATTTATAACCTACTATTTCAAATCGAAATCGCTGGTAAAATCTATGCTGTAACGCAAGACATCTACAAAATTTTGCATTATCCGAGAGACTTCAACATCGTACAAGCCATAAACCCGCATCGTTAAAATAACTTCGCATCAAACGGTATCCGAAAAAGACAGCTATAATTCACAAAGCTGACAAATTTAGAAATTCCATATACAATATTACGTTTTTACGACAACCTGTTTATTGTTTAGACAGTCGTGCGACGACGATGCTCGCAACTTGCGGTGATAAACTGTTGTCGATTTGAATTCCATCTGCACAAAAGAATGTTAACTACTTTTCTCTCGTGAGATTTTATACTCGAGTCGAAAGTCGAACGTATTACATTGATAGAAAACCGTATTTTTGCGCCAGTTGCAGTGGTGCAGTCTGCGATGCATATCATATATATTAATACGCTAACGTTAGGATGTTTGCCTCCCTTTTTCGAAAAAACCTCACAATTACTCCACATAAATTTTGTATCATTTTATAGATAATTACTTGCTCTATGTGTATCAACAATTAAAAAATCTATTATTGCTTTTGTTTTTGCAAAATAACTAATTATAACAATTATATATTATTTTATTTAGTATATGCAGCAATGCTGCCATCTGACGGTTCTAACTTTGAAATAACGTCAACATGATTGACGGTCGGTAAATTTTTTTTGTTTAATTTTTAATCAAAATTCACGTATAAATACTTTTCGTATGGCAGCGCTTCAGCTCAACGTTTTCGATACTTGCGCCTCTATATGACAGTTTTAGAAAAATATTTTCTTGAACCGTCACTGAGCTTCGTAATGTAATACAACAAAAAGAAGAAAGTTATAAAGAGTGTGAGAAATTAGAAACGAATTTTAGTGCGAATTATTCGCACAGGTACCGCTAGTATAGATAAAATATAGTTAGGGCCTTGGTGACAGTGTCGCAATGGGTTATATTACGGCGAGAGATGCTTAAAACAACATCTAGCGGGGTTTAACAGTCACACGAGTCGTAATACCAATACGCACGAGATATATATGATATTTTTTGCACGTACTCATATAAATTAGCTGGTTTTCATTTCATTTGCAAAATTTTTGCCAGTTCATTTTTGGTCAAACGCCACTTCTAAGAAAAAAACAACTGACACACAAACAATAATTTACTATGGAATTGATGTCTCTCACTTCATTTTCAAAACTTTTGACGGTTCACTTCTAATAGTAGGTTATAAAAAAAAGACAAATGACAGAAAACAGTAATTTCCAATGTAATTAGTATAGCGCGACCAGTTTTTTTATCGCACTTGTCTGTAGGGTCACTTTACATGCCATGCATACGTAAAGCAGCTTTGTTATACGGGGTAGAACAAAAAAATTATTTTCGGTAACCGTATAAATTATTTATTAGTAAAACTGTAAGTAATTAAATTAACCCTGATCATTTTGAAATCAATGCATTTTTGCTCTAAAAATCAGCAGAGCAAGAAATTGGATAACGTGTTTGGTTTCACATGTAAAATCCCTATTTATATACTATCTCTATAAGAATAAAAGAATAGTTACTTCTTACCACAACAGATTTATTCAGTGGGTGTACATTTCGACAGCTAAGCTCCCATCTTCAGCAAAACACTAAACTGTTTCTATTCTTTTATTTTTATTGTTCCAACCACAGTGTTGTTAATATTTTGATCTCTATAAGCTCGGCTATTTGAAAATCACAGTAGATGCGAAAATAAGTTACTCTTTCTCCCGCGAGCAGACGTACGCCTCTGGTATTTTAGTGCAAGCATAAAAATAGCAGAATAGATAAACTCGTGTAAAAGCACACCTGACGAAGAATTGTGATGTAATAAAAACGTTAGGGACGCCAACTGTTGGTAGGTATATGGGAGTGGCTTGACTTCAAAGCATAATATCAGTCATTCTTTACATTTTGCTCATTAGATTGTACAGTCAAAGCCCTCTAAGTGCACGCTCTCTAAATGCACACGCTCTTTTACTGCACACGAACTCGCCCTCTAAGTGCACGTTCCCCAGCCCCCACTTCGAATAATCTGCGACCAATCACGTGCGACCGTAAGCGCGCTATTTTCAAACTTTCCATTTCCATCATATTCATAGAGTTTTAGAGATATTGTTTATAGCATCTGATTGAATAAAGATAGCTATAGAAGTTAGAAGAGTGGGGATGAAAAAGATCGTAGGGGAAGTGTGCACTTAAAGGATGGGCCTCGGTTCCGAGCTGTGCACTTAGAGGGCTTTGACTGTATCAGAAGCGTAGCGTGTCTTGGCGGGGCCTCGTATAAAAATTAGTTTGGGGGCTCTTCCCACGTTGAAGTAAATGATTTAAACGGGGAAATCCCGCAGCCCGCGATAACAGATGTAGGGTGTTGCCAACTTTTGAACGCACACTTTACGCGGGAAAAAAAGAAATAGCTTTTTTTGACTTTTGTTATTTCTGAAATGAAAAAAAATTGGGAAGTTTTTTTAATTTTTGCTGTTGGGGGCCCCCGTGGCCCGGGGGCCCCGTATAATTGATACGGCAGATACGGCGGTAGCTACGCCCCTGGATTGTATCTTGACGTCTTAAAGTTGCTAGATTAGTAGATTTACCAAGTATCGGAATCCATTGTACCCATGTGACAATATATAATTTGGGTAATTTACGAATTTTTTAATATGACAATGATAATTTTGCCTTAGTTACGAAAACTTTTATATCTTTTAAGGTAGTTGTCGTGGTACAATATTGTCAAAATTTATAGATTATACGCGCCACAAAAGTATACTAGCTTGTAGAGTGAGCTATAATTTGTACGCAAGACTGTACCCGTGGAAACGTAACCCATACAGTATTCATATGCATGTATACTTTTCTATAAATTGTGGAACTTTAAACCGAAATAATTAGACGGTCAAAAATTTTTTCATATTTTTTTTTAAACTCATAACAAATGCGCTGAAAGACTGTCAGTTTTTGGAAAGTTTCTGACAGTTAGTTGTTTTTTTATAAATAAGAAACTGGTTCAGAACTACAGAGATCGTATACAATCAATGTTAATTATCCAATTTTTAATTGAATTTATCTCGGATTATATACGGTCGATCGACTTAAAATTTTCAGGGTAATTGTATAATAATGTCCTTAAAAAGTATACAAAAAATAATAATTTTCTGACGGTGTGCCTTAACTTACTGAATCGCTTGTCTTAAAATGGTGGACGACTGCAGTAACATCCGCGCTATTAGTGTCCAAAAAATGAACTATCGTGTTCAATCATGAAAAAGCGTATGTCTTTTGAGTATAAGACTTCAGAATAGTCGAGAACGCAGGGATGCTGTTTTTATGGCATCACCAGTTCCTAATATACAGTAAGTCCTCGCTTAACGCTGTTTCAGTATTACGCGGTTTCTAAAAAAAAAAGTTTAGCCACTATAACGTAAATTATGAATACAAAAATTATTCAAATGTTGATAGAAGTTCAAAGGCAAGACGAGGTGTCATTGATGCAATATCTTGCTGTCGATAACAGCTTGCTGAACGAAACAGAAAAAGGCAAGCGACATTAGATGACTTCTTCACAAAAAACAAAATATGTCAAAAATGAGGAACCTTCCTCATCACAAACATAACTTCTTACTCGAACTTTTATATGATTTTCATAATTATTTTATGAACAAAAATCAATATTAGAAATAGATAAATCTATAATTAATGTGATAAAAAAGTATTTAACAATAAATGTTCCAAATTAAACAAAAAAAGAAAACTAACAAATTCTCTTATTCTCGGTTCTGTTTTACTATCGACGTATTAAGATGAACCCGTCTAGCGCTGTTTCGTATAGCGCAGGAACTTATTGGAACATATCACCTGCGCTAAGCGTGGTCTTACTGGACATGAATCTGGTGAAAGTATTGACTGTATTTTCAAAAGTTGGTGGTCTTAACTAAAAACAATGTATCATTTGTTACAGATGACGCCGATGTATGCTATGGCGCCACCACCACCGATGCTCGGTTATCCGATGCCGGTTCCGATGTCAGCTCCGACATATCTAGTACCGCATCACGTTCATCGACGCCCAATCAGGACGCACCGACACACGCATGGTCACGCACATAGCACGCACGATAACACCGTAAGTTTTTTTTTTTTAAGGCTCTGATATACAACAGAGTTCATTTATTTCACAAATGTGTTTTGTGATTAATTTCACTCCGCATTTAAAGACCAACCGCTTATGGTTTTTATATAAGCAAGCATTTTGTTGTTTCGTTGTTTTTTTTCTTTGTTTTATTTTTTTATTACTTATAGATAGATAGATAGATAGATAGATATTTTTTATTTACATAGCCGGTAATCCGGATGCAGTACGTCAAAAATACAATTAATTTAAAGATAAGTAAGTAGCTAAAAGTTTATAACATAAAATTACAATCATATGGACACCTGTTCAATAATAATAGTCTAACCTTTTTTTTGAAAGTAACCATGCTCTGTATATTTTTGATCTCAGGAGGCAATTTGTTATAATAATCTGCACCTCGGCAGAGAGGACTATTGCTAAATCTTGTAGTTTTGTAACGTTCTATATATATATTGCTATTATTGCGTATATTGTATGAATGAATATCTGAATTTAGATTGAAATTGCATAGATTTTGTTTGACAAATACGATGAGTTCAAAAATATACATCGCATGGAAAGTCAAAATTTGTTTTTCAATAAAAAGTTGTCTACATGATTGTCGGCTGCTCATTTTAAAAATGAGTCGAAGTATTCGCTTCTGGCACCTGAAGACTCTTATACACTCCGATGTATGCCCCCATAACACAATACAGTACTTCATTGTACTATAGGCAAAAGAATAATATACCATCATTAGTGTATTCTCGCTGGCTGTAATATTACTTAGTGCTTTTATGTAATAACACACTAGATTAAGTCTTTTGCAAACATTATCGATCTGGTTAGTCCATTTTAATCCAGAGTCGATGGATATACCTAGAAATTTTGAGCTAAGTAACTTTGTAATCACTGTGTTTTGATACGAGATGGTAATATTGTCAGTGTCACAATTTGGTCTATCAAAAATAATATAATTGGTTTTTGCGAGGTTGACAATTAGATGGTTTTTTTCACACCAATTAGTAAATTCATTTATTACAACTTGAATTTTGTCAGCTAGTTCTTTATTGGATTTGGCTGATATTATAACTGAAGTGTCATCGGCATACATGATCACTTGTCCAGAAGATATATGTTGTGGGAGATCGTTTATATACATTAAGAATAATACAGGCCCCAAATTACTTCCTTGTGGCACTCCGATCGGCATATCATATATGTCTGACTTACGCCCGTAGATATTACATAATCATCTGTAATTGGAGCACAACTCTGTTGTTTGATCAATAAATAAATTAATTAATCTTATAAGTTAGTCTGTTTAAAATGACTCAGATTAATTTTACCGATCGCTTTTAATGAGGTAATTTTCGACTCTTTTGTCACCTATGCAAATTAAGCACCTCATCGACAGAATTTTTGAGTGAAAATGACCTTAATCGATAGATCTCTGTATGGTCCTTTAAGGTCCCACAATTTTTTTGTTAGATCTCCTTTAGTTTTTTTATAAATAATTTTTCAAATTTTGGAAAAAAATACATTTTAGCAGCTCATTCAATGAAAAACTGGCGAAATTAATCAAAATCGTATTCTTTATAGTTAGGTCCGGATTGGTCCATCATTTTTGTTGTTATATTATTCATATTATTTGTTTTATTAGTAATTATAAATTAGTTAAGATCTGCGCATGCGCATACCATGCATGCATGATAAAAAAATTGTGGGACCTTAAAGGACCTAACAGAGACCTATCGATTAAGATCATTTTCACTCAAAAATTCTGTCGATAAGGTGCTAAATTTGCATAGGTTGTTTTGTCCGGTTATTATTTATTTATTTGTTTACTTATTTTCGTGACATTTTTATATAACATCAAATTAATTGTGTAAGTTTTCCTACCCAAGTTGGCGATTGTATTTATTCTGTTATTCGTTATTTAGAAAAAATGTGCTTTTGGACTGAACACGCGAGTCAAATTTGACACTCGCAAAAGAATTTTGGCAAATCATTAAATCGTACTTTTGTGTACATAATTTTCATCGTCTGCTTATTAGTGTTCCCAACCTGCAGAAGTTAGCCTGAAATTAAATCAGTGCGGACCCCCTTACCAGTCGTAATCAAATTCAAAAGTGTTTAAGTAGTAAAACAGTTTTTTAAAACACATTTTTTATTATGATAGTCATCAGCACGGATATATTTACCCCATCTCGTTCAAAGTATATCGCTTTTAAAATTCCCATTTAATGGCAACTTTTTTTATGAGCTTCCCTTCCGCGGACCACTTTCGACACTCTCATTAACCATCTGTGGTCCGCATACCACTGGCTTATTGTGTCGTTCCGTTTAGCATGACTTAGGTCTCACCGTCTCAGCTGCCATCATATACCCTAAATATCATTATAAACAGATATTTTTTTAAACATGTTATGCACTTGGTAGAACATGATTAATAATAACAGATAATTAAAAACACTTGAAAATTCTACAAAAATTATTATTAAATTATTTCGACGATCGTTTCGGACAATAAGTTCACCTTTAGGAATATAAAAACGTACCTATATATGAATATAAAAACATATATATTCTTGAGGATAAACTCATTGTTTGAAACAATCGTCGAAATAATTTAATAATTATTTTTGAAAAATTTTTAAGTGTTTTTGATTATATGTTAAAATTATGCAAATTTAAATAATTACAGATGTATCGAAAACGTAAGCATTACCCATCGGATCAACAGTTGAGGTCAACGCTGTCCGAACCGGGCTTGACAAAACGAGAGAAAAAAAGTCACCGTAGTGAAAAGAAAAATATAACCGAGGCAGACGTTGTTCGTACCTATACAGGTTTAGATCGAACGATTGCTGAACAATTCATCGAACAATGCGATACGACGCGCAATCAAAACAGTGTCTGCAGTAAATCTGAAGAAAGTAGCGGAAGCGGATTTGATACATCGTTGACCAATAGTGACGTGGCATCCAATGAATATTTAGTTGAAAAATTGTAAATAACACCTATTATCAAATCGATATATTATGTTATGTTTTTCAATGTTTGCCAAAACAGAAAAACAAGTTGTTAAATACTTAATTGTATATTTACTACTCATTAAATGACGAAAATTTAAATTTTCACAGCGCTTTTATTTTCTTGGCGCAGTAATATAGCGCTGTACAATTTGCTGCGTTTATCAAACACTCGAAATAAAATTATTACGGACATGCGCATTACGTGGCGCCAGACGGTAGATACTAAAACTAAAATGCGAAATTTAGAAAAAACGTAAATGATCTAATTTTAATCAAGAAAAAAAAACATTGTTGAAAGTGTTTATGCTTATTTTCAGAAAGCTTTTATCTGATACGCTGAATTATAGGTTTGGTTATGCAACTTGAAAGAAAAATGTACGACAAAAAAACTATAACCTTATGTATAATGGCTCACCAATTTACATAAATATAGAGACCAATACAAAACGTTTAATTATTTCGTAGATAAATAATGTATTAAAAAAATGCTTACCTTAATTTTGATATTCATTTGCTATCGCGTACACCTTATTCACAAAGAAGTCACTAAACAATATGACGTCTCAATAGAGTGATCACAAATAAAGTATTGTTATATTTTAAACAGTTTTTAGCACAGAAACGTTTAAAAAGTATTTTAGTTCACTTTAAAATAACACTTTTTCCGTTTCATTTACTGACAGCCCGCCAAAGTGGCCATTTGCCGTTATACTACTGACTACTGAGGTCAAAGTAAGAACATTCAAGTTTTCTTCTTCAACAAATTATTAAATTCAAATTACGTAATCACTAATCAGTAAAATCCATTGTAAAAACTAAGAAATCCACAAATAAGGTGTACCGAACGTCTGAACAGATTTTTTAGAAATAAAGTATTTTAAAAATTCAATGGACGTTTTAATGTAATTTCAAGTTAGTCAAAAAGCATAAATTTGAAGTTTTTACGTAATATATGCATTCTATAACGCATTATTTGTTAACGATTCGTTTTTTTACTCTTAAAATATTTTTTGTAGATGGTTAAATAAGTTAAAAAATAATTGCTTATAATTATTTTATTGAACTGAAAATAACGTTTAATTAAGAAATTATTGTACAAAGATTAATTAAGTTACCAATTATATTTACATTAAAAAACTATAAATAAAATAAAAAATTCTATAAGTCTAGACACTGGAAAAATACTATTATACCATTTATTTGTGATATGAATTTAAAAAGCAATGTAAATAATTTTGCAACGCATAAAAAATATAATACGTTCTTATTATTGCTCAAATTATGTGGTGCTGGAAAATGTGTCTTTTGTATAAAATTGTATTTTTATATTTTATAATATAAGATAATTTAAAATAACGACTGTATCAGTGTATTAATAAAACTGTTTTAATTATTTATCATTTTTTATTTATATTAAAATGATCAGGTGCTCAAATGAAAGACCTCAAACTACAGACGCTAATGATCTTAATTTTGGAGCGATCAGACAAAACCAGATAAATACATTTTAAACAGTATCGAATTATTAACGAAAAACCTCGCATGCATTCCATGGAGCTTAGTAGTTAAATAATTAATAGAAACTTCTTAAAAAATAAAATGGATTTATCTAGATATGCTTAAATGAGATGAATTTATCTGCTTTTGCTTGAATTAGAAGAAGAGGAAAAACGTTGACTCGGCTACTCACCAGTTTGATGTAAATGAAGTTTGACACTTGATAACTGATTCAAAAAAAAAAAATAACAAAAACCTAACTTAGCTGAAACTTGACGCAATTATTAAGACATCAGTCTCGTCAGGATACAGAATATATTAATAAACTGGGAGTCCTAAAAAAACTAATGGACTATTAGGGGAGCACAACAGATCTCAGAGGTCGCAGTGTCTACCGGTTGACCTCTACTTTAATTTTAATTCTAATTCTAGGAATCACCTACGATCATACTAACAATTCAAAAATCGTCATCGCTGCTAATTTCCTGCACTTTTGGTCGACTACTAGCGACCCGTGCCGACGGTCTTCGAGGTGGCGGTGGTTGATGTTGAGGCTCTATGTCAATCTCGCTTTCGCCTTCGCTGAACGGGGCGTCTATATCGAGCATATCGTTGTCCGTCACACTTCTGCCGAAGTCGCCTATATCTTCGCCGTCCAGCAGTACGTCTTCGGATTCGGAGTCTGTACTCGTATCGACGCTCGAATCAGAGCCCAGTGATTCGGCTTGCATTTTTCCGAACAGACGACTGTTTGCTCGCGTCGTAGTACGAGGACGAACTACTTAAATAAGTTTTTATTTAACAACGTTTATCGAATATATAAATTATCTAGAGAGGCCTTACTGTACTTCGATACGATTACTAAGACAGCTTATTTAAAAATTGCGCTTAACTAAACAATAGAATCGACTGTAATATAAAAAATTCTAACCTCCAGTTCTAACGCGCAGTCTACTTTCTTCAGGTCTTTGTTCCGAGACCAATTGTTTCGGAAGCTCAGCCATGTCTTCTTGATCCTCTTCCATTTCTTCTTCGAGATGCATTTGTTCGGCCAGTTTGCGTGCCGCCTCTTGCTGAGCTTCGACGCGAACCGCGTCGCTCCGTTCTTGTTCTTCGACTAAGCTTTCAAGGTAAACCATTGTGCGATAACGAGATACGTAATCGGAGTAAAGAACTTGCAATTCTTTTTCCAATGCAGAAAATTCGTCCAAAAAAGCCGGACTAAACAGTAATAAATCAAATGAAATAAAAAAAAAACTTTTTTCTATTTATTTATTGCTAGAGTTATCTGGATGTTAACCCCAAAGCGCATGCGCTGCTATGCTGTGTGCATAACTACCAGTCGTGGGCGTGCATCGATGACACATGACTTTTTTGTTTGCTATGTTTCTTTGTCAAATATTAAATCAGCGTATGTCTGCTGTTTGCCAAATATGTGGAAAGGCTTTACGTTATATTTCATGGCATTATCATACAGAGCTGGGCAATGCTTGTAATAATGTTTGCCGATAAACGGCAATTCCTGTACCGGCCATCTTGATTGAGGTTTTCCATGGTTTCCCTCAATTAATTCCAGAT
This sequence comes from Venustoraphidia nigricollis, assembly GCA_034508555.1. Lineage (NCBI taxonomy): Eukaryota > Metazoa > Arthropoda > Insecta > Raphidioptera > Raphidiidae > Venustoraphidia > Venustoraphidia nigricollis. The sequence goes on from JAVRKA010000030.1 coordinate 519,190, forward strand.
AAATATCGAGATGGTTCCTTATTCAAGGCCATGGCCGATTACCTATCAAACTCCTAATTCAAAATTACCTACCTTATCCTAATTTCCTATAATTCCTTCATTCGCCCATTGCTATTACATAAGTTGAAGTTTTAAAAATGTAGAAAAATAACGAGAAGTGTGGTAGATGGAAAATAGCAGTGGTGTTGTCGAGCCGGAACGCTCCGGAACTTCCTTTTTGGACAGGAACGCGTTCCGGAACTAAAGATGATTTCTGATAACGAGAATTGGCTGACGTATTGAAAAAAAAAATTAAAAAGAATTGCTGATTTCTTTTTTTTAATTTTTGACGAATTTTTATATGTATTATTATAAACAAGGGTTTGAACCGAACCCGAACCGGAACAAAAACCGGAACGAACCGGCTTGTTTTTCCGAACCGTGAACCGGAGTCCGGAACGTTTTTTTTCTGCTGAACCGGAACTAGACCGAACCGAAACAAATACGTGAACCGGTTTTTAACTAATTTTTATTAAACGTTCCTATTATTGTAATAAACATATATATATATATATATATATATATATACATATACACAAAATGGGTTTCGTAATAATTTTCGTTTCCTTTCCTTTTTATGCTATATACAGGGCCGATCCTGGCGACGGGCGAAAATTGGGGGAAATCTCCCCTCTCCCCCCGTCGTCAAATTTGGGACATGAGACCTAAAAAAAAAAAACGTCGCTGCCAGGATTATCATGGAAAATCACCCCTCGTCGTTAAATTTGGGACATGAAACCGCACAGAGCGGCCGCCTACCCAGGATCGGCCCTGTCTATATAATTATATATACGCGTTCCGGTAAAAAAAAAATTAGCACAACACCACTGGAAAATAGTAATGGTGCGAATGGCGTCTGTTATGATATAAAGTCGAGAAACGGACGTTAAACGCATTATTATTATTATTAATAATAATGTTTTAAGTCCCTTGCCACCTGGCGCTTAGAACGACCGCTCCTCTCGTTCTACCCCGGGACCAGCGCTGTTGCAGTCTGCAGATACCAGACGGTTGCTATTTCCGGACAACACCAGGTAAATTCGTTATCCGGCTAATAATAATTTAAAACTCACCGTACTTTCTGCAAAGTTTGCAGTCTGTTACGATTCCGTTCGAGCTCAGAACGTTTTCGTTCGATACGTTGATCGAGGCTCGCTTCCGTAGCGGAAACATTTTCGATCATTTGACGCGTACGATCTGTTTCCTTTTTTAATGCTTCAATAGCGGCTTGTACGCCAGCTTCGACAGTTCCGAGTTCAAGCTGACGCGCTACACTCATTTGTCTTTGCGTCTAAAAAAATAACCGGTCGTTCTTTTTTTTTAACACGCTTTTATTAGCTTCATCTATATGTTTGTTTGTAACGGAATCTTTTAACGTGAAAATCACCCACTTCAGAACGTCAGATTAAACTGAAACTTTACACACTTATCAAGGACCGATGACAATACAATAATTTAATAAATTTGGTCCATTATCATGACCAGGATCATCAGGATAAAAAATAAGACTAGAAAATAAATAATAGTTTAAAAAAAACTAAAAAAACACGCGAACTAAAAAGTAAAAATATTTTTTTATTGTAAAAAAGCGTGGGGTGCTTGTTACTTTTTTTATACTAACTCTACTTTTACAAATAGCTACCAATGAAATATTTATACCAGTTGATATCAAGCATCCCAGGCTTTTTTACAATAATTTTTTTTTTTTTATTTTTAGTTCGGTTTGTAATTAAAGCGTGTTTTTTTAGTTTTTTTAAACTATTATTTATGTATGTTGTATAAAATACAGCTAGTTTTCGGCCTATCGAGTTATTTATTTCTAGTGTCCGCTTTAAAGCAAGAGTTACACACATGACAATCCTGGCCTAAACCAATTACGAGTGGTGTTGCCGCATCACCCAATGGGGCAGTGATCGTCAAATATTCGAAACTGGGAGGTGTTGGAAGGCTGGTCAAAGAGAACGGCAAATGCCGACCAGCTTCGAACCCGCATCAAAGGAGCAGTCTTGTATAACATTCTGATATATCTAAACTACGCCTGATTGATAAGTTGTGTTGATCTCTCTGTAAAACTATTACTCGCTAAGAAGACTTACTTTCACATGACTTACCCTTAAATCCACTTCCTTTCCCAGCAGGTCATGAAGAGTAGCTCCGTTTGCTGTTATTTCCGAAGCAAGCTGTCTTGTTTGTTTTAATTCGTTAATCTTGAACATAATTAAATTAAGGTTAAAAGAACAGTCAGTTTTGAATAGTTCTGATTTTAGTCGCAAAATATAGTAGTTGCTAATTTTTGAGCCGTTTTCTTCCGTAGTCGAATAACGAGAAACAAAATTTTAAAAAAAAGTGAGATGTCATCGGACGCCTGGCAAATGTGTGTAGTGTCAGTAGAGAGGGAAGCGCTTAGTATATAGATATTGAGAGGGGAGAACCAAGTCGGAAAGAGCCTACGAGACACAGGGCTGGCCGAATGGGACGTCGAAGCGTGCAATCTAAAGATTTTCACTCCTATCCAAGCGCGCCATTAGATGTTTCACATCAAAATTACATATCGCGTCTTTCGAAGCAAGTGTAACTTCTTATGCTAAACGCCGCGCCTCTTTCCTTTCACTCACCGGCACTTTTTCCTCATTCCCTCCTGTAAATTAGCATTCTCTCTCTTTGTTAGCGTTAACGTATGGTCTGAGCTCGCAGAAGAAGATACACTTCAATAACTAAATATTAGAAAATACTACCTTATCATTAATATCGATCTGAGACACAATCGATTCGGAATTATCGGTCTCGTCGTCTTTAGAATCAGTAGCGTTTAATGCATCGTGCAATAAAGAAGCGACCTTGAGTAATTCTCGTACCGCATAACCGTCGGCTCCATATAATCGTTTTGTGTTCAATTTCAAATTTGCTTTGATGGCCTGTCGACACAACATGATAAGGAAATAAAACCGCCATCTACTAAAATCTTAATTATAAATAAATATACCAAGAACTGCGCTGCACTTCGAATAAGTAAAACGCGATCCTGTTCTGTTTCGTATGGACCGTCGGGAAGTTCGGTTTCTGTATCTAATCTTCGAGAAAGCCAAACCAACAGCTCGGCAAGCAATGGAAAATTCGGGTTACGAAAACTCTCCATTGAAACCGGTCTTGGGTAACCCAATGTACGGAGCATTTCTGTGAAATCTATTTTAGAAAATAAATTTAAAATTGTCTGTTAAAACATTTTTAAATAACACAAACTTACTTCTCAAATCTCTGAATGACATTTCTTTATTAATTTACTTTAACAATATTATTAAATCAAGTATACTTCCAATTTGTTTGTATTTTTGACATCACCATGGCAACAATACTGACGCACAAACGCATTGCAATCCCGTAACGTCAATATTACGTGGCGCCACTATCTTATTGCCAACAGATGTTTTCCTTACAAAGTTTTATTAGATTCGATGAAATTTTTGCCTTATTTAGAGTAACCCAATTTAAAGTAAATCTTAATTTAGTATATTGCTATCTTTTGGCAATTAGACCTTCGAATAATTATAGCCTTACATAAAATCCATTTCGATTTGAATTGAAACAAAAATCAAGTTCAATTTATGATTAAAATTATCGAATAGGATATTTTTATTGATCATAAATTTCATTATAAAAAGCTGACTATAACAAAAAGAATGTAACAAAATTTATCATAAAAATCATTTAATATATTTATTACGTAAATAAATATACCCACTAACAATGACACGGTTGAATTATTGAATATTTCGAATGAAAAATTGCATTTTTCTAAATTACTTTACGCCACATAAATTCGTACATATTTTTCATCAATTTCTTATATACAAAAATAAAGTAAATATTTTCAAAATGCATCGGATTCTACTGAATTATCTAAACAATACAACAACGCACTTATCTTATTCATTCACGATCTTTAAACAAAAGATTCAAAACGCAATTTTTCATTTTTACCTGCTTTTAAAATTAAATAGTAAATAATACTTAACTGTCACTTTGGTCACTTAAACTTCTTTTATTTATAGTTTATTTTCAGTTTTTCACCTTTTTGCATAAAATTTAAACAAATTTGGAGATATTCTGGTCAGTAGAAGATCTAAAGACTACCTCCTTATCTATGTATAATTCATCTTTACTTTTTATAGAAACAACTGATGTATTTTAACGATTGTTTATACAAAATCACGCTTCATTGGCCGTGTTTTCATGAAGTTACACGTCTCGATATCAATAAGCTTTTGTACTACTTCCTATAAAATATCTGATTTACATATTATGTGTAAACCGGTCGTAAAATGACCCGTTTAACATTAGTGATACTGAAAAAGATGTGAAAAACTATTTTACAGGAGGTACAGGCAAAAAATGCAATATATATTTCGGGCACAATTAAATTATGACTCGTGTGACTGTTAAAACGAGCGTTTTAACAAATGAGTAGCGATGAATTCTTGTGTAGCAATAACCAAATAATTTAGGAGTTTATCCTTAGATTGACTACTGTTTCAAAATGTAATATAAGTTCTTCTTTTGTTAATAAACAAATATTTCGATTTTCCACCCTGCTACTCCATGTTAATTTTAACAGCACATTATAAATACAAGCAGCTTGCTTTGTTAATTGTAACTTTTGATCCAAAGTAATTAATATTAAAAATATTCCTAACAATTATTTCCAACTCTTTCGTCTTATTTTCAAAGTTAAATATAGGTGTCCCAGATATGATGATAAATTTTCATTTCTTCAGTGATAAGCTGCAAAACTCCAAAAAAACGGCTTTTTCGTGAAACAATCTTAGAAATATTTGAGGCCTTGAGTTTGCCAGATCAGATCAAACATTAAAAAAACACTCTTTTTGTACTTAAATTTAAAACGACTATAACTTTTTTTGAAAATTCAGAGCTCTTCAATTACACATTTTTTGTAGATACCAACTATTAACTAATTTGCAACCGGGCAAGTTTTTTGACTCATCAGTCTTCAGTCCACAAAAAGAACAATCATCTGTTAATTTGCACGGTTGCCAACCATTTTGAATAAAACTGCATACTTGTGTCCTTTTGACGCAGGTATCAATGATTTCAGAAATTATTATGCCTCTGAAAACTTCAGCTGTGTTTCTGATAAGCCTGAATATATCCTTTTGTCTCAACAAAAGTTTGTTTTTTTCATCTTTTTATGTACATAACATCAACATTTTTGGGACATGGGCATACAGCAGTGACTCAAAGTGTCTCCTTTCCAGAGATAAACAATCATAAGTAAATTATAAAGTTTTAAATTATTTACAATAATCTATTTTTCCAGTATTACCAATTCATACGTCCTATCGAGACGCATTAGTGAAAGTATACAGTAAAACCTTCTCTTGTTTTTGGGTAAGTTCAAAAACGACATAGCCTTACTTTGTTATAGCGCTTACACATTGGTGTCATTTCAAAAAATGGCTGTAACCTGACAGCTGATTGAAAAAACATTGCGAATTAATTTGAGGTTATAATAACCAAACACGAAACGTATAACTAGCCACTACACATTGGTCGAGTGGTTATAACATCTTTCAGTTTGACACATCGTTCAAAACGCATAGCACTATATGATATTGAAAAAATACTGCAATTTGAGATTATAAAATTTTTAGTACCATTAACACAAAAAGTCTAGCTAGCCACTACAAATTGGTTGAGACGTCTTTTCGTTTGGCACGTCATTCAATACACGTAGCACTACATACTGTTAAGAGTCATTTGAACATACCCATTGTACTTCTTGTATAAATTCCATTTTTTGTGACCTTATATGGTACCTCTGTACGAGAGATTTTAAACCTGTAACACCAAATAAATCAAACTGGGATGACATAAGTACAGCAGCGATTAATTAAATAAAAATAAAAAACAAAACAAAAAAATACCCTTTAAGCATTAAGGAACTTAAATATTACTGATACATTTTCACAGCACCTGTACAACAAAAGAAAGCATTACCGACGATAGTAACGTTACGTTTTTTTTACTGCCAAATTTTAAAAAATAATGCAATTTGTGTAATTCAATTTTTGTCCACTTGAATCTGCAATGTAACATCAACACATCGCATATCAAATAAACAATCTGTCTATCTGTCTGGACGCGATAAACTCGAAAACTATTCAATTAATTTTCACAAATACATAGAGAAAATTTTTGGGAAGGTTTTAGGCTGTATCGATCATTACACTATCATAACAGAGGTAAACTCACGGTAAATATGATTATATAATACAAAAAAATAATAATAATAAAAAACTTATAAAAAATTTAGAGCGTCTCTGTTTTTCCAATTTTTGCTCAACTGAAGTTATGAAAAAAAAAATTATCGTTCCCACGGGCGAGATTTTCGAAAATGTTCCGACAATGAATAATTTTTATAAGTAGGTATTACATATTATTTTCTGATCCAAACTTACATTTAAGAGAATACATATTCCACCCATAACGTAATCTCTGTAGCAAAAATATAAAAGTCGCTATGAAAGTATGTATAGTTAAAAAATTTAGCCCACTAAACTCCATCTACTAGGATTTGACGGTACTTACTGATACAAACACTGTTATACTAATTTATGTTTATTAAAGCATCATCAAATATCCTATTATTATTATCAACAAATTCCGCTCCAGTGTGTTAACTTAGAGATGCCGCGAATACTAGCTGTTATTCGGTATTCGGCATTAGTCGACACTTTTTTGTTATTCGTAGAATACCGAATAATAGCTAGTATTATTCGACATTCTGCGAATAGTTGTCTAAAATAAATTTTTAATGAACAAAAAATCTATGGACTTAAAAATAATGAAATTAAAATTTTTCTTAAAAAACAAAACACGCTTACTATTCATTATTATTATCATTAATATAAAAAGCTAGCCAAAAATGAGTCATGACACGTTGAAGATAATTAGTTAGGCTTTTTAAATTTTAATTAATATTTAAAGTCCAAAAGGGGCAGATTGTGGTGCAAAAAAAATAGTTCTTCTGCACGGTTGGGATCAAGTCGGTTGCGCTTTTCTTCATAAATCAAATGTGCCTCAGAAAATAGTCTTTCTGAATAAATAGAGCTTGCTGGTGTGATTAAGTATCGTTTAGCAAGCTTACTTAAAATGGGGAATCCATTCTTATTGGTACTCAAAGCCAATATATGACTGATTTCTTTAACTTCATTGTTAGTGTATTTGCCATATGGCAACATACACTATTGGCGTCGGTCGGATGGCGGGACCTAGGGGTCGGACCAAAATTTCTCGACGTTTCATAGCCTCCTAAACACATTGGCACCATTTTTAAAAATGTTTATATATATATATATATATATATATGTGTGTGTGTACGCGCGATAACTTTCGAAAGAGTTAATTGATTTTAACGAAATTTGGACCGCGTGTTGAAATCTATCACCGCAAGAAGCCTATTTAAAATGGGCGTAATCGGGGCATTTTAAGGGTAGTTTTTAGGGGTTGAAAAATGTTTTTGGGCCCCAAAATACCGAAAAAATTCTCAGAATCGTTTCAAAATTGACATTTAACCCTTTAGTAGTAAGCAAAAAGTGCCCCTAAAATTTTAATAAAATCGGCCCGACAGGACCGGATTTACAAATTTTTGAAAACACTAGTTTGCAGATAGTGACTTATTTATTGAAGGGTGTATTTAATTCGGTGTAGACGTTAGATTGATAATAATATTACAATTAAGAAAACAAAATGTTATTTTAAGGGGTTAAATTTTTTATTTTGCCCAAAAACAAACTTAATTTCATATAATAAAAGTATAAAACCTCACGGCCCTATACAAGCAAATACACTATATTGTCGGCAGGGTTTTGGCACTGCGACCCGGGTTATTTTTATTTTAGACTACTAGAAGCGTGATATTAGTTGATAACAAATAAATTATTTTTTATGTTCAATTTTTTATGTCGAATAATAATGGCGAGTTATTCGAGGATTCGCCATAGGGAATAACGATTAATCGGTATTTGATTATTCGCTATAACAACTATTCGCGGCATCTCTAGACTGTTAACGATCTAAACGTGGCATGCTTGTTTGTTACACAAAACAAATGCTATTCTGAGTTTGTATGGATGTACCAAGAGGACTTTTCATCATTTTCATGCGCAAGCGTCGCCGCCATGGTTACGATGATCACGGTATTCAAAACTTTCGGGCACTTTTTGACGCAATGGTTGACCCAGGAACGTTTTACAATGTTAAATATTATTGACGATGCTAAATTAGTGTACAAAACAGTAGAAGAGCACTTTTATACTCAATTAAGATGGTAGTTGAAATGCCACAATCGGAAAAACTGGTGGAAGTAGACAAAAATTGATTTAAAAGGTAGTTCTGTCATAAATCGTTGATTGTCAAAAAATGTAACTTCAAAAGTAGTGAAATATTTTTCTACATGTGTTGTATCATCTCTTAAAATAATATTTCTTATTTAATTACTTTTTCAAAATCAGCCACTTTTCATCTGTCAAAATGAAAAGTGCCCGAAAAATGTGGTGAAAGTTGAGGCATGAGCACAAAACTTTTCTATCTATGAAAAGGTGTAATTTCCTTTTGTAGATGTTGAAAAAAAAAATGGAGTTCAATGATTGGTCTAAATTTTTGAAAAATCTGACGAAAAAGAGGTACCTCTTAAAATAAAATAGTTCCATAATTTATCAAATAACAAACAAAAAAAAAATCGCAAATCGCACGAGAATGAAAAAATAGACAATAAAGCAACGTTTCGTCATAAAATACACACAAATTGAATCATACAATCTATTGAATAATATATTCGTTTAATTGAAACAAAAAAGCATCGAAAGCTTCCCTATAATGTTACTGTACAATTGTTTTTTTTAATTGGCTTTTGTCATGTGCACATTTCGTAAAAACAATTAGTCTATATAATCGACAAAGTCGCAAAAGCATTGTGTTTTACTTTTTTTAATAATAAAATATATATTCCACAAATTTAATTTTTAAGAAAAATTGTCATAATCTCTTACCATCATATTCTGATTTCACTGATATAGAATTTACATTATACTACTTCATGAAAAATATATTATTTTGTTATTATTGTCAAATGCGGTCACCGAAGATCGATTTGAGAAAGCTCGATTTCTTATAACCACACATTATTCTAAAGAATCATTTCCGGAAATGTTTATTAAGAAAAAAAACTTGAACTGGTTACAAAAATCCCTTAAAAATTTTAAATGTGGAAACAGAGAGATATGGTATAATATTATATGTTAAAATATTCGACTTTAAATAGTTACAATAATTTTTTTTACTTCGAATATAAAAAAGTGCAATATAATTATTGGTTCAAAATCTATTCACACTAAACAAAACACGAACATAATAAGAAAATTAATAATGTTCTTTTGTTTTTAGGTATATAGATTTCATATAATTTTATTAATGCGAAAAGAAGTTTAATTAAACGCCTTTAAAATACATCAAAAACTATCATTGAGGGTGTGAGCGAGGTTCTCTCCAGTTTTCAACTGTTCACTAAACTTCTTTTGTTATGCGCATTGATAAAAATGTACAGTTCAACTCATGTATTTTAAACACTATCTATTTTCAACGATTTTACTGACGTATTTTCAAGTTAGTTCCAACTTTTCACGCAAAATGTCCACTCCTACGCTGCTCAGCGAATGGAAAAATACGTTTGACAACGCTTAACCTCAAATTAATACAGGTTTTTTTCTGTTTGGCCTAAGACCGTTGCGAAGTGAGGATGAAGCAAAAATTGAAAATACAGGAGCCGATTAGCCCCGACAGGTTGAAAATACATGAGTTCTACTCATGTTCATTACATACACACGTCGCCTCGTTAATGAATGACGTCAGCTGAAGACTGATCAATGTTTTATCAGCTACGCAATATCAATTGACAGTCCACTAGATAACGTCATCCGCCCACTACTATCCTACAGAGCGAGACCACCTCTGTATCTAATACCCTTGAGTTCTACTGTATACTGCTGCGTTTTGTGCATTTTGCGCAAAATTTCTGATAGACAAGATTTTTTAATCTCTCAAATCACAAAATTTGCGAGTTGAACCTTATTAGAGCATTTTGTATTTTTGTAATTTGTAAAGGTTCATGGTGCTATTATGTATGGTCAATGTAAGAATTTACAGCGCTGTTAATTTTTTGTCAGTTTCTAGCAAATTTAACATCACATAAGTTAAAGTGAGACAGAAATCTAACAGCGCTGTTAATTTTGACCACACATCTTGCTGGGTTGCAGAAAGGATTGTCCAATAATTTGATTTGACAATGACCTTAGATTGCGAAAACACATTTTTCTCCATAAGAAAAGCATTGTAGAATTTTAATTCGATTCTGTTGGAAAAATAATTGATCGATTGAAATGATATTTTTTCTAAACTGTGTATACGTGTATTTAACATAGTTTTTGCATAATTTTTACTTCGAACCGACATTTTTCTACGCATTTTAATCAAAATTTGACTTGAAAAACGAAGTTTTTCTATATATGCAACAATCATTTGTTTTTGTGTTAATACAACCTAATGTTGTACATGACAGGGGGTTTGAATACATTAGACTGTTCTTGCATGTATGAAAACTGCAATTATATTATCACAATCTAAGGACATTGTCAAATCAAATTATTTGAAAATCCTTTCTGCAACCCAGCAAAGAATAGCGTCATCAATTTACCTACGTGTGACAGACATTAAAAATTACAAAATAATTTGTTTTGTTAGAGAAATTCTATGACATTAAAAAACAATTATTTAGTGCTGCAAAGCTGTTTTATTTCATAGGTGATCATTTTTCAGAAAATCATTATTTCACAGAAATATGTTCGATTTAATATTCATCAGCTATAACACGTAAAAGTTAATCAGTTTTTATTTTTTTTCTGTAATGCTCGATTTTTTGTATGTAGGAGGTACAGAAAATTCATCGTTCAATTGTTTTATATATAAGACAATGACCGTGTTCATTAGCATATTTCTGGTCCATGAGCGCATGCGCTTTCATGCAAATGCGTTCATTTTTATTTATTGCGCATGCGCATTAAATAAAAATGAACGCATTTGCATGAAGACGCATGCGCACATGAACCAGAAATATGCGAACGAACACGGCTCTTATTAAAAATAATCACAATAAACAATATGAAGAACTGAAAACAAAAAAATCAGGAATTAAAAGACGCAAAAGAAATAAAACTAAATAAAATAAAAATAAAATTAATAATTTATCATGTCATTTATTCAAAAAGAACATTATTCCATTGCAATCAATTATTTCTAATTTTATTATATTCATATATAACCTCAAATAATATGTGCTTTATATACAAAAGTTAGAAAATATAATAATTAGTCATCCGAATTGCACAGAAGGCATGTAAGATCGCTGTTAAAATAGTAATAAAATAAATATTATCGATTTCCTTTGAAAACAACAGAGTATCGGTCTATCATAATAAGTAAACTGGAAAACAATGCAACAATGGATAAACAAGTGATTACTCATCTGAACGACCTACTCAAACATTTATTATTCAACTACTCAATCGTTTTTCGCGCGCACTCAAGCAATTTTGTTCATGATTTCAAATTTCAAGATCTCATTTCTATCCTTGCATTTTATTCATCGCAACAGACGACTTACTGTACATAACCTTAAATTTAAAACATTTCTTACACATAACCACACTATCGTATTTATACTATAAATCGATGCTATCTTAAATCAAAACCACAAAGTATAGATATAAACGAATTCAAACGACATATACTCTGTCATGATTTTTTTGCTCACATAACCTGATAGTTCATTTTTTGGACACTAATAGCACTGATTATTCAGACGTACCATTTACTCAATGATTAATTATTGGTGGACATACTCTTTACTTAATGATTAAACAAGTATGGTCATTCAAAGTAGCCATCAAATCGATTTGCTTGAAATCCTTTGTATTTATGTTTCGTGGTCAAAACTAAAATATAAAACCACCCTCACAGTTCGGCCAGTTTCCTTTCGGCTCAGAATTGGCACAAGACGAATTCTTTAAAGTGTTTTAAGTTCTCGAGTCACTAGTTCCACGTTTACTTTTCCTTTAAGCACCAATGTTTTAAGTTAGAGCAACAAGCACTCTTTGTAAATTTTAGGTTATGTATCTTCCTTTCAAGAACCATTTTGAATTAGATCGAGCATTAAGCTTTCTTGCTCAACGCGTTCGAAAAAATATCATTTTTATATACATAATTTCAATCATAACGCGATGCTAGCATGGAAATGAGATCTCAAGGTCACCGCATAAAAATGGTCGAACGTCAACTTTCAGAAAACAATTGACTGCTGTATTTGAAGAACATGAACAGTTGCAAATTAAGAGATTTCGAATTAATATTTTATTTTCCAAATAATAATATAAACTTTCTTGCCTAAAATTGAAAAAAAGAGACATATGTATAAGTAATGTTATATACAACTGTATTTATCTCTTTTCTTTTATATTCAAATTTAGAAACATTCAATTATTCTAAACTTAAAATTAGGCAAAAAATAGGGTTTTCTTTTGCCTTCTGCATCACTAAACCCCAAAAAAGAAGAAAATAATTGAAAATTAAAACTATATTTACGGATCAACATCAGTGTTTATTTATCCATAGTGAAAAATGGCAATTTAGTTCCGTTTCAGTTCGTTTACCAATCTCTTAAAAGTTATGTTTAAAAAAATACTTCCTTCAAGATTTTCATTTCATCATTTGTACAATCTCGAAATTCGTAATCTAGTAAGCACTTTTTTAACGTGAAAGCAAATTATCATTGATGACGTTTTCAAATGCTAAAATCGAATTGTTTAAAAAAAAGAAGAAATCAATAACGAACTGTTGCAAACAGTTACGTTTTCACAATAGGATATTATTAAGTTTTAAAAGCGTTATATATTATATAAACTATTTCATTTTAAAATAGCAATATTCTTTGAGAGGATTATAAACAAATGACTTACTTTAAAACAATCGAAAAAAAAAATGAACCGTTAACGAGTCAATAAATCAGTAAAGGGATATAAACTTTTTGAAAATATAAAAGTCAAAATTTACGAATAAGAATCTTTTTAAAACACTATAATTTTCTCTAAATTAGGCTGCCGTGTTTTTAAAGAACTCTGTATATTCATTAATAAAAAAAAAATACTTTATGCCTCCAATAACTTAATCTGTTTATGGCTGTCATGACTTCAAAGGGCATCGATATGGCCAACGAATTTTTGAAAATTCCGTACGTGTGCTTCGCAAAATAATATACACGCAAAGTACAGAATCTGTCTAGATACTTTCCCTAGTTCTAAATTGCGTTTCAACATTAAATTCTGCATAACAGGTTTGTTCCTACAGGTCCAGATTTGTCGCTGACAAGTTCAGTAGTTTTTCATTGCGCATGCGCTAAATTCAAAACTAGTCTCCAGCTTGTATGTTCAAACAATTGACGTGGAGTTCGCTGTACGCAAAAAAAGAAAGGCAAAACAAGTAATCCTCTATAGTTCTGCAACCCGCGGTTATTAACATGATTGCAGGAATTCGCGTACTATCTGTAAATTTTTCTGATTGTCAGCGTTTACAAAGCAGACTAGTGACCACAGCTGTTGAAACAATAAAAGTTTCACGGACAGTTTTGAATTTCTACAGGAACAAACAAAACAGCTGTTTATCGTTAATCGATTTTTTCCTGACAAAAAACGATACAATTGTCGTTTAAAAATAGACGCAACTGATACAAACATGACTAAGGTACATAGATATCTAAACCGATATCCGACAGACTCGAAGCATACACACAGAATAATTGTAAACGAACATCGAATTTGTCAGTATCGTTTAAAGCCAAGATTAAACGAATAAAGAGTAAAGAAAAGGAAAAAAAGATACGGGAAACAACGAAAATAAACTAACAAATTCATCTATTTAAATGAACATTAAATAAATAAGTAAACCATTTACGCTGATGTAGAGGCGAACGACGGTATCGATATTAGTGCTAATCGATATTATATACAGGCTGACTTATTAAAGCTGGGAATCCATCGACGAGATGTAATATTAATATCATACTATATAATGGCTCTTTCCAATACCACGTACGAATTTTCTGAATATTAATGTCAATAAAATAGCATCTGATAAAATAGATCAAAATGCACGCATGAGCTATATAGCTCACAAAAGCGTTATATACAAGGAGAGCAATTTTTAAAATTTATTTCCATACATCTCGCCGTTAGATTTCGACTTAATATTCCGCCATTATCAATTCAATTTAAAAACAGCACCGCTAGATGTCACTGAAGTCGACACATTACAAATTTAACCAACTTAAATAATAGAGCAGAATAATCAACCGTCGCGCATGCGTTTCAAAAGTAATAGTGCACATGATCAAACAAGATTTGAATTTAATAATGGCGAGCAATTTGTTGAACTGTAGAAATATCCACTAGTCTTAACTGTTTCAAAACTGCGCATTTAATATTGTCTAGTTAAGATCACCAATAATGATGGAACGTTATGATTTGAGTCGATCGTATCGTTCTAAACAGAGCCAAGTTAATAAGAGATGCCTTATTCATAAATTTTTATATGCGGTTTGATCCGATATAATATTATGACGTAATAAATATCTGTTTTTTTTTTTATTTTTGTGCACACGACACAAAGTCTGTTCATCTCATCGAAAAAACGGGTCCGTCTATTCGTTACAACAAATGGCAAAAGTGTGGAGTCGTGTGTCTGCATGCATACCGCCCAAATGTTGTATATCATATTATTTCATTTTTTTTATTATAATAAAATGTCGGGAGTCGTAGAAATATCCTAGTCTAGCCTAGCCTAGTTTAACGTATCTATTCGATTACTTTGAGGACTTTGCCAATGGCAATTGTTTTATCTGAAACAAACAAGAAAAAAAAAACAATATGGAAGCGTTCAAATACCAAGATTACTAGAAACTAATATCGGGCATTGGCAAGACGCGAGAGAAGGCAGGAGAAGTAGGCTTGTGACGTTACATGGAGTCTTTTTCCAAACAGTTGGGATAAACATATTTGAAAAACCAAGCCATGGTCATCGGTGCTGTAAGCAATCGACTTAACCAATCACAGACATGACCATGTTTGTAGCCTCTAACGTCCAACTTTCTAGTATTCTAGTTATCTTGCTCAAATACAACTGTCACTAATTTTGTTTTGATCCAAAAAATTCCATTTTTATAGAAAAATGTGACAAGACATGACTTAACATATTATATATTTTCGGAAAGTCCATTTTTTTCCGATTTTCTGAAGTCAAAGCCAACTATGGTTTCTATTTGAAATAACAAAGTTGACTTTGATATCAAACAATTGGTAAACGATATTTTTTTTGAACAAATGTGTCTTATTCTATGTCGAAAAGTGCCTGAGGAAAATTTTTACTGTTTGAAAAAATATCCACAAATAAAAAAGCTGACATTTTTTCAAAATCGGTCAAATGCCAATTTTTGCCGATTTCTCGGAAATGGTTAGAGATATCAAAATGTGGTTTTCACCAATCGACGTTTCACAAAAATCAAGCTCTAGACTCGTAGGGCAGTTTTTCTCTACCTGGTCTGGAAATAGGGAAAACTGCCAAAATCAAGCAATTTGGGACACCCTGTACACATACCCCTTAAAAAAAAGATTCACTTACTTTCATCTCTGAGCGTAAATCGGCCCATCTGTGGGAAGAGCTTAAACTGCTCAAGGCAGATAACACCCGCACATTCTATTCTCATAATTGCTACTTGATCTTGTTTTACAAACCGCGGTCGCGTTTTTGACTTTTCTGCAGTCTTTTTATCTACCAGGCAGATTAAGGCCTGAAAAGAAGAGAAAAACAAAATTAACGTTTAATTCGTAATATTTTAAGGTTATTCGAGCATTAAAACATTGTAATCAATCACTTATTACTGACTTCAAAACAGTAGAATAAACACATGATTACAACACTAGGAACACGTTATTATCTTTTTTTGAAAAAGGAACCTGCTATATGGGGATAAAACTGTTGAATTGCAGGTTTTTTAAAATAAATTAAAATAGTTTTTTATTAAAAAAGCTTATTATTCTGTTCAAGAACTTTGATTCGATTTTTAGTGTCCTATTGTTTTTTTTTAATACCGTCGCTTTCATAACCTGAAACATCAATTTTTTTTAACCTAATGGAAATAAATAATATTATTATTAATAAAGAATTCTATTAATCCAATAATATTTTGAAAGTTTACTTGTCTAATGCTCGCATGCTTACTTCACATGTATTTATAACACCTAAGTTCACGTCAGTACAACAGGGATATTAGCGACGCTAGTGGTAAAAAAGAAAACACTAATATATATGATTAATAATAATGACTCTACCAACAGTAATAAATTAACAAAATGAAATTACTTGCTATACTGTTCAATATATATATATTTTATTTTATTGATATAAATTTACAAGGAACGTTTCAACCAAATTTTGTGGTCCTTTTCAAGTATTCAAATGACACATTTGAACACTTGAAAAGGACCACAAAGTTTGGTTGAAACTCTCAATATTGTTCACGTCCATTATAATTAATAAGTTTTTTATTTTTTCACGGGAAATTGGACAATTGAATTTTAATATAGATAAACTAAATTAAAAAATTTTGCGACGTTTCGTTAATTCGTTTTAACTTCTTCGAATTAACGAATTAACGAAACGTCGCAAAATTTTTTAATTTAGTTTATCTATATTAAAATTCAATTGTCCAATTTCCCGTGAAAAAATATAAAACTTATTTGGTTGAAACGTTCGTTGTAAATTTATATCAATAAAAAAAAAATATATTGAACAGTACAGCAAGTAATTTCATTTTGTTTACTAATATGTATGATTTAGTGGGCAGATTCTGTCAATTTGAGATCCTTTATGTAGTTTCCATGTTTTCAATGTCGATTAAAAATACTACCGATTTAAAAAGCGTCTTACTTTTACAGTAACTTCCTCGGCGGCACAATGTATATGCATAACGGCCGAGTACCCTGCACAGATAATACTCTTGTGTTCGAGTATGACGAGTTGGGCATCGAAAACGCGGCCGGTGCGTATCGGCGTGGTCGCGTCGCACAACACAAATCCGGGGCTCACGTCTTCTTCCTCGATACCTTTTAGTTTTATTTTGACATTTTCGCCAGGTCCGACCGCCGTCACTTCTTCATCGTCCGACCACAGCTGATCAACCGTTACTGGTGTCTGAAATTATCCAATCAATTTTATTACACAAAAATAAAAAAAAAACAATACAAACCTTATATAGTCTAAAGATAGAACATTTTTTTAAGTCTTTCGTTTATAGTTAAAGTTTTGAGTTTTAATACTTTAGATTTTGATATGTGACGTCACGAGCTAATGACCCCCCCCGCCCCTTGTCAAACAATGTTCACTTCGTCAACCCCCTCCCCTCTTTACGTGTGACGTAATTTATGGATGACTCCATAGATAGATAGATATTTCTTTATTTTGACAGACTAAAGTCTGTATTATAGCGTCAACAGTACAAAGGAATTACAGTTTTGGCCCCATAGGGGTTACAACAGCGTTACATATACATATAATAAAGTAATAAAATTTAAAACTTAGAGGTTAAAGTATTCTGCTATGTTATAGAAAACATTGTCTATTAAGAACTGTTTTAAATGTTTTTTAATATTGTTAAAATTATTGATTGTTTTGATGCGATCCAGGAGAGAGTTATATAAAGTTGTACCAGCATATAATGGTGATTCTCTATAAAAGTAATTATTAAAATGTTGTAGGTGCAGCATCGCGCCTTGCCTTATATTGTAATCATGAGTTTGCGAAACTGTGCTAATCTCGTTTAATTTCTTCCTGATTAATAATATTGATAAGAACTATTCATTAATAATTTATTTGGATGAACGTATAAATTAAATTGATTAAAATATCATACGTACTCTATTAGGCATGAGCAGTAACGATTGTCCTTTTTTAGTTTCGCCTGATTCTACTTTGCCCATAACAACAGTGCCCATATCTTTATATTTATCTACAACTGGCATTATGAACGGTCCGTCTAATTTACGATTCAATGAAGGCATCTGATCTATGAAAGGAATAAACGCGGGTCCTCTGCAAAAAGAAAAAAACAAAGCATTACAAAACAAAAATCTTACAATCATATTTTTGTTTCCTGTATTTCCGGCGTACAAATCGTAAAGCGAAAACTCCTATCACAAAATGCCAAAACCAGTGATGCGCTCGCATAAAGCGAGAATGGTTTATATTTTCTCTTTTCTGTCAGTTTGTTGTACATTGGTGCTCCAAGAACAATGGCAAAAAAGAGAGCTACAATTGCGGTAGCTCTTTGTTCAACAAAATACAAGATGGGTCAGAAAGAGACATACATATATCGCTTTTATCGCGTTCCTTTCCTGTCGGTTTGTATATGCGCAGTACTACATTAGCACTCCATATTTGCAGCTCAATGCTAATTATATGGTAATTTCTCTAACTTTGGCCTCAGATATTTCAGAAACAATTCATCCTGATACCTTTTATACAAAAAGTGCTTAACATAATATTTTCTGAATCTGTCGAAACAAATATCGATCATAAGCCAAAATTGAGCATATATCAAAAAAGCCTCATGTACTGCTGCAGCAGTCTAACACCATTTCACACGATATTAAAAACATACTCAACGTTCAACAATTCAAGTGGAAACTTAGAGCTTTCTTCAGCAAGAATTGTTTTATTCAGTTAGTGATTTTTACCATTCCAATCCACTAGTGGAGAATGGTAGGTACTAATTTGGGTCAAAATTCATTTTTCAAAATTTTACAGTATTTTTTATGATGGAGTAATATTATTCCGCTATCGATTATCATCCAACTCAACAATGTTTCAAATTTCTAACT
Organism: Venustoraphidia nigricollis; assembly: GCA_034508555.1. Taxonomy (NCBI): domain Eukaryota; kingdom Metazoa; phylum Arthropoda; class Insecta; order Raphidioptera; family Raphidiidae; genus Venustoraphidia; species Venustoraphidia nigricollis. The sequence continues at coordinate 538,281 of JAVRKA010000030.1, forward strand.
CAAAACAATGAAATGCGTGGAAAGTTTTCACGCGAACACTTGGTATTGGATGAATAATTTATATTTTGTCTGCAATATTTAATTTGGCTCACCTGTACCAAGGGCAGATCTTCTCATCTATTTGATCTTTAAGTCCCTGACCTGTTTGTCCTGAGCATGGCATAAAGGTAAGATCTTTGGCAGGATTGAAGCCGAGTTTACGAAGATACGGTAAAATTTTATCTTTGCATTCATTATAACGTTTCTCATCCCATTCGACGGTCGGGTCGTCCATTTTATTTACGAGAACTATCAAATGTTTCACGCCCGCTGTCTTCGCTAGCATGGCGTGCTCGCGCGTTTGACCGCCGCGGTCGAAGCCCGTCTCGAATTCGCCTTTACGAGCCGAAATCACAAGCACTGCAAGATCGGCTTGCGCTGCACCGCCGATCATGTTAGGCACGAAACTCTTGTGGCCGGGCGCATCTAGTATTGTGAAATGTTTACGTTCCGTTTCGAAATACGCCCGTCCTACTTCCACTGTTTTACCTTTCTCGCGTTCTACAAGAAAAAGAAAAACAACGATAAATCAATAAATTATGATTGCTTTGGCAAACATAAAAATGAAAATATCTGACTGACTACAGGATAATATACAGTAAGACCTCGCTTAACGCTGTTTCTAAAAAACAAAGTTTAGCCACTATAACGGAAATTATGGATAAGTTTATACAAAATGATTTAAATGTTGATAGAAGTTCAAAAGCAAGACGAAGTCTCATTGATGCAATATCTTGCTATCAACAACAGCTCGCTGAACGACACAGAAGAAGGGCAAATGACATTAGATGACTTCTTCACAAAAAACGAAATATGTCAAATGAAGAACCTTTCTGATTACAAACATAACTTCTTACTCGAACTTTTGTTTGCTTTCCATAAATGTATTATGAACAAAAATCGATACTAGTAATTAATAAATCTATAAATTAATGTGATAAAAAAGTATTTAACAATAAATGTTACAAAATTGAACAAAAACAGACTAACAAATTTTCTTATTCTCGGTTCTGTTTCACTTGTCTGTTATCTACATATTAAGATGACCTCATTTAGTGCTGTTTCGTATAGCGCAGGAACTTATTGGAACGTATCTCCCGCATTAAGCGGGGTTTTACTGTATTCTTAAACCCTAACACTTTTGCTTACAGCGCCACAAAGTACTCATTTTTCATAACGCTGTAATATTACAAAGACAGTGTAATCTGTCATACCTTCTTGGTTGGTGTCGAGGGCCCACGATAAATACCAAGACTCGCGCGACTTCTCTCGTGCCTCTCTTTCGTATTTCTCCAGAGTACGTTTATCCACCATTCCAGTTAAAGACATGATTTGTCCACCAATTGTCGATTTGCCAGCATCTATAAAAGAATGAAACAACTATAACTCGCCGATCTGTTTTTCACATCGAGTCTTATTAATGACTAGCAGCCCGGTCCGGCTTAGCACGGAAAGCACTAATTATCTATTCCCATAAAAGATGAGAATCATTATCATTAAATTCTCAACGTGTATTGACTTTGCGCGAATTCAATAGTTTTTAATTGTAAATGTTCAAAAATCGAAAAAAAAATCTGTGGATTCAATCGCTACCAAACTTCACAGGATCATCCGCTGGGCTAATCTAAAGATTGCCTGAAAATTTCATCAAAATCGGTCCAGCCATTTTGGAGTCCATAGATAACATACATACATTGCCTTTTATATATATAGATTCTCATAACTCTTGGTCGTTAACTCCAGTCTTTCAGACAGTGGATGAAATACACTCATATAGTAGCCGAGGCAATAAAGATATTAGATTGCCTCGATAAAAAAACTGGTAAATTAACTAACGGACCTAATTACTGGGCATTAAAATTCTAAAATGTTTTACCAAACAATATAAACAAAATGAATTATCATAACTTCAAAAAAACCATTAAAGATCTACTGCTTGACAAATGTCTTTACAATTATAAAAACTTTCTGGAGTAAATGATATCTTATATGAATTATATATTTTGTTTGTTTGTTGACGATTATTGTATACTTTTATTAGTGGTACAATAAAAAATCTATCTATCTATACCCATTAATGTTACCAAAATTGGATACCAGTTTGTGACGCATGTTAGTGAGTAGGTCAAACGTTCATTATAATTGAAAAATCAAGTCGCGGGTTTTGAATGACGCAAACAATCGATTCAACCAATCACAGACTTTACTAACCTTGTATAACAGTAGTCTAAAAGTATACTGAAGATGTGACACTTACCGACATGTCCAATGAAAACAACATTAACGTGTTCTTTCTTGCTTTTTGTTTCTTCAGTTTTGACAGGTTTTTTCTTAACGGCTTTAGCAGGAATTTCGCCTTCTTCTTCAGCTTCGACTTCTTCCTCATCTTGATCGGGTGTTAACAACGGTTCATCAGTATCGGCGTCCCAACTATCTGCAGGCGCGCCCTGTTCACCTGACGGCGATCCACTACCCGGTGTCGGCGCCAATATCGGTGTAGTCGAAACGGGTGTTGCAGCTTTCGGCGTCGAATCTGCGGCCGTCGGAGTGTTCGCGCCTCCGCTAGAACCGCCGCCGGCTCCCGGCAAAGGAGGAGGTTCTTCGGCTGTATCTCCTGCCTCTAAGCTACCGCCTTTACAAAAAAAAAAAAAAGAAGTATTCGTCACAAAACCGAACGATCAAATTTGATTTGACGCTAACATTGCTTCGTCACGCTAACTGAAATATTGTAACTCTAAAATCGACTCATAATTTGTCATTCCCTAAAAATTTGACGTCCCACACAGTCAATGTTTTATCTGTAGTCATGTGACCTAATCGTTTTCTTTGAAGTAGTTCTTAGCAAGTTCTGCGAGATTTTTTCTGTTACTTCCACCATCACAGGACTGATTCAGTGCTCTCCCCACATCTATTGAAAGGGCGCCCCACTAAAATTTACACAAATCACTACAGTATTAATAATCAAAAACAAAAAAAAGATGTATAAATGTCAATACAGGCGTAACATATATTAGTGTAGAGAAAGAAAGAAAGAGAGAGAGAGAGAGAGAGAGAGAGAGAGAGAGAGAGAGAGAGAGAGATTGTAGACGCTCACCATCTGAGGTCATCAGCGGTGAAAAGTGTACGTTAGATATATGACAACCGTAATAGTGTCAAAAGTGTCAACACTTTCTACACTGAAGCACGATACCAAACACACCTTATTTGTGAACTTTCAACATGGCAGCAGAACACAGTTGCCTACCTTATCCTAATTTTCTATAATTCTTCTACTCGCATAATATTATTAACTAAGTCGAAGTTTAAAAATATATGAGTGACAGAATATAACTTAGTAATTCTATGAGATGCGTTTGTTATGAAGAAACGAACGTTAAACGAATGCAGATAGGCACTGCCAAACTGCATCGCTAGGGGCGCCAGCTATATAACGACCTCAATATGTGAATAGTTCATGGCAGTGTTTATTTCAAATAATAAATCATTGACGATGCCGAAGTGCTGTCAATATTCAAATTATAGAGGTTTAGTATTTCCAAAGCATCTGGAACTGAAAAATAAGGGGTAATATACTATCAGGAGGGAAAATACTTTTTAAATACTGGGACAATAGTTTGTGAAGCCCGCTTTACTAACGATTTTGCCACAGGAGAAATTACAGATAGAAAAACTAATATATTTATTTAAACGATTGTTATAATATTTAAACATAACAGATTTACTTTGAATTATTTCTTACATAGATCACGCAACTTAAACGGGTCAACCTATTTTGAAAAAAACGGTCAAGTGTAAGCCGAACTTGCACCATTCCGTTTTCTGTGCGAACTTTAAGACTTACGATTTTCGTTTACGTTTTCCTGTAAACTATGAATGGGGTCCTATTCTATATTTTTTTCAAAATTTTAGGCTCAGTAGTTTCGGAGACAAGGGGGGAACACTGCTCGATTTTCGCATATTTCGTTTAATATCTTTTAAACTGTGCATTTTAAAATTACAAAAAAATATACCTATATATTTGTATTTCTCAAAATGACGCATATGATAAGAAGAAAGCGTTCGCATCCCCTAAAAACGTAGTAGCTTTTATCGTTTTATGAAAAAATCAGTAAGCTACGTCAAATGTTAGGTTAAAGGAAATAGAATGGTTTTTGCCAAAGAGTATCTTCGAAGTAAATAAATAAAAACGCGCCCAATAAATAAAATTTTTGGCTGTCTCTGCAGTTTGTATCAGTTCAGGTAATAGGGATTCAGGAATAAGAAAAACACAAAACACCGAAGTTAAAAAAAAACGTTATGAACGGATTACCTAATATTTATCAAGGTTATTAGATACACAGGTGATCTCGTTCCGTTGCATAGTAGTGGAGTGATGACGTCATCCAGCGAACTGTCAAATAATATTCCGTGGTTGATAAAAATATGAACGGTCTTCCAGCTGACGTCATTCTTGAACGAGATCACATCTGCATCTATTACCTTGATATTTATTTGTAGTTGGAAATATGTTAATCAGCTGTTACAAAATAAGTCAACTTTGCGAAACATTTGAATTTAACACAAGTTCTGAATAATAAAAAAAAATGAAGGACGATTTTTATAAACAGCTGAGCTGCGTATGTTTGGATACTCCCAGTTAATAACCGAAAATAAAAATAACGCCTAAAAATTAGTCAAATTTCACAGCGGATAAAACCGGAAAAAGTCACCTTTCTACTAATCATTCAACCTTGATTTATTAATACATAAAAATGTGCCAATTTTAAATTTTGTTTTGCGATTTTAAATCTCAGATTATAGAAACTGACGATCTTTTTTTAGCAACACTGCGCTTTAATTTGTAATTTAAAAAAAATAGGTTAATGTTTCTATTATGTATTAAATAATAAATTCTTATTAACTGAACACATATAAATATAAATTTAAAAACATAATAGGTTATTATTAGCTAAATTTCCGTCAAAAACAACGTGTTCTAGTTTTTTTTTTTCAGATACACTTCTCAACTGTGGTATTTGTTTTTTTCGCTAGCCTAATAATCTCTTTGTTTCTTTAGCACATATACAAATTTAGGTTAAATTTGAAAAACAATTAGAAAATTGCGTAAATTGATCCATTTATGGGAAAAACATTTACTTAATTTTAATTAATAGTGAATAGCAGCGGGGAAGTAAAACACATTTTTATATTTTGTAAACAGAAATAGTGTCCAAAAATGGAACAGAGTATTTTTAAAACTATTTCACAAAATAAATAGAAATGCATGACTCAAAAACCTGACAGCGTTCCGTGACTGACATTTAAAATTGTTTCACGGAAATTATAGAGAACTGATGACTCATCACTCAGAAAAAAGCCAAATATTATATTAAAAATAAAAATTAGAAAGGTCGTAAAGAAAGTTGAACTGAATATTTAAAATAAACATACTTATAAAAGTGAATAAATCTAAATTGAAAACCAAATATTCGAGGACATGAAAAATTGAAAAATATGACAGCAGCTGTCAGCTTGAGATAAGCAGCTGTCTTGAACAAAATAAATGTTGACAAAAACCTAAATCTAACAAGAATGTAAGAAATATGCAAGAAATGTTACTACGTTAAGTAGAAGGGGCATGTCTAACCTACATTTGACAAAATTACATTTGAATGGTGATCAACCCTAAAAAAGAACGTGTCCATTGTCCATATTTCGACATGAAATTTTTATCTTACCGTTTAGTATTGGGCTCTGATCATTAGATTGGGATGCACTGTCGGATTTTTGCGATTTAGTGGGTGAATTTTGGTCATCGCCCTGTGACGGCATACAGAAAGAAGGCACAAACTCTACTGCATTAACGTTCAACGTGGAAAATTTAGCCGACAGATCAGTCGGTTCATTTTGTCCACTTTGTTCAGCACTTGCAATGTCAGCTTGCTGTTCCCACGAATCAGGTGCAACATTACCTGACATTTTTCACTAATATTTTGCACCTTTGTAATTAATAAACACACTAAATAATATTTAATTTGTTTTAATGTCTCGGCCACAAAATATCCGCGTGTGTTCTCACAAGACTGACCGGAAGTTAATGGCAGGGACTAGTTATTTGAAGTTGGCAATGTTCATGTTAAAACTATTGCCAACGCTTAGAAATTAGTTGTTGAAAGTGTCAATTTTTTTAATTTTTATTTAAAAAAATGTTATCGTCTAATAAACATCAATAAACTGTATTCATTTAATTTTAGTGTGCATACAATTAATTTTTTATTAATATCTTATTATTTTTCTTTAATTTTACACAATCCCGCAATTCTCGTTTATGCCTAACTTCAGCAGAACAAATTAACAGTTGAATAGTTATGAATGATTTGATAAGTAAGTAGCGGTCAAAATTCTGTTAATTTTAACTAAGCTTTAACGCCCTATTGTGTATAATAGTTTTAACATAATCTTTATAAAATACTGTTTTCTAAATTTACCTAAAAATGAAGGTACCATTTTATAAACGCGAGTGATTTAACTGGTTTAAAAAATATAAAATATATATAAAAAAATTGAATAAATAAAGATGGGTATTATCTTTTCTATGCCCGTGTATTATACTTTATATATGAAACTGATTTGCGTTAATAAGCATATTCAAATAATTATTATTAAGTAAACACCGTAGTTACATAATTAGAGGTGTAATAATATGTTATAAAATTGTGTATAAAAAGTTAGGTCGACTTTTTTCATGGTTTTAATTGTGACGTCCTAACGTTTAAAATATTTTACAAAATGCAAAAACAAATACGGCAATAATCTCCTCTGTGCGTGTCTTCCTTTTTTACTTATCCGCTGATGACCTTAGATGTTGAGCGTCTATAATCTACAATCTTATCTCTTTACTTACCTGAAATTGATTTGCTAAAAAACATACACAGGTAATTATTAAGCTAATAGCATAATTACATAATTAGAGGTGTAATGATATTATGTTATAAAAATGTGTATAAAAAGTTATGTTGCGTTTTTTCATGATTTTAATAATAATTATTTGTGACGTCCTGATAATTGTGAAATGTGAACTTGCTGCGGAATTTACAGAATGAAATTCTTGACGACAGAGTCATCTGGGACCTGGATGTGTTCTCGACTTATGACGTTCAGACGATCGCCATCAGATGCTGCAAAAATAGGTATGCTTTCTATATTATCGATACTAAACAAACGTCATAAAGCGGGTAAAAACAAAAACGTTTTGAATTGCTTATATTCATTTATTTGTTATTTTCTCATAAATAAATACGTAAAAATATATTTTTGTTTTCTATTTAAACAGTTGCACACAATTATAACATAAATATTCGTTAAATATTAAATGCTTACGAAATCCCGTCAAAAAATCAGCTAAGTGTGTGCTAAGCATGCACATGATATTGGTTCCGTTACAGTTCTGACCAACATCGAATTAGTTATTTTGAAATATTTCATAAACTATTTTTCTGCAGTGTTCATTATAATTTTCATTGAAAGTATTAACTGAAGACTAAGTATACATTCAGAATTTTTTCAGATATTTCAGAAATTACGGGAGGGCAGAGGCGGATTTTCCATAAAGCCGGATAGGCCCGGGTTTAGATTGGCCAGATATTAGAGGCGGCCGGGCCCGTAACAAATTAGTTCATATTATATCTCAGCTTAGTAAATAATAGAGCTATGTCAGCTAATTAACATAAAACTCCTGAACTATGAAGAAAATATTTTCTAGTGGGTGCAAGTTGAATTGATATACATTTTACCTTTGTTCCATTTTTAAAAGTAACATTTTTTGTGCCTGCATAAAGTAACTTTTTAACTATTAAAGGGTTTTCTACTATTCAATCCATAATAAAAAATATTAGCTTAAAAAAACTTTTTTAAAACAAGCTCTTATTAAATTGTATTAAAAAAGAAAAAATAACTCTTAGTACTTTAGGTTCATAGTTATAAAAGCGTGGGTTGTAAACTCTATGATAATAACGACCCACACTTTTATAACAATGAAACTAAAGTATTAAGAGTTATTTTTTCTTTTTTAGAACAATTTAATAAAAGCTTGTTTTTAAAAAGTTTTTTTACTAATATTTTATTTTTAAATTTTTAGTTATCTACGGCTTTTGGCCGCCATAATGGAATTTAAATAACGTCACATAGTTTAATGTATTCTGCTTTTCATATCCTCTCATTTGATACCCATATCAAGGGGTTGTAAAGTCGCCATTTTGTGTCGGCCGCCATTTTGGATTTGGAATTAAGTCACACTGCTGATTGTATTCTACTTGTCATACCCTTTCATTTGATACCCATATCATGGAAGTGCATAAAAAATAACTAGTTCGCCATCTTGGTCTGTCCGCCATATTGGATTTAGAATGACGTCATTTATCTAACCATGTATTGTCATCTAAACTAAACGCGAATTCAAAATTTCAGCTCAATCGGTTGAGGATAACTGCTTTAAAATTCAGTTGCACGATTCCACCCGTACAAACATATTACATATTACATACATTGCAAGTTAAATAAAAGCTTGTAAAAAAAAACAAGTATTGAGGCTATTTAACTGTCCAAAGTTGTCAACCTTGCCGATACACGTAGTACATGGTGTCTCATGTTCGTTGCATGCTGCATGCGCAACTGCCGTAACATGCTCGTTGCATGCTGTATGCGCAGCTTCCGTAACAGAGAAAATGTTACCCTCAATGCGCCAAAAGAAGTATAACTTAAAAAAAATATTATCGAGTCATCTAGATGTGCTGGTGCCGATGTGGCGACTCGGTGAATGCGACGGCGGGTGCCGAACGATGACTCCTGTGCGGGCCGTAATTATTGTACGACAGGCCATTGTTTGAATCCGGCAAACGTAGCAGCGAAAATGAATTCGCAAACGTCGTGTCTGATGACAATTTCTCCTGAAATAATATTTCATGTTTTATAATTCTGTATTTTATCTATTATACAATTCTGAATTCAGGTATTAGTTCCCCGACAAAGTTTGATAGATGGAATACTCGTCTAAATAACAAAATATTGGTTGCATTTATAACAGAGTCACAGGTATTTGAACTATTAAATGCCAAAAATAATTAGAAAATTATTGATATGCGACGTTTCGTCCCTAATTTATTGATACTTTTTCAAGCAAGTGGAAAATACAAATCTATATATATTAATATAATAATAATAATAATGCGTTTAACGTCCGTTTCTCGACTTTATGTCATAACAGACGCCATTCGCACCATTACTATTTTTCATCTACCACTTCCCGTTATTTTCTACATTTTTTTTACAACTTCAACTTATGTAATAGCGATGGGCGAATGAAGGAATTATAGGAAATTTGGATAAGGTAGATAATTTTTGAACTAGGAGTTAGATAGGTATGATGATATGATGATGATATGATATTTATTAAGTCAATCGAGACATATGCACATCCATTTGACACGTCAAAATACAGAAATAAAATTATATACTTATCTACAATATAAATAAAAAAAATTCATAAGCTGTGTAAAAGACCCTTAATGATAATATCGGCCATGGCCTCAAATAAGAAACCATCTCGATATTTATCTGGAATTAATTGAGGGAAACCATGGAAAACCTCAATCAAGATGGCCGGTACAGGAATTACCGTTTCTCGGCGAGAGGCAGTAGAAAAAAGTCCCAGCCACATCTGCTCTCGCCGGGATTTGAACCCGTATCTCCCGAGCTGGGTAGAGTAGTGGTGACAGCACTATACCCGTATCTATATTAATATATTATAAAAGACGATGTTTGTATGTATGTTATCTATAGACTCCAAAACGGCTGGACCGATTTTGATGAAATTTTCAGGTAATCTTTAGATTAGCGAGTGATCCTGTAAAGTTTGGTAGCGATCGGATCAACAGATTTTTTTTGTTTTTTTTTGGCAATTTTTAATTTTCTTTGATTTTTGAACATTCACAATTAAAAGCGATTGAATTCGCGCAAGTTCAATACGCGTTGACAATTTTATGATAATTATTCTCATCTTTTATCGCTATAGATAATTAGTGTTACCCATGCGAAGCCTGACCAGGCAGCTAGTATATTATAAACAAGTAATCGTTATTATGTATAAAGTTAAAAATTAGATAGATTTTCCTGAAAACCAATAGGGCTCTTCACATCTACATATCAAATCGAACATCTTATCAAAATTTGGTTTCGATCCGCTCAGCCGTTTGAGCTGTATCGTGCTCACAGACAGACAGACTTTTTCCAAAAATATGTTTTTTGAATTTGAAATGTGAATTTTGACCTAAATTAATATCAAACCTCCTATCAAAATTTGATTTCGATCCTCTCAGCGGTTGAGCTGTGCTTGCAGATCAACAGACGAACAGACTTTTCGATAAACGTGTTTTTTATACCTATTGAAAGTTTGAAAAGTATAATAGTACCAGATTTCCCCCGGATGGAGTTGGAATAGTAAAATAGAAAGATTAAAACGTGGTGGAAGTGCCGGTGTTGATGGTGGGAAAACGTGTCTCCAGTCGTTTTCACGAACGTTCTCATATGTTTTGATTAGTATGTGCTACTGCTATCTAGCAAACATTGTCTTAATATGCCGTAGGCAGTAGCTCCGATTTTTTTCTTTTCTTTAGCACATATTACTGAATAGGCATGTACAAACTTTTGTTTTTATTTAGGATTACCAACTACGAAAGTTAAATTCATATTTGTAATTTATTATTTTATATTATAAATTCGATTGCCATTTCCACTAATTCTTAGACCAGAACCCGGGAATTGAAAATTTGTAATAGACGAACTATATGTATAAACAACATTTGTGTCAAAACTCATGCAATAGATCAGTGGCTCTCAACCTGTAGAAGTTTGCGGACCACTTAGCCTGAAATTAAATCAAAACGGACCCCCACGCTATATTCTTCACCGGTTAAAAAAGTTGTTTAAGTAGTAAAACAGTTTTTTTAAACACATTTTTTGTTATGATAGTTATCAGCACGAATATATTCACCCGATCTCGTTCAACGCATAATATCGCTTTTAAAATTCCCATTTAATAGCAACTTGTTTATGTGCTGCAGGGCCCTTCCGTGGACCACTTTCGAGGCTCTAATGGACCACCTGTGGTCCGCAGACCACTCGTTGGGAACCACTGCAATAGATAATATGATATTATATCATTCAAGGTTGTGAACATTGACAGAGCAGCGCTACCCATCATGAACTACAATATAGTAAAGGGATAGGAATGATCCTTCCATACGTGTGTGTATTCCAAGGTATCTATTTCGGTTGATTTTGTTCATTGAATTTCAACGGTCACTTGATCCCCACTCTGTCGTATCCTATATTTGAACCAATCCGGAAGACGATTTTCCATTGCCTTTATACATTCGAAATTTAAAGACAGAACGAAATCTTCGCATAAAGGTCGGCGCGAATCAATATTTGGACAGTGCTTTTTGTAAACGGAATATGGCGCAAGGTGCAAAGGACTCTTAAGGATCACTTCGATCTTAAGCATTGGGTTCGTAGTTACGATTGACTCCTCGTCTTCTTCTTCGAAATTGTTTTCGTTGACGACATTACAACTTGCCAGATATGCACCTTAAAATATGAAGTTTATGATTCAACAATACTAGTAAATAAAATATAGTTACGTGACATTTATCTGTAATTTCATTTTTTGCAGAGATTTTTGGGAATTTTGTGTTATACCGACACAGGAAAACACATTTTCACAAATTTTTATCAGCACTACTCGTGTAAACGACTTCATTGATTTTGATAAAACTTGGAACTGTCTTCTGCTATCCCAAACTTATAATATTTTATCCGACTCCGATCGGGTTGACATAAGATTTCTGACATAGCGAACAAAACCGACGGAAATACTGTTTTACTTTAACAGTGTTGGATCACTTTCACACAGTTTGTGCTGAGGTCCAGAAGTAAGGGGCGAGGTAGACAAAAGACATATTGTGGGTGTGACCTTCTTTAGCTCTGTCTCGCTCAAATCATCCGCACGTTTTAATTTTTGGCTGATGCCACACTTGTGTGACATTGAAAAGGTGTGTTTTTTTGGCACGATTAATGCCAATTTTTTTCTATAGTAAATCGTACATAAATTACAAAAGTAGTTCATTAGAAACCTAAATTTGTCTTTTATCTTCCTTATAGAGAAATAATTTTTGCAGAATGTTGACGAATAAGTCTACAATCAGTTGACAGCCGAAGCTCTATTTTTGGCTTAAATTCAGAGCATTCCGACAGCCTTAACAGTGCCTGCTAGGATTATTTAAGGTGGTTGTTTATCAGCTGTTCAATATGCTCCCTTTTTCACGAACAGTCGGATTTGTGCGAATTCTATCAAAACATAACAAAGATTCTAAACTATAAAATTGGTTGAAAAAGTAGGAAAACTGCCTACGAAACGTCGTAAAATTTACAAAACTTAGGATTTTTATTTATTTATGTCCAAGTACCCGCTAACCATAAATATATCTATCAAAAATCTTTCAATTTTTCAAAGCTTGTTCCGATCCTGACTATGAGTTAAATAGATTCGAGGACTTAGGATCAATAAGTCAATACTAAATTTTTATTTATTGCGACGTTTCAGAATTTATTATTCTTTCTTCAGGCATCATAAATTATTTATATATTAACTGTTTTATAATTAGTTGCTTTATCGTCAGAACCTTTTAGAACCATAGCGAGTATTATACAGTGTTGTTTATTACACGAATGAATATCGTCTGCTAGATGTCATTAGTACAATCAGATAGAATAAGGTTTCTGTCAAAATCGAAATTAATGTGAGCAAAGCTAAATACTGCTTAATACCTATATTCAGGGAACCGTAATAAAAAAATCTGCCACAAAAATCGCCATAGCCGGTATACGTGCTTCGCAAATTGCGCGAAGAGTTTCCGATGAGATGTTCCACTTTTCGGTGCTTGTCTTCCAAATAGTGCGTGTTGTGTGAACGGGTCAGTCTACGCATGCGCATATACATAAGTCGCTGTTCCTCGCAGAACGGATTCGGATCCCGAGGTTGAAGTTCAATGGGAAGTACCACAAACCAAGCTCTAGCCAACGAATAGGTTATCTGGTCGTTATAGAAAAGAAAAAGAGACAACTATTATAGACTTTAAACGATCGACGACTTTAAAAGCAACGGGTATTAAAAAGTTTCAAAAAAATGGTGCGTGTATAGTCTATATTTATGTACGCGCGGCAGAAGTTATACTTCTTTGGCGTGCAGATCGCGATAATTGGTATTTACATTTTCGTTAAAGATGTACATTGATAAAATAAAAAAGGATGTCTAGGGAGGATGATAAATACATATAGTTAAAAGTCAGCCTGTTCCCTTTAACAACTAACTTCATGGTGTCTCGTTTTCGTTGCATGTTGCGTTCGCAACTTCTTGCGAGCCAAGCGTTTTTCGATAAACAGTAGTGCAACGTCGCAAAATTAAAAAGTATCTTAAGTAATATTTTTATTAACTCAAGTGCGGAACTTATTCCGAAATTAAAACTAAAATGAGCATTCGGAATGAATTCGAAAGAACTCACTCGCAAATTACAAACTCCATTTTCAACAGTTTCACTTAATACGGTCCTGTGTCCGTCGATAAGACCATCTAAGATATCAACTAATTTGCAGCCGCTGATCGATGGGCTTGTGTTTATTTTCGTTTCGCTGCACGTTTCAAAGCGGCTTGTAAAACGTTTGACCAGATAAACTAGATCGTCCAACATATCCGTCGCCAGGATTTCGATGAAGGGCGTACGACAACACTCATTAAGCACGTCCAAAATGGCGTCACCATAAAAACACATTTGTTTTTCACTGTTTTCTCTACGTGCCATGTATCGCCATACCGTCGAATGCAGCAATTTGTACTATTGAATTGGGAAACTTGTATGAATTTTGACTTAACAGTGTTGGATCACTTTCACACAGTTTGTGCTGAGGCCCAGCGGTAAGAGACGAGGTAGGCAAAAGACATAATATAGGTGTGACCTTCTTTAGCTCTGTGTCGCTCAAATCATCCGCACGTTTCAATTTTTGGCTGGTGCACACTACGAGGCTAAAAGATGCTATTGCAAGGGTGCCGCTGTCAATTGATTACTCTAATTTTTGGAAATATTTTGAAGATTTAAAAAACTTTTCCGAAAAAGGAAAAGTCACTTTAGGTTTGTGATGGAACAATTTTGTGAAATAAGTACGAATAAGGTCGTAGTGTGACATTGAAGACGTGTGTTTTTTTGGCACAATTAATGCCAACTTTTTTCTAGTAAATCGTACATAAATTACAAAAATAGTCCATTAGAGACCTAGATTTGTCCTTTATCTTCCTTATAAAGAAAGAATTTTTGCAGAATGTTGACGAATAAGTCTACAATCAGTTGACAGCCGAAGCTCTATATTTGGCTTAAATTCAGAGCGGTCCGACAGCCTTAGACCACTCACTTTGACTTACTCATGTATTGCTTTTTAGGGTTCCGTACCCAAGGGTGCCAACGGAAACCCTATTACTAAGGCTCCGCTGTCTGTCTGTCCGTCTGTCACAGGTATCCTTTAAACCGTAATAGGTAGACACTTGAAATTTCCACAGAAAGTGTAAGATTACTATGGCAGCTATAACAACAAAATTAAAAATAAAAGAAAGCAAATAAATATTGTACGGTGATACGGAACCCTTCGTGTGCGAGTCCGATTCGCACTTGGCCAATTTTTATGAAACAGTCAGACTTTATATAAATAATGCTGGTAAAAATATAAAAAAGTAGTGATTAAAATTACCGGTTATTTTTTATTATCATTTTAGCCGCATCTGGTTAAATAACCGGCTATCTATAAAACAACATGGTGGTTTCCGGTTTCTATTTCTCAGAACAACAAAAAACAAAACAATAAAGCAGTTGTCCACAGTATAATCGAAATAATTAAATAATGCATTTATATTTACATAGATATTAAGTAGTTATAAATTTAAAAATTAAATCTCGACAATCATGGGCAAAACTTTCTGCGCAGCCTTGTATAACAATAACAAATAGGCGCAGCTATTTAACATAAGTAGTAGCGGATATTTAACGGGATAATTACCCGGTTATTTACCCTTTTACATAACCAAAATAAAGTTTCTGATAACGCGTGGAATGTTGCGAGTAACGGGACCTGCGTTTGTCATTTTAAGTTTTATTAAATGTTTCTGGCTATTTTTTTTGTGATCTAGATGGGAAAACGTTTTTCCATAATTTTTTATTTCACTTGAGACGGCTAGACCGATTTTGATTTAACTAGGTAGTGTTCAATTAGAAATGGCGGAGAAAACTTTTTTTTTGAAATACCTGTGCTTGAACTTTTTCCAAAAAACGAGACTGATGATATTTGTAGCTGTTTCTTGAATCAGTCGATTTTAAATTTATCATTTCACGAGCTCTGTCGATTTTGGCGCCCATTTTCAAGAAATCGATATTTAAAATATTAGTGGATACTTCGCCGAAAGTTCTGCACGTCAGGCGTATATTTTGAGCTATCAAAAATATGTTCATATTTATTTATATTTCTTTCCAATTAGCAAAAAAATTGTTTTTGATCCTTTGACCTTTCGGGTGAAAAATACAAAAAGATTTTGTGTTGATTTTTGGCATAAAATGATTAAATTGGCTAGCCACATACACGCAATACAAAAGTGTAATAGAACAAGAAAACAATCTTTCTGTCATGCTGGTAACCACCGACAGATGGGATTCTCGGCGTCCGATCGACACGCCTCTACCGTTGGTTACGCGAATAACTGATCCAAGATGGCAAGACGACAAATTAAGATTACAGATTATGTGTGGTAATATTTAATTAATCGTATTTTAATATTTTTTTATTGGAACAAAAACGATATTTCAGCTAAAACGTCAGGACATAATGACAAAAAAAAACGAGACGTGTGGTAGCCTACCCAAATCTGTGTAGGAACAGAAACGAAATATATGCTCCATAACTTCGGTCGGTAATTGCAAAAATCGTATCTTTCGGCGATAAACTCTTCTTTCTGAATAATACTTGCATTCTTCTTTGTTGTTATGTAATTTTCGTCGTTTAATTCTTTGTACAATTGAATCGTCGCCATCGCACATTAATTTGTGAGTAAATAAATTTTAGGAAAATATAAAATTTTAACTTGAATGTAAAAACATAAAATGTAAACTGTGTGATTAAAAAAAATAGACTCCAGCAAAAAGCACTGACAGACTTTTGATTAATGAAATAACAAAAAAATTGTCATTTATCTTCATAGCTGCCTAACTACTAGGAAATAGGCGAAAAAATGGGTATATTTTGAGTAGGCAGTGATTATTGTGCGATTCTTAGAGGGATCGTTGGTGAATTTAAAACTAATTTTTCGGTACGAAAATGTTCCCATTCGATTGCCATCTTGAAAAGAAGTGTAAGTAGTTTTTTTGCTGTATCTGAAGCATCATGACTCTTCAATCGATGGAACGATTTTGATACCGTTTTCTTTGTATGACAAAACATTTTGACGGTAAAAATCAGCAATTAAACGTAAATAATAATAATAATGCGTTTAACGTCCGTTTGTCAACTTTTATGTCATAACAGACGCCATTCGCACCATTACTATTTTCCATTTTACCACTTCCCGTTATTTTCTACATTTCTGAAACTTCAACTTAACTAATAGCAATGGGCGAATGAAGGAATTATAGGAAATTAGGACAGGATAGGTAATTTTTGAACTGGGAGTTTGATAGGTAATCGGCCATGGCCTTGAATAAGGAACCATCTCGATATTTATCTGGAATTAATTGAGGGAAACCATGGAAAACCTCAATCAAGATGGCCGGTTAAGGAATTACCGTTTCTCGGCGAGAGGCAGTAGGAAAAAGTCCCAGCCACATCTGCCCCCGCCGGGATTCGAACCCGAACCTCCCGAATGCGAGTCTATAGTGCTGTCACCACTACTCTACCCAGCTCTGTATTAAACGTAAACAGAGGAACCATGAAAACTCAAAATAAACAGTGCCACGCGCTCGGCTATTCTACAGTTTCGTTACCTGGCTATGTTTAGCAGAATACGCCATCCTCGCTCTAAGATGAAGATCGTGCAAGCGTCTTTCGGCTGTGCCGACACTTGTTGGCAGTAGTTCGGCGCCTGTTGGATGTCTCAATAGATCCGGAGTTTCGCTTAAACCTGCTACGACATATTCAACAGTTACATACCTATTTTGACCACTAATAGGACGGAATCATTTAAAATGGATTCGGGATAAATTATAATCAGACCCTAAACACTGTAAGAAAACACACCAGAAGTGGATGATTTATACGAAAACGTGGATAAGATTGGCAATGTTTGCGAATGTTTCCTGGAATTGAGAAAAATCTCAACTCAGAAGACTGCTATAGGAATCAACATTTTAATATTAGATTTGAACTCAGTACCTTCGAAATGCGAGTTCAGTATTCGGTTAATCGCATCCAAAATGAAGTTATCAAGACTAAATGAAAGCTCGTTAGGAACTGTGCCTAGTCTAGAAACAATTGACAGCGTAAATAATTGACTATCAATGTATACTTACTATCAGAACTCAGACTACTGAATAGTGCTGAACCAAGCATTTCTTCTCGAATACGGGCCAATCTTTGAGCAGGATCTTCACCAACGAGCCAATACGTCGTCATTTCTCCTTTCCCCTGCAAATATCGAACCAAAAAATGAAATTCTGGTTCGATCAAACAACCTCAAGGTCATTCAAACGGTACCTTTATATTGACGATACCCCTTTCTTCACAGTGAAATCCGCCAAGTTTCTGCAGTAACAAATAGGTGGCATGCGATACGTGTATTTTAAACTGTTCGCCAGAACTTTCCATTCGACTGGCCGTGTTGACCGTATCGCCAAACAGGCAATAACGCGGCATTTTCAGTCCGACTACGCCGGCAACGCATTGGCCAGAATGCACGCCAGAGCGCAGACGCAATAACTCGCCCGGTCTGTGACGAATACGGAAACGCCTGATCTCACGTAACAAATGAAGAGCCATTGATGCTATTTCGCCTGCATGACGGTCGCCATTTGGTAATGGTAGACCGCTCACCACCATGTAAGCATCGCCGATTGTTTCGACCTGTGCAATAAATTCCATGTTTTGTTTTTCCTGCTTTACAAAATGTCTGTGGTTATTGTCCAATTTAAAGTTTGTTTATTTGTCCACACCAATCTCAGAAACTATTGAACCGTTTTGAAGAATAATTTCATTTTATTACAGTCTATTTCTGAGTAATATAGGCATTGTTTTCTTACGCTAGGAGAAACAGCGAGCGATAATTTTAAGAAAGTCGCTCTTCAACAGTCAATAATTTTATGTTTTTTTTTTGGGGAATAGAATTTAAATACAGAAAAAGTCACCTTATAAACATCGTAATGCGAAATTATCGAATCGAAACACGTATAAAGATCGTTAAGCAAGTCGACTACTTGTAATGGTGTACTTTCTGCAGATAATTCTGTGAAACCGACGATATCGCTGAAATAAATCGTCACACAGTCGAAACTTTCCGCTTCTACTGGATCGCCTCTTTTTAGTGCTTCAGCCACGGACCTGAACAAATATCATGATAATAATGACAAGGAAATATGATTGGAAACTGAAAAACTGTAGCAATAATAGATCAACTCATGCTTTGATTGGTTGCAGTCAAGTGCACAAGGTTTGAAAACCTCATAATTCGAGTTCATTGTTGTCCCATTCTTGGCATTCCTTCGAATTATTGTAGCATAGACTGAACCAAAAATGACATTGTTAAAGGACA
This sequence comes from Venustoraphidia nigricollis, assembly GCA_034508555.1. Taxonomy (NCBI): domain Eukaryota; kingdom Metazoa; phylum Arthropoda; class Insecta; order Raphidioptera; family Raphidiidae; genus Venustoraphidia; species Venustoraphidia nigricollis. Next base: position 557,185 of record JAVRKA010000030.1, read on the forward strand.
TACTTTGGAAGCATCCGATGAAGTAAAGCTTCCGTTTTCTTCTTTTCTTGAGACAATTGATTGGTCCGTTCTTGTACGAGTCCTTCCAAATTATAAGCGTATTTTTCCATAATGGCCAACATATTATCAAATATGTTGGGTTTTCTATATGAAGAAATAGATTTGTTATCATCAAAATCGCAACCTCATCTACATTACAACGTTCGTATTTAGAGTGATATTGTTCAGAAAAGACAGTAACAAGATGGCCGATATGTGCGGTAGAAGTAGTGGGGAGTGCTAGAATATAGATTCGTCTGGGGCACGGAAGACGCGTGTTAGGTCTATTATGTGTCACGTGCAACCATTTTAAGCACAATATGGACTCGCCCAACACTAAATTCGTTTGTCCGCATGTATGACGCTGATGCCTTCTCTAAACAATATTACTCAAAATAGACTACGTGATTTTGTAGTAGAAATCAGCTATTAAAATAAAATATCTTTACTTACAAACCAGCTTGCATTTCCTTGAGTTTGACTCTTACAAAACGAATATCTGGTCTCATATCGGGATCCTCGTCCCAGCATTGACGCATGCAATCCAGAACGTACTGCGCAACTCCCAAATTTTCCAGGGGAGGACGAAATGGAGCTTCCAAAGGAGATCGAGGTCCCGCGCGAACTCTTTCAACTATTTCTAATGTACAAAAAACAATCGATCACTTTCTTATTACTACTTGTTTGCAATAATTTTTCGAAATATTAAGATACCATGATTTTTTAGATACTTACCTGAATTGGTCATTTGAGTATGACTCCAGGGTCCGGACCGACCAACGATTTCGTATAGAACAATTGCAAATGAATAAGCATCCCCTTTTTGAGTTCCACGCGCTGAGGGATTCAAATCTCTTAACAGTTCTGGAGCTCGCCAAAGACTTCTGCGTAGTTCCTTTGTTTGTTTATCAGGTTCTTCTTGACCAGCTATAAAATAAGGAAACACCAATTTTTTACTTTGTTTTTATGTTATTATTCGTTCAAAGATTATACCTGGATGGTTTTATCTTCGAACGGTAGTACATATTTCACATCTGTTGTTGGCAAATGAAGCTAATCAAAAAAATATGTCTAAGTAACAACAAAGTACGTAGTATTTTTACCTTTGAACTCATGCAATCCAAAATCGGTAATTTGAAGCACCCACCGACTATCCACCAAACAATTACTCGAACGTAAATTTCCGTGAGACACGATTTCACTGTCGTGCAAGTAAATCATTCCCTGCAATAGAACAAGCCTTATACAAGCAATCAACATTAACCGAATTTTCAAATAAATCATTTACGAATAACCTTGAGACTCTAACCTTGAGTATATCACTGACCAGTGACGAAACGAACATGTTGTCCAGATGTAAGTCCTCATTGGCGAGAACATCCTCAAGACTTCCGCGTGCGCAGTACGCTGTTATTATTGCAACATTCCCTGTGTCCACGCTCGCTCCAATAAACGGAATTACATTCTCATTGCGCAATTCGCGAACCTGAAACAAAATAAGGTCGTATGATACGAAGATAGTATTAAGGTCAGTAGAGTACTTGCTGGCTGGACGTAAGAGGCTAGTGGTGGTCAAGTCTGTGATTGGTTGAATCGATTGCTTACGTCATTCGAAATCCTGGGCTTGATTTTTCAATTATAATGAACGTTTGACAGAAAATAGTTCTCAAGACCTACTATCCCCGCCCACTTTACCGTCTCGCCTAGACACACTTTCAACAATGTTACACCCAACTGATGACGCTTTTTTATAGCTCCAAAAATCGACGTGGGTGATCTAATCGAGTGTCAAAAAATGGATTTGATGTTGTTAGATATAGAAGTTGAATTTCACAGGACATAAATGTGGAATAAGAGACGCATATCATAAAACGAACCTGAACATCAAGATTCATGATAAAAACTCAACTTTGAAATCGAGTTATGAGAAGTTCCACTGTATATATTGTAAGATTTTATTTTACCTGTTTCAATTCTTTCCTTATGTTTCTGGTCAAATCTATGGAGCGTTTGTATATCGGTTTGATGGCGACAATGTTGCCCTTGTAAAGACCGATACGAGTGTAAGCTCTCTTAGGACTACAATCGGTCGCCGAAACGCTGCTGCCAGACGGTGGTGGGTAGAACAACGACTGCCGACACACTTGAATCTATTGTAACAACAATCAATCTAATCACCAAAACACTGGACGCGTTTTGGGACATTTCGAAAAGATCACAAAACGAAATTCGTGTCGTGGCAAAAACGCTACATAAGCACACACTTACCATACTTTTGTTGGTGGCGTTTTGCTCGGCGGTTTCTATGGGTATTATGGTTACATCCTTCATATCAATTTTCCATAGTAAACATGCTAGTTTTTGTTCATAACGATAGTGTCTGGAAAAAAATATTTTTAATTCAATATACAACCGAACTAAAAAACACTGACAATTTACACGGTGGCGTAACGAAAAGTGAAACGCCTCTTACCACTCCGTGCGTTAGCAATAGGCAGTGAAGAATGGAATATCGATACGAAATAAGCCGCCAGTAGAATAAGACTGGTATGTTTCAATTTTCGTTACGCTCAATTTTCGATTCGTAGTTGTTTGAAGTTGACTTACTTAAGAGCAAATGCAACAGCAACTATACACGAACCGGCAACGGCAATAAACATGGTGATAAATTTCCAGCTCATGTTAAACCGGCATTTCTCTCCGTTGAATCCACATTTCGGTTCAGCTGTCGGCATTTGACCTCCCACCCACTGGATCGGTCTCTGTTCGTTTATGTAACGAAACACCTGCAAAAACATATTTATAACCAAGGTTACTTCGTTAAGGAATTACGTCAGCTGAAGACCGTTTAATATTTTAGGCAATCCCCCACAACTAGCCAACGGTTCGAGGTCGCATCTGTTTCTAATAGCTTTGTTTATAACGTGTTTTGTTTAAAGGAATGGTGGTGTGTTGCGTAAAGTACGATAGCCCATGAGAGTATAAAATATGTCTTATAATCTTACTGGTAATTCCAAAGGTCCGTCAGTTCCACTCAGATTGTACTCAAAGTAACCAACTGGTTGCATGCTCATCCTTAAGGACCCGTTCATCTCCTTGTCATCAAGTAGTGTTACAACTGTAAAGTTGCCTTCCGCGTCCCCATTGCGATCAATCCGAACCTTTGGGAAAAATATCCTAGCATATTCAAACTCAATAATATACTCTTCTTATCAAAATTAAGGCACTAAGTACTCGGTTTTTCAGTTTATTTTCAATATTGAAGGAGTCATCGGACTGAGTTTTGTTTTCTGATGAAACAAGGGTAAGCTTGTACTATCAGATGGTTGTGTTTAATGTTGTTTTTTTTATTATTAACTGATCGTTACCAGATTAAAAGTACCTCACGCACAAGGGTAGTAGAATAGTATTGGTTGACTATGTGACTAAGCGAGAAAGAAGAGAAGGCGGGGGTAGTAAGCCTTGAGGCCTTTTTCCCAACGGTCAAACGTTCATTATAATTGTAAAATCAAGCCAAGGGTTTCGAATGACTAAGCAATCTATTCAACTAATCACAGACGTGATTACTTTTATAGCCTCCTACGCCCAACCTATCGTCAAGCTTTGATACTCATTCACGAGCATCTGGTGATTTCAAAGTTTACCCTTCCTTCATTAAATATCAAAATCTATTCTAGTCTAAAAATTTCTTCAATAAATATAAACGAAAAACTAAGTGTGAATTAATTACAATACGTACGTCATAGCCTTGAATCGATCTGTAAGATCTATTGATGATCCTTTGCAATATTGCAGAACCGTTTCGTGGATTTTCGTTATTTTTTAAAACTTCAGTCAGAGCTCTTGCGTAGATCATAACGGCGTCGTATAAATGAGCAGCTTCTACTGGAACCTGAAAACCATTATTTTGTGTCATCAAAACTGACGAGTTTGTTTTATCTCACTTTAGTTTACTTACTGATATTGTATTAAAAACTTTGGCATGATATGGAACACAAAATGGTGGCTCGGCAGATTTCATTTTAATTTGTTCACAAACATCCCTAAAAATTCATCCATGTAAACAATAAATCTACCCACAAAAATGTACATAAGTAATAAAAATAATAATTTCGATAGTAGATTAATAAGTTAGACATGTTTCTACTTCCTGAATTTCGAAGAATTCTCGAGACTTACAAATAATTCTCGAAACTTTCGAAGAATTTCCGGAACGTTCAAACAAAAAAACATTTGGCAAATACGTACAAATAATCCGGGTTACTAGGGTGAGACGGTGTTAATTTCAATACTGATCTAAATCCCATTATGTCCTTGGCATTTTCTTCATTTTCCATATAAGGATCAAGATAATCTGTAAATTTTTATTTTTATTAACACCAGACACGCATAATAAATTATAATTTATAGTTGGGCCACTGATTTATATCAGCTATCGAATGGAATTCTAAGAAGGTTGCCCGTCTTTTGAAACGACAGACGTAACTTTGCGACGGTATTTCGATTCCTGTTTTGCTTTTCTAAAACACTATTTTGAGACTAAAATTATTGTAACCATCGCGAATTACGTATCTGGTCTTCAAAAGACGGGCGTCAATAAGCTACATCATTGATGGGAACTGAAATTCCAAAAAACATCGAAGCTTGATCATGTTTATGTGACTTTGAAAATCACCTGACAAATACAATTTTGTCGCTACATTCTCTTTGCTTTTTGTTCATACTTTTCGCCACAAAACACCTTGAACGAGGTACGTAAACGGTTGGAAGTTAAGGGGGGAGCCTGCTTTAGAGGCTTCAAAAAATCGATTTTTTTTTTGCATAAATGTCTTCCCAAACTATCCAAGAATATATCCCTAAAATTTCAGAAACAAATTCAAATTATTTTCGGAGTTACAGAAGAAATAGTGAGCAAGCGTCGAGCAGGTCGAGCGGCTGGATCGCTCGGAGTGCCTGCGCTCAGTCCCTAAATCTATTGTATGTATTGTACCCATTGTAACTATTGTACGTATCCAAAGGGACTAATAGTCTTTCGAGACTGAAGGGCAACTCTATGGACCACGAATCGCTGATTAGCACACTATTGCGGTAAGTTCAAGAAAATTACGATTTTTTATAAACGAAAACTTCGACGCGCGATTTCTCGGTTTTTCATTTTTTCGATTTTTCCTAATTGGCGGGAAAGATAGGAAAAAAATTTAACGTCCTATCGAAACGAGACAAAATTGATTGTATTCAGGATTAAATTCTCTTCTAGTTGAACCTAAAAAACCTTAAAAAAAGTTATAATTAACCCACTTTTTAAACAATCTAAAGTGAAATTTTTTTTCCAAAAAAATATTTTTTTTTTTAAGTTGTGAAAAATTGTTGAATTTCTCACTTTTTTTAGATTTTTTAGGTTTAACTAGAATCTATACTATTGAAAATATAAATTTGTTTTGGTTTTTTTGTTTCAGATGGAAATTGTGACCTGCATCTTTCCCGCCACACGACACATGCACGCTCGAGGCGCCTCGGCGAAATGCTTGTACCCGGCATATTATGACATATATTTTAATGAAAAAATTTGAGAAAAATGTTAAAATATATAACAATAAAACCTGAAAGTTTCGTTTCAATTAAATATTTATGTCCTTTCCTAAAAATTCCTCAAAAAAATAGATTTTTTGAAGCCTCTAAAGCAGGCTTCCCCCTTAAATTCCAAAAAAAGCGTTGGAGCTCAGTCAGTATTCGATGTTTTATGTAACGATCTTCAAAATCAGCTGGTAAATATAACTTTGTCCCTACACCATGAACAAATTGCGTGAACGATTGGAAGTTATATTCCAAGAAGAGTTGCAGCTCAGTCAGGATTTGATGTTTTATTTAACGACCTTGAAAATCACCTAACAAATATACAACTGTGTCTCTACATTCTGTTATTTTTGTTCATACTTTTCGCCACAAAATACCATGAACGAGCTACGTGAACGATTGGAAGTTAAATTTCAAAAAGCGCCGGAGATCAGTCAGTATTCGATGTTTTATGTAACGACCTTGAAAATCGGCTTGTAAATACAACATCCCTACATTGTTTGATTTCTGCCCAAACTTTTTGTCACAAAACACCCTAAGCGAGTTGCGTGAACGATCAGAAGTCAAATACCAAAAAGCGCGTTGTAGTTCAAACAGTATTAAACTCGACAGAATTACTGGTATATCTTAGAATAAAATAAAAACTTAATTTTCGCACCTCTTTGAATGATGCGTATACGGCGATTGGGATCGTAGATTTCATCGTCTACTGATATGACTACGTAGTCTCCGGTATCTAGGAGTCGACGCCTCTGAAGACAACGGACAAAATCAACAAGCGCAATATGTTCTCCAACGAAAACGTAAACTGCAACCAGTCAAACAAAAATTTTCTTGATAAATTCCCGTTATTGAAAATATTCAAAAAAAAAACTGGACTTTATCTGGTTTCGGTCCGATTTTCGAAAATCGAGTTTTCATCAGATATCGACGGTGTGGGACCTTAAGAAGCTATTCTGACTATTTTTGGGTGGATCTCCATATTTGTTGTCGTACGATATATTTCGATCGAATTAACCGATTGAGATCGGGTTTGCGGCATTCGTAAGAGTTTATTGAGACTTAGATCTGAGAAGATTTTGAAGTTAATCAGTCAGTTAGTTTCAAAGTTATTTAAAGAAGTAAAAAATATGTTTTCACGTTTTTGTCGCATAACGCTTGATCTACGATAATCAGAAAATTTAAATAAAATTTACATTAGCTTAAATATAATATAACTTTAAAATCATTAAAGAAAAAACCGGAAAAAATTCATCAATTTTTTTGTGTTAACTATTTTTGATAACCTTTTTAAATGTATTATAAACACAATTTATTGTAACGTATTTAACACATAGCGGGAAGTTTTAGAATTGGCCCACAGGCCATCCGGTTTCAACGTTTTCGTTCTAAAATTATATCAAAAACGTTATGTTTGTGAATGTTTTTTTACACGGCATGAGATTTCAAATTACAAGTCTAATTAATTAACACACATTGAAATGCGCTTATAGACCTATGCGGGTGAATAAGAAATCATATTGAACAGCTGGTGAATAATCACCTTAAAGTGTGAAGATTTATATTGACATTATATAAAAAACAAAACAAACAGTTTCAATATTGCCAACGTAACAAAGATGCTCATTGTGTAACCATCAACTATAGTGTCAACTTGAAATTCCCGTTGCATTTATTATTATAGTATATCTAAACAAACATATTTACTGAATGATCACATTTCAGTGATAGCAAAATAAATATTTGAAGAAATTTCAGAAAACGTAGTAGTACGTGGGTGTACTTATAGTGTAGCGAGCATTTCAAAACGATTCGGTAAATATTTTATCAAATTAATGTTTTACATACTTCAGTTCATTTTTTTGTTATGAGATACAATTTTAATATTATAGTGGAATCTCGTTTACCGGCGGCCGTAAAGAACATTGAAGGCAAATTAACATTTTGAAGTTTTTTCGTTACAAACATGTTAAAAACACCGATAAATCTGGTATGCTCAATAATTTTTTTAAATTAATTTTTTTCTATACAAAAATTTGTGTAAAATTTATGCTAATTTTTGTTTTTATCTGAATTGTTTATTTGGATCATAAGCTGTAAAAACTTGGCTAAAAGTCATATGGGAAGAATGGTACATATTTCTAGTTCATTTTGAAACATTAACATTTAAGATTGAATAAGATTTTTCACAGAACTTAGAGATTTTCGAAACGTAAGTATATTTTATTAAATAGAGCTATTATGCGGGTGACAAAGGTAGCATATTGAATAATTGGTACTCAGCTATTCAATATTCAATTTTAACAAAGTGTTAAAGTTAGTAAATATTTTACGATGGTACGGAACCCTTCGTGTGCGAGTCCGATTCGCATTTGGCCATTTTTTTACGGTTCTTAGGACTTCTAAAAGTCCAAATCAAAGTGCTTACTATTTGTGAGGTTCCTGCGTTCATTGTCTTTATTTAAACACCTGTATACTGACACAGATTTATTAAAATTTTCTCAGTTATAAAAAAAACAACGACATAAATAAAAAATATGCTCTCATTAGCGCGTCTCTTTATAATTAATATTTCTCCTCTTTTGGTAATTCTATTAAAACATTTTAGAGTGCTGATTTGAATATATATAGAAGGTTTCACATGAAAGCTCTAACTGACTAATATGACAAAGCTTTAAATACAAGCTTTGAAATGACATTGCAAAGCCTCGGTTGATCGAGTAGGCACGAACCTAGCGTAAATTATTCTGTAGAGAGGTACAGTTCATCTTCACAAACCCGGACACATAACCACGCATCGTTCGTGGTTGAGGGTTCCCCGAGTTTGTGTCGTTTGTGAATAAATTCGATTTAACGTGTCAAAAGAAATTTTACTTCAAAAGTATAGCAGAAAAAACGGCGTTAATTTTTATTAGAGCGAGTAGAGTGACTATATAGTAAGAGCATGGCCAACAAACCCGGCCGGGTAACGGATTGGCTGCGCCATATTCAGCCATTTTATACGCAGTGTACAGCTGTCGGCTGCGTCTGTATAGAGTGGCCGCGCAGACGCGATATACGCAGTGTCCACATTGATGTAGTAATTATTGGAATTGATTGCGGGGGGAACTCCGTTGAGGGACGGGTACAAAACATTGGTACAAAGTAAGAATGGTGTCGATTTTTGATTGGTCGGCGCATTGTGCTGCATACAAAAGAAATTTTCTTTTTACACCAAACTACCAACATAAATTTCATGTCACTAAACATGCGCAGTGTGCCTACCAATGACAAGCAGACACTATTCACCTCGTCGCGTCCCTTAATCGGGTTCACCCCCTCTCGTCTATAACCCTAGTAAATGCTCTATCTGTATATTCCTATGTCTATGAGTGCCCACCACTCGCGGCTCAATATGGCGACGATCGCATGCATTGGCCACACTATTACTATAGTTAGGTACTCTAAAAGCGAGTATGAAATACTGACATCGTAATGTAGTGCGCCCCCAATTGTTACTCCACTGGAATTGATAGAAACTTCTGGAACGATCGAGAACCAGACCCATATACGCATATAAATATAGCGAGTGTGGGACGAGGTAGTCAGTCAGTGGCAGCGTTGCCAGATTTTTTTTTGCCAAGTCGGGATTTTGGAACTTTTTGAGTGACAAAAGCGGGATTCTTTCGTCGAAAGCGGAACATAGTAAAAAAACGTATATAATCAGAAGTTTTTAAATATTTATCTTTTTATTTGAGTTTAAATTACGTTTACGAAACAATAGATAGCAAAAATAGCCATAGAAAATGTATTTTAATAAAAATATGATATTTTAAATCAGATTTACCGTATCGTTAAATAGTTGAGTCTTATTCGTCTTCTGAATAAAAAAAATAAAAAAAACAGGAATCAAAATCAAAAAAGTTTTATTCATTAGAAAAATATGGCGTTTCAAACAATAGTCTGAGGAGTGAGTGTTACAAATTGCAACTTACAATAAGAGAATAATTATTTACGCACGATCGAGTTATCCCCGAAAAGCGGGACTAAGCCTGTCCCGCGCGGGACATTTAATTTTGATTTAAAAATCGGGACGTCCTGCCAAAATCGGAACGTCTGGCAACGCTGGTCAGTGGATACATCGCGATAGTCGCACAACGGTACAACGGACAGTAGACATAAATCATTGAGCTCACATATAAATATCTAAATAGTTTACATAAATAAGTATTGCCTTATTAAATAAATATCAGTGTGTGTTTATAGTCGTGTTTTGGTGTATATAGTTATTGTTGTATTATTGTTTACTAGAATCCGTTTTTTTAATTGTTTAGTTTATTTCATTATTGTTAGAGAAATACTTTTTAGTTTGTTTTGTTGACATTTCGTCAGTGTAAATAAATCAATTTAAACCACTACAACGAGCAGTAAGAACTGTTATTACCTCGCGTACGTTGATAAGTGGCTGCTACAATGTTGTCCATTTGATTGATGTGTCTCGGAATATAATCAGAATATTGATAGGAGTCGGTTACGGTGAGTCCATGGGCGGCCGACAATTCCCTGATCGCCTCCTGCACGTCGCTCCCGTGCGCCGGCCTTGATCCGGCAACGACAATGAATCGCGCCCAGTGAAACGCGCGTAACAATGCAACTACGCTTTTCGACACTTTCGAAGATGGCGGCAGCGTTCGGGCGAACGTGAAATAAACTCGTTTGTCAGATACGCGAGTGTCGTCACAGCGCTGAAACAGACATCACGACGTGCTTTAAAAAACTATGCGAAAGGCAGGTCTAATATCGTCTAACAACAATTATGTGACCGCTTCACCAATAACAATGATCGATAAATGTTCGCGGCAGGAAGGAATTATAGGACTGATCGCAGAGAATGACAAATACCGACCACCTTTAGTGGGAGAGCTGTCAAAAATTTTTGGGTAGGTACTTGAGGCACTGTGAAAATTTGTACAATACCTCTTTAGTAATATCCGAATACAAAAACGCAGACCTACCTGAAGGGTAGTGGGCAGCGTTGCCAGATTTTTTTTTTGCCAAGTCGAGATTTTGGAACTTTTTGAGTGAAAAAAGCGGGATTCTTTCGCCGAAAGCGGGACATAGTAAAAAAAATGTATATAATCAGAAGTTTTTAAATATTTATTTTTTTATTTGAGTTCAAATTACGTTTACGTGACAATAGATAGCAAAAATAGCCATAAAAAATGTATTTTAATAAAAATATGATATTTTAAATCAGATTTACTCTATCGTTAAACAGTTGAGTCTTATTCGTCCACTGAATAAAAAAAAAAATAAAAAAAACAGAAATCAAAATCAAAAAAGTTTTATTCATTAGTAAAATATGGCGTTTCAAACAATAGTCTGAGGAGTGAGTGTTACAAATTGCAACTTACAATAAGAGAATAATTATTTACGCACGGTCGAGTTATCCCCGAAAAGCGGGACTGAGCCTGTCCCGCGCGGGACATTTAATTTTGATTTAAAAATCGGGACGTCCCGCCAAAATCAGGACGTCTGGCAACACTGGTAGTTGGGCTTAACCCACCCTCAGATTTTATTAGGAACATTTTTTTCGCAATAAAAAGCCCTTGAGACACTTTGCAATTTTAATATTTTGGAAAAATTTTAAAAATATATTTGAGGCACGTTGAAATTTAAACTGAATAATATTGGTAACTAAAAATAGATATATTCAAAAAAGAAAGGTCATTTCTGTGGGACATTGTACCTGCCAGGTGATTAAAAATTTGAGGGTCTGTTAAGCCCAGCTTTCCTTCAGCCAGGTCTGTGTTTTTGTATTCGGATATTACTAAAGAGATATAGCACAAATTTTCACTGTGCCTCAAATACGTACCCAAAAATGTCTAACAGCTCTCGGGATACTTCCAAGCCGAGTCAAAGAATCCGCCTTGTTTGACAATGCTCTAATGAGTCTGGGCACACATTCGTCGATGATGTTTTATTAAAATCAATTAAATAAGTGAAAGTATCTACATAATTACACAAAAAGTATTTTATTTCAATAAACATATTTTGAGAATTCGTATTTTGCATGTGGTATTTGAATACTACCACAACTAGCTATTTTGTATTTGAAGTATAGAAAATCAAGCAGCAGCAGATGTAGACCGCCTAGGTGTTTTCATCCAATTGTCCAGACTCGATGTTTACTGTCTCTTCTGCGTCTGCCACTGCTGTCAGACTGCAGATAATTAAAATATATGTCTGCTACAAGGCCAAGTGACTTACGCCAAATCTATTAAATTATGGTTGCATACTTTGGGGTAATTGCTCTGAGTCGAAGCGCCTATTCATCTTGCAGAAAAGGACTTTACGCATAATAATCCTGCCGTAACATTTTCTTTAACTATAATATTATGATTTTTCCATCTATTTATATTTATAATACTATCATCTTTGCGCGTAGGAATCTGTACCTATTTAGCACTCATGCACAGAAACACCTTACAAGGGGTAAAAATCTACTAATTGTCCCTAAAGCTAATTTAAATATCTTATTTTAATGCCGTTACTTTGTACAATAATTTGCTAAATGAAATAAAAAATGTATCCCTAATGCTGACATTTAAAAGAGTTCTGAAGCAGTTTCTAGTATCAAACTGTAATTTTCGAATTTTCTCAAAATTACCATGGTTATACCACATTTATAAATAAACTAGCGGCCCAGTCCGGCTTCGCCCGGGTGTAAATGTAATATATAGGATATAAAAGATGAGAATCATTATTATTAAATTCTCAACGTGTATTGAATTTGCGCGAATTCAATCGCTTTTATTTATGAATGTTCAAAAATCGAAGAAAAATCTTATTTCCCAAAAAGAAATTTAAAAAATTCTGTTGATCCGATCGCTACCAAACTTCAGAAGATCACCCGCTGGGCTAATCTAAAGATTGTCTGAAAATTTCATCAAAAATGGTGTATCCGTTTGGAGTCCATAGATTACATATACATCGTCTTTTATCTATATAGATTATTAAAATGTAAAAAGTGGTTATTGTGACATAACGATAATAGTTGGACATATAGTATCGCGAAGTTTTTTGTCGTTATTGATATGTTCTTTAATATTGTAGAACATACTTTTGTTCTATCGTCAATAGTTTCCGCAGCGCATGCATTTTTTTTACACCTTGGGTTACGTTACTAAAGTTTTAGTAAGGATCCCTAATATTTTCTAGCAATAAATATAGCCTATGTTACTCAGGGTGAAAGTAGCTTTCTAATGGTGAAAGAATTTTTTAAATCGGCACAGTAGTTTTTGAGTTTATTCATTACAAACATACACACATACAAAAATACAAATCTTTCCTCTTTATAATATTAGTGTAGATAATTAGAATAACTCTCTATTACGTGCTTTCTTCCTTCTCATAGCCTCAGTACTTGGTTAACCTAAGATTCTATCCTGAAACGGTCAGTGCTGCATCGTCTCAAGAGTTGGAAGGTTTTCAGCGAGTTGTTTCTTACGTGTCGGGTTCACTAAGATATTTCTTGTAGTTACTTTATCTAGATACTTATTCTATCTGATTTTAAAATTATGCTTGATATAATACTGAAACATTTCTTGTGGCCTCGGTGCTCAGCTAACATAAGACTCTGTCCTGAAATGGCCAGTACTGTACCGTCTCGAGTGTTGGAAGATTTGTAGCGAATTGTTTCTTGCGTGTCGGGTTTAATAGGACATTTTGTGTAGTTATTTTATCTAGATACTTATTTTATCAGATTTTAAAATTATGCTTGCTATAATAGTAAAACATTTCTTGTGACCTCCTGAAATAGCCAGTGTTGTACCGTCTTGAGTGTTGGAGGGTTTACAGCGAATTGTTTTATTTCATTTTAATTTTTTTTTTAAACAAAACCGTAAATATATAAATGAATTAGGCACGCCTATGGAAAAGCAATAAAATTTCATCTTTTATTTGAAACCAAGGTCACGAATACTTTGCTAGACACATCAAAACTATCAAAAATCCTGTTTTTATTTATTCTTGTAGTTATACTGTTGCCGTTTTTCGTCAGATGAATTGAATTCTCTCTGAAAATCTCTCTTGAGAAAAAATATCAAAAATTCGACATGAGCCGCTTAGCCATGCGGCCACATATAATCTATATCTGATGGTAGGTACTATAAATAGTTATTTGTTCTCTTTTAGATGTCTTTCGATCCAAATTATCTGTTTCTTTAAAAACAACACAAACAAGCATATATTAATGTAAAGTGGCCACTTTCTGGAAAACCGGGAGACCTGGAACTATCAAAGAATTTTGGTTGCATGTCAGGGATTTTTGTGGAAAACTCGATAAAGTGCGAGTCGAAGCCGCGCCTCGAGCGTTCAGTACCAAAAATTGGGCAAACGTGGGTTTATTTGTTGAAAAATTGATACTTTCACTCGCCAATAAGTCGAAAAGTATTGTCTTTCAGAAAAAAACTTTATAGAACAAAAGTTGCTTAGAATTAGTCAATCTATCCGTTACCGGACTTATTCTCAATGAAACATTTTTCATCCCCGAGAAGGGGTGGCATCCACCTCCAGGGTAAAAGCACCCCCCGGCACAGGGACAACTTTGAAAAGTAGAACATAAATCCAAATTTTTATGAAAATCGGTGCTGCTTGGCAAAATTATGAGGGAAAATGGTCGTTGACTGAGCTATTACTGGCACCATACAAATCTTTGTACGTTTATAGTTGCATAGTTAAGTTCTTTTGTTTACTGTAGATTATAGACGCTCGACAACTTAGGTCATTAGCGTCTTAATTACATCAAATAACATAAGCATTTAAAACTAAACGACATCACAGAACATCCATGAGCAAGGGCAGGATTCAAACCCACGGCAGTTCAGTTAAGAAGTCAGCACACTAACTACTGGACCACACTGTCTTCTATAGTTATAATAATAATAATAATAATAAACTTTATTATGACGGAACTCAGCCGGAAATGATGTCCCACTCAACCATTTACATAAAATAAACAATACAAAATGCCAATTATAAACATGAAATATCAATTTAGAATATAAAATATCAATTTTGTTAAAATAACAATATAAAATATCCATTTTAGTTAAATTGGTTGGAAATTTTTGTGAAACGCAAACTTGAATTTTTTATTTCTGTATTTGTCGATGCTATTGTTAGGTCCATAAAGTTAAGGAAAAAACTAACAAATAAACTAAAAAACCGAGAAAAGTCGGGAAATTTTGTTCTGTAGAAAAAATGGCGACTTGTTATGACTTAAACAAAATTGTCTAAACTGGTGGTTCGTGGACAGTTTGCGACCTGCGGCGGATTGTTCTGAAACCCTTGTCGTGTTCATAATAAAAAAATAATAACGAAATTGAAAAACAAGTCGAACTCACATGGAGTGGGTTCCGTATCATTCCATTTCCCTTAAGAATTAAGGGTTTTTGTTTAGGTTTTCCTGTAAGCTATGAGTGAGGCTCCATCCTACCCTATTTTTTTCAAAATTTTTGTCTCAGTAGTTTCGCATTAAAGGGGGAGAATGCTCGAGTATCAATGGTAATATCTTTTAAATTGTGCATTTTCCAATTATAAAAAATTATAATTGATTTCTCATAACAAACCCTTTTATTTGATACGTCACATGATGCACTTGAAAAACATAGGTATGCCCTAGCACTGGGCTACCAAGTTGGGCAGGAAATCCTTATATAAACATTATATTATATATGTATACATTTTTTTTTCTAAGGAATAAATTGAATTGAATTGAATTGAATTTTTATTTTCTAATTTTCCCCAAAATCGGAACTCGTTTATTTCTGCTATGTGTCCCTGATTGAATTATCTAGCTCTATATATGTACCAAATTTCGATTTTTTCGTCTAGTATATTCGGAGAAAATAAGCTGTGACAGACGAACAGACAGACATGAGAGTGATCTTATAAGTGCTCCGTTTTTTCATTGTAAGTACGGAATCCTAAAAATAATGAAATTAGAAAATAGTCACTTTACAGCAAACGTTTTATTTTTGCTGTTTTCTTCCTCGCGAACTGACGCTTTGCTGCAAAATTTTTATTTCTTAAACGACCCTGTATATTTAAGATGTAACGCCGACACGTGGATTCAACTAGCGCAGTCGAGTTCAGCAAAGCTGCATAGTGGTCGGAACTTCCTCGCCCCCGGCTCCATCGAGATCCCGTTTAATCTGGACATAATTTGTCACGGCACAGCGTCGGGGCGCTCCTCGACGCAACTATGCTTTGACGACACGTGAACTGCATCCCAAATGGCACTGTTTACATCCCTATATTATTCCCTTTTTCCTGCAGCTATCCCGTGAGTCCCGCGTCAACCGGAGCACAAAGTTAACGACGCTTGAGTACATAACCGAGTGTGTTAGCATGTGCCGATGTTTACATGACTTTTCCATGGCTACTCTATTATAGAAGCCTCCAGTTCCCAGGTTTTAATAATTGAGAACTGGTAACAGTGCCAGTTGCATTTTCAAATTCGTTATTAAAAAATAATAAATCGAAAATATTAATTGGTACTAGACCCAAATTATCTTAACTGTTGATGATCTTAAAAATTCATAATTATATATATTATTCTCCATATTGTTCACGTCCATTTATATAATTAATAAGTGTTTTGCGGATAATTGGACATTTAAATAATAATAATAATAAATAAATTTATTCCTCAGAAAAAAAAACAGAATTACAAAATTAGTACCTAAATAGAAAATAAATCACATTGCGTGTGAAAAATAAAAGGAATTTTCCAACCCAACTTGGCTATTGCCAGTTCCAGGGTTGGAATAGATTTATGTGAGCTAGACGTGCACGAGAGTGAGTTATTTAAGAAAAAAAAATAAAGAGGGGAAAATAAAAAAAACCCGGGTCGCAGTGCCAAAACCCTGCCGACAATATAGTGTATTTGCTTGTATAGGGCCGTGTGGTTTTATACTTTTATTATGTGAAATTAAATTTGTTTTTGGGCAAAATAAAAAATTTAACCCCTTAATACACCCCTTAAAATAACATTTTTTTTCTTAATTGTAATATTATTATCAATCTAACGTCTACACCGAATTAAATACACCCTTCATTAAATAAGTCACTATCTGCAAACTAGTGTTTTTATAAAATTTGTAAATCCGGTCCTGTTAGGCCGATTTTATTAAAATTTTGGGGACACTTTTTAATTACTACCAGAGGATTAAATTTCAATTTTGAAACGATTCGGAAATTGTTTTCGGTATTCTGGGGCCCAAAAACATTTTTCAACCCCTAAAAACTACCCTTAAAATGGCCCGAATACGCCCATTTTAAATAGGCTTCTTGCGGTGATGGATTTCAACACGTGGACCAAATTTCGTTGAAATCAATTAACTCTTTCGAAAGTTATTGCCCGCACACATATATATATATATACACGCATATATATATATCAATATATATATAAATATATATATACATATATATATATATAAACATTTTTAAAAATGGTGCCAAAGTGTTTAGGAGGTTATGAAACGTCGAGAAATTTTGGTCCGACCCCTAGGTCCCGCCATCCGACCGACGCCAATAGTGTATGTTGCCATATGGCAAATACACTAATAAAAAAAACCCGGGTCGCAGTGCCAAAACCCTGCCGACAATATAGTGTATTTGTTTGTATAGGGGAGTGTGGTTTTATACTTTTATTATGTGAAATTAAGTTTGTTTTTGGGCAAAATAAAAAATTTAACCCCTTAATACACCCCTTAAAATAACATTTTTTTTCTTAATTGTAATATTATTATCAATCTAACGTCTACACCGAATTAAAGACACCCTTCAATAAATAACTCACTATCTGCAAATTAGTGTTTTCAAAAAATTTGTAAGTCCGGTCCTGTCTGGCTGATTTTATTAAAATTTTAGGGACACTTTTTAATTACTACTAAAGGGTTAAACGTCAATTTTGAAACGATTCTGAGAATTTTTTCGATATTTTGGGGCCCAAAAACATTTTTCAACCCCTAAAAACTACCCTTAAAATGCCCCGATCACGCCCATTTTAAATAGGCTTCTTGCGGTGATGGATTTCAACACGTGGGCCAAATATCGTTAAAGTCAATTAACTCTTTCGAAAGTTATTGCCCGCACACATATATATATATATATATACGTATATATATATATATATATATAAATATATATATATATATATATATACATATATATATAAACATTTTCAAAAATGGTGCCAAAGTGTTTAGGAGGTTATGAAACGTCGAGAAATTTTGGTCCGACCCCTAGGTCCCGCCATCCGACCGACGCCAATAGTGTATGTTGCCATATGGCAAATACACTAAAAAGAGTAATGAATAGGAAAAAAAATAATAATAATAACTACAAAGAAAATTTAGTTGTTGGTTAGTTGAGGATATTGTAAATGACCTGAGAATTTCTGTTATCACATAACCACCTGAATATTTTTTTATTGAATGTTTTAATGTTTCGAATTTGTTTGAAATCAACCGGTATGCAGTTGTATAGTTTTGGACCAAGGAACTATTAGACTATACTTTAAAAATTGCGACGTTTCGTTTATATATGTCGCAGGATAATTGAAAAAATCGGATTTTGGCGAAAATCCTAGGACGATTGCAAAAAAACAGATTCCAATTATCCGGTTTTTTGCAAAAGTCCTAGAATTTTTGCGAAAATACGATTTTTTAAGTATTCTACGACATCCTTCAAGCCCGGAAACCAAGAATATTTGGAACAAAGCCGGCCGTGAAAATCTACACACTTAAATGTTATGTGGTTAAAAAAACTGAATGTCGAATTAGGGTACCAAAATTGTGAAAAGAAACTTCATTATGTGTCCATCCGAATGGTTGAACGCATAGCAACACAAAAAACAAGAGAAAAATTGTTTTATAAAAGTTCACCGATTTACATAATCGACCTTTAAAATGGATAATATAAAGTTTGCATTAAATACTTTACCGATTCTTCAAATAAAAAAAAAAAAACGAGCTGGAAATATTAATTACTCGATATGTCGTCGTTCATAAAAAAAACACAATAAAATGGGAAAATAATGGTTTCATCCCCTCTAGGATACAAAAAATACGCTGTAGACGTGAATCAATCATTGATTACTTTCATTGATGGATTATTTCTGTGGCCACAAGGCGAATATCTTATGTACTTTATAGTATTTTTTGTACACCTCCCTGTAACATGGCTGCTTTTCATGCCTGTATAGTGCAGATTAAACTGAAACCGTGCACACTTATCAAGGACCGAAGACAATACAATAATTTAAAAGTTTGTCCCATTATCTTAACCAGGACCTTCAGGATAAAAAAACTTGAAAAAATTGCAGGAAGCAAGCTAACACGCTGTACAGTGACGTACGTTGTGTTGCCTACTCCATAGTCAAATGCAAAATTATTTTTAGTCTTATATAATTAAAATTAGAGTTGAAAAAAACTAAAACAACACGCTTTTATGATCTGAAAAATGCAAAATAATTTCACAACAAAATTAGCTTTACTCTAATTTTGATTATATAAAGTCGCATATTTTTTATATAATCTTAAAACTGTAAAACATATAAATCTTAAAACATAGCATAAGCGGTTTTTTTGTTTGTCCAAAGATATGAACAAAATGAGCGATAGTCTTTAAGTGTTGTATTTTATTTTTTTTATAAACATATAGCCAAACAATAGTCAACAAAAATATCTTGATCTAGCAATCATATTGGAAAGTGCTTTTTTAATTTGAAAATGTTTCTTCAATAATGGAAAAGTAATCCTGCACTTATACATTCCGTGACCTCTATAACTCTATAATGATTTTATTGTGTACAGAAATAAACAAACCAACAAAAAAAGCCCTGCGCGGTTTAATCTCCGTTATTGGAATATTTCAAAGACAATTTTAGATTGTAATTTGTATGTCTAGTGTCGTAATGGCGTTATATTATATTAGAGGACACAATTTGTTTAAAACGAACGTCAGCAAGCTTTCAGTCACACGAGCCGTAATACCATTACGTACGAGATATAATAATATTTTTGCATGTACTTCCTATAAAACAGCTGCTGTTCACTTCATTTTCATAATTTTTAACCGTTGACTCTTGAGCAAACGTCACTTCTAAATATAATAGTAGGTTAAAAAAGAGCAGCCGACAAACAATTTACTATATATTTACTATAGGGTGACCAGTTTTGTCTTACTTTACCGGACTAATACGTAATGGGACAGTTTACATGCATGTAAAGCAGGTATATTATAGAGAGTTGTGCAAAAAAAGCTATACTGGTGCTCCAAAGGTTGATATAAATTCCTTTTAAAATTTCGGATCAAAAAATCTCACCGTGTTTGTACCCGAAATGTAAGTTATTAATGGGGCCGTCCCGCAGTTTTTATATAGGTAATCGTTTTTTGATGTGTAGTAGCAGATTGTATATCTAGTGTCGTAATGTGTACTAATTTATAATAGGTAAATTTTGTTTGCAGGTTTGTTTGTAGAGAGTAATCTCTGGAACTACTGAACTGATTCTCAAAATTATTTCACTAATAAAAAGCTACACTATCCCTGAATAATATAGATTATATTTTATTTAGATAAAAATATAAAAATCCCAACTAAACTAGCTAAATTTAAGTACATGGTGGAAGTGCAGTAATTTTATGGTAGAAGTACGGGTATATAAAGAAATCTGTTTAAAATTTATTATTGTTGTCGCTGGGGAGGTCGTGGGTAGAGACTAGAGATAGATATTACTAACGAGCAAGTGACTTGATGTTGAGACGAGTGTAAGCGAATTTTAACAGTCATACGAATCATAGCATTGCGCCCGAGATATATCTGATATTTTTTCTCACACCCGCTACAAAATAGCTGCTTTTGAATCCAATTTCAGTTTTTTCAAAAATGTTGACATTTTACTTGTGTAGCAAACTGCATTTCTAGATGTCTTTTAAATTGAAATACACAATATAAGGAACTATAATTACTAATAGTAAATTAATATTGAATTTTACTTTACCACACTAGTGTGTAATGGGTCATTTTACATGTAAATTAGCTGTTTGATAGATGTAACAAAAACATATTTACAGCAAATTATGTTGCAAAATTGATCGTGTGTGGAGACCTTCTTGGTGACCTACATCTCCAATTATTATTATCTTTTTGAACGTTTTTTATTTCTTCTATATGTTCGAACGCATCGACATTCGCCAATAAATAAAAGTTACTATTTCTCGGGTACAAAATCACCAATCGTTATAATATTACGAGAAAATATATCTATAGTTCTAAACAAAACCATGTATGTTCGTTTTTTTCATTTATTTCATGCCACCGATCACCAAGGTTATCATCTGGGCTATTTTGAATTTGTGTATTTTTTTTAACACGATGGCCTTGAACAAGTAATTAGCCAGGACGAGTAATTTGTGGAGGAAAAATGATATTAATAGCATTAATACAGTTTCATTTAGTAATCTATAAATATATAATTTCTTAACCCGTCAATTCCCAGTGTCACCTGTAGGTGACAGAAGTTTAATATTTTTTTCTAGCACATGGAGATTTTATTATTAAATTCCACTACCATTGTTGCAAAGTCAACAATTAAAACTATTAATATTTTTTTCCCGACAACAACAGCTAAATGTAATCTGTCAAATACAATCAGATGTTTCACGCGAAATTCGAGCAGTCTGTGTTTGTGTAATCTCTTGCGATAAAAAGTGAAATAAAAATGCCTAAACCGTAACTATTGTTATTTTTTCTTATTACGTGTAATAAATAAATAAATAAGCTATTGCACAAATTTTTTTATTGATAAAAATAACTTTGAATACGTTTTTTACGACGTTGGAAATATGCCGTGTCACCTACGGGTGACACTGGGCATTATAATAACCGTTTACGCCGCAACGGAAGCTCTCAAAAGGAATAATTTTTCCCGTTTTTGCAACATTTTTCATTGATGCTCCGTTCCTACTGGTCGTAGCTTGATATTATGTAGCCTATAGCCTTCCTCGATAAATGGACTATCCAACAAAAAAATAATTTTTCAATTCAAACCAGTATTTCCTGGGATTACCGCGCTCAAACAAACAAACAAACTCTTCAGCTTTATGATATTAGAATAGATAAGTGTTTTGTTTCTTTCAGATAAACTATTTTTATTATAAAGAAACTGATATATCTAAATATAAATAAATATTATAAATTCTAACGTTTTATTCTTACCATAACAATAAGAAACAATCTGTGTCTGCTTCAAAGTCTTAATTTCACAACGCCCACTATCACCTACAGGTGACACCCCCATAAATGAAAATTGGGGTAGTTTATTTTTTATTTATATTTTTTCTTGTCATAACCAAATGTATATAAGGTATTTTATTTAAAAAGAAACCAAAAATCTTTATTAACTTGGACATGGGAATTGACGGGTTTATGGTCTGTCTGTCTATCGGTCTTTCTAGGGTCTCCAAAGAACCTACGCTGATCTAGAAAACTGAAACTTTGCGCACGTTATACCTACCTACAGGGTCCTTTTAAGTCAATATAGGGTCTTTTTAAAAGAAATTTGGGAAATCAATAGAAATAAACAACATTCCAGTTATCCAATATTTGTTATTAATTATTATGTCGCAGGAGCTAGGGGTTTCATGAATCGCGGGGCTCTGGGCTCCAGCTCAGCCAATCCATGCGGAAAGATGACCCTGTCTACTTATAGAGCACGAGACAGAACCTAACGTAACCGGATTTTAGATTTTCTTCCCGAGAGTAGAAATAGAAGAAGTTTTCGAGAAAAAAAAAACTACTCAAAAAGAGTTTATTTAGATTTAAAATGTACGTTGATGAATGAATTTTGTTCGATTCGGCGTTCATGACACTCGTGTGGTAACCCTACTGGCCAACACTTAATTTTATTCCACAGTGGTGATCTCTATAATACTTGAACTGAGCTAGACCTTAGTGCGCCGAACCGATTTGCTTAAAAAAAAAATGAACAGTAATGCTGTCTCTTTTCATTTAAAGGAAAATAGAGAACTGAATGATTAGTCTTATTTTTAACGCAAATACGACATAATCAGTTTTGCTTTTTGGCCATACATTACCTAATACCTATGTATACATATACTCAGGTGCAAAAAAGAATGTTCGTCGTAAAATTTAAATTAAGTTTTAGACTTCATAACTTTTTTATTTTTATACCAATTTTAGTAATTTGTTTAAAGCGTAGATGCAACTATTAGTTTCAACATGTTAAAGGAAATTGACATGTTATACAAGGATAATCCGAATATGTTTTTGGTCTAAAGTCAAAATACCCTGTGAAATAATTAGGTAGCAAAATTATTTCAAAAATCCAATTTTCAGTAACTGTCATTTGTTCTTTACATTTTGTTTTTTTTTTGCTTGTGTCAATACGTGCATTTGTTCGGGCACAAATGCGATTGTAAAATATGCTCTGGGGAAATTTCGAACTGTGGTCGCAAAATTCATTTAATTACTGTTTTTATTAGCTGTGATTAAGCATTAAGCTTCACAAAACTTGACTTGCTGTTGAAAATTTTTTCATAGAAATTAGAGATTTCCGTAACGTAAGTGCATTTACACACACACACACACACACACACATTCTACTGCACGTAAGATAGAGCTATATGCATGTGAAAAAGGAGGCATATTGAACAACTGGTACTCAGTAACCTTAAATATACTCAAGTACTTTGTATTCAGGAATGGCGATCTGAGATAGATTAATCGAAGAATAGATTTCTTGGGCCAAAAAAATCGATTTTTTTAATCGATATATATAATCCTGACTCGATCCAGTGAATCGATATTTCACCCTTGAAAATCGAGATTCGATTTTTTCTGGTTTGATAAGAACCATAAAATCATTTACAATTAGTTGAATGTACTCAAACGCATGCTGTAAAAACAACTTTAATTATAGTTAAAATGCTAAAAAAACGATTATTATGGTGTCCTTTATGTTTTCCATAATATGAATTTATATTTATACGGTAAATGTAAACTCTAAAAGCAAATCGAAAAAAAATCGATTTCTGAGAAATCGATCTTGTAGACCTCGATTTTTTGTGAACCGATTCATCAGATTTCGATTCGAATCGATTAAAAAATCGATCTATTTCGGAAAGAATCGCCATCCCTATTCGTTTTGCCTTACTTCCAGCTTTGACTTCTCTGAAACAAATATTTTCTTCTTCTCAAATAAATTTGTCCCCATTTGCAATTTCTAAGATAAATAGGTTTTCTTTTGATATGCTTATTTTGTATGCACTACAGGCCGTTTCCAAAATATGTTCATTTTTGTGAAAAATGACTCGATTAGTCCCGTCCTACCCTACTTACATACGAAATCATCGGCAAGTTCCATGCTGCGGCGACGAGGGCTTCAGCGGCGCACGTGTCGTCCGGACCTATGAAAGCCACGGTTCCGTTGTCTCTCATTTCGGTCATAACGCGTATTGCGAGCGCCGCCAACGGTGAAGCTCGTCGAGGACTGCTTCTCTTACCGCCACTTACGCCTCCACCGCGACGCTTGCGGCGACGCTGAGACGCACTGCTGCCGACGTCCGCTGCTATGTATTGAAGCCGACGACCCGGCAACAGATCTGAACAATATTAATTACTCCGCGATAAACGGAATGCGTAAGTTTTTTGTTTAGTTGTTAGACATTTCAGTGGCGTAACTAGAAGGGGGCTGCTGAAAAGTCGATGAACCTCAGCTTCAGGAGGGCTTGCGATAGCTAACGCAGTAGATTAGTGATGTGAACCGATTTTTGTTTACTAAAACCGATTACTTTTGAACTCACTTGGATTTAATTATTTGTGTATCCGAACACCAAAGTCAGACCAAGTTTATATTGTCTTTTGATCGGGGAATCACCGCACCGTTTGCAGCCGTCAGGCAACACTGTTGACAAACTTCACTCAGTTCTAACGTTCTCTTGCGTGTGTGTATAAGTTTTAATTTGTTATCAGGTCAAGTAAAAATGTTCAATGTTTGATCCTTTCTTTAAAAAGTAGCAAAAAAATCTAAAAATACCGTTTTTTTCTCAGAGTAATCGGTAAAAACCGATCGTAAAAATTGTAATCGGTTCACGTCAATAAATGCAATAAATAATTTCAAGTTCCGCATATCTAAAAATTTTGACCAAATTTCCTTCCATGCAAATACACCATAGAAACATTGTAAAAGTCAGTAATCCCTGGGAGATAACACTTAGCAAAAATGTTTATTAATTTCGATCTACCAATGTGCTTCTTGTTCTACAAATTTATGGCAAGTTACAAATTACAAGAAAAAATTAAAAAATATACCTGTACTATTATTGACAGCTTCGATAGCGAGGGGCAAAGCACCTAGAACCACTTGGGTTTGTCTGTAAGCACCCAAAAATCCAATCGTAATAGTCTCTTCGGATCCGTGAGCCGTTGGGCCGCTCAGATATTTATATAAAAACGAATAGTCTTCCGAAGAAGGTTCGGTCGGTTCATTTTCTTCGTCTTCGATGCTCATTTCTTCAACCATGTCTTCAGAAGAACTATTTCGATAGATATCTTCAATCTCAATCGAAGCATTGCCATGGTAAGTCCCCCCCAATAATTTTTCATTATCGTCAGACCATTGTTCATAGCCCCCTTCATCTGAATTCAGTTTTCCAAGAATCTGTTCAAAACTATCCGCGTCAGTTTTTTCAGGACTGTTTTTCACAATAGTTTGAAGATCACCAAAGACGTGTTGGAATTTTCCAGATAAAAAATCGGATTGTTTTGAGATACGCGCAGAACCTTGATTTTCCGTACTACGATCAGAAAATAATATCTTCGCGTTTTTCCTTTTTTCTTTTTGATTTCGTTTGAACAATACTTTGTTATTGGGATGAACGTAATTGAAAGTTGGTTTGTACCGAATCAAAATAGGACTCAGTGGATTACTCCCGGTTTTATTATCGTGAATTATGATTTGGGCATTCCTCTTTTTATATTTTTTTCGAGAAAAGATATTCGCCCAATATCGCTTCTTTGATATTTCAGCACCGTAATAACGTAGCAGTGGATTTTGTAAAATTTCTTTTATATGAGGGATATCGGGTTTTGTTTTGGTTTTGAATGGTTGAAAAATGGTCGATGGTTTTGGACATGTCGCTGTTGGATCTGGGAATAGTGGTGATATGTCTAATTTGACAGGACTCATTGTTAAAAAAGTCATTATTATCAAAAATATTACTGTTAAGTAAATTTCTGAACACATTTCAATTTTAGTTTAAAACTTTTTTTGTATATGATTATAATTAAGCTTTTATATTTATATTATCCAATCGATATTAACGAATTTAAAAATGTATAAAAAATATTCAAAATTAAAGTATCTATGACACTTCGCGACATACTCGATATTGAGCGTAAAAAAATTGTACCGCGACCACGATTCTATTCATTTATGGGTAAAAATGAAGTCGCGCAATTTTAAAACCGTTTTCATTAAACTTGTTTTGTGTAAGAAAGAAAGAGTTTTTTTAAGAAGCTATGAAAATGCCATTCATTTGATTGTAGGTTTTCAATTAACTTCTAATGAAAGAAAGCGTTTATTTTTCGATATATATTTCAATTTTTCGTTAGCTTCGACAGACTGTCTCGCGAGTATTTGGCGCAATAAATGAAATGAAAACATGAATGAAAGCCGATTGTGCAGTTTTCACGATCGACTAAGGTCGGAAACTCTCCGAGCATACCTATATAAGCATACACAATATTATCTA
Organism: Venustoraphidia nigricollis; assembly: GCA_034508555.1. Lineage (NCBI taxonomy): Eukaryota > Metazoa > Arthropoda > Insecta > Raphidioptera > Raphidiidae > Venustoraphidia > Venustoraphidia nigricollis. The sequence goes on from JAVRKA010000030.1 coordinate 583,624, forward strand.
CAGAAAACAACCCCCAACGATTACTAAAGTCCGTTTCATTTAGAAATGGATCTATCGGTATATTTTATTTCTCAAAGGTGTTTTTTGTTGATATGAAATATATCCCTTAATTCTGTATCAAAATTAATGTTTGATACGCCATTTTGAAGATTATTTTTCTCTCTAATGACGAAAACTAAGTTTATATCTTAAACGTTATACAACGCTCAATAAGGTGTTTTAATAAGTTGTACTTGTCTAATTTCCCGCGAAGGTTACCAGATATTAACAGAAAATAACGTTCAGAAGAAACAAATGTCGCCATCTGCTGTCAATCTGTTTATTTTAATAGTTTTCGGTAATATTAAGTGACGTAGTGGCCGTGAAGTCTCTGAATAGAATAGAATAACATTTATTTCCACTCTACGTTACTTTTCCATCTGTACTATGTATTATATATATGTATGTATGTTTGAATGAATTTAACTTAAAAACTATTCGACGAATTTTGATGAAACTTTTTTAGAAATACTTCTTATGATTCCAGAAATGCTATGTTTTATTTCACTATTTTATCGCAAAGCTAATTAATTTAATTTAATTATTTTTTTGGCATATACGGTTTTTCAAAAGATGTATTTGATGCATTTGACGATCATTGTTACTGGTGAAGCGCCAAGCGACCACAATCGTTATTGGACGATATTAGACCAGGCTTGCCATGTGTGTGGCCTAAGCTTATCTTAAATGACAAGTCCATTTCTGTATGAAACATGCTTTAAATGATATTAACACGTGTTCTGGCAATACTAATGAAATCTAATTACTTAATAAGTAATGATAATCTGATCAGGGACCAAAGTTCCAGTCACTAAAGAACATATTTTAACCAATTTTTACTGGGTGGCACTACAGCTCGAGAGCTACATTGATTTACTATATAAGAAACGTTACGAAGGGGCGAAGATAATTTTAAAAACAGGTCAAGTGCGAGTCGAACTCATGAGGTGAACTTTAAGACTTAGGACTTTCGTTTAGATTTTTCTGTAAACTATGGGTAAGGCCCTATATTCCCTATTTTTTTTATTTTAGGCTCAGTAATTTCGGAGATTATTTTTAGTGTATTTGCCATATGGCAACATACACTATTGGCGTCGGTCGGATGGCGGGACCTAGGGGTCGGACCAAAATTTCTCGACGTTTCATAACCTCCTAAACACTTTGGCACCATTTTTAAAAATGTTTATATATATGTATATATATATGTATATATATATATATATATATATATATATATATATATTTAAATACGTATATATATATATATATGTGTGCGGGCAATAACTTTCGAAAGAGTTAATTGATTTTAACGAAATTTGGTCCACGTGTTGAAATCCATCACCGCAAGAAGCCTATTTAAAATGAGCGTAATCGGGGCATTTTAAGGGTAGTTTTTAGGGGTTGAAAAATGTTTTTGGGCCCCAAAATACCGAAAAAATTCTCAGAACCGTTTCAAAATTGACATTTAACCATTTAGTAGTAATTAAAAGGTGTCTCTAAAAATAAATAAAATCGGCCCGACAGGACCGGACTTACAAATTTTATGAAAACACTAGTTTACAAATAGTGAATTATTTACTGAAAGTTGTATATAATTTGGTATAGAGGTTCGATTTATAATAATATTGCAATTAAGAAAAAAAATGTTATTTTAAGGGGTGTATTAAGGAGTAAAATTTTTTATTTTGCCCAAAAACCAACTTAAGCTTGCAAAATAAAGCCACACTGCCTGTATAAGCAAATACACTATATTGTCGGCAGGGTTTTGGCACTGCGACCCGGGTTTTTTTTATTTGGTCTCCAAAAGTAACCCCCAAAATCGGAATTCGTTAATTTACACTATACGCAGTGCCGGATTAAGCCAGCGCGGGGCCTGTAGCAAATTCTGTCAAGGGGCCCTTGGTTTGCTTTAGGTTCTCAAGTTTAGGGTATTAAATAAAACAAAACTGTTACAAATAAACTTTTTTGGATTTAATATGGGCAAATTTAGAGATAACACTCTCAAAATTGACTTCTTTAACAAATCATGCTCTATATTCAACAAAGTGAGATGATTAAGACGTTCTTGGCCCATCGTGTTCCTTAATTCATTTTTAATACGTTTTAATGTTGAAAAAGAACGTTCGCCACTGCAGTTAGTGATCATGAGAGACAAGTAAATGCGCAAGTAAATTGCTCTTAATCTACCGTCACTAGCTTTCAATAATCTCGAAACATGATCGATATGATAATCGATTCAAAGGTCAGCTATATTCACTCATAAAATGAATCTATATTTTATAATAAATCAACCAACCACAGTAGATTGGATCGTGACTGAGTTAATAAAATTTAAATAGTTCGCCTGTTTTCTCGAAATACTTATAATCGATATTATATTAAAATCGATTAAAAAAGTACAATCTCGGCTACGTAAATTCGCAAAATAAATGTATACCTATATAAAAAATAAAAATCTGGCCGCTTGAAGGGTAGAAATGTGGTATAGATGCTAGTCTAAATATATCGATTATAATTAAACATTAGAACATTAACGTTAAAAAGTTCGTAAAATACCTACTTATTTTTACGATTTAACGTGACGAAATCGAGTTTTAGATTTTCAAGTGGAAGTGAGGCATAGCCTAAGCGTTTCGCGTTTAAGGCATGCAAGATATTTTACGCTCCTATCTAAATTAATATTTTTTTATTACGGTCAGACAGGCGTTGGAGCGCGGGGCCCCCAAATTCGCGGGGCCCGTAGCATTTGCTACTCTTGCTACGTGGCTAATCCGGCCATGACTACACGTCCGTAATTGGGTTCTCAAACTCTATCTCTTTCAAATCGCTATTCGACAGCTAGATATATGAAAATTAAATATTTCAAATTCTAAACATTTGATTTGTATGTTTTTCATATAATTATTATTTAATATAATTATATCGATTAATTTTTTTAAATATTTTGATTACAATTTGTCGAAATCCCACAATCCTGTAAAATAGCCAAATGAGTTGTCATTTTTCCATGCGATATGTTGTCAAGCTTGTTACTTGTCAATTTTGACAGTTCTTAGAAAAACAAACGCAATAACATGTTTTGAAAGTTTTTTTAATAAATGGAATCTAAGGGGAATAATTATCAAACAATGGCAGCCGTAAATTGAACGTAACAAAATAAAAAAAAAAATAAATGGACAAAACTTTATCTGTATCAGTTTCAGTTATAAAAAAACACACTTCAACTCAATTCCCGGAAAAAGAAAACACTTTCGCTGGAAATAGAGAACACAAGTTGTTACAGACATTGTCTGATACACAACTTAGTGATAGAATTTCCTCTCTTAAAAACAGGTACATTAATTTATTTTAACTTATTCGATAGAGGTTTTGTGAACTGGACTTCGCTAGAGTGAACGTCATTGTCTTGCATTAATGCCAGTTTTGATGGGAATTGGGAACCTTATCTGTTAGACACGGGGCAGTTCTAAGTGTACGTTCACACCAATAGCTGGCAGGCTAAGTGCCTAGTGGCTCGATAGGTGCCAGGATGAACTATCCAAGCGAACGAATGTACGTGTTAGCATTGCGTTGTTCATACCGACCGCGCCTCGCTGTGGCTAGTCGCCAGGTGGCTATCCAAGCGAACGGGCGTGTCTGTTTTTCCAGGATACATTCCGGCATAAAATGTGATAAAATGGATGATCAATTCAAACTTAATATCTTCATAATTGCGTAGTTGCTTGTATAGAAGATGAAATTCACCTTTCGTCGATCTGACCTTATTTATGTCATGTACCCAGCAGGAGCGTTGATTACGTCGAAAGAATTTCAAATTTGAATTTTCAACAAGCAGAAGCCGTTTTGCAGTTTTAGATAACGACATCTTCCGTTCGATGAAACGACAACCAACTGCAGCATTTTCTTATATCCTAGCCAAGAAGGTATCCTCTGGTGTGAACAGTAGTATATCTAGCGTAGCACCTATCTAGCGAGCCACCTATCCTTCCATCATTGGTGTGAGCGTACACTTCGGTTCTGAACTAGTTCTGTCAGTTTTAAAGCGTCTGTTGCAACTACAAGACCGCTCGGAATTGCGGAATTGCGTGTTTATTGGTCTAATTTTCGGATTTCATGTCTAGAATCTCTGCTTTCAGGATTGATTGTAAGTTAAATTTGGTATTCGTATATTATGGGGCTTCTCAACTCAAAGGATAACTTATTAAGTTAGGGTTTCCATACAGATAAAAGCATTTTACTTAAAATCAACGAACGGCTGAAATGATTCAGTGCACGTATTATGAGGTTTCCGTACTCAAGGGGCAAAACTTTGATGTATTCCATAAAAATTCACAGTGGATTTCCATGGCGCATTATGAAAAAATGTGGTGTAATTATTCTTGCATAACAATACATAAAGCTATGGTGATCGGTACTTCGAATTGTAAAATATGCTCTCGGGAAATTTCGAACTGTGCTCGCAAAATTTTATTAGCTGTAATAAAGCATTAAGCTTAACAAAATTTGCTTTGCTGCTTAAAAATTTCAAAAACATATATGTTTGCACTATAAAAATTGAATATAAAAAAGTGAAATCCGTCAATATTTCTTTACAGCACGTCACGAGATTTCAAATTAAGGGAAGGCAAATTAACATTTGGGAGTTTTTTCTTTGCAAACTTATGTTAAAAATACTGACAAATTTGGCTTCCTCAATATTTTTTTTTCAAATGTTTCTTTTTCTGTACGAATATTTGTTTAAAACTTATACTAATTTTCTCGTTTTTATCTGATTTTAAATCAATTATATTTAGATCAAATAGGCGGTAAGAACTTGGCTAAAAATCATATGAGAAGAATAGTACTTACCTATTTCTAGTTTATTTCGTAAGAATTACCATCTAAGATTGAATAAGATTGTGCATAGAAATTAGAGATTCCGAAAGGTGAGTAAGTGCATTTTACACGCACACACACACACACTCATACATCCAACTGCTTGTAAGATAGAGCTAGAGATGAAAAAGGGAGCATATCGAACAGATGGTTAACAGCATCTTAAAGTATAGCTTTATATTTAAGCTAGATTGACAATTGACGTTCACGGAAGTGAAACCGCGAGGAAAACTTGAGGATTCAGGTTGGTATATTAATATAGTCATGTTTCCAGAAGTAGCAGTTTGCAGGGCAGTTATGATATTCAAAGATCTATATCAGATATCAATAAACTTCACGATGACGAATTGGCAGACTTTTGTAGAAAACATGACTGTGCAATATTCCAAGTTTGCATAACAGAACTGACAATCAACGATCAAGAAATGATGAAACTCAAATCAACGGATTCGGATTCGCTAATCGTAACCACAAATGTTATGGGAGTTGAATTCAATTCTCTACCAGTCAAAATATCAGCAGGGCCAGTGTTTAACACTAAACAAAATTATTTAATCATCGATTATAGAAAATTTTTCAATACCGTTACTACAGACGTGTTCTCCATTCAATTAATCAAATTAAACGGTTGTGAGTCGAAGCCAATAGCAGGAGGAAAATTAAAATTCGATGATATAGCTGCATTTCCAAGAACGCAAGTCTTTTCGTTTATTCAATTGTCGCCGATCTATCAGAAGTCAGAGAGACAAGAACAATATTTTGGTATGTTGATGTATTGGTACAGATTAATTGGGGACATTGAAATAATCTCTACCTATTCACAGTCAAATAATACTTTTCCGCACGATTTGGAAAATAATAGCAATTACAAAGCTACTTTGGAAGAAAACAAATTAAATATGGCCGAGATTCTTGATTTTAAAACAACCGCATCTCAGTTTTTAAACGCTGCTACGGGAAAGAAATTCGAAGATGAATCGTTGGCTAACGCCAAACTTAAACCATTTCAAATCGAATCGAATAAAATTAATAAGAAGCCATTTCCAACACAGACAAAAAGTATAAGCGGAACGGATAAAGCTTATCTTGAAAGAAACCTTTCACCACTGACTGAAAACTCCCTGTTCGAATCTCAATCTATTCAACAAGAGTTTACGCCTATTCAACAATCGCCCTTACTTCCAAAAAAAACTGATCAGTCAAGGAAAATTGAAAACAAACCGACGCAAAATGCGGAAACTCAGTCTGTCAGTATGTATGATGTATGCTGTCAAACATCTTTAAAAATGCAACCAGCTTTGCCAACATGTGAGACACTCTCTTCCCACCAACTTGTCAATGACGAATCTAAGTTGCCTTTACGCTACGACAAATCATACGAAAAGGAGAAATCTTCTAAAGCAGCTAACGATTTTCATAGAAGAACACTCAAATCTTCCAGTGTTAGTTTTTCGCTGATCCCAGATAAAAGACCGGAACGCGGCTATTCTTCTACTAAATTCATGTCACCGAATTTTAATCCAAAAGTACAATACGCAAAATCACTCACTGATTCGGAACCTGGTAATCAGGTGGTCAAAAATATTGAATCGTTGTTACATGTAACAAATCCAGACGAATCTGTAGCCGCGAAGAGAAGTTCATTTTGGCACCCTAAAAAATCGGATCCTGGTTTAAGTACTACGGAATTATCAGTAATTGATATTTCTCGATATCAATATTTAGAGTCCGATGAATCAATTAAAAATGATGTCAGTCAAATGAGTCAGAATGATACTATTAGTAGTAATAAACTTTCAAAGGCGGAAGTTGTGTCTTCACATACACTAGATTCTACTGATCTTTCACAAATTACAAATCCTCAAGGTCAGTAAACACGAAATAATTACTAAAGTCGATAATTGTAATTTAAGTCAATTATTATAATCAGATTAAATTAAATGTTTTATATTAAACACCTATTTAAAACAACGGTCATCTATAGCCAATACATACTAGTCCATCGACACAACACACGAACGGGCATCCTATTTTTATCGTATCAGTAACCAGAGGCCATGACATGATGGAGTCCCGCTTTGACGCATCATTTTCTACATTTGTACGTTTGAACTGTCTTTAATTCAAGCGTTTTATTTCTTTATATACGTCGTTTGGCCTAGGATCAAAGCATTTCCTTGCAAAATTTAGTTCAAATTGGACAAACAAAACTGGACACCAAAACTCACTGTCTCCGTTTGCTCAAACGATAAAAATTACAGTAAGAAATCGCTTTACGCGGGATATCCGTTTCAATAAGTTTCTGCGCTATACGAAACAGCGCTAAACGAGGTCATCTTAATACGTAGATGATATAGGCATAAGTGAAACAGAACCGAGAATAAGAATATTTATTAATTTTTTTTTCTTTGTTTAATTTAGTAACATTTATTGTTAAATACTTTTTTATCACATTTATTATAGGTTTATATATTTCTAATATCGATTTTTGGTCATAAAACATTTATGAAAATCAAATGAAAGTTCAAGTAATAAGTTTTGTTTGTGATGAGGAAGGTTCCTCATTAGACATATTTTGTTTTTTGTGAAGAAGTCATCTAATGTCGATTGCCTTTTTCCAGGCCATTTTTTAAGTAAGTACTTAGGTGGCTAAATGGCCACGTAGTGATCTACCGTGGCCACGTAGTAACCACGATCGGGCCACAAAAGTTATTCAAAAATGTATGTTCAAAAATCGACTCAGATTTATATTCAAAAAATTTGACTGAAAAAAGTGACAGAAATTGCGAGAAATTAGTAACCGTGAAAAACATGGAAAAAGCAACGTAATACTGTGGAAATCCGGTAGTCGGCAGTGCAGGTGACAATGAAAAAGCGCGTAAATTCAATTTCATTCAAGCCACGAAGAGGTGTTTTCTCAGTTCGCGGAAAAATCAGCGGTTATAGAAGGAAAATTCAATTACTTTTTTGAATGCATATAATTGCTACGAAAACATTGTTTTTCAACTGATATCTCAAGTGCTAACTTGTAATAACATTAAAAAATTAATTTTCCTGATTTACGCGTATATATTGTTGTAAAAATAACTTGTTTCCTATAATGTTTTTCAACTCAATTATGTACGAAGGGGGGGGGGTATCTTTCGTTTGGCCACCTAGTGGAAAATCTTTAAAAAATGGCCTGCCTTTTTCTGTTTCGTTCGCAACAAGCTGTTGTCGATCTCAAGTTATTGCATCAATGACACTTCGTCTTGCCTTTGAAATCTTATTAACATTTGAATCATTTTGTATAAATTGATCCATAATTTACATTATAGTGGCTAAACTTTTTTTTAGAATCCGCGTAATATTGAAACAGCGTTAAGCGAGATCTTACTGTAGTATTAGATCCAGATAGTCCTATCAGATGAAAGTTTTATATTATATAATTAATAAAACCTAATCTATTTCTTTAGAAAAATTTCCCGTTGACCCAAACACTTCAGATGTCACAGCGTTCAGCAAGGCCTTGGGGTTGGTTTTAGCGAGAAATAACGCATTAGATGTGAAGCAATCCGAAATATCGGAGGAACTGGATAGCCGAACTCAATGGCTTCACGAAGAATCAGATTGGAGGAGAACACTCCAAGAATACGCTATTTTGCAAGGCGATGATCCTACCAAAGTGCCTTGGCGCCAGTGGCGCGATAATAAAACAGTGGCACTCAAACCGCGCAAGTATTTATTGCAAGATCAAGATGTACATCTGGAACTGAATATAACAATTCATTCATTGGAATTTAAGAAAGAAGCGGCAATCTTCAAAAATTCTAAAATGAAACAGGTGTACATAGAATATTCGTTTCTAACTCATCATGGAGAACAAATGGAAACACCGTTTAGCTTACCATTACCCAAAATCCAAGATTTGAAACCGATTGTTTTTGAATTTACAAAAATCTTTTTCTTTGATCCAACACGTAACAGACAAGATCGTTCATTGTTGGCGGATCTGGTTAAAACTAAACAAAATATCAGATTTATCATTGTAAATGAACCAATGGATGATGAATCTGGATCAAAAGATTGTGAAGAAATCGGTTATGTCGATGTAAATGTATTTGATCTAGCTCAATGTGAAAATGATATCATCAGAGAAGATTTTCCTATCAAAGATGTGACAAATGAGATGAAAATTATTGGAAATTTGAATATTAGTTTTATTAATGTCAAGTCAATTCGAAGAGTTGCACTGGAAGTTTTATCACCTCCTGGTTTTAAAGTTAGATGATGAACGTCCATCGACCACAAAGCAATATTATTATTATTTTCAAATTAGGGGTCTGTTCGCTACTGTTGTTCCAAAGATGTCAGTGTAAAAATTAATCCATGCTCTGTCATCGTCTTTTGATCTGGTTTCGAAAAAGAGATCATTTCAGTCGAGCTATAACAGCGCTTCCCAAACTTTTTTGACCGCGGCCCGGTACGAGGTCTTAAAATTTTTCGCGACTCACCAAACTATTTATTTACAAAACAAGTTTTACTTTTTTATAGAAATCTAGTTATTTGCTTGCTTATTTCATATACAAATATTCACAATGTTTTTCGCGGATCGGCAAATTTTTTCTACGACCCGGTGCCGGGACGCAACCCACACTTTGGAAAACGTTCAAACTAAACATTGTTGAATGCTGCCTGTTTCCATCTTGACTAAAAGAATTGACATAGTAAGCTAGTAGAGACGGTTTATTCTCACTGCTAAATAAACAGTCAGACACAAAACTAAAATATTCCTCAAAGTGAGTTGCATCAGGAGATATCAATGATTTATACTTGTTGACATTAATGGAACGAAGATGAAATTTGTCAATAGAAATCTTTTGAAATTGATCCAAAAAGCTTCCTAATCACCAGTACGACAGTTTGCTTTACAATTTTGATCCATTTTTTTTTTGCATTCGCAATCCTGGGATAACTATACCGAAATTTATTTTCTTTGCAACCTTATAAAATAATTTGTATCTTAGATAGGTACATATTTTCAATTATTTCTCCAAGTTCAGTTCAAACCTATAATACCAGGATCTCCTTATTTTAAAACATTTAAACAATTTTCTTACTGTTAACATTAACAGAATATTTTTTTAGATGTACTTTACAGTATTTGAAAGCTTATTTGTATATTTTTATTTTACTCTTGATATTAATAAATCTTATTATTACGATACAAGTTAGTTATAACGTTATCTACTTATTGGACTGAATATATTATATTTGAAACAATTCTTGATATATAAACGATAATTGTATTGCATAAAAAACTTATAACCACGAGAGTCTTGAATTGGTGTTCTTTCGGTGTGACATTTAAAATTTGCGCGCTTTATGATTTAAGTCCGCGGTTTTAAGTGGAACTAAATTCGGCAAAGTACGGAAGTGACTTTGACAGATAACCTGTTAATTGATCGGCTTTTAAAATATTTAAATAAATGGAACTTATTTGAAAATAGTTATTCAGAAATGAGTTCAAAAGATAAAGAATCGAAAGGCTTACCGGAAAAACTGAAACAATTTTTCCGTCTAAACAAAAATGCTGGAGGTAGGTGATAAGATAAAAAAATCCGAAAAAGTATGTTACTGATTTTATTTAATTTATATCTTTTCTTTCAGTTCCAAAACGAAATGACTTTGTTATCAATCAAGAAATTGAAAAAGAAATTAGTGCAGATTCGCCTCTTAATCATCGTTTAAAAGTTATAAGGGAACTGAGCGATTCAGTACTTGCAAATCACTTGGAAGATGTAAAGTATTTAAAATATTTCTTACCCTAAAAACACCACCAGTCTGATTTGTTAAAGAATAATATTAATGACACTGAAATAATCCAGTTCATCGCTGCAATATAAACGCCATTAAGGATGCTCCAGTTGTCATTAATTTTAAAAGAGTTGACTGGGGCACAGCTCTGTAACCCGGAACATAAATTAATAGGTGCTCCTGACATTTTAATAAAATAGGCTTGAAGGGTCGGACTTATAAATCTTATCCAAATACTTGCGGACAAAGAACTAAACTTACTGAAGACTATATAATTTTGTGCAGATGATGAATTAATAAAACAGACGAAATTTTAAGAAAAAAATATTTTAAGTGGTGTAATAAGGGATTAAATTTTTTATTTTGCCCCCCAAAAAAAAAAAAAAAAAATCACGTAATAAAGCCACACTGCCTGTATTAGCAACTACACTGTATTGTCGACAGGGTTTGGCATTGCAGCATGTGTTTTTAGTGTATTTGCTATATATGACACAAACACTAATGGCGTTGGTCTGATGGCGGGACCTAGGGGTCGGACAAAACTTTCTCAACGTTTCATAGCTTCCTGAACAGTTTGGCTTAATTTTTTTTCTATTTGAAATGGCTATAGTTTTGTGATTTTATGTTCATAGAAAATGATCGAAAAATTATGGTTTTGCGTACAAGATCTGTTATCGGAGCATCACGCCCGAGAGACAAGACATGTGACTTTCGGATTTATACAGTGTTTAGTGCGCGGCCAACCGGACAAATTGGGAATGCTGCGAGCGCATTTTTTTCGTCTCATAAAGAAAAATTCGCCCGCCGAAGACGTAGTACCCCGCTTTGAACTTTTACAGAGCTTAACTGAAAATGGAAAATATATTCTGCACTTTGAAGATGAGGTAATTTGTATAATCGAGCTCGCTTGCACTCAGAAACATCCATTGTAAAAAATTCTGCGTTACCCGCGAATTAAGAAGTTTCATAATTTGTACTGATATCTCACTCGGTACTTGGTAGAACATGATTAATAATAACAAATAAATAAAAACACTTGAAAATTCTACTGAAATTATTATTAAATTATTTCTCGACGATCGTTTCGGACAATAAGTCCATCCTCAAGAATATAAAACATATACACATATATGTTTTATATTCCTGAGGATGGGCTTATTGTCCGAATCAATCGTTGGGAAATAATTTAATAATAAATTTTGTAGAATTTTCAAGTGTCTTTATTTGTTATTAAGAAGTTTCACTTTTTTTGACGCAGCCCTCCGCTCCAGCCTACCACAAATTTTCAAACAGATCTACTAATTAAGTCATTATAAACATTTTAGATCGGGCCTTTTCTGCAACAGTGGATGCCCGAGGTCACGGCAGCTGGAAAAACTCAAGATTTTCTGTATTTACTCGTAAATGTCGTTAAATTTAATGCCGCCTATATCGACGAAGATGTCATTGCAGAATTTGTTAAGTAAGTAGAATTAATTTGTTCAAAGTTTTTTTTCAAGTGTTTGGAAGAAAAACTTAGTTGACTTACCGAGTACATAATTATTTGCCATCCTTTGACAATTATTTGTGAGAAAAAAACCATCGTCAAACGTTTGTAAGTATTCACAATAAATTAACAAATATTTGTCAAGTACACAAATCGTAACCCATGGGATTCTGACGTCTTAAACAGTGCTGGATTTAGGCTCTGTAGGCACGTGCCCATAGGCTCTCACAAAATCCAACCAAAAAATAAAAAATTCGAGATTTCGAAAAAAATAAATTTAATAAAAAATTGAAATCTTGAAATTTTCATCAAAATTTCGAACTTTTTTTAAAATTTTGAATTTTTTCGAAAATACAATTTTTTTTTAATTTTTAATTTTTTTCGAAATTTTGCATTTTTTTCAGTATTCCGAAATTAAAAAAAAATTAAATTTAAATGCGCGAAGGGATCTGCGCAAATTACTGGTTGTACTGTACTTTGAATAACGCTCTAGTCATCAAGTTGATTGTAAGTGAACCATGAAACAATGAAATTTCATTTGTTTGTTCAGGAACACGTCACTGCTATGCTGCAGTGCGAGTCAACAAGCCGTGGTCATGGCCTGCTTGCAGGTGTTGGACGCGGTCGTATGTTACAGCATTTTGCCTAACGATTCTCTGCCGACATTTATAGCCGCGTTGTGCCGTACTGTCAGCCATGAGGCGTATTGTCGGAGCAGCTGGAAGGTGAGTTTCAGTTTGAGACCTACATTCTCTCTTTCTTTGAGATCCGACATATAATTTATTTAACAAAATGCCTGGAAAAAGAAATGATTTAACATGGAAAGAAAAACTGGCAGTGGTCAATTGTTGCGACATTTGACTTGACAATGACCTTAGATTGTGATTATAAATTACAGTTTTTATACATACAAAAGCAGTCGTCCTATTCAAACTCTCTGTCATCGTGAACATTAGATTGTACTCACACAAAAACAAATGATTGACCTACATAGAAAAAGATCGCTTTTCAAGCTAAATGATCAAAATGCGTAGAAAACGTATTCGGAAGTAGAGATTTTGTAAAAACCTATGTTAAATACATGTATACGCCACAATCGATCAGTTATTAGTGTATTTGCCATATGGCAACATACACTATTGGCGTTGGTCGGATGGCGAGACCTAGGGGTCGGACCAAAATTTCTCGACGTTTCATAACCTCCTAAACACTTTGGCACCATTTTTAAAAATGTTTATATATATATGTATATATATATATATATATATATATATATGTGTGTACGCGCGATAACTTTCGAAAGAGTTAATTGATTTCAACGAAATTTGGGCCACGTGTTGAAACCCATCACCGCAAGAAGCCTATTTAAAATGGGCCTAATCGGGCTATTTTAAGGGTAGTTTTTAGGGGTTGAAAACTGTTTTTGGGCCCCAAAATACCGAAAAAATTCTCCGAATCGTTTCAAAATTGAAATTTAACCCTCTGGTAGTGATTAAAAAGTGTCCCCACAATTTTAATAAAATCGGCCCGACAGGCCCGGATTTACAAATTTTATGAAAACTAGTTTGCAGATAGTGACTTATTTATTGAAGGGTGTATTTAATTCGGTGTAGACGTTAGATTGATAATAATATTACAATTAAGAAAAAAATGTTATTTTAAGGGGTGTATTAAGGGGTTAAATTTTTTATTTTGGCCAAAAACAAACTTAATTTCACATTATAAAAGTATAAAACCACACGGCCCTATACAAGCAAATACACTATATTGTCGGCAGGGTTTGGCACTGCGACCCGGGTTTTTTTTATGATTAAGATCGATTTAAAATTCTACAACGCTTTTCTAATAGAGAATAAATGTATGATCACAATCTAAGGTTATTGTCAAATCAGATTTTCTGACAATGCTTTCTGCAACGCAGCATAACTCAATGAAAAAATAATGGAAAATAAAATTGTTCCTATAGATAATGCGCAATTTGTTGGGAACGCATTTGGGTCACGCTGCCCTACATACTATGTGCCGCGCTTTACAAGAACCGGCGCTTTCGTCCGATCCCGGCTTATTGCGAGGCGCCGTATTTCACATCAATCGAGGCCTGTGGGGCTGCGACCGTGTCACTCAACTTCGATGCTCTCCGTCTGCTGTCTTGCCATCGTTCTTACAGGTTAAATAATATTATTATTTGCTACATTTTTTCATACGTTTCTAGTCCGTAAGACTTCTGTACATGAGCCAGTAATTGCTGATGTTTGCAATGAATGTTTCTAACAATCATTGCATTATTATTATTGATTGACGCCAGAACTGGGTATGGATAAGTAATTTTTGAGTATTGAATATTATATTTATGGCGTGTCTTGTATCCATTGGAAATAAATATTATTATTATATTGGAGAAAAAACTCTAACAATTAGAGATATGGTGATCCATCGATTGTTGAAAAATTGAAAGGAAACTCCCTGCATTTATGACCAACGTTTCGGTGAACTTTTCACCATCCTCAGAGCAACTAAAATTATGTTAAAAATTAATATTTAAAATTAATAATGGTTATCATATTTTTTATAAACCATTATATCTAACAAATATTAATTTTTAACATAATTTTAGTTACTCTGAGGATGGTGAAAAGTTCACCGAAACGTTAGCCATAAATGGAATTTTAACATCAGTATTGCTTCTTTATTGATCCCGAGCCACCAAGTTTCCTTTCAATATTATTATTATTCAGATTGATATTAGCATCCATGATTTATAAAATTTCAAAAAAATAAATTAGCAAGAACTTGAATGAAAATGTTTAAACATTTTCATCCAAGTTCCTGCTAATTTATTTTTTTGAAATTATTATTATTAAATGATAATATTGTCACTACTAAAGGCATGTCTTTTCCGTTATTATCAACTGCGCCAATGGCAAAGCTACTTGAATCAGTTATAACAATAAACTGTTTTCGAAATCTGGATACATTTTTACTAAAACATATACTTGCTAAAGAAGCCTTTAATACGCTGGAAGAGTTTTATACTACAGTAGAACCTCAATAAATTAAAATCCGAGGGAAACGTTAAAAAATTTTAATTATCGAGTTTTTTACTTATCAAGAGTTGAAGTTAGAGAGGTTGTCAGAGTAAAAGTTTTAACTTACCGAGGTTTGTGGATTTTATAGAGGATGTATTTAGTTCAATAGAGGTTACATAAATTTTTTATCTATTTATTTAGAATCAATTATTTATTTATTTAAACAAAGAAATCAGTAAAGCGATTTAGTGGAAGACTTAAACTGAAAATCAATTAAGTTCTTGGCAAAACCTTTTGTTTGGATACTTACTCATGATGACTCACTGATAATACTTTAACTTATGGAGGTCACCAAATTATTATTTTAAGTTATCGAGGACGATGTTCAGAATATTTGTTTAAGTTACCGAGGTTTTGTGATTTAAGTAATGGAGGTTTTATGCTTTCAGGGGAAGGGAATTCAAAAAAATTTTAACTTACAGAGGTTTTTAATTTATCGAGGTTCTGCTGTAATAATAAATTATAATTTTACGACTTTTATGTGATATATGCCGAAATTGTAATTTATTAAATATTCACTTTTATATGAACTATTTTATCTATTCGTGTGACATGTCAGGTATTCTTAGATGACAATAAGTATTATTATTCTTATTATCTTTGAAACTTCGGACGCTATGCAACTCCGTTAGACGCTTATGACCTCTCTTTCTCAGGTTTTGAAGAATTGCAATCATCCAGTCGTAATGTACGAGGTGATGCTCAGCATTCAAATGCTGGTTAAAAAACAGGGCCAAGAGTTAGCAAAGAAACAAGGTCAGGAGCTAGTGAAGAAACAAATCTACGAATTACAGGATCCGTGCTGGGACAACATTCTCGATATCATCGAAGAAATCATTAAACATATAGGTAAATATATTTTTGAAGTTATACTTCTTTTGGCGCATTGTGGATAAAATTTTCTCTGTTATGAAAGCTGCGCACGCAGCATGCAACGAACGTGAGACACCATGTAGTATGTGTATCGGCAAGGTTGAAATCGTCAATAAAGCTGACTCTTCAATGCAGTGTAGTTTTACTTTGTATTCATAGATGACACGTCTCATTTCTGTGCTACGACGTGCTGGTGGAGTTGTCCACCTATTATCCAAAGTAAATAAGTACTAGTCGTAAGATTGAAAACATCGATAAAGCTGACTCTTCGATGCAGTGTAGTTTCACTTTGTGTTCATAGATGACACCTCTTATTTCTCTGCTACAACGTGCTGGTGGAGTTGTCCACCTATTATCCAAAGTAAATAAGTACTAGTCGTAAGATTGAAATCGTCGATAAAGCTGACTCTTCGATGCAGTATAGTTTTACTTTGTATTCATAGATGATACAAGTACACGCACCACTTTTTTTTACATAATAAATATTTGCTGTACAAGTTTTCGCTTTACGAGCTCTCGTGCTGGTATTGAATTTGTAAAATCGAGAGCTACCGAGTATTTCAAAATATATGATCGTAATTTCAAGAGCCATTTTTTTAAGTATAAAGAAAACTTTAATGCTACTTTTTACAACCGGGGATATTTTATTTTAGAGAACAGTTCCCAATCAAATTCGTCACTAGTGGCTTCCCATTTACACGAAACGCTGACCACAATCGAGGAATTGATGGAATCGAAGCATTTCAGTGGCTCTGAACAGAAAGTTTTCGGTCTCATCGAACGCTGTGCATCGTCCCGACCGGTAAAGCTTAACACATTTTTAAAATAAATCACAATAAAGTATTTTGTCTGCAAACATCTCCATAAAATAACGGCTTTTCATGCCTCCATAGCGGTAGTAAAATGACCCATATTTAACGCTAGTGCTGTAAAGTAAAACAAATATATATATATATAAACATTTTCAAAAATGGTGCCAAATTGCTTAGAAGTTGTAAAACGTTGAGAAATTTTGGGTCCGACCCCTAGGTCCCGCCATCTGACTGACGCCAATAGTATATGTGCCATATTATGACAAATACACTAATAGTTCACAATATACAATGAAACATCTTATTGTGTACAGTGGGTTAAGCATAGCTCGCAACCAGACAAATCGCACAACAGTTGAGCAGCGCCATTATCATTAATGCGGTCAAAATCTGAAGTAGGAACCTTGATACTCCAAGATTGCCCATAAACTATTGTTATTCTTATAGGAATCATCAGTGTTGCATCTTATCGATTATTTATCAAAGTCAGTGGTGCCAACTCGTCATAAATGGTTGAGTAAACTTCACTTGATATTTGAACACTACTTTAAACAAGAAACGAGAACAAAAATACGGATCACCGTTTTGGAAATTTTGACCAACGTCATCACTGTGAATAGGTATGCAAAAATAATATTAATATATAAAATAATAACTGAACATCTCTCTGTAATTTTATATATCTTCCCGGGAAAATGTGTTTCGAGAATTTCTATTTATCGAAAGCCGCTGGAATGATTTTAATGTAACTGTGCACCAGTATATGTGGGGCAAGGCTAGAGTACTACAAGCTGGGCGTAAGAGGTTATAAAAGTGATTACGTCTGAAGTTAGTTACAAACAGCGTCGCAAATGCATATTTTAGAGCCGTCCTGGTTGTTTTGTGGGAAAGGAAGACTCTCACTACCTCCCAGTTACCGGCACGGAACGTGCACTCATCATTGATTGGTTATCGCTGGTTGTCTTGTCAATTGTCGTTTTCCTGCTGTAAAGTACAGTTCAGTACGCTATTGTTAAGTTGTTTCTTTGATTGTTAATTGATCAAGATGCCTAATACAGACAAGCACGAAAAATAATTTTTTGGATGACTTTATGCAAGGAATTAAACCTTTAGATTAAAGAAAAATTAAAAAATTAAAAATAATAATATAGCGCAAGTTTGTAGTTTTTCAACCGACTGTACCTGCGCAAGCCTCCATTTGCATCTAACTTCCGAGCCTTTTAGATCTATGCACGTACTACGCTATAGGTTGGACGTAAGGGGCCATAAAAGTGATCGCGTCTGTGATTGGTTGAATCGATTGCTTGCGTCATTCGAAATCTTTGGCTTGATTTTTTAATTGTAATGAACGTTTGACAGTTGGGATAAACGTCTCAAGGTCTACTACTCCCGCCCTCTCTCCCGTCTCGCCCAAAGCACTTTCAACAATGTTAATACCAAACTACAGTATTCTACTAGCCTTGCGTGTGGGGTACGTTTTATTCTGGTTACGTTCACATAATAATAAGACCAAAGCTGCAAATAGAGGCTACATGAATTATATAATTTTGACGAAACCAACAAAAATTCTGGAAATATATTCTCCCGTCATAAAAAGAACCCAAAAGAAAACAGTGACAGAAGTCCTCTTTGCAATTAATTTATTAGTATTCGATTATGGCTGTTGTTTATTTAGAGCAATGTACGAAGAAGAATTAGTGGAAAACATTGTTATACTTCATTTGGAAAACATAGCCTCCGATCCGGACGTGTTGGTACGAAATACGGCAGCTAGTTTATTGGTGAACTTGTGCCTCGAATGCGATACCAAACGATGTCTCGAACTTCTCGATATACTCGACAAGGTAAATATATATTGTTAAGTTACAACTAAACGCAAAAAAATACAAAACAAATTATGAGATATGATCCACAGGGTCCTTTTTTAATCAATTTTTGAGGAAATAATCAGTGATCAACATCACACGACCTTCCATGTGAACTTGTAACACCGTTCGCCCTCTGCCAGGGGGCATCACAGACTTGCGCAAATTATGTATACATTTTTACAATTTTGCTTCTTTTTTACAGCTGTTGAAACGCCCGTTTGACATATATGGAGAAACGACAAGTCCCGCGATCGAAGCCGATCTGCTCGATGTGAACACGGTCGTTACCGGTTTGATACGCGTGTTTATATCTAAACTACACGTGCTGCCATCTTCACACTCGGTGCACGTTTATCAAATGCTTGTTTCGCATCTTGAGGCTCATTATGCGAAGCCTCATATCTTCGATAATTCCAATCATATAAGATATAAAGTAAGTTGTTTCGTAGTTTTACATTAAGGCGGCCGTTGAAATATATTAACAAGGGGTAGCTGCATTTTTTATGTGTCAATATCTGAGTTCTGCTCCTCGCATAATATATAGTCTCAGAAAATTGATGTGACGAAAAAACTCAACAGTCAGAGCGCACTTCAGCTATTCCGCTGAACACATATGCAAGATGTTTACACATACTATGAGAGTGCTGACCCAGCACACAAGATGTTTACACATACTATGGGAGTACTGACTCGACAAGATGTTTACACAGCTTTTTGTTGTTGTTTTTTTACATGGAAGCCGGTCTATTGCCAAGAGCACTGCAGCCTCTAGGGCTTATTGTGCTATCTTTCAATTTCTTTATATCACCCGGTCCAGTATCCTTGTTCTTTGTACTAACTTGCACAGTCCGTGGACTGGATAGCTGATATAGTCTTCTGGACCAATTGCTGATTGTCCATAGATTATTTGTCTTCTGCAATCCAGACCCTCGCATTCGCTGTTTCCGTCTCCTTATTGTACTGTCTGCACCTTAAGTCCCCATTAAACAGTCCGATTTTTTGGAGATGTCCTTTCAGGGCACAATGTCCTGTTAGGAGATCAACTATGCGAGTACTGACTTGACACACAAGATGTTCACACATACTTTGAGAGTACTGACTGGACACACAAGATGTTTACACATATTATGCGAGTACTGACTGATCACTCAAAATGTTTACACGTATTATGGTGCTAACTAGACTCATATTTTTTTTGTGTCTTTAAAATCAGTATTGTTTTTAGATTTTCGAATGTTTTTTGAAAATTCGCGCGAATTCGCTATATCACATCGGGTATCCGGACGCCACTACCGGCGTGTTAAGATTCAGCCCGTATCTTTGCGTGGCTCCCGGTTCAGGAACGTCAACCGGATCGCCTCCTCCGAGCAGTCCGGCCATAGTACCGCCGACGCAGCCGTGTGTCGTAACGCCGGTTTCATTGAAGCGAGGGTTCGGCGCGGTCGTAACTTGCATCAAACAAGAGAAAGGTAAAAAACAAAAGGACATTGTGTTTGTAAATTGTTTTGATGCAATGATGTGTGATTGTTAAAACTCTAATTACATTGCTGCCATTATTAAGTAGAATTGAAAAAAAAAACAATAGTTACAATAGCTGATTTTCACTTAATTTTCGAAAATGTTGACAGTTCAGTTTTGAACAAAAGCACTTAATTCTAGGCTGCGTTGCATTCCATAAACATTCCTTGTTTTTTTTTTTTGAAGTAAAACATCTAATGACGCGCTTAGATGGGAGTGAAAACGTTTGGATTGCACGTTGCGACGTCCTATTCGGCCAGACTCGCGTTTCGTTGATTATTTTTGACTAGGCGCACCTCATTACGTGTATTGAGCGCTTCCCGTTTTCCTACACTACACACTCGCTACTTTGACGTGTGTGTTACTCGTGAATATCTGCAATGTTTCACATCTGCCAGACATCTCACGACTGCTATTTAAATGATTGATCTTTCATTTGTCATTTTGTATCGATTGAAGTTGACTAGATAGATAGATAGATATTTTATTTGAGAGCCTATATATGCTATAAATACGCTTTTATTAGCTTCACCTGTATGTTTGTTTGTGAAGGAATTTTTGAACGCAAAATTCACCCACTTCAAGACGTCATATTAAACTGAAACCTTGCACACTTATCAAGAAGCGATGACAATACAATAATTTAATAAGTTTGTTCCATTATCGTAACCAGGATCATCAGGATAAAAAAACTTGAAAAATTACAAAAAGCAAGCTAACGCGCTGCACAGTGATGTACTTTGCGTTGCCTACCCCGTAGTCAAATGCATTTGTTTTTTAGTTTTATAATTAAAATTAGAGTTTAAAAAAACTTAACAAACACGTTTTTATGAACTAAAAAACTCTAATTATTTTTAAAAACTTTCTAGACTGGGAAGTACTGCATCTGATCTTACAAGAAGTTCCGAAGGTCATGCAAAACAAATCATTGATCTTATCGAGACAAGGAAACACAGACATAGATCTACTGGCCACAGCGCTGTGCAACATAGTTACCGAAAAGTCGCTGGGATTACCGGAAACTCTTTACAACACGCCGTTGAAATTCACTCGATCCGAATTCCATTCCCATGTGCTACCGGTGTTGGCGAGTTTGGCGTCTTATCACGGATATTTGGATAGTGTCCGCCAGAAACTACTCGTTCGATGTTTAGTCAAGTATGATTTTTAAATATAACTTATCGACAGATATTACCTGATAAGTGAAACTCAGATTGTAAAATATGCTCCCGGAAAATTTCGAACTATGGTCGCAAAATTCATTTTATTACTGTTTTTATTACTTGTGATTCAGCATTAAGCTTCACAAAATTTGAGTTGCTGCTTAAAAATTTAAAAAATCACATAGTTTGCCTTAAAATTTAAATAAAAAGACGTGATGTTCGTCAATATTTCTTTACAGCACATCACGAGATTTCGAATTACGCGAAGCCAAATTAACATTTTGAAGTTTTTTCTTTACAAACTTGTGTTAAAAATACCGACAAATTTGCCTTGCTCAATATATTTTTTTTAATTTAATTTTTTGCGTACAAAAATTTGTATAAAACTTATGCTAATTTTTTCGTTTTTATCTGATTTTAAATCGTTTATTTAGATCAAATAAACTGTAAAACTTGACTTGAAAGTCATATGGGAAGAATTGTGCACATTTCTAGTTTTTTTTGAACCCTTAGCATCAAAGATTGAATAAGATTTTTCATAGAAATTAGAAATTTCCGAAACATGATTAAATGCGTTTTAACTAACTGCCCGTAAAATAGAGCTATGTAGGTGAAAAAGGGAGCATATTGGTCAGCTGATACTCAGTAACCTTAATGCAAGGTGGAGTGAAGTCATTGAATGACTAGCAAAACGACCTGATATGACGAAACAATGGAGAATAGAGAGAAAGGACACTAATCTTGATGTTGATGTATGGTTTATATACTTTTTCCTGATTGTAGATAATTAATTTTTCGGGTATAAGTATAGAATGTTTTTATTAATTAATCTGTTACATTTTATGTCGACGTTTCGATACAATATGAATAATATCGAATATTGTATCGAAACGTCGACATAAAATGTAACACAGATTAATTAATTAATAAAAACATTCTGTACTGATACCCGAAAAACTAACACTAAACCTACCGATACTTCATGTATTCCTATTCCTACCAAAGCGGGTCAAATGACCCGTCTTTAAAATGTTACATATATATTACTATGTCTAGCGAAAAATATATCAATTAGGCCAATTTGGTTCATGAAGAAAACAATTTTTTTTCAAATAACGATTCAAAATACTTTATATATTAAATTTAAGGACTCACATTCGTCTGTAGTGTCAAATGAATCACTATATTGCTCTATGTTATCCACTTCACTTTCAGATAGTTTCTCTTCACTAAATTCCGAACACTCTTCATCTATATTATTTATAATTTCTAATGATTTCAAATATCTGGAATGTTTCGACATTTTGGGGATAAGAATTATTAGTAAAATGATGAAATAAGAATTCTTGATTCTCAAAATTGCACTATAACTTGAAATTTTTACTGTAATACTCGCTTGGAGTAGAGTGAAATTGGCTATTCATCCGTCAGCCAACAACAAATATAGCACAATGCAGCAAAATATATCACGCAATAACAAAAATGTCCAATACAGCGGTTTCGTATCACAAGAAATACAAATCAAGATACAGAATCTTTGCACGGGTCAAATGACCCCTTGCGGTAGTGTTAGGGCAGATTACATATATTTCTCGGTAAAAAAATTAACAAGAGAGGAGTAAATCTTGAAAAATACATTCGATGTATTTTTTAATAAAAGTCGTAAAGGCAAATGGCGATTGATAATGTTATTTTCAAGAAATTCTGACAAAAAGTTTTAAATGAGTCATTTGACCCGTCATGGTAGGTTTAGTGTTAATTATCTACTAATCTTGATGTTTGAGTTGGTTGTGTTAGTTTAGTCATTAAAGTATTTCCGTTGTTTAAATTGTTTCTTGTGTGTTGGTTTTTTAATTTTTTGTTTTTAGTAGAAATGGGTTGGTATCTCGCTGTTCGCGTCAGTGTATAACTGCACTGACCACATGCACACTCGAAATGAGGGACGTCATGGTGAAATTGTTGCCGGAGGTACTTTTGGATATATCGAAAGTGTCCGCTACCGTTCACATTTCTATACCGATTTTGGAATTTTTGTCGAGTAAGTATTGGGAACCTTGGGAAAGGCGTGCCTTAATTTTTAGCCGCCTGGTGGTTAAAAAATGAACTAGTGATTGTAGGATTGTAGAGTCAGCTGGTGTATCCAAGTGCAACTGTTAAAAAAAATTCAAAAAATAAAAAAAAGTGTTTCAATACAAGAAATTTGTAAATTTAATTCTGCTACACCTACCAGTAGAAATTTCACTGGTGGAGAAAATATAATTGACCGCGATCATATATTAAATCGTGGTTAAGTGAATAATGGTGATGACAGTGATGAAGTTTACCAAATCCTTACATTTTGCTTACAAACAATAAATCAACCTCATGAAATTAATGGTCAAATTTGAGAAATGGAAAAATAAATAATACAATCGACAAAACTTTTTGGTAGATTAACTGAGGGAACAGCTGTTTTTTTCAGATAATACTGCTAGCTTACTACAAAATAAATAATAAAAATATCGTTTATTCTACAATCGCTAGTTTCCATTTAGTCCACCAGATAGGGTATTTAATGCCATTTTCCCAATAGATACATTAGCAATATTGTTATAATAACTTGAAATTGACGCCTCTGGTGATAAGAATATTGATTATAAACTCTCGCATGTAGTGAATTTAGAGTTGCAAATTGCTTTATTAAGAAGAATTAAATATTGATTTGTGTGCACCGTAGAGTAATTGATAACTCATTCCGTCGCGAAAGTGGAAAGATTCGGGTTTAAGTCCCGACGGTGCCGTGTTTGAAAAATAAATTTTTCTAGTATAGCATTGCAGCAATGGATGTCTCTTAACAATTATAGCAGACGATAGCTATTATAATGTTTATGAATTTAGTCGATTACAAAACTATAACGTATGTATATTTCCTAATATGATATTATGGTGTTGATAATTTACTAATATTAAATTGTCGTTTTCTGCCTTTAAGATGTTCTAGCCAAACAGAAATATTCTGTGACTTAGGACCGAATTAATAATGGAAAGTTTATCTTTGATTCATTCATTACTCTCACTACTGTGAGGGTTCATATCTAGCAATAGCTAAAATAATTGACTCTCGCATGTAGTGAATGCAAATTGCTTTATTAAGAAGAATTAAATATTGAATTGTGTGCACCGTAGAGTAATTGATAACTCATTCCGCCGCGAAAGTGGAAAGATTCGGGTTTAAGTCCCGACGGTGCCGTGTTTGAAAAATTAATTTTTCTAGTATAGCAATGCTTATAAGTGTTTGTTCAAGATAGCAACTACCGCTATAATTTTGTATACAAAGATCTTGTATTAATAATTAACCAATCGATTGTTTAATATTTGATATTCTTTTTTTTATAGCTCTTACAAGGTTACCGAACGTGTTTGCCAGTTTCGTCGGAGACCAGTACATGTCTGTGTTTGCCATATCGTTGCCGTACACCAATCCGTTTAAGTACAACCATTATACGGTATCGTTGGCACATCACGTGATTGCAGTATGGTTTCTTAAATGCAGACTCCCGTTCAGAAAAGACTTCGTTACGTTTATAACTAAGGTAAGTCAGTGACCGAAGCCAAAACCATTCTTTTAGCTGGAAAAACAATATCAAAACAGAAAGCTGGAGGGTGTAAAAGAGTGTTGCCTACATAAAGCAACTTTCTAACTATTAAAGGGTTTTCTACTGTTGAATCTATAATTTAAAAAAATACAAGTATTGAGGTTATTTAACTGTCAAAACATATTACCATAGTGACGTAACATAACGCCAGGACCGACCTCAAAAATTAATAAATTTAATCAAACTTTGAATGACTGTTTCTTATTTTTTGAGTTTTGATAAAAAAATTGCTTGAAATATTTGTTCGTCTATTTGATTTCTACACGCTGTTAAAAATGAAGTATCAACTTTAAAATCATCCTGTATATTAGATTACTTTATTTATTTATTTATTTATTTATTTATTTATTTATTTATTTATTTATTTATTTTACTTCTGGATAGAATCTATAGAGGTGGGTTACACCTGTGCATAGAGCCAGAAGATACAAACAGTTATACAATATTTATACAATATAAAATAAAAATATATACATTTGATTGCACAAAGAAATAAGTGTTATAAAAGTTAACAAAATTTTAAAGAATTAGAGTAACTTAAATTCTAATGAATTAAGTAGGTATGGATTTTATCCACAATCCTAACTTTTTACGAAGTATTTTTTTAGGGCAATTTAACAGTTTCATATAAGCGGGAAGAAAATTAAAATATTTTATTGCTACATAATAAGCGTTTTTAGTACTTAAAGTTTTATTTATTTTCGGAAGAGGAAGTAGTTTGGATCGAGTATTTAAAGGTCTTTCGACATATTGATTTTTGCAAAAAGTGAAGTAATTAGTTAATGCACTGACAATAAAGTTTTCCTTAAGTTTTAGCGGGGCAGTTAATTGATTGTTTGTGAATATTCTGTCAATTATTTTATTTTGAACGTTAACTAGATATTTAACGGAGTTTTCATATGCACCACCCCAAGCAATAATTCCATAATTAATTATGCTGTCAAACAAACCATAATAAATTGTTTTTAAAGCTGAAGGCTGTAAACAGTTTTTTAACTTATAGTACATATACAAGAAAAATTTAATTTTTTTTGCAAGTTCATTAGTATGTTTGTCCCATTTCATATGCTGATCGAAGTATATTCCCAGATATTTACAGCTATCAACTCTTTTTAGTTCTTTATTATTAATAAATAATTTATATTCAGTAGGAATACTATCCGTATAACTACCAAAAGTAATAAAATTAGTTTTATCGACATTCAGGGAAAGTTGATTACCCCTAAGCCAACTGTCAATTTTATGTAGCCAATCCGTTATGAGTAACTTGGTATCTTCCCAACTATTACCACAACATAATATAGCAGTATCATCAGCATATGAAACTATGTTATTATGTGGCAATACATTGAAAATATCATCAATATATAGTATAATAATAACTATTATTTTCAATGTTAACAGTAGCATTACTATTTTTATATTTACGTAGGGCTTAAGAGCTAACGTCATTGTGCCGTTCGAAGAAGGCCAAATTAACAAATCGTCGGAACTGTTAAACGAAGATTCGAGCAATCGGAAACGAAGTTCAAGTTTGACGGAACAGGGATCACGGAGCCGTCGCGAGAGACCGCCAATTCCTCCGACGGGACGTTTAGATACGCGCGCAGCATTGGATCTCCGACCGACAATCGATGACGCACTGAGCACGTTTCATACCGAACTGACGGAAACTTGCATCGATCTTATGGCCCGATATACTTTTTCACCCTGTTCGGCGGTACCAAAGAGGTTAGTGAGCCATAAACTCAGATTTTCAAGAAACAAACGCAAGCTAATAAATTACAACTTCCAATTTTTAATGCATTGATGCCACTCTCTCCTCCAAATGACACTGTCCCCATTTTACTAGGGGATTTGCACTGAATGCGAAATTATTTCCATGTATTTCTGGTGTCCTTTGAATATATAGTTTGAGCGACCTGGTCCGGCTTTGCACGGGTGTAAATGTCATAGATGCGATATAAGCAGCGTCGGACTGGCCATATAGTCGAGGTGGCGTTTGCTAGCCGGGCCTCCCAAGCCCCGTAAGCCAGGCGGTAGGTAGGATAGGGGTCCCACGCAGGCTAGGTCCCAGCTCTTGCTGTAAACTAGATCAGATAGTTCGTTCATACAATTATAGAGAAATGAAATAGAAAAATATCCCATCTACCATTATCCAGTCTTGGGCTCCAGGCTTGTGGAGAGTCATTTGGGCCTTTCCGGCCCAGTCCGACCTTGAATATAAGAGATGAGAATCATTATCATAAAATTCTAAACTTATATTGAAATTGCGCGAATTCAATCGCTTTTAATTGTGAATGTTCAAAAATCGAAGAAAAATAAAAATTGCCAAAAGCCAAAAAAGAAATTCTGTTGATCCGATCGCTACCAAACTTCACAGGATCACCCGCTGAACTAATCTAGATTGCCTGAAAATTTCATCAAAATCGGTACAGCGGTTTTGGAATCCATAACTAACATACATACATACATCGCCTTTTATAGTATAACATTATATAGATTTATGGAAGGTTTATTCCTAATCTTTTAGTATTGTAGTTCATTTTGACCCTCCTTAAGATCAAGTTTGCGAACAGCTATAGTCAACTCTCCTTCATTGTACTGTTTTTTTAATTTTTTAATCTTATCTTTCAGGTTACCGACAGCCGAATTTCTTTTAGCGGGTGGCCAGTCCATGAGCTGGCTGATCGGAAATAAATTAGTCACAATTACGACTAGCGGCTGTTCTCAAAAAGCTTTGAAGAACGGTTTGTGCGATAAGTGTTGGGCCTTTTGTAAACCCGATTCGCTGATTATTTCTGATCCAGATTCAGATTTCAAAAGGTGACGTTTTACAAACATTTCTATAATTATTATCATCTATTTTAATAATAATAAGTTTGTCAAAGGATACAGTACAATTGTTTGAAATCTATAAAAATTATTAAGCCTAAAAAAATATTAATTTCCAATTGACAATATATATCTACAAAATTCGAATTATTACAATAATAATAACAACTAATGGCAATTATTTTATATGCACTCATCGTGGCAGCGTGCCGGTCGTTGTCAATAAAACAGTTTACTGTTGAACGTTGTTTCATCGACTTACGTCGTTGATAAAGTGCTTCATAGATGACGTTTCGCTACAGTAGACTTGATCGAAATTAAGGCAAATTACTATTTTCTGCGTCATAAAACACTTTTTCTATTATGTCGTGAAAACCTACAATTTCCCTTAGACGCTAATTGCCCCAGTTATTGAGCGTCTGAAATCTACAATTTCGCTATCGATTACAGATATAGTCGATCGACTCTGAATCGATCGGGAAGCGGCGAAGAGTCAAATCGCGTTACACGTCAAAATTCAAACGAAGTTCAAAAATCTAGTCAAGATTCTCCCATCGAAGAGAAAAAAGATATAACGACAAATTTAATTTCGACCGAAAAGTTAGAGCTGCTACCGAGTAAACTACACCAATTGCTCGGATCCGATAAGTTGGAAATGAAACCGGAACGTTCTTTGTGCGCTTGTTGGTGCCAGGGCTGGGCCGAAGTTTACGTCAGAAGACCAACCGGCGACATGTCTTGGGTTATGAGAATTCAAAACCAAATCGGCAGCCAGAGTTCCCTTGTAGATTTGCCACTCAACGAAATGTCGACTTTATTTTTGCCATCGCTCGATCGCAGAGCTGACAGTGAACGTGACATAAAAACAGATGAAAGCGATGCCGAAACAAGCGAATACAACAGGAGCACGTATTCCTGGAAAACCAGTTCAGTTTCGGGACCTATCAATATACCAGGTAAGCAGTATGTTCTCTTCTAGGTCGCTATGGCGCTAGTTGCAGGATTAGTGACACTTTTAAACTGACTGTTCTGAAACTGAAAAAAACTGTGTAAATTTCCATTAGAAAAAATAGTTTATGCCCAAACTAGTACATATTATGTGCGAGTTTTGATATTATGAAAAAACGACTATTCAGCGAGTTTTAACACTCACACAAGTCATAATAACATGACGTTCGAGATACATACTGCATTTTTTGCACGTACCTCTTATAAAATAGCTGATTTTCACATCATAATATCTAATATTTTTGACAGCTGTACCTATGTGTAGCCATTCGCAATATATTTAGTTTGTTGATGAAAACTACACCTGTTTGCTGTCTCTGTTCCTCCTACGGTAACCGACAGGTCGCTTTTGAAAATTAGTTTAATTAATTTAATAGTTATAAAACTTGAAAAAATCCCAAGAAAAGGACGAAACGTCGCTATAAATAACAAATAAGTGTTTACTTAAAAGTCCTTTTTCCCGACAAATCATTTTTATATTAGTGTTTTAGTTCACAGCACTAGTGTTAAACGAGGTATTTCACTACCGCTATACAGGCATGAAAAGTAGTTTTATAGGAGGACGTGCAAAAAAGAATTTTAATGTACATTAACCAATAAAAATAACCCATGGTATCCGCTGTTCTCAAACTCGAATATTTGGTTAATTTGATTTTGAGAACAGCTTGATGTCGTGAGTTCGAATTCCATCTTGAGTCTTGACTCATGTATGTTTTATGATGTCGTTTGATTTAATTAGCTGCCTTAGTTGACGAACGTCTATAGTTCACACTAAATAAAGAATTATTTCTTAGGTTCGCCGTTAAAACAGTCTCCGTCTAGACAAAATTCGCACGAGAGTTTCGAAGAAGAGCTCGACGCGGATATTTATGAAAACGGTTCGAAATCTAGAAATCCCGTTCGTCGTTCGAATTCAAGTCCTGAAATGTCGGCGAGTTGGAAAAATCCGTTTTTACTTCAAGAGAAAATCGACAAAATGAACAGCGGCTACGAGTACAGTGCGGACGATCAAGTTGGAAATGTACCGGAAGTCGGTCAGAAAAAGAGTAAAAACTACGGTAAAGATATGAGAGTCTCTTGTGAAGCGATTCCGGAAGAAATGTCGGGATTGGGTAAGTCTTAAAATTTGTTATCGTTCTTTTAAGGCTTACATACACTAAGCTCCATGGTAACAGGAATTAGGAATGTCGATTCTTCCTGGAAAAACTCGATCTCTGAATCGGTCTCAGTTAAATCGGGCACTGAAAGATCGATTACCGATTAATCAATCCATTAGTAGTTTTTTTCCTGAACACGTTGAGTGCAGAGCTGGGCAAACCTCAATTGCTTGAAGCATTGAGCACTTAAAGCATCAAGCGATAAGCATTTTCATTTTGATAAATACTTAAAAGCATTGGGCACTTACTAAAATGCTTTCAAGTATTAAGCATTTTAATGTAACTTCTTAAATCTTAACTTCCAACATTAAGTTAAGATATAAATTTTGGACATGAACAATATTTCTAATTGATGGGCATTTAGAATGCTTATTAGTCATTCCTGATGCTTAAGCTTGTTGAATGCTTATCAAGAAATTTGTAATGTTTTCGTGCTTAACACGTTGACTGCCAACTACGAGATATCTCATAGGTTGTTTACTTGCCCAGGACGCCTACTACGAGTTATCTCGTCCCTTCATTACTTGCCATATTTAGAAAACTCGTAGCATAATACCGTACTTATGAATAGATGACCTCAGGAAAGAGAATAAAAAAATTAGGTTTGGCTTAAATAAAAATAAATACTTATACATTAAAAAAACATTTCTTAAGCCTTTTGATTAATTATTAAAGTTTTTAATAATATAACATGATTAAATCAAATTGGCTCTTTAGACCGGAATCGTGAAAAATTCCGTGGCAGTCAACGTGTTAATAAATGGCAAGTCTTTATACAAGTGCTCTAAACGTCGAGCATCTGTGTTACAAAATGTTTTAAGCATTTTAAGTGCCCAAAGCATTGTCCAGGTCTGGTTGAGTGTCTGTTATCTGCATTCTCTCTTTCCAAATTTTGTATGACAGTCGATATTTTTGATTTTGATAATAAAATTAATTTGTTAATGTCGATAGGTACAACGCCACCGTCGGTAGAAGTTACGGAGCAATCGCAGCACCCGCAGTTATTGAGTTGTCACAGTTGCCCGGCAGCTGCTCGGGAAAATACGACTGTCGAGAGCGTTAAAGGTCCCGTAACTGTGCCCAGTTCTCCGGTCACTTTGACCAATGTTGCTCAGAATAGTCCGTACGCATATTCTCAAACGGATTTATTTAAAACGGCGGTGCAAAATCAAACTAAAAAAGAAAGTGAGGTAACAGCAAAGAGCGTCGAAGGGCAGAAAGAAAGGCCGAGCAATTTGAGCGTCGTAAATAAAACGGGTGGTTCTCCGTTAACGACGAAACCGCCACAGTCGCCGACGCAAACATCGCCTCGGTTCTCGAGACACGGAAGCGATAAAGAATCAGGCGTGAAAACGTCGACTTCTTTAATGAGAAGCGTAAGTAGTACGATAGAGAAACAAACGAAGTTCGCTCAAAGCACAGAGAAAATCAATGTGGAAAATCGAACGGACCTGTTACCGATCAGACGCGATCGAGGCTATACGATGCCGGTAATCAGTCCGATAAGAAAACCGCGTATCCGTAAAACAAATTCGCCTCACGGAAAAGAAGCACCCAAATCGGGAATCAGTCCGAGTTTTGTATTTTTGCAGTTGTATCATTCGTCGTATTTCGGCACGAGCGACAAATCGAACGAAAAACCGTTGCTGATCAGTCAGAGCACCGAAATGCAACGCAGTTTGAAGTTATTGGACCACATTCCTCCGTACGAGACCCATAAAGTCGGAGTAATTTACGTAGGACCCGGACAGTGTAACGACGAAGCGGCCATTTTGCGTAATCATTTTGGATCGCTTAGGTACGTCCAGTTCCTCCAAAAGCTCGGCACTCTGATAAAATTGCAGGACGCCGATCGACAGACGTTTTTCCTCGGCGGTTTGGATCAGTCGGGAAAAGATGGCAAATTTACGTACATTTGGCAAGACGATGTTATACAAGTTACTTTTCACGTAGCGACTTTAATGCCGTACGAAGAAAGCGACCATCAGTGTAATCAAAAGAAGTGTCACATAGGAAACGATTTTGTTACGATTGTTTATAATGAGAGCGGCCAAGAATACAACATGCAAACAATTAAAGTAAGGCATAGCACTAGACAGTTAATATTTGCGACGCGTTTGTGAAATGTTCACCAAGCAGGGTTGACAACCACACGAGTCGCAAACGCTACCTTTCTGCAATATTTTGTGTAATAAGTGTGCACGAGAAATCTCTTTCGTCTCGCTGTTGCTTTATTTCAGCCCGCTGTTATAGATGGCGTGCGAGTAGTTTCAGCAGAGCATAAATGTTAGGCTTATTTTTTAATCTAAGACGATAATGAGATACCAATAAAATGAGTTTTAAGTGAAGTTTTGCGGCGTTTTGACAAAATGTATTTTTTTCTAGGCTCAGTTCAACTTTGCTTGTGTGGTAATTGAACCGTTAGATCACGGCACGAATCGCGTAACCGTAAAAGCGAGAGATGAATTGGCAGAACATATCGGTCACACCGAACCCAAAATCATTTCCGACCAAAATGTAGCTCTTCTCGCTCGGCAGCTAGCTCTTCATGCAAACGTAAGTATTTAATTACAGTGGTACCTCGACATACGAGTTTTGTTCGTTCTGTAACCTTGCTCGTATGTCAATTTGCTCGTATTTCAAAGCAAATTTTCCCATTTAAATTAATTGAAATGCCAGTAACTCGTTCCAGTCCCCAAAATGCCACCCCAGTTGTTTTTGTTACGTGTTTTTGAATAAGAAAAATATATTTATAAATAACTTGAGCTTACAGAAGATTCCGGCGGAGGTGTTACTTTCGCTTAATTTTCGTCACTGTTTTTCTCTTCACTGGTCTTTGTCTTTTTCGCTACGCTTTCCTCACTTTCACCTGCAGGCCATTTAAAAAATCCTGTCCAAGGATGTTTCTTCCTCCCTTTCAGAATGTTGCGGAAATGAGTTAGGCAAGTGTCATTAATGAGCTTCGATACACGACCAGCTGCAACTTTTTCAGAGTGTGTCTTTTCCACAAACTGTGAAACTCTCTCCCATATTTCCAAGATCTTTATTTCACTTGTAGAGATAACCTCCTCGAAACCAATTTCTTGCAGCACCTCCGTTTGAATAGTCTGGACCCTTCGAGTGTTCTAAGATATACAGAGTGTCTCAACCAGTGTGGGCTAAGATGGGTAACTTTGTTATTAGTAGAGATAGAGTCAGTTAAATGGGCAAAGTAGTGCAGAAAATTGTGCTCATTAACGTCCCGTCGAAAAAACAATTGAATTTTGACACCCTATGAATAGGAAATAGTGAAAATTGCCATTTGTGAAAACTGGCCATAACTTTTTTATTTATGAAGATAAACACAATGAGCACTACTTTACCCATTTAACCGACTTTCTATCTCCACTAATAACAAAGTTTCCCGTGTTAGCCCACGCCGGTTGAGACACCCAGTATTATGACATCGCAAATATTCCAAATGAAATAGCGGCCTATCCCGAAAATCTTGTTGATATTGGTAGCAAATTAAAGATCTTGACGAATGAATTTAAAAATAACTCGCAATCATTGCTTTTTTTAGCTTGCATCGATGATAGCGCGGTCTTTGAAAACGCAAGGCCATAGTCCGTACGCTTCTAATTGGTTGGAACGTCTCCGATGCATCAAACGCATACGCAGTAAAGTTATACAAGAGATTTCGGCAACGAAAGAGAAAAGTGGTAACGGTAACGGAGCCGATAACGATCCACTATCTGCTCGTCCGTCAAGAAGAGTGCACATGGACGATTTTACTGAATACACATAAGCTGTTTTGTTTTTTTGTTTTTGTTTAATAAATTAATACTATTCACCTATTTTGTTTTCGATTTGTTTTTTTGAAACATTTTTCCAGTGTTTATCGACATTGAAAAATCATTTTTAAAAAAATAGATCATGTACTTATATAGGTGCAGATAGTACTTAGAATCAGTTCCAATTCTCAAAAAATCAAAGTTCAGCAAGGCCCTTTCAGATGCCATAAATCGCGTTTCGATCGGTCCACACATTCAAGAGATATGAGAGGTATATGCAAACATATGTTCATCATCGTGGAAATAGTCAGAATAGCTTCCTAGGGTCACAAAACGTCTAGATCTGACAAAAACTCGAATTTCGAAAATCGAGGTGAAACCAGTAACATCCCAATTTTTGAAAATTTTCAATTTTCTTAGCTGGAAGTTAAAAAAAAATAGGTGCGTACGCACTTAAGTACTCACGCACGTTAGAAGTTATACTTCTTTGGCATGATTAAAAACTAGTCTTTTATTTGCATGCAAATAATTTATTGATATAAAATAATAGAAGCGGAGATAATCAACACGATTGTTAAAGTTTAAATTCAGTCAAATTTGTATTCGTATTGTGTTGGTAGCCTTTTTCTGCGGTCAACTTCATTCTGTTAATTTTTATGTTACAGTCGGCAACTTCATCCTGTTAATGTTGATGTTACAGTGTGCGCGCGCATCGCAAAAATTAACTCATTTTTTCATGACGCGCCAAAGAAGTTTAACTTAAAAAATTGATTAGCAAACTCTGGTTAGATCTTAAAAACGTTAAAATAGAAAAAAACAGAGTTTTATTTCATTTCAGTTTGTCCAATTCCCCGTGATATTAAGGTTTGGTAAAATAGAATCTGAATACAATTTTCAGGATCTTCAGGTCCAAAATAGAGTTGAGAGTCTAATACTTGAAAAAGTTTTTATGGAGGGTGCAGATCCACCCGGAATAACAGGAAGACGAACGAAACGTCAAAAAAATTAAGGTTCTTTAGCTTGAAAAAAGTCATAATTTCAACTCTTTATTTATTTTTTACAACTATCCCAATAACAAATTTTTTTTAGATTAAACCCAATACAAATAACCTGATGAATAAAAATTAAGCAATTACTTGTTAGTAAAAGCAAATTATTTCAATTAATGTAGATGGTAGCAGGTACATAACGACCTACGAGTATGTTATGACTAGTTTTCACTGTGGACTATAGTAAAAACCAAACCTACGTGCTCCTTCCTAAGTTGGGTGATTTAAATAAAAATTAATTCAAAATAAATCTGTGATGTTCTAATATTATAATTTATAACCATCCCTTAAATAGATATAATTAGTTTTTCTGTCAGTAATTTCTCTTTCTGTGGCAAAATCTTCTTAAGTTAAGAGGGCCTTACAAACTATTGTTCCAGCATTTACAGTGAAAGTTTTTCCCCTTCTGATCGCATACAACCACTTATTTTTCAGTTCCAGATCTTTTGGAAACACAAAACCTCTATAATTTGAAAATTGGTAAACGCATCACACCGGCATTATCGACGATTTATTATTTGAAATAAACTTATTTTTTGCACACACTACCTACTATGAACTATTCACAGACTGAGGTCATTATACAGGTGATTTTTAAGTTGATACTTCTTTTTTAACAGCGTGTAGAAATCAAATAGACCAGGGGTGGCCAACAAGTCGATCGCGATCGACCGGTCGATCGCGAGGCCAATTTTGGCCGATCTGTAGCTATTTTGAATTAATAAATATTATTAATAATTATCCATGTTCTCTTAATTCTCGTGGACGTGAGTTTTTTGGTCCTTTAAATAATTATTGTTGTTGTTTTTTACGTAGGTAGATAAGCCGTACATCTATATTTCAGTACGAGGAGTATTCAGCGAGCTATTGATAGATTAGCAAAAAGTATGCCATATTATTTTTTCATGATAAATTTTCCTAACCCAAAAAAAAAACTCCAAAGTGAAATATTGAAATCAAATTATCAGCCATACTGTGCATTTTTGTAACAACTTTTTCATATTTACGAACAAATTATACATTGCAGTTGATAAAAAAATTAAATTGCATTTTAAGTTAGTAAAAATCTATCTTGAAAAAGTGTCGGAAAATCTTAGGTACCGCATGTACGGAATGCTGCTATCAAAAATTGGGTCTGGAAATTTATTTTCTTTATGAGCCTGTATCTCGAAAACTTAATAATTGATTTAAAAAATAAAAAATAGTTTTAAACATATATTTTACTTATCTACCCATACCTCGCTGGAGTGCACATTACACTGAAACACAGTGATAAACATAGTATGCATTTCACGCCCCTTCTACCCTCTTAGACTACGCCTATAACAACAAGTCGATCGCGACACACTTTTAAGATAAAAAGTAGATCTTATATACAGAAGTGTTGGCCACCCCTGAAATAGACGACCAAAAATTTTAAGTAAATTTTTTATCAAAACTCAAAAATAAGAGAGAAACACTCATTCAACATTTAATTAAATTTTAAGATCGGTCCTGGCGTTATGTTATATCAGTATGAAAATATGTTATGCCGTTATCAAGTATTTACAGAAATTCTTTGAAGTAATAATCTTTATTTCCAACGATGAGAAAAACTCATATAGAAAACGTCAAAATTACAGTTTAAAAATTACAGCTTAAAAATTACAAATTAAGATATTCAGGCAAATTGTAAAATGTGTTCTCCAAAATATATATTTTTAACAAACGAGAGAAACTGTTTCTATTGTTAGAGTTCTTTAATAAAGTCGGGAGCTTATTAAAAATGTTTACTCCTATACTCAGAGGAGAATTTTTGCTGACATCAAGTTTGTTTAGGGGGGAACTCAGATTTTGCCTAAAGCGCGTATTATAAGAATGGTAGTCGCCATTATTCACAAACTGGTTAGAATTAATATAAACAAACAAAGAAATTTCGTAAACGAAAATTTGACAAAGTGTCATAAGTTTAAGATTACTGAAGGATTGGCGACAAGACACCTTGGAGGAAATACCAGCTATGGCGCGGATTATACGTTTCTGAGAAATAAAGACATCGCTAGACAAAACTGAGTTTCCCCAGAAACAAATACCATATCTTAACCTAGAGACAACTTGAGCGTTGTAGAAATTGATTAGTTGGGTGGTCGTTAAAACATTTTTTAGGTGTCTGATAAGATAACAGATAGAATTAAGTTTGGAAGATAGTTGAGTACAATGTACTTTCCAATTTAGGTGGTCATCCAAATAAAGACCCAGAAATTTAGTAGAGTTGACTCTTTCTAGAGATTCGCCGTTACACTTAATGTTTAAATCCATCAAATTCCTATTTTGATAATTGTGAAATCTAATATAATGTGTCTTAGATTTATTTAAATATAGCGAGTTGTTATTGAACCAATCAACCAGTTTGTTTAAATTTAGATTTTAAATTTAGATAAAGTTGTCCCTATTTGGTTCAAATAGGTAGCAAGATACTTGATAATGACATAAGATATTCCCATAGTGTCATAACATAATGCCAGGATCGACCTCAAAATTAAATAAAGTTTAATTAAACTTTGAATAACTGTTCCTCTCTTATTTTTGAATTTTGATAAAAAAGATACTTGAAATATTTGTTCGTCGGTTTGATTTCTACACGCTGTTAAAAAAGAAGTATCAACTTAATAATCGCCCGTATAGCTGACGCCCCTAGCAGTAAAATTTAGAAGTGCCCAACTCCGTTGTTAAAAGATCGAGCAATCACTTGAGATTTTATTCATACAAATTTAAGCAGTTTCCAATAAATATAAAATAATTATTTTTATTCATTATGTCAAATGACAACTAAGTACTAATATTGACGCCGAGCTACCACAAGCTAATCATTTTTCTGCGGTGCGACTAAGGGCGATAACAGTTCATTCCGTTATAACAAGTGGCGTGAAATCCTTGACCGTGTGCGTGGCAGCATGCGTCCTTTTCGGGGTCGCTTCGACCACAGACCTCGTCACAAGGGGGAACACGGACCCAATTGTTGATTGCTTCGGTGGTGATTATCATTGCACACGCAACGAGCAAAACGAAGAAGACGGTTGCTTTGGTAAAAGCAGCCATTGTCGTTGTTGAAAGTATTTGACTCAAAGAAACACTCTTGAGAAGAAATTTTATTCTGCAAAGAATCAAATTCCAATAGATAAAATAATTACGAATCTTTGAAGTTATGAATTTTTTTTCTCGAATTATGCATTTATTTTACAATGCAGTCCACTAGTGGGGAATGGTACTAACTTAGGTCAAAATTCACTTTTCAAAATTTTACAATATTTTTTAGTTTTGAGATCCCCAGAAGCATATTTTTGGATACATATTTTGTGAACACGATATACAGGTTAAGCGGATGACCAGATTGAAACCAAATTTTGGCTGTGCGCTGATCGATCAGTCAGTCAGGACAAAGATTTTATATAGGTAAGACATAATTGCCCACTTCCTTAAAACCATTAAGTTATTATTTACAAACGAATTCTCAGTAAATTAATTTGCAACAAACAAGTGTGTTATTCGACTTCTGAATACTATATATAAAAAATATTTACTTTTGTGATAAAACATCTAAATAAACAATTTTTTTGCGACGGCCAATCACCATTTTTCTAAAAACAATAACATTGTTTGTCACTTACCTATTGTTCTGTAAATGAGTCTACAATTTATTTTACTTTTTAAGGTGTTAATTCAATGGGAAATCTTTTTTGAAAATGTTGGCAAAACTTTTGAACCAGAACGCTATTTTCAACGAGCCCTCCTGTTACACCATATTAGATATAGACCCATTTCAAGTTTCAAATTCGGTATACTGACAGAAAACGACATTCTAAATCCAATGAGCACACCCGGAGATCTCTGTATCTTTTACCGTTTCGCAGATAGAGCCATTAAAAAAATTGTATAAATTAAAAACGTCTTTAAAAGGCCACCAATCGCAAATTTGGGCTTATTTTCGATTTTACAATGTCATTTTCTATTAGTTTAAAGTTGTCTAAGCCGTTGAGAACCAAAAAACCGGTTTTTAAATTTTGTCGTAAATCCACTTTTTCCCATAGTTATAGCCTTGGTTTTTTTTGGACAAAGTTGGACAATCTCTTTGATCCTTTTCAAATTTGGTATATGCTAATAGAAAATGACACTCTGAATTTTACGAGCTTATCCGTTACGCTGTATCACTCACCAATTCAATATTACAAAAAATATTAAAAAAATGCTCGTAAAAAGAACACATCTTGAAATGGCCATCGATCGCAAACTAGGGCTTAT
Source organism: Venustoraphidia nigricollis (assembly GCA_034508555.1). Classification (NCBI taxonomy): domain Eukaryota; kingdom Metazoa; phylum Arthropoda; class Insecta; order Raphidioptera; family Raphidiidae; genus Venustoraphidia; species Venustoraphidia nigricollis. Next base: position 622,875 of record JAVRKA010000030.1, read on the forward strand.
TTTTGAATTTTAAATGTCATTAGTCTAAAGCTGTTTAAGCCGTTGGAAACCAAAAACCGACTTTTTGATTTTTGACGAAAATCGAGATTTTTCCCATAACCATTCCAGATCCTTTTCAAATTCGGTACGCTCATAAAAAATGCTGAATTTAACGAGCTCACCCGTTGCATTCTATCACTCACCGTTTCGAAATTAAACCCCCTCAAACTGATTTTCTGGAAACTCTAGAATTTTTATCAGAGACTTTTCCAATTCGGTATACTAGGTAGGACAGTAAACGACATTCTAAATTCACCGAGCACATCCTAAGGTCTGTATTTATTACCGTTTCTGAGATAAAGACGTTCAAAAAATTTGTGGAAATTTAAAACAGCTTTAAATGGACACAGATTTTGTGTTATATATGTCGTAGGATAATTAAAAAAATCGGATCTTCGGAAAATCCTAGGAAGATTGCAAAAAACCGGGTAGTTGGAATCCGGTTTTTTCAAACGTCCTAGGATATTCGCGAAAATCCGATTTTTTTAATTATCCTACGACATATTAGTCCAGCAGCCACCGCCTGTTTTTTTAAGTGATTAATAACAGGCTGAATCTTCGTGAGTTCGTTCGGTTCGACGAGACGCCCAAGTTTTTCCTCTATCCAAATTCTCAAAGAGGTAGGTAATGAACTGCGTATATGTAAAACATGTCGATTTGGTAGGGTGTCGAAATTATTAATAACCAAGTGATTTTTTGTATGCAGCTTACTAAATATTAGTACAATTGAATGGCCACAATGTCCTACAAATGTAGTGGTAGGTTTTCCTACTCCTACGCTTGGTAAAATTGTGTTCTACACTTTATTCCCGATAGGACAAAATCAAACCTAGGTTGTTATTAATGAAAAAAGTGTTACCGTGGAATCGACAACTTCCAAGCGTAGGACTAGGAAAACCTACCACTACATTTGTAGGACATTGTGGCCATTCAATTATACTAATATTTAGTAAGCTGCATACAAAAAATCAGCTGGTTATTAATAATTTCGACACCCTACCAAATCGACATGTTTTACATATGCGCAGTTCATTACCTACCTCTTTGAGAATTTGGACAGAGGAAAAACTTGGGCGTCTCGTCGAACCGAACGAACTCACGAAGATTCAGCCTGTTATTAATCACTTAAAAAAACAGGCGGTGGCTGCTGGACTATACTTATATATTATAACTTAATTAAAACTTTAAAAAATATTACTTACTGTGATTTAAAAACGCACGGCAGTGTTTTCCCGTTTTATGTACGACTGTCACAGTAACAGCATTAGGATGAGTCTGGAGGCAATAGAGACGGGAACCAGACGTTATATACTTACTGGAGCCACTAACAGAGACAACAACTGGTGCTGGTACTTTGTCATTTTGTGCCGTTTAACAAGGTTAACACCTTAAAACAATCGCACCTAAACACCAGTGTTTAAGTATTGTAAGTTACAACAATTGAAATGCCTACTATACAAACTTTAGACCAATATACTGACGTTCGCATATTTTTACGAGTATCTTCTGCAACTCTGAATCTAGACCGAATCTTGATTCAGTAATCTGGCTTTTTGAAAGAAGGAGAAGTTCTCCATTTCATTTTTGCACCGGAGTCACTGGGGGCAATGCCCGTTTTCAAATTGTTGTTCCCGAGTCTAGGAACCTGTAAGCCATGGCCCCCCTAACTCCTGTGATAAAATAACAATTATTGTTTCAATTAAATTATTTTCCAATAATATGTAAAACTTTTGTTTAAGTGTAGGCTCTTTTTGAGTGAACATCTCTCATAAGCGAACAAAATATTTGGAACCGTTGATGTCCTATTGAGATCATTCACTGTATACTTTTATATTTGAGTCTAAAATATTGATTTTTTTTCATTATATACGGTTTTAAGTTACTTGTAACAATAACAAATCAAAGAAATTTTCACAAGACAAATGGAAAGTACAGAAAATGCTTTTAAGTTTTAAAAAGTTTTGCTGTTTTATACAAAAAGTTAAATTTGACATGTTTATATTTATAAAATTAAAAACTGATTTCTTTGAAATGCTGTTCGCCTGATACTTTTGTGTTTATATTTGATAGACGAATTTTTAAAGATTATGTCATGCTGTATACTGCAGTCCCAAACCAAGATATCATATTTGCTTTTTTTACAATTTTGAGATATTTAAACTTCAAAAGTTAAAATGTTTCGTTATAATAATAACATAATACTTATCAAATGTGGGAAGGTGCTTCCTTTTTAAAACTTATGCGATGTTGTTCAAAGTCGTTTCAAAACATCGCGCGCGTTTAATAAAAACGTGCACTTTCTCACATTAGTCACAATTTATAACGAGAACACGTAAACGTATGTACGTAAAAAGTGACAGCCTTGTATAAAAAATGAAACAAAAGATAAACTCGTGCGTAAAAAGGGCTTTTACACACGGACCATAGCTATGTAAATAATGTAAAAACACCATTTTGCATGTCCGTGTTATAAAAATTATAATATGTAAATGTTGTAGGTTTTTCAATTTGGGGTCATCCATAAAATACGTCAAGCGAAATTTACTCGTTTTACCCCTACTCCCGCTTTGTCACGCTGTATCACATTTTCTGCGCGGAAGCGCTCTTTTTTCATATTGAATCCACGCGTGTGTGATTCCACGGAGTTCAGAAATAATTAAAATAATTAAAAATTTGGGTACTGCAGGATTTAATACAATTGCAATGGGAGTGGTTTTATTTTATTGTATTTTATTAGAACACTCCTCTTTCAAAAATTGAAGTAATTAGATAACTGTCGTTTATTCCAGCGGCGTAACAAAAAAAAAGTATCAATAAGGCGTACGTATTCAAGAAATAAAAATGCTTCGTTTTTTATATAAACTTGTTGTTCATTCTAAAGAACAACAGACGTAAAAAATGTCATCAAAATGTTATTACGATTATTATAAATTCATATATAAAAAAGCTATTTTTACCGCGCAGTATTTCCATCTTTTCTTCAGTTATTATTTTTCTCGTTTACTTGGTTTACTTAGCCCGAGAAGAGTGCAAGCGAGTGGAATAAGCTGTTTTTACCTATTAAATGGCAGTTTAGTATTTTAGTTTGCTCGAAACCATACTTTCATTGCTTAATTTTTTGTGAATTTTTGATTTTCACATCAAGAGTACAAAACTGTGTGAGAAACACTGATTTACATAACGGAGTGTCTGCGGGTACTTAGTACTTATTTTGTTTAGCAAATTATAAAATTGCTTATTTTATTATACTTCAAAAAACCTGCTTATATCTTGGAATATAATTTTGGAATTGACTTTATTTCTTTTTTGTCCTTGGTAATTAATATAAAAATGATTTTTCGGGAAAAAGGACTTTATTTATAAGTAAAACACTTAATATTTTATTTTCAGCGACGTTTCGTTCCTTGTTTGGAACTTTATCAAGCTTTAATAACTATTAAATGTTGTGATTAAATAGATATAAAAGATAATATATACATGTGAATATAAATTTGAGTTTAACAATATTAATACAAAGTTTATAAACGAAATTATTATAAACTTTGTATTAATATTGTTAAACTCAAATTTATATTCACATGTATATATTATCTTTTATATCTATTTAATCACAACATTTAATAGTTATTAAAGCTTGATAAAGTTCCAAACAAGGAACGAAACGTCGCTGAAAATAAAATATTAAGTGTTTTACTTATAAATAAAGTCCTTTTTCCCGAAAAATCATTTTTATATTTTTTTTATAATTTTGGAATATTTCTAAACTTGTAGTTATTAGTGTATTTGCCATATGGCAACATACACTATTGGCGTCGGTCGGATGGCGGGACCTAGGGGTCGGACCAAAATTTCTCGACGTTTCATAACCTCCTAAACACTTTGGCAACATTTTTGAAAATGTTTATATATATATATATATATGTGTGTGTACGCGCGATAACTTTCGAAAGAGTTAATTGATTTCAACGAAATTTGGGCCACGTGTTGAAATCCATCACCGCAAGAAGCCTATTTAAAATGGGCCTAATCGGGCTATTTTAAGGGTAGTTTTTAGGGGTTGAAACCTGTTTTTGGGCCCCAAAATACCGAAAAAATTCTCCGAATCGTTTCAAAATTGAAATTTAACCCTTTGGTAGTGGTTAAAAAGTGTCCCCACAATTTTAATAAAATCGGCCCGACAGGACCGGATTTACAAATTTTATGAAAACACTAGTTTGCAGATAGTGACTTATTTATTGAAGGGTGTATTTAATTCGGTGTAGACGTTAGATTGATAATAATATTACAATTAAGAAAAAAATGTTATTTTAAGGGGTGTATTAAGGGGTTAAATTTTTTATTTTGCCCAAAAACAAACTTAATTTCACATAATAAAAGTATAAAACCATACGGCCCTATTATACAAGCAAATACACTATATTGTCGGCAGGGTTTTGGCACTGCGACCCGGGTTTTTTTTATATTATGATGGATCGCGCTGCTTAGTCAAAGTGCACCAAGGTTAGTAGATTACAGAGGCTGCCTCTCTTCGTTGGTAGTGGGAAAATGACGTCATCCATCGAACCTGTCAATTGATTGCGTGGCAACGGCTATTGTTCATAAACAGTATTTAACAAATGTCAAAAAAATCAAAAGACAGAATATTGATATTATTTGCAATAAATTGAGTTTTTAAGATAAGAGATATAGGTACATAGTCCTAGTTAAATATAAATGACATTTTTGTTGTTGTCTTTAGGTTGATAAAAACACGAACAGACTGCCAGCTTACGCTGATTGGTCAGATAGAACGAAGTAGCCTCTGTAATTTACTATTCTTGGTAATACAGTGCACTTTCAGTTTCAAAGACTGGAAAAGTCCTAATTTAATAAATGTGAACTAAGTGAAATAAGCTTTCCATAAGTATGTATATTCTAAGGGTATATATGCGTTTCACGTGGATCTTACTTTTTTCTTTTTTAATTACATCAGTCTGAATATTGTTTCTGCATCATATTTTATCGATATAAATGCTGTGTTATAAAACGCAAAATATAAACTGACTTTTTTATTTAACCAAAATATTTGCACACGCCACTGAGTCGTAAATAATTAAATATTATGTAAAACTTGTTCGAACTGCTATCCTGATACAATTATTCTTATTAACTGCGGGTGGAGTCAAAAGACACAATGCTTATAAATGAAATATATTATATGTAGTGTCTGATAAAAAAAGGACAATGAATACATTTTGGACTTAGAAAAAATTAAACACAAAACACATGAGCATAATTTGAGAAGTCAAATGTTACGAAATATGTATGGATATATCTTATACTTACTTGACTGGGACATATTAATGCAATTTTATAAACAGTTTTGTCGTTGGAAATTTGACAAGTCCGAATTAATAGTTTTTAATTGACATAGCTGTTGCAGACGAAACAATTTGTGTTACGTTTTCTTCTCGAACACAGATTAATTTTATAATGCTAATTTAAATGATCCGCAAGTAATCGTGTCTAGCCCCCTTCTTTGTGTCTTAAGACCGTCTTAACCCATGGGGGGCTCATGGTACGTTAATGTAAATGGTGCCTCTTTAACATAAATTTGGGTTATCAGTAGAAATAAACAAGATTCTAGCTCTAATTGCTATTTTGCCACAGGAGTTAGGGGTTCCCATGGCTCGTGGGACCTCCCATCAACTAGCCACTCCTGCCGAACATGATTTGCCGAGCCTGAATGTAACAAATATATCTCAAGGAAGTTTTATAATATCGTTTTTGAATACTTACCTTTTATTTAATGCTAAAATCTCTGGCTCCTCTGGAGGCATAGATGATCTTTGCTGTCGAGCGTTTATAATCTGCCATCAATTTTTTTTATAAGCATATCGAATAATAAATTAAAAATAATTCATTGAACGATTGGCTAGGTAGTAGAAAACACCCCGTATATAAAGACTTATGCAACTGCATTTTTATTGTCGTGCTGTTTTATTCACAGCAGAAATACCTCTTAAATACTTCTGGGAGCTGGATAACAAATTTTTGATTTTTCGGTTTGTTGAAATTATTTCAATCTTAGCAAAATTTTTGTTTTTTTTTGTCTTTCTCCATACGACATTGTACTTTTATGATCAATTGTAATGTAATAGATGCTCGACAACCTTAGAATGTCCACAGTCTACAAAATATTGTAACGTGAATGCGAATTTTGTGTGTAATCGTGAAAAAAGAACTTTTTTTTGTTGCAAATACGATCGTATTGAATCGACATCAAGTGACTGGGCGACCCCCATTCCAGGAACTTTCATGCCTACATTTTAAATCAAATATTGTTTTATGTATTTTTTTTCTATCAATATTCATTTAACAATAATTATTGTATTAAAATGATTGGAAATTATGTTTGTATTATTAATAATTTTTATTGTGAGAAAATAAACACAAATAAACTAAGAGAAAATATGTTTATTGTAAATCGTATAAATATCTCTTTGTCTGTATGGTGCTCTACTCCTAAAATTACAATTATTAAGTATGTGGAGAAAACATTTTTCAACACGCATTACCTCTGCGTGTCTCTGATACCCTGATCCTAAAATGTCAAATTTTAAGATTTTCCCTGTTGTTAATGTACACCTCTTCGTGTCTATGGTGCCCTACTTCTAAAATGACAAATTTTAAGAATTTCTCTGTTCAAATTTAATACGTATAAAATGCCTCTTCGTGTCTCTGGTGCCCTACTCCTAAAATGTCATATTTAAAGTACTAGTTCGTAAACGAAAATTTATGAAACAAGTATGTTATCGTGGTTTTAAACCATGGAGTAGTAGCAATTTAGTTCATGTGTAGGAATGAGTGTCGCTATGGTACACTTAAAAAATTTTTATAGGGTTGGCCGCGAATCAAACGCTATCTATGGATTCCTTAATGCAATGTACGTACATCTTTAGCCATTTCCATTAATTTTTGTACGGCAACGCTTTCTTGATTGAACTAAGAGCTTTAAAAATATTTCACTAAATGTCTAAAAGATAAATTTATATCACGCTAAAAATATTTTGTAGATGCAGCTGTTTACTAATCAATTTTTCGTTTAGTTCCAGAACTTGCCAGTACAGATTTCAAAAATGTTTATTATTGAGTGGATTGAGGGTTTTATTTGAATTCTAATTATACAATAAACATCGCAACTTTAAATCACTTTAGTTTTATTTATTATCGATTTTAGTTTTATAATTATCTATAAACGATTATTCTATGACTGCTTTTTATATAATTCAAAAATTACTAATACAAATCTTTTTACCGATTATCGCTTAATAGGGTATTATTAAAAATAATTTAAGTTATTCTATAAAAAATTTACAACAGAAAAAACACAACTATTCACAATTTACAAATTAACTGATTTTAATTTTTAAACAAAACCAAAACTTTTGTTTTTTGCTTTAAAACAACAGCATTTTCTATCGACTAAATAAAATACGATTTTTCTATTATTTGTTCTGTTGATCCTTTTAATTTATTCAACAAAAAAAAAAAAATGTTTTTCTAGATCAGGCAGGTCCCGTTTTGCGAACGAAGTAAAGCTAGGAAATATCTGTTGTTTCTTTATAGCTTACAATATAATAATTACACTGCTATTAAAAAAAACAAAGAAAAGAAACAATTACTGATTAAATAAACAAAAAAAGAAAAGAAATAGTAAATAATCAAGTCAGTGAATAATTTTACTTTATAATACACAACGTACAATACCTATATAGAAAGTGAGTGCCAGCAATTGCGTCTTTTAAAAATGAATATACCATTTTATATTTTCAACATTCATTATTTTCTAATAAAAATAAAAATTTGAATTTATACTTCTACCGGTTCTCAGATCAGAACCTGGGGATCTTGTAATACCAGAGACATGGAAATGCCGTATAATCAACGCAATGGCATCGCTACAAACTCCGTGCAGAACGACTGTTGGCTCCAACGTGTCAAATTTCTAAAATTTTTGTTGTTTTGTTTCTTTTCGACTTGTTCGTGCAGCAAACATTCCCCTTAAATGTTTTACCCATTTGACATTTCCCGGTTATGGCACAGCACACAAACCAAAATAAATAAATAGTGTATTACACCACAAGGGTAGAAAGTTGAAATTCCTGCACTGCGCTTCATGATGCCCGAGGCGAAGCCGAGAGCAACATGTTGGGCAGCTCAAAGTTTTTAACTTTCGGCCCGTATGGTGTATACTATTTTTCTTTATATCCGGCCGAAAGTACGTGCTTTCACCATTATATAAGAAGACTAATAACTTTCAAGTGAGCAAATTTGAAGTTATACTCAATAACAGCTGTTAGCTAATACTGGCTGGCGGCAGTCTCACGTATCAGTGTGCACGAGAAAACTCTTTCATCCCGCTGTTACTTTGTTTCGGCCCGCTGTTATAGATGGCGTGCGAGTAATTCCAGCAGAGCATAGACAGTGCTGGCCGAAACAGTTTTCTCGTGCACACTGATACCAAAGTACGTACTTTCGACCGGGTATAAAGAAAAATAGTATACACCACACGGCCAGAAAATTGAAATTTCTGCACTGCGCGACACATGTTGCCCTCGGCTTTGCCTCGGACATCGTGTCGCACAGTGCAGGAATTTCAGCTTTCTGCCCTTACGGTGGTGTAATATACTTATGCATTGTTGCTATGTAAAGTCAATGTAAATCTTACAACGATTAGTTACCGACCTGCCTACCAACTGACAGTTCAATTCCAGTAAGCTCCGCCTTTCTGCACGGAGTTTATAATACTTGACTATTTCTCAAGGCCGTTTGTGTTATCTGTATGATTCGATTCGAATTTTATCACAGTCTAGAAAAGACTTAAACCAATTTAGTACATTCTGTACTGCTTATTTAATTTTGAAACACACATTTTAATTGCTATCACATTCAATAGCGGTAAATATGATATTACGATGTGATGCTTACTAATAAGAAAAATGTATTGTATTATATTTGCAAAAAAAATTTAAATAACCGAGTGCCAGTCAAGAGAATAAATTTATCTAATAAAAATGTCGACAATCTTGCGGTATAACTGTCCTTAATTCAGATTTTGACCGCATTAATGATGACGTGCGCTGCTCAACTGTTGTGAGTAGACTATAACAGAGCCATAATCATTCATGCGGTCAAAATCTGAAGTAGAGACCATAATACTGCAAGAATTCCAGAATGTCAAGTATTTTTCTCTGTCACATAATATTTCTGTTGATACGGAACCTATTTCAAAAAGATTATTTCGTCAAACTAAAATTGTAATAAAAAATACTAGTAGAAAACTATGAAAAAGATTTTTTACACATGAGAAATAGCAACTACCTAATTTTTTTTTCTTCTTATATTTACAGATACATACTTTGAAATAATATCTTAACGATGTTTTGACTTCTTTTTCTTTTTCGACTTTTTATTTTTATGTTTTCTGGTTTTGTTTTTCTTCGATTTCTTCTCGTCTTCCGAGCTCGATTCGCTATCTGATTCGGAACTGCTCGACGATGAATTTCTCTTCTTATGTTTTTTATGTTTCTTATGTTTTTTCTTATGTCTTTCCTCTTCAGAACTAGAACTATCTGAACTACTTTCAGAACTAGACGACGATTCTTTGGCTTTCTTTTTACTAACTGCATCATCGGTTTTACGTTTTTTAACAGTTTCATCAACGCCGGCATTTTCTGAGCTTTTAGATCGGTCGCGTTTTTTAGACGATTCGTTTTTGGGTTTATCTTCCCCGTCGGATTCACTCTCCAACGCATCGTAATCCGGTTCAAAATTCGATTCGTCGAGTGTCGGTTTTCTCCTTTCCACTATTTTCTTTTCGGTCGTCTCTTTCTTTTCGGCCACACTTTCTTCTTTTTTCTCTTCAGCTTTCACCGACTTCGTCTCAGATTTTTTATTTTCTTCACTGTCATCTTCTTTCTTATGTTTTTTACTTTTCTCTTTTTCTTTCTTATGTCTCTTATCTTTTTTCTTGCGTTTGTCTTTATCCGACTTCTTCTCTCTGCTTTCGCTTCTCGATCTCGAACGTTTAGTTCTCTTCTTGTGTTTGTCGTCCTTGTGTCTTTCTACGATTCTCTCTTTTTTTTCCGGTCTCTTGACTAAGCTCTTGGTGGCCGTATCCGAATGCATTCTCGAATGTTCTCTTCTCTCGTCGTCCCTTCTGTCGTCGCGTCTATGATCTCTTCTGTGATATTCTCTATAATTTCTACCTCGGCTTTCGGGTCCCATGTGTCCTCTTCGTTCCGATTCGGAGTAGCGTCCTCTGTTGTAACCGTCGTGTCTCGATTCTACTTTTCGCCTATCGTCGATTTCGACTCTTCTCCGATCGGCCATCCGGATCGCCTCTTCTCGTTCTCTGCGACTCAGCGGAGATAGCGTTCGAGAACGATTGCGATCGTAAGGTTTCTCGTCTTTAGTAATTTTATCCAAATCTTCGACTTTGGAACCCAGTCGTTCCCTCACCGACAGCCTGACAGGCGGTGTTTTCTGCTGCTCGGGTTGAGGCGGATTTATATCGACCAAACGAGCTTCCCAATTATTCGAATCCGTCGGTATGGTAACTTGTATGTTCGAAGTTATGACCGGACTTTCTTTTTCAATCTTTGCGGGCGAATCTTTTGACGGCTCAACAGATTTCTCCCCGGAATATAATTTTGCCCGATCGACGCTTATCTTTTTAATTTCTATAGGTCGAATAGCGTTTATCGCTTTCTTGAAAATCGCATTTTCAGCATGTTTCAGCACTTCTGAAGTGACTATTTTATTACCGACCGGTTTTTCAAAAACAGACTTGATGTCTAACTTTCCTTCTGAGCCGTCTTTATTATCGGCCGCAACGGTTATTTGCTCGTCATCTTTTTCCCACTTGGAAAGTTCGGGTAACGGAGCCAGAACTTCAGCCGAATCCTTTTTCGTTTTCGAAGATACTTCAAAACCTTCATTATGCAAGTCATTATCGTTGGCTTGTATTTCCAGCCCGTCGAACGATGTATCTCTTTCTTCGTTTTCGTTAGCTTCTTCCGGTTTATCTAAAATTTCGGACGTTTGTTCCGTTTCAGTTTTACCTTCCTGTAGTTTCCCGTAATTTTCGACGACTTTAGCGTCGACACCTTCCGATAAAATATCCCCGTACAGATCGTCCGCTTTGCCCTCGGCTTTTTCTTTCTTACCGGGACTGGTATGCTTCTCGTGTTTTTCACCTTCGTTCTTTTCAGAAACATGCGAGGAAACTTTTTCGCTATTTTCAGTATCGTCTTTATGTTTTTTCTCCCCGGCCTTTTTAATTTTCTCTTGTTCTTTCCTCTCTCTCTTCTCCTTTCGTTTCTTACTTTTCTCGGCATCTTTTTCCTTCTTTCGTTTCTTCTTATCCTTACTTTTTTTATCTCTCGACTTATCGTCTTCCGTACTCTTTTTATCCGATCTCCTGTCTCTGTCCGATTCCATTTTTGTGTCCGAAGTTCGCCTGTCTCTTTCGACAGAGTCGCGCCGGTGTCGTTTATGTCTGTCCGGAGTGGAATGTCTCGACTCGCCTTTGTTCCGTATCGGCGAAATGCTGTGCTTGTGTTTTCGTTCCGGAGTCACGGACCTCTTACCGTGATCCCTTTCCTTCCTGTCTCTATCTCTGTCACGGTCCGCGTCCTTCGTCCTGTCTCTTTCTCGATCTGTATCTTTGCCGCGGTCCTTCGACCGTTCTTCGCGTTCCCGTTCGATAATCGGCTTCGTAATAACGGTATCTCCGGCGAACGGATCGACTCCGGGCGGTGCTTCGCTTATCGCCGCCGCGTTGTGCGAATCCAATCTCGGCGATTCGAAACCCGGCACCGTCGGCTGTTCGGTACCCGGTGGCACTACGTTACCGTAAGGTTCGTAAGATCTCGGCGCCGGCGACGCCACTCTCGGAGGCGGCTGATGTTCGATCGGATGCAAAGGCTCTGGATGAGCTGGAGGCGCAGTCTTTACACTCATTAAAGATGGTGGATACTCTCGAGGAGGGTACCTAAACAGAGAACAAACGAAAATTATTCACAAATGATAAATTGCTTTACGAAATTTTATACAATTAATATTTTAGGCGCTCTTTAATGTCTGACGATGAAATTCACAAACTTTCAGCAAAACGAAACGAAAATTCGAGTTACTCTTTAGCTATTTCAGTTACGTCATCAGTCTCTGAAATTCGAGTCCGATTTCTGTAGAGCCAAAATCCGGGTAATCTTTCAATTAATTTTTCTTTTAATGCGCGATTTTGTTAAATTACAAAAATTTGTTCTAAAATTATATCAGTTACGGTAACAATAATTAGTCACTGCGCATGTCTGACGCACTTAGTTGTTAAGCGTCTAGAATACATAGTCAACATAACTGAAGTAACTAAAGCAGCTGATGTTTGCGAACATATTCGTCAGATCTCTATTTTATCTGCAAATAAAGTTCCTTTATTATCGGCTTTAATAAACAATGTATAATCGGTTAAAGTTGCATATGTCACCATTTTTATTTTGTTTTATTGCTTCAAGTGAATTTGTTTTTTAAAAAACAAAATAAAATCGGTTTTTTAATAAATCGACTGTTAGTTTTCAAATTTAATCTCTTTATTCGTGTTGTATTTTTACAAAACAGCAAAACTTCTCAAAGAAAATAAACTGAAATTTTGCTGCTAAAAAATTTCAAATAGTGTTTCCAAAGAGTGCAGTGAATTTGAGGGAATGCTTGCTCAAATCAATAATAAAATTTTGGTCATTCAGAAATAGTACAGCTATAACTCCTGTAAAAATCAGAAAATTATCAAATTAAATAGGTCTTAACGCTAATAAATATACAAATAATCAGTATTGCCAACTTAGCCGACTTCTAGACTATTTAAAAATCGTTCGGCTAGCAATTTTTCGTAGCCAGAAATTTGGTTTATTATTTTTCAATCGCGTAAATCACATGACGGTCTATTTTTCGCTCCAAGAGACAGTCCTGTCGATAATACGGCTCGAGGTATCTTTCCATTACGGCGTCACGATCAATCCATTATATGAAATTTATTCCCCCTTGCAGATTATCATTCTAAATAAACTAGAAAAAAACGGTTTATTTAGATTCATAATGTACATTGGCGAATAAATTTCGCTCGTCGCGTCGTTCGCGTGGTGGAAAGATACCTCAATGCAGCGAGAAATGGACGCAGCTGGTTTATCACATGGACATAGGAATATAGAGACAGAGCTTGTACTAGGATTTTAGACGAGTGGGGGTAAAGCCGATGAAGGGACGCGACGAGGTGACTGGTATTCGTTTGTCATTGGCCGGGGCACTGCGCATGTCTAGTAGCTTGAAATTTATGTTGATAATACGGTGTAAAAAGAAAATTTCTTTTGTATGCAGCACAATGCCCGTCCAATCATCAATCGACACCAATTTTACTTTGTACCAATGCTTTGTACCCGTCCCTCACTGGATTCCTCCCCATCCATCTCTATAATTACTAGATCCATGGTTCACCATAGTTGTGATCTACGCGTTCAATGACAAAAATTTAGCCGATTTTGGCCGAAAACGGCCGACTTAATTTTATAAGAGTTGACAACACTGCAAATATTTACCTGCATCTTCATTGATTTAATTAAAACGTTAAGAAAAAGGACGATTCACAGCAGCGATGCAGTGATGAGTTGAAGAAAATCCTCCATATTTGTTTTCATTCTTTGTTTTTTTAGGTTATGTGGAAAGTTTGAAAGGGTTTTTTGAGAAAAAAATATGTCGGCGTAACAAGCATTCACATATATTAAAAAACACCAATGAAATGAAAAATAAGGACACAGAACTCGAACCCTCTTTCATTAAAATGTACATTTGAAGCGGATATTAATTTTTGGTTGTACCGTTTTTTTTGTAACAATATTTATAACAGAGCTTTCTAAATCAAGAATAATGTCCTCCATTTAAAGTACTGATACTAAATAGTGTCACAAAACAACCGAGAGTGTATTTACAAAGCGTGTCTCAATTATCGACACGATCTAGCGGAATTTGTTGGAACTAACAGGGCACTTGATTCAATAATTACATGCTAAAATATTGTGATAATTTCTCCGATAGTCTCAAAACTGTTTGAATTAAATACATTTCACAGTTAAAAAAACTAATGCAACGTTATAGCGGCCCGTTAGTTGACCAATAACCAAAACACGGTCTCCCTTTTTAGCCTAAGTTCTGGAAAAACAATACCCCAAGATTTCAAACCTCGATTTCCACTAAAAACAACTGACCCATTCACCTGTCAGGCGACAGTTTTTAAAAACAGTAAATTCCGTTTTTTCCAAAACAAATTCGTTGGTCACATGGCATTGCGTCAAAACCAAGAAGATTAAACTTTAAGGAGATTGATCTCGCGTGCTGCAAGCGGGACGAATTCTGGTCGCTGTTAAGTAGCGCTGGGAGCGCATTTGTGAGCGACGCAATGCACTACTGCGCCAGTGAGAATCTGTGTAGAACGACCGTAACCTCACTTTCTTAGCCACTTTAAAGTGAGATTACGGTCGATCTATATAGATCCTCACTATCACAACCATCACCTGCGCAGTAGTGTACTGCGCCGCTCACATATGGACTCGCAGCGCCACAGCAGCGACCAGAAGTAGCCTCAACGCTCTTTCTACAAAAGTAACGCAGTTCTATTATTCTCGTCTTCTTGGTCGAAACGCTGCAGGTTCCACCATTGTTTAAGCGCCGAAAAGAGATCAAGCACGCAAACGCTCGTCAGATTATAAATCAATCGTGCGTCAATATGCGTTCATTGGTTTCTTCATGTCGAAGATTTCCATCAAAATGATGGGCGCATAGGTGCAAAATGATGAGAGCCGAACGCAAACTCACACTCAGTCTCAAAAATACGCTGTGCGCATGTGCGCCATCATTTCGATGCGCATGTGCGATAAGAAGAAACCAACGGGCACATCGAATATGACAAGTCCGCGTCTTGAGATCGAATTTAGAATATGCCCGCACGTTCGATTATAAAACCGACATTTAGTCAAATATAAAAATGGCGGGATTTAGGATGAAACAGGATGCGACTTCCATTTTTAATGTTGATGTGTCCACTTTTTCTTCACAGTTGAAAGACGATTCACTTAATTTTCGGTCGACGTTTGCAGACGCTAATCTTTTCAATTATTTTAAATTTTAATTATTGGTTAAGCATGTAAATTTATAGAACAAAATTCTTTATTTCCAAAAGGAATAACAAAAAAAAATTTTTTTATGCATATTTATCTACAATTACAACATTATAAAATTTATAATTCGAGCGAGATTCTCTTTTATAAACAAAAGCGTATCTCGTGAAACAAAACTGTCTAAAAAATCACTGATGAGTTTTAGTCAACAATAGAACTAATAAGCTTCGATAAAAAACAATTGTCTTACTTGATTTTGTCGTAGTCGATAAACAATCCGAATTTGCGCATTTTTGTTAACGAAAGTTCATCAATGAATTTTAAATATCCTAAGACGGTTCTCTCCAAGGTTAGTAGAATACTACAGATAGGGCTAACATTGTTGAAAATGTGACAAGTCGAGCCGGGATAGAGGGTAGGGGTTGTAGGCCTTGAGACGTTTTTCCCAACTGTCAAACATTCATCATAATTGAAAAATCAAACCAAAGGTCTTGAATGATGTAAGCAATCGATTCAACCAATCACCAACGTGACAGATTTTATAACCTCTTACGCCCGAACTATAGTACTCCACTAACCTTGACTAGAATACTATAAGTTGGGCGTTACTATTGTTGAAAGTGTGAGTAAGCGAGGCGGGAGAGAGGGAAGGGGTAGTAGACCTTGAGAGCTCTTTTTTAATTGTCAAACGTTTATTATAATTGAAAAATAAAAAAAGGGTCTTGAATGACATAAGCAATCGATTCAGACGTGACCACTTTTACTTATAACCTCTGACGCCCAACCCATAGTAATCTACTAGCCTTGGGTTCTCTCAGCTTTATAGAAATATTTGCGGCTCATTAAATCTAACTTTCAGTCATTAACGACATCGGAAAGAGTTTTTGCAAATTATGCAGCTGCAATATCGGCACTGCTTCTAAATTATTCCGTCCAAAGTCATTATATTGCTAATATAAACCTGAGTGTTATATTTATAAACACACCCTTGCTAGATTGCTGAAAGCGGTCTGAAAATCTAATTTGTCAATGACCTTAGATTGTGACCACACATATTTTTTCATAAGAAAAGTGTTGAACTTTAAATCGATCTTGTTTGAAAAGCAATTGATCGATCGAAACCACATTTTTTTAAACCTGTGTATACATCAACTTAACATTGTATTCTGTACAATTTCCACTTCTAAATAACATTTTTGTACGCATTTTGATCAAAATTTAGCTTGGATAGCGATTTTTTCTAGGGATATCAATCATTTGTTTCTGTGTGGGTGAAATCTAATGTTCTACATGACAATGAGTTTCATTAGACTGCTTCTGCATGTATAAAAACTATAATTAGATGACCACAATGTAAAGTCGTTGTCAAATCAAATTATTTGACAATGCTTTCTGCAACTCAGCATTTAAAAGTCGTTATATATATTTATTATAATGACATAATCTAAATTATAAGAATTTCTATTTTAATAAGACTAATAAAAATATCTATAAAAAAAACAATAACAATAACCTCAAATTTTTCAGAGATAAAATAATTAGAGCTTCAAGTTTTGATTGAATTTTTGAAAAAGAATGCGTTGTTTACGAAATATTATCGCAAAAATTTTGATATTCTAATAATTGAGAAAATACGCTTTCTAGAGAATGAGGGTTAATAACTGGATTGAAAAATAATCCTTCAGCTATTTAAGTTAGAATTTATAAAAATGATAAAAGCTATATTTTTAGGATCGATGCGTCAAAAAAAAAAAAAAAATGATTAAGGCAACCCTGGTAATAATTTTCTGAAGCGCGTCATACATTTTTAAAGTTTCAAAGAATTTTTATAAATTTTCACGTTCACAAAATTCGATAGGGAGAGTTTAATTGTTAAAAGGATAAGCGTCTTTTTAAAATGAAATTTGACGGTATTTTCATGTAAAGGGGACATCAGACTTTTAATATTTATCGTTACTTAATCCAATATGCTAATTTTAATCATTTAATGTTCAAATAATATTTTCATAAACATTTAACCGCTAAGAAGTCAAATTACACTGGACACAGCGTTTTTACAAAATATACAAAGGCTAATTTAAAACAGTTTGCAAAATTGTGCAACATAACCTAACTAGGGTAAATTAGATGACATAATTTTATAAAACTAAACAATCAGTCAAAATATTTAAAATGTATGGCATTATCATTAAAAAAAAATATCTTATATTTTATTTTTTTACGATGTTCGGTTGTAGCAAATAACTAATAAAATAAGACAAAAATGGCAAGTCCAGCTAAACGATCAAATCTTTTGACCACGAAGTATATCTATAAAGGAGTCCAAATGGCATTGGCTTTTTCATGAATTTTGCGTCCACAAAAACGGGTTCACCTAACAGTACATTTTTTGGACACTTATAGCGCTGATGTTCAGAACGTACCATTCACTCAATAAAACGAGTAGCGCACTCAACCTGTTCATGAAATCGAAGCCCCTTTTATAACATTGCGTTTGGGCTCTTCAAATCTATATTTCGTGATTTTGACGATTAATGTTTAACTTTTCCTTTGACGGAACAATTCACAAATTTAACGGACCACCTTGACTATTTTATCGGGTAGGTTTCAAAAATTATTCTACCAGATGCAGCATTTAAAACCATAAAGATTCTTATCAATTATTACAGCTTTTCACGGAACACTTATTGGTTTCCCGCGAAACGTAGGTTTAAAAGCGCTGGTCTAGGATTTGCTTTATTATTTTTGCCACAACCGAACACATCAAAATAAAGCCTTGAGTTTTTTTTCTGTATTGCATCTACCAATCTCTTAATGGATGGATTATGAATGACGGCCATTGTCAAGATCATTAAATACATCGGTTACCCCGTTTATAACGTCAGCTGGAAGACCGTTCAATATTTTTATCAACCGCGCAATATCAATTGACAGTCCACTCGATGACGTCATTCCCCAACACTATACAACGGAAGTCGGTCACCTCTGTATCTAATAAACTTGATTTATTGTAACCAATCTGAGCACTACCATATTAGGACGGGCGACTTTTTTAGTGAGCCGTTTAGTTTTGAAAATCAGAAGCTAACAATATATCCAAAATCAGGGTGGTCGCTTTTTCTCCAGAATAAACCGTGACTTTTCACGGTCTTCTGGATGATTTTTTTTAGTTTTGTTCCCTAACTTTACATACGTAACCAATAACCAAGGTTAGTAGATTACATAGGTTTCCTCGTTCCACTAATATTTTTGTCAACCTATAATGACAATATCGAAAATGCAATTTATATTTAGCTAGGACGATATAAACCTTTTACTTTAAAAATTTAATTTATTGTAAATATCAATATTCTGTCTTCATTTCTTTGATATTTGTGAAATAGCGCCATTAAAGTTTATAAACGACCGGTTGCCATGCATTTAATTGACAGGTTCGCCAGATGACGTCATTTCCCCCACTACTATACAACGGAACGAGGCGACCTCTATATGTAATCTATTAGCCTTGACTTCCGCCAAAATTCCCAGAGACTTTCATGTTTTCATGGCCACCCTGATAGTATCAGAGATGGGTGTTTGCATTACAGTAGTAATTTTTTAATTACTATGCTGGTAGGCATAGCCGCCGGGTTTCTAAAACGTCTGTGAGAGCAATGAACTAAAACTCAAATTGTTATTCGAAGATTTGATGAATCATTTTAACTGTTTGACTAAAATTACGAAATTAGCAAGTTTTCATTTGACGAAAATACCAAAAACAATTGGAACTTGACATATGGGCGGAGTTTAGGCCAAATGTAATGTCGAATACACAATTTTTCATATATGTAGCAATACCAATGTAGCAATACAATGTGTGAATTGAGTATTTGAATAAAAAAAAAAACTAATTTTTTTTTATTTTTTAAATAATATATCGTAAATAACATTGAAGAACGAAAAGAAAAAAAAATTTAAGCCATAGGTAATTAATCACAAATTAATTAAAATGTATAAAACTTCATAAGATATAACTTGATTACAAAACGTACCAGGAATGTTTGTGACGTCAAAATGATAAAAGTTGTGTATTTGTGTATGGCTTTATAATACATACTATCAAAGTAACCATGGCAACCAGGACCATAAAAACATTTTGACGTCACAGAGGTTTTTGGCGCGTTATCGGATCTTAGCTTAAACATTATTTTTAAAACAAATATAACTCTTTCATTATGAAATTAAACAAAATAATAAAAGTAGTTTCGCTATAAAACTTGTATGTGATCTTTCCATTTATGTAAAAAAAAAAAAAAATAATTCAAAAGCCCAATTGTTTAGATTTCCGTCGCCAGATGTCGCATTGTTTTGTCAAAGCACATCACGTCATACTAATAAGAATAAGTTATAAAAAATGCTAACAACATGTTTGCGATATCTTTAAATTCGACAGATATTTAATTTTCTGCACGTAGGATCGCTAACAAGGCTAACATTCCTAATTGACATTTCATTTCTTTTACATTTATTCAAACGTTGTCTGTTACCTTCATGGCTTGCTGTATTAATAGTTACTATTTACCATGATATTTGTGCCGCATGACTTCATCCGCATAGCGCGGAGAATTGTCAAAATTAAACTTTGAAGTTTTATTTTTAAAGATATTACAAAAACTCTTTCGACATTTTTTAAATTGTGATTAAGAGTTTAAAAAAAAGCGAAACTTCCTAATTCAGAAAAAAAGTCAGTTAGTTTATGGTCCCACGTACCCGGCGTCAATGCTTATACCAAATTATTCTATTAACAAGAATTTTCTTATTGACATTTGTAAGGTTACATTTTCGATTAGCTTTAGGATACATAAATCTGTATAAGGGATCTAAATTTTGTAAGAATTAAAAAGCTTATCTCAAATTAAGTAATTAATCTAGTTCACTAGTGACTAGGTATTTCTGTTCTACGATTTCCGGTTTTAATAGTATTTTCCGATGCCTAAACATAATATCTTTGTTTTCAAGTATTGATTCAAATCACGCGCGCGATTGCATACAGCGCATGCGTTTGTTCACGCAAAAAAGAGCGCCTCGTTTTTTCCCGTTTCACGAGTGGGTATTCTATGAATGAAACAACTCGTAAAGTCGAGAAATACCTGTACAAGTTTTTCCAAAGACAGCAGAGTGATCTATGTAAATTATAGTTTATTTCACATGTATAAAAACTGTTAGAAATTATCTCTGTGATTATGTTTATCTTTTTTCGAAACATAATATATAAAATATATAAGGATTTAATACAATGCTGCATCCATTAAGCTGTAGATATGGAGTGCTACTGTACTACTGCCATTTGCTAATGTACCGATTAGAAGCCATTTTCAGAAAAGTAATAATAATAATAATAATAATAATAATGCGTTTAACGTCCGTTTCTCGACTTTATGTCATAACAGACGCCATTCGCTCCATTACTATTTTTTCATCTACCACTTCCCGTTATTTTCTACATTTTTTACAACTTCAACTTATGTAATAGCAATGGACGAATGAAGGAATTATAGGAAATTAGGATAAGGTAGGTAATTTTTGAACTAGGAGTTTAATAGGTAATCGGCCAAGGTCTTAAATAAGGAACCATCTCGATATTTATCTGAAATTAATTGAGGGAAACCATGGAAAACCTCAATTAAGATGGCCGGATTTTCAGAAAGGTAAGTGGCGTAAAAAGCCCGCGAGATTTCAAAAGATTTAAAATTCTATGATATTATTCCATTGGAAATATCAACAACACAATAATCAATGACATTTTGCATTAATAGCTATTTTGACTGTTAATTATTCCAAAAATATCGAAAAATCTATTAAGAAAAAAACATGTTTCTTTATTAACAGATTTTTCGATATTTTCGAAATAATTGACAGTCAAAATAGCTATTCATGCAAAATTTCATTGGTTATTGTAAGTTTTGCTGATATTTCCAATGAAATAATATCATGGAATTTTAAATCTTTTGGAATCTCGCTTTTTACGGCATTTACCTCTCTCAAAATGGCTTCTAACGGACATAGGAGGCGCTAGGGTCGTCCGCAATCTAGTGTGATATGTCTATAACTACTGCGCATACAAACCAACAGAAAAGAGAAAGCGATAAGCACAGTATATGTATGTCTCTGTCTGACTTATCTCGTATGTCGTTAAATAAAAACGGAATGGCTACCGCAATTATCGCCATGTCTTGCTGTCATTCTGCACGCGCAACCCAGACTAACACTCCATAGCTATAGCTCACTGACTACATCTAGTGGCAGAAAACAAAAAGTATAGCAAAATGTTGTCGAGCGATTAGGCCGCGACTACATGTCAAAATATTACAGGCTTTGAAATCAATTGGCATTGAGATCGGACAGTTATTATAAACATTTTTTTTTGTGAAACTAGATAAACAAAAAAAAACAACGTTAAGAAAGCGTTGAAAATCTACAACAGTTTTTACGGAGCTGAAATAAACTTTACAATTTCTTTATACAAAAAGAGAAAGCCAGAAAGGAACAACTACGAAAATATCAAAGTGTAAACTACGCCAATTTTCTGTATAATTAAAAAGGCCAATACAATAAATCATAGATTATTTTATAATCATAAAATCAATCTGAAATTAAAATCGATACTGACGCTCAAAACGATTTCTAAACATTTGCTCATGTAAAAAAATTCTTGATTCAACAGTACAATACTACAATCATTTTGTATTAAGATACATAACCTAAGATTCCACGTACCGACAGAAAAAAAGTGAATGGCGGGATTTTTACTCGAACTGTGAATATGAAATGATAAATCGTCTGTTTTGAAGTGAAAGTAACTTTGATTCACAAAACAGTTCTCAAATTGAGAAAACAAAAAATTCAAATTTATAGACATAATTTTTTTATCCTTCTAAAATCAATACAAAATACCTGTTATAATAAAAAACTGGGCTACTGAAAGCACGTTGTTATAAACAAAAAAATATTTCTTTTCAGTTTCTAAAATTAAAAAAACTTTCAAAATATTGACACGTCTCATCATACTTCATTTTTGTCCGTAAAGCGATTGTTTTTAGTCATTTACTTTTGAACTTTCAAAGAACCGCTAGAAAATTTGTATTAGGTACAAACTCTCAGTTCTCGATTTCTAATCTCAGAATTTATCATTAAAAATGGTAATGCATTGAATATACGAATTAATACTAGGCTAGATGACCCTAGTGGCCTTGAATAAATAATAACAATTAACAATAATATATAACAAAGAGAATATGTAAAAATATCACAGATAAAACGTATATATCACAAAATGGCGATCACAGATTCTAATTTAAAAGAAAATATCTAAATACATAGATAATTTGTATAATTCGTGTTATCAATAAATTATAAATATAATTTGTCAACGCCGATAAAGCGCCATCTTAATTCTTAAAAACGTTTATTAAAAATTTTAATTTTAAACAAAAATTTCACAACAATGGCCATGTGTCAATTCACATAAGTTTTAATAAAGCTTTCGTGCTGTCAACTGACTAATTTTAAAACACATCTTAAAATGGATTAGTATACAAGTATCAGTTTAATCATATTTGAAGTTAGGTTCGGTTGGCAGCGCTTAATGTAGCTCAGAGTAAATACTGAAATGGTGCTTTGTTACATAAAAAATACACTGAGTCAACACATTCAGTAGATTATAAACGTTTTTAAAATAAAAAACGGTAAATAATTAATACATACATAAAACATATTAAATAAATAACATATGTTCACATATACAATAAATACAATAGCAGAAATCGCTTGATTTCATAACAAGAAAAGACAACTGCGAATCAAAAATAAAAAGAATGGGGGGGCATGTATACCAAAATAATATCGTCCCCTCGAGAAATCCTGGCTAATTAAAAAATTACGCACTACTTATGCGCTGAATCATTTGTTTCTGCGCATAAGCCGCCGATGGCGTCGTGTTTTGTTTTTAAATTAAATTAACAAAAAAATATACTGTAACTTGTAATATAGTGAAGTGGTCAATTTCTAAAACACAATCAAAGTAAATTTTTGTGTGCACTAAATTAATACATGACAAACGACCTTAAAGGGAGAACTGACCACTTATACCTCGATTAACAAAATATTACAGATTATGTTTCAAAAACATGCCAGTTAACACGTAAAACGAAACCATTTTTAAAATTTCATAAAAAATCTAAAATGTATTATTTAAAAAAATAATTATATTGAAGTACTTTAACTTGTATTTTTAAAACTTTGAACATAATTTAAATTTCTTTTTTGTTTTCTCCCAGTTGTCACAATGTTTTCAGACCATCAAAATCATCTATTTCATAGCAGCTCAGTCAGCCCTGGGGTAGAGTGAGTCAAGTAGTCGCTCTAGGCACCAGGTGGCAAGGGACGCCAAAAAGCCAAATGCGAAAAACAATTTTAGTGACTGATTGAAGTTAACACCAAATACTAATTTAATTATATAGCGGTAGGAACTTTCTTAATGTTAAAGAACCAGAAGTATAATAATTAAAGCTACTTCATTTAATTTAAATTCAACAAGTGTTGATGTTTGTAATAAAAGTTGGTTTTTGAAAATTTGGGACTAATTATTTACTTAACATAAAACCGAAGTACAATTTACGTGAAGTGAAAGCGTAGCCCAAAGGGCGCTGAAAAGCAATCTCGCTCTACCCTGATCAAGAGCTAGGGCCGGCGCTGAGCTCAGTAATATGCACGTAGGAAACGAGTAGTTCCTGTTAAAACTTAAGATTGTATATACTTAATCAAGTTTTTTTAATACAACTTGAAAAATTAAAAATGAATTCTTTTCCGATCGATTCAGACTGGCATGTTTATTCTTCAACAAAACCGACTTAAAAACGTCAACAAAACAGTTGAAGTCAACATTTCCGTAATAGAAAACCAATAGTACACTCAAAAAAAGAATGTTTGATAAATACCTGTTGATCGGGGGCGGAGGTCCACTCTGATAGGCTCCGTGATGTCCACCACTAAGAACAGCATGCTCCTGGATTGAATAATACTGTTGCTGGGGTGGCATAATACCGAGAGGGTACTCTTTCCTTTGAGGCGGCGGCAAGTATCTTTGGGGCGGAACTCTCGGTCCTACCGGCGCTGGCCCAACGCTTCTGATCGGCCCCCTATCTCTCGGAGGCCGGTCGATATCTCGACCTCTGTTATCTCTGTCTATTCTGTCGCGGTCGTGCTCGCGGTCTCTCCTATCGACGCGCTCTCTGTCGCGATCGTAGCCATAATCGAACGACGGACCCTCGTAGTAGCTGTTATATTCGCGATCTGGAGGGCCGCCGCCTCCCCGCGGGTTGCGGTCGCGCTCTCTCGGATGATCGCGATTCGGTTCTGGAGGCGGAGCGCGGTCTTTATACCTAAATCTGTAAAAAAAATCGGAATTACATTGGATTTTAAAGTTTAACTTCTTTAGCGACGTATCTGTTTGAAAAACCTGGTCAAGTGCGAGTCGAACTCGCAAGATTAGGGTTTCGTACTATTCCGTTTTCCGTGAGTACTTTAAGATTTAAGATTTTCGTTTAGGTTTTCCTGTAAACTATGGGTGAGATCCGACATTCCCTATTTTTTTCAAAATTTTAGGCCCAGTAGTTTCGGTGATAAGAGGGGGGGGAGGGGGAGGATGGTCAAATGTTCATCTGTTTTCTTAAATAACTTTAAACTATTTTAAAATTATAAAAAAAAATATATTTATATTTGAGACCCTTACAAGTTCTTTCATTTGATATGTCATACGGTAAGTTCTTTTTTTTTAATTTCCAAATTTTTCCCCCAAAAATGACGTCCGTCTTATAGTCACTGACTTACATATGTGTATCAAATTTCAACTCAATCGGTCCAGTAGTTCAGCGCAAATCGGCTAAAACAGTAGGACGGACAGACACACGAGTGATCCTATAAGGGTTTCGTTTTTTCCTTTTGAGGTACGAAACCCTAAAAAGTACGAAAACGAGGGTAAGTAAAACTAACAAATAAAGGGGAAGTTAGTTTGTCGCCTAAATTACATGAAACTGACAGGACAGAAATTTATAATCGTGTTGCATTTTGATTCGCAAAATAGTAAGACAAGGATGAACGGCTTAAATTTAATGTTTAAAACTACGAACAAAACAAAATAATTTCTGTAATTTGACGTACAAACGGTAGGATTTCATAATATATATTTCATGTAAATTCAGAAAGGAAAATATTATATATCATATTCTCTATTTCAAAAAATCATGAAATTCGCGTGACGTAATTTATGGATGGCCCCTTATTCCGACATCATTAAAATGCGCCTATGTCACATAAATAAAAGGGCACCCGATAAAAAATCGTTCCACGATCCGGTTAATGTGAACGAGCTCTTAGGGTTAGGACAAGGTCCGCCACTGTAAGGAAAGCGGAAATGAACATTTAAAAAAAAATGGAACTTATTATTCACTAAAAATTTTGATTCTGAAAAAACTCAAGTCTAAACTGAAACATTTGCTTACCGTGGCGGCGGGGACTGTCGAGGAGGCAAAGGCGACCGATATCTGCCACGCGACGGAGGTCTGCGTCTCGGAGAATACTCTCTCGGAGAACCTCGGAAGCTTGGAGAGCGTGAAAAAGAACGCGACCTACAAAACAATGAATATATTAAAATTGAGTACAGTGCAAAAAAAAGTTCTACAAATACTATATTCGTTGCTAAAAAACATGCTAGATCCTCTCTTAGTGCAACTTCAAGGTTATTCATTGTTTTCTTGGTAGACCTAACCTCAAAGCAACTGGCATAACACATGAACCATGTTGAGAGGATTATTTAGTGACAGATATCAACATATTTACTTGACCATAAAAAAGTTATGATACCATTTTGTTTCAATGCACAATATTTTTTCAACATACAGTAACACTTCGACTTATGCGAATTTTGAGTTATTGCTTATTTTTCCCTACTCGCTTCGCCCCTCTTTGACACTAGAAACATTCTGATTGTATTTCCCACAGTATCCCGAGCTATCAGAAATCAATATATTAAGACCCCGCTTAACGCGAGAAATACGTTCCAATAAGTTCCTGAGCTATACGAAACAGCCCTAAAAGAGGTCTGCTTAATACATAGATAATAGGCATAAGTGAACCAGAACCGAGAATAAGAAAATTTATTGGTGAATACTTTTCTTATCACATTAATTATAGATTTATTAATTGCTAATATCGATTTTTGTTCATAAAACATTTATGAAAATTCAATAAAAGTTCGAGTAAGAAGTCATGTTTGTAATGAGGAAGGTTCCTCATTTGACATATTTTGTTTTTTGTGAACAAGTCATCTAATGTCGTTTGCCTTTTTCTGTTTCGTTCAGCAAGCTGTCGATAGCAAGATATTGCATCAATGACACTTCGTCTTGCCTTTGAATTTCTATCAACATTTGAATTATTTTGTATAAACTGATCCATAATTTACGTTATAGTGGCTAAACTTCTTTTAGAAACCGCGTAATACTGAAACAGCGTTAAGCGGAGCAGCGTTAAGCGAGGTCTTACTGTACTAAAATTTTAGATTTTCGTCTTAAACTTGTTCTATTAATAGAATAGCTTTAAGAAACATTGCGTAACAAACCTGCTTATTGTGAAAGAACGACTTCTCGATCGTGGCGAACGCGACCTTCTTGGATGTCGTGGAGGAATCGGAGATCTGGATCTCGGTGTTCTCGATCTTCTCTTGAGTCTGGGGGGCGGCGATCTCGACCGCGACGACCTGATCGAACGGCTGTGCGATCGGCTGATTCGACGCGGCGGCGGAGAAGAATAAGACGGGCTGCGACTACGCCCCGAACTTCCGCGGCTTCGAGACCTCGGACTGTAGCTGCGAGAGTGTGATCTGCGAGCTTCTCGTGCACGACGATCGCGTTCGTCTTTTTCGCGCAACATGCGTTCGAATGCTGCTAACGGATCGTCTATTACCCTGCGATTAAATAAAACACACATGAAAAATTCCAGTCAATCGGGCGACAGGACCACTCCAACTTTACAAAATATTCACATTTGACACATTATAATAAATTAGCCGCTACCTGCGGCTCTGCACGCGATTGAGACGGAACTCGGCAGCGACAATAGTAGTGGAGCCTCGGGATCCACCATAATACAGTACAATCGCGATAATATGAATATGCACTCTTATGAACGACTCAGTAATATGAACATAATTTTTGTAGAGAATTTAACGCCCTACAAAAAAAAAAAACTTTATCCTTGGAAAACGTTTGAGGCAGTAAACTTAGCGAAAAATCACAAGATAGCTTTTTTGTAAAGCGTTAAATTCTCTACAAAAATATGTATGTCTCATTTTTTATAGATTCATTTGTCCCCAAGTTTTAGGATTTGGAAGAACAAAAGGAGTTTTTCACACGTTATTTTCCAAAAGAAACTTTGGTTGAAATGAAGACTATCTTAGAGTTAATACTAAGAGCTCAAATTTTTAGAGAATTTTTTTTAATCAATTTGGAAACGTTTGACCCTCTGAGAGCATAGAAATTCGACAATACCCCTGTTAAGGACCACCCTATGTACATGTTTCTTGCGAACCTCGATAATATAAACATAACACTAGTATGAACTCCTCAGGATTTTTTGTGTTCATGTTACCAAGATTGTACTGTACTATCCTACTATATACCAATTTTCATCGAGATCGGTCAACTGTTCTTCAGTTATAAAAGTACTCAGGCAGACAAAAATTTTAAAAATTGTAGAATTGGCGTCAGGAATCATAAAACGAATATTTATCACAAAATTTGATAAAAATATTAAATGAGCAGACAGAACCTACAGATTTAGAAGTATAGATAAAATAAATTCATACCCTGGTGGATTGTTTCCATTAAAAGGCGGTCTGACCCCATGGTGACGTGGTGGAGGACCATAGAGACCCCTGGGTCCAGGCGGTGGTACACGAGGAGGATAACCTTGAAACGGAGGCGGCGGTCTAGCAGCGTCGTAATGTGAACCAGGAGGCGGTCGATGCTGATCGAAACCAGGCGCAAACGGTCTACAACAAAAAAAAATTCCATAACAATTTATTTATTGAAAATTAAAATTACTAAAATTTTACTTCGAGCAATTGTCAAAAGTCATACCTTATGTGTGGATTGTAGTCAGCTGGTGCTGGAGGTCCTCTTACTGGA
Organism: Venustoraphidia nigricollis; assembly: GCA_034508555.1. Taxonomy (NCBI): domain Eukaryota; kingdom Metazoa; phylum Arthropoda; class Insecta; order Raphidioptera; family Raphidiidae; genus Venustoraphidia; species Venustoraphidia nigricollis. The sequence goes on from JAVRKA010000030.1 coordinate 651,340, forward strand.
GGCGGCGCTCCGAACGGCGGTGGTTGAAAAGGTGGACCGGGTCCAATAGGCGGTGGTCCGTATCCTCTCGGAGGACCCGTTTGCCCCGGAGGATATCCTACAGGAGGCGCGTGTGGCCTCGGCGGCAATCCTGCCGGTGGTGGTCCTTGAGGTACTTGAATCGTAGGGGGTACCGTGCCGGGCGGTGGCGAAACGAACGGAGAACGTTGCTCTTCTCCGGAAGAAAATGGTTGACCCACGCCCGGTTCATCTACGGTCGGTGTCCCGGGACGCTCTTCCATCTGTTGTTGCGGTCGATGTTCTACATATCCCGTTACAGGAATCTGGTGTTGGATTGGAGCTTGCGGTCTTGGCAACGGATTAGGACGAGGTCCCGAATATCCACCCGGATTTGGATGAGCTCCTGGTGGCACTGGTTGTTTTACAGGAACTGCTTGCAAATATAACAATATGACAAAATTAATTAAATAGGAATATTCCGGAAAAATTCTTGGGGTTACTTTTAGACTTGAAAATTGGTGGACTATGAAATTTTTTTTGTTGTTTAAAAACCTACATTACATAACAAGACAAACAGACAAGAAACGAGCAGTGAGCAAAAATAGAGACTAGTACCCAACTGGGCAGTTAGTTTTTAACACGCTTTTATTAGCTTCAGCTTGTTTGTCTGTAATGGAATCTTTGAACGTGAAATTCACCCACTTCAAAACGTCAGATTAAACTGAAAGTTTGCACACTTATCAAGGACCGATGACAATACAAAAATTTAACAAGTTTGTCCCATTATCCTGACCAGGACCTTCAGAATAAAAAAAAAGAAAAATTACAGCAAGCAAGCTAACAAGCTGTACAGCGATGTACGTTGAGTTGTCTACCTCATAGTCAAATCCAATATTGTTTTTCAGTTTTATAATTAAAATTAGAGTTTAAAAAAACTAAAACAACACGCTTTTATGAATTAAAAAATGCAAAATAATTTGCCAAAAAATTAGCTTTACTATAAAAAGCATGAAGGGCTTAATATCTGTAATAAAATTTTCATTTACTAGCTAACTGTAAACGTAGAGCTATTATGAAAATGTAAGTAGATAGCACCCCACGCTTTTTAGTTTAGTTGTCCAATTATTTTGCATTTGTAGTTCATAAAAGCGTGCTGTTTTAATTCTTTTAAATTCTAATTAGTGTATTTGCCATATGGCAACATACACTATTGGCGTTGGTCGGATGGCGGGACCTAGGGGTCGGACCAAAATTTCTCGACGTTTCATAACCTCCTAAACACTTTGGCACCATTTTTAAAAATGTTTATATATATATTGTTAGAACATTTTTAGAACTGCTGTTTTTCACATGTGTCTACTATACACTGATAACGCTAAAGTATAAACAATATGTGTGGTTCAGCCCTTAGAGATCAAGGGCAGATGCCAGGAAAGCGGAGTCAGGAGGAATAGAGGCACATTGTGGATGATAAAGATTATTTTTTAGTTAGTCGATATTTGGTTGTAAAATAACGCAGTACAAATGCTCCATAATAAATAAAATCGTTTGAAAAGATCACAGTGTGACTATTAATTATTTCATTTTTACCCTTTAAAAAGTAGTTCTAACATTTCAGAAGTTGGGATTATTGAACTTCATGTGTCCTTTCTAAATTTATTTTTTTTTTTGTGTCTATAATTTTATTGTGTGTGTGTTGTATCGTTCGGAAGATTGTTGCATCTTAAGCTCGGAACTGGTATTTCTAAACATTTTTACTCTTGTGTGGACAGTTGAGATAAGTTTATTATTTTTTTTTTAAACATTTCTGTTGAATTTTTATTTGTTTGAACATTTTATTTTCATAATTTAATATCTATTTGTTTGAAAATTTATTTTTGAACATCGTTTTTAAATAATTTAATTAAATTTTAAATTTTAAGAAATTGAGTTTGTGTTTTGTGCTTTGAACATTTTATTTGAACAATCTATTTGTTTTGAAGTGTATTTTTGAACAATTTTTCACTACATTTTGAATTTTGGGAAATTGATTTGTGTTTTGAACATTTTATGTGGACAATCTATTTGTTTTCAAGTGTATTTTTGAACATTTTTACCGGATCACTTTTAAGTTTTGAGGATTAATTTTTGTGCGCTATATTTGTTTTGAACAAGATTAGATTGATTTTTCTATTCTGAGTATTTTGAACTTAATTTCGATAATTTTACTGGACATTTTAAATATTTTACGGGCTATGTGAGGCATATTTTGGTTTATGCTTTCACTTTAGATAGTCCTATTTTATTTTGTTTGTTTTGACACCTGATCTGAGTATCTTTGAGGTGTATATTATATTTTTACGGGCTATGTGAGGCATATTTTGGTTTATGCTTTCACTTTAGATAGTCCTATTTTATTTTGTTTGTTCTGACACCTGATCTGAGTATCTTTAGAGGTGTATATTATATTTTTACGGGCTATGTGAGGCATATTTTGGTTTATGCTTTCACTTTAGATAGTCCTATTTTATTTTGTTTGTTTTGACACCTGATCTGAGTATCTTTAGAGGTGTATATTATATTTTTACGGGCTATGTGAAGCATATTTTGGTTTATGCTTTCACTTTAGATAGTCCTATTTTATTTTGTTTGTTTTGACACCTGATCTGAGTATCTTTAGAGGTGTATATTATATTTTTACGGGCGATGTGAAGCATATTTTGGTTTATGCTTTCACTTTAGATAGTCCTACTTTATTTTGTTTGTGTTGACACCTGATCCGAGTATCTTTAGAGGTGTATATTATACTTTTACGGACTATGTGAAGCATATTTTTGTTTATGCATGCACTTTAGATAGTCCTATTTTAATTTTTGTTATAGTGCCCATATTTAATTAAAGGCCCTTTGTTTTATTTGTCTCTGACGTACGACTTGTGGTCATGGCGTCTTCAGAATTTTGTTGATCGGGGCGATCAAAAGCAGAATGGCCGAATGTTAGAACATTTTTAGAACTGCTGTTTTTCACATGTGTCTACTATACACTGATAACGCTAAAGTATAAACAATATGTGTGGTTCAGCCCTTAGAGATCAAGGGCAGATGCCAGGAAAGCGGAGTCAGGAGGAATAGAGGCACATTGTGGATGATAAAGATTATTTTTTAGTTAGTCGATATTTGGTTGTAAAATAACGCAGTACAAATGCTCCATAATAAATAAAATCGTTTGAAAAGATCACAGTGTGACTATTAATTATTTCATTTTTACCCTTTAAAAAGTAGTTCTAACAATATATATATTTATATACGTATATATATATATATATATTTATATGTGCGGGCAATAACTTTCGAAGGAGTTCATTCATTTTAACGAAATTTGGCCTACATGTTGGAACCCATCACCGCACGAAGCCTATTTAAAATGGGCCCAATCGGGTCATTTTAGGGGCTGAAAAAAGTTTTTGGGCCCAAAAATACCGAAAAAATTCTCAGAATCGTTTCAAAATTGAAATTTAACCCTTTAGTAGCAATTAAAAAGTGCTCCTAAAATTATAAGCAAATCGGCCCGACAGGACCGGACTTACAAATTTTATGAAAACACTAGTTCGCGTATACCAATTTACTTACTGAAGGTCGTATTTAATTTGGTGCAGATGTTGGATTGATAACAATATTTCAACTAATAAAATTATTATTGTAAGGGGTGTATTAAGGGGTTCAATTTTTTTTTATTTTGTCCAAAAACAAACTTAATTTCATTTAATAAAGCCACAATACCTGTATTAGCAAATACACTATATTGTCGACAGGGTTTTGGCACTGCGACCCGGGTTTTTTTTTTTAATCAAACTTCCGAAATTTCAAAAAAAGGATAATATCACTAACAAGCAACTACTAAAAATGTCAACTTACCATGTTGTACGGATGGTATATGATCCAACTGAACCCTCTGCGGCACATTCACAGATTGGGGAACCCCTGAATGGACCGCCTGAATAGGATTTCCCAAATTGGTTATCGGATTAGATACTTGCGCCCCGGTTGTCATAATGGGAGCGCCGGCAAACGGTTTCACAGGCGAATCAACACCCGGCGGACCGTCAGTCGTTTCTGCAGGCCTGGCTAACTCCGTTTTAACTTCTTCAGTTTTCATTATTCTCGTCTGATCCGTTGAATCAGCTTCCGAAATGATCGGTTTCTGATCGGGCTGTTTCACGACTGCTTCCGGTTTGAAGTTTGGATCATTCCTTAAAAAAAACCGTTGCTTTTTTATTTAGCTTATTCAAACACACTTTTTAAGTTGTACATAAAAATTGCGAGATAATTCAATCAGTCAATTTATTAGCTGCAAAGGAGACCTTAGTCTATTACAGAGTCAAGTACAACAGTATACAAAATGTGTCACTTAAAAACATTTAAAAATTCATGTACAGAATAGAAGCCGTTATTTATTAACCCGTTGTGTGCCAGACCTAAAAGTCTGACAGTGTGCTAGTGGTACTTAAACGTACCGTTATTTTCCAGACGAATTTCTCTAAAACAGCTCACTAAATCGTTGATTTCGTATTACTGGTACTTTAAAGCTGTAGTACAGATCCTGTACGTATATTATGTTAGGTTGGTGTCACTATTGTTTGAAGTTTTATTAGTTAGAATTAGTTGGAATTATATGACGAAAATATGTTTGTGGGAATACAGAGGCTCAAAAAAGCGGTACTTTTGAGTACCACTAGCACACAATGGGTTAAAATATATTTTATTCTCTTTTTAAATTTTGTTGAGTTTAGGCATTTAATGCACTCAGGTAGGGCATTAAAGTATCTTATTCCAGTCTTCATGGGATCTTCCGAAGCTAGTTTGGTTTTGTAAAAGGGCTGTATTAAATTATCATTATTTGGAGACCTCACTGGGGCCGTTTAAGTATTACGTAAGCAGATTTACTACAATTATTTATCCCTCCTCCCCCTTGTCAGCATTTGCAAGCAAAACTCTTATCCCCGCCCCCCCTCCAATGGGCATAATCAATTTTCTTTTAATGTAATCTTTTTTACCACAGACAATGTGTAGGTTGCCATCTGTGTAAAAAAGTAAATAATTACTGCTGACGTAATTACCATCTAGATCCCCCCACCCCCCTATAGTGCTTACGTAATACTTGAACGGCCCCACTGGAGTGAGCAAGAATTAAAATTTCGTACAAAAATACACAATAGAATGGTAAAAAGATCTCTGCATGGTGAATCGTAAGGAGCGGATTATTCTCAACTATACTTACTCGGGCGGTGGTACAAAATCTGGTAGTTCAATTTTTTCAATTTTCTTTTTTTCATCCACAGTTGTGGTAACGCCGTCGGGTTGTTGAACAGATGCAACCCTTTGTTGTTGAGCGGCGTATCTGTGTTGAGGTCGTTTCCGGTAACCGGTTTCATTTTTGAAATTCGACACCGAAGTACGCAAAAATCTGTTGGGGATAAGCGTGCCCGGAGATATGTCTCTTTCGTGGCAGTCCGGACACTCGTGGTCTTCCGATTCCAAGAGAATCGTTCGGATACCTAACAAATCAAAATCGTTAGCAGTGTAATAATAATAATACTTTATTCATTCTTGAGACCATTTACGGTATAAAATCGTCATTACTATGGTTACATGTTAAAATACATATGCAGTGTAAACTCTATATAGCGGCGCTGAAGGGACTGCGCATTTTCTGGCGTCATAGATGTTTGTCATTATATGGAGAGAAAGAAAAATCAATATTGTAACAAAACTGTTCTTTGTGACGGTTTAAAACTGATTTATTTTCAAGAAACGAAATAAATACAAAACAGATAAACTAAAACGTATTTCTCTAATAATGAAATAATCTAAACAAACGGATTCTATTAAATAATACAACAATAACTATATACACGATTATTTACAACACACCGAAATTTATGTAATAATGCTATTTATGTAAACTGTCCGTACGTCTACCCACTGACTGTAGCAGGCAAGCAACTGCCCTTGACTCACTCACTGCACTATATTTATAGTGCGCGTACATTCCGTTCTCGATTATTCCAGAAACTTCTGTCAGTTTCTTCGAGAAGCCTATGGCGTAACAATTGGGGACGCGCTACAATATTGTTTTACTGTTATAGTATTATTTAATAATAATGCACAAAATTTATAAACATTACTGTTAACACAAATAAATACGGGCTAGACAATAAAGCTGCAGTTATCAATTTCAGAAACTTAAAAGTACCTACAAACAGTAGGTGCTTTATAAGCCGCCGACATTACTTGCTTTATAATGACATATGGTCGTTATTTAGAGTGGGTGTAATGCTACATAGAGTATCACTGTATGCAAAAACCAACCAACGTCGAGTAATTTCGACGTTTTAGGAAGTTCGACCTTAATCGAGTGACGTTACATGGAGTTTACACTGAAATTCTCTTCTGTAGTCTAAATATTCTAATGCATTCTGAACTAAATCTCCACCGATGTAAGTATGCTAGTATGGAAAAAAAGAAGTTTCATTTAAAAAAAAAAAAAAACATCAACTTACATTCATCGCAAAACGACTGACCGCAACAAGGAATCATAACCGCGTCTGCCAGTAAATCCTTACAAATACTGCAAAGTAAATCTTCCGGAATATCGAGCTGCTGTTCTGGAGCCATGTCTTCTGTATTCTTGGTGCCGGTACTGTTGTATGCTTGACTGTAAAAATATTTTTTGTAATACATGCATTGAATGCGCATACTTGGGAATTTTTTTTTTCAGGTCGAAAGTAAGCGAAAGTGGCGCCAACCTACACGATCATTGCGAACTATATCTGACAGTTCGTCTAACCTCTAGTAAAATGCGCAATTTACTTCACACGAAAATTGAAAATTAAAACGGACAGTCAAAGAACAATTTCAGAGAAAGATAGGAAATAACACGAATAATCAAAATACTTACTGATCTAGAGCAGGAACTGCGTACTGTCCTGTTGGGGTCACTCTTACTCCGGGAACAGTCGGTCCTTCCACGGGAACCATAAAACTCCGGGGAATTCCTGTACTTTTTTTTATTTCGACGGGATCCTACAACAGAGAAGTAACTTTTAAACATAATTGTTGAATTATAGACGTTCGACAGCTGAGGTCATCAGCGTCTATGTGTGTGTATTAGAAAAAACTTAAAAAAAATTATTAATAACAATATTCAAAAAACTCACTAAAAAGATGAAAATAATGAAATTTTGAGATTGGTGTCAATTTAATAAAAGTAGATATGTAATTTAGTTTTAGTTCTGAAATTGGCTCCGACCTCAAAATTTCATTACTTTCATCTTTTTGGTGTATTTAGAAAGCACTTGTCAGAGTAAAGGCCATTCCGTTATTTAGAAAAAAAATCTTTTCGTTGACTTTTTTGAAGGAGGTTAATATTTTTTTTAAGTTTTTTTATTTTTTTGTGGATTTGATATCGCACATTTTTATTAACAATATTTCGTAGTTACTTTGTTTATAAATAAAATAAAAACTCCTGAACCGATTTAAGTAAAATTTATGTGGGATTACCCTGAAGGTGTGTCCTATTAACCCTTCGTTGCATTTTGTAGCATATATGCAACAGTTTTTAAAAAGTGTATTTTATTAATGTAATATTGGTTTTAACTCTCTGTATCATAATGTTGTTAATTTGCAACGTTTTTTCTACGTGTAAGTTTCGTATTTGTCCACTAAATCTCAGCATAGTAGTCATATTCATTATTTATAACGTGGTATAACAGGCTGCACATAACCCTCTCTTTGTTGTCTGATGTTATTTTTTGTGTTTGAAAGTGAAAAATTTGTTATTTTTGATTTGTGTTTTGTATAAGTTTACCGGAAAGGTGAGTACTAGTGTATAGTTAAGTGCGATATGGTAAATAATTTTATACGAAAATTAATTTTACCCCGATAATTCGTGATATTGTTGCTAAAATTTGTTTAAATAAAGTTTAATTTTTGCAACAGAATTTTTTTAATATTTTTCTAGAATTCTGAATCATAAAATAATATAAAAAATATTTTTTTCATTAATTTTAAAAAAATCATGCAATGAAGGGTTAAATAAGAAAAGAATCATCATCAAAATCGGTTTACAATGCGATATGAGGCAGCATTTATGTAAAAAATGTTTTGTTGATGTCATTTAAAAACGGATGAATCGATTTTAACCTTTAACTACTTTTTTTTTTAATTTTACGTAAACATTGACGTTGAGGGGCCTCAGAGGCTCGTATATATATGTGCTTATATTAAAAAATCTTTAGGTTTTTTAGGATTTAGTGTTTAATAATTAGCTTTAGTGGATATATTTAAATTAATTAAATTATGTTTGTATAATTTATTTGTTCATAATTAATTATTATTTCAAAGTTTAGAAAACACAAAAATCACATGAGATCATAAATCACAAAATATTTAAAATTATTTAAAAAAAATCAACAAATTAACTTACAAATCTTACAATCTTAATTTTACATAGTCTTTCTAGCAAATGACACATCAGTAATTAGAACACTATAATGCGAACAAAAGTCAAATAATGCGAATTAGGCCAACGAGAAATTTCAAAATGAATTTACTTAGCGAAATTGCGCGCGCAAACACGTACATAGCCGTTGACAGCCTCAGCACAACTAAACTCGAACGTACTAGAAGGTACGCACGTGTCGTGCGCGATTGAAGGGAGTAATTAAAAAATTTTACTTTTCCAAGGCCTGAGAAGCCCCACGTCAGTAGTTAAAGGTTAATAAAAATCATATGGTACCAATCCGGTAGTATTCTGAACAAAATGGTGTTGAAATTTTTCAAATCGATTTACAATTGACGAAAAGATCAGTGAATAAATATATATATATATATATAAAAAAAAAAAAACAACCGAATTGAGAACCTGTCATCCTTTTTTTGAAGTTGGCTAATCTGCCAACCAACATACACAAATCGACTGGCACGATTCCGGGCTCCTGCGGGTACTAATTCCCACGAAACACTGGAATGCTAACAACGAGAAAATATATATATTTTGTTCTCACCTGATTCAAGCCAAGCGGGCAATTCTTGATCCAATGTCCAGGTTGGTGACACTTAAAACAACGATAATTCGGAGGCACTTCTCCCATCTGACTTGCGCCACGAATTTTCATATAACTAAATTGAAAACGAGAAATTTGTTTATTTAATATTCACAACATATAAACATTATAATAATGCTTCTACTTACTTAGTTTTGAACCTCATTTATCCAAAAGTAAGCAACATAAAAATAATGATTCAATATCAATTTCCTAACATATAAAGCAGGGGTGTCAAACACATTTTCGTTGTATCCACCCGCAGACCTTGCAGTTACTAATGCTGGATTTTTCATACGACTTTTAAATCTACAATATAGAATTGTGTTTGTTTTCGATCAAATTGAGATTAAGTTGAAAACAAATGACATTCTTGATTCTACATTTAAAACTGAAAGTCGCATTACAAATCGAGTATTAAGGTGACCAATTTTTAACTATGAAAAGGAGGACGACAAAATTTAAGAAAAAAGTAAAATGCAAATAAATGAAACATTTCATTATTACAAACAAAAATACACTAATTATGCTTACATCCCTTTTAATTTACCTACCTTATCCCAGTTTCCTATAATTCCTCCATTCGCCCATTGCTATTATTTGAAGTTTTAAAAAAATGTAGAAAATAACGGGAAGTGGTAAAATGGAAAATAGTAATGGAGCGAATGGCGTCTGTTATGACATAAAGTCGGACGTTAAACGCATTATTATTACATATCTTTTAATTATTTAATTAAACGAGTATTTTCGCATTGAATGAATATTTTTGTCTATATATTGTATCATGACGCGTAACAATTTGGCGCGTCATCTCTGAATACAGAGATTACCGGATTAGTATTAAATATCGAAAAGGAGGACAGGTAGGAGGACACTTTTCGAGGAAGGACAGAACCTACAAAAGAAAGACTCCTTTCTAAAGGAGGACGATTGGTCACCTTAATAGGGATGTTGACTGTATTCAAATAAAAACATAATTTTAACGTTAATTCGTAGTTTCTGTGATAGAAATACTAAAAAATACATATATTTTTCCTTATTTTTAAGGCATTTAATTAATATTTAATAAATAAAACCTAATTGAATCACTCTCAAGTCACATGACAACGAACATCAATCGCAGCACATGACGTCAAAGGGTCATGAACAGCATCAGACGCCGTAAAAAGGCTTCATATTAATTATTAGTTAATATTTAGTGCGTAATTTATTATTATTTGTTTATAGGAAACGTCAAATTACATGTAACTATAGCGACAACTACGAAACGCAGCCTCCTACTTTGTGACCGTCTGACGTCACGGCAGTCACGCGACAAGTATTGGCGTTTTGAACCGAAATTCGAAACGGAATTTAAAATACATGATTTTTAAGGCTTGAGTCGTATTTAAATAAAAATAATAAATATTTGTGGCTATATTAAGTACTTATGCACGATTTAAAACACTTTCCCAAAAATAGTCAACATCCCTATTGTCTAGAAACGTTTTTCAATTGTTTGGTTGAAATCAATCAAAATGACTTCGTTATATCAACTAGGGTTTTGATAATAAAAAAAGTCAGTCATGTTTTTAAAAATATGTTTTTTCTTTCTTTCACAAAGATAGTACTGGTCGTGGGCCGTCAGTTTGACACCACTGATATAAAGAAACGTTTCTATATACACTACAACTATGCTCAATTGTAACGAAAAGGAAAAAACGCGGTTTCATATAAACTCACTTGCTGGGATCATAGTCCTGTGTCGATTGTGAAATCATTGCCCGAATCTTGTCATCTTCGGACGCGTCCAATCTTGACAGATCAGCTGCTTTGCTCAACGGAACTGCCGGGGCGATGTCATCGGTTCGCGCAGATCCCACAAAAACTTGTCCCTCAGCATTCCATTGTCTGGCCTTACCTTGCTGCACCAACGGCACCCGCGCAATTATCAACGAAGTATTTTTCGGTATCAATGTATTTTCATCCGTAAAAACTGAGAAAACAATGATTGGTATTTATTTAAGGTCTAGTGTCATTCGATATTATCGTTTTATTACAGTAAGGCCTCGATTAATGCGGAAGATACGTTCCAATAAGTTCCTGTGCCATTCGAAACAGCGCTAAACGAGGTCATTTTAATACGTAGATAGTAGGCATGAATGAAACAGAACCGAGAACAAGAAAATTTGTTAGTTTCTTTTTTGTTTAAATTTGTAAGATTTATTGTTAAATACTTTTTTACCACATTAATTATAGATTTATTTATTGTTAATATCGATTCTTGTTCATAAAACATTTTTGAAAATCAAGTAAAAGTTCGAGTATGAAGTTATGTTTGAGATGAGAAAAGTTCTTCATTTGACATATTTTGTTTTTTTGTGAAGAAGTCATCTAATGTCGGTTGCCTTTTTCTGTTTCATTCAGCAAGATGATGTCGATAGCATCAATGACACTTCGTTTTGCCTTTGAACTTCTCTCAACATTTGAATCATTTTGTACAAACTGATCCATAATTTATGTAACAGGGGCTAAACTTTGCTTTTTAGAAACCGTGTAATACTTAAACAGTGTTAAGCGGAGTAGCGTTTAGCGAAGTCTTACTGTATTTTTAATAATAAATTGAAAACCCAACTGATACTTTCACCAGTTCTTAGAACACAGCTGGGAAGTGCTATGGAAATGGGATACAGCGTCCCTACGATCTCGGCAATTTAAAAAAAAATCATCTATTACCTGGATATCTGCTTGACGCAGTTCGTTTCATTTTAAACAAAAGAAGTAAGGTTTAGAAACATTTGAATATGTTGTGGTTATAATACATAAATTTAATAATACCAAACTCTTTAACATAAACTGGAAATGTTTACTTGATTTTTTTTTTATAGTGAGAATGTTAACTCGTCAAAAAGCTTTTTAATTAACTGGCAGAAAAATGCACAACTTACCTTCTTTTGTCTGAGCATTTGTAACTTGTAAATCAAAATCGGTATTTTTCCCTATACGCTTTTGTTGAATAATAGCTTTTTTTAAATCACTAACAGTAATATGTAAACCATCGAAAGTAACAGTATCGTATTCTAATGACGATTTGAATTTATAATGTACAGACATTCTCGTAAATTAGGAACTCGAAAAAAATTAACATTGGTGATGATGTCAATGAAAGCTAGGTTCAATCACTGAATATTTTCCCGGGATTAATTCAATAAAAACAACGCAAAATATAACACGTCAATATTGAAGAAACAATACACAACACTGCTTTATTTAATAATTATAACTGCATCGAATAAAACACAAATTATTGTACAGACCAATCATTACACACACCGGAAAAACGCTTTTAAGAGTACTTATTAACTGCAAAATATTTTCTGATTAACACACGCACATTTCACAACTGTCCATCATACTTTATTGATTCATTTTAGTAAAGTAAATAAAGTATTTAATACAAATTTTCGATATTTGACTGTTTTATGTGACTGAAGCTAAACGCTTTACCGAATAGGAAATGGCAGGCGTGAGGCGAGAACCATAGATAACTAATGAGTTCCAGATTTACCAACTATATAATACTATAGACACATACTCAGTGAAGGAGGATAGTACAGAGTGCAGACGCTCGACAACACCATGTTAAAAAGCGTGTGGGTACTTTGTGCGTGTGACCGTGCTGTAAACGACGACAGCTTCTTATTATAGATTAAATATAAAGTGAATTTGATCGAAATATATTAATAACCCTAGTCCGTAGATACAGAGGCTTTCTCAATCATGTTAAAATTTCAACACCATAATATTACTAAAAGTTTGAGGACTTCTGGAAGAAACAAAAATATTCATGTGATATTTGACGTCTAATCACAGCTGTCACATGCTGGTCTAAAATTAGGCGTAAATAACTCATTAATGTATTTGTTAACCTATATTTTGCAATGTTTTAATTATTTCTTATCAACCACCAAAACAAAGATACACTATCTGACTCACTTTCCTCTATTTACTTCCTATACGATGTTTAGTGTTGTTTTTTCCTATTGTTTAACTGAGTGACACTGTAACCTTGTTTTAAACTGTACATTATTTTAATCGTTTGACGAAATGAAGACTCAAACGACATTAGAAGACGAAGATCCACTTGTTGAAAATGTTGAAGATGTATTTTCTAGCAGTACTGTAGTAGACGCTAGTTATCCCGTACCTGTTAGCAGATTTCGTGTAAGTATTATATATCTGTATAAAACTGAAGTATTTGTCTGTCCGAACTAGTCTCAGACACGGCACAACGGATCTGAATGAAATTTTGTATGCAGATATTTTACGATATGCATTAAAACACAAGCTAGTAGTTTCTAAGTGATAAAAGCAATTTTATTTTCTGCTTTATTACGCATATTAAGCTGACTACCTGTTATCCCGAAATTCCCTTAAAGAAGGAAAAACGTTTTCACTCGGACAAAGTCGTAGGCAAAAGCTACTTTAATATATTGAAGTACGTTTTTTGCGCAGAATTTAACATCAATTACCGCTGCACAAAGTGAAGAAGATCTTTATGAATCAATAAAAGTAACAGCGACTAAAAGAGTTCAAGGCACCGTTGAGCCTGGTTCTTTAAATGTGTTATCAGCAAAATATGAGGTAACAATTTTTACTTACCATATTAGTAAACGTTCATACAGTAGAGTTTATAACACTAAATTCATAACAGTAGGATGACTATAATTTGCTACAATTGTTAAGAAACATCCATTGTTACAATGCTTTATTAGAAAAAAATATTTTCAAACACTTTCGTTGTCATGACTCAAATCCGAGTCTTTCCTTTATCGCGGCGGAATGAGTTATCAATTATTCAGCAATGACATCCAAACAGTCGATATTTCACATATTTGTAATTGTTTTTTTTTCACATTATACGAGAGCTAATTTTTTTATCTTATACTCATTCCGCTGCTACAGGGGACAGATTAGGGATGGGCAAATGAAAAAAATATATCGATATTATTCAAAGCTATCGATATATATCGTGTAAAAATATCGATATTTTGATATATCGATAATATCGATATATATCGAAATATTTGCACATTGTCAAAGTATTAGTGTATCGAAAATTAAATACGAATTGGTAGTCATTGCTTTCTTTCTAGGCTGCGTTCGCAAACAAGTTAAATTCCCTCGGTAAAGTGTAAAGTGAAGGATAGCTTTATGCAAAACATTAATGTGTGACTGAAACAGACTACTGTCAGGTAATAATTAACTTGGTTTGCGAACGCGGCCCTAATCGAAAACTGAAGTCGAACGGGAGCTCATAAGAAAAAAATCGAATTTGATATCCGGAAAAAAATATCGATTATTGATATATCGAGATTTAAAATATCGACGATAATTATCGATTATTTATTGAATTAATATCGATATTTTGATATATCGATATTTTTTACCCAAGCCTAGGACAGATTCGGGTTGGAGTTCCGATGGTGACAGTACTTATTTGAAAATACTTTTTTCTAATATAGCATTGCAAAACTACTTGGTTTCCGGGCTTGTACGGCGTGGTCCATTGGTATTTCTACCTATGTAGAAATACCAATGGACCACGGCGTACAAGCCCGGAAACCAAGAAGTTTTGCAACAACGCCAGCCGTGAAAGCCTACACAATTGGATAATATAGCATTGTTACAATAGGTGTTTCTTAGATAGATAGATTGTAGATTATAGACGCTCAACATCTGAAGTCATCAGCGTCTACAGGTGTTTCTTAACAATTGTAGCAAAGTTAAGAAACTGAATATTTAAATACGCTATCTAGTTATTTATTTTTCCATTTTTCAAAATTTGAGCATTAATTTCATGAGGTTCATTTTTTAAATCAGTTTGTAAGCAAAATGCAAGGATTTAGTGAACATCATCACCATTATTCACTTGACTACAATTTAATATAATATGACCACGATCAATTATATTTGCTCCACCAGTGAAATTTCCACTGGTAGGTGTAACAGAAACAAATTTACAAGTTTCTTGTATTGAAACACACATTTTTATTTTTTATTTGATTTTTTTTTAATTAAACACATGCACTACATACACGGTACACCAGCTGACTCTACAATCCTACAATCACTAGTTCATTTTTAATCACCAGACAGCCAAAAATTAAGTCACGCCTTTCTCAACGTTCCCAATAGTTATCCTATTGTTCGTAATTTTTACTTGTCTTTTACAAAACAGAATTGTTCAAAATACAGTGGTACCTCGACATACGAGTTTAATTCGTTCCGCAACCTTGCTCGTATCTTGAATTACTCGTATCTCGAAGCAAATTTCCCCATACAAAACAATTGAACTACCATTAATCCGTTCCAACCCCCAAAATGTCACCCCAGTTATTTTTGTTACGTGGTTTTGAATAATAAAAACGTATTTATAAATGACAAATATTTATTGTACAAAAACAAAAAAGAGAATATAAAGAAATAAATTAGATATCCTCACTGGTCTTTGCCTTTTTCGCTACATTTTTCACGCTTTCACCTGTAGGCCGATTAGAAAAAAAACATGTCCAAGGAGGTTTGTTTCTTCCTCCCTCTCAGAATGTTGCGGAAATGAGTTATGCAAGTGTCATTAAAAAGATCAGATGCACGACCTGTTGCAACAAATCGAACTCGTATCTCGAATTTCGCTCGTAACTCAAAGCAAAAAATCACTCGCTCGCCGGCTCGCATCTCGAAAAACTCGTATGTTGGGGCACTCGTATGTCGAGGTACCACTGTATAGTTAAATTGTAATCCATTTTATTTTAGTCTTTAGATTACGATACAGTTGAAAATCACCTTTTGTTAGACGAAGAACGAAATAAAGGATATCCCTTTGTAGTGCGGAAAAATTTAGCAAGATGGTTTGTGTTCCTGGCTATTGGTGTTGTTACAGGATTAATCGCATGCGCAATAGATATTTCAATTGAAGAATTATCAAAAATTAAATACGATGGACTTAAAAAGAGTATCCTTTGATGACACAATTGTACCAGTGATTTATTTTTTTTAATGTAGGTAGCTAATTTACTTGGAAAAATGAGGTCGTCCTATTTTTTGTTTTTTTTAGTACCTTAATATCAGAGTATATAGATTACATGAGTAAGTGCACTGTGATATCGGCACTTTGATGTTCTGTCAGGGATTTCAAATGGGATCGTCCTGTTTTTTGAGCTTTGTAATACCCTAATATGAGAGTATATAGAATACATAGAGTAAGTGCACATGGTATCGGTACTTTGATGTTCTGTCGGGGATTTCAAATGAGGTCGTCCTGTTTTTTGAGCTTTGTAATACCCTAATATCAGAGTATATAGAATACATAGAGTAGGTGCACGCTGCTATCCATACTTTAATGTTCTGTCAGGGACTTCATAGACCTTGAGCAGCCAATCACAAGCATGTGTGGTTTACGAATTCAGGTAAAATATTTTCCTTAATGAAAATTTAGGTGTCGACAAACATGTTGTTCTAGGAGAATTATACATACCCTATTTATTATGGGTGGCATCCAATGTTGTACCAGTGCTGATTGGATCAACTTTGGTTGCGTATGTCGAGGTAAAATATTAATTCTGGGTTGCAGAAAGGATTGTCAAAAAATTGGATTTGACAATGACCTTAGAATTTAGATTGTGTTAATATAATTACAATTTTCATACATGCAAGAGCAGTCTAACGGGGTATACAAACTCCCTGTCATGTACAACATTAGATTGTATTCACACAAAAACAAATGCTTGATCTACACAGAAAAAGTTCATTTTTCAAGTAAAATTTTGATTAAAATGCGTAGAAAAATGTCGTGTCGAAGTAAAAAAAAACTATGTTAAATAACGTATACACAGTTTATAAAAATAATCATTTCAATCCATCAATTATTTTTCGAACAGAATTGAATTAAAATTTTCCAATGCTTTTCTTATGGAAAAATATGTGTGTTCACAGTCTAAGGTCATTGTCAAATCAAATTATTTGACAATCCTTTCTGCAGCCCAGCATAAGACTACCAAGCGTTTATAATTTACAATCAGTCATTCAGGACAAACATTGTCTTAACTGTCCCAAAAAATTATTCGTCATTTTGTACAGAAAATTATTTTAAATCTCCTGAAATTGTATGCTATGCTTGTTATGTGCCTATGCCGTTGTAATATAATTTAATTGTAATAAATTACAATTTTGTTTGAATTTCCTGTTTTGCAGCCGATTGCAGCTGGAAGTGGTATCCCACAGGTCAAATGTTACCTAAATGGGGTGAAAGTTCCGCGCGTTGTGCGCATTAAAACGCTTCTCGTTAAGGCCATAGGAGTCGTTACATCTGTTGTCGGCGGATTAGCTGGTGGCAAGGTAAGTGTGTCGATAAGTTTCTATCTTATTTCGTAAAATTGAAACAATTTTACAAGCGGACGTAAAATAACTTCACTTTATTGTCTGAAATATGAAAATAGAACGTCATATACATTTTCAATAGTCAATACCGAAATTATATAGTCACTCTTTTATAATAAATTATAATTATAATACTCGCCACGGTTCTAAAAGGTTCTGAAGTTAGTCACAAAGAGCGTCGCAAATGCATATTTTAGTGCCGTCCTGGTTGTTTTGTGGGAAAGGAAGACTCCCACCACCTCCCTGTTACCGGCACAGAACGTGCGCTCGTCGGTGATTGGTTATCGCTGGTTGTCGTGTCACTTGTCGCTTTCCTGATATAAAGTACAGTCCAGTACGCTATTGTTAAGTTGTTTCTCTGATTGATGCCTAATACAGTTTTGCATAGACAAGCACAAAAAATAAATTTTTAGATGACTTTATACAAGGAATTAGACCTTTAGATTAAAGAAAAATTAAAAATAATAATATAGCGTGAGTTTGTAGTTTTTCAACCGATATAAATTATAGGAAGGTCCGATGATACATTCAGGAGCTGTAGTTGCTGCAGGAATCTCGCAAGGAAAAAGTACGACGCTGCAAAAAGATTTGAAAATTTTTCAGTATTTTCGAGAAGATCACGAAAAAAGAGATTTTGTTTCGGGTGGTGCAGCAGCAGGTGTGGCGGCGGCATTCGGAGCACCTGTTGGTAATTTTAATGTTTATTTCAGTCACGTTAATTCAGCCCTTAAATTATTATTTTGTAGAAAATTCACTTAATGATTACTGAAATTTCTTCTTTTCGCCCTTTTTTTTCTTGTCAAAAGATTTGCCCCACTTATAAATTAAATTAATTCGATTATTGCTTTCTTTCCGACATTGGGTGTGCTCGTTGGTTTCTTCTTAAAGATTTTCATCAAAATGGTGGACGCGCACGCGCATTTTAAAATGCGCGCCCATCATTTTGATGGAAATCTTCAAAAAGAAGAAACCAACGAGCACACCTGAATACCTAAATTAGGTATGTTCGTTGGTTTCTTCTTTAGAAGATTTCCATCAAAATGATCGACGCGCATTCTAGACTGCGCGTGCGCGTTCACCATTTTGATGGAAATCGTCTAAAATGCCTATTTTAAGTACAAGTAAAATTGATTATTTTTTTAGGTGGTGTACTTTTTAGCTTAGAAGAAGGTACTAGTTTCTGGAATCAGGGTTTAACTTGGCGAACTTTCCTTGCTTCTGTTGTGAGCACATTTACTTTAAATGTAGTTTTATCGGCATATCACGGTCGTCCGGGTGATTTGAGCTATCCGGGTCTTTTGAATTTGGGAAAATTTGAATCGTTCCAGTATGAACTCTACGAGTTGCCTTTGTTCGTTCTAATGGGTGCCATTGGAGGTTTACTTGGTGCATTTTGGAATCACGTAAACTATCGAACGGCCGTTTTTCGATTAAGGTAAATCTAAATACAATCTAATGTTCAAATGGAGAATTTAATCGTCATTTATATTTGGGGCCATCCATAAAATACATCACGCAAAATTCACGCATTCTCCTCGCCTCTTCGTCATGCTGCGTCACATTTTCTGCAACCCCCTTAACAAATATTACGTCACAAAAAGCTAGATCCCCCTATAAGAGTACTCGGAAATGTTATTTTCTTTAATATTGGGTCTGCAGAGGCATCAATTGCAATGCATCGTACTACTAGTTTCGATGTCGTATCATGAGACTAATACGTTCGGAAAAAAATTAAAATAAAATTGATGAACCGCGAACGTCACGTTTACTTAGACTCCCTTCTCCCCTTGTCAATCTCGTCACGCTAAGAAATACCCCTCCGTCCTACGTATTTTATAAACGTCCCCTTTCTGAAAACTGATAGCATTTGTTTTAAAATTGAATTATTTCCCTTTTAGGTATATTCGTCAGCGATGGCTCAAAGTCCTCGAAGCGTGTTTGGTAGCGGCGGTGAGCGCTACAGCTGGTTGTTTGATGATGTATTTTATTAATGATTGCAAACCACTCGGTCAAGATCCTACAAAGTTTCCTGTCCAGGTAATATATCTGCCTCCAAACTGATGGTGTCGAATTTCGATTTTATTATAAAAAAACAATCGGTTACTTTCGGCTTTGTTGAGCGATTTTTATGAATGCAGGTTTGTTTCCTCGCTTGAGACTTCTAGCAGTTGCGATGAATCCCGATTAATACACAAGAATGTTAAAAAGGAACGGTTAGAATATTTCTTTATAATAATATCATGACATATATAAAGCAAAGTACCTCGTATGTTTTTTTGTGTGTCCACTAAAAACACAAAAACTGTCGAATGCGGTTTTTACCATTCGATAGCTTTCTTTAAGAAAGTTTCGAGCTGAAATACCTGTCTATCTCAGCTTTGCCCAGGTGCCTACATATATAAAGCAGTTTCTTGTAAAATAAAAAAAAAAAAAAATAATGGTGACACAAATCGCTGGCTATGATCTTTGATCATTTAAGTTCATAATTATTATCATAGATCAACAATTATAAGATCCAAGGTCATTAGAAATACACATATTTACCTCGTTAATGAATGACGTCAACCACGCAATATCAATTGACAGTCCACTGGATGACGTCATCTTCCCCACTACTATTTAATAATAATAATAAAATAAAATATATATTTGTTTAGCTCAGATTGGATACAAAGAAGTCAAAAACAATATTTTTACAAAATTTCTCCTATACTGTAGGGTGTTACATCAATTAGGTAATTTATTATTGCTTCTTTAAATTTTTTGGTATTTGTTACAATTTTTTTAACTTTAACAGGCAGTTTCTCATAAATGGAACGAGACACTTCTGTATCTAATAACCTTGGTAAGATCTTACAATTTCGATCAAGAATTGATATATATTGAGGGATGTTTACAAAAAAAAAATTAACTATGTATATCGATCGAGTATCTGACGTTATAAATACGTAGTTTATGTTCAATTGTTTCAGTTATATTGCGGTGACAACGAATACAATGCAGTGGCGGCCATTTGGTTCCAGACTCCGGAAGCATCCGTGCGTTCCTTATTTCACGATCCGGCCGGCAGTCACAAGAGCGTTTCACTACTGTGCTTTATTACTGTCTATTTTTTTCTTGCGTGTTGGACTTTCGGTTTGAGCGTATCATCTGGCTTATTTATTCCTACATTACTAACGGGCGCGGCATGGGGACGTCTGCTAGCAGGTGGACTCAACTATTTTTTCCCGAATTCGGTATGTATTTGTATCTTTATATGAAAATTATAGGTAAACTTCCCTAACTCGATTTATTCTCGAAAACGAATTTTGATCATGAATTTTGTTTGGATTAATTTTATTCAGACCCGTGTGTGGCTGGGCAGCATTAAATTAACATCTTGTGAGAGCTGATTTTAGTTAGGTAATGCTAGACATGAACTCTCTCAGTAGTGAGAGTTATAGTACGAGTCATGGATCTGATAGGTTCTGAAGTTAGATGCAAATGGAGGCTTGCGCAGGTACAGTTGATTGAAAAACTACAAACTCGCGCTATATTATTTTTAATTTTTCTTTAATCTAAAGGTCTAATTCCTTGCTCTAAACTCATCCATCCTGCTCGTACTTGGTGTGGGACTTTGGAGATTCTCAGCAGACAAATTATCATCTGAATCACCATATTAGGCATCTTGAACAATCAAAGAAACAATAATGGCGTACTGGACTGTACTTTACGAGACGGAAAGCGACAATTGACAAGACAACAAACGTTAACCAATCACCGACGAGTGCACGTACTGTGCTGGTAATTGGGAGGTGGTAGGAGTCTTCCTTTCTTACAAAACAACCAAAATATGCATTTGCGACGCTGTTTGTGACTAACTTCAGAATCTTTTAGATCTGTGGCTAGTTATACGAATGAATCAGATGAAATTTCCATTTTTCAATTAATAATAAAAAAATTGAAATTTCATCTGATTCATTCGTAACTCTCACTACTGTGAGGGTTCATATCAAGCGTTACCTAGCTAAAATCAGCTCTCGCATGATGTGAATTTAATGTTGCAATTTGCTTTATTATGAGGAATGAACTGTTGAGATAACGCACCGTAGAGTAACTGAAAACTCATTCCGCCGCGAAAGTGGATAGATACGGGTTTGAGTCACGATGGTGACAGTGGATAAAAAATAAATTTTTGTAATTTAGCATTGTAACTATGAGTGTTTCGAACAATCATTGATATTATATTAATAAAGATTTTATTTAATTTTTTCAGTTGTTAATAAGCCCTGGCAAGTATGCGTTAGTGGGTGCTGCTGCACAGTTAGGTGGCGTTGTACGAATGACAATAAGTCTTACCGTAATAATTATGGAAACCACTGGAAATATAACCTTTGCCCTTCCTTTGATCGTTACCCTGATAGCTGCCAAATGGACGGGCGATTTCTTTAACGAGGTAAGGTTTCTTTAGTTTCCACTCAATTATTTACCAAACAGAATATAATTAACTGGGGCTCCAATCTGGGTATCAATATTTTAATTTCGATTTCTGAATTAATTTGGAAATGTTTTTTTTAGGGTATTTATGATACGTACATCCAATTATCCGGCGTGCCTCTTCTACCGTGGGAACCACCACCACTTTCACATAATGTTTATGCAAGTGAGGTTATGTCACATCCTGTTGTCACCTTAAAAACAATTGAAAACGTCGGCCATATTGTTGGTGTATTACGATTATCGACTTACAATGGATTCCCTGTTGTTGATCCACCACAGAGCGATTCTGTATGTATTTTTTTTTATAATTATATTATAGCTTCTTACAGATAATTGACTATTCGACTCTTATTTTTAAACTGTCTTAAAATGTTTATATTGTAGTATTCGGATAAAATTGCACTCAGTATTTTAAATACATAAATTGGCGCGAAAACTCAAGTTAGCTTGGTTACCTACTGTGACGTCATTCTTGTAGTATACAAATGAGTGCAAACAAGGTTTCGTATTGTTTATACGAGGCCCATTTAGTGTTTATATAGGTATATGTGTGTTTACTACAATTTCAAAATGGAAATAATAAATCAACCTCGTGTCTTTGTGAATACAAACCGATAATTTCTGATTTCTTATTTAAAAATGATCGTTTTCATATAATTTATTAATTTTTTATGGTGACAAATATCCCATTTAAATGAGTAGTCAGTACCAATATTAGTTATTTCCTTTATAGGGTGAAATTACCACTTATGGAAAATTGAGAGGACTGATTTTAAGATCTCAACTTATTGTTTTGCTTCAAAAACGTTTATTTAACGAAACTTCCGATAGATGGGAGCACGGAAGATTTTCTAGCGATATGTTTAGAAATGAATATCCACGATATCCGACTATTGATGTAAGTACAAGCCGTTACTTGTGTACAGTAAAACCCCGCTTAACGCGGGAGATACGTTCCGATAACTTCCTGCGCTATACGAAACAGCGCTAAACGAGGTTATCTTAATACGTAGATAATAGGCATAAGTGAAAGAGAACCAAGAATCAAAAAATTTGTTAGTTTTTTTTTTTGTTTAATTTTGTAACACTTATTGTTAAATATTTTTTATCACATTAACTATAGATTTATTCATTGCTAATATTAATTTTAGTTCATAAAACATTTATGAAAATCAAATAAAAGTTCGAGTAAGAAGTTATGTTTGTGATGAGGAAGGTTCTTCATTTGACATACTTTTGTTTTTTTGTGAATAAGTCATCTAATGTCGTTTGCTTTGTTCTGTTTCGTTCAGCAAGCTGTTGTCGATAGCAAGATATTGCATCAAGGACGTCTTGCCTTTGAACTTTATCAACATTTGAATTATTTTGTATTAACTGATTCATAATTTACGTTATAGTGGCTAAACTATTTTTAGAAACCGCGTAATACTGAAACAGCGTTAAGCGGAATAGCGTTAAGCGAGGTCTTACTGTATCTTTTAAACTGAACTAATTTCCGTTCTGTTTTACAGAAAGTACACATAACAGAAGAAGAGAAAACATACTCAATCGATCTGAGACCTTTTATGAATCCTTCACCATACACAGTATTACATGTAAATATATTTTTAAAATGATTTTTTTATAGGTTAGTTAAACGATTCTTATTCGTTTTTGTTTTCTTTCAGTCTACATCATTACCACGCATGTTCAGACTATTCAGAGGTCTAGGTCTTAGACATCTGTTAATCGTAAATGACGGCAATGAGGTAAGTTGCGAACTTTATTATTTTTTTAATAAAAGCGTTAGGGCAAAGAAGATTTGCCACCCCCTTCAAATTCCATATAACATCCTTGGTGTCCTACATATTATTACAAGCACATTGTTATTACTATTGTATTGTATTTTTGTTGCCCTGACTTTGCAGGGTCCGTCTCAGAACCTATTAAGGTCCACACCCACTAAATTGGATCGGATCGGCTCGACAGAGCAGTGTATAATAATAATAATAATATAATATTTATTTAAAGGACCTGGTACAAGTCATAATAGCGTCAATATCTACAACTCAGTCACTTATTATCTACTTAAAAATTCATTTATGTTATAGTAACATCCATTAATTAAAAACGTCTTTAAATGTTTTTTAAAAAGTTTGAAATTATTTATATTTTTTAATTCAATCGACAGATTATTAAAAAATCTGGAACCTGCACACACAGGAGTTTTACTGTATGAAGTAGAATTAAATTTAAGGTTCCTTAAGTGTGCAGACTGGCGTGTGCTGTAATTATGTATATTGGAGTTAACG
Source organism: Venustoraphidia nigricollis (assembly GCA_034508555.1). NCBI lineage: Eukaryota > Metazoa > Arthropoda > Insecta > Raphidioptera > Raphidiidae > Venustoraphidia > Venustoraphidia nigricollis. Next base: position 675,607 of record JAVRKA010000030.1, read on the forward strand.
ACGTAAAGCTGATTTTTTTGTTTAAAAACATTTAGTAATAATTTAAATAAAAATATGGATGTAAGTGTCATAATATTATATTTTTTAAAAATTTCACGACAAGACTCAGTAAAATTTATGCACACATTGTTGCCGAGTCGATCCGAATTGCGTGGGAACTCATTTACGTTCATGTACAGTAGAACCTCGATAAGTTAAAAACCTCTGTAAGTTAAAATTTTTTTAAATCCCTTCCCCTGAAAGCATAAAACCTCCATTACTTAAATCACAAAACCTCCATTACTTAAATCACAAAACCTCGGTAACTTAAACAGATATTTTGAACGTCGCCCTCGATAACGTAAAATAATATTTTGGTGACCTCCATAAGTTAAAGTATTATCAGTGAGTCATCATGAGTAAGTATCCAAACAAAAGGTTTTGCAAAGAACTTAATTGATTTTCACTTCAGTCTTCCACTAAATCGCTTTCCTGATTTCTTTGTTTAAATAAATAAATAATTGATTCTAAATGAATAGATAAAAAATGTATGTAACCTCTATTGAACTAAATACATCCTCTATAAAATCCACAAACCTCAGTAAGTTAAAAATTTAACTCTGACAACCTCTCTAACTTCAACTCTCGATAAGTAAAAAACTCTAAAACTTAAATTTTTTAACGTTTCTCTTGGATTTTAACTTATCGAGGTTCTACTGTATTTGAAAACTGTGGATCATGCCGATCTGATCCGATTTAGTGAGTGTGAACCTGTAGTTGTCAAGGTTAGTAGACTATTATAGGTTGGGCTAGAAATAAATAATAGTAAAAAAAACTAAAAAAACCGAACTGAAAAGTGAAAAATATTTTTTATTGTAAAAAAGCGTAGGGTGCTTGATGCCACCTGGTATATAGTCTTATTTTTTTATCCTGATGATCCTAGTTAGTATAATGGGACAAATTTACTAAATTATTCGATTGTCATTGGTCCTTGATAAGTGTGCAAAGTTTCAGTTTAATCTGACGTTTTGAAGTGGGTGAATTTCGCGTTCAAAGATTCCGTTACAAACAAACATAGGTGAAGCTAATAAAAGCGTGTTAAAACGGTTACGTCTGCTTACGTCATTCAGAACCCTTGGCTTGACTTTTTAATTATAATGAACGTTTGACAGTTGGGAAAAAGGTCTCAGGGCCTACTACCCCTGTCTTCTATCCTGTCTCGCCTGGTCACACTTTCGACAATGTTCACGCCCAATTTCTAGTATTTTGCTCAATTAAGATTAGTAGATTACTATAAGTTGGGCGTAAGAAGCTATAACAGTGATCACATCTGTGATTGGTCGAATCGATTGCTTACGTCATTCGAAACTTTTCATTTGATTTTTCAATTATAATGAGCGTTGCGAGTTGGGAAAATGGTCTCAAGGCCTACTACCCTTGTTTTTCCTCCTTAGTCACACTTTCAACGGTGCTAACGCCCATTCTGTAGTATTCTACTAACCTTGATTAGTTGTTAAACCAATCTATTTCCTATCACAATTATGGCGTTTTGATAGCGAATTAATTAAAGGAAGTCTTTTATGGGAAATATTATTACATTTTTAGGTGATAGGAATGGTTACTCGTAAAGATTTGGCAAGGTACAGAGTGTGGAGACATCACGGCTGTATGGGTATGGAAGAATTACTAGTTACAAAAGAAATATAATGTTAAATTAATAGGTAATAAATTTTTAACTTATTTTATATTATAGAGGATTTATATATAATGACTATAGTGAATTTTACCCGTGATATATTAAATTATTATTTTTTTATTCATAAATTATTGAGGTTAGAATTTGTATGTTACCATAAATTAATTATATTTTTAATATTATTTGAAATCCTCAAATAGAAACTCTTAAAAGATAAATAATTTAGGAGCCCCATGTCGCGTCTTAAATCATTGCTGCTGGATAACATCTATATAAATAAAAATTAAATACTGTTCGTTGGTAAGCGCTTCACTTGACAACAACTGAACCGATTTGGCAAATTGTTTTTTTTTTAATGTTCGCAATAGTCCGAATAAGGTTTTTAGGGAAAGAAAAATTGGAAAAATTATCTAGAAAAGTGGGAAATTTGGGAAAAACAAAATGCTTTTTTCTATAGGATTCATTCTGTATTTTATCTCAATCGTGTGAGCTGCTAATACTAAAATATGTGTATTTTAAAAATATGACACAGTTCCTAAACGCTTTTTTAGTAATCTAAAAGTTATGTCATATTTATATGCCGCTGTAACATTACCGCTCATTAATCGTTTTTTTTTTTTTAAGATACATTTGAAATTATTAACAGGTGCATTTTTATACAAACACACCTTATGAATGAATGTGGAATTTTTTGTTTTATCTTAATATTATCCTTCAAAGATCTAAATGGTTTTTTTAACTAATTTCAATAAACCAGTATCTAGTGATATTAAATACTGGGAAATCCATCAGTATTTCCAGAACTTAATTTCCATTTCAAGTATTCTATTAATAGTTTACGTAGAATGACAAGCTAAAACTTCAAAGTGATGGAAAAACCGCGTTATGACGGTTATACTTTCTTTTGTTTTTTATCTAGTGTGAGCGGCGAAAAACTGTAGGCACTTGTTTCTTTTTGATCTGATTTCTGTACGATTATGTTTTTAAGTGCTCTTTTGCTAGGAAATTAGGTAATATTCAAATGTTTTTTTTGCATTTATTTAAACTAGATAACTTATAAAAAAACTGTTCGATCAAAATGGCGAAATAAAATTTGTCTAGGAAATAGGAAAGGTTTTGCTTTCACTTGATACCTATTTGGCCGTTATTAAAATATTATTGTAAATATTCATACTTTATTATTGTAAATAGGCCAAACTAGACTATTTTCAATTGATCTTTTTATTGTTTACAATATTTAAGAACTAAAATGTTTATTTATTTCTTAATTGTTTACAAAATGTGATTACAAGCAAAAATATAAATTGATTATTCTTTTGTTTGCGTCAATTGTTTTTAAACAGTTCCCATCCTAACCATGCCCATAAGTCAAAAAATAGTTTGACTGGAATGACAATTAGCACCAGTAAGAAGTAGTACAGCCAATCTGACATTGTTTCTGAAAACATTTTAGCTTAGTTATTTGATTTATTTTTCGACCGATTCTTTTATCTGATTTTTAAATTAATTAATTTTAATCTATACTAATAAATACATACTAGGTGCTTACTGTATACATTTCAATATTTTTTTTACCTTATAATCACATTTACTAGTCGTTTGGTTGCGTAATATTTCGAAATATTATTGGGCGCCAGTTTTTAAGTGTTTCCTATAAAATAATTTATTTGAAATATATTCGCTTTGATGTATTTTGATTTTCAACGGCGGCGAATGACAGTTACCAAATTTCGGCATGATGAATCAGATGACGTTTTCACCAAATAAATCAAAAAAATAAATAACGCAGTTCTGCCACCTATTTATTTTTTAAAAGATAACTCTCCTGGAATTTATTTCCTCTGATTGCATGCTATCAGTGTTCTCCATCTCGTTTCGATGCACGCGACGATAAATCGCACGTCTCTGTCACAATACATTTCGATAAATGAATGTTGTCGACTGAGTTAGCGCGCCTAATCATTTCACCTTTTGTAATCAAGGTGGCCCTGGCCGTGCATTAATTTGGCTCACTTCACTGACTGACAAAACACCATGCAATGAGTAGCGGTCGTGCATGCCCGATTCGCAAAAAACAGCACGATAACAATAATTTAGGCTGTGCGGCGAGTCAATATTATTATAAATGTAATAAAAGTAATTTATAAGGTTATATTTTTGTGTCTGTGTGTTTTAAGTGTTTTAAATATGTGTAATGTACCGCCAAAGTTTTATCAAGTGTGTCGTCTTTGTTTATCGTGTCCGTCTTCGAGTGGGGAAGGAGAAGATAGCTGTAGTGTTGATAAAAAGGACTTAAACTTGTCTCTTTTTGATAATGATATCGGTGAGACAGCGAAGCCACGAAATATTCCTTTCAAGATCATGACGTGTCTGTCAATTCTGGTGTGTGATTCATTGTTTTGTGTTCTTATTAATCATTTTAATTAACCTCTCGTACGCTGATCTTTTATCTGCATGTCTGTCTAATGTATTATGTACTCGTCTTTTATATGTGTACCCATGCCATATTTAGAGTACCATTTGGGAACCCATGCACTTGCGCCAATTCTCTCTGATTCACGGCTAAAATCTCGTGTCTATTTTTAACGCAGTTTATAGTGTTCTCTGAAATAAATACGAGATTTTTTGCCCAAAACATCTGCGATGCGTGGGACGCATGGCTGCATTGTGTGATTGTGTCATAATCGGCCAGTTTGTTTTTATTAATGATTTAGCCGGACTGCTTAAACGCAATTGTAATCCATTGTACTGATAGTGCAATTATATGGAGCACGTGGTCGTCTAAAAATATCGAATTTTAATCGATATGCGGATTAATAAACTGACATTTACATTGAACTATTTTTGTTTTCTAAATTAACGCAGTGCTTAACGTATCCGTTCAGACGAGCTAAGAATAAATACATTTATTATACATAAACTTGACAATAATCTGCTAAAATTCAGTACATATACATTTTAATTCCGTGGTTTTGTTTAATAATGTGCCTTAGCTGTAATGCTTTGAATTGCTTTTTCTTATAAAAAGGGTGTTTTATGTTTAACCGAACGTGTTTTCATTTTCTGTGTATAAACTTAACTCATATTTATGAATTCTTTTCACTGTATAGATACTATAAAGTTTTTTTTTTAATTTTTCAATTTTGGAAATGCCACCCTCTTGATTCTAAAATCAACTTAGGTACGAGTATATCTATAAGTTTAATTTATAATTATCTAGTTTCCAGTCGACGAGTATTTTTCAATCGCATTTCAAAACGAAAGACAACTCCAACTATATCATTAAATTTTTGAAAATACATGAATAACTGTACCTGCTCATTTTAATACTTTGTGAAGGTACAGTTACTTAATTTTTAGGTAAAAGTAAAATACACCTGCTATTTCTCAAAAGTATGCCGAGACAGTATCTAAATTTATTTACTTCATCCCTCTAGCATCTTGCTTTTACGTCATGCTCTTTCAGTGTTGTTTTGTTTGTTTTTTTGTCTCTTTTTGAAAAATAAACCGAAGTACATGATGGCACGTTTAGAATCTATTCTCTAATACAAAAATTTAAAAGTCCAGCATTTTACCTTTATATCACGCTCGTATTTCAGCTGTTTAAAAAACAGAAGACGCAACGTCTTTGTTTTGTTTAATTTTTTTTTTTGAGGAAAACAACTATCTAGTCGGCCGCAAGTTTAAAACCCCCGCTTCCTTTATACAACAATTGAGAATCTAACGTCTTACATTTATGTCAAACTCGCAGTTTTACAGTTAAAAAAAAAAGATTTTTTTTTCTTTTATTGAGAAAAAAATCGTACAGTTAACACCTGATCTTCCGTTATATAACAGTTTAGTTCGTACTAGCTACTACGTAGCGTTTTACATTTACATCGCTCTCGCAGCTCAACAAACAAAAGACGACACCGTCTTTTGTTTGTGTTTTGTTTGATAAGCGTAATTGCGATTAAGCGCGCCGGTCAATGCGCAGCGCGCTGTCATAGATGTACAGTAGTGAAATGGTCGACAGTAGAGTCATGTCGCTCAGAGAAAGTTTGGCAAAGGAGCGGCGCTGACGGTTATACGGTCGACTGAGCCGTTGATCAGACAAAGACGGAACGTTGGTCCGCGAGCGTGAGATTAGCTGTCGTGATAAGATGCTTCACCTGTGATAACGGACCTGGCCCGCGGCACCGTCGTATATATACATAGTCTGTAACTTCGTTATATTATCATTATGTATTATGCATGTCTATTTATGTTATTTCCCAAACTCTTGATTCTGACGTAAGAACAATCTTAACGTCCTGTTTATGACTATTAGTTCAGGGATGGGAAAAAGTCGACCGCAAATGCCGTAGAATATGATTGCTGCACTATACATGTTACTGTCCAAGTCCTAAGATCAAGACAAAAGAGCTTCAACCTTTGCAGTTTTATTTTTGACATCCTGTCTAAATTAGTCAGGGATGAGAAAAAGTGCAATCTAGTTTTGCTGGCAAAACTTATAGAGATGGATATACAAACCGACAGGAAAGAGAAGGCGATAAACACGTTATATGCATGTCTCGTTTTGGCCCGTCTTGTATGTTGTTGAATAAAGACGGAATGGCTACCGGAATTTTTGCTATCTCTTTCTGTCATTTTGCTCGCGAAACCCAGACTAGCACTCCATATCTGCACCTCATTGGCAAAACTAAGACTGAAATCAGAGACCAGATTTTGATGCGTAAATATCTTTAATGTTCTGTCTCGTCAAATTTGTTCCATTGTGAAACGCTGATATGCCGCGGAAGCGCCCATCTAGATTTCTTTGTAGTGACTCGATGTAAATTCGTATTTAGAGCATATACTAATTAAAGATTAAGATAGAATGAGGTGATCTCTTGGCCCAAATGCACTATATCCTGAAAGAATTTTTGTGCTTCCCCCTTTTACTGGATCTAATCAGCAAATAATCTGGATCTTCTGATGAGTTCAGAAGATTTGCTATTAGATTGTCCTGTGGAACTATTCCATCCTCATCAATTTAAGAGCATGTTTATCCCCTAACTGTCAACACTTTTTGAGGGTATATGCAGCTGTTATATTCGAATGTTTGCACATATCGTGAAAATATATCGGAAATTAACTGTTTTTTGTTAACCATTTCTGTCTTCAGCCACGATCCGAAACGTAGGACCCCATTCAAATTAGTTAAGAAACCTTTATAACGCCAATCAAATGCGCCAGGAAGTGACGAAAGCGACAAGCTGAATAGCCAAAATTTATTTGAGAGATTTGTTTAAACTCCAGACCACGAAAAAGCGAGAAGTTAAAATCAAACACAAATTCATGAAATTGCGATTTTTTTAATTCCATATTCGCTCTCTTGTTTTGTGACAGAACGTATTTACTTTAAAACACAATCAAAATCTAACGGAACTTGAACGGAAATACCTACTGTAGTTTAATAGAACACATCCTTTATTTAACTAACATAAGTGAAAATTTCAATAATCACTTTTGAGTAAACACGCACTAATAAAAATAGTCTATATATATATATATAAGTTGAAAAATTTGATCTCGAGTGTTTTGTCATTTTAATTGTTTTCTGTTGTATTCGATTTATTTGACTTTAAAATATTTGGCTTTTAGTATTCCTTGACGCTAACAATTGGCATAAACAAAAAAAAAATGATCGTGTAGTTTTAGTTTGCACTACACTCTACAGAAGTGAAACAAATTACGAATAGTCTAGATACGTCCGGCACACAGTGATTCTAGTTAACGATCTGGAACGCCAGTTTGTATATAGACAGCTATACAGTTCGACCTGCGACGGCCGAACTGTATAAACGTCGTTTGGCAAACAGTGATATTTTGTTCACACTCTATAAAATTTGCGTAAAATCTACAGCTAACTGTTATAAATTGACATTTACAGAATAATATATTATTTGTTTTTCGTTGTCATGGTTACACCGTCGACGCTAAATTTTCAACACCGAAATCTTTTAATTTCGTTAGAGCCATGGAAGATGGGATAGAGAGAGAGAGAGAGAGAGAGAGAGAGGAGACTGAACCCGACAAACCGCAATACGGAACGCGTGTCCCGAAAATCAGTGACGGTAACGGTTCGTAAAAGCTTTCGCGGCGCTGTAACTGTAAGGCCCCGTGTCTCGTGCATTGTTTACTATCAGTTAACTTGATCGATTATTTTTTTAATTTGGTTTATTTCTATTTAGCAAAAAAAAATCAATTTTCAAATCGCCGGGTTGCCGATTCAACTTGGGGTTTTACAGGCTTAACGCCTCTACCGCCGGTATAAGAACCCTTGTTTTTCTCATTTTTTTAACAATGGCGAGTGCATGATGATTGGTCTCTTTTCACTCTATCCTACATGATAAGAACATTGAAATACAAAATCACCAAACTGAGGCAGTATGGTGAAATGCATTTATGAAACAAAAAAAAAACTGTGTTCCATAAATAAATTTTAATAAGTCGGTTGACAAAAGAATGGCCAGGAATAAATTTTATGACTTTTCTCAGAAACTACATTAACATGGTGGTCTCCGACGTTTCATTTTTATTTAGTTCTTTTGTTTAATAAAAATGTGACTACTATTCATTGACTTTTTTTAATATTGTTTATAAGAAGTAATATTTCCAGTACGGTCGCCTTTATAACATTCATTTGTTTTCACATATTGTCAGTAATTTGGCAGTTCTGTTATATTTTATTGCTTGGATATTACGGTTATCATAAAACTAGTTTATTTTCTCAAATAATGCATTCAAATAAAGTCATAAACCAGAATTGGTGTAAATCTGGAAAAGCCAGAGGATTTCAGAACACCTCGAAAAGCTAGAGAATTTCAGAACTTCTGAAAAGTCAGGGAATGACGTCACGACCAAATAAATGCTATATTATAGTATTTAAACAATTATTATTTTACCCATTAAATTTGAATAATATATATGAAATTTTCTTCTCAAATTTCCCGTTATTCACAAGTTTAATTTCTCAAAAACCAATGGACGGATGTTACTAAACATGTGATGGATAGGAAATAAATAAAAATATTCATGACAAAAGATAGGTTTATTCCAAACATTAAAACTTCCTTAGATTGTAAAATATGCTCTCAGGAAATTTCGAACTGTGGTCGCAAAATTCATTTAATTACTGTTTTTATTAGCTGTGATTAAGCATTAAGCTTCCCAAAATTTGGCTTAATACTTAAAATTTTCAAAATGAAATATTTTTGGCCTAAAAGTTGAATAAAAAAACGTGATATTCGTCCATATTTCTTTACAGCATGGTACAAGATTTCGAAGGCAAATTAACATTTTGGAATTTTTTCTTTAAAAACCTATGTTAAGAATACTGACAATTGACAAATTAGGCTTGCTTAATATTTTTTGTCAAATTTAATTTGAGGCGTTGAGAATTATAGTGGCCTAACCCACAAAATTTCAATATTTTCTTATGTCCATAAAGTAATCGGTTATTATCGAAAGTTTCGGTAGAAGAACGACCTAACCGCAGTTTAAGAGCCGTTTTGTAGATTAAAATGCGGTTAGGTCGTTCTTCTACCGAAACTTTCGATAATAACCGATTACTTTATGGACATAAGAAAATATTGAAATTTTGTGGGTTAGGCCACTATAATTCTCAACGCCTCATTTGTTCTGTACAAAAATGTGTGTAAAACTTATGTTAATTTATCATCGTTTATTTAGATCAAATAAATTGTAAAAACTTGACTACAAGTCATATGGGAAGAAAAAGGTACATACTTTTAGTTTATTTTGAAGCATTAACATCAAAGATTGGATAAGATTTTTCATAGAAATATGAGATTTCCGAAATGTGAGTAAGTGCATTTTACATGCACACACACATCCAATTGATCGTAAGATAGAACTATGCGGGTGAAAAAGGGAGCATATTGAACAGCTGGCACTCGGTAACCTTAAAGGCGATATTAAACCGTCCAGCCAAGCGTATAACGACGCAGTTGTTGACTTTTCTATTACAAGACCCCAATTTCGAGGATCAAATAACTGAGAGCTGGTAGACGTATCGATTGGATTTTCAGTGTATTATTAAAATTAATAAATTGAAGATATGAATTCATGCTAGACCCTAATAATCCTGACTGTCAGGCCCGGATTTAGAAATTTGCCGCCCCTAGGCAGTTGCGAAAATTGCCCCCCCCCCCACCCATCGAATATTCGATATTAGGCCAATATCGAGACAAGCATAAATCGACTCTTTTCCCGATTCGAGCATTTCGACTTATGATGTTGGTACGCGTGCCGAAGAAATAGGCGGAAAATTCAATTCCCACGAATAGAACAAACTTTTGAAGTTTCCGCCAAAATTTGCCGCCCTTCAATTCTCGCCGCCCTAGGCAGCTGCCTATACTGCCTGCATGGTAAATCCGGGCCTGCTGACTGTTGATTTTAGCGCCCCGGTTTAAACCTGTGTGTTTTCTTTTGAAATGAAATCAATGCTTTTTCGATGCTTTTTAAAATTGTCTAATAACAAATGCACATCAATACAATGGAATTAGCACATTAATGTTTTTTAAGCAATTCCTTGTTTATTTAATTTATAAAAGAACGCTTACTGATCATTTATATTATCAGTTCTAACAAATTTCTATTGTGAAATTAAAATAAGTTTTATTGTTGACCTGTCAGTTTTCTAAGTAATATTGATTTGCATTATTTTATAATGTTTCTACATGTTATTGTTATTAAATAATGAGGGCAAATAATTACAGTGAGTGCTGACCGATGGGTTTTTCCGTGTACATGGAAGATTTCTGTATTTGTCAGATAATATTTCGTTATCACAGGTATTTTTATTCATTAATTTACCTGCCGGAATATAATTATTTCGTAGGTAAATAAGTTTTAACATTGACACAATGACGAGTGCTGGTTAACCGCAATTAATATACTTGTTGTTCAATTCTTTATTCATTAAGGTGACTGTTTATCAGCTGTTCAGTATGCCCCCTTTTTCTCTCGCATAACTCTGTTTTACGAGCAGTTTTGGATGTGCGCATGAAAGATACACTTACCGACGTTTCGAAAATCTCTGATTTCTATCAAAAATCTTATTCGATCTTTGATGTTAATGCTTCAACATAAAGTAGAAATATGTACCATTCTTCTCATATGACTTTTAACCAAGTTTTTACAATAAGAAGTAATTAAAAACTTGAAAATTCTACAAATAATCATTAAATTATTTCTCGACGATCGTTTCGGACAATAAGTCCATCCTCAGGAGTAGTGTTTGTACACCTGAGGATGGACTTATTGTCCGAAACGATCGTCGAGAAATAATTTAATAATTATTTGTAGAATTTTCAAGTGTTTTTAATTACTTGTTATTATCAATCATGTTCTACCACGTGTCGAGTAAAAAATCAGTGCAAATTACAAGTTTTTAGTTTATTTGATTAAAATACACGATTTAAAATCATATTAAAACCAGAAAATTAGCATAAGTCTTACGCAAATATTTGTACAGAAAAAATTAAAAAATTATTGAGCAAGTCAGGATTTTTAACAGACGTTTATAGAGAAAAAACTTCAAAATGTTAATTTGCTTTTCAGTAATTCGAAATCCGTTGATCCGTTATTTTAGGGAAAACATGTTTTTAGAAATTTTTAACAGTAGGCAAAATTTTGTGAAACTTGAAAAACAGTAAAAAAACGAATTTTGTGAAATTTTGTTCGAAATGTCCCGGAGCATATTTAACAATCTGAGGGATCAGTTATCTTTAAAAAACTGGGGTCGCAGTGCTCAACCCTGCCGACAGTATAATGTATTTGCTAATACAGGCATTGTAGCTTTATTATATGTTTGAAAAATAAAAAAAATAAACCCCTTAATAAATCGGTTCACAATTGACGGAGATATCGCGGAACATACATTTAAAAAGAACTACTGAACCTATTTAGGTAAAATTTATGTGGGACCACCCTGAAGGTATATCTATTAAAATAGAACAAAAATCGTTAAAATCGATTCACAGCTGGCGGAAACATTGTGCAACAAACAAAAGAAACCGGTCAGTTGCGAGTTCCGTACCATTCCGTTTTTCGTGAGAACTTTAAGACTCAGGATTTTCGTTTAGGTTTTCCTGTCAACTATGAGTGACACCCTATATCCCCTATTTTTTCAAAATTTTAGGCGTAGTAGTTTCGGAGATAAGGGGAGAATAGTCAATTTTCATCTATTTTCTTAAATAACTTTAAAACTATTTATTTTAAAATTATAAAAGTAATATATCTGAGATCCTTACTACAAGCCCTTTCATTTGATATATCAAACGGTACAGTTTGCAAAACGTTTTTCTTTTAATTTCCTATGTTCCCCATGTTCAAAATTCATTTATTTACGTTATGTGTATAGGTTACAGAAATTCATATGTGAACCAAATTTCAATTTAATTGGGCCGGTAGATTCGGAGCAAATTGGCTGTGACAGACAGACAGACACGCGAGTGATTCTGTAAGGGTTCTGTTTTTTTCAGACGTACGAAACCCTAATAACAGGTCGAATTGAGAGCCTCTTCCTTTTTTGAACTGCGTTAAAAATTACTGAAAACGACCACATTCCGGGAGAATATAAATTCGCAACAAAATTATTATTATTATTTTTTCTACACTAATATTATAAAGAGGAAAGATTTGTATGTTTGTAATGAATAAACTCAAAAACTACTGTGCCGATTTAAAAAATTCTTTCACCATTAGAAAGCTACATTCACCCTGAGTAACATAGGCTATATTTATTGCTAGAAAATATTGGGTGTTTTTAGATTATACCGGGTGTTTATAGATTATACCGGGTGTTTTTAGATTATACCGGGTGTTTTTAGATTATACCGGGTGTTTTTAGATTATACCGGATGTTTTTAGATTATACCGGGTGTTTTTAGATTATATAAAACGCGTTAAGAAAAACGTCTTATACGAAAGGGACTTCGTTCCAAACGCGTGTCCCGCGACACGTTCCAAGTTTTTTTTTTAATTTCTTTTTGGGAAATAAGATTTTTCTTCGATTTTTGAACATTCACAAATAAAAGCGATTGAATTCGCGCAAATTCAATACACGTTGAGAATTTAATGATAATGATTCTCATCTTTTATATCCTATATATTACATTTACACCCGGGCGAAGCCGGACTGGGCCGCTAGTTGTAAATAAATGACATTTGCGCTGATTGTATAAATAATATAATTAATATTGTATGGGATCTTAATGCTATAATATAAAAACTCACAAGTTGTAACTAATTAAGCAATAGGATATGAAACTGTAATAAAATTTTATAAAACTCGTTTTTTATATATATATCTTTGTTAGGCATGTAATTTACTACACAGTGTACTTTTAACTAGCATCTCTGCACATTGTGTAATAGGGATGTGCAAACATTCATTGGTAATTTTACGTTTCCGTACATTGAAAAGGAAAACAGGATCCCTTATAGGATCATTCGTTTATCCGTCCGGCCGTATGTCTGTCACTGTCGAATTTCTTTGAACGAAACAAAGGTGTCTCAAGTTGAAATTTGGCTTACTAGCCAGCGTAAACGCCAATCGTTAAAAGCACAAAGTAAGATATAAGAAGTACACACGTAATGTTAAAAAAAAGTTATAACTAGCCTCACCCTCATAAGCTCACATAAGAATTTTAACTTTTTTAGTTTTTAATATTATTCCCAAGTTTAATTTTTTTTATGTGAAACTAATTAATACTATTTACACATACTTAGCAACACACTATAAACTTCTGTCCTTGTCAGTTTCATGTAATTTATGAGACAAACTAACTTCCCCTTTATTTGCCAGCTCTACTTCCCCTCGATTTCTTACTTTTTTCAAACAGATACGTCGCTAACAGGGGCGTAGCTACCGCCGTATATGCTGTATCAATTATACGGGCCACGGGGGCCCCCAACGTGAGTAAGCAAAAATTAATAAAAACTTCCCAATTTTTTTTTATTTCAGAAATGACAAAAGTCAAAAAAAGCAATTTCTTTTTTTCCCGCGTAAATCGTGCGTTCAAAAGTTGGCAACACCCTACATCGGTTATCGCGGGCTGCGGGATTTCCCCGTTTAAGTCATTTACTTCAACGGGGGAAGGGCCCCCAAACAAATTTTTATACGGGGCCCTGCCAAGGCACGCTACGCTTCTGGTCGCTAAAGAAATTAAACTTCAAAAATGACTTGGATTTGGTGGATAAACTATAGTTCGTGAGTGGATACGTAGAGTGTGCTGCTTTGCGTCGAGAACTTTAAATTTAACGTCTTCAAGTTCCTAGATTAGTAGATTTACCAAGTAATCGGAATCCATGTGAAATTATATAATTTGAGTAATTTATTTGTTTTTCAATATGAAAATAATTTTGTCTGTCATCGATATTTATTTTTGAACTCATTGTTTTTCCTTAGCTACGAAACTTTTGGATCTTTAATATTGAATCGCTTGCCTTAAAATGGTGGACGACTGCGGTAATCTGTCAAATCTGGGAACTTTAATAATTCACAAACATCAGCGCTATTAGTATCTAAAAAATGAACTATCGCGTGCAATTGTTTTTGTGAACAGGAAAATCACGAAAAAACCTATTTCATAGATTGGTAAAATCGAATTACTTTTGGTTTACGCAGTAGTGCGAAAAAGGGTCGTTTTACGACTGCTGTGCAGGCATGAAAAGCAGCCATTTTATAGGGGGTCGTGCAGAACGGTACTACAATGTTTCCAGCAGGTATAGTTTTCAAATTTCAAAGGCCAATAATTAATATGGTTGATCGCATGGAACTCTCTTTGGAGAAAAAAAGTTATGTCATTTATGACATCCTTACTAGCTGGTACTGTGTATGCAAATTATAGTAGGTATCAGAAAAGATCAGAATCAAAGTGATAGAAAAATGAGTGCATTTGGACAACCCTAGAACGGATTAGACCCGTATCGGCGTTTTCCATTATTAACTGGACCATGATTCATAGATGCAGTCTTATTATGAGTTACATAAACTTTTACTCAAATTAATGCACTAATATTTTGTTAATTCGTTTTCGTGGTTATTATTGGCTGAGAGGTTGATGGTCTTATGTTTGATTACTCATTTGTTTTGTGTATTTATGTTTTTCATTTTTTGTAACTTGTAATTCATCTTCGCATGTTTGCCGCATAAGACAGACCCATTCTATACTTCGCTCTTGTATTCATTTATTTCCTTTTTTTGTATTAAGGTATTGTTTTTTTAATTACTGAAATAATGGATGAGTTTTGGAAGCCTGTTTAAAGATGTAAATTATTAGATAAAGTCCTTCCGTTTTTTTCACACAAAGTTTTTGAAAACACATTCAATTGGTTTTTTTACAAGAAAAAATTAAAAAATGGTACGAAACCAAAATCACAATTTTTTATGAAAATATACAATTCAGAGCAAGAAGATTAGAAATAATAAGGAGACCGAACTGCGTGTAGAACGAATTCTGGCCGCAGCTCATAGGTAACCGGCGCAATGCACTACTGTGCAGGTGATGTGTGTGTTAGTGAGAATCTATGTAGATCGACCGTAACGTTACTTTTAAAGTGGCCAAGTGATTCGACAAAGAAAAGAAGTTATGGTCTTTCTATATAAATTCCCACTAACGCAAACATCACCGGCGCGGTAGTGCATTGCGTCGCTCACAGATGCGCTCGCAGCGCTGCCTAACAGCGGCCAGAATTCGTCCCACTTGCGGCATGTGACTTCGGTCTCCTTATTATTTCTAGTCTTCTTGATACAGACATAAACCCAACGTCCTGGATCCTATAAATTTGTTTGGCTGAGAGAGGCATCCATTAGGAGAGAATTTACTGTAATTAATTCAGTTTGTTTATTCTTTTTCAATTTAATACATAATTACTGTATACTGATTGTTGTCATTTGATTAAAAAAAAATCATATTTCAAAGTAAAAGTGAAGCAGTTTATCAAAATTGTTTTTCATGTTGAATTCGTAAAAGCTTACGTGTTCAACACAAGGGATGTTGTTTTAGTTGCAACAGTTGCAGACGCTTACACATGATATGAGAGTACTGGACTAAAAAATTTTTTTTTCTGCGCAGGTGTCGGAAAGTGATCAGTTACCGCACGTGATTTGCGCCCGATGTGAACGTCAGCTCGATGCCCTCTACGGCTTCAGACAAGCGGCACATAAGGCGCAGCTCCTGCTGAAACAATTTCTTGTCCACACGCATCAGCTTACGTTGACTAGCAAGGTAAATATTTATAACACTTGGAATTTACAACTAACACTTTTAATTTTTTTATTTCATCGTTTGTTTTATTCGGTCAGTTTAAGGAAGTTGGAGCGAATCTACCGTAAAACGAATTTTCCAAGTTTCAGATTTGAAACTTAGTATACATACATATAAATTAATACTTCAGTGACGTATTCTCAAAATTTTAAAATAATCGACCGTTTAGTTGTTTAGAAAAGTAATTTTAAAAATGACGTTTTTAAAGCTGTTTTACACAGACTTTTATGGCATATTAATATTAATCTTTCAATTTTAAGGAATAAAAAACCGCATGTAATAAACTTGAATAGTTGTAAAATATTATGAAATTTATATATACCGTTACCGTTGCAATTATTTAAAAGAATTGAAGTTAAACTGTATTTTTTAATCTCGTTTATTAACACTGATACATATTACTGAGGGTTTGACAGTATAACATCAAAAAACGAAGTCATCTTATTACTTTCTTTTATTAAATAAATAAAAATTATCAATTTATAAATTTTAATTTAGCCGCGTTTTAATTTCTGTCTGATACAGAAATGAACTACTTTTTTTTGATAATTTTGTGTATTAGCTTGAAATTTAAAAAATATGTTTTACATTTTTAGTATTGCACTGTAGGTATAGTGTATCGTATCGGTGAAAAGTTGACAGTGCCTTCGAAACTCCTTCTTCTGAACTGAGAGTATTTTGTTATGAATAATCCGAACAGAGCGATTACCGATATCACAACTACACAAAGAATGGTTTGCCATATTACGGTTGTAGTTCGAGACGGCTTCTGCACAAACGAAATGATTCGTTGTTGTGTATTCAGTTGTCCTATTTCGTCGCCGAACAATTGTTCTATTAAAATTTCATCGACCAATTCTTCACTTGTACAAACTTGAATTTGATTTATGGGTCGACCGATTACTGTATCCGGACTGAAACATGTCGGTATATCGGGTCCTAGTACTTTTGTGGGTATCGATTTAATTATTTTGTAAAGTACACAATTGCAGTACCATGGATTTGACGTCAAGTCCAGATGCTCCAATTTGTCCCAAGCTATTAAGTTCGTTAAAATGTTTGTTAAATGATTTCCATTTAAATAGAGCTGAAAATAAATCGTTATTCATTTGTTAAAGCTTCGAAAAATATAAATACTGAAAATCATTCGCCTGCTCTTCAACAGTTTAGGTTATGTTAACTGGTTATGTTCGTGCTATGTAAAGTGGTCTATACTTGAATCATTTGAGACAAATAACAGCTTTCGTATTGAAATCAATGTAATACTACGTCAAATTTGACGCCTTAGATAATAAAGACAATATTGAGATAGTCGTTTTTCTTTTGACAGTTTAGGTTAGGTTAATTGATTATGTTCGTGTTGTGTTGAATATTTATAACAGTGTAGAATAATTTAACCTAAGATTATGTGAAACATCATGTCCAATCCCATTTACCTCTTTAATAGTTAGATTTTCTGGTTGACCAAACGCGCCCGGTTCAATGTCAATAAGCGAAGGATTATTTTGAATTCTCAATTCTTTCAGCTGTTTAACATGAGCAAAAGTTCCAGCCTGAATTTTCCTCAGAATTGACATTCCGCTTATATTAAGCTGTATCAATTTTTCTAAACCTAAAAACGAATCAAATATTAAATCGGTTTTTTTTAACCACTAGACCAAAAAAATAAATAAGTGCAAGTCAGAACATTTACCAAGGAATGATTCATCGTCTAGTATTTGTATTGGATTTTCACTTATGTCCAATCGTTGAAGGTTTTTGCCGAGTCTTGAAATTTCTTCCGGAACGCTTGCAAAGTTATTGTCGGTTAATAAAAGTGTCAACAGATTTTTTAAATTTGATACCGTGTCATCAGGAAAACGGGATAATCCTGTTGATGATAAATCTAAAATCTAAAAGTAAACCTTCGTTTTCAAACATTTTTAGGGTTCGGTAGTAGATCTAGAGCCCTGTTAAAGAGGCTTCCATTAAGGTTACCAGCAGTTAGGGATATTTGGCGCTAGCACCAATTTATGTTTTCAATATTATATTGAAAACCCAATTGATACTTTTGCCAGCTGTGGATTAGAGCCTGGCAACTGAAGGTAATAAAGGAACGAATTATTGGCCATGAAAACAGTGAGTAAGAGAAAGAAAAGGAACTGTTGATTGAACTGTACTCACTTTGAGACAATTTCTTGAACCGATAGCCATCGCTGTCGGCGTATCTATTACTTTCAGTGGATTTCCGCGCAGTTTCAATGTTTCCAAATATGGCAGATGCATTAATGAAAGCCGGCTGAGTGAATGAATTTTGTTGTAGGATAAATCCAAATAAGTTACCATCAGTGGTTCGTACACGTCGTTTCGGTACGGACCACGAAATACGTCGGAGTGCACGGCTTCACCTGAACGATATATTTTTTTCAGTTATAGTAAACTGTATATTTAGATTTTTGCAGTTATACTTCTATTGGTGCACTGAGGGTAAAATTTTCTTTGCTACGGAAGTTGCGTACACAGTACGCAACGAATATGTTGCTGAAGTTGTTTCTGATAACGTCAAAATAGTTATTTCATAAAACAACAAAGTAGGTTATACTAGTGACATCAGACGGAACTTCTTAAAAGCTACAGTGTTTTTAACAACTTTTGACAGTCAAATAACCTCGATAATTATGGATTCCACAGTAGAAAACTCTTTAATAGTTAAAGATAACCTGTTTTTAAAAATGATTTTTTAACTACATTTATCATCTCCCTAGACATACTATTTTATTATAGTTTTTATTATTATTATTATTTTATCAATGTACATCTTTAACGAAAATGTGAATATCAATTATCGCGATCACGCCAAAGAAGTATGACTTCTGCCGCGCGTATAATTTTTTTTTTTAGTTTTTGAAAATACAAATCATTACCTGGAAGTAGATTCCAACTCAAGTCGAGCGATTTTAAATTATTGATATCGATGAATGCAGCGTATTGTATCTGTTTTATCTCACAGTGTGAAAATCCTAAAGATACTTCGGTTGCATTTGATTCGCCCAGTTGCGGCAAAAGTCCATTTGCCATTGGATTTCCTGTAAAGTATGAATTAGGACTCGATTTCTATTTGATTTTTTACGCGGACTTCAAATTTTATTTATTAGTGTATTTGTCATATGGCACGTGCACTGTTGCGTCTGTCGGATGACGGGACCTAAAAGTCCAACCAGCATATCTCGACATTTCATAGCCTCCTGAACAATTTGGCATCATTTTTGAAAATGTGTGTGTGTGTGTGTGTGTTGTCACGATAACTCTTGACAGACTTAATTGATTTAAACGAAATTTGGTCCACATATTGAATTTCATCACCGCACGAAGCCTATTTAAAATGGGCCGATTCGGACAATTTTAACGGAGGTTTTTAGAGTGAAAAATGTTTTTGGGCCCAAAATTACGAAAAAAAAATTTAGAATCGCTTCAAGATTGAAATTTGACCGTTTAGTATCAATTAAAAAGGCCCCATTTTCGACAAAAACTCCAACGCGAATGCCGGCTGCTGCGTTATTTAGCTTATATCCTCTACCACAAATTCCACCTCCAGGGAGCGCGCTGCTGGCGATTGGAGCGCCCCGCGCCAGGCCAATCTCGTTACTTTACGGCCAAACTCTGTATAACAAAATGTGGCTTAGAGATGAATGTGCAAAATACTTACCGGCAAACGAAACTGTTAGTCTACGATTGTGCGGAGGCCAATCGGCGGGTAGCAGACTTAGCCGTCGATAGGAACAGTTTAAAATGAGATCTTCTTTCGACGAAGAATATAAACAGCTGCATTTTAGGCATGTTTCGTTAGTCAACATATATTTCAGATCGTTAGCTTGAATCAGCGTTAACACGGTGCACAGCAGGACATTCAGTAACTGAAAAAAAGAAGAACGTTAATTTCAAACATCTATAAACCACAATCAACCACAACATTTCCATAGATCCTTATAAGCCCCCAGCTCCCAGGTTCTAAAGTTTCAATTGGATTTAAGTAATAACCGGTGTGTTTGTTGACAAGTTCTGAATTGGTAAAGCGTGTGTCGGCAATACAGAACTCTTCGAATACAACTGCGTGTTTGTTGGTAAAATTCTCGAATTGTTTTAACCTAATTCAATCAGTTCTAGGAGCCTAAAAATGATGTACTTGAATTGTGTCAGAAGAGTTCTGTGTTGCCGACATACGCTCTGGTAGTTTAGAATTTGCCAACAATCATACGTCCTATTAAATTGAAAATATTAATTGGGGCTAGGTCCAAATAATTGACTATTGGCGATCGTAAACAAAAACTTGACTACGACTGACTCAAACTGCCTTCCATGTTGTTTATGCCTTAGTTGAAAATGACAGATTTTTTTTAAAAGAGGCAGTTTTTAATTTTTTAAAAAGTGTAACGGTTTATTTTAAACAATTAACAAACTACCTGAATCATTTTTCACAACTGATGTGTTTTTTTTTTGTTGAAAAACGGTTGTCAGTTATTCACTTTTCTGATCAAATAAACCGATACGATACATCGCGTTAATAAAATCATAGTGTAAAACAGGTGTGTTTACTATTGTTAGTGATAAAAAAAGATACCAGCTGATAAGTAATAATTATTTAAATATATTAGCGATTTGTAATTACTTTTTTTTATTTTTATGAATACCCTTGAAAATGTAATCTATCTTTTAATACTGAAGTAATCGATGCATTTTTTTATTTTTGAAATTATCGACCTCGGACCTGTATTTTGTAAACATTCACACTCAACGACAGTAAGAGCGTTGTTTTTGTTTTGTTTTTGATATATTTTTTTCTTGTTTTATGTTACTGATATTTGTATAGCAATGCAGATTTATTTCCTGATCTTCAGATTTTCTTCTTTTTGATATGTAAACCCGAAACTCCCAATTTCGCGTAGTTTAAATTATCATTTACAATGCACAAACAGTTTTCCTAATACAGTGAAACCCCGTTTATCCGAGGTAATGTGGGGAGGAGGTACCTCGGTTAAGCGAAAACTCGGAAAAAATAAAAAATTCGAAAATTTTAATTGAATTTTATGTATTTGAAACAAATAGAATGAAATTTAATCATAAAAGTATATAAAAGTGAAAATCGAACGAACTTAGCAAGTTTATAAGTGTACATATGACATAAGAAATAAAGTAGCAATCGAAAAATACTACGGGCGTACAGCATAAGCATAGCAGCTTCATCCGTTTTATCCGAGTTTTTCCGGATTACCCAAGCACACACCTCAATTAATGCGGAGTACTTGGATCAGTCCGTTGTCTTGGATAACGCGGAGACTCGGTTGATCAAAGGCCGAATAAAATTATAAAAAAACCCGGGTCGCAGTGCCAAAACCCTGTCGACAATATAGTGTATTTGCTAATACAGGTATTGTGGCTTTATTAAATGAAATTAAGTTTGTTTTTGGACAAAATAAAAAAAAAATGAACCCCTTAATACACCCCTTACAATAATAATTTTATTAGTTGAAATATTGTTATCAATCCAACATCTGCACCAAATTAAATACGACCTTCAGCAAGTAAATTCGTATACGCAAACTAGTGTTTTCATAAAATTTGTAAGTCCGGTCCTGTCGGGCCGACTTGCTTATAATTTTAGGAGCACTTTTTAATTGCTACTAAAGGGTTAAATTTCAATTTTGAAACGATTCTGAGAATTTTTTCGGTATTTTTGGGCCCAAAAACTTTTTTCAACCCCTAAAAACTACCCTTAAAGTGACCCGATTAAGCCCATTTTAAATAGGCTTCATGCGGTGATGGATTCCAACAAGTATGCCAAATTTCATTAAAATTAATTAACTCCTTCGAAAGTTATTGCCCGCATATATAAATATATATATATATATATACGTATATATATATATATACGTATATATATATATACGTATATAAATATATACATATATATATATATATACATATATATATAAACATTTTTAAAAATGGTGCCAAAGTGTTTAGGAGGTTATGAAACGGCGAGAAATTTTGGTCCGACACCTAGGTCCCGCCATCCGACCAACGCCAATAGTGTATGTTGCCATATGGCAAATACACTAAAAAAATCTCGAATAATTTCAAATACAGATATTTTACTTTTGCAGGAAAATCTCAAATATACAGACAGACTGCTGGCTGAAATGCTACCACCGCTGTCTCCGACATCATTTATGGATGCGACGTCTCAGCTTTCGTCGTCGAACGACTCTCGGCCGTCGAGTCCTCAAGATTCTTCCCTGTCGCTGGTATCCAAATGTCCTTCACCTCTCAGTAGTGCCTCGAGAATGAGTACAGCACAAGGCGCATTGCCGACCGACAGATCAGTTTCTCCGCTTCCCGCGCCTCCTGCGACGCACTGTAATCTACCTTCGTCGCTTTCGATCACGCCGATACGCGTCAAACAGGAAAAAGTCGACGAAAGTGACGAAATGACCAATAACAGTATTAAGTACGAATCTAGCGATGAAAGGGACAATTCCAATCCATTGTACGTACGCAAAATTAAATTAAAGAACGAAGACGACAATTCGAGACCGTCGAGCGTCATTTCGAGAGTGTCGACCCCGCATCAGACCGTTATTATGCCTACGCCAAAAAACGAGATCACAAATGGTATTGATCTGTCGAAACCACCCGAAACATTGACGTGCGTTCCGGAACTAACGTTTCCTATGGTCAAAACGGAACCGAGCGACGCAATGAGCGATTGCAGTAACAGTTCTGATCCGGATCGCCTCGAAGTCGACATGTCACAGGTAACGTCGATTTCTTTTTAGTTGTTCTTAACAATAGGGATGTTGACTATTTTTGGGAAAGTGTGTTAAGTCGCGCATAAGTACCTAATATAGTCACAAATATTTATTATTTTTATTTAAATACGACTCAGGTTTTAAAAATCGTGTATTTTAAATTCCGTTTCAAATTTCTCTCCAAAACGCCAATACTTGTCACGTGACTGCCGTGACGTCATACAGTCATAAACGCTGGTAAACTGATGAAAGGTTTTTTCGTAGCTTTTGCTATAAGTTATATGTAATTTGACGTTTCCTATAAATAAATAATAAATTACACACTCTAAATATTAACCAAACAATGAATCCTTTTGACAGCGTCTGATAATGTTTATAACTGAGTGACGTTATGCACTCTGGTTGGTGTTCGTTGTCACGTGACTTGAGAGTGATTTAATTACGTTTTATTTATTAAATATTAATTAAATTCCTTAAAAATAAGGAAAAACATTGTGTTTTTTAGTATTTCTATCATAGAAACTACCACTGATCGTTAAAATTATGTTTTTATTTGTCAACGTCCCTATTATAGCAACCTATAGCTATTCTACTGTTCATTAATTGACTCTTACTAACTATACCGTAGTGAACAATTTACTAATTTTTTTTTAATAGGTCAACGATGAAAACGACTCCGACAGAGCAAGTGTCCAGTCCTGTCGAGAAGACAATGGAGATACGAGATCGGCCCCTGAATTATGGCAAGCTCTGGTTCCGTCACAATATCAGAAAAAATATCTCGGAAGTAACGGAGAACCGGCTCCAACATTCGGTGAGGCCGGTCAGTTACTTCGCAGATTAATAGTGTGCAGAAAACTCGGTATGACAATAACGCCTACCGAATCGAATCTAGAATGTAACGAACAGAAAACGAACGACGGACCGCCCGATTGTATAAGGTATAGTTTATCGGTGAGAGATTTAACTAAAGGATCGTCGGCGAGACGTAAACAGTTTTTCCCGACGAAAGCCGGCACGACCGCGCCATCGGACGATATGAAATTGGACGACAAATTAGAGGAAGGCGAAGTAACAGAATCGTTGAGTCCCGAACAAGAAATTATGGAAACGGATAGCGTCGACGAACCGGATTACAGTGGAAATAATTCTTGGTGTGATTTAAGCAGTATTAAAGGACAGGTAATTACATTAATCAATTTTACGCCACGATTTATCAGGACTATACTTACACAAGTGGTTTACCCGCGACTTCGTCCACGTGGTATAGATTTGTACTCACAATTCTTTTACACAAAATCTACCCCCACCCCGTTTGGGTAGATGTGTTCAAAAGACAGTCGAACATGTATTTCTTTATTTTCTAAGAAGAGTGTTTTTTCCCAAGTCTCACGTTTTTAGTTTAAGCAATTTTAGAAATACAGACAGCGTATCTTTTATGAATGTCCTCGGTTTTGCTTCGGACATCATGTTACGCGCAGTGCAGGAATTTCAACTTTCTGCTCTTACGGTGTAATATACTATGAAGTAGAAGTAGTATTTATTTGTTTGTTACCAACAGGTGTAAAAAACGTCATAATACATTAAAATTACATAAAATCGACTGTATTATAAAATGCTTTCTCTATTAGATACTTTTAAGTTTTTAACTGTTTACCCGATGTCTTTTTATATAAGGAGGAACGGCATTATAAATTCTTGTTAAAGAAGAGGTCACATTTTTCCTAGTAATAGAAAATTTGTTACGCTGCTGGTAGAGCTCAGTTTTTCCTCTAGTATCATAACTGTGATACGTTTTCTCAAAATAAGTGGGGTTGCAATTCACAAAACAGGCTGCTTCTAAAATGTAAATCGATGGTAATGTTAGCCTATTTAGGTTTTTGGAGTTTTTTTTACAAGAATCCCTTCGTCCAATGTTGACAATGTGGCGTATTATTTCAGACAAGTTCGGGTTCGTTTTCGAACAACAGCACGGCTTCATCAGTCCACAAACGTGGAGTCGACATGTCGTGTTCAAATTGTGGAACGAT
This sequence comes from Venustoraphidia nigricollis, assembly GCA_034508555.1. NCBI lineage: Eukaryota > Metazoa > Arthropoda > Insecta > Raphidioptera > Raphidiidae > Venustoraphidia > Venustoraphidia nigricollis. Next base: position 700,418 of record JAVRKA010000030.1, read on the forward strand.
GACGACAACTATTTGGCGACGAAACATGCAAGGCAAGATCGTTTGCAATGCGTGCGGCCTTTACTTCAAATTGCACGGCGTTAATCGACCGCACACGATGCGCAGGGACACGATACATACGCGTCGTAGGAGGCCGCGTGTCGGGGAAACAACCAAACGGCACAGAAACAGTAAGTGAAAGAATTCTTGTATGTCGATCTGTTGCTCTGATGCTTGGTTCCTGACAGACTTAAAATTTAAAAGTAATTAAATATAAATACAAATACTTTAGTTCCTAGAGTATTTGAAATGCAAATACAAATACTTTTCATTTGTATAAAAATATTTTTGAGCAATAATTATTATTTATTATATAAGCGAGTGCGAAAGCCCAACTAATAAAAAAAGTATTCTTAGGCAAGTATATACTTGTAAAAAATACTTGATTTTAATTACTTAGATACAAATACAAATACTGATCATTTGTTATTTGGAAATGACATTGCATTATTATTTTAATAAAAACCCGGGTCGCAGTGCCAAAACCCTGCCGACAATATAGTGTATTTGCCTATACAGGCAGTGTGGTTTTATTACGCGAACTTAAGTTGGTTTTTGAGCAAAATTAAAATTTTGACTCCTTAATACACCCCTTAAAATAACATTTTTTTTCTTAACTGCAATATTATTATTTTATTAAAATTTTAGGGACACTTTTTAATTGCTACTAACGGGCTAAATGTCAATTTTGAAAGGATTCTGAAAATTTTTTCGGCATTTTGGGGCCCAAAAACATTTTTCAACCCCTAAAAACTACCCTTAAAATGGCCCGATTACGCCCATTTTAAATAGGCTTCTGGCGGAGATGGATTTCAATACGTGGCCCAAATTTCGTTAAAATCAATTAACTCTTTCGAAAGTTATTGCCCGTACACATATATATATATATATATATATATATATATATATATATATATATATATATACACATATATATATAAACATTTTTAAAAATGGTGCCAAAGTGTTTAGGAGGTTATGAAACGTCGAGAAATTTTGGTCCGACCTCTAGGTCCCGCCATCCGACCGATGCCAATAGTGTATGTTGCCATATGGCAAATACACTAATAAGAATTGTTTGAATAATTTATATGTAATTATATATACTGTTGACTTGAATTATTCATTAATCATTCATAGCTACAAAAAAAAAAGTTAAGTAAATTTGAAAAAATATTTGCAAAATCAAATAAAATACCAAAAAATGTGTGTTTGAAATACAAATACAAATACTTTTATTGAAAAGTATTTAAAATTCAAATACAAATACTAGAAAAGTATTTGTATTTTGAAATACTTTTACTCAAATACTTCACAAGTCTGGTTCCTGATACGATTTTCAGGTTTAAGGTGATTGATCCCTCAGCTAGTAAAATATGCTCTAGGGAAATCTCAAACATTGGTTGCAAAATTCATTTTATTACTGTGTTTATTAACTGTGATTAAGCATTAAGTTTCACAAAATTTGACTTGCTACTTAAAAATTTCAAGAAATCTATATTTTTGCCCTAAAAATTGAATAAAAAAATGTAATATTTCTCAATATTTCTTTACAAGACGTCACGAGACTTTGAATTACGGGAAGGCAAATGAACATTTTGAAGTTTTTTTTTTTACAAACTTACGTTAAAAACACTGACAAGTTTGGCTTACAATTTTTTTTTTTTTCAATTTAAGTTTTTTTGTACAAAAATTTTTTGTAGGCGGAAAAATCATGAAAAAGCCTATGTCATTTGACCCTATTTACACTTCGTGGGTAATTTATTTAACTTTAATATGCAGATCAAACGTAATAAAATGGCGTGTTTTTTTCTTTTTCGCGAATTTAAGGTTACATTTCATCATTGGTAATTTATGTGAAATTTAAGCATTCGATTATAGTTCGTTTTTATCAAATGTGGTTCGATTTCTTTAATTCTTTTTTTTATATTTATAAAATATAGAACCGTCAAAATTAGTGGCAAGAATTGTATCCGGTCCGAGCCATGTAGCTGATGATGTAATAAATACACTTAGAAGGCCTGTGAAAATTGCGCCCAGAGAACCGACTGTGGATTCCGGTTCAGACGACATGCTGAACGCACTTAGAAGACAATTGCAACCGCATTTAATGCTTGCTTTAAACCAAGGAATGTATTCTCAGAGTAATGTAAGTGGACATTTTGTACCTTTTTTTTCCTTCAAATTTTTGTAGTTTTTCCAAATTGTTTACTATTTAAAGACTCGCCCAGGTCAACGCGGGATAACAGAAGCGGAAACAAGAACAAAGGCGATGTGAGATTATATAACGGAATATGCTAGCAATTACGCTGAAGCGAAATCCGATTAACATATCCCGTGGTATAATTTCATCTCGCGCCGCGTTCACTCCCATTTTTGCAATCGCACGTTGGTCTGTGGGAGTTTTAATACAGTAAGACCTCGTTTAACGCTGCTCCACTTACCGCTGTTTCAGTATTACGCGGCTTCTAAAAAAAAAGTTTAGCCACTATAACGTAAATTATGAATCAGTTTGTACAAAATGAATCAAATGTTAATAGAAGTTCAAAGGCAAAATGAAGTGTCATTGATGCAATATCTTGCTATCGACAACAGCTTGCTGAACGAAACAGAAAAAGGCAAATGACATTAAATGACTTCTTCACAAAAACAAAATATGTCAAATGAGGAACTTTCCTCATCACAAACATAACTTCTTACTCGAACTTTTATTTGATTTTCATAAATGTTTTATGAACAAAAATCAAAATTAGCAATTAATAAATCTATAATTGATGTGATAAAAAAAGTATTAAACAATAAATGTTACAAAATTAAAAAAAAAAAAAAAAAAACTAACAAATTTTCTTATTCTTGGTTCTGTTTCACTTATGCCTATTATCTATGTATTAAGATGACCTCATTTAGCGCTGTTTCATATAGCGTTGGAACTTATCGGAACATATCTCCCGCGTTAAGCGGGGTCTTACTGTGCTAATTTATCTCAATGTTGAAAAGAGTATATATTTTTTAATAGTAGTCTTGACTGTTCGATCTGATATGAACTATCGATACTAAAAACGTTACATTGCATGCGCCGTTCGCTATAAAGCTCTGGAATGAGTAAATCGTCAGCACAATTTAAAATTTTAATATTTGCACGAAATAATCTTAGTTCTGGTATAAATGAAAATGGAGAGAGATATGTAGTTTAGTGTAATATAGTAGTGTAATGCTTAGTTAATACTTGTACATTGTACAATGTACATATGTATACCTGTTTCAATGAGAAAAGATCAAAAATGTAAACAATATCGCCCACACGTAACACGTCTCACAACATACAAGAACCTAAATAACAAATTTACAGTATAGACAAGCTTGTGAATGAATAACCGTTGTTGGTCAATTCACTGTGATTACGTGCATAGATTCGCTTTTTGTTTTGATCTTTTCTTGTCGAAATAGCCGGCTTTATTTTATTATAATCATATATCTACATTAAAAACGTTATAAGGTCTGTACTTGTACATATAGCAAAATTATGTGTACTATAACCTCAAAATTTACAATTACCATTTCAAGAGATCTTTTAACATTGAAAAGAAAATGGAATTGGTGATGGATGGATGGCATAAATTTTGAATGTTGCATGGATTCATTGCTGTATTTTGAACTTTTCCAAAATTTGACACCTCTTTCGTACGTAGTTTCTTATAATTCTCGAAGCTTGATTTGAACTACGGTAACTTTTTGGATAATTAACATCGATTTTTAAACTCAATATTACAGCCGGAAATAGCGAGCACATAAATAGTTTCAAAATTAGGCGTGTCCTTTTTTGAGAAATGTGTAGTCTGCTTGTTCGTGCAGATTTATTAAAAAACGTATACATTTTAATGTCGGTCACTATTCCATCGTGAAATAAAAATACAAGACTAGAAATAATGAGCGGAACAAATTCTGGTCGATATTAGGCAGCGCTACGAGCGCATCTATGCTGATGATGTTTGTGTTAATGAGAGTTTGTGTAGAAAGACCATAACCTCACTTCTTTGTCAAGTAATAACAAACATCACCTGTACAGTATTGCGGCGGCCAGAATTCGTCCCATTATTTCTTCTTCTTGGTCAGATATGTCAGGAAATATGATATTAGTGCCATCTTATGAGAAGCTTATAAACTGGAATTATCTAGTCCGTAAGTTTCGTCAAGAGATGGCAATAATATCATATTTCTTCTAGAGTGACTATAGAGTGGACAACGTATTCGATGGCCGCCGTATTGAGCCGCGAGTGGTGGACGCTGCGTATGTAGCGCCTGCGCGATCACCTTATACAGAAGCAGCCAACACATGTACACTGCGTATAAAATGGCGCAGCCAATTCGTGTTCCAGCCAGGTTACATCTAATTTATTCACGTATTTGGGTGGTTAAAATTTTCTATATCTTTGGAATTGGGCTTTAATAATTACTGTAATATTGAGTTTCTGAGATGGTTTTCGCTTCGCATATTGGGTGAATTTAGAGCTGACTAACAGGTTGCAAACGGAATTACTAATATGTATGCAAAATGGAACCCGTTAAGTCGGGACTAGAGGTGAACAGTGTTAATGATTATAGCAGATCCATAATACATATGCAACCATGATGCAGATGAAGCACTCGCCCGTCAACGAACAGGATTCGGACGACGACAGTGCAAGCGTGTCAGAATTACCGTTAAACCTCGTCTCGACGCACATGACTGAAACGGCCGAATCGCACTAGTATTCGTTGCACGTCGCATGCCGCCATCTTCGCCACTTCCTTTCATCGCATCGGTGGCGCCGCCGCCAAAACAACCGACAACTCATTAAGCTTAGAACAGAAACGTAACAGCAGCTCTCTCCGAACTGAATATTCAATTTTTGTAACGCCGAATATTATCTTTAATCATTCTTATTTCAATAAACCGTCGTCTGTTGTACTGTTATAGTGATGAATAGGCATTTAAAGTTGCCCATAACCTCACTTTTCAGACCTTGAACAGCTCTGTTGGTAACCAACCGCAGCAGCAGCAACAACGCAACCAACAACAGCGCGGGAAATTAATTGTCATAGCACATAACCTCTAAATACTGCATCGGCACTTCTCGAATGACAGCTACTGCGATTTGTTAAAACGACAGTAAAAAAAATACTTTCTTCAGAGATTGAAAAAGATTCAGATGTGATTAATTTCTATTTATATACATAATTATATACCTATTTATATATTCTGGACTATGTATACAATTATCTATGTACATATTTATACTCTATATAAATCGTTTTGTATGTAGAGCATGAGTGGCTATGATATATTTTTACACTGCAGTTTTTGCATAGTACTGATGGGTACTCGTCTGTACGCGTCTCTTTTGTGGTATTTTTATACCGCAACAACGATCATTAAATTATTGTTTTATATTGCGCGCCGGCTGCTAACTTTATTAAATACTGTCATTTGTTTTTTTCATTGCGTTCTCGTGATGTCTGTGTGACAACTAAAAGAAATTCTGTGATTTTATTTTTTGTGTACCTGTAAATGTACTTTTTATTTTTGTGCGATTGCTAAGAATAGTGATGTAAAAGGCTAAATAACCAGCTAATTATGCGGTTAATAATCCACGACTATTATGCAAGGCTGCCCAGAAAATTTTTCATATGTTTGAAAATTCCGATCGAGATTTTAATTTTATAACCAATATTTCCATAAATCTAAATACATTATTTAATCAATTCTTTCGATTCTGTTGTTGAAAACTACTCGATTGTTTTGTTTTTTGTTGTTCAAAACACAAACCAGAAACCGCCATGTTGTTTTATAGATAACCGGTTAATGGAGATGGGTACTGCCAAATTTTACCGCTAGGGGCGCCAGTTATATAATGACCTCAGTCTGTGAATAGTTTAGAGCAGTGTATCCAAAATTAGTTTAATGTCTAGGTGCTGTATTTACCAATGTTCAAGTAATTGAAGTTTTGGATTTCCAAAAATTCGGAACTGAAAAAGAAGTACAGTCAAAACCGTTTACGACGACATCGTTTAGAACAACATACCGGTTATATTGACCAAAATCATAGGTCCCAGCTGAATGCTATATGACCGCCTTATAAAAAACACTGCTTTTTACGACTTTGCTTATTACAACATACCGCATTTAGCGACTGCATTTAATGTAATATCTTTATATCTCCAGAGAATTATATCTGTTAGAGCGACCAACTGTATTATAATCAAAATTCGTACGCACAGAAGTGTTCCAAACAGACTAAAATTACAGATTTTATGAATACAGAAAAGTGACAATGATAATGTGAATACTATTCCCATTAATATCTATGGATTTATATGTACCTACACATTCAATAATACCTCGAAAACATCGCCGGTTGTTACGACTATCGGTTTTTACGACCCTTCGATGTCGTTCAAACAGATTTTGACTGTAGTTGAATGCTATCCGAAGGGAAGAAACTTTAATTGTAAATCTGTTTTAATATGGATCTCAATAGGTTTTAACTTTTGACATACTTGTATAGTGCTCCTCCTGTGGAAACCAAGCATAACTTAGGTCGTTATGTACCTGCTGCCATCTGTGTTAGGCGTGTCATGTGCCCATGTCCGTTATACAACTAAAATAGATGCAATAAAAAATAACCAGTAATTTTACATCACTAACTAAGAAGATAGAACAGCTCTAGCTTATGTTCGATCATGTATTTAATAGAGTCAGGGTTGCCAGATGCCCGATGTACATCCGGACAGTCCGGTAGTTAAATGGTTCGACTGGATGAAAAATAAAGATACCTGGACTATGAAACGTTCGTTATTTGTATAATCATAACATACATATTAATTCTTGCAAAACTACTTTTTTTAATATTCATGTTTTTGGCTTTCGTGCTTATTAGCGCAATTAGCCACAACTTTATTCTAATTTATTGTTCAGAAGTCTTCTTCTGAGTAAAATTAGAACTCAACCGTTCTTCATTCATCCTTCTCGTCCTTCTAAAGAATGTTTTAAAGTATAGTTTTAATGAAGAAAACCCCCTTTTTACTATGACCATAGTGTCCGGTATTTTACTGATATAATCTGGCAATCCTGCATAGAGTAAAGATGTGTATAAATTAACAGAATTAATTAACAATTTTGAAGATCATAGCTATCATGTTTATATAAAAGTCGTGAAATTGATGACATTTACAGTATTTTTAAGTATTTGTTGAATCAGTCAAATAATAAAAACAAATAATTAACTAACAATTTTGAGGTAAAAATTATGAAATGGAACCCCACTTTTCTTGATAGTCATTCGACAGACATCTCACAAAAAAAAAACGATTTGTTACCAAATAAAATTAAATCAGACGTTTTTCGTGTCCATAAAATTGTAGATAAGAAAAAGTCGCAGGTATTTAGACGAAACGTTGTACGATAAGTTATTATAACATCAAGTAATCTTTTATCTAATGCCTCAGCCACACACTCGACGAGTGGCATGGGAAGTAGCGAGGAAAAGAGGCAGAGATGTTGTGTGGGCGCGTTACTCGTCATGCCGCACGTCATGCTCCTCGTCATGCCCAGTGCTCCCTCGATTGTCGGTTTTTTGTGCGCGAGTCAAAGGACCGGCAATAAGAGCGCGAGTAAGCCGGCCACATACTCCCGCGCCACTCAGTACGCATCAAGCGGTCTAAGTGTAAAGGCATAGTGCGCACGCTGCCACAGTATCGACCTCCATTGCCGAAAGGCGAAAGCCGAGTGCGGAGCGTCGCGAGTACAGCAGTGTTTGGCCGCTTAGGGCAACATCGCGACAGCGCGATGAGCAGAGCGAGGAGCAGTGCGAGGAGCATAGTCTGGCAGTAGGGTAATGTAGGAAATAAAATGATGAAATCAATAAGTAAACACGTAATCAATTATTAAATACAGTATATTCAGTTCAGCAATACAATCAATGTGAACTCCATTCTGTTTCAACACAGAATGCTACTGCATCCGCTTACGATCTTTACAATATCAATGTACGCAGCTTACATAACATAAACCGTTACACAATTCATTGAACAATATTAAACAACATTCGTTTAAATACTATGGGTCAAACATTCGTTTATAAATACAAAATAGTGCAAGTGTTTGTTTCGATTTTCGAAGTATTGGGGCTGTTAATTTAAGTATTTTAGGCTTTACGATTTTTTAAGAAAAAAATGGAAAAAGTTATAGAAAAGCTGGAGCAGAAGATTATGAACGTAGATGAACAGATACTAAATTTAAAAAACCGTGTTTTACAAACACAGAGTTATCTTCAATATTCTCAAAAGGACAATATAAATGTGATGGAGATAGCTCAAGAATTTCAAAAATTAAAGACAAAAAATATTGATGACGATGAAAGCCATCTCATCAAAAAAGAAATAAACCTTGAGAGAAATGGGCATGCTGGAAAATAAATTTAAGAATTATGTAAACTCAGTAAATTTGATCGACCTAGATTATTAATTGTACTAATGTATTTTTGTTATATTTTACCTGCGACTTTTCCTAATTTAGAATTATAAAGTTTTAATTACTTAAACAAATTGAAGTAACAAACCTGTTTATTTTTTATACTTCTCTATTGAGTAAGTAACGCATTTGACAGTATTTGAAGAGTAATTTTAATATGTACTTACATTTTTTTTAGTAAGCGGTAATTAACAGTATTTTTTTATGTATAAAATGGGGCATTATTTTATGAGAAAGCATAAAGCCAGCTTAGTTGTAAAAAATTAACATACCTTATATGTATTACCAGTTATTGTACGTAACGCCTTTTTTATTATTTTTATTTTTAATCTTATTAAAACGTAGTGTATAATTTTTTTAAGAAAAAAAGCAGCTCTCTTTACGAATTAGAAATTATCTAAGAAGCAATATTACGTAAGTCTGTATACGTTCTCAATTAATAGTTATTTGTTTTGTTGTTTTTTTTTATGATGGCAGTCTTTTCACTGAAAAACAAATGAATGTCACATGCGCGTGCTTCATTTTTTTTTTAATTAAATGAGTGATTGAATCTCAGTTATATCTTGAAATATGCCGAGGCGATGAAGACTAAAGGTCAACATCCACCATAAAATTTCCCAATGAATTGATCAAAAAATTATATAAAAAATTGCTCTCCATGCCAGTTTCAGATACCGAAACAAATGAAAACGAAAGTTGTTATGTATATACAGCATATTTTAAAATGTATGGTCATAACTGTAGCTATTTTTCACAATACAATTTAAAATGATTTCTGATTTTTGTTTTGCGTTTGAAATTTTTCAGGACTTAGTTTCATAATATTTTTTTAGTATTTAATAACAATTGAAAATCAAACATTAGAATATTAAATGGCTTTTTGTCCGGACTTATAACTTCTGAATTCATATTCCATGGTTAAATTTTGCACACACATAAAATCTGGTTTGATATTGATTTTGGAAGAAATCATTCGATAAAAAAAAGGAATAGTCAGTAAAATAGTTATCAACAATTTTTAAAGACGCAAGCTGAACTTACTATTTTAGATAATTCGCTTAACAGCTATGACCAGCCTTTAATTTCAAAAAAACGTCTTCACATGTTAATTAAATAAACAAAAGCAAAACGAAACAAAACAGAAAGGTTGTCATCTATTCTAAGTAACTACCGAACGCCAAATCAAAATATAGACTCGAATGTGATATAATCAAAGTTATGAATGATGTACTTTAAAAATCATTTAATTATTTCTCTCTATTGTTATTTAAAAATTGTGGAAGGCTTGGCGCCGAGCAGCTTATATTCCGATGTAATTTACGCCAGTACCTTAACCAAGTATGATGTACGTATTTTCTATTTTATTTTTACTATCAGCTTTTAGTGTTTTAGGGTTTTTTTTATAATTTAATAGCAATAATTATTACTATTAATACATCGAGTCTCGTCAACTACTGGCTACAACCTACTGCTGCAACCGAATCTGGTATTCAAGTTTTTAAAGAAAGGAAACTTCTCCATTAGGGATGAAGCCCAGGTCGGTATCCAACGAAGTTGCCCTAGCGACCTGAATCCGGCATAAAATTTGTGTCAAAACTGAGTCAGTTGTTGATGGGATACTTTGTATGTTCATTTTTTTTACTCATGATACAAACGTATACTTTAAGATTAAACTGAAGAAAAATAGTATTTTTTTGAAAAACGAAGATTGCGTCATTTCGCGATGTTTACGTACTTATATGATCGATCGATGTAATCCGATATATCGATGAATACATTTATGTGTTAGTGCAAATAGTGAACACCAAAAACTTTAACTTTTTTTAAAAATTAAACGAGAATATTTTTAATTTTTATCATATCTGTTGTTTTATAATACTTATTCTAGTCAGAAATGAAATTGAGAATATTCATGATGATGTATTAAATGACAAAAAAATGTCACCAAAAAAGTAAGGTTATGAAATTAAAAAAATCGTCTAATACAATGTATATATTTTGAAATTTACGAATCTTATGTGGGCTCCGCTGCAAATTATTTACTTGCTTTTCTAGGAGTCTCACGCACTTACGCTCACGGGGAAAGTGAATCTTCTTTAGACTTATGAGCTCGTTTCATTGATGCATTGCCCATTTTGCGTTACCAAGGGTTTTCTTATATTTCCCAACCGTTGAACCATTTCCCTGTTACAGAAAATTTCAAGCAGATATGTCGCTAAAGAAGTTTCACTTCAAAAGTGTTTGCTATGCGAATATTCTAACAGCGAACGGTGCCTATTCAAACTAATACAGCTAAATTTGATTTGCAAATTGCAACCAAAGAAAGAAGATCATAAATAATATTTCGTTAAATGAGCGCAGTCTATTGTTTTTCTTAAGTACTATTTTATAGTATTGCATTAAAAACTAGTGTCACTTGTGTAAATCAGTACGGTGACCTCGGTTGCATAAAAATTGCGTTCTTAATTAACCGAGGTAAAATATGAATCTGTTGGAACCCACATACGGCTGGAAATCTCCATTTTTGCGGTGAAAATTACATTGAAAGTGAAGAAAAATAGGTTATATTTATGCAGCTATCGCCATATTAGAAAAAATGATGACGTGTCAAAATGGCGTTCATAAAATATTTGTGAAACATAATTCCACTCGTTTTTTTTTCTTGTAAATGTGATTTTTACTTTTACAACTGAACTATTCCACAAAATTTTTTTTTTGTCAAAATAAGCATTACATCAAAGTATACGCTGTCCCAGTGATATAATCCCTGTACTTAATAATTCTCGGGTCATGTGACTTGCTTTTAATATTCCAGTTAAAATTCAGCGATATTCGTAAGTCACGGGTTCATAGTTGTTACCGGGGGTTTTTAACGGATTCATTGTAAATCGTGCTTTAATCTGGTTGAGTTTTTTTATGGCTTAACATTCATAAACATTTTGTTTTCATTGAAACAAAGTGACAGCTATCAGTGGCAGATTTCTGAACATATGTTAATCAGATAATTTCCGACTGTGTGCTTGATTGTCACCGAATGTTTTTGAGTTAGCAAAAAACTCTGATTAGATTTGAAATGCATTTAGCTTCGAACTCCTTTGATGACAATCAATTCTGAGATTGTTGTTTTATTTTTATCTAAATAGATTCAAATGCATTGAGAAAATGTTGCCTAAAACAGTTTTTGTATTTATTTATGTCAGTATTAATGCGTTTGCTCAAAAAAAGTCTTGCTTTTTCCGTTTTGATTGCAATCAAAGTGATTACTTATAAGCTCTGAAAGAAACAAAACTGTACAGCTCATATGCATTAGATTTTGTCGTGCGCATGCGTTGTATTGTACAGTTTGTGATAGCGTATTGAAACACTATTTTTACACAAAAATGAGATTTAAGTATTAATGATGTATTAATGGTTTGAATGATCTGAACAAAAGAATGAAACAAAACATAAGTTACGTAACTTTGCCAGTGCTAAACACTTAAGATACTCTTTTTATATACTTAATTTTTTCACTGATTGATATTTATGTTGTAGTTACTTATTTAATTTTTAGTTTTTTAAGATTTTTATTTAATTAATATTATTTTTACGCAGGTTTTTTTTAAGTTTTGTAATTTTTTATAATATAATCATTCTGTGTTAAGTTACTAAAAAGGTGATGCTCTTAAAACTATCTTAATTATTATTGGCTGCAGAATAATTGATATAAAATCGTACGCAGTTAAAAATGAATTTACATATTTCAGAGATTTGAATTTTGAACACATTAACCAAATATTTTACACCGCAATTTGCAAATAAAGTCTTTTTTTATTGACGAGTGATTTTGAAATATGTAATGGCCATTTTTAAGTTTGCTTTTTTGACAACTGACACAAATACACAAACATAAACTCTTTATTAGAAAATCTACTTTATTTAATTTCATAAGTTCTGTTTTAGTAAATTTCGGCAGTTCACTTGAAAACAAATATTCTTATATTTAGTTTATCTATATTAAAATTCAATTGTCCAATTTCCCGTGATTAAATAAAAAAATATTCTTATGTTCTCAATTCACATTTTATCGGTTAGAAATTTTTAGCCATATTTATGTTTGTGTATTAAATTAATCAGGCGTGTCCAATCTTCATAATGTTTGTTCTATAAAGTAACCATCTTGCTATCGGAGCCGCCATTGTTTTTTCTCTTTTGTACAAATAATCATCGATTTCTTCATTTTTGCTACCTATACGTTTAAAATAAGTTACCAAGTTTAGTTATAAATTTTATTTGGATGACCCCATGAACGAACTCTATTAGATCAAGAGGTGAGAATGGAAAATTTTCTAAATTTATTTTGATGCTAGCGTTCTTCCAAATAAGTACAGTTCTCTTTTTGTCACTAGTGTCTGAAATTAGTTATTTTTTTGACAGTAGTATACTTGATAAGAAAGTGAGGTTATCTATTATTTGTACATTGTTTTGACACTAGTGTCCTTGAAATAAAAATAAGGTTATGATTTATTTTCCGCTCGCAAATTGATCTTGATAAAATTTCGTACTTAGTAAAGATTGGACACATCTTTTTTTATATAAAAATGCCGATCTTAATTCCCAAATACAGAGCAGTCACCGAGGCCCTCTGTTTAAATATTAGTATTATGTAATAATTGTATTAGTATTAACCTAACGAGTGATATTACTTTGCACATTTTTTTACTAATGTTTTTTATTTAATAATTATTTTGTGTACTGTATACATATTGTGTTTAACCATCGACGTGTAAGAAAGCCAACATCGCTCGCTGACATTATAATGTGAAAGTTTTCGATAGACTTTGTTGTACTAAAAAAGTGTTATTTTTCTATAGTGGCACTAATAATTGACACGCCGTGTTTGGGTATTGTTTTTTAATGTTCAGTGAATGTCTGGCTGGTTGACCTTGACATATTCAGTTTAGGGTTCGGGAATAACACCGTTCATTTACCCATCGATTTAATCGATGAATAATTCGAGCCCTACTCCAGTTACTAATATTTTAATTGAGTACTATGTGCGTACTCTGCCATGGCGGCTATAAAAAATCAGTATTGTTAATATTCAAACTGTTCTTTTTTACTTATTGATTATAATCTAGTATTTTTTTTATTAGCGTTAGATATATATTTAATGTTGGCAGTAGACACTGCTTGCTTATTTATTGTTTGATATTATTTTAATATTAAAAAAAGAGATATTTTAATCCTTTTCATTTTTATGACAAATAACCTACTTTAAAAAGATTTCAATCGAACAAAAAACAATCAACTCCTGTAAGATTTTAGGATCGTGAAAAAAAACAGATCGTTTATTCATCAAATAAAATAAAAAATGTTTGCTACAAAATTTCGGAATACTCATAAGTAGTGTTTATATGCAACTTTTTAAGCCGAATGAACAAGTTTTCTAATAGCTCTCTTTTAGGTGTACAATATAATTTATATATCTTTTGTCGCGTTTTTTTAAATTTTTTATTTTATTAAAGACTTACTTGTAACCGTAAATAATTATAACTTCGTAAATTTGACAAGTAGAGGATTTTTTTTGTATATAAATTCTTATATGGTTGCTTGGTAAGTGTTTAGTAAAATTAAACATTTGCCAATATGAGGGTGGATTTTGAAGTATAAAGATTATAAGGTTAGTAGAGAACTATAGGCTGGGCGCAAGAGGCTATAAAAGTGGCCACGTCTGTGATTGGTTGAATTGATTGCTTACGTCATTCGAAACCCTTGACTTGATTTTTCAATAAATTATAATGAACGTTTGATAGTCGGGAAAAAAGGTCTCAAGTCCTACTATGCCCGCCCTCTCCCGTCTCGCCCAACCTATCGTATTCTACTAACCTTGTAAACAATTAATTGGTCTGGTGGACTCAAAATATTCAGCTTATGGCTCGTCAGATCGTGTCTCTCAATCATCTATGTATCGTTTTTGTTTTACTCGACCGTTTTTTTGAAACATCTCCAATTCAGTTTTTTTTTTAGATATATGATTCGATCGGAATAGAAAAGATTTAATAAAACATTTATTCGAAAATCTATAGTTAGGAAAGATAAAATATTGCAGGTCATGAAAATTATCTACTTTATGATTGCGTAAAAAATGCCGCCCTGAACCCAGTTATTATAAAAAAAACTACATACGTTTTAATTCCAGTGATATCCAGTAAAATTCTCAGATGTAGGTACTTATTGGACTTATGATTGCTACTTCAGTTGTTTTATTAACTATTTTTTAAATGAAACTATACAGTTAGTTTTTTTTCTATTGACTTTTCCCATTTTCGATTACGTAGCTATCAAAATCAAAACTTAAGATTATAAACTATATTAAAAATATATATGTTAACAGTTGCCAATGCTAGTAGAGCAGAGGCTGCCTCGTTCCGTTGTATTGTAGTGGGGGTTGACGTCATGCGGCGAACCTGTCTAATGATTGTCAGGCAACGGCTGTTATTTGTATACTTCAATGGCAGTATTTAACAAATGTTAAAGAAATCAAAATACAGAATATTGACACTTCCATTAAAGTGTATTAACAATAGCCGTTGCATCATAATCATTTGATAGGTCTGCTGGATGAGGTCATTCTCCCACTACTATCCAACAGAACGAGACAACCTCTGCTCTACTAACCTTGCTGCTACAAAAAGGCAAAATAACTTCGATTGCGCATGCGCGCACTTGTGCACCAAAACCGCATAATATTTGTAACAGAATCTCGTAACGTAATTGCGTTACTTAATCGTGTCAGTGTGGAAGACACTTTGTAAGTTGGGTTCGGAGTGGGTTTGGTATTTTGTTCTTTTAGATTTTGATGTGTCCATCACTCCAGAAACAATCTCGTAGCGCGGGGGAATTACGTGGTTTTGTTTTAAATGAAAATATCTTCACTTAAGCATTTCATTTCTGACTAAAATACAATTGTTAAGTTGTTACCACTGTATGAAATTTATTATACGAAACACTACTGTTAAACCGTGATGTTAAATGGTGTCGACAGAGACAAGGTGTTTCTAAACAAACTGAATTTATATTTACACACCTCATAGTATTAACAAAAGCTGAGCTTATTGACTGACAAATTTCTATTACTGAAAAAAAGTATGAAAAGAAACTTTTTAATACTTTGAAAAATTGTGCATAAGTCTTGTTGCTTATTTAACTTGTAAAATAAAAAAAAATACTCATTTGTAAGTGATGTTTCTATTCTCCATTTATAAAATCGTTTTCCATTGTCCTTCGCTTTTCATATGATATTTCCTAAATTCTATCTTTTTATTTTCGTTATTGGTTAGGCAGTTGTTAATATAACAAATGCGCATCTTTTTAAATTTGTCGATGAACGGAAGTTATCCGCCCAATCAATACGCGCATGCGCATTAGAATGTCAATTTATTTCCAGAGAACGATATTTATTATAGTGGTGTTGTAGTATTTACGTCGTTTTCTTTATTTTTAACTTAATTTTTTGTAAGTATTTAATAATTTTAACACGTTTATTTCTGCCGTACTTGAAGACTCAGTATTCGTTTTAATTTTTACTAATGTTAGTTAACCCCTGTTTCAAAGAGAATTACATTTTTATATGACGTTTGTCAAGCCGTGATTAACCGGTATTTTTTTATCGGAAAATGTAAATCGTGAGTTAAAATCAAACATCTAACTTACTATCTTTTAAATACAAGCGTCAGTATTTAAAAAAGCATTTTCGGAAAAAAGTTGTGCTAAAATCAATGCTTAAAAATGTGAAAAGACAACTTGCGTAACCCATATAAAATATGTTTCATACCTATTTAGATTATTTATAAGTTTATCAGAAACGAAAATCTGTGTTCGATTTAAATAAAAGATATTCTTATAGTCTAATTCATTTTTCTATATCGTTGTTCTTTTGTTGGGATAGAAATAAATGAAGACAAAACAATGAACAATCGATGTCAGTGTAGAACCGATCAATATTCTGAAGTATTTTATCAATTTCCATGCAGATACTTTATGATTTAAGTAATATGCTTAAACAATACTGGTTTTTTTATAACCTATGTTTTGGGTGTGAAAAGGATCAATAAAAATGCATTAGTATTCTTAAACAAATGACAAATCTACGAAATTTGACAATCAGGCAGGTAGTTATTGTGAAAATGAGTTCGAATCAGTTCTTAACTTAGTAAGATAGGAACACGTGTGCCATAACGTTATCAGTTTGTGATAACGTTTTTGGGAATGTTCAGGAAGCTAGTCTGTTCCATTGACGCGATAAAGTACCTAATGTTTATTTCTATAATTCATTTCAAAGCCTTCAACTTCTTTTAATATTCAAATAAAATACTCGAACTAATTCTAAAACGGCTCAAAAAATGTAAGATTATGTAGAAACATCAATTCATTGCTGAAGTGTATAAAATTGAATCTGAAAATTCTTTGCGTGGGGTCTTTCCAAAATCTAAGTCCAGTTGAAATGGACTTTGGAAACGTGTTGCAAGCTTCCCGAAATGACAACTTCAGTGTTTTATTTGGGTGGAAAGTTTTGACGTGTGTTTGAACTTTGTTCATTGTTATAGTTAATTTGAAAGCAAACAATAATGTCGGGTGAGCCAGAGGAACGCCTTGAAGGAAACGTTATTGAAGAAGAGCACGAAGTGGATTCTTCGTACAAACCTCCACCAGAAAAAAGTATTGAAGAAATTCTGGCTGCCGATCAAGAAGATGAGAGCTTACGCAAATATAAAGAAGCCTTGCTAGGACAAGCGCAGCAGGGCACTGTTGTAGTTGGTAAGCTCTTAAAAAGATATAGCTAATTTTACCAGACGATTTGCTCCAAGGCTGATCACTCGTGAACAGTCCACGGGATTTGATAATTCAAGGTCCATGGGCACAAGATCTTTCCAATCCCACTCATAATTTCATTAATCCAATAGTACACACAAGATGTGAACAAGTCAACATAAAATTACACAATTAATTATGGTATGAACACTTTTCCAAAAGATAATTTTTCAACACAATGTTGAACTTGGCTTTGACTTGGGCTGGCGATCTTATAGTTATAGATATACACAATAGTGCAGGGTAGCATTTATCTTCAAAGTTACTAGAAACTAAGGTTGGGCGTTAGCATTGTTGAAGGTAGGACTTGGCGAAACGCATGAGAGGGCGAGGAAGTAGACTTGTGACGTCACATGGAGTCTTTTTCCAAACAGTTGGGATAACAATAATTGAAAAGCCAAGCCATGGGCATCGGTGACGTGACCATGTTTATAGCCTAAAACGCCGAACCTTCTAATATTCTAGCAATCTTGATTTATCTTTTGTTTGTTGTGTTTTCATTTGTTTTGATATTTTCAGATGCAACCGATCCTCGCAAAGTGATAGTAAAGAGATTGGCGCTATGCGTGCCCGGCAGGGATGACGTGGTGCTCGATTTATCGGGTGACATATCGCAACTGAAAAAGCAGACGTTCGTCATCAAAGAAGGCGTTTCGTATCGGATCCGAATCGATTTCATTGTGCAGCGAGAGATCGTGCACGGACTCAAATATGTTCAAAAAACATACAAACTTGGGGTACCGGGTAAGTGGATCCTGTCAAAAAATATTTTATGATGTGTTGAAAATTAAACAAGTAATGACATTTCACGGAACCACAGTAGCCATTTAATTTCCCGAAGTCACGCGATTTAAAGTTAGTATGCAGGTTGATTTTTAAGTTGATTCTTCTTTTTTAACGGCGTGAAATCAAATAGACGAACAAGTATTTCAAGTAACTTTTTTATCAAAACTCAAAAATAAGAGAGGAAAAGCCATTCAAAATTTAATTAAACTTTGAAAAAAATTACGTAAAATATTCGTTCGTCTATTTGATTTCTACAGGCTGTTAAAAAAAAGAATCAACTTAAAAAACATTCTGTGGAAAAAAATGTCCCGTTGTTTCAAATGGCACGAACAAATTCCTGTATCTTGTAAAAGATTTTGTAGAAACTTGAAACGCTTGTAACTCTGAAATGCATATTTATATCCCGATAACCTATTTTAATAATTATTTGAAAGTCATATTGTTCCCTAACAATACAGAGCATGTTTTGAGAAACCTTTGTTCCGAGCACATGCCAGTAAAATTTTGTTTCCATATTCTGTAGAAAACAATGTCTGTTTCTGTCTTAGAGCGATGCGCATTCGTCCGCAGACAAAAATGGAACATATATTTCTGTCTCAAATCGTTGCTTATGAATTCATTTCATTGTTTCAACTGGAAATTAGTCATACGAGAACTATAGCTGAAAAATTGTAAACAACACCCGCTTCCTAGCTATATTTTTTTATTGTTGATTCACTTGTTTGCATGAATCCCATGTGGGATTATAGATTTACAGGACACCGAGAATTTTTCGCTTGGCGACACAAAACACGTCCAATTTATAAATAGTTATGTGTTAAAATATGCTCTGAAATATATATTTATTTTGAAAAACTTGAAATTGTTCAGCCATTTTGTATGTTGTATCTGAACAATATACCCAATAGGTATATATACATATAATTCAGTTGTTGTGTTCACTGTATTTGTTTTGTTTATCTAAACAATTGAAGGATTATCAGATCCAGGTGAGTTTAGAGTTATTGTAGTGAGGCTGTTTTTCAATTTAGTCGATATACGAAACTGCAAACATATTCTTGAAATCTCGTTTTAGGCAACCGTCAACGGTCAATATTGTTTTAATATATTTGCAGCTAACACTACCGTACAATAAACCAAAATGTATCAAGAATACCGATACAGATAGTACCCGCGTTATAAAAACTTTTTTTGAAGTTAAACTTCTTACGCAAGTTCGTGTCGTTTAACATTTGCGTGTAAATATTTAACTCTAACGTGAAGGGGAATACAGATGCTTTGTCTTATTAGCTCCGAATCTGGGGGGGGGGGGGTAAGGGCAAACCGAGACACCTGCCCCGAGCGGCAGTTTCAGGGCACGCCAAAATCATAATAAAATATGTTTGAAAATTGATAATAAATTAAAAAAAAAAATGTTATTAAAAGATTCTTATTCTCCCCACGTATTATATATTTTTGAGTTTGATTTAAACAATTTATTTCAAACGCTGGAGAGAGTGGGCGCCACTATCAAGTGTCTGCCCCGGTTCGAAAAAATCTTAGATCTGGGGGGCTGGAGAAGGGTGTATGAATGAAGTGCTTAACTGTAATTTATGTGATAAAGTAAACCAACTGTATATACTGCAATTATTACGTAGATATTGGACTCAGTATAGAGTTTTATTTTCAAAAATACGGGTCGAATGTTTCAGTTGACAAAATGACGCACATGGTCGGCTCTTATCCTCCAAAAACAGAACTGCAGTCGTATACCACACCGCCGGAGGACGCTCCGAGCGGTCTGATGACCCGAGGCGGATACACGGTTCATTCGCTTTTCACTGACGACGACAAGAACGAGCATCTCAAATGGGAGTGGACATTCGAAATAAAGAAGGATTGGAAAGATTAGGTTCATTTCATCTTCAGCACGTTGTGCCCCAAAGTAAGTGGAAAATCTTTTAATTTTCTATCGATTCGAAACGCGGGGAGGCTACAGGAATTTTAATTCTTTTGAGGTTATTCTACAGCTAGATATCATAACTCCTTTGGCTACAGTGAAACTAATTGTGTTCAACAGCGTAACGAAAAATGACGCCATCAGGAGCTGACGGCTAGAAGCTGATTGGCTGGTGTGTAGTGTTGATGCATTGAGGGGGGGAACTCAATCGACACACCCCTTTCTGTTTAGTGTTTACTTGTTTACAAATACTTATTCATAAAGTTTTACTGCCTGAAATTTAGACGTACCCGTTTTTTTTCGTCTTAAAAATTGTAGATACTACTAATTTGAAGGCACGTGCTGTCTTCTATTCTTCGAACATTAGACTTTTGCGTCAGGATAACTTCAAATAAGTCTTATTGAAATCGCCAACCCAATTTTCGTAGCCTCGACTCATCAGTGATTGTTTTTTAATTTCTTCAGGCCTTCATCTGACCTCGATATTGTACTTTTCTATATTGGTGCTCCATTATCGTGCTACCTTCATCTTAGTCATACCTGCCCATACACTTGTCAAGGACATAGTGCTGACATCTCTTGTAACTAAGTTTGTACATTTTAGATATAAATTAAACTACCAGTATCGTCATAATATTAATTAATAACATAATTATTGTATCTTTATTCTTGCTACGTATTTTATTATACTTAACAAAAATGATTATTTTTTAAATGGTATTTAAATGCATTTGCTTGTGAACTCAATTTTGTACCTACTGTGATTCCATTTGAAATAATATTTTATAGAGTTCAATTGTTCGTGTATCAAGCGTGTGTCATAAAGCGCTTAAGTTTTTTGTCTTTGTCTAATCGCTTCAATGGCGTCTAAAATCAGACTTGTTAGGCTATGTTTGATAATCCAAATGACATTTGATAAAGCGCTTGAAAATGTAGTAAAGCTAAAAATATTTTAGAGGTTATATTTTTAAAAATTATAATGCATTTTGATACCATTAAGTACTAATGCATTGTACAGCTGCATTTTTTCATTTAATGGCGAAAAATAGTTGTAAGGACTTTCGGTGTAAGAAGGATTGGGATTATTTATCGCATTTCCCACGTTCGCTTAAAGTATGTACAGTTATTTTTTAATGGATTAGTGTGGCAGTCCCTGTAGATGTGTTAGCACGATAACTCTTAAAAGACATGAACGATTTAAACGAAATTTGGTACACTTGCATAAAAGTGTGTAGCCTTTTTAAAATTGACATAACCTGATCGAAAGGACGGTTGAAAAAAAATTTTTTTGCGTGCATATATTTTTTCTCAGAGGAGGTTAAAATGCTATTGAAAATTCGTTCGGATAAACGTAGTTGGATTATTGCTTCTTTATTGTCAAAATAAACATTTACGGATAGTAATTTAGTTATTTGAATATACTTTGATACTGACTTCGGATTGATAAATTTATTTCGAGTTGTTGAAATAAAACAAAATCGAATCGTGCGACAACTTTGAGCTGCTTTTTTTCATCCAGGGAACTGAGGAGTGCACTGTTTATCATCATTAAAGAAAAATGCATGGCTCACAATGCAAAAGTAACCTCCTATGATTAACGCAACAGCACAGTCTGATAATGAGACTCAGGTTTTTTCGACTGTGTACCCTAAAATGAAAAAAATATGAATTCACTTTGTACTAGTATTGCTTAGATGTGTATGTTTTTAAGCAAACATGTTTTTATATATTCTTATGATATATATTATTATATATAAAATACGATTATATGTTGAATAAAAATTATTTCTATACCGATTTCACACTAGAAAGATAAAAAACCACTATTAATTTTTAAACGTTCGACTTTTCGAACACCTTCCATAGAATACACATTCAGTTGTTTTTATTGACCCGAATTAGGAACACGTTAATTGTTGACATTTAGAACATTAGTTGTCAGTTTTTGAACCTAATGCAATGTTATTCAACTAAATGAGCTGAAAATTTTAAACAGGACGTCTCTGCAGAAAAGTCATTTGTGCCGACCGATTTTTTTTGGAAACAGATGAAATATTTTTGTGGATTCGGTATAAAACGCAGCTGGCTACTTTTGTCAGATTGCGTTGAAACTAATAAAAAAATGACCAAATAAATAAGCATAAGCATTTGTTTTTGATTAAGAACGTATATTTGGTATATCCGTTTTTTAAAAATATTAGTTCTAAACTAATTTTGTTCAACTGTTTTTTTTCCTCCCTAATTTTGTTTTTATCGCCAAAATACTTACTCTAATTTTGTAAAAATATAATATTATGTTGTATTAGTCGTTTTATAAAAATTATTTTTTAAGATAATATTAAGGGCAGTAAGTGAAATATCTTGAAAAAAAAAAAAGAAAATGCCTTGATAACACTAGATTCGTAATCGGATTTTGTATTCTAAATCATTCAACTACTGTGATGTTATTGTAATGGAAATATCTCTACAAATATGACAAATACTTTTTCGTGGACACTGCAGCACATTCGATTGAAAATTGTTTGTATTATGAAACCACATCGATCTTGGGAATCGATATTAACTACTGATATTCAGTACTGTATGCTGGTCCTAGAGATGGGAAACAATCGACATTTGATACTATTGACAGGCAGAAACCAAACTATCGATAATTATCGATAGCGAACTATTAATTATCGATAGCTAATTATCGATTATAGCAAACTATCGGTAATTATCGATAGCGAACTATTGATTATTATCGATAGCTAATTATCGATTGTTATCGATAGCAAACTATCAGTTATTATCAATAGTAGACAATTGATTATTATCAACAGTGATAACAATAGTTCTGTCGCTTACTGATGCCTTTGAAATAACCTTCCGTTGTGTCAACGCTTCCAGTCCCCCTCCAATGCCTTACCGGTTGCAATTGTTTGTCGCCACCACTCCTACACGCCACAGTTGATCCTCGCTAAGTCGACATTTCCTTCGCCAACAGTTCCGTAGGTGCTGACTTAATAGAAGTTTGCTGTTTTGAGTCATTTCATATGAAAATAGATACGGTCGTATAGTATCGATGCGAACATGAATTGTAACAGAGCAAAGATGGAGATTCGATTGTTAATACTTATATGTATAGCGACACTAGTTGAAGTGTGTAGATTTTTATGTGCAATTGTACATAAAATTAGGGTGTTTATTTTGAGGAAATCCACTCGTTTTGTTTTGATAGGTATTGTATTTTGTCATATCGTTTTACAAATTTTACCAACATGACTTGAAAAAAACAAAACTTTGGAACTATGTTACAAAGTAACACAAATTTCTTTTTGGCCAACGTAACAACTAAACGTCATTTGTTTAATGACACTTGTTTTGTTTTATTTTAATACAATTTCTCGTCATGCCGTGGAGCTGCAGTTCAAGATAGTTTGTACTTAACCTATAATTTTGACGTTAGTAAACTTTTTAAAACGGTATTACATAATAGGTGCATAACAAATGAACACTTTACTTCGGTGTTGCGAAAAATATTTGGTGTGTAAATGCAGTTCCTGAATTTTTTTTTGACAGAATGAAATTTGGTGTTGCTTGTTTTCGATTACGAATAAAGCCATTGTTTTCACTATCAAAGTTTTAAAAAATACAATAAAGAGGAGAAATTAACAATATTGAAATATATATACAGAAATATTTTTAGATAACTTTAAATGCAAAATGCACTTTTAGTAAATATATAAAGATTAATATCTTCTAAGCAAATTTCTTCTCGCTTTTTCAGGACAAACTTTTTCTAAAGGGACCCCCATACGATCAATGTTTCTTGTCAATTTTTGAGAAATAAAATATTGAACTATTGGTAATAATTATACTGACAATAAATAAAATTAATTTGTTTTAATATTATTTGAACAGTTTTTTTAAAAACTTGAAAAGAACCACAAAAGTGGTTGAAACGTTATTTATTTCAATAAATACGTTTGAACAGTATAGCAAGTAGCTTCATTTCTTAAATATACTGACAATAATTTATGGATCGTCTGAGAGTCCCTTTTTATGAAAATTCGAGGACAATCTTACTTTTTTCCATGGCTATCTAAATAGTTCCTAAGAGATGATTCAGTTTTTCATATTGTGATTTGTCATTTGATGCTATGACATCTGGTGACAGAAAATAGAATTAAAGCGAACTATGGCTGCCACGCCTTCATGTCAAATTTCTATAGCGTTTTCCACCAATTACACTTTTATGCTCTGAATGTATTTCCATCTTTTACTGTCAGGTGATGTTAACAAAGAATGGAGCTATGTTGAGTGCGTGAGAGTACAATAAGTAGAAAACGTTGATAGTGTTTTTTTTTTTTTGTTTAGTGAACTGGTTTCAGGGTTGGGAATAGTGGAATGGGTAGCGATACCTTTGATTAAATCGTTCCTCTCTAAAAGCCAATTCAGACTAGCCGTTCTCGGTTACGATTCACGGTCCGATTGGGAGCTCGACCAATCAGGGCGTAGTCGTTCCCGATTGCGGTTCGGTTCAAGCGTTTAGGTTCAGCTCTAATTTCAACCGGACCGTTCGCAACCATAGCCAATGAGAATGCTTGCTGGAGTCACGTGACTAGCCAGCTGTTTTTGTTGACGTTTAACTGCACATCAAACGTTAAATCATATTTCGAATTTGCGCATGCGCACCGAGAATAATCGTAGAACTGAATCGGGATAGTGTGAGCAGCCTAGATTAATCGAAAACCGAACCGGACCGGTGAATCGTAACCGAGAACGGCTAGTCTGAATTTACTTTAATACAAGCTCCCAGTACCCAAGTTCTAATCAGAGAACTGATAAAATAACAAGAAATTTGGATAGTGTAACTTTGGCTTAAGAATAATTTATCAGAACTATATAAATTATTATATAAAATAATTATGGATCGAGTGTCGTTTTATAATTTTATTTTTATTCAATATAAGTAAAATAAAAACAAAGCACTGAATCAAAGTATTTATCTGAAAATAATAGTATGAATGTACATGAATATGAATTAAATAAATAAACAAAAAAACATCATAAAGAAACGTCGTTGAACCACTTGCTTCCATGCTCCTTTCCAAAGAATCATCGGTTTTATTTCTGAAAAAAAACATCCAGTTTTATTAAAATTAAGCAATGAAAACCAAATCTTAAAAGTTTAAAAACTTGTCACGTAAATCTAGTCATAAATTTTTACAAGAGGTGGCAGTACGTTCGTGCTCCCTACAGGAGGACAACTATCTTTGGCTACATTGATGAGAATAGGATAGTTTCACAGGACAATCTAATAGCCAATCTTCTGGAGCTCATAAGAAAATCCAGATTGTTTGCTGACTAGATCCAGTAAAAGGGGGAAGTACAAAAATCCTTTCAGGATGTGGTTCATTTGGGCCAAGAGACCACCCCATTCTATTTTAATCTTATAGTCTATGTTATTCGTCATATATAGAATATTTATATATTTCTAACCTTATAAAATCGAGACATTAAACTAGGCTGTAGTGTGGCTGGCAGCGACGGATACGATTGGTGGTTTGGAAGCGCAACAACACGAGTCGGTGCACCGGTTCCGTAAGTAATCTTCATTGGCATTACGAGCAGAGTGAAGCCATGGGCTGTAAATTAGTATAAATTATTATAGAACTTTTTTTGACATTGACGGTAACAAGGACGCTGTTAAAAGTTATGAATAAACATTACCTGGCATATTTGGCGGCATTTTGACGCTTTCGATACCGTAGAGATTAGCACCCAGCAAGACGCGATGTGCGTCGGCTCCGGTATTACCTCCGACATCCATCGACGGCGTGTCCACGCCTACTCCGATTATGTGGCCTGTCTGAACAATCCATTCAGCTGCCTCTTTTGTTATTCCTTTGAATCAAAACAATTCAACGTTCGAATTAATATTGTAGCAAACTTTGTTACAATAACCCTCTCTCTCTATAATGTAATATTTTCTAAATTGTTTTTCCTTAGCTTCAAGGAAAGTTGAAGGTTGTGATTAATAACATAAAAAAAAATTAATCTTATGATTACATTGGAGAAAACAATTCATTACGAATTATATATAATTCAATTTTTTAGTTTTATTGTATGTAAGTACTTATTTAAGTTCTTATAATTTCGAGAGAAAGATCGTAGAAAACTATGTACTGGGAAAAAAACAGTTTGCTTATTTTTCCTCAAATGTCTAGTTTTGGTCGTTTAGCAGGTTAGCCAATGGGATTTCCGCACAACGGCAGTACGCTTAGAGCCTCAGTATTGCAAGAGCTTTGAAAATCCAAAAATAAAACTACTTTTCCGTCCACAAAAACGGGTTCACCTAGTTCATTTTTTGCACACTAATAGCGTTGATGTTAATCACGTACTGTTTACTCATTGCTTATTGGTTCTGTCGCCACAACTATTAAGTTTGTAAAATTAATAATTTAATAGTTAAAATATATCTGCGCCTGGGTTAGTAACCATTGGCTTTGGTTTGTTAAAGCGTAATAGTTGAAAAATCAATAATTTAAAAGTTTAAAAAAAGAAAGAAATGGTTTTTTAAAAGCCTTATCCAGTAGAGGCGCTGAAACTCGAATACTACTATTTTTCATACTAGGATCTAGCTATCACGGATGAATATCGCCTGAATGATTCGTCGCATGCGCATTAGTGCTTTTCGTATCGCAAATCGAGAATAGTATATGAGGGCACGTTTAACAGAATTATCATTTTTGGGTTGTCGGTAATTACGAGGTTAGCGTAATTTAAAAGTAAATGCAGTGCAGTTTCGCACATATGTAGTAATGCAGCTATTTTTTTTATTACTTGATGGAAAACACAATATTAGCCAAGGAAATTTTCAAAATCTAAAAAATATATAGCCTGTTTAAAATCCCGTGCCGAAACTCGCACCTATAAGTTGTCTAAAACAAGTTCCGTAGAATTTGTAATTGGTAATAATTTGTAAGGTTAAAAAATCAAAATTTTGATATTGATTGTTCGGTATAAAAAAGCAGAGTAATATCTAGTTTTTTCTTCTCATCTTGCTATTTCAGTATTATTTTGTTTGATATGTGGTAATACATATTTGAGGTATTAAACGGAATGTCGGTGATTTGATTTTTTTTGCCAATCCAGTGGAATTGAACAGAAGTTAGCAAAATTTAAAATATAATTTATTTTAATAAGTGAATTTTTGTGCACCAATAAAATGAAACCAAAATAAAATATTTATTATTTTATTTAACTAAATTTTATAACTAGGTTGATATAATAAATAAATTTGGATTGCGCGCCAAGCCGCCAAACATTTATGCGCATGCGACGAATCATTCAGGCGATAGTCATCCGTGATATCTAGATCCTAGTATTTTTCATTAGCTCTTATGGGCTGCTTCTCCTCTATCCTATATTCTGGTTTAAACGAGTACATCCGTGCACAGTAGCGCACTCTAAGTTTCCATCAAACCGAAGCCACTTTTTTAACATGCGTATAAATTCTTTTATATCTATACTTCGTGGGTTATATTGTGGTTTTTCCTCAAGGTCATTAGATACACAGGCTACCTCATTAAAGAATGACGTCAGCTGGGAGACCGTTATTTTTATCAACCGCGTAATAACCAGTTAAAAGTCCGCTGTATGGCATCATCCTCCCTCGACTCTTCAACGGAACGAAGTCACCTCTGTATCTAATAACCTTGGTGCTACTGGTTATATTGCGGTTTATTCTAAACCTTACCCGGATAAACAAATGTGGCAGCATCCTGGGAATCTGAACCGTAATAAGCTGTTCTGTTTGTGATGTATCTTGACCATCCAAAGTTTATCAAAATAACACAGCCGTACGGAAACGGACCGTATTTGGACACCCATTCTTCTAGATGGTACGGCGTCAGCGCCGTTCTAGGGTTGTATAGGGCCTCGTTCACCAACGAAATTGTAACACCTGAAAAATGTTCATCTGTAAGATGAGTCGCGGGAAAATCTAGGTTGCATTTTATAATTTAACAAGAAGAAATGGACGGAGATTCCTAAATTTGTCGTTTTATCTAACTTTTCCTTTAACTGAGATAATTCAAGAATATATTAGCATTCTTTATTTGTAGAATCTACAGACGAACTATTTCTAGGTTTCTGGTCCCTCAGATTGTAAAATATGCTCTCGGGAAATTGTGAACTGTGGTCGCAAAATTCATTTTATTACTGTTTTTATTAGCTGTGATTACGGATGAAGCTTCACAAAACTTGGCTTGCTGCTTGAAAATTTTCAAAAACTTATTTTTTTGGCTTGAAAATTGAATAAAAAAAAGTCAACATTTTTTTTAGAGCATGTCACGAGATTTCGAATTACGTGACGGCAAATTAACATTTTGAAGTCTTTTCTTTACAAATCCATATTAAAAATATTGGCAAATTTGGCTTGCTCAATCATTTTATTCAAATTTATTTCTTTCTTTACAAAAATGTGTGTAAAACATTCTCGTTTTTATCTGATTTTAATAGTTTATTTAGTTTAAATAAACGGCAAAAACTTGGCTAAAAGTCATAAAGAAAGAATGGTACATATTTCTAGTTTATTTTGAAGATTAAATAAACTTTTCCTAGAAATTAGAGATTTCCGAAACGTAAATGTATTTTACATGACCACATACATCCAACCGCTCATAAGATCGAGCTAGATGCGAGTGAAAAAGGGAGCATATTGAACAATTGGTACTCAGTAGCCCCAAATCTAGATTTAAGAATGTCACTTGTTCTCAACTAAAATTCCTGGACGAAGAGTTAAAATGTTTCATCAGAATCACGAGAGAAAATAAACAAAAGCATTGTATTTACCAGGAACAATTAAATTTTCGATTGGAATTTCACCAACTTTTAATCCATTTTCGTTGAAATGGTACGGTGCGTCTATATGCGTTCCTCCGTGTTCGCCGGCTGCGAAGTTATTCAAGGCAAACCTGATACAAAAGTAATCATTAGTTAATATTATATTTGCAATTACGATCAATAAATAATCAATACGAATAATTCGAAAAGTGATTATTCCCGAACAAAGAAACCAATAATCTAATATAGTAAGACCCCGCTTAACGCCGTTTCAGTATTACGCGGTTTCTACAAAAAAAGTTTAGACACTATAACGTAAATTAAGGATCAGTTTATACAAAATGATTCAAATGTTGGCAGAAGTTCAAAGGCCAGACGAAGTGTCATTGATGCAATGTCTTGCCATCGACAACAGCTTTCTGAGCGGAACAGAAAAGGGCAAACGACATTAGATGACTTCTTCACAAAAAAACTAAATATGTCAAATGAGGAACCTTCCTCATCACAAACACAATTTCTTACTCGAACTTTTATTTGATTTTCCTTCAGGTTTTATGAACAAAAATCGGTATTAGCAATAAATAAATCTATAATTTATGTGATAAAAAGTATTTAACAATAAATGTTACGAAATTAAAAAAAAATAACTTTTCTCATTCTCGGTTCTGTTTCACTTATGGCTATTATCTACATATTAAGATGACCTCGCAGGAACTGGGTCTTACTGTAATTTATGATAATGACCTAAGCTATCAATTGTCTATGATCTGCAATCAACCAATCATGTTTGTGTCGACAAAAATAACTCCTAGACTTAGATCCTGGTTTCCTAAGATGGTTGTACCGTAATATAGCGATCGTGATATGACGGTGAATGACGTCACAAAAAACGTATGCATAGAAATAAATTGATTTAGTTTTCTGGGTAGCGGCGGCATCTCCCTAACGGAAATAAACGGAATTCATTACACACGTTTTTTGTCACGTCATTCACCGTTATATCACGATCGCTATATTAGGGCATCGTTGTCCTAGGAAACCAGGATTTTAGGAACAGTATTGCAGAAAATAGTTAATATTAATAATTAACATTATCATCGGTGAATTTTAACATATTCTTAGATGGGCAATTTTTTGAGTGATTTTTGACCATTTTTTGTGTGAATTTGAACATATTCCTGGGCGAAATTCGGCAGTTTTGACAAATTTTTGAGTGAAATATTATTTGT
The DNA here is from genome assembly GCA_034508555.1 of Venustoraphidia nigricollis. NCBI lineage: Eukaryota > Metazoa > Arthropoda > Insecta > Raphidioptera > Raphidiidae > Venustoraphidia > Venustoraphidia nigricollis. The sequence continues at coordinate 730,605 of JAVRKA010000030.1, forward strand.
TTGCTCAGGCTACCAAGTTTCAACTCTGATTTTAATGTAATTAAAAATGAATTTTGTACAAAAAAAATGGTCCAGTTGGACGTCAATAAGCCCTAGGTCCCGAAAAGCTTAGATCCGCCTCTGTCGTCATCGATTTTAGAGACACGCGTTGCGACCTACCGAGATCAGTTTCCTTTCTCTCTATCCTCCACGGTCTCTTGGATCCACTGTGTCTAGTGGATAAGTTGGCCCTGGCGTTATGCAAATATTCGGTTTGTGATAATATTGATATTATTCAAATATATTTAAACGAAAGTCAATAACCGTGAACGAATGCTTGTCTTGAAAAAAAACAAAAACCTGTTGAGAAGCATTGATTCGGCAAAAAAATTAGTATTAATTAACATAATTAAATAAGTGTTTTTGGATGAGCGCACAGTTATTCATTTTTTTACGCGACCCGCCTAATTGTGTATTGATCTTGAAAATGAAGTTACGTCAGTTTATAGCGTACATAATATAATTACTAGAGTTCTCACTTGTAACCGTCCATAATTTCTTTTATTCTTTCTTTCATGGTCTAACCGCCAGAGAATTGAACGTAGCCTAAAATTAGAAGTGATCTTGCTCATATTTGAATTGTCAAATATTTTTAAAATTAGGTGATATAAGCTATTTTATTTATTTATTTATTTATACCCTACAAACAGGTCAAAACCTAATCACATGTAGGGTTATAGAAAATTAAGATAAGGTAGGCAATTTTATCAGCACAGGGCAACGGCCTTGAATAAGGAACCACCTCAATATTTATCTGGAATTAATTGAGGGAAACCATGGAAAACCTCAACAAAATGACCGGTACAGAAATACTGTTTTTCGGCGAGAGGTAGTACGAAAAAGTCCTAGCCACATTTGTTCCCGCCGGGATTCAAAACCAATACATCCCGAATGCGAGTAGTGCTCACCACTACGCTACAAAAAAAACGTAGTAGTAATGCTTTTATGGCTCGCGTGACTTTTCATAGTGTGGCAACTCGCACATAAAATAATGCATTCAGTTCTAGATACATAAACTACTATTTTTAAACTTTTTAGTTTTTTTAATTAATGTTTTATTCATTACCTGATAGAATTGTACTTCTCTAAAAAAGGGCTGTCAAACGATTAATGTTTATTATCAATACGTCAATAGTATTGAAAGTCCAAGGACATATTAAAAGAATAGAATTGCATTAACGAATTGGCAATAATAATTAATAGGTGCTTTCTGTTTCCCAACGGCTCTAGAGTCGACGCCGATAACAGAACGATGCTATATGATAAGTTTTGCTGAAAATTTGATTACGCCAACATTTTTGTGTCTAGAATATTGACGCTTCATAACTCGGGCCCGGATTTACGATTTTTTTGAACCGGGGCAGAAACTTGATAATGGCGCCCCCTCTCCAGCGTTTAAGATAAATTGTTTCAAAAAACTCAAAAATATAATATACTGGGTGGCATTTTTTGTGACCGGGAGCGGAGAATAAGAACCCTTTAATAATTTGTTTTCAATTTTCAAACATATTATATTATGATGCCCCCCAGTGGCGGATTTACAAATTTGCCGCCGGTAGGCTATTAAATTTTTGCCGCCCCTACTGACCTCTGAAATTCGATATTCTAGTTCGCAATCATATTAATTACATTTATTCTGTTAATGAAATTGCAACTTTAAGATTTGTGCTCTATCGTCTTTATGATTGTGAACTAGGGGATCATTGTATTAGTTTCTAGATTAATTTTACAACTTACGATTTAGTGAAGATAACACGAGAAATAGTTTTTGGGTATACTTCCGAGCTAAAAAAAGCTCAATTATGTACTAATTAAAAGGCGGGGTAAGGTATGCCAAGGACCCAAAAACGACTACGCAAATACGTTGCACAAAAAAAATATTTAAGTGTTGAAACATATGACACGTCAAATGAATTGTGTGAGTGAACCTAACATTTAGGTACATGGAGAAAAAAATTATAGTAATGATTAAAAAAAAGTGAGTAAAAATTACAAAATTTAAAATGTAATATTGAAACGCTATTGGAATATTTTAAAAATTCATGATCACAAAAGTATATTTTACAGAGCGTTTAGTAATTTTTCATATAGACGTTAGAGTATTTAGTACAGTACTAAAATATTGAAATTTTTGTTAAATTCTCGAAACTCGTTTCCTCTAGGTATATAATAGTGTTTTTTTTCTGTAAGACAAAAAATTTTGGGTCAAATTTGCCGCCCCTAAAATCTGCCGCCCTAGGCTTCAGCCTACTCAGCCTGCTGGTAAATCCGTCACTGATGCCCCCTGAAAATGCCATCCGGGGCAGGTGCCCCGATTTGCCCCCTAGATCCGGGGCTGCCATAACTTAGGTCATTGGCGTCCTAATTACATTAAGCAACATCATCAATTAAAACTAAACGACGTTACAAAACATCTATGAGCGAGGTGGAATTTGAATCCACGACAGCTGGATCCAAAGGTCAGCACACTGACCCAATAATGACAACTGAATTTTACTAAGAGGCTTCGCTCGCGTCATTGTCGGTTTTTTGCTCCTCCTTGAACACCAAATCGCGATGATATATTATAGCCCAACGGTGGGTAACCCCCGTTCCGCGAAATCTTTAGAAAACATTATAAATAAATATTTTCGATGTAGTTCATCTAGTTTAAATTGAATATTAAACACACATAGCGACATGTATGTTCATAATTTAGTAGGTACTAATGTTAAAACTAACATCTATTAAAGCATCTTTCACTTCACATGTCCCCACTCATAACAACTATTCTTAAAAAGAGAAATAAGTAATTAACATCTTTTTTTATTTATTTCATATTTGCAAACTAAAAAATTACAGGTCTCAAGAAGGCGTCAATTCTACGGCCCGCGGAAAAAACGTAAATTTATTCTGGCCCATGTTATAAAAAGGTTGTCCACTCTTGTTATAGCCTATTCTTGTAATTCCCCCAAATTACGCGATATTAGGTGGCACTGACAAAGATCGCGTAAAATGAATTCGCGTAACTTGAAGTACTACGTGAAAATAATGCCGACGAGTAGGTACACTAGTGGGCAAAGCAGGAGAGTTTAGCTCCGAACTCGCGTAAGTAGAGGTGTTACTATATAACAAACATTTTTAATGATCAAAATCGGTTCAGTAGTTCCTGAGGACTGAGATTAGCCGCTGCAAACAAAACACAAACCTTTCAAAGCTAAATATATAATTGTAAATATAATTATAAAAACAATTGAAATTAAATACGAAATTAAACCAGAAACCAGTGATTAAAACGAAATCGTGCTTTGAATTTTAAATTAATTGGCCAGTCTTTCAACATTGAACTTTTTTTTAATCAGTATTACACATGAAATTGTTTTTTTATAAGGTCAGACAGTTGCTTCACAGACAGCCGTAAAAAAAGAGATATAGATCTTTATTGATACATTGTAGATTATTATAGACGGTAAAATAAATTATCGGTATTTTTTTTTTTTTTTAAAGTATAAATAAATAAGAAAGTTATATTTAATTAGAAATTGACCACTTATCGAACAAGCCGTGACGAAATTTTTCTGCAGTCTACGTACAAACGACAAGAAGACTAAGGAGGTACATGACACTACCTACCAAAGTAAATTCGTTACGAAAACTATTGAATTTTTATAAAATAATGACAGATACAAATTTGCAAAGATAAAGAGACGCATTATGTACTATGCAGCTATGGATACGCAGCATTAAATTTACGAAATTGACGGGGTCTGAATCGTTCAAATATCAGCACAGTTTTAATATGCTTTTCCGGCTTAATAAGTGAATTTATATATAATTTATATAACAGGATTTTGTAATCAGAATTTCCATTTTTCAAATCGTTTTTATAAAAATAAATAGATTAAAACATTGCGCTCTATACTAAATTTAAAATGTAAAATACTGTTAAGTACCATTTATCGCCACCCATTTGACTTTTAAATTCTTCTGTGAAAATAAACGGTTGCATCATCGGCCAATAGAATGTCATATTATCAAAACCCCATGTCAAATCCAACGGCGCCACCAGTACTCCTGTCTGGTAGTCAAGTGACGCAATAATCAAGTTCGATAAACAAAACACTGTCACTGCACTAAACAAAATATAAGACACCATCTTTGTACTTGCTGCGGAGGTAATTTAAAGCACACAAAACAACCTTCTCGTACTAAAATCGTTATTTTTAAAACTCTTTTATTTATATTGAAGTTTAAATGTATAACACGTCTATTGAACACTTCGTTACAAGTGGGAGTTCCCCTACCATTTTTGCTCCTTCTAAGTAGAAGGTGACAAATCATATTTATTTTTTTTTTAATTATTACGTATATTTAAATATATTCAATAATTGAAATGAGATGATGAAAAATCTATCGCACGTCTAATTAAGCGTTGAATAGCGGAACGTATTCGGACAGCGTTCCGAAACTATGCAGGGTCTACAGATGTTTTGTTTTTTTAACAACAAAATGTCCGATAAGTAAATTAATGTTTTTTTTCAAAATTATAATAATGCAGTTGTTTTACAGAAGTTTTGCTTACAGTGTAGACAAATTCTGTAGACAGATCAGGGAAAATAAATTTCTGTCTCATTATTTGCTTATTGGACTGTATTTTTTGTAATTTGTGAGAAATATTACAAAAACCATAACGAACGGTTCCGAGATTTTTATATTACAAGTTTGTATTATTTTAACTTTGCGCTACTGAAAATTTTTAAAAAGAAAACGGAAGTTATTGGTTTCGATCCAATTTCCCAAAATCGAGTTTTTATCAGATCTCGACGTTTTGGGGTCCTAGGAAGCTATATTCTGACTATTTTTGGATGGATGTCCGCGCCTGTGTGTGTAAACAATTTTTCGTCGTACGATAGAGCGATTTAATCGATTGAGATCGAGCTTACGTCGTTCGAAAGAGTTTATTGAGACTTAGATCTGATTAGATTTTGGAGTCAATCGGTGGAGTAGTTTCAAAGTTATTCAAAGAAAGATAACCTATTTTCACGTTTTAGTCGAATAACTCCTAATCTATTTGTTTAGACGATGGTCAGAACAGTTCATTAAAACTGAAATTAGCTTAAATATAAAAGTCCTCCGCAAAAAAATCAACAATTTTTTTCCTTGACTCAGAAATTTTTTACTATTTCTTCATAGCCTTCTTTAATGTATTATAAACACAATAGTATCAATTTATTTTAACATATTTAGCACATAGCGGGAAGTTTTAGGGTTGGCCCATAGGTCAACCGATTTCCACATTTTTCTTTTTAGTTTTCATCTAAAACTTTCCGCCCTCCTGAAATGTCTCGCCCTAGGCTCTAGTTACTGGCAAATTTAACCCTGGACAAACGCTGTCATATCATCGAAAGGTCTCGTGAACGATTAAATCGGCCGATCGAACTCTAATGATCATTGGGTGTTACATGAAAAAGCTCACATGAAATCGGCCTATTTTGTTTCGGTTCTTTTCATTATAGCACCGTTATGATTATTTATCCGATATTGCAATCGACCGATTGATTTATCGTTCGTTCGCATCTAGGAAAGATCACAAAAATGGAGCAGGAGTCACGTAAACAATACTTTTATCTCCTTGACCCTTGACCAATATCTAATTAGCGTTAATTATAAATTAACAATAAATTATGCATGTTATGTTTTTCAAACAAATGCATTATTCATTCTAAGTTGAATAATGAATGAAATGCAAGTTTTTTAGCACTCTGTTAAAGATGTTAGACGTATCCGCAATTAATTTAAGTTTCTAAAATGAAGAATGAATTTGAATAAGTATTGGGAATAAATTCAAGTACTTCAAACTAATATAGGAAATGTGTCGAAGTATTAAAGGTTTTACCAACGTATTTTTCAATCTGATATTTTTTGCTGCAACAGTCAGTTTTCTGTTTTCTATTTTTCGTTGTATCATTAACCAAAAAATAGATCAACGGTATTACCGTATTAATCAACGATATTACCTAAATTTTTTTAGAGGAAAATTAGTTTAAAATTAAGGACGTATATGTAATTTTTCGCGTGTTTTTCGATTTTTTAAAATGTATAGTTTTTGTATGTATATTTTTGGATTTTTCTCAAAAAATCCTTTCATTTAATACTCTACAGTCTACACCAATGGTTTTACATGACTTTTGATTTTTAGAAATTCGACAATATGGCGTCAGGCGTCCGCCATATTGAATTCTACATGACATAACGTCAAGGTCGTTAAGTTATCTCGTTAATGAATTAGGTCAGCTAGAAGACCGTTCAAAATTTTTTATCAACCACGCAATATCAATTGACAGTCCAATAAGATAAGGATTCTGTACCAATGTATTGTCGATTTCTTCCATATGATTTCGTGATCCTGTATGTAGTCTTCATGCTCATAACTCTTACATTATCTACCCAAAATTACTCGTGAGATTATAACGAATCTTTCGAGACGTAATTTGTGAAAATCCGTCCAGTCGTTTCAGTGCTCCACGATAAACGCATTTGCTGTCAGATGAAAATTGATCACACAAAAATAAAACACGCAAGATCTATATAAAAACGCTTCATCTTCTACTTTTAATGACAGTAATCTGAAGAAAATGCGATTTTAATGTGACAAACATAAAATCCTTGTTGTTATGAAATACTGTATAACATAAGATACTTACAGTAATTATACAAATGACTCAGCAAATCTAATAAATATGTACAGTTTGTTCCAATGAAGCTAGTATTTTACATTAGCTAAATAATAAATATAATACTCACACAAATGGAAATACCCATAATATATTGAACAATCACTTAGGATAATCCAGTTTACAGTCGGGACAGAGAGAAACATTGTAGATAACAGACGCTTGACATGTTACAGATGCCACTAACGATTTCAATAGAATTCAGTAATCAACTAATTTGAATAAATTATAAACTTTTTTTATAATAAACTAGCGGCCCAGTCCGGCTTCACCCGGGTGTAAATGTAATATATAGGATATAAAAGATGAGAATCATTATCATTAAATTCTCAACGTGTATTGAATTTGAGCGAATTCAATCGCTTTTATTTGTGAATGTTCAAAAATCGAAGAAAAATCTTAATTCCCAAAAAGAAATTAAAAAAATTCTGTTGATCCAATCGCTACCAAACTTCAGAAGATCACCCGCTGGGCTAATCTAAAGATTGTCTGAAAATTCCATCAAAAATGGTCTACCCGTTTGGACTCCATAGATTACATATACATCGTCTTTTATCTATATAGATTATTAAAATGTAAAAAGTGGTTATTGTGACATAACGATAATAGTTGGACATATAGTATCGCGAAGTTTTTTGTAGTTATTGATATGTTCTTTAATATTGTAGAACATACTTTTGTTCTATCATCAATAGTTTCCGCAGCGCATGCGACGAAAGATGTTTTATGGCATTTAACCTTGAGTTATGTTACTAAAGTTTTAGTAAGGATCCCTAATATTTTCTAGCAATAAATATAGCCTATGTTACTCAGGGTGAATGTAGCTTTTTCTAATGGTGAAAGAATTTTTTAAATCGGCACAGTAGTTTTTGAGTTTATTCATTACAAACATACACACACACAAAAATACAAATCTTTCCTCTTTATAATATTAGTGTAGATTAGTCGCTATCCGTGGTCCACACGCGGTTGAAATGAAACAATGTCTCCATCGTATTACAATCTTGCCTCGAGGGGCTGCGCTTTACTCGGCAGCGAAAACAGTAATGGAGCCTTCGGTACGGGTAGTGTATACCCGTACTTCCACCATGTGCTCAAATATGGTCAGTTCATTTGCAATTTTGTTTCTATCACAATACAATATAGCCTATATTACTCAGGGATAGCGTAGTTTTTTTATTAGTGAAAGAATTTTTAGAATCAGTTCAGTACTTCCATACAAATAAACATACAAACACATTTTACGTCACTATAATATACTAGTATAGATTAAACATATGGCGTTTTGTCTTTTGACCGCAGATTTATGATAATTATATTACATTATTGCATGCAGATATAATATATTATCGAAAATCAGAATTGATTACTTTGAATTAATTCATGCATAAACTAACAAAAAGCTGACGCTTTTATCATAAATGTACTTATCTACATTTTTTTGTTTCTTTTTGCAAATAAGTTTTTATATTTACATTTATCCATAAATTGTAACAAGGTTTCCGTTGAAGGGTGGTTGATTGGCAAAGTTGTATTCAACATAATATGCGCACTCGATTTTATTGGCAACGGAACGACTTTTGAGAGTTGGGGGGGGCAGGGGGGCTATACCTAAAGTCACTTATGAAAACTTTGCTCTCCCAGATCGTCTTCCAAAGCTGCAGAAGATTCTAAATACAAAATAGTATGATATACCAGACAAAAACTCGAAAGATAAAAAATATTTTGGGTACTTCCCCCTACATAACACCTGCTTTTCATGCCTGTTCAAATGATTTAAAAGTAATCCTGGTTTCATCAGATAACAAAACATGCTTTTAAACTATTTATTAAAAAAATTAGAGCAGAAAAACCGAGTGGTGCGTTAATTTTAACGAGATTGATTTGTTGTTCGTAAATGTAGTACCTTTTATTATTGAAATCTAGATTGCATTAAGATAAAATCTTATTAAAACAAAACACACACATCTTGGATACTTACATGTGTGTAATTTTTTTAAATACATATATCGTTTTGGTTCATTACTTCCTCCTTTTATTTTTAATAAAAATAAGTTTAAAGCATGACCTTGCATAATGACATTATAATCATATGTAGGGTTGGGCTGCTTTTTTATGATGTTATTGAAGAACTCTGTTGAGAAACTTCTAGATCAAGCGGCAAGCTTAAGGTTCCTCATTAATATGGCGCTGTTAAAATAAAAATGTCGGCTAATCGTAGCACCGGGAACTTATAAAGTCCCGCATCAATATGGTGCCGCTGCACAAGTCGCTTTCATATAATAGCCGCCGTTCTCAATCCATATACAAAATCCAAGGTCATTAAATACACAGGTCACCTCGTTAATTAATAACGCCAGCTGGAAGACCATACAATATTTTTACCAACGTCACGTGATGACGTCATCACCCCACTTCTGTTCAACGGAACGAGGCCACCCCTGTATCTAATAACCTTGTATAAAGTTCTGGTTTTCTTAGATAGCTGTACCGTAATATAGCGGTTGTAATTGACGGTAAATGACGTTACAAAAAACGTGTACATAGAAGTAAATAGATGCCGCTTGTTTACGTTACGGTTTTGCCACTGCTATCGAGAAAACCACATCCATTTAATAACAAGTAATTAAAAACACTTGAAAATTCTACAAATAATTCTTTATTTCTCGACGATCGTTTCGGACAATAAGTCCATCCTCAGGAGTACAAAAACTTACTCCTGAGGATGGACTTATTGTCCGAAACGATCGTCGAGAAATAAAGAATGATTTGTAGAATTTTCAAGCGTTTTTAATTACTTGTTATTATTAATCATGTTGTACCACGTGCCGAGTGAAAAATCAGTGCAAATCACATCCATTTATTTCTATGCACACGTTTTTGGCGACGTCATTAGCCGACATATTAAGATAGGTACCGCTATCTTAAGAAAGCAGGGTTTTAGAGATTAATGCTGAAGGATATTTAATAATAAATTCGAGTTCTCAATACAGCTTCTGATGAATATTTACATATCCCTATATTGTGTGGACCAAACGTTGCAATTTAGACATAAGTAATTAATAAAAATCTCACATTGTCTAAAATTGTAATAACGTAGTATGACATACATATAGCAAGTACCTTGGGGCTTTAACCTTGGTCATGTGATTATGCATATATATATACAGACTGGTTCATTTGATCAGGATTTCCTATCGATCGAATATTTTTTATTTTTGCTACACTTTTGTAAACGTCGATTTTGGAATGGACTTGTCCCACATTATATTTTTTTAAGAGTTGGAATCTACGTTACAAATATATAATAAAACAATTTTTTTGAAAATTAGAATATTCCTGCTACGAAGATACGTCAGCCCTAGACAGCTTCAGCCGATTGGCTGCCTGTAGTTGAATCATGTCCACTGATAATTTAGACTTGGATCATACGATAACTGCCATTACATCTCTTTTCATAGACGTACCTCTTTTTATCTATGCGCTAAAGTGATGTGCTGGCTCAGGTACAGATTTGATGTCATCATACTCAGCTGTTTGCAACGAATACGTTTTTTAAATTATTGTTTGCAATTGAGAGGAAGGATATAAGAACGAAAATATTTGGCGTACACTGTTCAAAATTATCAAATTTTGATAGGCGTTGATGTTTTGTCAAAAACCGCGTCTTAACCCGAGACTCGAGAGTATCCGGGTAAAAAGTAGTTTGTACTCAAAAAATCAATTAACCGCAATGCGAAGCACGTGTCATGAAAACTGATGACGGTAAGGGTTCGAAAAAACTTTACGCGCGGCGCTGTTAGCTATAAAGTTCCGAGTCACGTGCATTGTTGCACTTTCTGCATGGAGTCATGATTCTATGTTCGATTTTTTTAATTTATAATTTATTTCTTCTTTGTAAAAAAAAATCAATGTTCAAATAGCGCGGTTACCTTCTCTACTTGGGGCTTATGGCTGCAGCACCTCTACCGCTGGAATAGGAACCCTTAGTTTCCCCACTTTTTAGACAACGATGAATTTATGAAGATCGGTTTCCTTTCACTCTATCCTCGATGTAGTTATTATTAAAATGGATGATGTTAGTTTACTGCTTTTATTATTTTTGTGTAACGGATATTTTTATTATATGACAATGGGGAATTTCAGAAGCAGTATCTTGAAACACATTTTGAATATAATTTTTGCGCTCTTTTGTTTCCGTAATACTAATTGTGGGTTAAATCCGGGATTACGGAGAAACCACGACTGTTATAAAAGTGCTGTGTAATAGTGACGATATTAGTGTACACTGTAAAATACATATTAAATTTATTAAAAAAAACGGCCAAGTGCGAGTGGGACACGCACACGAAGGATAACTACAAATTTACGGTTTTCGAATTTACTTGTGCTATAAGACAATTGCTTCTTGTCAAATTTCGTGAGTCTAGGTCAACGGGAAGTACCCTATAGGTTTTAATTCTCTTGCGGGTGTCAATATATGCGGCGTAAACGGCCGTATCTTTTGATTACATTGATTTTTTCATAGCTCCAAGAAGGATTGCAGACCTAAATATTTGATATTAGTTTCAACTTGGTGCCTCCACGCGTTCCTGAGAAAAAGGGTCTTGACAAACACACGGAGAGATATTTTTTTCCTTTTGAGGTACGGAACCCTAAAAAATCGCAACTTTGTATCGTAATTTCGACTTATACGTATAGTCATTAGCGGCGATAGAGGGGAGCTGACGAGGATTAAGTCCACCTCAAAATTGCGTCCAGCAACCCCTCAAATTTATAACTAGCGTGTTTACACTTTTCGCAATGTACGTTGCCATTTTCAAATAACTCATATAAACAGCAATGCTGTCTCTTTTCGTTGGAACGGAAAATGGACGACTTGTCCTGCGGAGCATTCAATTATTTAGATTGTTTTGTGAAAAAATGACATAAGCTATTTTCTTTTGTTAGTTATAATCATGAATCATCGCATTTTTATCGATTAAAAAAGTAATATCTTATTTATTTTTTGTGTGTGAATATTTCTAAAAAAATACAATATAAGACTGGTGATCGAGGAATATTAATAAAACTACCTTGAACTTCCTTTGTTCGTAGTGTAATAAATAAATCCAAGGGCACTTTTTCCCAGCCAAAGCCCGCAGGCGTATATATTTTTTTCAATTTCAATTTACAATAACATTTGATAAAAAAAATAATAAAATGCCATAATTTAAAATGAATTGGCTGATTAGAATAATACTGTGTTGCATAAGTAAAATTTGAAATTGTAATTGCGATTTGTGTTATCTATCTATATATATGTATAAAAATCGATTTGTGGTATGTATGGACTCCAAAACGGCTGGACCGATTTTAATGAAATTTTCAGTCAATCTTCATATTAGCCCAGTGATCCTGTGAAGTTAGGATGCGATCGGATCAACAGATTTTTTTTTGTTTTTTGGCAATTTTGATTTTTCTTCGATTTTTGAACATTCACAATTAAAAGCTATTGAATTGAGAATTTTATGGTAATGATTCTCATCTTTTATGGCTATAGATAATTGGATAATTAGTGCTACCCGTGCGAAACCCGTTTCTGTCAATAAAACAGTATACTGTTTTATCCACTTAACCCTTTAAGTGGCAAAACTATTTTTTTCTAATTTTTCCTATTTTATCAGTAAGTAATATTATAATAAGTGCAAATAAGATAGGAAAATTAAAAAAAAAAATATTTTTATTGGTTGAACCCTTTACTAACTAAAGGTAGCTCTGGCTACCAGAATCACTTAAAGGGTTAAATCGTTGGTAAAGTGATTCATAAATGACGCTTCGGTAGATTTGATTGAAATCTATCACAAATTACTATTCTCTTTGTCATAAAACACTTTTTTCTGTATTAATCTTAATATTAATCCACGCTCTAACTGCAGCTTAAAAATTGTATCTGCACAGAACTTGACCCGAGCGAAGCCGGCTTGACAGCTAGTAATATATATTTCAAATGTCATTAACGCAATTAACATAAATTTAAAAACGACAAATCTAATAAGACAGGCCTTAAACTTAATTTTGCCTTGATATGATTTAAATGTTCTAAGTGTCCGGATATTTCTAATAAAATTAGAAATGATACAATTTTTTTTCTGGTAATTTTTTATAGATAGATTGTAGGTTATAGACGCCCAGCAACTTAAAGGTCAGTAGCGTCTGTACTTTTTAGTACAGGATGTAGTAAATAATTTTGACATTGTACTAGGTATAGGTATGCAAATTTATATATTTCTTGAATACATAATTACAGTGAATTTACTTTTTACAAACTTTTTATAAACTTCATTTGTTAAGATTAAATCTTGTAATTAAATTGTGACCCATTTTCACATATCGATGTTCGCGTGTTATCCGACAATCCGACTTTTGTAAATTACCGCACTCTCAGCAGTTTAACCTAAAAAATAATATATTTCGAAATTATTATTTTATAAAAATGGTGATAATCACAGCTTGAAAAATGTATTTAATTAAAATCAGTACTTGTTTTATTGAAAATTATTTTTGCACGAACCCCTATAAAATTGCTGGCTATTTATGCGTGTATATAGCGGTAGTAAAATTATCCATTTCGCACTAGTGCTTAAAGTAAAATAAACGAAATGCGATTCTTAATATTTTTGTAACAATTCTTCATTTGCGATACAGAATAAGCACAGGACCGTATTTACTCTGTTAGTATTATAATTTTTTACGTTTCTCGAATTGACCCCTGTGATCACATCTTTAAAATTCTGTTTAATATACGTACCCTACGGAAGGTATTGCGACAATTCTACACGGAGCGCCCGTTCCTTGCGCAATTTTCATCGGCATTACGAGCAGGGTAAATCCTTTTGCTAAAAAAAAAATAATAATAAATTTGTCTTGGTAAATAAATCTAATAATGTTCTACATGACGGGGACTTTGACGACATTAGACTGCTTCTGCATGTATATAAATTGTAAATGTATAATCACAATCTAACTTTCTACAATTGAACATTAAGGATGTCGGAACGCTCTGAATCTAAGCCAAAAATAGGGCTCCGGCTGATAGCTGATTGTAGACTTATTCGTCAACATTTTGCAGAAAATTTTTCTCTATAAGAAAGATAAAGGACAAAACTAGATTTCCAATGGACTATTTTTGTAATTTATCTACGATTTATTAGAAAAAAGTTGGCATTAATTGTGCCAAAAAACACACGTTTTCAGTGTCACACTACGACCTTATTATAACAATAATAATAATAATAAAGCTTTATTTAGGGCCCTCTCTAAATTAAAATTTAACATTAAAAGTGTGATACACATAAACAATAATTCATATTAACATGAGACTAAAGACCAATATGAACAAAATAGCGAGCTATTTATATCTAAGACATTAAATTATGCACATTTATAAAAAGGAAAACATAATATAAAACATAACATGCAGATTTTAGTGTATTTATAATTTTGTAGCAGTACCTCTTTACATTTGTCAGTAAAGTGTCTTTTGTTTTTAAAGGATCTGATGCTGCTTGGTAATTTATTCCATTGTTTTGGACCCTCAACTATAAATGATGACGATCCCAGTGCGGTATGGCATGATGGAATAATCAGATCGAAATCATTCCGGGTCTGGTAACTGTGAGATTCACCGAGATATAAGAAATGATCATATAAATAATCAGGCTTTTTAGTGTTTAGTATGGAGTGCACCAGTCCCAGCAAATGCAATAAACGTAAATCTGCCATATCGAGTATAGAGAACTTTTTAAGTATGGGATGAATTCTCTGTCTCCTACTTATTTCACAAAATTGTTCCATCACAAATCTAAAGTGAAAAGTTTTTTAAATCTTTAAAATATTTCCAAAATTTAGAGTAATCAACTGACAGAGTAATCAACAGCCTCGTAATGTGGCTTAAATTCAGAGCGTTCCGACAGCCTTAAGGTCCATAACTCCTTAATCGGATCGACTCGGCACGATCGGCAGTTTTGGGATAGATGAAGTTAAATGAGTTCACACACACTCGTCGGCTCGAAACGACTCGGCAACATTCAGTGCGCGTATATATACTGCCTCGTCGAGCTGGTCCGATCCGAATCAGTGGATGTGGACTTTAAGTCTCACCTGGCATATCGTCTGGTATTTTTACATTTTCAAGCCCATAAATATTTTCTTTTAATAATATCCTGTGCACTGGATGCTCGTCTTCGTTATTAATACCGCTATCAATTGACGCTGTGTCAATGCCAACTCCAAAAATCTTCGTATGTTTGACGATCCATTCAGCTGCTTCAGGCTCAATGCCTTTAAAACAAAGTAACGATTCTCGCATACAGATTACAAATACTGGGGGAGGGGGTATTGGCCTCGCGAGGAAGAGATAGATAATTATTCAGTTTTTATTTTTTAATTTTATTTTTTTATCCTGATGATCCAGGTCAGGATAATGGGACAAACTTAGCAAATTATTGTATTGTCATCGGTCCTTGATAAGTGTGCAAAGTTTCAGTTTAATCTGACGTTTTGAAGTGGGTGAATTTTATGTTTAAAGATTTCTTTACAATCATACGTTCAAAAATTTAATACTTTTATCCTGGATAATGAGACAAACTTATTAAAATATTGTATTGTCATCGGTCCTTGATAAGTGTGCAAAGTTTCAGTTCAATCTGCCGTTTTGAAGTGGGTGAATTTTACGTTCAAAGATTTTGTTACAAACATAAAAAGTATCTTAGATACAAAATATTCCCAACGGTGGGTACATATAGGCATTGTTAATGTGTGTATTTTTTCTAGTGGACGCATGCGCATTTCAGTTTTTCTTTTGATTCAGAAATATATATGAAAAGTCGCTTACCGGGAAATCTGAGCGCAGAAACATCTGTCCTAGGGGTTCCAAAATATTGTTCGTAATCGTGGAAGTACTTGGACCACCCGAAGTGCACTAATATAACCGATCCGTTTGGAATCGGTCCGTTCGCTGTTTCCCAGTCGATCAAGTGTTGCACTTTTAAAGTAGCGTTAACATTATGATTTTCTGCTTCTTTTTTCAGGTTGATTGTTATGCCTGTGAAATACTTTTTTTTTTACAATAGAAAACAGTATCACGGGTAATTGGAATAAGGAAAGAAATCAATTTAAACACTCATTGATTGCAACGTTTCGTCTTTTTTTATTAAGACTTTTTCAAGCTCTAAAAAAGCATATATCTGGAATTGAACTTTAAAGATGATTTTTTTTTTACATTTAAAATCGAATAAAATACAACGTTTTCATTTAATTTCACTTTGAAACTTTATTTTTATGTAACAGTAGGTTGACGGCAGTCACACTTCTTTATCTTCCTCGTAGTTTGCTTTCAATTTTTTACATCAGTGAGCGTGGAACAGAAGATCTAGGTTATTCAATCACAGACTAAATATTATTTTAACTTTTTAACTTAGTTTAAGCATTTTGTGTTTTAATAAACATTTCTTCGCTAACTGAATAGTCTGGAAAATACCTGGAACAATTAATCGGTCGACGGGTACTTCTGCTGTTTTCCAGCCATTTTCGTTAAAATGGAACGGGGCATCAAAATGAGTTCCGCAATGTTCTCCGGCAATAAAATCGTTAGACGCATGCCTGGATTGGAAAGAATAAAACATTTTTATTTTATTTTACAATATGCAGATCAATAAATGCTTTTTTGCAATAGGGATGTTGACTATTTTTGGGAAAGTGTTTTAAATCGTGCATAAGTACCTAATATAGCCTCAAATATTTATTATTTTTATTTAAATACAACTCAAGCCTTAAAAATCTTAAATCATGTATTTTAAATCCCGTTTCAAATTTCGGTCCAAAACGCCAATACTAGTCGCGTGACGTCACCTGGTCATACCAAAGGAGGCTCAAAAGTTTACACAGGAGCTACCATTCTATAGATGCGGTCACAAAGTAGGAGGCTGTGCTCAAAAACGCTAGTAAACTAATGAGGTTATGAAAAAATGTTTCGTAATTCTTGTTATAAAAGATGAATTCTAAGTTTTCGAACTATTAGCCTTAATAAATACACTTTCCATGACGTTAAAACTCCTTGCAGTCTTTTTTTAAAGAAATTTTCGATTAAATTACACACTAAATATTAACCAAACAATGAAGTTTTTTGACAGCGGCTGACTCTATGACGTCATGCGCTCTGATTGGTGTCTGTTGTCACGTGACTTGAGAGTGATTTTATTAGGTTTTATTTATTAAATATTAATTAAATTCCTTAAAAATAAGGAAAAATAATAGTGTTTTTTAGTATTTCTATCATAGAAACTACCACTTTTCGTTAAAATTATGTTTTTATTTGAACACAGTCAACATCCCTATTATAAATAACCTGTGGCATATTCGAGTCCCATACCGAAAATTTAAACTTGAATAGAAACTTAGAATTGTTTGTCCTTGTGGGACGGATGACCTTGTTACAGATCATAATATTACATTTACATTATATTAGTGGGAGCGGCGATCGTAAAAAACGGTTCCGTTTTTTTAGAGGATGAAAGTTTCAAAGTAGGTAGTACATATGATGACTTCCATCATTTGCCTAGGCAACCCTGCGACAATCTGATCCGACAGCAGGGAAGCACCACTTCCGGTATTTATTTTGATGTAGTTACTAGTCCCATAGAGGTGCATTTTTTAATTTTTATGAATTTGTTGATCAGTAAGAGCTTTTTAGGAATTATATAGTTGTCGTCTTAAATATGGACAAATATAATGGCAGTTTAGTTTTTTTCGCATAAATAACATGAAAAAAACTGAGCTGCCATTATGTTTGATCATCATTTAAGACGACAACCACATATATTCCTAAAAAAATCATTTAAAAAGTGTCGTAGTTAAGGTCATGAGTGCCCAGAACAAGATTTGAATTTTGCATCCCCTATCCAAAACTTATTTTTTTAAATTATTATAAATATTTAAACCTTACCATTTATTGTTTTTCTTGAATAATTGTCTTGTAAAAATAAATTTTTGAGTAGTAGGCCAGTAAGCAGTTTGATTGTCGTATTCCCATGTTAGATCTATTGGACCTTGTATTGATGAAACAGTAAAAATTATTTCGTGGAAGAATACAACCAAAAAAGCAACTGTACTTTTTGATAGCGCCATTGTAAATAACAGCTATTATTGAAATGCATCTGATTGCCCTTTTAACATTAAGAGTTTACGGATTTTTATTTGTTTGTATTTTTGATTAGTTTTTGAAATGATAAACTTTAACTTCCAGGTCTGGACTAAAAAAAATTCTAAAATAAACATCGAGATCCAATATCTATTACGATTTTTATCTGTTTTGTCAAATATGTTTATTTTATTTTCTTTACTTATTTCCAAGTTTCTAATTAAAGAATTATGCATGAAACTATGAGACTAAAAGAGTGGTAATCTGCAACAAAATTTTTGATGAAACGTGCTACTCCAATTTAGCTTAAAACCAAACATAAAGGTACTTTTAAATCCGGCTTAGTTGTATAGCGTCTATAATCAATGTATCTATCAATTCGGCTACGATTGGGTTAACCTAAAAATTCTTTCAGAACTTATGTTCACAGGAGTGAATAAAAAAAATACAATAAAATTGCGTAAAAAAGTTTTGAGCAAAGAATATTTTACTGTAACTATAAAATTTGGTCCTAGTTTTTTATCGACCAATTTTGTGAAATCGCTTCGAGCCAACTCTGTACTAATTTCATATCTAAATAATAATATAATCATCTATGAATATATTTTGATCGAGGTGCCAACAATCGTTTGTTACTTATGATTATTTAAAAATATTTTTCAGTGGAAAAATAACTGGCTATTTGATAAATGATCGATGACTGTAAAACCGCTTAAAAGACAGCGCACACATGACAAGCATGAACCTGCACACCACAGTTTGTGAAGGTACTAATGTTATTTAATGAAGAAGCGCACATTACACCAGTACCTGCAACCAGCAACGACCGCCAGTCGGTCGTCTGCAATTTCTCTCCAGCCAGCGAGAGCTGATTAATTTAGCTAGGTACTGCTAGACATGAATCGTCTCCATAGCGAGAGTTACGAATGTATAGGTAAATTTACCTATGCATTCATAACTCTCGCTATGGAGACGATTCATGTCTAGCAGTACCTAGCTAAAAATAATCAGCTCTCGCATGTAGTGGATTTGATGTTACAATTGCTTTATTATGAAGAATTGATTGTTTAGATATCGCACCGTAGAGTAACTGATAACTCATTCCGCCGCGAAAGTGGAAAGATTCTGGTTTGAGTCCAGACGGTGTTGGTGGATAAAAATATGTTTTTCTGATTTAGCATTGTAACAATGAATGTTTAATAATTCATGTAGAAAATCAAAATTGCATGAAACAAAAAAAAATACTCATTTCTTTGTTTAAATAATTGATTGTTTAAATAAATAAATAATTAATTGATTCTAAATGAATAGATAAAGAACTTATGTCACCTCTATTGAACTAAGTACATCCTCTACAAAATCCACAAACCTCGGTAAGTCAAAAATTTTACTCTGACAACCTCTGTAACTTCAAGTCTCGATAAGTAAAAAACTCGATAACTTAAAATTTTTAACGTTTCCCTTGGATTTTAACTTATTGAGGTTCTACTGTATTAACTAACTACTATAGGGGTAGGTATTGTTGTATTAAAATTAATGAAAATTATGGCCATGTTGTCTTTTTTGTAGATCTTTATTTTTTCCTTAAAAGATTATAAAAATAGTCATTATAAATTTTAAAACAAAAAAATGAAAACAATGTAAAAAAATATCTTAAACTGCAAACTGTTATATATTATAGTCTTTAATTGATAAAATATTAAAATCTCAGTCAGTTTCCTTACAAGAACTGACTGTTAACAACGTAATAGATGTAGACATTAGCAGGAACTGCCTGTACTATATGTTCCCAGCGTCGGACTGGTCATATGGTCGAGGTGGCGTTTGCCACCCGGGCCCCAGCCTGCGCGAACCCCCTACGGGCCTGGTTTGCCGGACTTGCCGCAAGGCAGGCGGTAGGTAGAATAGGGGGCTCACGCAGGCTAGATCCCAGTTCTTGCGTCCTAAATGTAAACTAGATCAGGTAGTTCGTTCATACTATTAGAGAGAAATGAAATAGAAAAATATCCCATCTATCATTATTGAGTCTTGGGCCCCGGGCTTGTGGGAAGCCACCCGAGCCCTTTCGGCCCAGTCTAACCCTATATGTTCCCCAATATTTTTAGCATCGGTGGGGGCGGAACGCTGATCCACGAAGTAAGATATTTTTAAAAGATTTTTGCGCTGATGTTCATGAATAACTAAAGTCCCTAGATTTGACAAATTACCGCCATAGACATAGGAATATTAGGGCCGGAGCATGTACTTGGATTTTAGACGTGGGGGGGTTTAGCCGTTTCTCATTGGTCGATGCACCACGTATGTCTAGTGGCATGAAATTTATGTTGGTAGTATGGTGTAAAAAGAAAATTTCTTTAGTACATGGATCTATATCAGTGATTCTCAAGCTTTTTTTTTTGTTGCGGCACATTTTTAACGATTTCAAAATTTGGCGGCATACAAAGAAAAAGATAAATTTAAAAGTTGTTTATTTACCTATAATACACTGCGTAAAATAGTTTATGATAATAATTTTCTAAAATTTGGCGACACACTAAGAATTTCGCGACACATAAAAGAACCATATTTGAATTCTATGCTACTAAACATGCGCAATGCGCCGGACAATCACAAATTGACTCCAGTCTTGCATTGTACCAATGCTTTGTACCCGTCCCTCAATGCATTCACCCCCTCAGCTCTATACTCCATCCCTAAAATTACTAGATCCATGATTACCGCAGTCGTCCACCATTTTAAAGCAAATGATTCAATTAAAAGATACAAAAGTTTCGTAACTATGAAACAATTATAACAAGTTCAAAAATGAGTATCGATGACAGATAATCATTTTCGTATTCAAAAATACGTAAATTATCCGAGTTATATAATGTCACATAGGTACAATGGATTCCGATACTTCGCAAATCTACTAATCTAGGAGCTTTAAGGGGCTACTACCTGGGCGCGTCGAAAAAATAAGCTTTTTTTGTAAATTTTTTTTGATCCACTAGAACGCAAGAAAAAAATTTACAAAAAAAAGCTTATTTTTTCGACGCGCCTAGGTAGTGTAACCCCTTAAGACGTTGATGCCATGCAATTTTACCACGTTTTACGCGTTGTCGTCACACAGCAGTGCGCTATACGCATCTATCCAATACTTTTTTCTGCGTGCATCCACGTATCGTCCCCGGTGCCAAATTTCGGATAGTGGCGGTATTTTAACAGATCTCAGTTCGTCGGTGTTGTTCATGTTCTTCAGTAGTTCTATCAGTTCCGAAGCGTTGGCCGGGAATCTAGTAGTAATTCGCGGAAATGCACGTCGAGCCACGCACTCGTATTTGGGTTTGTAATACTTTTTCTTGACGGCTACCGTCTGGAAAGATGTTATCGTAGCCTTTTGATGAGCTCGGACTAGTTCTAAGATGACCCCGGCCAGTTGTTCTATTGTATAGAAGCTGTCATCCCCTAACGACTCGGGGCACGCTTCCTTTTCGTATAATGTGAAACGAGCGAGAACAATCGACGCTGCCGCTATTAGCGATGGCCGATATTTCAGGAAAATCCGACCTTCCACTAACGATAATTCGGAGATGTACTGTAAAAATAACAAAAATTATTTCATACCATGCCGAAAATACATACTTTCTGATTCCATTTTAAAACAGAAAGTATAACATTTATGCACTGTTCAAGTATTCTGCTTGAGCCCACGTGGTATTTTTGTTACGCTGAATGTATGCGCAAAAATAGCCTGTTTCTCCAAATTTGAGAATGCTTGAGCCATCTTAGAGAGTAAATCAAACAAAATGAATTAGCAAAACTGTAGCGATCGCTCGACAGATTGTTAATCTGTCGATATGTATTTGTTTCAACAAATTTTGTTTTACACGGCACACTTTGATCGGTATGGATAACGTCAAAAAGGTAATTTGGTCAGTTTTGTATTGTATTGGTTTAGATATAGGATATGCTATGTCAAATTATTCAGAAAAATAAGCAGAATTCGAATATCTGAAAATCAAAAATGCCGTCCATAAGAAAAACCAAAGTTCATGTCAATATCTCATTATGTAGTGGAAACAAAAAAAAATAAACCTACGCCACTGAAAAGGCCTTAAAAAGTTATCAAAGAATGGTTAATGAAATTTTCAAATATCTTCATAAATAAAAAAGTTATGGCCTGTTTTCATAAATGGCAATTTTCACTATTTTCTGAATAAATTCATAGGGTGTCAAAATTCAATTGTTTTTTCGACGGGACGTTAATGAGCCCAATTTTCTGCACTACTTTGTCCATTTAACCGACTTTCTATCTCCAATAATAACAAAGTTACCCATGTTAGTCAACGTCGGTTGAGACACCCTGTAACATCGTTTTTGTAAAGTTTCCACATCGAAGCAACTTTTTGAACTTATACTTCTTTTGGCGCATTAAGGAAAAATTTTTCTCTGTTATGGAAGTTGCGCACGCAGCATGCAACGAACATTAGACACCATATACTACGTGTATCGGTAAGGTTGAAAGCTGACTCTTCGATGCAGTATAGTTTCATTTTGTATTCAGAGATGACACGCCTCATTTTTATAATGTCAAAATAGTTATTTCATAAAACAACAAAGTATGTTATACTAGCGACATCGGACGGAACTTCTTAAAAGCTATAGTGTTGTTTTTTTTTTTAATTATGGATTCAACAGTATTTTATTTTATCTTTAACGAAAATGTGTATTTAAATTATCGCAATCACATTAAAGAAGTATAACTTCTGCCGCGCGTATATAAGTCGCATAAAAATAATTAACTTACCAACGATAAATAGACGATGTCTTTATCAAAATTGCTAGATGTACAATAATCCTGTATAAAATAACTGGCTGTCGCAATATGCGCGTTGAATCCAAGTGCTTGAAACATCAATATTTCCATGTGCATCACTTGTTTGGAACTGAAAGTGTTTCTAGTGAGATACGCACATTCGGGCGGATCTATAAAATTGTGTTCTTCCACTTTGGCGGCTATCATCAAGGCCGTTACACCGATCAATTGCAATGCATCTTTGGACTGTAGAAAAACAATAACAATAATTACTTGCCCTGCAGTTTTTATAGGGACATAAGAGGGCTAGAACCATAAATAAGTGCTGTTTTCAGTAGGTACTAAATTTATTGTATCAATTTTCTCAGGAAAATGTAATAGGTTGCCAGAAAAATGTAATAGATGAAAGGTTTTTGTCATACTACGCGCAAAGTCCAATACATGGCGCTTTTGACGATTTTGAAATGGCGTTGTGTTACCAACCGAATGCCGACTTTGAATTGATTTGTTATTCGTGTGTTTTGATTTTTTTGTTGTTGTTTAGATTTTCCTATGATATAATTAAATATAATAAAAAGTTTTATTTTATTTTAAGTATTTTGTCGGACAAAACATAATAGATTTTGTGCAAATATGTAATAGATCCGGCACAATAGGATATTTGACTTCTATTGTGAATTGTTTTAATACTATTTTTTTACTACAATTAATGCTCAATATATTTATATTTCCTGAAGATCTGTCGTATTTTCGTTAAATTTCAATGTTAAAAATTTGAATCTAAAAAAACGCGACAAAACACAATTTGCTAGTCGCGTGACATGACGTCAAACACAAGGAAACAATAAGTAATTACTATATACTATGTACTAAGAAAACGAAAATTTGTTTATTTTCTTGAATAATTCTGTATGTTTATTTGCGTGTGACGTCGTCAGAGTTGCAACCAAGCACAGAACGTTTTCCATCACATGATAAGATATCAAAAAAATTAAGTTTTAATTAAGTTTTTTACAGAAAATAATCGTATTTTATCATGCAAGTAAAGTGGGTAGGCTTTTTTACGCTGTTGAGACATTACAGCTATTTGCCACGTCAAAGAAAATTAAAAAAATGAAATTATAAAGTTATTCGGCAACATAAAAATTCATCAACAAAACAAAAAGTTTTTAATATTCGTCTTGAAAAATGAGCGAGTATTATTTTTTAATCTTTCAGGAAGATTGTTAAAAATGGAGATTGAAAAATTTTCTGGAAAATACTTATAAATTTCTATTTTTGCTTACGTAATACACGGTGAGTGAAGGTAACAAAGAGTGCAAACATATATCGTCTAAAGTCGACAGCTAGATTTGTATTTTAAAGTTTAAAACTTACCACGCTCGTAGTTGACAGATATCTGTCAATATAACCTACAGCTAAGTGCAACGTTTCGGGACACATGTCATATTCTTCAGTGACGTCAATGAGCCAATCTACCAAAACACTTCGCATCTTATTGGTGATTTCCTTTTGTTTCCTCACATAGTTAAAATCTACCGATCTTGCCACCTCGACAGATTGTAGATATTCACGTATTCCCTAAAAAAATCGGTATAAAAATAAAAAAACCCGGGTCGCAGTGCCAAAACCCTGCCGACAATATAGTGTATTTGCTTGTATAGGACCGTGTGGTTTTATACTTTTATTATGTGAAATTAAGTTTGTTTTTGGGCAAAATAAAAAATTTAACCCCTTAATACATCCCTTAAAATAACATTTTTTTTTCTTAATTGTAATATTATTATCAATCTAACGTCTACACCGAATTAAATACACCCTTCAATAAATAAGTCACTATCTGCAAACTAGTGTTTTCATAAAATTTGTAAATCTGGTCCTGTCGGGCCGATTTTATTAAAATTGTGGGGAAACTTCTTAATCACTACCAAAGGGTTAAATTTCAATTTTGAAACGATTCGGAGAATTTTTTTGGTATTTTGGGGCCTAAAAACAGTTTTCAACCCCTAAAAACTACCCTTAAAATAGCCCAATTAGGCCCATTTTAAATAGGCTTCTTGCGGTGATGGATTTCAACATGTGGCCCAAATTTCGTTGAAATCAATTAGCTCTTTCGAAAGTTATCGCGCGTACACATATATATATAAACATTTTTAAAAATGGTGCCAAAGTGTTTAGGAGGTTATGAAACGTCGAGAAATTTTGATCCGACCCTAGGTCCCGCCATCCGACCGACGCCAATAGTGTATGTTGCCATATGGCAAATACACTAATAATAGTTTAAAAACTAAAAACACACGCTTTAATAGCAAACCGAACTAACAATTAAAAAATAATTCTTAATTATTAAGATTTTGTTTAACAACACTAGAAAGTTCAGAATTGTAGGTATTGATGAGTGGACTTTAAATTATTTTTAAATTTTTAGTTCGGTTTGCTATTAAAGTATATTTTTTAGTTTTTTTAAACCACTATTTATTTTTTATTTCTAGTCTATTTTTTTTATCTTGATGATCCTGGTCAGGATCAAATTATTGTATTGTCGTCGATCCTTAACACGTGTCTAAATTTCAGTCAGACGTCCTGAAGTCGGTGAAAATTATGTTGAAAATTCCATCATATTGATACATAAAGTAAACCAAAGGGGTATTTTTTAAATCAAATAACCGCGGTAATTTATTTTAAATTACCGCAGTTATTTGATCTGTAATTTGTCCTTTTATATCACTAATTAACATACCTCTCTGTAATTTTCAACCTGACGTATGCTTTGTTGTTTTTTTTCAATTTCTACAGTTTCCCAATCCATGTTCCAGCCCCAGTATTTTTCACACCTTTGCGTTTTTCCATCATTGCTAGCGTTTTCTTCATTATTTTGAGCGGTTCCTACATTAATGCTAGCGTTTTTTTCATTATTACTAGCATTTTCTTTATCGCCAGCGTTTTCTTCATTAATTTGAGTGGTTTCTACATTAACGCTAGCGTTTTCTTCATTATTGCTAACATTTTTTACTATATTACTAGCGCTTTCTTCATTATTGCTAGCGTTTTCTTCTTTATTGCTAATATTTTCTTCATTAATGCTAACGTTTTCTTCATTATTGCTAACATTTTCTTCATTACAGCTAACATTTTCTTTATTTTTACTAGCGTCTTTTTCGTTATTGCCAGCGTTTTTTTCATTATTCCTAGTGTTTTCATTACCGCTAGAGCTTGTTTCATCGGTTCGGACGTTTTTCTCATCTTTGATAGGATTTTCTTCATTAGTTAGAGCGGTTCCTCCATCATTTCTAGCGTTTCCATCATCTCGGCTAGAGTTTGTTATTACACTTTGAGCGTTTTTCTTTTCGCTTCCAACATTTTCGTCAGTACTTGGACCGTATTCTTTGTCACTCCTAGCGTTTTCTACAGGGTCCATTGTAAACACAAAAATTGATTTTTCCTATAAAATATTAAGAAACAGTATACAAATTAATGTGAGATAAAAACTGTGGACCTACAAAATATATAAAATATGACACCGATTCAGAAGGATCTCTCATACTGCTCACAAAATACCGAATTGATTATAAAAAATGGACTCGAATAAAATATACGAACTAAGGTTAGTTATTACAGAGGCTACCTCGTTTCGTTGGATAGTAGGATGACATTATTCGGCAGACATTACGATTTTGGGGGTTAATTTTGGTAGCCAAATTTGAATACCCCTTTCATCAAAACTACTGAGCCTAAAATTTTGAAAAAAAATAGGGAGTATAAAACCTCACTAGTTTACAGGAAAACCTAATCAAAAATTCTTAGTCTTAAACGGGGGTTGTAAAATATTTGTGTACTACTGAGAGCAGGTACTTATTCTATTTTCAGAAAATACTATTACTTAAAGTTAATTACATTTTGTTGGTACTTTTAAGAATACTTTGTTTTAAGCTTAAAAATCTATTAAACAGGTATATCGATGGTTAATGTCCAAAAAGGACTAAGCGACATTTTATAAATTTTGCAGGGGAGCCAGAAACGGTCATTCGATATTTGCTTGTTGTAATGATGTCTAATCTATATTATTATTATATTATAAAGAGGAAAGATTTGTATTTTTGTATGTATATAATGAATAAACTCAAAAACTACTGTGCCGATTTAAAAAATTCTTTCACCATTAGAAAGCTACATTCACCCTGAGTAACATAGGCTATATTTATTGCTAGAAAATATTGGGTGTTTTTAGATTATACCGGGTGTTTTAGGTTATACCGGGTGTTTTTAGGTTATACCGGGTGTTTTTAGATCATATAAAACGCGTTACGAAAAACGTCTTATACGTTCCAAACGCGTGTCCCGCGACACGTTCCAAGTTTTTTTTTAATTTCTTTTTAGGGAAATAAGATTTTTCTTCGATTTTTGAACATTCACAAATAAAAGCGATTGAATTCGCGCAAATTTAATACACGTTGAGAATTTAATGATAATGATTCTCACCTTTTATATCCTATATATTACATTTACACCCGGGCGAAGCCGGGCTGGGCCGCTAGTATTATTATAATACTAGCGGACCCGTGCGAATACTTCGCATCGTTAGTAGTCAGTTATGTAGGTTTTATAATATAGGGTGGAAATAAATTGTATTCTATATCCTATTCAGAAATTTCAGCTTCACTACGTTACTTAATATTATTACAGACAACTGTTAAAATAAACAGATCGCCACCAAATGGCGCCATTTGTTTTTTTCCGAATGTTATGTTCTGTAATGAAATTGTTAAAAAAAAATTAACTGTAGTTTTTTAATGAAAACATTATTTTTACGATAATAACTTAGTTTTCGTCATTAGAGAGAAAAATAATCTTTAAAATGGCGTATCAAACATTAATTTTGATACAGTATTAAGGGAGATATTTCATACCGACAAAAAGAACACCTTTGAAAAATAATATATACCGATTATTATGTTTATTACTTTCGCGGTTAGACCTTTTTAGTGTAAAACTGTCATTCAGCAGTTTGTCGCTTTCAAAAACTACGACAATTTGAATCATTCGACGTACATGCCGTTTTACAGCAGAGTGTATAAGCACTGATGATAATGGATTCAGGTATAAACACAATTTTACAAAAAAACCGTTGTTTATGCCTTTTCGCACATGAACTATCGATACAAATCTAAAATTAAAACTTCAGAAATAGTATTAATTCAGTATGTAACTATTTCAAATATGAAATTTGTTAACAAATCTTGTGACCTTTATAATTTATGATCAGGTCGCTAACAAGAAAAACAGATTTAAAAGCGCGTTGTCGGAAATGTCACAGTTAAACATAATATCAAAAGCTGAACGTTGTAGGAACTCAAAAATCAAAATGGTCGGCACTTGATGTTATATAACAACTTTTATAAAACACATTTACTTACGTACGTAAATTTAACGAACTAATTGTCTTTGAAAATTATAATCGTCCTCTTGAATATCTGAAGACACCAGCAACTGACACTTGTAACTTTAAAAGTGATTTTTGACCTGAAATAAATAACAGCAGACTTAAATAGGAAGAAAGGGGGGTAAAATCACAGTGTTGTACCGACTCATAGACAGAGTTTATGTATTTTAAAATATGGCACCTGTTTTATTCTGCAGTCACCTCCTTATCTTGCACCCACAAGCTTACTTATCTCACGTGTATATATTATTCTGTTCGGGGATTTTTATCCAATTTTTTTTAATTCAATCGCTATTATAATTTTGTAACATAACCTGATGTATTGGAAATAAATTTCATTATTATATCTACAACCCCTATTTCGTACTATTTGATATAATAAAAGAAGAAAAATATTTTTGTTTTTTCGAAAAAAAAAATAAAAATAAAAGAAAGAATAGTTACTTCTTACCACAACAGTTTTATTCAGTGGATGTAGGTACATTTCGAGAGCTAAGCTCCCATCTTCAGCAAAGATGGGAGCTTAGCTCTCGAAATGTACATTCACTGAATAAAACTGTTTTTATTTTTATTGTTCCAACCACAGTGCTCTTAATATTTATATGAAAAAAATGTCAAGAATAAAAAAAAACTCCAAAAAATCGAACCACCTTCAAAAAAAGTCACTATACGTGAAAAATAATAAAGTTTTTAGGTCGGCGCCAATTTAGTTACTAACACTTTTTATGTGCCTATGTACTTTCATTAAATTAAAACAAAACTTTATTAGTTTTCACAATTTAGTGTTATTTTAAAGTGGTTCAATTTTTTAAAGTTTCTTATTTTTTACTTTTAGTGGATTTGTAATACATAGTTTGCACGCAATCAACTACCACGTTCTTTAATATTTTATAGCTAAAAACTGCTGAACCGATTTAAGTAAAATTTATATGAAACTATTCTGAAGGTATGCCCTATCAAAAGAGAACGAATTATAAAAAATCGGTTCACAAATATTGTGCTGGAGATATTAGATAAATTAAATAAAAAAATAGACGAGCCGCCCATGCACTTACCTGCTACCATCAGAGATCTACCACATCGAGAAGGGATGATTTACCACCTACTATTCAAAAGGGTAGTTCAATTTCAAAATTTGTATTCGCTTCAAATAAGTAAAACCTTAAAATCATAAATAAAGAAAATTAAATATAACGCACATGCGTCAAAAACGTAGATAAGTCAAAATGATGCCATTTTTTTTTTAAATATGTTGCAAAAATAATTAATTCTTAAGGTAACTGTGTACCAGCTGTTCAATATACGCCTTTTTTCGCCCGCATGGCTCTATCTTACAAGCAGTTGGATGTATGTACATGTAAAATGCACTTACTCACGTTTCGGAATCTCTAATTTCTATGAAATATCTTATTCAATCTTTGATGTCAACGCTTCAAAATAAACTAGAAATATGTTCCATTTTTCTCATATGACCTTTATTCAAGTTTTTACAGTTTATTTGATCTAAATAAACGATTTAAAATCGTATAAAAACCAGAAAATCAGCATAAGTTCAATATACATTTTTGTACAGAAACAAATCAATTTGAAAAAAGTTGTTGAGCAAGCCAAATTTGTCAGTATTTTTAACATAAGTTTGTAAAGAAAAAACTTCCAACTGTTAATTTGCCTTCTGATAGTTCAAAATCTCGTGACGTGCTGTAAAAAAAATATTGACTAATATCATGTTTTTTATTCAATTTTTGGGGCAAAAATATATGTTTTTTGAGGTTTTAAGCAGCAAGTCAAATTTTTTAAGCTAAATGCTTGATCATAGCTAATAAAAACAATAATAAATGGAATTTTGCGGCTACAGTTCGAAATTTCCCGAGAGCATATTTTACAATCTGAAGAATCCACATTCCACTTTAACGGCAATACTTGAGTCTGTCGGGTTAAGTGTCTTAATGTATCGTTGAAGTCTCCACCCTCAACGGACCTTTTAATTGTATTTGCTAAGTCGTTTTTACTCCCGGCTTTGAATATCGGTTTTGATAAAGGAAAAAATGTCCATCTCTAAAATTCGTGAAGCAAAAAACTTACACCGTACAAAAAAGTAATTGTTATCAAGAACGTCTTGTCATTTTCATAATACTTAATTTGAAAATGATCTGAGTGGTTTTCGAAAGAAATTAAAAAGGTATTGTGGATCGCGTATGTACTATTTAGTGTAAGTGCTTGTTGAATTCATTGTATCGTTTTTTGTAAACATATATAATTTGAGATCGGCCTCAAGTTTTTTGAAAAATTTCGCTAGAATAATTTTTATGGAAATTTCATATTAGTGACATCGGATCGATTTTTTGAGAAATCTATAGTTGAAGCATAGAAGCGCTGCTTGTAACTTAAAAATCTAGGAATTTCATTTTTCGTAAATTATACATATTTGCCTTAATATGCTCTAATAAAGCTTGTCAATTTTTATTTTTGAACTTTTTTGATAAAGTAGATTGTTTTAGAATTCATTAAAATAATATACGTAATTATAACCCAACTTTCACCAGCTGTCAAAAGATGTGAAAATTTAAGGTTATAAGTATACAGAAATTTAATTTCATTTAAAAACTTGAAAAAAAATGAGTATAGTATTTATATTTGTACCAAATTCTTTATTGTTATCGTCAAAGATTGTTTATTTATATGGATTTATTCGTAGTAATAATAATGCAACGACATTTTACATTTTAAATGCTACAGCAAAACAAGAATCAAAAGAAAAATGCATCGGCTACTGTGGAAAGAAAAGCAATACTATAAAAGATAATTTTATTAATATAAATTACAATAAGTCAAACGACCTTATTATTAATTACATAAAACTAAACGGAGAATTTTTGAACTTAAAACTACAAATGCAAATTGTTTGTATCTGTTACGACTACAATTCGTTTGCAAAATCAAACTTATTCGACTATCCAAATAGTAATTTGTACTTGAACGATCATTTTCCAACTTTAACGAAAGCAGTAAAGAGTCACGCTTATAACACTACATTAAAACTAAAGCCAACGCTCGTTAAAAGATGGTGTAATTCTTTTTTAACCAAATTTCTTTCTCTTCTTATTGCTACAATTAAATTTCTATTGTTGATTATTCATAAAACGGAACCATTTCTGAAACATTCAGCCGTCGGCTCGCATACTATAAACTGGCTAGAAGAATTAAATAATGCGGTTTCAAATATTAAAAATGATCGAAAAATAAACGTACCAAATGGAAATTTGATAATTGCTTATATTTTTGATATTTTCGGAGGATTGTTAATTATATATCTGTTCTCCAATTGGCAGAATACGATTGGCTCTATTATATTTGATTCGGCTCAGGTGAATTATTTTCGATCAATTCACGCGCATCTAAAAATGAGCAGCGCTTGCCCCAGCCCTTGATCAGGGAAGAGAGAGATTGTCTTGGAGGTTGTCTTTCAGCGCCTTTTGGTCGACGCTATCACTTCACGTAAATTGTATTTCGGTTTTATGTTAAATAAATAATAAGACCCAAATTTTCAAAAATCAAGTTCTATTGCAACAAGTGTCTTGTTCAATTTAAATGAAATTAAGTAGCTTTAATTAATATACTTCTGCTTCTTTAATATTAAGAAAGTTCCTACCGCTATATAATAAAATAGTATTTGGTGTTAATTTCAATCAGTCACTAAAATTGTTTTTCGCATTTGGCTTTTTGACGCCCTTTGCCACCTGGTGCCTAGAGCGAGCGCTCCTTGCTCTACCCGAGGACCGGCGCTGAAAATGAACATTTAGTGGGCGGAACGTTACGAAATACTATAACAAATCTTTAATTCGTTTCATTTTAGATGCGCTTGACAATTACCTGAACTTTTTAATGCATTTATCATAATTAACAGATTTATCGATTTTTTTAAGACTGTCGTTAACAGTCTCAGGGAACTATTGCAATGGCTGATGGGTTCACCTGCAGGTTTGAAACTAAATCATGCGTTTAACGATATGCTCGGCAATTTCTTCATGTATCATATAACGCTCTGGTGGGGCTTTCTCATTTCGGCTGGCCCTCTGTTGACACAAGCACTCAGAACGTTAATGTGGTTTGGTCCGTTGGGAATCACATTTTTGACAGCAGTTACCGCCGATTTGCTGAGTTTGGCAACGTTCCACGTTTACTGCATTTATGTATATGCTGCAAGGTACTAGATGTGGAATTCTATCGATAATCATCGATACTTTGACTGTTGAATGCTACCAATGTTTTTCGAAGTAATTCCGAGTTACACAAAATTTCAAAACGATCATTCGATAGTTTGGTTACTATTGATAACTGTCGGTAGTTTTCCACCTCTACAATATTTATTTCAAGGTCAAACTATCTTAGACGACACTTCATACAAAGATACGAAATTAAAGTGTCACAGTATTATTACATCATTTGATTATAATATGATTTCTAGACTTTACAATGTCCAAGTGAATGGTCTGTTAGCTTTGTGGAGGCTATTTTTGGGTAGAAAGTACAATCCGTTAAGAGGACGTGTCGATTCGTGTCATTATTCTCATCGGCAGCTTTTCGTCGGAACATTGGCTTTTACGACTTTACTCTTTCTATTGCCGACGACGTTCATGTACTACACTGTGTTTGTAACGGTAATCTTCATTTATTTTTTCCAATATACCGCGTGAATGAAAAAACAGTTGCCGTCTGAGAGAGTTTTGAGGATGAAGGTCATTCGCAATTAATTTGTTTTTATTGAATACATCATATTGAAAAAATACAAAATTATAAACAAATGAAATGCAACTATTCGATGAGTCCCATCGAACGCTCTATATTTTTTCTTGTTTAGTAGCTATATAAAAAAAAAAAAATTGACTCACTGTAGCTGACTTTGAAAACGTAAGATATTTGAGTCATTGAAAACCAGAATGATCTAAGTCAAAAATTAAGTTTCTTTATATTGACATAAAGCTTCAGTAATATAGTTAAATCTGGTTATAAAACATTGAAATGTTTTCGGTGTACATAACTTTAGATAAGATTAACTTAAATATTCATTTTTAAAATTTGTAGTACAGATAGATAACGCCCGAGGAAATATTTTGCCAATAATAGTATCAACACCTTATTTTTGACTAGATCATTCTGGTTTTCAATGGCTCAATTATATCTTCCATTGGGATACCAGAAAACTGGAATGTTCCGAAGAATCTAGACGAATAGAATTATTTCTGTCATCTGTTTATAGAAACAATAACAAAATAATAACTACTGATTTTTTTTACAGCTTCGTTTGTGTTTATTATTTTTAAGTTCGTTTCTGCAAAAATTACGATATACATTGCAATGTGTCCCGATTTATGTAACATTTCTATATTTGATCAGGTCGCCCATGATTGCAAGTAAGTTGAACGTTTTATCTTCTGGCATGGAAAATATGTGCATTTAAAAATAGAGTACAGGACAGTGTGGTCCAGTGGTTAGCAAGAAAAAAAAATCGTATGTTAACAATCTGGTATTTGATGCATATATTTCTTTGTAGATTCTGTGCATTTAGAAGTCTGCAGTGAAAGAAATAATTTAGAAAATCCATTAATGTTACGAGTATCGTTAAGAGCGCAGTCCTGGTGGCAGAGTGTCACAACTTGTTTTCCACAGCAAAAAACCAACCCCACTTTTGGATCACTGTTTCATAATGTTTTGTCTGGAAATTTGATGTAAATAGAAAAACAGTATTATTAATTTATTTATTGTGCCAACTGCTAATAAAATAGTTGCATTCGATTATCACTTGTTTTTGAAAAGCCAAAGCTGAACGTTCTTTTGTTTCATTCCATGATAAATTTAAAAATTAAAAAAATAATTGAAGAAATACAAACTGCAATAATATAATTTTTATTTTAAAATAATATCAACAATTAACAGTTCTTTATAAAAATATTTTTGTTACATATATAATTAGATTTTTTTTTTAATTTCTACAGCTACTTAATTAAGCAGTAAGCATCTTGACGTCAGTTGTCGAACGTCTATAATGTGTCAGTATTGATAATTTTAATTTTTTAGTGATTCCGTTTAGCAAAAACTAAATAAAAACAAATTCCTTAAAAAAAGACTAGCATTCGACAATAGAAAATTATGATTACTTTTGTCACCAAACAAAAGTACATTAGCTGCTCATTTCTTTTATTGTCAGTACAAAAAATTGTACGTTATTTTTGTATTTTCTTTAAATAAATATTGTGTGGAAAATAATATATTATAATCTTTTTACATCTAAGCCTTTAAGCTATTTACAAAAGAACTTATAGTTTTTGATAACAAACAATGAAAATACATTCAGTGAATAAAAGCATACTGATTACTTGCAGAGGTTATCGTGTTTTATAATAATATTGAAGCAAACAAAAAGCGGCACGACGAGGAAATCTTTGAATTCGAAATAGTTGTCTTAATTATAATTAAAATATTTCCATTATTTCTACAATGGCCACGATAAGCAATATAGATGGCAGCAGGTATATACGCACGATATGACACTTTTCCCTTCTGATAACATGCAACCACTTCTTTTTAGTTCCGGGTTCTTTGGTGATACAAAACCTCTATGATTTAAACACTGGTAAACATTGCACATCGGCATTGTTAACTATTTATTATTTTAAATAAACTAATTTTCCATAGATCGAGGTGGTTATATAGCTGGCGCCCCTAGCGGTCAAGTTTAACAGTGCCCGTCTCTATTATCTTGATATAAGTGGCGCCATTTATGAATTCCCGGCACTTACATTAACTATTTTTAAATGCACGCTTATCAGAAGTATTTCTTTTTTTGCACCTTTATTCCGTTATTTCAAATTGGCGAATGCATTATGCTGTTGGTAATCACGAATTTTAAAATCCAATAGGGCGCTGTAAAACCAACGATTTTCAAATTTGAGAACTTCAGTTTATTGTTCTCTGCAATCATGTTAATCCAATTCAATTTTTTTGCCGCCTTTTAATAACTTTACTAAACTAATTAACATTCTCTCTTCGGCTTCCTCGATCGGCGTTTTCCCTTCTGCATTTTTCACTTCCGTCCCCGCTCCGTTTGCCACAAGTATATCGGCCGCCCTCGAATCGCCCAAAGCGCACGAATAGTGCAACGCCGTGTTACCTCTCGCGTCTTGAATATCTAATATGCATCCTCCAGCTGACGCCAGTTCTCTTATAACTTGTAACCTACGATTCTGGCACGCTAAATGTAAAGGGGTATAGCCTTTACTTTTGGTCGTAACATTCGGTGCAGCGCCGTAATCGAGTAACAATCGTGTGATTTCCGACCAACCGTGCATCGAAGCGACATGTAAAGGAGTGTAACCGTCGGAATTACAAACGTTTATGCTTAGCGTATCGTTACGATTGACACGAGTCTCCGCGTTACTGTTCGTTACGGGTTTACACCTCTCGCACGTACATAAAGGATGACAATACGACGCCGATGAAACGTCATCGTTCGATGCTACTTTGTTTCTCGGCGACGGTAAACCCAAATGATAACAGGCTAAATGTATATCTCCGAACGCTATCGATCTTAATAAACTCTCGACTTTTTTAATTTGTTTAGCCGACTGCGGTCGAACGCCTTGCTCCGAAGAAGTCGAATATTTTCTCATTCTCGAGTCGCACTGCGAATCTTCATTATCGGTAAAATCTAGCTGCGGATTATCGATTTTGGTGTTCGTTATAAGCGGCACAAAAACAAACGATTCGAATTTTTTAGATTTATATTCGAACAAAAGCTGCGAGATGTGTATGTTATGAGCGCAATCTAGCGGCGTCATTTTACGTTTGTTCTCTATATGGACGCTCGCACCGTATTCTAGAAGAATCGAAACTATGCCTTCGTAGCCCCACCTCGAAGCATGATGTAAAGGTGTGTCTCCGAAGCTGTTTACACAATTTAGTTCCAATTTACATTTACACTGTTCGCTGAAATATAACAGCGCTTTAACGCAACCTTCATGTCCGTTGTTGCTTGCAAAATGCAGCGGCGTATTTTTTTCTGTATCGATCGCGTTAATATCCGAATTAGAATGTAGCAGCAAGAGCAGTGCATTTTGGTGACCTCTCATGGCCGCGTAATGTAACGGAGTTGCACCGGAATAATCGGTAGCGAAAACATTCGCACCGTAAGACAATAACAGGTCGACGGTTTTGGCGCGGCCGTATAAACAAGCGACATGCAATGCTGTAAAACCACGATCGTCGCACGAATGGACTGTCGGCGTCGTATCGCACAGATTCGTTGAAAGCAATCTTTCACATTTGTCACACGAACATAACGGATGACATAACTTATAGGTTTCCGTTTTTTCGTAGCCGAATTTCTTATTTTTATCGAGTATATTTTTAATCGTTTCGCAATTTGCAAGGCGCACTTGATGGAACAAATAATTGACAGTCATTTGATTGTCGTCGGAATAAGAAAACCGTTTTTCATAAGTGTTCATGTTAGTCATTTCGAAAGTTTCGTCGTTACCTTCGTCCAATTGGCTTTCGGGGGCTTGCGGTCCGAGTAAAGCTCCGGACCGAATGTGCTCGATTGCGGCTTCTAGAGTCGTTATGAGAAAGCTTACTTCGTCGGCTGGCATTGAACTGAATCTAAACTGCTTGATGAAAGTCAACTGTGCCATCCAGTTAGGTAGACAAGTCTTGATTATGAGAAATACGAATACCGGCAATAATTCATCTGCCGATAAAAACGTTTGGAAATTATCTTGGGTTACGCTGCGTTTTGTTATAACAGCGATTGTTCGTCTCAAACAACCGACTTTACCGAGTATGGTACTGTAGCCGTTTATCTTTGCCAACTCTTGTTTGGCGCACGGTACCGTCTCGTATAAATCGGGCCTGACGTCCAAATCGCGCAATTGGATATCCGATAAATTCCGGACTGTTTTATTGAAATTCGAATCGTCGTAAGCGGTGCACGTTGATATTCCTTGAAACAATTGTTTGTAAACACCATGTTGCATGTATGTTTCGACGGCTGTTTTAATATTATCCATTAAATGTTTGTTTTGTGATGTTTTTCCCCTGAGACACGTTTTCCGCATTGCGATTTGGATGCATTGCGAATACAGACCTCCAATTAAATCTTTTTGAGTTTGTAAACTGCACGCGTCCAAACTCGGACAGTCGGCTAAAAATGATTTTATCGAGTCATCTAAATTTTCTAGAATTTCTTTACCTAACCCTTCGGTCCACAATAAATCAATGCAATCCCTTAACGTCAAAACTGAATTGATGGATGAGTTGCACTCTCTTGTTTTTGTTTTTTCTAGCGGAGATTCTAAACACCAAACTTTATATTTTAATGATTCTTCCGTGTAAAAAGTTTCTTCGAATATAATGTGAGTACTGAATGTAGATGCGATCCCGTCTTGTTCTATTGTTAAAACACGATTGCAAACGCGTACGTCTTTACCGTTGATTGTGCGAAAATGAGTTTCGGGCAATTCATCACTGGGGATCAGAATATGCGAAAGCAAGTCATCGGACGTCAAAGTTGTTCGTTGTATTGTTCCGCATCGAGGAACACAAATAATCCAACCTTCTTGAGTTGCTCGGCGGAATAAATCAGCTTGTTCTGTTTGCAATTCACAAAAAAATGGATTTTCTGATACGTTTTCATCATAATTGGAATCCATTTTCTCATTTAATTTTATTGTAAACTATTAACATCTTTCAAAACCGGTATTTTTAAATATAAAAAATTGATGTTTATACAGTGCTGTTATACAAGTTTTAATTAGTGTAATTATTTAAATGAGTGCTTATTAAAATTCTATTTTTTGTTAGGAATTTTTTTGTCGATAACCATATTTTTAAGTGTGATTAATCACCTTAATACGTAAACTTTATGTCTTATCAAAATAATTCTTATAAAAAAACATTTCCACTTATACTTAATCACTGAAGCTGCAACTGCTTCTTGAGTAAAAATAAAAAAAATATATATTAATCTTGCCGTTTGAGGTTACTTTCCCTTTGCGTAAATTGACAAGTGACGTTTGGAGGTCGACTAGACCTAACGCTAGAGCGCAGCACTGCATATATGTCAAAGTCATCCTTTTCTTGTTTTTTGACAGACCAAAATATAAGAATATTCTGATTTTGACTGTAAAATGAGAACGTTTTTTAATTTAATGTAATTAAAAATGCGCTGCATAAGTGAGAACGATAGCGAAATTTTTAAAACTAGTGTTTCAGTGTTTGTCGCTCTTTTATATTTAAAAGTATTATATATATTAATAATGACACTATATATTTTATCTAGAATTAATCAGCTGTATTAATTATTATCTCGTTTAATTAAGTATGGAAAAAAGTTGCGAATATAATTTTAAAACGAACGATTTCGAAAATGCAACTAGAAGAGATGTGTCAACAATAAAAAAATTTACGACTAATAATAATTATGAAAAATTGTATCCGCATCAACGGAGAGCAGTTAAATTCTTGTACAATTGCTACTTGAAGGTATTATAATTGTAAATTTTAAACGAACCAATTGTTTATTGCTGTAGAACAGCTTTAAGAACTGAGTCTTCTTTAAAAGACATATTTTCAGTATTGATGTTCTACAGCAATAGCCGGATCCTTCGCGAATTACTGAATCGACTGAGATAACAAACAGCCCATGTGTTAATCTCTGCCATTAATTACCAGCATGCAAAATGTCATTAAGATCCGTTGTGTCGTTGAGACATGATTGAGTAACAAACATACATACAAATTTCCACATTTACAATTTAAAGTAGGATTTAGTAAAGTGGTTCACAACCAGTGGTCCGTGAGAGTCTCGGAAATGGTCCGCGCGAGGGCCCGGCAGCACATATAAAAAGTTGCCAGTGATTGAGAATTTTAAAAGTAATATGCGTTGAACGAGATAGAGGGAATACATCCATGCCTATGAGTTAAGGGGGGGGGGGGGGGGGTAAGGTCAAATCATACGAAAAAAGCCATGTTTTCGTGATTTTTTTTCTGACGACGCAGTTAAAATTTCTTTAATGCAAAAAAAAAATCTAATACCTTACCCCCCCCTTAATAAACGTGTTTTAAAGAACTGATTTATTTAAACACCTTTGAATTTGGATACAACTGATAGGGGAGGGGGGGTATGGCATGGATGGTCCGTACTGATTCAGTTTCAGGCTGAGTGGACCGCAGACTTTATGGGTTGGGAGCTATTGATTTAGTATGATCGATTTCGTTTTTAGACCGATGGATGTGTGCTCGATCACGATAAGTCGATGGGAAAAACGGTCGATGTATGTGTGTTTCTTGATTTGGCGTTACGAACTACAGATACTGCGTTAATATTGTGCTCGGAGGAGCTGTTGTTATTTTGGCTGTACCATATTCATAAATGGACCGGTCTAAAGGCTACCGTAATAAAGAAAAACGAAGGTATGTTTTTCTTAATGTAAATTATTTGTTGATAATAAAACAGCTTGGAATTTAGAAGCAACCTAGATTTAAATTGTTTTCTTAAAACGATACTTACTTACCTATTAATTTTAGTGTAACTGCTGATTTTTTTAAGAATTTGGAATGGATTCGAAAATTTTAATGCAGCCACTTAAACATAGTTAAATTTATTTCTTACAAACAAGTTCAATGTTGTGCATAGACGCGCTGCCTTGCTGATTGTATTAATTGCCTAGCTAAAATTTAAACGATTTAATACCGAGTTAAAAAATGCTCTCGAAAAAACATTAGTAACTCAATAAAAATAGAGAGATAGTAGACTATAGAATATAGATTCCCGAACACTGAGATGTTTAAGGTGATATGCTCTCGGGAAATTTCGAACTGTGGTCGCTGAATTCATTTTATTACTGTTTTTATTCGCTGTGATTAAGCATTAAGCTTCACAAAATTTGGGATACTGCTTAAAAATTTCAAAAAACATATTTTTGCCCTATAAATTGAATAAGAAAAACTTGGTATTCGTCAATATTTCGTTACAGCACGTCACGAGATTTTGAATTACGCGAAGGCAAATGACCGTTTTGAAGTTGTTTTCTTTGCAAACTTACGTTAAAATACTGACAAATTTGGCATGCTCAATATTTTTTTTCAAATCTAATTTTTTCTGAGCAAAAATTTATGTAAAAAAGTTGCTCGTTTTTATCTGATTTTAAATCGTTTATTTAGATCGAATAAATTATAAAAATTCGGCTAAAAGTCATATGGAAAGAATGATACATATTTTTAGTTTATTTTGAAGAATTAACCTCAAAGATTGAATAAGATTTTTCATAGAAATAAGAGATTTCCAAAACATGTGTAAGTGCATTTTACATGCACACACAACATCCAACTGCTCATAAGATAGAGCTATGCGGGTGAAAAAGGGAGCATATTGATCAGCTGGTACTCAGTAACCTTAACGAAAATTCAATAAATAAATCCAATGAATCGGTATCACTATTTTTTAGATTTGCACAAACAGTCTCATTTGAAACAAATAGCTTTGGTGAATGTGAGACTTTGCAATAAACTTACAACGCATGCGTGGAAAATAATAGTTCTAGACAATGCCGATGAAACAATCAATTTTCGGGGTTTTCGTGGATATTGTCAAAAACAATTGTCTTTCAACATCGCATTAACAAATGTTAAACTGCAGGTATGCATCTGTTATATTAATTTCGTAGCGAAGTTTAATTGGTAATTTGACAGTTGTCCTCAAAAAAGGTGGCACATGTCATTGTACATACAGTAGAGGCGAGAACTATTATTTATTTATCAAATTCGTTGGTTGCAAATAACGTTTTTCCATGGAAATATAACTCAAATATCGTAACATTTTGCAGCGACCATCAAATAGGACGTTACTTTGGACCATTTTACATAATTTTGTCTGTCCAAATTTTAAATTAACCAAGAAGGATTTTTTGACGTAAGTTTAATTGCGAATAATTAATATCAGTTACTTGTAAGACATTTGCTTAAAAAATATTCATTTTAGTAATTGTACTTGTACATTGGAGGAGCTTTTGTGGTGTCCGTGGAAAGATTATTATTCACGAATGGGCTGGATGTCTCATTGCAATACCAAACCACTGATAAATCCAAAAGTAAGTTTTAACTTAACTGTATTTTTGAAAAGGTTAACCTTTAAAATCTTCTACTACTACGCAAGATTGCTAGAAACTAAGGTTGGACGTTGGCATTGTTGAAGGTGTGTCTAGGCGAAACGCGTGAAAGGGCGGGGAAGTAGGTTTGTGGAGTTTTTTTTCCAAACAGTTGGGATAAACATACTTGAATAACCAAGCCATGGGCATCGGTGACGTAAACAATCCACTTAACCAATCACAGACGCCGTGACCATAATTGTTAAAGGTGTGACTTAGCGAAACGCGAGAGAGGGCGGGGGAAGTAGACTTGTGACTTCACAAGGAGTCTTTCCAAACAGTTGGGATAACAATAATTGAAAAACCAAGCCAGGGTAATCGGTGACATAAGCAACTGACTCAACCAATCACAGACGTGACCACGTTTATAGCCTCTTACATCCATCCTTCTAGTATTCTAGTAATCTTGCTACTACGGAGTTGTAAGAAAAAGAAAATACTAGCTAATCAATAAATTACCCCCTCCCTTTCAATTAAGTATGATTTACTTTTTACTTTGTCAGGATTTTGAAAATGACTTTTACATCTGGAGAAAAAATTATATTTCTGGTAAAATAGTGGAACCTGTAGAACTCAGTATTTCAAAAGATAAAAATATTATCATCAAAGAGAATTTTGAAGATAAATTAGAAAATCTCGTTGCTCCAAAAGACGGAAATATGAAAACAGAACACGAATCAGAAACCAAAAATATTCAGCCGGAAGTTAAACCTTCTACTTTAATCGAAACGCCGTATTTTATTGAAGTTAATGGAGAATTGTGTTCGCCTAAGTATATTGAAGTACAAAAAATGTTGAAAATTTTTTATGAAATAGAGAAAAATAATATTCTCGTAAATAATGATGCTAATTGCAAAACTGTCAACGAAAACTGTGATAATTCGAAGCCAGACACAGAAACTTGTAGAAAGCCTGTTTCAAATTTTGAAAATTCTAAAAATAATGCAGTCGAAACTAATTCAAGTAAAACAGAAGTTTCTAGAAAAAATAGTAAAAAAAGTTGGGAAGAAACATTCGACAAGATGCTTTTGTCTGCCGAAAAAACGAATCAGACAAGTCAGTTAAATAAAGAAGAAGAAGGTTTTATAAAGAGTGAAAAAACTTCGGTTAATATGAATTTAAATAGTGCCTTAAATACTTGTTCTGATTTAAAAGACAAGAAAAAATCATGGGAGGAAACATTCGAAAACATGATTTTTGTCACCGGACAAGAGAAACCAACAGCTAAGTTAAATAAAGAAAATGTAAAAAATGAAAATACATCTGTCAGTACAAATTTAATTAGTGCCTCGAATAAGTGCGCAGACAAAAATAACGAGCCTGTATGTAATTATAATCGTAAAACCGATTTTAATGAAAACGCAGGAGTAACAAATGAACGAAAAGTCGCTAATGAATCACGCAACGATTTTGAAAATTTTAAAATTTTTAAGGACAGATCTACACCTGATAAAAAATTAGATGATAAATCAATTCAACAATACAACGGACAAGCGAAAATTTGTAAAAAGTTCAATTTTATGGCAGACTTTGAATCAATGCTAAAAACTCCGAAAAAAGATAATGAAAATACATCGGCTCAGTCAACACCAACTGTAAAAAATATTGATACTGATATATCGATTAAAAAATTTGATATTGATAAAAACAAACAAACTTTTAAAGATGACGCAACAAAAACTGTTAATGACAGTAAGACGTTCGATTATTTTGATGATTTTGAGGCGCTTTTGAAAAAACGGAAGGCAGATTCTTGTGAAAAACTCAAAAGTGATGATAGATCGAAACGCACAAAAGCAGATGAAAGCCCTGATAATTCAAAAATTATTAATGGTGCGCAGCTAAACACGAATCAGTCAAAAATAAATTCATCTGATTTAACAAACAGCACAACTACAGAAGATAAAAATTCAGGCACTACTCAATTTAAATTAATCTTTGAGCAGCTACTAAAAAAACGATAATATTTATGTTATACTTAGAAAGTTTTTTTCAAATGATTTTTTATAAACAAAATTATAATTCTTTTTATAGATCAAAACATTTGTAAAATATGTGTTATGTAAATATGGATAACTATAATTATTGATACTTGCATGGCATTTTTTATCGCTGAACGGTAATAGACGTCAATTTGAACAAAAAAAAAAAAAAAATGTTGCAACTAATCCAAAAGAATGAGTTTAAAGGGAGGTGGCAAGGTAAAAAAATCAGGAAAGCACAAATTTGATTTTTTGAAATTGAATAAACATTTACGAAATATGCTTTTACACAAATTTCGTTGTGCAACTCTAAAATGGTGTCAGTAATGTAAAATTTTCACGGAAACTTTGCAAATTAAAGCTGCCTTTTTCTCGAAGTCTAATATTTTTTGTTTTAGCATAATGA
The DNA here is from genome assembly GCA_034508555.1 of Venustoraphidia nigricollis. NCBI lineage: Eukaryota > Metazoa > Arthropoda > Insecta > Raphidioptera > Raphidiidae > Venustoraphidia > Venustoraphidia nigricollis. The sequence continues at coordinate 774,361 of JAVRKA010000030.1, forward strand.
AATTGTACTTCCATAGCAAATATTTGTAATATAATAGATTTTATGTGCATGCAAGTAAATATTGTAAAAAATAGTCAAAGTTTTATATATAATAATCATTAAAATTTTCAAAAATTATAATGATATTCTTTATGATGTGTTTTCCATTAGACGATTTTTTTTAACGTTTGTAACGAAACAAAACAATTGAATGCCGTTAAGATAAAAACAAAATACTAATTTTAAGATTAAACTACACAACACCGAAAATTTTAATTTGTATTATGTGTAGAACTCGTCGTCTTCGTCGCCGTCTTTGGATTTTGTTTCCTGTTTGTCTTTTGTTTCTTGTTCTTTCTTGTCTTGGATTAAAGATGGAGCTTTGGCGTAAAGTTGTCTCATTTCTTCATAGTCTTTTGCAATATCACCGAGTACTTCATTGGAATCCTTTTCGGTAAGACGTTCGGGCATTTTGAACCAATTCTTAACAATTTCTTCTGAACTTGTTAATTTTTTCATTTGAAGTACGCATGAATTAACAGCGATTTGTTGAATTTTCTTTCTTCGTTCCCATATTTTAATCGCCTTTCTTAATTCTCTAAGTTCAGCTTTTTTCTTGACATAATCAATCATATCAGGAACTGTGTAGTTCTCGCGCAAATCTTTAATATTATTTAATTTATCAGTTTCTTTATCGACTTCCTTTTGTACATTTTTTTTCATTTCTTGCATTGCAGCGATTTGCTTTTCTTTTTCAGCCACGGTGTTCTTCACCGAATTAAATTCTTTTATTTGTTGTTGAAGGAATTGTTTGTGTGTTGTCAATGCTAAATTCGCATGTCCAGTCATTGTTTTTAATTCTATTAAATAGCGATTTTTTATTTCAAGTTTTTCAATAAATTCTTGATTTTCAATTTTCACTTGCTCAAAATCGACGGGATGTAATGACTCGCCCAGTTGTTCTTTTTGTATTAGCAGTTGTTTCGATTTTAGGTAGTGCGTTTTTAATGTACTCGTACGCAACCTTAACTTTCCGATATATATTTCGGTCGTTCGCAGCCATTCTTCTATAAAACGAATAAATTTTTCAGCTGGAATTCGTTGAGTAACCGGATCTACGGAACCTATTACAATATCATTTTCGAATTGAGAGATAATTTGAACTGTTTCCTTCATTTTTTGTCCAATTTCTTCAAGTTGAGCAGTTAATTTTGCTCTAATTATTGTTGACTTTTTTTCAAGGTCGTCTAACGACTGTTGTAATTCTTCCATTTCTTTTGTAACCATTTCTATTCTGTAAGAAAAAAGTACTTTCATGTAGGTTTACAACGTCTAGAGTCTTCACTGATACCTATTATTAATTATAGTTTCAAAGACTAGCTTGTGTCTGCTATTTTCAGATGGCGCAACATGTACTTTTTTCAGTTTACCAGTTCACTTTTTATTGTACTGGTAATCAAACAATTGACTGTAACACGCTTATGTATTTAGGCACAAAATCATGAATTGATAAACTGTATTTTCTTCTTTTAAAAAATACATGCTTGGTCATCGGCAGCTCATCTGAGAAAGAGTCTGAACGTATACAGTAATAACCGAACCTGATTTTCGGAACTTTACAGCTTTTTTTTTTGTTTAACTAAAATGGCGCAAAACAAACGAAAAACAGTGCCTTAAAAGTACTTATTTGTCTAATATTTAGAAAAAGTAATTATTTAAAGATACCTATAATTCATATTGATTTTTGGTCCTCCGAATCCAGAAAATATCGATGTACCTACTCTTGACCTATTTGGAGAATGAGCTCTTTGAGTACTCGTAGTTGATTCTGAACAATTTACACCTCCTGCAAAAGACGGTGTCGGTTCTAAAGTGGTGCTCATCGTATTACTTACCACCTGAATTTTATTTGCAAAATCAAGAACTTGGTTCATTGTCTGTAATAATGCCGGATCTGATCGTTGTAAGTATCTCTCATAAACATAATTTTCGAGTATCAGTCTTTTGTTAATTTCTCGTAACTCCTCAATGCCTTTTACCAAATCTATACCCGAACATACGCTTGCAATAGAACCGGCTATACTGCAACTCTTACTAATAACCATAGACATTATGGCCAAGAATTTTAACTTGAAATAAAAATGTCGCGCATACTAAAAGCTTGACATTGAAATAATAATTTATTGTAGTTTCCATAGCGACACAACGGTTGTTTAAGTAGTACATAGCAGGCAGTGAATTATTCAAATCCAGCTCCGGATCTAGAGGGGGGTCAAGCAGGGGCACCTGCCCCTGGAGGCATTTTCAGGGGGCGCTGAAATCATAATATATATTTGAAAATTGATAACAAATTATTAAAGGGTTCTTATTCTCCCCTCCCGGTCACAAAAAATGCCACCCGTTATATATTTTTGAGTTTTTTTAAACAATTTGTCTCAGACGCTGGAGAGAGGGGGAGCCACTATCAAGTTTCTGCCCCGGTTCCAAAAAAAACGTAAATCCGAGGCTGCTCGAATCCGTACAGAATATTTAATTCAGATATTTTTTATATTATTAATTCTGCCAAGTGTGTGTGCTTCTTAACACAATTTCAACTTTAAGTAAAATCTAATTAAAAGGAATGTGTCAGTTCTTTGTTTGAAAACTTAAAAATCCTTAATACATCTCTGTTTAAATAGATCCTCCTTGTTAATCAGAAAGCTGACGACTGTCACGTTTGACACGTGAGTGTTTTGTTCTTGTTTATTAGAGGTTAATGTCAAGAATTAGCTTTGAATATAAAACCTCTTCAAAGAGAATTAGTTAATATATAAGTTTAAGTATTATGTTATAAGTAGTTTTGTGTTTACAGTTTTGACGTAATAATGCCGAAAATACAGTATCGAAACACCGACGTGGCGAGGAAAATGTACGATTTCTGTTTTTAAGGTTATGTATTATGATTTGTGAATGACCGCTTTAATATTTTTGCTTTTTTAGTTCCCACGTCACATTCGGTGTCGAGAGTGCTGAGTCTTTGCAACAAAACGCGTATTTACAAGTTCTTTCAAAAGACCTGTACAATAATGCAGACTCGGAACGAGCTCCATCGGCCTACGGTGTTCTCGATAGACGTTTGGTATGTTTTTGTTTTGTGTTACTCATTTGTCATTTAAAATCTAATGTTTTTGTTTTATCTCCTTTGTAGGGTACAAGTCAAAAGGATGGGGTGTGTGCTACTTGTAATAAAGGAATTAAGGAATGTATCGGTCATTTTGGATACATCGATCTAGAACTACCGGTGTTCCATGTTGGATATTTCGGAAGCATTCTTAACATTTTACAAACTATTTGTAAAGTAAGTATAATCGATTTATTAAAATTCTAGTTTTTAAATAATTGTTAAGTGAGACAGCAAAGGATCATTCTACAAACATGTAGAAACTTACGTAAATCTCTTTTTTAACCGACTTCAAAAAAAAGGAGGAGGTTCTCAATTCGTCGGGATCTCTTTTTTTTTTATTTTTTATGTATGTTCCCCGATTACTCGAAGACGCCTGAACCAAATTGGAAAATTCTTTTTTTGTTTGAAAGGGTATACATCTCAGGTGGTCCCATGCTCATCAGGTCAGGATCTGATGATGGAACCCTGGAGAAATCGAGGGAAATCTTCAAAAATGTGCGAAATCAAATCCACCACTAAAAAGTAAAAAATAAAAAATCTTGAAAAAAAAAATATTAACCTCCTTCAAAAAAATCACTAAAAGGATGAAAATAATGAAATTTTGAGGTCGGAGCTCAAAATTTCATTATTTTCATCTTTTTTGTGATCTTTTTGAAGAAGGTTAATATATTTTTTTTAAGTTTTTTTTGGTGAATAAATTATAATAGAATGCTGCCACCACAGTATTTTACATAATTCGATCATATTTAGAAGTATATGCAATCTCGGTGTTTTTATCAACTACCAGCGCCCTTATTTAACTTGGGGCCTACGGACCCCCACAAATTAGGTCCTTATACAACCTAGTGCAAAATTCAGTTCCTGAGGAAAATATGTATAATGAAAAAATATTCATGTGCACTGGTCAATCATCGATATTTTTAATGAATTTTTAGTAACAATTTGCTATCAGTTTTTCACTTTAACAAATTGCATCATGTTTTAATATTTATCCAGTCTTGATCTCCTTACATGGGGACCCTCACAGCCTTCATGTCCATGGGCCTTGAATTATTAAATCCTGCACTGTCAACCACGCAATATCAATTGGCAGTCCACTAGATGACGTCATCCCTCCACTACGATCCAACTGAACGAGGTCACCTCTGTCACTAATAACCTTGATTTACTTCCGTGTTACAAATAAAAAAAACTGAACTATTTTTTTAACCGTGGTTTCTTTAATGATTGGTCAAGAAACAAAAAAAAAATATATTGCTTTTCTTTTATTTTTGATATTTATTACATTTTACAGAAATGTTCCCGAGTTTTATTGGACGAAGAACTAAAACATAAATATCGAATGCGCGTAAACGCATTAGGTGGCCATTATGTGTTGAAAAAATTCTTACGTAAAAAAGTTTTGTTGAAAGCAAAAAAGACATCAATTTGTCCAGAGTGCCATGAATTAAACGGTACCGTTAGAAAAGTCACAGCCAGTATGAAAATCGGAGGAACTGGATTTTTGAAAATACTCCATGAAAAATTTAAAAGCAAGAAAGACAAAGACAACGTTATTCAAAGACAGCAGAGTAAGTAAAAATGAAGCAATTTCACCGCTCCCTCGGTTTTTTTTTTCGACCTTGTGTAGATTTTCATCAAAATATTTAGAGGTGCATAATCTAAAAAGTACGCTCAGCAGTTTTTGTTTCACAAGGCAATATAGAATTGGACACACATACATACATTACTACGGCGAAACACATAATATATTCTCCTTTTTTGGTTCGCCGCAGTCGGATTTTTGACTAGCCCAATGATGGCGAACCTTTTTTCCTTGTGGGTCAATATTATATAATTTTAGTTTTGAATTTGACAGGATGGGTCAAAGTTATACTAATTTTATTTTATATTTAAATTTGACAGTAGGTCATATATTTCATTTTTGCACCGTCCAGTGCAGAATTGTTTAAATAATATTCTGTTAAAATTTTAAAAAAATCGTAAGAAAACGCACTGGTGGTATTAATTTTTTATTTGTTTTGAGAAATGGTTAAAATATAGCATGGGTCATTTAAAACCGTTGCCTGGGTCAATCTGTGAACCACGGGTCATAAGTACATCATCATTGGATTAGCTTATACAGATTGTATCAACTCAAAGCTGTCCATAGGGCACTGTGTGTATAAGACAGAGCACCATACACAAACGATAAGCAAGAGTGAGATAAATGATCGCTAATAGGTAGTAATTACTGTGGTTACTGTAAAATAAATTTAAATAAACATCTTTGTTTTCTAAGTAAAAATAGCCATTTTATCAATTAATTTATTACGTCGGCGGTTGAATTACCACCATAAAACCATTTAATTATTTGGATTTTTTCGTGAACAGTATAAATAGCTATTTTATCAATAATTTCGGTAGTGACTACAGACTGTCATTAATTGATAAAATGGCTATTTTTACTTAGAAAACAAAGACGTTTATTTAAATTTATTTTACAGTAACCACAGTAATTACTACCTATTAGCGATCATTTATCTCACTCTTGCTTATCGTTTGTGTATGGTGCTCTGTCTTACACACAGAGTGCCCTATGGACAGCTTTGAGTTGATACAATCTGTATACATTTTGCATAAAAAAAAAATTGGGACGCCTGACACATGAATAAAATGCCGATACACTAACATACACGTGAAGTAGTGGGTGTGTAGTGTAGTAGAGAGGTAAGTGCTCAGTATAGGTATTGAAAATGGAGCGCCAAATCGGAAAGAGCCGACGAGACGGGAGACTGACCGATAGGCACGTTGTGTTTTACAGTCGAAACATTTTCACCCTAATCCAAGCGCGTCATTAGATGTTTCACATCAAAATAGACTTTATGTATATGCTTCCAATTATTTTGATGGAAAATTTCAAAAAGAAGAAACCAGCAAACACACTCACTATAACTTTTTGCAATAAGTAGTACGATTAGTTTTAAACGCGCCTAAGAGATTTTAGAGTAAAAAAAGTCGCAACTTTGAAAGAAGCAGAAAATATTTTTAAACTTCGTCTAATATTGTTACAGATGATTTTTATAATGCAACCGAAATGAATCCAGAACTTAAAAAATGCATCACTACCGGACTTGTGCATATCTTGACGCCAATCGAAGTACTGAATTTGTTTGAATTGATACCCGAAGAAGACGTTCCATTGCTTGTGATGGATACAACTAGGTGACATTCTTTTTTTTTATACACTAAAATTTTATTCTAGCATAGCCGATGGCAAATTTCTTATGGAAAATAAGTAATAAAGTATAATTTGAGATATGTTTTGTTGTAGGGCGCACCCAAAGGATCTTATATTAACCAGAATGCCGGTGCCTCCAGTGTGTATTCGTCCTTCGGTAACGTCAACGTTTAAATCAGGAACGTAAGTTGTCTTTTGTTTTACGGTAATCTAGATAAATAAAAATTAAACGCTGGTTGTTGATAAACGCATCACTTGAGAACTGCTGGACCGATTTGGCTAATTTATTTAAATGGTGATAGTCCAAATAAGATTTTTAGGGAAAGAAAAATTGCAAAAATTGTTAAAAGCTATACTTCTTTTGGCGCACTGAGGGTATTTTCTCTGTTACGGAAGTTGCATCCGCATCATGCATTGATTATGTTGCGGAAGTTGTTTCTGATAACGTCAAAATAGTTATTTCATAAAGCAACAAAGTAGATTATACTAGCGACATCTGACGGAATTTCATAAAAGCTGTTAGTTTAGTGTCCTAAATGAATAACAACTTTTGACAGTTAAATAACCTCAACACTTGTATTTTTTTTTTAAATGATGGATTCAATAGTAGAAAACCCTTTTATTGTTAAAAAGTTACTTTATGCAGGCACTAAAAATGTTACTTTTAAAAATGAAACAGAGGTAAAATGTATATAAATTATAAGACCACAAACATAACTCTACCTGTGTTTAAAAATGTTTTTTCGTCTATATTTATCATCTCCCTAGACATCCTGTTTTATTTTATAAATATACATCTTTAATGAAAATGTGAATATCAATTATTGCGATCACACCAAAGAAGTATAACTTCTGCCGCGCGTACATATAGCACGCACCACTTTTTTTTTATTTGTTTTATATTTCCAGCAATGAAGATGATTTGTCGGCAAAACAAGCTGAAATAATTAAAGCAAATGATTCCATCCGCGCGTGTAGAACTTCAAATGTTTCAAAATATCAAGAAATGTGGGATGTGCTTCAAAATTGTTCTGCGCAATATATCAACAGTGAACTGTCAATACCTCAAACAACAATGGTTAGTTTTCATTTGTTTCGAAGCTATTATATTTGAAAAAAAATTATAATGAGCCTCACCCTCATAAGCTCACATAAGAAGTTTAACTTCTTTAGTTTTTAATATTATTCCCAAGTTAATTTTTTTTTATGTGAAACTAATTAATAATATTGATCTCGCATTCGGGAAGTACCGGGATCGAATCCCAGTGGGGGCAGATGTGGCTGGGACTTTTTCCTACTGCCTCTCGCCGAGAAACGGTAATTCCTGTACCGGCCATCTTGATTGAAGTTTTCTATGGTTTCCGTGAATTAATTCCAGATAAATATCGAGATGGTTCCTTATTTGAGGCCATGGCCGATTACCTATCAAACTCCTAGTTCAAAAATTACCTACCTTATCCTAATTTCCTATAATTCCTTCATTCGCCCATTGCTATTACATAAGTTGAAGTTGTAAAAAATGTAGAAAATAACGGGAAATGGTAGATAAAAAAATAGTAATGGTGCGAATGGCGTCTGTTATGACATAAAGTCGAGAAACGGACGTTAAACGCATTATTATTATTATTATTCATGACACGTAGTTAGCAACACACTATAAACTTCTGTCCTTGTCAGTTTCATGTAATTTACGAGACAAACTAACTTCCCCTTTATTTGCCAGTTCTACTTCCCCTCGATTTCTTACTTTTTCAAATAGATACGTCGCTAAAAAAGGTAAACTTCAAAAAAAAAATTACGCATTTTAATATTTTCCAGAGCAACGTACCTAGCAAACCTGGAAGAGGGTTGGTTCAGAGACTCAAAGGAAAACAGGGACGTTTTCGTGGAAACTTGTCGGGAAAAAGAGTTGATTTTTCTGCGCGAACAGTTATTTCTCCAGATCCTAATTTGGAGATCGATCAGGTAAATTAATTTTAAGCTGTTTAATGGTGGCAATGTCTACAACGTTTCGCCTGTTTTTAGGTCGGAATACCGATGCTTGTCGCAAAGATATTGACATTCCCGGAACGCGTTACCCGGGCAAATTTGCAATTGATGAAACAATTGATTATCAATGGACCAAACGTTTGGCCAGGAGCCAATTATCTTTATCGGAAAACACCGCCGTACAAGGAATTCTATCTGAAATATGGTAACCGTCAGCAGTTAGCCAATGATCTTAGGGTAAGTAATGTTGTGAGAATGAAACTAAACTCGATTAATTAACAGTATCTGGGAGACCGAGCTTTGCTTGGGCCAATGGAAGGTTTAAAGTTTTTGACATGTAAGAAAGAAAGTTTGTGAAACATTATAGGAAATCGTATTTCATATAGCGCCATCTCACAAAATTTGGAGTTAACAGTTGATAATCATCCGTCGGCAACAATATAAGTACCGCAAAAATTTACGAGATAGCGCTATATGAAATAGTTATAAAAACATTTTTTTTGGTGTAAAATTGCGTTTTTCCAAGAAATGCAACCATATAGGTAAACTTAAAAAGCAAAACCTTGCAGTTTAAGATCAGGCATTAAAAATATATACTCGCATCTGTTATTTAATAATTTTTTTTTTAAATGAAAGGTTATATTATTACCTATCCAACGGCACTAGATTGCCTAAACAAAAGTGGGTCTCATCCATGGCTGCCTAGATTTATATGTTAAGTTTTCTGAAAGAAATTTTTTTTCCGATCATGTATGCGCGTTCCATTGGTTACACCCCACAAAAAATGTTTTTTTTTTAATTGCAATATTTTATCATCAATCTAACGTCTACGCCGAATTAAATACACTCTTCAGTAAATAAGTCACTATCTGCAAATTAGTGTTTTCAAAAAATTTAAAGTCCGATCCTGTTGGGCCGATTTTATTAAAATTTTAGGGGTACGTTTTAATTGCTACCAGAGGGTTAAATTTCAATTTTGAAACGATTCGAACAAGTTTTTCGGTATTTTGGGACCCAAAAACATTTTTTAACCTCTAAAAACTACCCACGGATTCATTTTAGTACCGGTGGATAGGTAATAAAATAATCTTTCATTTAAAAAAATAATAAATAACAGATGGGAGTACATATTTGTAATGCTGGATCTCGCACTATTATCTAAATGCAAAATTTTATCCAAATCCTAAGAGACGCGAAATATATATGCTAGAATCGTTCGTTTAAACTTTAAAGTAATAAGATAATGTAAATTGGCATTGTTTTGTTTTTCAGTTGGGCGATGTTGTGGAGCGCCATTTGAAAGACGGGGACGTCGTACTTTTTAATCGTCAGCCAAGTTTGCACAAACTGTCAATCATGGCACATCACGTCAAAGTACATCAGCACAGAACATTCAGGTTTTGTTTTAATTCTTCATTTGTTTTCTGTACAGCGTTTGTTCTTAATTTAATAGGACTGAGTCTGATAAAAGGAATTTATCGATTTGATCGGTACAAATTCTTAAAAGTCTTCAAAATAGTCTCTTTGGGCGTCGATATACCGCTGCCAACTCAATTCTCATGCTGCAATGGCTCTTTGGATGTCAGCTGCCGTAACCTTTTTCAGAGACTCTTTGGCAGCAATATCTTTGGGCTTATATCGGCTTTGTTAGTGGCTGAAACAAGGTTGCAACCCCTACCCGAAACCAGGTAGGGCGTAATCGCCGATCTAGTGAACGCTCCATTTTTGACGTTTTCTGTCGTGACAAAAACTCAAAAACAGTTTTTGCGCTACACGTAATTCTCACTGGGTCAGAGCCCAAGCGCGAAGCCGCCTGGTGCATTGCTGGCGACTGGAGCGTCGCGCGACGGCCAGTTTCATTACTTTGTGGACAAACGCTGTACTTATCAAAGTTGATTGTTTTGTTTTAACCTTCTCTATTTTTTTTCCAAAGGTTTAACGAAAGTGTGTGCAATCCGTATAATGCTGATTTTGACGGCGACGAAATGAACGTCCATCTTCCACAAACGGAGGAAGCCAAAGCTGAAGCCCTTATATTGATGGCGGTAAGTTTTTTTTTGTTATTTTTTGGTTTTTATTCACAGTTACATCACATTTTTGCAATTATGATATTAAACATGTAATTTGCGAATAGTAGGGATGTTGACTGTATTTAATTAAACAAAATTAAACTTTAGTGGTAGTTTCTATGATAAAAATACTAAAAAACACAACATTTTTCATTATTTTTAAGGAACTTAATTAATATTTAATAAGTAAAACATATTTAAATCACTCTCAAGTCACGTGACAACAAACAACAATCACAGTGCATGACGTCACTGGTTCATCAACATCATTAGACGCTGTCAAAAGGCTTCATTGTTTGGTTAATATTTAGAGTGTGTAATTTATTCGAAAATTTCTGTGCCAACAACTACGAAAAAACCTATCACTTCATTTGTTTAGCAGTGTTTATAAGCCTGCGACGTCACAGCAGTCACGTGACAAGTATTGACGTTTTGGAGCGAAAGAAACAAAATTTAAAATACATGATTCATAAAGCGTGAGTCATATTTAAAAATTTATAATAAATATTTGTGGTTATATTAGGTACTATGCACGATTTTACATTTTCCTAAAAATAATCAACATCACTATTGGTACGCCATTTTATGTAGTTGCTATAATAGTGACATCTGTGAATCATACACGGAAGCGTAAATGTCAGTACTGGAATCGTTTATTTTATTTATGTATTTTTTTTTTAGAATAAATCAAATTTAGTCACGGCACGTAATGGAGAATTGTTAATTGCACCGACGCAAGATTTTCTTACCGGTTCGTATTTATTGACGAAAAAAGATACATTTTTGGATCATAGACACGCTTGCCAACTTGCTTGCACACTGTTAGCAGGAGATGATATTAATATGGCGATAGATTTGCCACCGCCAGCTATTTGGAAGGTATGAATTTAATGACTTATTATATCCCACAACATCAGAGAAAATAACATTTGAATTATCGTCGAACTATAAAATTAAGTGTATTTTATTATTTCTGTGCTTTGTAATGTTCCTAAATACTCATCGTGAAATTGGTAACAAAAGAAAGTTAAAAAATTGAAGATAATACATCTTCAGCTGTTTAAGATTATTTTTTTTTGTTATTGAGAAACAAAAGATATGCATAATAGTTCAATAAGCAGAACTATCTGTTGCAATGGAAAAGTTACTTTGATTAATAGGTGGACAACTCCATTAGCACATTGTAACAGAGAAATGAGACGTGTCATCTATGAATACAAAGTAAAACTATACTGCGTCGAAGAGTCAGCTTCATCGACGACTTCAACCTTGCCGTTTCACGTAGTACATTCATATTAAATTCTAACTTCATAATGTCTCATTTTCGTTGCATGTTTTGTGCGCAACTTCTATAACAGAGAAAATTTTACCCTCAAGGCGCCAATGGAAATATAACTTCAAAAATATTTTTTCAACAATTCCGGCCTGTTTGTTAATAACAGTAGCAAACTATAGCTATCTGACTGGTAAACTTTATTGTTTTTTGTAGCCAAGAAAATTATGGACGGGCAAACAAATATTCAGCTTGATATTTAGACCAAATAAACATTGTCCAGTTAAAGCAAATTTGTCAGCCAAAGGCAAAGCATATACGTCAAAAAAGGAGATGTGCTGGAAGGATTCGTATGTCATTATACGGAATTCAGAATTGTTAGCCGGAACCGTTGATAAGAGCCATCTAGGTTCGGGTGGGAAAGCGAACAACATTTTTTATGTTATTTTGAGAGATTTTGGACAAGAGTATGCCATCAAATCTATGTGGAGATGTGGTAAGTAAACTTTTGAACATATCAACTTATGAAAACAACCTATTGCTGCTATTGAAAATTAACTTTTTTGTAAAAAACTTGCCAAGTGCGAGTCAGACTCGCATACGAAGAGTTCCGTACCACCGTACAATATTTATTAACGCGTTGACTGCCCACTACGAGATATCTCGTAAGTTGTTTACTTGCCCAGGACTCCTACTGCGAGTTAACTCGTTCCTTCATTACTTGCCATATTTGTACAGCTACGAGAAAATTCGTAGCATAACACTGTAATTACGAATAGATCACCTCAGGAAAGAGAATAAAAATCCGTATTTGGCTTGAATGAACAGAAAAAGCACTTAAACATTTAAACAAAAAACATTTCTTAAGTCTTTTGTTTAATTATTAAAGTTTTTAATGATATAACATGATTAAATCAAATTGGCTCTTTAGACCGGAATCGTGAAAAATTCCGTGGCAGTCAACGTGTTAACTTTATTTTATTTTTATTATTTGTTATATATACACACTAAGGCGCATAAATTCGTGAACTAATAGCTAATTTTCAATAAAATTGTATTTTTTTACAGGTAGGCTGGCCTCCAATTACTTAATGAACACCGGTTTTAGTATCGGCATTATCGACGTAACTCCGGGCGCTGAACTTGTCAAAGCTAAGAAAAATCTCTTGAAACAAGGGTAAATATTTTTAACAAAATATTTGGAATCTTAAGACCATACGTTTTTTATCACGAATTGCGCGTTTTAGATATAAAAAATGCGACGAGTTAATCATGGATTTGAAAAACAATCGACTAACTCCGCAGCCGGGTTGCACTCCGGAACAAACCCTAGAAAATAAGGTTTTGAGTGAGTTATCGGTGATCAGAGATCGAGCTGGCGAGGCGTGCATCGAACAACTCGACCCCACGAACAGTCCGTTGATTATGGCGCTCAGTGGCTCTAAAGGTAAATATTTGACTGTGATACGATTCAACAGTGTTCGTTGGTTTCTTCTTTTTAACCGACTCCGAGAAAAAGGAGGTTATAGGATTTTTACGTAAATCGGTTCAGTGGCTTAGAAAAAAATTGAAGCGCCTTCAAAAAAAGCCACGAAAAAGTAAAATTTAGGACATTTTATAAAAGTCATTGAAAGAAAAATAATTAAATTTTGAGGTTAAAGTTTTAGTAGGTAATTAAATTGGCGTCTATCTCAAAATTTAATTATTTTTCTCTTCAAGACGTTCAATTTTTTAATAAACAGTTTTTTTAAGAATTTCCATCAAAATGATAGACCAGTGGTTCTTAACCTGGGTTCGATCGAACACCAGGGGTTCGGTGAGTCAGTCTCGTGGGTTCGGCAGAGGTCAAGACACACACCCGACTCATATGATTCGTGATGACACGCCCCGCTTGTCCATCATTTTGAATAAATCATATTTTATTTTTCAAATCAAGAAGGGTTCAGTGAATTCGCATATGAAACTGCTGGGGTTCAGTACCTCCAAAAAGGTTAAGAACCACTGTGATAGACGCATATCATTTTCCATCGTCAAAAAGAAGAAAACCAGTGAACACAAAATAAACGAAGATCGTGCTAATTATTTTAATGAAATCTCTTCAGGTTCTATCATCAATATATCTCAAATGATCGCGTGTGTTGGACAGCAGGCTCTCAATGGCAAACGAGTACCGAATGGATTCGAAAATCGCTCATTGCCACATTTTGTTCAAGGATGTAAGTTAAAAATAATTATTTATTATTATTTTGAAAAATTTTCATTACTGTGAGTAACGAGTAATGTTCTTTTTCTAGCGAAAACCCCCGCAGCGAAAGGGTTTGTGGAAAATAGCTTTTACTCAGGGCTTCTCCAAACTGAATTTTTCTTCCACACAATGGGTGGACGCGAAGGTTTGGTGGACACAGCTGTTAAGACAGCCGAAACCGGTTATATGCAGCGCAGATTGATGAAGGTACTTATGTTTTATATTCAAGCAGCCCTACGATTTTTTCGAACGGGAGCAGAAACTAGATAATGGCACCCCCTTTCTCCAGCGTTTGAGATACATTGTTTAAAAAAACTCAGAAATATTTAATGGGTTCCATTTTTTGTGACCGAGAAGGGAGAATAAGAATCCTATAATAATTTTTTTTTTCAAAATAATTTATCAATTTTCTAACGTATTATTTATTATTTTGGCGTCCCGTGAAACTGCCGCCAGGCAGATCGTATTAGTTCGTTCAGGAGCAAAAGTGCGATCGCGCTCCTGGCGTTTTCGGCCAGTGTATTGAGGAGCATGATCGTGCTCCTTGACACTCAAAGGGTTAAATCAGATTAGATTTGGGAGTCAATCGATTAATTTTACGGATGGTTTTTAGGGATTGAAATTTTTTTAAGAAATTTTTGTACTAATAAAAAATGTGTTTTAGTGTCTCGAAGATTTGGTAGTGCATTATGATGGAACTGTACGAAATGCGGAAGGCGAAGTAGTGCAATTCGTTTACGGATGCGATGGACTCGATCCAAGTTTTATGGAAGGTGAGTTTTTCTAGAAATGTTTAAAAAAACATGTAATCTAACAAAAGGTGTGAAAGTACTAACTATACAATTATTTTTTTTATACCTGGTCGAAAGTACATACTTTTGGCTTCGATTTTAAGGTAGAAAGCCTAAGATTTATGCACTGCTGGAATTACTCGCACGCAGGCCGAAACAGTTTTCTCGTGCACACTGATACGAAAGTACGTAGTTTCGATCGGGTATAAAGAAAAATAGTACACACCACATGACCAGAAAGTTTTCCTGCACTGTGCAACACATGATGCCGTCGGCTTCGCCTCGGACATCGTGTGTTTCAACTTTCTGCCCTTGCGGTTTAATATACTATTTCTTAATAACATCTCTCTTTCTTTTTTGTGAACAGGAAAAGGTTGCCCGGTCGAATTTGATCGTATTTTTGAACACGTAAGAGCCTGTTATTCGTATCGGGACGAAAACGATGTGTCATTAGAATTACTAGAAAAATATTTAAATTATCTCTTTGACGATTCGTGCAAAGTGACCGATATGACGGAAGATAAGACGTGGAAGCCTAAAACTAAACGTGTTTTTAAAAAGACTGTTACAAACGTCAATTCGGAAGAAGAAAACGTTTCCAAATCGGATAAAGGATTGCTTAATAAGTTAAATGATGGCGATAAAAAGAAAATCGAGGAATGTAAAAGTGTTTTGAGGGAATGCGACGTTTATTTCAAAAACGATATGTGGTAAGTTTTGATGTGAAACATCTAATGGCGCGCTTGGATGGGAGTTAAAACGTTTAAACTGCACGTTGCGACATTCCATACGGTCAGCCTCGCGCGTTGTCGGCTTTTTCCGACATGACGCTCCCGTTTCAGTATTGATACTGAGCACTTCCCTCTCTACTACACTACACTATTTTACTAAAACACGTCTGTGAAATGTTTCACATCTGCCAGGCGTCCCACGATGACACATTTTTCTTTAATGATTCTCACAATTTGAAATCCTAGTTTGCCAATTTCGAACAAATTTGACAAATCTATGCAAGTTTGTTTGAAGTCGTCGGGGGCTATCCATAAATTACGTTACACAAATTTCATGGTTTTTTTACTTTCCCCCGTCCTTGTCACAGGTAGTCCCTCTTCCTGGAGTGACGTCACATATTTTGCAATTTTACACCTAAAACTGAGTAAATGAAAACTGCAGTTCCTAAAGATTGATTTTTTTTTTAAATTTTTCGTTTAGAGTTAAAGTTTTGTGTTTTAATATAATACGCGCCACGGTTCTAAAAGGTTCAAAAGTTAGATGCAAATGGTACAGTCGGCTGAAAAACTACAAACTCGCCCTATATTATTATTTTTAATTTTTAAATTTTTCTTGAAAGGTCTAATTCCTTGCATAAAGTCATCCAAAAAAAATGTTTTTTCGTGCTTGCCTATGCAAAACTGTATTAGGCATCTTGATCAGTTAACAATCAAAGAAACAACAATAGCGTACTGGACTGTACTTTATAGCAGGAAAATGACAAGTAGCATGACAACCAGCGATAACCAATCACCGACGAGCGCATGTTCTGTACCGGGAACTGGGAGGTGGTGAGAGTCTTCCTTTCTCACAAAACAACCAGGACTCTAAAATATGTTTGTGATGAACTTCAGAACCTTTTAGAACTGTGGCGAGTATTATACTTTAGATTTTGACACAATGTGACACTTCGTCGACCCCCTCCCCCTCTAATGTGTGACGTAATTTATGGATGGCCCCTTGACAGTATAAACGGTTTGACGAATTTTCATTAAAATGGTATTAAACGATCCGTCTGATTATTGCGAGTAACGCTGGATATATATTTTTTTCTTAGGAAATTCATGCGGAGCATTATGGAAAGAAAGGAAAGAGTGAAAAAGAGATACCGAAATGTTAAAGTCGCAACCGAAATTGAACGACTTACTTTCGGACAAATGTGCGAGTTTTTGAAAACGTGTTCGCAGAAATATGTTCGTTCTATTGTAGAACCAGGTAATTGCTTTCTTATTGTGACTGATCCTTCAGATTGTAAAATATGCTCTCGGGACATTTTGAACTGTGGTCGCGAAACTCGTTTTACTGTTTTTATTAGCTATGATTAAATATTAAGCTTCATAAAATTTGACTTGGTGCTTAAAAATTTCAAAACACATATTTTTGCCCTGAAAATTGAATAAAGAAAACGTGATATTCGTCAATATTTCTTTACAGCACGTCACGAGATTACGAATTACGAGAAGGCAAATTAACATTTTGAAGTTTTTTCTTCGCAAACTTACGTTAAAAATACTGACAAATTTGGTTTGCCCAATAATTTTTTTCAAATTTAATTTTTTCTGTTCAGAAATTCGTGTAAAACTTATGCTTTTTTTCTTGTTGTAATCTGATTTTAAATCGTTTATTGATATCAAATAAACTGTAAAAACTTGGTTAAAAGTCATATGGAAAGAATGGCACATATTTCTAGTTTATTTTGTAAGCATTACCATCAAAGATTGAATAAGATTTTTCATAGAAATTAATGAATTTCGAAACGTAAGTGCATTTTACATGCACACACGTCCAACCGCTTATAAGATAGAGCTATGCGGGTGAAAAAGGGAGCATATTGAACAGCTGGTAACTCAGTATCTTAAATTAAGATAAGATAAAATATTTATTAACTAAAATACAATTTTGTACATTATAAGACAGCATTAAAACATTTAAAAAAAGCGTTCCGCGTGACCTGCTATCTAAAATAAAGAAAGAGAAAAAAAACGTAGTAAAAAAAAACAGAATTGTACAATTGGGAATAATATATGAAAAAAAAACCCAAACAAACTCAGTACCTTAATCGATATTTTCGTTAAGGTAGATTTCGAAGTGACTGTCTTTTTTTATTGTAGGTAGTGCGGTTGGCGCCTTGGCAGCTCAAAGTATTGGCGAACCTGGTACACAGATGACACTGAAAACGTTTCATTTTGCTGGTGTGGCAGCCATGAATATTACACAAGGTGTTCCGAGGTAGGTTTCTGTAAATATAACCGAAGACTTTTTACTCCTGGACACGTCTTTGCTACATATCGTTGTCGTTGTGGTTCACTGAATGAGGAGGATAGAGTAACGCGTGGCCATCTCTATCCTTTTCTATGATTGAGGTTAAGGTACTATTTTGAGAGAGATAGCGATTGGTCACATCATATATCTAATATTCCTATATTGCTAGTAGAGATCTAGAGAAGTACAAAAACGTTTCGATGTAGACAGTCTATTTCTCTCGTAACTATCAAGTTCTACGCGCATGTCCTAGAAGTAAACTTTAAGCTTCGAGGGAAGGGGACGTGCCCCCCCCCCACACTTGCCAGTTGCCTCACCAGACTTGTGACGCTTGCGTACAATGGATCGAGTAGGCTTAAAAGAGATAGAAGTAGTCGTTTGCTGTCTCACTTACTCCGTGACATTTCCACTACAGGCGATAGCAATATAGGAGTATTAGATAAATGAGCCACAACATCGGTCTATCTTTTTCTTTGGGGAGGACACCTTACACCGTGAGGGCACGTCCAGGAGTATAGTTCTATGAATTCAAACATGTATGCGAAATTCGATATATGGATAGTTGAGCGACGGATTTAAGAGACATCTTCAGTGTAAATAATGTACTTTTTTTTACAGAATAAAAGAAATAATGAACGCAAGTCAGAAAATTCTTACTCCAGTAATAACTGTCGAATTGGATAACACTTTCGATGAAGGATTTGCTAGAAAAGTTAAGGCGCGAATTGAAAAAACGACGCTCGGAGAGGTGAATCTTTTTTTTTAAGTTATCTTTTGTTTTGTGTTATTCGTTACTGTATGTTTTTTTTTTATTTACAGATAACCAATTGCATCAGAGAAATATATGTTTCGAATAAAGTTTTATTGAAAATAGAGCTGAATCTTACGAAAATCAAATTGTTGAAATTGGAAATTGATCCCGACACAGTCAAGTGTAGGTGAGTAATCGACTGTTTTTCGACTTTCCTTTGTTAGTTTACTAATTACTAAGGTGATTAGATCCACAGGCTATCTCGTTATCGACTGACGTCAGCTGAGAGACTGGTTCAATATTTTTATTGACCACGCAATATCAGTTGACAGTCCATTGGATGACGTCATCCCCCAACTACTATCCAACGGAACAAGGTCACCCCTGTGTCTAGTAACCTTGAGTAATTACATTGTTTTGGTTATTTGAATGTAATAAAAAGGTGAGGTT
The DNA here is from genome assembly GCA_034508555.1 of Venustoraphidia nigricollis. Lineage (NCBI taxonomy): Eukaryota > Metazoa > Arthropoda > Insecta > Raphidioptera > Raphidiidae > Venustoraphidia > Venustoraphidia nigricollis. Next base: position 793,324 of record JAVRKA010000030.1, read on the forward strand.
AAGGTGACATCTCTTAGATTGTAAAATATGCTCTCGGGAAATTTCGAACTGTGGTCGCAAAATTCATTTTATTACTGTTTTCATTAGCTGTGATTAAGCATGAAACTTCATAAAATTTGGCTTGCTACTTAAACATTTCAAAAGACACATTTTTGCCCTAAAAATTGAATCAAAAAACGTGTTATTCGTCAATATTTCTTTACAGCACGTCACGAGATTTCAAATTACGGGAAGGCAAATTAACAATTTTAAATGTTTTTTTACAAATTTATGTTAAAAATACTGACAAATGTGGCTTGCTTAATATTTTTTTTTCAAATTTAATTTTTCCTGTAGTGTGTAATACTTATGGCAATATTTTCATTTTTATCTGATTTTAAATCGTTTATTTAGATCAAATAAACTGTAAAAATAGGATTTCTTCTTTTAATACAAATTCCTAGAGTGTATTCCAAATTTATGGCGTAATGTTTGTAAAATTAAACTGTAAAAACTTAGCTATAAGTCATATGGGAAGAATGGTACATATTCTGGTTTATTTTGTAAGCATTACCATCAAAGATTGAATAAGATTTTTCATGAAAATTAAAGATTTCTGAAACGTGAGTGCATTTTACATACACACACACACACATTCAACTGCTTGTAAAATAGAGCAATGCGGTTGAAAAAGGGAGCATATTGAACAGCTGGTATTCAGTAACCTAAAGTATTAGAAAAATAAAATGATAATCGTTGACTACTAAGTCCAGATGTATCATTATTTAAGATGTTCTCTAACGATATAAATTTTTTTTTAGCTTGTTAACTACTTCACTAAAACCAAAACTAGTACCGGAAGATATTAAAGTGGTTGATGATAGCACGCTGTATATTACCGTACCGCTGGATAAAATTAACCATAAAATGAACTTTACATCGTTGACATTGAAAGACGCCATTTGTAAAGTACCAGTTATGGTAATTATTAATTGGTTTTTTTTTTTTTTTCTTAATTGAAGCGAAATTTCTTATACGAAGTTCCATTTAACGTTCGCGTCAAATATTTAACACTAACATATGTAAATATAATTTGCACTAATTTTTTACTCGGCGTTTGGTAGAACGTGATTAATAATAACAGATAAATAAAAACACTCAAAAATTCTACAAAAAACTCTCAATATTGTTCACGTCCATTATAATAAGTTAAAAAATAAAAAAAAAAAAAAAATCTACAAAAAACATTTTTTTTTATTAAATTATTTCTCGATGATCGTTTCAGACAATAAGTCCATCCTTAGGAATTTAAAACGTGTTTGTTTTATATTCCTGAGGATGGATTTATTGTCCGAAATGATTGTCGAAAATTAATTTAATAATAATTTTTGTAGAATTTTCGAATGTTTTTGTTTATTTGTTATTATTAATCATGTTATACCAAGTGCTGAGTGAAATATCAGTGCAAATTATATTTCTTAAATGTGCGTGAATTTGTGTTTAATAATAAATTGAGCTTTGTTTTGTGGTCATAGAATTTCACTTAAAGTGCGCGTAAAGATTAACCAATTTTTTTTTGTGTTTAACCTCAAATTATTATTCTAGGGATTGAAATCAATTAATCATGTCACACTTAATCGAAAAATGTATAATAAAAAAGAAGGAATAAATTTACTAGTCGAAGGTGATAATTTCCGTGAAGTGTTGGCAACGTACGGCGTCAACGGAACGCGTACAGTATCGAACAATATCTATCAAGTTTACATCACTTTGGGAATTGAAGCTGCAAGGTATAATCAGAGACGTTTAAAATTTGTTTTAGTATAATACTCGCCACGGTTCTAAAAGGTTCTGAAGTTAGTCACAAACAGCGTCGCAAATGCATATTTTAGAGCCGTCCTGGTTCTTTTGTGGGAAAGGAAGACTCCCACCATTTCCCAGTTACCGGCACAGAACGTGCGCTCGTCGATGGTAGTCGTGTCACTTGTCGCTTTCCTGCTATAAATTACAGTCCAGTACGTTATTGTTAAGTTGTTTCTTTGATTGTTAATTGATCAAGATGCCTAATACAGTGTTGCATAAAAAAGCACGAAAAATATTTTTTTGGATGACTTTATGCAAGGAATTAGACCTTTAGATTAAAGAATAATTAAAAATAATAATATAGCGCGAGTTTGTAGTTTTTCAACCGACTGTACCTGCGCAAGCCTCCATTTGCATCTAACTTCAGAACCGTGGCGCATAATATAATCTTGAGTATTGTCAACAACTGTTCAGTGTTCATGTCTCTGCTGGAACACGTTTTATCTACTGCGCATGAGCGTGACGGTAAAATTATCGTTCTCAGTGACGTCTAGTCTAAAATAATTTTTGTGAGGTTATATTTACATGACGATATAATTTTTTTCTTATGTAGGACAACGATAATAAAAGAAATCAACGATGTGCTGGTTAATCACGGTATGAGCGTGGACTACCGACATATTATGTTGCTAGCTGCGCAGATGACTCATACTGGTGAAGTACTCGGGATTCAACGCCATGGCCTCGCTAAGATGAAGCAGTCTGTCTTCAATCTTGCTTCGGTATGTTGAAATTATTTTTATGGCCTGCCCTCTATAAAATAGCTACTCTATTTTTAAGTTGACCCTTTTTTTAAACAGCGTGTGTAAATCAAATAGGCGAACAAATATTCCAAGTCACTTTTTATTAAAATTCGAAAATAAGAAAAAAACAGATTTTCAAAGTTTAATTAAAATTTTTTTTAATTTAATTTTATTTTTCAGTTTGAAAGGACTGCCGATCATTTATTCGATGCAGCGTATTACGGACAAGTTGATAAAATTGCGGGCGTTAGTGAAAACATCATAGTCGGCTCTCCGGCGCCAATCGGTACAGGTATATTCCAATTATTACAAAAAATTCCGACACCCGAGCCACCGGCACCTTTAAAACTGTTATTTGATAGACAAGAGTTTCATAGCTAACGTACAAAAATAGAGTTCTTATTTTCGACATGTTAACTCAAAATTTAAATACATAAAAATAAAAATACAGAACGCAGAAAAAAACTCGTCAAAATCAATTTTTTTTTACTTAAGCTTTAAATACTTTTTTGATTTTTCCTCTGAATCCACGGTTGGCGAGGGATTACTGTACAAATTTTGCATAACAAAATTTAAAAAATGTGTTCAAACTCTTTTGATCATTTCAAAAATAATGAAACGGCACGGAAATTTCGAAAATACTGTTCACGACATACTCAAAAATAGTGATCGGCTAGTTTGGTCATTGAATTTGTATTAAAAAGTTGACGCATTTTGCACCTTTTTAGTGTTCTGTGCAAAACGGAATACTTATTTTCTCTGCAGTCGAAAATAAGACGGTGTACAATTTTGTGAATAATTGTTTTGTTTTGTTTAACAATGAATAAAAATGTGTTTTATTAAGAAGTCATCTCTTTTCCTTCCTTCCGAAGAAGAAATTGCGCATTCCAGCCAGCTTTTCTTCAACAAAGTGGGTAAAGAAATAAAACAAATGTTTTTCTTTCATTCATTTTAATACATTCTCACCAGTAAACTTTACAAGCCCGCGGTCATATATACAGATCAGGAAACTATGGTGGTGGGGGTAACCCGTTTTGAAGACACTGCTCGAAGAACACTTAGGTTTGTCCTGGTCTACATTTCCCGTGGAACAGGCAATACACCTGTTGTCTCTTTTTGTTTACAACGCATGCGTCATTAAGAAATTTAAAATTCGTTTTAAACACAAAAAGAAACTACAGTAGTATCATGTCTTGGTTTCTTGTGAAACGTAAACCCAGTAGAGGTATAGACGCTGATGACCTCGGATGTCGAGCGTCTATAATCTACAATCTATCTAAAGTGGACTTTGAACGGTGTCTTCGAAAATGAGGACACACGCTTCAGCACAGTTTCCTGAACATGTACAGAATCCGTAATATAAAGTCTCTATTTTTAAAGCGTTTCTATTTTATAATGCAACGTGGTTTTATTTTAGATTTTAGTTACATGCTGAAAAAGGTTGGCTCTTTTCAAATTATAATAAAAAAAATCAATTTGAAATTAAACTGTAGATAATGCACTTTTTTTAAAGTGAAAGTGGCACCATCCTACACGATGATTGTAAACTATATGACGGTTTGTTTCTACAATATCCAGTTACGGTGCTTGAGCGTTTTTAATGATATTCTTTCTATGCATTAATTACAAAGGGTACTGTGTGTTACTTGGGCGAAACTAGCGATTACGACTCGTGTGATTGTTGTCTTTCTTGCGCTCTGCCGAGCAAATGTCACCCTTGTCCGCAATCGCGAATCTACAGCCCTTGTAACACAATGTACTAGTATATCGCCGTCAACATTTTTTTTATAAAACATCAATAGGGTAAACGACTAGTCATTGGACAGAGCACATTTTCATTAGCTATAATAATAATAAGAACGATACTGAAGCAGATTTGAATGACTCATTCAAATCTGCTTTAGTATCGTTCTTATTATTATTATAGCTAATGAAAATGTGCTCTGTCCAATGACTAGTCGTTTACCCTACATAATATTCTTAGCTTCATTTTTTTTTTTTTGTAATAACCAAACAAAAACATATACCAACCAACCTGTTTGATAAATCACGCAAAATACACATGCAAAACATTTTGTAAAATTTATTATTTTCTTATGTCGTTAGGCCCAAAACTAAACTGTGGAAACAACCCAATATATTGCGTTTTAACAATTTTAAAAATCGCGGTTTCTTTTAAACGAAAGAATTTCCCCATTATTATGATTTCATTAAATTTTTCATGAACTCACAAATACAATAAACTTTTTTTTAACATTAAAACATTCGAATTTGCATCATTGCACGTCCCGTTTCGGTGATACAGGGGGATGCCGTTTCGAATTATATTTTGGTGACTTCGGTATGGTTGTGACGCTTTGGCGAGAAAGTTATCTCCACAGTGTAATTCTATGCTCACAGTAAGAGAGAGAAATTCTTATTACAATTATTCCTAAATAAATTGTCAATTATGACAGCATTGAACACTTTAAAGATGTTTGAAAGTAACTAAAAATATCTATTTTCAAAGTGATATTGTATAAGATTGCCCATTTGCATTGTATATCCTTTGCGGTACCGGTTTATTTACGCACCACTCGTACCAAACGCTCCTTTCGTTGACACAACGCCATACGGTCACTTCGATAATATCGTCTGCTTTTATTTGAACTGCGTCCTAAACAAACACGTTCAATAATTAGAGATCAATTTAACAGACAACAAATGCTTATCCAGACTTGAATTTTTTTTAGGTAGGTAATATAGCTAAGAGCCAGTGACCGGCAGACTTACAGTATTTTGTAAAACGCTATATTTTTTTCATTTACTCTCTTATACAGCGCCGGCCCTAGTCCTTGATCAGAGTAGAGCGAGACTGTCTTTCAGCGCCCTTTAGTTGACGCTTTCACTTCACGTAAATTGTATTTCGGTTTTATGTTAAACAAATAATAAGTCCCAAATTATCAAAAATCATTATTGGAAATATCAAAACCTATTGAATTTAAGGTCGTTGTCATAGTTAAGGCACACCGTCAGAAAATTCTTAATTTTTGTATACTTATTAAGGACATGATAATACAATTACCCTGAAAATTTGAAGTCGATCGACCGTATATAATCCAAGATAAATTCAATTAAAAATTGGATAATTAACATTGATTGTATACGATCTCTGTAGTTCTGAACCAGTTTCTTATTTATAAATAAAGAACTAACTGTCAGAAACTTTCCAAAAACTGAGTCTTTCAATGCATTTGTTATGAGTTTAAAAAAAAATAAGAAATTTTTTTTGACCGTCTAATTATTTATAAATAACGGTTTAAAGTTCAACAATTTATAGAAAAGTATATATGCATATGAATAATGTATGGGTTACGTTTCCACGGGTACAGTCTTGCGTACAAATTATGGATCACTTAGCTACAAGCTAGTATACTTTTGTGGCGCGTATAATCTATAACTTTTTGACAATATTGTACCACGACAACTACCTTAAATTAAATGAAGTAGCTTTATTTATTATACTTCTGCTTCCTTAACATTAAGAAAGTTCCTACCGCTAAATAATTAAATTAGTATTAGTGTTAATTAATTAAATTAGTATTAGTGTTAATTTCAATCAGTCACTAAAATTGTTTTTCACATTTGGCTTTGTGGCGCTTTTTGCCACCTGGCGCCTAGAACGACCGTTCTTCTCATTCTACCCCAGGGCCGGCGCTGCTTTTATACCTGCCGTATAATACGCGCCACGGTTCTAAAAGGTTCTGAAGTTAGATGCACATGGAGGCTTGCGCAGGTACAGTCGGTTGAAAAACTACAAACTCGCGCTATATTATTATTTTTAATTTTTCTTTAATCTAAAGGTCTAATACCTTGCATAAAGTCATTTAAAAGATTATTTTTTGTGCTTGTCTATGCAAAATTGTATTAGGCCTCTTGATCAATTAACAATCAAAGAAACATCTTAAAAATAGTGTACTGGACTAACTTCGGAACCTTTTATAATCGTGGCGAGTATTATACATAAAATGAAAACTTGTTATTCGACCGGCGGTTCGTATAAAGTTCCTCGAGTATGAAAGGTGTAAAAATTTAACCAAGTTCAACGTCATAGTGACATAGCTGCCACTTGGATATTTTAAAATACCACTGGCTCTTAGAGTAATAGATTAATTATCAGATTAAATGAAATAAAACGACTGTAAAGAGACAATTGAAAAATTTTAATTGTGAACGACGTTTCAGTTCGGATTAGGACTTTCTTCAGAACCTGAAACGTCGTTCATAATTAATTTTTTTCAATTGTCTATAGTCGTTTTATTTTATTTAATCTAAATAAATACAGACGCTAACGAAGTATATATAATTATCAGATAGTTAATTATCGCTTACCTGAAGAGGAAAATATATTGGAAACCAACTTATCATTCCTTCAGAATAAGTGCGAGGTTCTGTACTAAGCGTTATGCCTTTATATAATTCCGTGTCAAAATATCCCACGAAACCATTTAGAATGCAGTTTTGTTGAGCTTGGAAACGTAACGTTACTTCTCGACTATTGTCTATCGGTTTTGATTTGTTCGGATGATGGAATGTCCAGCATGCCTACAAAAACAATTGATAGGTACAGTCGAAGCTGCCGAGCATATTGAAAATAATCTATTTATCATTCGATTTATTTTGATATTGTCAGTTGTAAATAATTAACATTGTTATTTTGACAGAAACATGATGAAGTCTTAAATAAAGACGAAACATCGCTAATTAGAAAAAAATAGTTTTGTTTCATTTCAACTAGTCCAATTGCTCGTGATATTAAAATTTGTTCTTTATAAAATTAGTAAGTACAATAAGACCCCGCTTAACGCGAGAGATACGTTCCAATAAGTTCCTGCGCTATATGAAACAGCGCTAAACGAGGTCATCTTAATACGTAGATAATAGGCATTAGTGTAACAGAACCAAGAATAAGAAAATTTGTTCATTTTTTTTTTTTTTGTTTAATTTCGTAACATTTATTGTTAAATACTTTTTTATCACATTAATTATTATAGATTTATTAATTGCTAATATCAATTTTTGTTTACAAAACATTTATGAAAATCAATTGAAAGTTCAAGTAAGAAGTTATGTTTGTGATGAGAAAGGTTCTTTATTTGATATATTTTGTTTTTTGTGAAGAAGTCATCTAATGTCATTTGCCTTTTTCTGTTTCGTTCAGCAAGCTGTTGTCGATAGCAAGATATTGCATCAATGACACTTCGTCTTGGCTTTGAAGTTCTATCAACATTTGAATTATTTTGTATAAACTGATCCATACTTTACATTATAGTGGCTAAACTTTTTTTTTTTAGAAACCGCGTAATACTAAAACAGCATTAAGCAAAGTCTTACTGTAGTGTAGTCTGAAAATAACCTTACCTGAGCAGGAGCGATTTGATATTGATTAACTAGATGAACGACGTAAAGTGTTTCAAAACAATACAATAACGTTTTATCGACCGGTTGGCCAGCTTTGATTTCATTTAACATTTTCGGACTGTGCATAGGCGCTAACCATGACGTATAAGTGCAAGGTATAGAAATCCCATCATTTTTAAGTAAATGTTGGGCTCCGTCTAAACATTCGGGTGACAGTTCATTGTCGCCGAAAGAACCCAAAAGTTCCGATACTAATATGTCAGCTTTATCGTTCGGATTAAAGTGTCTCATATCAGTATCGACAATGGTGACTTTATTATCCCAGAGCTCTTCGTTCAAAGCGTATAAAGTATTTATAGCGTAACTATTTTTTTCGACTGCGTATATCTTTAACACTATTTTCGTCAACTCTCCCGCATTTATTACCGCTTGAACTAACGGACCTCTGCCGGCACCCAAAACCATGACGGTCTGTGTCGTGGAGTCCCGTTTTTCTTCGGGTACTCGATCTTCTAACGCTTTGACGACTGCGTCTTGATATTTATTATACTTAATCGGATCTTTTTCGAACACTTCATATACTTGTGCTTCTAAATTATCAGCCAACGGCTGCAACGGAAATTGTAAAAAGTCCTCATAACCTATATATTTACTAGACAGTGGTCCTTGTTCACTTAAGTGTAATATGTAAGAGTGATATAATTTTAAATTATCTTGATGACGCGCTCGTCCTGGAAAAAAATTGTTTCTTGTACAGTATTTGTCAATTTTTGGGTTCCATACCTCAAAAGGAGAAAACGAAATCCTTATAGGATCACGCGCGTGTCTGTCTGTCATCCGTCTGTCACAGCCAATTTGCTCCGAAACTACTGAACCGATTGAGTTGAAATTTGGTACACATATGTAAGTCGGTGGCCCAAAGACGGACGTGTAACGTAAATAAATGAATTTTAAACATGGAGCTCACTTTTTGGGGGTAAATTAGAAAATTAAAACAAAAAGTTTTGCAAACTATATTGTCCGAGATATCAAATGAAAGGTCTTGTGAGAATATTAAATATATTTTGTTTATAATTTTAAGATAAAACAGGCGAAAATTGACCATTCCCCCCTTATCTCCGAAACTACTGCGCCTAAAATTTTGAAAAAAATAGGAAATGTCGGGTCTCACCCATAGTTTACAGGAAACGATTTTAAGTTTTAAAGTACTCACGGAAAACGGAATAGTACGAAACCCTCTTCTCACGAGTTCAACTCGCACTTGATCGTTTTTTTTTTTGTTTTTAAGTTGCCAGTCATGGGTATTTGCATTTTAAAAAAGATTTTTAGAGAGTAATGAGCACCCGCGCAATATTTCTGCCGCGGACTTTAGCTAGAAAACAATTTACCTGTGATTATAAACTGGACGTCGAGCATCAGAAATCTCCTGATAACTAACTGCATGGCTCTAGCTATCACAGGGTACCCGTGTTGGTTGGTCAGGAAGACACTTGTAGGAATAATAAGACACTGGACCGGCTCACCCAACCATCGATCCACTTCTGCTTCTGTCGGTATCACATTAGACAGTTCGAGGGCCAGCCGCACTTGCTTGCGATAATTGCAGTACGATCTCAACTGATTCCACCATTCCCAAGGATCGTCTTCCTCCGTCGGAGGCGTTACGTCCGCTCGGTACGGAGATATTGAATGCGTTATTGGAGCCCTTACCCATATATGGTAAGTCGCGCCTTTGCTTAACGTACTATTAATAACGCGTCCGAGGTGGCAACACTTCACCGAATGTAAGGAAGTCATAACAACCTGTAATAATTGAAATATGCGTTGTTCAGTTTTTGAAGTTTAACTTTAGCGATGTACCTGTTCGAAAAATGTAAGAAATCGAGGGAAAGTAGAATGAAACAAATAAAGGGGAAGTTAGTTTGTTCCCTAAATTACATGAAACTGACAAGGACAGAAGTTTATAGTATGTTGCATTTTGATTCGCAAAATAGTAAGACAAGGATGAACGGCTTGAATCTGACGTATAAAATTACGAACAGTCGAAGTACAAAATAATTTCTGTAATTTGACGTACAAACGGTAGGAACTCATAATATATATTTCATGTAAATTCAGTAAAATGCGTAATAATTTCGCCGTAATTATAATATTAAAAACTAAAGAAGTTAAACTTCTTATGTGAGCTTATGAGGGTGAGGCTCATTATATTTTTTTTTATGAAGCAAGTTATGTTTTTGTTGTGGTCCTATAGTGACAGCGGTGTAGTAAATGATTCAAATAAGGATAAGGAAAGTGTGTAGGCTTTCGCGGCCAGTGTTATTGTAAAAATCTTGGTTTCCGGGCTTGTACGCCATGTTCCATCGGTATTTCTACCTGACGTTTCGTCTACAACTGTGATAGACACTAATCAAAGGCGATGTGGTAGCGGGCGAAGTGTCCTAGGCTATTCACAGGTCAGTGTGTCGACGACTGCTGCTCCTTCTTCTTTTTATGCAAACTGAGTTCATGTTTTCTACTCGGTCGTTTAAATAAAAGAAGAAGGAGCGGTTGTCGTCGACACACAGATCCGTGAGCAGCTTAGAAGGACACTTCGCCCGCAACCACATCGCCTTTGATAATGTCTACCGCAGTTGTACACGAAACGTCAGGTAGAAATACCAATGGACCACGGCGTGCCCAGAAACCAAGAAGTTTTACAAGGATAAGGAAAGTTCACAGAATCTTTGCAGTTTTGTAGAATTCTCATAAAAAATATTTTTTTTTGAAATTTTGATAAATTTGCGGTGATTGCTACTGCTATCTAGGAAATGGAAATTTATAGAAGCAAAGTCCTTAACCGTTACTCCTGCGAATTTTTAATTAATTGCACTTAACGGTTATGAAAAAATTACTGACCTGTAAACTTAAATGAGCAGCAAGACCTAGTTCTTGTTTGAGCGTAGCTTCACTGTTTTTTCGAATGTCGGTTATTTCCGAGTCAACATTAATGTAAGGGGATAATTTTCCAATGACGAGTTTAGTCCACTCACTTCCAACAAGAGTCATATCAGATCGCGTTAATTTATCTTTACGTTTATAACAACTACCCGCAATAAATTCTCTTTTATAGCGAGGATGGGTTAATGGAACTACTATGAAATTATAACCTATCTTTTGGATCATTTTTAAAGAATCTTCCAAATTCGGAACGTATGGAGATTCGAGACCACATGATATTTGCCTTTTTTGATTCATGTTTAATTAACAGGTTTTTTTTAATTCAATGTTTTGAATTGTTTTTAAACACTACTTTATTAACAACTTGTTTGCACGGTCAGGTCAGGCTGACATAAACTAGCGACCACCCAAGCAAACCTCGTCGCTCAGTTCAGCGGCTTGACTCAACAATTAATAAAACCGTCTGTTCCTTTGACGATGTTTAATCATGTTATTTGAAAAAGTTTAAGCATTGATTTGCGATCATATAAATTAATAATAATTATTAATTATATTTCTGTTCAATTTTAAAATGTCAATTGGGAAAATTAAGTTCAAAACTATTTATCAAAATAAAACTTTTGAATAATTTATCAAAATTAATAAATGCTTTGATAAATGAAAATCAAAATCATCAAAATACTCAAAAAGTACGAGCCTGAAACGTTACAAACATTTTTAGCGCTTTTTTTTTGGACGAAGGAGTATAGAGCGATCAAAGCTAAGCACACAAGCTAAGCATTCTAACCTCAAAATACAAGATTTTGTTCGGCATTTGACAACCGGTATTCGTGTTTGGAGCTTAGCGTCCCGGTTTTTTTTTTAACTTGTAAGAAAAGTGTTTTTGTGTTTAAAATGATGATAAAAGCAGAAGAAATTTCCCAAACAGAAGCCGAATTATATGACAGACAAATAAGATTATGGGGATTGGATGCTCAGAAGCGTTTAAAAGCGTCTAAGATTTTACTCATAACTGTTAATGGACTTGGTGCAGAAGTGGCTAAGAATATCATTTTGGCTGGTGTCAATTCGTTTACGTTGTGTGACGACAAAGAAGTAACTGCAGCTGACCGCACTTCTCAGTTTTTGGTGCCGGCTGAGGCCGCGGGAAAGAATAGGGCGGATGCGTCACTTAAAAGAGCGACTAAATTGAACCCAACTGTGAAATTTATCGTCGAAAAACGTTCTGTTGACGATTTGCCAGACAACGTCATTATTGGTCATACTTTGGTTTGCGCAATCGGTTGTACATTAGAACAATTATATCGACTAAATGATTTGTGTCGAGCTAATGATGTCAAGTTCTTTTGTGGCGATGTTTTTGGAATGTTTGGATTTAGTTTCGCCGATCTAAAAAATCATACTTTCGTAGAGTAAGTAAATATTAATTTAGAAATATTCAACGTATATTTAATATTTAATAAATAACCAATTATCATAGCTTAGATAGTGAGGTCTCGACTGTAAGTTTTTTAATCAACTAGGTTTTTGTGTTTTCAGGGAAGTAACTACAACTGGTGCGCCTAAACGCGACCATACAGGTAAACTCAAGAAACAAGAGCCAGTAACGAAAACAGTCGAGGGTAAAATTGAGTTCGTACCACTGAAGTCAGCACTCAATGTAGATTGGAGCACAGAAGAAAATCGAAAAAGATTAAAGAGACAAGATCCAACATATTTTCTCGTTTTAAGTAGGTGTTTTTCCAAACGATAATATAAAATAAATAAAGAATTCGTTTGCTCACATGAACATAGGAATATAGAGACAGAGCATGTAATAAGGTTTTAGACGAGTTGAGTGGTGTCTGCTTGTCATTGGCCGGCGCATTGCGCATGTCTAGTGACGAAATTTATGGTGGTAGTATGGTGTAAAAAGAACACAATGCCGCGGCCAATCAAAAATCGACACCATTCTCACTTTTTACCCGTCCCTCAATGGATTCCCCCCTTAGCTGTACAGTCCATCCTTATTAAATTAATAAATCCATGTTTGCTCAGAGTATATTAATTGACCAAATTTGTGTTTTTGTAGGCCTTCTTCAATTCCGAACTAAATTCAAACGAGATCCGAATCCAGCTGCTCGTTCTGATGATATTAAAGAGTTAAAAAAAATAAGAGAAGAAATTCGTACCAAATATAATTTACCAGAGGATAAATTCCCGCTAGAGTATTTAGAATCGGTGTTTGGATCGGTGTCTCCGGCTTGCGCTATAGTCGGTGGAGTAATAGGGCAAGAGATCATCAAAGCCATCGGTGGTAAAGATGCTCCCGATAATAACATTTTTCTCTTCAATCCCATCAAATGTACCGGAACCGTCGCTCGTTTTGAATCCTAATATTTATGTACAAATCGAACCAACTGTATTTTTTTTATTTAATTATGTTTACTATTTTGTCGCTGTACAAACCAAATGTCATTTTCTTTGTTTAAACTATTGAAATAATTTCAAGGCTCTGATAAAACATTCAAGAATGTGACATTTTTTAAACAATTTTTGAGAGGCGGCATTTGATTTATACAACCATTTACTTATTCAAGATGTCCATTTTTTTAAAATAAAGTAATTTGTGGTATATTAAGTTTTTTATTAATTTACTCCCAGGTATATTGAACGGTCGCTTATGAAGTTTATTTTATTAATTTACTTCCTACTCCAAGTACCGTAACTGAAAAATAATGCAAAATACTAACAAAAATGATTTTGGTAATTTTAGTATTCTTGTGTAAAGGACCCCATACATCTCGCTCTTTTTAAAAGTTTCCCTGTCAGGCATAGAGATAAAACGTTGCACTTCGTTTAAAGATACCAGTACTCTTTTAAGTATCGATACTACATTCTATACTACCGTTTCAGCGTATATTTACCCAAGAAAAACTGTTAAAAAGGACGTGGTGTATGGGGCCCTTAAATTATTGCTATGCATTGTACCGTTCAGAGAGTACCGGTGTGCTAGGGATGCGACGTGTAGTTTTTATGCAATAGATATTATTACGCGATCAAAAATATACTCCTTGATTAAATTTTATCCGTTTAGCTCAGTTCAATCAGAACACAAACATGCATTCAATTTCGTAAGCTTTAACTTTTAGTTGACTGTTTGGTTATTACATGAATAATATTTCAATTGTGTTTAATATAATATGTTCAGTATAATTATTTTTAGTGATATGTAACGCCGGAAACATCGCAAATTTTCATTTTTTTTGGTTTTATTCTTTGTGTTAATATTTTGTGTATTAGTTATTAGATCGGTTCTAATGAATTTTTATTTGTTATTTAATACTTTTATGCCTTGTTAGGATGAAGCACATGGTGATTTTATTTTGAAGTCAGTACTGTGTGAATACTGTGAGACTTAATTTGAATAGTGAGTATCGAGGAACAGTTCTACTCAACAATGAGATGCTGAGACGCAGATGCGGGTGGTGAGTAAAAAAAAACATTAATTATTATGACGTACTTTTTTTCGATAACAAATACTAAAATGTACGAAAAACGCGTGTTATATAACTCAGTATGAATTTGGTAAATTAATCATTCCATAATATATTATTTTGACTTTACTCTACGCAGGGTATTGACGGTAGTGACAGAACAAGTATTACCCTACTGCCAGACTATGCTCATCGCACTGCTACTCGCTCTGCTCATCGCGCTGTCGCGATGTTGCCCTAAGCGGCCAGACACTCCTGTACTCGCGAGGCTACTCACTCGGCTTTCGCCTTTCGGCAATGGAGGTCGATACTGTGGCAGCGTGCCACAGTCGGAGAGCTAGTAACACGTGTTTCATGAAGTGTTTGATGCACCTTAAAATTTCTCAAATGTAGTATCTATGAGATAAAAAGCCAGAATACCTGTGTTGGCTTAGCCCAACCCGGGACACCAGGTACTGCGCATTACAGAAAGGTGTAATAAAATTGAACCCGAAAAAAGTGTTCAATTCAGAGGCCAACAAACTTTAATCGAAATTTTAAATGATTTTAAAAATAAAATTTAATAAGGCAGACATTTTTGAGAGGGTTTACATATAATTAAACCTCCCCAAAGTTTTTTTTTTATAACTATTTGAAGTGTTTGATTCACTCTGAAATTTTAATAGCCTCTTAATTAAATATTAAAAAAATTAATAACAAAAAACCACACACTTTTTCCGGGGTTTAATTAACGGCAGACATGAAAATAACTCTTATTTAAAATAGAAAGAGATAGGTAGTGCGTGGTTGGAGGCGTGAGTGAGCAGCGATCACCGCAGTAGCTCACTCCCTTTCAACAGAAGAAGAATCAGAGGACAGTGGTGATGAGGAGGAAAATTGAAGATACTTTTAAAAACATTTTTATGAAACCTATTTGTAATAAATATTTTTCAAAATGAAAATAAACCTATAAAATTAACTATATAATCTAATCGTCAAATTTTCAGAAACACGCGTTACTAGGCTCTTGGACTACTACACCTTTATACTTAGACCGCTTGATGCGTACTGAGTGGCGCGGGAGTATGTGGCCGGCTTACTCGTTCTCTTATTGCCAGTCCTTTGACTCGCGCACAAAAAACCGACAATCGAGGGAGCACTGGGCATGACGATGAACATGACGTGCGGCATGACGAGTAACGCGGCCACACAACGTCTCTGCCTCCTTTCCTCGCTACTTCCCATGCCACTCGTCGAGTGTGTGGCTGAGGCATTAGAATTTATAGAAATTAATATGTCCGTGATTACTCAACGCACGCCAACTTAGCTCAGAGATTGAGAGATCGCGTAAGGATCTTCGACTGGCTTGACATTTTCGCTCACTGCTCATCCTTCTTTTGTCGACTGTCGTAACATATAGTAATAATATGTATACAGTATGCATCACTAAAGAAGTAGACTTTTAAACAATGAAACAATTTTTTAAATCGGTTCAGTACTTCATGAGATTACTCGCCGTAAACAAACTTTTTCTCTTTAGAATTATATATCGTGTCTCTAAGAATTGTGACTACAGAAATAGGATATTTGAATAACTTGAGACTTCTTTTATAATTCGGAAATTATATAGTAATTGTTTATTGTGACACATGTATAGTTCCAATTATTTAATTTACAAGTAAAATGTGCATTTTACAATAATTGAAAAACGGTTTTAAGTGTGAAATAACGCGTATCTGTAAACCAAAAAATATTGTAAATTTTTTTAACATAGAATACATAATTGTTTACTTTATATAGGTACTAAACTTTGTCTTTTTTTTTTTGTTAATTCGATTATTACTAGGAAATTGTCGACAGGTGTTTTTTTAGATACCTTTCGACTAGAAGACAAGGTTGTGAAGTGAAGTAAATATTATATTTCGTGGTTACCAAAAATGATGATTTTAAAAATTTTTTTAGGTTCAATTACAAATCTGTATTTTCGACTTGAATGGAATCGCTTTTTCTGTTATATAATACATCTTTTAAATATAACTGTTATGGGCGATTACAGTTCTTCCAAAAACTATACAAAAACTTTGAAAATTCTAACTTTTAAACAGAAAGAAATACAAACGTTTGCTTTGGCTCATTGGAATCAGTGTATCTGTTTTGAAAAAAAGGTTTGAAAATTAAGATTTTTATGGGCGTACAAAGTTAGCTCAGTTTGGAATTTGAATTAGTGTTTAGTTTCATTTTCCAGTGGTCTTTAAAATATTTTATAATTTTTATTTTTTTAATATTATCAAAATATAGGATTACGGGATCCCATGCAAATCGAAAAAAATGGTTACTTCGCACCCTTGTCGAAAATTATTTTTACAGTAAATTCTTTCAATAATGTCGCTTTCAGCTGCTCTTTTTATTTAGAAACTAGCCCTATTTACCCGGGATTTACAGCCTCCCCCCCCATGAACAAAATAAAACATACCTGAAAACTTTCCAACATATTCTAAATAATTTAAGCAGAAATTAGTGACGTCAGAGCTAGTCAAACTGCGTAACGTTTTCATAGGCATTGCGGATTGTCAAATTAGGTATACAGGGTTTCCATGGCGTTTCTTTTACAAGCCCTCAATTTCCACATTTTTAAACTGAGAACTAGTAAAAGTATCAACTTGATTTTCAATTTATCGTTAAGAACAATAGAATGATAAATTGCTGCTATACTACGGTTCCGAAACAATCCGTACTCTAATGATCAATATTAGAGTACGGATTGTTTCTTGGAGCGGCAAAGCAATGAAACAATATAAAGCATGGCTTTCCCATGTATAAAATTACTCCGCTTATAAGTGGACCCGGTCCCTGAATGTAATTAAATATATAGATATTCTGTGATATTTCCTAAGATATTGATCTAAATTAAATGGTGTAAAGAGCAGTTTTGGTCTAAATTAAATACTTAAGATGACTAACATAGTTATTTAAATTAGGATTAATACTATGTCGGTAAAAGCACCTTTGCAAATAAAGCACTCTATAAGACCAAATTTGAAAAACATAAAAATGGTTATTGTGAGTCAACCTTAAAAGATTGACATAGTATGCTATCGCAGACTTTATTTAGAACTTTTTAAGAAGAACTATTCGACCATATATCATTTTCGTGTCACTTTATTTACGCAGCGCCACGGTAGCTCTCAGAAGGGACCGGTAGCTTATTTTCGCAAAATGTTCATAAATTATAGTCATAACCTTCCAAGATAATTTCTCTTTATATTGGTGACAATCGTATGAAAATCCGTCTAGTAGTCTGAGATTAGCCCGGACAAACACAAACTCAGCGCGGCGGGGAACTTTAATTTATAATACGTAAGGATTAGAAACAGGCTACTATTTTTTAAGTGTCTGTTCAGACATCACGCAAAACTGAAGTTGAAATCCGTGTGAAAGCGGCGTTATTCAATGATTTCACTTTGCTTCTATATTAAATTATTTGCATCCATTCATACTATTTTTATATTGCTTTAATTCATTCTTATTTAATAAAATTACTGGCAATGCAACGCATTTTGCGAAATTGTTCCTAAACTGAGGCGGGGTTTTTAAGAAAAATTTTTAAATTTTGTGACATCGTTTGTTGTCTTTTTTTGCAAAATTGCTGCGGAGAATTTCTTTCGAGCGAAAGACTGGTTCTTTTGTGGTTTTTATAAATTTTTTTTTACATCTATTTCTGAGGGAATTCGTTTTATAGGTCTGCAACTCGAACTTGTCTTTTGACAGAACTGGCAAGGACGAGGCAGTTCGTTTTTTCGCGAAGGAATGTCACGTTGAGCTACAAAATTACTCAAAACCTACTTAAGTTGAAAAAATTCGTTTTTCATTTTGGAACAAAATTGCGTATCAGTAGGTACTAATGTAAAAAAATGAATTACCGGTTAAATAACCGTGGTAACTTATTTTAAATAGTCTTGATTAATTAGTAGTATTATTATGCAAGGTTGCGCAGAAATGTTTGCACATGGTTGTAAATTCAAGTCGAAATTTTAATTTTATTACCCATGTCTACATAAATATAAATACATTATTTTATTAATTCTTTCGATTCTACTGTTGAAAACTGCTCTGCTGTTTTGTTTTTTGTTGTTCTAAGAAAAAGAAATCGGTAGCAGCCATTTTATTTAAAAGATAACCGTTTCATTAACCAGTCAAAATAATCACAATTCGCAAGTTAATTAATTCATTTTTGTCTGCGGCATAATTCTGTCATAAGCCCCTTTTGACTCTGCAAAACCGGCGCTAGGTATAGTACGTGCCATGGATCTAAAAGGCTCGGAAGTTAGATGCAAATGGAGGCTTGCGCAGGTACAGTCGGTTGAAAAACTACAAACTTGCCCTATATTATTATTTTTAATTTATGATTTTTAATTTTTTCTGTAATCTAAAAGTCTAATTCTTTGCATAAAGTCATCCAAAAAATTATTTTTCGTGCTTGTCTATGCAAAACTGTATTGGGCATCTTGATCAATTAACAATCAAAGAAATAACTTAACAATAGCGTACTGGACTGTATTTTATAACAGGAAAGCGACCATTGACAAGACAACCAGCGATAACCAATCACCGTCGAGTGCACGTTCTGTGTCGGTAACTAGGAGGTGGTGGGAGTCTTCCTTTCCCACAAAACAACCAGGATGGCTCTAAAATATGCATTTACGACGCAGTTTGTGACTAACTTCAGAACCTTTTAGAGCCGTGGCGACTATTATATCGTGATCTAATATATTTAGAGTAACTGCTTTTCGGTTATGTCAAAAGATATGTTTGAGTTACAGGCCTGTTAACTAATCTTAAAATTTAAAATATACTAATAAATTAATTGCATTTTGACAAGGAAGTCATTAAAGGAAGCTGACTAAATTATCCACAATCTTTTGTAACATTATCGCTTAAAAAATATTTTATATTTGGAAATCTATAATTTTAAATATACACACGTTAAACCGAAAAATTATTTGAGGACGAATTTTAAAAACATACACTTCACTAAGCTTTCTAAACGATTATATGGTGTTGTTTTTTTTCAAAAATTGTTCCAAATAATTTTTAGTTTAACTTTTTACTAAGTGTGATCTTTACACAACATTATTTTAAGGCTACCTGCCCAGCTAAAATATTTTATTTTCATTGTAGTTATTGTGTTTAGCAAAGTAACAAATTGAAATACGTCATACCTATTCTTCGTTATTCGTTTTTTTTTTTAAACAAAACAGTCGATAGTATTGTTTTGTTAACATACAATAACTATCACGAAAATATTCATAAATCGGCTTCTCCACCTAAACTCAAATTTATGGTTTTTTGCCGTTTTTAACATGAAAGCAAGTTATTGCATTTGAATTTATATCAATATGGCGGTTCGGACCATTGTTTCCGACATATTTTATTACGTCACAAAACAGAAAAGCCACATGTCTCAAAACCATTATCATAGGTTAACCTCAATAATCATTTTGAATATAAACTAATTAATACGCAAAATTATTATCTTTATTAGGTACTAAAATAGTTAATTAGAATTTAAATAATCACATTTATTCACTTATTATTAACAAATAACTTTATAAATACGAAATATCACATGATAATTGAGGTTATGTAGCGCAAAAATCCACCATTTTTTTAAAACAAACTAATGGTTTAGAGTGACATAATAATTGACGCATATGTTGTGAATTTTCAAAAAATCAATAATTGTCGGTGCATTTACACGTTTTCAAGTCCCTTGAACTAAAAAATAAATTTTGTCTACTTATTCGGAACTGTTACATCTTGGAACGAAATTGATGATCCCTTGAAAATCTGTTAAAATACTTGGGATTTTTTTCTTGAAGACGACTCTGACAATTTTATTTTCTCCCTTAGTAACAGTATGGGAACTTCTAGAGTCACTAGAGTAAGAGTGATGGCTAATGCATCCGATCGCTGCCATATTGAACCGCGAGTGATGGACACCGCGTATGTAGCGTCTGCGCGATCACTATACAAAAGCAGCCGACAGCCGTACACTGCGTATGAAATGGCTCAATATGGCGCGGCCAATCCGTGTTCCGGTCAGGTCACGTGACCTGTCGACCACACTCTTATTATAGTCACTCTCCTCCTAGAAAGTGCAGGAAGGGAGGCTTTGAGGGTGACGAAAGTTAGTCTGATTTTTTTTTTTTTTTGAGAGTCGGTAGAAAAACCTTTTTATGATAACTACTTTTTAATAAATAATTCTTTTAATAGTTTTAGGTACAAAATATAAGTACTATGAAATTATTAAGTTTTACTTTAGAATATGAATATCATACGTGCATTATAATAGTGACGTTTTTTTTTTTGTTTTTTAGTTTTTGTTTTGTTTTTTTTCTTCACAGCATTTGTTCGTTCGTCGCATATTTTTTCATTATAATAATACCGTCTAATATCAAAAAAAATAGCAAACGATTTCTATCACACAAGCGCCTTTTTTCATTTTAATATAAGGAAGACTTCATACTGAAAAAGAGAGTGTGTCTGTGTTTAAGACCACGCGGTAAAAGTGAAACTCTCTTACTCACTCACTTGTCGGCATGTTTTGGCGTCTAATGCAAAACTTAGCGCCATCTAAAACAATTCATTGAAACAGAGGAAACGTTTTTTAATTTATTTTTACTGCCATCTGTTAGCGAGTTACCTAGTTTCTCTATACTAGTACCGCGGTTGTAATACTTTTTCCTTACTCTTACCGTCTGTAACGTTTTTCCATTAGCGATCAAAATCACTCGTACCTACCGCGCCAAAAGAGTTTCACTTCAAAAACAAAACACGAAAATTATGAGCTATGAAAAAAGGCGCGTTTTTTCTCTTGAGCATGTTTACATTTCTGTCGTTTAGATGAATCAAAACCAAAATTTGTAGGAAAAACAGTAGCGTATGCTTCCAGGTGCTTTGAATACCATCGACTTGTACTACTGGACGTACCCTAACGTATATTGGTATAGTTATTGTTCGAATTCACATGAGTGAGGCGGATAGAGTACGGTTATGGCTTATCTTTATCCTTTTCTCCAAAAGTTTACGGTACTAGTTTGAGAGAGAGAGAGAGATTCACCGCACATTCGTTCTATCTTTTTCTTTCGCAGGGACACTTTTTAAACCGCTAGTACACGTTCAGTAAGTACAAGTCGATGTCGAATACGATGATAGCTACACATAACCTCAAACGATGATAGCTATACATAACCTCAAACGATGACCAAAGAGGGTTTGAGGTTTTGAGTCATTTTGTCGACATATCACTCCTGTGGCATTTTACTGAGTCACTCTAGCAGATATTTTCGAGGAAATACTAGTAAAGAACAAGATAATTATGTAATTGTTTTGGTTTATTTTTGCGACTATCATCCCGAATATTATTACTGACTGAATATCAGAACTGATATAGAAAATAACAAAAGGACACCTGTGTTTGTGTGACCTTCAGAATGGTCTTCACTTGTTTTGAATTGATAGTAGAGTTTTGAATCATCTTTTCAAAAGCAGAACAGAGTTTACCTGCTTCAACATTTCGTACAAATCAAAATATAACATATTTATTTTACATTCTCTTCGGTGCTGTAATGGTGCGCTTACACGGGCAACTAAAATTGCTCAATTCCGGGCAATATTGATCAATTATGTACATCAGCAATTCACGGCAATGGCAACATGGAGCAATTATTGCCAGAGATACCGCCACACCATATCACGCAATATGGAGCAACTTTGAGCAACTAGGCAATACAAGGCAATCATTCATGCACTATAGCAATTCAATTGAACTGTCACTGGCTATGGACGAGGTTTTACTGGCAGCGGCGTGTCGTGCTTTTATTATAAGTTTAAAACGAAAAAAAAAGAAAAGGAATAGACAGATTTGGGTGCGAACGTATCTAGCAAGACGAAAGCCATCTTTATTGTGTGATGATATGGACAATTATTTATTCAAAAACTTTACCAAAATTGATTTATTTCTTTTTTGTCCTTGGTAATTAATATAAAAATGATTTTTCGGGAAAAAGGACTTTTTTTAAATAAACACTTAATTTTTTATTTACAGCAACGTTTCGTTCCTTGTTTGTTTGGAACTTTATCAAGCTTTAATAACTATTAAATGTTTTGATTAAGTAGATATAAAAGTCAATATACACATATAAATATAAATTTGAGTTTAACAATTATTAATAAAAAGTTTATAATAATACCGTTTATTAAAAAAATGTTTTTACAGTCGATGTTCAAATCAACTGTAAAAACATTTTTTTAATAAACGGAATTATTATAAACTTTTTATTAATAATTGTTAAACTCAAATTTATATTTAAATGTGTATATTAACTTTTATATCTACTTAATCAAAACATTTAATAGTTATTAAAGCTTGATAAAGTTCCAAACAAGGAACGAAACGTCGCTGTAAATAAAAAATTACGTGTTTATTTAAAAAAAGTCCTTTTTCCCGAAAAATCATTTTTATTTTTACTTTACCAGAATGTCTCGGAGTGATTTTGAATTACTTTTATTTTTATTAATCCACGTACAGCTGTACTGCACTGTACAATAGAAGCAAAATAAATGAAATGACAGCGGCGCATCTCATTCCCACCATCGGTCTGTCACCACACGAAAGTGAGACAATAGATACGTATACAAGCGAGATAGAAGAAAAATTGACTAAAATTTCCAAACCGTGTAGATATTCCGCAATTCATGTCGGCCACTTTGGGCAATAGGAATATATGGAGCAATTCGAAGCAATATTGCCGAAACTATTGCCGCAATTTTATAGAAATTGCTCCAGATTGCTCCATTAATTGCTCCATTGTGTTGCCGGGCAATTATTGCTCAAAAAATTGCTCGTGTAAAGGCACCATAAGAAAGGTCTCGTTCAATTTTGGAAGCGTGTTCTACTGACAACAAGGATGGAAAAACCGGCCAAGTGCGAGTCGGACTCGCACACTTCTCTGTCGGGCGTTCTTAAATGGTATTTTTCTTTAGTATAGAATAAACTCCCAAAAATTCTCGACCACTTCCTTAGTTACACTGTTCACGGAGTACCGAGGTTCACCATTCATATAAGTTACAGAAACCCAAGGTTACCAAAATACTAGAAGGTTGGGCGTAAGCGGTTATAAACATGGTCACGTCTGTGATTGGTTAAGTCGATTGCTACGTCACCGATTTTTTTGGTTTTTCAATTATTGTTTATCCCAACTGTTTGGAAAAAGACTCCATGTGACGTCACAAGCATACTTCCCCCGCCCTCACTCGCGTCTCGCCTAGTGACACCTTCAACGATGTTAACGCCCAACCTTAGTTTCTAGTAAACTTGACAGAAACTTAGGTTAAAACAAATGAGAATAGTGCCACGTTGATCATTGTTCAGTGAGGTCATTTCATCGTATTTTCCGGTTTTAATTTTATCACTATAGTAAGGTACCAAAATACTAGGAGTCTGTTTTATTTCTAGTACGGTTTTCTTAATGGAGCGGCAAAACATGCCCGTTCCATGCATAAAAACTATTCCGTTTTTATTACATTGTGAAGTAAAAACTTCTTAAATTTTCAATTTTTATAGTATAGGTTTAGAATGTAGTGCGCAGTACGGTTTAAAAAAAAACAAATCGTGCTTAAACGAATCGAAGAAAGTATTTAATTGTAGTGCAGTATTTAATTGTAGTGCTCAGCAAACTGCACTATTTAACAAAGTAACGCAACGGTTGCAACATTTTGACGAATTTGTTTCTTCTTAAGGTGACTGTTTACCAGCTGTCCAATATGCTCCGTTTTTCATCCGCATAGTTCTATCTTAAGAGCAGTCGGATTTGTGTGTGTTTGTAAAATGCACTTAGTCACGTTTCGGAAGTATAATTTCTATGAAAGATCTTATACAGTCTTTGATGTTCATGCTTCAACATAAACTAGAAATATGTAACATTCTTCCCATTTTTAGCTAAGTTTCTACAGTTCATTTGATCTAAATAACCGCTTGAATATCAGATAAAAACGTGAAAATTAGCATGAGTTTTACACAAATTTTTGTACAGAGAAAAAATTTGAATAAAATTATTGAGCCAGCCAAATTTGCTATTATTTTTAACATATTATGTTTGTAAAGAAAATACTTTAAAATGTTAATTTGCCTTCCCGTAATTCGAACTCTCACTTTTTCTTTAATTTCGAGGGCAAAAATATATGTCTTTTTAAATTTTTAAGCAGTAAGGCAAGTTTTGTGAAGCTTAATGCTTAATCACAGCTAATAAAACTGTAATAAAATGAATTTTGCGACCACAGTTCGAAATTTCTCGAGAGCATATTTTACAATCTGAGGGAACAGTCATCCTAAATTACTTAATTTGTCGCGAATCGCGATCATTGTGAAGAAGAAAGAAGTGGTATTGAAATATTTTTAAACGAACAGTTGACAGAAGACAAATCGTCGTTATAATCGCGAAGGTGGCATATCTCATTTTAAAATGATTTTGCAATTGGACTTACAGACTAAAAACTTATATACTCTTTGATGATGTACCGAAATGAAGCTTGTGAGTTCGCGAATTGATGACAATGGGTCAACCATATTGTTTTTTTTTTTTTGTGAGATACGTTTTGTGATTGTAACGACAATATCTGACCTCACTCAAAATCAAATTGTCCTAAATTTTTTAATTCTCGGAGAATCTTCGATCATTAATTCCGCTGGAGATCAATTATCATGAGATTCTCGATTATTTTCAATTAATCAATAATTCTCAGAGAGTCTCCTGATTAATTATCAAATATTCTCAGAGATTTCGCGGAGATTCTCCTCATTAATTCTTGGATATTCTCGGAGATGTTCCAATTATCAGAGATTCTCGACTATTGTCCATTCATCAATAATTCTCAGAGTCTCCTGACTAATTCTTAGAGATTTCCCGGAGATACTCGTCATTAATTCTTGGATATTCTCGGAGATTTTCCAATCACTAATTCTCGGAGATAGTCGAAGATTTTCCTAAGGGAATATTTCTTAACTGTATTATTTTTGGTATGAAACGACTTCAGAGAGTTGGACACGACGACGATTACCCACGTTGACAAACAGTTCTTTGATCGATCACTGGTCATCGTTATTTATTTGTCTTCTTCGAGGAGAACAATGTCGTCGGCCACAACGTCGGATATATGCAGGTAGATGATCCAATACATGAGATTGAAACACACGAAACACACCGGGAACATAATTCTGGAATACTTGTCGATATCGGACGGCGCTATTCCGAACAACGTGTCCATGTTCTTTTCCGGATGGATGACGTGTCTCGGTGGCGGTGCTCCGCTGCCTTCTTCGGAAGGTGCTGCGCCTCCTCTTCCAGCCGGACCGTCGTCGCCCGTCGTTCTCTTCAGCGTACCGAATCTACTGCCCGACATTCTGGGCTCGTGAGATTTGTAACGTCCTTCCTGCAAAATACCGTAAATTATTTGCTACGTGTCCACTCTCGGGGCCAGCCAATAGCGACCCGGGCTAGTAGGTTACATAGGTTGCCTCGTTCTATCTGATCATTCAGCGTAAGCGCGGGAAAGATGTCCGCCTAATGATTTCATTCCTCCACTACTCTCTAACGGAACGAGGTCGTATCTGGATCTAATAACCTTGGATTTTACAGCACATGAGAAATATTTAGAAAGCATGCAACTCGACAGTGATTTTAATGTGATATAGTACTTACTGCAGACGACGAAACGTATGGATTGGGCGCATGTCTGACACTCTGCAAGGTATTGTACTTGCTGCCCGGTGGACCCCGGTAACGGTCCAGCGTCGACGACTGCCGATCGCCGCCTAACGGCTTGGGTTGAGGCGCTCCCGAAGCGCTTTCTAACTCGGCGGCCGCTTTGTCGGCAGCTTTTTTCTCCTCGGCTATTTTCTGAATCGCTTGGAAGCGCTGCTTTCGCATTTGGATCTGTTTTGCCATATAGCCGACGGTCGCGTACTCTGTCGATAAATATGTGAAGTTATTTGCTGAAGGAAGCACCGTTCGAAATATACATAATGGAGAAAATCAAAACTCTTGCCGAAACTGTTTGCGATATAAACATTGGAAGGTTTCAAATTACTACATACTTACGGTTTGGAGTCGTTTTTTTTTAAAGCTTTAGAGCACAAGTCTATTTTTTTCAACGAAAAAAACATATTTTTGGAAAATGTCTGTTTGTCTGTGAACACGATATAAATCAAACGGATTGAAACCAAATTTTGGGAGGATATTTAATATGCAGATATGAAAAGTCCTATTGTTTTTGGGGAAAAACGACACATGCGCAGAAGAGTAATATGCTATTATGTTGTTTTGTGTAATGATGGTATACTTTTTATAACGGTTTATTATTTTATTTATTTTTCCAAGAAAGTTTCGTAAGCATTTTTTTTCTAAGCTTCATAGTTTCGGAAATATTTTGAAAATAAAAAAAAACCTGTTCTTTTGTTCAGAAGATCCGTCAAAAATAAATTAGCTAGGTAGCTGACAAGTATTGCTTTGGTTAATTTTTATATGTAAAATCAGATTATGTAACTATGCAAATGAATAGCAAATTTCATAATATTTATTTCA
The DNA here is from genome assembly GCA_034508555.1 of Venustoraphidia nigricollis. Lineage (NCBI taxonomy): Eukaryota > Metazoa > Arthropoda > Insecta > Raphidioptera > Raphidiidae > Venustoraphidia > Venustoraphidia nigricollis. The sequence goes on from JAVRKA010000030.1 coordinate 820,345, forward strand.
AGTCGTTATCCGCGTCACTGCTCGCGTTAACCGAAATTTTATTTTATTTATCATAATACCAAATGTGAATGAAGTTGGAATATTCCTGTCGCCCAAATGGCTGGAATTTTTTAAAGTAAAATCATGAAACAGACTCACCCAATAGACTGGCGAAAACCATGATGAAACACGTGCCCAGATAAACGTCTATCGATTTGACGTAGGAAATTTTGGGCAGGGCTGCGTTTGTCGACGACATGAGCGTTGTCATGGTCAATACAGTTGTTACCCCTAAATTGACGCGAGCCGGCGTCGCGTTCCTGTTCAACCAGAAACTGACCCAAGATATGATCACGATCAGATCCGACGGGATGTAGATCTGGATCAAGTAGTAACCCATCGAGCGTACGAATTGGATTTCGCAAGCGAGACGGGAATAATTTCCTGAAAACAAATTTTTGATGATTTCTGGACGGGCTTATTTTGTTTTATTTATTTAACACCACCAAACTGTCAATTGTCTGATGTAAATTTTCAATTTGTTACTATTTTTTTATAATAATTGGAAGTAAGAATAACCGAGCGTGTAGTGATTCCGTTTTTTGTATGGCGTTTCCGTTGCTCCTCTATTACAAGTCCCCAGGTCCTAGACCCTAATTTGAGCACTGGTGAAAGTATAAATTGTATTTTCAATGCTGGAGATATGAAGTAACATAAAAAAATCTTGAAATTTTTCAAATCGGTTAAACCCTGGAGAAGTTACGGTTGAAAAAACAACACAAATATAACAGTTGAATATATCTTTTTTTTTTTGAAGTCTATTAAAAGTAAAAAAAAAAGTTAAAGTGTAGTCGTATACTTATTGATTGCATTTTTGCAGATTATAGACGCCCGACAACTAAAGTCATTAGCGTGGAGAACGTAAAATTACAGATCAATTATAAAACCATTTGACGTACAGTAAGACCTCGCGTAACGCTGTTTCAATATTACGCTGTTTCTAAAAAAAAGTTATGGATCAGTTTATATACAAACTGATTCAAATGTTGATAGAAGTTCAAAGGCAAGACGAAGTGTCATTGATGCAATATTTTACTGTCGACAACAGCTTGCTGAACGAAACAGAAAAAAGCAAACGACACTAGATGACTTCTTCACAAAAAACAAAATATGTCAAGTGAGGAACGTTCCTCATCACAAACATAATTTCTTACTCCAACTTTTATTTAATTTTCATAAATGTTTTATAAACAAAAATCGATTTTAGCAATAAATAAATCTATAACGAATGTGATAAAAAAGTATTTAACAATAAAATGTTACAAAATTAAACAAAAAAAAAACTAACAAGTTTTTTATTCTCGGTTCTGTTTCACTTATGCCTATTTTCTACGCATTAAGATGATCTCGTTTAGCGCTGTTTCGTATAGTGCAGGAACTTATTGGAACATATCTCCCGCGTTAAGCGGGGTCTTCCTGTATTTTGTGTCGAGTATGCGACTTTATAAAACGTCAGTGGTATTATAAATTATCGGTTGTTCGCGTGATTTAGACGTATTATTTTTTTAAAGCAACTCGAGGAGAACATTTATTATTATAGGTACAGTAGAGTCCCGCTAATCCGTACTAGATGTGACCGGATCATCGTCAGTTCGGACTAAACGGAATTTGCCTTAAACTGCACATAACACTTGTGAGTGATCGCGCAGATGCTACGTGCACAATGTCCACCACTCGCGAGTCACTATAGTCACTCTAGGCCTAGGGCGTCCCTCGACACCTATTCTTTTTAGTGTATTTGCCATATGGCAACATATACTATTGGCGTTGGTCGGACGGCAGGACCTAGAGGTCGGACCAACATTTCTCGACGTTTCGTAACCTCCTAAACGCTTTAGCACCATTTTTAAAAATGTTTATATATATATATATGTATATGTGTATATATATATTTATATATATATATATATATATATATATATATATATATATATATATATATATATATAGATATATATGTGCGTTATAACTTTCGAAAGAGTTAATGATTTTAACGAAATTTTGCCCACATGTTTAAATCCACCACTGCAAGAACCCTATTTAAAATGGATCTAATCGGACCACTTTGAGGGTAGTTTTTAGGGGTTGAAAAATGTTTTTGGGCCCCAAAATACCGAAAAAATTCTTCGAATCGTTTCAAAATTGAAATTTAACCCTCTGGTAGTAATTAAAAAGTGTCCCTAAAATTTCAATAAAAACGGCCCGACAGGACCGGATTTACAAATTTTATGAAAACCGTAGTTTGCAGATTGTGAATTATTTATTGAAAGGTGTATATAATTTGGTATAGAGGTTCGATTGATAATATTATTGCAATTAAGAAAAAAATTGGTATTTTAAGGGGTGTATTAAGGAGTCAAATTTTTTATTTTGTCCACAAACCAACTTAAGTTCGCATAATAAAGCCACACTGCCTGTATTAGCAAATACACTATATTGTCGGCAGGGTTTTGGCACTGCGACCCGTGTTTTTTTTTTATATTGTACCTGTGGTGAGACTGATTTCCATGGCGCGTTGTCTGTGCCCCAACACTTTGAACTGGGGCAGTGATACCTCGTTGGAAACGCCGACTGAATTTGGACCCTCGTTCCATTTATATCGAATGTCCCTCATTGTGTATCCGACTGAAAAAATTGAAAAACTGACATCAATATTTCAAATTTTTTTTTACATCTTTGGCTTCTTTACCAAGAATAATTATTGTCCAGCAAATTTTTGAAGTGGAACTTCTTTTGTCGCGTTTTATACTTTCATGGCAGAGTAGGTCAGATCCTAACTGGTTTTATTAGTTATATAACCAAGTAGTATTAATTTTAAAAAATCAACATGCATTTTATAATTAAAAATGAAATATTTTATTTAAATAATTGAAACGTTTATCTGGTCTGAAAGTGTTGTTTTACAGAAATATTTTTTGCGAATCTATACGTTTGCTTATTGGTTTAATGACGCCATACTAATTTTGAGTGTAATGCGTTTTTTGAAGTTGAAAAATACTTACAGCTCTCAATTTCAATATGACACAGTTGTCTGTCCATTGGAAAATATTGTAAGTTCATTGGACATGACGCTGTGATTGTTAACCTGAAATAATTTGTTGCTATTAAAATAACAAAATAACAAATTTATTTACGTCAGGTACCGAGCTGGGTAGAGTAGTGGTGACAGCACTAGACTCGCATTCGGGAGGTCCGGGTTCGAATCTCGGCGGGGGCAGATGTGGCTGGAACTTTTTCCTACTGCCTCTCGCCGAGAAACGGTAATTCCTGTACCGGCCATCTTGATTGAGGTTTTCCATGGTTTCCCTCAATTAATTCCAGATAAATATCGAGATGGTTCCTTATTTGAGGCCATGGCCGATTACCTATCAAACTCCGAGTTCAAAAATTGCCTACCTTATCCTAATTTCCTATAATTCCTTCATTCGCCCATTGCTATTACATAAGTTGAAGTTTTAAAAATGTAGAAAAATAACGGGAAGTGTGGTAGATGGAAAATAGTAATGGTGCAAATGGCGTCTGTCATGACATAAAGTCGAGAAACGGACGTTAAACGCATTATTATTATTATTATTTTTTACGTCAGGTACAAATATAATTTTAATATTTTTTTTAAACAAGCTTTTTTGAGTTATCTACATTACACTGATATAGCAAACCGTTATAAAAACATTTTGCATGGTGGGAAGAACGGAACATTTATGGTGGGAGTGACGGGTCAGTTATACGGACATTTAAACCACGAACTAGTGCAATTAATTAGATCCTTATGAAAGAATGTTGTACTGTCATTGGAAGTATGTGTGTAAAGTTTCGATCGGATATTCGGAAGTCGGTCAAAAATGGATTACAAGATTTGACCTTAACTAACTAAAGGTCACTGCACACGAGCCTACTTTTGCCGCTCGAATCTTTGCTGCAGGAACTTGTGCTGCCTGCGAGGATGGAAATGATGTTACTGCAGGCTACGCTGCGTGGTTATACTCTAGATTTCAAAATTAGAATCGGGGCTATTTTACGTGCTTGATTCTCTGCTAGCTCTTTGAGCAAAACTGTATTGTCCCGTGGGCGACAAAGGCAAACGTCATAGCCTTTTACACCCGAGAGATGGAATTCTGTTGAAATGTGGTTACGTGGTTTCTTTAGTGTTCAAAACTTTGTTTTGGACACTTGTTTCTTTTTAACACTACAGTTGCTGTTTTATTAAAAATGGTGGAATCTATCTTTATTTTCAATCGCATTAACATAGTGGCTGACATGTTAATGCGATTGAAAATAAAGATAGATTCCACCATTTTTAATAAAACAGCAACTGTAGTGTTAAAAAGATTATGAATAAATGTAATAGCATAGTTTATAAATTAGTTGTGTTGTATTTGAAAAACAGAATAACATTTTAATTGAAGTAATATGACTATTTGTATGAAAAATTACAATAATTTTTTCAAGTATTTGACGTTCAATTAGGATTAAGGTCTCTGAGGATGGTTGAACCCTAATAAGAACATATTGTTTTTATTAAGCCTTTTATCCTGGGTAAAAATTTGAGACTTGTTTCTATGTTAATAAAGTATATTTTGGCGCCCTCTCAGATAGACTTAAGATCGATCGACGTCGGTTGCATTCACAAAAATAGTTTCGGGTACGGTGTAGAATTTTTCAAAGTCAAAACTCACGATTGTATAGTAATCTCGGGTGTAAAGGGATACGCAAACATTGCGTCATAGTGTTTTCAAGATTACTAAAACACTGGAAGGTTGGGCGTAAGAGGCTATAAACATGGTCACGTCTGTGATTGGTTGAGTCGATTTCTTACGTCACCGATGACCATTGTTTGGTTATTCAAGTATGTCTATCCCAACTGGTTGGAAAAAGACTACGTAAGCCTGTTTCCCCCGCCCTCTCTCGCGTCTCGCCAAGTCATATCTTCAACAATGCTGACGCCCAACCTTAGTTTTTAGTAATCTTGTAGTATTTTCTGTTCAAAGACAATAAACGTTCACTTTAGTTAATATTTGAATTGCCACTGCGTGTGCACCAAAACCGACAACAAATCCAGTTTCAAAACTCGCATCGTGCGAAGCCAACACATGCACACCATCACAAAATCCAACGCTTGGAACCCAGCAGAGAATTTAGCGGCAAAACCAGTCTCATTTGCAGCGGTCTTAATATGTGAGGTTATAATAAAAATTTATAAAACTATTATCATCTATTTTTTACATGAAGTAAATAAATAAATAACATCTGTATATATTTGTTCGATAACCCATGACATTTTTTATTATCCTGTTTCTGTAAAAAATATGAATATGCAGAGACAAAAAATACGAAATCGTAGAAAAAATTGTGTTGAAATTATACGTTTTATAGATACCGAGAAAAGATCAAAGTGTGGTGTTGTCACACAAATGATTCCTAATTGGCAAAAAAACACAGAGAACTGCGACACATGTCTTTTTGTTTACATGCTTGATCCTTTCTCGATACCTAATTCACTTATATCGACATACCGAATGCTCCTCGTGATCGAACCCGAATGGTGCACTCGTATAAATTCGTTCGACGTCGTAGCTATGTGAAAATACGACTGTTTTTCGTTAACGAAAAACGTATCCGGCACCCAGATGTTTTTGATGAAGTCCGAGCCGACGGACAGCGTCTCGACGCCGGGACGCTTGCGATACGCCAGCCGCGGATCCGTCCAAAATTGACGAAAGTAGAAATCTAGCGTGAAGTCCTGCATTTCGACAAACAAGAATATTATTACAAAGTGGAAATTTTATTTTTGTAAACACAATGGTCGTTTGTGAACAGTATGAGGTGTAGACGTGAATCAACGTTGGTAGATACATATGTTGTTTTGTTCCGTTGGATAATAGTGGGGAGATGACGTCATTCAGCGGACCACTCGGAGATTAGCCAGAACAAACAGCCAAAAACTTAAAAAATTGGTTTTTGTTATAAATACCGTATAGATGTAGTACATAACTATAATATATATATATATATATATATATATATATATCAAACAACTAATGAAGATGAAATGTATTAGAATATTTGGAGCCTAATGAATAAAATTAAAACAACTACCTTTTTCGTAAAATTTACAAGAAAGTGCTGAAATTTAAGCAAATCTTCTTAAACTTTAAGAAAAATGATAATTAATTAATAATATTGACTCTACCAACACTAATAGATATATTAACAAAATAAAATTACTTGCAATACTGTTCAGTTGGTTTTTATTTATATAAAAGACGTTTCCTTTTCAATTATTCAAAAAAAATTTTTTTTTAAAAAATTGAAAAGGACCAAAAATGTTGGTTGAAACGTCTTTCATATAAATAAAAACCAATTGAACAGTATTGCAAGTAATTTTGTTTTGTTAAAATGATAATTGTTTTAATTTTATACATTAAGTCCAATATATCTGAATAGATTTCATTTTGATCAGTTGTCCTAAAAAATATTAATTGCTTATAACATCTTTTGTATAGTCTCGAAGCTGTCGTTATAACCGGTGTACATTGATATCACCCAATTTTTTATGCAATACGTCGCGTCTTTTTTTCAAAAGATAAGTCGTCGCATTTTTATAGATCACTTTGTATACATGACAGAATGTAATACGGCATTTGCAGATTTGTAGTGTGCTATGGCGAGGGCGTATGCAATGTTTTATTTATTTCTTAAATCTGCATTTCAAATCTCTTTCTTAAGCCCGATTTACAGACATATTTTTTAAATAATATTTCACTTCATTTTTTTTTTTAAATAACCACCATATTTGTGTGATTTTAGTGATCAAAGTAAAATATTATGATGTTTTAATTTCATTCTTTAAAACCTATTTTACACAGGCATAATTTACTACAAATATTTGTCGTCATGTTTTATGTGGAGTTTAACCAGATTTGAAAATCGGATGTCAGCGAATTTTTTACTTCGTGTGGTAAAAAACCGATAGCAACAAAGCATGTTAAAAATGAGCGTCAAGAATTTTTTCTTTATAATAATATGAACAATTATATAATATAATTTCTTTTATTTTTAATAGACTTTTCCAAATACAGGCAAAGCTTAAGCGACAACGATTTTTTTCGTTTCGGTTCTTTTAGGGAAAAACAACCAGATTTGACTTTTGATTTGTTTTTTTATGAATAGTTTTTAGGGCTCTATACATACGATGAAAAAACGGAACCCTTATACTTTATAGGATCACTCTCGTATCTATCTATCTGTCACAGCTTATTTTCTCCGAATCTACTGAACGAAAAAGGTTGAATTTTGGTAAATATATAGAGTTCAACGATCCAATCACGGATGTATAGCGTAAATAAAATTCCGATTTTCGGGGCCAAATTCGAAAAAAAAAATCAAGTGCATCATGTGACGTATCAAATGAATGGGCTCGCTATGAGAAATACATTTTTTTTAATTATAATTTTAAAATGCCTAGTTTAAAAGACATTAAAGAAAATATACAAATATCGAGCATTCCCCTCTCCCCCCTTATTAACGAAATTACTGAGTCTAAAATTTAGAAAAATATAGGGAATATACACTCGTAGTTTACAGGAAAACCTAAACGAAAATCCTATAAGTCTTAAAGCTCTCACGGAAAACGTAATAGTAGGGAACCCGCACCACGCGAGTTCGGTTCGCACTTGACCAGTTTTTTTCATTATAGAATTTTGACTGAATCTGACTCCGCCGAACTACTGTCGAATTATCCTAGTAACGTTTAATTGTGCCTGTGTAAAACTGACTTTAGTAACTTGTACACTCGTCTTCTATTGTAGCTGTAAGTCAAAAAGAATTAATCAATCTTCCAGTAAGAGGGCTATGAACAGCGCGTCATTCCAATACAATATTAATTTCGTTCGGGGCCGAATTTAAAGGATTTGTTGCATTTGTGGTATTTTTTCCACGTACCTCACGTAAAGTAAGTGCTTTTCACTTAATTTTTTAAAATTTTGACAGTTCACTTGTGAGGAAACATCACTTGTAATATTGTAGGTTTAAAAAAAACAACTGACAAACAGTGATTTAGTATGCAATTGGTATAGCGTTTACTACAATGGTGTGTAATGAGCCCGTTTACATGCCTGCATGCTTGCATGTAAATAATACTAGGTATTAACTAGTACAAATAGTAGTTTATGTATTTTGTTTGTAAATTAAGGTTCCTATGTTGACGAGAAAGTGACATTATACAAGATATGTTCTACATTTTTTGCACGTACCTCCTATAAAGTAGTTGCTTTTCGCTTTATTTTGAAAAATTTTGACAATTCAGTTTTGAGCAAGATCATTTCTGATTGGCTGCGTTCGATTCTCGTGCGGTTAGATTATGATTTACTATGGAAAGAGTATATGATTACGTTTATTACACTTAACGTAACTTTGCAGCAGCGGTTAGATTATGATTTACTATGGAAAGAGTATATGATTACGTTTATTACACTTAACGTAACTTTGCAGCAGCGGTTAGATTATGATTTACTATGGAAAGAGTATATGATTACGTTTATTACACTTAACGTAACTTTGCAGCACTAGTGTTAAATGTGTTATTTCACGGCAGATAAAGCAGCTTTTTTATTATAGGAGAGGAAGTGAAAAAACTATTTTTAGTTATTCTTCCAAAATTTCTGCTATACAGTGAGTTAGTGAAGTGTCACGGAAACGTGTCTTTAGTGTGGCAGAAAGCTTACTTGTTAATTTATAACATTAAGATATATATTTCACGTTTCACTTCTGTAGTGTGTACAGTGTAAAAACAACATAATATCACTGTTTGCCGGACGGCGTTCATGCGAAAACCGAACTGTATAACTTTCCACACACTTACAAATTGGCTTTCCGGTTCACTGAATCACTGTTTGCCTGTCGGCGTTTATACAGTTCGGCTGTATAAGTTGTACAAACTTACGTTCCCAATCGCTGACCAGAAATCACTGTTTGCCGGTTGTATATGTTGAACTCGCGTAAGTGCAACTTCTGTAGTGTGTATAGTCACTATACACACTACAGAAGTTACACTTCAGTTTACGCTATGTAAATATGTAAATTTTTTATTATGTAATTTTTGAGTATTGCAAAAGAAATCACTCTGGTTTTTTTCATACGTTTATAGTCCGTAAGACTTCTCTACATGAGCCAGTAGTCGCTGATGTTTGCAATGATTGTTAGAAACATTCATTATTACAATGCTATATTAGAATTTTTTTATTATTTTTGAACAACTGTCACCGTCAGGACTCAAACTCGAATCTTTCCACTTTCGTGGCGGAATGAGTTTTCAGTTACTCAACGGTGCGATATCTCATCAGTCAATCCTTCATAATAACGCAATTGTAACATTGAATTCACATCATGCGAGAGCAGATTTTACTCCGTAATTTAGCTTTGTCTGTCCAAACTTCACTTAACGATATTTCTACTTGCTGCCACGAAAATTCTTTGTTTCTTAATCCCGATAAAACTGTTTATATGTCTTTTCATACCAAACAGAATAAGAGCGATGTAGGCTTTAATCTATCATTAAATAAATAAAAATTTAAATAGAAAATCAGAAGTTAATTTCTTAGGAATCATATTTAGTGAAACTCTTTCATGGAGTGCCCACGTCGAAAATCTAAACATTAAATTATCTAAAAGTATATCTCTGCTCTCCGTGTCATAAAAAATAGCTGCATTGATATTTCAGTTTCTTTGTCTGCATATTATGCTTATTTTTACCAGCTTGTTATATATGGAATTGTTTGTTGGGGTTGTTGTGCAGATATGCAAAAGGTATTTGTACTTCAAAAAAAAGCAATCCGTATAATTTTTAATCTTAATTTTCGTGCCAATTGTAGACAAACATTTATAGAAAGACGTATTTTAACTGTGTCGTCTGTATATGTTTATTTTACTTTATGTTTTATTAAACGACGCATTCATAATTATGATACGTTTCAGGCTATCCATGGACATGACACAAGGAATAATTCAAATGTGATTTTGCCGAAGTCTACACTGACATTGTTTAACAAGAGCGCCGAATATCACGCCTTGAAATTATATAATAAATTGCCATGTAATTTCAGAAATCTAAAAATTTCGAAATTTAAAAAACAGTTAAAAACTGCTCTTCTTAAACAATGTCTGTATAGGGTGGATGATTTTGTTGTAAATGATTTGTAAACATATCTTTTGACGAATCTTATACATATTTGTATGTCTTTGGATCAATAAATTCTAATTCTAATGAATCAGATGAAAATTTCCATTTATCTAATTATTATTGATCCGTCCTAAGTTACTGTAATTGCAACTGTACATCTTCAGGCGATAGGTATAATTTCAACACCTATATCGTAACTGAAAACTAATTCCGCCGCGAAAGTGGAAAGATTCGGGTTTGAGTCCCGACGGTGACAGTTGTTCAAGAATACATTTTTCTAATACAGTATTGTAATGTTTCTAACAATCATTGCAGAAATCACACTTTTTTCGAATGTCGCAAATTATGCATCATTTTATTTTCTTCCTTAAATCCGGCCCTGCTTCCATTTATAGAGTGTTTTGTTATTGGATACAATGCACGCCAACGCTCCCGGAACAAAAATAGATTTATGTATAATGGCCAGGGGAAGGGGGCTTGGAATTTTATAAAAGCAAAATATATAATATTGAACATCGAAAAGTGTGAACAAATAAAATTTAAAGCGTTTTCAATGTATTGGTATTATAACCAACTTTTTGTTTATTATATCAATATCGAGGCGTGCTTTCTTCGTCGACGTTTTTTTGGAGTTGTTTTTAAGAGTTGAACAACTAAAGTTTCTGATATATGCTCAGTTAGAAACAGTTGACTGTGAGATGGAAATTTTGTAGAAGGATAAATTAAACAGTCTCCACTCAGCATTCTTTTACCGAGCAGTACTATCCGTAAGTTGACTGATCCCTCAGATTGTAAAATATGCTCTCGGGAAATTTCGAACTGTGGTCGCAAAATTAATTTTATTACTGTTTTTATTAGCTGTGATTAACTATTAAGCTTCACAAAATGCGACCTGCTGCTTGAGATTCAAAAAACGTCTTTTTTGCCCTAAACATTGAATAAAAAAACGTGATACTCGTCAATATTTCTTTACAGCACGTCACGGTATTTTGAATTACGGGAAGACAAATTGACATTTTGAAGTTTTTTCTTTCCAAACTTAAAAATACTGATAAATGTGGCTTGCTACGTATTTTTCTCTAAATTTAGCTTTTTCTGTACAAAAATTTGTGTTTGCTAGTTTGCTCATTTTTTCTGATTTTAAATAATTTATTTAGGTCAAATAAGCTGTAATGTCATATGGGAAGAATGGTACATATTACCAGTTTATTTTGTAAGTATTACCATCAAAGATTGCACAAGATTTTTCGTAGAAATTATAGATTTCCGAAACGTAAGTGCATTTTACATGCACACACGCATCCAAAAAAAGGGAGCATATTAAACAGATGATATTCAGTTACCTTAAGATGAAACGTTCGAAATATAGAAGAAGCGTTAAGGTCTTACCCACTGAATAGGATTGGCTCGGTTCGGCAATGTATACGCACATTGGATGATACCGAGCCGGTCCGAGTCGACTAGTGTGTGGGAACTCGTATCCCAAAACTGCCGAACGTACCGAATCGATCCGATCCGATTCAGTGGGTGTGGACCTTTAAAGATCGGTTGATGTTTTCTATATTAAAACGGGGAACTACTCAACTAATTACATTAAATGTGACGTCACGAATGTCTTTAAACAATAGATATAATCAAAATCATTCATTTGTTATGCTTTCATTTCCGTGTTCCGTATAAATGGGGTCGACAAATTGTGTCCAAGATAAAATCAGATGCTGATTGGTCTAAATCCTCAAAACGCATGGCGGCTGGTGCGTGTCTGTGTGTGGAATGTTCTGTTCACAACAATTTCTAAAAAACGCACCGATTTGAATGATTTTTTTTAAAGTGAAACTTCTTATGCGACACCTCGACGATTTGGAGAATAAAATGAATGAAACGAAAGTAAAAATAAGTAGTGACAGAAATGCGTTCACATATGAGTGGCGCACTTTCCGTGACTGTCGATCGACTGACCGCTCAGCTCAGTTGGTTAGAGCGTCATGCTAATAACGCGAAGGTCGCGGTTTTGATCCCCCGTAGGCCATTTATAGTAGCGTGTTTTTACGTTGTATTTTTGCTTAAAAAAATATAATTTTTTTATAGTATTCATACATTAGAAGTTTCACTTCGGCTGTGTGTATTTCGCGACACATGTCTTTTTTAATAAGGACTTGAGGTCACTTGATCATTTTTGTTTTGTTTTGTTTGGAAACATTCGAGTCGTCATCAACAAGCACTTATAGGTTATGTATAAATATTATTATTATATAATTTCTAAATACCATTTGCACTTCGGAGAGGGAGCTGATGCTCAAAACGTACATCGTCACGCCAACCGTCACGGGCGGACCTGTAAACGTCACATACGACATATGACATACGACTGTATGACGTCACAGATCATCTCTGTCATTGCTAGAGTGTTTACACCCGATTACTATTAAAAATGGCGTCGTACGTATAATTGCCTGACTGGTCACTTACAAGCGGCCGAAATCGGAACTAATCAAAGCGGGGCAGTGCCAAAAAACATTACACCTATTGTGTAGTTCCGATCTTTCCGACGAAGTGGTTTCGAAAGACTATAAAAGCACGTTTATATGTTTTTAGTGGTTGGTATCAATTTTACGTACGACTCTTTACCAGAGGTCAAAAACTAAGTAAAAGGATCAAGTTCTATTTTAAAATATGGAACAAAAAAAAGGATTCCAATTGTTTGTAAACAATTGGTATATCGATTTTGTTTTTTTTTTATCGTTCGAGGAAACGTGCAAAGCTTATAAATTGTTTGTAATTATACCTCTAATAAAGTATTGTTTTTTTAAAGTAGATTCGCTACGTGCATGACCTTGAATAGGAGGTACAGCGCATGTGGTGGCGCAAAGCGGAAAATTTCGTGAGACAGGTTTTATAATTTATGTTGAAGTATGGAAAAACATGAAAGGAAAGTTTAAAATATGTGCGAAGTAGTAAAAATACAATTAAAAGTTTCTCTTCTATGTTTTTAGGGCATCGCATGTTAAAAGTAAAAGAATCACTTGTATTTCCGTCCGTCTGTCTGTCACTGTCAAATTTCTCTGAACTAAGGTGTCTCAAATTGAAATTTGGCATAGTTATAAAGCTTACTGACCCTCATATTCCAATAGAACATATAATTTCCATTTTGGAGGGCCAGCGTTTGACACCCAAAAGGAAATTACCTTTATATTCAGTTGTATTATTTGAATGGGATCTTGTTAAGGATTATTTTTGTCATAATTTTATGTTACGCAGTTTTTGAGATTTTCCGTGAAAAGCTTCTCGAAAACTGATTACTTCTGCTATTTCTAAAAAAAACTAGTGCAGCTAAAATTTCTAAAAAACTAATAGTGTAGGATGTATACCTAATACCTTACAGGAAAAATAGTGCTATGTTTCGAACAATTGCAGTTTTCGAAATTCAAAGGTAAATACAGTAAGACCCCGCTTAACGCGGGAGATACGTTCCAGTAAGTTCCTGCGCTATACGAAACAGCGCTAAGCGAGGTCATCTTAAAACGTAGATAATAGGCATAAATGATATAGAATCGAGAAAATTTGTTAGTTTTTTTTTGTTTAATTTTGTAACATTTATTGTTAAATGCTTTTTTATCACATTAATTATAGATTTATTTATTGCTAATATAATAATATTGCTAATATTGGTTCAAAAAACATTTGTGAAAATCAAATAAAAGTTCGAGTAAGAAGTTATGTTTGTGATGAGGAAGGTTCCTCATTTGAAATGTTTTTTTTGTGAAGAAGTCATCTAATGTCGTTTGCCTTTTTCTGTTTCGTTCAGCAAGCTGTTGTGGATAGCAAGATGCATCAATGACACATCGTCTTGACTTTGAACTTCTATCAATATTTGAATAATTTTGTGTAATACTGAAACAGCGTTAAGTAAGATCTTACTGTAATAAGGTTTGATTGTACGGAACCCTCGGCGCGCGAGTCTAACTCGCACATGCCCGTTTTTTTAAAAATAATTTTCATCTTTTAAAAAAGATTTTTTTTTGTTTTTTCAATAGCAATTTTGTCAGACAATAATACAGATAATATGTCGCCAGACGTTATGGAAATACATGCAACATTTCACCGATAGGCGCCGCTACTTGTAGCCACGCACGTAGCGAATAACATATCGCCTCTTTCCCTCTTTTGTTTGTGTTTTGTTCTGTTTTTATAGTAATAAATTCTGCTCATGAAAAGTACAATAAAAATTTGGATAACTCCTTTTTAGCCAGACTTCTGGTAACTTTTTAACACAAATTAAATCAGCATGCACGGCCTCGCTTCATAATTTACAGTGGATTTCATTTATAACGACCTCAGTTGTAACGATTTTTTGGCTATAGCGACGTAACACGGAAGTATACTTTTAGAGGAAAATAATTTGACTATAGCGACTTCAGATGTAACGCCGATTTCGGCTATAGCGACTAGTTTTAATGAACCATTTGTAACAAGTTCCTAGAAATCCCATGCAGATATTGCGACCCGAGTCTACACACAAACTGAAACAATTACAGATTTGTTTAAAAATATCCCCGTGTAAAATGTGTATAGTATTATTAAGTAGACATTAAGCGATTATGCGCTTTGTGCGGCTGGATAGTCTGGCAATAAATATAGTTTTCTTTCTTGCTTTCTTCCTTTCTACCTATGTATATAGCGACTTCCGGATATAGCGACGGAATTATAATGGTCCCTTCATCGTCGTTATAACCGAAATCCACTGTAGTTTATTTCATAAATTAATCGAATATGCAGTCAACATTAATTCAACGCTTGTAGTCTACAAATAAGTTTTGGCTATTTAAGATCCGTCTAAATTTAAAAATTATTTGTGGGGTTTACACGAATACCGTGTTAAATTCCACCAATAATTTTTGAAGTACAGCTTCTATAGCGACGTATCTGTTTGACGAAGGGGAAATCTGTAATTTTATAGGAAAAATTATTTAAACTCAAACGTTTGGTCTACAACATTATCAAAGACGGTGTGGTGGCGGGCGAAGTGTCCTAGGTTGCTTCAGAAAAGCCTAGAAGGACGCTTCGCCCGCTGCAACATCGCCTTTGATAAAGTCAACCGCAGTTGTAGACGAAACGTCAGGTAGACATGCCAATGGACCACGGCGTGCAAGCCCGGAAGCCAAGAAATTTTACAGTTCCTTAATAGTTCTAGCGATATTCTGATGTTTTAGATTAGATTAAGAAGTAGATTTATTTTTTCAAAAATATACATATTGTAAGAACTCAAATAAGCACTTACAGAAAATAAAAGAAAACCACAAAATTGAATTATATATAATTCGTAATGAAATGTTTTCTCTAATGTAATCATAAGATTAAATTTTTTATCATCTTCATAATAACAACCTTCAATTATCCTTGTAGCTAAGGAACAACAATTTAAAAAATATTACATTATAGAGAGAGAGGGTTATTGTAACAAAGCTTGCTACAATAGCACCCCCCCCCCACGCGTGGGAAAAATTGCTATGGAAAAATTATTTTCCAAACCAACTGCAAAAACCCACGCGCAGGAAACAATGAAAAATTTCAGAGTATATTAAATAAAATTGAAATAATATACATTAAAAAATACATATTAAAAAAGAGTTAATTGTCTATGTTAGCAATTTTTAAGCGATCACAAGAAACACTATCTTGCTGACCATTAATGTCTAAAATAAAGTATTTATCACTTTTTGAAATAACACGGAAAGGTCCACTATATGATGGTTTTAAATTTGAAAATGCATTAACGTTTCGCACAAACACAAAATCTGCATTAATTAATGGATTTGCAAAATTAGGAACATCTTTATCGAAATAGTACTTCCTCAAACTAGTTTTTAAACGATTAATAAAATCAGTATCATTAGAATTCGAAAAATTCCGTTCAAAAAATTCTGCAGGAAGTCTTAGTGAAGATCCATATAACATTTCAGCTGGACTAGCGTTAACTTCTTGCTTTATTGAAGAACGAATAGACAGCAAAGTCCACGGTAAAACATCAATCCAGTTTTGATGAGTAGAACATTTCAAAGATTCTTTCAAACGTCTATGGAATCGCTCTACTAAACCATTAGCTTGAGGATGATATGCTGTAGTCATTATATGTTCTGTACCTATTTCTTTAAGAAAATGTTTCCACATAACTGACTGAAATTGCTGTCCTCTATCAGTAGTAATCTTTCCTGGACAACCATAACGGGAAATCCAGTCACTAATAAAAACTTTGATTATAGATTCAGTTGAAATGTCTTTTAACGGTAAAGCTTCTGGCCAACGAGAAAAACGATCAACAATGGTCAGAAGATACTTGAATCCATTACAAAAAGGTAGAGATACAATATCTAAATGTATATGATCAAATCTATTATCAGGTTCCTTAATAGGAAAAATTGGTAGTTTCACATGCGTAGTTATCTTGTTTTGTTGGCATTTTATACAATGCCGTGTCCATTCTCTCACTTCTTTATTCATACCTGGCCAAAAAAATCTGTTGACCAATTGGTTTTGCGTCGAACGAATACCAGGATGACCGAGATTATGAACAGAATCAAAAATGTTTCGTCGAAAATTTTCTGGTATATAAGGACGAGGTTTCTTTGTTGAAAACTCACACCAAATCATTTTTCCATTATTTAATTCAAACTGTTTAAAGTTAAATCTTGGTTTTGAAATTAGTTTTAAAAGTTCTTGATTATTATTTTGCGCAGAAGAAATGTCATCGAAGTTTATTGAAATGCCATCAGGGCAATAAACTTGATTAATATGTTTTATTAATGGTTTAGAAATATTATTTATTCTTGAAAGTACATCAGCAGGGATGTTATCTTTGCCTTTAATATGACAAACATCAGACGTAAATTGTTGAATAAATAAAAGTTGTCTGAGTTCTCTTGGTAAATAATTGTCTGATTTAGACTTCAACGCCAAAGTAATTGGACGATGGTCAGTAAAAACTGTAAAATGACGTCCTTCAATATAATGTCTGAACTTCTTAATTGAACAATAAATTGCAAGAAGTTCTCTTGAAAATACACTATATTTGGTTTCTGTTTTTGTTAACTTCCTGGAGAAGAAAGCAAGTGGTTTATATTCATTGTTTATCTTCTGCTGAAGAACTGCACCAATTCCAATGTCTGAAGCATCAGTGCTAATAGACAAGGGTGCTCCTCGTGCAGGATGTGACAGAAGAGCGCATTGAGCTAACGCGTTCTTCGCAAATTTAAATGATTCCAAAGCTGGAAAATCAAGAGTTACAGGTTTATCGGTAGCTTTACCAGCAACTATAAAATTATTTAAAGGAGCTAAAATTGATCCACAATTAGGAATAAACCTATTGTAAAAATTAATTAATCCTAAAAAGTTACGCAGTTTACGTTGAGTATCAGGAATAGGATAATCTTTAATAACTTTGACTTTCTCTGGAAGTGGGCTTATTCCATCAGGTGTAACAAGATGGCCTAAAAAAGTGAGTTCTTTCACTGCAAAAATACATTTTTTTGAATTAACTGTTAAGCCAAAATCACTTAATCTTTTAAAAAGTAAATCTATATGATTAAAATGTTGTTTTTCATCATCACTAAAAACCAAAATATCATCTAAATAAACAAATACAAAATTAAGACCAGAAAGGACTGTAGACATAAATCTTGAAAATGTTTGGCCAGCATTTCTAAGGCCAAAATTCATCTGTAAATATTCAAAAGAACCAAATGGAGTAATAATTGCAGTTTTAGGAATATCATCTGGATGAATTGGAATTTGAAAATAGGCTTGTTTTAAATCTATTTTAAAAAAAAATTTCTTGTTCGAGATTTTATATGTAAAATCTTGCAAAAATGGAATAGGATATCTATCAGGAATAGTTATAGCATTAAGTCTACGATAGTCTCCACAAGCACGATAAGATCCATCTTCTTTTTTAACCATGTGAAGAGGACTTGACCAAGGGCTATTAGAACGTCTAACAATTCCCGACTTCAGAAGTCTATCAAATTCTGATTTGGCAATATCATATTGTTCAGGATTAAGTCTTCTAGGAGCAGAAAAAATCGGTTTACCGTTCGTAAGAATTCTATGAAAAAAATTATGATTAATTTTTTTCTTAATATCAAAATTATTTAGATCAGGATATTTGCTAAGTAATTCTAAATAGGGATCATTGAAAGAAATGCTTGAAACATATTTATTGGAAAGTGAAAGTTGTCGAGAAATAAAATTAATGGAAATGTCGAAATGTGTTAAAAAATCAAGTCCCAAAATTGGAAATTGAACTGGAGCTATAAAAAAATTCCAACTGAATAGTCTTCCTAGACTAAAGTCTAATTTTAAGTTTAATTTACCAGTAGACTTAATATAAGAACCATTAGCAGCGGTAAATAATTTGGTATTAAAAGTTATTTTTTGTTTCAAATTATTAGTGATTGAACTTGGTATAAAACTGTTTGTTGAACCAGTGTCTACTAAAAACTTTATATTATTTATCTTGTCAAGACAAAATAATAATTGAGATGATTGGATTTGTATATTGGAGAGTTCAGAAACTATCCCAATTCTATTTACAGAATTATCATTGAAAATACATTCAGGAACACATTTGTTTGCACGACGACCGAATGTTTTGTGATGGAAACAGATAAAAGGTTTATTATTATATGAAAGCTTATTAGTATTTTTATTCGAAATTTTTTTATTGTCATTAGAATTAGATAAAGATGATTCTAGAAAAGTGAGATGTTCAGTAATTTTATCGATAGAATCTGTAAGAGGTTTTAAAATTTTATTATCTATAGAAGATTCAACCGAATTAAACGAGTTTTGATTAAATAAAAAAATCTTATCGGCAATAGTAGCAAGAGAATTTAAATTTTGATTTAAATTTGGAATAAGAGAGATTTGTATGTTATTAGGAAGTTTATTAATAAAAATATATTTAAGATTTTCTTCACTTAAGTTTAGATCTCTTGAATAGCGCTGAATTTTAGTAAGAATAGAAGATGGTTTATCAGAATTAGAATCACTAATTGAAAAAAGCTTTTTCAAATTACTCATTTGGTCAATGCCAAATCTTTGTAAAATTTCACTTTTCAAAATTTCGTAAGGATTGTTAGCAGGAATATTAAAAATTACATTACTTACGAGAGAAGCAATGGAAACTGGTAAAGAAGACACTAAAAGGTCATATTTTTTTAAAGAATTATTAATATTATTTAGAGAAAAGAGTCTTTCAATTTGAATAAAATAAATTTCAGGATCAGTAATACTGAATTCTGGAAGTTCAATTTGAACAATATTTTTGTTTGACATAATTAGTGATAATAAAAATATTACTTATCTCAAAAATTAAGATGCGTATTCAATCAGCTGTCGGGGTCACCAATTGTAAGAACTCAAATAAGCACTTACAGAAAATAAAAGAAAACCACAAAATTGAATTATATATAATTCGTAATGAAATGTTTTCTCTAATGTAATCATAAGATTAAATTTTTTATCATCTTCATAATAACAACCTTCAATTATCCTTGTAGCTAAGGAACAACAATTTAAAAAATATTACATTATAGAGAGAGAGGGTTATTGTAACAAAGCTTGCTACAATATTCTGCATATTACATGTGAATATATATTTTGAGAGATATGCCCCCATCTTCAACAACTGTATCGTGTCGTATTTATTTCTACATTTTATACTTTGTGTTTGTAAGATTTCAAATACGTGACGTGAAATTCTCCATTACTTTTCGCCCTTGGGCAGTTACCGCGGTAACTTGAACCGGCTCTGATTGCAGTAAGTAATAAAAACACCGAAAACGAAACGAGTGGCAGGAAAATGTTTGACCTTGGGGTGCAGAAGTGGGATTTACATGACGTGTGAACTGCAAACAACAGTTTCAACAGAGTTGCCAACCTTAACTGATAAAATGCCCTCCATAAGCGTGAGCTGTATTATAGTATTTGATAAGATAAAAATCTTGACTATTTGGTGAAAGAAATAAAACGAAATTAGTATTTATTTCTGTTGTACTAACGCATGTAACATTTTCGACTACGAATTTACGCTTCTATTTTATAAAACTAGACAGTCTTTCCATAGGGGTAATGGCACACTATTTTCTATATTTCATTTATTTTAAATGGCCGATTATATATTTCTTTATCTCGTTATTTACTAAAAATGACAGCCAATTGGGCGACAGGACCATTCCAGCTTAATATTGACATTTGAAATATTATAATAAATAAAATAAAATTTCTGTTAAAGCGTGCGGGGACGCGAGTAACGACTAGTAATAAATATTGTGAAATTTGCTATTCATTTACATAATTTGAGTTGACGTAAAAATTAACCAAAGCATGCTTGTCAGCTACTTAACTAATTTATTTCCGAAACTATGATCTAGAAAAAAAATTGTACGAAACTTTGGAAAACTAAATAGAATAATAAATGATCTGTATCGTGTTAACAGACAAACAGACGCACAGACTTTTTCAAAAATATGTTTTTTGGATTCAGGGCACGTCAAAACAAAAAAAAACCGGGTCGCAGTGCCAAAACCCTGCCGACAATATAGTGTATTTGCTTATACAGACAGTGTGGCTTTATTTTGCGAGCTTAAGTTGATTTTTGGACAAAATAAAAAATTTTACTCCTTAATACACCCCTTAGAATATCATTTTTTTTCTTAATTGCAATATTATTATAAATCGAACCTCTATACCAAATTATATAGAACTTTCAGTAGGTACATAATTCACTATTTGTAAACTAGTGTTTTCATAAAATTTGTAAGTCCGGTCCTGTCGGGCCGATTTTATTTAAATTTCAGGGACACCTTTTAATTACTACTAAAGGGTTAAATGTCAATTTTGAAACGATTCTGAGAATTTTTTCGGTATTTTGGGGCCCAAAAACATTTTTCAACCCCTAAAAACTACCCTTAAAATGCCCCAATTACGCCCATTTTAAATAGGCTTCTTGCGGTGATGGATTTCAACACGTGGAGCAAATTTCATTAAAATCAATTAATTCTTTCGAAAGTTATTGCCCGCACATATATATATATATATATATATATATATATATATATATATATATATATATATATATATATATATATATAAACATTTTCAAAAATGGTGCCAAAGTGTTTAGGAGGTTATGAAACGTCGAGAAATTTTGGTCCGACCCCTAGGTCCCGCCATCCGACCAACGCCAATAGTGTATGTTGCCTTATGGCAAATACACTAAAAATGTTTTAAAATTTTGAAAAGTGAATTTTGGCCTAAATTAGTACCATTGCAAAAAACAAAGTGAAACGGAGAGCTTTGTGTATGGTAGTTTTCTCGACTTGCAGTCCCTAGAGAAAGAATTAAGAGAAATGTCGTTCCCAGAGAGTAATTTAAAAAAAATCACAAAAAATACGGTGATAGGGGATTTATCCGGTATGAAAAGTTGACGTAAACGATTAACATTTTTCCAAATTTAGAAAAATTCCCCTGGGAGATTTGCAACACTGGTTTAGATGTTTCACTACAGCTGTAGTAGTTGTAGGTACAAGTAGCGAGATATCTGTATACAAGATGTACCAGAAATGACGCTGAGGATTTTAGTGGTATAATATTATTATTGATCATTGAATTCAAAGTAGCTGAAATTGCTTAACACGTTAATCGCCACGATAATATCAGAAAAATTTTCACATGGGCCATGGTAACTTTATTAGATAATTTAGTTAAAAATGTATTTAATTTCATTGTTTGTAGTAAGCCAAGAAATTTTCAGGTTTTGTTCCTGATATAGGCCAAGCTTTCTAAACATAATGCAAATGATCGTTTGCGTCGGACATCTGTGATTGACGTGGCCTTCTACCAAATCGCGTACGTCAGACATATATGTCTGACATGGCTCATGTAGAACTTCTTAGCGTCAGACACATATGACTAACATGGCGATTAACGTGTTAAAGTGATATGTGGCTTATTTATGTTATTGCTTAAAGTTAATTTTTGGCAAATAAAAAACAGCATGCATGATTTTCTCAAAATTTTCTTCAACATGGCATAACTCTCTAACCTTTCCGAATTGGACCTATGTTGATATAGCTTTTACCATTCCATGGTACTTATTTAGATCAACATTCACTTTTCGTTTTGAGGTCCCCTGAATCCAAAAACCATATTTTTGAAAAAAGTCAATGCGTTTGTTTGTTTGTAAACACAATACAGGTCAAACGGATGAGCGGATTCAACCAAATTTTGGGAGGATATTTAGTATGCAAAAATGAAGAGCGCTATTGTTTTTGGGGGAAAACGATGCATGCGTAGAAGAGATATATTGTGCTATAATGTTGTTTTCTGTATAATGATAATATACTTTTTATAACGGTTTAGTATTCTATTTATTTTTGCAAGAAAGTTTCGTAGATTTTTTTTTCTAAATTTCGTAGTTTCAGAAGTAATTTGAAAATAAAAAAAATCAAATGTTCTTTTGTTCTGAAGTTGTGTTAAAAATAAATTTAGTTAGGTAGCTGACAAGCCTCCTTTGGTTAATTTTACATGTAAAATCATATTATGTAACCATGAAAATGTTTAACATGTTTCCTAATATTTCTTACTTGTCGTTACGTAAAGCGATTTTGGCGATTTTTCGATCCCCAGCTCCCTTGGTGAGTTGTCATGAGATTTTTAAATCTGTGCTTAATTGCGTTAGATTGATTTAAAGAGACATAATTTGCTTATTCATAAGACTAGTATTTAAGACTACTAAAAACGTTGCCTATAAAATTTTACTTAGTTTAGCTCAGTTTTCTCGCAATTTTACACTGTTTCTTGTGAAGACCTCCCCTCTCCCTACGTAAGATTGGGTGAGATTCGGCGAGATTCGGCTTGACCCCCTCCCCCTTAAACGCCTCATGTAATTAATTGGCGTTTCTTTACCCGCGTCACCGCACACTTTAACAGAAATTTTATTTTATTTATTTATATGTCATGTGAATATTCTTTAAGTTGAAATGGTCCTGTCGGCCAATTGGCTGGAATTTTTTTGCTTAAAATTACCTAAGGAATAGATTTCTGAAGTTTGTCGCGTTCCTACCGGATCATCCTGTATATAGACACGGATGTATTATGCTGGTGGATTTTATATATATACACGGGGTTATGCAGGTAATGGAACGGGGGCAGCGCGTCCTACGACAAGCGATAGACGCCTGACGGCGCGTTCGTTCGCTGGGTGGAGCTCAGGCGAGTTCGTGCCATCGATCGGGCCTTGCCTTACAACGCCACTATAGTAGAACGGCGGCGGCGGCCAGCCGAGCAGCTAGGCTATCTCACATAATGAATATTGTATGTGTACGTAGCAAAGGCGAACATTTTGATTCCAAGCCGGGATTCGTATGTTTCCCGTACAGAGCTGGACAATGCTGAGAACTTAGTTCTTGTCATAATGCTTTAAGTCAGAGGTGACCAACTCGCGGTCCGCCTTGAACATTTTTCTGGCCCGCGAGATTCACCACACTTTTCCAAAATATGTTTATTTTATAATGGCCAAAGTAGTGAAAACCGATGCATTAAAAATACCCCAAATTATGCTTTTGAGTTCGGCTGCTACCCAAATTATTGAGCATCCAAATATTCAAAAATTAACTGTCCAAACTATGTGAAAAAATTAACAATGATTTTACAATAATATTCTTGCGAATATATGACGGATATTGCCTGTTTTTTTATGAGTTTACAGAATAATTGAATTATTTTCTGCGAACTAAGGGCTTGAAGTTTAATTAAGCACTTGTAATGCTTAAAGTCTTTTGTAAATCAGATGCTCGATGCGTGATGCTTAGAGCACTTGCATAAATACTTGCTACTTACTAATAAGCATTCAACAAGATTATTAAGCACTAGGAATGCTTAATAAGTACTTAAAGTTTTATAAAACACATTTCCTCTATCTTTTATGATTCTTATTTCGTTCTTAGAGATCTATTTCGTGTTTAAGTCCAAACTTCCCTATAAATTAGAAATATTGTTCATGTCAAAAATTTATGTAATAACTTAGTGTTTGAAGCTAAGATTTAAGAAGTTACTTTAAAATGCTTTGTGCTTTAAAGCACTTTAGTAAGTGCTCGATGCTTTTAAGTTTTTTTCAAAATGAAAGTGCTTGTTGCTTGATGCTTTAAGCACTTTATTAAGTGCTCAATGTCGGGTGCTTTACCCAGCTCTGTTTCTATATATACCGACCGTATTTGGCCGGTCAACTCCCTGTTATAATAGCGTGATGAAGAAACCTTCCCAAATATTCAATTCAACCTAAAACCGCATGAAAATGGGTTGAATGGTTTGCGGGCTTATTGGGTTCATGCAGACAAGATTGTTTTGTTACGATTTGTTTAAAATTTTGCGACCGATTTTTCATCAACTTTCCGTTATTCGGTTGAGCTTAAATTTTACATACATGTGTAGTTATACGATGACAATACAATATTAGGCTAACTAGCTGACTGGCCCGGCTTCGTCCGAGTGCAAATCACACTTTTAATAAAGCACACTTGAACTTAAAAATAGAACACGGTGAACTTCACAACGATTTTTTTTGTAAAATTTTGAAAAGTGAATAGTGACGTAATTTTGACCCCACTTGTAGAGTTGGATTGATGAACATACCAGCTGGGATAAGAAGTTTTAAAAGTAATGGTCTGTTTCTGCACTGAACTACACCAATATGGCGACATGAACTGTGTGTGCATAAACGATGAACGATTTGCGAAAACGTGTGCTCGTTCACGGGTGCGATTCGTTCGATTTGATGAATCGGTCGTGAACGAATCTCTTTTACTGGATGTATGTGGAGCTCTGGGCACCAAGTTTCATTTTAACACTCACTCTTTCCTGGATTTCCCTCATTCCTCAAACGATTGCGTCCAGTTGTCCTCAAGGGAACAGTTTTAATTGTGTGCATAACTAATGAACGATATTAGTCCCGAAACAGCGGTGAATGCTAAAAATAGATCGAATATTTTGGCGGCTATTTAGCTAACGAGTGTTTAAAAAGTCTGGGCAGTTGATAAAAAAATCATTGAAAAAAATGTGGAAAAATAAATTTTGCTATTTCTGGAGTTATCTTTATCTTCAGTCACTGATAACATTTAGGGAAGGCGCTTAAAAATGGCACAATATTATAAAATTGTCAATAACAAAAAAATACGTCATGTAAAAAAATAAGTTGACAATTTGGTGTAACGGTTAGCGAGCTAGCCTTTGGACCCGACTGTAGTGGGTCCGAGTCCCACCTTTGTTTATGGATGTAATTTGTTAATTAAGCACTAATGGACTTGGTTGGTTTTTTTTAATCCCCCGTTGGCTTCAAGAATTTAATCCCATGTGCCAGACACAATGTGATGACGATTAAACAAACAAGGAACAAAGGAGCCAACACCTTTTCTCGCCACAGGCCCAAGCAGCATTAGGATCCCAAAACAAACACAGGACTCTGACCTTGGAAAAAAACACAAAAAATGACTACTGTTAGTAGGTGTAGGACTCATATAGTAATGCTATGTTTGGCACAATATTTTTTTAATACCTATTTCGTATACCTCGAAGTTTTCTGCATGCACGTATTGACGTACGTCCGAGCTTTACAGCTCGCAACTTGTTACGGATCACCTTGAATTATATTTTATTATTTTATATTATTTATTATGTTGACTACACATTCGAAATATAACCACCGTTAAATCAAGCGATGTTTAATTGCTGCACATCTATTATTAACAAATATCTGTGGCTCAAAATTTTGGTAATTTTTTAGATCACGTGAATAGTCTGTTTTTCACTGCACTAAAATAATAGCACCGCCGTTACATTTTTCGAGGTACCATTCCACTAAACAAATAACACGTCGAGCGGTACAGCCCTCGAGGGAACCAGTTTATTCGTCGACACATAGACACATGTGTGGGTAGGAACGTACCTCGAAGCATCTCATCAGAGATGTTGTTTTAAAGCCGCTGTGCACGAGGTTGATTTTGCCGCTGGACTCGCTACTGAAATCTGTGTTGGCTACAAGGTTGGAAATAACGTCATTGCGAACTCCGCAGCGTGGATACACACTGAATTTCAAAATTAGAACCTGGGCTATTTTACGTGCTTGATTTTCTACTGACTGAGCAAAAACCAATCAGAACTCAATATCTTGTCACGCGGACACCATGGTTAAAAGTGTGTGTTCTGTTCCATTTTGGAATTGTCACTGTGCACGCACCAAAATCATCTACAAATCCAGCTGTAAAACACGCATCGTATGAAGCGACACGTCACAAAATGCAGCGCACAGCACGCTTGGAACCTAGCAGCGAATCCAGCAGCAAAACCAACCTCATGTGCAACGGTCTTTACAGCTAAAAACAGGCTACAGGATGATTCACATCCGTTACTTATTGAAGTTCGTTCTAGAAGCAGTTTAAAATTAGAATTTAGGTACAGTCGAAATGTTTTAACACTAAAAAGGCAACTTGCAAAGAAATTAAGCGACCAGATAATGCCATTAATAACTTAAATTATTCTGGTATATGTTTAAAATTAAACAAGTCGGTGGTTATTAGTGGTAGTCTATGAATAAAATAAAATTAAAAAGCACACAGAAAATTACATTAGCAAATACGAGAGAAGCTTCAAAAAAATACTTAAAAGTTGCGTTGCAATTGTTTAAAATAAGATAAACTTACCACCATAATTGGGTCTCACTCTTTTGTCATAGCTTATCCTAAACGAATCTAAAATGGCAGAGATGTTTACGTCACCCAGCATGCTGCCGCCACTGGTCCTGAAATGAGATATGTTTTTCAAAATTAGTTTCTAAACACAGAACGAATGATCGGAAACAGTTATATTTTAAGGATATACTGATCCCTCAGATCGTAAAATATGTTCTCGGGAAATTTTGAATGGAAGTCGCAACATTCATTTTATTACCGTTTTTATTAGCTGTGATTAAAATTTGGTTTGCTGCTTAAAAATTTCAAAAAACATATTTTTGCCCTAAAGATTGAATCAAAAAACGTGATACAGTAAGACCCCGCTTAACACGGGTGATACGTTCCAAAAAATTTCTGCGCTGTACGAAACAGCGCTAGACGAAGTCATCTTAATACTTAGATAATAGGCATACGTGAAACAGAACCGAGAATAAGAAAATTTGGTAGTTTAATTTTGTAACATTTATTGTTAAATACTTTTTTGTCACATTAATTATAGATTTATCAATTGCCAATATCGATTTTTGTTCATAAAACATTTATGAGAATCAAATAAAAAATCCAGAGTAAGAAGTTATGTTTGTGATGAGGAAGTTTCCTCATTTGAACTCTATCAACTTTTGAGTCATTTTGTATAAACTGAATATTTTCATTAAAAAATTACAGTTTAAAAATTTTAACAATTCATTACAGGAAATAACATTCAGAATAAACAAATGCCGCCATCTTGTGGCAATCTGCTTATTTTAGCAGTTGTCGGTAATATTAAGTGACGTAGTGGTGCTGAAGTCTCTGAATAGAAAATAGAATAGAATTTGTTTCCACCCTATTATATTACGTAACTGACCACTAACGGTGCGAAGTATTCGCACGGGTCCGCTAGCTTATGTTAATGGGTAAAAGCACAGCTTTCGAGAGTTCTTATTGAACGCGCCCCAGGAAATACGATTGGGATAAGGTTATCGCGATCGTAAAAATTTATATCTATATTTTAAATCTTGACGCTTGCTATATCTGTATATGATAACTGTCAACGGAATATAGCTGTCTCGGTTATATTTCATAGTTTTTATTACTTGCATTTGCCTATAGGTATATAGTAATATGGCACATACACTATTGATGTCGGTTGGATAACAGGACCAATAGGGACCGAACAATAAAATCTCGACTTTTTACATCAAGGCGATCGAGAGACAAGCGAACTACTAAAAATCGTTATTTACGGATAATACAAATGCATTTTGATTTTTTATTTTCACACCGAGAGATGGCGTTACTGTGTTCATTTACATAATATCATGCAAGTACTATAAGCCTTATTAAACATTATTTGCACAAATGAATATTTTTGTTGATCATGTTGCCACGGAGAAATGGCGTTACTGTGCTCATTTTTATAGGGTCCCGTACCTAAAAAGAACCCTTATAGGATCATTTCGTTGTCCGTCTGTCTGTCTGTCAAGACCCTTTTTCTAAGGAGTGCGTGGAGATATCAAGCTGAAATCAATATTCAATACTCAGGTATGCGATCCCTTGGAGTCGTGAAAAAATCAAACTTCTAAGTCAACGCAATTAAAAGATACGGCCGTCGTTTATGCCGCGTATTTTAACACTGGTAAAGGAATCAAAACCTATAGGGTACATCCCGTTGACCTATAATAATGAACTGTGGCAAGAGCAATGTCTAGCATAAGTAAAGGAAAAAATCCGAAAACCGTAAATTTGTAGTTACATAAAAAAAACAAGTTTTTCTATTAACGTCAAAATAGTGCATATTAGCGACATCGGACGGAATCTCTTAAAAGCTTAAAAGCGCCTTAGTGTGTATTACTATGACAACAAATAATAAAAATAAAATAAAGTAAATAAATATTTTACGGTGGAACGGAACCCTTCGTGTGCGAGTCCGACTCGCACTTGGCCAGTTTTTACGTATTACTTCAAAAGTCTATCTTAAGATAGAGAAGTGATTAGACTTTTTTTGACAGTTGAACCAAATGTCACGTTATTGCAAGGTTAATGATAGTGAATATATATTTTTCCCGGAACAATTTGCAGAGGAAGTCAATTTAGAAACAATACTGAACTTAGTAATTATTAATGTAAGTTACGTGACGTCATGTTGACGTCAGTGTCGGATGTCAACAGCATTAATATAGAGTAGGTCCTTGCGGTTGGCGCCTTTTGTCTCATCGTGGCAACAAGGCGTATACTGCTATTTAATCGCGGCTTTGGTCCGAAGGATTTTTTCTCACCTTCGACCGACGCCGGTAATATTGTATAATGTTAAAATAGTAAATTTTATATCTTTAGTTGCGTAATGAGTTGTGATATTATGTAAAAAATGTCCTGGTAGTCGTGGGACTACCGGTAGACGTGTAATCATGTATCAGATTCGGAGGCCGCTTAAACTCTGACGGAGTTTCATCAATCTTCACATCATGATTGCCATTTTTTAAGTTTTCGCCCGATTTCTATGATTTTAGTCTCAAACGATAGGCCTGTTGGTTCTGTGCATAAGATTTGTTGGTTTTCGGTTTGAAATTTTTGGTTAGAATTTTATCGCGATTTTTAAGTCGAAACATTTCAAATTTTTGTTCAAATGTTGTTATTATTTTCTGTGAGTGCTTCTGGTACTCGGAATTGATGTTATTGGAAAGATTTAGTTTCAGTGGATCACAACGCACTTTGTATTTTCGCGATCGTACTTCTGTCAGGTTGTTTACTAATCGTGCCTTCTGTTGTTTTACATATACTTCTAATGGTAGCTGACAGGTAAAATTACTGTTGCGTACTTTTAAATAAATTTGCCCATAGTACCGATTCGTATTTTCAGCTTAATATTATAGTAGATCTTCGATAACTCAAACTATAAATCAATAAAGTTGTCTGTTCCCTTTTCCACGGGCTCCTTTATTTAAAATACGAAAGCCCAAATAGTTAAACGAATAACTGAGTAGTTGACCCTCAGAAACTCAAAGTTGTGACTGCAATTATGTAACGTTTGGATTTAAAGATCTTGGTCACCAGGGATAATAAATAAGAGACTGGGTAAATCTACATTTCTAGTCAATTCAGAAAATCGTTTACAAAAAACTAAAAAAGACATTCGGATCATATTAGAAGATATTCTGTAAATATAATAATATTCTGCAAATATGGGCAGTGACAATGTACTTAACATTTCTAATAATATTGAGTTGACTGACAATGACCAAGTGCAGATAAACAGTTCCAATGATAAAAATATTCAAAGTGATTCCGATAAGACAAACGAAATAGTTAATGAAACTAATTTAAATGTGACTGAAAATAATTAATCTGAAGGAACCTTTATCTTCACAGCCTCGTTATCCAATTAGACAACGATTGCCTGTTGTCAGATATACTCCTGAAGATTAAAAATAATGAAACTATATGAATTTGTTTTCCATTTTCGTTTTAGGTTCAAAAATAATAATTAGATTTATTTTATTTTGTAACAATTAGTTGTACTGTAAACCTCTGTTAAAAGAGTCATTAATAAACTAGCTATCAAACAGTAAAGTCGTGAATTATTCCAATATACAACACAAACGTTTTAACTTATTTTAATTTATCGAGGTTCTACTGTATACTGTTTGTATAAATAAACTGAAAATTCAGGTTGGTATTTTCACCGCTGACTTATATGTTTATAGATTTGATGTAATATTTGTGACATGTAAGTCTACACAATTTTGTTACGTTTCTTTAAAGGAAGGAGCAGGTCAAATGTTCACAGAGGCTAATCGTGTCAGGTTATGCTAGGGTATCGTTTCATATAAAATGCGTCGACTGTGTTAAAGTGAGTAGCTAATAATGGCGAAGCTATTATCAACTCATAAGCTTCTAATTATAGATATAAAGTTATGCATGTATGTGAGCTTTAACGTAATATGTGCGTAAATATTGTGCGAGTAGCTAAATAATTGATATCATTTATTTTCGTAATAGTACTTTGCCTGCTCTAAAACGATATAAGTAACGTGGCTTCAAACAGGATTTAAATTGGTTGTGATAATTGGTGTATTAAAACTAATTATTCGTTATTTATTTTTTGTTTATTTATACCCTACGGCCTACAAACAGGTCAAAATCTAATTACATGTAGGATTATAGAAAATTAGGATAAGATAGGCAACTTTGTGGGCATAGGAGTAGCTACAAAACCAAGGACCCCGATGCAAAAATGAAATCGGAGCACTATCTAAAATGGTTAAGTTTTATCGGCACAGCGCCGACCACACGGAGCCTTATTTTCAATATTAAATGAAAAGTATTAATAGTAGAGATGTAGTTCCGAGAGTCGACATTTTTTTCATAAATTTCCTCCTTTCTAGGAATTTTAATTTCATTAGCATTAATAGTTTTTAGAGTTATTTGCAAAACATTAAATCTCCTTTTTTGGGTTTCTTTAATTGTTAATAAATTTTGCAATTGTTAATGTGCGGATTTAAAACTGTTTCACATTTTTCTAGAGGTTATTATTGTTATAGCTTCACTTTGTAATTATTGTTGTCAAATTGTATTTCTTACCGGTCTTATAGCACATCTGGATCGAAGGACCAAATTTTATGTTGAATAATTGAGTGGACTGTATTTTTTATTATTTGCTTATTTCACTGAAAACTACACTTTTCCTGTTTTCGTTTACACAATCTCGTTGCTAAAGTGACAACAAACAAAATATCCAATACGTATTTTAACTCGCAGTTGCAAAAATTAACACGTTTTTCAACTTGTGAACCAGACTGCAGGGAAAATTCTGTATTCGATTAGGATATTTAAATAACGTTTTCGACCGTCACTCAGGGGACCGAGAGGCCTCCTGAGCTTGAGGATCCCGGTGCACTGCACCGCCTAGTCCTTCGTTAGCTACGCCACTGGCTATAGCCTTGAATAAGGATCTGGAATTAATTGTGGAAAATCATGAAAAACCTCAGCAGATGACCGGTACAGGAATTACCGCTTTTCGGCGAAAGACAGTAGGAAAAAGTCCTACCGGGACTCGAACCCGGTACCTCCCGAATGCGGGTCTAGTGCTCTCACCACTACGCTACATCGCTATAGTTATTGATTCTTGGTAGGACATGATCGAATAACTAGTAATAACAACACAAATTCCACAAAATGATTTCTTCGCATAACGATCGTTTCAACATCTTCTGAAGCATAGACTTAGGCTCCACATCCACTTAATCGGATCGGATCAACTCGGCACGGACGGCAGTTTTGGGATACACGAAGTTAAATGAGTTCCCACGCACTAGTCGGCTCGGATCGACCCGACAACATCCAGTGTGTGCCGTTTTGAGCCGATCCGTTTCGATTGGTGTGTACTTTTAGTCTGTGCACTTAAAAATGAACTAATGCTCGGTTGCAGAAAGCATTATCAGAAAATCTGATTTGACAAGAAAAGCATTGTAGAGGTTTAAATCGATCCTGCTCGAAAAATAATTAATTGATTTTTTTTAAACTGTGTATACATGTATTTAACATTGTTCTTTGCACAGTTTCCACTTCGGAAAAACATTTTTAACCTTTTCACAGTTACACACGTATATATTCGTTCTTCCATTGTAACTTGTATGTGTTACAGACGAGTATAATCCGTTGCAAAAATTTAGAGAAGAAATTACCATAAATTAAAAAATTTCTAATTTTTTCATAAAATTGTATTAAAATACATTGTTATTTTCTGTGACGTTTAAAGTCACACGTTTGCGTGACTCAGAAATCACTGACTAGGTATCTACCAAATGTCATATTTCTAGGTCAGATATTTTCTAAATGCGATCGGAGGACTCAATATTGTACCATTTTGCGGGCCTACACGTCGCCATTTTGAACTAAAAAAAATATATATTTATGTTTTTCTTACTGTACTCAAAAACCAGAACCCCACTTGACTATCTACTAGGGATTGTAATGCTGGATCCAACAATCCAGCTGGATCCAGCACATTTTTCGCCTTGCTGGATCCAACATCTGGTGCTGAATCCAGCGGTGCAGATCTGCAATCAGCGAAAAACAAGTAATTAACGGGATCTGAGAAGGATTATGATAAGATATTGAAGAAAGAAATGGCACTTTATGAAAGTGAGGGAGTAAGAGGTGAAAACCTAACTTTAATCAATGATTATTTGATGACACTCAAACCAACCATCAATAACATATCTTTTTTGAGATCTTACTTTCAGAAAAGTAAAAAAAAACCGTTACATAATTGATTGGCTTCATTCTTTAAAAGACAAATCAAGTCTTAAATTATATAATTTATATTAACGTTTTATTTCTAACACGAGTTAAGAGTTAATTAAAGATTTTATAAGGGGGCTACGCAATTTTATTTTGAAAATTATTGAGACTGAGAAACTGAAAATACATAGTAAAATAGGAAAATAAATAACTATTTCAGATATCTAGAATATCAATGTAGATGATTTATGATTGTATTGTAATAATTAATAATAATACTCCGAGTACTCGTAACTATTACTTAATATTAGAGTACTTTACTGATGCCAAAAATTACTTATAACTACAAACGAATATTTGATGTAAAAGTAGACAAATAGTTATTAAAGTTTTAAAAAAATTGTTTCATTTATTTGAAAAATCGATTAATGCTGGATCCAGCTAGATTTGTTTTGATACAGCATAAATCCAGCTCATGGATTGAAAATGCCGTTGATGGATTGCAATCCCTACTATCTACAAAAAAAAGAAATTTACGGTCCTTGTCGATGTATAAGTGTTTCCTTTAAAAAAGATTAACATCTGCCTGTATTTGCGTCATCAACTTTTATTATTGTAGACTTATTGTGTCCTGTTTTTGGAGTCTTTGGATACAGACCCGTGAAGAGTAATAAACAACTAATGACGTAAGATATTCCTACATCTAGTGCATGTTAATATATGCGGTACTTACCCGGCACCATAAACCGACAACCTGGTGGTAAATACGACCAGAGCTGCAACGTACACCATCGCATGGTGAATCTGTGTTTTGAAAACGTCCATGTCGTGTCCCCGGGGGTACAACAGCGGGGACGACGGAGTCTCCGGTCGACGGCCCGCTTTCTCAGCAGCCGTCGTAATCTGCTACCGATTCCATCACTCAAGAAGCACTTAAATTGCCTCGGCTATTAAAACGTATAATTAGCACTTTTGATCTTCTTTTCACGCCCCGTACCCCTTGGTACTATTGTTGCAACACACTACACACACATACACGGACAGATAGCTCGGAGCTATACATTGCAAGGCGCGATGCGTCCTATACGATTGTTCACCTCGTACTGCCGGTCTCACAATCCCTGCTGCTCTACTTGTGTCCTACGGTCCTAGCGTTTGTGTTTTGTTCCATAATGACGCGCATGATTTGTTCTAGAGCGGTTTTAACCGCCGCCGCGCCGCTGTTATGCGAAGCGAATGCATTTTGCTACTGGAAGTAATATCCCTTTTAAAATTTTGAAGTTACACTTATTTTGGCGCGTTGGGGGTAAAATTTTAGCAGGCAACGAAAGTGTGCGCGCAAAACTAACAAAAATTCGACAGTATTTCTTTTTTTTGCTTAAACAAAAAGACTGCACAAACGTGTAGTTTGAATTTTTTGGAAAAGATTTCTCAGGTTGTAATTTGCTCAATAGGTACATGTTTAATATTCAACATTAATCAAACTGGAAAGTTGTTCGTGTGGACCTCAAGGGTCGCATTTGTGGAGTTCTAATTTTTAGTTTTGAAGCTGTAAGTTTTTCAAAAATTTAGAAAAGTCTTCTAAATTAAAAACTGTTACGTTTTGAAAATTGCTTTACTTTACCTGACAATTGTTTTCTCATTTATTTATTTATAGTAAATTTCGGATTAAAGGAAACAACTTTGTCTGTAACGAAACTGCGATGTTTTCCTACTTTTTTGACTTTTTATTTTTATTTAGAACTTTTTAGTTTTGGAATCCATTCGCCTACAGGGTATTAATTTCTATCATCCGCCATATTGAATCTGCGATGACGTAGTATATCCTAAAACATGCATACCACACTGTTAAACTGATTACCTTTGTTTTCGATGTCAGCTAACGAAACTGAAAAATTTGTGGATATACTTTTATCACTTGGCAGTTGGTAATGTGGGAATAGAACTGGTCTTAGCAAATACAGAACTTTATTTGGATCATTTTGACGATATGTCCAGGACTACGTTTTGATGAAAATATTTACCTATAACGCTGTTAGGCTGCAGAAAGTGTCGTCAAAAAATCTAGTTTAACAATGATCTCAGGTTGTGACGACATATTTTTTCTAGAATTTTTAAATTGATCCTGCTTGAAAAATGATCGACTCATATTTCTACATTGAAATAGCATTTTCTAGGCATGCATTTTAGTTTGAAAATAGTATATTACAATACCAGGACAGAAAGTTGAAATTCCTGCACTGCGCGAGGCGAAGTCGCGAGGACATCAAGTCTAGCAGTTCAGGAATTTCAATTTTATGTCCGTGTTGTGTATACTATTTTTATTTATACTTGGTCGAAAATTTGTTTATTATCAAAATTTTTAGTTATTAATATCATAAAAAATACAACCACGTTCCATGCAGCAGGCAGCTTGTTATGCGGTCATGCTTAATTTTTGTTCCTTATTTCAGCGCTTTTTTCTGATATTCACATTACATTTTTCCGTCTTTCTCTAGTTTACTTACCGGGTATAAAGAAAAAATTTTTTCGTCCCGCTGTTATAGATGACGTGCAAGTAATTCCAGCAGAGCATAAATGTTAAACTAACATCGAAGCCCAAAGTACCTACTTTCGACCGAGTATGGAGAAAACGATTTTTTTTCAATGTAAATCAGACATAAGTATTTTGTTTTTCTGTGAGTACAGTCTATTGTTTTACATAACTAAGAGTTTCATAACGACACTAGACTGTTCCTGGATATATAAAAACTATAATACGTGATTGGTGATTGTGAAATCACATTTTCTGGCATCTCTATCCATAAGTACTTTATGTTTAACAAGCTAAGAATATGGATATCCGTGCCTGGAATATTACTTGAAAATCCATAACTTTTTTTGAAAAACCCGCTAAATAAGTCAGCCAAATACCGTTAAAAAAAGATAGTATATGTCTCTTTTTCTCTGTCTCATAATCTTGTTGCTATCTTGTGGTTTGGAGTCGATTGATGCAGATAGATTAAATTTAAAATTTAAAAAAACCCCGACACAAAAAAACCTTTAAAAAGTAAAATATATCTATTAACCCTTTAAATCTAATATAAATACTAATATTATTATTCAAGCTTCGTCGCTTTACTTAGCGGTCTCCTGATGCCACGACGCTTGGATAATAATATTAGTATTTATATTAAATTTAAAGGGTCAATACATATTATTTTTTACTTTTTAAAGATTTTTTTTTCAATTTTTAAGTGTTATGGGTCGTTCCATGTCAAATCGACCAATAAGTTGTTTTGGATGAATTTTGGTGAGGAGTTTTCTTTTATCATAAAACGAAGGCCTGCCAAAAGAAAAAAAAAATTTAAAAATTTTCGAGGGTTATGCAAAATTCAAAATTTTACCATTTTCTCCAATTTTTCAGGTTTATTTTTCAAATATCGAGAAAACTATTATAGTTACAGAAATGGGCCAAAGTTCATTTTAAAGGGGATATTTGGGGCTATGGAAGAAATATATTTCGAAAAAAACACACACACACACACACATAACGGTCAAACTTATAACACCCCTGTTTTAAAAAAGGAGAGATAATATGTATTGTAAGCGTTCGACAACTGACCGTCCATTCGATGCTAAGACCGGCTCTGTGTGGGAAATGGGAAAATAAGATTAGAAATGTGTAGTTTTACAATTTTATTGAAATAAAAACGCAAAAACAAATATTTTTTTCATATTAAGATATATTATAATAGGTGTGTGTATAATATATACTTGTAATTAAATTCATTTCAATAGATAATTGAAATAGCTCTTATATAAAGGAATACATCTACTTTTAAGTTTACAATATCGTCACCTCCTCGTGTTTTGTTTTAGAATATTCAGTAATGAGCAAATGCATGCTCAAGGTTACGAGCTATGGGCTCTTTGATTTCCATTTACGTCACAGTGTGTCCGATTTAAGCGGGAAATTCGAAAAGACCTGGTCGTTCAATTTTAAACGTTAAATTGAAAAATTCTGAATTTCGAATGCCTTTCATAAACAGTTATTTTAGTTAGTTTTTGACACGTTAATTACATCATTGTTCACATTGTAAGTAAAGTTACGTGTAAAAAAACAACGTTCAATTTATTATGTAAAAAGCTTCTCGAACATTCCAAACGTAAAATCGTGCTATCGTAGT
Source organism: Venustoraphidia nigricollis (assembly GCA_034508555.1). Taxonomy (NCBI): domain Eukaryota; kingdom Metazoa; phylum Arthropoda; class Insecta; order Raphidioptera; family Raphidiidae; genus Venustoraphidia; species Venustoraphidia nigricollis. The sequence continues at coordinate 857,733 of JAVRKA010000030.1, forward strand.
CGATGTCACCTTGCTAAAACTATAGTTAAAAACTAATAGTTCTGTGCATTAAAATATTTAATTAAAATATTTGTAATTTATTTTTACGTCACATCAAATTAAAAAAAAATGAAGATTGTAATGCAATTTTTAGATCGTTCTGTCTATTGATGTTTAAATTTTTCAATTCTTTAACAAGAGATGCTCCTTTTCATTCCTCTTGTGCCACCAAACAAAACACGATAAAATGCACAGAACATTTTTTGTTTTTGTTCCTGTTAAGACTCAAACCGGAAACCTCCGGTCGGAATCTCAACAGTACAATAAAATTTTGTTTGTGGTCTTCTTGGTAGACAGTGGGTAAAAAAATGCACATTTTTCAGTATAAAGTAAAAACCAAGAGAACATCGTACACGGTGATTTTTTTAAAAAGGACACGCTGTATGATAATCCAAGCCACAACTTTCATTTTTTTAATTTTTTTATTAGCACTAAATGCTAAGTGTCTATAATATAAGATCACGTGAGCTGACAGTAACTTTGAATAATGTCTTACGGTCATTTATATTTTCTTTAAATCATTGAAACTTTTGCAGACGTTTTAGCATATTTATCTTGTAATCTGACGACCTTGAAATATTGCGGTGTCATTCTTTTTAAAATAAGAGAAAATTGTGATGAGTCGTTAAAAATTGTCCAAAATTAACTATATCTATTAAATTTATATTAATAAAATGTTCTGTTTCTTCCGAAGAGCCGCTAAAGCGACTAAACATTAATAATAATAATAATAATAATAAATTTATTTATCAACAGACCAATAGGTCTAATTACAGATAAAAATATATCGATACGCGTGCAGACATAATTAAAAAAAAAATTAAACTAAATATCGTGAAAAATGCATTAAGAAAGTATTAGTTGTCATCATAGTTCCCTATGTCTGTAACAACTGTGAGTTGAGGTTTTTTTATTTATGTATAAGTTGGCTAAGCTGCGCGAAGTTATGAAAAAAATGAACATCGTGCTGTCAGAAAATTATTGCAGTTTTTGTGGTATGTAACTTCAGAGATTCAGTGGTGAAATTTGTGTTTCTTAAATAAAATAAATGTTGAAATATTTTAAGTCGTGGTTTTAGTGAAAATCGGTATTCTGTCAGAAAACGTTGGCCGTTGAAACAGCGTAGATACAGTGTTTAACGAGCATACGCGACTTCATTCGAACGGTAGTTCGTTTTATCATTTGTAAGTACTTATACAACTATCATAATAAAATGACAGTAGTCATTCTAACTTTACTTTTTGTATTGCAATATTAGAATCACAGGGACATTTCACAGTATGTACAGTTGAAACAAATATAATAACTTGCTTGACTAGTTTGACTCAATTAAAATTGTAACAATTCAAGTGTGATTATTCGTGACAAGCATACTCATTTTTTACGTTTTATATAATTAGTATAGATTTTGCAGCATTAAACTTTTTTTACAATCAACCGTAATTAGTAAACTAATTAATTAAATCATAATTGCAGATGTATAAACAATACTAAAACGAACTGCACTTTTTTTTAACCAATCAAATTCGTATACATCAGTCTTCTTTTGTTATTCAGTTACCGCTCAGCGCTGGCGACTTATAAAATTATACAATTTCTTATAAACATATACAAGTGTGTGAAAAATGTATTATTTAGAATAACAGCTGTTATACTGCGTGTATTTTTGGTGATAGTGAGAGTTTTCTGCATGGATGTGTGTATTATAGTAAATGAGAGAGTGCTCTGGAATGTTTTTTTTCTATAAATGCCTGATTGAGGGCAGATAATTAATATGTCCGAAGAACAATATCAATAAATCAGTGATTTTCTATAATCAGACACAGCGAGTCGCAGAAGACACTGGCGTGCTGACACATTGCGGTTAAATAACTTATCTAGTAAATAGAAAAATCGCCGATTTTAACGTAAAGTCTCTCGATTGAAATCATACAGGGTATTCCCTAAAGAACGCTTTAAGGCGTAACTCCGCTATTTATATTGTCCAATTTTAATAAATACAAAAACTGAAAGAAATAATTCTAGAAATGTTACAAAAAAAAATTCTTTTTAACATCAATTTTAATGTAAAGCTACACCCAACTTTTTGAAGCTATACTTCTTTTGGCGCACAGCTAATGGAAAATTGACAGTATGCCGTTGGCCATAAAAGACCCAGACTGAAATGACAGATGTACGAAATCAGTGCATAGTATATAATATACTAGACGAATATAACCTTTGATTACAACCAATAATCGGAAAAAAATAAAAACCAAAATAAAATTTTGGACGTGTTTTCAAATATTTGAGGTTAAATTTTTGTATTATTCTTACACATTATGTGAGAGTCTTACGAACGACACCGTAGTGAACATGTACTATTGTTACTTATTAGTTTTAGCAACAAAAAGTCCCTTTTGACAATTATTTGTACTTAAATAATTTACATGCTTCTTCCAAGTCAATTGTTGAGTAATTTCAATAAAGTTCAGAATATATAAAAAAATGTATGCGATCATTTGAAAGAAAAGTAGAGCGTCTCTTTAAATTGCAGTTTATAGTGAAAAAGACCAAAATTAGGTCATTTCTTGAATGATTTCGTTTAGTTTTTTGTCGATTGTTATTGGATGATATATAACGGGGTTGTGACTTAAAACGTTTTTGAGGAGATAGCCTGTATATTGAATTGAGAGATATAACGTCTCAACTGATAAATGATCTTCTGTAATATTTTTCTTTATGCAGAATGTCCATCTCTTACTGTCACATAAGCCGCTTATGAAGAAAATCAAATATATTCTTTTTAAAATCCAAGTATACTGGAACTACTCTTAAATTTTTGCCGTCGATATATTTGTAATACGAATGGATATTATTTTTTCTAATAACAACTTGAAAACTCAACAATCCACTCATCGTACAACAAAGAGTCGTTCAAGTATTTTATTGATTCAATAATAAAAGTAGATAATCTGTACTAATCCTAACCTACAATATAAACTTATTTGTTAAAAACAAGTTGGCAGTAATCAATAATTTACTGTGGAAACATTACAGTAGGCGATTTGTGATAAATAGTTGTTTTGTCTCCGCCTAACTCACTCAGATAAGCTCTATGTGACGGTTTCGATTTGGACACCCTGTACAATTTAACTACTATAATATTAATAATGAGTTTTCTTTGGATTTTATATGCAGAAAATATACGGAATATTGCTGCCGTTCTTTTTTTTAAATTCGCTAGAACAACACTATATAAATGTATCAGTACACCTTATACAAAGTTTATTATTAAGGCAGTGGTTCACATCAAATTGTTTGTGTATTTCTAATTTATAATATACATCTCAGTTACAAAATAGCTCTATTCCAACCTGCTATAAATGGACGGTAACGAAACCGTAGCGAAACTGTGTTGGTTTTGTGCGCATGCGTCGTTTTTGCACAAGTGTTGACATGGGTTGGAACGCTTTTATGATCAAAGAGGTCATATGCATCTGTATTGGGCATCAAATGTCAATTGTTAAACTCAAATGCCAATTCCAGATTCCAGGATTATAACCAAAGATAAGAGTTTTATAGCCTTATTTTTTACTTAGGCGGCGATTTGGGCATAAGTTAAAAAATAAATATCAAATTTCTTTTCCATGGTTACGTGTTAACGTTGTAATATCGACAAAAAGTAGTTTCTTCAAAATAAAAATGATGCAGTTTACTTTGGTCGTGTGTCTCACGATAGTGCTTTTTTGATTTGTATTAATAACAGACAAAATATCGCACAGCCTTCATCATTCCTATTTGTAAATTGAATTAAACTATCAAAATCAATATTTTAATTAATAATTTTGCCCAGTAATTCAGAATAAAGAACCTGTTAGCCAAGTTGGGCAGAAAACGTTATTTATGTAACTAAAATTGTCATAATTCTGAATAAAATAAATAAATTGGTCATTATAATGGATCTCCATTTTCCTTGAGTATTACGCAGAGACAAAAGTAACAAAATGCTCAATGCGCTTGTCAGTTTTCGCAGTTTTATTTTGGTTTCATGTTTAGACCATGTACCGAAATGAAACCGTTACCAAAAGATCACAAATTCGGCTAGAGGATTATTCAGCAACCGTCCATATCTGGATTGAAACGCCGTTTATCTATTGCGCATGAGCGGAACGGTAATATTACCATTCGAAGAGAGATTGGAACAAAGCTTATATATTTTCCTAAGATGCGTACAGACTTCGTCACTGGAATCATATTAAAGTCGCTAATGTTCGTTTACGAATCGTAAGCAGCATTCGACTATGATTCGCAAATTTACGTTTATAATCGCGAGTATTCGTTCGTTATCGTTTACAGTTGTCCTCACGAATTCCTTTGTTCGTGTTCTTTCGTGTTTAGTCTGGACGCACCTTTGTACAAATCATTTATAAAATCAGCTAAAGTATAAATAAATTTTCAAAAATTGTTTTAGCTGAATACAAAATCGAGCCGTGAAAAGTAACAGCAATGCTTGTATATTTGCTTTCATATAAAGTCGATAATGTTTCTGTGACATGTTTTTTTTTATTTATTTTTTCTAGTTAATGACGGAAACGTATATATTTTATATATTATTTAATATTGCTCTATATTCATTCATGTTTTTTTTAATTCGGTTATATCAAGATATACTCGCTATCGTTTTTTTTTTAATCACTACGTGTTTGGTAGTATTTAATTAATAATACTAAATATAATTATATTATGTAAAAGATAAATATATTTGAGACTGGATCTTAATCTACAGTCTTAAGGTTAGCTGTTTGATTTTCAATCCCAAGAATACCAACAGGCGGCGAGTATAACTCGAGTACGAAACCGACGTTTTATAAAAATATATATATATGTTTCATATATTAAGTAATACCATTATATCTATGTTAATAATTAAAAAAAAAATAGTTTGATATTGAAATGTTGTCTAGAAAAATGTTCAACCCTTAACAGGCATATTTGCGCAAAATGAGGAGTCGTGGTTGCAAAATTACATTTTTTTAAGAAATATGTTTTTTAGCTTTGATTTTGTGTCTTCTTTGTTGAGGCAGATAATTTTTTTTTTAACTTTAAAGCACCACGCGCACTGGAATGACCCAGATCGGCACGTTTTAAATGAACTCCCTTCGCACTAGATCGGTTTGATCGTAACGTTTCGAGTTAACCCAGTGGGCGTAGTGTTTTATACGACAGTCGATCATTTTTTTTATACATAGAATTTCTAAACAGCTTATTCTATTTTTTTACGAGATGACGTACTTTCGTATATTTTTTCGAGTTCGAATTGAACATTATTCGATTTAAAAATAATATCAAATTTCTATATAAAATTTTATATTTTCAACATAAAATCTGAAGCTATATTTTTGATAAAAAGTCTGATGCATTTTTTTTCAAGCAGTAGCTGAAAAACTGCTTTTCAATTTCGTAATACCTATTGTGCACTGTGCCCTTAGATTTGACTGAACATAGAAAACTTTTTTTTTACAGCAAAGGGCTTTTAGTTGAGATAAAAAATAAAATTCTGTTTTAAATTTAATTACTACAAATATTTTCATGGCGTATTTTTGCCATCTATGTGCACAAAAAATCAAATATTATGCTTGTTTGTTTACTTGTAATTACGAAGTTGACGCTTATGAATTATGATCTCTGTTGTCGAGCGTCTATAATCTGTGATACCTATCTGTAATTCCGAACGTTTTATTGTCCAGATAACTGGTTTGTGTAATTTACGCAATGCCTCAGCCAATCACGTTTCTCCTACATGGCGGCCATATTTTTTGTTTCAAATAGCAACTCATTTAGAATTTCAGCTTTTTTATAACGCTGTATCAAAAAATCGGTTTTCAATTTCTTGTCGAATCGAGGGTCACAGTGCAGATATAAAAGGGGTGTATCTACTTTATAATAATATATATATTTCTACGCCTCTTAAAGGTTAAAATAGCTTTAAATTGGAGCTGTTCATTTTTTAAATTCATAATAGTTTCTCAAAGTAAAAAATCATAGCGAGAAGAGTTTAAAAAATTCGAAATGTGCTAAGAAATCGGTGTTAAGAATCTATTTTTTGCGATAAAATAATCAACTCCAATGATAAAGGTGCATCACGTAATGATTTACACAAATACAGAAGTCATTTGTCATTCACAGCTGATGTTTAATTGTTTTTTTTTCTTTATATTCATTCGTTTTCTGTTGATTAACGTGATAATAATGAATAATATAGTTATTTAATTAAAAACTTATGTAATTGAGCCTGATTTTTTTAAATATCTTTCTAATAATTATCTATTTCAATTTTTAAAATAATTCAATAAAATGACTGCTTATAAAATACAGTTTTTCTCATCGACGATTTATCGACACAATTTCAACGCGTAGGGGAATCACCGACCGTGGATTCTGTGAGCGATCGTTTACAGTGTTCGGAAGTGGTCGGATATTCCCGGTGGCAGTCGGAAGAGGTCGGGTGCGATCGGAAAAGTGGCCGTGATTCTCTACAGTGTCGCGCGATTGGTTGACGTTTTGAGTCATAGATGTAAATTAGAGACGCTCGACAACGTAGGTCGTAAGCGTCTATTCGTTTTATGTCGATAAATTGTCTTGAGACTAGAGCACATTATTTTAAATAACTGTGTAAGAATTTTCTCTAAAGTTATATAAAATTTCTTATTATAGTTAAATCGGTTACCGTTTTTCTCTAATAATTATATTTTTATATAATTAATAATAATATATGACTTGTCGCTATTTTTTTTAATTAATTTTTTAGCGATTTATTTTCTTTACGCTGTGTAAGCAAATCGTGCTATATTTAGAGCAATGTTAAAATTGGAAGGAGTCGAGGCGTAGCTCCAGCACTGAATGACACACGAGTTTTGTTAAGTGTGTCGCAGCCAAGGTCATTAGCGTCTTTTTCGTGCAGACTAAGCCACGCCATGACTCCTTCCAGTTTGGACGCTACCATATGTATTGTTTATGTGTAAGCAGTAAGGAAGAATAACTAATTTCGTTTTTCATTATAGTTATTTGTTTGTCGCGAATGTTTTTGATGAATTCAAAGAAATTTTTGAATATTTACAAGTGCAAATCAAAAAGTAGTTCAACTATAAAATGATTTTTTATATAGATAAGTGCTTTTGAGTTTTAAATTTTTGATTGCGACAAAAAGATAACTAGAATGAAAATTCAGTTTGTATATCTGCAAAACCGTACCTTTTTCAATACACAAAAAATGATCACTGAATAAAATTTAAATTTAAAACGATAGTATTTTATGATATAGCAATTTTGCTGATATTCTTGATTGTTGTTTTTTTTTTAAGAATGGCTGATTTTGCAGTTAACTCAAGTATTTTGGATTTTTTTAAAATGCTTTTCCCCATATTTTTATAAGATAGATACACTTTTTATTTAACTTCCGATATGAACGTGCCAAAAATTATTTTTGTTTTCAGTCCATTAAGCTATACTCAAAATGGCTATTTTTTTCAATTTTCTTTTTTTAATGTTAGTTTTATTTTTGTTTCATTTATTGCAGTTATGAAATTTTATTCTTAGAGCGTCGGTTTTACACCGGTCTCTCTTATATCAAAAATGATAAATGCTGTATTTTAGTTTAAAAATATTTTTTTTTAAATGTATCTTTTTAAATAAAAAGATTTCGACTTGTCCGAAAAAATGAATTCTAATTTTCAACACGTTTCATAAAATGCCATCCAGATTTGAGTTAAAAAAAACTCCACCACTGCATAGAACAAGCGTTTGGCTGAATGTATTTTAGATATCCGTTTTGAATTGTTTTCTTAAAAGGTTTGTCGTGTTCAGTTATTAGAAATTTTATTTCAGTAATTTGAATAAATCAGTAAAATGTTATCATTTATTGTTTCAGATTGTCTACTTCCGAGTTAAATGGTGCCATGCTGCCGCACAATAATTTGCTGAAATGCTGGTAAGTGCCTTTAATAATTTGAATAAATGTACAGGACTCTTATTTCTTTCAAATGACATAATAAACATTATTTAAAAAGAAGGGATTTTAATTATTGTTTTGTAAAACGCATTACATGCGAAAACTGACCATTTCGGTAAAATTGACTTTCATTTTGATACTTGGTTTTGAAAAGAAAAATAGTAGCAAATCACTGGAATAAAATTGAACAAACCTTTTAAGTAAAGTAAACTGAGTTATCGTAAAATTGGAACAAACTTTCAGTTTTTTTTTTTTTTTTTCTTAAACAATATAAACAGCAAATGAAAATCCGATAAGTGTTATCTAAAACTTTCATTCTTATATAAATATCACTGCGCCTATACCGTACATAAAATAGTGCATTCTTTCTTTCTCACACACATACACATATTGAACATGTTCTCTTTTTCGCTTCATACACTGTACACTTGAATTTTTTTTCGTTATATATAATTACTATTTACGATTCATCGTATTTTTAAATGGTTACTACGAAACGCGTGTATATCTGTCTCTTTTTATCATATATAATATATATATTTATTTATATTATAATATAATATTTATATTATTAAATTTTTAATTTAGAATTTCGTCTCATCATAAATTAAATAGGATAAATAGCTAAACATATACTTACATAATGAAAAATATTTATAAATTAGTCGATCATTGCGTTTTTTGTCTGAAAGTGCTCTTATTTTGAGGTTATGTTCTGCACCGACGCCATGTTGTTGGCGGAAGTAACGTGTTTGAATCATCAGTGAGGTTCACTTGTTTTGCACCTCTACCATATTATGGCGGAAGCAACGGGTCTGGGTGACGACGTAACGGGTTGATTTTGATATATACTTTTTTAAACTAACGCTAGTGTTTCTAAAAGCATTGAATGGTACAGAGTGTTCCAAAAATGCGGATGTTATACATTGCCGTCAGTGAGTTTTGCGGTTACGTCAAAATTCAAAATAAAATTTGACAGAAATCACAAAATTCAAAATAAAATTTTACAGTAATTAACACAACTTCGGTTAAGCTGCGTTTCATCAAAATGCTTAAAAAAAGTACGAGGCTATTTAAAACGGTGGGGATATTTGTGAAGCTATATACAATATAGATTCAAAACGTTTGCTTACATTAAGACGTAACTGCAAAACTTTTTGATTTAAAGAAATGTGAAATATATATTTTTTTTAAATTTATTTTCTGGTAAGATAGACTATTTTATTTTGATTAGGTATTCTCAGACGTTCTGGATCATCCTGTAATGTTCAGCACGCTTTAGCAAACTTTATTAACTTGGCGTAATTGAATTGTGAACAAATTCAATGTTGAAAATGTAAAATATAAAAATGTTGTTTTTAATACGTTTAAGAGACAGTAAATATATAAGTATCACATTAAAAGTTATATTTAAATGTTTATATTATTTTTAAAATTGGAAGCACTTTTCTTAAATTATCGTAATAATAATGATTAATTATAAAAAAATAGTGTATATGTGCCATATACTATGTACTGGCAAATACACTTAACTGATTCTGACAATATTAATATGCAGTGCCTGCTTTGATTCTAAATCAAACCTAAAAATACTTGGCTATTTTTTGATAATCAACGATTTTAAATATTTGCAGTAATCTATTAATATTTGGTAGCAAAAATGATTTTTTATTTTGATACTTATGCATGTTGGAACATAACCTCTAAATATTACAGTACACTTCGGAAACAATGAAATAGGTATTTAATCACATAAAAAATGAAATGTCGATATTGAAAAATCTATATATATGAACTTTTGATAAAATTTAAAATATAAAATAAATTGAAAATTAATTTTTTGCCTTTTTTATTAATATTAATTTGTATAGGGATCGATGTTTCATTTATTAACCAGTAAAATATTTTGCATTTTTTTAGAGTGTCAAATTGTGACCCAGTTTGTTTTCAGTTGTGAATAATTTGGCAAAAAATTTCCATCCTTTCAGTGGCTGCATTTTTTTTTAAGTCGATTAAAAATATAATTTGCACTGATTTTTCAATCGGCACTTGGCAGAACATGATTAATAATAACAAATAAATAAAAACACTTGAAAATTCTAGAAAAATTATTATGAAATTATTTCTCAACGATCGTTTCGGACAATAAGTCGATCCTCAAGAATATAAATAATATATTCCTAAGGATGGACTTATTGTCCGAAACGATCGTCGAGAAATAATTTCATAATAATTTTTCTAGAATTTTCAAGTGTTTTTATTTATTCGGTTAAAAATATTTTATTCTAGAAAATTCCTTTCTCTAATCTTGCATCAATTTTTTTTTGTTTAATTGAACAACTCAAGTAGAAACTATATTAAGTTCACAACGGTACATAAGTTTAATTAAAATAGTAAATAAGGCTTCATCTTGTAAAAGCCAATTCAGACTAGCCGTTCTCGGTTAAGATTCACCGGTCCGGTTAGGAGCTCGACCAATCAGGGCGTAGTCGTTCCCGATTGCGGTTCGGTTCGAGCGTTTAGGTTCAGCTCTAATTTCAGCCGGACCGTTCGCAACCGTAGCCAATGAGAATGCTTGCTGGAGTCACGTGACTAGCCAGCTGTGTTTGTTGACGTTTAACTACACATCAAACGTCAAATCATATTTCGAAATTGCGCACGCGCACCGAGAATAAACGTAGAACCGAATCGGGATAGTGTGAGCAGCCTAGCTTAATCGAAAACCGAACCGGACCGGTGAATCGTAACCGAGAACGGCTAGTCTGAATTGGCTTTAATGTTTGATCGAAGAGATCAGAATCGGAATAAATCTGCCTGGCAAATTTTGTTCAAAAACTATGGCTCAAAATGCTTCGCTGGTTAATAAATTGGTTTGCAAAAATCGGTTCCAAAAACAACTGAAATAAACAGTTTTCAGTTGGAACGTTAACATTTAACATGGAACAGTGCGGTGCATGTTTTTTTTTTTGTATAAATGAGCATATTGCGTTTGTTTTTATTTGATACATTGGCCTATTATTTGATTAAGTTCGGACTATCAAATTATTCAGACTGGTCGACTGTAATGTCGGCCAAATTAAATCGTAGTTGCTGTCCAACTATAACGATTGCTTCTCTGCCGATCGATTGAACGACCAATCAAAACGCTGAATTTTTCAAAAAGTTTTTTTTTATCGACTGACTTGAAATCCTTAAAGATTTTCAATTTAATAGTTTTTCCATTGAATTTCAAAAGGATGCGTGCAGTATATTTTGAATTATTGGTTAATTTCTCCTTCAAGTTTTAAAGGAATGAATAAATGAATAAACATTTTGAATTAGATAAACTCTCGTTTGAATTTTGGTGAAGAAGCCCTATATGACAAACCTGAGCTCCATTGGTGGAAAATAATTAATGTTTCGAAATGGTTCATTTCTCCTCAGGAGAGCATCTAGTGTTTTGAAAATGCTGATTCTATTTTGAGTTTCTAAAGGAAATATACTTAAAGTTTAAAATTGGCTAGTTTTTTCGCCGAATAATCAGGGAAAAGTCAATGTTTCCAATTGAATAATTTCTCGTCCGAATCTTGGAGGAGAAAATACAGCATTTTGATAGATAGATAGATTGACAGCAACTAACAGTGTTCTATAATTTAACAAAAATTTTGGAATTTTACATAATAATATGTTCTTTTACAAAATAGTTAATAGCGATCGTTGTCTTTTTTTTATTTTGTTTTTAATTTATTTTGTTGTTAATTTGTTACTAAGATTGTTTAGAACTTATAAACACATAATATGGTTGCCATTTCAGATGTGGCCATACTTACAGTAATAAAAAACAAGAAAAATAAAATACAAATTAAATTTTAGCAACAATTTAATAACTTCATTTCTAATGTGAAACTTTTTAGGGCGTATTTTATAATTTTCAAGCAGCAAGTCGGTGCTTTGTTACTTTGATTATTTCGAAAATTTAAAAAAGAACATATTACTACTCTCGTTTCGAGAAATATATTTGATTTTTTATGAATTTAAGAATTTCAGTTTGAAATCTAAATAAAAAAAAATCAGCGATAGTTTTATAAAAAAAAAACGCAGAAACCAGTCTTTGAAATTTGAAATGTAGTGCAAAATAGTTGGAAATGTTCAACGTAATATAAATAGTTTTTAACAAGGAAAAAAACACATTTAAAAATAGAATTGCATAAAAATAGGTTAGGTAATAAATTATTTTTCTCAGTACTTTTATATCATATCAATTTTATTATTTATTCTATTTTTTTGCTCGTAATTGATTTTAAACTAATTAAAAATTAACAGTAATAAAATCTCACATTGTTTAACTTATCGATGAACGGGCTTATTTTTTTCTGAACTTAGCGCTGACCCTGGAATCAGAGGTGCACTGTCTACAAATATTTTCTCCTCATTGCTTCACGCAACATTACGTTAACACAATGTAGCAGTACGTTAACATGACGTAACAGTACGTTAACATAACGTAACATTTCGTTAACATTTGTTTTTCAGTTCTTATTCAAGAATAGCTGTATTTAATATTTTATTTCGTTATCATTGCGAAAATAAATATAAATTTATTTCTTATACGTCATGTTTTTTCTTTTTGTGCTTCTGATTTTTAAAAGCCTGTCATCGATAAATAAGTCTCCGCTTCCAGCAGAAAAAATCTTTGATATATAATGACTTAAATGATTTAAAAAAAATCAAACACTTAAAACAGCGTAAGTAATAATTTCTGTACAGTTATTTTTAAATTAAAAACTACCTTTGAGTGAATGTTGGATCACAGTTGATAAATTTCTATAATAAACTTAACAAAAACTTAACATAAAATAAATTAATATCACAAAAACAAAGGGAGAATATTTTCCTAGTGTTTAACATTACCTTTTTTAGAAATAATATTCTAAATTTTATCCCTTATTTTATAAATAATATAGTTTAATTTCTGTCAAATTATACCATTATATTATTTATATTATTTTATTTTTCATCATAAGTTTATTGAGTCTATAATAATTTATAATAATAATTCTTGTTCAATTTACGTAAAGCATTTTACTAATGAGTTTTATTTAATTATATTTTTATAATATATTGTACATATTGTTTCTACTGCAATCACGTCATTTTTTTCATTTAAGAAGCCTCTTAGTCAATAAAATTAAAATTTCTCGAATATTCGTTAGTTTTAAATTAATATTTTTAAGTAATCGTCTACTTTCTACACACACAACCGGTGTATTTTAAACATCACGTTAATTTACGTTACGTCGCGTTGCGTTACATCACGTAACATTAACATCGCGGTACGTTACGTTATGTTGCTATACGTTAAGTTACTTCACTATGGAAGAACCGAGTTATTCTGCCGTTTAAAAGAAATTATATATTGTTCATATTATATTTCACAATTGATTTTAGTGAACTTTTTTTTATAATAGGTATAAGATAAAACAATAATGCTTTTTGTCCTCAGAAATTTCATTTGTCTTAACATCCTATCTCTGTTGTCGTTTTTTCTGTCAATTCGTATATACCTAATGATCACACCGATTGTTTTTTGTTTTCCCAAAGCACATGCGCATAATCGAAAAACCAAAACGAATGTTTCTAGTTATGATATAATAAGTGATAGTTCTAAGATTCTTTTAGTTAAAATAATTAAATCGATTTAGTTGCATTATGCGTTAAATTTAGCGTGTATCTCATATTAATGTAATTGTTCCATAGAGATAATGTTTTTTTTTGTCACAACGTGTTCAAACCGTGTGTTTTACGTCCGAAAAATACAGATCACAATATTTTTGCAAAATGTGAAAAGATGTGAGGGAAGGGATATTTTATTATTTCGTAGAATCGAATGAAAAATGGATGAAAACAATAGCACGAAAGAAATACGGAAGCGACAGTGACCAGTTTTTGAAGGATTTGAAAATAGTCGTTGCGTTTATATGGCATTTCCATGACTCCTCTATTGCAATCCCTCAGTCGGCAGGCTCTATTTTTAAGTACCCATTGGATGTTCAATTTATTATTGATAACAAATTGAAAATATGAATTGGTGATAAAACTCCAAATAACACTAGATGTTGGTGACCTTGAAAAAATCAAGTCGGCCATATTGTTAATCCAATATTGTAATAGATTCGACAGTTACTTGATGTAAATTGAATATTATACATTTTAAATTTAATGACAAAGCGTTTTATAATTTATTTACACGTCAAAACTTTATTTTATAACAATTGTTTTTACACAACACAGTGGCTTAGACAGTTTTTTTAAGATCTTTGTCTGACGAAGCCACTGTGTAGTGCAAAACAAGACTGTTGTGAAACAAAGTTCTCACATACGTGTAAACAAATTATAAAACGCTGTTTAAATTTAAAATGCGATTCATAGTTGTCGAGTGGTCAAAATGTGACGCTTGTGTATAATTAAAATTAATATATTTGAATTTACAGTACCTTTAAATATCGAATAGATATCGGTAAGAATTTTATTGATTGTGAAAACAATTCTTTCTACAGGTCACTACTTGCTTCTGTGGTAATTTTACCATACTTAGCAGTGACACGAAAATATACAAGTAAAGAAAATTTTTTTTTTTTTTATATCGGAGACAATGATTTCATCCATTTGTTATATTAACCTTCATAATTTCAAGAAATTGTTAACTATAAGTGCAGTTTTAAAAATGCCTTTAAAATAATGTATTAGCTGTTCACTTTCAGAATGCAGTTATGTCGTTTCAGATTTTTTCGTGGTAAATTGGTATTGAAATAACGCTATCTATAGAAATTTAATTATGAAGGTTCATATAGTTGCAATGTGAAGATTGGAAAGGGAAGAAAGCTGTGATGTTATAATAAATTCGTTCTTAAATACATTTTGTAATATCTACATAATAATATGTAGTTCTAATGAACAATAGTTACTTACGCACCTGAGATATTTTTGACGATCGAACAAAAGAAAGATTGAATCACGTGACAATATGGCGGCGACTGAACAGCTGATTACGGTGGTTTTAAGTTTTATTTTGATTCTAAAATTGTTGACATTTCCCATTTTTGTCGTATTAAAATCATTTAGTTCTCTTTGGTAAAGCTAAGGCTCCGACAAGAAATTAATTTAATACGAAAATGAATCCAAAAAAATAAGTTGAGTTTGTACTGCGAACGCTTTGGAGATAAAGCTACTCATGAAGTTATAGTATCCGTAAGGAAACTACTTTCTAGTCGCGCAGTTTATGTGATCATTTCGTTTAATAGCTCACTGAGCATTTTCCTGTCAAAATCCACCTGAGGAAATGATTTCAGACTCGCTTTAAGCCACACCCAAAAACGAGTCAGTTACGCCTAGAGAAGACACGCATGGCGCTTCCAAAAGTGGGATAATGAAAATTCTCGGAACTTCCTATATTTTGGTGAACTGTTTGTCACTCTTCGATCTCGTCGGAGTGTAGGAAGTTCCGAGACAAATTCTGTGCGAGTCGATTTCAGTCGGACGTATCTCAAGCGTGCAAGCAAATCAGGTGGTAGTTTAAAATGTATGCGATAATATATACGTACAATCAATTGCTTACGTGCAGACTGTAGTTGAGGGATTGGTGGTGCCTTGTATGTTGCATTTTTGGGTCGGACAGTGAGAGGGACACTGTGCAGAGGATTGCGGGTACGGGTTCGTTTTTTGGGGCGTGTGCTTTATTTGTCCTCCTCAAGCAAGACAAGATCATCGGCTACAACGTCCGATATATGTAGATAGATGATCCAGTACATGAGATTGAAACACACGAAACACACGGGGAAAACTATTCGGGAATACTTGTCGATGTCGGACGGCGTGATGCCGTACAGCTTATTTATGTCCTTGCCCGGATGGATCAGGTGTTGGGGCGGCGGACCGCCGCTTTCTTCGTCGGCACCGCCGCCACCACCTCCGCCGCCTCCTCCACCGCCGCCGCCGCGACCACCGTTCACGGTGCTCTCGAGAGTGCCGCCTTTGCTGTGCGCTTTTGGATCGTGTACTTTGAAGCGAACCTGCTGTAACGAAAATCGTCCGATTAGAACGTGTCTTGGATTTTTTTTACTTCTCCGGAGGTTCGGGTGAAACTAATGAGTCAAAGTAGTGTTTAAATTTTTCTGTTTGCTTAATTCTTCTAATACGGGGATGCTCAAACGGTCGAGCGCGAGAACTGTTACATTTCCTTGAAAGACTACAAAATAATACCGATTTGTCCGTGCGGCGACTGTCCCCCGGCGCAACGGTCACTTACAATTACCTATAGGTAACAGTGCTATCTATCTAATAATAACTAATGTACGAAAAAAGACTACAATGTACATTATTATTTTTGATTTTGAATAGTAATGTAAAAATTATTTTGGATTTTGAAGAACACCAAATCAAAAGTGTTAATAATATACGAAAGAAAATATGATTTACAGCCGACGTCGAGTATGGATTCGGCGGCTGCCGAACGTTTTGTAGCGTGTTGTATTTGCTTCCTGGTGGACCGCGACAGTGGTCCGGAATCGGTCGACCGCTGACACTTTGTTTTGGCGGCACGTGTTCTCCGTCCGGAGCGGCGTCGCCGAGTTTCTTCTCCTGCGCGATTTTTTGAATCGCCAGGAAACGTTGTTTGCGCATTTGTATCCTCTTGGCTATATAGCCGACTGTCGCATATTCTGGAAAATTAATTTGAAATTGTCATAAAACGGAATCTTTTTATTATCTTTGCGATCGAATCTAAGAACTGGAACTGGGATTTTAGAAGGATATTAAAACTCTGAAATGGAATTGGTTGAACGTGGCCAGAGAAGTGGATGGATAAGTGCAGAGGAGTCTATAGAAACTTAGAATGAGATGTCATAATAACATTTTCTTCTAGAAATTCTTAACCTCTCATAGTAAAGAAGTTAAGATTGAATGTTTGACAGCGATGAATGGTGTTGGGTAACGGAAGATGAATTCTAGGATTCTACAAGCTTGGAATGAGGAAGTCATAATAACATCTTCTTCTCGAAACTCTTAGCTTCTCATTGAAGAGAAGTTGAAAATGGATTTTTGGCAGCGATGAATAGTGTTGGGAGGTAACTGAAGATTAATTCTAGAAGCTTGGAATGAGGAAGTCATAATAGTACCTTCTTCTAGAACCTTTTAACTTCCCATACTAGAGAAGCTGAGAATGAATTTATGATAGCGATGAATGGTGTTAAGCAACGGAAAATGAATTCTAGGCTTCTAGAAGCTTGGAATAAGAAAGCCATAATAACATCTTCTAGAAACTCTTAACGTCTCATAGTAGGGAAGTTAAGAATTGATTTTTGACAGCGATGAATGGTGTTGGGTAACTCAAGATGAATATTAGTCGTAGATCAGGGATTAGCTTTAAAGAAGGAAACATATTTTCTTTGAACTTCTACACGATTTCAATTTCAAAACATAAAATAACAATAGTCAAAAGACTAGGAAACAGAAACCGCGGTCTTTGTTCGCCAGGCACTTACCTAATAAACTGGCGAAGACCATGACGAAACACGTGCCCAGATAAACGTCTATCGATTTGACGTAGGAAATTTTGGGCAGGGCTGCGTTTGTCGACGACATGAGCGTTGTCATGGTGAGCACAGTGGTAACACCGAGGGCTACGCGAGCCGGCGTCGCGTTCCTGTTCAACCAGAAACTGACCCACGATATGATGACGATCAGACCGGACGGGATATAGATCTGGATCAAGTAGTAGCCCATCGAGCGTACGAATTGGATTTCGCAAGCCAGGCGGGAATAATTTCCTATGCAGAAATAATTTTTCATTAGTTTATTTGACATATGGGGTAAATACACTATTGGCATCGGTCAAATGACGGGATCTAGGGATCGAACCAAAATTTTTCGAAGTTTCATACCTTCGTGGACAATTTTCGGAAATTAAAGAGCTAACTCGTTTTAACGAAGTTTGATCCACGAGTTAACAAGGATTCACGCACGAAGCCTATATTTAAAATGGGATTGGATCATTTTAAAGGTGATTTTTAGAGGCGTTGAAAAGACACTTGGACTCAAAATTATCGAAAAAAATTCTCGGGATCGTTTTAAGATTGAAATTGAGTAATTTAGTAAAGATTTAAACGTGGAGCTAAAATTGTACGGATATATTTACTGCGGGGTGTATTTAATTTGGTGCAGATGTTGGATTGATTAATTTTTATATTGCTATTACAAAAAAAAACATATTATTTTTGGGGGATGTATTAAGAGGTTTAAATTTTTTATTTTGTCCAAAAATAAACTTAAGTTCACATAACAAAGTCACAATGCCTGCATTAGCAACTACACTGTATTGTCGGCAGGGTTTGGCAGTCCGCGCAAGTTTTGGTGGTTGACGCAAATTTGACCTTAAATAATTAAACCAAAATAATGACGGTTTCTAAATAAATTTTTGTCCGGATATTGGATACTTCTTAAGAAAACACAAGAATTGGCCAAGATTTCCAAAAATTTATTTTTTGGCAGAATGCTACCACTAGTCTTCCAGGATTATTCAGGTGTTGAATAAATTTTATTCAGCGAATATATTTAAACTTCACTATCATCATTTTTTAGTCTTTAAAAATTTTACGCGCCTAATACTTTTTATCACTACAAAGTTTTGCTGTCTTGTCTCTTTTTTTCTGCCATATAAAATGATGACGTATTTGATTTTTTTTGTGATATGGAGTTGTACCTGTGGTAAGACTGATTTCCATATCACGTTGTCTGTGCCCCAACACCTTGAACTGGGGCAGTGATACCTCATTGGAGACGCCGACTGAATTTGGACCCTCGTTCCATTTATATCGAATGTCCCTCATTGTGTATCCGACTGTAAGGTCACATGCACACATACTCATCATGGTTATGTCAAACAGAAATAAGCGATAATGTTACAAACGCTTATTTTTGTTCGAATAAACGCAGTCGTATGAACGGCGGTTCCCAAAAAAAACAAATAATAACAAAACCAGATTTGACGATGGCATTTTTGTGGTTTCTAATCGTTTAGATTTTTCCTGAGAGGTAACTTTTCTCATTAAGAAATGAATTTAAAATTAATATCTTACGTTTTACGTCAAAATTCGCCATATTGATGTCGATCGAATGGCGCGACCTAGGGGTCGGACAAAAATTTCTCGACGTATCACATCATTCTAAGCAACTTGGTACCATTTTTGAAAATGTCTATAATTTATTTATGTAGGTATATAACTTTCGAAGAAGTTAATTGGTCTTAACTTATTAAACTTGTTAAAATCCATCACCGCAAGAAGCCTATAAAAATGAGCCAAATCGGACCATTTTAAGGGGTGTATTTAGAGATTGTAAATGGTCCAAAAACATCGAAAAAATTCTCAGAATTGATTTAAAATTTAAATTTAACCTTTTAGTATCTATTGAAAGGTGCCCCTGAAATTTTTATAAAATCGGCTTGTCAATGCCGGACTTATAAATTTTATGATAACGCTTGTGGATGGATGGATTATAGATTATAGACGCTCAACATCTAAGGTCATCAGCGTCTATGCTTGCGGATAGAGAATTATACTTACTAAAGACTGTATACTTATAATTTTGTGCATATGATAGTTTGGTAAAACTGAGACGAAATATGGAAATTAAGAAAAGAATATTATATTAAGGAGTGTATTAAGAGGTTAATTTTTTTATTTTGTCCAAAAACAAACATAAATTCACATAATAGTCACACTGTATTATAGCAACTATATGTATATTGTCGGCAGGGTTTTGGCACTGCGACCCGGATTTTTATTTTATGGTTAAATAGATGGAAAATTTTTACCTGTGGTTAATGCAATTTCTCTGTTTCTCTGGCGATGACCGAGTACCCTGAACTGCGGCAGCTCAACCTCGGGGCTAATGCCCACACTCGTTTTCCCGTCATTCCAGCTATAGCGGATATCTCGCATTGTGTACCCAACTATATTACCACGCGCCGCCCAAAAACAAACAAAGCTTGCCGTCACATCATCATTGTCATAGGAAGAAAGGGTCTCGTTCTCACAATACATTTGGATGCACTTGGACATTTGGGGGAATATTATCGACGCCAACACACCTTATCGTTTTTTTCCTCTCGAATCGTTAAAAATTCACACTTGGAGCCATTTCATAGAGCTCTCCGTGTCATAGATCGCGTTCTTTCTACGACGCGTTTGACCGGCACGTCGGCCGAAACACGTCCGACCGGTCGAAATCTCAACCAGCGTCCGCAAAGTGAATGACACGCGAATGCGTTCATTTATCGACCTTATATTTTAATTTTCAGTTTTTCAAAAGGCTCAACTCGTAACAAAAACTTTTTTTTTGTGATAAAAACTCTAAAATGAAACGCGAGACTATCGGCCGCTCTTTGGTAGAGGCTACGCCGCGTTACGGTTTGTCATTCTGTTATATTTTAATATAAATTAACTTGTCGCTACCTGCTGTCAATTACAAAATGTCGTAGTTTTTTTTATTTTTGTATGCTCGAAACGTCCAGCAAGGCTTTGACATCGTAATATTGGCAAAGTGTATTTATATGGTGATATGTCTATTTACTATGCAAGAGGGAGATTGCAGATTATAGACGCTCGACAATTGAGATCATTAGCGTCTGTTGTTGTGCTACTAGAATAGTGCAGTTCAGTGTCATATAGATACTTCATTATTTTTGACACTGATTGTTCTAGAATAAATCCATCAACCACAGCTATTTTGTGGTTATAGATTTGTTATGGCAACCTAGTGTAGTTCAGTGCAAAAATGGATTATCTTGTGCAAAGGCTTTGATCCATTTTCGTATTATATAGTAGCGTACAGATTAAAAATTGAATAATATTTTTGGGTGAACTAAACTTTTTTCAGTGCAGATATCTTATGTGTAGCGATTGTTTTTCGCACAATTGAATGGATATGTGACCCCTTTAGTTCCACCATATGGATTAAAAAAAATATGTTTATGGTTTTAGCCATTCATAAGTTCAATTTTCAAAAAAGACATTTAGCTAAATGTCAGTCACGGAACTTGGACAAGAATGAACTATTCCGTTTACAGTATAATCGTGTTAAGTTGGCCATACGAAGTTCCATTACCTTCACGATCACCAGTTTGGCCACATTTTGATGGAACCGGAGGAGGTCTACATTATTCATTAATTCGTTACAGAGAGCGTCTGTAATTTACAATATTTGTCAAAAAATTACAGGTTTTACTGCATTTTGAAACTGCCTATTTTTAATCAAAAATATTCTGCTTTATCAACACCTAAATATATTTTAATTCAATGATTAACGATCTTGGTATCGTGACATGTTTTCAAGTTAAAACAGGCTTAATTTTTTTTGTCTGTCTTTTGGAAGAAATTGAATTGTTATTAAAAATCGGATACAAATTCTAATGCTTTTTTTTTCTTGAGTGATGGCGATGATACAGTCCTCTATATTAATAAGCAGTAATTATTATGAATAACGTGTTGCCCAAACATTTTCTATCTAAATTCAATTAGTTTTATGTAATAAAGACATTATGATGTAATTATCTCAAAATTAGAAGCAATAGCGATCTCGTACATTTTTACTTTTGAAAAAGTGAAAATTGCGCGTAAAACCATAAGGTGTGTTTATTTAATGTTTTTTAACAATTATTATGACCTTTGAATTAGATACAGCGACTTCAGAGAGATTTGAATAATTTTTAAATTTGAAGTATCATTTTATAATGAATATTAAAATGTTTTATACACTTTTGAGTTTAAAAATCGCCTTTCAAGAGATGTGTTTATATTCAAGTTCGAATATGATGGTAGCTCCATATATTTAAAAAAAAATCACAGCTGATCAAGGAGGATCAAATATAGCTGACACTAAAGTTTTGTGTCACTTTCATGACATTAAGGTGGACGGGTCAGTAAAAAATCTATTTTTGAAACAGTTACATTTTTTTTTATAAAAATCCAACTTTTTACTGCACCCATCATTCACATCCTTCAGTTGTTTTCTGCTTGGATTTTATTTCTGCGCTGTACCTTAATTCAAATGGCGACTGTTTTTCTTTATTTACTCAAAATCGACAAGGTACGCATCATTCTGAATTTTTATTAATTTTATATTACTGACGTGAAAAGCAGATTCTCGCAATTGTAGTCGAATTGTTGTTTAAGAAGAACCATTCCGGCGTTAATTCTCTGAGGATCCAAAATCTACCTTTCGCGTCTATTAATATTTTTGAAGTTATACTTCTTTGGCGTTTTATGAAGAAATGATGAGAGAGAATTTTTACGTTGCGCGCGCACACTCTAAGATCAAAACCACACGTCTTGGACATTTTGCTAAATATTATGATTTTAAGCCCGCTTATCAAAAATTAAATTGATGACGCAGCGGTTGAAAATGTAAATTTGTGAATATGACAGATGTCAGATGATGTTTTATTGCGATACGATTAAAAATACCTACTTATAAATTTATATTCAGCAGTGATTGATGAATGTTATTGAAAACATTTGTTAGTTATGATTATTAGTGATAATATCTCACTCTAGTCATCTAGTCCTTTAATAAATTTATTTAAATACATTATTGGCATACAAATAACAATGTAGTTTTGAATCACGCCAAGGAAGTAACATAAGTACACGCACCCACTTTTTTATACAAATGATAAATATTGATTTTATTCACCGTGTCGATTTATAAAAATAAATAAAGAACTTTAATAAAAAAAATGTTTTAAAAATTACGTTTGCTACATGAAATTTCAAATGATTCATTGGCAGATATGGAGCATGATTGGAAAATAATCATTATAACTACAAATAATATAAGAAACATAATAAAAATCCAAAAATAAATTAGTTTAATATTTCAAAATATGTACACATACAAAAAAAAAAATATGTCGTGAACTAAAAACATTTTAATCGGATAAAATACAAACATTCTTTGAAAGCATAATTAATTCGTGCAAATTGTTTTTTTTTACTGCAAAAGCAACAAAAATGCATTTTTGTATAAGTGCCGTGTGTAGCAAGCAATGTGTGATAAAAAATGATTAAATATTAATGAGGAATCAGTGGCGGCTCTCATATTGATTCAGTTACACAAATATTACTATATCTTTGTGAAAGCGGTTAGGCATTTTTGAGTAGATATTTGAGACACTGTGAAAATTGTGTACAATACCTCTTTAGGAATATCCGAATACAAAAACACAGACCTGGCTGAAGGGAAGCGGGGCTTAACCGACCCTCAGATTTTTAAATTAGCAAAAAAAAATTCGCAATAAAAAGCCCTTGAGGCATTTTAAAATTGCAATACCTTGAAATTTAGCATTTAAGGAGATGAAAAAAAAGTTGAAATCATACATTACAAGAATTTTTGGTAAATTTTTACCGTTTTTGTCGTTCGCTATAATACAAAATAAAAAGTTACGGAATCTTTTAGCTGGGGAAGTCACCGATTTTGATTCGATTTTATAGGTGGAATTAGGAATCAAAAAATACGTTTTGAAAATTTGAAACGTAGATTTCGCGCAGTTTATAGGGTAGGGTGCCTCCTGCTTTCCGTACTCTACTGAGACGCCACTGATATAATGTTTAGAGTGATTCACAAATATGTAACAGATGAAATCTTGTTCGGTGTTGTAAATCGTAAAAAAAATAAAATGACTCGATAATGTAAAAATACGACCAAAATCTGGTCAAATATTTTTTATCGGGACTATTAAAAAATTACCTGGCACACCGATTTGAGTCTATTTTTTTCACTACTATTCCACTTCATGAGCGTCGCAAAAGACTCATCAAACAAAATTTTATCACTAGCGTATCGTATATTCAAAAAAGTGCACATGCCTGAAGTAAAACTTCTGTATAAATGTGGAAATTTTCATAAAGTTCCGTATAAAAAGCAAACTCCGTGGGATCACTCTTGTGTCAGTCTGTCTGTCACAGCGTATTTTATTCGAATCTGCTGAACGAAAAAAGTTGAAATTTCGTACATATAGGGAGTAAGATGACCCAATCACGGACGTACAAGGTAAATAAACAAACTCCGATTTTGGGGGTTAATTGGGGGGAGGGGTGTATAAAATTAAAAAAAAAAATTCAAGTGCATCATGTGACATATAAAATGAAAGGGCTCGTTATGAGAAATACAAATATATTTTTTTTTTATATGAAACAATAATAATTAATAATAGCGTAATATATACCTACACAGCTTTTTTAATCTGTACAAAATGAATGGACATAATGAGGTCATAACTACATAACTACATTAGTAATTCGCGTCACCAATTTTAGTTACTCAAAGAAGTCACACATTTTTGCCGAATTTCGTTTCATCTAGCCAGCCCTGCCCACTTTTTTTACTCTTCAAATTGTCGAAACAGTATTGCCTAAGAAATTTTACTTCAAAAAATAGCACCATGACTAATATCAAGAAATGACTAAAATTTTTAATCATCTCCTGACGATGCTTGCATCGTTAGCGGAACATGCCTCGAAAAGAAAAATGACTGGGTCTGGTATCCGCGTCATCGCACGATCTCATTTCAAGAGATCCAGTGATAAAAAGAAAATGATAGAGCCTTAGAGCCCTCTTGAGGAAGCGAGTTTATTTAGGTTTAAAGGTACACGCCCACTGAACCAAATCGGATCAGATGGGATACAATGAGTTCCCACGCACTAGTCGACTCGAATCGTTTCGGCAACATCCAGACAGTGCCGAACTAATCCGATCCAATTTAGTGAGTGTGGACCTTTAGACGTTAGTAAATTTTGTTCGACTTGGCTTTTACGACGTCCGTGCATCAAGGCGTTTTCCCATCACAGCGAAAAATGCTTCCATTTATTCAGTCTGTTTTAACAATTTGGATAAAAAATAAAATATGTTTTTTTTTCAAAATACGATTGATGAGAAGGTAACGTGATCAAAAAAGAACTATATAAAAAATAAAGATTCCAAAAATGACTACATTCATGATAAGATTTTAATGGGAAATGCGATGAATTTTGAAATAATAATGGAATGATAGTTTAAAAGATATAACAAACTAATTAGGGCCGAGTCATTTCAACATTAAATTATTCGACTAATAAAATCTTTTATTTTCTACAATAATTATTACGAATTGAATGAGCGACCCTAAAAACATGCATTAAAGCTAATAAAATTTTAAAATGTTTAAGATAGCAAGCTTCATTTGTTTATACCTAACCAAAAAATTGGGAGGCACGTGTCTTGATAAATGTTAATTGGATGCACAATGCAGTGAGTTCGATTTGTACAAAATTTTGTTCTCCACCATTGAAATTGAAACATGTGATGTGTCAATTATTATTACACATTCTGCATTGTATATAGAATTAGTGAATGATAAAAAAAAACAGTTGATTCTCTATACGATTTGGGTGTAAGTGTTTTGTTTTCTTTTTTTTTTATTTGTCTATATCGCCACAGCAGAAATAGATATTTTTGATCCGTTAGGCAAGTTGTTCGTTGTTTTCCGGATTTGGAAGTGCTTCTTCGAGTTGTCTCGACAAACCATTCCTGTTCCCTACCTGACGTTCTACTCCATTTCGTGACTCATTACGACCGCCCCAGCACCTACGACTCCCGCTTATGGAATTTCGATTAGAAGCAAATATTAACTTTGCTTAAAGATAACCCACAGTAGTGTCAGTTAATAAGTTATTTCAACAGATGGTTCCACTTGTTAGATACGGTGGATTGAATGGGAAAAAAATGTGAAAAAAATCAAACTTCTAAGTCAACGCTGTCTGTCTGTCCGTCTGTCACAGGGCTGTATATTTTGAACCGCAATAAGTAGACACTTGAAATTTTTATAGAGTGTGTATTACTATGGTCGCTATAACAACAAATAATAAAAATAAATTAAAGTCAATAAATATTGTACGGTGGTACGGAACCCTTCGTGTTCGAGTCTGAATTGCAATTGGCCAGTTTTTTTTAATCTGTTATTGTTTTTAAAGGTCCATTTTTAATAAATTTGTCTGTGGGTACTATATGTATTTGCTTGTACTAATATTTTTATAGGGCAGAGAAGAACAGCTTTTGCTGTAAATCTGTACCAGCGTTGCCAGACGTCCCGATTTTTAAATCAAAATTAAATGTCCCGCTTTTCGGGGATAACTCGACCGTGAGTAAATAATTATTCTCTTATTGTAAGTTGCAATTTGTAACACTCACTCCTCAGACTATTGTTTGAAACGCCATGTTTTTCTAATGAATAAAACTTTTTTATTTTGATTTTTGTTTTTTTTTTATTTTTTTTATTCAGAAGACGAATAAGACTCAACTATATAACGATAGGGTAAATCTGATTTAAAATATCATATTTTTATTAGAATACATTTTCTATGGCTATTTTTGCTATCTATTGTCACGTAAACGTAATTTGAACTCAATTAAAAAGATAAATATTTAAAAACTTTTGATTATTATATACGTTTTTTTACTATATCCCGCTTTCGATGAAAGAATCCTACTTTTTTCACTCAAAAAGTTCCAAAATCCCGACTTGGCAAAACAAAATCTGGCAACGCTGATCTGTACCCAAATAAAGAAGAATTATAATGTATAAAAGAACACATTATTTAATTAGGAGAGGCAAATTGGATTTTTTTAGAAGGCAACATGTATATAGTTTTGATCTTTTGAACTTTTAAAAAGGTTAGAAAGTTCTCATTCTAATCGTGGCTGTATATCCCTTTTTGGTCGAAAAACTACCCCTGGATCGGACTCTTTGAACGTTCTTGATTTTATAAAGCAGTACTCGGACGAAAAAATATCATAGGACAAAAATTGTAGAGTAGAATTTTTTTACAAAGTACATATTTCAACATTTTTTTCTAAGAGCTTTCAACTCGAAACGTAGTTTTTGTATCTAAGGTTAGAGTCTGAATCTTAGTTTACACTACTGGTTCGAGTTTGAATCGCTGAAACGCTATTGATCCAAATCTGAATCTCAGTCAACGCATTGGTTAGAATCTGAATTGCTGAAACTCTATTGATCCGAATCTGAACGTCTGTAAACGCTATTGATTCGAGCTTGAATCGCTGAAACCCGATTGGTCCGAATCTGAACCTGTGTGAACCCTATTGGTCCGACTCTAAAACTAGAGCTGAATCTCTGTCTTAATCTCAGGGAATGTTGATATAAAGCATGTAAAGTGGCAGCTACCATTGCCTATTTCATTCTAATGAGTTAGTCGTTTTCTCCTTCTCTTGTGCAGTGTAGAGTGACTATAGTAAGAGTGTGGCCAATGCATCCGATGGCCGCCATATAGACCCGCGACACTGCGCATGTAGCGCCTGCGCGGTCATTCTGTACAAAAGCCGCCGACAACTGTACACTGCGTATAAAATGGCTCTTACTATAAACACTCTAGTGCAGTGTATTCGTGAGCGGCGAAAGTGTTTCTATTTTTTCTGTAGAGAAATATATCGATTGTGATTGGGTGGACATTAGAAAGGTAGGTCGTCTGCGGTTCGGGGAATGACAGTATACGATCTGGAGTAGACGTCAGGCGTTCGGTGTTTTCCGGGGGAATTCGGTCTGGCCGTCGAATCGGCGTGCGGGCATTTAAATAGCGGCGGGGCTGAGCTGTCTTGTCATCAGACGTACTCAGTATGTTTATATACTAAGAATAATTATTTATATAAAAGTGTTACATAATTATTATGTCATTGCTATATAATATCGTCATATACAGTGTATTACAGCATCAGTCAATCAGATCAGATATGGGTCCGATCCTTCCGCGGGTGCTGTAGTAGAGAAGGCAGACCTCAAAGTATGCAGTTTTTTTTTTGCTATTTTCAACCACACACCAAACGACAAAATCATATCGGTTTAAATAAAAATTTTAATTATACAGCTATATTCAATTCACGTATGAGTGCCCCGGGCTGTTTTGCCGTTTAAAATTTTGATTTTTCAACTTACGGACGTTCAAATCGTAATTTATGTTTCTAGAACGTGATGAGTTATGACATTGCGGCGAGTTTTAATAGTCACACACGCCGTAATAGCATCACGTTCGAGATACCTACTGCATTTTTTGCACGTTCCTTCTATAAAATAGCTGATTTTCACATCATAATCAGTATATCTTTAATATTTTTTTACAGCTCTGTGTGTAGTCATTTGCAACCTATTTGGGTTGTTTACCTGCTCTATGCGCTGTGCTATCTCCGTACTTTTTATAGTGTTAAATGGTAACATTTATTTGTTGGGAAAAAAGGACACTTTAAGTAAACACTTATTTGTTAATTTGCGACGTTTCGTCCCTTTATTGGAACTTTTTCAAGCTTCTAACTGGAATTTAAATATAAAATACAATTTTTAAAATTTACAATTGAAATATAAAATATCAGAACAATTGTTCAAATAAAATTTATATCTACATGTTAACTTTTATATCTACTTAAACAGAACATTTAATGGTGTGTATAATTAATATCTGATATTTTATATTTCAATTGTAAATTTTAAAAATTTTATTTTATATTTAAATTCCAGTTATAAGCTTGAAAAAGTTCCAATAAAGGGACGAAACGTCGCAAATTAACAAATAAGTGTTTACTTAAAGTGTCCTTTTTTCCCAACAAATAAATTTTATATTAATTACCAAGGACAAAAAAACAAAAAGTCAATATGTTAAATGGTAACTTTCAGATCGCTTTTGAAAATTACTGTTGGGTTGATAAGATACCATATATTTATTTTAGTTCACAGCACTATGTTAAATTGGTAGCTATTACAACCGCTGTACAGGCATGTAAAACAGCTTTCTTAAAGGGGCTCGTGCAGAAAATATTTGCATTTAAAATTTAATAAAATGCAGTGCTTTAATTTCTCTACGATTAAGAACTTTTATTGTTTTGCACAGCACAGTGGCTTTGTCAGACAAAGATCTTATAATCAAAAGTTTAAAATCCTTGTTTGACGAAGCCGCTATAACAGCTGTTGAATACATAAAAAAAAACACTTTTGTTACGTTTTCAATATAAAAAAAAAATATTTTTTAATATTAGTTTACCATTAATTTCTTATACCATATAATTATTATGTTGTTAGCCAATTGACTTGTTGAGTTCCTTGATAGTCTTAATAAAAAGACGAACGTCGCATATCAATAATTAATTGTTTTTAACATTGAATTGTCCAAATACCCGTAGTGACAATATTATCATTTGTCATAAAATAAAGTTCTTAATTGTAAATACCTAATTTAAAATGCTGTTTTATTTAATTTTAAAATATTAATATAACAATAAATTACATCAAGTAACGGTCCATTTCATTATATTTTGTTTTTTAGGTTAAAGAGAAATTTTGCCACCTAAGAAATTTTAAATTGTTCGATTAATATGCCATGAGAGTAAAAAAAATTGAATTTTAAATAGATTGTGGTTTTTTTTTAAATTTCGCACTCAAACGTGAATTTAAAAAATAAATAAAAACAAACTGATTTATCAAAAATATTAAAAAGGTGTTAATTTACTGACGTCACAGTTATTTATGATTTTTTATTTTTTTTTTATTTTGGCGCTCTTCACTCTCGTTTTTTTCCATCTCTTATTTTTAGATAAAAAACAAGTAGGTACGTTGATATCTTTGTAACTTATTTCATACTCAGTAATAGTAGTGGGATGCAATAATTATAA
This sequence comes from Venustoraphidia nigricollis, assembly GCA_034508555.1. Classification (NCBI taxonomy): domain Eukaryota; kingdom Metazoa; phylum Arthropoda; class Insecta; order Raphidioptera; family Raphidiidae; genus Venustoraphidia; species Venustoraphidia nigricollis. The sequence goes on from JAVRKA010000030.1 coordinate 887,503, forward strand.
CATCTCTGCAATAAAAACGTGATATAAGTGGCACACCATTTTTTACGCGCTTGATCTTTTCTCGACGCCTAAGGTCTCCACAAATAAACAATTAAATTAATACGATACATATTTATGTGATTGTTATTTTACGAGTCAAGTATTTTTGCGTTAAAAATAGTTTGTAAAATCGAGTGCTTTTTTGTTTTATTTGTGCGACAGAAAACTAAATTTAGTTGCAATTCATTTAAACAATTTGTGGTCTTTGATTCAGGATGACTAAGCCACGCCTCGCCCTCCTTTATGATTTTTTTTTTTTTGTTTATTCTTGATATAAAACCTTCCGACTACAGTGAAAATAGCGCTCTTTTATGATTTTTTTTTTGTTTATTCCAAATAGGAACCTTCCGACTGGAGTGAAAATAGCGATTATAGAGACATCGGACGTAATTTTAGTTTTATTACTTTTCAACGAGCGAGATTGAGAACTCACAATAAAAACTTTATTAAAAAAAGCGATTATAGCGACATTTTAATTTTGTTAACTTTCCAACGAGCGAGATTGGTAAGCCATAATAGGAATTTAATCTTTATTATAAACATTCCGATTGGAGTGAAAATAGCGACTAGCGACATCGGGCGGAATTTTAATTTTTATAACCTTCCAACGAGCAAGAACTTGCAATAGGCGCTTTATTTTTAAAGGCTTTCAGAGGTTATATCTTGTTACGCTATCATAAACAGAGGGTGATAATTCCCGAACAACGCCGGATAAATACAGCTAGTCAACAATAAAATCGAATAAATGATTGCGTTTGCCCATTTTGTGTTCGTGAGAGAAAAACGAGTGAGTGAAGAGTGAAGTTTCAACGCAACGAGTTTTTTTTTGAAACACTAAATTATCTTGAAGTGAAAATTGAGTGAAAACTGCTGTTACACAAAAATACACACAGAGTGCAAAAGAAGGAACTTTTTGTGCATTTTTCTTTGATTTTCCAACGGCCCAAGCATAATCACATATTAAAATAAATTTGTTGGATTAAAAAATAACCCAAATATATATATAAAAAAATAAAGATTTAATCAATCTGATATTCAGAAAACTTTTTCTAAATCGGAAAAAATGTCGAAACTGAGAATAGACTATCGAGAATTGGGATTTGACATGAAACGATACGATATCTGGTGATTGAAATTTGAAACCATAAGTTGATCGCATTTTATATGCTGTTAGTATAACTACATATACAGCGTGTTTGATTTCAATCAACATATGGACTTTTCATTTGAATAACATTGAATCTAAGTTATATCAAATAGTAGGCTAACACATATTTCCATTTTATATGTATGTTGAATTCAAATTAAACAAAACAGACCAAATCTGATATCTACTCAAAACGGTTTTAAAGTCGTTGTATTAAGAATAAATAATAATTTAAAAATAAATTAAAAAACACGCTTTAATAGCCAACTGAACTAAAAAGTAAAAAATAATATATTTATGGTTAGCGGGTACTTGGACATAAATAAATAAAAATCCTAAGTTTTATAAATTTTGCGACGTTTCGTAGGCAGTTTTCCTACTTTTTCAAGCAATTTTATAGTTTAGAATCTTTGTTATGTTTTAGTAATATCTACTTGTCATTTATTTAAAAAATAATAATATATTGTTAAATTATTTTTTAAATAAATGACAAGTAGATATTACTAAAAGATAACAAAGATTCTAAACTATAAAATTGTTTGAAAAAGTAGGAAAACTGCCTACGAAACGTCGCAAAATTTATAAAACTTAGGATTTTTATTTATTTATGTCCAAGTACCCGCTAACCATAGATATATATTAACATAATAGACGATATCAACTCGAATGTTAAAAATAATTTTTAGTTATTAAGATTTTTTGTTTAACAGCGATAGAAAGTCCACTCAATACAATTATGGACTTTCTATCGTAGTTAAACAAAATCTTAATAATTAAAAATTATTTTGTACTTTTCAGTTCGGTTTGCTATTAAAGCGTGTTTTTTTAGTTTTTTTAAACTGTTATTTATTTTTTTATTTTTTAGTCTTATTTTTTTTATCCTGATGATTCTGGTCAGGACTTTAGGACAAAGTTTTCAAATTATTGTATTGTCATCGGTCCTTAATACGTGTGCAAATTTTTTAATCAATCGGACGTCTTGAAGTCGGTGAAATTATGTGGAAAGATTCCGTCACATTGATACATACATGCAAGTGAAGCTAATAAAAGCTTGTTAAAACAATAGTTTTTGTAGTAATTATTAATGGTTTTTATGGACGGAGTCTTCTATTTGATATAACTTGCATTCATCGTAAATCCTAAGGAGTTAACACTCAAAGTCAATATGTTGGTGTAAATCAAATGCCCTGTATATGATGAAAAATGGCGCATTTAACATTACATTTGGCCTAAATTCTGCTCCTATGTCAAATCTCAATAGCAATTCCGTTTATGTGGGATTTTTATGACTGCTTTAGTACAAGCCCCCATGTTCTAATCCGAGAACTGGTGTGAAAATGTCAGTAATAAGTCAATAATAAATTGAAAAAATGAATTTATACTGAGTTAAAATCTTGCTGTAAAAAAAGTATTAGTTTTAATTTTTTTTGATTTATAAAACGTGGATATGATTGATCAATATTTAAAATATTATGAATATGCTATAGGTTTCAGTTCCAATTTAGACCGTTTATTATTTTAATTTGTTTGAATCGATCTTCATTGATATATTTGCTATTTTTTGAATTTTTAAATAACTGCGACAGTGCGTGTGTAAAAAAAACATAAATTAAAAATAATATAAAAAATAAATAAAAAAATCCGTTCTTACGGCTGCGCATTAAATATACATTTTAATTTCATATAAAAAATACACATTAAAATATTTTATCGAAAAAGTCCCAAATTCATCTTCGGAAGAATAAAAAAAAACAAAATTGATATTTTGTTAGAAAATCGAACCAATTATGTCGATTTTTTTATTTATATACATTTGTTACTCTATTTTATGCTGTAAAAAGTAACAGCTGTTCAAAAATTAAATGCATTTTGCAATTCAAAGCAATAATAAGATATTTTTTCAGACTGAATTTTGCCTCAAACGTTTTTCTTTTATGTTGAACTCTTCTCCCTTGATTTTCAAGAAAGTTCCTCAGCCGAATAATTCAAAAATGGCAGATTTTCAATTCAGAGCTATAGGCTTAAGCTATTTATAGTATAAAAAAAGTTTCTTTCTTAATCTGTACAAAATTAGGTACTGTAAAAATTGTTGAAAAGCAAACGCGCAAAAAAAGTTTAGCGAAGCTTCCCTAGACAGGATTTTGCACAATGTTTCATTTTATTTTGTTTCTAATACAGTGTGTCCATATTGAAACGTCACATAGCCCATTGTATGAATCAGTTACAAATGTTTGGATATGCCTACTTTTTAAACGGCTTATATGCTACAAAAAAACGGACACCCTGTATTATATGTATAAAGCGATTTTTGAATTGAAAATCTTGTCATGAAACTGAATTTGGAACTTTTCGTTCATTAAAATCTACACATGTTATGTCTAAACCGGATTTTTGCAAAAAAACATCGATTTTCTGAAATAGATATAAAATTAGTTAATGAAATTGATTTTAAATTTATTAAACTAATTGAGATCTACATTCTTATAACATTATCAATTACAGTAATTGTTTATTAGTTTATTATAATTATGAAAAACAAATTGTTTTTTTTTTTTTTTTTTAATTTTTGCGGTTGCTTACTGCATATTTTAGTTTTAGTTTAAGGTCTTTATCTGACGAAGCCACTATGTTATTCGAAGCAAGTTTTACAAAATTTTGAATATTTAAATTCTTTACATTATCAACACAATATTGTCATGTTTTTTATTTCTCTTGAAATGTTATTTAATATGAGATTAATAATAATTATTAACAAAAACTAAAATAGTTACGTTAGATATTTTTTTTCCAAACAGTTTTGCTTTTCTTGAACATATTTTTTTTTATTTTTACTAAAAATTCAGTGAGAATTTTTCGTAGGGCTACTCCCAAAACTTGGTAACTAAATTTTTTATAAAATTGTAATCGAGTTTTGACAGTATCCCCACGATTTGTTCATTCATATGAAACGGAGTGTTAGGTAATGTATTTTTCATAATTATAATTAACTATTCAATTGATTAAATATCAATTTTAGTATTCATAGTACTTACAGCTCTCGATTTCGATTTGGCATAGTTGTCTATCCATAGGGAAGTATTGTAGATTCATTGGGCAAGACGCTGTGATTGTTAACCTGAAAAAAAAATAAAATAAATCAATCCTCTGTCACTCATATGAACGGATTTCTAACAACTTCACTGTAATTTGAATCGAGTGGGCAAACGCGTACATTCGTATCATTAAAAATTATGAGCGTTTCAACTTTAAACTTTAAACACCGCTGTCTGCCAAATTAAAAGAGACACAGTGCAACGAAGTAACGTTATTTTCACTAGTAAGGTCCACACCCACCGAATCGGTTCGGATCGGCTCGGCACGGCAATGTATGCGCACACTAGATGTTGCCGAGTCAATTCGAGCCGACTAGTCCGTAGGAACTCGTTTAACTTCACATATAATTCAAAAACTTTTGATCGTGTCGAGCCGACCCGATCCAATTAAGGCTGTCGGAACGCTCTGAATTTAAGCCAAAAATAGAGCTTTGGCTGTCAACTGATTGTAAACTTATTCGTCAACATTCTGCAAAAATTCTTTCTCTATAAGGAAGATAAAGGACAAATCTAGGTCTCTAATGGACTACTTTTGTAATTTATGTACGATTTACTAGAAAAAAGTTGACATTAATTGTGCTAAAAAAACACACGTTTTCAATGTCACACTATGACCTTATTCGTACTTATTTCACAAAACTGTTCCATCACAAACCTAAAGTGACTCTTCCTTTATCGGAAAAGTTTTTTAAATCTTCAAAATATTTCCAAAAACTAGAGTAATCAATTGACAGCGGCACCCTTGCAATAATATTTTTTAGCCTCGTAGTTGGCACCAGCCAAAAATTGAAACGTGTGGATGATTTGAGTGAAACAGAGCTAAAGAAGGTCACACCCACAATATGTCTTTTGCCTATCTCGCCCCTTACCGCTGGGTCTCAGCACAAACAAAATTCAGAGTCTTCCGACAGCCTTAAGTGTAGTAGCTGAAAGTTTTAAGTTTTTTTTTATAATTGGTTGTAAATTTAATATCTATACTCTATAATGATTCGTTTTTTGTTGCAGATGCTCAACTACAGAGTATTGGTGAGTGAAAAGATTTTATTTATTTTTTTAACATGTAGGTATATTTTAATTTTATACTGTATAATAATAATGCGTTTAACGTCCGTTTCTCGACTATATGTCATAACAGATGCCATTCGCCATTCGCAACTACCACACTTCTCGTTATTTTTCTACATTTTTAAAACTTCAACTTATGTAATAGCAATTGACGAATGAAGGAATTATAGGAAATTAGGATAAGGTAGGTAATTTTTGAACTAGGAGTTTAATAGGTAATCGGCCATGGCCTCAAATAAGGAACCATCTCGATATTTATCTGAAATTAATTGAGGGAAACCATGGAAAACCTCAATCAAGATGGTCTGTATAGGAATTACCGTTTCTCGGCGAGAGGCAGTAGGAAAAAGTCCCAGCCACATCTGCCCCCGCCGGAATTCGAACCCGGACCTCTCGAATGCGAGTCTAGTGCTGTCACCACTACTCTAAGTAGCTCGGTTTTTATACTGTATAATATTATGTACATTATTTATTCGTCTTATTTTGGAACTTTTATACCGACTACTGATTAACCTTCAAAATCTGAATTAGATTATTTACGTGATACGTCCATGGTTGGGGTCATCTAATTCTATATATGTACCAAATTGCAACTTTTTTTGTCTAGTAGATTCGGAGAAAATAGGCTGTGATAGACGGACCACACTAGTGATTCTATAAGGGTTCCATTTTTTAATCGAATGAATTGAATCCTAAAAACACCGTTACAGTTAAATGTCATATAAGGATCGGTCGGATAGCGACCCACCGACGTTGCGATCGAGTCGCATCGAACAAGTGCCCTTTTCGCCATGTGGCAAATACGCCCCTGGGTACTACAGTTCTTTCTGTTTCGCAGAAATCTGATAATACAAGATTTATATGGCCTCGTTTGAACATAATATTGTATAACTTCGAAACAAAAATTAACAAAGTAAGTGGAAACTCGGATATGGAATTTAGGTGTTTTGACAGACCGACAGACGGATATTAACGTCTCTAGGGGGTCGCGCAGAACAAAGATTTCTCTATACCTAAAACGCAGACATATCGTATATGTCGGCGCAGGACAAAGGGGCTTATGTCACGTAAGAAATGAAACAGACAAGAATATATTTCAATTCAGAAATACTATCGTGTCTCAACACAGAATGCCTCTACATCCGTTTACAATTTCCACAATATTAGTATACGCAGTTTACATAACATAAAGCAGTACACAATTCATAGAGCAATATAACAGACTGAATAAGATTCGTTTAAATACTGTAGGTTAAATATTTTCTTACAGTCGCGTGAATAGATTCGTTGCTAGACGAATAATATGTATCTCGAATGTAATGCTTTTATGGGTCGTGCAACGATTGAAACTCGCTGGCCCTTATTTTGAGTGTATTATATTCTAGATATACATAAACTACTATTTTATATGGTTACGGACCGTGCGCAAAAAGTCGCACTCTAAAATTTTAGTAAATTACCGGGAAAAATAGCTTCCCAATTTTTAAAAAAATTTTAATTTTTTAGCGGGAAGTTAAAAATTCAGAGTCGTTTCAAAATTAAAATGTAACCCATCAGTAAAGATTAAAGTGTGGTACTAAAATGTTGATTAAAGTGGCCCGACAGAACCGGACTTACGAATTTTATGAAAACACTAATTTGCGGATATGGATTACTAACAGATGTATGTATTTGCTTTGATGCAGATGCTGGGATAACAATATTGTAATTAGAAAAAAATATTATTAAAGGGATGTATAAGAGGTTATTGTTTTTTATTTTGTCCAAAAACAAATTTAAGTTCACCTAATAAAGTATTATCAAATACAGTATACACTATATTGTCGGCAGGGTTTGGTACTAAACCCCAGTTTTTTTTTATTACTAAAAACAATCCCTGCGGAATATAATTTGAATTCTTTTTGCAAACTCTAGTAGACGCCTTTGTAATAATAAATGTACTAACATACTAACATATGCAGGCTTTAAATGTCAAAGGTCATTTATATTATATTATTTATGTGTTGGGCAAAGGCACAAATTCCAGAACACTTGTGGCCTGTACTTTTTAACCGACTTAAAAAAAAAGCGAGGCTATGGATTATTCGTCATGTATATTTTTTATGTTTGTTCAGCCGTAACTTTTCGACGAGTTAGCCGATTAAAAAAAAATCGACACCGTTTTGTTCAGAATAATAATAATTAATTGTAAATTTTTGGCAGGAAAATGGAACAGGGAAAAACATCAAAATATCGATTATTACTTTTGCGACGTTTCGGCCTTTATTAGGATTTCTTCAGGCATCATAATTTCAAGATAATTAATGTACATCCTCTATTGAAAAATGACCAATTGTAGAATGAAAAAATATTTGGATAAGCCAAAGAAAAAACTTTTTATTTTAATTTTTTAATTGTAGAATACTGACAGTATATTTTATAAAAAACCGGATTTTTTTTATAAAATATTCTACAATTAAAAAATTAAAATAAAAATAGTTTTTTCTGTGGCTTATCCAAATATTTTTTCATTCTACAATTGGTCATTTTTCAATAGAGGATGTACCTACATTAATTATCTTGAAATTACGATGCCTGAAGAAACCTAATAAAGGCCGAAACGTCGCAAAAGTAATAATCGATATTTTGATGTTTTTCCCTGTTCCACTTTCCTGCTAAAACTTACAATTAATCATTAAAATGGACGCAACAGTAAAGAATAATAATAATAATATTTTTTTTGTTATTTATTGTATTGAAATGAAACTTCTTTAGCGAGAGTAGTAAGGGTCAAGGGAGTGTCCATAAACCACGTAGCTCGATCAAGAAAGGGGGGATCAGTTCGAACGCTACGCTGAACTACGTGAGGAGAGGGGAATTTGGAGTCAAGATACGTAGTTTTTTCATGAATTTTATTTGGCACAATGAATTTAATTTAGAGAATAAGTTGAATATTTATGTTCATACATTAGTTACTTTTATTTGTTAACAAAAAACACAAAATGTCTTCTGAACTTGATAATGAAAAATTGTGTTTCATTCGGGGCTGTGGTTAAAGGAAAGGCTACGTTAGGCTAATTGAAGGAAGGAAGGGATTCAAGAGAGACTGAAATAGGGCTGCGTGGTTTATAGACGCTCCCTAATCGAAGAATCATAAAAAAATCATATAGCACTTACCGAATGCTTCTCGTGATCGAACCCGAATGATGCACTCGTATGAATTCGTTCGACGTCGTAGCTATGTGGAAATACGACTGTTTTTCATTGACGAAAAACGTATCCGGCACCCAGATGTTTTTGATGAACTCCGAGCCGACCGACAGCGTCTCGACGCCGGGTCGCTTGCGATACGCCAGCCGCGGATCCGTCCAAAATTGACGAAAGTAGAAATCTAGCGTGAAGTCCTACGTTTTGACACACAAAAAAACTGTTAGCGTCGTTGAAATGGGATTTGTTCGTCGTTTATATTACAGTACATGATTTTAATGGAGACTATTTGAGCTGTCGAGCGTCTATAAGCTACAATATATCAAACATTTGATTTTAACAAAACAGTGTTTGGAACCAGGAGTGGATTTAACTTAAATTCTCTTCTAGGCTCCGGATATTGTGACTAAAGTAAAAGGTTTATTTTTTTAATCCTTAAAAAGATTATTACTCTTGTTGAAGTCGTCCCAAGTCTGGACTTCGCGGGCCTAAGCATAAATCCACTCCTGTTTTGGAACACAATCGGAGAACTGTTCGGGGTTTTCGGTAGTGGTGGTGTCTTCAGTTTTGAGGACACGACTCGAAGTACACTTTAACTCCGCTAGGTTAGTCACGGTCTACATTTCTCGTAGAACCGAGACAAATAATACTGTTGTGTCTTTTCGTAATTTTAAATTTCCTGACGCTTTGTAAACACGAAAACACACAACAGAAGAATCGTCTGTCTTGGTTTTTCGCGAAATGTAGATCGCGACGAACCTAGCGGAGGTAAAATGTAGTTCGAGCGTTGCTTTTAAAAACTGAGGACAATCTCACCATTACAGTTCTTCGTACGACCTTGGCTTGGAATAACAGTTGAATAAAACAAAAGAATGCCAACAGCAATGAACAGTGAAGTGCTATGAAACAAAATGCGCGTTGTTCTTTTGTTATTTATAAGCGTGATCCTTGAGACGGCTCAACTGTATTGTAAATATCCTGGTAATGAGGAAACGAGACCTCTTAGAAATTTTGGAATCGTATTAAATCGCTCGTCGCTTTAAATAGAACTCAAATAGTCACCATAGTAGTGAAAGCATTGCAGGTTTTAAATACAGTTTATATTTCAAGAAAATGTTAAATTGCAGTTGAGTTGTAGTGTTTCTATTTGTTGACATTATTGAATCATTTATTTCGTCCAATTTGAATTAACATTTTCCTGACGTTGGAGACAAACTGTGTCCACATTGGCATTCTTTGTAAAAAATTCTGTTTTTTTTTTATTGACGTATTAAAAAAAGTACAGAAATTGCCAATATGTATAATAATAACACAAGCGTTCCCAAGTTAAGTAGCCAATCTTTAAAAACCCAACTCGCTCGAATTACAAGTATTAAATTTTCTGATTTGAGCTTCTGTAGGGAAGTCATAGTAAAGCACGAAAGGTTAAGACGAAAAACGTTCTTAATTGATTTTACAACTCCGTGGATTCCTATTGATATACGATGCGTATGGTCGACGGATCGGCCGATACATGTGCGATCGGTCTCGAAAAAAAATCGAATATTCGTCAAATATCACGATTCGAAACAGCCCTAGTCATTTCGGACTATCGGTTTTATTCGAGCAGTAAACGAAATCGTTGGAATTTTTCGACTATTTTTTCTACTTTTAGTACTTTCTCAAGGAATCGCACAGTTCATGTATTTTTTAGAATAAGTTTGGCTACTTGTTTTTGGAGACGCCTGTATATTATGTGCTTAAACAAACACGTTGTATATTTTTGATGTTCATGCGTTTTTGAAATTTTAATAAATAAGAGAACTAAGAGGGGAGAACTAGGAAAGGTTTTGACACAAATTTTATCAATGATCATAATAAATTTTAAATAACCACAAAAATTAAGTTTTAACGTCACAGCGGAATTTTGGATGCTCAAAACAAAAAAGGTTTAGTTCTTGTGGCTAAATTAAATTTATTTGCAGTACACTTGTTTTAATTATATGGTTTTTGAAGTATCGACAACAAATTTTCATTTATGTTAAAAAACAAAAGAGAATAACTTTAAAACTTTCGTCACAACTTTTGGCTCGTTTTTTTGAACCGAAACAAAAATAAGAAATTTTTGAAGTTACTTTCTTTGTTTTTATTAAGTAATTTGCTAGTAACATTTAAAATAAAGCCATTATTGTACCATGCAAACATTTACACGAAGAAGCTTTTTTTTTGTGTTTCAAGGGTTTTTTAAGGCCACCAGGAAAGAGACTACTTTTTTGTAAATTAGTTTTCTTTCTCGATGGCCTTGAATTGTTAAAACCGGTTTCAAACATTTAAAATTTTGCTGTCAAATTGAAATAATTTCAGATCATATATAAATGAAAATTAAAAATTGACTTGATTTTCAGAACATAATCAACATTGTTTTCAATTTTACAAATAGATAAATATTTTTAAAACCACTTACGACACGGATTAAAAACAAAATAACCACCAAACACAAACACTTTCTCAACGCATATTTCGCAAACCATCTTAGCATCATCACGAGATGATTACAATGTTTTCTGATGATGCTAACGTTGTTAGCGAAACGTGCATCGACAAAAAAGTGCTAGTGCTGAGTATATTGGCCCTTCGGGAGTTCGAAAATACCACGGCCCGTCTCAAACCTCCAATTTTCAGTTTTCAACTGAAATACTGATATTTTTATGATTGTGAATCTGAATAAACATTTCTGGGGGTTTTATTAGATAATTAGATCGTTTCCCAGCACCCGGTCAATATTAACCTATTGAAAAAAATTGACTGCAAAATTGTGTCGTTTAAAACCGACTTCAGATCGAACATATTCGAGTGTGAAATGCAACAATATCAAATATACATACAATATTTAAATATATGCTATATAAGCTGTATTATGCAAACAGAACTTTGAGCAAATATATTGTACATGCAAACGACAGTATTACATGCAAAAAAACATACTATATTATATAAACTGGTCTGCAGAATCAAAATTAACCTGTATACAGGTGATCTATATATTACATTCTTACACAAATGAACCGGATTTAGAGATTTCCGGGGCGATTAGCATTGATAAAATCTTTCAAGGTGAAAAAAGTTTTAAATAATCACTTATATCCAAGTGTGTAGGCTTTCACGGCTGGCGTTGTTGAAAACTTCTTGGCTTCTGGGCTTGTACGCCGTAGTCCATTGCTATTTCTACCTGACGTTCGTCTACAACTGCCGTAGATATTATCAAAAGCGATGTGGTAGCGGGCGAAGTGTCCTTCTAGGCTGCTCACTTCGTCCGCTACCACATCGCCATTGATAATGTGTAGGTACCGCAGTTGTAGACGAAACGTCAGGTAGAAATACCAATGGAGCACGGCATACAAGCCCGGAAGCCAAGAAGTTTTATACAATCAGTTATATATTTACGATCGTAGTTATTGTAGTTTATAGACGTTCGTCAACTAAGATCATTTGCGAGTTTTATAATCAATATCGACGCAATTATTTAAAAGATGATGATGATCTCCCTTGTCGAGCGTCTATATTTTACAATCTCTCACGGGACGATTACGGAAAAAATATTTCGTGAAGTTTGTGGAACTCGCAGGGTCGTAGCAACTTTTGCCCCTCCCCGAATTCGATGGTGAATTAAAATGTCTTTTTGGAAAGTAAACGCTGCACCATACACTTTTATACTAAAAATCGTGTCCGTCGGACTAAAAATTTGATTTTTTTATTATTTATTTTTATTAAATTTTATAATTTTTAATTACAAATTAATAACCAAATTATTTTAGACATTTTTCAAAAATGTATATTCTTAAATACATATATATTTAGTTTGGCCCTGGTTTTGGCTTTCTTCAGATATTCTAAAAAAAATTAAACTAAAATATCTTCTTAAATTTTAATAAAGCCGAATAAACGCTCTTTACGAACTGTACTAAAACTTTCTAGTTGAAATTAATATTTTAGTTTTTTTTTTTATTAAACGGTTTTATTTAGTTTGACTCCGTATATTTATTTGTTTGTTTATAACTTTGTTTTAAATCTTGCAACAGCTTTTTTACCTACTTCCCGTTAACCGATTGAGTTAAAATTTTTTAAAAATATATTTTAATGATGCACTTTAGCTTTGGCATATTTTATCTAGGGATCAGTAGGTTTTCAATTATGTCAAATCAAAACAAATCATTATCCTGAAAATGATTGGTGACAGTATTATTTTACCGTCAAATGTAGTTATCCATCTTTTTTTTAAAAACTGCACATTTTTTATGTTGAAGCTTTTTAACAACTTTTATATGTAGGTTACATTATTACTTATTGTTGTGTATATTTTTAGGACATATTACGTAAGGTACTCACGTACTCCAAACTAAAGCGAATCTCAAACAGTTTTACATTCTAAAATGCAAGCGGCTAGGCAATAAGCCTACGTCCTCTAGGCTTTTGAATATCCAATAATATTGTCGACCCCAAAAACCCAATAAATCTTTGAAGAAGACAAAATATAGTTCCGTTACAAATATAACCAGATTTGAGTTACCATTGTTTAACTTGTAACAGCAAGTCATGATCATTCTGCACTTTTTAATTGTATATTACACCACAAGGACAGAAAGTTGAAATTCCTACACTGCTCGCCATCAAATCGCGCAGTTCAAGGCTTTCTTTCTGCCCGTGTGGTGTATACTATTTTTCTTTATACTCGGTCGAAAGTACGTATTTACAATTGAGCAATTTTGAGGTTATACGCAATAATAGCTGTTAGCTATTACTGGCTGACGACAGTCCCACGTATTAGTGTACATGAGAAAACTCTTTCGTCCCGCTGTTACTTGTTTTCGGCTGGCTGTTATAGATAACGTGCGAGTAATTCCAGCAGTGCATAAATCTACCTTAAAATCAAAACCGAAAGTACGTACTTTCGACCGGATATAAAGAAAATATCTTTCACAAACGTTGCATCAAATATGTATGTGGAATGATCTACGTGTTCTAAAATTATAATAAAACTATTTTTTCTAAATGTATTTACAGAGCTAATCTGTTTTATATTAGTATTGGAAACGTTAAAATATTTTTTTAGAAATGTATCCGAACTGGATAAACCTGTGATACGTTGTGACGTCACCAATTTATGTGCGGCTTTTGTTTTGGGTGCATTCAAGTGAACATGGCTGCCATAAAAAACAATCCGAAAAGCTTCGGTATCACGTCGTGTTTTGTTTATGTTATATTTGTCGAGCGTGGAATGGAAATAGATAAAATTGATCGAAAATATCGAGTTTCGAAAAGTAACCGACAAACTAGAGACGAACGCTGTCTTGAACAAGAGATGGCATATTTATTTGTGCATTGTGTTCAAAATGATTGATGGCTGGTAACATAAAATTTCTTTTCTTGAATATATAAATTATTCTATAGACTGCACACTCGTTTAAACAAAATGAAAAACCAATTGTCAGTTCTCTAGTTCTGAAGTGATTCAAAACAGATCTAGTTCATGCGGTAAGATGTAAACATCAAGTTCAGACGAGGCGCAATGTATAATAGTTTTCTAGGCGTGTTTGGTACCACTGGTACGAAACCACAGCGAAGTCCTACGTACACACGGAGTAGTATAGGCGCGAAGTAACTTGTCGCTCAATGATACTTAAGCTTAACAAAGACGTGAACCGCGCCCCCGGAGTTAGGAGTCTCTCTGCTACACGCCGTTATAATATGGGGTACGAAATACGTATTGTAACAAAACTGTTCTGCGTGGTGGTTTAAAACTGATTTATTTTCAACAAACGAAATAAATACAAAACAAATTTAACTAAAAAGTATTTCTCTAACAATAACAAAAAGAAACTAAACAATGAAAAATAAACGGATTCTGATAAATAATAAGACAATAAAGACTATATACACAATTATTTACAACACACCGAAATTTATGTAATAATGCTATTTATGTAAACTGTCCGTCGTACCGACTGTGCGTCTACTCACTGACTGTACTCTGACTGTCGCAAGCAAGCCACTGTCTCACTCACTGCACTGTATTTATAGGCGCGTACAGTCCATTCTCGATCATTCCAGAAACTTCGGTTCAAGTTCGAGAAGACTCTGTCATTTCTAGTGGCGTAACAATTGGGGGCGCGCTACAGTACGTTCAACTAGTTTTGTGTACTCTAGCCCACACGTCTAACAGTGTTCAGGTACTGTGGTACAGTTAAACCTCCCGACAATTGACCCAATTGGAACCTAAATATTTTAATTTAGGCTCGATTTTACGGGTCAAATTTCCCAGTAACGGGTACACTTGTCCAAATTATAAATCTACATGTTTTCAAATGTTTGTAGGGTCATATTTGAAACCTCTCGATAACGTATACACTTGGAACAGCACATTTGTAGATTTAAAGGTTTGCGACTCAATTTGAGTTCGATTTTACGGGTTAGACCTCCCACTAACGGACAAAATTTAACCAGATTATAAATTTGCATGTTTTCAAATGTTTTTAGGATCATATTTGCAAGTGAAACTTCTCGATAACGGACCAGTGGCGGATTTACCATTAGGCCCGTGAGGCCCAGGCCTAGGGCGGCTTAATTTTAGGGGCGGCAAAATTTTAGAGACGGCAAAATTTCAAAAGTAAGCAAAGTTGAAATTTAAAAATTAATTTATCATCCGTTGTCCAAATTTACGGTTCTCTGGCTTCATTAGATGTTTAATTTCAATAATCACTTTCCCATAGAGCAAAAAGGGCGCCATAAAGCGGCATCGAACCTAAATCCATCACTGTAACGGACACAGCTAAGACACGTAATATAATAGATGTAAATGTTTGCGATTTATTTAGGGCCACTTTTAAGAGTAATGTTTGTGATATTTTTAGGTTAATATTTGCGGGGGAAAACTCTCGATAACGAACACAGTTAAGTCGACCGGAAAGAAGTTAGCGCGGAAATTAATTTTTCTTTAATTATTCAAATATCAAAAAATTGCTCCTTAAATGCTCTATCAGAATCAGTAATTGCTCCATTTCTAAAATTATTAGTTTATTTATAATTAATTTTTAAAAAAATTTAATTACTGAAAACTTGATTTTACTATAGAATGAGAAATATTCACTTTTTATACAATTTTTTTTGCTAAAAAAATTGCTCTCAATTAGCTCTATCAATTGCACAAAACAGTTATTTAACTTTGACAATTTTTATAGTAATTAACAGAAAAATAATGTTTGTATGGTAAACCTACTGCGCTGTGACGTCATCAATTGTCGCTGCAACTTATAAGGGCCATATTTACATGTATCAGCACTACAGCCTTAACGTTTACCATACAAACATTATTTTTCTGTTAATTACTATAAAAATTGTCAAAGTTAAATAATTTTTTTGTGCAATTGATAGAGCAAATTGAGAGCAATTTTTTTAGCAAAAAAAATTGTATAAAAAGTGAATATTTCTCATTCTATAGTAAAATCAAGTTTTCAGTAATTGGATTTTTTAAAAAAATAATTATAAATAAACTAATAATTTTAGAAATGGAGCAATTACTGATTCTGATAGAGCATTTAAGGAGCAATTTTTTGATATTTCAATAATTAAGAAAAAAATAGTTTCCGCGCTAACTTCTTTCCGGTGTTAAGTCGTAATATGATAAATCTGAATGTTTGCGATTTATTTAGGGTCAGTTTTAAGAGTAATGTAATTTTTAGGTTAATATTTGCGAGTGAAACATCTCAATAAAGTACACAGTTAGAACAAAAATATGTTTATCGATGCCGCTGCTTGACAAACCGTATATCCTTATTTAAAAGAATACGCGATCATCCTTAATACACAGACTAGTTTAATAATACTGAAGGAAGACGACTTTCAAAGTAGAAAAAATAATGGAATTTATTTTGTAAAATCTTACATTCTTGATCGTGTGTGGATGTGTGTGTGTGTGTGTGTGGAAGATGTGAGGAGGGTGGGACCTTAATTCAACTGTCTTCGCTTTCAGCATAGGTGCTATCACTATTATTATTGTTTTCCGTTAAATTTACATTAGCTGCGTCGTTTGAAGGTTCAAGGCACGTGCTAACGAGACACCGCCCCGCCTCGCCAGAAACGGATTGCTGGCTGCAGAACGACACGGTGCGTAGCTCTCGTACGCGCGGTCACAAGACAAAACTGTCTATGTCAATGAATTTTGTCAAATAATCACTATATTGACCCACACGTCGATTGTTTTAATTAAAATAGACTCGTCTCTCATTTTTTTAGGGTTGGAATCTACGTTATTTTTTTGAGAATTTTTCGGAAGATATTTCTACAAGAAAAGAATTCTCAAAAACGTGTATTTTAATTCAGTGTAGTTTTAAAAATAGCATAATCCCGTAGGCCTTACAAAGCACAGGTGCAGAGAAACCTCCCAATAACGGACTCACTCGCATATTCTTTGCTATTCATTTTTAGACTCTTTATTACGATTGAAACCTCCCAATCACTATCACTGGATATTATTTAAAGCAAAGTTCCCATTCGCGTCCCTCTGTATGTCCGCTTAGAACTACTGAACGGATTTGAATGCGATTTTTACCATTCGATTAGCTTATATCTTGAGGTAGGCTTAGGGCTATAATAAGTGGCCGCCTGGGTTTCGTCTGGATACAAATCAGACTGAATTAGCGTTAAAGTGACCTAACTGCATTCTTTGCGTGTGTTTTTCTGTGTCTAAAACACGAAAACTAGGTACTTATCTTTACTATTATATAAAAATGTAAAAACTGTTGGTGTGTTTGTAGGGAAGGGGCAATATCTGGAACCAATGAACCGATTCTAAAAATTCTTTCACTAATAAAAAGTTACCTTTGTTATCTTTGAGTAATATAGGCTAGGTATATTTTATTATGGCAAAAAAAATCCATATAAACTGGTTAAATTTTAGTACATGATGGAAGTACACTAATTTTATGGTGGGTGTACAGTAATTTTATAGTGGAAGTACAGTAATTTCATGGTGGGAGTGCGGATATATAAAAAATATTTTCGCGAGGCAAGATAGTAAGGGGCCGTTCAAGTATTACGTAAGCACTGTAGGGGGGCTGGGGGTCTTTGCTTTTCTTATTTTTGATGACATGGGGGGTGGGGGGATCTAGATGGTAATTACGTTAGCAGTAATTATTTACTTTTTTCTAGAATCAATAAAAAAAAAGATTACATTAAAAGAAATATGCATATATCAAGGGGGGGGGGTAAGAGCTTTGCTTACTTTTGCTGACAAGGGGAACGGGGGGATAAATAATTGTTGTTAATCTGCTTACGGAATACTTGAACGGCCCCTAATACGGTGGAGCCGAAAACTCCACTATTCTGTTGTCCCTGCCGTATTTCATCTTCAATCGCGTGCGAGGCCTCGGGTTATCATAAATTTGCACCAAGGCGAAACTGGACCGAGCCGCTAGTACTAAATGCGAATCTGCATGTTTTGCGATTCTTTGCCACTTTGCCATGTGGACGCGGATGCGTGTGTGTGTTGTGGGGCCCCAGCACTGAACCCTGCGGTAGAGAGCTCGTGCTTGTATGGATGTCTGGGACGACGCGAGAGTCCCACCCGCGGCTTGCTGGCTGGCCCGATGCCAGGGACGCATTGCGACTCGCCCTATCCTGCCCGGAGTTAACTACGTGTGCCGGGATCATTCCTTCTTTACCGATGTATCAGAGTGTTACTTAAATATGGGGGCCTTCACTCTCTTTCTCTCTCTCTCTCAGCCTAGAAGGTGTTCGATATAATTCTACAGAGCGTTACCATTTGAACGATCCAATCGCTCAAACTTTGAAGGATGGCGTTGAAAAAAGAGCATTGTTACAAAACGAAAACTAACCTTTCAAAATAAACAAATGAAGTCTTGTCATAAATAGTAGCTTTTTCCCTTGCACCAAAATATCGCTTTCTCAATATTGATGTAAATGAATGTAGGTATTCTAGTAGTGGCAACGGGTTATATTATGAGTTACGAGCTGTGACATTGTGTTGAAAAGGAGCGTTAGCGCGTTTTAACACTGACAGAAATTGTGTGAGGCAAACAATAATTACAAGTATTAAGGCTGTCGGAACGCTCTGAATTTAAGCCAAAAATAGAGCTTCAGCTGTCATCATGATTGTAGACTTATTGGTCAACATTTTGCAAAAATTCTTTCTTTATAAGGAAGATAAAGGACAAATCTAGGTCTCTAATGGACTACGTTTGTAATTTATGTACGATAGGTACCTATTATTGATCGTATATATTATTCGGACTCTCTCAATGCTGAGGGATTCCCTCCTTACTACACTACACACTCGCTATTTTAGTGTGTGTTAGGATGTCGGTATTTTACTTGTGAATATCTGTGTAATGTTTCACATCTGCCAGGCGTCCCACAACGGCTCACATTTTTTTCAAAATTTTTACGCTCTGAAATTTTTCATTTTAATTGGTAAGTTATTATTAAAGAACTTTATAGTTTATACTATAAAAATTTGGGTTGTATATATGACCTTAGCATATTTGTGTAATGGTAGGTTGCGGATCTCCTCCACTCATGTTTAAGGAGAGCTTAACTAAGGCCAGTTTAATTATGCATGGTGCAACCGGGCTTATAGAAGGTACATTTCTATTAATACAGAACTACGAGTTCTCACCTTTGAAATGATATGTGGGGTAAAGGAACCAGTTCCCGACCACCAGGGAACTTATGTATAACTACTTTTGTTGCCAGTTAGACTGTCGAGCGTCTATAGACAACAATCTAAGTATCTTTAGTTGACAGATTCGATTAGGTCTTTATATATTAATAGCATACCATGTATTCTGACAACTGGGATTGAGCATACCCGAGTGAAACCAATCACCGTAAGCGCGGGAATGACGTCAGTTGGCGGACCGTTCATATTTTTATCAACCTATATTGACAATATCAAAAATGTCATTTATACGTAACTAGCACTACGAAAATGTCTTACTTTCGAAATTCGATTTATTGCAAATAATATTAATATATTGTCTTTGGATATCTTTGACATTTGCTAAATACTGCCATTAAAGTTTACAAATAACAGCCGTTGCCACGCAATCAATTGACAGATCCGCCGAATGACGTCATCTCTCCACTACTATCTGATGGAACGAGGCGAACTCTGTAATCTACTAACCTTAAGCAATTGCGTTTTTTATTTGCCGTTTCCATGGCTGCTGTATTACAAGCCCCCAGTTCTAAGGTTCTAATCCAAAAACTGTTAAAAGTATCAATTGAATTTTCAATTAAATAATAAAAAAGCTTGCGTGTCACCCTTACGCGCGGTTGAAGGTAAATATGTAAGCAATACATAATATGTTGTTAGATTTATTGTTTTTTTTTATATGTGTACTATTTTGATACAGATGAATAAACAGGCAAGAAATGACGAAAACTGGACATTCGTTCTAGGGATCTTTAAAACTCTACAATTAGACTAAGTTACAATATTATTTATTTGTATTTATTCAACTAACTTCTGTATAATTCATTAAAAAAACACCTCTCGCAGTAAGTGGAATTTGTAATCCGTTGCTATATATTATATAAACAGTGTTTATGTTATGTATAGATGCGCTATAGTGTATAAACGGGCTTAGCAGGCCGCGCAAAAACGTCACAATTGTTCGTAACACTAGCTCGCTAAGTAGCCTCTACGCGAAATTAACGAATTAAAGAAGTGTTTTACTTCAAAAAAATAATAAATTGGAAATATGAATTGGTGCCAGGCCCCTAGGGTGTAAGGTGGCATATATTCTGACAAGTAGAAGTAATCGAACGCAAGTAAAGATGATCGGGAACTGTTGCCTTTGCCCTATCATAAACAAGCTCGGCAAATTTCGGTCGTATTCGCGTGAGCGCGGATGCTGTTAGGAATGATCCGGAAAGTTGTGGATTTACGTCATCAACACATAGACAAACGAATGCCGCGATACGCTTCGTGTCATTTGTTTCCCGACGTACCGAGACAGGAGATTGTTTATTTTATCTGTGTCCGTTATGCACACGGGAATGACTGGCGTTGCATAAACGTATGATAACTATCGTTAAGTTTAACTCCGACTTAAAGTCGAGAAAAAAAAATGGAAATTATTTTTTTCTAAACATGTCAATCTTTGTTTATATTTTTTTGAGCTAGCGCAGATATCATGTACAAATGACATAGAATTAAAATTATGTATCTTAAAAATTTTGTCGACGACAGTGCAGGTCCAGTGTCTAGCGGGCTGGCTTCTGGGCCGGACTCTCGTGGGTTCGAATATTGCCTCTGCTCGTGGATGTTTTATGATGTTGTAAGTTGAAATTTAGAATTATAATTAAAATGCAGAAAATTCCGCTGAAAACGACTTTGACTTAATAATAAAATACATTCCTGTCGCTTAGGTGACTATGGTAATGTGATTACAGATGTTACAACGTTCGATTGGATAGTAGTGGAGGAATGACGTCATTGGGCGGATCTGTGAATTGATTGTGTGGCAACGGCTGTTGCTTATAAACTTTACTGGCAGTATTTAACGAACGCCAAAGAAATCAAAAGACAGAATATTGGTATCATTTGCAATAAATTGATTTTTTAAGGTAAGAGATTTACATAGGTAGTCTTAGTTAAATATAAATGACATTTTTGGTGTTGTCAATATAGGTTGATTAAAAAATATGAACGGTCCGCCAGCTGACGTCATTCACGCGCTTACGCTGATTAGTCAAGTGGAACGAGGCAACCTCTTTCATGTACTAACTTTTTAATATAACTACATTTATACGAATTCTAACGTCGCGATGTTCATTTGAAATTCGCAAATTTAGGCAGACTTCCAACTGCAACTATTTAATAATTATTTTAATATAAATGCTCTGTATTTAGAGATATTCTAGTATATTATTATTGCGTTTACATTGTGTTCATAGCTGACATTTATAAATTTTGGATTATTAAATATACAATTCATGTTTGGACGAAATAAAGTTTTTATAAAAGTTTGTACGTCTGCTTTTTAATTATTAATTTTTAATTATTAATTATTAAAAAGGAAATTTTTGACACAATGATAAATGAGAAGACTCATCGGAAGTGTACATAAAAATAAAAAAAAAATCAAATTGGCTCCAGACAAAATTTTCAAGAACTGATTATTCAAAGTTTGGCTCTTCTAGATAACGTAAAAATTATAATAAGCAAAAAACCGGTCAAGTGCGAACGAACTCGCGAGAAGAGAGCTCCGTACTATTCTGTTTTCCGTGAGTACTTTAAGACTTAAGGTTTTCGTTTAGGTTTTCCTGTAAACTATGGGTGAGACCCGACATTGCCTATTTTTTTTCAAAATTTTAGGCTCAGTAGTTTCGGAGATAAGGGGGGGGAACGGTTAATTGTTCACTATTATCTTAAATAACTTTAAAACTATTTATTTTAAAATTATAAAAAAATATATTTAAGACCCTTACGACAAGCTCTTTCATTTGATATGTCACACAGTACAGTTTGCCAGACTTTTATTTTTTATTTTTAAATTTTTTCCCTAAAAATGACCCCCATGTTCAAAATTCATTTATTTACGTAACGCGTCCGTCTTATGGTCACCGACTTACATATGTGTACCAAATTTGAACTCAATCGATTCAGTAGTTCGGAGCAAATTGGCTGTGACAGGGTGCCAGACACACGAGTGATCCTATGAGTTCCGTTTTTTTCCTTTTGAGGTACGGAACTCTAAAAACAGTTCACGTGTTAGGGAAATATTCTCGAAATAACTGTCAAATTATAACTTAGTTACATTTGAGCATTGTTGGTCTCTTTCAAACCTATTATATGTAATATACTGCTGTAGTCCAATTATGCTAAATATTAAAATATTAAATTTTGGTTTATAGGCTAGAATATTCAAATAAGAAAGAATCTATATATCTAAAAGGCAATGTATATATGTACGTTATCTATGGACTCCAAAACGACTGAACCGATTTTGGTGAAATTTTCAGGCAATCTTCAGATCAGCCCAGCGGGTGATCCTGTGAAGTTTGGTGGCGATCGGATCAACAGATTTTTTTTTATTTTTCTTCGATTTTTGAACAGCCACAATTAAAAACGATTGAATTCACGCAAAGTCAACACACGGGAATTTTTTGATAATGATTCTCATCTTTCATGACTATAGATAGTTTAGTGCTACCCGTGCGAACCCGGGACCAGGCCGCTAGTAATTTATAAAGTCATATGAAAGTTTTTTATTACAAGAAAATATGGACGTAATTACTATTAATTATACGGTGCTAGGCGAATAACCTTACCAAGAAAAAACAATAATAATCGTGTTTTTATTTTCTATTGTCAATAAAAACTCAAATATACTACACTTATAAGTCAACTGCTATCAGCTATGAATTTAAATTTCAAAGCTTGGGCGATTTTGACTAAAAAAATATTATATTTGTAACGATATCTAAATTTATAAATTTTGTATTACTAAATTCACAATTCATGTTTGAACGAAGCAAAGTAAATGTCCAGCTCCTCCCTCGCCTCCAAATAATTCTAATAACGTTAATGCTGTGGACAGATCAGAAACTAATAGAAGCATTCTATATAATTCCCCATTCGTTCATTTTCAGTGGAACCGATACGTCTGCCTCACTCCCCCCTCCACCTTTTCGCTCTATCGGTTTTATTGTTCGACCGACACCGGATCCCTGGACAGCTTTGATATTTTTATTGTTATTTAGGTGCATATAGTGGTCAGACATGTTTTATGATCGCGTTAATGAATCGTGCATTTGTTTTTACAGAGAATGTCTTTTTTTCGATACAAAATTGCGCGCTTCATTTATTTTTATCACTTAAGGCCGGAAGCTAAAAGTCTGGCCTTTTCTCTTATACTACTATTATTTTGTGTATATATATAACATTCGGCCGTTACGATAGTATTTTTTTCATACCGCCTGCCCTAATAGTACATAGTAGTAATTTTAAAAGAGAGTTTATGAAAAATAAGGCCCCTCACACCATCTCCCCAGACAAAATTACAGACAGAAAATTCTTCAATTATCATTGGTTATCGTTTATGGATCTCAGAGAACCAACGCCACCAAATATGTCACTATAAGGGGTGCCACCATTGAAGTTTTAATAAAATACGTTTTAATTTATGTACACTGAAAACATTTATTTTCTAACATTCGTTTCGCACAACACAGAACAATATCTTAAACTGAATAAATAAATAACCAGAAGTATAACTCTCTATTACGAGTTTTACTCATTCTTGTGACCTCGGTGCGCGGTTAACCTGAGATTCTATCCAGAAACGGACAGTACTGTATCGCGTCGAGTGCTGGAAGGCTTACAGCCAACTGTTTCTTAATAAGATATTTTCTTTTGTTATTTTGTCTGAATACTTGTGTTATTTCATTTTAAAATTGTGCTTGCTATGATAGTAAAACAGATTTTCTTAAAACAAAACCGTAAATATATCAATTAATGAGAGACAAAAAGATTGTAGATTTTAGACGCTCAACATCTGAGGTCAATTTTTGTGACCAATCTGTTGTGCAAAACAATTGTTATAAAATATCTAGTTATAGACGCTCAAAAACTGTGTCATTAGTGTCTTAATAAATTATATCAAATTAAAACGACATCACAAGACATCCATGAATGGAGGTGGGATTCGAACCCGCGACAGTTTGATCCAAAGACGAACATGCTAATGGTCTCTGATATAAAATAAAGACATGTATAAATAAATTAAAATTAATTTTTTTTTATTTACTTTAAAATGTATCTTATTTTATATTTTTTACTAACATGTACGAGCAGTGTCGGTTGCATTAATGTCAGATATTTTTTTTGAACTCGATCGTAACCGAATAAAAGTACTTAATTAAGTTTGAAACCCCCTCCTATTAAAAATATTCGTACTTCCACCATTTATACCCGTACTCCCACCACTTAAACTATTGTGTGACTTATACCCTCGCCTCCACCATGTAAATCGTCATTGCCACCACATGATTTATTTTTGTTAATTAAGGACAATTAGTGTGCTCATAAAGCTAAAACAATATTAATTTTCAAAACCATAAGAGAATTTCAGTTTTTTTCGGAATCCTACTTGTCGACTACAAGCTCCAAATGTCTATTAATTAGCACATTTAGTACGTAAATAATACTATAATTTATAGGCACTAAGCTGGAATTATTTTCACGAGGTTAACTTTTATTGTAATGACCCATTTATTTTATTATATTGTTAAATAATCTTGTTAAAATAATTTGATTATATATTATGTGTAATTACAGAGGAACCTGCATCTAACCGGATTTGTATGTTGCAAGAATCTACTAATTAACATTCTAGGGTAATGCATTGACACCATTTTGTACTCCAACGACTAGCGAAATCACTTGCAGTATTAATATTTTCATATATATGGTTTCTTATAGCTTATTCGCAGTCTTTTCTTATAATTTCCTAATTTCGGATATATATCTGATACCGAAGAACACCCCACAATCAGATGGTTTCGGAGGATTTTTTTCAGTCGAAATGATTTGTCTTACAAAAATTAAAAAGTACCTAATGAAATTTGAAAAAAAATGGGTCGTCGGGAAATTCAATTTCCAAAAAATCCGGATCGTCGGAAAATTTCTTCTCGTCTGGTCTATCAACAGTTACCTCATAAAATTTCTAACTTACCAATGTATCGATAAGCGTTTGAATAAGTTGAACGTTACTTCCGTGAGACGAAGCTACTTCCGTTAGAAAAAACAGTGCGTGTAACCTTTACGCGCGATTTGGCGTAGTGACACAATTTATGTCGATAAGTTAGAAATGTTACAACTGTGCTGCCATCTACTGACTAAAAGTTTCAACAGTTTACCTTATAACATTTCTGATGTACCAATATGTCAATACTCCTTTGTATAAACTGAACGTTACTTCCGTGAGAAAAAATTACTTTCGGTAGAAAAGATCTGAGTTACCCTTTGCACTTAAAGAAGTTTTTAATAAATATATATTGAAATTAAATATGCAGCCGGACCTGTTTTCTATATGTAAATATTTTATATGCCATTTAAAGGTGATGTAATTAAGTTTTACGCCTTATGATTAATTACAAGTGGTAAGACACATCGGTGATTAGGACAAACGCCGCAGTGCCTCGGCGCTCTCTTGTAGGTACAAATACGCCATCAATTATAAAAAGTAATTAACAGTGTTTTCCTCGAGTGCCGCCCTTTTTACGCCGTTTTAATACGGCACCAATCCTCGCCGCCACCTTTTCCTCTTTTCTATTGAATTTTGCGCCGCGCACTTCCTTTCCGATCCGCACGTTCGTCTTCTGTCTTCACTTTGTTTACATCGCACACATCAATCGCTCTTAATCGCTCTTATTATTCATCCGTACTTCAGAACTGAACGAGCTATCATGCATTACTGTCAACTTAAACGATACTGATGTTACTGTATATTAAGAGTTTACTTGTTTTCTTTACCGTTTTATCGCCGCTTGCATTGTTCACAGTTTGAGTCATAGACATAGACTCCTGGACGTGCCCTAGCGGTGTAAAAAGTGTCTTCTCCAGAAAGAAAAGATAGTTCGACAGTGTGGCCAATGTCTATCTCTCTTAAGGCTCTTAACGCTCTGAATTTAAGCCACACTACGAGGCTAAAAATGATGTTGTAAGGGTTCTGCTGTCAATTGATTACTCTGAATTTTGGAAATATTTTGAGGATTAAAAAAAAATCTGAAAAAGGAAGAGTCACTTTAGGTTTGTGATCAAACAATTTTGTTTAATAAGTACGAATAAGGTCGTAGTGTGACATTAAAAACGTATGTTTTTTTGGCATAATTAATGCCAATTTTTTTCTAGTAAATCGTACATAAATTACAAAAGTAGTCCATTAGAGACCTAGACTTGTCCTTTATGTTTCTTATAGAGAAAGAATTTTTGCAAAATGTTGACGAATAAGTCTACAATCAGCTACCAGTCGAAGCCTTATTTTTGGCTTAAATTCAGAGCGTTCCGACAGCTTTAATTAACCCTAATCGTGCATGTAGAGAATCCTCTCACTCTTGCCCGGAAAAACAACTACAGCGATATATGGCGAAGACGTGTCCAGGAGTAAAAGTCTTTGGTTTGAACCACCGATCTCTATTTAATGGACAAGAGCACGTTTGGTAAGTTAGAATATTATTTTGCCGTCTAGCGGTGAGAGATGCAAATATCTAATATCTGTCGGATGCGTCAGAACGTCGACCAGACCATAGACATACCAGTTGCAAACCCGGCTTGGCTCGAGTCAAGTTTTGTGCGGATACAATCTTTAAATTACCAGTTAGTTTTGATATAGTTGTTGGGTCTTTTTGAGATATCATTAATACTCTGCATTGTCGACCACAACACTGTTTTGTTTTGAGTTTCTATTAGCTACACATTGCAGAAACAAAGAAGTTTAATAAAATTTTCAATCTCGTTGTGATCAGACGTATTTAGAATTTTGATTATATAAAATTTTATTGTGTTTTATTTAATATTTTTTATTTTATATTAATAGAGCTAATCAATCATTATATAGATATTGGCTTCTATTAATATCTATATAGAAAAAGTATTTTATCACAAAGAGAACAATGATTAATTTGTGATAGATTTCAAGCGAGTCTACCGTATTGAAGCTCCATCTATGAACCACTTTATCTACAACTTGAGTGGATAAAACAGCATTCGACAGCAAACTGTTTTGTTGCGACAAATAATTGTTATTATTATTGTTATAACGTTAGTATTCGAATTTTGCGGATATACCGATGTTGTTGATTCGAAATTAATATTTTTTTATACTTAATAATTTTTGATAGATTGAAGTCTACCGTACGTCTCGACGAAATTATTACCGATGGGTTGTGCAATCGGTAAAAAACAGAGACAGCGCGAACGTGCACCTATATCTATCTCTCTCGACGCAATACTGTAATTAGATAAAGCTTGGCCACACGCATTGTTCTATCTCTCTCATTATGTGTGACCACTTTCAGCAGATACGGATAACTAGGTCCAGGCGTATGGAGCTGTGGGCCATACGTCCTGAGGAAGACGGGAACGTTGGGCGCCAATTTCAGCGGGAAATTTGAATTATCAGTATTATGCAGCTAAGCAATAGACATGTTTTAGCTTTAACGCTATAAGTATGCGTTTAGCAGAGAACAATAATGACCTCAATTGTCGATCATTTGAAATCTACAACAGTGAAAGTATTTTTAATAAACGTTCTTGTAGAAGTATGATGTGGTGTGAGAAATCAAACAGGCCGCTAAAAATGTTACACGTCTGATACCAGTAGGCAGTATATGACGTTGCGCTGGTTGGTTTTATATAATCGTCTTCATTCGTAATCCATTAATTATAAAGTTCACATTTTATTTTACAAGTTTTTAAATATATAATTTTAATTATTTTTAATTATAGTTTAAAATTCAAATATAATAGTTGTTTCACGAATTTATATAAATGTGTTGGTGTCACTCCCCTTGCTACGGCCCTGAGGAATTAACAAACGTATTTGAAAATATAACATTTTGACAGAATCGATTTTGCTTTAGTAAATTATTATTATCCTTTGTTAGCAGCTTTAGAAAATGCACTTCGAGAAACCTACACTTCAGCTTGTGTTTAAAAATGGCAATATTGATTATGTTGGATGTAATATGCACTTAATACGTGCGTGAGAAAGGCTCACGCTAAACAAAAGTGTAAATTTTCATGGCCCACAAAAACAGAACTCTGTTTTATCGATTTTTATGTATACAGTCAAACGCTTATTTAAGCGCTATACAACATTTATATCTATTGAACGCTTATTTTTAGACTTTAGTCATCCCTTTTGTACAGATAAATGCATCAAATGCATGTTTTGAAGTTATGTTATTAAAAGAATAAAAATGGACGACGTGTCTAAAAATAGCCGTTCAGTGACCTGGAATGTAGCCTGGCGCTTATAACTAGCGCTTGTTTAAACACTGTAAAAATAACAGATCTGTTATTCTTTTGTCTTAATTCAACACGAACGGGCATGCACGACGTGCAAAAAAAAACAACAGCGCTGTAATTTTTTTCAGGTTATGTTCTGAACGAATCGGTTGTTCACTTTTCCTGGCACCGTGGAAATTTACACTTACGCAAAGGCACACACATACTTAGAAAATGGCTACCAGTATATAGAGAAAATATAACAAAGCATGCAACCATAAAAAGATAACGAATATGTATCTCGATTGTTTTTTTTTTTGTTTTTTAAATATGGTGACTTAAGTTATGATGAATGATGCTGTGATTTGGGTGATTTCGAAATGAAATGAAAAACAGTATATATATTGATTCTCGTTTTTTCCCGTTTTTTTTTCAAATTCTTGCCCTTGGAAATTAAATATGCATTCATCTCTATTATCGTTGCCTGTGGATAAAATCTGGGATTAAGCCTAGCCTGTTGAGCGTCTATAATTTACAATTATTTAATCGACGTAGCGAAAAAAATCCGTAAATAAACTGCACTCTCTGGCTAGTTTTTGTTGCGACGAAAGAAGACACCTTCCTACTGAACGAGCATCGTCAGTGACGAGACGAAAAAAATTTTATCAATTTTTTTCGAATTTTTTAACGTATTTTTTTAATTTTTTAAATGCACGATGTAAACGAAATCTCGTTCAACTCGTCAATGTGCCGAAAAGCAGTATTTTATCATTACATATAGAATGTTTTTAAAGCTGTTTTAAACAATTGTTAAATAATATAAAAAAAATGACAATTCGACATTGTCTTGTGCCACAGTCAATATTAGAGATAAATGAATAAATGTAATTTCAAATTATTATAGGAGTTGACTACACACTCGAAATAACAATTGCGTTGTCGATGAGGACACGGCGCTACTGTATCGAAATTTTAAGCGTGAAGTCGACGCATACAATAAATCGAAATCATACAATATTCTCAATGGAAAAATTGTGCCAATGGCTTGACCCAGAATTCTCGATTTTTATAACATGCAAAATGTATTACCTAAGCTGTTGAAAATTATATAATTATTTTTGTTTTAATTATTAAGTAGTTATCGACGGGCATATTTTAAATATATGTTAAATAAATACCATTAAAAAACATTACAGAAGTCACGTCGTGCTGTGACCTTGTTATGACCTTGATTTGGTTTCCACACGGGGTCCTTCACCCGGGGTTTCTCGTGGGGTTTTTTTTTTTGTTGGCTGTTTTGTATATTGGATTTAGTTCAGCATTTTTGGAACCTGGTTCGTATTTTTCAGGTGGAGTTCTGATCTTTTAAAATTATTAAAATAAATAATATCAAAACTTTTAAATGGCGAATTATTTTTTTAAAAATTATAAATTAAAAATGTGAATTGGTACTAGGTCGAACAAGCCCAGTCAATTGGCTACTAAGAATATATTTGATGGGAAACATATAAAGGCGCGCTTGGATGGGAATGAAAACGTTTAGATTGCAAGATGCGACGTCCCATTCGACCAACGTCGCGTTTCGTCGACTCTTTCCGACTTGAGGCTCCCGTCTCAATATCTATACCGAGCGCTTCTCCCTTTACTAAACTACACACTCGCTACTTTACGTCTAGGTTAGTGTGTCGGCATTTTACTCGTGAATATCTGTGTAATGTTTCCAGACGGCTTACATTTTTTTTATCGGATTATTAAAAAATAAATTGTACTGCTGACAATTATTTTTCGATGTAATCAGCAATAATTGTACATGCAACTGAAAAATATGGAGGGAACCTGTCATTAAAAGTACGAAAAAAACAAACTATAAATAATGTAAAAGTTGTTCTGTTAACCCTGCAGCATACGCGAGAATAACGCGCTTTTGTCTAATTTTTTCAGCACTCGAAACGGAAAACTTTATCGTGTAATGTATGCTATTTTCTGTAATGAAATTGTTAAAATTTTTAAAATAATTTTTTAATGAAAACATTCATTTTAAGATATTAACTTATTTTTCGTCATTCGAGGGAAAAATAATCTCCAAAATGGCGTATCAAACATTAATTTTGATAGAGTTTTAAGGGAGATATTTCCTACCGACAAAAAACACCTTTGAGAAATAATATATACCTACCGATTAGGGTGCATTGAAATTTTTTTTCATTTGTTTGGTGGCACGTTTCGAAAATGACTAGTTATTAAAATTTTCGAATACGTTAAAAACGTGCATAAAATAAAACCTATGACCAATTATTGAGGTGTTAGCTTCCAAAATTGAGCTTCAAGGGCACTAATATTTAACTATTGTATTTTTTATAGCGTTTTCATAGTCAAGTAAAATTGTCTTACAATAGATTTACTAGTTGAGTGTCCATTATTTGAATTACCTGTTTTTGGGTTGACGGCCGTCTAGAATTTAGTCTAATAAAAACAAATCGAATGGCATCTCAATAATGAAAATCGGTTCAGCAGGTAACAAACTAACATACGTATGTAGACTGTTCAAATCATTACTCTTCCTTTTTTCGTAGTCGTGTGTAAAGACGTAGCTCTACGGATAAAAAATGCGGCACAACCAGAGCAGCTGATTCCACGCGATATGTTTTTGTAAATATTAGAATTAAGTGGATTGTTATCGTGATTCACGCGTCCGCTGAAGGGTTAACTTCGTAACACAGAAACTCCATTTTAACTTGGTTACAACAAAATGACGCATAATAACTGCACAATCAATAACGTTAGCATAAATAAAAATATGGTGACTTTTTTATATATTGTACACAATATTCGATGCCATGCCAAACGTTAAAATGTGTACAGAATGACCGAAAACAAGTGTGAAAAATAGTCTGAAAAAATGAAATTTAAATCGAGAAAAAAACTGCGTGCGTTAACTCACACGCGTTTGAAGTGAAACTTCATGTGTAACCAAGTAAACATTAAACAGAAAGGGGCGTGTCTATTCTACACTACCCGCCGACCAATCAGCTCCCCGCTAGCAGCTATTGTATACTAACGGTATTTTTTGTTTAGCAAAATAAGCACTCGAGATATTAACCACTTTATTTTTTTAATTCTGCTAAGTAAAGTGACTACCCGAATAGCATGTTAAACATGAGTGATTACAGTGTTTATAAATTTTGTAATCACTGCGGTTACCTAAGAACAGTAATTAAAACATAAATGTGGCTAAATTTCTTCCATTCCTTCTTGAGTGTAGTTTTTTGTCTTAGACATATTCAAGTCTTGCCGACGTGGTCTTAATCTTGATTTTGCAAGACCAAGATCAAGTTTGGTTAGACCTATTCTACTAACAATATTCACGGTGACTACCAAGTGCTTAGCAAAATAAACACCACTTTCGTAATTTTTTTATTTTGCTAAGTAAGTGACTACCCGAATAGCACGTAAAACCTGAGTTATTTCAAACCTAAATATGACTACGTTTCTCCCGTTCCTAACGGTGGAGTTTTTCGTCTTGGTCTTGTTCAAGTCTTACCGGCGTGGTCTTGATCTTGCAAGTCGAGTCTTGATCTTGGCCTTGTAAAAAGTGCAAGACCAAGTTCAATTTTGGTCATCGCTAGCGTTGTGTATGAAGTTTTCACGAACCATCACTGATTTTCGGGACACGCGCATCGCATCGCATCGGGAATCAGTCTCCTTTTCCTCTATTCTCTAGGATTGGACGCTCGGCTATTCCCTGCTTACTGTACTTTATGCAACGAAAGCAAAAACCAGGTTTTTTCAAACGCTATGCTAATAGATCAAAACTCCAACCCTGTCAGGTTCTCGGGTAAACTGAATGTAAATATGGGTACACGCAAATAACAAATCACAACAATTATATAAATATTGAGTTTGAGGTTATGTCGTAAAAACTCATTTGTAATATAAGTAGGTACAGTAAAATTATTAAAAAAGCTGTATGTGAAACACTTATAGGTAAGGTTAAAGCTTATACGTCATCGAAAAAAAAAAGAAAAACGAATTTCTATAAATGTATCTCACAATGATTGCTAGCTTTTTAATTAACTTGACTTGTATGTAAAAAAATCTTGCAACTTTAGTTTTATCTTCGTTCAAACGTCCGATTGACGTCAAATTTTGCAGTTGTATGTAGTTTTGATGACAATACAATAATATGATATTTTTGGTACCTATATAAATATTTATATAGGTAAGTAAAAAACTGAATATAAAACATACATGTGGTGGAAGCTACGGTGTTGATGACGGGAAAACGTGTCTACACTCGTTTAAAATTTAATGTAATATATAATGACTGAAAATTTTAAAATAAAATTTATAGTTTCAAAAATGTCCTTCAGTTGGTATGGTTTGGCACCAATTCATATTTTCAGTTTTTTACTTTTTATTTAATAATAAATTGAAAATCCAATTGACACCTTTACGAGCTCTCAAATTAGAACCCGGGAACTGGGGGCTTGTAATTAGATAAGTCATTGATTTGACATGAAATTTTAGTTTTTTTTAGGACATCGACTG
This sequence comes from Venustoraphidia nigricollis, assembly GCA_034508555.1. NCBI lineage: Eukaryota > Metazoa > Arthropoda > Insecta > Raphidioptera > Raphidiidae > Venustoraphidia > Venustoraphidia nigricollis. The sequence goes on from JAVRKA010000030.1 coordinate 920,591, forward strand.
TTGTCGCTGTTTGAGCCTAACCAATTTATATTTTCAATTCCTTATTAGTTTTGATAGTAGTTTCAAAAAAGTTTAAATTCTCTTTGATGAGATTTTTAATAGATGAGTCATAATATTAATAATGGCATCCCTACCTACCCTATTATTAAAACGTGTATTAATGAATTATTTGTATTAGTAAATTGAAAATCCAATAGATACTTTCACCAGTTCTCAGATTGAAATGTAAGAGCTACGGGTTTTGAATGGTATTGCTATTCTCAGATTTCCGTTTTGTTATATCATTGTTTTGAAATTTGTCAAAAATAATATTCACTTTACCTGTGTTTGGCTAGAAAAGATCAAAATGTAACGCACATACGTAAACGTATAGCAAGGGAAATTTGAAAATAAAATTGACAGCGTTATGCACCTAAATAAAACAATTAATGTAAAATTTAGTTTCGTGTGAAATTTAATCATTTTTTGTGAGATACATTTAGACACATATTTTCAATGAGAATAAAATCGAAAATCACCGTTACTAACGTTCAAAAATTAAAATTCATCGGAAATTCTAATAAAATGACCTCGATAACCGAACTTGGTTTTTAATTTCTACGAATATCTAATTTGTCAGCAACAGTCTTGTTTTTATGTCGTTAGAAGTACTACGCAGGCCAAAAATTAGTTTTTCGTTGAATTTTTGTGTCATAAATAAGATCTTAAATTTATGACACGTGACTCTAAAATCGAGTATGTACAAAAAAACTCGACTCAGATATTAAGTATTTATTCAATACTCAACATGACTCAAAAAAATAAAAACTCACTTGCACGTTCCCATAAAAAATACTAAAAAAATGACTAGAATAATTTGATTACTTATGCAGGGCAAAATAATAACGATATTCATTTGTTAATTATTATATAAAAAACAAAATCCTGAAGAAAACATGGTTTGTGTCGGAACGTTGACCAATAATATTGTAGCGTGCCCTCAATTGTTACGCCACTGGAAATAGCATAGGCTTCTCGAACAAATTGACAGAAGTTTCTGGAGCAATCGAGAACGAGATGTACACGCCTATAAATACAGCGCATGTGGGGCGCGACATTCATTCAGTTTTAAACCAACACAAAGAACAGTTTTGTTACAATATAATAATAAATATTGTATTCATTTTGCCTTGTAAGTACACATCTAGTGTAAAATAAAATTTAAATGATGTGTTTTGAAATATGTATCTTTACAAACTTACGTCAGAAATACTGACAAATTTGGATTGCTCAATAATTTTTTTCAAATTTAATTTTTTCTGTACAAAAGTTTGTGTAAAACTTATAGTAATTTTCTCGTTTTTATCTGATTTTAAATAATTTGTTCAGATCAAATAAACTGTGTATGTCGTATGGGAAGAATGGTACATATTTCTAGTCGATTTTGTAAGCATTAATATCAAAAATTGAATAAGATTTTTCACAGAAATGAGAAATTTCGGAAACGTGAGTGCATTTTAGATTTTATACGAATGAAAAAAGGAGCATATTGAACACCTTAAGGCCGACTCTGTTGGCCTATTTACATATTCTCAGAAATCTTTCAGAGCCCGGGGAAACAATTAAACGCTGAGAGTTGCATTTCCAGATTTCACAAACGTTAAAAAGAAGATATGGCGACAAAAGAGCCAAACGCCTTTCTCTTACGTCAAAAGAGAACATTAAAGTCTTCACGAAAACTTAACACAGTTTTCAAACGTGTTTTTTACTTAACTTGGACTCTTGCTGACACATTATTTAAATTATATTTGCGGAAAATCGGTATTTAAAAGAAATAGTTTTTTTTTCGCGTCAAAAATAATGTTTATTCTCTTAGATTAGCTATAATTAAAGTAAACCGAACAACTCAATTGTGAAAACAATAGAACTGAAAAATATTTGAGGTTGAAAAATCAAATATGATAAACTGTAATAAATTAAACATCAATTTAGTGATCTCTAAAACATAATTTATAAATCCAAAGCGATTTTTTAACTGTAAAAATAATACATAGTACCATTAACCAAATAATACGTTATCAAATTTTCACTTTATTACTTCATAATAAACTACAATGTAGTCAAGGTTGGTAGATTGCAGATATTGTTTCGTTCCAGTTGACCAGCATAAGCGCGAAAATGATTTCAACTGGCGGACCGTTCATATTTTTATCAACTCATAATGACAATATCAAAAATGTCATTTATGTAAATCTTCTGACCTTAAAAATCCAATTGATTGCAAATAATTTAAATATTTTATATTTTGATTTCTTTGACATTTGTTGAATACTGCCATCAAAGTTTATACCAGCCGTTGCCACGTAATTAATTGACAAGTCCACCGTATAACGTCATTTCTCCACTACTATTCAATGGAACGAGGTAACCTCTGTAATTTACTAGCGTTGCAATTTAGTCACCTTTTAACTGCAACAATTTTTTTATTGGATGTACATCTTAAACTGTTTATTTTTTTTTGCTCTCAAAATGTGCATCCAACAATAAAATTGGTGCGTTTAAAAAGTGAACTAAATGTTCGTTTATTATAGTTTCAAACCACACTGTTTTTATTAGTATTCTTTTATTTATTAATTCCGATAAATCGAACATTCAATTTTCTTCAGATTCTAACCTAGAAACGAGCCGTCTAAAAGATTTCGATTATTCTACGTTCATGGTCTTAGTTGTGGAACGTTTATAGCCCAATCGGTTATTCTGAAGCATCGTTTTATAATATTATACGATCGACAGCTGTTGCTGTCTCTCTTTTTATTAACTCAAATATTTTACATTCTCATCGTTCACGAAAACATTTTGAAAGACGCGGTTTTAACCCTACACTGCACAAGTGGGTGTCCATTTAGTCACAACATCCAGCCACACTTACAATCACAATCACGTAGGCCATGCGCACACAGTCGAAGTATTCAAGACTGCGAAGAAAATGGTCGGCCATTTATATTATATAGGTATAGATCTATGATATAAGTCTTGTTGAATAAGTATTAACTATAATATATGGAACCGTTTTCTCTCGGCTTTTGTTTCCAATGTACAACTATTAACGGGGAATACCCACTGAATTCACATTTCTCAAATCAGTGGCGCAATTACTTCCCTCCCCGTCGCGATGCGAGTCTACGCAAACTTCGCAAAATTTCGGTTTGAGATTCTTTATTTATCTTCATCGCGGAGATGTAATTACGTCACTGGTAGACAAAAATTCGTTGTAAACGTTCTCAGCAGCTATAAAATTATCTGCAATGCATTATTTGACTTAACGTAGTGTAGATAATTTGTTGGCTCCGATAGTGGCGACACTGTACGCTTATAGTGTCCGCCATTTTGTTTTGTACTTTGTAAAGCAATATTCAGAAAAGTTAGGTTAATGATTTGTTTGTTTTTATTATACGTTTGAATAATTTTTACTTCAAAATCAAGACTGAACTTGAGTTATTTCAAGAATTTGATTTTTTAAAGGTCCGTACCTCAAAAGGAAAAACTGAAGCCAAAACAGGCTTGTGAGACATTTGAAGTGTCTTTATATTGCCATCTCGTAAGAGAACTTGCGAATTAAACCCTTAAATTTAAATTTGAAACAAGGCCGAAATCCTTCAGTTGAATACCCTTGGAATAAACAAGTTGATTAACCCTGGTCTGAACGCGATAAGACAGAAGCCAGTGCATTTTATGTGGTAACAAATTCAGTTGTTTTATTGCAATACAAAATGGCCGCTCTTCAGACAGAACATCGCCGCCAAATGATCATTGCAAAGCTTCGCACTCTTATGCTGAAAGCTTTTCATATGGTCAACGGCTTATTTCGTTTTAGTATTATTTTTTCAATGCATATTTTCAGCTAACTGTTGGCATATATGTTTACTTGCAACAAAATGTGATAAAAAAGTAGTGAGTATTGTGAAATATATTCGATGATTTATATTCGATTTAACAATAAATAAATATATGAAACGTGAAGTTAAATAAAATCGTGTAATTATTTCAACCGCGACCTTATTTGATATTATTAATCAAAATTAAAATTACTAGTTTTAATTTTGATAAATATTATCAAACAGGCTATCGTAGTAAATTTTATTTTAAAATTTGTCGTAGAATCGGGGTTGGCTTTAAGAGTTCGGATTCGAAATTGCCCCAGAAATTGCATTCAAACCACCAATTTTGGATAATTCTAAGTTTTGATTTTGAATTTGAAAATCGGAATTCGAATTCCGCCAAAAAATTAATACATAGATACAATTCTTCTTCTTCTAAATTAAATTATTGTTATATATTTAATTTAAAGATTTGTCATAGATTAGAATTTAGATTTAAAAGTCTTAATTCGAATTCGATGAAAATTTTTTGATTCCAGCCACCACTGTTTGATTTTCAAATTTATTTTAATTTTAAGATGCGTCATAGATTCTGATTCAGATTTAGAACTCTCAATTCGAATGCGACAAAAATTGTATTAGATTCAATTTTGGGGTATATATTTTTTCGTACTACCAAATTAGGTTTTCGTTATTAATTAATTTTGAAGACTGCATAATTATGTAATTTCAACGTATAATAAAAACGGAAAAGTTTAGGTCATGTAAAATGGTGAAGTGTTAAAATAACTGTCAATATTAAAGTGATAATTATTGTGGATTGCAAGTAGGAATTACTTAATAGCTGCGCACAACATCGCCTGACTCCATATCGTTATGGCCGAAAACAGTTGCTATCGTAATATGTGAATTCAGTTGTTTTACATAGGACAGACACGACAACCCGGCATGAGTTGTTTTCCTTTACCATTAAAACGACATAATATTATATCCTATACAAGCTGGTCCTAAAATTTCAAAGCTCTGTCTAGAATAGAACAAAATAACAATTTTATTATTGGAGCACTGCTTTCGAATAACCAACCACAGTACTCTTCGAGTCTAAAAGTCAGTGAAGATTTTTGAGTAGGTTCTTGATAAAAGTTGTAGTTCGTAGATTACTGAAAGTATCGAAGACCTGCCAGGCGAAATACTTTGGTACAAAAGTAACCATCTACAACCTGGCAGGTCTTTGATACATTCATCAAGTGCGGTAGAAATACTATTCTACGAATATCAAGAACCTATCCCAAAAAGCTTCGATGGCTCTTGACCTATTAATACCTACATGTAAAGGTAAAAAACATAATAGCTCGGAGAGCCAATGAAGATTTTTGGGCAGGTTTTTTAATGAAAGACTCTGAAATATCTAACGTCGTCTTTTGACAGAGAGTACGCAGCTGATATTCATTATTTCATTGAAGATTCAAGACGTTTTATGAAATGACTGCAGTTTTGTGAATGATCGTTAGGCTGTTTGAATGCACTACGACGTTTGATGGCATATTTTAATGAAATGCGATATAGCTTTGTAGGTTACGTTCTCTTTTTAATGAGTAATGCAGAAATAATAGTTTTTTATTCTTTAAAATCAAGCACTGATTTTTCATCCGTAATATTTCATAAAACGCCAGCTTTTCACGAAGTGCAGCAATGCGTTTGTTTAAGGCGTTTAATGAAGTAAAAGAGATTACATTAAATACCTAGACTTTGTGAACACCGCAGGTATAGTAGCAATTTTAATGACAATAATTTCCGGATCACTTCATAAAATGCCTAGGATCTTCATGAAATTGTCGGACACGACATTTATTTTGTTTTCGTTGCTTTGACACTGCTGTAACGTTGAAACATATTTCTCGGACAGCTTGTATAAAATATAAAAAAATTAATTACGTCTGTACTTGTTCATATACAAATTGCTGTAGATTTTTTTTTGTAAAAAAACTATTCATCGAATACGTTTAAAAATATTGTTTTAAAAAATATAAAAAAAACTTGATACGTATACTTGAACTGACATTTTTATTTGATCAAACTCTATGATACTCCTGAAAAAATAAACAAATACTTAATTTGAAAGTATTTTTAGGTACTAGATAACTTTAAACTAATAAGGCCAACTTTTGTTGATAAAAACTATGTATTTCAGTTTAAATCCTACACTAAAATGCATGACGTGGTGAAAGAAGCGGGTATTTTATAATTATTGAAATATGTATTTCAAACTCTTACTGTTACTTAGATCAACGGTGGGCGGCAATCCCGACCCGCGGGCCATTTGCGGCCCACGAAAAGTTTCTATACGACCCGCGAGATCTTTAGAAGAAATTATAAATAAATATTTTGGAAAACAACTTGTGTTTAAGCACCACACAAATTGAATAAATTATTAAATAAATTCTTTTTTCACTTATACGAGCACATTTATTGTTTTATGATTAATAGTTATGTATTTCTTCCAATTCTTTGTATTTTTTAGAAAACGATAAGAAAAATAAATGTAATAACTAACTTTATTTATTTCATTTTTGAAAACATACAAAAATTGCAGGTTATAAGAAGGTGTCAATTAACTACGATGGCCCCCGGAAAAAAAACGTAAAATTTGTTCCAAAAAAGCTTCATGCCCACCCTTGATTTAGATACTAGTGAGAAACACGTTTTTTTTTCAATTCGAAGCATCCAAATAATTTTTTTTTGTTTAGATTCAATTTTTTAATTTCTCGTCGAAAACTTCCAATTTACGTACACTTTATTTGAGTTTAGTGAATTATAAATTTTTATGTAATAAACTGAAAATTCAGTTTGCTACTTTCATCACTTCTCATATTGTTTCAATAATTATTGAATGAATCTGTAAAATTTCGAATTGTTTTTTGAAACTAAAAAAAATCTACAGCAATATTACCTAAAGCATAATTTTACCAATTTATAAAGACTGTACAATAATAGAGAGTGGACATGGAATCGTCGTAATTATTCACAGAAAACATTTATAATGTAGACACAACAACATGGCGCCGTACAGCCGTTTTTTGAGGTTATGTCACTCTGTCATCCATTTTGTTTTACACGTCACGTGTTTTGAAGAAATAAACAATCATATTAATACATTCACGTTTAGTTCAGTCAACAATGCACATTTATTTTGTCGTATAACCAATTGTTTTGATGACATCAATTGTCATAATTTTAGTACGTTTCAAATTAAACAGTTGTATTTCAATTTTTTTAATGGCTGAAAATATAGGTTATGTACGGGTAAGTAAAATTGTAATTGTAAATATACTTTTTTAAATTAGAATTGTATTTTACTCCGTAGTTTTTTTTTTTTGTTTCGAGCTTTTTTCTGTTTCTCAAATAGTCCGTTGAGGTTCGATTTTAACCAAATTAAACTTTAGAAATACAACCGTGCAATAATGAAATATTTATCTGGACAGGAGGACATCATATTCAAAGTTGATTTTTTTGTCAACAATCCAACATGAAAACAGATCATAACTGTAATTGTTTTATGTCCTATGACGGAAATTTATTTAATAAATATTTGAGTAAAATGAATGAAATTTCGTGAAATTGATTTTAGTATTTCAGAAAAAGAGCCTTTTTATTCTTTATAATCAGATGACAACAAAAATTATTGTGTGCTCTCATAGTATGTATAAATAAATTCGCGTTCGTTCAAAAAAGTTATAATATGCTGAATCAATAAGATTTGGATTTGTCCGTCCAAAAGAGGTGTCCGTTAAGAGAAATTTTGATGCACACGACAAATAACTATTTTTTAGTTAAGCCATATTTTTTTTTTAACGTAAGCGTAGTAGTTTTTAAGAATTAAAACTATTTGTATGTTCAAAGAGTTTTCTTCTAAAAAATTCGAGACGAAAATGTTAAAATTTGTGTAAACTCAAAACGGGTGGTAAAAAAAATCTGCTCGTTGTGTTAGTCGCGCTGCTTGTGCAGCGACAAGGTTCACTTAAAGTATTAGTGATTTTTATGTAATTGTAACAAAAATAAGCGATAAAAAATACTAAAATCATTTTCACGTAGGTTCATTTTGCTGAACAATTTAATGAACAATTGATCGTAAGGTGTCAGACATTTTTATCTGAATTATCTTTTATAAATTTACCAGACTGTTATCACGTCAGATTATCAACAAAACTGTACACTTGACAAAAAAAAAAATACTGTGCGATCAAAAATAATCGTGGTCAGTTACACGTATATAATCGCTAAAATATATTGCGCAAATTTTACAAATAGGACTTCAGCTAACATTATAAAAAGGAAAGCTACTTAAAACAAATAGGAAAATAGATCTTCTAACTAGAGATGTCAATTTAAAGCTAGAACTATTTTTAATTTAGCTTTAAATTGAGATCTATTGTTATCAGGTCTATGGTATTTTCTTTTTATGTTAAGTAGCTTTCCTTTTTTACTTAACATCGCGGATTTTTTACTAAAAATTTGATTATTGATTCTGAGATACTATCCATTATTTTTCAAACCTTTCTTTATGTCACTCAGTAAACAGAAATTGAAATCATTAAACACATTTTGAGTATAATCACTGTATGACAAATACTCTACAAACCGAACAAATGCGAACCATACTCGCGCGCCAAGGATTCCGAACCCTATTATTTATTTTTGAATTTTGACTATAACTGTTGAAATAAATATAACAGTTTTACTGTAAAAATTCTAACACTCGTTTTTTTTTCAGAAATTGTAACTGCGCTAGAATTCAAATCAATTTTCGAAATGCGTTATCGAGAAAATCCAAAAAACTACGAAATACAATTCTGAAAAAAAAATGTTTTATGAGATCTTTAAGAAAACCCTTTCAAATGATACCCCACACGATCGAATACACAAAAAAAAAACGACTTTCATAAATTTATGGGGAAATATTTTTTTAGGTTATGTAGATGCAAGCAAGTAAACTTTATAATTATGCTGAATCTATCTATTCGATTTTGACAGATTCACGAACAAATGAGGTTTTTTTTCTTTTTGGAAGTAAGGAACCCAAGAAAAGCCGCAATATATTTCAGCGATAATAAAATAATAAACAAATTGCTTTGGATGTCCCGTATATTTCTTGTATCACAAGTAAACTGCACATTTATAGAAATATTCTGACGAGGAGAGTTTTTCGTTCTTTTGGGGCGAGAAATTAGACGATTAAAAATTGCAATGTGTAAAAACAACATAGGAGATAATTTTCTATAGAGAGGCGATAATCTCCTTGTTACTCTAATGCCATTGAAAAAAAATTTTGGTTACAATATTTAGTCAGCAACAGTAAAGTTAAAATATCAATTTTGCATAGTTTTTAAATGTTACAGACATCACGTCGTGTTGGAACCATGTTTTAAAACATAATTAGTCGTAATATCATTAAAAGTATTTTTGAAACAACATGGCATTAAATTCTTCTTCAATAGAGAGCCAAGAATTCTTGTTTACACAGTAGACTGGCAATACGAGAGTTCGCTAGCGATACGAAACTTTTGAGTATAAAAAAAGAACTGACAAGCGATTCTTGCCTTGTGAGTCTCGCCTATCGTAAATGAGGTTATGGAAGGTCTATTCTCGCATTCGATAATCGCATACGATTTCTCGCCCCAAATCGTGCGAGAATCTCTTCTCGTCTAGATGGATCTTTTATGGTTTTGTTTTTGTTATTATTAAATATACAGTGCGTACCATAAGTACTTCTGAGACGGAACTTATACTCAGGACATACATCGTTACGCCAACTTCAACCGGCGGTCCTGCAATACGGAATACACACCTAAAATGTAATTTCTTTGTTTCGGTATTGTTTTTATGATTCATAAGTGAAAACTCTCGCTTCGAACGGATGACAGCGCATAGATGAAAGTATGATCTTGAGCTTGCCAAATGATTGTAATTTGCCAACAAAAGAATGATGATTTTTGTTAGCGTTATGAAATGAACTGATCGTCACTTAATAACAAAAGAATTATCCTTGTGAAATGAACTGCTCACAAACTTAAACAGTTAGTTATAATCTTGTAAGGATGAAAAGATGAAATGACCTTGAGCTTGTCAAATGATCGTAACTTGTTAGCAAAAGAATGTTGATTATTGTTAGCCTTATGAAATAAACTGCTCACAAACTTAAATAGTTCGTTATAATCTTGTGAGGATGAAAAAATGGTACGACCTTGTGCTTGCCAAATAATCGTAACTTGTTAACAAAAGAATGACGATTATTGTTAGCGTTATGAAATGAACTGCTCACAAACAACAGTATGTTTTTGTGAGGATGAAGAGATCGTATGACTTTGAGGTTACGAAATAATCGGCACTTGTTATCAAAAGAATGATGATTATTATTTGCATTATTATTGAACTTATCACAAATTTTAAAATTAATTAATAATTTGAATCGTTTTTGCTCTAGTGAAGTTACCAAATAATCGTTACTTGTTATAAAATTTGAGTTACGAATAAACTACTTAATACTGTTATGACCTCGACTTTCGAGCGTCTATAATATACAAGAGCTCTGTCTGAACGACTGACAAATTTTTAAGTTAATTACTATTTTTTTAATGTTTTATTCAAGTGAGAAGGAAAAGACGAGAATATGACCTTTAGATTAAGAAATGATCGTCATTTTTTTAAACTGATTTTTATTTGCATTCTGAATGAACTGCGCACATTTCTGTTTTAATATTAGTGTATATTTTTTATTGTCCTAGTATGAACGACAAAATGACACTATGACCTTGAGGTAACCAGGTTTGTTGACAAAAGAATTACATAGGTATTATTAAAAGAGATGTATTTGCGTAACAAGAAATGTTTTCTAAGTTGTTTTACCACACTGTTATGTTTAAACATGAAATTGAAAATGATTAATGAGTGTGTTAAAAGTGACATCGACGAAAAGTCAGGTTTTCCTCGATTATGAAATTCAACCGCGTTGAGAGTTTTCACTTTGCGTACCTGGATTTGAAAAAAAGCATTCATTAAATACTTAAAATATTAACGATTTTTGTTTGCAATATGGCCATATTATAGATCAGAATTGATAAAATATCGACAATTTGTTGGATCAACTTTTATCGATATACTCGTAAATTCTTCAGTACTAAAGTAGTATTTTACCAACTGTGATTTAAATGTTACTATTTCATAACAGTGTTACAGGGATATCTTTAGAAATATTGACTGTCGATAATTTTGTCGATTGTCGAGAATTTTATCGATTCTCGGTAATTTTATTGATTGTCGAGAATTTTATCGACGGTAGATAATTTTATTGATTGTCGAGAATTTAATCATCTGTCGATAATTTTACCGATTGTCGAGAATTTTACCGATGATCGATAGTTTGATCGATTCTCGGTAATTTTATCGATAGAAAACGGTATAAGACCGGCGAAATATCGGCTCACGATTAGCAATATACGTATTTATGAATACTTGTCTGTCTGTCTGTTATAAACGTGGACTCCAACACTCATCGGAAATATATTCATATTTCGGGTTTTTTTTTTAATTTTGATTCATAATACAAGCGTGAATTATTAGAAAATTATTGTTTTCAAAATAACTAATTAAAAAATTGCTTTTTGTCTAAATATATTTAATTTTAATTAAATTTTATTGCACGTGTCATCTAAACTTACCAATCCTCAGATTAAAATTAACTTTATTTGTGTGCAGAAATTGCTTACAATTTTGGCTTAAAATTGATAAAATTTAAATAATCTATTTTTTTTTTTTGCTGTTTACAGATCAATATTTTTTAATTATATTTTTGATGTAGGTACTTATTTCTTAATTTCTTAATAAAATTTTGTAAAAATTAAAAACTCGATGGTATTAGACACAATTAACCGTTCAGCTCTTTCTCAAATCGTTTGCCAATGTAAGCCCGGCCTTATTATTTTATCATATTTGATTCTCATTATTTGTCAGTTTGGATAAACTTTTAATGCTGCTCAATTTATAGTCAAAGTGACATCTTCTTGAGGAAACTAGTTGACTCACATTTTTGACGTCTAGCCTCATAAGACGTACGCAGTAATTTAGTATAAAATAGTAGTGTATGTATCTCGACCGTAATGAAATTTCGTATGTACAAGCTTCAACGACTTTTAACAGTCACACGAGTTAAAATATCATTCCGTTAGAGATACATACTACGTTTTTTTTCACGTACTTCCTACAAAATAACTGATTTTCACATCAAAATATGTACTTATATTTTTAATATTTTTGACAGATCTATGCGTGTCCATTTGCAATCTATTTGAATTGGTTTTGAAAACGACACTTTGTTCTCTCTGTTCCTCACGTACTGTTAAATGGTACCTGACAGGTCCCTTTTGAAAATTACTACTCTATTTATTGTACTTTTCACCACTAGAGTTTTTGCGTCAACTTTTTTATTTGAAATTTTGATGGCTTTTTTTTATCCCATAAAACGATAACAATTTAAGCGAAATTAAAAAATATTCGTGTGGACTAATACGACGATATGAACATTTTAATCAAATCAAAAATGTGAGTCACGTAGCCTATTAGGCATAATATGAGGATCAGAAACGCACAACGACCTTGAATATAACTTATAGATTAAAATATAATGAATCAAATATGATTTTCATTGCTTTAATGTATGGTGGGTCCGAACACGCAAAATACAACTAATAATGTACAGTGAGTCCAACTGAATCTGTCTCAATTTATAAAAATCAACACTGTGGCATAGCAGATTCTATATACTTTAATGCTGGGTTGCCGAATACGTTGTCAAAAAATCTGATTTGACAATGCCTTTAGCTTGTGATCATAATATTACAGTTTTTATACATTCAGGAGCAGTCTAATGTCAAACTCCCTGTCATGCAGAACAATAGATTATATCACAGAAAAACAAATGATTCAGCTACATAGAAACGTGTCGCTTTTGATCAATATGTTCAATATGCAATAGACAAAAGTTGTGTAGGCTTTCACGGCTGGCGTTGTTGCAAAACTTTTTAGTTTCCGGGCTTGTACGCCGTGGTCCATTGGTATTTCTACCTGACGTTTCGTCTACAACTGCGGTAGACATTATCAAAGGCGATGTGGTAGCGGGCGAAGTGTCCTTCTCGGCTGCTCACTTCGTCCGCTATCACATCGCCATTGATAATGTGTACCGCAGTTGCAGACGAAACGTCAGGTAGAAATACCAATGGACCACGGCGTACAAGCCCGGAAACCAAGAAGTTTTGCAGACAAAAGTTGTTTCGAATTAGAAATTGTACAAAAAAACAATGTTATATAACACAGTTTTAAAAAAATATCGTTTCAATCGATTAATTATTTTTCGAGCAGGATCGATTTAAAATTCTATAATACTTTTCTTATGCAGAAACGTGTGATCACATCTAAAGTCATTGTTAAATCAGATTTTCTGCTAATGCTTTCTGTAACAGCACGAAACAATCAATTTAGTAGGGAGATATATTTAATTTAAAAAATATTTCAAAAAGGTATCAGGTTCTCTGTGATTTTATTAATAAAATTACCTTTCAAGATGTTATCTAGTAAGTATAATATCGTGGATAATGTGTTTAAACCAGACCCTTGAAATATCAAATTTCAAAATGTTAATTTTAATTCGTTAAAACATCTCTAAAAAAATGTTTTTCTGAGACCACCAACAATTCCTGTTTTCATTTTGTTATTTTTTAAATAATTAATTGAAAATCCAATTGTTCTCAGATTGGAGCCTGATAACTGGGGACTTGCAAACACCACATAAATAAGGGCATTGCTATACGCTCGGCTATGGTCAAGTCCATATAATAAACATTTGCGATTCAAGCGATTTTCTCTTTCTAGAAATTTGAATTTTAAAAACGGCTTTTTTTTTGTTATTAATTAGTTAATCGTTTTAATCCGAATTGTCCGAAACTGATGAAATTGTCAGTTTTCTACTGTTCGAAGGCATAGTTGAAATGATCACACTGTAGTATCACTCTTAATTAAGATGTTGCATGATTTCTCTCCACTACAAACGAATGTTGAAGCACTAAGTACCTTGTTTTAATGAACTAGTGCGCCTCTACAACGCCATACTTAAAGCCTGTCGTCCATTATAAATGCAGCTGCGTCGTCCTGTTTAGAACTGTGTCGAATCAAATAGACGAAGAGCCGACCGCCAGATTTTCTATCGAATATACAGACTTTGTCTGTGTGAGTTAGCCATTGGATCAGACAAATAGAGAGCCACGATTTTTATTATTATTATACAAAAATCGGATACTGATGTCACACCCCGCGCATTTTTTGAAATAAGTATTATTCTGTCATCGACTGCATAAATAAAATTTATTGACATCAAAATACCGGCCTCAACGAATATTTTCATATCACCATTATTCCAAACATTCACTTTTCAGGTTTAAAACGAAAAATAGATTATTAATTCGATATGTGTGTTTTTTTAAGTTTGTTCAGTCATAACTTTTTAAGACGCTAGCCAATTTGAAAGAATTCGGCATCATTTTGTTCAGAGTGTTTACGGTTTAGTCTTATATATATTTTTTAGATCGGTTCAGTCGTTTTTCACTGACATAAAAAGGGATATTTTTTATATGCTACCTCATATGTTTCCATTGTAAACCGATTTTGATGATTTAATGAAGCATGCCTTCAGAGTGGTTCCACATAAATTTTATTTAAATTCGTTAAGCAGAGCCATCCCCGTATTGCAATAGTCTTGTTACAGTGAACTATGTTGTCGAGCGTCTATAATTTACGAGATCGTCGACAGTGAACTAAAACAGTTGCAGGTAGCTGAGTGGCCACGCAGCTGAATTCGGTGGACGCCAGGCTTAATGTATATAATGGTTATAGAACACAATGGTGAAAAATTCTGTCATCTTTTCACTTTGTGAACTTTGGCGTATTAAAAAATTGCATATAGAAAAATGTGTGCTAGGAAATTTTCAGTTGCTTAGAAAAAATCTTGCGTTAAACTGAAAGAGAAAACCGTCTGCGACAGACGGACAGACAATTTAACGGACAACAAAGTGATTCCATATAATTGGTCCGTTTTGCACGGATCAGGAACACTAATAATGAATAAATCAAGGGTCAGGTTAGTTTTGATGCGCTGTTTACTAATACAGTCGAAGCTGTTAAAGGTAAGCCTTTCGCGACCGCGACGGCAGACAACGACATGCGACAGGTCACAAATATATAGAATCGAAAATGATTCAGTTCGAAATGAACGATCTTGTGCGCATCATCGCGATTGGTCTCTGCGCATGCCAAACACTGTGTCGTTTTTCCCTTCAAGGTCGCGAGTTTCTAAATTTAGGTTACCGTGTTTCAAAGAGTACAAGCTTTTAAAACAATAGCTAATTAATATTAATGATGGATTTTTTTTATATTTATTAAAATATAGTTGTGGGTTTATTCTCGTAACTTGGTGCTAACAAATGTTAGAGAAAATTCTAACATCCATCTGTGGATAGTGATGGTATTGTTTTGATGCGAGAGGTTTGTAACTCGGATAATGTGTAAACTCACAGCTTGGACTGTATTACAGTGATATTCCTTTTCTCTAATGTAAGTGTAAAATGAAACAGATGCAGGTCCAGTTTTTTCAACCATCAGATAATTTTAAACGTAGTTAATTTTCATAGATGTGATTGTTTAAACTCATTGGTTCCTTAGAAAATAAAAAAATGTCGAATTTCAGTAACTGCTAGTCGTTAGCTAACTTTTAAAATATATTTTAACTTCAAGTTGAAAAGAAATTTAAAATATTTTTTAGGGATAGCAAACGTTGCAGAACCACAATTCAAATGATTTTATATTTTTTTTTTGGTAACAATTTTCAGATCAATAAAATATCTGGCATTTATATTTCGATACTTGCGAAATATTTTATTGCTTAGCAAACAGAAATTGGTCATAAAACATTACTTTTCATTTTTTTACAATCATAAACATTTTTTAACGAAACTCTAAAATCTAAGAAACATTGAACTTATTAAAGTTGCTTATGCTATTTAAATGACACGTGACATCACTTGCCACGCTTACGTCAAAAGTGCTGAGAAACCATATTTTTGTGAGATTTACTTTGGTGTAAGTATTGAAAAGTACTTAACCAAGAAACCTAAGTTTAACCAAAACATTTTTGACGACAGCTCGGGTTAAGTGACGTCAAATATTGTCTAAATAGCAATGAAACGTTCAATGTTTCTCAAATTTCAAATTGAAAGTACAGAGTGTTTATAAAGTTGCATTATTATGTAATTACTGATTAATAATTTCAAAATAAAATCTTATAAACATCTCGGTACATTATGTTTTCGTAATTAGAAAATTCCATTATTTTTAAAAAATATACACTGCCTTAAAACAGTCTGCGGCGTATATAGTAAGTTCTTAAAAACGAACCCACAAATATTTTTTTTTTTTTTTTATTAAAAAAAAAAAACAACCACAGGTGGATCGACTACTAGGTCATTACCACCTTACATATATAATAGAACAAAAAAAAAGTTATAAGTAGGAAAATACAATTGTCCGTATTATATTGACAAATATTTTATTTACAATTGTAAGAACTATGTTTCAGACTTTTTGAACGCACGCTAAGTAAAATATGTAAATGAAGACATTTTAATTATTTTAAAAAATATGTTCGTTCGTTCTTTTTTTTTAACGAACATAATATAATGATTAATGTCAGCGTCACACTAGAGTGGCACATCAACATGGAATATTTGATTAAATTTTTTGCGTACCAATAGCAAAAAATCTAGACTTGGATGCACAAAATTATTTTTCCTGAAAACACAACTTGGGAACGACGTGACATAACTAGTAGGGTCAAAAAACTATTATAATTAAATATACAGGGTGATTTTTAAGTTGATTCTTTTTTTTAACAGCGTGCAGAAATCAAATAGACGAATAAATATTCAAAGTAATTTTTTTATCAAAACTTAAAAATAAAAGAGAAACAGGCTTTCAAAGTCTAATTAAATTTTGAGATCGATTGTGGCGTTATGTTATGTACTATGGAAATATGTCATTAGCAAGTATTCACAGAATAGGCACCAAGATATTTGATAATGACATAACATATTTCCATAGTAACATAACGTAACGTCGTAACGCCAGGAGCGATCTCAAAATTTAATTAAACCTTGAAAGCGCGTTTCTCTCTTATTTTTAAGTTTTGATAAAAAAAATACTTGAAAAATCTGTTCGTCTATTTGATTTCTGCACGCTGTTAAAAAATGAATCAACTTAAAGAACATTCTGTACGTATTGAAGAAGTTTTGCTAACAAATTTAGCATCATCAAAAAAACGCTTACAAACTCATTTCGATTTGATGAGCAGGCTACAAACGTATAAACGTTTCTTGGTGATTCTAATTTTGTTACTGAAAAAAATTAGCGAGCAGCCCCGGATCTAGGGGGGGGCAAACCGGGACACCTGCCCCGGGCGGCAGTTTCAGGGGCGCGAAAAGCATAATATAAAATTAAAGCAAATAATTCAAAGGATATTTTATAGAGCAGATAAATTAGTTAATAATTATTTTGTTTAACACGACGTTTCGTAATAAATTATTACGAAACGTCGTGTTAAACAAAATAATTATTAACTAATTTATCTGCTCCATAAAATATCCTGTGAATTATTTGCTTTAATTAAAAATACGGAGCTGAACTTTCTGTAATAATATAAAATGTTTGAAAATTGATAACAAATTTATTAAAGGGTTCTTGTGCTCCCCTCCCAGTCACAAAAAAAATGCCACCCGCATTATGTTTTTTTGAGTTTTATCTTAAACGCTGAAGCGAGAAGGCGCCACTATCAAGTTACTGCCCCGGTTTGAAAAAATCGTAGATCGGGGGCTGTTAGCGAGGCAGAAAAAAAAAACTTCCGAACGATGGTATTTTGTTTTTGCTGCGTTTCTTCATTGTGCTTAAATCCGGGATAAAATTATTTTACGAGTTTTATTTTTAAGAACGTTGCGTCGTAAATCGTAATTCTCAACCCGATGTTGAAAACCAAATCAAAGTAGATACCGTTTTAATTCTAAATTGTTTTAAAAGTTACTTCAACATGCTGATTCGTTTATTCTTTTTACTGTGAACAATATTTACTGTCATGTTTCTAATAACGTACATACATTTTTCAAATGTTTATTTAAGCTAGTAAGTACCAGTGAAAATCATCGAAACATACTCGACTTTGTTCTTTAATTATTGACTTTTGAGCATTTGTATACTTTTTGTGTCTAAGGTTCTATTCTGTATCTTATGATCTTACACTTAAAATAAAACGTACACGCGGCACAAGTTATACTTCTTTGATTTATCAAAATGGTAACAAATCGGTTTAATGCTAATATTTTTTCACTGGTACAATTTTTCGGCTACTAAAATAATCAGCTCATTTTTTTCTTTTGTTTCAACCCACGCACACGTTCAACAATTATTCAGCCACACGTTCCCAGTTCAGCAGACCTCTATATCGAAAATGCCAAAATATTTATTCGAATATTTTTCTACCAATCAGTTATGCACAGGCTTTGGCTTTAAATACAGAAATATTTTTGTACACGTTTTCATAATGAGAAAATTATTAAAATTGTTCGAAGTGTAGGCTTTCACGGCTGGCGTTGTTGTAAAACTTCTTGGCTTCCGGGCTTCTGCGCCGTGATCTCTTGATATTTCTACCTGACGTTTCGTCTACAATTGCGGTAGACATTATCAAAAGCGATATGGTAGCGGCCGAAGTGTTCTTCTAGGCTGCTACCTGTGAAAGAAGGACACTTTGCCCGCTACCACATCGCTTTTGATAACGTCTACCGCAGTTGTAGACGAAACGTTAGGTAGAAATACCGATGGATCACGGTATCCGAAAACCAAGAAGTTTTACAGTTTTACAGTTCAAAGTAGTTTAGTGTAGACACATATCTTAAGATAATAACAATCTCGCCAAGTTATCCTATTGTGGCAACCTTTGTTACAATAACCCTCTCTCTCTATAATGTAATATTTTTAATAACAACCTTCAATTTTCCTTGTAGTTAAGCTTGTTACAATAACCATCTCTTTCTATAATGTAATATTTTCTAAATTGTTTTTCCTGAACTACAAGGAAAATTGAAGGTTGTTATTAATAATATTATAAAAAATTTAATCTTATGATTACATTGGGGAAAACAATTTAGAAAATATTACATTATAGAGAGAGAGAGGGTTATTGTAACAAAGCTTGCTAGACTATCATAGGGAATCCAGCTATCGCCGTGACAAATTCTTCCCGCCACATCATATCAAGAAAATTTTCTCGAGACGTCGAGGCAATACGAAGCTGTCACCGAAACTACTGTTTATTTGCAGATCTTTTTATTTTTGTAATTCCAGATAATATTATAAAAAATTGCAAACAATCGTGCTCTACGTGTCAGATCAATCATAACATTAACGTCACGGCACGTACTGCTAACGTTAACATCATCAATTCCCCACAACGTCTTATTGTGAACAGTGCCGATACGTTATCGTTACTTTATGTTCAGGTAAATGTGAATTGATCTTAACAAAAAACAAATTACGTAATATGTACTACAAAAATATTTCTGTATTTTAACTTCGCAAACCTAAAAATATTAGTTTGTCATTCGTCATTAATCGTTTGTTCGGGCGATGGACTGTAACATTTTGGATTGGAAAAAAATGTGGTTCTTACGTGTGTTTTTAAATTGTGAACGAAGAAACATTTGAATAAAAGTTATATTTTTGTTTTTGACTGTGACATTTAAGAAAATTTATTGAAATGTACTTCGGTTGTGTTGCTTTGAGTAAACTGTTTGAAAATACGTTTTGAAAAGATTTCTGATTTACGCGACGTTAATAGTTTTACTTATAACACCTATATTTTCATTGCAAACTACTAAGTGATCCACACAATGGGAGGTTAATGAACCGTGGTTGAAATTTAAATTTGAACTGTCTTCAAGGTTAAATAAATCTATCTGAATCGCAATTCGACACGAATGAATTTGTCTTTTGGCTACGGATGTAATTTTCATTACGTAATTAACAAGTTAAATATTTTCCAAGGAGATCGAAACGTGAACAAAAGAAATTGTATAGTCTGCGAACAGTTTTTACTCAAAGCATCTCAAAAATATGTCAAAAACGTCGAAAAAAATCGTGTAATTATTGGAACAAATGTGAATTAGCAGTAACTATATAGTGATTTTGTGTGGACAGTGGCGTAGTCAGAAATTGAATTTAGGGCAACGTTTTTTGTAACGAACACATTCTTGTACAGTTATAGCTTGCCGATTTTTTTAATGTGGCAGTATGTCTATATTGTCGGGTAATAATACAAAGCATTTTATCAAAGACAAGACGAAAATACTAATAATAATAGTGTCACATGTGACATAATAATAATGATAACTTTCAAAATTCTGAAAACAATATTTCGATATGTTTAAATTCAACGGAGATATAATTTTTTCTCTACGTGGGATCGCAAACGAGGCTTATCGACACCTGGTCGACTATTATGATGCTCCGCGGCACGATGTGCCTAAGTAAAAATATAGTAAGTCATGCATTTAAGATATATTCAGATATGTCAAACTTCAAATTTGACACCAGATTAATTTTTACAGCTATTCAAATGCTAATTGTTGCCTTCATGATTTGCTATATTTTTAGTTTTTACAAATATAACATATGTGCCGCGTGACGTATCCCCGTATTAAGAATGGCATATGGCGCGGAAAATTGTCAAACAAACTTTGAAATAGCATAACGTTGTTATTTTTAAAGATATTATAAAAATTCTTTCGTTATTAATTTTGTAATTTTTAGGACTATGATTAAGAGTGTGAACAAATATATGGGAAATTTCCTAATTACTATAACTTTGTAAAAAGCACAGATATAACATTCTTCGAAAACGCGTTACCTAGTATACAATTTTAAAAAGCATCGAAAAATATCTAAATTAAATCATTTTTTTTTTCAAAAGACAAAGTTCTATGAAAATCACTGCGGTACAACCGGAGCGGAATTTTTCCGATTTTTTTTTTATCAACAAAACTTTAACAGACTGAAATATTACGAATACATTTGTGGGAGACCCGTGTGCCACTTCGGACTACGTCACTGCTTGTGGACAAAAATGTAAATCCAAAAAAGTGTATCAAATGTGCTTTGGCAAAAATTCTGGCTGTTATTCGAAAAAAAATGTTCTGTGTCTAAATCTGAGGGTGGATGGACAAAAGGCTGTAACGGGTAAGGATTTTAAAGTTGCTCTCAAAAATTGGTTATTTATAAATGTTGTATATTCGAAGCGAACATTGTTGTTAAAAAGCTAATTGAAAAAACTGCCCAGTTTTCTGTTATTTAGGGTATTTGCCATATTATATGGAACATACACTATTGGCGCCGGTCGGATGGCGGGACCTAGAAGCCGGATTAAAATTTTTCGACGTTCCACATCATTCTAAGCAGTTTGGCTCCATTTTTGAAGATGTTATATATGTGTATGCGGGCAATAACTTTCGAAGAAGTTAATTGATTTTAACGAAATTTGGATCACATGTTGGAATCAATTTCACTGCACGAAGCTTATTTAAAATGGGCTGAATCGATCCATTTTAAGGAGTGAATTTAAGGGTTGAAAATTGTTTTGGGGTCCAAAAACACCGAGAATATTCTAGAAATAGATTTAAATTTGAAATTTAACCTTTTAGTTTCAATCAAAAGGTGCACCTAAAATTTTAATAAAATCGGCTCGACGGAACCGGACTTATGAAAATATTTGTTTACGGATAGAGAATTGTATCCAAATATTAATGAATATTAATTAAGAAAACATATTTTTAGGGGTGTTTTAAGAGTTGAAATTTTTATTTTCTCAATAAACAAACAAATTCATATAATAAAGTCACACAGCGCACTGCCTGTATTAACAAATACACTATATTGTCGTCAGGGTTTTGGCATTGCGACCCAAAATTTTATTTACAACAGCCATTGGCTGGAATTCGCCAAAATAAAGAATTTATTCTATTCTATTTACTATGGTTTTAAAACATTACGGTGTTATTATTAAAAATTTTTGTAGTGGATTTAATAATTAAATTACTGTTTTGAAGAATATTGGAACGTTGAAGCTGTTTTCATTGGTCGTTCACCCGTCATTCGATTGTCGTAGCCAATGAAAATACTCCTAAGTATTTTAAGGTTGGTTTTATTTTTTTAGGACTGAATTGACTGCTTTAAAAAAATCGAAACTAATAATTTAATAACACAGTGAAACTTCGATATTGTGAACACCTCGGAGAACGGTTGAACCACAGTGGAGGAATGTGGTTTCGTATGAGCATTAATTTAAGAAATTTAAAAAGGGGTGTTCAAAAAAAGGTTAATATGTGATAACCGAAATTTAAAAAAAACAAAACTTTCGATGATTTTAATTTTGAAAACGCGATTTAAATCAATAAAAAATATATGTTTTCCTCAAAAAATAATTATTTTAAATTCTACGACGTAAACTTTAAAAAGCTCAAATCGCCATCTTTCCGAAAAAATATTTTAAAAAACTTGAAAAATCGAAACTAACTGAATTAGATTAGAATTTTTTCATCGCGTCGTTTTGATTTATATATTTGAAATATTAAAATTCAAAGTGCTACAGCCGAACTTGTATCTACAAAAAATTATAAAAATATTTTGTAGGTTATAACGTGTTCTTTTACGTCTGTTTTGAAGTAAAAATTCTTTTGCCGCGATATGGTAAAATCGATTCATTAGATTGAAAATGTAACAAAACGTTGCAGTAGTCTAAAGGTCGTAGGTTCGATCCCGACGGTCGATGCCATTATTATGTTTTTCTTACAATTATAGCAGTTTTACTTCTGTAGTGTGTAGTGTAAATTACACAGTCTCTTTTTTCTTTTATGTCAGACATTTTTATAAGAGAAAACTGGGCATTTGTTTCGGCTAAAAAGTGTGGAGCTATTGTATAAACTCTATTGTTAGTACCATTTTAACTTCAGAGAGGGAACTGATGCTCAACACGTACATGGTCACTCCTACAACGACGGGCGGACCTAGAAATTGTCACAATTGTTCGTACTTGTTATGTTGGTACTCCTTTATTTAAGAACCGGCAGTTTTTACTAACTTATCGAACCCAAATACACACTCAAACTCACTTGATTTGCGAGTATGCAAAACGTATATCAATTCTAAAGCTGGGAACAGAATTTTATCTGCGAAATAGTAAAGATTCGCTATAAATACACAGATTCATTCATGTATCTTAGAGAAATTTGAAACAAATGAAAATAGTGTCACGTTGATCCTATTATTACATCGTATTTTTCGGCTTTTATTTTTTTTTTCAATTTTTTTTAATATCATACAGCGGAAAACTTAGCGGGATATGCACTTTTGGTTTTGCCAATTTCATCACTATATAGTAAGATTCCAAAAGAGTATAAGTCAGTCATAATTCTAGTAGGGTTCGCGCTCTGGAGCGACGAAGCAATGAAACTAAGTGAAGCACGTGTATAAAACGGTGCCGCTTCTATTTTTATTTATTTATTTCCAGGCAGTACAAAACATATACGTTAATGTGTATCTATTTATTGGAATAATCTTACTCAACTTGGCAGAAGCCAGTGCTAAGGCAGGATGTATAAGTGAAATCACTACCTACACTTCTACTTTCCAATTTCCTCTCATTGAATGTTGTGTCAAGATATGACTAAAATTTTGCACCGATTAGTTTTTTAAAAAATATTGCCCTACTTATCGGGCAGTCTGATGAAAAGGGTAATTTCGAATTTTACCTATGACTATAACAAATCAGATTTGGTTAGGTATCGTAAATTGACTTGCATTTGGCCGTAGAGAAAAATACAGTTTTTTGAAAATTAAAAACCTGACTGACCGAATTTTCTTTTACCATATTTTGGCAAAAATCTTTGCGGGTAACCATAAAAATAGTTGGCAAAAATTAAGAAGAAAGTATCATGCTTTTTTTCCGACTGGAATCGAACCCGACAATTCTCCTTTGAAGAAATTTTCTGCCGACTTATACATTTTGCACACACGCAAACTGAACACACTCAACAATTTCTATTTTATACGAACGGTCTTCTTTTTTTGATAGACGAGATACTCAAAAAATCGTTTAAAAAATGCTTAGAGCTGAAATAACTACTAAACTACGAATTCAGATCAGTTTTTATTTGTAATGTAAAAACTTCTTAATTTTTTTATCAAATTGGAGGAAAAATCCTTTCCGAAAATGTGGATTCAAAAGTCAAAATATTTCTGCTGAATTCTGATAAAGATTTTTTTTTAATCCCCACCATTCAGATACTGTTCAGACTTAATTTCAAACGATAAAATATTCAGCATTTAAAACAAATATATAACAGAAAGAAACTGCGACTTCGTTTGGTTATATTTAGTAATTTGTAAAATATATTATGAAAAAAACTGTATAAAAATCGATTTTATTTTTGTTTCTTGCAACAATTCGTCTGTACTTTTATGAACTTAAGGTTCTTTTTTCTAGAAACGTTTCAATATTAATTTTGGAAATGTTTTATTATTAATAAAGAATTACAAAAATGACGCTATTAGATTCTGACATATGGAAGAAGTTTGCTCGTATCGTAATACGACTGCATGAAAGAGGCTATTGTAAAATCAGTGAAATTGGATGTTTGACTTTCAATTTCGCTGAAAAATACTGAAACGATGACTCGTTTTTTGTGGTCAAATCGGTTCAAAATACAGTTTGAACAGTCTTTGAATCGTCCCAACTATTTTTTGACTCAGAATATAAATAAGTGGCGAATTTATTCCCAGATTCACCAAAGAGCGTAAAAAATTGCAGTATAAAAAATCGTCGACCAAAAATCGTGTTTTGCTTTTGCTTCTTCAGTGAATAAAAATGATTTCTTAAAAATACATAGTTACGAATAAAACCTGCCGTCCGTTACAAATGAAAAACTGTGCTGTGCTGCGGCTAGCTAATAGTTTTTCAACTAATAACTTCTTTCATACAAACAACATTTTTTTCAGGACAAGTAGATATGATTTTGTCGCTGACTATAGCTTGTTAGTGTATTAGCCTATATATGGCACATACACTGTTGGTGTAGGTCCGATGGCGGGACCTAGGGGTCGCACCAAAATTTCATAGCCTTCTGAACAATTTGGCACCATTTTTGAAGATCTTTTGTGTGTTAGCACGGTAACTTTCGACAGACTTAATTGATTTAATCGAAATTTGGTACACATATTGGAATCCCCCAACGCACGAAGTCCATTTAAAATGAGTCCATTCGGGTCATTTTAAGGGTGGTATTTAGAGGCTGAAAATGTTTTTGGGTCCAAAAATATCGAACAAAATATCAAATTGGTTTCATTCAAAATTCAAATTAGACTCTTTAGCATCAATTAAAAGATACTCCTAAATTTTTAATAAAATCGGTTCGACAGGACCGGACTTACAAATTTTATGAAAATACTAGTTTGCGTATACAAATTAATTTACTGAAGGTAATTAGTTTGGTGCAGATGTTGAAGTGGTAACAATACTTCAACTGAGAAAATATTATTGTAAGGGGTGTATTTTGTCCAAAAAGTTCACGTAATAAAGCCACAATAACTGCATAAACTATATTGTCGGCAGGGTTTTGGCGCTGCAAACCGAGTTTTAGCTTTCATTTAAAACAGCTTTTTGGTGGCTCTGCTAACGGCAGCACAGCACATTTTCTTTTGAAGTGTAGAACGACATTCAACGTTCGGATAGCGATGTCCTCTAACCCCTCATTTATGGTTAGCGGCAAACTCTATACGATGTAATTATACGTAATATTCATAATATACGCCGCATACCGTATATGAAGGGTTGGATGACCTAACTATTCGAAGTTACAACAAACGCCACTTGCATAATTACAATCTCTGCTTCGTATTTTTACCATAAACGTCTGATTCGATCGTTACTTGATAGATTTTAAAATTTAAAAGAAACAATTGAAAGTTTTAATTTGTTTACACCCAAGAACTTTATTTTATAACAATTGTTTTCCCACAACACAGTGGCTTCGTCAGACAAATTACAGTGTCTAACCGCCGTGTTGTGCGAAGCAATTGTTATAAAATAAAGTTCTTCTTAAATAAATTAAGACGCTGTATTTTATTAAATTTAAAACATAAAAACAGAGCTGAGAATTGGAAAAAATATGTAAATTTGGAAACGGTGAAAAATTTGAGCAGAAAAGGAATAGTCCCTATACAATTGTCTGGAATTAATCAATAGAGGTTAGTTGGCTTCCGGTTTGAAATATTTTTTCTTGTGATTAAACATTTAAAATAATAGATTTTTCAGGATTTTAAATGTATTTTTTATATGATCGGTACTTTTTATGACTTTTTAGGTGCTTTCATTAAGAAATATGAAACAACTTTATCTGTCATTGGAACACTTCCAAATAATTGAAATTTTCTTCGGTGTGTTTTAATGGATTTTGTTGTATTAAAGTTGGCTACACTTGTCAGAACTGAGACCAAGCATGACTTTGCGGTATATGTTGGTATTAAATGTGTTTGGTGTCGTGCGTCAATGTAAAAAGTATTTACACTTTTGGCACTATTGTGTTTGTTCAACCCAAATCTACGTGTACACTAAATAACTTAGTTACCTATAGTAACTAGTTTGTTGCAATATAGACCTTGGCGTAAATATTACATGGTGTGCATCAATTAGATAGTTTTATAGATAGGCGACTTGACGTTCAAGGTCAAATTTTACATTTTACTTCTGTCCCAGGTCACCACTGCAAGTGGCGCTGCTGAGGTGCTATTTTACCGGTACCGCGAAATTGGAATTAATTTCTGTAGATTTAGATATAGGCTGAAAATCGATCGAAGCGCCTTGCCGTGACCTGAGAACGATTTAAAATACAAATTCTAATAGAAATATACTGAGTGAGCACAGCCTGATGCTGTGCTCATTTTAGATAGGTTTCTCTCTCTAACAATCGTTTCTCTCTTGCTCATTGTTGTAAAATAATACTGAGGTCTATAAACTCATAAAAATTTCTAGAAAAAGTGAAGATTTTTATATTTGAATGTTTTGGAATTTAACAATTTGAAAAATAAATAGCGAATGTTTAGGCAGTACCCTTAATGAAAAAATCAACTTGAAATCAAGACGAAACAGTTTAATGATTACAACATTGACGCAATATAATTCACTGTGATATAATAATAAAAAAATATACAAATCAATTGTTTGAAATATTTAATTAACATGTAACTGTCACCTTGGGATTTGAAAGAGATCAAGTCCAAATACAGTGTGATGTGAAACCACTCGTGAAAGGATTTTTTGTTTTCAAGTTGTAAGCCCTGGAATATGATTTGCACGACACCTGCCTAATGAGCACACCATGCAATATTTTCGCCATGGTATAGTCTTCTTCATTTTTCTTAAATTATATTCATATTAGACAAATGTGAATACCTGAATCACAACAAAATAGTTACTAAGTAACTAAGTTATTTAATGGGCACGTGGCACGTAGATTTGGTTTTTAATATAACGTACACTTTTCAGTGTAAATATCACTGAGTTATCTACGCTTCCCTTATTGTTATACCAAACACATCTATTATTGAACTAACAACCGGGTAACTTAAAAAATTATGTAGTTACGCGGTTGTGTGATTAGAGATCGATTTGTTGGTTGTATAAGCGCATAGCGATACGGGGTTTTTTGACTTGAGGTGATTTTTAGGGTTACATTTAACTAACAGGAAATACATTTCTCGATTTAAAATCTAAATTCCAGGGTTAAACATGACAGATGAATAGAACTAAGGGTTTCCAATTTTCTAAATAAACTACCTAAGTCTGACGCAATTGTTGTTTCTAAATATATTATTTAATTAGGATAAATATATTTTTCTAGGTTTCTAGATTTTGAAAAGTTACGGTTTAATAAGTCGTGTTTGATATTTTTGTTATGGAACTTTACTAATTGCTTTTAAAAGCGTAATCTCAAACTTTTTTGAATCAATGAAAAAATATATTTCGAAACATTTCTGTTTTAATGGTCTTCTAGAAATCTTTTATGTTTTGCTACTGTAAACTTGAAAGAAAATTTTGTTTTTCTGTCAACAACGGACATTAAAACGAAAAAATGACCGGAGTTCGATTCTCAAATATTTTTTCGTATTGAAAGTAGTGTCCTACATTTAAAAACTATTTTTGAATTAAAAATGTTTTAAGCAGATTTCTGAGACAAAAAATAGTTAAATTTGGTTTATCTTAATTTTTCATTAATATTTAGAAACATCAAAAACACCATAACTTCGACAGTCTATTGTTAAAATTGCAACGCGAATGCGCATGCCTCGATCATCACAGGCATTTGTTTTTTTCAGGCCAGTATTTTTAAATGTTGATATTGAATTTTGCCGTGTGAGGACTTCAAATGCGAAGCGGGGTCCTCTAGTGGAACAAAGAATTATAAATATATTTTTAATCAATTTTTTTAAAAAGAAAGTGCCTTTTGTATGTTGTTATTAAATATTATATTAATTTGTTCCGCTAATGGAATTTGCTCTGTTATGATTCAAAATCCTCGCACGTTTGCTTAAGCTGCCCCTGTTGGTAAAAAATATAACTAATATAAAGGAATAAGTAATAAAATGCATTCACATTTAAAAAAACAAATCTACAATATCGGTTACAGAGGAGAATTAACGCAGATATAGTAAATGAACAAATAAATATACAGTAGAATCCGTTTATTATGACTCCGCCTATATTGACCAACCGCCTATTATGACGTAATTAAAAACGAAGTTTGGTTTTCATATAAAATTCTTTGTAACAAAGTCGGACATAATGACTTCTCTTACAGTGACATGTCGCTTATTATGACCCATTTTTAATAAATTTTGTCCGTTTATAGTGACCGACATGATTTTTCGGCAATGTTCGTTGATTCCTGACAACGTTCGGCACGTGGCTTGTTTTTGTTTTGAATCTCAGTTAGTAATTGATAGTTGAACGTCACGCGTTGTTTTTAGTGATATCCTACGTAAAAAATGTCATCTCAACGTCGTAAAGCATTTACGATTGAGGAGAAAGGTGCAATAATATGCAGATTAGAAAATGGAGAATCAAACTCATCTCTCGCAAAGGAATTGGGCGTCGGTAATTCGACAATCTCAATGATTTTCAAAAACAAGAACAGGATTAAGCGATCGTTCAATTCAAATGTTTTGAAACCGAAGAGGCTTCGAAAATCGCGACAAGAAAATGTTGATAAAGCGTTAATTCAGTGGTTTAAAATCACGAGAAACAAAGGAATACCCGTCAGCGGCCCTATGCTACTTAAAAAAAAGACGGTTGTTTTTTCTTCACAAAAATGCTTTGTATGACGTCCGCTTAGTATGACGTGTTTGTCAATTCCCTTCGATGTCATTATAAACGAATTCCACTGTATATAGAAAATGAACGGAACAGATACAGCTTTTTTGTTTTTGTTTTTTTCTTTTGTATTATAAGTACCATTTGCACTTCGGAGAGGGAGCTGATGCTCAAAACGTACATCGTCACGCCAACCGTCACGGGTGGACCTGTAAACGTCACATACGACATATGATTGTATGACGTCACAGATCATCTCTGTCATTGGTAGAGTGTTTACACCCGATCAGAAGTAGGAGTCAGTCATTGCGTGGCAAGCCGGGCGACAAACTTTTTGGGGACCGATACACTGACGTTTCGTGCCTCACCCCTTCCCAGGGAGACACAAAATAACAAAAAAAAAATTTAAAAATGATTTGTAAACATTCTTTAGACGCGTTAGTAAAATTACAATTGAACTTCAACACATAAGTCGACTTTTTATGACACCTTGTGATTAATTTTCTAATTTTTTACTCAATTTTTCTTTTGGATGTCATTTAAGATTCAACTTATATAGATGTTCGTCTGTTTTTACTAATTTTGTGTAATGATCAAAATTTCGGCAAATTATATTATGTTCTTCAAGATTTTTAACGTTGACTATTAAAAATTAGTTCCTTAATTAATATTACATTGAATTATTATTAAAAAATAGATTGAAACCAATAACAAAAAAAAAAAATATATAAAAAATTGCATTATCAGCGTATCAGTCATGGTTTGTGGATGTTATGAAATGTGTAAACATTTCATGAAAAACCCAGTGTAATGGATGGTGACTTATGTGTCGAATTTTTCTTTGAGTAAATTTGAAAAAAACAAAACCAAGTGAACATTTGGATACAAAATCTGCCCCTGTCGCCGGACCTACTGCTTGATAGACTCACGATAAATGACAATGTGTAATCCCGCAGCTTCAACAAAATAAATGCCAACGAAAAAATAATAAGCGTGGACTGTAGCTATTTATAAATAAAAGTTGTACAATGACTTTGCGATCACGCTGTACAAGTTACTGATTAGATTATCAGACAGTAAAAATGATCGTGTCTTATATTTTTATAGCTACATAATATCTGTAACTGCAAAGCAAAATGACGTATGTCCTTTTTTTAACGTATCTTTTGGTAGCTCTTATTCGTTGCATATGTAGGCGTGTATTTTTTGACAGAATCGGTCTGTTTGAGGTAAATCGTTTTTAGGGTTCCGTACTCAAAAGGTGCCAGAGCCGATTTTTTGTTGCACATGACATTAATTATTATTTTAAGAACTCCAACATTTTGTGCTGCGATTTCATATCCTATGTATAGATGTTAATTAACTGAAAAATTACTATAAAACATGATAATTATTAACCTACTTCTAGAAAAGGGGGATATATGGCACCATACACTGTTGGCGTGGGTCGGATGGCGGAACCTAGGTGTCGGACCAAATTTCTCGACGTTTCATATCATTCTAAGCAACTCGGCACCATTTTTGAAAATGTTTATAATATACATATGTGTGTGAGTGTGTAACTTTCGAAAGAGTTAATTGAATTTAACAAAATTTGGCCCACATGTTGGAATTTTACAATCGGTTCATTTTTTTTTGTGTTTTGTAATCAAATGTTGAGGAAAAAGATAGTTAAGAAAAACTACGAGTTCAAAGCCACAATAACGTAAAATGTAAAGAAACTTAAAAAAAAAAATTTTTCTTCGGAAAAAGGGACTAAAAAGTATAAAATATCAACATATACATTTAAAAAAGTGCATATGTAGGTACCTATATAAAAAGTTATAGTAATTAAATTGACATCGACCTGAAAACTGGGATTATTTGATACTGTTTAGTTGCTATTTTTGAAGGAATTCAAGTTGCCATACGTCATTTTGCTATTATAGCGACAGATATTTATTTGAAATTTATTCGTCATACGGAAATATGAAATCGTTAATGTGGAAAAAATAAGCTTTACGATTCGAAAAAGCAGACCAAATTACACCATATTTGAAAGATCTGAAATTTTGATAAGCTCGAAGAATCGTAAACGCGTCGTAAAGCTTTAAATTGCTTTTTTTATAATTTAGTGGCATAAAAAATATCAAAGATGAAAGTTATAAATACGCTGCGGAATTTTGGTTACAAGAACACGGTAAAATGTTTGATTACGATAATAAAATACATTTTTTTTTTTTGGTTTGACAACCTTGGACGCGATGCTTAAGAACCACTGATTTAAATGGAATTACATTTTTATTGTTTGTTCAGGGTCGACAAAAGTTACTTAAAAACGCAAAATTACACAATACTAAAAACAGAGCTGGAGAATAAGAGACTGCTTTTTGTAGGTTAGGTATTTATATCTTCGATACTTTTAATTGTGAATATTTGTATCCGGAAATGGAGATCCTTCATAAAAATAACAGGTATATAATATGCATTTAAAGGTATTTCAAATACTTAAAAAGTAAGTAACTTATATATTTTGAGTAACTAAGATACAATTAAAGGTATTTTGGATATAGAAACCTATATATCTTAAGTAACTAAGGTTCTTTTAAAGTATCTAAGATATTGTTAACGGTAACATATATATTTAAAATAATATATAACTCAGAGTATTTGTCGTACTAAAGTATCTTGTATTTATGTACTTTCACACATCTTGTATCTTTAAGTATCATCTGCAGCTCTGTTAAAAATTACAACGTATAATTTTGTGTTTAAATATAACATCGTATTTCTAACGCATATAATAATTTTTTGGGGATAAAAAAATTGGATGCAATTTTTTTTTAGTATTTAAAAAAAATAATTCTTGTATTTTTTCAGTAACTTAAAGAACAGCTATTATAGATGAGTTAAATTTCGTTAGTGAACTACCGTACAATATGTAGACTAATTTTTCAATCAGTGTTTTTCAAACTTTCTTGACTGCGATCCTAATTAAAATTTCGTTTCCTAATTTGGGTCGTGACTGATGTTTAAAATGTATTTAAACGAAAGTCAAAATAGGCATTAACTTAAAATCGACTTAATAAATTTAACCAGCTATTGCTACCAATATCTGTCATTTTTATTCTGCGCGAAGCTGTGCTATGGTACCTCTAGTGGACCCAGCAAATTATGAACAACGCTATATGTCATAACATTTGAAACACAAATAGTATGCTGGCTTCACGACGGCCGCACGGCACAGCTCCGCGAGCTTAATAAAAACTTGATAACTCATTTTTTTAACAAAATTTCATTTATCAGCTCATAAGAGTTCTTGAAAAGGGCAATATGGCCTCCTAGGGGAGCATAGGTGGCCTAAAGATGAAATACTAAAGGACTAGTCAAACGATATGAATGGACTAAAAACTATCAAAATAAATACGGCAGGTGATAAAATTTTACTTTTTGACTAAAAATGACAATCTTAGTTGTCGAGCATCTAATATCTAGTAATCTACACTCTGTCTATCGACAATGAAGAAAGGACAAAAAAATGGTTGAGATATTGTAAAAAAAAATCGTAGCTACTAAGTTTTGGCAGTAACCTGACGATATTTTAAGTTCGATAGATATAAAAAAAAGTTATAAAATTTTACTTTTCAACTAAAAATGACAGTCTTAGTTGTCGAGCATGTTATATCTAGTATTCTACACTCTGGCTATAGCGACAATGAAGAGAGACCACAAAAAATGGTTATGAAATTGTAAAAAAAAATCGTAGTTACCAAGTTTTGGCAGTAACCCGACAATATTTTAAGTTCGATAGATATAAAACAATAACTTTTTTTTGATTTGTGCTTTTTCTTTGTTCGTTCGTGTTTTTGAATTTAAATTGTGTCTTCTCAATTTGGAGGCACTTACTTAAATCATTTTCGACTAGCTCTAAAATTGAAACGAGTTAATGTAACGGAAATAGTTTTATTAGTGTATTTGCCATAAGGCAACATACACTATTGGCGTCGGTCGGATGGCGGGACCTAGGGGTCGGACCAAAATTTCTCGACGTTTCATAACCTCCTAAACACATTGGCACCATTTTTAAAAATGTTTATATATATATGTATATATATATATATATATTTATATATTTATATATATATATATATATATTTATATATATATATATATTTATATATATATATATATATTTATATATTTATATATATATATATATATATTTATATATATATATATATTTATATATTTATATATATATATATATATTTATATATTTATATATATATATATTTATATATTTATATATATATATGTGTACGGGCAATAACTTTCGAAAGACTTAATTGATTTTAACGAAATTTGGTCCACGTATTGAAATCCATCATCGCCAGAAGCCTATTTAAAATGGGCGTAATCGGGCCATTTAAGGGTAGTTTTTAGGGGTTGAAAAATGTTTTTGGGCCCCAAAATACCGAAAAAATTCTCAGAATCGTTTCAAAATTGACATTTAACCCGTTAGTAGCAATTAAAAAGTGTCCCTAAAGTTTTAATAAAATCGGCCCAACAGGACCGGACTTATAAATTTTTTGAAAACACTAATTTGTAGAAAGTGACTTATTTATTCAAGGGTGTATTTAATTCGGTGTAGACGTTAGATTGATAATAATATTACAATTAAGAAAAAAAATGTTATTTTAAGGGGTGTATTAAGGGGTTAAATTTTTTATTTTGCCCAAAAACAAATTTAATTTCACATAATAAAAGTATAAAACGACACGGCCCTATACAAGCAAATACACTATATTGTCGGCAGGGTTTTGGCACTGCGACCCGGGGTTTTTTCTCTTTTTAATGGACTCTCTGTCCATTAAAAAGAGAAAAAACGCCGGGTCGCAGTGCCAAAACCCTGCCGACAATATAGTGTATTTGGGCCGTGTGGTTTTATACTTTTATTATGTGAAATTAAATTTGTTTTTGGGCAAAATAAATTTGGGTAAAAATAAATCTTTCCATCTCTTGGAAAGATTTATTTTTCAATTATTGCTGTCCGTATTTGAAAGCAAAATGATATTATTAGTGTATTTGCCGTATGACACATACACTATTGGCATCTGTTGAACGGAAAAAACTAGGAGCGGACCGAAAATTTGTAGAACAATTTGGCGGCAGGATACCACCGAGCTATCGGATAAAAGGGTACTTATCGAATTACAGATAAATTTATAGGATAATGTTCAAATATCGAGTAAGTATTATTGGATAACGTAATTATCGGATAAAAGTGTATATATCGAATAAGCGTTAATAGGATAGTGGTTAATTATCGGATAACCTGTAATTTTCGAGTAACAGGAAGTTGTTATAAATGTTGTGGAATAAAAGATAGTTCTTGAACAATGGAAAATTATCAGATAACAGAAATTAACATTCGGATAACAAATAATAACTAGCGGACCCGTGCGAATAGTGGTCAGTTACGTAATATAATAGAATGGAAATAAATTTTATTCTATTCTATTCAGAGACTTCAGCGCCACTATATCAGTTAATATTACCAACAATTGTTAAAATAAACAGGATATCTAGTGGTTATTATTGACAAACGGATAAAAATTGGTTAAAAATTAATATCCGCAGTTCTAAAAATTAAGGCGTGTCTTCATCACTGGTACTCATTCAGTTTTGAGTCAAGGGTTATGGCTTTCGATTGTTTAATTTACTTTGAAAAACAATTTCATATGACATTAACTCATTTCAGTTTGTAGCTTTTCTGACTTAGAAAATATCAAAGCTTTCGACACACTTTGCTCCTAAAAAAAACTCATAATACGTATGATTTTACGAATAATTATTTGCAGCAGCCATCTCTGTCTAGCAAATTATTTTACGCTCTTTATTTAGTGAATCTGGAGTCGTTGTTCAGTCGATGAAATATTTATTTTAAGGTTAGATATGTCCATGTGTATTCCACTGTTTTAAAGCTCTTCAAATGTTTAATAAAAATATTGTTGCCATTTTGTTTAACCTCAAATTATAAAATTGTTTAACTTTTTTTTTTTCTTCTATTGTTTTATGCTAGTAGTCTATAAATTTGGTTGTTTTATAGATTAACGACATTCAGATGTTTTATCTTGGTGTATACTTAAAGAAACTGAGCAGATGTGATGGCCAAACATATGTTTGAACTTTGCACTTTTTGCTTTTGTAATGGAAGCAATAAATATATATTTATTTATTTAGAAACTAAAAATAAGAATTGGTAAAAAACATAATTTGGTATAAAAACTAATTAAATATACGACAAAACTAAAATATATTGTCTGAACCATTTTCTTTTTATTAACCGAACACCCTGTAAATCCGGTTAATTATATTTTTATCTCGTTATTTATTCAAAAAAATAAATATAAATACGTTTGAACTTAAGTCTCAAAATAAAATTTCTAAGAATCACGTGGTGGAGGTTGTGGGTAAACCCACTCTTCCACCAGTAAATTATTTTTATCGTCGACTGAAATATCAACTCCTCCCGCCTCATAATCCATCTTCTTTTAAAATTTTTAGCATATTATATTTCAAATTCCTAATTGTATTATAAGTCTCATCTGTGATTATGTCTGAACGAATACAGAAATTTCAGAAAACATGGGGAATTTAGCCTTCATTTCAGACGATCGTTGCTATTAAATAGAAGTCGAGACCGGAAGTGTAAAGTCAGAGAGCATCATGCAGAGTTTATTTATTTTTTTGACACGTGCCATAAATAGTTATGGCACGTGTCAAAAAAATAAATAAACTCTGCATGATGCTCTCTGACTTTACACTTCCGGTCTCGACTTCTATTTAATAGCAACGATCGTCTGAAATGAAGGCTAAATTCCCCATGTAGACCTTACATGTTTACAAACTGTACACTAGGAGCACGTGTTATGAAATGCTGCTAAAATACACGTTTCCTTCACAGCGCTCTGACATAACACTGTCATGTGTAATCTGACGGCTTTTATTAAATGAAGATTTTTGTCTCGTACGTCAACAAATCTACTCGAGGTCCGAAGCTCGCTTTCTTTGTGTGTGAACGCGCGTCTGTGTGTGCGTGCGTGCGTGTGTGTGAGTGTGTGTGCGTGCGGGGTCGGTACGCCACTGAAGCGAGACGCCTCGGCGCCGGGATGCTGCTCGGCCCAGTTGCCAGGCAACGGTTGTAGCGCCGTCGCCGAGCTCCCCGGTTCTGTCCGACGACCGGCACACGCCGTCGATGTGAGGCGAGCTCTTCGCTGCTGCCGACGCGCGATCGATGCCAGAGCAGAGCCGCGGTGCCCGCCGCGAGCCCCGCCCTTCAAAACTCCTCGTCGTCGACAGTCCAACGTGCCTTGCCGATCGGACTTAACGGAAACAAACAACGCCGAAAGTTCAATCAAAACAAATGCAAGTCGCCGCTCCGGACTTTTTGCGTATATATAGCAGATTATCTTTCCAGATGGAAATAATTCCAAAGAAATAGTTTTGGATCGACTGAGATTGTTTGAATGTTCTTTTTTAAACGGCTTTATTTAGCTTCCTTTATTTGTGTCTTGTGTGGATCAAATTGAAATTTTACTTCTTTCTTGTTGACCGATTGATCTAAAATTTGGACCGGCTTCGTCCGGATGCAAATCGCACCATCCTCCCGTTAACCCATTGAGTTAAAATTGTGCCCACATGTGTGGTTACGAAGACAATGCAATATTATGGTAACTAACTAATCGGTCCGGCTTCGTCCGGGGGCAAATAGCACTTTTGAATTTTCACCCACTGTCCGTTAATCGGTTTTTCTCCGAGTGCAAATAACATTTTTAATAAAATACACTAACAACTTAAAAATAAAATAGGTAAAAAAAACTTTTAAGACGGTTTTATTTTATATCAGCTGTACTAAAAAGCTAGAAAATAATGTAGGACTTTTAACAGACTAAAATAAAAACGTGGGGCGTATTTGCAATATTTCTTTTGGAGGACTTGGAAACACATTTTTCGAGACAAGTCGCTCTTATTTAAATTATTATACAGTCGTTATACAAATTTTTATGCGGTCCTCGCTTTTATTTTAGTCTGTTAAAAGTCCCAGATTTTTTCTTGTTTTTGGTACAGTACAGCTGATGATTTAAAATAAAACAGTTTAACTTTTATTTATTAGTGTATTTGCCATATGGCAACATACACTATTGGCGTTGGTCGGATGGCGGGACCTAGGGGTCGGACCAAAATTTCTCGACGTTTCATAACCTTCTAAACACTTTGGCACCATTTTTAAAAATGTTTATATATATATGTATATATATATATATATTTATATATATATTTATATATATATATATATATATATATATATATATATATGTGTGTGCGCGCTATAACTTTCGAAAGAGTTAATTGATTTTTACGAAATTTTGCCCACATGTTGGAATCCACCACCGCAAGAACCCTATTTAAAATGGGCCCAATCGGACCATTTTAAGGGTAGTTTTTAGGGGTTGAAAAAAGTTTTTGGGCCCAAAAATGCCTAAAAAATTCTCAGAATCGTTTCAAAATTGAAATTTAACCCTTTAATAGCAATTAAAAAGTGTTCCTAATATTTTAATAAAATCGGACCGACAGGACCGGATTTACAAATTTTATGAAAACACTAGTATGCAGATAGTGAATTATTTGCTGAAAGGTGTAATTAATTTAGTTTAGAGGTTCGATTGATAATAATATTGCAACTGAGAAAAAAATGTTCTTTTAAGGGGTGTATTAAGGAGTCAAATTTTTTATTTTGCCCAAAAAACCAACTTAAGTTCGCATAATAAAGCCACGCTGCCTATATTAGTAAATACACTATATTGTCGGCAGGGTTTTGGCACTGCGACCCGGGTTTTTATTTTTTTATACAATAAGTTCAGTCAAAATATCTCAGTTTTTTGCTTAATACTTTTAAGATGGAAATATCATTTCAAATAAAGGGTTTTATTTATTGTAGATTATAGACGCTTGACAACTAACGTCAGCAGTATCGAATTATTTCAAATTAAATTAAACGACATCACAAAAGTGGGATTCGAAATCATGACATTTTAGTCAGGCCACGATTACTTTTACGTTAAGCATTCCTCTAAACGGTTTTAGAACGACCGAACTTGTTAGCAAGTCCTTGTTTATACGGCGCGATTTAAACATTGAAGTTCCGTCAAAATACCTAGAACTTTTTACGGAGCAGCTTTCAAAATAATTTCAAACTAGCGGCTTGGATTTGTAGATTCCCTATTGAAGGTACATATTCTATTGCGAATATAGGCGTATTTACCCGGTGTTGCTCGGGAATAATGTTATAATAGCATAATGAGACTATCGCAAATATTTTATCTCGATATTCGTGAAAGTAAAACAAAGTCTTCGGTTAGGTTCACTAGTACACTGTGTGTCGTGTGACGTTAGAAGTCGCGGTAGAAGAGGGATTAGCGGTCTGCCTTGATAACACATTACGATATTATATGTATAGATATTTGTATAAATTACATGCCAAAAAATACATAAATTAGTTAATTTTGCGATAAAATAGTAATAAAAAATATAGCCTATGTCATTAATGGAATCATAGGAAGCATTAAAAAAAAGCTTTATCAAAATTCGTCAAATAATTTTTAAGTAAAATCCGTTCAAACACCTACTAAGAATTTTATATAATAGTATAGATTTAGAACCTAAATACTGTGACGATCTTCGTAGTTGAGCGTCTATAATTTACGACGAAATAAAAATTTAAAACTAAAAATGGCTCAAAACTACAAAATGCGACTGTTTAAACTTTTATTCTCTGCATTTTATAAAGGATTTAACTTTTAACGTTATGACATCTGGTGACAGAAAATTAAAATACACCTCCTTGTTTTTAGTTGCTAATGACCTCGAGTGTTCGTAATCTACAAGTTGTGTTAGAAAATTCCAAAAGATTGTTTTTGTTTTAATGTGAAAATGTAATGACATCTGGTGACAGAAAATTAAAATACACCTCCATGTTTTTAGTGCTAATTACCTCAAATGTTTGTTATCTACAAGAAATTCCAAAAGATTGTTTTTGTTTTAATGTCTAAATGTAATATTTTTATGGAATAAGTCTATCTTACATCTCTTTCCATGTCAAATCCTTGTAGGTTGATATTATTCCCCGATGGTTTTTTAACCTGACAAAATAGCCAATTAAGCAAAATATCAAAATTCATTCTATACGCTTGATAAGTGAGGTTGTGTTTGTTATGTCGTTATACATGTTTGTGTATCAGGAACACAGAAGCGTCAGAAGGATGTGATATAAAATATAAACATATTAATGCACAGTAGAACGATCACAGGTGACTCTGCCAAGGCTCGTGCACCCGACGCCTACACAACTTGTCTGTAAACACCTGAGAATATGTGCAACCGGTGTGTTGAATTTTCAACAGAACAGTCGAAGCCATGGACACTATACAAGGAGAACGAACTCCACATATATAAGAAGCTCCCCAAGATAAGAAATCACTAGTGTTCTGTATATGTATGTCTATAATCGAAAGTGTGGAGGCGTTCATGCACTTCACATGAGTCAAATGAGCCACCAATTAATTGAACAGTATAATTTTCGTACGGAATTATTAATTATATTGATTTACTCAGGCAACGTTCAATTAAAGTTTTAAAATTAATTGTTAACTTGTAATCAATAACTTATTAATATGAAACTAGCGGACCCGTGCGAATACTTCGCACCGTTAGTGGTTAGTTGCGTAATATAATAGGGTGGAAATAAATTGTATTCCATTCTATTCAGAAACTTCGAGATTTCTCTGAAATAGCACACTAATTTTGATACAGTATTAATAGAGATATTTCATACCGACAAAAAACGCTTTTGAAAAATAATATATACCGATGTTTGCAATTTAATGCATACTTTGACAACTTGCTTATCTAATGCTTGCTTATTTCACATGCCTAAATTCAAGTTAATACATTTGGTAAATTAGCGACGTTTCTGGTGAAAAAAGGAAACTCTAACATCGACGCTTTAGTGAGCAGATTCTGTCAGTTTCTCCAATATGAGTTCGTGATCCTTGCTCGAAGCTGTCAGATTGCACATAGCCATTATTTTTAAGCCGTCAAATCACACATAGCTATCAAATTACACATTCCCATTATTGAAGTCGTCAAATAACTATTATTGAAGTCGCTAGATCAGGAATAGCAATTATTGATACCGTTAGATTTTATACGTAAATTTAATTATTGAAGCTGTCAGATTACATGTAACCGTTCGTTAAGCTGTAAGATGACATACGCAATTTCGTACAAATTGGAAAAAAGCATGTGTCGTAACACACACGACCGAAGTAAAATTTCTTATGTAATAATGATAATATTATATAAAAAATAATTTTAAGGAA
This sequence comes from Venustoraphidia nigricollis, assembly GCA_034508555.1. NCBI lineage: Eukaryota > Metazoa > Arthropoda > Insecta > Raphidioptera > Raphidiidae > Venustoraphidia > Venustoraphidia nigricollis. The sequence continues at coordinate 961,426 of JAVRKA010000030.1, forward strand.
TGCATTACGGGGTTAAATTTTTTATTTTGCCCAAAAACAGACCTAAGTTCACATAATAAAACCACACTGCCCGTTTTAGCAAGTACACTATATTGTTGGCAGAAGTTTAGCACTGCGACCGGACTTTTTTTTACTGACATCTGTTAGCGAGTTGAATAAATTCATCTATACTAGTACACTGATTGTATATCTTTCTCCTTCCGTCGCACTTTTTCCTTATACTGTTCGATCGGAATCACTCCCATCTGCCGCGTCTAATACTTCGAATACGTATCTGGAAGTATGTAGATACAACGAAAATTGCAAACAATTATACGTAAGGTTTTTTTTCGTAAAGTTTGATTCGTAAAAATATTTCAAATTTGTTTGAAGTCATTTATAAACCTCATTTCCTGTCTTACGATGTTCATTTTAGATATCGCCGTTCAGTTGAATACTTTTTCTTTACACCGAATTATCGAAAGCATTTTTTTTAAATCGCAATCGTCGTTGAAAATTATTGGAAGATGTGATGGAAGAGCGGGTATACCCGGCACTCACGCCATCTCGTTTTTTATTGTGTTTATTTTATTTCTTAATTGTGTAATTACAAAGTAAAGAATATTTTTTGTATAAATAATTAAGTTTTCTTTTTGTTTCAGAACTTTTAATAATCATGTAAGTATTCTTTCTATTTTTTGTAAAATTATTTTTACTTGAATTTTTAATAAGTTGGCAGTTAAACCAATAATTATTATTATCGAACATTATACACTTTTAAGGTTGTTAGAGGCATAGAGGAGTTTCCAGTTTAATGCGTTATTTATGAAGATCTCATACAGTCAACAATTTTTTTTTTAATATTGCACGTCTAGTTTTCGAGTAAATAATTATTGAAAATATGAGTTTAACACAATGAAAATTAGAACGATTATCGGAAGTGTACGTACCTAAAAATAAAATTAAACTATAAATTGACGTCAAATAAAATTTAAAAAAACTGAGTATTCGAAAAGTTAACTCTTTTAGATTACGTAAAAATTATAATGAAAAAAAAATCGCGTGCAGTTTTGGGGAAACAGTATTTAAAAATTGTCAAAATAACTGTCAAATTACTTGTAAGTCACATTTGAGCACTGTCTGTCTCTGTCAAACGCATTATACGTAATATACTGCTGTGGTCAAATTATACTAAATGTTTAGTTATTATTTTCTTAAATATTAAAGTATTAAATTTTGATTTAAAGAATATTTGAAATAAAAAATAATAATTTGTGAAGTCAGCAACAATTTTTTGTTAGAAGAAAATACGGAAAATACGTTACTATACAGTGTTAGGTGAATAACCTCAAATACTTTGCTTAAATAAATCATTTTGGATCGAATTTTTGACAGATTCTAGAGTTATAGTAAAGTAGGTGCCTAGCCTTCTTTTAAAACATTTCCAAATGCAGATGAAGACTTAATAATTAATAAATTCTAAGACTGTTCTAAACGTTGTCAGTTTACTACAATTTGTAACAATATATTAAATCTAGTCAGAACAGTTTTAGATTCTATTGGTTAAGTTTTAATATGAATATGAAAACGATTTAAAAGAAGGCTAAGTGTCTATTCTACGGTACTACTGGAATCTGTCAAAAACTATAAACTAAAATGATTTATTGCTAGGCAACTATGAACTATAAATACACGAAACAAAATTCGTCGGGATAAACAAAAACTCATCGAAACAAAACACGTCCAAAGATATGACAACAAAACTCGAGACTTGTTTAAAAAAATCAATTCGCTCACAAACAAAACAAAACAAACACGGCGTACGTCTTTTTTCTGTGAATGTTATTATTATGAATGTAAAAGAACGCGTGACAATATCCCACCGCCATCTATAGTAGAACTAGTCAAATAAGGTGAGAGTTTTTTCTCTCATTCTCTATTTTTTGTCGTTGTGTCGGTGGCCGGCGCTTTTAACGCAGTCGAAATATAAAAATAATTTATTTTAATATTTTATATTTTAAGGTTAAACAGATTTAGGCAACAATATTTTCATCGTCATCATACTGAAAAGAATACTGAATTAAAGAAATTTATATTTTCTTTATATTTTTATAACCCTACTTATGTCTCTATCGATTTTAATATAATATTGTTAAAATATTTTGTCTTTCCGATTATTTTAAATTTATATTCTTCCAATACACTTTTTTATCTTTATTCGCAATCGGTTAAAATCGCATTCGATGCAATTTTTTTATAAATTAGAGAAAATATGAGACAAGAGGCGTACAAAAAATGTGTTAAGTAATAATATATGAATTTTCAAAGATAGTGGAATTTTGACCAACAACAAAGTTTTGTTATAAGGGGGGCATTTTCGCTAATATATCAAAAGTTTAAAGATAAATACCGTTAGGGATTTTCTACCAAATGCCCTTCACATTCCAAAAAAATTAGCCCTCCAAAAATAAACAAAATTAGCGTAACGCGTTATTTCCCCTTTAACGTTACAGAAAATTTCAAACATACCCTCGCTAGAGAAGTCTTACTTCAAAAATTACGTAAGCTCATGGGGGAAATAAAACTTCTTTAAAGCTACGAACTTGTTTCAGTGATGCGTTATTTATTTTTCTTTACCAAGGTTTCTCTTATATTTCCCCGCCGTTGGATCATTTCCCCTTTAACGTTACAGAAGAGGCTAAATAAGTTTAATTACAAAAAATATTGATATTATTCTGACTCGCCGTTAAGGCTGTCGGAACGCTCTGAATTTAAAGCCAAAAATAGAGCTTCGGCTGTCAACTGATTGTAGACTTATTTGTCAACATTCTGCAAAAAATCTTTCTCTATAAGGAAGATAAAGGACAAATCTAGGTCTCTAATGGACTACTTTTGTAATTTATGTACGATTTACTAGAAAAAAATTGGCATTAATTATGCTAAAAAAACACACGTTTTCAATGTTCCATCACAAACCTACAGTGACTCTTACTTTTTCGGAAAAATTTTTTAAATCTTCAAAATATTTCCAAAAATTAGAATAATCAATTGACAGCGGCACCCTTGCCAAAAATTTTTTTAGCCTCGTAGTTGGCACCAGCCAAAAATTGAAACATGCGGATGATTTGAGCGAGACAGAGTTAATGAAGGTCACACCCACAATATGTCTTTTGCCTACCTCGCCCCTTACCTCTGGATCTCAGCACAAACTAAATTCAGAGCGTTCCGACAGCCTTAAATAACATGGCTTGTTTCATGATCAGACTTTTCTGGGCCGTGCTGTGCTGGTTTGCGATCTTATAAGGTAGAGACTTGCGAAAAATAATAAAAATTTCGACATAAACTGTTTCGCCTTGCGACCACAGATGTATACTAACAAATTTCAACAGGCTACGGCGGAGACTACGTGTCACCATGCTACGAGAATGTAAACTTATTTTGCTTGTTGTTGCCTTCTAGACATCCCCAAAGTTTGGCAGGAACCAAAGCTTTCACAAACTTTTAACAACTATAGGTCAATTAAAATACATTTCTACACCCAAATATTTGTCCTGTTCATTGTCCCCGCTCGCGTTCCACTGAAGTCAGATAAATTGACCTTTAACTTTTAAATTTAAACTTTTCATTTTGAAAAAAAAATGTCGAATTTTAATATTGAGTTGCAGAAAATATAAATACTTAAAAGACTATAATTATTATATTCGTATCAAAATGTTATTAAAATAACTAAACCACTCAGTAGATCAGTATATTGTGCATTATTTGTGGTGCTTTGCTTGTTTAAATTTTATTTTCAAAATATGAAAAAAAATTGTTACGTTGCTTTCAGATATGAAGTAGTGCAAAATTAAGTTTGCACTATGCATATAGCTTTGTTATTTTTATTTTATTTTTTTAGTTAGTGTCTGGATTTTTTTTTTTCAATAAAAGGTCTGGTTGATATATTATAGGTGTAGTGTAAAGTGTGTAATTTACACTAAAAAAAATAAGTTAGATTTCCCAAAAGCGTAATTTGTTCTTGCAATTGTCAGATCCAGACATCTATCACGTGATCTACACTACATTGCCGTTCCACTTGTCAAGTGTCGAGACTATTTACACTTTTAGTAGAATGAAATATTAAAGAGGTCAGTCTATCTTACACTTTGGTATAACAAACGTAATAGTATCAAAAGTACTGACACTGAATACCAAACACATTTTTCTAGTACATTTTACCCCTATTTAAAAAAAAAATCTGTGTGTGTTTAAAATTATTGTTTTAAAAATATTTTTCCAATTTTATTTAAAATCGATAGAGAATTTGCTAATTTATGTTTCTTATTTGTTTCTTAAAATTACTCAGGAACAGAATATCTTGAGTAAATTACGAATTCTGTAAAGGTCTCGACTTAAACTATATATTAAAGACGGGTTTACAGTGAAATATGCAAAAATACACCATCTTACTTTCGTGGACGTATTCAATATTAATTTATTGAATTTGACTTCTATTTGATAATTATTATTACACAAACACTGCGCTTAAAATACAGACTGACGTTAATTAGCGGTTGGCCTATAAAATATTTACTTCGTAGATAAGTCAAATCATTAAATAAACGTGTAAATAAAGGTAGTTGTCGTGGTACAATATTGTCAAAAATTTATAGATTATACGCGCCACAAAAGTATACTAGCTTGTAGCTAAGTGATCCATAATTTGTACGCAAGACTGTACCCGTGGAAACGTAACCCATACAGTATTCATATGCATGTATACTTTTCTATAAATTGTTGAACTTTAAACCGTTATTTATAAATAATTAGACGGTCAAAAACTTTTTGTTATTTTTTTAAACTCATAACAAATGCATTGAAAGACTGTCAGTTTTTGGAAAGTTTCTGACAATTAGTTCTTTTTTTATAAATAAGAAACTGGTTCAGAACTACAGAGATCGTATACAATCAATGTTAATTATCCAATTTTTAATTGAATTTATCTCGGATTATATACGGTCGATCGACTTCAAATTTTCAGGGTAATTGTATTATCATGTCCTTAATAAGTATACAAAAATTAAGAATTTTCTGACGGTGTGCCTTAACCACGACAACTACCTTAATAAAAAAACAAAACTGTAAATTATAGACAGATAAGCTAGAAAATACTGACAGTGTACTTCGATATATTTCACCGTGTAACTTAATATTATTGTAGCTTAATATTATTAGGTGTGTTTGGTATATTACTATAGATAGCTCAGTGATATTTGCACTGAAAAGTGTACGTCAGGTGTACCAAAAGTGTAAACTGTTGGTACACTTGTCGAACATATGGCTACACGCGATCTACTCTACTCTAATTCCCGTGCTCAAGAGTCGGGACTGCTAATGTTTACACTTTTAGCTCGACACTAAAATAACAAATAGGTCAGTGTATTTTCATTGTTGTATAACCAACGCAATAGTGTCAAAAGTGTTAACACTTTTTACACGGAAGCACGATACCAAACACATCTAAGGTAAATATAATGATAAATATATGTAAATAAAATTATGTTGCAATGTCTCACCTCCATAATTTGGTCTTACTCTTTTATCATAGCTAACACTGAACGAATCCAAAATGGCGGATATGTTGACGTCGCCCAACATACTTCCTCCGCCGGTTCTGAAACAAAAGAACAATCGTTTTATTTGCAATTATATAACTTGTTTTAATAGCTTGTCTCAAACTTTTTCGTCAACGAACCCCTAGTTAAGAAAAAATAGTCGCAAAACAAATATTCATTTACTTAATTCTTATGAGGTGTTAATGTGAATTTATAACATTTAAATCTTGATTGAGTTGCAGAAAGCATTGTCAGAAAACCTGATTTGACGATGACCGTAGACCACATGTATTTCTCCATAAGAAATACATTGTAGAAATTTAAATCGTTTTCACTTCCCTTTGGTTCTAAAGACAATACGATACCTATAGTACTTTAAATATTATGGTGGCTTCAGTATAGCCGCCGCCACCCAAAAATGGTGGATTACTACTTATTTGTAACCCCCTCCACATGGGTATCAAATGAAAGGATATGACAAGTAAAATGTCATAAATTATTAAAAATTATTTTTATCTTTTTTAGTACACCTCAATAAAAGCTTGTATAAAAGTTATTCTCTACTGTTGCGTCCATTTTAATGTTAATTGTGAGTTTTAGCAGAAAAGTGGAACAGGCAAAAACATAAAAAAAAACAGTTTTATTTAAATTAAAAATTAAAATAAAAATAGTTTTTTCTTATCCAAATATTTTGTCATTCTACAATGGTAATTATTCAATTAGAAGATGTACATTAATTATCTTGAAATTACGATACCTGAAGAAGACCTAATAAAGGCCGAAACGTTGCAAAAGTAATAATCGATATTTTGATGTTTTTGCCTGTTCCATTTTCCTGCTAAAACGCACAATTAACTTGTATAAAAGTTTTTATTCTAATATTTTTTCTGCAAAGGTACCTACTAAATTTTTAAGACATATTAATGTTTCGGGCGTTAACGCGAGCGAAGCCGCGGGTAAAGGCTAGCATAAAAATGAAATGCTAAAGAAAAAAGATAGCGGACGAATATAAAATCAAAATTTGCTCTCCGTTGATATTATGTTAATTAACACTGATGTCGGCATCAGGGTTATGGCAGGCGTGTGTATGGTCGGTCATTCCTGTTCTACCTTACCGGCCGACAATAGCAACACCGATATACCCGACATACATCTATATTCACTCGTATGTGAATGTGCACCTAGCATGGTATGTTCAAACGGGAGTTTTAATTTATTGTGTGCCTCGACTGCACGCATGAAATTCTGTTTTCGGTTACGGAGCGTTCATAGACCAGGTGGCCCATTTCAGCCTCTCTGAAATCCCTCCCTCTCTTCATGTAGCCTAACGTAGCCTTTCCTATGACCCCCTCCCGGATGGAACTTGTTTTTTTATTATCAATTCCAAAAGACATTTTGTGTTGGCAGTCGGCAGTGATTTACAATGGTTTTAGGGCATTTGGCAGTCGTTGGCAGTAGTTTAAGGGCATTTGGCAGTCATTGGCAGTAGTTTTAGGACATTTGGCAGTAATTGGCAGTGGTTTAAGGGCATTTGGAAGTCATTGGCAGTGATTTAAGGGCATTTGGCTGTCATTGGCTGTAGTATAAGGACATTTGGAAATCATTGGCAGTGCTTTGAGGGCATTTGGCAATTATTTGCAGTACTTTGAGGACATTTGGCTGAGCCGTTCAAATATCAACACAGTTTAAATATGCTTTTTTTTGCTTAATAAGTTGATTTATATGTATTTCAATGTATAATGATAGGATTTTACAATTAGAACTACTATATCTTAAATCATTCTTCCCCTTAAACGTGGTCGGATGGGATGTAATTTTTCCCCTAAAACGTGATACATACGGCATGGTAAGAATATAGTGTTTTTAAATAAAAGTAATCAATTTTGAAAATAAATATTCAACTTATTCTGCAAATGAATTTCATTATGCCAAATAAAATAAATGAAAAAAATTACGTAGCTTGACTTCAACTCCCTCCTTCCCTCACGTAGCTTAGCGTAGTTTAGGAACTGATCCCCCGTCCCTTTTTATCGAGCTACATGGTTTATGGTAGACTTGGGAATTTTAATAATATTGTAAATATTTTAGAGGAATTAGGATCAATGAAATTATTAATTTAATACGAAACGTTTAATTTGTCTTTTAATTGTATTGATCCTAATTCCTCTAAAATATTTATAATATTATTAACATCAAAAGGATCTGATATATATACATTATTAGGGATTTTAGTTCATTAAAAAGAGCGTTCAATTTAGTTCAACCATTTCCGGCGAACTAGTTCGTTAGTTCGCTATTAAGGCGCTTCCGGTTCAAATAAAGAAGAGAAAGAGAAGAATAAAATAGTGAAACTTACTTATAAGCGGACAAAAATTTCAATTCAAAAACAAGAAAATTTCTTTGTTTATTTTTGAAAGGGTAACTAATAAAAATAATGTCGCACAAATTTTTTTAATAATTCAATAATTGTGTGGTAGATAATGATAATTGAACTAATGAACTGATTTCTTGATTGACTGCGAACTAGTTCACTCAGTTCAGTCATAAAAACGCTCTTTTGAAATAGTTCGTTCGCGAACTACACAACTCTAGTTTATGGTGAAATAAAAATTCCTGTGAACTATATGATATGAACATTTTAAAACAATTTAAAAATACTGATAACTCATAACTGATAACTCATTCCGCCGCGAAAGTGAAAAAATTTGGGTTTGAGTCCCAACGGTATTGGTGGATAAAAATATTTTTTTCTGATTTAGCATTGTAACAATGAATGTTTAACAATTAAATAGCCGTTCTGCACCTTGTAGAAATTAAAACTTATATCTTATATTAAAAATACGAGTCAAATAGCTTGTCGCCGGAAAGTCAAACGGTCGAAAACTCATTCACTCGGTCGTTTAAGAGGTCGGTCTCTTCCTACGCCCCTTCACGCTACTGGGTCGTAATTTCGAGCGCGCAGTCAACACACAAATAAAATTAAAATCGTACTCTGTATATGCTTAGCCGGAGTATGTACTGTGTAAATATTTACGTGTATTTATATCTGAGGTCGGGCGAACAACTGTGAGGTCGGCGGGGAACGGCGGGGGAATTTGTATACTCGGGGCGCATGGGGAACGCGAGGACAGCGCGACGTATGGCGAAGTGGGACGGGGAGAGAACGACGGGAGCTGTTGACGTCAGAACACGCGGGCGCGCGCGCGCACACACAGGCTCGCAGGATATATTACGTTACGAGAGAGTACAGAGGATTCTGGTGCGAGAGTCGGTCGTTTGCGACAGACTCCGCCCGTGGGACACATGGGTTTTGTGTAGATAGGTACAAGATATGCACCCCATAAGAGGTGTTTTTGGTATATTAGTGTAGTGTAGATAACTCGGTAAAATTTACACTGAAAAGTGTAAGCTGTGTAGTTTGCCAAAAGTATCAATTTGTTCTAGCAATAGTTGTCAAATTCAGACGTATGTCACGTGATCTATTCAACTCTATGTATAATAATAGAAATTAGTTTCATGGGTAATTGGAATAAAAAATCAATTTAAACACTTATTGATTGCAATCAATAAGTGTTTAAATTGATTTTTTATTCCAATTACCCATGAAACTAATTTCTATTATTACATATTTTGGAATTGAACTTTAAAGATGAATCTATGTATAATATGCGCTACGGTTCTAAAAGGTTCTGAAGTTAGTCACAAACAGCGTCGCAAATGCATATTTTAGAGCCGTCCTGGTTGTTTTGTGGGAAAGGAAGACTCCCACCACCTCCCAATTATCGGCATAGAACGTGCACTCGTCGGTGATTGGTTATCGCTGGTTGTCTTGTCAATTGTCGCTTTCCTGCCATAAAGTACAGTCCAGTACGCTATTGTTAAGTTGTTTCTTTTATTGTTAATTGATCAAGATGCCTAATACAGTTTTGCATAGACAAGCATGAAAAATAATTTTTTGGATGACAGATTCCGCCCGTACGATACATGGATTGTTCTAGCAATAGTTGTCAAACTCAGACCCACCTCACGTGATCTATTCAACTCTACGTATAATACGCGCCACGGTTCTAAAAGGTTCTGAAGTTAGTCACAAACAGCGTCGCAAATGCATATTTTAAAACCATCCTGGTTGTTTTGTGGGAAAGGAACACAAAACCCAATTACCGGCACAGAACGTGCACTCGTCGGTGATTGGTTATCGCTGGTTGTCTTGTCAATTGTCGCTTTCCTGCTATAAAGTACAGTCCAGTACGGTATTGTTAAGTTGTTTCTTTGATTGTTAATTGATCAAGATGCATAATACAGTTTTGTTCTAGTAATAGTTGTCTAATTCAGACACATGTCACGTGATTTACTCTACGTATTCCCACAGCTCCGGCCCTAGACCTTGATCGGGGTAAAGCGAGATTGTCTTTCAGCGCCCACGATTGAAAATTCTCAGTATCAATAGAAAGTTGTCGGTTTCGATTGAAAGATCTCGATAGAGATACGTTTTCTATTGAGAGAATGGTATCTGTCTTGATAGAAATGTATCGATCTCGATTGAAAGTTCTCGGCATCGACAGAAAGTTGTCCGAGTCGATTGAAAGATCTCGACAGAGATGCATTTTCTGTTGAGAGAATGGCATTTGTTTCGATAGAAATGTATCGACCTCGATTGAAAGTTATCGGTGCCGATTGAAAGATCTCGATAGAGATGCGTTTTCTATGGATAAAATGATATCGATTCCAACATGTGGACCAAATTCCGTTAAAAATGGTGCGAAGCTACTTAGAATGTTGTGAAACGTCGAGAAATGTTGGTCCAACCTCTAGGTCTCGCCATCCGACCGACGCCAATAGTGTATGTGCTATATATGCTAAATACAATAATAATCGCAATAAAGTTTGTGTGAATACGTGCGATGTCGCGGGTAGCGACTAGTTTGGTAATAAAACAGTTGACCTCGTGTGCAGTGGACACGCCGTTCTGTCGGTCACCTGCCTGAAACATTTATAAGTACCTACGATATTCATAATCCATACTGGAAATACAGTCGGTCGTGTAATAAGTGGCGACATGCAATAAATAGGGATGTTGCCTATTTTTGGGAAAGTGTTTTAAATCGTACATAAGTACCTAATATAGCCAGAAATATTTTATTTTTATTTAAATACGACTGAAGCTTTCAAAATCATGTATTTTAAATTCCGTTTCAAATTTCGCTCCAAAACGCCTATACTTGTCACGTGACTGCCGTGACGTCATGCACTCATAAACGCTGGTAAACTGATGAAGTGATGAAAGGTTTTTTCGTAATTGTTGCTATAGTTATACAGGGTGTCCCATAAGTCGACGTCCAAACGAAGTGAGGTGATGGGGGAGGTCATTTCCTATCAAAATAACCATAAATGTGGTTATCCAATTGTTTACGGTTCGAAAGTTATTTCAATTTTTGTATTTTTCTCTGAAATCGTGTAGTACTTATACTAAAAAATTAATTTAAAAAAATCTATGAGTTGTTTGGTTGATTTTTTTTTTAATAGGATCCTGAAGGGTCTGCCTTTCCAAAAAAAATAATAATCATGAGCTCTGTTATCATCTGTTAAATAAAAAAAATGGTTTTGTAAACACTTTTCGGTGGCAAGAAAAATATATTTGATTTTAAATTCTCGTTGACAGAAAAAAAGTGTCATAAAAAAAATTGACCAATTATCAGAAAAACTTGTCCATTTAATAGAGATTCTAACGCGGTATAGTACAACTCGTTATTCATGACAGTTTTTTTTTATAACAATTTTTTTACATGCAAGTCGTGTTTGTTAAAAAATACATTTTCGAAAATTTCAAAATCTAAGTTGGCTGGTCTAACACAAATGAACCAAATTTTATTTAAAGTTACAACAAATGTTCGAAATTAGTCGAAACGCCCGTTCGTTATTTTGTATTGTATTGGTCGCAATTCTTATTTTTTGCCGCAGCTGATGTTCGTTTTGGTTTTCTGTCGCGTAGACCAGTTCTTTGAAGTAACCCCATAAAAAGAAGTCTAGGGGGTTTAGGTCAGGTGACCGCGGTGGCCACTGGATGGTCCCTTCCCTTCCAATCCAGCGATTTGTGTATTCGGTGTTGAGGTATCGTCTCACTACTAGAGCATAGTGACAAGGAGCCCCATCGTGCTGCAACCACATGTTTCGGTGTGTTTCTAGCGACACGTGTTCCAGTAAGCCGCCCAAATCATTTTGCAAAAAATAAAGATATTCATCGCCCCCGATCCTTCTGGGTACTCAAGGGGCCCAATCATTTTACCTTCAACAATTCCCGCCCACATGTTGACCCCAAACTGATGTTGAAAATGGTCGTTTCTTATAGCTCTAGAGTTTACATAATCCCAAGAGTGAAAATTATGGATGTTGAATACTCCCGTCCTTCGAAACCTCGATTCGTCACCCCACAAAATGTTATAAAAAACTGAGGATCTTCCCTGTTCCGACGTAGCATTTCTCGGCAAAATTGCACCCTTTTGTTATAATCAGCGGGTAAAAGTGCTTGCACACGTTGCACATGGTATGGATGTAACTGATCCCTTTTTAAAATACGGTGCACTGTGGACTTCGAAACTCCCGAACGTCTTGACAAACGACGAACACTTGTAGATGGGTCCTCAGTCACCATTCCAATTATTTCATCTTCGTCGATGTCAAGTCTAGGTCTTCCAGCTCTTTGCTCATTCCCAGGGATTTCACCTTCTATGTACCGCCGATGTATACTTTGGAACACCCTGTGGTCAGGTTAGTGTTCTTGGTTGGGATATCGTGCCCGATATTCTGTTGCAGCAGCCCGAGCATTCTCGTCACAAAACCCGTAGACATAGTGCATTTCTGCATACTCCCGATGGGAATAAACCATTTTGATGCGTCCAACTTGAAGAGAGTCCAAATCACAAACAGGATCGAAGTTCAAATTACCAAGCGCAGGTCCAAATAACAAAGTACAAAATGAAAAGTCAAGTCGGAGGTTTACTAGTAATAAAACGAATAGCGAGCATACATTAGAAGTAGTGAATGAAAGAGGAACGTATTAATTTGTTTAAGTCGTTCCAGCCAACTTAGATTTTGAAATTTTCAAAAATGTATTTTTTAACAAACACGACTTGCATGTAAAAAAATTGTTATAAAAAAAAACTGTCATGAATAACGAGTTGTACTATACCGCGTTAGAATCTCTATTAAATGGACAAGTTTTTCTGATAATTGGTCAATTTTTTTTATGACACTTTTTTTCTGTCAACGTGAATTTAAAATCAAATATATTTTTCTTGCCACCGAAAAGTGTTTACAAAACCATTTTTTTTATTTGACAGATGATAACAGAGCTCATGAAAATTATTTTTTTTGGAAAGGCACACCCTTCAGGATCCTATTAAAAAAAAAAAAATCAACCAAACAACTCATAGATTTTTTTAAATTAATTTTTTAGTGTAAGCACTACACGATTTCAGAGAAAAATACAAAAATTGAAATAACTTTCGAACCGTAAACAATTGGATAACCACATTTATGGTTATTTTGATAGGAAATGACCTCCCCCATCACCTCACTTCGTTTGGACGTCGACTTATGGGACACCCTGTATATGTAATTTAACGTTTTCTATACCTAAATAAATAACAATAAATTACACACTAAATATTAACCAAACAATGAAGCCTTTTGACAGCGGTCTCTGATAATGTTTATGACTGAGTGACGTCATTCACTCTGATTGGTGTTTGTTGTCACGTGACTTGAGTAGTGATTTAATTTCGTTTTATTTATTAAATATTCATTAAATTAAATTAAAAATATGGAAAAATATTGTGTTTTTTAGTATTTCAATCATAGAAACTACCACGTAACGTTAAAATTATGTTTTTATTAATTAATACAATCAACATCCCTATTGTCGAAATGTCGTCCCGGGACTGTTGGTTATTTTGCTACGAAATATCGTCAGTAGACTGCAGAGGAGCGATCAGCGTATGCGCAGGAATAACGTCATCTGGCGGACCGTTCACATTTTTATCAACCTATAATGTCAATATCAAAAATGCCGTTTATATTTAACTAGGATTATGTCCTTAAAAATTCAATTTATTCCAAATAATGTGAATAGCCTGTCTTTTGATTTCTTTGACATTTATCAAATACTAAGATTAAACCCTTTGAGTGCCAACATGATTTTTATTAGCTAAAAATGTCACTTTCTAATTCCAATTCCAAAAACAATAAACAATTAACAAGAATCGACAATTATGAAATAGAGATCATATTATTAGCTCGTTCGGGAGCAAAAGCGCGACCGCACTTCTTGGCACTCAAAGGGTTAATCCGTCAGATTGTAAAATTTGAGAACTGTAGTCGCAAAATTAATTTTATTACTGGTTTTATTAGCTGTGATTAAACACTTGTTGACTTCTTGCTTGAAAATTTCTAAAGACACATATTTTTACCCTAAAAATTGAATAAAAAAAATATGATATTCCTTTACAGCACGTCACGAGATTTCGAATTAGAGGAAGGCAAATTAATATATTGAAGTTGTTTCTTCATAAACTTATCTTAAAAATACTGACAAATTTGACTTGCTCGATAATTTTTTTGAAATTAATTTTTTTCTGTACAAAAAATTGTATTAAACGTATGCTAATTTTCTCGTTTTTATCTGATTTTAAATCGTTTATTTAGATCAAATAAACTATAAAAACTTAACTAAAAGTCATATGTTAAGAACGGTATATTTTTCAAGTCCCTTAACATCAAAGATTGACTAAGATTTTTCATAGAAATCAGAGATTTCCGAAACGTAAATGCATTTTACATGACACACACATCCAACTGCGACTGAAAAAGGGAGCAGATCGAATAGCTGGTACTCATTAACCTTAAATTTATAAACAATAGGCGTTGCCACGCAATCAATATTGACAGGTTATTTGATCATCAGTACCGTCCCCTCCACCATCAATATCGTTACCGCCACCACGTTATATTCAAAACAACAAAATATATAACTAAACGTCTTCAACACAAACTTTCATTCAGGAAAAGCCATTTTGTGTGTTATAAAAATGACATGTTTAAAAATCAATTTATTTTTTAGACGGCGAATTTATTAATCGCAAAAAAATGACAAAATTGCTTTACTTGGCCAGGAAATAAAAACACAGATTGAATTTTAAGTACAGCATTTTTTCAGCATTAAGTAACAGTGATGTACTGCATAGGATATGTGGAAGAGTAAATTTAAAATTCATTAAAATCGGATTAGCGGTTTAGACTCGACGGTTTAACTTACACACAACATGTGTATGTATTCTCCATAGCTCGTTCAGTTTAATGTGTTAGCGTTTATTGGAATGTAACTTCGTATCCGCTAACTTTGAATATTTTAAAATGATGATGTAATCATAACAACGAGAAACAAATCATATCGATGGTCTTATTCCATAAGTAGCTATCTACAAAAATGTGGCTATGTGATGTTAGACATTTATGGAGTTAAAAACTGATTTTATTATGTAGATAGATACTTTTTGAATCTTTAATTGTGGCGCCATATGTCAAATAATGCTTTAAACTACATTTGGGATCAAAAGAAAACGATACTTTTAGTGACACTGCGTAGAAAGCTCAAAATTGAACATTTTGCTGATTTTGCTGTTAGCCACATTTGGAACCAAACCATCGATATACTGTCATATTTTTCTGTGAATGTAAATTTATAACATTTGTGCGGGGTTGCACAAAGCATTGTCAAAAAATCTGATGTGACAGTGATCTTTAGCTTGTAATTATATACTCGTATCTTGCTTGCCTAGTCACACAAAAACATATTAAGGATTTACAAAGAAAAAGGTCGCTTTTCAAGCTAAATTATGATAGAAATGTGTAAAAAAATGTTATTTGGAAATAGAAATTGTCAAAAAAACTATGTTACATACTTGTATCGACATTTTAAAAAAATATATCGTCTCAATCGATCGATTATTTTTCAGGTGGGATCGATTTAAAATTCTACAGTTCTATAATTTTCTGACATTTGCTTTCTGCAACCCATCACTACATGTCCTTATAATTTGCTTACGTTCACTTCTCTAATATGTTATGTAGACAACATATCGTTGTTTGCCCACTACTAACGTTCCAAATCGCTGACTAGAATTCACTGTCTACCGGACGTATGTACTTTTGCATGTCTGTAATCTTTATAATGACGCATTAAACTGAGTTGACCCTGTGTTGTTTGCCCACTTACAAACTAATGTTCCAGATCGCTGAGTAGAATCACTGTTTGTCGGACTTATGTTATTTAGTATGTCTCTAGTCTGTATAATGACGCATTAAACTGAGTTAATTGTGTGTTGTTTGCCCACTTACAAAGCAATGTTCCAGATCGCTGACTAGAATCCCTGTTTACCGGACGTATGTACTCTTGATGTCTCTAGTCTGTATGATGACGCATTAAACTGCGTCAACAGTGTTTTGTTTGCCCACTTAGAAACTAACGTTCCAGATCGCTGACTAGAATCACTGTCTACCGGACGTATGTACTTTTGCATGTCTCTAGTCTGTATAATGACGCATTAAACTGAGTGGATTGTGTGTTGTTGGCCCACTTACAAACTAACGTTCCAGATCGCTTACTAGAATCACTGTTTGCCAGACGTATGTACTTTTGCATGTCTGTAGTCTGTATAATGACGCATTAAACTGAGTGGATTGTATGTTGTTGGCACACTTACAAACTAACGTTCCAAATCGCTGACTAGAATCACTGTTTGTCGGACTTCTGTTGTTTAGTATGTCTCTAGACTGTATAATGACTCATTAAACTGAGTTAAATGTGTGTTGTTTGCCCACTTACAAAGCAATGTTCCAGATCACTGACTAGAATCATTGTTAACCGGACTTATGTAGTTTTGCATGTCTCTGGTCAGTATAACGACGCATTAAACTGAGTTGATTGTAAGTTGTTTGTCCGCTTAAAAACTAACGTTCTAGATCGCTGACTAGAATCACTATTTGCCGGAGGTACGTTGTTTAGTATGTCTCTTAGTCTGTACTGACGCATTAAACTGAGTCGAATGTGACACTATGTATGTACGACTTAGGCTTATAAGTTATAGCTAATTGATTGTAAAAGTACGTTAAACTTAATCTAAGTAATCCGACGGTGCAGTTCGCCTTTAAATCTGAACAAAATGCGGTAGTCTGTTTAAATCGAACTTTAATTACGATATGTGAGACGGTTAACTAGTTGTCTTTTCTGTCTATAATTATTTCACGTGTTCTTTTTTAAATCCCAAGAAATTCAAATGCAACATTACACTAACACACTCATATTATAAAGAGAAAAAGTGTTTTTATTGCGGCTAATCTCAAGAACTATTGAACCGATTTGATTTTTTAACTGTTTAGCGGCATAAACGGTCGTATCTTTTGATTGCGTTGACTTAGAAGTTTGATTTTTTCACAGCTCCAAGGAATTGCAGACCTGAGTATTTGTTATGAATTTCTATTTGATACCTCCACGCGTTCCTAAGAAAAAGGGCTTTGACAGACAGATATATAAACGGAACCCTAAAAAATTAGAGTTTAAAAAAACTAAAACAACACGATTTTATGAACTAAAAAATGCAAAATAATTTGACAATAAAATTTGCTTTACTGTAAAAAGCGGGGGAGCTATCTACTTAAATTTTCATAATTGCTCTACGTTTATAATTAGCTAGTAAATGAAAAATTTATTATCGATATTAAGCACTCCACGCTAATTTTGCTGTCAAATTATTTCGCATTTTTTAGTTCATAAAAACGTGTTTTTTTAGTTTTTTTTTAAACTCTAAATTTAATTATAAAACTAAAAAACAATATTGTATTTGACTATGGTGTAGGCAACGCAACATTTTTCACTGTACAGCGGGCTAGCCTGATTGCTATAATTTTTCAAGTTTTTTTATCCTGAAGGTCCTGGTCAGGATAATGGGACAAACGGATTAAATTATTGTATTGTATTGTTCTTGATAAGTGTGCAAAATTTCAGTTTAATCAACGTTTTGAAGTGGACGAATTTCACGTTCAAAGATTCCTTTACAAACAAACATACATGTGAAGCTTATAAAAGCGTGTTAAAAATTATGTCAAAATCATGTCTGTTAAAAATCGACATAAGCAAATTTGCCTTTCGGTCGCACAGATATTATTTTGTGCAAACGGCTTTAAAAAGAAATGTAGATATACCTGACATTTCTTCTCAGTGAAAGCAAATAGAAGAAGCTAAAAAAGAAAGGAGTTATCATCATAAACATCTATAATGTAGCATGCTCATCTTGTATTTGATTACTTATTATTTATTTAGTAACTCGGCACTGTTCCGGAATGTTCTCACTTCCGGTGTCGGGGTTTACATAGGATATGTTTTAGACAAGCGATTTTTTATAATGGGAGGTTTTTTTCGTGCATAAAGATTTCAGAATAGCACAGGGACGTATAATCGCCTACACGTCCTCGTGACGACGGCCCAGGAGCGGAATTATAAAAATAAATTAAATCGTGACTTCGAAGTTTTTATGTGAATATTGAAGTTATAGTGATTATGACTCATCATTTTTAATGTATTTGCTATAATATGGCACATATGCTATTGGCGTCGGTCGGATGGCGGGACCTAGAGGTCGAACGAAATTTTTTGAAAAATCCAAAAATACACTTTTTACGGCTGAACTGATTTGATAAAATTTCTTTCGGATCATACCAACTTAACATGCTTCGACTGACACCGTAATAAAGTCGATATATTTTTTTTTCGAGAGATCTTATGTAAACACTACTTTTTGTTGTTGAATTAGAAGCTAGCGTCCCTGTAATGACAGGAATTAGATTACTTCAATTTTTTTTAAATTAAACTTTTGAAAATAATAGAGTTATGCCACTTTAAGAGTGATGATAAATTTGAAAAATTCAATTTTTTAAGGCTTTTTGACAGTGCTGGGAACCTACGAAATCGACTGAGACGATTACAGCATAGTATAAAGAAAATCAGTAGCATCACACTACTGTCGGCACTTTGATGCTTGGTTAGCTATTTCTTTGACCTTGAGACAGCCAACTACAATCGTTTTTAACACACTTTTATTAGCTTCACCTGTATGTTTGTAACGAAATCTTTGAACGTGAAATTCACTCACTGCAAAACGTCAAATTAAACTGAAACTTTGCACACTTA
Organism: Venustoraphidia nigricollis; assembly: GCA_034508555.1. NCBI lineage: Eukaryota > Metazoa > Arthropoda > Insecta > Raphidioptera > Raphidiidae > Venustoraphidia > Venustoraphidia nigricollis. The sequence continues at coordinate 980,242 of JAVRKA010000030.1, forward strand.
TCAAGAACCAATGACAATACAATAATTTAATACGTTTTTCTCATTATCCTGACCAGGATCATCAGGATAAAAAAATAATACTAAAAAATAAATAATAGTTCAAAAAAAAAAAACTAAAAAAACACGCTTTAATAGCAAACCGAACAAAAATGTAAAAAATATGTTTTTTTATTGTAAAAAACCGTGGGGTGCTTATTATTTTTAAACTAACTCTACTTTTACAAATAGCTACCAATGACATATTTATATAGCACTCCTTGCTTTTTTACAATAAAAAAATATTTTTTTACATTTTAGTTCGGTTTGCTATTAAAGCGTGTTTTTTGTTTTTTTAAATATTATTTTTTTTGGTGTACACGACAGTTATCAGTTTCTTCGACTGCATGCAATATGACACTCCGTATTAGAAAAATATTTTAATGGTTGCATTTTGTGGGTTTTCTAATAATACTAACATAACAAGTATTAAAAACACTTGAAAATTCTACAAATAATTATTAAATTATTTCTCGTCGATCGTTTTGGACAATAAATCCATCCTCAGGAGTACAAAAACTTATGCTAAATTAGGGATGTCGAAAAAATATCGATATATCGATATTTTGTATTTGATATATCGATATTTTTCGGCGGTATTTAATATTTCGATATATCGTTATATCAACATATCGATACAAAATTCCCAGTATCGAAAACCGATATTTTTTCGATATTTTCGGAATAATAAACTGTCAAAATAGCTAATTACCTATGTAATAATATTTCATTTCATTTCTACAGCATCTAGAATATTTTTAATTATTTCGATTTACACCTCAATTCATGCTGTACCAACAATTTATTCGCCATCCCTGGTTTTATTAATTTGTCGATTATTCTCCAAAATTATGTGCTCCTAAATGTATTAGACGTTTGATTAATAAACAAAAAAAATTCTTATCGTTGTCTTTGATTTTAAATAATTATTTATTATTTGATTTACCTATTAGAAATAATGTCCGTTAATTGCTAATTGAGATTATAATAAGCTAGCCAATATGTATACTAAATTTATTCGAGTGCCAATGTTCTCTTTAAAATTGTACCGATATATCGATATATTTTTTAAAATATATCGATACCGATATCGATACTTGAAAAAAATATCGATACGATATATATATCGATAGTTTTTGGCACTTCCGACATCCCTGTACTAAATTAGATATTTACATTATACCTACCTACTTTATATATTCCGTCTATAAAGTAGCTATAATGCAAATATCTAATTTAGTATAAGTTCTTGCACTCCTGAGGATGGACTTATTGTCCGAAACGATCGTCGCGAAATAATTTAATAATTATTTGTAGAATTTTCAAGTGTTTTTAATTACTTGTTATTATTAATCATGTTCTACAACGTGCCGAGTGAAAAATCAGTGCAAATTATAATACTAACATATTTAGCAACATAATATGATCACAGAACTGAGTATGTAATTTAACAGTACGCCACTGATGTTTACAAGTGTTCTCTGTCCGATGCAATCTATATTTTATTCATTCTGATATAAACATAATATCGTGGTTGAATTAGACGCTAGCGTCTCTGTAATGACAGTCGTGCTTCGAATTACATGACTTCTGTGTATTGCGTTTCTCGGCTTGTCATTTTTCTTCCGACGTTCACAAACGTCATTTGTGCCTTATTCAATATGGTCTCTATTTGGGAATCTTCTTTGCCTTCTATATACTTCAATCATTTTAAATATTATACTAGCTGCGAACTCGGCTTCGCTCGGGTCAAGCTCAGATATATTTATCTAATTAATTATACTTAAACATAATAATAATAATAATAAATGTATATATCAGATCCTTTTGATAATAATCACTATTTTAGAGGAATAAGCATCAATGAATTTTATGATAAATTATTTTTCACAACGTTTCGTATTTAATTAATACTTCATAAGGTGATCTAAATTAAATATCTTAACAATTAGATTGAATTTAGTTATCTTGTTATATTATTTTGAAGTTATAACAAATCAAATCATATATATTAATACGCTAAGGTTAAGATGTTTGCCTCCCTTTTTCGAAAAAAACACACAATTGCTCCACATAAATTTTATATCATTTTATAGATAATTGCTTGCTCTACCGACATCAACAACTAAAAGATTTATTAATGCTTTTGTTTTTGTAAAATTATTAATTATTAAAATTATATATATATATAGATATACATTAAGACACTATACAGCAATGCTGCCATCTGACGGCTTTGATTTTGAAAAAACGTCAACATGATTGACGGTCGGTAATTTTTTTTTGTTTAATTTTTAATCAAAATTCACGTATAAATACTTTTCGTATGGCAGCGCTTCAGCTCAACGTTTTCGATACTTGCGCCTCTATATGACAGTTTTAGAAAAATATTTTCTTGAACCGTCACTGAGCTTCGTAATGTAATACAACAAAAAGAAGAAAGTTATAAAGAGTGTGAGAAATTAGAAACGAATTTTAGTGCGAATTATTCGCACAGGTACCGATAGTTATTTAGTAATTAAATATACTACAAATTATGCAAAGTAAAAATTGACTAAACTGTTGGTTTGTTTAATTTGTCAATTTTTACTTTGCATAATTTTCAGTAGGTATATTTAATTACTAAATAATTTGATTTGTTTATAGCGGTAGACATACAAGTGTTGCTACAGAAAAAAAATATCGGGTTTTGATACTCGGAATTTTATATCGATATATCGAAATATTAAATATCGCCCAAAATTATCGATATATCAAATAAAAAATATCGATATATCGACATTTTTTCGACATCCCTATCTCACGGAATACGGAATGCCAGATCGAGTTGCGAGAGGGGTGGGAGAGGCGTTGTGGTTGATTCGTGGGAATCGTATTTTATTGCGTCGACAGCAATAGACCTGCCGACCGCACAGCATCCAGAAAATGTCAAATGTCAATCCGACACAACTAAATAAATTAAGTCATCTCGTTATGCCACATTCACGTATACGCAGAAATTCGTTAGAACCACTGACATGTAAAGAAACGACGGGTCTTAAAATGTGTCGTTCGTTGGAAAGAGCTAAGCAGCGGTGCTGCCTCTTCGCGTATTTTTCTAATCGGTCGCGAGCTAACAGCGTTTACAGAAATTCAGATTCAGCATTGATGGAGATTCAGATTCGAACCAATAGTGTTGGAGATTCAGATTCGAACCAATAGCATTGATGGAGATTCAGATTTGAACCAATAACTTTGATGGAGATTCAGATTTGAACCAATAGCATTGATGGAGATTCAGATTTGAACCAATAGCATTGATGGAGATTTAGGTTTGAACCAATAGCATTGAGGGTGATTTATAGATTTGAGACAATAGAGTTGACGGAGATTTTTAAAGTGAGGCAGTAGGAAAAACGAGTCTAGTAGGTACTCTCAATATTTTACGCATGTGGTTCAGTGGTTAGAGGGCTGGCTTCTTGACCGGGTTGTCGTGGATTCGAATCCCGCCTCTGCTCATGAGTTTTTTGTGATGTCGCTTAGATTTAATTAGTTATGTTATTTGATGGAATTAAGACGCTAATGACCTAAGTTGTCGAGCATCTATAATCTATAAAAAGTAAATCATCACTACTATAATAGTCGTTGATAGAAGTTGGATTTTCGCAGCCCTGACTAATAAACAAAGACAATACTATATTGAAGGACAGAGAGACAAGTGTGCATAATGTGTGTATGTGCGAGAAAGAGAAAGGAAGCACAACATTTAAGTGACGCCTGTCGTAAACGAAAGACGCCTCACCGATGGCACTTGACTTTAAGTGTTTTACTAATCAAAAAATCTGTTGTGCTTTCCATGTCGGTGACACCATTATTAAAGAGCGGTTGCATGTCGTATCTGACATCTCGTGATCGTACCCTCAATCAAGTGTTGGCAAACTAATAAACACCGCGAAAGCAGAATGATCCACTAATCACTTAAAAGCTCTATACCAGGCCCGGACTGAGACATGAAACTGACACGGGCATTTTAGATACGCTCGGGTTCTCTATTCTCCATTTCTCTATAAGAAAGGAAAACTACAAGTTACTGTCTCGTCTTGATTTCAAGTTGATTACGCCACCACGGTAATCGCCTAAATAAAACGTTTGCTATTTATTTTTCAAATTGCTGGATTATACCAAAACATCATATATATTAATACGTTAAGATTAAGATGTTTGCCTCCCTTTTTCGAAAAAACCACACAATTGCTCCAGATAAATTGTATATCATTTAATAGATAATTGCTTGCTCTACCGACGTCAACAACTAAAAAATTTATTATTGCTTTTGTTTTTGTAAATATATTATTTATTAAAATTAGGTATATATAGAGATATACATTAAGACACAATACAACAATGCTGCCATCTGACGGTGCTAACTTTGAAACAACGTCAACATGATTGACGGTCGGTAAATTTTTTTTGTTTAATTTTTAATCAAAATTCACGTATAAATACTTTTCGTATGGCGGCGCTTCAGCTCAACGTTTTCGATACTTGCGCCTCTATATGACAGAAAAAGAGAAAAGTTAATAAAGAGTGTGAGAAATTAGAAACGAATTTTAGTGCGAATTATTCGCACGGGTACCGCTAGTTTAAATATAAAAATCCTCACGTTTGCTAGGAATTTTTATGAGTTTATACACCTGAGTATTATTTTACAGTAATGTGTAAGAGAGAATTGGTTTTCGGAGAGAAACCTGCCTAATGAGCACACCATGTTACATTTCCACCATGGCATATGTGCTGCTGAGTTTTACAATACAAAGTGAATGAATTAGAATGAGCCACGAGTATATATATATATATATATATATATATATATATATATATATATATATATATATATATATATATATATATAATTTATTGATTTATTTAGGGTTGTTTTACCTATGGTAATTCGCGTCATCAATGCTTAATACTCAAAAAAGCAACACAATTTTTGACGTACAATAAGACCCTGCTTAACGCGGGAAATATGTTCCAATAAGTTCCTGAGCTATACGAAACAGCGCTAAACGAAGTCATCTTAATACGTAGATATTATAGGCATAAGTGAAACAGAACCGAGAATAAGAAAATTTGTTCGTTTTTTTTGTTTAATTTTGTAAGATTTAGTGTTAAATACTTTTTTATTACATTAATTATAGACGTATAAAACATTTATGAAAATCAAATAAATTATGTTTGTGATGAGAAAGGTTCCTCATTTGACATATTTAGTTTTTTGTAAAGAAGTCATCTAATTTTTCTGTTTCGTTCAGCAAGCTGTTATCGATAGCAAGATATTGCATCAGACACTTCGTCTTTCCTTTGTACTTCTATCAACATTTGAATCATTTTGAATAAACTGATCCATAATTGAGGCGTTGAGAATTATAGTGGCCTAACCCACAAAATTTCAATATTATCTTATGTCCATAAAGTAATCGGTTATTATCGAAAGTTTCGGTAGAAGAACGACCTAACCGCAGTTTAAGAGCCGTTTCGTAGATTAAACTGCGGTTAGGTCGTTCTTCTACCGAAACTTTCGATAATAACCGATTACTTTATGGACATAAGATAATATTGAAATTTTGTGGGTTAGGCCACTATAATTCTCAACGCCTCAATTTACGTTATAGGGGCTAAACTTTTTTTTTAGAAACCACGTAATACTGTAATAGCGTTGAGCGAGGTCTTACTGTATTTAGTTTCATCTAGCCAGCTTTGGCCAGCATTTTACTCGTCAAATCGCCGGGTCAGTGTCGCTTAAGAATTTTTACTTCAAAAAAAAATTAGAATAGGGTTGAGACATGCGATGGGGGTTCGCGGTTTGTTTAAATAACCTCGGCAGCAGTTGAGGTTAACGATCGAGTGTTTCACATCCCTAGTGGCGCCTTTTTGCATTTGACATAAATTAATAATGTAGTTCTATGTCTACAAATAGTTGAATACATAATATCATGGCACCGTTTGACCAGCGACACACGGCCCACGTGACATTTAAAACTAATATTTGCTCGACAGAAAAAAAAACTCTATACAACTCTATAATAGCTATTTGCATTTAACGACTGACTTTCATACACTAGCTAATGTTTATTGATTAGTCTGTTTTGTTTTTTATTTAAGCGCCCATTTATACGCCGTTTTTATTTAAAGAAAAAAAAACGGGTTGCAGTACAGAACCCTGCCTATAAAATTGTGAAATGTCAATTCATCATGCAATGAGATATTTAAACGTAAGTATCGTTAAATAGTTTCAAAAAAGTCTAATGTTAAAAACTTAAAAAAAATATGTTTATAGATATTGGATAATTGGACTATATTTAAAGAAAATATACAGTAATTTACTAGAACATATTAAAAATGATAGACTAAATTAATATAATAATAACCTAATATAATATTGGAACCTTTGATATATATAGAACCTATAATACCAAAACCATAGTAAATTGCTAATGTTTATATATTTTTAAATTATTTTAAATAAATGACAAGATAATATTACTAAAATATATCAACAAATATTCTAAAATATAAAGTAAGTAGCTTTATAAATTTTATTATATTGTAAATTATAAATACTAATTGTATCTTATTTTCATTAAAGATTGCCTGATGAAGTAGAAAAACACTCTACGAAACGTCGCAAATTTAAATAAATTTAGAATTTTCTTTAAATATAGTCCACAATATCTATAAACATATTTAATATTATGGACGATAACAACTTAAATATCTTAAAAAAAATATTAACCTCCTTCAAAAAAGTCACTAAAAGGATGAAAATAATGAAATTTTGAGGTCGGCGCCAATTTAATTACTTTTTAAATATCTACTTTTATTGGCGCCGATCTCAAAATTTCATAATTTTCATCTTTCTAGTGACTTTTTTGAAGGAGGCTACCTCTGCTCATGGATGTTTTGTGAATATTGTTATTTGATGTAAAGACGTTAATGACTTAAGTTGTCGAGCGTCTATAATCTACAGTAAATAAGTATTTTAGAGAAGGGGTGTGCAAAAATATAGTATATATGTCGACCATCGCAGAATTATCATTTGTGTGATTGTAAAACTCGCTAGCCCTGTTTCAACATAATATCACAGCTCGTGAATAATAAACCTCCTCGTACCACTCGATATATAAGCTACTATCTTGCATATCCCCCTTTAAAATATCTTCTTTTGTGTCTTTATAGCGGTCGTAAAATTCTAGCACTAGTGCGAAAAGTAAAGCAAAAAAATATACGGAATAGTTTTGACGGGCAACGTATAATGCAAGCGAGGAATATGTACGTATTATAAAAAACAAAAGACGATATGTGAGGCTCATTTATTTTTAAAAGGCGCACGCGGCGGCGCACACAGAGAAAGAACTGACGGGACCTCGGCTGCTCCTCCGTCGACATAAAACTAAATCAGGCAATTTATTCGACGGTTCCGGCAGATATATCGTCATTAGTGTTCTGTGTAGCGAACAATTGGCAGCCGGGGGGCCCCAAAGGTATTGTACATTTGTACAAGACTCTGCCCCCACAGAACACACCGTGTCTCACCTAGAGCCCATTGTAGAACGTTTACTTATAGAACAGGTATTAAATTACTTCAATTTTTTAAAATTACAATCCTGAAAATTTCGAAATTATCGACGAAAGAAGTTTTAAAATATCTTTGGAAACAATAGTCATGATGGTAAATGTGTAAAAGTAATTTATTTTTTGAGGTTTTTTGACAATGTTGGGAACCTACAAACTCGACTGAGGCGACTACAGCACAGTATAAAGAAAATATCGTAGCATCACCTACTGTCGGTACTTTGATGTTTGATCAAATGCTTCTTTGACCTTGAGACAGCCAATCACAATCGTTTTTGGTATACACGACAGTTGTTAGTTCCGTACGTAAGATAACAGGACCGTATTAGAAAAATGTTTTAATTGTTGCATTCTGTGGGTTTTATAATAACACGTTTTTATAATAACAGTAATTGATAAATTAATGAATTTAATAGTTAAAATGTAATTTAAGCATGTTTTCAAATAATTATTTGTTTATGACAATTAAATTTTAAATATCAAACTGCTTTGTACATGACTACCGTATCTTGAGTAGGGGACAAAATAGACTGCTACTTGGAAGTCGCTGTTACCAAAAAACCGGTTACATTTAAGAAACCAGTAAACTTATCTCTAAATACGATAGTGTGCGACCTTCTACGGCGTCGTACAGCCACACTCAAGGTTACTAGAAACTAAGGCTGGACGTTAGCATTGTTGTAGGTGTAACTAAGCGAGACGCAAGAGAGGGCTGTGGAAGTAGGCTTGTGACGTCACAGGGAGTCTTTTTCCAAACAGTTGGGATAACAATAATTGAAAAAACAAGCCATAGACATCGGTGACGTATACAAACGACTCAACCAATCACAGAAGTGACCATGTTTATAGCCTCTTACGCCCAACCTTCTCGCCTAGTCACACCTTCAACAATTCTAATGCCTAACCTTAGTTACAATAGTAACCTTGGGTAGCACTAATAAGAAAACACTATGGTCGTGCCTGATTGTTCTGCAAGCTAACACAACCTGCGCAGCTCGTCTGACAAAGGAATATATGTATTCTCTATAGTCTATACCAGGGGTGGCCAACACTTCTGTATATAAGATCTACTTTTTATCTTAAAAGTGTGTCGCGATCGACTTGTTGTTATAGGCGTAGTCTAAGAGGGTAGAAGGGGCGTGAAATGCATACTATGTTTATCACTGTGTTTCAGTGTAATGTGCACTCCAGCGAGGTATGGGTAGATAAGTAAAATATATGTTTAAAACTATTTTTTATTTTTTAAATCAATTATTAAGTTTTCGAGATACAGGCTCATAAAGAAAATAAATTTCCAGACCCAATTTTTGATAGCAGCATTCCGTACATGCGGTACCTAAGATTTTCCGACACTTTTTCAAGATAGATTTTTACTAACTTAAAATGCAATTTAATTTTTTTATCAACTGCAATGTATAATTTGTTCGTAAATATGAAAAAGTTGTTACAAAAATGCACAGTATGGCTGATAATTTGATTTCAATATTTCACATTGGAGTTTTTTTTTTGGGTTAGGAAAATTTATCGTGAAAAAATAATATGACATACTTTTTGCTAATCTATCAATAGCTCGCTGAATACTCCTCGTACTGAAATATAGATGTACGGCTTATCTACCTACGTAAAAAACAACAACAATAATTATTTAAAGGACCAAAAAACTCACGTCCACGGGAATTAAGAGAACATGGATAATTATTAATAATATTTATTAATTCAAAATAGCTACAGATCGGCCAAAATTGGCCTCGCGATCGACCGGTCGATCGCGATCGACTTGTTGGCCACCCCTGGTCTATACTATGACTACAGTTTAGCCAGCTTGTTTCACGTTCCCTAAATGAATGTTCTATGGACAAGCGCACTATAGACGAAAATAATCTATAAACGTGATTCGACCTTGCACGACGAAGACTCAAACCTCAAAACGTTCTATCGACACTTTCTTCTTTATACTTTTTTATTTATTAATGATGGTCACCATAGGCGCCGGCAGAATTGATGCTAACGGGCTGCAAATGAATATTTAAGTTTTGTTTTTTTATTTATGCGGTAATCCGACAAACGTTTTGCAAGATGGTGTCGGATGATCGAATTTGTCGGACTATAGAGTACTGGCACCGACCCCTTGTAGTTCCCAAAAACAATAGGTCTCTTCATATTTGGACATTAAATATCCTCCCAAAATTTGGTTTCAATCCGTTCATCCATTTGATCAGGGGACCTCAAAAAGAAAAAATATTGTAAAATTTTGATAAGTGAATTTTGACCTAAATTAGTACTATTCTCCACTAGTGGATTGGAATGGCAAAATGTTTATTGTACAATATTATTGTTTCAGTGACATACTTTATTCTACTTATCATATTTATATACGCCACTGCCTCACGTGTTTACAACTCACACGCTTGTTTTAGTGCTCCGCCCAAATTTAACTCCAGAGTAGGGATTCAACATTAAACGGGAAAGGATTAATTAATATTGAAGTAAGTATTAACTCAAATGATATTCCACAATGTAACTGTGATATTTTTTCTCTTACAATTTTATATTTTTCTCTTTTCCGTTTCTAACGGCACAAAAATGCAATCGTCGCGGCGCTCATGATGGTCACTGAATTATTTAAACAGCTTCCCGAAACTCGACAATTAATTTTCTTCCAATGTTCTTTGATTCCACAGTACTATGACTAAAAGTTTTATAGTATCACAAGAATAAATAAATAACCAGGAGCTTAACTGTCTATTACGCGCTTAATTCCATCCCATGACCTTGGTTAACCTGAAATTCTATCCTGAAACTAGGTATCAGTTCTGTACCGGCTCGAGTGTTGGAAGCGATTTGTTTCTTACGCGTCGAGTTTATTTTATCTAGATACTTGTTTTATTTCATTTTAAAATTGTGCTTACTATGATAGTAAAACATATTTTTTTAAACAAAACCTTAGATATATACATTAATATATACATTAATTAGGTACGCCTATGGAAAATCAATAAAATTTCATCTTTTACTTAGAACGAATGTCACGAATCCGTCGGTAGACATGGCAAAGGCACCACCTCCGAGTTTTGCTTATGGTTATGTACTTATTGTTGCGAAAGTATTATGCTTTGATTATGTGCTTTTAAAAAAAAAGTAGGTATACCTAATTTAATAAGTTAGGTAGTTGTTTCAAATAACGTAAAACAAAGTAATTGTCCAATAGTGCAGTACTTAATACGAGTAGCTCCAATTCCGTTAGTCGTAAATAATGGGTACCGTGTAAATACCGCTAATGTGTAAAATGGGAATACCCGTAACTATATTATAAAATATACATATAAAACAAATACAAATTTCAATTAAAATTAATTGGACTAAAAACACAGTTCATGACGGAACAAATTCCTGTTTTGTTTTTCAAACTGAACGACAATTAAAACGTCTACATAATATACACCAAACATACGAAATTCCATACTGTTTTTAATATGATAAAAGGACTGATTTGAAAAAAAAGAGTGCGTCTAACCTTGACGCGCGATTGAAGTATAGTATATAACACGCAAGTGCAGAAAGTTGAACTTCCTACGTCGTGTGTTGCGCAGTGCAGGAATTTCAATTTTTTGGCCATGTGGTGTATACTATTTTTCGCTATTGCCCGGTCGAAAGTACGTACTTTCATAACAGTCTGCACTGTTTCGGCCCACTGTTACAGATGGCGTGCGAGTAATTCCAGCAGTGCATAAATGTTAGGCTTTCTGTCTTAAAATCGAAGCCGAAAGTACGTACTTTCGGCCGGATATAAAGAAAAAAACTTTTTTTATCACTTTCACTTTTTGGAAAATATTCACATGCAAATTGAAAATCAATAATAGCACTTTATAAGCACTTGGACAGAGTCGCAATAAAATATAAGGTTAGAATATTTTAGGCCAGCTGCGCGTTATTCATGTCAATAATGCATACGCGTATAGCCAGTTATACTTGCGCAGTGTATACTGTATATGCTTGTTTATCCTAAATCATATTTTTAAAGCAGTCGCTAGTTTATTGAACGGATATTCTTTGATCTATTTATAAATTAATTTAATTAACATTTTGCACGTGACTAAATGAATAAAAATGACACTTGGCACAATTTATGTCGGTAAGCTAGACATTTTACAACTGTGTGGCCATCTATTGACTAAAAGCTTCAACAGTTACTTTATAAAATTTCTAGATTACGAATATGTCGATATTCCTTTGTATAAACTGAATGTTACTTCCGTGAAAAAATGTTACTACCGCTAGAAAAGATCTGCGTTACCTCTCATATTGCGCGTAAAGAAGTTTTATAATGAAATGAATTACGCGAATGTAAAAACGTGAAATCGTTTTTACAAATCGGCCAGATTATTTATTATAGGCGATTATTGCAGAAAATAAATCCATTCGATGCGAATTCCGTGGCGCGGTGTTCATTTTTACTCATTATTGGTTAAAAGTGTATACTAATCGATTTTGACAGGTACGGGGGCTGTTAAAGCACTGTCTCACACTCCGGAAGTTCCGGGTTTAAATTCCGGTTAGGGCGTTACACGTTGTACATCTGCATGGTTTTATGAATGCATTGTTGAGCGCATTTGTTCTAGATTTTCATATTACTGCCGAAATTGACCTTTGACCTATTTAAAAGTGCCGCGTTTTTTGTACGAATTGATGCTCAGTCGTTGGTAGTGTTTCTTGTCGAAAGATACGATTTGACGCCATTACGTAGTGGTTTGGTTAAGGTAAGGGCTTACTTTGTTCTCGACACTATACTTCGCATACACCATATATTAAAAGTTTTATAGATTAATTGTGTTATTAGGACATTGATGAGCCTATTTTTAATACAATTTTGAGGATGGTCCTTCAAGAACATAATAATTTTACTATGACGGACACTGGTACATCATAAACGCCGTCACGAACCAATTACCGTCACCACCGACGATTACTGGGACAAATGCATTTTAAGTTTTATCTCGCATATTTCTTATTTTCAACACAATAACTATAGATACTAATACACTATCTTCATTATTAAATTTCAAACTTTACGAGGATCAGTAATCGTCATACTACTTTATGAATGGCTTATTAAGCAAAAGAACCTGAAATGCTATGACGAATATAGGGACTAACATATTCGTCACATATTAGTCCCTATATTCGTCATAGCATTTCAAGTGTTTTTGTAAGCCATTCATAATGTAGTATGTCTGGAAATGGTAGCAAAATGATTAAAATATTCTGAAGATGATATGCGTACAGCTCTTTTGGCTGTAGCAAAAGATATGTTAGTTTAATGAGCCGCAAAGACTAACAAACTACCAAGAATGACATTGTCGGATAAGGCAAAAACATCGGTCAGTATAAAAATGGGACCACCTTCAATTTTATCAAGCGAAGAAGAAATGTTCCTGGAAAGGTGAATTCTCCATCTAGCATCCATGCGTTTTCCAATAAGAAAAGAGCAACTTCGAGATATTATCAAAGCAATTGAGAAAACAAGATACATTTATAAATGGTAGACCTGGTCGCCATAGTTATAAGGCATTCTTAAAACGCTATGTCCTGATTTCGTAAGCAAGATTTGTGAAGGCGAAATTGAACAAGATATGATACAGTGCTTATCCTGCAAATGCTGGGTAACTGATGTATGTGCTAATGTATATTATGAGTGCAAACAATTTTTATACTCATCTTGTACTTGAAAAAATAAAGATTAAGATTTTTAATTCATATATTAAGTAATCAGCATGTTTTTAGCAAACCCTTCTCAACTGACGGATATTCGAGCACTTCTATGACGAATACTGGTGTAGGTGTAATTTGGATGTGACGTTTACTAGGCCAAACGGCAGTATTTTGGTATTTTCTTTTTTGAAGCAATTTAGTGCAATAAATTTGTATTTAACATAAAATACAAATTTCAACGACAATAAACCCAAGTTTTTGAAATTTTGACACGCGAAATACATGTGATGCAACAAATATAAAGTTGCGGTTTCCCTTAAACTGACGAATACTGGTACTTTTACCTTAGTACTTATCTACTTTGGATAATAGGTCGACAACTCCATCAGCGCATTGTAACAGAGAAATGAGACGTGTCATCTATGAATACTGACAAACTTTACTGCGTCGAAGAGTCAGCTTTATCGACGATTTCAACCTTACCGATATATGTAGTACATTCATAATAAATTAACAACTAACTTCATGGTGTCTCATGTTCGTTGTATGCTGCATGCGCAACTTCCGTAACAGAGAAAACTCTACTCTCAGTGCGCCAAAAGAAGTATAACTTCAAAAAAACTAAAAAGAGTCGAAAAATCGCGGACGATACATAAAGTAGCTATTGCTTAATTCGAATTGAAATTACATACGTTCAAGTTTAAAGCGTGAATTTAGCTTTATTTTTACTGTCGTTAATGGCTTCGCTACAAAAATCGCTCGCGGCTAATTTTTAATGTTCGCTTTGCAAATCAATTCGTTTTTTTTTAAATTTTCTTTTTCGACGATAACAAATTTTGATGAACATTAAAAACGACCTAAGACATTTCAGTGCCAAATAGTTTTCTTTTTTGAAATACTCTCCATTTTGACCTGAAAACCTCTATTCGCTTCTTTTTTGATGACAATCTGCATCGTGAATGGTTGTTTTCTATACTAGAAAAAAAATTGTTGTATTTGCAAATTTTATGCAGATTGAGACCCTTTACTACTTTCTTGACCAAAAAAAAAAACATGCCAAACAAAGCATGTCTATTTTAATTTTTTTATTAAAAACCCATCGTAAACTATTTTTTCCAATTCTAAAATTAAAAAAACCCGGGTCGCAGTGCCAAAACCCTGCCGACAATATAGTGTATTTGCTTATACAGGCAGTGTGGCTTTATTACGCGAACTTAAGTTGGTTTTTGGGCAAAATTAAAAATTTGACTCCTTAATACACCCCTTAAATAACATTTTTTTTTATAATTGCAATATTATTATCAATCGAACCTCTATACCAAATTATATACACCTTTCAGTAAATAATTCATTATCGGCAAACTAGTTTTTTCATAAAATTTGTAAATCCAGTCCTGTCGGGCCGATTTTATCAAAATTTTAGGGACACTTTTTAATTACTACCAGAGGGTTAAATTTCAATTTTGAAACGATTCGGAGAATTTTTTCGGTATTTTGGGGCGCAAAAACATTTTTCAACCCCTAAAAACTACCCTTAAAATGCCCCGATTACGCCCATTTTAAATAGGCTTCTTGCGGTGATGGATTTCAACACTTGGGCCAAATTTCGTTAAAATCAATTAACTCTTTCGAAAGTTATTGCCCGCACACACACACACATATATATATATATATATATATATATATATATATATATATATATATATATATATATATATATATATATATATATATATATATACGTATATATGTATATATATATACATATATATATAAACATTTTTAAAAATGGTGCCAAAGTGTTTAAGAGGTTATGAAACGTCGAGAAATTTTGGTCCGACCCCTAGGTCCCGCCATCCGACCGATGCCAATAGTGTATGTTGCCATATGGCAAATACACTAATAAAGTCGCCAGGATATAAAAATGTTTTTAAACCGCTAACTTCCACCACAAACGCACGTTGCTCACACCAGAAGTAAACCAACATCGCGCGCGTGGGCGAATCGAATGCTATTGCAAAATGACTATTTTTCACCTTAAGTTCCTAATATGTCAGGGAATTTCCTCTCTTTGAATGAAACGATATCTATTTTTGAATTTACGTGGGTGAAGTAAATTGAAATTGAAAAAGATTACCTTATGTCATTGGTAATTTCAATGTAAAAGCTCTGTTTACTGTATCAAAGCTCTTGAAACATCGATACAGTCCGACAGAAAAGTCATTAAGACTAGACTTCAAGGATGTTAATTCAAAAGTTTCCTCAATAGATGGCGATGTAGTTATTTTGTAACATCTATTCAGGTCTGGTAAACATTTCTTGTATCTTAGATCTAAGGTCTAAGTATCACATTTTGTGTTTAAGAAACTTTTTGTATCTAAAATAACATTTGGAATACTGGGTACTTTTTGTATCTCAGTTACGTTTTGTATCTTAGCTTAGGTTCTTTTTGTATCTTAGATACAGTTCTGTATATCAGATATTGTAAGCGTCCGTTATACTCAGTCGACTCGACCCTAACAGTCGCGTGACTCAATTATCATTTAAGCACAAAGCAGTGAGTGCTATTTTATCGGCGAAATAAATGTTCACAAGTCGGTTCATCGAAAAATACACTAGTTAACTGTCCTTTTAACGATTTATTTGAAATACTTTCACAAAATCTTTATACAAATTGTTTTCAGAATAGTTTCACAGATAATCCAGCATACATTTTTATTCTAATATTTGCAGCTTGAGAGGATGGAGGATCAGGGTTTTCAGTCAAAGCGAAATATTTAGATTTCACCCAACGTTTCGTTTAATCATGTAAACTTCTTCAGAAGAAGTTTACATGATTAAAAATAAGTTCCATTTCCATTTTTCTGTCTGTAAATATTTTTATAAATTACAAAATGTATTCCAAGATTACACGTCCCACGCAATCTCACAGAGACGACCGTTAATTTTAAAACAGCCTGTACGTTTTCCAAGCTCGCAGAATTAGTTCGTGTGCAAAAAAACGCGCTTCGAAATTACACATCTCGTGAAATCTCACAGAATCAACCGACAATTGTGGACAGCCTGCGTATATATTCGAATTAGCTCCGAGATTACATATTGCGTGTAATCTCTCAGAGTCGACCAACAGTTGTAAACAATCTACGTATGTATTGGGAATGAGTCCGTGCGCAAATCGAAAAATGCGCTCCTGAATTACATTGCCCGTGCAATCTCACAGAGTCAAGTGACAATTTATTGCGTGTACAAATAGAAAAAGGCGCTCCGAAATTACACGTCATGTGCAATCGCAGAGTCGACCGACTTATCGTAAAACAGCTTGTATTATTCTGTCACAGTCGTTTTGTCCGAACAGCACATTAAAAAAAAAAACGAATTGCCAACCGTTAAACACGCACGTATCTCATCAACATACGGCGAAAAACGTGTTTCCGGTATGTTTTAAAAGACGGGCGTATTTTTTTTCGAAAATATAAAAATGCGTTAAAAGAGACATCGCTTACAGTTCCGACAATGCATTACGCTCGGAGAGCTGGGATGATCGTTATCTTCGCGAATTTATGAAGCGCAAATTTTATGCTAAATTTAACAGCGGCTCGCTCCATCATTGTTAACGCTCTATAGTTGAAATGTGTACGCGAGTGCGCGGTCTTATCGTTTCGGATACTCCATATTTTTAAACACAAGCTTTTTTATTATTTGAAATGCGCTTTTTCTTTTTTGAATTTCATGTTCGTATACTGTAATGCTCGGTTGCAGAAAACATTGTCAGAAAATCTGATTTGTCATTGATTTAAATTGTAACCACACATATTTCACCATAACAAAAGCATTGTAGGATTTCAAAGCGATGTTATTAGATCGGTCGATTGAAACGATATTTTTAACACTTGCATTAGCTTCACCTGTATGTTTGTAACTGAATCTTTAAATGCGAAACTCACCCACTTCAAAACGTCAGATTGATCTGAAACTTTGCATACTTATTAAGCACCGATGACAATACAATAATTTAATAAGTTTGTTCCATTATCCTGACCAGGATCATCAGGATAAAAAATAAGACTAAAAAATAAATAAATAATAGTTAAAAAAACTAAAAAAACACGCTTTATATAGCAAGCTGAACTAAAAAGTGAAAAATATTTTTTTATTGTAAAGAAGAGCGGGGTGCTTATTACTATTTTTATACTAACTCTACTTTTACAAATAGCTACCATTGAAATATAAATACATCAGTTGATATCAAGTACCCCACGCTTTTTAACCGACTTCAAAAAAAGGAAGAGGTTCTCAATTCGTCGGAATCTTTTTTTTTTTAATTTTTTATGTATGTTCCCTGATTACTCGAAGACGTCTGAACCGATTTGGAAAATTCTTTTTTGGTTTGAAAGGGTATACATCCCAGGTGGTCAGGCCAGGATCTGATGATGGTTAATATTTTTTTTTTAAGTTTTTTACAATAAAAACAGATTTTTTCTATGTTAATTGACATATTAGTTACACTGCCTGTATTACCCAATACACTATATTATCGGCAGGGTTTTGGCACTGCGACCAGAGTTTTTTTGACTTAAGGGGGCTCGCTCATTGATTACCAAATTACTTCAATAATTTACTGCATTGTGACGCTACGAAGTTCTGTGCACAAGCGGCACAATTTTCATGCATGGGAGGGTATGCTTTACATACATAAACAAATGGGAAATCTTCTGAGAATTCAAAGACACCTTCCGCGGTCCTATCATAGCCTAGGCAATATAAATAACCAGTAGATATACAAATATCAACAGTTTTCATTGACAGGCCAAGAGAGCAAAAGCAACAAACCTATACGTTTTGTGTGCAGTAATTTTGTGTACATACGGAAGGGGAGCGTTCAGATCAGTGCTTGTCAAAAAGTTTTGACGTAGGGTTACTTCTAGTGCAGAATTTCCTAAACTTTTTTTATGTACGGAGACCTTAAAGATTGCTTCCAAGAAGAGTCGACTTAGTTATAAGTAAGAATCGACTGCGCTTCTAGTAAAAATCGACTTGTTTCCAATAAAATAGGCTTGCTTACAGTAAGAATTAACTTGCTTCCGGTATGAATCGACTTGCTTCCAGTAAGAATAGACTTGCTTCCATTAAGACTTGACTTGCTTCCAAAAAGAAGCGACTTACTTACAAGTAAAAATCGACTTGCTTACAAGGAAAAATCAACTTGCTTCCACTTAAAATCGACTTGCAACCAGTAAAAAAATTGTAGATTTAAAGTTAAACTCATCCACAAGTCGCTTACAATTATACCCAGCTTATTTTAAGTTTAGCAGAATAGGACGATGTCTTTCGGCTTCTTGAAAGAAGTTTCAAGGCTATGTGAACGCCGTAGTTAACAGTTCGACAAACACTGATATAGATGTTTGTTTGATATATTCACCAAAGATTCTGTTTGCTCAGAACAAACCAGTCTTTTGGAAACTAGAAAATCAATGCACCTACTTGAACCTCGTCGTCGTCACTGTAAACTTTATACATACGTACCTGTAAATGTACAAGGTGTCACATAAACGTCTATATTTTAGGGTTTGTCACAGACCTGAAAAACCTTGAAGGGATTTTTTGTAGGGCAGATGTCTAGGAAAAGTATCAAAAAATCTAACGAATGATAATAAGGAAAATCAAATGCTGTTATGTACAGGAATAAGAAAACGTTGGAGAAAAATTGCGTTGAATAGGCTTCTGCTCTGATAGCACATAACGTGAATAAAATGCAATTCAAGCTGATCCGTGACAAATTGCGATCTGTAGAGCTCGGACGAACGTACAGACTAACCGACAATCCAGTTCGCGATTTTCAATTACAATTTTCGAAGTAATTATAAGCTCGAATTAATCCAGAAATGGTTCCGTTCTATAGAACAGAATCACCTCTCTTCAAAAAAATAATAATTTGAATGGATTTCGTGCGAAATTAAACTAGATATATAACTTCTTGTATGAACGAAACTTAGCTTATTTACAAGAATCAAAAACTGCTATAAAGAAAACTGCGTTCTAACTACTGAAAAACCTGATAAAATCAAGGAATTATTCGTA
The DNA here is from genome assembly GCA_034508555.1 of Venustoraphidia nigricollis. NCBI lineage: Eukaryota > Metazoa > Arthropoda > Insecta > Raphidioptera > Raphidiidae > Venustoraphidia > Venustoraphidia nigricollis. Next base: position 999,679 of record JAVRKA010000030.1, read on the forward strand.
GGTCAGAGAAATCCTGGAAATGTCTGGGAAAAAATCGAACGAGTGAAAATAAAGAAAATTAACTGTCGTTATTTACAAGAATGAAAATATGTCAAGGAAAATTGCGTTTCAACTACTGAAAAACCTGGTAAAATCAGGGAATTTATTCAGTCAAGACGAAATATTAAAAAAAAAAACTGTCGGCTGAGTTTAAGAACTGACGGATAGCTAAATGAAAAATGTTCAAAATTATCAAATTTTGAGTTGCGGAACGAGCCTATTACAATTTGAGATTATGGATCAATGAAGTTTTAAGATTGATTTATTTAGATGTCCCTTTCAAAATCTCAAGGTAAAACTAAAGTGATCGCTGTTTTCGTGAACAACTGAGTTATTGACGATGTAACATTTTTTTTTAACAATAGGCGGTCAAAAACAAAATGACTACAGAAACAGATGGATCAATACGGTCAGCGGTGATCTGATTGTTCGGACAGCAATAAAAATGGACATAAAATTGCAGAAAAAGGCACTTTCACCGATTGGACACACAAAAATAACTTGTTATGTTTGGGGACCCGCTATATTCACTTGTTAATGCGACCGACACCTGAGATGCATGTATAGAAATGACACAACCATAGACATCGTTCCGTGTCTCTATGAACCTACACCGGTGTAGTTCGACAGTGTAAGTGTAAGTGCACTATTGAGAATAAAGGAGGTTGGACAGAGCCAATCACACTGATGGGCTCTCGTGTTCATTTTACAGCGTCCTTAGAACGTGGAAGCGAATTGTAAAGGACGATTCGAATTAAAATGCAATAATTCCTTTTCGTCTTGGTACAGTACCAATCAACTAAAGGTAGATTAATTTTTTAAGTTACGCGTCAGATAGAATTATGTAATGAAGATGGGCACTGCCAAACTTTACCGCTAGGAGTGCCAGTTATATAACGACCTCACTCTGTCAATAGTGCAGAGCAATGTATGCAAAATTAGCGATTTCCGTTGCCAAAAGAAGTATAACTTCAAAAAACTTAATATATCTCTCAAAGCTTCAAATATTCGACATGCACTTTTATCAAATCAACATCACCAAATTGAATAAATATTTCAGTGAATGCTTAATACACACAAACTAGTGTTCTTATAAATTGTGTAAATCCAGTTCTTTTAAAATGTTAGTGACGCTATTCTGTCTTATCAATGTTAAAATTAACAGCGCTGTTAAATTTCTGCCTCACTTTAACGTATGTGATGTTAAATTTGTTAAAAGTGACAAAAAAATTAACAGCACTGTAAATTCCATTGACCATACATATTTTCAAACAATTTTACTCATTTTTTCGCTGTTTTTTGCGTCAAAACAAAATTTTTAATCTGTTCTAAGTGATGGTGGAATCTTATATGCGTATACTAAATAGTAAATTTCATTGAAACAGAAAACGAATAAGAATCTTTATTGAGTTATCTCACAAATTATGCCTGACGTCTAGCAGCCATCTGCTGAAATACGAAACCCTTGCGCCGGTCCTGTTTGCACGAAATCTGCGTATTGTTATTAAAATTTTCAGTTCAAGGTCATGTTGCCTATTTATGTGTGAAACCGTATGCATAAACCGCACACCGGAAACCGAATGTCATGTACTGTAAAACAGTTCGAATATGCATTTATTATGTGCGCATGCGCCGGATTTCACTTGAAACACGCAAATAAGAAATTGTCGTTTGTTTTTTAATTTCAATATATTCAAATATCAAACACGAAACGTCCAACTTGTACGCCAGTTGCGTTGGGATCTTAGACTATAAAGAGCATGGATTAAATATTTTAAACCTGCTTTTAATAGCTTCACCTGTTTCTTCGTTTGTTTGTTTGTTTGTAAAGGAATCTTTGAACCTAAATTATCAAAGATCGATGACAATACAATAATTTAATAAGTTTGTCCCAATATCCTGACCAGGACCTTCAGGATAAAAAAAACTTAAAAAATTACAGCTGTACAGTGACGTGCGTTTAGTTGCGACCCATATAAACTAATAAACCACAAGGACAGCCGCTAAAAAAATCGGTCCGGTGTCCGATTAGTGTGAACGAATTTAATTGATTCATCAACGTCCGGGCCAAACCGCTGAGACCACAAACTTGGGACAATATAGGTTTATTTTGTGGCATAAACACCCATTATGAATGGATTTTTCGAAATTCCTTAAGGAAGTGTTAGTAGCATTAGTACATTCAAATTACTCTACGTCAAGTTTTAGCTGAGAAACCAAGGATAATTTGAGTAAAAATTTTGGGGCGCGAACAAAAAAAGATTGGGAACTACTGAATTAAAGGATATAATTGCAGGAGCAAATTACTGTTGGAAGTGGAAAAACTAATCTGCTCCCTTGCTTTTACACTGCAAGTAAATTTATGGTTGAAGACTTTTAACGGCTGCCATCTTGTTTGACCTTTTTCACTCAGCAGTTTCGTTTGTCTAATTAAACTTGAAATACGAGGCAATCTTATTTTACATGCTAAACTCAAAGTCGAATTTCGGTATAAATTTTTGATCCCTTACCAGTAGCGTACGTCGTATAATCAGAGCTGGGGTATACAGTAGAACCTCGATAAGTTAAAATCCAAGAGAAACGTTAAAAAATTTAAGTTATCAAGTTTTTTACTTATCGAGAGTTGAAGTTAGAGAGGTTGTCAGAGTAAAATTTTTAACTTACCGAGGTTTGTGGATTTTATAGAGGATGTATTTAGTTCAATAGAGGTTACATAATTTTTTTATCTATTCATTTAGAATCAATTATTTATTTATTTAAGCAATCAATTATTTAAACAAAGAAATCAGTAAAGCGAATTATTGGAAGACTAAAGTGAAAATCAATTAAGTTCTTGGCAAAACATTTTGTTTGGATACTTACTCATGATGACTCACTGATAATACTTTAACTTATGGAGGTCACCAAAATATTTTAAATTACCGAGGTTTTGTGATTTAAGTAATGGAGGTTTTATGCTTTCAGGGGAATGCAATTCACGAATTTTTTAACTTACAAAGGTTTTTAACTTAGCGAGGTTCTACTGTATATCTTGTATCTAGGATACTGTTTTCGTGTTGTATCTTAGATAGTTTTTGCAATAATACATTTGAGGACCCTGGCACATTTATGCTGAACCAGTCTTTTAAAAATTAATTTGAACTCGCTCACAAAAATGAACGTTGCCTCTCAACCCTCTCTCTTCGTAATTAACGGAATGAACATTTCGTCAATATTTTAGAACAGGAAAGTATGCGACTAAGTGAAAACAAAAAGCATTTTGATGGATTTGAAATTAATAAATATTTTTGTAAAGTTCGATGCGCTATACATTCAAAACTAGCTAGCTACTGTCTCTTGTCGAGAAACGGTAATTCCTATACTGGTCATCTTGTCGAGGTTTTCCATAGTTTTTCTCAATTAATTCCACATAAATATCGAGATAGTTCCTTATTCGAGGCGATGGCCGATTACCTCTCAAATTCCTGTACTCTCATAGCTGTCTATCTTACCCTAAGTTCTAATAATTTCTGTATTCGTCTATTGCTATTAAGTGTAAAAAGTTAACAAAATAACAAGAAGTGTAGTTAATGGGAAACAGTAATGATGCGAATAGCGTCTGTTATGACACAATGTCAACAAAAACGGACATTATTATTATAAATCATCAAGATAGACGTTTATGAGCTCTGTTGTCGAGCGTCTATAATTTACAATATCTATCGGTAAACCAAGATTTACGCGACACGACAGTAATTGAGTCATAGCTTCACCACAAGAATAAATTCTTGACTTCGCCTTGAATAAATTCTGTATCGCTGCATGAGTGAAACAACAATGCTGGCGTACAATGGATGCAATAGCTAAAGGTTATCGAGCAAACGGGTTCTACACCCGCACCTGTCACAGTGTGCATGACAGCTATATTAAAGATGACATTGAGCTATTTTTAACTTAAACACTTAGATTTCGAATTTCCTAAGCCCTCATTTCGAGTCAACGTTGGAATGAATCACACTAATAGTTTGTATCGAAAGCATTGCGTTTCATCCGCAACTCACCATAAATAGTGTCTTCTTGAGAACATCTATATATCTATCGGAAGAAGAATTGTGGATTATAGACGCTCAACAACTGAGGTCATCAGCGTCTATATCTATCAATCATTTTGTTGCTGAATTTGTTTTAAGAATAACTGGGCTTACTACTAGGAATATTCATCTATCTTTCATTGATTTTCTGGGTTTGTTTTTAAGAATATCTATGCTAGCATTGCATTGCCGGGCTTCTATTTTTTTAAATATCCATCTATCTATCATTGCATTGCTGAGTTTGTTTTTAAGAATAACTACTTACGTTATGCTTGCATTGCAGTGTTTCTATTTTTGAGAATATCCATCTATCTTTGTATTGCTGAGTTTGTTTATAAGACCAGCTATCTATCATACTACCATTGCATTACTAAGCTTCCCCTTTTGAGAATATCCATCTATCATTGCATTGCTGGTCTTACCTTACTACTAAGAATATCCATTTGTCTTTCGTTGCATTTCTGGGTTTGTTTTTAATAATATCTATCTATGCTATCATTGCATTACTGATCTTCCACTTTTGAGAATATCCATCTATCTGTCATTGCATTGGTGGTCTTACCTTACTACTGAAAATAAATATGTATTACCGTTGCATTTTTGGGTTTGTTTTTAAGAATAACAATCTATCTATTGTTGCATTGCTGGGGTTACCTTACTACTAAGAATATCCATCTATCTATCGTTACATTTCTGGGTTTGTTTTTTAAAAGTAGCTATCTGAACTATTATTGTATTGTTGGGCTTGCCTCTACTTTTAATCTATCTATAATTGCATTGCTGGGATGTTTTTTATCTATGTATCATTAAATTGCTGAGCATGTTGGGATAGGGTTGGGGTCAAATGAAGAAGGTGACATTTAAAATCCAATATACTTACGCAGCATCATAGACAGGTAACCTAGTGCAGAGTACCAGCAAGGTGGTGATTAGCGACAGCACGTAGGGCGCCGTCGGCTGTCGGGGAAGCCCGGCCATGTCCGGTCCGGGAAGGGACTCACACTGCACAACAACAACAACAACACACGTGCCTATAATAAACAACGCCACTGCACGTCACCACCATGTCGATCGGGCCTAGCGAACCACTGACAGATAGAGAACGGCTGGTACTCTGGCTGGTTGCCTGCTGCTAGGAGTGGCCCTGTGCGGCCACTGCGCATGCGTATCAAAAGGCTACGCACTCTCTTCGTTCGCTGTGGTAGCTCTTCGGCTGCCGTGCAGCATACATACAATGACAGGGGCGCGCGTGCTGCGCCCCCTTAGTCAGTACACACACGCTTCTCTCTCTTTCTCAATAAACCGAAGAACACGGCCGTTTCCAACGGTTGTCCGTTATACGATGATTTGGCCGTTGTTGTTGTTGCTGTTTGTTGTTTCTGCTGTCAGTTGTTTCACACACGCACAAAATCACACACATGGCACTTCCGTTTTTGTAACGGTTTTTTTCTATTTGTTAGAATAGTTACACTGTATTGTTGTCTTCGTTTGTTTTATTGTATTGTTTTTTTAATAAGTTGTTTTTCGTCCCTGTAGGTAGTTGAAGTCTACTGTGGGGACGAACTGTTTCTCACAACGCGGCGACTTAGCTCTTACTAACCCGGCTCCTGAAGCAGACCTGCTATGATGTAGCTCGTTTCACTTTGTGTATAGCTCCGTCTTTCTTTGTTTCACGTGCGCTTGCGAATTGTATGTGTTAGGGCTGGGATTTTTGTATTGTAAAACACTTCTTTAAGCGTTTCAATATTAGACGGTTGCTAAAAAAAGGTTTAGCCACTATAACGTAAATTGTGGATCAGTTTATACAAAATGATTCAAAATTTAAAGTTTAAAGGCAAGACGATATGTCATTGATGCAATATCTTGCTATCAACAACAGCTTGCTGAACGAAACAGGAAAAGGCAAGCGACATTAGATGACTTCTTCACAAAAAACAAAATATGTCAAATGAGGAACCTTTTTCACCACAGACATAACTTCTTACTCGAACTTTTATTTGATTTCCTTAAATGTTTTATGAACAAAAATCGATATTAACAATAAATAAATCTATAATTAATGTGATGAAACAGTATTTAACAATAAATGTTACAAAATTTAAAAAAAAACTAACAAATTTTCTTTTTCTCGGTTCAGTTTCACTTATGCCTATTAATTACGTATGAAGATGACCTCGTATAGCGCAGGAACTTATTGGAAAGCATCTCCCGCGTTGAGCGGGGTCTTAGTTGCGTGCGAGTCTCACTCTCGCTTGACCGGACTTTTTTTTTTTGGTAGTGTTCAATAGGGTGGAGTGAAAAAAAAAATTTTTTAGTTTTAGGGTTTCTGTATTATCAATCGATGATACGTAGTATTAGAAGTGTTCATGCAAAATTTCAACTATTTAAGTCAATATCTTAAGGTGCCGCATGAGGTTTGAATTTTAGAAAAAAAACAATTTTTGGCTTATTAACAGAATTTTATTTATGACTATATTTTTATCTTTACTACAATATTAATACTTAAAATTACTAAAAAAATAAATAACTATGAAAAATACATATAAAAACACCACAAAAAAAACGTTTTATTGTCCTAAATCGGAAGTTCCAGCACCATCTTTTTGACGAATATACTGGGATTTCGTGTCGAAAAGTGGTATATCTTGCCTGGCTTTTATCCTTGTACGAATGAAACCATCTCTTGCTTCTGGTCCGCAAACAGATAATGAAGCCTCTGTTACGAGCTTCACGCACCTCTTGACTGCCTGAGTGTGGCAAGGATAGTTTTCAATTTTGAGCAAAGTACTTCCGAAGGAACTATTTGAAATTTCTGTATCGGTGTACTGCATTGTTATTGGAGGTTCAGTTACCTTTTCTTTTTCCCAATCTATTAATTCATAATAACTTGGCGCATCAACCTTAACTTCTGGAAGTTGGAATTCGCGAACATTCTTCCCTTTGCACCGATTTCTTGCATTTAAAACTCTATGAACAGCCAGTTCCCTCACGTGTGACTCATCGTACAAAAATTCATCCGACTAAACATGGTTTTCAAAGTTCTCTAAAATTTTAAATGACGTCGATTTACGTAATGTAATACACTAGGGTTGAACACTGTTCAACCCTAGTGTATTACATTACGTAAATCGACGTCATTTAAAATTTTAGAGAACTTTGAAAACCATGTTTAGTCGGATGAATTTTTGTATAAAATTATCACGAAAATAGACGATTGTATAACTATTTTTAGAATAATGACTTTGTCTTCTTATCTAGTGAAAATAATTGCTCAATGAAATGCGAAGCATTTGTAGAAGGGGGGCAAGAGGGAGATACGCGGTTTACGTAAAAGCTCATTGGTGAATGTTTCACTATAAGGCTAAACTTACTATACGTGGGCTCCGTAGGCTAAGCTCGATTGAGCTTTTTCGATTACGGACTTTTTTATTTTAATAACAAAAAAGTAAGTACGTGTAAAGTAAGCACGCCTGAAGTTATACTGATTAAAAACTAATTTTTAATATATATGCCAATAACTTTTGAAATAAAATTTTCAAGAAGTTTAAGAATAATGCTTACCAAAAATTAACCGTACCACAAGACGTGATATTTTAATATATATTCAATATTTCTTTGCAACATGTCCCGAGATTTCGAATTACGAAAAGACAGATTAACATTCTGAAGTTTTTTCTTTACAAACTTATGTTAAAACTACTGACAAATTTAACTTGCTCAATAATTTTTTCCAAATTTAGTTTTATCCGTAGAAAAATTTATCTAAAACTTATGCTGATTTTCTCATTTTTATGTAATTTTAAATCGCTTATTTAAATCAAGTAAACTGTAAAAACTTGGCAAAAAGTCATATGGAAAGAATGGTGTACATAAATAGTTTATTTTGAAGCATTAACATCAGATATTGTACAAGAATTTTCATAGAAATTAGAGATTTTCGAAACGTGTATAAGTGTATTTTACGCACACAAAGGGAGCATATTGAACAGCTGGTACTCAGTAACCTTAAATTTATTTAAACAACAACGTTAGCACGCAATCAAAATTGACAGGTTATTTGATCATAAGTACCGTCCCCTCCACCATCGATATCGCTGCCTCCACCATATTGTATCCAAAAAAACAAAATACAGTCAAAATCTGTTATAACGAAGGGTCTACTCATATTTGGTCATAAAAACCGATAGTCGTAACAACCGGTGATGTTTTCGAGGTACAAAGTTAAGTATGTAGTATTATTGAATGTATGTAAGTAGGTACATATAAATTCATAGATATTAATAGGAATAATATTCATATTATCATTGTCATTTTTCTGTATTCATAAAATCTGTGATTTTAGTCTGTTTGGAACACTTCTGTGCGTACGAATTTTGTTTACAATACAGCTGGTCGTTCTAACAGATATAATTCTTCGAAGATCTAAAGATTTTAAATTAAATGTAGTCGCTTAATGCGGTATGTCGTAAAAAGCCGTGTTTTTTATAAGGCGGTCATATAGCATTCAGCCGGGACCTATGATTTTGGTCAATATAACCGGTATGTTGTTCTAAACGATGTCATCGTAAACGGTTTTGACTGCATAGAACAAAACGTCTTCAACTATACTAAGATCTTAAAATTCTAGCATTGAGGTTACTGGGCATCAGCTGTTCAATGTACGCCATATTGAACAGCTGGTACTCAGTAACCGTAAGGCTAAAATTTTAGGAACTTAGTATAAAGGTGCAGTCCCCAAAATGACGCAGAATTCCATAACAATAAAAATAGCCCGCACGATTGAACTGTTTGTAGAAGAACAAAAAGCTGGGATATCATTACAGCAAAAATTTACATTTGAAATATATTATTTATCTTTTATACATATAAGAAAGAAACGGAATATGTGGTAAAATATGCATAGCCTACTCTGTTGTTGTTTTCAAAACTGTCCTATGTCCGAGTACTGCGTTATGTTTAAACATAATGGCGTCGACTGTGGAAACGTACTGAATAACGTTTGGGTTGGTAATTTTTAACCCTGAATAATTAAAAAAAAAATCGGGTCGCAGTGCCAAACCCTGCCGACAATATAGTATATTTTGAATAAAAAATGTAAATTCATATTTTTTTCCTTAAGGCTGTCGGAACGCTCTGAATTTAAGCCAAAAATAGAGCTTCGGCTGTCAACTGATTGTAGACTTATTCGTCAACATTTTGCAAAGATTCTTTCTCTATAAGGAAGATAAAGGACAAATCTAGGTCTCTAATGGACTACTTTTGTAATTTATGTACGATTTACTAGAAAAAAATTGGCATTAATTGTGCTAAAAAAACACACGTTTTCAATGTCACACTATAACCTTATTCGTATTTATTTCACAAAACTGTTCCATCACAAACCTAAAGTAACTATTCCTTTTTCGGAAAAGTTTTTTAAATCTTCAAAATATTTCCAAAAATTAAAGTAATCAGTTGACAGCGGCACCCTTGCAAAAAAAATTTTATCCTCGTAGTTGGCACCAGCCAAAAATTGAAACGTGCGGATGATTAGAGCGAGACAGAGCTAAAGAATGTCACACTCACAATATGTCTTTTGCCTACCTCGCCCCTTACCGCTGGGTCTCAGCACAAACAAAATTCAGAGCGTTCCGACAGCCTTAATTGCAACATTATTATTAACCCAACATCTACGCCAAGTTAAACACCCCCTTCAGTAAGTAAATATGTATAAACCGGTGTTTCCATAAATTTTGTAAATTCGATGCTGTCAAGCCCATTTTATTAAAAATTTGACAGCATATATTAATCTTCACTAAGGGATTAAATTTCAGTTTTTGAAACAATTCTGAGATATCTTCGTATTTTTGGGCCCAAAAACCACCCATAAAATGGTCCTATTTTAATTAAGCTTCGTGCGGTGATGAATTCCAACATGTGAATCAAATTTCATGTAAATCGATTAAGTCTGTTAGGTACACACACACACAGGTAATACATAAACATTTTCAAAAATTGTGCCAAACTATTCAGGAGGCTATAAAACATCGAGAAATGTTGGTCCGATCCTTAGGTCCCGCCATCCGACCGACGCCAATAGTGTACGTGCCACATATGGCTATTACAATAAAAATTGAAATTAGGGTTGAAAAAAACTAAAACAACACGGTTTTATGAACTAAAAAAAGTAAAATAATGTGACAACAAATTCTGTAAAAAGCGTAGAGTGCTTAAAATCGTTAATAAATTTTTCATTTACTAGCTATTTCAAACGTAGAGCTATTATGAAAATTTGAGTAGATAGCACTCTACGCTTTTTACAGTAAAGCTAAATTTGTTGTCAAATTAACTTGCATTTTTTAGTTCATAAAAGCGTGTTGTTTTAGTTTTTTGAACTAATTTTAATTAGAAGACTAAAAAAATAATATTTCAATTGACTATGGGGTAGGCACTGCAACGTACGTCACTGTACAGCATGTTAGCTTGCTTGCTGTAATTTTTCAAGCTTTTTTATCCTGAAGGTCGTGGTCAGGATAATTATTGTTTTGTCATCGGTCGTTGATAAATGTGCAAAGTTTCAGTTTAATCTGACGTTTTGAAGTGGATGAATTTCACGTTCAAAGATTCCTTTACAAACAAACAAACATACAGGTGAAGCTAATAAAAGCGTGTTAAAAATGCCTTGCGAGTATCCAATTCGCTTCAAGGCAAACTCTCTCTCAAGGCTCAGAGCTACATTTCCGGGAACTGAGTTGAACATGGAGCGGGTCCGGAAATGTGGTTCTCGGAACTGGTGACTACATCTGCGGCTCACTTGTGAATCACTGTGTTAACAGACTTGACAAGTTGAATACCTCAAACTACCCATATCTACGGTCAGGAGACAAAACTGCTTATGAATGCTTATATTATAGCCCCCTTCCACAAACGAATTCAAAATAATTAATGGATTATAATATCTTTACAAGATTACCAAGTTTATCCAGGTAGTACATATTATGTAACTTTTAAATAAACATAGACTCGATTCTGGGAGGGGATCGTGACCTCGTCCGTGGTTCGTGCCTAAATATTAGAAACAAAATGGCCAAGTGCGAATTGAACGCGCACACGAAGGGTTCCGTACCACAGTACAGTATTTCTTAACTTAATTTAATAAGACATACTAAGGCGCGGAAATGCCTAGACTAATAACTTTTAAGAGCTTCCGTCCGATGTCGCTAGTGCACACTATTTTGACGTTTATAGAAAAAAAACATTTTTTGTGATGTAGCTACAAATTTAGGGTTTTCGGATTTTTCCCTTTACTTGTGCTGTAAGACATTGCTTCTTACCAAATTTCATGATTCTAGGTCAACGGGAAAGTACTCTGTAGGCTTTGATTCCGTTGCGAGTGTCATAATATACGGCATAAACGGCCGTATATTTTGATTGCGTTGACTTAGCAGTTTGATTTTTTCACAGCTCTAAGGGATTGCAGACCTGAGTATTTGATATTACTTTCAACTTATAACCTCCACGCGTTCTTGAGAAAAAAAAGCGTCTTGACGGACGGACAGAGGGACAACCAAATGATCCTATAAGGGTTTCTTTTTGAAGTTTAACTTCTTTAGCGACGTATCTGTTTGAAAAATGTAAGAAATCGAGGGGAAGTACAATAAACAAATAAGGAGAAGTTAGTTTATCCTCTAAATTACATGAAACTGACAAGAACAGAAGTTTATAGTGTTGCATTTTGATTCGCGAAAAAGTAAGACAAACACGAACGGCTTGAATCTGACGTTTAAAATTACGAACAATTGAAGTATAGAATAATTTCTGTAATTTAACGTACAAATGGTAGGAACTTATAATATATATTTCATGTAAATTCAGAAAGGAATATATTAAATATCATGTTCTCTATTTTCGAATTAAACATTTTTTGAATACAAGTATATGCTGAAGCCTGAAACGTCCATTAATGTGAGGTTATGATGTTGATATACTACAGACAATTCATATTAAAAATGTTTTTTCTGTAGATTATAGTATGTAAATAAAACTATGGTATGAATGTGACGATCTGTCCATGTAAGAATTTTCACATAACATAATATGCCGTCTTAAAATATGTAATAATTTCGCCGTAATTATAATATTAAAAACTAAAGAAGTTAAACTTCTTATGTGAGGCTATGAGGGTGATGCTCATTATAATTTTTTTTCCTATTGAGCTACAGAATCCTAAAAATCGACATAGACGACTTTGTCTTTCGTTCACAGATATTCTATACATATATCACAATGCAGATTTTTATGTAACAATGACTGCAGTAGGTATAACAGCGTTTCTCACCAACAAACGGGTTGGAAAAATATTGATTGTTGTTGCATGACATGCATTCGCACCAACCTGAATTTAACGTGTATTTCCACAATGTATCTTGCATAATTACCTACATTGTGAACGTTAACACGACTCATTCAAGATCATAATTATCAGGTACATTTGCGGTCGCAAGGATAAAACCGCTTATGTAGACCTAAGCTTTATTCGTGTTAACGTCGATCATGCAGAAACCTTATTGTAGACTAGCAATACTGGACACTCTGGGGACGTGCCCAGGGCCTCGGGATTCCAGATCAGCATCCGATAACCAATACTTCCGACAAATATATCGATATATTTTTTAATCATGTATTTGTTAATTATTGATTTGCTTAGTAATTGCGTTCTTTTTTTAAGAAAAAATAATCCTCTTTAATAGGGGCCTCATTTTCTGAAAGTGCCCAGGGCCTCCAATAGGGTAAAGACGACTCTGGCTAGATCTCCATGAGAGTTCTACCGAAATAATATTTAACCTAAAGAACAAAACACCAACTTAAATAGTTGGTCAAAAATAAAAGTAAAATTAAAATTTAAAAAAACTAAAACAACACGCTTCACGGAACCCTGGGGCTCTGCTAGATCGCGGCGAGGGCTCCACCGAAATAATATCAATCTAAAGGACGAAACATATATAGTTGGTCAAAAATAAAATGAAATTAGAGTTTAAAAAAACTAAAACAACACGCTTTTATAAACTAAAAAATGCAAAATAATTTGACTACAAAATTAGCTTTACTGTAAAAAACATGGCGTGCTATTTACTTAAATTTTCCTAATAGCTCTACGTTTACAATTAGCTATAGTAAATGAAAAATTTATTACCGATATTAAGCACTCCACGCTTTTTACTGTAAAACTAATTTTGTTGTCAAATTATTTTGCATTTTTAATTTATAAAAACGTGTTGTTTTAGTTTTTTTTAAACTCTGATTTTAATTATAAGACTAAAAAACAATATTGCATTTGAAGCAACGTATGTTAGCTTGCTTGCTGTAATTTTTCCATTTTTTATCCTGAAGATCCTGGTCAGGATAACGAGACAAACTTATTAAATTATCGTATTGTCATCGGTTCTTGATAAATGTGCAAAGTTTCAGTTTAATCTGACTTTTTGAAGTGAGTGAATTTCACGTTCAAAGATCTCATTACAAACAAACAAACAAGCAGGTGAAGCTAATAAAAGCGTGTTAAAAACAACTTCACACCTCCCATTAAATGGAAACAATTTTATCAATTTCTAGTGGAATCAATTCAAATTATGTAAAGAACGTATTTTTGTATGATTTCCATTAAAGAATGAACATTAAACCAGGTGTTGCTTATTTTAGAGCCCCGTAAATATTTAGTGTTTTCAAAGGGTTCCATCGCCAAAGAAGTGTAAGAACCGCTGTTGTAAAGAATAGAAAAGACATCTTGTAGAGGACCTATAAAGATACGTATGCATTTGCGAGCCGCTTGTTTTGGGCGTGGTTTGAAAAGCTGAACGAACCGCTCGTGTTCGATGAACCCAAAGACATTTACAGTTTAACATTTGGACGGCATTGTGCGTAGTTCGTTTTTATTAGTGTATTTGCCATATGGCAACATACACTATTGGCGTTGGTCGGATGGCGGGACCTAAGGGTCGGACCAAAATTTCTCGCCGTTTCATAACCTCCTAAGCACTTTGGCACCATTTTTAAAAATGTTTATATATATATGTATATATATATATATATATATATATATATATAAATATATACGTATATATATATATATATATATATATATATATATATATACATATATATATATATGTGTGCGGGCAATAACTTTCGAAAGAGTTAATTGATTTCAACTAAATTCGGTACACGCGTTGAAATCCATCACCGCAAGAAGCCTATTTAAAATGGGCCTAATCGGGCCATTTTAAGGGTAGTTTTTAGGGGTTGAAAAATGTTTTTGGGCCCCAAAATACCGAAAAAATTCTTCGAATCGTTTCAAAATTGAAATTTAACCCTCTGACAGTAATTAAAATGTGTCCCTAAAATTTTAATAAAATCGGCCCAACAGGACCGGATTTACAAATTTTATGAAAACGTTATTTTGCAGATAGTGAATTATTTACTGAAAGGTGTATATAATTTGGTATAGAAGTTCAATTGATAATAATATTGCAATTAAGAAAAAAAATGTTATTTTAAGGGGTGTATTAAGTAGTCAATTTTTTTATTTTGCCCAAAAATCAACTTAAGTTCGCATAATAAAGCCACACTGCCTGTATTAGTAAATACACTATATTGTCGGCAGAGTTTTGGCACTGCGACCCGGGTTTTTTATTTCTGCTCGCGACGTACATGGTCCATTGTTTACATTTTGTGTCTGTTGGCTCTGTTTTTATTTACTTTATTAGCTTTGTTTTTATTTAATTATGAAGTGGCCACTGGCCAAAGGAAACTTTACCTATTGCTATTTACAATAAATAATTCCTAACTCTGGAATCCTAAGCATAAGGACAGTTTAAAAAAAACGAGAAAAGAAAATTATCTATCCATTAATTTTATTAAAGCTGCACCACTCATCACGAAAATCATATCATTTTCCGGAAACCATCGGTTAATTAACCTGACAAAATGACTGTAATAAAAAAAAACCCGGGTCGCAGTGCCAAAACCCTGTCGACAATATAGTGTATTTGCTAATACAGGTATTGTGGCTTTATTAAATGAAATTAAGTTTGTTTTTGGACAAAATAAAAAAAAATGAACCCCTTAATACACCCCTTACAATAATAATTTTATTAGTTGAAATATTGTTATCAATCCAACATCTGCACCAAATTAAATACGACCTTCAGTAAGTAAATTCGTATACGTAAACTAGTGTTTTCATAAAATTTGTAAGTCCGGTCCTGTCGGGCCGATTTGCTTATAATTTTAGGAGCACTTTTTAATTGCTACTAAAGGGTTAAATTTCAATTTTGAAACGATTCTGAGAATTTTTCGGTATTTTTATTATTTCAACCCCTAAAAACTACCCTTAAAATGACCTGATTAGGCCCATTTTAAATAGGCTTCGTGCGGTGATGGATTCCAACATGTATGCCAAATTTAGTTAAAATGAATTAACTCCTTCGAAAGTTATTGCCCGCACATATAAATATATATATATATAATATATATATATATAATATATATATATATATATATATATATATATATATATATATATATATATATATATATATATATAAACATTTTTAAAAATGGTGCCAAAGTGTTTAGGAGGTTATGAAACGTCGAGAAATTTTGGTCCGACCCCTAGATCCCGCCATCCGACCGACGCCAATACTGTATGTTGCCATATGGCAAATACACTAATAACCGGTAATTTTACATCAGTAAGTTTGATTAACAATAGATAATACTTATACCAAGTTTAATCGAAATCAGCTCAGTATTTCTCAAATAATGCTAGTACAGACAGACAGACAGACAAAGATTCTAAAAACATGTTTCCATCTGCCTCTTTGCTCGTGTAACTACTTTAATTCTGTATGTGGAATATAAGATGAGGGTCAATAGCCAGTTTAAATTTTACTTTGTAAATTATTCTGCGATTAGTACCGTTCTCTTCACCATCAATACCGCAACCTCCACCACCAAAATGTGTACATAATAGAAAAAGTTTTCTACCTCGATACCACGCGTTTCAAAGGGGATAATAAACGTTAAGCCATGGTTAACTTCTTAACTATTGTTAAGAATGCCTAAAGGTACTTCTAATAATATTGAAGGATTGGTGCAATCGAGTTTAGAAACTTAAGTATATCGTATGTTCTGCGAATTGTGCAAGATTCAAAATACTTTTCTTACGTTCAATTTCCTGGCTTTTAAACTTTGTTATAAGAAAAATAATCTACAAAACAAAACGACGAAATGAAAAGACGTTTTGAAAAATGAGGTGCTTTCTTATTTTTAAAAAGCAGCCATTTTGAAATATTGCCATTTTCCAGTAAAGAAAGATGTAGAAGAAAAAATAATTTTAATACTAACCTCTCGTACCGATGTCCAATAAATTCAAGAAAATCTAGTAAATTTTTTTTTTAATTAAATGAAAAAGTTATTATTTAAACAAAAACCTCTACTAATTAGTGTATTTGCCATATGGCAACATACACTATTGGCGTTGGTCGGATGGCGGGACCTAGGGGTCGGACCAAAATTTCTCGACGTTTCATAACCTCCTAAACACTTTGGCACTATTTTTAAAAATGTTTATATATATATGTATATATATATATATATATATATATATATATATATGTGTACGCGCGATAACTTTCGAAAGAGTTAATTTGGGTCACGTGTTGAAACCCCTCACCGCAAGAAGCCTATTTAAAATGGGCCTAATCGGGCTATTTTAAGGGTAGTTTTTAGGGGTTGAAAACTGTTTTTGGGCCCCAAATTACCGAAAAAATTCTCCGAATCGTTTCAAAATTGAAATTTAACCCTCTGGTAGTGATTAAAAAGTGTCCCCACAATTTTAATAAAATCGGCCCGACAGGACCGGATTTACAAATTTTATGAACACACTAGTTTGCAGATAGTGATTTATTTATTGAAGGGTGTATTTAATTCGGTGTAGACGTTAGATTGATAATAATATTACAATTAAGAAAAAAATGTTATTTTAAGGGGTGTATTAAGGGGTTAAATTTTTTATTTTGCCCAAAAACAAACTTAATTTCACATAATAAAAGTATAAAACCACACGGCCCTATACAAGCAAATACACTATATTGTCGGCAGGGTTTTGGCACTGCGACCCGGGTTTTTTTAAAATACAATTCCAAATATCTGTCTTTAGTATTTAGTTCATCACCTTCTTTTCTGTGGCAATCGGGCAAAAAACGATACCTAAACCATATTTCTCATTGTACCCAGGTCTCCCCTACTATTTGATAGCAACGTTATATAACCCTGAAGAGCACATTACCACCCCATTCTTCGGTAACTTATCATTTGGCCCATTCCTCCATCCTACCTCCATCTCCTCTACTGTTTGATAGCAACGTTACATAACGCTGAAGGGCTTATTATCACCCACTCCTTCGGTAGCTAAGTATAATGCGGTGGCTTCTCATCTTGCCCAATCCCTCATGTTACTCCGATCGCCCCTACTGTTTGATAGCAACGTTATATGGACCCTGAAGAGCACAGTACTACCTACTCCTTCGGTAGCTGAGTACAACGCAATGACATCATTTTGCCCAATCCTTCATCTTACCTCCATCTCCCCTACTGTTTGATAGATACGTCATATGACCCTGAAAAGCACAGTACCACTCACTACTTCAGTAGCTGAGTACAACGCGGTGGCTTATCATCTTGTCCAATCCTTCATCTTACCTCCATCTCCCCTACTGTTTGATAGATACTTTATATGACCCTGAAAAACACAGTACCACCCACTTCTTCGGTAGCTGAGTACAAGGCGATGGCTTATCATCTTGCGCAATCCCTCATGTTACTCCGATCGCCCTTACTGTTTGATAGCAACATTATAAGACCACCCACTCCTTCGGTAGCTGAATACATCGCAATGGCTTATCATCTTGCCCAATCCCTCATGTTACTTCGATCGCGCCTACTGTTTGATAGCAACGTTATATGACCCTGAAAAGCACAATACCGCCCCCCTCCTTCGGTGTCGGGTAAAAAACGATGACTTATCATTTTATACATTTCTCCATCGTACCTCGATCTCCTCTACTGTTTGATAGCTACTTTTTTGTGGCTTAGAAGGGTGTTTTTGCTACATCATCGCGGAATCGCTGAAACACGCTGTATGCACGATGTAAGTACAGGTCGAGGTGCGCCGAGATTTGGGTTATGCGAAAGTTAGTGAAACTCTCACATGACACGGCGGCACAGAGTGATTTCCGGTCGACAGCGTGTGCAGTCAACGGTGAACTATGGAGCGGCAGCAAGCGGCCCGTCAGCGCGTACCAGAGCGTGCGTTCACCGATATATCGTCGGAACTGGATGCAAAGTCAATTGCTGGGATAGAGCGAGTGCGCTCTAGGTGCCAGGTGGAAAGAAGCGCCAAATGCGAAAAACAAGATTTATTATTTAGTGATTGATCTGAGTACACGATAGTACATCCGCCAAGACGAGAAAAAGGAAGCGAGGCATTACCTACCTTTTCCGAAAGCGTTTCGTCGTATTTTCGAACCGTCATAGCTTCGGTCCCGATAATGCTAGAAAGCTGAAATTTTCAGAACAAGATGTCCTTAGCAAACTTATCAAACACACTGAGTATCAATTATCTATCTTTCATGGATTCAAATTTATTGACATCTGAAATACGTCGATTTCGTGACTCACTACCTGATAATCATCAAAATTGTTAGGATACTTTCTGAAGTGCTAGAAGGTTGAAATTTTGTATGTAGGCTAGGATTTGCATATAAACAACGAAAAATTTAAGAAACCGGAAACTTTCTCCCTCCAATCTCTCGTATAGAGGGCGCATATCTGTACATAAATGTGCAAAATGTTCAAAAGTGGTCCACAAATAGTCGAAGTTTAAAAAATAGAGCCCAAAAAAAAATCTAGGGCGCCTGCCAGAAAGAAATGAAATCCCACCAAAAACGTTTCATATGAAGCTGGTTGCCAAGACTCACAACAGTGTCGCCTACTCTTTAAAAACTTTCCCCCTAAAGCAATTTCAAAACCCACTAAATTCAAACTAAAACTCCCCAGCTATGACAAAAGTATATCTTTTTTAATACAATAAAACAAACCACAATACTTATTTAATTTTTTATAAGCTTTTATTGAATACAAGTATGGAGTATGTATGGAGAGTAGTGCAATTCAATAAAAAAATACAAAATACACAAATAAAATTTTATCACTAAAAATACCCTTAAAAAATTCTTCTCCCTAAAAAACTCCCTGCATAGATTTTTTCCGCCCAAATTTAGGGAGAAAACCCCCAAGTTGGCATCACTGACTCATAAGTCCATAATGCGTTTACTGTTAAAAAGTTAAGAGATCTCTAGTAGAGCCACGCCACTATCTGAGTTTCGATTTGTACTCTACATCTTGGTCAAAAAGTATGGCTTGGCCGTTTCGTGATTGTCGCACAAACTATTCCTTAAGGACTTAAATCTTATGTCACGTAATAGTTCCACGAAGATTAAACGGCCAAGCCATATTTTTTTACCAAAATGTAGAGTACAAATTGAAGCTCAGATAGCGGTTTGGCTCTACTAGAGATCTCATGACTTTTTAACAGTGAAAGCATTATGAACTTGTGAGTCTTGGCAACCAACTTTTTTGACGGGATTATTATTGACAACCACACAATTAGAGTATGATTTTTTCAATATTCTATAGGTGGTATACAAGTTCTCTCTGATGCTACAAAAATATGCGAGAGAGTCAACTGCAACTTGCTTTTCCAGTTAAGCAATATTGAAATCAGTGGAACAGTACCTACTCTCCTATATGTCGACATTATTGACCAAACGGCGTGCGCTCTATCTCCTCACTTGTATCTCTATACACCTACCTTTTGTGTTTGTTAGGGAGCTGCCGGAGCACTCGGCACAACTCGGCCGTTTCCGTAGCGGACGCCTTGCACCTACGTCATTGAGGTAAGAGAGCGCTCGGGAAAGACCGATTGTTTTACTAGGATGCAGTCAAGGTCAAACGAATAACGATATACTGTCTATTTTTACCAGTTTCAGCGCCTTTAAGTCAGTCGAAAATATTTCACGACGATTTGAAAATAAAAAATAAAAATGGGGTACTTGCATGGACTTTTTTAGTATGCAGAACGAAAATATACGTCATTGATTCCTAACAAGGGTGGTATCGCCCCCCCCCCCCCCATGTAGGTTGAAATCTTTCGTGGTGACTTTATGATTTTTAATAGATAAATAAACAGGTAAACTAGGTACAAATGATGTGCAATATTATGTCATATAAAATGAACTAAAATGAACTACGAAGCGTTGGAATTTGTTTTTCTTCTAAAAGGAGCGATGGTTCAGAAGAGATTGGAAATCTATGGTATACGTCAATTTGAAGAATCTGAGAGAGATTGAACGATCCCGTGGTTTGGTAACGAAATAATCAGCGAGTACAGAATTTGCGTGCGGGATCCTCCATTTACATTTTCACTCACCGTTCATCCCCTAATTATCAGCTGGGTGCGAAGTGCTTTGAGGGAGATACCGAAATCGAATACAGGGTGCGTGGCGGACAAATAGAGAAATTAGATAATGAATTATAAAAAAAAATATGTGTAGAGTAGTGGTGAGAACACTGGACTCGTATTCGGAAGGTACTGGATTCGAATCCCGGCGGGGGCAGATTGTGGCTAGGACTTTTTCCTACTGCCTCTCGCCTAAAAACGCTAATTCCTGTACCAACCATATTGCTAATGTTTTCCATGGTTTCCCTCAATTAATTCCAGGTAAAATAATATTGAAATAGTTTCGTATTTGAGGCCATGGCCGTTTACCTGTTAAACTCTTATGCTCTCAAAGTTATCTACCTTATCCTAATTTCCCTCATTAAGTTAAAGTTTAAAAACTTAACAAAATAACGGGAATTGTGGGAAATGTGGACAAACGGATGTTTTTGCTATTTTTTATTTATTTTTCTTTTTATAATATTAGTAGTGAATTGAAAAAAAACACTTTCATATATTATGGGAATACTAAAATGTACGTCGTCTTCGAGTTCAATGACTTTACCGTGATCTGCCACGCGACCCCTTTAACCGTCACCATAGTAACAAATTTGTTTATCAACAGCTGTTCTCAACAGCTAGTGTCAAAACATTTCACAAATTTTGTGATCAACTTTTTTATATATTTTTTTATCGAAATGGACGACTCTTGTGACGTACGCGAGCTGGAAATCAAGTCTATTATTGGTTTTGATGGTAAAATACATGTATTTCTGTATTTCAATATTAGTTATATTATTTTTTTAGATATCTGAGTAGGTACCTACTCAAAGTTGACTCACTATTTTTTTGTAAACGTATTTTGATTTCAAATTAGTATATACGATCGACCATTTAGTTTAAAAAACCCGTGAGTTGAGCTGGGATTCGAACTCACGACAGTGCCGTCTAGAAGCCATGACGCTGATCACTACACCACACTATCCTCAGCTTAATGCTTAATCACAGCCTTGCAAAAATAGTAGTAAAATGCTTTTTGCGACCACAGTTTGAAATTTGTCGAGAGCATTTTTTTTACAATCTGAAAGTGAACAGTCGCCTAAAATGGATCTTCGTTTGCAGGAAATACAATAAATGGATTCAAAGTGCATCCGGATGGCCAACACGTGGTCTTTGCATTGGGAAACAAGGTGTCGATCCAACATTGGACGACCAAGAAGCAATGTTTTCTGTGCGGTCACACGAACACCATATCGACGATGGACGTTTCCCGTACGGGAAAATATATCGCGTCCGGTCAAATCAATCACATCGGTTTTCGAGTAAGTCTCATGATTTCAAATAGCGATGTAAAAGGGTAAATAACCGCGGTAATTTATTATAAATAGTCGCGGCGATTTATTATTATTATTATGCAAGGCTGCGCAAAACGTTTTACGCATGATTGTAAATTTCGGTCGAAATTTTAATTTTGCAACCATTAATTAATTCTTTCTATTCTACTGTTGAAAAAGCTCTATTGTTTTGTTTTTTCTCGTTCTGAGAAACAGAAACCGGAAATCGCCATATTGTTAACTGGCTAAAAAGTAAAATGTTTACATAAAAAAATAATTGGTAATTTTACAGCACAACTTGCAAACTTACATTAAAAGATAGATCCACTTAGCATCCGATTTTAATGGATTTTGATGTATTTAAGGTCATTTGATGGAGCTAACGATCAAGATGATATATCCCAATTTTTATCGTTAGCTCCGTAATAGTTTTTTAATAAACAATAAAAAACTAACAGGTCCGGATGCTGGACTTCAGATTTCGTTTCTAACGTCCAGAAGCCGTTTAAAAGAAAAGTAAATAATGAAAAGTCATTAAATTATGTTGTTCTTGATTGCTCCGTCAAAAAATTCGCGAGAAAATCATTTAAATATAAGTTACATAAGAGAATTGTAAGTTTAAGAATGATCGGCACGGCGCATGCGTGGACTCTGTGCTTGAAAATATCGAGGTCACGCTGTACCAATCGTTCTTAAACTTATTTTCTTAATTAACTTATATTTAAATGATTTTTTCGAAAAAATTTTGACAGAGCAATCAAGAACAACATAATTTAATGACTTTTCATTATTTACTTTTCTTTTAAACGGCTTCTGAACGTTAAAAACGAGCTCCAAAATCCGGCATCCGGACGCGTTAGTTTCTTATTGTTTATTTAAAAACTATTGCGTAGCTAACGATAAAAATTGGGAGCTATCATCTTGATCGTTAGGTCCATCGAATGAACCCAAATACATCAAAATCCGTTAAAATCGGATGCTAAGTGGACCTATTAAAGATTAAAATAGAATGGAGTGGTCTCTTGACCCAAATACACAACATCCTGAAAAGATTTTTGTGCTTCCCCTTTTTACTGGATCTAATTAGCAAATAATCAGGATCTTCTTATGAGCTCCAGAAGATTGGCTACTATATTGTCCTGTGGAACTATTCCATTCTCATCAATGTAACCAAAGATGGTTGTCCTCCTGTAAGTTAGAACCTCACATTCGAACACGATATGGGTGACTGTCTCATCCTCCATTTTGCAAAATCTACGTAGTGTTGATTCGTGCTGTATATCCCCATCACATGTATAGGTGTTTTCTCAGGAAAGCATGACCGGTTAAAAACCCAATCACCTTTCTGAGTGTAGCCTACACTTGAGTTTTGTTTTATGTTTGCCAGGCCATGGTGATTATTTGGGACTTCGATAAACGCGCGATGCTGACGAAACACGAGGTGCACAAAGTGCGCGTCGAAAGCATCACGTTTTCGCGCGGCGATCGGTTCGTCATGTCGCTTGGAGGTCGCGATTGCGGCAATGTCGTCGTTTGGGACGTGCAGGCCGCCGAGGCGGTCTGCGGTTCGGTCGCTAGCCCCGGAACCGCCGGTGACGCCACCACAATCTGCGCTACCGAAATGTATTATATCTATATAAATATAGGCTTTGAACGTCCGTAACTCCTAAACTGAACGCAATATGGAAGGTTGATTTGGCTAATTCGCGATTATTTTGTAGTCTTTCAAGGAAATGCAGATCCCACTAAAAACATTTCATGTGAAGTTGGTTACCAAGACACACAAGTTCATAATGCTTTCACTGTTAAAAAGTCATGAGATCTCTAGTAGAACCAAGTCCCTAACTGAGCTCCGATTTGTACTGCGCGTCATTATGAACTTGTGAGTCTTCAGTCTTGGCAACCAACTTCACATGAAATGTTTTTGGTGACATTTCATTTCTTTTTGGCAGGCACCCTATTTTTTTTTTTTTTTTTTTGAGTTCTATTTTTTGAGCTTCAGCTGTTTGTGGACCACTTTTGCACATTTTGCACATATTTCTTTATGTACAGATATGCACCTTCTATACAAGGGGTTGGAGGGGGAAAGTTTCCGGGTTCTTAAATTTTTCGTTGTTTATATGCAAATCCTAGCCTACATACAAAATTTCAACCTTCTAGGACTTCAGGAAGTACCCTAGCAATTTTGATGATTATTATCAGTCAGTGAGTCACGATATCGACGTATTTCAGATGTCAATAAATCTGAAACCATAAAAGCTAGATAATTAATACTGAGTGCGTTTGATAAGTTTGCTAAGTTTGATAAGTTTCTAGCATTATCCAGATCGAAGCTATGACGGTTCCAAAATTCGACGAAACGCTTCCAGAAAAAGTAGATAGTGCCTCGCTTCCTTTGGCTCGTCTTGGCGAGGGCACTACCGTGCCCCCAGATTGTAGATACTTTTCCGCGATCAACCGTTTGAGCATCCTTGTCCTAGATTATAGACGTTCGACAACTGAGATCATTAGCGTCTTCGATATCTCTTTCGGTCTGGAAGTTCCGGACGTTTAAAGTTTTTAAAAGCATATAAAATGGGCATGTGGGCTTTTGAAACGAGATTCACAGATTATTTTTTTTAGACGTAGCGAATGCTTCGTAACCGGTGGAGATCGCACTCTAAGAATATGGACAATCGACGCATATGCCCGAGCCATGAACAGCGTCGAAGTGAACGTGTCCAAATTGAAGCGGGTCATACTATGTATCGTCATGGATGAACGGGATGAATTGGCCTATTGCGGCACATCTACGGGCGACGTTTTTAAAGTAAATTAACAATATCAAAACTTAACCCACTAATGAAAAAACTCGGGTCGCAGTGATAAAACCCTGCCAATAATATAATTTATTTGCTAATACAGACAGCGAACTTAAGTTGATTTGTGGGCAAAATAAAAAATTTAGCCCCTCAATAATTTTTTTTCTTAGTATTATTATCAATCGAACATCGATGCCAGATTAAATACACCTTTCAGTAAATAACTCACTATTTGCAGTGTTTTCATAAAATGTGTAAATTCGGTGCTGTTCACCTGATCTTTTTTAAATTCCAGGAGCACTTTTTAATTGATACCAAAGGGTAAAATTTCAATTTTGAATCAATTCCGAGAATTTTTCCGGTGTTTTTGAGCCCCAAAACAATTTACAATCCCTTATAATATATCCCTTAAAGTTGTCTGATTAGGCTCATTTTAAATAGGATTCGTGTGGTGATGAACTCCAACATGTGGACCAAATTTCGTTGAAATCAATTAACTGCTTCAAAAGTTATTGCCGACACACACACACACACACACACGCCGTAGGTAGTTTATTGTAATGTATTTACGAATCTCTAGTCTCGATATTGCAGAAATGGGTTCCCGATCCCCCGAAGCACTTTTAAAATCAATCGGGATCCCGAAATTTTGATATGAAAACACCTAACTAGTAACTTACTGTATGTGCACAAAATAAAGTAAATAAATAAATCCTTTCGTAAATTTGTTCACTGCGATATAGTTCGTAAGATTAAATTAATAAACAGTAGAATAACTATCGAGTAACTGATAACTCATTCTGCTGCGATAGTGGAAAAATTCGGGTTTAGGTCCCGACGGTGACGGTTCTTTGAAAATATTTTTTTCTAATATAACATTGTAACAATGGATGTTTCTTAAGGTAGTTGTCGTGGTACAATATTGTCAAAACGTTATAGATTATACGCGCCACAAAAGTATACTAGCTTGTAGCTAAGTGATCCATAATTTGTACGCAAGACTGTACCCGTGGAAACGTTACCCATACAGTATTCATATGCATGTGTACTTTTCTATAAATTGTTGAACTTTAAACCGTTATGTATAAATAATTAGACGGTCAACAAAATTTTCTTATTTTTTTTAAACTCATAACAAATGCATTGAAAGACTGTCAGTTTTTGGAAAGTTTCTGACAGTTAATTCTTTTTTTATAAATAAGAAACTGGTTCAGAACTACAGAGATCGTATACAATCAATGTTAATTATCCAATTTTTAATTGAATTTATCTCGGATTATATACGGTCGATTGACTTCAAATTTTCAGGGTAATTGTATTATCATGTCCTTAATAAGTATACAAAAATTAAGAATTTTCTGACGGTGTGCCTTAACCACGACAACTACCTTAACAATTGTAGCAAACGATAGCTATTCTACTGTTTACAACACCAGATCTATGATTTTTTCGAACTGAGACAGAACATTGCTAGTCGCGCCCCCTCTCTCCAGCGTTTAAGATAAATTGTTTAAAGAAACTCAAAAATATATAATAGATGGTATTTTTTATGCCCGGGAGGGAAGAATAAGAATCCTATAATGACATTTGCACTTTTTATTACTTATTATATTATAATTTTGATGTTCCCGGATAGTACCGCCCGGGGCAAATGCCCCGGTTTGCCCCCCCCCCCCCAGATCCAGAGCTAACTGTTTATAAATCATTTGTTTCTTTCGACAGGTCAGATTAAATTTCCATCACGATCCAGAAATCTTAGCACCGATCAAGCAACCAATGATGATCGGATGTTACGGCAAAGTGTCACAGAAAAAGAATCAAAACGTAGATCAGAACGTCGAATGCTACAGCATGGGAGTGAGATCTTTACTTTTGCTCTCAGACAGACGCCTGTTGATCGGAGCCGGCGACGGAGTCATAGATCTTGTCAAAGAGATGACGTCCGGCTCGGATCCGACAGAAAAGATCGGCTTGAAGGTGCCATCCCTTCCGAGACTTAAATCTGTAAGCGTTTTTTTATGTTATATACTTATTTTTTTTTTTGAAGTTATATTTCTTTCGGCGCTTTGAGGGTAAAATTTTCTCTGTTACGGAAGTTGCACACGCAGCATGCAACGAACATGAGACACCATATACTACGTGTATCGGCAATGTTGAAATCGTTGATAAAGTTAACTCTTCGATGAAGTCTAGTTTTACTTTGTATTCATAGATAACACGTACCATTTTTTTCTGATAACGTCAAAATTATTATTTCATAAAACAATAAAGTAGATTATACTAGCGACATCGGACGGAACTTCTTAAAAGCTATAGTGTTGTTAATAACTTGTGACAGTTAAATAACCTCAATACTTGCTTTTTTTTAAATTATGGTTTCAACAGTATTTGATTTTATCAATGCACATCTTAACGAAAATATGAATATCAGTTATCGCGATCACGCCAAAGAAGTATAATTTCTGCCGCGCGTACATAAGTACGCGCAACATTTTTTTTATTTGCATATACTAACGTTTACCCACATTTTTTTTTTATTAAAATCGCATCATTCGTTTTTACACCAACTTGAAACAAACAGACAGGAACTACATTTTTTTAAAGTAGAATGTAGATGATCAGGATATAGATATTCTACTTTTTTTTCTTTTGTGTTTTGAAGCTACAATCTACAAATGTGGGAGCAATGGTTACGTCACTTCAAATGTTAAACAAACAAACGATACTCGTCGGCACGACGAACTGCGAAATTTTCTCAATCAACTTGGACGATTTTTCCATCATGAAGCTGCTTGTTACATGTCATTTGTCAACAATTTATGACATAGCATTTCCTCACAATTTTTCCGAGGTGACTGTTTTTTGTTTTCTTTGACGATATCAGAATTTTTTGTATACAAGGGTTGATCACTAAGAGCCCGTGTTTGACGACAAATGGCGTTAGCGAGTGAAATCGACTTTACCATCGTGTACTGCAGACTTTTGAACGGCCTCGTGCTGAGTTGAGATAAATTCATAGGTTAGATTATTTTCGACAACCAGTTGTATCATTCCCGTTTTGTATTTTTCAACAAAATGGAAAAAGAGCAATATCGATCCGTAATTCGTTTTTTATTCGAGTATCTCACCGTGGTCATAGATGGTGAAAGGTCCCCATAGACAGCATCCAGTTTCAGTTTTATTTTTTCGCATGTTTTTTAAAAAACGAATTACGGATCGTTCCATTTTGTCGAAAAATACAAAACACGAATGATATAACTGGCTGTCAAAAATAACCTAACCTATAAATTTATCTACAACTCAGCAGCAGGTCGTTTAAAAGTCTGCAGTACACAATGGTAAAGTCAATTTCACTCATCAGTGCCATCTGTCGTCAAACACGGGTACTTATTGATCAACCCTCGTATAGTACGTGCCATGGATCTGAAAGGCTCAGAAGCTAGATGCAAATGGAGGCTTGCGCAGGTACAGTTGATTGAAAAACTACAAACTCGCGCTATATTATTTTTAATTTTTCTTTAATCTAAAGGTCTAATTCCTCGCACTAAAGTCATCCATCCCGCTCGTACTTGGTGTGGGACTTTGGGGGTTCTCAGCAGACAAATTATCATCTGAATCACCGTATTAGGCATCTTGAACAATCAAAGAAACAGTAATGGCGTACTGGACTGTACTTTATAGCGGGAAAGCGACAATTGACAAGACAACGAACGTTAACCAATCACCGACGAGCGCGCGTACTGTGTCAGTAACTGGGAGGTGGTAGGAGCCTTCCTTTCCCACAAAACAACCAAAATATGCATTTGCGACGCTGTTTGTGGCTAACTTCAGAACCTTTTAGAACCGTGGCTAGTATTATACTTCTATTTATTGAATAAACATAAGACAAATGATACTAATTAGGTATTCGCAACGGCCGGCAAAGACGACGTCAGAGTTTGGAGTCTCAGTTCGACACTGGAACTGCTACGCATCCGAGTTCCGAACTTCAGTTGTTCGAGCGTCCAGTTTACGTACGACGGCACGGCGATTTTGACCGGCTGGAACGATGGCATCATACGAGCGTTCACGCCGCTTACTGGTCGACTGATGTACGCCATTTTGAATGCGCATAATAAAGGAGTATCGGCCTTGAACGTGACTCGAGACGGTAATCGGGTAGTTAGCGGCGGGTGCGAAGGACAAGTGAGAGTGTGGGACTTATCCACGCCGAATAAAGACCTTATTTGCAAGCTGAAAGAACACAAGGGGCCAGTATCGGCGGTTCACGTCAACAAAGTAATGTCTCAAAAAAAAATTATAATGAGCCTCATAAACTCACATAAGAAGTTATACTTCTTTTGACGCATTGAGGGTAAAATTTTCTCTGTTACGAAAGTTGCGCACGCATCATATAACGAACATGAGACAACATGTACAACGTGCACATCGGCAATGTTGAAATCGACGATAAAGTTGATTCTTCGATGCAATATAATTTTACTTTGTATTCATAGATGGCACGTCTCATTTTTTTCTGATAAAGCCAAAATAGTTATTTCATAAAACAACAAAGTAGGTTAAACTAGCAACATTGGACGGAGCTTCTTAAAAGCTATAGTGTTGTTACAACTTTTAACAGTTAAATAACCTCAATAATTGTATTTTTTTAATTGTGGATTCAACAATATTTGATTTTATCAGTACATCTTTAACGAATATCAATTATCGCGATCACACCAAAGAAGTGTAACTTCTGCCGCACGTACATAAATACACGCACTATTTTTTTGAAGTATTTTCTGCAGCTTTTAAAATAAAATATCGCTAGAAGCAATGACGAAAAAAGTACTAAAATTAAAATAAGCAATTCGTTGTTAACAGTTTGACAATGAAGCTGTGAGCGCATCAACGGACGGATCGTGTATTATTTGGGATTTAGTGCGCATGTGTCGTAAACAAATTCTGATCCGCAACGCTCTATTCATGTGCGTTAAATATTTTCCTTCGGCCGTTCAAATCTTGACCGGCGGTTCGGACAGAAAAGTTGCGTACTGGGAGGTGTTTGACGGATCGTTGATTCGCGAACTCGAAGCGAGTATTTCGGGAGCGATTAATGCGCTGGATCTCAGTCCGGACGGATCGATGTTTGTCACCGGTGGAAACGATCAAATCGTTAAGGTAAAAGATTTTTATTTAAGTACAAAACTCACTGCTCATTTGAAAAAAAGTCAGGGTTGATTGTCTTTTAGAAACTGGATTTTTTTTTAGATATTTGAGATTAGACTAGATTATTTTTTTACGATATCTACTGTAGAACTGAGCAATGCTGAGAACTTAGCGCTTGTAATAATGCTTTAAGCACTTATAGTGTTTAAAGTACTTAGCTTAAAGCATTTTGTAAAACAGATGCTTGATGCTTAGAGCACTCGCATAAAAATTTGCTACTTATTAAGCACGTAAGCATTGTAAATTGCTTAATAAGCATTCAACAAGCTTATTAAAGCATTAAGAATACTTATTAAGCATTTTAAATGCTTAAAATAAAACATATTTCGTCTATCTTTTATAATTCTTATTTCGTTTGATGTTAGAGATCAATTTCTTGTTCGTTTAAGTCCAAACTTCCCTATCAATTAGAAATATTGTTCATGTCCAAAATTTATAGCGAGACTTAATGTTGGAAGTTATGATTTAAGAAGTTACTTTAAACTGCTTAATGACTGATGCTTTAAAGCACGTTAGTACGTTCTTGATGCTTTTAAGCGAGTTTCAAAATGAAAGTGCTTGTTGCTGCAAGCACTTTAGTAAGTGTTCGATGTTCAAGCACTTAGGTTCGGTACTTTACCCAGCTCTGATCTTTTTTTTTTGTGAGAGGAGGAAATCCTCTTTACAGACGCCCAGGGAATGTAGCTCTGAGCAATGCCGGATTTAGAGGTCTGAAAGCCTGGGGACAACAAAGGAGTGTAGGCCCCCTGGCCCCAAATTATTTTCCAAATAAAATGGACAATTTTTTTCGGTCGAGTTTTCCAATAAATAATTTATTGTGAAACCAAGTATAGATTCTTTTATTATTTAACAAACGTATAAATATAATCAGAAACTAGGATTATCTGAAATTAAATTTTAGCGTTAACGAACGGAACCTTCCGAGCTTTTTTCGCCGAAAAATCGTTAATGATGAAACGCGAAAAAAATATCAAAGGAGAAGTTGTTTACTAGTGTTTACTAGTCTGAATTTGAAATTTTTTTTCCGAAGTTTCTATTGTGGGGGTCCCTTTTTTGTGGAGGCCCCGGGGCTGTAGCCCCAGTTTCCCTCCCCTAAATCAGGCCCTGGCTCTGAGGTAGATGGGAAACGGGCCAATGGCCCCCTACCCACTAAACTCTGATCTATCGATATGCATTTGAATGTAGCTATGGAAGTACCAAGAAGGGGTCACGACGCATGTCGGTCTCGGTCACTCAGCCGTCATCACGGCTATGTGTTTCAGTCCCGATGGAAAATATATTGTGTCATCGAGCTCAGCAGGTAAAGATTGTTTTATCCTCTAAAATAAAACTCTTAATTTTTATACAGTAAGACCTCGCTTAACGTTGCTCCGCTTAACGCTGTTTCAGTATTAAGCAGTTTCTGAAAAAAAGTTTAGCCACTATAACGTAAATCATGGATCAATTTATACAAAATGATTCAAATGTTGATAGAAGTTCAAAGGCAAAACGAAGTGTTATTGATGCAATATCTTGCTATCGACAACAGCTTGCTGAGCGAAACAGAAAAAGGCAAACATTGGATGGCTTCTTCACAAAAAAAAATATGTCAAATGAGGAAGCTTTCTCATCACAAACATAACTTCTTACTCGAACTTTTATTTGATTTTCATAAATGTTTTATGAACAAAAATCGATATTAGCAATTGGTAAATCTATAATTAATGTGATAAAAAAATCTAACAATAAATAAAATTAAACAATAAATAAAAATAAAACAAAAAAAAACTAACAAATTTTCTTATTCTGAGTTCTGTTTCATTTATGTCTACTATCTACGTATTAAGATGACCTCGTTTAGCGCTGTCTCGTATAGCACAGGAACTTATTGGAATGTATCTCCCGCGTTAAGCGGGATCTTACTGTATGACAAACGTTAGAAGTTTTCAATTGGATTTTACGTTACTATAATCAAATCAACAGGAAAAGTATAATTTCATTAACAGCCGATTTAGACTTGTTCCGATTTTGTCCGCAAGATAGAGTTTAGTTGCCAATATAAATTGTCAATTTGTTTTGTTTCATGCCAGGCAGTATTTTTGTTTGGAAATGTCCGTTTGAACTTGTTCATGAATCAACAGACGGAGATAATACAAAAAATGTCGAAACATCACAAGAGCACATAAACGAAATCGAGACGGCGAGAAGTAAGAATTCCGATAAAGTCACGAAGGAAAAGGCACAAGGCGATGCTCCTTGCAATGTCTGTTGTGCCCAAATCTGCCAGTGCAATATTGAGTCTGCTCGGAGCGCTCATAGTGAGGGTAGTAAAAAATCCACAAAATCCAATTCAAAATAACGTAAGTCTGGAAACGATTAACCCTAAGACGATCGTATTATACATTATAAAAATGTATTTTATTAACTTCTCTGAAATATACTTTTATTTATTTTTTTGAATTTTCAGTTATTTTAATCGATAGAACGAGCTTTAATTGTTAATTTTGTGTTTTTTTAAGCCAATTCTTCACAAAAAGAGACATACATCGATTTCAATTTTGGCTACACTCTTGTCAATGCTATATTTTGTATAATTTGCACTGATTTTTTACTTGGCACTTGGTAGCACATGATTAATAATAACAAATAAATAAAAACACTTGAAAATTTTACAAAAATTATTGTTAAATTATTTCTCGACTATCGTTTTGGACAATAAGTCCGTCCTCAGAAATGTACATTGCAAATTTCTAATTTAGTATATGTTTTATATTCCTGAAGATGGACTTATTGTCCGAAACGATCATCGAGAAATAATTTAAAAATAAATTTTTCAGAATTTTCAAGTGTTTTAATTTATTTATTGCAACATTTTGTGTCTTATTGCCGAAGTTTAGAGTTGTCATTTAAACGAAAAGTAAAATAAAAAAAACAAATAACTTCTGAAATGAACTTTTTATTATAAAAAAAAGTTATTTTATTTTCGTAATTACATTCGAAATGTAAACTCATGCACATAATATACGAAAAATAAATAATAACATAATTAATAAAGCAAGTCACGTTAATTGACAGCTCAGTAATAAAAAATAACAGAAATTAACGAAATATAAAAATAATGTACTCTAAACAAAATTTAAAAAAGCTAAATTTGTTTAATATATTCTTATTCATAGCTTAAAGAACTAAAATTGGAAACTGTTTCGGTTATCGTTTATCCCCAAGCTTGTGTGCAACAATAGTGAAGCACTAGTCTACCGTCAGAACCATAACAATCGTATAAATTGCGGACTACTTGATCTGGAGGTGGTGCGAATGTTTGATTTACATAAACGAACTGCAAAAAAATATATACTTATAATTTATATTAATCCAAAAGGCAAGGTTACTAGAAACTAAGGTTGAGATTTGACGGTGTGACTTGGCAAGACGCGAAAGAGGGCCGGGGAAGTAGACATGTGGAATCTTTTTCCAAACAGTTGAGATAACAATAATTGTAAAACCAAGCCACGGACATCGGTGACATAAGCAGTCGACTCAACCAATCACAGGCGTGACTATTTTTAGGTGGGCGTTAGCATTGTTGAAGGTGTGACTCTGCAAGACGCGAGTGAGGACGGGGGAAGTAGACTTGTGGAATCTTTTTCCAAACAGTTGAGATAACAATAATTGTAAAACCAAGTCACGGACATCAGTGACATAAGCAGTCAACTCAACCAATCACAGGCGTGACTATTTTTAGGTGGGCGTTAGCATTGTTGAAGGTGTGACTATGCAAGACGCGAGTGAGGACGGGGGAAGTAGACTTGTGGAATCTTTTTCCAAACAGTTGGTATAAGAATAATTGTAAAACCAAGCCACGGACATCGGTGACGTAAACAATCGAGTCAAGCAATTACAGACATGACCATGTTTATAGCCTCTTACACCCAACCTTTTAGTATTCTAGTAACCTTGTCCAAAAGGTATCAAAACGTGCAAAACATACCAACTGAACTGAGGAACTAAGTTTCATATATTTCTTCATGAATTCGATAATCCAACCGATCTGGCGTTCGGCATCGACTGCCCATTTTCGCTTCTTCATAATCGGAGCATTTCCGGTTGCCTTCAATAGAATGTCGACTGAAAAGTTAAATTAGCAAAATTGCAGAATGGCAAACGTATTTACTATTGTATCAAATTAGAAGCGAATTTGGGGCTTCAAACGGCAACACTTATAATAATCTACGCATGTCGGGAAAATATAAACGTTTTACAGTAATATTTAGTTGAAAAATTATCGAGAAACACCATCGAAGATTTCTACCATAGTAGTGGACACGTAAATGTATCGCTGCCAAGTAAAGAACAACAGAAAAAGGATCTCCTATTTAATGCATTTCTAAATTTTATTTATTTCGGTAAATACTTTTTTGTTTGTCATTTTTCGCACTGGAATTACTATCTGGTTGTAGAGAAGCTTTCTCGGGTTCTAGAGACATATCCCCCAGCTGCTGTGAAATGGGTTCTTCGGAGTCTTCTGTGGTGCTGTCACTCATCTGAATACACAAAGTAAGATATTTTAATGAATATTAACAAAGAAAAGTTCTGAAAGCCATATTATTTAGATTTTTCGTCTCAACTCTTGTATTTGGAACCCCTGGACAAACGTTATAACCCCACTTTAAATATAGAATTTATGTAACTACATAATAAAATTATCATCGTAGTTTTCAAAACTAATTATATGAAAAAAAAAAGTATTTGTGTTACTTACTGTGACTAGCCAAATATACAGAATTACTTTAACAATCTCAGTAGAATTTTGACAGTAGTGCCAAAAAAAATTTTTTTATCATAGAAAAAATAATACGACCAACTGTCATAAATTAGTTTTATAGGTTATAATCATAAAGTAGTGAACTGACATTTTATATAAAAAATATGTTTTAACATAATTTACATAAATATTAAACTGAAATGATAATAAAACGGTAATTAATTTCATTTGACCCATTACTAGCTGATGGATATTTCTGATCACTTGGTCATTTTATAAATTGATAGTCATTTTTTTATATTTTTATAGATAAATAAAAACAAAACAATGCGAATATGGAAGAAATAGTTGAAGAATTAGGCGTTTCTAAAAAGCATATAAAAACGACATTGCGAAAAGACAGATTTGTGGTTATTGTGCATCAATCGTGGCTAAAGTACGAATTTTAAAATTTTTTTTAGTTGTAATATTTTCGATTTGTGACCTGTAACTTTACATTTTCCTTGCAGAACGCTTACAAAAAGTTATCGTTTAACTGAATTCATTGAAAATGATCATTTAGAAGCTTGGCCGCAGCACGATGAAGATTTAGGAAAAGCGTGGCGTAAAATTTTTATTCGAGTGAGTATTTTGCCTCGTAGAATTCACATTTTTAAATAGAGTGGTCAGTAACTAATGTCTTTAATTAAATTGTAACTGTATTTATGTTTGAAAATAATGATGACTCAATTGATTTGCACTAAAACGTCGATACAATTTAGTATACTTGATGCTCTATTAAAAATTTAACGACAAGCAATTGAGAAAGTCTTCGAGTAAAATTGAATAGTATATTGCACCACAAGGGCAGAAAGTTGAAAATCCTGAAGAGCGCGACATGATGCCTGAGACAAAGCCTCTGGCGTCGTGTCGCGCACTTCAGGATTTTCAACTTTCTGCCCGTGTGACGTATACTATTTTTCTTTATACCCGGTCGAAAGTACGTACTTTCACCATTATGTAAAAAGACTAATAACTTTCAAGTGAGCAATTTTGAGGTTATACTCAATAACAACTGCTAGCTACTACTGTCTGGCGACAGTCTCGGATATCAGTGTGTATGAGAAAACTCTTTCGTCCCGCTGTTACTTTCTTTCAGTCCGCTGTGAGCACGTGAGTAATTCCAGCGGAGCATAAATGTTAGATTTTCTGCCTTAAAATTGAAGCCGAAAGTACGTACTTTCACCATTATATAAAAAGGCTAATAACTTTTAAGTTCGCAATTTTGAGGTTATACGCCATATCAGCTGTTAGCTACTATTGGCTAGCGCAGTTTCACGTATCAGTATACGCGAGAAAACTTTTTCGTCCCACTGTTATAGATGACGTTCGAGTAATTCCAACAGAACATAAATGTTAGGCTTTCAGCCTTAAAATCAAAGTCGAAAGTACGTACGAGTGTAAAGAAAATAGGTTTTCTTTATACGCGGTCAAAAGTGCGTACTTTCGTGCTCGATTTTAAGGCAGAAAGTCTAACATTTATGCACTGCTCGAATTACTCGCACGTCCTCTGTAACAGCGGATCGAAACAGTTTTCTCGTGCACACTGACACGAAAGTACATACTTTCGACCGGATATAAAGAAAAATAGTATACACCACACGGCCAGAAAATTGAAATTCCTCCCCTTGCGGTGTAACATAGTATTCCACGATTAAATATGTGTTATTTACAGCAAAATTGTTGCATTTACAGGTTTTCAAGAAAAAAAATATACGCGTAATTCCCTTACCGCGTATTTATTCACTACCTAGTAAAAGCAACGAATCTGATTTATCGTTCACTCAATCGTTACATTATGTAATGCAAACAAATCAGAAAAATTTATGGAAAGAAGCCTACAAGAAATATAATAACAATCAAAATGAAAATATTCGCGACAGTCATATTTCTTTAACGGATCACAACAGCGTCTTACGCGAGACTGTGATCCGGGCGTATGGCTGTCCGATAATCAACATAAGCGATATGACCGTCACGCCCCAGTCGAAGCACTACGAATCTCACAGCAACGTTTTACCGGCCATTTGCGCAATCGAAACAGAAAATACTCTGTTCGTGTTGCACATACCTTATTACGCGTTTACTTTGCAAGATTGTATTACGTTCAGTCCAGCAATTTTAGACACGTGTTATACGAAACCTCTATTCATAATATTCCAGTTACTGCAAGCCCTAAGAGCAATGCACGACCGTGGATTAGCCATAGGCGACTTAACCCTAAACGATATTTATATAAATGAAAACCTGTGGCTCCAAATAATGCCACAGCTCGACTCAAATATAATCGCGAGAGACGATGAAGATGCTCTGATTCCACGTTCTTTGAGGGTCACGAAAACGAGTAAATTGAAATACATTCCGGAGTGCAGTAGAAATATTCATAGTTTTGAAAACTTGCGCTGCATCCACTGCGGGGTTCGCAGTTACGATAAAGTGCAAATAAAAGACGAAGTGAATTTGAAACAATTGTGTGAATTGTGGGTTCAAGGTCAAATTTCCAATTTTACGTATTTGACTGCGTTGAATAATTTATCCGGACGCAAATACGGCGAACCGAACTGTCACCACGTCTTTCCGTGGGTTACGGACTTCTCTTCGCGGTGCGGCAATAATTGGAGAGATTTGTCGAAATCGAAATTTCGACTGAATAAAGGCGATCGACAGTTAGATTTAACTTACGATGGAAATTTGTCGCCGACTCAGGTGGCTCATCACGTATCGGACGTATTGTCGGCCATAACTTATTATGTTTATATGGCTAGAAGAACTCCAAAGTCTGTTTTATGTAAGAATGTTCGTGCAATTTGGGTACCTGCCGAATATCCAAATTCTATTCAGAGACTGCAAGAATGGACCCCAGACGAATGCATTCCAGAATTTTTTACATCGCCGCTAGTTTTTAAGTCGATACACGAAGATTTACCGGACCTCAGCATACCGCCTTGGAGTTCCAGCCCGGAAGATTTCATAGAAAGACATCGCGAAGCTTTAGAAAGTAGTTACGTGTCGGAACGATTGCATCATTGGATCGATCTTACTTTCGGTTATAAATTATCGGGATCGGCTGCCGTTAAATCGAAAAACGTTTGCTTACATTTAGTAGACGGTCATCAATCGTTGTTTAATTCGGGCGTCGTTCAATTATTTACGACGCCTCATCCGGCCAGATCTTCGGGCTTCCAAAGTCCGTGGTCGGGGAGGCTGCCGCCGAAATTACATTTTACGAACATCAAACATCGGAAGAAACATCGCGATCTCAGTTGTTCGTCGGCCAATGCGGAGTTACAACGTCAAAGTGAAGACGAAGACGTTTCGTCAGCTTACGAAGAGGACGGTTCTCAAACGGTTAACCGATCGCCGCTCGCTTTGACGCGGATACTATCTCGGTCAAAGACGTCACTTAACGATGATTCGGGCAAACAAGACGGAACTTCCGTTACAACGCAACTTAAAGTCAGTCCAAAGACACAAAAGTGTCCAACATTCCTGTCACATATTCAGCCATCTAGTAGTCAGATTACGGAAACAGTATCTGCGAACAAAACGAGTTTTACGTCTTATATTTCGTTAAACAACCAAGATAACTTTCCGGAAACAACTGCGGTTAGCCAACCGATTAGCGTGCAGTCGGCGCCCGTCTCGCATTCTTTATCGGTGCAAAAATCTACGTTGAATTCGGGTGTAATATATTTACCGAAAGAATATAACCCAGCTCTGGGACTACAGACTTTAGAATCGTTTCATAATTTTATTTCGAAAACTTTTCATCAGGGCTATAAAAAGCTCAATGAAAGAAGCGAACACCCGAATGTAAGAACTTACGAAAATACGCCGACAATTTTACCGATAAAACCCGACAGTTTACCAAAATCGGAGAGCGTTCAGTCATACACTTATTTTGATGAATTAGATTTGAATAACGCGTTTACAAATTTGATTTTTACCGAAAGTTACGAAGCCAAATTAGCGAAAACAAAAACATCACAGTCGTTAGATGACGCTGTTTTGAACGATGACTTGCACAAAGAAGACAAAAGTAAAAACAAAAATTATAAGCAAGCCGTTGCAACAAGGAGGATAAGAGAACTTCAAGTTTTGGGTTGTTTAATAGTTGAAATATTTATGTCGAAAAATCTACGTCCGTTAGGTTCGATTCTCCAATTTGATTTCAACGAAAGAATAAAAGCTTGTCTAACAGTCGTCAAGACGTCACCGGAGCAGGTCCCAAACTGTATAAAATATCCGGTGGAATTATTACTTCAAACGAGTCTTCCGGAATCAGAGTATTTCGATCAGTTCCGTTATCCGACTATTACCGATAAAGGTTTACCTCCGCCTTCGGCACATCAATTGCTCCAACCGCTATTGACGTCATCGATTTTCCCATTTCCTAGTCATTTTTGGGAAACCTATTCTTTTTTATCAATAATAGAACACTTTTCTTCTTTAATGCACGATTTGGAAATATCAACGTACTTTACTTGTAACGGAGAATCGTGTTCAAAATATGAAAGCGTGGAAAGAAACAAAATGTTTCTACTTAGAAAAACAAGCGAATGCAAAGTGAAAACTTGTGCGAAAGAAATAGAAAATCTACTGATGAAAATTAACACGAATTTTACCGAAGCTGTCGATTTATTATTGCCGCATATTATCGAAATGATTGAAAATCCGACAACATCTGTTTTAGCCGCATGGTACTTATTCGATCCGATCGCTAAAGCTTTAGGACCGTTACGGACATCCGAAAATCTATTGGAATCAATTTTAAAACTGTACGAAACCGATAGAGAACACGAAGTTCACAGTAACAAAATAATCAAATTGTACCATCATAGTTTTTTACTACGACTGAGCGTACGATTAGGTTTAAAGAAATTTTTAGATAATTTTGTAACTTCGTTAGTAGAGGCCGTCGGTGGCTATAAAGATTTCGATGACGTCGAATATCCGGTCCACAATCACCTCAAAGAAAAACCGAGCGTCGTTCGCAAAACTTCGAATTTGAAATTTGTCGAGGAACCGGAATCCGGCTGTGTGTTGTCTCCTCTAGATGAGGATTCGAGCACAGCTGAATCTGATAAACTTCTTTCTCCGAGCAGTAAGGCTCTAAAAATCGCTTCGAACATTGTAAATACCGAATCGGCAGAACCTGAAGTATTCCTTTTTGATAACGAAGAAAAATTACAGTCGCCGGACGATAACGTCGCTTACGATATTATGGATAAATTAGATTTGAACATAAATCCAACGTTCGGAGGTAATGATGAAATAGAAACGGGATTACCGGCATCCGAAGAAAACATAAACGAACATTTAAAGAGTTTAAAAGTCGACTTGGAAAGTATCGATACGAATAATGAAAATGTGCCTCATTGTCCGATGTCACCGACAATTCCGATACCGTCGCAGTGTCACAAAAATGAACTTGTTTCCATTCATTGTGAAGTTGGTAGCAGGAAGAGTACAGATGAATATAGTAATAGCCAACCTGAAGCAATTGATAAAAGTGGATTGTTTCCAGCTAACTTCAGTGGAGATATCGAATCTCCAAAACTTGAAGAGCCTTCGACTTCTTCGTCATCGGTTCCAATGCATAGTGTTTCGAGACATACCAGAGAAAATACCAAAATATCCGATATAAGCGCTATTAGTTTAGTTTGGTTGTCACATCGGTTAGGACCTGTTCTGACTGCAAGATATTTGTCGAGAAACTTATTAAGGATGTTGACGTTGTGTTATCTAGGAAAAGAAAATTTGATGGCGCTTCCGAAAGAAGTAATCATCGATAGGTATGGTGATAATTTGGATTCATTATCGATAGCCAACGGAAGAGTCGTCGGTGATCAAAATGCGAGCAGGGTTTTAGATTGTTTGGCATCGATTGCGGGTATGTTTTGTTTTTAATAACGTATTTCTAATAGTGATGCAACGATTACGATTACGAACGATTATTGCAATTGTACAGTAAGACCTCGCTTAACACTGTTTCAGTATTACGCGGTTTCTAAAAAAGAAAGTTTAGCCATTATAACGTAAATTACAGATCAGTTTATACAAAGTGATTCAAATGTTGATAGAGTTCAAATTTCATTGATACAATATCTTGCTATCGACAACAGCTTGCTGAATGAAACAGAAAAAGGCAAACGACAATGAGGAACCTTTCTCATCACAAACATAACTTCTTACTCGAACTTTTATTTGATTTTCGTAAATATTTTATAAACAAAAATCTGTATTATTAATTAATAAATGTATTATTAATCTGATAAAAAAGTATTTCACAATTAAACAAAAAAAAACTAAAAAATTTTCTTATTCTCGGTTCTGTTTCACTTATGTCTATTATCTACGTTTTAAAATGACCTTGTTTAGCGCTGTTCCGTATAGCGCAAGAACTTATTAGAACGCATTTCCCGCGTTAAGTGGAATCTTACTGTACGATTAATCATAATCTATGGTTATTTTACGATTATTGTCAACGGTGCAACAGACACATGTTTATGTGGCTACAGCTAATACATATGTGTGTGTTTGTGAATAGGTACTACAGTAGAACCTTGATAAGTTAAAATCCAAGGGAAACGTTAAAAAATTTAAGTTATCGAGTTTTTTACTTATCGAGAGTTGAAGTTAGAGAGGTTGTCAGAGTAAAAGTTTTGACTTACCGAGGTTTGTGGATTTTATAGAGGATGAGTTTAGTTCAATAGAGGATAATACTTTAACTTATGAAGGTCACCAAAATATTATTTTAAGTTATCGAGGGCGATTTTCAGAATATTTGTTTAAGTTACCGAGGTTTTGTGATTTAAGTAATGGAGGTTTTATGCTTTCATGGGAAGGGAGCTCAAAAAATTTTTAACTTACAGAGGTTTTTAACTTATCGAGGTTCTACTGTAGTTTAGTTTAGTTGTTGAAGTTGAACGTTGCTTTGTTACATGTGCGGTTCGGATATTTAATTGCACTTTTTTAAATGTTCATCTCTTCGTTGAATTAGCGATATTTGGGAATATTTTACGAAAGCATCAATCAGTAAAGATTATTTTACGTTACCTATATCTTCAATTCATCTATAATACTGAGCTGGGTGGAGTAGTGGTGACAGCACTAGACTCGTATTCGGGAGGTACCGGGTTCGAATCCCGACGGGGGCAGATGTGACTGGGACTTTTTCTTACTGCCTCTCGCCGATAAACGGTAATTTCTGTATCGGCCATCTTGATTGAGGTTTTCCATGGTTTCCCTCAATTAATTTCAGATAAATATCGAGGTGGTTCCTTATTTGAGGCCATGGCCGATTACCTATCAAACTCCTAGTTCAAACATTACCTACCTTATCCTAATTTCCTATAATTTCTTCATTCGCCCATTGCTATTACATAAGTTGAAGTTTTAAAAAATGTAGAAAATTTCGGGAAGTGATAAATAGAAAATAGTAATGGTGCGAATGGCGTCTGTTATGACATAAAATCGAGAAACGGACGTTAAACGCATTATTATTATTATTATTATTATTATTATTAATTCATCTATAATCGTAATGTTAATCGTAATCGTAGGAATCGTTGCATCACTAACTTCTAATTTTGTGACGTCTTTTTGAAATATAGATTTTTTTTGTTCTTAGCACTGTATGGAGAGCAGTTTATTTTGCTTCAGTATTTGCCTCATATGAGCGAGTTAATTGCAATGTGTAAGAGAAAGATGACTGCAAATCTTGAAGGCGGATTGGTCAGTTGTCTTGCGTTACTGAAATATTTAATACCGTACCTTACAGATGCAACACTAATGGACCAGTTACAGGTTAGGTATTGTTATTTTTGTTTTTCGGTGCGTTGAGTATTAATAAAATTAGAGTTTAAAAAAACTAAAACAACACCCTTTTATGAACTAAAAAATGCAAAATAATTTGGCAACAAAACTGTAAAAAGCGTGGGGTGCTATCTACTTAAATTTTCATAATACATTTATGTTTACAATTAGCTATTAAATGAAAAATGTATTACCGATATTAAGCACTTCACGCTTTTTACAGTAAAGCTAACTTTGTTGTAAAATTATTTTGCATTTTTTAGTTATTAAAAGCGTGTTGTTTTAGTTTTTTAAACTCTAATTTTAATTGTAAAACTAAAAAACAATATTGAATTTGACTATAGGGTAGGCAACGTAGTCACTGTACAGCGTGTTAGCTTGCTTGCTGTAATTTTTCAAGTTTTTTATCCTGAAGGTCCTGTTCAGGATAACGGGACAAACTTATTAAATTATTGTATTGTCTTTGGTTCTTGGTAAGTGTGCAAAGTTTCAGTTTAATCTGACGTTTTGAAGTAGGTGAACTTCACGTTCAAAGATTCCATTACAGACAAACAGGTGAAACAAATTAAAACGTGTTACAAAGAAGAAAAAATGTTAGGTTGTGTTTTCTTTTTCAGGATATACTAATTAAGAGTATTATAAACCCGTGTATACGTTTGGCTGGTACAACAAAGCATGCGTTCCCTTCTGGTCCGGTGGCGCGGGCAGCGTTGATACGAAAACTATTGGACACTCTGTACATACTCTCGAGACGTGTCGGAATCGATGTAACTAGGATGTGTATCGCAGCTCCGGCTTTGCAGAGATTATTTCTTACTTTCGATAAAGTTTTCGGACAAAACACCGAAAGTGCTTTGAATACTTACAGCAAAGTAAGTGCAGCATGTGAACATATTTTTATCGGATGAATCATCGAATGCATCGTTCATCAATTCATTTCAATAAATTCACGAAATTTCACACGCACTGGGTTTTTCAACATCACTAACATTAATTCATTTCATTCATAAATCATACACAGTTTTTTACACAACACAAAACTGCACCGTTTTAGGTTAGATCGATAGCGTTTTCTTTTCGGAGTAGTTTTTGTCTGAATTCGATTGTTTTTTGTCTCAAGTTTGTGTTGTGTTAACTGTAAGCATTTAGCATGCGACTGTTTTTCATCTAACAGTTCGATAGCCAACCACTTGATGATATACAAAGTTCTGTTCGCTCTGTGGAGGAGTCTAGTTACTTGGAGTTACGCAGAGATGGCACTACTGCCGAATGGAAACTCAAGAAAGGAGGGCCGATGTCCATGAGGTTCGGACAAGTTCTTCCGGAATCCGATGACAGCTGGTCGCCGCCGATCGTGTCTCTCGAATCGTTGAACGCCGAAGAAAATGAAATGGACGGCATTCGAAGAAAGGTATCGTTCTCTTTCTTATTATTAAAGTTATTCACCTAGTGACTAGCACCATATATTAATAGTAATTACGTCTGTATTTTTTTTAAATAAAAAACGGTTATATGACCATAAATTACTATTTCTTTTTTAAGGTGGTTCGAACATTACCTCGTGATCATAATAGAATCTAAATTTTTTTTTAATAAAATTAAATTAAAATTAAAAACTTGAAT
Source organism: Venustoraphidia nigricollis (assembly GCA_034508555.1). Lineage (NCBI taxonomy): Eukaryota > Metazoa > Arthropoda > Insecta > Raphidioptera > Raphidiidae > Venustoraphidia > Venustoraphidia nigricollis. The sequence continues at coordinate 1,043,889 of JAVRKA010000030.1, forward strand.
GCATAAATTCATTATTATACTTTAGAGGTGATCTATGATAATTTATAATTAAATTGAGTTAATAATTTAATTACCAAAAATAATAAATAAATGACTTTTGACTAAAGTAGTCTTCTGTTGATTGGTGATTCTGTATTGGACTGATAGCGGACTGACATTTTCGTGAATTTTCGGTCTTTCTTGTTAAAATATTTCTAATAACCTTCGTCAGAAAATTTCAATTTTATTTTTAACGTATTCTACGGAAGTTAGTTGATAATTATAGTAGTTTTTTGTTTTTTTATCTTTTCCAGGAGTAGCTACATAACACGATATGTGTGCGTTTTGCTTACATTCCCTATAGGCTACATGTTAAATTATTTAATAATTAATTACACGAAAACTCTTCCTCAGATCTGCTTCAAAAAATTATTTTAGACGTATGCGATAGCGATTAATAACATATTAAAAAATTAGCTTTTAATCTTTAAAAGTGCTTTAATGTCCGAACCACCTTAAATATTATGTTTTATAGATCAACATTTAATATTTTAATGTTTGAGAAAATAATACATAAACATTTGACATAATTTGACTACAGCAGCATACTGCGTATAATGTGTATGACAGAGACAGATAGAGTTGAAAAGTGAGTAACAAGCAAGATTACTAGAATACTAGTAGGTTGGGCGTAAGAGGCTATAAACATGGTCATGTCTGTGATTGGTTAAGTCGAATGCTTCCATCACCGACACCCTTGGCTTGGTTATTCAACTATGTTTATCCCAACTATTTGGAAAAAAACTCCACAAGCCTACTTCTCACGCCCTCTCGCGTCTCGCCTAGTCAAAGCGTCAACAATGCTAATGCCCGACCTTAGTTTCTAGTAATCTTGAGTGACAACTAGTTTGACAGTTGTTTCGAATAATCAATTTTTGAAAATTTTGTCTGGAGCCAATTTAGTTTAGGTTTATTTTTATGTACATATCACCATAGCTGGGCACCGTTAATCAAATACTTAACTTCGTTAATCGTTAATCCGTTATTAAAAAAGTTAACTTCGTTAATCGTTAAGCCGTTAATCTTGCAGGTTAACGATTAACGAATCGTAAATCGTTAACTCGCGATAGAAATTCTATTTTATATTTAATGTTAATACGGGCTATGGAAGTTTAGGCAGGTCATGAAATATTAGTAAAAGAAGGGTGTATCATTAGAGTTTTTAATAATAAATGTTCAACTCAAAATACAGCTAGTCTGACATAAGGTGCATATTCCCGTTCATAAACAACAATATATTGAAGTGTCCTTGTGAATTGTAGGTACTTAATTAACGATTGAACGGACTTATGGCAAGTTAACGGAAGTTAATGTGTCCGTTAACATTTTTTAAAGTTAACTGAACAGTTAAATCGTTAAGCACTTTGTTAACTTCGTTAATTAACGGATTAACGAGTTAATGCCCACCTATGCATATCACTTCACATTTTAATAATCAATTACTTGAAACTAGATGTGCAAAAATTAAAAAAAAATAGCTGAAAGTATGAGATATCCATAAATACAAAAATTTCAATTTTTTGTCTGGAAACTATTCTGCATCGAAAAAACATTTCGAGATATTTCGGTATATTTGACCATAACCTCACTTTAATGTTACAGGCATTGGATGAACTTAGACAAGTATACACTCCAAAATTAGCACATCAAGCATATTTACCATTTCTCCGATACCTTGGCGTTGAATGTCTGGACATATGTTTAAAAAATCACGCACTGATACGCGATTTGTGTTACGACTACGAACAAGAAGTCCAATTAACAGACCCAACGTTGGCAACTTCAGACTTGTACATATCAGATTTTAAAATATCGCAAGCAAACGATCCCATCACCGAAACAACCGGTAGTTTCGGAAGCAATGTATCGGTCGTCGGAAATAGAATAGACGTGTCGGCGAACGCCGAAACCACGAAAAATGACGATATTTTGAACTTGATCAGCAACAAAATGGAGAATACTAGTCGACATTTGCGTGGGAATTGGTTGGCTTATTGGGAACACGAAATCGGCCGTGCCGATAAAGATATGAGATTCAACTTTAAACAAATCAAACTGCAAACTTTTTGTGGTCATGTGAACAGTGTTAAAGCAATACACGTGTTGGATAATGAAAATAGTTTCATGAGCGGAAGCCGAGACAAAACTGTCAAACTGTGGTCCCTAAGAAGTCAGGTATGAGATTTTTTATGTGTTTTTTTGACTGGTACCATGGAGACTATACCGGGTGTCTCAGAAATCGCGCACCCAACTATTGAGAACGAAAGAAAAAAATATTCTGAGCCCAAAAATCCATGTTTGGAATTTTTTTGATAACGTAGTTAATTGGTAATTAATTAATGAAAGTGACCAATCAGGAGCGCGCTACAGAAAAATAAAAAGTGAGTGGGGAGGCAGTAGGGGACGCGAGAGTGAGACGCCAGAGGGCCTTGACAAGACAGATGCGAAAAGTGGAAATCACTGGCGAACGCTAATTAAGTTATTTTATTCATTAAGAATTATTAGTGTAGTTTAAAAAAATAATTCAAAACTGGACTCAGACAAAAACTCTGGAAAGCTTTGATACAATAAACTTATTTATTTAGAAATATTAAAGCATCTTCATATTATAAATCTCTCGGTTTGTCTGAGTTCATCGGTTTTTTATTTCAATAATAATAATTATTATTTTAGTAATTAACCGAAATAAATCAGCCGACGACACTCTCTTCTGTTGCGCGCTCCTGATTGGTCACTTTCATTAATTAATTACTAATTAACTACGTTATCAAAAAATTCCAAACATGGATTTTTGGGCTCAGAATATTTTTCTCTTTCAATCCCAAAAATTGGATGCGCGATTTCTGAGACACCGATATAAAGGAACACGACTCATGGAAGAAATTGACAGAATCTGCCCACTAAATCGTGTATATATTAGTTTATTTACGAAATGAAGTTGCTTGCAGTACTGTTCAAAATTTTTTTTATTGAAATAAATTACAACATTTCAACCACTTTTGTGGTCCTTTTCAAGTTTTAAATACGTCCATAAAATTAAAATTATATGTTAGTGTTTTCTTTTTTTACCACTGGCGTCGCTAATTTACATTTTGTGCTGACGTGATTTTAATTTGTAACTAATTTCCAGGTGTCATTTGAATTTTGCGATGATAGATTGTAGATTATAGACGCTCAACATCTGAGGTCATCAGCGTCTATGAATTTTGCTATGGAAATTTTCTTTATTTGTTTACTTCAATTAAAGCAGGCTAAATTATCAGTATATATTATTTCTTAAATGTGTTTTTTGTCGGTATGAAATATCTCCCTTAATACTGTATCAAAATTAATATTTGATACGCCATTTTGGAGATTATTTTTCTCTCTAATGACGAAATATAAGTTAATATCTTAAAACTAATGTTTTCATTAAAAAAACTGGTCAAGTGCGAGTCGAGCTCGCAAGATTAGGGTTTCGTACTATTCCGTTTTCTGTGAGTACTTTAAGACTTAAGATTTTCGTTTAGGTTTTCCTGTTACCTATAGGTGAGACCCGACATTCCCTATTTTTTTCAAAAATTTAGGCCCAGTAGTTTCGGAGATGGTGGGGGGTGGCCAAATGTTCATCTATTTTCTTAAATAACTTTAAAACTATTTATTTTAAAATTATAAAAAAAATATATTGGAAACCCTTACGACAAGCTCTTTCATTTGATATGTCAGACAATACAGTTTTTTTTTAATTTCCTAATTTTTTTCCCAAAAATGACCCTCATGTTCAAAATTCATTGATTTACGTTATATGTCCGTCTTTTGGTCACCGACTTACATATTATGTGTACCAAATTTCAACTCAATCGGTCCAGTAGTTCGAAGCAAATTGGCTGCGACAGTAGGACGGACAGACACACGAGTGGTCCTATAAGGGTTTCGTTTTTACCTTTCGAGGTACGAAACCCTAAAAATTACACTTTATAAATTTTAACAATTTCATTACAGAAAATAAAATTCAGAAAAAACAAATGTCGTCATCTGGTTACAAACTGTTTATTTAATTTATCCTTAACTGATATTAATTATCGATTTAAGTTCCTGAACTTACTCGATTTAAAAAAATTAATAGGATCCGTTATCCCTAGTTTTCAATGACTTATGTACTTGTCTTCTAAATTAAACTTTATATTTTATCAGGGAGATGGCACCACTGTATCGAACCCTCAGTGGACATACACAGGACATAAAAAGTCAGTATTAGCGATAACATTTATCGAATCGTTACGTGTTGCTGCATCGTGTGACAGCACCGTCCATATTTGGGACCCGTTTATGGGAACTTTAATAAGTCAATTAGATGGCGCCACAAGGTCATTGCCTATAAACGCACTGTGCGCTATGCCGGCGCCTAGTACAGTCGTATTGGCCGCCACAACCGATGGCACGATTCGTCTTATTGATACTCGGCTGTGTTCTTACATGCATGAACTTAAGGTAAGTCAGGTTAGAAAATTTACGAAGCCAGAAACATCCCCTGTAATAATAAAAAAAACCCGGGTCGCAGTGCCCAAACCCTGCCGACAATATAGTGTATTTGCTTATACAGGCAGTGTGGTTTTTATTATGCGAACTTAAGTTGGTTTTTGGGCAAAATAAAAAATTTGACTCCTTAATACACCCCTTAAAATAACATTTTTTTCTTAATTGCAATATTATTATCAATTGAACCTCTATACCAAATTATATACAACTTTCAGTAAATAATTTACTATCTGCAAAGTAATGTTTTTATAAAATTTGTAAGTCCGGTCCTCTCAGGTCAATTTTATTAAAATTTTAGGGACACGTTTTAATTACTACTAAAGGGTTAAATGTCAATTTTGAAACGATTATGAGAATTTTTTCGGCATTTTAGGGCCCAAAAACATTTTTCAACCCCTAAAAACTACCCTTAAAATGGCCCGATTACGCCCATTTTAAATAGGCTTCTTGCGGTGATGGATTTCAACACGTGGGCCGACCCCTAGGTCCCGCCATCCGACCGATGCCAATATTGTATGTTGCCATATGGCAAATACACTAACAAAGGAACGTTTTCATCAGCTTCTTTGTCTGTAAAAATAACAGCAGAGAGAAGAAAATGCTCAGATGCAGAAAGTGTTGTCAAAAAATCTGATTTAACAGTGGCCTTAGATTGAGAGCGTACATACTTTTCCACATGAAACGCATTGTAAAATTTTAAATCAATCCTGCTCGAAAAATAATTGTTCAGTTGAAACAATATTCCTCTTAAACTATGTATACAAGTGCTTAACATCGTTTTTTGTACAATTTACACTTCGAAACAATTTCTTTCTACGCTTTTTGATAAAAATTTAGCTTGAAAAGCAATCTTTTTCAATGTAGATCAAGCAATTGTTTTTATGTGAATACAGTCTAATGTTCTAACTAACATAGAGTTTCACAACTGGCTCCTACATGTATAAACACTAAATGTATGATCACAATCTAAGGTCATTGTCGAATACAATTTTTTGACAATGCTTTCGGCAACTCAACATGAATCTGTTCCAAAATAATCTTACTTTTGAAACAGTTCCAAAATGGATCTTCTTTTGTAACAGCTCCAAACTAAATCTTTCTTTGTTTGAAGTTACTTTTAATTACAACTTTAAAGGGATCCTGTTTTACACAAGTCAAAGAAACGATTTCTTATTTGTGGTCACGTTCTTAAAATAGGTGTGTCTTGTAGGTATCGACGGGTCCGGCAGGCCTAATAAGGTGCCTGGCGGTGTCTCAGTGCGGAAGATGGATGGCTGCAGGTCACTCCACGGGTAGTATAGCAGTACTAGATACACGTACGGGTCGTTTGTTGACGCAGTGGCGAGCTCACGATGGTGAACTACTTCAAATTGTATTACCTGATTCGCATACGCTCGTTACTTCCAGTCTGGATCAAACCATGTCCGTTTGGAACATCTCCGAAGGGAGGCTGAAGTTTCATTTGAAGTAAGTGTCATATGTACATATTTTTGAAGTTATACTTCTTTTGACTGAGGGTGAAATTTTCTCTGTTCCGGAAATTGCGTACGCAGTTTGCAACGAATATGTTGTGAAAGTTGTTTCTGATAATGTCGAAATAGTTATTTCATTAAACAACAAAGTAGGTTATACTAGTGACATCGAACGGAACTTTTTAAAAGCTATTAGTTTATGCTTTTTTGAGCTTTAGTCCTGAATGAAAAACAACTTTTGACAAATGTTGACAGTCTCTTAAGGGACCCGGTCCACCGAGCACTTTTCTTGTCACCAATGCATAATTTTTGAAAATAGTTTAAATCAATTATTTTCATATTAAAAGTTATCACACACACGAAATCTTTCTTATTAAATTGTTATTGAATTGAAAAATAAATATTCTCTTTAGGCAAGATATTTTGGCTATTCAAACGCGCCTGACGTCATAGTATATGTCAAACATCTTGTTTGAACGTATTGATTCTGGTGAAAAAATACCTAGCAACCACACAAGTAGTTACGTTTACATATACTTTGACGTCACACTGGGTTTCGATATTTTATATTTCGCGCGTATTTATTGCATTTTTGTTTAATTGATATTTATTATTTAGCAAACATTTAAAAAGAAAAAATTATTTGGACTTTAATCAGTTGCAATAAAGATTACAAAAAATAATATTTGAACTAAATATAAGTTCAATACATAATATACCCTATTCAGTCGGTATCCGTTTGTAGGCCTCAGACAATGTATTCCATCTCTAGTTAAAAATAATCAATGATAGAATCTATCCAAATTTAAAATATTAAATTACAGAGGAGCAACGGAACCGGTTCACTGTCTTGCCAGTTACAACAATGAACTGATCTCAGGTACGACGGCCAATCGAATCGGTGTACATACATCGATACATCCCGATGCCGCTTATTCCAGTACAAGGTTACGTTCTGAAACGTTTAAAGGAGTTCTTACATCTATGGCCGTTTTACCACTCAACAAATTATTATTGTTAGGAGCCGATGGTGGAAATATTAGTTTGTTGTGTTAAGTCTATACAATTCATTTTTACGCCTAGACACAAAGTATGTTCCAATATTAATTTTGATTTTCAATTGTATTGCGCATGTCAGAATTTATCTTTGATCTTTACTAGTGTGTCAGCTGTCAAAATTTTCTTAGGTTATATTTATCAACGTGTTCGAATCTGAATGTTTAGTCACATTTTGAAAGTACTGAGGACTCATTGCCGTTTTTTTAGTATTTTAAATACTGGGGTTCAGTACTCTTAAGTATTTCAAAAATAAGTCAAACTAGTTAATAGTTTTTATAACCTCATTTCCTAATATAAACTGAATTAGATCGTTTCAGTTTTGTTTGTATGTAACTGAAATGAATTTATGATTTTAGATATTTTATTATGAAATATTGGAGAAATTCCACGATTTGCATGTACAGTACTGAATTTAAAATATCTTGGTTTCCTTTAAAGAAAATCTTTTTTCGTGTGGTTAAGAGTATGTCAATGATGATAATGTATTTTTACAGTCTTTCGCACCAACAGCAAGAACAGGTCTATTTACATATCATCAATACGTAAATAGATCCTCAACCATTGTCCAACAATCACTATATCTCTTGGTGGGAAAGACTGAAGTAGTCTGATCACTTTTTCTGATATTTAAAAAAGTAGGCGAAACCACTTTATATTAATATATAAATTTTAGAGTTTAGGGCGTAATAATTATTGATTTTTGAAATGTTTTGTTTTATTAATATTGTGTAATTTTCACAGCGAGTCTAGAATTTCTTAATTTCAACAATTGGTTATAAGACTGTCAAACTTCAGAATATTTTAGGTAGAAAATATGATAAAAAAACTCATTATTTTTAATAATCAAACAGATTTTATGTGGTGCAAAATTAGAACCCTAAATTTTAACAATAAAGACTTTTTAGTTGTAATTTCTACTTAAAATTTAAACCGCTTAAAAAGTTCGTTCAAATGTTTCTGACCAATATCTATTCAGCGCTTTCAATTATTTATTCAGCATAACGTGTATTACTTAGGCCGTGTTCCGATATATACTGCGAGCACTGTAAGGTGTGATGTCAATTTAGTATACTGCGAAGCTGTTTCTTTATAGTTAGCTATACTGGTTACTGTTTAAAACGGAACGCAGTACAGTATACTGTCATCGACGTTTTTTGGCGTTTTTTTTTTCTTTCTTCAACTAACTGATCACAATAGTCTTTTAAACTTTTTTGCCTCTTGGATGGTGGACTTTTTATTTCGGCGTCTAGAAATTGGAAAAATTTCTCATAGAAACAAGACTTTAACAGAAAATTTTTTCTATAAATTTTCGGTAATTTTGCGAATTAATAAGATATTAAAAGCATAAAATATAAATTAAAGCTTCTAAATGACACATAATATAAATTATATATATATATATATATATATATATATATATGTATTTTATAAAATTTTATAAGTACCCATTTCGTTGGATTTCTGAACGCTGTTGATCACGTGATCAAAGCACTGAGAGCGCCTTACCTCGAAAACACCAGTGTTCACAGTAGGAAAATGGCGACAATTTATGACGTCATATGTTTCCCTAGGATACTGCGACTGTATACTGTCAGTCTATAACGGAACGAATTTCTCCCCAGTAAGAGCACTGAACAGTGCTCGCCGTGTATATCGGAACACGGCCTTAAACTCGTGTGCTGTCAGCAGTGTTAACAAAATATCGAAAGACACCAATAAGTAACTCTTGGACAGTATAAAAATGAATATGGCATGGATATTAATCAGAAATGTGAATGATCTTGATAGTGTTACATGTGCAATTACTAAGATTATTTTATTTAAGGAAGCTAATGATGCAACGATTACTATTAATTCACGATTATTGCAATTGTACGATTAATCATAATCTACGATTATTGTCAATGATGCAATAGACACGAGTTTGCGCAACTACAGCTGATAGGTATATGTGTATTTATGAATAGGTACTAGTATGTTACTTGTTAAACTGTTAAAATTTAACCTTGCTGTGTTACAAATGCGGTTTGGGTGTTTTAGTGCACTTTTTTTATTTGTTCATCTCTTCGTTGAATTAACGTTTTTTGAAAAAAATGTCGCATACTGGAAAGAGAGAAATTAGCGAAATTCTGTGAAAGCATCAACCAATAAAGATTATTTCACAATATAATCATCTATAATCTGTAATAATTGGTTTGTTAATCATAATCGTACGATTGTCGGTTTGTTAATCGTAGTCATAAAACCAAGAATCGTTGCATTATTAAATGAAGCATAACAAATGACATGATATTATGTGTGATGAATCTTTTTGCGTGATTAGTTAGTACAAGATTATGTATGTATATTTAAAAAAAAATGCCAGTGATAATTAGAAAAGTCCTGCTACTAAATGTAGCTATGAAAAAACTGACCAAAGCTTATAGAATTCCAAGAATTCGATATTAAATAGAATATTGAAAGATGAAGGTGTGATTGTTGTTAAAAGTATGTAATGTTATCACAGAATATGGAAATGCAAGTTTAAATATGGACCCCGCCAAGTCACGTTACAGTCTATCGAAGTAATCTTTTCGTATTGATACTGATCTAGTGGTTTGCATCTGAGTATAATAAAAGTATGGATGAAATTAAGTTAGGTAAGAAAGATACTTAGATTTGGCACGGTCTATGTTAGTAGAATCCCTAAAAGTCAATTTTTTAATTGATTTTTTTTGTAAAATTCTATATACAGTAAGACCCCACTTAATGCAAGGGATACATTCCAATAAGTTCCAGCGCTAAACAAGGTCATCTTATCACGTAAATAATGGGGATAAGTCAAACGGAACACTAATAAGATAATTTATCAGTTTTTTTGTGTCATTTATTGTTAAATATTTTATTATTGCTGTAATCATAAATTTGTTTATTGTTAATGTAGATTTTATTCATAAAACATTCATGAAAACCAAAAAAGTGCGAGTAAAGAAGTTGTTTGTGATGAGAAAGGTTTTTTCTCATTTGAATTTTTTTTTTGTGAAGAAGATATTTGCCTTTTCCTGTTTCGTTCAGTAAGCAGTTATCGATAAATTAATGACACTTCATCTTGCCTTTGAACTTCTAAATTTTTTTTAATAATTTTGTATAAACTGATCCATAATTTCCGTTACAAAGGCCAAACGTGTTTTGTTTTTTTTTTTTTGAAACAGTGTTACGGGGGATATTACTGTACTTCTAGTAGAAAATTGTATGTGAGGATATTTGCACAAAATAATATAATTTACTTATTGGGCACTTATAAAGCATTACTTTACTCTGTGATTAAAAATTATGATATAGTAACGGTTGAGTAATGAATTATACGAAAAAAGCTATACATATTATAACTTTCATAAAATAACCTACTGTTATAAATAAATCGTATAAAATATTTTATACATTTTTTTTTTAATAGTTATTCATCAATTTACATGATTAAAAGTGGTACATTTAAGATAAATGAAGTTTTAAAATGTTAAATTTAAAAATTGAAAGTAACGATTGTTTTTTGTTTGTTGAATCAAGCACAAATGCAGATGACGATCAGTCTTTGTAGACCTGTACCGCTCGTAAAATTGAATGCGCTCACTGATCAAATCAGCTGTTAGATGATTCTAACCTCAATTTATTCAAACATTTCATAACACAAGTAATGTAAATTGTTGACAGTCATGTTATGAGTAAAGGTGTGAAAAAATTATAGTGAATTAGTGAAATTATTTAGCAAAGGTTATAAAAACACGTATGTAGTAAACAGGTGTTCAAATTTGCGAATCATTTTGACAGTAAAATGACTTCTTGAAAATCATCGAAGCCAAATCATCAAACACGTAGAATTGACAGCTTGGGAACAATTTCTGAGGTAAGAATTTGTTTTTATATAATATTAAATTAATATTTTATTCTGCATTTGCAGCAAGTATTTATAAAAGCCAAAACGTTATTAAAAGACTCATAGGCTTCAAAAAGGTTATTTATAGATATATTTACGCAACTACTAATATATTCGGTAGATTCTCGATTATATCGCTTCAGATTTCGATTATTATTTTTTGAACTTGCATACCTAATTGTGAAGTTATATAAACATTATCTTAAAGACTACAACACATTTTATAAACATGCAATAGAAATTGTATAATTCCAAAATAATAACAGTATGACGTAATTTTTTCTAAATTTTGAGAGTTTTCAGCTTCTAATCAGAAAACGTAAAAATTATCAAGTTCTGTATTCAGTTTATAAAATAATAAATTAATATACGTTGACCCAAATCATTTTTGCCCATTAGTTGACACTAATAACAGTTTTTAAAAAATAATAGTTTTAGAAAACTTTACTTTTTAGTTCGGTTTGCTATTAAAGCGTGTATTTTTAGGTTTTTTTACACTATTATTTATTTTTTAGTCTTATTTTTTTATCCTGATAATCCTGATCAGGATAATGGGACAATCTTATTAAATTATTGTATGGTCATCGGTCCTTGATAATTGTGCAAAGTTTCAGTTTAATCTGACGTTTTAAAGTGGATGAGTTTCATGTTTAAAGATTCCGTTACAAACATACAGGTGAAGCCAATGATAGTGTTTTAATGAGGGATGGTAGTGGTTATAAAAAAATATTAATAGTTCCAACTTTTGAACAGTATAATGGCCGTGATAATTTTACTTATATTAGGAACATGATGAACATCGATGGTAAAAAATCATCTAGTTTTTGCTATCGATATTATAAATGCTATTTGACATCAATATGTTAATCACAGCTCATGCTAATTAGTTTCTTCCTGACCTGGGAATTGTTTAAAGTATTAAAAACAAATATTTTGTATTTGTTGTGGGAACATAGCAGTTTTTTCGTTTTGATATTCCTGCATCGATGTTTTAAAAAATTTACGTAGCCTCCCTGATTTATACATTCAATAAATGCAAGGTTACTAGATACAGAGGTGAGCTCATTTGGTTGGATAGTAGTTAAGGGATGACGTCATCTAGTGGATTTGTCAATTGGTATTGCCTAGTTGATAAAAATTAAAAATATTAAACGGTCGTCAGCTGACGTTATTCATTAACGAGGTAACCTGTGTATCGAATGACCTTGGGATAATTTTTTTTAATATATTACCGCACCGACTGTTAAACAGTTTAAATGTTATTCTTGAACCACTGCCATATTTTTTTTAAGGGATGGTTGCATTAAAATTTTTAGCAAACGTTTTTTTAGAAAATCGAGGATTTAACAAACAATATAAATAGATTTGTTTTATTTAAACTGGAGCGATATTTTTGATTGATTCTTATTTTGTCTTCAAGTATGGCGAGTTCAATATAAACCAGTATGCACAATAGCTACAATACATTTTCATATAGGTACAACACGTTTTCTAAAAGTAAATTTCACGTTTTTAGTTATTAACTGCACCTGAGCTATTTTAGGCACCGGTAGAACTCAAATAGTTCTTTTCAAGTTTGTGCTAAATTCTCTTTCAGAAACAGTGTGTTATTATTTTGCTTTACCAACTTAGAGCAAGTGAATTTTGAAATTATATTCAGTACAATCCCTATACTGATATTTCAGTACGGTGTTCGGATTGATTTTGAACAGGTGCAAATATACTTTGACCTCATGCAGGTGCATTGTGTTTATTTAGCCATCAGTTATAATGTAATTTTGCGAATGCAGTTAATTTTCTAATTTAATTATTAGACTTAATTAAAACAACCGGAAGTCAAAAATGAACTCTGAAGAAAAAGGCGAGCCTGTCGCTTTATACATATACGATTTGAGCAAAGGATTGGCGGCACAATTATCGGAAGCTTTTCTCGGTATGTATAGTGTTTTGTTTTTGTTAAACAAATGAACGAAACAATTGCCAAGTCGTTACAATAATTGAATATCAATTGTAGGAAAAAAAATTGATGGCGTATGGCATACTTCTATTGTAGTTTTTGGGAAAGAATATCTCTTTGGCGGTGATGGAATAAAAAGCTGTTTTCCGGTAAGTGGATATAATACATTATTCAATTGTTTTACCGCTGAAATAACAAAAGCTAAATGGTCACTAATTTTGCAATGTACAAAAAAAAACCTGACACAATGCTGTGCTAACAAGGAATCGATTTAAACAAAATAATTTCAGTTTGTTTAAATATTAAGGAATAATTTTTATTATGACAGGAACTTCAAATTTCAACGTTTTCTGATAAGTGATTTTTTTTGACGTCATGATTTTGATATTTTGCTAAACTGTTTGTTTTATCAAATGCCTATAGAAAAATAAAGTGTCTGCGTATTTGTTTTTCATTATACATACAAATTTAAAGGCATTTTAAACGAAACGCAAGTATAATTTTCTTGTAGTTCTCCCACGTCATTTTATATTTAGACTTGAATAAATATCACGAGAAAATTTCTCTAATAAAATACAGGGTGTAAGAACTGCATTGTTCTGCCACCTTATAAGCTCTGTCGAGTAGGAAATACGATTGATTAAAAGCGATTGGGTTTTTAATATACCGTGAATTTATTTTAAGATGAAACATACAAATTTCCGTTTACATGGTTACACAATAACATTTCTGACAGCAATATAATTACGCGTTTATTTTAAAATAGAACATAGGAATGCGTACAAGTAATAATAAATACACATGATATTTTGAAAAATTTTCATGACCATTTAGGGCAATGCTTGGCAGTGAATGGGGGAATTTTCGAAAATTTACTTTAATTAGTTAAAAACAATCATAATTTCATGTGTATTTATTATTACTTGTACGCATTCCTATGTTTTATTTTAAAATTAACGCGTAATTACATTGCTGTCAGAAATGTTATTGTGTAACCATGTAAACGGAAATTTGTATGTTTAATCTTAAAATAAATTCACGGTATACATATTTTAAAAATAATAATCAAACTAAGTTCCGATAACGCGCCAAAAGCGCGTGTGACGTAGTAATGTTTTTGTGACTTTGTACCCATGGTTATTTCCTACACAAATAGTACACGACTTGTATCATTTTTACGTCACAAACATTCCTGGCGCGTTTTGTACTCCCGTGATATTTTATAAAGTTTTATACATTTTAATTAATTTATTATTAATTATCTATAGCTTTAATTTTTTTCCTGTTCGTTTTCCAATATTATTTATGATAAATTATTTAAAAAAATACACATTTTGTCGTTTTTAGGGTTCCGTACCTCAAAAGGAAAAAAACGGAACCCCTATACTCTATAGGATCACTCGTGTGTCTGTCACAGCCAATCTGCTCCGAAACTAGACCGATTGAGTTGAAATTTGGTACACATATGTAAGTCGGTGACCCAAAGACGGACGTGTAACGTAAATAAAGGAATTTTGAACATGGGGACCACTTTTAAAGTTTTAAGAAAATGGATGAAAACTAACCATTTCCCCTTATGTCCGAAACTACTGAGCCTAAAATTTTGAAAAAATAGGGAATGTCGGGTCTCACCCATAGTTTACAGGAAAACCTAAAAGAAAATCTTAAGTCTTAAAGTAGTCACGGAAAACGGAATAGTACGGAACCCTTTTCCCACGAGTTCGACTCGCACTTGACCGGTTTTTACATGTGAAACTATATGTAAACATGGATACGAATAGTAAATATATTTGTTACTTGCCGTTATCCGCGCCACTGCCCGCGTTTATAATACGCGCCACGGTTCTAAAAGGTTCTGAAGTTAGTCACAAACAGCGTCGCAAATGCATATTTTAGAGCCGTCCTGGTTGTTTTGTGGGAAAGGAAAACTCCCACCACCTCCCATGTACCGGCACAGAACGTTCGCTCGTCGATGATTGGTTATCGCTGGTTGTCTTGTCAATTGTCGCTTTCGTGCTATAAAGTACAGTCCAGTACGCTATTATTAAGTTGTTTCTTTCGTTGTTAATTGATCAAGATGCCTAATACAGTTTTGCGTAGACAAGCACGAAAAATAATTTTTTTGATGACTTTATGTCAGGAACTAGACGTTTAGATTAAAGAAAGCCGCCACTTGCATCTGGTATGGTCCTATCATCCAATTAGCTGGAATTTTTTTATATAATTCGCCCCTGGTGACCCTAAACACCCCGTATATTCAGCGAGTGGTCATGAACCACGAGACAAAAATATAATATCATAAATAAATATACCTTCTGCCTTAAACTCATTTATATAAACATTTCCTCAAACAAAATATCTTAATTTGTTTTCAAAGACAGGATCATAAAATGTCTTTTGAAATCAAAAATACTAAACAATTATTGGCTGATAAAATTAAAATCTAAGCAAGATAAATTTTGTGTTGGCTAGAAGGATTATTATATGAACAGAGTTACTTAGACTCCTCTAAATTTGGAAGTGGCGTCGTTATTTTTAGATCACCGTGTTTCTCTTTTAGTTTAAGCTAGAGCAGCGTTTCCCAAACTCGGTTCCGCGGACTCGTCTCTGTTTAAAAACTGCACAGTTTGGTTGGCGACGGCCGAACTGTCTGGACCTCGTCCGACAAACAGTGATTCTAGTCAGCGATCTGGAACGCCAGTTTGTAAATGTGAGACGGTCGAACTGTATGAACTTATCCGAAAAACAGTATTAAACATACATATAAATAGAATTGAAGTGTCTATCTGTCTGTCCTAGTTAATCTTTGAAACGGCTGAGCCGATTGTGATGGCACTACACAAACAGGTATAATACTCGCCACGGTTCTAAGAGGTTCTGAAGTTAGTCACAAACAGCGTCGCAAATGCATATTTTAGAGCCACCCTGGTTGTTTTGTGGGAAAAGAAGACTCCCACCACCTCCCAGTTGTCGGTACAGAACGTGCGCTCGTCGGTGATTGGTTATCGTTGGTTGTCGTGTCACTTGTCGCTTTCCTGCTATAAAGTACAGTCCAGTACGCTATTGTTAAGTTGTTTCTTTGATTCTTAATTGATCAAGATGCCTAATACAGTTTTGCATAGACAAGCACGAAAAATATTTTTTTGGATGACTTTATGCAAGGAATTAGACCTTTAGATTAAAAAAAATTAAAAATAATAATATAGCGCAAGTTTGTAGTTTTTCAATCGACTGGACCTGCGCAAGCCTCCATTTGCATATAACTTCAAAACCTTTTAGAACCGTGGCGCGTATTATACACGGTCTTTTGAACACACTACCCGAATAGCTGGTACTCAGTATCCTTAATTCGCGACAATTTCACAAGTCTCTAAGGAGTTCGCAGGCGAAAAAGTTACGGAGCCGCTGACCTAGAGCATTCCTTTTCACGATTCTCTTACAGCGACGTCTATCTATGCGACTCTCCATTCTTACCTCCCGGCTACTTTGAGGTGAGTCCATCCCTCCAAGAGTGTTTTCACTGACCGGTGACCACATTTTATCAAGTTCATTCACTTATATTTTTTTTATTGTTATATTTTTTTTATTTTAATCAGTGCAAAAATCTGGTGAGTTCAACATAAGATATATTATTTCTACAAAGCTGCAGAACGCTATATAATTGTTATAAACATTCATTGTTACAATGCTAAATTAGAAAACCATATTTTTTATCCACCAACACCGTCGGGACTTAAACCTGAATCTTTCCACTTCCGCGGCGGAATGAGTTTATTTGTTGTATGTGATTAACATAATTTTAAAGATCCAATTATCGGTAAGATATTTCTAAAACAAGACTCAAAAAGTTTACTTTTTTGTTTTAACAGTTGAAGTTGTAAAGCCTTGTGATTATTAAAAAAAAATGAGAATCGGCAGTTTATTATTTAATTGTGGTTAGGTTTTCGTGATGGAATTCTAAACGCACAGAGATGAAGTTACATGCAGCGCGCTTAGTAATAAAAATTAAAAATAGATTTTTACCAAACAAGTGAAGGCATACTGCATCTGAATTGCGTTGCGTTGCAGCGCGTTTGTTACTCAGTAATTAAGTTATTTATTTAGCGACACATTTTACCTGTGGCTTCGCTCACGTGAAAGTCGTTTTTGCCCGAAAATTGTCGCGCGTTAATGTTGCTTTTAATACGGGAACGCTATTTTAACCCGCGTGTATCCGGACAAATAAATATCCCAAAATTCGTATTTTCTCTGCTTTAAATAAAAAAGAACTATACTTTAAGCGTGAGTATAATCATTAGTGTACTAAGTTTCATAAAAATCGGTGCAGACGTTTTCGAGGCAGGTTTAACGCATTTGAAAAAAACCCGCAACGAAATTACAGCCATAAATCTCGTTAGAATTTTGCAATGTGTCTTTCTGACTCGTTTTGTTTTATGTTTATGAACAAAGACGGATTGACTACCGCAATTATCGCTATCTTTTTCTGTTATTTTGCTTGTGCAGCCCAGATTAGCACTCCATATCTACACCTCATTGATAATAATATTGAGGTGTAGATATGAAGTGCTAATGTACTGCTACGCATATATAAACCGACAGGAAAGAAAAAGCGATAAACACGGTATATGTATGTCTCTTTCTGGTCCATCTTGTTGTATGATGTTGAACAAAGACGGAATAACTACCGCAATTATTGCTATCTCTTTCTGTTATTTTACTCGCGCAGGCCAGGCGAGTACTCCTTGTCTATACCTTATTGCTTCGATGTTTAGGTACTAAAGACGTTCAAACAGTGTTGTGTTTTGTTTTCAGGGTGCATTGGTTCAGTTGGGTCGCCCTCACAAAATAGAAAATCTCGGCGAAACGTTCGTGCCGTTTTCTGTTTTTGAAGACTATCTATTTGGATTAGCTGAGAGCAGTTTTGCGTATGTGATTTTTTTTACTGTACAGTTGGTAACAGTGGTAGAAATTGATGAATAAGATAAAAAAACTTATCCTATTCGCCGCACGAAGCGTCACACGTTATTATTTCCCCATTTTTTTTCGAAAGTAGATTTTCTACCACTAGTTATAGATTACACCAATACCTCGCTATACGGCCGCTCTATATTGAGCATTTCACTCAAAATTACTAGAATACTGAAAGGTTAGGCGTAAGAGGCTATAAACATGGCCACGTCTGTGTTTGGTTGAGTCGTTTGCTTACGTCACCAACGCCCATGACTTGGATTTTCAATTATTGTTATCCCAACTGTTAGGAAAAAAACTCCACAAACCTACTTCCCCCGCCCTCTTTCGCGTCTCGCCTAGACACACCTTCAACAATGCTAACGCGCAACCTTTGTACCTAATAACCATACATTTCGCTCTAACGACCTTTCTTAATTATGGCACTTTTTCGATTTATGGCTCACAATGTTTTGTTATAATGGCCAAATCCCGAGGGAGGACAGTGTGGTGTAGTGGTCAGCGTTCTGGCTTCTGGACCCAACCCGCATCGGCTCGTGGGTATTTGTGATGCTGATTTATTTAACCCAGTTTTGATATTTAATGTTAGTGACCAAAGTACCTTAAGGTGGATTAAGGTCAAGCCCCCAACTGATATTATCTCGTATATGTGTGGACAAATACAATTCGAAATACCTTTTTGAAAAAAAGGTGTCCCGAGAAGTAAACTTAGTCATTGCAGTTCCAAGTTTATACAATACAAACCTTAGACTAAAGATAGAATATTTTTCGTTTACAGTTAAAGTTTTGTGTTTTAATACTTCAGATTTTGACATGTGACGTCACGAGACTTATGACCCCCCGCTCCTTGTCACACAATGTCACACTTTGTCGACCCCCCCCCCTCTGAAAGTGTGGCGTAATTTGTGGATGGCCCCTAAAGCGAGGTATGGATGTAATATATTTTTGTTGGATGTAAGTAATTTTAAGTATATTTTCCAGCGGTGAAACATATAACTTGTGGAATCACAATTGCAACAATTTCTCCGATGACATTAGTCACTTTTTATGCGGTCACGGTATTCCATCGCACATTTTAGAACTTAGCGAGTCGGTGCTATCGACTCCGTTCGGTCAATCGTTGAGACCGTTACTGGATCAGCTAGGTGTAGGACCGCAGCTCGAAACGATACATCGACCGGCCGAGAGACCAGCGTCGCCCGATCTGCAAAGGCTCAATCAACAAATCGAGGAAGCAAGGTCTGAAACTAATAACGGTCAGTCGCCATCATCCAAAGGTGATAGCTATGACCGTGTTTAGGATAATTTGCCGTCCGGTTACTTCTTTTTTTGGTTGTTGCTTTGATTTGACAGCTTCTAGTGTGCGGCATATTTATTTCCTGCTTTAAAATACAACAGCTTTGTTCGCGGTGCTGATCCAGTGTAGTTCAGATGTTGATGACCTTCGATGTTGAGCGTTTATAATCTACAATCAATCAATTAGTGTAGTTCAGTATAGAAATACTTGACGTGTACTACACTCATTGAATTGTATATAATATGGAGTGCTAATATACTACTGCGCATGCGAACCATGGATCTAGAAATTCCTATGTCTATGATAGAAACCGACAGGACAGAGAACGCGATAAACACGGTTTATGTATGTCTCTTTCTGATCTGTCTTGTTTTATGTTGTTGAACAGAGACGGAACGGCTACCGCAATTATCGCTATCTCTTTCTGCTATTTTTCTTGGAGCACCAAGGTACTATGTATAAAAACCTACAGAAAAGAGAAGGTGATAAATCGGTATATGTATATTTCTTTCTGGTACATTATGTTGTTGAACAAAGATGGAATGGCTACCGCAATTATTGCTGTCTCTTCCTGCCATTTTTCTTGCGCAGCCCAAACTAACACTCCATTGACTACACTGTTATAGCAACGTGAACAAAATTGTTTTCCTAATAGTCAATTTTGAAAGTAATAAAGCAGAAGATGTAACGAAATATTGTGGAGTATTGAAAAATTAACTTCGATATGAAAATGTTTTTGTACCACTTATTTTGTTTGTTTTTTTAATTTGAAATGCGTTCGGCACAACCGTTTTAAAGCTTAAGAATATAAATTTTATATATATTTTTTGGTGACATGGGTGCCTCTGAATTATACATATTTATTGCGACAAGTTACATATAATCTAAAGCAAGGTTATTCGATACAGAGGTGACGTCGTTTCGTTGGATAGTTGTGGATGGATGACATCATCTAGCAGACTGTCAATTAATATTGCGTGGTTGATAAAAATATTGAACGTCATTCATTAATGAGGTAACCTGTGTATCTAATAACCTTGAATGTGCAGTAGAACGCTGGTGAACTCAGATGTTTAGCATCAATAATCTACAAGTTTTCTTTCTTTGTGCAACCAGAAAAGCCCTTAGTAAATTTGAAAAGTTTAGTTTGGCGGTGGTTCGGTTTTAGAATTTTTATTAACTGTTACATTTGATGAAAACGGAAAAGTTAATTACAGTAAGACCTCGTTTAACGCTACTCCGCTTAACGCTGTTTCAGTATTACGCGTTTTCTAAAAAAACAGTTTAGCCACTATAACGTAAATTATGGATCAGTTTATACAAAATGATTCAAATGTTGATAGAAATTCAAAGGCAAGACGAAGTGTCATTGATGCAATATCTTGCTATCGACAACAGCTTGCTGAACGAAACAGAAAAAGGCAAACGACATTAGATAACTTCTTCACAACAAACAAAATATATCAAATGAGGAACCTTTCTCATCACAAACATAGCTTCTTACTCGAACTTTTGTTTGATTTTCATAAATGTTTTATGAACAAAAATCGATATTAGCAATTTAAATACATTTATAATTAATGTGATAAAAAAGTATTTAACAATAAATGTTGCAAAATTACACAAAAAAACTAACATTTTTTTTAATATCTCGGTTCTGTTTCACTTATGTCTATTATCTACGTATTAAGATGACCTCGTTTAGGGCTGTCTCGTATAGGGCAAGAACTTATTGGAACGTATCTTCCGCGTTAAGCGGGGTCTAACTGTATAATATAATTTTAAAAAATTTGGACGTTAAATTATGGTTTAATTAATTTTCTTATTTTTTTAGAAATTTTAATTTTTATCTCAGATTATGTTACATGCTGTTTAATATACTACGTTTATATTTATTTTAAAAGAAAAACAAAAGGTAAATCAAAGTATTTTAATCAAATAAAAAATGTGGAATTAATATTCATTACAGTAATGCTAACTTCATAAAAAGTAATATCACGACATATAGTATAAATAATTAGTAAATTTGTCCGAATTGAAAATTCGCAAAGTGGTTAATTTATATGTAATACGTTTTTTGCTATTTGTCGATATTTTGAATATCCGACACATTTTTAAATAATATATTTTTGTTTCATATGTTAAAACAAAAGAGATCAGTATAATAGGCAATATTTTTCGTGGTTAACATAAGCATAAATTAATAGAAAACTAACATTACTTATAAGTTGTAGTTTTAATAAAACTATTAAAATTATTACTCAGTATCGTTGTTTATTGCAATGTTTTTTGTTTACTAATACTGGCGCCCCAACTGCTTAAAACTGTACTTTTTTTTAAACATTGATTGTTAAAATACTGATACATGAAGTTTTATCTATTAGCTCTGCTGAGTTCACGTGTAACGGGGGCAGACCTGGGCAATGTGAGAACTTAGTGCTTGTAATAATGCTTTAAGGTAGTTATAGCGTGGTATAATAAAAATCACTTTTCGACATATTTTGCTCATTTTTTCCATAGGCTTAAAATAACGTTTTGTAATAAATCCCGAAGTTTCAGAATTTTTGACCGTTTAGAACGCGAGATAATAACAAAGTTCGCAATTTTCACAGTTAGCATTTGAAAAATGCGAACACTGTTATTAATTATCTCGCATTCTAAACGGTCAACAATTCTGAAACTTCGAGATTTATTAGAAAACGTTATTTTGAGCCTACGGAAAAAAATGAGCGAAATCTGTCGGAAAGTGATTTTTCTTTGTTACACCACGTTAGAACTACCTTAACTAGCACTTATAATGCTTAAGGCACTTTGTAAAATAGATGCTTGATGCTTAGAGCACTTGCATAACTACTTGCTACTTATTAAACACGTAAGCATTTTACATTGCTTAATAAGCGTTCTACAAGCTTATTAAGCATTAGGAATGCTTAATATGCATTTTAAATGCTTAATAAACACTTTCAGTACTTGATAAGCACTTTCAAAATTTAATAAAACATATTTCGTCTATCTTTGATTCTTATTTCATTTGATGTAAGGAGATCAATTAGAAATATTGTTCGTGCCCAAAATTTTATATCTTGACTTAATGTTGGAAGTTAAGAAATAAGATTTAAGAAGTTACTTTAAAATACTTGATACTTTACAATACTTTAGTAAGTGTTCGATGCTTTTAAGCATTTTTCAAAACGGAAGTTCTTGTTCTTGATGCTTCAAATACTTCAGTAAGTGCTTGGTGCTTCAAGCTTTGCCCAGCTCTGAGCGGGGATTATATTAAAGTAATTCTAAAGAGGGACGCAAATATTGGAGTAACTCTGGGAGAGACAAACAAGTTTACGCACCGCTATAATAACAGCGAGCAAAAATAATTTAAAGTCAAAATAATTGTTATATATGCAAAAAAAAAAAAAGCAAGTTTTATCAGATAATTGATTTTTCAGTGTTATGTCGTTTTTTTAACATTAGTGACGTAATGAGTGTTGTCATTTGTTTGTACCTAATAATTATAAGGTAAGCGATCATCATACGATTTCAGTTGTTAATCATTGAGCTGTAGATATGGAGTGCTAATGTACTACTGCGCATATAAAAACCGACAGGAAAGAGAAGCCGATATATACGGTCTCTTTCTAACCTGTCTTGTTGTATGCAGTTGAACAAAGGCGGAATGTCTACTGCAATTATCGCCATCTCTTTTTGCCTTCTTTCTTGAAGCACCATTCTACTACTGCGCATACAAATCAACAGAAAAGAGAGAAACGGTATATATATATCTCTTTCTGGCCTGTCTTGTTGTACGCTGTTGAACAAAGGCGGAATGTCTACTGTAATTATCGCTATCTCTTTCTGCCTTCTTTCTTGGAGCACAAATGTATTTCTGCGCATATAAATCCGCAGAAAACAGAAACACGGTATATGTGTGTCTCTTTCTGACCTGTCTTGTTGCATGTTGGTGAACAAAGACAGAATGTCGACTGCAATTATCGCCATCTCTTTCTGTCATTTTGCTCGAGCAGCCGACTAATACTCCATATCTACAGCTTATTGTCGTTAATTTTAATTATTTGTCAAATAGTGAGGCCCAACGCCTGCACATTTTCGCACCACTGCTTATGACGATTGAAATTGTTATTAATTTGGAATATTTTTTTAGGATAAAATCCGAACAACTCGAAAAGAGACGTAATTCGATAAACGAGAAACTTGCCAGACGTGAAAGAAAAAAAGAAAAAAAGCGGCTGAAACAGTTGCGTGAAAACGGACTTTTAGTACCGGAGACAGAAAATAATAACGAATATTCCAACATGACAGATACAGGTAATTTTATGTATTAAAAATTAATATCAGACTGTTTGTAATGTCAAAGAAATCAAAAGACGGATTATTGGTATTATTTGCAATGTACGTTGATAGGTGGAACAAAGAAACCTCTGTAATTTATTAACCTTGAGACTTGAGTAGTGTTTTGTTTCGTGAGCTTCTGCGCATACAGACGGCGCAAAAAACATACATAGGATGCATGTCAGTTAATTCTTTGTATTATTCGAGATCGCGATCTAGTGATCGATTGCGTAATGATTTTTGGTCGTCAAATACCATAATCATAACCTTAAAAACTCGTTTTTAATTTGGCAGTCCGAAAAAAAATGAACTCTGGGAAAACTGCATGTAAAATATTTCGCGTTTTGAATTGTGAATATAATATGATTTGGTGGAAATAGTTGTAGTTCCGGAAAATGGAGCTGAAGAGGAACAATCACCGGCTCAAGAAGAAAGACAGGATACACTCCCGTCAGAATCGGCACTTGAGTTCGAAGCACAGGAACGAAAAGAAGAAGAAGAAAGGAAGAAACAAAGAGATCCGCCGATCATTTACAAAGACGCCGTCAATGTAAGAGTTTTTAATTTAAGTTTATTAAAAATATCCGAAACTCTCCAATGGCGTTTTTTATATGGTGCTATCATAAAATAGAGCGGCAATTTCAAATACAATTGACTCAAGAAGACTAGACTATAAGGAAATCGAAGTTTCGTGTCGAAAAGTTTAACTGAGAAACAGTTAAAAAAGACGCGTTCCTGATGTTTCGTTTGTAGCTAACGTTTCGATAATGAAAATAAATTTTTCCAAACGCCACAAGAAATTTTTTTTTAGTTGCTCCTCAGCCAAACTTCTCGACAACGTTTATTATTTGCAGTACTTGTTTCATGGCGTTTCTTAATTTTTTTAGATAAATACTGAATTCGACGCGCTAGTTGGACTGATTGACGGGAAATTGAATGAGGAAGAACAGCAGTCGTTGGAAGAATTACATCAATATATGTTGGAAGATGAAGGCAGCTGGGCATTAAGCGAAAATTTCCTTACATTTATAGGTTAGTTTTTGAATACATCTATTTTTACCATGGTTACTAGAAACTAAGGTTGGGCGTTAATATTGTTGAAGGTGTGACTTGGCGAGATGCGAGAGAGGGTGGGGGAAGTAGGCGTGTGACGTCACATGGAATCTTTTTCCAAACAGTTGGGATAAACAATAATTGAAAAACAAAGCCATGGGCATTGGTGATGTAAGCAACCGACTCAACCAATCACAGATGTGACCATGTTTAGGTTGGGCGTTAGCATTGGTGAAAAGTGTGACTTGGAGAGAGCGAGAGAGGACGGGGGAAGTAGGCTTGTGATGTCACATAGAGTCTTTTTTTTAAACAGTTGAGATAAACTATCGACTATCACAGACGCGACCATGTGTATAGCCTTTTGCGCACAATCTTCTAGTATTCTAGTAATCTTGATATCTTCCCACTAGATGAACGAAATTCATTCAACTGTTATTTGTGTGATGTTTTCATCAACATGTAAACTCGTAAAAAATTGCCATTTTCTTCTGCTTATTTCTTATCATCTTAAACTGTATCTTAACCACAAATGATAATGGCTGGGTCATATCCAGAAATCTGACTTTAATTTAGCGCATTTTAATCCATTTTCTTTTGATAGGTCGACTTCTGCACGACAAATCACTGTCAAGCGACGTGCGTGTCCGAACGATGAACGTCCTAGCTTTAGCCGCACTGAAAGACGATGTTATTTTGTTATTACATCAAGATAGACGCGAACACGTGCTGATGAACTACGCTCACGATATGGACAGACTTCCGTCCGAAGAGCAAGAAGCGTTGGCTCTATTCGTAAGTGACATCTTTACTATTATATAAGTTAAAAAATTAAATAATGGCTGCGCTTATTCGTCGTAAACTTGACACACTTATCAAGGACCGATGACAGTACAATAATTTAATAAGTTTGGTCCATTATCCTGACCAGGATCGTCTGGATAAAAAAATAAATAATTGTTTAAAAAAAACACCCATTAATTGTAGACCGAACTAAAAAGTAAAAAATAACGTTTTATTGTAAAAAGCGTGAGGTACTTATTACTATTTTTGTACTAACTCTACTGAATACAAATAGCTACCAATGAAATATTTATGCCAGCTGATATCAAGCACCCCACGCTTTTTTACAATAAACAATAATTTTTTACTTTTTAGTTCGGTTTGCTATTAAAGCGTGTTTTTTTTAGTTTTGTTAAACTATTATTTTTTAGTAATTAAATTGACTCCTATCCAGAATTTCATTACAGTGTAAACTTCATGTAACGTCACTCGGTTTAACGTCAAACTCCCTAAAACGTCGAAATTACTCGACTTTGGTTGGTTTGCTTTGTTGTCCATACAATGATACACTCTATGCAGCATCACACCCACTCTAAATAACGACCATATGTCATTATAAAGCAAGTAATTTCGGCAACTTATAAAGCACCTGCTGTTTGTAGGTACTTTCTAAGTTGCCGAAATTGATAAGAATTGCAGCTTTATTGCCTATCCCGTATTTACTTCGACTGTTGGTATCATACGTACCGAATGTTGATTTGTAAATGCTATACTTTATTATTAAATAATACTATAATAGTAAAACAATATCGATTTTTCTTTCTCTCCATATCGCGACAACTCTCTATAACGTCAGAAAATGCGCAATTCCTTCAGCGTCGGTATATATACTATACAGATTGTATCAACTCAAAGCTGTCCATAGAGCACTCTGTGTGTAAGACAGAGCACTATACACAAACGATAAGCAAGAGTGAGATAAATGATCGCTAATATGTAGTAATTACTGTGGTTACTGTAAAATAAATTTAAATAAACGTCTTTGTTTTCTAAGTAAAAATAGCCATTTTATCAATTAATGACAGTCCGTAGTCACTACCGAAATTATTGATCAAATGGCTATTTATACTGTTCACGAAAAAATCCAAATAATTAAATGTTTTTGTGGTGGTAATTCAACCGCCGACATAACAAATTAATTGATAAAATGGCTATTTTTACTTAGAAAGCAAAGACGTTTATTTAAATTTATTTTACAGCAACCACGGTAATTACTACCTATTAGCGATCATTTATCTCACTCTTGCTTATCGTTTGCGTATGGTGCTCTGTCTTACACACAGAGTGCCCTATGGACAGCTTTGAGTTGATACAATCTGTATAGAGTTTACACTGTATTATTTTTTAGTAATTAAATTGGCTCCTATCTTAAAATTTCGTTATATTCCTCTTGTGAATTTTTTGAAAGAGGGTAATATTTTTTTTTTAAGTTTTTTTTTGCGTGTTTATTTTCAGATTTGTAACTTATTCGAAAATTTAAGTTCAAGCGAATGGCTATTGTACATATCAGAGTGGACATTTTGTAACCAGCAAACAAGTAATATTCGAGCGACGACCAAAGTAGCCGTCCACGCGTTGCTGTCCGACAAGCCAGTTTTGCAGGAACGCGGCTCCGCCATTGTTCACAATCTTGCCACCAAGGAGGTAAAAACTGTGGTCTGTATCCATATCAGTGTTGACGTACTATGTTTATACCCGAGGTTAATAGATTGCATAGGTTGCCTTGTTTCATCTGACTAATCAACGTAAACGCGGAAATGACGTCACCTGATGGAGCGTACAATTGCAATAATCCTGAATTAATCGTAATCGTTGCATCGCTAGGTTTTTCAGATAAATTTTTGCACTAATTTTAAAAAATATGGAAAAATTCTCGTATCATTTTCGAATGTTTTAAAGATTTAGATAAAAATATGATTTTGAAGTTTGAATGTTTAAGTTTGGAAAAGGTGTGATAAAATATGATTAAAATATTTGGAAATGTTTTGCTTGCCTTTTTGTCGATTCATTTAATAACGTAAAATACTGTTTTTTTTTATCTTGACGTTCGTTTGTTTTAATAAAAAACTCGCCAAGTGCGAGTCGGACTCGCACAAGGAGGGTTCCGTACCACCGTACAATATTTATTAACTTTATTTTGTTTTATTTGTTCATAGTAACACACACTAAGGTGCAGAAATGCCTGAACTAATAGCTTTTAAGAAATTCCGTTCAATGTCGCTAGTATGCACTATTTTAACGTTTATAAAAAAGTCATTTTTTTTTGTGATGTAACTACAAATTTACGGTTTTCGGATTTTTCTCTTCACTTGCGCTATAAGACATTGCTTCTTGCCAAATTTCATGATTCTACGTCAACGGGAACCCTATGGGATTTAATTCCCTTGCGAGTATCAAAATTTGGGACTTAAACGACCGTATCTTTTGATTGCGTTGACTTAGAAGTGTCATTTCTTCCCAGCTCCAAGAGATTACAGACCTGAGTATTTGATATAAATTTCAATTTCATACCTTCACGCATTCCTAAGAAAACCGGCCTTGACAGACAGACAGATGGACAACGAAGTGATCCTGTACAGGTTCCTTTTTTTTCTTTTTGAGGTACGGAACCCTAAAAATTGATAGTTTTTAATGCAATAACAAAATTTCTGTGGCTGTTGCATTGTTATTTTTAACTTGATTTTAAAAACAATGCTCTGCAGACCATAAAATTGTTTCCAGAAAATGCACAAAGCCAAAAAACTGCGACAAATGTTACCTAAAGGCTGCATTTCGAAGGTATTTTAAGTGGAATCTTAGTAAAAGTCAAACTAACAATATTATGCTGGGTTGCAGAAAAGATTGTCAAAAAATTTGATTTGACAATGACCTTAGATTGTGATCAGTTTTTTACAGGAGCATTCTAACGTCGTACTCCCTGTCATGTAGAACATTAAATTGTCCTCACACAAAAACAAATGATTGATCAACATAGAAAAAGATCGATTTTCAAGCTAAATTTTGGTCCAAATTCTATTTCGAAATGGGAATTGTTCAAAAAACTATGTTAAATACACAGTTTGCGAGAAATTTCGTTTCAATCGATCAATTATTTTTTGAACAGAATCTAGAATTCTAGAATGCTTTTCTTATGGGGAAATATGTGTGGCCACAATCTAAGGTCGATGTCAAATTAGGTTTTTTGGCAATCCCTTTGTGCAACCCAGTATAGGTCTAACAGTATTAACGTTGTAAACAGTCGTTTTCGATTATGTTGTGTTAGTTATTTGACCTAACCGCTTTTTTTGTTGCTAAGTTTTTAAAATAATTTTAAAAAACACAATTCTCTGTGAAACAATAAATATGAAAATGTTGCCGCTTTTTTATGAACTTTTTAATGTTTTATTGGGTTCCGTACCACTTAACAAAAAATAACAAAAAAATTTAAAATAAAATATTAGAAAAACAACTTTCTAAAGATAAGCTTTTATTGCAGTGTACTAGAAAGGATAAAAATAATTTTTAATAATTTAGGTTCGATAATATAAAAGCGTGGGCCATGACTATCCTTACAATCCACGCTTTATAATAATTATAAAGCGTGGGTTGTAGGATAAAAATAATTTTTAATAATTTAGATTCATAATTATTATGAACCTAAATTATTAAAAATTATTTTTATCCTTTTTGGCACACTGAATAAAAGTTTGTCTTTATAAAGTTTTTTTTTCTAATATTCAATAGAAAAAGAGAACAGTAGCGTCTGTCTCACTTTCAATGGGAAACGGAGACCATGACGAACTTAGCGGAAATAAAGTGTGATCCGACCTGTATGCTCAAAATTGAGGACATTTTCTCCATCATAATTTCTTAAATCAATGTCCACATTTATGTATTTTATCACACTTTTTAAGAATTGACACAACCGAAAAGTTAGGTTCTTTTCCAAGATTGCTATGTATTGACTATAATAAAATGTTGTTCTTTGAAATAAAAAAACGATTAT
Organism: Venustoraphidia nigricollis; assembly: GCA_034508555.1. Taxonomy (NCBI): domain Eukaryota; kingdom Metazoa; phylum Arthropoda; class Insecta; order Raphidioptera; family Raphidiidae; genus Venustoraphidia; species Venustoraphidia nigricollis. The sequence goes on from JAVRKA010000030.1 coordinate 1,073,334, forward strand.
AAAGAATTGATGAAAATGTTTTGCGTCTTTAGGTATTCGACGATGTCGCTGTTGAATTAACAATGGCATTGCTTCAATATTTCCAATCGAAACCCAATGAAGAGCAATTATTTCGTTGCATGAAGGCTCTAGCAAAATTCACTCAAATATCTGGACAAGAAGTGCCGCAGCTAATTCAAATGATCGGGCCTGATCCCAAGAGCTTCAAAGGCGTCTCGCAACGTATCGATGAACTTATCGATCAGATTAGTCGGAAAGTTCGCTAAAACTAAATTCTGATATATATTAATGTTAAATGAATTTAACAAAATGTACAAAAGTATTGTATTTATTTTAATAAGTATTAAGTTTTACAGTTTTTTAAGTGTTATATTTGTAGCATAACGCAGTTTTTCATAACAATTTCTGTAAGCTATTTTTGACTTTATAGTTTTTATTTGTGCTTTTTTATGTTAAATAATAATAAAACTTTATGGAATAGTTTATGTATCGTTTCTATTTGTATTGTTAACAATTTTTGAAGTTATACTTCTTTTAGCGCTAAATATGTCGACGGTTAGGGGTTTTACTAGCGACATCCCTATTTTGACACGAACTAAGCGTTTGATTCGCGACCAGTCCCAGAGAAAATTCTTAAGTGGTATTAAGTATACCATAGCGACACTCTCATTCTTACACCTGAACTAAACTGTACTACTCAATATGATCAAGTAAAATTCTTAAAATATGACATTTTTGGAGCTGGGCACCAGAAACACGAAGGGGTAATTTATACGTGTTATTCGTACGTTAACAACAGAGAAAATCTTAAAATTGATATTTTTGGAGTAGGGCACCAGAGACGCGAAGAGGTATTTATACTTGAAACATTTGAAAAATATTTTGTCGTTTACGGACTGGTAAATTGTTAAAATTTGATATTTTAGTAGTAGGGCACCAGAAACACGAAAAAGTATTTTATATGTGTTACATTTGAACAAAGAAATTCTTAAAATTTGTCATTTTAGGAATAGGCCACCAAAAACGCGAAGAAGGTATTTTTACTTGCAGTCGTTTACGGACTGATAAATTGTTAAAATTTGAAAATTTAGGAGCAGGGCATCAGAAACACGAAAAGGTATTTGTACGTGCTAAACTTGAAAAATATGTTCTTTTACTTAATATGTGTTTATTTTCTCACAATAAAAATTACGAATACAAACATAATTTGCAATCATTCTAATACAATAATTAATTATTGTTAAATGAACAATAATATTAAAAATACGTAAAATAATTTTTGATTTAAAATGTAGGCATGGAAGTTCCAACAACGGGGGTCGCCCAGACACTTGATGTCGATTCAATACGATCCTGCAACAAAAAAAGAAAAAGTTATTTTTTCACGATTACACAGAAAATTCGCATTCATGTTTCAATATTTTGTAGATTGTGGACGCTCTAAGGTCCATAGACGAGCTTTTTGCTACTGAATATACTGATTGTGCCGAGATTACCGCCGCTTTACACTTACAACTCTTTGTCTTAAACTTTGAAATTTTCTAAGTTTTAATTTTAAATAAAATAATATGAACATCTATAATTTACAATACGTTTGACCTGTCTTGTCGAGCGCCTATTACCTTACAATAATTGATCATAAAATTACGTATGGAGAAAGATAAAAAATCAAAAAAAATTCTAAAAATATTGAAATAATTTCAACAAACACAAAAATCAAAAATTTGCTATCCAGCTCCCAGAAGTGTTTAAGAGGTATTTCTACTTCAAATAGAACACAGCACGACTATAAAATGCAGTTGCATAAGTCTTTATATACGGGGTGTTTTATACCTCTGTGCCGCTGTTGTGTGCATTCTCAGAATTATTTTTAATTTATTATTAGGTTACTAGGTATGCTTATAAAAAAGATAGATTGTAGATTATAGACGCTCGACAGCAAAGGTCATCAGCATATTAACAAGAGACTCGTTACATTTGATACAAAAACACAAATGCGCAACGCAAAAACCGTGTTGTGCTTTGAAAAAAAAATACAACTGTTTCTTCAAATCGACTTTGTGTGTAAAATATAATATAAAATAAATATATAAGCATATATAATAATATAAGGTTGGTAAAGTAATACATTTTCTCCAAAAATGCCGTCAAATTCCGAGAAAGTGTTTTATCCCCTCGGAATTTTTCTTGTGGGTATAGTTATCCACTAAACCCAGATCATTTTTCAAGTCTGAATACATTTATATACAGTCAGTGTAAAAAAAACATCAAACAAAGACTTAATATACAGATCACAAGACCAGCGCCGGATTTATATTTGTAAATCGGGCCCTGACAATGTACAATGAAGGATTAGGCGATTACTTGCAGATCATTTAGCATCAAACAATTAACAATTATTCGTGATAGAAAAAATCCAATGAAAGAACTGTTTATAAAATTTCATTATGTTCGAGTCAAGTAAGTACAAGATTATACCCATACGTATTTCGTAACAATTGACTTGAATAATTATGCTCATGTGTGTACTTTTTAATTTTTTTCAACAACAGAGTAGTGCCTATTTTTATCAGACACTGCATATAATATTTTTCATTTAAAAAGCTTTGTCTTGTAATAAAAAAATTGTATTAGGATAGCAGTTCGATCAAGTTTTACATAATATTATATTTATTTATGATTCAGTGGCGTGTGAAAAAAATACTTTTTGGCTGAGTAAAAATAAAATCTAAAGTTTTATATTTTGCGTTTTATAATACAAGAATTATTTTGATTAAACACGATGCAGAAATAATATTCAAACTGATTCAATTAAATAATTTCTCTGTGACTGCTGTTTTCTAAATAAGAAAGTAAGACCGGTGTGAAATGCATATACATTGATTTTTTTTTTGAAAAATAAAATAAGCATTGTTAAACAAATTAAGTACTAGATACTCAGGCACTCTTACGCAAATCAGAGTTTCTCAGACACTTTTTGGTTTACACAAACTGGGTGTGAAAATCATCCACTTAGTATGTTCACGAAAAATTGGCTAATAATGGGTCAAAGTAAATTACAATACTAAATTGTCATTTTAATAGGTATTAAAATATGTGTAAAAACTTTTTAAAGGCAAGCTTTTATTGAAAAGTACTAAGAAGGATAAATAATTTTTAATAATTTAGAATCATAATTATAAAAGCGTGGGTTGTATACTCTGCGATAGTTTATTAGTCACAATCCACGCTTTAGTAATTATGAAACTAAATTATTACCTACAAATTCTGCTTTCCTTTTTAGTACATTTCAATAAAAGCTTGTTTTTACAAATATTAAAATTAAGTGATTACTTAATTCTAAAAACGATTGAATCATGTATTGTCATCGCGATACATATGTGTACAAAATTTCAAATCGATCGGACGTGTGGCGTCCGTCATATTGGTTTCACAATGACGTCACATAGCTTATCGTATTGCACTCGTCAAACTCTTTTATTTGATATGTCTTTGATTTCTGCACTGTCACCGAAATTATACACGTGTGCAAAATTTCAAAACTCTATAGTTTAATTAAATCTAGTCTAAATTTTAATTGCAAGCTTTGACACAAACTGACAGACGCACTGGCAGACTGACTGGCAAACACGACAAGTTAAAATAATAAAATAAAAACTTGTAAAAACACTATTTAACCCGTTTGCTCTCTTCTCAAGTAAAGTAAGTCCAGTTAAAGAGACAAATAGTTTATACATGAATTTGTAATAACAGTAATAATATTTTTAAGTTATTTTTTTAATTCAATTCTTGTTCTTTAGAATAAACATTAAGAGTATATTTTTACTTCACGATTATGTACGCCATAATAATACTCTTTTGTTGCGCCGCTGGAATAATCGACAGTTATCTAATTACTTCTGTTTTTGAAAAAGGAGTGTTCTAATAAAAGACAATAAATTGAAACCACTCCCATTGTATACTGTCGTCTCAATTTTTTGAAAGGGATTGTCTTAATAAAATACAGTAAGTATACAACATTGCATAATTTGTAAAAATTTCGTCCTTCAAATATAATCACAAAAGTATCAGGAGAGCAGCTTTCAGATAGGTATAGTAATATTAACTTTATAATAATTTTGTACACAAATAATTTTATGGATTTTTGCAGACACTACATATTACACAACTATATAAAAAATAAATAAAAGCAGTCTCTGTACTTTTCATAAAATATGTATTGCCGTGACGCAAATGTCATAAGCGACCATACGTGCAAAAAGCCTGAAATTTTACCATTAAATACAATTTGTTGAAAAACGAAATTTAAAAGTCCAAAAAGGAAATGTAATTACATACAGTGACTGTATTGTAACAATGCAGCATTGTAACAATGAGTGTTTTTAACAATTATAGGAAACGATAGCTATTATAGGTACTGTTTATTAATTATGTCTTACGAACAGCGCCGGTCTTGGGGTAGAGCGAGAGGAACGGTCGCTCTAGGCGCCAGATGGCAAGGGGCGCCAAAAAGCCAAATGTGAAAACTTTCTTAATGTTAAAGAAGCAGAAGTATAATGATTAAAGCTACTTAATTTAATTTAAATTCACTGAAATTATACACGTGTGCAAAATTTCAAAGCTCTAGCTTAATTAAATTTAGTCTAAATTTTGGTTCCAACGTTTGACACAAACTGACAGACGCATTGGCAGACTGACTGGCAAACACGGCAAGTTAAAATAATAAAATAAAAGCTTGTAAAAACATTATTTAACCCGTTTGCTCTCTTCTCAAGTAAAATGGCCCAATGGCTTTTTTATACATGAATTTATAATAACAGTAATATTTTGAAGAAATTTTTTTTAATTCAATTCTCGTTCTTTAGAATGAACATCAAGAGTATATAAAAAACGGAATATTTTTAGTTCTGAATTATGTACGCCATAATGAGACTTTTTTGTAGCGCCTATGGAATAATCTGTTTTTGAAAAGGGAGTGTTTTAATAAAATACAATAAAATAAAGTCACTCCCAATAGAAGTGCAATCGTGAGTAGTATTTTGTTCACGATCACTCACGCTCACGAAAATAATTTTCAACTCGCGACCGTTCGCACACTACTACTATTTTTATAATCACACTCACGCACGCTCACGTCTAGGTTTCAACACTCACTCACATTCACGCACGATAATAATTTTATTTCGAGACTCACGTCCTCTCACGCACGTTCAGTCACACTCACACTAGGGATTGCAATGCTGGATCCAGCAATTCAGCTAGATCCAGCATCTGGCGCTGGATCCAGCGGTGCGGATCCGCAATCAGCTAAAAACAAGTAATTAACTGAGTCTGAGAAGGATTATGATAAGATATTGAAGAAAGAAATGGCACTTTATGAAAGTGAGAAAGTAAGAGATGAAAACCTATAACTTTAATCTAAGATTATTTGATGACTCTCAAACCAGCCAGCGTAGAGGTAAAGAGAGTCCTTTCTGCAAGCAGGTATATTTGCAGTTCTTTAGGAAGTAGGCTGGGAGATAACACCAGCAATAACATTTACTTTACTAACGCCAAAAAACGAGTATTTGATGTAAATGTAGATAAATTGTTATTAAAGTTTCTAGAGTTAAAAAATTGTTACATTTATTTGAAAAATCGATTAATGCTGGATCCGCGCTGGATCCAGCTGGATTTGCTTCAATCCAGCATAAATCCAGCTGGATTGAAAATACCGCTGGATTGCAATCCCTAACTCACACTCACGTAACTTTATAATTCATATTATAACATTTCTTAAGTTACCAAAATATGATACAATAACATGGCCTATGGAAATAGGATCAGATCATCAGGTTATGTGTTTGTCAACTATAAAGTATACTAAACATTGAATTTTCGTAATTCTATGTGATATATGTTACAGTTTACACAATTACAACAAACAAACAAAGAAACCCTAAATACGCAAACTAAAGCTTATTTTTTGCTTTAGTAAGTCATGTTATTAATCTAACGCCTAGTGTCAATTCGCCAATGACACGGAGATATCCTTTCTTTAACTTAACTGCTTTGTTTTTGTACACTTTTTTATATACAAAATTATAAAATTGATAACATTGATTGATCTGAAAACTGCTCTCCTGATACTTTTGTGTTTATATTCGATAGACGAATTTTATAGATATTATGTAATGTTTGTAATACAGTGGGAGTGGTTTCATTTTAATGTATTTTATTAAGAACACACTTTTTTTAAAATAGAAGTAATTAGATAACTGCACTATAAACCGCAGTGAAGGTAACAAAAAAAAGTGTCCTAAGGACCATTATTTTTATACTTTATTTGTGGTCATTTTAAAGAGCAGGCTTTGTAGTTAAAAAAAAACACGTGCAAAGTATAAATGCCACAGACGTATTAGTACATGTGGTTATTTTTATGAATAAAAAACGTTAATGAATCATGATTTTAATCTTGGTTGGAAAAAAAGATTTTTGATGCAAAACACGTGTTGTTTAAATTGGAAATTTGGGCGCTATTAGTCATACCAAAACTTTTGTTAATGAAATTAAAAGATACTTTAGTTGCTTTTTATATTGTTGAATTAAGGTGTTTGAAACTGAGAAATTCTTTCAGTTCAAATTTCAGTAACACGTCTTGTCTTAATTAATACAACATATATCGCAAAATCCTCTTTAGTAGTCAGTTAGTCGGGATTTTGGAACAAAATCGTTAATTATTTTATTTGATACATTTCTGTGAAAAGAGACTACAGCGCCGAAAAGTATAAATGTAATTGGTATGTATTCTGTACATTATATTAACGTTCCAAAGATATTATATATAGCTGTCAAAAAGCAATTATTTATTTTAAACAGCTTTCATTGGTCATAAAACACAAACTAAAGTTTATTTTTTGCTTTAGTAAGTCATGTTTTATTAGCGGGCTCCACATTCTCGACGAAACTACACGGGACTTGCCAAATACGAGAGTGTAGAGGGAATATTCGTCTATATTTGTGTTGTCTCGTCTGTATTCGTACAGTCTCCGTTCCGTGTCGGTAGATCAAAGGGTTCTCGGGTAGTTTTGTGCTGGTTTTGTGTTAACGCGAAACTATTCCTCCACATTCTCGCCTTGCTCAAGCTAGTCGGCAACAGCACAAGTCAACTGGTACGGCAGCAAACGATGTGTGTTTAGTGAATTTAAAATGTCGACAATTAATTGGAATCACGATCTGGAGTTAGCGTTTCTGGAAGTTTACCAAACTTTTCCAATAGTGTGGGACCCTAAAGAACGGGACCACAAAGATATTTTCAAGTCGTCCATCTTGACGAGCGTCCAATGTACAACTGTGCCAAGCAAGAATGTGGAGAGTCGCTCTCGTCTCGCCATGTCTCGGCAAATGTTCTCGCCGAGACCTCTCGCCAAGAGTGTGGAGCCCGTTTAACGCTTAGTAACAATACGCCAATAACACGGAGAATTCCTTCCTTTAACTTAAATGCTTTGTTTTTGTACCCTCTTTTTGCACACAGAATTATAAAATTGATAATATTGATTTATCTGAAAACTGCTCTCCTGATACTTTTGTGTTTATATTCGACAGACGAATTTTAAAGAAATTATGTAATTTCTGTAATATAGTGGGAGTGGCTTCATTTTAATGTATTTCGTTAAAAACACTCCTCTTTTGAAAATAGAATTAATTAGATAACTGCTGTTTATTCCAGTAACGGCAACAAAAAAAAACGAGGGTCATTATTTTTATAATTCACTGTCATAAAAAAAAACACGTGTAAAGTATTGATACCATCAACGTGTTTATCTGTGGTTATTAAATTCATTAATAAAAAATTAATGAATCATAATTTTTATCTGGATTGGAAAAAATATTTTTTACGCAAAACACAACCTTTTAGTTCATTTATACATTTAATAGAGTAACTTCTCTTTGAATTGGCATAACATTCGTAACTTTCAATATTTTAACTTTTCGGCAGTTTAGACGTTAGCCAACAGGTTAACAATTAATAACGATTTGGACATTTGTGTATCAAACTCCGCAGAGGACTGCAATTGTAAGCACCGTTTTTAGGACTGCGCCGCAAGCGACTCAAATTTTTGACGCCCTACGATCAGCAGTTTCTTTGTTTTTAATTAAAATACAATAAATATATTTTTGTACAAAAAGGATGTACACCTAAATATGATATATGAAAGCAATTACTCCAAAATATTTTACTAATATCAAGAAAAAAATTCTCAAATTATGACCCAAAAATGGCCGCCAATGCGAAATACTCCCATAAGTTAAGCAAACCATTTTCAGTTTTTATAATGTATCGTCAACAGATAACGCCCTTTTTGAATGAAACTATAGCGTGGTTTTGTTTTACTAAATATTTGGTAAATTAATAAAATTTCTGGCATGAAATCAACTTGTTGACTGTTGTATAAAAATTTGTTTGATTAATGTTTTTTTTCCAGAAGTCAAATACTTTACAGCAAGAAAGCATTTTTGTTTTCATTTCTCTTTGAACATTTAATTTACTTTTAAAAATATGACACTGTATTTGCTTCCCTTACAAACTGAAAATAAACAGGTAAATATGAATTTGGAAAAGGCAGAGCCAATTTAAAAAATAATTTTAAAAAAATCATATCTGACAGACCCTGTCGCAGGCACTTGAAGGTCTGAAAGTTTCAGCAATAGATCGCAGGCACTTGATGATCTCGAAGTTGCAGCAACGTGACGGGGCCAAGGTTTTGAAGGTCTATCTGTAACAAAAAGAACATTTATTTGGTTATAATGTTTATTTAACATTGTTACGTACGCGTCACTCTGTGAATTTTGCAAAGTTTTTAGATTATAGATTGAGAATACCAGATCCGACATTAATATTTTGAGTTCAATTTTGGGGTAGAAAGGCTTCAATTTTTTGGTAGAAAGAGCCAATGTCGGGGTAGAAAGGGCTTAATTTGAGGTTTAAAAGGCCTAATTTCGGGGTAGAAAAGGCTCCATTTGAGAGTAGAAAGGTTTTAATATAGAGGTAGTAAAGCTCTAATTTTCGGGTAGAAAGAACCCAATTTTGGAGTGATTCTAAAAAATTCCTTGTCCGCTCAATATTTCAGTTTGAACGTACGAGGTTTCATTTTTTTTCCAATCATTTAAAAGATTAATTATATATTTTCACTGTTAAAGCCGTCCCAAAATTTTTCCATCGTAGGCTCGAGCGTTGTGGATTAAAGCCTAAATCCACTCCTGTCGTCGAGAATTTATGGGCCGACCAAAAGTTATTCGGAACAAAGAGTCATGCAAAGAAGTAATATTTTTCATGGGTATACTTTGGTTTACGAATAAAATATAACTACCCTTGAGATCGTTCGGGTTTCCACGAAATTTGTACACGTACAATTTATTTTGCATCGTTTTTTTTGCATTCATCAAATAGAGGGAAATGGAATGTACTGTCATAATCAACAAGAAAATATAACTGTCGCAAACTTTAATAGGAATACAATAGTTACGGTTCATTTAAATAATAGGTGTAATGCGTTATAAAACATTCTATAAAATATGCAGACCTGGCCGCATTCTTGCTGTAGCTAAATTTTTTAAACTAATGTGATCAAAAAAAAGAAATGTTTTGTTCGTTGGTATTTTTAGGGTTCCGTACATTCGATGAAAAAACGGAATTTGTCTAAAACTGATGCTGATTTTCTCGTTTTTATCTCATTTTAAATCGTTTATTTAGTGTGAAACTTATGCTAATATTCTCGTTTTTTATCTGATTTTAAATCGTTTATTTGGAGCAAATAAACTGTAAAAACTTGGCTAAAAGTCATATGGGAAAAATGGTACATATTTCTAGTTTATTTTGAAGCATTAACGTCAAAGATTGAGTGAGATTTTTCATAGAAATTAGAGATTTTCGAAACGTAAGTGCATTTTACATGCACACATACACCCAACGCGAGATTCGCCTTGACCCCCCCCCCCCCCCAATCACCTCACGTAATTAATAGACAGCGACTGATCAAGAGTTCTGACCGCCCTAGGCTAATTATGAGGACGCGCCCCCGCCACGTGTGTTACGGACGGCCTAAAAAGTAGTAAGTGAGTAGAGTATTACACGATTTTAGCCAGATTTTAGACAGAAAATTGTTGGTACGGCATGAATTGAGATGTAAATCGAAATAATTAAAAATATTCTAGATGTTGTAGAAATGAAATGAAATATTGCATGAATAGCTATTTTGACTGTTTATTATTCCGAAAACATCGAAAAATCCGGTGAAAAAGAAACGTGCTGTTTTTGGAACGCACTTAAAAGTATGTTTCAAAAACACATGTTTCTTTTTCGGTGGAGTTTTCGATATTTTCGGAATAATTAACGTCAAACGGCCATAGTCAGTCGCTACTGGAAAAAAATATCGATTTTCGATACTCGGAATTTTATATCGATATATCGAATTATTAAATATCGCACAAAAATATCGATATATCGACATTTTTTCGACATCCCTAGCCTCCCATAACTGCATATTAATATGATTAATACAAAACACAGTATGGAATCGGCTCGCCAGAAGTTTTGGTATAGATTTCTTATATTATCCTAGTTCATTCACACAACGGACACCTCAGTTTTACTGTTAGTGCTACAATTATCCAAATCACCCCTTTGGTATGCCAATAGGTTAGGTATGTTAATCCAATCCTCAAGTGGATTATCCACGTAAGGTATGGTAGGTCACAAGTCGGTGCGTCTTCTCTATACCTTCTGTTTACCACCTCCAAGATTGGCCTCGTTTTTTGTCCGCAATGAATTTGTTAAGACCGATCGTGGTAAAACAGAAGAAGAACGCTCTCGACAGTTCTTGTTTTGAAACGGTACATGTATGTTGTTTACGTCGCGTTCACTTACCTGTCGACAGAAACATAATAACGTCGACCTGCGCGATAGGCAGGTGTTTGAGTTAGCACTTTACGGAAATTAGTGCACCGTGAATTATACATATGAATTCGGTGTGCTAAATATACAATGTTTCTTATATCCTAAGAATTTATATTATAGATATTCTCTCTATTTTTGTGTGACTGTGATTATTTCTTGTTTATTTAAAAACAATAAAATGTGTAAATACGTGTTCAATAATAGACTGTATTTTGATTTTGTGCGTGTTATTCTATTTGGACTATTTGCTACCGGTGTAATTTGTAAGTATTAACAACGTATACCTATATATCTATCAAGCAGGGGCGAATTTAGGTTTTTCGAGGTCTAGGGCTTATCCCTTTATACCCGAGTTGGGTTGCCAGGCGTCCGGATAAAGCATGACATAGTTAGGCTTTTTGATTGCGTGTTCGGCCAAAATTAAACGGTGTCCGGCTTTTTTAGGTTTTTTACATTTCGTAAACGAGCGAGGCTTATTTGACAATTGCCTTTATTTAATTTAAGAATAATTTAAAACTTTTTATCTAGAATTTAATTTTGACTGATGGCTTTAAAATAAATTATATGGACTGATTTGGCGTTTTATTTATTTTTCATTAGAATTTAACAAGATTTATGGTAATAATAAAAAAAGCTTGATTCAACATAATTTTTTTTTTGTCGTACCTATTAATACTTAGAAAAAAATCCTCAATAATGTAGGGTGTCCGGCTTTTTTACCCAAATGTTCGGCCAAACTGGCTGGTCTGTTCGGCTTTTAGGTTTGGCGTCCTGGCAACCCTATACCCGAGAGAAAAATGTGATTACGTGGTTTCCTTAGTGTCCAAATCCAAAAAATTGTTTTGAACACTTGTTTCTATGTTAATAAAGTATATTTTGGTGCACTCTCAGATAAACTCACGATCGATCGACGTTGGTTGCGTTCACAAAAATAGTTTCGGGTACGGTGTAGAATTTTTCAAAAGTCACGATTGTATAATTTCGGGTGTAAAGAGTTATTGAAATTTTAAATTTGGGGCCCATTTTGTCAAAACTCATAAAAAAAACTGATGCTTGTACTTATGTATGCGCGGCAGAAGTTATACTTCTTTGGCGTGATCGCGATAATTGATAGTCATATTTTCGTAAAAGCGGTACATTGATAAAATAAAATAGGATGTCTAGGGATGTGATAAATATAGTTAAAAGTTAGCCTGTTCACTTTAACAGCTAACTTCACGGTGTCTCATTTTCGTTGCATGCTCTGTGTGCAACTTTGTAACCCTCTATGCGCCAAATGAAGTATAACTTCAAAAATTGTCATAATCCACCCAAAAATTTGTCAAAATTCACAGAAAACATTGTCAAAATTCATCAAAAAAAATAACGACATTCTCCCAAAATATCAAAATTCATCCAAAAAATCATCAATGATAATAATTAATTATCATTAATATTACTTATTTTTTACTATACGATAAGTGCGCATTGTTAATGAAAAAAGTATACAAAAATTACGATAATAATTCAATTTTTGTGAGCCCTTGCCACCTGGCTATCAGATTGTAAACAGCTGTAGTAAGGTTTAGATTTTCGCGCTCTGGAAAGAGGATTGTTTCATGTTTGATAAAGCAGAGGCTACAGGAATGTGAAGTCTTGTTCAATACCTTCCAATAACGAGTGGTGTGGCCGCTTCACCAGCGGTAATAATCCTTAATGTTCGAGGTTGACAGGTTCAACCAAGCAAGGTTTTGTATTACATTAACTTACAAAAGCGTATTCAGTAAAAAGCACTATAAAGGGACATATATCGGTCGCCGTAACGAAAGAAGATTTACCGCTTTGAGTGAAAGAATTTATCCAGGTAGACCAACCAAAACTGAAACTATGAACGAAAACCGTCTTCATAACATTTCTTAAAATATTGAAAACACTAGCGGCCCGGTTCGGCTTCGCCCGGATGAAGACATATTATGCTGCAGTGGTCTTTCTTATAGAATAACAGACGAAGTTGCCCGATGTTGCTGTCTATAATTTATTATTAACTAACGGCCCAGTCCGGCTTCGCCCGGGTGTAAATGTAATATAAGTATAGGATATAAAAGACGAGAATCATTATCATTAAATTCTCAACGTGTATTGAATTTGCGCGATTTCAATCGCTCTTATTTGTGAATGTTCAAAAATCGAAGAAAAATCTTATTTCCCAAAAAGAAATTAAAAAAGAAACTTGGAACGTGTCGCGGGACACGCGTTTGGAACGAAGTCCCTTTCGTATACTTAAGACGTTTTAATCTAAAAACACCCGGTATAATCTAAAAACACCCGGTATAATATATAAACACCCGGTATAATCTAAAAACACCCAATATTTTCTAGCAATAAATATATCCTATGTTACTCAGGGTGAATGTAGCTTTCTAATGGTGAAAGAATTTTTTAAATCGGCACAGGAGTTTTTGAGTTTATTCATTATATACACACAAAAATGCAAATCTTTCCTCTTTATAATATTAGTATAGATAGATAGATGACTTTTGCGTAACTTTAACCGTTTACGGCAACGCAACAATGGAAGCTCTCTAAAGGAATATTTTTTCCCGTTTTTGCAACATTTTTTCATTGATGCTCCGCTCGTGTTGGTCGTATAGCATGATACCTCGATAAATGGACTATCCAACACAAAAATAATTTTTCAATTCGAACCAGTAAGTATAGTTCCTGAGATTAGCGCGTTCAACGAAACACAAACAAACTCTTTTTAATATAAGTATAGATTGAACCATTTGCTAAAAAACATTACCTAATTAATAACAAAATAGACGGCTATAGTTTGCTATTACTGTTTGAAAACACCCATTGTTTAACGTAACGTTACAATAAAAATGTATTTTCAATGACACCTTATACTTATGTAAAAATCAGTCGCATGATATGAAAAAGACAGGCAAGTGCGAGTAGAACTCGCGCCCTTAGGATTCCGTATCGTTATAACACGTAATAATTCCACATAAAATTAAAAATTTATCATTTTCGGGTTTTTTCTTTTGCTTGTGACAAATTACAAGATTCTAGGTCAACGGGAATTAGCCTATACCTATGTTTTGATGAGCGTTTGAATAAAAATGACTATGAAAACACCGAACATTGCTCTAACGAAAAGGTAAACTGGATTGAGGGACAAACTGTAGCCGTTAGAAAAATGTTGTCCCCTTACATCGACATAGGTTGCGGTTAATTTATCAACTGCAAATAGATTTATAATCGCAAAAAAATATTTTTTTATGATGTAACTACAAATGTACTTACTTAAATAACTCAGCCACTGCGGAAAAAAAAGTTTCGGGTTTGAATCCCGACGGTAACATTGTCTGAAAAGAGTTTTTTTCTAATAGGTACCTATACTATATTACATAATATTTTATACAGACTTTTCAAAATTGGCAGCACCCGGGTGAAACCGGAGCGATTAGCGTAATAATACATATAGCCTACAACCTAGGCTAGTATCCTTACAAAAACATTTTACCTCCATCGCGTGCGGAACCGCGGGTCGCGGCTACTTATGCATATAAAAAATTTAATTGAAATTCGTTTAACCATTTAAGCGTGAAAAAATGACAACTAAACACAAAGTTTCACTTTTAGTATTATTCGTATATTATTAGATATTAATTATTATTATTATTATTTAGTAACATAATAGGGGTTACCGTTCTTACCATGTATTGAAATCACTGCAATATCGGCAAATATTATAAAGAAGAAAAGTTTGTATGTTTGTCGGCGATAATCTCAGAAACTATTGAAGTGATTTCAATTTTTTTTTCTATTCGATAGGCGATACTTTGTTTTAGGGCACAGAAAATAAAAACTGGCCGACCCGGTTTCGCCCGGGTAAAAATCGAAAATAATCCCAGAAACTAAGTATTTAACGGATACAAATTATTTTTCATTGTTCGATCGGTAATACTTTGCTTTAGGCTATAATAACCGGCCGGCCCGGTTTCGCCCGAGTAAAAATTGGGAATAATCTCAGAAATCACTAAACCGATTTCAAACGTTTCTTCACTGCTCGATAGGTGATACCTTGTTTTAAAACATACTCTACATTCTAAATCCAATAAACGTAAAAAGGCGTATAAGGCTACAATTTATATACATTTTTTGAGCACAATTTTTTATAATTCTAATTTTTCAATTTTGCTTGCGAGGTCGTAGTATATAAAGAAATACTTTTATACATGTGTAGAAAATTAATTAGTTATAAACATTTTTTTTAAATTTTATTTTAAGATATAAAACACGCCATAATTATTACGGACAAGGACTTTTTTTATTTATTATTGTACTTAAAAAGGATATCCGCGGAATTTGATTAACAAAGACAAATAATAGGCGAATAGTCTGCATTAAGTGTTTTTATGAAGCAATAAGATAAAAAAAATGTCTTATCAAAGTCACCTTCACACATTGATTTCAGCTCTTAAAAATTTGAACGACGCGTTGTAGGT
Organism: Venustoraphidia nigricollis; assembly: GCA_034508555.1. Taxonomy (NCBI): domain Eukaryota; kingdom Metazoa; phylum Arthropoda; class Insecta; order Raphidioptera; family Raphidiidae; genus Venustoraphidia; species Venustoraphidia nigricollis. The sequence continues at coordinate 1,088,763 of JAVRKA010000030.1, forward strand.
TAAACAAAGGAAATATAGTAAAGTAAAATATTATTTTCTTTTATTATATTTTTTATGTTTTACAACCGGATAAGGAAGTTGCAGTTAGCATAAATTTTACGTGTGGTGCTATTATTTAAGCATTATTCAATATTATTGGATAAAAACTTTTTTTGTTACTATAGCCGTAAATCGGTCAATAACCGTTCTTATCAAGAAGCAGCATGAAAAATATTCCGGAATCGATAAACGAATAAAGCATTAATTTTTCAAACGTCTGTTTTCACTTTTTAATCAGAACTAAAGTCCATAATAACCGATAAGCTAGAGGTGTCGACTCAACAATGATAATTTAAATACAAATGTTCCCCGTCTAATACATAATAATTTTGCCGCATGTAAATTTAATAACTCAGTAAGTAAAAACATAAGCAATTACGACGGAAGTTCTCATAGGTAATTATTAACGGACTGTGGTTTTTTGCTGCTTACATAGACAATGGATACATAGATTCAACTCATAGTATCTGCATAATATCTTTGAATATAATGTTATTGACGAAAACATACCTTATGTGGTCCTGCCATAGAGAATACAGCTATGGCGTATTTCAGTGGTTCTTCAATTTTAAAAGCCGTAAGCAGAAGTAGAGATTTAGGGAATGTTCAAATATTACGTAACGTTATTCACGAAGAAGGGGTAGTTATCATTAGCGTTACTACGAGGGTTGATCAATAAGTGCCCGTGTTTGACGACAGATGGTGTTGACGAGTGAAATTGACTTTGCTATCGTGTACTGCAGACTTTTAAACGACAATAGACAATGGACACATAGATTCACCTCATAGTATCTGCATAATATCTTTGAATATAATGTTATTGACGAAAACATACCTTATGTGGTCCTGCCATAGAGAATACAACTATGGCGTATTTCAGTGGTTCTTCAATTTTAAAAGCCGTAAGCAGAAGTAGAGATTTAGGGAATGTTCAAATATTACGTAACGTTATTCACGAAGAAGGGGTAGTTATCATTAGCGTTACTACGAGGGTTGATCAATAAGTGCCCGTGTTTGACGACAGATGGTGTTGACGAGTGAAATTGACTTTGCTATCGTGTACTGCAGACTTTTAAACGACAATAGACAATGGACACATAGATTCACCTCATAGTATCTGCATAATATCTTTGAATATAATGTTATTGACGAAAACATACCTTATGTGGTCCTGCCATAGAGAATACAACTATGGCGTATTTCAGTGGTTCTTCAATTTTAAAAGCCGTAAGCAGAAGTAGATATTTAGGGAATGTTCAAATATTACGTAACGTTATTCACGAAGAAGGGGTAGTTATCATTAGCGTTACTACGAGGGTTGATCAATAAGTGCCCGTGTTTGACGACAGATGGTGTTGACGAGTGAAATTGACTTTGCTATCGTGTACTGCAGACTTTTAAACGACAATAGACAATGGACACATAGATTCACCTCATAGTATCTGCATAATATCTTTGAATATAATGTTATTGACGAAAACATACCTTATGTGGTCCTGCCATAGAGAATACAACTATGGCGTATTTCAGTGGTTCTTCAATTTTAAAAGCCGTAAGCAGAAGTAGATATTTAGGGAATGTTCAAATATTACGTAACGTTATTCACGAAGAAGGGGTAGTTATCATTAGCGTTACTACGAGGGTTGATCAATAAGTGCCCGTGTTTGACGACAGATGGTGTTGACGAGTGAAATTGACTTTGCTATCGTGTACTGCAGACTTTTAAACGACCTCGTGCTGAGTTGTAGATAAATTCATACGTTAGGTTATTTTTGACAGTGAGTTGTATCATTCGTGTTTTGTATTTTTCGACAAAATGGAAAAAGAGCAATAGAGATTCGTTTTTTATACGAGTATCTCACCGTGGTCATAGATGGTGAAGGGCCCCCACAGACAGCATTCACCTTCAGTTTTATTTCTTCGCATGTTTTTTTTTTTAAAAAACGAATTACGGATCGATATTGCTCTTTTTTCATTTTGGTAAAGTCAATTTCAGTCGTCAACGCCATTTGTCGTCAAACACAGGTACTTACTTCGTGTTATGTTATCAAGTGATAGTTGATATAGTCGGTATATTATATCATTTCTTAAAGGTGTTTTTTGTAGAACTTTAAATTGATCCCGTTCGAAAAATAATTGATCGACTGACGCGATATTCTTTTTAAACTGTGTATCATGTGACATATTTTTTTTTTGTACAATTTCCACTTCGAAGTAACATTTTTCTACGCATTTTGATCAAAATTAACCTTGGAAAGCGACCTTTTTCTATATAGATCAATCATTTGTTTTTGTGTGAGTACAATCGCGTGTTCTACACGACAGGGAGTTTCACAACATTAGACTGCTCCAGTATGTATATAAACTGTTATAATATGATCACAATCTAATGTTATTGTCAAATCATATTTTTTCACAATGTTTTCTGCAATCCAGCATAAGTGCCTCTTTTAAAGCCGGCGCCAAACACAGCAACAATATTTGAACACTTATTTTAATACTTGTGAGGCACGGGTATTTGGGTATTTGTTCACACATTTGTACTTTGCCATTCGGTATCGGTTTTTCGAGCGCACATCAAAGCATTCAAAGTTCAAATGTTTGCGTAGCCTTCTACACTTGCGCAAAGTTCAGTTACTATCGTAAATCATTGAGTAGAACGGTCGCTTTGTTCAGTCGCAAAATGGACTGGAGCAACGAAAGTGTCTGAATTTATTGAGTTACTTGAAGAAGAATGGTGTATATGGAACCCAAAAAGTAAAAATCATAAAAATAGAAATTTGGTTCACGAAATCGTCGTCCATCTTGTTTGTTATCTATTTGAATACTTTGCAGACACGTTTGCTAAAAGTGTCTGCAAAGCATGTCTGGCTGCTGCAGTAAATATGTGTTCAAATGTGTGAGCAAAGTCTTTGTTCAAATATTTGTCTGTCTGGCGCCCGGGTAAATGAAATTTCAAAGTTACATAAGCTGGGGTTTATGAAAATGTTACGATATGTTATGACGGAGTAAGAGGGTACAAAAATACTAGTTAATTTTTTTTTGTAAGTACTATATTAAAAATGAAAATTGGATTAGTTTTTCCGTTGTAACTCTAACCTAAATCTAAAGTTATCACTTTTGGATAATAATTATGGACGTGAAACCAGAAAACTAAATCTAAACCTTGTGAAATCTATATCACTAGCCCGCTTGTTACAAGTGTACACGTATGGTAAACCTAACATACTCATTTATCCACTCTACCAAACACACCTCTTATGGTAACTATATTGGTAATATAACAATGTATTGTCTAAAAGATTTTAATGATTCGAACGAATACATTTTGAGGAACCCTGATAGATGCATGTCGAATCGCATGGGATAATATTAATTTTTGGGTCGAGCATTGAAAACAAAATCAGCTGTATTGTACTTGCGCAGAGACAATTATAACAGACGTCCCATTAACCTTGTTTTAGCCTAACATTCATTAAGCATGTAAGTTTTTTTTATGTTAAACACATTCACAGTGAGTGTATGTGTGTGTGTGTATTTGCTTTCCATATCGTAATTATACCGCGTGCTGTCTTCGACTAATAAACACTACAAACAAATAGATGTCATTCGTATAATGAACATTTAGAGTGTTAAAATGTTACCAAAATGTCATTTTTAAAAAGAAATATATTGACAGCAAGGGTTACTAGACATATCTCGACATATATATTTTTGGAAAGCCTATTTTTTCCGATTTTCTGAAGTCAAAGCCAACTATGGTTTCTATTTGAAATAACAAAGTTGACTTTGATATCAAACAATCGATAAGCGATCTTTTTTTAGGGTTCCGTACCTCAAAAGGAAAAAATGAAACCCTTACAGGATCACTCGTGTGTCTGTCCGTCCTACTGTTTTAGCCAATTTGCTCCGATCTACTGGTCCGATTGAGTTGAAATTTGGTACACATATGTAAGTCGGTGACCAAAAGACGGACGTGTAACGTAAATAAATGAATTTTGAACATGGGGGTCATTTTTGGGGACAAAATTAGAAAATAAAAAAAAAGTTTTACAAATTGTACTATGTGACATATCAAATGAAAGAGCTTGTGGTAAGAGCGTCTCACATATATTTTTTTATCATTTTAAAATAAATAGTTATAAAGTTATTTAAGAAAATAGATGAACAATTGACAATCCCCCCCGACCCTTATCTCCGAAACTACTGCGCCTAAAAAAAAAAATAGGGAATGTCGGGTCTCACCCATAGTTTACAGGAAAATCTAAACGAAACTCTTGTCTTAAAGTACTCATGGAAAACGGAATAGTACGGAACCCTCTTCTCGCACTTAAGCGGTTTTTTTTGACAAATGTATCTTATTCTACGTTAAAAAATGCCTGTACGGCTAGACAAAAATTGTAGACGATCGACTGACGGACCCCCCAAGTTGCAGGTGCTGGTCTGATGTGTGCTGGTCTGTGCTTGATAGGTGTGCGCGGTCTTTTAATTTTATAATAATAGCTTTAAAGATTGCAGACAATTAAATATATTAAATCGAACTCAGTTTCTCGGCAAACAATAGACAGATCTCAATTGCTTTGTTAATTTTTATATTCAGACGTGATTCTTCTTTGCAACTCATTATTAATCATTGCACTGGAAACGTTTTATCTTTTAAATTAATATAATTAAAATTAAAAAGCTAAGAACTAATTTATACGATTTATAATGATTAATAGCAATACTGTATTTATATATGTAGATAAGTTATAGGGAAAATAACGCAAAAAAGAGAGTATAAGCGCAACGATAATTTTTGTAATTATGCGGTATGCACTTATATTGTACTAGCCACTACCTGCGGTTCCACACGGCAGCGATAACATTAGTGGAGTCTTCGACTCTGTGGTATTGCAATCTAGTAGTGAAGTTTTCAGCTCAACGGTATGAGTCTCGCCTCGCGGGGCACGACATTGATATAATAAGAATAAGAATAAGAATTTTTATGAATCAGAAACCTTCGCAGGCGAGCCTACAACAACTTGCCAAAGTTTCATCGTAATCGGTCAAACGGTGTCGAAGTCTATCAATTTTAAACAGACAAACATCCATTTTTATATATACAGTAAGACCTCGCTTAACGTTGCTCTGCTTAACGCTGTTTCAGTATTACGCGGTTTCTAAAAAAAAAGTTTAGTCACTATATCGTAAATTATGGATCAATTTAGACAAAATGATTCAAATGTTGATAGAAGGTCAAAGGCAAAACGAAGTGTCATTGATGCAATATCTTGCTATAGACTCTATAGCAAGATACTGCATTAATGTCGTTTGCCTTTTTCTGTTTCGTTCAGCAAGCTGTTGTCTATAGTATAGACGACAGCTTGCTGAATGAAATTGAAAAAGGCAAACGACATTGACTTCTTCACAAAAAACAAAATGTCAAGTGAGGAACCTTCCTCATCAAACATAACTTCTTACTCGAACTTTTATTTGATTTTCATAAATGTTTTATGAACAAAAATCGATATTAGCAATAAAAAAATCTACAATTGATGTGATAAAAAGAGTATTTAACAGCAAATGTTACAAAATTAAAAAAAAAAACTAACAAATTTTCTTATTCTCGGTTCTGTTTCACTCATGCCTATTGTCTACGTATTAGGATGACCTCGTTTAGTGCTGTTTTGTATAGCTCAGGTACTTATTGGAACGTATCACCTTGCGTTAAGCGGGGTTTTACTGTATTTACTCAAAATAGTAATACAGTACAGCTTCACAAACCCGGACATTCCAGATACCCGAACGGGTATAATGATTCTGGACATTTGACTCTATATTTCATGGTTTCATGCATCATAGACTTATTGGTATTCAAAGCGTATATTTTATGTATTAATTACATATATTTTGGTATTTGCAGGCGCCGAGACAAATGTCACTTCATCGGAAGACGATTTGGAGGTAGCGGCAAGCGGCAGCAGCAGCAGCAGCAGCGAAGCGTTGACGGCATCGGATATACGATGCCGATTTCCAGGTGCTCCAGCGCACTCCACCGTCACATTTTCTGACGAAACGCTCGGCCCCGGTACGATAGCCACGTACGCTTGCGAACGGGGTTTCGAGTTACTCGGACCGGCACGAAGGACATGCGATCCGCCGGGAATTTGGGTCCCCGAGGGAATACCCTTTTGCGGTAAGCAATATTATAATTAATAATTAATTATTAAATCGTATTGCTGTATTCCTGAGATAATCGGGCCAGATTCACTTCTAGGATTTCATCGACATTCGATTACATAGATGAAAAATTGTCTGAGGACTTAGGATCAATTTTTTAAGTCAATACTACATTTTTATTTTTATCACGACGTTTCAGAATTTATTTATTCTTTCATCAGTTGTCTGTCATAAATTATTTTTTATGTATTAACTGTTTTATTTAGTTGTTTTGTCGTTTCCATTTTTCAATTTTTCATCTATATATTTAATTAGTCAGGATCGGAACAATCTTTGAAATATTCGATTACATATTACAGTGTCACCTGTGACCTTAATATAAGGAACCTCAATATAACGATTTCCTCGATTTAACAAATTTTTCGAAATTCCCTAGAACTGCCCGTAAGAGTTAATGCAAAATATACCTCTACATTACGAACATTTTTTGTCAAAAACCTCTTTGTAACGAATTTTCAATCGTTGCAAAATATAAATAGAAAATATAATTTACCTGTAATGATTTTTGTCAACTTATAACCTTTACATAACGTATCCTACCAATCAATCACACATAATTCTAGAATAACAACAACCATTATTCTCGACAGGTTCAAATACATTAAATTTATCGTAAGACAATCATTGTTATTTGATGTAAAGTAATGTAAACACTGCTGTTGGTCACTGTTAGTAAATTTAAAGTTGTAGCGGCTGAGAAACGAAATAGGTGTTCCTTAATCGTCGCAGAGAAACTAAAAATCATGAAATATGTAGACGAGAATCTTACAAAGAAAAAATTAGACATCGCTAAAGAGTTCGGAATTCTCGCAAGTACATTGGTCACAATTCTAAAGTTTAAAGATAAGTTTTCAGAAGAAAATGGTGTTTCTTACCTTGTTAAAACGAGTCTTAGACCCACCTAACCTTTGTATAAAAAAACTTCATTATAACGAATTACTTGGTATAACGAATATTTTCTAATTCTCTTCAGCTTTGTTATATCGAGGTTGTACTGTATAAAGAATTTGTGTTTGTCCGGGTTAATCTCTGAAACTAGTGTACAGATTTTCATACGGTTTTCACCAATAGAAAGACGGATTGTCTTGGAAGATTATAGACTATAATTTATGAACATTTTGCGAAAATAAACTACATGATGATATTTGTGCCGTTCTGGTCGTACTGGTTTTTGCTTGACAAGCGTGCGCGGTCTTTCATATTAAATCATGGTATATCTACCAACACAATTTATTTAAGGAAGGAAAGTGAATGAAAAACTTAATGCAGATGCATTTACTCAGTGCACTTTTGGAACAAACCTAAGTAGAGGATTTCCTGTCCTCGATGGTAACTAAATATAACCTTGGTATAACTAACGAACAAAAATAGTGCATATTATTTTTAATCTTTTATTTATTTGTTTATTTTTTGTACCATTTAAGTACTTTTTTTGCCAAGTGTCATAGTTTGAAGTGTTCGACGTACAATAAGTACCGTTTTCCTTATAGATAGGGAGCTAGTGACGATTTTACTCATAGTATTTCCTCAAACCTCAGTTTTTGTGAACGTATGTCTCAGAAAATTTCAAACATGAGGAAATATATTTAGTGACACCTCAAGTTTGACATCTTTGACCGCGTCCACCCACGCATTGTCTCCGGTCTCAGCTGTTTTTTTATGTTCAGGATAGTGCCTTTAATTAACTCACAAAAACTCAGGTTTGAGGAAATACTATGAGTAAAATTGTCTCTAGGTCCGTGACTATTATTAGTGTATTTGCCATATGGCAACATACACTATTGGCATCGGTCGGATGGCGGGACCTAGGGGTCGGACCAAAATTTCTCGACGTTTCATAACCTCCTAAACACTTTGGCATCATTTTTAAAAATGTTTATATATATATGTATATATATATATATATGTGTACGCGCGATAACTTTCGAAAGAGTTAATTGATTTTAACTAAATTTGGCCCACGTATTGAAACCCATCACCGCCAGAAGCCTATTTAAAATGGGCGTAATCGGGCCATTTTAAGGGTAGTTTTTAGGGGTTGAAAAAAGTTTTTGGGCCCCAAAATACCGAAAAAATTCTCAGAATCGTTTCAAAATTGACATTTAACCCGTTAGTAGCAATTAAAAAGTATCCCTAAAATTTTAATAAAATAGGCCCAACAGGACCGGACTTATAAATTTTTTGAAAACACTAATTTGTAGATAGTGACTTATTTATTGAAGAGTGTATTTAATTCGGTGTAGACGTTAGATTGATAATAATATTGCAGTTAAGAAAAAAAATGTTATTTTAAGGGGTGTATTAAGGAGTCAAATTTTTACTTTTGCCCAAAAACCAACTTAAGTTCGCGTAATAAAGCCACACTGCCTGTATAAGCAAATACACTATATTGTCGGCAGGGTTTTGGCACTGCGACCCGGGTTTTTTACATATTATGATAGCGTTAGAACAGATTACTGGATGATTAAATAAAAAATGGCGATTTTAGTAAAAACATTTGATTAAAAAGAGTTAAATAACAACATAATTTCTTTTTTAGATTTAAAAAAAATGTGCAATATTTTTGTTCGTGAATGTATTTCAGTGTTAATTACGAGTAGATTTGCATCTCCAAAAAGTAAAAAAAAAAGATTGTGCATAATCCTGTAATGATTACGGTTGTTAATTTCTATGTAATTTAATATTAGATATCATTTATCCAAGTACATGTTACGAAATCTACAATTAATAAATTACCGGAAATGATAATTGGACAGTTGCGTCGTAATGATATTATTGAATTTTCGCCACATATACATATGTAAATATAACTAATTAATTATTATTCGACTGCTAATCATTCATAAATTATTATTTAACATCAAGTTTATGTTCTGAATTAAGTATTCGACTTTTAGATTTAAATTGTATTTTGTAAATTTGTTATTAGTGTATTTGCCATATATGGGCGGCACATACACTATTGGCGTCACCTAGGAACCTAGGGGTCGGACCAAAATTTCTCGACGTTTCCTATTGTCGGCATGGTTTTAGCACTGCGACCCGAGTTTTTTTTTATATACTACGTATTTAAATTTTGATGACATATTAATAATTCAATCAACGAATTTCGAATTGTGGACATAAAATTCATCTTATTACTGTTTTAATAGCTGTCATCAAGCATCACGAAATTTTGCTTGCTGCTTAAAAATTTCGTCAATATTTTTCTTTACAAACTTATGTTGATAATTTTGGCAAATTTGGCTCGCTCAATAATTTTTTTCCAATTTAGTTTGTTTTGTGCAAAAAAAAAAATATGTGTAAAACGTATTTTCGCGATTTTATTTGATGTTAAAAAGAGAGGGCATATTGAACAGCTGATACTTAAGGCTGTCGGAACGCTCTGAATTTTGTTTGTACTGAGACCCAGCGGTAAGGGGCGAGGTAGGCGAAAGACATATTGTGGGTGTGACCTTCTTTAGCTCTGTCTCGCTCTAATCATCCGCACGTTTCAATTTTTGGCTGGTGTCAACTACGAGGCTAAAAAATATTGTTGCAAGGGTGCTGCTGTCAATTGATTACTCTAAGTTTGGGAAATATTTTGAAGATTTAAAAAAATTTTCCGAAAAAGGAAGAGTCACTTTAGGTTTGTGATGGAACAGGTGAAATAAGTACGAATAAGGTCGTAGTATGACATTGAAAACGTGTGTTTTTTTGGCACAATTAATGCCAACTTTTTTCTAGTAAATCGTACATAAATAACAAAAGTAGTCCATTAGAGACCTAGATTTGTCCTTTATCTTCCTTATAGAGAAAGAACTTTTGCAGAATGTTAACAAATAAGTCTATAATCAGTTGACAGCCGAAGCTCTATTTTTGGCTTAAATTCAGAGCGTTCCGACAGCCTTAATAAGTTTAATAAACTTATAAAGACACAGAAATGTCAAAATTATATTGATTATTTATATTACAAAACTTTGAAAGTTTATTTCCTAAATGATTAGGTCAGTAGTATATGAAAAAAGAAAACAATAATATAATAATTTAATCTTAAATTTCGTACACGATGTAGATAAAACTCATAAAACACAACAATAAAAAAACTCTTCATATAATCGTATATTGTGTTTTGTTTAAAAATTGATAATCATTCAGAAAAAAATGTAATACAAAGTTTATCAATTCTATTTCCCAGTCTTTTAGAAACGTGGGAATTAAAACTGCCTATAAATCTAACACAATCGTTACTTTATTGCAATTGGATTTATTTAGTTAATATACATATACACATTTTCTTCAATTCAAATATAATTAAAAAACGAAATGATTTGTAACAATTTTAATTTCACGTGACAGATGCCAAGTGTTCCATTACGATATTATGATAATACTAGCTGTGCCTACCCGTCGATGACGGGGCAAAAGTCTATACAGTAAGATCCCGCTTACCACGGGAGATCCGTTTCAATAAGTTCCTGCGTTATACGAAACACCGCTGAACGAGGTTATTAGTGAAACAGAACCGAGAATAAGAAAAGTTTTTTTGTTTGTTTAATTTTGTAACATTTATTGTTAAATACTTTTTTATCACATTAATTATAGATTTATTTATTCAATGGTTGTTCATAAAACATTTATAAAAATCAAATAAAAAATCAAGAGTAAGAAGTTATGTTTGCGATGAAGGTTACTACAAAGATATTACACTTCAAACCATCATGGCGGCCGGCGTTTTTGACATGTCAGAAAAATCGCAATTTTAAAATTGAAACAATGAATCAACCGCGTGTATTTGTGAATACAAATCGATAATTTCTGATTTCTTATTTGATTAAGTCTACTAAAAAAATTTTGTTTTCCTTAATTTTTTTCGAAATTGCAAGCGTGTTGATTGCTTTCTCATGAAATGCATCGTCAAGGTTGCGCATCAAATCTATGGTCACTTTCCATTATGTCAAGAAATTAATCCGCTAGATCTGATTTCACACTCAATAAATAAACTGAATTCTCAAATAGACTTAAACTTTATCGGCGGAAACGCAATGACCGTGTCTTCCGCTGTGCATATTGGTTAACGTGAAACGATGAGCCTCATAGCGTCAACTTTTCATAATTTCCGTTTCTCACTAATGTCTATCGACTACGTAAAAATAAAATTTATTAGTGTATTTGCCATATATGGCACATACACTATTGACGTCGGTTAAATGGCGGGACCTAGGGGTTGGACATATATGTATGTGTGTGTGTAGTGTGTTCGCGCCATAACTCCCGACAGACCTAATCGATTTAAACTAAATTTGATCCATGGATTGGATTCCATCCCCGCACGATACTTATTTAAAATGGTCCGAATCGGGATATCCTAAGGGTAGTTTTAAGGGGTTGTAAAATGTTTTTAGACCCAAAAATAACGAAAAAATTTACAGAATCGTTTTAAAATTCACATTTTACCCCTTACAAAAAATTAAAATGTGCCCGTAAAATCGGACAAACAGGACCGGACTCATAAATTTTATGAAAACACTAGTTGACAGATACTGAGTTATTTACTGAAGGGTGTATTTAATTTGACGTAGATGTTTAAATATGATAATAATATTGCAATTAAGAAAAACAATGTTATTTAAGAGGTGTATTAGGCGGTTAAATTTTTTATTTTGATCAAAAAGAAACTTTAGTTCACATAATATAACAACAATACCTGTATTAGCAAATACACTTGTAGGCAGGATTTGGCACCGCGACCTGAGTTTGTTCATTATTTCTGAACAATAAACCATTTGTGCAAACTCTTTGAAATACTGATATACCTGTGGATAAACGAAATAAACGCTAATGTTGTAATTTTTTTGTAAATGGCGTTTCCCAACTTTTCGTAAATCAAATTAATTAAAGTGTCTAATAAGAAAAGTAATGGTGAATTTCACATTTGTTAACCACGAATTTTGCATAAAGCGGCATTCATAATACTGCATACATTACAATTGTTTTTAAAGTTTTGAAAGTATCGTCAAATATTTGAGGTAAATTTTTTGTAATAATTATTCTTTAAATTTTTAAAGATTTTATATCAATAAATGATTTATATATGTATTAAAAATTAGTTTTTAATCACGCCAAAGAAGTATAACTTCAAAAGCGCGTACATAACTACACGCACCCACTTTTTTTAGAATGCCTTTCAAAATAATTCCCTAGACGTGAAAACTTTCGAACCACTGAGCATTTTTTTTCCTTAAATAAATATCTGACTCAGCAGTCATTTTAAGATATTATAACACTACGAATCTTCACAAACGAATGCATTCAGCGGCCATGATCAAAATTTCCAGTCCCATAGTAATTTAATTTTACACAGCTGAAGCCGATAACCCAGTTTTTACTCGTCAAATAACTCGATTTAAATAACAACACTGTACTCTAAATACTTTCAAAATCTCGATTATCTCGTTTCACTGACGATGACTTTACTTTTTGCAATCGACTGACAATAAGAATAGTCCCAGAGCTGATCGTCGGATTTTCGATGCATCGGATTGCCATTAGAGCAGACAAATAGATCTTTTCCGCCATACTTTTTGCAACTGATTCTTAAGTTATGATTCGTTATAATATAGTTTTCATACAGGAGGAACGCTATACAAGCATGTTAAAACCTATGGGGGTCCATATTTTATCCAGGGATTTGCAGTAAAATTTTCTCCCCTTCTGATAGCATTCAACTACTTCTTTTTCAGTTCCGGATCCTTTGGAACCTCAAAACTCCATTATTTGAACATTGGTAAACACAGCACATCGGCGTTGTCAATGATTTATTATTTAAAATAAACTTATTTTGCATAGATACACTGCTCTGAACTATTTACAGACTGAGGTCATTATATAGCTGGCACCTCTAGCGGTAAAGCTTGGCACTACCCATCTCCATTCTTACATAATATGTTACAGAATCCACCTGTTTTAGAAAAGACCATTCAAACCAGTTGATCAAGATTTAGTCTTATCAACCCTTTTGTCAACTGCAGCGTGAAAGTTCTGTTAATTAAATGCATATATTCTTTGTGAATATATTTTGTTGACATTATTATATAAATCGGACCGCGGGGTGTTTGTATCACTTGTCTACGTTCAGTTGTTTTATCTTAACATTTTAAATTAAGATTAACATGATGTAGGAAATAGGAAGTTAATCAAAATAGTAAGCTGTGTATCTCGTTTGTAATGAAAGTTATTATCACGAGTGTGACGTAGTGTTAAGGCTGTCGGAACGCTAAGCCAAAAATAGGGCTTCGACTGATAGCTGGTTGTAGACTTATTCGTCAACATTTTGCAAAAATTCTTTCTCTATATGAAAGATAAAGGACAAATCTAGGTCTCTAATAAACTACTTTTGAAATTTATGTACGATTTACCAGAAAAAAGTTAATTAATTGTGCCAAAAAACACACGTTTGCAATGTCACACTACGACCTTATTCGTATTTATTTCATAAAATTGTTCCATCACAAACCTATAGTGACTCATTTTTGGAAAAGTTTTTTAAATCTTCAAAATATTTCCGAAAATTAGAGTAATCAACTAAAAGCGGCACCCTTGCAACAGCATTTTTAACCCTCGTAGTGTGGCACCAGCACAAACTGTGTGAAAGTGATCCAACACTGTTAACATTAGCGATTTTGCGATGGTTAACAGTCATTCAATTGTGATAATATCATTACAAACCCATTGAGAAATTATTGAACGCTATTATATTGTTTTATTGAAATGCAACAATATTATATACGTAAAACAAAATACTTAGATGATACAAAATACATAAAAATATTAAATGTAGGTTAATTATGCGACAAAAAACAAGTTAAAAGTTAGCGCTAACTGTAAATACATCAAAACAAAATGTAACACAATGTGGGCGTTCCTTCTTAGCTACGGTCGCACGGTGTGAGTCATCATCAGTATCAGTCACAATTATTACTTAGAAACAAGTGAAACTCGAAAGTAACTCCTCATAAAAAATATTACAAATATGTTAATTATGACGTGAAAATTATCTATTAGGAGGCATGGTGGAATTGGGTTTTTGAATTATTTTTTTTTTACATAAATGGAAAGATCACTTACAAGTTTTATAGCGAAACTACTTTTATTATTTTGTTTAATTTCATAATGAAAGAGTTATATTTATTTTAAAAATAATGTTTAAACTAAGATCCGATAACGCGCCAAAAACCTCTGTGACGTCAAAATGTTTTTATGGTCCTGGTTGCCATGGTTACTTTGATAGTATGGATTATAAAGCCATACACAAATACACAACTTTTATCATTTTGACGTCACAAACATTCCTGGTACGTTTTGTAATCACGTTATATCTTATGAAGTTTTATACATTTTAATTAATTTGTTATTAATTACCTATGGCTTAAATTTTTTTTTCTTTTCGTTCTTCAATATTATTTACGATATATTATTTAAAAAATAAAAAAAAATTAGTTTTTTTTTAATTCAAATACTCAATTATTGCATGGTGTGTTCCACGAAGTGAGAGGAGGCTTTTTGATGATTTTTGCCTCCACAAAAACGAGAGCTCAAAAATAATTCAATTTTTAGACACAGCGCTGATGATCGTGAATTACTAAAGTCCCTAGATTTGACAGATTACAGTAGTCGTCCATCGTTTTGAGGCAAACGACTCAATTAAAAGATATAAACGTATTCGTAACGAAGGGAAAAGAGTAACACGTTCAAAAATAAATATTGAAGACAGATAATCATTTTCATCTACAATCTGGGTTTCCGTGATAGCTGCAAAAATTATTTCAAGACAAATCTAATTCTTACTGTTCCGTCAAATATATCTACCACTCGCTATGTCATTTGCAGAACTATGTTAGTAAGTATCCAACTCACAATGCAATGCTTAGTTACCAAACGCGTAATTCAAACTCAATTTTGCTTCCCAAACCTAACATAAGTCTTTTTTGTAATAGCCCTGAATATTCGGCTTTAAAATACTATAACTGTCTGCCTACTGACATGAAGAGATTACCATTGTCAAAATTTAAAAGAGTCCTTAAGTCATTATTAATTAAAGCTTGTTTATATTCCGCTAATGAATTTTATGATACATGTATATGATTTTATAACGTATTTTTAGTGTATTTGCCATAGGCAACATACACTATTGGCGTTGGTCGGATGGCGGAACCTAGGGGTCGGACCAAAATTTCTCGACGTTTCATAACCTTCTAAACACTTTGGCACCATTTTTAAAAATGTTTATATATATATGTATATATATATGTATATATATATGTATATATATATGTATATGTATATATATATATATATATATATGTGTGTGTGTGTGTGTGTGCGCTATAACTTTCGAAAGAGTTAATTGATTTTTACGAAAATTTGCCCACATATTGGAATCCACCACCGCAAGAACCCTATTTAAAATGGATCCAATCGGACCATTTTAAGGGTAGTTTTTAGGGGTTGAAAAAAGTTTTTGAGCCCAAAAATGCCTAAAAAATTCTCAAAATCGTTTCAAAATTGAAATTTAACCCTTTAATAGCAATTAAAAAGTGCTCGACAGGACCGGATTTACAAATTTTATGAAAACACTAGTTTGCAGATAGTGAATTATTTATTGAAGGGTGTATTTAATTTGGTTTAGAGGTTCGATTGATAATAATATTGCAACTGAGAAAAAAATGACGAATCCTGCTTTTTGGCTATTTCTATTCTATTCATATTCAAAAATACATAGATTACCCAAATTATATAATGTCACATGGGTATAATGGATTCCGATACTTGGTAAATCTACTAGTCTAGGAACTTTAAGATATTGATGAAGCGCCGTTTTACCACGTTTTACGAGTGCTCAATGCACAGCAGTGCACTCTACGTATCCACTCACGAACTATAGTTTATCCACCAAAATGAAGCTGCTGTGCATGGAGGACTCGTAAAATGTGGTAAAACGGTGCTACATCAACGTCTTGAAGTTCCATGACTAGTAGATTTACTAATCCATTGTGCCCATTTGACATTATATAATTTTTGAATATGAAAATGCTTATCTGCCATCGATATTTTGAACTTATTATTTTTGTTTAGTTACGAACACTTCTATATCTTTTAATTGAATCGTTTGCCTCATAATGGTTGACGACTGTTATAATCTGTCAAATTTAGGGACTTTAGTAATTCACGACAATCAGACCTACTTATTAGTGCCCAAAAAAAACTTTCTTTATATCAGATCGAAACTCGAAAGTACGTACTTTAGGCTTCGATTTTAAGGCAGAAAGCCTAACATTCATATGCACTGCTGGAACTACTCGCACGCCATCTGTAACAGTGGGCCAAAAGTTTTTTTGCTGCACACTGGTACGAAAACACATACTTTCGACCAGGTATAAAGAAAAATAGTAAATCCAGAAACTTGAAATTCCTACACTGCACGACACATGATGCCCTCGGCTTCGCCCGTGTATCGCGCAGTGCAGGGATTTCAACGTTCTGCCCCTGTAGTGTAATAATATACTATATCGTTTTCACTTGTTTTTTGTGGAAACAAAAATCATACAAAAGCCTATGTCGTGGTGATAAATGGCTGGTTTATTTTATAGAATGAAAAATATGTACGGCCTGCCGAAAGATTAACACGCTGTATGCGTAGAATTACTACCTAAGTAACTTAACATAATAATTCTAGCTCGCTCTATGCGACAAAAACAGAGAGTGAAGTAACATACTTGCTAATAACTGCTTCCATATAATACGACTTACGTATGTATTTTGTACCGTTATGCACACCTAGTACCTACTAGAACTATAATACCTACACGAGAAGGCATTACTTATCTATAGCAAAGTATTCATTCCAATGGTAATGCAGCCTACAGATATGCAAAATTATAATTTTAAATCTCCACGGGCCATTTTCTAGATTTTATACTCTATACAACTTATTTTAAGCTTTTATGTAGTTTCACCTGTTCCGATGTCTGCCTGAAGGTTTGTAATCGAATCTTACAAGTTGAATTTGACCCACTTCTCGTTATTCTATTGAATATTATGATAGATCCACTATGGTTGCCACAACAAAATGGAGGATTACCTTCTTTACAACCCTTCCACATGGATATCAAATGAAAGGATATTTTCAGATAGTTTGCTCTGTCTATTCGGGCTAATCTTTGAAACGGCTGAGCCGATTGTGATGGCACTACACAAACAGATTAAAAGGCTGACCAGGAGTGATCTAGGTTACATTTTATCGCAAAAATAACCCTTATGGGGGTGAGCATCAGGGTGATGGAAACCTTCATAAAGGATACGCTGTATCTCTGAAATACTGAAATACATGTTCTAAGGTCTTTTGAACACAGGGGCTGTTCAAGTATTACGTAATCACTATAAGGGGCGGGGGGTCTTTGCTTTTCTTATTTTTGATGACATGGCGGTGGGGGGATCTAGATGGTAATTACGTCAGCAGTAATTATTTACTTTTTTACATATATATACCAAAAATTTAAAAGAAGTTTGTTTTGTTCGTCATATTACTTAAGATTATAATATTTGTACCTTATACTCTATGTTGAATACCGTGTCAATAAAGTTTATTTAAATGAATATTATGTGCTTTAAAGTCCTCTATCCTAAGCCTATTTGCTTATTTCTAGAATTATATCTGCTGCTCATGAATCAATAAAAAAAAGATTACATTAAAAGAAAAATGCATATACCAATGGGGCAGGGGGGGTAAGAGCTTTGCTTACTTTTGCTGACAAGGGGGAGGGGGGATAAGTAATTGTAGTAAGTTTGCTTACGTAACACTTGAACACAATCCGAACGGAGTGGGGGTGGATTTTATATATAAAAGAATTTACCGTGCGGACGAAGTTTCGGGTAAACCGCTAGTCTGTCCAATAAACCCCAAGTTGTTTTTTTCGCCGACACCCTCTATAATTGTGTACAGTCGGTATGTATGCATTTGTAAAAGACGCATCTATACCTCACATGATATTTTAATTAAGGTGCGTGTACTTCATTCAGGAATTATGCAGATTCACAATCAGCGCTTGCCATATGGTAAGTTCCGTACAAAAAGACTTATTGTTGCAATATAAGAACATACGGATAGGTATGTAACGAGCATTTGATGTTATCGTTAAAATATATAATATGTACCTAGGTATGTTTATATACTTACATAAAAGTTAATAAATAAATAATACCGTATTCACGGGAAAGATGTTTTTGAGGAAGTTGGTTTCTTATTATGTCCCGTAAGTCAATCGAACTAAATCATGAATGCATATAATAGGGTAAAGCAGGGTTAAAAGTAACTTTTTGAAATAAACCGTTACTAGCGAACCCGTTAGTGGTCAGTTACGTAATAGGGTGGAAGTAAATTCTATTCTATTCAGAGACTTCAGCGCCACTACGTTAAAATAAACAGATTGCCACGAGATGGCGACATTTGTTTTTTCTGAATGTTATTTTCTGTAATGAAATTGTTAAAATTTTTAAACTGTAAATTTTTATTGAAAACATTAATTTTAAGATGTCAGCGTAGTTTTCGTCATTAGAGAGAAAAATAATCTCAAAAATAGCGTAATAAACATTAATTTTGGTACAGTATTAATGGAGGACAAAAAACACCTTTGAGAAATCCTATATTATACCTATTTGCGGGAAAGATGTTTTTGAGGACAGAGGAAGTCGGTGTCTTATTATGTCCCGTAATTCAATCGAACTAAGTCATGAATGTATATAATAAGGTAGAGCGGGGTTAAAAGGTGACTGAAATAAACTCTCATAAGTTGGCATTTAGATGACATATGAACTGTAAGAAATGAAAAACAAAAAAATAACAAACAAAACAAATTTTGATCATTACTTGAAGACATTTATTAAATAAGCATTTTCTTAATCGCCTTTATTCTTTTTACTACTTCATCTCCACATTAATATAATCAATTGAAAAACGTAAATTATCTTATTTCGGACATATTATCTGAAAAATATTTTATTCAACAACTTGTACTGATGGGAAAGCTTAAGTCGAAGCGTCAAAGAGGGCGAAAATGTATATCATGGATGGACATTAAACATTAAACAGTGGACCGTCCCGAGCCTAAATGTCCTCACAAATAGATCCAGAAATTGGAACGTCTCCTAGGAGATATGGAACATCATCATCATCTTCACATGTGGAGATGGAATGAGCGGATTTAAATTAAATTTTGAGAGTATGTTTGTTATGTAAATATGAAGAGCCCTATCGTTTTAAAGAAAAATCGGCGCAAGCATAGAAGAGATATAAATTATATTATTATTTTTGCAATAAAAAAGAAAACAATTACTAGTTTGTGAGTAACTAATAATTCAGATAGCTCGCAGTTTATGAGTTATGACATTGAGACGAGGCACCGTAATGTGTTTCTATATTTCAGGTTGAACATTGCAGGAAAGAAATAGTATTATTTTTATTATTACTACTTCTGTTGTCTGTAGATTTACGCACCGTGACTATATAGGAGTATTTTTTCTTTTCTCTTTTAATGTACTTATTTTAGACGTCGTCCCTACATAATATTATTTTATTTACTACATATTATACTATAACGTATTGCATTAGATACAATGCAGAAGTAGGTACTCACTCACGGTTTACACTATAACAAGAAGACAAACATCAGACTCGTATGTGACGTCGTGTGGAACGGAGCGAGGTAGCTACGGCTGCACTTGACCATCTCATGGACAGACTGACCACCGACACTAACCTCGTCATGCGTCAATGTTAGGGCTAGGAATTGCAATCCACCGGCATTTTCAATCCAGCTGGATTTATGCTGGATTAAAGCAAATCCAGCTGGATCCAGCATTAAACGTTTTTTCAAATAAATGTAACAATTTTTTAACACTAGAAACTTTAACAACTATTTATCTACATTTACATCAAATACTCGTTTTTTTGGCGTTAGTGAAGTAATCTAATACCAAGTAACAGTAACGAGTACCTATCCGAAGTATAATTATTAATTATCACAATACAGTCTTAAATCACCTAAATTGATATTCTAGATATCTGAAATTGTTATTCGTTTACCTATTTTACAAACTATGTAGTCTCAGTTTCTCAGTCTCAATAATTCTAGAAAAAAATTGCGTTTCCCACTCATAAAATGTTTAGTTCACTCTTATTAGAAACAAAACTTTAATAGAAAAAAAACCCGGGTCGCAGTGCCAAAACCCTGGCCGACAATACAGTGTATTTGCTTGTATAGGGCCGTGTGGTTTTATACTTTTATTATGTGAAATTAAGTTTGTTTTTGGGCAAAATAAAAAATTTAACCCCTTAATACACTCCTTAAAATAACATTTTTTTCTTAAGTGTAATATTATTATCAATCTAACGTCTACATCGAATTAAATACACCCTTCAATAAATAAGTCACTATCTGCAAACTAGTGTTTTCATAAAATTTGTAAATCCGGTCCTGTCGGGCCGATTTTATTAAAATTGTGGGGACACTTTTTAATCACTACCAAAGGGTTAAATTTCAATTTTGAAACGATTCGGAGAATTTTTTCGGTATTTTGGGGCCCAAAAACAGTTTTCAACCCCTAAAAACTACCCTTAAAATATCCCGATTAGGCCCATTTTAAATAGGCTTCTTGCGGTGATGGATTTCAACACGTGGCCCAAATTTCGTTGAAATCAATTAACTCTTTCGAAAGTTATCGCGCGTACACACATATATATATATATATATATATATATATATACATATATATATAAACATTTTTAAAAATGGTGCCAAAGTGTTTAGGAGGTTATGAAACGTCGAGAAATTTTGGTCCGACCCCTAGGTCCCGCCATCCGACCGACGCCAATAGTGTATGTTGCCATATGGCAAATACACTAATTATATAATTTAAGACCTGACTTGTCTTTAAAGAATAAAGCCGATCATTTATGTAGGTAACATTTTTTTTTACTTTTAAGATCTCAAAAAAGAAATGCTATATTGATGGTGTTATCTCCCAGCCTACTTCTTAAAGAACTGCAAATATACCCGAATGCGGAAAGGGCTCACTCTACCTCTACGCTGGTTGGTTTGAGAGTCATCAAATAATCATAGATTAAAGTTAGGTTTTCACCACTTTCATAAAGTGCCATTTTTTTCTTCAATATCTTATCATAATCCTTCTCAGACTCATGTCAGTTAATTACTTGTTTTTAGCTGATTGCGAATCCGCACCGCTGGATCCAGCGCCAGATGCTGGATCCAGCAAGGCCAAAAATGTTTTGTACACGTGTGGTGACGTTCTCACATAAAAGGTTATTTCTAATAAACGGTATTTGACTTCTAATGTTGCCTAGCCCTAATTCAATAAATCGTCTTTATATAACTATAGCAGGTGCTTTCAAGCGACTCCCACTCGACCAAAGCAGTGCAAAGAACGGTGTACTGGTTAGTTTTATTAACAAGAATTTAAAAAAAAATAATGACTATTATGGTGCGAATTCAATTAAAAGTACAATATATTAATTTATATATTTCTTTTACTGCGCAAAAGTGAAATTGATTTTGTCTTTATTCATAGTTTTTAATCAACTAGTTTTAACTTTTATGCCTTAGTCTATTGTTGATGTCGATATTATGTAGTTTAAGTTCCGTTAGGCCAATTAATAATCCCCATTTTACACTGTAATGCCATTTAGCTTTTCCTGTTGCCAACTGGAAATGAACCAATACCTTAGTGGTGCGCAGTGATGTCAACGAAACACCATTTTATTGGTCCGTTATTATATTGTTTGGGTTCCGTAAACAAATAATAATTTAAAAATCTAAAAAAACACGCTTTAATAGCAAAACCGTAATAAAAAGTAAAAAATAATTTTTAATTGTTAAGATCTTGTTTAGCAGCGATAGAAAAGTGTGCAAAATTTTTAATCAATCGGACGTCTTGAAGTCGATGAATTTTTTTATTCTGATGATCCTAGTCAGAACATTAGGACAAAATTATCAATTTATTGTATTGTCATAGCTCCTTAATATGTATGCCAATTTTTAAATCAATCGGACAACTTGAAGTCGGTGAAAATTACGTTGAAAGATTCCGTCACAAACAGGTGAAGCTAATAAAAGCGTGGTAATAAAAAAAAAATGGTATGCTCCCCGTGCGACTGCCCCTGGGCCGGGGCTAGTCGGCCTTATGCAAAATCTGCTTTTGAGTCGACACTGGACCGCAGAGTCGATCTCAACATTATGCCAGCGTCCAGACTTATAAAAAGAATTAAATACAAATACTCTTTCATTGAGTATTTACATACAAATACTTTTGTTCCTAGAATACAAATACTTTTGGGTCATGTCTACGAAAATATTTCTGAGCAATAATTAATTATTATATAAGCGAGTACCGAAGCTCAACTAATTAAAAAAGTATTTTTAGGCAAGTATATATATATATACTTGCAAAAAAATACTTGATTTTAAGTACTTAACTGATCATTTCTTATTTGGAAATGACATTGCATTATTATTTTAATAATAAGAATTGTTTGAATATTTTTATATGTAATTATATATACTGTTGACTTGAATTATTCATTAATCATTCATAGCTACAAAAAAATTATATTAAGTATTTGAAAAAGTATTTGCAAAATCAAATAAAATACCAAAAAATTTGTATTTGAAATACAAGTACTTTTATTGAAAAGTATTTAAAATAAAAATACTAGAAAAGTAGTTGTATTTTGAAATACTTTTACTCAAATACTTCACAAGTCTGCCAGCGTCCTTGCTAACTGATTTTCACCTGCGAAATGGACGTCGTTGACCGCGGACGGCATTGCCAGTGAACTTGATCTTCATGTGTGCACCATAGACACAGGTATATCTATGGTGTGCACATAATATCAAACACGTGTGTTTGTCGCGCTGTTCGTGCGCCAAGCACCGCTAACATTGATCATACGTAAATATCAACTTACTACAGGTGGAGAAAATTATAGAAGCAAAACTCATTTACACTATCAACTTTCAAATGAGTCAGAGGTGTGCATACTTTGTGTGATGTAAAAGAGTAATCCGAAATCTCGTGACGTATTGTAATGAAATATTGACGAATATCGCATTTTTTGTTTTGACATTTTTAAGCAGCTTAATCAGCTAATAAAAATAATAATAAAATGATTTGTATGACCACAGTTCGAAATTTCCCAACAGCATATTTTACGATCTGAGGGATCAGTCACCTTAATTTCTATCGTTGACTGAACTATTAATTTGTCGTAGTGTATAAAAAAACTCAGGTCGCAATGCCAAAGTCTGTATTTCCTAATACAGACAGAGTGACTTTATAAAGATAAAAATTTGAACCCCTTATTACACCCCTTAAAATAACATTTTTTTTTAGTAGCAATATTATTATCAATAAAAAAGTTCGTTTACATCCATTTTAAATAGGGTTCGTACGGTGATGGATCCCAGCATGCGGACCAAATGTAATTAAAATTAATTAACAGTGTTGGATCACTTTCACACAGTTTGCGCTGAGACCCAGCGGTAAGAGGCGAGGTAGGCAAAAGACATATTGTGGGTGTGACCTTCTTTAGCTCTGTCTCGCTCAATCATCCGCACGTTTCAATTTTTGGCTGGTGCCAACTACGAGGCTAAAAGATGCTATTGCAAGTGTGCCGCTGTCAATTGATTACTGTAATTTTTGGAAATATTTTGAAGATTTAAAAAACTTTTTCGAAAAAGGAAGAGTCACTTTAGGTTTGCGATGGAAAAGTTTTGTGAAATAAATACGAATAAGGTCGTAGTGTGACATTGAAAACGTGTGTTTTTTTGGCACAATCAATGCCAACTTTTTTCTAGTAAACTGTACATAAATTACAAAAGTAGTCCATTAGAGACCTAGATTTGTCCTTTATCTTCCTTATAGAGAAAGAATTTTTGCACAATATGTTGACGAATAAGTTGACAGCCGAATCTTTATTTTTTAGAGCGTTCCGACAGCCTTAACTCCTTCGAAATTTATTGCCCATCCGCACACACACACACACTCACACAGATATAAATATATAAAAAAATTCAAAAATAATGCTCAGCTGCTTATAATGATGTAAAACGTCGAGAAATTTTGATCCGACTCCTAGGTCCCGCCATCCGACCGACGCCAATAGTGTATGTGCCATATTATGGCAAATACAAAGCTACGCAGAAAGTTTTATAACTAATTATTAGCCACTATCCGCGGCTCCTCACGCGATTCAGATGAAGCTCGGCAGCGAAAACAGTGAAGCCTTCGCCTCCACAGTATAATGCACTAATATGAGATAATTGTTCACATAAAATTAAATAAGTAAAACGTTTTTTTTCATGTTTAAAAACAATTATTTAAACACGGTTTGTGAACTGATGTTTTAAAGTAATTTTGCATAACAGGATGATTCAGTTCTTGCTCTATGCAGATTGCAGAAGCAGCTTACTATCCATCTAGATAGGTAATAGAACCGATTAAAGTATCTGACTTCAATAACTAACCATTTTTGTACAGTTATTCAGAAAATTAAAACTGTATTTCAAGATATTCAATTTTCTCGAACAAGTGCAAGCAGTGGAAAAATTAATCATTTATAAAACCTGTTTTAGACGCGCGCATTCTTTGTGACGAAATCTTATCAAGAATTGTGTGAATCTTTCAAAAACATAAATGAACGCCCATTTGGAACTTGATCAGCTCCAACCAGAGGCGGACTTGTGTCTTTGCTGCCCCTACAGCGTATTTTTAGCATATTCAGAAATATTTACTAAGAAATTAGTTTATTTATTTTTATTGTAGATTATAGACGCTCGACAGCTTAGATCATTAGCGTCTTAATTACATCGAACAACATAATCACTTAAAACTAAACGACATCACAAAACATCCGTGAGCAGAGATAGGATTCGAACCCACTACAGTCTAATCAAGAAACCAGCACGCTAACCACTGAACCACACTGTCATCTACTAAGAAATTAGTATCGAGCAGTGTAGCGACGGGGACAGATGTGACTAGGACCTTTTTCCTACTGTCTCTCATCGAAAAACGGCAATTCCTATATCGGCCATCTTGTTGAGGTTTTCCATAGTTTCCCTCAATTAATTCCAGATAAATATCGAGATGGTTTCTTATTCGAGGTCATGGTCGATTACCTGTAAAAATCTTATACTTTTATAGTTGTCTCCCTTATCCTAACTTCCTATAATTCGTTCATTCGCCCATTGCTATTAACCCGGCGTAAATGAACCTCATTTCAATACATCGTCAATGAACCAGGGTGAATTTTACCCGGTATGGATTTCAATTTATTTCGTTTGAAATAAGTTTTTTCTTATCTAAATAATTACCTTATAGGATATTGTTATAATTTACGTAATAATAAAAAAAATTTTTTACATTCTAATTATTAGTTTATGAAGAAACTTTAAATTTGACTGATGCACATGCACTCTTCTTCGTCCGAAGAACATTCTTCCAAATGGCGTATGATCATTTCGTCTTCCATCACGAACAAAATAAGAATAATCAAATCTTAAAAAAGAGGGACCATATAAAAGTGCCGTTAAAAATGTTTATCACGCGAACTATGAACCCGTGTAAAATGCACTTTGAACTCTCCTACCACCAGCGACGTCACGCGCAACACTGATTCGCATTCAACAATCGACGGATTAATTCCAAGATGGCAGCTCCCCAGGAGCAGAAGGTAGGATACCGTCAATGGTGCCAATTGTGTGCGTTTTTATATACACTAGTGGGTGCTAAAAACCCTGGTTCATTCCCGCCGGGTTAAGTTCAAGTATAAAAATTTAGCAAAATAACGAAAAGTGGTAAATAGAAAATAGTAATGGTGCGAATGGCGTCTGTTATGTCTACAAACGGACGTGAAATTATTATTATTACTAAGAAATTATTGATATCAGAATGCTCGAGAGAACACGAACAACATATTGCAGTGATATTAATTTTTATAGAGCAACCATTTTCATTGTCATGCATACTTTCATTTATAGCAATTCGCGATCGACATAAAGACTTTGTTCGATTAGTTGTGGTCAAGGTCATTAAATTGTTTCCATGAGACCTGAAAGCGTGAAAAATGTCACATATTTTAGATCGAATAAAATCAAAATGTTGAAGGCAAGATGTTACTTACAACCGGTTGATACCTATAGTTAAAAGTAGGAACTTTTTTACGTGCAACAATATATTTTAGTAAAGAAAGTGAATCAATTTGCACTACATTTAACCTAAAATTAAGTAAGCAATAAAAGCTCTCAGTATAATTATTATAATTACTAGCGGCCCGCTCCGGCTTCGCACAGATAGCACTAATTATTTTTAACCATAAAAGATGAGAACTGTTATCATAAAATTCTCAACGTGTATTGAATTTGCGCGAATTGAATCGCTTTTAATTGTGAATGTTCAAAAATCGAAGAAAAATCAAAAATGCCAAAAAACAAAAAAAAAATCTGATGATCCGATCGCTACCAAACTTCACAGGATCACCCGCTGGACTAATTTAAAAATTGCCTGAAAATTTCATCAAAATCGGTTCAGCCGTTTTGGAGTTCATACATATACGACTAGCCGCTACGCGCGGCTTCGCTTGCAACCAAGATGAAACAATGTTTTATAATATTTCAAATGTCAATATTTATGAATTAGGAATGGTCCTGTCGCTCAACTGGCTGCAATTTTAACGTTATCTACGCATCCTAAATTAAAAATCCATTTAAATATGTGCCTATTTTGAGGTTACTTTTCACCAACTGGTTGTGAATCGAGGAGCGAAAACGTGGCGATAGTATTATTGAATTGCGAGATAGAACTATTACCAAACCAGGTGACAAAAAGTATCTTCTGTTTCATTATTAAAAATTAATTGTTATGATTTTCCTATTATTAATTCATTTTAATTATTAGTAAATAATAACTACGAGTGTTATAGAAATCGACCGTGAATTAAATGACAAGCGAACTGTGGCAATAATGCGGTGTTTTCAACCATTATTTATGCATAAATGTAAAATTGAGATAATTTAAAAATGGCATCAAGTTAACGAGACATAGTATAAAATTATAGACATTTTTCTTCTCGAGTGAATTGGAAAAAAACTACATTACAGTAAACTCAAAATGGTTCGTATTACGGTTATATATGTATATTGATATTATAAACTTTTTATTAATAGTAATAGGATTTATTTTTGTATAACCAAAAAGGGCAAGGAAGTGTCATTATAAAAATCTGATTAAAATATGAATCCTTATATACAAAAAAAAAAGTGGTGCGTGTATTTACGTAAGTTCGCAATTTGCATATGCTGTCTCTGAAAATTGCGAACTTTGTTATTAATTATTTCGCCTTCTAAACGGTCAAAAATTCTGAAATTTCGGGATTTATTAGAAAACATTATTTTGAGTCCATGAAAAAAAATGAGCAAATCTGTCGAAAAGTGGTCTCACTTTTCTATACCACGCTGGAACTACCTAAATGTGCCTATAAAGAAATAAAAATAACAGTTGAAAAAGTCTAGAATTTTGTTTATATACTCCTTTTGCCTGTTTTAATAAAACAGTTGTCTGTAATACAGTCTGCACAGGGGCCCCATTATCCTAAAGAGTCCAGGGCCTCTAATAGGTTAAAGACGATCCTGACGCCTAACGATTCATTTTCAAATGTCTTCGTTTCAATAATCGTAGTATGTAGGTACGTAATATTATAATTTATAATACTATACACATAGGTATGTCAAATATAGGTCGTACGGACATTCGTTCCGCGCCTATACCAACGCTCGTGTCACCGAGCGTGTCTATGTATCACTGTCGCGAACGTCATTTGTTTCAATGCGGACGTTTCTAAAACAACTGACGATTGTCGGTTTATTGCAGCAGATATGCGCGACTTAAACCTTTTGGTGCAAGTTGACTTAAAGATCGACTTCGTTAATCGATTCGAAGCGGTGCCAATCGACTTAATCGATGTTCGAAATCAAAGCAAGTAATGAGAAAGACGGTTCGCATGTAATTAATCAAAACATGCTTGTCAACTACCTATTTTCTGAGAGATCTTCAAAACAAAATTTATTTTTATCTATACAAATAAATAAAATTGAAGTAATGTCAAAATAGCAGCTTTTTACTAAATACGTTTGAAAATATAATAAGTACGGTACTTATATCAAAAAGTCAATTTTTAAAATGTTTGTCTGTCTGTCTGTTCTGACTAATCTCCGAAACAGCTGGACCGATTTTGACGGGACTTTCACTGGCAAATAGCTGATGTTATAAGGAGTAGCTTGGGCTACTTTTAATTTAGAAAAAGAAGTAGGGTTACACGCAAAAAAATAAAACCCATTCAATTGTGAACAAAATCCGATTCAAATAAGTATACATCCAATATAATCACTAATAAATAATGACAGAGTTCAAGGCTTCACTACTGTTGTATAATACTCGCCACGGTTCTAAAAGGTTCTGAAGTTAGTTACAAACAGCGTCGCAAATGCATATTTTAGTGCCGTTCTGGTTGTTTTGTGGGAAAGGAAGACTCCCACTACCTACCAGTTACCGGCACAGAACGTGCGCTCGTCGGTGATTGATTATCGCTGGTTGTCTTGTCAATTGTCGCTTTCCTGCTATAAAGTACGCTATTATTAAGTTGTTTCTTTGATTTCCCAATACAGTTTTGCATAACGAAAAATAATTTTTTGGATGCCTTTATGCAAGGAATTAGACCTCTAGATTTAATAAAAATTAAAAATAATAATATATCGCAAGTTTGTAGTTTTTCAACCGATTGTACCTTCGCAAGCCTCCGTTTGCATCTAACTTCCGAGCCTTTTAGATCCATGGCACCTACTATAGCTACCGAGCAGGTTATAAAAAATTGTTTTATCTCAATTGCGGGCAAAGTCGCGGGTTACCGCTAGTTATTATTATATGGAGTTTGCACTCCTTTATATATTCTCCATGCATAATTATAGACGCTGATGATCTCAGATGTTGAGCGTCTATAATAATGTACAATCTCTCTACCCATGCATACAAGGTACATATTTTATAAACTTCCATCACTCGCATTCGACAAGCTCTCATTTTTATTCACTTGTAGTACTTTTATGTAGCACATTGCAGAATGCTCATCCAGCATTCAACTCACTCATCTCCTCTGTTACTTTTCTCTAATAATATGCTATAACTAGCCACCGGGTTTGGCTTCGCCCGAGTATATTAAATTTTAAAGACTCACTTTAAATAAGCTGTTTAATCTTATGCATTTCGCTCGTTCATTCAAAATATTTACAATACTCCGCTTTACGTTACTCCGTCTTTCGCGGATTCAGAGTTACGCGATTTGTGATGACATTGAAGAAACTGATTCTTTAGACTCATTTCAATTAGAAGATCAAATGACGATTGGAAACTTGACAGAAGGCCTCAGTTCAACTGAAAACGGGTTATAAATTTTGGAAAATATAGATTCCAACGAAAAATTATCAACGTGCTACGAGGAAATTTTGCATGAGAAGAAAAAAAGCGTTGATCCAGTGGACGACTTTGTTAGATTTTATGAAGTCTTCTACGTGAAAATTACTTCTTTGAAAAATAAATAAAATAAACCATTATAAAAAGTATACCATCATTACATAAAAACAACATTATAGCATATATCTTCAGAGCTTACGTTTATTTTCCCCACAAACAATAGGACTCTTTATATTTGCATATTAACTATACTCTCAAAATTTGGTTTCAATCCGCTCATCCTTTTGACAAACAGACGCACAGACTTTTTACAAAAATATGTTTTTTGGATTCAGAGGGCCTCAAAAGGAAAAAGTATTGTAAAATTTTGAAAAGTGAATTTTTACCTAAATTAGTGTTATTCTCCACTAGTGGATTGGGATCGTAAAAAATAATCGTTTTCTTCAGTTATGTACTTAAATGTTTATGTCCAACTAAACTTATTATTTTACTTTACAATGCATTTAATGGTATAATAATTGTTTTATGTTGTAAAGAGATAATGACACGAAAATTAAAACAAGTTCCATTATATATCCAAACGAAACGCTTAACGATTAAAGCGCCCAATTTAAAATCGGTGATGTAAGTAGGTATACAAATCTATACTAATATAATAATAATAATAATGCGTTTAACGTCCGTTTCTCGACTTTATGTCATAACAGACGCCATTCGCACCATTATTATTTTTTCATCTACCACTTCCCGTTATTTCTACATTTTTTTACAACTTCAACTAATGTAATAGCAATGGGCGAATGAAGGAATTATTGGAAATTAGGATAAGGTAGGTAATTTTTGAACTAGGAGTTTGATAGGTAATCGGCTATGGCTTCAAATAAGGAACCATCTAGATATTTATCTGGAATTAATTGAGGGAAACCATGGAAAACCTCAATCAAGATGGCCGCCATAGGAATTACCGTTTCTCGGCGAGAGGCAGCAGGAAAAAGTCCCAGCCACATCTGCCCCCGCCGGGATTCGAACCCGGTACCTCCCGAATGCGAGTTTAGTGCTGTCACCACTACTCTACCCGGCTCGGTCAAATCTATACTAATATTATAAAGATATATTTGTTTAGGGTTAATCTTTGGAACGCCTGAAACGATTCCAAAAATTATTTCATTAATAAAAAGCTACACTACCCCTAAATAATACGTGCAACCTATATTTTATTTAAATAAAAAATAAAAATGCCAAATAAACTGATTAAGTTTGAGAACATGGAGGAATTTCGGGTAAGACAGTAATACAATGGAACCGAAGGCTCCACTACTGCTATTTAAACATTGTTTTGTCTCAGTCGCGTGCGCAGCCGCGGGTAATTTCAGATGTGAAAAAGCGATCACATTTTATGTGAATTTTCTAATTAAAAGTTTACAACCGCTCCTTTGACTCCGGGTTTTGGTACGTTTTGTGTTAAATAATTCTTTCGATTTTACTGTTGACAACTGCTTTATTGTTTTTTTTTTTTTTTTATTCTTCTGAGAGAGAGAAACCGGAAGCGACTATTTTATTTTACAAATAGCTGGCTAATTAACCGGCAAATTATCCAGTCAAAATGGTTACTTACTATCATAAATAATCAGTAATTTTCTAGGATTAAATTAGATGCCGTTTGGCTGCATCTATTGTAACAAGAGTTTAATTAACGAATTAACGCCTTGACGCTTTTTTGATCGTTTCTTCTGCGCTCGTGCAAAAAGTGAACGACATTGGTTTGCATGGCACGCTTCCATCGGACGTGTCAACAGTAACATAAAATAAATACTGCATAAGTATGTAGGTGAACAAAACTGGGTCGTGACGTCATTGATGCACACATAATGCTTCGAACAATTACAAAATCCCTTAAGAATATAATTTAAAAAAATCAAAAACATAATCGCAATAGTAACTCAAAAATATACAAAAAACGGTCAAGTGCGACTCTAACTCGCGAGGAGAGGATGCCGTACCAACTGGGTCGTGACGTCATTGATGCACATCATAATGCTTCGAACAATTAGAAAATCCTTTAAGAATATAATTTAAAAAAATCAAAAACATAATCGCAATAGTAACTCAAAAATATACAAAAAACGGTCAAGTGCGACTCTAACTCGCGAGGAGAGGATCCCGTACCAACTGGGTCGTGACGTCATTGATGCACATCATAATGCTTCGAACAATTAGAAAATCCTTTAAGAATATAATTTAAAAAAATCAAAAACATAACATCCCTACTTTGACTGCGTCCATCCATGCATTGTCCTCGGTCTCAGCTGCCAGACTGTGGTTTTTTATAT
Source organism: Venustoraphidia nigricollis (assembly GCA_034508555.1). NCBI lineage: Eukaryota > Metazoa > Arthropoda > Insecta > Raphidioptera > Raphidiidae > Venustoraphidia > Venustoraphidia nigricollis. Next base: position 1,120,928 of record JAVRKA010000030.1, read on the forward strand.
TCAGGACAGTGCTCTTTAATGAACTCACAAAAACTCAGGTTTGAGGAAATACTATGAGCAAAATCGTCACCAGCTCCCTAACTATTAGAACCTCAGATAAGAAGTTGGTCTTTTTTATGGGCACACACTTTGCAACGATTTTGAATTTGTAGACAATTTCTCTATAGACTGTTTTTAAACAAAAGATTGGATACATAATAATTACTAAAATTATCGTGGCTGTTTTACACAACAAAGGCCAATAAAATCTATAATAAAAAATAGACGGTTTTAGAAACTGTTTTAATATTAGCAGCAGATTTTATTGCTGTAAAAAACAGACTGTTTTAGAAACTGTTTTAATATTTGCGACAGATTTTATTGCTGTAGCCGACAGGTAATTTTAATACCATTAATTTGACATCGTAAACAATCTGGTTTAATCAGTTAAAATAAGAATTAAATGAAAGTTGGTAAGCTCGGAACAGTTTTTTTTATTATATAGGTATCGTACGTTTTACATTTTTAAACATGTTATATATTAAATGTTTTGAGAAGTGAAATTTCGTCTCAATTAAAATGATTAAACAAAATCGCTTATCAAAGAATTTCTATTTTTAGCCAACTTAAAAAATTTACGCCGATCTCAAAACTTTGTTATTTTACGCTTTTTAGTGACCTTTTTGAAGAAGGTTCAATTTTTTTTTAAAGTTAAATTATGTATTTTCGCATCTGTCTCCGAAATAATAATAATAATAATCAATAAAAAAGTTATTGATGGCACAACATGTATTGAAGCTTTGAGTAAATGTATAAATCTACATTTTTCTTCGATAAATAATGAAAATACGGATGAGTCATAAATGACGAGTATCTTATACAAAATAAGAATGAAAATATTTTCCTAAAATCTCTAGTTAGTTTATATGATAAATTAATCGCTGAACAATCCAAAAGACTGAAAGATGATGAGACAATAAATCAACTATTACAAGAGAAAATTAGTGCAGAAAAATCAAAAAATAAAAATGGTAAAGAAACTTTTGCTAATTCAGTGATACCGAATTGACACTTTGGGATTTAACTTGGCGGTGCAGTACTGTGCCAATAATTTTGGTGAAAAAGGAAATCGTTTATTGAAATACAAATAAAATGTTAAAAAAATTTAATTTAAAAATTGACCTCGCTTACCGCTGCTCTGCTTAACGCTGTTTCAGTATTACGCGATTTCTAAAAGAAGAACAATTTAGCCACTATAACGTAAATTATGGATCAGTTTATACAAAATGATTCAAATGTTGATAGAAGTTCAAAAGCAAGACGAAGTGTCATTGATGCAATATCTTGCTATCGCCATTTTGCTGAACGAAATAGAAAAAGGTAAAAGACTTTAGACGACTTCTTCACAATAAACAAAATATGTCAAATGAGAAACATTCCTCATCACAAACATAACTTCTTACTCGAACTTTAATTTGATTTTCATAAATGTTTTATGAACAAAAATCGATATTAGAAATAAATAAATCTATAATGAATGCGATAAAAAAGTATTTAACAATACATGTTATAAAATTAAATAAGAAGAAAACTAACAAATTTTTCGGTTCTGTTTCACTCATGCCTATTATCTACGTATTAAGATGACCTCGTTTAGCGCTGTGTCGTATAGCGCAGGAACTTATCGGAACGTATTTCCCGCATTAAGCGGGGTCTTACTGTATAAACAACTGCAAGTATGCATTTGATCACTTTATGGCGGTGATTAGCTATAAACCACGTCGTCGTTAATTGGAAGGCAAATCGGTGTCTATGCAGCGGGGAGCATCTTGTTTGCTACTACACTCTCTACTTACGGTCATAATTGTCATTGTTGTCGCCCGATAATTAGATGTTTCGCAGCCGCGCTTAACTGTACAGCACGGTGGAGCACGGCGCTGTTATAGTCCAGTGCAAGTGCCTGATAAAAAAACTGCAAAATGCACACGAATCTCTCTAACTCGTGTTTGCATTACGCAATTACATAAATGCTCATTTAATATCAGGAACACGAGAGTAATAGAATTAAAGTAAAACAATGTTTTTGAAGTTATTCTTCTTTTGGCCCACTGAGGGTAAAATTTTCTCTGTTACGGAATCTGGCGCATGCAGCATGCAACGAATATGTTGTGAAAGTTTTTTCTGATAACGTCAAAATAGTTATTTCATAAAACAACAAAGTAGTCTATATTAGCGACATCGAACGGAACTTCTTAAAAGCTATTAGTTTATACTTTTTTGCGCTTTAGTCGTTTTTCATAGACATGCCCTGAATAAAACAACTTTTGACAGTTAAATTATTTTGTCAATGTACATCTTTAACGAAAATGTGAATATCAATTATGGCGATCACGCCAAAGAAGTAGAACTTCTACACTTTTTTTAAAATAGAACTTGTTTTTTATTGAGGGGCCCTAAAAAACCAAAAAGAAAAAAATCTTCCAAAGAGATATGTGGTGTCTAATTTCAAATTCAGTCAGATCCAAAAATGTAATTTTTACAGTATGTAATTTTATATATTATTATTATTATTACGTGAATAATATAGTTGTCAAAATTTAAAGCAATATTTGATAAGTATGGCAAACACCATATTGATTTTAAATTCATTCGTTTTAGAATAAAAAAAAAATAAAATAGACAGAAAATCTTTAAAGAAGGTGGATCTGGCGGTGTTTGAACTTAGACGACACATATAAAGATGTAAAATTTTCAAAACTTAGATAATTTTGGAGCAAAAATGAATTCCCTATATGGCAAGGGAAAAAAAATTTTATGTTTAAAAAATTTTAAAAAGTATTCCAGATCAATACTCTAGAATATATTTATAGATTAATCATAAATTTTGCTACTAATTAAAGATAGTTTTCTAAGGTCTCGAATGTTTTCAAATTTTTTTTTCAAATATTTAAAAATTTTCATCTTTTATATTATATTTAAATTTTTGCTCCAAAGTTGTCTAAGTTTTGAAAATTTTAGTTGTTTGTATCATCTCTTTGTAAGTTTATTTTCTGCTTTTTAGGGTTCCTCAATAAAAAGCATCTTCTATTAAAAATCTTGTTTTTAATTTTAGTTATAAATAAACCACCTTTTCATTGCATTGAGTCAGAAGCTTAAATTTCGTAAACAGTTTTTAAATAGTGTTCGGTATTATTTTCAATCTAGTCGTGCCTATAAGAAAAAGAGTCTTGACTGACAAACTGACATATGGATAACAAAGTGATACATTTAAAAAATAATATTACATAATAGGAATATAATAATGTTAATTGCATCGTCAATTAAAGTGATAATTATAGTAAATAAAAATTATCATTTCTAATACAGTTATAATAAAAAAAATGTTTTCTGCGCATCTACTCTGTAATTATACGTATCATGAATTAATTTTACATTTGCTTCTTTCAATCGTCTTTTTTTTCTTAGTCGATAACATTTACGTTGGCATTTCCTGCATGCCCATTTTACAGTCCGAGATAATGATATGTGTGTTACATAAATACCAACATAATTGACCAGTATGTACAGTCTGTGATAGGAATATTTCTTAAATATAAAAAGTCTCATTAAGTCAATAGCCATACTCCAATCGATAGATAGATTCAGATCCGAATAAATGCCGAAATTTTCAAATTTTGGGAATTTGCAGATTGCAATGGCCTGAATGAAATAAGAATCCGTCGGAGCTATCGTATTAGAAATATAATGCAATAAACAGTTTCTTTAAGATTTCTCGCTTCGGGTGCCTCATACGACAAAAAATGTTTTTATGAAAACTAAAATATTAGATAAAAAACTTTTATAAAGACAAGTTATATTGCAGTGTACTAAAAAGGAAAAAAATATTTTTTAATAAAATAAGTTCAGAATTATAAAAGCGTGGGTCGTAACCATCATAAAGCTTACAATCCACGTTTTTATAATTATGAACTTAAACTATTAAAAACTATGTTTATCCTTTTTATTACACTGCAATAAAAGCTTGACTTTATAAAAGTTTTTTATCTAATATTTTATTTTCAAATTTTTAATTACGCCTTTTGATCGCCATGTTGGATTTCGAATAACTTTGCTGCATTCTACTTGTCATACCCTCTCATTTGGTACCCATATCAAATGGGATGATTCGCCATTTAGTGCAAAACAATTTGACAATAAAATTAGCTTTATTGTAAAAAGCGTGGAGTGCTTAATATCGATAATACATTTTCTATTTACTAGCTAATTGTAAACGTAGCGCTATCATGAAAATTTATGTAGATATCACTCCACGCTTTTTACAGTAAAGCTAATTTTGTTGTTAAATTATGTTGCATTTTTTAGTTCATAAAAGCGTGTATTTTAGTTTTTTTTAACTCTAATTTTATGGTAAATATGTTTTAAATGAGTTCATTGCTTTTTTTTCCCAGAAGCAATAATATTACTTACATAATAATCCATTACATTGGTAATGTCAAGGCCAAGTTAATCGATTTACCATGCATGTTGGGTCCGCAGGAGTTGAAAAAAGTATTATCTTTGAGTTCCACAAGGCTCCAGGGTGTGATTAAAAATTTTGTATCACAATGATTTTGTCTTAGTTTTTCAAAGTCGAACTGAACAGTAAATGCCTTATGGCAATAAATAAAAAGAATGTTAAGAGTTAAGAACAAGTTGAACACGTAGTAGGAGAGCTGTTAGACATTTTTGGATACCTAGGTATTTGAGGTACTAAGAAAATTTGTACAATACTGACTTTTTTCTTGTTTGTCCTTGGTAATTAATATAAAATTTATTTGTTGAGAAAAAGGACTTTTTCCCAACAAATACATTTTATATTTGTACAATACCTCTTTGGTAATATTCGAATACAAAAACACAGATCTGACGACCCCAAATTTTTAAATTAGCAAAATTTTTCTTCGCAATAAAAAGCCCTTGAGGCATTTTGAAATTTTACTACCTTGAAATTTAGTACATTGGACCCCTGGTAATACGACAAACATTTTGCAGCGCAGTGTCGAACTATCGAATTTGTCGGATTATAGAGTACTGCCTAAGACCCCCTATAATCCGGAATTTTTTACAAAAGAGTACCTTGTAATCCGACAAATTACAGATCCAATGATAAGATTCTATATGTTATATATATATGTACTCTGAACTTGTTCAATCATGTATTAACGAAAATTGTCAAAAAATATTCAATAATAAATAATAGACCATGTCGGATTACAGGGGGTGCCGGATTACCGGGGGTCCACTGTATTTAAAGATTTGAAAAATAAAAAAGCCAGATTTCTTAATCGGGTCTTAAACTTAGCCAGGTATTTTCAAAATTATATTTTTGAAAAATTTAAAAAATATATTCGAGACACGTTGAAATTTAAATATTGATAACTAAAAATAGACACATTAAAAAAAATACACAGATCGTTTCGGTGGGACATTCTACCTGCCAGGTGATTAAAAATTTGAGGGTCGGTTAAGCCCCGCTACCCTTCAGCCAGGTCTGTGTTTATGTATTCGAATAATACTAAAGAGGTATGGTACAAATTTTCAGTGTCTCAAATACTTACCCAAAAATGTCTAACAGCTCTCGGGCTTACGCGAAAAGACAGGCACAAGAGTCACTGCTGTTCTGAACCGAAGCTGAAAGAAAGCCCCGGGGCCGGCCGGTGTGTTTCACCGCACGTCATAAACTAATGTGTGTCACGCCAACGACCTTAGCAGTGACGTGACACACACACCACACATTTGCATATGTGTGTAAATGTTGTTCATTGATATGTTTGAATTTCATAAAAAAAATCCAGCCAATTGGACAACAGGACCATTTCAACTTAAAAAATATTAACATTTTACATATTGTATAATAAATAAAATAAGTTTTTTTTAACGCGCGCGGTGACGCGGGTAACGGCGAGTACTAATTATAATATTTGTTTGCATGGTTACATAATATGGTATCACATGTAAAAATTAACCAAAGCTTGCCAGTCTGCTACCTAAATAATTTCTTTTTGACAGATCTTCAGAATTAAACAACAGCATTTTTCTAATTTTCAAATTATTTTCGAAACTAATGAAGCTTAGAGAAAAAAAATGTTTCTTGGAAAAATAAATAGAATAATAAGCCGTTATGAAATGTATACCATTTTCTCCAAATGACGAGTTACAATAAAATGGACAGCATACAAACCTTCTTCATGAAAAATACATATGTGTCAACTTTCATGGTAATTGGTCAAACGGTGTCGAAGTCTATTAATCTCAAACAGATATACCAATATCCATTTTCATATAATATTAAAAAAGATCACAGGATTACAGGAGGACAACCATTTTTGACCATCATTGATAAGAATGGAATAGTTCCGCACGACAATCTAGTAGCCAATCTTCTGAAGCTCATAAGAAGACCCAAATTATTTGCTGACTAAATCCAGTAAAAGGCGGAAAATTCTTTCAGGATGTGGTGCACTTGGGCCAAGAGACTACTCCATTCTATTTTAAACTTTATATAATATTGGTCTCCACGAAAAGCGCTCTTATTTTAACGCGATAATATATAGCCTATGTCCATCCCCAAGGTGAAAAAAATCTTGAAATCGGATGAATAGTTTCGGAGATTACCTCTCCTATTATCCAACCTTACAAACTTAACCTCTTTAATCTTTATAATATTAGTATAGACTATAAATGAATACAATGCGTGGTAAGGTGTTTTTAATAAATCCGGACGAGTCGGTGAACATACTACAAGTCGATACTGACATACCTGAGGATGGCGCACATACAACAGGTTGCACGTGATTCTTTTGTCAACACGTCTGAATACATTGCATATTTGACACTTGCCTCCTTTGAAATTGTTTTGTTTTGTAGCTCGTGTCCTCGTCAATACGCTACATTATGTCAGCCTGGTGTGTTACTTCCTAACAAACGGATGTACACTTATATACTGTGACAAATCTTGTTACGCGAAATTGTTTTCCGCTAAATTGACGGGAAATGAACCAATCACAGACATAGATTCTTCTAATATACCTACTTGCTATAGTTAAAATTGTAAAACCCCATAGTCCTATCTGGAACTTTGTCCCAGTTGAAAAAAAGCATTCAAGTTTTTAAGATCGGGTGTCATATTTTACATTTTTTTAAGTTATACTTCTTTTGACGCGTTATAAAAAAATGATGCGAGTGAAATTTTACGATGCGCGCGCACACTGCAACTTCAAAATTAACAGGATGAAGCTGCTAGCCGAAAAAAGCTACCAACAGAACAGAGGTAGCAATTATTGATTTACACTATAGTGGACATGTTTTCGCCATATATCGTTGTAGTTGTTTTTCGATTCACTAATAAGAGGAAGGTTGTAGAGTATGGCAGAGACAATAGTCGCATACGCGTAGGGTCTAATAGCTGTATTTATGCTTATCTCATTCCAGTCCTTTTGTTATTTAAATTATTTATATGCAAATTAAAAAAAACCCGGGTCGCAGTGCCAGAACCCTGCCGACAATATAGTGTATTTGCTAATACAGGCCTTGTGGCTTTATTATGTGAACTTAAGGTGATTGTAGGGCAAAATAAAAAAAATTAACTCCTTAATACACCCCTTAAAATTACATTTTTTCTTAACTACATTATTATTGTCGATCGAACGTCTACACCAAAGTTAAAAACACCTTTCTGTAAATAACTCACTACCTGCATACTAGTATTTTCAGAAAATTTGTAAATCCGGTCCTGTCGGGCCGATTTTATTAAAATTTTAGGAGCACTTTTTAATTGCTATTAAAGGGTTAAATTTCAATTTTGAAACGATTCTGAGAATTTTTTAGGTATTTTTGGGCCCAAAAACTTTTTTCAACCCCTAAAAACCACCCTTAAAATGATCCGATTGGGCCTATTTTAAATAGGCTTTGTGCGGTGATGGATTCCAACATGTGTGCCAAATTTCGTTAAAATAAATTAACTCCTATATATATATATATATATATAATATATATATATATAAATATATATATACACATATATAAACATTTTTAAAAATGGTGCCAAAGTGTTTAGGAGGTTATGAAACGTCGAGAAATTTTGGTCCAACCCCTAGGTCCCGCCATCCGACCGACGCCAATAGTGTATGCTGCCATATGGCAAATACACTAATTAATCATACCACCCATTTTTATTAGATGTAGGATTACCACTAATATTCTTATGGGAACGTTCTCGGAGAATGATAGTTTTTCTTTTGAAATTCACACTATCCAAGTTTCATCGGCTAAAATATTCAAAGTGCAATGAAAACTATCCTGATACTTACAAACATTATTTTCGTAATTTCAAAGGAAAATTAATAGCAAAATATTGCCACTTGGTGTGAAAACCAATTGTAAATATTTCCCGAGAATAACACTCAGAAAAGAAAGCATGATATCACTCAAAAAACCGTTTATTCCAATTAATTCTCTAAAATTCTTCACACTTAAATTCTCGGTAAACTTTCTCCAGTCATAAATTCTGAAGAATTTCTTATCATTCATTAAATACTAATAGCTGCGGTACTGAGTACTAAAAGTATTTTTACTGTAAGTTCCAGCAAAAATGCGGATACTTTTTAAGTATCGGTGTTGGTACTTGTTGTTGCCATAATATGTCGGGATTTCCTTGCAACAATATTTTATAACACAAGAGAGTTCGACTATCACTGCACTGAAGGCTGTCAGAACGTTCTGAATTTAAGCCAAAAATAGGGCTTCGGCTGATAGCTTATTGTAAACTTATTCGTCAACATTTTGCAAAAATTCTTTCTCTGTAAGGAAGATAAAGGACAAGTCTAGGTTTCTAATGAACTACTTGTGTAATTTATATGTACAATTTACTAGAAAAAAGTTGGCATTAATTGTGCCAAAAAACACACGTTTTCAATGTCACACTACGACCTTATATCGTATACTTATTTCACAAAATTGTTCCATCACAAACCTAAAGTGACTCTTCCTTTTTCTGAAAAGTTTTTTAAATCTTCAAAATATTTCCAAAATCTAGAGTAATCAACTGATAGCGGCATCCTTGCACCAGTATTGTTTAGACTCGTAGTGTGGCTTAAATTCAGAGCGTTCCGGCAGCCTTAACAAGCGAATAGACGTTTTCACGCAAAAAAAAAACCAACAGAAAAACCGACTTAATAAAGATTGTCAAATGGAAGAAACTGTAAAAAAATAGAGGCGTGTATATACATATACGCGCGTTTGGAGTTATAGTTTTTTGGCGTGATTAAAAACTCATTTTTAATATACATGCAAATGATTTATCCAAATAAAATCTTCAAAAAGTTTAAGAATAACGTGGAGGGAAAGTTTGGTTGAGGAACAGTTGAAAAAAAGAAGCTTTACCGATGTTTCGCTCGTGGCCTACGTTTCGAAAAATATATTTCCATCTTTAGGGCCTCAAACTAGTCAAAGGGTGGTAAATTGTACTAATCTTAGATACATGATCATAATCTATGGGTTAATAATAATTTGTATATAAAAAAACACAATACTTTTCATTAAAATAGTTTTGCAAACTTATAGTTGTGCCTGTGACTTTTTAACAAATAGACCATTTTTATTGTAAGTTTGCCAAACTATTTTAATGAAAAGTATTGTGTTTTTTATATACAAATTATTATTAACCCATAGATTATGATCATGTATCTAAGATTAGTACAATTTACCACCCTTTGACATAGCCTGAGGCCCTGAAGATGGAAATATATTTTTCGAAACGTAGGCCACAAGCGAAACATAGGTAAAGCTTCTTTTTTCAAATGTTCCTCAACCACACTTTCCCTCCACGTTAAAAATATATATTGGAACAAAAAATATTAAAGACTATATTTAAGAATAACACTTTCAAAAAAGTAACCTCCAATTCTCAATATTGTTCACGTCCATTATAATTAATAACCTCTAATATTGGAAAACACTTTTAAATATTTAATTTTTTTTTCCGCTGTATGACACCTAAAACGACTATTGGTTGTAATCAAAAGTTATAGTCGGCTGTATTATTATATAGTTTCCAGATAACAGAAAGTGCATTGATTTCTGTCCATCTGTCATTACAGTCTAGATCTCTTATGGCCAACTTCATACTTTCGAATTTTTGTTAGCTGTGCGCGCGTAACTTGCGTTACCTGCTAAAATGTTACTCTCAATGCGCCAAAAAAAATATAACTTCAAAAAGAATGTTACTTAAATCTCACGACCGAATGCGAAGCTATTTGAACACCTCGAGTCTCCCCTCAGGCTATATCAGTACATTTCTGTGACACTCCGTGAATATTATGTTTACATATTTATCACGCACTTATTCAACTGTCATAAAACAGTTACACAGAATATGTATTTGTTAATAATATACGCCTATTTACATAACTTATATCTTTTTATCAACAATCAAAACACGACATCATTTATTACGTCTAATTAATACTTAATCAGTTTTGAATTGAGAATGTGCGAGAAATTTCACGTTAAAAACATGCAGACGCAATCGTTTCCTGGAATCTCGTGAAGGCATCTTTTTTATTTGAAAGACGAAGTCTGTTATCTGGTGTCCGAAAGGAATGTTGAAAACATTTAAACTGTCTTTAGAAATTATCAATTAAAAAATACATTCCTTACGGAGCAAGGGCGAAATATTTAATTTAACCAAAATGCAAGCACATATGTATCTTGATTGAGCATTGAAGTCACCCAGCACTTATTTAAAGTGTATTGTTTGATAGATGCGACTGTTTTAGTGGAGCATTAAAGTCTTCAGTGCTTCAAGATTACGTGACTTATGTCGTCTCGAACATAATAGTCGTATTTTGGTTGTTTTATCATTTTTGTTCGTAAGTTCGTAAGTTTAAAAAAGAACTTTTATCCGTTTTAAAAATTGTATCCCCTTTTCATTAGAAAAACAGTTTAAAGTATGGAAAAAGAATTTTTAAGAGTTCGTAATTTGTTAAACAAAACTATATTAAATGTCAAAATTGTCAAAAGCTCAACCTTTAGAAACCAAGAAGCTGCAAGAACATTTTGACGATTTTGTATTAAAAAAAAATGAAGAGGAAGAATTCAGGAAAATAGGTCTTGGGTTCATCATATCAATGAAAAGAGGAAGCAATATGGTGAATTTCATCATTTATTTCGTGAATTATGGAGAGAGATCTACAAAATTTTTTCACTATTTTCGAATGTCACAACACAAATTTTCTCTTAGACGCACCAACACACAAAATTAAGTCGGTCTAGCGTGGACCAGAGATATAAATTGCACGTCAGATCAGAATTGTTCTCCGACCAACACGATTGGGTTCACCCAATCAATGAAAAGTGGAAGCAATATGATGAATTTCATCATTTATTTTCTGAATTTTCTTTTTTTAATATTTTCATGTCTCAAATTAGAATCTATGACCTCTTGGGCAGCACCAAAACACAAGATTGGGTCGGTCCAGTACGACCAAAGAGAAATTGTAGGTCAGAATTGTTCCTTGACTAACACGACTTGTTCTAAAGGTCGCTGCTGATTGCAGGCGCTAGTCTAGTGTGCGCTACTCCGTTAAAAAATATGGGTTACCTTTACGAACAGGCTTTTCTGGTCCGTGCAGGCATAGTGTGCATGATCTTCCAATTTTATTCATTATAGACGCTCAACTCAGGTCATTAGCGTCTTAATTACATCATGTAATAACCAAACGACATCACAAAACATCTATGATCAGAGGCAGAATTCGAACACACGACAGTCCGGTCAAGAAGCCAGCACGCTAATCACTGGATCACACTGTCCTCTATGCGGTCTTTGAAAGTAAACATTTGCATTTGAGCCTGATCAATATCAAATCTATGTGTTTTGACTTTTGAGTCATCTAATAACAGTTATAAGGCCCACTTTCCAACTCGTCGAGAAATGGGTTAATGTTACGCCTTCTGTACAAAGCCATAGTGCACCGGCGACGGACTTTTATTGTACAAGAATACGTTTATTATTTATATACATGTATTATAATATTCGGTATACAGTTATTTAATAGTTTATATTATGTAAAACGATCACATATGCAATTATAACAGCGATTATACGTCCCGTCCTGTAGCACTGCTTCTTTCAACCTAGCCGGCGGCATGGCTAGCATTCGATACTCTTGGACATAGGCGTACTGCTGAATACTTCAGATCAACTTTTCAGTATTTTACCACTAGTGATACTAATTTAGGTCAAAATTCACTTTTCAAAATTTTACAATATTTTTTCGTTTTGAGGTTCCCTGAATCCAAAAAAACATATTTCTGGAAAATGTCTGTGTGTCTGTGAACACGATACAGGTTAAACGAATGAGCGGATTGCAACCAAATTTTGGGAGGATATTTAAAATGCAAATATAAAGAGCCCTATTGTTTTTGGGAAAAATCGACACATGCGCAGAAGAGATATATGCTATAATGTTGTTTTTTGTATAATGATGGTATACGTTTTATAACGGTTCATTATTCTATTTATTTACCGAAGAAAGTTTCGTACAAACATTTTTTTCTAGCTCTCATAATTTCGGAAATATTTTGAAAATAAAAAAAATTCCGATGCATTAGTTACGTAGCTGACAAGCATGTGTTGATTAAATAAAACCCTATTATGTAATCATGAAAATGAATAACAAATTTCATAATATTTATTACTAGTCGTTACCGGCGTTAACGCACGCTTTAACAGAAATTTTATCTTATTGAATATAATATTTCAAATGTCAATAATTATTAAGTTGAAATGGTCCTGTTGCCCAATTGACTGAGATTTTACAAACAGTTTTATTTAACTTCACGTTTCGTATGTTTATTTGTTTCAAATCTTGCGACCGATTTTTTACCCACTTCCCGTTATCCGATTGAGTTGAAATTTTGCACACATGTGTAGTTCGGATGACAATACAATATTATGGTCACTAACTGATCGGCGCAGCATATCGCCGACTTTCCGTTATCCAATATTTTTCAGTTCCAAAACCTCTATATTTTGAACATTGGTAAATACAGAGCATTATCATTGTCAATGGTTTATAATTTAAAATAAACTTATTCTGCACACACTACTATGAACTATTCACAGACTGAGGTCGTTATATAGCTGGTGCCCCTAGCGATAAACTTTGGCACTACCTGCGATAATTTGTTCAACTCCAAAAATGCAATTTACGCCTATGTTCGCGCCGTACAAAATGTAGGTAACAACACCTACCTTGAAAAACATGCCTAATATATTAAAAACAACACGTTTACATAGTTCAACGCTTTTACGGAATGTGGAATGTCGCATTCTTTAGATATATGTATAAATAAACTCACTAGCGCAGCGTAAGCGGTTTAATCTAATCACGACTGCACATACCTGCTCTCGGTCAATACACTATTTTTACCCGACTATGACAAAGTTAAAAGGAAGGGTTGTGTTTTTGATAGTCTATTATGCATGTATGCTTGTGGGTGGGTATAAATAATTCCTCCTAGAGACTAAATTAGTGGATCGATTTTAACATTAAACATACCGAGATTTGATAATATCTGTTTGTACCACATTTATGAAAGTCAATGTTCTTTGAAGTTAGAAACATGAAAATTTGAATTACAGCTACTGAGCATAAATAAATAATGACGTGTTTCAGGGTTTTTGGATTTTTACATTTTAAGGGGGACGGGGAAAACATTTCGCTCTTTTTTTACCCGACTTCCAAGAAGTATACGTAATAATTCTTTATAACCTCGTATCATCCAAACGGCTGGACGAATTTCTAAAATTAAGATGTCGTTGAAATTGTCTCGGCAACCGAAGTGTTCTAGGATCGGTGACGTCTAAAAAAATCAAAATGGCGAATTTTATAGATGCCATAATGTGTGGCTCGAAAAAAAATGTTTTCTCCAAATTAATCCAAAAGCGTATGTCAACACGACTCCACGCGTGCAAAGTCGCGGGCAATAGCTAGTTTGTTCATAAAAATAAGATCGCATGCTGCCATTGTTATTAAACAATAAAAAATATGTACGGTCTGTATGTATGCCAGTTGTCACTTGAATAATAAACAATAATGCCAACGTTAGAAATAATAGTGTTAGTTCGTTTTTTATGGCAACAAAGATGACATTAATAAACTTATTATTTTGGCAATGTTTTGATTGATAAGTTGACACGACAAATATTAATTATTGTAATTATTGTGAATTATAGAAAGCTGAATTATTGCATCGATGAATTAATGTCTATAGATATTTTACATCTTTATTTGATAGTTGACATATGGTTGTAATAATTCATTACTTACTGTTAAAATACAAAAATAAATAAATAACACGCTAATAAGGTCAAAATGAGTAATTGCATTTTTAATCGATTTCAAATGAAAGCAAGCCGTAAGGTGGATCGTTTATTGGGACTCCACAAGTGCGACTCTTGATGTCCACATACGACCAACTTCCCAGTATGATCAATATTGAATATTAAATATGTAGATATTTAACAAACTAGACCTAAAAATATTTTTCAAAAAATCCTAAAATACACTTTTTTGCAGTCTTTTTGTTTAAATAAAAAGACTGGTCAAGTGCGAGTCGAACTCACGAGAAGAGGGTTCCGTACTATTCCGTTTTCCGCGAGTACTTTAAGACTTAAGATTTTCGTTTAGGTTTTCCTGTAAACTATGGGTGAAACCCGACATTCTCTATTTTTTTCAAAATTTTAGATTCAGTAGTTTCGGAGATACAGGGGAATTGTCAATTTTCATCTATTTTCTTAAATAACTTTAAAACTGTGTATTTTAAAATTATAAAAAAATATATTTGAGATCCCTACTGCAAGCCCTTTCATTTGATATGTGACACGGCACACTTTGCAAAACTTTTTTTTTTAATTTCCTAATCTGCCTCCCAAAAATGACCCTCATGTTCAAAATTCCTTTATTTATGTTATGCGTTCGTGTTTGGGTCACATAAATTCATATGTCTACCAAGTTTCAACTCAATCGGTCCAGTAGTTTCGGAGAAAATTGGCTAACATATAACATACCGGTAATCCTAGAAAATGTTCAACATTTCTTAACATTCTTTGAAACAAGATACCACTTTAATATTTTTGTGAAACCTAGCCGTGATGAATCGTGCGTGTAAAAATTCGCCAGTTCTATGCGGCATTAAATTACTTAACCTCGACGTTTACATGCAATTTTAACGAATAATTAAAGGAAATTAGTTAACTAGTATCGATTGTATTAAGCAGTCGCATTCGACTATTACGAAACATTTAGAAAACACCTTATTATTGCGTGTTAATTTGTGTAGATTGTTAAAAATAAATAACTCATTATTGTTGCCGATTACCTGTTTCGATGCATATCTATATGAACTATGAATTTGTTTGGCACGTCAACGTTGGACACTAATTACCAACATTGCGTAATGGATTGCGTCTCATTATCCCAGCCGCTGTACAAAAGTATATTATACCGTATTTTAACAATAACCTACCATCAGTGTCATGCAAGTCGACCATATGTGCATACAGTAGCGATGATAAGTACACTTAGAAAACGCACCTTAATCCTTAAGACAGGGGTTCCCAAACTTTTTCTGTTTCCGGCGTTCTTAAAATATCAGATTTTTTCCGTGGCGCCCTAAGTCAAAATATTGGTAATCTCATGGTAAACTTTATGTTACTAATAGTTTTTCTTCATTTCTAATTCAGAAACTCATTGATATATCTAAACCTCCAATGTTATCTGCAATTTTATTTAATAAATAATCAAAATTTTCACGGCGCCCAAGTAAAACAGCCGCAGCGCCCTATGCCGACACCGCGCGGTGCCCCGGAGAGTCGCGGCGCACACTTTGGGAATCACTGCCTTAAGATGACTGTTGACCAGCTGTTCAATATGCCCCCTTTTTCACCCGCATAGCTCTATCTTACGAGCATTGGATATGTGTGTGCCTGTAATATACGTTTGCTCACATTTTGGAAATCTCTAATTTCTATGAAAAATCTTATTCAATCTGTGATGTTAATGCTTCAAAATAAACTAGAAATATGTACCATTCTTTCCATATGAATTTTAGCCAAGTTTTTACAATTTTATTGATCAAAATGAACGATTTAAAATTAGATAAAAAGGAGAAAATTAGCATAAGTTTTACACTTTTTGTAAAGAAAAAATTACCACGCGTGGGACTGTTAAAACTCGCCGGTACTCATTTCAAAGATAATGGAACAACTCGTCGGAGTACAACCGACTACCACACTAGATATACAATGTACTGTTTTGTGTTTTCTAAAACTCACCTATACTTAATTGGTTCTGCAGAATAATGAGCATTTGATCACTTTCCCATATGTGTGTAATTATAGTTATAAAAAGTTTCCTAGAACGTTTTCTACATCCAACAAGTGTTGTAGACTTCTGACTGATAATTTTTTTCACCTACCTACTGTTAATAATGTGTAGACAAACCAAGCGATGTAGAGTAGTGGTGAGAGCACTAGACTCGAAATCGGAAGGGATTGGATTTAAGTCCCGGTGAAGCAGATTAGTGATGAGAAAGCAAGACCAAGACTGGAAGAGTCTTGGTATTGGTCTTGGTCTTGCTCAAATACTTCTAGTCTTGGTCTTGGCATTGCTTATATAGTCTCGATCTTGGTCTTGGTCTTGCTTGTTAAGTCTTGGTCTTGCTCCTCTGACCTAGTACTTATGTGTTTTTAATATTTTTTTTAAACACTATCATTATAAAGACCATTAAAGGTATAAATTATAAATATTTCACAATATTGATCGGAAGCTATAATTTTTAGCTTAGTCTTGCATATTTGATCTTGGTTTTGCATACTCGGTCTTGGTTTTGGTCTTGGTTTTGTTTGTTCGGTCTAGTCTTGCTAGTATAAAGATAGTCTTAGTCTTAATCTTGCTTTTTTGCAAGACCAAAATCAATTTGGCTCATCACTAGGGCAGATGCGGCTATAGGACTTTTTCCTACTGCTTCTCACCGAGAAGCAGAACCTAAAGGTCGAACTAAAATCAATGTTTTGCCCCCACTAAAATCACTCTTTTGGCCTCGCTATTAACACTGTTTTGTCGGCAGGGTTTGGCACTGTGACCCGACTATTTTTATTGTTGTGAAAAAGTAAATATTTATTTTTCTTTCAACGTCGTAATTTACTTTTCCAAATTAATTTTGGTAACAATTATGGGAAAAGAGACATTTGCTTTGTGCTAGTAAATGACGTAGTTTGCAGAGACATAGAGACGACAAAGAAGATAATTCCGAAGTGAAGTAAGATATGCATTTTATAGACTTTCTCAAGCAACGTAACTACTTAAATTATGTGGTGCTGTGAATGATTCGAAATAATTTGAATTTTCAGATTTTTTTGTCTAGAAATAGGTGAAAATGAAAATAAATGAAACTGAATTTCGTGTTCAAAAAATAAAAATTATGTGAAGATGTAAATGCTCAGTCAAGACAGGAACCTGTTTAATCCTATTTCTGAGAACTACATATTGGTCAGTAATTAATTCTAATCCAAAATCTTCATGGTTAAGTGTTTGATAAAATGATTATTGAAAGATTTTAAAAAGTATAGTGTTATTAATATACCTACTGCAAAATAATTGAGATTAAGTGTTCTGGAGTCAAATATTCGCCAAGGAACATTGGACCAGCCTAGGACAATATGTAGCGACGAAATTTGAAGCACATTATGCCAATAACTACTAGACCAGCCGAGTTTTAAATAATTGTAAATCTAATTGTCAATTTTTATTTACAGTGCTAAACGTGGCTGCGGGCAAAGCGCCGATGCAGATCAGCACGGAAGGTGGTGGCATCCCGCAGAAGGCGATAGACGGCAGTACCAGCGCCTTCTTCAGCCCTGAAACGTGCACACTAACGCGACCTGAACGAATGCCATGGTGGTACGTCAATTTGCTGGAACCCTATATGGTGCAGCTGGTGCGTCTTGATTTCGGCAAGGCGTGTTGCGGTGAGTACGACACTGTCCATATTTCAGATAGGTTTCTTAGTTGACTTTTATTTGAAGATTGAAGTCGCACGCTCACTGTAAAAATACTCTGCGCATGCGGATTCCATCATTTTGATGGAAATCGTCAAACAGAAGAAAGGAACGAACAGACTCCGTCAAATAATTGATAGATTCCCCAAGCTCATCCAATCCATATTCGCAAACTAGTCTTTTCATAAAAATTTTAAGTCCGGTCCTCTCGAGTCGATTTTATTAAAATTTTAACAGCACATTTTAATCTTTACAAAAGGGTTTAATTTCAATTCTGAGAATTTGTTTGCTATTTTTGAGTCCAAAAACATTTTCAACCCCTAAAAACCATCCTTAAAACAGTCCGATTGGGCCCATTTTAAATAGGCATAGTGCAGTGATGGATGCCAGCATGTGCACCAAATTTCGTTAAAATCAATTAACTCTTTCGAAAGTTATTGCCCGTACACACATACACAATTTATATGGGCATAATATTATTAGTGTATTTGCCATATGGCAACATACACTATTGGCGTTGGTCGGATGGCGGGACCTAGGGGTCGGACCAAAATTTCTCGACGTTTCATAACCTCCTAAACACTTTGGCACCGTTTTTAAAAATGTTTATATATATATGTATATATATATTTATATATATATATATATATACGTATATATATATATATATATACGTATATATATATATATATATATATATATATATATATATATATATATATATATATATATATATATATACGTATATATATATGTGTGCGGGCAATAACTTTCGAAAGAGTTAATTGATTTTAACGAAATTTGGCCCACGTGTTGAAATCCATCACCGCAAGAAGCCTATTTAAAATGGGCGTAATGGGGTCATTTTAAGGGTAGTTTTTAGGGGTTGAAAAATGTTTTTGGGCCCCAAAATATCGAAAAAATTCTCATAATCGTTTCAAAATTGACATTTAACCCTTTAGTAGTAATTAAAAAGTGTCCCTAAAATTTTAATAAAATCGGCCCGACAGGACCGGACTTACAAATTTTTTGAAAACACTAGTTTGCAGATAGTGAATTATTTACTGAAAGTTGTATATAATTTGGTATAGAGGTTCGATTGATAATAATATTGCAATTAAGAAAAAAAAAATATTATTTAAGGGGTGTATTAAGGAGTCAAATTTTTTATTTTACCCAAAAACCAACTTAAGTTCGCATAATAAAGCCACACTACCTGTATAAGCAAATACACTATATTGTCGGCAGGGTTTTGGCACTGCGACCCGGATTTTTTTGATTTGCGGTACTGAATCAACAATGGTTTGTTTCTTTGAACCTTAAATAAACACTTTGGAGCAGTCGATTCGTAACGAACAGTAATTTTAGTGTCATTCACACGTTTTGATTGAAACTGATTGCAGTTTAATTACCAAATCATTAATTAATTTATAATTATCTCGGAAGTGTATGGATAGTAATTAATATTTATTGTTTAGGAACATTGTTTCGGCTTTGCATATCTGTTCTTTTTTTAATTTTCACCGGAAGAAATGTATTTGTTTTAGCATGAAATTAGTTCTATTACATTTTGCATAATTCTGAATGTTTTAATCTAACAATGTTTAATTGAGTGTGTTGTTGATTGTATTTATTATTTAAATCTACCTTATATCCATATGAAATAGGCGTTAAAGAATCGTAATAATCGCAAGCTCGCATCATTGTGTTATTAAAATAATTATTAATATTAATTGATCAAAATCACAGTTCACCATATCGTTATGCATTAAGGCGACTGACTGTAAAAAACGTTCTCGGAAAATTTTGAATTGTGACCACAAAATTCATTTTATTACTGTTTTATTAAGCATTAAGTTTCACAAAATTTGGTTTACTGCTTAAAAATTTCAAAAAACACACATTTTTGCCCTAAACATTGAATAAAAAATCGTGTTATTCGTCATTATTTTTTTACAGCACGTCACGAAATTTCAAATTACGGGAAGACAAATTCAGTTTTTTTTACAAGCTTACAAGTATGTTAAAAATTAGAGATGCGCCGAATAGTGGTTTCACCGAATAACCGAATACCGAATATTATTCGGTTTAACCTTTACCGAACCGAATATTCGGCCGAATTATTCGGTTTACCATTTCATTGTTTTGCCGCGTAAACAACCTGATATAAGTTTTAAAAAATAAATGTAGATTTGATTGACATTTCAAAAAATCTTGATATTAAGTTTAAAAATAAATGTTGATTTAAAGC
Source organism: Venustoraphidia nigricollis (assembly GCA_034508555.1). NCBI lineage: Eukaryota > Metazoa > Arthropoda > Insecta > Raphidioptera > Raphidiidae > Venustoraphidia > Venustoraphidia nigricollis. The sequence goes on from JAVRKA010000030.1 coordinate 1,141,261, forward strand.
TTAAAAATAAATATTGTTTTGAGTTTGAAATTAAATGTTGATTTAAGGTTTAAAATAACTGTTGACTATACTGACTATAGGTTAGGAAATAAATATATTTTCGCTTATTATTGTTCTAATAAATATATTTAATCTTACATAAGAAGTTTTGTCTTTTAGTTCTACACCTTGGCTACATGAACCAAAAAAATAGAAATGCTTGAACCGAATATATTCGGCAACAAAACCGAATAATTCGGCCGAATACAAATAGTGGAAAAGACACCGAATACGCCGAATACCGAATACCAAACGAATATTCGGCGCATCTCTATTAAAAATACAGGAAAATTTGGCTTGCTTTTTTTCCAGATAAATATCGAGATGGTTCCTTATTTGAGGCCATGGCCGATTACCTATCAAACTCCTAGTTCAAAAATTACCTACCTTATATAATTCCTTCATTCGCCCATTGCTATTACATAAGTTAAAGTTGTAAAAAAATTTAGGAAATAACGGGAAGTGTAGATGAAAAAAATAGTAAGGGTGCGAATGGCGTCTGTTATGACATAAAGTCGAGAAACGGACATTAAACGCATTATTATTATTATTATTATTTTTATTTATTTTTCAAATTGACTTTTTTCTGTACAAAAATTCGTGAAAAAAATGAAGTTCGTATACTCTCTTACACATAGTCTCCAGGACTTGCGAAATAAAGAATTATGCATTCGGAAGATTATCGACTTTTATGATATTCAAAACTAATTAATTCGTTTTTCGTACCGTTTCCACATTGTATTATGTATATGTTTATACACAATTACTCGCAAGTAATTGCTTATTACTAATCACATCTTTAAATGTTAATGTTTAAAAACACTTTCAATTGTCATTATTTCTAAACAGTCGAATGCATATATGTTTACGTAACCAAAGACATTAATAATCAAAAACGGTAACATTGTAAATTCGACAATAATCTGTTTTAAAAATCCAGGTGAAAGTTGTGCATATTTAATTGTAACGGCTGCCATTTTGCTACGTCAATTGTTGCAAAGCGTACAGTTGAGATGTATGTCTCAGTTAAATGATTTATCCGTGACATGCAAATAAATTAACTGCGGGAAATGTAAGTGAATAAATTTGTTGTGACGAATTCAATTTTCGCTTCAATTGTTTAATAGAATTTGTTTAATAGAAATGTACAAATACACAATTGTAATACTTTGTGAAAATATAGACCAATCGTTAATTCGATACGTTATTTGACCGTATTTACCAAAATAATTAGGTTTGAGAATAGCCGAGCGTGTAGCGATGGCGTTCATAACTTATACAGTGTTCTGTTGCAACGGTGGGTAACCCCCGGCCCGCAAACCCACTGCGGCCCGCGAAAAGTTTCTATCCGGCCCGCGATATCTTTAGAAGAAATTATAAATAAATATTTTTCGATGTAATTCGTCTAGTTTAAATTTAATATTAAACGCACATAGTTCATACTAATTTTAAAACTATCATGTATTAAAACGTCTTTCACTTCAAATGTCTCCACTCATAACGACTATTATTAAAAAAACAAATAAATGTAGTAATTAATTTGTTTTTTTTTTATTTCAAATTTGCAGACTAAAAAATTACAAGTCAGAACAAGGTGTCAATTAACAACTACGTCTCGCGGAAAAAACGTAAAATTTATTCTGGCCCATATTATAAAAAAAGGTTGCCCACCCTTGCTCTGTTGCAATGATACAATCTCCTGGCAAAAGTATGAAATAAATTCCCAATTTATTATTTAAAAAAAAAGAATAAATTGATAATATGCCCAAATAATCCTGGCTATTGATGGTCTAGAAAAAGAACAAAAAACCTACAAGCCACAGCCAAAGTTAGTAAAGTACTATAGGTTAGGCTTTCACATTCGTTGAAAGTGTGACTAGGCCGCACGAGAGAGAGCGGGCGGGGATAGTAGGTCTTGATACCTTTTTCCCAACTATCAAAGGGTCATTATAATTGAAAAATCAAGCCGAAGGTTTCGAATGACATAAGCAATCGATCCAACCAATCACGTGATCACTTTTATAACCTCTTACGCCCAACCTATAGTACTTTACTAACCTTGAACATCAACCACCTAAGCTTACGGGGGAAGTGAAAGTTCTTTAGAGTTATGAATTCGTTTCATTGATGCGTTACCAAGGTTTCTTTTCCCCGTCGTGGTTTCAGAAAATTTCAAACTGATACGTCGCTAAAGAAGTTTCACTTCGCTCGTTTTAACATAGTGCCCCGTACATAAAATAATGCATTACAATCTAAACACATAAACTATTACAGTAGGACCTCGATAAGTTAAAATCCAAGAGAAACGTTAAAAAATTTATCGAGAGTTGAAGCTATTGAGGTTTTCAGAGTAAAATTTTTAACTTACCGAGGTTTGTGGATTTTATAGAAGATGTTGCAAGCTTTAAATTGATTAATGCTGAAAGACTTTCGAACTCTTCAGCTTTTTCTTTTAGTATGGGTCTACTAATATTGATATTTTTGTCGCGATATTGCTTTAACTAAGACTAAAGTGAAAATCAATTAAGTTCTTGGCAAAACCTTTTGTTTGGATTTATCCATTGAGACACATGATGAAATTGATAATACCTTAACTTATGGAGGTCACCAAAATATTATTTTAGGCTATGGAGGGCGATGTTCAGAATATTTGTTTATATTACCGAGGTTTTGTGATTTAAACTTATGGAGGTTTTAAGCTTTCAGGGGAAGGGAATTCAAAAAATGTTTAACTTACAGACGTACTGTATTACTGTATTACTGGTAATATTGACGTACAAAAATTGTAGTTTGTTTAAAGTGATTACTGTTGGGTTTTTTTATACACGTCATGCATTTTTTAATTACGTCTGTTACCTCTTAGACGATAAGAATATTGTAGGCTTTTAAAAGTATTTAGAAAGTGTATAATCACTGGATTGGGTTCATATACCTGTTATTATAACGAAAAATACCAATAGGTATACCAAATACAGACTTATAGATAAAATCGCGCCACCAGCATTGTACAAGTTGTTACGGGAAATCACCACCGTAGAAGATTACAGAAATCCACCTTTCTCACGCATTAATAACATGCCGTCTAAAAAAAACTATGTTTCTTGATGCGTTTCAATTCATTATTTGCATTATATTATCTATTCATAATCATATTAAGCAGAGCCGACTCGAGAACATATTTGCAAAATACCGCGTTTTCTTAGTTTGCCATCTCTACCTTTATTTTTAACCGCCTTAAAAAAAAGAGGTTATACAATTCGACGCGTTTTTTACGTGCACGTTCCGCGATAGGTCCGCCAGTTTATCTTAAAATCGGTTTATCCGTTTTTAAATGACTTCAAAAAAACATTTTTTACGGTTCCTACCGCAAAAAGGAAATCTTATAGGATCACTTTGTTGTCCGTCTGTCAAGACACTGATTCTCAGGAACGCGTGGAGGTATCTAGTTGAAATTAATATCAAATACTCAGATCTGCAATCCCTTAGAGCTGCGAAAAAAACAAACTTCCAAGTCAACACAATCAAAAGATCCAGGGGAACTCAAAAAGAAAAAATATTGTAAATTTTTGAAAAGTGAATTTGAGTTAAATTAGTACCATTGCCACTTGTAGGTTGGAATGGTAAAAGTTTTTGGTAAATGAATTTTCGATTTCCATTTACGTTTACTCTGGGTAACTTTGGACCAAGTCCCCCAGTAATGTCCTTTAAGCCGCCCCCGATATTGGTAATTGTGATACAAATCTGCATTAATTTTTATAAATACATGAAAGTATGATCGTATAATATGCATGAACCTTTCACTCGAACGCAAAAGTGCAAGTTGCATTATTAAACTAACTACGCATTGGATACGCGTTTCAAAAGTAAATTAAGTTTGTTAAACTATATTCTATACATACAAATAAAATTGAAGTGTTGGTCTGTGATTTTGGAATAAATCAATTTTCCTAAGTACATATGGTTATTCATACTCTACCAAAACCTAAACTGTCTGCAAATAAAGTTCTATTCTATTCTATTCCATTCTATTCTATTCTAAACCACGCTTAACGCGGGAGATATGTTCCGATAAGTTCCTGCGCTATACGAAATAGCGTTAAAGGAGGTCATCTTAATACATAGATATAATAAGCATAAGTAAAACAGAACCGAGAATAAGGAAATTTGTTAGTTTTTCTTTTTTGTTATATTTGTAAAATTTATAGTTAAATACTTTTTATCAGATTAATTATAGATTTATTTATTGCTAATGTTGGTTTTTGTTCATAATACATTTACAAAAATCAAATAAAAGTTCGAGTAAGAAGCTGTTTGTGATGAGGAACATTCCTCATTTGACATATTTTGTTTTTTGTGAAGAAGTTATCTAATGTAATTTGCCTTTTTCTGTTTCGTTCAGCAAGCTGTTGTCGATAGCAAGATATTAATGACACTTCGACTTGTCTTTGAACTTCTATCAACATTTGAATCATTTTGTATAAACCGATCCATAATTTACGTTATAGTGGCTAAACTTTTCTTTTACAAACCGCGTAATACTAAAACAGCGTTAAGTGAGGTCTTACTGTATTACTAGTGTCCGATCTTAATTTATCCCACGTGGACACTTCGTATTTTTTTTTTTTTTTTTTTTGTTGATGATCATTATTAGAAGAATACTTTCTTTGTGGGATTACGTGAGAATATAATGTGTACATTAAAATGTTTCACAATTTGCAATGAACATAATTGTAATAATAAAATTGAAAATTAAATCGTCAAGTTACTTATTATTTGACGTACTTTCTAAACGAATAATTCGTCAGTAATTACTTTGACTTTAAGTAAATGTCAACTGTTGTTTAGTTTGCAGCTACTTCGTCAGCACAAAATACAGTTCCGACATTTGTTTGTGGCATCAGGGCCAGTATAATACACACAGGCAAAAATATTGCATAATTTGTTTTTTGTACCATTTATGTACTTTTTTTTCTAAGTGTACTATTTTGAAGTGTTTTATGTATATTAGTACCGTTTTCCCTACATATAACAGCATTAGAATAAATTAATGGATGATTGAAAAAAAGAGGGTGATTTTAGTTAGAACATTAAATTAAAATAATTTGCACTGATTTTTCACTCGGCACGTGGTAGAACATGATTAATAATAACAAGTAATTAAAAAACACTTGAAAATTCTACAAATAATTCTTTATTTCTCGACTATCGTTTCTATTGTCCGAAACGATCGTCGAGAAATAAAGAATTATTTGTAGAATTTTCAAGTCCATTCTCAGGAGTACAAAAACTTATACTAAAATTATACTTATACTTAAATTAAAAATAAATAATAGATTTAAAAAAAATATGCAATATTTTTTGTCTGTGAATGCATATTATGCACTAGCTGTACCCGCGGCCCCGTTCACGTGCATATCGAACTATTGAATTATTTTTGACATATTATTACGTAAGGAATCTAATTTCCACCCGGACTAGAACAGATACGTAAAAAGCACGTGTCTAGAACTAATATGACACATTGTGCCGTGGGACGTCATAATGCCCGACCAGACGTCGATCAGTTTCATTTGCAGCCCGACATACAAAACAATTGAACATTTCCTTTGAATTTAAAGATATCGAAATTATTTTGAAAGCATTACATTAACTATGTCGGTAAATACACCTTCGCAAATAAAGCATTATTTTAGAACAATTTTGGAAATCATAAAAATGGTTATTGTGAGTCAACCTTAAAAGACAGACATAAGCGAACTTTTTTTTAGAATTTTTTAAGACAAACTTTTCAAGTATACATTATTTTCGTGTAACTATTTACTCAGCGCACGTCGGTAGCTCACAGAAGGGACGATTTTTTCCGTCTTCTTCACAAGTGTCATCATACCGGTGGCTTATTTTCGCAAAATGTTCATAAATTATAGTCTATAACATTCCTAGATAATCCCTCTTTCTACTGGTGAAAACCGTATGAAAATCCGCACAATAGTTTCAGAGATTAGTCCAGACAAACACAAATTCAACGCGGCAGGGGACTTTACAATATGTAAGAATAAGAATAATGAACCCATTTCATTTTAATATTAATCAATTTTTGTTGGGAAGAAAAGAGAACTGCGTCACGTCCCGACGTGCAAACTGCTCACGGCTATCTAGATCTAAGAGCCCTCGAAGCGTATCGCGAGACAACGCGGTGGTCTGCAAGCAATGATAATAATAATGCATACTTATATTATTATGAAGGCATGTATTGGATGTACCACAAGCCACAAACACAATGGCATCTCAGTAACCCATTTTTGATGATCTTATTCACACGAGCAGTGAGATGAATGTGCAAAGCGGATAATTAGTAGCGATATATATTATATTAGATCGAGAACTCAGTGCATCCATTTTAATTGTTTCATTCTATATTAATATATAGTGGGAGAGGTGTTAGGCATTTTTGGGAATTTGAGGCACTGTGAAAATTTGTACAATACCTCTTTAGTAGTATCCGAATACAAAAAAACATGCCTGGCTGAAGGGTAGCAGGGCTTAACTAAAATCAAGTCTGGCAAACGGTTGAATATGTCGCAATCCATAATTAGTGTATATGCCATATGGCAACATACACTATTGGCGTTGGTCGGATGGCGGGATCTAGGAGTCGGACGAAAATTTCTCGACGTTTCATAACCTCCTAAACACTTTGGCACCATTTTTAAAAATGTTTATATATATATATATATATATATATGTGTGTGCGGGCAATAACTTTCGAAGGAGTTAATTAATTTTAACGAAATTTGGCATACATGTTGGAATCCATCACCGCACGAAGCCTATTTAAACTGGGCCCAATTGGGTCATTTTAAGGGTGGTTTTTAGGGGTTGAAAAAAGTTTTTGGGCCCAAAAATACCGAAAAAATTCTCAGAATCGTTTCAAAATTGAAATTTAACGCTTTAGTAGCAATTAAAAAGTGCTCCTAAAATTATAAGCAAATTGGCCCGACAGGACCGGACTTACAAATTTTATGAAAACACTAGTTTACGTATACGAATTTAGTTACTGAAGGTCGTATTTAATTTGGTGCAAATGTTGGATTGATAACAATATTTCAACTATTAAAATTATTATTGTACGGGGTGTATTAAGGGGTTCAATTTGTTTTATTTTGTCCAAAAACAAACTTAAGTTCATGTAATAAAACCACAATACCTGTATTAGCAAATACACTATATTGTCGGCAGGGTTTTGGCACTGCGACCCGGGTTTTTTTTATTTTAAACAATTCACTTTTTTGATATAACAGTCTTAAAAACGTTACCATGGTTTTGGTAGACAATTTTGACATTTATCATTAGGTACACATTTTTCGTTTCATAACACTTTCGACGGCCTGCCAGACATACTTTTCCCCAAGCACGGGCCGTCAGACTTGAGTTTTTGTGCTCAAGGGCACCTGATCTTATCGCTCAGAAAATTTCAAACATTAATATACTTAGTGGCACCTCCAGTTTGACATCTTTGACCACGTCCACCCACGTATTGTCCCCGGTCTCAGCTGCTAGACTGCGGTTTTTATGTTCAAGATAGTGTCCTTTATGAACTTACAAAAACTCAGGTTTGAGGAAATACTATGAGTAAAATCGTCACTAGCTCCCTAGCTATTAGAGTTTTCCAAAAAACACATCTATTAGAGTAGTTTTACCACTCCCATTGCCATCCTAGGCTAGATCTCATGTGCCCCAATATAAAGAAGTACCTCTGTGCCCATGCTTTTATCATAAAGCGCACAATACTGTTATATTTTTTATGTTATTTTTTGCCCCACGATTTAAGGAACAACCTATACCTACATGTGAAATATTAAAGATGTTTATCTGCTTATTTTGATTAGAATTATCGTTTATCAGGTCGAATCTTTGTGAAAGGATTACCTTGATTAGTAATGTTAAACAATTGACTATTGTATTGTTAATTTATTGAATAAAATATATTGCACAATTTAACACGGCATCTATTGACATGAACGTCAACTAGACCTAGACGAGTACATAATCGTAATTTGTATCACACAATTTATTATTCAAATGTAAATTGTAAATGATTTTAAATTTTATTCCGTGCCCTTTGTAACATTAATTATACACACCGTGGTTCTCCAAAACATGCTTCGTTCGCGTGACTGAAATCCTGTCGTAAAAGATTTCAAGATTGGTACCTACTTTAATCGACTAAATGGTTCTCAAATCTGAATTTGAATTGACAATAAATATTGAAATTTTTACAACAACTAGCGGAACCCTGCAAATACTTCGCACCGTTAGTGGTCAGTTGCGTAATATATAATTTGGTAGAAGATTTTTTTTTTCTATATTCTATTCAGAGACTTCAGCGCTACTACGCCACTTAATATTACCGACAACTGTTAAAATAAACAGATCGCCATGAGATGGCGACATTTGTCAAATTTTAAATTCGAAGTAGCATAGCTTTGTTGTTTTTAAAGATATTACACAAATTCTTTCGCAATTAATTTCGTAATTTGTAAGACTATGATTCGAAACTTGCTAATTGATGTTTTATCTCTGTTTACAGGAAATAATAAGCCAGCAACAATTGTGGTTCGTGTTGGAAATAACAGACCTGATCTGGGCACAAATCCCATTTGCAACAGGTTCTCGGGCGTTCTAGAAGAAGGTCAACCTTTGTTCCTGCCATGTAATCCTCCAATGCCAGGTGCTTTTGTCAGCGTACATTTGGAAGTACCAATTTCCAGTCAACTGTCTATTTGTGAAGCATTTGTGTACACAGATCAGGTACTTTATTTGCTTCCTTTTCATAATTACCGCTTTCAAATGAATCGCCGGCCATTTTAATTTCTGTATTATGTCTTCGACTAAACTTACAGGATGACAACCATCTTTGGTTACATTGATGAGGATGGAATAGTTCCACAGAACAATCTAGTAGCAAATCTTCTAGAGCTCATAAAAAGATCCAGATGATTTGCTGACTAGATCCAGTAAAAGGGGGAAGCACAAAAATCTTTTCAGAATGTGTTGCAGTTGGACCAAAAGACCACCCCCATTCTATTTTAATCTTTTAATATCTTCAGCTATATCCACTTTGGAAAAAAGTAAAATTTTAACAGGGACATCTCTTAGTCTTTCGAGTAGACACCATACCAATTTTATTTAAAGATCTATTAGCAGTCTAGGGCTTAGGGTCTAACGGATCCTTATTATTGTAACAATGTTGTTCATTCATCCACCTATCAGAGGCTTCTAACGTGTAACCGAAATGAATCGACTAGAAATTCATACATAAATCCTTAGTAATCCTAGTAGTAATTAAATATTTATTACGCAGGCGCTGCCAATCGAAAGATGTCCACAGTTTCGAGATCAACCACCAGGAAGTACAGCCACATACAATGGCAAATGTTACATCTTTTATAATCAGCAACCACTGAAATTCAGAGAAGCGTTGAATTTTTGTCGTGCTCGTGGCGGTACTTTAGTTGATGAAAGTAATCCGGCTTTGCAGGGTTTCATTAGTTGGGAATTATGGAGACGACACAGGTATGCAAAACTTTATTTTTTTATTCTTACTTTTATTTCATACTAGCTGATACCAGACTACGTGTGCGTTTGAAATAGCGCTATATGATTTTATCCAAATACGAATATGTTTGGCTTACATTCAATAGTATGTTGACAATTTCATATAGCGCCATCTCGTAAATTTTTGAGGTATTTGTATTGTTGCCGACAGATGATAATCAACTGTTATCTCACATTTTTGTGAGATGGCGCTATGAAATTACCCGAATACGAATATGTACGACTTACATCCAATAATACCATTGGCCCGAGTAAAGCTCGGTCTCCCAGATACTAAAAATTTTACGAATATACCAATTTTATGTTGATAGCAGGGAAGTGGACCAAAGGATGCAGATCAATATACCAATTGTTAAATTTGCGACGAATTTAACAATTGGTGTATTGATCTGCAACCTTTGATCCACTTTCCTGCCATCAACATAAAATTGGAATATTAGAATTAGAGAATTTACGAATATATATTTCGACTTGCAGAAGTGATACGAGTGGACAATATTGGATGGGGGCTGTTCGAGATCAACAAGAAAGGTCTAACTGGAAATGGTTAAATGGTGAAGATGTGAGCGTGTCTTTTTGGAATTTGCCAGGAGGAAATGAAGACTGTGCCAGATATGACGGTTCCAAAGGATGGCTTTGGTCGGATACCAATTGTAACCTGCCATTAAATTATATTTGCCAACATCGTGAGTGCAATAATTTTATTTTAAATGATAATTAAAATTTGCTGTGAAATTAGCGTACATAGCAGCAAAAAAGATAGTCCGCCCCTAATTATTTATTATTATTACAGAGCCTAAAGCTTGTGGTAGACCAGAACAACCACCGAATTCTACAATGGTCGCCGATACGTTTAATGTAGGAGCCAACATTGAATATTCGTGTGATGAAGGACATCTACTTGTTGGCCCAACTACAAGAACATGCTTAGATACTGGGTTTTACAACGAATTTCCACCTGTATGCAAACGTACGTATTAAGAATACTAAATTTAGAATTGATTAGTATGTGTTGCATATTATTTCTAAAATGGAATCAAAATCACTGGAATTAGAACTGTATTTTGTGTAGTCGTTTTAAGAATATCAGCCAAGAACAAGCGATGGCCGCGGTCGTTAATTCGTCTGGTTACCAATTATTATTAGAAATGTCAAATTTCCTCACGTTATTAGGGTGCAAATAATAACAAAACATCATAACTTGATGTTAAAAAATGGCGCGTGTACTTATGTACGCGCGGCAGAAGTTATACTTCTTTGGCGTGATTGCGATAATTGATATTCACATTTTCGTTAAAAATGTACATTGATAAAATTAAATAGGATGTCTAGGGAGATAATAACCATAGTTAAAAGTTAGCCTGTTCACTTCGAGTAGTACTTATTTATTTTGGATAATAGGTGGCCATTGTCAGGGTCGGACTGGGCCGAAAACGTTCGGGTGGCTTCCCACAAGCCTGGGGCCGAGCCTGGATAATGGTAGATGGGATATTTTTCTATTTCATTTCTCTCTAATGTATGAACGAACTGTCTGATCTAGTTTGCATTTAGGACGCAAGAGCTGGGACCTAGCCTGCATGGGCCTCCTATCCTACCTACCGCCTGGCTTGCGGCAAGCTCCGCAAACCTATAACCGTTACAGCGTTTTCGGCACGGCCTGATTTTAATCATTCGAGCTGAAATTTTCAGAGAATCATTTTTTCAATGTAAAGAACCATTTTAAAGGTTAACATGTGACAATTTCCAACTTGTAAAAATAAGAGCCGGTCTATTATTAGACTGGCCTTTATTTGTATAAGCCATTTTTTTTCAAATTTTTTGAGTTGCTACCCCCTGAAATGGTTCTATATATTGAAAAAATGATTAGCTTAAAATTTCAGCTCAATTTATACAGTTTAACCCGTGCCGAAAACGCAGAGAGCTTTGAAAATACGTTACGTAGAAAGCAAATTCCGAAACTACTTAACTTTGTGCTTAGGATATAAAAAATTAACTTTTCCTATGGATCTGGACAAATCAATTCTCCTGTTAAACACATCTTAGGACTTCTTTAGGATAGAAATTAGTTGGTGTTAAGTCATAGACAAAGTTACGCACTCGTACTACGGAACGTAATGCTCCGTGTGGGGCCCGCGCAGGCTTGGGCCCGGCTGGCAATCGCCAGCTCGATTATATGGCCAGTCCGACGCTGGACATTGTCACAGATAAATGAGACGTGTCATCTATGAATACAAAGTAAAACTATACTGCATCGAAGAAGCAGCTTTAGACGATTTTAACCTTGCCGATACATGTAGTACAATCATATTAAATTAGCAACTAAGGTCTCATTTTCATTGCATGCTGCGTCCGCAACTTCCGTAACAGAGAAAACTAACTTCATGGTGTTTTATGTTCCTTGTATGCTGCGTGCGCAACTTCCGTAACAGAGAAAATTTTACCCTCAATGACCCAAAAGAAGTATAACTTCAAAAATATGAACCTAAAAGTGATATGTAAAATTTTAACAATGCGAAATTAAGAATCATGTTTTGACCTGCCTGTAAGCTAGAAGTGTCTAAAACTGTGTTTATAGGTATTCAATGTGGATATCCAGCAGACATTGCAAATGGAAGATATCATTTAGTGAATAATAGTGTTGGATACTTAAGTCACGTGATATACACTTGTGACGAAGGTTACGAAATGAGTAGCAGAGCGCAGTTAACATGTGACATTGACGAAAGATGGAATGGACCACCCCCTAAATGTGAAGGTACGCAAAATATACTGATATAGCAGGTTACCCGCGTTTTCGTCCACGTGGTGTAATTAGATATGTCGCAGGAAAATGATGAAAACGGAGATTTGATCAAACCCCTAAGGTAGATGATCAATTCACGGAAGATTATCTTCCGTGAATTGACCATTTACCTTAGGGATTTAATCAAATCTCCATTTTTGTCATCTCCATATGACAGATAAATTCTTTTATTTAAAATCCACCCCCACTCCGTTCGGGTAGTGTGTTCAAAAGACCGTCGAATATGTATTTCTTTTTTAACTTAAGTAATTTCAGAGATACAACGTATCTTTTATGAAGGTTTCCATCATCCTGTTCACCCCCATAAGGGTTATTTTTGGGATAAAATGTAGCCTAGATCACTTCTGGCATAATCCTTTACCTGTCTGTGAAGTGCAATCACAATAGGTTTAGCCGTTTCAAAGATTAGCTCGGACAGACAGAACGAACTAACTGAAAATTCGCTCTATGAATCTTTAAAACTTAATAATTACATACTACGTTACGATTTTATTTATTTGTATTAATTGAACTAACTTCTGTAAAATTCATTAAAAAAGCAACTCTCGCAGTATGTGGACTTTGTTTACAAACACATCAATCATTTACTTCTGTAAAGAGTGCTGTATTGTACAAAGTTTGGAACTGTCTATTATATTTATATGTATGTATACCATTAAGTCGCTATTTTTTGAGTTATAATATTTCTTTCCAGCAATTCAGTGTGAAGCTCCTCCGCAAATTATAAATGGAAAGTATTCAGCATCAAGCAACGAAACTGTGTTTGGAACAGTTATTGAATATTACTGCTCTAGGGGCTATAAATTAGTTGGCCCAAAACAGATTGTATGTCAGCCAAACGGACAATATGATAACGTCGCCCCTCTTTGTAAAGGTAAGGATAAAAAATTACAGTTTTTAGGGTTCCTTGCATTCGATGAAAAAAACGGAACCCTTATAGAATCACTCTCGTGTCTGTCTTGTTATAGCTTTTTTTCTCCGAATGTACCAAAGGAAAAAATTCGAAATTTGGTACACATATAGAGTTAAATGACCCAATTACGGACATATAGCGTAAATAAACGAATTCCGATTTTGGAGCGTTAATTTTGAGGCCAAATTAGAAAATAAAAAAAAATTCAATTGCATCATGTGACGTATTAAATGAAAGGGCTCGTTATGAGAAGTACAAATATATTTTACTAGCGGCCCGGTTTGGCTTCGTCCGGATTAAGATATATTATGGTGCAGTGATCTTTCTTATAGTATAAATTTCCCGTTTTTGCAACATTTTTCATTGATGCTACGATTCTATTGCTCGTAGCGTGCTATTATATAGCCTATAGCGTTCCTCGATAAATGGACTATTCAACACAAAAATAATTTTTCTATTCGAATCAGTAGTTCTTGAGATTATGGCGTTCAATCAAACAAACAAACTCTTCAGCTTTATAATATTAGTATAGATTTATAATAATTTTAAAATGCGTAGTTTAAAAAATGTTAAAGAAAATATACGAAAATCAAGCATTGCCTCTTCTCTTATTTCCGAAACTACTGAGCCTAAAAGTTTGAAAAAATAGGGAATATAAGGCCTCACCCATAGTTCTAAACAAAAATCTTAAATCTTATCACGGAAAACGGTATCCTCCCTCGCGAATTCGACTCGACTTGACCGGTTTTTTTCACATATATTATTGATTCACAGGCTCCGGTGCGGTTGATCGCAATTAAAAGTAAAATTAGTCGCGCCAACAAATTAGCCACCCAAAGTCGATTTCTACAAAACGTTGTGTTCATATTTTTTTCATACCAAAATGTTAAATAATTTACTAAATAACAAATAAACATTGTAGAAGACTCTTCAACATCAGTACCAAGCACGATAGGCCGACGTCCAACACGACCACCAACGTCTACAACACGCCAACGACCAAAACCGAGTAAACCAGGTTTAACTTCATCGACTGCTTCAGACGAAGCAGAAGCGGGCACTGTGCGTGAAGACAAACCATTCCGAAGACGCACGACCAACAAACCAACAACTATTGTCGCAGACAGCACTGACAGCAGCAGTGCAAATGTACCGCACATCATTGTGGCGTCTCATCCTCAAGACAACGAAATAGCTTCAAATACAATTAGCGGCAGACAAGATGAAACAGCTAACGCCAACATTCCATTATCTGTAGATGGAGAACGCAGAGAACCATTTGGAGCAAAATTAAATCTAGGAGCAATTATTGCACTCGGAGCATTCGGTGCGTTCGTCTTTTTGGCTGCCATCATCACGACAATTGTTATTTTAGTGCGCAGGTATGTTTTCAATTTTGCAATTGTTTCAATTAATTCGTATTCTAACTTTATCCTTAGAAAGAGTATGTGTAGAACCTAAAACTAATATCGTGTTTTCTAATTGACTATAGTATAGGTGTGTTGACTATAGGTTGACTATAGTATAGTATAGGTGTGTTTGGTATCGTACTCCAGTCCAAAAAGTGTTAACACTTTTTACTCTATTGCGTTTGTTATAGAAAGGAGTAAGATACACTGATCTGTTTAGTGGCTCAGTGTCGGACTAAAGGACTATATACTAGCAGTCCCGACTCTTGAGCAGGAGTGCGTAGAGTAGTGTAGATCATGTAAGATATGTCTGATTTTGACAATTGTTAAACGAAGTACATTTTTCATTATTCGTTTTTTTACATTTGTTTGTATCCTAAAATGAATCAGTTTCAATATAAAAAAAAATATAAAAATATAAAAACAACGTATCTTTCTGTTTTAACTCTAACCTTGTGAAATCCGTCACTTTGTTAGAAGTATACAGATGTGGTAAACCTAAGTTATCACCCTAGTCTAATATTATACCAAACACACCCAATAGATGATGTTCCAGAAGTAACTCAGAGAATTTCGAGTGCACGTTTCTCGTGACATTCCGAATCGAAACCCTTCTGGGACATTGTTTTTAAGAATCTATTGAATTTAAATTGATGTTCGTTTCAGTAAAAATTCTGTTTGTAAAACAAATTATAACTTTTGCGTAAATATCGCTTGCGTATATTTTTTGAGTTCTATTTTCTAATTGTCATCTTTTTCTACCTTCTCCTTTTTATGTTGTTGTATGCAATCTTTTTAATAATTATATCTGATAATGGCGGGGGCGGATCTACATGGGAACTAATAGGGTGTCACGAAAATTGAATTATTATCATACATTTTTAATACTTTTTCATTAACAATTGAGCACTTATCGTATAGTAAAACGTAGATAATATTAAAAATTATCATTATCATGGCTGAATGTTGACAACTTTTCATTGAATTTCGACCATATTTTGGATGTATTACTTTTTGGTGAATTTTGACAATATTTTGGGTGAATTTAGATAATTTTTTTTTATCAATTTTAACAATTTTTTAGTGTATTTTGACGATATTTTGGGTGAATTTAGACAATTTTTTTGGTGAATTTTGACAAAATTTGTTTTTTGATGAATTTTGACAAGTCTTTGATAAATCATGATTATTTTTTTTGCTAAATTTTGACCATTTTTTGTGTGAATTTTGGCAAATTTCTCGGTAAATTTTGACAATTTCTTGGGTGCTTTTTGACGTGTTTTTTGAGTACAATTTGACAAAACTTTCGACGAATTTTGACAAAATGCTGCCCCTAGGCCCCGAAAAACCTAGATCCGTCCCTGGATAACGGTGTTCTAATCATTTGTATTTCAATCAGTGTCGGATCTAGATCCAATATCCCGGGGGTAAACTGTAAGTGCTATATAGCGTTAGTGTATGTTTCGATTTGAACGTGTGACTAACAAACGGGTGATTGTTTGTCGTAGTGGCGTGGGTCGTAGGCGCAAGCACAAGCTTCCTAAGGCGCGCCCGATGCCATCCCGTTGGTACACCCTCCTGGCCCTGCCTTTTCCCGACCAGCAAGTTGGCAGGCGAGAGTTCGCACGCAACTATCGCTCTCATCACAGAGCCGGATATTTCTCAAATCCCATCTAAACTGTTTTCATAGCGTTTTTGGATAAGGTACTGTACTTTTGTGACACAAACTGCACAACAAAACAGCACCGTATCCACACGTGCACAACTCATAGCACCCTTTACTTATTCTCAGGCCAGGAGGAGTGTATAAACATATTATAAACATTATTCACTATTGGAAATTGTTGCGTCCATATTTTTTTAAACATATACAATTAAGTTAGCAGGAAAGTGGACAAATTGATGTAAATCAATAAACCAATTATTAATTTAACGACGTTTCGCTCATTTATTTGAACTTCATCAGGCATCTATAAAGTACAGCACATGTTAAAATTAAGTACACAACCAAATATACAAAAGTTTACAAACACAGCATATTTATAAATATGCTGCGTTTGTAAACTTTTGTATATTTGGTTGTGTACTTAATAAATAAATAAATGATCGAAACGTCGCTAAATTAATAATTGGTTTATTGATTTACATCAATTTGTCCACTTTCCTGCTAACTTAATTGTATATTATTCACTATAATACTAAACCAGAGGTTGTTAGATTACACACAAACGGAAGTCCGGGACAGGAACATTCTAAAAGCCAATTCAGACTAGCCGTTCTCGGTTACGATTCACCGGTCCGGTTCGGTTTTCGATTAATCTAGGCTGTTCACACTATCCAGATTCGGTTCTACGATTATTCTCGGTGCGCATGCGCAATTTCGAAATATGATTTGACGTTTGATGTATAGTTAAACGTCAACAAAACAGCTGGCTAGTCACGTGACTCCAGCAAGCGTTCTCATTGGCTACGGTTGCGAACGGTCCGGTTGAAATTAGAGCTGAACCTAAACGCTCGAACCGAATCGCAATCGGGAACGACTACGCCCTGATTGGTCGAGCTCCCAACCGGACCGGTGAATCGTAACCGAGAACGGCTAGTCTGAATTGGCTTTAATGCTGGGTTGCAGAAGATATTGTCAAAACATTTTTCTTCATACCATGCCGAAAGTACGAAAATTTAACATTTATGCACTGCTGGAATTACTCGCACATCGTCTGGAGAGGCAGGCCTATGACAATACTTTCTGTAACTCAGCATAAGCGGAACATATGGGACACAGAGTAGGGAATTTGCATGTTATTTTCTAACCTGTAGTGTAGACACTAATACTCAAAATAGATCTATCGCCAAATTTTTTTTAGTTTTGAAAACATTTTTTGCAGCCAAAACTTGTTTATCATTGACAAGAATTTCAACGTCAAAAACCTTTACACAATGGCCTAGCTGAGAACTCAGAGGCCTCCCGCAAAAATCTCAGTGGGGCCCTTCTTTTTAATTTCTCAATAAAATTTATTTCAAACGCTAATGAAACTCTGTAACACTGGGCGTAGTTAACGTACATACGTAAAGATTTTTTAAGGTGAACGAGGTCTCCCGCTACTGCCTTTACACACATATATAAGCTGAAATAGGTAATACAGTAAGACCACACTTAACGCGGGAGATACGTTCCAATAAGTTCCTGCACTATACGAAGCAGCGCTAAACGAGGTCATCTGAATACGTAGATAATAGGTATAAGTGAAACAGAACCAAGAATAAGAAAATTTGTTTTTTTCCCTTGGTTTAATTTTGTAACACTTATTGTTAAATACTTTTTATCGTATTAATTATAGAGTTATTAATTGCTAATATCGATTTTTGTTCATAAAAAATTCATGAAAATCAAATAAAAGTTCAAGTAAGAAGTTATGGTTGTGATGAGCAACGTTCCTCATTTCACAATTTTGTTTTTTTGTGAAGAAGTCACCTAATGTCGTTTGCCTTTTTCTGTTTCGTTTGATAGAAAGATATTGCATCAATGACACTTCGTCTTGCCTTTGAACTTCTATCAACATTTGAATAATTTTGTATAAACTGATCCATAATTTAGGTTATAGTGGCTAAACTTTTTTTTTAGAAACTGCGTAATACTGAAACAGCGTTACGCGAGGTCTTACTGTATTTTGTATTATAATAAATAAAACCTTTATGATCAAAATTAGTTTATCGAACGTTTAAAAATCTAAAGAAACATGGAAGTAATCTGTCAAAGCGTAAACACATAGCTTTGTCTAGTTTATGACTAATAGGCATAAATTGTTAATTTTCAGAAATCATAGTGCCAAACATTATCGCCATCGAGCTTCGCCGGATTGCAATACGGTCGCATCTTTTGATTCCTCTAGTTCAGAATCACGCAACGGTCTGAACCGCTACTATCGCCAAGCGTGGGAGAATTTACATGAATCTGCTGGCAATAAAGTAAGCGGTTACAAAGCGTCCGCCGGTGCTGGAGTCAATCATTCGCCGCTCAGACGCAAAGAAACATTAGACGAACCGCTAAGTTACCGTAATGGCGAGCTTATACCTGAAGTGAGTAAGCCTCCTGCCGTATCGGGAGAAAAGAAAAGACACCACCATCATCATCACCATCACGAAGCTCGCGGTCACAAAGAACCGAGAGACTGGAGAGAAGCGAGACAATCACAACCAACCCACCGTGAACATAACCACAGAAAGTATTGACAACCTCAAATGGTTATTATGATTCAGTTCGAGTCTGGAGGAATAGCTAATTATTAGATATTGTTTTAAAATTCATTATTTTTGTTGTACATATTTTCTTAGTCTATTTCTTTATTGTGGATTTTTAACAAATGAATAACATCCGACTTTTGCAAGGTAGTGTATCGTGTAAGTTCAGCCCGGGATCTACGATTTTCTCGAACCGAGGCAGAAGCCTTTGAGATAAATTGTTTAAAAAACTCAAATATATATAACGGGTGGCATTTTTTGTGATCGGGAGGGGATTTACACTCTTTATTATCTATTATATTACGATTTTGGCGCCCCCTGAAACTGCCGTCCGGACAGCTGTCCCCGTTTGCCCTCCCCCCACTAGATCCAGGGCTGTGTAAGTTTTACTTTAAATCAATAAAAACAACAGTCGTCTAAAATTCAAAATTTTAAATTGTGAACTATTAAAAGTGTCATAACTTTGTGTTTTTTAATTATTTTATTTGCTGTAACTTTTAATTTGTGCAAATTAAGTACACGTTCAAGAGGAATTTGTTATATCCAGACGAATTTTTATTCGCTTTGTGTTATTTAAAACTATTATTAAATTTTTTTAAAGTATCTTAATTTCTTTGCAAGTGTTAGCCACAGCGATTTTTTCAGGAATTTCTAATGGTTTTAGACGACATATTTGTAATTTGAGACAATTTTTTACAAATATTACTAAAATTAAAATTTTTTATTTCCATGGTGATTTTTAATTTTAATTTTTTTTACGTGTTGCCAATTTAAGCCGACTTAGTGAGATTCTACAATAAAGAAATCAACTGTATAATTGTTATAACTTTTATCAAATATGAAAAAATATTTTTAAATGACTATTAAAAAAACATAAAAGAAAAAAAAACAGTAAAAGAGAGTAATCGAATTTAAGCACAACGACAAAACAAATCCTAATTTTGTTTTTATGAATATAGTGTAGTTTTAAAATTCTTTTCGTTTTAGCGCTCTTTACAGAACGGTAGCATTTAAAATGTGAGTACCTTGGCCTTACTTTAAAATGAAAAAAGAGCCATATGGGTTTTGTTTTTATTAATTAATTAATATGTCTTTTAAGAAGGAAAGGCTGACGTGATTCACTAAATTATAAAAGAATAATCAAAATTATTTAAATTAAATTTTATTTTTTACAATAACTAGATTTATGGTTAGGTACTATCAAAACTAATTTTTAATCATTTTTCAAAGCCAATAATAAATCTAAAGATATGAGAAATAATATTATTCAGAAGCAATTAGCAGTATTTTTATAAATAAAAAATCTGTATAATTTTGATATTGAAACTTTAAATTATGATATTAACAAGGTTTAGAAATTATATCGCAACGTTAAATTAAAATGAATGTATCATAGAATCATAGTAGTAGGAGAGCTGTTAAACATTTTTGGTTAGGTATTTGAGGCACTGTGAAAATTTGTACAATACCTCTTTAATAATATCCGAATACAAAAACACAGGCCTGGCAGAAGGGTAGCGGGGCTTAGCCTACTCTCAAATTTTTAAATTTGCAAAATTTTTTTCACAATAAAAAGCCCTTGAGGTATTTTGAAATTTTAATACCTTGAAATTTAGTATTTAAGGAGTTGAAAAATAAAAAAGCCAGATTTCTTAATCGGGTCTAAAACTTAGCTAGCTGTTTGCAAAATTATATTTTTGAAAAATTTTAAAAATATATTTGAGCCATGTTGAAATTTAAATATTGATAACTAAAACTAGATATATTAAAAAAAACAGGTCGTTTTGGTGGAACATTCTATCCGCCAGGTGATAAAAATCTGAGGGTCGTTTAAGCCCCGCTATCCTTCAGCCAGGTCGGTGTTTTTGTATTTGGATATTACTAAAGAGGTATTGTACAAATTTTCACAGTGTCTATCCAAAAATGTTTAACAACCCTCGGACTAGCTATAGATAGAATACATATCACGAGACAAACGATAAGTCAGTGGTATTATTATTTGTGTTGTACTTATGAATTTCTTAATGAATGTTTCTAATTTAATTAAGCTCGGACTATTATTAGACGTTAGTGCAATGTCGTGTTATTTATTTATTTAATCGGGAAGGTGATCCGAGAGAGTGTGCCATTTGTTTGGGCAAATAGTTAAACATATTAAACATCAGAATTATGCTTCCCAAAGTTTTGTATAAACTACTTTAAAAAATAAAAATGTCTTAATTTTATCAACATATGAAAATATATTTTAATAAAATGTAAATTTTAAAAATAAAAAAATATTTATGGTTTATCATTTTATTTACATTTGCTCTTATAGAATGTAATGGCGCCAAAAATTATAATGAAACCGCCCCAACATGGCTGACTGACAGACAATAGTGATTTTAATATAATTTACATTAATATATTTTTATACGACTATACGCTTTGCCGGGATGCAATTAAATATATAAATACATAGTTTATTCTGTGATATTTCCTACGATATGGCTTCGCACGGGTAGCACTAATTATCTATAGCGACTATAGCCATAAAAGATGAGAAACATTATTATAAAATTCTCAACGTGTATTGAATTTGCGCGAATTCAATCACTTTTAAATGTGAATGTTCAAAAATCGTCGAAAAATCAAAACTACCAAAATAACAAAAAAAAAATCTGTTGATCTGATCGATACCAAACTTCACAGGATCACCCGCTGGGTTAATCTAAAGATTGCCTGAAAATTTCATCAAAATCGGTCAAGCCGATTTGGAGCTCATAGATAACATATGTACATTCATCACCTTTTACAACAAAATAGTTACTAGGTAACTAAATTATTTTTGCACGTAAAATTAGTTTTTACTATATTTATGTTTGAACTTAGAAACTTTAATTGAACGCTTCACCATGAACCAATTACATAACATATGGAGTTAAAATTTGTTTTTGTCTATCCTATAGTGGACTATTTCACGAATTGATGAAAATAAGAATTACAATAACGACTTACCGGTTATGATTTCTGCAGATGACTCGGTGTATCGCAGTGGATCAGAAAAATATATTGACGACAAGAATGTGCCGCTTCACACCAGTCACATTCAATTATTTATCACCGTTCTCACGTTTTTAAGTTTATATAGTTAGTTATTATGCAATTACTTCAAATGTCACAACAATTACAACTGCTCAAATTGAAAACAAAACACTACTAACCGGTACAACACACACAACCGTTGACAGTACTGCAGCACATGGCGTAATACTTTTTTAGACAAAAACAAAATAAAGTTTACAGAGCCATCTAAACGTTTGAACTCGAACTAAATATGGCTTGTTCAAAAAAAAATATAGTTCGTTTTTTAATTAGTATGGGAACCCTTATCTCTGGTATGGGCGACGTAAATAAAATTAAAATCAGTTAAATAAACAACAAAATCTAAATATTAACGGCCGATAAAAATATTAATAAATTAAATTAGATGGTACTCCACTAGAAAACCGGCTCTAGGTAGCACGAAATCTTGAGATCTCTCTCCTCTCTTATGCATTCTACAGAAGTAGAAAACTAATTTATTTCTACTCAACCGATCAGAAATGAAAAATGTTCATTCATCTATTGATCGATGTATGTTCTTGGACCCTTTTTGAACATTCTGTAACACGCTCATGGTTCGGTTAGATGAAAATTCTGAGGGAACGACTACCTCCACTCATTCTGCTGCGTACGGGTAAATGCTGCAAGTCACTATATATTTTACTAGCCGCTCCCCGCGGCTCCACCCGTGATTGTAATGATACACGGCAACAACAACAGTAGTGGAATCTTCAAGACCTAACAGGTACATTTTCAGTTCATAGAAACTGTATTTTAAAAATTAGAGTGTGTTAATCATTAACACCCCTGTACTTCCCCCACCACACCTTAGAAGACTATTTTAGTATCTCTACTCAACAAAAGAAACATATGTCTGCCAAATTTCAAGTCTGGAGTTCTAACAGTTTCGAAAGGTATCGTGATAACCTGTCAGTGACATTCATCCCTTTTAAGTTTTTATTTTGAGATAAAAGGTAGCCTACGTCCTTCTTTAGAATGCAATCTATCTCCTTGTCATAGCTGGGCACCGTTAATCAAATACTTAACTTCGTTAATCGTTAATCCGTTACTAAAAAAGTTAACTTCGTTAATCGTTAAGCCGTTAATCTTGCAGGTTAACGATTAACGAATCGTAAATCGTTAACTCGCGATAGAAATTCTATTTTATATTTAATGTTAATACGGGCTATGGAAGTTTAGGCAGGTCATGAAATATTAGTAAAAGAAGGGTGTATCATTAGAGTTTTTAATAATAAATGTTCAACTCAAAATACAGCTAGTCTGACATAAGGTGCATATTCCCCTTCATAAACAACAATATATTGAAGTTTTCGTCGGAAAGTGAGGCTCTTTTAGGCGTTAAAATGTCTTTTCCCGTAGAAAAAAGGCGTTCGACTGCAGCACTTGACGGTATAGCGGTACTATATTTAATAAACAGATTTATTATTATCTGTTCTCCGAGGAATGCCGCATCGTTAAAAGAGTCTTTTGACTTCATGTCTAGCCACATTTTGACGAGACTTTGAGCTTTAGTTCTTAAAGATTTGTGACTTTTAGATTTTTCTTTACTTTGAGTGACCGAAATAAAAAAGTCTTCTTCATCTTCCGTACATGTCTGAACGTGTTTTTCGCGGCGCGGCACGGTCCGCACGGTGTCCTTGTGAATTGTAGGTACTTAATTAACGATTGAACGGACTTATGGCAAGTTAACGGAAGTTAATGTGTCCGTTAACATTTTTTAAAGTTAACTGAACAGTTAAATCGTTAAGCACTTTGTTAACTTCGTTAATTAACGATTAACGGATTAACGAGTTAATGCCCACCTATACTCCTTGTCAAATTTTATTGAAATCTGTTCAGCGGTTTAGGCGTAAAAGCGAAACAAACAAACTCACATTTATAATATTAGTTAGGATGCTTGTGCTTCAAACGTATAAGAAGCAATTATAAAAACGTTTGAAATATAAAATTTCGAAACCATTTATTTATTACGTATAAATAATTTATCACAATCAATTCAAAACATTTTCACAGCCAATGATATAGAATTCAGTTTCCATAATCAATAATGAAAAATAATTGAACTTAAATTTATACATTTACTTTAAATTAAAATGGTTTCAGCTGCTGTGAATAAAACATAAAAAAAATCTTTAATTGGAACACGCCTTATCCCAATCTAAGCCATGTGTCGATCAGCTGCCCAACCATTATACGGGCAGCATTCAATTGAGGTAGGTCTCGGTCTGATTTTGGATACATATTTGCACAATGGGCTGTACCTATAAGAAATAAAATCGTTTCAATAAAACTATCGCAATTTGTCAGGCAAGATTGCCTGAAAATTTCGTCAAATTCGGTTCAGCCGTTTTGGAGTTCATAGATATATATATAGATTTAATTAGTCGTTATAGCTCCGTTATTTACTGAGCTGAGATATAAAATGAACTTATTTGTTCCGGCCGCGGCCGCTCCTAATATTTGGTCGCCCCAGGCTCGTGCTTAGTCGGCCTTATGGAAATTCCGCCTTTGGGTTCACTAGTAAAAAATAAATTATAGTTATACCTTTGATATAAATAGCAGGCGCTTTGTTATCGACAGTCTTTGTAATGCCGAGTGCATGCCAGGGATCGATAGATCCGTGCACAAAAACAACATTCGATACTTCGATATTCAGAGCACCATAAAACATGTTGGTGCGGTCAACGGACTGTTCGATGAAGTCTTCGTTATAACGCGGACCGAAAATATCTTCACACTGTTTTACGAAAAACTCCAATGGGAATTGGTTACCAAAAATTTGTGGTTGATATGCTGATGTTTGGTAAAAACCAAATTCGGTGCACGTTTGATACATCCACTGTCGACCTAAAATAATATAATAGGCATGGTGACTGTATTCAAATAAAAACACAATTTTAACGTTAAGTGGTAGTTTCTTTGATAGAAATACTAAAAAACAATATTTTTCCTTATTTTTAAGGAATTTAATTAATATTTAATAAAATAAAATGCAATTAAATCTCTCTCAAGTCACGTGACAACGAACACCAATCAGAGTGCATGACGTCACTAACTTCGAAAAAACCTTTCATCACTTCACCAGCGTTTATGACTGTATGACGTCACGGCAGTCATATGACAAGTATTGGCGTTTTGAAGCGAAATTTGAAACGGAATTGAAAATACATGCTTTTTAAAGCTTGAGTCGTATTTAAATAAAAATAATAAATATTTGTGGACTATATTAGGTACTTATGCACGACTTAAAACTCTTTCCCAAAAATAGTCAACATCCCTATTTCTTTAAAATTAATATGTATATACCTCCTTCTGCAACTTCGCTTTTCAGACTGATATTTCTGTATTGCAGAATCATATTATCATATTTGTAATCCAAACACTTTTCCCCCGTGGAATTTAAAAGTAAATTATTTACTAAAGCTAGTCTATCAACTTCTGGACCAATAGTTGAGTTTGTCATTATATCACAAAGAGTATCAATTGTTATATTAGCCGTTTTTGCCGATTTTCCTTGACGATTATCTTTATTATACTGAACAATCCCGGCAAAATTTCCGGCAAGTGTCTCATAAAAATTGGATATATCAAATTCATTCTTCACTGAGTTTTCAATTGGATCACATAAATTAAACTTTGTATTTAAATGTCGTTGGCCAATCATATGCCGTAAAAGAATACCAATTTGATTGGTTCCTTGTTGAACTGCTTTAACGCAGTCATCACTGTACGTTCTAAGTGCGTCTTCAACCACCCTATAATACTCTGGAAAAAGAAAAATTTTCCGTTTGGGTTTACTGTTTTGATTTAAATAATTTAACAGTAATCATGTTCATATCTAAAAAAATTACCAAAAAAGTCAGCTTTGGCTAGAAGTGGTCCACTAGCTGACATTGAACCCGTTATCAAATGCGGATATTTAGCCCGAACCCACGCTGCTAAAGAACCAGGATAAGAACCGCCAAAAGTTATCCATTTAACGTAAGGTCCGAAGCTGTATTCATCGTTCATAGCTTGAACAAAAGCTGCTATATCAGCTAATGCTTGTTCACTGGTCAAATACTGCAAATTCTTAGTACTTAAATCTCTGAAAGAATGTGAAATATATTTAACAAATACTTAATATATTACTACGCAACTGAAATATTCATTTTTAGTACAGAGGGGGGTTTCCCACAAATCCGTAAACAAGCGTGTAAGCCTCAGCCAAGGTTAGTAGACTACTTATACTATAAGCTATAAACTATAAACTAAGGTTGGGCGTCAGCATTGTTGACCAGCCGAGACGCGAGAGAGGGCAGTGAAGCTTGTGTAGTCCTTTTGCAAACAGTTGGGATAAACATACTTGAATAACCAAGCCATGGGCATCGGTGACGTAAGCAATCGACTCAACCAATCACAGACGTGACGATGTTTATAGTCTCTTACACCCAACTTTCTAGTATGCTAGTAAGAGGCTACAAAAGTAGTCACGTCTGTGGATTGGTTGAATCAACTGCTTACGTCGTTTAAAACTCGCGCCTTTATCTTTTTTTTTATATTATAATGCAAGTTTGACGGTTGGGAATGGATTTCATGTGACGTCACAAGCCTAGTACCCCTGCCCTCTCTTCTGTCTCGCCTAGTCACACTTTCAACAATGTTGTCGCCCAGCCTATAATATTCTAGTAACCTTGAGCCTCACCCAAGCTCATGGGGGAAGTGAAACTTCATTAGAGTTATGAACTCAATTCAACGATGCATCATCCATTATACATTACCAAGGTTTCTCCTATAATTTCCCCGCCGTTGAGTTATTGCCCCTTTAACGTTACAGAAAATTTGAAACGGATACGAAGTTTCATTTAAAAAAATAATAGATTAACAGACAGACATTATTACGACGTTTTTATAGACAAAATTAGCTATATTATGGTTACTAACGGTGTAGGATGACTTTTTCCGTAATAGCGATGTTCCAGCTGAAAACAAAGCGCACCAAATTCTTTAGCATACTCAATCCATTGACCTTCAGTCATCCACTTTGCGCTGGCTTCTCCTTCACCACCTATCATTAAAAACACAGGTCCATCGCCTGATCCATTGTAAAATTCATTGTTCACAAAATAACGCTGTAATATAAAAAAAAACTAGATTTTTAATACGCTTTAAATATAATCAATGCATAAAATAAAAGTAGGAGAGACCAGCACCGCCTAGTGCCGAATTTTTGTTGGCTATAGTGAGTCTGTGCCGTCAGTGATTCTACTCGCTAGCGCCGGCCCTGGGGTAGAGCGAGAGGAGCGATCGCTCTAGGCGCCAGATGGCAAGGAGCGCCAAAAAGCCAAATGCGAATAACAACTTTAGTGACTGATTGAAACTAACACTAAATACTAATTTAAATTATTATATAGCGGTAGGAACTTTCTTAATGTTAAAGAAGCAGAAGTTTAATAATTAAAGTTACTTAATTTAAATTCAACAAGTGTTGATGTTTGCAACAAAAGTTGATTTCTGAAAATTTGGGATTTTTTATTTATTTAACGTAAAACCGAATTACAATTTCACGTGAAGTGAAAGCGTCGACCAAAGGACGCTGAAAGACAATCTCGCTCTACCTTGATGAAGGCTAGGGCCGGCGCTGCTACTCGGGTTATCCAGTAGCAGAGAATATAATCGCTTTCTGGGCGATGTCTTATATAAAAAATATATTGTTTTAATGTAGCAATTTTTTAATTATCCTCGCTTCTTCGTAACGTTTGGTTATAGTAAACCTATCTGCTCTCGAGCTGTAGTGCCGCCCAGTGAAAAAAGATTAAAATATGCTTTGAACTAAATTAATACGACGTATTCTAAAATATTACCTGTTTCCACACCCGATTCTCAGTTGGATTAAAATGATCCAATGTCTGAATGAACCACTTATCTTCAGAAGGTGTATTATTTTTTTGCGATATCGGCTCTCCTAAATTACCGCCAACTGATCGGCCTCTATGAAAGTTTTTCCATGCAAATACATGAAGCACAGCACAAATCAAAATCAAACATTTAAATATATGATACATATTTCGTATAAAATAATCCTGTTAGATTTCTTGAATTTATTTCACTTGTAAATATTATGTACTTTAAGCCTCTAGTAGCTAAGTAATACCTAGTCTAAACTTAAAGAAGTTAATCAGCGATATCAGTACTGTTATCGTCTTTATGTAAAGGTCAAACTGACCAGTTTATACATAAACTATTTTCAAAATATAAAAACAAATTATCTTTTCGGTAATGTTTGAACTGTCAGTGCGTCAGCTGTCAAAAGTCAAGACGCCATATCGATGTCGCATTTAAGAAATAAATTAAAAGGATGTCTTGATTTAGTATATACCAGATTATATCCATATATTTGCTAATTGAGATATTCTTGTTTGACATAAGTATCTAAAAATAAAACTGATTGTGTGCGTAACCTCAATTAAAAAGTAGGATGACATTTGGAAAATTGAAAGGAAAAAAATGATTCTATAAATACTGATAAACAGTTTAGTTTTAAGATATTGTTATAAACCAATTAACAATTATGGTTTATATAGCTGCAGGTTAGTATTAAATACTATAAAATCTAAAGGAAAGAAATGTTATAATAATTCTTTTTTTTACAATATGCAGAACAGCTAAAAAAGTTATTTGCTTTAGAAACCTTTTTTTCGAAAAAAAATGCCCGAAATGATTAATAGAGTAAAACGTACGCCCTAGCAGTTGGTTCATCTAAAAATCTACGGAAAAAATCGGACGAAACTATCAAACTTTTAGCCTAGGGTCTTAATTAATTTATTCTTTTATTTCAGATGGAACTGTTAAGCAAAACCCTCCGTGGGGTCTATCAAGACTTCTACGTATAATAATGGGGTTTTTTGAGCTAATATTTATGTTGTAAGTATATTGTATCATCCAAGATTAATAGCTGGCCATACTGTAATATTAAATCTTTTATTTTCAGCTTCAAGACATTGTTTAGCCCAGGTTTCACTAAAGACGACGATACTTACTCTAGAAATGATCGTTCCAGTGGAGGGTAAGTTAATTATTAGTTTGTTTATAATATGAACTCTCTCACTAGCAACTAAACAAGTAGTTGACCCGCTAGTTCTGTGATTTAGTCGTATATTCCGCTCGGATATTCAGTTCGCAGTAAGGGGATGCTTCCGTATTTTCCAACACAGCATTATCAAGTCAAGATTACTAGAATACTAGAAGGTTGGGCGTAACTGCGTAAGAGGCTATAAACAAGGTCACGTCTGCGATTAGTTGAGTCGATTGATTACGTCACCGATGCCCATGGCTTGGTTATTTTTACCATGGATGTAGTAATTATAAGGTTGACGTACACAGCTGCGGGGGGGGATCGATTGATGGACGGGTACAAAGCATTGGTATAACGTAAGAATGGTGTCAATTTTTAATTAGCCGGCGCATTGTGCAGCATACAAATGAAAATTTCTTTTTGCACTATACTACCATTATTAATTTCATGCCACTACACATGCGTAGTGGGTCGCCCAATAACACGCAGACACCACTCACCTCGTCGCTTAATCAGTTTTACCTCTCTCGTCTGAAACCCTAGAACATGCGCTGTCTCTATATTCCTATGTCTATGGTTTATCCCAACTGTTTGGAAAAAGACGCCACAAGCCGACTTCCCGCGGTCCTCTCTCGCGTCTCGCCTGGTCACAGTTTCAACGATGTTAACGCCCAACGTTAGTTTCTAGTAATCTTGACCTATCCATAGAAGCCAGCTATAAAAAGAAAGATGCTAAATGTGGACAAGCGTGTTCAGATTTGATAATTTCAATTTCAGGCCTCCCGGTCCACCAGGTCCTCGTCGTCGTATTGGTGGGATAAGCACGCTGGCTGATTGTTCGGCGCCAGGCGCAGGAGGCGGATGAGCTCGTTAAAGCTTTCACACAGTAATTCGCGTTATTGTGTGGGGGCAGTTGCACTTCCATCCAGTTATATCAATAATTATAATTTCGTTTTTAAAAAAGTAACATAATAGGGATGTTGACTATTTTTGGGAAAGTGTTTTAAATCGTGCATAAGTACTTAATACAGCCACAAATATTTATTATTTTTATTTAAATACGACTCAAGCTTTTAAAAATCATGTATTTTAAATTCCGTTTCAAATTTGGCTCCAGATCCCGTGACGTCATATAGTCATAAACGCTGGTAAACTGATGATATGATGAAAGGTTTTTTCGTAATTGTTGCTATAGTTATATTAAATTTGACGTTTTCTATAAAATAATAATAAATTACACACCTGTCATCGATACAGTTACCTATGAACCGCCAAGGTTTTTGATAATGTCAGGTAGAAATACCAATGGAGCAAAGCCACTGCCGGCTCAAAGCAAGTTTTAGGATGGAGCGAAATCCAATTATGGCGTACTCCTTGCTTGCCCCTAATATATATCACAATCAAAATATCGAAAAGCGAAAACATGGCACCCCATTTGTTTTCCTTTACCACTGAGACGCTCCCTGAGACTTGGTGCCTGGAGCAACCACTCCGTTCGCTCTATAGTAGGACTGCCTCTGACCACAGCCTCCAAGCCCGGATACCAAGAAGATTTGGAGCAATTTAGTGAATTTGAACTTTTCTCTTAGTTGAAATTTTTGTTCAGTAAACTTACGCAGTGAATAGTTATTTATTAGTAATAAATTTTCGGTGTAGCGATAATAATAATGTATTGATATGACACTGTGAGTAATATTGTTTACTGACAGGCTTTGCCTGTGTGTGACGATAAGTTCATAAACCTCATCGAGGTGGAACTAATCCGAAGTTAGTTAAACGATTACTTATAGGGATGGAAGTTTTAGTTTATTATTTATTTTCATGTATTTATGTCTGAAGGTGTTATAAATTGTTTATCTTTAATAAATTCTTGCAAATTCTACAGAAATATTTTGTTTTAATATTTATAGTTGTATATCTATTTATGTTTTATGGAAAACTTGAAAGCTAAAATACCCCTGCATAATAAGAAAATCTCAGATTTATTAGTTTTTATTGCATATTTATTTTTTACAACGTTGTTCACAAATACGTGATTTTGATAAAGAAATTAAAATATATTTTTTTTTACATATAGATGAAATTTACTTTAAGGGGTTCCTATATTGCGTCCTTTCTCCAAATTATACTAAAATAGATCTATTAAAAAGTATTGAACACCATTATTTTTTTTTAGACTCTTTCAAAATTAAGGGAAGTACAACAATAGGCTCGCTTGTTTTTGGGTTATCCGCATAAATTGACCATGTTTTTTCAATGCAGTCAAAGATACCTGCAAAAAGTTAAAGTGAGAAAAACAAAATAAATATTTTAAACCATAACTTAATGTATTTAGAAATCCGACTTCATATTTTATATGGAACACATTACCACAACGCGAACGGTTCAAAAGGTTTTTGCGTGAATCCGCGCCGAAAAAATCACAGCAATAAAACGAAATAATATTGGTAGTCTTTGAAATTGTATAGGGGTACGTGGAACTATAAGTTTGGGAAATCATTGGCAATTTATTTTTTAATGTTTCTTCAGCATTCAACATCATTATTTGAGTGATTAACCGTTTTTAACTGAACGTTATGATTTACTGACCGACTGCAATGGTTTTAACCACGTCATCAGATCCAAATTCTTGGAACACCCTGTACTCATTATGGCTTTGATCACCCAACATGGCTACGACATCCCTTTTGTTTTCTGGTATGGGATGATTCAGTAATACAGACATTCGAGCATCACTACTGTTTATTATCAAACCTTCGATTTCGTCAATTGGTAATCGTAAATATCTGCAACAATAAAATACTGATTGGTAGATTATAAATACCCAATGCATTAATACCTCGTCTTACGCTGATTCAGAGTTACACGATCTTTGAAGACATTGAGGAACCTGGTTCTTTAGAGCCCGTTCGACTACAAGATTAAATGACGATTGGAAGCTCAGTTGAATTGAAAAAGAGTAACAAATGGAAGACTTAAACTAAACATTATTACCGGTCGAAGAAAAAAAATCGTTGAGTGATCAGACGACTTTGTTAGATTTTGTGGTGCTTTCTACTTCAAAATAATTTCGGTTTACGTTTTTACAATTGATAATGATATAATTTGGTGTATTATCTAAAATTTTATTATCCATTTTTCTTCTAAATTATTGTTTTCTTTAGTCTCCAATCCCAATTAAACATAATTTGTTTTTGTGTGCAAAATTGTACGCGAATTCAACTTACACGGGGTTATCGCTCGGTCCTACCTGTCGCCTAAGTTCGGGATATGACTGTGCTTAATTCTATTTGGGAGTGTAATTTTTAAATTAAGCGATACTTCAAAGTAGTGATGTGAACCGATTATAAATTTGAGAACCGGTTTTTATCGATTACTTTGAGAAAAAAACCCAGTATTTTTAGATTTTTCTGTTACTTTTTAAAGAAATAACAAAATATTGAACATTTTGCTTGACCTGAACTAAAACAATTTTTGAAGAAACGCGAGAAATAACCATATACACAAAAGAACGACGGAATGTAAAGTTTCTCAACAGTGTTGCCTGACGGTTGCAAACGGTGCGGTGACTACCCGATCAAAACAATATAAACTTTATTTAACTTTGGTATTCTTCGGATACACAGGAAAATGCAACACAAATGAGTCCAAAAGTAATCGGTTTTAGTAACCAAAAAGCGGTGTTTATCGGTTTTTTTAAAAAAGCGGTTTTCTAAATTTTTCAAAAACCGGTCCACATCACTATTTCATAGCGTTTACTGGTGTAATTGTCGTACATAGGTAAACAGGGCCGGCTTAAGCTATAAGCGAACCAGGCGCCCGCCTAGGGCGGCAAAATTGTAACTGCCAATGTTTTATTTTAACATAGCGTCTTTTTCTAAGCTGAAAGACAGAAAGGCTGTATTGTGAGTGTCAGTTGCTTTTTGAAATATACTTGTACACCATATAAATACCTTTTGATGGAAAATATAAAATAATATGTTCATTGAACTGTTAATTATATTATTTAGAAATATTCCTTTTCACCTTGATATGAATTGCTGAAAAGGGGGGCGCAAATTCAATCTTGCCTAGGGCGCATATAGTTAACTTAAGCCGGCCATGGGTAAACAATATAGGTATATATGCATGAAAAGTTTTTTTTAATTTTTAAAACTCTATTAACTTACTTATTGCAATGAAGAATATGTTCTCCAGGACTGGCTGTGAACACATTCAGTTGCGATTGGTGAGAATTTGGTTCAGCAGGGCCTAATTCTGCATTATGGAATAAACGATCACCTTCCTGATGCAAAAATGTCATATTTACTGAACATCCATCTGCTGCACCGCAGCCGTCGTCGCGCAAGATATGTTGTGCTTGTACAAAATTTTCAGCAGCTAATAGTGCTCTTGTCAGAAAATGGCGTGCTGTAATGTTTTTAATGATGCAGTTTTAAATAGACCAATCATTTTACATTTAAAAAAGTACAAATTAAATATGTAGTTTCAAAAAACTAAAAAACACACACTCAGGGATCCTTCTTTTCAATTTATCAATATAATGTATTTCAAACGCTAATTAAACTCTGTAGGTAACGCAGGACCTAGTTGACAGACATTAATCATAATAATGTATATATCAGATCCTTTTGATGTTAATAATATTATAAATATTTTAGAGGAATTAGGATCAATGAAATTAAAAAACATTATTATTTCACAACGTTTCATATTAAATTAATACTTCATCAGGTGATCTTAATTAATTGTCTTAATAACTAGATTTAATTCGATTATCTTGTTATACTATTTTAAGATATAACAAATCAAAATTTTAAGTATAATTGTATAACTACTTAAAATTTTGATTTGTTATAATATCTTAAAATAGTATAACAAAATAATCGAATTAAATCTAGTTATTACGACAATTAATTAAGATCACCTGATGAAGTATAATTTTAATACGAAACGTTGTGAAATAATAATTTGTCTTTTAATTTCATTGATCCTAATTCCTCTAAAATATTTATAATATTATATTAATCATAATATTGACGGTTGTATTATTGTTTGCGTTAAAAGCGAGGTTATTGGGGAATGATTAATGAATTTAATAGATTGTTTAGGAAAAACGGGGCCCCCTAATGCTCGGGAACCCCCGCGCCACGGGCACTGCGAACCATCAACTACGACACTGATAATGATTGCTTACGTGTTTTTCCAGAATTAAGTCTGTTGGCACTTAATGTGTTAATGGAGAAAATAAATCCGTGGTGATTATAGCTCATAGTATAGCCAGGTAGATGGCCGGCATAACAAAGTGAAGTAAATTTTTCTTCTTTAACGCCCCATCTTCCCTGTGGTGTGTCTGTTATGATATGAGCTGATACAAAGTAGAAATGGTTAAGAGTTTCAGCTAGAGCATCTTCATTGTGGGCTAAAATTTCCTAAAAAAATATTATATGCAAATGGTCAATATTACAAGAAAAATTCGGGAGATGGTAACAAAAAGACTTTAAAAAGTAATTTGAAACTTTATATCGAAGACCACGCGTGTCAAACTTTAGAAAGCTCGTCTGGAAACCACGAAAATATCTACCATAAAAGAGATTGAAGTGATATGTATAAAAAATCTTGTGCTGATTTTGCAAAAGATTTTTTTAACTTGAACCGTTATTAAAAATTATAGATGTGAGTGTACAAAAAAAAAGAAACAATACAGTAATACCCCGTCTTACCCGTGGATCCCAGAGTTACGCGATTCTTTAAGAAATTGAAGAAGGTGAGTCTTTAGACCCAGTTCAATTAGAAGATCAAATGGCGGTTGAAAACTTGAAAGCAGGCCTCAGGTAAATTTAAAAACGATTACAAATTTTGGAAAGCATAGATTTCAACGAAAAATTATTAGCGTGTTACGAGAAAATTTTGCGTGAGAAGAAAAAATCATTGATCCGTTAGACGGCTTCGTTAGATGTTAAGAAGCCTTAATAACTTCGGTTTACGTTTTTACAATTCATAATAATAATATAAGTTGTATTATCTAAGATTTTATTACACATATTTCTTCTAAATTATTGTTTTCTTTGGTCTCCGAATTAAACAAAATTTGTATATATTGAAATGCAACATTGTACCCAGTGCCGGATTAAACCAGCGCGGGGCCTGTAGCAAATTCTGTCAAGGGGCCCTTGGTTTGCTTTAGGTTCTCAAGTTTAGGGTATTAAATAAAACAAAACTGTTACAAATAACCTTTTCTGAATTTAATATGGGCAAATTTAGAGATAACACTTTCAATATTGACTTCTTTAAGCAAATCATGCTCTATATTCAACAAAGTGAGATGATTAAGACGTTCTTGGCCCATCGTGTTCCTTAATTCATTTTTAATACGTTTTAATGTTGAAAAAGAACGTCAGTGATCATGAGAGACAAGTAAATGCGCAAGGCAATTTCTAAGTTTGGGAAACACGATTCTAAAGAATTATTTAATAAAAGTTTATAAAATTGCTGTTCCAGAGGCTCCTGTTTCTTGCTGTCAATCACAGTAGCCACATCTGTTTTCAGCAGCTCTGCGAACTGCACTAATTCGCCACCTAGGCTGTTCTCCAAATCATCTTCGTAAGCACTGACCATACTTGAGGATTTTTCCAAAATCTCTTCTGTTGTAAGAGATTTTAGCTGTCGAAATACTTCAAAAACACTAGTAATCTTATGATATGCCCAAGCGCTTCGCGTTTAAGGCATGCAAGATATTTTACGCTCCTATCTAAATTAATATTTTTTTATTACGGCCAGACAGGCGTTGGAGCGCGGGGCCCGTAGCATTTGCTACTCTTGCTACGTGGCTAATCCGGCACTGATTGTACCCCGACTTACGCGAATTTATTACACGATTATCGCTCGCGACTCACCTATCGCGTAAGTTCGGAGTATTACTGTACCAAGAACGGGCAAAAAATTACTGTATGTTTCGCCTCAAATTTAGAACCGAATAATGTGTCAAATGATTAATTGTGATCAGACAATAATCTTGAGAAAATATTACGGATGATATCATAAAAGTTGTTTATGTATTTAGGTTGCATTTCAAAGCTGTCGTGTTTACTACATAAGTCGGGCGCATAGTCGGTAAAGGTAAAACAAACGAGAAATTGCAATATGCAATGCTAACTGCAGAAGTTAGAAATACGAATAAAAATGCGGAGTTGCAGCCTGCAACATCCGTTGCGTAAAACAACATTAATATACTTTTTGACCTCAGGACAACAATAATTCCATACATTAAAATTATAAATTTAACACGGAATCTTGAAATGAGTCCATTTGATTTAAGGTCGTTCTGTACCAATGTATGTAATTTTATGTACATAACTTTTTTAATTTTTTATTATATTATTTTATGGCTTTATAGAACAAAAAATGTGCAAATAGTATATATTTCCAATGACATATTTTATTAACTGTTTAACACAGACCTAGAAATGAATCAATGTTGTTCAGTTGAATATAGATTTGTTATTATTACCTATTTATGGATTATGATAAAATATAAGCCATATATTAATGTCTGTTTCCGTATGGAATAACCACCTTGATTGGAAATGTGGGTAACTGCTATACAAAATAATGAAAAGAGTAATGTTAATGAATGTAATGCTACATTTTTCTAATTTTATTCTTTTGTTTTAAATATTGATGGTCGATTTCAAGACCAGCATTAATGTATCTAATAGTGCGTGATAAGTATTGCCTCTTTTTCAACTTTGTAACTTACACAAGGCCGACCTCATTTACCACGATTTGCATAAGATAGGGTTTGTGTGAGGCTCTTTTCAATAAGCTTTTAAAACGAAATGAAAAACTGAATATTCTATACTCTTACTCTATTTGTATTTTATATTTATTTAGGTATAATACAGTCCCGCTACTCCGGAGATCCGGTTAATAATAAATAAACACTTACTTCTTCCGGTCCATTTACGCAGACCGTTGAGCATCCGTTGGGTTGGCGATTGCCAGAAATATTCTGGCTCGCTTTTGGTGTGATTTCGTCCAGGTGTAAAAGGAACAACTAAAATTGGATTTTAATATTGAAATAAACATTTAAAATAAATAATATCTTTAATGAAATCCAGAAAATATTCCTAGAAAATAGAAAAAAACTGTACACATAACTGCATTTTTTATTAATCTAAATCCAAAAATGATGAAATAAAAACAATAAAAAAATTGGTACGACTTCAAAAAGCGGTTAATGGTAATTTATGTGTTTAGATTGTAATGCACTGTTTTATGTACGAGTGTGGCATTATGTTAAAACCACTTTTTTATTTTAATAAGTTACACAAATATGCCATCTCACCTTATAGAAGGGAACATTAGCTCCATCAGCTGTACCTTCTAATTCTCTGATATATTGAGGGAAATTTTTGTTCACACAAGCTAACGTTTCTTCGTACACTTTTCGACCTTCTTTAGTTTCATACATCGGTAAGTAACTTTCATTTAATGATGTTGATAAATTCAGAAAACTTTGAATTATACTGGCAAACGTTCTTCCCTGAAAATCGATATAAATAACTAGAATTATTGTTATATCTTTAAATCGACACACCGACTTAAAAATGTGCAGTTTATAGGATACTTAGACGACATTAGGTATTTTAATATTTTTTGTCTGTTTATTTGATCCTTTATGATTTTCACTATACATTCCCAGTCATCCAGTTATACAGTTATTTCACCTACAGGCAAGGTCATTAGAATCTCATTAATGAATGACGTCAGCTGGGAGACCGTCCAATATTTTTATCAACCACGCAAGATAAATTGACAGTCCACAGGATGACGTCATCTCCCCACCTTTATCCAACGGAACGAGATCACCTCTGTATCTATAATAACCTTGGTATACTATTACTATTTTTGCATGGTATTTGCAAGCATGTGCTGCATATTTTAAAATAAGAAGCTTGATACTTATTCGAAATTTTCATAAAACACGAAATGAAGAATTTAATCATTTTTTTGAAGTAAATAAAACACAATATGTATAAATAATAGTTTTTTTAATCTTGATTTCCCGAACATGTAGGCGGAGTTGTACTTATAAACTATTAACTTTAATAGCGACGTATCTGTTTGAAAAAAGTAAGAAATCGAGGGGAAGTAGTACTACCAATAAAAGGGAAGTTAGTTTGTCTCCTAAATTACATGAAACTGACAAAGACATAAGTTTATAGTGTGCTGCTAAGTATGTGTAAATATTATTAATTAGTTTCACATAAAAAAAAAATAAACTTGGGAATTACATTAAGAACTAAAGAAGTTCCACTTCTTATGTGAGCTTATGAGGGTGAGGCTCATTATATTTTATTAAAATATATTTCCTAATCAGAAATAAGGTACCTATATATTGTATGAATAATAGATTGTATACCTACTTAAGCATCGTTGTAGCTTATATTCCGAAAAAATGTGACATTACCTTTAGAACGAGTTTTAACAGTCAAACGAGCCATAATACCATTATGCACGAGATATAAATATGATATTTTTTGTGTATAATAACACTCGAGAAAAAGTAGGCATTTAAACAGTGTAATATTTTTTCAAGCCGGTTCAGTAGATCTTGGTTCTTGAGTTATAAGCGAACAGTCAAACATTGCATTTTGTTATAATTATAAATATAGAGTTTTTCATAAGACGTATTTGTAGGTTAAGAATTAATGCAGCGAATTTCCATTTTGGATAGCCGATGTTGAAAACGTAATAATAGATAATTTATAACAGTTTATTTAAATCGTTTTCTAATGTTGCATGCGTTGCATCCGATTGTTTGCGTTCATTGTTAATATATTTTTATCATTGGGGTTATCTTTAAAGGGATTTTGAAATATCAGTTTATATAGTTTACTATAATTTTAATAAAAAAGAGCGTAAATTAAACGAAGCGTGTGTAAAGGCGCTTCCAGCTATGATCTAGGTCGCACCTAAAGGCAACATTGCTTGATTTTGGTCCAGCGAAATAAAAGATTATTTTTAATGATTAAAAAAAACCTCTCTCGTTCAGGCTGAAAAATTTAGAGGGCTGAAGAATTTTGAGTTTTACCTAACAAACGAATTTTGTTTCTTATGTTAGATATGTATTGTGTAATACCTATGTGACATACTCAGGGTCGGACTGGACCGAAAGGGCCCGGGTGGCTCCCCACAAGCCTGGGACCCGAGACTGGATAATGAGGGACGGAATATTTTTCTATTTCACTTCTCTCTAATTGTATGAACTATCTGATCTAGTTTACATTTAGGTCGCAAGAGCTGGGACCTAACCTGCGTGGGCCCCCTATCCTACCTACCGTCTGGCTTGCAGCAAGCCCCGCAAGACAGGCCAGTGGGGGGCCCGCATAGGTTGGGGCCGGCTCCTTACGCGATTGAGTCCCGCTCGACAGCGACAAGAGTAGTGTTATTGCATGGGCACGAGTGGACAAATCTAAGTTGTGTTGGATGTTCCATATCACATATTAATATCAATTAATATAACACTGATTTATAAATATTGAGTGTTATTTTTACTCGAGAATAGTGTAGCTTTTTATTCGTGAAATAATTTTAAGAATTGGCTCAATAGTTTCTAGTTTACATTTAGGTCGCAAGAGCTGGGACCTAACCTGCGTGGGCCCCCTATCCTACCTACCGTCTGGCTTGCAGCAAGCCCCGCAAGACAGGCCAGTGGGGACCCGCATAGGTTGAGGCCCGGCTGGCAAACGGCACTTCGACTATATGGCCAGTCTGACGCTGGACATACTAGCCGGCTCCTCACGCGATTGAGTCCCGCTCGACAGCGACAAAAGTAGTGTTATTGCATGAGCACGAGTGGACAAATCTAATTGTAAGTTGTGTTAGATGTTCCATATCACATATTAATATCAATTAATATAACACTGATTTATAAATATTGAGTGTTATTTTTACTCGAGAATAGTGTAGCTTTTTATTCGTGAAATAATTTTAAGAATTGGCTCAATAGTTCCAGAGAATATCCTCTACAAACAAACAAACAAATTTTGTGTCTTTATATAATGGTATAGATTGTCAGTATGCAACTGATTATTTTTGTTTTTACGGAATAATTTAAGTTAAATTCGCTTTTATAATTAGCAATACTTAAGGGTCAAGTCAAAAACTGTTAAATTTCATTTTTTTACCAGACTTAATTAAGTCTATAGTAGTATTCTCTTTCGTTTGGTATTAACGGCTCTATTGATTGATTGTCTAGAATACATTTAAATAACGATTTTATACCATTATTAATTATAAAACCCTGAATAATATTAAGACATCGATACTTTGAACCTGACATTCACGGTGTATAGATTGATTTGTATGGTTTTCAAGACTTTCTATTTTGAACAACTATATACTTCGTGTCCAGTAATGCAATGCGATTTCAATTTCAATGTCAGGGTCATGCATTATTTTATTTGTAAAATAAATATAATTAATATAAATTGGATAATGTCTACCTTTAAATATAATATAATATGGGGAAAAATGGAACCTTCAGTCTGTTCAATATATTTATTTCTCTTGTCAACGTGTCGTCTACAATTTAAGTTTCTTCGCGGTTTTATAATCGATATACAAGTATAAATACTAACAATGCGTATTTTTATACTCGTATCGATTATAGAGCCCTAAAGAAGTGCCAATTGTGGACGAAACGTGGACAAGAAAACATATTGTACACAATACGGGCCCGAGGCAAGTTTTCACGTTTCAAAGCTTCCAATTTCTAATTCAAAAGGCAAAACAATGGAAAGTTTTCACCAACGGTCAAGTTGGTTTTTCATAACAACTTGTTTATGATTAAAATCTTCATGACTAGTTTTTGTATTAG
This sequence comes from Venustoraphidia nigricollis, assembly GCA_034508555.1. NCBI lineage: Eukaryota > Metazoa > Arthropoda > Insecta > Raphidioptera > Raphidiidae > Venustoraphidia > Venustoraphidia nigricollis. The sequence goes on from JAVRKA010000030.1 coordinate 1,182,322, forward strand.
AAAAATATTGTCATTCATGTCTACATAATTACGAGATATTAGTCCTTAAATATAAAAATGAATATCTGTTCGTTTGTTCGTCTCCTATCCGTTCCTATACCATTCATCCGATTACTATTTTTTAAAATTTATTGTATATTATAGACGCTCAACAACTTAGGTCATTAGCGTCTTTACATCCGATTATGATAAAACTTTGGTGAGTCGTTGTACGCGCGCCTGCAAAGAGTCCTAACCCAAAAAATATCTTATTCGTATTAAATTCATGTTTGTTTGCTCCACTACTGTTGTCGTTGCCGTGAGATAAGCGGTGGAGCTGAAGGCTCCATTATTGTCGCTGCCGAGCGGGTTATGAAACTTTGTTTCATCTCAATCGCGTGTTTTTTAAATATATCTTTTTGCACATCTCCTATAAAATAGCCGATTTTCATGCCCATCATGCCGGTCGTGATTCGTGAAATGACACATTTAATACTAGTGTTGCAAAGTTACGGAAGTCAAATAAATGTAGTCTTACTACCATTGTATTGAAAGCAACCCACAATCAGAAGTGATCTTGCTCAAAATTGTATCAAAAATTTGGAAAATTAGGTGCAAAGACCCTTAAGCCCTATTAGTCCCTATGTCAGGCCATTTTTTAAGTAAGTACTTAGGTGGCCAAATGGCCACGTAGTAATCACGTGGAAATCCGGTAGTCGGCAGCGCAGGTGACAATGAAAAAGCGCGTAAATTCAATTTCATTCAAGCCACGAAAAGGTGTTTTATCAGTTCGGGGAAAAATCAGCGGTTATAGAAGGAAAATTCAAACACTTTTTTGAATGCATATAATTGCTACGAAAACATTGTTTTTCAACTGATATCTCAAGTGCTAACTTGTAATAACATTAAAAAATTAATTTTCCTGATTTACGCGTATATATTGTTGTAAAAATATCTTGTTTCCTATAATGTTTTTCAACTCAATTATGTACGGAAGGGGGGGGAGGGTATCTTTCGTTTGGCCACCTAGTGGAAAATCTTTAAAAAATGGCCTGCTCTATGTAGATCTGCCCCAGCTCAACACGTTTAACTAAGACCGAGTCTGTGATTCTAATGGACAACATATTAAAGTATATTTAATTATATAGTTACCACATCGAATCCGACTTCATAATGAGTTCCTCTTGTGTGTATAATGGGAATACAATGACGCCGTCCAATATTTTCTCCGGTAGGCATTTTGCTTACTAGTTCAAATAGATAAATTTTAATTAGCACTTGGTTTTAACTGCAGAAAACGATGTTCAAATATTTATTTGTACCAAATAAAAATTGTTATCAAGTGAAATTTATATAGTACTATGATAATACATTTATAGTACGTCTCAAGAATCACGATATAAATGATAAGATAATGTCTATTTATATAGTGTAAGGTTCTACTGTATAATTTAAAAGACTCGTGGTTTACGTAACTATACAATAGTTGCGTAAACCGAGCGTACATCTCTAGAATGTGGCTGACAAGAAATGGTATATTACACAGCAAGGACAGGAAGTTGAAATTCCTGCACCGCACAACGTACGATGTCCAAGGCGAAGCCGAAGGGATCATATGTCGCGCAGTGCAGGAATTTTAATTTTCTGGCCAAGTGATGTATACTATTTTTCTTTATGCTCGGGCAAAAGTACGTACTTTCGTATCAGTATTCACGAGAAAACTGTTTCGGCCCGCTGTTACAGATGGCGTGCGAGTAATTCCAGCAGTGCATAAATGTTAGGCTTTCTGCCTTAAAATCGAAGCCAAAAGTACGTACTTTCGACCGGGTATAAAGAAAACGAATTTTACTTCTTTATCGCGAACGAATGTACAGTCTATATCTTTATCCTAGATTTATGTTTGGTCGGCTAAAGTTGGGAACACGTAATAAATTTCAAAATTAGAAACCGGTATTTTTAGTGTATTTGCCATATGGCAACATACACTATTGGCGTCGGTCGGATGGCGCGACCTAGGGGTCGGACCAAAATTTCTCGACGTTTCATAACCTCCTAAACACTTTGGCACCATTTTTAAAAATGTTTATATATATATATATGTATATATATATATATATATATATATATATATATATATATATATATATATATATATATATATCGACTGTTAACTACCAATACCTCCTATCTACCATTTTGGTTAAAAATGGGTTATTACTTCAGTAGGAAGATCTTTCTTAAATCTATGGAGTGGAAATACCTCCTAATGACAAAAATTTATATTTTCGCGCCAATTTTTAAACGGAAATATCATCTAACTACACAAGCAACATAAAGTGTAAGCAATACCTCCTATCTTACATTCTGTAGTGAACTGTCAGTGCGTGTTAGTAAGCTGGTAAGTTTTATTTAAAATACTAATTGGTTTAAGTGCTTTTCTTGTGTTTTTTTAATTACAAATGAGTATTTCTGATTGTATATGGCCTGTATATAAATTGTTTTAATGCGAGAAACTTAATTTATTTAATACAACTCATTATTTAAGGTTAACAAGTAGATAGGAGGTTTTTTCGCTTCTACATGTGGTGACATGCATCACAACTTGTAACCAATACCTCCTATCTCGCATTTTTTTATGAATTTCTAATACGTATTAATCAGCTGTTGGTAAGTTTTATTTATATAGGTATCGTATTTTCAGAACATGGGAACTAGAGCGCAGAAAATTATGGAAATGTTGAAAAAAAATGAAGATGCAGATAATATAGAGTCCAGTTTATCTGATCAGCGACAGAAATCTGCACCATCCAACACAACTTTGTCTCCCACTCATTCCGTCCATTTAAATACAAAGACTTTAGTCCAACAAAAGTCTAAAGTGGCAGCTGAAGAGCTTGATTTCGATGACCACAATACATTAAATTTTGTAGTTGAGGAAAATGGACTACTTTCGTATGTGGATAGCGAATTAAATAATGACATCCCATTGGAAGAGGCCATTATCATTGACTTAAACAAAAGTCCAGCCATGTCAATAACCACTGACGGAAATTATAACTTTGATAACACCACCCAACTTCAAGGTAAAACGCAAGATGCTGACAATCATTCTGGTGTACAAACGTCCAATAGCGACTCTATACCTAACCCAGTACCAGATATAGAGCCAGAAAGTGATAATATTACCGAACAATATGGAGATATGAATGAAGGGCGAAAAAGAAGACATAGAGCAGACAAGAGTGAATGGAAGAAAAATCGGAACAAGAAACTTAGAATGGAAGGTAAAGAATACTTGGGATATTCGAAACCGAAAGAAAAAGTAATGAAGCAAAACCAAATAAGGGAAGCCAGATCTCTAAAACCCACTTGTACCTCTCGTAGTTGTAGAAAGTCAAAAAAAAGAATGTGTGAAAAGTTTACAGAGGATGTAAGGAAAGGTATATTTGATAAGTTTTGGTCCCAACTTAATTGGGATCAAAGAAAGATATACGTTGTTTCTCATGTAAACAGAGTTACTACAAAACGTAAAACGACATCAGGTAACTCTCGACGAGGAGAAACTTTGAATTATACTTTAACTTTGAATAATAATAAGTATGCAGTCTGTAGAAGAATGTTTCTAAATACACTTTGCTTAGGACCCTTTACAGTACAAAGTTGGACAAAAAAAGGAGAGCATGGTATGCATAGAAATAAGGACTGTGACAATTTAGTGCGTGTAAAGAAGTCGCCATATGTAGAGGACATTAATAATTTAAAATATTTCTTGAAACAGTTACCGAAATTGCCTTCTCATTATAATAGAGCAAATTCTTCTAAACTTTATTTAGAACCAATTTTTAAATCACTAAAGCAACTTTATGACTTATACTCAGAACAGTGCAAAAGTGAAGGCAAACGAAGTCTTTCTACCAAAACATTTTACAATCAATTTAATGACAGCAACTTGGCGCTATATCAACCGAAAAAAGATCAATGCGATATCTGCGTTAGCCATACAGTTGGAAATCTGAGTAATGATAAATACACAGAGCACATTAAAAAAAAAGACAGGGCTCGAACTGAAAAAGCAACAGATAAAGGTTTAGCACAGAAAGAAGAATGCATTGTCCTTACTATGGACCTCCAAGCGGTAAAAGTTTGTCCAGTTGTACAAGCAAGCAGCGTTTTCTTTAAAACAAAGTTATGTTGCCACAATTTTACCATTTACGATATTAGTAGTCATCATAGTGTCTGCTACTGGTTTACTGAATGTGATTGTGATTTGGTTGCCTCATCGTTCACATCCTGTATAATAGATTATTTAGAAAGGCATTGTACAACCAAAAATCTGCCAATTATAATCTATTCAGATGGTTGTACGTACCAAAACCGAAACAATATATTGGCGAATGCGTTGCTTAACTACAGTATAAAAAATAAGATACCTGTGTATCAAAAGTATCTTGAACGGGGTCACACTCAAATGGAGTGTGACTCAGTTCATAGTTGTATTGAACGAAAGTTGAAAAACCGAGACATTAACCTGCCAAGTGACTACATTTCAGCAAGCAAAGAGGCGAGAACTAAACCTTTCCCATATGAAGTAATCAAACTGGGTTTTGATTTTTTCAAGGACTATTCAAAGGCTAGTGTTTTGAGGTATTCAACTATTCGGCCAGGTAGAAAGCCCAACGAACCTACTGTTACGGATATTCGTGCCTTGCGTTACAATTCAGAAGGATCGATTGACTATAAGCTAAATTTTGATGACGAATGGAAACAATTACCCTCAAGACCAAAAAAATTGCCCGAAGAGTTAATTAATTATTCTTTGCTCAATAAATCAAAAATACCTATAAAGAAATCGAAATTTAAGCACTTGCAAGAACTTAAAAACGTAATTCCAGATGATTGTCACAGTTTCTATGATAGTTTACCATGTAAAGATGATTAATTAAATATGATAAAAAATAAAAATAAAAAAGCAATTTATTGTTTTTTTTAACACACTTTGAAATGAAAACTCTTGTATTCACACCATACCATAACCTCCTATCTTATACTAAGTGTTATACCAATAACTCCTATGTTCTAAAAACTTGCTAAAATTGATTATTTCGCACAACGTCCGCAAAAAAAAAATTAAAAGAGAAATATAATCAGTATAGTGATAACATTAAACATATATTTATTCAAAAGTTATTTTATACTTCGTGTTAAACAGTTTTTTGTACCTCCTGAAAAATTAGGTTTTTGCATATAGGAGCTATTGGTAGTAAACAGTCGATATATATATATATATATATATATATGTGTGTGTGTGTACGCGCGATAACTTTCGAAAGAGTTAATTAATTTCAACGAAATTTGGGCCACGTGTTGAAATCCATCACCGCAAGAAGCCTATTTAAAATGGGCCTAATCGGGCTATTTTAAGGGTAGTTTTTAGGGGTTGAAAACTGTTTTTGGGCCCCAAAATCCCGAAAAAATTCTCCGAATCGTTTCAAAATTGAAATTTTATCCTCTGGTAGGGATTAAAAAGTGTCCCCACAATTTTAATAAAATCGGCCCGACAGGACCGGATTTACAAATTTTATGAAAACACTAGTTTGCAGATAGTGACTTATTTATTGAAGGGTGTATTTAATTCGGTGTAGACGTTAGATTGATAATAATATTACAATTAAGAAAAAAATGTTATTTTAAGGGGTGTATTAAGGGGTTAAATTTTTTATTTTGCCCAAAAACAAACTTAATTTCACGTAATAAAAGTATAAAACCACACGGCCCTATACAAGCAAATACACTATATTGTCGGCAGGGTTTTGGCACTGCGACCCGGGTTTTTATATTTTTGAGTTTACCATATTTATCAAATAAAAAATTAACAATCACCATAGAAATAAAAATATTTCAAATTTCACTTGTCATCTAAAATCATTAGAAATTACTTAATTAAAAAAATTTTAAAAGTAAAATATTTAATTTTCACAGATTAAAAGTTATTTAAACTAATGGACAATTACTTTCTAGCTCTCGATAGTTGTTTCAGGTAAACATGTGAAGCAGATAAAATAATTAAAAAATGCAAAGTTATGACACTTCGCCGGGATTGAATTTTTGACACCTGAACTTATCGTTCAGAAAATTTCAAACATGAGGAAATATAAAATTGACACCTCCAGTGTGACACTTTGATCGCGTCCACCCACGCATTGTGACCGGTCTCAGCAGCCAGACTGCGATTTTTATGTTCAGCATAGCGCCCTCACAAAAACTCAGTTTTAAGGAAATACTATGAGTAAAAACGTCACTGGCTCGAGGACTATAATATTTCCCTCGTGCCCTCACTATAATTTTTCATACCAATTGTTGAATATTTTAAATTTAGATTTTTGATTTAAAAATTAACTATGCCGATTCACTTCCGAAAATGTTTTTGCAATATTTACTTTCAAATGAAGAAACAAAATGCGTGAACCTTTTTTCTTCTTTCTGGTAATCCCTTCAAACATTTTTAGAATACCTAACATTTCAATTAATTTTTTATAGCAAAACACTTAACTAACTTTATTTTTTATTTATTTATTCAATACTTTTATATGTTATTTATCTGCTTGCATATTTTGATGTCACGATGATTAAAACAATTATTAGTATAATTGCTGTCTACTTATGAAATAGAATTTAGATTAATTAGCATAATGGCAACAGCCATAAATTGAACATTTTATGCATTTATAATAGTTATATTTTATCTGCATAAAAAATATCTCAACACAGTCAAAAAGATAAAAACTGTTTGTAAACTTAATATTCTGCTCTAATTACGTCTGATATATAATAATGATGATATGAAAAAAAATCAGGAAAATAAATAATAAATTACTAAACATTACCGTATTTTATGAAAAGTAAAGTTAAAAAGTACAACAAATGTAAAAGCCAAATTATTAAAGAAATTAAAAACGCATTTGATAAGAGTATAGAAAAACACAACAGCACTAACACTGGAAAAGCGAAGTTACAGAGCTTTCCAAGTGATAAAGAAAATAAATAGTACGTTAGCTAAGTTGTTGTGTTATATGTGTCCGGTGTCCCCAGAATCCCCACCTAGCTCAACTTATTGTTAATACATATCATATTATGATACTGACGATAGATACCTGTCGACAGAGTTGGAACCAGGTGCATTGTTACATATTGCGCAGATCTACCTGTTAATTATTTATCAATCATATATATTAATACGCTAAGGTTAAGATGTTTGCCTCCCTTTTTCGAAAAAAACACACAATTGCTTCACATAAATTTTATATCATTTTATAGATAATTGCTTGCTCTACCGACATCAACAACTAAAAAATCTTATATTGCTTTTGTTTTTTCAAAATAATTAATTATAACAATTATACATTTATTCAGTATATACAGCAATGCTGCCATCTGACGGTTCTAACTTTGAAACAACGTCAACATGATTGACGGTCGGTAAATTTTTTTTGTTTAATTTTTAATCAAAATTCACGTATAAATACTTTTCGTATGGCGGCGCTTCAGCTCAACGTTTTCGATACTTGTGCCTCTATATGACAGTTTTAGAAAAATATTTTCTTGAACTGTCACTGAGCTTTGTAATGTAATACAACAAAAAGAAGAAAGTTATAAAGAGTGTGAGAAATTAGAAGCGAATTTTAGTGCGAATTATTCGCACAGGTACCGCTAGTATCTATATAATAAAAAATTGGGCAAGTGCAAGTCAGACTCGCACACGAAGGGTTCCGTACCACCGCGCAATATTTATTCAATTATTAAAAAGTGAATTTATTAATCAAAGTTTTGACAGATATACCCATTCCCACAGTTTACTTTCTAAGATGTTTTAACGATATCCTGAAAGATGCCGCTAGCGGTACAGGCTTCAAACCGTCATAATCAACACGGCATTCAGTGACTCTAATTTTTAACTTTATTTCATTTTTATTATTTGCTGTTATAGTAGCAATAGTAATACACATTCTGCGAAAATTTCAAGTGTCTATCTATTACGGTTCATAAGATACAGCCTGTGACAGACGGACGAACGGACCGACACAGGCAGCGGAGCTTTAGTAATAGGATTTCCGTTGGTACCCTTTGGGTACAGAGCCCTAAAAATGAAATGCTGTTCGTTGGTAAACACATCACTTGAGAACGACTCAAACGAATAGGTTTTTTTTTTAAATGTTCGTAATATTATGTAGTCCGAATAAGACTCTTATAGAATGAAAAATTAGTAAAATTGCTCGGAAAAGTGGAAAATTCGGGAAAAAAAGAAAGCGATTTTATCAGTGGGATTTATTCTTATTAAATCAACGTGAGTGTCCCGCGAAGCAAGACTTTAATATGCTGGAGTCGACGACTCTACTGTTCTTGTCGCTGTCGAGCGGGGCGCAGTTCTGCGAGGCAAAATTATAATACGGACTACTGGACGTAGCTTCGCGTATTTTTTTCTGAATCGCGTGCGGATCCGCGGGTAGCGGCTAGTTGTTAATATACCGCAGTTTGTAATTGCAGTTCAACCCATTTATTGCTGATTATTGATATAATAATGGATAAAATCTATGAAACTGGTTGACTTTCAGATTCGCGAAGGTCAAGGTCTTCGTAGCAAATGCTATTTTTTTCTAATAAATACAATTAACGATGCATTATAGTGCAAACTGACCGAATCGTCGAAAGTTCAGATTAAACGGGGTTTGCCTTAAAATGACTTAACACAAGTTTTTGATAATGAAAACTAAAAAAATCGATGTTTATTTTTTCCCTACAACTTAATTTTCCTAGTCTTTAATTAATACAGTAGAACCTCGATAAGTTAAAAACCTCTGTAAGTTAAAAATGTGTTGAATTCCCTTCCCCTGAAAGCATAAAACCTCCATTACTGAAATCACAAAACCTCGGTAACTTAAACAAATATTCTGACCATCGCCCTCTATAACTTAAAATAATATTTTGGTGACCTCCATAAGTTAAAGTATTATCAGTGAGTCATCATGAGTAACTATCCAAATAAAAGGTTTTGCCAAGAACTTAATTGATTTTCACTTTAGTCTTCAACTTAATTAATAGCTTTACTGATTTCTTTGTTTAAATAATTATTGATTGTTTAAATCAATAACTAAATAATTGATTCTAAATGAATAAACGAATAGATAAAAAATGTATGTAACCTCTATTGAATTAAATACATCCTCTATAAAATTCACAAACCTCGGTAAGTTAAAAATTTTACTCTAATAACCTCTCTAACTTCAAGTCTCGATAAGTAAAAAACTCGATAACTTAAATTTTTTAACGTTTACCTTGAATTTTAACTTATCGAGGTTCTACTGTAATATAAACCAATTAATAAATCCTACTTTTTTTTAAACCCGTTCGGATTAAGCAGATTTCCGGACTAGCCAAGTTCGGATTAGCGGGGCTCTACTGTATTTGGTATACGTACAATGCGACACGTTCGTTACACTTTCAATCTCAACAATCAATTTTACCCTACCGTGCCAAAAGAAGTTTTACTTCAAAAATTACGAGCAAAAATAGAAACTACAAAAAAAATATTTGAGCCTCAACCTCATAAGCTCACATAAGAAGTTTAACTTCTTTAGTTTTTAATATTATTCCGAAGTTTAATTTTTTTATGTGAAACTAATTAATAATATTTACTCATACTTAGCAACACACTATAAACTTCTGTCCTTGTCAGTTTCATGTAATTTAGGAAACAAACTAACTTCCCCTTCCTTTGCCAGTTCTACTTCCCCTTGATTTCTTACTTTTTTCAAATAGATACGTCGTTAAAGAAGTTAAACTTCAAAAAGCAATGCAATAATAATAATTTATCCAACAGTCAATAGTTTATAAGTACAACTCCGCCTACATGTTCGGGAAATCAAGTTAATTTAAAAAAAACTCTTATTTATACATATTGTGTTTTATTTACACAACTTGCGAGTATTTATTAATGAAACTAATCAGCGTGTATAAGTTATTAAAGAATTTCAGAGTGTGACGTATAATTCAACAGTACAGTAAGACTCCGGTTAACGCGGGAGATACGTTCCAATAAGTTCCTGCGCTATAACAGTGCTAAACGAGGTCATCTTAATATGTAGATAATCGGCATAAGTGAAACAGAACCTAGAATAAGAAAATTTGTTAGTTTTTTTTGGTTTAATTTTCTAACATTTATTGTCAAATACTTTTTTATTACGTTAATTATAGATTTATTAATTGCCAGTATCGATTTTTGTTCATAAGACATTTATGAAAATCAAATAAAAGTTCGAGTAAGAAGTTATGTTTGTGATGAAAAAAGTTCGCTATTTCACATAATGTTTGCCTTTTTGTGTTTCGTTCAGCAAGCTGTTGTCAATATAGCAAGATATTGCATCAACGACACTTCGTCTTGCATTTGAACTTCTATCAACAGTTGAATCATTGTGTATAAACTGATTCATAATACGTTATAGTGGCTAAACTGTTTTTTTAGAAACCGTGTAAAACTGAAACAGCGTTACGCGGAGCAGCGTAAAGCGAGGTCTTACTGCACTTACTCAATAATTATTATTACTTATACTTACCAAATTATATGCACTATAAACGAATTCTAATTTTAGTGCAGTTATCCGTCATTCAACTGTGCATTTTGAGTATTTAGGGTTTTTTTTTAATTTGTAGGGGGACGGTGGTGAGTTTAAATCTGAGTTTTGGAACGGGAGTGACCCACAGCGTAAATATTACATGGTGTGGTCATCAGGTAGGTTTTCTCTCTCTCTAACAATCGTTTCTCTCTTGCACATTGCAGTAAAATAATACTCAGGTGTATAAATTCATAAAAATTCCTAGAAAACGTGACGATTTTTTATATTTAAATGTTTTGGTAACCAGCAATTTAAAAAATAATTGGTAAACGTTTAGGCGGTTACCGTAGTGATGCAATAAACTTGAAATCTATTGGTGAAAACCGTATGAAAATGCTTACAGTAGTTTCTGAGATTAGCCCAGACAAACACAAACTCAGCGCAGCGGGCGACATTAATTTATAATATGTAAGGATAAGGAAGGAAGGATAATAGGATACTTACATTGTGCAACCTAAGCTGCTAGACTCAGGCCCTGATTAACCCTTAGGCTAATTAGGCTGCAGCCTAGGGCGCGAGGATCGGAGGGGGCGCTAAAATTGTGTCTTCGCATGCACTAATCTAGCATCATTGCATCTACCCTACATATTTCAACTAGACCGAGACAAAACACTAAAACTAAATGCACTTGAGAGTCCCTGATTTTAACAATAAATTTTGAAATTTTAAAAAACGCGCGTAAAACAAACATTGACTTGTTACTCCGTAACACACCTGGCGGGGGCGCGTCCTCATAATTAGCCTAGGGCGCTCAGAACTCTTGATCAGTCGCTGGCTGGACTGTTCTAAAAATAGTAGATATCCCAAAACTGCCAATCGTGTCGAGCCGATCCGATCTGATTCAGTAGGTGCAGTGGACCTTTATGATAACAGATTATTTTGAAAATGTCATTGAATAAATGGCATTATTTTGTAAATAAATACATTTCAATAATTTTATTTAAAAAACAGTATTAATGTAGATATACCTATGTATTATGCATTTACCTTGGTGTTGTATATTGGTAACAATAAATCATTTACATATGATTATCATCGCCTTATACTTACATTGTAAATCACTTTTTTGATATTTTTGATGAACGTATCACAAAATTGACCTTGTTTGTTAATATGGTTTGATTTCAGCTTTTTACAGAATATTGGCGTTAACTGAAAAGCTGGCTATTTTGAAATAATCATCTCACATCAAATTACAACAAAATTTGAAAACATCAATTTTGAAACATTATTTTGGCTTTCAGTGTAAATTGTTTTTGTGCATCAATTACTTACTTACTTTTATCGAATGAGGACTAGCATTTCCTTATTCGTCAGATAGTGCTAGTGGCAAATAAGGTATGCGTCAAACTTTTCAAATGTTTTCAAAAAACTTTAAAAGAATGAAAAAAAAATCTCTATTTTAATATTAAATCCCCAGTAATTACGTAACAAGTGTAGAAAGGTGTCTTTTTTAAAACGAGCTTTTAAATCATCGCACGAATTTTAAAAATTCCAGCCAATTGAGCGACAGGGCCATTCCAACTTCAAAAATATTGACATTTGATATACAATATTACAAAAAATTCTTTTTATAAAGGCTGAAACGTTGCAAAAGTAATAATCGATATTTTGATGTTGTTGCCTGTTCCACTTTCCTGCTAAAACTCACAATTACAAAAAATCTGTTAAAGCGTGCGGTGACGCGGGTAACGACTAGTAATAAATATTATTAAATTTACTATTCATTTAACCAAAGCAAGTTTGTCAGCTACCTAACTAATTTATTTTTCGCAGATCTTCAGAACATCTGATTTTTTTATTTTCGAAATATTTCTGACACTATGAATTGGTTGTACAAAAATTTCTTGGAAATACACCATCATTATACAAAAAACATTATAGCATACATTTCTTCTGCGCATGCGTCGCTTTTCCCAAAAAACAATAGGGCTTTTCATATTTGCATATCAAATATCTTCCCAACATTTGATCTCAATCCGCTTACATTTGACCTGTATCGACACACCGACAAACGGACTTTTTCCAAAAATATTTAAATAAAAAATAGCCTGTATAGGGTTCTTAGAAAGAGACAAAGATTGGCAGCCACCTTATATTGTGTCACTCATGCAACAGCGAATATTTTTAGACTTCAACACATAGCTGAGATAAGGAATGCGTAGTACATCTAAGCTAGTTACAGAAAAAAATTTACTTTTCCCCTACCAATTCACCGTCTGTTTAAAAAGATTAAATTATTTTTACGTTGACAGTATCTCATGACATTATGGATATTGTATTATTATCAAGGTTCTATCACGCAGTGCAAATACCTACTTGCAATTTGTGTCGTTATATTTTCTTTTATTTGTAAACATATTATAATGCCAACAAAATGTCAACCAATATGATTTGACATGGGAATATATCATTCTTACTTAGAAACACACACCCTAGCTTCACGCATTTATGCACATTGTCTAATCTCATAGTCATTTTGTTCTCATTGTTGGTGACCTTCATTTACGAAAAAATAACGTTTTTGTTGTATTTCAATGTAATTTTGCTAAAAATATTACTGTCAAATTTTTTTCATATTTTTTAAGCCTAGCAGATACCTACCTTTCTCTTGTAAGTAGGAAAAAACTGTTTTATAGATAGATAGAAAACTTTATTGCGACAGACAAGCCTGTATAATAGTGTCACAGAAAAAAGAATATAACAAATATATGCTACATACAGAAATAAAATGGTACATAAGAAAATAGAAAAGTTATATAACAGGTGCACAAACACAATAAACAGGGCTATCAAAAAAAGACTTAACGTCATAAAATCATTTTTCTTTTAATATAGCCGAAATATTTGATTTTAATTTTGAAAATTTGAAAATTTTTAGACAAACATGTAAATGGTTGAATAATTTTTGACCCATATATTGTGCTCCTTGTTTATATAATTCTAGATTACACTTTGGTAGTCTGATTGCGGAACCAAGTCTAGTATTGTAGTCATGCACGTCGTTGTTGTATTCAACCCACTGCATGTTTAACTTTATGTATAGTATCGTTTCTAAAATGTATATGCATGGAAGTTTTAATATTTTATATTTTTTAAATATAGGTAGACATGAATCTCTGGGTTTAAGACCATATATTATTCGTAATATTTTTTTCTGCCATTTGAAAACATTTCTGGATTGAGACGAGTTACCCCAAAAGAATATTCTCAATCTAGAATATACATGACTGTAATAGAGCATTAAAAGAGTGCCAATTCCAACGATATATTTTAAGTTGCGAAAAAGAAAGCACAAGCTTTGAGACTTTTTTATTATTTCAGAGCATTACTCCAAGTTAGAGTATCTTCAAGAATTGTTATTACAACTTGAATTGATTAAAACCATAAAAAAATAGTAATTTTCCAGCATTTGAAACTTAAAGGTCGTTGTATAAAAGACTACTGATAGAGTTAATTTTCAAAGGGGACATTTTTTATAAAATGCCTTTCAGTTTCGACGGTGCACTGCTTGTTATGAATGTCCATATAGACCACGTGCACGAGAAATACGTAGTTGGCACGTTATTAACCAACTTCATTTTTGATGTCTTGATTACTACACTAGAAAAAAAGCCTACTGAACTGATTTAAGTAAAAAAAGTGTGTGCCCTATTAAACAGAAAAATAATCATCAAATTCGGTTCATAAATGTAGGAGATAGCGTCATAGCTAGGGGCTGGCTGCGGAGGCGGCTACCAGGGGCGCATTTTGAACTTTTTTAATTGTTTTTTTTCTACAAAATAAGTTTTGGAGGTCGCAAAATTCAAATTTTGCCCTGGGCGTTAATGACCTTAGCTACGACACTGGCAAGATATATGAGGTAACATACATTAAAAAAATATACCGTCGACTCGGATCTTCTTCTTTTTTTGGAAGTTCTAAGTCTGCTAAGAATAAAAAATATGTGAGCCTCATCCACATAAGCTCGCGGGAGAAGTAAAACTTCTTTAGTCACAGATGTTATTTATATAATTTTGCGTTGCCAATGTTTCTCTTATACAGTAGAACCTCGATAAGTTAAAAACCTCTGTACGTTAAAAATTTTTTGAATTTCCTTCCCCTGAAAGCATAACACCTCCATTACTTAAATCACAAAACTTCGGTAACTTATACAAACATTCTGAACATCGCCCTCGATAACTTAAAATAATATTTTGGTAACCTCCATAAGTTAAAGTATTATCCTCTATTGAACTAATCTATAAAATCCACAAACCTCGGTAAGTTAAAAATTTAACACAGACAACCTCTCAAACTTCAACTCTATTTTTTAATGTTTCCCTTGGATTTTAACTTATCAAGGTTCTACTGTATTTTCTCTTTAATGTAACGCCTTATTTCCCCTTAAACGTCACAGAAAATTTCTAAAGCATTTTTACTTCAATAACTGGGATTAGTTGTATGAAATTGGCAGATCGTCATACAATTATTATTTGTCAAATTTTTTTTCAGTTTGAAATTGTCTAGCATACTTTTTTTGTAAAAAGACTGTCACTGCGAATAGTTTAAGCACTTATAGAATCAATATGAAATTAGCGCCGTGGATTAGCATTAATTAAATTACGACCCACTGTAATGGTATTGCACAAATATAATACATAGTAGGTATATATGTAAGTCGAAATCACAGAAGCCATAAAGTACTTTGTGAATTATTAGAGAATCATAGTAGGTCAAGAATAACATTTAAAAGCCTACTGCCTACTATTTTGAAAAGTAATTATCAATTAAGGTGTACATGTTGAATATCAATTTTTAATATCACGGGAAATCGGACTATTTAAAATAAAATAAAACTCTGTTTTTGAATCATTATAATATTATTATAATATTATCCTTCTTTTGGCGCACCGAGGGTATGGAAGTTATGTTGCGGAAGTTGTTTCTGATATCCTCAAAATAGTTATTTCATAAAACAACAAAGTAGGTTTACTAGCGACATCGGACGGAACTCCTTAAAAGCTATTAGTTTACACTTTTTACGCTTTATTCGTTTTTCATAGACATATTATAAGATAAGATAAGATAAAATTTATTCTGAATATATATACAAAATAATAAAATGAACATAAAAGATTTCGGCAGCGTTCCGTTAACCGGCTGCACGGGTAAAAAAAAAACAAAACATATTAGTTATTAACATGATATTATATGGGAGAAAATTAACAAAAAAACCCAAACATTAGCACAATATAAACATCGTGTAGACGCACGTCTGTCTGGTCTGGAGTCTAGACTGCATAATATTATGAATTTAATAAATTGCACTAAATTTATTATTTCATGTTCAAGACATGTTTGATTCGTTTATGTTTATAATTATTTGTTAAATCGTAATTGCCGATATCACTAATTGTTTTTATTTCGCTTAACTCACATTTGTTAAAAAACTTCACTGTTAAATCGTGGACGTATTGTTTACATAGACATATTCTGAATTAATGAATTAATAACAAATTTTGACAGTTAAATAATATCGATACCTGTATTATTAGTGTATTTGCCATAAGGCAACATACACTATTGGCGTCGGTCGGATGGCGGGACCTAGGGGTCGGACCAAAATTTCTCGACGTTTCATAACCTCCTAAACACGTTGGCACCATTTTTAAAAATGTTTATATATATATGTATATATATATATATATATATATATATATATATATATATATATATATATATATATATATATATATATATATGTGTACGCGCGATAACTTTCGAAAGAGTTAATTGATTTTAACGAAATTTGGGCCACGTGTTGAAACCCATCACCGCAAGAAGCCTATTTAAAATGGGCCTAATCGGGCTATTTTAAGGGTAGTTTTTAGGGGTTGAAAACTGTTTTTGGGCCCCAAAATACCGAAAAAATTCTCCGAATCGTTTCAAAATTGAAATTTAACCTTCTGGTAGTGATTAAAAAGTGTCCCCACAATTTTAATAAAATCGGCCCGACAGGACCGGATTTACAAATTTTATGAAAACACTAGTTTGCAGATAGTGACTTATTTATTGAAGGGTGTATTTAATTCGGTGTAGACGTTAGATTGATAATAATATTACAATTAAGAAAAAAATGTTATTTTAGGGGGTGTATTAAGGGGTTAAATTTTTTATTTTGCCCAAAAACAAACTTAATTTCACATAATAAAAGTATAAAACCACACGGCCCTACACAAGCAAATACACTATATTGTCGGCAGGGTTTTGGCACTGCGACCCGGGTTTTTTTTTTATTATGGATTCAACAGTAGAAAACACTTTAATAGATAAAAAGTTACTTTATGCAGGCACTAAAAATGTTACTTTTAAAAATGGAACAAAGGTAAAATACATATATACTATAAGACCACAAACATGTGTTTATAGATGTTTTTCCAACGACATAACTGCCATAGCCTGGTACTGTGTTGCTGTGGTGATTTCAAGTCAAAAATGTCTAATGAACATATAGCCGGAACGCTATCCTAACTGAGCTAGAAGCATTTGAAATTTTAGATAAGTAGTAGTAGGAATTTCCTACTAATTTAAAAACCATTTGAAAAGAAATCGCTTTATTGAATTAGTTGCTCAAAATGTCCACCCAGTTGCTGTATACATAAGCTAGCTCTTCTTAGAATTGAAGTGGTAGCTCTGCGATGAGTCTCAGGATCTGCAAGAATAGTGATTCACAGCCACCTGGTCTTTTTAATAATAACAAAACCAACAGCCGAGCCTAATGCCTGCATTAGTGGGTTTACTTATTAGTGTATTTGCCATATGGCAACATACACTATTGGCGTCGGTCGGATGGCAGGACCTAGGGGTCGGACCAAAATTTCTCGACGTTTCATAACCTCCTAAACACTTTGGCACCATTTTTGAAAATGTTTATATATATATGTATATATATATATTTATATATATATAAGCGTATATATATATATATATATAAGCGTATATATATATATATATATATATATATATATATGTGTGTGTGTGCGGGCAATAACTTTCGAAAGAGTTAATTGATTTTGACGAAATTTGGCCCACGTGTTGAAATCCATCACCGCAAGAAGCCTATTTAAAATAGGCGTAATCGGGCCATTTTAAGGGTAGTTTTTAGGGGTTGAAAAACGTTTTTAGGCCCCAAAATACCGAAAAAATTCTCAGAATCGTTTCAAAATTGACATTTAACCCGTTAGTAGCAATTAAAAAGTGTCCCTAAAATTTTAATAAAATCGGCCCAACAGGACCGGACTTACAAATTTTTTGAAAACACCAATTTGTAGATAGTGACTTATTATTGAAGGGTGTATTTAATTCGGTGTAGACGTTAGATTGATAATAATATTGCAGTTAAGAAAGAAAATGTTATTTTAAGGGGTGTATTAAGGTGTCAAATTTTTAATTTTGCTCAAAAACCAACTTAAGTTCGCGTACTGTACAAATGTATAAGCAAATACACTATATTGTCGGCAGGGTTTTGGCACTGCGACCCGGGTTTTTTTAAAATTTCAAATGCTTCTAGCTAAGTTAGGATAGCGTTCCGGGTATATGTTCATTAGACATTTTTTACTTGAAATTACCCCAACAACACAGTCCCAGGCTATGGCAGTCATGTCGTGGGACACCCTGTATTTATAATCTTCCGAGACATTCTATTTTATTTTATCCTTTAACGAAAATGTGAATATCATTTATCGCGATCACGTCAAAGGAGTATAACTTAGCCGCGCGTACATAAGTACACGCACCACTTTTTTTTAGTAGCTATTTATTTCTATGCTCAGTATATTTGTATTCTGTAACAAGTCATTTTTAACATTTCAATAACGGTTACCTGAAAAAAAAGTTCCATTGTTAAGGTATTTAATTAAAAAAAAGTAATAATTTGAAGTTTTATTCAACATAAGAAAGACAATTTTATATACATTGGTTGCAAATCATAATAAATTCACATTCAGTAGATGACTTTTATTAAACCTTTCAAAAAGATAAGTATTTTAAAATATCAAAAGAATTCAAGACGTAGAAACGAAACTTCTTTGTATTGAAAGAGCGGTTATTCAAAAAATACGCATCAATTAAAATTATTATGTGGCAAAGTTATTAGAAGAACACAGGTTGCCTCGTTCCATGAATGACGTCGGCTGCAGACCATGTAATATCAATTGACAGTCCTCTGGATGACGTCATCTTCACACAATTATCCAACGGAACGAGGCCACCTCTGTATCTAATAACCTTGAGTATGCGTTCGAGCCACGACTAATGACTCAGCTAGGTGAATTCTCGTGTGTACAGCAGCCATAAAAAAATAATAAAGCTACCAAATATAATCACAGAAAAAAAAATAAAATTGCAATCTACGCTTTAACTGGCTTTATAAACGGCTGTATGCTACTGCGTATGCCAGGTCTGACACAACCAAAAAACCTAACCTCAAACAAAATAAAATTAAATCAGCTGTCAGAAGACATTTGGTGGATGAATCACAAAGATTTTTAAATACTGGACATGCCCAAGCGGTGAAAAATGGGCGTGTTTAGACCACCTCAATCCTTAGCAAACTTAGTAAAATTTTCGACTGAGTTTTTCGCCCGAACAGTTCACCGATACTAAGTAATTTATATGGTGACGTCATTTTGCTTACCGGTAGCAGTTTTTATATGGTAGTCCATCAAAATTTTTCGAATAAGATTATTCATTTTCGTGTGCGTTATTTTAACATTTTTTTACGTTATTTATTTCTTTACTTAAATGATATAATATTTTAACACAAAGATTATGTTTCCTATAATATAATAAAACACAAATGAGAATCTTGACAATTAGTCTTAATTTTTGCTGTCATAAAAGAACTAGCTTATTTTCAATCCATGCAGGTGGCAATAGTACTAATAATTCTTGTCAGTTAGTTAAAATTTGTAAAACTTACGTTTTGAAATGTTCATTTTTATTGGTTTATGTCCATATAACACATCATAATATTCTCTGTTCTAGCTATTAGTGCAAAAATAAATACTGGACGTACACTAGAATGCTTCATTATTTTTTTACAACCAATTAAAAGGTACAAGTATTTATTCAGTTTTTTTGTTTTTTGTTTATACATATATATAAACTTTTTGTTTTTTTTTTATATTGAGTTACCTTCTAAAACCAATTCAGTTTAATTACATATGTATTATTTAAGCACCTGATAGTAAATAACAAAAATCATCTAAAGAATTTGACGTCATTATTCGTAATTAAATCAAACTATAGGTGGCAACATGGGTTCTACTGCTATGTGGGATGACCTTGCTCTTTTAACAGGTTGAGTCTCTATCCCTATCTATGGCCAGATACATGCCGAGGCTGGCACAATATCGTCAAATAACGATTATGTGGCTGCTTTTCTAGTAACAATAGTCGTTAAATATTCAAAGATGAACAGTATTGTAGGCCTGATTGAAGAAAACAACAAATACCGAGCAGTTTCCAACCCAAGTCAAAGAAGCGTTTTTGTTTGAGTGTGGACAACATTTGTCGTTGATGTTTTAATAAAATCGACGAAATAAGTTAAATAACATGCAAAATAGCACAAGCAGTATTTTATTTCAATAAACATACTTGGAGAGTACGTATTATGCATTTAGTATTTAAATACTAACACAACTAGCTATTTTGTGTTTGAAATAGATATTGAAGATTATATTTGAATTTTTAAACGGTTTTACTTAGCTTACTGTTCCGTATATCTGTTTGTAATTAATTGTAATGATTGTGGGTTTGATGAAATTATTACTGAAAGGTATTAAAAACTATAGTGTTATTAATACCCACTGCAAAATAATTGAGGTTAAGTGTTCTGGAAACAAATATTCGTCAAAGAACACTGGGTCAAGCTGGACCAATATGTATCCAGCTTGAAGTTATTGGAGTAGGGGAAGACAAGATTTGAAACAAATATTTGTCAATGACTACTGGACCAGTTTTAGCATGTGTCTGGCCTTAAGCCTGACGTCCAGCATTGGCCATACTTACTTTCGAGGTCATCCGACTTAGGAATAATTTCAGTTACCAACTATAGAGGTCATTTAATCGCGAATATGTGTTTTATAAATGAAAAAGTAATTATACATACAGTGCGTTCGATTTCAACTAACATACTCACTCTACATCAGGGGTGTTCAACAAGTCGAACGCGATTGACCGGTCGATTGCGAGGCCAATTTTGGTCGATCGTCGATCGCTCGCAATGTCTGGGGTAGAACTCCGTGTAGCATGGATTTTGAAGTGATTGTAGAAGACAAAACTTTCTAGTAATAGTATATTTCAGTATGAGGCGTACTCAGCGAGCTATTGATAGATTAGCAAAAAGTAAGTCATATAATTCTTTCATGATAAATTTGCCTGACCCAAAAATGAAATATTGGAATCAAATTATCAGTCATACTGTGCATTGTTATAACAACTTTTACATATTTATGAACAAATAGTACAACAAATTATACATTGCATTTGATAAAAAAATTAAATTGAATCTTAAATTAGTAAAAATCTATCTTAAAAAAGTGTCGGCAAATCGAATTTTTTAGGTACCGCATTAAGGAATGCTGCTATCAAAAGTTGAGTCTGGAAATTTATTTTTTTCATGAGCCTATATCTCAAAAACTTAATAAGTGATTTAAAAATAAAAAATTGTTTTAAACAGATATTTTACTTGTCTACCCATACCTCGCTGGTATGCACCTTATACTGAAATATAGTATGCATTTCACACCCCTTCTTCCTCTTTAGACTACGCCTATGACAACAAGTCGATCGCCACACACTTTTAAGATAAAAAGTAATCTTATATACAGAAAAGTTGGCCACCCTGCCCAATATGATTATATTTCTACATTGTCTACATTGAATAGATTTCAGAGTTATTCACATTAGAATGTCAGAACTAAATGCTGACTTATGTTGGCAGCACTAAACAAATTTTTAAGTTTTTTTTCAGTTCGTATGGGCGGTAAAAATACATACGAATAAAATTCAAAATTGCTATGGAAACAGTAAAAAAATAACTAAATTTAATTTGATTAAAATATTGTGTCGGAAAAATGTTATATCATACCAAAGTAAAATAATTTATTTAACAAAATGTTGCGACACATTAAAAACAAAAATAAATACACTGAATGAAACAAGTCAACACAAAAGTCACTAAAATATTTTCTGTTATATTCTATTACGAAAACAGTAAATAAATATGCATTTTGCGAATAAAATTCCCCCAAATGTCATCTAAGTTGTAAAAAATACCAATACACAGTTACAACAGACTGAATAAGTATTATGTATAATATATATACATATTTTTGAGTTGTTTTATGAATATAAAATAATTTTACAATAAAAATTTAATACTCCGAAGAATCAGTCTTGAAGAAATGAACTGGCAGTCTTTGACAGTAAAGTAATTTTGTTTTTAGTAACTTACTGAGTGCTCAAAAAATGTTTCTGTGTAATACAGTGTGTATTTTCAACATAACTCAGCATTTAGTTCTGACATTCTAAAGTGAATAACTAATAGAAAACAGTATCACGGGCAATTGGAATAATGAAAATAAATCAATTTAAACACTCATTGATTGTCACACCATTGTTTCTTTTTAGTAAATTATTTAATCTATAATGTTTAATATTTTTATTATATGAATGTTAATTTTTGTAAAAATTTTTAGAGCTTGAAAAAGTCTTAATAAAAAAAAGACGAAACGTTGCAATCAATGAGTGTTTAAATTGATTTATTTTCATTATTTCAATTACCCGTGATACTGTTTTCTATTATAACATATATCTGGAATTGAACTTTGAAGATGTGAGTAGCTAATATTTAATTTGAATCCAATATAAATCAAACGAAAACATGTGTTAGCTTACTATATGACATAACTTGAATGCAACATTAATCAAAATGGAGAAAATGAACATGTCGACTAAAATCGAACGCACTGTACATTATATAAAAATCACAGTATGGATAATAAAACTAATGTGCATAATGCTAACAATTATTTTGTTGGTTTTGCCGCTGCCTTTGCAATGCAATTCTTTCGCTACGTCTTAACGTTTCCGGTCTATGTTTTGCATCCGAATAAAAATCTTTGACGGTTTTAAAATTTTCAGGATTGTCTGGTTCGAGTCCAGCGTATGTCCATTTACCAACTTTGCCATCCCACTAAAAAATGAAACATTAATAATATATTTACAAATTTGAGAGGTACTGGGTTCGAATCCCGGCGGAGGCAGATGTGGCTGGAACTTTTTCTTACTGCCTCTCGCTGAGAAACGGTAATTCCTGTACTGGCCATCTTGTTGAGGTTTTCCATGGTTTCCGTCAATTAATTCCAGATAAATATTCAGATGGTTCCTTATTCGAGGTCATGGCCAATTACCTATCAAACTCCTAATTCAAAAATTACCTACCTTATCCTAATTTCCTATAATTCCTTCATTCGCTCATTGCTATTACTTAAGTCTTAAGTTGAAGTTTTAAAAATGTAGAAAATAACGGGAAGTGTGGTAGATGAAAAAATAGTAATGGTGCGAATGGCGTCTGTTATGACATAAAGTCGAGAAACGGACGTTAGACGTATTATTATTATTTATAAATTTGTAGTAAGCCGTCAATCATCCCAACTAAATGAGATCGCGAATTTTTAAAAAACGTATCGCGGTAGGACGCCTGACAAAAGCGAAACATGGAACCGATATTCATGAGTAAAATGCCGACACACTAACACACCCGCGAAGTAGCGAGTGTGTCGTGTAGTAGAGAGGGAAGCCCTCCCTATAGGGTATTGAGAGGGGAGCATTAAGTCGAAAAGAGACGACGAGACGCGAGTTTGTCGAATGGGATGTTGCGTCTTGCAATCTAAACGTTTCCACTTCAAATTAAGCGCGCCATTAAATGTTTCACATCAAAATCGTGTTGATAAAATCATAATTAATGTTTTCACCGCAATTACATATTTTTGAAGTTATACTTCCTTTGGCCCATTGAAGGTAAAATCTTCTATTACGGAAGTTGCGCACGCAGCATGCAACGAACATGAGACACCATGTAGTACGTATATCGGCAATGTCGAAATCGTCAATAAAGTTGACTCTTCGATGCAGTACAGTTTTACTTTATATTCATAGATGGCATGTCTCATTTTTTTCTGATAATGTCAAAATAGTTATTTCATAAAACAGCAGAGTAGGTTATACTGGCGAAATCGGACGGAACTTCTTGAAAGCTATAGTGTTGTTAACAACTTTTGACAGTTAAATAACCTCAATAATACTTGTATTTTTTTTTAATATGGATTCAACAGTATTTTATTTTATCAATGTACATCTCTAACGTGTGTGTGAATATCAATTATCGCGATCATGCCAAAGAAGTATAACTTCTGCCGCGCCAGTTTTATTATATAGAGACCGATTTTTTTCATCATAAAAAAACAAACGAGATTTTTGTTTTGCTTACCGAGGTACTAACTATTTCTTGTCTATAGGGATGCCATGAAACATCTCGAACACAACTGCGATGACCTTGTAGATTTTTCTGTTCCTTGCCTGTGAGTACGTCATAAACTGAAATATATTAACAAAAATAATAACTACTGTATTTCTACTTAGTGTCAAAGTAATAATTTGACAACAAAATTCGCCTTACTGTAAAAAGCGTGGGGTGCTATCTACTTAAATTTGCATAATAGCTCTGCTATTACAATTAGCTAGTAAATGAAAAATTTATTACCGATATTAAGCACTTCACGCTTTATACAGTAAAGCTAATTTTGCTGTCAAATTATTTTGCATTTTTTATTTCATAAAAGCGTGTTATTTTTTTTAACCTCTAATTTTAATTATAAGGGTAAAAAAAATATTGCATTTGACTATGAGGTAGGCAACTCAACGTACGTTACTGTGCAGCGTGTTAGCCTTGCTTGCTGTAATTTTTCAAGTTTTTTTTTATCCTGAAGGTCCTGGTCAGGATAATGGGACAAACTTATAAAATTATTGTATTGTCATCAGTCCTTGATAAGTGTATAAAGTTTCAGTTTAATCTGACGTTTTAAAGTGGATGAATTTCACGTTCAAAGATTCCGTTACATACATTCAATTTTTTTTTATCCTATAGGTCCTGGTCAGGATAATGGGACAAACTTATTGAATTATTGCATTGTCATCGGTCCATGATAACGTGTACAAAGTTTAAATTTTATTTGACGTTTTGAAGTGAGTGAATTTCACGTTCAAAGATTTCTTTACAAACACAGGTGAAGCTAATAAAAGCGTGTTAAAAAAGGAATCACTTACTTATTACTCTGCCAGCTGCGCAGCCTGTATAAATATACTTTTGACCTGTCGTTTCTGGTGGCGAAAAATGGCAACGAACTAATGTTTTTAATATTGAATGACCTTGATATGTCATTACTGATGTATCTCCTTTTAATTTTGGCTTTGAATAATAAACTGCAATCAAAATTTTAAAATCAACAGCTGATAGAATCCAAAAAACTTAAGTTTAAAGTTTGGTCCCAACAGACATTCAAAACTTGCTTTGTAGAGGCCATAAAATTTCTAAATTCGTCAAAATCTTGAATTCGATTTTTTTTTTTGCTTTTATCTGACGTTCTTCACTTCTAGAGTTGCTCGAAAAGATATGAGTGACCACCACTGAAGTTTCTCCATTTTTTCTTTTTTAATGAAAGAAAAATACTTACAACTCGACGGCAAATCTTGCCAGCGATAGTCCCAAGCCTGTTTGTTAACAGCTTTTTTAGTATTGTTCTGACCTTCAGAACCCGAAAACATTCGAATATCCCACAGCTTTATACTTTGATCTTTACTATTTGAAATCAGATATCTTCCATCGCCACGGGAGTCAATATACGTGATCCCATCCATGTGGCCGGCCAGTACACCCACCGGTTTTGGATCTTGTTCATTCAATGTCCGCCGATCCCACACTTTCGCCAAACCATCATCGCCTCCACTATACAAAATTTGAGAAGTGTCATCGGCAAATGCAACTGTGTTTGCGTCATCGTCGTGTGCCTCTATCTGGAATATAAAAAAGCAACTATTACGAATAGATGTCCTCAGGAAAGAGAATAAAAAAATCAAGTTTGGCTTAAATGAACAGAAAAAACACTTAAACATTAAAAAAAAAAAAACATTTCGTAAGCCTTTCGATAAATTATGAAAGTTTTTAATTATATAACATGATTAAATTAAATTGGCTCTTTAGACCGGAATCGTGAAAAATTCCGTGGCAGTCAACGTGTTAAGCAACCACTTTTCTGACAAACATAATGTTCAAACATAAATCATTTCTTATTTTTCTATTAGTAGTACTAAACGTTTAACTGAGTATATAAAAAAACAAAATTACTCTGAGTGTTCGTTGATTGCATTCTCGATCGTAAACATATATATGACCGTCGTTCGCTCCGCCCAAAATCTCTTTTCCATCAGATGAAAACATTACCGAGAACATACAAAACCGACGGTCCTCCGGACACAAAGGTAACGCTTCTTGAGTTTCTGAATCTCCATCCAATCGGCATAAATGTACTGAAATGCAATTTAGTTTAAGCTGCGTTCAAATAAAGATTTTATCATCAATTTGGTTGCCAACTACAATTAACTTACATGATTCTGACCAACTAGAATATACAAGATATTGACCGTCGGGGCTGAAGGCAGTATCAATAATACTCCAGCCCACATCACGAGCTTGTATAGTATTAAATAATTCAAACTGACCTTTGTCAGTACGATATAACCTTATATTATAATCTGTAAAATACAAATAAAACGTAATTATTATAGAAATAAGTCGTAAAATAAACAAGCAATACAATTAACAATGAAGTCGGGCACTGCCAAATTGTACCACTAGGGGCGCCAGCTATATAACGACCTCAGTTCATAACAGTGTGTGTAAAATAAGTTTATTTCAAATCATAAATCAATGCCGATGTGCTGTGTTTAGCAATGTTCAAATTAAATAGAGCTTTTATATTTGAAAACGATCCTGAACCGAAAAATAGGTGGTGGTATGCTATCAGAAGGGAAAACAATTTTACTGTAAATGCTAGGACAATATTTGTAAAGCCCACTTTACTAAAGATGGAGAAATTACAGATAGAAAAACAAATTCTATTTATTTAAATTATGGTTATAATATTAAAAACAATACAGATTTACTTTGAATTTATTCCTTATTTACGAGGGTTGATCACTAAGTACCCGTGTTTGGCGACAGATGGCGCTAAAGAGTGAAATTGACTTTCCCATCGTGTACTGCAGACTTTTAAACGATCTCGTGCTGAGTTGTAGATAAATTCATTGGATCAGTTACTTTTGACAGCCAGTTGTATCATTCGTATTTTCTATTTTTCGACACAATGGAAAAAGAGCAATATCGATCCGTAATTCGTTTTTTATTCAAGTATCTCAACGTAGTCATAGATGATGAAGAAGAATCCCCATAGACAGCATCCAACTTCAGTTTTGTTTATTGTCTTCGCATGTTTTTTAAAAAACGAATAACAGATCGATATTGCTCTTTTTCCATTTTGTCGAAAAATACAAAATGATACAACTGGCTGTCAAAAATAACCTAGCCTATGAATTTATCTACAACTCAGCACAAGGTCGTTTAAAAGTCTGCAGTGCGCGATGGTAAAGTCAATTTCACTCGTCAACGCCATCTGTCGTCAAACACGGGTACTTATTGATCAACCCTCGTAAACACGTTACATAGAATTAGGAACGCAAAGATTTGGTTTTTACTATACTTCTAAGTGAAAACCTTAGGTTGTTATGTACCTGCTGCCATCTACATTACGCTTGTCGTGTGCCCATGTCCATTAATAGAGTTCATTTTAAATTGAGAAAACTAAATAATCTTTTTTTATCGTCATAAAATTAAAATATATAATAAAGAAGATAAATTAATAACTAACCTTGACAAGCACTGACAAAACAGTCTCCATTTTTTGAGTATGTACCACAGAATGCCTTACCATCATATTTTGCAACTACTTTCATTTTATTTGGTAGAAAATTATTAGCTATTTTACACTTATCACCTCTTGAAAAATTATTATTTACAAACATTCCACGCTAAAAAAACAAACAAGTCGTGAGTCGGTCGTTTATTGGGACTCCACAAGTGCGACCCTAGAGGTCCACACGACCAACTTCCCACTCTGATATCAATATTGACTATTAAATATGTAGATATCTAACAAATTAGAACCGAGAAATATTTTTCAAAAAATCGTAACATACACTTTTTTGCAGTCTTTTTGTTTCAACACAAAAGCGGCTAGACCGATTTTGATAAAATTTCTTTTGGATCCTGTTTACGTTAGGTAAAGTCTTAAAAAATATTGCAAAATCTGAAAATGGTCGATTTGAGTGAACATAATTAAGTAACTTACTTCTCTGTTATCAATCATAGATGTCAGTGATTTATTTACGTTAATGTTGCGCTTCGGTACTCCCATACCGCTCGCTTGTTTAGTTGCCAGTGTTATTTCGCTTTGCTGCAAAAATAATATCGGTATATATTATTACTCAAAGGTGTTTCTTGTCAGTAGGAAATATCTCCCTTAATACTGTATCAAAATTAATGTTTGATACGCCATTTTGGAGATTGTTTTTCCCTCGAATGACGAAAAATAAGTTAATATCTCAAAATTAATTACAAATTTTTACAATTTCATTACAGAAAATAACATTCAGAAAAAACAAATGCCGCCATCTGGTGGCAATCTGTTTATTTTAACAGTTGTCGGTAATATTAAGTAACGTAGTGGCGCTGAAGTCTCTGAATAGAATATAGAATAAAATTTATTTCCACCGTATTATATTACGGAACTGACCACTAACGGTGCGAAGTCATCGCATGGGTCCACTAGTAATTTATTAACTTATTATTTTATGGGTATGTAGTATGGATGGTAGAAGTCATGGCGAAAATATTGCATGGTGAGCTCATTAGGCAGATTTCTCTCTCTAAAAATCGTAGAAAGTGCAAATAATACCGAGAGCCCACATCTTGAAAACAAAAAATTGTTTCAGGAGTTATATATTTTTTTGATTGTCTAAAAATTTGCGTCTAATTGTTACAAATAAAGTGGAAACCTATAATCGCCACATTCAATTATTTGATCCTCGCGACTGCGTTTCTTTTGTTTCATTGCTATATCTTTACCAACGAGTAAACGAGTGCTTATGTATCGATGAATGGCAATATGATATCGATGTATTTTTACACGAGTAAACTTATCTCTATAAGATGATTAATCATTTTTAAGATTTAGGTACGTTAAAGCATCATCAACCTTTATGCGGTAAAAATCTGAAGTAGGGACCACACTTAGTAAAGAATGCCAAAGCGAAGAATTTTCTTATAATTATTTTGATTTAAACGAGAAATAATTTAGTTACTTACCTCAAGCGACGATGTGTTGTGCCAATATTCCATCGCAGGAGGGGGTGTTACAACATCATCATCTTCGTAATCTGACGATATTATTCGTACTTGACCACTACAATAATATATTTCAATTAAATTATAATTCATATTTAATTCGTAGTTTAATATGAATAAATATTATATATTATGAACATAGGTCACAGCTAGTGTACTTTCGGTTCATAAAGCTCCAAGTATTTCTGTTATGTCACATTTTAGGAATTCTGAATTGTTTTAAACAAAGCTTCTGCATATTTTAAAGAGTTATTGTTGAGAAGTGTGTACCTTCGAATCAGGTACTGTAAGATATTTGCTAATTCTGTTTCTTGGTCTGAATCTTCTGCTCTCGACCCCGAATCGTTATCATCCATCACGCTAGATGCGTAAGATCCCATATGAATTAATCACAAAGAAATTAAATGTCAAATGCTATCTTTTGTATCTAAATATACTACAGTCTGGATTTACATACAGACGCATTAAAATCATAACACTTATATTTTATATATTGCACATAACTTAAATAATTAAATTCTTAGCTTTAATTTATTTACTAAACATATTTGCAATTTGCATACAAAAAATAACAAGTGATTCATCAAATCAGAAAATTGACACAGCTGATCTTCAACTTTTCTATTTTGTTTTTAAATGTTGGTGACAAATATTTCTACTAGGTTGTCTCATTGTAAATTAAAAGGATATATCCCCTATTTACATCATAGTTTTTGTATTTATTATTTGCTGACAAACGAAAATAAAGAGTATTTATATTTGGTGGTCACACTTTTAACTTTTCAATACATTACCAAAATGTAGAAATTCGAATGGTTTTATAATTGGATGGCTTTAAAATATGATTCAATTGAGGTATCCAACGTATGACGTCTAAACGTCAGATCAAAATGTACATACTCTAAAGAAGTGTCAAATTCTATACCCGGGGGGCAACGTGGGGCACAGCCTTCGAAAATGGCGCAAAGCACGTCCAGTGGCACTTCTTCACGAAGACACATTCGGGATCATGATACAGCTTCAATTGCTTCGAGTAGATATGTCGATACGGAATGGGAAGCAAAAGAAGTAAGTTTGAAAATGTTCAACATAATATCCAACTTCAAAATGATTTTCACGTTTTGTTATCAAAAGTATTGGCCTATTTTACCCTTTAGCTGTATACTCAGCTGTTTTTTTTGTAATTAGCTTGAAATTCATCTGCTACAGAAATTGTCCCTTTAAAAAAAACACCGACAGTACGTATGCATAACACGCGAAATGATTTTTGTAAAAAATTAAAATGCTAATGACTTACAGGCATTGCGTCAGCGAGAATTGGAAGAAGCAAGAGCTAGGGCAGCGCAAATGGAGAAAACGATGCGTTGGTGGTCAGACTGTACGGCGAATTGGCGAGAAAAGTGGAGCAAGGTACGGAATGAACGAAATAAAGCTCGAGAAGAAGCTAAGCAATATCGTAACAAATTAGATGCCGCATTGAAAGACATAAATTCTTATAAACGTGAAAAACAAGATTTGGAACTACAGAATGATCAACTCAAGAAAGAAATGGAAAAAATACATTTGTTATTATTAAAACATGCCGGACAGTTCGATAGTCAGATTTTGGAAGCACTGGAAAGTGAAGATCCGGAACGGGACTTCCCATTTTTAACTCCGTTAGTTCCGAGAGACTCAGGGTTCGATCTTCAAAGTGAGACGTTTACAGAATCTCAACTTGATTCGTTGTCGGCTAAACCGGAATGTGATAGTGCGGTGGTAACTGATAAAGACAATCGAATTGAGGAATATGTCTTGCAAGGTGCAGTTCCTAGACATTCACTCGATATGTACAAAGACAATTTACCTCAAGGTCAAAAGGTGCTAGATATTTTAACAAACGACCGCGAATTTCAACACAGAGATGAAAGTTGTGCTACAGAAAGTGTTAGCGGTGATGCAACTGATCGAAGACTACAACAGAGCAAAGAAGAATACGATGAGGACTTGCTATTGCAGAAACTGTCAATGCTTCAACTGCGACTTGATGAAGCAACAAAGACCATACATGCCGAGAGAGAGTAAGTTTTGTTTTAAAATTGCAGAATGCAGTAGCATGTTTTTTACAAATTCACATAATAATCAACTGTCCTCAATTTTACAAGAAAAAAAATTTAGTCTTACCATCTACCGTGAATTTATTTTAAGATGAAACACACAAATTTCCATTTACATGGTTACACAATAACATTTCTGACAGCAATGTAATTACGCGTATCAAAGTAAATTTTCGAAAATTCCCTCATTCACTGCTAAGCAATGCTCTAAACGGTCATGAAAATTCTTGAAAACGTCACTTAACTGAAGAGGTGTTCTATTTCTTGATGCATTTCGTATTTTAGTCTTCAATTAATCTAAATTTCAAGAATTGTGAATACATTTAAAAGCGACGGTTCTATTTTAAAATAAACGCGTAATTACATTGCTGTCAGAAATATTACTGTGTTACCATGTAAACGGAAATTTGTATGTTTCATCTTAAAATAAATTCACGGTATACCGTAGTGAACAATGTACTAAATTATATTTTATACTTACAAAAAAGTGCGGTACATGCAAGGTCAGTAGAATACTATAGGTTGGGCGCTAATATTGATGAACGTATGATATGGCAAAACGGGAGAGAGGGCGCGGGTAGTAGACCTTGAGACCTTTTACCCATCTGTCAAACGTTCATTATATTGAAAAATCGATCTAAAGGTTTTGAATGACAATCAATTCAATCGATCGCAGGCGCTACCTTTTTTAAAGCATTTTACGCCCAACTTATAGTACTCTACTAACCTTGAGTAGAATACTATAAGTTGATCGTTAACATTGTTGAAAGTATGACATGGCGAGACGGGAAAGAGGGCTCGGGAAGTAGATCTTGAGACCTTTTACCCAACTGTCAAACGTTCATTATAATTGAAAAACCAACCCAAGGGTTTTAAATGACGTAAGCAATCGATTTAACCAATTACAGACGTGACCACTTTTAAAGCCCAACCTCTAGAATTCTACTAACTTTGCAGTATAATACGCGCCACAGTTCTAAAAGGTTCTGAAGTTAGTCACAAACAGCGTTGCAAATGCATATTTTAGAGCCGTCGTGGTTGTTTTGTGGGAAAGGAAGACTCCCACCACCTCCCAGTTATCGGCAAAGAACGTGCGCTCGTCGGTGATTTGTTATCGCTGGTTGTCGTGTCACTTGTCGCTTTCCTGCTATAAAGTACAGTCCAGTACGCTATTGTTAAGTTGTTTCTTTGATTGTTAATTGATCAAGATGCCTAATACAGTTTTGCATAGACAAGCACGAAAAATAATTTTTTGGATGACTTTATGCAAGGAATTAGACCTTTAGATTAAAGAAAAATTAAAAATAATAAAATAGCGCAAGTTTGTAGTTTTTCAACCGACAGTACCTGCGCAAGCCTCCATTTGCATCTAACTTCCGAGCCTTTTAGATCCATGGCACGTACTATATGTGAAGCTTAACTTTAATTGTCAGTAGGTTTTGAGACGTTTTTCTCACAATTAAAGACATATGTCATGGATAATTAATAATGATTTTCTCATCTTAAAGGGAAAAGGCTTCTTTACATCGTAGTATGGAACGAGTTCAGGCTGAATTAGTCGAAGTACGCAGTCGTTGCGAGGAGTTACGGGCAGCAAGACAGGAGGCTGTGCGTGAAGTGCTTGCTCTGCAAGATCAACATCGAGATGAAATGAGACTTGTGCATGCTGACCTACAAGATGAAGCTAGTTCTCGAGAAGGCATGGACAGAAGATTAGCAGACCTTCGTACCGAAGTAAGTTCTGTCTTTTTTTTTATACAGAAAATAGAAAAATGTTTCAATTTTATGCAAATTACGCATTATAAGTTATTCAGCCGCCGCGATAGTGGAAAATTCGAATTTGAGTCCCAACAGTGACATTGTCTGAATAATTAATTGTATCGTCAACAATGGGTATTTTATAATTTTCTGTTTGGAATCCTGCTTCAGTTTAAAAGAGTGTTGACACTTTTGACACTATTGTTAAACAAAAGTGTAACCGTGGATTATATACCTGACGTACACCTTTCAGTGTAAATTTCACTAAGTTTTACTAAGATATACCAAACACAGCTAATATAATAGCAAACTATAGTTATTTATTTACCGCGAGGGTTATGTTTCAATAAGTTCCAGCGCTAAACGAAACAGCATTAAACGTAATGGGAATAAGTGAAACAAAATAGAAAGTACGAAAATTAATTAGATTTTGTTTTATTTTGTAACAGTTATTGTTAAATATCTTATCATTACATTAATTATAGATTTATTTATTGTTAATATCGACTTTATTCATAAAACATTCATGGAAACAAAAAAAGTTCGAATAAAGTTATGTTTGTGATGAGGAAGGTTCCTCCGCATTTGATAATAATAATAATAATAATAATAATGCGTTTAACGTCCGTTTCTCGACTTTATGTCATAACAGACGCCATTCGCACCATTACTATTTTTCATTTTACTACTTCCCGTTTTTTCTGCATTTCTTAAACTTCAACTTATATAATAGCAATGGGCGAATGAAGGAATTACATGAAATTAGGATAAGGTAGGTAATTTTTGAACTAGGAGTTTGATAGGTAATCGGCCATGGCCTCAAATAAGGAACCACCTCGATATTTATCTGGAATTAATTGAGGGAAACCATGGAAAACCTCAATCAAGATGGCCGGTACAGGAATTACCGTTTCTCAGCGAAAGGCAGTAGGAAAAAGTCCCAGCCACATCTGCCCCCGCCGGGAATCGAACCCAGACCTCCCGAATGCGAGTCTAGTGCTGTACCACTACTCTACCCAGCTCGGTAATGTTCCTTTGCGAAGAAGTCATCTAACGTCGTTTGCTTTTTTCCTGTTTGGCTCAGCAAGTTGTTACATCGCATCACTGTCACTTCATCTTGCCTTTGAACTTTTATCAAAATTTAAATCATTTTATATAAACTGATCCATACTTTCCATCATAGTGGCTAAGCTTTTCTTTAGAAACCGCGTAATACAGGAACAGTGTTAAACGAAGCGGAGTTAAACAGGGTCTTATTGTATTTGTTTATTTTTAACTTTACGTTCTGATTCTGAATCTATCTATATAAAAGGTATGTATGTTATCTATGGACTTCAAAACGACTAGACAGATTTTGATGAAATTTTTTTAGCTTGGTCCAACGGGTAATCCTGTGAAGCTTGGTAGCGATCGGATCAACAGAATTTGTTTTTTGTTTTTTTGGCAATTTTGATTTTTCTTCTATTTTGGAACATTCACAATTAAAAGTGATTGACTTCGCGCAAATTCAATACACGTTGAGAATTTTATGATAATGATTCTCATCTTTTATGGCTATAGAGAATTAGTGCTACCCGTGTGAACCCGGAGCGAGCCGCTAGTTTATTATAAGTAATGTGAGATGTAAAAATGTGCTAATTTTTCATAATTTTTAAGCTGGAAAGATTACAAGCGGAAAATGCAGCAGAATGGGGGAAACGAGAGCGACTTGAAACTGAGAAACTTGCCATGGAACGAGACAACAAGAAACTCCGTACAGAAATAAGAGATCTACAAGAACGTCTAGAAAGAAAAGGCAGACCACTCTCTACATCCGACACAGAACTACGGCAACTTCAACAAGATCTATCGGATAAGAATAAAGTTAGTGACATTGATTAATACAATCTACTGATGTAAAATTACCGGTTGTTAGTAACCATTTTGACCGAATAATTTACCGGTTAATTAACCGGCTATCTATAAAACAAAATGATGTCTTTCGGTTTCTGTTTTCCAGAACAACAAAAAAACTGAATAATAAACCAGTTTTCAACAGTAAAATCGAAAGAATTAATTAAATAATGTATTCATATTTATGTAGATATCTAGATATATAAAAATTGATGTGTGTATGTATGTTCCTTATGAACTCCAAAACGGCTGGACCGATTTTGATTAAAATTTTAGGCAATCTTCAGATTATCCCAGCGGATGATTCTGCGACTGGATCAACATAATTTTTGTTTTTTGGCAATTTTGATTTTTATTCGATCTTTGAATATTCACAATTAAAAGCGATTGAATTCGCTCAAATTCAATACACGTTGTGAATTTTATGATAATGATTCTCATCTTTTATCGGCGCTAGTTGGTTATAAAAATAAAATTTAAAATATCTACTGGAAGTTAGTGTCATGCGCAAAACTTTTTGCGCTTCGTTGTGTAATAACAGCCGCGACTACTTAAAATAAATTACCGCGGTTATTTAACTGATTAATTAACCGGTGATTTATTCTTTTACATCACTAATACAATCACAAATGTAGTGACAATTAGGCCCATCTTTCCGTATGGGCTCGCTGGGCTGGAACCCAGAGCCCCGCGATTCATGGAAACCCCCTAGTTCTTGCGAGAAAATAACAATAGGGATGCTGACTGTTTTTGGAAAAGTGTTTTAAATCGTGCATAAGTACCTAATACAGCCACAAATATTTTATTTTTATTAAAATATGACAAGCTTTAAAAATAATGTATTTTAATTTCGTTTCAAATTTCGCTCCAACACGCCAATACTTGTCACGTGACTACCGTGACGTAATATAGTCATAAACGTTGGTAAACTGATGAGGTGATAAAAAGTTTTTTCGTAGTTGTCGCTATAGTTATATGTAATTTGACATTTCCTGTAAATAAATAATAATAAATTACCCACTCTAAATATTAACCAAATAATGAAGCCTTTTGACAGCGTTTGATAGTGTTTATTACTAAGTGACGTTATTTACTCTGATTGTTGTTCGTTGTCACGTGACTTGAGAGTGATTTAGTTAAGTTTTATTTATTAAATATTGATTCAATTCCTTAAAAATAAGGAAAAATACTGTGTTTTTTAGTATTTCTCTCATAGAAACTAGCACTTAACGTTAAAATTATGTTTTTATTTGAATACAGTCAACATCCCTATTACATTTAGAATGTTGTTTATTTCTGTTGCTTTCTCTTTCTGTAAAACTTTCTTACTTACTTACTTAATTTATTGTCATAAAGAAAAGGGACCCCCTATATCCTGAAGTGCCATGAGTTTCCATTTGGCTTAAGATGATCTTGATGACAATATTATCGTAGTAAATAATTGGTTTATTTTAGGAAATATCAGACTTAAAACATTCTTTAAACAAATTAAAAAAAGTACTGCAAGACAAGACAACAGAACTGGCACATGCTACCAGGAGAGCAGAACAATATGAGGCAGAAGTGAAGCGACTTCGTGGGCGGGTGGAAGAGTTGAAAAGAGATTTGGCCGTAGCGGAAGATGAAGTTGACTCGGCAACCAATAATATACGTAAATTGCAACGTACAAACGATGAATTACAAGAGCAAGTTGAAAGTTGTCAGGTACAATTGCAGCATCTGCAGACAAGGTAAGTTTGTTTTAAATGTTCATTTTCTTATAAAAAATTCCAGCCAATTCGGCGACAGAACCATTCCAACTTTTAAAATATTCACATTTGACGTATTATAACAAATTAAATAAAATTTCTGCGCAGTGACGCGAGTAGCGGCTAGTAACAAAAATGATATTTGCTATTTGTTTCCATGGTTACATAATATGGTTTAACATGTAAAAATTAATCAAAGTATGCTTGTCAGCTACCTAACTAATTTCTTTTTGACAGATCTTTAGAACAAAAGAACAGCTGATTTTTTTATTTTCAAAATATTTCCGAAACTATAAAGTTTAGAAAGAAACATTTTTAACAAAACTTTCTTAGCAAAATAAATAGTACATAAATCATTTTGGAAAAGTATGTCAATATATGAGAAAAACAACGCTATTACTTATATTTCTTTTGCGCATGCGCCGATTTTCTCCAAAAATAATAGGGATCTTCATATTTGCATACCAAACATCCTCCCAAAATTTGGTTTCAATCCGTTCATCCGTTTGATCTGTATCGTGCTCACAGACTAACAGTCAAACAGACGCACAGAGTTTTTTCAAAAATATGTTTTTTTGGATTAAGGAGACGTCAAAACGAAAAAATATTGTAAAATTTTGAAAAGTCAATTTTGACATAAATTAGTACCACTCCCCACTAGTGGGTTGAAATGGTAAAAAATGATATTCAATGAAATCGCAACGCAGTATCCTTATTAAATGAATCATGAACACCGGCAGAATTGATTACAAAAGGGTCCTATAACGCAACTGTGATATTTTTGAAGTTATATTCCTTTTAGCGCATTGAGGGTAAAATTTTCTCTGTTATGGAAGTTGCGCACACAGCATGCAACGAAAGTGAGACACCATGAAGTTAGTTGTTAAAGGGAACAGGTTAACTTTTGACTATATTTATTATCTCCCAATAGACATCCTATTTTATTTTATCAATGTACATCTTTAACGAAAATGTGAATATCAATTATCGCGATCACGCCAAAGAAGTATAACTTCTGCCGTGCGTACATAAGTACACGCGCCGTTTTTTTCTTTTCTCTTTCCTAAATTTTCTATTTTTCTCATTTAATGGTGCGCTTAGATGGAACTGAGTGAAAACGTTTAGATTGCACGTTAGAGTTAACATTAAAAGATTTATTCTTTTATTTATACCCGGTCGAAAGTAAGTACTTTCGGCTTCGATTTTAAGGCAGAGAGCCTAACATTTATACTCTGCTGGAATTACTCGCACGCATCGCCGGCCCTGGGATGGAGCGAGAGGAGCGTTCGCTCTAAGTGCCAAGTGGTAAGGGACGCCAAAAAGCCAAATGCGAAAAACAAGATTTTATTATTTAGTAACTGATTGAAATTAACACCAAATACTAATTTAATTATATAGCGGTATGAACTTTCTTAATGTTAAAGAAGCAGAAGTATAATAATTAAAGTTACTTAAATTAATTTAAATTCAACAAGTGTTGATATTTGCAATAAAAGTTGATTTTTGAAAATTTGGGACTTTTAATTAACATAGAACCGAAGTACAATTTACGTGAGGTGAAAGCGTCGACCAAAGGGCGCTGAAAGACAATCTCACTCTACCCTGAATCTTGATCAAGGGCTAGGGTCGCCGCTGCTCGCACGTCATGTGTAACAGCTAGTAGTAGCTACTAGCTAATAGGTGTTATTGCGTATAACCTCAAAATTGCTCACTTGAAAGTTATTAGTCTTTTTATATAATTGTGAAAGTGCGTATTTTCGACCGGGTATAAACATATATTCTTTGTTAAACATTTGGCGACGAAAGTGCTAAGTAATAAACATTGTAAATTACATGCTGCTAGTCAAGAGAAAAGTGAAATGACAGATGCTGAATTACAAATTGACGAAGAGGAAGAATCTGTGAGTTTCAGGCAACTTGTTACGATTTGTTTTTGTTTGTGCTATTAAAAGAATTATGTATTATATGACTGATCCTTCAGATCGTAAAATATGCTCTCGGGAAATTTCGAACTGTGGTCGCAAAATTCCTTTTATTACTGTTTATATTAAATGTGATTAAGCATAATAAAATTTGACTTACTGCTTAAAAACTCCAGAAACATATATTTTTGCCCTAAAAATTGAAGAAAAAAACGTGATATTCGTCAATATTTCTGTACAGCACCTCACGAGATTTCGAATTCCGGGAAGACAAATTACCATTTTGAAATTTTTTTTCTTTACTTTATGTAAAAAATACTGATAAATTTGACTTGCGGAATAATTCTTTTCAAATTGAATTTTTTCTGTATAAAAGTGTGTGTAAAACTTATGCTAATTTTCTCATTTTATCTGATTTTAAATCGTTTATTTATGATCAGATAAACTATAAAAACTTGGCTAAAAGACATATGAGAAGAATGATACATATTTCTAGTTTAGTTTGAAGCATTAACATCAAAGATTGAATAAGATTTTTCATAAAAATTAGAAATTTCCGAAACGTAAATACATTTTACATGCACACACACGCATCCAACTGATCGTAAAATAGAACTGTGCTGTTGAAAAAGGGAGCATGTGGAACAGTTGGTACTCAGTAATCTTAAGCAAAGGACTAACAAAAGTTCAAGGTTATTAGATACAGAGATGACCTCGTCACGTTGAATAGAAGTGATTGATAAAAATATTGAACAGGCTTCTAGCTGGTATCGTTCATTAACGAGGTGACCTATGTATCTAATGATCTTGCCAAAGAATTGTTTATGTGGAACTGATGCAGTATTTCTAAAAAAATAGGTTACGTAATTCCGGCTCATCGAATCTTTTATCTCACCGAGGTCCAGCGATCCGGACAGAAGAAGTGAGCGATGAAGATGTGAACAGCTATTAAGAATAAAATGTGAAGCATAATTAGTAAGTCCTACAAATGCAATACTCTTTTTTTATAAGTATTTATTTTAGTTTAACAATGAATTATTTTAACAGTTAAAATTTTATATTTAAATAATTTTATATAAAACTGTAAAACAAATATTTCAGTGTATTGTATTTGTAAGAAGGAGATTTTGTATGATTCTTTTGAGTTATATTTTTGTAATTACTTGGGGGTGTCTCCTGACAATTGTCCAAAATTGCACGGCCTAAAGGATTATGCAACAGCCGCCATCTTTGCGAAAAATTCAATACTAAATGTCTGACTATTATAGCAATGATAATGGCCTTTTATGTAGAGCATTCCCTATAAATTCTTTTCGCAATTTTTGTAAAGCTAACTATTTACAAGCTACACCGTCTCAAAGTTTACAAAAAGCTGTGTTAACTAAAATTTCATTCGAGATTATGTCGCATACACTTATCTCTCTCAGAAGAAACTCGTGTTCTTTTTCTCTCTTTTGATACTAGTTGCAAGAAGTGATTCAATACCTCTTTCTTTCGCTAAACGGTTACTTCTACGGCAATGATCCCATGAAGAATGTTGTAGGGAATTTAAGAATCTACAAAAAACATGCTTGCCATTTTTGTCGTGGTATCAACGATTCACGAGATATTTAGCATTGAACTTTTCGCAAAGATGGCGACTTTCACATAATCGTTTATGTTACGCCCAAAAAAAGTGACCAACATGCAAATACAATACGAAATATTTTATAATAAACAGTTTTAAAGAGAATATTTTTAATTTTCTACGTACAAATCTTTAATCTTAATAGTTTTTATCATTCCTAAAAGATTATTATAATTTTACAAATCAAATGTCAGAAGAGGGGAGGTTCTGAATGCTACATAGCTATTTTTAAATAGTCGACAAAGGAGCAAAAAAGGAATATTCAAAGTACGTAATAGGTTAGTTCACTATAATTCCACATTTGTCGTTGTAAGTAGACCAAACAAATTAAATTGGAGTCTAAAACTACAAAATACTATTGGGATTTGACATACAACGATACGACATCTGATGGCAGAAATTTAAACCATAATCACATTACATTACATGCTGTTAGTATTACTATATATATGAAAAATGGCGGATTCGACATTGCATTTGACCAGACTCCGTTCACATGTCAAATCTGAATTTAAATTGAAGTTGAGCCAACTCAAGGTTAGTAGAATACTATAGGTTGGGCTTTAACATTGTTGAAAGTGTGACTGGACGAGACGGGAGCGATGGTGGGGGTAGAAGACCTTGAGACCTTTTTCCCAACTGAAAAATCAAGCTACGGGTTTCGTATGACTAACTTTGGGACTAAGTCACACGAAAAAAGAAATGCTTTTTCATACAACGGCAATTGCGATCTCGGCTATTCTCAAGCCCTTTGACAAATTTGTATAATAATTTGTTTAGATTATTGTGAAAGTATTTTCCGTTTAGGTAAATAAATCAGCTAGGTAAATTGAGTGTGTATTAAATATTGTCGATATATTTGTGTATAGGGAATTTTTTTTAAAGCGTTTTTAAAACGTTTTTGAATCCGGTATAATTCTTTACAATCGTCTCGACTTTAACAATTGCTGATTAATCACTTTTAAAAGTTTCTGTTATACTATTTTGACAGAAATTATACATTTGGGATTTTGAGTATTTTAATTTTAATTCAAACTGTCATTTATTATATAAATGAAACCCCTTCTATTTTGCGGCCTATTAAAATTACAGCCTGCTAGTTCACTAAAATTATTTTTGTTTATGTAAAACTTTCAAAGTTACTTTTACTGTTTATAGCTTAGTAAAAGTACATCTATATTGTTAACAGTGGTATTAATCTTGCCTTAAATCAGTATTATAATTTAGTTTTTAGAACGTCACGCAATGCTATTTTTCTGTACATTCTTTTTCAAATCTATTTTACTCAACTACTATGTGATTTCCAGTATAGTGAACTAAAATGTGAAAATAAATAATTATCTTCAACATGGTTAAATTCTTACGTAACGATAGTCACAAAGAATGTTCTGGAAGGAGTTACAATATATTAGAACTACTTTATTCCTATACTTAGCATTTATTTTTCTTGAGTGCACTATTTAATAAAATAACGTAGCAATAAAATAAACATTTTAATTACCACGAGAAAAAAATATTTTTTAAATAAAAACTTATTTTTAAGCGCAGTTTAGTAAATGGTGTAAGATATTTATGTGAGAGAATAATTTTTTAATAAATTGTATATTCGACGAAAAATTCAGTATCCTGCTGTTCAGCACTCTATTCACGAATTCGTTAGGCTGGAGCGCGCTAGAGCGCTTTGTAATGAAGATCCGAATTGATATTCAACACTAGTGGTCGCTATGTCTAAAAATGTTTTTTTTAGCATTTGGGGGGCCTAAAGATCATAGAAAACACATTTTCTGACAAATTCCGACGAGCAGTCACTTTTTGTAATTTATTTTTTATTTTTTTATGATCTCGTAAAAGTTCCTACTCGGCGGAATTTATCAGAAAATGTGTTTTCTATTTTTTTAAAACCCCCAATTGCTAAAAAAAAACATATTCAGACATCGCGAACACTAGTGTTGAATATCAATACGAATCTCCATTACAAAGCGCTCTAGCGCGCTCCGGCCTATCGGCAGAGAATAATGTGAGAAGAAAAAGTCAGAGAGAGGGGCTCG
This sequence comes from Venustoraphidia nigricollis, assembly GCA_034508555.1. Lineage (NCBI taxonomy): Eukaryota > Metazoa > Arthropoda > Insecta > Raphidioptera > Raphidiidae > Venustoraphidia > Venustoraphidia nigricollis. The sequence goes on from JAVRKA010000030.1 coordinate 1,224,625, forward strand.
AACTACCTACAGACGCTTATTGGATCGTTGTGCTCACACGACCATTTTTTGTCTCTCTTAACTATTGTGGTGATTAAACTGTTGTAATTGTTCACTTTCTCAATTAGTGTGTAAATACCTTTTGCACGAACAAGTGCCTTAAGTTGATTACCTGCACCAGATTCTCTAAGAGCATTTTCACGTAGTATACTAGAAAATAATATAATCTGTAATTAAAAAATCAATAAATTGAAAATATGAACTAGTACTCTAAGCCCATATAACTCCTAACGGTTGGTATTTTTAAAATAAGTGTTGCTGTTACTACAGTTGAAAAAACTATCAAAATAAACAGTCCGCCAAAAAAGCCAAGTCATCAATTAATAACGATATGACTCTTCACTGGTTGGTTTCACTCAAGGTTATTAGATACAGATGTGACTTCGTTCCATTGGTTAATAGTGAGGGGATGACGTCATCCAGTGGACTGTCAATTGATATGGCGTGGTTGATAAAAATATTGAGCGGATTTCCAGATGACGTAATTCATTATTGAGGTGACCTGTGTATCTAATGACCTTGGATCCTACATAGATTCCAAGGTTGTTAGATACAGAGGTGACCTCGTTCCGTTGGATAGTAGTGGGATGATGACGTTATAATGAACTACTTGATTATTATACATATAAAATAAAAAAATAATACAAAAAAATTTAATTTAATCAAGACGAAGTCTCAATACGACTGATCACAACGAGATTGAAAATTATATTATACTTGTTTGTTTCTTAAGCGTTGCTAATAGAAACTTAAAATAAAACAATGTTGTGGTCGACAATGCAGAGTATTAATGTTGTCACTAGGAGACCCAACAACGTCATCCAGAGGACTGTCGATTGATATTGCGCGTCTTGATGAAAATATGACGTAATTCGTTAACGAGGTAACCTGTGTATCTAATGATTTTGGGTTTCATCAAATAACCGCCAATGATTAAAAGTGTATTTTTAGGGTTCCGTAGCCAACTGGTTAGAAACGGAAATTTCATAATTTCGTCATGTCTGCCTGTCTGTCTGTATGTCGCAGCCTTATAAATCCGCCATCTTTCCATCGATTCTGATGAAATTTGACAGGCTGTTGTTTTATGTAAACCGCCATACAAAAAAAAAATCGGTTTAGGTTTCCATATGTAAAACTAAGGGATGAAAATTTTTAATTTCACGCACTCCATTGTGCGTAATATCGTTGGACAGGTCTTTAAAAATGCAATAAAGTGACTTAACGTGAATATTTAACGAGATATAAGTTTCTAAAGTAGTCAATAATGTGCCCCATCCTCTCGAACTACGGGAACACTTTAAACGCAAATTATTTTGAACAAGATATGTTGACAAGTTTTTTTAGATATGCACAATTATTAGTTTTCAATAGCCGTTATCTATGACCAAAACTCTACGGAACCCTAAATTGATGCGTGTACGACGCGCACTTGGCCGGTTTTGTCTATTTTTTTCTAATTGCAATTGCATATAAATGTAAAAAAAAATTGTGTCTGTTTGTTAGTAAACGTCGTTGTTGCAAATTATTGTAAAAAAAATAGTTTTAATATTTGTTGGAACACAGTGTGGTCACGTGGTATGGAAATTTGTAGTTATTTAAGGTAGTTGTCCTGGTTAAGGCACACCGTCAGAAAATTCTTAATTTTTGTATACTTATTAAGGACATGATAATACAATTACCCTGAAAATTTGAAGTCGATCGACCGTATATAATCCGAGATAAAGTCAATTAAAAATTGGATAATTAACATTGATTGTATACGATCTCTGTAGTTCTGAACCAGTTTCTTATTTATAAAAAAAGAACTAACTGTCAGAAACTTTCCAAAAACTGACAGTCTTTCAATGCATTTGTTATGAGTTTAAAAAAAAAAATAAGAAAAATGTTTTGACCGTCTAATTATTTATAAATAACGGTTTAAAGTTCAACAATTTATAGAGAAGTATACATGCATATGAATACTGTATGGGTTACGTTTCTACGGGTACAGTCTTGCGTACAAATTATGGACCACTTAGCTACAAGCTAGTATACTTTTGTGGCGCGTATAATCTATAACTTTTTGACGATATTGTACCACGACTACTACCTTAAGAACTGCCTTCAATAATTTGTACTACTGTTATTAGAACTTTCCGTAAATCTCCCCTTCCTCTATCGACATCCTGGATTTGGACTTTCACCTTTCCACAGACCGTAGGATAGAATTTCAAATTCGTTAGAACATTCATTTTCCTAACTCAATTTTCCCAATTCAACCGATCATCTCTTCTCATTGCATTTATATTTGTTGCCACGTGGTCAAGAATGGCGTAATATCTAACTTTACCTAGTTAGCGTTGGGGTAGAGCCAAGGTTATTAGATACAGAGGTGATCTCGTTCTGTTGGGAATGACGTCATCCAGCGGATTGTGGCGTGGTCGATAAAAATATTGAATGGTCTCCCAGCTAACGTCACATCTGTCTCTAGTAGCCTTGGGGTAGGGCTAGCTTTATCAAGGCAAGTTCCGAATTACTATTTATTTCAATTATATTTCAAACTTTACCCAGAGATTTTGGATAATACAAAGTTAAACCTAGGTTTATTCACTCTTGTAACATTACCTGTAACTTTTAATTTTTGTATTAAAAATATTATTTTATACGTACCTATATATAATGTTTTGCTCAGGGTTAATTATTTTTCACAAACTGTACGTAATACATTGTGCCAATGTGTAGGTATTTATTTAAATAAAGTTAAAATGTAACATGAAAGATGTTTTTGTTTTCATTTTAACCAAACTGTTTTTTCTCCCGCAATTCAAACGGTCTGTGACAAAAAAATAACTTATTCCTTCGCATTATTAAGGATGCTTATAATATAATATACCGATTCCATATTACAAAGTATTTATTCAAGAAAATATTACATAAGTGATATGCATTAATATTATTAGATATATTTTAGCAATTTATTTTATAAATAGGTAATATTATTATGTAATTAAAAACAAATTCGTAAGCTAGACAAAATAATAAATTCAGTTTCCCTTTTGAAGACTACATTTTTAAATTCTGTGTTGATTAACGAAACAATTTTTTTTTATTTTGGTAATTGCAATTATAATTTAAATCCGGTTTTTATTATCTACAAATGAAAATAACAAAATATAAATATTATTATATTCTTATTTAAGTATAGCACTTATAAGACGTACTTTGGAAGTGGCAGTGATATTGATATATGTACGACGGAATTTAAAATTCCCTTACACATTTTTTAGGACGCTCATTTTTTTTTTTGGACATATGCAGGGACGGATCTAGGTTTTTCGGGGCCTATGACGTATTGAAGTTCAATAGGACCCCATTTTTTGTTAGATTAAGAATATTTATAAATTGGGGTTTAAAATTAATTTTTAATAGCATCAAAATCAGAGTTGAAACTTGGTGACCTGACCAAACAAATAATACTATAAATTAACCCAAAAAATGTCAAAATTCGTCCAAAAAAATGTCAAATTTCACCCATAAAAATTTTTACGTACACCCAAAAAATTGTCAAAATTCACCTAAAACATTTCAACACGCATCCTAAAAAACTGTCAAAATCGCCAAAAAAATTGCCAAATTCACCTACAAAAATGTCAAAATTCAACCCAAAAATTTACTCATGATAATGAAAATAATTAATTATTACTTAACTTTTTAATTACTATACGTAAAGTGCTAATTGTTAATGAAAAAGTATTAAGTTATGGTAACAATTCAATTTTTCTAGACCCCTGACATTTGGGGTTCCAGGGGTTACTAGTCCTTATGATCCGCTCCTGAATATAGGTATAAACGAAGTAGCATCCTAAAAATCTATACCAAGAAACCTATCGAGAATAATAATTTCGCCGCTACACTGAATGGTACAAACTACAAAGTGGGTATTTGTTAATGAGATTATCATCTAACACCAACCGTAAGATGTTTTTATTGGTCAGTGGGTGCATTTAAAAACAATAAGTAGCATGTTTGCCGTTTTGTAATGCATAGTTAACAATACAAGTATATTAGGTACTACTATTAATAGCTAACAAGTGAGTTTATCTCTGCTTTGACTTGTGTTTCGATTCGTGTATGACTTCCTATGTAATTATAGTGCTGATGACAAAATAACAAATTACGATTATTTTACATTTACGTACAAGTTACTATGTACATAATAGATACTGTATGTCTGTTTTCCTAATTTTCAGCAAAATTTTGCTTATATTATTCTTCCACCTTTAGACGTTTTCTGATGCTTAGTTAGAAAAGCGTTTTACCAATTATAAAGTTATAAAAATGAAGCATAAAAAAGTTCAAAATAACTTGCAATATTTCATAACATACACATTATCTCAGTAGATATAGTTTTAGTAAAAAGTGACAGATTTAAAAATGATTATAAATATAAGAATAAGTCATTATGAATCTTCTAGTTTTTTTATTAATAGTTGAATACTTAAATACTTCTATTCGGCTATCTTAATTGTTTATTATGAATTTTTATCCATTGGATTAATTTTATACAAGAATCTAACATTGCATCGGAGTTCCATCAGGATTTGTTGGTGTTTTTGGACGACATATTTTCGTTCTGCCGTTTGTACCATAAACAATATTGCATGAAAACGTAAAATAACCACAAGTAGATGATTTGGTGTAATAAGTGTGACTAAACTGTTTTCCAGTGTAATCACCCTGTGAATTCGGTTTACCGCTTAACTCTCCAGTAACTGATTTAGTGACAGTAACGAAACTATCAGGTTTTCCATAATTACCATTTTTGAGATTAATACTGTTTTTTACCGGTGCAAAATTCAATTGCCTTGATGAATGCACATTTTTATATGAATAGTTAGGCGTTGAAGGTGCAGAATAAACAATTTTACCTCCCCCACCGGGCGTGAGTGTAACACTCTGTGCCTGAGAATGACCATTTATTCCCCCATGAGCAGCCGTATTTAGTCCATTTGCAACTGAGGTTACTCTGCCACGGAAACCTTGTGGAATCTTGTAACCTGGTGTTCCGGGAACAGCCTGTCCTGGGTGCAAAATCATACCTTCTTTCAGATCACCATCGCTATCTTGTATAACATGTACACCGATATCTTCTAAAGTTCCTAAGTGTATACTTTGTGATTGACTTGGTCCTGACTGGCCTATTGTCACACCTTTAGAACCTGATCTAGTATTGATTTCTTCGGAATTGTCAGGTACTGACGTGGTGTAATCGTCTTCGTAATCAATATAATCGTCATCGTCATCTTCTTCTGAAAGAGGTGATTGTGAAGGCTGTTCGACATTGTGAATTGTAGTTCTTGAATCATAACTATGTGAACTTGTGGTTCCACTAATTTTATTTATATCTTGATTATTAGTTACATCTTTATTTTCATTTTTTGTATTTGATGATACAGAGTGCTTAGATTCGGATCCTTGCATCGATTCCCCATGTCTGTCATTTACCGATGATGGTTTAAAGGATGTAAAACCGGTAAAATCATCTATTGTACCGTTACTTTGATCAAATCCAATAAGAGCCGGAGGTCGCGGTTGATTTCTTGCTTTGGCAATACTTTCAGGAGTTCCTGATCCAGCTTGTGCAGCTCCTGTATAACTAATACCATATCGGAAATTTCCAGATATTTGTGACTGAGATTGTCCAGAAAGTGAACCACTCTGAGCACTTGCAGATCCACCACCTTTAAACGGGGTTTGCTGTTTATCATGCTCGTCCTTTTTACTGTCAAGATACGGTTGAAATCCAATTTGTGCCTGTGATGAAGTTCCTCCTATTCCATTTGCTTGTGCGTCTGCCATTCCACCTTTAAAACCAGCCTGAACTTGTGTATTTGTTCCATAATTGTGACCACTGCTTTGTGCATCTGAACTTGTCGAACCTGTGTCTAAATTTAGTTGCACCTGCGATTGAGACTGCCCTTGTCCTCCTCGTCCTTGAGCAGAACTCATGCTTCCTTCCTTGCCTCCAGATACCTGAGTTTGCGCTGCTTTGTTTTGATCTGAAGTTCCTGCTTGTGCACTAAATGAGCCGGTGCCACTGTAAGTTCCACTCACTTGAGCTTGAGCTACTTCTGAATGATATCGCCCATTAGCTGATGCACTTGATTGCGTTCCTTCGTCAGTTTGCTGTACTGAGCTTTGAGCTTGAGATTCGGCATCTTCATCGGCGATTTGAGAAACACCTGAAATCTGCTGTCCCGGTTGACCATAAGCTCCCACGCCTCCAGGCTGCAGTCCTATTGTTCCAGAATCTCCTCGGAAACCTTGTCCGCCACCACCTGTTCCTAATCCTTGACCACCCCCATCTGTTCCTAATCCCTGACCACCCCCACCTGTTCCTAATATTTGACCACCATTAACTCCTCCAAATCCTTGACCGCCCGTACCTGTTCCTAATATTGGTCTAGCATTGTCTACACCCAATCCTTGACCACTAGGACTGCCTGAGAATATATGTCCACCAGTGCTTTCTGGGAATCTTTGTCCTTGGCCACTACCTCCTTCGAAACCTTGCCCTTGACCGTCACCTGTTCTTCCAAATACACGTCCTTGACCATCGCCACCTCCACCTAATCCTTGTCCACCGTTATCTCCTCCAAATCCTTGCCCTCGTCTACCACTGTCTCCTCTACTACCGCTATAGTCTTGACCCACTATACCTCCATTATAGTCAGGAACTTGACCTTGGCCTGTTAAAGTTTGTCCGTAGTCAGTTACTCCATAGCCATGACCGGTTCCTAAGCCCTGACCGTGGCTGGAACCAGTCGAACTAGGAAAAAACTGTCCTTGAGATCCAGCGCCACCAAATCCTTGACTTCCAGTACCGCCTAATCCCTGAGTTCCAGTACCGCCTAGCCCCTGAGTTCCAGTACCAACAAACCCTTGAGTCCCAGTGCCGCCAAGCCCTTGAGTCCCAATAGTGCCTACTCCTTGAGTGCCAGTTATATCTTGGCCATAACTAAAACCACCAGATTCAATTCCTGTTGAGCCTTGTCCATAATCAAGACCACCTGGTATTCTTGTACCATAACTTTCAATAAAACCTTGGCCATATCCAGGACCACCTGCAGTTGTTCCCCCTCCATGCGTTCCTACAAAGTCTTGACCATATCCTTCAGGTCTGAAATACTGATCTGGCTGACCTCCTGATATAACTTGTCCTGTTGTACCTGTAACTTGCCCATGTGGTCTATATTTATTATCTCCATATGTCAAAGAATCTGGATGTAATCCATTCCCTATTGTTCCAGATACTGAAAATGTACCTGATCCAGAGAAAGGTATTTTCCCTCGGCCTAATGTGTGTTGTCCACCACCTATTGTACCATCCGGATATTTTCCGTTAGTCTGACCAGTTGTTATATATCCATTTTGTCCTGGATGTTGAATCCCACCAGGTCTGTAATAACCATTTATTTGACCGCCCGGAATATGTACCGCGTGACCATCAGGTACCTGCTGACCACCTGATATTGGACCCCCGCCAGGTATTTGCTGACCGCCCGAAATTGGAAAACCACCGGATATTTGCTGACCACCAGATGTTGGTCGATGACCGGGTATTTGTTGACCACCGCCAGGAATATGCTGACCACCTGATATTGGACCTCCGCCAGGTATTTGCTGACCGCCGGAAATTGGAAACCCACCAGATATTTGCTGACCACTAGATGTTGGTCGATGACCGGGTATTTGTTGACCACCGCCAGGAATATGCTGACCACCTGATATTGGACTTCCACCAGGTATTTGCTGACCGCCGGAAATTGGAAACCCTCCAGATATTTGCTGACCACCAGATATTGGGCGACCGCCGGGTATTTGTTGACCACCGCCAGGAATTTGCTGACCACCTGTTATTGAACCTCCGCCAGGTATTTGCTGACCACCAGAAATCGGAAACCCACCAGGTATTTGCTGACCACCATATATAGGCCGACCGCCGGGTATTTGTTGACCACCGCCAGGAATTTGCTGACCACCTGATATTGGACCTCCGCCAGGTATTTGCTGACCACCAGAAATTGGAAACCCACCAGATATTTGCTGACCACCGGATGGTGGTCGAATCCCGGGTATTTGTTGACCACCACCAGGAATTTGCTGACCACCGGAAATTGGACCTCCGCCAGGAATTCGCTGACCGCCTGAAATTGGAAACCCACCAGATATTTGCTGACCACCGGATGGTGGTCGATGACCGGGTATTTGTTGACCACCACCAGGAATTTGCTGACCACCAGGTATTTGCTGACCACCAGATATTGGCCGACCGCCGGGTATTTGTTGACCACTGCCAGGAATTTGCTGACCACCTGATATTGGACCTCCACCAGGTATTTGCTGACCACCTGAAATTGGAAACCCACCAGGTATTTGCTGACCACCAGATGTTGGTCGATGACCGGGTATGTGTTGACCACCGCCAGGAATTTGCTGGCCACCTGTTATTGGACCTCTGCCAGGTATTTGCTGACCACCGGAAATTGGATGCCCACCAGGTATTTGCTGACCACCAGGTATAGAACCCCCGCCAGGTACACGCTGACCACCAGAAATTGGATGCCCACCAGGTACTTGCTGGCCACCACCTGGTATGTGTTGACCAGTCCCAGGATATTGTCCAGAAGTTCCGTCAGGCCACACTGTTCCAGGACGACCATTTGTTCCAAACGGTGGTCGTCCATTTAATGCAATTCGTTGTGATTGCTTGTCCCATTCACCAGGATATCCGAAACAATCTTCACAACCACCTCCACTACCCGACTGACTTTGAGCTTGACCTAGTCCGTTACTTCCAGCTAAAAATGAAAAAATAAATAAAATGCTTTGTCGATGTTTTTGTGTCTTCATAATATTCATAATAATTTTAAATAAAGAACGATACCTCATTAAGTTATTGAAAGCCGCTTGCAACAATATTTTATTTTAAAAAAATAATTGTGACATACTAGTAGTACTACTTATGACTGAAAATACATAATTAAGTAACTCATCTATACAAGTCGTTTCCAATAGATTTTACTTACTAACGACAGCCCGCGTTCCGTCGAGTCTGGATTCCGCTTCTGCTTTTCCATCTTTGTCCGTAGTACCAAAACTTAAATACTGTGACTGTGTCTGACCTCGATACCTTTTGGCATATCCTGCCGACGGTTGCAAATCTCGACGTCGACGAGTTTGGATAGGACCCAAATGAACTTCAGCTTGCTGTATATTAATGAATGTGTCCTCGTCTTCAGGAAGCTCGTTTATCTTTTCATCATTTCGTGGAAGAAATTTTGGTTTCACTTCTTGGAGCAGAGACGTGGGGAAACCGTGGCAGAATTCATATATCCGTTGACCCGCTAATTGCCATATCTATAAAAGATTTTTTTTCTAATTTCTTTAGCTCACATAAAGATGATTCAATTAAAATTATTTTGATATTAAATGTACTTTTTATTTTTACAAGTATACTGCATTGATATATATGCGTCTTATTTACTTCTACTGGTAGATGAATATCACTCCTGACATAACCCTTCATCTATCTATGACGTGTCATCACAGTCGGTTCAGCCGTTTCGAAGTTAGCCCGAACAGACAGAGTGAAAACTGAAAATTCGCTCTAGGAATCTTTAAAACTATATAATTACAGACCACATTACGATTTTATTTATATATTTTTATGAAACTAACATCTGTATAATTCATTAAAAAAACAACTCTCGCAGTATGTGGATTTTCTAGCCTGTCGCTTCGATCGTTACTTCCGGTACTACTGAGGGTCGACTGTGGTTAATAAATATCAATATCAATATACAAAGTTTGGAAATGTCGATTTTATTTATATATACAGGGTGTCTCAACCGACGTTGGCTAACATGGGTAACTTTGTTATTGGTGGAGATAGAAAGTCGGTTTTTCTCCATTAATTTCAAAATTTGCTAGAACTAATTCTTCTTCACAGTGTTGAATGTTGCCTTTTTTCTTTGAAAATGAACCGTACGTATACCTTTAAATTTTTATTTAAGTTCCTTAAAGTTATTGAATAAGGCTGTCGCCTTTCTGGATAAAGGTTCAAGTATTCTGCTTGAGCCCACGTGGTATTTTTGCTACGCTGAATGTATGCGCAAAAATAGCCTGTTTCTCCAAATTTGAGAATGCTTGAGCCATCTTAGAGAGTAAATCAAACAAAATGAATTAGCAAAACTGTAGCGATCGCTCGACAGATTGTTAACCTGTTAATATGTATTTGTTTCAACAAATTTTGTTTTACACGGCACACTTTGATCGGTATGGATAACGCCAAAAAGCTATTTTGGTCAGTTTTGTAGCTTTTGATTGATTTAGATATAGGATATGCTATGTTAAATTATTCAGAAAAATAAGCAGAATTCGAATATCTGAAAATCAAAAATGCCGTCCATAAGAAAAACCAAAGTTCATGTCAATATCTCATTATGTAGTGGAAATAAAAAAATTAAACCTACGCCACTGAAAAGACCTTAAAAAGTTATCAAATAATGGTTAATGAAATTTTCAAATATTTTCATAAATAAAAAAGTTATGGCCAGATTTCATAAATGGCAATTTTCACTATTTTCTGAATAAATTCATAGGGTGTCAAAATTCAATTGTTTTTTCGACGGGCCGTTAATGAGCCCAATTTTCTGCACTACTTTGCCCATTTAACCGACTTTCTATCTCCACTAATAACAAAGTTACCCATGTTAGCCAACGTCGGTTGAGACACCCTGTACCTATAGATGTCCAGACTAGCGAACACGGTAGGCAGACGTTGTCCTGCCACAGATCTCGCTAGCACTGAATTGAGTGGTGCTGAGAGGCTGACAAATTGGGATTATATGTTTTTCTATGTGAGAAATAAAAAAAAATGGTTTGAAAAATTAAAAAAAATCCTGATTTTAACAGCGTCACCTACTGGGTTTAACTATAGCTAAAAATCATCCAGTTGACCCCATAAGTACAAAAAAAAAATCGTCAAAGTGGGTTAAGCCATTTAGGAGGAGAAAAATTGCGAACACACGCACATCGAAATTTTATATATAAAGATTTTTCTATGATTAACAAAACACTGTTAATGACGTGTAAGCAGATAACAAAACACAGTCCTGACGAGCAGTTGTTTTTTTTGTTTACATACTTATATGTTTTTGGTGGGATAAACTGTAACAAATTAGCATACTAGGCAGTAACTTCATTTCTAATAAACAATGCATAATTAATGAAACGCACGGGGTTGATGCACTAAACAACTTAAAAATAGTTGAACTCATTTTGTTGGTCAGTAGAGACAGATAATCATTGGCCAAGGTCTCATCAGAGGCTGATAACATTATTTTATGTGGAGCAAGTTTTTACTATTAGTGTTCATGCTGCTTTATACATTAGTAGCAGTCAATTTCACTATTAATAGTTATAATAAACAGTTTGGTAGCTCTGATTGGCGACTGTTACAGATAACGACAAAGTTTTTGAAAGAGAGATACTGATTTTATTTCAACGTTTAGTTCAGATTAAATGAACGTACATCAACCAGTTCCATCATCGTAGAAATTTAGGAATTACCTCGAAAAAAGAGAAGCAGATATAAAAAAATCCCGTTTTTTAATTATCAGACCTACAGTCTTAAATTTTAACAGGCATGTTTTTTTTGTTGAGTAGAAATCCGCTAAGAATGAGTTTTGTAGAAATCGACTTCCAAGGGGTGGTTGCGGAGGCGTTATAAATACAAAACTCCCGTTTTTTAACTAGAACTTCTACAGACCTGAAATTTGGTAGGAATGTCTCTTATGTTTTACAGACATCCACTAAAAATGGGTTTTCCTAAAACCGTCTTCAAAAGAGTGCAAAGAGAGGAGGGTATTTTTAAGGCAGGACATTAGTATTCTAAGGTAGGGAATTATTCCACAATGCCCCCCTAGTTACGGCCTAGTAGCGACTAATAGGGATGTTGACTATATTCAAATAAAAACATAATTTTAACGTTAAGTGATAGTTTCTGTGATAGAAACACTAAAAAACACTATATTTTTTCTTATTTTTAAGGAATTTAATTAATATTTAATAAATTAAACCTAATTAAATCACTCTCAAGTCACGTGACAACGAACACCAATCAGAGTGCATGATGTCACAGGGTCAAAACGCCATCTGTAGAGAAGACCTGTCAAAAGGCTTCATTGTTTGGTTAATATAGTGTATAATTTATTATTATTTATTTATATGAAACGTCAAATTACATATAACTATAACGACAACTATGAAAAAACCTTTCATCACATCAGTTATGAGCACAGAACACGCATCTATAGAATAGTAGCTCCCATGAAAACTTTTGAGCCTTCTAGTTTATGACCGGATGACGTCACGGCAGTCACGTATTGGCGTTTTGGACCGAAATTTGAAACGGAATTTAAAATATATCATTTTTAAGGCTTGGGTCGTATTTAAATAAAAATAATAAATATTTATATAATAATATTTAGGTACTTATGCACGATTTAAAACACTTTCCCAAAAATAGTCAACATCCCTATTATTAAATCTATGCTAAAATGATAAAATCAAATAACTGACCTGTCTTTTCGTAAGCTTTACGTCAGACGTGTACATGGTTCTAGGATGCTCTTTGCGCGACCGGGAACGCTGACGCTGCACCTGAAGCGTCAAAAGAGCTTGCTGTTCGCGTGCTCCGCCCCTCATACGTTCAAGATAGCATCGTGACCGTGACAGATCTTTGTATGCGATAACATGCTGCAATAAAAACATTAAAGTTAAACTAACTACGTTATAATTAAATTAATTGAACTGAATTAATTAAATCCTCCCGGCGCGCAAATGCAGACTTTTTAATGTTATGTAGCCCTGTTTCAGAATGACTTATTGTCGTTGGTTCAGCTTCAAAAATACCTTTTGTGGGCGATTTGTACCAATTTTAATGGTGTTATATCAAATTGAGGAGTGGTGGACCATTTTAAAATAAATTTACTGTTTAACTTGCCAATGAAGAAGTTTGAGCATTTAATTTAATATATCTACCTACTCGATTATTTTTGCATTGTTGCTTGTCGGGAAATTTCGAATTGTGGTCGCAAAATTCATTTAAATTATAACAACGTTTCGGTCCGGTTTTGGGTTTCTTCAAATGACTAAAAATAAACCATTCCTATTTTTTAAGTTTGTTTCAAATTTTATAAAAATTTTTAATTAATATTATGGTATTTTTATTCTTTATATTTAGTAATTTGAAGAAGTCTCAAATCCAACCTAAACCATTTTATATTGTAAACGAAAATAAATCCTGATTAAAAATGGTCGTTATTTCTATTTATTCTACTACAATATTTCAGAGGAATTTTACTTAATAAATATATCCATAGTGGTATTATTCAGGTCTATGTAAAATATAAATTAAATAATCAGTTTGATCAGACCAAAATTTGTTTTAATGTTGATTACACCTTCATTACATTACATATAGATTACCTGATGAAATCGGAATGGCCGATGAAACGTTGTAATGTAATGAAGGTGTAATCAACATTAAAACAAATTTTGGTCTGATCAAACTGATTATTTAATTTAATAAATATATTTCAAAATTTTTGACAGTTGCCAACATGCCATCACATTCTGGCTCTGCTTTTAGCAATAGGAAAATTAATTTACCGTGTTGTAATCGTAAAGGGTTTTTGATTTTCCTCCACGTGTGGACACAGGCTGAACAATAGCTGAACTTTTCTCCAAATCGAATTCCACGTCGACAGGATAGCGATGATAGTATACTCTGTGCTGAAAAAAGAAAAAATCGATACAAAATGCGTATTAAAACGATTTTTTTCGATTGACTATTCGTATTGACCACCTCTTGTTATGATAGCATAATGGTCTTCCAGAATCTTCCAGAGTTTTAGCCTGAATTTAAATATTAATTTTATCTCTATTTTAATTGTCCTTTTAATTTTTATATTAAAAAGTAGCCTGATTGCATTATTAAATTTCTTAATTTTATTATATTTCAGATATTTTATTGTGTTGATTTTTAAACATGTTACTGTATAGTTTAGGTGGAAGAATAGCTGTGCTGAACCTAATTATTAAAAAACCCGGGTCGCAGTGCCAAAACCCTGCCGACAATATAGTGTATTTGCTTGTATAGGGCCGTGTGGTTTTATACTTTTATTATGTGAAATTAAGTTTGTTTTTGGGCAAAATAAAAAATTTAACCCCTTAATACACCCCTTAAAATAACATTTTTTTCTTAATTGTAATATTATTATCAATCTAACGTCTACACCGAATTAAATACATCCTTCAATAAATAAGTCACTATCTGCAAACTAGTGTTTTCATAAAATTTGTAAATCCGGTCCTGTCGGGCCGATTTTATTAAAATTGTGGGGACACTTTTTAATCACTACCAAAGGGTTAAATTTCAATTTTGAAACGATTCGGAGAATTTTTTCGGTATTTTGGGGCCCAAAAACAGTTTTCAACCCCTAAAAACTACCCTTAAAATAGCCCGATTAGGCCCATTTTAAATAGGCTTCTTGCGGTGATGGATTTCAACAAGTGGCCCAAATTTCGTTGAAATCAATTAACTCTTTCGAAAGTTATCGCGCGTACACATATATATATATATATATATATATATATATATATATATATATATATATATATATATATACATATATATATATAAACATTTTTAAAAATGGTGCCAAAGTGTTTAGGAGGTTATGAAACGTCGAGAAATTTTGGTCCGACCCCTAGGTCCCGCCATCCGACCGACGCCAATAGTGTATGTTGCCATATGGCAAATACACTAATAAATAAAAAATAAAAAATATCTTTGTATATATGTATGTAAAAATCGATGTGTGTATGTACGAGGGTCGTTCAACAAGTACTTAGCCTACAAAAGAAAAAACGAAAATTTTGGAAAAGTGGCGATTTATTTTTCCACATAATCTCCTTTTAGCTCGATACACTTGTCCCACTGCTGCTCCAACTTTTTCAACCCGTCCAAAAAATACGTTTTCCCGAGGTCTGCAAAATAGGCCTCCGTGGCGGCGATGACCTCCTCATTGGACCCAAACCTTTGGCCGGCGAGTGATTTTTTCAGGTTTGGAAACAAAATGAAGTCACAGGGGGCCGTCGACGGTCACGAAAGGACGCAAGAATTCCGCCGGATTGCGCTTAAACAGCGCCAAACACGTCGCCGATGTGGTCTCACGGTTGCGCTTGTTGTCCGGTGTGAGCAAACGTGGCACACATCGTGCCGGCAGCTTCCTCATGCCCAGTTCTTCGTGTAGAATATGATGCACCGTTCCTTCTGCGATGCCTACAGTCTCAGCTATCTCGCGAACCTTCAATCGGCGGTCTGCCAACACGAGATCGTATATATTTTTTACGTTTTCCTCCGTAGTAGCCGTTTTCGGGGCACCTGGGCGTGGCTCATCAAAAACCGACGTGCGGCCACGAACAAATTCGTTGAACCAATTCTTGACGGTCGCCATCGAAGGAGAAGAGTCACCGTACACAGCATCCAAGCGAGCTTTGATTTCACTGCGTGTCTTCCCTTCCAAAAACAAGAATCGAATCACCGAACGATATTGCTCTTTTTCCATTTTTTTAAAATAGACCGACACGCTCGTTTTTAAAGGCTATCAAAACAAAACTAATGGAGGGAATTGATTAAAATTTTGACAGTAGGCTACTAAAAGAATGCATTGCACAATGGTAAAACTCTTTTGTAATAGCAGCGCCATCGGACGGTGAGGCTAAGTACTTGTTGAATCACCCTCGTATGTTCCCCATGGACTCAAAAATGACTGGACCGATTTTGATTAAATTGTCAGACAATCTCCAGATTAGCCCAGCGGGTGATCCTGTGAAGTGAACAGAATTTTTGTTTTTGGCAATTTTGATTCTTCTTTGATTTTTGAACATTCACAATTAAAAGTAATTGAATTCGCGCAAATTCGATACATGTTGAGAATTTTATGATAATGATTCTCATCTTTTATGACTATAGATAATTAGTTCTACCTGTGCGAAGCCGGACCGGACCACTAGTAATCTATAAAACTATTCGTATGTATGTATATTTTTTAATTTTATAACGAATATCTATTATTTAATTAATTCTTTCGGTTCTACTGTTGAAAATTGCTCTATTGTTTTGTATTTTGTTGTTCTTAGAAAGAGAAAACGGAAGCAGCCATTTTACAGATACCCGGTTAATTAACCGGTGAATTATAACCAGTAATATTACATCACTAGCTGTGATGTCAATAGGCAATGGTAGCACATCAACCAGATTATCTAACATTTAAATGTGATTACGGTGTTATTCATCATTTTTGTTTACATTGTAATTTCATAAACAGCATTTGTGTGACTTTTTTCGACGTTTGTGTTCCACCGCACCCTCTCATTAAGACTATCGTAGCTGTCATCAAAGCTGAAACGAATTTAACTTATAATCATTTAACATGCAGAAATTGCCCTGTATAATACTTTTGTCTGCGTAACATATCTTTTTTTCGAAACGATTCGGTGTATTTTTGAACCCTCGACTGGGCCGGAAAGGCCCCGGTGGCTCCCCACAAGCCTGGGGCCCGAGACTGAATAATGGCAGATGGGATTATTTTCTGTTTCATTTCTCTCTAATGTATGAACGAACTATCTGATCTAGTTTACATTTAGGTCGCAAGAGCTGGGACTTAGCCTGCATGGGCCCCCTATCCTACCTACCGCCTGGCTTGCGGCAAGCCCCGCAAACCTATAACCGTTACAGCGTTTTCGGCACGTGTTAATATTAATCATTTGAGCTGAAATTTTCAGAGAATCATTTTTTTTTATGTATAAGAACCATTTTAAAGGTTAGCATGTGACAATTTCCAACTTGTCAAAATAAGGGCCAGTCTATTATTAGGATGGCCCTTATTTGTATAAGCCATTTTTTTTTTCAAATTTTTTGAGATGCTATACCCTGAAATGGTTCTATATATTGGAAAAATGATTAGCTTAAAATTTCAGCACAATTTATACAGTTCAACCCGTGCCGAAAACGCAGAGAACTTTGAAAGTACATTACGTAGAAAGCAAATTCCGAAACTATTTAAGTTTGTGCTTAGGGTATAAAAAATTACCTTTTCCAATGGATCTGGATAAATCAATTCGCCTTTTAAACACATCTGAGGACTTCTTTAAGATAGAAATTGGTTGGTGTTAAGTGATAGAAAAAGTTACGCACTCGCACAACGGAACGTAATGCTAATGATAACCTATAACCGTTACAGCGTTTTCGGCACGGCTTAATTTTAATCATTCGAGCTGAAATTTTCAGAGAATCATTTTTTCAATGTAAAGAACCATTTTAAAGGTTAGCATGTGACAATTTCCAACTTGTCAAAATAGGGGCCAGTCTATTATTAGACTGGCCCTTATTTGTATAAGCCATTTTTTTTTTCAAATTTTTTGAGTTGCTACCCCCTGAAATGGTTCTATGTATTGAAAAAATGATTAGCTTAAATATTCAGCTCAATTTATACAGTTTAACCCGTGCCGAAAACGCAGAGAGCTTTGAAAATACGTTACGTAGAAAGCAAATTCCGAAACTACTTAACTTTGTACACAGGATATAAAAAATTAACTTTTCCAATGGATCTGGATAAATCAATTCACCTTTTAAACACATCTTAGGACTTCTTTAAGATAGAAATTGGTTGGCGTTAAATCATAGACAAAGTTACGCACTCGCACTACGGAACGTAATGCTCCGTGTGGGGCCCACGCAGGCTGGGACCCGATTGGCAATCGCCACCTCGACTATATGGCCAGTCCGACGCTGCCCATACATTAACATAATAATAATAATAATATTTTATTGCTCCAAAGACAAAAAATATTGTATAGGAGAAGTCAGTATGACAATCAAGCTATAAAAAAAATTACATATTAAAAAAATCCTCAACAGAGAAAAAACATTTATCAGAAAGAAAAGCCTTAAGTTTTCTTTTGAACTGTCGACAACTAGCAACGTTTTTTATTTCGTGAGGAATATGATTAAATATCCTAGCACAACAATATAAGGGACTTTTCAAGTAGAGTGTTAAGTTAGGTCTAATGCTTCTTAAATTGTTCTTATTTCTTGTACTGTATTGATGACCAAGAAAATCAAAATTGTTGTAGTTGTTCCTAGCAAAGATAAATATATACAGATGGCACTGTTAACAATTTCTGTTCAATAAAAATATTACGGCAGGTGTCTCGTGATCTAAGATTAAAAATTATTCTTAAGGCTTTCTTCTGTAGAATAAAAATACGATTTGAACACATAGAATAGCCCCAAACAAGAATTCCATAATTAATGTGCGAATAAATGGAGGCGAAGTAATATGTCAGAAGCGTTTTGTCTGTCGACGATGGACGAGAGTCTGCGTAGAGCAAAATTTGATCTTGCTATTTTAGTGGAGCATTCATTGATATGGTTGGTCCAGTCAAGGTTCGAATTAACTGTAACACCAAGAAATCTAAATGAGTCCGTGTTGTCAATAAGGTGGTCGTTAATAACAACTGCTGGTTCGGTTTTAACTTTGGCTCGTTTTGTGCAGAAGAGCATTGAAACAGTTTTATTTAAGTTCAACTGCAACTTATTGTGTGCACTCCAATCGTATACAGAATTTGCCATAATATTGGAGTTAATTTCCAAATCAATTAAATGCGTATGCTTAGTTAATAAGGATGTGTCATCAGCATACATGACTACTTTAATGCTGCTGCATAGAGCCGACGGTAAATCATTTGTATAAATTAAAAAAAGAAGCGGACCCAAAGTAGAACCTTGCGGCACTCCCCTCTTAACAGACAATTCAGAAGACGCTTGCCCATTTATATAAACGCGTTGCGTACGATCAGACAAAAACGATTCTAGCCATAATAATGCGTTGCCTCTAATGCCCACATTGTTAAGTTTTTTTAAAAGAATGTTATGATCGACCAGGTCAAAAGCTTTAGTGAAATCTAATAGGACACTGGAGACAAAGCTACCCTCATTTATCGCACTTAGAATAAATTCAATAAAATCAACTATTGTCGCGGTCAGTTTACTAACTGCAAATAAGTTTATAATCGCAAAAAAAATAAATTGTGATGTAACTACAAATTTACGTTTTTTTTTATTTTTCCCTTTACTTCTGCTATAAGACATTGCTTCTTGCCAAATTTCATGATTCTAGGTCACCGGGGAGTACCCTATAGGTTTTAATTCCCTTGCGAGTGTCAAAATATGCAGCATAAACGGCCGCATCTTTTGTTTGCGTTGACTTAGAAGTTTGATTTTTTCACAGCTCCAAGGGACTTGAGTATTTGATATTAATTTCAACTTGATACCTCCACGCGTTTCTGAGAAAAATGGTCTTGACAGACAGACGTACAACGAAGTGATCCTATAAGTGATTCCTTTTGAGGTACGGAACCCTAAAAAGTGGAAAAACTAAATACGACTTTGCCTTTTGGCCCCAAAAATTTAGTGTTGTTCTAGTCTATAATTGAGTATATAATGATTGTGAAGATTAAAAGGTATACACTATAGATTATGTACACACTTAAAAAGTTTTTTTTACCACAGTAATAAATATACCATCCATTATTATATTATACGATATATCTGCCGTGACCTATCGACCTTTAAATGTTTGGGACTTGATATGAATGCCGGAAACCGCGTTAAACTTATTTTATACGTATAATTTTTTAATTACATATTTGCTAGATCTCTTATCTTTGTAGATTGTGCGCTCCGTGCCAAAATAATAATTATCAATTTTGTTATTTCTATTATTTCAATTCTTGCAGCAGTTAAATATTAATTATAATGTCTTTTTTATTACCATAATCATACTCTTACTGCATATTTTAAGTTGCATAACTGAATTCTATAAATTGAAAATTTGGATATTGTCACATGCTGTCACTAAAAATAAAATTAAAACTGTTTTTATCAAGGTTGTCTGGGCGCCAGTGTTTTTTGGTGATCTTTATTATATAGTTTAGATTTCACTTATAATGCCTCAGCCACACACTCGACGAGTGGCATGGGAAGTAGCGAGGAAAGGAGGCAGAGACGTTGTGTGGCCGCGTTACTCGTCATGCCGCACGTCATGCTCCTCGCCATGCCCAGTGCTCACTCGATTGTCGGTTTTTTGTGCGCGAGTCAAAGGACCGGCAATAAAAGCACGAGTAAGCCGGCCACATACTCCCGCGCCACTCAGTACGCATCAAGCGGTCTAAGAAAGGCATAGTGCGCGCGCTGCCACAGTATCGACCTCCATTGCCGAAAGGCGAAAGCCGAGTGCGAAGCGTCGCGAGTACAGCAGTGTCTGGCCGCTTAGGGCAACATCGCGACAGCGCGATGAGCAGAGCGAGGAGCAGTGCGAGGAGCATAGTCTGGCAGTAGGGTAAGGATTGAGATCCTTACGTCTTAGATCGCGCACACTTGTCAAGCATAAACCTGCCCGACCAGCACAACACCAACCTGCAACATGCACGATGTCGCACACTAGACCAGCATAAACTATAGCATAAACCTGCACAAACCAACATATAGTGCAGGTTTTGTGATATTTTACAGCTTTCACGTAATTTTATCAATGTAAATTAATTAATGAAAACGACATATTACTGGCATACTAGATCGGTCCAGCATGGTATAGACAGAAATTGCAGGCGACCGACTAATTGCAAGTACTGGTTTAATGTGTACCTTCACGAGCCGTGCTGTGCTGGTCGTGCTTGATATATGTGCGCGGTCTTTTAATTTAATGATATTCTGTTTCATAAATCTTCTTTCTGTTTTGATTTTGATTATAGCTTGAAAGCGATCTATTTCTATGTAGATCAGTCATTCGTTTTTGCAGGTCCTGATCTAAGGGAGGGCAACCGGGGCTATAGCCCCGGGACCCCCACAATAGAGACTTTGGAAAAAAATACTTGGTTTCACAATAAATAATTTATTGGAAAACTCGACTGAAAAAAATTGTCCATTTTATTTGGAAAATAATTTGGGGCCAGGGGGGCTCCACTCCTTTGTTGTCCCGAGGCCTCTAAATCCGGCATTGCGTTTTTGTGTGAGTACAGTCTAATGTTCTACATGACAGAAAGTTTCACAACTAAAACTGCTCCTGCATGTATAAAAATCGTAATTATCTAAAGCCATTGTCAAATCAGATTTTTTGACAATACTTTTTGCAACTTAGCATCGAGCGCTAGATTAAGCAAGAGTGCGATTAAGTCTCCATTTCTTATAAGTATGATATTTTGGAGAAAAATTATCTGCACTTTTTGAGAATAAATTCAAATCAATCTGCTGTT
The DNA here is from genome assembly GCA_034508555.1 of Venustoraphidia nigricollis. NCBI lineage: Eukaryota > Metazoa > Arthropoda > Insecta > Raphidioptera > Raphidiidae > Venustoraphidia > Venustoraphidia nigricollis. The sequence goes on from JAVRKA010000030.1 coordinate 1,246,090, forward strand.
GGTGGATGAAGCCACCTTAGAACTGTTTGAATGTTATAATACTAATGTAATTAAAACAATGAAATGATTGCGTGCAAAATCAGATATATCAATTTTTTTCGTTTTTTGTTTACGGGCGTATACATTCTACATACTCGATTCATTTTTGCAGTTATTTTATTATAAAATTGCACGTCTGGAGAATTATACTCTCTATACAAGTGCAATTTTATAATAAAAATAACTGAAAAATAATTGTTTAAAGAAACTAAAAAAACACGCTTTAATAGCAAACCGAACTAAAAAGTTAAAATAATTTTTAATTATTAAGATTTTGTTTGACACCGATAGAAAGTCCATTGTTGCTTTGAGTGAGTGGACTTCCTATCGCTGTTAAACAAAATCTTCATAATTAAAAATTATTTTTCGGTTCATACTTGGCCGTTTTTTTTTTGTGTTTTGTTCAAAGGTTGATAAAAAATTGTGTTTTATGTTCAAATCAGCAGTAAAAAAATATTATTTCTAATATTTTTGGTTGATCATTAAACGATTTTACACGGTGGAAGTACCGGGTCATATTATTTTGTAGGTACACATATTAGGTACAATCGCGAACTCTATATATTTACCCTTGAGACTTTCAGTCAAGTTCATAAGAAGTCAGTAGCTTAGCAAATATTTTAATTTGATCGGAAGATTTGATTACACTCACTTTGCAATAAGAAAAAGACCCGATACCACCACCATAATATGCTAAATACATTTGTGATTTTTCGTTGATTTCCTAAACGTCATTTATAATAATTTCAACGATAATTCACAATAATAATGGAGATAAATAAGTAAAAAAGAACAGAACATTTTCATTACTTAAATCATAAGTGAAGTTGGCAATTACAATTTAAGTGAGTTACCAAATTACAATAAAATTTAGTAATCAAAATATATTGACACAAACAATTAAAGGATAAAAAAAAGTCCAAAATTTTAGCGATTTTTCAAATAAAAATGGTCGTATCGGAGTAAACAAAGAACCAATTTATAGCTTGAAGTCTCTAGTTTTGAGATCTTTTAAGGAAAACATTTTTCTAGTTATAGGTTTTATGCAATCTTAAGGGATACCATGACAAAAAAAATCGAAATTTTTTTGGTTCTTTTTTTGGGTCCACGGACTTGGAAAACATTTCCTCGACCAAGTCACTGCATGGCCTGGATAACTTGTTTATTCAGCGTCAATTTGCTTTTCTTTTACCTTGATACGACCACTTCTCGCTGAGATATCGGACTTTGAATGAAAAAGGATCGTTTTGTCTTTAATCACCGATATCTCAGCAACCAATGAACGCACGGAAAATCGAAGGTGGGTTTCAAAGACTTGAATAAATTCTCTACAAGAACTGAGCATCGTTTTTTTGAAAAAAAAAATTTCCATTCCTAACATCAATTTGAAAAAGCGAGAAAAAAAGGGCTTTTGGTAGTTTTTTGGAAAATCATGCGTTAAATTAAAAATATTGATAAAACAGATGATGTAAAGTGGGCCTTTTACAGCTCAATATACCCACAAAAACCTTATAAAGTTTCAATTTGATCCATCCAGCCGTTCTTTTGTTTCATTCAATTGAATTTTTGATAAAAATTAAAAGATCACGTTTTTTTGCTAAGGAGTTGGTTTAGGCGCGGCCAATGACTGATAAAATAAAAATGTCGATTGCAACTTACCTTGGCAACCTGCGCGTCAACTGCAGCAGCAGTTAGTGTAACGAAGCACACTGTAAACACTGTGGCGAACGCTAGCTGCCGGCAGCCGCGGCTGCACGTCCTCTGTTGCACCGTTCCCATATCTAACTGACCACTGACCACCGCTGCTAGGTTCGTGTGCTCTAGACTAGAGCCTCCTCCATTTAGTCATTTGATTCACAAAGCGACTCGATTCGATGAAAACATTATTCGTTCACTAATTCAATTACAGCGTGAAACATAAATTCGTGAGAAAGCTAATTTGAAAATATATGCCCGGAGGTAGGGATGTCGGAAGTGCCAAAAAGTATCGATATATATCGTATTGATATTTATTTCAAGTGTCGATATCGGTAGCGATATATTTTTTAAAAAATATCGATATATCGGTACAATTTTAAAGCGAACATTGACACTCGAAGAAATTTAGTATACATATTGGCTAGCTTAAGGCTGTCGGAACGCTCCGAATTTTGTTTGTGCTAAGACCCAGCGGTAAGGGGCGAGGTAGGCAAAAGACATATTGTGAGTGTGGCATTCTTTAGCTCTGTCTCGCGCAAATCATCCGCACGTTTCAATTTTTGGCTGGTGCCAATTACGAGGCTAAAAAATTTTATTGCGAGGGTGCCGCTGTCAACTGATTACTCTAATTTTTGGAAATATTTTGAAGATTTAAAAAATTTTTCCGAAAAAGGAAGAGTCACTTTAGGTTTGTGATGGAACAGTTTTGTGAAATAAGTACGAATAAGGTCATAGTGTGACATTGAAAACGTGTGTTTTTTTAGCACAATTAATGCCAATTTTTTTCTAGTAAATCGTACATAAATTACAAAAGTAGTCCATTAGAGACCTAGATTTGTCCTTTATCTTCGTTATAGAGAAAGAATTTTTGCAGAATGTTGACGAATAAGTCTACAATCAGTTGACAGCCGAAGCTCTATTTCTGGCTTAAATTCAAAGCGTTCCGATAGCCTTAATATAATTTCAAATATCAATTAACGGACATTATTTCTAATAAATCAAGTAATAAATAATTATCTAAAATCCAAAAACAACGATAAGATTTTTTTTGTTTATTAATCAAACGTCTAATACATTTAGGAGCAGATAATTTTAGAGAATAATCGAAAAATTAATAAAGCCAGGGATGGCGAACCTATGGCATGCGTGCCAGAGGTGGCATTCGGTAGAAAATTGTTGGTTCAGCATGAATTGAGGTACAAATCGAAATAATTAAAAATATTCTAGATGTTGTAGAAATGAAATGAAATATTACATGAATTGCTATTTTGACTGTTTATTATTCCGAAAATATCTAAAAAATATCGGTTTTCGATACTGGGAATTTTGTATCGATATATCGAAATATTAAATATCGCGGAAAAATATCGATATATCAAATAAAAAAATATCGATATTTTTTCGACAGCCCTACCCGGAGGATCTGACGATGCCTCATTTGTCCAAATTAGTCTGTCTGTCCTAACTCTAGAAGCAAACTTCCGGACTTACACTGATAAATGCAATACCCTAGTCAGGCAAAGTAAACCATAGGTAAATAAAATACAATAAGACCTCGCTTAATCTTGCTCCGCTTAACGCTGTTTCAGTATTACGCGATTTCGAAAAAAAAGTTCAGCCACTGTATCGTAAATTATGGATCAATTTATACAAGTTAATTTAAGTGTTGATAGAAGTTCAAAGGCAAGACGAAGTGTCATTGATGCAATATCTTGCTATCGACAACAGCTTGCTGAACAAAACAGGAAGAGGCAAATGTTCACAAAAAACAATATATATCAAATGAGGAGCCTTCCTCATCACAAACATGACTTCTTACTCTAACTTTAATTTGATTTTCATAAATGTTTAATGAACAAAAATCGATATTAGCAATTAATAAATCAATAATAATTAATGTGTTAAAAAACATTTCGCAATAAATGTTATAATATTAAACAAAAAAAGAACCAACAAATTTTCTTATTCTCGATTGTGTTTCACTTATGTCTATTTCTACGTATTAAGATGACCTCGTTTAGCGCTGTTTCGTATAGCGCAGGAACTTATTGGAACGTATCTCCCGCGTTAAGCGGGGTCTTACTGTATCATGATTTTTAAATTGTTAATGTGTGTTTTTTTTTGCATAGAACTTAGAAGTACTGAAGTTACGCTTGGTTTGAATGACATACATCGTACAGTTCATAAATGGCGTATTATCAACTATTAATGATCGATGAATGTTAATTAATTGTCGGGATTCATTTTGATTTGACCTAAAAACGACCATCTTATACTGAAGTGTGTATAATATTTGTAAGACACACATTCGGTATCGTTTATAATTATTCAGTTCCAGCTATCCTATTTTATCGCAAAGTTCATTGATTTTTTTGTATATACTTCTATACCAGTAGTTCGCAACTAGTGATCCGCGGACCACAGGTGGCCTATGGGAGACTCGAAAGTGGACAGCGGAAATGCCCGACAGCCATTAAATGTTGCCATTAAATGGAAATTTTAAAAGCGATATGAGTTGAACGAGATCGGGTGAATATATCCATGCTGATGACTATCATAATAAAAAATGTGTTTTCAAAACCGTTTTACTACTTAAACTCCTCTGAATTTGATTACAACTGGTAAGGGATACAGTACTGATTTAATTTCAGGCTGAATGGTCCACAAACTTCTACAAGTTGGGAACCACTGTTCTATACAAATACCTATATACATAAAATCGTAACGTATTGTCAAGACAGACCGATATTCCCTCTACGCCTGTATCATATTATATATACTTAAGTCGTTCGACTTCTGATTTCACACGACGTTCAATGAACTAGTGCGCTTAGTCGAAGATTTTTTTAACCGCCACCACGGTATAAGAAAGAATGGTAGTGTATCTTATATTCTTTTATACATAGAAGGGGAGTAGCGCTGCGAGCACACCAGCAATGCTTGCCTATGCGTTGGCGTTGCGTAATATACTTTGAAAATTGAATGTTATCTTTTTACTCTTTTTATTTAACACAGCAAGCATTGCTGCTGAGCTCGCAGTGCTACTCCGCGGGCTCTCCGTATACTAGCCCAATAAGAGACTCGCTTTTTTATGTGGGAGATATACTACCATTCTTTTTTATACCATGACAACCACGAATGTCGAGATAAAATATGTGGGATCATTTTTGGAATTTAGGTTATATCTCATTATGCTTTCATAATTTCGCGGTAAACGCCGGATTAATACGACTATATTCTATTGAAAAAATCCGCGACAGCCTAATATGTTGAGGTAGTCTACAAATCCGAATGTAACCGGACCTAGCTGCTAGTTATCGTTACTAATATTATAAATGCGAATTTGAGTTTGTTTTTTTGTTTGGATGTTTGTTACCTTATCACGCAAAAACGGCTAAACGGATTTGGATGAAATTTGGCACACAGATAGTTTATTACCTGAATTAAATAATAAGATACTTTTTATCCCGGAAAAACGTTAGGCTCCTGTGGGATTATCAAAAAAAAAAACGTCCATGGCCTATTTTATTCTATGATTTCACAGGCCATGGACGAGTTGTTGGTTGCCTTAATTACCAACAACAGACTAAAACATTCTGATATCAAATCTCAAATAAGTTTGCAAATAATTATAATTTTTTTAATTATTGTTTAAAATATTCTGATTAAAATTATTTTCTACTTTTTAGGGCAAAAGAAAACCATTATTTTTAAAATATTTTTTGAAATTTATTTTATTTTTAACTTTTTAGTCGTAATTATTTTTTTATTGAAATTATTTACGTTTAGCTGTTGGTTCCGCTGAAGTTTCCACTATTATTGTTGCTGCCGTGTTTCATTAGAATTGCGGGCGGAGCCACGGGGAGCGGCTATTAATTATAAATTCGATCGAACGAGCGCTCTGAGTTGAGTAATGAAACAATTAGTTATAAATTCAAGCGAACGAATGGAGTGAGTGAGTAATGAAACATTTAGTTATAAATTCAAGCGAACGAACGGAGTGAGTGAGTAATGAAACAAATAATTATAAATTCGAGCGAACGAACGGGGTGAGTGAGCAGTGAAATAATTAATTATAAATAGATTTCACTACTGTTATTGTTTCCGTGTATCATTACAATCGCGACCGGAGCCGCGGGGAGCGGCTATTAATTATAAATTCGATCGAACGAGTGCTCTGAGTTGAGTAATGAAACAATTAGTTATAAATTCAAGCGAACGAACGGAGTGAGTGAGTAATGAAACATTTAGTTATAAATTCAAGCGAACGAACGGAGTGAGTGAGTAATGAAACAAATAATTATAAATTCGAGTGAACGAACGGGGTGAGTGAGCAGTGAAATAATTAATTATAAATAGATTTCACTACTGTTGTTGTTTCCGTGTATCATTACAATCGCGACCGGAGCCGCGGGGAGCGGCTAGTAATATATAACATTGACCGCTACTTACACTCATTATGCCGCTGTTCTGCGATACATATACCAATAAGTTACGTATCTTATGCAACTATGTGTACTTATATGAATTAATTAAAATATTGTAGAATAACATAATCTCTGTGTGATTTATGTGTTGTTGCTGTTTATGAAAACAATGAGAACTATTTAGAAGCGTTTTTTTTCTTTAAATAAATTAACTATGTATTCACTGACGCATAAAAATATTCACTGTTGACAAGCTCATTTTACCTTACATAAACAAAACAAATCAACACTAAACCCGTATTCGGGATGTACCGCGTTCTAATCCCGGCGGGAGCAGATGTAACGTAGAGCATTTTCCTATTGTCTCTCGCCGAGAAACGGTAATTCCAGTACCGGCCATCTTGTTGCGGTTTTCCATGGTTTCCTTCAATTAGGTCCAGTTAAACATCGAGTTCAAGGCCACGGCTGAATACCTGTTAAACTCCTACGCTTACAAAGTTGCCTACCTTATCCCAATCATCATAATATATATATTATTAATACGCTAAGGTTAAGATGTTTACCTCCCTTTTTCAAAAAAAACCACACCATTGCTCCACATAAATTTTATATAATTTTATAGATAATTGCTTGCTCTACCGACATCAACAACTAAAAAATCTATTATTGCTTTTGTTTTTGCAAAATAATTAATTATAACAATTATACATTTATTCAGTATATGCAGCAATGCTGCCATGTGACGGTTCTAACTTTGAAACAACGTCAACATGATTGACGGTCGGTAAATTTTTTTTGTTTAATTTTTAATCAAAATTCACGTATAAAGACTTTTCGTATGGCGGCGCTTCAGCTCAACGTTTTTGATACTTGCGCCTCTATATAACAGTTTTAGAAAAATATTTTCTTGAACCGTCACTGAGCTTTGTAATGTAATACAACAAAAAGAAGAAAGTTATAAAGAGTGTGAGAAATTAGAAACGAATTTTAGTGCGAATTTTTCGCACAGGTACCGCTTGTTTCCTTTAATTCTTTCATTTGCCCATTGAAGTTTAAAAATGTAGAAAAATAACGGAAAGTGTAGTAGATGTAAAATAGTAATGGTGCGAATGTAGAGCATATATCTCTTCTGCGCACGCGTCGATTTTCCCCGAAAACAATAGGACTCTTCATATTTGCATATTAAATATCCTCCCAAAATTTGGTTTCAATCCACTAATCCGTTTGACATGTATCATGCTAACATACAAACAGCCGCACAGACACTTTGCAAAAATATGTTTTTAGAATGCAGAGGACTTCAAAACGAAAAAATATTGTAAAATTTTGAAAAGTGAACTTTGACCTAAATGAGTACCATTCGCCACAACTGAGTGGAAGGGTAAAATAATATTTAAATAGAATGATTGTTAATGTTCATAGGTATTTGGATTGACAAGACTTGTATTAATTAAAAATAATTCTTTAATATTTTCGTACAACGTTTCGTCTCTCTCGAGACTTCTTCAGGTACTATAATTAGAACACAAAAAAAAAAAAATTAAATAAATATCATTTTTACAAGTCAAGAGTTGTGAAAATATAACTAGTAGATATATATAATTTATTATGTTGAAAATTATCTACTAGTTATATTTTCACAACTCTTGACTTGTAAAAATGATATTTATTTAATTTTTTTTTTTTTGTGTTCTAATTATAGTACCTGAAGAAGTCTCGAGAGAGACGAAACGTTGTACGAAAATATTAAAGAATTATTTTTAATTAATACAAGTCTTGTCAATCCAAATACCTATGAACATTAACAATCATTTAGTAATATGGATATGAATATAGTAAATCATTTAAATAGAATGATCAAATAAAAAACGATACAATTTATTTATAAATATTTTATTTATTTAAATACTATCAGATAGTAGGTATGAATATTAAATACACTTTTTAAGTTTGTTTAAGTACAAACAATAATATATATTGCTAATTATTTTAATTTTTTAAGAGAGTATAAAAATGACCAGGAATGGCTAACAAACATAAATAAATTACAGTAAGACTTATCGGAATTCTAAAGGGAATGCACTAAGGCAAAATATTACACTAAGACGGTTTACGTAATATAAATTATAATGCAGAATGAATGATTAATTGATAAATAATACAAAATAATTATATAACTTATTAAATAATTTATAGTTTAAATTAGTTTAGAACATTTAAAATGAACGTTAGAAACAATGATTATAAATAATATTACGATAATCTAAAGTTAAAAGATTGCAACGTTGGCCTTATTAAATTGTATTGTAATTCAAATTAGAAACTAATAATTGGGAAAATAATATTATACGAATAAACTACAGGGCTTAATGTGTACCGTCCACTACAGAATGATTTTTAAGTTGATACTTCTTTTTTAACAGCGTGTAGAAATCAAACAGCGAACAAATATTTCAAGTAACTTTTTTATCTACTCTCAAAAATAAGACAGAAACAGTCATTCATTCATTATTTTATTGAATTTTGAGGTCGGTCTTGGCGGTCATGTCACTATGGAAATATCTTATGTCATTATCAAGTATCTTGCTACCTATTTGAAACAAAAAAAAAACCCGGGTCGCAGTGCCAAAACCCTGCCGACAATATAGTGTATTTGCTTATACAGGCAGTGTGGCTTTATTATGCAAACTTAAGTTGGTTTTTGGGCAAAATAAAAAATTTGACTCCTTAATACACCCCATAAAATAACATTTTTTTCTTAACTGCAATATTATTATCAATCTAACGTCTACACCGAATTAAATACACCCTTGAATAAATAAGTCACTTTCTAAAAATTTGTTTTCAAAAAATTTGTAAGTCCGGTCCTGTTGGGCCGATTTTATTAAAATTTTAGGGACACTTTTTAATTGCTACTAACGGGTTAAATGTCAATTTTGAAACGATTCTGAGAATTTTTTCGGTATTTTGGGGCCCAAAAACATTTTTCAACCCCTAAAAACTACCCTTAAAATGGCCCGATTACACCCATTTTAAATAGGCTTCTGGCGATGATGGATTTCAATACGTGGACCAAATTTCGTTAAAATCAATTAAGTCTTTCGAAAGTTATTGCCCGTACACACACACACACACACACACACACACACACACATATATATATATATATATAAACATTTTCAAAAATGGTGCCAAAGTGTTTAGGAGGTTATGAAACGTCGAGAAATTTTGGTCCGACCCCTAGGTCCCGCCATCCGACCGATGCCAATAGTGTACAACTGGGGATAGATTCTGTAAATACTTGATAATGACATCACATGTTTCCATAGTGACGTAACATAACGCCAGGACCGATCTCAAAATTTAGGAAAATTTAATTAAAATTTGAATGACTGTTTCCCTCTTATTTTTGAGTTTAGATAAAAAAGCTACTTGAAACATTTGTTCGTCTATTTGATTTCTACACGCTGTTAAAAAAAAGTATCAACTTAAAAATCACTTGTATATGTCTCAAATTGAGTGAAATTTTTTCATTGTTGTTTTTGCCTAAAAAACGCAACGGGAAAGGCAGCCAGATGTACAGATTCTCAAATTGGGAACACTTATACAGGTATTTTTTATATTATTTTGTCTTACGTAGATTTAAGAAAACTCGTCGCCAGCTCTTATTGCCTATTAATAATTAAATATGCTAAACAGATTTGAAAGACATCTCGACGTACTTTAACTCAGATGTTGAGCGTCTATAATGTATAATATCTCTCTCTCTCTTGACATATTTGATAATTTTCTGATTTTGGTAGCGGCAGTACAGCAAAGCGGGCGACAGGCTTCAGACTCGAAAATTTAAATTCTAACTGAAACAACAGCAAAACTAAATTTGAATTGCAAAACACAATACATTAATGACTAGGGTATATTATTAAACTGTAAAAATTATATTTAAAAAAAACTATAGGTGCGTTAGTATTTAATGAAAACATTCTATAAAAAAGTATTTTCAGGATAAAGTGAAAATGTCTTGGATTTGACATTCTACACTTTAATAGGGATGTTGACTGTATTTAAATAGAAACATAATTTTAGTGTTAAGTGGTAGTTGCTATGGTAGAAATACTAAAAAAACACTATTTTTCCTTATTTTTAAGGAATTCAATTAATATTTAATAAATAAAACGTAATTAAATCACTTTCAAGTCACGTGACAACGAACACCAATCAGAGTGAATGACGTCACGCAGTCATAAACGTTATCAGACGCTGTCAAAAAGCTTCATTGTTTGGTTAATATTGAAAATGTGTAATTTATTATTATTTATTCTATTGGAAACGTCAAATTACATGTAACTATAGCAACAACTACGAAAAAACCTTTCATCACCTCATCAGTTAACCAGCGTTTATGACTGTATGATGTCACGGCAGTCACGTGACAAGTATTGGCGTTTTGGAGAGAAATTTGAAACGAAATTTAAAATACATGATTTTTAAAGCTTGAGTCGTATTTAAATAAAAATAACACATATTTGTGACTATATTAGATACTTATGCACGATTTAAAACACTTTCTCAAACATAGTCAACATCCATATTAAAGTCAACCTCGAATAAATCTATTGTTAATTTTAGCGTGTTGATTATACAAAACATTAAGTTATTATTTTAAAATAAAACATAATATTGTTGAAACGACTAGGATCACTCTCGTCTATTAAATAATTAATTAATGTACGACTATTACGTAAGTAAGGTCGGCCGTACACTAACAAGTGACAGCTTGAAATCGTCGAACAACATAACAAACTGTTCAAGCGGTAATTGTCAACAGTTCGGGTAGTCACTATCAAAGACTCGCGTCAGAGGCGGATCTAGGTTTTTCCTAGATCTAGGGCTTATTGGATTTTTGTTTTGTTTTGTTAAAATCGTTAAATTAGAGTTAAAAATCAATTTTTAATAACATCAAAATCAAAGTTGAATTATGATGACTTTACTCAAACAATAATAAATTGATTGTTTACGGTATAGTGTGTGAAATCAAATTAATAAAAATGGATGACTACAGACTGTTTCAATAATTGTTGTAATAATGGGTGTTTCACAGCAATTGGAACAACTGTTATCAAAACAATGCTATAAATTCATCCAAAAAATGTCAAAGTTGAACCAAGAATATGTTAAAATTGATCCATTATAATGATAATCATTAATATTAAGTTATTAACTATGTGATAAGTGTTCATTGTGAATGAAAGGATATTAAAAAATTTATGATGACAAATTAATGTCTGTAGATCTGCCTCTGGCTCGAGTGTTTCTGTGTCGCGTTTTCTACTCACGAGTCATGTGTTTCAACTGTTCGGTGTAATCGTATCTGTGAGTGAAATTATTTCTATAGATATTTGTAGTTCGTTTTGCTTGAAGCAGCCAGTTTCGACTGCTTAAAGCTATCCGTGTACGGCCGGCCTACGAAAAAAATAATGATCTTATAAAATACTTATCGGCTAAAATAAAATAAGTTACTTTACATGTTTGTTTCAAAATTATGTTCTTGTTCGTGCCAAACCTCAGGAGTCTGCTTGTAGGGTTGAAGAAGACTATGTGAGTATTTTTAATATTTTGTTATAATAAGTACAACCTATATTAAAGTCTAAAAGTGAATTCAGTCTTTTCTATTTATTACATACAAGCGAAGCACATAAAGTGATGATAACCATTGTGACCGGATAATTTACCGATTAATTAACAAAATGGCGGTTTCCAGTTTTTCTTTCTCAGAACAAACAACGAAACAATAGGGCGGTTTTCAACAGTATAGAATCGAAAGAATTAATTAAATATTGAATTTATATTTAATCAAAACTAAAATTTCGAGCGGAAATTACAAACATGTTCAAAACTTTCTGGGCACTTTGTATATTAAAAATAAATAGCCACATTAATTTAAAATAAATAGCCGCGGTTATTTAGCCGAATGATTCAGCAGTTAATTAATCGGTAATTTCTGAGCTATTAACGTCTTACGTGCCTCAGCCTTGCTAAATATATCGAGTATTCAAATGAGGAATATAAATAAATAAAAATAAATGGTTTGAAAATTAAAACAATACGATTTTATGTAAGCAACCAACATTTTTTTTCTATAATATGCAAAGAAATAAGAACTAAGGAACGTTTAGATTTTTTAAAATAAATTAGTACTACCAACCCAAGTTTGGCACGCTGCCGTTGAGATACCCTGAAAGCTATGATGTATTGCCAACTGTAAAATGTACATGACTTCAAATAATGACTCTGAAGATTTTGAACAATTTATAAAATTACCATTAAATGAAACAGATTAATAATTAAACAATATTAAATTAATAGTTAGCTGCCTTTTTAAGGACATATTTGTTTTTAAGTTTAAATTGCAAAACACTATAACATTATCTATAGCACCACTTTAATACAGCTCATTATAAATATAATTAATTAAGAAATTCTTAATCTAAATAAAGTTATCAGTACTAATTTAACTGATGGTCGTCAGTTATATCTTCTATATAAATAATGGCACATTTGGTGAATCCACAGTTTCAAAAATTTTATATTACGTAGGAATCGTGTGAATATTTAAAACGTGACATAGGAAGTATCCAAGGGCATTAGAAATACACAGGTTACCTCGTCAATGAATGACTTCTTTTCTCATGTCGTGATTTTAAATAAACACCCAGTGTATTTATACCCTAAATTAAATAATTTAAAATACGTAAATTTAACAATTCGTAAGGCACTTTTTTATTTAGTTTTTATCTATGTGAGTACGTTTCTATTAGGTATTTATTTTTTTAAATTTAATGAAACACGATATAAAAATCTGCTAACCAAAATCTTGTTAAAGATTACTCATATTTTTTCAAACCGTTTATTTCTGAACAATGCATGAAAAATTTCTATATTTTATCACTCTCAACTTAATCATTCTAATTATTTATTTTAATAAAAATACTATAAAACACAAACTACTTACATTAAGTAATTTTAATCACAATTTATAAAAAAAAAAACTCTAGTACTGAATAAAAATGCTTTAGTGTTACTAATAGTTTTTGCTATCGATATTTTGATGACTTAACTAGCACAATATTTTGGTATCCATGTAATTTATATCGAATCACGTTGTTAAGAAATAAGTTAGGGATGACTATTGGTAACCAAAATTAAAACAAAACCGCAATATGCCAATCTAAAACGCCTGAAAAGTTATTGTTTTTTCATTTATGAACGTGTAATTAATCTAAAAATAATTTCTTTTATAAGTTATCTATCATCAATTCTGCGAGAAATCATTATCATGTTATAGTTTATTCATAATTAGGTAGTTTTTTCCGTAATTATCAAAATATCTACCACTTGAACAATGATATTATTTAAAACTTATCAAAGTGCACAAGACGCAATATATTATTTGACGGCAAATCCGATCGAAAGGGCCATTGAAACAGACGAAAACGGTCTATCGTTCTCTTGTTTTAAATCACTGTTTCTTGAATACGAACTGTTTTCATTCTTTGTAATTTGCGTAGTGACTGAAAAGTCAACTGATCGATCTTGATGATGACGTATTAAACGGCGATAGCCAATCCGATCGAAAGGGCCATTGAAGCAGACGAAGACGGTCTATCATTCTCTTGTTTTAAATCACTGTTGCTTGAATACGAATTGATTTCATTTTTTGTATTTTGCGTATTGACTGAAAAATCAACTGGTTGATCTTGATGGTGGCGCTGGTCTGGATAGCTGTGCAACGGATACATGGTCGTATATCTGGTTGCAATGACTGTTGGATGTTCCATTGAAGTGTAGATGATCCTTTCTGGATTGGGTGATATCACTGAATGATGTCGATATGGAATTACAGGTCGTTCTTTATCGGTATAGAGAACAACCGATTTGATGTTGTCGTTTTCAATTGGCGTTAATCTGTCTCTGTAAGTTAGGAAGGAGATGCCGGATGAAGGATGATATGCGTCGGTGTCGGGTGACAAACGTTCTTTGTACTTAAAATCTTCGATTGATTTGGATGGATAATGTAGCGGGACCGAAGGAGATCTCGACGAGGGTCTTTCAGGACTTTTAGAGCTCGATCTGTCGACACTTATGGCGGAAGAGCTACGAATTACTGACGGAATGCGAGGCACGATGACCGATGTTTGGAAGTCGGTGCAGTCGCGACGCGGGCCTCCTGGTTGTTGTTGACGAGACGTGCCGCCGTGGACACGCATGCAAGAGGATTCCTCGTGCTTGTATAGATATGACTTGAGGGCAAAGGCTTTGCCACAACGACCGCAAACGTGCGGCTTTGTGTTCGAGTGGGTTTGAATGTGAGCACGGAGATTTGATTTGTCGGCGAACGCCTTATTGCATATTGTACATCTAAATGGCTTCTCCCCTGAAAAATAAATAAATACGAACCTGAAGATGACTACTAAACATCCCTCCATAAAGCATTTATTAATCCATTCTTCCTAATCCTCAAAACAAATGATATCTATAATTGTGAATTTCATTTATTTTTACCTTATTTTAAAAATAGAACAAAATAATATTTGTTTTACATTTATGTATAACTTTGATTAACTACAGTATGATTCAGAGATTCTTTATCGATTTAAAATTGAAAAACGGCACGTCAACAACGTCTTAAAGCTCTTAGATTAGTAAAATCAAGTATCGGAATCCATTGTATCCATTTGTCGTTATATAATTTGAATAATTTACGTATTTTTGAATATAAAAATGATTATCTGTCCTTAGTTACGTCAACTTTTATATCGTTTAATTGAATCGCTTGCCTCAAAATGGTGGAAGACTGCGGTAATTTGTCAAATCTAGGATTTTAGTAATTCATGAACATCAACGCTATTAGTGTCCAAAATAGTATATTACAACACGAGGGCAGAAAGTTGCAATTTCTACCCTTGCGGTGTAATATACTATTTGTCCGTGTGTGAATAACTGTACCTGTGTGTGTTCTGATGTGGCCCTGGAGGAGCCAGGGTCGCGAAAAGCACTTGCCACAATATTGGCACTTGCAGCCCTGGTTGTGAGTGCGGACGTGCATGGAAAAGGCCGGCATCGACACGTACACCTTGTCGCAGTGCGGACAGCGACGCGCCTTCTTGTCGGCCAGCGAGCGGTGCGTTTGTCGGTGACGCGCCAGGTTACTCGACGTGCTATACCGCTTGCCGCATTCCGGACATTCGTGCTGCGCGTCCTCTTGGACGACGCCCGACGAACTCACTTCGCCGCCACCGACGCCACATACCGAGATCGTAGACGAATGTTTGTCTATACGGAATATAAACAACTCCCATGATTATATGAGAAAAACTTTCGGCGCTCTTTTGAGTCTCGACGTTCTTTGTAATTCTTGCGGTTTTTTTACGATTAACGAATTTTTTTAAATGATCCCTAAACGAGAAATACATTTCCAGAATTTGTGTCTGTCGGTACGAGCATCGCTCAAAAGCTACTAATAAAACTTGATATAATCCAATTTTTCCGCGTCATATTAGACTATTTGACTCATTAATTTAATTAATTTACCACATTATGACACAATTACGCTATTAGCGTCGGTCAATTGGCAGAATCTAGAGGTCGGACCAAATTTTTTCGACGTTTTACATCATTCTAAGCAATTTGGCACCATTTTTGAAAATGTTTATATGTATATTATGATATATTTGTGTGCGGGCAACAACTTTCGAAGGAGTTAATTGATTTTAATGAAATTTGGCTCACATATTGGAATCCATCACCGCACTAATCCTATTTAAAATTGACCCAATTAAACCACTTTAAGGAATGTATTTAGAGATTGAAAATTGTTTTGGAGCCCAAAAACACCGAAAAAATTCTCGGAACTGGTTCAGAATTTAAATTTGACCCTTTATTTGTGTATTTGGGCAATAACTTTCGAAGAAGTTAATTGATTTTAACGAAATTTGGCACACATTGAAATCCATCACCGCACGAAGCGTATCTAAAATGGGCTCAATTAAACCATTTTAAAGGGTGTATTTAGGGGTTCAAAATGATTCTGAAGCCCAAAAACAACGAAAAAATTCTCGGAATTGATTCAAAACTTAAATTTAATCCTTTACTATCAATTAAAAGGTGCTCTTACAATTTTAATAAAATTGACTCAACAAGGCGGAACTTACAAATTATGTGAAAACAGGTTTGCGGATGGAGAATTATACTTTTTGTATATAATTTGGTGCAGATGACGAATTGATAAAATCGAAATCAAATGTTAAAATTAAAAAAAAATATATTTTTTATTTTAGGGTGTGTATTAAGGGGTTTATTTTGTATAAAAACATATTTAAGTTAACATAAAAAAAAATCATAAGTTCTGTATTGGCAAAGGCACTACATTGTTTTTTCATTTTTGAACTAAAATGGTGTGAATAGTATATTACACCGTAAGGGCAGAAAGTTGAAATTCCTGCACTGTGTGTAACATGATGCCTTAGGGTTCGCCTCGGACAGTACAAGAATTTCAACCTTTTGGCCGTATAGTGTATATTATTTTTCTTCATAATCGGTCGAAAGTACGTACTTTCGTATCAGTGTTTCGGTCCGCCGTTACAGACGACATGCGAATAATTCCAGCAGTGCATAAATGTTAGGCTTTCTTCCTTAAAATCGAAGTACGTACTTTCGACAGGGCATGAAAAAAAATATTTTTAGTCAAAAATATGACGAACCGTATTGTATGATGTTATCTGAAGGTAGTTGGCCAGCGTAAGTCTGATTTGCCGCAATGATGGCTGCACGTCGATAGCCGTGCGCTAGTTGCTGTTTTCTGGAGGCCGACTTGTCGAACAATTTGTGCGCGTACTGCGTGTAGTGAGGTACAGGCGTCACGGAGCGGCGTCTATCGGCCAGTTGGCCAGTTGCCACTTCGGCCAGCTTGGTCAGGTTGTAGAGTTCATCGGGACAACCGTCGCTAGACGATGTCTCCTCGCCGCCGATGTCGCTGTCGCCACTGGTGCAACTGGTGACGCTACGACATCTTACTGCCGCTGTCGTAGCCGTTGTCGTGTCGCACGATGTAGCTGTATGGGCAGACGACACTTCGGCCAGGCTTACTTTTCTTTCAGGACTACTGTCTGTGAAAAAAAATGACTCTTAGAAAAGACCTCAATTTTGCCATTTCAACCCACTAGTCACAAGTAAATCAGAAGATCATATTATACCATTTACTACAAGCTAAACACATTTTTTTGACCATTCCAACTCCACTAGTCGCAATATTTTCGACAGTTTTTGGATGTTGATAGAAGTTCAAAGACAAGACAAACTGTCATTGATGCAATATCTTGCTATCGACAAATGCTTGCTAAACGAAATAGAAAAAGGCAAATGACATAAGATGACTTCTTCACAAAAAACACAATATATCAAATGAGAACCTTTCTCATCACAAACATAACTTTTATTTGATTTTCACACATGTTTTATGAACAAAAATTGGTATTAGCAATTAATAAATCTATTATTAATGTGATAAAAAAGTATTTAACAATAAATGTTACAAAATTAAATTTAAAAAAAAGTACGAAATTTTTTTAATTCTCGGTTCTGTTTCACTTATGACTATTATCTACGTATTAAGATGACCTCGTTTAGCGCTGTTTCGTATAGCGCAGAAACTTAAGCGGGATCTTACTGTATGTGCCAACTTTCATGGTGATCGGTAAAATAGTGTCGAAGTCTATAGATAAAATGCGGATATATATACAATAACGTTAAAACTTAAATATAAATGAAAGTATTGAAAAGCACGTTTAAAAATATACATCAGACAGATTTTCGAATAGGAAAACAAGTGTTTTAAGGATGAGGAGGAGGAGGTGATTTGTTTGGGTGGTGATGATGGTGATGATGATGATGATGAGGCACCGTAAGGTGGCAGCGAGGCACAGTGCCAAAAACGTATTGAGCCAAGCAACAAGTATCCGCAAACGGGTGTTCTCAATGACGCGCCAGAAATAAATGTTTTATATTTCCATCGTGCTATAGGTCTGTTGTGCTTTATCTATTCTAGGGTTATGTGATAGTGAAGAGCAAAATTAAAAAAAAAAAAAAAAAAACTAGTCGAATTCGTGGGGAGAGGATATCGTACCATTCTGCGAAAACTTTAAGACTTAAGATTTTCCTGTAAACTATGGGTGAGGTTCTATATTCCTTATTTTTTTTCAAAATTGTAGGTTCACTAGTTTCGGTGATAATCGGGGGGGGGGGGGGGGGTGCTCGATTTTCGTATATTTTGTTTAGTATCTTTTTCAATTTAAGTTTAAAAAAATATTTATACAAATTAAAATATTGATATACAGTAGACCCTCGATAAGTTAACAACCTCTGTAAGTTAAAAATTTTTGAATTCCCTTCCCCTGAAAGGATAAAACCTCCATTACTTAAATCACAAAACCTTGGTAACTTAAACAAATATTCTGAACATCGCCCTCGATAACTTAAAAAAACCCGGGTCGCAGTGCCAAAACCCTGCCGACAATATAGTGTATTTGCTTGTATAGGGCCGTGTGGTTTTATATGTGAAATTAAGTTTGTTTTTGGGCAAAATAAAAAATTTAACCCCTTAAAATAACATTTTTTTCTTAATTGTAATATTATTATCAATCTAACGTCTACACCAAATTAAATACACCCTTCAATAAATAAGTCACTATCTGCAAACTAGTGTTTTCATAAAATTTGTAAATCCTGTCCTGTCGGGCCGATTTTATTAAAATTGTGGGGAAACTTTTTAATCACTACCAAAGGGTTAAATTTCAATTTTGAAACGATTCGGAGAATTTTTTCGGTATTTTGGGGCCCAAAAACAGTTTTCAACCCCTAAAAACTACCCTTAAAATAGCCCGATTAGGCCCATTTTAAATAGGCTTCTTGCGGTGATGGATTTCAACATGTGGCCCAAATTTCGTTGAAATCAATTAACTCTTTCGAAAGTTATGGCGCGTACACATATATATATATATATATATATATATATATACGTATATAAATATATATATATATATATATATATATATATATACATATATATATAAACATTTTTAAAAATGGTGCCAAAGTGTTTAGGAGGTTATGAAACGTCGAGAAATTTTGGTCCGACCCCTAGGTCCCGCCATCCGACCGACGCCAATAGTGTATGTTGCCATATGGCAAATACACTAATAATATATTGATGACCCCCATAAGTTAAAGTATTATCAGTGTCATCATGAGTAAATATCCAAACAAAAGGTTTTTGAAAATGGAGATTGAATGAGTCGCCGCTAGATCCGCCAATCTCAATCAGTAGAGCAAGGAAGGCTGTGAACGATTTACGCGCTTTTATGGAGCGTTGTGATGATGTTAACGACGAAATTTTTTCTTCTTTACACAATATAGAAAACATAATTGATGTAGAAAATCAAAAACGCATAAAACGAAAAAAAATTGCTGATTTCTTTGTTTAAATAATTGATTGTTTAAATAAATAAATAAATAATTGATTCTAAATGAATAAATGAATAGATAAAAAACGTCTTTAAAATCCACAAACCTCGGTAAGTTAAAAATTTTACTCTGACAACTTCTGTAACTTCAACTCTTGATAAGTAAAAAACTCGATAACTTAAATTTTTTAACGTTTCCCTTGGATTTTAACTTATCGAGGTTCTAATGTATATAAATAAATATAGAAGTGAAATAATATGGAATGGATGTGAAAAAGATTTGAAGTCGGGGTTGGGATCGAACCCGGGACCGTTACACTAAGCATATGCATTAGCGGTTACTCCACAGTCAATTACAGCCAACTGGAAATTTTCACGGTATACCTGTTAGCTTTCTTATTCTACTACCTATATACTGTACAATAACGTACTATATCAAAAGTGAGTCGGACATTCCTTTTGTGTAACTCCCATTCGCCAAACGCGCGATAAGGAACATAGTTACACAATTAAATTAAATAATTTGTGTGTACATCCATGAACCGTGCTAGCCGTGGTTGATAAATGTACGCGGTTTTTTATGTAACGATTTTAGATGAAAAATTACATCCCTACTCGTTTTACTTCAGCCATAGGTAATTACATTGATGTGCCTCGCCATGTTTTAAGTGTTCAATGACGCCAAAAGCTTTCGATAACAAGGTAACAAACTCGTGATTCAGAACACTGTAAGTGCGTTTGTTCGGACATTTGAACAGAGCAGGCACGCAGAACTTAAATATAAGAGAATCATTTACCAAAATAAGTGCCTGGATATTGGAATTCGTGACCATAATAAGTACAGAACTGCCACTTGATCTATAAGTAGCTGTAGTCATCGATCAATTCATTCATAAAGATGATTATTATTAGTGTATTTGCCATATGGCAACATACACTATTGGCGTTGGTCGGATGGCGGGACCTAGGGGTCGGACAAAAATTTCTCGACGTTTCATAACCTCCTAAACACTTTGGCACCATTTTTAAAAATGTTTATATATATATATATATGTGTGCGGGCAATAACTTTCGAAGGAGTTAATTGATTTAAACGAAATTTGGCCCACGTGTTGAAATCCATCACCGCAAGAAGCCTATTTAAAATGGGCATAATCGGGCTATTTTAAGGGTAGTTTTTAGGGGTTGAAAAATGTTTTTGGGCCCCAAAATACCGAAAAAATTCTCAGAATCGTTTCAAAATTGACATTTAACCCATTAGTAGCAATTAAAAAGTGCCCCTAAAATTTTAATAAAGTCGGCTCAACAGGACCGGACTTACAAATTTTTTGAAAACACTAATTTGCAGATAGTGACTTATTTATTGAAGGGTGTATTTAATTCGGTGTAGACGTTAGATTGATAATAATATTACAATTAAGAAAAATGTTTATTTTAAGGGGTGTATTAAGGGGTTAAATTTTTTATTTTGCCCAAAAACAAACTTAATTTCACATAATAAAAGTATAAAACCACACGGCCCTATACAAGCAAATACACTATATTGTCGGCAGGGTTTTGGCACTGCGACCCGGGTTTTTTTTGTAATATAAAAGAAAAAGACACAACACAAACACTATTGTTTATACGCAACGTGTTACTTTAGGTACTAATATTCTAGCAAGAAACTTGATCAACCCCAACCAAGTTATTTTTGAAGTGAAACTATTTTAGCGACATCTGTTTGAAATTTTCTGTAACGTTAAAGGAGTAATGATTCAACGGCGGGGAAATATAAGAGAAACCTTGGTAACGCAATATCGCATCAATGAAACAAGTTCATAACTCTAAACCAGTTTCACTTCTTCCATGAGCTTATGTGAATGAGGCTCACACGTTTGAAGTGAAACTTCTTTAGCGACGTATCGATTTGACATTTTCTGTAACGTTAAAGGGGGAATAATTCAACGACGGGGAAAATATAATCTTGGTAACGCAAAATGAATAACGCATCAGTGAAATGAATTCATAACGCTAAAAAAGTTTCGCTTCATCCGTGAGCTTATGTGGGAGAGGTTCACACTTTTTTTTGTAATCTGCAGAGGTTAAAATTCTTTAGAGACTTATCTGTTTGATTTCCAACGCCCCGTAGTCCACAATAGTTAATTTTATATGAAATATTAATATAATTTTGCCCATAATATGCATCTAATTTATCTGTGTATCTATTAAAAATTATAAAGCCTCCATGGAAGACTCCAACGCCTACTAGTAGTCTAGATCAGGGGTTCTGAAACGGTTAATCGCGAAAGCTGTTAGATTCGATCGCGGAAAAGCATCTGCAATCTACATTTCCTTGGAAGACTACAAAATAATTCCTACAGATCACAACACCATCTATCTTATAATATAGGTGTGCTTAACTGCGCTTGCATGGTAAACAAATGTATCACCAATAAAAGTATATATCTAATTCTAATGCATATTTTTCGTTTATAACTGTGTCCTTGTCAAATCGATTACTTGTTGCTTGAATATTTTGTGATAGTCTGAGTAGCTCTGATCTAGACCCTCGATTAACCTTTAACCGGGGACATGGAGTCTCATAGGCGTCGCGCGTTTTGCAAATTCTTAGAATTGACCATTTCTCCTCGCTTGCCGCAATCCCCCGCTTATTAGTAGCTTTTGTTTCAGTAGTAAAACGACCGTGGAAGGAGACAAATGTGTCGTCGGTTGTATAACACGTGAGTAATACTTATCAAAAGATCGGAAGTAGCCTGTCAGGCTACATGTCCCTAGTTGCCATACAAAATAGTTTTTCGAATGTTTGACCACAAGTACAGTTGAGCTATCAAAACGAAAAAGTAAAAAGTGATTTATCGTATTACTTATATAAGGTCTACTACTAAAAGGGATGATCTCGTGTCAATTACCGCTGTAAGCTACCACTGCGTGTTATACTGTTTTTTTAACATTTGATAAAGCTGGTTAAATGTACTTAATGTTTTTTATTACGTACCAATGGCACAATTTTAAAACATCCAAATTGATTTTTATAACAAAAATTGACTTTGAAGTAGTAGCCTGTGAGACGTCATGTCCCTTATAGAATAGAATAGAAATTATTGATCCAAAGACATACAAATATGTATAGGATTCGTCAAAAAATAAAGATATGTTTACAAATCATTTACAACAAAATCATCCACCCTATACAGACATTGTTTAAGAAGAGCAGTTTTCAACTGTTTTTTAAATTTCGAAATTTTTAGATTTTTGAAACTATATGGCAATTTATTAAACAATTTCAAGGCGTGATATTCCGCGTTCTTGTTAAACAACGTCAGTGTAGACTTCGGCAAAATCACATTTGAATTATTCCTTGTGTCATGTCCATGGATAGCCTGAAACGTATCATAATTATGAATACGTCGTTTAATAAAACATAAAATAAAATAAACATATAGTGTTATAAATTAGTCATGTTACCATTTAAAGGTTAACATCGCATTTGCCGAGGAATTAGCCCTCTGAGATTTAATTTGGTGAATGGATTGGAGTGCAGAAGAAATGGCGTGCAGCCAGGGTTAAGAGTCATTCAACTTGTTGGTACAGAGATGATAAGATGAATGGAAGATTTTCGGTAGCAATCTGTGAACGCCGTGCAGTGAGCAAGCGGTTGTATCCCGTCTGTCGTACCGAGAGACGGGACACATAGAGAGTCGTCCCGGATGTGGTGCACGGACGTATGTTTATTTACAGTACAAGGTGCGTGTGGCATACACCCTCAACTCTTTGTTAGGCGTGCTGTCTTCCGCTTTCAAATCTATCTATGCACAACATGCCTGGATATCTTGCGTACGTTGAACTCGTCATGTCCGATTTTTTAAGAAACGCGCCTATATTATAGACAAGAGCCCGTGAGTGTCAGACCTTCGTTACTTTGTAAAAGCTGAAAGTTTCTCAGCGCATGCTCCTAACACAGGTATGAACGATGGGCGAACAGGTCGCACTGTTGTATAAAATGCCAACTTAATTTCGTCAGATTATAAAGCGTAAGTTTCTTACATTTTTCTTCGGAATAATGTTAGAAATCACGTCGTCCATTGCCAGACACTTAATATCGTGGCAACCCCTTGCCAGACACCCTTAAACTTCAATAAATTGTAACTGTAGTTACATTATAGCAGTGTTTCTTAACCTTTTAAGTGAGCCGCACCCCTCTGAATCTGAAATTAGGTCTCCGCACCCCACTGAAAAATGTGTTTTGGCATATTTGCGAAAAATCCGTAACCCTAATTTTTGTATGAACTTCAATAGCCCAATAATGCGCTATTCTAATAACGCGGTCCCGACTTTCGCGTTATTAAGGGGATTACTGTAGTTTGCAAATATTTTATTATCAAAAATTTATTAAATGATATTTAATAATTTGTAGATACTGTTAGGGGATTCTCCCGCACCCCCAAATATAAGGTATATTTGGGGGTGCGGGAGAAGCCCCTAACAGTACACCCAGGGGTGCGGACACCCGAGGTTAAGAACCACTGCATTATAGTATAAAATCTGAATTTTATACAGGTTACTTGGGGAACTATTAGAAGATGTTTTCCCAGTAGCCAGACAGTTTCGACGTTTCTAACCTCTATAGCCAGACAAACATATAGGGTAGCTGTAGGTGCGAGCGCATCAGTATCTCACTCGCATCTACCAATAGAGAAGCGAGCAATATTTCTCTACCGGTGACTTAGTCGCTAATATTTGGATTCCACTCATGAAGTATAGATATAGGGGTTTAAAAGCAATGTTTAAAAAATCTCGGGTCGCAGTGCCAAAACCCTGTCGACAATGTAGTGTATTTGCTAATACAAGCTGTGTGACTTTACGAAGAATATAAGTTTCTTTTTGGATAAAAAAATTAACCCCTTAAAATAATTAGTCTGGTACTGAACGTATGAGATAGTCACTACATGTGTCGTTTTGTTGGTCATCAGTTCTAAAATCACAGAAGGTACCTACGGGAAGCACTTCAGATAAAACCATCTTAACTAAAAAATAACAATATTGAATCGTATGTCACTATTCTTTATCGGCTTATTACAGCAAACCCGGTGTCTCCATGAATGAATGGATTACCGTAATGCCTAGCCACTTCAATAGAACAAGCTTTGTGTGGCCGCTTTCCACTTGTTGAACTTTGAATAGGTGCAGATATCTTATAGTAACATTAAAAATGAATGAAGTTAGGGCGGTTGTAATTTTAGTACAAGTTTATCTACTTTAAGTGTCGAAACTGATTTTTAATAATCTTATATTTGAAGACTCAAGTAAGTAAAGGTGGTACTCGTACGTCTCAAATTGAAAATTTTCAGAAAATAGCAAGACTGGAAACTTAGAACAGAAAGTCAAGTTCATTCCACACGTTTCAAATCAAATTTTGTAAGAGATATACATAAGACATTAGCGTATCAAAAATCTTTCACATACGATTGCATCAAATATGTGGTGGAATGATCTTCCTGATCAAAAATTATAATAAAAATATTTTTTTCTAAATTTATTTACAACTAGGGTTGCCATCCGTCGGGTTTCCCCGGAGTTGTCCTAGTTTAGAAGGCATCTGGGGAGGCTCCGGGCAGGGCTTCATTTGTAGTCCGTGTTTAAAAATTTTGTTTTCATAACAGAGTACTATATTAATAATTTGTGTTTTATTTTAAGAATAAAAAAAATTCTAACTGATTATTAAAACAATTTGTAACAAACTGTAATAAGATTCTGTTTTGTTAGCTGTACATTTAAAATGATGATAAAATATGATTAAATTTAATTTTAAAGGTTTGAAAATAAATAAAAAGGTGATTTATGACATTTTCAAATGTTTTTTATTACACTGACTAAGTTTAAAAAAACCTGTTGACATGTCCGGTTTCTGAGCTGTAAAATCCGGGGTTTTCACGCGTCTTGTCCTGGTTGCAAAATTTTAGAGATGGTAACCCCATTTACAACTAGCCGCTAGTCGAGGTTCTGCACGCGATTGAAATGAAATACAGCAGCGACATTAGTAGTGAAGCCTTCCGCTCCACCGTATCTGACGATTTACAACAAAGTGAAACCTTCTCCATGAAAAAATACCTATAGATATGTCAACTTTCATGGTGATCGGTCAAACGGAGTCGAAGGCTACGCCCGCAATTGAGATGAAATAATTTTTTATAACCTACTCGGCAGTTACAACAGTATTGGAGCTTTGAACTCTATCATGATTTATTAGTGTTTATGTTGGATTCTATCGGATTTTGTTCGCAATTTCATGGGTTTTAATTTTTTTGCGCGAAACCCTAATTCTTTTTCTAAAATGAAAGTAGCCTAAGCTACTCCTTATATCATCAACTATCTGCCAGTGAAAGTCCCGTCAAAATCAGTCCGGCCGTTTTGAAGATTAACCAGTTTTTTTTTATTTTAATTTTAAAAATTGGTTTTTTGATATAAGTACCGTACATACTTTCATATGCATTTAGTAAAAAGCTGTTATTTTGACATTACAAAAAGAACTTTCAATTTTATTTCAATGTATAGATGACCTATCTATAATATTATTAATATTTAAAAGTTACTATCTCATTTCGAATAGAATAATTTATTACTTGTATTTTGTACTTTTGCAGTAAATGTTTATTGTTATACTTTCCCAATTCATGACTTCATTCAAAGAATTATTTTTGCCTACTTTTCACAGAGCAGATATCTGTTATAATGTAATTTTAGCTACATATGGTAATTATTGGAATTTCCATTACAATCGAAAAACAAATTATAAGAGAATTCATGTATTAAAAGATAATATTTTCGCAATGGGTTCAGATTTTGTATAAACATTTATCTCATTTTCGTTTCAATTTGAAAAGAGCAATAAACTGTTTGTTATAACAGCAATTTACCTACACGTAAACACGAGCTTGCGTATTGCAAAAAAAGTTGCAAGTAAACTTTCCCATGAAAAACAGAATTTTACGACTTTTTAACGAATTATGTGTTATTGTATATTATTGAAACCAAATGCTTTAACATCGATGTAAACTTAAATATGAATACAAATAAAACTAGTAAAACCTCTTAATATTCAATTCACTATCTGTCCAATAACAGTATGAGTGTAGTGTTTGCTGAAGATGGGAGCTTTGCTCTCGAAATGTACATTCACTGAATAAATCTGTTACGGTAAGAAGTAACTATGCTTTCTTTTTAGTGTATTTGCCATATGGCAACATACACCATTGGCGTTGGTCGGATGGCGGGACCTAGGGGTCGGACCAAAATTTCTCGACGTTTCATAACCTCCTAAACACTTTGGCACCATTTTTGAAAATGCTTATATATATATGTATATATATATATATATATATATATATATATATATATATATATATATATATATATATATATATATATATATATATGTGTGTGTGTGTGTGTGTGTGCGGGCAATAACTTTCGAAAGAGTTAATTGATTTTAACGAAATTTGGCCCACGTGTTGAAATCCATCACCGCAAGAAGCCTATTTAAAATGGGCGTAATCGGGGCATTTTAAGGGTAGTTTTTAGGGGTTGAAAAAAGTTTTTGGGCCCCAAAATACCGAAAAAATTCTCAGAATTGTTTCAAAATTGACATTTAACCCTTTAGTAGTAATTAAAAAGTGTCCCTAAAATTTTAATAAAATCGGCCTGACAGGACCGGACTTACAAATTTTTTGAAAACACTAATTTGCAGATAGTGAGTTATTTATTGAAGGGTGTCTTTAATTCGGTGTAGACGTTAGATTGCTAATAATATTACAATTAAGAAAAAAAAAATGTTATTTTAAGGGGTGTATTAAGGGGTTAAATTTTTTATTTTGCCCAAAAACAAACTTAATTTCACATAATAAAAGTATAAAACCACACTGCCCTATACAAACAAATACACTATATTGTCGGCAGGGTTTTGGCACTGCGACCCGGGTTTTATTGTTATTGTTTCAACCACAGTGATCTTAATATATTTATTAGTATTTTATGTATCAAGATTGTAATGCATTATTTTATAACGAATTGTGACATTGAGTTCTGTGCCGGTTTTGATAATTCAAGGCTCATAGGTACAAAGGCTTTGGGGGTTCCCATGTAAGTAGATCAAGATTGGAAGAATATTAAAACACATGATGCAGTTTGTTAAAGTATAAAACAGTTTTTTTATTCATTATTGAAAACGACAAAGCTTAAAACTATATTTTAAAATCAGAGATATTGATAAGATATTGATATTAAATAAAGCATTTTTTGACTTTTTTATCAACAAAAGTTGTTTATTTTACACAATTTATCGTGTTCTGTACTCATTATTGCTAAACTATTCAAACGTGCTTGTGTCATCGAAGTTCGTGAATCAGAAACTGAATTTTGCATTTGGTTTTGGAGGCCCTTAATCTGTGGGGAGCCCTTGGGCCTGGGTCCCAAGTGCCTTTATGTAAATCCGGTACTACTTGTGTTAAAAACGAGCGATTAGCGAGTTTTAACAGTCACACAAGTCATAATGGCATTACAATCGAGATACATACAACACTTTTTACACGTAGATATCTTATATAAAATAGCTGATTTCCGCATCATAATAAGTATATTTGTAATATTTTTAACAGTTCACGTTCGGTCATATTGGTATCTATGTGAACTGTTCATCGCCTGCTTTGCTTCTCTGTCTCGCATATAGATTTAAATGGCAGAGATATAACGATAAAAGTAAAATCGCTTACTTTTATTTTATCTTATGTTAGGCAAAAGTGTAAAAACGGCAATTTTACTACTGCTATATAGGCATGAAAAGCAGCTATTTTATAGGAAGTCGCGCAAAAACTTGCACAAATATTTAATTTCTGAAAAGATGGTTTACTGACAGTTCTACTGTTGTTATAGATTGAAACTGTTAAAGAAATCTGTTAACAACTTAAAATGTTATTTAAACAAGATTATTTTGTATGTTAGAATTTAGGAACAGCATCTGTTGTCTTTTTTCACCTACAATAACATAACGTAATGTAATCAAAGTCATTGTGGTTGAAAATCCATTTGTAGGCTATATTTTTTTTTTTATTTAAAAAACGGTGTGCGGCAGCTAAGGCTAATTACATCGTGATGAAATTTGTAGTATAAGCATAATTAATGCGTTTTTTAGGGTTCCGTATACTTCAAAATGTAAAAAGGAACCCTTATATGAGAACCTCCTTATATAGGAGAAAACGGGTCTTGACAGACATACAGACGGCCAACGAGTGATCCTATAAGGGTCCCTTTTTTCTTTTTGAGGTACGGAACTCTAAAAATGGTTAAGATTCTCCTAAAATGTTACCAGAATTCACTCATAATCTTAAAATTTCATCAAAAAGATTGTTAAAATTAATCAAAATTATTGTCAAAATTTACCTAAAAAACTATCAAAATTCAGCCAAAAAATGCCTAAATTCGCCAGAAAAAACTTTATATTAACTATTTTTTACTAAACGATAAGTGCTCATTGTTAATATAAAAGTAACGAACATTTATAAATAATCAAATTTTGTGGGCCATTGACACATGAGGGCTCAGCTGGGCTTAAGCCTTATTAGTCCCTATGTAGATCCACCCCTAATCTGGACGACATCACAAAATATCCACGAGAAGTGGTGGGATTTGAACCCACAACAGTCAGATCATTACATCAAGCTCTCCGCCTATATATGGCTAGATAAATTAATATTGTTTACTAATTATTATGACAATATTATGTAAATGTTTTTTACTCGATAACAAAGAAATCAAATAGAAAGAAATATTTTTCTGAGTTTTCTTTTCTTGTGTTTACGTAGAACTGACTTTTAATGAAGTTAATAGGAAAATATAGGAAAATAACGAAATAAACAGATTATTAATTTACATGAAAAGTTTCCTCAGATTGCTTTCCCGTGACTCGTGTATTTTATTCTAGACAGCACGAGAGTTTGCAAGGTGGCGACGGCCGAAAATAGATCCCACAGGAATGTTGGTTCTTGAAAGGTTATGGCACCAAATCGTGACTGCTAATGGGAAAATCCCAAAACAAATATGCTGACCAACTCCGCAAACACCCCAAACTATAGTCCAGAAATTAAAAAATTTTAAGTAAATAATCTAAATAAGATACTAGAAAGATAATAGCGAAAAGAACGACTTCTGAACTTTAGAAAGTCTTATAGATTAATCGTCTGCAATTTTTGTCTAGTCGTGCTGAATCGATTTAGTGCGCTATATTTCCCCGCCGTTGGATCATTTCCCCTTTAACAGATATGTCGCTAAAGAAGTTTCACTTTGAAAAACGTGTGAGCTTCATTTACATAAACTCATGGAAGAAGTGAAACTTGTTTAGAGTTATAAATACGTTTCATTGATGCGTTATCCATATTGCGTTATCAAGGTTTTAATGTTACAGAAAATTTCAAACAGAAACGGTTCGAAAACACGAATTAACAAAAAAAAAGTGTAGGTTCGAATCCCGTTGCTGTTATTTACATTATTTGTTGTCGAGTATCTATAATATACAATATCTATGTAACAAAAAACTTTTTTTGGACATTTGAAATTCTTGTGTTTTGCATCTTCACTATAATAATAATTATCGTATTCGGCTGCCCCGGGGTGGATCAAAAAATATAGTCGACACTACATCTGCACTATAATTCGTTTCATGACTTTTATCACGATTTATTTTCGTAAAGAAACAAAGGTGGTTTCTTCACTTTGAAAATTTTGAACCTTAAAAGGCCATTGCAAATGATTAAAATCTATCCTGGATTTCCATTCAAACTGTATTTCTTTCACCTACATTTTCCGTTTACATATACATTACAATCGATCGCTTGTCGGTCCTGTTTATGTCGGATAACCAAGACTCGACCATATTTTGTAAACGCACGAACCAGTAAATACTACTAAATATGTTTTTTCATTAGTACCGTCTATAAAATAGTTGCTTTACATGCTTGTGTACAGGCTATGAAACGTCGCGAAATTGTGATCCGACCTTTAAGTCTCGCCATCCGACCGACGTCAATAGTGTATGTGCCATATGGCAAATACACTAAAAATAATAATAATATATAATGGCTATCTATATTAGGATAGATATGTATTCAAAATTGAAATAAATATAAAATACATTTTTACTAGAAAAAGGATTAACAATTGATCGTCTGCATAGTTTCCTATCGCGTTGGCTTATTTCTAATGTTTTCGTTATTGATTTTTACATCATCATTTAAGATTATCTACCTATTTTTTTCAATTCCTTAATTATACTGAAATATAACAAGTTTTGCTCTCAGAAACGAAAAAATATGTTTATCCAAGTTACTACATAATGCAGAAAAGCAAAAGAACATGACAATTCCAATTATACAATTGATTTAAAAAATGAGAATAAATTTGATTTTACGAAATATGTTTTTGCTACAGACATTAATAATTAAAGAATGTATTTTGGTTATTACACATTTCTTTTGAAATATAGCATGTAAATGCACATAAGTTGCAAAGAAAGTCAGTTTTCTATTGGTCATTTAATAAAATGGTTGCTAGGCAACCATTATTATTACTAAGTCATTTCTGTAAACAAGTACATATTACTAAAGTAACGAAAAGACAAAAAAAATGATTTTTTTTTCCTAAAATACTAGAGAATCAGAATTTACACACCAAAAATATATTAACTATTTTGTTTTTTAAATCACTACAATTGGTAACTTTTTAATAATAAACTAAACTAAACTATCAAAGTTTGTACACTTAAGTCACATAACCATAGTCTCTAAAGTGAAATATACATAAATTTTTACTAACCTCTTTGATCTCCGTCTGTCGTCATGTTGTATCTTCGATGTGTAATAAGAAAAGCTCTTGGCATTTTATTTTATAATATCAAAACTCTCACTAATCCGAAAACACTTGTTAGAATGGTCAAGTGTCTCCTAGTAACTAGAATATTAATTTTATGAAACGATTTTTATACATAGCCTTGAATTTGTTCTAAGTGATTGTTGCGTTTAAAAAAAAACTGAACATCAATTATTGTACTCAGTAAAAATTAACAGGTGAACGCTCGAGCGGGAACAATTTGAATTAATAAAATCCATTTAATTTATTTGATATACCATTTATTTAATTTAAATTTAGATCATTTTCTTATTTTAAAATATAAAATCCATACGTGAGGCAGTCGCGAGTTGAACTGGTAATAACGAATCAGAACATACTCTATATTAACAAACAGAAATGTTGAACGCGTGCCAATATTGCCGGAGGTAGGGGACCAAATCTTAAACACGTTCCTCGCACCCCCTGAGCCCTAACGTTCTCTTTTACTTCTTTTAAACACACATCACATTAGTGTTACATACTCCCCCGCTGGTTCTCCATTGACATCCACGATTATCCCCGATTCCCCCGCTTCTCTCGCGCACGATACAGATTTATTTTACTATGTACACCACGCTAAGACATGTGTGACATGTGGCTTTTTACACCAACGGGAAAGATTTTTTGTACAATTTATGTATGCAGTAGGTAAATGCAGTGATGTTATCCTATGTTGTCATAAAGACAACATTGTTGAAAATTGCAAAAACAACAAACACTTAGACATTTGTGGATTGTTTCAATCCAATTCAGTTTGCTACTATATTTAACAATACCTACACACCACAAGAAATAAACTATTGTGCAAAGTGGATTTAGATCGTTTATGATCAAAATCCCAATTGTGAAGAATTTTCCTCTAAATTGTAAATACACGAATCTTTTTAATAGATACTTGCAAGCAAATGGACAACATAAGAATATTATAATCATAATCTGATTATGGCATGAAAAAATAGTCATGATAATGGTAGTGATGATTCAAAAGGATAAATAACCAGCCAGTTAGCCGGGTAATATATTTTTATTAGCTTGCACAGAAAGTGTTTACACATGATTGTAAATTTCGAGATTGGGATGTGTTAGCCATCATAATTTTATGACCAATATCTACACTAATATAAATACTTATAAATACACTATCTTATTAACTCTTTTGATTCTACTGCTGTTTGGTTTTTTGTAGTTCTAAGAAACATAGCTGGTTAATTAAGTGGCTAATTAACCGACTAAAATGGTTACAATAAAAAAGCGGTACTTATTTTTTTTTTGCAAAATCGACCAAACAGGGACGTACTTACAAGAACTAATTTGCTAATATAGTGAATTACTGAAGGATGTACCTACATAATAGATAAAATGTGTACCGAATATTGAAATTGTGACAAAATTAATCATTTTAAAGCAGGGATGGTCAAACAACCGATCGCGGAAAAGCATCTACAATCTGCATTTCCTTAAAAAACTACAAAATAATTCGTCACTTATAATTACCTACACGTCACAGCGTCATCTATCTAATAATAGGTGTACTTAACTGTGCTTGATTAGGTAAACAAATGTATCACCAACAAAAGTATCTATCTAATTCAAGTTCATATTTTTCTTTTGTAAATGTGTCCTAGTCTAGTCGATCGTTTGCCGCTTGAATATTTTGTGGTAGATCGTCGCCATTTTAAGTTTCAGCAACCCTGTTTTAAAGGGTTCGTTTTTTCTATTTTGTCGCATAAAGTATGCATAGATACACCTATGCATGAAGGTGTTATGAATATACATATGTATGCAAGGAGATTCTAAACTCTGATCCGATTTTTCTTAAATATATTGTAGCCTAATTTTATCCTGATTGTTAATAATAGTACATCGAGTGGTTGCAATGTTGCATGCATTACAGTATTAGAAAAAGTTTATATTTTGTTTATTTTACTTGAATGATCGTTCGGTGTTTGTTAAAATTTGATAGTTTACATTAACAACTTCCGCTATTTGGTAATACCTACATACAGTAAACACATTAACAAAAACAAAAGGTTCAAGACGTTACAAAAAAAACTAAAAGCAAAACCTTTTTAATCGGTAATATAATAATTTTCTACAAACATTTAAATTAACGTGACTTATCCCTCAGATTGTAAAATGTGTTCTCGGGAAATTACGAAATGTGGTCGCAAAAATCATTTTATTACTGTTTTTATTAACTGCTATTAATCATTAAGCTTCACAAAAGTTGGCTTGCTACTTAAAAATTACAAAAAATCATTTTTGTTTTTGCCTTAAAAAATTTAATAAATCAACGTGATTTCCGTCAATATTTCTTAATAGCACGTCACGAAATTTCGAAATACGGGATACTTTTCTTTTCTTTGTTTTTAAAGTGAAACTTCTATAGTGAGAATAAGTTTGTAAGGCGATAAACAAAAATGTGACATAGAGCTAAGTGGATGAACTACACAAGAAGTGCGGTTTTTCACGGGTAGTCAAGAAGTTTCCCTTCTACCGGATGGGCTTCAAATTGATTGCAATAAAAATATAAAGAGGATATATTTTTCTTACAATCGCCGATATCGCCAACTTTAATTGCTTTCATGTTGCCTCGTGTGCAAACGACCTAATACAACAATGAGAATTGCATTTTCATATAGACAAAACAATTTCGTTTGAAGCTATATTTGTCTCTTTAGAAATGCCTGTCTTGAACAGCGGAAAAAATGTTGTACTAACTGACTTAAAATTCATAGTATTTCATTTTCAGGGATTGTTGTTTTAGTGTTCAAAAATTTAAATACAGAAAATCATTTTTTCATTCTGAAGTGAAATATATATTTTGGAAAAATTATATAGTATATCCAAACCACAACAAAAAAAAAATACAGATGTGAATACAATATATATGCGATAAAGGAACATATACAATATTAATAACAATTACTTATTATTATAAATTAGGGTTGCCATCCGTCCGGGTTTCCCCGGATTTGTCCTAGTTTAAAGGGCATCCGGGAAACGTCCGGGCGGGGCTTCATTTGTAGTCCGGGTTTAAAAATTTAAAGTCTTGGGCCGCCCCCGACACACGCACTGTGTGTTTTATTTTAAGAATAAAAAAAAATCTAACTGATTATTAAAACAATTTGTAATAAACTGTAATAAGATTCTGTTTTGTTAGGTACATTTAAAATGATGATAAAATATGACTAAATTTAGTTTTAAAGTTTGAAAATAAATAAAAAGGCGATTTATGACATTCTCAAATGTTTTTTATTACACTGACTAAGTTTAAAAAAACCTGTTGACATGTCCGGGTTCTGGGCTCTAAAATCCGGGGTTTTCGCGCGTCTTGTCCTGGTTGCCAAATTTTAGAGATGGTAACCCTATTATAAATGAATATGAGAAAATATATTTCAAAACGAATAATATAGATTGTAGTAACTATTTTATTGTAAAAACCGGTCAAGTGCGAGTCGAACTCGCGAAAAGAGGGTTCCGTACTATTCCATTTTCCGTGAGTACTTTAAGACTTAAGATTTTCGTTTAGATTTTCCTGTAAACTATGGGTGACACACTTACACCTGACGTTCCCTATTTTTTTCGAAATTTTAGGCTCAGTACTTTCGGAGATAAGGGAAGGGGATTGTCAATTGTTCAACTATTTTCTTAAATAACTTTAAAACTATTTATTTTAAAATTATAAAAAAAATATATAGTTGAGACCCTTAGTATAAGCCCTTTCATTTGATATGTCATACGGTACAGTTTGCAATTTTTTTTTTCTAATTTTTTCCCCAAAAATGACCCCAATGTTCCAAATTCATTTATTTACGTTACACGTCCGTCTTTTGGTCACCGACTTACATATGTGTACCAAATTTCAACTCAATCGCTCCAGTAGAAAATGATAAATTTTCACCTATTTTTTTAAATAACTTAAAAACTATTTACTTTAAGATTATAAAATTATATATATTTGAGACCCTTACTACAATCCCTTTCATTTGATATGTCACACGGTACAGTGTGTCAAACTTTTTTTTTAATTTCTTAAAATTTTCCCCAAAAATGACCATAATGTTCAAAATTCATTTATTTACTTTATACGTCCGTCTTATGGTCACCGATTTACATATGTGTACCAAATTGCAACTCAATCGGTCCAGTAGTTCGGAGCAAACTGGCCGTGACAGTGGGACGGACAGACGCACGAGTGATCCTATAAGGGTTCCGTTTTTTCCTTTTGAGGTACGGAATCCTAAAAAGCGCGCGGTGCTTTTTACTATAATTTTATGATAACTCTACTTTAATCAATAGCTACCAATGAAATATTTACAATAATTGATATCATGCAGTCGACGCTTTTTTATAATAAAATCACTTTTTGACAATCACTTTATTCTTATGTGCCATAACAAATGAAATGGTTCGTCTTGAGAAATACAAATATATTTCTTTTATAATTTATTTTAAAATGAATAGTTTAAAAAATATTAAAGAAAATATACGAAAATCGTGTATACGCCCTTATCTCCGAAACTACTTAGCCTAAAATTGTGAAAAAAGAGGGAATTTAGGGCCCTACACATTGTTCACCAGAAAAACCTAAAGGAAAATCCTATGTCTTAAAATTCTCACGGAAAACTGATTGCTCCACGCGAGTTCGACTCGCACTTGACCCATTTTTATTTCTGTAGTGTGTAGTGTAAAAACAGTTTCTTTTTAAAAAAATAAGTGAGAGTCGACGCCACTGATATAACGGTGAATTGTTGTAAGCATTAGTCATCGGGTGAAGCGTCTAAATCGGTCGCATCGTCGCTTATTGGTGGACGCTGCGGCAGCTGTGCGTTCTTCAAGACGACGGCGGCGTCGTCGCGGTGTTGTGTTATGTTGCGTTGTGTTGTGTTGGCACGTCGCCACCAACCACTAGTCGACGCCGCTATGTCAGTGTGCATCGCGACGCTCGCTCAGTGGCTGTTGCACAAACAGAATATATACCTATCCCTGTACCAGATATAGCTCGCTTATCTTCATTATAGTCCCTGTCTCTTAAACAGTGTGGAAATGATGCCAACATATTTCAACCTATCCCAAAATTATAATGCAAATAAAATATTACACCGCACAAGAGCCGCAAGTTGAATTTCCTGCACTGCGCCACATTATGCCCGAAGCGAAGTCGAGGTCATCATAATATGTCGCACAGTGCAGAACTTTCAGCTTTCTGCTCATGTGATGTATACTATTTTTCTTCATACCCGGTCGAAAGTACGCACTTTCACCAATTTATAAAAAGACTAATTACTTTCAAGTGAGCGGTGTTGAGGTTATACGTAATGACCCATGGATCTAATAATGTCCACGTAATAGCAGCAGATGGCTACCTACTACTGCGCATAACAAAACTGTTTAGGTCCGCGTATACAGACGATATGCGAGTAAATCCAGCTGTAATTACAACAATGAATAAATGTTATATTTTCTGTTTTAAAATCGAATCAAAAAGTCCGCACTTTGGGCATGGTATGAAGAAAAAAAATGTTGCATTCCACTGAATGATTAAATTATTCGCATAGCGAGACCTAGAGTTCGAACCAAAGTTTTCACGTCATTTTAAGCAACTGGGCACCATTCATTTTTGGAAATGTTTATACGTGTGGGCAAAAACTTTCGAAGGAGTTAATTGATTTTAACGAAATTTAGCCCACATGCTGGAATCCATTACCGCACGAAGCCTAATTAAAATGGGCCCAGTTGGGTTTTTTGGCCTAAAAATACTGAAAAAACTCTTAGAATCGTTTCAAAATTGAAATTTAATCTTTTAGTAAAGATTAAAATGTGCTGTTAAAATTTTAACAAAATCAGCCTGACAGAACCGTGTGGTGTACACTATTTTTCTTTATACCCAGTCGAAAGGACGTACTTTCACCATTATATAAAAAGACTAATAACTTTCAAGTGAGCAATTTCGAGGTTATACGCAATGTTAGGTTCTACTGGCTGGCAGCAATCTCACGTATCACGACAAAACGTTTTCGTCCCGCTGCTACTTTCTTTTGGCTCGCTGTTAAAGATGGTGTGCGAGCAATTCCACCAGAGCATAAATGTTGGACTTTCTGCCTTAAAATGGAAGCCGAAAGTACGTACTTTCGACCGAGTATAAAGAAAAGTACATTAATCTATTGTGACTTATTATATGAAGAGAGTGGTACGCAATAATCGAAATAAATTTAGATTTCTAAATAACAAAACAGGAAACTTGAAAAGCTTTTAGCTTCAACAAATAAATATAGTGTAGTTACGTCCTTCAAGGCAATGTCTGAATGGTACTAGTTAGTTTATGTTAAACGAAGCTCGTATATATAGCTGGATCAAATACTGCATGCGATATTACAATATTATACAAATAATCTTACTATGGTGTGCGAGCTGGGTAGAGTAGGGGTGACAGCACTAGACTCGCATTCGGAAGGTCCGGGTTCGAATCCCGGCGGGGCAAATGCGACTGGGACTTTTTCCTACTGCCTCTCGCCGAGAAACGGTAATTCCTGTACCGGCCATCTTGATTGACGTTTTCCATGGTTTCCCTGAATTAATTCCAGATAAAAATATTGAGATGATTCCTTATTCAAGGCCATGGCCAATTACCTATCAAACTCCCAGTTCAAAAACTACCTACCGTATCGTAATTTCCTAAAATTCCTTCATTCGCCCATTGTTGTTAGTTAAGTTGAAGTTTAAGAAATGAAGAAAATAACGGGAAGTGGTAAAATGGAAAATAGTAATGGTGCGAATGGCGTCTGTTATGACATAAAAGTCGACAAACGGATGTTAAACGCATTATTATTATTATTATTATTATTATTATTATTATTATTATTATTATTATTATTATATAGGAGGTACGTGCAAAAAATGTAGTGTGTAGTAATGTTTTTAGGACTCGTGTGACTGTTAAAACTCGCTAATTGCTCGTTCTCTCAACACATTGTCACATCTCGTCATAAAATAATGCATAAACTACTATTTCTTATAGATTCTATAATTTTAAATATCAATTTTTTAACGTTTCTAAATACTGTAATATAGTGAGTAAGCTTTGAAAAAAACTTCAACATTTGTAAAAATAGACTTACATACATTCATACACTCGAAAAACATTACCCTCCTTCTGGGGCAGTTGGGTAAATATAGAAGACCACTGAGTGCTCATAAAAATAGCAATACTAATATAAACGACCAGTGATTTTCTTGTTACAAATATTGAAAATTATGTTGATTAAAATTGTTTTTATTTTTTTGTGCAAAAGAAAACAATTGCTTAAAAAAATTTATTTTTGAGATTATACTTCCTTTGGCGCATTGAGGATAAAATTTTCTCTGTTACGAAAGTTGCGCACGCAGCATGAAACGAAAATGAGACACCATGAAGTTAGTTGTTAATTTAATATTAATGTACTACGTGTATCGGCAAGGTATAAAGCTAACTCTTCGATGCAGTATAGTTTTACTTTGTATTCATAGATGACACGTCTCATTTCTCTGTTACAATGTGCTGTCCACCTATTATTTAAAGTATAAATAAGTAGGTACAACTCGAAGTGAACAGGGTAACTTTTAACTATATTTAGCATCTCCGTAGACATCCTATTTTATTTTATCAATGTAGATCTTTAACGAAAATGTAAATATCAATTATGGCGATCACGCCAAAGAAGTATAACTTCTGCCGCGGGTACATAAGTACATGTACTATTTTAAATTTTATTTAATTTTTTTTCATAATTAATATTTCATGTTGGCTTATTATAAATACCAACAATTAAGGTAGTTGTCGTGGTACAATATTGTCAAAAAGTTATAGATTATACGCGCCACAAAAGTATACTAGCTTATAGCTAAGTGATCCATAATTTGTACGCAAGACTGTACCCGTGGAAACGTAACCCATACAGTATTCATATGCATGTATACTTTTCTATAAATTGTTGCACTTTAAACCGTTATTTATAAATAATTAGACAGTCAAAAATTGTTTCTTATTTTTTTTAAACTCATAACAAATGCATTGAAAGACTGTTAGTTTTTGGAAAGTTTCTGGCAGTTAATTCTTTTTTCATAAATAAAAAACTGGTTCAGAACTACAGAGATCGAAATATACAATCAATGTTAATTATCCAATTTTTAATTGAATTTATCTCGGATTATATACGGTCGATCGACTTCAAATTTTCAGGATAATTGTATTATCATGTCCTTAATAAGTATACAAAAATTAAGAATTTTCTGACGGTGTGCCTTAACCACGACAACTACCTTAAGAAACATATCATCACCAGATTTAAGAGCACATTGTGCTCAATCTATACATAATTATATTTCTACACCTTTGTAAGCATTATGCACTGTTTTCTACCGAAGGCGC
The DNA here is from genome assembly GCA_034508555.1 of Venustoraphidia nigricollis. Taxonomy (NCBI): domain Eukaryota; kingdom Metazoa; phylum Arthropoda; class Insecta; order Raphidioptera; family Raphidiidae; genus Venustoraphidia; species Venustoraphidia nigricollis. The sequence continues at coordinate 1,286,118 of JAVRKA010000030.1, forward strand.
GGTGAGGGGAAATGCGTACAGCCCGAGTTCAAGAGGGCGACGCCCCCATATCCGGCGTCTTGCACACCGGCGGACGTCGACGCTTGGCATTTCTTTTCACGCACCGTAATCAGGGATGAGATTTATATATGAGAATTATTTTCAACTGAAAGTTCCTGAGTATACCAGCTTTTCAATATACTCCCTTCTTCATCCGCATAGCTCTACGTTACGAGCAGTTTAGTGTGTGTGTGTGTGTGTAAATTGCATTTACAAACGTTTCGAAAATCTCTAATTTCTATGAAAAATATTCAATCTTTGATGTTAATGCTTCAAAATAGACTAGAAATATGTACCGTTCTTGTCATAATTTATAAATTTATAAAGTTTATTTGATGTAAGATTCTAAATAAATGATTTAAAATCAGATCGAAACAAGAAAATTAGCATAAGTTTTACACAAATTTTTGTACAGAAAATATTAAATTTGAAAAAAATTATTGAGCAAGTCAAATTTGTCAGTATTTTTAATATAAGTTTGCAAAACGTTAATTGACCTTACCGCAATTCGAAATCTTGTGACGTGTTGTAAAGAAATATTGACGAATAATACATGTTTTGATTCAATTTCTGTCAAAATTTAGTTTCAATTCGCTCAGTCGTTCGACCTGTATCGTACTCAAAAACTAACACCGAATGAACTTTCTCCAGAAATATGTTTTTAAACTCAGGGGAACTTAAAATGAAAAAATAATGTAAAATTTTGAAAGGTGAATTTGGAGCTAAATTAATGGTAGTCCTTACTTGTGGAGTTAGAATGATAAAAGCAAATCGAAGTATTTAGTGGTATATTATATTGGTGTATACTATTTTTCTTTACACCCGGTCGAAAGTGCGTTTATTATCAAAATTTTTAATTATTATAAAAATTACAACCACGTTCCAGCAGACAGCTTGTTATGCGGCCATGTTTAATTTTTGTTCCTTATTTCAGCGTTGTTTTGGACATTCACAATGCATTGGGTTTTTTTTCTGTCTTGCTCTAGTGTACTTACTGGGTATAAAGACAAAACTCTTTCGTCCCGCTGTTACTTTCTTTCGGCCCGGTGTTATAGATACCGTGCGAGTAATTCCAGCACAGTATAAATGTTAAGAAAGTACGTAGTTTTGGCCGAGTATATAAAGAAAAAAAGTATTAATTTCAATGGTTTCATCCAATATTATATCTACGTCCAACTTTATTACACTAAGTTGTATTTTATTTAAGAATACGTTTGCTACATATTTTATAGTTTACACTTATAAATTTAATAGAATTATAAAACCCTTTGCATTTAAATTTCCATGCGTATATTATGTTTAGGATTTAACCACTTAACATTTCACACTTAACATTTTCCGTTTCCGTTGTTTTTAAAATTTATATCCTTTTCTTCTCTTTTCTAACATTCATTTTCTATTATTAGCATAGTCTTATGATTTATAATTAGTAGTATTATTTATACAGTCGATTCCTCTGTATAGCCTGTACTACCTCTTGTTTGTTGGAAATCTATTAAACAACAAATACGAAAATTGTGCAATCAACTATATATGGGTAGTTTAAAAATAACACCAACCTTGGGGTAGTTGAGGAGAAGAGTAGCGTTTGTTCGCCAAAGCGTCGTTTCAGCGTACAGTGTATTAAAGATGGGATATTTTGAATGAAAATTTTCGAACTATTCGATTATTAAAATGTCTCGGGAGGTTGTTCAAAATATTTCGAATGATTTTTATACCTCCGAGTAACGACTTATATTACTATCTCCAGTATTAAATTAGTACACAACGCTCTTTCTTTACTCTTTAAAACACTGCATGCAATTGTCTCTCTTAGATTGCATTTCACAGTACGTATTAAATATACAGGGTGTCCGAGAATTATCTTTACAACTTTGAAATTTAATAACTTTTGAAATAAAAAAGATATTCACATTCTGTGTTCTGCAGTTATTATTGCAACTCATAAAGTTTTTTTCTCTGGGGCTATTTGAAGGATATTGTTTATCGGAGAAAGGTTACTGACATTGCTGACTTAAAAACCCGCATTACAGAGGCTTTTGCCACTGTCACAGACGGTATGTTACAGCGTACCTGGCAAGAAATCAATTACCGACTGGATGTGCTTCGGGCCACACGTGGTGCACATGTAGAGGTGTTAACCTAAACACAACAAAACTTTATGAGTTACACTAATAACTGCAGAAAACAGAATGTGAATATCCTTTTTATTTCAAAAGTTATTAAATTTCAAAGTTGTAAAGATAATTCTCAGACACCTGTATAATTACTCAGTCTTTTATTTGCCACTGTTCTATGAAGCACTGTAAGTCTCATAATCGAAGATTCATTCGTTATAATAATCATATCGAATGCATAGACAGAATGAATAGTGTTTTCACGCGTTTCTTAACCAATTCAAAAATCTAAAAATTTAAAAATTTAAAAAAGAGTTGAAGACTGCTCTTCTTAAACAATGTCTGTATAAGGTGTATGATTTTGTTGTAAATGAGTTGTAACTTATCTTTGTTTTTTGACGAACCCTATACTTATTTGTATGTCTTTGGATCAATAAATTCTATTCTATTCTATTCTTATATGCCTTCCACAGTATTCAATACAATTACTTACGTTTTTTATCTGCGTCATTATTTTTATCTGCGTTATTATTATTATTAATATTTCTGAATTAGGCAGTATCAGAAATCTACAATATGAAACACTCACTAACTCTGTTCGAGGGCAATTGTAGATATATGTGTACAAGGATTTTTAATAAGCTTCCAAGACCTATCAGGTCAATAAAATCATTTTCTTCTTTTAAAACTGCAGTCTTCAGTTTTTTGATTGATGCGGAATTTTATTCTTTGTCAGACTATTTTAATTAACGTTTTATTATTGTTGAACTTTTTTTATTGTTAAACTTTTGTTATTGTTAAACTCTTATTATTTTTTATATTCTTATTTTACTGTAATTTGTATTGACTTGTTACAAACTTTTGTCACTGTACCTAATAAATTTCTATTCTATTCTATTCTATGAAGCACTGCATGTAGGTGACTCTTTCAAGACTGACAATCGAAACTGCGAGCAAAATTTATTCAAGAGTTGAAACATTCATTCGTTCACGCATAGTACCAACACACCTATTATTATGATACATCAGCTAAAGGAATCATTTCAAATAAATCATTCAATTATAAAAATCTTTCGCATAGCAACCTTTCGATTATCAAAATAATTCGATTATTCCCAAGACTACAGTGACTACTCCAAGGATGTTATAATCCTTGGTTCACTTAGATCTCGCTTCAACCAATCCGAGATTATGAGTTCGGAGAGATTAGAAATCTTCTGCCGTTAGGGTACGTACGGGTCATTAACATATCCTTCCATTTGATCTTACTCTACATAGCCGTTCATTTATCAGAGGCGTAACACAGTGGAGCCTGAATATTTATTCCCTGTTCTCCTATATAGTATATACAGGTAAACGTCGTTTTGCGCCGGTTCGATTTACGCCGATTCACAATTATGCCGATTGGTGCGCCGGCGGGGATTCCCCGGTTAGGCCGACAGTAGGCGCCGCGATTCTGATAGCAGACACAATTTTATACGTTTTATTCTATTATTGTGTACGCAAGCAGCCTATTGTGTGTGTGAAATTGTTTCCGAGTTAGTTTTCGTTTTGTTTTTAAGTAAAATAAAAAGGTATATTTATATTTTTTATTTTATTATTATTAAAATTAAAATTAAAAGAATATTCAATTTGTAGTTTCATTATCGGCGACAACAGTGATTCAGAACCCATACATTGTGCGAAAAAAGCACGAAAAACAATAAGCCTGAAAACAAAAATGGACGTCATTAAACGTCTTCAAGACGGCCAAACCCGACCTGTTGTCTGCAGAGCTTTAAATTTACCCCCGTCCACTGTGACAACAATCATGAAAAACGCTGAGAAAATAAAACACAGCTGCCGTTCGACCTTATACTATGATTTTGCAAGAAATGAAGCAACAATCAAAGCAAAGGAAATTGGATGCTTTTTTCAAAAAATTGTGAGAATTTAATTTATTACCGACGAACTGATGAGTTAGTTTTATTTAAAGAAAATATTTATATCAAGAGATTATTATTTATTTTGTAAACGAATTTTCACTGTATTTATTAAATGCATTCAACATTTATTTTCCATATATGTATAGGATATGTATTAAACAAACATGTTAGATTGTTCTTAGAATTTTGACAAGGAACCTAACCTTATATCGTCCATTATATTCGCGTTCATTTGACGCCGATTTTTTTTACGCTGGTTTTTCTTGGAACGGAACCCCGGTGTAAAACGACGTTTACCTGTATAGTATTAATCCTGTGCGGATTAAGAGCCACGAAACATATCGATGTGATCACGGAGGTGGATGAACCAACTGAATAGTGTTTTATCAAAGTATTTGTGGGATTTAACAGAATTAGTATATACATGAGATCTTCAACTCCGATCACTGACATTTTTGACATTGTAATGTCTACCTCGCACGTTTCACGAAAATCGACCGCTATGTTTCAAATGTATTTTCGGTGTACCACTATCTCACGAACCGCTCAACCAATCCCACCAAACCAGGTGTCAGGTGATCGAGCCATTTGGCTCCCTTTTACCAATGGTACTGAGAATTTTGACAACTGACTTCAGTCGTCTCTAGGCTTTGTCTGCGTGGGGGTATTTTTGCGCCGAAAATTTCTAAATTGCTCCACTAAAACTTAAATATATCGTGAAAATACAAAGTACGTTTTGATTTTCTGAACTAAATCTCTTCAATAACACCAATTTCAAGTACCAGAGTCACACACAGAAAATAATAACATTTTAACCTAAAAATTTATAATGCCTCGATCTAAAAATCGCAATAAAACTCGAACCAAAATTTGTAAACCGAAAACTGGCATAACTTATGCAGAGCGTCAACAGGCCTATTGTTTGAGACTAAAATCAAAAAAATCGGGCGAGATCTTAGAAAATGACAACCATTTGAAGATTGATTAAACCCCATCAGTCCATGATTCCAAGTCACCGGTAGTCCCACGACTACCAGAACAAAATGTACCTATACCTACTAAAAAGGATTTTTTTTTAATTATAAAAGCGTGGGCTGTGACTAATGAACCATCATAGAGCTTACAAGTAACCAACGCTTTTATAATTATATGAACCTAAATTATTACAAATTAGTTTTCCTTTTTAATGTACTGCAATAAAAACTTGTTTTTAAAAAGTTTTTTCTAATATTTTTTTCGTGTGAAAATAACAAATTCTAATCGCTACTCCACTGATTAAAAAGCATGTGCTCAGTCACATGTATTTATATTATATATTCACCGGTAATTTAAATACAAAAATACATGCATTTATTTCTTGGCTATACTAGCGTAGCGCTACTTACCTTGTTTTGAGTGTAACGCGCTAAGTGACCCACCAAAAACGCTATACGGGAACGATTCGCCATTTAATGCCAACTTAATAAAAAAACGCTAGAACTTTACTTGTAAGCAGGGTACATAAATGGATTATTGTCATTCATGATTCGTGCCACCTATTTACACAGGGCACGCCATGGAATCTCTCAGAAGGGACGATTTTTTCCGACTTTATTTACAAATTCATCAAACCGCAAAATGTTTATAAATTATAGCCTATAACCTTCCTTAATAATCCCTCTTTCTATCGGTGAAAACCGTATGAAAATCCGTACAGTAGTTTCTGAGATTAGCCCGGACAAACACAAACTCAGTGCGGCGGGAGACTTTATAATTGTAAGGAAGATTTAACATATCGCAACCTTAAATGAAACTAAAGACATGGCTCATTCTGGTTGATTCATTTTATCCGAATGCTAAATTTTCAATATACACCTCACAGGTTTACATCAATCCATTATATATAAACTAAGGCAGACAACAATTTCTTTTTTAAAATTATTTACTATTTACGTAGTACGGCACATCAAGTTAAAAGACAACGTTCGTTATGGGTGTATACTGAATGCAATATAAATAAATTCCATATACAAACAGAAGAATTTTATGAATTGGTCCTTTTAAGTTTAGGAATCCCACGTGTCCTTTAATGACACAGAACAACATTGAAGATCATTAAGATCAACTGTTTGTATATTCGAATCAGTAGCGTCCGCTCCTTTATAATGTAAATAGCGGCCCGGTCAAAGCTTCGCTCGGATTCAATTAAAGATAGACATACTCGTATATATATAAATATTAAGAGCACTGTGGTTGGAACAATAAAAATAAAAGAATAGTTACTTCTTACCATCTCCCATCTTCAGCAAGATGGGAGCTTAGCTCTCAAAATGTACATCCACTGAATCAATCTGTTGTGGTAAGAAGTAACTATTCTTTTATTTTTATACTCGTATAGGCGTATTTGCCCGGCGTTGTTTTTTATTTATTTATTATTAATTTATTAATAAATAATTATAACAAAATTAAATTACTTCGGTAATTCTCACTAAGAAACAATTTCGCACTCATAGAAGAAATCCACATTCGGCATAGAATGCCCGTTCGCGCGTGTATGCCCGCACCATCGTGTCTGCTTTACAGATGCCTAAACCGGTGGACAGATTTCGATAAAATTTTGCAAAGAGATAGATTGCATCCTGATGAAGAACATAGGCTACCTTTCATCTCAAAAAACTTGAAGGGGGTGAAATAGGGGATGAAAGTCTAATTATGAATCTATCACGATATCTCCGGAACAATTAGACCTACAGACTTGAAATTTGACAGACATGTTTATTTTGTTGAGTACAGATCCGCTATAAGAACGAGTTTTGCAGAAATCGAGTCGGGGGGGGGGGCAATATAGATATAAAATTACCGTTTTTCTACAGACGTGAAATTTGGTAGATTGTTGCTGCCGAATGGGACGCAGCCCCAGGAGGGTAAGATCGAAGGCTCCACTACTGCTGTTACTACTGTATGGGGCGCAGTTCCGCGAGGTAAAATAACAATATACGGTGTATCTCTCGCTTAGTCGCGTGTGGAGCCGCGAGTAACGGCTAGTTACTTATATAATTTAAAGATCACGCACGCTCCTGATTTCCATTGAGGGTTGAACAGTTGGAGTGCAGGTCGGAAGTCATAGTCACGGATGTCGGAAGTCGAGCCAAAGGTCATGTCTGCATATATGGTTATTAACTTATTATAAACAAGTTCAAATCTGCAGGCAGACAGAAGGCAGACTGGTCGCGTGCCGGGTTGTTTGCATATTCACCCTCGACCTCTGCAACACGTGTGTTCATCCCCATTTCGACCGAACGTCTGACTGAGTAACTCCCTCTGTTATGCCAGGTGGGTCACTTACCTATACGTGGAAGAGGCACGCAGCAGAATGATAATTCTAGCTGTAATTAGGGCAAACAGTACTGGATTTACACTAGGAACTAGTGCCCAGGGCGGCAAATTTCCAGGGGCGGTAAAATTTGGGACATGAGAAAAAAAATCACGTTATAGAACATTTTTCGAAGTGTGATCGTGTTGAAAACATTCATAAATAAAATACTTTTTCTCTTTATTAAGAATCTGTGTAAAATTATAAACACTGCTGTTTTATCTACAAAATTGTGAAAACAATTTTGTGTCTAGAATTTTATACACATTTTTAGTAAAGAGAATAAGTATCTTGTTATTCATAATTTTTTTAAGTTTTTGAATGGATCACAATTTGTTTGATATGATTATTATTTTAGTTTAAATTGCATTCTGCAAAATGCACAAATTGTTCAGTTTGCAAATCAAAAAGTCAGACGCGTTTGTCTGTGAAAAGATGTTAAATTTCTCGCAACTTATGAGCAATCGGTTTGTTTGTCAATTTACGATTTTTATAAGATACAAAAAAGATTTTTTTTGTGTAATTATCCCGTTTATAATAAAAACATTTTCGACTATAAATGAATCATTTTATATACTTGGAAATTGTAACCCGCTTTAAGTAATGAGGCGGCATTTTTCACAATGTCCCAGGGCAGCACTTAGGCTAAATCCGGCCCTGATGGCAAAGAAGAGATTTTAGCATCTTTATTCAACTTATTGAATGCATTGGGTACCTATTGACGCAAATTTACACTTCAGCAGTTTTTAGGATTTCCGTACATTCAATGAAAAAACGGAACCCTTATAGCAACCATACTCAAAGTGTGCTCCGTGGCGTCCTGGGGCTCCGCCAGACTTCGGCGAAGGCTCCACCGAAATAATATCAACCTAAAGAATGAAACACCGACTTAAACAGTTGGTCAAAAATAAAAATACCACTTCATATCTCCCTTTAAATGGAAATAATTTTATCGATTTCTAGTGGAATAAATGCAATGTTATGTAAAGAACGTATTTTTGTATGATTTTTATTAAAAAATGAACATAGTTTACTCATTTTAGGGCTCCGTAAAATATTTAGTGTTTGCAAAGAGTCGCCAAAAAAGTATGCGAACCGCCCGGGGAGAGGGATTCACTGGCAACTCGTCCAGCACGAAGCTGATCATTTCTTGCATATTGTTTCGAAGAGGCTTTTGGTAAAATCTAATTTTTTATTTTAATTTAATTTGCATCTTGGACAAGTATTTTATAAAATTGAAGTGCGGCATCGAAAGCTAAAGATGCAAAGCGCGTGCGCACAGCTAAGGCGTGTATCCTGCACATTAAATTAAAAACAAAGGGGAGGAGGTGATGTCCGATGCTATTTTTATAGCAGACTTACGGCAAAGTCAAGGTGGTAGCAATGCACACATTCACAAAACAACTGCATTGCGATGCATTGCAGCTTTTGTAAATCTCGATCTACTGTGTATGGGGAGAACGTGAAGCGGGCTGAACGTGAAAAAGCAGCTGTCGCGTCAATTTTGGGCGTAACCACAGGTGTGCTGACCGGCAAATATATTATGGAAACTTGTTAAAGCCAAAGCTTCACGGATAGCAAGCCTGGCCCAATATCGTCCAATAACGATTATGTGACCGCTTCACCAATTATTCGAGGCTGAACGGTATTGGAGGGTTGGTTGAAGCAACCCCGGATCTACGATTTTTTCGAACCGGGGCAGAAACTTCACAGTGGTGGCCCCTCTCTCCAACGTTTGAGATAAATTGTTTAAAAAATCTAAAAACGTCTTACGGTTTTTCGGGACACGTTACATTTTTTCTTACGGTTTTTCGTGACGCGTTACATCTTTTTCTCGGCTAGGTCCCCTCGCTAACCCGCGATAAGGAACTTCGTTCCAAAAACTAAAAAAATATATAATGGGTGGCATTTTTGTGATCTGGAGGGAAGAATAAGAACCCTTTAATAAATTTGCACTCTTTATTACCTATTAGCTTATAACTTTTTCATTCGTGTGACATAAAATTAAATATAGGAAACATAACCAGGAAAGGCAACAGACAATCAAAACATTTATTCAATCTTTAGGTCCCAGCATTTTTTTCTCTCTAATCTTGCGACAGCTTTACACGGCGTGTTTTCTTTTTAACCGACTTCAAAAAAAAAGAGGAGACGCCTGAACCGATTTGGAAAATTCTTTTTTTGTTTGAAAGGGTATACATCCCAGGTGGTCCCATGGTCATTAGGTCAGGATCTGATGATGGAACCCTTGAGAAATCGAGGGAAATCTTCAAAAATGTGCGAAATCAAATCCACCACTAAAAAGTAAAAAATAAAAAAAACTTTAAAAAAAAAATATTAACCTCCTTCAAAAAAAATCACTAAAAAGATGAAAATACTGAAATTTGGAGGTCGGCGTCTACTTAATAAGAGTAGATATGTAATTAAAGGTTTTTGTAATGAAATTAGCTCCGACTTCAAAATTTCATTATTTTCATCTTTCTAGTGATTTTTTTGAAGGAGGTTAATATATATTTTTTTTAAGTTTTTTTTTATGAACAAACTAGCTATTGCCCGCGGCTTTGAATTCGTGGAGTCGTGTTGATACGCTATTGGATTCATTTGGAGAAAACATTTTTTTTCGAGCCACACATTAAGACATCTATAAAATTCGCCATTTTGATTTTTTTTGACGTCACCGATCCTAGGACACTTGGGTTGCCGATACAATTTCAACGACACCTTAATTTTAGAAATTCGTCCAGCCGTTTGGATGATACGAGGTAATAAAGAATTATTACGTACTTACTTCTTGGCAGTTGGGTAAAAAAAGGAGCAATATGTTCCCCCCCCCCCTTAAAATGTGAAAATCCAAAAACCCTGAAACACGTCATTATTTATTTATGCTCAGTAGCTGTAATTCAAATTTTCATGTTTCTAACTTCAAAGAACATAGACTTTCGTAAATGTGGTACAAACAGATATTATAAAATTTTTCTGCAAAAGAATCTATTAACTCATCAAAGTCCGTCTCAAAGGCACTTTTATTTTCAATGGCTAGGATCGCGAGGCCTGATACACTTTTCTGACTCATTGTTGAACGCAGATATAGGTTTTAATTATTTTCAGTTTGCTGAAGCTTTGCTCACAGCTTGCAGATGTCGACATGGGCGCTCTTTTCGAGTATAAACATCGACAGTACAATAAACTTATATTACCTCTTCTCCGTTTATTTTTTAATTTTAGTACACCAAAGTTAAGGTACGCACGTATACATAATTTAAATGCTACGTTTGTATGTATTTATACAGGGTGTTTGTAGATAGAAAAAAACAGATTGTAACATCTAGCAAATGATGCGTGTTAACAACTTCGCAAAAAAATGCTATTGACAATATTTTCGACAGTTTTTACCATTCCAACCTACTACCGTATATCTCACATTGTAAGCCATGGCTTAAATTTTTTCTCCTTCTTAAAAATCGCACCATGGCTTATTTTCAAGGGATGGCTTATATTTTTTTGATTTGTACTTGACTTGTATTTGTCGACCTTCACACCTACAGACAGTTATGATTAAAATCTACATCAAAAGCAAGAAGAAGATACCTATAGATGTGAGTATAAGCAGTTGTCGAGTATTATTTTGTAAACATTGTAGATCGGAAAATAATAAAGAATCTTATTAAACTGTAAAGGTACTCCTTGAAATTGAAAAAAAACATGGCTTTTTTTCGAGGTATATTGCTTATATTTTAAGAAACTTCAAAAACCCTGCATGGCTTATTTTCTAGGGATGGCTTAAAATGTAGTAAGTGATACTAATTTAGGTCACGATTCACTTTTCCAAATTTTACATTATTATTTCGTTTTGAGGTCCCCTGAATCCAAAAAACATATTTTTGGAAAAAATCTGTACGTCTGTTAACACGATATAGGTTAAACGAATAAGCGAATTGAAACTAAATTTTAGGAGGATATTTAGTATACAGATATGACGAGTCCTATTGTTTTTGGGGAAAATCGACGCATGTGCAGAAGAGATATATGCTTTAATGTTGTTTTTTTGTATAATGATGGTATACTTTTTATAATGGCTTATTATTCTATTTATTATTTCAAGAAAGTTTCCTAGACAATTTTTTTCAGTGTCATAGTTTCGGAAATATTTTGAAAAAAAATGGTGTTCTTTTGTTCTGAAGATCTGTCAAAAATATTACTATTTATAAATTGTAAGTTGTAACAGGAAAGTGGATCAAGGAAGTAGATCAAAATGTAATAATCGATATTTTGATCTACTTCCTTGATCCACTTTCCTACTACAACTTACAATTTAATCATTAGAATGGACGCAACGGTAGAGAATTACTATTTATATAAAATAATATTTTCATTATGGAACAATTATTGACGTTACAATGCAATATTGGAAAAAATATTACTCAATGTCACTGTTGGAACTCAAACCCGAATCTACTACTTATAAATGTAATTTAGTACAGATTAACACAGTTATAAATTAGTGTATAAGATACAAATTTAAAAATATTTCTCACAGAGGGAGAGTTTATCGTGTGGGAATGTTGGAGCGATATGTATTAAATTTGCATCCAGGCGAAGCTGGATCGGGTTGCCAGAAACAGTGACGTAATTATATCGTTTGAGACCCGTGGAAAATTCATCGGATGGGGCTCTCCCTCAATGTAAAGACACTAAACCAACGTTATATAATTTTCTTACAAATGCGTTCAAATCTTGATACATTTTTTTGTTTTATTTGTGTATGTACTTTAGTAGGTAACTTAAATTAATTGATAAAAATAAAAGAATAGTTACTTCTTACCACAACAGATTTATTCAGTGGATGTACATTTCGAGAGCTAAGCTCCCATCTTCAGCAAAACACACACAAAAAAAGTTTAGTGTTTTGCTGAAGATGGGAGCTTAGCTCTCGAAATATACAGCCACTGAATAAATCTGTTGTGGTAAGAAGTAACTATTCTTTTATTTTTATTGTTCCAACCACAGTGCTCTTAATATTTATATTAAATTAATTGAATACACAATTAATAGATTTTACTAAATGTTGTAATAATAAATGCTAGAATCATCCTGTGCTCAGGACCCTCTCGGGCGTGACATTTTGCCCATCCTACCACCCTATTGTTACGCCACTGGCCAGTAATATGGACTTTAAGGCTCTTGTTCACGGTTTGAAACCAGGTTAAAACCAAGGTCGTCTTTAAGAGAAACCAGTAGGGCGTTGCCGGCTACACGCTTTAAAACCAACCCCAAACTTCAGTATGTTTGCACTTTTGTATGCAAGTGAAGGAAAAAAAGAATATGAATGAAGCGGTGGTTAAAGGAAAGATTAACCCTTAACAAGCAGCTAGACAGTAGACGGTTTCAAACTAGTTTTAAGCCAACGCTTCTGCCACTGGTTTGCAACGCATGTCTTGCTACCAAAGGCGTTTAAAGATCATACGAAATTTGGCATAAAAACAGTGTCTACACTATTTGAAATAGAGATGGGAAAAACGGGTCTTTTTAGTGATCTGCATCTTTGCATCTGGATCCCGTATGTGAGCCGGCTCACTGAACCGATTCAAAAAGAGCCGAGTTCTGAATATGTTACTGCAGTCCAGTCAATCATATCACGACCTGTATAGGATCAAGAATGCATAGCCAAACATGTGATGCATGAGTCATTTGAGCTGACAGATGCATCAAAGCAAGAACTGAGACGTAAGTGTAAAATGTGCTTCTGTGTGCTAAGTATTTCACTGAGTTATGCGGATCCGTTGATCCGTCGGCTCAAAAAAAGTGAGTCGGCTCTCACGGATCTTCTGTCGGAGTCGGCTCTTTGAACCGCTTCAGATCTAAGTTACCCAACTCTAGTTTGAAACCGCCATTTAATGCCGTGCGGCACATTTTAGAAATGTGACCTAAGTGATTTTGTATTTTGCCCACAGACACTTAAAGAGAAAATAAACACCTTGTATGTACGTCATGTATATATTGACACGGTTAAAAAGCGCAGCTTGGAGCCTTTGCTGCGATGACGGCGTACTTTTTCCAGTATGCGACGCAGCTGTTGATTGCGGTACCGCGTGCCCTGTCCCCTCCCCGCGCAAAGCGGGCAACAGGCGCGTTCCAGACGCGGGTCGTCGCACGCGCCGCCTGCAGACGCTTGACGCCTGGAACTCATTCTCCAGCAACTGGACGACGACGCCTCGCTGTACTCATATATAGAAAAATGAATCACTGTCTCCGTTTGGAATTTAGCTCTGCATGGTATTCTTATTAAATAACGAGAAATTCTCTGTAACCTAATTATTGGACGTAGGTACTTACCCTTTAGTTATTGTTGTCTATTGTTGGGTTTGAGCTGTAGGCACTTTATTTTATACAATGTTTCATAGTTGCCATACGTTTAAGGCTGTCGGAACGCTCTGAATTTAAGCCAAAAATAGGGCTTCGACTGATAGCTGATTGTAGACTTATTCGTCAACATTTTGCGAAAATTCTTTCTCTATAAGGGAGATGAAGGACAAATCTAGGTCTCTAATGGATTACTTTTGTAATTTATATACGATTTACTAGAAAAAAGTTGGTATTAATTGTGCCAAAAAACACACGTTTTCAATCTCACACTACACCCTATTCTTATTAAATAACGAGAAATTCTCTGTAACGTAATTATTGGACGTAGGTACCTACCCTTTAGTTATTGTTGTCTATTGTTAGGTTTGAGCTGTAGGTACTTTATTTTATACAATGTTTCATAGTTGCCAAACGTTTAAGGCTGTCGGAACGCTCTGAATTTAAGCCAAAAATAGGGCTTCGACTGATAGCTGATTGTAGACTTATTCGTCAACATTTTGCAAAACTTCTTTCTCTATAAAGAAGATGAAGGACAAATCTAGGTCTCTAATGGATTACTTTTGTAATTTATGTAAAATTTACTAGAAAAAATTGGCATTAATTGTGCCAAAAAACACACGTTTCAATGTCACACTACGACCTTATTCGTACTTATTTCACAAAATTGTTCCATCGCAAACCTAAAGTCACTCTTCCTTTTTCGGAAAAGTTTTTTAAATCTTCAAAATATTTCCAAAATTTAGGATAATCAACTAACAGCGGCACTCTTGCAACAGCATTTTTTAGCCTCGTAGTGTGGCTTAAATTCAGAGCTTTCCGACAGCCTTAATATTTATCTTGATCTCTTACTTGAGTTTTGGAAAAAAAATTGGCGTCCTGGGAAGCTGACTATTTTTGGATTTTGTCGTGCGAATCAACCGACTGAGATCGGGTTTGTGGCATTCGAAAGGTTTTACCGAGACTTATAGATCTGATTAGATTTTGGAGTCAGACAGGTAGTTTATTCAAAGAAAAATAACATTTTTTCACGTTTTGTCGAATACCTCCTATAATAGGTACTTATTGTTTCTATAACCTTTAATGTACTATAAACACAATATAGTATCAATATAGTAAGACCTCGCTTAACAATGCTCTGCTTAACGCTGTTTCAGTATTCCACGGTTTCTAAAAAAAAAGTTTAGCCATTATAACGTAAATTATGGATCAGTTTATACAAAGTGATTTAAATCTTGATAGAAGTTTAAAGGCAAGATGAAGTGTCATTGATGTAATATTTTGCTGTCAACAACAGCTTGCTGAACGAAACAGAAAATGATACTTTATATAACACGCTTTAATAGCAAACCGAACTAAAAAGCAAAACATTTTTTATTGTAAAAAAGCGTGGGGTGCTTGATAACTGGTATAAATATTTCATTGGTAGCTATTTGTAAAAGTAGAGGTATTTCTTACTTTTTAAGCGTGTTTTTTGAGTTTTTTTAAACTACTTATTACTTATTTTTTATTTTTTAGTCTTATTTTTTTGTCCCGATGATCTTGCTTAGAATAATGGGACAAACTTATTAAATTATTGTATTGTCATCGGTCTTTGATAAGTGTGCAAAGATTCAGTTTAAAAAAGTTTTAAAGTGGGTGAATTTCACGTTCAAGGATTGCGTTACAAACAAACATACAGGTGAAGCTAATAAAAGTGTGTTTAAAAGGGCAAACGACATTAGATGACTTCTATACAAAAAATAAAATATATCAAATGAGGCACCTTCCTCATCACAAACATAACTTCTTACTCGAACTTTTATTTGATTTTTATGAATGTTTTATGAATAAAATTGATATTAGCACTAAATAAATCTATAATATTATTAATGTGATAATAAAGTACTTAAGGTAGTTGTCGTGGTACAATATTGTCAAAAAGTTATAGATTATACGCGCCACAAAAGTATACTAGCTTGTAGCTAAGTGATCCATAATTGGTACGCAAGACTGTACCCGTGGAAACGTAACCCATACAGTATTCATATGCATGTATACTTTTCTATAAATTGTTGAACTTTAAACCGTTATTTATAAATAATTAGACGGTCAAAAATGTTTTCTTATTTTTTTTACTCATAACAAATGCATTGAAAGACTGTCAGTTTTTAAAAAGTTTCTGACAGTTAGTTCTTTTTTTATAAATAAGAAACTGGCTCAAAACTACAGAGATCGTATACAATCAATGTTAATTATCCAATTTTTAGTTGAATTTATCTCGGATTATATACGGTCGATCGACTTAAAATTTTCAGGGTAATTGTATTATCATGTCCTTAATAAGTATACAAAAATTAAAATTTTCTGATGGTGTGCCTTAACCACGACAACTACCTTAACAATAAATGTTAGAAAATTAAACAAAACAAAAAAAAACTAAGAAATTTTTATCTACGTATTAAGATGACCTCATTTAGTGCTGCTTCATATTGCGCAGGAGCTTATTGGAACGTATCACCCGCTTTAAGCGGGGTCTTACAGTATATTGTAACTTATTTAACAAGCAGCGGGAAATGTTTGGGTACTATAGCTTTTTAAATGATCAACATGTTATAAATATGACTCGGAAATCACTTTATATGAAGCAGATAATTCAGGAAGGAAACAGGCATAAAACACGCTAGCTTGGATGTACATTACGTGGTATATGACACAAAGCAGCATCGCGCTGTCAGAA
Source organism: Venustoraphidia nigricollis (assembly GCA_034508555.1). NCBI lineage: Eukaryota > Metazoa > Arthropoda > Insecta > Raphidioptera > Raphidiidae > Venustoraphidia > Venustoraphidia nigricollis. The sequence continues at coordinate 1,302,630 of JAVRKA010000030.1, forward strand.
TGTAAGGGAAAGTTGGGCCTACATAATATCTACTCAAACTCTATATTACGTAATACTATATCTTGTTTAAACTTCTGTTCACGACACGTCATTTTTTATGTGTTTTTTTTTATAAACAAATCTTGCCCACGAAATAATGTAGTGTTATTTTGAACACCTTGTATAATAAATTAAGTTTTCTAGCATACGTTTGTTATGTAGTAATCCCTAAATTATCAATTTCGTCCCACATTATTTTCGGCTTGGGGTGTACGTTACAAAGAGATAAAACTATTTTGTTGAGAGTTTTTCGGAATATTTTTCCCAAAAAAGTATGATTTTCAATGTATTTACTCCATTACGAAAACATGTCAATCACAGACATAAGTTGAATGTTTCTGAGATATTCCTGTTAAAAATGCGATTTCAGCCGCCATTTTCAAGATGGCGGCCATTACTTTTTTTCGAGGGCTTTTAGTATATGACACTCGGGTGAACAAATACTAGGTACACAGTACCGAATCTTATGGATGCAGGAATTTTTTTATCTAATTTTCCTAAAATTACTGTACAATAGCATTGAGAGTAAGTTAAAAAAGCTGTCAGAGACGAACAGACAGACATGAGAATGATCCTATAAGGATTCCGTTTTTTTATTGGATTTATAGAACCCTAAAAAATAACTGTAATTATCGAGAGTCAAATCCGAAACTTCCAGTATACGCTGGAATTAATTGATAATAACTCTTTCTTATAGAAGCATTTATACATGTTTCAAGATGTCGTGAATGCTCGATAAAAAACAGGATCATCTTCCGCAGTGCAAGAAACGGATGTCGTTATTTTCGATTCGCACATATGGTCACATTTATACTCGACAATGTGGTTGTATTTACTACAAGACACAAGTACTTACAACATGAAAGGGTTTTTTTAAGTCCAATGTGCTTAAATACCTACAATAATTTTATGTAGGATTCGAACGCAGAAAAACAGACCGTATTTTCTGCAGTAGCAATAGGATATTTGAGACTATAGAACCCACCAAAAACATTTCATGTGAAGTTGATTGCCAAGACTCACAAGTTCATAATGCTTTCAGTGTTAAAAAGTTATGAGATCTCCAGTGGAGCCAAGCCGTTAGCTAAGCTCCAGTTTGTACGGCGCATTATAGTCTACGGGACCTGTCCAAAGTCCAAAGTATATATAATACTGGCCATGGTTCTAAAAGGTTCTGAAGTTAGTCACAAACAGCGTCGCAAATGCATATTTTAAAGCCGTCCTGGTTGTTTTGTGGGAAAGGAAGACTCCCACCACCTCCCAGCTACCGGCACAGAACGTGCGCTCGTCGGTGATTGGTTATCGCTGGTTGTCGTGTCACTTGTCGCTTTCCTGCTATAAAGTACAGTCCAGTACGCTATTGTTAAATTGTTTCTTATTAGTTGTTAATTGATCAAGATGCCTAATACAGTTTTGCATAGATAAGCACGAAAAATAATTTTTTGGATGGCTTGATGCAAGTAATTAGACTTTTAGATTAAAGAAAAATTAAAAAATTTAAAATAATAATATAGCGCGAGTTTGTAGTTTTTCAACCGACTGTACCTGCGCAAGCCTCCATTTGCATCTAATTTCAGAACCTTTTAGAACCGAGGCGCGTATTATACTTTGGACAGGCTTCGTAGACCATGACTATCTGAAGCAAAAACCTATAAACAACATTTTTGTCCTACCCCCCTTATAAATCAGCTACCTTTAATTTATGCAAGCCAGTAAAATTCAATAATTTTAATATATTATTTCATATTCCTCTACCTATATACCATTTTGTGAACCCACCTCCGGATCTACTATTTTTTGAACTGGGGCAGAAACTTGATAGTGGCGCCCCTTCTCTCCAGTGATTGAGATAAATTGTTTAAAAAAACTCAAAAATATATAATGCGTGGCATTTTTTGTGATCGGGACGGGACAATAAGAACCCTTTAATAAATGTGCACTCTTTATTATAGATACCTATTATATTATGATTTTTGCGCCCCCTTGATACCTTAATAAATGTGCAGAAATTTAGTTTTGGTATATTTTGGTCATATAATTGGACACCCTGTAATTCCCAGCTTTACAGTGCGTCACGCCGTTTTTTAGACAAAAGTAATTATCCCAAATTTGTAATAAAATATAACATCTTCAAATAGTCTGCACACGTGCCGAAACGGAAATTCCATTATCATTTATCATATAATTATGCAATGTTATTTTGTTACCACAACATCAAATAGAAATAAACAAAATTCTTTAAGGTTTGTATCACTGCCGAGCATCGTTACATCTCTCTATATATATAGAACCACTGATCCGATTTACATAAATATTTGTTAAATTTATATACAGGTGCCTTGTCTCGCCAGGTTATATGCTATTTTCATTTTTTTGTAATTGTTTATTACTTTTTAGTGCGGATTGAAAATTGTTTTGTGTCCCAAAAACATCGAAAAAAATCTCGGATTTGATTCAAAATTTAAATTTAACCCTTTAGGTGCCCCTGAATTAGAGATTGACAGGACCGGACTTACAAATTTTATGAAAACACAATACAAATTTGAAGGGTGTATTTTATTTGACGCAGATGTTAAATTGATAACAATATTTCAACTGAAAAAAATATTATTTTAAGGATATATTGAAGGGTTACATTTTTTTATTTTGTCCAAAAACAAACTTAAGGTCACGTAATAAAGTCACATTACCAGTATCAGCAAATACATTATATTGTCGGCAGGTTTTTGGCACTGCGATTCGATTTTTATTATAACAGGACGCATAAAAGTCATATATCTAAAACTCCGTTAAAATCTTGTATATTGTATATGCTGCTGCAGTGATCTCCCTTATAGAATAATAGCTGATATCCGCGACTTTGTCTGCGTTAAATATAATAAACAACGCAAACGAAGTCGCCGGTATCAGCTAGTATAGCCCATAACTTTCCTCGATAAATGTAATATCCAACACAAAAATAATTTTTCAATTCGTACCTGTAGTTCCTGAGATTAGCGCGTTCAACCAATTAAACAAACAAGCTCGTCAGCTTTATAATATTAGTATAGATTTCGATTCTAACAATCTTTTTTTTTCTCTACAGTTTATCATTTCCACTTCAAATTTCTCCAAGACGTGAAACTTCAGGATCAATCAAACGCATGTTCATCAAAGTAAGAATAGAATTACGAGTATTTAAAGGTGTTCCCCAATTTTGTTTGACATACCCCTACGCATGTTGCATGGTGGCAACAACTGCACATTACTTTGCTCACCTTCAACAGGCAATTGGACCAGCTGTCGATTCCGTTAGGGTGGCTGCAGTGAAAGGTAAGCAGAATAAGTTATTCCCGGATGTTTGTCTGGAAACAGGGAAGCAATGAGCACATCTTTCACTAGAACCCTTACACCGACTACCATCACCTTACAAGTAAATCGTGTCTTTAAAGTAAACATCGATCTCACATTAAAATTACGCTCAGAAAAGAATTCTTCTTTCTAACAACTGAATAGTGTTATTCCCTAGAGTTTTAATGTTTTTATTAGGATTTTCACTGCACTAGAATTTCGTGCACACTTAAAAAAAACCCGGGTCGCAGTGCCTAAACCCTGCCGACAATATAGTGTATTTGATAATACAGGCAGTGTGGCTCTATAATGCGAACTTATGTTGGTTTTTGGGCAAAATAAAAATTTTGACTCCTTAATACACCCCTTAAAATAACATTTTTTTTTCTTAATTGCAATATTATTATCAATCGAATCTCTATACTAAATTATATACACCTTTCAGTAAAGAATTCATAATCTGCAAACTAGTTTTTTCATAAAATTTGTAAATCCGGTCCTGTCGGGCCGATTTTATTAAAATTTTGGGGACACTTTTTAATTACTACCGGAGGGTTAAATTTCAATTTTGAAACGATTCGGAGAATTTTTTCGGTATTTTGGGCCCCAAAAACATTTTTCAACCCCTAAAAACTACCCTTAAAATGGCCCGATTGGGCCCTTTTTGAATAGGCTTCGTGCGGTGATGGATTCCAACATGTGTGCCAAATTTCGTTAAAATAAAATAACTTCTTCGAAAGTTATAGCCCGCACACATATATACCTATATATATATATATATATATATATAATTATATAAATATATATATATATATATATATATATATATATACATATATATATAAACATTTTTAAAAATGGTGGCAACGTGTTTAGGAGGTTATGAAACGTCGAGAAATTTTGGTCCGACCCCTAGGTCCCGTCATCCGACCGACGCCAATAGTGTATGTTGCCTTATGGCAAATACACTAAAAATTGGCCAAATGCGAGTCGGACTCGCACATGAAGGGTCCCGTATCACCGTACAATATTTATTAACTTTATTTTATTTTTATTATTTGTTGTTATAGCGGGCATAGTAATACACACTAAGATGCAGAAATGCTTTAACTGATAGCTTTTATAAGAGATTCCATCCGACATTTATAGGATTTTTTTTGTGATGTAACTACAAATTTACGGTTTTCGGATTTTTCCCTTTATTTGTGCTATAAGACATTGCTTCTTGCAAAATTTCATGATTCTATGTCAACGGGAAGTACACTATATGTTTTGATTCGATTGTCGAAATATGCAGCAAAAACGGCCGTTTCTTTTGATTGCGTTGACTTAGAAGTTTGATTTTTTCACAGCTTCAAGGGATTGCAGGTCTGACTATTTGATATTAATTTCAACTTGATACCTCCACGTGTTCCCGACAAAAAGAGTCTTGACAGACAGACAGACGGACAAAGAAGTGATCCCATAAGGGTTCCTTTTTAGTTAATTTGCCATATGGCAACATACACTATTGGCGTCGGTCGGATGGCGGGACCTAGGGGTCGGACCAAAATTTCTCGACGTTTCATAACCTCCTAAACACTTTGGCACCATTTTTAAAAATGTTTATATATATATGTATATATATGTGTGTGTGTGCGGGCAATAACTTTCGAAAGAGTTAATTGATTTTAACGAAATTTGGCCCACGTGTTGAAATCCATCACCGCAAGAAGCCTATTTAAAATGGGCCTAATCGGGCTATTTTAAGGGTAGTTTTTAGGGGTTGAAAAATGTTTTTGGGCCCCAAAATACCGCAAAAATTCTCCGAATCGTTTCAAAATTGTAATTTAACCCTCTGGTAGTAATTAAAAAGTGTCGCTAAAATTTTGATAAAATCGGCCTGACAGGACCGGATTTACAAATATTATGAAAAAACTAGTTTGTAGATAATGAATTATTTACTGACAGGTGTATATAATTTAGTATAGAGGTTCGATTGATAATAATATTGCAATTAAGAAAAAAAATCTTATTTAAGGGGTGTATTAAGGAGTAAAATTTTTTATTTTGCCCAAAAACCGACTTAAGTTCGCATAATAAAGCCACACTGCCTGTATAAGCAAATACACTATATTGTCGGCAGGGTTTTGGCACTGCGACCCGGGTTTTTTTCCTTTTGAGGTACGGAACCCTAAAAACTTCAAGGAACCGTCTTTTTTGACAACGTTTCAATAAATCTGGCCACACATTCGTCGATGATGTTTTAATAAAATCAATTAAATAACACATGCATAGTAACACAAAAAGTATTTTATTTGCATGTGAGTACAATTTCCATTTAGTACAATACAACTAGCTATTTTGTATTTCAAATGGAAAAACAAGATGTTATTTGCATTTTTTGAAATGTTCATAGGAAAATGCCATCCAAATTTTCGACTTTTCTTTCATACAAACCTTGTCCTGACAATTACGAACACAAAAAAAAATCAGGCAAATCGGTCGAGCTATTCTCAAGTGATGATTTTTCATTTATGCGGCAATTGATTTTTATTTATATAGATAGAAAATAGATAGCTATAAATTGCTATTTTTTTTTTACTCTAAAGGGAAAAAAATTATGAAAAACTGCCTCGTTACTCTTGAATTGCTTACACACGTCGCCCTGTTACTGAAATATCACAATCTATTTCACAAACATCGTCTCCCGCAATGTGTACAAAACAAAAGAATATTATCTACATACAAAAAATGTCTTAGCCGTGCCAGTGGTGTTAATCTCTTTAAAAACCACTTTATGACCACGTGTTTTGTTTTGTCTCTCCCACATTGATAATGACAAATACACTAATTTCTCTTTCTCTCTCTCTCTCTATCATTTTGAATTGTTATTACATTATTTTTTGCATAGGGGGTGCATATCTATTGAATAGAATATAATAGAATATTATTAGTGTATTTGCCATATGGCAACATACACTATTGGCGTCGGTCGGATGGCGGGACCTAGGGGTCGGACCAAAATTTCTCGACGTTTCATAACCTCCTAAACACATTGGCACCATTTTTAAAAATGTTTATATATTATATATGTATATATATATATATATATATATATATATATATATATATATATATATATATATATATATATATATATATATATATATATATATACGTATATATATATATATATATACGTATATATATATATATATATATATATATATTATACATATATCCATATATACATATATATATAAACATTTTTAAAAATATATATATGTGTGCGGGCAATAACTTTCGAAAGAGCTAATTGATTTTAACGAAATTCGGACCACGTGTTGAAATCCATCACCGCAAGAAGCCTATTTAAAATGGGCGTAATCGGGCCATTTTAAGGGTAGTTTTTAGGGGTTGAAAAATGTTTTTGAGCCCCAAAATATCGAAAAAATTCTCAGAATCGTTTCAAAATTGACATTTAACCCTTTAGTAGTATTTAAAAAGTGTCCTTAAAATTTTAATAAAATCCGCCCGACAGGACCGGCTTTACAAATTTTATGAAAACACTAGTTTGCAGATAGTGAATTATTTACTGAAAGGTGTATATACTTTGGTATAGAGGTTCGATTGATAATAATATTGCAATTAGGAACAAAAATATTATTTTAAGGGGTGTATTAAGGTGTCAAATTTTTTATTTTGCCCAAAAAATAATAATAAAGCCACACTGTCTGTATAAGCAAATACACTATATTGTCGCCAGGGTTTTGGCACTGCGACCCGGGTTTTTTTTATTTTCATACACAAAGTGTACAGGAAACCATCAAGCATTAATTAAAAAATCAACATAAAAACAATTTTGAGTTCGCATTGAAATAATCGTCAGTCAGCAATATTATTGTTTACAATTTTGAACACAATCATATATGCTTATATAGATAAATAAAATCGGTTTATCACTGAAATTTAAGTAAAAGAAAAATTTAGCTTAAAACCGGAAAGTAACAGCAAGATAACTTATAAAATTTTATCTGCAGTTTGCACAGATATGGAATAATAATATATTGTTCATTGATAGATACAATAATTTATTGTCAAATAATAATAATGGAAATTGTAATGGTAATAGTATTATAGGAAATCATTTTAGGTAATCATTTATATGATAAAATTCCTTGACAATAAGCATTTTTATAAGTTCTGATATGAATTTTTTTGTTGAATTAATTTGAATAATGGTGTCTAGTAATTTATTATAAATTGTGATTGGAGAGCAAGCGATACCCTTTATAGCTACATTAAATCGGTTCGTGGAACTATTAAATTTACGTTGTGTCGTGTATCATGAAAGTGATGAAAGTATCATAAAGGAATATGTGCAAAATGTGTAAAAGTGGTCCACAAATCTTCATTGATGATGAAAAATAGTGAAAAAAAAATTCTAGGGCGCCTGCCAAAAATAAATGAAATTCCACCAAAAACATTATTTTCATGTGCAGTTTGTTGCCTAGACTCACAAGTCCATAATGCTTTCACTGTTGATGAGCCGCTAGTTGATTATAATGTTATTATGCAATCGTTTAGATTAGATTAGATAAGAAAAGAGGGCGAGAGGATTTTATTCCTCGTCAACACCGCGACCTTGATAGATCTATTGTGTTGCCCTGACTCATTTATATCTCTATGAGATTAAGGTTTTTGATAAAGCCTAGAATTGCTTTGAGATCTGTGTCCCATACCTGATCAGGTGTTGGGAATGGATTATTGGGGTGACGGAGCCTTCGCCTCATGACTGCTTCACATTTACAAAGCAGATGCTCCGATGTTTCAAGAGCCTCCAGACAGAAGCGACATGACTCGATATCTATTACGCCAATTTTTTTAAGGTGATACCTCAAAGGGGAGTTTAATAATTAATAAAAGAGATTTGTGAAAGACAGGTGCTATTCAAATATTATTCGAAAGATTGCTAATTTCTTGGTCAAGTCTTGAATTGTAAACATCAGTACCTACAGGTTCAATTCGAGTGCACGTGCTGGCACGTGTGGTTCTTACAGTGCACGCCGCACTAACGATACACGTGCGCTGGCTTGCATCTGTTTATACAGAGTGCTCGACAAAAGACAACTTTGCTTTCTATATGTTTTAACCGACTTTAAAAAAATGCCCGCCAATTGGGCGGCAGGATCATTCCAACTTCAAAATATTGACAATAGGGATGTTGACTGTTTTTGGAAAAGTGTTTTAAACCGTGCATAAGTACCTAATATAGCCACAAATATTTATTATTTTTATTTAAATACAACTCAAGCCTTAAAATTTATGTATTTTAAATCCCGTTTCAAATTTCGGTCCAAAACGCCAATACTAGTCGCGTGACGTCACCTGGTCATACCAAAGGAGCCTCAAAAGTTTACACAAGAGCTACCATTCTATAGATGCGGTCACAAAGTAGGAGGCTATGCTCATAAACGCTAGTAAACTAATGAGGTTATGAAAAAAATTTTCGTAATTCTTGTTATACCTAAAAGATGAATTCTAAGTTTTCGAACTATTAGCCTTAATAAATACACTTTCCATAACGTTAAAACTCCTTGCAGTCTTTTTCTAAAGAAATTTTCGAATAAATTACGCATTAAATATTAACCAAAGAATGAAGTTTTTTTGACAGCGGCTGACTCTATCACGTCATGCGCTCTGTGTCTGTTGTCACGTGACTTGAGAGTGATTTTATTAGGTTTTATTTATTAAATATTAATTAAATTAAAAATAAGGAAAAATATAGTGTTTTTTAGTATTTCTATCATAGAAACTGCCACTTTTCGTTAAAATTATGTTTTTATTTGAACACAGTCAACATCCCTATTGACATATTATAAAATACAAAAAAAAAATCCTATGACGGCACAATTCTACTTCCACCGCCCTTTCTCGCGTCTTGCCATGTCACACCTTCAACCATGCTAACGCCCAACCTTAGTTTCCAGTAACCTTGACTATGTGTGATATATCTTCTGAAAGTTTCACCTCTATAAAATCGAAACCAATTTTTAAGGTCATCGCTGGCATTATTATCTCAACGTTAAAATAATTATTATTCGGATTATTTTGATCAATCATTAAAAAAAGTCAAAGTTCGAACCTGCTGTATTTTGAATGCGTCGCACACATTATTAATACGTGCAGCGTGAAATGCATACAAAATCGAAATGAAGAATCTGAGTACCTTTTGTTCTTTATACGAATGCAGTGTTGTCGATACAAGGGGAAATAATTATAATTATAATAATGCGTTTAACGTCCATTTCTCGACTTTATGTCATAACAGACGCCATTCATTTTTCATCTACCACTTCCTGTTATTTTCTACGTTTTTAAAACTTCAACCTTAGGTATTAATAACAATAATGAAAAAATTGTAGGAAATTAGGATAAGATACGCAATTTTTGAACTAGGAGTTTGATAGGTAATCGGTCATGGCTTCGAATAAGAAACCATCTCGATATTTATCTGGAATTAATTGAGGGAAGCCATGGAAAACTTCAACAAGATAGCCGGTACAATGAATGAATCGTAGATTATAGACGCTCAACATCTGAGGTCATCTGCGTCTATATTGGCCTGTCCAGGAATTACCGTTTCTCGGCGAGAGCCTAGTGCTCTCACCACTACTTTCCACCGCTCGGGGAAAATATGAACATGAAAATATGATCTCTCAGAATTTACTGTTTTTAATAGCTGTCATTAGTTATGACTTTTAGCCAAGTTTTTACAGTTTATTTGATCTAAATAAACGATTTAAAATCAGATAAAAACGAGTAAATTAGCATAAGTCCTACACAGATTTTTGTCGGAAAAAATTAAATCTGGAAAAAATTATTGAGCAAGCCAAATTTGTTACTATTTGTTATTTTCTATTTTTTAGGCTTGCTTTTTTATCTTGATGATCCTGGTCAGGATAATGGGATAAACTTATTAAATTACTGTATGGTCATCTATCCTTGATAGGTGTACAAAGTCTCAGTTTAATCTGACGTTTTGAAGTGGATGAATTTCACATTCAAAGATTCCTTTACAAACATGCGTTCAAAGATTTTATTTTTTTTATCCTGAAGGGGCTGGTCAGGATAATGGGACAAACTTATTAAATTATTGTATTGTCATCGGTCCTTGATAAGTGCGTAAAATTTAAGTTTAATCTGACGTTTATAAGTGGGTGACTATCACGTTCAAAGATTCCGTTACAAACATACATGTGAGGCTATTAAAAGCGTGTTAAATAGCGATAGCATTTTAATGCGAATTTTCTAATCGGAAGTTTACAACCGGTCATTTGACCGGGCTTTGGTAATAATAATAATTTGTCAATATTAATTGGTCGTAGCTCCGACTAATCTTGATAACAAATAGTACATAATATGTAATTTTAGAAAAAAGAACGCCCGCCATCCCTGAATTGTCGACTGAACGTAGTACGCATTGTTTTGCGAAGTTCATGGCGCGGAAGACGTCGTTCGCCCCGGGTACACGCCATCGATGGTAATAAGACACCCCGCGCGTGCGAGGTCGAATTGACCCCAGCATTTACTACTTTATGCGTAAACCAAATCGTTTACTCGTGCCATGCAATGGCGGCCATTGACTTACGCCATAGACTACGCCGCGAAACTAAGTAAAGAGGAGTTTAAACCCAATATTAAAAAACAACTGGCCAAATGCTACTCGGACTCGCATACAAAGGGTTCCGTACCACCGCACAATATTTATAAACTTTATTTTATTTTTATTATTTGTTGTTATATACACACTAAGGCGCATTAAATGCTTGAACTAATAGGTTTTAAGAGATTCTGTCCGATGTCGCTAGCTGCACTATTTTAACGTTTATAGAAAAACATTATTTTTGTTGTGATGTAACTACAAATTTCCGGTTTTCGGATTTTTCTCTTTACTTGTGCTATAAGACATTACTTCTTGCCAAATTTCATGATTCTAGGTCAACGGGAACTACCCTATAGGTTTTGATTCCCTTGCGAATGTCAAAATATGCAGCAGAAACGGCTGCATTTTTTGATTGACTTAGAAGGTTGATTTTTTCACAGCTCCAAAAGGATTGCAGACCTGAGTATTTGATATTAATTTCAACTTGATACCTCCACGCGTCCCTGAGAAAAATGGTCTTGACAGACAGACGGACAACGAAGTGAACCTATATGGGTTCCTTTTTTTTCCTTTTTAGGCACGGAACTCTAAAAAATAGCTTGGATTTGGTGAATAAAGTACAGTTCGTAGGTGATACGTCATCAACGTCTTAAAGCTCCTAATATAGATTAGTAGATTTACCAAGTATCGAAAATCATTGTAGCTACGGAAATGATTATATCTTTTAATTGAATCGTTTGCCTTAAAATGATGGACGATTGCGGTAATCTGTCAAATCTAGGAACGTTATTCATTCTCGAACATCAGTGCTATTAGTGTCCAAAAAATGAACTAATGTGTGCGATCGTTTTTGTGAACAGAAAAATCATGAAAAAGCCTATGTCGTTTAAACCCCGGATCTAGGAGGGGGCAAACCAGGGCTCCTGCCCCGGGCGGCAGTTTCAGGGGGCGCCAAAATCATAATATAATATTCAGTTTGTTTAAATATTTACTATTTAATATTTATTGAAGTAAATATATGTATTATTAAATATCTAAATTTTATTAATGTTATGGTTAACTAGTTAAAGTTCTGCCCGAAGAAGTGAAAAAGATTTAACGAAACGTCGCAATTTTTTAATTTAGTTTAAGTACGAGTATATTAAAATTAATTGTCCAATTTCCCGTTAAACTTAATAATATAATATGTTTTAAAATTGATAACAAATTACTTTTAGAAAAAAATCATAAAGGGTTCTTTTTCTCTCCTCCAAGTCGCAAAAAATGCCGCCCATTATATATTTTTGAGTTTTTTTAAACAATTTATCTCAAACGCTTGAGAGAGGGGGCGCCACTAACAAGTTTCTGCCTCCTTTCGAAAAAAATCGTAGATCTTAGGCTGCTTCGTGGTTGAAGATTTTACCTCTTGAAGAGTTTCTTTCTGCTCCATAAGGCTATCTGCACATGGGCCGACTATTTCCAGAAAAATAAATATCTAGGTAATCTAACCTGTTCCGCTGTCCTTTTTCTAAGTCAATTATTGCAATGGTTAACTTCTTGTATGGCGGTTGGGGTTATACACGTTGTGTGCGTCGAATCATAACTGCGGTGATAAATTTTATATGTACTAGCGCGGCCGGGTCTGGCTTCGCCCGGATTTGTAAATTGCCTATTAAAGATCTTACTATGCTGCAGCGGACTTTCTTCTAGAATAATAGCCGTATTTGCATGACGTTATTGTGGTATGTAGTATAATAGCTAATGTCAGCTATAATTGTTAAGAAACATTCATTGTTGTAGCACTATATTAGAAAAATGTATTATTCAACACGTCACCGTCGGGATTTAAACCCGAATCTTTCCACTTTCGCGGCGGAATGAGTTAATCAATTACTCACGGTGCACACAATTCAACATTTTAATCCTTCATAATATAGCAATTTACAACACTCAAATTCACTGCATGCGAGAGCCAATTTTTTTAGCTGTAGCTAGACATGAACTCTCGCAGTAGCGAGGGCTCTTGAATGAATCAAAGATGAACTTTCCATTTTTAATACGGTCCTAAGTCACAGAATATTTCTGTTTCGTTAGAACTGTTTAAAGCGGAAAACGACAATTTAATATCGGTAAATTATCAACACCATTATTGTGGTATTTATTATTAAACAAATTAATTATTAGTTTATTAATACATAATTATAAACAAAATTACAAGACACGATCGATAATCCGCTGCTCGTTAATCTGACACGTCCAGTAATCCGTTGTTTTTAAGTATGTAGAGGTTTAGAAAAATCGCTCTATAATCCGACATTTTTACTATATTTCGCTCTGTAATCCGACACACATGTTTACTAAACAAATATTTCTCTATACTCCGACGTTTCATGGAGTCGTTCGCTCTGTAGTCTGACAATAGACATAAGAAGGAGAAGACGTCACGTTGTTTGTGTTAAAAAAGTTCGAAATTAAAAATTATTTTATTGTGAAAACCTCCAATAATGCATTATAAATATCTATTTTATAAAGTCGTTATTGACTTCACGATCAAAAAAAAAAGTTAAAAGAACTCTTAATAGTTAGTCTTTTTGTTTTTTTTTTTTGACATGGGAGTCGGTCTATTGCCGAGAGCACTGCAGCCTCTACGGGCTTATTGTGCTATCTCCCAATAGGGAATATGCATGTATTTTTTTTTAATTTTTAATTCACTTTTTACATCGTTATAAAATAGTAAAAAATATAAATACTGTTGGAAAAGCTCGAAAAATTTTTTTAAATAATATTTAAAACATCGCTTAAATTTGATCTGTTTGAACGCCGTCATTTTTCGCGGGTCTTGAGTGACGTCAAAATCCACGACCAGTTTTGTTGACTATAAGTTTGACAAAGCCACTTTCAGTCATCGTTCTAAATGATTTAATGCTACTATAAACTGCACACTAATGAAAAACACTACAGAAGCACAAATAAAACAATTTTTCATTTAGTAACCATATAAACAGCGACGCCTATAAATCCGATGTGGAATTTGACGTCACGACCAATGGTGATGCGTTTCGCAAATTCGAATTTCCGTCGCATATTTTGCATTTTTTAATTAATATTTTATGCTATTAAAAACAAACTAAATAAGGAAATAATGGTTCAGATATAATTTCAGGACAATATGGATTCAGGGAAAAAAAATCAATTCAATTTAATCCAAATGCATATTCCCTATTACTTTATATCACCCGGTCCAGTATCCTTGTACTAACTTGCTCAGTCCGTGGACTGGATGGTTGATATAGTCTTCTGCAAAGTTGAAGTCTTAATTCGTGCTTACATCCGGTAATACGACATTTCCACTAATCCGACGTAAAATTCTGTTGTCGGAATAGTGAACGTGTCCTGTATAGCAAATACACTAAAAACTGGCTCAATGTTGATTACTCTTTGATATAAGTAAATAAAATTCAATATTCTTTATGAAATTTTTAATATACAGTATTTTTTTCGTACAGGCTTATAAAAATGAATCCATACAAATTGTTTAAAATAAACTTTGTCAAATTTAATAAAAAAGATAAAACAAAGGCGAAACAGTCGCACCAGTTGACATCAAGAACAACGTCGGTTTGCTTATACTAATATGAAACACAGTATTTTTGGTCGAAAAAGTGGAGTGCGATGTAAAAATCTACGAGTCTCAGAAAAAGAATATTAATATCAAGATCCACTGCATGTCCTGCATGCGATGTATGATTTGATTCCATCTCAACAGATGATGCTAAAACTCATATGTGCTTAGAGTGGGTGTGTAAATCGGAAACTGGCATTTAAATAACAAATACAAGGTGGTAATTTTGATCGATTACTCAGATATAAAATTATAATTACTGAAACTAAGCGTATAGACTATTCAGACATGTACGTCAGAACTAAATGCTGAGTTACGCTGAAAATACACACTGTATTACACATAAACATTTTTTGAGCATTCGGTAAGTTATTAAAAATAATATTACTTAACTGTCAAAGACTGACAGTTCGCTCCTTCTAGACTGATTTTTCAGAGTAATAATATATAAATTTCTATTGTAAAATTCTTTTATATTCATAAAACAACTAAAAAATATCTACATAATACTTATTCAGTTTATTGTAACTGTGTATTGGTATTTTTTACAATTTAAATGACATTCAGAAGTTGAATTGTTTAATATATTAATTTCCTCACATCACAGAACTAATAATTAACATAATTTTATTGATAAAATGTATATTTATTTACCGTTTTTGTAATAGAATTGTATCCATACAGAAAATATTTTAGTGACTTTTCAAATGACTAGTGTTTATTTTTGTTCTTAATTCGTCACAAAAATTGACTACTGCCAGTTTTTCTTTCCGCGTAAAATCATTTCCTTTTCCAGGCATTTTGTTTAAATAAATTATTATTTTACTTTGGTATGATATAAACATTTTCTGACACAATATATTTAAATGAAATTAAATTTAGTTAATAATATTGACTCTACCAACAGTAATAGAATATTAAACAAAACGAAACCACTTGCGATTACTGTTCAAACCAATTTTTTATTTTCAAAACGTTTCGACCAAATTTGGTCCTTTTATATATAAACAATTATAATTTATTTTATATTTTAAAAAATTGAAAAGGACCAAAATTTGGTCGAAACGTTTTGAAAATAAAAAATTGGTTTGAACAGTAATCGCAAGTGGTTTCGTTTTGTTTAATTAAATTTAGTTGTTTACTGTTTCCATAGCAATTTTGAATTCAATTATGTATTTTTACCACTCATACCAACTGAAAAAAACTTAAAAATTTGTTTAGTGCTGCCAACATAAGTCGGCATTTAGTTCTGACATCCTTTCTGAACCCCGTATATTTACTGGTTTCATAGAGAAATGAAATGAAAAAAAAAAATTTAGAAAACGTCATAAAAATAAAAAGCAGCTAGTTGTCCCTCATGTTATTATTTTTGTATAAGCGGCCATCCATAAATTACTTCACAAGTTAAGAGAGAGAGAATGGGGGGGTTCGATAAAATGTGACAAGGGATGGGGATCGGGTCATAAGCCTCGTAACATCACATGTCATTTATCGCGTTCGTCAAGTAGTTTTTGTTTTGTTCATTTTCTAGAATAATTAATTTCATGCCGATTTTATTAAAAAAATGATAATTTTGGAACTGCTGTTTTCATTTACTCAGTTCTAGATGTATAATTGTAAAATATGCGACGTCACATCAGAGAGGGGCGGTCCAACAAATGTGGCTACCGGTGGAGGGTCAAAAAATCATGAAATTCGTGTAACATAATTTATGGATGCCCTCTTTTGAACAGTTTCGCCTCTATTTCAAAATCATTGATACAAAACAACTTTAAATTTAAAGAACATGTTTTAAAATTCTGGAAATACACTTAATTAAAAATTATGGAACTTATTTTAAAAATTTAGAAATACAGAGATGAAATACACTTAATTAAAAATTATCGAAGATATTTTAAAAATTTAGAAATACAGAGTTATAATATCAGATGGTTCTAATTGTTTTCGACAGGTGGGACAATATTTTGAATTATCTATCGTTTGCGTAAGACATGGTTTACAGAACACATGTCCACAGGTAGTTGCCCCAATCTTCGTCTCCATCAGTTCCTCAAAACAAATTGAACAGGAACCTAAATATAGTTTCTTTTGCAATGTCGTCTCTAATGGTCTGGGTGATTGTAACGACAAATCAGGACTGTTTTCTTCAGTTAAATCAAGAAAGGAAATATCTGTAACATTGAAAAATTACCCAAAAATATCAGTATAGTCAATCAGGCCCAGTGACGTAGCTATCGGAGTGATAGGCGATGCAGTGTACCGGGGCCCCCAAGCTCAGGGGGTCTCCCTCGGCCTCCTGAGTGACGTTCAAAAACATGATTTAAATATCTTAATTGAATAAGAATTTTTGTCTTTTGACTTTTTGGCCTCTGTAGGTTCACAAGTTGAAAAACGTGTTAATTTTTGATACTACAAGTTAAAATACATGTCATAGCTCACTGAATTCGTAATCACCTCTCGAAAATTGTGCAATAGTTTGAAACCCGCACATAAACAATTACAAAAGTTCAATTAAAGAATCCCAAAAAAGGGATCTAATTTTTTGTGAATAACTGGAAAACTATTAATGCTAATGAAATTAAAAAAAAAGATTCCTAGAAAGGAGGACATTTCCGAAGAAAATGTCGACTCCCCGAACTTCATCTCCGTTATTAATACTTTTCATTTAATGTTGAAAATAGAGTTCAGTGTGGTTGGCGCTGTGCCAATTGAACTTAACCAAGATAGGGCTCCAATTTCATTTTTGCTCCGGGGCCAATTATTGTCTAGACGCAAAGAGGCGCCTCAGCATAGTATAAAGAACCAAATAGTAGCAGCACCCATTTGTCAGTACTTAAATCGCGCAGACAAGCTGCGCTCATTATGCTAGCAGGCAGAGCGATCAGGCACGCACATACTGTTTTCTTATTGGTGGTGGTTATATACTAGTCGGTGTGAAATCACTCCATTAAACAGTGAAATCAAAATATTACCGATTAAACCAGCTGTAGTAAAATATGGCTGATATTTAGCTATACAGATTTTTTTTAAGTTTCAAAATACTATTTGTGTTTATATTATTAAAATATATAGAAACCTTGTTTAAGCATTTAAAAACATTTTTCTAATGCGGCCCTGTTACAATGTACGGAGTAAAAGGAACCCATAAAGCACACACGTTTGTGGTTGGCTGTGTCAAGGTCAATGAAATCCCTGACAGAATATCAAAGTACTCGCACCAGGGTGCATCTACTCTATGTTTTCTGTATACTCTGAATTATTTCAAAGCGTGTTAATTTCTCACCTTTTCCATCTTTCCAATCTGAGTAAGGTGAAGTATTCCAATTAGACGAAGTATAAACGTTATTTGTTGGTGCTAAAGGCTCTCTCCACGCTCCACTTGTAACTGTCGAAGTTACATTTCGAGCAGAAGTTTCACGTAATAATTTTTCCCTTGATTTTTCACAAGCACTCTTATTTCGTTGGTCTGAAAATAAATATAATAAAAATACAGATACGAAAATGTAAATTGCAGATGTCCAAAAAAATAAAAGTTATGAAAAATAAAAGTCGATTACGTAAACGAAGAAAACAAGCACAAATCAAAACGTGTGACCATATTTTTTTTGTTATCAGTAGTCAGAGACTCGAATACCGAACAGGTTTTTAGATTTTATTTTTTTACTCAATGTCTAAATGTTTAACATTAGATTTAATATGAACGAAATAACATAGAATTCCGAAAAACATATTAATTATTGATAGTAGAGTCACATAGATATGCCACGCGTTGTGTCTAATTTATTGAGACTTTTTCAAGCGCCTCGACAAATCTAACTGACTATCAAATCAATAAATTAGACCCAAAACGCCGCATATTTATGATTGTCTAATTGTTTTTGACATTAATTAATAGTCCAAATATCTGTTACACTAGTACTACTATCAATTATTAATTTGTTCAGATGTTTTCCGGAAAAAATCGGCGTGTAATTTTTTTTGTCAAAACTAAAAAATAAAAGAGAAACAGGCTTTCAAAATTTAATCAAATTTTATTCAATTTTGAGGTCGGTCCTGACGCTACGTTGTCACTATGGAAATATGTTATGTCATTATCAGGTATTCACAGAAATTGTTCGAAGTTGTCCCCATTTTGTTTCAAACAGGCACCACGATATTTGATAACAGTCCAAGCAGTGACTGTAGAGAAAAGGTGGTGATCGAGTATAAGGACAAAAATATAATTTTTTACTTTTTGGATATGAGTTAAATAATAAACCATTGGTCTGGCGGGTTGTAATTTGACCAATTTTTTTATTTTTTGAATTAAAAAAAAATTTGACGTTTTTTTTTGTCCTGTATAACATGATTAAATTAAATTGGCTCTTCAGACCGGAATCATGAAAAATTCCGTGGCAGTCAACGTCTTAAAAAATTTTGAAAAATGTTTCTTCATCAATTCCAAGCGCAATGAACAAGTGAGAAATCTGAAATTGGATGAACCCTGATTTTTTTTTTGTTTTTTACGTCGTCTACAGTAGCAACAGCAGTGCTTCTACCTCAAAATCTATATTGCAACAGGATTTGATCGAGCAGTTCGACAATCAACTGCTCAAACAGTTCGTGTACGGCCTGGGCTATATTTTAACAATTTATTCTTAAAAAACATTGCCAGCTTATGCAGCTGTTTGAAATGCGATTTATGACTTTAAAAAAAATATTTTTACTTGCCTTTACTAGACAGTATCGCCTCTAAATTGTATTTACGTACAGCGATATCATGTTCAGGACAAACGCGCATTACAAGCGTTGCGGGTTTCTTTACAGTTGTTTGGTTTCCATGGCTTACGGCTCTCGTACTCCTTGTTTCGACAGACACTGAAATTGACCCTTCACGGGGTTCTTTTTTACACAAACGACGTTTACCGATGTCCTCATTATTCCGTGAACTGCTAGCCTTTGATTCAATTGACTTTCCAATTAGATTTCTTTTGTTTTGTAACAGTTCTCCAGATTGTGCTTTTGTACTATTTTTTTTAACAAGACTTACGTTAATACCTCCCACAGGAACAGAGTCACTCCTTTTCATAGTTCGGGGTGGCAATTTCACAGCTCGCTTTTGATCATTTGATGTACTTGCTTCAGTTTTAAGATTTAAAGCAGAATTAGCTCTTTTTTTTGCATGTTCTGAGCTGGTTACTGGAAAAATATCTTCATTTCTTCTTGTTTTAATTCCAGCATTAGAAAACTTTTCAAAAAATATTCTGTTATCACGTTTGTCGCCACTCATTTTTGTTGAATAAAATTTATGAAACAAGTCTAAAAATAAAATATTAATAGTCACGACCTTTTAGAGGATATTTTTTCTAGAAAAAATGTATAGCTGAACAGGTCATGTCGAAAGCGGTCAAGTTCCGTCAGTTACATAGCTGCTTTGGTTATGAAATATTTGCACATTTAAGGTTATCGTGATATTTGAACAAATTTTAAAGATCAATTTTTTTCTCAATCGAAAAAGTTTCTGTTAAGCCCGAATATAAATACGAGTTTTAGGTGCTCTTTGTAGTTATCCTACGGATACAATATAATATAAAATAATTTTAATTATCTCTTAGGATAATTAAAAAATTCGGATTTTCCCGAAAATTCTAGGATGTTTGCAAAAAACCGCATTCCAGTTATCCGTTTTTTGCCATCGTCCTAGGATTTTCGCGAAAATCCGAATTTTTTAATTATTCCAAATTATTATCCTACGACATATATATAAAGAATAAAAAAAAACAAATAGTTACTAACATATTCTCCTATCATTTTAGCTGATATCAACGATATTTTTTTTTCATATAAAATTATACTAAAATTTCTTGCCAAATTAATCACCGACTTTTTAAATTAAAAACAGACTGACGAGCCAATAACCATAAAACACCGACACGACTGTTATTTTAACTTTGGTACCGTGCTTGTCATTTCACATTAATTGTCAGTTACTTAGTTTATATTACTTCCATCTACCTTAGAATTTGAAAACTAGTCTAAGCACTAGCAAACATTTTAAACATAGATAGGTTTGGTTTACATCTTGACTAGTAGTTAAGCTGCAGTATTATAGATAGAACTGAGTGACTGAATCCATAAAAATGATTTTGAATTATCAATTTTCCTCCGACTATACCTTACAGATTTTGAGATTAAAAAAAAGGGAATTTACCTCGCAAAAAGACCAGAAATAGTACATTACACCGTAAGGGCAGAAAGTTGAAATTCCTGCATTGCGCGACACATGATGTCCTCGGCTTCGCCTTGGACATCATGCTACGCGCAATGCAGGAATTTCAACTTTCTGGCTGTATAGCGTAGGCACACTATTTTTCTTCATATTCGATCGAAAATTTGCACGAGAAAACTGTTTCGGCCCGCAGTTGCAGATGGCATGCGAGTAATTCCAGCAGTGTATAAATGTTAGGCTTTCTGCCTTAAAATCGAAGCCGAAAGTATCTACTTTCGACAGGGTATGAAGAAAAATAAGTTGCTTATAATTAAACTAATTAATAGTGTGAAATCTAAGTCTTAAAACAATCTTAAAAATGGTTCAGTTGGGCCCATTTTAAATATGCTTCGTGCGGTGATGAATTCCAATGTGTGTACCAAATTTAGTTAAAATCAATCAAATCTTTCGAAAGTTATTGCTCGTATATATACATATTATAGCCCAGAGTTTTCCACGGAAATCCAATAAGTGTTTCATGAAAAATTATGTTAATTAATAATAATAACAACGTCGGATGATTTTAAAACTGCGTCAAGTTGAAAAAAGTTTGAAACCTACTTTATAAAATAATCGAGGTGCTACGTTAAAATAGGAAAAGTTTGGGAAACGCTGCTATAGTTCATGAATGCTACTGCTGAATGTATAAACTATTTGCCTTTGGGAGAATAATGTAAATCGGTTTAGTGGTTTTCGAGTTTTAAGGTAATGTATACATAGAAGGTACGCGGTTCATACAAACATTTTTCAAACAGATTATTTCGCTAAAGAAATTTTACTTCAAAAGAAATTCCAGGCGCCAGAGAAAGTTTTGGATGCACCCCATTGTTGAACAGAGACTATTTCTTGCCACCCCTTTCTTGTAGTATTTATTAGATGCATCCCGTATTTTCAACTTCACTAATTAAAACTTCAGTATCGTTGGATATTATTGAATATTATTGTATATATTATATTATTGTATACTATTATTGTATATTATTGAATAATGAAACACGCTGTTGAACAGTCTTCTTAACAATAAACTATTTGCAATCGGTAGGACTGTGCAAGCATCGATCTAGTTCTGTGATTATTAGGTACTATACGGAAGGTCCGCATTGGCTTAAGCCTTAGGTCCCCAAGTGTCAAGGATCCTCCGAAATATATTTATCATACATTTTTAATGCTTTTTCATTAACAATGAACATTTATCGTATAATAAAAAATAGTTAATATTAATGATTTTCATTATCATGCGTTGACCAATTTTTGATAAATTTTGGCAAAATTTTTGGTGAAATTTTATAATTTTTTGGGTATATTTTTACAGTTTTTTGGGTGAATTTTAAATTTTTGGGTGATAATTTTGTCAATTTTCTTCGTGAATTTTAACGATTTTTTGGGCGAATTTTGATAATTTTTTGGATAAATTTTGACAGAGTTATAGTATTATTTGTTTGGTCAGGTCACCAACTTTCAACTCAGATTTTGATATTATTAAAAATGAATTTTAAACCTTAATTTAAAGATAACAAAAAACGGGACCCCATTGGACCCAATAGACCTAACCCACAATTCAATGTCTCAAGGAATTTAAGCGTCTCAGGTTTTTTGATTTCCTAGAACCAGGTCGATCATGACCGATATTCGATATCTTTCTGATAATTTTCTCTCCTCCACGGCCTCTTCTTAATTCTCTTTCTTTTCGATAGTGAAAAAATGAATGCTGATATTAATATTTTCTTCATCTTGTTATCAACGCTTCAAAACTGAAAACAAACGATTCGTGCGTTAAATAACAAAATATTAAAATTTCACGTGTAAAGAATATGTAGGTAATATAATTATTGAAACACTAATTGCCAAAAACTTAACATAATTTTACTGCCTGCCTATGCGGTTTTAGACTAATTAAGTAGCCGACAGTTATTATCATTCAACGACAGACCAAGGTCTTCAACGGAGACTCATAAATACATAGTTCATCGCATCAGCGGACCCGCCGACCGACCGAAAGTGAAATCTGATACTTTAGTGTAATACAGCAAACACGTGTATTTAATGTTTCCCTCCAAAAAATACCTACATACATACGATGTATAAGCGTTAGCATGGCGTAGGTATCCACAAAAGTGCAACTAAGCAGGCATATTAAGGCTGTCGGAACGCTCTGAATTTTGTTTGTGCTGAGACCCAGCGGTAAGGGGCGAGGTACGCAAAAGACATATTGTGGGTGTGACCTTCTTTAGCTCTGTCTCGCTGAAATCATCCGCACTTTTCAATTTTTGGCTGATGCCAACTACGAGGCTAAAAAATCTTATTGCATGGGTGCCGCTGTCAATTGATTATTCTAATTTTTGGAAATATTTTGAAGATTTATAAAACTTTTCCGAAAAAGGAAGAGTCACTTTAGGTTTGTGATAGAACAGTTTTGTGAAATAAGTACGAATAAGGTCATAGTGTGACATTGAAAACGTGTATTTTTTTAGCACAATTAGTGCCAACTTTTTTCTAGTAAACCGTACATAAATTACGAAAGTAGTCCATTAGAGACCTAGATTTGTCCTTTATCTTCCTTATAGAGAAAGAATTTTTGCAGAATGTTGACGAATAAGTCTACAATCTGCAGTTGACAGCCGAAGCTCTATTTTTGGCTTTAAATTCAGAGCGTTCCGACAGCCTTAAAACTTAAATATCTTGCCGTCAACATTTTAAAATTAGATTAAAATAGAATGGAGTGGTCTCTTGGCCCAAATGCACCACATCCTGAAAGGTTTTTTGTGCTTAAATTTTACTATTCTAACTACGCTAATGGGGAATTTAATTTAATTATTAAGTATGTAGACGAGAATCCTACAAAGAAAAAAACAGACATGGCTAAAGAGTTCGAAATTCTCGCAAATATATTGGCCACAATTTTAAAGTTTAAAGATAAGTTTTCAGAAGAAAATGAGTTGTTTGAAAATAGTAGAAGATTAAAGTTGCGCGAGTACACGGACGTAGGGAATGTGTTTTGAAATGGTTAAAACAGTGCCGGGACAAAAATGTGGCAATTGGAGGCTCTATCCTTCAAGAAAAGGCTCAGCAGCTTTGTAACAGAAAACTGTATTTAAAACTATTTTTAAATAAAAAATACAGTGTTTTTATTAAAATGTGTTTTCATTTATTAATGGAAATCGTTCGCTATAACGGGGTAAGCATATGAGTACGTAATGTTGAGGTTAATAAACCTTGTTAAAACGAATCTTAGACCAAACGAATTTCAATATAACGAATTCCTTGATATAACGAATATTTTCTAATTCCCTTCAGATTTGTTATATCGAGGTTGTACTCTATTACGGACCACTATGTATAAAAAAAATTATAATAACATGTTTGCTAACACTGTCTTTTACCAAAGTGAGACACCAATGTTAGGTTTGCTAAGGGTTTAAAAACAGAGGGTAAATATATAGAATGTATTTTTGCACACGGCTCAAGTCATTGGTTCCCTCCGCGATTCCTGTCACAAAACACCCACTTGTGTGCTTATTAATGTACAATTGAATAAACTAAAAAAATCCGGGTCGCAGTGCCAAAATCCTGCCGACAATACTGTATATTTGCTAATACCGGCAGTGTGACTATTATGTGAATTTATGTTGGTTTTTAACAAAATAAAACATTTAATCCCTTAATACTGCCCTTAAAATATTTTTTTCTTAATTTTTATATTTCGTCTCTGTTTTATCAATTCATCATCTGCACAAAATTATATACAGCCTTCAGTAAGTATATAATTCTCTATCAGCAAACCATTTTTTCTTAAAATTTATAAGTCCGGTACTGTCGAGCCAATTTTATTAAAATTTTAGGAGCACCTTTTAATTGATACTGAAAGATTAGATTTCAATTTTGAGTCAATTCCGAGAATTTTTTCGATGTTTTTGAACCCCAAAACAATTATCAACCCTTAAATACATCTCTCAAAATGGTCCGATTCGGCCCATTTTAAATAGGTTTCGTGCGGTGATGGATTCCAACATCTGTGCTTTTTAAGTTCAAAAATAAGAGCGGGAGAGTGTTAAAATTGAACATCCGTTTTTCACTGAAGCGGCAAAATCCTTGGGTTTGAAGCGACACTAACGTTAAATCCGGTCCTGCGTAAGTATACTTATCATAATTTATCTTTTGGTGCAAAGACTGAATTTAAATTATTGTTATTAAGAACTGAAACAAACAAAAAAGGCAAAAATAAAAAGCGAACAAAATTATTATTTTGAATGCAAGTGTTTTGCGAGACATTCTGTAAATCTGAGTAAATTCTTTCAAAGTGCACCAGATATCAACCTTCGAGTCAAATGCCAAACAAATGAAGCATTATAATTAATGACCGTTCACAAAAAACGTTTTTACAGACTCATAAATAGCAATTTCTGTGAAACGTATGAAATAGCACATCAACAATTTTAGGAATATTTTTTTCATAGATAAATACAAAACTGAAGTTAAAATTTAAGGTTCATCTTCATATTTATTTTAAAAATTGCATTTTGCTCAAAATTATAAATGCTTTATAGATCTATTTTCAATTGACTACCCCCTCCCCCTCTCATCATCGTTGAAGAAAGGACAGTCGCTTATCTTATAATTCGCTAATAATAATTTAGAA
Organism: Venustoraphidia nigricollis; assembly: GCA_034508555.1. Classification (NCBI taxonomy): domain Eukaryota; kingdom Metazoa; phylum Arthropoda; class Insecta; order Raphidioptera; family Raphidiidae; genus Venustoraphidia; species Venustoraphidia nigricollis. The sequence continues at coordinate 1,328,131 of JAVRKA010000030.1, forward strand.
TATACTGATTAATAAAATCGAATTTCAACTAGAGGGGATTAATAATAATAATATAAAAAACCCGGGTCGCAGTGCCAAAACCCTGCCGACAATATAGTGTATTTGCTTATACAGGCAGTGTGGCTTTATTATGCGAACTTAAGTTGCTTTTTAGGCAAAATAAAAAATTTGACTCCTTAATACACCCCTTAAAATAACATTTTTTTTCTTAATTGCAATATTATTATCAATCGAACCTCTATACCAAATTATATGCAACTTTCAGTAAATAATTCACTATCTGCAAACTAGTGTTTTCATAAAATTTGTAAGTCCGGTCCTGTCAGGCCGATTTTATTAAAATTTTAAGGACATTTTTTAATTACTACCGGAGGGTTAAATTTCAATTTTGAAACGATTCGGAGAATTTTTTCGGTATTTTGGGCCCCAAAAACATTTTTCAACCCCTAAAAACTACCCTTAAAATGGCCCGATTGAGCCCATTTTAAATAGGCTTCGTGCGGTGATGGATTCCAACATGTGTGCCAAATTTCGTTAAAATAAATTAACTTCGTCGAAAGTTATAGCCCACACACATATATACCTATATATATATATATATATATATATATATATATATATATATATATATACATACATATATATATATATATATATATATATATATATACATACATATATATATATATATATATATATATATATATATATATATATATATATATATATACATACATACATATACATACATATATATATATATATATATATATATATATATATATATATATAAACATTTTTAAAAATGGTGGCAAAGTGTTTAGGAGGTTATGAAACGTCGAGAAATTTTGGTCCGACCCCTAGGTCCCGCCATCCGACCAACGCCAATAGTGTATGTTGCCATATGGCAAATACACTAATAATGCGTTTAACGTCCGTCTCTCGACTTTATGTCATAACAGACGCCATTCGCACCATTACTATTTTCCATTTTACCACTTCCTGTTATTTTCTACATTTTTTTTAAACTTCAAATTATGTAATAGCAATAAGCGAATGAAAGAATTATAGGAAATTAGGATAAGGTAGGTAATTTTTGAATTGGGAGTTTGATAGGTAATCGGCCATGGCCTCAAATAAGGAACCATCTCGATATTTATCTGGAATTAATTGAGGGAAACCATGGAAAACCTCAATCAAGATGGCCGGTACAGGAATTACCGTTTCTCGGCGAGAGGCAGTTGGAAAAAGTCCCAGTCACATCTGCCCCCGCCGGGATTCGAACCCGTACCTCCCGAATGCCAGTCTAGTGCTGTCACCACTACTCTACTCAGCTCTAGAGGGGATTAACTACTAAACTTTAGCGCGGTTTTGAGTTATAGGGGGGTCGAAAGGAACTCGAAATGGTTCGGGTAAATATACACACAGTTGATAAAATGGTTGATAAAATCATCCATTTCCCACATAATATAATGATTGTGTTTTATATAAATGAAAACAAATTCAAAAAATTCAAAATGAATGTCGGATCTGGTATTCTCAATCTATAATCTAAAAACTTTACAAAATTTAAAGAGTGACTCTCTTTGTTACAGATAGACCTTGGAAACCTTGGCCCCGTCACGTTGCTGCAACTTCGAGATCATCAAGTGCCTGCGATCTATTGTTGAAACTTCCAGACCTTCAAGTGCCTGCATCCCACTGCTGCACCACTTCCATGCATCAGGGTCTGTCAGCAGTCAGATACGATTTTTCTATAATTTTTTGGATTGTGACTAATAAACTATCGCAGAGTTTACGACCCACGCTTTTATAATTATGATCCTAAATTATTAAAAAATATTTTTCCTTTTTAGTATTTTTCAATAAAAGATTGCCTTTAAAAAGTTTTTACACATAAATGACAGTTTAGTATTGTAGTTTACTTCGAACCCATACTTTTATTACTCAATTTTTCTGTATCTTTTATATTTATAAAATTAAAAACTGATTTATCTAAAATGCTGCTCGCCTGATACTTTTGTGTTTATATTTGTAGACGAATTTTTAAAGATTATGTCATGCTGTATACTGCAGCAGTCCTAAACCAAAAAATTATATCTGCTTTTTTTACAGTTTTGAGATATTTAGACTTAAAAAGTTAAAATTTTATTTAATTTAATTTCGTTATCAAACTTTTGTGAATATAATAAGTAGTATAATACGTATCAAATGTGAGAAGGTGCCTCCTTTTTATTAAAACTCATGCGATGTTATTCAAACTCGTTTCAAAACATCGCGGGCGTTTAAAAAAACGTGCACTTTCTCACATTTGTTACAATTTATAACGAGAAGAAGTAAACGTATGTACGTAAAAAGTGACAGCCTTGTATAAAAAGTGAAACAAAAGAGAAACTCGTGCGTAAAAAATGCTTTTACACACGGACCATAGCTATGTAAACTATGTAAAAACACCATTTTGGATATGTGTTATTAAAATTATAATATGTAAATGCGTGGGTTTTTCAATTTGGGGTCATCCATAAAATACGTTACGCCAAATTCACTCATGTGTTACCCACACTCCAACTTTGTCACGCTGTATCGCATTTTCTGCATGGAAGCGCTCTTTTTTCATATTGGATCTACGCGTGTGTGATTCCACGGAGTGCAGAAATAATAAAAATAATTAAAAATTTGGGTACTGCATGATTTAATACAATTGCAATGGGAGTGGTTTTATTTTATTGTATTTTATTAGAACACTCCTCTTTCAAAAATTGAAGTACTTAGATAACTGTCGTTTATTCCAGCGGCGCAACAAAAAAAAAAAAAAAATACCACTAAGGCGTACGTATTCAAGAAATAAAAATGCTTCGTTTTTTGTATAAACTTGTTGTTCATTTTAAAGAACAACAGACGGAAAAAATGTTATCAAAATGTTATTACGATTATTATAAATTCATATATAAAAAAGCTATTTTTACCGCGCAGTATATCCATCTTTTCTTCAGTTATTATTTTTCTCGTTTACTTGGCTTACTTAGTCCGAGAAGACTGCAAGCGAGTGGAATAGACTGTTTTTACCTATTAAATGGCTGTTTAATATTTTAGTTTGCTTGAAACCATACTTTCATTGCTTAATTTTGTGTGAATTTTTGATTTTCACATCAAGTGTACAAAAATAAAAAATGTCTGAGAAACACTGATTTACATAACGGAGTGTCTGGGTAGGTACTTAGTACTTAATTTGTTTAGCTAATTGTAAAATTGCTTATTTTATTATACTTCAAAATACCTGCTTATATATCTTGGAATATTATAATTTTGGAAGGCTCATTACAATTCCTAAACCATTGTAGTTCTTTTTATATTATGATGGGTCGCGCTGCTTAGTCAAAGTGCACCAAGGTTAGCAGATTACAGAGGCTGCTTTGCTTCGTTGGATAGTAGTGGGAGAATGACGTCATCCATTGAGCCTGTTAATTGATTGCGTGGCAACGGCTGTTGTTCATAAACAGTATTTAACAAATATCAAAGAAATCAAACGACAGAATATTGATATTATTTGCAATAAATTGAATATTTAAGATAATAGATTTACATAGTCTTAGTAAAATATAAATGACATTTTTGATGTTGTCATTAGGTTGACAAAAACACGAACGGACTGCCAGCTTACGCTGAGTGGTCAGATAGAACGAAGTAGCCCCTGTAATCTACTATCCTTGGTAATACAGTGCACTTTCAGTTTCAAAGACTGGAAAAGCCCTAATTTAATAAATGTGAACTAATAAGTGAAATACGCCTTCCAAGTATGTATATTCTAAGGGTATATGTGCGTTTCACGTGGATCTTACTTTCTTCATTTTTAATAAGATCAGTCTGAATATTGTTTTTGCATCATATTTTATCGAAATAAATGTTGTGTTATAAAACGCATAATATAAACTGATAATATAAACTGACCAAAATATAATTTTGCACACGCCACTGAGTCGTAAATAATTAAATATTATGTAAAACTTGTCCGAACTGCAATCCTAATACAATTTTTTTACTAACTGCGGCGGGGTCAAAAAACAATGCTTATAAATGAAATATATTATACGTAGTGTCTGATAAAAAAAGGACAGTGAATAGATTTTGAACTTAGAAAAAATTAAACAAAACACACATGAGCATAATTTGAGAAGTCAAATGTTACGAAATATGTACGGATATATCTTATACTTACTTGACTGAGACATATTAATGCAATTTTATAAACAGTTTTGTTGTTGCAGACGAATCAAAACAATTTGTGTTACGTTTTCTTCTCAAACAGATATTAATTTTATAATGCTAAATGATCCGCAAGTAATCGTGTCTAGCCCTTCTTTGTCTCTTAAGACCGTCTTAACCCATGGGGTGCTCATGGCACGTTAATGTAAATATGGTACCTCTTTAACAGAAATTTGGGTTATCAGTAGAAATAAACAAGATTCTAGTTACAACTGTTATTTTGACACAGGAGGTAGGGGACCCCATGGGTCACGGGCCCTGGGTTCAAGCCCAGCAAGGCTATGCGGAAAGATAGGCCTGCTTGTGATCTGTTTTTTTTTGTCTTTTTTACCCTGACTGATAGAAATGTATCCAGGCCCGGCAAATAATTTGGGTGTGGTGGAAAGTTACCCACACGAGAAATTTCGTGTGGATGAAATAGCCACTCGGAAATTGACGGCATTTTTCGAGAGAATGTATTACAACTTTATATTATTTATGAATATAGTATTAACATGGTATTCATATAAAGAACTAATATGACAAACGGAATTCCAACAATTGTATTTTCCATTTTTGAAGTGTATACTCCTGTAAAATTCCTCATACATATTCGTGGGACCCCCCCCCCTCCCCTGATTAATTAGCCACTCCCGCCGAACATGATTTGCCGAGCCTGAATGTAACAAAGATATCTCATAAGGAAATTCTATAATATCGTTTATGAATACCTTTTATTTAATGCTAAAATCTCTGGCTCCTCTGGAGGCATAGACGTTGATGACTTTTGCTGTCGAGCATCTATAATCTGCAATCAATCTTTTTTATAAGCATACCGAATAATAAATTAAAAATAATAATTCATTGAACGATTGTCTAGGCAGTAGAAAACATCCTGTATATAAAGACTTATGTAACTGCATTTTATAGTCGTGCTATGTTCTATTTGAAGTAAAAATACCTCTTAAACACTTCTGGGAGCTGGATAGCAAATTTTTGATATTTCGGTTTGTTGAAATAAATTTTTAACAAAATTTTTGTTTTTGACGATAAACTTTTTCCTTTTTTGTTACAGATACTTCGATCGTATTGAATCGACGTCAAGTGACTGCGCGACTCCCATTGCTGGAACTTCCCCCATGCCCAAATTTTAAATAAAATATTATTTTATGTCTTTTTTATATTAATTTAACAATAATTACTTTATTAGAGATTGTAAATTATGTTTGTATTAGAATTTTAATTGTGCGAAAATAAACACAAATTAACTAAAAGAAAATATTTTTCAAGTGTAACACTTATAAAATACCTTTTCGTGTTTCTGGTGCCCTGCTCCTAAAAAGTCAAATTTTGACAACTACCAGTTCGTAAACGACAAAATATTTTTCAAATGTTGCAAGTAAAAATACCTCTTCGCGTCTCTGGTATCCTGTTCCTAAAATGACAACTTTTAAGAATTTCTCTGTTCAAATGTAACACGTATAAAATACCTTTTCGTGTTTCTGGTGCCCTAGTACTAAAATCTCAAATTTTAAGAATTTACCGGCTCCGTCAAGGAAAAATATTTTTCATATGAAACAAGTATAAATACCTCTTCGTGTTTCTGTTACCCTACTCCTAATATTTTAAGAATTTTATCAGACTACAAGTTCGTAAACGAAAAGTATAGTTGTTATCGTGGTTTTAAACTATGAAGTAGTAACAATTTAGTTCATGTGTAGGAATAAGAGTGTCGCTATGGTACACTTAAAACCACTTAGTTTAAATGTTTATTGTGTCAATACCTGCATTAGCTAATACACTATATTGTCGACAGGGTTTTGGCACTGCGACCCGAGTTTTTTTTATATTTAAAACAGAAAATTCTTCGTAGGCTGAATCAGTGTATAAAATGACACTACTGCCGCGCAGTTATTCTGCTCGCGTCATTCTGTAGCTGAGAAGCTCAAACAGTTTCTAGGTGATGTATTTACTCTTTAGTACTTATTAGGTTAACCTCAGCTGTTGAGCGTCTATAATCTACAATCTCTCTCTTTCCCACTGTATTAAAAATGGTGGTGAAGGATTAAGGTGTGAATGAATAAAAAGTAAAAACTATTAAATTTGATGATTTTTTATTTTTGACATTCATAAAAATTTATATCACAGTCGTCTATCGTAGTTGAAACATTCAAGCAAACAGCTATAGTGAAATGTTACTTTTCTTCATACCATGCCAAAAGTACGTACTTCCTGATTCGATTTTAAAGCAGAAAGTCTAACATTTATGCACTGTTGTCATCACAGCTGGAATTACTCGCATATCGTCTGTATAGGCGGGCCTAAACAGTTTTGTCATGCGCACTGATACGTGAGACAGCCGTTTGTCAGCTCACGTTTCGCCAGTAGCCAACTGCTGTTATTACATGGACATTATTAGATCCATGTGTCATTACGTGTAACCTCACCATTGCTCACTTGAAAGTAATTAGTCTTTTTATATATTGCTGAAAGTGCGCACTTTCGATCGGGTACGAAGAAAAATAGTATACACCACACTGCGCAACATATAATGCCCCCGATTTCACCTCGGGTATCATGTGACTCAGTGCAGGAAATTCAACTTTCTGCTCTTGTAGGTACCTACCGCCGCGTCGTAATAATTAAAAAGTTTCCCTTTTCCTATTCTTAATCATAATTTCAAAAGTTACACAATTAATAGCGAAAGAATTTTTGAAACTTTCATCACATGGAAACTTCTTAATTACGTTACAGCAATACATTAATGTAATTAAAGATTTTTATTGACGGCATTTTCTTAATTATTGCCAATTTATTTAATATTCACCTTTGACGAACAAACCGGCTAAAACAGTCATAGCAAAAGTTTTTTTTTTTTTGGACTCTAAACCACTCGTGTATTACGTTCAGTTCGAAATACAATAAGACCCCGTTTGACGCTATTTTAGTAATGCGCGGTTTCTAAAAAAAATCACGTTCAGTAATTATAACGGAAATTATGGATCAGTTTAAACAAAATGATTTAAATTTTGATTTGTTCAAAAGTAAGACGAAGCATTGATGTCTTGCTAACGATAGCAGCTTGCTGAACGAAACAGGAAAAGACAAACGGCGTTAAATGGACTTCTTCACAAATAAAAAACATCAAATAAGGAAGAACTTGCCGCATCACAAACGACTTCCTTACTCGAAGTTTCTTGTTATTTTGATGAATGTTTTAAGAATAACAATCGATAATTGCAATATATAAGTCTGTAATTATTGTAATGATAAAGTACTCGTATTTAACATTGTTAAAAAAACTGTTACGCTGTTCTGTTTTACTTATCTCTATTATTCTATCTGATGAGATGACCTTATCGCTATTTCGTTTAGAGCTGGAACATATTAGAGCGTATTCCCCGCTTTAAGCAGGGTCCTACTGTACGTACCATGCTTTACGTCGCAAAGTAATTCACGCAAATGTTATAAGAATGTTATTTTTAGAACTGAAGGATCAACATTTGAATTTAATTTAATTTCAAAGGTCCGTCAAAGGGTTAAAAAGATTTTTACGTGGATACTGTTCCTTAATATCACCACAAATTGAATTTCACAATATTTTGGATATTTCTCTGTTTTAAAATAATAAAATATAATTCTCTGATCTCACAATTTTTTAATAATTATCCACGATTCGATGTTTCAACCACAATGCACATAAAAACGACGAATATTTACAATAATATTGGTAATTTTCTTTTCTTAAAGTAAATAATAAGTATATAACATTTCTCTGATAATAATTACATTTTTACACTAAAAATTGTTAATTGCAGTAACATTTTATATACATTTTTACACTTTATGTTTATATAGGTACTATATACAAATTTTCAATACAAGATAGGTATTTTTTTTTCTTGAAAATATAACTATGTACATATTTTTCCATATTTATTATTTAGAATTAATAAAAATGTATTTTTAATTAACAAATAAAATATCCAGAGTTAGACTTCGCTAAAACAGGACCAGTTATGAAGTGAAAATTTCCTTTAAAAGATTTTTGTTTATTTCAATTTTAAAAATAAATGAGATCACTTTCTAAAAAATAAAACTATATTATAATTGCTTTTACACTATTTTCATAAAATTTCATAAAAAAATGTTGAAGACTTAAATTTTATGAAATGTAAAATTGTTAGTGAAAAGTCGTAATTTTGAGTACAACAATTAGTAATGCTATATGTTTATTACATAAAAATATTATTGCCTGTTATAGAGAAATTGATTGCATTTTGTTAAGTCTGTTCAAATGAATAATCCTTAATAAATCACCAGGCCGTATACATTTACATCATATTTGCTGTACATTTCTTAATTTATTAACATCGAAGGTTTTTCAACAACATAACCCTTTGTATTTGAATATTGCACTTAAAAATATAATTTTAGTTTTTCGTATTTCAGTAAAGTAAAAAAAGTGAATTACGCAAATTATGATCTTTCGAATTCTCTTTTAATTAATTTCTCATTAAAGAAATCTAAAATGCACAAACCTCTAAATTGAACAGTTTTCTGTATTTCTCAATTGTATTTAGTTTAAAATACGTTGTTACGGTTCCGTGATTCTTTTATTTGCCTGATGCAGTTTTTAGTAAAAATAATAAAATACATTAGTAAAATTATTAAAAATGAATCGTCACTCTACGCTGGAGTAGAATTTATTAAGGCTGTCGGAACGCTCTGAATTTAAGCCACACTACGAGGCTAAAAAATAATGTTGCAAAGGTGTCACTGTCAGTTGATTACTCTAAATTTTGGAAATATTTTGAAGATTTAAAAATCTTTTCCGTAAAAGGAAGAGTCACTTTAAGTTTGTGATGGAACAATTTTGTGAAATAAGTCGAATAAGGTCACAGTGTGACGTTGAAAACTTGTGTTTTTTGGCACAATTAATGTCAACTTTTTTCTAGTAAATCGTACACAAATTACAAAAGTAGTCCATTAGTGACCTAGACTTGTTCTTTATCTTCATTATAGAGAAAGATTTTTTTGCAAAATGTTGACGAATAAATCTACAATCAGCTATCAGTCGTAGCCCTATTTTTAGTTTAAATTCAGAGCGTTCCGACAGCCTTAAGTATGGCACTAATAATTAAATATTAATAATTTAAAATATGTGATTTACAATAACCATGTGGCATTTCTAATGTAGCACAATCCCGGCGTTATCCATTAGAGCTTGTTAACACTAGCCGGACGCCCGCGCCGGAACGATTTTTTTTATCGAGTGTCCTTGTGGCTTATTAGTTAATAGAAAAAGAATGTATCCGACACGGTTAAAATTCGTCTCCGGCACGTTTAAACGGGTGACTTATAACCGCCTGTCGTCCGGTCAGAAATCGGACCGGAAGTCGTTGGCGTATAGTTTCTTATGACTCTGTTCACACTTGCTGGATAGACATATTGCTTATAATAAGCTCGCACGCAGAATGGTTGTTTTTATATATGGCGCATCATGGAATATGTCATTTTTCCATTCTTTTTTTATTTAAAAAATACTACATCACGACAAGAATTTCGTCGTCGGCCATCAGGCACGATCATTCGTTTAAAATATGAGCTCGAGTCAACGCAGCGCCGACCTTGGGGTAGAGCGAGAGAAGTGATTGCTCTAGGCGCCAGGTGGCAAGGGGCGCTAAAAAGCCAAACGCGAAAAACAATTTCCAACGTAAAATAAATTTTTGTTTGAAATTAACACCAAATACTTATTTAATTATATAGCGCTAGGAACTTTCTTAACGTATAATAATTGAAGCTACTTAATTTAATTTAAATTCAACTTACATTAGTGTTGATGTTTGCAATAAAAGTTGATTTTTGAAAATTTAGGACTTATTATTATTTAAAAACCGAAGTACAATTTACGTGAAGTGAAAGCGTCGACCAAAGGGCGCTGAAAGACAATCTCACTCTACCTTCATCAAGGGCTAAGACTGGCGCTGAGTCAACGAACGGGCCTGAATTTCAGAAGGCGTCCGGCGCCCGATTAAAAATCGTTCTGGCGTCCGGTTCATGTGAACTATCTCTTATCCAATAAAAAATATTACACAATTTAATGGCTAATTTATAAAATACAAGGCAAGAAATAATTCTGCTATTTATATTAATTGTTATAGAAAATACCCACAATTGTATTCTTTGTTGAAACACTTTTTTTCACAATAAATAACAAATACCAAAAACGGCACCGATATAATAAATAAGCAAGATTATTACATACAGAGGTGACCTCGTTTCGTTGGATAGTAGTGGAAGGAAGACGTTGATAAAATTTTTGAACGCTCTTCCAGCTGACGTAATTCATTAGCGAGGTAACCTGTGTAATCTAATTATCCTGGCAAAACCAAAATTTATTTCAGGCACCGTTTTGTATTCATATAAAAGCGATAATTAATTATTATTTCATCAATTGTAAATTTTTGTAAGTACAAAATTTTAATAATATTAAAAGAAATACGGCACTAAATCACATTTTTCATTAAACATAATTTTAAATCACAGATTCTCATTTGCAGTTTCATTCCCACATATTTATGAAATACTTTTATTTTGCAGTATATATACTTTCCTTAAGAGTTTTTGCAAGTTGAAATTATCACTTTTTGTGCCACTATTTATATATTAAAGTTCTGTGATAGCATAAAACAGGTTATTAAACGTTTTATTAATGAAAATTTGAAAGTTCGTTAAATATTTCCACAAGAAAAAATTGGTGTGACAAATTCTCGAAGTTCGACGTTCGTTTTCGGATGCTTAAATTGTTGGAAAGTTATTGTCTCAATGTATAAGGCGATGAACAAGTACCAGGGGCGGATCTAGGTTTTTCGGGGCCTAGGGCTTTTACTGAAGTCCAAGAAGGCCACATTTTTTTTAAAATTAAATTTTAAATTAAATAAATTCACCAAAAAAAATAAAAAAAAACCCTAAAAATTTGAAAAAATCATCAAAAAAAAAGTGTCAAAACCAACCAAAAAACTGTCAAAATTAAGCCAAAAAAATATAAAATTCGTCAAAAAAAAACTCAAAATTCACCCAAATTTTTTTTTTAATTCGTCAAAAAAAGTGTGAAACTTCGCCCACTATCATAATAATCATTTTTCACTAAATGTTAATTGTTAATGTGAAAGTATTAAAACTGTATGATAATAATCCTTGAAACTTGGGAGCACAGGTCTTAAGCCCCATTATTCCTCATATAGATCCGCCCCTGACAAGTACTGTTTTAGATCTTCATTTGTTTCACACAATGAGCGAAAATAAGATCGATTTTCAATGACACACTGAGTCGTCGGAGTTCATTCGAGAAACTTCTCTATCAAAACAGCTTTTTTCACTTTCAGTTAATTGCACAGTAAAACCAAGAACTAACTTTTTAATATACATCGAGCTTTTCCCTCCTCGTCAAGAGTTCTGGCCAAGCGCAGCCAATCTTCGAGTCTGGGCGCACATTGCAGTCTGAGATCACCTAATTTCCTCCTTGCCATGAACACGAACTCGCCTTCGCCATGGGCGACGCCGCAATGCTGGGCAACATGCACGTCAATTTGCCGCGTCGGCTGTTCAGCCACCAAGTTGCTGAACAAGGAGTTGCCGTCGTCGGCTCCGAAGATGCTGTCCGTATTCGTGTAACGTATCATCTTCGTTACTTTGATCGACACCTGCGACACTTCCAGATCGTCACGATTTTCGACTCCTCTGATTATGCCCCGAGTCACTGTAACAAAGATAAAAAAATATTATAGATTTTGGTACATACATTATTTAGTCCAAGCGGCGAGCGTAAAAATAGTTCCGATTTAGAAATGATAGTAAAGTAAGACTCCATTTAACGCGGGAGATATGTTCCAATAAGTTCCTGCGTTAAACGAGGTCATCTTAATACGTATATAATAGGCATACGTGAAACAGAAGCGAGAATAAAAAATTTGTTAGTTTTTTTTTTTGTTTAATTTTGTAACATTTATTGTTAAATTATACTTTTTGACCACATTAATGATAGATTTACTAATTGCTAATATCGATTTTTGTTCATAAAACATTTATGAAAATCAAATAAAAGTTCGAGTAAGAAGTTATGTTTGTGATGAGGAAGATTCCTCATTTCGACATATTTTGTTTGTTTTTTGTTTTGTGAAGAAGTCATCTAATGTCGTTTGCCTTTTTCTGTTTCGTTCAGCAAGCTGTTACCGATACCAAGATATTGCATCAATGACACTTCGTTTTGCTTTTGAACAATCAACATTTGAATCATTTTGTATAAACTGATCCATAATTTACATTATAGTGGCTACACTTTTTTTAGAAACCGCGTAATACTGAAACAGCGTTAAGCGAGGTCTTACTGTACATGTAGTGACTTCAATCACTTATCTAGGCAACCTTGCAAGAACCAATAGCTCTTTGTCAAGACTTCTATAAATTATTGCCTCACAATAGTATTTAATAGTTTGTTATATTTTACTAAATTATGAATTTCGTACAGACGGTATTTTACGGCAGTATAATTCATTTTGGTATGATATCAAAATTTAAGTTTACGGTTCTGAATTTAGAAATTGGAGATTTGTATTTTAATCCTCTGTAACTAATTACGAGCAGCGATACAGTAGTTCAATAATTAAATAAGACGCGCTAACCAAGGTTATTACGGTGCTAATCAAGTTTTTGATTCAATACCTGATGCTGTTAAAATAATTAAGGTGTGTACCTGCAAAATTAATTAGTTACGGGCACGGATTAGTTGTCTCCTCTTATGTGTATCTAAAATGGATGTCTCGTGAATCCGTACCTATAGTCTTTTTGCTTACCCGGTGTAGAAAAATATTTCAGCTTCCAGAAAGAAAACATATATTTGAAGGTACTGGATTAGGGATGTCGAAAAATATCGATATATCGATATTTTTTATTTGATATATCGATATTTTTGGGCGATATTTAATATTTCAATATAAAATTAATATCGAAAACTGGTATTTTTTTCCAGTAGCAACACTTGTATGTACTACCGCGACTGACTATGGCCGTTTAATTATTCCGAAAATATCGAAAACTCCACTGAAAAAGAAATATGTGTTTTTACATATGTTTTTGGAACATACTTTTAAGTGCGTTCCAAAAACAACAACAGTGAATAAAGCACATGTAAAACACTTTTCTTTTTCATCAGAGTTTTCGATATTTTCGGAATAATAAATAGTTAAAACAACTATTCATGCAATATTTCATTTCATTTCTACAACATCTAGAATATTTTTAATTATTTCGATTTAACCTCAATTCATGCTCTATCAATAATTTTCTGTATAATGTCACCCCTGGCAGGCATGCCGTAGTTCGCCATCCCTGACTTTATTAGTTGTTCGATTAATCTCTAAAATTATCTGCTTCTAAATGTATTAGACGTCTGATTAATAAGCAAAAAAAATTCTTATCATTATTTTTGATTTCAGATAATGATTTATTACTTGATTTATTAGAAATAATGTCCGTTTGAAATTATATTAAGCTAGTCAATATGTATACTAAATTTCTTCGAAAGCCAATGTTCTCTTTAAAAAGTACCGATATATCGATATTTTTTTAAAAATATATCGGTCCCGATATCGATACTTTAAAAAAATATCGATACGATATATACCGATACTTTTTGGCACTTCTGACATCCCTAGTCCTATATCTTGATGTTAGTGCTTTGCAAACTTTCTTAAAATATCCAATAACCAGCGACCGACTGCAATGTGTTAAAGAATACATTTTATATGTGATGCTGATGATGATCAAGTTAACCAGAGATAATTTATTCTCGCAAGTTCTGTGACTCCGCGACGTTTTTTTCGTTACAAATACAAACGTAGTCTCCAGTACAGTATTGGCTTCATTAAACAAATAAATAGTGTTAGGAATTTTTTTTCCATAATCGATTTGTAAAATTTCGACACCATTTTGTTCAGAATGTTTACTGATTGGTGCCACATAATTTTTTAAATCGGCTCAGTCGTTTTTCCTGACTTGAAAAAAGACGGTTTTTTTATATATGTTAGTGAACCGATTTTGATAATTCTTTTTTATTTAATAGAGTGGTCTCACATAAATTCGATTTAAATCGGCTCAGCAGTTTTGTAATAAAATATTAAGGAAGAAGGCGACTAAAAGCGTGCAAACTACGTATTGCAAAAAGCCACAAAAAAGTAAAAAAAAAATAACTTTTTTAAAGAAATTAAACCTTCTCCAAGAAAGAGCATTAAAAGCGCGAAGTAGTACATTGATAATGTTTATTCAAATTTACGTCGATCTCAAAACTTTATTACTTCAAGCTTTTTAGTGGTCTTTTTTTAAAGAGGTTCAATGAACTAGTCTCGATATTGTTACCATGACTAAATCAATAGCTTCTTACAGGATTTTCTTTATAAAATTTACCGAGTGATGTCGAATAACTGATTATTTATGACAGCAACCATTTTGGGCGGACAATTTACCGGTTAATGAAGCGGTTATCTATAAAACAAAATGGTGACTGGTGGTATCCGGTTTCTGTTTCTCAGAACAACAAAAAACAAAACAATAGAGCAGTTTTCAACAGTAGAATTAATATTTATGTAGATACTGGTTATAAAAATAAAATGAAAACCTCAATCAGAAGTTATGCGCAAAATTTTTTGCTTACTCTAGTATAAGAATAATAAAGAGCCGAGGTTATTTTTAATAATCTAGCTGACCCGACAGACGTTGTCCAAATTTCAATAAATATGTTTGTGATTGTTTTGTGAATGCGAAAAGCTCTAGAAATAAAATAGTGTAGTATTATAATTTTGGCCCGTAGGATTGCGACCCACTTGGTTGTTTCTTTGGGTTTTTCCTACTTTTTTTCTAAACCACCTCAGTATTGAGGCGAATAAAACAAAAATAAAATTATTTAAATCGGTCGAGCCATTTTCGATTGATTTTAATTATATAGATTACCGCAGATATTTAACCAGTTAAATAACCGGTTATTTATTCTTTTCTATTACTAAATTTACCATCTCAGAACTATAAACTATCCAACACTGTACTGGGTTACATCATATTTTTGTGTCGGTACGTATGTAGAATACATGTTATTAAAATATTATTCGACGTTATTATTTCCTGGGAAGCGGCTGCGGGCGATTGTTCACAGCGCATGCGTAACATGTAGTGATGTTTCGTTGGTGGGACCACCATTTGGCAATGATAATATGTAACGTCGTTAAAATATTATGTATATAGCGGCCATAAACTAATTAAAGGAATGTTTGGAATTGGTAGAAGAGAATTTAAATAAATTGCCAAATTAAACTTTAATTCCGAAATTCTACTAAACTCTTTTTGTAAGCATTACTCAAAACAACTCAAAAATTAAAATTATTCGATTCCGCTCATATTAAAAAAAAAAAAAAAACTGGCGAAATGCGAGTCGGACTCGCACGCGATGGGTTCCGTACCACCGTACAATATTTATTAACTTTATTTTATTTTTATTATTTGTTGTTATAGCAGCCACAGTAATACACACTCTGTGAAATATCAAGTGTCTACCTATTGCAATTCAAAAGATACAGTGCTTTGACAGACAGCGGAACCTTAGGGTTTCCATTGGCAGCCTTTGGGTATGGAATCTTCAGAGTTATCGTGATTTTTTCGAGTTTAATAGCAACAATTTTGTTTTTACTTTACCCTTCCAAATCATCGAGGTGTCGCATAAGAAGTTTCACTTCAAAAATCGATTTTTACATCATCGTATTGAAGCTCTTTATTTTAATAATCAATTTTTTCATCTCAAGATTAGGACGCTGGCAGCGAGAAATGTTTGGTGCTATTCTGTATAACCAATGCAAGAATTTACAGTTCTGTTAATTTTGTGTCATCTAAGTTAAAGTGCAAAATTTAACAACTGATCATACAGAATAAATAGCACCATTAAAATGGACCACGACCATGGCTTCTTAATAACATAATTACATCAGTAATGTCACGCCATTAACATATTAATCATATGTTAATCAAATCTATATTCTTAAATAACATTTCGGCATTGTGTAATAATTATGCAAATTATTCACGAAACCAATTTTCTTATTAATTTTTCAGTTATATTATTCTTGATTATCGGACCATTTTACTCTTACCCGAGATTACTATTCTGAATTTGTATTCAGTTGGTACATTATTATAGAGTCATGTGATATATTATAATAAATTTAATATCTTCGGGCCACATGTTGTTCATTAAAATTGTTTTGACACTTAATGACTTAGAAATATATCGTACAAAGTAAGTGTACTTAATAATAATATGTTGAAATATATTGCAAACTTTTATCATACTCTATCGATGTTTCTATTTATACATATGGATATAGCACCCGTTCAGTTTTTATCTTATTACAAACTGTCTCTTACTAATGTGAAAAATTTGTTAAAATCTAGCGGCAAGCTATTTTAACCCAAAATGAAGCTCTATTTTGACCCTAACATAAGAAATTACACTTCTCCACGTATTCCGACACGATACACAATTTTTCATGCTTAAAAATCAATGGTGAATTATTATCATCGTTAATTTACAAACTGTCTTATTTAATGTCTTCCATAACGATAAATCATCCTTTTAAAATTATCTTTTCGTTCCATAAAAAAGTATAAATCAAGCATTTATCAATCTACTATCAACAAAATTCAATATAGTTTTACAGCAACAAATTATTTTATAGCAGACAAAAAGATATTCACTCTAAAGTCAAGACACATTCTAAGTTAAAGTTTATCTTTACAAGTAACCCTTGACGCCTAAATACCAAACTTAGAGATTTTTTCTTCGAAAATATTGCTATCTATCTGTCAACATTTTAAAACGAAACATTTTTATCTAACGTACACACTTCAACCCTGCAAGTTATATATGGGTAAGAGCTACATTAATGTTAAATGCACCCTCTGAAGAATAGTTGACTCGTCCCGACTGTGTATTAACAAAAACCCGGCAAAGTATGTGTCGTAAACGCATAAATTTAGGGTTCCGTAGTTTTTGTCATTATTAGATTGCGGCTATTGAAAACTGACAACTGTGGATATCTAAAAATGTTTTTTTCAGATTATTTAAACACATGGTTTCCAAGTCAGAGGGATACATTATACATTATTAACAATTGTAGGACCTTATATTCCCGGTAATATTCACCTAAGAAATTTTATAAATGCACCGTCTGAAGAATAGTTGACTCGTCCCGACTGCGTATTAACAAAAACACAGCCAAGTGTGTGTCATGCATGCATCAACTTAGTGTTCCCCAGAACATTCTTTGGTTACTATTAAATTGCTGCTATAATATAAAACTGACAATTAAGGATATCTAAAAAAAATTTGTTAATGTATTTTCTTCAAAATGATTTGCGTTTAAAGTATTTATAGTGTTTTTTTCAGATTGTTTAATCACATGGTTGCCAAGTTAGAGAGACACATAATATCACGATTTTAAAAGTTAATATCTCCGGAAATATTCACCTAAGAAATTTTATTGCATTTTTAAAGACCTGTTCCACGACGCACAGTGGGGTGCTATGGGGTTCAATGTACAGAAAGTCATCCCTAAATAATTTTTTTGTTGTTGTCATTTCATTACACGATTGTATGACGGTTCATATAAGACACCTGTCTGTAAAATTTCATCAGAAATGATGAAAAAATGGCTATAACATACGGACAGACAAACAGATGAACATGCCGAAATTATAAGGCTTTCGATTTTTAGCCATTTGGCTCCGAAACCTTATTAGGGTGAATTTTAACAGTTTTTTTTTGGTGAAATTTTGGAGAACTTTTACAATTTTACTTGGTGAATTTTAACAAATTTTTAGGTGAATTAGGTATGCCATTTTTTTGTGAATTTTTGTCAGGTTTCAATTCTGATATTGATGTCATTAAAAATAAATTTTTATCCCGAATTAAATTTAACAAAAAAATGGATCCATAGATCCCGAAAAACCTAGATCCGCCCCTGTTCGCGCTGCCACCGTCGCACGTTGAATTTGCACTTACACACAGTTGGAATTTCGAATACGCAATCAAAATATACCAAATTAAAATACAATTTGTCTCAACTAAAATAAGAAATTACGTACGCTGCAAGAATTTTGTCTGGACTCAATTATTTCGTTAATGTATAAATAGACCTTTCGCTGTTAACACACAAGAAATGTCTATATTATGTTTAATATTTTAATCCCATCCTAGACGTAATATTTATATACTCACTACTCAGTATTAAGTATAAATATTAGTTTAAACAACCCTCTCATCAGGTACACATTTTTACTTTTTTAACTAGCAGGCCTGATTTGTAGATTGTTTATTAAATGATACATTATTTATAGTCTTTAATATTTTTTGTTCCAATATATATTTTTAACGTGGAGGGAAAGTTTGGTTAGGAACAGTTGAAAAAAGAAGCTTTACCGATGTTTCGCTTGTGGCCTACGTTTCGAAAAATATATTTCCATCTTCAGGGACTCAGGCTAGTCAAAGGGTGGTAAAGTGTACTAATCTTAGATACATGATCATAATCTATGGGTTATTATATACAAATTATTATAACCCATAGATTATGATCATGTATCTAAGACTAGTACAATTTACCACCCTTTGACTAGCCTGAGGCCCTGAAGATGGAAATATATTTTTCGAAACGTAGGCCACAAGCGAAACATCGGTAAAGCTTCTTTTTTCAACTGTTCCTCAACCAAACTTTCCCTCCACGTTAAAAATACATTATTTATATGCTATTATAACGAAAAATACCTTTATACAACAAAATGATCAAATGTTTGTTGTTTTTGTCATAAGGGTAGGTAGAATAGTCTACAGTGTTGACGATAGGTACACCAGATTGGCGTTAACCATAATATGGGTTATTGCATGCCAGAAGACGCCAATAGAGATACCAGAGATAGCAACGCTATACGTAACGGGAACCAAGGTAATGCCGATAAGTGTCGAAACCATAGACATAGAGATATAGAGACAGAACATCTACTAGGGTTTTATACGAGAGGGGTGAAACCAATTAAGGGACGCGACGAGGTGAGTGGAGTCTGCGTGTCATTGGTCGGCGCACTGCGCATATCCAGTGGCATGAAATTTACGTTGGTAGTATGATGTAAAAAGAAAATTTCTTTTGTATGCTGCACAATGCGCCAACCAATCAAGAATCGACACCATTCTTACTTTGTACCAATGCTTTGTACCCGTTCCTTAATGGATTTACCCCCGAAGCTGTATACTCCATCTCTATAATTACTAGATCCATAGTCGAAACAAAGATAGGTCTACTCGACTAGTAGTAACTGGAGTAATGAATACTTTTCGCACTTCGATTACTGGGTAATATGGATACTTAAAATATTGACATCGCAATATTGAAACTATATATGCGTTTAATACAAATTTCATCTGTATTTAACTAATAAACTATTAACTTTCTATTTTAAGAAAGTAATTAAAAAATAGTGCATTAAAAAGGAGTCTGGCCGATCTGATAACTCTTTTTCGGGAGACTAAAATATAAAAACCGTGACCAAATTTTTCCTGAATAATAAATGCATTTTAATATACTATTTGTATTGGTTAATGTATTATTTTCGATAAAAAAAAACGCTCCATCATCAAAAGTCTATTATAAAGAGTATAGAGGAAATAAGTGCAATCAACTTACCGAGATCGCTCGTGCAGAACGCATGCGCCATTTCTTCGCCCGTGCACGGTCGACATTCTGCAAAAAATAAATATATAAATAAAATAAAACTCTTAACTCTCTTATATGTATGGACAATGTAGTCACTTAACCGACTTTTGGGACTCACTCACTCATTTACTGGTTAATTAACCGCAGCGCTTGATTTACACTAGGGGTCTAGCATATTCGATCTTGATCTTGTTCATTCGGTCTTGGTCTTGCTAGTATAAGTGTGGTCTTGGTTTTGCAGAATCACAAGAACAAAACCAAGACTGCAAGACCAAGACCGATTTTACTTATCACTACTGAGAAGTTGATTGGTAGGGGAAAAGTGAAACAAATCTACCGTTTACTTGAAAACTGCAAACTCAAGTTATTGATGAGACACAAAATACAATAGCTATGTGTATAATAATACTGCTATTATACAGGGAAAAAATAAGACAAGAACTTCGTAATAATGTCGTCGACACAGGCGGCTCGATCGTATAAAAGATTGTTATATGCATTCCTCGTTGATTATTTTTAAATTGCATATTTGCATGGGTGCTAACATAACAATTTTATTTAGTAATGGGGTAGCATTTCATCAGGAGAACAGTTTTTAGTCGAAAACTGCCGTATGATTTAACTTATTTCTTATAAAAGTGGAAACATATAATTTATATATACAGTAAGATCCCGCTTAACACAGGAGACACGTTCCAATAAGTTCCTGCACTATGTTAAACAGCGCTAAACGAGATCATCTTAACACGAAGATAATAGGCATAAGTAAAACAGAGCCGAGAATAAGAAAATTTGTTATTTTTTTTTTGTTTAAATTTGTAAAGGCCTCAGTACACAGTGGTCTGTAGTGGGGCCATGCTTTGCAATGTGCAACTGTAGGCCACTATCACTTGGTGTTCACACAATGGCCCATGGCTCATTTCTGCCTGGCGAAGCATTTGCGATGGACGTGGAAGTAATTACGGCCGCGGCTATTTATTTATATACTGTTTACAAGTATTATAGTATTATAAACCTAAAAGTCTCTTCCTTGCTCCAGGATACTGACATTTTGGGCGATTAAAAATTTAAAAAGTATAGCACGCAACAAAAAAGTAGATACCTGTCTAAACAATGGGCGACTGTGTGAACACCACAGGCCACGCCACGCCACGATTCCTTTGAAGTGTGTCAAAAAAACCGACAACAAATGGATTGCGCACCACGATTGACAATTATCCGCCACTACAGACCATTACCCCCTGTACACAATGGCGATGGTCTACAATGGCCCACTACAGACCACTGTGTACTGGGACCTTAACATTTACTGTTAAATACTTTTTATCACATTCATTACAGATTTATTTCTTGCTAATACCTATCAATTTTTGTTCATGAAACATTTGTGAAAATCAAATAAAAGTTCGAATAAAGAAGTTATGTTTGTTATGTTGCGCACGCATGGGACACCATGAAGTTAGTTGTAAATTTTATATAAATGTACTACGTGTATCGGCAAGGTTGAAATCGTCGATATAGCTGACTCTTCGATGCAGCATAATTTTACATTGTATTCATAGACGACACGTCTCATTTCTCTGTTACAACGTGCTGATGAAGTTTTTCCACCTATTATTCACAGAAAATAAGCACTACTCGAAGTGAACAGCCTAACTTTTAAGTTTTAACTATATTTATCATCTCCCTAGACGTCCTATTTTATTTTATCAATGTACCTCTTTACAGAAAATATGAATAACAATAGAAAACAGTATCACGGGTAATTGGAATAAAGAAAATAAATCAATTTAAACAGTCATTGATTGCAACGTTTCGTCTTTTCTTTAATTAAGACTTTTTCAAGCTCTCAATATGCTTAAATGATAGTAAAACTATGATATAATATGCAATTTGGCATTACAAAAAATAATTAAAAAAAATTTTTATAATTGTTTTTTGTAATGCCAAATTGCATATTATATCATAGTTTTACTATCATTTAAGCATATTGAGAGCTTGAAAAAGTCTTAATTAAAGAAAAGACGAAACGTTGCGATCAATGACTGTTTAAATTGATTTATTTTCTTTATTCCAATTACCCGTGATACAGTTTTCTATTATAACATATATCTGGAATTGAACTAAGATGAATAACAATTATCGCGACCACACCAAAGAAGTATAACTTCTGCCGCGAGTAGATAAGTACACGCACCATATTTTTTTTTTCAATAAAAAAATAGCGGGTTGCCGTTGCCGCGCGCAAATAAAGCCAATTTTTTAACACAGCTGTGAGTTAAATGAACGGAGATAATTATATATAATACACGAGATTATATAACGCTATTCTTTCGATATTACTGAAACGATGTGTAAAAACACTTGATTTATTCTTACGTACAAATTCATAAACATTCAATTACCGTTGCACACTCTTCAAGGTAACGATTTTCTTTCACACGCTGTATGGTCATCATTATTACGAATGAAAATTCAAACCTGTCCGTTTGCGAAACATACTTTATTATACACAATACAAGCACATACAGTGACCCCACAAGGTGATGGAAATGTGTATTAAACTTTAATTACACCTCTGTAACTCGTCAGTAGGTATACGATACAGAAATTGAAAAAACCCGGGTCGCAGTGCCAAAACCCTGCCGACAATATAGTGTATTTGCTTATACAGGCAGTGTGGCTTTATTATGCGAACTTTAGTTGGTTTCTGGGCAAAATAAAAAATTAGACTCCTTAATACACCCCTTAAATAACATTTTTTTTTCTTAATTGCAATATTATTATCAATCGAACCTCTATACTAAATGATATACACCTTTCAGTAAATAATTCATTATCTGCAAACTAGTTTTTTCATAAAATTTGTAAATCCGGTCCTGTCGGGCCGATTTTACCAAAATTTTAGGGACAATTTTTAATTACTACCAGAGGGTTAAATTTCAATTTTGAAACGATTCTGAGACTTTTTTCGGTATTTTGGGGCCCAAAAACATTTTTCAACCCCTAAAAACTACCCTTAAAATAGCCCGATTAGGCCCATTTTAAATAGGCTTCTTGCGGTGATGGATTTCAACACGTGGGCCAAATTTCGTTAAAATCAATTAACTCCTTCGAAAGTTATTGCCCGCACACACACATATATATATATATATATATATATATATATATATATATATATATATATATATATATATATATATATATATATATATATATATATATATATATATATATATATATATATATATACATATATATATATAAACATTTTTAAAAATGGTGCCATAGTGTTTAGAAGGTTATGAAACGTCGAGAAATTTTGGTCCGACCCCTAGGTCCCGCCATCCGACCGACGCCAACAGTGTATGTTGCCATATGGCAAATATACTAATAACTAGCGGACTCGTGCGCACCGTTAGTGGTCAGTTATGTAATATAATAGGGTGGAAATAAATTTTACTCTACTGTATTCAGAAACTTCAGCGACACTACGTCACTTAATATTATACCGACAACTGTTAAAATAAACAGATTGCCACCAGATGGCTAAATTTTAAATTGTAATTTTTCAATGAAAACATTAATTTTAAGAATAGAAAACAGTATCACGGGTAATTGGAATAATGAAAATAAATCAATTTAAACACTCATTGATTGCAACGTTTCGCCTTTTTTTTATTAAGACTTTTTCAAGCTCTCAATATGCTTAAACGATAGTTTTAATAAACAAAAGATGAAACGTTTCAATCAATGAGTGTTTAAATTTCATTATTCCAATTACCCGTGATACTGTTTTCTATTATAACATATATCTGGAATTGAACTTTAAAGATGAATTAATTTTAAGATATTAATTTATTTTTCGTCATTGGAGAGAAAAATATTATCCAAAATGGCGTACCAAACATTCATTTCGAGACAGTATTATGGGAGTTAAGAAATAACTATCAAATGAATTTAAAAATTAAATTTAGAGGTGAAATTTCTAGTATATACTTTCTATAGGTACTCTACCTCTTTACGCCCAAGATTATATAATCGTGAGTTTTGACTGAAAAATTCTACACCGTACCCGAAACTATTTTTGCGAACGCAACCGACGTCGATCGATCCTGAGTCTATCTGAGAGTGCATCAAAATCAGCGTTGCCAGACGTCCCGATTTTTAAATCACAATTAAATATTCCGCGCGGGACAAGCTCAGTCCCGCTTTTCGGGGATAACTCGACCGTGCGTAAATAATTATTCTCTTATTGTAAGTTGCAATTTGTAACACTCACTCCTTAGACTATTGCTTGAAACGCCATATTTTTCTAATGAATAAAATTTTATTGATTTTGATTTCTGTTTTTTTTTTATTCAGAACACGAATAAGACTCAACTATTTAACGATAGGGTAAATTTGATTTAAAATATCATATTTTTATTAAAATACATTTTCTATGGCTATTTTTGCTATCTATTGTCACGTAAACGTAATTTGAACTCAAATAAAAAGATGAACTTCTGATTATATACGTTTTTTTTACTATGTCCCGCTTTCGACGAAAGAATCCCGCTTTTTTCACTCAAAAAGTTCCAAAATCCCGAATTGGCAAAAAAAAATCTGGCAACGCTGATCAAAATATACTATTAACATAGAAACAAGTGTCCAAACCAATGTTTTGGACACTAAGAAAACCACGTAGCCACATTTTCACAGTATTTAAAAAAAATCAATCTCTAGGGTGTAAAGCAGGGGTGGGCAAATATTTTGATAGTCGGGCCACATTGCAGATGAAAATTAGACCTCGGGCCAAATTATAATTATATTTTCGAATAGGAGGCGCTGAAAAGAGCGGGTGTCCGGGAGAAAATTTTGGCTCCCATCGGCCCTGATAATGTGTATAAGTATTGCTTAATATTTTATCTAAAATTTTTTATGCACCAATTTATGTTAGACAAAAACTAATATTTGTGTTTTTAATAATAATATATACAATGCTTCACGGGCCAGACAAAATTCTACCGCGGGCCGGATTCGGCCCGCGGGCCGCCATTTGCCCAGGCCTGGTGTAAAGGGTTATGTCCATCGAATCTATTAGTCCAAGAGGCGGATGTAAAAAATGGTTCCGATTTTACCGAGTATGAAACTTTCAGAAAATATAGTACTTACTTATCTAGGCAACCCTGCGAGAAACTAACCCGACAGCGGGAAAACACCACTTCAGGTTTTCATTTTGATATAGTTAGTTTTTTTTTTCATGAATTAGATACAAGCGTGTTTTTTAGTTATTTAAAGTATTATTTATTTTTTTTTGTTATTTAGTTTTGTTTTGCAGGGTGTCTTGAAGTTTAGGTTTGGGAAGTCACAAAAAAGTTGAAAAGAGAAACGCTGCTATCATACTTAGGTATACGATGTGGACACATGATATATACGTATATACTATCAATTATCCACATAATAAAATAGTTGCAACACAAATCATGTCAATAAAATGTACATAAGGTACTATCGCCTATATATACCACATCATTATAGTAGATTAAACAACTGTAGAGTTAATTTATGAGCCTTTTCGAAATTATTATACGATACTAAAAGTATCTAACATTCTAACCTATAAAATATATATTGTATATTTTTATCGGATTTCACGAACAATGATTAGCACTTGCACTCTTACATTTATTATAGTTCTCTTTCTGTCAGTTTGTATGAACTGAACAAAGATAGTATTTTTGTTAGGCAATCTAAAGAAAATCTGCATTCGTTACACAATAGTAACTAATGAACTGATCCAAAAGTCAGACCAATTTAAAAAAAAATGTAAATTTTTTATAAACAGCTATTATACTGGATATTTTATGTGGGTTTACATCTTTATCGAACATTCATATTTCACGTAGGGTTTGTTGTGCTACCAACCAGCGATGTCACTAACACGTCGAATAACAACATAGATTACAAAAATAAATAAATGAATTATGAATTTAAGATGAAATATGATTTGAGAACGTTTACAAGTATTCATAAAGTAAATTTATTTCACTTTTAATTTAAGAATAATGACTTTACGGAATAAGTACGTACGGTTATAAATAGCTACAGTTTGCTATAATATTATGAAACACCCGTTGAAGTTACAATGAAATATTAGAAAAATGTATTACCCTAGCAAAGTAACTGTCGTGACTCAAACCCAAATCCTTCACTATTGCGGCGGCTGAATTATGATTTATTCTACAGTGACATATCTAAGCTTTAAGTAATTAATTAATTACAGATATTTCCAATATAGTGTACCGGAACCGTTATAGAATCACTCTATCACGGACGTATAGTGTAAATAATTCCGATTTTGGGGGTTAAATTAGAAAATTAAAAAAAAATATTTTTTTCAAAAGCATCATACATACCAAATGAAAGGATCGTTATTAGAATTACATATATTTTTTTATAATTTTAAAATGCGTAGCTTAAAAGATGTAAAAAAAATATACGAAAAACTACTAAACCTAAACTTTTGTAAAAAATTGGGAATATAGCGTCTCACTCATAATTTACAGGAACACCTAAACGAAAATCCTAAGTCTTTGACTTCTCACGGAAAATCGAATGGTACGAAACCCTCTCCACACGAGTTCGGCTCGCACTTGACCGGTTTTTTATTGTCCCGCAGAAACGAGAACTTAGAATCACACGGCCGATATAATTAGAGAGGCGAGATAATTTATTTGTGTTGCAAATATCTAAAAACACAATAATTGTTTGTTTATCGCAAATTGTGAAAGTTTATAAAGGTTGCGAAACACTATTGCTCACGAGTGATTTGTTTGCTACGATTTCTGACAACATGCACCACAATTGGATGTAGTAGTGCAATACAAAACAACCATTATCCGCCATTAAATTGGTATCGAATATCACTTAAGGTGAACGGTCCCGTAGACTGTAAAATATGCTCTTGGAAAATTTCGAGCTGTGGTCGCAAAAATCATTTTATTATTTTTTTTTATTAGCTATGATTAAGCATTAAGTTTCACAAAATTTGACTTGCTACTTAAAAAATTCAAAAAACATTTATTTTTGTCCTTAAAAATCAATAAAAAAAAACCGTGATATTAGTTAATATTTCTTTACAGCACGTTACGAGATTTCGAATTACAGGAAGGCAAATTAACATTTTGAAGTTTTTTCTTTACAAACTTATGTTAAAAATACATACAAGTTTGGCTTGCTCAATAATTTCTTTCAAATTATTTTTTTTTCTGCACAAAAATTTGTGTAAAACTTATGCTAATTTTCTAGTCTTTATCTGAATAAGTTATTTGTGAAGAATGGTACATAATATTTGTAATTTATTTTGTAAGCATTAACATGAAAGATTGAATAAGATTTTTCATAGATTTCCGGAACGTAAGTAAATGACCACACACACACACATCAACTGCTCGGAATATTGAAGTTTTACAAAAATTGGTTTTATGTAAAAATAAATATTTATGTATTAATTACTCACCTTCGACGGGATCGTAATAAGTTTTGCCGTTCTTTGGAAGGGGTTGGAGATCATATTCTATTTCTACAACTCGTTTTTCAATCCCTCGCCAATCCGTCGTCTCGACATACAAAGCAGCTTGGCCTTTCCTGCTTTGGAAACATCTGCAATAGAAGAATAAGAAATAATATTGAAAAAGCAAATTCAACTGAATATATTTATCACACATAATATTTATAAAGTTTTTCGTACTATCTTGTCGTCATAATATTTCAAAATGCGAAGAAAATTTTTGTTGTTTAATATTTGTCTCAAATTAAACCCAACTGACGCTAGTCTGTCTTACGCGGATTCAGAGTTACGTGATGTTTGAAGACATCGAAGAACCTGATTCTTTAGATCCAGTTCAATTAGAATATCAAATGACGATCGGAAACTTGAAAAAAGGCCTCAGTTCAATTGAAAAAGGGTTACAAATTATGTTGGATAAATTTGGTTAAAATCCGTGGCGTAGAATCAATAAAACAGCAATACTGAAGTTAAAATTTCATTTTCACTAATGTTTCGGTACGCTTTGCATCAAATGTTGTCAATTCATTTGAACTCTGAAGATGGTGCAAAGCGTACCGAAACGTTAGTGAAAATGCAATTTTAAGCTCAGTATTCCTGTTTTATTGATCCTGCGCCACGAATTTTATCATCAAGGATCACAACCACTCTAATTAATTTCTTTTAATTAGAGTCAACCTCGGTTACAAATTATGAAAAAATAGATTCCAACGAAATATTATTAACGTGCTATCAAGGAAATTTTGTGACAGAAGAAAAAATCGTTGACCCGTCAGAAGACTGTTAGATTTTATGAAGCCTTCTACGTCAAAAATTATGTCGGTTTGCAATTCGTAATACAATTTATTTAAGATTTTATCGCACATTTTTCTTCTAAATTATTATTTTCTTTGTTCTCCGATCTCAATTGTACTCCGAATTATGCGAATTCGATTTACACAGTTATTGTTCGGTATCCCGTAAGTTCGAGGTGTTGCTGTACTGTTGATTTTGCACTTATTTTGAAGTTTAACTTCTTTAGCGACGCATCTGTTTGAAAAAAGTAAGAAATCGAGGAGAAGTAGAATGAAACAAATAAAGGAGAAGTTAGTTTGTCCCTTAAATTACATGAAACTGACAAGGGCAGGAGTTTATAGTATGTTGCATTTTGATTCGCAAAATAGTAAGGCAAGGATGAACGGCTTGAATCTGATGTTTAAAATTACGAACAATTGAAGTGCAAAATTATTTCTGTAATTTGACGTACACAAAAAACTAAAGAAGTTAAACTTCTTATGTGAGTTTTTTGTGAGATTTTTTTCACTCGGCACTTAATAGAACATAATTAACAATAACAGATAAATTAAAACACTTGAAAATCCTACAATTAAATGTTTTATATTACTGAGGATGGACTTATTGTCCGAAACGATCGTCGAGAAGTATAATTTAATAAAGTTTTTTGTAGAATTTTCAAGTGTTTTTATTAGTGTATTTGCCATAAGGCAACATACACTATTGGCATCGGTCGGATGGCGGGACCTAGAGGTCGGACCAAAATTTCTCGACGTTTCATAACCTCCTAAACACTTTGGCACCATTTTTGAAAATGTTTATATATATATGTATATATATATATATATATATTTATATATATATATATATATAGGTATATATATATGTGTGCGGGCAATAACTTTCGAAGGAGTTAATTCATTTTAACGAAATTTGGCACACATGTTGGAATCCATCACCGCACGAAGCCTATTTAAAATGGGTCCAATCGGAACATTTTAAGGGTGGTTTTTAGGGGTTGAAAAAAGTTTTTGGGCCCAAAAATACCGAAAAAATTCTCAGAATCGTTTCAAAATTAAAATTTACTCCTTTATTATCAATTAAAATGTGCTCCCAAAATTTGAAAAAAATCGGCCTGCCAGGACTGGATTTACAAATTTTATGAAAACACTAGTTTGCCGATAGTGAGTTATTTACTGAAAGGTGTATTTAATTTGGTGTAGATGTTCGATGATAGTAATGTTGCAATTAAAAAACAAACTGGTAATTTAAGGGGTGTATTAAGGGGTAATTTTTTTTATTTTGACCAAAAACAAACTTAAGTTCATGTAACAAAACCAGACTGCCTGTATTAGCAAATACACTATTGTCGGCAGGGTTTTGGCACTGCGACCCGGGTTTTTTATCTGTTATTGTTAATGAAAATATTCTAATAATAATAAACATGTTTTTCAGGTTTCACATACCTTACAGCCTTGGTTTCCTTGTCAGGATACAGTTTATGCAAGGATCTCGGTCCCTCAAGGAACAGAGTGACGGTGTCAGGAGCACCCGTCTGTTTGACGCACGCGTGGAAATCTCGTCCGTGCGGCATGCGCAGCAATACGCGCAACGCCCCGCGCGGGTACATCCACTTGACGCGTCCTGCCGTGCAGCGCAGGTACACTGGAATGACGCCCCGCGACGCCTGTTGGCCGTCGCCCCACTCGTCGGCACCGTCGGCTGTTAACCCACTGTAACAAAAACAAACACAATCAATTTTTTTCACAAGCTTTTATTTACTTTTATCTGTCCTGCTGTCTGTCTGTGGGTTTGAATGGAATCTTACAAGTTGAATTTGACCCACTTCCCGTTGTTCGATTGAACTGAAATTTTGCACGCACTGTTGGTTCTGAAGACACTACAATATAGTATATTGAATATTATGGTAGATCCAATATGAACACCACTGCAAAATGGCGGATTACCTTTTTTACAATCCCCTCTATAATATAATAATAATGCGTTTAACGTCCGTTTGTCGACTTATGTCATAACAGACGCCATTCGCACCATTACTATTTTCCATTTTACCACTTCCCGTTATTTTCTACATTTCTAAAACTTCAAGTTAACTAATAGCAATGGGCGAATGAAGGAATCATAGGAAATTAGGATAGGACAAGTAATTTTTGAACTGGGAGTTTGATAGGTAATCGGCCATGGTCTTGAATAAGGAACCATCTCGATATTTATCTGGAATTAATTGAGGGAAACCATGGAAAAGCTCAATCAAGATGGCCAGTACAGGGATTATCGTTTCTCGGCGAGAGGCAGTAGGAAAAAGTCCCAGCCACATCTGCCCCCGCCGGGATTCGATGTCCCCTCTACATGGGAACCAAATGAAAGGGTATTAAAGTAGAATACAATTAATAGTGTGACTTCATTCGAAATCCACTAATTGTTTTTTTTATCAAACTAATTTACACCCTAAAGTTGCTAGAAACCTTAAAAATAAAAACTTAATTTATAAAGAAAAAAATATGAATTGTCAAACTCTATTTAAATCAATTATGAATTATGATCTGTCGTTTTTAGCGTACAGGAATTTAAAACAAGTGACAAAAAATGGGAAACGAGAAAATCAGTCGCGTCATAAAAATCGAGAGATTCGATTACTTGCTCAGTTTAACGTGAAAGCAATTCTTTGCAGCTATGTTCAGTCGAACGGCTGTGACATTACATTCTTACAGTTGAGGAGCTACGTGAAGTTGTCTCGACGGCATCGTATATGGCGTTGGTGTCGCGTTACATACGCCCCGAGACTTCGTCCTCTCGCAAGAAAACGCAACGGAACAACGTTAGAAGAACGCTCCATACAGTATCGTATTCGATAGCAAGTAATAAGAACAATAGTATATTACTAACGTGAAGGGAAAGTTTGGTTGAGGAACAGTTGAAAAAAAGAAGCTTTACCGATGTTTCGCTTGTGGCCTACGTTTCGGAAAATATATTTCCATCTTCAGGGCCTCAGACTAGTCAAAGGGTGGTAAATTATACTAATCTTAGATACATGATCATAATCTATGGGTTATAATAATTTGTATATAGTTGTGCCTGTGACTTTTTAACAAACAGACCATTTTACTGTAAGTTTGCAAAACTATTTTAATGAAAAGTATTGTGTTTTTATATACAAATTATTATAACCCATAGATTATGATCATGTATCTAAGATTAGTACAATTTACCACCCTTTGACTAGTCTGAGGCCCTGAAGATGGAAATATATTTTCCGAAACGTAGGCCACAAGCGAAACATCGATAAAGCTTCTTTTTTTCAACTGTTCCTCAACCAAACTTTCCCTCCACGTTAAAAATATATATTGGAACAAAAAATATTAAAGACAATAGTATATTACACAACAAGGGCAGGATTTTCTACTTTCTGGTCGTGTGGTGTATAATATTTTTGAAGTTTAACCTCTTTAGCGACGTATCTGTTTGAAAAATGTAAGAAATTGAAGGGAAGGTAGTTTGTCTCCTAAATTACATGAAACTGACAAGGACAGAAGTTTATAGTGTGTTGCATTTTGATTCGCAAAATAGTAAGACAAGGATGAAGACTTGAATCTGACGTTTAAAATTACGAACAATTGTAGTACAAAATAATTTCTGTAATTTGGGGTACAAACGGTAGGAACTCATAATATATATGTGATGTAAATTCAGGAATATTCTCTATTTTTAGATATCAGCATAATTTTCGGATTAAGAAATTTTTAAATACAAGTATATGCTGAAACGTCACTTAATGTGAGGATGACATAGGTTAACATCAAAGTGCCCTCTTAAAATGTGTAATAATTATAAACTAAAGAAGTTAAACTTCTTTGTGGGCTTATGAGGGTGAGGTTCATTATAATTTTTTTCTTTATACCCGGTCGAAAGTACGTACTTTCGTATTAGTGTGCACGAGAAAACTGTTTCGGCCCGCTGTTACAAATGGCGTGCGAGTAATCCCAGCAGAGCATAAATATTAGGCTTTCTGCCTTAAAATCGAAGCTGAAAGTACGTACTTTCGACCGGGTATAAAGAAAAATCAATTCCTGTCTTTTGTACCTTCACGAACATAGTTTTATGAATTGAAACTATGGTAACGATACCGAGCAGTGTAGTGTAGTGGTGAGAGCACTATACACTCGCAGATGTGACATTAAGATTTTTTCCTACTGCCTCTCGTCGAAAAACGGTCATTCCTGTACCGGCCATTCTATTGAGGTTTTCCCTCAATTAGGTCCACTTAAATAATTACGGAGTCAATCGTCAGTAATATAGCTAATCCTACCCTGTACTCCACTAACAGGTCGGTAATAATTACAGTATATTGAGTGGTATTGGCTAAGCATCTCAACATATGTACACTAATGTGGAGAATAAAATGCACTCGTAAAACTACAACGCAACTTCAAAAACGCGGGAGTACGTTCCAATAAATGCCTGTGCTATACGAAATAACGCTAAACAAAGTCATCATGATACGTAGATAATAGGCATGAGTGAAACAGAACTGAGAAAATAAGAAAATTTGTTGGTTTTTTTTGTGTAATTTTGTAACATTTATTGTTAAATACCTACTGTTTTTCACAATAATAGTTTTATTAATTGCTAATATCGATTTTTGTTCATAAAACATTTATGAAAATTAAATAAAAGTTCCAGTAAGAAGAGGTTCCTCATTTGACATATTTTGTTTTTTGTGAAGAAGTCATCTAATGTCGTTTGTCTTTTTCTGTTTCGTTCAGCAAACTGTTATCGATAGCAAGATATTGCATCAATGACACTTCCACTTGTCTTTGGACTTCTATCAACAATTGAATCATTTTGTATAAACTGATCCATAATTTACGTTATAGTGGCTAAAAATTCTTTTTTAGAACCCGCGCAATACTGAAACAGCGTTAAGCGGGACTTACTATACATTCAAATATACTTTAGGTACGTGACACGTCTAGCTTAATATGCAACAAAAATATATCTGAACAGTATTAATGTAATTTAATACATTAGTATAATTAATTTTTAATTTAATGTGAGCGTAGTTTCTTTTGCCCACTGCCGTACGTATGTGTAGAGTAAGATATCAGGTGTCCTGCATGCGAGGTGACACAGCAGATAACATGAGGGTGCACTGTCTGCTATTTACCAGATATGAAATATTATATTATAACATCGTTATGTTGGTATGTGTGCTGCATCTACGATGCTAAACAGTCGGTGAATTATTGTTTTTGTTCAGCAACGGTTCGTCCAAAAATGCCGGATTAAAAAAAAAACTTTTTTTACACCGGAACGTAACCACGTATTGTGTAAGCAGATATTTTGGGCACTCAATTTGGACAGACGAGCAACAATACGATGTCTCATGGATATATCATCCACATCTTAATAAAAGGTTTTACTCCCCTTTTCAAGTTTGGGTAGTTCAAACAACCCTTATTCTCTATAAGCAGTATAATAGCGATTGTTTGCTATAATTGTTAAGAAACATCCATTGTTACAATGCTATATTAGAAAAACATATTTTCTAACAACTGTCACCGTCGGGACCCAAACCCGAATCTTTCCACTTTCGCGGCGGAATGAGTTATCAGTTACTCTACGGTGCGGGTGCCATATCCCAAAAGTTAATCCTTCATAATAAATTCATATCATGCTTTTTTTGCAACTTATGAAAATTAACTGTAAAAAATATTAATAGAATTTTATTAATCGGTTGGATTATTCTAGAAGGTTGTGACGGATAAGTCAAGCAAGAAAACTATAATAACAAGAAAAATAAAATAAAATATATCGCCCATATTACTCAGGGATAGTGCAACTTTTTATTAGTGAAATCATTTTTAGAATCGATTCAATAATTCCAGATATCATAATACTCGCCACGGTTCTAAAAGGTTCCGAAGTTAGACGCAAATGGAGACTTGCGCAAGTACAGTCCTTGCATAAAGTCATCCAAAAAATTATTTTTCGTGCTTGTCTACGCAAAACTGTATTAGGCATCTTGATTAAAAAGAAACAACTTAAAAATAGCGTACTGGACTGTACTTTATAGCAGGAAAGCGACAAGTGACACGACAACCAGCGATAACCAAACACCGACCAGCGCACGTTTTGTGCCGGTAACTGGGAAGTGGTGGGAGTTTTCCTTTCCCACAAAACAACCAGGACGGCTCTAAAGTATGCATTTGCGACGCTGTTTGTGACTAACTTCAGAACCTTTTAGAACCGTGGCGAGTATTATACAAACGTACAAACACATGAACAAATTTTACGTCTTTATATAACCATAACTTTATTTATGTATATGTCGCAGGGAGATGGTAAAAACGGAGATCTGAACAAATCCTTAAGGTAGATGATGAATTCACGGAATATCTTCCGTGAATTGATCATCTACTTTAGGGATTTGATCAGATCTCCGTTTTATCATTTCCCTGCGATATATACATATTTTTCGAAATGTTTTTAAAATCAGCATCTTGACTACGCAGTCTACAGATTCGAATCGACACGACGGCAATATGACCTGTGCAAATTTATTATACTGAGTTTTTTTTACACACTACTTTCTATTCTGCATTTGTGACGCCCATAAGTAAGGTAAACTGGATCAAATTAGACACCAGATAAAAACAATTAATATAAAACCATGGCCAGTTACTTTACTGGCGTGTACAATTAAGTGACACTAAACGTTTTTTTTTCTTTTTTTTTTTTTTTTGCTGCATGTAATTAAAACAGCATAGCAACTCTTAAGAAGTGACATTTAAATCATAGTTAAAAATAGAAAACGGTCTACATTTTATTACATTAATGTTGCAATTATCATATTGGGTAAGATAAATGCATTATAAATATTTACATTAGATAACTAAGGCGAGCATTAAAATTTACCAAAGATTGTCGCAAAGATATGGTGTACAAGTAAATATAGATACGCTGCATTACGCAATTATTTTTTGCATATTGGTGCTATCAGAAGTGAATCGAATTTCTGGAATGAAATAATATTCCCTGCCTGAAATTAATCGTATGATTTCACTTTCAATCTTCGCTGATTTGGATTTCAGTAATTCTTTCTGAAAATATAGAGACTATACCTTTTTACAGTAAGCGTTACTAAGCAGTTTAAATAATTTAAATTCAAAATTATAAAAGCGAGGGCAGTGACTATCATAGAGCTTACAATCCATGCTTTTATAATTATGAACTTAAACTACATAGTAAAAATTATTTTTATTCTTTTTAGTACACTGCAATAAAAGCTTGTCTTTATAAAAGTTTTTTTTGTAATATTTTATTTTCAAATTTTTAGTTACGTCTTTTGGCCGCCATATTGGATATTAAATAACGTCTCACATAGTTTACTGTATTCTACTTGTCATACCCTCTCACTTCATACCCATATCAAGAGGGTTGTAAAGAAATAGATGATCCGCCATTTTGTGTCGGCCGCCATTTTGGATTTGGAATGAAGTCACACTGCTGATTGTACTCTACTTGTCATAATCTTTCATTTGATACTCATGCGGAGGGGATTGTACAGAAAAGGTAATCCGCTATTTTAAATTTACCATAATATTCAATATGCTATATTGTATTGTCTTCAAAATCAAAGGTGCGTGCAAAATTTGAGCTCAGTCGAACAACGGGAAGTGGGTTAAATTCAATTTGTAAGATTCGATTACAAACTCACAAACAAACATGGGAACAGGTGGAACTAAATAAAAGCTTGTAAAAATGATCAAAATCGAAGCTGATCTTGTGTATCAAGTAAAAATCTTCACTGATTCGACTAAATATAAGAGTTAGTTGCGGATGCCTACGTGATCATTGATGTTTGAAATTACTAATAACATAATTTACTAGCAGGGTAACTACGGATGAGTGTCAACGAATCAAGTCACACAACTCAGAAACTGATCATTAGTCGTCAAATCATTTGCTAGCACGCAATGTTTGAAGAAAATTAATTAAAACGTTCTTTTTTTGTTGCTGAACAGTCGGTAATAGATTACAGTAGACGTACAAATTACGACACGTACTCCGAGATAATTCATATTCATTAAAAATCTGTAGATATCATTGTGCAAAAACAATTCATAATAGTTTGTAACGTTTTTCAAGAAATATGCATTGGCCTGATCCTGCGTCTTCTATTTAATTGAATTAGGTAAACACGCACGTGTGGTGCAATAAATATTTGACCAACAAAATCAATAAGTCGATGTTAAATTGTGTAAATAATAATAATCACACTGTTGCAACCAGGACTTAAAAACTGACGAATTTCGTTATAATATATCGCGGGAGATCGTTCCAATAAGCGCAGCGGTGAATAAAATATGGTGACTAGATGCCAGGAGCGAATGGGGTATACATGATAGCAACGGGACAGATATTGACTCTTGAAGCGATTTTTTAAAGCAATTTGAGAAAGTTAGGACTTACTAACATTCTGCTTTATTTGGAAAAAATGCATAAGATGGGTGAGAATCATAAAAAATTATAACATATAACTATGCATTTTTAGAAACATTGATTATAATAGTTAAACTAAATTAAAAAAAAATTTAATTTAGTTTAACTATATTAAAATTGACTTGTCCAATTTTCTGTTAAAAAATAAAAAAAAAACTTATTAATTATAATGGACGTGAACAATATTGAGAGTTAATTATAATGACATGCGTTCGTGTTTTAACCGAATCATAAACCGAATAATAAAATTTATTTACTGCATAATCTTGGTTTAGGTACCTATATATTTTTATAGAGCGATAAGAGTCAACCAGATAAGCCATTTAAAAACCACACAATCGTTCAACATATTACTACGTCTTTCGCGGTTTTGTTAAAATATGTGCTAATATTTTCCTGTTTACAAGAATCAAATTAATGAAAATATCGATGCAAATATAATTTTGTCCTATCCTTTATAAAATAGCTATTTTTCACATATATGAATCGGGCGTAAGTTCTTTGATTTCAGGCTGGTGACGATCCCAATTTTTCCGTTCGCTGATAACGGGAGAAAAAATAAAATTTCAATATTTTATTTCATATTCTTTAGCTGGGATTTGAGTCTACGATCTTCTGAGCGTTGGGTGTCGCACTAACTTTTTGAACTTTTTTTGATGGCTTAAAGGGCGTAATCATTGCGTTTTTAAGGCCACCAACAGCTACGGTTATTTGGGCCTAGCACCAATTTACATTTTCCGCGGGAAAATAAAGTCTGCGGAATTACAAACCCTAGACTTGAAAACTGAACAATGGCAACCAGCGTGGGACAAACAAGCGATTCCCTCGTGAAACTTACAAAATCAAATCGTGGTTACGTTGTGTGCTTGTATTTACATATCAGCTCACTGATTTGATAGAATAAAAAACAATACTAAAACCGCATTAACCGCCACTCATAATAATTACGCGTGCAAAGGCCGGGCGACATTTTGACATCGATCGTTGAATACATATTTGCAAATATTTGTTTCTCATCTATTAATTAATATAGTTCGCGTTATTTTTTATTAATTATTGGCGTGTTTTATATAACAATGTCATGCTTAGAGCGCTTTGAAATTACACATCCGGTCCTGATTGCGTGTAACTTGATAGCTTCAGCCTTCAACGGCGTATACAAGTTATAATTATTTCTTTTTTTGTACACATGGCTTATTAAACAAAAGGTGCGAACACTTCCGCTGATAACAAATTTCTGGTTTTTGCCGACAGAACTATTAAATTTATTTAAAGAGCATTTCCCTTTCGGCTTTCATGTTTATTTTTTAAACAATATTAGTTTTAACAATATAATTAACACACAATCAGTCACAACTCACAGTTAAACACACAATATACATACGTTTAAAAACATTCAAATGAATTATAACACCGACAAAAAAAAATAATCGTAACATTTCCCAGAAATACTGAAATCAGTGATATTTCTCACCAATGAGATCTAGGTGTGTTTGCTAATTGATATATTAAAGTAGACAACTGAGTGAAATTTATTCTGAAAAGTGTCCGTTAGGTTTACCACATGTGTAAATTTAAAAAAACGGGATAGTGACAGATTTGACAACAAGGTTTAGATTTAGAACAGAAACAAATTGTTTATATATTTTTATGTTGAAACTGATTCATTGTAAAAAACGGATAATGAAAAATGTTCGTCGGTTAACAATAATATTGTCAAATTCAGACATATGTCACATGATCTACTCTACTCTACGCATTCCTGCTTAAGAGTTTATACTGCTAGTGTTTATACCTTTACGACACTGAGACAGTAAACAGATCAGTGTGTAAAAAGTGTTAACACTTTTTAAACTGAGTACGTGTTACACCTTCTGTAACGCAGACAAAATATTACTAAATTAATGCCTCTAAGAAACTTCAATGCACACTTAAAATACAATATTAACATATTTGATTCATTCGATCGTACATGTAAAATATAAATAAAAAATAAACTTTTAACTCTTTAACGACTACGGGGACACAGTTGTCCCAAACAAAAAATTTAAAAGAAGTGAATAACTAAGAAACTAGTGGGTGTCATTTTATATTTATTATTTCCTGAACGTATCTTTTCATTTTTTATATATGGCACCACTGCATCTGAACCGTCATTCTTTGATTATGATCATTGGAAATTGGATCATCCTAAATTGTAAAAAAATGGTTACTTTCGCTCCTACAATCTTATGGTCCTGAAAGGATTAAAAACAAGCTTTTACTAAAAAATGCTAAAACGAACAAAATAACACACGAATAAAATAATTTTATCATTGTTGACTTGACCTAAAATCTTGTCGAATATGTTCATAAAAAATCATAATTTAAACTTGTCGCGAAAAATCTATTTGTTTGATTATTTATTTTATTGTACATACTACATAGATTGTTTTGTTAGCATAATCAATTTACGATTCTGATCATTCACAGAGTAGATTTTCTAGAAATACTAAATTAGGAAATTGGCGCGCTTTCAATGAAAACTGACTTGACATATTGAATGAGCAAATATGGTGTATTCGTTCTGTTCAAGATAACTGCATCAATAAGTTCAAAGTGGTCTTGTGCAGACGTTACATACGCGTTATCTTGGAAATGTAAGTCCACCATTTAAGGTGATTAATAAAAAAACAAAAACATGTTCCGTTTTACACATTCCATTTAAGATGTATATTTCTCGGTAAGGCCAGAGGAGAATTTACGCGAGGCCCGGGCCTAGGGCAAACAATTTAAGGGGCGACTAAAATTTGAAAGGTGCAAACATTTGGAAGAAGCTAAAATTTTAAACTGAATGAGATTGTAAGAATGAATAATATTTCATTTTCTCTCAAATGCGTAAGCAATCACTAAAATTCAAAATATTAAAAAAAGTAACGATATTGAATATAATTGAAGAAAAGTCAAAACGAGTTTGCCACAGGAGGAGTTTTTCGTCCAAAAGGGGGTATTGCGTCAAGGATATAAGTGGGAACTTTATATATTATTATATTCTTTGACATTACAAGAAAACTAAGTCCGCCCTTGGGTAAGACATCAGAAAAAGAGAGTCAACAAAAAATAATACTGCGTGTTCAGGACACAAAATCAAAATGGTTTTTCTATCTGATTGGGTAACTATGTCTGTGAATAGGTATGTGAAATATTTACACCAAAAGTGTGTTTTCGATAGACTAACATTTATAAATCAGATACGCTGCAATCTGCATTCAATCAATTTGCAATTTGCTAAGCAGTTCGTCCAAATACTGAACAGATACATACTTTTTGATACTATATAATTTTTAACAGAATATCTTAAACAAATTACACTCATTCTTTTTCAATTTTATAATATCCATACCATATTACGCAATTATGGCACTGTAATAATGTGTTGTGTTTTTATGTTTTTTTCGATGAGAGTCCATCTGTTCTGCAGAATAATTCTCTTCATAAATGAAGTAATAATGAACCATTCGTGAAAATACAACAAAACACTACTTTAAGCGAAAGGTCATCCTTTCCATTACATATACAATTATGTTTGAACTTGGACTCAATATTATTAATATTATAACGACGGGTGGTGAACGTTAGGCGGTATACGGTGTTACAGTAGCAACTGAAGTTACTTGATTTACCAAGTACCGCAATCCATTTAGATTTTAGGACAGATTATAGACGCTCAACAACGAGCTCGGGTTTTCATATTCAAAAACACATAAATTACCCAAATTAAATAATGTCACACGGGTACCAATGGATTCCAATACTTGGTAAATCTACCTGTCTAGGAACTTTAAGACGTTGATGACGAGCCGTTTTACCACGTTTTACGAGTCCTCGGCGCACAACAGCACACTTTACGTACCCACTCACGAACTATAGTTCATCCAGCAAATCCAAGTCACTTTTTAACTATTGATGAGCAAAATCGGTCTTGGTGTTGGTCTTGCGATTCTGCAAGACCAAGAACAAATGTGCAAGATTAAGCTAAAAGTTATAACTTCCGTTCGAAATAAGAAACATGAGAATATTTCTCATAACTTTATAATTTATACCTCTAAAAAACCTTGACGATGATAGTGTTTAGGAAAATTTTTCAAAAGACGTAAGTAACAGGCTAAATAAGCAAGACCGAGACTGAATAGGCCAGACCAAGACCGAGACTTAATAAGCAAGATAAAGAGAAAATTAGAACTATTTGAGCAATACCAAAACCAATACCAAGACTATTTCAGTCTTGGTCTTGGTCTTGCTTTACTAATCACTAGTTTCAACTCCTTATATCTTCCTTCGTGAACAAACCGTTAGTTCCATCAGGTACCTAAATATATCCATATTTTTTTCTAATTGTAGTTCGTCGGTATATTGCCATTCCAGGAAGACTGCATCCTAATATGTATTATATATATCTAACATACTTGATATGGAGTGACTCGAAACAAACGAGTACTAGAATGCCGTCGGCTCAGAGCGCAATAACAACAGGTGTTCCTCCTATTTGTATTCGTACAGGTGTTCTCATCAGTGATCCCGGTGTGTCATTCAATCGCGCCTATCCTGGTCTCAGTCTAGCTTACGGCAACATCAATCTAAATATCTCTCTCCCTCTCGCTCTATCGCGGACATGACCTATCATTGCATTGATACGCTGTGTGTTAATGGAGGAAACGTCAGGTGCAAACAATTAACTAAACACATTGATTTATTTAGGTTACTGGACAATGTATTCACGCAGTCTTTGCTGATATTTTGAGCTTATTATCAAAAAACCGCGGTGAAGTGCGAGCCGAGCTTGCATGGGGAGGGTTCCAGTACCATTTCGTTTTCCGTGAGAAATGGAAGAGTTAGTATTTTCATTTAGGTCTTCCTATATTTCCTATTTAATTTCCAAAAATTTAGGCTTACTATACTTTCGGAGATGGGGGTGTTGCTTTATTTGAGTATATTTTTTTAAGTCTTTTAAACTATGCATTTTAAAATTATAAAAAAGAATAATCTGCCCTTTCATTTGATACGTCACATGCACTTGAAAGTTGTTTTTTCCCTTTTTAATTTGTTCCCCGAATTTACCCCCTTAACCGGAATGCGTCTATTTACGCTATACGTCTGTGACTGTGTTATCTAACTCTTATGTACCTTTAAACTTTTTTCGTCCAGTAGATTCTGACAGACAGATATGGGATGTACTGCATGTACGAAACCCTAAAAACGGAAAAAAGTCGTACAACACGTATCAATCAGTGTATTTCGTCGCTTTCAAATTTTATGATTTATAACCCAATCAAATATATTTCAACAATTAGCCACATTCGTTTTTACCGTTATTTTTTACTTTTCCAGTTATTTGCAAGATACCTACTAGCAGATGTTCAAATAAATCAGTTCAAAATAAAAGTCAAGTAAATGTATTTATGGAACTAATTATAATTCTTCATGCTAAATCTGGCCATATTTAACCATTAATGTCATAAAAATAACCGAAATTCCACCGAATCCGTACAAATAAAGTGTGAATGTGGCCCAGTTCCTTGCGGAGCACCAGTTACTTTTTTTATGCGATCACAACTATGCGTATTATTCTGCTAACGCGCGGTATGGCTTCAAAGTCTATTTTGTAAACCAGGGGTTCCCAGATAAGCGTCAATTGGGTACTGTCTGATTTTTCATTGAATATTGAAATAGATTAATGGAGAAAATTAGTTTTTCCATATTTTTTCGTTTTAAAAAACAAAAAACCCGGGTCGCAGTGCCAAAACCCTGCCGACAATATAGTGTATTTGCTAATACATCAGGCCTTGTGGCTTTATTATGTGAACTTAAGGTGATTATTGGGCAAAATAAAAAAATTAAATCCTTAATACACCCCTTTAAATTACATTTTTTTTAACTACATCATTATTGTCGATCAAACGTCTACACCAAAATTAAAAACACCTTTCACGAAATAACTCACTATCTGCAAACTAGTGTTTTCAGAAAATTTTTAAATCCGGTCCTGTCGGGCCGATTTTATTGAAATTTTAGGAACACTTTTTAATTGCTATTAAAGGGTTAAATTTCAATTTTGAAACGATTCTGAGAATTTTTTAGGTATTTTTGGACCCAAAAACTTTTATCATCCCCTAAAAACCACCCTTAAAATGACCCGATTGGGCCCATTTTAAATAGGCTTCGTGCGGTGATGGATTCCAACATGTGTGCCAAATTTCGTTAAAATAAATTAACTCCTTCGAAAGTTATTGCCCGTACACATATATACCTATATATATATATATATACTTATATATAAATATATATATATATATATATATATATATATATATATATATATATATATACATATATATATATAAACATTTTTAAAAATGGTGCCAAAGTGTTTAGGAGGTTATGAAACGTCGAGAAATTTTGGTCCGACCCCTAGGTCCCGCCATCCGACCGACGCCAATAGTGTATGTTGCCATATGGCAAATACACTAAAAAGTCAGTCAAACAATTACCACCTATCGAACAAGGAGTGACGTCATTTGTCTGCAGTCTACGTATAAGTCACAAGAATGCTAAGTATAGGTACATGACACCTATCAATGTAAGTGCGTTACTAACTTTAAACTTATTAATGACAGATACAGATTTGCATAAATAAAGAGAGGCAATATATATTATGCAGCCAATTGATGTCTTTTATACGAAATTATTGTTTGCTTGTCAGTTTTTTTTTAAAGTGACGCTGGCTCCCAAATGAACTTTCAAACATTTTAAAAATGAAGAGAAAAGCAGCTATTTTATACAATATACGTGTAAAAAATAATACCTATTTCTCGTGCGGAATGATATTACGACTCGTGTGATAGTTAAATTCGAAGATTTTAAAGACATGACAGCTCATCGTTAGAGCTGGCATCCATTCTAAATTAAAAAAAAAAAGTTGAAAATGCCTTTATTGCGATTTAAGCTAAAAATAGCTACGGGCTTAAAACCTATAAATTTATGCAATATTTCAACTGCTTTCAAGTCCATAATC
Organism: Venustoraphidia nigricollis; assembly: GCA_034508555.1. Lineage (NCBI taxonomy): Eukaryota > Metazoa > Arthropoda > Insecta > Raphidioptera > Raphidiidae > Venustoraphidia > Venustoraphidia nigricollis. The sequence goes on from JAVRKA010000030.1 coordinate 1,372,079, forward strand.
TGCGCATCATTTTCAAACTAAAGCAGTTTGGATGTCCCTGCAATAAATCAGACAGCCATATAACAGCTATTTCCACTATAGACACGAAGATTTCACAACAAGAGAATTTTCACCTGCTGTTTATAACTGATTAATTCTTTGCGTAGGCATTACTAATTAGATTCATATTTGTGCGCCGATAAAATAGTTAACTGTACTTCGGTACAGTAAATATCAGCAGCGCCTACTATCACAATATATATAAAGTTAAATACAGATCTTATCTGCATCAGCAAGAACATCATTTCAAATATATATTAATTAACGTTAAAAATAGAAAAAAATCACTTATATGATATTTTGTGTGTCAAAATACCGTATTTTGATCAAGTTGAATCTCGGGAAAAATCGAACTGTGGCTGCAAAATTAATTTTATTACTGTTTTTATTAGCCGTAATTAAGCATTAAACTTAACAAAATTTGATACATTTTTGCCCTCAAAAAATAAAAAAACGTGATATTCGTCAATATTTCTTTACAGCACGTCACAAGATTTCGAATTACGAGGAAAGCAAATTAACATATTGAAGGTTTCTTCTTTGCAAACTAATGTTAAAAATACTGACAAATTTGGCTTGCTCGATAATTTTTTCCAAAATTATTTTTTTCTGTGCAAAAATTTGCGTAAAACTGCTGCTAACTGTCTCGTTTTTGTGTCATTTTAAATCGTTTATTTAAACAAAATAAACAGTAAAAACTTGGTTAAAAGTCATATGGGAAGAATGGTACTTATTTCTAGTTTATTTTGAGGCATTAACATCCAAGATTGAATAAGATTTTTCATAGAAATTTCCGAAACGTAAGTGCAAAATTTATTGTAAACACTCAATATTTTTTAAGGAAATAAATTTTTGAAATATTGAAGAGCTGGTAAACAAACACTAATACCTAACACAAAAAAATCAAACATAATACATAACCGTTTATGTACAGAAAAAGTCTTTTAATTAATATTGCAAGCTATAATCTTTCTTACATTTTTAGAATAATGTTATTCCTTACGCAAAAATGCAGTCCACAAGGATAACATTCCAAACATTTTTCTGCATTGAAAACTTCCAAAAAGATGCACGCAATTTATTCCAAACTGATATAAAAGATTTCACCTTTTATTAACAAAAATTATAAAATTATCTCATCAGTTTTGATAGAATTAATTCGCGTGCAATAATTTGTAAAGTGGCCAAATAAACCCATTTCAAATTTGAACAGTTTAATTGTTTAAATTTTATACAACTAATTGGTTAGTTAAAAGCTTTTGTTATGAACGCAATACAAAGAAGTCGAAATTAAACCAATGATTCTTGGTCGATATGACTGTTCTTTACTAATAATAAAAAGTAATAGTGCTTTTAACGTTCGTTTATCGATATTGTGTCATAACAGAGTCCATTTGCACCGCTACTATTTTTCCATCCACACGTCCAGTTATTTTGCTAAGTTTTAAACTTCAACTTAATTAATAGCAATAGGCAAATGAAGGAATTATATAGGAAATTAAGATAAGGTAGGCAACTGTAAAAGTATAAAGAGTTTGACAGGTAATCGGTCAGGGTCCAGAATAAGCAACCATCTCGATATTTATCCGGAATTAATTGAGGGAAACCATGGAAAACCTCAACGAAATGGCCAGTACAAGAGTTACCGTTTCTGTGAGAGGCAGTTGGAAAAAACCCTAGCCACATCTGCTCCCCGTATGGATGGTAATAATTTTGGTAATAGCCCGAAACAAATGACATAAAATGAATATGTTAAAAAGAGTTACAATTCTGTCGATTACATTCAAAAGTAAATAAGAATTTATGTTGAGTAACTTTAATCACACAGGTGTTCTAAATGTATTCACAGGTACAAAATGATTTGCCATTGCTTTAAGCGAAATTTCGAATAATAAGAATGTAAAAACGATTATTCAAAAGCGCGGGGGTTCGGTTCTATGCTGTAATCATATTGATCGATACATTTTACCCTTCGGTCAGTTTTTATAATATAAGGCGAATAAAAAATGTTAATCACGGATCATTCCTCGAAGGTATAATTTTTGGACACGAGCTATTTGTGGAGTTTTATCTCAAACCTTTTGTCTAGCTGATGCAGAGTACCTGTTTTGCCTTTTGTAATATTTTAAAGGTCTGTTTACACAAAAAAAGAATGAATATAAAAATGTAATGCAAAATGTCAGAATTAATACTCGACATACAAAATCACGTAGAAATAATTTTCCTTTTCAATCGGAATTTTATGAATACGTTAGAACGGCTAGCTAATAATTAATCAATAGGTGCCCAGCATATTTTTTGAAGCTATACTTCTTTTGGCGCTTTACGAAAAATCATCAGAGTGAATGTAACATCAAAATTAACTGGATGAAGTTGCTCGCAGAAGGGCGTGCACACTGTAACATCGAAATTAACAGGATGAAATTGTTCGCAGACGCGCGCGCACACTGTAACACCAAAATTAACAGGATGAAGTTGCTCGCAAAAAAAGCTACAATACAGAATACAGGTAGGCCGTTTAATAGCTGTGGTTATGCTAATCTCACTCCAGTTCTTTTATTATTTTATTTTCATAAATTATTCTAATTTACAAGGACAATCAAATTCTCGGATACTTCACAAAAAATGTTGTCTACTAATATTTACACAACTGGAAAATATAGTGCAATAACAAATTTAGAAAATATAATGGTATTTGTAAATATTTGATAAGTGAAGAATATGCAAAACTACTGTCGTTATCCTTGTTTAGTGCATTTCGTCTCCGTCGAGCAAAATTGCCTGTGGACAAATACAGAAGAGAACCCATCATCTGATATAATTACGTCGTTCAGAAGACGGTTGAAGAATGCGTTCTTCTTTTTCATTATCCTCACTGTCTGACGGTGTCTGCAGTTGCGGGGTCGATCGATCGTCCATCGAAAGCTGGTAATAACTCCATGACAGTTTTTACAATATTAAATTATTATTTTACTGACTTAAATCGTTCTACGCTTTAATTAAGTTAGTTAAGGATATTTTAATAATATGTAACAAGAAAATATTACCCGAATTGCAAGGAATTCGTTTTTTTTTCCTTGTTCAAATTAGTAAGAATTTATTTTTTCCGTGTTCAAATTTTGAGAATTTTTTAACGTTATGTTTATTAAACATGTTGACAGTTGAAATTATGCATTCAAAAGCGACTTTCGAGGAGAATGCTGAATGTGAAAAATAAGAAGCATGAGATTTGACGCCGTCATTGTAATAAAAAAAGGGTAGACATCGGGAGACGCCCCACAAAAGCGAATCTTCTACGCGTTGTTAGTAGTTACGATGACGTTTTTTCTCGGTTTACTCCTCAGCAGCTGAGCTAAGAAAGTTTCGCTTCAAAAACCAAAAAATAATATTCTGACTGATATCTACTGGAATTTGACATAGGTGCGCAGTTTAGGCCAATTGTAATGTCGAATCCGCCATTTTCATATATATTATATAGTAAACTAACAGCATGTAAACTGTAATGTGTTTATAGTTTAAATTTCTGTCGTATCGTTTTATGTCAAATCTCAATACATTCTTGTGCGCCGTAAAGAAATGGCATCTAGTAGAATTACATAAGTGCGGAGATTAGACCAAATGTAATGTCGAATCCGCCATTTTTCATATATATAGTAATACTAACAGAACGTAAAATTCAAAGTATTTAAGCTATCGTATCGCTTTGTGTCAAATCGCAACACATTAGTATAGTCCGTAAAGAAATCTAATAGAATTACGACATATTTTTCCAATGATATCATTTCGAAAAGTAAATTTCAGATCTTAAAGGATTAATAGCTGAATCATTATGAAAGGTCGCAATGTTCCCATATTTAAAATATAGGTATACAACATCGTAGTTATTAAAGAGATAACTTAAGTAGAATATAAATTCAAAATGCTTGTAAATTGGCAGATAAAGTCGACAGTTCAACACGTGTAAATGGCAAAACGTTAAAAGCATAAGCAGTCAACAATACTGGCTGTCTATTTTAAAAATGACACAGATCCCATCGTCGCGAGCTGGTAATGGTAATGGTGTGACCACCGGTTGACCTTCGAATGACCGCGTCTTACTAACCAACCGTTGACGGTCTTGTAAGATTAAGGTCCGCTTACATACTGTCGGGACACGTCCTAAAGTAACTCCAGACACGACAAGATTATTTATAGACATTTTCATAGTTAAAACTTTTTCGTGCGCATGCCTCAGCTTCCGCCATATTTTTCGGACACTTTTCATTTTCACAGGTAAAAAGTAATTGACTTTCGAGAAAGTAATTTAGTAACAAATTTTATTTAAAGAAGGAATACAAGACACAACTTCACTACTTTTGAAGATAAATTATTCGACAATCAACGATTTATGCAGGCAGGACTGTAACTTTTCAACCAGTTTTCGTTTCCCTCCAACAGTTTTTCCGACCGCGTGCACGAATTTAGCATCGTCAATAATAATTTCATCTAAATTAACATTGAAAAGCGTTACTGGGTCAGCAATTGCGTCAAAAAGTGCCCGAAACTTATGAATTCCGTGATCATAAGCCCTATTTGCTCTCGGTTTCGATTGTCCGTTTTAAGAGAATCACATGTATACAGTATTTCATTGTACAGACGCAGATAAAAGACGTAACTAGTACTGTACAGTGCGTTAGTATCTCGAGTGCTGATTTTCACTTCATAATAAGTTACACCTATATAAAAATGGATGTTTGTCTATGTTTGAGAATAATAGACTTCTACACCATTTGACCGATCACCATGAAAGTTGGCACATATATATATTTTTTCATGGAGAAGGTTTTCATGCTATCTACTTCGTTGTAACTCGCCACTACACGACGTCAGGTGAAGTCGAAGGCTCCACTACTGTTGTCGCTGTCGCATTTCATCTGAATTGCGTGCAAAACCGCGAGTAGCGGCTAGTTTGTGTACTTCAGAAGGTAGAATTTTTCGTCAAATTACATGTTGTCAACTATACAGACAATATGTCGTCGACGGTTTTCTGCCAGGATATTTTACATTACAGACGATAATATGTGTTGGCGCAAGGCGGGCACAAATAATGTGACGGCATTTGCATATGAACTGCGACTTCAGAGTACATTACAACATACCGTGGGCTTCAAACGCAAGCTTTTACAAACGAAGACGAGATACAGTTCACCGATAACACTATATATAACTGTCTCTGTCGTGTAGGTGTTTATAATATTGTGTCTGCTACGCTAAGCCTATATCGCTTGTTTTATACAAACTGACTCAAAACAAATCATGGGAAACACAAACGAGATAAGAAATGTACAATTAATATTTTTATTTAAGTGGGTAGGCTTTCACGGCCGGCCTTGTTCTAAATCTTCTTGGTTTCCAGGCTTGTCCATTGGTGGTCTCTACCTGTCATTTCGTCTATAACTGCGGTAGACATTATCAAAGTCGGCGTGGCAGCAATCGAAGTGTCCTCCTTGACGACTCACAGATAAGTGCGTCGACGACTGGTGTTCTCCCTTCTTTTATACTTAGTGGGTTAGTGTTCTCTGCTCGGTCGTAGTTGGTTTTTCTGTGGCTAGCAGTTTCGCTCAGTGGTTTTGTATGTCGCATTGTGTTGATGTTCAGGTTTTACTTAGGCTTAGGTGTATTTCTATGGCCGCCTTACACAAACACGTACTCAATTTCAATCGAAAAGACGACCGCCAAAACCTAAGAAAGACTTGGACACCAACCCACTACGACTTACAAAACCACCGAGCGGAACGTCCAACCACAGAAGAACGAACTACGACCGAGCATACGATAGAACACTAACACGCTGAGCAACGCTTACCTGTGGCTTGTGAGTCGCCAAGAAGGATAGTTCGCCCGCTGCCACGCCGACTTAGAGATTGCCTACCGCAGTTATAGACATAACGTCAAGTAAAAATACTAATGGACCACGGCTAATAGTTTCTGTTAGCTACGATCTAACAACGGCGGTTAAATTATTAATTCCAATAACTTATAAATCGAAAGGTATTGATTTTGAACCATTCAATACGTACTAACAATTGAATACGATATATCAGCGTTATTATATTGTTCTCCTGAGGCTGTTGTGGACTATAATAATGTAACGTTTTTCATATAGCCAACTGTTTGTATATTATTCTTGGCCGTAACATTGTAACAAGTTTACTGACATTCACCATATGCGTGACTTTTCAATGTTTTCTGTGATAACTTAACACATTTTCGAAATTTTCAACACGTTTCAAGAACCGATATGTCACAATTAATTTGGTGATTGAAAAATATTGTACAGTGACAGCACTTATATGACAAATAACGAGTATATAGCGATTAAGTATTGTTTAAATAGTAACACGAAATAGTCTTGAAAATAGATTTCAAGTTTAAAGTTTTCGTTCAAGGATATTTATGTCGCAGCCCGATAGTTAAATTAGCCAGTTAATTAAACGGCTAGACCGCTAGTTAACGTCAGTATTGAACTGTATGCGCCTAAACGAAACTTATAGCCAAATTGCTGAAAGTATTTGCTAAGTTTGGTATAATGCTCCAGTTCAAAAAGTGTTAACATCTTTTACTCAATTATGCGTGTGTTATATAATGGAATCCCGACTCTTGGGCAAGAGCTACGTACTAGAGTAGATCACTTGACAACTGTCGAAGTATCATAATCCGTTTTTACATTTTTTTTGTATTTGAAAATGAATCTGTTTCAATATAAAAACAGCTGGTTTCTAACCTAACCTAATTCTCTAACTCTAACCTAAATCTAACCTTGTAAAATCTGTCACTAGTCCGTTTATTACGAGTGTACACATGTGATAAACTCAATGTACACTTTTCACAGATTTTACTGAAATATTTACTCAATAAACTAAACACCCCTAGGCTCTAATGTTTAACAGAAAGGCTGAGCAACGCTTAGCGTTTTGATTAAAACAATATTATTACAGTTTGCAGAGGTGACTACACGTTCAGCCTTTTAGACGAAGAAAATAAAATTGATAAATATAAAGGCTGCCCCCCGTGTGGCTGAAAGCATTATTCTTTTATACGTTAACATTTTTTAAATTGTTTTTTAATCAAACTATTTTCTTGAAATCAGTACCATTTAATTTTATCCACTAATAATATACATTTATGAGAATTTATTTAAACAATTAAGATTTTTTAACCACACATTAACATATCGAGTCATCAACTTGAGCAGTTGAGAGCAAGTTAAAAATCTCTATCATATATCATTCTTTAAAAAATCAAGACAAATGACTCTATAATTATTAATAATCTGTTTAATATTTACTTTGAAATTAACTTAAATGAGCACTTAACGTTTATCGAACATAAAAATGCACTCATAGTCTCGTCTGAACAGCTGTTTTTAAAGTGATTTGAAAAATGTCTCCTTTCCACAGTGCCTACATTGGTTATATTCCATGTTTACGTGTTTTTCTATGCATGAATAAAATACAACTGCGTGCGGGTCAGTGTACCGGAATTCGACAATACTCACAAAGAAAATTTCACTGTTTGCTCAACCCTAGAAAACATAATTTTTGATAATTTTAGTTTCAAATAAATTCTTCGATCCATTTTCAGCTGACAATGCGAAAAAAATTATACAAACTTGATATTTCAGTCTAAGTAACTTTATATAGAATATAAACCAATTAAAAAAAAACTTTTTGTACGGATGTGGTTTAATTTGATTACATATTATGCAGATTATTGTGTACTTGAAATATAAAATTCGTGCAAACTTTTCGGCAGTTCAGTTTATTTGCGTTTTTTATAATGCAGCTTATCTATTTATTTCAAGGACAATACACAATATTTCAAATTAACTACATAGTAAGTTTGCATTAAGGTCCACACCAGCGTTGCCAGAGGTCCCGATTTTTAAATCAAAATTAAATGTCCCGCGCGGGACAAGCTCAGTCCCGCTTATCGGGGATAACTCGACCGTACATAAATAATTATTCTCTTATTGTAAGTTGCAATTCGTAACACTCACTCCTCAGACTATTGTTTGAAACGCCATGTTTTTCTAATGAATAAAACTTTTTTGATTTTGATTTGTTTCTTTTTATTTTTTTTATTCAGAAGACGAATAAGACTCAACTATTTAACGATAGGGTAAATCTGATTTAAAATATCATATTTTTATTAAAATACATTTTCTAAGGCTATTTTTGCTATCTATTGTCACGTAAACGTAATTTGAACTCAAATAAAAAGATAAATATTTAAAAACTTCTGATTATATACGTTTTTTTACTATATCCCGCTTTCGACGAAAGAATCCCGCTTTTCCACTCAAAAAGTTCCAAAATCCCGACTTGGTAAAAAAAAATCTGGCATCGCTGGTCCACACCCACTGAATCCAATCAGATCAGCTCGACACGGTCGGAGTTTCCACGCACTAGTCGACTCAGATCGACTCGGCAGCATCCAGTGTGCGGATACACTGCCGTGCCAGACTTTAATTTACTAAAACAAAACTTCGGGGAAAGGATTTTTAAATCAAGAAATATTAAACTGAATAGTATAATATCTACCGTTTGCATTAATTGTTAAGAAACACACTACTCTATTAAAAAAAATATTTTCAAACAACTGTCACCGTCGGGACTCAAACCCGAATCTTTCCACTTTCGCGGCGAAATAAGTTACTCTATGGAGCCATATCTCAACAGTTACACTTTCCTAATAAAGCAAATTGCAACAGTAAATTCACATCATGGGAGAGCTAATTTTAGTTTGGGTAACGATGGTGACAGTTGTTTGAAAATAAATTCTTCTAATATAGCATTGTAACAATGTATGTTTATAACAATTATAGCAAACGATAGCTATTGCACTGTTCATGAATGTAGTCAGTCTTACGAACTATAATAATTAAATTGAACATTATTCTACCATTATATTATATCCAGAAACTTTATATGTTTGTTTGTACTTACTAAATAAACTTGAATAAATTGCCAGAACTCACCTGAAACAAATAAAGACATGCATTAGTAAAAAATATTTTAATAAAATTATGAGACTTTGGAATGTTCACTACGGTTTATTGGCACGAAAATAATGTTTTAAAAAATAAGTCAGATTTTGACGTTTTTTAAAACCAGCTACAACCCCGTAGGCTTTCGAGCAAGGCAGCTCCGTTAGTAATTATAATGCAAACATATAAACTGCAGCACGACTTTAAAACCCTTCAAGCGCTCAAATGCATACACAGTAGAGATGAGCAATATTATACCGGTGACTTAGTCGCTAAATATTTCACAGTGACTTCAGACTAGTTATTACCGGCGACAAACCAGCGACTATCGCGGAAGAAACAATCGTCAAATAAGAAATATGGACCGAAAAAATGATAAAATAAACGATAACTAAGTAACCGGTATATATTTCTCAAAGGCGTTTTTTGTCGGTATGAAATATCTCCCTTAATACTGTATTAAAATTAACGTTTGACACGCCATTTTAGAGATTATTTTTTTCTCTAACGACGAAAACTAAGTTAATATTTTAAAATTAATGTTTTCATTAAAAAATTAAACTTCAAAATTTTTAACAATTTCATTACAGAAAATATTCAGAAAAAACACTTGTCGCCATCTGGTGACAATCTGTTCATTTTAACAGTAATATTAAGTGACGTAGTGGCGCTGAAGTCTCTGAATAGAATAGAAAAAAATAAAACAAATGTCGCCATCTCGTGGCAATATGTTTATTTTAACAGTTGTCGGTAATATTAAGTGAACAAGTAAACTATTTAACCCAAGAGCCAAGACATTTAAAACAATTATTATTTCTTCATAGAGCTGCCTAGCAGTAAAGAAATTGATTTGCACTTTTGCTACGTCACGGGATAGCTACAAAGAGAGTACTCATCGGTATACACATGTAGCATGAAACAAAAAAGCAACGTTGAAATAAGGTTTCTGCAAAACGCGGCATCATCCCCGAGGCAGGACAGGGTTGTGAAGCTGATCTTACACTCCCATTTTAGCGGCTATAACTTTATTTATTATCTTACATTCGAAATATTATAGACGCATACATATTATATAGCACTAGTTCATTAAAAGATTTTTTACTGATTAGCGTTCCTAAATGTATTCCAAGCTAGAGAAAACTAAATTCCTCACTATATAGATTTTGCGAAATGGAGGATGAAACAGCCACCCATATCGTGTTCGAATGTAAGGCTCTAGTCTACAGGAGGACAATCCTCTTTGGCTACATTGATGGGGCTGGAATAGTTCCACAGGACAATCTACTAGCCAATCTCCTGGAGCTCATAAGAAGATCCAGATTAATTCCTAACTAGATCCAGTAAAAAGGTGAAGCACAAAAAACCTTTCAGGATTTGGTGCACTTGGACCAAGAGATCATCCCATTCTGTTTTGATCTTTTAACTTCCCCACTTTTTTTTTGAATTCTTTAACACGACCAGCACAGCACGGAGCTATATGTTATTTAGCGCATATTAAACCAACACCTATAACCAGCAACGACCGTCAGTCGATCGTTTGCAATTTCTAGTGTGTTAATGATGTATCGCTCGTGAACCCGCATTAAAAGTTGCTGGTCCGTGCTGGTCTATTGTGAGACATTGTGCAGGTTGCAGGTTTGCGCTGTGCTGGTCGTGATTGATAAGTGTGCACAATCTCAAAAATAATCTGTTTTTTTTAAACAAACAAACTCTTCACCTTTATTATAATATTATAGTAGTTTATTATGGCGCCGAACTCAATTTTTTTTTATTTTTGTCTTTTTTCCCGCCTTCGGTTATGCTATGTTTTTACGTATCTGAGATACTTTATTTAAAAGGCTTTACTAATTAAATAAAGTAATCTATAGTGTTAAAAGATAATTAGTTACTTACGTAAAACCAATAAAAATTGTTTCTTTATAGTCGTAATTATTGCGTCTGTATAGGTACGACTTATCCTGCAAGTCTAAAGATACAAAATTATGTGCCAATTCTGTTAAATGCATGTGCAAAAATGCATGATTATTACATTTTAGTTGATTTCCTAGTAAATATTGAAACTAAATACTATCTTATCTTATGTTAAACAGCAAACTTAACGACGGCTGCAAAATACTGGTGTCATATTAAAAATATTTCAAAACAAGCGATATTTGATGCATCTTACAAACTCACATTAATAATTATTCTGGTGACAAATCGACGACAGAATTTATTGTTCAAATATTTTACTGACATCACTCTTGCAAAAAAATATTATCATTATGATTTAAGGTGACTGTTTACCAGCTGTTCGTTACACCTTTTTTTTTCATCCGCATAGCCCTATTTTACGAGTAGTTGTGTGCATGTAGAGTAAACTTTTACTCACGTTTTGGAAATATCTAATTTTTATGAATTTTTATGTCGTTCTCTTGCGTATGAATTGTTACTTCTAGCGTTCTTCAAAAAGTTTTAGTTTGTTATCAGGTCAAGTAAAAATGTTCAATGTTTTGTTCTTTCTTTAAAAAGTAACAAAAAAAACCTACAAATTCCAAAAAAATACCAGTTTTTTCTGAAAGTAATCGGTAAAAACCGGTTCTCAAATTTGTAATCGATTCACATCACTAGTTGAAAATACATGACTTCTACTGTAGTAAAAGGGAGATTGTTTATGATGTCTCGACAATATATAACCCTGGCATTTCAGTCTTCATTAGATTTTCAGTTTCGGTATATCAGTAAGATTATGGAGATTAAAATAATATTATAGCATGTTTCACAAATTAATGTTAATTGCTTTTCTGCCACATACTCAACATAGCTGTAGGTTATTAAAAATTGTTATATGATTAAAAAGTTTTGTTCAATACTTTATCGAAATTAGAACCAAGACATAAAAATGTTTAAATTAATACACGGAACAGAAAACATCCGTTAAAATTCGTTACTTGAAGCTAAACCTGCAGTCATTCATGTTGCTATGTATATCGTGAGAAATAATCATGAAATACATATTGTTATTAATAAATATTGAAAAAACGTGATATTATTGTAATTGGTGGGTACATATTTTAATACATTAATAAATACACGGCAGTCGATAAATAGTCACGATATTCAAAACCTGAGTACATTTGCTGTAGAAATGTTTAACTATGTTATGTCTACCATATTGGTTTGTTTTCAATCTGTCAATTAGTCCCTGCAGTCTACACCATCAAAAGGCGTATTGATTACGACGAACATTAGTCCAAGAGTTGATGACACCCGTTTCATGAAGTGTTTGATTTAGGTAGAAATTTTATACAATAGTATAAGATATAAGTATAGTATAAGATATATAGGTAAATGAGTGTTTGCCTGTCTTACCTGGGTACGCCAGATACTGCGCATACAGGAAAGGTTTAAAAAAAATATGTGCCAAAAAAAGTGTTTGATTCAAAAGCCAACAAGTACTATTCGAAAGTTAAGTTGATTTTAAGTAAATAAACAAATGAGGCAGACACTTTTGGAGGGGTTAACATTAAAACAAAATATCCCAAAGTTGAATTTTCAAAAATGGAAAAATAAGTGATTTTTTATAGCAACGTCATTAGATATACTTAAAAATATTTTCAAAAAGCCAGAGACTTTTTCCGGGATTTAAGGCTATTTTTGGGAAAGTGTTTTAAATCGTGCATAAGTACCCATAAATAAATTCCCAAAAATAGTCTTAAACCCCGAAAAAAGTGCCTGGCTTTTTGCAAATATTTTTAAATATATCTAATGAAGTTGCTATAAAAATTTCACCTTTAACATATTAAATCAGATTTTCGTCTGGAAATAGCTTTAGTCATCGAATAACTTGAGTGTTTTTCAGTTAATTTATAATTTAACTGATCTCTTCCTTAAAACTCAGTTACGGTTTCAATAAAACAATCCCCTGTGATAATCTTGTTAACACATACAGTGTGTGACCTCCCTCTAATCTAAAATCAATGTTAATACATTTCTTATCAATTATAACAAGCAATGTTTAGTGTTTACTCAAAATTGACTGTTTTGTTTGCCTAATATTAAATATATTATTATCAAGAAACAAAATACAATCATTAACTGGTATTTTAATTTTTTATTGTTAAAAAAAACATAAAGCGTGGGTACAGCGCATGAAACAAAATAAAAAATTCAATTTGTAATTCGGTCAAAGGCTTTCAATTTACAGAGCGGACTGTCGTGGATTCGAATCCTGTCGCTGCTCATGGATGTTTTGTGATGTCGTTTAGTTTTAAGGGAATAATATATTATTTGATGTAAAGACGCTGATGACCTACGTTGTCGAGCGTCTATAATGTACAATAAATAAATAAGTAAATATTCAATTTACAGTGCCTACCAAGTCTTTTCAAAGTAGCGTCAAGTCATTATCTACTAATCGAAAATAAGTTTTTTTAGTGACTTTTTTTCAAGCAGAAGCGTTGTTTTTATTTAAATATACCGTAATATTACCAACAAATAATACTATGTAGTACATTTAGACGAACTCCGTAAGTGATACGGTTTCAAGCAAGGCACACAAACAATTTATAATTGTTTATTTGAAGAGCAAAACATAATATATACATTCCCACAGATTTCATACATACTTAAAATAAAGAACAAATAAACAAATTTCATAAAAATATCAAATTATTTTATTTAACTAAAATTTTTAAAACAAAAATTATTAAAATACTATAAGACTCCGCTTAACGTGGGAGATATGTTGCAATAAGTTCTTGCGCTATACGAAACAGCGCTAAACGAGGTCATCTTAATAAGAAAATTTGTTAGTTTTTTTTGTTACATTTATTGTTAAATACTTTTTTATCAGATTAATTATATAGATTTATTAATAATAACAAGTAATTAAAAAGCACTTGAAAATTCTACAAATAATTCTTTATTTCTCGACGATTGTTTCGGACAATAAATCCATCCTCAGGAGTACAAAAACTTATACTAAATTACATATTTTCATTATACCACGTGCCGAGTGAAAAATCAGTGCAAATTAGATTTATTAATTGCTAATATCGATTTTTGTTCATAAAACATTTATGAAAATTAAATAACAGTTCAAGTAAGAAGTTATGTTTGTGATGAGAAAGGTTCCTAATTTGACATATTTTGTGGGCCGTGACTATCATAGAGCTAACAATCCACGCTTTTATAATTATGAAACTATTAAAAATAATTTTTATCCTTTTTAGTACACTGCAATAAAAGCTTGTCTTTATAAACGTTTTTTTCCTAATATTTTATTTTTATATATTAGATAATAGATAGACATGGCACATTTTGTAAGTTTATATTGAGATTAGAGAATTTTATATAAAAGTTGGATAGAGATCTGTACGGATAGGGAAGAAGGGAATCTAACATCAATTTACAATTTGACGCGCACTGAAAAGTATTGCAGCGCAGCTAAAAGAACAGTACAAAAAAGAATGGGATATCTCAACCAAACGCGGCATTTGTTATACTTTCAAAGGAACTATTGACTGGGGCGAGTGAATCAATTGATATCACTTGAACAAAACTCACATATTCTGTATTATATAATCAGGTTCGGCTTAAAGTTTAACAAACTATTCGACTCCGTGGGATGACAGATTATTTTGGGTATCAAAACGAACGGAGATTTTAAAAGAAATTATAGTCAACAAAAAATGCGACGGATAAACAATCCACATGTATAGCGCCCAAATTATTCACGTTTTTCTTTAATTATTTTCGAGGCTACTAGAACACTAGAAAAGACTATATTATAAACGTGGTTACGTCTGTGATTGGTTGAGTCGATTGCTTACATCACGGATGTCCGTGGCTTGGTTTTTCAATTATTATTATTCCAACTGTTTGGAAAAAGATTCCATGTGACGCCACAACTCTACTTCCTCCGCGCTCTCTCGCGTCTCGCCCAGTCACACCTTCAACAATGAGATTGGGCGTAAGAGGCTATAAACATGGTCACGTCTGTGATTGGTTGAGTCGATTGCTTACGTCACCGATTACCATGGCTTGGTTTTTCAATTATTGTTATTCCAATTGTTTGGAAAAAGACTCCATGTGACAAAACAACTCTACTTCCCCCGCGTTCTCTCGCGTCTCGCCTTATCACACGGTCACACCTACAACGATGCTAACGCCCAACCTTAGTTTCTAGTAACCTAGAATTAATGTCACTTCTGTTGGTTTAAAATAATTGAAACAAAACGCGATTGCAGTTTTCTGCATGGACAGAATGCACTATGAAGGTCCACACCCACTGAATCGGTTCGGATCGGCACGGCAGCGTATACGTCCACTAAATGTTGCCGACTAGTGCGTGGGAACTCATTTAACATCATGTTTCCCAAAACTGTCGATTCGATTCGATTCAGTGGGTGTTGAAAATACTTTTGAAGTCTGTCTTGAATACAATTTTTCTAAACAGGGAAAATACGAATATTTCATGTCTTTGTCGCACGAGCAATGGCACAATATTGTTCTTGTTATAAAATCAATTAATTCCGACACTGAACTGATAAATGCAAATCGATTTGAAACGATATAATACGTAGTTTTTGTTGATTCTGTTGAGAAATATTCTATGCATTGAAGATTTATGTAGGGTGGAGCTGAAAAGCAAAAAAAAACTAAACAAGAAATGGTTTTAACTTTTAACAATGACTAAGCTGAAATGTACCAAAACTATATTTTACAGTAGAAAATATAAGGATATTCAACTACAGTGGTACCACTCGTAATGGTGCAGTTTCTTGACGATCGTTTCGAACAGTAAGTCCATCCTCAGGAATATAAAACACATTTATTATTTAGTATATATGTTTTATATTCCTGAGCATAGACTTATTGTCCGAAACGATTGTTCAGAAATAGTTTAATAATAATTTTTGTAGATTTTCAAGTGTTTTTATTTACTTATCTGTTATTATTCATGTTCTACCAAGTGCCGAGTAAAAATCAGTGCAAATTAAATTATATTTTTATATTTCATTTAAGAATTGTTAGTTGTAAGAAATTGTTTTATTTATTCTCTAAAAATGAAAAACATACTTATATAAACGCACCAAAAAAACAGAAAATACATCTATTTCTCCTCTATAACGTTTAAAAGCATGAGGCACTCACTATACCTATATATTTCATGTGAGTACCCCGCGCTTTTAAACGTTATAAAAGAGGGTACAATTCATTTTATACTTTTTGGTGTGTTGGTATAAGCGAGTTTTTTATTATTTTTTTAATGTAAATTTTTGTTTTTAAATTACTGAAGACCTGGTTTCCCACTAACAAAACCGTCACTTCCACCACATGTTTCCATTTCCATTTATCAACTTGTTCTATAAAATATTGTTATAGCCAACTATTATTGTTATAGCCAAAATATCAGAATATTGTACTGTTATCAAAACTAAATACGACTGCAAAGTTTTAAGTCAACTTAGACATTTGAAGTAGGGTGAAAATCGAACTGAAATATTTTTTTACGAACACTGTACAAGTGAAGCTTGTTATTCGAGGATCTTTTCGTCAGTAAATTGGACATAAATAAAGCAATGTTACCAAATAAATCGCCACACAACTAACATTAGTATCTACTAAACATTAGTGTATATTGTTAGGCTTAGAGCCAACGTCGTGAGTAAAACAGACAATATTGTGTTTCGCCGCGGGACATCGAATTAAATAGATTATAACTTGTTATTTTTCATATACTGCCTATGACTAGCTGAAAGGTGTGGTCTCTTCTATCATAAGTCTTGTAATGGTTTTTAATGATGACATGATTTTTTTAACTTCAGCACGAGCTATTTTAATTTTATTAATGTCCTTGTAACGTTTATAGTGACTAAGCTTTTAGAAGAACAAAAACTTCAAAACGAATCAAAATAGTATAATAAATGACAGGATTTATAGAATATATTCCTACACAATTATTTTTGAAAGAATCTTCTTGATAATAAATAATAACAATGTATATTTATAAGTACAAAACTTGTGGAATGTAATTTTAACATCATTAAAAACAATAAAGATTTTTGCAAACATAAAAAAAGAGTTTTGCTTTAATCGGTAATCAGGAACTGATTGTTTTAATAGTGCCACATGTCTGTTAAAACACCGACAAAAGTAGCAGCATACCTATCAGCAGTTACGGCAGCACAGTCAGTTGTTAGAGATTCCTCAATTGTTTCGCTTTTCAACTGTTTGTCAAGATCTCATGCAGCTCGGAGATGTAGCTATAGGCATTCAGCAAGTTTGCCAAGGTAGCGATGACAACTTGAGATGTTGAAGACGCAGTACAATGGAGGATATTTTAATAAGTTATTAAAATTCGGAGCCTGTCTTCTTCAATGTGTTGAATAAGACAAAGAACGCGCGAGACTTATTGTGTTATCAGCAGCAGCGTGCCTAGCCCGTACAATTTAAATAAATTATCGATGTATTCAATTTAAGAGCGTAACGTCTGCATGAAAAAAAAATAATATATTGCTTGAACATAATAATATATTCAAACTAATTCTAATTGTATGAAACGTTTTGGTTAAGGTGACTGCATCCGTCAAATTGTAAAATTTCGAAATGTGGTCGCAAAATCCATTTTAATACGTGTTTTTATTAGCTGGCTAAGCATTAAGCTTCACAAAATTTGATTTCCTGCTTAAACATTTCAAAAAACATACTTTTGCCTTAAATAAAATAAAAACTATGTTGATAAAAAACGTTTCTCTCGGACCAACTTCCTCTATAGTGTATCAATGTCAAAGCTTCTCAACCTTTTCTATCCATTTTGACTTCTCAAACACGCTGTCTAAAGACTCATTTACACGGGTAGAGCAATGAGGCAAGTACTTGATAGAGTAGAGTAACTAACATGTGGCAAAGTAACTCTACTCTACTACCACCACCACCATCAAAATATCCACTTGCCTACGCACTCTACCCATGGAACGCGGTCTGATTCTGTAGTAGAGTATAGTCTGTAGGAGAGTGAGGACGCTGTCATTGGAGGCTGAAGCCACGTTGTGTCTTGTTTAAATAAAATAGTGAAAATGAAATTCACCGAAGATGAAACTTTAAAACTTGTAGAGCTGTATGGCGAATACGAGTGTTTATGGAATTTAGGTATAGTGTAAAGTACAGAAATAAAAATATGAGGCAAGCCGCGGAAAATGAAACCACACTATGCTAGCATCAGTACTATACTTTGTGTGACCAGATCCAGAGCTGAAACGGTAGAGCGGACGATAGAGTCTTGCTACTTTACTCTACCCGCAACTATACCCGTGTAAATGAGCCCTAAATATTGCTCGTTTTTTAATCATCCTGTATAATAAGAAATCAACGTGTCTTTGAGATAATAACTTATTATTAGAGTTGCATTTGCATTGAAACAATAGTGTTGTTTAAAATTATTATATACGTTGTGGAGTGAATAAATACGTACGCGTTCTTGCATTGTTTACAATATAGATAATTATTATTATTAACAACTGATAAACAAACAGGGGCTACTTTGATCAACAAAAAAAAATAGAAAAAATATTATGAGCCTCAACCTAAGGTTAGTAGAGTACTTCTAAGTTGATGGTAAGAGGTTATTAATGTGGTCACGTATGATTCGATTGCTGCGTCATTCGAAATCCTTTTCAACAATGTTACGCCCAACTTAATAATCTGTTAATCTTGAATCTCACCCACATAAGTTCACGGGAGATTCGTTTCATTGATGCGTTATTCATTTTGAGTTACCAAGTTTCTCCGCTGTTGGATCATTTTCCTTTTAATTTTGCGTCACCTTCTCTGATTTCTCCCCGCCGTTGAATGAGTTGAATCATTTCCCCTTTAACGTTACAGAAAATGTCAAACAGGTACTCCGCTAAAGATGGTTAACTTCAAAAATTTTAAAGCATAAACACATTAATACAGAGAAGAGTTATGAAATTAATACACTCCCATTTAGAAGGAACCAAGTTCATATCTCAGCAGAGACATCTTGTTATGTTTACCATTGTTTCTCGCGATAATTTCACAAACAAACGTAATTATGATTTAAATTAGGGATCGAGAACGCGTCAATCGTGATCCGAATGTTTGCAGCCGTTCCTCTACTGGCACGCTGTTAATTAAAGTTTAAAATTATTTCAAATAACCGGACAATGTGACGAATTAGAGAACAACGGTGGTCGTTTATTATTTTAGATTTTTGACGCATTATTATCGATACGTTGATAATTTAATAGGTCTCAGCCACGGAATAACACAGAATGGTAGTGTATCTTATATTCTTTTAGACATGGAAGGGGTGAATCTTTTATTGGGCGAGTACACGGAGAGCCCCCGGTGTCGCGCTGCGAGCACACCAGCAATGCTCGCTGTGTTAAAAGAGATGCGTAACGGGTTTGCCTGTGCGTTGGCGTTATACTTTGAAATTTGAATTTAATCTTTTTGCTCTTTTTTTAACACAGCAGCATTGCTGCTGAGCTCGCAGCGCTACTCCGCTGGCTCTCCGTATACTAGTCCAATAAGAGACTCGTTTTTTTATGTGGGAGATATACTAGCATTCTTTCTTATACCGTGGTCCCAGCCCTGTCTTTTAACAAGATAACATGACTACCGAATGTATGTTTTGTCCTGTTAAACTGAGGAAGGAACACGTGTCGTGTCAATAATTCTCAACAATAGAATTATGTCTTTAAAAAAAATTAAATGTACGACCAGTCATATTTCGGACGGACGTACGAGACGGAATTTTCACTGTTTCCTTTTTAAAAGTACGTGACCATATCTGTGAATAAATTATACGCTGAATTTATATTTTAAAGTTAAAATATTGAAAACAAATACTTGCAACTGTTTACTGATGAGCCCCCTACGAAATAGCTGCTTTTCATGCCTGTATGGCGGTAGTAAAATAACCCATTTCGCACCAGCGCGTTAAGTAAAACAGTAGACATGTTATTTTACCAATTCAATTGTAATTTAAATTAATTTGAGCAACAGCAAAATAGGCCTTGACAGATTCCAATATAAACAGACATGAACTAGCCTTTACCCGCGGCTCTGCACGCGACTGAGATGAAACAAGGCAGCGACAACATGTAGTGGAGCATTCGGTTCCAGTGTATTACGGTCTAGTAGCAAGTTACAACAAAGTGGATAGCATAAAAAATAAAAACCTCCTTAAGGGGGTATTCTTATGTGACCACTTCGAAAAGTCGATTTTTTTTTTATATTTCAATAGTAAAACCTATCGAAAATATGCTGTGAAAAATAGAGACCGAAATTCCTAGTTTTAAATAAATTACAACTCATATAGTGGCCGACGCGCCGTAAGCGACTTGTTGGCTCTTGAAACTTTAAATGCATTTTTCTGGAAACAATATTTTCTAAAACTGTCATGCTCCTAAAAAAAAAGTATTCAACCGATTGCTTTGAAATTTATATATGTTCTTCTACTCATTAATGGTTATCGTCCGTACTAAAATTGCTTATTTTCGAAAATATTTTCTTATTTTTTTAAACGATTTTTAACAAAAAAAATTAACAAAAAACACAAACTTTTTTTCTACAGTCCGCCATTTTTTTTTTTTATTGAAATTGATTATTATTTTAGTAGGGACGATAGCGACATCCCTACTGAACAATGATCCATTCGATTTTTTTATTTCAGATAACATGAACAGCCGCTATTACCATGACCAGTGACCTGCTTTTTTTTAGTGTCTAATTTAATTAAAAAAAAAATATGTATAAAAAATGTAAAATAAGAGAAAAAAAATTTTTTTATACAGTTTAAGATACAAACAAAAACATATAAAAAAATTAAAATGATTGAATGTTATTGTCGTCTAAAAAAAAATTCCCTAAAAAGAGGTAAAATTTATGCTTTCACATAAGAATACCCCCTTAAAAAATACATATGTATGCTCCAACTTTCATGGCGATCGGCCAAACGGAGTCGAAGTCTATTAATCTTCAAACAGATATTGTTACCTATAAGTACCAATGTCCATTTTTATATGATATTGATTTCCACGAAAGCGTTTTTATTTTAACGCGATAATATATGGCCTATGTCCATCCATAAGGTCTATTCTAAATATTGGTGAAAAAATTTCTGAAATCGGATGAGTAGTTTAGGAGATTACCTCTTACATCCAAACTTACAAACTTTAACTCTTTATAATAGATTACTTATTATGACATGAAAACTAGCTATTTTATGGAAAGTACGGGCAAAAAATATAGTATGTATGTCTCTAGGGAGTGTTAAAACTCGCCTGTTTCTCCGTTTTAACATAACGTCACAGCTCATATATAAAATAACGCATTACAATCTAGATACATAAAATACTAGCATACTCCTACTCAAGGTCAATGCCTTGGATGCATGCAATGAAGTATATTATTTATTCTTCTATGCGGCTAACGACAAGCGTCTTCTGATCAGCGACCGCGCGCCAGTGCTATTGCCGCTAGCCCACGTACCACGGCTCGGGACACACCGACGATGTCTGCATGCCCCGTGCGTGCACTACGTGCTGCACTATTCTGTTCAAACCTCCTCTGCGAAAACGCCTAACGTGACAAATCTGCACAGTGCACTTTTACTGTATATGCATGTCGCTTTATAACGATAAAAACATCAATAAAAAACACTACCGTCCCCCGTGCTTATTCCAACAGAAAAATGATGACACATACATTATTGGCGTCGGTCGGATGGCGGGACCTATAGGGGTCGGGCCAAAATTTTTCGACGTTTCATAAACTCCTGAACAGTTTGGCACCATTTTTGAAAATTAAGTTTTTCATCAGTTCAGTGTATTCTTTTCATTGAATATTCACGGACTGAATTTTTTTTTCAGGGTAAAAATATATTACATTGGAAGTTCTGGTTTGGATTCTTGGGATTTATTTTAATGTATTTAGACCTCAATTGTTTTATACAGAGAATGGCGAGACAGAGAGAGATTGTAGGTTCAACGTCTCTCTCTCTCGCAACTATATAAAACAATGTTACGCTACGTGTTATTGATAAAATTTCAACTTTTAAATTGACTTGCGGTTTGTCGCAATTTTTTTGAAAAAAATAAATACACTGAAATTTCGATTTTCTACTAAACAAACTTTTCATCATATTGAAGGAAAAAAAATAGGAAACACGTGTTTAGCGCTATTTTATTATTATGCTAATTCAAAATATTATTTATTTCATTGATAGTTAATATTTCTCTCGTCGATGAACTTAATGACCATTATCATAATATACCTAAGAAATACCCAATTAATATTCTTAATTAAGTTTTAATACGAAATAGTTATAACCTCAAACAAAAGTAAAAATGAAAAATGTTTAAGAGAATTTTATATCAATTTTAATTACTTGAATAAAATAGACTTTAATATTGGTGTGTTGACAATCTGAATAAATAAAAATTATTTTCAATATTTACGTATTAATGACGTATTTAAAGGTTAAAACAATTAAAAGTAAAATTAATTGCACCAAACCATCTGCTGTATACTTAGGTAGGTACTGATGACATAAGATTTTTTTTTATTTTTAGGAGAATGTAAAAGACCAGATAAAATATTTATTGTATAATAACAATAATATGCAAATGAAGCCCGTATCCAATATTGCACACTAGAATATCGTCTTATCTACTCACAAATATTTTTTCTGCCAAATTTGTTTAAATAACTAATAAGCAAAGAATTTTTTTTTTAGATAACAATCAAATTTACACATTTTTATAAACCTGTATAAAATTTTACACCGCATAATATTCTATCACTTCATGTAAATGTTTTACCAATGGCGTCCTTGGATAACAAGAAAAAATTGTTAATAATAACAATAAGAAGAAAAATAATAATAATATATATTTGTTCCATTCATCTTGTGAATAAAAATATCCATCGTATAAAACTTTTTTAAAGTTCTTTTGAATTTACCAATATTATTTATATTTTTTATACGATTTTTATACGATGCGTTTAGCGCCCGTTTCTCGACTTTATGTTATAACAGACGCCATTCACACCAATACTATTTTTTCATCTACCACTTCCCATTATTTTCTACGTTTTTAAAATTTCAACTTAAGTATGAAGGAATTACAGGCAATTAGGATAAGATCAGTTATTTCTGAACTAGAAGTTTGATAGGACAGCCATGGCCTCGAATAAGGAACTATCAGTCCATCTCGATATTTATCTGGAATTAATTGAGGGAAACCATGAAAAACCTCGACAAGCAGGTCGGTCCAGAAATTACCGTTTCGTGACGAGAAGCAGTAGGGAAAAGTCTCAGCCACATCGGCCCCTATATAAGTACCTTATGCATTACAATATTATAATAGTAGATTGTAATACGGTGGGAGTCGTCGCTGTTGTGTTTCATCTCAATCGAGTGCAGAGCCGCGGGTAGCGACTAGTAATTAATAAAATGATTGATTACTGCAGTCAGATTTGAATATAATAATAATAATAATAATAATAATAATAATAATAATAATGCGTTTAACGTCCGTTTCTCGACTTTATGTCATAACAGACGCCATTCGCACCATTACTATTTTTCATTTTACCACTTCCCGTTTTTTTCTACATTTCTTAAACTTCAACTTATATAATAGCAATGGGCGAATGAAGGAATTACAGGAAATTAGGATAAGGTAGGTAATTTTTGAACTAGGAGTTTGATAGGTAATCGGCCATGGCCTCAAATAAGGAACCACCTCGATATTTATCTGGAATTAATTGAGGGAAACCATGGAAGACCTCACTCAAGATGGCCGGTACAGGAATTACCGTTTCTCGGCGAGAGGCAGTAGGAAAAAGTCCCAGCCACATCTGCCCCCGCCGGGAATCGAACCCGGACCCCACGAATGCGAGTCTAGTGCTGTACCACTACTCTACCCAGCTCGGTCAGATTTGAATATACAATTACCAATTAACAGTGGACTAGTCCAAATTATCACTTAATTTGCGCACACCACTGTTTCACTGTTTAGTTTCCTAACACCGATCTTCCGTATCCAAACATTGAAATATTTATTAGCTGTGCATTACGCGACAAAAAACTATACATTTTCATTGCTGAGACAGCTTTATTGTACCTGTGTATAAAATACATGAAATGAACATGGAGTATGATCTTATCAAACCATTTGTGCACAAGCGTAAAATCATCAGACAGCAGCAAACACCTACAAACTATTTATGAAAGCAATCCTATACCATTCTGATAACCCTTTTGTGTTCCTATGACTATTTTGTGAAAAATAAAGCACCTTGTATACGTGTTTCTCTAATTTTATTTTAAAAAAACCCGGGTCGCAGTGCCAAAACCCTGCCGACAATATAGTGTATTTGCTAATACAGGCAGTCTGGTTTTATTACATGAATTTAAATTTGTTTTTGGTCAAAATAAAAAATTTAACCCCTTAATACGCCCCTTAAATTAACAGTTTTTTTCTTAATTGCAAGATTACTATCATCGAACGTCTACACCAAATTAAATACATCTTTCAGTAAATAACTCACTATCTGCAAACTAGTGTTTTCATAAAATTTGTAAATCCGGTCCTGGCGGGCCGATTTTTTTCAAATTTTGGGAAAACATTTTACTTGCTACTAAAAGAGTAAATTTCAATTTTGAAACGATTCTGAGAATTTTTTCGGTATTTTTTGGCCCAAAAACTTTTTTCAACCCCTAAAAACCACCCTTAAAATGATCCGATTGGGCCCATTTTAAATAGGCTTCGTGCGGTGATGGATTCCAATATGCCTACCAAATTTCGTTAAAATTAATTAACTCTTTCAAAAGTTATTGCCCGTACACACACATTATATATATATATATTTTTAAAAATGTTTATATATATATATATATATATACATATGTATATACATATATATATATATAAACATTTTTAAAAATGGTGCCAATGTGTTTAGGAGTTTATGAAACGTCGAGAAATTTTGGTCCGACCCCTAGGTCCCTCCATCCGACCGATGCCAATAGTGTATGTTGCCATATTATGGCAAATACACTAAAAAGACATCGTGTTGTTTTCTTGTAAACAGCACTTTAGATATAGTTTTTTAGGGTTCCGTACCTCAAAAGAAAAGAAGGAACCCTTATAGGATCATTTCGTTATCCGTCTGTCTGTCTGTCAAGACTTTTTTTCTCAGGAACGCGTGGAGATATCAAGTTGAAATTAATACCAAATACCTAGGTCCGCAATCGCTTGGAGCTGTTAAAAAACCAAACTACTAAGTCAACGCAATAAAAAAATACGACCGTTTATGCCGCATATTATGACACTTGCAAGGAACTCAAAATATGTAGGATACTTCCCGTTGACCTAATCATGAAATTTGGCAAGAAGCAATTTCTTATATAAAGGGAAAAACCGAAAAATATTATTTTCCTCTGTAATGACAAAAACTAAGTTAATATCTTAATGTTTTCATTAAAAAATTACAATTTAAAACATTTAACAATTTCATACACGAAATAACATTCAGAAAACACTAATGTCGCCAGCTGGTGCAGCAATCTGTTTATTTTAACAGTTGTCGGTAATATTAAGTGACGTCGTGGCGCTGAAGTCTCTAAATAGAATAGAATAGAATTTATTTCCACTATATTACGTAACTGACCTCTAATGGTGCGACGTATTTGCACGGGTCCGCAAATAAAGCACTTATAAATAATTTATTGTTTTATTTTTTTAAATTTAATTTCCGTAATTGTAAACAAATATCGCACGCAATAAAAGAAATTGCAGAAACTAAAACAGCTAAAAATAAGCACCACCATAAATAATATTAACGATGTACAAATAAATCGAAAAAATAAAAGTTATAACGATTTATTGACGTTTTATAGATATAACTTTGTGCAGTGTAAAACAATTATTGGAATATAATTTCAGTTGACCAGTTGTAATACTGTGTTTACAATACATGTAACTCAATCTTGACCTGATTTGGTTTACTGTGTTTAAGAGGACATATTAACGAGTCTGATCTTTAAAATGGAACATCAGAATATACCACCATTAAATTATAATTGCAGTAGGCATGTATAACCACACGTTTCAGTACCGGTTATTTCAAAGAGAAATATTTTTGGGTAGTATTTTTTTTTCATTTACACGCTTTTCCTGATTTACTGATTTTTTTTATCTTTGCCTCCGTCTTTCTCTAAGAGTTACTTTCTGTTTCACATTTTTAAAAACATACTCTTCTAGTATAATGCTATTTCGGCGCTGCATACAAAAACTTCAAGTTTACATTGTAAATATTTTTTGAGGATATAACTTATTTCTCTTTTATTGGTAAAATATGTTAATATTTGTATTTTTTTTTTTTTTGAAAATAATAAATAAAAAAACCCGGGTCGCAGTGCCAAAACCCTGCCGACAATATAGTGTATTTGCTAATATAGGCAGTGTGGCTTTATTATGCGAACTTAAGTTGGTTTTTAGGCAAAATAAAAATTTTACTCCTTAATACACCCCTTAAAAGAACATTTTTTTCTCAATTGCAATATTATTATCAATCGAACCTCTATACCGAATTATATACACCTTAAAGTAAATAATTCACTATCTGCAAACTAGTGTTTTCATAAAATTTGTAAATCCGGTCCTGTCGGGCGGATTTTATTAAAATTTTAAGGACACTTTTTAATTACTACCAGAGGTTTAATTTTCAATTTTGAAGCGATTCGGAGAATTTTTTCGGTATTTTGGGGCCCAAAAACATTTTTCAACCCCTAAAAACTACCCTTAAAATAGCCCGATTAGGCCCATTTTAAATAGGCTTCTTGCGGTGATGGATTTCAACACGTAGGCCAAATTTCGTTAAAATCAATTAACTCCTTCGAAAGTTATTGCCCGCACACATATATATATACGTATATATATATATATATACGTATATATATATATATATAAATATATATATACATATATATATATATAAACATTTTTTAAAATGATGCCAAAGTGTTTAAGAGGTTACGAAACGTCGAGAAATTTTGGTCCGACCCCTAGGTCCCGCCATCCGACCGACGCCAATAGTGTATGTTGCCATATGGCAAATACACTAACTATTCATTTATTTAGTACTATGATGACAAAGATATTATGTAAAAATGAGCACAGTAACGCTATCTTTCAGTGGAAAATATGAAAATCGAAATGTTCCATTTGTGTAAATAATGTTTGTACTATTATAAGGTTTAGTACTATGACGAGAATATGAAAAATGAGCACAGTAACGCCACCTCTCAGTGTAAAAATGAAAAGTCAAAATGTACCTATTTGTATTCCTGTAAATAACGTTTTCTAGTAGAGAGTCTGTCTTACGAACTCGGCAATCTACTGAACACCTTGGTGTTAATCGATTTCGGTATCAACAACCACAAATGTACGTTTGAGTAACAAAATGGCTTTAGAAAGAGAAAGAACTAGCTTGCGGCAAGGTTAGTAGAGTACTTATATGTCGGTCTGTGATTAGTTGAATCGATTGCTTAAGTCATTCGAAACCCTTAGCTTGACTTTTCAATTATAATGAACGTTTGACAGTTGGGAAAAAAGTTTCATGTGACGGAACAAGCCTACTTCCCAGTCCTCTCTCCCGTCTCGCCATGTCACTCTTTTCAACAATGTTACGCTCCAAACATTGAGATTGCGGGTCATGGTTACGTAATTTAAAACCATGTTTTAATAGTTTGTCCATGCCTACAACAATCGTTATAAAATGCAATCTAGAGCGCAGTGACTTACGGGGCCCGTCAATAGCCATTGTTATACATAACCTTAAATATCAAGTTTTATAATGGCATATTTTATTATTGAGTATCCCTGTCTTTATTGACCGTTTACGTATGTATATTTGGTATTGTGTGTCCGGCTCTATATTAGGAACGTCATGAGGACACTTGCTGTGACCATAAGGGGTTTGTTGATAAATTATTGCTTTGTGACCGGTCCATAAAAAAATACATACATATAGAGCTGCTCCTTTTATACTGTGGGCAGACGCTATTGTTGTCAATGTGACCACGAAATTTATGCTTTTCGTGGATACAAAAGCTTTTGTGATCCATTCTAAAGTAAAACGACTTTTAAAAAACTCCACGCAACATACGGAACAATTTTGTCCAATGTCATATCAAAAAATATCCGTCAATCGTTCCTTAATTTAAAATATACTTAATTACAATACAATACACAACGATTTGCAAGCTACAATCAAACTTTCAGGAAAAATGTAACCTATACTACCTTTATTTAATACTAACAAAGTCTACTCTTTACTTCTATATCCAAATAACATTTCTGCAGAAACACAGTAAATAAGTTGAATTCCCACATTTTATCTCGAATTATTCGATTTTATAGAAGTTCGAGTAAAAGACAAATGTCTTCTTACGGTCGTAAAAATATCTAGTCAAATCACAACTATACGATTGGAGTGACAATATATCTTATGAAAAAAATAGCCAATGAATTGTACATTGAAATGTTTCGGGATAAAATAGACAGTGTTTCTAAAAAACGTTGAGGAAACATTTAAAAAGAAGCTTTATCGATGTTTAGCTTATGACCAACGTTTCGAAAACTTTAGTTTCATCTTCAGGGTCTCAAGTTAGTTGAAGTATTGTAAGACTTCTTTTTAAATTGTCCCTCAACCAAACTTTCCTTCATCGTTTAATATTTAATGGAACAAAAGTAAATACGAACATATATCTACAAAAACGTTTCAAAAGTTCATATATTAAAAACCAATTTCACTGCTAATATGAAATAAGTTATAAAGAAATAGAGTATAGGTAAAACTAAACCTTAAGTTCAGTCAAAATAAAGTTTTAATCGAAAATATAGTTATGCAAACTAAATATTTTTATATCACTGCGTCGTGATTATTTAAAATAAATATTAACTCTAAAAAAAAACAATCTCGTTAGAGGAAATAGCTAAACAAATAAATAATTACACTCTAAAGTTATACGTGCTAAAGACAAGAAAAAATTTCAACACGATATTTATCTTTAGTATCCCAACTAGATAGTGATGCGTGTAATGGCTGTTAAAGTAGCGGAATCGAGAAGACGATATTACGTCGATATCATTTCAAAAGATCAGACAACTTATAAACACGAATATCTCGTGTGAATAATTATGACAATCCATCATTATCGAAATTGGAAGCAGATATTGCGTAAGTTCTGCTTCCAGAGTGATGTTACAGCTCTATAGATGCTGATCACTTAACTTCATGTACAGAAGATGATAATGCATTGAAATGCATAAGGTAACTGTCATATATTAAGCTGTTTTCGATTATAGCACCTAAAACGAAATAAGAACAAATGAAACAATAAGTTATGGTCTAATGTGCACTGAGCTAGACTTCTCAATAATTTACCTATTTATGAAGTTATACTTCTTTTGGAGCGTTGCGAGTAAAATTTTAGCAGGCAACGGACGTTCCGAACGCACAGCTAACGAAAATTCGATAGCATGAATTTGGTCGCGATAACGAAAATTCGACAGTATGAAATCGGTCATTTAAGACGCTCAGACTGAAATGACAGACGAAATCAATGCACTTTCTGTCATCTGGATATACATAGGTATAAAGTAAATTTGTTTCTCGAGTTACTATTCTTCCGAATATAATGCTTGGTGGATTGAAAGGAAATGCTATTCTAAGGAATAAATTTGTTCCAAGATTAGTAACTTCTATCTTTAAATATAGTGTTCGATGAATATAGGCCTGCGACAAATATATTTTAATCTTTGACAATGAAATCAGATATACCTAAGAATATTTTTGTTTAAAAATTGCGCGCTCTTAATTGAACCATATTGCAAGTTAAAAGATTGCAAAAAACAAATAAATCACGCAAGCGTAGGCAGATTTCCGAACGTATTACGACGAAATATTAGTCAGCAGTTAAATATGAACACGTGTATAATTCGTTGTGAAAGCACTTAAGGTCTGAGTTCGCTGACGGGACATTGTTATCAAGATCAACGCAGAATAATATTAATTGTGTTCGTCGTTCGTTATAGTAGGAGAGCTGTTAGATATTTTTGGGTAGGTATTTGAGACACTGTGAAAATTTGTACAATACCTCTTTAGTAATATCCGAATACGAAAACGCGGACCTGGCTGAAGGGCAGCGGGACGTAACCGACCCTCACATTTTTAAATTACCAAAAAATTTTTCGCAATATAAAAGCACTTGAAACATTTAGAAATTTTAATACTTTGAAATTTAGTATTTAAGGAGTTGAAAAATAAAAAAGCCAGATTACTTAATCAGGTCTAAAACTTAGCCAGGTGTT
Organism: Venustoraphidia nigricollis; assembly: GCA_034508555.1. Classification (NCBI taxonomy): domain Eukaryota; kingdom Metazoa; phylum Arthropoda; class Insecta; order Raphidioptera; family Raphidiidae; genus Venustoraphidia; species Venustoraphidia nigricollis. Next base: position 1,402,541 of record JAVRKA010000030.1, read on the forward strand.
TATGAAATTATATTTTTGAAAAATTTTTAAAATATATTTGAGGCACATTGAAATTTATACAGAAGGATATTGGTAACTAAAAAATATTCAAAAAAACAGGTCATTTCGGTGGGACATTCTACCTGCCAGGTGATTAAAAATTTGACGGTCGGTTAAGCCCCGCTATCCTTCAGCCAGGTCTGTTTTTGTATTCGGATATTACTACAGAGGTATTGCACAAAGTTTCCCTCAAATACCTACCCAAAAATGCGTAACAGCTCTTGGCCTATTAAGAGCACTGGGGTACAAGAAATTGACTGTGAGTGGTGGAGCAGATTTGGCCGCTAACGCTAATCGACCATCATCGTAATTATTGGTTTGTCGTGTCTCTTGTAGTCTTCTATGTACGCATACACATATCGTGTCCTCTTTTAAGTTTTAATTCATTCCGAAGATACGAAAAAAACATTTAAAACGTTTTTAAACACAACTGACCGTGAGCGCTTGCTTAGAATTAACATTAACTATTGAATTATCGCACAAGCATAACTCAGTAACAAATATGGATCCATTGAGTCATTGAAGTTAGATTATTAATTTTGAAATTGTAAGTTAAGCGTTGAGAGTTGAAGTTTGGAAGTTCTGAGTATCAGTTGGGTTTATAGATAATTGTAAATAAAGTTGCATAAAGTCGAAATTGTATATTTTAAATTTATATCTATCGGTCAGTCTCGTTTGCGTCCCCACAGCGGCGGCCTTACCCATTGCGAGGCTCCGTGCGGCAGGTCTTTGCGAGGCCCTTTGTCCTTCGTGAAAAGTATGTGATGCGAAAGTAGGTCTGGTTGTTTGGTTTAGGTATTTGTCATGTTTGATGAGAAATGCTAAAGTTATACAAATAAATAAAATTTGAGTTTTAAAATATTTTACATTGAAAGATTTACAAAATTAATTCGAGGCGCGATATTCAAGTACTACATAATGAACTTTTCAATTATGTTTTGAATGAATGAATTAGTTCACTAACTTTATTTTAATTTATCGCTATGTTATAACCTGAATAAATAATTAAGGATCAAAATCAAAAGTTTCAAATAAAAAAAATATAGTTAAAAAAATCTATATTTTTTTTTAATTTGCTTGGGTTGTTGCGCGAGGCCCCTGCAAGAGCGAGGCCCCGGACGATTGCCCTGTTCGCCACCCCCTAAGGCCGCCGCTGCGTCCCCACATACAAAAAATGGAATATCTCTGTTGATTATAAAGATATCGAAATAGTTTTTCCAGCGATTTTTAAAGTTATCATTATTATATCAAGATATCATTTGTAGTATTTTCGTCAAGTGGGAACATCCTAATGAAGTATTTTGTCGTCGGTGACTGCGAATCGAAAAAAAATGTTATAGAATATTATGTAAGCATCCTGTGTACTACAAAAACTACAAATATATTTCTCAATACAATTTTAATAAGATATATTTTCAAGAACAAACCGTACATTATGTAGGTTAAAAAACAAGAGTCTTCAGTTTCGGTTAAAAGAAGTTAAGTGTTGAGTTTTACAACCCGGATGGAATATCCAGACATGAGAGTGTCTGTCTGTCACTTGTTGTATAAGGTAGGCATTTACACGCCCAACTTTAAAAGCCCCCACAGTTCTTTCCATTTGTGCGTTATCGGATCTTCTCGTTACCAAAACACATAACAATAATGTGCCTTTCATATCTTTCAACAAACATAACGCATCTTTCTGGTTGTGTTAGTAATGTACGCCCGCTCTTAAGTGATTTAAGAAAGATTTTTTTCTTCTTTTTGTTACATTACGTTATGGAAAAGTCTTTGTTCTTAACCCTTGCATTTTCGTGACAGGTCTTTTAGTCTCATGTTACATGAAGGTGTCTTTGATGAACGCAGAAATAAGAATTTAAACTAATATAACATATTTAGATTCTACGGAAAAAAAGCTCTAACTAGCTGTTGCCTGCGGCTTTGCACGCATGAAGTCGTGTTTTTAATGTAAAAAAATGCATGACTACCCAAAAAAAGGAGTGATATGTTTTTCCTACAATTACAATTTTCAAGTTCCTACCTTTAAAAAAACCGATACTCCCATACAAACTTTCATTCCCCGTTTCCCTCTCTTAAAATGTGAAAATCCAAAAACACATCATTATTTCTTTATGAGTTTTCTCCCCGAAAGTTGAAATTTCCAAAAACCCTTTCTTAGCGGATGCTTACGTTATAAAATAAACCTGTTCCAAAACTCAACTTTCTAGACAGAGTAGTTTTGACTGTGCGTTGATAGATCAGTCAGGCAGTCCAGTCAATCAGTCAGGACAAACGATTTTATAAGTTTAGATTGACAGTTGATTTAAAACAACGAACTTTTAATTAAACCGAAACAATCACCAATATTTTATTACAAGTTGTTTATAAAGCATTAAGGAACGAAAATTTAATATCGTATTTCGTACGTAATCATTTTAAAAAATATTCCTTAAAACTTGGATATATAATTAGCTATTTGACTAATCGAGATTATTTTGTAGTCTTTCAAGGAAATGCAGATTGTAGATGTTTTTCCGCGATCGACCGTTTGAGCACCCCTGCACTAAGCCAATCATGATTATTCACATTTCAAGAGAACAATCAGAACATTGATTTCCAATGACTTATATCCAAGAGGCTTGAACATCAAACGCAAAGAGGGACACCGAGGATCGACTGTTTGAATAATATCAGATGGACTGGTTCTGCCCACACTATACATGGTCATCGCGCCATCGAGGTACCAATAACCAATACCATGGTCACCACTTACAGACCTTATGCTTGACTAGTTCCATGTAGGGATGGAAAATTCGACAGTATGAAGTTGGCCATAAGACGCTCACATTGAAATGACGGACGAAATGAATATCATCTGAAAACTATATAATATACCAGACGACTATAGCCTTTGATGACCACCAATAGTCATTTAATTTATATCGTATTACTCAATGATTATAAAAGTATAAAGGTTGGAAAGTGGTTTCAAATATTTGAGGTTAATTTAAGATTCTATTTGAATAAATTATTTGCATGTATACTGAAAATTAGTAACAAGATAAGATTTGCCAGGTAATTTCTAATATCGGTACATATTATTTCTCAAAGGTGTTTTTTATCGGTTTGAAATATCTCCCTTAATACTGTATCAAAATTAATGTTTGATGCGTCATTTTGGAGATTACTTTTCTCGTTTTCATTAAAAAATTCAATTAAAAAATTTTAACAACTTAATTAGGTTAATCAGGTTAAGATATGTTTATTTTAACAGTTGTCGGTAATATAACGAGTAGTGGCGCTGAAGTCTCTTAATAGAATAGAATAAAAGTTATTTCCACCCTATTATTTACGTAACTGACCACTAACGGTGCGAAGTATTCGCACTGGTGCATTCGCTAGTTTCTCATGTTATTATATTCAAAATTCAAGTTCAATTTTTAGGATTCACACCCCTAGATCTACAATGATGGCGTAGACAATGCTTTTCGTCATATACAGCATAATATAGGTATTCATTTATGTAAATTTACGCATACATTTATAGGTATATCATTTATAGGTTGGGCACCAACATAAATGCAGCATAAATATATTTTATACGAGCATGACCATATGGTAGAGTCGAATCATAAACGGGACATAATTAGCAAATTTAAGTTCAGTTATTTATAAAAACGAAGTTAATATTATGAAATTCATAATAAGCATTGAATTATAGTCAACACATTAGTCAAAACCGCATGAGTCGTTTAAAACTAAAAACAGCTAAAAGCAATAAATCGCTATAGACTATGTTTTATTTCACTACTAGCGGCCCGCCCCGGCTTCGTACGGGTAGCACTATCTCATTATGCTCTCATAGCAGTGGGTTGTTATTCTCGGACAATGTCGGCTATATTTCATTATAGCGAAAGTCTACTATTATGTCTATATTTTACAGGCAATCTACAAATCTGGACGAAGTCGAACCGAGCTGCTAGCACTTTGACGGCAGAGGTCGACTTGAATCACTAAATGAAAAGCACCCGTTATTGTACAATGTACAATACACAAACAATAATATATATAAGACATAACAACGACCGCCACCTCCACACAATTTCCTTATAAGTAAAAAACTACAACTAATAAAATATTCCCGGTTATATTATGCATAATAATACTGATCTTAAATGTTTGCGCGCCAAGATACAGGTCGGAACAGAAAATGTAGACATTATGTTAAATAACAGTTTAAAATACACATAAATAATTTTTGAAGTTTAACTTCTTTAGCGACATATCTGTTTGAAAAAAGTAAAAAATCGAGGGGATGTAGAATTGGCCCCGAAAAGGGAATTAAATTACATGAAACTGACAAGGACAGAAGTTTATAGTGTGTTGCTAAGTATGTGTAAATATTATTAATTAGTAGAAAACAGGATCACGGGTAATTGGAATAATGACAACAAATCAATTTAAACAATTACCCGTGATCCTGTTTTCTATTATAACATATATCTGGAATTGAACTTTGAAGATGAATTATTAATTAGTTTGACATAAACAAAAATTAAACTTGGGAATAATATTAAAAACTAAAGAAGTTAAACTTCTTATGTGAGTTTATGAGAGTGAGGCTCATTATATTTTTTTATTTTTAATGGCAGCTTTCTCAGAGAGTTATTTTCAAATTATCTTCATTTTACAATCACTTTTCCTACCTACATTTAATTAGAAGGCTCTATTATTAGTTAAATTAGATTAGACTTTATTTAGATTTTTATTCTCGGTTTCCGGGATTGTAGACTGTGCTTCATTGATATTTCTACCTGACCATTTGTATACAACTGCGGTAGACATTTTCAAAGGCGATGTAGCAGCGGGCGAATGTCCTTCTTGATGGCTCGCTGGTAAGTATGTTCTCTGCTCCGTCGTAGTTCATGTTTCCTACTACGACCAAGCAGAAAACACAAGGTTATACATCAGTCATCGACATACTTACTTGCACGCTTCTGATAGTGTCTACTGCAGTTGTAGACGGAACGTCAGTTTGAATTACGACCATTCAAAGTTCAATTCCAGATATATTTCTATTATCATATATATTAATACGTTAAGGTTAAGATGTTTGCCTCCCTTTTTCGAAAAAAACATACAATTGCTCGACATAAATTTTATATCATTTTATAGATAATTGCTTGCTCTACCGACATCAACAACTAAAAACTTTATTATTGCTTTTGTTTTTGTAAATTTATTAATTATTAAAATTATATATATAGATATACATTAAGACACAATACAGCAATGCTGCCATCTGACGGATCTAACTTTGAAACAATTGACGGTCGGTAAATTTTTTTTGTTTAATTTTTAATTAAAATTCACGTATAAATACTTTTCGTATGGCGGCGCTTCAGCTCAATGTTTTCGATACTTGCGCCTCTATATGACAGTTTTAGAAAAATATTTTCTTGAACCGTCACTGAGCTTCCTAATGTAATACAACAAAAAGAAGAAAGTTATAAAGAGCGTGAGAAATTAGAAACAAATTTTAGTGCGAATTATTCGCACAGATACCGCTAGTTTTTTTTATTCAATAAAGTCTACAGTCTATAATCAACACCCTGTATATTCTATAATCAACGTCGTGCCTAAGTTCAGCGTTCAATAAACCAGTTATAAAAATAAACGGCCCAACACAAATTCGCATTTACATTTATTGGGAGACGAAAGTTTCTGATTCGTTTAATCTTATATATTTATACGTGTTTATGATCTTTAAGGCAACGAGATCGCGATTATATATGTAAAAAACCTACACATTTAATAAACAAATTAGTGTTAAACAAATTTCACAGCACAAAAAGTGCGAGGTTAGTTTCCAACAAAACAATGATTCCATTCAAATTCACAATTTCAAAAACAAGTATAATTGCTAAGTGTTTTAGTAAAAAGCCGACACTGTCTATAAAAATTAAGTGCTTAGTAATTGAAATGCTAACACGAAAATAATTGCGCGTTATTATCCGCAAAAGTAACGGTTAAGTAACAATCAATGTATTGTGCATTTGTACCATGATTTGTACACAGTACACTGGGATCCCGTTTAGCACTATATTATTGATTTATGTTAAATCTAAAACATACCATCAAATAGTAGTTTATGTATCTCGTTTCTAAATGACGGTATTATACGAGCGCGAGATTATGTTAAAACGAGCGACTAGTGAGTTTTAACAGTCGCCTGAGTCCCGACAGTATTACGAATAACTGCATTTTAAAAATCACCAATAACAGCTAAGCAGCATACCAAAGAATTATAAAAAAATATTGAAAACAGATTTCATTAAACGTTTGAGAAAGTTTCATTGTCTTTCTTTTGAAGTTGGTCAATATTTTCTATTTCATCGCTAAATAGTATCTATTGTTTTCATAAAACTACAATAAGAAAAAAATTAAGAGGCATGTCTGGTGCTTCTGTATTTCTTCACCGGGATCAATCCGCCGCTGAGGAAAGAAAATATTGAAGAACTCCTTAACTTGTCTTAGTAGGTGCTTACGTTATAAATCGAATGTATCTTCCAAATATCATGTTTCAAAGACGGGACAGAATGATTAAATCTATAAAAAAACTAATTTACCCCTCTTTCCATCCTCTTAGGGATAAAAAAAACCTTTTCTTAGTGGGGGCATACGTTATAGAAGAAACGAAGATATTCACCAAACATGTTTCAAATTTTCTGAAACAGCAACTTTATCAAAACTGAGGTGCGAAGGTTTTTACAAAAAATATTGGATCATAATTTTTCTTGGCAACATCAATAATGTCGAGCTCTGTAACTTTTAAAACCTATTTCAGACGCCAGATTGCGGTCCTCATAGTTTGCATACGAACCTCCCTTGGACGCCCTATCTGTGTTGCATTTTATGTGGAACGATTTTCTATAATGCATTAATGATTTCCCTAGCTACCATATCAACAAACCTCATATATGTTGCGTCTTAATTCTCGTGGTGAGTCGTGTCTAACTGTCCACAAATAAAGAGAACTTATGTATTTACTATAGGTAAGCATAATTTACAGATATTGGTGCGTCGAACAAACGTAATATTGAGTATTTAACGTGAAATAACCACACTAGCTGTATAGATGCTTGTGTAATGGTCATAATATAAAAAGGCATAAAAACCGAAAACTACATAAACATATTGTTTATAGCCGATAATAGCTGGTTCTGTTGTATTAACAGCTATAACTAAGTACATAGTCAAGAACTAAGAATGCATATACGCGTCTCTAAAGTCGTCTGTACACACTCCACCAAATCATCAAATGGTAAATCAATTCGACCGAAGAAAAAATCACTGAGTTATAGCAAGAGCTGACGACGAATTTAGGGTAGGTATTCTAGGCACACAATTTTTTTTTCTACAGCTAAATGTTGAACAGGGAATGAATAGTCGAAATCCTTGCGATGCCCTTGATTATGTAGTCCACGAGCTGATGATGAATTTAGGGTAGATATTTTAGGCACGAAAAAATTTTTTTACTAGGTGAACAGGGGATGGAACTAGACTTGCCAATTTAAAATACAAATTTGGGGGAAATAATGATTTCAAATGCGGGACGAAGGTTTAAAAAGCGGGATCCAACTAATTTTATTTAGAATACAAAAAAACGTGAAATTTTCTTTACAAATCAGGATGAGAAGTAAAATAAAACACCTTGTCAATAAATAGTCAATATTTACTCAAAAAAACAGTTATAGTGTAATTTAGACTTTATTATGAAAGCTATAAATTACTTTTTAAATGAGTATTTTTCTTGGCATTTGGCACTTTTAAGAATTTTTTTATTTTTAAGTACCTACAAAATTGTAAAAATCTTTGCATAGATAAGAAAAATTTACTTTAACTTGTAGCTCTGACTTTGCAGAATCCACATAAAGACGATTTCGCGCATCGGTCCAGGCATTATTACAAACTGAGAAGACTCTCTGCTGCTGCATTAGAACACGGAATAGATGCAATGTATATAGCGTCCTCCAAAAAGCGGGATATTTAGCGTCCTGCACACACCCTGAGCGAGACGTCTCGTTAAGGGTATTAGAAACGGGACGTCCCGCGTATAGCGGGGCGGTTGGCAACTCTAAATGGAACGTCTAGGGAGTCGTTAGTGGTTATTGACCTACAGCGCAAGAATCAAGTCTGCGATAAAATTATCCTCAAAAAATATGTATAGGCATTTTGAAAATTGAATAATTTTTGAAGTTTGCATCCTTTTTAACACGAAAATAAAACACCACTACGACGACAAAGTGTAAGTGTATGACTTTCTCCTTAAATTATGAATTTATATGGGAATCAAGAAGACAGTGTGGTTCAGTGGTTAGCGTGCTAGCGGACTGTCGTGGATTCGAATCTTGCCTCTGCTCATTAATGTTTTGTGATGTAGTTTAGTTTTATGTGATTCTGTTATTTGATGTAATTGAGACGCTAATTACCTAAGTTGTCGAGCGTTTATAATCTAGAATAAATAAAATATATGGGAATAAGCAACAGATGTGTCGAGCGAGCTTTAGAATATCTGAGGAGATTCAATAAAATAGTACATTAATACTTTCGGTCAACTAGCACTGGCTTCATAAAAGGCGACAAGGCTTGGTTTTTTTACGACGCCACAAAGTTTATTGTCATGTTTTTTCGGATTGAAGAAAAGAATATGTCATGTAAGCGAAGGTAGATGCTTTATAATACCTTAGGAGAAATCGTGTATTGGTCAACAATGACATTTATTGGATTCTGAATAGTTTATTGTTTTTTAGTTTTGATGCCGTGAAGCTTGAAGAACTATTTCTATACTTTAATAGAAAGAAAATATGAGTGCCTAATATAAAAGTTTATATAATAACATATAAATAACTTAAAAAAACGGTCAAATGCAAGCCAGCCTCGCGTGGGGAGGGTTCCTACCATTCCGTTTTGCATGAGAACCTTACGACTTCGGATTTTCGTTTAGGGATTCCTGTAAAATATAGATGAGGTCCCTATTTTTTTCTAAGATTTTAGACTCAGTAGTTTCGAAGATAAAGGTGGAGGGAATACTCGATTTTCATATATTTTCCTAAATATCTTTTAAACTACCTATGCATTTTTAATTATAAAAAATATAGGTATTTGTGTTTCTCCTAATGAGCCCCTTTTTAATTTCCAATTTGACCGCCAAGAATCGCAATTCGTTTATTTACGCTATACGTCTGTTATTGAGACATCTAACTCTGTCTATGTAACAAATTTTTTCGTCCAGTAGATGCGGAGAAAATGAGTTGCGACATACGGGCCTATAGACCCGAAAGTGATCCTATTAAGGTTCGTTTTTTGTACGCAATCCTTAAAAGTTTTAGAAGGACCTGATAAAGATCGTCTAGAATCAAATATAATAACAAATGTTCTTCGGTCATAAATGTTCAAAGTGTAGTTCGGGAAATTATCAAGCGCGAAAGTTCAATAACGGGAAATAAAAAGGGATTAATTAGTACGAAGAAAGCTTTTTTAATAGATAACTTCAATTACTAGTATATCATCTAACAAAAATGCCACATTCGACATTAAAAATATTTTTAAATGACGCCCACTTAAGTTATAATTTAAATTTATTGAAATCGATTATCATCCTATCGGTTGTCATAGATGTTCGATCAAATATGCGTGCTCGAGTTTGGTAATTAACTCAGATAAATGGACCGATCAGATGACCACAGAGACCTGAGCCGGTTTAATGAACGGACAGGCACAGCTTTGATATGAACAGAATGTGGTCCAGATTTTAAAAGATTTGTTACTTACATCCTAATGAGGCTCCATGTCAACATCAACAACAAATAAATTAGGGCAGACAAATTTAATCACTTATTAAAGAATATTATTTTTTATACCTAGATACCCTTTAAAAACAAATCAATTAAAACAAATAATTAATAAAACGTAAACCTAAGAAATTATTAGTGTATTTGCGTCGGTCGGATGGCGGAACCTAGGGGTCGGACCAAAATTTCTCGACGTTTCATAACCTCCTGAACACTTTGGCACCATTTTTAAAAATGTTTATATATATATGTATATATATATATATATATATATATATATATATATATATATATATATATATATATGTGTGTGTGTACGCGCGATAACTTTCGAAAGAGTTCATTGATTTCAACGAAATCCACCACCGCAAGAAGCCTATTTAAAATGGACGTAATCGGGGTATTTTAAGGGTAGTTTTTAGGGGTTGAAAACTGTTTTTGGGCCCCAAAATACCGAAAAAATTCTTCGAATCGTTTCAAAATTGAAATTTAACCCTCTGGTAGTGATTAAAAAGTGTCTCCGCTATTTTAATAAAATCGGCCCGACAGGACCGGATTTACAAATTTTATGAAAACACTAGTTTGCAGATAGTGACTTATTTATTGAAGAGTGTATTTAATTCGGTGTAGACGTTAGATTAATAATAATATTACAATTAAGAAAAAAATGTTATTTTAAGGGGTGTATTAAGGGGTTAAATTTTTTATTTTGCCCAAAAACAAACTTAATTTCACATAATAAAAGTATAAAACCACACGGCCTATACAAGCAAATACACTATATTGTCGGCAGGGTTTTGGCACTGCGACCCGGGTTTTTTTTGTCTTGCGGATGTACTTTTGATCAAAATTAGTGCACAAAATTCAAACACAACAGACCAAAATTACATGGCGATGAAGTCACTATTACATAAATAATAATTGTGTGTACACCCTCTATAAAATAGCTGCTTTTCATGTGTGTATAGCGGTCGTAAAATGACGTATTTAACGCTTGTATGGTAAATAAATTCCAACAGTACCTAATTACTATTGATTATAACCTATAGAGTACAGACGTGTTTTTAATTGTGTCTTATTGTGTACTTAAAGTGTACATGTTTTAAAGAATAATTTTTATTTTAATCCAAGAGAATATGACTCGTTCTGGGTTAAATAGAACGCAAGAACAGGACTATAGTGATTTGATAAAAAATGTAATTGGATCAAGTGATCTCTGTGATTTGCTAAGTAAAATAATCCAGGATGCAGTAAATGCCGCTATTAGGCCGGTCGTGGATGAGCTAAATACGGTCAAGTTACAACTAAAACAAGTTTTAAAAAATAAATCTGATCCAAAAGTCTCGGCACCTCCAGTTAAGTACGCAGAGGCAGTGAAGGGTTCAAGTAAAGCTGAGAATATTCAGATAGAAAATAAAGGTACACCTAAAGGGAAATTTGAAGGAAAAACTAAAATCGATAATGAAGATAAAAAAGCAAATGATGATGATGATCAAACTGAGAAGGAGGAGTTTGTAACAGTGGTGAACAGAAGACGGCGAAACAGGATAGTTGTAGGAAAGAGCGAAATTAATAAGGATAGTAATGGCTTAAAAGCTGGAGAAAAAAATATTTGGATATACGTTGGGCAGGTGTCTAAAGGAACTACCGTAGATGAAGTTGTACAATTTCTAGAGAACAGTTTTCCTGAAAACAAAGGTAAATTTGAATGCGAACTTTTATCGGACAAAGGACGCTACCTAAGTTTTAAAGTTGGAGCACCTGAACAGTTAAAAGATCAGCTGTATGATTCAGAGACTTGGCCAAAAAATATTGTGATTAAGCGATACTTTTTTCGAAGAACAGCTGGCAGTTTTGCCAGCAGCTAATTCCTGGGATAACCTAAAATTTCCGCACACAAATACGCTAAGTACAAGAAAAAAAGTTGAAGAATGTCCAGCATTACTGTCAGAAAAATCTCCGGATATTATTAATATATTACATCAAAATGTACAAAGCATAAATAGTAAAATTCACTTAATGGAACTGGGAGCCAGCTGCCATAATATCGATATTATCTGCATAACAGAACATTGGCAAAACGCAGAGTCCTTGAAAACAATGAACATATCAGGTTTCAGTATAGGTGCTAAATTCTGTCGGAATGAATTTTCGCATGGAGGAGTAGCTATTTACGTAAAAGAGAGTCTGGAAAAGTATTCGGTTGCGGTAGACTTTAATACTATCTGCAAGGAAAAACATTTCGAGTGCGCAGGCATTAAACTTCTCAGGGACAAGAAAACAATTGTCTATATTATTACGATTTACAAATCACCCACAGTTAGTAGTGAAATATTCTTTCAATCAATTAACAGTTTATTTAATATAGTTAATCCATCTAAAAACCATGTTGTTATCTGCGGTGACTTGAATATCAATCATCTAATAAATAATTTTAATAAACGCCAACTTTACGACATTTTCGACTCATACAACTGTGTGAATATTATTACAGAACCGACAAGAATTAACAAATTGTCATCGACTGGTATTGACTACTGCATAGTGGATAAACAATTAAAAATAGCCGATTCTGTAGTATTAAATCTTAACATAAGTGATCACCTTGCACAACAAATAAAAATAGAACTCACTAATTTCAAAAATAAGATTAAACCTGAAATCATTTATAGAAGAAATTTCAGTGTGACAAATTTAAACTATATGTACTGGATGCTGGAAAACAATAAATGGATAAATGTTTTCAATACAGACGACGTTAACATTTCATTTAACTTGTTTTATGAGGAATTTCAACATTGTTTTTCTTTATGTTTTCCTTACGTAAAACATAAAATTAGAATAAATAATAACAACAGATGGATCACAAACGAGCTAATTGAAAAAAGTAATGAACTGAAGGATCTCTTCATGATTAAATCAATGTTTAATAGTCCCTATCTCGACGAGCAGTACAAAGTTAAAAAAATACAACATAACAAACAAGTGGCTGCTGCAAAAAGTAACTACATCAATGACACATTATCGAGTGGAAAAAATCCGAATAAAAATAAATGGAATATTATTAATAATATAATTGGAAATTCTAAAAAAATAGAACATAAAACTATTGAATTAACGGAAAATGGTAGTTCACTGACAAAGAACCCGGACATAATAGCTAAAAAATTCGGTGAACATTTTTCGACAATAACAAATCAAAAACTACAAGATCATTATGGATCGAAATTGGCTACGCAATGTACACTGCCCAAATTACATTATCCAACATTGTTTTTGTTACCTGTTACTGACGAGGAAATCGTTGGTACTGTTTACAAATTAAAAAACACTATGTCCTGTGGCATCGATGAAATACCTAGCAAAGTAATGAAGTTTGTAATTCCTCTTATTGCACATTTATTAACATATTTCGTTAACTTGTCATATGAGCAAGGCTGCTATCCCTCGTGCCTTAAAATCTCCGTGGTCAAACCTATATTCAAGAAAAACGAACGTCATAATGTCGAAAACTACAGGCCGATTTCACTGATCAGCATTTTTGCTAAATTGTTCGAGAGTGTAACCTACAACAGATTAATTAATTTCATCAAAAAAAACAACATATTAACTGAGTGTCAACATGGTTTTCGTCCAAATCACTCAACGTGCTCGGCATGCTGCCATTTCATTCAACATATTTTGCAACAAATGGATCACAGTAAATACGTAGCCGTATTAATGTTTGACTTAACATCAGCATTCGATACAGTGAAGCATTCGTTCTTGTGTGAAAAATTATTGAATTTAGGAGTCAGAGGTAAAGCACTACAATGGTTCCAGTCTTACCTAAACAACCGCTGTATGATGGTTAATATCTACGGGCATAAGTCAGACACATATGATATGCCGATCGGAGTGCCACAAGGAAGTAATTTGGGGCCTGTATTATTCTTAATGTATATAAACGATCTCCCACAACATATATCTTCTGGACAAGTGATCATGTATGCCGATGACACTTCAGTTATAATATCAGCCAAATCCAATAAAGAACTAGCTGACAAAATTCAAGTTGTAATAAATGAATTTACTAATTGGTGTGAAAAAAACCATCTAATTGTCAACCTCGCAAAAACCAATTATATTATTTTTGATAGACCAAATTGTGACACTGACAATATTACCATCTCGTATCAAAACACAGTGATTACAAAGTTACTTAGCTCAAAATTTCTAGGTATATCCATCGACTCTGGATTAAAATGGACTAACCAGATCGATAATGTTTGCAAAAGACTTAATCTAGTGTGTTATTACATAAAAGCACTAAGTAATATTACAGCCAGCGAGAATACACTAATGATGGTATATTATTCTTTTGCCTATAGTACAATGAAGTACTGTATTGTGTTATGGGGGCATACATCGGAGTGTATAAGAGTCTTCAGGTGCCAGAAGCGAATACTTCGACTCATTTTTAAAATGAGCAGCCGACAATCATGTAGACAACTTTTTATTGAAAAACAAATTTTGACTTTCCATGCGATGTATATTTTTGAACTCATCGTATTTGTCAAACAAAATCTATGCAATTTCAATCTAAATTCAGATATTCATTCTTACAACATACGCAATAATAGCAATATATATATAGAACGTTACAAAACTACAAGATTTAGCAATAGTCCTCTCTGCCGAGGTGCAGATTATTATAACAAATTGCCTCCTGAGATCAAAAATATACAGAGCATGGTTACTTTCAAAAAAAAGGTTAGACTATTATTATTGAATAGGTGTCCATATGATTGTAATTTTATGTTATAAACTTTTAGCTACTTACTTATCTTTAAATTAATTGTATTTTTGACGTACTGCATCCGGATTACCGGCTATGTAAATAAAAAATATCTATCTATCTATCTATCTATCTATTATGTCAGAAATTTGTTACAAAAAATAAACATCAAACATTTTGAGATTACAGTGAAAATAAAACGATATTGTATCGTATATGGGGTACGTGAAAAAAATATAGTATATATCTCGAACGGGATGATATTATGATCCGCATGATTGACGCTCGTTTCAACATAAACTATACTATTATTTCATATTGTTTTATTTAGCATTAATATATGTGTGAAATCGAAAAGAATTTCGTTCAGATTTATTTTAAATTTGCTGAAAAAGTCAGGTTCTGCATATTTATTGCTTGGGAACTAGAAAAATATAATCAATTATGGTAAGTTATAGAAAATTCAAATATTGCTTTTAAAGTTGTTTAATGTTTGCAAATGGCTATGTTTTTAATTCGCAAATTATATACAAACATGGCGATTGCTATTCGTTAAACAACACGCATTTATGGAGTTTTGATAGTCATTTAGTTTTTTTGCAAAAAAATAAATGGCATTGCTACCGTTATTATAAAAAAATATGATTGGAATGTCACTTAAATGTTTTGCAGAAAGCGGCTTGAACTGTCCAGTATGTAAATTAATCTCTAATGTAAAATTAAAATATCGAATAAAACTTGCTACAGACCAAAACATCTCAAATCTACCTAGCATTTTTTTTTATATATAAATAAAAATAAAAAAAAACAATTTAAAATCATATTGAGGAGGTTCAAGTGAATCTATCGTAAAACGAATTTTCCAAGTTTAAAATTTGAAACTTAGTATACATTTAAATAAATACTTTAGTGACGTATTCTCAAAATTTGAAAACGATCCACCGTTTAGTTTCTTAAAAAAATAATTTTAAAAATACGTTTTTAAAGTTCTTATACACAGACTCTTATGGCTGACAAGCTTCAGTCACGTCTTTTTATTTTTTTTTTTATATTAACGTTCGAATTTTAAAGAATAAAAAACCGCATGTAATTCACTAGAATAGTTGTAAAATACTAGAACATTTTAACAATATATCGTTACTATTGTAAATATAATTATTTAAATACAGTGGAATCCGTTTATAATGACATCGAAGGGAATTGACAAACACGTCATACTAAGCGGACGTCATACAAAGCATTTTTGTGAAGAAAAAACAACCGTCTTTTTTTAAGTAGCATAGGGCCGCTGACGGGTATTCCTTTGTTTCTCGTGATTTTAAACCACTGAATTAACACTTTATCAACATTTTCTTGTCGCGATTTTCGAAGCCTCTTCGGTTTCAAAACATTTGAATTGAACGATCGCTTAATCCTGTTCTTGTTTTTGAAAATCATTGAGATTGTCGAATTACCGACGCCCAATTCCTTTGCGAGAGATGAGTTTGATTCTCCATTTTCTAATCTGCATATTATTGCACCTTTCTCCTCAATCGTAAATGCTTTACGACGTTGAGATGACATTTTTTACGTAGGATATCACTAAAAATAACGCGTGACGTTCAACTATCAATTACTAACTGAGATTCAAAACAAAAACAAGCCACGTGCCGAACGTTGTCAGGAATCAACGAACATTGCCGAAAAATCATGTCGGTCACTATAAACGGACAAAATTTATTAAAAATGGGTCATAATAAGCGACATGTCACTGTAAGAGAAGTCATTATATCCGACTTTGTTAAAGAATTTTATATGAAAACCAAACTTCGTTTTTAATTACGTCATAATAGGCGGTTGGTCAATATAGGCGGAGTCATAATAAACGGAATCTACTGTAATTGAAGTTATTTTTTAATCTCGTTTATCGACACTGATACATATTACTCCGAGTATTACTCAAGTAATAAATTTGTTATATTATTAAATACTTAAATAATGAATTTTTATAACTATTAGAAGAATTAAGCACACAGAAAAATTCAAACACTATTTTGACTTATTAGGTTCATTCGCACCTTCTTACAGAAATAAAGAACGATAATACAAAACAATATCTATGCGTTTTGCACACAAAAAATCTGAAATGTTCGCGCGGTAAAAATGAAATTAATTGACAGGAAATCAAAAGTCAGAAGCACGTGATATGTGTCATACAAAACGGTTTCTTGCGTTTACAAAGATCGATATATTTTCCAGCCGGATGTCAAACAAGTTTGACAAAATCTTAATCATTGCTTCTAAAAAGAAGCAGTTTAAAAATATCCACAGCACGTATTCATTTTAGTTCAATTAGCGTAACGAGTATATTTAATCAAATTATAGATTCATAAAGATGACAAGTCCAATTACTTTCAAAAGTCGGAACGTCATCGGTCGAATTTTACCTGTTAAATTTCAACCGATGACGTTCCGGCATTACTTTTAAGATATTAACATAGTTTTGGTCTTTACATTAATTTTGATACAGTATTAATAAGGGAGATATTTCATACCGACAAAATACACCTTTGAAAAATAATATATACCGATTTATTATTACATTATCCGAGCAACAATTAGTAGCCAAACAAAGAAATTAACGCAATGTCATTTTGTCACAGCTAACATCAGTAAGGCTGGAGGTGTTAAATTATCGTTTCCGAATTAGATAAAAACCATAATGAATTAGAACAAATTGTTCGATCCTATTAACTCCCACAATAATTATAATTCGCTTCTAGTGTAAAAACTTCCAAGCCGGATACGACTCAGATTTATAATACGTAGATGGGTACAGAACTATAGATGTCTAAATTAAAGAGCAACGAGAGAATATAAAAACTATGGAGAAGAAAAAATATCGAGTATAGTGTATATATAATATAGAGTATAGTTTTTTATTTATTCACGGGAAATTGGACAATAAATAAAAAACTTATTAATTATAATGGACGTGAACAATATTGAGATAGAGTATAGTGTCAGAGATTTTTATCAAAAAAAAGTATCAACCCTAGATCGACTTATAGACGATAGCTTTGAAAATGGTAAAAAGTGAAAAAAATTATAGTAGGATGAAACACATTGGAAAAGGTAGAGAATATAACAAAAATGAAAGGAAAAATAAATTACGGTCGATTTGAGGTTGGGAAGGGAAGGGGTTGAGTTTTTAAGGGTAAAAAACGGTTTATCTCGATTTCCGGCAAAATTACAAGTCCTATGAAAAAAAGTTAAATAGCAAAGTTGTAGGTAATAAAAATATCTACAACTTTTGTTTTTACACTTTTTTCAAAATTTATTTTTCCTTTCATTTTTGTTATATTCTCTACCTTTTCCAATGGGTTTCATCCCACTATAATTTTTTTTGGTCTCAAAAATTACCGACCCTGGCATCATTTTTGGAAATACTTATGTGTATGGGCAATAACTTTCGAAAGACTTAATAATTGGTCCTAACGAAATTTGGTTTACACATTGGAATCCATGATCGCACGAAGCCTATTTAAAATGGGGGTAATCGGACGATTTTTAGATGTGTTTTTAGGGGTTGGAAATGGTTTTGGGTTCCCAAAAAAACCGAAAAAATTCTCGGAATTAATTCAAAATTGATATTCACCCCTTTACTATCAATTAAAATGTGCTCCTAAAAATGTAATAGAGTTAAGGAGTTAAATTTTTTATTTTGCCCAAAAACCAACATAAATTCACATAATATAATAATGCCTGTATTAGCAAACAGTATATTCTCGGCAGGGTTTTGGCACGAACCATTGTGATTTTTTTTATATAGAATACCAGATCTACATATCGGATGTTATACATGGTAGTGATGACTGCAGAGATGTAACGATATTGGGAGTTCTGCCACTGCACTATGTATTATAATAAATTAATAAATTGTTAAATTAGCAAGAATTTGATTGTTCACTATATTGATAGGTTAATCATTTTCGCTTAGTAGCACATCTTATGGCAGACGTTTTTTGAACCTATTGTTGTAGCTTTTCTGGCCTACTTGGAATCATTGTGATTTATCTATACCAGTTTAATTGGTGTCTACTGATCAATGAATTATAAATCAACCGTGCGAATATCTAACACATTACAGGATAGTTCTGAATCATTCGAGCAATGCGTTCTTATTTAGCCCTGTACACGAACACACACCATATAAACAAAGTCACGACGATGGCGATCATCTCATCATAATAATCATCATCATCAACAGCTGGGGGAGAACACCATAGCGGTTGTGGACGACACAACACATATGCATTATGCACATACAAACGCACTACATATTGTGTACGTCATAATATAAGTCCCTGCTACAAGTCTACAATATGTTATTAAACGAGTATAACAACCAAAGCGCTGTGTTCTCAATTTAACCAGCACTTGGATCTCTGTAAAATATTTAACTACATTAGATTTACTCGAAAATTTTGATCCTTTTTTCCTTACTGATATAATGATCGATTTGATCATTATAAATAAATAAAACAATAAAATTTGATTTAATCAAGAGGAACTCTAAATACGTCTGATCACGAGATTTAAAATTATAATATTATATTTGTTTGTTTCTTATGCGTAGCTAATATAGAAACTCAAAACAAAACAATATTGTGGTCGATAATGCAGAGTATTAATGTTATCTCAGAGAGACCCAACACCGATATAATATGGATATTAACGACATATAAAATGTATCACTGAAAATTTTATTTAAACTAGTCAAATTATGTTATCACGTTAAGCGCGAGGCACTCAACGAATATTAAATGTCATATAGGTACAGTGAGTGTCTCACGCTTTTAAACGTGATACAAAACGACCATCAACTTGATCGAGACGTCAATTTTTTTGTTACAATTATTTGTCTGTTGAATTGGTCGCAATTTTTTTGGAAAGTAGGTAAATCGACTGTAGACACATTTTTCCACCACAAAACATATTACTTTCACCACGCGTTTTTATTTTCATTGTTTTAACTTGTTGGATAAATATTATTGTAGTCAAAATATCAGTATATTGTATTGTCATCAAAGCTCCGTACGAATGCAGAGTTTCATGTCAATTGAATTTTTGGATGAGAGTGAAAATTAAGTCGCAAGATTTCTTTACATACGTACAACAGCATAAACGTGAAGCTATAATAATAGACGTGTTAAAACATAATATGGCTAATGTTTGGTTGGAAACTTGCATAAAAAATTTGATAATACATAACAAATTTGACTAATACCTTCAAATTTCTCTTGACTAAAAGAACTAATAAATACAGCATATATCACAGTATCATAAATTCACGTACCTACTGTTAATTAATTAATAATACTTTTGATCTCGCCACTTGTCTATCATTAATAATAATCGTATACAAATATTATGCAGACATCATTAATGCACTGATCTCTATTATATGGATTGTGAATGGCGGTCATCGTGTGAAAAACATGGATGATTAAGCACTTGCTGACAGTTTTCTAGCCGTTCCGGGTGTATATTTAGCCCAAAGTTACCCTTTCTTCGAAGAGACTTAAATATATGAGGAATAACGACGATCGTAGTCTTTTCTTAAATCAGTGTTCGTTAAGTCATCATTTCTCACTCTTCCCCTCCTGTTTTTTACTGTTTTCAACCGTTGCCAATCCCCACTTCTGTTCACTGTTATATGTTAGAGTACACTGTTATTTTTGGCTAGGGAGAAATAAGAATGGGTAGTCATATAAAATAAATTACCGGTTAAATAACCGCTGAAAAGTTTGCGCATAATTGTAATTTCCGGTCAAGATTTTAATTTTATAACCAATATCTATATAAACATAAATATTTTATTTAAATAATTTTTTCGATTCTACTGTTGAACACCGCTCAGTTTTGTTTTTCGTTATTCTCAGAAAGAGAAACCGGAAGACGCCATTTTGTTTTTACATATAGTCGGTTAATTAACCGGTAAATTATTCGGCCAAAATGAATATTATCTTATATAACCGGTAATTTTACATTACTAAGAATGGCTTATCGTTAATTATTTATTTATTGTAGATTATATAATTAAGTCATTAGCGTCTTAATTACATCAAATAACATATAATCACTTAAAACTAAACGAGATCACAAAACATCTATGAGCAGAGGCTGGATTCGAACCCACGACAGTCCGGCAAGAAGCAAGCACGCTAACCACTGGACCACACTGTCCTCTGATCAACGCACGCCCTGAATTAATTAATTTGATTGTGTTCACAATCCATACAAGAAGATCAGTGGCACTAACGCGTACATTAAACGCCAGAACCGAGTACGCTGTATTGGGTCTCTTCGGTTATACTGTAAGTACCATAGTGCGTGAGCGATGTGAAAGGTCGAGTCACGCGAGCTGTGCGAATCGAGCGTAGATAGTGAACTCGAGTCGTGGCCCTTTCCCACGGATGGGTTTGCCGCACCATCGGCCACGCAACTATACCGCTGCGTATAGTACTCTTTTGTTTACAACTCCACGTCGTACAAAACCACGTGGTCTTTTCTATTTACAAGTCGATCGACTATTATATTTTGATTACTATTTCAAGCGGGAAGGTGATTGATGGCGAGATATTCATCTTGGAATTTTGATGTGAAACATCTAATAGCGCGCTTGGATGTGAAAACGGGCAGATGGGACGTTGCGACGTTCCATTCGGCTAGCCTCGCATTTCGTCGACTCTTTACGACTTGACTCTCAATACCTATATTATGTACTTCAACTTGAAGTTTTGATGTGAAACACCTAATGGTGCGCTTGGATTGAAAACGGTTAGATGGGACGTTGCGACGTTCCATTCGGCTAGCCTCGCGTTTCGTTGACTCTTTACGATTTGGCTCTCAATACCTATATGTATTTCAGCTTGGAATTTTGATGTGAAACATCTAATGGCGCGCTTGCAGTGAAAACGGTTAGATGGCACATTGCGACGTCCCATTCGGCCAGTCTCGCGTTCGTCGGCTATACGACTTGGCTCTCAATACCTATACTGAGCGTTTCCCTCTCTACTACACTACACACTCGCTATTTTACGTTGGGGTTAGTGTGTCGGCATCTACCTGGCATTCCACGATGACTCATATATTTTTTTTAGAAGTTAAGCCTAATTGATTTTAATTGTGTAAGTAATAGGTATTAGAGAGAGTTAGAGAACATACTATTTCATTACTAGCACTCTGAAATAGTGCAAGTAGGGTACTAAACACTTGAAAATACGCGAGTAAAATCAGATGAAAATAGATAAAGTTGAAAATACATTATTCCGATAGTAAAAATTTTATAAAAATTTATCATTATTTGAATATTTATGATGTCAAATAATTAATTTTAATATTTAGTAGGTATTCACATTAAAAAATGTTCTCATAGGCAGTACTGTAACAATTGCACCGTCGTCTGTAAACACTATTTTTAAATCAATCGCTTTTGACAATAATTTAAAGATTAAGTTAATGTAGTTCTTAGTTCAAAATCAGGGGACTAAAGGTTTGTAACAAATTGACTATAAAAACGTCATATAAACAATGCACCCTTTTATAATTAAGAATAGCGAAATTCTCAAAAATGACAGTCATAAAAATACTTGTTAAAACTAGTTTCAATGCGACTATTACAAACCAGGTTCGCGGATAAAGTATTTAAAATTTAAGGTGGCATTGCTACTTAAACGGCGTTAAGGAATACAAATTGGTGGTGAATAAAGGTGACGCAACCGCAAAATTAAATCAAATAGTCAACACAATGGATGACAGAGGCAACAGTGCGTAAGCCTGATAGTGATAGTCAAGTGCGGGTTAAGTGTTGCATGCATTTTACGCACGGTAATTACACGCACCGGTAATTGCGTGCATAAACACGACGGTAACTTGATAAACAAGAACCCTATGCGACTATGGGATCAGTCTATTAGTTCGAAACCAAAAGTCATCCTAAAATTTAAATTAGATTATAAAATACTAGCTCCGCTATAAGAACACAAAATTACTCACATTAAATATATCATTTGCCAAGTTATTGGTTCATTTTTATGCAGGCTACGGTTTTGGCTTAAAAACAATTTTAATAACTTGCTTGACATACGCACTATGTAAAATATTTGCATTTGAATAATTCGAGTTAAAATGACGCCATCTTATTAGAGTTAACTATATAAAGCATTCTTTACGTTTAAATTTAGCGCCAGTCGGAACTGGCAATTACTAGTGCTGCCGCCTGCTGTTCAAGAAAGAAGATCACAATAAAGTAAAATACAGGAAGGTAATTTTTATAATGTGCGACTCTAGTAAAGAGTGTGTAATTACATTTGTCAATTAAACAAACTAATTATTAAAATGATTAAAGTGTGTACAGTAAGACCTCGCTTAACGTTGTTTCAGTATTACGCGGTTTCTAAAAAAAATTTAGCCACTATAACGTAAATTATGGATCAGTTTGTACAAAATGATTCAAATGTTGATAGAAGTTCAAAGGCAAGACGAAGTGTCATTGATGCAATATCTTGCTATTGACAACAGCTTGCTGAACGAAACAGAAAAAGGCAAACGACATAAGATGACTTCTTCACAAAAAACAAAATATGTCAAATGAGGAACCTTTCTTCTTACTCGAACTTTTATTTGATTTTCATAAATGTTTCATGAACAAAAATCGATATTAGCAATTAATAAATCTATAATTAATGTGGTCACAAAAGTATTTAACAATAAATGTTACAAAATTAAACAAAAAAAAACTAACAATTTTTTTATTCTCGCTTCTGTTTCACGTATGCCTATTATTATCTACGTATTAAGATTGCCTCGTTTAGCACTGTTTCGTATAGCGCAGGAACTTATCTCCCGCGTTAAGCGGGGTCTTACTGTATGTATCTATCCTTGGTTCATCCTGACACCACATACAATAATATGTATTTATTATGACGTCAGTTAATTTTGCTACGAAGCGTCGCGTCGGTTAATGTTGCGGATGTGACACGTTCAGTGGTAATGTGTGCCGTTTGAACTTTTAAATATATTATACACAATATTAAATGTAATCTACAAATGTATATTGCACATGTGCGAATATTGGCTGTTTCAAAACGATCGAAACAAAACACATCCGCTCCATATTGTCAAAATCAAAACATTTAAGGCTGTCGGAACGCTCTGAATTTAAGCCAAAAATAGAGCTTCGGCTGTCAACTCATTGTAGACTTATTCTACAAAAATTCTTTCTCTATAAAGAAGATAAAGGACAAATCTAGGTCTCTAATTGACTACTTTTTGTACGATTTACTAGAAAAAAATTGGCATTAATTGTGTCAAAAACACACGTTTTCAATGTCACACTATGACCTTATTCGTACTTATTTCACAAAACTGTTTCATCACAAACTTAAAGTGACTCTTCCGTTTTCGGAAAAGTTTTTCAAATCTTCAAAATATTTCCAGAAATTAGAGTAATCAATTGACAGCGACACCCTTGCAAAAATTGAAACGTGCGGATGATTGAAGCGAGACAGAGCTAAAAAAGGTCACACCCACAATATGTCTTTTGCCTAACTCACCTCTTACCGCTGGGTCTCAACACAAACTGTATGAAAGTGATCCAACACTGTTAAGTATTATAATATAGTAATTATATTTTATAATGTTTAGTCAAATAAGTTTATACGTAATATTTTTTTCTTTTTTTTTGGTTTCAAATAAGCTGTGTCAGTTTGCAGTCTTGTAGAAAAGTAAGGAGCTTTTTAGTGTTTTGCTGATTATCGCCAAAGATATTGGTCAGATGGAACGAGGCAACATCTGTAATTTACTAACCTTGAACGATAAACAAATTTAATTTTTATCTATGACATTATGAATATAAGGGTAAACATTTTTGACACGCCTTATATAAAACATTATTCATAATGGCTAAATGACATTACAGCTTTGGCATGGATCATATGTATCCTTTTTTTTCTGTCGCCCTGATGTAGAAATTAACTCGTCGGAGGAGGTTCCCGGCACTCCAGTGGTGACTCAAAGAGGAAGTTGTTAGTTTATGAGATGTTAAGTTCTATTTTCACAAATTAAAAATTGTGCATACATCCTCCGTATTTAAATATAAAAAAGATAAATTAGAGTAACAATACATAAGAAATTTAGCTTAGGAGTACCCGAGATTGTTGTCTGCGAACTTAAATCTGACTTTTAATTTATTGTTATTTGATAACTGATTCCAATTTTAATCTGACACTATAAAACTATACGAATAAGAAATCAGAAATTATCGGTTTGTAGTTACAAAAACACGAGGTTGATTTATTTATTTTTGACATGTCAAAAAACGGTGCCCGGCATGATGATTTGAAGTGTGACGTCAGACTTGTAGTAAACACACAAACATCTACTCGTATATAAAACACACGTGAGTAAACAATAAACGAGCCTCATGTAAACGATACCGAGCCTTATTTGCACTTGTTTATATACTACAAGAATGATGTCACAGCAGGTATACATTTTTGCGCCAGCATATACTCATTTAAAATTTATAAGACTTGCATTTTATGGACATTTTAAGGCAATTTAAAAATAAGAGTCAAATAGGCCCACTGCTGAATTTTATGTGTATTATTTAAACTATAATTATTATAAACAATATATATGGATTGACATTAAAAAAAGCTGGTCAAGTGCGAGTCGAACTCGCGAGAAGAAGATTCCGTACTATTCCGTTTTCCGTGAGTACCTTAAGACTTAGGATTTTCGTTTCAATTTTCCTGTAAACTATAGGTGAGACTCGACCTTCCCTATTTTTTCAAAATTTTAGGCGTAGTAGTTTCGGAGATAAGGGGGTGAGGGAATGGTCAATTGTTCATCTATTTTCTTAAATAACTTTAAAACTATTTATTTTAAAATTATAAAAAAAATATATTTGAGACCCTTACCACAAGCCCTTTCATTTGATATGTCACACGGTACCGTTTGCCAATTTTATTTTAATTTTCTAATTTACTCCCAAAAAATGACCCCCATGTTCAAAATTCATTAATTTACGTTACACATCCGTCTTATGGTCACCGACTTACATATGTGTACGAAATTTCAACTCAATCGGTCCAGTAGTTCGGCGCAAATTGGCTTTGACAGTGGGACGCGGACAGACACACGAGTGATCTTATAAGGGTTCCGTTTTTTCCTTTTGAGGTACGGAACCCTAAAAAAGTAAGTTCCGAATTGGTAATTATCAAAATTTGCAGTAATAATAATGCGTTTAACGTCCGTTTCTCGACTTTATGTCATAACAGACGCCATTCGCACCATTACTATTTTCCATTTTACCACTTCCCGTTATTTTCTACATTTCTAAATCTTCAACTTATATAATAGCAATGGGCGAATGAAGGAATTATAGGAAATTAGGATAAGGTAGGTAATTTTTGAACTAGGAGTTTGATAGGTATTCGGCCATGGCCTCAAATAAGGAACCATCTCGATATTTATCTGGAATTAATTGAGGGAAACCATGGAAAACCTCAATCAAGATGGCCGGTACAGGAATTACCGTTTCTCAGCGAGAGGCAGTAGGAAAAAGTCCCAGCCACATCTGCCCCTGCCGGGAATCGAACCCGTACCCCCGTACCTCCCGAATGCGAGTCTAGTACTGTACCACTACTCTACCCAGCTCGGTATTGCAGTATTGACAACAAAAACAAAAAAAAATTGCAATGACGGTTACGAATAATGGAGTCACCACGGAATCACAGTACAAACACCTGTTTAAAGAGGAAATGAAGAACACACTTGTTAAAACACGATGAGGGCGACTTACACCTGTCCAAAATGAATAAATGGAATACAAAATATCAACATATGATACACCCACTGCTTCTGTATGTCTTCGTATCAAAATTATTAAACCAGTTGAGTCTCTTGATTTTTCTTTTAATTCTATTTACGTGGTAATTTGGTAAAGTGGTAAGCAAAGGCGGATCTGCATAGGGACTAATAGAACTTAAGCCCTGGGCCTACGAGTATCAAGGCCCCACAAAAATAGAATTATCATAATACTTTTTCATTAACAATGAGCACTTATCGTAGAGTAAATAAAAAGTAAGGTAATATTAATATGTAGTTAATTACCATTATTATGGATGAATTTTGACAAGTTTTTTGGGTAAATTTATAGTATTATTTGTTTGGTCAGATCACCACGTTTCAGCTCTGATTTTGATGTTGAAATGAATTTTAAACCCCAATTTAAAGTTTCTTAATTTAACAAAAAAAAAAAATGGGATCCCATTTAAATTAAACAATATGTGTGTTTGGTATATTATTGTAGTGCAGTTAGTTTACACTAAAATGAGAGATAGGGGGGGATAGCCTTTTTTGTGTAACATTGCAAGCTCGACAAAGACCAACCGAATTTTTTTTTCGAAACACAGTTTATGAGATTAATATGGAAAACCGATTCTTTTACTAGTTTTTCGATTTCACTATCAAGTGCCATCACAATCGGTTCAACCGTTTCAAAGATTAAGCCTGAATAGACAGACAGACAAAAATTTTAAAAACGATTGTTTCCGTTCTGATGCAAATAACTGTGTGAGCTCAAAAAGTATCAGTTATTTCGATGTTACAGACAGACATTTAATTTTATTTATATACAGAGAAGTATCTGACGAGATACTTTCGTAAAGTTCATAATATTATTTTAATTTTAAGAATGAAATATTGTTTCGAAATGCTATAATTAATAAATGGTTGCCAAATAAGTTGATTGACAACGAAATTCCCGCGCAAGCATTCACGAATTCACGTGTACATTAATTGCTAATATTGTTAGTCTGACAAAAACAAAAAACACTCACCTTCCTGTCCAATCACAATTGTCTCCCATTATTATACCAACAGCACCTCCAATGTGACCCATAATAATCACCAAAGAACACAACACTAAGACACAGTAATTCGCAGGATAATATTTAGTGTCTAAATAGCCTTTTCTTCTTCGATCACGATAACGATTATTTATAGAAAACATGTCTGCTTGCTTATCTGCTACTTTATTTTCACAGCACATTTTTCGAATATAGTTTTTAAATACTCTTTTTATAATAAAATATCCCAGGTCATTATTTTAGACATGCTTTTAGTGCGCAGTCTTTTTAAATGCACTGTTCATAATTTAAATTTTCACTAATAATTAACACACATTATGCACAACTTATACGTACATGAAATAAAAATTCATGAAAATAAACTAAAACTAAAAGTATTTAACCTCAAAAACCAAAATCAAAATGCCACTGTCATTATAACAAAATGTCACATTTTAGATAATTATACATAAAATCAAAATTGTCCACAAAAAATTACGAATTTGTGCAGCACTGACACACACCACCAAACAGTTGAAAGCGAACTGGCCATAGTCATCTGTTTTTCAACTGACGGAGGTGGTCGCCGTGCACACTTGTTGAACGCTGCACCCCACCACTCCATATCTCGCTTCAATTCAAACGACTTACGTATTGTGTTTCTCTTTTCAAAAAGATATTTCTTCCGTTGCATTTTGTTATGTGCATTTTATAAAATTCTTTCCTAGCGCTGTCTTACTCTTAGCACAGAGGGTGGTTACTCCAAAAATGCACTTGTTGCCCATGTCGGAATCTATTTTTAAACCGAAGATTTCAATATATTTATTTCACCCTCCTTTTAACTATTTCACTGCCTTTTAAAGTGCCTATAGTAAGACCCTTTAGTTTACATTCAAAAACGATTTGCTAAACGTATAAATAACAAAATGTATTCAATAGAAGGGGAATACCTAATTGTTTATTGTATAGTAATTTGTTTATTCAAATTGATTAAAGTTTTTAAACTGAACGCATTGCTTAGGTATTATTTAGTTGTCTACTTTTTTTAGCAAATTAGAATGATACAATTTTTATGTTCAATGTTATGTAATACAATACAGCCTTATAATTTTGGACACTGTTGGACCGGGTATCGTCCGTGTTTGAAGGTTGCCCGAGTTTGTGAACAAATGCATTTTAAAAATGTTTATTCTTTTCTTTTTATTAATTTTAAACTAAAAGAAACACTTTTGTTGTTGTGAAACGTGCCTTATTGTAGTATTTCCCTTGCTCAAACTATATCCAGAACCCGACATTTCGTTAATTTTTATGTAAGTGTCCGGGTTTTAAAGTCAAGTGTCCGGAAGCAATACCCGTCTGGGTTTCTGAAATATTCGGGTTAGCGTGTGTCCGGGTTTGTGAAGTTGTACTGTATAGTATTGCGTAATTTTTCAAGTACAGTAAGACCTCGCTTAACGCTGTTCAGTGTTATGCGGTTTCTAAAAAAAATAAATTAGCCACTATAACGTAAATTATGGATCAATTATATGATTCAAATGTTGATAGAAGTCCAAAGGCAAGACGAAGTGTCATTGATGCAACATCTTGCTATCGACAACCTGAACGAAACAGCAAAAGGCAAACTACATTAGATGACTTCTTCACAAAAAGCAAAATATGTCAAATGAGGAACTTTCCTCATCACAAACATAACTTCATACACGATCTTTTATTTAATTTTCATAAATGTTGTATGAACAAAAATCGATATTTGCAACTAATAAACCTATAATTAATGTGTTAAAAAAGTATTTAACAATAAATGTTACAAACTTAAACAAAAAAAAACTACCAAATTTTCCTTTTCTCGGTTCTGTTTCACTTATGCCTATGATTAATTATCTACGTATTAAGATAACTTCGCTTAGCGCTGTTTTGTATAGCGCAGGAACTTATTGAAACGTACCTCCCGTGTTAAGCGGGGTCTAAGTGTACGTATAATTACGGAATTTATAGATTAAAAAAGTGTACCAGAGTTTTAGTATTTATTCCCTACAAACGACTTAAAATCTGAAAACTAACTATGAATGAGAATATCAACCAAGCAGTTTTTTCAGCACATAAAACATGCGCATATAAAATTTTAGTCACGTATTTCAATAATAATAGAATAGTTGTATTGATTTTCTTTTATTTTCAATATTTGTTCTATGGTCATATACGGCTATTAAAACAGAAGTCTTTATAATAAAAGATTTCCATTGTAGTCTGTTAAAGGCAAAACAAAAGAGAATCTTTAAAACGTTCTATTGTTACCAAATGAACGTCGATCAAGTGACTTCAGAACAAAATCCATATGTATAACCTATATGATGCAGCATTGTACATGGTACACTGGACCAAACCGTGTTTAAATCTTTAAATTGATTTTATTATTAACGTAAATTAAACGTATCAACTAATATTTCTCTTCGTTTAAAAAAAAAAAGAAATAAACGTAGGTGGATATGCTTTTTTTAAATATTACTTTTCAAAAAACTTTTTTCTAAGACTTAATCCTTAAATACATGATTTTTTATTTATATTTAAAAAAATATGTATGTAATTTTCTTCAGGGGGAATTACTGGAAAAATAATTAAAAAATAGTTTCAGTCCGTTTAGTTCTCCATTTTGTCTCTGTAAGATGCAGCATACACTATACGCACTCGATTTTTTTAAAGGCAAAGGCGCATGACGTTCAGCCATTAGAATATTATGTAGACTGCATCCTACAATATGAATTTTAGGATTAAATACTGCGTTGTCAGAAAATCTGATTTGACAATGACCTTAGATTGTGACCATACATATTTCTCTATAAGAAAAGCATTGTAGATTTCTAAATCGATCCTGCTCGAAAAATAATTGCTCGATTAAAACGATTTTTTTAAACTTTGTATTTTTTGTGTAATTTCCACTTCGATATAACTTTTTTCTACGCATTTTGATCAAAATTTAGCTTGAAGAGCTATCTTTTTCTATATGTAGATCAATCATTTGTTTTTCGAGCATGTACTGATTGATGAGCTCGCTAAATTGTTTTAGAAAGCAATGCAATGAAAAAGAACGAAAGTAAAGTAAGACGAATAAATTAGAGTGAAAGAGATCACTTTGCCTATGATGAGAAAAAACGTTACAAATTGTATTGTTGATTGTTTTTGCACATGCATTAAAATACGTAGGTACGTCAAATTAGATTGACCATGGATTTTTTTTTACGTCAATCGTTAGTTTCGTTAGTGCTGCTAAATCCCAAAATGTGTTGGTTAGTGCCCCAAAAATGTCAAAGTTACGAATATTTTTATGTTCGGTGCTTTTATAGTTTTTATTCAGACATCAAAATATATAGGTAAGTTAATTCGCGTTGACCTAGAGTTTTGTAATTTGGCACGGGTACAGGAAAAAACCCGAAAATTATAATTTTTTTTATTTTATGTGGAATTATTACGTATTATAACGAGTTCTACTCGCATTTATCTGTCTTTTTTGTGAACTTCCAACTTAACGCTAAATAAAATTGTCCATATAAAAATGTCCCTAGGTTATACATTTTTCGAGTACTAACGATGAAATTTTGAGGTTTCACAGCACTAACGAAACACAAACGATTGGCATAAAAATAATAATTAAAAAAAAAAAAACTAAAAAAACACGTTTAACACGAAACCGAAATTAAAAAAATATTTTTTTATTGTAAAAAGCGTGCGTGGCTTGATATCAACTGGTATAAATATTTCATTGGTAGTTATTTGTAAAAGTAGAGTTAGTATAAAAATAGTAATAAGCACCCCACGCTTTTTGAACATTAAAATAATATTTTTTACGTTTTAATTTAGTTTGGTATTAAAGCATGTTTTTTTTAAACTATTGTTTATTTTTTAATCTTATTTTTTTATTCTGATGATTCTAGTCAGGATAATGGGACAAACTTATTAAATTATTCTATGGTCATCGGTCCTTGATAAGTGTGCAAAGTTTCAGTTTAATCTGATATTTTCAAGTGGGTGAATTTCACGTTCAAAGATTCCTTTACAAACAAACATACAGGTGAAGCTAAATAAAAGCGTGTTAAAACATTAAAAAATCTATCATGGGCAATCTATAACTTTACATTAAGTAAACTTGTCTGTATAAAAATGTCCATAACTTTATACATGCTTCGAGCACTAATGACATAAAAAAAACTTAAAAAAAAATATTAACCTCCCTCAAAAAATCACTAAAAAGATGAAAATAATGAAATTTTCAAGTGGGCGCCTATTTAATAAAAGTAGATATGTAATTAAAAGTTTTTGTAATGAAATTAGCTCCGACCTCAAAATTTCATTATTTTCATCTTTTTAGTGACTTTTTTGAAGGAGGTTAATATTTATTTTTTTAAAAGTTTTTTTATTTTTTACTTTTTAGTGGTGGACTTGATTTCGCACATTTT
The DNA here is from genome assembly GCA_034508555.1 of Venustoraphidia nigricollis. Classification (NCBI taxonomy): domain Eukaryota; kingdom Metazoa; phylum Arthropoda; class Insecta; order Raphidioptera; family Raphidiidae; genus Venustoraphidia; species Venustoraphidia nigricollis. The sequence goes on from JAVRKA010000030.1 coordinate 1,434,543, forward strand.
TGAAGATTTCCCTCCATTTCTCCAGGGTTCCATCATCAGATCCTGACCTGATGACCATGGGACCACCTGGGATGTATACCCTTTCAAACAAAAAAAGAATTTTCCAAATCGGTTCAGGAGTCTTCGAGTAATCGGGGAACATACATAAAAAAAAGATCCCGACGAATTGAGAACCTCCTCCTTTTTTTTGAAGTCGGTTAAAAATTGTGGAGTTTCGCAGCACTAACGAAACACATCTTCAGTGATCATTTAGAAATCCAGTTCATTTAAATCAGTTCCAGTAATACTTAAGTGTATAAACTGACCTCGACTACAATAATTGTTCCAGCTCAGTAAGAGTCGATTGTTACTATAGCCAGGCGCACATGCCCATGATTTATAATCCTACATAAAATAAGTTACAGCCCGTGCCTACATAAGTATAATATTCCATACACGACTCCTATTGTTACATGCGCTCGTATAATGCCTATTAAATGCTTCGCAGTCTGTCGCAGCGATGGGGAAGCTGCGGCCCCCACGGGGCAGCGCGACGGCGCAGCGTAACTCAGTGTGGCCCACGATACTCCTCTGAGATGTCAAATGGACCTTGCAGTAGTTAAGTAATAGTACTTTATATATCTAGAACGTAATAGTGATTTCAAATCTTCTTGGTTTCCGGACTTGCAGGCCGTAATCCAATTGTATTTCTGTCTGACGTTTCGTCTACAACTGCGGTAGACATTATCAAAGACGGTGTGGCAACGAACGAAATGTCCTTCTATCGGCTACAAAATACGCAGTTACGCCCGAACAGAAAACAAACGCTCCGATCATAACAGAAAGAAGAAAACCCAATCAGAGAGAGTGAGAAAGATAGAGAGAGAGATTGTAAGTTGAGCGTCTATAATCTCTCTCTCTCTCTCTCTCTCTCGTTAGTCTGTTTATAAAACGATACTACTTCACCTGTGAGCCACATCGTCTGTGACAATGTTAAATGCACTTGTAGACGAAACGTCAAGTAGGAACAGCAATGAACCACAGCCTACAAGTCCGGAAACCAAAAAGATTTGGAACAACTTTATTTCCGGCAAGTGATAATATGGAAAAACGAACGTCAGCGTTCTTAACAGTCACACGAGCCAAAATATTGTTACCACATTTTTTGCACGTATCTCCTATAAACCATCAGATTTTTACATCATATTAATAAATTACAAATTTATTTAGTAATATATTGGATAGTTCACTTTTTTTGATTTTGAAGAAAAGTATTCACACCTCCTGTTTTATATTGAGCTGTTGATATATTAATTGCTAATGTACTATTGCGCATATACAAACCGACAGGAAAGAGAATGCGATAACAACGGTATATGTATGTCTTTTTCTGACCCGTCTTGTCGTACGTTGTTGAACAAAGACGGAATGACTACCGCATTTATCTTTATCTCTTTCTGCCATTTTTCTTGGAGCACCAATATACTACTGTGCATACAAACCGCAGAAAGGAAAGAGAAGGCGATAAACACGATATATATATGTTTCTTTCTGGTCTGTATGGTGTTTAACAATATTTATTCATTATTGGCTAAACATCTTTATAATGGTTAATGTTTCGACATCAAGAATTTTTTTAAGTATAATAGCTATTGTCTGCTATAATTGTTAAGAAACATTCATACTATATTAGAAAAATTTATTATTCAAACACGTCACCGTCGGGACTTAAACCCGAATCTTTCCACTTTCGCGGCGGAATGAGTTATCAATTCATTCAGAGCTCTTGCTACTGTGAGATTTCATGTCTAGCTATAGCTAAAAATAATTGGCTCTCGCATGTAGTGAATTTAGTGTTATAAATTGCTATATTATGAACGATTAAAATGTTAAATTGTGGGCACCGTTGAGTAATTGATAACTCATTCCGCCGCGAAAGTGGAAAGATTCGGGTTTAAGTCCCGACGGTGACGTGTTTGAATAATATTTTTTTCTAATATAGTACTACAACAATGAATGTTTCTTAACAATTATAGCAGACAATAGCTATTATACTAAATGAATTTAGCTGGTACGTAGCTACAGCGTATGCAAAATCTACTAATATCAAGAATTATGTCTTCCTCAGAACCCATAAACAATAATTTCTTAACGAGTGGTTACAGATAAATCATAAAACTGTTATAACCATCGGATTGATAGTGATATCCCATACGAAAAACAGTTTACCCGCCACTGATCTACGCTCAGCATATATAATCACAGTGTATAGACGCATGGACATTATATTATTATATAGCCGGTAGCAGCCACGTCGGGCTCCAGTCGGGGTTGTTTTGTTTTTGCAACTCTTATATGCAGTTGCCAACGAGTCATTGTTGTGTCGTTAAACACTAAACGTATCGCTTATTTACTGTTGGAGTTTTTATATCGTTCATCCTAAACAATAGATAATATACCTCTATATATGTTATAATAATAAACAGCGAATTGCAATCATTGAATTGTTTTCGCAAAAACTAAAATATTTAGCAATTTTTAGGGTTCCGTACCTCAAAAGGAAAAAGGAATCCTTATAGGATTACTTCGTTGTCCATCCGTCTGTTTGTCTGTCACGATCATTTTTCTCAGGGACGGGTGTAGGCATCAAGTTAAAATTAATATCAAATACTCAGGTTTGCAATCCCTTGAAGCTGTGAAAAAATCAAACTTCTAAATGAATGCAATCAAAAGATACGGCCGTTGATGTCACATATTTTGACACTCGCAAGAGTATCAAAACCTATAGGGTAGTTCCCGTTGACCTAGAATCATGAAATTTGGCACGAAACAATGTCTTATTGCACAAGTAAAGGAAAAAATCCGAAAACCGGGTAGTCATCACAAAAAAATATTGTTTTCTATAAACGTCAAAATATTGCATACAAGCGACATCGGATGGAATCTCTTAAAAGCTATTAGTTCAGGCATTTCTGTGCCTTAGTGTGTATTACTATGGCCGCTATAACAACAAACAAAAATATTCTACGGCGGTCGGAAGTCGGAATCCTCCGTGTGCGAATCCGACTCGCACTTGGTCAGTTTTTTTTAAGTACAATTCTTCTCTCCTGTCCTACCACTGACATTTGACATTTTTAACAGACATCAAAAAAGGAGGAGATTCTATATTCATCTGTATGCATTTTTTTCAATGTATGTTCACGGGTATTTCCGTCAATTTTAAATTTCAACGCCATTTTGTTCAGAATACTACCGGATTGGTGACATATTTTATTAAAATAAATTGATCCATTTTTGAATGACGTCAAAAAAACATATTTTTTAATGTATGCTACATTGCTACCTCATATCTCCGACTCTAGCATTTGTCAACCGATTTTGATCATTTTTTTCTTATTTAATAAGGCATATATTCAGGGTGGTCCCCCATAAATTTTACTTAAATCGGTTCAGTAGTTTTTAAAAATGTGCGAAATCAAATCCACTTAAAAGTAAAAAAAAAACTAAAAAGAAAAAATATTAACCTCGTTCAAAAAAGTCACAAAAAAAGATGAAAATAGTGAAATTTTGAAGTCAGTGTCAATTTAATAAAAGGCGATATGTAATTAAAAGTTTTAGTAATGAAATTGGCTGACCTCAAAATCACATTATTTTCATCTTTTTAGTGACTTTTTTCAAGGGAGATTACCTAATATTTTTTTGTTGTTTTATTTTTTAAATAATATTAATAATAATTAATAATATTGAGATTTATTTTTTTCTTATTAGTGAATTTGATTTCGCACATTGTTAAAAACTACTGAACCGATTTAAGTAAAATGTATGTGGGATCATTTTGTGTGTGCATATGGAAAAACATAATTTTTGTGATTAACTTGGCAGTTGCCGACATTTACTGTTAAGGAAAGATAATAAGAACGTAAGACGCCCAATCATCACTTCACATACAATCACGTAGCCTCGCCTTGCTACCTGTATTATTTTAATAATCTTTTGTTTCGACAACAACTACAAGAATGAAAATAATGAGGTTCATTTTAAACAAATGACGGCGCGGTCGACTCGCGCGCGCCTCTTATGTACATAATATAACTTTGTATAGCTTCAGAGACGTTCTTTTGTTTTTCTCTGTATACGGTCATCGTGATTGGACTGCACTGTTGTTGTTTTGTGTTGGTAGCCCTGAAGCAATCGACGTGCAGCGCTATGCCGACAACGTTCGATTAAAAAGTGAAGTAAAATGCAATTACTGGAATCCTGATCGACATTGAAAGAGAGAAAGATTGTAGATTATAGACGCTCAACAGCTAAGGTCATCAGCGTCTATGCCATTATAAATATCTTCAACACACAGGAACTGGTGTGTACTACTGTATTTTAGTTTCCATAAAAGTTCCCTAATTCCCTAATAGGGATGTTAACTATTTTTGAAAAAGTGTTTTAAATCTTGCATAAGTACCTAATATAGCCACAAATATTTATTCTTTTTATTTAAATACGACTCAAGCTTTAAAAACCATGTATTTTAAATTCCGTTTCAAATTTCGTCTCCAAAACGCCAATACTTGTCACGTGACAGCCGACGTCATACATTCATAAACGCTGGTGGATGGTAAACTGATGAGGTGATAAAACGTTTTTTCTTAATTGTTGCTACAGCTAGATATACTTGTAATTTGACGTTTGTTATAAATAAATAATAATAAATTACACATTCTAAATATTAACCAAACAATGAAGCCTTTTGACAGCGTGTACCGCGTCCTTCTCTATGACAGCGTCTGATAATGTTTATGAGTCCGTGACGTCATGCACTCTGATTGGTGTTCGTTGTCACGTGACTTCAGAGTGATCATTTATTAATGATGATTTATTAAATATTAATTAAATTCCTTAAACATAAGGAAAAATATAGTGTTTTTTAGTATATCTATCATAGTAGGTACCCCTTAACGTTATAATTATGTTTTTATTTGAATACAGTCAACATCCCTAAATCACGAACACCAGCGCTATTAGTGTCCAAAAAATCAATTATCTTGTGCACTCGTTTTTGTGGAGGCAAAAATCATGAAAAAGCCTATGCCGATTCACATCTATACTAATATTATAAAACTGAAGAGTTTGTTTGCTTGTTTGGTTGAACACACTAATATCAGGAACTACTGTTTCGAATTAAAAAATTATTTTCGTGCTGGATAGTCTAATTATCGAGGAAGGCTATAGACCAGTGATGGCGAACCTTTTGAGCTCAATGTGTCAAAATTTTGAAAAATCGAAACATAATTTTCGTGGCGTGTCACACATCACAAAAGTAAAGACTAAAAAAATAGGAATATTTATAATTTTTGTGAGCTAATTATTTGTTTAATGCCATTTAAAATACAAAAACCAAAATTATGAAACCAATGATTTACATTTAGAGACTTGTTTTACATATTTCATTGACAATAATTATTATTAACGTAAGTAATAATATTATTATTAATAACCAACTCTGGCCGTTATGTGAAACAAATATTTTCATATTTTTATCTTTAAAAATGCGATTCACCAAAAATGAGCTCGCGTGTCAGCACTGACACGCGTGTCATAGGTTCGTCATCACTGCTATAGGCTATTGTAACAAAACTGTTGTGTGTGGTGGTTTAAAACTGATTTATTGTCAACAAACGAAATAAATACAAAACAAACAAACAAAAAAGTACAATGACAAGAAGAAACTAACAATGAAAAATAAACGAATTCTATAAATAATAACGCAGCAATAACTATTTACACAATACGCTACTTTACACACGCACCGAAATTTATGTAATAATGCTATTTATGTCTGCTGTTCGCCGCGTGACCGTTTCTACTGAATGACTATGCTCTGACTGTAGTAAGCAACCAACTGACTGACTCACTCACTGTCTCTGACTGAATGAATGTCGCGCACCAGATGTGTTTTATTTATAGGCGTGTACATCCCGTTCTCGATCATTACAGAAACTTCTGTCAGTTTATTCGAGAAGCCAGTGTTATTTCCAGTCGCGTAACAATTGGGGGCGCGCTACACTATATTAGCTGATACCCGCGACTTCGTTTGCGTTGTTTATCATATTAAATGCAGACAAAGTCGCAGGTATCAGCTATTATTTTATAATACGTCTTAATCCGGGCAAAGCCGAACCCGGCTGCTAGTCTATATCTATATACTTAGTGAGACAATGTTTGGCATAGTAATATTATGATTTTGATTCAGACATGTGACTGACAGAATTGCGAACACATTATCAAAACAATAATCTGGCACCAATATATCAAGCGGGGAAGAGGGAACAGAGGAGAAATACGTTACGTGTATAACACATGTAGAGATTTATATGTGTAGTATATACTATATAGTCGTAACGTACTTAAGGTTGCGCGCGGTCATTTTCTCATGACCTTTTGTTTGATACATCAGCAGAGCGCCGCTGAGGATGGCTTAGAACGGTCCAAAACACTCTTCATTTTCACGCACAAAACACATTGACGCTAGTTGTTTAGATCAACGTTCGACTGTTCACTCAACCAGGGGCGGATCTACATGGGCACTAATAGGGCTAAGTCCTGGGTGCTGTGGCCCCGAGTGTAAAGGATTAGCAAAAATTTTCATAATTTTTGTATACTTGTTCATTAACAATGAACACTTATCGTATAGTAAAAAATTGTTAATAATGACTATCATGTTATCATGACTGAATGTTGATAATTTTTTTTATGAATTTTAACATATTTTGAGTGAAATTTGACAATTTTTTGGGTTACTTTTAACTTTTTTTTCGTGAATCATGACAATGTTTGAATGAATTTTAATAAAATTTTGAGTGAAGATCTTATGGGTGATTTCATATTTTTTGATGAATTTTGACATTTTTTGGGTAAATTTTTTTGGGTGACTTTTGGGTGAATTTTGACTTTTTATTTTGGTGAATTATGACAATTTTTGAATAAGTTGCGGCAAATTTTTGGGTGAATGTTGATATTTGGTGGGTCAATTTTGACAATTTTGCTGAGGAATTTACTCAAAATGAGGCCCCATTGAACTTCAATGGACCCTAGGTACCTAGAAACGTTGAGAATTTTATTCTCATCTTTTATATCCTATATATTACATTTATACGCGGGCGAAGTCGGACTGGACCGCTAGTAACCTATAATAATGATCAATGTGTTTAAAAACTTCAAAATTATTTTCTCACAATAAATTTATTGAAAATAAAATGTATTTAAAAAGAAAATTTAAAAAATTTGGCCGCCAGGAGGTACTTTTTTCGGTTGGTTAGGATATAACTCACACCCGCAATAACACTTAACTGCGTTGTCAAGTTGTCCATAAATAGTCAAATTTTTTGGTCGTGCAGGGACATCTCTGGGCTCAAGCATTTCCGTTAATTGAAAGACCAGACGGGTTTTTCTGAAAAATAAATATTATGCCAAATCATACAAATTAGTGACATCATGCCATCCATAAAATACGTCACGCGAAATTCACTCATTTTTCCCTCCCTCCCTCTTTATCACGTTTGAAATAGCGCTTCCACGTAGGTACTCTTATAGTAGGGAGAGGGAGGTTCTAATTTTATGACGTAATATTTGTTAAAGGGTTGCAACCCTTTAACAAATATTACGTCATAAAATTAGAACCTCCCTCTCCCTACTATAAGAGTAGCTACGTGGAAGCGCTATTTTTTCATATTGGATCTATAGACACACCGCGATTGCGTTGCATCGTATCGCTAGTTTCGTGTCAAACATGAAATAGTCCAGCAGCCACCGCCTGTTTTTTTAAGTGATTAATAACAGGCTGAATCTTCGTGAGTTCGTTCGGTTCGACGAGACGCCCAAGTTTTTCCTCTGTCCAAATTCTCAAAGAGGTAGGTAGTGAACTGCGCAGATGTAAAACATGTCAATTTGGTAGGGTGTCGAAATTGTCTGACTAACAGTAAATTTTTCATTGAAATTTTAAGATAATATGATAATAAACTCGGAAAAACAATTGTCCTACCAAATCGATGGTTTGAGTTGGAGAGTCCTCCACGCCGATTATGTCGAAATAACGAGGTCATAAAAATTATTAATAACCAGATGATTTTTTGTATGCAGCTTACTAAATATTAGTATAATTGAATGGCCACAAAGTTCTACAAATGTAGTGGTAGGTTTTCCTAGTCCTACGCTTGGAAGTTGTCGATTCTACACTTTATTCCCGATAGGACAAAATCAAACCTAGGTTGTTAATGAAAAAAGTGTTACCGTGGAATCGACAACTTCCAAGCGTAGGACTAGGAAAACCTACCACTACATTTGTAGGACTTTGTGGCCATTCAATTATACTAATATTTAGTAAGCTACATACAAAAAATCAGCTGGTTATTAATAATTTTTATGCCCTCGTTATTTCGACATATTCGGCGTGGAGGACGCTCCAACTCAAACCATCGATTTTGTAGGACAATTGTTTTTCCGAGTTTATTATCATATTATCTTAAAATTTTAATGAAAAATTTACTGTTAATCAGACAATTTCGACACCCTACCAAATCGACATGTTTTACATCTGCGCAGTTCATTACCTACCTCTTTGAGAATTTGGACAGAGGAAAAACTTGGGCGTCTCGTCGAACCGAACGAACTCACAAAGATTCAGCCTGTTATTAATCACTTAAAAAAACAGGCGGTGGCTGCTGGACTAAAACATTAACGAGTTAAGAAAAAAATTAAAATAAAATTGAACTGCGAACGTTACGTTTTCATAGAAACCTTCCTCTTCCTAAACGTGAGTAAGTGCATTTGACATGCACACACACATCCAACTATGTACTCGTAGGATAGAGCTACGCGAGTGGAAAAGAGGACATATTAAACAGCTGGTAAACAGTCAGTTAATAAAATTTTACCCCAGTTTTATGATGCGTACCTACTATACCTATATGACTGCGACACATTAATATTTTTACGATTCTGAGAAATGTACGTAATAATAATAAAACATATGAAAAATAAATAAAAATATTTATTTTAGTGTTCCACAACCCTCTTTTTTATCTTGTTACAGACATGTATATACAAAATGTCCAAATACAATTAGCTCCATTTAGTCCTTGAAGAGTAAAAAACATACAACGTTTCACTATTACTTGCTAAGAACAGCTCATTTTTAGCATATGTGCCACACAGTACATACATTATTGGCGTCGGTCAGAAACCGAATCATTCCCGCACGAAGCTTAAAATGGGCCCGAAAATTCCCAAAAAAGTTTAAAAATTGAAATTTACCCCACCCCCCTCAACGAGTAAAAACAAAAAAAAATAATCTGCATAATTTTCATAATGACTGCATCACTGTATCGTGGGCTAGACATAATTCAATAATAATTTGAACAGTTACTATTAAAAATATATTGGGAGGATATAGGTTTTTGTTGCAAATATTGACATTTTTACGATATAGTCATTATATTATAACACAGATATTCAATAGTGTAGAAGATATATGTAGTAAATATCAATGTTTATTTAAATTGTATAAAAAACAGATTTTGCCCAGCACCAGTTCCAACTTCTATTTTATTAAGTTGTAAAATATTCAATTTTAAATGTTTATAAAAGCCGACAGAATTTTATGGACATATTTATTGCCACGTGTTTTATGAATTTACTGACATTGAATATTTTATAGTAATAAATAAAATTTTAACAAATCAATGGAGTATTTCAACCGTTTTCTAATTAATATTTTGTTATCACCTGGGCAGTTTTTTTTGTGTAGAATTTTGACGCATCAAATCCAACCGTAAAAATTATTTGTATATCAATCCAAAAAACTAGCCAACACATTTTTACGGTTTCCTAAGATGGCATTTCAAGAAACTCTGCAGAGTACATTCAAAAAGTAATTTCTTACTTCGACTACTGCAAAGGCAAGGAGGGTAACGTTTTCGTCGAAATGTTTATATTTTTATGTAGGTAGGTACCCAACCCAACATAACTACTAGTCCAATCGGTCGACGTAAAAAATGGTTCCCATTATTTTGAGGATGAAACTTTCAGAAAAGATAATACAAATAGTGACTTCAATCACTTGTTTATAGGCAACCCTGCGAGAACCCGACCCAAAATCAGAGAAACGTCACTTTTGGTTTTTATTTTGATATATGTAGTTACTAGAGGTTACTAGTCCCATAGAGTTAGAGCTTTTAAGTTTTGTTGGTAAGAGCTTCTTAGAAATATATATGGTTGCCATCTTAAATAATGATCAAACATAATGGCAACTTAGTTTTTTTCATGTAGCAAAGTAAAAGGCAAGTGATTGAAGTTACTGTATGTACTATTGTTTCTGAGAGTTTCGGAACCATTTTTTACGGTCGCCGCTCCAATTATATGAGAAATAGTATATTGCACCGCAAGGGCAGGAATTTCAATTTTCTGGCCGTGTTGTGCATACTATTTTTAATACCCGGTCGAAAGTACGTATTTTCGTATCAGTGTGCACGAGAAAACTATTTCGATCCGCTGTTACAGATGGCATGTGAGTAATTCCAGCAGTGCATAAATGTCAGGTTTTCTGCCTTAAAATCGAAGCCGAAAGTATGTACTTTCGACCGGGTATAAAGAAAAGGCTATATATACTTACGCTTCATGACAGAATGTATACATTGACACCATTCCCACTTGATCTGTCAATGGATTTGTATTATAGACGGCAATTCCCAATGTTTTCATACCGATTTCATACTGAGATTTGGTTATTACTCCCAGTTGCATGGGATCCATCGTTTTAAACAAGGACTCTAAAACAATTGGAAACAAAAAAAATGGTTTTTCACCAAGCCGTCTATAGCTATAGCTAAAGTAGACCCGAGTCCACCCGACCCCCCTCTATCCCAGAGTACCGTCTTGCCCACCCTAAAGACAACGGTACCCTTGGGGTCCACACGACCAGCATTCAACCAATTAGATCTGAGAAATCTTTTTCGAAAAATTCTAAAATACATTTTTAGCAGTCTTCTAAACAAGAGGGTTGTAGAAAAATAGATGATCCGCCATTTTGTGTCGGCCTCCATTTTGGATTTGGAATGAAGTCACACTGTTGATTGTATTCTACTTCTAATACCCTGTCATTTGATAGCCATGTGAAGGGGATTGTAAAGAAGATGTTAATCGACCATTTTGCGGTGGCGGTCACATTGGATCTGCCATGATATTCACTGTACTATATTGTATTGTCTTCAGAACCAAAGGTGTGTGCAAAATTTCAGCTCAATCGAACAACGGGAAGTGGGTCAAATTCAACTTGTAAGATTTGATTACAAACCCACAAACAGACATCGGGACAGGTAAAACCAAATAAAAGCTTTTAAAAATAATTCTCTCATTAAAAATAATTAAATATAAATACGTCAAATTACTAGTAAGTACAAAAACTATGTATAGTCGTATACTAGGTCTAATTCAGCATAGACGCTGATGACCTCAGATGTTGAGCGTCTATAATCTACAATCTATCTATCTCTAATTCAGCATGTATTCACTGTTTTCAGATATGGAAGTGTATGTCCGTCCGTCGTTAAAACCGATATCATATGACTAATAATCAGTCGTTATAACCGATTTGTCATTAAACCCAATTATGTAATAACCAATATATTTTAAATAAAACGAAACTACTTGCGATTACTGTTCAAAACATTTTTTTATTTACAAAACGTTTCGACCAAATTTTGGTCCTTTTCAATTTATTAAAATATAAAATAAATTTATTTTATATTTTAATAAATTGAAAAGGACCAAAATTTGGTCGAAACGTTTTGTAAATAAAAAAATGTTTTGAACTGTAATCGCAACTAGTTTCGTTTTATTTAATATTCTATTACTGTTGGTAGAGTCAAAATTATTTATTATTAACCAATATATTTTGTTCATATTTATTACGAATGACGGGACTCATGGTTGGTCGTTTCAGCCGGCATATCGTTATATTTGGTGTCGTTATTTCCGATGTATACTGTATTATTAAATTACCAATGTGCTTTTCTTCAAACAAAAGAGTTGGACTATTAAGGTGACTACGAAAATATAGACTTCTTTCCAACAAATCGATTAGGAAATGCACTGGATTGTTTGGATTGTTGACCAGCAAATGGCAAATCATAAAGTGGAAAAGTTCAAATATGTGATGCGTTGTCAGGTATGCTTCAGCTTTTTGAAAATTTTGAGATTTGACAGCAATAGTATCTTTTGATAGTCCTTTTTGATATGGTGTGCCAATCTAAATAAGACAAGAGATTATGTATTTTACATTAAACACTACAAAAAAAAACTGATATATTGGTAAGAAAAACAAATAATAATAATAATAATAATACCACCGACCACCGGGATCGAACCACCGATCTTTAGGTTGCAAGGCTACCACTCTATACCTCGCCGCCACCTTAGTTTATTGTTCTACAGCTGGTTTTTATAGTATACGGTATACGAACATTACAACGTTTCGTTGCACAAGTAAAACTGGTATATTTGTAAAAAAAATAATGGCCCGACCACCGGGATCGAACCGACGACCTTTAGGTTACAAGGCTACCACTCTATATCTCGCCACCAACTTAGTTTAATATTCTAAAGCCGGTTTCATAGTATACGGTATACGTATATTGCAACGTTTCGTTACAGAAGTAAAATTGGTATATTTGCAAAAAAAATAATAATGGCACCGACTGTTGGAATCGAACCGGCAGCCTTTAGGTTACGAGGTAGTCACTCTACCTCGCCGCCACTTTAATTTAATGTTCTAGTATGGTATACGATACACGTGTATTGCAACGTTTCGTTACATATTCAATTTCATGAATCGATTTTGCCATACCGTGCCAAAAGAAATTTGACATGAAAAATATTCACAGTATTCTACGCTACGAAAAGCAAATGAAAATAATTAACAAAGAGACCCGAATCAGTTGTTCTTCCATATATTTTTCAATATTTCCAGGGCATGGCACGTCTGGAAATACGCTCAGTTTTTTTTTTAGTTCGACTTCAGAGCTATTTTTCTTTTTGCGGTGTTTTTTCAAGTGCGCCGAAACACTCGAAAGTTTTCGAGAATTATCTTCGTTTTCGCGTTTTGTTGTATCTGTTTTATTTCCTGTAAAATTTTCATTTTGTTAAAATCAACTAGTGTTGGGAATAATCGAGTGATTTTTATAACTGAATAATTCATTTGAAATGATTCCTTCAACTGATGTATCATAATAATTAGAATTAGAATTAAAGGCAGGCACTAAACGGTAGGCCCTGCGACCTCTAAAGGTTTATTGTGCTCCTCTAACAGTCCATCAGTTTTATAGCATTTCCAGTTCATTGATATATGTATTCTAGTGTCCTGCCCAGACTGATGTCTTTGATGTCTAAAATCCTTTGGTACGTATCATAATAATAGGTGTGTTTGTACTATGCATGGATGAATAATGTTTCGACTTTCGAATAAATTTTGGTCTCGGTTTTGATTGTCAGTCTTGAGAGAGTCACATACATACAGTGCTTTATAGTACAGACGCAGATAAAAGACGTAAGCAATCGTATTAGTACTGTGCAATTCATAAGCATCTCGAGTGGTTAGGATACGAGTGAAAACACAATTCATTCTATCTGTTTATATGCATTCGGTTTGATTATTATAACGAATGAATTTAGTTCTGAAGTTTTCGATTATGAGACTTGAAAGAGTCAACTACATGCATGTTCTTCATAGAACAATGGCAGACAAAAGACTAAGGCTGGGTTGCAGAAAGGATTGTTAAATAATTTGATTTGACAATGACCTTAGATTGTGATAATATAATTACAGTTTTCATACATGCAAGAGCAGTCTAATGTCGTATTCAAACTCCCTGTCATGTACAACATTAAAATGTATACATTTCCAAATCAAATTTTGACTAAAATTCGTAGAAAAATGTCGTTTCGAAGTAAAAATTATGCAAAAAAACTATGTTCAATACACATAAACACAGTTTAGAAAAAATATCATTTCAATCGATCAATTAATTATTTTTCGAACAGAATCGAATTAAAATGCTACAATGTTTTCCTTATGAAGAAAAATGTTTGTTCACAATCTAAGGTCATTGTCAAATCAAATTATTTGACAATCCTTTCTGCAACCCAGCATAAGTAAGCATATATTAAAATACTATGAAATGCACTGTTTCAAAAAGTAAAGAAATAGCGTAGTATGATAATTTATTACTGGATATGTCGTAACTCTTATAGTCGGGGATACAGGCCTCTTTTTTGTTAATGATTAGTAACAGGCTAGATTTTTGCTAGTAGCTTCCTGATGACGAGACGCCCAACTTTTTTATCTTCGAAAATTCTCGGAAATGGTGTCCAACGACGGGCCTGACTGTCTAACATGGTTATTTTATGAGTTCGGAAATTTTATTAGTAACAATAAGTTTGATTAGTTAAAAAAAAATCATAATATCATATGATGTTTATTATAACTTGTACGCATTCCTATAAATTAAACGCGTAATTACATTGCTGTCAGAAATGTTATTGTGTAACCATGTAAATGGAAATTTGTATGTTTACCTTAAAATAAATTCATGGTAGGTAATTAACCAAACATGTAGAGTACTCCATCCGATTACGATAAAAATTATTTAATACACTTTATTGATTTATTATCAATAACACTACATTTTTTGTAGGACAGCGGGACCACCGTATTCTATAGTCAATGCTCTACGGAAAAAAAATTTAATGAGCTTGTTACTAATGATAAAAATATTATCATGAAATTAACCAGATAAGAGCGTAGGATTGAATTTGTAGGACAACGTAACCTTTAAACGATACATATAATGATTAATGAATAGTAAAAAAATCAGCTTGTTATTAGTAATTATTTTTTTCCCATCATTTGTACTTGTTGGGGGTGGGGGAGCCGTTGATGACACCACTCATTTTGTAGGACGCAAGTATTTTTGGGCTCTTTATCACATTATTTACTGATTAAACTAACAAACTTATTGTTACTAATAAAATTTCCGAAGTCATAAAATAAACATGTTAAACAGTCAGGCTCGTCGTTGGACACCATTTCCGAGAATTTTCGAAGATAGAAAAGTTGGGCGTCTCATCATCAGGAAGCTACTGGCAAGAATCTAGCCTGTTACTAATCATTAACAAAAAAGAGGCCTGTATCCCTGACTAGTAGGTTTAAAAATCATTCGAATGATTTTGAATAACCTCTCGAGGCATCTCGAGATATTTTAATAATCGAATATTTTCTCTCGAAATATCCCATCTTTAAAATCAACATCAAACGTTATTTAAAGTTCAACCTTGATTGTAAATTTTTTCAGCTGACGGTGTTAGCAGGGAACCTTCTATATAGTCAACAGAAAATGAGGTTCGGTTATTTTGGTCTTCGTTCTTTGAAGACATCTGAAATTATCATAAACGTGTGTTAGTAATAATGTTGCCCCGTTCTTCAACCATCTTAGAACACGTCCCATCAGCACCATAAACGGGACGCCCAAAATCCCGTTTTATCTAAATAGCGAATTGATGCCGTAGAGTGAAAAAGTATGACCCTTCAATACTTAATATATATTATTACATTTTAAACATAAGTCAAACATTTTTTTTCTGGTTTTCGCAAAAGCGTTAAGCAAACGCAGTAGCGTAGCTGAGAACTCATATCCCCTCCTCGCAAAAATCTCAGTGGGGCCCTTCTTTTCAATTTATCACATGAATTATTTAAAAAAAATAACTTGAATACTGGTACGAAACGACGTCGTAAGAATCATCAATGAAAAAATAAGCGAGCCTTTCATAATACCGTATCTTTAAAACTTCTTAGTACGTTTCGTTGATTAGACGTTTGATAAGTAAATGTTAAATTATTCACTTTTGGAAGTCGGCAGCGATGTACACAAAATTGAAAATCGACAGCTGAGGAGCGTTTAAAATATTTTCAAGAGTTGATAAACAAGTTTGTCTTCATTATGAATTGTATAAAAAAAAATAAATTCTTGTCACTCAATAAAAGGGAATGACAGCCGACAACTATAGTCGTAAACAAATTAGAGTCACCGCAAACTTTGCATGGATCATTTGATTTTTTTATCAGATTAGTGATGTAAACGAATAAAATACCGGTTATTTAACCGGCTAAAAATCTGCTGTATTTTATTATAAATAGCCGCCGCTCTTTATTAGTATTATACAAAGTTGTGCAGAAAGTTTTGCCCGGTCCAATTTTAATTTTATAACCAATATATCTACATAAATATAAATACCCTACTGTTGTAAACTGCTACATTGTTTTGTTTTTTGTTGCTATGAGAAATAGATAGTCGGTTAATTAACCGGTAATTATCCGATCAAAATGGTTACTATAATACATAATCGGTAATTTTACTTCTCTATATAAGATATACGAGTATATGTGTTTCTATGATTGAAATGTAATAATTCGGGTAAGGCTATCACTAAATGTTCTTCAATGATCTATTTTGCCGTTTCGAAAAATGTGTTTCCTTCCTCAGGACTACAATATAAAAAATTGCACGTAACTTCGAAGATTAAAGAATGCCTGTCCCTGGACTCCCCACCTTAATATCAGCCGACATAAAAATTGTATAATTATTATTTTAATTATAATTATAGTAATTATTATTCGTTTAAAAGCGCACACACCTATCAAGCACGACCATCACAGCACGGACCAGGTCTTCATATATTATTTAATGGAGTAGCGCACCTCCAAACTGCAGCCAGCAACGACCGTCAGTCGGTCGCCTGCAATTTCTGTCTAACCGTGCTGGACCGATCTAGTGTTCTAGTGATGTGTCGTTATCATTGGGTGATTAATTTGCATTAATAAAACTACTTGACAACTACAAAATGTCTACCGCACATCACGAAACCTGCACTAAAATTTATTAGTCTTTTGTGTGACATCTTGCAAGTTGTGCAGGTCTATGCTTGATAAGTGTGCGCGGTGTTTTAGTCACAGATTTCACTCTAAGCAAACAAGTCTCTTTATGAGAGCTCATCGAAATTTTATTTGACAAGGTAACTATACTATATCAGTATTCTCAATCAGAAATAAATAGCTTGTTAATTAATTGGATTTAATATTTTTATCGTAGGCTCGTTCTTATCTATAGATACGTCGGAAATCATTAGTTATAAATGACAACTGACAGTCGAATTGTTACAGATTTATTTCAAACTCTTCATGTAGACAGCATGTTACAAAATTTTTACTTTAAAGTACTAAATTATTATTGGAATCTAAGGTAGAAGGAAAAAAAATGTGGGTCGTCGTGAGACGCCTGGCAGACGTGAAACACATTCACGAGTAAAATGGCAACACACTAACGCGCACGTAAAGTAGCGAATGTGTAGTGTAGTAGAGAGGAAAGCGATTAGTGTAGATATTGAGAGGGAAGCGTCAAGTCGGAAAAAGTCGACGAGACTCATAACGAGCCCTTTTATTTGATACGTCATATAATGCACTTAATTTTTTCGCTTTCCAAAATTAATCCCTAAAATCGAATAGCGTTTATTTACGCTATACGTCCGTGATTGGGTCATCTAACTCCGTATATGTACCAAATTTCAATTTTTTTGCCCAATAAATTTGGAAAAAATAAGCTGGGAGAGATAAACATATTGCAGACAGATTCTACAAGGGTTCCGTTTTTCGATCGGATGTACGGAACCCTAAAAGAGAAAAATAAATTAAGAAACTTGTCAATACATACTACAATATTGCAAAAATTATCAGTTTATAAAAAAATAAGAAATAAAAACAAGCATTCTTAAAAAAAATATAAAAATCACAAGAAATAACTAAGTAAGTAAAATAAGAATAAAAATATAAAAAAGAAAAATAAATTAAAAAATTTGTCAATACTACAATATATCAAAAATGATCAGTTTTGTTAAAAAAATAAGTAATAAAAGTAACATTTTTTAAAAATACAATAAGAAAAAGTAATCAACAATAAGTAAGTAAAATAAGAACAAAAATAACATTTCTAGCAGAGCGTAGTTTCGATCTACGGACCTCTGGGTTATGGGCCCAGCACGCTTCCACTGCGCCACTCTGCTCTATGTTTAGCTGGCTTGTTATGTACGTATAGAAGACCGGGGTGTTTTAGACAGTAATAATATTTTATGAAAGTTGTTCATATGAATAGAATATTGATTTGTACTTCCAATTATTAGTGTATTTGCCATAAGGCAACATACACTATTGGCGTTGGTCGGATGGCGGGACCTAGGGGTCGGACCAAAATTTCTCGACGTTTCATAACCTCCTAAACACTTTGGCACCATTTTTAAAAATGTTTATATATATATGTATATATATATATATATATATATATATTATAGAATGCTAATTCCCGTCGTAAAAGCGAGGTCTAGAGTACCCGGATCCCTAGCGACAACTCCCGTAACTCTAGGACAACAATTGGCTTCAAAAATTGAAAAATAAAAATTTGAGCGTGTGTGACCCCCTTTAGTGTTTGAATTTCATTATACATACGAATGCAACCCCAGATCGTTATTGTTTTTAAAGAAAATAAAAGAAATTGTTTATTACTAAACAACAGTCAAGGTTACAGAATTTAGTTTTTATAGAAAAAAAAGTATAACAGCTGAGGATGATAAATTTTATATTATAAAAATTTGTGTATAATGACGCGAACTTGCATTGAAAAAGGGAGACATTGGTTTCAAATCGCTCGTTGTGAAACAGAGAATCTATATTTTGTGTAGCCAGAGATAGATAGTTGAGGATATACGTCGCAGCGTGCATGTTTCGAACTTGTTTTGAATTCGGTATTTTGTCTTGAATGTTTATGAACGACAGTCATTCAGCGGCCTGGGTGCCGGTCTGATCGACACGAACGTTGAAATATTTTAACACAGCAAATAAAATGATATATTATTATCGCCAATAATCAATTATTTATCTCGTAAATTTCGATTGTTATTATCTGTCGCTAACCTGGAGGTGTATCGTTCTAGTTGCCGTTATTGACTCCAGTTTTATCGTACCTATCCAGAGATTCTATCCCGTTTATCGTAATTCCCGTATTTTCCTGGATTTCTGGATTTTTGTATAAATTCGATTGTTATTGATTGTTGTGATTGCTGTTAGGAAGTGTAGCTTTCCGTGTTGCCCATTATATACCTGGATTTAGGAGCGTTTTTCGAATAGGGAATATTTACCGTGAATTATTCATCAAGGATCTTTTAGATTTTCGTACTTGTGTGGATCTGGATTCTGGAATACAGGAATACATTCCACAGTTTTCTAAAACTGTGTTATAATTCTACTTTACTTCGAACATTCCTGTGCATCGGTTCCGTTTTGAATAAAATTTATTTGGCGATCTATTCCAGACTGTCCTGTCGGATTAAATAAAATTTCAGTTCGGGATTTAGGACCGAGAAAATATTCAAGGAATGTGCATTAAGTTCAGTTAAGCCACCATTCTACATGGTGTCTACCTTTAAGAATTATTACGTGATTTTGCACAATCTCTAACCTGCCAGGGTTATCCCGTTGGATTCAGCTTTAAGTTTTTCCAGGATTTGTTGCATACAGTTTATTGATTTGGTACCTGCATTCTTTATACGTTACGATCTTACGGTTAATTACCGGATTTATAATTGGATGGTTGTTACGGTTATCCCAACCAAGATTAACGTCCCCGTGACGACGCCGACGTCATATACAGGGTGTTCACAAAATTACGTGTTTACTTTTGCTGTGTTTTTGTTTTTTATTTCTTTGTGTCGTTTACGCATATCTTAATCAGGATTTATTCCAGTGACGCCAGAGATCCTATATACAGGGTGTACGAAAATTTGCGGATTAATTATCGCCCTGTGAACTGTTTCTATTTATCGCAACCCAATCTTAAGTGTATCTTGACGCTAAGAATTTAATATACCGGGTGTCCGATAATTCCCGGATGAAGTATTTTGTAAGATATGTGTTTGCGCTCTAGTCAAAAGTTTTTAACGTGTTATTCTTAGTGTTTCGTGTACTGTGTCTGGTGTCTTGCCCTTCCAGGGTTGTAGTCGAACCAATTGGGTATAAGCCTCCTAGTCTGGACTATCTAGGTGTGGCTATTTACGATTCGTGTCTTGGCGCCCTGGTAACTCAGTCGGAGAATACGTAAATGTTTTTTTAATATCAGAACCGATTTTGGTCAGCTACGTGTTTTCGTGTCTCGTTATTGTTAATTTTTCGAGTGGTAGGTGGTAGGATTTTTCTGGCCGTTTTATGGTTATTCCGTTGGGATGTTTTTTTTGAGAACTCATTATTTTGTGCTGTCTTTTGTGTCGTGTGGTAGGTGGTGGATTTTTAAGCGCCTTTTAAGGCATTTTCTTGAGTATAGTATATTCGCGTTTCATATTGTGTTTGGATATTTTTTATGGATTATTTTCTAAATTTTTTAAACTAACCCCCGGCCCAGCGCCAGCTGAAGCTAGCCGCGCAACCGATTAAATTCGGATTCAGTTTAAATGGTTCTTCGGTGTTACAAATGAAAGATATTAACCCTACACCAAGTTTTATTGAACTTAGAATAATTTCGAATAAATTCGAATATTTCCGAATACTTTCGAACAACGCCGAACGACGCCTATAAATTGGCGCCTGCCAACGTGGGGCCTTTCGTTTTCTTTTTCGGCCTTCTGTTTTTTGTTTGTTTCGCTCAGTGACGTATTCGTCGTATGAATTGAAGCGGTATTTTTTATTTTGGGGTTATAAATTGACGCATAGCAGTGTGGGTCTGATTTTTAATTTTTTTTCGATTGTTCGATTTACCTTTCGATTTCCGATTTTCTAATTTATTAGCTGTTATCGTTCCGACTATTTTGGTTGCAGTTAAGAATTTTTTGCGGTTCTTGTAGAAGAAAAATGGCAACGTTTTCGTGGAATTTGACAATAGGTTCGTTTACCCTACGAATTATTTTTCGCTATAGTCTGCGTATTAATACCGATAATTATGTTTCGATTTTGTTTCGATTTTTCGCTTCCTTCAGTATCGAAGAATACTTTCGCAACTTGTTAAGT
This sequence comes from Venustoraphidia nigricollis, assembly GCA_034508555.1. Lineage (NCBI taxonomy): Eukaryota > Metazoa > Arthropoda > Insecta > Raphidioptera > Raphidiidae > Venustoraphidia > Venustoraphidia nigricollis. The sequence goes on from JAVRKA010000030.1 coordinate 1,455,667, forward strand.
GATGTTTCATTTGTGAAGTTCGGTGATTGGTGGTTTTCAATTGAAACTCAGAGTTTTTAGTTTGTCAAATGATGAAGAAACAGCAAATGGTTTGGCATTATTTTGAATTAATTAACGAGTCACAGTAGCCCACTAGTGAAAGCTTTGAGTCCGTTACAGGGATTTATACTCAATGTCCAATTCATGTCGTGCGTGCTAGGGCTGTGCAAACTTTAGTCCGGTCATTTTTGAAAATTTTTGAGGCCGTTTTGGGATTTAAACTCAAATTATTTATTTCATAAAATGTTTTTTCGACTATAGCCTAAATAAACTAAACACCTCAGTCAGTCAAGAATTCGTTGGGTAACGTATGGTTCGGCATTGGATATTCGGACTTGGTTTTGGGTCCGCAAGGGATTTTTATCTCAACTCCTCTTTAGATGTCCCTTTGTTTTGAATAGTTCGCTATTCCGAGTTTTTTTGAAAAAACTGAATTTTAGAAGCCATTCGAAATAATTCAATCCTAGGCTGGATTTAATTCATTTTTCTTTGACAAACAGTTTTTTTCGTTTATCGTTTGGGAATTAGAGATTCCTGTTTCGTGCTACGCCGTGCGATCGACAAAAGGGCCATGATCCCGTCGAAGATGTTGCAGGGTGTGGTACGTGAGTGCCGTTGGAAATGTAGATTTCCGTTATCGTTGCAGTGTGTCTAATCGACTACTATAGAGAGTAGGATTTTCGATTGGAGGCATATTGCAGTATCGTTTTCGTATCGTTTATATTTTTCGTATCGTTTCGTTGAGTTTCGGTTGTGATTGTGTCGACTATCGAATTTTGCTTTAGTGCGTTACCGTTACAGTTGCGAATTTTTCTTGTTTCGAATTCTTCAGTTATCCGGTTTTAGTTTCGGACTTTTGAATAGAAGAAAAGGTTTCCTTGCGTTTTCGTTTTTCTTTCGTTTCTATCGTCAATTGCGAGCTGCGTATTGTGAATATCGAGTGTCGTTAAGTTTTAGAAATATTTACCCTATCGCTAAGATTTCGAGATTTTTACCTTGTTGTTAAGTTTCGAATTTTTTTGTAGTTAAGTCTCGAAATTTTTTATCTTTTGTTACGGTTTCGAAATTTTGTGTTAACTTGTCGTCAGTTTTCGAGGTTTTATCTCGGTCAGTGTTTCGTCTCTAAACTCAGTGTTTCGTCAAAGCAAGAAAAGGTCTGCGTCCTTTTCTTTTGGAGGAAAAGGGGGTGTATAGAATGCTAATTCCCGTCGTAAAAGCGAGGTCTAGAGTACCCGGATCCCTAGCGACAACTCCCGTAACTCTAGGACAACAATTGGCTTCAAAAATTGAAAAATAAAAATTTGAGCGTGTGTGACCCCCTTTAGTGTTTGAATTTCATTATACATACGAATGCAACCCCAGATCGTTATTGTTTTTAAAGAAAATAAAAGAAATTGTTTATTACTAAACAACAGTCAAGGTTACAGAATTTAGTTTTTATAGAAAAAAAAGTATAACAGCTGAGGATGATAAATTTTATATTATAAAAATTTGTGTATAATGACGCGAACTTGCATTGAAAAAGGGAGACATTGGTTTCAAATCGCTCGTTGTGAAACAGAGAATCTATATTTTGTGTAGCCAGAGATAGATAGTTGAGGATATACGTCGCAGCGTGCATGTTTCGAACTTGTTTTGAATTCGGTATTTTGTCTTGAATGTTTATGAACGACAGTCATTCAGCGGCCTGGGTGCCGGTCTGATCGACACGAACGTTGAAATATTTTAACACAGCAAATAAAATGATATATTATTATCGCCAATAATCAATTATTTATCTCGTAAATTTCGATTGTTATTATCTGTCGCTAACCTGGAGGTGTATCGTTCTAGTTGCCGTTATTGACTCCAGTTTTATCGTACCTATCCAGAGATTCTATCCCGTTTATCGTAATTCCCGTATTTTCCTGGATTTCTGGATTTTTGTATAAATTCGATTGTTATTGATTGTTGTGATTGCTGTTAGGAAGTGTAGCTTTCCGTGTTGCCCATTATATACCTGGATTTAGGAGCGTTTTTCGAATAGGGAATATTTACCGTGAATTATTCATCAAGGATCTTTTAGATTTTCGTACTTGTGTGGATCTGGATTCTGGAATACAGGAATACATTCCACAGTTTTCTAAAACTGTGTTATAATTCTACTTTACTTCGAACATTCCTGTGCATCGGTTCCGTTTTGAATAAAATTTATTTGGCGATCTATTCCAGACTGTCCTGTCGGATTAAATAAAATTTCAGTTCGGGATTTAGGACCGAGAAAATATTCAAGGAATGTGCATTAAGTTCAGTTAAGCCACCATTCTACATGGTGTCTACCTTTAAGAATTATTACGTGATTTTGCACAATCTCTAACCTGCCAGGGTTATCCCGTTGGATTCAGCTTTAAGTTTTTCCAGGATTTGTTGCATACAGTTTATTGATTTGGTACCTGCATTCTTTATACGTTACGATCTTACGGTTAATTACCGGATTTATAATTGGATGGTTGTTACGGTTATCCCAACCAAGATTAACGTCCCCGTGACGACGCCGACGTCATATACAGGGTGTTCACAAAATTACGTGTTTACTTTTGCTGTGTTTTTGTTTTTTATTTCTTTGTGTCGTTTACGCATATCTTAATCAGGATTTATTCCAGTGACGCCAGAGATCCTATATACAGGGTGTACGAAAATTTGCGGATTAATTATCGCCCTGTGAACTGTTTCTATTTATCGCAACCCAATCTTAAGTGTATCTTGACGCTAAGAATTTAATATACCGGGTGTCCGATAATTCCCGGATGAAGTATTTTGTAAGATATGTGTTTGCGCTCTAGTCAAAAGTTTTTAACGTGTTATTCTTAGTGTTTCGTGTACTGTGTCTGGTGTCTTGCCCTTCCAGGGTTGTAGTCGAACCAATTGGGTATAAGCCTCCTAGTCTGGACTATCTAGGTGTGGCTATTTACGATTCGTGTCTTGGCGCCCTGGTAACTCAGTCGGAGAATACGTAAATGTTTTTTTAATATCAGAACCGATTTTGGTCAGCTACGTGTTTTCGTGTCTCGTTATTGTTAATTTTTCGAGTGGTAGGTGGTAGGATTTTTCTGGCCGTTTTATGGTTATTCCGTTGGGATGTTTTTTTTGAGAACTCATTATTTTGTGCTGTCTTTTGTGTCGTGTGGTAGGTGGTGGATTTTTAAGCGCCTTTTAAGGCATTTTCTTGAGTATAGTATATTCGCGTTTCATATTGTGTTTGGATATTTTTTATGGATTATTTTCTAAATTTTTTAAACTAACCCCCGGCCCAGCGCCAGCTGAAGCTAGCCGCGCAACCGATTAAATTCGGATTCAGTTTAAATGGTTCTTCGGTGTTACAAATGAAAGATATTAACCCTACACCAAGTTTTATTGAACTTAGAATAATTTCGAATAAATTCGAATATTTCCGAATACTTTCGAACAACGCCGAACGACGCCTATAATATATATATATATTTATATATATATATATATATATATATATATATATATATATATATATATGTGTACGCGCGATAACTTTCGAAAGAGTTAATTGATTTCAACGAAATTTGGGCCACATGTTGAAATCCATCACCGCAAGAAGCCTATTTAAAATGGGCCTAATCGGGCTATTTTAAGGGTAGTTTTTAGGGGTTGAAAACTGTTTTTGGGCCCCAAAATACCGAAAAAATTCTCCGAATCGTTTCAAAATTGAAATTTAACCCTTTGGTAGTGATTAAAAAGTTTCTCCACAATTTTAATAAAATCGGCCCGACAGGACCGGATTTACAAATTTTATGAAAACACTAGTTTGCAGATAGTGACTTATTTATTGAAGGGTGTATTTAATTTGATGTAGACGTTAGATTGATAATAATATTACAATTAAGAAAAAAATGTTATTTTAAGGGGTGTATTAAGGGGTTAAATTTTTTATTTTGCCCAAAAACAAACTTAATTTCACATAATAAAAGTATAAAACCACACGGCCCTATACAAGCAAATACACTATATTGTCGGCAGGGTTTTGGCACTGCGACCCGGGTTTTTTTACTTATTAGTAGCAAAATTCAGGAAAGCGCATTTTCAGTATATTTGCTTTGCAATAATGATAAAAGACACGAAAAAATTCACATCATACAAATCATACAGATAAATAAAAGAAAATAAAGTGAAATATATGTATATGTTACGGTAAATGTACACTCTTGGGAAATGTACATTTTTACCGTAAAATGTGTACATTTCCCAAAAAGTTAGGTATATGTGAACTGAATATAATGTATATGTACATTTCCCGGCAAATGTGTACTCTTGCCTTCACGTTTTGGTAAATGTATACTCTTACCTTCATGTTTTAAGAAAAGTTGGAATACAAATAAATTAAAAATGTTGCAGTAAAAAAATATTTATTTAAATAAACATAATACAAAAGGCTTTAATAACGAAAATTATTTTAATTAAAAAATGTAAATGACAAACAAAACATACTTTTCTTTGCATATTATATAATATGTCAAGTTGGAATACAAATAAATTAAAAATGTTGTTGCAGTAAAAAAACATTTATTTAAATAAACATAATACAAAAGGCTTTAATAACGATTTCGTATTTTGTATGCTCACATTTACCAAAACGACATGGTCATTGTGAATTCAATGTACATTTCCCTTCTTTGAAATTGTAAATGTTAGTTGAATGCACATTACCCAAACGAGGAGGCAAATGTGCACATTTACCGGAAAATGTGTACATTTGCCGCAATATCTACTTTTACCGTAACATATATAAAGTTGAGTTATCACTATGTAAAAATACGTAAATTAGGAGCCAATTTTCGAAAGACTTTAGGAAAAAAAACGTTATACTACTGTCGCACTAAAGGTAAAATAAAGATTAAAATATGAATACTCTTTATTGTGTCCAATATTTGTGAACCAATATTCAATAGGGCATACCTTACATGCCACATATCACATTAATTTTATTTAAATCAGTGCAGCAGTTTTTTCTTCCAGTTTAATAGTAAAACATTAAGGAAGAAAACGATTAAAAACGTGCAAATTGAAAAATAACAAAAAAAAAATTTTTTTATTGAACCTGCAAAAAAGACACTAACAAGTGTTAAATAATAAATTTTCAAGGTCGGTGCCAATTTAATGAAAGCACATAGGTACATAAAAAGTTACAGTAATTAGGCATTTTCAGGAGGACCATAATAACGCCTACAGCTGCAACAACTGAATTTTTAAATTATAATCTTTTTTATAAGATATAAATGTTAATTCTACAAAGCTGCAGACGCTATATAATAATTTGTTAAATCATTCATTGTTATAATGCTAAATTAGAAAAATTTATTTTTTATCCACCAACACCGTTGGGACTCAAATTACAATTTGCTTTATTATGATGAATTGATTGTTTTGATATCGCACCGTAGAGTAATTGATAACTCATTCCGCCGCGAATGTGGAAAGATTTGGGTTTGAGTCCCAACGGTGTTGGTGGATAAAAAATAAATTTTTCTAATTTAGCATTATAACAATGAATGATTTAACAAAATAATCTTTTTTGTTACAAAATTTCCTTAACTGTACATTTCAGATATTCAAAAGAGATAACATAAAAAACAAAATTATTTTAATAGCCTATTTCGTATGCAGCTTCCGTTTTTTTTTCTACAGGCAAATATTGTCTCAACCCTTATAATTAATATCTTTTATTCATTACCACATTTATTTTGCCCAAAAACATAATCTTTTATCTTAAAAAAAAATTAACTTTACAGATGTAAAACAGAGATAGATTTACCAAACTGTTATCCAAGAAACGTATGTATCTCTGTTGTCAAATCTTCACTTTCAACTATGCATTAACTAGGTAAATTGGACTGCTTTGTATTCAAGAAACATACAGTATTTATATATACGCATGTTGCATTGTGGCCAACAAAGGGTAGGTTTTAAGGGCTGGACCGTGTTATTATTCACCCTTCAATGCATTTCTTATCTCTGGTATTTCCTGCCGAAAGAATTATACCGCGCATCGGTTTGTTAATTTTAAACATTTTGCTTGAAAACGCAGTCAAAGGTATACCTATCAATAATGGATACTCCCGAGACGTTCATTTGTGATCTTAAAGAACTTTGTACTCGACTTTGACTGCATATTATACAATAATAGTCGCTACCCGCGGCTCTGCACGCGATTGAGATGATACATGGCAGCGACAACAATAGTGGAGCCTTCGGCTCTACCGTATTTTACGATTACAATAAAGTGGATAGCATAAAAACCTTCTCCATGAGAAAATAGATATATGTGCCAACTTTCGTGGTGATCGGTCAAACGGTGTCGAAGTCTATTGAGCTCAACATCAATTTTTATATACAGGTGGCTAACATGGGTAACTTTGTTATTAGTGGAGATAGAAAGTCGGTTAAATGGGCAAAGTAGTGCAAAAAATTGGGTTCATTAACGTCCCGTCGAAAAAACAATTGAATTTTGACACCCTATGAATTTATTCAGAAAATAGTGAAAATTGTCATTTTATGATAACTGGCCATAACTTTTTTATTTATGAAGATATTTGAAAATTTCATTAACCATTCTTTGATAACTTTTTAAGGTCTTTTCAGTGGCGTAGGTTTATTTTTTTTATTTCCACTACATAATGAGATATTGACATGAACTTTGGTTTTTCTTATGGACGGCATTTTTGATTTTCAGATATTCGAATTCTACTTATTTTCTACTTATTAAGATTGAAATGAAAGAAACATTTGATAAGGTTAAAAACACTATAATACATTTTTGCTCAAACCCCAATACAGCATGACCGGTTAAAAGTACAATCACCTTTCTGTGTCGGCCTGTTCAGTCTAATTAAACCCTCAGTTAGCTTTGAGGAAGGACCTACAATAATTTTCTTCCCATGCTTGCTATTATACTCGCCACGGTTTTAAAAGGTTCTGAAGTTAGTCACAAACAGCGTCGCAAATGCATATTTTGGTTGTTTTGTGGGAAAGGAAGATTCCTACCACCTCCCAGTTACCGACACAGTACGCGCCTCGTCGGTGATTGGTTAACGTTCGTTGTCTTGTCAATTGTCGCTATAAAGTGCAGTCCAGTACGCCATTATTGTTTCTTTGACTGTTCAAGATGCTTAATACGGAGATTAAGATGATAATTTGTCTGCTGAGAACCCCGAAAGTCCCACACCAAGTACGAGCAGGAGGGATGACTTTAGTGCAAGGAATTAGACCTTTAGATTAAAGGAAAATTAAAAATAATAATATAGCGCGAGTTTTTAGTTTTTCAACCGACTATACCTGCGCAAGCCTCCATTTGCATCTAACTTCCGAGCCTTTCAGATCCAGGGCACTTGCTATACCTGAAACCAGATCCTAATCTGAGAGATGCTGCTCGCAGATTTATTTCCTGACAGTTTGCTGGACATTTCTATAGAAAATTCCGCAGACTGGTTCAGGTCTAATAAATTTTTCAGAAGCTCCTTATCTGGCAAGGGTATCTGCACTTTCATTACCACGAATTCTCTCATGACCTGGTACCCACATAATGAGAACTTTGTTTCATTTACCCAGGTCATTTAGAAGCCGATGACAAACCCAAACCAGCTTAGAGCTAAATTTATAGGAGAAAGGAAACTTCATTATAAATTTGGACGTCTACAACAGCTCTTACATTTGTCTCCTTTTCATATGAATGGAAGTACGCAATAAAAATATAATATTACTAGCTTCTAATTGGGTAAAAAGGTTCAAAAGAAAACTATAGATAAGATGGACGAGGTTCACTTTTATACACATAACTAAATTAAAGTGTTCTAATATTAGTTATATTAGTTTATGAATTTACACAGCGTTATCTAAATTCCATCACATTCAGGTGTCAAAATTTAACATTATATTACTATTTGTGCTTTTTTAAAATGGTTTTTTTATTGGTTTATAGCATATCATGGAATAGACGTATATTTTTAATATGCTTACTAAATTAGCTTTAATGTGGATTAATTATGGATTTTAACTATACTACCACCATATTGCATCAATTGGTACATTGTAAAATACATTTGAATTGCATTAACTATATATATCAGGATCCCAGGTCGCCAGGAAGGTAGAGGAGTTTTTTAGTGGGTACTGGGTATTGCTGTGGTTGAGTCCCATACTATCTCCGGTTATGGGTGTCCATAAATGGGTTTACCATTCGTTATCAAACCTTCTATATAGCTTAAGATTAACCGAGATCGTTGGAAGTACGTTCTTTATATGGTGGTACCATAGTTTACATATTACAAAACTCCCGTTCCTGGGATCTTATTAAGAACTGAAGAAAATATCAATTAAATCAATTAATTTACTATTAAAAACAATTCTAGGTCAATGTCAAGTACCCTATAGGTTTTGATTCCCTTGCGAGTGTCAAAATATGCAGCAATTTCAAATTGATACCTCCACGTGTTCCTGAGAAAAAGGGTCTTGACAAAGAGATGGACAACGAAGTGATACTATAAGGGTTGCTTAAACGGAACCCAAAAAATAATGTAATCTTGAGAGTTAAGACCGCATTGCTTTTTTAAAAATCCTGTATATACTGCAGAGATTGATTTGAAAATATAAAGTAGGTACTTGGTTTGAAGTACTAATCTCTTATCCCAAGAAAGAGTTGTGCAAAATAGGTCCATTATAGTCTTCATTGTTTACTGTTTGGAAATTCAAGCAACAACCCCTTCGGCTTATCCTTTTACCTTATAACGCTTGCATGATTGTGTTTAACCAATATTGCGAAAACATTTTGTCTGCTGTCTTCGGATTACGGTGAAGAATTATTCTACCGTGCTTCCAAAAACTCGATACCAATCTTTTACGTTATTCATATTGCAATGATCAGTAGCGTTCAAATAACTTTGAATTATTTTTGCATACTTATTTCAGAAATACACATTAGTGCTGGATTTATCCTAGTTGGTACTTATGGGCAAAAAATTTGTGGAGGTCTATAAAATATGTGTGGAAAATCTTTTAAATTTTAATGAATTCTTGGAAAATTTTCGGAATATTGAAAAAAGTACGAAATTTCAAAAAAAATATCGAAAGGGGCCATTCATAAAATACGTTCGCATACAAGGGGGGGGATCTTGCTGAGTGTGACAAGATGTGACAAGGGGGGACGGGGGGTCTACGGCAACGTGACGTTCGCTGTTCGTTAAAATATTTTAAATTAATATTTTTTCAATAAATACTTTTTTCTCAATTTTTATTATGTTACAAAGTCATTCATTTCATATTTAGTACATAGATAGACTTTTAAACGTATATAGTTTCAAATTTTATTATAAAAACTAAATAAATATTTTTAATTTTCAAAATTTGGGTACTATCCATTGAAATGTATTATATTCAGGGGGGGAGGGTCTTAGTTTTTGTGACGAAATATTTACTGGGGGGTCACAGAAAGTGTGACACAGCGTGACAATAGGGGGGGAGGGCGTCAAAAAAAGTTGATTGTAGCGTGACGTATTTTATGAACGGCCCCAAATCTCGAAAAATTCAAAATTACGAATTTGTTTCAACATTTAAATTTTTCTCAATATTGTTCACGGCCATTATAATTAGTAAGTTTTTTTTATTTTTAACGGGAAATTGGACAATTCAAATATAGTTAAACTAAATTAAAAAATTGCGACGTTTCGTTAACCTTTAAAAAAAATTGTAATTATTTCATTAGCTAATTTGTATTTTTAATCATTTCAGTTGTGCCTGAAGAAGCTAAAAAGATTTAACGAAACGTCGCAATTTTTTAATTTAGTTTAACTATATTTGAATTGTCCAATTTCCCGTTAAAAAATACAAAAAATTAAAAAAATTTTCTAAATTTTTTATTTTTTTGTTGGAATTTGTAGGTGCCCAGTGCCTAAATCCGGGACTGTATAATACATATCAGTATGTATAGTTTATAGCTCATGGAGGAATATTAAACTTATTTATTCTAGTATTTCGTAATAAAATAGAGCGATATTCCGAACACAATTTTCGAAAAAAAAATAATAATAACCTATTCGCAACAAATTTAATTATGCGTTTAGTGAAATCACTAATAATTAGTATTATTATGGATAAAATTTAATTCAGTATATCAGGTGACAGGTACATTTATTCGCTTGTTAGTTGTACAAAATCCTCGGTGTGCGAATTACACTCGCACTTGACCGGTCTGGTTTATACTAATTCTAGAAACTCGTAAAAATGAAATTTTGCGCGCTACTGTTGCATTTTATATTTTGTAAAAATCATTGAAGTGAACTTGAAAACAGTTCGGTACGCAAAATATAAAGTTACACTTTTGTGTTCATGTTTGCTCGTTATTAGTGTATTTGACATATGGCAACATACACTATTGGCGTCGGTCGGATGGCGGGACCTAGGGGTCGGACCAAAATTTCTCGACGTTTCATAACCTCCTAAACACTTTGGCACCATTTTTGAAAATGTTTATATATATATGTATATATATATATATATATATATATATATATATATATATATATATATATATATATATATTTATATATATACGTATATATATATATATGTGTGCGGGCAATAACTTTCGAAAGAGTTAATTGATTTTAACGAAATTTGGCCCGCGTGTTGAAATCCATCACCGCAAGAAGCCTATTTAAAATGGGCGTAATCGGGGCATTTTATGGGTAGTTTTTAGGGGTTGAAAAATGTTTTTGGGCCCCAAAATACCGAAAAAATTCTCAGAATCATTTAAAAATTGGCATTTAACCTTTTAGTAGTAATTAAAACGTGTCCCTAAAATTTTAATAAAATCGGCCCGACAGGACCTGACTTACAAATTTTATGAAAACACTAGTTTGCAGATAGTGAATTATTTACTGAAAGTTGTATATAATTTGGTATAGAGGTTCGATTGATAATATTAATGCAATTAAAAAAAATGTTATTTTAAGGGGTGTATTAAGGAGTAAAATTTTCTATTTTGCCTAAAAACCAACTTAAGTTCGCATAATAAAGCCACACTGCCTGTATTAGCAAATACACTATATTGTCGGCAGGGTTTTGGCACTGCGACCCGGGTTTTTTTTTTTATAATGTCTAAATATTATCTTATATTTTTTTAAATAACAATAGACTTTACCGAAAAATATCAAACTACCTGTTAAGAATGTTTATATCAGGAATTGTACAGATTTTGGTTTTAATGGCACCTGCAGACGTGGATGCGAGGAAAGACAATACGACGATGATGAAACCGAAGGCTTCACTCATGTTGTCACTACTGTGTTTTATAACAGTCGCGTCTGGGACCACGGGTAGCAGCTATTAATAATAGAAAACAACATCGAGAAAATATGTCTATTATTCTATAAGAAAGTCCACTAATATGTCTTAAATAGGTAATCCGAGCGAAGCCGGACCGGGCCGCTAGTAGGTAACATAATCTGTTTGAAACTACATTCTTTTACGTTATTACATCATAATTATTTGTTAAATATAATAAACAACGTATAATTATGAACTGTTTATCTAAACGTCATAATTTGAAATTTTCCAAGCATGTAAGCCGATCATTTTGAAATGGAATGTTTATTTGTTCAACACTTTTTTTTCAAGAATTTATGAACCATTTGTTTAGTCCAAGGCGTTAAAAGTCATCCCTTATTGTATATATATTGAAAAATGCAGACGAATATTAGGTTGGAGTTCCCGTTTTAAATATACATTTTTTTAACATTGAAAGCCTGTTAGAAAAAGACAACACCTACATTTTATAGTCTCTGGAGAGACTTTTTTAATGTGGTGCTTTCGAAGAAAGATAGAAAATGAATACGCAAACATAAAACGAAACTCTATCTTTGTTATTTAACATACATTTCTTTCAAAAAAGAGTTTTAGAATAAATTGTAGGTTTATTGTAAGGTGATGGATATAGTTTCATACATTTCAACAAACTTCCAATAGGGTCTGGACGAATTCAAAAAGTGTGGAGCGCTTTTTGGTTATATGTGGCAAATAATCGGATCGGGAGAAATACGGATCCAATACATAGGTGTAACTCAAGATTACTAGAAACTAAGATTGGGCGTTAGTATTGTTGAAGCTGTGACCAGGCGAGATGCGGGAGAGGGCGGGGGAAGTAAGCTTGTGAAGTCTTTTTCCAAATAGTTGGGATAAACATACTTGAATAACCAAACCATGGGGATCTTTGACGTAAGCATTCAACTCAATCAATCACAGACGAGACCAGAGCTGGGCAGTAGTTAACTACGTAGTTAACTACGTAGTTAACTACTTTTTTTGGAAAAGTAGTTGTACTCTAACTACTTTTCTCCACATAGTAATCGTACTCTATTATATTGAATATCTATCAAGTAATCATAAAAAGTAGTTAAAAATGTAGTTAACTACTTAGTTCTAACTACTTTAGGTAGTTTAACTACTTTTTTGTAATCTAACTACTTATTTTGAATTTTAACTACTTTTAAAAACATTTAAATATATTATATTTAACCGACAGGTTAGAACAAGTTCTTATTCGTTATGTATTTTTCTGGATTCTGGAACACGATCAGACTTTTTTTTTAAATAATGAAATATCAGTTGCTTGAGTTTTAGTTTGAAATAGAATGTGGAACTGGTAGTCGCATCGTTGCTATTTGCAAAATTTAATAAAAACAGGACGTTTCGGCCATGATATCAGCCCTTTTCAAATGAATATAAATAAAAGATCCTACAAAAAATAATAATCATTGAAGAAAACAAAAATAGCATTAAGCTAAGAAACAATTAACAGCCTAGATTGTCAAAAAGAAAGATTAAAATATACAAAACTTGATGGCAATTGACAGTATATATTTTTTTAAAAATCGTTTTTGGACATTTTAGGTTGTAAATTATTGTTTGTAGAATTTTTGATTTATATTCATTTGAAAAAGACTCACATCTTGGCCGAAACGTCGTATTGTTATTAAATATAAGTAGATTTTGTCTGTTAATTTGCTCAGTTTTTATTATTTAAAATAATTTTCATATATTATGTGCAGATTGTACGACATAAATAAAGAGATTTGTATTATTATTATTATTATAGTAGTTAAAAAAGTAGTTAAAATTTTGACTACTAACTACTAGTAGTCAGTAGTTTAACTACTTTTAAGAACGAGTAGTTTAACTACTAAGTAGTTTAACTACTTTTTTACTTAAGTAGTTAGTAGTTATACTCAACTACTTTTGTCAAGTAGTTTGCCCAGCTCTGGACGAGACCATGTTTATAGCTTCTTAGGCCCAACCTTCTATTATTCTAGTAATCTTGGGTGTAACCTAACAAGTGGAGATAACTAAAAACATATGAAACACTTTTTTTTCCATGACATAACTTATAAGTGGTATTTAATTTGATATTGAGACATGGTATTAGGAAGTTGGGTACATGACCAATTTTTTATTCGTTGACATTTCATCCTTTATTCGGACTTCTTAAAAGGCACCAATTTATATTTGACTGACTGAATCATGCCCTTAAAATTTAAGTAACAAGAATTCATATACGCATAAACCGTGTCCAGCATCTTGACCCAGATTATAGCCACGTGCAACAAACAAGACACTCATGGATCAGACACCATTGAAATTGTATGAAAAAATACATTTGAATGCAAGTTGCATTTAAATACAACACTTTTTGTGTGGGTGTTCAGCATCTGGTCTGAACTTTTTAGTTCTATGTAATTTAAATTATAAAAAATTTAAGGACGCTTATAAAATTCAATACTTAACTTTTTTTTTTAATTAAAATGTATCACCATAAAACATAACTTTGTCTAATAATAATGTAATCAGGAAGGAGCTGCGTCAGACATGATTTCTTGTTGTTTTATTGCATCTTATTAATAGTTTGTATATTTCTTAATATACGATTATACTCCTCCCCATTTAAATACTCGACCGTACTGTTCGACAATGTTTTTTAAACTTTCATCTACGTACTAATATTATAATGAGATAAAGTTTGTAAGTTTGGATGTAGGAGCTGGTAATCTCCGAAACTACTCATCAGATTTCAAAAAAAAATTTACCAATATTTAGAATGGACCTTCAGGGTGCACATAGGTTAAATATTATCACAATAAAATAAAAGCGCTTTTTGTAGAGACCCTTTACTGCAAGAACGCGTTGAGGTATCAAGTTGAAATCAATAGATAGATAGATAGATATGTTTTTTATTAGTGAGCAATTAATACCGCTATCAAATACTCAGGTCTGCAATTCTTTGGAGCTGTGAAAAAATCAAACTTCTAAGTCAACGCAATCAAAAGATACGCCGTTTATGCCGCATATTCTGACACTTGCGAGGGAATCAAAACCTATGGGGTAGTTCTTGTTGACCTATAATCACGAAATTTGGCAAGAAGCACTGTCTTATAGCACAACTAAAGGGAATAATCACAAAACCGTAATTTTGAAGTTACATTACAAAAAAAAAATTTTTTTCTATACAAACGTCTAAATAGTGCATACTGGCGACATTGGACGGAATCTCTTAAAAGCTATTAGTTCAGGTATTTTTGCGCCTTAGTGCGTATTACTATGGCAGCTATATCAATAAATAATAAAAATAAAACAATGTTAATAAATATTGTAGGTACCTTTTGTGGGCGAGTCCGATTCGCACTTGGCCAGTCTTGATCTCGTAAACCGACAATTAATAAGCTTGGTTTAATATAATCTTGATATTTGCTCACTTATAATAAAACACGAAGGAATGTTATAAAAGACTCACGAAATCATCAAGTTGAATAATTTATTCAAGGAGCGCAATCAAACCTATAATAATAATAAAATTAAACTACCATAATGCCAGAGGGACCGGCTTTAAACAATAATATAATACAAAGGCTTCTTGATTGTTTCCGCCATGCAGTGGATTTTATGTAGAGTATTTATACCATAATGATGACGCATAGCACTTTTAAAATTATATCATATTAGAAGTTACAACAAAAAGAAAAAAACAATAAAATTGTACATTTTGATATTATTGAGTAATGGGTTTGAAATCTGGTTAACTGAAACAGAAGATAAGTTGTAAACAATATGCTATGTTTATCTTTTTCTAAAATATATAATTTAAACGAACAAAATTGTATTGAAATATTACAACATTTTAAAGCACGTAAATGTATGTTATAAACATGTAATGTTAAGAGCGATTCCTACTATTATTTTCTAACTTCTCGCTATTGAAATTTTTCAAAAAAAGGAAAGTTACATAGTAATGTATTAGTTTCGGTCCGATTTTCGAAAATTGAGTTATGATCAATTCTGGACGTTTTGGGGTTTTAGGAAGCTATTCTGACATTTTTTGATGGACGTTGGTATTTATATTATGTGTGATGTATCTCTCTCTGTGAGTGTAGACAATTTTTTGACGTTCGATGTCTTTAGAGCGAAACAACTAATCGAGGTTCGACAGGGTTTATTAAGACTTTTTATTAAGACTTTTGAGTCAATCGGTCAAGTAGTGTCCAAGTTATTCAACGAAAAACAACATTTTTTCCTAGCCTACTTGTTTAAATACGTGATCAGAATTTAAATATAAAAATCTATCAAAAAAAATCATTTTTTTTTCTTATGACAGAAACTCTTAACTACTTTTATAACCTTCTTTATCGTATTATAAGCGCAATAGTGTCAATTTATTGTAACGTATTTAACAGATAGCGGGACGTTTTAGGGTTGGCCAACACGTCAATCGTTTCCCATTTTTTTTTTCAATTTTCGTAATACTAAAACATCGTTCAGCGGAGCAGCGTTAAGCGTCTTACTGTATATAGATTTACAAAAAATCACAACGTGAATCCGCTTTAACAACACAATGATAGTGCAAGGTCAGAAGAAATAAAAAGGCCCCACCTTCGGTTTATTATATATTATGAATAAATCATGACAGTACCCGTGTTTATCCCTGAGGGGTCACAGAAACCTTTTTTTAAACGGGGTGAAATTGATGACTGGACTTTTGTATGTCTGCGCAGGGGGTTATTCTGACAAACTTACCTATCACTTTATATGAATTTATGCATGGTTTTGTTACAACATGTTATTTTTTATCAAATGAATAAATTAACTGCATATCAAGAATTAATAGTTCTCAACACGCGATCTTTGCTCTGATTCAATAATATTGTCAAAGAAGACACAGTAATTATTTCCATAGACATGGAAGTATGGACAGTGCGCTCTGGTCCAATCAGTGCTCAGAGACAAAAGAGAGATCCAGATCGCAGACAACAATCTACCTTTCTTCCTATCCACTATTTCGATGATAAATGTAGCAATCTCTCTCGCTCTCATTTTTGAGCGTATGGTCTACTCCATTGTAGGAATAATTAGATGGTGTGATTATTAGGCAGTTTTCTCTGCTTAAATAATACTCAGGTGAATCAATACATAAAAATTTCTAGAAAACGTGAGGATTTGTATATTCAAATGTCCTACTGACTAAATAAAATTAGAGTTTAAAAAACTAAAACAACACGCTTTTATGAACTAAACAATGCAAAATAATTTAATAACAAAATTAGCTTTACTGTAAAAAGCCTGAGGTGCTTAAAATCGGTAAAACATTTTTCATTTACTAGCTAATTGTAAACATGGAGCTATTATGAAAATTTATGTAGATAGCACCCCATGCTTTTTACAGTAATGCTAATTTTGTTGTCAAATTATTTTGCGTTTTTTAGTTCATAAAAGTGTGTTGTTTGAGCTTTTTTAAACTCTAATTTTGACTATAAGACTAAAAAACAATATTGCATTTGACTGTGGGATAGGCAACTCAACGTACGTCACTGTACAGCGTGTTAGCTTGCTTGCTGTAATTTTTTAAGTTTTTTTATCCTGAAAGTCCTGGTCTGGATAATGGGACAAACTTATTAAATTATTGTATTGTCATCGGTCGTTGATAAGTGTGCAACGTTTCAGTTTAATCTGACGTTTTGAAGTGGGTAAATTTCACATTTAAAGATTCCTTTACAAACAAACAAACATACAGGCGAAGTTAATAAAAGCGTGTTAAAATAAATAGCAAACGTTCATGTGGTTGCGTGCTGATGAAATTAACATGAAAACAAGACGAAAAAATGCAGTTCTTTGAAAACGAAAGGCGATCTTATAACATAACAAATATAGGATTGAATTGCACAAATGTAAATCTTTCCCTTAACGACTTCTAACCTCAATCCAGCGGTTATCGGGCGACAAATGACGCGCCGAAAGCTATTAATACCCGAATAGAACAGACTTTATTCTTACCCCCTGATGCATTTCGCTGCGCAGGTATTTGACTCCAGTTCTTTTCCTTTCATAGCTTGTCCTTCACTTACGTGTGCATTAAAAGACCGCGTACACCTATCAAGCACGACCAGCACAGCATGAACTAGAAAAGTCTATTCGTGAAGGTATCCATGTTATTTAATGGATTAATACACATTAGATCGTAGCACCTGCAATCAGCAACAACCGTCAGTTGGTCGCCTAGAAATTCGGTCTAGCCGTGCTGGACCAATCTAGTGTGCTATAGGCACTCGAAGCGATATATTTTAAAGAAGCTGTTTTTTGCGCCAATTTGCCAACATATTACAGCCCTGGAGGTTACGATCACATTTAGCATTTTTTTTTCTTATTTGCATAATTGACGTATTTTTGAATATGAAAATGATTATCTGACAACGAAATTTATTTTTGAACTTGTTATTTTATTTTTTCCTTAGTTACCAAACCTTATATATATTTTAATTGAATCGTTTGCCTCAAAATGGTGGACGATTGAGGTACTTTAGATACTTTAGTACTCCCTGAACATCAGCGCTATTACTGTCCAAAAATGAACTATTGTGTCGACTCGTTTTTGTGGTGGCAAAAATTGTGAGAAAGTCTATGTCACTCTAAGTCCGCAGTCAGTAAATTACAGATATCACCTCGTTTTGTTGGTTGATAGTGGGGGGATGACCTCATCCAATGGACCTGTCAACTGATATTGCGTGGTTGATAAACATATGAACGGTCAGCCAGCTGACGCCGTTCATGGACCGAGGTAACCTCTGTATTAAATCAACATCTAAAAATTGCAATCAAGTAAATGTCATAACCTATACATAACGCCACGTTATGGTTTGTTTTATAATTATGAAAAAAGAGCTTAACACCTAACATTAAATGGTCGTATAACATAATTCATTATATATAATTGCACATTGTGACATAAAAAACGACGCTTTTTAAACTTTCTCTATGTTTAGAAACGGCCGACTGCAGTCTGTTGGGCGTTTATTATATGTTGTAAAATATTAAACCTGTGTTGGACAGGCAGACCCTAAACGGTTCGATTTACCTACTATAGTTTGTTACAATTCTGAAGCCCCTCCGGCTTTTTAAATGCATAACAGGTAGATATATGAGGTAGTGGATCTACAAGTATGTCTGTATCAAAACAAATCTAGTTGGTTCAGCTTTGGTTGTTGCTATTATAAATTAAAATTATGATAGGTCATTTGACACTATAAAAAATGAATGGTTAAAATCCGTGAATGCGATAATAATTAATCGAATAAGAAATAAACTATCGGTTTGTCAATATTTTTAACATGAGTATGTCAAGAAAAAACTTCAAAATGTTAGTTTGTCTCCCCGTAATTCGAAATATCGTGACATGTTGTAAAGATATCACGTTTTTGATTCAATTTACGGTAGAACCGCGATAAGTTAAAATCCAAGGGAAACGTTAAAAAAATTTAGTTATCGAATTTTTTACTTATCGAGAGTTGAAGTTAAAGAGGTTGTCAGAGTAAAATTTTTAACTTATCGAGGTTTGTGGATTTTATAGAGGGGGTATTTTGTTCAATAGAGGTTACATAATTTTTTTTTCTATTCATTTATTATTTAAGCAATCAGTTATTTAAACAAAGAAATCAGTAAAGCGATTTAATGGAAGACAAAAGTGAAAATCAATTAAGTTCTTGGCAAAACCTTTTGTTTGGATACTTTAACTTATGGAGGTCACCAAAATATTATTTTAAGTTATCGAGGGCGATGTTCAGAATATTTGTTTAAGTTACCGAGGTTTTGTGATTTAAGCAATGGAGGTTTTATGCTTTCTGGGGAAGAAAATTCAAAAATGTTTTAACTTACAGAGGTTTTTAACTTATCGACGTTCTACTGTATGTGTGTTTTTTGAAATTTTTAAACAGTAAACCAAATTTTGTGAAACTTAATACTTAATCAAAGCCAATAAAAACAATAATAAATTCAATTTTGCGACCACAATTCGAAATTTCCCGAGACCATATTTGACAATCAGAGCCTTAAAATTTTATAAGAGAAATTCTACTTTACATCTTGTCTGGCAGGCAACGAAGTTTACAAGATTTTATCTCAATCAGATAATTTTATTACCACTGAAGGAAAACTAAAACGTAAAAAAATTAGAAACTCAGCGGGAGCGTATTTTTGCACTTTATATTTTCAAAACAAAAAATCATATTCGTCTCGCTTCAGTACCTAAACAGATAATGCAGATCACTGGCGCCTGTCGGTACTTACATAACGAGACACAAACAAATTGCACACTTGCGCCAACTTTTGTTTTCAAGGGTTGACCGACGCTCTAGTCTAAGAGCCTATACTGGGTGTCCCAGTTTAAACTTTAGTCTAAATAGCTGATAACCACGACTTCGTCAGCGTTATTTATTATAGATATCAATAAGGATCAATATCATTAACTATTTGAGTCGCCTTTTTTTATTGAATTTCGAGATACAACTTTGCCATGAGGCAGATGTAGAGGAGACTTCCCCTCTCCTGCGCATGCGCACCACATCTCTTGCCCCATTTCTCCACGGCAAGAAAACACACATTGCTGAACGCGTAGTGCTTATAAATATCGTAGGGATAATTAAAAATATTCTAGATGTTGCAGAAATGAATTGAAATATTGCATAAATAGCTATTTTGACTGTTTATTATTCCAAAAATATCGAAAAATCTGGTGAAAAAGATACGTGTTTTACATGTGATTTATTCCCGGTTGTTGTTTTTGGAACGCAATTAAAAGTATGTTCCAAACACATATGTAAAAAAACATGTTTCTTTTTCAGTGGAGTTTTCGATATTTTCGGAATAATTAAACGGCAATAGTCAGTCATACAAGTATTGCTATTGGAAAAAAATATCGTTTTTCGATACTCGGAATTTTATATCGATATATCGAAATATTAAATATCGCCCAAAAATATCGATATATCAAATAAAAAATATCGATATATCGATATTTTTTTGACATCCCTAAAATATCGTAGTTTCTTGAAACTTTAATAACTTAATATGAAATTAAGATATCGTGGTATTTTTTTAGATAATGACCAAGTGTGTATAAGAAGTAAATCAGACTGTGGATCACCTTCGTGATATGTCTTGGTAGGCACTATTGCCAGCGTTGAAATTAAATTTTTGGCCCTAAGGTCTTAAGAGATTTTATGAATTTGACATTTTTTGTACTATTTTTTCACCTCTTTCCCATGAGTCAATAAAAAACATGGGTTTCCAATATTAAAAAAAAACAAAGTTGTAATTCGTATCTCGAAGATGGCGCCATCTATCAAAACTTCATTTAGGTAACTTTTTGACCCTCTTGATACTAAATAATTTTCATTTAAGATATCTCATTCCTTGTGAGAAAATTTAAAATTTATTTTAAAATGGGACACCCAGTACATACAACAAAATAAATGATGTTTTTTGAAGATATTGTCTGCTACAAAAAGCGGCATCTTTAGCAAGCTGATAATGGATTTTAATTTAATTTTTAATAGGTAGTATTTTAATGCTTGTAATAAGTACCTACGATGAATGCTGTGGGTGTATGCAAATTTTAAATAGCTTAAAAACGTTGTTAAAATTTTAAGTGTACTATATAAAATTTATGATCGATTTTGTTAAGGTGTTATGTTATAATAATTAAAAAATCAGTGAGTGCAGTCGTGCAATTGATTGGATTCAGCTTGACTTTTTCTAGAAGTTCGGGTAATAATATAAAACGGGCCAAAAAACGCTTAGTGTCATAAAAAGCATACTTATTTTTAGTGCATTTGCCATATGGCGTCGAATGGATGTCACGAAAATTATTTAAAATGGGCCCAATCGGGTCTTTTTAAGAATGAGTTTTGACAGTCGGAAAATGTTTCTGGGTCCAAAAATACCGAAAAAAATTATTATTTGATCCTTTAGTCAGCATTAAAATGTGCTGCTGTAATTTTAATGATATCGGACCGTCCTGTCGGTCCGATATCAAACAAATTTTATAAAAACACTTATTTGCGGATACGAATTTTCTTACTGAAATACAGTGTATTTAATAAGAATATTATTTTACGGGGCGTGTTAAGAGGTTAGATTTGATATTTCGTTTAAATACAAATTTAAGTTAACATATAAAAGCAAATTGAAATACATTATAGTGCCGACAGGGTTTTTGGCACTGCGACCCGAGTTTTTTTCATTTTCAAAATATTTACGAAACTATAAAGTTTAGAAAAAAAACTAAACTTTCTTGTAAATATGGACAGAAAAATAAGTCGTTATGAAATGTATACCATTGTAGTAGAAAAAAAAACGATTAGCACATATTTCTTCGGCGCCTGCGCCGATTTTCCCCGGAAACAATAGAACTCTTCATATTTATGTGTCAAACATCTTATCTAAACTTGGTCTCGATCCGTTCAGTCGTTTGACCTGTATCACAGACAAACAGTCTTTTCCAAAAATATGTTTTCTTGGACTCGAGGAACCTCAAAAGCTAAATTAGTACCATTCCCCACTTATGGAATTGAAATGGTAAAGTGCAATTCAACAATACTAAAACCATAAGATCCAAGAAGGCATGATTCATATTTGGTCACGGGTATCAAGGTTCGATTGTCAACCTCCTATAGAACCGCATTGCAACAATATCTAGATCCAGTTTTTGTAACACCAAGCCAGACTGGACGTCTCGTATCATTTCTATATAAGGTGACAAAATTGCAAAATATTATCAACCACCACTGTTTGAAAAACACGCCATAGCATGTATGTGTTATACAGAGTGAGTCAGACCACCCGTATCAGTCGTTTTTTTCGAAAACGGTTAGTCGTAGAGAGTTGTGTCAAAAATCTGTATCATAAAAACCGTAATGAAGAATCGAATGGTAATATTTTTTCCCCCCGAAAAGGTCGGCTTCCCTATTAGTTTGCTCCAGAATGTTCAGAACTCCGGAATTTTAAATAGCAAGATAGGTCGAACGTGGTATTATTGAAAAGATCTTTAAAAAATAAGCAAGTTTTGTAGGACATTTTTTTTTGTTGCTGTCACCCCTGTTAAGTAATATTCGTATGAAATTATTAAATTGAGATGTGATAATAACGAACTTAATTTTAAAAGTGACATTGAAAATCTAGTTACCTAATTAGACAATGTCGATCATTAAACACTGAAGAAATACTTAGAGCTACTCATAGCATATCTAGAAGAGCTCAGCAGTGTTTAGAAGTAAATGGAAGACAGTTTAAACATTTGTAACATTGTTTAATTAGGTAACTAGATTTTCAATGCCGACTTTTAAAATTAAGTTCGTTATTATCACATTTCAATTTAATAATTTCAAACGAATATTACTTAACAGGGGTGACAGCAACAAAAAAAAAATGTCCTACAAAACTTGCTTATTTTTTAAAGATCTTTTCAATAATACCACTTTCGACCTATCGTGCTATTTAAAATTCCGGAGTTCTGGACATTCTGAAGCAAACTAATAGGGAAGCCGATCTTTCCGGGGGAAAAAAATATTACCATTCGATTCTTCATTAGGGCTTTTATGATCCAGATTTTTGACACAACTCTCTACGACTAACCGTTTTCGGAAAAAACGACTGATACGGGTGGTCTGACTCACCCTGTATATGTCGTAGGATAATTGAAATAATTGCAAAAAACCGGTTAATTGGAATCCGGTTTTTCGCGAACATCCTAGAATTTTCGCGAAAAGCCGAATTTTTTAACTATCCTACGACATATACGTGCCTAGCTGTCACCCGCGACTTCGCGTGAATTTAACAAAAAATTCACTTTGTTCAGTTCGAAGGATTTATTGTATTCCTCGTAAAGAAATACCCGTGCTAAGTTTAATCTCATTCTTCTTCTTTGCGAGTTGAGTTTCGTATTGTTAAATATTTTATTTATTATTACTCGAAGCAAGTAAAAATTCTCGGGAAATTTACATTAATAATTGGTTGATTATTCTTATAGAAAATATCGCGCTGATTCTATTCCGACCACTCCCACCTCTGTATCTTTCTTTGTTTAGAATTTATAACGTTTTTGCTCCATAAAATATCCCTTGATTTATTTATTTTAATTAAAAATAAGGAGCTGAACTTTCTGTAAAAACGTTTTTAATTTTATATACCTATTATAAACGCTCATATCTCTGAAACTAAAAGAAATACAGGATTGCAGATGGTTGGAATCGATTCAGTTTGATTTTTTCTATAAGTAGGGTTAATACCAAACGGATCTGTTAACCGGGGATAAACTTCTGGTCAACACATTTCAAAATGGGGCTTTTTTTCCGCAGTGATAAGGAATATCATCATTTAAGTAATAAAAGAGAATCGTCTTTAATTTATTGATTTTATTTATTTCGACAAAATACTTTGATATTTAATAATAATAATAATAATAATAATTTATTACAGCTAATAATAATAATACATTGTATCTATAGCTGATTGTCACAACATACTATACAAACATTTTAAAAAGTAATTTGTGCAAAATCTATAGTATCGTAAAGGCATACATTTATTAAAATATTTTTAATTTTTGTTCGGAATTGTTTATAATTTAAAAATTATTTGTCGGGAAAAATTAATTAATTAATTGAACATCAACTGTGAAAACATTTTTTAAAAAACGAAATTATTATATACTTTTTATTAATAATTGTTAAATTCTAATTTATATTTCATGTATATTTTAAATTTTATATCTACTTAATCAAAACATTTAATAGTTATTAAAGCTTGATAAAGTCCAAACAAGGAACGAAACGTCGCTGTAAATAAAAAATTAAGTGTTTATTTAAAAGTCCTTTTTCCCGACAAATAATTTTTATATTAATTACCAAGGACGAAAAAGAAATAAAGTCAGTTTATAATTTAAGTTTGTTAGACTTGGTGGCAGCGAGTTGAACCATATTATAAATCAAATAATTTCAACGTACAAAGTCGTCATACCCGGTTAACAGGTTAATGTTATAAAAAGTAGCAGATTTGCAAAACGCATTAAAACATGAAAACATACGAGCAAATAATCATAATAACAGAAAAACAGTTAAATCTTTATACGCAAATTTATTTTAAAGTATGTGTTTATTTCTATCGCACAGCTGGGTAAATATAAATAAAAATCGTTTTAAAATAGAAAAAATAGAAATCAAACGACTATCAAAACAGACACAGCCATTATAATATTATAATAGTTTTATTGATCAATCGCGCGTCCGTCTTATCGTGAGCTCTGCTTGAAAGTCTAGTTTTTTAATGTCTATATAAAATAAAAATCTTGTCACACTTTAGATTGATCTTCGGGGTACATTAACAACTTTTAGATAGCGATGAGGTCTGTGTCCGGTTCGCAGAGCTTAAGGACCACTTAGCGTTGTGTTTGTGATTAATCCGTGCCGACGATGACGCTATACCTGTTCAAATTCGACAATAGCCGGTATTTCTCACGATTAGTAGAATATTATAGGTTGGGCGTTAACATTGTCAAAAGTGTGACACGGCGAGACGAGAGAGAGAGGGACCTTTTTTCCCAACTGTCAAATGTTTATTACAATTGAAAAATCAAGCCAAGAATTTCTAATGGCGTAAACAATCAATCATAGATGTGTCTACTTTCATAGTTTCTTACGCCCAGCCTACAGGTTGGGCTTTAACATTGTTGAAAGTGTGACACGGCGATACGCGAGAGAGGACGGGGACAGGAGGGCTTCCAACTGTTAAACGTTCATAACAACTGAAAAATCAAGCCAAAGATTTCGAATGACGTAAGCAATCGATACAATCAATTATAGACGTGACCACTTTTATAGTTTCTTACGCCCAGCCTATAGTACTCTACTAACCTTGCGTAGAATAGTATAGGTTGAGCGTTAACATTGTTGAAAGTGTGACATGGCAAGATGGGAGAGGGGGCGGGGATAATAGGCCTTGAGATCTTTTTTCCAACTATCAAACGTTTCATTATAATTGAAAAATCAAACCAAGTGTTTCGAATGACGTCAGTAATTGATACAACCAATCATAGACGTGACCACGTAGGTTGAGCATCAATAATCTACATTCTCTCTCTCTCTCCTCCTCTCTCTCTCTCTCTCTCACCATTCTCTTTTTAAAACGATACTACTCTACCTGTGAGTCGCCTAGAAGGGCATTTTGGCAGCTGCCACACCGCTTTTGATAATGTCTACTACAGTTGTAGACGAAACATCAGGCAGAAATACCAATGAACTACAACCTACAAGTCCAGAGACCAAGAAGATTTGGAACAACGCCGATAGTAAAAGTTTACACACTTGGTTTTAAAACTGTTCAAAGTGTTTATGTTTACATTTTCTAATTAATTACAAAAACTTTCTAAAGCTATTAAATGATTTAAAACATGTAATGTTTTACCCCACTTCTCAGCTTGTTAACTTATCAAGAGAAAAACATTTCGTGCACCCCTTCAAGGTTACCGCGATATTTTAACTTCTATTCATTTTATTTGTAAGCAATAAAAAATAAAAATGCACATATAAGTTGTACGTATACAATGGCAAATATTGTTAATGTTTACAGCGAACGTTCCCACGGGGTCTCCCCATTGTAGCGTTCCCTCTGACTAAACACGTGTACAATAGGCCACGTGGCGCCACGCGTCGACGCACGAAGTGCTTTCAATGCTAGGTACGGGGTGTTGTTTTGTTACCGAACTATTTCCGCTTTTATTCCTATGCCAATTACTTTTATGTTAATGTTGTGGCTAGGTCACAATTTACAAACGTCAGACGGAACAAATTAATACAGTAACATTAGTACGGCACGTTCTCGTGTTATTTGTTCCGTCTTATGTTTGTAATTGTGTCCTAGCCACAATATTAACGCAATAGTAAATCAAATGTTAAATATGCATCAACATACTAAATTCATCAGCACTTTATCACTATCAAATCATGGCACTGCACATTATTTTTTTCCTTTAAAATAAAACTTCTTATTTATATTATTGTTATCACCTATAATTTTTTAAAATACAAAATTATTAGGAAAGTGGACAACTATAAAAAACGCAGACAATCAATTCGGCAACGTTTCAATCTTTTTATTAGG
Source organism: Venustoraphidia nigricollis (assembly GCA_034508555.1). Classification (NCBI taxonomy): domain Eukaryota; kingdom Metazoa; phylum Arthropoda; class Insecta; order Raphidioptera; family Raphidiidae; genus Venustoraphidia; species Venustoraphidia nigricollis. The sequence goes on from JAVRKA010000030.1 coordinate 1,482,232, forward strand.
GCTTCATCAGGTGTCTTGATTTATAATGTGTAATAATATTCGTTTATTTTACTCACATATGACTAACTTAAAAAACATGTTCTGTCAGCTATTTTAATTTAATAAAATAAAGAAATTTTGTAAATTATGATGAGTAAATCTGAAGGATGTTGTATAATAAAATAGTATTATTACACATTATAAATCAAGACGCCTGATGAAGACCTAATAAAAAGGTCGAAACGTTGCTGAATTGATTGTCTGCGTTTTTAATAATTGTCCACTTTCCTGATAATTATACAATTCTTATTTATTTTATTCTTTTTATTTATTGTAGATTATAGACGCTCGACAACTTAGGTCATTAGCATCTTAATTACATCAAATATCATAATCACTTAAAACTAAACGAAATCACGAAACATTCATTAGGAGAGGCAGGATTCGAACCAACGACAGTCAAAAAGCCAGCACGCTATCCACTGAACCACAGGGAGTTATTTGGACAATATTCATAATATTGCAACTAGCCGCTATACGCGGTTTCGCACCTGATTGAGATGACCTCGGCGACGACAACAGTAGTGAAACCTTCGGCTCTACCCTATTACCGTCTTACCGCGTGGGACTGCGCTCCACTCGGTATCAACCACAGTAGTGTGATGAACTCGGCAGCGACAACTGTAGTGGAGTCCAAAACTATCCTGTCTCTCAAGTTGGACCAAACAATACACATTTACAAAATTTCATTGAAATCGGTCGAGCGGTTTCGAAGATTACCGTGGACGAACATCGTGACACGAGATTTTTATATATGAAGATATGCCATGATTTTTACGAGTTTATCCGTTGACTGCATAATAATTAGAGCTATAATCAAATAATTAGTTATTTGATTCAATTTTAAGAGGAAGTGATATAGTTCAAGGAAGAAACCGTAACGTAAACATAACCTTCACATTACGTCGCAATTCATATTGTGCCACAAGCATTATACGCATAAGTGAATCAACATAAACCACTGGTGCAACTAATAAAAGCCCAATAGTTGCGGTCACGGAAAACTTGAGATGACTGATTGTTAAGCAAGCATTGGCACTATACAGAGTTTTTGAAGACTGACTGACAATAGCAATATTGTCCGCTCCGTCGGATTTACTTAGATCCATCGAGCAAATTACTACCATTAATGTCCGTATGTGCATCAGATGTGTTTAATTTGATGATTTAAATTACAGCAGGTCGACTACAATAACTTCCATATAAAATGCAATATGAAAAGTGGCCGCTACACATTTCGTAACATAAAATAATTAAAAAAATAGATGTACGATATTTTGGTTAACATCTCCAACAGAAACATTCTCAAAAAAAAAACTATATCTATAAGCATTAAAAAAACTCGAAACAATATAATTCCAAATTCCAAACAAAAATATCTTAACAAAAAACTCCGCAAAAACTCCCAAAGAATATAATTTAAAAACTTGAGTTTTGTGTGCTCAAGGGCACCTGAACTTATCGCTCAGAAAATTTCACACAATAGGAAATATATTTAGGGACACCTCCAGTTTGACAGTTTGTCTCCGAGTTCAGTTGCCAGACTGCGGTTTTTATGTTCAGAATAGTGCCCTTAATGAACTCACAAAAACTCCGATATGAGGAAATACTATGAGCAAAATCGTCACTAGTTACGTAATACAGACGGAAAAAATTATATTTAAGGGAATTTTGCAGAGCGTAAATAAAAAAAACAAATTGTTTTTGGAGACCGCAAAAGGAAAAAATTCTGTAAGATTTTAAAAAGTGAATTTTGACCTAAATTAGTACTATTCTTCACTAGTTGAGATGGAATGATAACATTAATTTTATAATTTTTTTTTAAGATTGAAAAAAAGGGCAAACCTAATTAACAGAATAGGGTTGTTTACTGCATTCAAATAAAAACATAATTTTAACTTTAATTGGTAGTTTCTATATGATAGAAATACTAAACAACACAATGTTTTTCCTTAATTTTAAGAAATTTAATTAATATTTAATAAATAAACCCTATTAATCACTCTCAAGTCACGTGACAACGAACAGCAATCAGAGCGCATGACGCCAGAGGATCATGAACAGCATCAGACACTGTAAAAAGGCTTCATTGTTTGGTTAATATTTAGTGTGTAATTTATTATTATTTGTTTATTGGAAACGTCAAAATTCATGTAACTATATAGCAACAACTACGAAACAACATTTCATCACCTCAGCAATTTACCAGCGTTTATGCGAGCACAGCCTCCTATTTTGTGACCATCTAACGTCACGGCAGTCACGTGACAATTATTGGCGTTTTGGACCGAAATTTGAAACGGGATTTAAAATACATGATTTTTAAGACTTGAGTCGTATTTAAATAAAAAAAAATAACATTTGTGGCTATATTAGGTACTTAGCACGATTTAAAACACTTTCCCAAAAATAGTCAACATCCCTATTCTAAAATATTCTCTGACTAATACTCATTGACTTTTTGCGATAAAAAATTGACCGATTAGCAAAGCAAAAGAACATAATATTACAAAGTCTGTAACATACCCCGTCCCATTTTATTCCATGAGAACTTCTATGTCTACTTTTTAGCAAGGGGGTGACTGATATTATCATAATTACCTGCATACTGAATGACCTATGTTTATCGCCCCCTCAGTCTGACGTCAGAAACATATACAAAATACGGCAGCGATGACAAGAAACGAACAGGGGGCTGTTTATTATAGGTACACATAAAAGGGGGAAAGCGTGAGAGCGTAAGTCCCTTCGCTGTTGTCTTTCACGTAAAAATAATTGAAAAATAAACACACATTAAAAATAAGGCATCGATAAATACTTCCTTAAAAATGTTCACTTTATACCAATTTGTACAGTGATTCATAAATTCGAATAATATTATTCAAAGACCGCATTATACAAAATTAAATTCAAATAAAAAATACTAGCCGCCCGGTCCGGCTTCGCACGGGTAGCACTAATGATCTAATTATATCTATTGCCATAAAAGATGAGAATCATTATCATGAAATCCTCAACGTGTATTGAATTTGCGCGATTTCAATCGCTTTTATAATGTGAATATTCAAAAATCCAAACTTCACAGCATCACCCGCTGGGCTAATCTGAAGACTGACTGAAAATTTCATCAAAATCGGTCCAACTGTTTTGGAGTCCATAGATAACATTATATACATCGCCTTTTATATAGGTACATATATTATAATTAGATTTTTTTTTATTTACAAACACATCAAAAGGACAAAAGCTTGCAACGACCTTGCGATCATTAGGACTGTTATCAATATTATATGAATAATTAAAATTAAACAACCATAGACAGACAATTGAAAAAATTTAATTTTGAGCGACGTTTCGGATCAGATTTGGTTCTTCTTCAGGTTCTAAATTGTCTGCCAATTAGACTGCATTTGCACGTATACAAAATTGTAGTTTTTTATCACAGTCTAAGGCCATCAAGCGTAAAAATCCTTTTAGGATATAGTGCATTTAGGCTAAGAGACCACAACATTCTATTTTTTTTCTCAGGTCATTGTCAAAATCTTTTGACAATGCTTTCTGCAACCCCTCATCAAACTCAGAATTTTAGCTTTGGTGCGGTAAATTTGCACAATATTTATGCTGGGTTGCAGAAAGGATTGTCAAATAATTTGATTTGACAAATGACCTTAGATTGTGAACACATATATTTCTCCATAAGAAAAGCGTTGTGGAATTTTCATTCAATTCTGTTCGAAAAATAATTTTGATCGACTGAAATGATATTTTTTCTAAACTGAGTATACGTGTATTTAAAATAATTATATTATCACAATCTAGAGTCATTGTCAAATTTAATTTTTTGACAATGTTTTGTGCATTAATATCGCACTTTTACCGAACTGTTAAATCCCAGAATTTACCAGATCGTGTTTGTGGCAAGTGCGTTGCCCTTCGACATTGACGACAGTTCACCAGATTGATTGTCTGTGCTCTGGGATCTTGAGACAGGGGACAGGAGTGAGCTGACTAATAGCAAACTATTAAACTTTAACACCTACTAATAATAACACATGCGCTCTTGCAACTGTCTGCTCTCCCAATACCCAGATTCAGAACGGTATCATGTCGCCACCATCCGCTTAATAAAAGTAGGGTCAGACCCATGTCAAGGCTAGCCCAATATCGTCCAATCACGATTATGTCGCCGTTTAGCTAGTATTGTTACACATTATCGTAAACTGTAAGGCCTAGACTTCACACATAGCAAGTCTGGCCCAATATTTTCCAATAATAATTATTGTGGTCGCATCGTCAACAACAATGATCGGCAAATGTTCGAGGCTGGACGGTATTGGAGGGCTGGTCAAAGCGAACGACAAATATCGACCGCTTCCAGCCCGAGTAAGTCTGAACACACAATCGTCAATAATGTTTCAACGCAATCAATGAAATAAGTGAAAGTATTTTATTTCAATAAACATATTTTGAGAATACGTATTTTGCATTTAATATTTTAATAATAACACAACTAAGTATATTGTACTTGAAATAGGAACTTAAGATGTCATTTGCATTTTTAAACGTTTTTATTTAACTTCACGTTCCGTATATTTGTTTGTTTGTAATTAATTGTAATCCACAATATTCATGGTTGTGTGTTTGATAAAATAATAATCAAAAGGTATTAAGAATTATAGTCTTATTTATATCTACTGCAAAATAATTGAGGATAAGTGTTCAGGAAGAAAATATTCGCCAAGGAACATTGCGTCAATGTATAGACAATTTCAAGTCATTGGAGTAGGGGAAGATGAGATTTGAAGAAAATATATTTGCCAATGACTATCGGGCCAGCTTTTGCATGTGTCTGGCTCTGCTTTAAACTTGTACCGCATTACAGAGATCGACTAGATGCTGTCGCTTTTGCCGGAAGATTTTCAGCTGCAGGAATGAGCATCCCGGTATAGTAGCTACAACAATCTGTTTCGAACCGAAGATAATACGTCAAACATGTTTTTATTTCATATTATAGGGATTAGAAGACGTATATTCATAAATAAAAATATTCTTGTATTTGAGCACCAAATCATGCTTCGATTTTAATATATTATGTTGCGTTATCGTTTCGGTTCGACGAGAAAAGGTTATTCTAGTTTTCGTCTCATTTTATTATTCTAACTCCACAAGTGGGGTGGTACTAATTTAGCTCAAAATTCCTTTTCAAAATTTTACAATATTTTTTCGTTTTGTGATCCCTGAATACAAAAAACATATTTTTGGAAATAGCCTGTTTGTTTGTTTGTGAACGCGATACAGATCAAATGGTGAGCGAATTGAAGCCAAATTTTGGGAGGGTATTTAATACGCAAATATGAAGACCCCTATTGTTTTTGGGGAAAATCAGCGCATGCGCAGGAGAGATATATGCTATAACGTTGTTTTTTATATTATGATGGTACACTTTTCATAACGGTTTATTATTCTGTTTATTCTTCCAAGACATTTTTTTCTAAAAAAAGTTTTTATTCTAAACATTACACTGATATATTTTGAAAATAAAAAAAATAGGTGTTCTTTCATTCTGAAGATCTGTCAAAAACAAATTAGTTAGGTAGCATGCTTTGGTTAATTTTTATACGTAAAACTATATTATGTAACCATGCAAACAAATAGCAAAGCTCATGATATTTATTACTAGTCGTTACCCGCGTCACCGCACGCTTTAACACAAATTTTATATTATTTATTATTTAACAGTATAATAGCTATCGTTTGCTATAATTCATTGTTGTAATGCTATATTAAAAAAAAATATTTTTCAAACTTCTGTCACCATCGGGACTCAAACCCGAATCTTTCTACTTTCACGGTGGAATGAGTTATCAATTACTTTACGGGAAACACAATTCATCATTTTAATCCTTCATATTAAAGCAAATACAACACTAAATGGCTCTCACATGAATTGAATTTAGTGTTGTATTTGCTTTATTATGAAGGATTAAAATGATAAATTGTGTGTCCCGTAGAGTAATTGATAACTCATTTCGCAGTGAAAGTGGAAAGATTCGGGTTTGAGTCCCGACGGTGACAGAAGTTTGAGAAATATTTTTTTCTAATATAGCATTACAACAATGAATGTCTCCTCTTAACAAATATAGCAGACGATAGCTATTATACTGGTAAATGAATTTAGCTTGTACGTAGCTATTGCGTATGTATATTTACTAATTATATTATATTAATACGCTAAGGTTAAGATGTTTGCCTCCCTTTTTCGAAAAAACCACACAATTGCTCCACTTAAATTTTATAACATTTTATAGATAATTGCTTGCTCTACCGACATCAACAACTAAAAAATCTATTATTGCTTTTGTTTTTGCAAAATTATTAATTATAACAATTATACATTTATTCAGTATATGCAGCAATGCTGCCATCTGACGGTTCTAACTTTGAAACAACGTCAACATGATTGACGGTCGGTAATTTTTAGTGTATTTGCCATAAGGCAACATACACTATTGGCGTCGGTCGGATGGCGGGACCTAGGGGTCGGACCAAAATTTCTCGCCGTTTCATAACCTTCTAAGCACTTTGGCACCATTTTTGGAAAAATTATATATATATGTATATATATATTTATATATATATATATTATATGCGTATATATATATATATATATGTGTGCGGGCAATAACTTTCGAAAGAGTTAATTGATTTTAACGAAATTTGGCCCACGTGTTGAAATCCATCACCGCAAGAAGCCTATTTAAAATGGGCGTAATCGGGCTATTTTAAGGGTAGTTTTTAGGGGTTGAAAAATGTTTTTGGGCCCCAAAATACCGAAAAAATTCTCCGAATCGTTTCAAAATTGACATTTAACCTTCCAGTAGTAATTAAAAAATGTCCCTAAAATTTTAAAAAAATCGACCCGACAGGACCGGACTTAAAAATTTTATGAAAACAATACTTTGCAGATAGTGAATTATTTACTGAAAGTTGTATATAATTTGGTATAGAGGTTCGATTGATAATAATATTGCAATTAAGAAAAAAAAATGTTATTTTAAGGGGTGTATTAAGGAGTCAAATTTTTTATTTTGCCGAAAAACCAACTTAAGTTCGCATAATAAAGCCACACTGCCTGTATTATCAAATACACTATATTGTCGGCAGGGTTTTGGCACTGCGACCCGGGTTTTTTTTTGTTGAATTTTTAATCAAAATTCACGTATAAATACTTTTCGTATAGTGGCGTTTCAGTTCAACGTTTTCGATACTTGCGCCTCTATATGACAGTTTTAGAAAAATATTTTCTTGAACCGTCACTGAGCTTCGTAATGTAATACAACAAAAAGAAGAAAGTTATAAAGAGTGTGAGAAATTAGAAACGTTATTTAGTGCGAATTATTCGCACAGGTACCGCTAGTTTATTATATCAGATGAATATTTTTGAAGCTGAATAGTCCAGTCGCTCAATCGGCTGGAATTTCTTAAATACATTATACAAAATCACGAAATACTAATCGTAAATTAGCAGGTAGCGGGCAAAGACGATCCATCCCTATACCCGGGATACTTATATGCCTTGTGTCCCATGGGAACTGGCTCCCGGATCGTGTAAGCAACATGCTATGGGAATGGGAACAATAATGTACTGCGTACCTCTGCTCACATGGGAACGACGGGATTGTACAGTGCGGTGAACGACTCCAAGTGTACCGGGATTAATCGCCGCTCTGATCTCAAATATCTGTATAATTACTCTAAAGTTTACAGAAGCTGAATTATAATCACACCAGTGTAGACGAGTGTAAAAACTGATACATTTTCGCAAGCTTTTATTTAACTTGCAATATATATTTCGCAAAATCTACATAGTGTTGATTCCTGGTGTATCCCCATCACATGTAGGTGTTTTCTCTGGAAAGAATGTCCGGTTAAAAACCCTATCACCTTTCTGAGTATCGGTCTGTTAAGTTTAATTAAATCCTACAATCATTTTCTTCCCATGCTTGTTACCTGAAACCAGATCCAAATCTGAGAAATGCTCCTCGCAGGTTCATTTCCTGACAGTTTGCTGGACATTTCTATAGGAAATTGCACAGACTGGTTCAGGTCCAATACATTTTTCAGAAGCTCCTTATCTGGCAAGGATATCTGCACAACAATTTTCTTCCCATGTTTGTTACCTAAAGAATTAAGGAGCACAGCAAATCGTCCAATTCGCGATAAATTGCCCAATCCACTGGGTTAGAATGGTTCATTTCCTGACAGTTTGCTGGACATTTTTATAGGAAATCCCACAGACTGGTTCAGGTCCAATAAATTTTTCAGAAGCTCCTTATCTGGCAAGAGTATCTGCACAACAATTTTCTTCCCATGTTTGTTACCTAAAGAATTAAGGAGCACACCAAATCGCCCAATTCGCGATAAATTGCCTAATCCACTGAGTTAGAATGGTTGGAGTTATAGAGCTCATTTGTATACTATAGTACTATAAAATAATATGGGGTGAACACTTACTACTTGAGTTGACATGCCGACTGCAATAACAAAATCCTGTACTCTCTGTAATGAGATGCGTCATCAGTTTGGTCATCATCATTACTATCTATCTCTTGACACCAGCGTCTGGTGTCTGTTCACTGCTTGTTTTACGCATTGCCGGGATAGGGGTGGAACTTGACACAGGCGTACAGGAAAATCTTCAACACTTGTCACTTACAAAAATTGTTGATACACTTATTTTATTCACCGTAATAATAATTTAACATACTGTCTCCAAGTTAGCGTTTATATTTGTTAATATTTCAAAGAAAGAGCAGCATCAAATTCAAACAAGGTGGAGATGTTATAAATTGAACACAAATGTAAGTTCTAAAAACACGACATAATATTTTTTCCATGCGCAGATGGAAGTAGAATCGACGGCCAATATAGTATATATATAGTATATATATTATAGTATAGTGTTTTCGAATACTGCTTATTTGAACGTGGATAAAATAATGGATTAAAGCCCCGCTACGTTCCAAAATCACCGTCGACAAATGTAATTATGATGAAAATACATAAAATTTAAGTATTGACATTACGAAGATTAAAACGGTACTACTGTATTAATTGTTCAATAATTTTTAAATGCAATTTTGAGAAAATACGACACTTTGACCAATGATAAATGAAGGTTACTTATTTAACTTAATTATTATATAATTAAGAAGTTATAAATATTATTATTTTTGTAATGATAATGGTCATAAATGCCAAATCACAATTTTTTTCTCTAATAAAAAAAAAAGAAATTCCAAGTCGTATTCTTGAGTTCTATTATTAATTCTTAAATTGATAATTTTTATCAAATCATAATTTCATACATTTTTTGATTAAAAATCGTGACATACACTAGTTCCGTTACAAACTGAATAATGGAGGGTGCTGGGTTTGAATCCCGGCGGGGGCAGATGTGATTAGGGCTTTTTCCTACTGCCTCTCGCCGAGAAACGGCAATTGCTGTACCGGCCATCTTGTTGAGGTTTTCTATGGTTTCTCTCAATTAATTCCAGATAAATATCAAGATGGTTCTTACTTCGAGGCCATGGCCGATTACCTGTCAAACTTCTATGATCTTAAAGTTGTTTATCTTATCCTGATGTCCTATAATACCTACATTCGCTCATTGCTGTTAGGTACTTAAGTTGAAGTTCAAAAAATAATGAATGGGTGGAAATAGTAATGACGTGAATGGCGTCTGTTATGACACTATGTCGACAAACAGACGTTAAACGCATTATTAATATTATTTAATTCGTCATAAAATAATGCATTACATACTAGGTACATAAACTACTATTCTTTACTGATTCTATGCTTATGTTGAAAAGTTTGATATTCCATAAAACGCATAAATAGTAGGTATATTACCTTACAAGGGCAGAAAGTTGAAATTCCTGAACTGCCTCGCGCATCATATCGTGCAGTTCAGAGCTTTCAACTTTCTGCCCGTGTGGTGTATACTATTTTTCTCTATACCCGGTCGAAGGTACGTACTTTTAACATTATATCAAAAGACTGATAGCTTTCAAGTGAGCAATTTTGAGGTTAAACGCAATAACAGCTGGTAGCTAGTACTGGCTGGCGGTAGTCTCACGTATCAGTGTGCACAAGAAAACTCTTTTGTTTCGCTGTTACTTTCTTTCGGCCCGCTGTTATAGATATTATGAATAACTCCAGCAGAGCATAAACGTTAGGCCGTCTGCCTTAAAATCGAAGCCGAAAGTACGTACTTTCGACCGAGCATAAAGAAAAAAATATCATAAGCCTCACCCTCATAAGTTCAAATAAGAAATGTAACTTCTTTAGTTTTTAATATTTTAATTACGGCGAAATTATTACGCATTTTAAGAGGCACATCGATGTTTATATCATGTGAAAATTCTCACATGGACAGATCGTCACATCCATACCATAGTTTTTATTTACATACTATAATCTACAGAAAAACATTTTTAATATCAATTGTCTGATCAACATCATAACCTCACATTAATGGGCGTTTCAGCATATACTTGTATTTAAAAAGTGTTTAATCCGAAAATTATACCGATATCTGAAAATAGAGAATATGATATTTAATATTATTCTGTCTGAATTTACATGAAATATATATTATGAGTTCCTACCGTTTGTACGTCAAATTACAGAAATTATTTTGTACTTCACACTTGTAAGTTTCATGCAAAGTAACTTCCCCTTTATTTGTTTATTCTACTCCCCCTCGATTTCTTACAATTATCAAACAGATACGTCTCTAAAGAAAGTTAAACTTTAAAAGAAACTTCGTACGTCTATGACTAGCTATATGAGTTATCCGGTCCCGAGTCCTGTTGGCGTTTCACTTCTCAGGCGTACGTGGGAGAAAAGCAAGTACTAAAATCACTTGTCGCACCGTATTAAAAAACTGTGTACACTCCAAATAACATTACCGTACCAACACAACGCCGACTCATATATGGACACGTCACCGAGATGTATGTGTGTGTCTAAGAGATCTGTAATGAGTTTTTGTACTTCATTTTATGTCTAAAGACGTTCTCTGGGGCACACTTAGGGAACAGTTGACTGTTATAGAAAAGTATAATATGATATAGAATAGTAAATAACATCGATCGGTATAAAAAAATCACATATTTACGATAAAAAAAAATAGAGTTTGAAAAACTAAAACAACACACTTTCATGAACTAAAAAATTCATAATAATTTGACAACAAAGTTAACTTTACTGTAAAAAGCGTGGGGTGCTATCTACTTAAATTTTCATAACAGTTCTACGTTTACAATTAGCTAGTAAATGAAAATTTTATTACCGATATTAAGCACTCCACGCTTTTTACAGTAAAACTAGTTTTGTTGTCAAATTATTTTGCATTTTTTAGGTCATAAGTCGTGTTGTTTTATTTTTTTAAACTCTTAACTAAAAAAACGATGTTGTATTTGACTATCGGGTAGGCAACGCAACTTACGTCACTGTACAGCTTATTCGCTTGCTTGCTGTAATTTTTCAAGTTTTTTTCCTGATAATGGGACAAACTTATTAAATTATTGTATTGTAATCGGTCCTTGATAAGTGTGCAAAGTTTCAGTTTAATCTGACATTTTGATTCCTTTACAAACAAACAAACATACAGGTGCAGCTAAAAAAAGCGTGTTAAACGTAGAGCTATTATAAAAATTTAAGTAGGTAGCAACCCACGCTTTTTACAGTAAAGCTAATTTTGTTGTCAAATTATTTTGCATTTTTTGGTTAATAAAAGCGAGTGGTTTTAGTTTTTTTAAACTCTAATTTTAATTATCTTAGGTAACGCTAGACATGAACCTTCACAGTGGTGAGACTTTTAGGTGAATCAAAGATAAAATTACCATTTAATTATCACCGATGCTTCTCTACTATTGTACAGTTCTTCTGTGGTAGTAAGATTTCATTAGCACTCAACATGAACAAGATCGATGTTATAATATTTTAATTACTGAATAGAAAAAGGGAGAAATGATAGGCTACGCTAAGCTCGCAACGTCGTGGCAATGCCCTGGAATTTATAGTTCAGGAAGTGGCTGGGATACTAGTTCTCATACCAACCATTAGATTTACAGACCGCAGTATTATTTATATTCAGAGAAAAACTTACATTACACAACAAATGCTAGCCGGCATAATTAAAGAAAATAACCATCAATTCTCTTTTATTATATTCTTTCAATTATTAAAAAAGTGGTCAAAAATGATTTTCTTATCAAACTATTTACTGGTTATTGGTTAATAAAGTTTTGAAAGTTAATTATAATAAAATTTCAATTAACTCGCATTTTATGATCATCTTGAGTCATTCAAAATTTTATTGTTATTTGCTTTCGATAGTTCTAAATTATAAATCATTTTCAAAAGTAATTATACTCGTATTTCTATATTTGAGTAGCTCTGATTTTTTCAATACAACTTTAAAATAAAAACCCGGGTCGCAGTGCCAAAACCCTGCCGACAATATAGTGTATTTGCTTGTATAGGGCCGTGTGGTTTTATACTTTTATTATGTGAAATTAAGTTTGTTTTGGGGCAAAATAAAAAATTTAACCCCTTAATACACCCCTTAAAATAACATTTTTTTTCTTAATTGTAATATTATTATCAATCTAACGTCTACACCGAATTAAATACACCCTTCAATAAATAAGTCACTATCTGCAAACTAGTGTTTTCACAAAATTTGTAAGTCCGGTCCTGTCGGGCCGATTTTATTTAAATTTTAGGGACACTTTTTAATTACTACTAAAGGGTTAAATGTCAATTTTGAAACGATTATGAGGATTTTTTCGATATTTTGGGGCCCAAAAACATTTTTCAACCCCTAAAAATTACCCTTAAAATAGCCCGATTAGGCCCATTTTAAATAGGCTTCTTGCGGTGATGAATTTCAACACGTGGGCCAAATTTCGTTGAAATCAATTAACTCTTTCGAAAGTTATTGCGCGTACACACATATATATATACGTATATAAATATATATATATATATATATATATACATATATATATATATATACATATATATAAACATTTTTAAAAATGGTGCCAAAGTGTTTAGGAGGTTATGAAACGTCGAGAAATTTTGGTCCGACCCCTAGGTCCCGCCATCCGACCGACGCCAATAGTGTATGTTGCCATATGGCAAATACACTAAAAATGTCAGTCAATTGAACGACAGGACCACTCCAAATGAGAGATGTGTCCTTATTTTCATCAGATAGTCTACAAAGAAATACACAAATTTTTACTCGTCGCCCTGCAAACAATATAATATTTAAATACAAGCATATAATTTGATAATGTCTGAAAAGTGCTTTTGAAATGTCACCATTTTTCAAAAGATAAAATGACTCAATGACACGTGAAACGAAATCTCTGCTTCTTATTAATAAACTCTGTAATGAGTTCTCATAGACTTTACTGGCGCTAATGCAAGCCACAGTATCATAAACAGTCTACAGATGTAAAATGTTTACTGGGAACTTATAAATACACCACATACACCTAGCCGCAAAGCAAGTGTTTGATTCAATTAGATTAGAGACGCCATCTTGTGGGAAATGTTTACTTTAAATCGTTCATTACAGATGTCAAGTACCCTAATATGACTTTGAAATAAACTGAAATCTCGCAAAAACAACTAATGAACTAGTCTAGTTTAATAACACAAAAACAGACCTTATTCGACTATTTTTTCACGCCAACGCTTTGAGAAAGTAAATACCCACATACTCTTATATATAGGGGGGGGGGGGAGATTCTGATTTTGTAACGTAGTAGGTATTTGTTACGGGGTGTTACAGCGTGACAAAGGGGGGTCAAAAATGAGTTAATTTCGAGTGATTTACCTATGTTATGGATAGTCTCTTAGAGAAGACAGTATGGCGTCATTTCTGCGCACAACCTGACTTTCGGATCAGAAGGGTCTTTGTTTTGTAACATATGAACATGGTTATTACTTATCAAGGTTACTAAAGACAGAGGTGCCCTCGTTCTGTTGGATAGTAGTGGGAGGATGCCGTCATCCAGAGGATTGTCCATTGCTATTGCGTGGTTGGTAAAAATATGAACGATCTCCAAGTTGACGTCATTCATTCACGCGGTAACCTGCGTATTTTTAATGAGTTTGATTACTTATTTAGTTCGCCCGTCGTCGTTAATCGAGATGCACCAGTACAAATAACGTATATGATTGCCCTTGTAATTACAAATCACGCTGCTACTGATCGCTTTTCCCACTCTTCTTACTACTCAGAGTCCCCACCGTGCTGTTATCTTCTCTAAACGATACTAGTCTGTAAACCGACAAAATATTGAGAATATTTTCAACCTCAAAAGTGTACCTCCAGCTAATTTTGCCACTGGACGATAAAAATCACTTCCAGTGAATTTCAATAATGCTATATTTTGATAGTAAAAAAAAGAATAAAAAATAAATCAAGTAGATAAAATCTTAGCTGGCTAATGGCGATGTTTGTAATAAAATGTACGCAAACAATTTGTTATAGTAACAGTAAAGATTTTGTGAAAAGAAATGACAAAAAGACGAATAACAGCGGTTCCAATTGTTAATTTCAACGAATGTCCATTTCACTCTGTAAACATGATTATGATGCTACTGGAGATATGCATAATTGGGACATACATACCACATGGTATGTGATCTGTGTCTAGACTACTGTAAATTACAATAAATTAACAAAATAAAATAGATGGAATAAACTCTATGCAGTTCAGTTCCTTTCATAAAATGATGTCCTCTCAGTCAAGAAAAATGATTGACTTATTCTTCAGATTGTAAAATAGGCACATATTATGCTGTCGGAAAATTTCGAAGTGTGGTTGCAAAATTCATTGTATTACTATTTTTATTAACCGAACTGGGTAGAGTAGTGGTGACAGCACTAGGCTCGCGTTCGGGAGGTACGGGTTCGAATCCCGGCGGAGGCAGATGTGGCTGGGACCTTTTCCTACTGCCTCTCGCCGAGCAACAGTAATTCCTGTACCGACCATCTTGATTGAGGTTTTCCATGGTTTCCCTCAATTAATTCCAGATAAATATCGAGATGGTTCTTTATTCAAGGCCATGGCCGATTACCTATCACACTCCCAGTTTCAAAAATTACCTACCTATCCTAATTTTCTAAAGTTCCTTCATTCGCCCATTGCTATTAGTTAAAAATGGAAAATATTAATGGTGCGAATGGCGTCTGTTATGACATAAAAGTCGACAAAAAAACGTTAAACGCATTATTATTACTATTATTATTTATTACTGTTTTTATTAGCTGCGATTAAGCATTACGCTTATCAAAATTTGGCATGCTGTTTAAAAATTTAAAAAAAAAAAATAATTTTGCCCTAAAAATTTAATCAAAAAACGTGATATTCGTCTATGTCTCTTTACAGCACGTCACGAGATTTCGAATTACGGGAAGGCAAATTAACATTTTTTAATTTTTTTCTTTACAAACTTAAATAAAAAATACTAGTCAATTTGGCTTGCTCAATAATTCTTTTTAGATTTATTTTTTTCTGTACAAAAATTTTTGTAAAATTTATGCTAATTTTGTCGTTTTTTTTGATAAACTGTAAAAACTTAGCTAAAATTCAAATGCGAAGAATGATACATATTTCTAGTTTAGTTTGTAAACATTACCATCAATGATTGAATAAGATTTTTGATAGATATTAGAGATTTTCGAAACGTAAGTGCAATTTACATGCATACACACACACATCCAACTACTCGTAACATAGAACTTTGCGGTTGAAAAAGGGGGCATATTGAACAGCTGATAACCAGTCATCTTAAGGCTGTCGGAACGCTCTAAATTTAAGCCACACTACAAGGTTAAAAAATGCTGTTGCAAGGGTACCGCTGTCAATTGATTACTCTAAACTTTGGAAATATTTTGAAGATTTAAAAACTTTTCCGAAAAAGGAAGAGTCGCTTTAGGTTTGTGATGGAACAATTTTGTGAAATAAGTACGAATAAGGTCGTAGTGTGACATTGAAAACGTGTGTTTTTTTGGCACAATTAATGCCAACTTTTTTCCAGTAAATCGTACTTAAATTACAAAAGTAGTCCATTAGAGATCTAGATTTGTCCTTTATCTTCCTTATAGAGAAAGAATGTTTGCAAAATGTTGACGAATAAGTCTACAATCAGTTATCAGCCGAAGCCTTATTTTTGGCTTAAATTCAGAGCGTTCCGACAGCCTTAATGCATGAATACTGTATTTATATGAAGACAAACCAAGGTCATTGTCAAATCAAAATTTTTGACAAAGCTTTCTGCAACCGAGCATAAGTCCGCCCAAGCACAGTCAGCGTTCGATTGCAAGAAAAAAACGGGCGTTTATTCAATATGTCTGCAAGGAATGTATAAAATTGTAATTCCATTGTGTAACATTGTCATCTAAAGTTTGATGAGATACACGCCTTTACCTTATAACAAACTATTGTGTTCATCGGCCGCATTAATAAATTCCTGTGTCATGTCATGTTTTACATCTGTCTTTGTCCAACGCGTATCTATCTCACACGAGATGGAGAGAGAGAGAGAACAGCCGCGCGCGAACACACCCATTGTCCTGAGATTTGCTATTATTGCTCTAGAATCTAGATTAATATTGTTGATGCTGGTGTGTTGTTGAGGGGCCACGGGCATTACGGAGTGTTCTGTGTTGATTATAATAGCTGATATATAAGCACAGATAGAGGTAAGGTTGGGTAATGCAAACTTGGAAACCTACACGTTGATCCAAATGGTCATGCTATTGTTCTGTCCACTCCTTTGACCTTTTTTGAATAAATATTATGTAGACATTCAACGCAAATCAATAATAAAAACCCGGGTCGCAGTGCCAAAACCCTGCCGACAATATAGTGTATTTGCTTGTATAGGGCCATGTGGTTTTATACTTTTATTATGTGAAATTAAGTTTGTTTTTGGGCAAAATAAAAAATTTAACCCCTTAATACACCCCTTAAAATAACATTTTTTTTCTTAATTGTAATATTATTATCAATATAACGTCTACACCGAATTAAATACACCCTTCAATAAATAAGTCACTATCTGCAAACTAGTGTTTTCATAAAATTTGTAAATCCGGTCCTGTCGGGCCGATTTTATTAAAATTTTGGGGACACTTTTTAATTACTACCAGATGGTTAAATTTCAATTTTGAAACGATTCGGAGAATTTTTTCGGTATTTTGGGGCCCCAAAACATTTTTCAACCCCTAAAAACTACCCTTAAAATAGCCCGATTAAGCCCATTTTAAATAGGCTTCTTGCGGTGATAGATTTCAACACGTGGGCCAAATTTCGTTGAAATCAATTAACTCTTTCGAAAGTTATTGCGCGTACACATATATATATCCCCTAGGTCCCGCCATCCGACCGACGCCAATAGTGTATGTTGCCATATGGCAAATACACTAAAAAAAATAGAATAGAAAGAAACCATCTCACAAAAACACTTTTTGAATAAATTTGCTATTGATGATTGAATTCTTGACGAGACAAATGTAATAATAAATATAAAATTCCGGGTCGCAGTGCCAAAACCATGCCGACAATATAGTGTACTTGCTAATATAGACAAGCAGTCTGGTAATATTATGGGAACTTAAGTGTGTTGTTAAGCAAAATAAAACATTTAACCTCTTAACACACCCCATAAACGTGTTTTTTTTCTTAATTGCAATATTATTATCAATCTAACGTCCACACCGAAATAATGCACCCTTCAGTAAATAAATCACTATTTCCAAATTAGTATTTTCAGAAAATTTGTAAATCTGATCCTGTCAGCTCGATTTATTAAACTTTTTGGGGGCACTGTTTAATTGTTAATAAAGATTTAAATTTCAATTTTGAAACGATTCTGGAAAGTTTTTCGGTAATTTTGGGCCCAACACTTAAAACCACCCTTAAAATGGTCCGATTGGGTCAATTTTAAATAGACTTCGTGCTGTGATAGATTCCAGCATGTGTAGGTACTAAACTTAATTCAAATCAATTAAGTCTGTCGAAAGTTACCATGCCAATATATATAGGTATAACTAGCGACCCAGTCCGGCTTCGCCCGGGTGTAAATGTAATATATAGGAAATAAAAGATGAGAATCATTATCATTAAATTCTCAACGTGTATTGAATTTGCGCCAATTCAATCGCTTTTATTTGTGAATGTTCAAAAATCGAAGAAAAATCTTATTTCCCAAAAAGAAATTTAAAAAATTCTGTTGATCCGATCGCTACCAAACTTCAGAAGATCACCCGCTGGGCTAATCTAAAGATTGTCTGAAAATTTCATCAAAAATGGTCTACCCGTTTGGAGTCCATAGATTCCATATACATCGTTATTATCTATATATATAGATTATTAAAATGTAAAAAGTGGTTATTGTGACATAACGATAATGGTTGGACATATAGTATCGCGAAGTTTTTTGTAGTTATTGAGATGTTCTTTAATATTGTAGAACATACTTTTGTTCTATCATCAATAGTTTTCGCAGCGCATGCGACGAAAGATGTTTTATAGCATTTTTTTACACCTTGGGTTACGTTACTAAAGTTTTAGTAAGGATCCCTAATATTTTCTAGCAAAAAATATAGCCTTTATTACTCAGGGTGAATGTAGCTTCCTAATGGTGAAAGAATTTTTTAAATCGGCACAGTAGTTTTTGAGTTTATTCATTACAAACATACAAAAATACAAATTTTTCCTCTTTATAATATTAGTATGATGTATATATAGTGCATACTATCGACATCGGGCGGAATATCTTAAACACTATTAGTTCAGGCATTTCTGCGCCTTAGTGTGTACAACTATGGCTGCCATAACTAATAATAAAAATCAAATCAAGTTAATAAATATTGTATGGTGGTATGAGCCCTTTGTGTGCGAATCCGACTCGCACTTGACCAGTTTTTTATCACATTAATACCTACCACTTCGTATAGGTAATGGATCATTTAAATAAATAACTCCACGTCAAGTATATTAACAATAGACGTATTGTTAACGTCGTATTTTTATAAGCGCTCCATCCTTTGGAAGGCGTTGGTGTACATGTACAATCCAACGTTCGTGTCATTGTATTTTGTAATAATATTTCGCCGCGGTCCGCGCACGATCTTTCAACCGATCGCGTGCGAGAAACGCAGCATGTCCGTATATTCAACATCACAGAATCCGGTAAGTGTTAACCGTTGGGCGTTATCGAGATAAATAGCCGTCTCCACAATAGGGATGTTGACTATTTTTGGGAAAGTGTTTTAAATCATGCATAAGTACCTAATATAACCACAAATATTTATTCTTTTTATTTAAATACGACTCAAGCTTTAGAAATCATGTATTTTAAATTTCGCTCCAAAACGTCAATTCTTGTCACGAGGCTCATAAACGCAGTTAAACTGAAGAGGTGATTTCGTCATAGAAATTTTTGAATAAATTACACACTACATGTTAACCAAACAATGAAGTCTTTTGACAGCGTGAACAGCGTCCTTATCTATGACCGCGTCTGATGATGTTGATGAGTCAGTGACGGGACATGATTGGTGTTCGTTGTCACGTGATTTGAGAGGGATTTAATTACGTTTTACTTATTAAATATTAATTAAATTCCTTAAAAATAAGGAAAAATATTGTCTTTTTAGTATTTTTATCATAGAAACTACCACTTAACATAAAAATTATGTTTTTATTTAAATATAGTCAACATCCCTATTGAGATTTATATTACACTTCATAAATCCAGAAATTGAAATAGTGTTGTAAGAACTAAAGTAAGCAGTAACTTTAAATAAATGAAAACTTCAAAATTGAATTATAAATAATTCGTAATGAATTGTTTTCTCAAAATGTAATAGCTAAGAAGCCTGATGAAGATATCATGGATATCGAAACGTTGCTAATTTAGTAATAAACATTTGTGACATAATTGTTCAAGCATCTCATTATAATTTCGAGCATGTAATCATACGTTAAAATTTTTTAGAATGTTTTAATAACGACTTTCAATTTTTCTCGTAACTAAGGAAAGCAATTTACATTATAGACAGTGAGAGGGTTAATGTAACAATGCTTGCTTTTTGTCTTTTTACCGTTTGAAGAAATTTAAGGAAGAGAAAAATTGGAGAGTTAAAAATAAACTTTAAAACAGGCGTAGGTCTATGATTACAGGCAGCTATTATCATGAGAAAACTGTCTTGTAATTAAAAACAATAATAATATTAAATTTACGAAAATTTCGGACACGTTAAAATTTCACTTGCATTCCAGATATGTCCGGAAAAATTCGAACGTATGGCAACCTTGGCAATGACTAAGTAAGAAAGGTCCGTCATTAACGAGCTAAGTCGCCGTGTAAAAGTTATTTTAATATAATAGTAGGAGCGGCGACCGTAAAAAGTGCTTTAGATTTTATAGAGGATGAAACTTTTGGACAATATAGTACAAACTACAAATGGTGACTTCGATCACTTGCCTAGGCAACTCTGAACCGACAGCAAGGAACCGATACTTGCGGTTTTTATTTTGAAGTAGTTACTGAGTTGCCATTATGTTTTAAGGCAGCAACCATATGTATTTTTAAAAAACTCTCACCGACCAACGAATGATCAAATTCTATGGGATTAGTAACCACATCAAAATGAATATCGGAAGTGAATCAGGTACTCGCAGGATTGCCTAGGCAAGTGATTGAAGTCACTCTATGTAGTGTCTTTTCTGGAAATTTCATGTTTCATAAAATCTGGGCGAATTTCTTACGCCCGCTGCTTGGACCATATAAGACATTATAATATGTAAAATGTATTTGGTAAAAAAAAACTGTCAATAAAATCGTTGAGGCAGCCATGTGTGACGCCGTGATGCATTCTAATGCTTCGACGGACAATTATTATACGCGCGGCGGCTGATAAAATGCCCGCCCATTCGTTATGAAACTCACACGCAGAGTTGTGATCGAATGCGACAACCGATCGTAGGACGTCGATAAGTATCTGAACGGAAAATGACAGTAATGAACGTTAGTGATTTGTTACCAACTTAACTTCGCTAGACAATTGCTCATGACAATATTGATTAATTATTATTGATAATAGTAATCACAGTTCCTTTCTTTTTCATTAAAATTACGATCACAGTTAGTAATTTATAGACCTGTGACAACTCGTATTTAATAATAATAATAAAAATGCGTTTAAC
The DNA here is from genome assembly GCA_034508555.1 of Venustoraphidia nigricollis. Classification (NCBI taxonomy): domain Eukaryota; kingdom Metazoa; phylum Arthropoda; class Insecta; order Raphidioptera; family Raphidiidae; genus Venustoraphidia; species Venustoraphidia nigricollis. The sequence goes on from JAVRKA010000030.1 coordinate 1,503,582, forward strand.
GTCCGTTTCTCGACTTTATGTCATAACAGACGCCATTCGCACCATTACTATTTTTTCATCTACCACATCCTGTTATTTTCTACATAATAGCAATGGGCGAATGAAGGAATTATAGGAAATTAGGATAAAGTAGGTAATTTTTGAACTAGGAGTTTGATAGGTAATCGGCCATGGCCTCAAATAAGGAACCGTCTCGATATTTATCTGGAATTAATTGAGGGAAACCATGGAAAACCTCAATCAAGATGGCCGGTAGAGGAATTACCGTTTCTCGGCGAGAGGCAGTAGGAAAAAGTCCCAGCCACATCTGCCCCCGCCGAGATTCGAACCCGGTACCTCCCGAATGCGAGTCTAGTGCTGTCACCACTACTCTACCCAGCTCGACAACTCGTATTTAAAAAAATGTATTTTGTTGACTCTCGGTATCAATAAATTGATGAGCGTATAAGAAAATTATTCGAATGTACCCAAATTAATATTAGCATCCATGTTGGATAAGTTTGGATAAAATCCGTGACACAGGATCAATAAAACAGGAATACTGGGATTAAAATTGCATTTTCACTAACGTTTCGGTACGCTTTGCACCATCATCAGAGTTCAAATGCTGAAGATGGTGCAAAGCGTACCGAAACGTTAGTGAAAATGCAATTTTAATCTCAGTATTGCTGTTTTATTGATCCTGCGCCAACATTCATCAAGGATTACATCCACTCTAATTAATTTCTTTTAATTAGAGTCAACCTCGTATTAACATCCATAATTTAAACAAATACAGAACAAAAATCGCAGGAACATGGACGAAATAAAAAATGCTTATTATAATCAGTACATTTTTATTTTAGCGATGTTTCGTTCAATAATTATTTGATCTTTATCAGGCATCATAGTAAGTAGGTACTCCACAAAAAACATTAAACAATAAGGCACTTTACAATCCATTACAAGTTAACAAGATTTGGCAGAAACCATTAATCATAAAAAATATTTTTTTTTTCAATTCAAAATAACAAAATTAAAATTTGACAATGTACAATACTCATGCCAGTTACGCATTTAATGTTTAGTACTTTTTATTGCCTATAGAGTTTCGTTTTTTTAGATGAGAGGAAATGTTCATATAGATGCTAGACTGCCCGTACTGCTTAGCGTGCTATATTCTCTCTAAAAGAGGATCTAATAGCTAAAACCCCTCTTCTAATATATTTTCCAAAACTATTAACTGTGCGCAGTTAGTAGAGAAATTCAACTAAGGTCCTAACGGAAAACATAATAAAACCAATAACACTACTGTATTATTGGTAAATTAATTTGAATAAAAATTTTTAGAAATTCGGTTACCGTTTAAATATTATTAGAAGGTTTTATATATCGTTGCGACACCCACGTTACAAAATGCAAACGGTCCACCACACCCAACGTAAACGACTGAAATCTCAAACAAATGAACGTTTTGTCGCGAGATAACAAAAGAGTCTCGCACACCGCATTACTGTTATGAGATATTGCTGATTGCATGTCATGCTGGCAGGACAAAGCACCAAGCTCAGGCGACGTGTGCTGTCCCATATTGTTGTTTATTTGTTTATTGCACTGCATGCCGGGTAATTTGATATAAATTATATTAAACATTGCTGTGACGTGTCATTTCATCTCCAATCTTCATTAACATGCAGTCGATTTAATCGCCACTCAAGTGAAAACTCTACACTATACGATAAAACACTACACTCTATTAATTATCTTAAATTACCGCCATTACGCGTACAATTTCATAATTTTACAATAGCAGCAAGTAACCACTGGCTTATAAACGTGCAATACGTCCTCTGGAAAGATAAGGCCAGAGTCGACTTGTGCGTCAAGGTCCACACCCACTGATTCGGATCGGCTCGACACGGCGATGTATACGCAAACTGGATTCGAGTCGACTTATAGCGCATCGGAACTCATTTAACTACATGTATCCCAAAAACTGACAATAGTGCCAAGTCGATCCGGTTCGATTCAGTGGGTGTGTAAATTAAGGCTGCACCTATATTGGATCCGTATTTCTCCCGATCCAATTATGTATTCCAAAGTCCGTCGTTAGTGCCTATATTGGTCTCGATCGAGTAGCGACTCTGATGACGCTATTTTGTATTGGCTTCTGGTAGAAAAGAACGTTCTCCTTAATAAAAGACGTAGAGTAGAAGTCTGAAGTGGATATTTTTTTAACTTGCTAGCCTATACTTAATTACCTGAGAAATTCAAGGAGTCTGACATGTTTTGGGATGCATACCATGAAGAACGTTGGGAACTACCATCTTACTTAAAAGTGGCCCTGAACATATCCTTCAAATGTTTCTACCGCTCTCAACAAAAGGAAAAAAACATATTATTGATCTGCACAACAATGCAATAGTATAATTTACAATCATAAATAATAATTGTTAGAATGTAATCAATATAAAAAGCAATTAGTGGATACAAATAATATCTCAGTCGGCCATCTCGTTTTTAATCACTTGTACGTATCTATGTCTGTCTGTTCCCAGCGCAATGCATTTGCAGTGCAGGCACACGCTGACCCTACTGGGCTCCTGCTGCTGCGCTGCATTCATTGTGCTACTGAATCAACACTTTTAATTATCTGCAGTCTACACATCAACAGAGAGTTACTAACATTGTTGATTACTGTTATTAATTATTACACCTGTTCGTCGATACTTTTGTCTACTGCCTAGTGTGTGATTGTTGCCACTGCACTTATTTGACTTATAGGGGGCTATTGGCATTCAAGTCCAGGGCGTAAAAAACCAAAAACAACAGTTGGTTGGACTTTTTAATTAAAGAGAAGAGTGATCTGCTATTAGTTTTTGGCCGCATATTTCAAGGTCAATGTTAACACTCGTACAAAATAATTAACTTTTTTGTCTCCGCAGTGCAATTACTAAGTTATTATTTATTAAGTAAAAAATCTTGCGTTGCATTCATTTTTGTAAGTTATGATAAATGTGTACCTTATTATATTATACTAGCCGTTACCGACAGCTCTACCCGCGACAACGTAATGAAGCCTTCGGTTCCACCGTATTTAGCGAGTTACAACAAAGTTGATATAATTTGCACTGATTTTTCACTCGGCACTTGGTAGAACATCATTAATACTACAGTAGGACCTCGATAAGTTAAAAACCTCTGTAAGTTAAAAATTTTTTGAATTCCCTTCCCCTGAAAGCATAAAACCTCCATAAGTTAAATCACAAAACCTCGGTAACTTAAACAAATATTCTGAACATCGCCCTCCATAAGTTAAAATAATATTTTGGTGACCTCCATAAGTTAAAGTATTATCAGTTTCATCATGTCTCAATGGGTAAGTATCCAAACAAAAGGTTTTGCCAAGAATTTAATTGATTTTCACTTTAGTCTTCCACTAAATCGCTTTACGTAATTGCTGTGCGCAACAAATATTAATTAACGAGTGAAAGAAAAATAAAATGATGCGAAAATTGAACACATTAACCGTTAACGTATTCTGATAAGTTAAGAAGTATTAAAGTAGTGAAAAGTGGTTCAAGAAGAAAATATTTTGCTGCTTAGGTTGGAATTTACAAGAGTACGTTGTCACTTATTATGAAAAATGAAGGTAAATTATTGAAGAAACAAGAATTAGGAGTCGGACTTCAATACAAAAGAGGCAGAATATCAGAGTTTTCGGGGTTGCAACAGTGTTTGTTTACGTGATTTAAGCAATGTTGCGACAAAAATATCAATATTAAAATCAATATATAAAATCAATAGAGCAAAATGTTGACGAATAAATCTACAATCAGCTATCAGCCGAAGCCCTATTTTTGGCTTAAATTCAGAGCGTTCCGACAGCCTTAATAACAACTGCACGTAACTATATGTACTAATTAATTAAACAATTTCTACTTAATACGCGGCATAAAATGTTTCGCAACCGGTCATAAAATCTACTAGCATTCGCTGCAGAATAATCACAATTGAAATAAACCATTTAAACAAACCATTCGCAATTATAATAAATCCAGATACAAAGAATGTTATGACTTTATGAATTTACAATAATTATTATGTTATTTTTAAAGAGCATAAAACTTTAATAACTCAATGCAATAAGAAAAAACAACGTTAATCAACGTTGGTATACGCGTTATTGTACAACGTCCATGCTGTGGCAGTACAGGTCTGTTGCATCATATCTGTCCATTTATCAGGAGAACTACTGTTGAACTCTTCAAGTCCTGAAACCCGTTTCGTTTGACAGTTTGTAATAGCCGTACGTAAAGTAATGGAATAGCACAGCTGTGAACGGGTAACAGTACCAGTTCTAGACAGGGCCGTCTTTAACCTATTACAGAGGACTATTTTGTTAAAACAGGCAAAAGGAGTATACAAGCAAAATTCTTCAACAACCTTGAATATGATTACTTGGAAAAAGAGCTTAATTACTAAGCAAATCAATAATTAACAAATATATTATTAAAAAATATATCGATATATTTGTCGGCAGTATCGGTTAACGCAGGCCTGGGCAAATGGCGGCCCGCGGGCCGAATCCGGCCCGCGGTAGAATTTTGTCTGGCCCGTAAAGCATTGTATATATTATTATTAAAAACACAAATATTAGTTTTTGTCTAACATAAATTGGTGCATAAAAAATATTAAGCAATACTTATACACATTATCAATTTTCAATTTTTTTATTCAAATGACTTGATAAATAAATATTTTGATTCAAAAATGTTGGTTTTAAAATTCATTAATTGACATCCTTAGCAAAAACTATACTTAAAATTAGAAAAAAAAACTGTTTGGCCCGAGGTCAAATTTTCATCTGCAATGTGGCCCGACTATCAAAATATTTGCCCACCCCTGGGTTAACGGATGCTGATCTGGCACTTGCCCAGAGTGCCCAGTAGAAAAGAAGGGCCTGGTTCTAGATAGGGATTAAAGATGGGATATTTCGAATGAAAATTATCAAACTATTCGATTATTAAAATATCTCGAGAGGTTATTCAAAATCATTCGAATGATTTTTACCCCTACGAGTTACGACTTATAATACAATCTCCAGTAATAAATTATCATACTACACCCTTTCTTTACTCTTTAAAACACTGCATCTTTTATGATTATTATGATTATTTAGTCTTTTATCTGCCTCTGTTTTACGAAGCACTACATGCAGGTGACTTTCTCAAGTTTCATAATCGAAAATTATAATAATCATATCGAAATTCATGGACAAATAGAACGAATTTGTGGTTTCACTCACATCCTAACAACTCGAGATGCTCATATGCATTGCACAGTATATTGAATACGATTGCTTGCGTTTTTTTTTTATCTACACCTGTACTATGAAGCACTGTAATGCAAGTGACCCTCTCAAAACCAACAGTAAATTTTTTTCAAGAGTTGAAACATTAATTAATTCGCGCATAGTACCGACAAGTCTATTATTAGGATCTTATATCAGCTGAAGGAATCATTTCGAATGAATCATTCAATTATAAAAAACATTCGAGTAGCAACCTTTCGTTTATTAAAATCATTCGATTATTTCCAAGTGATGTAAAATTACCGGTTATTTATGATAATAACCATTTTAGCGGGATAATTTACCGTGAATTAACTGGCTATATATAAAAAATATACAAAACAACATGGCGGTTGCGGTTTGTGTTTCTCAGAACAACAAAAAAACAAAACAATAGAGTAGTTTTCCACAGTAGAATCGAAAGAATTAATCGTTTAAATAATGTATTTATATATTTACATGTAGAATGTGGATATTGGTTATAAAATTGGAATTAAAATCTTGACTAAAAATTGCAATCATGCGCAAAACTTTCTGCGCAGTCTTGTGTAATAATATTTATCTGGATATTTTACCCGTTAAAATAGTAGTAGTTCATTTTTACGTCACTAGATTAAACAGATCAAAAAACAAAATATTTTTTGAAATTGTTGTATGCGAGGAGAGGTTTTGTGTCTGTTGGATCAGTTGGATGAAGGTGGGACCGGTCCAGTTAACCTTTTGTCAAACAATACTAACAGAGCTACGACTGTATAGACCAGATTCCGCAGTTTAATTGTCACAATGTTGAACGTATTATTATAACCGTATACTGTGAAACAAATATGGATGACCTGATCTCGACACAGATAACCATGTTGTATTCTCGGAATTTATGATCACACCAGTTTTATATGAAGCACATTTTTATAATATCAAATATAACACTTCTTGTAAACGGTTACATTTTTTTCTCGGAAAATATCATAAAAATGTTAAAATCATTTTAAACAATAAAAAATAATTTACTGGGATTTCTATAGCACCCGGTTATATAAAAATTTGAAATGTTAGCATTGAAGCTAGAAATAGCTCATAGTAACTTTTATTTCTTTTTTTGGCAGGTCTTTTTATGTTGTGTGCATTTGTTGTTGTCGACAATTACATAAAGCGGTTCTGATTCAGTAGTTATTCTTTTAAAATCTAAAGAGATATGATTTTTTAATTTTATTGTAGATAATAGACGCTCGGCAACTTAGGTTATTAGCGTCTTAATTACATCAAATAACACAATCACTTAAAACTAAACGACATCACAAAACATCCATGAGCAGTGGCTGGATTCGAATCCACGACAGTACGGTCAAGAAGCCAGCATGATAATCACTGGATTACACTGTCCTTCCTAAAGAGAGATGATTACACAACTTAAATTAGTTGTTTGCACCTCTTCGGCAATTTTCTATAGTAGCATGGTTTATTTAAGCTATGGCTTAAAATTTAATTGTAGGATAGAATGAGAGTTTATTATTTTGTAATTTACATATGTACACTGCAACCATTCATTAGGAATTGCTTAACCAAATATTTTTTCTGAAAAATTATAAAATTCAAACTTTCAATAATATTACATGTCATTTTACAATTTTTGAAGATATGTTTTTAGCGAAGCCTATGAACGTAAATGCAAAACTCTAGCTACAGATGGCCAATAAAAATTCCATCGCATAAAACCCATTAGTATGACTGAATGGCCAATATATTATTGAGCATAATACTCACACTAAAATAGAGATGCACGTTATGTGACCAGGCGGTTTAGTCCACCTACCTTGCAACTACAAGGTGTTTTATTTGACCCCCGACAACGGCAGTTTTTTTTTTAATTTTTTGTGTAGGTATAGGTAAATTTTATACATTAATATAAAGTACGTAATGAGCGTAGCTTCCGTCGTGTGTCCACGACCTGACGCACCTCTTTTTTCTAGTCTGGAATCGTTGACCTATCGGATCTGTTCAGTTCTGAATTGCAAATAAACAAAATACATTTGCCACACTTACTTTCTAATGTTTATTAAAAATTGTGTTCTAGATATAAATAAGCCTTAAGTGTATCTCTATGCTAACAATACCATTGTTGAATTACCGTTTATTTGTGTTGTCATTTCGTAAACGTCGGTTTATGTAGGCGATTCGGGCCCACATACTACCAACAAGAAAGAATGAAATAACAAACGTGCTCGTATAATGTGATCCAAGAATAAACAGATAAGAATAAAAGATAATATGCCTTCTCGACATTGCATTTCTGTGGTCCTGTGGTAAAACTGTGTATGTCCAATTTTTTGGTATAGCTTTGCCGTCTTCAGATACACTTTTTGATTATGTTTTGTGTTACACTTTATTAGAATGTGCAATTCCTAAAGCAATATTAAGGGGATATTTTCTTCGAAAAATCGATTTTTTTCATATTTCAATAGTAAAACCTATCGAAAATATGCTGTGAAAAATAGAGACCGAAATTCCTAGTTTTAAATAAGTTACAACTCATAGTCGCCGACGCGCCGTAAGAAACTTGTCGGCTCTTGAAACTTTAAACGCATTTTTCTGGAAACATTATTTTCTAAAACTGTCATGGTCCTAAAAAAAAGTATTCAACCGATTGCTTTGAAATTTATATATGTTCTTCTACTCATTAATGGTTATCGGCCGTACCAAAATTGCTTATTTTCGAAAATATTTTCTTATTTTTTTAAACGATTTTTAAACAAAAAAATTAACAAAAAACACAAACAATTTTTCTACAGTCCGCCATTTCTTTTTTCAATGAAATTGATTAATTTTGGTAGGGTCGATAGCGACATACCTACTGAACAATGATCCATTCGATTTTTTTATTTCAGACATGAACAGCCGCTATTACCATGACCAGCGACCTGCTTTTTTTTAGTGTCTTAATTTAATTTAAAAAAATATATATAAAAAATGAAGAATAAGAGAAAAAAAAATTGTTTACACAGTTTAAGATACAAATAAAAACATATAAAAAAATTAAAATGATTGAACGTTATTGTCGTCTAAAAAAAATTCCCTAAAAAGAGGTAAAATTTATGCGTTCACATGAGTATGCCCCCTTAATTTTAAAGCGCCGTAGGGGTGTTGGTCACCCCCTTCCCCATGAAGGTGGCAATCAGAAAGCATTGTCAGTATAGAGTGACTATAGTAAGGAGTGTGGCCAATGCATCCGATCGCCGCCATATTGAGCCGCGACTGCGTATGTAGCGCCTGCGCGGTCACTCTATACAGAAGCAGCTGACAGTTATACACTGCGTATAAAATTGGTTTTGATGAATGAGTGAGTATCAAAATACGTGATTTCTTAAATTTTTTAGAGTGCTATGCTTTTAGAGCTATAGGCATTAGTATTTGATATTAATTTCAACTTGATACTGCTAGTTATTCCTGAGAAAAAGTGTCTTGATAGACAGACATACGGACGGACAACAGAATAATTCTATAAGGGTTCCCTTTTTATAGAAGTTAAAACTTTTGTAGCACCGCTGTGATTTGAATCTCGATGAAACGGAAAAGCGACACTAAAAAAGACAAACATATATACATCTATAGGATTTAGCCTGCGAAAGAATAAGATAGAATATAGATATACAGTGTTTCCTATTATCTTTGTGCCGTGCTTTATAGCCTCCCCACTATTGTCTGCCAAGGGTTGTACATATGTGCATTCGTCTCATTCTCTCGTAGTTTAGTTTTCTGAAGGTTTCACTTCTATTGCGTGTGAACTGCACACATGTTTCTTTTTATTTTATTATCTTTTTGAAATACAGTATCCTTAAAAACTATCAAAAATTCGACATAAACAGTTCTGTCTTGTAGCCAGAAATTTATACGTGTCGTCTGACTTGTTGTGTGTGGTTTCGGTATCATAAGTCACATGCAACCCTCTAGCAGCCAGTTAATGCCCTTAACGTCATACCTGGAGATGACAGGTAAACCGCTGGGGCTATCATCATTATCATTGGGCTTGACAGCGTTCGTCAAACAAATGCATTCAAAACGCTGTCAGGGAATTTCTCGAACATGTAACACTATGCCCTTCGCACACGAATCGACTGTTTCGCAATCAATTTCAAACCTATTCAGGATACAACTATTCTGCAATCGGTTGAGGTTCTTTGTCGCGTACACGAGAGCGACTGACTCTGAATTGGTAAAAAAAAAATCGCAATAACGTGCAACTGAAATCGTAGTCGACAAGCAATTTCAGTTGCATGTTGTTGCAAGCAGCCATCTTCACTAATTCAGAGTCAATCGCCCTCGTGTAAAATAACTTAAATCGATTGCAAACCGGTTGCACAATAGTCGCATCCTGAACTGATTTGAAACTCAGACTACGAATTTGAGTTTCAAACCGGTTCAGGATGCGATTGTGATCTTGAGCACATGCGACAATGGGAAGCCACACATGGGTCGACAGAAATAGATTTATTTCGATTTGGGCGATTTTCTTTATACGATATGTACGTTCCTTAATTTAAATTTGGGCGACAAATCGCCAATTAGGCTCTTTTCATTTCTTAACATGGGTATTGATCTAAAACTGCAAGATTAGATATATCTGTTGGTAATTTTTACCATTTTCTTTATTCCGTCTCATCTCATTTTCCTCATTTCATTGTCCTCAAAAATTATTCACAATGTTTTGTTGTAATTTGAGTCGTTATATGCAAATTTTTTCCATTTAATAAAAATTAATAGTCGGTTATGATAATTAATTATCAATAAGACACATGTTAAATTTATTTTCTTGAGTGCCGCATTGATTCTGGAATTACCTTATAAAATTGCATTGAAACGTTAATTTTAGTTTTATATTTATTCACGGGAAATTGGACAATTGAATTATAAAATAGATAAACTAAATTAAAAAATTTGCGACGTTTCGTTAATATGTTTTAACTTCTTCGGGCAAAAGAAGAAGTTAAAACATATTAACGAAACGTCGCAAATTTTTTAATTTAGTTTATCTATTTTATAATTCAATTGTCCAATTTCCTGTGAATAAATAAAAAACTTATTAATTATAATGGACGTGAACAATATTGAGAGTTAATTTTAGTGTTCTAAAACACTCACTTTTAAAAAATTAATTTCACATTACGCGTAAATTAAAGTGTACCAATAGAATATTTTCAATCTTATGATTGGGCGACTTATGATCATAGATGGGACGACTTGGTTAAAAACTTTCTAGCAACCCTGGACAGAAATATGACCGATTTGCAATAAGTTTCAAACTGGACGCATACGACCGTATTTTTCTTAAATTTTTATTCAACTATATGTATCTTTATTTTAACATGTTAAGAAAGGCTGATACAAAACCTTTTTATAAAATTATGTATAACAATAACCACGGAGAGAAAATGCTAATCCTGTTTTTATCATGTGGATTTATTTTTATCATTTCCAGGATTTTTCTTCGTTAAAATTTATGTCCACTGCATGTTGACAGAAGAAAATAATTTACAGTTTATTATACTTGCGCTAGAAAATTTGTACAAGAAACTGGGTAATAGGTATGTGTGTTTTGAAAAAATATCAAGAAAATGTCTAACCTGTTTAATCGGTGCTATAAAAATGCTTACTGTTAATGTCATACATTTTTATAAAATAACTAAAAGTTGCCAGCGACTTCATCCACGATGAATTGGAATTATGACCAGGCACGATATTCATTATTCATCCATTTGTGACACGACACAGGTCAAACGGCTGAGCGGATCGAAATCAAACTTTGGTTAGGATAAGTTTTGGTAGGATGTTTCACATGTTTGAGGCCTTGTCCAGAAGGGGCGGATTCGCCGCGAATCGTTTCGCGTGAATTCATACGCGCGTTGACGAGGTACTGGACGCCAATATATCGCGTTAGGGATGCCGAAAAAATATCGATATTTTTTATTTGATATATCGATATTTTTGGGCGATATTTAATATTTATATATATCGATATAAAATTCCGAGTATCGAAAACCGATATTTTTTTCCAGTAGCAACACTTGTATGTAGGTACTACCGCGACTGACTATGGCCGTTTAATTATTCCGACAAATCGAAAACTTCTCTGAAAAAGAAACATGTGTTTTTACATATGTTTTTGGAACACTTTTAAGTGCGTTCCAAAAACAACAACAGTGAATAAAGCAGATATCAAACACGTTTATTTTTCACCGGATTTTTCGATATTTTCGGACTAATAAACAGTCAAAATGTCTATTCATGCAATATTTCATTTCATTTCTACAACATCTAAAATATTTTTAATTATTTCGATTTACACCTCAATTCATGCTGTACAAACAATTTTCTGTCGAATGTCACCTCTGGCGCATCCCATAAGTTCACCATCCCTGGCTTTATTAATTGTTCGATTAATCTCTAAAATTATCTGCTCCTAAATGTATTAGACATTTAATTAATAAACAAAAAAAAATTCTTATCGTTGTTTTTGATTTTAGATAAATATTTATTAGTCGATTTATTAGAAATAACGTCCGTTAATTGCTATTTGAGATTATATTAAGCTAGCCAATATGTAGACTAAATTTCTTCGAGTGCCAATGTTCTCTTTCAAATTGGACCGATATATCGATATTTTTAAAAAAATATGTCGGTACCGATATCGATACTTGAAAAAAATATCGATACGATATACATAGGTATATCTTACTCTTTTTTAAACTGTAATTTGTATTGACGTGTTACAAACGTTTGTCACTGTAACTAATAAATATATCTATCTATCGATACTTTTTGGCACTTCTGACATCCCTACATCGCGGGAATTTAAAATACGCACGTAAATCGCGTGCACTTAGTCAGACCTTGTCCAGAAGGGGTGAATTCGCCGCGAATCTCTTGCGCGTAATTCGCGCGTAAACTGCGCCCAGAAGAAGCGTACAAGCGCGCGAGCATTTGAGGACATATTCATGAGTAGAAAACATGGAGTTGACCGAAGCAATTCTTCAACACCAATTGTTTCCAAGCTCTGCGTTTTAAAATGTTGTTGGCATAATCAGGTGATTCCAAATACCATACCGCCGGTCTTTTTTCTACTTCGTTTATAAAAAATTCCGTATCAAAATTTTGGGGCTCCATTTCCCTTGATACGTGCACTCGCTCAGAAGTTCGCGCGTAGCACTTAATAATTATTTAATTATCCTATTTCATTTGCGACCTTGCCGAGGTCAGAACATTAGAATCAAATACTTTATTGCACTACAATTAAATACAGTTCTTTCTGATATTGTACCACCATTGGAATATCAGGACTTATACACTATCAATATTAATAATTAATTAAAGATACTTTTCCAAAATTCGTGGCTTTTCTAAAATAAAAGTAGCCCAAGTTACTCCTTATAACATCAGCTATCGCCTATCGGCCAGTAAAAGTTCCGTCATAATTGGTTCAATCGTTTCGGAGACTATAGCCGGAACAAACAGGCAGACACAAAAATTTTAAAATGGGTTTTTTGATATACGTACCGTTTATATTTTCATATGCATTTAGTAAAAAGCTGTTATTCTCACATTAAAAAGAGATACTTCAATTTTATTTATATGTATAAACTATAGATATATGCCAAAGTCAATAGTTTTGAAGTTTGAATGCTCCCCAATCGCGAAGATTTTTTTTGTAACTTACCGTTTTGGCGAAAAAAATCTCAATATTACCATTTTTTGCACTCTCTCATAATCTCTTAAGATGGTAAGCTCATTTGCAAATAACTAATCAATGCAGATTTGTTAAAATGGGTATCGCAACTGTTTGTACATTTTGCTGAAATAATTGTGTTGCAAACAGATAGGCATTTCTTAAGTACTGTTGCGGATGGTAACTTTAACGCGGCGGTAGCAGCTTGTTGAGGCAGGTAGATAAAGAGGTTCCCAATATACCTATAATTTGACAGCAAATGACTTTACTTTCCGTACAGGGAAACTGATTACAGGGCTGAATTACCGACCGCCGTCGTGTGGGATCACACACTTGCGCGACCAGCGGCAAGAGAAACGCTGGGTCGGGTTCTCTGTACACAAAACTATGCACGAACGATGTAACAGTAGACAGTAATGTAAACGAATAAATTACCGGTTAAATATCCGCGATAATTTAGTATAAATAGTCGCGAATGATTGTAAGTTCCGGTCAAGATTTTAATTTTTATTTTATAACCAATATTTACATAAATATAAATATTTAATTTAATTAATTATTTCGATTCTGCTGTTGAAAACTGCTTTATCTTTTTGTTTTATGTTGTTCTCTGAGAAACAGTGACCGGAAACCGCCATTTTGTCTTATAGATAGCCGGTAAATTAATTATTCGCCCAAAAGTGTTACCGTTGCCGTTTAACAATGCTTCATTCTAATTGCCTATATTGGAAAATGCATGTCATTGATATTTTAATTAGCTAGTTTTTTTCAGGTATGAAGTTATTTAAAACTAGATATGTGAAAATAGCATATTTTCCAAAATTGTGGCTGTGGCCGATTTTGGCGATAACCCGTCAAAACACTGGATAATTACCCCTCCCCCCTCCTCCACCTTCAAACCCCGAAGGGTCCAAAACATCAAATAATGTTCTAGTGAAATTGTTAATCACATATTTTAATTTTAAGTGTAAAAAAATTCTTTTTACAAAGATAAAGTTTTGAAATCACTGACGTAAATAATATAAAAAGAAATTTTAAAAGCTGATGAGTTGATGGTAACCAATTTCACGTACCTACCCAATTTGTTTGATATTAATATAAATTTCAATTATACTTTTTTTTCCTATTTGCGTTCATGACAAAATGAAAATTACCATTCTTATTATTGTTGATGAACACATATTATATACATATATTATTATAATAACAATGAGATACGTGTTACAAGCCACTCCAAGACAAAGGATTTTTGACCAATTTTATTGGAGACGTTTCAAAAATAAGAAGAAAAAAAGTAGGTGTGTATACATATGTAAGCGTGTTAGAAGTTATACTTCTTTGACGTGATAAAAACGAATTTTTAATTTACCTGCAAATAAATCATTGAAATAAAACAAGGGCCCCAATGCAAAAATGAAATTGGGGCCTTATCTAAATTGGTTAAGATTTATCGACACAGCGCCGACCACGCGGAGCCCTATTTTCAACAATAAATGAAAAGTAGATATTAATAACAGAGATGAAGTTCCGGGAGTCGACATTTTTTTCGAAAAATTTTCTTCTCTTTAGGAATCTTTTTTTTACATTTCTTTAGCATTAATATTTTCGAGATATTTGCAAAAAAAAAGACCTCCTTTTTTGGGATTCTTTAATTGTTAATAACTTTTGCAACTGTTTATGTGCAGTGGATTTGAAACTTTTGCACATTTTTCTAGAAGTGATTACGGATCCAATGAGCTATGACACGTATTTTAACTCGCAGTAGCAAAAATTAACACGTTTTTGTCTTGTGAACCAGTCTACATGGGCCAAAGAGTCAAAAATTCTTTATTCGATTAGGTTATTTAAATAACGTTTTCGAATGTCGATCAGGAGGCCAAAGGACCCTCTAACCTTGGGGACCCGGGGCACTGCCCCGCCTAGTCCTCCGATAGTTGCGCCAATGCCTGCGGGCAAAAAAGGGAGTATAACCAGTGACCTTAATTGAAGTTTGAAATTAAACCTATAATAGAGATCCAACTGTAGTTAATCACGCGTATGGATATTATGACTATGATCATATAGTTAGCAATACTACCAACGTATGCATGTATAATATTATTATTATAATTTGTCATAACGAGTTCACTAATTGGAAACGTTTATGTTAACAATTTTCGTTGCCAGTCTTTTATATAAAATGATTTGTCATCTTGATGATGTCCTTTTTTAGATTGTTAATTCTTTGATTGTTAAACTCGTCTGTTTTCAAACAAGACTAATACAATGTTGATGTGATGACATAGTATTAAAACTGAGCATAGATAAAATTGCTACTGACATTAATGGCTTGAACTTAAAATATGCTGGGCATTGGTCAATTTGAAATAAAAACGCTAGAATTGTTTTGCATATTTGTGGTCGATTACGTAATTACGAACTTTTGATTCTTTGTTAGATAATTTCCTGTTAAATTCTGAGAATGAATGAACAAAAATATTTTCAAACTAGCAAATAGGGGACATGTATGGTCTAGTGGTTAGCGTACTGGCTTCTCGACCTAACTGTCGTGGGTTCGAATCCCACCTCTGCTCATGGATATTTTGTGATGTTGATTTATATTGACCCAGCTACTTATATTTTCAATTTACTGGTCAGATACCAAGAGGTAGTTCCACAAAAAAAGGGTATTTATATATTCTCTTATATATGTGCATATGCTCTATATATGTGGACATATACAAATGGATATTCTTTTTTTAATAAAAAAAAAAAAAAACTATCAAATACGACATGAAGTGAATTTTTGGAGAATATTATAAGAAATCAGTAAATTGTGCTCATTATAGGTATACAAAATGGACTACTTCTTGAAATCGTTTTTACCGTTAATAAATTGTCATATTTTATATTCTTTCAAAAAAGCAAGTAAAACAGTAAGTAGCATGGCTTACTACAAGCATAACACGTTGTCTTTTTAAACGGATCTCCAGTGTTACTTGCTTAAGAGCTAATAACAAATTAGGGTAGGTATTTTAGGCACCCTAACATTTGTTACAGCAGTAACCTACTAGTATTCTAGTAACCTTGACCCTAAATTACAACGTTTTGTTTAGTGTCATGTGGTCTCTTCAGCATAGTCAATCAAGTTACCATTGATATAGGAATATAGAGGCAGACCATAGAGACAGAATATAGAGACAGATAGGGTATTAGACGAGGGGGTTAAAGCCGATTAAGGGACGCAACGAGGTGAGTGGTGTCCGCTTGTGATTGGCCGGCGCACTGCGCATGTCTAGTGGTATGACAATTATCTTGGTAGTATGGTGTAAAAAGATATTTTCTTTTGTATGCAGCACAATGCCGCGGCCAATCAAAAATCGGCACCATTCTTATTTTGTACCAATACTTTGTACACGTCCCTCAATGGTTTCCATATACGCTGATAACCTCAGATGTTGAGCGTCTGTAATCTACAATCTCTTTGATTTTATCTATGTG
Source organism: Venustoraphidia nigricollis (assembly GCA_034508555.1). Classification (NCBI taxonomy): domain Eukaryota; kingdom Metazoa; phylum Arthropoda; class Insecta; order Raphidioptera; family Raphidiidae; genus Venustoraphidia; species Venustoraphidia nigricollis. Next base: position 1,520,108 of record JAVRKA010000030.1, read on the forward strand.
GGCTTGCCCACCAATGATGCAATAAAATATTCTATTCTATCTCTCTCTCTCTCAATGGATTCCTCCCGCAGCTGGATACTCCATCCCTACATAATTACAAGATCCATAGTAGTTACAATTTCCTGTACATTTCTAAGGAAATTATCCAATATGTACTATTTAACAAGCAACAAAAAACGTCTTTATGTTTACCATACTGCCTACATGTTAATTTGCAAACGGTCGACTGTTGGCGGAATGATAAACGGATGTGGTGCAGGATTCAGGAATAACGTCAGTGGCAATCTGACACGTCATCTGCATATAAAATACATAAATCTTAAACTGTATTAAAAAGGATGAAGTCAGATGCATTATGCATTACTCACCGTCATTGTTATTGCAATTATTGTTGTTACTTTCATTCATTCCGATACAATTAACTACTGCATCATAAGTTATAAAAAAATAATATTTTATCGTTCGATTCCCATTATATGTATAGGTACTTTTCTTTTATTATTTTTTACTACTTCAACTCCACAAGTGAATGGGGGTACTAGTTTAGGTCAAAATTCACTTTCCAAAATTTTCCAATATTTTTTCGTTTTAAGTTCATCCGAGCCCAAAAACCATATTTTTGGAAAATGTTGACCTGTTTGTTTGTTAGTCTATGAGCACGATACAGGTAAAAACGGCAGAGCGGATCGAAAATATGGAGAACCCTATTGTTTTTGGAGAAAATAGGCGCGTACGCAGAGATATTTTTTCTGTTTTAGTGGTATATTTTTTATATATTATTCTATTTATTTTTCGAAGACATTTTTCTATAGAAAATCTCTTTCTAAACATTATACTTTCAGAAATATTTTGAAAATAAAAAAATCAGCTGTGTGCATGTCTGTATATTTGAAATCTTTGATCGTAAAATTCACCTACTTCAAAACGTCAGATTAAACTGAAACTTTGCACACTTATCAAGGACCGATTACAATACAATAATTTAATAAGCTTGTTCAATTATCCTGACCAGGACCAAGATTTCGATTATTATTAAATTTTATTGTGGTCATAAATATTAATCTCGTCATCAAACAAATTCGCAATTTAAACAGAGAGAGAAAGCACCCTTATAACGCGATCCGACTGGAATAAAAATCTGGTATACTCTGTGTCACAATGTAGCATGTCATCTCGTGAACACTTGAAGAAAAAAATAATTAATTAAACTGAACAATGGACAAAGTAAATTATTATGTAGAGCACAATTAGTTCAATAATACTTCACATCAATTGAAAGTGATACAAAACATCGAGTTGATGTGTGATTAGTAATTACTGGTCAAACCTGCCTTGATGTGATGAGTTATTATAACTTATTATTCCAGATGTGTGATGGCTGTCATGTTTGCACAGTATTGATTGTCATGATTTAGTCCACAGTGTCCTTCAGTTCAGAATAACGAGACGTTGCCGTTGTAAGCACGCCAAGTTATCAAGGTTTGAACAAAACCTCTATCGAAGAACATTTTATTAGGTATATCTAGAAAATCTAAAAAAAATATTGTTACCAGTTTATCAGTCAGTTACGGAGTATATTTTAGGGTTTTTGGATCCACCCTTCGAGGAATATCCAAGGCAATAGCTGCTTTACATGTATAACGCACCAGCATCGGACTGGCCATATAGTCGAGGTGGCGATTGCCAGCCGGGCCTCAGCCTGCGCGGGCCCCCCACGGAGCATTACGTTCCGTAGTGCGCGTGCGTAATTTGTCTATGACTTAACACCAACCAAATTCTATCTTAAAGAAGTCCTAAGATGTGTTTAAGAGAAGAATTGATTTGTCCAGATCCATAGGAAAAATTAATTTTTTATACCCTAAGCACAAAGCTAAGTAATTTCGGAATTTGCATTCTACATAACGTATTTTCAAAGTTCTCTGCGTTTTCGGCACGGGTTAAACTGTATAAATTGAGCTTAAATTTTAAGCTAATCATTTCAAGAGGTAACAACTCAAAAAATTTGAAAAAAAAATTGGCTTATACAAATAAGGGCCAGTCTTATAATTTTGACAAGTTGGAAATTGTCACATGCTTAAAAATGGTTCTTTACATTGAAAAAATGATTCTCTGAGAATTTCAACTCGAATGATTAAAATTAAACCGTGCCGAAAACGCTGTAACGGTTATAGGTTATCATTAGCATTACGTTCCGTAGTGCGAGTGCGTAACTTTGTCTATGACTTAACACCAACCAATTTCTATCTTATGTAACGGTTATAGGTTTGCGGGGCTTGCCGCAAGCCCGGCGGTATGTAGGATAGGGGGCCCTTGCAGGCTAGGTCCCAGCTCTTGTGACCTAAATGTAAACTAGATCAGATAGTTCGTTTATACATTAGAGAGAAATGAAATAGAAAAATAGCCCATCCAGTCTCGGGCCCCGGGCTTGTGGGGAGCTTCCGGCCCAGTCCGACCCTGCAACGCACTACTGTTGCAATGAAAAACAAACGTAAACGATCTAACCAATTCAAAAGAAATTTTCATAAACTACTTATAACCCTACTGCTGAGTCTTTTTGAGACAACATTAATACTCTGTCCCGACGGTGACAGTTGTTTGAAAATAAAATTTTCTAACATTAGCATAGTAACTAGGGATGTTTCTTAACAAATATAGCAAACTAGAGCTATTCTACTGTTTAATAATTTATTATGTTGAAGAGGACAGTGTGGTCCTATGGTTAGCGTGCTGACTTCTTGATCGGACTATCGTGGACTCGAATCCTACCTGTACTCATGGATGTTTTGTTTAATTTTAAGTGATAGCTATTTGATGTAACAAAGGCGCTAATGACCTAAGTTGTCGAGCGTCTAGAATCTACAATAAATAAATATGTTGTCGAAAACTACTACACTCGTTTATGTTGCACAAGGTCGACCCTGGAACCCTGTCCAGGGTCGACAGTCAGTGGCAACAATTATTTTAAACCAACACTCGCTATAATTGCGTAATGTCTATTCATCACCGAACGCGTGGATATTGTGTTAAAAAACTCGTACAATTTGTGAAGTGTGCTTTATGTGAACACGCTATTGAAACTTGTAGGCCTGAACAACGTCCAGCCAGAATAGATTTGCAGCATTAATTGATTTTATAAAGATATTGAAGTGTATGTTACCGCCGAGCAGTTATTAGTGTATTTGCCATATGGCAACATACACTATTGGCGTTGGTCGGATGGCGGGACCTAGGGGTCGGACCAAAATTTCTCGACGTTTCATAACCTCCTAAACACTTTGGCACCATTTTTAAAAATGTTTATATATATATATATATATATATATATATATATATATATATATATACATATATATATGTGTACGCGCAATAACTTTCGAAAGAGTTAATTGATTTCAACGAAATTTGGACCACGTTTTGAAATCCATCACCGCAAGAAGCCTATTTAAAATGGGCCTAATCGGGCTATTTTAAGGGTAGTTTTTAGGGGTTGAAAAATGTTTTTGGGCCTCAAAATACCGAAAAAATTCTCCGAATCGTTTCAAAATTGAAATTTAACCCTTTGGTAGTAATTAAAAAGTGTCCCCAAAATTTTAATAAAATCGGCCCGACAGGACTGGATTTACAAATTTTATGAAAACACTAGTTTGCAGATAGTGACTTATTTATTGAAGGGTGTATTTAATTCAATGTAGACGTTAGATTGATAATAATATTACAATTAAGAAAAAAAATGTTATTTTAAGGGGTGTATTAAGGGCTTAAATTTTTTATTTTGCCCAAAAACAAACTTAATTTCACATAATAAAAGTATAAAACCACACGGCCCTATACAAGCAAATACACTATATTGTCGGCAGGGTTTTGGCACTGCGACCCGGGTTTTTTTTAATTGTTTTTGTAAAATAAGGATAGGAGAAAACATTATGATATTGTGAAAAGAACACGTTTTTCTGACGATTAAACACTTCACAGAAACAATTGTTGATGTTAACTTATTATTATTGTTAAAAATACATCACACTATCACGACCATTCATGAAGTACAGTAAGACCTCGCTTAACGCTGTTTCAGTATTACGCGTTTTCTAAAAAAAGAGTTTAGCCACTAGAACGTAAATTATGGATCAATTTAAATAAAATGATTCAAATCTTGAAAGAAGTTTTAAGGCAAAATGAAGTGTCATTGATGCAATATGGAAACAGAAAAAGACAAACGACTTCTTCACAAAAAACAAAAGTCAAATGAGGAACCTTTCTCATCACAAACATAACTTCTTACTCGAACTTTTATTTGATTAATTATCATAAATGTTTTATGAACAAAAACCGATATTAGCAATAAATAAATCTATAATTAATGTGAGAAAAACGAGAAAAAAACAAATTTTTATATTCTCTGTTCTGTTTCACTCATGCCTATTAATTATCCACGTATTAAGATGACCTCGTTTAGCGCTGTTTCGTACAACGCAGGAACTTATTGAAACGTATGTCCCGCGTTAAGCGTGGTCTTACTGTATCATTTTACATTTTCGATCACTGCGCCATCAGTCGGATTTTCGGTAAACATTCTTAGAATTAAAATTATCAACAGAATTTCCAAGGTGTATGGTATAAAATAAATTTGTTCTTCGAGTTACCGAATATAATGTTTAGTGAATAAAAAGTAAATTTTATTCTAAAAATATGTTCCAAGATTAGTAATTTCTATCTTTAATAGTGATCGATGAATACCGTAGACAGGTAGTGAAATAGATCAGCAAATATATAGCTCGTGATTAGGGTAACTTGTCCCTTTTTTGCCTAATCAATTGTTACACAAACCTAATCTGCTATCATTGTTATATGTCGTGTCGTTAGTGAGCGTGGGGCTTAAGTATATTCTTCCGGTTTATGATTGCCACCAATCATAACTGTGGACGTTATCCGTTCGCAAGACAATGACGAAATATGCCTGAATAGTGCAAGCTGTGTCATCATTCTCTGTCTATCATCGGTTATTATAATATCACTATTGCCCACTCTTGATTTCGCAATGAAGCCCAGTTTAGTTAACAATATTCTTTGCTATTTACATATGCACTGAATACAAATTCTTAACAATTTCCTTTTCCTATTCGTGTTAATACACTCATTTGTTTATTCGTTTCTTAGAATTCGTAACTTTCGTTTTTAATAAAAAATTATCGCTGACTTGTAATACGAGACAAGCAAATAAAATTTTTGTATGCTTGCAAAATAAACTTGTTTTATATTTTTATTTTGCAATAGTAGATAAAAACGGTGTTTTTTAATATCCTGTTATTTTGTCCACTAATTTAGTTTGTATTGTAAGAACTATTATAAGAACTTGCTTTCATGCTTTCAACCAGTCATTTGGTACTGAAAAAAAAGGTTTCCTGGAAAGTTTTCCGGGAGTTTTGAATATTGGTGATTTTAGATGTGCTCTTTCCGAATTTCTACTTTGCCACCTCGTATCTTTCTATAAAATCACCAATTTTCAAAACTCCCGGAAAATTTTCCAGGTAAAACTACCAAATGACTGGACTATAAATGAAAACTTCAAAATTGAAATATAAATAATTAATAATGCTATTAATAACAACTTTCAATTTTCCTCGTATTTAAGGAAAATAATTTAAAAAGTATTACTACTAAGAGAGGGGGTTAATGTAACAATGCGCTTGCTAGATTATCATTTGTATAAATATATAGGCATACTGTTATAGGTATTTCCTCAAACCTGAGTTTTTATGAGTTCATTATAGATACTATCCTGAACATAAAAACCGCAGTCTGGCAGCTGAGACCGGAGACAATACGTTGGTGCACGCGGTCAAAGATGTCAAACTGAAGGTGTCGCTTAATATATTTTTTCGTTTGAAATTTTCTGAGTGATAAGTTCAAGTGCCCTTGAACCTTTAGTTTGACATCTTTGAACGCGTCCACCCATGCATTGTCCCCGGTCTCGGCTGCCAAACTGCGATTTTTATGTTCAAGATAGTGTCCTCAATGAACTGTCAAAAACTCAGGTTTGAGGAAATACTATGAATAAAAACGTCATTAGGGGTTAGGTGGGTTTCAGAGGTTCATAAAAAGGGTATTTTTACTATTTTTTTAAATATATACAATCATATATTTTATTTAAACAATTCAGCATATCAAAGATACATATTTAAACAGTATTTTGTGAAATTTTTATTTAAAAATTCCGAATACTCAGCCGTTGGTACGTCATCTCCCTTAACGTCTTAAAAAAAATGTTCTTGCCGTGGACAGAATAACTCATTATTGGTTCCTCCAAAATCAAAAAACCAAAAATATTTCGTTAGTACATGGATAAATCTAGGTATCGGACGAAGGAACAAAAAAAAAATTAAAATTTGAATTTTTGACAGACTTTGAACAAAAAAACACATTTTTTGGTCAAATTTTCGCCATGTATTAGCTCGAAAAAATTAGTTGTAATTAAAAAAAAAAAAAATCCTTCGTTCAGTGCCTAGATAATATTATTTCAAAGATGTGTGCAAAATTTGAACAAAATCGCTTCATAACTTTTCGAGAAATCGTGTCCACCGACTTAAAAAATTGAGTTTTGAAATAAACGCGTTTAACCTGCGAAGCGCTGCACTGACGTGGCCTGATGGGCGGAACTTCCAAAGAGTCTATCTCTTAGAATTTTACTTGGATCGATTTGAAATTTTAGGACAATATTTTAAACATATTGTACTATTTAATAAGACAAAAAAAATAAATCGATTTTTTGAAATTTTCAAACCCACCTAACCCCTTAACTCCCTTAACTATATACTTATGAGTTGTAAAAAAATGCTTCTAATCTACTAATACACTAAACAAGCACAAACCTACACAGAACTGAACAAACCAGCAAATCTTTTGTGATGTGTGGTAGACATTTTGCAGTTTTCAAGTAGTTTTATCAAAGCAATCTAATTAATGAAAATGACACATCACTAGCACACTAGATCGGTCCAGCACGGCTAGACAGAAATTGTAGGCGACCGACTGACGATCGTTGCTGGCTGCTGGTTGGAGGTGCGCTACTCCATTAAATAATATGGGTTCATTCACAAACCATGCTGTGCAGGTTTATGCTTGACAAGTGTGCGCGGTCTTTAAATCAAGGTTATTATGGCAAACATATTTTTCGTACCGCCACTTCATATATTGAAATTTAATAGCGATATATACAGTTATGAAATGTTTCGATATTGTCCATAAAATAATAATGATCATTTATTTTAACCCGTGACCTCATAAATAATTATCGTGAGAAAGTTGACTTTTCGCCGGTGAAACACGAGTAAGGCCTTCAGCCTTCTCGTGTATAAATGCATTAGTATTAGGAAAAAAATACAACTGGACTGCTTTATAACACTTAACATTAACTGTACATGCACGAATTTGTTGCACCTTTAAGTTGAAAATTAAAAAAATATTAGAAAAAAAAACTTTTATAACGACAAACATGTTATTGCAGTGTACTGAAAAATTTAATTTAATAATAAAAGCGTCGGTTATAAGCTCTTCGATAGTCACGGCCCACGCTTTTATAATATGAACCTAAATTATTAAAAATATTTTTATCCTTTTTAGTACATTGCAATAAAATAAAAAAAACGGTTTTTTTCTAATATTTTATTTTCAAATTTTTAGTTACGCCTTTTGGCTGTTATACGGATTTTTAAATAACATGACATAGTTTACTATATTCTACTTGTCATATCCTCTCATTTGATACCCATATCAAGGGAATTGTAAAGAAATTGATGATCCGACATTTTGTGTCGGCCGCTATTTTGAATTTGGAATGAAGTCACACTGCTGATTGTATTCTACTTGTCGTACCCTTTCATTTAATATCGATGTGGAGGGAATTGTAAAGAAGACGGTAATCTGTCATTTTGTGGTGGCTATCATATTCGATCTATCATTCAATATACTATATTGTATTGTCTTCAGAATCAAAGATGTGTGCAAAATTTGACCTAAATCGGAAACCGTCATGTTATTTTATTGACAGCTGTTTAATTCACCGGCTAAAATAATCACAATCAAAAACGAATCGGTAATTTTACAACACAAGTAAAATATATTTTCTTAGTGTAATGAGAATGTGTACAAGTTTTCGTAGTTGTTTTGTCAGTGGTGACTATATATCAAGGTGTCTGTCAATAATTTGTTATACCCAAATATTTAGTGAACTTGTTTCAGTCATGTGTAGCTACAATCAAGTTTTTTTGGCCACTGTATCTAATAAAACATGCAGTTTTCTCTTTAATCTAATTAACAAGATTGTCCATAGGTCAACAAATGTACGAATCGGTCCATATTTGGCAAAGTGACAGCTAATAAAAAATAAACAACCACGATTTTCACTTTTATATTTATATGTATAGAATAAAACACCAACAAAAACTGCTTCACAATCAAATAAGAAGGTTTGTTGCATTTTATCATGCAAAAGTGTTCAACGATATAATAATAAAAAACTCGGGTCGAAATGCAAAACTCTATATTTGCTAATACAGGTAGTGTGGTTTTATTGCGTGAATTGAAGTTTGTTTTTGAGCAAAATAAAAAAATTAACCCCTTAACATTTCTTTATTTGTTTCTATTAATTTCAATATTGTTATCAATTTAAAATCTGCACCAACTTAAATACACCCTTCAGTAAGAAAATTCGCAACTAGTGTTCTCATAAAATTTGTAAGTCCGGCCCTATCGCGTCGAACTTATTAAAGTTCTAGCAGCACATTTCAATATTTACTAAAGGGTTAAATGTCGATATTGAAACCATTGTGAGAATTTTTTCGGTATTTTTGGAATATTTTACAACCCCCAAAAGCTACGCTTAATATAGTCCGATCGGGTCCATTTTAAATAGGCTTCGTGCGGTGATGGAATCCAACCCATGGACCCAATTTCGTTTCAATTGATTATGTCTGTCGTGAGTTATAATGCAAACACACAAACGCCCACACACACATATAAACATTTTCAAAAATGATGCCAAAATGTTCAGGAGAAATTTTGGTCCGACCGCTAGGTTCTGGCATCCGACTGACGTCAATAGTGTATGTGTCATATGGCAAATACACTAATGATAATAGTTACGATGCTTGATACCGTTATTCTGATTTCAACTGGGCACATGATGTATGGCTTACATTGTTGTAGTTTTATGTTATTGTTGTGTTGCAATGCGTGCAGAACGGGCGTTGATATGGCGAAATGACGTTGTTAAAGTCATAAACAATCAAACTGGTTTGTGTGCCTGTTCGCCAGTTTAACTTTGTGCTTGTCCTACACTGCCAAACTGTTTTCGGAACGATCAATGATCCCTAAATTAACGTCTTTCCCTACACATAGTATCCACCTTTTTTATAGATCTACTAGCTGACCCGGCGAACGTTCATGAACTACGCGGCCATATTTCAGTCTCTCTGAAACTCCTTTCACCGTTCATGTAGCCTAACGTAGCCTTTTCTTTGACCCCACCCCTCCGGGTAGAACAGTTTTTTATTATCAAGTCCAGAAGGTATTTTGTGTTTTCTGTTAACAAAACTATTAAAAAAATTTGGTTTAAAATGAACAAGACTGATATTTGTTATATTATGTAGATATTAAGATATAAAAGTGACCAATGTTTGAAAATAAATATTCAACTTATTCTCTTAGGTAAGAAAACACGTTTCGGAAATCTCTAATTTCTATGAAAAATCTTATTCAATCTTTGATTGTAAATTGTAATATTTCAAAATATACTAGGAATATGTGCCATTTAGCCCAGCCAAATTTTGTGAAACTACTTAATCATAGCTAATGAAAAACCCGGGTCGCAGTGCCAAAACCCTGCCGACAATATAGTGTACCTATTTGCTTGTATAGGGCCGTGTGGTTTTATACTTTTATTATGTGAAATTAAGTTTGTTTTTGGGCAAAATAAAAAATTTAACCCCTTAATACACCCCTTAAAATAACATTTTTTTTCTTAATTGTAATATTATTATCAATCTAACGTCTACACCGAATTAAATACACCCTTCAATAAATAAGTCACTATCTGCAAACTAGTGTTTTCATAAAATTTGTAAATCCGGTCCTGTCGGGCCGATTTTATTAAAATTTTGGGGACACTTTTCAATTACTACCAGAGGGTTAAATTTCAATTTTGAAACGATTCGGAGAATGTTTTCGGTATTTTGGGGCCCAAAAACATTTTTCAACCCCTAAAACTACCCTTAAAATGGCCCGATTGGGCCCATTTTAAATAGGGTTCTTGCGGTGGTGGATTCCAACATGCGGACAAAATTTCGTTAAAATCAATTAACTCTTTCGAAAGTTATTGCCCGCACATATATATATATATATATATATATATATATATATATATATATATATATATATATAAATATATATATATATATATATATATACATATATATATAAACATTTTTAAAAATGGTGCCAAAGTGTTTAGGAGGTTATGAAACGTCGAGAAATTTTGGTCCGGCCCCTAGGTCCCGCCATCCGACCGACGCCAATAGTGTATGTTGCCATATGGCAAATACACTAAAAACAGTAATAAATAGTATATTACACCATAAGGGCAGGAATTTCATTCTTCTGCCCGTGTGGTGTATACTATTTTTCTTTATACCCGGTCGAAAGTGCGTTTATTATCAACATTTTTAATTATTATCATAAAAAATACAACCAAGTTCCAACAGCTTGTTATGCGGTCATGCCTAATTTTTGTTCCTTATTTCAGCGGTTTTTCGGATATTCACAATGCATTGAATTTTTTTCTGTCTTTCTCTAGTTTACTTATCGGGTATAGAGAAAAAACTCTTTCTTTTCGCTGTTACTTTCTTTCGGCCCGCTGTTATAGATGGCGTGCGAGTAATTCCAGCAGCGCATAAATATTAGGCTTTCTATAACGCCTTTGTACAGTCTATATTTCTATATGGAATTGTCTTCTGGGGCAACTCGGTAAACACTTCCCAACTTTTTATTGTACAAAAACGCTGCATCAGAGCAATCTGTAAAGTTCCTCCGAGAACGCACTGTCGACCACTATATAAAAAGCTTAATATTTTAACAGTTTTTGATCTCTATGTACTAGAATGTGCAAGCTTTGTTAAATTTAACTTTAATTTTTTCGCGGGAAATATTCCAAACCATTCATACAGCACTAGAACAAATACAAAGTACAGACTAGATTACACATCTTTGACTACTGTCAACAAAGGTCCTGTTAATTCAATGCTGAAAGTGTTTAACAAGTTGCCCAAAGAGATGAAAAATCTTCCAGACATAAAATTTAAAAAAACCCGGGTCGCAGTGCCAAAACCCTGCCGACAATATAGTGTATTTGCTTAAACAGGCAGGGTGGCTTTATTTTGCGAGCTTAAGTTGGTTTTTGGGCAAAATAAAAAATTTTACTCCTTAATACACCCCTTAAAATAACATTTTTTTTCTTAATTGCAATATTATTATAAATCGAACCTCTATACCAAATTATATACAACTTTCAGTAAATAATTCACTATTTGTAAACTAGTGTTTTCATAAAATTTGTAAGTCCGGTCCTGTCGGGCCGATTTTATTAAAATTTTAGGGACACTTTTTAATTACTACTAAAGGGTTAAATGTCAATTTTGAAACGATTATGAGAATTTTTTCGATATTTTGGGGCCCAAAAACATTTTTCAACCCCTAAAAACTACCCTTAAAATGACCCGATTACGCCCATTTTAAATAGGCTTCTTGCGGTGATGGATTTCAACACGTGGGCCAAATTTCGTTAAAATCAATTAACTCTTTCGAAAGTTATTGCCCGCACACACATATATATATATATATATATATATATATATATATATATATATATATATATATATATATATACATATATATATAAACATTTTTAAAAATGGTGCCAAAGTGTTTAGGAAGTTATGAAACGTCGAGAAATTTTGGTCCGACACCTAGGTCCCGACATCCGACCGATGCCAATAGTGTATGTTGCCATATGGCAAATACACTAACAAGATTTAAAAGCAATGCTGATTCAGAAAAATTTTTACTCGGTCGAGGAATATTTTAATCATAAGTTTTAATTGTATACTTTTATAATTGACGCATTCTACACTGTTTTATACAGTATAAACAGAATAAAGTTTCTATCTATGTATCTATCTTAAAATCGAAGTCTATCGGGTATAAAGAAAATGAATTTTGCGATCACAGTTCGAAATTTCCCGAGAGCACGTTCCTTCAATTGATTGAGTGAAACGAGCGGTGTCCAGTTCTAACTACGCCGTTCGAAAATTGACTGTTTGCCACGGTTAAATTTTTGGACCAATTTTAACCAAATCTGACATGGACAATAGATTAAATCAGACTCGAAAATCGCATTGTTCTTCTGGAGTTCTGAGCACAACCATATGGCACGTCGTCAAGTACAAGACGCGCGTTTTAGCAGTTCTATCAACACATCCGGCAAACCAGTCATAATAGCAATATAATGCTTGCCGCGCACCTAAACCTGTATAACGTGTATTGATTGCCTCCCGCAAACATTGGCACGATGCACGGCAGCAGCTCGCGGTATTAATAATACGTTCTGCATTTAGGGTTTGTTTACAGATCACAAGGAACTATTTGTTCAAAAGCTTCCAACAAACGCACATAATATTATTGGGCAAAATAGTTACTGATATTAATAAATAACTATTTTAAAGCTTGTTCCGATCTTGACTATGAATTAAATAGATGGAAAGTTATCCGAGGACTTAGAATCCAAAATAAATCATAGACTAACATGGAAACGACGAAGCAACTAATTTATGACATAGTTAATACATAAATCTTTTATGGCATGTGATATCGAATTTGTTAAGATTTGTTGTTTTGTAAATGATAGTTATACTTTATATGTATTGTTTCCACAGACGCCTGAGGAAGGAATAATAAATTCCGAAACGTTGCGCTAATAATAATATATTTTCCATCTATTTAATAAATAACTATTTTAACCAATAATATGTATGTTTATTGGCAAATTCTGAACTGGCGTTGAACTACCAAAGCGCGTTTTGTCGATACAGAATGTCTTCAGACGTCAAATTCTCGGAATCTTCGGACTAAATGAAAAGCGTGGTTTCATAACTTTGGGTTAATCAAAAATATAGCTCTTTAATGTCACGACGACGACTAGGAAACCCTTTATACAAAATTAGTATAAAAAACTCTCCAGTTTGCATCATTGGTGAAGCGATTACTGGTCTCGAGGATCTCCTGCTTTTGGTCATCTATGACCAACTATGGAAATACATACTAAATCAAATTTTATTTCCCTTCAACGCCGTACGATACTTCTTTGTCACAATACAAACTTTACATATTCTCGTCTAAAAATATGTGTTCGTTGTGGAAGTCACCTATCGGGTCTAACCCAATCCATCCCGGCTGTCCTTCCTGGTCATCTAGTTCGTCTAATACCTGACGAGAACCCATGTTCACGTCAGGAGACGAAGTATATTAAACTTTTATTGAAGTTTAACTTCTTTAGCGACGTATCTGTTTGAAAAAAGTAAGAAATCGAGGAGAAGTAGAATGTAATAAATTAAGGGGAAGTTAGTTTGTCCCCTAAATAACATGAAACTGACAAGGACAGAAGTTTATAGTATGTTGGATTTTAATTCGCAAAATAGTAAGACAAGGATGACTGGCTTGATTCTGACACTTAAAACTACTAGCAATTGAAGTTCAAAATAATTTCTGTAATTTGACGTACAAACGGTAAAACTCATACATTTCATGTAAATGTAGAAAGGAAAATATTAAATATCGTATTCTGTATTTTCAGATATCAGAACAATTTTCGAATTAAACATTTTTTAAATACTTACAAGTATATGTTGAAACGTCACTAATGTGAGGTTATTATGTTGAGATACTACAGACAATTCATATTAAAAATGTTTTTCTGGTGATTATAGTATGTAAATAAAACTATGGTATGAATGTGACGATCTGTCCATGTGAGAATTTTCACATGATAAACATCAAAGCGTCCTTTTAAAATGTGTAATAATTTCACCGTAATTAAAATATTAAGAACTAAAGAAGTTTAACTTCTTATGTGAGCTTATGAGGGTGAGGCTCACTATATTTTTTTTTTCTTTTTAACTTTTTGGTAGAATTTACTATTTCATTTATTGTATTCTTTACGTTATGTATAACCATCAAGACGTAGATGAATAATAATTATCCTATATGTGTGTAAATAGACCTTCGGCCCGACAACAAGAAACATTAGCATATGCAACGGTGTGCCGTACCGGCGCCTTCCGTCCTCTAGTTTTGCGTCCAATGACCACATAACATCGTAGTGTTCCGATTTAGCAATAGTTACGTTCACGCCCAACGTAACTTTTTCTAATATTTTGTTGTCGTTTATCGTAATCCAGGTTAATAGCATCTTTGCTCGCGTCGATACCGCTTTTAACCGTCGTTGAAATTCGATTATCTATATGTCAATATGTCAAATTAGTATATAAATTATAAGGTGAATGATCTCTTATAGATTGTAAAATATGCTCTCATAACAGCTTAACAGCTCAATTTTGAACAAGTTCACTTCTAATTTGTAGGCTGCGTTGAATTTTCATACTTTTACTATGGAAATGGCAATACGACAACGTTTATTTTACTTTATGCACTAGTGAGAAATGGGGGATTTTACAGTCATGATGAGCAGCTATTTTATAAGGATATGTGCAAAAAATATATTTCAAAATTCTAGAATCATTTCTCACATTTAAGGTAGTTGTCATGGTACAATATTGTCAAAAAGTTATAGATTATACGCGCCACAAAAGTTTACTATAGCTTGTAGCTTAAGTGATCCATAATTTGTACGCAAGACTGTACCCGTGGAAACGTAACCCATACAGTATTCATATGCATGTATACTTTTCTATAAATTGTTGAACTTTAAACCGTTATTTATAAAATATAATTAGACGGTCAAAAATTTTTTCTTATTTTTTTTAAAACTCATAACAAGTGCATAGAAGGACTGTCAGTTTTTGGAAAGTTTCTGATAGTTAGTTCTTTTTTTATAAATAAGAAACTGTTTCAGAACTGCAGAGATCGTATACAATCAATGTTAATTATCCAATTTTT
Organism: Venustoraphidia nigricollis; assembly: GCA_034508555.1. NCBI lineage: Eukaryota > Metazoa > Arthropoda > Insecta > Raphidioptera > Raphidiidae > Venustoraphidia > Venustoraphidia nigricollis. The sequence continues at coordinate 1,535,327 of JAVRKA010000030.1, forward strand.
TATTGAATTTATCTCGGATTATATACGGTCGATCGACTTCAAATTTTCAAGGTAATTGTATTATCATGTCTTTAATAAGTACACAAAAATTAAGAATTTTCTGACGGTGTGCCTTAACCACGACAACTACCTTAAATATTGCGATCTAACTTAAGGTGAGTGGACTCTGAGGTAGTAAAATATGCTGTCGGGAAAATTCAAACTGTGGTTGCAGAATTTATTTTATTACTTTTTTATTAGCAGAGATCAGGATCGGACAGGAAGGGTCCGGGTGGTTCCCCACAAGCCCGGGGCCCGAGACTGGATAATGGGTAGATGGGATATTTTTCTATTTCATTTCTCTCTAATGTATGAACGAACTATCTGATCTAGTTTACATTTAGGTCGCAAGAGCTGGGACCTAGCCTGCATGGGCCTCCTATCCTACCTACCGCCTGGCTTGCGGCAAGCCCCGCAAACTAAGCCCGTGGGGGGCCCGCGCAGGCTGGGGCCCGGCTGGCAAACACCACCTCGACTATATGGCCAGTCCGACGCTGACTGTGATTCAGCATTAAGCTTCACAAAATTTAGCTTGGTGCTTATAAATTTCAAAAATCATATATTTTTGCCCTATAAACTAAATAACAAAATGTGGCAAATATATTCAAGTGGTTATTGAAATAGACTTTAATTCGATTTCAAAACCACAATGGAAACTCATTTAAATAAAAAATAATCAAAACGAACTCAGTCCTCATGAAAACGTAGTATGTGTCTCAACTGTCAGTATATCACCAACACATTTCAAGACCAAATCAAGGTCAAATCTTTGTTTTTGCACACCAGTTAAATTCGCATATTTCTTGACACATGTGGGATTTCTCATGTAAAACAACAGACACTGGCAACGCCATATGGAGCATAAGTAATTATTACAAATGTTTATTATTAGATAGACGTATGTTAAGAGCAGTATGATTCAGTCATTTGCGATTCACAGATTCAAGAGGACTGTATCTACTTGAATTACATAACTGTCACAAATTTCCTCTGGGAAGAAATATTTCACACGTACATTAGGGGACTTAAGGTTACTGAGTACCAGCTGTTCGGTACGAGAAGGCTGGATGTGTGTGCACACGTTTCGGATGTCTCTATAATTTCTTATTCAATTTTTGATTTTAATGCTTCAAAATAAACTAGAAATACGTACCATTCTTCAGACTCGACCGATTTAATATCAGATAAAAACGAGTAAATTATCATGTTTGACACAAATTTTTGTACAGAAAACATCAAATTTGAATAAAATGATCGAACAATCCAAATTTGTCAGTATTTTTTACATAAGTTGGTAAAGAAAAAACTTCAAAATGTTAATTTGCCGTCCCGTATTTCGAAATCTCGTGACGTACTGTAATGAAATATTGACGAATATCACGTTTTTTTATTCAATTTTTAGGGCAAACATTTATGTTTTTTGAAATTTTTAAGCAGCAAGCTAAATTTTGCGAAGCTTAATGCTTTATCAGAGTTAATAAAAACAAAAATAAAATGAATTTTACGACCACAGTTCGATTTTTACCGAGAGCATTTTTTTTCGATCTGAGGGATCAGTTACATGGACTTTCTTGCTATTTTTGGACTCAGTTTACCAGCTGAATGTCAAAACAAACTATAATTAGGAAGTTTCCGATTTTTTTCTACTCTTAATCACAGTTTCGAAAAATTACAAAAGTAATTACGAAGAACTTTTTGTAATATGTTACTTCAAAGTTTAACAATTCCCCGTTCTCAGTGCGGATGACGTTATGCGGCACAAGTGTTGTATTTAATAGTAACTTATAATATAGCAAATCATGAAGCCAACATAGAATTAACAGTTGAAAAGGTGAAAAAATTGATAGAATGTCAATTAGGAAGTTTAACAAACATACCTAATATACCTTTCATTTATGACTTACTATATTATAAGTGTATTTGCCATATGGCAACATACACTATTGGCGTCGGTCGGATGGCGGGACCTAGGGGTCGGACCAAAATTTCTCGACATTTCATAACCTCCTAAACACTTTGCCACCATTTTTAAAAATGTTTATATATATATGTATATATATATATATATATTTTTATATATATATATATATATATATATATATATATAGGTATATATGTGCGCGGGCTATAACTTTCGAAGAAGTTAATTTATTTTAACGAAATTTGGCACACATGTTGGAATCCATCACCGCACGAAGCCTATTTAAAATGGGCCCAATCGGGCCATTTTAAGGGTAGTTTTTAGGGGTTGAGAAATGTTTTTGGGGCCCAAAATACCGAAAAAATTCTCCGAATCGTTTCAAAATTGAAATTTAACCCTCCGGTAGTAAGTAAAAAGTGTCCCTAAAATTTTAATAAAATCGGCCCGACAGGACCGGACTTACAAATTTTATGAAAACACTAGTTTACAAATAGTGAATTATTTACTGAAAGTTGTATATAATTTGGTATAGAGGTTCGATTTATAATAATATTGCAATTAAGAAAAAAAATGTTATTTTAAAGGGTGTATTAAGGAGTAAAATTTTTTATTTTGCCCAAAAACCAACTTAAGCTCGCAAAATAAAGCCACACTGCCTGTATAAGCAAATACACTATATTGTCGGCAGGGTTTTGGCACTGCGACCCGGGTTTTTTTATTAATTATAACTACTAATATGACACATTGTGCCGCGGTGCATCTTAAAATGGCAGACCAAAGGTCGATCAGTCTCGTCATCGACCCCACTTACAGAAAATTGAATCTCTCCTTTGAATTTAAAGATATTGAAATAATTTTTCCAGCATTTTAAAAATTATCCTTATTATGATGTCACACTATTATTAATAGTTTTTTCGTCAACAGGAAACTTCCTAATTATTTGATAAAATTAAATTCTAAAAATACATGTAGGTTGTATGTATATTATACGCTTATAAACAAAAAAATATAAATCATAATTAAAAAAGTTTCTCTAAATTTAAAAGGTAGGTCGTCAATGAAAACATCATTTCAAAATCATTTGTCATTTTCTTCATAACGGAATGACTGTAATAATAATATAATGACAAAAAAATAGTAGGCGGTAAAAATAAGAGCACATCGGTAGGTATATCTATTGTAACTAACTTCCTAGCTGGTTGATTGTTATAAACTAATCTATTGTCAATTATTTAGCAAACAGTTGTTCCTTTTTCAACAAGTTTCTTTTTTTAGGGTGCTATAAATGACAATCTTTGTAATATATCATACGTCAAACAGGAAGCCGCACCGCATTAATTTGATTTTAATTTACTTAACGATGGGATATCTCCAGTTGTATTAGAAATGACAAAAAAATTATTAAATTTTGCAATTTTTGATTCGATGTGGTTTTGATTAAATTTTTGCGTCAAATATTCCTTCTCACTTTTAATACGCCGACAATTTCATCGGATTATTGTTTTTCTTTTAATTGAATTTTTGTATGGCAGTACAACTTGTAAGAAATTCTATTTATACGAAAAGTTTAATAAATAAAAAATTCACTTAACTATCACGAAATTGTTTAGATTATTCATTGCAATAACGAGTTACATTTCTCTGCGATCTTTATAAATAGCTATGGATTTTTTTACAGTTTTTAGGGCTCCGTACATCCGATGAAAAAACAAAACCCTTATAGAATCAATCTCGTGTCTGTCTGTCACAGATTATTTTCTCTGAATCTACTGGGCGAAAAAAATTGAAATTTGGTACATATGTAGAGTTAGATGATCTAATTACGGACGTATATCGTAAATAAACAAATTCTGATTTTGGGGGTTAACTTTCGTAGGCAAATCAGAAAATAAAAAAAAAACAAAATTTAAGTGCATCAAATGAAGGGGTTCGTTAGGGTGATATCAGACGGTTCATTTTTTGTTCATTCCTGTCTGTCATTCAGCATCTTTCATTCAAAGTGAAACGTTTGAACACAAATTGAAACAATGGTGACAATTAAATTCATTAATGAACCGATCCAACAACGCTAGATATCGGCATTCAGCATGATTCATTCGCACGCCGAATGAATGAAAAATAAAACGTCTTAACACAAGAAAGAACATTCATTCGGGATCGATCATTATGTGTCATGTGTTGTAGCCAGCGTTGCCAGACGTCCCGATTTTGGCGGGACGTCCCGATTTTTAAATCAAAATTAAATGTCCCGCTTTTCGGGGATAACTCGACCGTGCGTAAATAATTATTCTCTTATTGTAAGTTGCAATTTGTAACACTCACTCATCAGACTATTGTTTGAAACGCCATATTTTTCTAATGAATAAAACTTTTTTGAATTTGATTTCTTTTTTATTTTTTTTTTTCAGAAGACGAATAAGACTCAACTATTTAACAATAGGGTAAATCTGATTTAAAATATCATATTTTTATTAAAATACATTTTCTATGGCTATTTTTGCTATCTATTGTCACATAAACGTAATTTGAACTCAAATAAAAAGATAAATATTTAAAAATTTCTGATTATATACGTTTTTTTACTATGTCCCGCTTTCGACGAAAGAATCCCGCTTTTTTCACTCAAAAAGTTCCAAAATCCCGACTTGGCAAAAAAAAATCTGGCAACACTGGTTGTAGCGGACGTACTGGGGACTACGACACCGCATAGTGAATAAGTCCGTCAATACATATTATAAACTAGCGGCTTGCCCGCGACTTCGTTCGCGTGGTATAGTAGATATATTGTACCCGATTAAATTCTTTTATGTAAAATTCACCCCCACCCCGTTCGGGTAGTGTGTTCATAAGACCGTTAAACGGTTTTATTTAGCTAGCCCTGTTTATTGTTCCTTATCGCGGGTTGGCGAGGGGACCTAGCCGAGAAAAAATGTAACGTGTCACGAAAAACCGTAAGACAAATGTGTCACGAAAAACCGTAAGACGTATAATGTATGCTGGTATACTGTGATACCGGGTGTTTTTAGATTACACCGGGTGTTTTTAGATTATATCGGGTGTTTTATTTTATACCGGGTGTTTTTAGATTATATCGGGTGTTTTATATTATACCGAGTGTTTTTAGATTATACCGAGTGTTTTTAGATTCTATCGGGTGTTTTATATTATACCTGGTGTTTTTATATTATACCGGGTGTTTTTAGATTATATCGGGTGTTTTATATTATACCGGGTGTTTTTAGATTATACCAGGTATTTTTAGATTATACCGGGTGTTTTTAGATTATACCGGATGTTTTCAGATTATACCGAGTGTTTTCAGATTATACCGGGTGTTTTAGATTATACCGGGTGTTTTTAGACTATACCGGGTGTTTTTAGATTATATAAAACGCGTTACGAAAAACGTCTTATACGAAAGGGACTTCGTTCCAAACGCGTGTCCCGCGACACGTTCCAAGTTTTTTTTTATTTAACTTAAGTAATTTCAAAGATACAGCGTATACTTTATGAAAGTTTCCATTACCCTGTTCACCCCCATAAGGGTTATTTTTGGGATAAAATGTAGTCTAGATCACTCTCGGCATAATCCTTTACCTGTCTGTAAAATGCTATCAAAGATTAGCCCGAACAGATACAACAAACTGACTGACAACTAAAAATTCGCTCTAGGAATCTAAAAACTGTACAATTACAGACGACGTTATAATTTTATTTATAATTGTATTAACTGAACTAACTTCTGTAAAATTCATTAAAAAAACAACTCTCGCAGTATGTGGACTTTGTAATTCATTGGCTATATATACTTTGTAGCACTATTTACAGAATTAATAGTCGATGTGTTTGTGTACACAAACACATCGATTATTTATTCTGTAACAATTAACAAAAAAAAAATTTACAAATTGTTTTTATTCTCGGTTCTGTTTCACTTATTCCTATTATCTACGTATTAAAATCATCTCGTTTAGCGCTGTTTCGCATAGCGCAGGAACTTATTAGAACGTATCTCCCGCGTTAAGCGGGGTCTTACTGTATAGAAGACAGCTTGATGCAACGCTTCGCGTGCTGATCTTTAAATCAAACTGTCGTGGGGATCGAATTCCACCTCGCTGATAACCATAGTTGTTGATCGTCTACAATCTACAATAAATAAAATGTATACGTTGCGTCGTTACTCGTGACGTATGCATCCGTGCGAGTCGACATACTAAATAAAAATTGACTTACGCCTGTCGCGGTTCTATGTTTACTGTCGTGATTAGAGTCTTAAAAACGAAACATTATGGTTGGATATAATGTATTGGCTACGCCTTCTGCACGAGTATTTTACCATTCCAACCCATGATTCCAACCTACTAGTGGAGAATGGTACTAATTTAGGTCAAAATTCACTTTTTAAAATGAGGTCATCAACGTCTTAAGGGGACATTACATTTTTCAGGGTTGAAAAAACGGATTTTTTTTCACGGAAAATTATTCTTTGACATCATAAGAATGTCCCCTGAAAATTTTACGTCGATCCGACCACCCCTTCCCTTCCAAAACGGACTCTATTCATGCCCCCATGTACATCTCGGTAGTCGCGCTGTACCTGCTTTTACCTGTTTTTCTCAAAGATACATTTTTCGCTACTTTGTCCAGCATAACTCGGGCTCTAATTGTCCGATTGCCTTCAAATTTGCACACAAGGTTCTTAAGACATGTCCGTTCAATATGTATGAAAGGTATTTTTTATAACTTTTGATCCGACTTTGTTAATTAAAAAAAAAACCCGCCAAAAAACGAATTTTTTTTTCGATATAATTTAAAAAAAAAATAAATAAATAAAAAAATGGTCCATACATATGGAAGAGAGCGATAATAAGTTCCAATTTTTTTTTTTCATTCTGTTAGAGCCCAGCAGCAACGCCTCCAGCCTGGACAAAATGAAATTGTAACGCCTAACGGGAACCTCGCTGGCGGCCGCCATTTTGTAAAAAAAAAATTAAAAAAAGTCATTCAATTATAAAACCTTTAAATAAACATCCCTCAAAATTTGAAACAAATCGTTCAATTCCTTCCCTCCCTTCGCGCCTTCCAGACATTCGGCAATTTTTTTCCTCGAAAGGTGTAATGTCTCCTTAAAGCTCGTAGATTAGTAGATTTACCAAGTATCGGAATCCATTCTACCCATGTTATACCAAGTAACATTATATAATTTGGGTAATTGACGTACTTTTGAATATGAAAATGACTATAATAATAAATAAATTATAATATTAATGCGTTTAACGTCCGTTTGTCGACTTTTATGTCACAACAGACGCCATTCGCACCATTACTATTTTCCATTTTGTCACTTCCCGTTATTTTCTACATTTCTAAAACTAAAATTTAACTAATAGCAATGGGCGAATGAAGGAATTATAGGAAATTAGGATAGGATAGGTAATTTTTGAACTGGGAGTTTAACAGGTAATCGGTCATGGCCTTGAATAAGGAACCATCTCGATATTTATCTAGAATTTTTTTTTTTTTTATTAAACAATAGGGCTTCGGCAGCAAGGCCATTAGCTCCAAATCTATAAATTATCACTGTATATTATATATATTTATCTAGAATGAATTGAGGAAAACCATGGAAAACCTCAATCAAGATGGCCGGTGCAGGAATTATCGTTTCTCGGCGAGAGGCAGTAGGAAAAAGTCCCAGCCACATCTGCCCCCGCCGGGATTCGAACCCGTACCACCCGAATGCGAGTCTAGTGCTGTCACCACTGCTCTACCCAGCTCAGTTATGAAAATGATCATCTGTCATCAATATTTATTTTGGAACTTTTTATTTTTCCATAGTTACTAAAACTTTTATATCATTTAATTGAATCGTTTGCCTCAAAATGGTGGACGACTATGGTCATCTGTCAAATCTAGGGACTTCACGAACATTAGCGCTACTATATATAGTGTTCAAAAAATGAATTATCGTGTGCACTTGTTTTCCTCCATATCTTAGTTCGCGTTTGAAACATCCATTCATTCACGCATGGTACAAACGCGCCTATTTTTATAATACATCAGCAGAATGAATCATTCGATTTGAAAAATTATTCGAGTAGCAGCCTTTTTGTTATCAAAATCATTCAATTATACCCAAGACTAACTGTAGGTATAAACCACTCTCTATATATGTATTAAGAAAGTGTTGACCGAACGTGACTACGGATTGTGTATCTACATTACCATCGACATGATATTGTAATATATGCACAATAATGGGGTAAGTCAAAGGGGAGTAAGTGAAGCTCACTTCTTGGTCAAAGTATGCTTATCCACTTATTGCTTATGATATGCATTGCTTGAGTCAGTAACACTTAATATATCAAACGTAGATGATTATGCTATCTATCTGCCTCTAGTGGTTTGATTTTAAACTACCAAAGTGTGGTAAATCAAGTGTTTTTAAATTCAAATTAATTTCTTCCCAGATTTAGTATGCAGAAAACAGAGTTACATAACTGAAACACCGATTTTTTTTAAGATGATTTAGGGTTCCGTGCCCCAAAAGGAAAAAAGAAACCCTTATAGGATTACTTCGTTGTCCGTCTGTTGGTTTGTCGGTCAAGACCCTTTTTTTCTCAGGAACGCGTGGAGGTATTAAGTTGAAATTAATATCAAATACTTAGGTCTGCAATCCCTTGTAGCTGTGACAAAAATCAAACTTCTAAGTCAATGTAATCAAAAGATACGGTCGTTTATGCCGAATATTTTGACACTTCGCAAGCAAACCAAAACCTATAGGGTACTTTTCCGTTGACCTAGAATCATGAAAGGCAAGAATATATGTCTTATAGCAATTCGAAAACCATAAAATTGTAGTTACATCACACAAAAAATATTTTTGGAACGAAGTTCCTTATCGCGGATTGGCGAGGGGACCTAGCCGAGAAAAAATGTAACGTGTCACGAAAACCAGTATACATAAATACGTCTTACGGTTTTTCGTGACACGTAACATTTTTTTCTCGGCTAGGTCCCCTCGCCAACCCGCGATAAGGAACTTCGTTCCAAATGTAACGTGTCACGAAAAACCGTAAGACGTATTATGTATACTGGTATACGGTGATACCGGGTGTTTTTAGATTATACCGGGTGTTTTGAGATTATACCGGGTGTTTTGTGATTATACCGGGTGTTTTTAGATTATACCGGGTGTTCTTAGATTATACCGGGTGTTTTTAGATTATACCGGGTGTTTTTAGATTATATAAAACGCGTTACGAAGAACGTCTTATACGAAAGGGACTTCGTTCCAAACGCGTATCCCGCGACACGTTCCAAGTTTTTTTCTATAAACGTCAAAATAGTGCATACTAGCGACATGGACGGAATCCCTTAAAAGCTATTAGTTCAAGCATTTCTGCGCCTTAGTGTGTATTATGTATTATTAGGGCCGCTATAACAATAATAAAAATAAAATAAAGTTAATAAATATTGTACGGTAGTACCGAACCCTTCGTGTCAGCGAGTTCGACTCGCACTTAGCCAGTTTTTTTTTGACAATGCTTTCAGCAATGCAGCATACGACTAAGAACTTGTTTATAGCTTGCCTTAAAGCACACGTACTCGATCCTTTGTGAGTTTACAATACTGTATTTTCTATAAGATTTCTTAGAAGTTGTATTACTTATTTTCGTATGATATTAACACATCAGTGTTGAGACAAGGTGGGTACATTATTTTTTGCTTGTTCAACGGACTTAACACTAGTATAATAATGAAAGTTAATGAAGTCAGTGCCATGTTGTAACATAATGTAGCCAGCTACATTTAACAGGTATAAAATAAATAATATACACGTTTTATATATCTACATTAATATTATTATTTAGGTACCTACTATACCGGTACAAGCACACATAGGTGTGTTCTGTGAGTTTTGGACCGGTGTTAATTGTGGGCGTGTTATATTATATTAGGCAGATAACACGTGTGGAGAAACAAAACACTGCGATAGCTCTGTGTTCTTTTGTTATTAAAATGGTGTGGCAAGTTTGTTTTAAAACTGACAAGAGACAAATTTATTTTTAGATAAAAATGATAGAACAAGTTTGTAAGTCGTATGGAAATTGTAAAATCAAACTCTTTGTAGAAACTACAAATGAACTTTTTAAAAGATAATTGAAATCATTTGTTTAAATAAAAAAAATTGAGCCCCCTTCAAAAAAGGTCATTAAAAAACGTAAAACAACAAATTGACTTTTTTCTTTTTTGTCTTTGGTAATTAATATAAAATTTATTTGTTGGGAAAAAGGACTTCTTTAAGTGAACACTTATTTGTTATATATTGCGACGTTTAATGTTATAAGCTTGAAAAAGTCTCAATAAAGGGACGAAACGTCGCAATATATAACAAATAAGTGTTCACTTAAAGAAGTCCTTTTTCCCAACAAATAAATTTTATGTAAAACAACAAAGTTTTGAGGTCTGCGCGAATGTGATAAGTACATAAAACGTTATAGTAATTAAATTGGCACCGAAATAAAGTTTTTTTTACGCTTCATAGTCATGTCAATTGCCGGAGTGAAAAGTAAAACCAAACTATGAAGTGTTTTGGAAATTAACGAAACTACCTCTTTAGGGACTAAATTTTTTCAATTATTTTCTGACGATTTATGGATAAACTTTTTCTGTTCTGAATTCTGGAAGAATGATCATTTTATTTCCAATGAGGGCAAAGTACCTATTTGAGACATTTTTTCATTATTTTTTTTTAACTTATTTGTTGTAGGTTATAGACGGTCGAAAACTTAAGTCATTAGCGTCTTAATTACATCAAATACCACAATCACTTAAAACTAAACGACATCACAAAACATCCATGAGCAGAGGTAGGATTCGAACCTAGTCAGTCCGGCCAAGAAGCCAACACGCTAACCACTGTCCTTTATTAGTTTTTTTTTATTTTAAGTAATAACGTGATTAAAATCAAATGGTCGTTTTTTTTTTGTAAGTACTGGCACAATCACTCTCCCTGATTTCGGAGCCCGTTTTAAGACCAATCGAGAAACCCTGCTAGCAAAACATCACTTAAAAATTACAAAAAAAATGACATTAAATCACGACATATCATTCTTTTTATATCCATTATAATTTTAAATACATCGGTTAAAAGTTTGTGGTTGGCAAAAAACGTTTTTGTAAAAAAAATTGAATATACCCACTTGTATTACATTATTTATTAAATAATTGGCATTGCTGCGTAACAGCGTTGCATTCATCCAATTTGAACTAAAATGCAAATAAAATGCCTTTTTAAAAACCAAACATAATGTAATAATAGCCTGATATTCATCTAAAGTGTATTATTTGCATTTTGAAAACCACTTATCTGACGACAGATCTTTTTTTATATTTTTTAAACGCTTTGCAAAACGTACAAAAAAAAGCGATTCTATTTTAAAAAGACATTCTTCTTGAATGGATGTTTCTATATAGGTACACATTATTATAAACTACTCGTTAGGGATGAAATTTTATTTTAATAAAAAAAAAGACAAGTGCGAGTAGAACTCGCGCCCTTAGGATTCAGTACCCTTATAACACGCAATAATTCCACATACATTTAAAAAAATATAATTTTCGGATTTTTTCCTTTACTCGTGACAAATCACAAGATTCTAGGTCAACGAGAATTAACCTATATGCGTTTTCATGAGCGTCTGAATAAAAAAACTGAAAGCACCGAACATTGCCCTAACGAAAAGATAAACTGGATTGAGGGACAAACTTAACTTTGCTGTTGAAAAACTATTGTCCCCACCATTTGGGGTTTTTTATTGACTTTTTCCCAATTAAAAAAATTATGTCTTATTACAGTTAATGCATTTCTTTATTTTAACTGTAAGACAGCAGGTTTTCTGGAACGCTTTTTTTAAATTTTCTTTTGTGTGGGAATTGTGGGAAATCCGCCTGTTTCGTACTGCTGTATCTACATTTTGAAACTGAAGTAATGAAATAATATGCTTACGCAACACACGATATAAATTTATAGATATTTTTGTTAGATGTGTTCAGATAGAGATTGAATTGAAACGTGTACGGGTTCGAATCTTGTATCTAAATTAATAAATATAATTGTTTGATTTGAGAATTTTGTGTATTAGTTTATTTAATTGTATAAATTTCCTACAGAATACTTAGAAAAAAATCCAATCCAAAGACACAACGTAGCATGAAGTAAATGGTTTCCCCCATCCTTCTTTTACAAAATAGGGAGGCGTATAATTTTAATGGTGGGTCTTCGAAGGGTATGGGTATACTGTTATGTAATTATTGTCATGCTGGTAACAGTTATATTATCAAACCAAAAAATAGCTGTTTCGTAAATTTTAACCGCACAATTCTTTTGTTAAATCATCGATATTTAATTTCATTTAGGTATGTTAGAAAAACAATTTTACAGTGATTTAAAATATACTTTATATATACTTTACACAAGAGATTCTATAATATGCGAACAGCAGAGCCTGATTTAGGTTCCGTGACGCTTAGAAACATTTAACATAATATACCAAGGCTAGTACATTACAGAAGTTAGGTACCTCGTTCGGGTGTAGGTAACTTATTAATAAATAATTTAGTCTTTGACCATTTTGTCCTAAGTTGAATAGTTTTCCTGAAAATTGAGAAAATCTGTAAAACGAGACACTTTTCAAGGGATGAGTAATGAAGCCAGTTGCGGGGAGGGTGGAAGAGTTGTGTATTTTAATTAGGGTTGCCATCCGTCCGGGTTTCCCTGGATTTGTCCTAGTTTAGAGCGCATCCGGGGAGCGTCCGGGCGGGGCTTCATTTGTAGTCCGGGTTTAAAAATTTAAAGTCTTGGGCCACCCGCGACACACGCACTGTGTTTTATTTTAAGAATAAAAAAATTCTAACTGATTATTATAACAATTTGTAACAAACTGTAATGATTCTGTTTAGTTAGGTACATTTAAAATGATGATAAAAGATGACTAAATTTAATTTTAAGGTCTGAAAATAAATAAAAAGGTGATTTATGACATTTTCAACTGGTTTTATTATACTATGTTTAAAAAAACCTGTTGACATGTCCGGGTTCTGGGCTCTAAAATCCGGGGTTTTCATGCGTCTTGTCCTGGTTGCCAACTCTCACATATAGACTCACATATATATACAACCCAGCGACTGTTTAAAAAAAAATATAAATTTTGCCGCTAAAAAATCTAGAATGAACATATTATGTCTAATATTAATATAATCGTATTACCTGAGAATAGAAATTATAAAAGTACGCAAAAAATAATTCTAATAAAGATAACACCAATAAAAAACCACGACCTTTAAACTGAATTTGTGTTGTTTCGAATCGCTGTTTCACAATAGTTTATAAAAGAATTAATCTATTAATAACTGAAAAAATAACTCACCGATATAGTTGTCTTAATTAGCACAATATTAATTAACAATGTAAATTGAAAACCATTAAATAGTGATTTCTATTGAACTGACAGCTGATCATCGGTCGATAAAGTCTGTCGGTAAAGTCTATGCTGTAATTATCGATACGATCCCATTACTCAATAATTGCATACAATTGTACAAACTGCATTTTTTATTTTCGCTCAAAAACTATTTTTCGCATAGCGCCCCGTTTTGAAAATATCAAACATGTGTCGACGACATGTTTAGCTACAAGACTTAACTTCTTAATAATTTAAATCACTATTTTTCAATACGTAATTTTGAAAATAACCACGCGGTTGTCAAACGACTGCAGTTCACTTCTCACTTCTCCTTTTTTCAGAGCTTTGACAAGGAGGAATGGTGATTTATATGTGCTGTCAAATCTTGCATACCATGAGATCGTATTTAAAAATTACAAATGGCAACAAATTAAAATCGATTATTTATGGATTATGTCCAATTTATGATAAAATTATACCTATAAATATCTTTTTTAATAATTCAATTTTTTAAATTATTTTGTTTTTTTATTGCTCACTCTAATGAAAAGCGATACCATATTCTACATTTACACTGGTGTAGAAATGCAGTTTAAAGAGTTTATAGAGAAATGGAACGTTTTTAAAAACATTATGATATCTGATGATGCCTTTTGACCATAGAAATATAAATTAATATCGCTTCCGGGAACCCAGCTGTGTTAATCAGAATGTAGCCGGGCAAAATACGTTCTTAAAATTCAATCATCTTTATCTAAGATACCAATTGATAGTGTATTTTAGTTTTCAGTCTAGCCGTTCGCTTCTCCAGAATACAAATCGACGGACTAAATTCTGGATACCTATTTTCTCATATAGGTTTCAAACCCAAAAGACATCTAACAGACGCCACTCACATTATTCCTGTTTCATTTACCACTGTCGCGATATTTTCTACATCTTTAAACTTCGGTTCATGTGCAGATGGTAAAATTATTTATTGAAGTGACACTTCTTTACGCACGGCGAATTGAAATCATGTGTTTGAATTATTGACGCACATAGCCTAGTAGGTCTTCAAAATAATAATAATAAATCATTATCGTTAGACTTCGTTAGAATCTTCATAAGTAGCTTCTATTTTTCCATTTGCAAAAATATATTGTGGCTATAAATTTTTTAACGTGTTTAATGAATTCTAAACGCAGTCTTTGCATAACTATCAGAAGAGCTACCTAGAGTCATTGGTATTTTTATGTATGCTTTTTTTTTTAAATTGTATTTCGACTATGCACAAAAGATTATATTTCTGTAAACATACTTTAAGTACTTCATATGGTATTAGATGTAAATTTTTTATAATCCCTATATGTAATTACAAGCTTGAATTTATAATAAAAATTTATAGTCAAGTTCAAAGGTTATAATTTACCTAAAATAGTTCGCGTACGAGGGATGTTTCAATTTCTTAAGACTTACTAGATTAGTAGATTTTAGGACCGGAATCCATTTTATCGATGTGATACCATTTAACTTGAGTAATTTACGTACTTTTAACACGCGTTTATTAGCTTCACCTGTATGTTTGTTTGTTTGTAAAGGAATTTTTGAACGTGAAATTTACCCACTTCAAAACGTCAGATTAAACTGAGACTTTGCACACTTATCAAGAACCCATGATAATACAATAATTTAATAAGTTTGCCCCATTATCCTGACCAGGACCTTCGGGATAAAAAAACTTGAAAAATTACAGCAAGCAAGCTAACACGCTGTACAGTGACGTACGTTGTGTTGCCTACCCCATAGTCAAATGCAAAATAGTTTTTAGTGTATTTGCCATAAGGCAACATACACTATTGGCGTTGGTCGGATGGCGGGACCTAGGTGTCGGACCAAAATTTCTCGACGTTTCATAACCTCCTAAACACTTTGGCACCATTTTTGAAAATGTTTATATATATATGTATATATATATATATATATATATTTATATATATATATATATATATATATATATTTATATACGTATATATATATATATATGTGCGGGCAATAACTTTCGAAAGAGTTAATTGATTTTAATGAAATTTGGTCCACGTGTTGAAATCCATCACCGCAAGAAGCCTATTTAAAATGGGCGTAATTGGGGCATTTTAAGGGTAGTTTTTAGGGGTTGAAAAATGTTTTTGGGCCCCAAAATACCGAAAAAATTCTCAGAATCGTTTCAAAATTGACATTTAACTCTTTAGTAGTAATTAAAAGGTGTCCCTGAAATTTAAATAAAATCGGCTCGACAGGACCGGACTTACAAATTTTATGAAAACACTAGTTTACAAATAGTGAATTATGTACTGAAAGTTCTATATAATTTGGTATAGAAGTTCGATTGATAATAATATTGCAATTAAGAAAATAAATGTTATTTTAAGGGGTGTATTAAGGAGTCAAATTTTTTATTTTGCTCAAAAACCAACTTAAGTTCGCATAATAAAGCCACACTGCCTGTATTATCAAATACACTATATTGTCGGCAGGGTTTTGGCACTGCGACCCGGGTTTTTTTAGTCTTATAATTAAAATTAGAGTTTAAAAAAACTGAAACAGCACGCTTTTTTTAACTAAATAATATAAATAATTTGACAACAAAATTAGCTTCACTGTAAAAAGCGTGGAGTGCTTAATATCAACAATAAATTTTTCATTTACTAGCTAATTGTAAACGTAGAGCTATTATGAAAATTTAAGTAGATGACAACCCATGCTTTTTACAGTAAAGCTAATTTTGTTGTCAAGTTATTTTGCATTTTTTAGTTCATAAAAGCGTGTTGTTTTAGTTTTTTTAAACTCTATTTTTATTTAACTCTAACCTAAATATAACCTTTTTTTGAAATCTCTCACTAGCCTATTTCTTATAAGTATATACATGTGGTAAACCTAACGTACACTATTCAGAATAAATTTCACTGAATTATCTACTCTACTCTAATATACCAAACACACCTAATTAAGAACACAAATATGAAAAATACCAACTATTTGAACGTGTATCGTAAAAAAATAATTTTATAAGACCGGCTATTTCCATAAAAATCCTAAGATTTTCGTCACCAGATTCACGAATTTGTTGAATATTCATGATACTCTTTTATGTTGGTATTAGTGCTAAGCACTAATTTGTTTTATTACATTGTCAAGGCAGTGTATTTTACACTTCAGTGATGCAAGTCTTGAACAAGTTCGCTGGTTTATAATACATTAGCCGGACCTCGCGACTCCGTCCACAATTGGAATGAAACACGACTGCAACAACTGTAGTGGAACCTTCAGCCGGACCTAACAGCTAAACTTCCAGTTCATAGAAACTGTGTTTTAAAAATTAGAATGTGTAAATTATTGACACCACTATACTTCCACTCCTTAGAAGACGATTTTAAGATTATAATTATATTATATTAGTATAGTTTGATATTTTTATCTTTAAGTCCTAACCAGGATCCTGAAAATAAAAGAAAAATTTCTAATTTTAGAAGTTCATCATGTACTATACACATAAAATAGTAAATATTATCCTTCTTTATCGAGATTTAAAAAAAAATAATTTAAATGTAGCTACTGCTCTTTTCTGCATAATGTTTCAGTGATTTTCGCAGTGCATGCAATGTTCTGAAAAATAAAATATAGCCCATGCTACTCGCTGATAATAGAGCTTTCTATTGGTGAAAGTATTTTTAAAATCAGTTCAGTAGTTTTTGAGTTTATCCGGAACACACAAGCAAGTCCGGAGCGCATCGCATGGTATAATATAAACAAACCTTACCATGTAAAGAAATAATACCTTGGCCGGTTCGTTGCTTTAATCTCTTGTCAGATAAAAGCATTGTTTAATCCGAAACAACTGAAAGTCGATGATAAAATTTATATTGTTGTTTTCTCTAAAAAATTGTAAATCTTTACAATTTGTTATTAATAAATGTATAGCTGTCTCTTTATTACAATAAATTCAAATATTAATGATTATTTATTGATCACTACTATAATGAATTATGCATTTTTTAAAGAAATATTTTTGATTATTATATAACGTTAACAGCGTACCTATTTTATATTTGATTTAATTTGAGAGGACTATATTTGACCAACCGCAAGGTAAATCGGGAATAATTAAAACTAGTGAAAATAACGATATTATTAAGGAATCCCAAGATAATTTGAGAAAATTCTGAAAATAACCCCCAACTTGATGCCTTTTTTAACGTAGTATTTTCATTTAAAAGTATGTAGGTATGTAGATGAGATTTAAAACTTAAAAAACACATCTGTCAACTGTTTTTATATATCTATCTATAGGAATGTCATGATGTTCTTTTTTTCAAAAAATTTTAAATCATTTTTTGCGAACAATTCTGTCTGTCTGCTCTGCTGTCACACCGTTCTAAACTTTAATGACCACATAATTATAAAACCTAGAAATCCAGGCAAATGCTAATTTTTTATCGAACCCCGCTCAGAAAAACCAAGGGCAAATTTTATTGATCATGGAAATAATACAAAAATATTCTGTTTCGATAATCGGATAGTCTTTGAGAATCTGACAGCCAACAGAGCCTGTTAATCCTAAAATGTACGATTTTCTTCAAATGTACTCGGTAGCACGGGTAGCTATTAACTTACAGTTCGCAAATACATTATTTTTTCTTTGAAACTAAAAAATATTCGTTGTAAACTATTGTTTATATGTCTCTCTTTTTAAGTTTGATGGCACGAAGCTGTTTTTGACACAATATTTTTTCAGACACAATATCTTTAAGAATTTGTTTTCTCAATTCCATTTAAAATAATCCTTTGCTGAATATTAAGTAGCTTACCCAAAACAAAATACAATTTCATTTTGGATATGCAAAGAAACAAAGTCAAAACTATTCCTTGGAGTATTCTTTGTTTTGAAAACTTAAACACTGTTCATTGTTTTCAATTCCTCGAAAATCGTCAGTTTTTTATTTGAGTGTGTTTGTGTATTCTTTACTTTAAAAATCAGAAAGTGTCTATTTTGAAGGTAAAATAATCAGTGTTAAGGTATTCAGTTCCACGTACGTATCTCAAACACAACTTTATTTGCTTATGTATCGCAGCAAGCGTGTTTCAATTGCAAAGCAAACAAAAGCCCATCGGAGTCGTACTCACGTAGGTAACTCTATACTCTATAATATAGCCATGCCCCGTAATGAAAACTATAAAGCAAAGCGATGATTCCTTCGTTCACGAGCGCACCCAAGCTTTTAGCACTTCTTACACTAACACCAGAAACTCACTATAAAATAAATACAACAGTGCCTATACAGTTGGATCGATATAAATTATCCTTATTTAAAATCAAACTAAAGCCGGGGCCAAAAAAGAAGAATCGGTATATATTATTTCTCAAAGGCGTTTTTTTGTCGGTATGAAATATCCAGTGGCGGATGTAGGTTCGTTGCCACCCAAGGCCCCGTCCGATATGGCGTCCTTTTTGCTATATGTGGAAGTGATTATTGCAATTAATCATCTAATGAAGCCAGAGAACCGTAAATTTGGAGAACGGATTTTCAAATTGCAACTATCCTAACATTGTTTACTTTTAAAATTTTGTCGTCTCTAAAATTTTGCCGCCCCTAAAATCAAGCCGTCCTAGGCCCGGACCTAGGCGTTAATCCACCATTGGAAATATCTCCCCTAATGTTGTATCAATATTAATGTTTTAATTATTTTTCTTTCTAATGACGAAAAATGAGTTAATAAATTAATGTTTTCATTAAAAAATTACAGTTTAAAAATTTTAACAATTTCATTACCTATACAGAACATAACATTCAGAACAAATAAACGTCGCCATCTGGTGCCGATCTGTTAATTTTAACAGTTGTCGGTAATATAACGTGTAGTGGCGCTGAAGTCTCTGAATAGAATTGGATAAAATAAAACAATTTATTGTCGCCATCTCGTGGCAATCTGTTTATTTTAACAGTTGTCGGTAATATTAAGTGACGTAGTGACGCTGAAGTGTCTGAATAGAATATAGAATAAAACTTATTTCCACCTAATTATATTACGGAACTGACCACTAACGGTGCAAAATATTCTCGCGGGTCCGCTAGTTAAGGCTGTCGGAACGCTCTGAATTTAAGCCAAAAATAGAGCTTCGGCTGTCAACTGATTGTAGACTTATTCGTCAACATTCTGCAAAAATTATTTCTCTATAAGGAAGATAAAGGGCAAATCTAGGTCTCTAATGGACTACTTTTGTAATTTATGTACGATTTACTAGAAAAAAGTTGGTATTAATTGTGCTAAAAAAACACACGTTTTCAGTGTCACACTATGACCTTATTCGTACTTATTTCACAAAACTGTTTCATCACAAACCTAAAGTGACTCTTCCTTTTTCGGAAAAGTTTTTTATATCTTCAAAATATTTCCAAAAATTAGACTAATCAATTGACAGCGGCACCCTTGCAATAACATTTTTTAGCCTTGTAGTTGGCACCAGCCAAAAATTGAAACGTGCGGATGATTTGAGCGAGACAGAGCTAAAGAAGGTCACATCCACAATATGTCTTTTGCCTACCTCGCCCCTTACCGCTGGGCTCAGCACAAACAAAATTCAGAGCGTTCCGACAGCCTTAATAGAAATATTGGTAAAATCCATTATATCACGAAGTATAGATATGAGGAGTTTAAATGCAATGTTGAAACAATGATTTCGATTTGGTGGATAAACAATATAGTTCGTGAGTGGGTACGTAGTGTGCTGTTGTAGGTCGAGGACTCATAAAACCCGGTAAAACGGCACGTCACCAACGTCTTAAAGCTCCTAGATTAGTAGATTTACCTAGTATCGGAATCCATGATGACGTTATATAATTTGGGTAGTCTACGTTTTTTTAAATATAGGGCCTTACTCATAGTTAACGGAATAACTTAAACGAAAATCCTAAGTCTTAAGGCTGTCGGAACGCTCTGAATTTAAGCCATACTACGAGGTTAAAAAATACTGTTGCAAGGGTGTCGCTGTTAGTTGATTACTTTAATTTTGAGAAATATTTTGAAGATTTAAAAAACTTTTCCGAAAAAGGAAGAGTCACTTTAGGTTTGTGATGGAACAGTTTTGTGAAATAAGTACGAATAAGGTCGTAGTGTCACATTGAAAACGTGTGTTTTTTAGCACAGTTAATGCCAACTTTTTTCTAGTAAATCGTACCTAAATTATTAAAGTAGTCCATTAGAGACTTAGATTTGTCCTTTATCTTCCTTATAGAGAAAGAATTTTTGCCAAATGTTGACGAATAAGTCTAAAATCAGCTATCAGACGAAGCCCTATTTGTGGTTTAAATTTCAGAGCGTTCCGACAGCCTTAAAGCTCTCACCGAAACTGTATGGTATGGAACGCTCTTTACGCGAATTTGGTCCGCACTTGACCAATTTTTTGTCTACTTATCTGTTGTTTAATGATAGGTAGATACTTAATGACAGGTAGATACTTTAGAAAAGTTAATTGTACACACTGTATAAAAGTACCTGAAATCGAGGAAGCTGGTTAATATACAGATATGTACATAATAAAAGTATTAAATGTATTTACACCTGTGTGGTATATATTATATGCCGCATGCGACGTGCTGCTGCAATAATAGTTTAAATAAATAAAAATAAATGACAGCTGACGTTTACTTGCATCGATCTACCAATAAAAGACGTGGATGGCATTTGTTTACGGACACGCTTGAAAACGGTTGGTCAAATTCGAATTGATGTAGCAGGAAAATAAATAACTTTTTAAATAAGCTGACCAATCGTACATTTTTAGGCCAGAGTTAGAGCCAATGAAAGAGTATTTGCTTTCTTTTCGTTCAAAAAGTGTTAATTGAGAGCACCGTATTTTTTGAAAATATGATGCGTAAACATGTTGAGTTCACGTAACAGTAGTGGTCAAACTTCATTTGGGCGATTTCGAACTCAAATGTCGATCACTGACAAACAAATACCTCCAGTAAAAGAAATGAAATGTATATTAATTTATACAAAAATGGCAAAAAACTTAAGGATAATAATTACTCTCGAAAAAAGTATTAAGTTGTTCAATATGCTCCCTTTTTCACTTGTAATAGCTCTATCTTACTAGCACTTGGATGCAGACCCTTCTTTAACCTATTGGAGGCCCTGGGCACTTTAAGATAATGGGGCCCCTATGACTATTACAGAAGACTATTTTTTCTTAAAAAAAAGATTAATTACTAAGCAAATCAATAATTAACAAATACATTATTAAAGAATTTATCGATATATGATATTTGTCGGCAGTATCAGTTATAGAATGTTGATCTGGCAAGAACTAGGGGGCCCCACGATCGCGTGGCCCTGGGCACGTGCCCAGAGTGCCCAGTGGGAAAGATGGCCCTGCTTGAATGTGTGCGTGCATGCTTGATGTACTTACTCACGTTTCGGAAATCTCTAATTTATATGAAATTAGGCTCAATCTTTGATGGTCATGTTTACAAAATAAACTAGAAAATATATGTATCATTGTTGCCATACGACTTTTAGCCAAGTTTTTACAGTTTATTTGATTTAAATAAATAATTTAAATCAGATAAAAACGAGAAAATTTGTATAAGTTTTACTCAAATTTTTGTACAATAGTGGAGCCGTCGGCTCCAACATATTACAGTTTTGCCTCGCGAAGCTCTAACAATGATTTAATAAGAATAAATCCTATTGAAAAAAGCACTTTCAGTTTCTCCCCATTATTCAATTCTACTTTCCCTAAAAATTTAATCGGACTATTAGGAATATTTAAAAAAAAATAGTTGAATAATGGGTCCAGCCGTTCTCAAGTGATGCGCTTATCAACGAACAGCATTTAATTTTTATAATATAGATTATATTATATAGAATAATGGTTTAACGCGTAAGTTTTGTTGTACATATATAAAAAAAAAGTTTATTGAATTTAGTTACCAAACATGCAAAGACTGACAATTTTAAAACCATTGTTTTTTTAGTTGTCCCGATTTCAAAATCAAAATCCCGATTTTTTTAACCTTCTTTCCCGAAATTTGGAATATTGAACCTGGTAACATAGCTAAAGGCGATGACACGGTGTTATTAAAGTATTTGGTGTGGTGGTGACGTTGTAAATCAAGCATCAATAAAACCATCTCGAGAACACGACGCGACGCACGTGTTCAACAAGATCCAGACAGTATAATGTCTTAAGGCCATTGTGTAAAAAATCCTAAGGATCAGCATTCGTCACTTTATAGGGGTGATTTATATTTGACTGTTACGCAGATACAAATCTAAGCATTTGAACTGCATTTAGTCGGTCAAGAAAAGTTTACTTTAGTATCTTCTTTTTCTGTTAAGGATAGAAGTACAGTAAGACCCCGCTAATCGCGGGAGAAAAGTTCCAATAAGTTCCTGCGCTATACGAAACAGCGCTAAACGAGATCATCTTAATACGTAGATAATAGGCATAATTAAGTGAAACAGAACCGAGAATGAGAAAATGTATTAGTTTTTTTTTTTTTTAATTTTGTAACATTTATTTGTAGTTAAATACTTTTTTATCAGATTAATTATAGATTTATTAATTGCTAATATCGATTTTTGTTCTAAAACATTTATGAAAATCAAATAAAAGTCCGAGTAAGAAGTTATATGTTTGTGATGAGGAAGGGTCCTCATTTGACATATTTTGTTTTTTATGAAGAAGTCATCTAATGTCCTTTGCTTTTTTTCTGTTTTGTTCAGCAAGCTGTTATCGATAACAAGATATTGCATTAATGACACTTCGTCTTGCCTTTGAACTTCTATCAACATTTGAATTATTTTTTATAAACTGATCCATAATTTACGTTATAGTGGCTAAACTTTTTTTTTAGAAACCGCGTAATACTAAAACAGCGTTAAGCAAGGTCTTAGTGTATTTGAACAATCGAGATTAAAATATCTCACAATCAAACATCACTACAAAAATTTAAAATCAGACAATCTAAAAGTTACCAAAAATCAAACACATATATAGCTTGTATTTGTTTTTGAGACAAAACATAATTTCAAAAGAACAATAGAAAGATTTTGTAATTTGTTTTTGTTTTCAATATGAATCTGCAATTGTTTTAAGACGTTTCTAATTCTCAAATCACTATAGAATTACGTGGCAATGCTTCATAGAGTACTGCAGTATTGCCACAATATATTTTATTAATGTCTGCGTATACAATTATTAATTATGCCGAGATACGCAGGCACACTTGCGCGCATGCAAGATTTGCAGAATTAAAAACAATTGAACTGAATAATTAAGGTTAATTATAAAATATTACAATACCCACATACAATAATAACAATATACATAAAGTATATGTAGCAGAAATACATGTCGAATGTTCTGTTGTTAGTTTATTTGCTTATTGAATGAATTGTAGATTATTATAGACGCTCAACATCTGAGGTTATCAGCGTTATCAGCGGCGGCCTTATCCATTGCGAGGCTCCGGGCGGCAGGTCTTTGCGAGGCCCTTTGTCCTTTGTGAAAAGTATGTGATGCGAAAGTAGGTCTGGTTGTTTGGTTTAGGTATTTGTCATGTTTGACAAGAAATGCTAAAGTTATACAAATAAATAAAATTTGAGTTTTAAAATATTTTACACTGAAAGATTTACAAAATTAATTCGAGGAGCGATATATATATAGACCAGGGTCGATAATTTTTGAGACCAAAAAAAATTATAGTAGGATGAAACCCATGGGAAAAGGTAGAGAATATAACAAAAATGAAAGGAAAAATAAATTACGGTCGATCTGTGGTCGGGAAGGGGAAAGGGGTGAGTTTTTAAGGGTAAAAAACGGTTTATCTCGATTTCCGGCAAAACTACAAGTCCTATGAAAAAAAGTTAAATGACAAAGTTGTAGGTAATAAAAATATCTACAACTTTTGTTTTTACACTTTTTTCACATAACCTCAAAATTTATGTGAAAACTTCAAATAACCAAGTTTTTGGTTTTTTATTTTTATCTTTTGCAAAAAAATTTATTTTTTCACGAAATTTGGTGAAAACTTGTCTTTTTATGTCCCAAACACACAGTAATTTTTTTGATTTAAAATATTCATTTTTTCACCTTATTTTGACTTAATATCGAAAAAGCACCCTAATTTTCAATCGAAAATTCTCACGTCAAAAAATCCGCTTTTTTAAA
Source organism: Venustoraphidia nigricollis (assembly GCA_034508555.1). Taxonomy (NCBI): domain Eukaryota; kingdom Metazoa; phylum Arthropoda; class Insecta; order Raphidioptera; family Raphidiidae; genus Venustoraphidia; species Venustoraphidia nigricollis. The sequence goes on from JAVRKA010000030.1 coordinate 1,559,970, forward strand.
AAAATCGGTGAGCTTTTTGTTCCTTGAAATCTCTACTTTCTGATGGTATGAAAAAAAAAAATACATTACTACGGTAAATGTTCTCAGAAAATGCAAATAAGTTATCTTAAAATAGCAATAAATAGGTATCTACGCATATAATTTTATAAATTATATGCGTAGATGCCTATTTATTGCTATTTTAAGATAACTTAAGCCTCTTAAGGCTTATTTTTGAGATAAAATGTAGCTTATATCATTCTTGGCATAGTCTGTGAAATTCCATCATAATCGGTTCAGCCGTTTCGATGATTAGATAGGACAAACAGACATTAGCCCATAATTTTTACATTTTTTCGATTTTTACACAGTAACCCAGGAATAAAAAGTAGTCTAAAATAATCTTTAGCAAGTCCTCTACCTGTAAATGAAAGTTTCGTCAAAATCGCTTCAGTCATTTCGGAGATTACCCCGTACAAACAGATAGACAAAAAATTGCGAATTTAGTTTTCGGTAGTGTATGAATAACCATATGAACTTAAGAAAAATGATTTATTCCAAAATCACAGACAAGATCCGTTAATTTTATTTATATATTATATAGATAATGGCACACACATAAGCATCGGTTCGCGTCGCATGGCGGGATCTAGCGGCAGGACAAAAAATCTCAACGTTTCAAATCATTCTGAACAATTTGGTATCTTTTTAGTCGTTCCATGCAAAATGGAGCACTTCTGACACAAACGATTTTCTCTGAAACTATTTTTGTCATTTTTTTATTCAATTTATAGGACAAAAATATGTTTTTTGAAGTTTTTGAGCAACAAGTCAAGTTTTGTGAAGATTAATGCTTAATTACAGCTAATAAAACCAGTAATGAATGAATTTTGCGACCACAGTTCGCCCGAGAACATATTTTCCAATCTGAAGGAATATTTTGTTAATTCCTTCGTTCAAATCCAAGATAAACTTATGTACTAAAGAAATCTTTTTGGTTTTTTAATTTCAAATGAAGCAATCATGAGTTATCCTGACTGCCGCATGGAAACTTTTTTTTGAGGTGACTCGGTTCTGACCACTACCACTGGCTTATTTTTCAATATTTTTTGATGAAAATTTAACAGAATATTCTTAGAATGATGCTTAATAATGTAACAATTCTTAAAATATTAATAAATAAGGTATTCTGAAAAAAAAGTCACAAAAATGTTTTTTTTTTTTTGTATTTCAGACCCTTTTCCCCCCTTAAGGAAGAACTCTTTATTATTATATTGAATATAATATGTTAGAAGAAATAATATAAACCTGAATAAACGATTTTTTTGCCCTCCCAACAACTAAGTACAACCTCACTCACTCACACTCTCAAGTCAAGTACGACGAAAATTGATTGGCCAGATCAGATCAAATAAATTTTTACTTTCACCCTACCTCTAACCACCGCTACCCTACCTTAAATTCAACTCTAGCTACGGGCCTGGTCTCTACGAAATATAATTAAAAACAATACTATTTGATTATATTTACATTTACTGATTTTGTGTAAATTACAAACATTTGCATGATAGTACAATAGTTTGCGTCCTGATATCGCAATAAAACAATATTATGGCATGCGCATTCAATATCGCTGCTAACTTTTTAATTAAAATTAAAAAAACATTTACAATTTCAAAATATACACCAAATTATGTACAATAAAAATCATTTCAACAATACCCAATTAATACATAAAAATTAAAAATTTTCTGGAACCTTAAAAGTCCCCTACTATTTTTATAATAAGCTATAAATATAGTTGGAATCAATTTTTTCTGTACAATATTTACAGTAGATAGTATATACTATATAGTATAGTAGATAGTATAAAATCAATCATTTGTAATTGGCACTAAATAAAATTTAAAAAAAACTGTTGAACAAGTATATAAAAAAAATCGTGAAATTTCTCATTTTGGACATCTTTTCAATACAAACCATTCCTAAAAATAGGCAAAACAGCACATTCGAAAAATGAATACGTGTTCTATTAAATCAGGGGCTCCCAACTTGTAGAAGTTTGCGGACCACTCAGTCTGAAATTAAAACAGTACAGACCTCCCACGTTATATCCCTTACCAGTTGTAAACAAATTCAAAGGTGTTTAAGTAGTAAAACAGTTTTTTAAAACACATTTTTTATTATAATAGTCATCAGCACGGATATATTCACCCGCCTCGTTCAACGCGTATCGCTTTTAAAATTCTCATTTAATGGCAACTTTTTTATACGTGCTGCCAGGTCCTTCCGCGGACCACTTTCGACGCTCCCGTCGGACCACTGGTTGGGAACCACTGCTTTAAATGGATCATTTTTTAGCCTAATAATGTCCACTGTTGAGAAATTTCTTCATTAAAGAGTATCCTAGAAAATAACTACAGGAATGTATATTATTTTCAATTTTTCAGTCTTATGTTCAAATTGCAAAAAGAATGGTAACAACGATAGATATGTCAATATTCATTAAACACTGCTATTTCTTAGAATGATTCCTCAGAGTTAAATGAGATATCGATGATTAATGTCCAAAAAGGCATAAGCGACATTTTGTAAATTTCACAGGACAACCAAAAACGTGATACGAGTCCCTATATTCGATATTTGCTCGTTATAATGATGTTTAATATAATCGTGTTTTAATTATACACATTATTATGGAAACTTCGCGTTTTAATTTAAAACTGTTATTGAGCAATTTGTCACTTAGGCAATTTTTCAAAAGATATAACAATTTCCTACATCATCTGACGCACGTACCGTTTTATCAGATTGTATCAGAACCACGGTATAAGAAAGAATGGTAGTGGATCTTATATTCTTTTATACATGGAAGGGGTGAAGCACTTATTGGGCGAGTACACGGACAACCCGCGGAGTAGCGCTGCCAGCACACCAGCAATGCTTGCTGTGCTAAAAGAGATGCGTAACGGGTTTGCCTATGCGTTGGCGTTGCGTAATATACTTTGAAAATTGAATTTAATCTTTTTACTCTTTTTATTTAACACAGAAAGCATTGCTGCTGAGCTCACAGCGCTACTCCGCGGGCTCTCCGTATACTAGCCCAATAAGAGACTCGCTTTTTTATGCGACAAATATACTACCATTCTTTCTTATACCGTGATCAGAACTGATGAGGCCAATAATTCAGACATAACAGAGCTGGGCAATGTTGAGAACTTAGTGCTTATAAGAACGCTTTAAGCATTTAAATGCTTAAAACATTTTGTAAAACAGATGCCTGATGCTTAGAGCACTTGCATAAAAACTTGCTACTTAAGCACGTAAGCATTTTAAATTGCTTAATAAGCATTCAACAAGTTTAGGAGTGTTTAATAAGCACTTTCAAAATTGAATAAAACATATTTCGTTTATCGTTTATAATTCTTATATCGTTTGATGTTAGAGATCAAGTTCTTGTTTGTTGAAGTCCAAGCTTCCCCATCAATTAAAAATATTGTTCATGTCCAAAATTTATATCCTAACTTAATGTTGGAAGTTAAGATTCAAAAAGTTACTTTAAAATGTTTCATGCTTTTACTTTAGTAATGGATATTTTCAAGCATTTTTCACAGTAAAAGTGCTTTTCGCTTGATGCTTTAAGACTTTAGTAAGTGCTCAGTATTGGATTTACGCCTAGGCTTGTGAGGCCGGGTCTAGAGTAGCATGATTTTAGGGGCGGCAAAATTTTACAGACCACAAAATTTTAAAAGTAAACAATGTTAGGACAGTTCAAATTTAAGAATTAATTTAATTAATTTATCATCTGTTGTCCAACGTTGCGGTTCTGTGACTTCATTAGATGTTTAATTGCAATAATCACTTCCACATAGAGCAAAAAGGGCGTCATATCGGACGGGGTCTAGGGCGGCATCGAACCTAAATCCGCCACTGTAAGTGCATGATGCTTCAAGCACTTAGGTTTGGTGCTTGCCCAGCTCTGAGACATAAACACAATTTTACAAAGACAGTCGCTTATGCCTTTTTGCACATTAGTGCTCGTAGTATGCGCGTGTTTTCCAAAAAAACGTATTTTAAAAACAATTTAAATGTAACAGTTAATTGCCTGCAACCTTATTGTACACAAACTTCACCGGAACAACAGTCACTTTCATAACTAACTTGCCGACACGACTGGCCCACGTCCTCTTCAGCGAAGTTCCGCAGAGATTCCATGACAGTCATGACTTATCGCTTACTGCCGGATTATTTTTCCGGGAACGCGTTTCTACTACACAAAATGAAACTGTGCCCAGTGTTGCCAAAATTATCAAAATGACTAAATGAATGTACAAGCCCACATGTGTAGCGTAAAAGAAACAGGCGGCCGCTGCTACTGACTAAAACATAAAAAAAACCATTCAACATTAGATTTATCAAAGTATGGGGGCACGAAGTAAGAGTTAAAAATTAGAGTTTAAAAAAACTAAAACAACACGCTTTAATGAACTAAAAAATGCAAAATAATTTGACAACAAAATTAGCTTTACTGTAAAAAGCGCGGAGTGCTTAATATCGGTAATAAATTTTTAATTTACTAATTGTAAACGTAGAGCTATCATGAGAACACCACGCTTTTTACAGTAAAGCTAGTCAAATAATTTTGCATTTTTTAGTTCATAAAAGCGTGTTGTTTTAGTTTTTTTAAAAGTGTTGGATTTTAAGATTCATGGTTCAGCTTAAAATAGGGAAGTCTGTTCCAAGTCCAGTCGTTTTCTTTAAATTTTACCTACATTTTTTTTTTAGGTCTTGTAAGCCGTATATAAATATAAGTTTTAAATTTTTTCTCTTGTCCCAGCACATTTTTTAGCTAACTGTCCGTTCTGTCAAGTCCATCAATAAACTATGCCATTGATATCAAGTTCAATTTAATACAAGCTTTACAATCTAACTAAGCATACAGCCCATAATGGGCTGAGGACATATGAGGATATACTTTTATTTTATAGAAAAACAATTCCAAAATATAAATTTGTATAACAAAATTTATTTATAAGCGCTTCCGACCTAAGTCATCTTCAGATAAACATATTATATTAACGACTTAAAATAAACTGTTAATATTTAAAAATTTGAATGTCACAATGGCTGATAATTTATCCAAGGTTACGGAAAGTCAAACAATCAATGACATAAGCCATTGTGACATTCAATTAAGTCGTTAATATAATATGTATTTTCTGAAGATGACTTAGGTCGAAAGCGCTTATAAATAAATTTTGTTATACAAATTTATATTTTGGAATTGTTTTTCTATAAAATAAAAGTATATCTTATACTATTATATTTTCCAAATTTCTATTAGTACAATATTATGATGACATATGAGGGCTGTGGAGAGTAAACCTGTAAAGCAATTACCTGTGTAAATTTGAAAAGAGCAAACGCTGAAGCGCTTATATCATGGTACAATACTCCAAGAATGGAATATATTTGCGTGTTGTAACAGCTATCTGCGAAACCCAACAAAAAGGAACAGAAAATTGCAATTCCGGCCTGCGGAGGATTTATATATGAAGTGTCTTCTGTGTTTCCAAGTGGCGATGCATTTGGTAAATTCAGAAACATCAGAAAGAAACTCAAAAGATGAAGAACGTAACCAGCTATGACGATCGGTGCACGTCCGAACTTTATTGTATAAGAACCAAAAATGCCAAACAGAAGTCCTCCTGAAATGCATAAAGAAATAAATTAAAAATTGTATAAAATGGACATGGGCACATGACAAGCGTAACGTAGATGGCAGCAGGTACATAACGACCTAAGTTATCGCTGGTTCTTATTATGAAGTTTTGTAAAAATCAAAGCTATGTATCCCTTTTTAAGTGGCGCCATTTAAATAAGGAATAATTCAAAGTAAATGCTATAACCATTCTTTAAATAGAAATAATTAGTGATCCAAAATTATAATGAGATATTGGACAAATTAGTTACAAATGTTTATTTATATGCCTGAGGAAGTTGTCATTGACAACGAAACGTTGCAGATTTAGTAAATAAACATTTGTAACTAATTTGTCCAATATTTCATTATAATTTTAGATCATTAAATTATATGGACATGAAAAATATACATAGAAATAATTAATTTTTAAAAATAAGTACCTAAAACTTCTCCAAATCCAATAAAGATTCCTGAAAGTCCAACATAGCGTTTTGCGTTTTCTCCAAGCTGTTGGGTAAATCCAATACACGAACTGTATACTCCACTGAAGAAGGACAACTCAATTCCTATAATTTCAAAACATGAAGTTAGGCAATAAAATATACAACTTCGACAGCACATTGTCGACGCCAGCGCCAACCCTGGAGTAGAGCGAGAGGAGCGGTCGCTCTAGGCGCCAGGTGGCAAGAGGCGCCAAAAAATCAAATGCGAAAAACAAGATTTTTAGTGTATTTGCCATATGGCAACATACACTATTGGCGTCGGTCGGATGGCGGGACCTAGGGGTCGGACCAAAATTTCTCGACGTTTCATAACCTCCTAAACACTTTGGCACCATTTTTAAAAATGTTTATATATATATGTATATATATATATATATATATATATATATATATATATATATATATATATATATATATATATATATATATATGTGTGTGTGTGTGCAGGCAATAACTTTCTTCGAAAGAGTTAATTGATTTTAACGAAATTTGGCCCACGTGTTGAAATCCATCACCGCAAGAAGCCTATTTAAAATGGGCGTAATCGGGCCATTTTAAGGGTAGTTTTTAGGGGTTGAAGAAAGTTTTTGGGCCCCAAAATACTGAAAAAATCCTCAGAATCGTTTCAAAATTGACATTTAACCCTCCAGTAGTAATTAAAAAATGTACCTAAAATTTTAATAAAATCGGCCCGACAGGACCGGACTTACAAATTTTATGAAAACACTACTTTGCAGATAGTGAATTATTTACTGAAAGTTGTATATAATTTGCGATAGAAGTTCGATTGATAATAATATTGCAATTAAGAAAATAAATGTTATTTTAAGGGGTGTATTAAGGAGTTAAATTTTTTATTTTGCCCAAAAACCAACTTAAGTTCGCATAATAAAGCCATCCTGCCTGTATAAGCAAATACACTATATTGTCGGCAGGGTTTTGGCACTGCGACCCGGGTTATTTTATTTAGTGACTGATTGAAATTAACACCAAATACTCATTTAATTATATGGCGGTAGGAACTTTCTTAATGTTAAAGAAGCAGAAGTACAATAATTAAAGCTACTTAATTTAATTTAAATTCAACAAATGTTGATGTTTGCAATAAAAGTTGATTTTGAAAATTTGAGAAGTGAAGGCGTCGACCAAAGAGTGCTGAAAGACAATCTCGCTCTGCCCTGATCAAAGGCCAGGGCAGGCGCTGGTTGACGCTATTTCTACCCGACTGCGAATGGAAATTTGACGATTATCATGTTTCTTTGAATATGGCTTGTACGAGACGAAAAAATCGATGAAGAAACTTGAAAATTCGACAGCAAGTTCTGTTTGTGAGGTAAGCATCCACTAAAGACAAAATTTTGCAAAATTCAACCCCTAATGGTGTCAAAGAGGGGTGTAGGATTTTTGACACTATGTTGGTAATCGTTAATGGGAGGCACATTGAATGAAATCACGAAATAAGCAGACTTGTGAAAAATATTCTTTAAAAGTATTTAAATACAAATACTCTAACTTCATTGAGTATTTAAATACAAATACAAATACTTTTGTTCCTAGAGTATTTAAAATACAAATACTTTGGAGTATTTGAAATATAAATACAAATACTTTTGGGTCATGTCTACGAAAATATTTTTGAGCAATAATTATTTATTATACCGGGTGTCTCAGAAATCGCGCACCCAATTGTTGGGATCGAAAGAGAAAAATATTCTGAGCCCAAAAATCCATGTTTGGAATTTTTTGATAACGTATTTAATTAGTAATTAATTAATGAAAGTGACCAATCAGGAGCGCGCTACAGAAGAGAGTGTCGTCGGCTGATTTATTTCGGTTAATTAGTAAAATAATAATGATTATAATTAAAATAAAAAACTTTTTTTTCGAATTCATTTAAAAAATTCATCAGTTTAATTTTTTCCCACTTCATTTTAAATGGAAAAAAAATTTTCTCTGATCAACTTTTCATTTAGTTAAAATTTTATAAATGAATTTAATAAATAAATCAGCCGACGACACTCTCTACTATAGCGCGCTCCTGATTGGTCACTTTCATTAATTAATTACTAATTAACTACGTTATCAAAAAATTCCAAACATGGATTTTTGGGCTCAGAATATTTTTCTCTTTCGATCCCAACAATTGGGTGCGCGATTTCTAAGAGACACCCGGTATAAGCGAGTGCGAAAGCTTAACTAATTAAAAAAGTATTCTTAGGCAAGTATATACTTGTAAAAAATACTCGATTATTAAATACAAATATTTAACTGATAATTATTTATTTGGAAATGACACTGCATTATTATTTTAATAATAAGAATTGTTTCAATAATTTATATGTAATTATATATACTGTTGACTTGAATTATTGATTAATCATTCATAGCTACAAAAAAATTTTGTTAAGTATTTGAAAAAGTATTTGCAAAATCAAATAAAATACAAAAAAATTTGTATTTGAAATACAAATACTAGAAAAGTATTTGTATTTGTATTTTGAAATACTTTTACTCAAATACTTCACAAGTCTGGAAATAAGATATTAAATCCCGGACAAGGTGGTTTTGTACTTTGGCAAATTTAAATTTTGCTCCAGGTACATCATCTTCCGTTAATTCCATTTAAAAAAAGTACGTTTAACGTTGCTGCCAATAGGAAAATCAAAACAAGTGTACCCCCTCGTGCTGCCTCTAGTGAAACTCTTTTAAATCTTCAGAGGAAAAAAGCTAAAAAAAACGTATGAAACTGACATAATGTTCTTTACCTGTATAAAAGAATGTTGCAAAAAGCAGCAACATATCTCTAGTAATGAACAATCTCATAGAGCCTTTCAATGTTTCGATGGGACCTTCCGGTGGTTGCACTGAACCATCGACATTAATATTTGGTACAGCGCGTGGCGGCGGTCGCAGAGCGACTATAAACCCAATACCGACGATGGCCACAACAGTTAGAGTTATAAAGACAACCACTCTGGTATGCTTTTCAATGTGTGTTTGGCCTTGAAACTGATAGTACACAAAAATGTTGCCGAAGAACATGCTGAAATTGAGAAACATTAATTAAGAAGCGTTCAATTTCTGCAGCGGCAATCCGATTACTTTCGACAAAGTTCGGTTGCATAGAAAATTTTTCGAAAAGTGTGATCGTGTTGAAAACATTCATAAATAAAATAATTTTTGTCTTTATTTGAATGCGTTTATTTACAAAATTGTGAAAAAAAAATTTATACACATTTCTAATAAAAAGAATAAGGATTTTGTTATTCACAATTTTTGAAAGTTTTTGATCAATCTCAATTTGTGTGATATGATCATTCTTTTAGTTTATATTGCGCGCTGCCAAGCAATGAAGCCACGAGTGATTTAGTTCAAACTTTAGTCCCATAACGCATTCATGAGGAATAAATAAAATAAAATTATTTCATTCTTTTTCAACAACCGATAGATATGGATGTTGGATAATTTTTTTTTACATATAGTTTTAGTATTTCGGTAGATATCTTAACTCACCTACACTGAAGCATAGCCCAAAATATACCAGAATTTCTGGGCATCGTCTCTTGATTCGAATTCAGTGTCAAATAATTTCCTTGGCCGGTCCAAATAACAGCAGCGCCAACCCCTATCACACAACTTGCCACGTAAAGCAACCAAGTTTTCGACAATAAAAACGATGCAATAAACAGCCTGAAAAAAAGAAATATTGCCAGTTGTTATCCTAATATTAAAAATGCGAATGTGAGTTTGATTGTTTGTTGCGCCTTCGCGCCTAAACCGCTGAACAGATTTCGGTAAAATTTGACAAGGAGATAGATTGCATCCTCAAGAAGGACATAGACTACCTTTTGTCTCAAAATAAAAACTTAAAGAGGGTGAAATATGGGATTAATGTCACTGACAGGTCATCACGATACTTTCCGGAACTATTAGCCCTCCAGACTTGAAATTTGGCAGACATGTTTCTTTTGTTGAGTAGAGTCTAGAGAAATTAAAATAGTCTTTTAAGGTGTGGAAAGGGGGGAAGTACAGGTGTGTCAATGATTAAGACACTCTTATTCTTAAAATACAGTTTCTATGAACTGAAAATATAGCTGTTAGGTCTTGATGAAGATTCCACTACTGTTGTTGTTGCCGTGTATCATTACAATCGCGGGCGGATCCGCGGGGAGCAGCTAGTTGTTCTATATTACTATAGGTTTTTAACCTCTACTATTTATAAAATTGTAATGTAGTGATAATCCATGAAAAATTTAGAACTCTTTCACCGTTTAATATCTTGGCGAGTAACATAAGCTATATATTTAAAAAAAGCCCAAGTGCGAGTCGGACTCGCGCACGAAGGGTTCCGTACCATTATCTGTAAAAACGGCAAAAAAATCATGTCTGTTGTATGGGAGCCCCACTTAAATATTTATTTTATTTTGTTTTACTATTTGTTGTTATAGCGGCAACAGAAATACATCATCTGTGAAAATTTCAATTGTCTATCACGGTTCATGAGATACAGCCTGGTGACAGACGAACGGACAGCTGAGTCTTAGTAATAGGGTCCAGCCGTTTTACCCTTTGGGTACGGAACCCTAAAAACTAGTGACCCGACCCGTCAACGCCCGGGTGCAAATTTAGTAAATATCGTATCAACATCTCCTCGCGTGAAACTTTGTTGAAAACTTACGCGTATGTAATGGCACCAAACAGCATCGCCAGTCGAGGTCCGGTAAGACTGATAACCGACGGCGCCAACCAGTTGCAGAGAGCAAATACGGCATAAATGACTGCAAGACTTGTGTAACCATCGCCCGTAAAGTTAGGATCGTCAGTGTGTATGCTGTCCAGGACTGTTTTCTGTGTACAAAAATACATATTGTATAAATTTATCTACGCTTTTTAGATGCAGATTTTTTCCCTTTAAAAAAATGGAAAAATGCCAGTAAAAAAAGTGGAAACCGATTGACTTGCGGGTCAACCCTAAAACTTCACGCTATGTGTAAATTGATACTATTGAATTAATACATTAAAGACGGTTATAAAAAATAATTAAGAATTTCTGAGTCATAAAAAAATTCTTGAAATTACTCGATCGATTGACTCCAAAATCTAATCAAATCGAAGTCTCAACACCCCCTTTCGAATGCCGGAAACCCAATATCAATCAACTGATTCGCTCTAAAAATATGTTTTCAAAAAAAAAATCCAGATAAATTTAAAGTGAAGCATCTTAAAGTTGGCACTTTCCTCTTTAAAATATTTTTTTTCCTAACATTTTTTTAACCGAGTTATCAGCTGTCAGCAAAAATGCCACTTTTGACTTTAAATGTTCATAACTCCTGAAGAAAATGATCGTACGACTTAAAATTAACTGATATATTTTTTTTAGCTATCCACACCTGCTGCAAAAGTATGTGGAACAATTATTTATGTACAATAAAATGCATGAGCGATCGCTACAAATTCAAACAATTCAATATAGTTAAGAAATTGCGGTAATAGGCAATGGATATTGCAAATAATTTCACTTAACAGTTGTTCATTGTCTATAACATTATAGCAAGTATATATATTTGTTCAGTAATTAACTATATGTCTTTCCACTTTCAAAGGACGCCAATTACCTATAGAAAAGTTTCCTCAACTAAACTCAAGGTGACTTGATTCCTCAGATTGTAAAATATGCTCTCGGGTCGCAAAATTATTTTATTCCTGTTTTTAATAGCTTTGATCAAGGGTGTCGCTAGCCTTTGAGCCAGGGGGGGGCAGATGGACGAGAATTTTCAAATTTGTGAAGGTTAAGATATTTATTGAACTCTTTATTGCACAAACATAAAAATGAAATACAAAAAATCGATTTGCCAACCTTAGCTGCAAAAAGTCATTTTGTTACAGATACGGAAGAAGCAATTCAGTAAAGCAACAGCTAAACTATCGCACTTTATCTTATACTGTATGCTAATACTACAGGGTGCGGCAGAGAGGACGGACGGTTTTAAAAAAATCATAAAATAGTTAATTTTTACTCAAAAACAAATTTATTGATGGAATCAGGTTCGCAAGGAAATAGCATTTGAGACAGTCAAGTGTGGAAAATTACATCAGGCATGTGGTGGCCGAAATCGTTGATGCAGTGCTGGAGGCGTTCTTGGAAGTTCGCGTTGACTCTCTCCAACATCGCTCTCTCAACTTGGGCGACTTCCACGCGAATTGCGTCCTTCAATTCGTCCAGAGTTCGGGGCTTGTTCTCGTATACTGTAGCCTTGAGGTGTCCCCATAAGAAAGCCAGCGCATCAATGGACGTTATTCGCCCTCTCTTCCCTGGTCGCCTTATTTCCAGGTTTGGCGATGTTCATTGGCCTCCTCGGTCCCCAGATTTATCCATATGCGATTTTTTCTTATGGGGACACCTCAAGGCTATAGTATACGAGAACAAGCCCCGAACTCTGGACGAATTGAAGGACGCAATTCGCGTGGAAGTCGCCCAAGTTGAGAGAGCGATGTTGGAGAGAGTCTACGCGAACTTCCAAGAACGCCTCCAGCACTGCATTAACGATTTCGGCCACCACATGCTTGACGTGATTTTCCACACTTGACTGTCTCAAATGCTATTTCTTTGCGAACCTGATTCCATCAATAAATTTGTTTTTGAGTAAAAATAAACTATTTTATGATTTTTTTAAAACCTTCCGTCCTCTCTGCCGCACCCTGTATATACACTGCCCCGCGCGAATTCAAAATACGGTGAGGACCGCGCGCGTTAGTTAAAGAAAATGTATACCTCATGAGTTTGTGACGGTAAGTACGAGTATAGAGGCTCATTTTTATCCTTAAATTTGATTTTAGTGTGAAAGTGATTCTATTGAATGCTACAATTTATTACTTACGTATTCTGTAACATCAGGCAGGAACAGATAACTTTTTTCTAAAAATATATTATGTTTTATTGGCCTCTATATCTAATGATATAATTAGCCATGATAAAGAGAAAAAAAAAAGATTATAACTTTTACATATACTTAAGAATATTAAATAGTTCTTGTTAAATCTTTATATCTATAAGGTAAGTTCATACATTTTTTTTTAACTTCAAAAAAATCCCGAGGCTCTAGGGGGGCAGCTGCCTCTACCTGATCCCTTGGCGACGCCCCTGGCTATGATTAAACATTAAGCTTCACAAAATTTGGTTTCCTGCTTAAACATATTTTTACCCTAAAAATTAGATGATATTCGTCAATATTTTTTTACAGCACGTCACGGGAATATGAACTGCGGAAAGGCAAATTACATTTTGAAGTTTTTTTGTACAAACTTATGTTAAAAATACTGAAAAATTTGGCTGGCTCAATGATTATTTTCAAATTATTTTTTTCTGTATAAAAATTGGTGTAAAACTTTCTCGTTTTTAACTAATTTTAAATCGTTTTTTTAGATTTTAGACCTATAAACTGTAAAATCTTGGCTAAAAGTCATATGGGAAGAATGGTACATATTTCTAATTTATTTTGTACTTATTACTACCAAAGATTGAATAAAATTTTTCATTTTTCATTGGTGTAAGTGGGCAAAGCTATACAGTTCGATCGGCGACGGTCGAACTATAGGTACGAACTCCGCCCGACAAACAGTGATTTGTTGTTTATACTACACACCATAGAAGTGAAACTCACTTTTATTTTTTATAGGTATGTCATAGCTCTGATAAATGTCGCGGATAAAATTAACATAATCGGAAAATCGATTTACGTTAAATGATAAGCAAACTATATATTAAAATAAACTTTCACAAATGCGTATCACGGCGAGAAATTATTAAAAAAAAAATATTTTTTTAATCCAGTTTGTACACTTTTGAGCTTATAGAGAGTAGGTAAAAAAATGTACATTATATCAAATGTACCCAATTAATCAAACCACATGGTAGCGGTACTCTTTGCTCGAATATCTTATTTCAATCATTAATTATTTATAATAAAAATGTATACCGTGGATAATCTAGGTCATTGATAAACTTTGCAAAATAACATTAAATCGTTAAAAAATGACAAACAAGCTAACAAAATACTGGCAATGAAATCACATCGTTGCTGATCATTGGTAATAAATTTTATTTATGTATTATCTCTGGTTTTATGTTATCAACTGATGCAACCAGGGCCGGCCCCAACGATGTAAATTTTGAGGTCTCATAAACTGATGGTGTTTGGGGACAATATAACTTGTCTAGGGAATGGCAAAAACATTTTTTTAGGTGTTATATTGAAACCAGTTTTTTTCAATAATTTATTGGTCATCATATATTTAGGGGCCATCCATAAATTACGTCACGCGGAAATGGGGGGGGAGGGTATCACCGAAATGTGACAATGTGTGACAAGGGGCAGGGGGGGGTCAAAAGTTTTGTGACGTCACTTGTTAAAATTTAAAATACTAAAACGCGAAATTTAGAGGTGAATAAAGAACTATAAAAATCTACGAACTTGATCTATATTTATTAATAATTTACTATATTTATTAATAGTTAATATATATAATTAACGTAACTAGTCGTTTATTGTTTTAGAACTAGTCGTTTATTTTTTCGGTTATCTGAAATATTGGAATTTATGTTGATTTTATAAGATTATTTAATAAAAATAAGTAAAAAATGAAAATAGCTGTTTTCTCTCGACTATTTTTGAGTGCATGTATAAATTTGAAAAATTTGTGACATCACACCAGGAGGGGGGGGGGTTATAAAAATGTGACAACCTGTGACAAGGACGGGGGGAGGGGTTCAAAAGTCTTAAAATTCGTGTGACGTAATTTATGGATGGCCCCTTAATTCTGTTTAATACTGATATTGATTCGGGTGACCCCAAAACAAAAAAATATATTGTAAAATTTTGAAAAGTCAATTTTGACCTAAACTAGGACCATTCCTCTACTTGTGAAGTTGGAATGGTAAATATATTCATATTATTGGATACTAAATACATTTAAACGGCTTGATTATCAGACGAGCAAGTAAACAGTAAAAAAATAAAACAATTAACAGTAATTAAAAAATAAAAAGTGTTAGTTTACCAATAGTAATGCTATTAATGATGATTCGTGATTAAAAAGTGGTATTTGATGTTTACGAAACTAAGTATGACACTATGATGTAAGCGATTAAACACTAAAATTACAGTTTAGCATTTAAAATGAAAAAAATACTCAAAGAAAAGGTCACTGCACTTCCATTCATATGACACCACAACAAAGGTAATAAAAATTAATTATTTTTAAAAAAAATGAGACTAACTGAAAGGAGGAAAACAAATCGGTGGGGACCACCTGCTGCATCGTGGAGTTTTTCGACTTGTTTTCCTCCTTTCAGTTAGCCTCATTTTTAAAAAAATAATTATTTTTTTACCTTATATAGTTAACCTCATTTTTGTGCAGTATTTTTTTAAGAATTAATTTTTATATTTTTTCCCTTTAGTTAGTTTTACGCAATCGGATTTTTATGCTGTTATTAAATTATTTATTTTTACTACATATAATAATCACCCCCATCATGTATACGTGCTTTTTTGGAATCTACTCATCAAACCCTTTTATTTGATACCCCACATAAAAGGTTTTACCCAAGGTTATTAGATACAGAGGTAACCTCGTTCATGAATGACGTCAGCTGAAAGACCGTTCATATTTTTATCAAACACGCAATATGAATTGACAGTGACTGACTTTATCCCCCTTCACTACTCCAGCGGAACGAGGTCAGCTCTATCGACAAAATAATGCATATAGTCGGACACGTCATGTATTTTTAATATCATCTATTTTCACTCACGTATTTTCAAGTTTTTAGTCCCTACTTCTCACGCAAAGTGTCTCCTCCTGCTCCTACACTGCTTAGCCAATGTCAAAATTCATTTCTTTATACCCGGTTTAAACTACGTACTTTCGGCTTAGATTTTAAGGCAAAAAGCCTAACATTTATGCACTGCTCGAATTACTCGCACGTCGTCTGTAACAGTGGGCCGAAACAGTTTTCTCGTGCACACTGCTACGAAAGTACGTACTTTCGACCGGATATAAAGAAAAATAGTATACACCACACGGCTAGAAAATTGAAATTCCTGCACTGCGCATTACAGCAATTTCTACTTTCTGCTCTTGCAGTGTAATATGCTATTGACAACGTTTAACCACAAATTAATACAGGTTTTTTTCTGATTGATCTATGACCGTCGTCTGTCACGAAGTGAGGATGAAGGAGAAGTTGAAAATACATTAGGCAATTAGTCCCGACAGGTTGAAAATACACGGGTTCTACTGTAATAGTGTTATTTTCCAAAACCGCACGTAATCACGGTGCCAATATCGATATAATAATAAATAATAATAATAATAAATTATTTATTCACGTGGCCGATTGTACACAGTCAAAAAAAAATAAACAACAAAACAATACAGTATATTATATAACAAATGACCAGAAAATATCTAAATTATGTTATAAATTAATGTACATGCACAGTAGCAGTATTTGGAGAGTTTAAAAATTCATTTAGCTTGTATACGCACCGTTCCAATAAATATTTTTTTAAATTAGATTTAAATTTTTTAATGTTGGGTTCATTTCTGGATACTGAAGGCAGACTGTTAAACAGGAGAACCCCAGCACATTTCGGTGACTTTTTGTAAAAGGTGTGATTATATTTTGCTGAATTGATTTTGGACCTTTGTCTTGTACAATACTCATGGATATCAGAGTTCATCGTGAACATATGTTCATTTTTTTTGACATACAGTAAAAGTTTTAAAATATAGATACTCGTAACCGTTAATATCGCATTCGTAATATGCAAAAAAGTAGTCACGGTATTTAATAATAACTTCACTGGAATAAATATATAATGTCATTGCACCTAAAATAAAAAAATATACTGTTGACTTTTGCCTAATTTACATATTTTGGCAAAAGTAAGAGTTGTCCCGCCTGCCCCTGCACTAAATCTCCTGTCAATTTATTATATAAAATAACATTAATTATTATTTTTTGTTTATATTTTAACCTACTTTTTACAACAGCAGTGGTAACTGATTGACAAAATAACATGGCAATCTTAAATTCATGTTACGTTTACATATGATGTCAGTAAGGTTCCACTCCTACTGAATCGGCCCGGCTCGACACGGCAGTGTATACGCAACACTTGATGTTGCCGAGTCGTGTGGTAACTTCATGTATCTCAAAACTGTCGATCATGTCAAGCCAATTCGATTTAGTGGGTGTGAACCATAAGAAAAACAAATTTTAAGAAATTGTGCGGATTTAAAAAAATCGGACATGTGCGAGTTTGATTCGTGCGTGCTCGCACGCCGAAGGTTCCGCGCCATCAACCATATTATTTAGTAAAGAATTACGAAAACTATAGACGTACTGGATTCTGAACCATTTTTTGAAATATTTATATATATTTTGTATGTGTGTGGACAAAAACCTTCGAAAGATTTAATTGATTTTAACGAAATTTGGCCCGCATGTTGGAATCCCTCGCCGCACGAAGCTTATTTAAAATCAGTCTAATCGAGTAATTGAAGAACTGAAAATTTTCTTTAAAAATCCAGTAAGGTAAAGAGCGACAATGGTAGTCTTTGCCCCCCCAGAAAATGTCAGGAAATGGACTAATTATGTATGTTCAAATTAATTTCATAACTAACTCTTTCCACTTGAGTTCGCTATGTTTAAGATAAGGGCCCCGCAATCCATGGTTCTCCCTTACTTCTACGACAAAATAACAATTATAATTAGAATGGTGTTTATTTCTGTTGATAACCCAAACTTCTGTTCAAGAAGCCCCATGTACAGTATACTTATCCTAAAGTGCCATGAGCCCCCACTTGCCCTGCCAACACACATCGTTCCACGTTTTTAGTGTATAAAGTCACAATGTCTGTATTAGCAAATACACAATATTGTCGGCAGGGTTTTGGCACTGTGGTCCGGGTTTTTTTTTTAGAGTTCCGTACCCTTATAGGATCACTCGTGTGTCTGTCTGCCCCACTGTCACAGCCAATTTGCTCCGAACTACTGAACCGATTGACTTGAAATTTGGTACACATATGGAAGTCGGTGACCCAAAGACGGACGTGTAACGTAAATAAATAAATTTTGAACATGGGGGTATTTTTTGGGGAAAAATTAGGAAATTAAAAAAAAAGTTTTGCAAACGGTAACGTGCGACAAATCAAATGAAAGGGCTTTAATATTAAGGACCTCAAATATATATTTTTATAATTTTAAAATAAATAGTTTTTAAGTTATTTAAAAAAATAGATGAACAATTAACCATTCCCCCCTCCTTATCTCCGAAAGTACTTAGCCTAAAATTTCGAAAAAATAGGGAATATGTCGGGTGTAACCCATAATTTACAGGAAAACCTAAACGAAAATCTTAGGTCTTAAAGTACTCCCGAAAAACGGAATAGTACGGAACCCTCTTCTCGCGAGTTCGACTCGCACTTGAGCGGTTTTTTTTTATGTTAGATGCATTAATCGCTCAGTACTATTGCATTTATCATTCAATTTTCATGGAACCAATGAAAAGAACTAAGCGGGAGATTACTGTAATTATATCCTTCACATGCGAGAAGTTTAACCGATCAAGATAATAATTCTTTCAGTTCAACCTACATATCGATACTTACGTAGGTAGCAGGTATTACCTATGTGGAAATTATATCAGCGATGTGCATTTTATGGAAAATAGAGTCACGGCTACAAAAATCTGTCAAGTAGCAACAAAACAATCATAAATTAACATTAACAAATTATCGAATATCGTTCACGTGTTTTCTACGTCATTTTATAGATATACGTCATTAGTAAACAAGTAAACATCTTAACACCTAAAGTCCTAGTTAGATTAAATCTTAAATGTAAATTCTATCAATTAATAAATAGGTACTTTAAATATGAATTAAGTGCACTTAATTTATTTTCTTTCTGAATGAGGATTATATATTATTTTTAAATAAATTAGCTACTCAAAAATATTAGCCAATCTCAATATTGTTCACGTCCATTATAATTAATAAGTTTTTTATTTAATCACGGGAAATTGGACAATAGAATTTTAATATAGATAAACTAAATTAAAAAATTTGCGACGTTTCGTTAATTTGTTTTAACTTCTTCGGGCAAAACTTTAACTAGTTAACCATAACTTCAATAAAATTTAGATATTTAACAATACATATATTTAATTCAATAAAAATCAAATAGTAATATTTAAGCGAAATGAAATTATGTAATTTTTTTTTTCCTAGAACAAATTTCAAATTTGTTCTAGGAAAAAAAAAATTACATAATTTCATTAGCCAATCTTCGATTTGATAATTTACTATAAAAAGAAAAGTAATTTATGTATCAAATATTCATGTCAGGTTGTATGTCTATTTCAACCACTATTAATACAGGAAAGCCCCTTTATAGTAAGATGATTTAACGTTTTTAGGGTTCCGTACATCCGATGAAAAACGGAACTCTTATAGAATCACTCTCATGTCCGTATGTCTCTCCGTCAGCCACAGCTCATTTTCTCCGGATCTATAGACTAAACGAAAATAGTTGAAGTTTACGATAGAGTTAAATGACTCAATCACGGACGTTTAGCGAATTAACGAATTCGGATTTTGGAGGTTAGTTTTGGAGGCCAGATTGGAAAATTAAAAAAAAAAAGATTTTTTCAAGTGCATCATGTGACGTATCAAATGAAATGGCTCGTTATGAAAAATTCAAATGTATTTTTTTTTATAATTTTAAAATGCATAGATGCATAGATTTTAAAGCAAATATACGAAAATCGAGAATCCCCTCCCTTATCTCCGAAATTACTCAGCCTAAAATTTTGAAAAAAATTGGGAATATATATAGGACCTCACCCGTATAGTTTACAGGAAAACCTAAACGAAAATCCTAAGTCTTAAAGTTTTCACGGAAAACGAGATGGTACGGAACCTTCTCCTCGCTAGTTCGATTCACATTTTTGCGAGTTTTAGGGTTCCGTACCTCAAAAGGAAAAAACGGAACCCTTATAGGATCACTCGTGTGTCTGTCCGTCCCACTGTCAAAACCAATTTATAAAATTATAAATATATAAATTATATAATAAAAAAAAAAGTTTGGCAAATTGTACCGTGTGACATATCAAATGAAAGGACTTGTAGTAATGGTCCCAAATATATATTTTTTTTATAATTTTAAAATAAATAGTTTTCAAGTTATTTAAGAAAATAGATGTAAATTTACCATTTACCCCACCTTATTTCCTACTGGATCGATTGAATTGAAATTTGGTACACATATGTAAGTTGGTGACCCAAAGACGAACGTGTAATGTAAATGAATAAATTTTGAACATGGAGGTAATTTTTGGGGAAAAATTAAGAAATTAAATAAAAAGTTTGGAAACTGTACCGTGTGACATATCTAATAAAAGGGCTTGTAGTAAGAGTCTCAAATATATTTTTTTTTATAATTTTCAAATAAATAGTTTTAAAGTATTTTAGGAAAATAGATCAACAATTGACCATTCCCCCCTCCTATCTCCGAAACTACTGCGCCTAAAATTTTGAAAAAAATAGGGAATGTCGGGTCTCACCCATAGTTTATAGGAAAAATGAAACGAAAATCTTAAATCTTAAAGAATTCGCGGAAAACGGAATAGTACGGAATCCTCTTCTCGCGAGTTCGACTCGCACTTGATCTTTTTTTTAATTGATTGTAGTTTTGAAATTCCGATTAAATATGTTGTTTTCTACGTATTATCTGTAATCTATACATTTTTCTTGATAGGTACTATTGGGAAAAAATATTTCATCAAAATTTCAAAACTATCACTTAAAGAAAGTATCACACAATATAAAATCATGATTTAATCTTATCATGTTCTTAATTTTTGTTTTTAAAATTAGGTCCTCTAACGGCTATTCATATCCATAGTTCTGCTAAATAAACCTGGGACCTTATTCTGAATTTAAAAAAAGAAAAAGGAAAACAGTTACGTCACATCAACAGGCTTCTTCTTAACGCCATGATGTCCCATTAGGATTCATTTTTAATTCCCGACGCAAACAGAGCGGTATTATAAATTCAACGTGTGTGTGCACCGATTTTGATTTAGTTTTTATTTTTATTTGAAAGGTAACTTAATCGCGAGTGTTTAGCTATGATTCAAGAGAAATCAGTTCAGTCGTTTGAAGATCATCAGCTCTTTTCTAGTTGATAAACTTAACTACGTCACTTCTCAATTCACCCATCAAGACTTGGAAAGTTCCTATACAGAAAATCTCTCTACTATGATTGGGTGCACCCAATATATTTTCATTTTTTAATTCTTTTTTTTTAAGTACCAAATCACGACAAGAACTTTGTCGTCGTTGATCAGGCGGAATTTTATCGGACAGGGTGAACAGGATGCGTCCGGCACCCGATTAAAAATTCCGGCATCCGGTTAGTGAGAACGAGCTCTAAAGTGGCGATAAGAAGGCATGTTCCTCGTGCTGAGTTGTTTATACAAAAGGGATTTCGTTGCATTATTAATGTTATTGTATATAAAATAAGGTTTTAATATTGTCTTATCAATCAATAATTAGAAACTATACGGCAAATGCAGCCTGTTTGTTTAGTTTACATCACAAAAGTTTACTTTCACCACTTTCTTGACAACGCCTTCACAAATATTGTTCTTGAAGTGGTTTGTTAACAACTTATAGAACAATTATTGGAGCAAAGTTGAAAGACACAAGTGAACTTAACGTGAGAATACTGGATATTATAACTAATATTATAAATGCGAATATGAGTTTGTTTGTTTGTTACGCTTTCACGCCTAAACCGCTGAGCAGATTTCGATAAAATTTGACAAGGAGATAGATTGCATCCTATAAAGAAGGACATAGGCTACATTTTGTCTCAAAATAAAAACTTAAAGGGGGTGAAACAGGGGATGAATGTAACTGACAGGTCATCACGATACCTTCCGGAACTATCAGACCTCCAGACTTGAAATTTCGCAGACATGTTTCTGTTGTTGACTAGAGATACTAAAGTCTAAAATACTCTTCTACGGTGTGGAAAGGGGGGAAGCAAAGGGGTGTAAATGATTAATACACTAATATTTAAAATACAGTTTCTATGGACTGAAAATGTAGCTGTTAGGTCTTAATAAAGATTTCACTACTGATGTTGTTGCCGTGCAACAATAATCGGTATATATTATTTCTCAAAGGTATTTTTTGTCGGTATGAAATATCTCCCTGAATAATGTATCAAAATTAATATTGGATACGCCATTTTGGATATTATTATTTTTCTCTCTAATGACGAAAAATAAGTTAATATCTTAAAACTAATGTTTTCATTAAAACAATACAGTTTAAATTTTTTGACAATTTCATTACAGAAAATAACATTCTGAAAAAACAAATGCCGCCATCTGGTGACAATCTGTTTATTTTAACAGTCGTTGGTAATATGACGCGTAGCCGCGCGGAAGTCTCTGAACACAAAAGAATAAAACAAATGTCGCCATTTGGTGGCAATCTGTTTATTTTAACAGTTGTCGATAGTATTAAGTGACGTCGTGGCGCTGAAATCTCTGAATAGAATAGAATCAAATTTATTTCCACCCTATTATATTACGTAACTGACCACTAACGGTGCAAAGTATTCGCACGGGTCCGCTAGTGCTTTCAAAATCGGGAATATCCTAGTAAATCCGTAACGGGTGGTAAATAGTTACTGATACGATTTTTATCAATTTAGTACCATTATAGTAGCCGTATTATAAATTAATTATTATCACCTAACCTTGATAATTTCTATTTACGAAGCTTAATTATGTATCTTGTAAATTATGATTTTATCACCTGTTTTTTTATTGATTAACAATGATTAATTGCATACATGAAAATTAAAAAGCAGGATCGTCAAAATTCATGAAAATTATATTTTCTGTGAACGGTTACTGCGATTTGCGAGACTTGTCTGTCGCAATAAAGTTTTCTATCTATCTATCTATCGCTGGGTTGCACAAAGCATTGTCAAAAAATTTGATATGACAATGACCTTAGACTATGATCACACATATTTCTTCGCAAGAAAAGTGATGCAGAATTTTAAATCGATTGTGCTCGAAAACTAATTCATAGATTGAAACGGAATATCTTTTAAACTGTATATAAGTTTCGTCTTCCGAACCACCGATTGGCGAGATCACGCACCGCACCTGACTATTGTGCCTTAAAATTATATAATAACCTACCTTACTCAGTTAAAGAGTTTAATTTACAAAAATTTAAAAAGTATGTTAAAACATTGCTGACAGATAATTGTTTTTATTCTGTGGAAGAGTATTTAATTCACGTGTTTTAATCTGTATTTTTTTTTAATCTTCTGTTGACTTGCAACTATTGTACATTCTGTACCAAATGTTGTAAATATATATCTATCTATCTATCTATCTATCATGTATTTAATAAATTTTTTTGAAGAAATTTTACTTCGAAACAACATTTTTTTTACTCAATTAGATAATAAGAATTGTAAAAAAAATGTTCAAAAAGTATTTTATTTAAAAAAAGTATTTTGTATCTAGTATTTCAAATACCATTTCCAAAATATCTTGTATCTGATATCTCAAATACTTTACTTAAAAGTATCTTGTATTCCAAATACTTTTTATGAGGTATTTTATACATCTCTGCTAAACACGAATCATAGTACCGTTACGTCCGATATACATACTATATTTTTTGCAAGTACCCCCTATAAAATAGCTGTTTTTTATTTCCTTTTCGGTATATTTTAAACATTTTTGACAGTTCAATCGTATACCAACATATTGTTTTGTTTTTTCTATCCATATCGAACGATATAGAAAAAGAGAAAGTAAGAAACAATTTTGCTGAGAATAGCGCCTGTACATAAATTCTAAAAATATTTCTAAATATTCTGGTAGTTAGAACTGTGATTACTTATTTTATTATGTTTAACAAGGCGACGTTTCAATGAACTCAACTTTATTTTTAAAATGACAGAAAGTACACGCGTATATATTTTCTTTCTGGTTTGTTTGCAGTCTGTTAACACAATAACATTTGTAATCTTTGGTGATAGTTCAGCTTTAAATGTAGTTTAGCCTTGAATAAAAATACATTTCAACGCCTTATTGTGAATTTTAATATAGATAGCATGAATTTAGTATTCAATTTACATTTCATTTTTATAAATCTTAACTTTCCGCGTCTACTTTTAATGCTAATATAAACAAATAGTGACTTATTAGTTATTACTTTATACATTCCAAAATTATTAGTTTAAAAAATAGTCGACGTTTTGGTCGTTTTCAAAAATCTGAATATCAGTAGGTAGTAAGAGAGAGATTGTAGATTATAGACGCTCAACAGCTGAGGTCATCAGCGCAGGAGGTAGTGGGTATAATAAATAAAAATTTAAAAAAAAAGTCAGAGACAAATTTAATTAAAATCCATTATGTTGGTTAATTAAAAGACGTTTCTCTTAGGTTTATTTCAATGTGAATTTTTAAAATTCATTTTTCAGTTTTATAATATTTTTTTGTTTTGAAGTCCTCGAATCCAAAAAACATAGTTTTGGAAAAAGTTTGTCTTGAGCATGATACAGGGTAAACGGCTCAGCGGATCGAAACCAAATTTTGGTAGGATGTCTGAGATGTAAATAGGAAAACCCCTATTGGTTTTAGGGAAAATTGGCGCGTGCGCAGAAGAGATATAATTTATAATGTTGTTTTTCTATTATAACTGTATACTTTTCATAACGGTTTTTTATTCTGTTCATTTTGCAAGAAAGTTTTATTTTTTTCGGAATACCTATTTTAGTTTCTTAAATATTTTGAAAACAAAAAAAAATTAACTACCTATACTTTTGTTTTGAAATAAATGATACCGCTGTCAATTGTTAAAAAGAAATAAGTAGGTGAAACAAAAAAGAAAAGCAAATATCAGAATACAAATATTTATTACTAGCCGTTACCGCCGTCATCAAACGCGTTTCATAGAAACGTTATTTTATTTATTACAATATTATGTTATGTCAAATGTCGTTCAACTGGCTGGAATTTTTTTATTTAAATCTAAAAATATATGTAGGTATATTTTTTATAATAATATGGTTATACTCGTATTTACCTCAATATTTCCCATCGTTTGAAAAGCCGTAAAGACAAACATAAAAGCGAATCCAAGTAATATAACATTGCAGAACTGTTTATCGATAGCCATATCGAAAATAAATTATTTTTACTAATTTAAAATAAAACACCACATATGTTTACAACAACTCTGTCACTTAATTTTGACAACTGCACTCTGATGCAAGCACAAAGTACCGTGTTCTGTGGATGCAAGCACATGAGGAACAAATGATAATATAATCAAATTGACGCATGCGCGAACAGTGTTTATATCTAACAATGAACTTTTTATGTATCAACAAATCGCATAGTACAACTGACTTCCCCTAATTAATCTGAATTTTAAAAACTTATTAAACGAAATATTCTTTCAAAAGAGATTAAAAGATATGTAACAACTATGGCATTTGATTAATTATCATAAGAGCTGTCGTAACACCTTGATTAAGAATATGCTTTTTCTTAATTAATCAATTTTATTAAATTTACGGCTGTCTCATAACCTCTCAACGTTTAAAAACAAGGTGTAAGACCTGCTTAATAAAATATCTTACTAAAATCGTTATTTTCAATAAATTACATTTTCTTAATGCATTTCATTTTCAAACATATAGCTTGAAATGCAAGTCGAAAACTCCAAAATTGTTTTGCCTATTGTCTACATAGTGGCAGTACTCACTAAGCTCACTAGATATTTTAAATATAAATGTCAACAATAAAAATGCAATAATATTATTATTTCCATCATATTAACACATGGAGTTAACAATATAATTTGTAATTTTTATACAGAAAAAAATTGTTGGTACAAAGCCACTGATTATTGTCGTAAAAATTTAATTTTCTCTGTTGGTGATGATTCATCATTTGAGGTTATGCAAAATCAAGAAGGCGTAACAAATCGATTACGTATGTCTGCATTTGACGCGTCCGATTAATGTCGGAACTCAGCAAAAAGTCAGTCAAGTCAAGAAGCTATTTGCTTTGGTTGTGTATAGTTTTTATGTAGATTTATTTAAAATAATTAGTGCATTATAGAATAAGTTAATAACTCATACTTCTTTCTTACAATGTTTCTAATTAGTGAAAATTATAATATTATTTACAACTCAATCGGTTCATTTAATGTCAAATAAAATATTAGAAATCGGTGATCTCATCATTTTGTGACGGATCCACTATAAAAGTTTACACAAGAAAGTTAATTTAAATCAACATTACGCAAAAATAAGTGATGATCATACAGGATACAAGAATAATACAGGTTCTGGAAAGATATCATATCTAAATGCACTGTGATATATCAATGATTATCATTTTCATGTCTTTGAAGTAAGGTTAGAAAGAAAAATATTGTC
The DNA here is from genome assembly GCA_034508555.1 of Venustoraphidia nigricollis. NCBI lineage: Eukaryota > Metazoa > Arthropoda > Insecta > Raphidioptera > Raphidiidae > Venustoraphidia > Venustoraphidia nigricollis. Next base: position 1,586,716 of record JAVRKA010000030.1, read on the forward strand.
TTTAAATATTTTTAATGATATTTTCACAAAAAAATAAATATGAAGAAGCATTTTAAAAATATTAAGCAGTTTGCTGACAACGCTATCAGGTAAGTTTTTCTATTTTATTGATTTATGCAAATTTCTAGATAAATTAAAAATGTCATACCTTCCTATATAAAGATAATATCTAAGTATAAGCTTACGAAAATTGAGGAAAGTGTAAGTCAAATTCAAAAGCAACTGTACTATAGTAAAACACGCGCATAATAAATTCAAATTCTCGAGATAATAATTTTGATGCACTGTACTATAGATTATTAAAATAATTCTTGAGTGCTTCGTAACAAAATTTGTCATCTTATTTGAGTGATTTTGTTTGTATTTCAGTAGTTTCCTTTAATATTGATAAAGTATCTTTTATGGTTTGTCAAGACTGCCGCACCTTGTCATGTGTGTCCTGTTTTAAGTGTTCATTAATTTTCATTTTAAAAATCTTGAAGAACTTGGCAACAAAACTTCAAAAAAAATCGCCCCAATCTCCTTTCAACAGCTTAGGTATAAGTGAAATTGAATTTGCAAAGAAACCAATGAAAAATATGCAAAAATATGCGGCATTTAAAATGCAATATAGCCGACAATATATTTGTTTAAAATTGTGGTTAATTAAGTACAAATTTTGAATATCTTGCCATGTTAAATCTTGTAAAATAATATCTGTATCAGTTAAATAGTATCAATACATTTTGTAATTTCATGTAGGTACTTATTTTTTATCCGTTACTAAAAAGTATTTCACTAATTCGAAGAGCTCTAAATTCCACACCTGTTTGTTAATTTTGTGTTATCAATGAAGATAACGTTTCCTATAAGTATTTTGTACATATTTATTATAGTTATTTTAGATTTAATTTCTATAAATTAAATAAAAAATACCAAATGATCACTTCGTCGTGAGCTATCTTGCTATACAGTGTCTGCAAATATAAAAATTAATAATATAATTGATAACAAGCCATTTCCTGATTATAATACCTGACCAAACAATCAATTTATTCTCTTCTTTATTCAGTAATAGTAGCACCAATTTCATTGTTTAAAATGTACAGTTTGTGTAATATAACAATAGTCTGTAGCAAACATTACGTTAGCTTTTGTTAATGCTGGGCCACACACATGGTCATTGACAAATATTTGCTTCCAATGTTTGTCTCCGCCCTACTTCATCGAAGCACAAGCAGCATAGGGTGGCTACACACTGATCCTTGACAAATATTTGCTTCCAGAACACTCCCCCAGGTTACTCTCGCTCAATTATTTTGTAGTAGGTATTAACACTACAATTATTAAAATCATTTCATCATATCCTCAATTATGAAAATGTTGATTCTAGATATATTGTTATACAATATTCGACGAAACAATTTATCTTACACTAACGAATGTCAAAATAACAGCTTTTTACTAAATGCATATGAAAGTATACACGATCTTATATAAAAAAAATGTTTTTTTAATTTTTGTCTATCTGTCTGTTTCGACTAATCTCCGAAACGACTGGACCGATTTTGACGGATTTTTCGTTGGACAGATAGCTAATGTTATAAGTAGTAACTTTGGCTACTTTTATTTTAGACTAGCTAACACCAGCGACTTCGTTTACGTTGGTTATTATAATAACAATGCAGACAAAAACGCGGGTATCAGCTAGTATTTCAATATAATGTATGTACATTTATACATACGACTAATGGAACTAATTTTTTAAAAGTATTTAATTTAAATACATAAAAATAAAATAGGTAAAAAACGTTTTAAACAGTTATTGAATTAAAATACGTTTTGTGTTATCATGTTGTAATTCTACTTACCTACATTTAAAACATATTCGACCAATGTGTGGCCAGACCAATAATAATTTGCGTAACTGATGTGTCTTACTTTGAATTACTTTTTTAAGTGACAAGTCAATTGAATCTCACTGTTTCATCATTTTATTGAGTAAATACACAAGTACATATTGTGCATTATGTGAACTCATAATGTAAATGGTACTTGGTAGTAACTGATTGAGTAATATGCTAATAAAGCATGTGTGATTTTCATAGGGATAGAGATTGTATGAACACGTCTGTTTTCATAAAATTATTTGACGGTTCAAGACAATAGTATACTTTCTCAAGTGCTCAAACTTTTTTTTATAATTTCAATCTTCGAGTTTCGAAACTATAGGTAAACCAAATTGAGATTGTGTACAAATTTTCAATTAAAGTTACTATATATAGTACGGCTCGCCTAATGGAACGGCAAAACAATGAAACAATGTGAAGCATTAGCGTACCACGTGTATAAACTGTGCCGCTTACATTAAATTTTGAATTTGTAGTATAGGTAGTACCAAAGCATCTGATACTAATAGCGCTAAATTGTATGGCAGTTAGAGGGGGACCTCCTTGTTTCCGAAACTACTGAGCCTAAAATTAAATTCAATTTTAGTGTCACCGCTTTTCTTCATTAAATGTAGATTACACAAGAAAATGATACATAAGATAACAATTTATTATTTGCTCTCTTTAATGATCAACGTTTCGGCACACAAAATGTTATTTTATGCCTCATTTTCCTGTCTAATGTACATCTAAAATTAAAAAAAAAATAGGGAGTATGGTCTCACTCATAGTTTACAGGGAAACCTAAACACGTCCCTTAAGCAGGAAGAGCAAAGTCGGCAGAACCGAAATTAAATACATGCACAATTAAAGGCTAATTAAATGCCCTAATTAGAAATTTTCGGCTCCGCGCATTTTTGCAAAAATGACTGTTCTGCTAGCTTAAACTTAAGCCATCAGAACATGAACTAAAAAGTTGTTTAAACAACGGAAAAAGCAATTCCGCTAGCACAGTAATTAACGGCTCATTAAAGGCTTCCTAAATACACTAATCGCTGATTAAATGCTCAGTTCCTTTTCTTTTGGAATTACGAAACGTCGAGACGCGGGATGAGAGTCAGCAGAGCATGGCGGGAAAACCATTCAACCTATGAAAATCGGTGTTCCAATCGTGTAGCCTTTAAAGGCTCATTAAAGGCTAATTAAATGCCCTAATTAGAAATTTTCGACTCCGCACATTTTTGCAAAAATGACACCATGTATCATTGCGAGGTTGTACTGTGCAATAAAGTTTTTTTTGTTGGTGTTATTGGTAACTGAGCATTTAATCAGCGATTATTGTATTTAGAAAGCCTTTAATAAGCCGTTAATTACTGTGCTATCGGAATTGCTTTTTCCGTTGTTTAAACAACTTTTTAGCTCATGTTCTGCTGGCTTAAGTTTAAGCTAGCAGAACAGTCATTTTTGCAAAAATGCGCGAGCCGAAAATTTCTAATTAGGGCATTTAATTAGCCTTTAATTGTGCATGTATTTAATTTCGGTTCTGCCGACTTTGCTCTTCCTGCTTAAGGGACGTAACCTAAACGAATGTCCTAATTTTTAGTTTCACGGATAACGGAATAGTACGCAACCTTTTCTCGAACTGTATATTTGTGAACATACTTTTTTTTTAATTTACCTGAGTCTCCGATGTTATCTGGAATAAATATTAATTATTCTATACATTGTGACTTAAATAAAGCCGTAATAATTATATTCTTTTGATTTTTAAAAGAACGAACTTTCAAAGTCCCTAGTAATTCGGGAGAGACACATTTCCTCTGGAACCCATCGCTGGCAACGCCACTGGATTACCTTTTCTTATCAGTTTGTTTATCGTTTTAATTGTTTTGGATTTTGAAGTATACAACCGTTACACATAATTATAACCGTAATATTTCATACATTATTAATATTTATTTTTATCACATAATTACATAATAAAACTTTCATATTTTGAATATGTTTAACGCGTTTTATTAAACTTTGTCGACGCAAAATAAACAGCATTTAAGCATCGAACGCATTAATTATCTGTTGTGTTGTGACGAAAATCTTGGAGCAAGGGATTATTGCATTGCGATAGAACACAACACGCGGTTCGTTTGATTACATACAAAAGATGCTTTCTATTCCACGCCGGCCCTTGGGTAGAGCGAGAGGAGCGGTCGCTCTAGGCGCCAGGTGGCAAGGGGTTCCAAAAAAGCCAAATGCGTAAAACAATTTCCAGCGCAAAATAAAATTTTGATTGAAATTAACACCAAATACGAATTTAATTATATAGCGGTAGGAACTTGCTTAATCTTAAAGAAGCAGAATTATAATAACTAAAGCTACTTAATTTAATTTTAATTCCACAAGTGTTTATGTTTGCAATAAGAGTTGATTTTTGAAAATTTGGGACTTATAACATAAAACCGAAGTACAATTTACGTGGACTGAAAGCGTCGACCAAAGGGCGCTGAAAGACAATTTCGCTCTACCCTGATCAAAGGCTAGGGCCGGCGCTCTGGCTCTAATCCATGCAACGTTGCGTTACAACACAACGCAGCAGACAATGTGTTCGCAGCTATATCCCTTGCTCCCAGATTTTCGTCACGACACGACTGATTAATGTGTTCGAAACTTTATCATATTTTTGAAAATACTGAAAACCTAAATTCTATTGAAAATTTTTGAACAATTGACCTACACTTTCTGAATATGAAAATGTGTTTTTTTCAAAACAAAATTTTTCTTTTTTAAATTTGAAAATTAAAATTTAGCATAAACAAAAATTATAATAATAATGCGTTTAACGTCCGTTTGCCGACTTTTATGTCATAACAGACGCCATTCGCACCATTACTATTTTCCATTTTACCACTTCCCGTTATTTTCTACATTTCTAAAACTTCAACTTAACTAATAGCAATGGGCGAATGAAGGAATTATAGGAAATTAGGATAGGATAGGTAATTTTGGAACTAGGAGTTTGATAGGTAATCGGCCATGGTCTCAAATAAGGAACCATCTCGATATTTATCTGGAATTAATTGAGGGAAACCATGGAAAACCTCAATCAAGATGGCCGGTACAGGAATTACCGTTTCTCGGCGAGAGGCAGTAGGATAAAGTCCCAGCCACATCTGCCCCCGCCGGGATTCGAACCCGTACCTCCCGAATGCGAGTCTAGTGATGTCACCACTACTCTATCCAGCTCGGTTTAAACAAAAATTACTTTTTAATATATATAAATATATTTTTTTTGTAATGTCGATATTCCTACATTGCTCATTAGTCATTAGCGTGTTTATTATTAGGGCGTACATTTTAATTTCATAATTTCAATTATCAGCGGTATGAGTCACGTAATTATTATAAATATTATCTGCAGTCACAATTTATTACCTATATTTTATTCTTATTGACGTGATTAATATTAATTGAATGTAATTTGTATAAGCTGCTGTTTTTTAGGGTTCCGTACCTCAAAAGGAAAAAAGAAATTCTTATAGAATCACTTCGTTGTCCGTCTGTCTGTCTATCAAGGTCGTTTTTCTCAGGAACGCATAGATGTATCAAGTTGAAATTAATATCAAATACTCAGGACCGCAATCCCTTGGGGCTGTGTAAAAAACAAACTTCTAAGTCACCGCAATCAACTCGCAAGGGAGTTAAAACCTATAGGGTACTTCCTATTGACCTAGAGTCATGAAATTTGGCAAGAAGCAATGTCTTATAGCAATCCGAAAATCATACATTTGTAGTTACATCTCAAAAAAACATTTTTTTTTCTATAAACGTCAAAATAGTGCATACTAGCGACATCGGACGGAATCTCTTAAAAACTATTAGTTCAAGCATTTCTGCGCCTTAGTGTGTATTACTATGCCCACTATAACAAGAAATAATAAAAATAAAATAAAGTTAATAAATATTGTACGATGGTACGGAACCCTTCGTGTGCTAGTCCAACTCGCACTTGGCCAGTTTTTCTTTTTTTATTCATACCTGGTGGTGATTGCGCCTGCCGAGCATGTAAAATCTGACTTTTGAAATTTCCTTCTCTAATTATTTTAAAGAAAAAATCTTCTTTTAAAAGTTTTAGAACATGAAATTTTGCATTTAAATCAACAAAATTAATCTTGCATGTTTTGTAACTTTTAATTGAAGATTTTTGTGCCGAAAATAATTAGGGAAGCAGGAAACTACGAATGTTTGATTTTACACGTTAAAATCCGATATCTGGCAGACGCAATCACAACCTGATATATGTTTTCCATGTTAACATACGAAATGATGACATTTTTCAGTAAACCTGGCAAAGCAGAACCTCTCAGTGAAGAACTTCAGGCAGCTGAACGACGGGTGGAATACTTTCGAGATGCGTTACAAACGCTTAGCAAGGCACTGGGACCTCCGAGTTCTGCTGCCATCGATAAAGATATTCAAGCGCAGGCTCTTATTAAAGAAAAAAGACTGGTAAATTTCGCGCAATAATTTTGAAATTGGTACATGCTAGGATTATTAGATACAGAAATGACCTTGTTCCGTTGGATGGCGTCATCCAGCGGACTGTCAATTGATATTGCGTGGTCTCCCAGCTCACGCCATTAAGGGGTAACACCACTGTAAATTTTTCAAAAAATCGATTTTTTTTTTAGGCTTAAAAAATACTTTGAACCTTTTAGAATATGGGGAAAAATATTTCATACCTCAAAGTATTTTTTTTTTTCTTGTAATTTCGAGCTCTTCCCCAAGCGCGTCTATAATGTCTATAATGCATTTCAAAACTTTAAATGCGTTTTTCTCGAAACACGATTTTTCAAAACGGCACGCAGCATAACTCCAACAATTTTCATTCTTTTCATTCGAATTTGTTACAATATCTTTAAAATAAGATTTTGAAGAGAAATACGTAGGGGATTTTCGATAAGTTAATTTAATCATTATTTATTAACAAATGATTATCTTTTTTTTGTTGAAAATTTAACGATTTAATTCAAATACTCGCCAATCACACAAAAATCAATATTTTTAAAATCCCCTACGTATTTCTCTAGCTATAAGCATGTACAATAAGTGTTTTTTTTTTCTAAATCCAAATTTGCAGCAGCTACACTGCGTGCCGCAGAGCGCCTCAAATTCTACGTGCCTCGCGAAAATGGCTGTGGTGCCGTCATTTCTGAATATTTTTTTATAATAATTTTCTATTTTGTTACTTAAATATACGCTAAATAACTTCCTCCAATATTATAATTTTATTACCTTTCCTTCCACCAAAAAAAAAAAGACAAAAAAACACGTTTTTTTAGGCTGTTACAGTGGTGTTACCCCTTAATTAACGAGGTGACCTGTGTAGCTAATGACTTTTAGTTCTACTATAACTCCACCTTCCTTAGTTAGCTGTCAAAAAATTTGAGGTTATCTGTAGATGTCACTATTCGAAGATTTTACACATCTTGTGAGAAAATCAGGGAATCCAAGGTTATTAGATGCAAAGATAACCTCGGTCTGTTGGCTAGTAGTGAGGGAATGACGTCATCTAACGGACTGTCAATTGATATTGCGTGGTTGATAAAAATATTGAACGGACTCCCAGCTGACGCCGCGCATTAACGAGGTGACCTGTGTATCTAATGGCCTTGGATAGAAATCAAGGCGTGGCTTGTGACGCTACATCACTAAAAAATTAATTTTTTTGTATTAGCCGTTTTAATGGACATTAAATTTTTATATTTGTTCCAGAAAAAATGTCCGGAATATATTCTGGGCTCATCCATGGCAAAATTCGGCAAGTGCTCAACAGTTGAAGACGCTTCAGCCGTTGAAGGTGGGGCGTTACTACGGCCAGTACTGGCAATGTGTGGCGACTTACAAATAGCACTAGCCAATGAGTTCGTAGAACATGAACTAGCAGTCGAACAATTGGTCAGTGTTCCGATACATGGCTATCTTGATAGCGACATACCAAAACTTAAAAAAAATCTTAATAAGCTTATGTCGGACAGAGATGCGGCGAATACAAAATGGCAGGTTTGTAATCGTTGTTTTCTTTTTTTGAAGTTATACTTCTTTTGGCGCATTGAGGGTAAATTTTTTTTTGTTACGGAAGTTGCGCACACAGTATGCGACGAAAATGAGACACCATATACTATGTTTATCGCCAATGTTGAAATCGTCGATAAAGTAAACTCTTTGATGCAGTATAGTTTTACTTTATATTCATAGATGACGCGTCTCATTTTTTTCTGGTAACGTCAAAATGGTTATTTCATAAAACAACAAAGTAGGTTATACTAGCGACATCAGACGAAACTTTTTAAACGCTATAGTGTTGTTAACTTTTGACAGTTAAATAACCTCAATACTTGTATTTTTTTTAATTATGGATTCAACAGTATTTTATTTTATCAACGTACATATTTAACGAAAATATGAATATCAATTATCGCGATCACACTAAAAAAGTATGACTTCTGCCGTGCGTTCACAAGTACATACACCATTTTTTTTTTAATCACAACAATTTCTATAAAACCAATGAGTTACTTTTTTTCATTTCAGTCTGCACAGAACAGACAGAACGAAACTACAGCCAGGCATATAGATCCGTCGAAATTGTCTTCGCTTCAAGACGATTTAGACGAAGCAGGCCAACGCGTTGAGCAAGCGTACGATCAACTTGCGGCCGACATGTTTCAATTGTTATCGCACGAGCCCGATGTGGCGCAAAGAATACTTCAACACGCAAAATTACAACGGCTTTACCATGCAAATGCGCTGCATGTTCTTGACGATCTTATACCCAGGGTTGAACAGTTTATCAGTAAGTGTTATTGATTATAATATGAACTTTGTTCGCGTTGTTGCTGGTGTAAGGCTTAATTTACACTGTATTAAATAACAATTGCAGGTCACAAGTAATTAGTTAACATTTTTTATGCTGTTCATGTTAAGTGTAAACAAAACATTCACACAGCACTATGACACTTGTCAAAGTAATACAACACAGTTACTCGAGGAAGCTACTTAAGGTAGTTGTCGTGGTTAAGGCACACCGTCAGAAAATTCTTAATTTTTGTATACTTATTAAGGACATGATAATACAATTACCCTAAAAATTTGAAGTCCATCGACCGTATATAACCCGAGATAAATTCAATTAAAAATTGTATAATTAACATTGATTGTATACGATCTCTGTAGATCTTAACTAGTTTCTTATTTGTGAAAAAAGAACTAACTGTCAGAAATTTTCCAAAAACTGACAGTCTTTCAATGCATTTGTTATGAGTTTAAAAAAAATAAGAAATTTTTTTTGACCGTCTAATTATTTATAAATAACGGTTTAAAGTTCAACAATTTATAGAAAAGTATACATGCATATGAATACTGTATGCGTTACGTTTTCACGGGTACAGTCTTGCGTACAAATTATTGATCACTTAGCTACAAGCTAGTATACTTTTGTGGCGCGTATAATCTATAACTTTTTAACAATATTGTACCATGACAACTACCTTAACAGGAAAAATAGACTGTACTTTTAATCACTTTACTTCGCACTCACACTTATCACTTAACAGCGTAACCGTTTACACGCTGATTTTACTAATTACTTAACACCTGCACTTGCTACTTAACAAAGTGTAAATGAGTAACTCTCAGTCATAACTGACTAAAAATGTATCTGAAACTAAGTTTGTGGACCAATCAATAGTGTAGCAAGTTTTGTCAAAATCAGTTCCAGTGTTCTCAAGTGACGGACAGACAGATAAGTATTCGGGAAATACATTTTTCCGTCTGGACTCTAGCTGTCATAAAAAATATTCCCACACTCCGCAAGAAAACCAAATTGTAGACAATTGCCATATATTTAACCCGTTTTTTCCTGAGTTTTGTATAATTAGTATATATATTTTGTATAAATAGTTTTTCATAACAGCAATTTTTTAAATTAAGTGTGATTTTTCTGTTTAAAATACTGCAGGTTGACAATCTTTATGAACATTTCTATCAACATGATTACAATTTTTTTTAAACACTTGTTCCAATTTTGGAACACGGACAAACGTACAGAGCTCTAATTTTGGAACACTGGGGAAAATTGGGTTAAAGTTGAACATCGATAAAGTCAATAGAGTACTACAGGTTGAGCATAAGAGGCTATAAATGTGGTTACGTCTGTGATTGCTTGAATCGATTGCTTATGTCGTTCGAAACCCTTGAGTTGACTTTTCAATATTATAATGAAGTTTTGACAGTTGGGAAAAAGGTCTCAAAGCCTACTACCCCCGCCCTCTCTCCCGTCTCGCCTGGTCACACTTTCAATAATGCTAACCGCCCGACCTCTAGTACTCTACTCAAGATTAGTAGAGTACTGTAGGTTGGCGTAAGTAGTCACGCCTGATTGGCTGAATCGATTGCTTATGTCGATTGAAACCCTTGGCTTGATTTTTCAATTATAATGAACTTTTGACATTTGAGAAAAGGGTCTCAAGAGCTTTTACCCCCGTCCTCTCTCCCATCTCGCTTGGTCACAGTTTCAACAATTTAACGTCCAACCTACAGTATTCTACTAACCTTGGAACATCGGTACATTACAAAAATTCTTTTTATAGGTGATAGTCCGACAAAACCAATATATGGTTTACCCCTCGCCGAACATTTAAGAATAACTAGAAGAAAAATAGCTTTACCGTTAGAGCTATGCGTCTGTGCCTTATGGGAACTTGGAATGGGAGAAGAGGGACTTTTTAGAGTTGCAGCAAGTAAGTTTGTTTCTTTTTTTGTTATATTTGATAGCACGAAAAGAATTAAGATATACATAAATAATAACTTATTACTTTAAACGAGCAATTCTTGTATATAAATTTATTTCGCGTATCTCAGAAACGGCTCTAACAATTTGGATGACATTTTCTATTTAGATAAGGTTTTGCTTTTTAAATTTACCTATAGTATTGTATTTCTTATAAGACGCAATTTTACACAAAAAAAAAAACGTTTATAACTATTTATTAGAGCCTTCTATCCGACAATTTCATATAGCGCCATCTCGTAAATTTTTGTGGTACTTGTATCGTTGCCGACGGATGATAATCAACTGTTACTTCAAAATTTTATAAGAATTTTATATGTTCGGCTTACATCCAATAGTACCTTCCATTGACCTGAGCAAAGCTCGATCTCCCAAGTACTGTATATAAATATACGTAACATTCATGTAAAAATATAAATAAAAAGGTAATCAAAAGTTTGCTTTTGGTTAAAATATAAGCTGACATTTTGTTTGCTCTTTTCCGTTTTGCAGGTGCCTCTAAAATACGCCGTTTGAAATTATCATTCGATTCGAATTGTTTTGTAACGCCGTTACCGGCCGAATATCGCGACGTTCATCTACTTTCGAGCGTACTGAAGTCATATCTCCGTGATCTACCGGAACCTTTACTAACATTTACGTTGTATGATGAATGGATGCTTGCAGCTAAATTACCCTCAGAAGAGCAACGCATTAATGCAGTTGCACACATATTACGCAAGCTTCCACAGGAAAATTACGATAATCTCAGGTAAAAAACGCGGGTGTGTGTAGTTATGTACGCGATGTGAAGTTATACTTCTTTAGCGTGATTAAAAACTAAATTTTAATATACAATACACAAATAATCCACTGTTCGTTAATCCGACACATCCAGTAATCTGATGTTTTTAAAGTATGTAGAGGCCTAGAAAGATCGCCCTATGATCCGACATTTTTACGATATTGCGCTCTGTAATCTGACACACGCGTATACTTGACAAATATTTCTCTATACTCTGACGTTTCGTGGAGTCTGTAGTCTGACAATAGACATTGGAAGGAGAAGGCGTCACGTTATTTGTGTTATAAAAGTTCGAAATTAAAAATTGTTTTATTGTTAAAACCTTCAATAAAGCATTATGTATTATAAATATGTATTACAGTAGAACCTCGAAAAATTAAAAACCTCTGTAAGTTAAAAAATTTTTTAATTCCCTTCCTCTGAAAGCATAAAACCTCCATTACTTAAATCACAAAAACTCGGTAATTTAAACAAATATTCTGAACATCGCCCTCGATAACTTAAAATAATATTTTGGTAACCTCCATAAGTTAAAGTATTATCAGTGAGGCATCATGAGTAAAGTATCCAAACAAAAGGTTTTGCCAAGAACTTAATTGATCTTCACTTTAATCTTCCACTCAATCGCTTTACTGATTTCTTTGTTTAAATATTAAATATTAAAAATGTGATTGTTTAAATAAATAAATAATTGATTCTAAAGGAATAGATAAAAAATTTATGTCACCTCTATTGAACTACATACATCCTCTATAAAATCCATAAATCTCGGTAAGTTCTTTGACAATCTCTCTAACTTAAACTCTCGATAAGTAAAAAACTTGATAACTGTAATTTTTTAACGTTTCCCTTGGATTTTAACTTATCGATGTTCTACTGTATATAAAGTCGTTATTGACTTTAAGAACAAAAAAAAAAGTTAAAAGAACTCTTTATTTATAATAGTTTAAGTTTTAGGCCATGCTTACGTCCGGTAATCCGACATTTCCACTAATCCGACATACACGAAAAATACCGTTGTCGGATTAGTGAACGCGTCCTGTATATCTATTTATATTTATTGTTTGGATTCTTTCACAGGTATTTAATCAAATTTCTGTCGGAGTTATCCAAATACTCGCACAACAAAATGTCGTCTCATAACATAGCAATTGTGATGTCACCGAATCTGTTATGGAGCTCAGACGACAGAGACTTTGGAAATTTCATGAACAACGCGGGTATCGCAAGCTGTGCCGTGGACACGCTAGTTAGTCATGCGGATAAATTCTTTCCGGGCGATTTAGAAATATATTTAACTTTCAATCAAGAAATGTTGTTAGGAAACGAATACTTGGATCGGAACAGCCATGTACGAACGCACACACGTAACAATAGCAGCGATACGAACATAATCATCGATCATCAGGAAATGAAACGCACTGCATCGAACAGTTCGTTATCGGACCATTCGAGTCCGCCTCAAGGCAGTCCGAAACCCGTGACGAGGAGAAAAAATAAACCGGCTCCGGTGCCGCCGTCGTCGCTCACGAAAAGCGTACCGCCTCAAGAAAAGTCGTCGATCGAAAAACCTCCGAGGCAGAGTCTGATTTCGGGGACGGCGACCGTAAACAGGTCGACGTACAAATCGGCGAAAAATTTCAATGACTCCGACGACAAAAAGATGTCTCAGAGCATGAATGCTGACGATTTCACCCAATCGCACGTGCGACGTAAAAGTCTCGATTTCGATCACGGGTCTAACGTACAAGTTTTAAAATCGAGTGTCGGCACAAACACAGTAAAAAAAGATCAGCATCAACATATCAGCAAGAGTGATATATCGGGACCGGTCAGCGCTAGTTTTACCGTTAAAAACGAAGCGTCGGCCGCTTTGATCGGTATAAGCAAAAGTGACATTTCGGCGCCTGTTAAAAACGATAACGGAGCCCACATTAATAAAAGTGATATCGTCGGACCTGTCAGTAGTACTTTTGTAGTAAAAAATGATGGGTCGTCTAGCGGTCACATTAACAAAAGTGATATTTCGGGTCCTATGAGTGGTGGTTTTGGTAAAAATGAGTTGAATAAAGACAGTGATATACAGTTTGCTTCGCTTCCACCTTCGAGTATTCAGTCGGCAAACATAACGCATATAACGGCGCAAAGTGCAGTCGTTGGCAAAATCACGGTAACGTCCGATAATTTACAACAAAAATCGAATGTCAGTTACGTACCGGTTATGGTACAAACGACGCCCCAAAAACCTGCGACGACGCAAAGGCCTGTAGCGGCGCCGCGTTTGTCGTTGGATCATTTGAAGAGCGTTTCTCCGGTTAACAAGAGCGTGTTGCCGAAACATGAAACTTCTCCGTTAACGAAGTCGTTAAACGAAATCGATATTGACGGCGAGGCGATCGAACTGAGACGTCAGTCGAGGGAAGACTTTTTAACCGAACGGGGAAATAAACCGACCGTTCCGGAGAGACCTCCGTCGTTGCGGCCTCAAAGTTTCAGAGTGCAGCGTCAAGTCGGAGGAGGGGGATCCGGCGATACGAGCAGTACGGAATCAAATAGCGGCTCGACACAGTTGGAGCGGACGGTTATGTATAACGTACCCGATAAACAACAGGTGGCTATTATTCAAGTGAAAGATAAGGAGAAACCGCCGCCCGGCCATGACAACATGATAGCAGAGAAGGAGAAGTTCTTGGGTCACCCGCCTTCGAGTTCGTATCTCGTCGATATCGATAACTTCAATGCAAGTTTGCAAAGAAGACAGAGCGTGGGCTCGAAACCGGCAAGACCACCGAAACCGGATCATGTTAAAAGCAACGAACGGTTGAACTTAGCGAGATCGAACGAAAGATTAAATACGTTCAAGTCAAACGAGCGCATTAATATAATTAATGCTAACGTGAACACCGAAAGTGTAACAAATCCCGCCGGGGTCGTGTCTGATGTAGACGCGAATTGTCCTAGCAACGGTACTAAACCTAGTCATGGTCGTACAATGTCTGAAGGTAGTGTTCTCGATGCAGTATCGCCTACCGATGGTCCGATGAGTCCACGAACGCCCACGGGGGGAGGAGCTTACATACCGGCATCGCCTCGAAATCCATCCAGACCTCCGAGACCACAACCGCCGCCTCCTCCGCCACCCACGAAACCAAAAGTTGCCGATAGCACCGATTTATAGGAACAGAACCGTCACGGAAGTGTTCATTTGTTTTTTTACGATTTTCTTTTTTATTTTCAACCTTTCATTGCTACACTAAATAATAATAATTATTGTGTTCCTGAAACTGTATCGATAACATATTTATGAATTGATTTTCACTTAACTTCACGAAGGGGCCATCCGTAAATTACGTCACCCGAATTTCATGACTTTTTTACCCTCTCTCCCTCCCAATCCTTCTTACAGATAGCCACAATTGTGTGACCCCCTCCCTGGTGTGACGTCACCTAGAACTGAGTAAAAAAAAACAGCAGTTCCAAAATTATTGTTTTTTTAATAAAATCAACAAATTAAACACATTTTTTAAGTTTTTCGTTTACAGTTAAAGTTTCGACGCTTATGACCGCCCCCGCCCCTTGGTCGACCCTCTCCCCCCTGTTAACGTTTGACGTAATTTATGAATGGCCCCGAAGTAGTAATTCTTACGGAACATTTGTTGGGAATTTTCTTTTGATTGCATTTAAGTAATTACTAATCATAATGTGAAGTGATTTGTGACTTTTTAAAGCCGGTTTTATTTTCTAGAAGTATGATTGAAAGTCCAGAATCGACAATAATAGCTTTCTGTTGACATTTTTTCTAATCTATAAGGAAAATGTTTTCCCACTCTTGAAGAAGTGAACCTCAACCCTTTTTGAGTGCCAACATGATTTTTAGAGAATTAGCTAAAAGTGCCGCGCTGCTAGAGAAACATCGAAATTTAAAAATATATTTCACTTTTCGACTCATCTTATTGACGAAAAATATTTCAAAAACAAACAATTAATGTTAATGAAAAATAAAATGTAATTCTTTTACACACAGTCCACATCTTATGAACATTTATGTTGTTTAATACATAATTCATGAAGCCCCTTTTTACATTTGGAACAAATAAGAGGTTGACTCTGAGTAAATGATTGTGAACCTTGATGACTCTTGGAGAAGATTTGGATTAAAATCCATGGCAAAAGATCAATTGAGAAGCAATACTGAATTTAAAATCACTCAGTATTGCTTCTCAATTGATCCTTTGCCACGAATTTTTATTCAAACCTTCTCCAAGGAACATGTAAGGTTTGAGCTCATTATTGATCCCCCATCTGTATTACTAGAAACAACACATCTCAAATTGCGACCTGGCAATTTCTCTAAACCTAAACTGATACCTTCTTATAGTCCAGCAGCCACCGCCTGTTTTTTTAAGTGATTAATAACAGGCTGAATCTTCGTGAGTTCGTTCGGTTCGACGAGACGCCCAAGTTTTTCCTCTGTCCAAATTCTCAAAGAGATATGTAATGAACTGCGCAGTTGTAAAACATGTCGATTTGGTAGGGTGTCGAAATTGTCTGACTAACAGTAAATTTTTCATTGAAATTTTAGGATAATATGATAATAAACTCGGAAAAACAATTGTCCTACAAAATCGATGGTTTGAGTTGAAGTGTCCTCCACGCCGAATATGTCGAAATAACGAGGTCATAAAAATTATTAATAACCAGCTGATGCAGCTTACTAAATATTAGTATAATTGAAAAACAGGCGGTGGCTGCTGGACTATTATCTTACTAGTCTGCCAACCAATTTTGTTCTATACTTTCTATTATTCGGGAACAAAAGCGCGATCGCGCTCCTGGCATTTTCGGCCAGTGTATTGAGGAGCACAATCACGCTCCTTTGGCACTCAAAACGTTAATTAAACAAAACCATCACTAAAATGAATGTAGCAATGAAAGGTTTATATTTTAAACAAATTTTTTAATTTTTTAACTGTCTATTTTGACGATAAAACGTTCCCGTACTCGTACAGTAAATGCATAATAATAATAATAATATATTTATTAAATTAACAATAGATTTACAAGCTTTTATACAGTCAGTTTTGTACTTGAATTTGGCTTTATCAAAGTGTATATTTTGTTATTTCAATAGTATTTATTCTAGCTTCATGCAGTTCTTTTGTCGAGAGAAAAATGCATCATCATTACTTAGCGGTGCTGTTATTTTTCTTGAAAAAATATTTTACTTTGAAGACTATTTTATTTTTTGTTATTTTAATTTATTTTTATGTATATTGTATTTCTTTATGCTGTTTTGTTTGACAAGTTCCAATTTCATAGGGAACAGAGAACACTGACAGCCAAATGTTCGTTTATGACATTTTTAGCTGATATTTGCCTTTTATAATACCAAAAGGCTGTCATTTTAAGTGAAATGTTTGAAGCAAAAATCAAAAAATATTTTCAAAAGGCCATCTCAACAAAACAAACGAAAACTACTTATAAACTTGTCTTTTGTTTTGAAAACCGGAACAGACTGCGCTACCGTTCCATGATTCAGGTGCATTCAACGTCTACGCCACGAAGTAGTTATATGAGGAGTTCAAACGCAATGTTCAAAAAAGTGACTTCGATTTGGTAGACACATAGAGTACGCCACTATGCACGGAGTACTTGGTTCACCATAAGTTATTGAGTAAACAGTTATGTCCGCCAATATAATAATTGAGTAGACGGTATTTCCGAAAATTCCCAAGTATTTACGAAAAATACCCGAGTATGTCCGAATATCAGGTTTTGTCGATGTAAAAATCATGAAAAAGCCTTTGTCGTTCGAACTCCTTAAATATCAATGTTCCGTGATCTACGCAATACAAATACAAAATAACTGTTTTTATTTTGATCTATGTTTAATATTAAAAATAGCCGAGTGGTTAATGAAAATTTCAGTTTCTTAGATTTTTACTATTTAAAGATAAATGCACTTCGTTACTGTTAAAAATTGAAAAATATATATATATTTATCGTAAGCAACCTTTTTCATAAGTTATTTGCATGACTGAACTAAAAAACATTTAAAACAAATGCAACTATATGACAATACAATTTTTATAATGTTGCTTTTTATTACCGTTTAGTTTTTATTAATTCTAAATTAAAAACTAAACGTATATCAATTTTTAATGTACATTTTTGTAAACTGAATACACAATATAAAAAAAAACAAACAATATGGCCATTTTGTATGTTTTCTTAACCTCAAAATATTGTGAAACATGGAGAGTTGTGTGAAAATAAAAGATGTACTTTGGTTATTTTAGTTTCTTGGTTTCCTCTGCTTGTTTAAAAATAAACTTGAGTTTTCATTATTTGAATGAGTGTACAAAAGTTAGAATTTTAAGTAACTGCCTTGAAAATAAATCAAAGAAAAATCAACTTCTGACTGATCTGCCAATCCTAATTATTAAGCTGTGTGTAGACCAGCTTTGCGAACAGTTCGCTAGCAGAATGCAAGCTTTGTGTAAATGAGTGTTCGCGAACAGGTTTCGAACTTATTGTAAGTTCAGCCAGGTTCGCTCTAGAGGCAGCACATCAAAGGGTTCGTTTACGCGAATCCTTAATTCTTAACGAACTCTCGAGAATTGTTCACTATTGGTGTAGATGCTACTAGTGATGCAACGATTCCTGTGTTTGCGATTAAGTTTAACAAAGCAATATTATTACGATTACGATTATAAATGAGTTAAACATACGTAAATAGTATATTACATTACAAGAGCCGAAAGTTGAATTTCCTGCATTGCACCACATGATGCTCGAGGCGAAGTCAAGTGCAGGATTTTCAGCTTTCTGCTCGTGTGGTGTATACTATTTTTCTTCATACCCGGTCGAAAGTACGTACTTCCGCCAATATATAAAGACTAATTACTTCCAAATGAGCAATGTTGAGATTGTTGAGGTTATACGACACATGGATCTAATGATGTCCATGCAATAACAGCAGATGGCTGCCTACTGGCGAACATGTGACCTAACAAACAACAGTCTCACGTATCATTACGCATGACAAAACTGTTTAGGCCCGCCTATACAAACGATATGCGAGTTATTCCAGCTGTGATAACAACAGTGCATAAATGTTATACTTTCTGATTTAAAATCGAATCATAAAGTACGTACTTTCGGCGTAGTATGAAGAAAATCTTTATTGAGTGCTGCCTTCGCAAAATATTGTCAAATATCGCTAATTTCTCTCTTTCCAGTATGCGACATTGTTTTCCGAAAAACGCTTATGCAACGAAGAGACGAGCTATTAAGAAAGTGCACTAAAACCCCCGAACCGCACTTATAACAAAACAACGTTGAACTTTAACGACTAAACTAAGAGCGGTCTGTGATTGGTTGAGTTGATTGCTTATGTCACTGAACCCCTTGGGTTGGTTATTCAAGTATTTTTGGAAAAATACTCCACAAGTCTACTTCCCCACCCTCTCACGCGTCTCGCCTAAATCACAGTCCAACCTTAGTTTCTAGTAATCTTGACATGCTAGTATCTATATTGTGACCTATATTCACAAACGCAGACATAACTCTCAGCTGTTGCAGAATTGACAATAATCATTTAATTGCAATAATCGTGAATTAATCGTAATCGCTGCATCACTAAACGTTACGTTTGCGAACAGTTCACGAGCCTCTATTTTGGTCCAAACGCGGCTTAGGAAACTATACAATATTGGTGACTAACTTTTTAAATTTTGGTAACTTACTATTATAGGTTATTGTCAAAAGGTTATGTTTAAAATACACAAATGGAATAACAAAAATTGCGTTCAGTGACTAGAACTAAGTTTGAAGAATCCAAGGATTTGATCAGCTGTTCTAACAATGAGTTCACATTTATTAACAGAAAATATTTCAAAATGGTACCATCATTCAGAAGCAGTAATTTATGTTTCAAATATAACAAAGAAAAAATCACAATAACGTATTACTTTCTAGATTTGAAATATCTTGATAAATTTTGGTTGAATTTTGCATGACCGAAGTACCAGAATTATTAAGATACAAAAAATTGTTAACTTTGTTTTAAATTTTTATATAAAAAGCGTTAAATAATCTTTATAATAACAAATTCGAGTAGCAATATTTGTAAAACATTTTTGCTATCAGTTTCTTAACTTGTTAGACAATATAAAGAAATGGTAATAAATATATTAAAATAAAAAAAAAAAACTAGTAAGTTTAGATGCTAAAGACCATCATTATCGATGCTAATTTCCATAACAATCATTAATATATAAAATGGAAAAAAATGTCTTATATAGGTCATATGCTATTGTAATATTATATTTGATTTGGACAAAAATTTTCTTGGTACTACAATTATTAATTAAATGTAATCCCAAGTCAATTTCATGTAGATATAAATGACTCAAGGCTACTAAAATACTAGAAGGTTGGGCATAAGAGGCTATAGACATGGTCACATCTCTGTGTTTGAGTCGATTGCTTACGTCACCGATGCCCATGGCTTGGTTTTTCAATTATTGTAATCCCAACTGTTTGGAAAAAGACTCCACAAGCCTACTTCCCCCAGCCTCTTTCACGTCTCGCCATGTCACACCTTCAACAATGCTAACGCCCAACTTTAGTTTCTAGTAACCTTGTAAATAACTTGCTTGATGATTCAATGAAAATGAAAGACCGTCTCCATTTTTAGGGTATTAATTGGGACGAGACCATAAACAATCAAATGGATGCTTATGTTTTTGTCCAAATCACAATCGAGTCATTTTTATTAAGAAACAAACCAACCTTGTGATCATATAAATAAATAGTTCTAATGGTTATTCTGTATGCATAGTAATTATCTAAAGAATTCGTGTAATGAGTCTTCGAACATCAAAATGATTATTTGATCATTTAAATTGATATTGCAACCTATGTCTTTTCACTTGTTTGTGTTTTTAATCACTCCTTAATAAGCAGCTCCTGAAGTACCGGACAATTACTTTGTTTTTCGGTTCACTGAGTGAGAAGGATAGAGTACGCGTGTGGTGTATTACTATTACATTGTTGAGAGAGATAGATACCGACCACATATGAGTAACGAGGATAGAGCTGTGGTCTATTTGCGTCTACTATTCTAAGAGAGATAGAGATCGACCACACTTATTCGTTACACCGCTAGGACATGCTTAGTAAGTAAAAGTCTGGTGTTAACACTGTTAACTGTTATTTGAAAATCACTGAATACCAATAACTTCAAAGATAAGAATGTATAATTTACCAATGTTAATTTTTTATTATCAACCTTTTCTGAATAACAAAAAAAAAAGATAATGCAACAAGAAACAGAAAAAAATTAACCTCCTTCAGTGGGCGATTTTTTATCGGACTTTTTGTTTTAACACGGGTTGTAATATGCAAATTTTGTTAATTTTTTTTAACTCGCATGTTTAGATGTTAATATTAAAATGCAATTCTTGACTAGCACAAAAAATGACTTCCCTATTGACTTTTGTCACTTTGTTTCCACATCTTTATTAGAAAACTTATTAATCAGTCAAAATATTTTACCAATTGTTCATAGTAATAACAGCACTTATTAAAATGCATTGATTTAAGAAAACTAAACTTTTACTATTTAGGTAATAATTTATTATAAAGCTTTATTAACCAAAAAATTGTTAATTAAAAAAATTATGTACACGTCATAGTCAAATGAACTGTGTCCCGATTTCTTTTATTTGAAAAAAACGTCTTAAAAATTTTAAGAATATTTTTGAGGTTTTGCACCGAAATTTTGTGATATTATTATCTCTTTGTTAAAGGACTGTATTATTTTCGATTCCAGATTGTTATTAAAAACAGTCCAGTATATTTTTTTATAATTATTATTGTTGTGTGCAAGTTCAAACTTTTTTCAATGAGCTAGTGACGATTTTACTCAGTATTTCCTAAAACCTGAGTTTTTTTGAGTTCATTAGGGCACTATCCTGAACATAAAAATCACAGTCTGGCAGCTGAGACCGAGGACAATGCGTGGATGGACGCGGTCAAAGATGTCAAACTGGAGGTGACAATTTATTTGTAATTTTCTGAGCAATAAGTTTATGTGCCCTTGAGCACAAGAACTCAAGTCTGGCGGCCCATGTTTGGGGAAAAGTACGTCTAACAGGCCGACGAAAGTGTGATGACACAAAAAGTGTGTAATGAAAAATGTCAAAATTGTCTACCAAAACCATGGGAACGCTTTTAATGTTGTGATTTCGACATATTCAACCTTTTGCCAGATGAGGGTTATTCCGTGTACGAAATGCCAGACTAGAGTTAATTATCCGACTAAACTGGTTACAATAAAAAAACCGGTAATTTTACATCACTACATCAAACAATCGAAACTGGCTACTTAAAAAATATACATGCCCCATATTTTAGAAATTGACTGGACAAAATTGCACATACGTTTAAGTTTTTGAGGACACAAGATTATAATATAAAAATTGCGATATAATTCTTTGTGATTTGTAACTGTTTAAATATGATTATTAAAATAGTTGTTCTTTAATAAAACAAAAAGTAATTTAATATAGTTAAGTAAATAAAATTATTATAAGTATGAAGTATGATATTTTATTATTATTGTAATTGTGCGTATTTTATGTTTAAAATGGATTATTGTTAGGTGAGAACGATTACATAGGTTTACTACTGTTAAAACGCGGAATGTATAATTTTTTGTTCGTTTCATTGTTTTTTTTTAATGTAAATTTTGAACTGTGTTTTTTCAACTTCAAACTAAAAATATGTCATAACTGTTCTTAATTGCTACTTCTATAAATGAATTTTATTATTTTTTTATAAAACTTCAGTAATAGTCAAGCTCCAACCGCACAAAATTTTACCGGACAACATAATTTTATAATTGAATTGTCCGGTAGACTTTTGTACGATCGGATATCTGTACCTATATTATTATATCTTCAGTTTGACAAGTCAATTTAACATCCAAAATTGTTAACCAAAGTTTTTTAAAGTTATACTTCTTTTGGCGCACTGAGGGTAAAATTTTCTGTATTACGGAAGTTGCACACGCAGCCAACGAATATGTTGCGGAAGTTGTTTCTGATAACGTCAAAATAGTTATTTCATAAATCAACAAAGTACGTTATACTAGCGACATCGGACGGAACTTCTTAAAAGTTATTAGTTTATATTGTTTTGAATAACAACTTTTGACAGTTAAATAATCTCCATATTTGAATTTTCTTATTTTATTTTATCAATGTACATCTTTAACGAAAATGTGAATATCAATTATCACGATCACGCCAAAGAAGTATAACTTCTGCCACGCGTGCATAAGTACACGCACCATTTTTTTTTATTTTATTGTACTTACCTTTTTCTTAAAACCTTTAGTAAAAAGAACCTGTAAATTTCTTTTTAAAACAATTTTTAGACAGATATAGGTAGATTTTTGTATCCTCTTCAATATTCCAAAATGCCTATATATAAATAATAATATGGATATCGTGAGTTTTTATACAGAATCAATTGTTCACGTATTGCACTCTAATGAATGTATGACAGGCAAAAAATGCTGAAAATAAAATCCATTGTTGAAATAAATAGAAAACATTTTCCTTGTTATTTTTAATCCTAGAAAATACCAAAAGTTCACACCCCGCTAAGTTGATATCATGATCAAAAAAGAAAACCGCTCAAGTGCGAGTCAAACTCGGGAGGAGAAGATTCCGTACCATTTCATTTTCCATGAGAACTTTGAGCCTTAGGATTTTCGTTGTTTTCCTGTGAACGTTGGGCGAGACCCGACATTCCCTTTTTTCTTCAAAATCTTAGACAAACTAAATTTGTCAGTATTTAAACATACAGAAAAAACTTCAAAATATTAATTTGCCTTCCAGTAATTCAAAATCTCGTGACGTGCTGTACCTAAAGGAATATTGACGAATATCATGTTTTCAATTTCAATTTTTAATGACAATATATATGTTTTTTGAAATGTTTAAGCAGCAAACCAAATTTCGTGATGCTTAAAGCTTAATCACAGCTAATAAAAACAGCCATAAAATTAATTTTGCGATCACAGTTCGAAATTTCCGCGGAGCATATTTTGCGATCGAAGGATCAGTCATCATATTAGTATTTTTATTTAATAGTTTTGCTCTGCTGGTAGAATGTTTTATTCTCAAATACTATGACTATCCATAAAAGTTGATCTTAAATTAAAGGGATCTAAAACAATTGAACGTTTAAAATGCAACAGGCAACAGCTGAAACAATTGCAAGTTTTATAGCGGCGAATTTTTCGCCCGTAGAGCATCAATTATCATTTCCTCGATGTATCTAAGGCAGTGGCTCCCAACCTGTGGCAGTTTGCGGACCACTCAGCCTGAAATTAATTCAGTGCGCACCGTCCACGCATCCCTTACCAGTTTTAATCAAATTCAAAGGTGATTAAGTAGTAAAACAGTTTTTTAAAACACGTTTTTTATTATGATAGTCATCAGCTCGGATATATTTACCCGATCTCGTTCAATGCATATCGCTTTTAAAATTCCCATTCAATGGCAACTTTTTATGTGTGCTGCCGAGTCCTTCCGCGGACCACTTTCGAGACTCATAGACACCAGTGGTTCGCGGACCACTGGTTGGGAACCACTGATCTAAAGTAACCGTTCGTTTTCAATTGTTAAATCATATGTGTAAAATAATGAAAAGCGCCATGAATCAGTGAATCGTTTTTCCAACGCTGATCATGCGCAGAAGTATCAACGTACATTTTCAAGGATCTCTGTCCTGATTTGTTTTACTAGCAGCAGTGCGGTGTGGAGTCAGTCTAGTGTCAATGCCAAGTCGGTGATGAGTGCGTAATTGACATTGTTCAAATATTGTTAGTTGACATGACGTGTTGTTAGCTGCTAGGTCAGCTGTTGTGCGCGCAAGTGCCGGAAAATGCACCGAATTGTGAAATGCGTTTATTAATAATTATACTATAATTGACATATTGCATACAGAATGCACGCGTACTTATGATACTAGTATTATTTTATAGTTTTTATTTTGTTTTTAATTTTTGACCACTGAATCGTTTATATTATCTCTTAAAGAACTTTTATGTCAAATACGATTTTTATTATGTGATATCACATACGAAAGTCAAACGATTACTTAAGTGGCTTAAAAGTACATAGACAATAATATCAAACATTTTTTATTTTAGGCGCTCTCTGGTAAGTTTAATTTTTTAATTGTTCAATTTTTAGTGTATTTGCCATATGGCAACATACACTATTGGCGTCGGTCGGATGGCGGGACCTAGGGGTCGGACCAAAATTTCTCGACGTTTCATAACCTCCTAAACACTTTGGCACCATTTTTAAAAATGTTTATATATATATGTATATATATATATATTTATATATATATATATATATATACGTATATATATATACGTGCGGGCAATAACTTTCGAAAGAGTTAATTGATTTTAACAAAATTTGGCCCACGTGTTGAAATCCATCACCGCAAGAAGCCTATTTAAATTGGGCGTAATCGGGACATTTTAAGGGTAGTTTTTAGGGGTTGAAAAACGTTTTTTGGCCCCAAAATACCGAAAAAATTCTCAGAATCGTTTCAAAATTGACATTTAACCCTCCAGTAGTAACTAAAAATTGTCCCTAAAATTTTAATAAAATCGGCCCGACAGGACCGGACTTATAAATTTTATGAAAACACTACTTTGCAGATAGTGAATTATTTACTGAAAGTTGTATATATTTTGGTATAGTTGTTCGATTGATAATAATATTGGAATTAAGAAAATGAATGTTATTTTAAGGGGTGTATTAAGGAGTCAAATTTTTTATTTTGCCCAAAAACCAACATAAGTTCGCATAATAAAGCCACACTGCCTGTATTATCAAATACACTATATTGTCGGCAGGGTTTTGGCACTGCGACCCGGGTTTTTTTTATTTATGAGCGTTTAGGGTACACCGGTTAATGAAAACAACGTCTATATATAATGTGACAACATTTTATTATAAAACATTTTCTATATAATATTTTAGATATTTTTCATGTATGTGTTTATATTTTTATATAGGTAGGTTAAGTGAAAGAACAGCTGAGCTGAACTTAATTCTTAAATTATAATAATAAAGTACCTACTCAAAATGCGGTGAAATTGTAGTTTTTAATATATTATTAATAAAAACCTCGTTTAATTTAAAGGTAAACGAGTCATTAACGAAATATCGATTTAACGTTTGTCAGAAAATTGTAGTAATCGATTTTCGTTTATCTATTTTTCTCAAACAGATAAGAAATTGTAGAAATATGGTCAAGAAAATAGCAAATTTAGATTTTCTACCATCGCAGTAAACTATACCCTTATTTTAAGAAGTGGATGGTAAATAAGAATAAAAAATCTGAGGAACAGTTGTAGTTGAACGTATTGTACGATACGAAAATAATTGTCAGTGAGTCGTGCATAGTTACTAACAAGCTGAATGAAGCGGCAAAGCAATGAAACAATGTAAATCCATCCCACGCATAAATATTGTAAAGTATAAATCAATTACTTTCTAAGCGTACTGTAGACCTTGACAAATACGGAATTTCCGATACGACTAAAACATATCATTCGTTACGTATTATAAAATATTAATTTATCTAATGAGTAACCGAATATTATCACACTATTTCCAATATGAAAACTTTTTCGGAAACCCTCGTCGATTTCATCAATATGCGATTAAAAGAACTCGCACACTTGTCAAGCATGGACCAGCAAATCACGAAGTGAAAAAGCATGTTCGTGAAAGTATACCCATGCCTGTTATTTAATGCATTAGCGCATATTTGAACAGCACCGACCGTCAGTCGGTCACTTACAATTTCTGTCTAGTATACGAGTGATGTGTCGGTCGTGAACCCGCACTAAAAGTTGCTGGTTCTCAGTCGGGAAATTTCAAACTGCGGCTGCAAATTCATTTTATTTCTGTTTCTATTAGCTGTGAAGCATCAAGCTTCACAAAATTTGACTTGCTGCTTAAAAACATATATTTTTGCCTTAAAAATTGAATCGAAAAGCGTGATATACGTCAATATTTCTTTACAGCACGTCACGACATTTCGAATTACGGGAAAACAAATCGACATTTTGAAGTTTTCTCTTTACAAACTGATGTTAAAAATACTGACAAATTAGGCATGCTCAATAATTTTTTTCAAATTTTATTTTTTCTGTACAAAAATGTGTGTAAAACTGATGCTAATTTTCTCGTTTTTATATGATTTGAAATTGTCTATTTAGATCAAATAAACTTGGCTAAAAGTCATGTGGGATAAGAGACATATTTCTAGTTTATTTTGTAAGCATTATACCATCAAAGATTGAATAAGATTTTTCATCGAAATTAGAGATTTCCGAAACGTGAGTAAATGCATTTTACATTCACACACACATCCAACTAAATAGAGTTATGCGCGTGAAAAAGGGGACATATTGAACAGCTGATAAACACCCACCTTTAATTGGTATTTTAACTAATTTTAACATACTGCAGCTGTGCGCCATTTAATTAAACTGAATGTTCAGATTTGAGGCTATTAAGCTGTCGGTTAATTGAACCCTGTTATCATTAATGTCATCAATCGTATTGTTGATACGAATGCAATCACGTATCGTCTTTATCGCTGAAAATTAGAATAAAGCATTGTTCATTTGTTACTAAATATTTCCTAAAACAGCATTGTCATTTAAAATAATTAAAATTAATTAAAGTAAAATGATAGCAAATTCATATTGATTGGTGTTTCGGTTCCTGGTATTGTATTTAAATATTATATAATAACGGGAAAAATGCAATCTTCAGCCTGTACAATATATTTATTTATTTTTGTCAACGTTTCGCCGTGAAGAAGTCTCAAATTGCAGCCAAGACGTTGGCAAAAAAAATATATTGTACAGACTGAAGGTTCCATTTTTATATTATACGAGTATTTAAACTAGCAACCCGCATTTCCGCTTTATAAAGATACGTAGCTCTATATTCTGTGATATTTTCTAAAATATTTATCTATGATGAAAAGGGCAATTTTGTTGTAAATTAAATAACATATTTAATTTTCGATTACCCACCCTACCCTCCGGACCTCGCACCGAGTGACTATTTTCTTTTCCCAAAGTTGAAAGAAAGCTTGGGTGGCCAGCACTTTGCCTCAAATAAAGAAATCCAGAGATCCGTGAAATCATGGCTCCAAAAACAGAGCACGTCTTTTTTTCAACAAGGTTTGTTTAAACTTTCAAAGAGAGATGAAAAATGTTTTCAAGTCAACGGCGACTATGTAGAAAAATATTTTAAGTCAAAGAATAAATCAAGATATATTTATTAACCTAAAACGCAGTGACGGATTTACCAGCAGGCTGAGTAGGCTGAAGCCTAGGGCGGCAGATTTTAGGGGGCGGCAAATTTGGCCCAAAAATTTTTGTCTTACAGAAATAAAACATTATTATATACATAGAGAAAACGAGTTTCGAAAATTTAACAAAAATTTCAATATTTTAGTACTGTACTTCAGTATACTGAACACTTTAACGTCTGTATATGAAAAATTACTAAACGCTCTGTAAAATATACTTTTATGATCATGAATTTTTAAGATATTTCAATAGCGTTTCAATACTACAATTTAAATTTAGTAATTTCTACTCATTTTTTTTTTATTAATCATTATTCATTACTATATTTTTTTCTCCATATACCTAAATCTTACTAGGTCCACTCATACAATTATTCAATTTTTTTTTTGTACAACGTATTTGCGTAGTCGTTTTTATAATTAATATGAATGCGAACTAGGGTATCGAATTTCAGAGGTCAGTAGGGGCGACAAAAATTGAATAGCCTACTGGCGGCAAACTTGTAAATCCGCCACTGCTAAAACGTCTTTTTTATTGTTTCCAGCAAAGGGAAACTTACTTTCTGAATACCCCTCGTAGAACCACTTATTTATATATTTAATTGCACCTGGGCGAAGCGGGACCGGGCCGCTATAGTTATTCATTTTTCTTTTGAAACGATACGCCATGGCAAGCTGTACAAGTGAAAAAGAAACCAAATTGAAAAGTTAGATTAGTCGAAAACATTTTGAAACTGCTGGTATGCAGGATCGTTCAAATTTGTTTCCTTACATAGGTACTTACAGAAACAGAGTCATTTGAAAATAATAATTTCAAACCGTAAATTAAATAATGGCGATTTATTTTCGATGCACGTAATGTAAATTGTTATTAGACGTGCATTATTATTAATTAAGATGACGTTTCATAATCATGTAGGTATATCTAACTATAAACGCAATTTTTTATTTTATATCGGATAACCTTTAAAATACGACAAAAAACGTGAAAATTATTAAACATGCATGTGAGAAATGAGTCACGCTGTCAAGTTTTACTTGGTATTCCTATATTTGACGATGATTTAATGCTATCAATTATTATACACATCATATACACGCGCACACTTTGTCAAGCATGGACCAACACGACCGTCGACCAGCACAGTACGGAGCAGAAAAGCCTGTTCGTGTTATTTAACGGACTAGCGCAATTCCTGTCTAGTCGTGCTGGTGATGTGTCCTTCGTGAACCCGCACTAAAGGTTACGGGTTTGTGAATGTCTAGTGTGCGACATTGTGCAGGTTTGCTGGTCGTGCTGCTCCATGCTGACAAGTGTGCACGGTCTTTTAATTTAATAACAATGGAAATGGATATAGATAATTAATTTTAAGTATGGATTCTTATGATTATTATCATGTTTTATTGTTTATTGACTTTAATATACGTATGTAGGTAATTCTGTAAAAAGTATGAGTATTAAACAAATCCAGGCATTGATAAGATAGTGTGGAAAAAATGTATGTGTTTGTAGAGATGATGATTTGTACCTGTAAGTATTTTTATTTGTTGAAATTATATCATTTTATTTTACAGTAATTTGCAAACATGTTAAAAAGAGATAATTTAAAAAAAAGTCAAAATATATCTGTGAACGCAAAAAAAGTTGTAAATCGTTTGATTAGAAACCGCTGATAAACTATCGAAAGAAAATGGCTTGTCTTTCAATGACATTAATTGATTAACTAAAATTTCATCGTAGATTTTTTTCAAAATATTAAACTATGAGCGTACGTTTTTACTTTCGTTAAAATATGGTTACCTAAAACATTCTAAGCCACTGGATAGAGCCATTTGATCAAATTTGCATGTTACCAAATCTCTATTTGATACACATTGTAGTTTTTAAAAATTACACAAAATATAAATGTTTATAATTGGATTCTCTGTACCTCGGTTAAGAAGCATTTTCAGAATAGCAAGTAGGAATCAGATCATAATTTCTCGACATTTCACATAATTCTAAACAACTTGGCACCATTTTTTGAAATGTTTGTATATAAGTATATACCTACTATTATAATTGACGTGGAGGGAAAGTTTGGTTGAGGAACAGTTGAAAAAAGAAGCTTTACCGATGTTTCGCTTGTGGCCTACGTTTCGAAAAAAATAAAGGGTGGTAAATTGTACTAATCTTAGATACATGATCATAATCTATGGGTTAATAATAATTTGTATATAAAAAAACACAATACTTTTCATTAGAATAGTTTTGCAAACTTACAATAAAAATGGTCTATTTGTTAAAAAGTCACAGGCACAAAAAATATTGGAACAAAAAATATTAAAGACTATTATAATTGACAATAAAACCCGGGCCGCAGTGCCAAAACCCTGCCGACAATATAGTGTATTTGCTAATACAGGCAGTGTGGCTGTATTATATGAACTTAAATTCATTTTTGGGCAAAATAAAAAATTTAACCCCTTAATACACCCCTTAAAATATTTTTTTTCTTAATTGCAATATTATTAACAATCTAACGAGTGTATCGAATTAAATATATCGCTCAGTAAATAAGTCACTATCTACAAATTAGTGTTTTCATAAAATTTGTAAATCCGGTTCTGTCCAGTCGATTTTATTAAAATTTTAGGGATACTTTTTAATTACTACCAGAGGGTTAAAATATAATTTTGAAACCATTCGGAGAATTCTTTCGGTATTTTGGGGCCCAAAAACATTTTTCAACCCCCAAAAACTACCCTTAAAATGGCCCGATTAGGCCCATTTTAAATAGGCATCTTGCGGTGATGGATTTCAACACGTGGACCAAATTTAGTTGAAATCAATTAACTCTTTCGAAAGTTATTGCCCGCACGTATATATATATATATATATATATATATATATATATATATATATATATATATATATATATATATATAAATATATATATACATATATATATAAACATTTTTAAAAATGGTGCCAAAGTGTTTAGGAGGTTATGAAACGTCGAGAAATTTTGGTCCGACACCTAGGTCCCGCCATCCGACCGACGCCAATAGTGTATGTTGCCATATGGCAAATACACTAACAAGTAATTTTTGTGGACCATATATCAATTATTTATTGTTCCTTTGTTCAGATACTGAAATGCGACTTTCGGGTATGTTTATTGTTGCCTTTTTTAATATTTAACGTTTTATCGTATTTATCTTCACTATATTAAAATATTTCTAATGATAAAAATCTATCATTTTTTCCGCGAATTATGAAATATATTGTGCAACAATGCGTAATTAATAGATAAAGCAATATCAAATCTAAGGTGATATATTTTTCAAATTATAAAATCAATAAAGCATGCTATAAGACAATCTATGTATATAAAAATCGATGTGTGTATGTATGTTTCCTATGGACTCCAAAACGGCTGGACCGATTTTGATGAAATTTTCAAGCAATCTTCATATTAGTGCTACCCATGCGAAGCCGAACCGAGCCGCTAGTAGTATTATATTTATTTGTATTTTTTTAGCTGACAGTAACTGTTTTAGCCAAGTGTGTAGACTTTCACGATCAGCGTTGTTCCAAATTCTCTTGGTAGGCCGTGACTTATCGGTATTTCTACCTGACGTTTCGTCTACAACTTGGGTAGACATTATTAAAGGCGTTGTGGCAACAGGCAAAGTTTCCTCCTTGGCGGCTCACGGGTCTTACACATATCTATGAGTCGCGTAGAAGGGAACTTCGCCTGCCGCCACATCGCCTGTGTCTACCGAAGCTATACACAAAACGTCAGGTAGAAATACTAATGGACCACGGCCTACAAATCCGAAAACCAAGAAGATTTGGAGTAGCTGTTCTGCAAAAATAAATTCATTCTTGATATATTTTGAGATTATAGTACAAACGTTTGGAGCATAGTTCAGGAATGATAAACCGCGAAATTCATATAATATACAATTAATTGATATTTAAATTTTATTTTTTGTAGGAAATCCTCTCAGTTTTAATTTGAATAATAAATTTTTTCATATATCTAATAATTTTCGAGATATACCTATGCCAAAATTTTAGTTTTTTGGAAAATGTATATTTTGCTAAATTCTTAACCGAAACAAACAATTTATGATGATTATATAATAATAATGCGTGGACATAATCAAACAACCTAGTTACGTAATAAAAACCAGCCATTTATTGGCATTAAATTCATTTAAACTATTGAATGGTATGAGGTTTAAATGATATGATACAATATTTTGGCTTTTTTAGTTACAGGGTCCTGAGGTCAGCACTCAGGGTGGCTCGTCGACCTCGTCTTCTTGAATCTATCTCGCGTTGGTGGAAGTGCGGGTACAAAACACTGCACTTCCACCATGTTTACAAGCGTCGGTTTATGCGCTCACATTTTTCAGTTATTTATATACTATATTAAAATATAGTAATAAATTCCTAGCTATAAAATATTTTTATTGCAGATTATAGACACTCGACAACTTAGGTCATAGCGTCTTAATTACATCAATAATAAGCAGTGGCGGATCTAGGATCCAGGTCTGGGGGGGGGGGGGCTCGAGAGTTAAAACCTCGAAAGTCCAGTTGAGTTGATTTGCAACTACTCATTCAAAGTTTTCAGTGCAAAATTTTTTCATCGGTAAAATTTGTGTGGATACATATTTGAATTCAATGGATAGAATTTTTATTACAAATGCTTTATTATATCCTATTATAAACCATTACAATATAAGTAACGGTACATAAAAACAATGATTTTTCCATGTTGCACTTTGGAGGCTACAATATTTCATTCATTACACTCTCATTTAATACTGAAAGCTTTTCTATTTTCTGCAGAATTCTCTTGCATAATGGTAGTGTCGGATGGGCCCGATAAGCGTGGCCTTTTTGGGAAAAAGTTTCGTATGTCCATGTTTCTGATTTCATAAAAGCATTACAAAAACACAGTAATATTTGAATTGATTCACATGAATTTCATGATATAATCGACATATATTTAAAAAAATAAAAGAATAGTAACTTCTTACATTTCGAGAGCAAAGCTCCCATCTTCATCAAAACACTAAACTCATATATTTTGTTTTAATATGACATAGGCACATCAGTTCTTCGAAATTACGGAAAAATGTGCCTTTGAGACTGGAAAACTCCTTTCGGTGATAAAGTATTCTTGTCTTGTTTGGGGAAAAATTTATCCTGGGATTTCAAGAAATGATTTTTTTTTACTCTAGGTCTGGGGGAGCTTTAGCCTTCATAACCCCCCCCCCCCCTCCCTGGATCCGCCACTGATAATAAGATAATCACTTAAAACTAAACGACATCACAAAACATTCGTGAGCGCAGGATTCAAACCCACGACAGTCCGGTATGTTCAGTAGTTCCAGTGATTACCCCCTACAAACAAACAACCGAACAGACTATTTTTACCTATTTAATATTAAAGAATTTTTAAATACGTAGCTTTAAGTTTTTTATGTACCACAATTCCATTGACAAAATATACTTTATTATACGATCTTTAAATACGTATAAAATAAATTCCCCTGATAACTGACGCTGCATATTTTTTTTTTGTCTGGTTGTACTAGATAATCAGTATATCTAAAGTGGTGAAAATTGATATCTGACTTGCCTTTTGTTTAAAATACAAATGTGTGATATAGTAAAACCTGATAATGACAGAAATTCCTCACATATGTTTCAACTGAATTTTCAATTGTTCGCACAGACTACATACGTAAAAAATATTTCGCGTGAAATGATGAGTATTTTTCAATTATTGATTCATAACGGAATATTATGCATATATGTATAATGTACAGGCCCGGCAGGTCATGTTCTGTCTGTGTGGGTAGTGAGATGAAAAAAAATTTTTTTTCGATTTAGCGGTGATTAAATTAACAAACTTCAAAGCAAGCCCCCTCCAATTAACTCATATTTATTAATATGTGAAAAAAATGTTGTCAAATTCCATGTGGGTATTTTACCCACACGGAATTTTTCGTATGGGTATAGCTACCCACAAAACCCTGGTCATCCGCCGGGCCTGATAATATATAACTATACACTTAAGGTTCCGTATATCCGATGAAAAAACTCTCGTGTTTGTCTGTCCGTCTGTCACAGATTATTTTCTTCGAATCTACTGAACGAAAAAAGTTGAAATTTGGTACCTACATATATTGAGTCAGTTGACCCAATTACAGACGTATAGCGTATGTTATAAATTACAGACAAAAATAAAAATAACAATTATTATGGCATATTGTTGCAAGCTAATTCCCATTTTGGGGACTAAATTAGAACGTCCAAAAAATATTTGTTTCAAGTGCATCATGTGACATATCATATGAAAGGGTTCGTTATGAGAAATACAAATATATGTTTCTTTATAATTTTAAAATACATAGCTTAAAAGATATTAAAGAAAATATCCGAAAATTGTGCATTTGTAAAATCGTAAAGCTCTCACAGAAACCAGAATCGTACGTAACCCTCTTCTCGCGAGTGCGACTCGCACTTAACCGGTTTTTATTATTAACCCATTGTGTGCTAGTGGTACTCAAAAGTACCGCTTTTCTGAGCCTTTGTATTCCCACAAACATATTTTCGTCATATAATTCCAACTAATTCTAACTAATAAAACTTCAAACAATAGTGACACCAACCTAACATAATATACGTACAGGATCTGTACTACAGCTTTAAAGTACCAGTAATACGAAATCAACGATTTAGTGGGCTGTGTTAGAGAAATTCGTCTGGAAAATAACGGTACGTTTAAGTACCACTAGCACACTGTCAGACTTTTAGGTCTGGCACACAACGGGTTAATTTACTTTCACTAATTAATAAAGCAAACATAGGAAAAAGCAAATATAATATTAAATGAAAATACAGAAACTGGAATATGTAATTTAAGTCTTAATAAACCCCTATCATTATAAACTATTACATTTAGATTTTCTGACAATATCATTTTACTAAGCAAATATTCAATAGGTTACCTCAAAGAACTTCCTAACTGGTTTGCGGTTGTTTCATGAACGTACATAGTGTGGGCATGCTTATCTGAAACATAATGTCACTATCTGTAGCCAAAATGCAAAACAGCTTATGTAAAAATTATCGCAAAAAATATTAATGGCAATTCAGTCTGTCTGCACATACTTAATAATCTATGATAATAACCATTTTGGCTGAAAAATTTACCGGTAAATTAACCGACTGTCTATAAAGCAACACGGTGATTTCCGATTTCTATTTCTCAGAACAGCAAAAAACAAAACAATAGAGCAGTTTTCAACAATTGAATCGAAAGAATTAATTAAATAATGTATAATAGATTTGTGTAGACATTGGTTATAAAATTTAAATCTCGAGTGGACATTACAATCATGCACAAAACTTTCTGCGCAACCTTGTATACAATAATAAATAACAGCGGCTATTTAAGATAAACCACTGCGGTTATTTAATCGATTAATTAACTGGTACTTTACCCTTTTACGTCACCAGTTGTCAGTATTTCTCTCAAATGAAAATAGAACTGTGCAGCCCCGAATCTACGATTTTTCGAACCGGAGCAGAAACTTAATAGTGGCCAGCGTTTGAGATAAATTGTTTTAAAAAACTCAAAAATATATAATGCGTGCCATTCTTTGTGACAGGGAGGGGAGAATGAGAACCCTTTAATACATTTTTTAAAATAATTTGTTATCAATTTTCAAACATGTTATATTTTGACGCCCCCTGAAACTGCCCCCCCACCCTAGATCCGGGGCTTGAACTGTCGAACATATAACTCGAAACATTTTCCTTTACACTGACGGACATATACAAGGTGGAACGAAATTCTTCATCAATACATGGTTTAGGATGTATATTGATGATAAATTTAGTTTATAGACGCTGGATAACCTCAGTTGTTGAGCGTCTATATCCTTCTGGACTACTGCTCGACTCATCGTTCGTGATGCTTGTCTAGTAAGAAACTTCGATGCATATGTGATTGACAGTAGTGTGCTTTTTCATTGACGTAAAAAATAGATTTTATGCACAAAAGTACATGGTTATGCTGATACCCTGCTGAAGAATAAGTCGTTGCAGTTTAAATTTAGAATTTGTGTAAGGATTAAATGTTTTCACGTTACGTAAACTGAAATTTATCAAACAAAAATCTGAAAATACTATGTATCGAAAAATTGGCCAAGTTCCAACTCAGTTTATACACAGATGGCTCCGTACTTACTTGGAAATTATTACACTGAACATCTAAAAGGGACAGAGACAAAATGAATGAAACACTACAGGGTTTCACTTGAACAATTTGGGTCCGAAAGTACGAAACACTGAAAATATATAAAGAAATGACGTATTTACCTTTGTTATTATGTTGGTATTGTCAAGGGTTAACAGAGTATGATGTATACGATTTCCTACCGGGATGAGGGTCTATCGTTTTGTTGGTATCGCTTACACCATCTACAAAACTATGCTATAGCTAAGACGTGTAATCAAAGCATATATCATATGATGTAATAAAAAGTGGATAAGGGCTTAGAAAATATGCACTCAATACCGGCTTTAGAGGGGGAGGGGTCAGTAGACCGCCCAAGACGCTAAATCTGAAGGGACGGCGGAAAGCTAATTTTTTTCCAATAAAATTCTAATGTTGGATTGCAGAAAGGATTGTCAATTAATTTGATTTGACAATGACCTTAGATTGTGGATATTTCTCCATAAGAAAGCATTGTAGAAATTTAATTCGATTCTGTTCGAAATATAATTGATCGATTGAAATGATACTTTTTCTAAACTGTGTATACGTGTATTTAACATAGTTTTTTTGCATAATTTTTACTTCGAAACGACATTTTTCTATGTATTTTAATCTAAATTTGACTTGAAAAATGAACTTTTTCTGTGTAGATCAAGCATTTGTTTTTGTGTGAATATACAATCTAATAATAGAAATTAGTTTCATGGGTAATTGGAATAAAAAATCAATTTAAACACTTATTGATTGCAACGTTTCGTCTTTATTAAATTAAGACTTTTTCAAGCTCTGGAAAATTTTTTTTTTTTTTTATTACAAAAATTAACAATCATAATATAATAAAAATATAAAACCTTATGGATTAAATAATTTACTAAAAAGGTTTTATATTTTTATTATATTATGATTGTTAATTTTTGTAATAAAAAAAAAAAAAAAAATTTTTCCAGAGCTTGAAAAAGTCTTAATTTAATAAAGACGAAACGTTGCAACCAATAAGTGTTTAAATTGATTTTTTATTCCAATTACCCATGAAACTAATTTCTATTATTACATATTTTGGAATTGAACTTTAAAGATGAATACAATCTAATATTGTACATGACAGTGAGTTTGAATACGACTGCTCTTGCAGGTATGAAAACTGTAGTTATATTATCAGAATCTAAAGGTCATTGTCAAA
Source organism: Venustoraphidia nigricollis (assembly GCA_034508555.1). NCBI lineage: Eukaryota > Metazoa > Arthropoda > Insecta > Raphidioptera > Raphidiidae > Venustoraphidia > Venustoraphidia nigricollis. The sequence continues at coordinate 1,624,121 of JAVRKA010000030.1, forward strand.
TCCAATTTTTTGACAATATTTTGTGCAGCCCAGCATAAAGTTTACAAATCCGCAAGTTGTTTTACCCTAGCAACACATAATATTATCATGATCAATTGTTGCAAACAGATGTTCTAACGAGATTTTGATAGCTGATCACTCCATGAAGAGCTGTCATCGACTAGAATTTCACACATTGACATACCTAACATAATATGGCATATGAAGTGCTTAGCGCCTTACTTTGGATTAACATTAATACATATCCCCCCAGTACAAATATTGGAATAGAGTTAGCATTTCGATATTCTTGGAAATTAGCACTCCCAGAAACCCGAGCTTGTACCAGCCGGTTTGCGTTTGTGTTCTCTATAATACATAGACGCTGATGACGTCAGTTGTTGCGCGTCTATAATCTACAATCTATCTATCCATATCCTCGCCTCAATTTATATTTAGTAATTTAATTTTTATTTATCTGAATCTAGGAAAACTATTCGTTTGTTTTCGGAAAATCGATCAAACCTGTAATAGATAAGGTTTATTTAAACATTTTTTCATTGCGGCCCCTCCTTCCATAGACAGAACTAACCACACATGCAGTAGTCTGGTATATGTGAAAAGACCACAAAACGAAATTCGTGGTTATGGTTCCCTTGATAATATTAACAAAATCTCAGATCGCAGCGTAGAACTCATAATATGCACAAGTATACTGCATGTTGAACTTCACAATAAGAGGCATAAATTTTATGCATGGGTCGGGTATACGTTACATTGTTTCATTGCTTTGCTATTCCATTAACCGAACGCTATAATGATGAGTTACTTTTTGAATTTTAGTCGTATTATTATTTTGTAATAATTTTGATCAGTAAAGTCGGATTTTGCTATACTTGTCAGTTGTCTAAGGTTTCCGCATCATTCATGAAATTTTATAGTGTACAATGTTTCGAACGATCAGGATACGAACCCAGTAGATATGTAAATAGACCTTAATGAATAATATGTTTTGTTGTGTGCTTGAATTCCCCAGGTCCGTCGGTCCCAGATCACTGATATCTACTGTATGGACTGTGAATGATCATATACTCAAATTTAGTCGGTTTATTTCGGATTTTTATATTTTATCACAATAAAATATCGCCTATATTAGTCAGGGATAGTGTAGTTTTTTATTAGTGAAAGAATTTTTAGAATCGGTTCAGTAGATGCAAAGATTGCCTCCTACAAATAAACACATTTTACCTCTTGTTACATAATAAAGATGGGCAACATTTTTTATAACATGGACCAGAATAAATTTTAGATTTTTTCCGCGAACCAAAGTAGTTAATTGACACCTTCTTGTGACCAGTAATTTTTTAGTCTGCACATATGAAATAAATAAAAAAAGAAGTTAATTAGATATTCGGTTTTGATCATACACATAGATCGAATAAGAATATATATTGCGCAACAGACATTTGAAGTGAAAGAAGCTTTAATAGATGTTAGTACTTAGTTTTAAGTTTTAACATTAGTACTAAATTATGCTATGTCCATTTAATCTAGACGAATTCCATCGAAAAATATTTATTTACAATTTCTTCTAAAGATCTCACGAGCTGGATAGAAACTTTTCGCGGACCGCATTTGGCTCACGGGCCGGGTGTGAAAAGTATTAATAATATAGAGATGAAGTTCCGGGAGTCGACATTTTTTTCGGACAATTTTCTCCTTCTTAAGAATTTTTTTTTTTTAATTTCATTAGCATTAATAATTTTCAAGATATTTGCAAAAATATAGAGACTCTTTTTTGGGTTTCTTTAATTGTTAATAACTTTTGCAATATGTGCTGGTTTGAAACTTTTGCACATTTTTCTAGAGGTGATTACGAATCCAATGAGCTATGAAACGTATTTTAACTCGCAGTAGCAAAAATTAACACGTTTTTCAACTTGAGTCAAAAGTCAAAAATTCTTTATTCGATTAGGATATTTAAATAACGTTTTGAAACATCACTCAGGAGGCCGAGGGGCTTCATGAACTTGGGGGCCCCGGTGCACTGTCCCACCTAGCCATTTCCACCGTTGGTATAGCCCTTAACACCCAAGAGATGAAATTCTTTTAAATACTGTTAAAATATGATTATATGGTTCCCTCAGTGTCCAAACCATTGTTTTGGATACTTGTTTCTATGTTAATAAAGTATTTTTGATGCACTCTCAGATAGACTCACGACCGATCGACCTCGTTCATAAAAATAGTTTCGGGTACGGTGTAGAATTTTTCAAAGTCAAAATTCACGATTGTATAATTTCGGGTGTAAAGGGATAGATGGAAGCTGTGGCAGTAGTTGATTGTCCAAAATCCGTATAGTGAGGTCAGTAGTAGATCAGAATTATTGAGATACTGGACAATATCGACCTTCCGTGATCGTTTGTTTCTACCGGTTTATTGTTTGTTCAAACGGATCGCTCTCGCACATACGGCAACAGCCATCAGACTACTCTGTAACATATGCGATGATTGTGTACATAACCTCAACCTGTGTAGGTGCACACGTCCTCTACTTCCAACAAGGGTCGATACAAATGTCCTGAGTGTGAATCCTGGACGCTCTAGACGTCGCGACGACCTTCATGTATACGTGTATACGTATAGCGCAAGCTGTTATTTTGTTACTAATGCTGGATTGCAGAAAGCATTGTCAAAAAATTGATATGATAACAGTGGCGAATTTACCAACAGGCTAAGTAGGCTGAAGCCTAGGGCGGCAGATTTTAAGGGGCGGCAAATTTGGCCCAAATATTTTTGTCTTGCAGAAATAAAAAAAAAAACATTATTATATACCTACATAAAGAAAACGAGTTTCGAAAATTTAACAAAAATTTCAATATTTTAGTACTGTACTACAGTATACCGAACACTCTAACGTCTGTGTATGAGAAATTACTAAACGCTCTGTAAAATACACTTTTATGATCATGAATTTTTAAAATATTCCAATAGCGTTTCAATACTACAATTTAAATTTAGTAATTTTTACGCATTTTTTTTATTAATCATTATTCATTACTATAATTTTTTTCTGCATATACCTAAATGTTATTAGATCCACTCATACAATTCTATTAACGTGTAATATGTTTCAACACTTAAATATTTTTTTTGTACAACGTATTTGCGTAGTCGTTTTTGTAATTAATACGATTGCAAACTAGGGTATCGAATTTCAGAGGTCAGTAGGGGCGGCAAAAATTTAGTAGCCTACTGGCGGCAAAGTTGTAAATCCGCCACTGTATGATAATGAGTTTCCACTCACTAGTCGACTTGGATCGACTAGGCATCATCTAGTGTGCGTATACACTGCTGTGCCGAGCCGGTCCGATCTGATTCAATTGGGTGTGGATTTCAGGTCTCAAATTTTAAGTGTAGAGGTTATCATAATTATTTAATGTACCAAATTTCATTTGTATAGCCGTCAGAAGCGTAGCGTGCCTTGGCGGGGCCTCGTATAAAAATTTGTTTGGGGGCCCTTCCCCCATTGAAGTAAATGACTTAAACGGGGAAATCTCGCAGCCCGAGATAACCGATGTAGGGTGTTGCCAACTTTTGAACGCACGTTTTAAGGGGGAAAAAAATTGCTTTTTTTGACTTTTGTCATTTCTGAAATAAAAAAAAATTGGGAAGTTTTTATTAATTTTTGCTTACGCACGTTCGGGGCCCCCGTGGCCCGGGGGCCCCGTATAATTGATACGGCAGATACGGCGGTAGCTACGCCCCTGATAGCCGTACTACTTTAGATTTTATTAATACGCAAAGCTCGTTAATTTCGTCACTCACTCATTAAAACCTTTAGGATATTCCTTACAGGCGTAAAAAAATGAAATTTTATATGCAGATTAGCAAGTAACGAGAAATAGTATATTATACCACAAGGGCAGAAAGTTGAAATTCATGTCGCGTAGTTCAGGGCTTTCAACTTTCTGCCTATGTAGTGTATACTCAATATAACAATATAACGTTAATGTTAATTAAGCATTTTAACACGTTTTTTAAATCATCTGTGTTCTTTAGAACTCTCTCAACATATGAATATAAATTAGCTCATAAATATGTTAGTTTGGTTTCAAATGACGTTTGTTATGCAACCGCAGCGCAGTCCTCACATAAAGGATCCATTGTTGAATGTTCAACAAAGATTATTAAACCACGATCCGAGTATAAACTGAGGCTCTGAATTAATTGTTCAAACAAAATTACGTAGGTTTTGTTTATTTTTGCAATTCTCCAGATAAAAAATTTGCTAAATTACCTAGGTATTTAATAAAAAAAAACCCCACTCAAAAATTCAATTTGTGACAAAAAGTAACAAATTCAAAAATCTGAAATAAACGTACTTATGAAAATAAATTGTTCTAAAAATACTTTACCACAGAGAAAATAAGAAATAAAATTTGTATACCAGAAGAGACAAAAAAAAAACGTCCTTTTCAATCAAAATTGGAAAAATTTCTACTGGTACACATATTTCATCTATTTTTTTTTGTTATATACCTATAAGTAGAATATAGATGGATCTTTGATTAAAAATGCTGAAATAATTATTTCGATATCTGTAAATGTTTGGCCGTAGGACCGCAAACGAGACTGATCGACGTCTAGTCGGCTATTATGACGTCCCGCGACATAATGTGTCATATTTGTAGTTATGGTAACTACATATTAAGATATATTCAGATAATATGTCAAACTTTTTCATTAACATTGGGTACACTCATTTTTTACATTTGTTGAGTTATTAATTCTCTGTTGCCTTCATGACTTGCTATATTATTAATTACTATTAATTCAACACTTGTGCCGTGTGACGTCACTTGCTCTGAAAACAGCATAGCGCCGAGAATTATCGAATTTAAACTGTGTTATTGTTAAAGATATGGCAAAAAAATTTTCGCCGTTAATTTTGTAATTTTTAAAACTACATATAATTAACAATTTAAAAAAATATGGGAAACTGTTTAATTAGGTGACTAGGGTTATTATTTATAACGATTATACATATATTGTTGCATTGTCAATTGGACAATAAGTGAATAAAAATGGCGCTACATATTACTAGGGAATGCAATCTCGATCTTGCGAGATCGAGATTCCACCAAGATCTCGAGTGATTTTCCAAGATTCAATCTCGAAGGCCATGAATCTCGAATTGTGAAATCTTGTTCGCGATCTCGACAAAATAGACCAAGATTGTAACAAGATTTCGAGATTTTCAGACGGAGCACGCGTAAAGTGTCATACGCCGACTGGCGACTAGCAACGGAGCGGGGTGTGTGACTGTGTCTGGGGTCGCGGGACGGGGAATGAAGCGACCAATCACGTTCTACAATCACATTCACGCAGACTGCAGTGCGCCGAATTTGTTTATTATTTACTCGCAATTTGACAACTTCGCGTCGCGTCTATTGTTTTAATTACTATCTCCGGTGAAACCTATACACTTATTTCGATTTTCGATACGATAATTATACTATAATTACGTAAAACATTACTTAGTTCACTGTTCAACGAAGTGAGAATGTCTAAGGACAATTCAAATCAAGTGTTTGTGGACGTTACAAGAAGTAATTTGGCAGTATGGAAATACTTCAAAAAATCCGTGGATGGTTTGAATGCTAAGTGCAAATTGTGCAACGCTATTCGCAAATGCTCAAATGGTTCACCAAAGGGCCTACATATTCACATGAAGTCTATTCACAAAATTGACACGAAATGTTTGCTAACGAGTGCGGAGGAAGGAAGAATTGGCAGCGGTAGTGGCAGTGGCAGTGGCAGCGGTTCTAGTGTCGTACCAACTTTAACCCCGACCTCGTCTGCATCTGTGCGTGTGCCTAACTTGCCAATTCAAAATCAAAATGTTCCCTCGTCTGTGGAGCTTGATTTAAATCCAACACCATCGAAAAAAAAGAACATTGGCGATTATTTCCCAACATTGGATGAAAAATCGAAAGAAAAAATGGTGTCACGAATGGTAGCTAAGGATGGGCTACCTTTTAGAGTGTTCTGCACTTCTGATGACCTACGCAGTCTTTTTGCAGCAAAAGGACACAAACTGCCTACTTCGCCTAACTCTATTAAAATGATGGTAATGGATTATGGCATTACACTTAAAATGAAAGCCAAACAAGATCTCATGAAGCTTAAAGAGCAAGGTCAAAGATTCACTCTAACTTTTGATGAATGGACATCGGGAAGAAACCGCCGCTTTTTAAATATAAATATTCACTCGCACACCAACAACCAACCCGTTTTCTGGAATTTAGGCTTAGTAAGAATTTTTGGAAGCATGCCTTCAGAGTCATGTATTGAGCTCTTGAATGAAAAGCTATCGGAATATGGAATTTCTCTGGATAACGATGTTGTTGGTATAACCACGGATGCAGCTAGTGTTATGGTTAAAGTTGGAAAACTAATAAAACCACTTCACCAACTTTGTTATGCTCATGGCATCCAGTTGGGAATAACAGATGTCATCTATAAGAAAAGTAACCATAACCAAGATGAAGAAGATAACCATAACCAAGAAGATTCATTAAGAGAGGAAGAGTATAATGCAGATTCTGATGGAGCCACTGAAAATGACGAAGATGATGATATTGGATTTCGTTTTTCATTGCCGTCTAGACAAGTTGATTTGACTCCAGAATACCGATTAATCATATCAAAACTTAGAAAACTAGTGAAACTCTTTAAAAACTCCCCAACGAAAAATGACTTACTTCAGACTTATATCAAGGAAGAATTCGGAAAAACACTTCAACTGGTACTAGACTGCAAAACTCGCTGGTCAAGTCTTGCCAACATGATCTCTACATACAACAGAGTCAAGCAATGTGTAAGCAAAACACTAATTGATTTGGGGTATGGTTCTGCTTCTGAGTTCTTTTTTAATGATGATGAACATGTTGTTCTCCTCAGTATGCAAAATGCTTTTGAACCTGTCAAACTCGCAGTGGAAGTTTTGTGCCGCCGTGATACCGATTTAGTGAGTGCAGAATACACTTTGCGATTCATGGTTCGTAAGTTGGAAGAATTAAACACACCACTGTCAGAGAACCTGGCTATTGCCATGAGAAAGCGTATTTCTGAACGCCGACTTGAATCAACTGCAACATTATTATATCTTAAAAATCCAGCTCAATATCAAGAGGATTCAGAAAAATACGCCACTGATACAACATTTCAATTACCGGCAAAAAGCTCGATCAGAAAAAACATTAAAGACTTGCTCAAACGATTACACCGAATTTCTGATTTAGAAAATCCAATTTTATCGGAAAATGTTGGTGAAGATGATGAGGAAGACCAGCCACTTTCAAGAATCCAACAAGCTTGCACTGAAACTTCTCTTCAGCAGGAATTGGAACAGGCCTTGAAAGCATGCAATGAACTGCAACCCAAAGCGCTGATTTCTGATAAAATGGACGCAATTTTAAAAAAGGAAATGAATCTTTACGAATACGGAGGAGACCGGGGGCAATACCTGAAATTCGCTTTTAACAGCCTTTTAACTTTCGTCCCTACTAGTGTGGAGGCAGAAAGGGCTTTTTCAGCCGCGGGCTATTTAGCCACTGATATACGGTGCCGATTGGGTGATGACACTTTAAGTGTACTGTGCTTCTTGAGAAGCCATTTTCAAAATGTTTAAAAATTGTTGCTCTTCATTAGAATTTCATTGAGAAGCCATTTTTAAAATGTTTAAAAATTGTTGCTCTTCATTACATAATTATAGGTTTCAATTTATGATCTCATTGCATTATTGCATTTATTTCATTTTGGTCACTAAAATGTTGATTGTTTCTTGTTCATTTTTAAAATAAACGTTGATTATTGTGTTCATATAATGTTGTTTAATTTGAAAAATATACTTAATTATATTAAATAATCCTAAAATATATCAATTTACAGTATTTTACACAAAAATGACGTCATTTTCATTTATACTGCTCAATCTCGAAAATCCCGATAATCTTGATTCGAGATCGAGATCTCGACCCGAATCTCGACGAGATCTCGAACGGACCAATCTTGATTCAGAAAAAAGACTCCAAGATCTCGAATGGTCAATCTTGGTTCGAGATTGCATTCCCTACATATTACTATAAGCGACGTTTCATATTATATTTAATACCTCCTCAGGCTTTAAAAAAAACTTTTTAAAGACAAGCTTTTATTGAATTGTACTAAAAGAGAAAAAATAATTTTTAATAATTAAGGTTCATAATTGGAGTCATTACTATCATAGAAGATTACGACCCATACTTTTATAATAATGAAGCTAAATTATTAAAAATTCTTTTTTCTTTTTTATTATTGTTAAATTACCTATGAAAGAAAATACAATAATTGAATAAAATGGACATGACCAACAGAAATAATTATTTATAATGTCACAATCTATAATATAATAGATAACTATAGTTAGAATAATTTAAACATTTTTTTTGTAGTGTTATTGATGAAAATCATAAAAGAAAAATGACTAGCTCGTGGAATAAATTTATGCTGTTGATGTGGAAGAACTGGTTATTGCAATGGCGCCATCCAATACAAACATTGATCGAAATATTGGCACCAGTTTTATTTGCCCTCTTACTAGTAATCATACGAAGTCTAGTTGATCCAAAATTAAACGACCAACCAATCATGTACCCAGAATTCTCACCGATGCCGAATATCAACTCCAGACCCATCGACGATAATTCCACATTCAGCAGATTTCGGTAAGTTTAATCATGTTTACGGTCATAACAAATTAATTTTTAGGTAATGAATATTTAATAATAATAGACCGAGCGACGCAACGTACTCGTGCGAGCATTAGACTTGCTTTCGGGAGGTACTGGGTTCAGATCCCGGCGAGGGTAGATGTGGCTAGTGCTTATTCCTACTACCTTTCGCTGAGAAACGGTAATTCTTGTACCGGCCATCTTGTTGAGGTTTTCCATGGTTTCCCTCAATTATTTCCAGATAAATATCAAAATGGTTTCTTACTCGAGGCTATGGCCGATTACGTGTCAAACTTCTATTCTCTCATTCCTATCTTATTCTAATTTTCTCTAATCCCTACCTTCGCCTATTGATATTATTTAAGTTGAAGTTTAATAAGTTAACAAAGTAACGGGAAGTGTAGGCCATGGAAAATATTAATGGTGCGAATGGCGTCTATCATGACACGATGTGTCGACAAACGTATTGTTATTATTAAATTGAATATTTTTGCAAATGTAATGTGACCCATTTTTTTGAGTTGAATGTCGTAGACATATAACGTATTTGGATAGTTCATCAACCGTCCAGACATTTCGCTTCATCTGATAATTGTTCTGAATTTGATATCTGGTAACTATTGCATCCAAACCAGTTTTTGATAATACAGTTTTTTATTGCGGCCTAGTTGACGCATAGAGATCAAATTGGTATCCTGTCTAATTTACGTACTGCGAGCCTAGCAATTTTACCTTACCATAAAAATGACATCAGTCAAGCTGCAATAAAATTAATGACAAAACGATTATTACCGTTTTTGTATTTATAATTATACAACTCACATTATGTAGGAATTACGTCATATGTCCGCCAGGCCAAATAAATGCCGTACAACTAAATCTATTATTACATCAAATGCAAATTAACAGGGGACAGGTATGGTCTAGTGGTTAGCGTACTGGCTTCTCGACCTAACTGTCGTGGATGTTTTGTGATGTTGAATTGTATTGACCCAGCTTCTTATATTTTCGATTTACTGGCCAAATACCAAAAGGTAGTGCCACCAAAAGGGTATTCTCTTGTATATGTGCATATGCTCTATATATGTGGATATATACAATTGGATATAATGCAAATTGTGTGTTGTTTTACCGGAACTGAGTATATACCGTAATACGAAATAATTACGATATGTGCAGCTCAAATGTCTGGACGATTAATTAACTGTCCAGTTTATGACGGTATGATAGTAATTGTTAAGATATTTCAGATATAGTAGGCATGTACGCTTTGTTTCAGAAATTTTGACGATATCGATAATCCACGTTTGCTTGAGATTTTGAAAATGTTTTCTTATAATTTTTTTGGAAGGTAATAAACTCAGTGATAAGTCAATTCACTTCAAATTAGTGATGAGCAAAATTGTTGTTGTTCTTGTAGTCTTGGTCTTGCAAAAAAGCAAGGCCAAGGTCAAGTCTAAATATGCAAGACCAATTCCGGACGAAGGCCGAATGAACAAGACCAAGACCGAATGAACAAGACCAGGCTCAAGACAAAGACCAAATGAACAAGATCAAGACCAAATGCGCAGAACTAAACTAAAAATTATGATTTCCCTTTGTCTCTAATGAATAAATTTCCAAAAATAATTAGTCTTAATTTTTATACCAATTCGTATAAGAAATAGATTTTTTTAATAATTTTCAATTTACTACATTAGATTTTAACATTAAATATAACAAATGTAAACTTGTACCATTTATTAAAAATATTTTCTCATCATTTATAACTTAAATAGTTTTAAATATACAAAACCAAGACTAAGTCTGAACACACAAGCGCAAGACCAAGACTAAATATGCAAGAGCAACACCACGACCAAGATTAATATGCAAGACTAGACTACTACGGTCTTGATCTTGCTTTGCTCATCACTATTACAAACGGCACTAAACTAAATAATTTACAAAACTAATTGGCTTAAATACAGATCACTGATGACAATTTATTGTTGCTAGGTCATTAATGAACCAGACGGTCACTTTAGCCTATTCTCCGAAACAACCTGCATTAGAGCAATTAATGAACAACATAAGTGATTATATGAACAACGATGTGGCGATCTTAAATTTGAGGGGTTGTTATAACTCCAGTGATCTCGAATCAGTGTTAATGACGGATGAAAGCATAATGGCCGGTATTGAGTTTCCTGACAGCCTTGTAGAGGTACAAGGTCTTCCTCAGAGTTTAACGTACGCTATACGATTTCCTGCCGAAAGTCGTTATGAACCTTTTCCGAGACAAGAACTCGCACCGTCAAATTGGAGGACGAACTTGTTGTTTCCAATATACCAAATAGCTGGACCTCGAATAAAAAATTCTACTGATGGCGGATATCCACCAGGTTAGTTCCGTTCCGTTCCGAGCTGAGCAAAGCTTGAAGCATCGAATACTTACTATAAGTACTTTAAAGCATCAAGCATTTTAAAAAGTAACTTCTTAAATCTTAATTTACAACATTAAATTATAATAAAAATTTTGGACATGAACAATCAAACGAAATAAGAATTATAAAAGATAAACGAAGTATGTTTTATCAAACTTTGAAAGTGCTTATTAAGCATTTCTAATGCCCAATAGCCTTGTTGAATGATTATTATATTGCGTGCTTAATAAGTAGCAAGTCTTTATGCAAGTGATCTAAGCATCAAAGCATCTGTTTTACAAAATGCTTTAAGCATTATAAATGCTTTAAGCGCATTATTACAAGCACGTAATTCTCAACATTGCCCAGCTCTAATTGCGTTATATACAAAACTAGTTGTGCACTACTTACAAGTAAACGAATAACTTATTTCAGGATATAGACAAGAAGGCTTTCTGGGACTTCAACACTTGGTGTCATCGGCAATTTCACTTTACCATATTTCAAAACAGTTCATGTTTCTGTCAGTTATGGATTTATCACAAATTAATCTGCCGAAAATACAACTGCAACGATATCCATATCCCGGTTATTTGGATGATCCACTGTTGCCCGCATTACAGGGATTTGTATCAATAATTATTATGTTGAGTTTCGTTTACACGTGTATTAGTACAGTCAAGGTTATTACCACAGAGAAGGAACGCCAGCTTAAGGTAATTAGTTATATATAATTTTTAATTTTCGACAAGGTTTGGTATACAGTGACCCATTTTACAATTTCAAGTGAGGAATGGGAATATTTAGGTCAAAATTCACTTTTCAAAATTTTACAATATTTTTTCATTTTGAGATTCCCCGAATCCAAAAAACATATTTTAGGAAAAAGTCTGTGCGTCTGTTTGTCTGTGAACACGATACAGATCTAACGAATGAACGGATTGAATTCAAATTGTGGGAGATATTTAATATTCAAATATGAAGAGCGTTATTGTTTTTTAGGAAAACCGGTGCATTGGCAGAAGAGATATATATGTTATAATGTTCTTTTATAACGGTTTATTATTCGATTTATTTTTCCAAAAAAAGTCTCAGATATTTTGAATATAAAATCAGCTGTTCTTTGTTAGGTAGCTGATAAGCATGCTTTGGTTAATTTTTACATATAAAACCATATTATGTAACCATGCAAACGAATAGCAAATTTCATAATATTTATTACTAGTCGTTACCCGCGTCACCGCACGCTTTAACAGGAATTTTATTTTATTTCTTATAATAAGTATATCAAAGGCCAATATATTTAAAGTTGGAATGATCCTGTCGCCCAATTGGCTAGGATATTTTTATCGATTAATAAATGAATGAGTTTCATATGTTATAAATCGATACATTTTCTTAAAATACATTAAAATGTTATACATTTTTCAGGAAGCAATGAAAATAATGGGTTTACCAAACTGGCTGCACTGGACTGCATGGTTTATCAAAACACTATCGTTCGTTCTCGTATCGATAATTTTAATCACAATACTAGTAAAAGTGAAATGGTACACGGATAAAGATTTCTCAGTTTTCACAAATTCATCTACAGTAATATTATTTCTGGTTCTTCTCTTTTACATGTTTGCAACAATTACATTCTGCTTTATGATAAGCGTTTTCTTTTCCAAAGGTACAATAATGTTACTTTATATTATATCTTTATCTTTATGAATTACTAGCTTTCCGGTCCGACCTCACTCGGACGTAGTTTGGTTTAGCAACGAAATAATTAGCGGAACACATTGTTCATATATCATCTCTCTCTCGCTCTCGTGGTTTGCTGCAAATATGGAAATTTGTTCCTGGAAGTGGAATAACAGTGGGACGATAAAGACGAATCACAGCTCCACCCTCCCATTAGTCCCTATTAAATTCATTAGACAAAAGATATTAATTGAAACACACCCTCTTTTTTTCTTTTCGTTGGGTCATCCTATCTAGTTTGCATATTGTCGTCGGTCATATGACGGATATGTGTTTGCTTGATAACACTCGAAAGACTTATTTGATTTAAATGAAATTTGGTACTCATATTGAAATCCAGTACACGAAACTTTTTAAAATGAATGTAATCTGGCCGTTCTAAAGATTACATTTAAAGGCTAATAAAAATCGCCTCCAAATTCAGAAACATCGAAAAATTTGCTAGAAAAATCGAAAGTCTTTTCGTTGTTGAAAACCGTCACTGATTGAAATAGAAAACTGTGTAAGACTTAGACAAAAGAAAAGCCCCTATTCTGCGCGATAATGGAAATAGCTAATGCTGATGTTTACTTTTTTTTTCTTATTACAATGTTTCCTCTATAGATAACTGAAATCAAAATATATTAATTAAAGGATGCCAACATATTTTTCATTACGTTTTATTTTTACAGCGAATACTGCATCTACAATAGCTGGTTTGATGTGGTTTCTTTCCTATGCACCGTATTTATTTTTACAACAGAAATACGAAGATTTATCTCTGTCTCAAAAATTATTTGCGTGCCTTGGCTCTAATTCAGCAATGGCCTACGCCTTCCAATTGATGCTTATGCACGAGGGAACCGGAGAAGGTATATTTGTGAGGCCCTTTTCTCTCTTCTCTCGTAAACGTTTTTTACAAGTGACAATTTATTACTTTTCAGGCTTGCAGTGGAGAAATATATGGAAACCAATAACTCCCGATGATAATTTTGTGTTAGGACAAGTTATGATAATGTTAGTGGTTGATGCAGTAATTTACTTACTAATTACATTATACGTAGAGCAAGTTTTCCCGGGTGACTACGGTGTCCCGCAGCCTTGGTACTATTTATTTACTGCCAGTTATTGGTGTGGAACGCCTCAGTATCAAGGTAAATAAAATACGTTTTCTTTATACCCGGTCGAAAGTATGTACTTTCGGCGTCGCTTTTAAGGCAGCAAGCCTAACACTTACGCTCTGCTGGAATTACTTGCACGCCATCTGTAACACCGAGTCGAAACAGTTTTCTCGTGCACACTGATACGAAAGTACGTACTTTCGATCGGGCAGCAAATTGAAATTTCTGCCCTTGCGATGTAAATTATTATTTTACATTGCAGGTGTTGAAGATTATGAGCCTGTTGGAAATACAAATAATGAAATGTATGAGAAAGAACCTATTAACTTGAAAGCTGGGGTGCAAATAAGACATTTACGCAAAGTGTATGGAGGCTCAAAAGGTAAAGTTGCAGTGAAAGACTTAACGATGAACATGTATGAAGGACAAATAACAGTCCTCCTAGGTCATAATGGCGCTGGTAAAACTACAACAATGAGTATGCTTACAGGTTTGTAAACACTTTTTGTTTTTATTTATTTAAAGCACTTTGTTGTGTTATTTGCACTGATTTCCCGTTACTGCCGGCGGTAGACCCGATGGCACAAAATGTCGGCGTCGCGTATGAGAACTTATTGCTCAGAAGAATATTTTGCAGTCGCAAGTGCCATGGCACGATACGACTTAAAGTCGTGCCTTGCCTGGCCTCAAGCTTAGATGGCATTATGAAAACCATGAAAACTTGATGGAACTTTTATGGGGACTAAGATACTGATTTTAAGTAATGGAGTTGAACACTACCGGACTTTACCGCTAGGAGGTGCCAGCTATATAATGACCTCACATTGTGAATAGTTTATAAAGAAGATTTTGCCACAGAAGAAGAAGTTACAGATAGAAAAATTAATTATATTTATTTATATGATGGCTATAATATTAAAACATCACAAATTTACTTTGAATTATTAGTGTGTAAGCTAGTAGCTTGGCACCATTTTTGGAAACTTTTTTTTGATTTTAATGAAATTTGGCCCACGTATAGAAATTTATCACCGCACGAACCTATTTAAAATGAATCTAATCGGGCCCTTTGTCGCGAGATTTTTAGGGAAAATATTTTTGTGCCCCAAAATAATAATATTAATGTATCTACAGGCATGTTTCCACCAACAAGTGGAACGGCAGTAATAGATGGGCACGATATACGCACGGACATGACAAGTGTTCGAGCTAGTTTGGGTCTTTGTCCTCAACATAATGTATTGTTTGATGAACTAACAGTACGCGAACATCTTTATTTCTTTGGTCGATTGAAAGGACTCTCTAAGGTTGAGGTTAAAAAGGAAGCAGACAAATATATCGAATTACTAGAATTAATACCGAAAGCCGATTCTAAAAGTTGTACTTTGTCTGGGGGTATGCAACGTAAGTTGTCTGTGGGCGTTGCTTTATGTGGAGGTTCAAGAGTCGTCATGTTTGACGAACCAACTTCGGGAATGGATCCAGCAGCTAGGCGAGCTCTCTGGGACTTACTTCAAAACGAAAAAAAAGGTAGAGCCCACTGCAATATATATTTTTTTTTTGTCAGAAACCTTGAGGTAACAATTATAACGGTATAAAAAGTACCTAAAACTTAATTTTATTATAGTGTCTGATTGCGGATTTATGTATTCTAGATCGAACAATTCTTCTTACAACTCATTTTATGGATGAAGCAGATTTATTAGGTGATCGTATTGCAATAATGGCGGGAGGAACGCTTCATTGTTGCGGATCGTCATTCTTTCTTAAGAAACGTTATGGTGCCGGATATCATCTCGTTATGGAGAAAAGCGCTCACTGTGATCCCAAATTAGTCACGAATTTATTAAGAAATTTTATACCGAATATCGATGTTGACACAGATATAGGGTCAGAATTGAGTTACGTTTTAGCAGAAAACCAAGCGTTGGTATTTGAAAGAATGCTGGGAGCCTTAGAAAGAGCTAGTGATGAACTTGGCATTAATAGTTACGGAATATCATTGACTACTCTTGAAGAAGTTTTTATGAAGTAAGTAAAAGCACAGTTATGTCCAAGGTCGTATAAATTTTTCAGCTTTTCTGATTTTGCAATGTCTGATTTCCGTCACCTAATAAAAGAACAGACGTGGAATAAAATCAATAGGTGGAAACCAGCCTTAACAATACCTCCTTAAATATATGGTAGACACGTAAATGAGCGTTGCATTGGCTAAAGCGGGGGTGCTCAGACTAGTGGTGACGATCTATTACAAAATATTCAAGCGGCATATTTACGAAAGAAAAATATGCATTAGAATTATATATATGATTTTTTTGGTGATACATTTGTTTACCTAAGATTAAGTACACGTATTATTCACAAATGGCAGCCCCAAATCTACGATTTTTTCGAACCGAAGCAGAATCTTAATAGTGGTATCCCCTCTCTCCAGCGTTTGAGATAAATTGTTTAAAAAAAACTCGAAAAGTATATAATGAGTGGCATTTTTTGTGACCAAGAGGGAAGAGTAAGAACCCTTTAATATTTTTTAAAAATAATTTGCCATCAATAATTATTGATACCAAATTATTTAAAAAAAATATTCAGGGGGTCCCAAAGTCATAGTATAATATGTTTGATTATAATCAAACATATTATATTATGACTTTGGTGTCCCCTGAAATTACCGCCCGGGGCAGGTGCCCCGGTTTCCGCCCCCCATATCCGTGGCTGACAAATGGACTGTTTTAAAATGAAAATACTCATTGACCTGAGCCGTCTTCTTATTTCTTAGTAGTCATATTTTAAAATTTAAATTTAAAAAATTATAGAGTTGGTGCAGATCACGGGGTGGACGAAACTGAACAAATAAAATCAGACGATGCAGATTCCGTGGGCAATGAAATGGATGGTTCGCGAAGAGAAGAACATATTCAAGTTTTGAATGGCATAACAAGTAATGGTGACCTTGACAGACATTCATCATATTCGAAATGTTAGTATTAAAAATAAAATACGTAGTTATCAAAAATGTATCTAAATTTAAACCAAACGGACTTCCCATAATTCCCAAATCTCGTGACGTGCTGTAACGAAATATTGACGAATATCACGTTTATTGATTTAATATTTAGGGCAAAAATATATCTGTTTAAGCAGCAAGCCAAATTTTATTAAGCTTAATGCTAATTAGAGCTAATAAAAACTAATAAAATGAATTTTGAAACCACAGTTCGAAATTTCTCCATAACCTCTTATAACGAAGCTATTGAACGTGTATATCAAATGTGATATTATTATTATTTATTTTCAGTGGATATAATGGAAAATAAATACATGACAGGATTTCAATTATCAATGAATCAATTACGAGCAATGTTTATGAAGAAAATTTTATCGACGCTAAGATCTTGGATCTTATTATTAATACAAATCATAATACCAGTTGCATTCCTAATAATCGCTATAATAGTTGTGCGTAGTTGGCAGCAAAGCAAAGATTTACCACCGCTGAAAATCGAACTTGACAGCTATGATGATCCAATAACTGTCGTTAAAGGTGACATTACTGGAAAGTTGGTGGAGAAATACATAAAAATTGTTGAATCAAAACAACACAAAATAGATCATATAACTTCTGATTTCAACGAATATATATTGAAAAAGGCAAATTTATTTTTGATTTTTTTTTAATATGATATAAGAAAACCCTGTAGCCTAGGGTCGTCGATTTCGATAATATTTAGGGTTCCGTACCTCAAAAGGAAAAAAAGGAACCCTTATAGGGTCACTTCGCTGTCCGTATGTCTGTCAAGACCCTTTTTCTCAGGAAAACGTGGAGGTATCAAGTTGAAATTAATATCAAATACTCAGGTCTGCAATCCCTTGGAACTGTGAAAAAATCAGACTTCTAAATCAACGTAATCAAAAGTTACGGCCGTTCATGCCGCATATTTTGACACTAGCAAGGGATTCAAAACCTATAGAGTATTTCCTGTTGATCTAGAATCATGAAATTTGGCAAGAAGCAATGTCTTACAGTACAAGTAAAGAGAAAAATCCGAACACCGTAAAGTAGTTATTTCACAAAAAACAATTTTTTATTGTTCTGACTCTCATCAAAACATGAAGATTAATTCGTCTATACCCAAAATATTCAAATTTTGTTAAAGTTCTTACGGAAAACGGAATGGTACGGAACCGTCTTCTCGCAAGTTCGATTAGCACTTGACCGGTTTTTTTTTCAGCTTCGGGTTTCACCAGAAAAAAATATTAAATTCGACGACCCTACAAGTATTAGATAGCCCTATACATAATTTGTTTTTAAAAATAATATAAGCTTATCTGTTACAGTCAATGGATATTCTGCCAACAGTTCGACAAAGATACATCGTTGGAGCGACTTTCGTAAATTCTAGCTACGTCATAGGTCACTTTAATAATGAACCCTACCATTCACTGCCGCTAACATTGAATCTGATTCATAATACATTTCTGCAACGTTTTTTAAATCAGTCGTATGAAATTAACGTCGTCAATAAGCCTTTACCGTACAAAACATCAACTAAGGTATGTTATGACAATGCATGAAAACACGCTGTCAAGTTTCATTTTTTATGCGGTAGATGTTGAAATTTGAAAACTCGTTCTGAATTTGTGTCAGAAATAAGAAACTGATTTTCCAGTTTAATGCAGATCTGAAAACCTTGAATTATATTTGCAGTCAATGGATAGGATTTTCTTTAGCTTCACTATCGTTTTCTGAATTTTCGACGATATCTAAAATTATACACATTCTTTAAAACTGCATTTAAAAGATCTGCATAAAAAGAGACGTGATTGCACTTATTTTAAATACAGTATTACCCCGACTTACGCTACCCCGTCTTACGCGAATCCAGAGTTACGTGATTTTTGAAAACATTGAAGAACCCGAGTCTTTAGACCGAGTTCAATTAGGAGATCAAATAACGATTGGGAACTTGAATAAGGCTTCAGCTCAATTGAAAAGGGGTTATAAATTTTTGAAAACATAAGACTCCAATGAAAAATTATTAGCGTGCTACGAGGATATTTTGCGTAAGAAAAAAAATCGTTGATCCGTGAGACGACGTTGTTAGATTGTATTAAGCCTTCTACGTCAAAATAACTTCGGCTTATTTTTTCGCCATTCATAATATGATTTGTTGTATTATCTAAGATTTTATTACACATTTTTCTTCTAAATTATTGTTTTCTTAGTCTCCGATCCCATTTAAACATAATTTGTATGTATTTTTTTTTTAATTGTACCCCGACTTACGTGATTTCAACTTACACGGTTATCGCTCCGTCCCACATATCGCGTAAATTTGGGGTATTACTATATTTACAATTTTCTGTACCTTCCTAATTTTTTGCTAAGAAAATAACAAAAAAACATTTTTACAGTTGAAACTACTGGAACAAGGCAATAATATTGGTTTCCAACTTGCGTTTAATATTGGCTTCAGTATGGCGTTTGTTTCATCGTTTTACATATTATTCTATGTTCGTGAACGAGTTAGCAAGGCGAAACATTTACAGTTTGTCTCAGGTGTTAAAGTCTTAACTTTTTGGAGTTCTGCATACCTATGGGACTTGGCTTCATTTATTTTGACTTCGTTGTGTATTATTATAACATTGGCATGCTTTCAAGAGAAAGGATTTGCAAAAGCAGATGAACTTGGTAAGTTATGAAATATTATTGTCGATTTTATCCAATTGTGTAGGCTTTCACGGCTGGCGTTGTTGCAAATCTTCTTGATTTCCGGGCTTGTACGCCGTGGTCCATTGGTATTTCTAGAAATACCAATGGACCACGGCGTACAAGCCCGGAAATCAAGAAGATATTGTCGATTTTATTCAGTACTTAGTGTTGTCTTTATGCACAGAACGAAAAACTGACGTAAATATAATTAAAAAAGACGTTGAAACAATGTATTTGGACATTATTTTTCAACCGATGCTCGACTTAATCATTGTAACGTACTATTGTTGATTGATAAAGGTTGAGGTGGTTATATTAACGCCCGAGGGACATTGATTTCTTCAAATAGTTTTAAAAATGAACTGCATTATATTAATGAACAATGTTTGTAAGTCAATAATCACAATTATTAATATGATCCCACAAAGCTTTAACTTTGTATCATGGTTTTAATGTTTTCTGTACATCGATTATTCAATCGCATTCATCGTATTGATGATAAAAAACATCAACTTTATCACTTGAACATCAATAGTTGGCCATTGTATTAATGATTTTGTATGGTTTGTTCAATTAATCCAGTGTATTGGTCTAATGCTTAGTGGCATTAATATAAGAACGGCAGGCATTAATCCATGGCTGCGTAGCATTGCCTTAACGATTCAAGGAAGGTGGTTTATTGAAAATATTTATAAGAAAATAAAAATGACCAAATTAGCAGACAATTAGTGTATAATATTAAAAAATGATCGACGTTCAGTCATAACGGTGATAATTTTTAATATGATATACTAATTGTATGTTAATTTAGTCATTTCTATTTTATTGTAAATATTTCGTACAGGTACATTTTTGAAAAGACATGAATCAGGTTTAATTGAAATATTTATTCAATACAAAAAATACAAAAAAAATAATACATACTCCATTCCAGCATTTCGCAACCTTTGGGTCGCGAAGGAACTGGAAAAATAGCGAAATAAACATATAATTAGATATCTTATACTTGAAAAGATAACACTTGGGAAATTAACTGAAGATTTCAATTTTAAAAAATTACTTTTAAATTATAAATTATTAGTCCATGATACATATCATGTTGATATAGTAACTTTTTCTGATTTTATATTATAAAATAATTGAATCGAAGTACGACTTCCAAACATAATATGTTGGGTCGCGTTTTAAAAAGGTTGAGAAACGCTCCACTGTACAGTTTAATAATATTATAAACACATAATAATTAATTTGCACTGATTTTTCACTCGGCACGTGGTAGTAGGTATAATGAAAATATGTAATTTAGTATAAGTTTTGTACTCCTGAAGATGTAGAATTTTCAAGTGTTTTTTAATTACTTGTTAACATAATAATTTATTATAAACTTAACATTGTAGACTGTAAATTATACAGACTGTCCAAATAGTGCGTTCTCGGCCGATATAAAAACTTTTAGCCTTTTAGGTTTAGGTGTAGATAATGCATGCCAATGGTGTATAAAAAATATATAAACTTAGCACACTAGTAATTTCACTGTATCTGTAACACACTTTTTAATTCTTTACTTAAAGCACAAATATAAAAAAATGCCTTTAAACACGGACACAAGCAACCGATTACTACATTTGCACAAAACCGCCAACAATATTATTGCCTGTTGCGACCTGTGATCGTGTGATGTCTTATTGGTTATGTAGGAGTGAGGGGCGATGGCATTGATATATCAAGGGTTAAAACATAACCACAACGTACTGAAGCATAAACGGAACGAAATAAAATATTGAGTTAGTACCGTTTTGTCCCACTAAACTCAGTATTCATTATATTAAGGCCTGGATACATTGACTAAACATTTTGCTGAACGATTTTACGTTGATATAATCATAAGGCCATTAACTTATGCATTATTACAATGCGATGTGATAAATTACCGATACGTAGTATTAAACACTTCGTGGTCATTAGCTAGATGCATTTTTGTCGTTGCACCAATGTAAATTTCATTGTTTACATAATTTTTTACATTGAATGTATGATCATATTATATTATTACAATGGAGACTCGATCATTATTATGACGAATATGGTATTAGACAATCACTAAAATTCATACTTATTATCAGTTTTGCACAAGGTATTAAGGAAAAAAATGATTATAATAATGATTTACGTTTGATCACTAGCGATCATTAATAAAAGGTCAACTATTTTTTTCTGTGTGGTATGTCAAAACCACTATTGTCTATACATCTATATAAAATCTACATATTCTGTACATATAAATAAAATCGACAATTTCAAACTTTGCACAATACAGCACTCTTTACAGATGTAATGATTGATGTGTTTGTGTATATAGCGAATGGATTACAAAGTCCACATACTGCGAGAGTTGTTTTTTTAATGAATTTTACAGCAGTTAGTTCAATTAAAATAAATAAATAAAATTGTAACGTAGTCTCTAATTGTACAGTTTTAAAGATTCCCATAGCGAATTTTCAGTTTTCAGTCAGTTTGTTCTGTCTGTCCGAGGTGTCTGTTCCGGCTAATCTTCGAAACGGCTGGAACGATTGTAATGGGACTTTCACTGGCAGATAGCTGATGTTATAAGAAGCAACTTAGGGAATGTGTAAATAAAGTAACAATAGAAGTGTTTTATACAATGCGTTGTTATTTTTAGGTCGAACGTTTACACTGCTGGTGTGTTTTGGTTATTCCATGTTACCAATGACATATCTAGCATCATTTTGTTTCGATATTCCATCTACGGGATACACAAGAATGACACTTATCAATATATTTACAGGTATTAACTAATACTTTTTTTTGTTTATCAAGAAAAATCATACAGGATAATAATTAATTAATTTTAATAGTGTGTAATGCAAAAAACCGGTTAAGTGCGAACTGAACTTGCGTGGAGAGAGTTCCAGTAAATTATGATATTCCCTATTTTTTCACAATTTTAAGTTGAATAGTTTCGGTGATAGGGTGGAGGGGGATGCTCGTTTTTCGTATATTTTCTTTAATATCTTTTGAACTATGCATTTTAAAATTATAAAAAATATATATATGTATTTCTCATAGTAAGCCGTTTCATTTGAAACGTCGCATGATATACTTGAAAAATTTTGCTTTTTAATTTTCTAATTTCTTTATTTACGCTATACACAACTGTGATTGAGTCGTCTAACTCTATATATGTACTTACTAAATTTCAACTGTTTTCATCCAGTAAAGAAAATAATCTGTGACAGACAAACACGGGAGTAATCCTATAAGGGTTCCGTTTTTTCAGACGATGTACGGAACCCTAAAAATAAACTTAACAGAAACAAATTTAATCAAAGGTTGATCTCGCATATATCAATGTTTAATTATTAATTAATTTAAATGCATCGTAACCATATTTTTTTCACAGGAGTAGCAGCATTTCTCGTGGTCGAAGTATTGGGAAGTCCGGGCCTTGACCTTGAAAACATTGCTGATGGACTTAATTGGCTATTCCTTTGCGTACCGCATTACTCTTTAAGTACTGGCATTCGTTCAATGTACAATGAGTTTGCAAAACATGAGATTTGTGCTGAAATGTGTTCCTATGATTCTGATTGTTGGGATATTTTGTGCTCGAGAAATTTTACTTTTTGTTGTGGTATATATCTTTCACTTCTTGCAAAAATAATTACTCCTTGCTATATTATATTGAAACGTTGGCTTATGTAATTATTATCTTTTAACAGAAAAGGAACCACATTATTTCAAATGGGAAAAACCAGGCATAGCACGAAACATAGTATTTTCCTTAGGAATTGGAACTATACTAATTGCCACGTTACTATTCATTGAATGGCGGATACCGGAAAAAATAATGTATAGTTTGCAAGGCAGTTACAAATTGCCTCCGCCGCCTGCAGATGAAAAAATAGATGATGATGTCGCCGCTGAAAAAACTAAAATTAGAAACGTTAAAGAGAATGAAATGAGTACTTACAATCTAGCAATGAAAGATGTTACTAAATATTATAAAAACAAATTTCTCGCTGTCAATCAGGTGAATTGAAACTCTTTTTTAGATACTTTCATAGGTGTACGCAGCGTCATAGCTAAGGATATAGATAAGGATATAGATAAGGTGAAAACGACTTAGGCTTTTTCATGATTTTTGTCTCCACAAAAACGAGTGCACACAATTTATTTGTTGGACACGAATAGCGCTGATGTTCGTAAATCATTTAAGTCCTTAGTTTTGACAGATTACCGCAGTCGTCCATCATTTTGTGACAAACGATTCAATAAAAATGTTCGTAACTCCGGAAAAATGAATATCATTTTCATATTGAAAAATGCGTTAGTTACCCAAATTATATAATGTCACATGGCTACAATAGGTTCCGCTACTTGGTAAATCTACTAATCTAGGAAATTTTAAGACGTTGATGACGTGGCGTTTTACCACGTTTTACGCGTACTCGACTCACAGCAGCATTCTCAACGTATCCACTCACGAACTATAGTTTATCCACCAAATCCAAGTCATTTTTTTTAACATTGACTTTGAACTCCTTATATCTTACTTTATGGCTAGGGGTTGGTCGCAGGAGTGGCTACCAGAGGCGCACGTGCAGATCTGCATATATTGTTTCTCTTTCAACAAAATAAGTTTTGTGGGACGCAAAAATCAAATCTTGCCTTGGGCGCTCTTAGCTACGACACTGGGTATACATACTGAATTTGATTTATTTTCTGAGTGAAAACAAGAAATGAAAATAACAGCAATTATGAATTTTCAGCTTTGTATAGGTGTTAAGAAATACGAATGTTTCGGTTTGCTTGGCGTAAATGGCGCTGGCAAAACGTCAACTTTTAAAATGCTAACAGGAGATGAAAAGATTTCTCTCGGTGATGCATGGGTCAACGGATTGAGCCTTAAATCAAATATGAAAGAAGTGCACCAGATGATTGGGTATTGTCCCCAGTTTGATGCTCTGATCGATGATTTGACAGGTCGGGAAACGCTGCATATGTTTTGTTTGTTGAGAGGCATAAGTAGAGATGAAAGTAGATACGTGGCTGTAAAATTAGCAGCCGAATTAGATTTTACAGAACATATCGACAAACAAGTGAAAGCCTATAGTGGTGGAAACAAACGCAAACTGAGTACGGCAGTCGCCTTGATAGCTGATCCATCTGTTATTTATTTAGATGAACCGACAACTGGTAAGCCAACAATTAGTGATGTGTATAATACTCGCCACGGTTCTAAAAGGTTCTGAAGTTAGTCACAAACTGCGTCGCAAATGCATATTTTAGAGCCATCCTGGTTGTTTTGTGGAAAAGGAAGACTCCCACCACTTGCCAGTTACCGGCACAGAACGTGCACTCGTCGGTGATTGGTTATCGCTGGTTGTCGTGTCACTTGTCGCTTTCCTGCTATAAAGTACAGTCCAGTACGCTATTGTTAAGTTGTTTTTTTGATTGTTAATTGATCAAGATATCTAATACAGTTTTGCATAGACATGCACGAAAAATAATTTTTTGGATGACTTCATGCAAGGAATTAGACCTTTAGATTAAAGAAAAATTAAAAATAATAATATAGCGCCAGTTTGTAGTTATTCAACCGACTGTACCTGCGCTAGCCTCCATTTGCATCTAATTCAGAACCTTTTAGAACCGTGGCGCGTATTATAAATTTTTTCAGTACCTCCGCACCCCTCTGATTGGGATAGTTTTTGTACGCAGCTCCCTGACGTAACTACAAATTTGAGGTCTCTGGCACATGTTTATGGTAGCTGGATACTCTAGCGTATTGAAAATTAATTTGTTCTCGCCAGCGGCGGATCTAGGTTTTTCGGAATTTAGGGCTTAGTAAAGTCCAATGGGACCCCATTTTGTCAACATTCATCAAAAAAATTGTCAAAATTCATCCAACAAAAAACGCCAAAACTCTCCCAAAAAATGGCAAAATTCGTCCAAAAATTTGCCAAAATTCACAAAAAAATGTTAAAATTCAACCAAAAATTTGTCAAAATGCATCCAAAAATTCTCAAAATTCACCCAAAATATTGTCAAAATGCATCCAAAAAATTGGCCACATTAATAAGTGCTCACTGTTAATGAAAAAGTATTAAAAAAATATGATTTGTGGATCCTTGACACTTGGAGGTCCAAGACTTAAGTCTTATTAATCCCCTTCTAGAACCGCCCCTGATTATCGCCGATAATCGAATAAAAAGTATACACTTAAAGCCACAGAATACCCTGAAGTTAAGGATCCCTGGCTTTTTAAAAACCCTGCCACTAAACACTCTGCCCAGCTAGAGAGATGATTACGAGATCTGTTTTATTAGTTTCCAATGCTATTAAATAAATTCCGTTGAATAGTAGTGGGAGGATAACGTCATCCAGCGGACTGTCAATTGATATTGAGAGATTGATGAAAATTTTGAACGGTCTCCCAGCTGACGTCATTCATTAACGAAGTGACCTATGTATTTGTAATGACCTGCATTCAGATACTAGTGCAAATTTTCAACAAACTGACATTATAGGAATGGACCCAGCAACGAAACGTCATCTTTGGAATGTGGTGTGCCGCGTCCGAGACTCTGGTAGATGCGTTGTGTTGACTTCACATAGCATGGAAGAATGCGAAGCATTGTGTACGCGTATCGCCATTATGGTCAATGGAACATTCCGATGTTTGGGTTCAGTGCAGCATCTCAAAAATAAATTCTCTGACGGATACACACTTACTGTTAAGGTGAAGAAATCCACAACCAGTGCAGCCGATGGAACTACCGATTTAGAAGTAGAAGCAATCAAGCAATTTGTAATGGAAAAGTTTACTGGAGCAGTACTTAGAGAGGAACATCAAGAACTTTTGACATTTTACATACAAAACAAAGAACTGCCTTGGTCAAAAATGTTCGGTATTATGGAAAGTGCGAAAAAAACACTTAATATTGAAGATTATTCGTTAGGACAAAGTAGTTTAGAACAGGTATTAATTCTTACAATTTGTAATTATATAAAAACCAAATCTACGTGCGCACTAAATAACTCAGGTACCTATAGTAACCATTTTGTTGTAATACAGATTCTTCCATTTATTTATGTAAATTATATCTTAAAAAAAAACTTCGGAGAAGTAAAAATTGGTTCTGTGCTAAATTCAAAGACTTGCGGTGACTCGCTCTCAAGATTACGACTTAAACAAAAAAAAATACAGAATTTCGAGGCAGGCAAGAAATTCAAATCAAGCCTGGAAATTCTGTGCCTAAGATGTAGAAAAAAAATTAGTTCCGAGGCAGACAAGGAATTGAAATCCAACCTCGAAATTCTGTGCTCATAAACCTTCAAGAGCAAGAGCAAAAAAAAATGCACAGGTGGCGTGTGCCCAGCTCCATATTTATTTGTCAAGCTACCACTAAAAAAACGCCATCTGTGCATTTTTTTTTGCTCTTGCTCTTGAAGGTTTATGAGCACAGAATTTCGAGGTTGGATTTCAATTCCTTGTCTGCCTCGGAACTAATTTTTTTTCTACATCTTAGGCACAGAATTTCCAGGCTTGATTTGAATTTCTTGCCTGCCTCGAAATTCTGTATTTTTTTTTGTTTAAGTCGTAATCTTGAGAGCGAGTCACCGCAAGTCTTTGAATTTAGCACAGAACCAATTTTTACTTCTCCGAAGTTTTTTTTTAAGATTTCACGTCTTTTTCCAAAGTCTAAGGCTTTTTTTTATTTTGCCTCCAAAATAAAAATATGTGCGTTCTTAGAATTAAGAGGCCATTTTCTTTTCTTACCGGTTTGATCTTTTATATAAATTATACGATATAAAAAAATAATTAAACACAACAATTCTGAAAATATATATTCTGTATATATGAAAAACCCCCAAACGCAATACAAAACCACCAAAACGCAATATAAAACCCCCCAAATGCAATATAAAACACCCAAAATGCAATATAAAACTCCCAAAATGCTATATAAAACCCCCAAAATGCAATATAAAACCCCCAAAATGCAATTAAAACCCCAGAATGCAATATAAAAACCCCAAAATGCAATATAAAACCCCCAAAATGCAATATAAAACCCCCAAAATGCATTATAAAATCCCCAAAATGCAATATGAAACCCCCCAAATGCAATATAAAACCCCCAAAATGCAATATAAAACCCCCAAAATGCATTATAAAACCCCCAAAATGCAATATGAAACCCCCAAAATGCAATATAAAACCCCCAAAATGCAATATAAAACCTCCAAAATGCAATATAAAACTCTCAAAATGCAATATAAAACCCCCAAAACGCAATATAAAATCTTCAAAACGCAATACAAAACCTCCAAAACGCAATATAACCTCCCAAAATGAGTACCACTTGTATTGATATTATGGGTTTTCGTATGCCGTACCAAACTACATTTATGACGAAACTTTTCTTGACAAATGTCACATCCAAAAGTTGATATTTGCGAGACTTTTGTCACCACTAATTACTAAAAAAAAACCCGGGTCGCAGTGCCAAAACCCTGCCGACAATATAGTGTATTTGCTTATACAGGCAGTGTGGCTTTATTATGCGAACTTAAGTTGGTTTTTGGGCAAAATAAAAAATTTTACTCCTTAATACACCCCTTAAAATAACATTTTTTTTTCTTAATTGCAATATTATTATCAACCGAACCTCTATACCAAGTTACATACACCTTTCAGTAAATAATTCACTATCAGTAAACTAGTCTTTCTTAAAATTTTTAAATCCGGTCCTGTAAGGTAGATTTTATTAAAATTTTAGGGACACATTTTAATTACTGCCAGATGGTTAAATTTCAATTTTGAAACGATTCAGATAATTTTTTCGGTATTTTAGGGCCCAAACACATTTTTCAACCCCTAAAAACTACCCTTAAAATGGCCCGATTAGGCCCATTTTAAATAGGCTTCTTGCGGTGATAGATATCAACACGTGGGCCAAATTTAGTTGAAATCAATTAACTCTTTCGAAAGTTATTGCCCGCACACATATATATATATATACGTATATATATACGTATATATATATATATATATATATATATATATATATATATAAATATATATATACATATATATATAAACATTTTTAAAAATGGTGCCTAAGTGTTTAGGAGGTTATGAAACGTCGAGAAATTTTGGTCCGACCCCTAGGTCCCACCATCCGACCGATGCCAATAGTGTATGTTGCCATATGGCAAATACACTAACAAGAAAATAATTTATTTTTATAATATAAAAGAAAATTGGAAACTAATGTAAATAAATATCATGTAAAAAACGAAACAATTGAAAAAAAACAAAATTTACACACGTCGGTCCTGGGATCCGACTCTGCTCACCCAAGCTATGAAGCAATGTACGCGATGTAGACCGCTCGACTATCTAGCTTACTGTGTAAAGCACCTTATACTATGTATACTACTGTAAATATATGTCGTACGAAAATTTGGTAAGAGCGTATATAAAACTTGGAAACTAACGTTATTTACACGGCGTTATATGGGAAAGACTCAAAATCAATGTATAGTAATCTCTTAGAGATCTAGGGATGGGCTGTTTTTGCGTTTAAAGTACGAAATTTATTTTTCATTTATTTTTCATGTGCGGAATTTAGCACAGAAAAAATCTCTAACGAGATTCTTCAATTTGCATTATATAAATGAAAAAGTCTGTATTATAACAAAATAGTTACTAGGTAACTAGTTACTTAGTGTGCACGTAGATTTGGTTTTTACTTTACGTTTCCCAGCGCTTTTACAAACTTTTTTATGTGAAACATCTAATGGCGCGCTTGGATACGAATGAAAGCGTTTAAACGCGACGTCGCATTCGACCAGCCTTGTAAATCTCGTCAGCTCTTTCCGACTTGATGCTCCCCTCTCAATATCTATACTGAGCACTTCCTTCTCTACTACACTACACACTCGCTACTTCACGTGTGTGTTAGTGTTATTGGGTCTTTTTGAGACAATATTAATACTCTGCATTATCGACCACAACGTTGTTTTGAGTTTCTATTAGCTACGCAGAAGAAACAAACAAGTTTAATTTATTTTTCAATCTCGTTGTAATCAGACGTATTCAGACTTCGTCTTGATTAAATCAAATTTTATTGTTTCATTTTATATTAATAGTTCAAAATAAAATATCCTTATACTTAGTGTGTCATTTTACTCGTGAATATCTGTGCAATGTTTCACATCTGCCAGGCGTCCCGCGACGACTCATATTTTTTTGTCTGTTCAGTGTTCATATTAGTATAGAGTAGAATTGTTTTGTAAAGAGAATGGCGAGAAAGAGAAAGAAATTGTAGGTTTAGCATCTGCAATCTCTCTCTCTCTTGTCACTCTCTTCATAAGACATTACTACTCAAGGTTAGTACAATTTTAATGAAAAAATTTTATTTGTTGCAGGTATTTTTAAGGTTCACGAAATATCAACGTGCCGAATGACAATAAATTTGAAATATAAATCAAATGATATGACAATTCAGTATTTATAAATTTTAATTTATTACAATGAGAAAGTAGGGTATTAGTGCCTTTCAAGATATCCTCGTGCAGTGTGTAGACTGCATTTGTTACAGTTACGTATTATATTTACTTAATAATTAAATGAAATGACTGCTTCGAATGGTCTGCAGGCCAAACTATTTGAACAGACTGGAAATGTTATTTTTTTTTAAGTAGCTAATAAGCTACACACCGTAATAGCGAAGTAAATTAACTAATGTGTGATGATCATAAACACATATAAATAATTCTTGATAAAAACAATACAGTTAAGTGAATATTCGGTATTTAAACGTCGTGTGGTTTGCGTTTTTGGAATTGTTTATGCCTAGTGGTATTTTTTTTTTTTGCATATGTACTTAGTACACGAGGCCGGCCCTACCATAAGGTGAACGGAGCGGCCGCTTCAGGCGCCAAGTCCTAATTGGCGCCTCAGTGGCAAAGAAAAATAAAGGAAAAAAATATATTTTTCGATATTTTGATTACAGTATATATTAGAGGCAAGCAAGGGGGCGCCATAATCCAGGCGCCTAGTCCCAGGGAGCCCCTCACTGGCAAAGAAAAATAAAGAAAAATTTTTTTTTTCATTTTTCGATATTTGGATTGTGGTATATATTAGGAGCAAGCAAGGGGGCGCCATAATTGGATCTCGCTCCATTCTAAAACTTGCCTCGGGCCACCACTGTTAATACACAATAATAAGTTGCTCTTACCGTTGTCCAGAAGCTGATAAGTTTTTTCTACTTTTTAGTCAATTTTAATGTATTTGTCATATATGGCACATACGCTATGGGCGTCGGTCAGATGGCAGACCTAAGGGTCGGACCAAAATTTCTCGACGTTGGCACAATTTTTGGAAATGTTTATACAGGGTGTCCCACCGTATTTATAACTTAATATATGCAATTTTGTTAATATTTGCTCCCCTGTTAGTGATTTTTAGTAATTTGTTTATTGACTGGTTCTAAACATCCATTTTTGGTATTTTTTTTATTGACTGGTTCTAAACATCCTTAGGAATAATTTGATGAATTTATTTTTTAAAAAATTCGCTTTAAAATGTCAAAAAAACGCATTATTAAAAAAACAAAATCAAAATTGCATTTTGTATAGCTGTTTTAAGGCCATCAACCAAAAATAAACTGTGATAGACGGACAGACACGAAGTGATCCTGTAAGAGTTCCGTTTTTTCATCGGATGTACGGAACCCTAAAACGATAAAATCGACTGCTTACTAATTATTAGAAATGCCGAAACTTTTTTAAATTGCGTTTTATAACTTGTGAACCGTTGTACGTAATTATGCAATCATAACCATGACTACATACGCATAAAATACGCAGAATTAAACAGAAATTGCTAGAATATTTATAAAATATATTCTTTGTGTATGCACTCTTAATTTATTTTTTAATATTTATATAGATCGAATGAAGAACTGTTGACTGATTAACTTAGTTGACTTACTCATACGTTTCTCTTAGATACATTAACCCTTTCCCCGTTTCTAGAACCATCTAACTTAAAGCAAGGATTCCAGCTCCAAGTTAGGTGGAGCTAGAAATCTCTTTAGGCGGAGCATTACGGCACAAACATAAAATAAGAAATGGAGGAGACGAAACGAGACATGCTTTTTCATTATTTTTGCCTCCACAAAAACGACCATGTGATCATTAATTTTTTGAACACTAATAGCAGTGATGTTTGTCTCTAGATTTAACAGATTACGCAATCATCCACCATTTTGACTCAATTAAAAGATATAAATGTTTTCATAACTAAGGAAAAATAATAACAAATTTAAAAATAAATTTGTTAACAAAATAAAATTACTTGCAATACTGTTCAATATTTTTATTTATATATAAAGACGTTTCAACCATTAGTTTTGGTCTTTTTCAATTTTCAAATATAAAATTAAATTACAATTTATTTAAGCAATTAAAATTTAATTTTATATTTGAAAATTGAAAAGGACCAAAACTGTTGGTTGAAACGTCTTTATATAAATAAAAATATTGAACAGTATTGCAAGTAATTTTATTTTGTTAACATATCTATTACTGTTGGTAGAGTCAATATTATTTATTATTTAAAAATAAATATTGATGACAGATAGTCATTTTCATATTAAAAAATACGTAATTTGCCCAGATAATATAATATCAAATGGATACAATGAATTCCGATACGTGGTAAATCTAATCTAGGAGCTTTAAGACCTTGATGACGTGCCGTTTTACGAGTATTCGACACACATCAGCACACTCTATCCATTCACGAACTATAGTTTAGCCTTCAAATCAAAGCCATTTTTTAGTGTATTTGCCATATGGCAACATACACTATTGGCATCGGTCGGATGGCGGGACCTAGGTGTCGGACCAAAATTTCTCGACGTTTCATAACCTCCTAAACACTTTGGCACCATTTTTAAAAATGTTTATATGTATATATGTATATATATATATTTATATATATATATATATATATATATATATATATATACGTATATATATATATATATACGTATATATATATGTGTGCGGGCAATAACTTTCGAAAGAGTTAATTGATTTTAACGAGATTTGGCCCACGTGTTGAAATCCATCACCGCAAGAAGCCTATTTAAAATGGGCGTAATCGGGTCATTTTAAGGGTAGTTTTTAGGGGTTGAAAATGTTTTTGGGCCCCAAAATATCGAAAAAATTCTCAGAATCGTTTCAAAATTGACATTTAACCCTTTAGTAGTAATTAAAAAGTGTTCCTAAAATTTTAATAAAATCGGCCCGACAGGACCGGACTTACAAATTTTATGAAAACACTAGTTTTGCAGATAGTGAATTATTTACTGAAAGTTGTATATAATTTGGTATAAAGGTTCGATTGATAATAATATTGCAATTAAGAAAAAAAAATGCTATCTTAAGGGGTGTATTAAGGAGTCACATTTATTATTTTGCCCAAATAACCAACTTAAGTTCGCATAATAAAGCCACACTGCCTGTATAAGCAAATACACTATATTGTCGGCAGGGTTTTGGCACTGCGACCCGGGTTTTTTAACATTACACTCTTCATATTTATACTTATTGGTTATTCCTGAGGAGGAGGTCGACTGTACATTAGTAACGAGTTAGGTTATAGTTCGGGCGTTAGTTTATTCATGATATGACTCTGGGCAAAAAGTATGAAAGTGGGCGGAGTAATAATCACATGTACACACTGCTACTCTTAAATCTCACACATATTTTGACAAAACAGCTGCATTGATGCATCCCGTGGGAAAGGGTTAAATGAATTGTTAAAAAAATGATCAAAATGTTATATCAATACAACAGGCATTGTATTGGTCGTTGTGATAATAAGTGATTTTTTCCTAGCTTAATTTACCAAATCGACAAAACCTAGTTAACGTGAAATATCTAGTAAAGAACAGATACCTACTTAAAAATAGGAATATTTTTTATTTGTGTGTTAATGTTATGAATAAATAATATACTTTTCTTTAATCATTGTGCGTTTTTAATTACGGAACCACACTCGGGGAGTGGGAGGATTTTCTATAAAATAATCTAACTATAGTTAAGAAAAGAGGCCGTGATGGAATCGCCAAATTCACGTTGGAGCCCATACACACGTCCTTATAACCTTTCTGTGGCTATTCTAAAAGCCATAACAAAATGGAGGTTCGCAAATGGGAGGATGAAATCAAAGACTCGTTGGGAGTCAACTCCAGGCCTCCGGCAATCAAAGAGATTTATCTCGTATTTAAGTAAAATGACTAAAAAACTCCTTATTCTCAGTAAAGCACCGCCCTCTTAAATATCACTTATCAAAGATGGCTAAGGTTTCTGATGATGAATGTCTCTTCTGCAAAAAAGTAAAAGGAACTACGGAGCATATCCTGTGCTCATGTGAACCGGTTTTTGCCAAAAGGCTGCAACACTTGAACAGGCCTTTCCTAAAACCTGATGAGGTGTGGAGGGCAGCCTTCAACAAAGTAGTAAGGTTTATCAAAAGTCTCTTACCTGAATGGCAATAGTACTAGGGGATTCACAAAAGATCTTTTAGGTCGCAGTGATTGACGGATGTCACTCATAATCTAATCTAACTATAGTTAAATCATCGGATTTTCGGGATGAGAAAACTGCCAGTATTCCGGTATCTAGAAACTGCAGTCTAAACAATAAAACAACCGATTTTTTGCAGCGTTGACTTTATTTAAACTACTGTTAGACAATGTTACAAACAAATCATAAAGATATAGAAAAATTCTTTAAAATATTAACAATTTCATCCCCTGTTGCTACATCTATAGCTAAAGAATGATCCATATCTCTTGCATTTAAATCAATACCATTTTTCAAAAGCAACTCAACACAGTCTAAATGGCCACAACTTGCAGCATAATGCAAAGCCGTTTGACCGTCTGCATCTTTTAGATTCACATCTACGTTACAATTCAATAATAATTCTAATATTTCAATATTGCCTCTATCAGCCGCCCAATGAATCAAACCCATACCTTCCTCGTCCAAACTATTTTTCAATTCGTTTTCGTTTTTCAAAATATCTCGAATGCGTTCCAAATTACCTTCTTTAACAAAATCGAATATATTTTTATCTGTTTCTATTTTTTCGTCATCGGTATTTAACATACTTGAAACAATATTCCAGCCTTCAGTTTTGCTAGTGTTTTCTTTAATGTCATCTGCAATTGTCCAGTTGGGATCAAGTTCTTTAACAATTTGTATGTAATTTTCTTTTGCAACATCTTTAGGCATGTCACCTAATTCAAACCAAGCCTCCCATTTTGTTTTGGCTTGAACTTCATACCAACTAGGCTTTGGTTTAGTGCAATGACCTTCAAGTGATTGTTTATAAAAAGCGTACAATTTTAGTAGTTTTGAACGATCGAGCTCTGATGCTAAGTGTTCAACATGTTTCGCTGCTTTATTAAAGTGGTCGGTAAGGGTATCGATTTCATCGTCGCTCTCAAAATCCGATAAATTATCGACATGAGAAGCCATTACAAATATTTAAAACTTAAAAAAAAGTAAATACACTACTAGTAATTACAAGTACGGTTTAGAACTACATAAATGATGAATCAATCGAAACAGAATTAACTAGTTTCCATTTGAGTTAGAAACTGGTTCGACAACTAAAGTACATCCTTCTAATTCATGAGGTTTTGAATTTAATGCATTATCAAATCCATCCTTCATTGAATAATAAACAAAACCATAATTTTTTGAAAAACCGGTTTGCTTATCAAACATAACATTAACCGACTGTACTAAACCGAATTTACTAAAATATTTTCGCAATTCCTTGTTTCCAACTGTCCAAGGAATATTACCAACAAACAATCGGTTCAGTGTGCGGGTAAATCTAGCCATTACCAAATCTTAAGTTCGTGTTATTTCAAATAAATGAATGGTGTGATCGCCTACTAATTCGTGGATATTCAATCCTGAATCAGCTCCTAAATTATTAGTGTTTATAACAGAACACTTTAAATCCCACTTTGTTAGTAAATGCTCGATAGACCAATCGGAGCTTCTCTCTTGGTAAGTACAAAGGAATTTAGCATTAGGATTTAATTCCAAGAGATACGTTACTGTAACTAAAATATCCTCAAAAACCGAAGGTTCATAAAAACAATCAGAACCTATGATTAAATCGATTGGACCTAATTGGAAAATGTCATGTAAGAATAATCCCCAAGTAAGGCCAATTATTCGTATGTCTCGATTTGGCACCAAGCCGTTGACTTGACAACACCGATGAACGTGTTGCAAGGATTTTGGCAAAGTAGTCGAGTCACTTAATGTTACGTATGCTCCGCACTTAGCTGCTAATATTCCAGGTAAAGACGTACCGGATCCAAGCTCCAAAATATGTTGCCGCGGTAGCTCAGAATGGTGCTCCCACAAATACCACGCAAGAATAGAAGCTGACGGCCAGGTGTAAAACGAGTAGCTGGCTTGTAGTAACTGAAAACAAAATAAGGTTATGTAATTCGTAATTTTTGACATTGCTATAATTATTTTAAATTATTGTGCTCTTACCTCAGGAATCAAAATTTCAACTTTGTCAGGTTGTAGGTCACCGTTGCTGCGAGTTCTAGACGTAAATACAAATTTTTTAATTTGCTCTACAGGGCCATCCGACATCGGAGAACATGTGACGATACGTCTACTAGTTGACTACGGTCTAAAGAAGTGGAAAGATAAATATCTTTGTTAGTATTTATTATCTGAAATTTTATTCAACACTTTTTTTTTGCATGAAATGTTTGCAAAAAATACCTTTAAAAGCTGGTTCAATATCTTATTCTTTTGTCGATTTCGAGATTCCGGTTATGGTGATTTCAAATGATATATGTAAACACAACAGGGGTAATGTACTCATCCGCCTTTATCTCGCTCAGCACTGAGTTATAAATATGGAAAAGAAAAAGAAAGCAATAATTATAATCAAAGTATTTCACGAAAACGAGCGTAATCAAAATTCAAAATGGAAGTGAAAACAAGATTGAAATGTGGAATACCTAAAAGAAAAACGGCTGAAGCATTGAAAATATGTGCAAAAAATGAAAGAAACGCATCACTAAAAAAGGTTTTTTTTATTATACATACAATTCAACATAAATACAAATTATACCTTAAGTTTTACGTATTGAAATAAAATTTTTCAAGTACGTAAACTTTCAACAATGTTAAAATTAATTAATGTTTGGCGATATTATTGTAATGTATCGTATAATTATTAATCTGATGAAAATTTGAACAAATAACGCATAGAAATAGAATAAGAAATAAGTAAATTGACAAACTTATAACCTAACTTTTCACAGATTGCAACAATTCTTCGAAAGTCTGATTCTGACAAAACACCAGAAGATTTAAACATACTCACTTTATATGCTGATGAGGTAGCTGAAGTACAATTACGTTTGTCTCGTCGTTCACTGGCTAAAGAACGCTTGCAAGAAATAGAAGATCCACCGCATATTTTAGATGAAAAATGTAAGAAATTAGCTCAAGCAATTCGAAATGCTCAACACCTAGTCATTTATACAGGTGCTGGAATCAGCACTGCAGCTTGTATACCAGATTATAGAGGAACGAATGGAATATGGACAAGACTTCAACAAGGAAAAGAAATTGGGTAACCATTTTTTAAAAGTATTATTCTTTAAAGCGACTGTTTACCAGCTGTTTAGTGTGCCCCCTGTTTCACCCGCATAGCTCCGTCTTACGACCAGCTGGATTCAATTTTTAGGATAAAATATATGTTTTCTGCAATTTTTAAGCAGCAAGCCAAATTTTATGAAGCGTAATGCTTAATCACACCTATTCAGAACAGTAATAAAATGAATTTTTCGATCACAGTTTTCCCGAAAGCATATTTTACGATTTGGAAGATCAGTTGTAAAACATATTGAGAATGAAAATTAGCAAATATTGTATTCTGTAACATTTTTATTTTGTTTCTAGCAATCATGACTTGAGTCTTGCAGAGCCTACATACACACATATGGCTTTATCGGAACTATACCACCGGAAGACATTAAAATACATAGTTTCACAGAACTGTGACGGTTTACATCTGCGTTCAGGACTACCGCGCTCTGCACTTTCAGAAGTGCACGGAAATATGTACATTGAAGTCTGTAAACATTGTAAACCGAACCGCGAATACTGGCGCTTATTCGACGTCACCGAACACACGGCGAGATATTCGCACCGAACGATGCGTCGATGTTATGTCTGTAATAATCCGTTAATAGACACCATTGTTCATTTCGGAGAACGCGGCACACTTCAGTGGCCACTAAATTGGCCGGGGGCTTGCAAGCATGCGAATAAAGCAGATGTCATAATTTGTTTGGGATCGAGTTTAAAAGTTCTTAAAAAATATCCTTGGTTGTGGCAAATGGATAAACCGGCAAAGAAGAGACCGAATTTGTATATTGTTAATTTACAATGGACTCCCAAGGACGATTACGCGGTTCTAAAAGTAAACGGTAAATGCGATGAAGCTATGAGGCTCGTCATGAAGGAATTGCAAATCGATGTCCCGGAATATAAACGGAGTCGAGATCCTATTTTTATACATGCGAGTCCGTTATCGGAATGCGAAATGCATACGACGACGCAGCCTGTCATGAAAGGACTAAACGATATTGATTTTAAAAGTGAAGAAACGAATGAAATGAAAATGAGTTGGACGGAAGGTGAAACTGAAAAACAGAAAGTTAAGTTGGAAATTAAAACTGAGAAAGAAAATAAAATTGAATCAAATGAACGAAATGTTGAGACAGTTCAGGAAAATAGTACTCAAAAGGAAGTGACAGAAGAAAAATCGAATGATAATTTTATGTGCAATATAAACTTTAACAAAGAAACCGACATAAACTGTGATACACGCAATAATCAGGAGGAAACATCACAATATAATAATACTCTATACAAAAATACGGGTCTTCCACCGATTTTAAAACATAAAAACATCACAAATGAAATATTAGATCTTAGTTCTATTATAAAAATAAAAAGCAATGCTGAAAATACAAATGAAAGGTGTGTTCAAGTACCTAATGTAACAAAAAGTGAGAATTTAAAAAAACAGTTGTCCATTAAACACAACTCAATGCCTCTAAAAAAAGAATCACCCATTAAGGATAGCATATTTGCAATGGATAATATATTAAACCCAAATATTCATTGTAGCAGTAATAATTTAAGAAGTTTTAGACGAGAAAAATTGTTTATAAAAACAAATCGAAACGAGAAAGTAAATGATAATAATTGTGGACAGGGCCAGACAGAAAATGACTCATTAAAAAGTAGACTGATTAGTCAAAATTCAACAAAAACTGATGAAGAGAATAGAAAAAATATTCATAACATTTTTTCTGCGGGACATTACTCAAACAATTTAGATTATTCAATGAATATTCAAATGTTAATGGCGTATTATCAAACAATTGCTAATACTATGTTACATAATCAAATGCAAATGTTAAACACTAATCTATATCCGTACCAAACATATTTTTTATATCCAGGATTGCATAGTATTATAAATCCAATATCATATTTTAATTATGATTATACACCGCAAAATAATACATTGCAAGGAAGTATCCACGAACAGCCAGTCTGTCCTGAAACGGTAAAAGAAGATATAGAAATTAAAGAAATTAAAAATCGCATTCCATCGTGTTCATTTTGTAACGAAACATACAGATCGTACTCTTGTTTATTTTATATAAAAAGTGAGCCTGTATTTAGTAAAACAGTTCATCGTTTTAGTAAATCATTAAATTGTACCAAACCAGTGTACTGTGAATGTTGTGATTACACTAGTTCTGAGGATGAAAAAGTAGAAGACGATAAAAAAAATAAGAGTGAAAATAAGTGTCGGAAGCGTTCGAGAAATGAAACAGTGAAAATATGCAATCTGAACGAAACGGATAGTGACAAAATGGAATTAGAGCTCTTAAATGATTCAAATGATGTTAGTTTGGACAGTACATACAAATTGAATGTGATTAATGAGGATATTACTGAAGAAAATGTTGCTAAACCTAAAATTCATCCTGGCTGGTTCGGAAAAGGCTATAAAAAAGGCAGGAAGATTAAAAAGAGATAGTCTTCACAGCTTAATATTGTGTTCATTAGTAAAGTGACAATGGATTTACAGGAATAGCCAAAAATCAAAATAACTGCTGCTATCTTAACTGTTGTAAAATTGCCTTTACACATTTTATGAATGCAGAGCTGGGTAATGCTGAGAACTTAGTGCTTGTATTAATGCTTCAAGCACTTATAATGCTTAAAGCATTTTTAGCCTCGGATCTACGATTTTTTCGAATACTGTTCATGCCCAAAATTTATAACTTGACTTAACGTTGAAAGTTGTGATTTAAGAAGTTACTTTAAAATGTTTGATGCTTAATGCACTTAGTAACTGCTCGATTTTTCAAAATGGAAGAGCTTGTCACTTGATACTTTAAACACTTAAGTAAGTGCTCGATGCTCAGTGTTTCAAGCACTAAGGTTTGGTGCTTTGGCCAGCCCTGTATGGGTGTAAGAATTTTATGCTGAATAATTAACGGAAATTAGGTATTGTGGAACGCTAAGGCCCTTCGACTGTTTTGCAGTTTGAGTTTCAAACCGGTTCATAACGCGATCATTCTGTGACCTTTCATACACCAGAAATTGGAGAGCCACACATAATTAGACAAAAACACGAACAAATTAGTTTCAAACTGGTTGAGTGCGACCATGTTTTCAGGTCGAGAAGCAATTTCAGTTGCATGGTTGCATAATTTACAAAATAAGTTGAATATTTATTTTCAAACATTGATCACTTTTATATCTTAATATCTACATATAACAAATATCAGTCTTGTTCATTTTAAACCAAATTTCTTTAATAGTTTGTTAACAGAAAACAAAAGGTCGTCTGGACTTGATAATAAGAAACTATGTTCCATCCGATGGGGGGGGGGTCATAGAGAAGGCTACATGAAGGGAAGGAGGGGTTCTAAAGAGCCTGAAGTAGGGTCACGTAGTTTAAGGCAAAAGCAACTAACTTCAGATTCAAACTGATTGCACAACAGTTGCATTCTGAACCGGTTTGAAACAAATTGCAAAACAGTCAGCCGGTGTGCGGAGGGGTAAATAAATTTTTTTGTATAGAACTTTAGTGGATTGCTATGATGATTATATTTTAGTCAAATACTGTACATTTGAGTATAGTAGTTCTGTAG
Organism: Venustoraphidia nigricollis; assembly: GCA_034508555.1. Classification (NCBI taxonomy): domain Eukaryota; kingdom Metazoa; phylum Arthropoda; class Insecta; order Raphidioptera; family Raphidiidae; genus Venustoraphidia; species Venustoraphidia nigricollis. The sequence goes on from JAVRKA010000030.1 coordinate 1,665,194, forward strand.
CTGTAATTTAATTGGTCCACTGTTATAAAAAAATATATATAGTATTGTGTGACAAAATGTCTCTTTAATTGGATTGGTTCGTGTTCATAATTTGAATTTTCAAAATTAATAATTTTATGGCTTATCGGTTTCAAATCATTTAGTTCGATTTCAAATAAATTAATATTAAAAAAAGCTTTCATTTTTGAACTAGCTGATACAGATCACAAGTTTTTGTTTTTTTTTTTTTTTATTGTACTGATTGTGTTACGTCTTATGATTTACTTATACTGAGTGAAAGACAAATCACTGATGTGTTTTGTCAATTGTCTATTCCTCACAGTATTGTTATTTTGTGATTTTTACCTCTACTTTTTGACTGTTATTCTGACTGTTTTTTATTATGTAGCTTTAGATGATATTTTTTTAAATATAAGTATTTATATTTTATTTTCAATAAATAATATTGATGTAAAAATAACAATTTAATCAAAGCCAAATATCCATCCAAACATAAACTATACCTGAACAATGGAGATGGACATTGCCAAACTTCACCGTTAGGGACGCCAGCTATGTAACAACCTCAATCTGTGAACAGATCGTAGTGTGTTAAAAAGTTTTTTTTCAATTATGCAAGGTTCTGGTCAGGATAATGGAACTAAATTATTGTAGTGTCCTTGACAAGTGTGCAAGGTTTCAGTTTAATCTGACGTTTTTAAGTGGGTGAAATTCACACTCAAAGATTTTGTTACATAACAGAATGTGACATTTGCAAGAATAATTTTTTGATTGCCGTTCATCTTGCATATACAAATAAAGTGCACTCATGTAGAACCTAGTTTTGGTTTGTATGACATTTTAAAAAGAAAATGGTTTATGGTGGGAAAACTCGGTACTAGTGAACGAGTTTGTACAAAAAATAAATAGTGTAGTACACCGTAAGGGCAAGAATTTCAACTTTCTAGTCGTGTGGTGTATACTATTTTTCTTTATACCCGGTCGAAAGTACGTACTTTCGTATCAGTGTGCACGAGAAAACTGTTTCGGCCTGTTACAGATGGCATGTGAGTAATTCCAGCAGTGCATAAATGTTAGGCTTTCTGCCTTAAAATCAAAACCAAAAGTACGTTCTTTCGGCGGGATATAAAGAAAAAAACAAAATTGTATTGCTGACAAGAATGAATAATTTGTAGATTAAAGCCGCTCAACATCTGAGATCATCAGCGTCTAAAGTGTATTGTTGACATAAATTGCTATGATACCATTACCTTCAGTGGCATAGGTGAACCCAATACGGAATATGAATGTATTTTTTTTATATTTTTAATTCACTTTTTACATCGTTATAAAATAGTAAAAAATATAAATACTTTTGGAAATGCTCGAATAATTTTTTTAAATAATATTTAAAACATCGCTTAAATTTGATCTGTTTGAACGCCGCCATTTTTCGCGGGCCTTGAGTGACGTCAAAAGCCACGACCAGTGTTTGTTGACAGATACTTTTGGTTCTTTTATAGAAATTTTCAATTTTTTCAAAAAAGCTATTCACGCCATGGATAAAGCTAAAAAACCATTTTATAGATATTGTCTTGTACCAATATGCAAAAACACTATTAGAAGTACACCTGATAAAGTGTTTTTTCCCGTTCCAAAAGATGCGAATACACGAAAACAATGGTGTAAGGTTATGAGAAGAGATAATGTATCTGGATTTGATGCAAAATATGCTGTCATCATAAATGCATCTATTTTTGGTAAATTATCCGATTGTGCTTTGACAAAGCCACTTTCAGTCATCGTTCTAAATGATTTAATGCTACTAGAAATTTCACGCTAATAAAAAACACTACAGAAGCACAAATAAAACAATTTTTCATTCAGACACCATAGAAACAGCGACGCCTATAAATCCGATAACGTGGCATTTGACGTCATGTTTCGGTTCGACCAATGGTGATGCGTTTGGCAAATTCGAATTTCCCTCGCATATTTTGCATTTTTTAATTAATATTTTATGCAATTAAAAACAAACTAAATAAGGAAATAATGGTTCAGATATAATTTCAGGACAATATGGATTCAGGGGAAAAAAATCAATTCAATTTAATCCAAATGCATATTCCCTATTGGCAAGATAGTAAAAAAAGTCGGTCTTCTTTTTATTTAATTGTATTTTTCTTATTTAATTACAATGCAATCACGCAACTACATAAATAAATTAACAATATTGTATTCATTTTTGGAAAGGATAATAATCTAAACCAGAATTATACTGGAATTTCTTTTTAGATTTCTTTTTGCCTTTTTCAATCATTTCTATAACTTCTTTTCGATAAGGTGGTGGTAGCAGTTCTTGTTGTAAAGTACACTCATGTTCTTTTTTCTCTTTTGTCAAATCATTTATTTTAAATATATTTTTGCGAACAATATCAACGTCACGGTCGTAATACTCCAGCAAATCACCAATGGCGTCCGGAGGCGTATCAAATTCAAGCAAAACACAACTAAAAACAACAAACTGCTTTTCAAATTTACATTTACTGCGCTAAACCGTTATCATTATTCTATTTTTATTAGAGATATTACTAAAGGGTACCGATTATTAAAATTTTCAATCTATATTCACAAAAAATACGTATTTTTTCGTGAAAATTAGAATTCAATGCCAATTACCATGAAGACAAAGAATTGCGCTGTAATTTCAGCGTGATCAGACCACTTTAGTTATATTATACAAAAAATATCAGACAATGAACTACCGGCCATGATTTTTGTAGAATTTTGAAGATTCAAAAGAATAACTCGCCGGCCCGGCTTCGTCGGGATGAAAATCAGATTGAACAGTTCTATACTGAGCAGTTACTGCCAGTGTTTATTTAATATTGTTAAAACTTACGTCGCTCTCTTATGTACTAAGCCATGCATAGGCATTTTAAAAGGCAAATCTCTTGTGCCTAAGTTCTCTATTTTACGAATAAAACCATCTTTTTCAAATATTGCATTTGCTGCACGTTTTAAAGCTGACACAACTTCCGTCTGAAATATTGTAAACATTTTATATACAATTGCATACGAAATCGAATGTAAATTACTTACCCTAGGCATAGTCCGTAACAATACCATTAATTCATATGTTGGCATTTTGAAGTTTTTATATATTTTTTTAAATAAGAAGTTTTCAAATTAAAAGTATAACCTAAAAATACGGAAACTGTCAAACATTGTAGGTTACGCCACTGATCTCTATCAAATGGATAGATTGTGAATTAGCCAGATGTTGACCTCGATCATAACAATGGTTATAGTTTTACAGTTTGTCGTTCAATTTGACATAGCGCTGCAGTTGTATAAATGAAGGTAATTCGTACACATCACGATAATAATACAAACACATATGAAATCAGTGAAGACGGAGATGACAGAAAGGTGCATTGCTAAGTAGTAACCGTGTTTGATTTCTTTAAAACGGAATGTATTATATGGGTGCAAGTAGTGATTTATTTAAATTGTGCGAATTAAAGAGCGATAAATTACTGGCCATTCAGTGTCGATGAAAATGTGAGATATAAAAACGAACGTTGTAAAATGGCCACAGTTTTTGACAGTCCGTTTCTTAGGCAACGTTTACAACGTTTAAGGCAAAGAGAAGTGGATGTGGACGAAGAATTATCATTTGCAAGGTGTGATTGTACTTCCTATTCATATTTTGCATTATCCATGGTTTTGTTTAGTGTCGGAACAGTGGTTACCGTATTGGCTTTGGGTGATACGGACGGTTTTATTTATAACAGTTTTGGCCACATGTGGCTAGTGGGACCTATATTTATTAGTTCTGGTTTAATGATTGCAGTGAAAAGTATGTTATATTTAAGAAGAAAGAGTGTCATACAAATGTTGTTACATCAAAGAGCTATATTTAGGGTGAGTTGATAACTTTTTAACGCAAAACTTAGTTCATGTCTATTTACTTTAGTTCTATTATTAACTTAGTAGTATTATAATAATTATACAATTAAATTGCTAGACATATAATAAGCAAGTTCCTTTTTATTTTTTACTTTCTAGTGTGTTTAAAAACATATTATATGATAGATACAGTGGAGTCTCGCTAATTGGGACCGAGCTCTGTTCAGCTTAGCAGATTTTCAGGTTAACTGAATAACTAGTTTTAATAGACCATGTTAGACCATAGTGGAAATATTTCTACCATAGTCGAACACTGTTTTATTAATTTTGTATTTGTAGTACAGTACAACAACATTATGCCATTTTTTGTGGATTTCTATTTTCTAATAGTTCAAGAGCCAATGACCTTATTTTGTAAGCAATTGTATAAAAGCTGAAACTGTATAAAAATAGAATAGTGGTGACAGAAATTTTATGTCTTGCTCGTCTTGCAGAAATTGAAAATATTGAAGTTTAAAAAAAAAAGTGTCCTTAAATCATTTGCTCGCATCTGGTTATAAAACTTAAATCGCCAGCCATGATAGATTAACTTTATGATTAATAAAAATATAAATGATTTGCCCGTCAATGAGATTTACAAGAAGTGATAATTAGGTCATAGTTAATAAAAAAAAAAACCCGGGTCGCAGTGCCAAAACCCTGCCGACAATATAGTGTATTTGCTAATACAGGGATTGTGGCTTTATTATGTGAACTTAAGGTGATTGTTGGGCAAAATAAAAAAATTAACTCCTTAATACACCTCTTAAATTTACAATTTTTCCTTAATTGCATTATTATTGTCGATCGAACGTCTACACCAAAATTAAAAACACCTTTCAGTAAATAACTCACTATATGCAAACTAGTGTTTTCAGAAAATTTGTAAATCCGGTCCTGTCGGGCCGATTTTATTAAAATTTTGAGAGCACTTTTTAATTGCTATTAAAGGGTTAAATTTCAATTTTGAAACGATTCTGATAATTTTTTAGGTATTTTTGGGCCCAAAAACTTTTTTCAACCCCTAAAAACCACCCTTAAAATCACCCGATTAGGCCCATTTTAAATAGGCTTCGTGCGGTGATGGATTCCAACATGTGTGCCAAATTTCGTTAAAATGAATTAACGCCTTCGAAAGTTATTGCCCCCACACATATATACCTATATATATAAATATATATATATATATATATATATATATATATATATATATATATATATATATATATACATATATATATAAACATTTTCAAAAATGGTGCCAATGTGTTCAGGAGGTTATGAAACGTCGAGAAATCTTGGTCCGACCCCTAGGTCCCGCCATCCGACCAACGCCAATAGTGTATGTTGCCATATGGCAAATACACTAAAAACAATAGTTGCCATCTTATTTTCACTGCAATAATGGGAGGCGAATTTTCAATTTCGAAAAAAACGTAACATTATTTTTTTTTCAATTTTGAAGAAACGGATCAGTCAATTATTTGTTTGTGTCTGCATCTGGGCTAAATTGAACTTGTATGTTAAGACAAGGGGTATTGGAGACGTCTGCATCCGCAAGGCGTAACTGAATACCAGCTGTACCTACACCATTAAAAAACATATACTTTTACGTTAATTGTGCTGCGTTAGTGCCATATATGTAATAATAATAATAAATGTCTTTATTGATAAATAAACATTTTATCAAATGGCGTGGAGTTCAGCTTAAAGCTGGTTTTCAATCCAGACCTCAACAAAAAAAAAACAAAAAGAAAATACAGATATGAATACAAAATATGAGATAAAAGAACATATACAATATTAATAGTACTGTTAACACTTCAGGTGACCGTTGATCAGCTGTTTAATATTTCCCCTTTTTCACCCGCATAACCCATGTTTCGGAAATCTCTAATTTCTATGAAAAATCTTAATGCTTTTTAAAATAAACTAGAAATATATCCCATTCGTCTCATATGACTTTTAGGCGAATTTTTACAGTTTATTTGATCTAAATAAACGATTTAAAAACGAGAAACTTGGCGTAAGTTTTACACACATTCTTAAACAGAAAAAAATAAATTTGAAAAAATTATTGAGCACGCCAAATTTGTCAGTATTTTTAACATAAGTTTCTAAAGAAAAAACTTCAAAATATTAATTTGCCTTCCGGTAATTCGAAATCTCGTGACGTGCTTTAAAGAAATATTGACGAGTATCACGTTTTTTGATTCAATTTTTACGACAAAAATCTATGTTTTCGTATTTTTTAAGCAGCAAGCCAAATTTTATGAAGTTAATGCTTAATCACAACTAATAAAAACAGTAATAAAATGAATTTTGCGACTACAGTTCGAAATTTCCCCAGAGCCTATTGTACCATCCGAGGGACCAGTAACCTGATTTGAGGCAAACGTCTCACCTCGAAAAACTGGGACATTGTTTTAAGCAGTGTCGTGAGCAATGAGTCCATTCCAGAACGTGCGATGTGTGTTTTTTACACGCTTGATTATCGATTATCGTTAAACATAATATATGGAATCTCCATTCATAATGACGCAAAACGTATACATATAATGGATTATATAAGATGTCTTGTGTCTAATGATAGCATGCCTACTTTATCATGAGTCACGATATACGCTTATATACGGTTACCAGTTACCAAGTATCATATTTTATATTATTAACAAATATAAAATTTAGGTCTGATTTCAGTCATCATCTAAACATATAAATAAAATCTACATTTCCAAACTTTGTACAGCACAGCACTCATTACAGAAGTATTGACTGATGTGTTTGTATGTATAGCCAATGTATTACAAAGGCCAGTTACTGCAAGAGTTTCTTTTTTAATGAATGATACGGAAGTTAGTTCAATACAAATAAATAATTGTAACGTAGGCTGTAATTGGACAGTTTTAAAGATTCCTAGAGCGAATTTTCAGTTTTCAGTCAGTTTGTTCTGTCTGTCCGAGCTAATCATTGAAACGGCTTAGCCGTTTGTAGTGGCACTTCACAGACAGATAAAGGATTATGCCAGGAGTGATCTGGGCTACATTTTAACCCAAAAATAACCCTTACAGGGGTGAACAGGGTGATGGAGGCCTTCCTAAAGTATACGCTGTATCTCTGAAATTACTTAAATTTAAAAAGAAATATATGTTCGACAGTCTTTTGAACACACTAGCCGAATTGGGTGGGGGTGGATTTTATATAAAATAAATAAATAATTTAACTGGGTACAATGTGTCGACTATACCACGCGGACGAAATCGCAGTCAAACCGCTAGTTGATAATATTCTTCTACGAATATTTACATGGTGTTATCAATAGCGGTTTGATTACAAATATATATTTTGGAAATTTTTATTGTTTAAATTATCAATAAATGTTTACTTTTTCTAGCAATAAATCAGTGAATTTGTTGATTATCATTTGTCGTAAATATAATATTTCCGTGACCATTTTATAAGAATACTTAGAAACAGGATTATAGTATTTTTTTAACGTGAAATCATTTACCATTTATTTATTTAAATTGATATTGGAGGCCATATCCTTGAACAGCTGTTCCGTCCAACGCTTGAATAACGCCGAGATTATATGGTCCGGGCCCCTAGGTTTCGCCATTAGACCAACACCAAATGTTGTGTACTGGATTGCTGAACTGTTTTTGTATAAATAAGGATTTAAATGTAAAACTATGAATATGCAAATTCTTGCTCTTCTGATACTGTCATCAAAGTTTATAAACAACAGCCGTTGTCATGCAATCAATTGACAGATCCGTCGAATGACGTCATCACCGCACTATTTTCCACTTATTGTTATTATCCAACGAAACGAGACAATCTTTGTAATTTTCTAGCCGTGTGTTACTTAGCCTCCTTGCTGCTTATACATAGATTGCAGAGAAATAACGTCACGCCTTTTTCGATAGGTCGTCAATTTTTAGTTAACTGTAACTTGCTTATTTATAGATATTTTTTTAAAACAAAAGAATACGGATAAATTATATTTTTCCCGTTAATCTAATGCAATAAATCAGTGAAAAATGAGACAGTATCCTTTTTCAAACACCGGCATCCATGATAGATCACTTAGTTATAACGAAAATGTTTACTCAGTGGGGTTATAAAAAACACACATTTTTAACCTTTAGTTAATACTAATTTGTCAGAAAAAAATATTCTTGACAAAAATTTATGCATGCTCTAAAATTGAACTAATTCGTACCTATCGAAATATGGGAGACGAGGATATTTGGTAAAGAGGCCCACTTGACTCGTCGCTTAACAGATCGGAACCAAATTTTAAATTTGTCAATACCAGAAGAATGTTGAAATTGTTGACAAAAAATGTTTTTCACAAATATTTTTACAGATTATTAACGAATTCTGTCCTCACCAAATAAGTCGTAAAAACGTTGTTTTTCTCATTGTACCAACAAAACTTTTAAAACATCACGTCTACATTAAAAAATAAAAAAAAAGTTTTAACACATTCATTCAAGTAGAAGCAATGACAAACAATGACGATGTACTTATTGAGGCAGCAACGTGCGTAATTGTTTGTGCTAAAAAAAAAAAACAAGAAAGAGAAAATATTGGTTACGTTCGTCACTACAAAATAAAAACGTTACAATGGTAGTGACTTGTTGACCGATTTGAATTCGTGATGACACCGATTTAAGGTGAGTGGTTACCAGCTGTTCAATAAGCCCCATTTTTCACTCACAACTACGAGCAGTCGAATGTGTGTGTGCACTATGCATGTAACATGCATTTACACACGTTTCAGAATCTCTAATTTTTATGAAAAATCTTATTCAAACTTTGATATTAATGCTTCCAAAATAAACTAGAAACTAGTACCATTCTTCCCATATGACATTTAACAAAGTTTTCACAGTTTATTTGATCTATGTAAACGATTTAAAATCAGATAAACATGAAAAAAATAGCATAAGTTTTCCGCACATTTTTGTACAGGAAGAAATAAATTTGAAAAAAATTATGGATCAAGCCAAATTTGTTAGTACAGTGGAACCTCGATAAGTTAAAAACCTCTGTAAGTTAAACATTTTTTGAATTTCCTTCCCCTGAAAGCATAAAACCTCCATTACTTAAATCACAAAACCTCGGTAACTTAAAAAACCCGGGTCGCAGTGCCAAAACCCTGCCGACAATATAGTGTATTTGCTTGTACTTTTATTATGTGAATTTAAGTTTGTTTTTGGGCAAAATAAAAAATTTAACCCCTTAATACACCCCTTAAAATAACATTTTTTTTTCTTAATTGCAATATTATTATCAATCTAACGTCTACACCGAATTAAATGCACACTTCAATAAATAAGTCACTATCTACAAATTAGTGTTTTCAAAAAATGTGCAAGTCCGGTCCTGTTGGGCCGATTTTATTAAAATTTTAGGGACACTTTTTAATTGCTACTAACGGGTTAAATGTCAATTTTGAAACGATTCTGAGAATTTTTTCGGTATTTCGGGGCCCAAAAACATTTTTCAACCCCTAAAAACTACCCTTAAAATGGCCCGATTACGCCCATTTTAAATAGGCTTCTTGCGGTGATGGATTTCAACACGTGGGCCAAATTTCGTTAAAATCAATTAACTCTTTCGAAAGTTATTGCCCGCACACATATATATATATATACGTATATATATATATATATATATATATATATATATAAATATATATATATATATATATATATATATACATATATATATAAACATTTTTAAAAATGGTGCCAAAGTGTTTAGGAGGTTATGAAACGTCGAGAAATTTTGGTCCGACCCCTAGGTCCCGCCATCCGACCGACGCCAATAGTGTATGTTGCCATATGGCAAATACACTAACAAATATTCTGAACATCGAAGTTGAAAATAGAGAAAATGGAGATTTGAATGCGTCGCCACTAGATCCGCCAATCTCAATCAGTAGAGCAAGGAAGGCTGTGAATGATTTACGCGCTTTTATTGAGCGTTGTGATGATGTTAACGACGATTTTTTTTCATCTTTACATAATATAGAAAATATAATTGATGTAGAAAATCAAAATTGCATGAAACAAAAAAAAAAAAATACTGATTTCTTTAAGTAATTGATTGTTTAAATGAATAAATCAATAATTGATTCTAAATGAATAAATGAATAGATAAAAAATTTATGTAACCTCGGTAAGTTAAAAATTTTACACTGACAGCCTCTCTAACTTCAACTCTCGACAAGTAAAAAACTCGATAACTTAATTTTTTTAACGTTTCCCTTGGATTGTATCTTATCGAGGTTCTAATGTGTTTTTAACATAAGCTTGTAAAGAAAAAACTTGAAAATATTAATTTGCCTTCCCGATATTCGAAATCTCGTGACGTGTTGTAAATAAATATTGACGCATATAAAGCTCTTTTATTCAATTTTTGGAGTTAAAACGTGTTTTTTTTTTAATTCCCGAGAGTATATTTTACGATCTGAGGGATCAGTCACCTAAATTGAAGAAATTAAATGCGGTGATAGTTTAAAAATGTTTTACGAATATCTAGCACTAGCGGTGATTTTCAATATTTATTGGAGCTAATTGATCACAGAATAGTCAACGTTGCGTCCAAATCGAAATTTGTAACAAATGTCGCCAACATTGTTTTGATCTTTACCAATGAGGAAAAAATATGTTGACAACGCCACTAAAAACATATGTTGTGAACATTTTTAATGCTATATTCAGACCAGTGATTCTCAGCAATGTTTTCATCACATATGTTGTTAACATTAATTTTTTGTTTAAATACAATATTGTGGACAACAAAAAAAAACATTATTGGAAACTAAAGTTTCTAACAATGTTGTTTTTTGACGAAGCTTAACACTGATATTTTTAATTTAACGAATTTTTGCTTTATACCAATCAGGAGAGCAGGAAATTGGATGTGTATTATAATATACGTGTTAAATCTAGTCATAAGCAATTCACCACCCTGTATATAATATCAGTATGTATATGTGGCAGGAAGGTGATACAAAGGGAGATTTAATCAAATCTCTAAGGTAGATGATCAATTCATCTTCTGTGAATTGATTATCTACCTTAGGGATTTAATCAAATCTCCGTTTTCATCGTTCCCCAGCGTCATATATACAAATACACCAATAATAATAATAATATATAATAATATACCAATGAAAAATTTGATATGTTTATTCGTCCTCCAAGTTCAAATACACGTGTAAACATTTCTGACCGGTAGTGTGTTTGTTTTTCTATTTGCGAAGTGATTTGACTTGCAAATTTAAATCGGTTGGTTGGTCAGTCTAATGAGTAATTGAGTGGGTCAAACATCTGCTTTTATTAAACGGTGCATTCTGCACGTAATGTTTATGTATTGGCATAATAACATACTGAGTAGTTATTTACAAGGTGAGCGTGAAAAAGGTATCTTCGCTAATTATTGTACGTGTGAAACCGCAGCTAATGAAGTGTTTTCGCTCAGTATGTCATCCTTTCCTGATAAAATGCATACGTTTTTTAAGCAAGACAATATTCTTACATCTTATCGTGTTTTCTATAAAGGCGTCTTGTGGGCCTTGGTGAAGTGCTGGGAGAAGAAGAAGATCACGGGCATAGGCAGAAATTTTGTTAATGAACTGAAATATAGAAATATATTTGATTTTATTGCATTAAGTCTCTCTACCTTACTTATAACAAATATCGTTTTTGTGCTAAAAAGCAAGCAAGACCAGCAAAAAAGTTTTTGTCAACTTGAACTTCTGTACAGCCACGTGTATTGAAAGAGTAAGGGATTTGTAATTTTGTATTATATGCCCTACCGCTTTTTTAACTTCCCTTCTTAGTTTAAATCTTTTTTTATCGTCATCTTTCCATGGGATAATGGTGTCTGAATCAAATTACATACGACGTCGTTGATCGGATTGATTGTTGACATTTCATAGGTATAACTGAAACGGTCAAACGTTCATTATAATTCGATTCAACCAATCATAGACGTGATCACTTATATAGCCTCTTACCCTCAACCTATAGTACTCTAGTAACCTTAAGTAGGATGCTATAGGTCGGGCGTTAACATGTTGAAAATGTGACCCGGTGAGACGTGTTACATGGGCTTTAGATTTTGAGTTTTGCTAGAAAGTTATGCAATATTTCTCCTTGACAAGTTCTATAATAGTTAAGACAACGAGTTGTAAACTGTATTTGATTTGAGATTATTAAACAAACTTTTACTTTAGTATTATGCCCGCGTAAATTAAAATAAATCTTGTTACTCTGAAAGATAATTTTTTAATAATCTCAAATAAAATACAGTTTACAACTCGTTGTCTTAACTATTATAGAACTTGTCAAGGGGAAATATTGCATAACTTTCTAGCAAAACTCAAAATCTAAAGCCCATGGAACAAGACGGATGAGAGAACGGGGGTTGTACCCCTTTGGGACTTTTTTCTCAACTATCAAACGCTCATAATTGAAAATCAAGCCAGTCAGTTCAACCAATCACATACGAGACCACTTTTATAGCCTCTTACGCCAAACCTATAGCACCCTACTAACTTTGCATATCAATGTAATATATTTAGAATTTAAGAAAAAATAATAATCTTGATATGGAAAACACCACACACGCAAATAAACTACCTACTATTTATCTATGGAAAATTACCAGTACAATGGATTTTTTTATATCCAAAAACAAAACTAGTAATAACTAAAATTGGATAACCCCTGAGATAAAAATTTTGTCTATATACAAAAAAAAAACTTGTTTATGTTAATAAAAGACGCGTAGAAATTTTATAACCATATTATAGATGTCAATAAACTACAATCTAATTATAAACAAGTACATTTGAAGCTATTTATTTATAAACAAAAATAGTGATTTATAACAATACTGTAAGTGAACCTACTAATAAAATCAAGTCAATAATAAACAATGAGATATAAATATATCTGAAATTTAAAAAATTAGGACATACAGATAATTCACGATTACAAGACGCGAAATTCTTGTAATATGCAATTTGATGTTGGATAATAACGAAATTTTAACGAGCCTATATGCTATGACCCACGCGAACTTATCTTTTTTTTAATCGCAAAAACCGGTTTTCAAAAAGATTGGGTTATAAAAAATGTTCGATTCGATACCAATTTTATTAGTCCATTGCCATGGCGTTACGAGCTTAAAGTAATGTAATTTATTTCACTCATTTAGTAGAGAAAAAAATTAATGAAAACATTGGTAGCAATGCCAAAAAATACAAATTTCAAAACAATCTAAAAATAATCACATCTTTATATTTCTGTGCTAAAGTACGAGTAAACGACTTAAATGTTAGTTTCATTTCAGTTAAAATAAATTTTGATTTCATGGCTTAAAGGTCTCACCCAGTGTGACGGCCGGTTTTTAAGGCATTTTTTAGGAATTTTTTTTGATGACAAATAAAAAGATAGAACTTTGAATTATTTACTATTTGTTTATTAGTATTTCGAGAGTACACATATAAATTTTCAGCTAAAAATTTTCCCTGGATCGCGAGTTGTACCAGTCTGAAGAAACCCGCCTCGAAAAAAAGTGTACTGATGGTCTCCATGATTTCGGCTGATTGAGTTATCTGAAATTAAAAAGAGCAACGGCATTTTAATCTTTAAGCCTGTACGCATCGTATGAACTAGAATAATTTGAAAATTTTGAATTTGAATTTTTGACAAACTTTTAAAAAAAGTTTCAAATTTTTTGATATTTTTTCATTATCCGTTACGAAAAAAATAGAAATACTTTGAATTTATTAATGATTCTAGTTCACACGGTGACTCTATATGTGCTGAGTCTACCCTATAAAATTCAAGTGAATCGGTCAAACCGTTCTTGAGATATCTTGGAGACAAGCCCAAAAATCACAGTTTTGAGAAAAACGCGTTTCAAGTTTCAAGTACGGTTTAAACTATGAAAACCGTTACTTACCATCAATCTGCGATGCCTGGTTTGAAAGTGCCCCACTACTCAACTCAGCGTTCCGAACATATGTCCGTTATAACGGCTGTATCTTTACGACTTCGAATTTGAAATAATCATTTTACCAGCATATTCTATACATATTAAGGAATCAATTTATACAAAAAAATCGATTCTTTGAACCCATCACGCAGGTGGCCCCTTAATTTACCAAATTCTGTAAATTAGAAATTTGATATAGCTAAAAAAGAAGTGGAAGAATTATTTTTCTTTGAAAAGTAAATGCGTGTCAATTTATTAACAATCCAATTTAATTGCAATATAAATCAGTCTGAGTACGTATAAAGATGTATTTTTCAAGTGTGCCTATTAATTGTTACAGGAAATAGCAAGTCAACAGGCGGAATTGCAAGCCGCCGGTTGCGTACTGAGAACGTCTTCTAGTGCCACGTTGCCGCCGTCGTACGACGCGCTGGTACCGCCGCTGCCGACCGGTTCCGACGCGCCGCCCCCCTCGTACGAGGAGGCGATGTGTCTGATCGACTCGACCCACAAACCGGAAGTGACGTGCACCTCGCAAACCACCGGATGCGTACAGGTAGTCGTCGTCAGCAATAATACCACCAACAATAACAACACCAGCAGTGGCAATTGCGACATGTCTAAGCCGTAGCCAACCCCTCGGGGCAGTCACATAACGCCATCCACAGCGACGTCCTATCATGTAATGCATAAGTTGTAATTATGTAAATGTAAGTCGTAACAGCGATATAGATCTGTTGTACGTCTGGAAATGGTTTCTGTATTCTTATGCTGCGTCGAATTTGAGCTGCTGTGAAACAAATGAGTGCTTCCTTTTATGTTATTTATATCAAGTCTACACTATGTTTTAGATCGATCGTGATTTTGGCTAAACTTTATTCCATAGACACGCGTCATTTAAAAAAAGGTTCCTCAATGTTTTTTGTCATACGACGCGGTCATAGCATTTCACACGGCTATTATTCGATTTGATTTTGTGGAAGCTTTGTTTCCACTCCTACGACGTGTCTTGGCGAGATTGATCTTAATGTTTGTCATATTATCTCGTGCCGTGGAAACGTAACTATTTGTTATTCCTCGGGTTGATTCGATCTTTCCCGTGAAATGTCATTAAATTCTTGGGCATCAAACGCTTTTAGATCCTAGTGATGAATGCGCGGTTTAAAATGAGATACTTAACTATGCACGTGCGTCTATGGTGGACCTCAGATTTCGGATAATAAAATCCACTATTTAACTATTTCTATTATCTTCCTCTACAAAAAAAATATGTAAAGGCCTTTAATATTATTCTGCTGAACAGATGACCATTTTATTAGGATCGAGAAACTGAGTGTTACAAAATCTTCCGTTTAAAAACAGTAGCTACCTTTATTTTACGTAAAGTAATAAAATATGCAGCACCGACCCTGGGGTAGAGCGAGAGGAGCGGTCCCTCTAGATTCTAGAATCTAGGCGCCAGGTGGCAAGGGGCGCCAAAAATCCAAATGCGAAAACTTTCTTAATGTTAAAGAAGCAGAAATATAATAATCAAAACTAATTAATTTAACTTAAATTCAACAAATGTTGATATTTGCAATAAAGGTTTATTAATTTGCGTGAAGTGAAAGCGTCGACCAAAAGGCGCTGAAAGACAATCTCGCTCTACCCTGATCAAGGGCTAAATATGGATATTTTACGACCAAGATTTTACAAATGTAAAAAAAAAAATGAACTGAACAACGCTGTCCTATTTTATCTTTGAACCCATTTTTTTGCGACGGCGCGCTTTGGAACTGAGTTGTTAATATTACTGTAATATCTGGCTTCCACTCAACTCGTAGTTCCTACTGTTAGGTTCATTGGTTAGGTTAGGATTATATTAATATTGTGATATAAGTTGGAACAATACCGACGCAGTGTAAGAATCAAAGCCGGATCGGTTCCAGAATGAAAAAATAAAGCAGATCAGGCAACAAGGGTTAATTTTTTGGATAGCTCTTACTTAGACACTTCTGTTTAACCGGATTTTTTTTTTTAAATAAACAAGCATAAGAGCTATTTGCTGTTAAATTTCTGCTTCAGATAATTATTAATTGTAGACTTGTTATGTCCTATTTGAGAGGATTTAAAATCTTAACAGCGTTATTAATGAAATCTCTAATCGTTCTTTTCAAGCAGATCTTGTCTTAATTTATTTTGTCTGTATGTTACTAAATAAGTGCCACTTCACTTGATCAGACTAGCTCAAAAATGTGATATTAAGAATAATTGCATATCGTATTTTGCAATTTCTAATGATCTGTTAGTCAGTATTCGGATTTAGTTCTGGTCGCCTGGTGAGTGGTGCACTGGGGCGGATTTCCAAATAGGCACCTAGGCAAATTTTTGTAGGCGGAATTTTTTTCCGTGGTCACTAACAATCAGAGCTAAGAAAACCACTGAACCTAAGTGCTTGAAGCATCGAGCACTTACCAAAGCGCTTAAAGCAACAAGCACTTTTATTTTGAAAGCTGCTTAAAAGCATCGAGCAATTACTAAAGTGCTTTAAAGCATTTTCAAGTAACTTCTTAAATCTTAACTTCCAAGATTAAGTTATAATATAAACTTAGAGACATGAACAATATTTCTAAGTTTGGACATAAACAAGAAATTGATTTCTAACATCAAATGAAATAAGAATTATGAAAGATCGACGAAATATGTTTCATTAAACTTTGAAAGTGTTTATTAGACATTGGAAGTGCTTATTAAGCATTTAAATAATTGATATTTGGAATTAAATATATTTATTTGAAATTTCCAAATTTTTTTTCTTAGTGTAGGCGCCATATTTGTAAATCCGCCTCTGGTGCATTTGTGAATGGAATATTGATTCAGTAATAACTGAAATAATACATTCAAAATAATTGTATCAAATTGTTGAGCATTTCTCGCTGTTTGAAATGAACGTTTTAATATTTTAAATATACTTATTAAATTAAATATACTCTCAGACAAAACCCTTGTTTCAAATGCTTGAATAATTTGTAAAAATATCTGATTCATTTAACTGTTCTGGTTTAATTTTTGTGTATTTTTGTTGTTTTTTTTTAAGTTAAGGGTTGTTTCATAATTCGTATTTATTTATTATTATTTTCGTTAAACGTTTTATATTTTTATATACAAATCGTTAATAAACGATTTAAAAATGAAATTTTATTGTAGTTTGATAAGTGCCATTCAGAAAATGTTGAAAATTAATCATATCTAAGAACCAAAAGAGTTCAAGAGAATTAAATATCAAATAGGCAGATCTGTTTTGCTTGTAAAATGTAAGTCATATTAAATATTTTCGGAATGAACATTAAAAAAAATTAAAACTCTTTTATTTAGTACGTATGTTACCTATAATATCATTACATACATATTTGCTGAACACTCATATTTTACATAAATGACTTTATTTCCTTTTTAAAGCTTTGGTTATTAAATTTAGCTAAGTTAAATCGGATGATCCAATCTGCAGCTGCGGTAACTCATCTGTGGCAGACAAACCATAATTTTCTCTGTCATATATCGAATGAAGACTTTTAAGATATGCTGTGACTTATTAATAAATATAGTGGGTTTAATATTTGAATCAACTGAAATATCTAAGTAAAGTCATTTATTTGACATTGTGTGAGTTAAGCGACATCATTTTTAATCATGTAAGCTGGGAACATATTTTTCTGTTGTGTTTTATCGCAACGTAATGCGGATCCCTTGCACCCAGATTTTCGTCACACAAGGCTACTAGATTACAGAGATTGCCTCGTTCCATCTGACTAATCAGCGTAAACGTGGGAATGACGTCAACTGACGGATCGTTCGTATTTTTATCAACCTATAACCCGAAACAATTCGATGCAAGCCTTCCAATACTCGGGACGGTACAGCACTGACCGTTTCAAGATAGAATCTCAGATAAACCGAGCATCAAGGTCACGAGAATAAGGAAAGTTCATAATAGAGAGTTATACTTCTGGTTATTTATTTATTCTTGTGACATAAGTGTGTTCACGGTACGCACGGAACGCAAAATAACACAACGGAGAAATATGTTCCCAGCTTTATAGGTAGATATTGTAGATTATAGACGCTCGACTTTTCTCATTTGTACTAGTAATAGTTGTTAACGACAATAGTATTATAATAAATTTTCTCATCTCAAATGTTAAAAACGCACAAAAATCATATCTAAAAAATGAGTGCTTCAATGAAATATCTAGACTTCATTATCAATTTTTTCCTGGATCGAAATTCTTTAAGATAAATATTCTTCACCACAAAGTTGAAAAGATAGTTACGGTGTAAATCTAGTCGAGGCCACAAAATCAGTTTGACGAAGATTTATTGTTGAATTGCTCATCACTAATTACTTAGAGTGATTATCAGAGCTTACTAAAGTGCTTCCAAGCATCAAACATTAAGCATTTAAAAGTTCCTTCTATCTTAACTTCCACCATTAAGTTACGATATAAATTTTAGACATGAACATTGTCTAATTGATGGAGAAGTTTGAACTTAAACAAACAAGAAATTGATCTCTATCATCAAACGAAATAAGAATTATAAAAAATGGATGAAATATGTTTTAATAAACTTTGAAAGTGCTTATTAAGAAACCCATAATGCTTACATGCTTAATAAGTAGCAAGTGCTCTAAGCATCGAGCATCTGTTTTACAAAAGGCTTTAAGCAAAATGCTTTAAGCATTGAAGCTTGAAGCATTGTTACAATTACTAAGTCTCGGCATCGCCCAGTTCTGATGATTGCTATAAAGAATTTTTGATTAAATAGTTTATTATACCACATCTATGACAAAATATGTAGTTTATTAATTTATGAAAAACAAACACTAAAGAGATAAAAAAGTACGTATTTTCAGTTTGCGTATTTTTTGCGGGTGAAAGCGAGAGCACCCAATAAAAATATCAGTTCAGTTATTATTTTGTTTTTATTTATATATATTGATCGCTTGTTTCACTTACAACTTTTTAAACAAGTTATGATTCAAGTGACTAAACTTTTTCCTTGGTTAAAGTCAAGTATGTGTTGTTATTTAAAAATATCGTAGATACTTGTTCATTGTTCAATGATTATTACTGAATACTCACAGTTAATTTATTTTTCAAGTGTAAAATATGTTCCTAGCGCTCGCCTGAATAAATAAACACACTTAAATCAATGTGTATAGAAAGTAGATTTGTCAATGTCATTACAATTGTTGAACGGGCAGACGTGGAACATTATTAAAAAACGAATTTATTATACATCGATGCAAAATAACGTCATTGCTAATTGGTAAACACGAATTTTCTGATAAAAAAGGCAAATGAACCAGACGCTTAAAAACCCGTTTGGCCGTTATGATATTTTTAATTTTTATAATAATTTTTATAGCTATTTTATAGGGAAAAAAACGTGCTACAAACGTCATCATTTAGAGATTTTGCGTAATCAAACGACCCTGAAAAGGAACCAGTTATCAATTCGTTCAGTAATAAATATTAACAAAATATAGGTGCCTATATACAGTAAGACCTCGCTTAACGCTGCTACGTTTAACGCGGTTTCTATAACGTAAATTATGGATCACTTTATACAAAATGATTCAAATGTTGATAGAAGTTCAAAGGCAAGACGACGTGTCATTGATGCAATATCTTGCTATCGATAACAGCTTGCTTAACGAAACAGAAAAAAGGCAAACGACATTAGATGACTTCTTCACAAATAACAAAATATGTTAAATGAGGAACCTTCCTCATTACAAACATAACTTACTCGAACTTTTATTTGATTTTCATAAATGTTTTATGAACAAAAATCGATATTAGCAACAAATAAATCTATAATTAATCTGATAAGAAAGTATGTTACAAAATTTAAAAAAATCTACATTTTCTTATTCTCGGTTCTGTTTCAATTATGCATATTATCTACGTATTAAGATGACCTCGTTTAGCGCTGTTATGTACAGCGCGGGAACTTATTGGAACGTATCTCCCGCGTTAAGCGGGATCTTACTGTAATTCAAATTTAGATAGTGAATGTGTAATGATGAAATAATCGCCAACAGTAATTTGACCGGTATCAAATGAATATCGCGTTATCCATTCGAGTTACGAATGCACAGTACAAACGTGTTTTATTTCTTAGTTTAAAGATTTAATTGGCACAACTAGCGTTAAACTTAAATTTTATCCAGGATTTAGGTATTTGGTTTGCTTTCTTAATTGTTTTTTCACGTTGACAAATCGACGTTTTTTAAATTTAAATTTTGTCAAAATTTATAGATAATGTGGAGACGAGAAATATTGTCAAATTTTGATCCAGTTTTAAATCTGCTACTAGTAATTTTTCTAATATATCTATTTGTAAGTCAATATTTTCTCAGAAAAAAAAATTATGTAATGCAGACTTCGTAGGTACTTCTGTCTACAAAATATGAAGACCGCAAACTGTTTTGTGATTCGTTTAACTGAGACCTTAAGCTATAAGACAACATATGTTGCTGGACCACGTTTGGTTCTTTAGAATCTCTCCTCACCCTCAAATCCCACCCCCACACAATTTTTGTTAAAGACGACTTTTACAATCTCCCGAATCAAAATTTCAAAAGTCCACCCAGTGCCGAATTTACTGAACTCCGACCCAGGGGCTCCCACAACCTAACACAAAATTAAATTTCTGAAAAAAATATATATATGTATATAAATTATATATACCGGGTGTCTCAGAAATCGCGCACCCAATTGTTGGGATCGAAAGAGAAAAATATTCTGAAACCCAAAAATCCATGTTTGGAATTTTTTGATAACGTAGTTAATTAGTAATTAATTAATTAAAGTACCCAATCAGGAGCGCACTACAGAAGAATAAAAAGTGAGTGGGGAGGCAGTAGGGGACGTGAGAGTGAGACGCCAGAGAGCCTTGACAAGACAGATATACACTGTATATATTAGTTTTTCACGTATATTTCATTAATGACTAAGAAAAAATTTCACTTTATCAAATTGCATGTCTTTTAATAATAATAATCCAGTCTTGATCTCCTTTGTGCCAATGGGCCTTGAATTATCAAATGCGGCACCGAATTTCTACCCCTGCGGTGGGAATGATTAAATCTGTTTACCCTTTTTCATGTCTTTAAAGGTGGAATTTCGAAAATAGTGGTGTATCTTCTAAAATTCCTGTTTCAAAGTTGCTGCAGTAACTTCCGCAAAACTATAGGGTGACGCCAGAACGCGGTCCTCATATTTTGCATACGGTCTAATAAAAATGTCTGATTACTTACAGTATTGTTAATGTTTAAATGAATCATTAAATAAATTGCATCAAAAGTGTCATAAATTCATAACAAATTATCACTTCTGTGATTTGTATTTTAATTGAAAACAAACAGTTTGGATAGTAAATAATAAATATTTTTAGATTAATAATAGAATATTAAAAAGAAGTTTAAAAGTAAATAAGTTATTTCAGGTCTAGTTTTTGAACATTTAAAAACTTTGGCACAAATATTTTACTATCTTAAAAAACTGCTCATTAAATTTGCTATTGAAATACTGTTTTAACGCTTGACTATTGAACAATTTATATACATATATATTATTTAATATTTATAATAAAAAGAGAATTATTAAATAATAAATATACATATGAAATTTAAGAGAAATTATTGAATATTAATTTTAAAATTGTACCTAGTGCTTTATTACAGATGATTATAGCATTAAAATAATACGGAATTTGCCCTAGAGTCAGTTCCAAGCCAAAGACGAAATTAACAATATATTATTGTAGGTATATAAACTAAATTAAAACTATTTTTCATAAATTATTGTACCTTATGGCAGTGAATTTTGTTTTTTAATCAATGTACCTAATTTTTTTCTCAAGTCATAAAACTATGAACATTATCTTAGCATAGACCGGATAACATGCAAAAATAATGTAGATACGCCGTAGCTTTTACCAAATAAAATGAGTCCTGAACTTACGTTGTCTAATTTAGTTTAGAGTGACTACAGTAAGAGTGTGGCCAACAGGTCACGTGACCTGGCCATATTGAACCATTTTATACGCAGCGTACAGCTGTCGACTACTTCTCTATATAGAGTAATCGCGCAGGCGCTACATTAGCAGTGTCCACCAGTCGCGTCTCAATATGGCGGCGATCGGATGCATTGGCCACACTCTCACTCTAATTTAGTTAGTTCAGATACGCCTTTAATTTCAGTGTAAAGCTAAGGAACTAAAAACGTTACAATAGAGATTAGCTTTATGTAAAATACCAGAGAAGTATGGAATGAAGATTTGCAATATCGCGTCTAAGTTATTGTTTGTATAATATATAAATTCATAAGCGTAAAGCAATAAAACATGTTTTAGGAATTTATTCGAAAAATCAAAAGCGCCAACATGAGTGATTTTTTTTTTTAATATAAAATGTCAACTGGAAAAATAATTGGTGTGATTTGACTGCTATTTATTAAAATATAATTTTGAATTGCAAAATAATTATCACTTTCACGAAATTCAAATATGGATAGATTGCTTCATAAACAGAAAGTATAGTTTCCTGTTAAAACAATATGCTAACTTCTCTAAAAACAACAACTTTAAAATGTTTTTATTACTTTGCGCTTATGAAGCTATCAAAAGCTATTTTTTTTTAAACAGACATTTATTATTATAAACTTGTCTTTATGTATACACTTAACTTTGGTGATTCTGTACGTATATTCTGTGTATGTTCTGTCTATTATTGTGTTTATGCTTTTCCTGTGCTTATAATTTTCAAATATTAATTGTACCTACCTATATTTTTAATATTGAAAAAAAGTTTTTGAAATTAGTATCTTTGGTTTTTATTTTTCATGTCCATGTTCCAAATGAAATTCCTATAATGTTACAAAAACCCAAAATAATATAATAAATATTATATATGTTGATTTGGTAAACTGAAACGAAGCATATTCTCTCAGTTTCATTGTCTACTCATGTACATTCAAAAACTTGATAAAACCTTGTGATATAACTAATTAGACCCTATATAGACGTTCTAAGCCTTTTAATTACAAATATTATGGGACGTAGATACATTATATTTAAATTAATTTTATTTCCAATGTATTTATTTTTGTTTAAAATGTTCTAATGACTGCAATATTTATACTCTTTTAGTCTATTTGCCCCAGCACATTTCCTGAGGTAAGCAATAACCGCTATCCACCAAGTCTCATATCAGTGGTGAATGGTAATACAGAGGACTACTAAATCTTGCTCGTGCTTCTTGTTGTAGTTGCTTTGAGGTTACAAACGTCAAGTTACTAATGTGCAAAGTAAAAGTGGATCTACAAAATGTTTTTAAATAAATTAAAAATAGGTTTTTTTCTAAATGTTTCGAAAAATTTGGGGACTAGAGAAAACCAATATAAACTTTTATGCAACCAGCTAGTATGCATTTTGTAAAATATATTTTTGAGGTTATACTTTTGTTCACATAAATTGATACAATATAATTTTCAGGCAAAATTGACTACAGAAGCAAATGTTTCACCGAACGCATCGAGTGGTGATAGCACAATCCATAAAGAAAAAACAATAAGCAAAGCGATGAAAGCTTATCTGGAAAGAGCCAAGGCTCATGATGAATTTATGAAACAGCAAAATATTGAGTACCAGATAGGAAAAAGACATCTAGCTAACATGATGGGCGAAGATCCAGAAACATTTACTCAAGATGACATAAATGTAAGTACTCTAGTTAACTAGCTTTACTCAACAATAAAATACAGACTCATAGTTGCTTTGATGTTATATAAAGACTTTTTAAAACTTAATAATAGTAGATTATTGTACAGTAAGTTAAGCAATATATATCCCTTTTTATTTTGTAGAATGCTATAGAATACTTGTTTCCTTCTGGTTTATTTGATAAAAAAGCACGGCCATTTTTGCTGCCGCCTGAAGAAGTTTTTCCACAAAGAAAAGCGGCTGAATTTGATGCGTCTGGAAGACCGCATCATTTTTTGTTTTATACTGGAAAATCAAATTTTTACCAATTATTATACGTAAGTTATATTTTATTTCATTATTGGTTAGCTTAGTCGTTATACTATTTTTAATTGATTTTTCTTTCATTGCATATTTTGTTGCATACTTATTTACTACACAATAAAGTAACAAAAATAATCGGTCAAGTGCGAGTTGAACTCGCGTGGAAAGGGTTCCGCACTATTCGGTTTTCCTGTAAACAATGAATGAGGCTTTATGTTTCCTATTTTTTTGTCAAAATTTTAGGCTCAGTAGTTTTGGAAATTAGGGGTGGAAAATTTAATAATAAATGTTACAAAAAAAACGAACAAATTTTCTTATTCTCAGTTCTGTTTCACTTATGCCTAATATCTACATGTTAAGATGACCTCACTTAGCGCTGTTTCGTATAGCGCAGGAACTTATTGGAACGTATCTACGGCGTTAGGCGGGGTCTTACTGTAAATGTTTTTTTTTTAGTAGTTTCTAATTGTCATTTTTTTTTGTAGGATTGTGTAACCCACTTGGACAATTTAAATAAGTTTGAAGATAATATGATAAAAAATAAAAATCAGGCTGAACCAGGAATGCAGTAGTAAGTAATAAATAATAATAAAGCCCTGTATATCCACGTTTTCATGTATATTAGAGGTTACAATGTTACAAGAAACGGTGTTGAAAATACATACATGAATTCGACTGTATTGCGATAAGTTGCTTGCAGCGCCAGTCCTAGGGTAGAGCGAGAGGAACGGCCGCTCTAGACGACAGGTGGCAAGGGACACCAAAAAGCCAAATCAAATGCGAAAAACAATTTCCAGCCCAAAATAAAATTTTTGATGGAGCCTTTTGAGAGGCGCGGGGGCAATATTGCCAGATCTGATTTGTAAAAATACATAGGGTGACGCTAAAAAATCCGAAGATTTCCAAAGATTGCCTCTAGGTAAATTCATAGGTCTACAGTGTTGGGGTTTGCAATTAAAGTTGATTTTTGAAAATTGGGGACTTATTATTTACTTAACATAAATAACAATAATGCGTTTAACGTCCGTTTCTCGACTTAATGTCATAACAGACGCCATTCGCACCATTACTATTTTCCATTTTACCACTTACCGTTGTTTTCTACATTTTTTAAAACTTCAATTTATTTAATAGCTATGGGCGAATGAAGGAATTATAGGAAATTATGATAGGGTAGGTAATTTTTGAACTAGGAGTTTTGATAGGTAATCGGCCATGGCCTGAAATAAGGAACTATCTCGATATTTATCTGAAATTAATTGAGGGAAACCATGGAAAACCTCAAATAAGATGGCCAGTATAGGAATTACCGTTTCTTGGCGAGAGGCAGTAGGAAAAAGTCCCAGCTACATCTGCCCCCGCCGGGATTCGAACCCGTACCTCCCGAATGCGAGTCTAGTGCTGTCACCACTACTCTACCCAGCTCGGTTACTTGACATAAAACCGAAGTACAGTTTCCGTGAAGTGAAAGCGTCGACCAAAGGGCGCTGAAAGACAATCTCGCTCTACCTTCAAGGGCTGGTTGAAACAAAAAACTACGTATAATTTGTTATTTATTTTAAAATAATTTTTTTTAGTGACCCCTCTGGTTCTGTGTGGCTTGAAAAAGATAAATTGAACAGAAAGCTAATGGAAGAAATAAGTGATAAAGAATATAATGCTTTTATTATTGTAATGGATCGTTTGATTCAACATCCGTACAGCGAGAAATTAAAAGAATTTCTAGAAAATTATCGTAAACCTCTTATGTCTGAAAAATCTGCAATAGAAGTAGCAAAGCCACAATACGATAAAAATGGCGTCGCTTACGTCACAACTTATGGTATGTACCAGAGATAAATAAATAAATCAATTTATTTAAGATCTTTACAGCTATCAATTCGTCAATACAAATTAAAATTTACATTAAAACTATAAAAAATGAGTGAATTTCGCGTGAACTATTTTATGGATGGCCCCAAAACAGTTTCGGTTCCGTTTAGTATCATGTAACTTGAGTGGTGGATAAGTTTTGATTTTCTTATTTTTGATAACAATATGATAAAAAATAAAATTAAATCAGAATTAAATGAAAACAACTCGAAACTGAAAAGTTTTAACGGTATAGTTCTGATTACAGTTTTTTGCAATCTCTGATAAACCACCAAAAAGAATATAGTGCATTTATATTGAACGTGCAGGACCACAAGCTTTGTTTAATGACATTTTATTTCGGTTTTAGAGTGTTTACGAAAAACAGCAAGAGGTCATGTAACAGTTCGTTCTCCGGGAACAGGAAAGATTACCATTAACGGAGAAGATATTCGTTACTTTGGAGATGTTCAGTGCAGAGAACAGGTCAGTTTTTTGTATTTTTAAGAAACTATAATTTATCTAAATTTTTATTTATAATCTTTTCCAAATTTATAAAAAATATTCATAATCCATAACGATAAATTTCTAAGATAAAAACATTATTTTTTGTCCGTTTACGATCGGGGTTCCATGGACGCGTTAATCGTTTACTGACATATACGTTAGAAGTGATTCAAATCTTCAAAAAAAAAATTTTTTAGCGTTATTGAATTTTTGAAAATGCTTTAATAAGTGTAATCGTGTAGAAAACATCTTCAAATTACAATATATATTTTTTTTTCATTATTAAGAGTATGTTTAAAATTATGAACAATGTAGTTTCATCAACAAAATTGTGAAAAAAGTTTCAGTGTCTCGACTTTTATCAATTGTCCGCTGCAAAATCTACAGATCACTATTTCTCATATTATCTCCTACATCATACTGCCAGGGCTGCGAAAAATCAAAAACTTACAACCCTGCATGCTGCCATCTGCAGTCTGATTCGCAAATAAGTCTACGTTCCTTCTATTTATAATAAATTTTCTGCTATAAATGAGTCATTTTATATATTTAAAAATTGTATTTCAAAAGTCTATTCATTTTATGCAAGATTTCGGTAATGGGCCGGCATTTTTTACAGTGCCCAGGGCGACGCTAAGATTAAATCCGGCCCTGGCTACCTGCTAATTCAATCACTTAAGTAGGTACTTAAAAAAATTCAGTGTGGTAAACAAACATTTTAATTGTTCATAAAAATTAATTGGCAGTAACTTAAACAACGTTTGCTAATGTTAATTTATTTAGATACGGTAACCAAATTTACTTATCCGTTTATAAGGATTTAAAGTATGATAAATTGAGTTAATTAAAAAAAATTGTTTGTTTTTTGTCATTTGTGTGGTACACGGGGAAAATTTTACATAAGACATTTGAGCGATTTTTCCCTTTCTAAAATATGTTGTTCTCTAACTCGAGATATATCAAAATTTGACGATTAATGAAATTGTAATATCAATACAACTTTTGGATTTGTTTTACATCAAAATCAGAAGACCTAGAGTCCTTACTGAAAGAAAAAAAATATGTATAAACTTCATCCATATAAGCTCGCGGAGGAAGTGAAACTTCTTTAGAGCTGTGAACTCGTTTCATTCATGCATTATTCATGTTGTTTTACCAAGGTTTCTTTTATATTTCCCCGCCATTGAATCGTTTTTCCTTTAACGTAACAAAAAATTTTAAACAGATATCCCCTCGCTAAAGAAGTTTCACTTCAAAAAACGTGTGAGCCTCAGCCATATAAGCTCGCGGGGGAAGTGAAACTTCTTTGGAGCTACGAACTCGTTTCATCAATGCGCTATTCGTGTTGCGTTACCAAGGTTACTTTTATATTTCCCCGCCATTGAATAATTTCCCCTTTAACGTAACATTTTTTGTAACATGCGCCAGAATGCATCTTACGTTCTCTCCGCGGGCCATTGTAGGTACTGGACACCTTCTAGCGATCTGATATAAAATAAATAAAAAAAAAGAAGTTAATTACTACATTTAGTTCTCTTGTCGTTTTCGGCAAATAACAAAGAATTGGAAAAATAACTATTAATCATAAAACAATAAGTATACTTACGTGTAAAAGTGAAAAAAGTATTTATTTGATGTGACATCTGGTGCTGCATAGGTTAGCATTTAAATATGCGGTTCAATTTGTGTGGTGCTTAAACGCAAATTGTTTTCCAAAATATTTATTTATAATAGAAAACAGTATCACGGGTAATTGGAATAATGAAAATAAATCAATTTAAACACTCATTGATTGCAACGTTTCGTCTTTTTTTTATTAAGACTTTTTCAAGCTCTAAAAATTTTTTACAAAAATTAACATTCATATAATAAAAATATTAAACATTATGGATTAAATAATTTTCTAAAAATATTTTTATTATATGAATGTTAATTTTTGTAAAAATTTTTTGGAGCTTGAAAAAGTCTTAATAAAAAAAGACGAAACGTTGCAATCAATGAGTGTTTAAATTGATTTATTTTCATTATTTCAATTACCCGTGATACTGTTTTCTATTATAACATATATCTGGAATTGAACTTTAAAGATGAATATTTATTTATAATTTCTTCTAAAATTCTCAGGGGTCGGATAGAAATTTTTCGCGGAATGAGGGTTATCCATCGTTGTTTTATATTAACGTAATTCGTTTTCGTAATATATTATTTAACAGTTTAGTCCCTTTTTCAGCTACGTCCCTGACTTAACATTTTCCTATTCAGATAATAAAACATTTGATCTGTATCACAATAGTAGATATATTACTTATATTAGGGCATGAAGCAACCTTTTAACAATTGGCTGCGATACAATGATTAGATTAGGGCACGAATTTCAACAGTCTTGTTGAATTGAATAGCTTAAAATATGTAGGACAATTTAAAATTAAGCTAAATTCTCGCCGTAGTTTTAGAAATGTCTTTGTTGAAATTTGTCAGAGACTGATTATTACACGTTAGCAATCAATTTTGGCGTTTATTAGAGCTTTTCAGGGTTTCGTACATCCGTTGAAAAACAAGACCCTTATAAGATCATTCTCATGTCTTGTTTGAACGCCTGTTATTATTAAAATTTATTACACGACCTCAGGGCTTAAAGATGAGCGCGTTATATGTTATTTTTAATTGATAGTAACTTAATAAATTCACAAACATATACAACACCTGTGTCTAGGGAGTCATGGACATCGAGTTTTATCGTGACAAAGAGGACATTGTGAAATATTTAGAAGGTGATAAAGTTTAAATGTGAAATTTTAAACAATCCGTCAATTTTACCTATTATAATGAAAAAACATACACAACACCGTTTCGCAATTTTTTCAAACAAATTATAGAATTTATTAAGAAAGATACGAAGAAATGAGCGCTCGTGTTATAAGAAAAAAACCGGTTAAGTGCGAGTCGAACTCGCGAGAAGAGGGTTCCGTACTATTCCGTTTTCCGTGAGTACTTTAAGACTTAAGATTTTCGTTTCAATTTTCCTGTAAACTATGGGTGAGACCCGACATTCTCTGTTTTTTTCAAAATTTTAGGCTCAGTAGTTTCGGAGATAGGGGGGGGGGGGATGGTCAATTGTTCATTTATTTTCTTAAATAACTTTAAAACTATTTATTTTAAAATTATAAAAAATATATATTTGAGACCCTTGTCACAAGTCCTTTTATTTGATATGTCACACGGTACAATTTGCCAAACTTTTTTTTTTTAATTTCCTAATTTTTCCCCAAAAAATGACCCCCATGTTCAAAATTCATTTATTTACGTTACACGTCCGTCTTATGGTCACCGACCTACCTATGTGTTCCAAATTTCAGCTCAATCGGTCCAATAGTTCGGCGCAAATTGGCTTTGACAGTGGAACGGACAGATACACGAGTGATCCTATAAGCCATAAGGGTTCCGTTTTTTCCTAAAAAAGACAAAGAGAAGTTTCGTTTTATTGCAAAAAATTAGGCAGATTGTAAAATATGCTCTCGGAAAAGTTCGAACTGCGGTCGCAAAATTCTTTTTCTTACTGTTTTTATTAGCTACGATTAAGAATAAAGTGTCACAAAATTTGGCCTTTGCTTAAAAATTTCGAAAAAGATATATTTTTGCCCAAAAAATTGATTAAAAAAACGTGCTATTCGTCAATATTTCTTTACAGCACGTCACGAGATTTCGTATCACGAGAAAGCAAATAAACATTTTGGACTTTTTTCTTTACAAACTTATGTAAAAAATGCTGACAAATTTGTCTATTCAATATTTTTTTTTTTCAAATTTAATTTCTTCTGTACGAAAATGTGTGTAAAACTTATGCTAATTTTCTCGTTTTTATCTGATTTTAAATCCTTTATTTAGAACAAATAAACTGTAAAAACTTAGCTAAAAGTCGCATGGGAAGAACGGTACATATTTCTAGTTTATTTTGTAAGCGTTAACATAAAAGATAGAATAAGATTTTTCATAGAAATGAGAAATTTCCGAAACGTAAGTTTGCGCATTTTACTTACACACACGTTCAACTGCCCGTAAGATAGAGCTAAGCGGGTGAAAAAGGGGACATATTCAACTGCTTAACAGTGTTGAATCACTTTCACACAGTTTGTGTTGAGACCCAGCGGTAAGAGGCGAGGTAGGCAAAAGACATATTATGGGTGTGACCTTCTTTAGCTCTGTCTCGCTCAAATCATCCGCACGTTTCAATTTTTGGCTGGTGCCCACTACGAGGCTAAAAGATGTTATTTCAAGGGTGCCGCTGTCAATTGATTACTCTACTTTTTGGAAATATTTTGAAGATTTAAAAAACTTTTCCGAAAAAGGAAGTGTCACTTTAGGTTTGTGATGGAACAGTTTTGTGAAATAAGTACGAATAAGGGCGTAGTGTGACATTGAAAACGTGTGTTTTTTTTGGCACAATTAATGCCAACTTTTTTCTAGTAAATCGTACATAAATTACAAAAGTAGTTCATTAGAGATCTAAATTTGTTCTTTATCTTCCTTATAGAGAAAGAATTTTTGCAGAATGGTGACTATAAGTCTACAATCAGTTGACAACCGAAGCTCTATTTTGGATTTAAATTCAGAGCGTTCCGACAGCCGCGGTGTTCTTTATTTACCACATGATTTCAGTGACGCTGCCAGTTCGATGCAGTTTTTCCGATTGTTCTGCGGTTTCAATGAGTCAGATCAATTTTAAAATGCATGGTCCAATGAGTTTTATTTAATGAATCGGATGAACATTGTTATTACTAGACAATATGGTATGATCTAATGCAGACATAATATTATGGTAGTCGATGAATCGGCAATACTTTGTCAGCCATTCAATTCACTCTTTTCATTTTGATATTGACATAATGAAGCCTTGACCAATTGATTTTGAAAAAACGAAATTAATTTATTAAATGAACTTTCAACACCTGCGGTAATAAATTATGTTTCGTTTGTAAACAACAATAAATTGTTTATTTTTTTTTTTAAATTCAGTAATTTCAATAATGCTAATGCCATTCAGAATGGTTGAGAGAAATGAATTTAGAAAGAATGAGGAGAGACGAGGTAGCAAATGAAATTTTCTGGAAAATTGCCTAGGATGCTCCTTTAGCGTTTGTCTTGTTTTAAGCGCTTTTAGTTATATATTGCTTCACAACAAACCCAGGTTCACCCTTAAAAATAAACTATAGAAAACAGTTTGGTCCAGTGGTTAGCGTGCTGGCTTCTTATGCGAACTGTCGTGGGTTCGAATCCTGCCTCTGCTCATGGATGTTTTGTGATGTCGTTCAAATTTTTAAGTGATTATGTTATTTGATGTAATTAAGTCGCTAATGACCCGAGTTGTGGAGCGTCTATAATCTACAATAAAAAAATAAATAAAAATAAACCGTGTACAGTATTAATAAAGCTTTTCATCGTTTTCATGCGCAAGCGTAGTCGCTATGGTTATGATTACGGTATTCAAAAGTTTCGGACATTTTTTGACACAATGGCTGACTTAAGAACGTTTTTCAATGTTAATTTAGATGGAAATTTAATTGAGGATGCTAAATTAGTGCACAAAACACACTTGTGCTCAATTGAGACGATGGTTGAAGTGCCACGATCGAAAAAACTATTGGAAGTAAACGAAAACTGGTTGAAACGGACTACTTTATCGTAAATCGTTGATTATCAAAAAATTATGTTCAAAAGTGGTAAAATTTTTTTCTATGGTGTTGTATCACCTCTTTAAATAATATTTCTTATGTAATTACTATTTACTTTATTCAAAATCATCACTTTTCAACAGTTAAAATGAAAAATGCCTGAAAAATATGGCGGAACTTGAAGCATGCGCATAAAAAAATTTCAACTATGAAAAAGTCTATTAAAATAAATGTGGAAAAGGGTATTTCTATTTTCAATAGGCTACAGTAGCGTAAAAAGAAATTGAACAAAAAAAAACTTGTCATCTGTTGGCAATGTACAGGTGTCAGTGAAACCTCGATGTGCGCATGTTTTTTGCGTAACATTTTTGCGGAAGAAATTTTTCTGTCTGACGATGTGATTGTGTATTATTAACGACATTACTTTATCATGGTATTATAGTAGGCGTCGAAAATTCAACAAAACCTGAATAAACAACTACGTAGGTAGCTCATACACGTGCTCTATATTCTTTGAAAACAGTGGCGTGATCAAGCATTCTTTCTTGATAATAATATGTTCAAAAAATAAAGTGTCGGAAAGTTTCCAAAGCTCGGTCCTAATTCAGGACCGAGCTTTCTTAACCCCTTTGACGCGAAGTCTGTGATACTCCGCTGCGTAGTTTTCCTACTGTTTTAGATCCTAGGGGGGGTTATTCTTCAATAACACTAAATCTTGCATGGAACATCGCATGCAAGATCTAATGCCATAGTTTAAAAAATAACACCCCTGGTGGCTTAGGCTTAGTATGAACTAGCATCCGTTGCAGTCTTTACTTTAAGTCATTTAAGCAGTTCAGTTTAATTTTATTATATGACCTGCCGCTTCTTAATTTCCTTTCTTAGTTTAAATCGTTTCTATAGTCATCTTTCCATTGCGATAACGGTGTCGGATTCAAATTACATACGGCGTCGTTGATCGGATTCATTGTTAGTATTTTACAGGTATAACAGACTGTTGAGAACTGCATGAGTGAATGTGTTCAGCATTTGACCCTCTAGCTATGTACACAACCACGTGCCTTGATAGTTGACCGTGCTGACGTCATAATAACAACTGACGTTACAAGTGCATGTTTTACATTCGCCTGAACATCTCTTCATTGTAGTGTGTATGTCATTGTTTGGTACGATTTATGCGTGCTTTAGAGACGCTGATGACCTCAGATGTTGAGCGTATATTAGCTACAATCTATCTATCATGCGTGCTATGTTTTCTCTGAATTGTGAAATGTAATTTGGTGACAAAATTATATCTGATTGCGTGGTATAGATTGAACTTTTTGGTCGGCAATAAAGCAAAAACGTGCTATTGTTAATGTCTTCATATTAATTTTGGAAATCGACAAATATTTTTTTTGTTTCTCAATTGATTTGTTTAGAAATTTTGTTCGGAATTCAGTTCGAAGTTTATACGTAGGAAACCGTTTATAATGGTTTGTTTAAATTCGGAGATTCGATTGCGTTGCTTGGGCAGGTGAAAAATGCGCTGACATTACGTTGCGCCACTGTAAGCGCCTACGTACGGCAGTTTGTAAAGTGCATTTGATTATAGTGCGAATAGCGGTATCACAGACCAGTTGGACAGCACATTTTGTAGGTGTGCTCGCTGCATTCGCGCTGCAGGTCCGGTATCTGTTTATCTATTGTTCGCAGGACCGATCTTACAGGCGATTGGCTAAAGATGACAGTAAAAATTTAATAATCGATCATTTGATTAATCGAACTGTAATAATCGATAATCCGATTAAATATCCGCAAATAATAGATTACTAACGGACCCGTGCGAATACTTGGCACCGTTAGTGGTCAGTTGCGTAACATAATAGGGCGATAATAAATTTTATTCGATTCAATTCAGAGATTTCAGTGCCACCACATCACTTAATATTACCGACAACTCTTAAAATAAACAGATTGCCACCAGATAGCGACATTTGTTTTTTCTGAATGTTATTTTCTGTAATGAAATTGTTAACATGTTTAAACTGTAATATTTTAGTGAAAACATTAGTTTTAAGATATTAACTTAGTTTTCGTCATTAGAGAGAAAATTAATTTCCAAAATGGCTTATCAAACATTAATTTTGATTCATTACTCATTAATTTTGATACTGTATTAAGGGAGATATTTCATACCGACAAAAAACACCTTTGAGAAATTATAAATACGGATTATCCTCCCTTACATATTATAAATTAAAGCCCCCCGTCACACTGAGTTTGTGTTTATCTGGGCTAATTTCAGAAACGACTTTTCATACAATTTTCATCAATAGAAGGAGGGATTATCTAGAAAGGTTATAGGCTATAATTTATCAACAATTTGCGAAAATAAACTACCGGTACGATGATATTTGTGAATGAAGTCGGAAAAAATCATCCCTTCTGAGAGTTTCCGTGGCGTGCGCTGCGTTAATCCTTAATCCGCCTCTGCTTACACTAAATTGATAATAAGATAAATTTCATCTGCTGTGTTGGAAAATATGGAACCACCCTCTTACGGTGAACTAACTATCCGAGCGGAGTGCAAAGTTACGCACTGTATTTTTAAAATGGCGTCACAAATAAATGTACGTAACTGAAACGGAAGTACGTATACCTTTTGTTAAAACTCTAAAAGGAAGTTACGTCATAACATCTTATTGCCGCGTTAAGAAGAGCATATATACATGACTTAATTGTGTTATAATAATAGGTACTGATAATGTAACAATAATATTATTTAAATCAGAGCCTGTATTTCAAAGGCGCTTGATTGTATGATGGGTCTCTGTCGTAATGCAAAGCTAGAGGTACGCATCATAGAAAACATCACGGCATAGAAAGAACGCTGGACATTTTACATATTTAAATGTGACAAGACGCAAGAATATTATGTACTCAATTTATGAGCGATATTAGGTGTGTTTGATATCGAATTCCAGTTCAAAAAGTGTTAACACCTTTTACTCTATTACGTTTGTTATGTACATAAGAGTAAGGTATAGTACGTGCCATGGATCTAAAAGGCTCAGAAGTTAGATGCAAATGGAGGTTTGCGCAGGTACAGTCGGTTGAAAAACTACAAACTCGCGCTACATTATTATTTTTAATTTTTCTTTAAAGATCTAATTCCTTGCATAAAATCATCCAAAAAAATATTTTTCGTGCTTGTCTATGCAACACTGTATTAGGCATCTTGATCAATTAACAACTAAAGAAACAACTTAACAATAGCGCACTGGACTGTACTTTATAGCAGGAAAACGACAATTGACAAGACAACCAGCGATAACCAATCACCGACGAGCGCACGTTCTGTGCCGGTGACTGGGAGGTGGTGGGAGTCTTCCTTTCCCACAAAACAACCAGGACGGCTCTAAAATATGCATTTGCGACGCTGTTTGTGACTAACTTCAGAACCTTTTCGTACCGTGACACGTATTATACACTAATCTGTGTGCAAGGTCGTTTTTAACCTATTGGAGGCCCTGGGCACTTTAGGATAATGGGACCCCTTCCCTTACATAAGACTAATTTTTTTTGAAAAAAGCGTAATTCATAAGCAAACGAATAATTAGCAAATACATTATTAAAAAATATGTCGATATATTTGTTGACAGTATTGGTTATCGGATGCTGATCTAACAGGAACTAGAGAGCCCCATCGATCGCGGGGTCCTGTGGGGTCGGTCTGTTTGGTATCTCATTGTCGGAGTAAACACTCGAGTCTTGAGCAGGAATACGTAGAGTAGAGTAGATCATGTGACGTATGTCTGAATTTGACAACAGCTTGTCTTTTTGTTCTAACTCTAACCTAAATCTAAATCTTGTGAAATCTGTCACTAGCCCGTTTGTTACAAATGTATACATGTGGTAAACTTGACGTACACTTTTCAGAGTAAATTTCAGTGAGTTATCTACTCTATGCTAATAAACCAAACACACATAATATAGTTTTTTGTTCTAGAACATGCTTTCTTCTGATTATTATCCTTGTCTCCGCCACTGGCACGCATGCTTACCATTTTACTCTTGTACCGTAATGCTCCGCTTAGAGCAATCTCTAGCTCCACCTAGCTCTAGACAAGAGATTCAACGTCAGCCGGGAAAGGGTTAAAATTAGATATTCGTGGACATTACAAACACGGTGGGGGTTATTAAACTTATTAGTCTACAGAGAACAACATATTTCTTCGTAATTAAACGAACTCCATTATTCTTTTCCTAACACCAATGGTAGTTTTCGAACTAAACGTGACCTTGATATGTTAACGGTTAACAGTTAGTCACTCAGCCTGTCAGGTATGTTATTATGCAAAAAATGTATTTACACACCTAATTGAAGATTTTAGATTTTAGAAAGGTGTAAATTTTCCATACAAAAGTGTTTGCCTGCTTTGAGAATAGACATAGGCACATTACAAGCGTAACGTAGATGACAGCAGGTACATAATGACCTAAGTTATGATTGGTTCTCACTATGGAGTATAGCAAAAACTAAATCCACGTTTTCCCTCTTAAAAATATGATCAGTTTTTCTATCTGTAATTTCTCCTTCTGTTGCAATATATTTTCTAGTAAAGTAGATTCACAAACTATTATCTCAGCATTTACAGTAAAAGTTTTTTTTACCAGTTCCGGATCTTTTGGAAATGCAAAACCTCTATAATTTGAACATTGGTAAACACAGCACATTGTTAATGTTTTGCACACATTGCTGTGAACTAGGGATGTCGAAAAAATACCGATATATCGATATTTTTTATTTGATATATCGATATTTTTGGGCGATATTTAATATTTCGATATAAAATTCGGAGTATCGAAACCGATATTTTTGTAGGTACTACTGCGACTGACTATGGCCGTTTAATTATTCCGACAAATCGAAAACTTCCCTGAAAAAGAAACATGTTTTTACATATGTTTTTGGAACGCTTTTAAGTGCGTTCCAAAAACAACAACAGTGAATAAAGCACATATCAAACACGTTTCTTTTTCACCGGATTTTTCGATATTTTCGGAATAATAAACAGTCAAAATGTCTATTCATGCAATATTTAATTTCATTTCTACAACATCTAGAATATTTTTAATTATTTCGATTTACACCTCAATTCATGCTGTACCAACAATTTTCTGTCGAATGTCACCTCTGGCACGCATCCCATAGGTTCACCATCCCTGGCTTTATTAATTGTTCGATTTATCTCTAAAATTATCTGCTCCTAAATGCATTAGACGTTTGATTAATAAACAAAAAGAAATTCTTTTCGTTGTTTTTGATTTCAGATAAATATTTATTAGTTGATTTATTAGAAATAATGTCCGTTAATTGCTATTTGAGATTATCTTGAGCTAGCCAATATGTATACTAAATTTCTTCGAGTGCCAATGTTCTCTTTCAAATTGGACCGATATATCGATATTTTTAAAAAAATATATCGGTACCCATATCGATACTTGAAAAAAATATCGATACGATATATATCGATACTTTTTGGCACTTCCGACATCCCTACTGTGAACTATTGACAGACTGAGGTTGTTATATAGCTGGCGCCCCTCGCGGTAATATTTGGCAGTGCCCGTCCTCATTGAGTCAACATACTTTTCTATTAATATTGTCGCGAATTTTCATCGGTACCGTTTCGCGCGTGGTGACATACCTGTACGAAAGCCACGCATACCCACTGTATTGCCGTTCTTCCATCGGTGCATTGTTCTACGGCGACTGGCAGGCCAGCGATGTTCAAGACGACGATCATCCTGGTCGTTTCGAACTATGAATGCATACCGGTATTATTGTAATTCGCGCGCGGGTCATGTTTGGTCGACAGTTGAAGATCGCATTCGACCATTTCGTGTATCCATTTCATGTATACTGGTGCTGTTTTGTGATACATACATTGGCGGACAAATAGTGCGCAATTTCAAGGTCACATCGTGCTCCATCTTTGATAACGTGATTATATAATTAGTCAGTTATACGAAGAATAAGAAATCATTGTCGGTTCTTCGTTGCTTACGTTTATACGAATACATACAATCTATAATCATATTAAACTATTGTCAACTGTTTAGTGTATATGTGCAGACGTTGTTATTCTTGTTTTTATTTACACCGTTATTTTAACAATCAGTTTGGACAGTTTGAAATTAATTGTTTTGAATTTGTTTAAATCTTTCTACAGAATTCGTGATCGCAAATTGTTGGCACACAATAGACTCAATAATTTTTAATTAATTTAAGTGATTACCAAAAGTAAAGTCTCACAATTACAATTTTAACAATCAGTTCGACAGTTTGAACTTGTTTTGAATGTTTTAATTGCTTATAATAGTAGAATTTAACAAATCTTTTTAGAGAAGTCATATTCGCGAATTGTTGGTACACAATAGACGCAGCAATTTTTAATTTATTTAATAAAGTAAAATGAAAAGTGAATACCAAAAATAGAGTATCGTAATTACAATTTTAACAATCAATTCGACAGTTTGAAATTGTTTTGAATGTTTTAATTGCAAATAATAGTAGAATTTAACAAATCTTTCTCGAGAAGTCATGATCACGAATTGTTGGCAACATAATAGATGCAATAATTTTAATTCATTTAATAAAGTGAAAAGTGGTTACTAAAAATAAAGTCTGGCAATTGCAATTTTAAGTCAATTCGGCGTCGACAGTTTGAAATTGTTTTTAATATTTTAATTGCAAATAATAGAAGAATTTAACAAATCTTTCTAGAGAAGTCATGATCGCGAATTGTTGGCAACACAATAGACGCAATAGTAATTCTAATTCATTTAATAAAGTAAAATGAAAAATGGTTACCAAAAATAAAGTCGAGCAATTGCCATTAAAATATTCAATTGACTGATTTAATTTATTTAACAAATCAATGTCAGCACTGCGAAATTTCTTGGTTGCAAATGATTACCTGAATATAATTATTTAAGATGAATGATACTAAGTATAAATATTTACATTCTTGGAAATAAGCAACGTACCTAGTTTGGAGTTTGGACCTTTAATGAATATTATGATATTTTAAACACCTACTATTATGAAAAAACACAATTGAAATTACTTTTTTTTTACAATATTTTAATTCAACAACAATATAATATCCGGCTAGTAAGGTTCGTTGTGGTACAAAAAGCAATCAGTTAAATTTAAAGTGGATTTAAAATTAATAAGAACATTACCTTAAGTAAATGACTGTGTTAAAATATAATGTTAGAAAAGAACAATAAGTTTATGATAAAAGAAAATTATAGTGCCGTGATGTCACAAGTGATAATGTCATATCAAGTTAGTGTGTAGAGAAGATTAACAGAAATCAAGATGGAGCCGACATTTGATAACAACGGTTCGCTTTTATGAATTCATTTATTATTAACGGATTCATAAAATGTCTAATTGCACGTGGAAAATGCAGATGTAGCGTGGATAAATCACCAATCTTCAGGTAAGTTTAATTTCTTGTATTTTTGCGCATCTTTTCGTTATTATTATGTCTGTTTCCATTGAAACAGATATTTACCAATTATTTTATCTATTTATTTATTCTGTTTCTCATTATTATTTTAATTGTGGGTTTATTCTAATGTTATAGTCTCCTTGCATTAGTAAAAACAATAATATTAGTGATTCGCGTGCGAAACAATGAAACTGATTTGCGCGTCTCACAAGGTCAAAGGTCGTCCGGATATTTGCTTTGTGGATTTGCGTGCAATTTGTTATAGAAGATCGACCTTTTTATCATTCATAGAAATGTTCCATGTATAAAACATATTATAATTCATAAGGCTCCTGTTGGATTTAGGAGGAAAGCGCGTCATAACGGGAAAAGCGCTGTAACCGGAAAAATTCTTATATCCTACTTATTTCAAAAGTTTGGATATAGGTAAATATTATAGGTAGGCACATATTTTAAATAAGTTCCCAAGTCATGAATAAATTAAGAAAGCACAATTTCGTCATCTAATGCAATTTGTTTTTTTCCATTCGTCTACTACGGGGTTTTTCAAATAGAAATGTTCAATGTAAAACATATAAGGCTGCTGTTGGATTCAGGGGGAAAGCGCGTTATAACGGGAAAAGCGCTGTAACCGGAAAAATTCTTATATCCTACTTATTACAAAAGTTTGGATATAGGTAAATATTATAGATGGGCACATAAATAAGGAGTTTCCAAGTCATGCCTCCAAAATAAATCGAAATTCGTTTATTTACGTTATACGCCTGTGATGGTAGATTCAGAGAAAATAAACTGTGACAGCAGACACAAGAGTGTTCCTACACAAGGAGTATAAGGACTGTTTTTTTTTATACGGAACCCTAAAATTATGAAACATTGAAACAAGCTTATTGATCTTCATGCTTTCAATTTTTTTTTTCATTATATACGTAAGGAAAACCATTTTGAGATGTCTTTAAAGCAGAGACTAAATTATTACAAATATGTAAATACAACAACAAATTCTGAGGAATTTGTTAAGATAAAATAATTTCTCAATTTATTGTCTTAAATGAAACTTTACCTACATACCGTTCTGAAAAATATTTGTGATTGTAAACATGTAACTTGTATGGTTTAATTTTGTTTTTATAATATTTACTTCTTGAACACGTTGGCTTTTCCACTGTTTCATAATTTGTCAGATAAAACATCATACCTTGATACTTATTTCGTAAACATTGCATGCGTTTATTTTTGTGACGATACAAACTTGAAATACTAGTCTGTATAACATAACGGTTCAACTTCGCTAATTGTACCTAATTTTTGAAAACTGAACTTTTCACCAAAATTAGTCTGATAACTACCCTGTTTCTAAATAACCCTATTTTTTTCTAGTTAAATACCTGCACCCAGAAGAGTGAATGATAAATAATAGTTGCCAATTACTTTTAGTATGTACTACCTAAAACTTCCAGAATAATAGCCGTGTCTAGTTTTTTTTTTTTTTTATTTGAAATCAGTTTTCTGAATCAAAATTTATATTACTAGCTGCGAACCCAGATTCGCTCGGGTCAAGTAACAAGTGCATCGCATATTTTCGTATAATACCTATTATTCTATAAAAAAGTTCACTACAGCATGTAATAATTAATAGGTAATCTACAAATCCGGGCGAAGGAAATATCACAGAGTAAATTACTTATTTAACAATTAAATTGCATCCCGGCGAAGCTGGACCAGGACGCTGGTTAAATATTATTATTAGCAGACCCTGATTAACCCTTAGGCTAATTAGGCTGCAGCCTAGGGCGCGAGGATCGGGAGGGGCGCTAAAATCATGTCTCCGCATGCACTAATCTAGCATCATTGCATCTACCCTACATATTTCAACTAGACCTCATAATTAGCCTAGGGCGGTCAGAACTCTTGATCAGTCGCTGATTATTAGGTATAAAATGTGTTAACTTTGATCTCCTGATTACTGTAAAATAATTAACAAAAGTAACAATCTCGTTGCTGTTTAGTGTTGCCAAACAAAAAACTTCGTGTGAATTCCCATGAGAGAAATATTTGTTTTGTTTTCTACCTCAGTAAATTAATATCGCAATGTTTTTATTATCTTTACATTAATAATTTATAGTTATATATACTCAATTAGACAATGCTTGTCTGACATTATGTAGTATATATTAATATATATGGTATGCCATTCACAATAAAACTAGAAAAATAACTGTAAAGTGATGAGATAATCGACTTAATT
The DNA here is from genome assembly GCA_034508555.1 of Venustoraphidia nigricollis. Classification (NCBI taxonomy): domain Eukaryota; kingdom Metazoa; phylum Arthropoda; class Insecta; order Raphidioptera; family Raphidiidae; genus Venustoraphidia; species Venustoraphidia nigricollis. Next base: position 1,707,004 of record JAVRKA010000030.1, read on the forward strand.
CAGTATGATTCAGGATTTAAAAATCTGTCAAGTACCTACTGACAGTTAGACCTCGCTTAACGCTGTTTCATGATTACGCGGTTTAGCCACCATAACGTAAATTATGGATCAGTTTATATAAAGTGATTCAAATGTTGATAGAAGTTCAAAGGCAAGACAAAGTGTCATTAATGCAATATTTTGCTATTGACAACAGTTTGCTGAACGAAACAAAAAAAGGCAAACGACATTAGAGGACTTCACAAAAAACAAAATATGTCTAATGAGGACACAAACATAACTTCTTACTCGAACTTTTATTTGATTTTCATAAATGCTTTATGAACAAAAATTGATGAGCAGTAAATAAATAAATAATTTATGTGATAAAAAAGTATTTAGGTAACATTAAATGTTACAAAATTATTTCACTTATACCTATTATCAATTAACAGTTTATATTATTTTTCGAGCAGGGTGGATTTAAAATTCTACACTGCCTTTCTTATGAAGAAATATGTAGTTACAATCTAATGTCGTATCAAATTTTCGGACAGTGTTTTCTCAGTTTTTCACTCAGGCTAACAAACTAACAAATGCAAACGAAGCAGTCAGTAAAGGCTAGTACCAGATAAAAATTTGCGGCTATGGTAATATAAATTAACTAGTAAATTTACATTACCTTCGTGAAAAACGATAATTTAACTTCCGATATTTAGCCAGGCATTTCGGATGAGCAAAACTGATAATAATATAGTCGGCTTTGTTGAAATAATTAGCGTAGTTCCTTAATTAACACAGGCAAGTGTAACGATTTCCACCTCTTTAAAACTATTCGACATGCGTGGTTGGACAATGGACAGATGTATCATTGTCACTTTTATAACAGACCTGCTACTTTGTTGAGTGTTGACTTCGTTCATACTGAGTCACTTCACCTGCTCGTGTGTCAACGCACTTGTTTTAAGGTGATTGATCACTTAGATTGCCAAATATGCTCTCGGAAAATTTCGAACTGTCGTCGTAAAATTCTTTTTATTTCTGTTTTTAATAGATGTGATTAAGCATTAAGCTTCTCTACAGTTAGCTTGTTGCTTAAAACTTAAAAACAAACATATTTTGCCCTAAAAATTGAATAAAAAAATGTAATTCATCTTTAAAGTTCAATTCCAGATATAATAGAAAACAGTATCACGGGTAATTGAAATAATGAAAATAAATCAATTTAAACACGTTGCAATCAATGAGTGTTTAAATTGATTTATTTTCATTATTCCAATTACCCGTGATACTATTTTCTATTATAAAAAAATGTAATATTCGTCAATATTTCTTCACAGCACGTCACGAGATTTTGAATTACGGGAAGGCAAATTAACAATTTTAATTGTTTTATTTACAAATTTATGTTAAAAATACTGACAAATTTGTCTTGCTCAATAATTTCTTTCAAATTTAATTTCTTCTGTATGAAAATTTCTGTAAAACTTATGCTAAATTTCTCGTTTTTATCTGATTTTAAATCGTTTATTTCGATCAAATAAACTCTAAAAGTTATTTCAAAACTCAAAAACCATGATAATTTTATAGATAACTCTATACCTCTAGGGTGGCTAGTGTTTATACTTTGTTGTGAAAAAGTTATTGTAACTTTCTGAAATTTAGACAAAGTGGCGCGGCGTCACGGTCGGTAGATACATAAAGTAAAAACCCGGACGTAGTGTAAGTCATTGTGAAGCAGGGCTAAGTCAACGTGTGCTGAATGTAAAAATTATAAAAAGGAACTACTTTACTTCAGTTGATGATAATTGCAAAATTACATAAATAATATGACAGTTATAATAGTTGAATTAACAGCCATCTAATAATAGCTTATTAGAGTTCATAAATGCGAATAAATTTGCCCGTTCTTTCGCTTTTCTTTCTGAAACCATTCGGTTTACGCACACGATTTGTAAGGCTTGCTCCTAATATATTGCATATCACAATCAAAATACAGTGGTACCTCGACATACGAGTGCCCCAACATACGAGTTTTTCGAGATACGAGCCGGCGAGCGAGTGATTTTTTGCTTTGAGTTACGAGCGAAATTCGAGATACGAGTTCGGTTTAGCATGTTCGTGGAAAAGAAAGACCCAGAAAAAGTTGCAACAGGTCGTGCATCTGATCTTTTTAATGGCACTTGCCTAACTCATTTCCGGAACATTCTGAGAGGGAGGAAGAAACAAACCTCCTTGGACATGTTTTTTTCTAAACGGCCTACAGGTGAAAGCGAGAAAAATGTAGCGAAAAAGGCAAAGACCAGTGAGGATATCTAATTTATTTCTTTACATTCTCTTTTTTGTTTTTTTACAATAAATATTTGTCATTTATAAATACGTTTTTATTATTCAAAACCACGTAACAAAAATAACTGGGGTGACATTTTGGGGGTTGGAACGGATTAATGGTAGTTCAATTGTTTTGTATGGGGAAATTTGCTTCGAGATACGAGTAATTCAAGATACGAGCAAGGTTGCGGAACGAATTAAACTCGTATGTCGAAGTACCACTGTATCTAAAAACGATTAAAATGTATTTTTCCTTTATTTTTCTTTACCACTAAGGCGCCCATTGGATTTGGCACCCGAATTATGGCGCGCCCTTGCTTGGTTGTAATATATACCATAATCAAAATATCGATAAGCGATTAAAATGTATTTTTCTTTACCACCGAGGCGCTCTGTTCGCCCTATGCTAGGACCGACCCTGCTAAAGATGTAATGCATTTGTGAATAAAGTACTGTGAAATTTAAATGGAGAAAAGCTGATAGAGGTCTCGTATTTTATGGACTCACCATGCTTTATCTTTTTTGCGTGATTTAGTTACAATAATTTTATGTTAGAGATTAAAACTTGTCATTTGGAATAAATGCAGGTGGGAAAATTTTCTAGAAAAAAATTCAACCTTGAAAACTGTTCGCTTGATTTCATATTCATTTTATAGTTTATATTATTCTATAGTTCTCGCACTGGTTCAGTGATTTGAAACATTTTATTTCGTTGAAACTCTTTGATGTATTATTTAGTATTATACCACTATGTTTCGAACGAAATCATCCCTCATTTTTAGGGTTCCGTATAACAGGTGAGAAGTCGGAAACTGGTGCTTTTACCTTATGTGTAGGTATTTCGCGTAAATACACTCTGAGAATGTCGCCTTTCTCCTCATGTAGGCTAGCTACAAAGATTCAAGCGATAAATCAATACATATGATGCAATAATTAATCGATGCGGCAGCTACAATGACATTAATTAATTTTGTTCTTAGAAAATACATCTTTAAACCGGGTCGTTAAAGTTTTGTCACCTTGTAAAAAGCCATGGACGTAGTTTTGCACAATGAAAATAATACACCTTTACGCGCGGTTGAAGTAAAACATGTAAACAATACATATTTCACGACCGGCTTTATTACAAATCTTCTTGGTTTCCGAACTTTTAGGCGTGGTCTATTGGTGTTTCTAGCCGACGTTTCGTCTACAACTGCGGTAGACTTTTATCGAAGACGGTGTACTGACTTCTTGACCGGGCTGTCGTGGGTTCGAATCCCGCCACTGCTCATGCATGTTTTGTGACGTCGTTTAAATTTAATTGATTATGTTATTTTATGTAATTAAAACGCTAATAATCTAAGTTGTCGAGCGTCTATAAGTTACAATAAACGGTTTGGCAGCGGGCGAAGTGTCCTTAGTGACTCACAAGTAAGTTGTAGACGAAACGTCAGGTAAAAATATCAACGGAACACAGCCTACAAGCCTGGAAAGCAAAACAATTTGGAATATTTGTTTTGTTTGCGGCAAGGTATTCACAACCGAGTACCGAAAAGATTTACTTCGGTGATTTCCGACTCTTAGATTGAAAATACTTACTCAGCTTGTACAAATACACTGTGTAGGCAACTAACGAACTTGCCCCATCGAAATTCACAAAACGCGCCTAAATAAGTTTTACTTCAAAAAATATCAAACGTATAATTTGTTTAGTATCCTAAATTGTTAGATATGTTTGGTATATTAGTGTAGTGTAGATAAATCAGTGAAATTTACACTGAAAAAAGAGCGTTATAATCCATGGTTACATTTTTGTATAACAAACGTAATAATGCCAAAAGTGTCAGCACTTTTCGCGAAAGCTTTGAGGTCAGGTCAACAATGACAACAATTTTGAGAAAAGCTTGTTTTTAAAAAGTTTTTAGAGTTCCGTACGTCCGATGATATAGGATCACTCTCGTGTCCATCTGTCACAGCGTATTTTCTCCGAATCTACTGGACGAAAAAGTCGAAATTGGGTACAAATATAGAGTTAGATGACCCACTCACGGACGTATAGTATAAATAAACGAATTTCTATTTTGGGGGCCAAATTATTTACTTATATTTATTATTATTAACTCTTGTTCTGTAATTTTTGAATGGTCGTCGTTTGCGCAATAAATTAATTACTCTTAATTACGATGATAATAAGATGTAGTTAGACCTGTCTCTAAATATAAGCATCATTGACCTTCCCTATTTGGTATTTTATAAATTATAATTATTGTTTCATGATATGGCCATTAAACAACAAATAATTTCGAATTAATATTTTTACCATTAAAAAAACTAACTATAAACTAATTTCAATTAATGCTTTACGAAGTTTCTTCAGCCGCTTAATTTTGTTTCTAAATTATACCTTTTCAGCAAGGTTAGTAGATTACAGAGACTGCCTCGTTCCATTTGACCAATCAGCGTGAGCACAGGAATGACATCAGCTGGCAGACCATTTTATCAACCTATGATGACAGTATCAAAAATATCATTTATATTTAACTAGAACCATGTAAATCTCTCACCTTAAAATTTCAATTTATTGCAAATATCAATTATTGTCTTTTGATTTTTTGACATTTGTCAAATACAGTCATTAAACAACCGTTGCCACGCAATCAGTTGACAGATCCGCCGAATAAAGTCATCCCCCCACTATTATCCAACTGAACGAGGTGACCTCTGTAATTTACTGATTTTGCTTTGCATTTTTTTTTTGTAATTTGAAATCGTTTTTATTCGCTCTGAACGTATTTTTGTCATTATACAAAAATATTTTAATTTACTTTTTTAAACAATGTATTGTTTTGATGTTTATTAATTAATTACACATATACACCTAATTGAAAAAAATGCTAATTTGGCATACTATACTTTTGTTGATATTTGTATTGTATATTATTTATTGCACTTTTTATGAACCATGAAAAAATTGTCGATGTTAACACAATATTCCTGGATTGTCACAAAACATTTTATGTTTGCAATTAAATCCATTTAAAATAGTATTTATAAACCTTGCTTTGGTATGATTGAATTGTGCCAGATAAATCTTTTTTTATAAATTACGGTAAATCAGTAGGTACAACTACCAGTTTCAATTAATCATTGATGACTTGGGACGACACTTTACCCGAAAATATTAGTGATGCAACGATTCCTGTTTTAAGGATTACGATTAACAAACCATCGTACGATTACGATTATAGATGAATTAAAAATATAATGTAAAATAAATTTGACTGGTTGATACCTTCGTAAAATATTTCCGAATATCGCTAATTTTCGTCCAGTATGCGACATTTTCCCGAAAAACGCTAATGCAACGAAAAAATGAATAATCAAAAAAGTGCTCTAAAACATCCGAACATCACTTGTGACAAAGCAATTTTAAACTTCCAGTAACATACTAGTACCTATTCACAAACATACATACATATCGGCTGTAGTCGTACAGTCACGTGTCTTTTACGCCGTTCACAATCGTAGATTACGATTAATCGTACAATTACAATAATCGTGAATGAATCGTAATCGTTGCATCACTTAAAATGTGTATTCCAAGCGCTAAGCTAACTGCTTCTATTGTTTCTAACCACCAAAAGAATAATAATGAGAGACTTTGCTTAGTTTTTTCCGCGAAATTTTATTAATTTCACTATGAATGAATATAAAACATACATGTTTTTATTTTCAGAACTGGTGTTCGTTAATGACAATTTGAACCGTTTGTTTATATCAACGTCAAGATGGACAATCCAGGATTTACGGAAGAACCCAATCGTAAATTGGGACGTGCTGTTAGCGTTAATATTGAGACAGAGGCAGTTCCACTACAGCTTCAAGGCAAATATAAAACATGTGCCCCGTCCATGCTGTTGCGATGGCGTCGAAATACTAAAGTAGGAGATCCAGAAGACATCCTCGAGGAAGAATATGCGTCCGATGATTTTGAATACATGGAGTGCGGTCCGTCACCTCCTGCCGATAGCACACCGCACCTATATGAAAGTTTTGAAGAATTTTCCAGCCAAGAGTTAACCGTTCAAATATGTAGCGACACAATTAAACTGAATTTAGTTGAGCACATGAAAGCAAATTCAGGCAGACACTATTTACTTGAAGATATTGAATCGGGTAAAACAACGGGGAATAACGTTAAACACATTTTCAAGGGTGCGACGAAATTAGAAATAAATATGGCTTTTCTTTGGTCGGCTTTTTTAAGGCGATGGGATTTATTAGATGAACTGTTAATATTAGGTGCCGACATACATTATTGTGAACCCAATCAAGGTTTAAGCGCTCTACACTTGGCAGCGTTCAGCGGTTGTATACCTAGCTGCCAATTCCTTATAGCTAAAGGTGCAAACGTCAATTTGTCCCATAAATGCTACAGCCCACTTCATTGCGCTGCGTTCGGTGATTCCCCAGATACTGCTATGCTACTTCTAAATAACGGTGCTCAAGTTCACGCCTTAACCACCAGTCCAAATAACCCTCACGAGAGTGTCTTGCATTGCGCCGTCAGGGCGAACGCGATTACGTGCGTCCGACTCTTCACTGCTGAAGGCGCTGACGTTAACATGGTTGAACCTGCCGGCATATCGCCTTTACATTTAGCAGCCGACTTGGGTCAGACGCAGTGCTTGAAAACAATGCTAGAAGCAAAAGACGCAAACCCAAACATAAGAAAACCAGAGAAGGAAGCTACTCCATTACATTTGGCGGCTGAAAGCGGTTATGCTGATTGTATTGAATTACTTTTAGAGAAAGGCGCTGATCCAAGAGTTAGAAATTACCGCGGTCAAACGGCGTTACATTTAGCTGCCCGCTCTCAAGCGAATGATTGTATAGAAATCTTGTTGAGGAAGGGGAATTGCGATCCGAACGCGGGCGATTTGGATAAAAGGACACCGTTGCATGCTGCAGTGGGCAAAGCAGCGCAGTCCTACGACATTATTGAAACTTTGATTGGATGGGGTGCGGATGTGAACAGCAAAGATCAGTATGGATACACGCCGTTACATATAGCAGCCTTAAATGAACTGTCGCATTGCGTTGAGACTTTAATATTTCACGGTGCAGATGTAACTGCGAAATCAAAATATGGAATGTCTGCTTTGGGAATAATTACAAGAAAGACGCCGGCCTCGATCGCAATGATACACCAAAAATTAGATTATGCAATAACACTGCATCATAACCCGGAAGTTTCAAATCGCGAGGTCGAATTGAGATTGGATTTCCGGTGCATCTTGCAGCATTGCCATCCCAGGGAAATAACTTTCCTTAATACTTTCGTCGATGAAGGACAGAAGGAAGTGTTGCTGCATCCGTTGTGTTCAGCGTTTCTTCATTTAAAATGGGAGAAAATACGTAAATATTATATAGCTAGAATATTATTTTGTCTGATCTTTGTTTTATGCTTATCTTTATATGTTTTAACCGCTTTGGCCCACAATTGTTACAATCAGGGTGTTGGTGTATTAGAATCTTACGAAGTAGAGAATACTAAAGAATACGAATTATGTCAAAAGAAATCTATTATGGGTAATATGTTACGTAACAATCCATTTGTAATTGAAATGCAGTGGTTTGTATTAGTCGGTATTACAGTTTGTGAAATTTTACGTAAAATATACGGAATAGCTGGTTATCCTTCAATAAGACAGTATTTATCACAACCAGAAAATATAATTGAATGGGCAGTTATCGCTAGTGTTTTTGTCATTTCTTTTATTTATACTGGAAGAACGTACATGTGGCAGAACCATGTTGGAGCGTTTGCAGTTTTGTTCGGATGGACAAACTTAATGTTGATGATTGGACAGTTGCCAGTTTTTGGATCCTATGTTGCCATGTATACTAGAGTACAAGGGGAATTTGCTAAATTGCTCCTAGCCTATTCTTGTCTTTTAATTGGCTTTACGATCAGTTTTTGTGTAATATTTCCTGATTCAGATTCGTTTGCTAATCCTTTCTTAGGATTTATCACTGTCTTGGTTATGATGACCGGAGAGTTAAACCTTGACCTACTATTAGACGACGATCCGGAAGATCCACCCTTTTTATTAGAGATCAGTGCCCAAGTTACGTACATCTTATTTCTTTTGTTTGTAACAGTAATGTTAATGAATCTCCTTGTCGGTATTGCAGTCCACGATATTCAAGGTCTACAAAAGACAGCGGGACTTTCAAAATTAGTCAGACAAACAAAATTGATTTCATATATGGAATTGGCACTTTTCAACGGATATTTACCAAAATATTTGTTGAACCTTTTACATTGGACTGCATTAGTTTCTCCAAAGGCGTACAGGGTTGTTTTAAATGTCAAACCTTTAAATCCCCGTGAAAAACGCTTACCAAGAGATATTCTTAAGGCGGCTCATGAAATTGCCAAACGTAGAAAAAATTATGGGCAAACTGTTTCGTCGTACGGATCCAATCAAACTTCTTTAGGGCACAGAAAAACGCCCAATAACAATGCCGATATTGTAACAATGCTACAAATGAAGGTCGAAAAAAGCACTGAACAAATTGAACAATTGACGACTGAAATCAGAGAAATGAAAAGCCTTTTAATGATGTCTATGAGTCAACAGCACACACAGAACAGAAAAAACAGCACCGACTGTTGACAATTAAATAAATTTTGACGGTTATGTAGCATGAGTTATTTATTACTTATTGATAATTTGGCAACAATGCGTCCTCTTTAGCAGAATTATGTTGGTAGCGATGATTGATTGATTCAATATTATGAACTTAGTACCATAGCTCTGTAATTTTGAGTTTTAAAAAACCTTGAAAAGAATAGTAACTGGTCAAAGAAACAATAGTTCGAAGCAATGTGACGAAAGAAACTATTAACGTTCAAGCAATAAACTTATTTGTTAATTTTGCTAAAGATCTGATAATAGAATGTCATATTTATATACACGAGTAATTTGTTCTGATTATTAGTGAGATATTTTAAGTGTATAGGGTAAAACTTATAAATTAAAATTTACTTATCATAATCATTATTATACTGTAAAAATTAAATAAAAAAAAAAACAGAGTAGTATCATTTAGAGAAGATAGTAGCATCATTCCTGCGCACACACGAGTTGGACTGGCTTCTGTTTTCTAACAAATTAATTTAGTTGGTTATTTAGTTAATTCGTCTCTAGTCGAGACGCGCCATATAAAGTATAGATACCGCCTATGATTGGTCCTATGAAATTACGAATCACGCCGCTACTGATCGCTTCTCCCACTCTTTATACTACGCAAATATCTTCTCTAAACGTTACTGCTCTACCTAGAAACAAATGAAATATTAAAATTCCTCTTTGATCTTTGATCATTCAAGTTATTAATTTGAACGAAACATAGTATCTTTGTTTTTTTTTAGTGTATTTATATATTATGCTATCAAAACTAAACATGAAATCTTTAGTAGATTTAAAAAAAAAAATTGGATAGTGGAATCAATTTAGGTTTTTTATCCCGGAACTAGTAACAGCTACTCCGGTTCGTTTTGCCCTTTAGTTGATAGTAAATTAACTAAAGTAATCTAATTTATAATGTTAAAATGTAGCTTGCCAGTTAGGTGATAGCGGAATATTTTTATTGTTTATTTGGAAATATTTTAATCACATTTTAAAGTGAATGTTTACATTTTCCGCTAACATACTAATATTCAAGTGTTATTTATTTTTTTCCTTAGTAAAAACTAAAATGTATTTAAGACCACACAGGACATACAAGCCATAAATTATTATAGTCAAGGATTGAAACCTAAACTATAACCGGTAGAAACTAGTGATGAGTTAACTCGATGTTCCAAGCCAGGTTAACTCGATGTTCCAAGCCAGGTTAACTCGAGTCGAGGTTAAGTCAAGTCAACTCGAACTTAAATACTAACTCAAGTTGTATTTACGCGATCGTAAATTTTTACCTATCTTTAAAATTTAAATATGTTTTCGTGGGCGTCATATAAAAAAGCTTTATTGTTAAAAAAATTAGAATTGTACTAGTCCGCACGTTGAATCTCACTACCTCATAATTTTCTTGTAACCGTTTAAAATTTAAAATTTTGTTTTTTCGAAATATTTTTTTCTTACCTAAGCTGACTCGCAGTTGCGAACCGCGAACGAACCAGACAAACGTTATTCAGAATGTTTCTGTTAACTCGATTTGAAACTGATTTATGCAAATTTTCAACCCGGGGTACTCGATTTAGAAAAATTCGAATTGGTCCCTCGCTAGTAGAAACCATTTCATTTTAGTTACCGAAACCATTCATGATCAATAATTCTTTATCTGTGTGGTTAATATTAAATTGTAATATATTAAGATAAATATAGTTTATTTGAAATATTATTGTGATATGTATTGTGTTAAGTCCCACGTGTGATAAAAAAGACGAAATATTTTTCTGTGTTAATATTTTTGTCACTGATTTTTTTTTATTATGTAATTAATTGTAATTTATATTGGTGTATGTGTATTAATAGTATATTGGACCACAAGGGCAGAAAGTTGAAATTCCTGCACTGCGCGACATGATGCCCTCAGCTTCGCTTTAGGCATTATGTCGCGCAGTTCAGGGTTTTCAATTTTCTGGCCGTGTGATGTATACTATGTTTCTTTATACCCTGTCGAAAGTGCATTTATTATCAAAATTTTTAATTATTACCATAAAAAATTACAACCGCGTTCCGGCAGACAGCTTGTTATGCGGTCTTGCTTAATTTTTGTTCCTTATTTCAGTGCTTTTTTCGGATATTCACAATACATTGGATTTTTTTCTGTCTTTCTTTAGTTTACTTACTGGATATAAAGAAAAAACTCTTTCGGTCCACTGTTATAGATGGCGTGCGAATAATTCGTGCAGAGTATAAATGTTAGACTTTCTGTCTTAAAATTGAAGCCGAAAGTACGCACTTTCGACTGGGTACAAAGAAAATTAAATTTTTAAACGAAGTAATTTTGTTCAAAAAGTCGGTCATATTTCGTAAATTTATAACCAAATTATAAGAACTCTAGTTACGATCATAACGTCTTCCACTTATTTTCGAATTGAATCTATTTCCATTGTTTGCTATCAGCTGATGATAACAAAGGATTGAATATATGTTATATTCGGTGCACAAAAGTGCAAAAATGTTACTTTTTATCGGTGCTATAATAATAGAAGTCTACTATTAAACAAACATTTAACAATATTATTGCTGGAACCCGATAATATTATAAGTTAACTTTCTTCTTGAGAGTGACTGTTAAAAATCACGCGCACTTGTCAAGCATGGACCAGCACAGCACAAACCTGCAACCAGCACGATGTCACACACTAAACCAGCACAAACCGGCAGATTTTAGTGCAGATTTCGTGATGTGCGGTAGACACTTTGCAATTTTCAAGTAACTTTATCATGGCAAATTAATTATTGAAAACGACACATCACTATAGCACACTAGATCAGTCGTTGCGGATTGCAGGCGCTGGTCTAATGAGCACTATTCTGTTAAATAATCTTGAACACACTTTTCTGCTCCGTGCTGTGATGGTTGTGCTTGATAGATGTGCGCGATCTTTTAATGTTAGTTGAAAGTAGTCAACCTGTAGTATACTGTGATGTAATAAATATTGTATGACAGCAAATATAAAGAAAATAGCTATAGCAGAAATGTATGTTGCCTTTAGATTATTATTAAATGATCGCTTGCTTACAAAAAATGAAATTTAGTCATGAGTAACGATTATGATAACAGGCTTTTGTAACAGGAAAAACAGATACTGAATTTTGACACAAATTCCAATTTTGAAAAGATTGTTGTGGCAACCCCTATATATTGTAAACAAAGTAAAAAAGAATTAATAAAAATTTAATGGTAGTTTTATGAATACCCATCTAAGTGATATTTAAGGTGAAAATGGGAAACGCTCATTTAAAAAGATATTAAACTAAGCTTTACTATTCTCAGTGATATAATAATGTATGTATTACGTTGTTAATTAAATAGTTTCTAGCTTGATATTTATAAATAAGCACGTGAACAATATTTTTATAAATCTCAAAATGTATTTTTATCTTTCGGCCTCGTATAACGTTCATTGTTACATTCCAGTTTTTTTTAGTTTGTAACCGTATTTTACGCAAATATTTTAGACAAAAGATAGAGATATTATACACAACTATTTTGAATAGAAAAAAGAAAATGTATTTAGATTATATTTTAAATATATTATTTTAAAATGATTCGGAAAATATAGTTGCATTTTTCCAAATATCTTATTATTATATTAAAATATAGCATCTTTCTGATTATAAAATTAGTTTTGCTTATAATATATTTTGAAATGAAACTTCTTTAGCGAGGGTAGTAGTATCTGAATGATCTTGACATGGAATTCAAACATGAAACGCTAATGGCCATGTTCGTTGGGATTTTTGCGTCCATTTTTAAAATACAGGAAATTGTGTTTATTTATGTGCAAACTCGTAAACAACTGGAAAGGTTTCCCGTTTTTTTGCGCATGCGCAATAAAAATGGACGCAAAATGCCAACGAATACGGCCACTGAGAGGGGGAGTGCGTTGTTTATGATTTAAAACAAACAGGGCGCTGTCATCCACAAGAAATTTTATAAATTACGATATGTCAAAAACAATAAATAAATTCGCATGGTTTCCAAAGACGAAAGAAGTTTCACTTCAACCCTGCGCATATACGAGTAAGGCGCACATCAATTTTTGTAAATTGATTGTGTTAAAACACATCATTTTTAAGAAGATATTAATATTTTCTTTGTAGCAAACAAGAATATAACAGCATCGAAGGGGCTAAAAAAAAATTTAAAATAGAGTTTGCTTTCGAAAAAATCAAATAGGCACCGCGATGCCATGACCGTGCATACCTCAGCTGGATTGAGTTTCTTGTTATAGTTTGTTATTTATGCAAATTACTGTATATAAAATTTCAATGCCTCTTCTATGCAGCACTATAGTAGAGTTCACTTTATCCGTTGTTATTTTTTTCTGTTACTGTTTTAGTAAATAAAGTATATTAGACCGTAAATTTATAATTTCTTTTGTTTCCTTTTCACAATTTAATGATTATAATTTTAACTACATTCGACCCAAACAGTTTTTAGTCCTGAAGCAACATGGCCACGTAGGGTAAACAAGGGTACCATTGGCGTGTAATATCGAAACGAATAAGGCTTTGCAAAACAAAAGACCAACATTTTTACATAAATGAAAAGATTGCATACATGATTTATAGCAGTATGATAATTTTTATTACGCTGATGATCTCAGATCTATGATCTACAATAACTTTTATTCAAAAATTAGTTCCAATGACATGCCGACAATTTCTGAGAGTTAGAGCGTGCGTGACGTCATAATGTTTTTCACGTCAATTAATATTGAGTTAAAAGACGTTTATTAAAATTATTTTTATTTGCAGTTATTATTCCCGCTCATCTTTTCTGGAATGGTAAAAACTGTTGACGTTGAAGCGCATGTGGAGGGAGGAGGCACATCCGGTCAAGCTGGAGCAGTCCGTTGGGGAATTGCAATGAGTCTACGCAGTTTTCTTGATCAGGATACAATTGATAAAATGAGACTTGGTAATATAATTTATTAGTTTTGATATAGCCATTATTTCTTTAGTGACAAAGAAAAAAAAACGAGTTATAGCGTCGATCTATTGTTTTTCAGAAGACGAAAAAAGGCAACCTACTTTTATGTATTTTTTATTTTATACAATAATGAAATTGCATAGAAAGAACATTATTAAATATCGACTTTATTAGTGTATTTGCCATAAGGCAACATACACTATTGGCGTCGGTCGGATGGCGGGACCTAGGGGTCGGACCAAAATTTCTCGACGTTTCATAACCTCCTAAACACTTTGGCACCATTTTTAAAAATGTTTATATATATATATATATATACGTATATATATATATATATATGTGTGCGGGCAATAACTTTCGAAAGAGTTTATTGATTTTAACGAAATTTGGCCCACGTGTTGAAATCCATCACCGCAAGAAGCCTATTTAAAATGGGCGTAATCGGGTCATTTTAAGGGTAGTTTTTAGGGGTTGAAAAATGTTTTTGGGCCCCAAAATATCGAAAAATTCTCAGAATCGTTTCAAAATTGACATTTAACCCTTTAGTAGTAATTAAAAAGTGTCCCTAAAATTTTAATAAAATCGGCCCGACAGGACCGGACTTACAAATTTTATGAAAACACTAGTTTGCAGATAGTGAATTATTTACTGAAGGGTGTATTTAATTCGGTGTAGACGTTAGATTGATAATAATATTACAATTAAGAAAAAAAATGTTATTTTAAGGGGTGTATTAAGGGGTTAAATTTTTTATTTTGCCCAAAAACAAACTTAATTTCACATAATAAAAGTATAAAACCACACGGCCCTATAGAAGCAAATACACTATATTGTCGGCAGGGTTTTGGCACTGCGACCCGGGTTTTTTTTCTTTTTTGTCCTTGGTAATTATTATAAAAATGATTTTTCGGGAAAAAGGACTTTATTTATAAGTAAAACACTTAATATTTTATTTTCAGCGACGTTTCGTTCCTTGTTTGGAACTTTATCAAGCTTTAATAACTATTAAATGTTGTGATTAAATAGATATAAAAGATAATATATACATGTGAATATAAATTTGAGTTTAACAATATTAATACAAAAAAAAAAAAAAACGAAATTATTATAAACTTTGTATTAATATTGTTAAACTAAAATTTATATTCACATGTATATATTATCTTTTATATCTATTTAATAGGTTATGTATTTTATTATTTGTTATTTCAATTGTAAATTTTGTAAATTGTATTTTAAAAAAAAATAAAAAAAATTATTTACAGTTATAAAGCTTGATAAAGTTCCAAACAAGGAACGAAACGTCGCTGAAAATAAAATATTAAGTGTTTTACTTATAAATAAAGTCCTTTTTCCCGAAAAATCATTTTTGTATTATTAAATATCATTAAAAAAAATATATTGAGTTGACGCAAGGTTAGTAGAATACACTAGGGTGGGCGTAAGTGTATAAAAGTAGTCACGTCTGTGATTGGTTGAACCAATTACTTACGTAATCCGAAACCCTTGACTTGATTTTTCAATTATAATAAACGTTTGACAGTTGGGAAAAAGATCTCAAGACCTACGATTGTCGGCTTCTCTCCCGTCTCGCCTAGTCACACTTTCAACAGTATTAACGCCTAACCTATAGTATTCTACTAATCTTGGGGTTGAAGCTCTATTGCAGTCGTGTTATCATTGATCACTCTGTGAACTACGGAAAGAATTTGAAACCCTTATTTGTGTGGAATCTTCCGAATAATAAAACAGGAAGATTCTGTCTTACTTTCCCTGATTTCAAGGATCGACAACTATACGATAAAAAAAAAAAACTAAAAACTGTGTAGTCATTTATGCTATTCAGGTATACTTCATACAAACCATAAAATTGCAAACAAATATGAACATGAAATATAATTTTGTACATGCATCAACTAAAATGTCAACGAAGTTAGAATTGAAAGAAAAAACTGATAGTTTGATGTTTAAAGAAAAAATAGATTGAAATTTACTAAAAACATGTATATTTTTTACAGAGAAATTCGTTTCTATGTGCCTATATTATTAAAAATAACTTTTTTGCAGCTGGTTTACTTCAGAGAGACTACAGAACAAGAGAAAGAAAGAAGTGGGGACAAGCTAAAGCTAGAAGGAAGTTTACGTGGAAAAAACGTTAAAATGTGTCTTCATCTCGTGGTTAATAATTCTAGAATATTAAACAATTTGTAATTTTGAACTGTTTTATTTATTCCTTTTAATAACATTCATTTCAGAAAAAAAACTGGACAAGTGCGAGTTGGACTCGCGCACTGAGGGTTCTGTACTATACGAGTTCGACTTATTCATAATATAACGTAGATAACGACTGTTATAAATTTATTAACATAGCAGAGAAAAAAACTACGACTGTCAGATTTTAAAAAATGTCGCCCGATATCGCCAGTGTACATGTCAGTATATATTTATTATTTTATAAATGTATTGTGTTTAATGGACATATTCTTGGTATTTATTGCTTAAATATGGAATATGTTCTATGACGTACATAAATTTCGTATTCCTAGCTTTGTCGTTTTTGAGATAGAGGCATCAGAAAAACGACCTAAAATTTCCAGCTTTTTAACGAACTCTCTCATCATTATATTTCATAAAAAACAATATTAAAAATACATAATAAGGTTTGAACAACGGTACTCCACTTACCTAGGTAGAAACAAATTTTGTTTGCAACCTTCCTTTTACATGTTTAGAACCCCCCTCAAAATAAATATCTATAACTTTAAATCAGTGGTGTTGTGCTAATTTTTTTTTTACCGGAACGCGTATATATAATTATATAGACAGGGCCGATCCTGGGTAGGCGGCCGCTCTGTGCGGTTTCATGTCCCAAATTTGACGACGGGGGGGGGGGGGAGATTTCCCCCAATTTTCGCCCGTCGCCAGGATCGGCCCTGTATATAGCATAAAAAGGAAAGGAAACGAAAATCATTACGAAACCCGTATATGTATATACATATATGTTTATTACAATAATAGGAACGTTTAATAAAAATTAGTTAACAAATTATAAAATACGCATAGTAGATACTCAAACAATATTGCATAAATATTTTTAACAATACATGAAAACACTAATGGTTTTTATAAAATATTCCAAATAGGATTATGTTCAGGATCTTTAGTCCCGGAACGCGTTCCTGTCCAAAAAGGAAGTACCGGAACGACGTTCCGGAGCGTTCCGGCTCGACAACACCACTGCTTTAAATGCGATTTTCGTTTCTGGGCTTAGAATTTACATATTATATGTAAATTGCAAGTCAATATTTAATTTCGTTTATAAGTTAGAAACCTGTGACAGATGGACTGACGAACACCGTGGCCACAACAGTAGTGCTTCTTTAGACTCTATGCTATGAAACTCTAAAAATTATATCTTCATCTTAAATAGGTTGGGATGTTTCTTTAAAGTTGGTAAAAAACCATATGCAAGATCATTATAAATCACTTTTATTCTAACTCGGCTACTTATGTAAAAACGTACAAAATTGCGTTATTCACTGAATATTATAATTCATTTCACATTTCATCTAATGGCCTCAATCCTAAGATTTCCATCCCGTCTTTGAGTACAGCTCTTGATTTTTCAAATAACAACAGTCGTTGAGAAGCCAACACTGATTCTTCATTTTTAATTCGTAAGTTCTTCAGTGCAACACTAATAAAATTGCTATAAAATAAACATTTTTTATAATAAAAAAAAATATGTTTTAATTAAATAATTATACAAGAGATTTAAAAAACTCAAATATAAAATTTTTGAACACATGTCTAGCTTCTAAATAAATAAGAAAAAATGTAAGCCGTCCGACACACGTAAAACATCGGACAAATATTCATGAGTAAAATGGCGACGCACGAACGCACACGTAAAGTAGGGAGTGTGTAGTGTAGCAGAGAGGGGAGCACCAAGTCGGCAAGAGTCGACGAGATGCAAGACTGACCGAATAGGACGTTACAATTTTCTCTCCCATTTAAGCGCACCATTAGATGGTTCACATCAGAAAGTACATCGTTCAATGAAAACTTGATACTAGTACGTGATTGGTCAATGGGTGAAGGTATGTCTTTCACCTATATAGAATATATTATAGGAGACACGAAAATGACATAACTTACCATAATCGAAACAAATAGTTAACCAATATAAAAGCCTCTCGTTTTTCATAGGCATCAAAAACAACATCCTCGTATTTAGCAATGTGTATTATTAACTGCAAAGCGAGCTCACTATCAGCTAACAATTTGGGAATAATATTTTCTGGCAGAGTTGCTTCCGAATTCTTTTTCAAATTCACCAAGCGACAGTGTGTATATTGGAGTTTTATGCCCGTATCGCCTTCAGTCTGAAAAGAAATTTTATTCTATTCTATTCAGAGACTTCATCGTCACTACGTCACTTAATATTACCGACAACCATTAAAACAGATTGCCACCAGATGACGACAATTGTTTTTTTCTGAATATTATTTTCTGTAATGAAATTGTTAAAATTTTTAAACTGTCATTTTTTAATGAAAACATTAATTTTAAGATATTAACTTATTTTTAGTCATTAGAGAGATAGTCTCCAAAATGGCGTATCAAACATTAATTTTGATACAGTATTAAGGGAGATATTTCAAACCGACAAAAAAAACACTTTTAAGAAATAATATATACCGATATGTAAAAAATACTTTACTTGTAAAACAGTATTCCAATCAAATTTGTAATTCCGTATTTTGTTTCGTTTTAAATCGTTTATAATCACGCATGAAACTGCTAAAACATCCGATGTATCGTTATGAAGTCCCGGGGAAATTTTTGTTGCTGTAACAATGAATTTAACATTTTAACTACAGCTGTGCTTTTGATGACGAGGTAGTCTTGAACTCAACATACAAAAGTCCCTTTTTCATGTATGGACCCCTGAGATTACTAGAATAGTAGGCTGTGCTTAAGAGGCTATAAACATGGTCACATCTATGATTGGTTGAGTCGATTGCTTACGTCACCGATGCCCATGGCTTGGTTATTCAAGTATGTTTATCCCAACTGTTTGGAAAAAGACTCCACAAGCCTACTTCTCCCGTCCTCTCCCGTGTCTTGCCAGTCACACTTTCAACAATACTAACGCCCAACGTTAGTTTCTAGTAATTTTGTGAAACCCCCTTAGAATAAAATTCTCAACATTTTAAATATGATTTTCGTTTTTAGGTCAAGGATTTACACATTGTGTGAATTTCAAGTCAATTTCTCGTTTTATTTAGACGTTAGAAGCCTCGGACAACGGACAGACGAACAAAGTTGCCACAAAATTAGGGTCCCATGTTTATAGCCTCTTATGCCCAACCTTCTAGTAATCTTGCAGCTTACTCACTAGATGACAATTTTTGTTTTTCTATCATTCTGTCTCTTGCTTCATCCAAAATATCTTTTAGAAAGACAGCCGTTCCTTCTCGGCTACTCATTCCTACGATTTTACCGAATTTTATATGTTCGATATTACTGGCCCAGTCGTATTTCAATTCTGTCAAAATATATTTTAAATCGATGAAATGATTAGCCTGTCCAATGTCTGTCACGTAAATCATTTTATCAAAATTGAATTTATTTTTTCTATCAACAGCCGCAGCAATGTCTCTAATTAAATAAGTACCAGCTCCATCTCGCTTTATAATCGGAACATCGTGATCCGCCATTTTAACTATTTTACTACCCTGTTCATCCGTGTGTAAAACACCGCTTTTTTCTAATATATCAACAATGTCTTTTAAATTATTAACTTTATACATCGATTCCCAATGATATTCATCGAAATTCACATCTAATCTACGATAAATCTCTCGATATTCTTCTATCGTATAATTTTTAAAAATGTCCCACTTTTGAATTAGCTTTTCATCGCCTAATTCAAGTTCGGCAATTATTTTTTGAGCCTCTTTATGTATATTTGGATCTTTTATAGAATTGGCTGTAATATACGCTTTATATAAATATTGTATTGGGTCTTTTTTAATTTGTTCATTTTGCAAATTTTCTAATTTTAAACCGACAAATAAGTATCCGAGCTGAGTGCCCCAATCACCGAAATAGTTTAATCGGGTAACATTTTTGTTCATACGATTATGAATGTTTGAAATAAAATTTCCAATAATTGTCGATCGTAGATGTCCTAGATGAAATGGTTTTGCTATATTTGGGGAACTGAACTCGACTATGATATTTTCTGTGTCTTGAAAACTTGATAATACTGACTTTTCACTTAGTATATTTTCCACAAACTTTTCTTTATTTATGTTAAACTGTATCGTATTCTCCGTGTAATTTACATTTTCAATAAATTCATCAGATTTAAAATTTAATTGTCCGTTTTCTGTTTTTAATGCATTTGTATACTCGAGAACGATGTCGTTATTTTTATTTGATTTCCCTAATTTTATGCTAGTTGTAGGCAAGCTTAGAGTTCCCTGTTTGGAATTGTTAAAATTTTCAAAAATCTAAAACAAAACATTATTGTATTACATATTTCCCGCCAAGATTTGTCATCTGTCATGTAGCGCCATTTGATCATATTGGAAAAATGCATAGGTTTTGTTGAAATAATTTACATTGCATAATAAATATTCACTAACAATAGAACATACCCTCTGTATAACATGCCTTTTAATTTTTGTAGCCATGTTACATAAAACAATATATAACCACAAAAACTAATTAATATTGTAGCTGTTATTTGACAGCACTGCAATGCTTACAGAGCACGCCTGTCGCCTGTTAAATAAATTTAAAAAGTAGCGGCATTTTACAAATCTTTTTTAAAAGCTAATTAAATGTTATTATAAAAGACTTTATGCTTATAATTATAAATAGCATATTTAATGAATTTCTACTTGCAAAACGTAAATGTTGTTAATTCCATTAACATTAAAAATTTGGTAAATCTTTTGACGTCATCAAACTTTTCACCGCCATGTTTATTGGCTCAAGTGCTCAGTTGAATTGTAGAGTGCGATGTGGTAGGGTGTATGTGATTCTGGAATCTGTCATTTTATTTTAGACAAGTGGAATTGTTTATTGCCTGACGTGACGTTTTTAACGTGTGCATTAATGCATTTTTTTAGGGCTTTGGACCCAAATTAAGTGCTGTGTATATTTTGTGCAAATTAGTGTTGATAAAAATGGCAGGACAAACTATAAACGACAGAATTATAGCGGCTAGACATACTATCGCCGGTCAAGGATTAGCTAAATCAGTATGCAAGGCAACTACAGAAGAAATGATCGGACCGAAAAAGAAGCATTTAGATTGTAAGTACATAATTAATGAGGTTCACAAATTGTCGTGTCCTAAATATTTTGGGGTTACGTATGGAATTTTAACGTGTGAATTGCATAACTGTGTCTACTCGTGGAATACAGTCATCATGTGAAACTTAAGGTCATTCTCTTTACTCTTACCTGACTCCGGTAAAACATCACACATTCGTAATTTCACATCTATATTAGATTGTTTTTATGTATATGTGTGTTTTACCTGCACACATTTACATCGTCGATATCAGATATGCCTTTTTGCTACATTATAATTTCTTGATACCTGTTTTCAAGTACTAGTTTCGCATTTCGCAATAATATACACCTTGTCTGGTTAGATCTATATAACTTGACATTTTTTAAGTGTACGTCATACCTAAATACTGCTATCCTAACTAATATTATAAATTCGAATGTGCGTTTGTTTGTTACGCTTTCACGCCTAAACCGCTGAACAGATTTCGATAAAATTTGACAAGGAGATAGATTGCATCCTAAAGAAGGACATAGGCTACCTTTTGTCTCAAAATAAAAACTTAAAGGGGGTGAAATAGGGGATGACTGTCACTGACATGTCATCACGATATCTTCCGGAACTATTAGATCTCCAAACTTGAAATTTCGCAGACATGTTTCTTTTGTTGAGTAAAGATACTAAAATAGTCTTCTAAGGTGTTGAAAGGGGGGAAGTACAGGGGTGTCAATGATTAACACACTCAAATTTTTAAAATACAGTTTCTATGGACTGAAAATGTAGTTGCTAGTCTAGATGAAAATTCCACTACTGTTGTTGTTGCCGTGTATCATTACAATCGCGGGCGGAATCGCAGGAAGCGGCTAGTACTTAATATTACTTATTAGTAAATTAGTGACCTCTTAAATTTTGCCTGACAGTTTTATTGGTAAGCTCAATTTTTGTTAGTGGAAAGGTATTGTTAAGCCTTCCATTTTTGGTGGTCAAACCAACGTTAAATGGAACTTCCAAAGACCTAAAGTGAAGTTTGGAAACTAATGTTATCAAAAAAGTGATTATATATTAATCACAGGAGACACGAGTAGGTTTTGTATTTCTTCTCAGTTAAAAAAAGTAATGTCAAATGTTTGACGTTTTATTTTTTAATTCTCGTGCGGTAATAATTGTCAGTAGAAATTGGAGTCTATCGCCTACACAAATATTTCGCATAAGAAATAAGTTAATATATTAAGTTGTCCACGAAGAAAAGATACATAGATATTTTACTTTTAATTGTTTGGTAATGACCCTGCTGATGGAGTTACTATATTTTTAAGATCATCTATAAAAAAAACGGTTTACGATGTTATAAGTCAAGAGTCAATGATTTCTGTGAAGGACACACAATACATTAACATTACCTACTTGTTTCTACGAAATATTTCATTTGTTTGCAATTCATGCTAAACTGTTAAATTAATAAATACACTTGCAAATTGATATTACTACCTGTGTCAGAATTTTTTGTTGACATAAATCAGTAACGTATTAATAGCGCGGCACACTGAAACTATTAAACAATTAAAACATTAGTCATTGCTAAAAGTTAATTTGGTTCATTCACAAACGCAGTTGCGTAGAAGCCAATATTCGATTATAAGATCGTTTTGTTTATTCAAACGTAACTTTAATGCCCCTGTTTTAAATTTAGCCATGTAGCTTTTACAAAAGTCTTCCAATTTTAGACCACGTGCTCTTAGACTATTAGTGTTGCCGCCCTCGACTTGTCCTTATCCTTTTATTACATACTAGCCCCTCCCCGCGGCCCCGCCCGTGATTGTAATGATACACGGCAACAACAACAGTAGTGAAATCTTCATTAAGACTTAACAGCTACATTTTCAATTTGAGTGTTTTAATCATTGACACCTCTGTACTTCCCCCCTTTCCACACCTTAGAAGACTATTTTAGTATCTCTACTCTACAAAAGAAACATGTCTGCCAAATTTCAAGTCTGGAGGTCTAATAGTTCCGGAAGGTATCGTGATGACCTGTCAGTGACATTCATCCCCTATTTCACCCTCTTTAAGTTTTTATTTGAGACAAAAGGTAGCCTATGTCCTTCTTTAGGATGCAATCTATCTCTTTCTCAAATTTTATCGAAATCTGTTCAGCGGTTTAGGCGTGAAAGCGTAACAAACAAACAAACTCACAATTGCATTTATAATATCAGTTAGGATTATAAATTAAAATCCGTCGCCGCGCTGAGTTTGTGTTTGTTCGGGCTAATCTCAGAAACTGCTGTGCGGATTTTCATACGAGTAGAAAGTGAGATTATCTAGGAAGGTTAGAGGCTTATAATTTATGAACATTTTGCGAAAATAAGCTACCGGTGTGATGATATTTGTGAATGAAGTCAAAAAAAATCGTCCCTTCTGAGAGCTTCAGTTGCGTGCGCTGCATAAATAGTTAAAGTTACACAAAAATAATGTATGGTGGAATAGTTCATCTTAAAAAGTTCTAAAAAAAATCCGAGATAGCAATATATCTTGTAAGGTTGACTCGAAATAACCATTTTTATATGATTTTCAAACTTGGTGTAAAATAATGCTTTATTTGCGAAGGTGTTTTTACCGGAATAGAATTAATCCTTATTTAAATAAATATATTAGTCTTCTTAAGTATTTAATATAAACCAAAATTGCTCTTTACATAATTTAATTTAGGTGAATATCTTAGGAAATATTACAGAATATAGAACTACTTTTCTATATATTTAATTGCATCCGGGCGAAGCGCGACCGGACCGCTAGTTTATACTAAAAATGAATGAAATTAATTTCGCAATGTTACGACCTTACTGCAACCCCAAGTGAGTAACTGCCTACTTGACCGTAAACATACACTATTTAATTCGCTTGAGTAGTTAAAAATACTAATTAAATTAAGTACCTAGTTATAAAAGACCGCGCATACTTGTCCAACACGAACCAACAACTGCTAGTGCAGATTCCGGGAGCGACAAACATGTTGCAGTTGTCAAGTGTACAACATGGACGTGTGTAGTTTAGTGGAAGATTTTTTTATTTGGATGATGTTGTTTGAAGAGGAAAAAAGTCAGGAAAAAAGGTTTTAGGTTCACTCTGTAAATGAAAACGACACATCACTAGCACGCTGGATCGGTCCGGCACGGTTAGACAGAAATTGCAGGTGACCGACTGACGGTCATTGCTGGTTGAAGGTGTTGTTTTTATGTGAGCTACTTCGTTAAATAACATGGATACCTTCACGAACAGACGTTTCTGGTCCGTGCTTGATATGTGTGTGCCGTCTTGAGTATCAAAATTCCAAAAAATGCCTAAAATATCAAAATATCTGTTAAGCTACGAGATTCTGTTGGCATACGCTTTAGCAAAAGTGTGAACAGCACCCTTAAGGCTGTTGGAACGCTTTGAATTTAAGCCAGAAATAGGGCTTCGGCTGATAACTGATTGTAGACTTATTCGTCAACATTTTGCAAAAATTCTTTCTCTATAAGGAAGATAAAGGACAAATCTAGGTCTTTGATGAACTACTTTTGTAATTTATGTACGATTTACTAGAAAAAAGGTGGCATTAATTGTGCCAAAAAAACACGTTTTCAATATTATACTACGACCTTATTCGAACTTATCTCACAAAAATAGTTCCATCAGAAACCTAAAGTGACTCTTCCTTTTTCGGAAAAGTTTTTTAAATCTTCAAAATATTTCCACAAATTAGAGTAATCAACTGACCCATGTACCCATGCAACATAATTTTTTAGCCTCGTAGTGTGGCTTAAATTCAGAGCGTTCCGACAGTTTTAACGACTTCTGTCTATAATTCAGTTGGAATTTTCGTAAAGTTAGTTGAATTTGGGTTTTAATAGTTATAAAACAAATGATATCCAATAGGTTGGTATTTTATTCAGGAAATTTAATTAAGCGTATTCTACATCCGATTATTGTAATTAATTGTATGTTAATGGTTAGTAAATTAATAAAATTAATGCAAAATAATAATATAATATACATATTTAAAACGAGCAGGATATAATTATACCCGGTTACACAGAAACACAAATGTATTTTTGTAAATGAAAACATTTGAATACAATAAAACATTTCCTAAAAGAAATATTTGCTTCGTATTAATGTTCTGTTATTTCATCAATAAATTTTTAACGTTGTTTTAAATTATTTAGTTGTGGGCTGTTTTAAATGTCAAAACTAATCTTATATAGGATTCGAATAATATATCGTGAGTAAAGTTTTAGTGGCATTTGATAATCCCTCATTTCTGGTATGCGCTAAAGGTAATTACGTTGGCAGATCGTAACAAAAACAATACATTACATGCCGCTTAAGTCTCTCCTGTATGTCGAGACTTCCATCAACAATTGCTGTTTGTAGCTTTTCGGTATATATTATTTCTCAAAGGTGTTTTTTGTCGGTATTAAATATCTCCCTTAATACTACAATTAATGTTTGATACGCCATTTTAGAGATTATTTTTCTGTCTAATGACGAAACATAAGTTAATATCTTAAAGTTAAAGTTTTCATTAAAAAATTACAATTTAAAAATTTTAACAATTTCATTGCAGACAGGGCCATCTTTTCCACTGGGCACTCTGTGCACGTGCCCAGGGCCCCGCGATATATAGGGCCCCTAGTTCCAGATCAGCATCCGATAACCGATACTTCCGACAAATATATCGATACATTTTTTAATAATGTACTTGTTAATTATTCATTTGCTTAGTAATTACGCTCTTTTTATAAGAAAAAATAGGTTTCTTTAATAGTCATAGGGACCCCATTATCCGAAAGTGCCCAGGGCCTCCAATAGGTTGAAGACGGCTCTGATTGCAGAAAATAACATTCAGAAAAAACAAATGTCACCATCCGTGGCAATCTGTTTATTTTAACAGTTGTCGGTAATATAGCGTGTAGTGGCGCTAAAGTCTCTAAATAGAATAGAATAAAATAAAACAAATGTCGCGATCTGATGGCAATCTGTGTATTTTCACAGTTGTCAGTAATATTAAGTGACGCTGAAGTCTCTGAATAGAATTCCCACCCTATTATATTACGTAACTGACCACTAACGGTGCGAAGTATTCGCACGGGTCCGCTAGTTTCTCCAATTTCTATTTTAATTAAAGTTTGTGGAGTTGTTCTGCTATCAAACATTTAAAACCAAATAAACATTTGGAACTCAGTGACCCTTTTCGTCTCGAGTAATTCTTTTTTACCTATAAACATTAAGGGTTAACACGCGTGCTATAAATAATGTAAAGGGAGGAAAACAATGATAAATGGGGGAGATTGGTGTTTTATTAGTTGCCTTGCAAACAGCGATATCAACATATCGCTATTATATCAATCCTGATAATGGCAGGAAAGTAATTACCATATATGGATTTTTTAACTTTCGAGTTACGACTAACAATGAGGTATGACTCACTTTTGGTTACGCAAATAGACACTTTTATTTATTCCAGTCTTCCGGTTAAGTTTATGTGTTACTAATGTTTTAATACTTGTCTAAAAGTAAACATTGTTGTGCTGAGTTGCCATTCATTAAAGCTTTGCTTATTGACTCGAATGTAAACGTGATTTAAATTGTACTCAAGTGAACCATAGATTTTCATCCAAATATTTCTATTCTAGCAGCCCGGTACAGCTTCGCGCCAATTTGCAGATTCTCTAAGATAGACAAATTATGCTAACGTGACTTTTTTTTTGTTGAATATATAGTCGTATTTTATAATACTAGCCACGGTTCTAAAAGGTTCTGAAGTTAGTCACAAACAGCGTCGCAAATGCAATTTTAGAGCCGTCCTGGTTGTTTTGTGGAAAAGGAAGACTCCCACCACCTCCCAGCTACCGGCACAGAACGCCGGTTGTCGTGTCACTTGCCGCTTTCCTGCTCTAAAGTATAGTCCTACTCGCTGTTGTTAATATTGTTAAGTTGTTTCTTTGATAATTGTTAATTGATCAAGATGGCTAATACAGTTTTGCATAGACAAGCACAAAAATAATTTTTTGGATGACTTTATGCAAAGAATTAAATCTTTAGATTAAAGAAAAATTAAAAATGATAATATAGCGCGAGTTTATAGTTTTTCAACCGACTGTACTTGCGCAAGCCTCCATTTGCATCAAACTTCAGAACCTTTTAAAACCGTGGCGCGTATTATACTCGGCATTGTAGGGGAATAACATCCCAATTTTTTATCTCATGTAAGAAATAAAATGGTGAAACCAATAAATGAACAAGAATTCAATTGCAAAACTTCATGGTTTCCGGCCTTGTACGCCGTGGTCCATTGGTATTTCTACCTAACGTTTCGTCTACAACTGCGGTAGACATTATCAAAAGCGATGTAGTAGCGGGCGCAGTGTCCTCGGCTGCTCACATCGCCTTTGGTAATGTCTACCGCAGTTGTAGACGAAACGTCAGGTAGAAATACCAATGGACCGCGGCGTACAAGCCCGGAAACCAAGAAGTTTTGCAACAACGTCAGCCGTGAAAGCCTACACAATTGAAAGAATTCAATTGTTAAATTAGGTATATTTAATTCAGCAATACAATCGATGTGAACTCCATCCTGTCTCAGCACAGAATGCATCTGCATCCGTTTACAATATCAGTATAAGCAGTTTACATAAGATAAAGCTTTACACAATTCATAGAACAATATAAACAGACTGAATATGATTCGTTTAAATACTGTAGGTTAAACATTTGCTTACACTCAGTATTCATGAAAGTCAAAAAAAGTCTCAGGCTAGAAGCACTTGTACACTGCACGACGTGTGTAATCAGAAGCCGAATGACTTGGATAGCAAATTAATTTTTAACATTTCAATCGCGTGTGAAGGCGCGGGTAGCGACTAGTTTTAAAATAAAATTAAAGTGTATATAATATATAATTACGGTAAATAGTTCCAGCCCTACTTGTATGGGAATTTGATATAAAATTTAACATGATTGTGATCTCTTCTCTTACTCTTTGAAACAGTGTCAGTAGGTTGATAGCTACAAAGTTATTCGAGTAGGTTACCTTGATTAATATGTTTCTGTATCGAGTGTTAATAAAACATTTGTATAGGTAAAAAAAAGTTTTAAAAAATTCCACAGTTACCACGAATCGGATTAAAAATTTCGGCGGCCCGGATTTGAAATTTGGATCCGCGTAGGCTACCTATGCTTGTTCTAAAACTCTAAATGAAGTTTAATATCGAACTTATCGCGGACTCATCCAGAATTGAACAGTTATTTTTCGGAAAGAATATTGTTGATGTGTCGAACTGCAATAATATAATTGACATTTATTGACCTCTGCCCTTAAAGAATATAAGCTTTCAAACATGAAAGATTACCACACTATATAGTGACGGGTATCTACTATATTTACAAGGTGTCTCATTTTCGAGACATATGCTAGTTTGCACAAAACATTGTCAAAAAATTTGATTTGACAATGACCTTAGATTGTGATCATTATTACAGTTTATATCCAAGCAGGAGCAATCTAATGTCATGTAGAACATTAGATTGTACTCACATAAAACAAATGTTTGGTCTACATCAGGGGTGCTCAAACAGTCGATCGCAGGCGCTGTCGGTCGCGGAAAAGCATCTGCAATCTACATTTCCTTGAAAGACTACAAAATAATCGTGATTCGTCGGCGTAACGACACTTACAATTACCGACAGATCACATCTAAAATAGGTGTACTGAATTGCACTTTGTTAGGTAAACAAATGTATCATCAATAAAAGTATATATTTAATTCTTATGCACATTTTTCTTTCGTGAATGTGTGCCCACCCTGACGGAAATTTTCTTCGCAATTTTACACAAACTGACGCCAAAATTAAGCATCAAAATTTTCCACACGAAACAAATCTTTAAATCTTTTTTTTAATGTCATAATAATGCTGGCGGAATTCTAAAGGTGGATCTGAAAAAATGTACAGTATCTAAACAAAGAGACTGAAAATTAAGATTAATAATATAAGCAATTTTGCCGTAATTTGGTCGGCTTCTCCGTGTTAAGCCTTAGAAATGCGCCACTCTGTATATAGTTATTGGTTATTAGTCACTTTCTCTCTCCAATTAATTTATAACAAACAGTAATGCCCGCGCTTCGCGATTCATGATTGTAAAATGTTAATTATTTATATAAAAGATGCGGTGAGAAACTTAAGTACTTAATTATTAAAGTTCGGCATTAAAGGTTGAAACAAACGAATACTGCTAAAATAAATTGGGTTTACTATTTTCGCTTAGTATTTTTGTGGTATGATGGTCCAGGAGAATAGAGAAATACGGAAATGAAGCCTAATATTGAATACGAAAAGTCAAAAACACAATGTAAATAGGTGAAAGTATATTTTGCGCGGAAAGAACCTGAAATTCTAGGTATATTTAATTTTTACTATTCTTAAAGATGAATGTTATTGATTCAACACTATGCCTGGCACTATCTTACGCCCCTGGGGAGGTAATAACTCACAAAAGTTCATTTTGAATTTCAAAATTTAAAATAGTTTTATTATATTATTTTACCATTCCAATCCACTAGCAGGGAATGGTACTAATTTAGGTCAATATTCACTTTTCAAAATTTTACAATATTTTTCCATTTTGAGGTCCCCTAAATCCAAAAAAAATATTTTTGGAAAATGCCTGTTTGTCAATCGACAACACAAAGTATCTATGAACATATAGAGGAATGATTCGAACTCACAACAGTATGGCCCAGATGCCAGCACGCTACCACTATACCACACTGTCCTCAGTTTTTATAATTATAAGTTCTATCATAGAAATCTGGAATGTGTAGGAGTTTTTTAACCGGGCTTAATATTCAAAAATTGATCATACTGAGAAGTTGGTCGTGTGAACCTGACACTTGTAGCGTTCTAATACACGACCCACCTTACGGCTTATTATAATTGTAAGGCCAATGTGGTCCAGTAGTTAGCGTGCTGGCTTCTTGACCGGACTGTCGTGGGTTCGAAACCTGCTTCTACTCATGAATGTTTCGTGATGTTTAGTTTTAAGTGAATATGGTATTTGATGTAAAGACGTTAATGAGCTAATTTGTCGAGCGTCTATAATATACAATAAAATAATTGTAATTGTGATTTTATCGCCGAATTCAGGGACGGTCGCTGGGCACTGAGCATAAAACCGGCGACTCAATGCGAAAAGATAGGCCTGACTGCATATATGGATAGCACTTGAAAGTTTCCGAATAAATTATTACGTTTATATACTCCATTATAATACTGTTTTATATTTATATAAAGTTTTGCACAATATGACAGATGATACCGCATTTGTAAGTCAGATACGGTTTGATTCCCGTGCTCGTAAGACACGATCCACTCCAACTTTTTATGTAGACAATGGTAAAACGTTGGGAATGGCAAATTATGTGCAATTTAGTTGATAAGAATGGTACTGACTATTGATATTTTGAATATATTATTAAGATCATTGAAAAATATGTTTACGTACATTTTAAACTTTGTGGATTGTTAGGGTAAATGTCTAAACTCATTATTATTATTCGGATGAAAATGTAGCAAATCGTATCTATTTTAATGAAATATATATTTGTTGTAGATGCACATTATTTTATATTTATTATCTAATCATAAAAACACTAAAAAAACATCACATGTTTGTTACAAAACAATAACTTCTGTGATAATTCACTCTTGACTGGGTCATATGTTTTACCGATTATCAAAAAATGGATTATTTTTTTACTGCATACCAAAATACAGAGATACAGATACTGCATACCAAAATACAAAGATACAGATATTTTTTATTGTAACCATGCTAGCCGATTCATTAACCGGCTATCTATAAAACAACATGACGGTTTCCGGTTTCTGTTTCTCAGCACAACAAAAAATAATAGAGCAGTGGAATCGAAGGAATTAATAAAATAATATACTAATATTTATGTAGATATTGATCATAAAATTAAAATTAACCTCTCGACCGAACTTGAATCGTGTTCGAAACTTTCTGCGCAGCCTTGTATAATAATAATAAATATCCTCAGATATTTAACAGACTGATTATCGGGCTATTTACCCGTTTATATCACTAAGAGTAATGTATTCCAAGAGTTGTATAATAGACTATACAGAAACTTGTAGTGAACTTTGTCTATAATTTCGATTTCTTGGAGATTTTTCATGTGAGACATCTAACGGCGCGCTTGGATGGGAGTGAAAACGTTTAGATTGCACGTTGCGAAATTCCATTGGGCCAGTCTCGCGTCTCTTCGGCTCTTCCGACTTGGCGTCACCCTCTCAATGCCTATATACTGAGCGCTTCCCTCTCTACTACACTACACATTTGCTACTTTACGTGTGTGTATCAGCCTCGTTAGCAGCCCCACGTACAGAAAATTGAATACCTCCGTTGAGTTTAAAGATATCGAAATTATTTTTTTTCAGCATTTTTAAAGTTATCCTTATTCTTAAGATATTATAATATTTTCGTCAAATAGGAATTTCCCAATTGCCGATACCATAACAGAATGAACATTTCTTTAGATCTGTAATATTATCTTTTGTTCTTTGATCTGCGGTTTATTTCATTTTGTTTTGTTATTCGTGTTGTGTGTGTACTTATATAAAAACTAAGTAATGTTTCAATTAATTAACAAACCAATTCGTTTTTAAGTAATTACATTACCACATAAAATATCAATTTCAAGCGTATGTTTCCCTGAAATATGAATATTTTATGAGGTCTGACTAATCTCGTTGGTTTATTGACCGCATTTTTAAATGACTATAATTAAGACTAGGATAGAGTGAAATGTTATAAAAAGTGTAACATACACTATTAAATTTGAAGTATCCAAATATATTGTGAATGTAGCTACAAAAGAAATAATTAATTGCTTTATTTTCGGAATATGCAACCCGAATTCGGCTCTTTTCGGTAACTTTTAGACTAGAATCGATTGCAGAAAACATTGTTCATCTTAAGAGCAAAATACAGTGTGAACTCCATGTAACGTCACTCGACTTAACGCCAAACTCCCTAAAACGTCGAAATTACTCGACTTTGGTTGATTCGCCTTGTTATCCATACAATGATACACTCTATGTAGCATCACACCCACTCTAAATAACGAACATATGTCATTATAAAGAAGTAATTTCGGCAACTTATAAAGCACCTACTGTTTGTAGGTACTTTCTAAGAACCTAGCCCGTATTTACCTCGACTGTCGGCATCATACGTACCGAAGATTTTAAGAAATTCGTTATTTTGTTTGTTGTGCTTACTTTTCACGTGTTTACCTTAGCTGCTAGACTGTGCATTATCTCCATATAACGACAACTCCCTATAACGCCAGAAAATGCGCGTCCCTTCAGCGTCGCTATATAGAGTTTACAGTGTCTTTTCTAATTTCAGTATACATATATCGTATAATATACAAATTACATCTTACAGAATGAATGCAGAAAGAACTTTACGTTCCTATAAAGCTAACGAAATGTCACGTATGTCCTTTGCCATAATATATCGATATAGTAGTAGCAAAAAAATCATATCGTGTGACGCACCGCCTTCACAAGTCACAGGTGATTGAACCCTACATCATTCGGTGGTCCAGCTATCATAAATTCAGCGTGAATCAGATGCGTTACATCGATTGCTAACGCGACGCCGCGTCGACATGGCAATGAGCCAACACCAGCTGTTGGTGACGCAGGATTGGCACAATGCCAGCCTTGTCATCCACTTATCTTGTGACATCGCCCTAAACTTTCGTCTTCGTCTCTAAGCCTGACTTTCATTCATCATTCGGGAACATCGTGTACATTGTACTCGCAAATAATCGGCAAATTGGTTTCGTAGAATCTATGAAAGACAAAAATTATTATATAGGTATTTTGTGTATGTTAAATCTATCTTTATTGAATAATTATTGTTTTATCAAAAGGTTCTATAAATACTTAAAACTTTTTCTATACAGCTAAAATGAAGGAATTTATTATCGTTAGTATTTTTAGGGTTCCGTACCTCAAAAGAAAAACAGGAACCCTTATATAGAATCACTTCGTTGTCCATTTTCCTAGGAACGCGTGTAGGTATCAAGTTAAAATTAATATCAAATGCTCAGGTCTGCAATCTCTTGGAGCTGTAAAAAAAACAAACTTGTAAGTCAACGCAATCAAAAGATACGGCCGTTTATGCTACATATTTTGACACTCGCAAGGGAGTTAAAACCTATAGGGTACTTCCCGTTAACCTAGAATCATGAAATTTGGCAAGAAACAATGTCTTATAGCACAAGTAAAGGGAAAAAAATCCGAAAACCGTGTAGTTACATCACAATTTTATGTGGAATTATCACGCGCTATAACGCTATACGGAATCCTAACTTGTCTCTCATTTTTTCCAGTAGGTATTCTTTGATCCTGTCACTGAATTTGAGAAAAAAAAACAATTATAGATATACCAGTATATAGTTGACTTGATCCGTTAAAAGATAATATGATATTATGGGAACTTTTGAAACGCATCGGCGATCATATTTCAATAGAAATGGCCTTTTAATAGTTATCGTAATATCCGTTATAACGCATATATTATGAAAACAATCATTTCGATAAAATCGTTTCGACCATCACTGGCCAGCAGTATCGACTGTTTGTTTTGAGTTTCACTTTAAAAGGCATTCGTTTAAACTTATTATCTCGGATCAGTCATGCTCGTTCATAATCAGGAAAAATTGATTTTTAATCACAGTAGGATAGATAGCTCCAGTTTTGCTACCATTTTTAAGAAACACCCACTGTTATAATACGTGCCACGGTTCTAAAAGGTTCTGAAGTTAGATGCAAATGGAGACTGGCGCAGATACAGTCGGTTGAAAAACTACAAACTCGCGCTATATTATTATTTTTAATTTTTCTTTAAAGATCTAATTCCTTGCATAAAGTCATCCAAAAAAATATTTTTCCTGCTGGTCTATGCAAAACTGTATTAGGCATTTTAATCAATTAACAATCAAAGAAATAACTCAACAATAGCGTACTGGACTGTACTTTATAGCAGAAAAGCGACAAGTGACACGACAACCAGCGATAACCAATCACCGACGAGCGCACGTTCTGTGCCGGTAACTGGGAGGTGGTGGGAGTCTTCCTTTCCCACAAAACAACCAGAACGGCTTTAAAATGTGCATTTGCGACGCTGTTTGTGACTAACTTCAGAACATTTTAGAACCGTGGTGAGTATTATACAGTGCAATATTAGAAACAATCATCAACACTGTCACCGTTGGGACTTAAATCTGAAACTTTCCACTTTCGCGACGGAATGAGTTATCAGTTACTCTGCGGTGCCTGATTAAAAACTGAAAATAATTTCATCTTTGATTCATTCATAAACTCTCACTATTGTGAAGGTTCATATGTCTAGCGATGCTGAGCGTGCATATTCTACAATCTCACTCTCTCATGTCTAGAGTTACGTGAGATAAGAATAGGCTCTCAAGTCTCACATGATGTGAATTTACTGTTACAATTTGCTGTATTATTAGGCCTGCTATCCGTCCGGGATTCCCCTTGTTTTGGCGTAATTTAGAGGACGTCTGGAAGGGGTTTTCAAAAAGTGTCCCGGGAATCCCGATTGATTGAAAAATACGTGACAATCAGGCGTTCATAGATAATTTGTTGTGACTTCTCTTTTGTCTATACGTGTGTTTCGTGCATACTACTATGTCTACGGATATTCGTACAGCTTTTCGCAAAGTGTTTGAAGAATTTATTATAATTTACACCAAACTGTATGGTTTATTCTACTTTTCTGAACCATTTCGGTAGCCAACACCAAGCCAATTATTGCTAAAGCTTCATCATATGTGGATGCCATAGTCGATAACTACTTTTGCACGTCACTTTTGGCTGTAGAACTGACGCCGCTTCAAGCAAACTTGTGCGTGTGTGTCCCATATGGCCATCATGCAAACTTGATCAAACTTCAAGCGCATGTATACTTGACAAGTATGCAGTTACGTGTGTGGCCGGCAGTAAAGCAATAAATTGAAACAAATCCGAATTAAAAATTCATTCGTAATCGCAAGCTGTAGTTTATATCGCAAATAAGCTGTGTAAATAAATAAAAAAAATAAAATGTGTACGATGTTTTTGTTTTAAACGATGAAATATTTTTCTCAGGGGTGTCCGGGAAAAAACCCTATTTCACCCAAATGACCGGGATTTTTAAAGGTTTTGTCTAGCGTCAGCGATTTTGGTGATGGCAGCCCTATGTACCATGTATTATGAGATAGATTAACCGCTAAGATATGGTATCGTAAAATAACTGATAAGTCATTCCGCCGCGAAAGTTAAAAGTTTCGGGTTTAAGTCTGGACGGTGACAGGGTTTGAAAATATTTTTTCCTAGTTTTGCATTGTAACAATAGGTGTTTCTTAACAATGATAGCAACACTAGCTATCCTACAGTATGATTAATTAGTCTTACAAACGAAGACTACTATATTGATTAAATATTCGGGTGAATACAATTCTTCATCGCGAATAATAAAAACGATTCATTCAACTCAAGCATGTTGGTTTTTTGGACAACTAAGAGACATTGACCATTTATGGAAGTTTGCCTTGAAGTTACGAGAAAAGCAATGCCCATCGTCGTGTATATTAGTCACACCATTGACATTGTAACTGAGTCAATATTTACTGATTGTTACAAGCAAGTGTTTAATTAATTTACGATTTTTATTTACTGTCAATATCATAAAACATCGATACTCACGTATGTATTATACTACCTTAAATTTACCTACATCATACATGAAATGAATAATATATTACACCGCAAGGGCAGAAAGTTGAAATTCCTGCGCAGCGCGACACACGATGTCCGAGGCGAAGCCGAGAGCATCATGTGTCGCGCAGTGCAGGATTTTAAATTTTCTGACCGTGTGGTGTATACTATTTTTCTTTATACCCGGTCGAGAGTATGTACTTTCGTATCAGTGTGCACGAGAAAACTGTTTCGGTCCACTCGCGCTGTTACGGATGGCGTGCGAGTAATTCCAGCTCTGCATAAATGTTAGGTTTTCTGCCTTAAAATCGAAGCCGAAAGTACGTACTTTCGACCGGATATAAAGAAAACAATTTGTGGTGTACCTACGGGTGAAAATTGCCGAAATATTCGATTGTTAAAATATCTCAAGAGGCTACTCAAAATCACTCGAATTATTTTTATACCTAAGAGTTACGGCTTATATTAATAATGAGGATGGGCACTATTAAATTTTACCGCTGGGGACGCCATAATATAACGACCTCATTTCGAAACAGACTAGGTATACAAAATAAGTTTATGTCAAATAATATTGACAATACCGAAGTGCTGTGTTTACCAATTTTCAAATTATAAGGGGTTTTGCATTTCCAAAGGATGCAAAACTGAACAATGAATGTTTGTTTTGCTATCAGACGGGGAAAAACTGCTGTGACAATAGTTTGTGAAACTCACTTTACTAAAGAAGATTTTGCCTCGAGATGGGAAAAACGGGTCTTTTTAGTGATCTGCATCTTTGCATCTGGATCCCGTATGTGAGCCGGCTCCCTGAACCGGTTCAAAAAGAGCCGAGTTCTGAATATGTTACTGCAGTCTGCCACTGAGTTACCTATAGTTCAGTCAATCATATCACGACCTGTATAGAATCAAGAATGCATAGCCAAACATGTGATGCATGAGTCATTTGAGCTGACAGATGCATCAAAGCAAGAACTGATACGTAAGCGTAAAATGTGCTACTGTGTGTTAAGTGTTTCGCTGAGTTATGCGGATCCGTTGATCCGTCGACTCAAAAAAAAGTGAGTCGGCTCTTACGGATCTTCTGTCGGAGTCGGCTCTTTAAACCGGTTCAGATCTGAGTTTAACCCAACTCTAATTTTGCCACAAAAGGAGAAATTGCAGATAGAACCCTGTTAAATATACTTCGAAGTGATTTCATTACATCCTGTTTACAACATTTTACATAATAAAGCGTTTGTTTACGCACCGAAGCACTGTAAGTAATGACATTAAACAATATGTATGTACGATACAAGATAAAAGCACAACAGATAATTGTTGCTGCATGCGTTTATTATGTACATATTATTTCTGCGGATACGGCCTTCCGCAGGGACGACTGAGTCGCGTGTTCTTATCTCGTTATCACCTTATCAGTGTCTGCTAACACACACACGTCGGACAATCACTGCCTACCCCTGGAAATTATTGTTCGCTCTATTAAAAAATTGCAGTTTGAAAAAACTAAAATAACACACGTTTAAAACTAAAAAATGCAAAATAATTTGATAACAAAATTAGCTTTACTGTAAAAAGCGTGGGGTACTATGTAGTTAAATTTTCGTAATACTTCTACGTTTACAGTTATCTATAGTAAATGCAAAATTTATTACCAATATTAGGCACTTCACGCTTTTAGTCAAGTTAATTTTGTTGTTAAATTATTCTGCATGTTTTAGTTAAAAAAAGCGTGTTATATTAGTTTTTTTAAACTCTAATTTTAATTGTAAGACGAAATGAAAACCCGGGTCGCAGTGCCAAAACCCTGCCGACAATATAGTGTATTTGCTTGCATAGGGCCGTGTGGTTTTTTACTTTTATTATGTGAAATTCAGTTTGTTTTTGGGCAAAATAAAAAATTTAACCCCTTAATACACCCCTTAAAATAACATTTTTTTTCTTAATTGTAATATTATTATCAATCTAACGTCTACACCGAATTAAATACACCCTTCAATAAATAAGTCACTATCTGCAAATTAGTGTTTTCAAAAAATTTGTAAGTCCGGTCCTGTTGAGCCGATTTTATTAAAATTTTAGGGGCACTTTTTAATTGCTATTAACGGGTTAAATCTCAATTTTGAAACTATTCTGAGAATTTTTCGGTATTTTGGGGCCCAAAAACATTTTTCAACCCCTAAAAACTACCCTTAAAATGACCCGATTACGTCCATTTTAAATAGGCTTCTTGCGATGATGGATTTCAACATGTGGGCCAAATTTCGTTAAAATCAATTAACTCTTTCGAAAGTTATTGCGCGTACACACACACACACACATACATATATATATATATATATATATATATATATATAAACATTTTTAAAAATGGTGCCAAAGTGTTTAGGAGGTTATGAAACGTCGAGAAATTTTGGTCCGACCCCTAGGTCCCGCCATCCGACCGACGCCAATAGTGTATGTTGCCATATGGCAAATACACTAAAAACAATATTGAATTTGATTATAGGGTAGGCAATGCAACGTACGTCACTGTACAGCGTGTTAGCTTTCTTGCTGTAATTTTTCAAGTTTTTTTTATTCCGAAGGTTCTGGTCAGGGTAATGGGACAAACGTATTAAATTATTGTATTGTCATCGGTCCTGGATAAGAGTGCAAAGTTTCAGTTAAATCTGACGTTTTGAAGTAGGTGAATTTCATGTTCATTGATTCCTTTACAAACAAAC
The DNA here is from genome assembly GCA_034508555.1 of Venustoraphidia nigricollis. Lineage (NCBI taxonomy): Eukaryota > Metazoa > Arthropoda > Insecta > Raphidioptera > Raphidiidae > Venustoraphidia > Venustoraphidia nigricollis. Next base: position 1,745,869 of record JAVRKA010000030.1, read on the forward strand.
AAACACAGGTGAAACTAATAAAAGCGAGTTTAAAACATATTTCTAACTTTGAGTCAAAATCGATTTGTGATTTGAATTGATATTACTTAATCAATCTAAATAAATGTTAACTTCTTACATTTTAAACACGCTACAATTGACCTACAATAATGAAATCGCCACAATTTTTTATTCACGAGATTTCGTGCTAGAAAGAAACGACCACATACGTACGTACTCACTCACTCATACATATTTGTTTTCAAAAATACCGCGGTGACCTTGGACTCGAAACATGAAAACATGTTAAAGATTTTGATTTACATTTACGTACCAATAGGGAATATGCATTTGGATTAAATTGAATTGATTTTTTTTCCCTGAATCCATATTGTCCTGAAATTATATCTGAACCATTATTTCCTTATTTAGTTTGTTTTTAATTGCATAAAATATTAATTAAAAAATGCAAAATATGCGAGGGAAATTCGAATTTGCGAAACGCATCACCATTGGTCGAACCGAAACGTGACGTCAAATACCACGTTATCGGATTTATAGGCGTCGCTGTTTCTATGGTGTCTGAATGAAAAATTGTTTTATTTGTGCTTCTGAGTGTTTTTCATTAGCGTGAAATTTCTAGTAGCATTAAATCATTTAGAACGATGACTGAAAGTGGCTTTGTCAAAGCACAATCGGATAATTTACCAAAAATAGATGCATTTATGATGAAGATACTTTATCTCTTCTCATAACCTTACACCATTGTTTTCGCGTATTCGCATCTTTTGGAACGGGAAAAAACACTTTATCAGGTGTACTTCAATGTTTTTTTAGCTTTATCCATGGCGTGAATAGCTTTTAAAACTGAAAATTTCTATAAAAGAACCAAAAGTATCTGTCAAACTTTTAGTCAACAAACACTGGTCGTGGCTTTTGACGTCACTCAAGGCCCGCGAAAAATGGCGGCGTTCAAACAGATCAAATTTAAGCGATGTTTTAAATATTATTTAAAAAAATTATTCGAGCATTTCCAACAGTATTTATATTTTTTACTATTTTATAACGATGTAAAAAGTGAATTCCCTATTACAATAACTTCCCAATATACTGACTGAGAGGTTAAAAATGATACTCCTTTTTGACCAAATTGTGAAAAATTTTTCAGTGTTGGAAGAAACAATCTGAAATGATTGGATTCACGGTGTCACAACTGTGTAAAAACCCAGACATCAGTTTCAATGTTCAGACTGGTGTATTTTAAACTACACGACAGTTATGTTGAAATAATTTGTAGTTTGTTGAAAAAACAACGTTGAATATAAAAGTAAACGGAAATTGGCATTCTTAAAATATTTACGTTCAAACAGATCAAATTTAAGCGATGTTTTAAATATTATTTAAAAAAATTATTCGAGCATTTCCAACAGTATTTATATTTTTTACTATTTTATAACGATGTAAAAAGTGAATTAAAAATATAAAAAAATACATGCATATTCCCTATTACAATAACTTCCCAATATACTGACTGAGAGGTTAAAAATGATACTCCTTTTTGACCAAATTGTGAAAAATTTTTCAGTGTTGGAAGAAACAATCTGAAATGATTGGATTCACGGTATCACAACCGTGTAAAAACCCAGACATCAGTTTCAATGTTCAGACTGGTGTATTTTAAACTACACGACAGTTATGTTGAAATAATTTGTAGTTTGTTGAAAAAACAACGTTGAATATAAAAGTAAACGGAAATTGGCATTCTTAAAATATTTACGGTAATTCAACAGGTTGTTTATCACCAAGATAACAAACATGCTGCAACAATATGTCGTAAAATGTAAATCTAGATATTTATAGGTTATATCCAAAACACGAAACAATCGTACGCGAAAGTATACGCTCTTGATTTTGTTTGTGTAGACAGAACATGCATTTTCTTTGGTGTGAAATACAGGACGCTCAAGGACTTGCCACAACAACAACAACAAAAAATGATGGCCGCTCAGGCGCAGAGATCGGCGGATAAAAACAGTAGTGTTTTGTTCATTGATCGTTGTTTAGTTCATCCAACTGATTTGCTTTTTTACCATTCCAACTTCACAGGGGAATGTTACTAATTTCACTTTTCAAAATTTTACAAATGTAAACGCATGTTAGATCCAAAGTATTTAATTTAATTAAATTAAATAAAACGAAACCACTTGCGATTACTGTTCAAAACATTTTTTTATTTACAAAACGTTTCGACCAAATTTTTGGTCCTTTTCAATTTATTAAAATATAAAATAAATTTATTTTATATTTTAATAAATTGAAAAGGACCAAAAATTTGGTCGAAACGTTTTGTAAATAAAAAAATGTTTTGAACAGTAATGGCAAGTGGTTTCGTTTTATTTAATATTCTATTACTGTTGGTAGAGTCAATATTATTTATTATTTAATTTAATGTTATTCAGTATTGTCTTATGAGTTGTGTAATGGTTTGTGTTATGTAAGCTGCGTATATTGATATTGTAAAGATTGTAAGCGGACGCAGTAGCATTGTGTGTTGAGACAGGATGGAGTTCACATTGATTGTGTTGCTGAATTGAATATACTTTATTTAATAATTGAATACGTGTTAATTTATTGGTTTCATCATTTTATTTCCTACACAACATTTTTTCGTTTTGAGATCCCCGAGTCCAAAAAACTTATTTTTGAAAAAAAGTCTGTGCGTCTGTTTGTCTGTAAACACGATATAAGTCGAGCAGATGAGCGGATTAAAGCCAAATTTTAGAAGGCTGTTTGATATGCAAATACGAAGAGCATTATTGTATTTAGGGAAAATTGGCGCATGCGTAGAACAGGTATATGCTATAACGTTATTGTTTTACTTTTCCTAGCTGATAATTATTCTGTGAATTTTTCCAAGAAAGTTTTATAAAAAAGAAACTATGCTTTCGGAAATACAGTCAAAACCGTTTACGACGACATCGTCTAGAACCACATACCGGTTATATTGACCAAAATCATAGGTCCCGGCTGAATACTATATGACCGCCTTATAAAAACACTGCTTTTTACGACGTTGCTTATTACGACATACCGCATTAAGCGACTATATTTAATGTAATATCTTCATATCTTCGGAGAATTATATCTGTTAGAACGACCAGCTGTATTGTAAACAAAATTCGTACGCACAGAACAAACTAATATTACAGATTTTATGAATACAGAAATATGATAATGATAATGTGAATATTATTCCTATTAATATCTATGGATTTATTGTACCTACACATTCAATAATACTACATACTTAATAAAAAAATTACTTTATACCTCGAAAACATCACCGGTTGTTACGACTATCAGTTTTTACGACCAAATATGAGTAGACCCTTCGATGTCGTTATAACAGATTTTGACCGTATTTTGAAAATAAAAAAAAAGTCAGCTGTTCTTTTATTTTAAATACCTGTCAAAAAGAAATTAAGTAGTTGACAAGCATGCTTTGGTTAATTTTACATATTATGATAAACATATTATGTAAGCATGGAAACGAATAGCAAATATAAATAGTTAAATTAAATAATCCCCTACATTTCAACCAGCTGAATATACATTTTCGAACGTCGACAAAATTCTTAATTAATACAAAAATTGACAGCTTTAGCAGTTACTCCTTTTTTAAATTATTAATTTACATACGTGGGAGGCTACCGTGGCCCCTCCAACCGCTACTAACGCAGCTAAAGTATAATTATATAAATATAACTGCATTTTGGGAAAATGTCTGACGAAAATAGGTCGCGGGCTCTCGGACTATAACGGATCCCGTCACATTTATGGTTCTGTGGAACGTAGAAATACCGTGGTAATTGAGGACAAGTTCAATTTGAGAGACCTTTCAATATATTTGTTTATTGTTTTTAATAATTGCATACATTAATGTCCATAATGTGCCAATGTCACAGAATCAATAACTGATATCGTATTACAGTGCATAAGTGTGTACTCCAATAAAAATGACTGCGAATTCGAACTATGTGGAGCAGATTACATCATAACTTTAAAATCTATATACAGGGAGGCTTATTAAACACCGCACACCTTTCTTATTCCTTGAATGATCTTCAGTTCTGGGAGGGAGAAATTGATTGCCGTATTTTTTTTTTCACCTGCCGCGTTCAACTTTCTTTTTTCAAATAGAGACCCCATTTTTTTCTTGCAGGTTCCGATTCCTCGTCAAAAAATTAACAACTTTTGTACCAAATTATTTTTGTAAGATGCGAACATGAACCGTGAATCGCTAAAAATTATATATGTACATACAAGGCGGCTTTTTAAAAACCGAACACCTTTCTTATTCCTTCAGATTGCATCCTATGAATTTTTACCCCCTTGGATGATCTTCACTTCTGGGACGGGGAAATTGATTGCCGTTTTTTTTTTTCACCTGTCGCGTTTAGGTGCAGGGCAACGCAGGTCAACTTTATTTTTTTAAATAGAGACCCCATTTTTTTCTTGCAGGTCCCGATTCCTCGTCAAAAAACAACTTTTGTACCAATTTTTTTTTTTGTAAGATGCGAACATGAACCGAGAATCGCTAAAAATTATGGGATTCACGACATAGCATTTGAATGCGTCGAGTCGATTTCTCTCAGGCACCTTGATTCTGTGGTGAGGGAAAATCGACTCGACGCGTCCTAATGCTATGTCGCGCGTCTCATAATTTTTGGCGACTCACGGTTCATGTTCGCATCTTACAAAAAAAATTCTGATACAAAGGTTGTTTATTTTTTGACGAGGAATCGGAACCTGCAAGAAAAAAATGGTGTCCCTATTTGAAAAAATAAAGTTGACCTGCTTTGCCCTGCACCTAAACGCAACAGGTGAAAAAAAAATACGGCAATCAATTTCCCCCTCCCAGAAGTGAAAATCATCCAAGGGGGTAAAATTTCATAGGATACAATTTGAAGGAATAAGAAGAAAGGTGTTCGATTTTTAAAAAGTCGCCCTGTATACAAAAATCGATGTGTATATGTATGTTCCCTATGGACTCCAAAATGGCTGGAACGATTTTGATGAAATTTTCATGCAATCTTCAGATTAGGTCAGTGGGTTATCCTGTGAAGTTTGGTAGCGATCGGATCAACAGAACTTGACTAAAAGTCATATGAAATATGTACCATTTTTCGTACATATTTCTAGTTTATTTTAAGCATTAACATCAAAAATTGAATAAGTCTTCATAGAAGTTGTAGATTTCCGAAACGTGAGTAAGTGCATTTGACATGCACACACACATCCAACTGCTTGTCAGATAGAGCTATGCGGATAAAAAAGGGGGCATATTAAACAGCTGTTAAACCTTAACTATTATATAGTTGAACAAGACGTAGGAATTCGATTGTTTAAAAATATAGCTTTAGTATAGGCTACAAACCAGGTGATTTCCCATGAGATGAGCTGAGCCATGCAATCAATTGTAATCGATCGCTATTACATCATGAACTCCTCGCAACAGTCATGTCTGCATTCTATCGGCCGCCATTTGTATTGTATTTCGTAAACAAGACGCCCATCAAATTCTCAATTGGTTGTTTTATCATTCTTACAATATTGTAAATTAAAATAAATTTGAAAATAAAATCTGATAATTTTTTTTAAAACAAGCAAAAGTTAGTTTCTAAAAAGTTTTTTTTTTTATTATTTCAATCGTTTTTGAGACTGTCAATTATTATAAAATCCACTATTGTTTACCAGCGGCAGCATGCACTACAACATTATTTACTACAGTTATGTTGCAGTGGAAGATAAGGCATTGTTCTAATTTTAAAACCGAATCACCTTGATTGTTGCTATGTTTAGGTAATGAATGTCAAGATCGTACCGAGTTTTACAATCGTGAACACATGAATAGCGTGTTACGAGCTTATTTGCTATTAAGTACTATAATTTAACCTCATAAGTTTTCTTTTCTAGAATAATCGACACACTATGAAAAAAGTATATACAGTCAAAGTCTGTTATAACGACATAGAAGGGTCTACTCATAGTTGGTCGTAAAAACCGATAGTCTTAACAACCGATAATGTTTTCGAGGCACAAAGTAATTTTTTATTAAGTATGTAGTATTATTGAACGTGTAGGTACATACAAATCCATAGATATTAATAGGAATAATATTCATATTATCATTGTCATTTTTCTGTATTCATAAAATCTGTAATTTTAGTCTGTTTAGAACACTTCTGTGGGTACGAATTTTGTTCACAATACAGCTGGTCGTTCTAACAGATATAATTCTCCGAAAATGTCGTATGTCGTATGTTGTAATAAGTAATGTCGTAAAAAGCAGTGTTTTTTATAAGGCGGTCATATAGCATTCAGCCGGGACCTATGATTTTGGTCAATATAACCGGTATATTGTTCTAAACGATGTCGTCGTAAACGGTTTTGACTGTAGTAGTAAATACAACGACGGGTAATCTATTCAAAGAATAATAAGCAAGAAAAGTGAGTTTTCATTGAAAATGCTTTTACAGTTTACACTGTTTTAATATATATGTCGCAACTAGTGATGTAAAAAAATAAATTACCGGTTAATAATATTAATCGGTTAAACAGCCGCGGTCACTTATTAATGTATTTGGCTATTGGCGTCCGTCGGATGGCAGGCGACAGACTTAATTAATTGAAACTAAATTTGGTTCGCATGCTAGAATCCTTCACCGCACGAAGCTTATTTAAAATGGGTCTAATAGGACAATTTTAAGGATGGTTTTAGAGGTTGAAAAAAAATTTGGGACCAAAAATACCGAAAAAATCTTAGAATTGTCTCAAAATTGAAATTTGACCCTGTAGTACCAATTAAAATTTCAATAAAATCGGCCCGATGAATTTACTTACTTAGGGGTGTACTTAATTTTGTGCTGATGTTGGATTGATGACAATATTTCAACTGAGTAAAAAATTATTATTTTAAGTGGTTAAATTTTGTTATTTTGTTCAAAAACACACTTAAGTTCACGTAATAGGGCTACAATATCTGTATTAGCAAATACACTATATTGTCAGCAGGGTTTTGGCACTGTGACCCAAGTTCGTTTTAAACTTTCGCGGCTATTTATTATTGTATAAGACTGCGCAGATAGTTTTGCGCATGATAGTGGCAACCGCTCCAGATTTTAATCTTATAAGCAATAACTACATAAATATATTATTTAATTAATTCTTTCGATTATAGTTTTTTTTTTTTTTTGTTGTGAGAAATAGAAACCGGGAACCGCCATTTGGTTTTATAGATAACTGATAACCGCTAAAATGGTTACTATCATAAATAATCGGTAATTTTGCATCACTATAGTTGCAACCCAATAGTTAAATTAACCAGTTGATTGAATGAATGACCCGATAGTTAAAATGCCGACTGTCAGCTATATGCCTGACTTTTAATTATAAATAATAAATAAATAATTACCTTTATTTTTTGACATATATAACATGTATAAATGGCGTCAATAGTCTACACTGTGTATTACAAAAATCCTTTCAGGGAATAATATAAAATGTCGAATCGTTGACCCATCCTGTATTTTGTTCGGCGGATTTAGAAAAAGAACACAATTTCCTTTTCTTAATTAATGTGGGATCTTTTAAGTTTTGTCGTCTATGACTCGTTATAAATGATAACATTATGTTTTTCTACTTCGTGTATCGAAAAAGGAAACAAAGCTGACAGAATGCAACTGCAACTATCCTTTTTAATTTTATCTCCAATCTGGCAACACTGTGGTCAATCCAGTTTTTAGATAAACTCGTATTAAAGACATGGCAACTTATAACAGCAGACAAGTTTACGTAGTCTCAGGTTTCATTTCCTAGTTCCGTTGTCTGCAACATGCAGTTTTATGGATTCTGATTGTGCCAACTGCCGTTACCATATGTCACATCGAGCCTACTGTTAAAAACGATGTCCTTGAAAGAAATGAGCCACAAGTTTTATTTTTCGTTATGAACGAAAACGTTTAGATGTCAAAAAAATGGCGTCTTTATTATGCTTATTTTTTTATCCCGAAAATCATGGTCAGGATAATGAAACAAACTTATTAAATTATTGTATTGTCATCGGTCCTTGATAAGTGTGCAAAGTTTCAGTTTAATCTGACATTTTGAAGTGGATGAATTTCACGTTCAAAAATTCCGTCACAAACATACGTTGAAAGATTGTATTTTTTTTTTATCCTGAAGGTCGTGGTCAGGATAATGGGCCAAACTTATTAAATTATTGTATTGTCATCGGTCCTTGATAAGTGTGCAAAGTTTCAGTTTAATCTGACATTTTGAAGTGGGTGAATTTCACGTTCAAAAATTCCGTCACAAACATACGTTGAAAGATTGTATTTTTTTTATCCGGAAGGTCATGGTCAAGATAATGGGACAAACTTATTAAATTATTGTATTGTCATCGGTCCTTGATAAGTGTGCGAAGTTTCAGTTTAATCTGATGTTTTGAATTGGATGAATTTCACGTTCAAAGATTCCCTTACAAACAAACAGACAGATGAAGCTAATAAAAGCGTGTTAATATTTTGTTTTTGTTTTCAGATTTAATACACTGCACGAACGAACCAAACGTTTCAATACCACAACTGGCCACGCTTCTAATCGAAAGATCTCAAAGTACAAATTGGGTCGTCGTCTACAAAAGCCTCATCACATGCCATCATCTTATGTGTTACGGAAATGAGGTAGGTACCATAAAAATGATGTGTCAATTTTGAGCATTTGTCGATTTTCCCTTTTCTTATGACAAGTCTTATAATGTGATAAGGCTTAGTACTTTCCACCAGTGGCGTAAAAAGGTTCGATCAGAGGTATAGCTTTCATCCTGGATTGCACAAGGCATTATCAAAAAATCTGATTTTACAATGATTTTAGATTGTGACCACACATATTTTATTGAAAATTAAAAATATAAGTACCTTTGTTTAATAAATATACAGTAAGACCCCGCTTAACGCAGGAGATACGTTCCAGCGCTATACGAAACAGCGCTAAACGAGGTCATTTTAATACGTAGATAATTAATAGGCATAAGTGAAATAGAATCAAGAATAAGAAGATTTGTTAGTCTTTTTTTTGTTTAATATTGTAACATTTACTGTTAAATATTTTTTATGACATTAAGGTAGTTGTCGTGGTACAATATTGTCAAAAAGTTATAGATTATACGCGCCACAAAAGTATACTAGCTTGTAGCTAAGTGATCCATAATTTGTACGCAAGACTGTATCCGTGGAAACGTAACCCATACGGTATTCATATGCATGTATACTTTTCTATAAATTGTTGAACTTTAAACCGTTATTTATATATAATTAGACGGTCAAAAAAAATTCTTATTTTTTTTTTAAACTCATAACAAATGCATTGAAAGACTGTCAGTTTTTGGAAAGTTTCTGACAGTTCTTTTTTTATAAATAAGAAACTGGTTCAGAACTACAGAGATCGTATACAATCAATGTTAATTATCCAATTTTTAATTGAATTTATCTCGGATTATATACGGTCGATCGACTTCAAATTTTCAGGGTAATTGTATTATCATGTCCTTAATAAGTATACAAAAATTAAGAATTTTCTGACGGTGTGCCTTAACCACGACAACTACCTTAATTATAGATTTATTAATTGCAAATATCGATTTTTGTTTATAGAACATTTATGAAAATCAAATAAAAGTTCGAGTAAGAAGTTATGTTTGTGATGAGAAAGGTTTCTCATTTGACATATTCTGTTTTTTGTGAAGAAGTCATCTGATGTTTGCCTTTTTGTGTTTCGTTCAGCAAGCTGTTATCGCTAGATATTGTGTCAATGACACTTGCCTTTGAACTTCTATCAACATTTGAATCATTTTGTATAAATTGATCCATAATTTACATTATAGTGACTAAACTTTTTTTAGAAACCGCGTAATTCTGAAACAGCGTTAAGCGAGGTCTTACTGTATGTACATATTCTTAAGGGGCGACAATTTGTTTCTTGCCCGGGGCGACGTAACCACTAGAGCGGGCGCTGCATCTAGTCTCTAGATATTTAATTTTCCTCACGATTTGTATTTTTTTTTTCAGAGATTCACACAATATCTCGCGTCAAGCAATAGCACATTTCAACTTAGTAATTTCTTAGATAAAAGTGGAGTCCAAGGTATATTAAAACATTGTTTAATATTTTCTTAGGTCATATGCTTACTTTAATATTTTTTACTATTCTGATGACATATCGATATTATTGTAAATTTTCCAAGTAATTGTGAGTATTTGAAAACTTAATGTAGACCAATCGCCCAAAGGGTGTTCGTATACAAAATATGAGAACCGCATTCTGGCGTGACGGCGTTTGATATAAAGGCTCTGGAGAAATTCTGGTATGTTGACAGGAAAAAATATGGTCAAATATATTTTTTCTCACTTCAATTTTGAGGAAGTTGCTGTAGCAGAAACGTTACAGTCAAAGCCCTCTAAGTGCACAGCTCGGAACCGAGCCCATCCTTTAAGTGCACACTTCCCCTACGATCTTTTTCATCCCCACTTTTCTAACTCCTATAGCTATCTTTATTCAATCAGATGCTATAAACAATATCTCTAAAACTCTATGAATATGATGGAAATGGAAAGTTTGAAAATAGCGCGCTTACGGTCGCACGTGATTGGTCGCAGATTATTCGAAGTGGGGGCTGGGGAACGTGCACTTAGAGGGCGAGTTCGTGTGCAGTAAGAGAGCGTGTGCATTTAGAGAGCGTGCACTTAGAGGGCTTTGACTGTAGTACATGAAATTTTGTATATGCATTTCTATAACGTAGACACCTAATACCTGTTAAGAAAGAGTTTTTTGAAATTCCACTCCTAAACGAATGAAAAGAGAGGAAATGTGCTTTTTGTACATTCAGCTATTCTGTTCATTCTATTCATCATTGAAACATGAAATTTGGAGAATCCTTTTCAAGTAAATGGATTTTCAATATCCCATGCTTATGCAGTGTAGACCTCATGTCAGTGGTTTCTTCTGGTTCCAGATATATGAACATGAGACCTTAAACTATAAGAAACAACATAGGTTACCGGACTCCCGTGTGAGCCAATTCACCCCTCTGACGGATTGAAAGTGTCCTCAAAATGTCATGTTTAAAAAATCAATAGTATGCATAGAAATTTTTAAATCTTTAAAAAACACATAAACCTATTTTCATTTCCTTAGAAATTTAAGGTATCGGGTAAGCGTATCACAAAGCAGTTTGCGATTCTCATATTTTGCAGACTGTAACACCCTTGGGGGCGCTGCACTAATATACTTAGGTTCAGAAAATGAAAAAAATCAACTATATTTTAGACTAAAACATGTAAAAATTAGAATTTTTCTAAACATAATATTACTATGCCCCGTTTATCCTCATTGTGGTATGTCGTCATATCTTTCGTTACATTTTTTTCTTTTTCTTCCATTAATTTATTTGTAACAACTATTACTGAACAGTATTGTCCGATTAAGAATATCTTTTTGATGTTATTATTTTATAACAAGATTAATTAGGTTGGTCTAAAGAAAAAAAAGTATATGAAAACTAAACTGAAATAAATTTTACATTATAACGAAAACCAAGGTGAAATATGTATTTAGTGATATAATTGGTTTGAAAATGTAGCAATTAAAATTCAGTTTTATAATCTACTTAATTAATAAAATAGTGAATTACTTTAGGTTTGAATTAATATATTAAATAGTTAAAGTTATAACAGTTGGACTCATGTATTTCCAAATCATCTATTTGCAACTGATTTTACTCACGTATTTTCAAGTTTTTAGTTCCTACTTCTTACTCAAAAAGTCTCCTATACAACACTGCTCAGGCAGTGGAAAAAATACGTTTGATTTTTAACCTCAAATTAATAAAAGGCTTTTCTGATTGATCTATGGCTGCCACGAGGTGAGTATGAAGGAGAAGTTGAAAATACGTCAGTCGATTAGTTTTTAACAAGTTGACAATACATGAGTTTTACGTATTACTTTTGGCAAATGATTAGTTTTGAAGATAAAACAAATTATTTAAAATATCAATAAGAGAAACAGGAAACATCCCGAAAAATTACCAACAGTCGTATAATGGTAAAAGCATATTTACACGAAGGACCCAATGTTGTTTTTGTTAAATTAATTTCCAAACGAAAAAATTATGCTATTTCTTTTTGGACAAAACTGTTCTTTCTGGATGTTAATTGTGCTTTTTCATTTATTTTTTCTTCTATGTGCAACGCTAACCAAAAGGCATTATGGCAGCAAAAGCTGGTGAGTAACACTATACAAATTTAACAATAATATATCAGACTGACGCAACGAAACATTTTTGAAATTATACTCCTTTTAGCGCACTGAGGGTAAAATTTTCTCTGTTACGGAAGCTGCGCACGCAACATGCAACGAATATGTTGCGGAAGTTGTTTCTGATAACGTCAAAATAGTTATTTCATAAAAAAACAAAGTAGATTATACTAGCAACATTGGACGAAACTATTAGTTCATACTTTTTTGCGCTTTAGTCGTTTTTCATGGACATGTCCTGAAAGAATAACAACTTTTGACAGTTGAATAACCTCAACACTTATATTTTCCTGTATTATATAATATATATTTGCAGATACTGTACAGTATTTTTAGAAATGTTTGTTTTTTGTTGGACATCTTTAATTTAGTTTTTATTAAGAGAAATGAATATGTTGTTTACTATTGCTTCAATTCTTGCCGCAGTTCGATGGCTGTTGCAATTTAAAACGTCAATCAGTTTATAAATAATAATTTAAAAACTATTTTTCTTAATAAATTGAGATACGAATGTTGCAAACGTCTGATATTTTATTGTTCTGAATGCTTAAAATACTTTTCTTAAAAAATAAAATTACTGTTTGCGCTTTACTTATATCTGAAAATAACATTTAATCATAACTAAAAATACTAAACTATCTTACCAGGGGTGTATAAATGTATTACGAAATCAGGACCTAGTACCGTTGGATAGGTAACAAAATAACCTTTCATTAAAAAAAAAATTAAATAATAGGTGGGAGTATATATTTGTAATGCCGGATCTCGCACTATAAATAAATTTAAAAAAAAGATTCCTAAAGACGAGGAAATTTCCGAAAAAATCATCAAATCCCGGAACTTCGTCTCTATTATTGATATTTTTCGTTTAGTGTTGAAAATAAGGCTCCGCGTGGTCGACTCTGTGTCGATAAAACTTAACCAGTGTTCCGTACCCAAAGGGTGTCAACGGAAACTCTATTACTAAGGCTCCGCTCTCTGCCCATCCGTCTAGTTTTTCTTCTTTTCTATTATAGATTTTGATATTTCATAAAAAATATATTTAAGCCTGTAAAATTAAACTATTCAGAACGCGATGGTTGATGGTGATGATGTCATATACCGCCCATAACCATAGTGTTACACAAAAATTATCTGTAGGGTCATCGCCTTCATTAATTTTTATGTTCTAATTTTCAATAGACGCCAGGTTTAATCTCTCGAACTGTGACGTAATATACTACCTCAATGTCAATGGCTAAGTAACCATTGACATTAAGATAGTATATTACGTCACAGTTCGAGAGATTAAACCTGGCGTCTACTGAAAATTAGAACATAAAAGTTCAATGAGGGCGTGACCCAAATAATAGTTTACAAACTCAGCAGCACTTCTTTGAATACAATGTTACTTTATTTATGGACTTGCGTACCATTTATTAAACCTCTTTTTATAACAATGTTTGTTGTTTTTGTTACGATCTAAAAAAATGTGTAACCGCCATTAATTCACTAAATTTAACTTCATTTCGTAATTGAAGTCAAATCTAATATTATCGACAAATACAATCTTACTTTATCTGCCGGTATCGGAAACCTCAACTGGATGATTTTTTTTGTGGTTCTTTTATTTCGGGTTCTTGCATATTACAAACCAATTACACCGTTCCTTGGGATTCGTTATAACCGAGTTTGGCTGTAGATATATTATCATTATTTTTTGTTTAAAATTATCTAATTATGTTTGATCATTGGTGTAATAAAAACATGATAATTGATTTACATATCTTCAGCAAAATATTTTTACGACGAGAACATCCGCTACGTATTTTTTTTTTTTTATTTATTTTAAGAGCTCTGTAACATTCTCTAACATCTAACTGCAAGTAATTGGGGGCGAATCTACATAGAGATTAATAGGGCTTAAGTTCTGGGCCCACAAAACTGATTTGCCATCATACATTTTTTATACTTTTTAATTAGCAATGAACACTTATATTAATCATGGGTGAATTTTGACAATTTTTTGGGAGAAATTTGATTTTTTTTTGTGTTAATTTTAACATATTCTTGGGTGAAATTTAACGATTTTTCTGTCGAGATTTGATATTTTTTTGGATGAACTTGCCAATTTTTGGATGATTTTTGCACTGTTTTCCGCTAAATTTTGATAATATTTGACTGAATTTATAGTATTATTTGTTTGGTCCGGTCTCCAAACTTCAACTCTGTGTTTGATGTTATTAAAAATTGATTTTAAACCCAATTTAAAGATTTAACTGATAAAACATGGAACCCAGCTAGACTGCAAGTAAGCCCTAGGCCCTGAAAAACCTAGATCCGCCCCTGCAAATAATAATTTAAACGTGAGAAAAAGAGAGGAGCTAACTTTCTGCGAGATATTTCAGGACCACTTTTCCAAATTGAAACCCAATTGTTTGACAAGCATGCTTTTAGAAAAAGTGTGTAATTTAAAGCAAAATTTAATCAAGAACGTTTCCAGATATTTTAATTTGTATTTTTATTTTTAGGGTATGATATGTCGCCATTCATTAGGAGATATGCAAGATATTTAAATGAAAAAGCATTAGCTTATCGGACAGTCGCTTTTGATTTTTGCAAAGTTAAAAGGGGGTAAGTGATATTAATTCTATTATATGTAAGTAGACATAACAGTCTACATAAAAAAATACAGAATGCCTGCATTTTCTTTGTCCGTCAAGTGTCAGTTTCAAGGTAAATAATAGATAGTACGCTAATATATTGCCAAAACACGAACTAACATATTTCGCCGGCCCATGACCTCTGAATCATTTTTTACTCACCTAATGCTCGATTGACAATGACCTTATCGGTTTGAAATTTTCTGATTCAGCATTGGCGAAATATAACCTTGAGCGCGAGAAAGGAACGGACAATTGTATACATATGCACATTTACACGCGTATAAATCATTCAATAGTTTCACGTGGGTTTTATATTGTATAACTGTTAAAGTGCTATATAATAGAAAAAGTGTAAGTTAATAAATAATTTATATACAGGGTTTAATGTTTATATATTGTATGCATATAGACATTTACATATATTTAATTTTTATATGCATATATGTTTATGTGCATATATTGTGTGTATTTCATTGTGTGTCATCATTTCAGCCGTAGTAAATATTTTCGAAGTTATACTTCCCCGTGAGCTTATATGGGTGATGCTCTCACGGTTTTTTAACCATTCTTTTTCATTCTAACTTTTGACCGTTTTATGAATCCATATTCAAGACTGATGAGTCTCAAAGACAACCAATAACTCAGAAGATAATCATGCCATTGTTATTTCTCTTTGACTTCTAACGTGGTGAATAAGTTGGCTCTTTATGCATGCATTTGTTTTCAGGAAAGATGATAGTTTGCTTAGAACAATGGGCACGGAGCGTCTACTCAAAACATTACCGGCGTTACAGAATCTGCTCGACGCATTGTTAGAATTCGACTGTTCAGCAAACGATCTTACGAACAGCGTTATCAATGTGTGCTTTATGTTATTGTTCCGAGACCTGATTCGTTTGTTTGCCTGCTACAATGACGCTATTATTAATCTTTTAGGTGAGTATCTCATCTTAACAGTTCGCATTCACCTGGCATTACCCTTTTACTTGAATATTTAGTTTTACAATAAATTATGAACAACTCTCCCTAATAAAAACATTACACGTTTAAGGCTATCGGAACGCTCTGAATTAAGCCAAAAATAGAGTTTCGGCTATCAACTGATTGTAGACTTATTCGTTAACATTCTGCAAAAATTCTTTCTCTATAAGGAAGATAAAGGACAAATTTAGGTCTCTAATGGACTACTTTTGTAATTTATGTACGATTTACTAGAAAAAAGTTGGCATTAATTGTGCCAAAAAAACACACGTTTTCAATGCCACACTACGACCTTATTCGTACTTATTTCACAAAACTGTTCCATCACAAGCCTAAAGTGACTCTTCCTTTTTTGGAAAAGTTTTTTAAATCTTCAAAATATTTCAAAAAATTACAGTAATCAACTGACAGCGGCACCCTTGCAATAGCATCTTTTAGCCTTGTAGTGGGCACCAGCCAAAAATTGAAACGTGCGGATGATTAGAGCGTGACAGAGGTCAAGAAGGTCACACCCACAATATGTCTTTTGCCTACCTCGTCTCTTACCGCTGGGTCTCAACACAAACTGTGTGAAAGTGATCCAACACTGTTAAAGGAGTTTAATTATAAAATTGAACTGTATTAAACCTTATTAAAAGCAGTGATACATTTGTTACAGAAAAATATTTTGATATGAATAAGAAACAGTGTCGAGAAGCTTTAGATCTTTATAAAAAGTTTTTAATAAGAATGGACCGAGTGGGTGAATTTCTAAAAGTAGCCGAAAACGTTGGAATCGATAAAGGCGACATTCCAGATTTGACGAAAGCTCCTAGTAGTTTGTTAGATGCACTTGAACAACATTTAGCTTCGATAGAAGGCAAGAAAGGTTCCTCGACGACGACTCCAACGCAAGCTGCCAGGTAAGGCATAACGTTATTTGAATGAATAACAATGGATAGCTATAAATTCCTCCAATTGTTTAAAAAACACTCATTGTTACAATGCTATGTTAGAAAAAGTTTATTTTCAAATACCGTCGGGACTTAACCCCGAGAAACTGTCCACTATTTCAGCGAAATAAGTTATTACTTGCTCTACAGTGACTGTTGCCACCGTTGTTAAGAAACATCCATTGTTGCAATGCTATGTCAAAAAAAGTTTATTTTCAAACACCGTCGGCATTTAAACCCGAAACTTTCCATTATCGCGGCGGAATGAGTTATTACTTACTTTACAGTGGCTGTTGCCACCGTTGTTAAGAAACATTCATTGTTACAATGCTATGTCAAAAGAAGTTTATTTTCAAACACTGTCGGCACTTAAACCCGAAACTGCCCACTATCGCGGCGGAATGAATTATCAGTTATTCTACGGTACATTTAATCTTTCTGTTGAGTGCATGTTGTTAACTCAAAAATTTGAATAAATTCCAAACCGAGTAAGTCAATAAATTGAACTAAATGAAACAGTTGAAAATACTTTACAGACTGTATTTTCTGCACAACCGCGTATAAAATAGCTGTTTTTCATGTCTGTATATCGAAACTAAAATGACCCATTATGCACTTGTTCGTAAAGTAAAGCGAAAGAAATTCGGCTTTACCAATCCAATAGCAATTTCTTTGTTAGTTGGCATTTAAAACTAACAGAGACGACAAAGTAGATGTCTGTGTAAACAATCCAGTCAGATATATAAATATATACTTACTATGAAGTGAAATTCAACTATTTTGTGCGTGATTATTTTATGACTTGTGTGACTGTTAAAACTCTGTAGACGCTCGTTTTACTGTAATGTCACACTGTGTTGTGAAATAATTCACGCATTTGATCCATAACCCTACTATTTATCTACTAGAAATAGCTATCTATTGTGGAGTTTAGCGCATTGTGGATTTATATTAATATTTTTATAAGCACAGTAGTAATGTTTTTAATTTAATTTCTTTTTCACCTCTTTTTGTCCTGTTTATCACAATTGTCCATGTCCCTAATATGTCATGTATTTTTTTTACTTCTAATAATTTCGCTTATTAAAAAAAACTATTTTTGAAACACGCGTCATATTTTTTTATTTTATTTTTTTCATTGTTATAAATTTTTCGTACACTTTTGCTTTTTGAATCGTCTTAATCGGCAAATTTTTTGATTTTGAATCACTTGTGAACGTCATTTGTTTGAATTATAACTTAAATTGCTTGGAATACAATAACCTAACATCTATCAACGCTAAATCCAAACCAAATAAACATGACACTAACCTCACTTAACGCTACATCGTACCCAACCCTTAACACGCAACTACACCCACCCAAACGTACAGCAATGCTAAGAATGTCAAGTCTGGTGTACATGCGTTATCATCTACAAGCAGCTCTTTTGGAAGCGCCGTCACTCACAACGATACGTTCGTCAATACAAACGGATCATCGGGAATGGTTGCAACATCTGATATAGACGAAGGCTTAAGACGAATGGTGCTTGCAGAGGAAGAGGCTGCAATGAATCAATATAAAGTAAGATTTTAGTTTGATTTTGACGTAAGATTAATACCAGCGTCGGTCCTAGGGTAGAGCGAGGAGAGCAGTAGCTCTAGACGCCACGTGGCAAGGGGCGCCAAAAAGTCAAATACGAAAAACAATTTCCCGCGTCAAATAAAATTTTGATTAATTGATTAATTACAGTGTAAACTCCATGTAACGTCACGCGATTTAACGTCAAACTCCCTAAAACGTCGAAATTACTCGACTTTGGTTTGTTTGCCTTGTTGTCCATACAGTGATACACTCTATATAGCATCTCACTCTAAATAACGTCCATATTTCTTTACAAAGCAAGTAATTTGGGCAACTTATAAAGCACCTACTGTTTGTAGGTACTTTCTAAGTTGCCGAAATTGATAAGAACTGCAGCTTTTTACGCAATTAGCGTTGTTATTTGTGTTAATAGTTAATGTTTGTTTGTAAATTGTATGCGTTATTATTAAATAATACTATAATAGTAAAACAGTATTGATATTTCTTTCTCTCAATATAACAAGAACTCTATAACGCCAGAAAATGCGCAGTCCATTCAGCGTCACTATATAGAGTTTACACTGTATATAACGATAAAAACTTTGTTAGTATGAAAGAAGCAGGAGTGTAATAATTAATTAGAGCTATTTAATTTAATTTAAATCTAGATCGATATCGAATGTGCTGTTATCTGTTCCTTTAATTATGTTATTAAAATACCTACATAGGTAACAGATTTTATTATTTAGTGACTGAAATTAACACCAAATACTAATTATATAGCGGTATAAATTTTCTTATGTTAAAGAAGCAGAAATATAATAATTAAAGCTACTTAATTTAATTTAAATTCAACAAGTGTTGATGTTTGCAATAAAAGTTGATTTTTGAAAATTTAATATAAAGCCGGAGTACAATTTACGTGAATTGAAAGCGTCGACTAAAGGGCGCTGACACAATCACGCTCTACCCTGATCAAGGACTAGGCCTGGCGTTGATTAATAGTGTGAAAACATCATTAAGACGCGTTTGTTTGCAGTCAAAACTACAGTCTCCGTCATCAATAACATCGTCGACGATTAATAATCCATTCTTAACGCCACCGGGCAGCAATGCAGCAAGTCCGCCCGGCATGCAGCAGCAAGCAGTGGATCTATTTGCAACGCCTATCTCGTTAACGAATGCCAGGGCCTCAGACGATTTACTGCAACTTAGTAATCCGTTTGCCGACGCTTTTGCTCTGCCATCCCAATCAGCTGTTACCCCAGTCCAAGCGCAACAAACAAATAACCTATGGGTGACGAACGGTACGTTGGAGTTTTTGAAGTAAAACTCCTCCAGGCGTGTAAAAGGCTACGCGCATACTTTTTTTTATAAGAAATTGACGAATGCGTTTTAAGGTTTTCATTTATGTGAACTCTGTTTCAGGTCTCTCATCACCGCAACTGCAACCACCGAGTACTGAATTTGTGCCTGAAAGCAGTTTTTCATCCGTTTTTGGGACATCTGAACAAACAGGTAAATTACATGTTTTGAAAGCTTTACCACTACATAATATAAAATATAACTAAAGTAAATGGTAAATAATTATGATCTTCTGAGCATGCTGCACAATTTCAAAGACAGGAAGCATTATTTTTAAATGTTTGTACTAGACATTCACTATAATTTTGAAGTTCTACTTCTTTTGGCGAATTGAGAGTAAAATTTTAGCATGCAACAGAAATATGAAAAATATGAAAATTCGAAAGTATGAAATTGGCCATAAGAGACACTTTAAAATGAAATATAGACGAAATCAATGCACTTTCTAGATGACTATACTTTGGTTACAATGAATAGTCGTTTTAAGTGTCATACAGCGGTAAAAAGTAAAATCCAAAATAAAATTTTGGAAATATTTTCAAATATTTGAGGCTAATTTTTTACAAGTATTATTCTTAAACTTCTAATTTTGAAAATGTTTCAAATATTTGAGTTTAATTTTTTACGACTATTATTCTTAAACTTCTTGTAGATTTAATTTCGGCAAATGATATATTAAAAATTAGTTTTTAATCACGCCAAAGAAGTATAACTTCAAACGCGCGTACATAAGTACACGCACCCACTTTTTTTTCTAAAAGGCACCCTCATACTGTCAGTAGTCACATTTTGGTATTAAAAATGGAAAAATTTAATTTCCAAGCAATATTTTAATGAAATTTATTTTAAAAATTATTAACACTGACTAGCATTATAGGATAAAATAAAATCAGTGTTGCATTTTAAAAAATGCTTACAGTTTTTGTATAGCGCGCCATAAAAGGACTTTCATTTACTAAAAATATAAATACCTAATAGTTGACATTAATTAATCTAACTGAAAGGAAAGGCATTGTGCAATAGGTTATTTGACACATAATTAATTAAATTAACTGAATATGATAATTTATCGAATTATTGGTTTGTATTAACAAAAACACAAGATTGATTTATTATTTCAATTTTAAAATTGCTATTTTTTGACACGTCAAAAAACGCTGCCCGCCATGATGGGTTGAAGTTGGACGCCATGCATGCATATACACACAACACACACACACACGTGAGTCAACGAAACTGAGCGTTGTTTGTATATTACAAGAAAGATGTCACCGAAGGTAAACAAGACGGCTCGTATTTTCGCGATTTTAGGTGATATTTTATCCAATAAAACGATTACATTTAAACAAAATAAAAGTTCCAGTGGACTAATTCGATGATAATTTTAAAACAATTTAAGGTCCCTCAGATTATAAAATATACTCTCAGGAAATTTGGAACTGTGGACTTATGTATAATTTCTCCTTTTAATTTGATCTTAAATCGTTTATTTAGATCAAATAAACCGTAAAAACTAGGCTAAAAGTCATATGGGAACAATGGTACATATTTCTCGTTTATTTTAAAGCATTAACATCACAGATCTTTTCATTGAAATTGGGCATTTCCGAAACGTGAGAAAATACATTGTACATGCACACAAACACACATCCAATTACTCGTAAAATAGAGCTAAACAAGTGTAAAAGGGGGCTTATTGGACAGCTCGTAAACCGCGAGATTACTAGAAACTAAGGTTGGGCGTTAGCATTGTTGCAGTTTGACTAGGCGAGACGAGAGAGAGCGGGGGAAGTAGGCTTGTGAAGTCACATGAAGTCTTTTTCCAAACAGTTGGAATAACAATAATTGAAAAACCAAACCACGGGCATTGGTGACGCAAGCAATCGACTCAAACAAGCACAGACGTGACATAGCCTCTTACGCCCAACCTTATTGTTGAAGGTGTGACTTGGCGGGACGTGAGTGAGAGCGGGGAGAAGTAGGTTTGTGGAGTCTTTTTCCAAACAGTTGGGATAACAAGAATTGAAAAACCCAGTCATAGACATCAGTGACGTAAGCAATCGACTCAACCAATCACGTACGTGACCATGTTTATAGCCTCTTACGCCCAGCCTTCTAGTATTTAAGTAACCTTGGGTAAACAATTATCTTAAAAACAAAAGTCAAATAGCCTATTGGATATGTCCTTGAACTTGCGTTGCGATATGTAACAATTATTTTATCAAATCCTTCTTGAATCATACGCACCACTGCTGTAGTAGTGTTAGTCAAAATACTGATAAGCTAAACATTGCATAATTTCTTTGCAAGCTGCCACATCTGTGCAAGATGATAACACTGCAGCCGTTCTGTCTTCTACTTCTGCAACTATTAATCCCTTTATATACGAACCTGACAATACGAATATTTCCGAATATGCTTTGAATTCCGTACCGTTTGATAACAGTTCCAATGCACCCGAAACCACAAACATACAAAGCGTATCTTCCACTGAAGATTCAGTGGCGGCTAAAGTAGCCGCAGCTGCCGCTGCCGCCGAATTCTTTCGATCTGATTTAAATATGTATCAAGAGTCATATGATATCCCCGATCTTCCACTTGATAATGATAGTGTAGTAATTGCAAATGAACATGCAGACACGTGTTTGGATGTTCAAATTGATCAGACTGGAGATATAGATGTTAATGTAGATAATTCGACTGATGATAAAATTAGTGTAGATAATGTAGATCAATGTGTAATTG
Organism: Venustoraphidia nigricollis; assembly: GCA_034508555.1. NCBI lineage: Eukaryota > Metazoa > Arthropoda > Insecta > Raphidioptera > Raphidiidae > Venustoraphidia > Venustoraphidia nigricollis. The sequence continues at coordinate 1,768,454 of JAVRKA010000030.1, forward strand.
ACAATTCATCCAATGACAATAAATCAATTGCTCAGAATAGCGATGAACAATCTAATGACGAAATTTGCGAAGAAGAAATGCCACCAGTGAAACTTCTACCGCCTTCTAAAGCAATAAATAAGCCACCTAGACCTCCTCCTCCAACAGTGAAAAAAGACATAGAACAAGTGAATGTTCCGTCGGTTGATAATGCAGAGCCAGATAATAATGATAATGAAATATGCATTGATTTAGGAAGCCCTCCCATTGAAAGTGAAATAGCCATTCCCGGGAACAGTCCCGCGTATCCATCTATTCCTGGAGTGTTTCATTCTGATCCCATTCCGTCAGGTATGATGATGATGAATCAAGGAATTATTCCCTTGAATCCTCTGATGGTACCTGGAAATGTGCCTATGGGAAATTCAATGTCGAGAATTACTGTGCCTTTATCTTTTACGCAACTGCCAAATCCAGCTCAATTAATTCCAACAAATTTGTCTGGTCAGTCGATTGTACAGACTCAGACTATTCCTAATTACCAAATCCAAAACATACAAGGAACAAACGCAACTCAATCTTCAGGTGATTCGTTTTTTCTGCTTATTAGTATAGCGCTTTTGTGTTTTAAATGTCGATGTTCTTTGCTTGTTTTTTTGTGATACGTGTTATCAAAAGACGTGCCGTTAAACTATTGAAACGGATCGCAATCACGAACTTCTCACCTTTTAAAATTGAAGTTTTGTATGAATATAAATGAGGAAACAACTTTTCACTTAGGCCGACCAGAAAATATTCCACTGCCTGCTTGAAGTCCATGTACGGCCGACTCTACTGTATTGACCATGAGCGCCGTTAGGGAAGAACTGTGAAAAAGACTTTAGTAAAATATCGTCGCGGTTGATACAGATAGTAAATGAACATAAATATAAAACGCAAATTTTCTTAAAAAATTTAAAATTGCATGTTTGAACGCCGTGGGAAAATTTTCTACCGGCGCTCATGAAAATGACTAATTAGTTTCTTATGTCACTATGCTAGTCAATTTTATAAATTGTATTTATATTTGTCGGTAGGTTTTGATGCATTTGGAGGAATTTTGAAACCAGCGTCAACTCAAGGACAACAGATAGGACCTGCGAATACACAAACAAATGCAACTCAAAGTCAAAATAAAGTTTTAACTGGTGATTTAGACAGTAGCCTGGCTTCACTGGCAGAAAATTTAAGTATCAATAGTCGACCAGCTCCAATTAAGTGAGTATTGTTGATAATTTTATCACGGGCTTTAATAGAACGAAATTCTTGTATTATATTTTATTGAATGTGCTTAGGGGGGGCATACTGTGGAATTCGCCAAAAAATGGTGCCAGAGTTGGGTCAAGTATTTGGACACCGCAGCCCATGGCAGCAACAACCGGTGCAGGATATCGACCAATGGTTAGTAATTATTTCAAGAAAATTGTTTATCTCACTCGCATGAAATCTTAAAAGCTGAAAAAAGATTCTTTATACCTAAACAATAAATAACTGACATTATGAGGTTACTTGAGGACGTTCGAGCGAATCTGAAAAAACAGATTTTCCAAGTATAAGATTTGAAACTAGTATACCTATTTATATAAATGCATACTTCAGTAGTGTATCCTCAAAATTTCAAAAAAGGATTAATCGCGTAATGTCTTAGAAAAATTCTTTTAAAAATATTTCAGGGTCAAGGCATGGCCAGTGCACCAATGGCAACGATGCAGCCTTTACCATTCCAACCGCAAATGACCATGGTAAGTCTTATATAGTCTATTTTCTGCGTTTGTACATTTTTTTTTCGAATTTTTATGTTAAATATTACTACTTCCGTATTCAAATATGCAAGTTGGGTGTTTTTGAGACAAGCCGTGGTAATAGTATAAATAATTAACCCTACACAAGCTCGTTTCTAGTGGTCGTATCTGTTTTCAATAACAGTTTGTTATTTAGGGAATAAGACCCATAGCGACGATGGTACCGGCTGCGGGTATGATGACAGGCCCGATAGGAATGGTACCGCAAATACCGCCATTACCGACACAGATGCCATTACAAGCTGCGACCGCAGCAATACCTCAGCAGCACCAGCAACAAGGTCTTCAATTCCACTAAAACATTGTCCATAGAACAATTTATTTTATCCCTCCAAAATTGAATTTGTATCTTTCTGTATATAATGTCTTTTATTGTATGAATAATATATTATTGTGACCTTACTAAAATTAACATAGTATTTCTTATACAGCCAATTTGTTATATCGATCATTGAGCTGTAGATATGGCGTGCTAATGTACTACTGCGCATATATAAAATGACAGGAAAGAGAAAGCGATAACATATGTCTCTCTCTGACCTGCCTTGTTGCATGTAGACGAACAAAGACGGAATAACTATCGCAATCTTTCTGCCATTTTTCTTGAGGCACTAATGTATTACTACGCATCAAAAACCGACAGGAAAGAGAAGGCGATAAACACGGTTTATGTATATTTTTTTCTAGCCCGTCTTGTTACATGTTGTTGAACAAACACGGAATGCACAACGTAATTATCGCTATATTTAACAATTTTCTTGGATCAGAAATGGACTATTGCTCATACAAACCGACATGAAAGAGAAGGCGATAAGCACGGTATATATGTCTCTTTCTGACCCATCTTATTGTATGCTGTTGAACAAAGATGAAATGGCTATCGCAATTATCGCTATCTCTTTCTGCCATTTTTCTTGGAGCACCAGTGTATATAAAAACCGACAGGAAAGAGAAGGCAATAAATACGGTATATGTGTATCTTTCTGGTCCGTCTGTATGTTGTTGAACAAAAACGGAATGACTCGCAAATATGGCTGTCTCTGCCATTTTTCTTGGCGCATCAATGGGCTACGGCCCATACAAACCGACAGGAAAGAGAAGGCAATAAACACGGTATAATATGTGTATCTTTCTGGTCCGTCTTGGTGTATGTTGTTGAACAAAAACGGAATAGCTACCGTAATTATCGCTATCTCTTTCTGTAATTTTGCTCGCGCAGCACAGACTAGCACTCCATATCTACACCTCATTGACATCAATGTGTATCAATAGTTATATCAATACAATATTGGAAATATTGTATTGATAGAACTTGTATTGCTAATCAAATGTTGATACATCGTCATAAGTGTTGATACACTAGATTGTTGATGTATCGAGAAATGCGAGTACCTATATTGCACAGCCTAATAAATGTATAAAACATATTATGTAATGAATTATCAAAAAACTACTGTGGCGCAATATAATATGCAGTATTTTAAATACATGTACAAATTTTTAATTTAAAAAAACATTGTTTCTCCTTGGTAAACATAACAGTATTTTTTTTTATTGAATTTCTAATACACTTGGTCACTGGTTGTCGGAAAATCCGCGAAAAGTTTCTAGTTTCGGATCGAAATAATGCTTATTATGTCCGTAAGTTCTTGAAATGAAACCCTTTTAAAACTTCAATAATCTGCCTTTTCTTCAGCAGTTGTGTTTGAAATTCTGTATGTGAACTATGTTAATTTTATCATTAAAGCACCGATTTTTAGTTGGAAAATATACGTCTTACAGTTTCTGATTTTTTTACAAACATTTATTTTATAGAATTGTAAATATTAATGTCAAATACCTCAGAAAACTGTAGCCTAAAGATTATTAATATTGACTAAAGGCCGCTGGCCCATTTTAAATAGACTCCGTGCGGTGATGGATTCCAACATGTGGATCAAATTTCGTTTAAATAGGTTAAGTTTGTCGAGAGGTATCCTGAAACTTCTATATTCTTTAACACATTTTTTATTTATTCAATTTAGAACGAAAAGTTTCTCTAGTTTAGATGTAGACACAAAAAGTCTTTTAACAAATTATTTGTGGGTTTTATCGTTGTGGAGATATATTGCCAAAAACTATTAGCACCACTTTTTTCAAGATGGCGGTCAAATGGCTGCCGGCCCTAAAAATTCAATTTTAAACTAACATCGGCCGCCCTCCCCCCTACACGATGAAAAAAAGACTGTCCAACCCAAAATGTAAGGTTAGTTGAAAATATAAAGATTCCGTTTTTTCATCAGATGTACGGAGCCCTAAAAATGTAACATTTCAATAGACTAATTTTCCATGTATATTTACTTGTGCAAAGAATAATCATCCTTGAAAACTGCTAGAAGGAAGTAAGAACTATCCGAAAGTTCCGACAACCACTTTAGAACTGATATAACCAGTTTAGAACAACACACGTAGTGCAGACGTGACCGGTGTATTTAAAAAAAAAAATTCAAAATTTTAATATTACAGATATGTTTCTATTGACGTTTGACCTTTTGTATTGTTAAATTTTATGGTTTGCAGACACACTACTATGATTCCAAATCTTGGTTTAGAAGTTGTAGGCCGTGGTCCATTAGTATTTCCACCTGTCGTTTCGTCTACAACTGCGGTAGACATTATCAAAGATGGTGTGGCAGCTGGCGAAGTGTTCTCCATTCTTTTATGCTCAGCATACTAGTAGTGTTCTCTGCTCGGTCGTAGTAGGACACTGAACATAAAAGAAGGGAAAACACCAATCATCGACACTTAGCTGTGAGTCGCCAAGAAAGACACATCGCCGCCAGTTGCCACACCACCATTAATAATGTCTACCGCTGTTGTAGACGAAACGTCAGGTGGAAATACCAATGGACCACGGCCTGCAAGTCCGGAAAACAAGAAGATCGTAAAAGTATACGCGCTTGAACTACTATGATTGGATGCGATCTATTAAATAATAATCGTTTGGTAGCAAAATTTGACAGTACTTTTCCCTTCAAATAATTTTTTAAAGCCTAGTTTTAGAAATTGTTTGAAAGACTGATTTTTTGCATTTTTTATACATTTTCTGTATACTATTAATCTACTAGTAGTTTTAATAACTCTCTAAATATAGTACAGTGCAATAGATAGAACTTATGAACCATAAATTAATCTGTACTCGCAGAAATAACTTTGGTATTCTTGCTGAGTTATTTTCAGCTATTTGTAGGTGGTGTTTAGATTAATGAATTTGACAATAAAAACATTAAAACTTTCGACATTTTACCATGTTCATCTGTTGTATACAAAATGCAAAAATTTTTGAGAAAATTATATAAGTAGATATAAAAAAATATTTATCAAAACTATTCTTAAGAATAATTTGTATATTTGGTATCTTTTAAAGATTCCGATAAGTGTAGTTGCCTTCTGTAAAAAAATCGATAATAATAATCCTATTACTTCAAATATCAATCTGAAACAGTTGAAAGAACCTAAAATGTATTGTGTATTCGCAATTAATGTAGATGTCAGCACTTGGAACGTCTATGTGGGGTCTAATCGGTCGGATCACAACGAGGTTAAATTTGTATGTCACATTTTTTGTGTGGTTGTCAGAAGATTTGCAATATTAAAACATCTTCAACGTTTGCAGGTAAGTTTTTTGACGGAATTGCACAAGCGGCCATTTTAATTTTTCTTTGTAGGCCCCACATAGGATAGTTTCCCATTCGGCCACATTACTTTTAATTGCAAATACTATCTTTTGTTTTAAGATCTTAACCTTAAATTGTTTTGAGGCTATATTTAATTGAACCAGACAAGAAGACTAGAAATATTTAATAATCACCAGCGCAGTAGTGTATTGCGCCGTTCACAAATGCGCTGCTTAACGGCGACCAGAATTCATCCCGTTTGTGGCACGCGATTTCGGTCTCCTTACTATTTGGTCTTCTTGGAACCAGATTGTGGTTAGTATGTTCAAATCACAAATGAAATGTATAAAATTTCAAACGAATTTGCAGTCGATTTCAAATTGAATGGTTGTGATGTAATTGTCCTTGATTGAAGGCCTGACATTTTGTTCATCACTGGTGAACATCTTCAGAGGTAACCAAGGCTTGTAGAATACTGTAGGTTGAGCGTTAACATTGTTGAAAGTGTGACACGGCGAGACGGGAGAGAGGGCAGGGGTAGTAGGCGTGTGAACCAACATAAGAACTTTTTGTACCCTCTTATGCCCAACCTATATTTTCTACTAACATAAAAATGATTTGTCGGGAAAAAGGTTTTTTTAAGTAAACACTTATTTGTTATTTATAGCGACGTTTCGTCCCTTACTTGGGACTTTTTCAAGCTTTATAACTGTAATTGAATAAGTGTTTACTTAAAAAGTCCTTTTTCCCGACAAATCATTTTTATATTAATTACCAAGGACAAAAAGAAAAAAGTCAATTATTCTACTAACCTTCATTAGTACACTATAGGCTGGTCGTTAACATCGTTGAAAGTGTGACATGGCGAGACGGGAGAGAGAGCGGGAGTTGTAGGCCATGAGACCTTTTTCCCAACTGTGAAATGTTCGTTACAGTTGAAAAATCGAGGTTTCGAATGATTGAACCAATCACAGACGTGGCCACCTTTACAGCCTCTTACACCCAACCTATAGTATTCTACTAACCTTGCCTTTTGATCACGACAACTCAACCTGAAGTCAACACTTTTCTCAAACGATATTGGTCGTGAAAACCTACGTGCATGCCGTAAATACTTCATTTGTGATTTGTTAAAATAATCATTTTATTAATAGCCACGTTTATTACTATTGTGAAAATAGTTTCACTTAACTTCATATCAAATGTGTGATCTTTCAAATATTCTTTTTAAAATGAAAATATTTTAAATGTTTTCATAAAGTTGCCTTAAATATATAATGTAACGTAATATCTTGACTGTCTATTTAAAAGAAAAGAACAATTCTATTATAGCATTATGCGCTGATGACAACTTAATTGTCGTAAATTATTTTTTATCTTACCCTCTATAAAATAGCTGCGTTTTATGACCCATTTCGCACTAGCAAGTAAAGTAAAACAAAAGATATGCTATTTTACCAATGCAGTAGTAATTTGTCAATTGCTACTAAAAACCGTACGAGCAACAGAGACAACGAAGTAGGTGTTGTCTTCGTAAATCTAAATAGATTTCAATATGGTCAGAATTGAACTCATATATATAAATATATACTTATTATAAAGTGAAAATCAACTATTTTATAGGAGGTACGTGCAAAAAATGTAGTATGTGTCTCGATTATGATGCTTTTATGACTCATGTGACTGTTAGAACACGCTAATCGCTCGTTTTAACATAATGTCACAACTCGTACATCTTTGTAAAAGTTTGATACTTTTTAATCATCTCATCACCTCTTTCGCAAATTTCGAGAACACACAACAAGCTCGATGTTTCATTCGTATATAAATTATTTTATTGAGGAAAAAATATGTCAAGTGAGACAATAAGCAATAAAATATAATGAAAATAGGATAATACATCGTTCAAATGGTAATATTTACCAGGGACCTGAAACGTAATGAAAAAAATAAAAATAGCGGAACGATAACAACTGAAACTTAAAAAACAAATTTTTATTGGCTGTCAATATTCTTCTAAAGTTTATTATGTAGCTAAATTCGTGTTCAGTCCTAATGAGATAATAATTAGTTTCGATAGAATTAGAAACAATAAAGTATGGCGCGCGCGATGCTAGTTCTCTTGCTCGAAGTCCTAATAGCAGTCTTGCATGCAGCGCCTGCTGTGGGAGAGGAGCTCTAGGTGCCAGACGCCAAAATGCCAAATCAAATGCGAAAAACGATTTCCAGGGCAAAATAAAATTTTGATGGAGTCTATTGAAAGACGCGGGGGCAATTTTTAAAAATCCGTAGGATGATGCTGAAAAATACGTAGATTTCCGTAGATTGCCTCTGGATAAATCCATAAGTCTACAGTGTTTATGTTCGCATTAAAAGTTGATTTTTGAAAATTTGGGACTTATTATTTATTTAACATACAACTGAAGTACAATTTACGTGAAGTGAAAGCGTGGACCAAAGGGCGCTGAAAGACAATCTCGCTCTACCCTGATCAAGGGCTAGGGTCTACGCTGCTGGATAGCTGATAGCTCCTCTGCTCGCTAGCTTGCTATATTTTGCTGATTGGACTGGTGCTATTTTTCATGCAGAGCTGCCTACTAATTTGAGCGTTGAGCCAATAGCAGATTAGGATTTTGTCGGGTGATTTAAGTAGTTGTGTAACACTATTGAACCTTTACATTTTTTTATATGTTTTGTTAAATCGTTGACAAAAAACAGTTTATAGTATGATAGAGCCAAAAATTATGAAACCTAAAACTATCAAATGGACCTTCAGAGCAAATAATTATTTTAATTGACGCATTAACCACACCCGACTCGATACATTTTCGTCTTCTTTTTTTTTAAATTTAGATCAAAAAATTTGCCCCAATAACAATTCGTTTAAAACGGATTACTTGCTTAATTATAGCTCCATTTTTTAACTGTCAAGCTAGCAGAGCATCAAGCTTCATGTGAGATCTAGAGTGACTATAGTTGAAGTGTGGCCAATGCATACGATCGCCGCCATATTGAGCCGCGACGACATGTGTAGCGCCTGCGCGGTCACTCTCTACAAAAGCAGCCGACAGCTGTACACTGCGTATAAAATGGCTCAGTATGACGCAGTCAACGGAGTTCTGGTTAGGTCACGTGATCTTTGACCATACTCTTACTCTAGTGAGGTCAAACCAGCAGCGCTCCCTGCCGACCTGCAAACAGCAGCCTGCTGAAAAATCCAGCAAGAAAATTAGCACGAAATCTAGTATCGTTTGCGCCATACTTAAGAGATGACTTGGTTTCAGGACTTTGTTAATACTGAATCTAATTTAAGCCAGTTGAAAATAAACTTATGAAATGATAATGACTTTAACTTTACATAATACTATAGGTACAATATAATAAATGTTAAATGTGTAAAAAACTTTAATTTTTGAAAAATTGAAATTAGAAAATGGTCCAAGACCGTACTGATTTATATCATTATTATATATTAATATAAATACATAAAACTAAAGTTTCGACATGGGAGATAAAATGCATTATCAGATATCATTGCTATTTTGGAAGAGCCTGCCTTCTGTCACAAATCGTACTAGGGCAGTGGCTCCCAACCTGTAGAAGATTGCGCAATCACTCAGCCTGAAATTAAATCACGACGGATCCCCCCACGTTTTATCCCTTACCAGTTGTAATCAAATTCAAAGGTGTTTAAGTAGTAAAACAGTTTTTTAAAACACATTTTTTGTTATGATAGTCGTTCAACGCACCACTTTCAAGGCTGTCATGGACCATGGTCCGCGGACCACTGGTTGGGAACCATTGTACTAGGTTAACCTGGAAATAGGGAAAAAATTATCATGGTCAGAGAAGAAGGGGAAAATATTTATTTAGACGATATGATGGACAATTGCGGTACTTTGTCAAATCTAGAAACTTTAAATAAGGTCATTAGGTACACAGATCACCTCGGTAATGAATAACGTCAGCTGGAAGTCCCTTCAATATTTTTATCTATCACTCAATATCAATTGACAATCCACTAGATGATGTCATCACTACTATCCAATAGAACCTCTGTATCTAATAACCTTTGGTCACTATCTGAATTTTTAACAAATAATGATGTCATTTTTTATTGATGTCACCCCCCTTGGGTTAAATTCTTCATTTTTAATAATTTTTTTATGAGTTCTTTATTATCAAGGCTATTGGATACAAAAGTGACCTCGTTTGAATAGTAGTAGGATGATAACGTCGTCCAGTGTAGTGTCAATTGATATTACGTGGTTGATAAAAATATGAATGAGGACTCAGCTGACGTCATTCATTAGCTAGGTAACCTGTAACCTTGTGTTATTATCACAGATATGATATGACATAATATACGTATCCTCTATAATGTTGCTGGTTAGTGGTCAAACATGTCAAACCAAGCGACCACGAACTGTTTTTCATTAATGTCAAGTGTTTGAAAGTGTTAAAACATTATTTTTTCTGAGGTGAAAATGGTGTCTTGTGCTATAATAAACTGTAACATAATCTCGAACGTTTCAAAGACTGGTGGCATTAGTTTTCATTTGTAAGTACAATTTTTTAAATTTATTTCTAGGTTATATGTTAAAGTGTCAAATATTGAACTAGGGTCGGATTTTAAAATATAGAACCAATAATTTTTAATATATTTATGTACAGGCCTTATACACCGAGCAAATTGCGCAGACTTTTTTTTGTTTAAGTCAGTCTTTTCTAGTGTTTTAGTAGACAGGTGATAAAAATATTGACAGTACATTTCAAACGGCGGCCAAATTATAACGGAAAGTTACGAGACGTTGCTAAGCTAGCTTGTACGAGTTTTACGGAGTAAGTTTCACTTCTCTTCAGCCCCGGGTCTAGAGGGGGGCAGTTTCAGGGGGCGCCAAAATCATAATATAATATGTTTGAAAATTGATAACAAACTGTTAAAAAATATATTTTCCCGGTCACAAAAAATGCCACCCATTATATATTTTATCGTGTCCAATTTGTATTGCATTTAAATCCCATGGTCATTGAAACACTTGCTCTAGTACTATATTACGTGTGATGTAAATATATTATGTATTTTGGTTTTAATATGTATTTTAAATTTTAATTAGTTATTAGTGATATTATTAACTTTATAAATTTACCTTTAAGTTAATTAAATATAGCAGTTGGTTTGTTCAAAGAAAAATATTTAATTGAAAACTGTATTTCAGTAATATTTTTAGACGACAAAAATTAGTTAATATTGAATATAGTGTTTAAATTTTTGAAAATTTTTCTTTGCACAAAATTGTTGAATCATTTTTTAATGAAAACATTTTTGGGTAAAGTTGCAATCCAGTAATTGATGTAAATGCAATATTTTTGTGTTTAATTTTTAATAAATTCACAACAGAACAACTTGTTTTTTTATTGTAGAACTGAAATTTTACACAGCAGTCCTAGAAATTTTATAGAATTATACTTAACTAGCTTCGCTCGTGTAAACTTTAAGATTAGTAGATTACAGAGATTGCCTCGTTCCGTCGAATAGTTATCCGACGGACCTATCAAATTATTGCGAAGAAACGGCTGTTTTTGTACACTTTGATGGCAGTATCAATATTCTGTTTTTTGATTTCTTTGACATTTGTTAAATACTGCCATTGAAGTGTATAAATAACAGCCATTGCCTCGCAATCATTTCCAGGTCCGCCGCATGACGTCATTTCCCCATTATTATCCAACGAAACCATTGTAAACCACTGCCATCGACTGTCAAATGTCCTCAAACCATTGTAAATCACGAACTTTTGATGCAGTTTTTAGGCTTTCCACTTCTTTTAAATTACACCCACAAAAAACATAAATATGAAAAAGGGGCAAAGTTCGATATAAAGAATCAGTGGGTTTGCCGGCTTTGCCGAAAAAAAAGATGCCAAGTTTTCATTCCGCCAGTTTACATACACGAGTCATTTATTTATAACTAGTCGCTCCCCGCGGCTCCGCCCGCGATTTTAATAGTTAGGATTCTTTCATTACTCACTCACTCCGTTCGTTCGCCCGAATTTATAATTATTTGTTTCATTACTCACTCCGTTCGTTCGCTCGAATTTATAATTATTTGTTTCATTACTCACTCCGTTTGTTCGCTCGAATTTATAATTATTTGTTTCATTACTCAATCACTCACTCCGTTCGTTCGCTCGAATTTATAATTATTTGTTTCATTACTCAATCACTCACTCCGTTCGTTCGCTCGAATTTATAATTATTTGTTTCATTATTCACTCACTCACTCCGTTCGTTCGCTCGAATTTATAATTATTTGTTTCATTAGTTACCCACGCACTTCGTTCGTTCGCTCGAATTTATAATTATTTGTTTCATTAGTTGCCCACGCACTTCGTTCGTTCGCTCGAATTTATAATTATTTGTTTCATTACTCACTCACTCACTCCGTTCGTTCGCTCGAATTTATAATTATTTGTTTCATTAGTTACCCACGCACTCCGTTCGTTCGCTCGAATTTATAATTATTTGTTTCATTAGTTACTCACGCACTTCGTTCGTTCGCTCGAATTTATAATTATTTGTTTCATTACTCACTCATTCACTCCGTTCATTCGCTCGAATTTATAAAAAAACTGCAAATACTAACATTGCAAGATCAATATATATTAGAATGTGCATGTTTTGTAAAAAGTAACACACACATGTTTGATGATAATATGAAAACACATCATCATCAAACACGAAATCAAAGCGATCTGAAAACATGCAAAACAAATTTAAGCGTTGCTCGCGACGGCGTTCGCAATGCTATGATTCGGATCTATAATAAAGTACCGGAAAATTTAAAAAACTTAAACAGTACTAACTTTAAAAAATCATTTAAAGATGTTTTATTAAATTCGAATTTTTATCGTGTTGAACAATTTTTATAACTTTTATGTACCATTGACGCAATTTATATTCTTATAAGAATGTCTAAATAAAGACCGCATTATTATTATTATTATTATTATTATTATTATTATTATTATTATTATATCCTATGTCCGTCTCCTGGTTCTAAGCTACCTCCCCACCAATTTTCAGCCAAATCGGTTCAGCCGTTCCTGAGTTATAAATAGTGTAACTAACACGACTTTCTTTTATATATATAGATATAAACCAAAAACTTGCCAGGTGAAAATCAGTGGCTTAGCTGATGCTCCGCAGCGCCCGCGGCGTGGGGTAGGGGAGCATTAGGGGCCCCGTTCACCCTAATCTTAGATTCTTAGATCTAACTTCTTTTTTCGGCAAAGTTAGCAGACACTCACTTGTTCTTTTTCACGGTAATGTTTTTCTAGGTACTTACTTATTCTACTTGAATTAAATATTATCTAGACACAGAATAGTATAGTTGTATATCACACTTCATTATATTACACCGACTACACGCGAGTAGTGTTCGGATGAGCGGTTGATATATTCGGGTCGATGCTCTCAACATCGGCTAGATGTTTATGAATTATCAGTCAGTGTATGCCCAAAATCGTAATTTTTGAACACTCATACAGTGGTACCTTGAGATACGAATGCCCTGACATACGAATTTTTTGAGATGCGACAAATAATATTCGAAAATTTCTACCTCGACATACGACGAAAAATTTGAGATACGAATTTTAATGCGCGATAATTTTATAGATGATCGCTAGATGGCAGAGCGTTCGCTCTGTTTGGTTGTTGACACCGTCGCCGCATCGTTCCTTGTTCACACGTAGCTGTGTTATTCGTTGTGTTGTGCCTGTTTTTCGTGCTATTTTAGTTTAAATACTGTCTGTACCCTGTTATTTTAACAATGGGTCCCAAAGTTAAAGTAAGTGAGAAGAAAAAATCTAAGAAAATGATTTCAATGGAAGCCAATACAGAATTATTGTCAATATCAACTGCTTTACCGACCGTACCGTATGAATAACAGCTGGTTGCCTATCCGATTGTAAAAATAACCTACATATACAGATGATGTCACCAGATGGCGCAACTAATTTAACTGTGTATTGGGGTAGTTTCATATCGCTAGAACGCATTAATATACATTACATTGTTTTAAACGGGAAAAATTGCTTTGAGATACGATTGTTTTGACATACGACGATGATCCCGGAACGAATTAAATTCGTATCTCAAGGTACCACTGTATTTTGAAAACCAGTCCACCAAGAAGTATGAACTTTGGAATGCTGTTCGTTTATGGAAGGGGGTGGAAAGTTTCGTGTAAATATAGTACAGTGCTTTGCGAAAACTTGGCCGGCGCATGTCGTGCGTTATGATTATATCTCATTCGACAACAGCACAGAATGCGTGCATGTATGAGAGAGAGAAAGACAGCGAAAGAGAGAACGTTGAGTACACACACTGACACGTTACAGACATGATGTAATTCCCCAAGGAAGCAGGAGCTACACAAGCGCCTCTATCAGCATTGTCTGACGACATAGCTGTCATACCAGCAGTGCTTGCTGGCGGCGCTTCATGGAACTCCCCGGTGACGTCATCGCCACTTACTGTACTGCGCCTCTCCGTAATGTCAACCGATACACGCGGCCACGGACCTCTGTTATCCGTCCGCGCTCGTGCTCTGACAGGGAACGGTGCTATACTGTACTTGCCCTGTCTGCGAAATAGGGCTGGACCCAAACTGACTTGGCACAGTTCGCTGATTCAGCTGGAATCTGTCTTCACGTAAGGTTACTGAGTACCAACTGTTCAATATGCACCATTTTTTACCCGCATAGATCCATTTTACGAGTATGTAAAATGCACTTACGTTTTGAAAATCGTTAATTTCTATGAAAAATCTTATTCAACCTTTGATGTTAATGCTTCAAAATAAACTAGAAATATGTACCATTCTTCCCAGATGACTTTTAGTCAAGTTTTTACAGTCGATTTGATCTAAATAAACGATTTAAAATCAGATAGAAACGAGGAAATTAGCGTAGGTTTTACACAAATTTTAGTACAGAAAAAAATTTAATGAACGAACCAAATTTTTTAGTTATTTAATCCACATAAACGATTTAAAATCAGATAAAAACAAGAAAATTAGCATAAGTTTTACACACATTTTGAAAAATTATAATATGGTGGAAGAACGGGCCGATGTGGTGGTAGACGGGTCGATATGGTGGGAGGTCGGGTATTTACAGTTTTCGTGTAATATAATATCTATATAAAACAATCGTTTCGTTGGGTTTGAGCGTCGCTCATCCCTGTGTACGACGAATAGAGAACATCACGGCGTCGTAGTCGTCGTCCGTCTGTCTGTCCGACTAACCAACCAACATTCAGGCGCGAATCAATATAATATCCAGTCTACGTACACTAGTGTGGATACCCGTGCCTGTGTGTGTGTAGGCCTAGCTTTACAATGGCGTTGTGTTGCTACTTTCCGCTCACTCTTGCCCAAGGTTTGTTTACATTTAGACGAGGCACGAATCCAGACTGGACTGTATTTTGTGTACATTTAACGGTCTGTATATCTTTGAACTCATTGTATATGTTAAGCAAAATATAAATAGTTTAAATTTGATTTCTGATATACATAATTACAATATTCGCAACAATAAGAACATTTACATAGACCCATACAAAACTAAAAGATATAGCAACAGTCCACTATGTAAAGGCGCAGAATTCTACAACATGTTACCCCCTGAGTTCAAAGATATAGAGTCTAGACGTTTTTAAAAGTGAGAACATACGATTTGAATTTTATATTTTAATTAATTATTTTTATTGGGCTTTTTATGTCATTTTTTTATATATATATTTTATTTATGGAAATATTACAGAAGATATTTTCATTAAGGGTCTTTCAAACAGCTAATGAATTTTTCTTTTTTATATTGTAGATAAGTGTATAATTTTATTTCTGTATTCTGACGTGTCAAATGGATGTATGTCTCGATTGACTTAATAAATATCTTATCTTATATTTAGGTTGCCATTTCAATTAATCTGTAAACACAGTTGGGCAATTCTGAGAACTTATTGCTTATACTAATGCTTTAAGCATTTTGTTAAACAGATGCTTGAAGCTTAGAGCACTTGCATAAAGACTAACGACTTATTAAGCACGCAAGCATTATAATAATAATAATAATAATAATAATAATAATGCGGTCTTTATTTAGACATTCTTATAAGAATATAAATTGCGTCAATAGTACATAAAAGTTATAAAAATTGTTCAACACGATAAAAATTCAAATTTAATAAAACATCTTTAAATGATTTTTTAAAGTTAGTACTGTTTAAACTTTTTAGATTTTCCGGTACTTTATTATAGATCCGAATCATAGCATTGCGAACGCCGTCGCGAGCAACGCTTAGATTTGTTTTGCATGTTTTCAGATCGCTTTGATTTCGAGTTTGATGATGATGTGTTTTCATATTATCATCAAACATGTGTGTGTTACTTTTTACAAAACATGCACATTCTAATATATATTGATCTTGCAATGTTAGTATTTGCGGTTTTTTAAAAAGTGGTTTGCAGTGCTCACGACGGTTCGCACCTGCTATAATTCGGATACATTTTTTTTGCAATTTAAAAATTTTAAGTGCCATTGAGCTATTCCCCCAGAATATTAAACCATATTGCAGTATCGCGTGGAATATGGAATAGTAGATGCTTATAATAGTTTCAGTGCTTAGATGATTGTTTTTTAAAACTCTTATTCTGTATGTTGCCCTACTTAGTTTTGGAACAATGTGTTCAATATGCCCTTTCCAGTTCATATTTTTATCTATAACTATTCCTAAGAATTTGACTGTATTTTGGAATGTAATATTGTTTTTCAGAATGTTTATATGTTTAGGCATTTCATAGTAGTTTCCAAATTTTATAATTTCTGTTTTTGTTTCATTTAGTTTTAATCCGTTTTCTTTGATCCAGTTGTTAAGACTGGAAATGGCATATTGAACACTATGTGCCATCGATGCTGAATCCCTCGATTCACATATGACGGCAGTGTCATCAGCGAACAGGAACATTTTTTCATTTATTACTTTAGGTAGGTCATTGATGAACAGTAAGAATAAACTTGGTGCAAGGACACTACCTTGCGGCACGCCTTTTTTAATAAGCTTCCATTCTGAATAGGATTCACCTATTTTTACTCTTTGCTGCCTGCCTGTCATATATGAATCGAAAAGATTCAGCGCTGTTCCTCGTATACCGTATTTTTCTAATTTATTTAATAAGAGTTTTTTGTCAACACAATCAAATGCTTTTTGCAAATCTAAAAGCACTAAAACGATTGGAATTTTTTGATCCCACGCTTCTACTGCATTAAATACTGATTTAATAGTGGATCCTCCTTTTTTAAAACCATGTTGTTCCTCAGCTATTATTTTATATTTATATAAGTAATTCATTAATCTTGTGTTTATTGCAATTTCAAAAATTTTAGCAAAATTAGAAAGTAATGAAATGGGTCTATAATTTATTATATTTTTATCATCACCTTTTTTGTATACTGGAACCACAATTGCCTTTTTTAATGCTTCTGGGAAAATACCATCGATGAAGCATTGGTTTATTATTTTACTTAACGGATGACATATAATATGCGCCGCTTTTTTAATTACATTCACTCCAATTTCGTCTTTACCTACAGAACTTTTATTTGTCAATGCCATGCAAATGTTATATATTTCATTTGGGCTAGTGAGGTAAAGAAATAGGTTTTGAGTATTATTTGTGATATTGTCAGTCAATTTTGGGTCGGGCAAATTTATAGTATCTGTAATATTTATGTAGTAATTGTTAAATTTTTCTGCAATAGTTTGACTGTTTGTTATTGTGTCATTTGTTTCATTTGATTGTATTTCTTTTATTTGCTTTTTATTATTTTTTCGTTTAGTTATTTGATTTACAATATCCCATACAGTTTTGGATTTATTTTTTGAGCAATTGATTTTCTCATTATATATAATTTTTTTTTGTGTACGAATTTCGGAAATGAGTTGTTTACACGTTTGTTTGTATTGATATTTCAATGCATTAATAACATGATCAGATCTGTATTGGTTATATTTAATTTCATTGAACAAGTTTTGTTTTTGTTCTGATAGACGTATTACATCTAGGGTTATCCATTTCTGTTTAAATGAATTTCGTTTTAGGTAACCATTTTTTGGGAAAAACATTTCGTTGAAATATACGACGGTTTCCAAAAATTGATCAAACATATCATTGGAGTTACCAGTCAAACT
Organism: Venustoraphidia nigricollis; assembly: GCA_034508555.1. Lineage (NCBI taxonomy): Eukaryota > Metazoa > Arthropoda > Insecta > Raphidioptera > Raphidiidae > Venustoraphidia > Venustoraphidia nigricollis. Next base: position 1,786,188 of record JAVRKA010000030.1, read on the forward strand.
ATCCCAGTTTTCATTATGCATGGCATTTACAAATAATTGAAGGTTATTTTCTGAATACTTTCTTTTATAATATTTTTTGTGGCATTGCTTATCATTTTGTTTATGTTGACATTCTAATTCGAAAGATATTAATTTATGATCGGAAATATCTATATCACTGATGCAAAGGTTGTAAATGTCCACATTGCTAATAACATGATCTATGCATGTGGAAGACGATTTGGTAGTACGGGTAGGCTCATTTACTTTTAAAGTCAGGTCAAACTGACTCACTAAATTTGTTAACTCTTTTAAAGACGTTGTGTTATTAAAGACATTTATATTGAGATCACCTGTAATTACTATAGTCATCCTAGATCTAAAAATTATATTTAAACACTCATAAAACTTTTCTAAAAATAAATTTATATCGCCCAGTGGTGAACGGTAAACACATAAAATAACAATTTTTTCTTTCAACATTTTCATCCCACAGCACTCAAAATCTATCTCCTCGTTTAGGTATTTTATTTCTTCGATTTCCTGGCATTCTAAGTTTTTATTTGCGAAGATACACACTCCACCATGTCTTTTTGTTTTACGTGAAAATTCTGCGACTATAAGTTGCTTAATAATCATTCAACACGCATATTAAGCATTAGGAGTGTTTAATAAGCACTTTCAAAGTTTAGTAAAACATATTTCGTCAAATTCTTATTATGTTTGATGATCAATTTACAGATTAAGTTCAAATTTTCAATTAGAAACGTTCATATCCATAATTTATACAGGCTGTTTTTTTAAGTTGATCTTCTTTTTTAACAGCGTTTAGAAATCGAATAGACGAACATTTCAAGTAACTTTTTTATCAAAACTCAAAAATAGAGAGAAAAGTCATTCAAACTTTAATTAAATTTTGAGGTCACTCCAGGCGTGTTGTTATGTCACTATGGAGCTATATTATGTCATTATCAAGTATTTACATAAATTGTTCGAAGTTGCCCCCATTTTGTTTCTAATAGGCAGCAAGATACTTGATAATAGTGATGAGCAAAATTGGTCTTGGTCTTGGTTTTGCAAAAAAGCAAGACCAAGACCAAGACTCTGTTTACACTAGCAAGACCAAGACCAAGACCGAAAAATAAGACCAAGACCGAAAAATAAGACCAAGACCAAGACCGAGTATGCAAGACCAGGACTGACCCAGTCTTGGTCTTGTTTTGCTCATCACTACTTGATAATGACATATTTCCATAGTGAAATTTAAAAAAAATTTAATTAAACTTTAAATGGCTCTTTTTCTCTTATTTTTGAGATTTGATAAAAAAAGTTACTTGAAATATTTGTTCATCTATTTGATTTCTACACGCTGTTAAAAAAGAAGTATCAACTTAAAAATCACCTGTATAATAACTTAATATTGGAAGATCGGATTTAAGAAGTTACTTTAAAATGCTTAATGCTTTAAAGCATCTTAGTAAGTGCTCGATGCTTTTAATCATTTTCAAAAAGGAAGTGCTTGTCGCTTTAAGCACTTTCGTAAGTGCTCGATGCTTGAAGCATTTAGGTTCGATGTTTTGTCCAGCTTCTGATCCGTAAACAGACCCAAGTTTATGCAGGGTTGACCAATCGTTTTGCCATACGACACGGCCTACAGTTCAAGCACAGCTAGCCAGTCATTCTGAGCTTAGGCGCAGAGAAAGAGAAACAACCCCTACCCTACACTCTACAAATGTGAGAGTGAGATAATGTGTGTGGATATGCCTGTCTTTTTCTCTCTGTGTACGATAATTCAACTCTATGTTGGTATAATATACACCTGCTACATAACACACACGCGTCGTTACGCGAACGATAAAAAACGTCGCGAACAAACTGTGCTACCGTGATTTTTGTGAAAGGTGAAAAAAAAACGATTAGTTGTATCGGCTTCTGTATATAATATTTACGTTTGCGTTTCGTCGACAATAATACAACAGCAACAAAAACTGTGTTGTCGTGATTTCGCTACACGGAAAACTGTTTGTGTGTGTGTGTGTGTGTCTCGTTTCATTGATGATACACTCATGTTAATTGTTTTTTTTTTTGTTAATAAGTTATATATACATATTATATACGTTACATAATGTTTGTTTTTTAATAGTCATAAAAACTAATCAACTGCATTTTGGCAAGACACTAACTTTAAAATAAAAACAAATAAAAAAATATTAACGGTTAAATTAAGAAAATTATTCTATTTATTTTTTAGTCAAATAGACGTTCGTTTTATAAAGAAATATTGGTATAGTGTGTCGGCGACGACATGTGAAGAAAAACAATCGATATCAGCGTGCCACGTATAAGTAAAATATGACGATCGTAGTAGGTGTGTAAAAGTCGCGATTGTGTTCTGATTTGACAGTTGAACGTCTTTCGTTCTCGTGTTTTGTTTCTGTCATCATGCCGATGTTTTATGTGTCTATATTTTTTAAACGGAGTGATGTTTATAGAATGGTTAATTCTTGTTTAGTTAAATATTATAACCTATAAATTATGTTTCAAATGATTTTGAATAATTATTTGAGCCGTTGTGCGTTGCGTTCCAAATTTAAAAGATGTTTAATAGATGTATAGAAATTAAAGTAATTGTGCTTTTAAAACATAATTTCAAATTAATTAAATCAAAAATGTATATACTCTAAGTACTCGTAAAGTTTTGGGAAAAGTTAACATACATTTGTAAACAGAGTCCTTAGAACAAAATATAATTTCTATAAAGAATTAAATTTTATTTCATATTGAAGGTAACCTATAAATACATTGTCTAATTTTTATCCAATATTTAAAACAATATTTAAGCAGGTACTACTAATTTCTGAAAGATTAAAAACAGTTTTTATAAACGCTCATTTATATCGTTAACTGCTAAAAATACAAAATTCAGCTGACTTCACGTATTTATAAATAATTTGAATTTTGAACTTAAAACTGATTGTAAATCAAATTATGTAACAAATAAAACTACAATATTGATTTATTTCTGCGTTGACTATAAATAAAAAAATCTCAAAATTTGTCGATAAAAAGATCCTTAAATAATACTAAAGCAATAACACAAAACTGATAAAATCTAACGGAAAATAATTTATGAATTTAAGCCAACTTTAAAAGCTATAAGATATAAAAAATAACCGAATTAAATTAACGTTTTATATTAACAGGTGATTACGACATAATTATACATGAAAAATTGAATAAATAGGTAGATGCAAAATAATCCGTTTAATTAGAAAAAAACAATCTTATATCGTTAACGCGTGTATAAAAAAAAATGAAAGTGGCAGTCAATCGGTTGACTGGCACACGCAATAATTTCCGAGTGTTGTGCGTGACAACCAGTGGTAGTAAAAGCGTACGACGACAACAATAAATACACGTGCGTTCCGTACTTTTTACTACGTATACTTACATAATATATACATCATATATAATTCAGCAGTTCTACAAATCTTTCCCTCGCGTGACGTGAGACGTGCGGTTTCCACTGTAACCGTCCCGAAGGTAACATAACTTGTTTACGAGGCAACAGGAAGAACATTTTGACTGTCAGAATTGGATTCGCCGTACAGAAAAGGTCAGTGCACATGGATCTCGGATTTTTATTGTTTATTATTTAGAAATTATTGGTTGTAGGTTCCATTATGTATGTTGTAGTTTTTGACGAATTATGATGACACTTTTTTTGAAATATTTCTCATAATTCTAGAAATACACTATTTAAATTACTTTTTGAGTTGATAAAGTAATTTCATTTATATGGACCTCCTAACACTAGAGCCGTCAGTAAGATCCATTGCCATAGTAGTAACTAGACCCGTAAAATCTTTATTTTTTTAAAAAAAAGGTATTTTTCTCGAGTTTCGTTTTTCTAGCTCAAGCGATCTCAGAGATACGCTTACCCTCATTTTATGCTCTTAAGATACGAATATCGCAAATTTGTCGAACGCACGTATCATTTTCTATAAGCTCCAATGGTTTTGAAAAAACCGTTAAGGGGTTACACTACCTAAGCGCATCGAAAAAATAAGCTTTGTTGTCAATTTTTTCTCGAGTTCTAGGTGTTGATAAAAAAAAACTTAGGGCTTTATTATAAACTTTTCAAAAATATTTTTTATTTATATATTTATAACAAAATGGCGTCGTGGCAGTATAAAAAACAGAAAAAAAATTTTCGAATAAAATCGGCGGACACCGTATCTCGTTCAATTTTTGTCCGATTTACTTGAAATTTCAACTGCAACTTCTTAGATAGTTTTTCTATAGAAGTACATACGATTTAAAATTTTATTAGAAAATTCACAAATTTGTATGAGTTTAAACTTTTTTTTTCATTTTTTAGCAAAGGCTGTAGCTTAAATTGTTAACTGCAAGCGTAATAATTTTTCAATCATAAAAATCGTGTGTACTTCTATGGAAAAACTATCTAAGAAGTTGCAGTTAAAATTTCAAGTCAGTCGGACAAAATCTGTTTGAAAAGTATCTAGATCTGCCAATGTCTGCGATTAACTTCTTTTTAGCATTCTATTTTTCTGCACTGATGCCGAATGAGTGATCAGACGCTCATTCTGAACGTAAATAGTCCAAGCGGCAACCGTAAAAACTGGTTGTGATTTTATAGAGTACATATATAAAATTTACAGAAAAGATAGTACATATAGTGACTAGGTAATCCTGCGAGAACCTGATCCGACATTTCCGGTATTCATTTTGATGTAGTTACTAATACCATAGAGCTAGAGCATTTAATTTTTATGAATTTATTGTTCAGTAAGAGTGTTTTTAGGAATATATATGGCTGCCGTCTTAAATACTGACCAAAAAATTCCTAAAAATTAAAAGCTCTTACTCTGTGGAAAATCAAAATGAAAACCGTAAGTGGTGTTTTCCCCGCTGTCGGATCAGATTCAGTCAGAATTTCCTAGGAAAGTGATTGAAGTCACTATTTTTTCTGAAAGTTTTATCCTCTACAAAATCGGAATAATTTTTTACGGTCGCCGCTCCCATTATAACCCCGATATTCGGGCAGACATCTAGAAATACCAGTGTGGTTAATTTTTTATTGACGTCGTATAATTTTTATCTGTGTTCAGTCATAAAATTTCTAATCTAGATTCAGCTTGCAGTGGAAATAGGATCAGGCGTTTCATATATCGCGTCGAATTGGATGTGAAGCAGAGCTAACTCGCTTTTGTTTCCGACGTAATGTTGTTTTATGTGTTTCAAAACACATTGTTGTCGATCAACTTTTATTCGATTACCTGTTTTTAGGCGCAGCCTAACGCACCTATACCCGCAGAGCCGCTTTAAGAACATTGGAGACCTTAGGTTAATCCAAAACTGCAATTATATTTAGACTCAAAATTTTAGAAACAGGTAATTGGGGTTTTGAATGAATGTTTTTTTACATAAATGGAAAGATCACATACAATTATTATAGTTAGCCCGCGACAAAAAATGATCGTCTGAGCGCGACGGTCCAATAAGCGTCTGTAGGTAGTTCGAGTCCCCCTCTCCAGCTTTTTCCTCTCACATCATTCTCTGCCGTTAGGTCGGAGCGCGCTAGAGCGCTTTGTAATAGAGATCTGTATTGATATTCAACACTAGTGGTCGCGACGTCTGAAAAAGGTTTTTTTAACATTTGGGGAGCCTAAAAATCATAGAAAACACATTTTCTGACAAATTCTGCCGAGCAAGAACTTTTCCGAGATCATAAAAAAAAAAATCACAAAAAAACCATGTAATATTTACGCCATTCTACGAATCCAAAGCAAAAAATCGCTCCCTATCCAAAATTGCACGAATGGAGATTTTTCGCCCATTTGATTACACTGTTAAAATTTTTTGTTACATTGATACAAAAATAAACAAAACAATTCTTATCCACTTAAACAAATATTTTTCTTAGATGTTCGTCAAAAAAGTCCGTCTCACAGTGGAGGTTATTAACAGTTGATGCAAATAAGGTTCACTGGTCTGGTAATAAAACTATCTTCTATTGACTATGTTTTTATACATGAACAATGATCGCTCTGTTTATCTATAAAAAAATAATTGTTCATTAATTCATATAATTACTGTTTTAATTGATATGGTTATTTTGTCACCAAATGACATGTACTATTTGTAAATTAATACACATAAATTCTTATTTATTTAATCTAAAATTTATTACATACGACATTGACCTGAATATAACCTTTCGCGTGATAATTTTTTAAATATAAAAATTTATTGAACATTTTTATGTCATTAAAAATTAATATTGATTTTTTGATATTCAAGAGGTCTGATTCACATTATTAAATTAGATTATGGGACTATAAACCATTTCTAATCAAGGAACTTTTTCATATTTTGAATGATTATCTTTAGTGAATCATTATATTGTAAAAAAACTGGCCAAGTGCGAATCGAACCCGCATACGAAGGTTCCGTACAACCGCACAATATTTATTAACTTTATTAGTGTATTTGCCATATGGCAACATACACTATTGGCATCGGTCGGATGGCGGGACCTAGGTGTCGGACCAAAATTTCTCGACGTTTCATAACCTCCTAAACACTTTGGCACCATTTTTAAAAATGTTTATATATATATATATGTATATATATATTTATATATATATATACGTATATATATACGTATATATATACGTATATATATACGTATATATATACGTATATATATACGTATATATATATATACGTATATATATATATGTGTGCGGGCAATAACTTTCGAAAGAGTTAATTGATTTTAACGAAATTTGGCCCACGTGTTGAAAACCATCACCGCAAGAAGCCTATTTAAAATGGGCGTAATGGGGTCATTTTAAGGGTAGTTTTTAGGGGTTGAAAAATGTTTTTGGGCCCCAAAATATCGAAAAAATTCTCATAATCGTTTCAAAATTGACATTTAACCCTTTAGTAGTAATTAAAAAGTGTCCCTAAAATTTTAATAAAATCGGCCCGACAGGACCGGACTTACAAATTTTTTGAAAACACTAGTTTGCAGATAGTGAATTATTTACTGAAAGTTGTATATAATTTGGTATAGAGGTTCGATTGATAATAATATTGCAATTAAGAAAAAAAATATTATTTAAGGGGTGTATTAAGGAGTCAAATTTTTTATTTTACCCAAAAACCAACTTAAGTTCGCATAATAAAGCCACACTACCTGTATAAGCAAATACACTATATTGTCGGCAGGGTTTTGGCACTGCGACCCGGGTTTTTTTATTTTTATTATTTGTTATATTTACACACTGAGGCGCATAAATGCCTGAATTAATGGCTTTTAAGAGATTCTGTCCAATATCGCTAATATGCACTATTTTGACGTTTATAGGAAAAAAAATATTTTTTTCTGTGATGAAACAACAAATTTACGGTTTTCGGATTTTTCCCTTTACTTGTGCTATAAGACATTGCTTCCTGTCAAATTCATGATTCTAAGTCAACGGAGTACCCTATAGGTTTTCCTTGCGAGTGTCAAAATTAATTGCGTTGACTTAGAAGTTTAATTTTTGCACAGCTCCAAGGAACTGCAAACCTGAGTATTTGATATTAATTTCCACGCGCTCCTGACAAAAAGGATCTTGACAAACAGACAAACGGATAACGAAGTGATTCTATAAGGGTTCCTTTTTTTCTTTTGAGCTACAGAATCCTAAAAATAAAGTGCCTGATCCCTCAGATTGTAAAGTATGCTCTCGGGAAATTTCGAACTGTGATCGCAAAATTCATATTTATTAGTGTTTTTGCTACTCAGTCGGTAGTTTGAAAAAAATTTCGAATTATATTGGACACTTTTAATTCGATATTCGAATTATAAATTACAATATGCACCTAATATTAATATAACGTGATCATGATAAGATTTTATAACATAAATAGGTGCCACGCTGACTGAAAAATACCCACAAAAGGTATAAAATATCACTAACAGTAAAGTCTAGTTCTCATATCTATACTAATCGGTAGATATTATTTCTCAAAGGTGTTTTTGTCGATAAGAAATATCTCCCTTACTACTGTTCTCTCTAATGACGAAAACTAAGTTGATATCTTAAATTTTAAAATTTTAAAAATTTCATTACGCAAAATAACATTCAGAAAAAACAAATGACAATCTGTTTATTTTAACAGTTGTCGGTAATATTAAGTGCCGTAGTGGCGCTGAAATCTCTGAATAGAATAGAATTAAATTTATTTACATCCTATTATATTACGTAACTAACCACTAACGGTGCGAAGTATTCACACGGGTCCGCTAGTGGATTATAATACGCGCCACGGTTCTAAAAGGTTCTGAATTTAGATGCAAATGGAGGCTTGCGCAGGTACAGTTGGTTGAAAAACTACTGTAGGACCTCGATAAGTTAAAATCCAAGGGAAACGTTAAAAAATTTAAGTTATCAAGTTTTTAACTTATCGAGAGTTGAAGTTAGGAGGTTTCAGAGTAAAATTTTTAACTTACCGAGGTTTGTGGATTTTGTAGAGGATGTTGCTAGCTTTAAATTAATTAATGCTCAACGGCTTTGTAAACTCTTCAGCTTTTTCTTTTAGTATGGGTCCACTAATACTGATATTTTTGTCGCGACATTGCTTAAACCACGGAAACAAACACTGTTCCAACTCCGGAAACTCTGATATTCTGCGTCTTTTGTACTGAAGTCCGACTCCTAATTCTTGTTTCTTCAACAATTTACCTTCATTTTTAATAATAAGTGACAACGTACTCTCGTGAATTCCAAACTGAGCAGCAACATCTTTTCTTCTTGAACCACTTTTCACTTCTTCAATAGATCTTAACTTATCAGAATACGTTAATGTGTTCAATTTTCGCGTCATTTTCTTTCACTTGTTAATTAATATTTATTGCGCACAGCAATTACGTAAAGCGATTTAGTGGAAGACTAAAGTGAAAATCAATTAAGTTCTTGGCAAAACCTTTTGTTTGGATACTTACCCATTGAGACACATAATAAAACTGATAATACTTTAACTTATGGAGGTCACCAAAATATTATTTTAAGTTATGGAGGGCGATGCTCAGAATATTTGTTTAAGGCTGTCGGAACGCTCTGAATTTAAGCCAAAAATAGAGCTTCGGCTGTCAACTTATTGCAGACTTATTCGTCAACATTCTGCAAAAATTCTTTCGCTATAAGGAAGATAAAGGACAAATCTAGGTCTCTAATGGACTACTTTTGTAATTTATGTACGATTTACTAGAAAAAATTTGGCATTAATTGTACTAAAAAATTACACGTTTTCAATGTCACACTATGACCTTATTCGTAGTTATTTCACAAAACTGCTCCATCACAAACCTAAAGTGACTCTTCTTTTTTCGGAAAAGTTTTTTAAATCTTCAAAATATTTCCAAAATTTAGAGTAATCAATTGACAGCGGCACCCTTGCAAAAAAAATTTTTAGCCTCGTAGTTGGCACCAGCCAAAAATTGAAACGTGCGGATGATTTGAGCGAGACAGAGCTAAAGAAGGTCACACCCACAATATGTCTTTTGCCTACCTCGCCCCTTACCGCTGGGTCTCAGCACAAACAAAAGTCAGAGCGTTCCGACAGCCTTAAGTTACTGAGGTTTTGTGATTTAACTTATGGAGGTTTTATACTTTCAGGGGAAGGGAATTTTAAAAAAAATTTACTTATACAGAGGTTTTTAACTTATCAAGATCCTACTGTACAAACTCGCCCTATATTATTTTTTTTAATTTTTCTTTAATCTGAAGCTCTAATTCCTTGCATAAAGTCATCCAAAGAATTATTTTTTGTGCTTGTCTATGCAAAACTGTATTAGGCATCTTGATCAATTAACAATCAAAGAAACAACTTAACAACAGCGTACTGAATTGTACTTTATAGCAGGAAAGCGACAAGTGACACGAGAACCAGCGATAGCCAATCACAGACGAGCGCACGTTTTGTGCCGGTAATTGGGAGGTGGTGGGAGTCTTCCTTTCCCACAAAACAACCAGAACGGCTCTAAAATATGCATTGTTTGTGATTAACTTCAGATCCTTTTAGAACCGTGGCGAGTATTATACAATAAGGAAACAAGATAGAAAAAAATAATGTGTACAAAAATACTACTGTCAGTTATGGAGCATCAAGTAGAATGATATTTAGTCGAGTCACTTTTGCAAAAATTAAAAATTGGAGGTTGGGAGGCCACGGTATAGATTAGAATTAGTATTAAAGTAAGGACCGGTAGACACTGCGACAGTGCGACCTCTAAGATCTATTGTGCCCCATCAGTTTTTTGGATTTCCAGGTTATTAATATATTCTAGTATTCTGACCAAACTGATATCTTACAGTAGATATAGATGTTTACACATCAAACTCTTATACAAAAAATAGAAAAGCAAATTGATAAAATAATAAAAATTTGAACTTTTATGAATGTGAAGCTGGCTTGCTGCATGCTTACGTGACAATTGGCATATAGCTAATTTCTGTCCATTTTCTAAGTACGAATACCAAGGTCGTCTCTATATTTATCTATATATTATGTAAATATATTTTCATTATCTGCAATGTTAGATGTTCATGTTGCAAGATTATTTATAAATTTAATTCTACAGATGGGTCCAAAGTCAACGATAAAGAAACGGGCACTTTTTTTATTCGCGGTTCAATTCCAGTAGTTTTCTTGAAAGTATACTTCTTTTGGCGCACTGAGAGTAAAATTTTAGCAGGCAATGGAAGTTGCGCGGGCACAGGTAACGAGAATTCCACAGTGTGAAGTTGACCGCGCTAACGAAAATTCGATAGTATGAAGTTGACCATAAGATTAAAATGACAGATGGGTACTTTAGATTAAATTTATAAACATTTTAATCAGCGTTGCCAGATTTTTTTTTTGCCAAGTCGGGATTTTGGAACTTTTTGAGTGATAAAAGCGAGATTCTTTCGTCGAAAGCGGGACATAGTAAAAAAACGTATATATAATCAGAAGTTTTTAAATATTTATCTTTTTATTTGAGTTCAAATTACGTTTACGTGACGATAGATAGCAAAAAGAGCCATAGAAAATGTATTTTAATAAAAATATGGTATTTTAAATCAGATTTACCCTATCGTTAAATAGTTGAGTCTTATTCGTCTTCTGAATAAAAAAAAAACAGAAATCAAAATCAAAAAACTTTTATTGATTAGAAAAATATGGCGTTTCAAACAATAGTCTGAGGAGTGAGTGTTACAAATTGCAACTTACAATAAGAGAATAATTATTTACGCACGGTCGAGTTATCCCCGAAAAGCGGGACTGAGCCTGTCCCGCGCGGGACATTTAATTTTGATTTAAAAATGGGGACGTCCCGCCAAAATCGGGACGTCTGGCAACGCTGATTTTTATCGTCATTAAACGCTCTTTCTGTAGGTATATAAGTTTGATAGTTGTAAGTTGTATATCGTTCGAGGAAATTGGTTTAGAGTTTCAAGGCGGCGGGTTGTCCGGTTTATTTGCTGTCCAGTGTATTTGAGGTTCATTTTTTGTATTATTCTTAAACTTTTTGAACATTTTATTTCAATTAATTGTTTCCACGTATATTAAAAATTAGTTTTTAATCGCGTCAAAGAAGTAAACTTGAAACGCGCATACATAAGTAGGTATACGCATCCACTTTTCATCAAAACTGTCGGCTGCCGTATTTACGGCTGAATCAATAAGCATTGTGGAAGCTTCAAAGTGTGTACTTTCCATTAAATGTCAACATATAACCTTATATGTTTAAATTCAGCAAGCGTTTTAACAGTTTAAAGTAAAAAAGACTTGGGTCGCAGTGCCAAACCCTGCCGACAATATAGTGTATTTGCTTATACAGGCAGAGTGGTTTTATTATGTTAACTTAAGTTTGTTTTTGAGCAACATAGAAAATTTGACCTCTTAATACACCCCTTAAAATATTTTTTTTTAATTGCAATATTATTTTCAATCGAGCACTATCAAATTTAAATATAAAATTAATATAATTTTCATCCACATTGTCAAATTTAAAAATAAATTATGTGATATTGTCCCACACGGAAAAAACGTTCGCCATCACTGTCCTAAACTATAAATTATAAATTATGTTATCGTCCATGATGTTATATGTTTATGGATCGTGGGTAACTGGACGCAAATAAATGAAAGTTCTAAGTTTTCTAAATTTGCTACGTTTCGTAGGTTAGTTTCCTACTTCTTCAGGCAAGTTTATAGTTTAGAATCTTTGTTGATATATTTGCAGTGAGATCATCTTGTCAACAAAGATTCTAAACTATAAACTTGCCTGAAGAAGTGAAACTAACCTACGAAACGTAGCAAATTTAGAAAACTTAGAATTTTCATTTTTTTGTGTCTAATTACCCACGATTCATAAACATAAAAAAACCCGGGTCGCAGTGCCAAAACCCTGCCGACAATATAGTGTATTTGATATACAGGCAGTGTGGCTTTATTATGCGAACTTAAGTCGGTTTTTGGGCAAAATAAAAAGTTTTACTCCTTAATACACCCCTTAAAATAACATTTTTTTTCTTAATTGCACTGTTATTATCAATCGAACCTATGTACCAAATTATATACACCTTTCAGTAAAAAATTCCCTATCTGCAAAATAGTGTTTTCATAAAATTTGTAAATCCGGTCCTGTCGGGCCGATTTTATTAAAATTTTAGGGACACATTTTAATTATTACCAGAGGGTTAAATTTCAATTTTAAAACGATTCGGAGAATTTTTTCGGTGTTTTGGGGCCCAAAAACAATTTTCAACCCCTTAAAATAGCCCGATTACGCCCATTTTAAATAGGCTTCTTGCGGTGATGGATTTCAACACGTGGGCCAAATTTCATTAAAATCAATTAACTCTTTCGAAAGTTATTGCCCGCACACATATATATATATATATATACGTATATAAATATATATATATATATATATATATATATATATATATATATATATATACATATATATATAAACATTTTTAAAAATGGTGCCAAAGTGTTTAGGAGGTTATGAAACGTCGAGAAATTTTGGTCCGACCCCTAGGTCCCGCCATCCGACCGACGCCAATAGTGTATGTTGCCTTATGGCAAATACAATAATAATTATAAAGCGTATTTATTTTTTCTGAGTAAATACAGCTCTGCTTCTCCTTAAAATTGGATTAATTCTGGTGTAAATAAATTATAAATAAAACGATAAAGCTGTTTTATCGGTTTGAAATTATCAGTAATATGGAATTATGAAGATACTGTATTAAATTGTTTGTATTTGTATGGATGTTGAACGAATGTTAAATTATATAGGTAGACACTGTGCTAGGGTTTATTTATGTTACCAACACACAGCTCCATTCTTCGATAAAGAGAAAAATAATGACGATTTTTTTATTTGTAAAAACTTTTCATGTATTTTTTAGTAAATTAATAACAATAATAATAATAATAATGCGTTTAACGTCCGTTTCTCGACTTTATGTCATAACAGACGCCACTCGCACCATTACTATTTTCCATCTATCACACTTCCCGTTATTTTTCTACATTTTTTTTAAAACTTCAACTTATGTAATAGCAATGGGCGAATGAAGGAATTATAGGAAATTAGGATAAGGTACGTAATTTTTGAACTAGGAGTTTGATAGGAACCATCTCGATATTTATCTGGAATTAATTGAGGGAAACCATGGAAAACCTCAATGAAGATGGCCAGTACAGGAATTATCGTTTCTCGGCGAGAGGCAGTAGGAAAAAGTCCCAGCTACATCTGCCCCCGCCGGGATTCGAACCCGGACCTTCCGAATGCTAGTCTAGTGCTGTCACCACTACTCTACCCAGCTCGGTATTTTTTATTAAATTGGTGCCGACCCCAAATTGTATTATTTTTTTTCTTTTTGGTAGCCTTTTTAAAAGAGGTTCAATTTTTTTATAAAAAAAATATTTTTTATTTTTTACTAGCTTTGCACACTTGATTGGTAAATTATAAAAAACTACTGAACTGATTTAAGTAAGAACTATATAGGACCACCTTGACATCAAATCAAAATCATTCAAAACGGTTAGTCCTCCGAGAAGGTAAGGTCGAACAAACAAAAAAAATATATATATATATATATATATATATATATATATATATATATATATATATATATAAATGTACGCGTCGAATTGATAAACCTCCTTTTTTGAGTTGGTTGAAATAGATTCGGACACGGTAATACGGCCATAAAAAAGAATAAAATAATCAGTTCTGATAACATAAAGCATTACACAATTCATAGAACAATGTAACGCACTGAATAAATCCCGTTTTAATACTGTAGATTAAACATTTTCTTACACTCTATCCTGTCTCAAGACAGAATTCCCCTGCATCCGTTTACAATCTCCACAATATATCAGTATACGCAGTTTACAAAACATAAAGCATTACACAATTCATAGAACAATATAACACACTGGATAAGATTCGTTTAAATCGTGTAGGTTAAACATTTTGTTACACTCTATTCTGCTCAAAACAGACTGTTCCTGCATCTGTTTACAATCTCTACAATATATCAGTATACGCAGTTCACATAACATAAAGCATTACACAATTCATAAAACAATATAACGCACTGGATAAGATTCGTTTAAATCGTGTAGGTTAAACATTTTGTTACACTCTATTCTGCTCAAAACAGACTGTTCCTGCATCTGTTTACAATCTCTACAATATATCAGTATACGCAGTTCACATAACATAAAGCATTACACAATTCATAGAACAATATAACGCACTGGATAAGATTCGTTTAAATCGTGTAAGTTAAACATTTTGTTACACTCTATTCTGCTCAAAACAGACTGTTCCTGCATCTGTTTACAATCTCTACAATATCAGTATACGCAGCTTACACAACATAAAGCATTACACAATTCATTGAACAATATAACATCATACTGAATAAGATTCGTTTGAATACTGTAAATTAAAAAAACATGTAGGTAATATTAATTGAAGATGCCCTAATTAATTATCTATTAATAGATGCGTAGTATATTATATCACTCAATCAGTAAATTGTGTATAGCTGTAATCTTTGTCCCAGTAGATAATGATGATTATGTAGCCTTTCTCATCGTTATAGATATTATTTTGTTATTGTGACAAGTATCTAGTTTGTGCAAACATGTGTTTACGCAATCATAATTTTACGGTTTTGTGCAGTGTTACGGTTCGTGTTTATCATAACGCCGAATAATTCTGTGTGTGCATCGCGAGAACCCTGAATTCGAGTAAAATAAGTGCTCAGGGTTGACAATGTCTCGCGAGAGTTTAACTGTGCAGGTTTCATTGACCTTTGAACGCACACATTCGCATTTACATAACATGATACACATACATGCTAGGTGTTTGAATGGATTAAATTAAACTCTGATTTAGAACGATATTTTATAGCTTTAAAGGTTGACCAAGATTGCGTCACATATATAAGAACATATTGTAGCTGTCAGGGTTGACCATGATATAATGTTCATATGATATGATTTTTATTTGTGGCCAAAAAATTGGATACAAAATGTCAGAAATATCCATGCGAAGTCACAGATTTTGTGAAATGTTTTTTCAAGCATTTTTTAAAATAGGAAAATTTGCATGGCTTATGTCATCTGGTAAATTTGAAAAAATCTTATAACCTACGTACCTATATAGAACTTCTTTCAAAAAGCGTTGTATTATGCTTAATGTGTGTATTATGCTCTGTGTGTTATAAATATATGGTTTCTCGTTTATTGCACTGAAATAATTTAGGCTATGTATCTCTTTCTTGAGACCCCTCCCCTCCATAAGCAATACGCCTCCCTACCCCTTGTTTGCGAACGTATTAATTAATTCATCTTTAAAGTTCAATTAATTAATTAATGAACGATCTCAAATATCTTATTTTTTTTATTATCTTAAAATATTCATATCGTAGTAGTAGTTCACAGGAATTTTTATTTCGCTTAAGTGTGATCGTTTTATAAGATAAAATAGAGCTTAAAATTAAAAAAAACCCGGGTCGCAGTGCCCAAACCCTGCCGACATTATAGTGTATTTGCTAATACAGGCAGTCTGGTTTTATTACATGAACTTAAGTTTTTTGGTCAAAATAAAAAAATTAACCCCTTAATACACCCCTTAAATTAACAGTTTTTTTCTTAATTGCAACATTACTATCATCGAACATCTACACCAAATTAAATACACCTTTCAGTAAATAACTCACTATCTGCAAACTAGTGTTTTCATAAAATTTGTAAATCCGGCCCTGGCGGGCCGATTTTTTTCAAATTTCGGGAGCACATTTTAATTGCTACTAAAAGAGTAAATTTCAATTTTGAAACGATTCTGCGAATTTTTTCGGTATTTTTGGGCCCAAAAACTTTTTTCAACCCCTAAAAACCACCCTTAAAATGATCCGATTGGGCCCATTTTAAATAGGCTTCGTGCGGTGATGGATTCCAACATGTGTGCCAAATTTCGTTAAAATCAATTAACTCTTTCGAAAGTTATAGCCCGCACGTATATATATATATATATATATATATATATATATATATATATATATATATATATATATATATATATATATATATATATATATACATATATATATAATTTTTCCAAAAATGGTGCCAAAGTGCTTAGAAGGTTATGAAACGTCGAGAAATTTTGGTCCGGCCCCTAGGTCCCGCCATCCGACCGACGCCAATCAATAGTGTATGTTGCCATATGGCAAATACACTAATAAGTTGGCGCGAAAACATGAGCCACCATGTTTACCTACTGTGACGTCATTCTTGTAGCATACAAATAAATGCTAATAAGACAGTTGTATACCTATACTGCAGATCATTCAAACCCATTAAAGTTATTTATACGTCCTGTCATGTCAGAAAAACTTGAGGCGACGTATAAACAGGGTCGGCCCTACCATAAGGCGCCAAGTCCCAAGGGACGTCTCAGTGACAAAGAAAAATAAAGGAAAGAAATATGTTTTTCGCTTTTCAATATTTTGGTTGTGTTTTATATTGGGGGCAAGCAAAGGGGGCGCCATAATCCAGGCGCTAATAAAGTAAAAGCATTTTCTTCGCTTTTCGATATTTTGATTGTGTTTTATATTAGGGGCAAGCAAGGGAACGCCATTGGATTTCGCTCCATTCTAAAATTTGCCACGGGCCGGTATTGCGTATAGAAACCAGCTTACTATTCACTATCCATATAACTAGAGGTCATTGTTTTTATTCCAGTTAGCGGCAACATCGTATTACTCAAAACTAAATCGTGCGTCGTGCGGAACAGTTCAACGTGAATAAATAATTTTGTATTTGCAAATCGATTTCATTGTGATATACATATACATACATTTATCATGTACCAACCATAGGTACAATCTGTATTATATTGGTATCATTGTATATAGCTCCGACTGCTTTATTGCATATGCTAACCGAGAAGCCTGTGATAGCTAATACCAACGTAATATTGTGTAATATATGGTATAGCAGCTTCAAACTGAAACCGGTTACGGAATTGGATGGCATATATCGATACATGACATGTCGTGTGTACCGGTAAATGGTATGACCAATTTTTTTATGCCAATATACGTTTGTTATAGAAATGATAAACGAACATACTTCAAACAAAATAATGATCAACGTTGCCCTTGTAACTCGGAACTGCTGGAAACATCGTAATAGTTTTTTCTTTATACCCGGTCGAAAGTACGTACTTTCGGCTTCGATTTTAAAGCAGAAAGTCATTTATGCTCTGCTGAAATTACTCGCACGCCTTCTATAGCAGTGGGCCGAAAGAGTTTTCTCGTGCACACTGATGCGTGAGACTGCCACCAGCCAGTAGTAACTAACAGCTGTTATTGCGTATAATTACAAAATTGCTCACTTGAAAGTTTTAGTTTCGATCGGGTATAAAGAAAAATATTTTACACCACACGGGCAGAAGGTTGAAAGCCCTAAACTGCGCGCAGTGCAGGAATTCCAACGTTCTGCCCTTGTAGTGTAATATACTATTAACAGACTTTAAAAAAGAGGTTAGACAATTCTACGCGTATTTTTTTTTACCATTCAAACCCACAAGTAGGGAACGGTAGTCGATACTTATTTAGGTCAGAATTCACTTTTCAAAATTTTCCAATATTGTTCAATTTGAGGTCCCCTGAATCCAAAAAACATATTTTTGGAAAATGTCTGTGCATTTGTTTTTGTCTGTGAACACGAGACAGGTCAAAAGGATGCGCGGATTGAAACCAAATTTTGGGAGGATATTTAATATGCAAATATAAAAATCTCTATTGTTTTTGGGGAAAATCGACGCATGCGCAGAAGGCATATATATAATTTTTTGTTTTTTGTTTAATGATGGTATACAATTTATAACGGTTTAATATTCTATTTATTTTTCAAGAAAGTTTCGTACAAAAAAAAATTTCTAAGCTTCATACTTAAATTAATAAAATTTATTACCAAAATCAAATTCCTTTGCTAATACTCATAAAAAAAATTCGTATTGATAGAGGAGGTCCGCATAGGATGCCCGTCCGCGCGGGTATGCCCACGCGACCGCGTCTGAATGACACATGTAGCTTTGCTTCTTTCATTTATTACCGTACCTAAGTACGGTGAGAGCGTCCGGCGTTCGGCCATGGATCTTATTGATAGTAATAGGAAACCCATATAAATGTAATTGATTTAGTAACTCAAAGATTAATTTAAATAGTGAAATAAAACATATTATCTTATATATTTCTGGACTCATAAGAAACATTTAAAAAAAAATCATCTAAATCCGTCTAATACTTTTTACGTTAAATTCGTTCAAAAATATACATGCAGAATTTTATATAATAGTATAGAATGTAGATAATAATATCTACTATTAATAAAATAATAATGGTGATAAAAAATGAGTAAGTATGTAATTCGTTCAGAAAGATAAAAAGACGTCCTTCAGTGAGAATAAAATGTGTTTGAGAAACTTACCTTGAACACTTTGTTCAGCTGTATTTGTAAACATTATATGTTTTTAGAGCAAACAACTCGTAGAGCATACAATTCTTTCTCGATAACTCGAATTGATTGAAATAGATGCTGTAAGTTATGACTAATTATTACAAAATGATACACATTTTTGTGCTGTAGAATTCTTTTTTAATGGAAGATAATGAGGACAGTATGCTGACCTTTGGATCAGACTGTTTTGAGTTTGAATCCCACCTTTGCACATGAATACTTTGTTATATCGCGTAAATCCAACTTGATACCTTAAATATGGTGAAGATTCTTTACACAATTTCCACTTCGAAACAACTTTTTTCTACGCATATTGACCTAAATTTAGCTTGAACAACGATTTTTTTCTAAGTAGATCAATCATTTGTTTTTGTGTAAAGTACAGAGTGTCCCAAATTGCTTGATTTTGACAGTTTTCCCCATTTCCAGACCAGATAGAGACAAACTGCCCTACGAGTCTAGATCTGGATTTTTGTGAAACGTCGAGATATCGGCAAAAATTGACATTTGATCGATTTCGAAAAAATGTCAATTTTTTTTATTTGTGGATATTTTTTCAAACGGTAAAAGCTTTCTTCAGGCACTTATCGATTTAGAATAAGATACACTTGTCCAAAAAAAATCGCTTACCAATTGTTTGATATCAAGGTCAACTTTGTTATTTCAGATAGAAACCATAGTTGGCTTTGACTTCAGAAAATCGGAAAAAAATAGGCTTTCCGAAAAATAATATGTATGTTAAGTCAAGTCTTGTCATCCTTACTGTCAATATAACACATTTCTCTTTAAAAATGATATTTTGGTAACATTTGAACACAGTCGGAAAAGCGACTTGATAAATCAAAAAAATTTAATGACGCATTAAGTTCGTCTTTATAATTACTTAAAAGTCAATTCAGATCAGTTTGGGTTGGAATAATGGGACAAACGATCACATGGACAATTCATCTACGGCAAAACTCTTGTTTTCTTTCGCCGACCATGTTAAAATGTTACTAAAATGTCACTTTTAAGGAGAAATGTGTCGTATTGACAGCGAGGATGACGAGACAAGACTTATCATACATATTTCCGAAAAGCTTATTTTTTTCCCATTTTTTGAAGTCAAAACCAACTATGATTTCTATCTGAAATAACAAAGTTGACCTTGATATCAAACAATTGGTAAGCGATATTTTTTTGGACAAATATTCTACGTCGAAAAGTGCCTGTAGAAAGTGTTTACCGTTTGAAAAAATATCCACAAATAAAAAAGTTATGACATTTTTTCAAAATCGGTCAAATGTCAATTTTTGCCGATATCTCGGATACGGTTAGAGATATCGAAATGCTGTTTTCGCCAAACGACGTTTCACAAAAATCGAGCTCTAGACTAGTAGGGCAGTTTTTCTCTATCTGGTCTGGAAATAGGGAAAACTGCCAAAATCAAACAATTTGTGACATCCTGTACAGTTTAATGTTCTATACGACAGGGAGTTTGACAACGACGTTAGAGTGCTCCTGGAGGCTGGAAGTATAAAAAGTTTAACTAGGTATATGATCACAATCTGTTATTGTCGAATGAAAATTTTTGACAATGCTTTCTGCAACTGTGCCGCAACAATGAAGTTTACAAAATGTTGGTTTACGTGTTGAAAATAATTTTGTTTAATAATACTTTACTGTACTCTATATTACCTATATTCAGCTACATAACACACAGTCTAAACTAATAAGTGTACATTATTAATAATTAATTATAAGGCAGCATTATACGTAAGCAGAGCATATTTGCATACTTTACAAGATATCGCTAATACCGCTGGTAAATATTATTTCAAAACTAACCTACATGGCTCACTAACATAGCAACCAAGGTTATTAGATATAGAGGTGACCTCGTTCCATTAGATAGTAGTGGGGGGATATTACGTGGTTGATAAAAATATTGGACGTTCTCCCAGGTAACCTGCACGCAATAGCAATTGACAGTCCTCTGGATGACGTCAATCTCTCACTACTATCCTACAGAACGAGGTTACCTCTAATAACCTTCTTCTATGGAATTAAAAAAATGTAGGTACGCATTAGAAAAACAGGTAATGTAAAATGTCTTGGTCAAAATCACGTTACCATCTTTTTTGCGTTATGTAACGTCGTTTATTAAAATCATATTCTTTATACTTGTACAGTTTTTTCTGTTTTCATTTAAATTATTTAAATTCATATTGATTTCGACTTTAAATTAAAACCCATTTATTTAATTTGACATTGCAGTTACATAACTATTTTATTCTTGGAATATTTCTTATTAAAATATTCACTTTATCTTTGGGTGTGCTTAAATTAACATCTAAAATGAAAAGGAATAAAAATGAACATACAGTTGAAATTTGAATAATATAATTTAAATAATATGTCGTAGGATAATTAAAAAAATCGGATCTTCCCGAAAATCCTAGGAAGATTGCAAAAAACCGGGTAACTGGAATCCGGTTTTTTGCAAACGTTCTAGAATTTCCGCGAAATTCCGATTTTTTTAATTATCCTACGACATATACGAGTATATTTGCATCTTATAAACATCGCAGTTGTGAAATCTATTAGGTACCTATTTTAATAACACGTTTGTGATCTATATTTTGCGAGTGATAATTGATACAATGTCAAAAAAATAAAAAGTATCCGAGACAAAAATTTAAGTACATAAATAAATAAAAAGGTGTTTTCGGCAGAGGCGGATTTACCAGCAGGCTGACAAGGCTGAAGCCTAGGGCGGCAGATTTTAGGGGGCGGCCCAAAAATGTTTGTCATACAGAAATAAAAAAAAAAACATATACATAGAGAAAACGAGTTTCGAAAATTTAACGAAAATTTCAATAGGTATTTTAGAAAAAAATAGGCTTTCCAAAAATCTTCTTGTCATCCTTGCTGTCAATATAACACATTTCTGTTTAAAAATGGCATTTTGGTAAACATTTTAACACAGTCGGCAAAGCAACTTGATATCATATCAAAAACATTTAATGACATAAGATGTTCGTCTTTATAATTACTTAAAAGTCAATTCAGATCAGTTTGGCTTGGAATAATGGGACAAACGACTACATGGACAATTCATCTACGGCAAAACTCTCTTTTTTTCTTTGCCAACTGTGTTAAAATGTTATCAAAATGCCATTTTTAAAGAGAAATGTTGTTATATTGACAGCAAGGATGACCAGACATGAGATTGCGAACTAGGGTATTGAATTTCAGAGGTCAGTAGGGGCGGCAAAAATTTAATAGCCTACTGGCAGCAAATTTGTAAATCTGCCACTGGTTTTCGGTACAATGAAATTATATTGTGTGAAAGACTCTAATGAAGTAATTCTAACAAAAAAAATCATGACATATAGTTCCTGTTTTTACAACAACATGTATGACATAATAATTATATATTTGTTGTTTATATCATAACAACAGAAAATTACAAACTTTATTACTTACCTGTAGCTTGCCTTGCAGTAGGTATATTGGCATTATTTGTTTGAACGTCAGTGTTGATTTAATTTTCACCTGTGTCATTCATCACGCGCATTCAGTTGTCAAAACACTTGAGCATCTTCATTTTGTCGTTTGAGTGATCGTATTTTGTTTTATTTATGGTGGACTGAAACACTTGAACGTCTATATTGGGTAGACAATATCTGGAGCTTGTTTAGTTTAATGATAACAATTGTTTTATTAATTAGTTAATTAACTCAGTGGACAGTTGAGTGCGGTTTCAACATACATTGTGAGCCTGACAGGTGAAATAATTGACAGGCTCAGACTATAGCTCGCATTTAACTGTAAAATTGATATTTGTGTTGTGTTGTTTATCATTATCCAGGATAATATTTATCAATTGATTTGAAATGGGGCTTCTCGCTTTTTTGAAGAGATTAGGTATGTATTTTTTTTTATTTATAATTTAATTATTTAAGGAAACTTAAACGTATAAATGACACAAAAAATAGAAGCCGGTTTTACCCATAAGCAAAATAAGCTGTTGGTAAACATTGTCAATGTTTTATTATTTGACATAAACTTATTTTGCATACACTACTGGCGCCCTTAGCGGTAAAGTTTGGTATATTATTTTTTTACGTTAAACAGCGAAGCTTTTTGTCAGTTAATTTTACACTTTACAAAATATTACAAGATCACTCTGTCATCGAAATTTCTATTCAAACCACTACTATAAAGCATTCTTCGAAGTTTGATAATAATCAGTGATGACTTCAGTTGTCTAGCGTCTATAATCTAGATTCTAGAATTCTACTTCTTCGTCAATATGAGAATGTGTTGAATGGCATATCGAGTACATAATGAAAATTAATAATCCTTAGTGACATATTTAACCCGCTGTGGTGGGTCTCATATGACATGACCAATCTATGATCTAACCTCTCCACATAATGTGTATACGTGTTAATTATCTGTTCTATTGACAGTTATCTGTCAGTAATGTATCAAAATATTGTTACGATGAAAATGGACACAGTTTCACCTTTTGAACTACGAAAATACACGCAATTTTTTAAAAACTATTTTATGTACAATGGGAAGTCGAGTAGATACGTAATGGAAAATACACCCATAAATCAAAATACGTGTTATTTTATACTACTTAAGTATTTATATTACTTAAGATACGCACATTAACTAAAATCGTAATCAATTTTATGATAATTATTTTTATGGAGGTTTAATTTTATGTTTTGAATAATGCCTATACAGTTAGCTCTGTTTACATTTTATTTTGTGCAATGATTTATGTACCAATTACACTCCACCCCTCTCCGAGGAGAAACAAAATAAGACGTTTTTCTTAACGATTGAGCTACAATTCTAACACCTTATTGCACTTCTGTACTTTGGGCCCTTTCAAGTAAAACCTCGATCGTCAAATCGGTTCAGTAGTTTCGGAAGAAATAAAAAAACATCTGGCGTATTAATATATAGATTGTTTCACACATCGTCAGACAAGCATCTTACCTGGTTAATAGCTGTGAGAGTAAAAATAAAATTTGATAAAAAAATATTACTCCGCTTGACGTAATGTGATAACTTTTATGGTTAATGTTCGTTTTTTTCCTAAACTGCAATGTTTATCCTATTTTTAACATTATTACTGAAACTTAGGTATTTTAAAAGGAGTATACATTTTTTTAATAGAAATCTTTAATTTCAGTTCGAAAAATACGTTTTTCATTTAAAATATTGCAATATCAACTTACATTATATCCGTAAATATGTATTTGACAAGATACTTTGTCGGCTTACTTAATTAATGATACTAAATGAAATGTATTAATTGTTTACACAAACATTAAATAAATCATTTCCAAAAATAATAATGTAATCAGAAATACAACACATATGTACTCAATAGCGAAGCTGTATTAAGAAGACTAGCCACTCACTATGACCTATGACATCACTATGAACAATTGCGCATCGAAATCTTCTACATATTTCTTGTTTTATATATATTATGTATTCACGACTTGTTAACGGAATGAAAAAAATGTGTTTTACAAATTGCTTTGACTTAATGATCACTATTAATTGTCAATTCTATTTAAAGAATTCTAATATTATTTGTTTGGCTTCAATTCATCTGACATGAGAACAGATATGTAAGGAGACAAAAATTAAATTATGTATATCGGTTTCGGTCATCTTCGGTAAAAAATTAAACCTTCGGCGAAACATCCGGCTTCGGCCAAAGGTTTGACTAGACCTATGAATATTGAATTTATTGTAGATATTTAATTATTTCGGGTATCAGTACAGAATGTTTTTATTAATTAATCTGCGTGTTACATTTTAAGTCGACGTTTCGATACAATATTCGATCTTATTCAAGACAAATATGTAAAATTAGATTAATATTGTCGTATATATAACAATGAAGATGTATAATCATTAAAGCAATTTTTTTCTATGTTATGTTTTTCTAAAAAACTATATGTAATTTATCAATTTTAGTGTTACGTCTATTTTATTTTATTAAAATTTGTAATAAAATAAAATGGACGTAACACTACAATTGCTTTAATGATTATACATCTTCATTGTTATAAGACAATATTAATCCAATTTTACATATTTGTCTTGAATAAGATCGAATATTGTATCGAAACGCCGGCTTAAAATGTAACACAGATTAATTAATAAAAACATTCTGTACTGATATCCGAAATAATTAAATATCTACAATCAGAAAAAAGTACATAAACCATATATCGACATTGAATTTATTATTACAGTATTACAATATGACCGAACTACTATAAATTTATCTGCGGCAATGTAGCCGGGCTTATAGATTAGAGTTAAACTTTTCTCAATAAATAAGCTAGCGAATGGTAAAAACCTCATTCAAATTGTTCAATATAGTGAATTCAACCCGATGTTCACCCGGGTCTTACTACAAACATACAAGCGATTTAAATGATAATTCCCTTAGTCCGCGGTTAAAACAAAATTGTGCGCCGATTTTTTCCAGTAACCTTGGGGATTTCATTGTTTAGGTCTTCCTGAACTATGTATCATCTGTATGAATGTATCGGGATTTTCAAACGGGATGTAGCCCAGTACTAGGGAATATTTTATTCAAAATCTGGGAAGAAACGCTGTTACAGCATTGAATATTATATTGCATAGAATGTTGAGTTCTTTTGAAATCATTTTTGGATCTGCTGTAAATTGTAATCGGTGGTGTATGGTGCATGTAAATTGTGAAATGATAGATAAATAATAGCCAGACTTTTAAAGTATGCATTGTTTACAATAAGGTATACTTCACGATGACTGCTTTGATATCTAGGACTGTGCAATATTGTTAGGGTTCCGTACACCCAATGAAAAAACGGAACTTTCGTGCCTTTCGTGCCAATGTCGTCTGACATCAGATCGGAAGAAATCCAGATGCATGTTGACAAGAGATACATGAGCGTTAGTGATGTAAAATTACCGGTTGTTTATGATAGTTACCGGTTATCTGTAAAACAAAATGACGGTTTGCGGTTTTTCTTTCTCAAAACAACAGAAAACAAAACAACAGTTGTACCGGAAGAAATAAATAATGAACTATTTATATTTATGTAGATATTTTTAAACTCTCGTAATTTTTATAGTATGAGTGAATACTAAATTACATTATGTTCTAAATTGTAATATGTACACTATTCTTTTAATGTGTTTTTGTGTGATCTTTAAATTTTGAATTTGACCTGTTCTATGTTGTTGTTGCAACTTACAGAATAAAAATGCTATTCTATTCTATTGGCAGAGGCGGGCTTTCCATAAGGCAACTAGGCCCGGGCCTAGGGCGACCTGATATAAGGGGCCGCCGCGCGGGCAGCTCATCATTACTTTTTTTTATTTTAAACCTAGCCACCTACTCGTCTGGCCATGGCGGTTATTTAATCGGATATTTTACCGGTTCATTAACCGATAATTAATTTTTGGAACGAAGTTTCTTATCGCGGGTTGGCGAGGGGACCTAGCCGAGAAAAAATGTAACATGTCACGAAAAACCGTAAGACAAATGTGTCACGAAAAACCGTAAGACGTATAATGTATACTGGTATACGGTGATACCGGGCGTTTTTAGATTATACCGGGTGTTTTTAGATTATATAAAACGCGTTACGAAAAACGTCTTATACGAAAGGGACTTCGTTCCAAACGCGCGTCCCGCGAAACGTTCCAAGTTTTTTTTTACATAACTAATGAGCGTTCGAAAATTATTATTCTACAAAACAAAATATCCCAGCCCTACTGATAACCGATGATATGTAATGCTTTTTCTGAGAGAGAAGGACAGGTATAGAGCAGAGAACTTCGCGTCTATTGTTCACCTATGTGCGCCATCACGTTACCGTGTTCTTATAATATAACAGAACTCCACTCCGCACTCCACAATCCTCTTGTGAACTGACACAAAGCATTGTATCCTCCACCTGAAGGTAAGGTGTCTGCTCACTGCTGTCTATAAGGACATACGCGTCAGAATGATGATACCCACCTCTATGCCTCATTTTACTCATCTCCTCTTCCTTCCTCTTCATTTCATTTCCCATGCTCTCGCTCGCTCTGTCTTTGTATAGTTGACGTATATTACATAATACATGTATCTTTTAAATTCACTTTGAAATATCTATAGATACACATATTCACTGCAGGGCTCTCAACCATAGAGTGACTATAGTAAGAGTGGGGACAACGGGTCACGTGACCTGGCCGGAACACGGATTGGCTGCGCCATATTGAACCATTTTATACGCAGTGTACAACTGTCTGCTGATTCTGCGTGTTTTGATTCCCCGACAAAACACCCTGCAGACAAAATATCCCCAATAAAATATTCGACAGACAAAACATATATATAACCAAATTTCAGCTTTCACGGTATCTCATCAAGGTCATTAAGGATTCACAGGTTATCTCGTGAATGAATGACGTCCGTTGAGAATCTGTTCACATTTTTATCAACCCACGCAATATCAATAATTGGCACTCAACTGGATGACTCACTACTATTCAACGGAGCGAAGTCACCTCTGCATTTAATAACCTTATAGGTATCACTAAACTTAAGGTAGTTCTAGCGTGGTATAATAAAGAAAAATTACTTTTCGACAGATTTCGCTTATTTTTTCGATAGGCTGAAAATAACGTTTTCTATTAATCCCGAAGTTTCAGAATTTTTGACCGTTTAGAACGCTAGATAATTAATAACAAAGTTCGCAATTTTCATGGTCAGCATGTGAAAACTGCCAACTTTGTTATTAATTATCTCGCGTTCTAAACGGTCAAAAATTCTGAAACTTCGAGATTTATTCGAAAACTTTATTTTGAGGCTATGAAAAAAAATGAGCAAAATCTATCGAAAAGTCATTTTTCTTTATTATACCACGCTAAAAATACCTTAATGTTCATTTTGGCGTGCTTTTATAAGTAGCTGAATTATAATTTCCCGCATTTAAGTCAGCTGAATTTATGTTAATACATAAATTTTCTGCTTTGGCGAAATGCTTGACCGAAAAACGTCGCGGGCTCGCGGATATATTCTTTTTATCTATGACTTTACGCTTCAAATCGTCGAGATAGTAGCGTCTCTGAATTTACACTGATGTGAGACAAAAATGTACCGACACCCTTAATTTTAATATTTATCATACAGAACAGCGTTATAAGAGTACTAATCATCTATGATTTTACGCTTCAAATTGTCTAGGTTATAGCGCCGCTGAATTTACAGTAATATGGAAATTTACCAACACTCTTAATTTTAACGTTTACCATATTACAGAATAGTGTCATAAGAGAACTAAGGTTTTTATAAAAATGATTTGTCGGGAAAAAGGACTTTTTAAGTAAACACTTATTTGTGTTTACTTAAAAGTGTTTACTTAAAAAGTCCTTTTTCCCGACAAATCATTTTTATATTAATTACCAAGGACAAAAAAGAAATAAAGTCACTAAGGTTTTTATTTTAAGTAAAAATTACATGACTTGATCCGTGATTGGTCGGTTGAGAACCCTGTTCGGTCGTCATCAGATAATTAACTCACGTCTATAGACGTCATCCATTCCTGTATTCTGTATGTAAAATGGTGAAAGTGAAAACTGCTTTTCCCGCATATCCAGCCCCCGCTGTATTATCTCTCGACTCTCTGTGATGTGAAAACACGGCTATGCTATACTGTACTGAATGTACACGTCAGGGTTGAACAAATTCTTTGTACTGATTTACTTCAATCGTAACATTTAAGCACAAGAATAAACAAATTACCAGGAGCATAACTCCGAGGCGGTATCTTTTTAGCCGACTTAGAGTTTAAAAAAACCAAAATGGCACGCTTTTATGAACTAAACAATGCAAAATAATTTGATAACAAAATTACCTTTACTATAAAAAGCGTGGGATGCTATCCACTTAAATTTTCATAGTAGCTCTACGTTTACAATTAGCTAGTAAATGAAAAATGTATCACCGATAATAAGCACTCGACGCTTTTTACAGTAAAATTAATTTTGTTGTAAAATTATTTTGTTTTTTTTAGTTCACTAAAGCGTGTCGTTTTAGTTTAGAAATAGGGATGTTGACTGTATTCAAATAAAAACATAATTTTAACGTTAAGTGGTAGTTTCTACGATAGAAATATTAAAAAACACAATCTTTTTCCTTATTTTTAAGGAATTTAATTAATATTTAATAAAAAAAACCTAATTAAATCAGAGCGCATGACGTCACAAAGTCATGAACAGCATCAGACGCTGTCATGGAGAAGGGCATAAAACGCCATCTGTAGAGGACGCTGTTCAAACTGTCAAAAGGCTTCATTGTTTGGTTAATATTTAGTGTGTAATTTATTATTATTTATTTATAGGAAACGTCAAATTACAGCAACAACTACGAAAAAACCTTTTATCACCTCATGAGTTTACCAGCGTTTATGAGTGTATGACGTCACGGCAGTCACGTGAAAAGTATTGGCGTTCTGGAGCGAAATTTGAAACGGAATTTAAAATGCGTGATTTTTAAGGCTTGAGTCGTATTTAAATAAAAAAAATAATAAATATTTGTGGCGATGTTAGGTACTTATGCACGGTTTAAACACTTTCCCAAAAATTGTGACCCAAATTTGTAAAACCCTGCGTTCAACCGAGTCGGTTTAGAACGATAACAGGCATGTCAGCCGTGCTATTGTTTCGTTTTCATTCCGGTGAAAATGATTTATCTAGCGGACTGCACCGCGACTGGCCGCATTCATACAGCACAGTACTTATCTGTGTAACTGTCAATTACTGCGCAGGCGCCAGGCTAACACAAAACAAACATAAATCGAACGTTCAAAGAAGTATTTTGTTTTTATATTTATAAAAAATTCAGACGCTTTTAAAGACAGCGACGTGCTAAGTGTATGTACTCAAATATTCTTGTCACTGTATTTTAATGAACGGTAATTCTATTCTCGAAAAAGTAGTCATGTTTGTAATTTCTATAGATAATAAAATTTATGAATGTCTTTAGTTATTTTTGGAATTTTCATTTTTAAATATAATGTGACTCACAATAAGTCAATTATAAAATGGGCTTAAGGTGTATAATATTTTTCATAGTAATTAGAAATTTTTGAAACGTTATGCCGGAGAATAAGGGGGCATATTGAGCAGATGCCCTCTTTTTCTCCGGCATAGCTCTATCTTACGTTTCAGAAATCTCTAATTACTATGAAAAATATTATTCAATCTTTGATGGTAATGCTTGCAAAATAAACTCGAAATATTTATCATTCATTCCGTATGAAAAACTAGAAATATGTGTCATTCTATATTTTTACAGTTTATTTGATCTATCAGATAAAATCGAAAAAATTAGCATAAGTTCTATACAAATTTTTGTACAGGAAAAATTGAATTTGAAAAAAATTACTGAGCAAGCCAAATTTATCAGTATTTTCACCATTAGTGTGTAAAGAAAAAAGTTCAAAATGTTAATTTTCCTTCCCATAATTCGAAATCACGTTTTTTTATTCAATATTTAGGGTAAAAATATATGTTTTTTGAAATTTTTAAGCAAGCCACATTTTGTTTAATCGCAACAGTAATAAAATTAATTTTGCGATCACAGTTCGAAATTTCCCGAATTTTACAATCTTAACGCTATGTGTTAAATACAGTCATTTGGAAAAATAATTTAGTAGTATATGTAGGGAATGTAAGTGTTTGGAATATTAGGTTACTGTTAAAAAAACAGTCAAGTTATCGCTATATATTATTTTTGTCGGTATGAAATATCGCCCTTAATACTGTATCAAATTAAGGTTTGATACAACATTTTGGAGATTATTTGTCTCTCTAATGACGAAACTTCAGTTAATATCTTAAAATTAATGTGTTCGTTCAAAATTACAATTTAAACATTTTAACAATTTCATTACAGAAAATAACATTTAGAAAAAACAAATGTCGCTCTTTGGTGGCAATCTGTGTATTTTAACAATTATCGGTAATATTAAGTGCCGTAGTGGCGCTGAAGTCTCTGAATAGAATAGACTAAAATTTATTTACACCCTATTACGTAACTGAGCACTAACGGTGCGAAGTATTCGCACGGGTCCGCTAGTTTAAATTAATTCGTAATTACTATTTAGAATAAGAAATGAACTAGGCAAACGTTTTTCACACAAACTGTTTTTGATCGTACTTAAGGTGGTTCGGACGTTATTACCTTGTGATCATAATAGAAACTAAATTTTTTTTTTAATAAAATTAAATTAAAATTAAGAACTTGAATGCATAAATTCATTAGTATAATTTAGAGGTGATCTATGATAATTTATAATTAAATTGAGTTAATAATTTAATTACCAAAAATAATAAATACATGACTTTTGATTAAAGTAGTCTTCTGTTGATTGGTGATTCTGTATTGGATTGATGGCGGACTGACATTTTCGTGAATTTTCGGTCTTTCTTGTTAAAATATTTTCAAAAACCTTCGTCAGAAAATTTCAATTTTATTTTTACCGTTTTTTACGGAAGTTAATTGATAATTATAGTAGTTTTTTGTATTTTTTATCTTTTCCAGGAGTGGCTACATAACTCGATAAGTGTGCGTTTTGCTTACATTCTCTATAGGCTACATGTTAAATTTCAATTATTTAATAATTAATTACACGAAAACCCTTCGTAAGATCTGCCTCAAAAAAATTATTTTAGACGCATGCGATAGCGATTAATAACATATTAAAAAATTAGCTTTTAATCTTTAAAAGTGCTTTAATGTCCGAACCACCTTAATGCATTTTTTTATCATCGTCGACTCTTGACGGAAAAAAGTCTGGTAAATAGAAATGATGTGACACTATTTCAGGCAATAAACTGTACACTTTTGATATCAGAATCTGTGTGTCGTGCATGCGATGTGTATAGGGATGCTGGGGCCTGGCAGAGGTTAATGATAGCAGAGACCTTCGGGAAGAGATGAGGTCCTCAACCCATCAGCAAGAAGCATTACCCGTGAACGCTAACCATGTATAGCTACAGTGCACCCACTATTCCTCTTTAACATGCGGCACGTAAACCCGCGATGCATAAAATGGACTGTATGCTATATATATGCTGCCATCACGGCACAGCGCGGCGCGGCTAGGCCATACGCCTCCATTAGCTTGATCTATACTGCACAAAGTTGAAATGGCAACACCTT
Source organism: Venustoraphidia nigricollis (assembly GCA_034508555.1). Classification (NCBI taxonomy): domain Eukaryota; kingdom Metazoa; phylum Arthropoda; class Insecta; order Raphidioptera; family Raphidiidae; genus Venustoraphidia; species Venustoraphidia nigricollis. The sequence continues at coordinate 1,818,523 of JAVRKA010000030.1, forward strand.
TTCTGCAGTTGACTGCAATTTATAGTATTGCACATTATACCTACCTACTGAAAAAATCCTCAAAATCATTTTAAAATTATATTTTGACCTTTTAGTATGTGCTGCCAAAATTTTCATAATATCGGTCTGACAGGACTGGGCGGAAGGGTATATTTAATTTGGTACAGATGAATTGACAATAATATTGCAACTAAGAGAAAAATTATTATTTTGAGATGTGTATTAAGAGATTTTTTTTTTATTTTGTCTAGAAACAAACATAATAAAGCCATGAAGTCTGTATTAGGAAATGCACTATATTTTCGGCAATTGCGACCCGAGTTTTTTTTTCTTATTGTCCTTGAAAACATCAATAACTACTTCAATTCTCGGACAAAAGGACAGTTTTCAATAAAACATTTATTTTTTAATAAATAAAGGACGATACGCTGCTATTTAAAAAAAACAAACAAATGTTTTTGCCCCATAATTGAAGTATTAATATTTAATATAATATTTTTAAATATTAATTTGCAAAAATTAGTAAAACGAATCGATTGATTATAATTGTAAATTTGACAGATACATCTCTGGTAAGGAGGTCAAGTAAATAGAAAAATGTTTCGATCCTGCCATCTTCCTCTTTATGATTATTTGCTTGTAACTAATGAGCCTCCTCAAAATTATTATAGTTTGCAACAATACACAATTATTGATAAGTGATAACAATATCAATTTAAAGTCAATTAAATATTAATATTAAATATTTTAGTAACTGGTCAGACATTAATTATCATTAAACTAACAAATATCGGTGCAGTTAAATCATACTTCTTAAAGTTATCATCCGTTTTGTTCGTATATTTATAACAGCGTTGCTAGACGTCCCGATTTTTAAATCAAAATTAAATGTCCCGCGCGGGACAGGCTCAGTTCCGCTTTTATAACTCGACCGTGCGTAAATAATTATTCTCTTATTGTAAGTTGCAATTTGTAACACTCACTCCTCAGACTATTGTTTGAAATGCCATATTTTTCTAATGAATAAAACTTTTTTGATTTTGATTTCTGTTTTTTTTTATTTTTTTTATTCAGAAGACGAATGAGACTCACTATTTAACGATAGGGTAAATCTGATTTAAAATATCATATTTTTATTAAAATACATTTTCTATGGCTATTTTTGCTATCTATTGTCACGTAAACGTAATTTGAAATAAAAAAAAAGATAAATATTTAAAAACTTCTGATTATATACGTTTTTTTACTATGTCCCGCTTTCGACGAAAGAATCCCTCTTTTTTCACTCAAAAAGTTCCAAAATCTCGACTTGGCAAAAAAAAAATCTGGCAACGCTGATTTATAATCACTTAAGGTTTAGAGTACTATATCGACATTAAAGCGAGCGAGTTTGCGCGACAAGTTGAAATACAGCTGCGCGACCACGACGCCACGGTTGTGATTGTATTGCAAGTTGGTTAGATCGCAGTGTTCCAGTTCAGTCTGCACATGCGCCCAGCCCACAAAAAGTAGAGAGAGACCGGTCGACCGGCGTTGACTTGTGCAATGTGCCAAACAAGTAACAACCAGTGCGTGGAACCCTGTTGTCGTTGGTGGACATGCTAACGAAGCCAATGCCGGTTTGTGTTTTACATAAAAAATAAACAACAGACGCCGTTGTCTTCTTTTATCTTCCTTCAGCTGTTTTGGTTTCTCGCCGATATTAAATCCTGTGTCGTTTACCTTCGAAAGTTCAAAATGGTGATCGTTAAACGGTGAGAAGTGGTTTCTGTTTGGCGTGACATACACGTGTTTTGTTTACATTTTTTTTATCATCCATCTTAATAGTTGTCAAACTTGCATGCGATTTAAATTAGTGTAGTGTCTGTTAATTTTGTGGACAGTTTTTGTTGATGAATTGTTAAGTGAAGTCTACAGAATTCTTCAGGACGACTATTAACTAGAACCAGGCCTTGTGGATTACATTTTCATCTATAGATTATGAGGCGTATAAGTGGTAAGACTAATTAATTTGATTTATATTTTGCGGCATGCATATAAAAATTTATTATGGAATGAAGGATTTTATTACGAAAAATAAAGTGACTTATGTAATTTAATAGAATTTATTATATGAACGAGATTGTACTTGCATATTATTATCACAGAGATTACCTAATATTGAAGTATCAAAGAAATTCTAAAATGTACGATTAAAACTTTGTTATCAAACATTGTACCCGGTTGATAATCTAATGAATTAGTAATATTTATTTCTTTTTTTAAATGATAAGAGGAAATGAAATTTTATATTGGTTTTCAGGAAACTTTTAATGTTTTGAATTATTGGTTTGTTAAATGAGTTACTAATGCATTTTTGGCTGTATATATGATGCAGGGAAATGATGAAAACGAAGATTTGATCAAATCCCTGCGACATATATATATAATCATATAAATTAGCTTTGTTTGTTTTTTGCAAAGTTTATAGAATTTGCCAGAATTAAATATAATAATGGTAATTGTTCAAATCAAGGTTAGATTTGTATCCAAATAAATTCATTTATTTTATTTAGACAGCTTTAAACGTTGTTTCAAATATTAGAATGAATTACATAAATCAAGAAAAAGACTAGATATACCAAACGCTTTATTCACGAATTTTCGATTTTACGATTGCAATGAATATATCAATAATATCAGTAATATTATTAATAATTTGGTAGGGATGTCTGATGTCTCTTATGTTAAGATATGCACTAAAAATGTGTTGTTCAAAAATGTTGTCGCTGCCATGTTTTATCTCAGTTGCGTGCGGAGCCGCGGGCAGCGGCTAGTGTTTATGTACAGTAAGACCTCGCTTAACGCTGTTTCAGTATTACGTGGTTTCTAAAAAAAAGTTTAGGCACTATAACGAAAATTATGGATCAAGTTATACAAAATGATTTAAATGTTGATAGAAGTTCAAAGGAAAGACGAAGTGTCATTCATGCAATATCTTGCTATCGACAAAAGCTTGCTGAGCGAAAGACAAAAAGGCAAACTACATTAGACGATAAAAAACAAAATATGTCAAATGAGGAACCTTCTTCATCACAAACATAACTACTTACTCGAATTTTTGTTTGATTTTCATAAATGTTTTATGAGCAAAAATCGATATTAGCAATAAATAAATCTATAATTAACGTGATACAAAAGTATTTAACATTAAATGGTACAAAATGAAACAAGAAAACAATTAACAAATTTTCTTATTCTCGGTTCTGTTTTACTTATGCCTGTTATCTACGTATTGATGACCTCGTTTAGCGCTGTTTCGTATAGCGCAGGAACTTATTGGAATGTATCTCCGCGTTAAGCGCGGTCTTACTGTATAAGGTAGAGTTGCCATCTCTAAAATTTGGCAACCAGGACAAGACGCGTGAAAACCCCGGATTTTAGAGCCCAGAACCCGGACATGTCAACAGGTTTTTTTTAAACATAGTCAGTGTAATAAAAAACTGTTGAAAATGTCATAAATCACCTTTTTATTTATTTTCAGACCTTAAAATTCAGTTTAGTCATCTATTATCATCATTTTAAATGTACCTAACAAAACAGAATCTTATTACTGTTTGTTACAAATTGTTTTAATAATCAGTTGGAATTTTTTTATTCTTAAATTTTTAAACCCGGACTACAAATGAAACCCCGCCCGAACGCTCCCCGGATGCCCTCTAAACTAGGACAAATCCGGGGAAACCCGACGGATGAGAACCCTAGTATAAGGATATATGCATTCTATTGCGACTTTTCAATAGTTCCGACGTGTCGTTGAACACACTATACAGCCTTACATTACACATATCGCACACATATTATGAGAATATGATAGTTAGTCAGTCAGTAGTTCGTTTGTTAAGTAGATATCAGTTATATACTGTAAAGTAATAATTATTACTATCTGTTCATTATTCAATCGTGACCTGTACGTCAAGGGCATAATCCAAATTCCGTATTGTTTATTGTTGTATGTCAGTGGCGTAGACATTGTTTTGTGTAGGCGGGGTCACTGACATAAAGCGACGACAAAAAATAGCTATATTTAATTGTCATTTCATAAAAAATGTGATCTGTATTGCGAAGACTTATCGGACATTCACATACTTATCAAAATCAAACCATCATTGGTTCCAGACACAGTTTTAAAGACTGAAAAAAGTGATTTTTCGAAAGTGTGACTCTTTTTGGATAACGTAAAATTAAAAAAAAAATGCGTGTAATTTTGGAGAAATATTAAACAAGAATTGTTGAAATAACTGTCAAACTAGCTGTTAGCCATGTTTGAATTATATCTCTATACGAAATAGACTACTGTATTGTCAAATGTTGAATTATTATTTTCTCAAATATTACAAAATTAAATTACGATATAATATTTTAATAAGAAATAATAATTTATAATCATACTAGTCGCTACCTGCGGCTCTATACACGATTGAGATGGAACGAGTTACAACAAAGTGGATAGCACAAAAACTTCCTCCATAAAAAATGCATGTGCCAATTTTCATGGGATCGATTAAACGGTGTCGAAGTCTATTTGATCTCAAACAGACAAATATGTATTTTTTATATACAGATAACATTTTTTATGCAATAAAATACGGACGCAAGTAGTAATGCTATGCTTAGCGAATAACTTTAATTGTTAATTTGTAAATTTTTAAAATGTTTTGAAGCGTTCTCATTAATTTATTTTGTTAGCTAAGGCTGTCGAAACGCTCTGAATTTAAGCCACACTACGAGGCTAAAAATGCTGTTGCAAGGGTGCCGCTGTCAGTTGATTACTCTAAATTTTGGAAATATTTTGAAGATTGAAAAAACTTTTCCGAAAAAGGAAGTCACTTTAGGTTTGTGATGGAACAATTTTGTGATATAAGTACGAATAAGGTCGTAGTGCGACATTGAAAACGTGTGTTTTTTGGCACAATTAATGCCAACTTTTTTCTACTAAATCGTACATAAATTACGCAAAAGTAGTCCATTAGAGACTTAGATTTGTCCTTTATCTTCCTTATAGAGAAAGAATTTTTGCAAAATGTTGACGAATAAGTCTACAATCAGCTATCAGCTGAAGCTGTATTTTTGGCTTAAGTTCAGAGCGTTCCGACTGCCTTAAAGCACTTGAAAACATTTCGACTTATTTTAATTTCAACATATGGTCCGAGGACAGCAAACGAGAAACGTCGCACGACTCTCATATAAAGAGCGTCAGAGTTAATGTTGACCAGATGTGCGCTTGCATGTGTGGTGGCTGAGGCGCATCCCGACCAGCCCCTCTAACAGAACTTTCTTCCTCGTTCCCTTTTTCCAATACACACTATTGACTACAAAAAATAGTAGAGAAGATATTATTATAGACTATATTACTTATAGTTCAAGTTGAAGCCGTGTTCACATTGTACAAAAATAGAGAGAGAAAAAAAAAATTAAGATAGTCGATTTTTTTCTATGGTCGATGTAGAAATATTACAACTGTTTAAGAGATAAATTGTCGTCTTGTTTGTCAGTAAGGTTTCCAGATCTGTCGATTTTGATTAGTAATTTTGGAAATACGTACATTTTTATGCATATTTGGTATCGAATATAAGGCCTTTCTGGCCAATTTCACTGAAATTTTTTATATCAAAATTATTTTCGATCAAGTCTCTACATATGTACCGATCACTAGCGGTCCGGTTCCGCTTTGCCCAGATTAAGACGTCTTATGCTGCAGTGGTCTTCCTTATAGAATAATTTTCCCGTTTTTGCAACATTTTTTATTGATACTCCACTCCTATTGGTCGTAACGTGATATTATAAAGCCTATAGCCGTCCTCGATAAATGGACTATCCAACACAAAAATATTTTTCGATTCGAACCAGTATTTAGATTAGCGCGTTCAACCAAACAAACAAACTCTTCAGCTTTATAATATTAGTATAGATATTTTATTTTTTGACTAAATTAATTATTTATATTATTAATGAATGTTTAAAAATATGACTTTGGCATTTTCTTCATTGAACTGTTTTCAATATTTTTCGCGTTACGAATATAACGTGAGTTCGGCCCTGCACGCTGGAAGAAGGCGGAAAGTCGGAGCATGTGCGTCCCAATAAGACAAGGAATAGTGCAGGATCCGGGAAACGCGCGGTCGACATCTGTATTTTTATGTTGATGTAAAATCGTCGTTGCAATGATGTCTTGTGACTTGTCGAAGGGAGATCACCGCTGCTTGTGACGACGACGACGAGACTATTCAATACACCATTATCTCTTTGCACCCTCGATATATTGTGCTGTGGTTCCGTATCACCAGGTATACCCTATATACCTTATTGTATAGAATCGTTGATCGAAGGAGCTAAACACATATTGTGTGTGTAGAGTGCAGGAGTAGTTTTTCAAGACATCTGATTCCAATTTAGGACAAATCTCTGATACTTGTTCAGATACTGTTTTGCTTACACTAAAACAAGAACTATTAGATACGAATTAAAATACACCTTATTGAGCATTGCTTTTATATATGTATAATTGAAATCTTATTCATCATGTAAAATCCTAATATTATAAATGCGAATGTGAGTTTGTTTGTTACGCTTTTACGCCTAAACCGCTGAACAGATTTCGATAAAATTTGACAAGGAGATAGACTGCATCCTAAAAAAGGGCATAGGCTACCTTTTGTCTCAAAATAAAAACTTAATAGGTTTGAAATAGGGGATTAATGTCACTGACAGGTCATCACGATACCTTCCGGAACTATTAGACCTTCATATTTGGAATTTGGCAGACATGTTTGATTTGTTGAGTAGTCTGCTAAGGTGTGGAAAGGGGGGATGTACAGAGGTGTCAATGATTAACACACTCTAATTTTTAAAATACAGTTTCTATGGACTGAAAACGTAGATGTGTAGGTCTTGATGAAGATTTCACTACTGTTGTTGTTACCGTGTATCATTACAATCGCGGGCGGAGCCGCGGGGAGCGACTAGTTTATTATATAAATTAATACTGTTTCTTTTATCTTTCATCATACATCTTTTAAAATGAATAATTGAATACTTTTTTCGTCTAATAGATCCGCCTTAAACATAAAAGAATTTATTAGTGCTCTGAGATGAAAATCATTTAATGACCCAACCTGATTAAACCGGTTTTTTCCTCAGATTTGAAGTCTCATTTAAGTTTCTATTAGATACTTGGGTTGGAAGCTAACATTTGAACTTAAACATGACTTAAAATTTACGGTGACGTTATTCCTCAGATTGTAAAATATGTTCTCGGGAAATTTCGAACTGTGGTCGCAAAATTTATTTTATTCGTTTTTATTAGCTGGCAAATTAATATTCTGAAGTTTTTTCTTTACAAACTTAAGTTAAAAATACTGACAAATTTGGCTTGCTTAATAATTTTTTTCAATTTTAATTTTTTCTGCACAAAAATTTCTGTAAAATTTATGCTAATTTTCTTGTTTTTATCTGATTTTAAGTCGTTTATTTAGATCAAATAACGTGTAAATACATGGCTAAACGTTATGTGTGGAAGAATAGCACGTATTTCTAGTTTATTTTGTAGGCATTAACATCATAGATTAAATATATTTTTCATTGAAATTGTAGATTTCCGAAACGTGAGTAGGTACTCAGTAATCTTAAGTAAAAGTGTTAGAATAGGGAAGATATTCAGATTATAGATGCTCGGTAACTGGGAGCATTTATGTCTAGTGTTAGAAAAGTACAAGTGGGATTTTAACATAGCTTTTTTTAGTTTGTAAGTAATTTGGAGGAATGTTTCAGTCTTTTTTAATTTGTTTTTGTCCTGCTGCGTATTCCGCAAACTCTTAAATCAGTCAACTAGAAACATTGATGAACTAAAAAAAGTTTAAACTTGGCGGTAGTTCTTTTATACGCTTTCAGTTGTTTGGACGTTTCAATCAACCGTCATCTGTTTTTGCTATGCTGCTGTAGTCCTGTGCAAAGTTCACAGTTGGCCAATAAAAACGAATTTAGAAAATCGGTCAGCTAGAAACGATAACGAGGTAAAGAAATTTAAACTTGAAAGTTCCGTATTCAACTCTCGAACGTAGCTATACCTAACCCCACTTTATATACTTTCAACTATTTTTTCCACTGTTCTACTATCCAGATATATTCATTTATAATATTAATTTAATTTTTTTAGCTGCTTTTCATATAAAATATTTTTTTTATTTCAAAAAGTGTGTTATATATATGTCCGATAAAAAACAAAAAAATAAAAGAAGTGCCTCGATTCGTGAATACATGACGGAATTTACGTATACGCAAAAGACAACAAAATTTACATTTTTTTTATTTTTTAATCAGAAATAAGTATAAAAAAACCCGGGTCGCAGTGCCAAAACCCTGCCGACAATATAGTGTATTTGATAATACAGGCAGTGTGGCTTTATTATGCGAACTTAAGTTGGTTTTTCGGCAAAATAAAAAATTTGACTCCTTAATATACCCCTTAAAATAACATTTTTTTTTCTTAATTGCAATATTATTATCAATCGAACCTCTATACCAAATTATATACAACTTTCAGTAAATAATTCACTATCTGCAAAGTAGTGTTTTCATAAAATTTTTAAGTCCGGTCCTGTCGGGCCGATTTTTTTAAAATTTTAGGGACATTTTTTAATTACTACTGGAAGGTTAAATGTCAATTTTGAAACGATTCGGAGAATTTTTTCGGTATTTTGGGGCCCAAAAACGTTTTTCAAACCCTAAAAACTACCCTTAAAATAGCCCGATTACGCCCATTTTAAATAGGCTTCTTGCGGTGATGGATTTCAACACGTGGGCCAAATTTCGTTAAAATCAATTAACTCTTTCGAAAGTTATTGCCCGCACACATATATATATATATATATATATATATATATATATATATGCATATATATATATATATATATATATACGCATATATATATATATATATATATATATATATATATATATATATATATATATATACATATATATATATATATAAACATTTTTAAAAATGGTGCCAAAGTGTTTAGGAGGTTATGAAACGGCGAGAAATTTTGGTCCGACCCCTAGGTCCCGCCATCGGACCGACGCCAATAGTGTATGTTGCCTTATGGCAAATACACTAAAAATGGTTATATAAAAAAATATTTATGCTAATTTGGGATTTTAACCTGAGAGGATTGAGGATATCTAATAATTTATTAACAGACGCGAGGCAATAACCACGGCTACCGATTGTCTTTGGTTGACGACCTTCCAACAGATATACACAATGCACCCCTCCATATGTAGAATAGATCGGTTCGAATGCATTGAGTATATATAATACCAACCGTAGACGTATAATGTAATGGACTGGCCTTCACCATATATCGTATATCCTTGTAGTTGCTTTTCCGGTTCATTGAATGAGGAGGATAGAGTTTACTTGGGGCCATATCTATTCTTTTCTCTACACACACGATTAAGGTACTATTTTGAGAGAGATAGAAATTGGCCCCACGATGTAATTAACGTAATTAACCATGAAAATATAAATTCTCGAAGGAAATCTAGTTAGTTTGATTATTACAAATGATGGTTGGAGATACGGTGGTGTGATGTGTGTCATGGAGCGGTTGCTATTTTTTTACTAGTGTAGCTTTATTCAGAGCAACGCTATATCCGATATCTACGATATCATGAACAAACGCCTCCCTCCCCACCATTCCCTGCCTGTTCCGGACTGCAGTTGGTACAATGCATGTTGCATCATTGTCCAGTGATATGGAAGAAAATTGCTTTTCTTTTTTGTATTGCTTTATCCAGTACCGGATTCGATTTGGAGTCGCCTTATGGGCTTTGTGTTAAAACTCCCCCACTGTATACCATCTATAAAAAATATAGTGCAAGAGCTGATGACACCCGTTCCATGAAGTGTTTGATTCAGGTAGAAATTTTATACAATAGTATATATAGGTAAGATGTATAGGGAAATGTGTGTTTGCCTGTCCTACCTGGGTATGCCAGGTACTGCGCATACAGGAAAGGCTTAAAAAAATATGTGCCAAAAAAGTGTTTTGCCGACAAATACTATTCAAAAGTTGGATTGATTTTAAATCAAAAGTGTCTGCCTCATTTATTTATTTATTTAACATGAATCCAAAATACCTCAAAGTTGAATTTTCAAAAATGAAAAAATAAGTGATTGATTCACGCTGAAATTTTTGTTAGATATATTTAAAAATATTTGCAAAAAGCCAGACACTTTTTCCGGGGTTTAAGACTATTTTTGGAATCTTATTTGAGGCGTTGAGAATTATAGTGGCCTAACCCACAAAATTTCAATATTTTCTTATGCCCATAAAGTAATCGGTTATTATCGAAAGTTTCGGTAGAAGAACGACCTAACCGCAGTTTAAGAGCCGTTTCGTAGATTAAACTGCGGTTAGGTCGTTCTTCTACCGAAACTTTCGATAATAACCGATTACTTTATGGACATAAGAAAATATTGAAATTTTGTGGGTTAGGCCACTAAATTCTCAACGCCTCATTTATGAGTACTTATGCACGATTTAAAACATTTTTTCTCCGTAGAAATGGCTCAATATGGCCACACTCTAAATCCTAATAACTAAAATCGATTTGCAATGAATTTTATTGTTTGCCTAGAAACAATATTAGGTGCTCGTCTAACAAAACAAACTGTACTTTGGCGCTTTTCAATTATGAACATTTTACACCTATTTAGGAAAATAAAAATATATATGGGAAAATAGTAATTCACACGAAGTAGAATTTGACCGTGCAAACAATTTGATGCATTTGTGATTTTAAATAACAGATTATCATTCTTCGTTTGTTCGTCTCATTAAATGCTTACATTGTGCGGTGGTTACTGATTTGTAATTCTTCTCTGTGACTGTCGCTTAAAGCGAGGTCACAAACGCTGGTTTATATCGATAATACATATTAATTGGCGATTCAGTGGTAGTAGCGATAAGTTCGTTCGTTCTGAACAACCTCGTAGAATACGTAATGTGTGTCGCACTGTTTGTTTTTATTCGTTATCCTTATAGGCCGAGAGCCTGTAATCTTTTTTGGCCAGACATTTCGCCAAAGCTGATTTGTATTTATATGATTAATATATTATTAAGGTAACTGTTTACTGGCTGTTCAATATTCCCCTTTTTTTGTGTGTTTGCATGTAAAATGCATTTACGTTTCGGAAATTTCTAATTTTTGTATGAAAAATCTTATTCAGTCTTGGATGCTTCAAAATAGACTAGAAATATGTACAATTCTTCCCTTATGGCTTTTAGCCAAGTTTTTACAGTTTATTTGATTTAAATAAACAATTAAAATAACAAGATAATTGGCATATTATGTTTTACACAAATTTTTGAACAGAAAAAATTAAATTTGAAAAAAAAATTTTGAACAAGCCAAATATGTCAGTATTGTTAACATAAGTTTGTAAAGAAAAAACTTCAAAATGTTTATTTGCCTAAGTAAAAAATTATATTTTTGTCCTTATACCCGATCACCACATTTTCTCTACAGTCACCGCTTGGACTATAAAGAAATCACATTTTTGAAATCAATTTTTAGAGCAAAAATATGTTTTTGAAATTTTTAAGCAGGAAGATAAATTTTTTGAAACTTAATGCTTGATCACAGTTAATAAAAACGATAATAAAATAAATTTTACGGCAACAATTCAAAATTTCCCTAAAGCATATTTTACGATCTGAGGGATAAGTCACCTTAATAATGAAGTGTGATGTACTTTAGCTGCAACAGTAGCGTGGATTGGGCGACAGTAGCTTCCCACGCATCAAAATTAATAATTAAAAGAAAAAAGGAACCTCCAAAGCTCCAAAATTTTGCACAAAAAAATAACATAAATTTAGATTGTCATAATCCGATGCTCAATTGTTTAGAATATTAGATTGTAGTATTCAAAGAAAAACAAATGACTCATCTGCATAGAAAAAGATCGCTTTTGAAGTCAAATTTTGAACAAAATGCATATCGTTTCAATCAATCAATACTATTTTTCAAGTAGGATCGATTTAAAATTCTACAGTGCTTTTCTTACGGAGAAGTATGTGTGGTGGCAATCTAAGGTCATTGTCAAATCACATTTTCTGACACTCCTCTCTGCAACTCAGCATTAACTTTGGACACCCTGTATAGAATCAAGTTCAAATAAACCGAATTATTTAAGTTGTACGTGTCGTTGGCAAAACTTTCAGTTTCACCACGGTAATTTACAGTAGGCACACATACCGCGACATCGCCGCTGTCATCGGAACACAGTGTTTTGTTTCTATCAAGGTCGTTTGTGTCACACGTTATGACATCGATGGAGACAGTTCAGTGAACCTGCGGTGTAGGTTTTCTTTATAGATTTCGTATATTCTTAGATCAAATCATCAAACTGTCCGCCTTTATGGAGTGCTAGTCTGGGCTGCGCGAGCAAAATGACAGAGCTAGCGTGAATTGTGGTAACCATTCCGTCACAACAAGACGAGTCAAAAAGAGACATACATAGACCGTGTATATCGCCTTCTCTTTCCTGTCGGTTTTTGATTCGTAGTAATACATTAGTGCCCCAAGAAAAATGGCAGAAAGATTGCGATAGTTATTCCGTCTTTGTTCGTCTACATACAAGGCAGGTCAGAGAGAGACATATGTTATCGTAGTATATCGGTGCTCCAAGAAAAATGGCAGAAAAAGATTACAATAAATCCGGTAGGCATTCCGTATTTAATAATAATAGACTGGCCCTTATTTTGACAAGTTGGAAATTGTCACATGCTAATCTTAAAAAGGGTTCTTTACATTGAAAAAATGATTCTCTGAAAATTTCAGCTCGAATGATTAAAATTAACCCGTGCCGAAAACGCTGTAACGGTTATAGGTTTGCGGGGCTTGCCGCAAGCCAGGCGATAGGTAGTATAGGGGGCTCATGCAGGCTAGGTCCCAGCTCTTACGACCTAAATATAAACTAGATCAAATAGTTCGTTCATACATTTAAGAGAAATGAAATAGAAAAATATCCCATCTACCATTATCCAGTCTCGGGCCCCAGGCTTGTGGGGAGCCACCTGGACCCTTCCGGCCCAGTCCGACCCTGCAATGCACAGTAGTACATTAGCACTCCATATATATACTCGTATATAGACGCTCATGACCTCAGATGTTGAGCGTCTATAATCTACAATCTATCTATCCATATATACAGCTCAATGAACGGTTCTAGATTAAACATAAAAAAGTGCTCAAAACGCCGTACCTTTTAAAACTTATCTCCACTTTGATTGTACACGCGTTTTTTCTTTGCAATTTAAATGATTTTTTTTTGTGTTGAAATAAAAACAGTAGCCCTTAAAGAAACTAATTAATTGTAAAAATGAACAAACAAATTCTTTAAGATCATTTGAATGTAACCTTCTTAAAATTTAAACAATTGAAACAATACGGCACGGAAGGGTTCTGGATAATTGCATTTTAAATTTTAATGGAATAAGTTTCTAATGATGTTAGCGGCGCTTTTGCCATGACAACCGACTTTGTACTCAAGTAATATCTCCCTATAATGCCTAGAATCGATTTTAACAATATCAGCTTTATCCATTAGCGTACAGGCTCTATGCAACAAAAAGTTTTCAAGACTGTGCTATGACGAATTTTAATAACTATTATTGACATCTAGTTTTAAAAAATGTTTTAAGGGGGTATTCTTATGTGACCACTTCGAAAAATTGATTTTTTTTTTCATATTTCAATAGTAAAACCTATCGAAAATATGCTGTGAAAAATAGAGACCGAAATTCCTAGTTTTAAATAAATTCATAGTCGCCGACGAGCCGTATAAGCGACTCTGGAAACATTATTTTCTAAAACTGTCATAGTCCTAAAAAAAAGTATTCAACCGATTGCTTTGAAATTTATATATGTTCTTCTACTCATTAATAGTTATCGTCCGTACCAAAATTGCTTATTTTAGAAAATGTTTTCTTATTTTTTTAACCGATTTTTAACAAAAAAATTAACAAAAAACAAACTTTTTTTCTACAGTCCGCCATTTTTTTTTTAATGAAATTGATTAATTTTGGTAGGGACGATAGCGACATCCCTACTGAACAATGATCCATTCGATTTTTTTATTTCAGACAACATGAACAGCCGCTATTACCATGACCAGTGTCTAATTTAATTTAAAAAAATATATATACAAAAAATGTAAAATAAGAGAAAAAAAAATTTTTTATACAGTTAAAGATACAAACAAAAACATATAAAAAAATTAAAATGATTGAATGTTATTGTCGTTGAAAAAAAAAATTCCCTAAAAAGAGATAAAATTTATGCGTTCACATAAGAATACCCTCTTAATAATATTGGTAAACTAACGGACCCGTGCGAATACTTCGCACCGTTAGTGGTCAGTTACATAATATAATAGAGTGGAAATAAATTTTATTCTATATTCTATTCTATTTCTGAAACCTAAGTACATTTTACATGCATACACATATCCAACTGCCCCGAAAAAAAGAGAAAAAGTGAGCATATTGAACAGTTGGTACTCTGCAGTAACCTTAATAATATTCGTGCGACCTCATTTGGTTTTTAAATTTAATAGTTTCAAACTTTTTTAAAATTTGAAATCTGATACCCAGACGCAAGAGAGATAATCATTATTCACACGGCATCAGAACAAAATGTACGGTAAAAAAAACTCAGAAGAGGTTTGGACCTATTTGTATTCTTTTTTGATAACACATTTACTATTGGAATTGTATTATGATTGTCATTCAAGATAGGTAGATATATAATATGGCGGCATTGCAGGGATCCATAGGGCGCTATGGTATCGCCGTGCGCAGGTAACGAACCATTCAGTGAACTCTTTCATTTGCCAACATTTGAATGTAAGTAGGCAGGTTTGTGATTCCCCTATTCTCTATACAACTACTCCTTCTATACAAGAGGGAGTTTTAGTGTTCCTCGCGTATATATGAAGATGAACAAGCACAACTTACACTCGCTTTACTCTAAAAACATGAAATGCGTTTAAAATAGAAAAAAAAACAGTTATATCTGTCAAATTTGTGTACATTCAAGACGCCAGAAATGTTTCCAGCTGTCATCCTTGCGTACCGTTCATGCTACGACAAAAATGATAAAGACATTTTTTGTAGAGCATAAAATCCCCTACAACTTTCTTTCCACGGTATTTTTCGTAAAACTAACCGTTTACGAGTTACAGCGAATCAAAGTTTGCAAACATTCGTTGCGGGCTATGTTGTAATGTGGATTGTATCACTCAGAAGAAGCAAATGTTCTTTTTCTTCTCTCTTGATATTTGCTGCAAGAAGTGGTTTAACTCCTCTTATCCTTTTACACGTAAGCTGAATATTTTAATCATTTTAATGGACATTGGACGAATTAACGGATAATGTTTTTTTATTTTGTCCAAAAACAAATGAAGTTTGCATAATAATACTTTAATTACCGCACTTTAATAATATTTGCTAATTCAGTAATCACTATATTTTCGTGCCACCAGTGTTTTTTTTTACATACAAATGTATGTTTTCTAAACGTGGAAAAAATCATCAGAATCACATATACGTGAGAATAAAACATATTATGCTAATTTTTAGAGTATATTAAAAAATTCCAACGAGTGTAGTTAGATTGTTTGTGGTATCTTAACCAGCATCTAAAAAACGGTTCATACCGACACGCAGTAGTAATAATAGTGTTAAAAAATACGGATGTAATTAGCAAGTAGCTATATCCAGGAAATAACTTCAAAAAGTAGCAAACTCTCGACTTTGCAAAACAATATTTCACTGCTTTTAAGCGAAATTTTTGCATTTAAATACAGTGTCATTATCGTGTGAGCCCAGGGCAAGATTTGAATTTTGCGCCCTCCTCAACACTTATCTATTTTGTAGAAAGAAAAACAATGCAATAATTTTAAAGTGCTCCCCTGGCAGCCACCCCCCGCATCCAGCTACTAACTTTTAAATCGATAGATATTTCAAACCACTTAATGCAAGCCTAAAAACTGTTCAAAAAATAGTCGTGGTTTGTTAAAATACTTTTGAGCTGTTGCATAATTTTTGACAATACAAAAAAATATATTTTATTAATATTCATAATACCTACTAAGTAGTCGGAGTTTTTAGGTGAAAAGTCGTGCGTTTCTGTAAGCGGGGAATATCAGCTGTAGACGTTTTTATAAGGGCTCCGGCTGTACAAACCGGAAGAACCCGCGGCTGTATAAAGGCTCTTCTTTTTCTTCTGCAAGTTTCCCTTCCTGTTTTGTTCTGAGGCATCCACAACCAAAAGGTCTATTTAGTCAGCAACTGGATATGATTATGCTCTGGAATTTAAATGAAACTAAAAAGAAAATTCTGAGCAGTTTTTTATTTTCATTATTTAGGATTCAGGACTAATTATGTTGCGCGAGAAATTAGATTTTAAATATCAAATTAAAAAAAAATCCGGGTCGCAGTGCCAAAACCCTGCCGACAATATAGTGTATTTGCTTGTATAGGGCCGTGTGGTTTTATACTTGTATTATGTGAAATTAAGTTTGTTTTTGGGCAAAATAAAAAATTTAACCCCTTAATACACCCCATAAAATAACATTTTTTTCTTAATTGTAATATTATTGTCAATCTAACGTCTACACCAAATTAAATACACCCTTCAATAAATAAGTCACTATCTGCAAACTAGTGTTTTCATAAAATTTGTAAATCCGGTCCTGTCGGGCCGATTTTATTAAAATTGTGGGGAAACTTTTTAATCACTACCAAAGGGTTAAATTTCAGTTTTGAAACGATTCGGAGAATTTTTTCTGTATTTTGGGGCCCAAAAACAGTTTTCAACCCCTAAAAACTACCCTTAAAGTAGCCCGATTAGGCCCATTTTAAATAGGCTTCTTGCGGTGATGGATTTCAATATGTGGCCCAAATTTCGTTGAAATCAATTAACTCTTTCGAAAGTTATCGCGCGTACACACACACACACACACATATATATATATATATATATATATATATATAAACATTTTTAAAAATGGTGCCAAAGTGTTTAGGAGGTTATGAAACGTCGAGAAATTTTGGTCCGACCCCTAGGTCCCGCCATCCGACCGACGCCAATAGTGTATGTTGCCATATGGCAAATACACTAAAAATACAATAAAAAATACTTTTATTGCAGTTATATTTTTGATAAAAATTTAAAATACAAAACTAGTTGTATTAAAGACCGCGCGGACTTCTCAAGCATAGAACAGCACGACCAGCGCAGCACAAACCTGCAACGTGCACTATGTTGCACACTAGCCAACACAAACCAGCAACTGTTAGTGCAAGACATTTTGCATTTGTTACGTTGTTTTATCAATGCAAATTAATTAATGAGAATTACACATCACTAGCATATTAAATTGGTCCAGCACGGCTAGATAGATATGACAGTCGTTGCTGATTGCAGATGCTGCTCTAATATGCACTAATCTTTTAAATAACATGGGTACCTTCACGAGCAAGCTTTTCTGCTGCGTGCTTGATAGATGTTCGCGGTTTTTTAATGAAAATTCAATTTTCATTTTCATCTCACTTGTTTGTATATTTATATTTATATATTTTCGTTGTTGAAATATCGATTAAGATTCGCAAGACACCTGCCAACAGTTCAAATAAATATATAAGATATATGTTAATTCTGCAAAGCTCCAGAACGAGCTCTATAATTGTTATAAACATTCATTGTTACAATGCTAAATTAGAAAAATTTATTGTTTGTCCACTGTCACCGTCGGGACTTAAACCCGAATCTTTCCATTTTCGCCGCGGAATGAGTTAATGATTCTTGTCTAGCGATACCTAGCGAAATAATCAGCTCTCGTATGTAGTGAATTAATGTTACAATTGCTTTATTATGATGAATTAACCGTTAAGATATCGCACCGTAGAGTAATTGATTAACTCATTCCGCCGCGAAAGTGGGAAGATTCGGATTTAAGTCCCGACGGTGACAGTAGACAAAAAATATTTTTTTCTAATTTAGCATTGTAACAATGAATGTTTATAACAGTTCAAATAAAACTTGTCGATGATGATTAGATCTGTATCAGAACATGTCCCGTTAGCGCATAAACATACCTTCAAATAATAGTGATAGGACGGATCAGGCTCAGAGAACAAAGCGCGTTCAGCACGCTACCTGACTTTGTTCACGATGGCTTCGACAAGAAGCACTTACTCTGAATTGTGTACCGTTACGGGCCACTGCTCTTATTTTTGTTGGCGCGATTTAATTAAACACCTTAGCTTTGATAGAGTGACTACAGTAAGAGTGTGGCCAACAGGTCACGTGACCTGGCCAGAACACGAATTCAATCATTTCCCCTTAAACGTTACAGAAAATTGCAAAAATGTAGGTACGTCGCTAAAGAAGTTTCACTTCAAAAAACGTGTGAACCACACCAACGTAAGCTAACGGGGGAAGTGGAGCTTCTTTAGAGTTATGAACTCGTTTCACTGATCCATTTTGCGTTACCAAGGTTCCTCTTATATTTCCTCGCCGTTGAATCATTTTCTCTTTAACGTTACAGAAAATTTGAAACAGATATGCCGCTAAAGATGTTTCATTTTTGATATTTTAAACGCGTTGGATGACTCGAATCCTCAGTTGTATGATTGAAGATCAAATTTGCCGGAGTTAATTTCAGGATTTACTTATATGTTCATGCTCAAACTTTTGAGCCTAGTGGAATATATTTTATCAAAATAATAATTTTAATTAATAATATTGATTCTACCAACAGTAATAGATATATTAACAAAATAAAATTACTTGCAATATATTGTTCAATTGATTTTTTATTTAAATAAAGTCGTTTCGACTAACAGTTTTAGTCCTTTTAAAAAAAAAAAAAATTTAGTAACCGTTTTTTGTAACCGTATTTTGTTTTAGATTTATTTAAACAACTGAAATTTAATTTTAGTTTTGAAAATTGAAAAAGACAAACTGTTAGTCGAAACGTCTTTATATAAATAAAAAATCAATTGAACAGTATATTGCAAGTAATTTTATTTTGTTAAAATAATTTTAATTCTTTCTAACTAAAATGTTTTCAAATAATTTTATGTTTCAAATCAAAATGATAATTTTCGTATTCTTTACAAGTAATGATTTTAGTCTAGCTTTAATTTATTATAATTATACTTTTTTAAAATATTTCTACTAACCACACTTTTCTTAAGTTTTCTTTATTTTTAAAATTCTTTGTTTCTATATAAATTCATATTTGTTTAAATTTCTTTTAAGCCAAATCTTAATATTCTTATTATGTTTTCTGGTTTTAACTTCGTGTTTTTTCCAATATAAATCAATTTTAAATTATTAATCCATAATCAATATAAATATAATTTCATAAACTTCAATTTCAACTTCAATTTCATTATTCCATTTTAAATATCAATTTCAATATTCAATTTTTTTTTTTTGAGCACCCGACTGTATTGTGTCTGCATTCTTGTAAACATAAATTGATTACCATCGCTCAAATCTAATCGGTAGTCGTGTTGAAGCAGAATTATTATAATATGTTTTTTTTAAATAGTAATTTGTACTTTTATAAGTCAAAAAAAAAAAAAAAAAACGAAAGACGTATAATTTATTATTCAATATTTTTTGAATTTTTATATAGTCGGCTTTATTTATATTGTTAAAATTAACGATGTCGTTAAATTTACTAGACATTTTTTATTTACGATGCCTATTTTAATATGTTGTAGTGACAAAAAACGTTGTAATATTTGATGGTGCATAAAAAGTTGGTTTATGTTTAGATGTGATATGAGTACCATAATGATTATGTAAATGAGCTACTACTGTCATGGCGTATGGTCTCAGACAGAACCAAAATAACTCACGATTCCGTTAATAATGCATTAGACTAAAAATAAATGCTTTTTTTCTATTTAAACCTGTTCTAGGTAATATAAAAATCAATATATTTTATAGACTTGTTATGTACTTTGAAGATTTTTTCTTAAACATTTTAAATTGATTTATAACGCAATGGAAGTTACTGATCGAGGAATTAAATTTAGAAGTTTTAATTATGTTTTTAGTAATTAAAATAATAAAAAATAACGATTGTATTACCATTCCAACCCACTAGTGGGGACTAGTAATAATTTCGTTTAGAATTCACTTTTCAAATTTTACAATATTTTTTTGTTTTGCGGTCCCCTGAATCCAAACCAACATACAGTAGAACCTAAGTTAAACCTTGGTAAAGAGGGATTTTTCATCGTAAAATGATAAATATACACTCTGCTCTCCTGATTATTTTAGATAAAAAATTTTATGTATAGTAGAACCTTGATAAGTTAAACCTGGATAAGTTAAATTTTTTTTTAATTCCCTTTCCCTGAAAGCATAAAACCTCGGTAACTTAAACAAATATTCTGAACATCGCCTTCGATAACTGAAAATAATATTTTGGTGACCTCCATAAGTTAAAGTATTATCCTCCATTGAACTAAATACATCCTCTATAAAATCCACAAACCTCGGTAATTTAAAAATTTTACTCTGACAACCTCTCTAACTTCAACTCGCGATAAGTAAAAAACTCGATAATTTAAATTTTTTAATATTTCTCTTGGATTTTAACTTATCGAGGTTCTACTGTATTTTTTAAAAAAAGTATGTTTATCTGTTGGTCTGTTTGTCTGTAAACAAATTAAAAATTCTGCATATAGTAACTAATATACCTATTTTTATGTAATAGTGAAAATTCAGAAGAAAATGAAATCATCTATATACTAAATATTAACTTTTTAATAACCCCGCGTTAAAAAAAAATGTACATCGCAACTTTGAAGGATTATAAAAAATAGTCTCACCTCATGCTTTAGGAAATACGCGCAGTCAAAAATTTGTAAACAAAGAAAAAGTTTGAGAACGTCTGGATTGTCATACAATTATAAACTGTTGTTAGGGGGCTACATGTTTGTGTACAGAGGAGAGAGACCCGTCTGTTTTAGTGCCCCCAAGCGATTGAAGGGCGGCGACTCAGTTCCGTGGGCCACCTCGTAAATATAACCAGTATGTACGCCGGCGTTTAAAAGGGGGGTCGAAGTAACCATGTAGAGCTTACTAAATGTAGTAACTCAGGTGCACTAAAAATACTCTGGAAATTCATAAAATGAACTGAGGCATTCTGTCAAGTTTCCAACCGTCATTTGATCTTCTAATTGAAAAATCGCGTAACTGTGGATCCGCGTTAGGGATTGCAATGCTGGATCCAGAAATCCAGCTGGATCCAGCACATTATTGGCCTTGCTGGATCCGTAGTCAGCTAAAAACAAGTAATTAACTAGATCTGAGAAGGATTATAATAAGATATTGAAGAAGGATATGGCACTTCATGAAAGTGAGGGAGTAAGAGGTGAAAACCTAACTTTAATCTATGATTATTTGATGACTCTCAAACCAACCAACGTAGAGGTAGGGTATATTTGCAGTTCTGAAGTAGGCTGGAAGATAACACCATCAATAACATTTCTTTTTGATATCTCACTTTCAGGAAAGTAAAAAAAAAACTGTTCCCTACATAATATTGGCTTTATTCTTTAAAAGACAAGTCAAGTCTTAAATTATATATCATTTATATTAAAATTTGTTTCTAATAAGAGTTAACTAAACATTTTAGAAGGGGGAAACGCGATTTTATTTCTAAAATTATTGAGACTGAGAAATAGACTACATAGTTTGTAAAATAGGTAAACGAATAACTATTTCAGATATCTAGAATATCAATTTAATTGATTTAAGACTGTATTGTGATAATTAATAATTATATTCCGGATACTCGTAACTATTAATTACTATTAGAGTACTTTACTAACGCTAAAAAAACGATTATTTGATGTAAATGTAGATAATTAAATTGGTAAAGTTTCTAAAGTTAAAAAATTGTTACATTTATTTGAAAAATCGATTAATGCTGGATCCAGCTGGATTTGCTTTAATTCAGCATAAATCCAGTTGGATTGAAAATTCCGCTGGATTGCAATCCCTATTCCCCGTAAGACGAGGTAGCGTAAATCGGGGTATTATTGTCCTACGAAATTGAAATGTATGTCTGTGATTTCGGAATAAATCATTTTTCCTAAGTTCATATGGTTATTCATACATTACCAAAACCTAAATTCACAATTATTTTTGTCAAAGATTTTTTCAAAGATAATGTTAGATGCTCTTTATCCCGGAAATATTTGAGATTAGTGTGTAAAAATTGAAAAAATGTTAAACTTGGCTGTTTGTCGGGGCTAATCTTCGAAATGACTGATTGTGATGACTGATGGGCACTTCACAGACTGATAAAAGGCTATATGCTAGGAGTGATCTACATTATATCCCAATATTACTTAAGCTAAAAACGTGAGATTCGGGAAAAAAACTCTTCTTCGAAAATAAAGAAATACATGTTCGACTGTCTGTTGAACACATCTACCCGAACGGGGCGGGGGTGAATTTTATATAAAAGAACTGCAGATACAGTTTATACCATACTAGCGGTCCAGTCCGGCTTCGCCCGGGTGTAAATGTAATATATAGGATATAAAAGATGAGAATCATTATCATTAAATTCTCAACGTGTATTGAATTTGCGCGAATTCAATCGCTTTTATTTGTGAATGTTCAAAAATCGAAGAAAAATCTTATTTCCCAAAAAGAAATTTAAAAAATTCTGTTGATCCGATCGCTACCAAACTTCAGAAGATCACCCGCTGGGCTAATCTAAAGATTGTCTGAAAATTTCATCAAAAATGGTCTACCCGTTTGGAGTCCATAGATTACATATAGGTACATCGTCTTTTATCTATATAGATTATTAAAATGTAAAAAGTGGTTATTGTGACATAACGATAATAGTTTTTGTAGTTATTGATATGTTCTTTAATATTGTAGAACATTCTTTTGCTCTACCATCAATAGTTTCCGCAGCGCATGCGACGAAAGATGTTTTATGGCATTTTTTTTTACACCTTGGGTTACGTTACTAAAGTTTTAGTAAGGATCCCTAATATTTTCTAGCAATAAATATAGCCTATATTACTCAGGGTGAATGTAGCTTTCTAATGGTGAAAGAATTTTTTAAATCGGCACAGTAGTTTTTGAGTTTATTCATTACAAACATACACACAAAAATACAAATCTTTCCTCTTTATAAAATTAGTGTAGATGGACGAAGACTCGGGTAAACCGCTAGTTATCGAAATAATTTTCTTCTAAAATTTGTAAACTGATTGTAAACAGTGGATTTTCATTGTTTTCAAATTGTGGCTATACGCTGCAGTTTGTTTGTTTACTCTTGACCAGTCGACAGACCTCCCTCCCCCGGGAACACAGCATAATATCATTATGTAACAGGAACAAACCGTACGGCACACACCATGCATATGAGATGTGTAGGTTTAATAACATTATTACGATGTACCGTTGTAACGTGTGTGTAAATGGACACGAAACGGATCTTAATTCCTGTCACTGAACAAAACGTATCCTGTTCTAGTTTTTAGCAGACATGACATAAATTGTATTGCAAGGTTATTAAATACATAGGTGACCTCGTCCTGTTTGATATTTACTTTTTAGGGTTCGGTACATCCGATGAAAAAAACGGAACCTTTATCGATCGGTCAATCACAAGAACTCTTAGAAAAAAATTTCAACGGCATTTTTTTCAGAATGCCATCGGATTGGTACCAACCATGTAGTTTTTTCTTAAAATTGGTTCATTCGTTTTTAAATGCGCTTCACATCTCCAGCATTTGTGAACCGATTTTGACGATTCTTTTCCTGCTTAATAGGGTATACCTTCAGAGTGGTTCCATATAGATTTTACATAAACGATATCTTCGTCAGATGTAACCTAAATTTGCAATCTTTCTGTATTAACATTTTATAATTTATAAACAAAGCAATTACGAAATCTTATGAAAAACATGCGAAATCAAAAACACTAAAATGTAAATAATAAAAATAACCACGTTCAAAAAAGTCACTAAAAAGAGGAAAATAATGAAATTTTGAGGCGCTATTTGATGAAAGTAGGTGTGTAAAAAGTTTTAGTAAATAAATAGGTTCCGACCTCAAAATTTTATTTTTATATTCTTTTCAGTGACTTTTTTCAAAGTTTTTTTATTAACTGAAATCTACCAGGACTTTTCAAGTTTCATTTTATGCGACTTGAAATAACGTAAATATATATTTTCTGTTTACGGTGCAAATTTACTTTACAGTCTACGGTACAGTCGTCAATTTTGAATTTCTATTTGCATGTGGTATATGAACATGTATTTTATTTTCAGCTGTCTCTACTTTTCCAACGTAACATTTCACTGTCTAGTACTCTTGATTTTCTCGTAAAAATCTGGTTTTTCCCTTTATTTTTCCGTCCAACTCGGCTGACGTCAATAAAAATAAAATCTGCATCTCGCATTCGCGCTCTTGCAGAATGCCAACTAACTTCACACGGACGTTTTGAAAGACGTGATTTTGACACCATTCCATCTCTGTTTCCTCGTACTTGTACGTTGGCAGCGCCGGAGAATGAGACCGTTGTTTTATGTCATATCTAGTGACACAATAAAACTCGACATTCCGCAAAACTCATCGACTATCGCCTCCAAGGATACTATACAAGGATCACGAACTCATTTATGAAAGAAACTGGCAGAATCTGCCAACAAAATCGTATACATATTAGTGTTTTCTTTTTTTACCACTAGCGTCACTAATTTCCATTTTGTACTGGAATGACCAACAGGTCGCGTGACCTGATCGGAACACGGATTGGCGCGTCATATTGAGCTATTACACGCTGTGTACAGCTGTCGGCTGCTTCTGTATAGAGTGACCGCGCAGGCGCTATATACGCAGTGTCCACCACGCACGGCTCAATATGGCGGCGAACGGATGCATTGGCCACACTCTTACTATAGTTAGGTACTCTATTTTGTACTGACGTGAATTTAGGTATTTTAGATGCATGTGAAGTAAGCAAGCATTGGATAAGTAATTGCTATAAACATTCATTGTTATAATGCTAAATTAGAAAAATTTTATTTTTTATTCACCAAAAAAAAATGTGGATAAGAAATATTTTTTTTCTAATTTAGCCTCGTAACAATGAATGTTTATAACAATTATATAACGTTTTGCAGCTTTGTAGAAATAAAATATATCTTATATTGGATAACTAAGCTGTCAAAATGTTTATCGGATTATAAGAGTTTTATATTAGTAAGTGATTCTATTAATATTTAATATTTTAATTGAACTTTGTCTCAGTAGCTCAATATCATTTATATTTGAACTACTGTTTTACGTTAAAGAAAATATAAATAATTTTAAATTAGTAGCAGGTTTAGCACCCGAACAAGTGACATGATTTATTAAAAATATAATGCAACGCACTACAGTAAAGCGCGGCTACATGTAAAGGGTGCAAATTATTTAACAAATTACTAACGATCTGGCGCAAGTGTGAGTGCTTTTAATGGTAGGTCCTCATAATTTGTGAGTAAACGAAGTGTTTTTATAAACTTTATAATCATTGTTTGCTGAGTGCAAGCACACTTCTTAAGACAGCTGGTATACGTTGCGCAGGAAATACTGGAATACAGAAGACGTTTATTTAAACATAAAATGAACAGTATGTTGGTTTACTAAGTTGGCATTTTCCACTTTTATTGCAATATATACACTTCTGTTATATGAAATATAGTGTGTTAAACCAATAATTGCCTTTGCTATCTTGAGTCTGCTACTTTGCCCTGTTCGAAACTTGTTATGGCCTTTATGGGTGGTTGAAATTACAAACTTTTCCGACATTAATGGGATACTGAAATTACAATCAAGTTTCGGCTTCTTTGCTAGGTTTCTGCAGAAACTGAAACCTTTGTTTAAGGTAAATTGGTACCCTAAACGTACGCGATAGGTGAGACCAATGATAACCGTGTAAGTCGGGGTACAACTTCGCATATAAATACATACAAATTATAATTGAGGATGACTCCGATTCTTCTTCTTCTATGAGATAATTTTTGTTGTAGATGTAATTTGTCTTTTTGTACGCATCTGTGGGACCTGATGATGGCCAAGAGCCGAAACATGTAGTCTATTTTCAATAGTTTTTGGTAATAAATTACCTTTTTTTTATTATTATCTTGTATGGATTTTTACTTTTCAATTCATACAAATTATGTTTAATTGGGATCGGAAACTAAAGAAAACAATAATTTAGAATAAAAATATATTAAAAGAATCTGAAATAATACGAGTTGTTTTGTAAGGGTCTGAAATATATTTTTCCATAGTTTTAAAATATTTAGTTTTCAAGTTATTTAAGAAAATGGATGAACAATTGACCTTCCCCCCCTATCTCCAAAACTACTTAGCCCAAAATTTTGAAAAAAGTAGGGAACGTCGGAAAATGAAATAGTACGGAACCCTCTTCTCGCGAGTTGGACTCAGTGGCGGATTTACAAATTTGCCGCCAGTAGGCTATTAAATTTTTGCCGCCTATACTGACCTCTGAAATTCAATACCCTAGTTCGCAATCTCATGTCTTGTCATCCTTGCTGTCAATATAACACATTTCTCTTTAAAAATGGCATTTTGATAACATTTTAACACAATTAACAAAGAAAAAAGAGAGTTTTGCCGTAAATGAATTGTCCATGTAGTCGTTTGTCCCATTATTCCAAGCCAAACTGATCTGAATTGACTTTTAAGTAATTATAAAGACGAACATCTTATGTCATTAAATGTTTTTGATATATTATCAAGTTGCTTTGCCGACTGTGTTAAAAATTAAAATGTTACCAAAATGCCATTTTTAAAGAGAAATGTGTTATATTGACAACAAGAATGACAAGACATGACTTAACATACATATTTTCGGAAAGCCTATTTTTTCTAAAATACCTATTGAAATTTTCGTTAAATTTTCGAAACTCGTTTTCTCTATGTATGTTTTTTTTTTATTTCTGTAAGACAAACATTTTTGGGCCGCCCCCTAAAATCTGCCGCCCTAGGCTTCCGCCACTGGTTGGACTCGCACTTGACCGTTTTTTTTAATAATCGAATAGTTTGACAATTTTCATTCGAAATATCCCATCTTTAATGTGAAGCTTGTTCGACAGTCTAAGTGGCTATAGTTTGCTGTTAGTAGCTTTGCGCGGAATGCAAACCATTTAACATTCGTATAGCATTCGCCGAGGAAGCTGGAAGAGGAGCGGCACTGTGCACACGACACGTACTCTGGATAGATACAGCAAGAGATAACCTAACCTAACCCCTGACACAGAAATAGCGCCGGTGATAGACTTTCCGTGTATCGCGGTGCCGTGGTCAGATTACTTAAACGAAGGGTGTTGGCGACGCTGTACGTCTAAGATTATCGTGTTAGAGCGACGTGTACCCTTTATAATATAAAGTTCTTTTTTGGTTCAGGAATAACACTTATCTAGAAGGTTAGTAGATACGCAGAAGGTGACTTCGTTCCGTTAGATGGTAGTGGGGAATGACGTCATCCAGTGGACTGAGAATTGAAGTGTTTCCGTCGGGTGTTCACGAACTGATGCACTTCTTTTTAGGGTTCCGTACCTCAAAAGGACAAAACAGAACCCTTATAGGATCACTCGTGTGCCGGCCCGTCCCTTTGTTAAAGCCAATTTGCGCCGAACTACTGGACCGATTGAACTGAAATTTGGTACACATATGTAAGTCCGTGACCATAAGACGGCCGTGTAGCGTAAATAAATGAATTTTGAACATGGGGGTCATTTTTTGGGGGTAAATTGCAAAATTAAAAAAAAAAAGTTCGGCAAACTGTACCGTGTGACACATCAAATGAAAGGGCTTTTAGTAAATATATGTATTTTTATAAATTTAAAATAAATAGTTTTTAAGTTATTTAGGAAAATAGATGAAAATGTACCATTTACAACTCCTTATCTCCTACTGGACCGATTGAGTTGCAATTTGGAGTACATATGTAAGTCGTTGACTCAAAGACGGACGTGTAACGTAAATAAATAAATTTTGCACATGAGGGTAATTTTTGGGGAAAAATTAGGAAATTAAAAAAAAAGTTTTGCAAACTGTACCTACCGTGTGACATATTAAATGAAAGGGCTTGTAGTAAGGGTCTCAAATATATGTATTTTTATAATTTTAAAATAAATAGTTTTAAAGTTAATTAAGAAATATAGATGAACAAATGAACACTCCCCCCCCTATCTCCGAGACTACTGCGCCTAAAATTTTGAAAAAAAATAGGGAATGTCGGATCTCACCCATAGTTTAAAGGAAAATTGAAACGAAAAGTTCTCACAGAAAACGGAATAGTACGGAACCCTCTTCAAGCGAGTTCGACTCGCACTTGACGGTTTTTTTTTTGTAAAATAAATTCGAACAGAAGACGAGCTTATGGAGCTGTTGTTTGAATATGACGAAATGTTTCGATTAACTTTAAAATAATCTAAAACGAGATACGACATTTTGTTGTATTTTATAACTTGAAATAAAGGAAGTAGTTATATTTTTATCTGTTGAAAGATGCCTACCTACGGCTGTGCCATACAAAGTCTGGGAGGGTGGTTGAGTGGTAGAGCTTTTAGACAAGGAAAGATAATCTAAAGACTGAAGAGGTTATATGTGACGTATATCTGGTTGTTTAGTCCACAGGGACTATGAAGAAATATACCTATACGTTACCTATACACGCATTTCTACGGCCGACGTTCGAAATAAACGCTCAGATTTTGATATAAAACATCTAATGGCGCGTTTGAACGGGAGTAAAAATGTTTAGATTTGCGCGTGCTGCATGTAGTTACGTTTTCAATTGTTTTATTATTTCATGGCACTCTTATTAATAAAATAGTAAATAAATTACAGATTGCATTCATATTTTGAGAAATTTAAGAAATGATTTTTTTTGACGAAACTTCAAGGAGTTTTTTGTGATTCCGGACAGCTTTTCTAATAAAATTTTCCTCTATCTTGATTGCACATATGAGTTTACTTGGAACCGTACTTTTTATTTTAATCGTAGCTGGCTAAATTTTGACTTTTGAAAAGTTTTGTTCCTACAATTGCTGAAAATTTTATGATTGCTTTTAAAATGAAAAAGCTATTTAGATGCCCTCATGTAAAGTGAAACACACTGTATAAAGATTTAAACATATCTTTTTTTAATATGTGTTATTTTACTCGTGAATATCTGTGTAATTTGCATTCACTAAAACGTTTTTAAAGGCCCAGAGTATTCGCTTTTTATACGGATATTAAGTATCTAAAAGTTGAAATGAAATACATCAGTCATTTTAGTTAGTTTCGAACGCAGAGCAAGGTACGTCTGAATGTGAAGTGGATATACCTGGGTACTTATCTTGTGTGTGCATACAAAGTAGTAGGTACTCACATCAATAACTCACCCCCGGCATGCCAGTCTACGTAAACACCCTTCTAGCCTTGTAGTAAAAGGGCGCCTGCCAGCTTACTCATTGTTTCGTATTCAGATGATATTTTTTGAAGCTGTCCGTCTCGACGCAGGCTTCGGGACTAGCGAAAAAACGATCGAGCGAGCGTCACGAAATAGAGACGTATGTATCTGTGTTCAGATCATAGCTTAAACAACGCAAGGATCATAGAAACAAGGCGCTCATAGTATTCAATGCATTCAGAGCGGTCTATTTTTACATGTGAATCGAAAGTGCGTTCATTCTCAACATTTTTTAATTATTATCATAAAAAATACAACCACGTTCCAGCAGGCAGCTTGTTTCAACGCGGTCAGGCTTAATTTTTGTTCCTCATTTAAGCGTTTTTTTTTTGGGGTATTCACAATGCTTTGGATTTTTTTCTGTTTTTCTTTAATTTACTTATATAGACAAAACTCTTTCGTCTCGCTGGCGCTGTTACTTTCTTTCGGTCCGCTGTTACAGATGGCGTGTGAGTAATTCCAACAGAACATAAATGTTAGACTTTAAGCCGAAAGTACATATTTTCAATCGGGAATAAAGAAAAATAATTTTGTGTATCACAATAATATAAACTTCGTCGGTTCTGGGAACATCTAACTAAAGATACATAAAAAGCAAAAAAAAAGCTTGTTATATTTGCTTTGAAAACTTTAATTCATGATTTATTGTTTTGATATGCGAACATTTCCAAACGATTTACTTTCAATTCTTTTGAATAATGGCCATAACTTCATGAGTCATCGTCTCAGACGATTCCGGAAAAACCATTTAATGTCTAATATTTTTTGAGTGTTAAAGGTGGCCATATATTATTGCAATTCGTTCTAGGTATTTTAGTAGGGTGTGATTTAATAACGGATTTCTAGTTGACGTGATTTTTTCGAGTTCAAAAGTATTAACGCTTAAATGCATATTTTTTATTTATATTTAAAAAAATGAATATATGATGTCCAGGGTAAGCACTCCAAGTAAAAGACACAAAAATCCTTTCAGGATGTGGTGCATTTGGCCCAAGAGACCATCCCATTCTATTTTAATCTTTACTCTTACGAACTATACCATTGAACTTAATTAATTATTATTATACTAGCGGTACCTGTGCGAATAATTCGCACTAAAATTCGTTTCTAATTTCTCACACTCTTCATAACTTTCTTCTTTTTGTTGTATTACATTACGAAGCTCAGTGACAATTCAAGAAAATATTTTTCTATAACTGTCATATAGAGGCGCAAGTATCGAAAACGCTGAGCTGAAGCGCCGCCGTACGAAAAGTATTTATACGTGAATTTTTATTAAAAATTAAACAAAAAAATTTACCGACCGTCAATCTTGTTGACGTTGTTTCAAAGTTAGAACCGTCAGATGGCAGCATTGCTGCATACTGAGTAATTGTTATAATTAATAAATTTACAAAAACAAAAGCAATAATACATTTTTTAGTTGTTGATGCCGGTGGAGTAAGTAATTATCTATAAAATTTATGTGGAGCAATTGTGTGGTTTTTTCGAAAAAGGGAGGCAAACGTCTTAACCTTAGCTTATTAATATAATATATGATACTATATTCTGCACGTACCTTCTATAAAATAGCTGATTTTCGTTTTATATTTGTATATATCTGACAGTTTTTCTAGATTAAAGATAATGTGACTTTCGTTTTCGTTTTACCTTTTGGTATTGTGAAGTAAACAAATTTAAGCGTTTCCCTTGAGGATTTTTTAAACGATTATATGTAAAGATTTGTAAGTGATTGGAAGATACATTAATTTTGTATATTTTAAAAACAGTTTGAAGTGGGTTGGGTTCATTTGCCTTTTTTCACTCCTCTGTCAAAAAAAATGTACACAATAGAATTGTGTGAACGTTTGCAGTCTACGTCTGAACCTGATTATGTCAGGGTTGGCTTTAGCAAATACGTACTACTCTGACCTAATATTGACAACAAGTGACACTAGAATCGCGCGCGGTTTCAATTGTAGTAGGGCCGTCTCGCCCTCAAAAATTTAATAATTTTGAACAGTGCACATAATATCTTATACATAAACAAATATTCTAAACCAAATATTTCGTTCTTATATCTTTCCTACTAACTGCAAAAATAGTGCGACCTCAAAGCTGAACCTAAGAGATATGTTTATGGAAAGAGATGTATATATAAGTTATCTATACCTAAAGAGCCAGTGGGCGTTATTCAACTACACGCAGTCAATCAGCGCTAACTTCTAGTGATGACGTACTTCGTAGCGGGATTATTCTATTTCAAATTATATTGAAAATTACATACTCTTAGAATTTTTTCTTCTTCCGAAAAATACTCAAAACAGTTGTTTTATAGATTTTAACCCTAAAAAAATATGTGACGAACCCATTATAAGTGAATGAATTTTTAAGTTTTTTTTACAGTAATGATATGCTTAAATGATTAAATTACTGGCGCTATTCTGTATAGTCAGTGTTAAAACTTACAGTGCTGTTAGATTTCTGTCTCACTTTAACTTATGTGATGTTAAATTTGTGACAAAAAGTTAACAGCACTGTAAATTCTTACATTGACCATACAGAATGCCACCATAGATTAGCAATAATTAGATAACTACTAGTTTTGCCTCTCGGTATTGCTAGCGAGAGAAGTTCGGTTTGAAGCAGTGTTATAGAAATTTGGAAATAACGCAATTCGATTCGAAACCGGACCTGACAAACCATTTAAGAGGTGTTAGATCACACGCTGAAACTATACTTTAAGTTAAATCGTTTTGGGTAAATATACCTGTTCGATAGTTACTCTTTTTTATGCAAGCGACAAATTCTGTTTTTTTTTCGTTGAAATTGTGGGCGATGCTTAAGAGAGTCCCTGTATAAAAATATTTTAAAACTGATTATTTTGAAGCATCAAAGATTGAATAAATTTTTTCATAGAAATTAAAATTTTCCAAAATGTGAATAAGTGCATTTTGCATGCACATACACGTAAGTTAAAGTTATACGGGTGAAAAAGAGGGCACATTAAACAGCTGGTAAACAGTTACCTTAAAAGCTTCCAATTCCAACAGTCAGGTCGCTCAGATCGCGCTTCTTTTCAGGTTGCCCGGATCTCTCAGAACGTGCAAGTCGACTAGGGATCGAGGTTGTCAGAAAGCTTTTAACCAAGTCGCAAAATATTCTGAGCACTCGCCCAATCAAAAGTTTGAAAATATTCTATTGGTATACTTGGATTTACCGCGTAATTTGAAAACTATTTTTTAAAATGAGTGTTTTAAAACTAAAATTAATGTTTTAATGCAATTTCATAAGGTAATTCTGGAAGCAATGCGGTAGTACTCAAGAAAATAAATTTAACATATGCCTTATTGATAATTAATTAAATTACAACAAAATATTGTGAATAATTTTTGAGGACAATTGAACAACAACTTGAGATGAGACGGAATAAAGAGAATGGCAGAAATTACCAACAGATATATTTATGCTGGGTTGCACAAATCATTGTCAAAAAATTTGATTTGACAATGACCTTAGATTTTGATATTATAATAATTATATTATCACAATCCAAGGTCATTGTCAATTCAAATTTTTTGACAATGTAAACAATGAAAACTGTAATTATTCATGCAAGAACAGTCTAATGTCGTATTCAAATTCCCTGTCATGGACAACATTAGATTATATTCACACAAAAACAAATGCCTGATCTACACAGAAAAAGGTTGTTTTTCAAGTCAAATTTTGATTAAAATGCGTTGTTTCGAAGTAAAAATTATGCAAAAAACTATGTTAAGTACACGTATACACAATTTAAAGAAAATACCATTTCAATCGATAAATTATTTTTCGAACAGAATCGAATTAAAACTATAATGCTTTTCTTATGGAGAAATATGTATTCACACTCTAAAGTCATTGTCAAATCAAAATATTTGGCAATCCTTTCTGCAATCCAGCACTAATCTTGTTGTTGCCAATATTGAGAAATGAAAAGAGCCTAATTTGCGATTTATCGCCCAAATTTAAATTAAAGAGCGTACGCATAAAGAAAATCGCCCTATTCGCGATAAATCGTCCAATCTAGCAAGCCTGCTAGGTATATCGCCGATAGATTGTTTTTATATTACCCCGTTAATGGATCTCCATTTCTTTACCTAGGAAGTGACAGGGAAGGAATATCGTATCGCCGTTGAATTGCTTTCGTGTTGCCTCGTGTGCGAACGGCTTAAGAGAACGCAACTCTATCAATATGGCGTGTTTGAATAGTGTCGATAATGCAGGGTCTCAAGATGTAAAAAGAAACATTTTGAACTGTTGTTTAATAGCTTGATGTATATATATATTTGGCCCATATTTCTTTTTTGTGTGGTTGAAGGCAACATAGTTCACCCGCTGTGCTTAAACTGGAATTTTATTGTACTATTTTTGTGGTTTTAAAAGGGTCTTTTATTATGTTTTTATTGTCTCCATTTTCCGATGCAAGTCTTACACCTCGTTCAAGAAAAATATTGTATATTTAAACAAAAAATATTTTGAAAGTTAAGACAAATGTTATAAATAGCCCAAAAGTCAAGTAACTTATTTTTGTAAACACTTTAGTAAAATTTTCAAAAAATTCATGAATTGCACACAAAAATAGTAATTTAACAGTACTTATTTAACAATAATACCTACAATAAAATAGTCGGAATTTGCAATAGGTTACCTCCGGCCATTTTGGAAATGAATAGTAAAGAAAATTAAAAGACATTAAAGGAAATATTTAATACTGAAGTACCTACTATATTCTATTGATGAATATTTGAATGTATATATTATGATGTTAATATTTTCTGTGCAATTTTGTATGTTTGACACATTTACTGCTAAACTAATAAAGAAAATGTATTATTATTGTATACATTCGTAAATATCTTCAAAATTACTAAATGTTCACTATACGGTATAGTTCGTAAATTAAAAACAGTAGGATAGCTACAATTGTTAAGAAACACCCATTGTTACAATTCTATATTAGAAAAATGTATTTTCAAACACTGTCACCTGTTGTGATTCAAACTCGAATCTTTCCACTATCGTGGCGGAATGAGTTATCAATTACTCAACTGTCAACAGTTAAATTGTCTCATATTTAAACCATCAGTTTTTTCACATCATGCGAGAGCTGATTTTATCTTAGGCAACGCTAGACCTTCACAATTGTGAGAGTTAGGGATGAATAGTCAAAATTTTTGTGAGGAATCTATTTTGATGCCAGAATTATTATTTTCAACAAACCGTGTGCGCGTCTCGAATGGCTATGGAAATTGTGACCCCAAGTGTTTAAATGTGTGACATTAAGCAAAATTTTATTTGTATTTTGATGTAATATTTTTTATGTACGGGTTTATTATTTTCCGTTTATAGATTTATTGTTTGACAAAAGATTATTTTACTATATGCTTATATTTTATACTTAATACTTACATTTTACTAACGGCATGTTTTGAGTAGCTTTCCGATAAAATATTAGGTTATGTTTCTAGTGCGTGTTGGCATATATTATGGCGAATGTGACATGTTAAAAAAGAGAATTAGCGAGTTTTAACAATATAATATATAATATCATCACGCACGAGATACATATAGTATTTTTTGAACCTCCTCCTATAAAATTGGTGATTTTCAGATATTTTTCAAAATTTTTAACAGTTTAATTTTGAGCTAAGTAGTTCACTTCAAGGTTACTAGAAACCAAGTTTGGGCGTTAGCATTGTTGAAGATGTGAGTAGGCGAGACTCGAAAAAGGACTTGTGACCTCACATGGAGTTTTTTTCCAAATAGTTGCGATTACAATAATTGAAAAAGCAAGCCATGGGCATCGGTGACGTAGCAATCGACTCAACGAATCACAGACGTGACCATGTTTATAGCCTCTTACCTTCTAGTATTCTAGTAACATTTGAGTTCACTTCTTTTTGTAGGCTGCGTTTAATTTTCATACTTTTGCTATGGAAATGGTACCGCTATCTTAAGAAATTTAAGGTTAAAGGGAGTTTAGTCGATATATAGTGTTCTTGAGGTTATAGGATCACTCTCGTGTCTATCTGTCTGTTTTAAACATAAACTTTCATTATAAAATATAGATGTATTTTTAAGGGCTGTTCTATGTTCTTCAATCCCTCGCTATGTCGTCGTCTCTGGCTTTCTTGAAAAACTTTCTGCGGGCGCCTATGGTTAAGCGGCAAGTCTGATTAAAGTTCATTTGACTCAAGGGTGTACCAAGTTGTACTGTGAACGAAAACTGTATTCACTTCAATTACTCTATTTTATACAGGGGTATAAATGTCGAACTGAAAAGTGTATACGGAAGCGCATATTATCGATCCCTAAGTTTGCACAACACATTCTTGATTTAATCAGAACTTAGAAGTGAGACTTAATATTATTTAAGCAATATACCTATCAGCTGTAATAAAATCATTAAATCAGTAAAAAAGAGGTGCATCGGTCCGTGGATTTACGACGGAAGCTATGCTCCTTACGTATTTTATATTAATGTTTAAAATGTACGCATATACACACAAAAAATTAACCAAATTTTAAAATTAAAAAAAAAATATTTATAAGAAATGTAAAAAAACAAAATGATTGAATTTTAAATTTTTATTTATTAATAAAAAATGTATACAAAAAAGATTGTCATCAAAAAAGAAAAAAAAACCCGGGTCGCAGTGCCAAAACCCTGTCGACAATATAGTGTATTTGCTTATACAGGCAGTGTGGCTTTATTTAAGTTGGTTTTTGGGCGAAATTAAAAACTTGACTCCTTAATACACCCCTTAAAATAACATTTTTTTCTTAACTGCAATATTATTATCAATCTAACGTCTACACAGAATTAAATACACCCATCAATAAATAAGTCACTATCTACAAATTAGTGTTTACAAAAAATTTGTAAGTCCGGTCCTGTTGGGCAGATTTTATTGAAATTTTAGGGACACTTTTTAATTATTACTAAAGGGATAAATGTCAATTTTGAAACGATTCTGAGAATTTTTTCGCTATTTGGGGCCCAAATTTTTTTTTCAACCCCTAAAAACTACCCTTAAAATGGCCCGATTACGCCCATTTTAAATAGGCTTCTTGCGGTGATGGATTTAAACACGTGGACCAAATTTCGTTAAAATCAATTAACTCTTTCGAAAGTTATTGCCCGCACACATATATATATATATACGTATATATATATATATATATATATATAATATATACATACATATATATATAAACATTTTTTAAAATGGTGCTAAAGTGTTTAGGAGGTTATGAAACGTCGAGAAATTTTGGTCCGACCTCTAGGTCCCGCCATCCGACCGATGCCAATAGTGTATGTTGCCATATGGCAAATACACTAAAAATTAAAATATTCTAATTTGGGATTTGAATTTGTGAGAGGTTTGACATATCTAGTAATTTGTAAACCACAGCTACCGATTGTGTGACTGAAAACCGTAAAACAGGTATATAAAATGCACCCCTTCACATATAGAATAGATCTGTCTGAATTCGTTGAGTATATAACACCAATCATAGACCTAAAGTAATGGACGCACCTTCGCCATATATTGTTAAACGTCATAATAAGACAATTCATAAAATGATCGGAAATGACGTCAGTATCACATGATCTGGCATAAAAAAAGGTTAAGCGTTGGGGGGTGCCCGACAGAATCGAACGTTCTACGTATTTTTAATGGTGACGGTAACGTTTTGTCTCGCGGTTTACTCCCCTGCAGCCGTTCGCGCAACGAGGCTATGAAAGCTTCGCTTCAAAAATAATAATAATTGTGATTTGTTAGTACCTATTTGTTTTGTTCCAATAATGTAATCGTTGAAAAAGTTTGGATGAGGAACAGTCAAAAGAAAAAGCTTTACCGTTTTTTTAATTTTTTTTCTTTTGATTGTTCCTCATCCAAACTTTCTTTCAGCGAATAATTGTGAATCGTACGATGGGCTCTCAGTTCAATAGGGAAGAACTGGAAAGAAAACTCTTATATTTATTATAATGAACCTAATTATAGGTTATGTATTGTTAAATCTAATTTATATAAACACGGCGCTACTCCGATTAAAGTTCATTGACCCAGAACAGAACATAATATCGTTATGAAAGTCTTTCTGTAGCACATATGGTCGACTTAGTGCGAATTTACAAGCGGATGGAGGCAGCGTGGCATCGTTCTCTGCAAGTCGAAAACGACCTTGCCGGCGTACTTGCAACGCTTTTCATAATAATGACACATACCTGCTCGTGTACACATAGTGACGTCATATTTCAAGTGCAGGTTGGTTTGTCGCTTGTTTATTACTCTCCGCGCAGACTCATTTTTTCTACAAACTGCATTCATTTGTTTCCCAGCGGCTAGATTATTTATATCTTCTCCGTTCATTTGTTTTATAGATGGTCGCGTAAGGCTAGTTCGTCGTTGTTTTTTAAGTCCGCCACCTGCTGATGTTGTGTGCGCTTTTTTTTTGTTCTTTTTGTAAATTATGTGCAACGATAATTTATTATTGAAGCTTGATATTTGTTTGTTGCTGGTTTTACTCGAGTAAATTATTATCAGATGCAGGGCCGGATCTAAGTTTGTCGGAGCCTAGGGCTATTTGAAATTCATTTGGGCCCCGTTTTTTTTGTGTTATCAAGAATCTGAGATTTAAAATATATTTTTAATAACCTTTAACTACTAAGGTGGATTTAATTTCACGTAAACATTGTCGTGAAGCCCGTATATATATCTTTAAGTTTTAATGTTTAATAATTAGCTTTAGTGGATATATTTAATTAAAATAAAATTATTTTTGTATAATTTTTTTGTTTATAATTAACTATTATTTCATAGTTTAGAAAAACACTTAGCATATTTTGGCAAAAATCACATGAGATCATAATTCACGAAGTATTTAAAATTATTAAAAAAAAAGTCATCAAACTAACTTAGAATCTTAATTTTAAATAGTCTTTCTAGCAAATGGCACATCAGTAATTATAATACGATAACGGAAACAAAAAATTACAGACATCAATTATTGCGAATTAGGCCCACGAGAAATTTCAAAATGAATTTACTTACCGAAATTGCGCGCGCAATCACAATTAATAATAATAATAATTGTATTGTAAATTCACCCAAAAAATGTCAAAAATCACTTAAAAAAATGTCATAATTCGACCAAAAAATCCCAAATTTTAACCAAAAATTTGTTAAACTTCACCCGAAAAATTGTTGAAAAACATCCAAATAAATGTCAAAAATCACTCAAAACAATGTCAAAATTCGGTCAAAAAATTGCCTGATTTTAACCAAAAAATTGCCAGATTTTAACCAAAAAATTGTTAAAATTCACCCAAAAAATTGTCTAAAATTCACCCAAAAAACAGTCAAAAATCACCCATAATTTATTTTTTTACACATTACTACCGGGTAGTCATCATCTGGCGACTGTTTTAAAAGTGTTTTCCGCAGTCGTGGAAATACGTACCGAGTGGCATATATAAACGTCGCGATCTGATAGTATTTTACATGTATTATTTATAGTCCTCGCTCTTCATAGACAATAATAACGCACTGAGGGACTTCCCCATTCATGCCATTCAATTTACCGATATGACAGCGACAGTGACAAAAGACTATTGAGAAAAATGGAGGGTCTTAAGATACAAGACACTGTCGAATGGGTGCGGGCCACCCGCTTCTTCTGTTCTCCTGCTACCACCAACTGCTCTTTATTATTATTAGTGTATCTGCCATGTGGGCACATACACTATTGGCGTCGGTCGGATGGCGGGACCTGTGGGTCGACGTTTCATAGACTCCTAAACAATTTGGCACCATTTGTGTGTTAGCACAATAAGTCTCGACAGACATAAATGATTTAAACTAAATTTGACCCACAAGGCTTCTAAAGGAGTGTATTTAGGGGGTTGAAACTGGTTTGTTGCCCAAAAATACCGAAAAAGATCTTTGAATTCATTCAAAATTGAAATTAAACCCTTTACTATCAAAAGGTGCTCCCAAGATTTTAATAAAATCGACTCGATTTTTTGAAAACCTTTTCGGATATAATGAAGACTATATAATTTGGTGCATTAATTGATAAAACAGAGATCAAATATTGAAAATTAGGAACTAATATTATTTGAAGGGGTGTATTAAAGTGTTAAATTTTTATTTTGTCTAAAAACAAACATAAATTAACATTATAATGTCACACTGTTTATGTTAGCAAATACACTATATTCACGGCGGGGTTTTGGCACTGCGACCCGAGTTTTTATTTTTATTATATTACATGTTCCTTTTGTGTTTGCATATTTTATATTAGATGTGTGAAGGAATGTGTTGTATTGCTGCGAAAAACTTGAGATTGTTTTGTGTTTTTTTTTTCAATTTAAATATGTAGTTATAGTACGCTCCAAGGTTATTAGATACAGAGGTGACCTCGTTCCCTTGGGTGGTAGTAGTAGGGGGATGACGTGATTCAGCGGACTGTCAATATTGCGTGGTTGACAAAAATATTGAACAGTCTCGCAGCTGACGTTATTCATTAACGCGATAACCAATGTAGGGCTCTAATGACCTTGAGTTTTTTTATATTTTAAAATCTGACAAAAAGAGGGCTCTGTACATCCGAAGAAAAAACAGAACCCTGTCTGTCCGTCTGTCACAGCTTATTTTCTCTGAATCTACTGGACAAAAAAAGTTGAAATTTGGTACATATATAGAATTAGATGACCCAATCACGGACGTATAGCGTAAATAAGCGAATTCCTATTTTGTGGATTAATTTTGGACGCCAAATTAGAAAATTAAAAAGAAATAGGTTTTTTTACTTGGTGTCACGATTTCTACAAGGTGGTGAAGGTGATGGCAGAGGGAATATTGAAGTTTGATTTGGTTCAAGAGTAAAGCCACCCAGCTGACTTACCTTCGATGTTTATCGAAACCAAATTGAACTAAAGGTTTTTAGGGGATTCCCCAAGAAGGTTTTTGTTATTTTCGTTTAAACAAGGATCATTTTTAATACATAGAATTTTTGATCTAAAATAATCAGGAGAGCAGATTGTATATTTATGATTTTACAATCAAAAATCCCTCTTTACACCTGAGCAGTTCAGCTTGTATAATAATATTGAAAATATTTTTGCAAAAATTATAAACAAACTTTTTTTTTTTTTTTTTATTAAAAAAAAACAACCACAGGTGGATCGACTACTAGGTCATTACCACCTTACATATATGATAGTACAAAAAAAAAAAGTTATAAGTAGGAAAATACAATTGTCAGTATTATAAGACAAACTTTATGAATATTAATCTTACTAAAACGTTCTGTTTGTTATATAGCGCGACTGTTTATTGATTAGAGTTTGCAGTATTGTTGGCGTGTGTACATATTTATTGACATGTCAATCATTTGGTTTTAATTAGTTTTCAGTCAAACAGAAACAGTATTGATTCGTTAGTGTTTTGTCACGTAAACACCAGAGAATGGTGATGCTCTGGTGTTTACGTGACAAAACACTAACGAATCAATACAGCTGCTGTGTTCAGTTGTTTGTAACATAACCTCTATAGCGCGTTACAATTGACCCGTGCGCTTAGCGGTATATATTATCACTGAACATTGGCAATCATCAGAGCCCGTCAATATTTTTTTTTGTCATTAATTGCAGTGACGTAAACACTGATCTCTATACTGACTGGATAACTAGATCCTTTAGTCGGCCAAATTAAATAGAGCGGCTATAGTAAGAGTGTAGCCAACAGGTCATGTGATCTGATCAGAACACGGATTGGTTGCGCCATAATGAGCCTTTTTATACGCAGTGT
The DNA here is from genome assembly GCA_034508555.1 of Venustoraphidia nigricollis. Classification (NCBI taxonomy): domain Eukaryota; kingdom Metazoa; phylum Arthropoda; class Insecta; order Raphidioptera; family Raphidiidae; genus Venustoraphidia; species Venustoraphidia nigricollis. The sequence continues at coordinate 1,860,010 of JAVRKA010000030.1, forward strand.
ACAGCTTCCGGCTACTTCTGGTACGCAGTGTACTCTAGTCGGGGGCTTCTATACAGATCGGCCGCGCACTCGTTACATACGCAGTGTGAACCACTTATTAAAATGAATTTTCAAAAAGTTTAAGAATAATAATTTGAAAATACATACTTTCAAAATTTTATTTTGGTTTTTACTTTTTTCCGCTGGATGACACTTAAAACGGCTATTGGTTGTAAGTGATGAGCAAAATTGGTCTTGGTCTTGCAAAAAAGCAAGACCAAGACTCTGTTTCCACTAGCAAGACCAAGACCGAACAAATAAGATCAAAAACAAGAAAAACGCATTTTTTAAATAAACAAAAGTATACCGATATATAGACAATAGATTTTTTATATATTAATGATTACAATCAAATAAATTGATCTATTAGTTAATTATTAATTGTGAGTTAATTATAATTAATACCTTTAAGGATCTTCATAATGATAGTGTTTAAAAAAATATTAAAAAAACGTAAGGAGGTACCAGGTCAAATGAGCAAGACCAAGACTTAGCACGCAAGACCAAGACCGATGTTATATAAGCAAGACCAAGACTATATAAGCAAGAACAAAACCAAGACGGACTCGGTCTTGGTCTTGTTTTGCTCATCACTAATTGGTTGTAATCAAAGGTTATGGCCATTTAGTACATTATAAAGTTTCCAGATGGCAGAAAGTGCATTGATTTCGTTCATGTGTCATTTCAGTCTGGGCCTCTTATGGCCAACTTCATACTGTCTAATTTTACTTATTTTACTCACAAAGCGCCCAAAGAAGAATAATTTAAAAAAAAAACTCACAAGAAAAGAGAATCACCAGACAGAAATCCCGTTGCGTTTGTATATTAGATAGTTAATGCTAAAAGATAACTCTAAAAGATTTTTTTTAGAGTGATGATGATCCTTGAAGGTAATTTGAGAAATTTCTTAGGAAGAACGTAGATGGCACAGGATCGAAAAAAAGCAAATACGGAGCTATGTGAATTGCATTTATTTATAACGTTTCGGCAATCTTTTTGCCATCTTCAGAGAGTCAATGCTGTCCAGTTGTACAGTATTATAGTGAAAATGTGATATAAAATAAAGTGAGAATCTAACATCACGTATAAAAATGTAAATTGTTAAAATTATTTTACTAAATTTTTTTTAAAAGTGTTATCAGTTAAAGTTATTTAACTTTTAACTGATAACACTTTTAAAAAAATTTTAGTAAAATCATTTTAACAATTTACGTTTTTATACGTGATGTTAGATTCTCACTTTATTTTATATCACATTTTCACTATAATACTGTACAACTGGACAGCATTGACTCTCTGAAGATGGCAAAAAGATTGCCGAAACGTTAGAAATAAATGCAATTCACATAGCTCAGTATTTGCTTTTTTTCGATCCTGTGCCATCTAGGTTCTTCCTAAGAAATTTCTCAAATTAGATAGTCAATCTCAATAAATAATCTGACGTTGCCTTTCTTTGTTAATTTATTTTTCAGTGGTCGGCTGGTGCATTAATACAGTACAAATAGAGAGATAAACGCGGAATATAACAGTAAATTCGATAGTTTCGTGTATATGTAAACACAAATAATAAATTGTACACACATACACACATTTATCCATTAGTTAGATACAAATAACAGCCGGCAAACAGTTGTTTGGTATAGTTAGAGGCACGCACTGTCACTGATATTGAAAACTACAGTGACGACACGTCAAATAAGGGACTGTTTGTCCAGATCCATAGGAAAAGTTAATGTTTTATACCCTAGGCACAAAGTTAAGTAGTTTCGGAATTTGCTTTCTACGTAACGTATTTTCAAAGTTCTCTGCGTTTTCGGCACGGGTTAAACTGTATGAATTGAGCTGAAATTTTAAGCTAATGATTTTTTCAATATATAGAACTATTTCAGGGGGTGGCAACTCAAAAAATTTGAAAAAAAATATTAGCTTATACAAATAAGGGCCAGTCTAATAATAGACTGGCCATTATTTTGACAAGTTGGAAATTGTCACATGCTAACCTTTCAAATTGCTCTTTACATTGAAAAAATGTTTCTCTGAAAATTTCACCTCGAATGATTAAAATTAACCCGTGCCGAAAACGCTGTAACGGTTATAGATTATTACCATTAGCATTACGTTCCATAGTGCGAGTGCGTAATTTTGTCTATATATGACTTAACACCAACCAATTTCTATTTTAAAGAAGTCCTAAGATGTGTTTAAGAGGAGCATTGATTTGTCCAGATCCATAGGAAATGTTAATTTTTTATACCCTAGGCACAAAGTTAAGTAGTTTCGGAATTTGCTTTCTACGTAACGTATTTTCAAAGTTCTCTGCGTTTTTGGCACGCTGAAATTTTAAGCTAATGATTTTTTCAATATATAGAACCATTTCAGGGGGTAGCAACTCAAAAAATTATTAATTTTTTGGCGCGAAAACACGAGTCGCCATGTTTACCTACTGCGACGTCATTCTTGTAGTATACACACAAACAAGTTACGATATCGAAACACACGTGGTTCGTTTAGACTTTAGTGTTTACTCACGTGTGTGTTGTGTGTTTATATAGGCATATGTGTTTACTACAAGTCTGACGTCACATTTGAATTCATCACGACATGTCAAATTAAAATTTTAATAGTAAATTAGCTTCGTGTTTTTGTAAATACAAACAGATTTATTCTGATTTATGCGATAAATTATTATGTTCACATAATTTAGTCAGTTATTTTTTATAGTGTCAAATACCCCATTACGGAAAATATAATAAAAGCAGAGCTCGGCAAAGTACCGACCCTAAGTGCTTGAAACATCGAGCATTGAGCACTTAGTAAAGTGCTTAATGCATCAAGAGACAAGCACTTTCATTTTAAAAAATGCTTAAGAACATCGAGCACTTATTAAAATGCTTTTAAGAATCAAGCATTAAGCATTTTAAAGTAACTTTTTAAATGTCACCTTCCAACATTACGTTCTGGTACAAATTTTGGACATGAACAATATTTCTAATTGATGGGGAAGTTTGACCTTAAGACGGGGTGTGTTTTATTAAATTTCGAAAGTGCTTATTAAGCATTTCTAATGCTTAATAGCCTTGTTTAATGCTTATGTGCTTAATAAGTCGCTAGTCTTTATGCAAATGCTCCAAGCATCAAGCATCTGTTTTACAAAATGCTTTAAGCATTATAAGTGCACAAGCACTGCCCAGCTCTGAATAAAAATACATCAAAAAAGCGACAAGCGTTAGTGTAATGGACTAAAAACCAATTTAAATATGAACAAACGATAAATGTTTTTTTTTAACAAAATGGCTTTTACTTTGATAAGCAATTAGCAAGGGCTAATTTCTAATTGAATTTGAAATAAATAAAGAAAAGTTTGATCTTGAATATAAGCGACGCAATATGAAGTAGCATATATATGACAGGGATACAAGAGGGATGTTAGGATAAGTGTCATGGAAGTTTGCTTTTTACCATGTACGCTACTGCAGTGATGTCCAATCCATACCAATTCAAAATGCATTACAGGCATTGTTGAGCGAGACCAACCCCTCTATTAATTTCAAACAATTTAGAAGATTAAACGTCGACAATTTAAAGGTCCGACTTACTAACATATAAGCCAAGCTACTACAATACATGCTAGTCATTGAAGGTCATTATAATGTACAGGGCTGGACAGTGGACAGTGAATGTAAGTAGTAGGTATGTGATGGGACCGTCGCTCGTGAATTTATTATTATTTAGCTTTATATTCAGTCCACGAAGTAAGATAATTTTTTTTGGACACTAATTAGCGCTGATGTTTGTAAATTATTTAAGTCTCTAGATTTGACAGATTACCGCAGTCGTCTGCCATTGTTAGGCGAACGATTCAATTAAACGATATAGGGTTATCCAAAAAGGACTGTAGGAAGTTTTTTTTTATATATTTTCTTCATGTTTTTTTTTTTTTAATTTTATTATAAAATGATAGTTTGATGCATTACAATTAAATATGAAAAACAATATCGTTTAAGGCTGTCGGAACGCTCTGAATTTAAGTTGAAAATAGAGCTTCGGCTGTCAACTGATTGTAGACTTATTCGTCAACATTCTGCAGAAATTATTTCTCTATAAGGAAGATAAAGGACAAATCTAGGTCTCTAATGGACTACTTTTGTAATTTATGTACGATTTACTAGCAAAAAGTTGGCATTAATTGTGCTAAAAAACACACGTTTTCAATGTCACACTACGACCTTATTCGTACTTATTTCACAGAACTGTTCCATCACAAACCTAAAGTGACTCTTCCTTTTTCGGAAAAGTTTTTTAAATCTTTAAAATATTTTCAAAAATTAGAGTAATCAATTGACAGCGGCACCCTTGCAAAAACATTTTTAGCCTCGTAGTTGGCACCAGGCAAAAATTGAAACGTGCGAATGATTTGAGCGAGACAAAGCTACAGAAAGTCACACCCACAATATGTCTTTTGCCTACCTCACCTCTTACCGCTGGATCTCAGCACAAACAAAATTCAGAGAGTTCCGACAGCCATGACTTTTATGACAAGCGGTGACTAGTACGTCGTAATTTTCAACAACTCGCTGCCGCATTAGCTCTTCAATTCCGCGTATTTCATCTCGAATGTCGGTTTTAAGGTCTTGGATTGTTTGTGAATTATTTCTATACACTCTAGTTTTTAAATAACTCCAAAGGAAGAAATCTAATGGAGTTAAAAAAAGAAGTGAAATCTAAATAGTAAACTATTTTATATTCGTACTGTGCTTTATGTATGTGGATTATTGATGTTAGGTTTCACACATATGGTTTTAAATTTTTCACCCATACGTGACGTGTTCTGTTGTGTTGACTTGACCCTCAACCGGTCACTCGCACCACGACGGCTTGTTCTAACCCTCGTACCAATAGACGTACTCAGTCTATAGAGAAGACAGATATACCCAGAGAATAGAGATTAGAAACGTGATTATTGTATTAAAACCTAGTGCAAAGACAGGAAGTAGCTACTGCAAGAGAAGAATCGCTATATTAGAGTTGGTTTTGATAATCAGATTTCAGAACATTGTACAAACAATATTTATAGAAATGCGTTTGAAGAAATGTCATATAAAGGCGTATAAGAATAGCAATGTCAATGCTTATATGACTCTTCAAAGTTCTCGTTTTCCAGGTTCTAACCCGAGAACTGCTGTTTCCAAATTCTGATTTGAGAACTGTTATAATTATTATTTAACAACCTGTAAATATAAATTGGTACTAGACCCAGCTAACTCTAACTATTGACGATCTTATTAAATAAAATTATTAAACACTAGTAGTCTGGTCTAGTTTTGTTCGAAATTTGTAATTTGCCTATTAAAAATAGACACATTGTCCTGTCGGGACTTTTGTATTGTTGAATATATTTACCCGGCATTGGCCGAAAATAACAGCCCCCCGTTATGATTACATAATGACACCATCCCAAATATTGTTATCTCGGATTCGTGAAAGTCAAGCTAGGAGCACTTGTGCACGGCACGTCGTGCGAAGTCAAATGTCGAATGACTTTCAACTGGCTGTTTCACGGTTCATATGTACTTGTAACATAATATCGCGAGAGACGAGGGAATACCGGTCTACCTTGACAACACGTTACGATTTTATTTGAATAGACGTATACTTATATGCCAAAAAATTAATTAAATTAAAATCATTCACTTTGCGATAAATTAATAGTGGGAAAAACGCAGCCTATAGGCATTACTGGAATTATAAGAATCTAGCGGTATACCCGTGCGAATATTCGCACTAAAATTCGTTTTTAATTTCTCACACTCTTTATAACTTTCTTCTTTTTGTTGGATTACATTACGAAGCTCAGTGACAGCTCAATAAAATATTTTTCCTAAAATGTTATATAGAGGCGCAAGTATCGAAAACGTTGAGCTGAAGCGCCGCCATACGAAAAGTATTTATACATGAATTTTGATTAAATATTCAACAAAAAAAAATTACCGACCGTCAATCATGTTGACATTGTTTCAAAGTTAGAACCATCAGATGGCAGCATTGCTGCATACTGAGTATATCTATATATATAATTGTTATAATTAATTATTTTGCAAAAACAAAAGCAATAATAGATTTTTTAATTGTTGATGCTGTCACATAGAGGCGTAAGTATCAAAAACGTTGAGCTAAAGCGCCACTATATGAAAAGTATTGATACATACGTGAGTTGATTTGAAATTGAACAAAAAAGTTACCGACCGTCAATCATGTTGACGTTGTTTCAAAATCAAAGCCGTCAGATGGCAGCATTGCTGTATTGTGTCTTAATATATATCTAAATATATAATTTTAATAAATAATAAATTTACAAAAACAAAAGCAATAAAAAATTTTTTAGTTGTTGATGTCGGTAGAGCAAGTAATTATCTATAAAATGATATAAAATTTATGTGGTGCAATTGTGTGTTTTTTTCGAAAAAGGGAGGCAAACATCTTAACCTTAGCGTATTAATATATATGATGATATGTCAAACAAAGTTTCATTAAAATTGTTCAAATTGATTTATAAGCAAATTTGTTCAAACACATATTCATGCAAACAATTTTGTGAATAATTAAATAAAATATTAAAAGTTTGACATAATAATTACAATTAAAAGTAATAGGACGAATCGACGGCGGCGTGTACAAATAGCTAGCTAATAAAATGAGTTCAAAGTTGATAAATTGCCACCAAAAATTCTAAATTTATTGTAAGATCTCTTTATTTTCGTTGTGTGTTCATGAGCAGCTGCAGTGTGCAACCTATCACGAACAAAATGGTGAGGGGTCCATACAAATTGATCTGTTTTACAGGCAGACATCGACTCTCACACGCGGCAGACGTAGATTGGTTTAAGGGCCAGGTTTTCACATAAATGACGGAATATACATACATACAAAACTCCGTAACATACTCTGTTTTATTCATTTTTAACTAAGTATCCAGTTTATTTATACATTAACCGAGCTGGGTAGAGTAGTGGTGACAGCACTAGACTCGCATTCGGGAGGTACCGGGTTCGAATCTCGGCGGGGGCAGATGTGGCTGGGACTTTTTCCTACTGTCTCTCGCCGAAAAACGGTAATTCCTGTACCGGCCATCTTGATTGAGGTTTTCCATGGTTTCCCTCAATTAATTCCAGATAAATATCGAGATGGTTCCTTATTTGAGGCCATGGCCGATTACCTATCAAACTCCTAGTTCAAACATTACCTACCTTATCCTAATTTCCTGTAATTCCTTCATTCGCCCATTGATGTTACGTAAGTTGAAGTTGTAAAAAATATAGAAAATAAGGGGAAGTGGTAGATAAAAAAATAGTTATGGTGCGAATAGCGTCTGTTATGACATAAAGTCGAGAAACGGGCGTTAAACGCATTATTATTATTATATTATTTATACATTACCTTAGTGAACAGAACATTAACAACAGCTAATCGTGTTACTATAGGTAGTCGGCCTCACGACCACATACATTTTTTATGTATTGTAGATTATAGACGCTCGACAACTTAGGTCATTAGCGTCTTAATTACATCAAATAACAGAATCACTTAAAACTAAACGTCATCACAAAACATCCATGAGCAGAGGCAGGATTCGAACCCACAACAGTCTGGTCAAGAAGCCAGCACGCTAACCACTGGACTACACTGTCCTTACTAACGCATAACATTGATGTACAGAATAAATGTAATTAGTAAAGTAAATCTTATTACTTATTATTTGCCAGATATGGCACATACCTACACTATTTGCGTCGGTCGGATGGTGGGACCAAAATTTCTCTACGTTTTACATCATTCTATAAGCAACTATTAAAAATGGGTCTAATCGGACGATTTTAAGGGGTGTATTTAGGGGTTGAAAAAACTGAAAAAATTCTCGGAATTGATTCAGAATTGAAATTTACCCCTTTCGTATCAATTAAAAGGTGCTTCTAATTTTTTTTATAAAATCGGCTCGACAGGGTTGCACTTATAAATTTTATGAAAACGTTTGAGGATATAGAGAACTATAAGTACTTACTGAAGGCTATATATAATTTTCTGCAGATGATTAATTATTAAAACAAAAACGAAATATTGAAACTTCAAAAAATTATTTTAAAGGGTGTATTAAGGTGTTCAGTTTTTTATGTTATCCAAAAACAAATATAAATTCATATAATAAAGTCATGCTGCCTGTATTAGCAAATAACTACACTACATATATTATCGGCAGGGTTTGGTTCCGCGACCCGAGTTTTTAATGAGTTCTGGTGTTCTGGTGGTAATGAATGCAACACAGTATAAGTGACATGGGGTACAACGTACCCTGCCTCATTGTGTAGTTATTAGTTATTTTACATCCAGCTCTCGTACACTGGGAGCTCTAAAACAAATCAACATGTGCACTGCGCACATTAGGGGTGGTTTACGGTGGCACACATATGTGCGCTGATGCAGGTGTGGTAAACTAAAAACGGAGGAAAATTACTTTTTTTTTTAATTTACCGTCCATTACATAATTGGACTCTGAATGGTAGATGTTCTTTGCAACGATAGGAAATTTACGCCCGGATAATAATCTTTCGTTAAAAATGGGTTCGTCCCACGTTATTTTTTTATGGTTGGATCTACGGTACAAATAGATATTAAAAGCATTTGTTTGAGAATTTTTGGGAAGCTTTTTCTACAAGAAATAAATTCCTAAAAGTGTGTATTTTTAATGGGCTCACCCCAAGTTGTCTTAGAGTTTGAATCTACATTACAAAGAGATAATAAAACTATTTTTTTGAGAATTTTTTGGAACCTTTTTCGACAAGAAAGAAATTTCTAAAGGTGTGTATTTTTCAAAAAAAAATTTATTCCGTGTTGTCACTCTGAAACGTCTATTTGGATATCTATAACTGCTGAACGTAATGGCCAGTAGTAGTTGAACAGGTATATACATCTCTTTCTATGCGCGGAAGTGATGTGCTGGCTCACGTTTATCCTTGACGTCATAATATGGCGCCCAAGGTCAGCCGTTTGAAATGAGTACAATTTTTTAATTCTTGTTTGCAATTAAGAGGAACATTATGTAAGAACGAAATATTTGGTGATTATAATAGTAGATTTTTTATTTATTTTTGTAATATAATTCACATTCATAAAGGATTTCAATGAGAAATTTTAAATAAAAAATTATCCTGTTGCAGACCCCGAGAAAGATCTGTCAATATCTCAAAAAAGTCCCTTAGTTTAGTCCACACTACACTGTAAAGAAACAAACCATTTGAAACTAAATTATTGTAAATTTTACGAATAGCGAATTTAATGACTCTGTTAATTTAGTACGTTTAACATGTCTGCTACAGTGCTAGTATAATTTTACTATATGGCTTTTTGACGTACACATGTTCCACGCTACGCTATTTGCTTATTTCCGTTTGTCCATTGTGCTTTACTGGGATTACAGGTTTGTGCCCATTGCATAATCTCACATGAATTATTTAACTTGAATTGGTGGTTTTGTGTAGTTTTAATAGTGATATTGACGTATTTTATTGATTTTACTGCGGTTCCCTAACCGGTGAACATATTGTATTTGTAAATACATTTCATTAATGCTCTAAACCAGCAAATTTCAATGGTTACTTCTGTGAAGACTGCCGTATTGTACGTTTGGAATTGGCGATTTTATTTATATGTATAGATTTTACTTTTTTTTGCGCGGAACTCTAATTCTTTTTCAAAAATAAAAGTAGCCTATTTTACTCTTTATAACATCAGCTATCTGCCAGTGAAAGTCCCGTCAAAATCGATCCAGCCGTTTCGGAGATTAGCCGCAACACACAAACAGCCTGGACAGACAGAACAGACTGAAAATTCGCTCTAGGAATCTCTAAAACTGTACAATTACAGATTACGTTACGAGTTTATTTATTTGTATTAATTGACCTAACTTCTGTAAAATTCATTAAAAAAACAACTCTTGCAGTATGTGGACTTTGTAATCTATTGACTATATATACAAACACATCAATCACTAATTCTGTAAAGAGTGCTCTATTGTACAATGTTTGGAATTGTCGATTTTATTTATATGTATAGATGTATTAATTGACCAAACTTCTGTAAATTTCATTAAAAAAACAACTCTCGCAGTATGTGGACTTTGTAATCCATTGGCTATATATACAAACACAGCAATCGTTACTTCTGTAAAGAGTGCTGTAATGTACAATGTTTGAAATTGTCGATTTTATTTATGTGTTTAGGTGTAGAGAATACCTTATGGCTTATACGATATTATGATGCACGTGTGTTATCCAACAGACACACACATAATTACGACACAAGAGAAATGCATTGTGGGTATTTGGTTGACGTCTGTCGAGAACAACAGTTGAGGTCAACGTCTTGTCTACAAACTAAACTTCCATGCATCTTGCATAGTTTAGAACACGAAATTGTGGTCATTGTTTTACGATACCTAGCTTATTTTATGTGGGGTTTCTACGCAACACACATCTGGGGAAATTGAAAAAAAAAAACGACGATGTCAGGAAAGTTTGTGGCTGAACCGTAAAATAATCACTATTATTATTAATAGAAATTAGTTTCACGGGTAATTGGAATAAAAAATCAATTTAAACACTTATTGATTGCAACGTTTCGTCTTTATTAAATCAAGACTTTTTCAAGCAATTGAAAATTGTAGAAAAAAAAAAAGAAGATATTATTTTCTACAATTTTCAATTTTATTGATCTTTGTAATGCAAAATTGCCTTTTATATCATAGTTTTATTATAATTTAAACGTGCTGAGAGCTTGAAAAAGTCTTGATTTAATAAAGACGAAACGTTGCAATCAATAAGTGTTTAAATTGATTTTTTATTCCAATTACCCGTGAAACTAATTTCTATTATTACATATTTTGGAATTGAACTTTAAAGATGACTATTATTATTATTTTAAAGTTTAATGGGAATTATGGACAAATTTGATGTGTTAAACTTTTTAATTTATTACCAACGTTTCAACAGTCTTTGCTGTCTTCTTCAGGGCTCTACATGGAAAACATACAATAACTATTAAAATAAAATTACAATTTAACATAAAGTGGGTACAGATACAATTAAAATAGTATAATAATAATGTAAAGCGCAAAATTTGGTAATTATACTATTTTAATCACCCTTTATGGTACATTGTAATTTTATTTTAATAGATATTGTATGTTTTCCATGTAGAGCCCTGAAGAAGACAGCAAAGACTGTTGAAACGTTGGCAATAAATTAAAAAGTTTAACACATCAAATTTGTCCATAATTCCCACTAAACTTTAAAATTATTAAAAAAATGGACTTAAACTTTGATGATTATTATTATTATTATTGACCCTTGATTTCTTTGAAAATTCCAGCAGAAGTTTTTGTAATATTGCCATGTCACATTTGCACATTATTCAAAAATATTATAAGTAATTTTACGAATGTGTACAGAAATAGTATATTACACAGCAAGAACAGAAAGTTGAAATTCCTACACTGCGTGACATATATACACTCGGTTTCGCCTCGGACATCGTATATCACGCAGTGCAGGAATTTCAATTTTCTGACCGTGTGAAGTATGCTATTTTTCTTTATACCCAGTCGAAAGTACGTACTTTCGTATGAGTGTACACAAGAAAACGGTTTCGGCCCGCTGTTACAGATGATGTGCGAATAATTCCAGCAGTGTATAAATGTTAGACATTCTGCCTTAAAATCGAAGCCGAAAGTACGTACTTTCTTTCGATCAGGTATAAAGAAAAAATGTTAGAAATTGTTTGCTAAGAAAATGTCGTCTTTAATGCTTTTTAGTGTATTTGCCATATGACAACATACACTATTGGCGTCGGTCGGATGGCGGGACCTAGGGGTCGGACCAAAATTTCTCGACGTTTCATAACCTCCTAAACACTTTGGCACCATTTTTGAAAATGTTTATATATATATATATATATATATATATGTGTACGGGCAATAACTTTCGAAAGACTTAATTGATTTTAACGAAATTTGGTCCACGTATTGAAATCCATCATCGCCAGAAGTCTATTTAAAATGGGCGTAATCGGGCCATTTTAGGGGTAGTTTTTAGGGGTTGAAAAATGTTTTTGGGCCCCAAAATACCAAAAAAATTCTCAGAATCGTTTCAAAATTGACATTTAACCCGTTTGTAGGAATTAAAAAGTGTCTCTAAAATTTTAATAAAATCGGCCCAACAGAACCGGACTTACAAATTTTTTGAAAACACTAATTTGTAGAAAGTGACTTATTTATTCAAGGGTGTATTTAATTCGGTGTAGACGTTAGATTGATAATAATATTGCAGTTAAGAAAAAAAATGTTATTTTAAGGGGTGTATTAAGGAGTCAAATTTTTTATTTTGCCCAAAAACCAACTTAAGTTTGCATAATAAAGCCACACTGCCTGTATAAGCAAATACACTATATTGTCGGCAGGGTTTTGGCACTGCGACCCGGGTTTTTTTTTAATAATATTTAGTTAATGTGTCTACTCCGTTGTCGGATAATTTCCGTGGATATTATTCAACTCATAAAAAGTATGCGGGCATGCTGTTTTTAACGACATATTATTTTTCGTTTTTAGCTTTCAATTCCACATCTCTTTACGTCGGATTATATTATAAATCTGCTGTGCGCAGATAAACTGAAAGAAAAGAAAAACATATTTCCTTTGTTACCGCAGCTTGGAGCGTTCTTGTTGACTGGAAGTTACTTATATATAATAAAAAAAAACCGGTCTTTTGGATTCAATCAAGTTGCAGAGCTTCAAGAGGGCTTTTCAAATCCTCTCGGGAAAACCTTCACTAAAAACAACATTCCCTCTCTTGTTTAAACCTCCTTCAGACCGCCAACACACCGTCCGGCCAGTTTTGTACAAAGTGGTCCAAAAGTTACTCTGTATAGGAACTGTTTATGTTCCATTAATTTTTAAAATTAAAAAAAAACTCAAATCACAATGCCAAAACTTTGCCCGACAATATAGTATCGGGTGTTTTTTTTTACAGTGATAGAACTTTAAATTGAAATAAAACACATTTAAATTAAGATTGAAGCCAAATTTTCTTTTTATTTGAAAGATAATTTTATGACAGTTAAGTTTCAAATATAGTTTCCGGCATATGTCCACCACGACTAGCTGTGAGAGACCGCATTCGATCAGACCAATTTTGGATCACTTTTTCGAGTAATTCAGGCCTTATTTCATCAATAACACGAGTTATGTTGGCTTCCAAAGCATCTATTGTTTCTGGTTTATCAACATAAACCAATGACTTCACATAACTTCAAATAAAATAACCCAGTGGCGTTATGTCGCATGATCTTGGAGGCCAATTAATTGGACCATTTCTCGAAATAATGTTATCACCAAATCTATCTTTCAATAAATCAATTGTTACGTTAGCAGTATGAGGCGTAGCACCATCTTGTTGGAACCAAAACACTTCTGGGTCGATATCACTCAAATTTTGAAAGAAAAAATCATTGATCATCGATCTGTAACGAGCACCATTCACTGTAACATTAGCTCCAGCATCATTTTTAAAGAAATATGGACCGATGATGCCTCCAGCGTATAAACTACACCATACGGTGCATTTTTCAGGATGCAATGGAACCTGCAGAACTTCTTGAGGATTGTTTTCGCTTCATATACGGCAAATATGCTTGTTTACGTAGCCATTCAACCAGAAATGAGCTACATCATCACTAAACACAATTTTTCGAGAAAAACTTTGGCGATTTGAACCCTGATTTTGAAAATAAATCTCAACTATTTCTAAGTGTTGCTGCGGCGGGAGTCTTTCAATGATAATTTGTCAATGCTTACTGAACAGAAATGTCAAAACAACATGACTTCTTCCTTCTGTCAAAGCAAAGAAAGTTCTATCACTCTAAAAAAAACACCCGATATGTATTTGCTAATATAATCAGTGTAGTTTTGTTATGTAAACTTAAACTTTGTTTTGGGGCAAAATAGAAAATTTAACCCTATAATACACCTCTTAAAATATCATTTTTTTCTTAATTGCAATATTATTGTTAATACAATATTTGCACCAAATAAATATACTCTTCAGTATACAAATCCATATCCGCACAGTAGTGTTTTCAAATAACCGTACTCTATTTTCCTCACACCGTAAACTGAAAAACTACTACAACGTGTAAGTCAGTTATTACTACCTCTATTCTGTTGGTAGCCATTTTGTGCAAGTAACTTCATTCTGTTAATTTCAGTGTTACAGATATGTGTTGTTGCAGTGTGCGCGCGATCGTAAAAATTATGTCATCATTTTTAGTGCATTTGCCATATGGCAACATACACTATTGGCGTCGGTCGGATGGCGGGACCTAAGGGTTGGACCAAAATTTCTCGACGTTTCATAACCTCCTAAACACTTTGGCACCATTTTTAAAAATGTTTATATATATATGTATATATATATATATATATTTATATATATATATATATATTTATATATATATATATTTATATATATATATATATATATATATATATATATATATATATATACGTATATATATATATATGTGTGCGGGCAATAACTTTCGAAAGAGTTTATTGATTTCAACTAAATTTGGCCCACGTGTTGAAATCCATCACCGCAAGAAGCCTATTTAAATTGGGCCTAATCGGGCCATCTTAAGGGTAGTTTTTAGGGGTTGAAAAATGTTTTTAGGCCCTAAAATACCGAAAAAATTCTCCGAATCGTTTCAAAATGGAAATTTAACCCTCTGGCAGTAATTAAAATGTGTCCCTAAAATTTTAATAAAATCGACCTTACAGGACCGGATTTAAAAATTTTAAAAAAGACTAGTTTGCAGATAGTGAATTATTTACTGAAAGGTGTATATAACTTGGTATAGAGGTTCGATTGATAATAATATTGCAATTAAAAAAAAATGTTATTTTAAGGGGTGTATTAAGGAGTCAAATTTTTTATTTTTCCCAAAAACCAACTTAAGTTCGCATAATAAAGCCTCACTGCCTGTATAAGCAAATACACTATATTGTCGGCAGGGTTTTGGCACTGCGACCCGGGTTTTTTTCATTTTAAAGTGGTTACAAAAAGTGATAAGCTTAATCAGGCTTATGAACTGTCGAGACTTTTGTCTCATTCTGTGCGTTTTGCTGGCACACACAGCTTTATGGACTTTTAAATTTGTTCAGAGAGTCGACAGTCGAGCCACCACTAGCCACCGCCAGCGCCTCCACCCCCGTCGTGCTGAGCGGTGTTTTTATTTCTCAGCCGACGACCGCAGCAATGGATAAAAACGGATGGGCCCGCCACTACAGTCTCTTCTCTGCAGGTCTGGTCTAAAGCTCTAATATGATTGCCTTTCTCTGAACGCGTCGGCTGAGAAATGAGACGATGCAGCCAAATGGACTTCTTCACTTCTGCCTTAAGACTACGGACTCCTGTACAAATAATAACGCAGATCCAGAAGAGAATGGACTCGTCCCTCATTTTTGAAGTGAAACTTCTTTAGCGACGAATCTATTTGAAATTTTTATTAACGTTAAGCAATTGGATATGGTGACGTTGTTTATGGTAATTCGTTGGACTACCGGACCCGATACAAAGCTCAAAAACTTCAAAATTCCTGTTTAAGATTTGTTTTCGATATTCCCTATAGAAATTATATTACACCCCTACACATGTAACATAGTGTTTTAAATACGACAAATTGTATACTTGTTCATTTTGATTTGTTTCTATTCCTATTTGCTAAAAACTAATGGACCCAAATACTTAACCAGTAGGTTGATAAATCGTTTAAATCCTCGTCAGATTATGTCTACTACTTTTGAAATTTCACCTCATATTACATCAAATTTTATCAAATCATTCTCATATTGGTGTAAAGCACACCGAAACGTTAGTAGTATGCAATTTTAACTTCAGTATTGTGTTTTATTGATCCTGTGCCACGAATTTTATCCAAACTTATCCAACAATCATCAAGGATCACAACCACTCTAATTAACTTCTTTTAATTAGAGTCATCCTCGTTCTCATATTTAGCTTCTAAATTAGTAAATGACTTTCATGACAAGATACTATGTCATGAAAGCCTAAATGTGAGGATGTTTTTTAAATTTTGATGTAATATGTGGTGAGCTGGGTAGAGTAGTAGTGACAGCACTAGACTCGCATTCGGGACGTTACGGGTTCGAATCCCGGCGGGGGCAGTTGTGGCTAGGACTTTTTCCTATTGCCTTTCGCCGAGAAACGATAATTCCAGTACTCCCAGTTCAAAATTACCTATCCTATCCTAACCCAATTTCCTATAATTCCTTCATTCGCCCCTTGCTATTAGTTCAGTTGAAGTTTTAGAAATGTAGAAAATAACGGATAGTGATAAAATGGAAAATAGTAATGGTGCGAATGGCGTCTGTTATGACATAAAAGTCGACAAACGGACGTTAAACGCATTATTATTATATAATTTCATGACATACTTAGTACCTTGTCATAAAAGCAGTATTAACATCTCAAAATCAAAAAATTATATTCAATGAGCAGATAAATCATCGGCTAATCTAATATTAATTTATGTACCCTTCACTATTGTCTGATTGATATTTGTAATTTGTATGTAGGTATATATTAACACGCTTTTATTAGCTTCACCTGTATGCATGTAGTGAAAAATCTTTCAACGCATTTTCACGGACTTCAAGACGTCCAATTAATTAAAAAATTTGCACGCGTATGAGAATACCGATGATAAGACAGTAATTTAGTAACTTTGTCCTAATGTCCTGACCAGGATCATCAGAGTGAAAAATCTCAGTGATGAACTTTCTATCGCTGTTAAACAAAATCTTAATAATTAAAAATTATTTTTTACTTTTTACTTCGGTTTCCTATTAAAGCATGTTTTTTTTTAAACTATTTATTTTTTGTAATAAGGGCAGAGGGAAGATCATTCCGTAGATTGAATCTAATACTATTGCTTTAGCAATAAAATCTATTTAAGTATATATGCTAGTTAAGTAGTCCAAAAACCGAAAATACCTACTTCTGTAGGCATATGTTGACGCAAGTACTGAAGTAACATAAATAAAGTTAAGAATGACGTGAAATTAAGATGTTCTGCACACATGCGTTTTTACGCACGGAGTGTTTTTTCATTTGTTTTCTTTTTTTTTTTTTTGCCACACACAACATCTGGTTTTAGCAACTGCATGACGAGATTCTACTCAAGAATTATTATAAAGTCTGTTTACTTTACGCTTTTTCATCTTTTTTTTTCTTTAAGTGTATTCCAAAAAAGAACAGAACGTTAACAGAAGTTCCCACGTTTTATTTTAATTTCAGTAAAGATGCGTTAATTTGCGAATCGTTTTGTGTGTGTGCTCTTTCATATAGGTATCTAAGAATAAACAATATGTAATATAATTTTTATAAGTGACGAATTTTCTTCGATTTATGTTATTGAGCAATATATTATATTTTCCTATAATTTTGTTATAAAGAAGATGAATATATATACTACATATCATGAAAAATGTTGTAATAATTTAATTAACGTGATCGTAACATATGCTCTCGGGAAATTTCAAACTGTGGTCACAAAATTAATTCTATTACTATTTTTAGTGTATTTGCCATATGGCAACATACACTATTGGCGTCGGTCGGATGGCGGGACCTAGGGGTCGGACCAAAATTTCTCGACGTTTCATAACCTCCTAAACACTTTGGCACCATTTTTAAAAATGTTTATATATATATATGTAGGTATATATATATGTATATATTTATATATATATATATGTGTGTACGCGCGATAACTTTCGTAAGAGTTAATTGATTTCATCGAAATTTGGGCCACGTGTTGAAATCCACCACCGCAAGAAGCCTATTTAAAATGGGCGTAATCGGCGTATTTTAAGGGTAGTTTTTAGGGGTTGAAAAATGTTTTTAGGCCCCAAAATACCGAAAAAATTCTCCGAATCGTTTCAAAATTGAAATTTAACCCTTTGGTAGTGATTAAAAAATGTCCCCACAATTTTAATAAAATCGGCCCGACAGGACCGGATTTACAAATTTTATGAAAACACTAGTTTGCAGATAGTGACTTATTTATTGAAGGGTGTATTTAATTCGGTGTAGACGTTAGATTGATAATAATATTACAATTAAGAAAAAAATGTTATTTTAAGGGGTGTATTAAGGGGTTAAATTTTTTATTTTGCCCAAAAACAAACTTAATTTCACATAATAAAAGTATAAAACCACACGGCCCTATACAAGCAAATACACTATATTGTCGGCAGGGTTTTGGCACTGCGACCCGGGTTTTTATTAGCTATGATTAAGCATTAAGCTTTGCCCTAAAAAATTGAATCAAAAAACGTGATATTTGTCAATATTTCTTTAAAGCACGTCACGAGATGTCAAATTACGGGAAGGCAAAATTAGATTTTAACGTTTTTTCTTTATGTTAAAAATACTAACAAATTTAATAAAGGGCCATCCATAAATTACGTCACACGTTAAGAGGGAGGAGGGAGTCGACAAGGTGCGAGATTGTGTGACAAGGGTCGGGGGGGGGGGGTCAAAAATGATGAAATTCGTGTGACATAATTTATGGATGGCCTCTAATAAATAATAAAATATATCCTAACTAATATTATAAATGCGAATGTGTGTTTGTTACGCTTTCACGCCTAAACCACTGAAAAGATTTCGATAAAATTTGACAAGGAGATAGATGGCATCCTAAAGAAGGACATGCAAATTTAAAGGAGATGGAATGCCATTGACAGACTTCCAGACTTGAAATTTGGCAGACATGTTTCTTTTGTTGAGTAGAGATACTAAAATAGTCTTCTAAGGTGTGGAAAGGCGGGAAGTACAGAGGTGTCAATGATTAACACACTCTAATTTTTAAAATACAGTTTCTATGGACTGAAAATGTAGCTGTTAGGTCTTGATGAAGATTCTGCTACTGTTGTTGTTGCCGTGTATCATTACAATCATGGGCGGAGCCGCGGTTGTTTATATAATAAACAAGGCAGACGAAGTCGCTGGTATCAACTAGTAATTTAATATGGACGTTACTGTAACGGCTA
The DNA here is from genome assembly GCA_034508555.1 of Venustoraphidia nigricollis. Classification (NCBI taxonomy): domain Eukaryota; kingdom Metazoa; phylum Arthropoda; class Insecta; order Raphidioptera; family Raphidiidae; genus Venustoraphidia; species Venustoraphidia nigricollis. Next base: position 1,879,226 of record JAVRKA010000030.1, read on the forward strand.
TTCATTGAATTTAATAAAATATAATCAGTCACAAATTGTCCGTGGCAATTAACATTGCAACACTATTAGCGCAGTGTGGTACAGTGTGGCTGTTGTTATTGTCAACAAAGAATCTTATTATTATAGTCAGTCCGTGTTATTATTGTTTATTTATAATTTAGAAATTTATTGTGTGTTGAATTCAACGTGGTACCATGTAGCGAAATGTAATATTAATAATGGTGTTTTCTTTTGTTACAGGTTAGTGTTTTGTTATTGCAAATTTGCTTCATTTATGTGGAAGTATGCAGCTGTGTTTATATATTATGGTTTGTTCACATAACTGACATTTATTGAAGTTATACTTCTTTTAACGCGTAAAATTGTTAAGCATGCAATGAAAATATAAAATTGGGCATAAAAGAGTCAGATTGAAATGACAGATGGACGAAATTAATCCACTTTCTGTCATCTGGAAACTATATAATATTATAACGTATTTAACACAGATCGGGAAGTTTTAGGGTTGACTCACAAGGCAATCGGTTTCCACATATTGTTTGATCTTATACGACAGCATGGACTTTGTAAAACTTCTTGGTTTCCGGGCTCGTACGCCATTTAGTCCATTGGTATTTCTACCAACTGCGGTAGACATTATCAAAGGCGATGTGGTAGCGGGCGAAGTATCCTTGTAGGCTGCTCATAGGTAACACTGACCAATGGACGACGAGCTACAAGCCCGGAAGCCAAGAAATTTTGCAACAACGCCAGCCGTGAAAGCCTACACGCTTGGATAGGTAATATGAGCTTTATTCGTTAAATTTGCAACGGAAATGCGTAAGGGCAAATGTGACATTCGATGAATAAAATTGGGTATAGGTAGTCCCACACATTTAAACGTTTTAGAAGACAAAGTAATTTATTTTCTACTTTTTGGTGCGTTATAAGCGAGTTTGTTATTCTGTTGTTGGTTTTTTTTGAGACAACAATAATACTCTGCATTGTCGACCACATTTTCTTTTGAATTTCTATTAGCTACGCATAAGAAACAAACAAGTTTAAAATAATTTTCAATCTTGTTGTGATCAGAGGTAGACTTCGTCTTAATTAAAACAAAACAATGTTGTGGTCGACAATGCAGAGTATTAATTTTGTCTCAAAAAGATCCAACACTGTTTTGAATTCATTGCTACTAGGATTGACCAAAGGTTAAGTCAAATTCAGGCAATATAGTGACCGGAAGCTGTTTTAGTCTATAGTTTCTTGATCTGATTAGGTTTCCTTGATAATTAATTCTATTTCTAGATTAATAATTGAATCAGTTTGTGGTCGCAATGACGTCATCAAATACACACACATGATACTGTATTTGTACAGATGCATCGTTGTGTGTTTTATAATCTCGCATGTTTATTGTCTCTGCTATAAACAGAGCGTCCGATGGCCCTTGTATCTCTCTCGCTCACTCCAACTAACAGACCAGACGTCTGTCCGTCTTTCTCTTATCTCGCGAGACAGTTCCTTATCTTGCTGTGTTCAGTTAAGAGCTAAGTACAAGAGGAGGGACTCTTTAATGTGTTGTTTCTCTGATAGAGATGAGTACATTCATTTTTATATCTTCCGTCCTTTGGCTGATTATTTTGATTATAGTTACACAAAATTAAGATCACAATTATGGCAGTAAAGGAAAATTTGGTTGAGGATCAATAAATAAATAAGCTTTACCAAAGTTTCGCTATGGTCAACGTTTCGAGAAATTTATTTCCATCTTCAAGGCTTTAGGCTGGTCGAATGGTGGTAAATTATTCTAATTGTATACATGATCATTTATATAAATTAATTATTTATTTATTTATTGATCCTCAACCAAATCTTCCTTTACTGTGACATTCTATTGGATCAACACCACCATATACGATCATAATTATAATTTTGCAATTCTACCGAACAGTGTAGAGTAGTGTTGGGAGCAATAGACTTGCAGTCGAGAGGTGCTGGGTTTGAATCATTGTTGAGGTTATTCATGGTTTCCCTCAATTAATTCCAGATAAAAATCGAAATTGTTTTTTATTCCTAATTTCCTATAATTCTCTTCATTCACTCATTGCTATTAAGAAGATTAAAAAAATGTAGTAAGTAACGGGAAGTCATAGATGGAAAATAATAATGATGCGAATGGTGGCTGTTACGACACAATGACGACATTGTATCGTAACAGACGCCATTCGCACCATACTTGGTTAATCTACTTATCTAGGACGTTTAACCACGTTTTACGAATCCTCGACGTATCCACTCAGGAACTATAGTTTATCCACCGAATTCAAGCTATTTTTTACAAACTTTTATTTAGTTTCACCGGTCCCGATGAATGTCTGTAATCAACTCTTGCAATTTCAATTTGACCCACTTCCCGGTTGAAATTTTGCACACACCTTTGGTTCTAAAGACAATGCAATATAGTACATTGAACATTATGTCCGCCACCATAAAAAGGCGGATTACCTTCTTTTTTATAACCCCCTCCACATGGGTATCAAATGAAGGGGTATGACAAGTAAAATCCAATCAGTAGCGTGACTTCATTCCGAATCCAAAATGACAGATCATCTATTTCTTGATATGGGTATCAAATGAGAGGGTATGACAAGTAGAATACAGTAAACTTTGTGACGTTATTTAAAATCCAATATGGAGGCCAAAAGACGTAACTAAAAATTTGAAAATAAAATTTTAGATAAACTTTTATAAAGACAAGCTTTTATTGCAGTGTACTAAAAAGGATAAAAATAATATTTAATAATTTAAGCTCATAATTATAAAAGCGTGGGTTGTAAGCTCTATGATAGTCACGACCTACGCTTTTATAATTATGAACTTAAATTATTAAATATTATTTTTATCATTTTTAGTACACTGCAATAAAAGCTGTCTTTATAAAAGTTTTTTATCTAATATTTTTTTAAGGTTATGTTTCAACTATACCTTGCTTCGTGCCTTAAACTATCGTACAGTAGGTAGTAATCTACGCTTTGTTTATAGGACCATCTTTGACGACTGCTCGTGTGCGTGTCGCTCTGTAGCACTACCGAGATCCACATTATATGCACTAGATAGTGGGTACACTAAAGCCACATAAACAGAGCTGGTATAGAATGTCGTTTTAATGATAATGAAGATGGTCGATGGACGCGCCTGCGATGTGAAGCCTGTTAATGAAACACTTCTTATATAGTAGTGCCGCGCTGATGTATTTTTTTTTCATTTTTTATCGTAAAGCTTCCGTACAAATCAGAGTAGCTAAAATGTGCTTATAATTTTACATATTTTTGCGCGTTTTTGTGTACTTATAAATGTGTATTTACGTTAAAACTTAAAATGTTTGAGTTGATAAATGATAAAAACGTAAAAGAGACCGAAATTATTTGGCGAAACAATTTAAGAAATGTTAATTTTCAAAATCTACATTCAAAGCATTTTAAGACAAAATAATGGCCTACACTGAAGAGTAAAATAAAATAAAAATAGAAAACATTTCCCTTGCGGTCTAAAAATTAACGTTTGTGTTTATCTGGTCTTAAAAAAGTGTGTTTTGTTTTGTTGGAATGTAAGATAAGTTTAAACAGGTGTCAGTGGAATAATTTAAAGAATGTTAGAAATTTTTAAGGCTCATTTGAACCTGTCTTCAAGGTGATTTTAACAGTGATTGGAAATTATGATTAAAGGTACTGTAAATTTAGTAATAATTGAATCAGTGTTTTATTTTTTAATTTAAAATATGCCATATTAATCATTTTAAAAATGTTGATGGTAACGATAATAGCCTTAGCTGTTAAGCATCTATATTTTACAATGTAGTTTTTTTTTATGAAACTGATAAAAAATCAGGTAGTTTTGAGAAACTATTTGATTTTCCAACTACTTGAAATGAAACTGCTTGGTTTGAATTAGAGGACAGTGGTCCAGTGGTTAGTGGCTTTTTGACCGGACTGTCGTGGGTTCGAATCAGCGTTGCCAGACGTCCCGATTTTGGCGGGACGTCCCGATTTTTAAATCAAAATTAAATGTCCCGCGCGGGACAGGCTCATTCCCGCTTTTCGGGGATAACTCAACCGTGCGTAAATAATTATTCTCTTATTATAAGTTGCAATTTGTAACACTCACTCCTCAGACTATTGTTTGAAACGCCATATTTTTCTAATGAATAAAACTTTTTTGATTTTGATTTCTGTTTTTTTTATTTTCTTTATTCAGAAGACGAATAAGACTCAACTATTCAACGATAGGGTAAATCTGATTTAGAATATCATATTTTTATTAAAATACATTTTCTGTGACTATTTTTGCTATCTATTGTCACGTAAACGTAATTTGAACTCAAATAAAAAGACAAATATTTAAAAACTTCTGATTATAACGTTTTTTTACTATGTCCCGCTTTCGACGAAAGAATCCCGTTTTTTTTCACTCAAAAAGTTCCAAAAACCCGACTTGGCAAAAAAAAAATCTGGCAACGTTGGTTCTAATCCTGCATCTGCTCATGGATTATGTTATTTGATGTAATTGAGACACTAATGACGTAAGTAGTCGAGTGTCTATAATCTACAATAAATAAAAAATTGAATAGATATTTGAATTTCGGATTTTATTACTTGACTTCAACTGAACTTGATGTCAAGTCTCAATAGTCAAGCTGTGAATCCCCAGTTGAATACAATATTTTAATGGAGCTATTTTATTAATGGGATTATTCTGTGAGTATGGATTATGTTATTATATGCGTGTGAGTTAATATTTAATGACGTTGTCTCTGGCGCCTTTCATTAAAGAAATCTATATTATAATTAACTGAATGTCACGCTGTATTTAATATATAGGATGTTTTACGCACAAATGTCGCTTTAGTCTTCTGAATATTTTTAGGGTTCCGTGCTTCAAAAGGAAAAAAGCAACCCTTATAGGATCACTTCGTTGTCCGTCTGTCTGTCTGTCAAAATCGTTTTTCTCAGGAATGCGTAGAGGTATCAAGTTGAAATTAATATCAAATACTCAGGTCTGCAATCCTTTGGAGCTGTGAAAAAATCAAACTGCTAAGTCAACTCAATCAAAAGATGCGGCCGTTTATGTCGCATTTTTGACAATTGCTAGGAAATCAGAACCTATAGGGTACTTCCCGCTGACCTAGCATCATGAAATTTGGCAAGAAGCAATGTTTTATAGCACAACTAAAGGGAAAAATCCGAAAACCGTGTAGTTACATCACAAAAAAAAACTTTTTTTTCTATACCTAAACGTAAAAATTGTGCATACTAGCTACATCGGTCGGAATATCTTAAAAGCTTTTAGTTTAGGAATTTATGCGCCTTACTGTGTATTACTGTGGCCGCTATAACTACAGCATAATAAAAAAAACCCGGGTCGCAGTGCCAAAACCCTGCCGACAATATAGTGTATTTGCTTGTATAGGGCCGTGTGGTTTTATAGTTTTATTATGTGAAATTAAGTTTGTTTTTGGGCAAAATAAAAAATTTAACCCCTTAATACACCCCTTAAAATAACATTTTTTTTCTTAATTGTAATATTATTATCAATCTAACGTCTACACCGAATTAAAGACACCCTTCAATAAATAAATCACTATCTGCAAATTAGTGCTTTCAAAAAATTTGTAAGTCCGGTCCTGTTGAGGCCATTTTATTAAAATTTTAGGGGCACTTTTTAATTGCTACTGACAGGTTAAATATCAATTTTGAAACGATTCTGAGAATTTTTTCGGAATTTTGGGGCCCAAAAACCCCTAAAAACTACCCTTAAAATGGCCCGATTACGCCCATTTTAAATAGGCTTCTTGCGGTGATGGATTTCAACACGTGGTCCAAATTTCGTTGAAATCAATTAACTCTTTCGAAAGTTATCGCGCGTACACATATATATATATATATATATAAATATATATATATATATATATATATATATATATATATATATATATATATATATATATATATATACATATATATATAAACATTTTTAAAAATGGTGCCAAAGTGTTTAGGAGGTTATGAAACGTCGAGAAATTTTGGTCCGACCCCTAGGTCCCGCCATCCGACCGACGCCAATAGTGTATGTTGCCATATGGCAAATACACTAATAAAATAAAGTTAATAAATGTTGTACGGTGGTACGGAACCCTTCATATGCGAGTTCGTCTCGCACTTGACCACTTTTGTTTAACATTGCCTAAAATCTATACTTCGTGTTGGAGACTATCTAATATATAGCGACAATAACCTGAAGCTCACAAACATTCCGTATCTTCGATGACATCACAGGGTCTTTTGCAGATGTTACACATATCTGATACTGCTTACACTTTTTTTATAAACATTTCATACATCTGCAGGAAGTTGCAATAATTGTGCGAATGTCAAGCAACGCAAATTAGAATTTACAAATTATTGATTTTATCTTCAAGATATTTACGACTAACAGAGGTGAAATTTTATCGTGATTCACCGACACTGGTATTCCGTCGTACTGTCTATATAAATAAAAACCCGGGTCGCAGTGCCAGAACCCTGCCGACAATATAGTGTATTTGATAATACAGGCAGTGTGGTTTTATTATGCGAACTTATGTTGGTTTTTGGGCAAAATAAAAAATTTGACTCCTTAATACACCCCTTAAAATAACATTTATTTTCTTAATTGCAATATTATTATCAATCGAACTTCTACACCAAATTATATACAACTTTCAGTAAATAATTCACTATCTGCAAAGTAGTGTTTTCATAAAATTTGTAAGTCCGGTCCTGTCGGGCAGATTTTATTTAAATTTTAGGGACACCTTTTAATTACTACTAAAGGGTTAAATGTCAATTTTGAAACGATTCTAAGAATTTTTTCGGTATTTTGGGGCCCAAAAACATTTTTCAACCCCTAAAAACTACCCTTAAAATGCCCCAATTACGCCCATTTTAAATAGGCTTCTTGCGGTGATGGATTTCAACACGTGGACCAAATTTCGTTAAAATCAATTAACTCTTTCGAAAGTTATTGCCCGCACATATATATATATATATATATATATACGTATATATATATATATATATATATATATATATATATATATATATATATATATATATATTTATAAACATTTTTAAAAATGGTGCCAAAGTGTTTAGGAGGTTATGAAACGTCGAGAAATTTTGGTCCGATCCCTAGGTCCCGCCATCCGACCAACGGCAATAGTGTATGTTGCCTTATGGCAAATACACTAAAAATTAAATGTTGTTCATTGGTAAGCGCAGCACTTGAGAACGGCTGGACCGATTTGAATATTTTTTTTGTTAATATTCTTAATAGTCCAATTGGGGTTTTTAAGGAAAGAAAAGTTGGAAAAAATGTCCGGAAAAGTAGAAAATTCGGGAAATTATGGAATTTATGAGTGTACTCGTATATGCTATATATGGCACTATTGGTGTCGGTCGGATTGCGGGACGTTTTTTTTTAATCAATGTTAGAACCCCGCGAGGCTGTGAACATTTTAAGACAATTTAAAAATGATTCAAACAGCCTATTAAAAAAGTATGCAATTATATCTACAATACTTACAATTATTACAGGCATAATAACTCTTGATTTTTCAAAGCGGAAGTCGTAGACTGACTGTACATTTTTTTTAATAAATATATAAAAACAATAATATTGTATGACTTTGAAACAGTTTCAAAAGCCCCCTTTTTAGTAGCAGACGTCATAAATATACATAGCTAAAATTTGTAACTAACTTCAAAGAGAAATATTTAAAAGCTCATATTTTTTACAGTTTATTTTCGTCTCATATTTAAAATTCATCAAGCTCAATGCAGTGTAGCCATTTGTGTCTACAGATATATTCTTGCATAATAAACAACTATAAATTTGAAAAATGTTACTTCGTAAATTTCATAAATTTAATATGCATTTTTTTTCTATTTTAAGCGAGGGTACGAAAGGGATTATGATATATTTATGTTTAAGATTATTTTTAATATCAACACATTTATTTACAAAATTGTATAAAAAGTTGTAGCGCAGATAACTTTATTAAAAATTCTTTAACTTTTGCTTTCAGCTTCGTTCGCCTTGACTGTTTGTCTGCTAATAAATTTCTTTATTGATTGAACAAATGAAAAATATGCTTTGTTAAGCAGCGCTTTTAAAAATTACATCTTGAATTGTATTTCATTTCCTTTGTTTTCTATCAGACTAGAACCCTACTTAAATTCACTAAAATACGTTCCGTAGTTTAATTTTTATTTGTAACACCAGAAATATTTTCTTTATATGGATTTTCCGTTAAATCAGCTAAGCTAATCAAAACACTGCCATCGATTGCCAAATGCTCCCAAAACACTACCATCGATTGCCTGAGCTAAGCTCAATCCAAAATATGTAATATTTTTTCCGGTTACTATTTAGTTTTTTAAATACAATAAGTGCAAACAACTGGTCTATGGAACTAAAATCATAATGAATTTCTTTCTCATAAAAAAGTAGCATTATTTTACATGTTGCAAATGACGTACCAATGACAATTCAGAAATTAATTCGATGCATTAATAAACAAACAAATATAACAGTAACCAAATCGAAACACGATATTAAAATATGTTTTCAGAAACGGAAATTCTTTTGGGTTCTTTAACAAATTGCAATGAATATATGATACAATTTATTTTCAATACGATCTCAACTTTGAAATACTGTTGAATAAAATCCTTTTAACAGTTTTTTAAAGGACAGCCTCTATATGCGTACGATACGAGGCTTGTTTGTGAGGCCAAGAAGGGTTTGGATACATTGGAATTCCGTTGGGAGATGTTAATCATGTCATTTATTAAGTATTAATTAACGCACCAACCTTCCTGAATGTTAGAGATAGTGGCATGTACTATGTGTTAACTTTCCTTAGTCCTTTGCGAAATAAGCTGCTGGAATTTGTATAGTAAGGGGGGATGGCCCTTGCCATTCAATTGTAATTTGTGACGGGGCGAAGTAGTAGCAGTTATTTTAGAAAACTGTTACTGGAAATGCACCGGTTCTAAAAATAACAGTTTCCAGAATTACGCTTTTCATAGTTTAATAAGATATATCACTATGCCAATTTTCAAGTTTCCACGCCGAAGTTTTTCCCAGAAAATTGGTTATGGCAGACGGAAGGACACGTGAGTGATCTTAGGGTTCCGTTTTTTCCGTTTAAGGTACGGAACCCTAAAAAGGAACATTTTCAAATGTAGGCTATATTCAAGTATTTGCCTTGTATAATCTAAAAGCTTACGTAATATTAATAAGTAATAAAAAGATCAAAGTGTTTAGGTTTTCACGGCTGGCGTTGTTCCAAATCTTCTTGGTTTCCGGGTTTGTATACCCTGGTCCATTAATATTTCTACCTGACGTTTCGTCTACAACTGTGGCAGACATTATCAAAGGCGGTGTTCAGGTTCTCCCTTCTTTTATATGATCAATGTGTTGTCTGCTGGATTGTAATAGTGAACTACGACCAAGCAGAGAACACCATCACGCTGAACTTAAGTAGCACCAACCATCGACACACTGTGTGACACACTTCTCCCACTACTGCACCACCTTTGTTAATGTCTACCGCAGTTGTAGACGAAACATCAGGTAGAAAAATACCATTCAACCACGACCTACAAGCCCGAAAACTTTGGAATAAGATCATTACTATGTTAATTTCGGGCAGCCCCTGTACTTCGGAATCCAAGGTAACTTAAGTTGTTTATAGTTAGAACTGTTAGAGTTAAACCTGAGGGACTGTAATGAATAACTAACTAATAGGAAAGGTGTCTTGGCTATGTAATATTTACAAGCTAATTCATATGTAGTACGATCAATCAATTACTGTTCAACTATTTAGTGACCTATACATAGATATAGCATCTTTACGGCCCAACGAGTTTCAAATACATTACATGATTTGTTCATTATAAACTATCATCGATTTTCTTACACCTTGTCTATCTGTATCACACACATTGAAGTGCAAATTGTTTATCGGATAGTAATGACTATTATTTCTTCTTGAATGTTTAATCCATCAATGAGCGCGTTCTTCTTCCTGGCCATCTTGTTTGTCTAATACCTGCCGAGAATGGCCCGAGGCAAATCCATGACCCCATATCCTGACATCCGTGCATATTATCCCCCTTGTGTCCCTGTCAAATTGCTGCTTCATATTGCGTCGCTTGTATTCAAGAGTAGTCAACCTTTATTTTAAATTCATTTAGAAACTAGCCCTGGCTTATTACTTGTCAGAGTAAAGGCCATTCTGTTAAAAAAATGGAAAGAGACATTATTGCTGGATACATACATTTCCAATGTCTTTGCTGGGTTGCATAAAACATTGTCAAAAAATTGGATTTGACAATGACCTTAGATTGTGAACAATATTTCTCCATAAGAAAAGGATTGTAGAATTTTAATTCGGTTCTGTTCGAAATATAATTGATCGATTGAAATGATATTTTTTAAACTGTGTATACGTGTATTTAACATAGTTTTTTGCATAATTTTTATTTCTAAATAACATTTTTCTACGCATTTTAATCAAAATTTAACTTAAAAATGATCTTTTTTTGAGTAGATCAAGCGTTGGTTTTTGTGTGAATACAATCTAATGTACATTCCAGGGAGTTTGAATACGACATTAGACTACTCTTACATATATGAAAACTGTAATTATAGTATCACAATCTAAGGTCATTGTCAAATCCAATTTTTTGACAATGTTTTGTGCAACCCAGCATTAGTCTCACAACTCGTTTTTAATAAGAAATGTCGTTTATAGGTTTGAGATTCAAACAAACAAAAGTACAAAGGTCTCCGTATTCTTAGTCTTAACACCCGACAATATTACAGACTGTACCCGAAAATAAACCTTGGGTTTCAAGCAAACAGGAGTACAAATTTGAGACCGTTGTACTCCTATTTGTTTGAAACCCAAGACTTATTTTCAGGTACACTCTATATATACCGTCGGGTGTTTAGACTACCTTAAACTGTTTAACATAATATGTTATATTAAAATTTTAAAGTCATAAATGATTAAACATTAATGTAAATTACGAGTAAGTCCAATCTTGGAGCGATGGAGAACTGTACACACTTTTGTGTGTATGCAGTGGTACAAGTCATGTCCGCTTGTAGTTTTTTCTTATCGGTTATTTTTATACTGCCAGCTCATTAAGTGGTTAAAGGTTAAGCAGTTAAATTATATTGTATCATCATTATTATACAATGTATGTGTGTATTTATAACTAGGCTTGACACTGCCACATGTATAGTTGAAACAACGTGACGTAGCTTTTGGTTTTTAGGGTTCCGTAACTTAAAAGCAAAAAAGGAACCCTTCGTTGTTCATCGGTCTGTCATATATAATATATCTTTAACAACACGTCACAACATTTCGAATTGCGGAAAGGCAAATTAACATTTTTAAGTTTTATTTTTTACAAATTTGGGTTACTTAATATTTTTTTCAAATTCAACATTTTCGGTGCAAAACTTTGTATTAAAAATTTGTGTAAAACTTATGCTAATTTTCTCGTTTTTGTCTGATTTTACATCGTTTATATAGATTAAACAATATGTAAAAACTTGGCTAAAAGTCATATGGGAAGAAAGGTACATATTTCTACTTTATTTTGAAACATTGACATCAAAGATTGAATAAGATTTTTCATAGAAATGAGATATTTCCAAAACATAAGTGCATTTTTACACACATCAAAATGCTCGTAAGGTAGAGCTATGAGAGCGAAAAAAGGAGCATATTGAACAACTGGTAAACAAGCATCATAAGGCTGTCGGAACGCTCTGAATTTAAGCCAGAAATAGAGCTTCGGCTGTCAACTGATTCTAGACTTATTCGTCAACACTAAGCAAAAATTCTTTCTCTATAAAGAAAGATAAAGGACAAATCTAGGTCTCTAATGGAGTACTTTTGTAATTTATGTACGATTTACTAGAAAAAAGTTGGCATTAGTTGTGCCAAAAAAAACACACGTTTTCGATGTCACACTACGACCTTATTCGTACTTATTTTATAAAATTGTTCTATCACAGACCTAAAGTGACTCTTCCTTTTCCGGAAAAGTTTTTTAAATCTTCAAAATATTTCTAAAAATTAGAGTATTCAATTGACAGCGGCACCCTTGCAATAGTATCTTTTAGCCTCGCAGTGTGGCACCAGCCAAAAATTGAAACGTGCGGATGATTTGAGCGAGACAGAGCTAAAGAAGGTCACACACACAATATGTCTTTTGCCTACCTCGCCTCTTACTGCTGGGTCTCAACACAAACTGAGTGAAAGTGATCCAACACTGTTAAATCCTTTATTGCATTGTGCAAATTGAAATTATTAACTTGCGCTAGACCCAGATAACCCTGGTGGTTGATTGGGATTTAGAAACAGTCGAAATTTTCTGACAGACATTCTAAACACACATAAAAGTCGCTGATAATCTAACCCAGCGCCGGCTCTCAGATAGAGCAAGAGAAGCGGTCGCTCTGGGCGCCAGGTGGCAAGGAGCGCCAAAAAGTCAAATGCAAAAACTTTCGTAATGTTAAAGAAGTTGAAGTATAAAAATTAAAGCCACTTATTTTAATTTAAATTTAACAAGTATTAATGTATGCTAGAAAAGTTGGTTTTTGAAAATTGGGGACTTATTATTTATTTAACACTAGCGACCCTGTTCGGCTGCGCCCGGATTAAGACGTATTGTGCTGCAGTGGTCTTTCTTATAGAATAATTTTCCCGTTTTTGTAACATTTTTCATTGATGCTCCGTTCCTATTGGTCGTAGCGTGATATTATATAACAATATAGCCTTCCTCGATAAATGGACTATCCAACACAAAAATATTTTTTCAATTCGAACCAGTAGTTCCTGAGGATTAGCGCGTTCAACCAAACAAACAAACTTTTCAGTTTTATAATATTAGTACCTATAGATAAGACCCAAGTACAATTTTCGTGAAGTGAAAGCGTCGAACAAAGGGCGCTGAAAGACAATCTAGCTCTACCCTGATCAAGGGCCTAGGCCTGGCGCTGATCTAACTACTAATTCCTTGGCACATTGAGACAAGCTGCATTACACTGTCTGTACAAATGACAGTACCTTGTACGTCATGTGTAACGTGTTACAGAGTGAAGCAAAAGCTTAGCGCACTTCCGTTTCCTTCATGTTAAGTGTACAGAAGGTCTGTTAAACTGAAATATTGCGAACGCTTTTAGAAGATTATCGTACGACTATAAATATTTTATATGATGACCGGTTAAGCGAAATATTCGTGGAAGTTTTTGTTTTTAGGGTTCCGTACCTTAAAAGGAAAAAAAGAACCCTTATAGGATCACTTTGTTGTGTTTGCCGAGACCCTTTTCTCAGGAACGCGTGGAGGTATCAAGTTGAAATTAAAATCAAATACTCAGGTCTCCCTTGGAGCTGTGAAAAAATCAAACTTCTAACTCAACGCAACCAAAAGACACGGCTGATTATGACACTCGCAAGGGAATCAAAACCTACATGGTACTTCCCCTTGGCCTCGAATCATGAAATTTGGCAAGAAGTAATGTCGTATAGCACAAGTAAAGGGAAAAATCTGAAAACCGTAAATTCGTAGTGTAGCAAGCTTTGTTACATCACAAATAAACGTAATTGCAGTGACTTAGGGAGTTTGACAGGCCTGGTTCTGAGGGAGGCCCGATGGCGTCCGTCAGCGCGTGTCTTCTTTCGGACAGACTGCGCCCCATCCATCAAACCGCGTGTACAACACGCAGCAGGTTTTTGTTTGGACTAATTGACAGGTTTTGTTTTAACTTATGGAGATTGGTTTATTTCTATGTTCATTACTCATTTGTGACTGACGAGGATAACGACTTTTGAAGAAGTCGTTCTGATTGTAATACTGAGTAGTTTATTCTAATTATAACAGCTCCTCTATCAAAACTGCATTTAAGAAAAATAATAATGGATTCATATCTAGGACTAGACTCGCATTTGGGAAGTACTGGGTTCGAATACCGGCGGGGGCAGATGTGGATGGGACTTTTTTCTACTGCCTCTCACCCAGAAACGGTAATTCCTGTATTGGCCATCTTGTTGAGGTTTTCCCCATGGTTTCCCTCAATTAGCCCCAGATATAAATATTGAAATGGTTCCTTATTCGAAGCCAAAATGTCAAACTCCTAGTTTGTCTACCTTATCCTAATTTCCTATAATTCCTTCATTCGCTAAAGTTGAAGTTTAGCAAAATTAAAGGGAAGTGTGGTAGATGGAAAATAGTAATAGTGCGAATGGCGTCTGTTATGACACAATATCGACAAACTGACGTTAAACACATTGCTATTATTATTATTATTAAGGGACTCATATTAAATATTGCAATTTTTGTGTAGAAATACAGTTGATAATTCATTTTCCATAAAGGAATTAAAAGTGCAATTCTGCAAGCAAAGGCGTTCTTAAATTCTTCACAGTTCCTTTCAAAAAGATAGCGACTCTTGCCTCGTGGCAGCGAGAACTTGGGCCAAACAAACATTAATTTAACAAGAATTTTTTTTTGTGGTTAGAAACTTTCGCTGGCGAGCGCACAACTCACCAAAGTTTCATCGTAATTGGATGAATGGTATAGGAACCCATAAGAGACGAGCAAACAAACAAACATTAATTTATATATATATATATATATATATATATATATATATATATATATATATATATATATATATATATATATATATAAGAATAAATATGTTTCAACATTTTCTCCTGGATTATAGGGCACCTCTGCTTAAATTTATTTATTTACAGCTATTTATCTAATCATTAATGTCTCTATCTTGTATCGAATGGCATAATGGGGCACGATTTCAAAGCCCTGTGTGGTTATTTTCAACTTTTTATGTTGGTACTAATGGAATCATTATTTTTCGTTGGATATAATTAATGAATACATGATAAATTAAAAAGTTTTTTTTAACTTTCGTCTAAGGCCATGGTAAATTATAATGAATTATATGAACTACACACTTACATCTTAATTGCGGAAGTTGTTTTTATGGTTGGAAAGGTTCTTAAAACAAAACTTAATTTCAAACACATTGTTAAGTACTATTCTTATATTTATATCTATTTCACGTTGATTCAAAGTTCAAAGGTAGTCGAGGTTGTCTACTTTTAGATTGATCAATGATCATGAAACATTTTATATTCGTAAAAAAATCAAGAATTTAAGAGTTACAAGGCGCGAAATTCGTGTATTGTTAACAGGACATAACACGCGTCAGGCAAACGACCTTCACTTATCTAAAAATCGATTATCTATGTATAATAAGGGTCCACTAGGTGCAAGTATCAAACTTTTTAATAAACTGCCTCCGTCTATAAATAGATGCTTTTATAGTTTTTAATATTGTTATATTTTAAATATTGTACACACTATGTAATTAAGAGACATTGTTATCAATTTTTGCTAACAATAAAATAAATATCATATCATATGTATACACAATTTCATATCGATCGGATATGTCAGTGGAAGCCGTTAAAAATTGACTTGCAAGATTCGCCGTAAACATACATATTGACTAAATAAAAGTTTATAAAAAGAATAAAGTAATATAACTTGTAACATAATATTGACTGAAATGACGCTATTGGTAAAAAATACTCTTAATTTTGTTTTAAGAGAACATATTATATGTTATCTTCCATATTACAAAGCACACTGGCACTGTACAACAAAGACAACCGAAATAAGTGCGCGATTTATTACGTAAAATACAGTTTTTATCTGCATAAAAACCATTTAGCCGCATTCTATTATACAAAATTTATGTAAAAATTTCTCGTCTTTCGTTTTTAGACAGGCTTCGAACCGATCTGAGTATAACTGAGCGAACTGTAAGCAAACAAGGTCAAATCATTTCCCTTTTAAAGTTACATAATTTCCCTTCAACGTCACGGAAACGTCGAGTTTTACTTCAAAAATTACAGAATACACTGTGAGTGTTTTTAATATCTATTTCGATTTTGCGTGAACACATCGTGCGATAATAACATTATTAATGGTGCTATTCTTTATTGTTAATGTAAGACTTTACAGTGCTGTTAATTTGATGCCATTTTCTAACAAATTTAACTTTGCCATAAATTGACACAGAATAGTACTATAAATTCTAATGCTGAGCATACAGGAAATAAGTTCAGACAATAATTATTAGATGCTCGTGTTCAGGTTATTGTATTGTTTTTTTAATTCTTCTGTTGCAAAATCTTTTGCTTATGTAAGAGCTCTGCTAGACACTTTGTCTCCGAGTGAGAACAGTAAATTAAAAGTTGAACAGACAAGATTTGATTTGACAGATCCACCGCGACTTACTGATTGATGGATTAATTTCATTTAAGAACCGCCAATGTGATTAATATGTTATTTACTTATTTGTTGTATTATGATTATTTATTACCGTTCATTAGTCACATACCATAATTCAATGGACGACAGTACAAAGACTATTGTGATATATAAATTGCTACGTTCCAAGATTGCAAACAATAATACAGGGTTTATCCGTCAAGAAATTGGGTCTGGTAAAAAGAATTTATCGAACTTATTGATACAAATTGTTAAAAGTCTTCAAAATAGTTTCCTTGGGCATCGACACACAGCTGCCAACGTGATTCCTATGCTTCGAAAGCTCCCTGGAAGTCAGCTGCCGTAAATTTTTTCGGAGATTCTGTGACAATCCGTTGAATGGCGGGAACATCTTCGAAACGGTGACCTTTCAAACTTCTCTTGAGCTTTGGGCCCACATCGGGGTTGTACGATGGCTACGGCAAGATTGTAACCCCTATCGGGACCAGGTTACAACGGAGGCGATGTATGCTGGAGCATTGTCGTGCTGGAGTATACAACCTTCCTCATGTCAAATTTTCAGAAATAATTTTGTGAACGGCTGTCTTGCATTCGGCGATTAATCTTACACGTGAACGACGGTCGGAGTTCAAGAGATTTTTTTCTTTGGCCACATTTTCGTTCAAACCGTACGTTGAAGGGTGTCCAGATTGCTCCATGTCCTCAACGGTCTTCCGTCCGTTCTTGAACTCACTGAACCATCGGAAGAAAACCTGAATCCTTGACCGGGCGTCATTTATAAGCCTCCAAGGCAAGTGTCTCGGAAGCGGTTTTGTCCAGATAACAGCAAAATTTAATCACGTAGGGCTGCTTCAGTGAACGCTCCATTTCTGACGTTTTCTGCTGTGACAAGAACTCAAAAACAGCTTTTGCGTCACGCGTGATCCTCACTGTGTCAGAGCTTGGATGCGAATGCCGCCTGGTGCGTTGCTTAGCTTCTACTCCCCACCACAAACTCCGCCTCTGGAGAAGCGTGCTGCTGGCAACTGGAGCACCGCGCGGCGGTAATTCTCATTACTTTACGAACGAACCCTGTATAATTGATCCATGATTTGCACGACACCCTTGTACTCTAGACTGAAAGGCAGCAAACAAATTGTTTGCGTTCTTATCGATAATCAATTTGCTATTATTTACTGAAACAGTCACGTATCGATGTTTTTTTTTCGTTATCATAAAATTTTTTATTGTTTTTTTTATTACTAATTGGAAGTTCAGACAGCTGTATTTCTTTTGTATATTTATGTTCTCAGAATTGAATAATCTGTAGTTCAATATTTTTATGTGCACGGAGTTGACAGAATGGACAGATGTCCTTCCTATACCGCATGTTGAAAATTTAAGAAGTTAAGTCATACACTTCACAATTTAATATAAACGGCATAGATTTTATGCGTTACATTGTTTCATTGTTTTGCCACACCATTAAATGATCCGTACTTTAATGAATTTTGGTCACAGATTATATAAACTTATACCGTCACACAAGTCATAAAAGCACAACAATAGAGATACATACTACATTTTCTGCAATTACCTCCTATAAAACAACTATTTTTCACTTCATAATAAATATATACATCTGATTGGACGTGTTCGACCATATTGAAATTTATTTGGTTTGCTTACGAAGATAACGCCTTCTTTGCTGTCTCTGTTGCTCGTATGGTGTTAAACGACAATTGACATAGAAATTACTATTGAATTGGTAAAATCGCATTTTTTTTTTGTTTTACTTTACGCACTAGTATGAAATGAGTACTTTTACTAACGCTATATAGGCAAGGGGTCGCACAAAAAATTAGTTAACGAATGAATGTTGATTAATTGATTTCAGCACCGTTTGACCGATCGCCATGAAAGTTGCCACATATGTATATGTATTTTTTCACGGAGAAGGTTATAATGCTATCCACTTTGTTGTAACTCGCCATTAGAGCCGAAGGCTCCACTACTGTTGTCGCTGCTGTGTATCATCTTAATCGCACGCAGAGTCGCGGGTAGCGACTAGTAATTTATATTTTTAAATACAAATGAATGCGATAATAATTAATATCCGTTGATGTCACAGTACATCCGTGCAAAGGATGTTTTTTGGTTTGCTACAGCAGCAGCCTGACGTGTTTTCCGTTTCAGATAACAGATAACACCTTTTATCAAAGCTCACCATTAACTGCGACAAATTTTCTGTTCTTCATATAAAATTTATTGTAGCGTAGCAACATTGTATCGTAATCTGAGATTGCCCTAATAATTTATTATGAATTCGTCGATGTGTTTTTTTTATATTCACAAATAGTAGTATATTTTCGATTTCCTCGGGAGGACAGTGTGGCCCAGTGGTTAACATGCTGGCTTCTTGACCGGACTGTCGTGAGCTCATCGATATTCTGTGATATCGTTTAGTTTTAAATGATTATGTTTTTGGTGAAATTAAGACGCTATTGACCTAAGTTGTCGAGCGTCTATAATCTACAAGAAATTTAAAAAAATAGATTTCCTAGAAAATATGCAGATTTCTTTTGTTTATAGAATAATAGTATACGTACGTGAGTGAAAATTTTTGCGATGTGATTTTGAATAAAACAAAAAATTGTGCACGGGAATACGTGAAGCAAAGCGCCTATACGTATTTAAAGTAAACGATTATTGAGCAAGCCAAATTTGAAAGTATTTTTAACAAAAATTCGTAAAGAAAAAACTTCAAAATATTAATTTGCCTTCCCTTAACGTACGCAAAGAGAAAATCGCCCAATCTGGCACCACTGTTAATGGCAACTCTTTAATAAAATGTTTTGTGTAATCTGTATTAGAATTTAGCTGAATTTAATTTGTAGAAAAAATTGTATAAACATTTGAAATTATTAAAATTTTCTAATTAAATATTTTGTATATTATATATAAATCTGTAATAGGGAGAATGATAAGTTTATTTGCGTGAAAGAGGAAAACAGTTTTCTTAAACGGATTTTCTGTAGATATTAATAAAACTTTTCTTGCAAATTCTTAAACTGATTTGCAAGAAGTATGAAATATATGCACTTCATTGACGTGCATAAGAAGCGGATTATGTCTGCTAACTCACATCGTACAAAAGATTTAAATTAGATTTCTCAAAAAACCGTTCCAACGCTGCATGCGTCGATTGGGGTTGCTTTTATATCCATTATAATAGAATTGAAACCGACCCCCGGCGGCAATTAATACGAGGGCTGATCAACGTTTCATCACTTTAATATCAACAACAATTTGCTGCGTCAATTTTTTTTATCTTCGACAGAAAAAATGAAAGGTATTATAAGTTTGAATTGAACCGTTTTATTCACAATGTTATCGGATTGGCACAATATGTTTTTTTCTTAAAATCGGTTCATCCGTTTTCAAATGACTTCAAAAGAACAGATTTTTGAATATAAGTATGTAACCAGCTCATATCTGTAGCATGTGTGAACCGATTTTGATGATTCTTTTTCTATTTAATGGGGAATACCTTTAGAGTGACGCCACATAAATTTTACTTAAATCGGTTTAGTAGTTTTTATGTACTTCCGCTGGTTGCGAACCGAAATTTACATTTTTAAATAATGAATTATTTGTAATTTGTATCACTACTGTAACTGCAGTTTATAATTTATAAACGGAGCATTACGAAATTTTATAAAAAATGAGCAATAAAATCCACTAAAAAATAAAAATACCTTCAAAAAAAGTCACTAAAAAGAAGAAAATAATGAAATTTTGAAGTCGGCGCCAATTTTATAAATATAGGTATGTAAAAATGTTTAGTTATTAAATTGACGCCGACCTCAAAATTTCATCATTATTCTTCTGTTTTTAATGACTTTTTTTGAAGAAGGAGGAATATTTTTTTGTAGTTTTTTTTTATTTTTTTCAAACATCACTGCAAAAAATAACACGTCATTTTAATTTTAATTATTACCTTTGTAGACCCAAAAATAATTCCCAAAAAAACCGTTCATTTTAAACGCGTATAGTTTGACCCCAATCATTAACTCAGCGTAAAATACAAAAGTCTGTGTATATTGAATAATATTTTTATTGACACAGACTGTCAATTAATTTTTGTAACACATCCTCGTATAAATTATAACTGAGAAAACGGGAAATACCAAAACGAATTAACGAACTTCTTTCTCGGAGAAAAGTATAATCGGATTCAAAAGCCAATTTAAAACTTCAGAATGTAGTTTTACTTCTTTTTATCGCCCACGTGCGATTAAAAAATACTGAACCGTGTTCATAACTTGTATAGGCATAAGACAATACCACCCACCTTTTCTATTTAGTTAAAAAAAAGAACGCACACCACACGAACCTGCGTTTGTTTGACAGCACTTACGAATGACTGACACGAATGTGTTTTGTTTACGTTGTCATTTGTTTAGGCGCTGCGTCTTTTTTTTTCATTTCGTTTGGCTGTGGCATTTTATTTGTTTGTTCGTCATTCGTTATTCTTATTCTAGGTTTTCACATTGTTGTACTCTACTGTGTGTTATTATTGAAAAGTCTATATTTATGTGTGTTACGTGTTGAGAGGTTAAATTTTATTTACGTCGCATTTTCAGGTGTTAAAAGCAATATAATATTACATTCATTATATTGGACATAACAAGTGATGAATTATTAAATATACCTGATACATTTTTGTTTGACATAACAGATGACATACATTTCATTGTATTGTTTTGTTTGTGTTCCATCATTGTTTTTATTACTATTTTTTTTTAATTTTTAGTTACGTGGTGAATGCAGTAATAGTACACAATCGTCATTAAATTATCGTGGATTTGTGTAGAACTGTTAAGGCTGTCGGAACGCTCTGAATTTTGTTTGTGCTGAGACCCAGCGGAAAGGGGCGAGGTAGGCAAAAGACATATTGTGGGTGTGACCTTCTTTAGCTCTGTCTCACTCAAATCATCCGGACGTTTCAATTTTTGGCTGGTGCCAACTACGAGGCTAAAAAATATTATTGCAAGAATGCCGCTGTCAATTGATTACTCTAATTTTTGGAAATATTTTGAAAATTTAAAAAAGTTTTCCGATAAAGGAAGAGTCACTTTAAGTTTGTGATGGAACAGTTTTGTGAAATAAGTACGAATAAGGTCATAGTGTGACATTGAAAACGTGTGTTTTTTTAGCACAATTAATGTCAACTTTTTTCTAGTAAATCGTACATAAATTACAAAAGTAGTCCAATAGAAACCTAGATTTGTCCTTTATCTTCCTTATAGAGAGAGAATTTTTGCAGAATGTTGACGAATAAGTTTACAATCAGTTGACAGCCGAAGCTCTATTTTTGGTTTAAATTCAGAGCGTTCCGACAGCCTTAAGGCGGTATTTACGAGAGTATTATTCAATAGGTGATGTTTTTATATATTACGTATTTAGAGTTAATAATAATAATATGTGAAACTTTGAGTAAGGAAAAAACCCATGAGCAGTGCGATTACGGGGCTTTTAAGTAGTGTTTTTTTTTTAAATATACTTTGCAGTAATAATTGATGCTCAGTTCAAACTTTGCCTTTTCTAAACCGACGTTATCATAAGTTAGAGTTTTGTAATTTATTTCGTATTTCAACATATTTTGTAGAATATACTTTTTTTTGACACGCTTTACTTGTATGTTTGTTTGTTTGTAAAAGAATCTTTGAACGTGAAATTCACCCATTTCAAAACTTCAAATTAAACTGAAACTTTGCACACTTGTCAAGGACCGATGACAATACATTAATTTAATAAGTTTGTCCCATTATCGTTACTAGGACCTTCAGGATTAACAACTTGAAAAATTACAGCAAGCAAGCTAACACGTGTACAGTGACGTACGTTGCGTTGCCTACCCCATAGATAAATGCAGTATTATTTTTTAGTCTTATAACAACACGCTTTTATGAACTAAAAAATGCAAAATAATTTGACAACAAAATTAGCTTTACTGTAAAAAGCGTGGAGTGCTTAATATCGGTACTAAATTTTTCATTTACTAGCTAATTGTAATCCTAGAGTTATTATGAAGCTTTAAGTAAATAGCAGCCCACGCCTTTTACAATAAAGCTAATTTTGTTGTTAAAATTAGTAAATTTTAAAAATAGCAGTGACATTAATTTTATTCTGAAGTTAACAAATTACGGTAATTGGTGTATAAAATATACAGTGGATGAGGTGACAGCAGCGTGTTTAAATAGCATGTATAAAATCATTTCCTTTTCTGGTCATTACGTCAAGGTCGCCTCCTACGGATTCTCATTCACCTGTAGTTTAGAATCAGGTGTTTTGCAGCAATATAAATCTTATGTCGTACTTCTAAAAGGTGTAACGGACCATTTATACGATACCTCCATAATATATATCTGCAACGGGTCACTGCAGGGCTAAACAAAATCATCCTCCAGAAATCAGTGCCCGCAGTTATACATTTTATTTTACTACTAGCCGCTACTTGCTACTTTGAGGGGTGGGTAACGTAATTCGTACAAAAAAAGGCACATTTTTGTGAAGTTTTTTCGACAACACAGTTGAAATCTATTTATTAAAACCAATGGTAC
Organism: Venustoraphidia nigricollis; assembly: GCA_034508555.1. Lineage (NCBI taxonomy): Eukaryota > Metazoa > Arthropoda > Insecta > Raphidioptera > Raphidiidae > Venustoraphidia > Venustoraphidia nigricollis. Next base: position 1,902,258 of record JAVRKA010000030.1, read on the forward strand.
ATCAAAGTACAACAATTGAAGAATATTTTGTAAAATTTTCATGTAGAAATATTGAAAAATACGGCAATGGCGGCAATTATTTGGAAGCACCTCGGGATAAAGTAAAATTGCGGTGCCCCTCATAACTCGGTGCTGATCATCTGAGATCAAAAAGGAAATTTTTGTCGTTAGATAATCGCTTTCCCCAGGTATTCGCTGGAAGGGTTTTTCGAAATTTCAATTTTTGGGGACACTTTGAAGTGAAAAACGCGATTTTTGCAAAAAAATGGATAATTTGTTATTATAAAATAAAAAATACTGACAAATTCGAAAAAAAACTCTCCGGCGTTACCTCGTAAATTATGTACAAAAGTAATGTTCAAAATTTCAAAAGAATCGGTTTAGTAGTTTTGAAATTATGAAGGGCACCGACTTTGGAAACGTGAGTTGTGGGAAAAACGCTTTAAGTAATTTCTGGTGCGCTGAGTCATGCTTGAGACATACGGTTGCTTAAACTGCTGTATCTTCGTTAGTTTTGATCCGATCCGTCTCAAATTTTTACACAATATTTTTGAATGGTTCTTCACTCAGAAAATCGAACAAAAAAAAATACCTTACCCCTTAACAAAAAAAGTTTGTTCAGTTCGCAGAATATAAGAAAAGTTAATTCTGTATTCCTCGTAAAAAAATGCTCATGCTAAGTTTAATCTCATTCTTTTTTGCGAGTCGTTATTTATTGGATTATATTGGACGCCTACTTCCCTATTTGTATTGGATTTTGTTCACAAAACAAACAAACAGACGGTTACTTTCGCATTTATAATAGTAGAATGGATCTTAAACTTACTTAAAACTTAGAGAATCTTCGGTTCTCGGAGAAGCTTCGTTTTTTATTGTCGAGCATATGACTCCACTTTCCAGTCTTGCCTCACGGAGTTACACTCCGCTCGGCAGCGACATCAGAAAATCTCCACTGTGGCGATCAGAATTATGTCGTGTGATTCTGGCGGCCATGTTTCAAATAATATGAAACGGCTGTTGCACGTCAATCACGAATTTGTAAAATTAATTCAGAGCTGTCAATGGACAGCCCTGCCTGTTCTGTTCGCAAAACGGTGAGGAACTGTTCGAATAGAGGAAGGTGTTCGTTTTCTTTTAATACAGCATAAAATGACGCCAACCTATCGACCATCACATCGTAAGGTAACCGTTGCCAAGGTCGTTTATATTTAACGGATGTCGGGTAGTAATACGTAAACATAAGTGTACGTCTTAACCTTTAAAAACCTTACGTTTGAAGGATAAAAGTATACGTTACGGAAAATATTTATGCAACCAGAACGTTTGATGTAAATCTGTAGATACAATCGGTATACATAATATATTATTATTTCTCAAAGGTGTTTTTGCCGGTATGAAACATCTCCCTTAATTCCTGTATCAAAATTAATGTTTGGTACGCCATTTTGGGAATTATTTTTCTCCCTAAAACTCAACATTCATGTTTTCATTAAAAAATTACAGTTTAAAATTTTTAACAATTTGATTACAGAAAATAACACTCAGAAAAAACAAATGTCGCCATCTGGTTGTCGGTAATATGACATGTAGAGGCTCTAAAGTCTCTGAATAGAACAGAATAAATTAAAACACATGTCGCCATCTGGTGGAAATCTGTTTATTTTAACAGTTGTCGGTAATAATAAGTGACGTAGTGACGCTGACGTGTCTGAATAGAATAGAATAAAATTTATTTACAGCCTATTAATTATAATACGTGACTGACCACTTACGGGTCCGCTAGTATATTATGCTATAACAAAATAAAATATCTAAAATTTCCTAAAATTGGTTTATGGATAGTCTTTATAATTGATGGCATTTACGAAAAAAATTGGTTGTATCTTTATTAGGTCTTAACTCGGGAACTATTGTAGTTTCAATAAAAATTATTATTAAACGTTAATTTTTTTAAAGTCTAACTTAAAATTTGACGTGCATATATCTGTGCAAACAGATAGGGAATTATAAAACCAGCTTTAGTTTATATTAATGTAGGCTTTACAGTATATTGACATGTAAACCTGTTACCTATTTAATTATGCAAACATTCTATAACGGATAAATATTAGGTAAGCTAATTAGCAGTGAATTTTCTCAAATGAACTCGTGTCTCGTGACATTACCTAAGACCAAACTACATGCAATTATATTTATTTACCTCACAACGTATTGACGCGACGTTACGAAGCCAACGTTGATATTTATTTGCTCTCATTTGATGGTGACTTTTTATTAGTGTGTTTAGAAATAAGCTAGTTCTGACAGTTTCGTACATCCGATGAAAAAACGGAAGAAATAAAATGACGAAACCAATAAATAAACAAGAATTCAATTATTGAATAAAGTCTATTCAATTCAGCAATACAATCAATGTGAACTCCACCCCGTCTCAACACTACCCAATACTACTGCATCAGCTTACCTTCACAATATCAATATACGCAGTTTATGTAACATAAAGCATTACACCATTCATAAAACACTGAATAACATTCGTTTAAATACTATAGGTAAAACATTTGTTTATATGTGTGTCCCAGCTTATCAATTTTTGTTAAGTCATTGACACTTGGGGGCCCAGAGCTCAAGCCCTATTTATTAATCCCTATGTAGATCCGCCCCTGGTTCTATGTTTATAATTTATACCCTAAATTATATACTTAGTGTATAACCGAGCTGGGTAGAGTAGTGGTACAGCACTAGACTCGCATTCGGGAGGTCCGGGTTCGATTCCCGACAGGGGCAGATGTGGCTGGGACTTTTTCCTACTGCCTCTCGCCGAGAAACGGTAATTCCTGTACCGGTCATCTTGATTGAGGTTTTCCATAGTTTCCCTCAATTAATTCCAGATAAATATCGAGATGGTTCCTTATTTGAGGCCATCAAATTCCTAGTTCAAAAATTACCTACCTTATCCTAATTTCCTATAATTCCTTCATTCGCCCATTGCTATTACATAAGTTGAAGTTGTAAAAAATGTAGAAAATAACGGAAAGTGGTAAATAGAAAATAGCAATGGTGCGAATGGCGTCTGTTATGACATAAAGTCGAGAAACGGACGTTAAACGCATTATTATTATTATTATTATTATTATTATTATACTTAGTTTATTATTCTACTTATAGCAACCAAATCCAGCTTCGCTTGGGTGCTTTACATAATATATAGATAAACAGTACTCAGAACACAAAAAGATACGCGACGAAGTTTGCTTTATATATTATGTAGTTAGTTTAGTATAGTGGATTCAATCCGATTTGCACTCGGGTGAAATCGGGATGAGAAATAATTTCTGTAAACCTTCTCTAAGAAATTAGCTATCGAATGGTATAAAACCGGTTGGCTGTATAGGTGATTTTCTAAAATACCCGGCAATTTAAAGAATATAAAAATATAGAACTTGTGAACTGTTACAAGTGACTAATTACGAAATTAATTAATTTCAGATTTGACGATGCTTTTAAGTTTTATTATTTCCTCAATTTATTATAATGAAGTACCTACTTACATATAATAATTATGGGTACATATATAGTGAAATTCAACTAAATAGCAACTGCAGGACATAGACCCTCATTAGTGTCTAAAAATGTATTTTACTGCATTCGGATGTCCCAGTTTTTCTCGATTCTCAAGAAACTAAACATCTTATATTGTTTTTACACAAATACGAGTACAAGGAATGTTTTTTTTATATAGCGAAAAATTTCAAAGAGATATTTTAAATAAAAATTATTAATATTTTGAAGTAAAAGTTCTGCAACGTTTAAGGGGAAATAACGCGTTACGTTAAAGGGGAAAAATAAGAGAAACCTTAGCAACGCAGAAATTACAATTTACAATATAAATAACATATACGAGTAAAGAAGTTTTACTTCTCCTGCGAGCTTATGTGAATGAGACTCACACATTTTTAGGGTTCCGTATCTCAAAAGGAACCCTTATGAGATTGCTTCGTTCTCCATTTGTCTGTCAAGATCTTTTTCCCCAGGACGCAAGTTGAAATTAATATCAAATACTTAGCGTGATGTGAAGTTAACCCCCAACCAAGCAGTATTGATTCCAAATAATTTGTAACTATTTGTAATAAACTTTTTAGAATTTGTGACCAAACCATTCCCAAGATATGAGCGATTTCTCGATTCAAACAACAATGGTGACACATTGTTGACTGAATTGAAAAAAAAGGTCATAACTCGGGAACAATTTGGTTACAAATTTTAAAAAGTTGGTTACAAATAGTTACAAATCAAAATAATAAGGTTAGAAATTGTTTCAGACAAGGTTGACGATTTGGGAGGCTACGTGAAGTTAGCCCCCCATTGAGAAACCGGTCATAACTCGGGAACGGTTCGGTTACAAATTAAAAAAAGCTGGTTACAAATAGTTACAAACTAAAATATTCGGGTTACAAATTGTTTGGAAGGAATATTGTTCGGTTGGGGGGCTGATTTCACACGTGTCTAAATACTTAGATCTGCAATTGACAGTCCACTGGATGACGTCATCTCTCCACTACTATATCGAACGGAACGAAGTTACCTTTGTATCGAATAAACTTGATGAATCGATTAAGTAATTGTATAAATTGAATGATCGCTATGAATGTTGTATAATTTCGTATGAACAGGTTTGTATTTGATTTTTGGTTTAATAAAGAACAGTTTAGTTGAGTTGCGAGTGCGAGCGCGAGTTATTTAATACCGAAATATAACATTTATCTTCCGTGAACTGATTTTATAATGTGAGTTATTTATGTTATGTTGGACAAAGATTTAGCGATTTATTTTTGGCGGAAAGTTGATTGACACAAGCGGAAATGCAATTAATTATGTGCGTTCTACTGTTACACTTTGTTTATAATATGTAATCCAGTGTGGTATATTGGCTAGGGATGAGTGAAAATCAAATCAGGTTTCTCATTTCATCATTTAATATACTCGACTCTATTAGAAGGGACCAAAGGAAAGTTACTTACGGTAAGAAGTTAAGTTTTCGTTAATCAACAGATATGGTGAATAAGAGATCCCGTACACCCAATGAAAAAACGGAACTCTTATAGGATCACTTTCGTGTCTGTCCGTCTGTCTCAGCTTATTTTCTCCGAATCTACCAATTTCCGATTTTGTTTTTGAAGTTATACGTTAAGTTATACAACGAACCATGAAGTTAGTTGTTAATTTATTATGAACTAGCGGCCCAGTCCGGCTTCGCCCGGGTGTAAATGTAATATATAGGATATAAAAGATGAGAATCATTATCATTAAATTCTTAACGTGTATTGAATTTGCGTGAATTCAATCGCTTTTATGTTCAAAAATCGAAAAAAAATCTTATTTCCCAAAAAGAAATTTAAAAAAAAAACTTGGAACGTGTCGCGGGACACGCGTTTGGATCGAAGTCCCTTTCGTATAAGACGTTTTTCGTAACGCGTTTTATATAATCTAAAAACATCCGGTATAATCTAAAAACACCCGGTATAATCTAAAAAGACCCGATATAATCTAAAAACACCCGGTATAATCTAAAAACACCCGGTATAATCTAAAAACACCCGGTGTAATCTAAGAACACCCGGTATAATCTAAAAACACCCAATATTTTCTAGCAATAAATATAGCCTCTGTTACTCAGGGTGAATGTAGCTTTCTAATGGTGAAAGAATTTTTTAAATCGGCACAGTAGTTTTTGAGTAGCCTATGTTACTCAGGGTGAATGTAGCTTTCTAATGGTGAAAGAATTTTTCAAATCGGCACAGTAGTTTTTGAGTTTATTCATTACATACACACAAAAATACAAATCTTTCCTCTTTATAATATTAGTGTAGATGTACTACATGTATTGGCAAGATTGAAATCGTCGATAAAGCTGACTCTTGGATGCAGTATAGTTTTACTTTGTATTCGTGCATGGCACGTCTCATTTCTTTGTTACAGTGTGCTGATGGAGTTGTTCACCTATATTATCCAAAGTAAACAAGTACTACTCGAAGTGAACAGACTAACTTTTAACTAAATTTATCATCTCCCTAGACATCCTATTTGCTTTTATCAATGTACATCTTTAACAAAAATGTGAATATCAATAATCGCGATCACGCCAAAGAAGTATAATTTCTGCCGCGCTTATATAACTACATGCACCATTTTTTTTTTAAATGTAAGAAAATTAAAATTCAATTACGCATAAGACTTAAAAGCTTTTTGTTATACCGATTATATTTTTTTTTTAATTTTTCAACCGGAAATTAATTTTTCTAGCAATTTTCTTATCCTTGCGATTTATTCACGCAAACAATACAATTCGTAATTCTATTTCTACTTTTCTCATCACTCATACACGATGCGTTGATGTTTTTTTCTCTGACATTCTGTTGTTTTTGTATCGTGTTTTGTTTTTTTATGCATGAGTCTTAACTTGCTTCTATAATATCCTACCATCTGTTGATAATGTCATTACAGTTGGATGAACCAAAAACGAAAAGAGAAAAATGAATGAACGTCATCTTGAAGTTGTTCTAGCATTAGTTTTTTTTTTCAGTTGTTTTGAGGCGTACTTGTTTTTGCTGTATCTGACATTTCCAACATACGTTACCGTTATGAGAATACTAAATAGCTGTTGTTTAAATATTGCTGATTTTTTTTTGTGTATCTACTTGTATTGTCATTTTCAATTGTTTTTGTTTTATTTTCAGGTGAGTGAATCAGATAATACATACTCATGGTTCATGGTGATTCGTAAGTTCCAATGTTGCTTTTTTATTAAAATAGTTCAGCCCTTTCCAATTATTAAAAAGTAAGAATTCTGATGTCCGTTTTTAAAGTTAAAACAATTTAATTTTTGTCTAACTAACAAATAATTATTGCAATTTTTTTAACATTTAAGTGATTAACAAGTTTTTGGGTAGCTATCTATAAATTCTTTAGGGTCAGGTATAAATGACTTAAGTAACAAAAACCTAGTTTTTAAGCCGGTAATACCAGACGAAAGACGATTACTTAATTAACAAGTTTAGAAAGCATTTGATAAATAAAAAGAAATGATTTTTATAATTAAAAAAAAAGAACTGATAAAGTTAAGGTAGTTGTCGTGGTTAAGGCACACGGTCAGAAAATCCTTAATTTTTGTGTACTTATTAAGGACATGATAATACAATTACCCCGAAAATTTGAAGTCGATCGACCGTATGTGTTCCGAGATAAATTCAATTAAAAATTGGATAATTAACATTAATTGTATACGATCTCTGTAGTTCTGAACCAGTTTCTTATTTATAAAAAAAGAACTAATTGTCAGAAACTTTCCAAAAACTGACAGTCTTTCAATGCATTTGTTATGAGTTTAAAAAAAAATAAGAAAAATGTTTTGACCGTCTAATTATTTATAAATAACGGTTTAAAGTTCAACAATTTATAGAAAAGTATACATGCATATGAATACTGTATGAGTTACGTTTCCACGGGTACAGTCTTGCGTACAAATTATGGACCACTTAGCTACAAGCTAGTATACTTTTGTGACGCGTATAATCTATAACTTTTTGACAATATTGTACCACGACAACTACCTTAACAACTTGCAAACCGAGAATATTCAAATACACTATTATTATAGGTTCTGATTTTTAAGGTGATTGATCCCTCAGATCGTGAAATATGCTCCCGGGAAATTTCGAACTGTGATCGCAAAATTCATTTTATTACTGTTTTTAGTAGCTGTGATCACACAATATGGCTTGTTGTTTAAAAATATCAAAAAACATATATTTTTGTCCTAAAAAATCAATCAAACAACATGATATTCCCTAATATTTCTTTATAGCACGTCACGAGATTTCAAATTACGGGAAGGTAAATTAATATTTTGAAGTTTTTCTCTACGAATTTATGTTCAAAATGCTGACAAATTTAGCTTGCTCAATATATTTCTCAAATATTTTTTTTTCTGTACAAATATATGTGTAAAACTTTATTAATTTTCACGTTTTTACCTGATTTTAAATCGTTTATTTAGATCAAAATAAATTGTAAAAACTTGGCTTGTAAGAATCAAAGATGGAATAAGATTTTTCATAGAAACTAGAGATTTCGGAAACGTAAGTGCATTTTACATGTATACACGCACATCTATCTGCTATGCAGGTGAAAAAGGGGGCATATTGAAGAGCTGGTAAACAGTCACCTTATTATTTACAACACTTATTTCAAAGAAATTGCAACTTAATTTTAATAAGCGTAAACCGTGCTTTAGTTTAATAAAGAAGTGAAATAGTCCATGAAGAAAGCTATATGTCAGTTGTGCTTCGTCAGATTGTTGAATCGTTTTAATTCGGTAACCGTTCGGTGCGTTCGTTAAGGGCGTTCGATGTGACATCCATTACCATGTCACATATGTTATCTTAATCGTCTTTAACGTGATAAATGGGATTTGTGAACGGTCATACAAAAACTGTTTATTTAGTGCGTTCAGAGACATGCTTGAAGCTTCAAAAGCATTAATTGTTCACGTTATTGCATTGTTCATAGCGCTAGACTGCTAGCGGGTGTGCTCTATCTTCTCCTGCTTTCTATTAATAAAGCTCAGGCGAAAGTTTAATGCATTTTGCTTTACTGAAAGTCAAGTGTAGTGATACTGAATTAGCAGAAAAAAATTATAAGGTGTTATTTAAAAATTATTGACATAAGAAACGGACATTAAACTTGTTATTATTATTATTTGAAAATTATTTTCAGCAAGACGAATTCTATAGAACGGAACCATATATAGATTGTTTTGAGTTCATAATTACTTTGAATACTGCGAACAGCAGTTGTCGGTTAGTCTGTACGTGCGTACGTCCGAACTCTACAGATCACAATTTGTCACGGATCATTTTCAATTATTTTTTTAAATTTTGGTTATTGAGATGTGTGTTTGTTGGTTTCCGAAAAGTTATTTTCAAATGAGATGTTTTTAGTACCTATACTAGTTTCAGTTTAGTCGTTTACTACGTTTAAAAATATCTGTTTTAATTTTATGAAGTTATAAGAGTCAATTGGTCTCTGAACAGCCTACAAGTGTACTTCCGCGTTTGTACTTAACATCGGTAGACAGAAGTGTTTCCCTTGCCTAAAACTCTTTTAATCTAAAAACAGATCCGGAACTTGTGTCAGTCATTGATCTCTTAAGTCCCCTCTTCGTTTCCTGTTTTGTTCTAAGCCCTCCTTCAGGACAGCATACTCCGACCAACGTGTCTAAGTTGACATGCGCATAACACGTTATCGTGAAGCGACGCTAAGGCGATCCGTAACAAAGCTCGAAGATGGGGAAATGTATTTTTACAGACGCAACCGTGAATTAGAATTATTTTCGCCCATGTTATAAAATAATAATTAAGGATATTAAGTACTTGAAAATATCAACGAAACTTTGCAACATTTGAAATCGTAACATCTGTTTATTCAATCTGTCCAAGTACCCAAAATCGTTAATCGTTAGATGCAACCATGTTTTAACTTCATTTGTATACAAATTTTTAATTATGCACTAAAACTTTTATAAACTTAGAAACAGTTATTACAGCGAGTTTTATGATATTGATTCAATGAAGATGAGCACTTCCAAATGCACCGCTAGGGGCGCCAGCTATATAACGACCTCAGTCTGTGAATAGTTCATAGCAGTGTGTGCAAAATAAGTTTATCTCAGATAATAAATCATTGACAGTACTGTGTTTACCAATTTTCAAATTATACTGGTTTTGTATCCTGAACTGAAAAATAAGTGGTTGCATGCCATCAGGAGGGAAATAACCTTCAATGTAAATGCTGAGACAATAGTTTGTGAAGCTCACTTTACTAAAAAAGATTTTGCATCTCATAGAAAAACTAATTATATATTATTTTTTAAGAAGGAACACGTAAATAATGAAAAGCAATCATAATTTAGGTCGTTATGTACCTGCTGCCATCTACGTTACGCTTGTCATGTATCCACGTCCATTGAGTTTGATTTATTTGTTTGCTTGAGTTTGGAAAATTAGTGGCGATATTTTTAAATTTACAACGGCACTCAATTTTCCCCAAAGCTTAAACATTTCATTATTTTCATTCTCTTAAATTCTCCCCTAAAGTTCTCAAATTCAACTAAACTAAGGGTGAAATTTCCTCGATCTACCACCACTGCTGGGTTTTATTATTCTCCCGAATATGCCATATCTTTCTCACTCTTCACCATTAATATTTTATCACATATCTGTTACATGGAGATCGTAGGGTTGTATAAGTCCAGTAAGACAGTAAAAGCTTGAATCGGATTAAAGTCGTCTGGTAAATAATATACCTTAAGATGGTGAAATCCGACTGGCGCCTCTCTCTCTTTCTATCGGTTTGTTAAAGAGACAGATGATATCTTCGATAACAAATGAAAGACAAACGCGTTTCTACAAGTGAAATATTACTGAAGCAAGGGAAACCCGTTGTTTGTACCGATTTTGTGAAATTGTAAAAGGCTTGTCAGCGAATTGAATGAAATTTTATTTGTATGAGATCTGAATGCCTGATACATTTCAATAAAATTCTATACTTAAAGTTCCGTGTTTTGCATTATGAATTATGATAAATTGAATCATAACTCAAGTCTTCATGGGAAAAATGAATTTTAACAAAATTAATTTTTAGTTAGATCCTCTGTTCATCTTTGAAAAAATAGTAAACTTGTTTGATATCGATGGCTAAAATGTAAAACCTCGTAAGTAGATTTAGACTAATTTTACAGGAAATGCGAAAAACATTCTATAAAATCTTAGGAAATTTTGTTTGGCATGCAGTTTAGACATTAATTATAAGTTATAATTATAACTTATAATTAATGTCTAAACTGCATGCCAAACAAAATTTCCTAAGATTTTACAGAATGTTTTTCGCATTTCCTGTAAAATTAGTCTAAATCTACTTACGAGGTTTTACATTTTAGCCATCGATATATATTTGAAATTATTTTTTTTTTTGTTATAAATTTAGATGTTAATGTAAATATTTGTTTTTTAATCAGTGAATCATTATAGTATAGAGATAGACCAAGGGTGGGCAGCCTTTTTTATAATATGAGCTAGATAAATTTTACGTTTTTCCGCGGGTCGTAGTCATTAATTGATACCTTCTTGTGACCTGTAATTTTTTAGTCTGCAAATATGAAATTAATAAAAATAGTTTTTTATTGTTAAAAAAAGAGACTACCCAAATAGCATGTTTAACATGAATGATTACAAATAGTGCTTATAAATTTTGTAATCACTGTGACCCCGTAAGAACCGTACCTAATTAGAACACACTAATAATTTGGAGTTCAGATTTTTTAATTTACTGTGCAAACTCTATATAGGCCGACGCTGAAGGGACTGCGCATTTTCTGGCATTATAGATAGTTGTCGTTATATGGAGAGAAAGAAAAAAATATTGTTTTACTATTATAGTATTATTTAGTAATAACGTATAAAATTTACAAACAAACATTACGCTTATTGCGTCTTCATCTGATGGTTTGGGCTATGCCAGTATTTTAATTGTATTTTCTTATGTATTTTATTTATATTTTGGGATACTGTGGGATCAACTTGGTTATGCAAAAATTATTTTATTAGTTCTTATCAATTTCGGCAACTTAGAAAGCACCTACAAACAGTAGGTGCTTTATAAGTTGCCGAAATTACTTGCTTTATAAAGACACACGATCGTTATTTAGAATGGGTGTGATAATACATAGAGTGGACAACAATGCAAACCAACCAAAGTCGAGTAATTTCGACGTTTTAGGGAGTTTGACATTAAATCGAGTGCCGTTACATGGAGTTTATACTGTATTTATCACTGCCATTATAAAATAAAAATGACGTTGAAACTTAAAAGAGTTTTAACTTTAGATGAACAAGGAGGAAGATGTGTTCTGTTCTATTTTCTCTTTTTTGTGCCACATTTTGATATCTTACAAAATCTGTGTAACAATTAACGTAGCTAGTAGATCATGTGATCAATATTTGCCATTTGTTTAATAATACCAACTTATACATTCGTAACTGTCGCTCGTACAAATGATTCTTATAAATCAACCGTACTGCAGGGTCACGACTTCAATCTCTGCCATTCAGCCATAACCACCGCGACCGCGATGTTATACCACGATACAGTGAAGAACAGAGATAATGTTTGCGGATATTTCAAAAATTACTGTTTTGTCTTTTTGAGTTACTGACGCATCATTGTTTTGTTTCGAGTTTCATGAGCTACATTTCAAAAAACTTGATCCAACACGGACCAGACAAGCCTGTTCGCGAAGGTAGCTATGCTATTTAATGGATTAGCGCATCTGCAACTAGAGATGGGATATTTCGAGTGAAAATTATCGAAATATTCGATTATTAAAATATCTCGTGATGTATCGAGAGGCTATTCAAAATCATTCGAATGATTTTTATATCTACGAGTTATCATACAATCTTTAGGAATATAAGTATTATTACCCTTAGTGATGAACAAAATTGATCTTGGTTTTGGTCTTGCAAAAAAGCAAGACTTAGACCAAGACTTCGTTTACACTAGCAAGACCAAGGCCGAGTATGTAAGACCAGGACGAAGACCGAGTATGCAAGACCAAGACCAAATATGCAAGACTATTGCTAAATAATATGACTCTCTCAAGTCTCATAATCTAAAATGCATACGTTATAATAATTATGTCGAATGCACTGTGTTTTCACTAGCATCCTAACCACTCGAGATGCTCCTATGCATTGTGCAGTACTGAATACGATTTATCTGCATCTGTACTATCTTTCAAGACTGACAATCGAAACCGAGAGCAAAATTCATTCGAGAGTTGAAACATTAATTCACGGATAGTGCCAACACACGTATTATTATGACACATCAGCTGAATGATTCGATTATAAAAATCATTCGAATAGCAACCTTTCGATTATCAAAATCATGCGTAAGTATAAAAATCATTCGAATGATTTTGTATAACCTCTCGAGACATCTGGAATAGTTCGGCAATTTTCACTCGAAATATCTCATCTCTACAGTGATGTGCATAAAATTTAAAAAAACCCAGGTCGCAGTGCCAAAACCCTGCCGACAATATAGTGTATTTGCTAATACAGGCAGTGTGGCTTTATTATGCAAACTTAAGTTGGGTTTTCGCCAAAATAAAAAAATTGACTACTTAATACACCCCTTAAAATAACATTGTTTTTCTTAATTGCAATAATATTATCAATCGAACCTCTATACCAAATTATATGCAACTTTCAGTAAATAATCTGCAAACTAGTGTTTTCATAAAATTTGTAAGTCCGGTCCTGTCGGGCCGATTTTATTAAAATTTTAGGGGCACTTTTTAATTGCTACTAATGGGTTAAATGTCAATTTTGAAACGATTCTGAGAATTTTTTCGGTATTTTGGGGCCCAAAAACATTTTTCAACCCCTAAAAACTACCCTTAAAATGGTCCGATTACGCCCATTTTTAAAAATGGTGGCAATGTGTTTAGAAGGTTATGAAACGTCGAGAAATTTTGGTCCGACCCCTAGGTCCCGTCATCCGACCGACGCCAATAGTGTATGTTGCCATATGGCAAATACACTAATAACAGCTGCTTTATATTTTGTTCTTCACTGTACGCTAAATATTTTTTACGTATTTGCCGCGTGCACAAGTATCTATTCAATCAATATCCAATATGAACGTGACATCGACTTTACTTGTATCTTAGTTATAATGTTAAGAATTGATTAAATTTTCATTTTAATTTCGAATGAATTATTAGTTACTGGACGTACAATATATAAGTAAAATAGCATACGTGCGTTGTAAATGTTGAAATTGAAATATTGGCGCAAGCGCACACTGCCGAACTTAACAACAGCTGCACGATCAGCCGGATTCATTTCCAAACGAATACAAATTGCATTTGGAACGGCCACACACAGAAGTAGCAAAGCTTGTAATCGGAAATAAATCGCTTGATGCCGACCGTTCTGTATGTTGCTGTGAAATTGACCCTGTATGACCTTGTAGTTTGTTTTAACTTGCTCATGTTAGTATCTGGAAGACCGAGCTTAGATCGGACCAATGGAAGGTTTAAAGTTTTTGACATGTGAGAAAGAAAGTTTATGAAACATTAGAGAAAAAAGATTCAAGAATACATCTTACATTGTTATTTAAATAAAAAAATTGGATGTAAGCCGAACATATTCGTATTTGGATAATATTATATAATAATAATGCTTTTAACGTCCGTTTGTCGACTTTTATGTCATAACAGACGTCATTCGCGCCATTACTATTTTCCATTTCACCAATTCCCGTTATTTTATACATTTATAAAACTTCAACTTAACTAATAGCAATGGGCGAATGAAGGAATTATAGGAAATTAGGATAGGATAGGTAATTTTTGAACTGGGAGTTTGATAGGTAATCGGTAATGGCCTTGAATAAGGAATCATCTCGATATTTATCTGGAATTAATTGAGGGAAACCATGGAACACCTCAATCAAGATGGCCGGTACAGGAATTATCGTTTCTCGGCGAGAGACAGTAGGAAAAAGTCCCAGCCACATCTGCCCCCGCCGGGATTCGAACCCGTACCTCCCGAATGCGAGTCTAGTGCTGTCACCACTAAGTACTCTACCCAGCTCGATGGATAATATTATATAGTGGCAATAGTAACAATTGGTTATCATACGAGAGAAGAGCCCGTGAATTTTTGCCAGTTCTGCTACCCTCTAGTTGCATCATTGCCAGGAGGAAACTATTTTTTATAAGATATAACATTAATACTGAGATATAATTAATTGAACGAATTGGTTTTGTAAAGCGAATGATAGAAACTGATTCAAATATTTATAATTTTAATAATTTTGACTCAGACAAAAATACCTACGGTTAAATTCACAGCCGAAAGTTAAAAGACAAAATACATTTTTCAATATTTATAAAATTTTAAAGCTGATTGCCCTAGAAATACAGGAAATAGTTTTTATATTCTCTCTAATTAACTCCCATTTATAACTCATAATTTTAGAGCTTTTTTTATAGACGTTTTAATTAATCTGTCTGTTTGCAAAATTATTTTATATCGTCTTTTTTATTACACGTATAGAATCTTAAATATTATCAAAGATTATGGATCCATAAAACACATTATTTATGCATTTTATATATTTAATAATTATTATAAATTTATAAACCACTAGTTTTTGCTTTGACCTTAAATAATCAGACAAGGTAATAAAATTTCGATAAAATGTGTACCAAGTAAATCCGTGTTTTGACCTTTTATTAGTGTTAGTTGAATTTTTGATCATTTAAAAGTGAGAAAAATGAAAATGCGTTGCTGTAGCTAGAGTTGAATTTAAGGTCGGGCAGCGGTAGTTACAGATACAGCGGAAGTAAAAATTTTACTTGGTCTGATCTAGTCAGTCGATTTTCGTCGTACTTGACTTATGAGTGAGAGTGAGTGAGGTAGTATTTGATTGTCGGGAGGAGGTGATAGATAGATGAAAGCAAAATATTCATTTATTCAGGTTTATATTATTTTTCCAAACGTATTATGTTCAATATAATAATAAAAAGTCCTTCCTTAAAATAACTGAATTCTTCGATTCGTCATATTATAAAAAATGCGAAGGACTTCATTCAGGTTAACTGACTAACTATGGTATTTTTAGGGTTTCGTTATTCCGTACCTCAAAAGGAAAAAAGGAGTCCTTATAGGATCACTTCGTTGTCCGTCTGTCTGTCTGTCAAGACCTCTTTTCTCAGGTATCAAATTGAAATGAATTCTATTAAATACTTAGATAAAAATGATTTTTCGGGAAAAAGGACTATTTATAAATAAAGTCCTTTTTCCCGAAAAATCATTTTTATATTAATTACCAAGGACAAAAAAGAAAAAACCCGGGTCCCAGTGCCAAAACCCTGCCGACAATATAGTGTATTTGCTTGTATAGGGCCGTGAGGTTTTATACTTTTATTATGTGAAATTCAGTTTGTTTTTGGGCAAAATAAAAAATTTAACCCCTTAATACACCCCTTAAAATAACATTTTTTTTCTTAATTGTAATATTATTATCAATCTAACGCCTACACCGAATTAAATACACCCTTCAATAAATTAGTCACTATCTGCAAACTAGTGTTTTCATAAAATTTGTAAATCCGGTCCTGTCGGGCCGATTTTATTAAAATTGTGAGGAAACTTTTTAATCACTACCAAAGGGTTAAATTTCAATTTTGAAACGATTCGGAGAATTTTTTCGGTATTTTGGGGCCCAAAAACAGTTTTCAACCTTTAAAAACTACCCTTAAAATAGCCCGATTAGGCCCATTTTAAATAGGCTTCTTGCGGTGATGGATTTCAACATGTGGCCCAAATTTCGTTGAAATCAATTAACTCTTTCGAAAGTTATCGCGCGTACACACATATATATATATATATATATATATATATATATATATATATATATATATATATATATATATATATATATACATATATATATATAAACATTTTTAAAAATGGTGCCAAAGTGTTTAGGAGGTTATGAAACGTCGAGAAATTTTTGTCCGACCCCTAGGTCCCGCCATCCGACCGACGCCAATAGTGTATGTTGCCATATGGCAAATACACTAATAAAGTCAATTAAATACTTCGGTCTACAATCAAAATCAAACTTCTAAGTCAACGTAAGCAAAAGATACGGCCGTTTATGCCGCAAACACTCGCTAATTGGGCGATTTTCTCTCTGCGTACGCTTCTTAATTTAAATTTGGGCGACAAATCGCAAATTAGGCTCTTTTCATTTCTTAACACTGGCAACGATCTAAAACTACAAAATTAGATATATCTGTTGGCAATACTAATTAAATTTATTTTTTTGAGTACCGCATTGATTCTGGAATTACCTTACATAATTACATTAAAACACTATTTTTAGTTCTAAACCACTCACTTTAAAAAAAATATATATTTCAGATTATGCGACAAATTCAAGTGTACCAATAGAATATTTTCAAATTTATAGTTGGGCGACTATTAAGAATATTTTGCGACTTATAATCACAGATGGGGCGACTTGATTAAAAATTTTCTGGCAACTCTGCTCGCAAGGGTATACTTCCCGTTGACCTATAATCATGAAATTTTGCATGAAACAATGTCTTATAGTCAAGTAAAGGGAACAATTCGAAAACCGTAAATTTGTAGTTACATCACAAAAAATAACTTTTTTTACAAACGTCAAAATAGTGAACAACAACAAAATTCTCTTTTCCCGTAAGCAATGTCATAATTTGACGACGTCAGCTGTTTTTTTTTCCGTGAAAAAACATGCGAATATCACGGAAATTGTTCTGATGCCCTCTGGGATTGCAATATGTGTGAAAGAAACCTTGATTAGTTGAAGAATGTAGAAATTCTTGGAAATTATTTCACTTTGAACCTCTCTTGCAGCGCTTCATTTCATTTCAATCGACCTGCGTATCAATATGTGGTTAGCAATGAATTTATAACTACTCTAATATAATATAATACACATAAGTATATATACGTATTGTATATTGTTATTATTATTTAATGAATCATATTTTTTGCTGAAATAACCTCGTAATTAAATATATCTGTATTGATTTCAAAACCACACCGACAAAGAATACATAATATAAGAGGTATGTTGCAAAAAAAAAAAAAAAATGAAAAACAAAGCTCAAACGAGCGTTTCCTGATTTTCTTGAGTGTTTAACACATATTTTGTTTGCATAACTGGTCTTTAATCTATTAATATTGCTGTATAATTATTCTATTATTACTTATTCAATGCATTATTGTTCTCAAGTTCGCAACTGTTGAATATAAATTATGAATTTTCAAATACCAGATTATTTTTGAAGTAAAACTTCTTTTGGCACTTCAGTATTTTTTCGTTCTATGAAACTTCTATCAACATTTGAATCATTTTGTATAAACTGGTCCATAATTTACGTTATAAGTAGTGGCAAAATTTTTTTTAGAAACCGCGTAATACTGCAACAGCGTTAAGCAGGTTCTTTCTGAAAGTTTCGTCGGAACCATTTTTTACGGTCGCCGCTCTTACTATTATACTACGCAAATATAGATATTCATACATGCAGAAGTTATTAATTAATGACCAATAATTAATTCGGATTAACAAAACTTCACTGAATAATTTTTAGTAGGTAATTATGAAACTAAATAATTAATAAACGATGCTACATGTTTAGATCTTGGTTTAAAAAAATCGATAAACGTTTTTTCTATATTTGTTAGTAATAAATGGAAAGTATCTTTCTCACGTGCTACATCAATCATTTATTATTGTGTTCGGATTTCACTGAAACTTGGTGGGCGTTTGAACATGATTATAATAATATTTATTTACGACAGAACAGCTTAATTACAGTTCGGCCATCTGCATGTTTATATAACCATGGCTGCAGTGTTAAAGAGAAGGTCTATTGACGCAATGTTGAGAAACGGGACGTAGGGATGTCTGAAGTGCTAAAAAGTATCGATATATATCGTATCGATATTTTTTTCAGGTATCGATATCGGTACCGATATAGTTTTTTAAAAATGTCTATATATTGGTATAATTTTAAAGAGAACATTGGCACTCGAAGAAATTTACTATACATATTGGCTAGCTTAATATACTCTCACATAGCAATTAACGGACATTATTTCTAATAAATTAAGTAATAAATAATTATCTGAAATCAAAAACAACGATCAGATTTTTTTTTGTTTATTAATCAAACGTCTAATACATTTAGGAGCAGATAATTTTAGAGATTAATCGAACAATTAATAAAGCCAGGGATGGCGAACCTATGGCATGCGTGCCAGAGGTGACATGCGACAGAAAATTGATGGTACAGCATGAATTGAGGTGTAAATCGAAATATTCTAGATGTAGAAATGAAATGAAATATTGCATGAATAGAGCTATTTTAACTTATTTTATTATTCCGAAAATATCGAAAAATCCGTTGAAAAAGAAACATATTGTTTTTGGAACGAACTTAAAAGTATGTTCCAAAAACATATGTAAAAACACATGTTTCTTTTTCAGTGGAGTTTTCGATATTTTCGGAATGATTAAACACCCATAGTCAGTCGCGGTAGTGTACATATAAATGTTGCTACTGGAAAAAAATATCGGTTTTCGATACTCGAAATTTTATATCGATGTAACGAAATATTAAATATCGTCCAAAAATATCGATATATCAAATAAAAAATATCGTTATATCAAATAAAAAATATCGTTATATTGATATTTTTTCGATATCCCTAACGGGACGAATCTTATGTTCGATGCGGATAAAACAGTATTCGACGGTAAACTGTTTTTTGAAGTTATGCTTCTTTTGGGTAAAATTTTCTGTTACAGAAGCACGCAGCATGCAACGAAAATGAGACACTATGAAGTTAGTTGTTAAAGTAAACATGCTAACTTTTAACTATATTTATCATCTCTCTAGACATCCTATTTTATTTTGTCAATGTACATCTTTAACGAAAATGTGAATATCAATTATCGCGATCACGCCAAAGAAATATAACTTCTGTCGCGCGTACATAAATACACGCGCCCACGTTTTTGATAAAAACGTTTTTATGTAATCTTTCTAGTATTAACGTTGATTACTATGTTTTAATTAGGTACTCTGCTTAATAATGAGTTAATTTATCTGTTGAGAGAATTATCTATTAGTGTAATATTAAAAACACGTATGTAAATTTATTGGAAATAATTATGGTTTGTATACAATGTAATAAATGTCCAGATTTTAATTTGGCAGATTACCAAACTGCTTGATCTGGAGTGCATTTTATGCGTCCTAGAAAAATTAAATATTGTCGTTAAATATTTTAAATTACTATTTAAACTTGATTAAGCAACGGGTACTTAAACACATTTTTTACAAACGACTGAAATAAACTTACATTTTTATCGGATAATATATACAATGGAATCAACCTACAAATAATTGGCTTTTAACGGACACTTTTTACTAAATGCATATGAAAGTATGTATCGTACTTATATCAAAAAAAATAATTTTTAAAAATTTTGTCTGTTAATTCCGGCTAATCTCCGAAACGGTTGGGCCGATTTTGACGGGACTTTCATTGGCAGATAGCCGATGTTATGAGGAGTAACTTAGGCTATTATTTTAGACTAGCTGTTACCTGGGACTTCGTCTGCGTTGTTTATTATATTAACAACGCAGACAAACTCGCGAGCATCAGCTAGTATGTTATATAACATATTATGGAGTGCGTTCATTAAATATTTCGGTATTGATCATTTTGACCTTGTATGTCTATTAATGCAAATAACAATGCAGAAAGAATAGCTACTTATTCATCAGATCACGTGATAATAATTATTATTGCTGACAGTGACGGTTCGTTAATAAGGTATATATTTTTTTACCACATATCAACTGTTATGATGCATTTTATTATTTTACTCTTTTGTTTCTTCTTACAATAGAGTTTTTATTAACAATACCGGCACGGAAACTGTATTATAAGAAGAAAGATAATATATAGATGATATAGATTATAGATAAAAATCATTATCATAAAATTCTCAGTGTGTATTATATTTGCGCGAATTTAATCGCTTTTAATTGTGAATGTTCAAATCTCGAAGAAAAATCAAAATTAGCAAAAAACAAAAAAAAAATGTAGTGAGAAAGTTCTGTGCGTGGGGATGAAACGACACCCTCCATTCAACGATACTAGTATGAGAAGTATCGATACCGTATTATGAGTACTTAGTAGTATCGATTCATCCCTATCTGTGCTTTAACAGAAACGGCTTTTAGATCTCAAAATTATTTCCATTTTTATGCGACTACACTTCTATAATAGTTTGTTATAATCGGAAAATATATTGCGAATTTTAAACTGTTATAATTCATCATTTTATGAAGAATCCAGTTAATGGTTAATCAAATTTCAGATACCGTCAAAAATAAAAATTCTCTATAAAAAGAATACCATTCAAATGTCATCTGTAAAAACAATTTTACAGATAATATTGTTAGAAAATTTATATTATGTAAGTTTTGATTATCAACCACAATAAAAACTTCTCGCTTTGGTATTTTTGTGCTTACTCTACCACTGAACACTGGGTAACTATTATTTTAATGATCGTGTATTAAAACAAATTAAATGACATGAAAAGATATTTATAGACAAGACGTACTCCTCATTAAAGTTGAATTGATCGTATATTTAAAGTTTTATGTTGGTGTGTTTCCTATCGAACTAAGAAAATTCGCTTTACAAATATCGAATGCTGTTTTAAAAATTGTCTGTGTTCAAAAAACAAAATCGCCTATGTTAGTTAAAAAATGAACTTAATAAAGGTTGAATCCTCGAAATCATTCATGCTGGGTTGCACAAAACGTTGTCAAAAATAGTATATCACAAGAGCTTCGCCGCGGGCATCATGTCGCGCAGTGCAGGAATTTCAACTTTCTGCCCGTGTGGTGCATACTATTTTTCTGTATACTAAAAGTACGTACTTTCACCATTATACAAAAAGACTAATAACTTTCAAGTGATCAATTTTGAGGTTATACGCAATAACAGCTATGAGCTACTACTGACTTGCGACAATCTCACGGACCAGTCTGCACGAAAAAGCTTTTTCGTCCCGCTCTTACTTTCTTTTGACCCGCTGTTATAGATGGCGTGCGAGTAATTCCAGCATAGCATAAATGTTAGGTTTTCTGCAAAATAGAAACCCAAAGCACGTACTTTCGACCAGGTATAAAGAAAAATAGTATATACCACACGGCCAGAAAGTTAAAATTCCTGCCCTTGCGGTGTTTAATATACTATTTATTGATTAACAGTACGAAGTTTAAATTAGGTTAATTTCAGACCAGATTTGTTAAATTTCCAAATCTACTGACTGTATAATCAGTCACAGGTATTAATTATAAGATATTATAGATATGCAGTCCGTGAGCAGTAGATTGCAGTTTGTTTAAAATGTAAGTGCTAAAAAGTATTTCACACTTAATAATCAGTAGCTATTATAATAATTTCGTAAGATCAATAAAAATGATTAATGTTTTATTGAAAAGCACATGACTGGTTTTGTCCATATACATAATATTTGCGTATCGACATAATGGACCTAGTTTGGGCGCACTTTCTGTTAACCTCCAAACTAACTCTGACCCCAAACAATACAATGACCATGCTGTATACGATTCTGCGGTGTTCTAGAATGGTTCACAGTTTTGGAAGGCTAAAAAATTCTAATAATTTTTAAATGTGAAATAGGGTCGTCCCACGTATCAAAAATTTGATAATTTTGAACTCAATGCATATTATTCCTCGTGCATAAATAATGTAAACTAACTTTTTCGTTCTTATATCGTTCATTTCTATAGCAAACGAGACTTAAAATAATATCTATATTTTAAACATTTCGCGTAAAGCGCCATATGGAGTCTAGTCACACTTCTTCAACTATAGAAAGAGATGTATATGAATTATTTTCAATGCGGTTCGCAGAGTAGATGGCCGTGACATAGGAGATCTGTAGTCATCCAATCATAGGCTGAATTTTATTTATGATTCTATGCTTAGAAATTCAATTCCTAAATAATATCAAAACTTGGTTTCGATCCTTTCAGTCGTGAGTCGGTTGACCTGAATCATGCTCACTTACGGACGAACAGACTTTTCTTTCCAAAAATATGTTTGTTGGACTCGGGGGACTTGACTAAAAGTCATATGGGAAGAATGGTACATACTTCTAGTTTATTTAGCAGTAAGATCACAGATTGAATAAAATTTTTCATAGAAATGAGAGATTTTCACACATCCAAGATAGAGCTATGCAGGTGAAGAAGAGAGCATATTGAACAGCTGATACTCAGTAAATTTCATATTCTAGCGGTAAATCCTAGAATTTCCGATAATTCTAGAACGGTCCTTCAAGATAAGTTATCGACAAACATCCCAGCCCTATATATATAGAATAGTTTAGAATAGAATTTTATTTGTCACATTTAAAAAATTGACAAAACGTCATAACATTATTTTGTGTTTAAAAGAAATCCTTAAAGTTCTAGAGACATATTTCCATCAGTTGCTTTTTGACAACTTTTTTAAAAACATATTCCGAAAGGGAACGCGTTTCCAAAGGTAAGGCATTAATTTTTTTTTAACAGAATGAAAAGGTGCTCATATAGCTCGCACCACTTGTATTGTGAGAGTATTTAGACGGATTAATTAACAAAACACGTGAAAACGTCGTTTGACATACCCAATTATAACGTAAGAACTTCAATACGTAATTGCACACTGTTTGATGTGTATTGTATGTAGCTGTATAGTATTATTATTATGTGTATAGGTATTAGGTATGTATTTAGGTAATATTCGTACATAATATTAATATCATATGTGTTTCGGTTCATTATCTAAACCGGTGAGATTTTCGTGTGGGCGGAAACTGGAAAGCAGTGTGTGTTCTCGTCCTTGGTTTTGCATAATATAAAACGACCATACGAATACAAGATGTCTCAAGGTATTTGAGACATAAGATTTTAGCATAGAGCTATGATATTTTGTTAATATTTACTCCTCGTTAAAGGTTTTGGCTAATTTTTAGGGTTTCGTACATCCGATGAGAAAACGGAACCCTTATAGGATCACTCTCGTGTCTGTCCGTCTGTCAGAGCTTTCGGGTTAAATTGGAAAACAGCGTTTAGCTGAACTTCGCCCTTTGCTTCAACTCATTTGATAA
Organism: Venustoraphidia nigricollis; assembly: GCA_034508555.1. Lineage (NCBI taxonomy): Eukaryota > Metazoa > Arthropoda > Insecta > Raphidioptera > Raphidiidae > Venustoraphidia > Venustoraphidia nigricollis. The sequence goes on from JAVRKA010000030.1 coordinate 1,926,153, forward strand.
AAAAAAAAAAATATTATTATTATTATTATTTTGGAAATTGTTGCGTCCATATTTTTTTTCAAACATATACAATTAAGTTAGCAGGAAAGTGGACAAATTGATGTGAATCAATAAACCAATTATTAATTTAGCGACGTTTCGGTCATTTATTTGACCTTCATCAATTTGTCCACTTTCCTGCTAACTTAGCCTGATGAAGATCAAATAAATGACCGAAACGTCGCTAAATTAATAGTTGGTTTATTGATTCATTCAATTTGTCTACTTTCCTGCTAACTTAATTGTATATTATTATTATTATTTTCTTCGAATCTACTGGACGAAAAAAGTAGAACTTTGGTAGATATATAGAGTTAGATGACCCAATCACGGACGTATAGCGTAAATCAAATTTTGAATTTGGGAACCAAATTAGAAAATTAAAAAAAAAATTTTCAAGTGCATCATGTGACATATTAATGCCAGTAGAGAGTAGTGGAGTTATACTTTCAATCACATAAATCGAACCTGCTCTACCGTGTGTAAAAAAGTTAACAAAAAACTTTAACGGGGAGCAAATATAAATCAAAATATTGTTAAAATATGTTTAAATTCTATGTCTCAGGTAGTGTAGGACACACTGCATATAAGTATCGCGTATTCACTTACAATACGTAGCACATATATGCGCGCTGTTCCATAAAATCTTCGCGAATCTAATAGCAGGGATGGAAGAGATTTGGTATTATCGTAGAAAAGTATAAACTTCTTGTTGCGAAGTAACTTAAAAATATGTTATTCATTATTCATCATTATGTGAAAACATTTTTTTTAAGTAAAACTTCTTTTGGCACAGTGTAAAATCGATTCATAAGATTGAAAATGTAACGAAACGTTGCAAAATACTATAAAAACTGTCCGTACAACGTTGTGCTTTAATGGGTATGAGGTAACTTAAAAGCCCTCGTTTTTTTAGTTCTTTTTTTTACAATTATACCAGTTTTACTTCTGTAGTGAGTGGTGTAAAAAATACAGTCATTTGAATTTAAGGTTTAATGAGAAAGATTGATTTAAGTCACGATACCATTTGCTTGTAAATAAGTGAAACGCTAATGAAAATGGTGTTTTCTGGAAGTATCCCTTGATGAATAAAATGTTTGTAGTTTGTACCTAATTATTGTGAAGTTTTCGTTCGAAATGACAAATTTTGATTTCAGTTCTGTGTTCATACTTGTTTATAACGATAAAATTTTTGTTAATTTTAAAAATACAGGAAGATAAAACTAAACCAAAACATGTTCATAAAGGCTTTTAGAAAAAATGTAAATTTTACAGTGTTATAAAATAAAATATCTTTAATTCATCATAAAATTCTCTATATATATAGAAAATTCAATGATTATTGTATATTGGATTTTAAAATTGTTCCTTTTATTACATAATGTTTTGTGTAGCTGATACATAAAACATTGTTAAGAAAATATTTTACTTACTTTTGTCCATCCTTTGATACGGTATCGAACCAGCCAAACAGCTTGTTATTTGATGGCCTCGTTTATCTTTTATATGATATTGATGGCGCTATGTGATTTGTCAATCGCATTTTTTTAGGTTATCTGTCTGTCGCCTCTAATAACGACGACGACACTAAATTATTGACCTGTCGCCAAATCAAGTGTCAAGTTAGTGTGACATATCATATAAGTTTTATGTTCTAAATAATACATTAAAATATACTTTTCAAACATATAATTGACAGAAACAGACGCATTGTACTTTCTTACACACACCCTTACAGCGATCGTGAACTGTCAAAAATTGAACTGCCAAAAATTTTGAAAATTAAATAAGTCGTTTTATAAGGATACGTGCAAAATCTCGTGCGTGATGATATTATGACTCATGGGACTGTAAAAACTTGCTGACTGTCGTTTTTAACATATTGTCAGAGATTCGTAAAATACGGACACAGTTAATTAAGCAGAATTTTTTTATCTCCCAACTCGAATAGTTGGTTTGGAAAAGTTCGATTAAACATCGCAGCAACTAATTGCATCAATTTGAATAATCCTCCATACGTGCCAAAACAAAATGCCCATGAGCTTTCTGTTTACAGAAATTAATTTTCATTTTTAATAAAGATTCTCTATCTATCTATACGAATTGATCGCCGTACTATTTGTAAGCAGCAGTTGCTATTTAAACAATTCGAGTTAAAAAGATGCCAATTTGAAAAGAGTTGATCGTAACAAGCTGCTATCATCAACTTCAATAATAGGATATTTTACGATACGAACATCTTTAGACAATTTAAAAATAAGACTCAAATAGCCTGTTGCAATTTGCAATCCGTGTGACAATGTCATTTTTCTCATTCGAATCCATACTTATATGTTGAGTTGTTCAGTCTAGAAATGTCTAAAACAATATTTTGAATAAACACGTAGCAGCGTAACAGAAGTTGACAGCTGGCTTTATTAGCAATCGTGGGTACAGGTCAGTGTATTTATTCTCAAACCGTCTGTCCTGCCTTGTTTATGAGAAATTCTCTGTTACACTGGTTCTGTCTTTATCTCGGTATGACTCGATGCACTCAGGTTCTGTTTGCATATATCTATGACCAAACAGTAAAATCGCGTAAGTAGAATTTTAATATTTTTTTCTGTACCTTCAGTTAAATATTTCAAGTGACACACACACACACACACACACACACACACACACACATTTCTTGACAAAGGTGAAGTTTTACGATAAAAAAACAATGGTTTGTTTTTAGTTGTGGCTAGAAGTTTCACTTCTGTAGTGTGTAGTGTGAACTACATGTCAATACTTTTTTTTTAAGTCTATTTTGGCGTAACGTTACGTAATAATGTCTCGTCTTTATATTTTGCTTCATTTAAACAACACTGCACTTATGAGTCGTGTGGTCGGAAATTGCCTCGAGACATGTACTTGGCACTAATGATGAACAAGTATTTTCAAAAATTCTAGTAGTAGAGTACTTTGAAGTATAGTTCTCATCCGAGAGTGAAGATTCAAACCAGGGAGACTAGACGAGGAGTACGAACAAAGAACTTCCTAAAATAAGTAGTTACTTGTATTTTGTATGTAGTATGTACCAAACGATAAAGAATTTTTCGAAAATTAAAAAAATAATTTAGATTAATTTAAGTAAACAAATATGTAATGAAAATTTCCATAGGAAAATTAAAATAACTGAAAATTAGTTGTAAATTAATTTCACGTCAATACAAAAATAAAATTAGCGACGCTAGTGGTCGAAAAACTATTAAAAAAAAAACTTTTTAAAGACAAGCTTTTATTGCAGTATACTAAAAATGATAAAAATATTTTTTAATAATTTAGATACATAAAAGCGTGAGTTGTAAGCTCTATGATAATCACGGCCCACGCTTTTATAATCGTATTTCCAAAGGACCCGGAACTGAAAAATAAGTGGTTGTATGTAGGTAAGGGAAAAAAACTTTTACTGTATAAATGCCAGATAGATAGATAGATTGTAGATTATAGACGCTCAACGTCAGCGTCTATTACTGTAAAAGCTAATGTGAAGGCCACTTTACTAAATTGCCACAGAAGGAGAAATTACAGATATAAAAACTAACTATATTCATTAATGATTGTTATAATATTCCAAGATCACATATTTATTTTGAATTATTCCTTACTTAAATCATGCAACTTAGGAAGGAACACGAAGATTTGGTTTTTACTATACTCCTTAATGAAAATCAATCATAACTTAGGTCGACATTTACCTGCTGCCATCTGTTGTCATGTGCCCATGTCCATCGATGGTACCACTGCATAATTGCCCAGCCCTTGTCCACCTTACCTTGCTTCGGTACAGCATACCTACTTGCGTTGCCCTACATCGCTCATGTCAATAGAGACGCCATGTTCGCGACACGTGTTCACGTTTTATTGTTTTTCGACTGTCTCTTGTCATCGGACATGTGAAAAGTCGATGTCATTCGATAGCTTTCGTCGCAAACTTGCACAATGACATGTCATTCGGTATATTGACACCATATGTCGGCCCACAGGACCGATTTTATGTCAGCGTATCGCAAAACAACGCTTTGATCGGTAAATCAGGAAGCTGTATGTAATATTGAGGTTGCATACAAACGGCTGTTCTCTGTGCCCACATTGTACATTATAGTACGATAATTTATAATAAGTAATCATATTGTGCAGTGAGCGTATTTTGATTTTAGATGGCTCATTTGATAATGACCGCTTCTCAATCTAAAAAAAAAAACCCGGGTCGCAGTGCCAAAACCCTGCCGACAATATAGTGTATTTGCTTATACAGGCAGTGTGGCTTTATTATGCGAACTTAAGTTGGTTTTTGGGTAAAAAAAAATTTTTACTCCTTAATACAGCCCTTAAAATAACATTTTTTTTTCTTAATTGCAATATTATTATCAATCGAACCTCTATACCAAATTATATGCAACTTTCAGTAAATAATTCACTATCTGCAAACTAGTGTTTTCATAAAATTTGTAAGTCCAGTCCTGTCGGGCCGATTTTATTAAAATTTTAGGGACACTTTTTAATTACTACCGGAGGGTTAAATTTCAATTTTGAAACGATTCGGAGAATTTTTTCGGTATTTTGGGCCCCAAAAACTTTTTTCAACCCCTAAAAACTACCCTTAATTTGGCCCGATTGGGCCCATTTTAAATAGGCTTCGTGCGGTAATGGATTCCAACATGTGTGCTAAATTTCGTTAAAATAAATTAACTTCTTCGAAAGTTATAGCCCGCACACATATATACCTATATATATATATATATATAAACATTTTTAAAAATGGTGGCAAAGTGTTTAGGAGGTTATGAAACGTCGAGAAATTTTGGTCCGACCCCTAGGTCCCGCCATCCGACCGACGCCAATAGTGTATGTTGCCATATGGCAAATACACTAATAACCTGAACAGTTGTTTTTATTTTCCATATATTCAAATTCCTCTAGGAATAAATCATATTAACTACTAAATTGTGTAAAAATAAACAAATGAGAGTAACATAAAAGTAACAAAAACTGAAATACTAGAGGCTATCTTTTCTCATCCGGTTTCTTAGTAAAATTAACTAAATCTTTAACAAAAACCAATGGATATTTTGGCTGTGTATTAGATGCAGTTTTTTAAACAATAAAGTCGTTTATTACGACTGTTGACTAAATAGTCAATGTTTGTGTTCCAAACCAATCTTCTCTCTCGGTTCAATATAAGATACTGAACTCCATTGTTTAGGACCGCATTCTCCAAGCTTTATTCGGGTTTTCCACCTTTCTATTCTGGTACCTACTCATTTCAAGATAACCTAATCCTCCAAACTTTGCCTCACCAGATCTCCGAAATTAAATTTTTGTAACTTCCTTTAGAGAACAAAAAAGTATATTTTATGGTTATGAACAGATTTACAGGATTTTGGACCATAAACTGCCCCGTGGATTTCTCGGAGGATTGCAAAACGTAGAAAATCTGCAAATTCGTTTCCTTCCTGTGCTTTCTATTCAGAATTCAAGGTCACAAAATAGAATTGCTCAAGCTCAAATTGGAATAATCGTATTTTATATCCAACTAGCCGTTACCCGCGGCTCTGCACGCAGTTGAGATGAAACACGGCAGCGACAACAGTGGTGGAGCCTTCCATCGTATTTAGCGAGTTACAACAAAGTGGATGGTATAAAAACCTTCTCCATGAAAAAATACACATGTGGTGCCTACTTTCATATGGTGATCGGTTAAACGATGTCGAAGTCTATTAATCTCAAACAGACCAACATTCATTTTTATATATTTAGATACTAGCGGCTCGGTCCGGCTTCGCCCCGGATTTGTAGATTGTCTATTAAAGATAGACATATGCTGCAGCGGACTTTATACAGACTGCACGCGATTCAGTTGAAAGAATGATTTATACAACAATTATACAGCAATCTTTCCTCATGGGGCTGCGCCCCGTTCGGCAGCAACAACTGTAGTTTTCGCTTAGCGTTCTTTCTAACTTTTTTCTTTTTGTTCGGCTCCTAAGGGTCGTACCGTGATATTCAATAGCATATAACCTTCCTCGAGAATTGAAGTATCAAATGCAAAAAGATTTTTGCAAATCCGACTGGCAGTTCCAGAGATTAGAACGTTCAAACAAACAAACTTTAGCTTTATTATATTAGTATAGATAAATTGGTGTGTTTGTGAATTAGCATATTTTAAAATCGATTATGAGTCTGGTGACGGACCTATGCAGCGGAATTTCTCTTGCTCTCTATTATCATTACACTTTTTTGAGGTCGTTTGGATCAGGAGTGCATTGTACGGATGTATATCGTCGGTCACTTGTTTCATGCCTGTCCAATACAAAACAACAATAAGCTGTCGTGTACATATTTGGTGCGTCTTTCTCTATCTTCTAAGAATTACTATAGGCGGGTCTCCGTTCTTGTTGCATTCTGTGTGTCTCCCGTTGCACTTGGTACGTGACTGGGATGAATAATCCACTCGGATGTTGAGAATACGGTTATTACACCAACATGATCGTCATTTTTCTTTTTTATCTAACAGTTTACATTCTATCACTCTAATCACACTCGCCGCGGCCGTTCCTTTTCAAGGTAGACAAAAACTACAAATCGCCACCAGCGTACAAAACACGAACTATAGATATAGAGTAGGTAAATTACATTGGCTTCTTCATGATTATTTTTGCCTCCAAAAAATCAGTGCACACTTATAGCGCTGATGTTCCTAGATTTGACAGAGTACCGCAATCGTCCGCCATTTTGAGGCAAACGATTCAATTAAATGATATAAAAGTTTTCGTAACTACGAAAAAATAATACCAAATTTAAAAAAAAAGCCCGGGTCGCAGTGCCAAAACCCTGCCGACAATATAGTGTATTTGATAATACAGGCAGTGTGGCTTTATTATGCGAACTTATGTTGGTTTTTGGGCAAAATAAAAAATTTGACTCCTTAATACACCCCTTAAAATAACATTTATTTTCTTAATTGCAATATTATTATCAATCGAACTTCTATACCAAATTATATACAACTTTCAGTAAATAATTCACTATCTGCAAAGTAGTTTTCATAAAATTTGTAAGTCCGGTCCTGTCGGGCCCATTTTATTAAAATTTTAGGGACATTTTTTAATTACTACTGGAGGGTTAAATGTCAATTTTGAAACGATTGTGAGAATTTTTTCGGTATTTTGGGGCCCAAAAACGTTTTTCAACCCCTAAAAACTACCCTTAAAATGTCCCGATTACGCCCATTTTAAATAGGCTTCTTGCGGTGATGGATTTCAACACGGGGGCCAAATTTCATTAAAATCAATTAACTCTTTCGAAAGTTATTGCCCGCACACACACACACACACACACACATATATATATACGCTTATATATATATATATATATAGGTATATATATATATATATATATATATATATATATATATATAAACATTTTTAAAAATGGTGCCAAAGTGTTTAGGAGGTTATGAAACGTCGAGAAATTTTGGTCCGACCCCTAGGTCCCGCCATCCGACCGACGCCAATAGTGTATGTTGCCATATGGCAAATACACTAATAAATATCGATGACAGATAATCATTTTCATATTCAAAAATAGCCAAATTGTATAATGTCACACGGATAGATACAATGTATTCCGATACTTATGGTAAATTTACTAATCTAGGAACTTTAAGACGTTGATGACGCGCCGTTTTATCACGTTTTACAAATCCTCAATGCATAGCAGCGCACTCTACGTATCCACCCACGAGTTATAGTTTATCCACCAAATCGAAGTCATTTTTTTAACGTTGCATTTGAAATCTGTATCTTATTTCGTGACACAAACCACAGTTAGTAACTTTTCAGGTCCAGCTATCTGTTTCTTAAGAAATTCATCAATTAATTCTTCTTGAGGAAGTGTCATTTCCTCAGGCATTTACTTTGTGAGTTTGCACTTATTCAGTCGCGTTACTCATTATATAAAATATTTCGTATGCATGTTTGTCTGTAATAATGTGTTTGTGTAAGAAATAAAATGGTAGAACCAATATATAAACAAGAATTCAGTTTTATATAAAGTATATTTCAATTCAGCAATACAATCGATGTGTATTGTATTTGTCTCAACACAGAATGTCCCTGAATCCGTTTACAATCTCCACAATATCAGTATGCGCAGTTTACATAAAATAAAGCATTACACAATTCATAGAGCAACATTACACACTGAATAAGATTATATTAAATAAGTACTGTAGGTTAAACATTTTCTTACACCCTATCCTGTCTCGCCCCTGCATTCATTTAGAATTTCCACAATATATCATTATATGCAGTTTACATAACATGAAGCATTACATAATTCATAGAACAATATAACAGACTGAATAAGAACCGTTTAAATACTGTGCGTTAAACATTTTCTTACACTCCATCCTGTCTCAAAACAGAATGCTCCTGCTTCCGTTTCCAATCTCCACAATATATCAGTATATGCAGTTTACATAACATAAGGCATTACACAATTCATAGAACAACATAATACACTAAATAATACTGTAAGCTAAACATTTGCTTACATATGTTTGAACGGATTTAACTTAAAAACTAATTGACGAATTATGATGAACCTTTTTTTGAAATGTTTTTTATGGTTCCAGAAATGCGATAGGATATGTTTTATTTCACTAGTGTATCGCAAAGTTAATTAATTTCATGTCTTTTTTGGCATACTTCTATACAAATATGTAAAATCGTAACGTGGTGACTGCGTTCATTTAGCATAATGTCACATCTCGTCGAAAGTATATGTCATTACGCTCTAGATATACAATCTCCTATTGTGATAATAGGTTGCCCTGTTGCAATCTATGTGTCGGTTGTAATTATTCACACTTTAGAAAATGACAGTTTATTGTGTTATAAACTAGCTGTATTTCAGAGTAGAGTTTGTGCAGAGCGTGTTGTGTATGTAGGGGGTCGATGGCACTGTTGACCTTAACCGCGTCTACGTGACACCGCGCGACTCTGTCCGCGATGCTGTGAACGCGGCCTTACTGAGCCTTTTAATCATTCGACATGCACACATTGCATTCGACTGTCATTCTCAATAATCAACAAACTGCTATTGAATTTAATGACTATATTATGTTCTAGTTTGTAAACTCAGAAAATATAAACAGCATTGCCAGACGTCCCGATTTTTAAATCAAAATTAAATGTCCCGCGCGGCACAGACTCAGTCCCGCTTTTCGGGGATAACTCGACCATGCGTTAATAATTATTCTCTTATTGTATGTTGCAATTTGTAACACTCACTCCTCAGACTATTGTTTGAAACGCCATATTTTTCTAATAAATAAAACTTTTTGATTTTGATTTCTGTTTTTTTTTATTTTTTTTTTTTTTTATTCAGAAGACGAATAAGACTCAACTATTGAACAATAGGGTAAATCTGATTTAAAATATCATATTTTTATTAAAATACATTTTCTATGGCTATTTTTGCTATCTATTGTCACGTAAACGTAATTTGAACTCAAATAAAAAGATAAATATTTAAAAACTTCTTATTATATACATTTTTTTACTATGTCCCGCTTTCGACGAAAAAATCCCGCTTTTTTCACTCAAAAAGTTCCAAAATCCCGGCTTGGCAAAAAAAAATCTGGCAACACTGATATGCAACCAAATGTTTGTTATCGTTCTTTATTAAATATTTCGTTTTTTAACATGCTTTTAATATTAGCTTCACCTGTATGTTTGCTTGTTTGTAATGAAATCTACTTCACCTACTTCGAAACGTCAGATTAAATTGAATCTTTACATACTTATCAAGGACAATACTATAATTTAATAAGTTTGACCCATTATCCTCACCAGGACCTTCAGGATAAAAAAACTTGCAAAATTACAGCAAGTAAGGTAACACGTTGTACAGTGATGTACGTTGCGTTGCCTACCTCATAATCAAATCCAATATTGTTTTTTAGTCTTATAATTAATTAAAAAAAACTAAAACAACACACTTTTATGGAATAAAAAATGCAAAATAATTTTACAACAAAATTAGCTTTACTGCAAAAAGCGTGGGGTGCTATCTACATAATTTTTTATAATACTTCTACGTTTACAGTTAGGTAGTAAATAAAAAATTTATTACCAGTATTAACAGTGTTGGACCACTTTCAGCAGTTTGCTCTGAGACCCAGAGATAAGAGACGAGGTAGGCAAAAGACATATTGTGGGTGTGACCTTCTGTAGCTCTGTCTCGCTCAAATCATCCGCAAGTTTCAATTTTTGGCTGGTGCCAACTACGAGGCTAAAAGATGCTATTGCAAGGGTGCCGGTGTCAATTGATTACTCTAATTTTTGGAAATATTTTGAAGATTTAAAAAACTTTTCCGAAAAGGGAAGAATAACTTTAGGTTTGTGATGGAACAGTTTTGTGAAGTAAACACGAATAAGGTCGTAGTGTGACATTGAAAACATGTTTTTTTTGGCACAATTAATGCCAACTTTTTTCTAGTAAATTGTACATAAATTACAAAAGTAGTCCATTAGAGACTTAGATTTGTCCTTTATCTTCCTTATAGAGAAAGAATTTTTACGGAATGTTGACGAATAAGTCTACAATCAGTTACCAGCCGAAGCTGTATTTTTGGCTTAAATTCAGAGCGTTCCAACAGCCTTAAGCACTCCACGCTTTTTACAGTAAAGCTAATTTTGTTGTCAAATTATTTTGCATTTTTTAGTTCATAAAAGCGTGTTCACTGCTAATTTGCCTTCTCGAAATTTGAAATTTCGTGACGTACTGTAAAGAAATATTAACGAAAATATTCAATTTTTTAAAATGTTTCAGCAGCAAACCTGTGAAGCTTATTGTAGTAAGTTTATTACATTTGCGCTAAACGAATGTCCGTTCTGATCGTGTTTATGCAATAATAATAACAAGTGAAGCATATGGTGAACATTTTGTAAAATTAAACTGCTATCCTTTACATTTTTGTACCAAAAAAAGAAATATTATAACAAACATATGAAAAAAAAGAGTTCATACACATAAATCAACCTATAATTTATAGCCTTAACCATTTGAACGCTACATATAAATCATATGTATTGTGTTGTGCATGTACTATAAAAAATGGTACGTGTGTAGAGTTCGCAGCGGTCTCAAACTGTACCACCACTCCTCTGCGCTGTTGACGTATGAATATGTTAGCTTGTGTGTCTACAGCCACCGCGACTAGAAGTGTTAGCGTGTAGAATAAAATTACATGATTAAATTTTTTTTCTCAGTTTTTTTGCCAAGTATTTTTTGAGAAAGAGATTGTGGATTACAGACGCTCGGCAACTGATATGTAAATTTTTAATGATAAGATTACTTAACAATGATTATTATTAAGAGGTTCTCTAATGAAAAGAAATAAATTAGAGTGGTTGTGATCCTAGATGAGTGTTGGATAAGTTTGGATAAAATCCGTGGCGCAGGATCAACAAAACAGCAATACTGAAGTTAAAATTGCATTTTCACTATTGGTTCGGTATACGCTTTGCACCATTTTCAGAGTTCTAAAAATTATTTGTATAATGATGTTTGTGTTATTAATATAAATAGGTTACATTGTTCATATCAGTATTTAGTCGAAATGAGATTGTAAACATGGTGATTGGCTTCACAATATACAGAAAATTGGTAAGATGGTAAGATTGTAGTAAATAATATTTTATTTTTATTTTAACTAAAATATTATTTACTGCAATCTTACCATCTTACCAATTTTTATACAGTACGTCACGAGATTTCGATTTCCGGGAAGCCAAACAAACATTTTGAAAAACTTCTTGGTTTCCGGGCTTGTACGCCGTGGTCCATTGGTATTTCTACCTGACGTTTCGTCTACAACTGCGGTAGACATTATCAAAGGCGATGTGGTAGCGGGCGAAGTGTCCTTCTTGGCTGCTCACACACTTGTTTGTGAGCAGCCGAGAAGGACACTTCGCCCGCTACCACATCGCCTTTGATAATGTCTACCGCAGTTGTAGACGAAACGTCAGGTAGAAATACCAATGGACCACGGAGTACAAGCCCGGAAACCAAGAAGTTTTGCAACAACGCCAGCCGTGAAAGCCTACACAATTGGATAAAACATTTTGAAGTTTTTTTCTTTACAAACTTTTGTTAAAAATGCTGACATATTTGACTTGCTGAATTATTTTCTTCAAATTTTAATTTTTTCTGTACAAAACATTGTGTTAAAACTTATGCAAATTCGTTTTTATCTGATTTTAAATCGGTTATTTAGATCAAATAAACTATAAAAGCTTGGCTAAAAGTCATATGGAAAGAATGGTATGTACATAATATATGTATATAATATATATATATATATAGAGTTTATTTTGAAACATTAACATCAAAGATTAATTAAAATTTTTCATAGAAATTAGAGATTTACGAAACATGAGTAAGTACATTTTACATGCACACACACAATCCAACTGCTCGTTAAAGATACAGATAGATATAATAATAATAATAATAATAAGTTTATTGTCGAAACAATTGGACAAGATTCAATCATTGGAGATATGCGAGTAAAATGGGGGCAATATTGATCAGCTGATAAACAATCACTTTAATATTTGTGTCGGAATTTTATAACACTATTATGTCTCATTAATTAATATAATATCCGTTTATGAATAATTATAAATATTTTATATTGGTAAAGTTTTAATTGCGACATATTTTACATTTACCTAATTTGTCTTGTTTAATAATTCTGACATTGTTACAACATAATAAACACAATAATATAAATGCAAATTTAATTAGTCGTTTCAGTTGACAGTTCAGATACCAACTGTTAGATATAAGCATTTACATCTTGTTAACTTTATAATAAGTTAAGATATGTCGGGTAGCATTTATTAGCACATTGTCAATATTTAAGCACCAAAATAATATGTATGCAGCAGATAACTTTATCTTGATAATTTGACAACAGATGGCATTTGATAAAATGCAATATACGTCGGTCTTCTGAAACTGCCCGACGCGACGGTACTGATGCTGTTACCACAGTAACCATTTATAAAACCATGGTAACATGTTGGTACCATCGTGGAATTACCATGAGAGATCACTTTTTTTAAAAACACAAAAAATAAAAACAGTAAGGTTTACGCCTGCATCAAATTGGCTCCCCCCAAGGTCAGTAGTTTCATGCCTTACGTCAACTGATGAACCGTTCATATTTTTATCAACCACGCAGTATCGTTTAACAGGTCCGCCGGATGACGTAATCTCTCCACTACTATCCAACGGAGTCAGGTAACCTTTGTAATTTACTGACCTTGGTCTCCTCCATTTATTACGAACAATGGGCGAATAAAAGAATTATAGGAAATTAGGATAAGGTAGGCAATTTTTGAACTAGGAGTTTGAAGAGGTAATCGATCATGGCCTCAAATAAGGAGCCATCTCGATATTTATCTGAAACTAACGACAATAGGGGCGGTACGGGAATTACCGTTTCTCGGCGAGAGGCAGTCGGAAAAAGTCGTAGCCACATCTGCCCCCGTCGGAATGTGAACCCAGTATTTCCCGAATGCGAGTCTAGTGTTCTTATCACTACTGAACACCACTCGGTGAATCTTTAACTAAATTGGTTAGAAACTCTCCGATGCCAGTAAAAAGTTTTTTTTATAATGAAATACGGTTTCTTTTCATTATTATCCATAAATAAATCAGACATTGACAGTCGATACCTGAAGCTCGAGCAACGATTTTACTGTACTGGTTTAATCGTATTCTTCGCAAATAGTGGCATAAATCATTATTATAATATGCTATTTGATTGTGTTTAAGACCTATAAAATTAAATACTTGGCCAAGTAGTGTTATCTGCTTATCTTCTTTATTAAGGTGCGCTTACACGGGCAACTAACATTGCTCAATTCCGGGCAATAGTGGTCAGCTATGTACATCAGCAATTCACGGCGATGGCAACATGTAGCAACTGTTGCTAAAGATACCGCCACACCATATCACGCGATATGGAGCAACTTTGAAAAACTAGGCAATACAAGGCAATCATTCATACACTATAGCAATTCAGTTGAACTGTCGCTGGCTATGGACGAGGTTTTACTTGTAGCGGCATGTAGCGCTTTTATTATAAAACGAAAAAAAAAAAAAGAAAAGGAATAGACAGATTTGGTTGCGAACGTATCTAGCAAGAGGAAAGCCATCTTTATTGTGTGATGATATGGACAGTTATTTATTCGAAAACTTTATGATTTTTTTCATTATTCCACGCCATTTTTATTAATCCACGCACAGCTGTACTGCACTGTACAATAGAAGGAAAGAAAATGAAATGACAGCGGCGCATCTCATCCCCGTCACCACACGAAAGTGAGGCAATAGATACGTTCACAAGTGAGATAGAAGAAAAATTGACTAAAATTTCCAAACCGAGTGGATATTCGACAATTTGTGTCGACCACTTTGGGCAATAAGGAATATATGGAGCAATTAGAAGCAATATTGCCGAAACAATTGCCGCATTTTATTGAAATTGCTCCAGATTGATCCACTAATTGTTCCATTCTGTTGCCGGGCAATTATTGCTCAAAAAATTGCCCGTATAAGGGCACCTTTAGGAAGGTTGAATGGTAAAATGAAATATAGTTTATGTAACTTACATAAAGTATCTTTCATTTTACCTTATATAATGAATAGAATAGAAAATAGAATATAATTTTTATTTAATGTAAGAAACTGTTCAATATGCCTTCTTTTTCACCCGCATAGCTCTATTTTACGAGCAGTTGGGTGTGAAGAAGAAGAAGAATTGTAGATTATAGACGTTTAACAACTGAGGTCATCAGCGTCAGTTGGCTGTGTGTGCATGTAAAATGCACTTTCTCACATTTCGGAAATCTTTTTTTATTCAATCTTTGATTAAATGCTTCAAAATAAACTAGAAACATGTACTGTTGTTCCTATATGACTTTTTGCCAAGTTTTTACATTTACATTTTATTTGATCGATATAGACGATTTAAAATCATAACAAATTTAATTTGAAATAAAAAATATTGAGCAACTCAGTCAGTATTTTTAACAGAAGCTTGTAAAGAATAAACTTCGAAATATTGATTTGCCTTCCCGTAATTCGAAATCTCGTAACGTAACGTAAAGAAACATCGACGAATATTACGTTTTTAGTGTATTTGCCATAAGGCAACATACACTATTGGAGTCGGTCGGATGGCGGGACCTAGGGGTCGGACCAAAATTTCTCGACGTTTCATAACCTCCTAAACACGTTGGCACCATTTTTAAAAATGTTTATATATATATATATATATATATATATATATATATATATATTTATATATATATATATATATATATATATATATATATATATATATATATATATATATATATGTGTACGCGCGATAACTTTCGAAAGAGTTAATTGATTTCAACGAAATTTGGGCCACGTGTTGAAACCCATCACCGCAAGAAGCCTATTTAAAATGGGCCTAATCGGGCTATTTTAAGGGTAGTTTTTAGGGGTTGAAAACTGTTTTTGGGCCCCAAAATACCGAAAAAATTCTCTGAATCGTTTCAAAATTGAAATTTAACCCTCTGGTAGTGATTAAAAAGTGTCCCCACAATTTTAATAAAATCGGCCCGACAGGACCGGATTTACAAATTTTATGAAAACACTAGTTTGCAGATAGTGACTTATTTATTGAAGGGTGTATTTAATTCGGTGTAGACGTTAGATTGATAATAATATTACAATTAAGAAAAAAATGTTATTTTAAGGGGTGTATTAAGGGGTTAAATTTTTTATTTTGCCCAAAAACAAACTTAATTTCACATAATAAAAGTATAAAACCACACGGCCCTACACAAGCAAATACACTATATTGTCAGCAGGGTTTTGGCACTGCGACCCGGGTTTTTTTTATTTAATTTTTAGGGCAAATATATATTTTTTGAAATTTTTTAGCATCACGCCACATTTTGTGAAACTTACAGCTAATAAAGACAGTAATAAAATGAATTGTGCAACCATAGTTTTAAAATTTCCTAAGAGCATATTTTACAATCTGAGGTATCAGTAACTTTAAGTAAAATTACGATTATACGTTCATATAAATTCCTCACGTTGTTGCTGTTAAATCAGTTGTCGTATAGTTGACTATATTTAAGATCTGTTTAACCAATAAAAGCGAACAACCACTTAACCACTCGAAATCAAAACAAGTTAAATGCGAGTGCAAATTTTTATTTAATTAGCTGCAGTGACACTTGCTGGCGCCACAAGTTATCTGTCGAACAAGTATTCATATGAACGCAGGCAGTGGCCGATTTCAAACGACGTGTTTTATAGCCCACACAATCACGCGAGGCAATTTTACACACGTTATATATGTTACAGACCGTATACGTAAAGCAGGTCATATTGTAACAAAACTGTTCTTTGTGGTGGATTAAAACAGATTTATTTTCAACAAACGAAATAAATAGCGAACAAATAAACTAAAAAGTATTTCTCTTACGACAATGAAATAAATTAAACGTATTTCTCTAATTATTAAATAAACTAAACAATGAAACAAACAAACTGATTCTTATAAATAATAACGCAGCAATGATTATGTACACAAAACACTGCTATAACACACAGAAATGTATGTAATACCGCACTACTATTTATGTAACTAACTGATTATTTATGTTTGTCGTGACGCATCCACTGAAGGTACTCTCACTGTAGCAAGCAAGCATCTGACTGAATGCCCGTCGCACCCCACACGCGCTGTATTTATAGGCGCGTACATTCTTGAACATTCCGGAAACTTATCTCAATTCGTACGAGAAGCCTCTGTCATATCCAGTGGCGTAACATTTGGGAGCGCGCTACAATATTATAAAAGACCTAGTCCGTATATAAACGGACTGAAGAAGGCTTTCACAGCGGGAGTTGTTCCAAATCTTCTTGGTTTCCGGACTTGTAGGCTGTGGTCCATTGGTATTTCTATCTGGCGGCTTACACTTCTTTAGAACACTTCACTCACTTCCACACAGCCTTAGATCAGTGGCTCCCAACCCATAGAAATCTGCGGACCACTCAGCCTGAAATTGAATAAGTACGGATCTCTCATGCCACACCCCCTCCCCCTATCAGCTGTAATTAAATTCAAAGGTGTTTAAGTAAAACAGTTTTTTAAAACGCATTTATTATGATAGTTAAAACTACCGCGAACCAATTCAGAGGCGCTCACGGACCACTGATTGGGATCCACTGCCTTAGATAATGTCTACCGCAGTTGTAGACGCAACATTAAATAGAAATACCAATAGACCACGGCCTACAATCCCGGAAACAAAGAAGATTTGGAATAACACCGACCGTTAAAAGCTACATGCGCTTATCTGTGAGACGTCTAGAAGAACATTTCGCCCGCTACCACATCGCCTTTGATAATGTCTACCGCAGTTATAGACGAAACATCAAGTAAAAATGCCAATAGATGACGGCAAACCCGAAAACGATGCAAAATTGGAAGAACGCCTGTAAGCTGCCTAGAAGGGCATTTCGCCCGCTGGCCGCTACCACTTAGCCTTACATGTCTACCGCAGTTGCAAACGAAACGTTAGGTAGAAATATCAATGGACCACAACCTACAAGCCCGGAAACCAAGGAGACCTGGAACAACGCCGGTCGTGAAAGGGTGTATACTTGGATATCTTTAGTCCGTTGAAAGAATAGAATAGAAAATTACTTATTTCATACATACACAATGTACAGGAAAATCGTCAGAAGTAAAAAGAAAAATCATAATTACAAAAATTTACAAAATCATCGCCTACGCATCTAAAAAGTCTTCATAAGAATAAAAACACACATTAATCAGGAATTCTTAGACTTTCCTTCTAAAAACACTTAGACTGATTTCATATGGTAGTTTATTAAAAAAAATATTTCAAGTTATGGACATATCCTTTCTTGAATAATGCATACCATTTTAATTTAAATATCGACCGGCAATGAGACAGCCGTTAATTGCTGATTGTTGAAGACAGATGGATTGTTGAATAAATTAATTACCTATATGTCTGCTGCAAAGATTGTGCATTATAGACACAATTTTCAGTAGGAGAACCAGTTTGCGATCATCCCTTTTCGAGCACCGAGACAATTTGTTTGCGTTTTGTATTCGAGCGCGCATGTGATGCGATTGTCTACGGTTGATAAATAACGTTGATCGATTTATAATGTTACAAAGTTATATGAATATTCCTACTGCTACTTACCAGGGTTACACAAATCATTACGGAATCCGGCGCGTCCTATATACTGACCCTTTAATAGATCAAATATGTATCTAAATACTTAAGGCTGTCGGAACGCTTTGAATTTAAGCCCAAAATAGAGCTTCGGCTGTCAACTGATTGTAGACTTATTCGTCAACATTCTGCAAAAATTCTTTCTCTATAAGGAAGATAAAGGACAAATCTAGGTCTCTAATGGACTACTTTTGTAATTTATGTACGATTTACTAGAAAAAAGTTGGCATTAATTTTGCTAAAAAAACACACGTTTTCAATGTCACACTACGACCTTATTCGTACTTATTTCACAAAACTGTTCCATCACAAACCTAAAGTGACTCTTCCTTTTTCGGAAAAGTTTTTTAAATCTTCAAAATATTTCCCAAACTTAGAGTAATCAATTGACAGCGGCACCCTTGTAACAACATTTTTTAGCCTCGTAGTTGACACCAGCCAAAAATTGAAACGTGCGGATGATTTGAGCGAGACAGAGCTAAAGAAGGTCGCACCCACAATATGTCTTTTGCCTACCTCGCCCCTTACCGCTAGGTTTCAACACAAACAAAATTCAGAGCGTTCCGACAGCCTTAAATGCAGTTTTTATGTACGAGCGACAAGTTACACGAGTCATAATAGCATTACGTTCGAGATACATACCACGGAACTTCCATAAAACAGCCGATTTTCAATTCCTAATAAGTATATTATCTGACAGTGTAACGAATATTAATTGTATAACTTAACATTCGAGTCACTATTTTTATTTTCTATTTAGTTACACAGTAATAATTTGTGACACTAAACTTGACCATGCGACATGACATGATAATTTAGTAGTGCCACCTAGCACATTTGGATTCGTGTCTATGATTGTCTAGCTCGCGCTTGACATACTATGACGTCGTTCAAGTATGAACGCCTGATGTCGTTAGTATCGTTTTACTTTTACAATTTTATTTATTACAACGGCGACGGCCGCTCGGTTCGTGACGCCAATTCTATATGGCCTTGCGCGCTGTCACTGCAACAATTGTCTTCCGAAAGCGACGTTTCGTATGATCACTAGAAAGAGTGTGTTAGTATATCGACGCCATATGTATTATGTAGTTCAGCACCACAATTTACACTATACACACTGATCAATTTGACCACGACCGTAGTAACAAGTAATAAGTTTCATTGTTAGAATTGACCTGACCATTAAATAAAAAAAAACAACGTGGGGGACCTTATATTATGTTTTAACCATCAGTCCGTATTATTGAGATTTAATACTGTCCGTTAATTTCACGCGTAATGGGCTATTTGTAGAGTCTATTGTTTGAGATGAATATTTGTTTATTTAATGACCGATTGTTGTAAAGAAATTGAAGTATTGATTTATATGTATGTTTATGTTTATGATTATTTGATTTTATTAATAAATCCTGCGATTATATATATTTTTAAAAGCTTTGTTTGATTTAATCTAGCTTAATTTATACCTAACATAACAAAGAATACCCCATCGAAAATTGGGTACGTAACAACAGTTAGTGTTCAGCAATATTGAAATCTAATTTGCTTGTTTACGAATACCATACTCTGACAGAAAAAGTGAGTAGGTACTAAGACGGGGCACGAAAAACCAGTTAAAATTGGATGTGAAAACCGTGGCTATAAATATGTCAAACCTGTTACCGCTAATTATTTTGCAAAACTGGTAACCGTCCAAAAGATCAAAAAATTCCAAAACGGCTACATCTTCAAAACTACTGGAGATACAGGGTTGCGGATGGTCGGAATTAATATAAGGTTTTTTGATAACAAGTATGCTTATAATGTCAAACGAAATGGAGCGATTTTATTTTTTAAAAAATCCACAATTTATTAAGGAGGTACCCCCATACTCTTTTCATTTTTAAAAAAAACAAATTTCTTAGATACTATTTACATATAACTTACAATATTGAGGTCATACTTATAGAAAAAGTCGCGTTGAATCGATTCCAACCACTCCCAACTCTGCATTTTTTTCGTTTAAAAGTTACGGCTTTTTTAAACGTGCAAGGTTGCGGATTGTCTGAATCGATTCAGCTTGCCTTTTTCTTGAAGTTCGTTTGAAACGGACGAAGAAGCGTCTAGTGTTCTAATTAGGTAAATAAAAAAAATATTGCCGTAAAATTGTTACAGAAATGTGTATAATAAAATTTTAGTGTGTTTAGTGAATTTTCCAGTATGTTTTAAAATAAGCCTCCCAGTTTTGCTAAATTTTAATATCTGTATCTATATGCTTTTCTTAATGTTTTTTTTCTTTTATTTTCAGGTGAGTACCTAAGCCAGTCGTGCAATGAAATTGATGTTCTGTAAGTCTTCAATTTATTACTATTAGTGTTTTAGGGTTTAATTCAATTTACTCAATTTGATTAAAAAATAACAATTGAAAAATTCGTAGTTAACAATATGACATTTTTTTTTATTATAGAATTTATTGTATTGGCCTTTGTTGATTAAAACAGTTAGCCACGACAAATATTTAATTATTATTTATCACTCATTTGTTTAAATACAACATATAAAAATTTGTAATGAAAAAAACTTTTTAAAGTCAAGCTTTTATTGAAATGGACTAAAAAAGAACAAACACATTTTTAATACTGTAGTCACATCCCACGAAAAATAGTTATTATTTGGCCTCCATTTGATCTCTACTACCGGCATAATTTCATAATTTTTTTTCTCGCTGTAGCCATTGAGCATTCGGCCCATCGGGCATTTGCCCGGATAGGTCCTATGGCCAGTCCGGACCTGTGTAAAATTAACCCGAAGTTGTCTTCGGTAAGCGACTTAAGTAGGTACATTGTCACTCGTGCATTCTTAATGAAGATGTTTTTTCTTAGACATGAAGCAATTCACGGTTGCCACTACAGCCGGGAAGAATGTACCAACAAACAACATAAATAACACTGAACACAGCCTTTACAAGCAATTTATAACATTTTATGTGTCAAATATTTTAACTGATTTAATTATTGGAATTTCATTTCTTATGGAGATTTCTTTTCATGTGGGTAGAGTAAATTGCCTTTCTTACAATTACATCAATAAATATTCTTGATAATAACTTTCAACGTCTTTACTGTCATTCACTTCAATCTTAAATTAGATTTTATTCCTAGCATTAATAATAACAAATAGATGTTTATGGTTGGTTTCGCAACAGTATAATAGCTATTGTTTGCCATAACTTAAGAAACATGCATTGTTACACACTTTGAGTGTGGCTGCTTTAGAATAAATGAAAATGTTTGTTTTAAATAACGAATTAATGAGTGTAGTGTATACCACCTTAAGATGACTTATTTATCAACTTAATTTTATTTTTATTATTTGTTGTTATATACACACTGAGGCGCATAAATGCCTAAACTGGGGCATTCCACGTGAAGCGGACATAAGAAAAAAAGTGACATCTTGAATTTCGCTCATATTAAGGTTAGTTATAGCTTATAGTCCTTGAGATCATGAATGTACACATTCATTTTTTTCTTGTATGAGACTCGGTTGTGAAGTGACTATGAAAGATTGTACCAACTATGAAGTAGACATTTTTTGGATAGTGCTGCTGGGATTACTAAGTAAATGAAAAAATATTTTATGTAGTGATTTATCGAGAAAAAATACATGGTTTTTATATTATGAAACAATAATAAGAAAAAAACATTTTTTTTTATAGAAAACCGAAAGTGAACTTTTTAACACAATTTTTTTTAACTTCAACCATTTTTTTTCGGTTTTCTATAAAAAAAAAATGTTTTTCTTATTATTGTTCCATAATATAAAAACCACGTATTTTTTCTCGATAAATTACTACATAAAATATTTTTTCATTTACTTAGTAATCCCAGCAGCACTATCCAAAAAATGTCTACTTCATAGTTGGTACAATCTTTCATAGTCCATAACTCCACAACCGAGTCTCATACAAGAAAAAAATGAATGATCTCAAGGACTATAACAAACCTGAATATGAGCGAAATTCAAGATGTCACTTTTTTTCTTATGTCCGCTTCACGTGGAATGCCCCTTTTAAGATATTCTGTCCGATGTCGCTAGTATGCACTATTTTGGCGTTTATAGAAAAAAAGTTAATTTTTTCATGATGTAACTACAAATTTACGGTTTTCGGATTTTTCCCTTTACTTGTGCTATAAGACATTGCTTGTCGCCAAATTTCACGATTCTAGGTCAACGGGAAGTACCCTATAGGTTTTGATTCCCTTGCGAGTGTCAAAATATGTGGCTATCTTCTGATTGCGTTGACTTAGAAGTAAGATTTTTTCACAGCTCCAAGGGATTGCATTTGATATTAATTTCAACTTTTACTTCCACGCGTTCCTGAGAAACGGTCTTGACAGACGGACAACGAAGTGATCCTATAAGGATTACTTTTTTCTACAGAACCCTAAAACCATGGATTGTTTCGAGTCTAGACTCTATGTTCGTTTTGTATTGCCGTGTAGATAAGTGTGGATCGCATTGTTGAAATAGTTATACTGAATAAACATTTTCAAATAAGCTCGTCGTCAGACAAATCAGTGACAGTGACAGCACATAATTTATAGTTGATTGCTTCCAGTAATCAGTGAACGGTGTTTATTATTGCCTTGGTTTACCTGTAACTTCAGATAACAGCATGCTGTCATACATAATATACAACACTTAACGTAAATAACTCACTGCATTTATGGTATGCAACTTTGTTATTAACCGACATCGTAAGTGTAACTACGAAATAACTCCTCGGGAATGCAGTTTGTTAGTTCATATACATAATATAGTGTAGGTATATATAGTACATACATTATATTGAGTATTGGATTTTTATTTATTGTAGATTATAGACGTTCGACAACTTTCATTAGCATCGCAAAACATCCATGAGCAGAGGCTGGATTGAGTATTGGAGACGGTCGTATGGTGGGATACTAGGAAACCATTCATAAAATTTTAACGTCTCATATCAAAATGGAATAAAATTTTCTACAAAATATGTTTTATATATTTCTTTCTTTTTTTATGCATCAAGCGTGCGAAGTCAAGTATTATTGACAAAATTATGATTTTTATGCAATTTGCTAATAATTATTCAATTTTGACTGAATTTTGTGAGACATATTGGCCTAACGATATTGACATTTTTAGCCTTCCAGGTTTAATATTTTTATTTCTAGAACCGTTCCGCGCTTACACAAGAATGGATTTTGATTTTTCAGGGCCTAGGGCTTATTGAAATTCAAGTTGGTCCTATATTTTGTTAGACTAAGGATCTTGAATTTAACATTCATTTTTAATAACATCGAAATCAGAGTTGTAACTTGGTAACCTATATGACCAAATAAATAATGCTGTGAAATAACTTAAATTATTGCCAGAATTCACCTAAAAAAATTGTCAAATTTACAGAAAATTTTGTCAATCTTCAGCCGAGAAATCGTTAAAGTTTACCAATAAAATTGTTAAAATTTACCCAAAATTTTGTCAAATTTCACCAAAAAAATCGTCAACACTTACCAATAACAATGGCAGTCATTAATATTTACTATTTTTTACTATATGATTAGTGCCCATTGTTGTTGAAAACGTATTAAATAAAATTTTGTAAGCCCTGGACACTTGGGGGTCGCTATGTAGAAATCCATCCCTGCATTTACATACTTTTTTTGTCCGCTAGCCGACGGATAACGCCGTATAATATTATGTTTACACATCAAAAACATATTTCTTTTTTACGTTTTAAAGAACGAAAAGAAGCGAATTCCCCAAAACAGTTTAATAAGTACGTCCCCGTAATTTTAAAGTCAGTTGAATAACGAACAAATTAAATGTACGCATATGTAAATTACAATAAAATGTCTATAATTTGCAATGTTAATGCTAGCCAAATGAGTTTATTGAACCTTTAGTAACTTTATGTTACATGCAGGTATGGTTTATCAGTCAATTAAAGTATGTGACTTAATACCTATATTCATCAACAATTGCTTGATGATTATTGAGTGAGACGAAATCGAATCGATTTCCAGGTGGAGTTAGCGTTTTATCACCAGTAAATAATCTTTTATTTGATTTTATTTAATGACCATTGAAATTAAATTAACTTATATGACATTATGTAAGTAAATAATAGTGAACGCATAATTGAATTATGTACAAATAGATGGCTATAGTTCGCTATTATATTATGAATCACTCATTGTTAATATTACAATGCCATATCAGAGAAAATTATTATTCAAACATTGTGGCTGCCGGGACGCAATATTATAATTCGGTAATATTCAATAATAATAAAATTAATAAATTAACAGAATAAAAGAGACAGCACAGAAAAAAATAGTTGACCTTTTATTAATGATCGCTAGTGATCAAACGTAAATCATTATTATAATCATTTTTTTCCTTAATACATTGTGCAAAATTGATAATAAGTATGAATTTTAGTGATTGTCTAATACCATATTCGTCATAATAATGATCGAGTCTCCATTATAATAATATAATATGATCATACATTAAATGTAAAAAATTATGTAAACAATGAAATTTACATTGGTGCAACGACAAAAATGCATCTAGCTAATGACCACGAAGTGTTTAATACTACGTATCGGTAATTTATCACATCGCATTGTAATAATGCCTAAGTTAATGGCCTTATGATTATATCAACGTAAAATTGTTCAGCAAAATGTTTAGTCAATGTATCCAGACCTTAATATAATGAATACTGAGTTTAGTGGGACAAAATGGTACTAACTCAATGTTTTATTTCGTTCCGTTTATGCTTCAGTACGTTGTGGTTATGTTTTAACCCTTGATATATCAATTCCATCGCCCCTCACTCCTACAGAACCAATAAGACATCACACGATCACAGGTCGCAACAGGCAAAAATATTGTTGGCGGCTTTGTGCAAATGTAGTAATCGGTTGCTTGTGTCCGTGTTTAAAGGCATTTTTTTATACTTGTGCTTTAAGTAAAGAATTAAAAAGTGTGTTACAGATACAGTGAAATTACTAGTGTGCTAAGTTTATATATTTTTTATACACCATTGGCATGCATTATCTACACCTAAACCTAAAAGGCTAAAAGTTTTTATATCGGCCGAGAACGCACTATTTGGACAGCCTGTATAATTTACAGTCTACAACGTTAAGTTTATAATAAATTATTATGTTAACAAGTAATTAAAAAAACTTGAAAATTCTACAAATAATTCTTTATTTCTCGACGATCGTTTCGGACAATAAGTCCATCTTCAGGAGTACAAAACTTATACTAAATTACATATTTTCATTATACCTACTACCACGTGCCGAGTGAAAAATCAGTGTAAATTAATTATTATGTGTTTATAATATTATTTAACTGTACAGTGGAGCGTTTCTCAACCTTTTTAAAACGCGACCCAACATATTATGTTTCGAAGTCGTACTTCGATTCAATTATTTTATAATATAAAATCAGAAAAAGTTACTATATCAACATGATATGTATCATGGACTAATAATTTATAATTTAAAAGTAATTTTTTAAAATTGAAATCTTCAGTTAATTTCCCAAGTGTTATCTTTTCAAGTATAAGATATCTAATTATATTTTTATTTCGCTATTTTACCAGTTCCTTCGCGACCCAAAGGTTGCGAAATGCTGGAATGGAGTATGTATTATTTTTTTTGTATTTTTTTGTATTGAATAAATATTACAATTAAATCTGATTCATGTCTTTTCAAAAATGTACCTGTACGAAATATTTACAATAAAATAGAAATGACTAAATTAACATACAATTAGTATATCATATTAAAAATTATCACCGTTGTGACTGAACGTCGATCATTTTTTAATATTATACACTAATTGTCTGTTAATTTGGTGATTTTTATTTTCTTATAAATATTTTCAATAAACCACCTTCCTTGAATCGTTAAGGCAATGCTACGCAGCCATGGATTAATGCCTGCCGTTCTTATATTAATGCCACTAAGCATTAGACCAATACACTGGTTTAATTGAACAAACCATACAAAATCATTAATACAATGGCCAACTATTGATGTTCAAGTGATAAAGTTGATGTTTTTTATCATCAATACGATGAATGCGATTGAATAATCGATGTACAGAAAACATTAAAACCATGATACAAAGTTAAAGCTTTATGGGATCATATTAATAATTGTGATTATTGACTTACAAACATTATTCATTAATATAATGCAGTTCATTTTTAAAACTATTTGAAGAAATCAATGTCCCTCGGGCGTTAATATAATCACCTTAACCTTTATCAATCAACAATAGTACGTTACAATGATTAAGTCGAGCATCGGTTGAAAAATAATGTCCAAATACATTGTTTCAACGTCTTTTTTAATTATATTTACGTCAGTTTTTCGTTCTGTGAGTGAAGAATTAGGGATTGATCGAATCAAGTAAGTTGCCTGACGTTTTTACTACTTGACTTGATACTTGACATATATATAGCTACTTGACTCGACTTTCGGATTTTAATATCTGATTGGAGCTCGTTTTGATTTCAAGTAGCTTAAAACTCTTCAATCCCTGTGAAGAATCGTCATAAATAAAATTTACAATATTTAAACTATTTCGAGCCCTTTTCAAACCCCCTCCCCTATCTTCGAGATTCGTCACGTTGCAGAACTTAATTTTTTCAGGAGAGTTGATGTTTCCTAAAAGAAGCAGTAATCCCAACTGATGTTCATTAATTTTAACGATGAAGAAAGCGGTTTGTTGCATACTTGAAACGTTCAGTTACCTGTCTCCGGCTACACGCAGAGGTTGACGGACTTCGCAGGGTATATCTACTTTGCTAACTACATACATCATATTATGCAGTAGCAGGATTCAGCAGGAATGTACCACCTGCAGGAGGGATGTAGGTTGGTTTTTACGTATAGACGCCGACTCGGCGATGTATGTATGTATGTTATCTATGGACTCCAAAACGGCTTGCCTGAATTTGATGAAATTTTCAGGCAATCTTTAGATTAGCCCAGTAGGTGATCCTGTGAGGTTTGGTAGCAATCGAATCAACAGAGTCTTTTTGTTGTTTTTTGGTAATTTAGATTTTTCTTCGATTTTAGAACATTCACAATTAAAAGCGATTGAGAATTGAGAATTTTATGATAATGATTCTCATCTTTTATATTCTATATATTACATTTACACCAGGGCGAAGCCGTACTGGGCCGCTAGTTTGAAATATATTGTCAATTGAATTGTTTAAAACTATTAAAAATTAAAAACCATAGTATACAAAGCTTGTTCAATAAGTACCAACGTTTGACAACAGATGGCGTTATCGAGTGAAATCGACTTTACCATCGTGTACTGCAGACTTTTAAACGACCTCGTGCTGAGTTGTAGATAAATTCATAAGTTAGGTTATTTTTGACAGCTAGTTTTATCATTCGTGTTTTGTATTTTTCGACAAAATGGAAAAAGAGCAATATCGAACCGTAATTCGTTTAAAAAAAATGCGAAGAAATAAAACTGAAGTTCGATGTTGTTTACGGCGTTGTTTACCATCTATGACCACGATGAGATATTCCTATAAAAAACGAATTACGGATCGATATTGCTCTTTTTCCATTTTGTCGAAAAACATAAAATGATACAACTGGTTGTCAAAAATAACTTAACCTATGAATGTATCTACAACTCAGCACGAGGTCGTTTAAAAGTCTGCAGTACACGATGGTAAAGTCAATTTCACTCGTCAACGCCATCTGTCGTCAAGCACGGGTACTTCTTGATCAACCCTCGTACTCTGTAGAATTCCACTATCGAATTTGACATTAAATTTGCGCAGCAACATGTGTCCTGGCTACGACCCCATGACGATGACGACGCAGCCGGGCGAATCGGTAGTTAGAAGGGCATTCAGCGACGTTGCCATGGATGTGAAAGTGTCTAATAAGATACCTTCGCCGTGTCACCGGCACCCTAACAGCAGTCACGTGCCCAGGTGCAGATGGGGAGCTGCACTATATGCAATGCTGCACCGTTCAAATTATCATCTGCACCCTGCAAACATAAAAGATCGCTAATACTTGTCAAGCATGGACCAGCACGATGTCGCACACTAAACCTTTGAGTGTGGGTTCACGAACATCACTAACTCACCAGCTCGGTGCAGCACGGCTAGACAGAAATTACAAGCGACCGACTGAGTCTTGCTGTTGGCTTCTGGTCTATTGTGCGCTACTCCGTTAAATATCATGCTTTTTGGCGCTGTGCTGGGCTGGTCGTGCTGGTTTTTGCGAGACAAGTTTATACAATAGAACCTTAAAAAGCTATATATTTTTTCAATTTTACCACTTCCAACTTCACAAAATTAAGAGTAATTAAAAATTCCACTCGAATGTTCAATATATTATTTAAAAAAATGAAAATGCATATTGGTGGTAGGACAAATAACCCGAGTTGCAGGATTTAATAAAATTGAAAACCGTGAGCTTTTTACTGGAGTCATGTTTTGTTATTTTGATAGCACAAGGCCAGACCCATCATCGGTTCAAGTAGACGCTGATGATCTCAGATGTTGAGCGTTTATAATCTACAATCTCTGTCTCAAATCTTACGGAAACCTTACTGAATACCTAAATGCCGGATTATTCTGACTGAATTATTTTCATGGTTAAAATAATTCTTAGGCCAGATAATGCAGATATATTTACTGTTTACGCATAGATTTCTCTAAAATGTCGCTGATGACCTCAGCTGTTGAACGTCTATAATCTACAATTCTTGTTCTTCTTCTAAAATGTTTACGCCTTCGGTTTGAAATATTCGCCTTGTAAAGGTTTATAAACGTAGAACGACAAGATAATGCTGCCGTGAACTAAGGCAGACAGCACGTTCCTCGTACATTCCTTACGCTACTACACATAATATACTTGCACGGAGGTGTAACTAGCATCTGTATTATAGTAAAGAATTCGAGACGCGTTGCTAGGCAACCATGCTAGACGCCGACGACGTCCTGCGTCGCGTTTTCTGTGCCAAAGGACATACACAAACAGCCTAGGTAAATACCACGCCGGTACTCTTTTGATCGAAAACACTTTCATTTCAGTATTAACTTTCCATGTTCACATTTTATGCGCTTGGTTCAATAAAATATCAGCTGTTTATTATGCTACCATTAATAGTGTATCTAGTGTGTAATGTATAATTTGATCAGTTGTGACATTATGGAAAACGAGCATCGACGAGTTTCAATAGGTACACGACTATTGAGATTATTATATTTTAGTATAATAGCTTTTGTCTGCTATAATCGTTAAGAAACATTGTTGTAGCACTATATTAGAAAAATTTATTATTCCAACACGTCACCGTCGGGATTTAAACCCGAATCTTTCCACTTTCGCGGCGGAATGAGTTAATCAATTACTCAACGGTGCACACAATTCAATATTTTAATCCTTCATAATATAGCGATTTACAACATTCAAATTCACTACATGCGAGAGCCAATTATTTTTTAGGTATAGCTAAACATTAACTCTCACAGTAGCGAGGGCTCTTGAATGAATCAAAGATGAACTTTCCATTATTAATACGGTCCTAAGTTACAGAATTTTTCGGTTTCGTTAGGACTGTTTCAATGCGGAAAACGACAATTTAATATTGGTAAATTATCAACACCATTGAAAGTGGAAAGATTCGGGTTTAAACTTTAAATCCCGACGGTGACGTGTTGGAATAATAAATTTTTCTAATATAGTGCTACAACAATGAATGTTTCTTAACAATTATAGCAGACAAAAGCTACTATACTAAATTAATTCAGCTGGTACGTAGCTACAAGCGTATGTAAAATATCTACTAATATGAGATTATTATAGTTAAGTATAATACGCGCCACGGTTCTAAAAGGTTCTGAAGTTAGATGCAAATAGAGGCTTGCTCAGGTACTACAAACTCGTGCTATATAATTATTTTTAATTTTTCTTTAATCTAAAGGTCTGATTCCTTGCATACAGTCATCCAAAAAAATATTTTTCGTGCTTGCCTATGCAAAACTGTATTAGGCATCTTGATCAATTAACAATCAAAGAAACAACTTAACAATAGCTTACTGGACTGTAGTTTATAGCAGGAAAGCGACAAGTGACACGACAAACAGCGATAACTAATCACCGACGAGCGCACGTTTTGGGCTGGTAACTGGGAGGTGGTGGGAGTCTTCCTTTCCCACAAAACAACCAGGACGGCTCTAAAATATGCATTTGCGACGCTGTTTGTGACTAACTTTAGAACCTTTTAGAACCGTGGCAAGTATTATATAAGTAAATTATTTTAACGTAAAGCTTGTGATCCATAGAAATTATGTTGAAATTTATAGAAGGAAATCCTTCAGTATCTTAAGGATCGGAATAGAAGCCGTACTTCTTTTTGTTCTTGCTATATTATTCTAACGTTTCTGCTATATATCTCTGAAGATGGCTCGAAACCTCAGCCGAAACGTTATCCTTAAGCTACTGGAGGATTTCTTTCTACAAATTTCGACATTGAGATTATTCCTTATTCAAGGCCATGGCCGATTACCCGTCAGGCTCAAATGCTCACAAAGTCGCCTACCTTATTCTAATTTCGTATAACTCTACATGTAATTAAGTTTTCACCTGTTTGTTACGTATAAATAAAATTTAAAGCATTATAATCGAGGTACATGCTACATTTTTTGCACGTACCTCGTATTAAGTAGCCAATTTTCACCTCACAATAAATATATTTCTAATATTTTTAACAGTTCACGTTCGGCTATATTGGTATCTATGTGAACTGTTCAGCGCCTGCTACGCTTCTCTGTCGCTCATATGGATTTAAATGGCAACTGACTGAGATATAAGTATTGGATTTCTAAAATTGCATTTTTTGTTTGTCTTACTTTGCGCACTAGTGCGAAAAGGATAATTTTACTATCGCTATACAGGCATGAAAAGCAGCTTTTTTATTATCGTTATCAATATTAACGATTCACGTTACCTCCACCATGTCTAAAACACGTAATACTATTCTGTAATTTGTCATTGTAAAAATTTACAGTGCTGTTAATTTTTCGTCTTTCTCTAACAAATTTAACATCACATTAGTTAAAGTGAGACAGAAATTTAACAACGCTGTCGTACGAAAAGTTTATTATATTATCACAACCATTATTTACGATTCCCGGTACCTCCACCATGTCAACTCATATGGTGCTATCATCCTGTACTGTGATTGTAAGAAGTTATAAGGCTGTTATTTTTTTGTCACTTTCTAACAAATTTAACATCACATAAGTTGAAATGAAACAAATTTAACATCACTGTTAATTTTAACATTTACTAAACAAATAGCGCAAATAAATATTACGACATTATTATTTGCGGAAAATTATCTTTTGATGGCGTTTTGAAACGTACAAAGAAGTGTTTTGCTAAAAATTCAATCGAAAAAGATTTCGATAAAGGGACCAGAGAAAAATTTCAAATTACCAAGAGTTCAAAATATCTGGGGTTTAAATAACCAAGAGGGAGAGGGGAAAATCGAGTAAACAAGAGTTTGATCAAAATTCGTGATATTTATTATTTTCAACATTTGTACAATTATTCACATATTCATTTTGAAAAGAAGACCCTAATTTTCTATTGAGTGAGCGACTTCAGTCTATCGTTGTCCAATTAATTTTCGATAGTGACAGCTGCGAAGAAATCGTCACTTGTGTGTATGTAAACAAACGATAGGTCTGTGCATGATAAACGCTTCAAATTATAGAAAGGAAGCCCAGACTTCAAATTATTGCATGTTGGCGGGCAAGATACTGTTCCTACAACTTCAAATTAGCGAGGGGACTAATTAATATTGATTTTATTCAATTTACCAAGGGACCGAGAAAAAAATTCAAATTATCGAAAGATTCAAATTAACGAGTGTCAAATTATCAAAAGTCGACTATATTATGATGGGATATTATTTTCGTTTTGTTACACTCGGTAGAAATGATCATCTCATCCTTAATACCCACTACATGTGTACAGACGGGTGACAAGCAGGAGAGCAGAACGAGACGCATTCTCGCGGAGTTTTCTCCTTTAGAACGTGTGTCATCATCACTTCGCTTTGCTGCTTTCCCTTCTGTCAAGCTCATAAGCATCTACTTAATACGCGTACGTCACTGAATAGGTTCTGTGGACTTAATCATTTACTTCGTTTCTTATTATTAGTTATTTGCCACTATTGTCGTCGGTCGGATGGCGGGACCTAGGGGTCGGACCAAAATTTCTCGACTTTTCACATCATTCTAAGCAATTTGGCACCATTTTTAAAAATGTTATATCGTGTGTGTGTGTGTTAGCCTGATAACTCTCGATTTGAACGAAATTTGGCAAACGTACTCGAATCCATCACCACATGAAACCTATTAATTAAAAATGAGCCTAATAATCGGACCATTTTAAGGGGTGTATTTAGGGGTCAAAAATTGTTTTGGGGTCCAAAAACACCAAATAAATTGTCGGAATTGATTCAAAATTGAAATTTGATCTTTTAGTATCAATTAAAAGGCGTTTCCAAAATTTTAATAAGATCGGCTCGATAGAGCAGCACTTATACATTTTATGAAACCACTTGCTTCAGGATAGACTGATAGAGAATTATATTTACTGAAGGCTGTATATAACTTTATGCAGATGATGAATTCGTAAAACAGAGACAAAATATTGAAATTAAGAAAAAAGGGGTGTGTTAAGGCGTTAAATTTTTGATTTTGTTCAAAGACAAACATAATTTCACATCATAATCACACTGTCTGTATAAGCAAATACACTATATTGTCGGCAGTGTTTCTGCAGTGCGACCCGGTTTTTTTTTATTGCTGCTGGCAGACTGTAAGTGTAAATAATTTGGAAGAACATAATATCCAGACACACTGATTTTGTTTTATTATTCGAGTTTTTATTGTAGCAACCCTTGCATTATTAACATTGCTACCAACCTTGGCCAAAGCATAAAAATATGTCTTCTATTTTCTTAATGAAGTTTTCGCATTTTATTATTATTAAAACCTCTCACTGTTGAAATCGTGCGACTAATTCCTTCATTTTATGTTTATGTGCTCTTTTGTAACAACCAAATGGAAGGTAATTTTACGTAAGCTTACGACTGATCTGTTTGGTATTTCAGTCTTGGATCAAAAGTGTAAACACTAGCTGTCCCGACTCTTCAGCAGAGTAGAGTAAATCACGTGATTAATATTGAAATTTGACAATTGCTAGAACAAATTGATACTTTTGCTAAACCTAACGTACCTACACTTTTCAGTGTAAATTTCATTATCATAACGGAGTGCGCAGGCAAATTCTCGCAAAGCACTATGCTATATTTACACGAACCATTTCGGACCATTTTCGACCTCCCTTTATTTCCGAGACTAGTTACGTCACGGAACTGTTTTTTTCAGGGGGGTTAAAGTTGCTATAAAGAAGGATTATTCAAAGTTGGTGTGATATAATGAAGTGTGGTATGTAACTATGACGTGATTAATATCGAAATTTTACAATTGCTAGAACAAATTGATACTTTTGCTAAACCTAACGTACACTTTTCAGTGTAAATTTCATTATCAGGGCGGAGTGAGCCGGCCAAGTCCTCGCAAAACATTGTGCTATATTTACGCAAACCATTTTGAGCCCTTTTCGACCTCCCTCTATTTCCGAGACTAGTTACGTCACGGATCTGAGTTTTTTCAGGGGGGTTAAAGTTGCTATAAAGAAGGTGTATTCAAAGTTGGTGTGATATAATGAAGTGTGGTATGTATCTATGCTATAATGCAGTATAGTATATATAACTATGTGTTTAGAGAATATATTTTTTAATGAAAACATTAATTTTAAGATATTAACCTATTCTGCGTTATTAGAGAGAAAAATAATCTCCAAAATGGCGAATCAAACATTAATTTTGATATTGTATTAAGGGAACTATATCATACCGACAAAAAACACCTTTGAGGAATAACGTTGCGTTTCCTTCATAAGTTTATTATAACATATTCGTAGCAATAAAACAAGAGCGGGACCTATAACATGCAATGCCTGCTGTGATTAATTTTCTCAGTATTATCAACAAACTAAAGCTTAAAGGTCAAGTGTATTGCATTTTGTTGTATGAGAGAATCGCTTCCGAACTTCCACTTCCGAAGTACAGTGCAAGTTCTATAACTGATAAATAGTTTGGAATTGTCAAAGTACAACAGGCACCCCTATTTTGAACGCCTCAACAACAATACACAGAACTATAAAGGTCAAACAGCTTGCTGTATTCAAACTGCTTCTTCTGGAATACAATAGAAATCCTATAACTAGTTCGGGAAATTTGTCAATGTCGTGTTTAGATTATAAATATAAATGTATAATTGCAACTTTTTTCTATTGCAACCACTCCGATAAAAAAATTAGAAGCTATGCGTCTTATAACGCAGGTCTTGGGACAGACAGTGACCTGTGAAAAAATGAGCGATCAAGCGACATGTGAAATGACAATTTTTTTTATAATTAATAATATTGACTCTACCAACAGTAATAAATTAACAAAATGAAATTACTTGTTATACTGTTCAATATATTTTTTTATTGATATAAATTTACAACGAACGTTTCAACCAATCTTTGTGGTCCTTTTCAAGTAGGTACGTATAGCAAGTATAGCAGGTAATTTCATTTTGCAACTTTTTTTTTATTATTTTAACTTTTTTATAAGTAGGTATTTCTTATTGATAAATTCATAAAGAAAAGTTTAATTTAACAATTTTGTTTTTTTTTATTTTTTTGATAAAAAAAGAAACAAAAATTAAATTTAATATATTTTTTTATATTTTTTATTAATAAATTAAAAAATGTCAATTTTATATTTTTACTGTTTTTTTGTGTATACGTAAATTTTAAATATTAATATAAAACGCACAGTTTCCGTCGTGTATCCGGGAACCGACGCCCCTCTTTTTTATTTTTATAACTGTTTACATTATAGTTTGCCGTTCAATTCAGCGTATTTCAGTTGTCCTAAAGTTGGTAGTTTTGCAGATATACACAACAATACATTCACACTTACATCCATACAAACACAACACTTATCCCAACCGACGTAAGAGAAAGCACTTTATCCCAGTTCAGAAGTGGGACTGTGTTTGTGCAGAGTACAGGAGAACTTCCCGAAAGGTGAAGTAGTCGAAAATATGGCAGTCAATTTCCGGATTTACAATATCTTATCACAAAATGATAAAAACATTAATTTAAAACTTCAAAATACAGTAAGACCACGTGGGAGATACGTTCCAATAACTTCTTGTGCTATACGAAACAGCGCTAAACGAGGCCAACTTAATACTTAGATAATAGGCAAAAGTGAAATAGACCCGAGAATAAGAAAATTTGTTAGTTTTTTTTTTAATTTTGTAACATTTATTGTTAAATATTTTTTATCACATTAATTATAGATTTATTTATTGCTAATATCGATTTTTGTTCATAAAAAAATTATGAAAATCAAATAAAAGTTCGGGTAAGATGTTACGTTTGTGATGAGGAAGGCTCCTCATTTGACATATTTTGTTTTTGTGAAGAAGTCATCTAGTGCCATTTGCCTTTTTCTGTTTCATTCAACAAGCTGTTGTCGATAGCAAGATATTGCATCAATGGCATTTCGTCTTGCCTTTGAACTTCTATCAACATTTGAATCATTTTGTATAAACTGATCCATAATTTACGTTATAGTGGCTAAACTTTTTTTTTTAGAAACCGCGTAATACTGAAACACCGTTAAGCGAACCAGCGTAAAGCGAGGTCTTACTGTACTTCCTTTGAACGGTCCGTCAGCTGACGTCATTCCCGTGCTTACGCTTGGTCAGATGGAACCTCTGTAGAGAATACAATGCTGTATTCTTTGTCTCTTTGTTTCCGATTCTGGTTAGAGAGCTTCTGCTGTATCATGAAGTCCTAATACAAGCATCTATGTTTGCAATATACGTAGTCAGAAGGCATTGAGTCGAGTGCAGAGGAATCTGTAGTTTATAATCCTATTAATTCGTGAAATTCCTTCTATTTAACTCGATCCGCCTGCTGTGTGCCAAATACTATTACCGCTGCTGAGAATTGACTGGCGAAAGCATGGATACTATACCAGGAGTACGAACTCCATGTATATAAAGAGGTTCTTAAAATAAGATCTCATCAGTGTTTATGTAATCGAAACCATGGATGTCTATGATCGAAACGGTGGAGGCGTTCATGTGCTTTCACATGTGTCAAATGAGACACCAATTAATAAAATAGTATAATTTTCAGACGGAATTATGTATACTAATATTATAAAGCTAAAGAGTTTGTTTGTTTGAACGCGCTAATCTGAGGAACTGCTGGTTCGAATTGAAAAGTTATTTTTGTGTTGAATAGTACATTTATCGAGGAAGGCTATAGGCTATATAATATCACGCTACGACAAATAGGAGCCGGAGCATCAATGAAAAATGTTGCAGAAACGGGAAGATTATTCTATAAGAAAGACCACTGCAGCATAATACGTCTTAATCCGGGCGAAGCCGAGCCGGGCCGCTAGTTAATTAATAATTATATTGATTTACTGAGTCAAATTTCAAATATTGAAATGAATTGTTAAATTCTAATCAAGCATTTTCCTCGAGACCGCGTTATTTGTGTTTTCAGACTCACCATTATTCTTAAATACGACATTTGGTGATAGAAATTTAAACCATAAGTTGATCACACTTTAACATGCTATTAGCATAATTGTATAGTATATCAAAAATGGCACAAGTGACAGTACATTCGGTCTAAACGCAGCTCATATGTCAAATCCCAATAAGTATAGAATTGCACTTCTAGTTTTGAGACTTATGTGATAACTTTAGTGATGTAAAATTACCGGTTATTTGTGATAATTTACCAATAAATTAAACGGTTCTCTATAAAACAAAATGGCGGTTCCGGTTTCAGTTTCTCAAAACAATAATAGAGCAGTTTTCAACAGTAGAACCGAAAGAATTAATAAAATAAAATATTTATATTTATATAAAACTAAAATTGAAATATCGACTGGGAGTTTCATGCGCAAAACTTTCTGTGCAGCCTGCTGTAATAATAATAAATAGCCGCGGCCATTTAAAGTAAATTACCGCGGTTATTTAACCGATAGTTTATCCTTTTACATCACTAGGTAACTTATGATTCAAAAATAATGCGTGTGGTGTGAATCGGGCTTTATGCCCCATGCGGCGGTTTAAGTAACGTAGTTTGATATATCTATATAGCCATACTATATAAGTAATACGGGCATATCTACCTACACAGAGAGAAAAAGAGGGAGAGTTTGAGTAGAATCTTGTAGTTGGAGTAGAAAAGACCATTAAATGCAGACATCGTCCGGACTCCGGGGTCTGAGCGCACTACTGAAACTACATCGCCGAAATATACAGTCACCCGGAGTTTATCTCTTCGTCGATTCTTGCATTGTATGCTCAATTTATTTTATAAGTAGTATTAACATTCAAAATTGTATTTTAAATTCGTCTTAGAATCTGCTCTCGGGAAATTTCGAACTGGTCGTAAAATTTATTTTATTACTGTTTTTATTAGCTGTGATTGAGCATTAGAAAAAAAATTGGCTTATACAAATAAGGGCCAGTCTAATAGACTGGCCCTTGTTTTGACAAGTTGGGAATTGTCACATGCTAACCTTTAAAATGGTTCTTTACATTGAAAAAATGATTCTCTGAAAATTTCAACTTGAATGATTAATATTAACCCGTGCCAAAAACGTTGTAACGCGGTTATAGGTTATCATTAGCATTACGTTCCGTAGTGCGAGTGCGTAAATTTGTCTATGACTTAATACCAACCAATTACTGTCTTAAAGAAGTCCTAAGATGTGTTTAAGAGGAGAATTGATTTGTCCAGATCCATAGGAAAAGTTAATTTTTTATGCCCTAAGCACAAAGTTAAGTAGTTTCGGAATTTGCTTTCTACGTAATTTATTTTCAAAGTTCTCTGCGTTTTCGGCACGGGTTAAACTGTATAAATTGAGCTGAAATTTTAAGCTAATCATTTTTTCAATATATAGAACTTTTTCAAGGAGTAGCAACTCAAAAATTTGAAAAAAAATTGGCTTATACAAATAAGGGCCAGTTTAATAGACTGGCCCTTATTTTGACAAGTTGGAAATTGTCACATGCTAACCTTTCAAATGGTTGTTTACATTGAAAAAATGATTCTCTGAAAATTTCAGCTCGAATGATTAAAATTAACTCGTGCCGCAAAACGCTGTAACGGTTATAGATTATTACCATTAGCATTACATTCCATAGTGCGAGTGCGTAACTTTGTCTATGCCTTAACACCAACCAATTTCTATCTTAAAGAAGTCCTAAGCTGTGTTTAAGAGGAGAATTGATTTGTCCAGATCCATAGGAAAAGTTATTTTTTTACATCCAATGCACAAAGTTAAGTAGTTTCGGAATTTGCTTTCTACGTAATTTATTTTCAAAGTTCTCTGCGTTTTCGGCACGGGTTAAACTGTATAAATTGAGCTGAAATTTTAAGCTAATCATTTTTTCAATATATAAAACTTTTTCAAGGGGTAGCAACTCAAAAAATTGAAAAAAAATGGCTTATACAAATAAGGACCAGTCTAATAGACTGGCCCTTATTTTGACAAGTTGGGAATTATCACATGCTAACCTTTAAAGCGGCTCTTTACATTGAAAAAATTACTCTGTGAAAATTACAACTTGAATGATTAGTATTAACCCGTGCCAAAAACGTTGTAACGCGGTTATAGGTTATTATTTGCATTACGTTCCGTAGTGCGAGTGCGTAACTTTGTCTATGACTTAACACCAACCAATTTCTATCTTAAAGAAGTCCTAAGATGTGTTTAAGAGGAGAATTGATTTGTCCACATCCATAGGAAAAGTTAATTTTTTATACCCTAAGCACAAAGTTAAGTAGTTTCGGAATTTGCTTTCTACGTAAGTTCTCACAATACTTATCCAACTGCTGGTAAGATAGAGCTATACGGGGACAAGGTGGCATATTAAATCGCTGGTAAACAGTCACCTTAAGTTTCTTTTGAGTTATAGCTCCGTATGCATACAATCTCCGTTTTGATTGCAATAGGATTTGTGATAGGCAGCCTACTTCCAACTCGTTGTAAAACAAATTGACCGTAGCGCGAGCAGACATATCGACGCAGGGGAGGGATTGAGTGAACTGTGTGGAGATTCGATAAGAAACTATCCGCACCGTACTATAAAATACGTTTTCTGAAATTCAATCATTTTTACTATATTTCTGCGGCATGTGGAGCTGATAGAAAACTACCGACGTAGATACCGATATGCGTTTTATGAAAAATATGTTTCTTAGATGATTGGTAGGGTAGTGGGAACTTGGACTTAAAGAACTGGCCAAGTGCGAGACAGACTCACACGCGAAGGGTTCCGTATCACCGTACAGTATTTATTAACTTTATTTTATTTTTATTATTTGTTGTTATAGCGGCCATAGTAAAACACACTGTGTGTCTACCGATTGCGCTTCAAAAGATACAGCTCTGTGATAGACGGACAGACACACAGACAGCGGAACTTTAGTAATAAAATATAAAAATGATATACTTTGTATAATAATTG
This sequence comes from Venustoraphidia nigricollis, assembly GCA_034508555.1. NCBI lineage: Eukaryota > Metazoa > Arthropoda > Insecta > Raphidioptera > Raphidiidae > Venustoraphidia > Venustoraphidia nigricollis. The sequence continues at coordinate 1,966,323 of JAVRKA010000030.1, forward strand.
CTGTTAGGAATATTGGATACGTTTGGATAAAATCCGTGGCACAGGATCAATAAAACAGAATACTGAAGTTAAAATTGCATTCTCTAAGTGGGAATGCAATTTTATTGTGTTTTATTGATCCTGTGCCACGGATTTTATCCAAACTTATCCAACACTCTTCAAGGATCACAACCACTCTAATTAACTTCTTTTAATTAGAGTCAACCTCGTTAGGAATATTGTTCACATTTATTTCATTCAGGACATGTCTATGACACATCAAACGAAAGATAATACAAGTCCAGTAAAAATGATTTTTTTTACTTAAGCCCTTTATACATCAGAGAATGTATATGGGATCAGAAATGCCCTTTTAAAAAGAAAAAAAACCATTAAAGACAGAGCAAAAACTATTTATGCATTTATAAGCATTGCTGGTAATGAACTTCGAACACTTTTTATCTTGCAAAAAGTAAAATATAAAATCACTGGAGGAAACACAAGACATCAAATTTTTTGAGAAAGCAAATACTCTGTTTATAATATCAAGATGGCGGATTCTAAAGTACCTTCCGATACATTTTTGATAAGCAAGTTGTATAGAATCATTTCAGAGGCTTCTACAGCGTTGCCTCATTTCCATTTTTACACAAAAAAGACACTTAAACGACGGATTTACATATTGATGATGTGTATGTAGGCAGATACACTTGCCAACCTAATGCATATTATAAACCCCATATTACCCTACACGCATACATATTACTTATCTACAAGGTGCAACGTACGTTGCAAACAAATCGATAGATAGAATTATGGATTACTAGCAGCTACCTGCGACTACGCACACGATTGATAATGAAACACAGAAACTACAACAGTATTATGCCGGCCACACAAATATACATGCGCTTGACGTTTGATCAAGTTTGCATGACCGTGTGTGTGATGATTTTGCTCAAATATTTTGACTTCACTGCCGAACGAATTTACAATCTGCGTACTTGAAGACTTGACAAGCGGCCAGTATTGTGACGTGACAATCAGGCGTTCATAGATAATCTGTTGTGACTTCTCTTTTGTCTATACGTGTGTTTCGTGCATACTACTAAGTCTACGGATATTCGTAGAGCTTTTCGCGAAGTGTTTGAAGAATTTATTATAATTTACACCAAACAGTACGATTTATTCTACTTTTCTGAACCATTTCGGTAGCCAACACCAAGCCAATTATTGCTAAAACTTCATCATAATATGTGGATGCCATAGTCTATAACTTTACTTTTGCAAATCACTTATGGTTGTAGAACTGACGCCGCTTCAAGCAAACTTGTGCTTGTGTGTCCCATATGGCCATCATGCAAACTTGATCAAACTTCAAGCGCATGTATACTTAACAAGTATGCAGTTACGTGTGTGGCCGGCATTATAGTCTTACTGAGCAGAGCGCACAAAAGTATTTTTATATACCCGTACTTCCACCATAAAATTACTGTACTTCCACTATAAAATTACTGTAATTCAATCATGGACTCAAAACTATGCAGTTTATTTGGAATTTTTGTTTTTTTATTAAAATAAAATATAGCCTGTGTAACTCAGGGATTGTGTAGATTTTTACTAGTGAAAGAATTTTTAGGATCGGTTCAGTAATTGCAGACCCCTCTTTTGGAGGGCTTGAAAACACATTTTTCGAGACAAGTCGTTATTATTTAATTACACGTTTTAATTTTAATCTGTTAAAAGTCCCAGATTATTTTCTAGTTTTTAGTACAGTTGATGATTTAAAATTTAACCGTTTAACTTAAAAGTTTATTTTACCTATTTTATTATACGATCAAACAATTAACCGAGTTTTCCGTTTAGACTGGTCATTTGAAATGTTAATTTATGCGTGTAAATGTAAATTCCGCGTAACCTTTTGTGTAATTTGCTGCGAATCGACCTTTAGCGTAATCACAAATGTATTAACCTTCGCATTGTTGTATGCGACCCCTGCTTCCAGACTCCGCTAATATGATCTACATAATATGTTTTACGTGGAGGGTGTCGGTGTAGTGTAGCTCAGTGGGGGTACACTGTGTCACGGTTAATATTGCATTATCAAGGTACGAAATGGCTCGATTACACCAGGATAAATTAATAGTGCATTTGAGATCACAGAGCTGTTACACTAGAATATTATGTCATCGTCAGGAGAAACTGTGATATAGGCGGACCCCGAAAATATGAATAAAAACCACGTGGATATTTTATTATTAGTGTATTGGCCATATATGGCACATACCAATTTATGGTTTTGGTGGCGTAAGGCATGTAAGCGCCCTAAAAAGTGTTTTTACGTAGGAGGAATCCCTCTAGCGCCGCACAGCACCTAGTACCGGACAAAAAACGTCGAAACATGAAATAACGCTCATAATAACATTCGTGTAATCGAAGACGTCAAACGGTCAGATCCCCCCGCGGCGCGGGAGGCGTTAATTTCGTTCGATACGCTTTACGGGTTACACGGGTTACAGAACGTCATTGATTATATTTTTACTTTTGTTGATTTATTTAGATTTTTATAATGTTTATATGACCCAGGCATTTATAGTATTAATGTAAGATTATTTTAAACCCATAATTACCAGGTTATGTCCGATCTTATGGGTTCGAATTTATACTTGTTCGGTACTAGGTGCCAAAATTCAATGAAACCAAAAACTAAACCATTGATTGATTCCATTTGAAGTGGCTAAAAAATGTACAATATTGATCTTTGTTGATTTATTTTAGTGTTATATATGATTGTTTAAACGAAAATGTTAAGTATCGAAATACAACCTAATTATTCAATCTTTTGTTTATTAAAAACCTTAAGTGTCGGGTACTCAAGGGACTCCCCCTATTGATTACAAAACATCGAGATTTCTCTACTATCTTTAAATTTAATATGAGTGTGTTATACACATAAACCTTCCGGAAGAATTTCTCTAAATGCTGGTGAAAACCGAATCAAAATCCATTGTGTAGTTTAGAAGAACAGACTCGGGTCTGTGTGTTTTTCTATTTAGAAATTTGATTAAAAAGAAAGATTTTTGATTACAGAATATTTTGTGTTGAATTTTTACAAACGTACTCTTTCAATATTTAATTATTGGAATTGCCGAACGACCATTTCGAGCTCGTAAATTATTATTTTTTAGCTGGTATGTACCTATTATGAAATGAATTCGTATGGGCGCGTTTTAATTCTCGAGTTATATTTTGTTCGAAGCTGAGCAGAGACAATATACGCCCACGCCTACGCCAACATAACAACGTTACACACAAAGGGTGCTGTTGGTAATGGGGGTGCTATCGCTCCCCGTTCTCCATTGCAAGTGATGTATATGGCGGCGGTTCTGGGTGTTGCAATATTTAACATTGCAGGGGGGATTCCTGCACATTGCAGTCACACACAATACGACCCAACCCCCAAACTTGAAACATACCGGTGTCGTTTGTTCACACTAGACTGTGCTAAATTTTACCGCTAGGTGCGCCAGCTATATAATGACTTCAGTCTGTGAATAGTTCATATTGTGGGAGAGAGCTGTTAGACATTTTTGGGTAGGTATTTGAGGCACTGTGAAAATTAGTACAATACCTCTTTAGTAATATCCGAATACAAAGACACAAACCTGGCTGAAGGGAAGCGGGACTTAACCGACCCTCACATTTTCAAATTAGCAATTTTTTTCGCAATAAAAGTACTTGAGACATTTTGAAATTTGGTATTTTAGGAGTTGAAAAATGAAAAGGCCAGATTTCTTAATCGGGTCTAAAAGTTACCCAGGTGCTTGCAAAATTATATTTTTTTAAAAATTTAAAAAATATATTTGAGGCATGCTGAAATTTAAACAGAATAATATTGGTAACTAAAATAGATATATTAAAAAAAAAAAGATTGTTTCGGTGAGACATTCTACCTTCCAGGGGATCAACAATTTGAGGATCGGTTAAGCCCCGCTACCCTTCACCAGGTCTGTGTTTTTGTATTTAGATATTACTAAAGAGGGATTGAGCAAATTTTACAGTGCCTCAAATACCTACCCAAAAATGCCTAACAGCTCTGGGGTGCAGTGTGTGCCAAATAAATTTATTTCAAATGATAAATCATTGACAATGCCGATATGTGCTGTGTTTACCAATGTTCAAATAATGGAGGTTTTGGATTTCCAAAGGATCTCATATTGTGAACCGGTCCGGCGCCTCCCGGTAGCGTGTAATGGAATGTGCCAGCGCGCGGTTTCGGTGTGTATTGTGTCGGTATTGTTAGCCATGCATTACTCCGTCAGGTGACAGCACTGTACTCGAATATACAATGTGTCCCCCACCGTATTTGACACAGGTTTTTGAAGTTTAACTTCTTTAGCGACATATCTGTTTGAAAAATGTAAGAAATCGAGGGGAAATAGAATAAACAAATAAAGCGGAAGTTAGTTTGTCCCCTAAATTACATGAAACTGACAAGGGCTAAAGTTTATAGTGTGTTGCATTTTGATTCGCAAAACTGTAAGACAAGGATGAACGGCTTGAATCTGACGTTTTAAATTACGAACAATTGAAGACAAAATAATTTCATTAATTTGACGTACATATGGTAGGAACTCAATATATATTTCATGTAAATTCAGAAAGGAAAATATTAAATATCATGTTCTCTATTATAAATAGTACTAAAAATCTACCTTGTAGTAAAAAAGTGATTAAAAGTACAGTGAAAAACTTTATAAAAACTATTGAGATTTAAATAAATTAAAAGTACCTTATTTCCTATTCGTTATATTTTTCAAATATTATTAATATATTACTAAAACATAACAAAGATTCTAAACTATAAAATTGCTTGAAAAAGTAGGAAAAACTGCTTACGAAACGTCGCAAAATTTATAAAACTTAGGATTTTTATTTATTTATGTCCAAGTACCCGCTAACCATAAATATATATTATTAATATATTATTAATTACTACAAACTTCTAAATTATATGCAAATGAGGATATTCTCACACTTTTTTGTTTCTTTTTTTTAAGTTTATTTCTCTATTTTGTTTAAGTTAAGGACCATCCTATGTACGGGTACTTGATGCCCCCTATAGATCCTGTAGGTAAACATAGGTATCATGTGTATACTTTATGTACTTCTAGAGGAATTTGAAAATATATTATTATTATTATTTTCAGATACCTATCAAAACAATTTTCGGATTAAACGTTTTTTAAATACAAGTATATGTTGAAACGTTACATAATGTGCGGTTATGATGTTGATATACTACAGACAATTCATACTAAAAATGTTTTTCTGTAGATTATAGTATGTAAATAAAACTATGGTATGAATGTCCATGTGAGAATTTTCACATGACGTAAACATCAAAGTGCTCTCTTAGAATGTGTAATAATTTCGCCGTAATTGTAATATTAAAAACTAAAGAAGTGAGCTTATGAGAGTGAGGCTCATTATAATTTTTTATGGAGTGGTTCTAAACGTCCTTAGTAATGATTTTGTGAACTTATTTTCAAAAATGCAGGATTATTCATAGTAATTGGGACGTAGGGTTTTAACATTGGATTATGATATTTTGTTAATATGTACTCTCCGTTTAGGGGTCATTACACCTTTCGAGGAAAAAAAATGACGAATGTTTGGAAGGCGCGAAGGGAGGGAAGGCATTGAACGATTTGTTTTAAATTTTGAGGGATGTTTATTTAAGGGTTTTATAACTGAATGACTTTTTTAAAAATTTTTGTTTACAAAATGGTGACCGCTAGCGAGGTTCCCGTTAGGCGTTACAACTTCATTTTGTCAAGGCTGGAGGCGTTGCTGCTGGACTCTAACAGAATTTAAAAAAAATGTAACTTCATATCGCTCTCTTCCATATGTATGGACCATTTTTTTTTTATTTTTTATTTTTTTTTTTAATTACTTATATCGAAAAAAAATAATTCGGCTTTTGGCGGGGGTTTTTTTTTTAATTAACAAAGTCGGATCAAAAGTTATAAAAAATACCATTCATAGGTGCATATTGAACGGACATGCCTTAAGAACATTGTGTGCAAATTTGAAGGCAATCGAACAATCAGAGCTCGAGCTATGCTGGACAAAGTAGCGAAAAATATATATTTGAGAAAAACGCGATTAAAGTTTCGGGAAGTAAACCGAGATGTACGTGAGCGTATGAATAGAGTCCGTTTTGGAGGGGAAGGGATGGTCGAATCGACGTAAAATTTTCAGGGGACATTCTTAAGATGTCAAAGAATAATTTACCGTGAAAAAAAAATTTCCGATTTTTCAACTCAGAAGGGTGTAATGCCCTCTTAAGAATTGTTTAGTAATTATTTATGGACTGGTTCGAAACATTCTTTGTGGATTAATTTTTTGTTAAATTCTCATTAAAATTTTTTAGAAAAAAAAATTAGAACTGCTTTTGCAAAGCTGCAGTTTAAAGAACATCAGCCAAGAACAATCGGTAGCCGGGATCACTGCGGAGAGAAAATATTAACAAAATATTATAATCCCATATTAAAACCCCGTGTCTCGTGGGACACACTATATGTACGTGTGTGTGTATGTTCGCGCACGGCGATGGCCGGAATTCTCTGCAGACAGCTGTATTCATTACCTAACTATTAATTGATCTCTGTACATACGATTTATGGTTAGTGCACTACACCGGTGTACACTCAACTCTAGGCGACGGGAATTTAGTCTTTAAAGTGGCAACGGATTCAATATAACGCTATCGTATTCCCAGTGGAAAACTGCACCGTAATATGATTAAAGGGTTCAGCAAAATGACAGATATTACAAAATGCACTTCGAGAAATATTAAAACTCGCTCTACATAGATTACTTTTTTCGTTGCAATTTGTGCAACTAGTTCTTTTAGAAATATCCTTCTATCAAAATTTAGTATCAAGCATAAACCAGCTAATATTTGCCTTCCCGTAATTCGAAATCTCGTGATGTGCTGTAAAGAAATATTGACGAATTTCGTTTTTGGGGCAAAAATATTAAAATTTTTAAACATCAAGCTACATGTGAATCTTAATAATTACAGCTAACAAAAACACTATTAAAATAAATTTTGGAATCACACTTCGAAATTTCCAGTGGGCATATTTTACAGTCTGAGGGAGGATGTGTCATCTTATAGTAATATCTGTTGTTCAGATTTTTTTTAATTGTTTGCATGAAAATACATATTACACACACGACTTTAATGGCAGGACTGATTTATGACCGAGTTGTAAATATGACTCTATATGAGTAATATAATTGAGGAAACAAATTCTGAATGCATTGACGAATGGTTATCCTATCAATATTTATAATGAGGGATTCTTAAAGGTCAGTAAGGTAACGTGTTACTATAGCGTTATGTTAAAAGTCTATTAGAAGAAAAACAAATCTTTCTCAATATTTTATGTTTATGGCCATTGTTATTATTATTAACTTGCTCATTTTTAGTTTTATAATTGAATGCGTTTAAATTGATGGATTTTTATAAAATCGCATCTTCAAGATGGATAACTGACATATTATTTTTCGTGAATCCTATCTGTGACCATATGACACAAGCGTTTTTAAAACTTCAACTTGATTAATAGTAATGGGCGAATGAAGAAATTATAGAAAATTAGTATAACGTAGGCACTTTTTGAATAAGGAATTTGAAAGGTAATCGGCCGTGGCCTTGAATAAGGAACCGTCTCTATATTTATCTGGAATTAATTGAGGGAAACACTAAAACCTCAACAAGATGGCCGGTACAAGAATTGCCGTTTCTCGGCGAGAAACAGTAAGAAAAAGTTCCAGCCACCCGGTACCTTCCGAATGCGATTCTAGTGCTCTCACCACTAGTTTACATCGCTCGGTTATAGAATCGATGTTAATGCAGTAACGGCGTTCCTCATGGCTTGATTCCTGGACCCTTTCTATAATGTTTTGTAACACTTTTCGTTTCATTTTCAATCGCATGAATTGAACTTTCGTAAAGAAGTTTTACTTCATAAATGACATAAAAGTGACCAGTATTAATCGTTTAAAATATTTCGTTAAAACTGTACTTCGTGAATGATATAAAATCACTAGCTAGATTTTGTATAATAAAGACTAGGAAACACAAAAGACTTTTTCATAGAAAGATTTTAATCTGTGGTGAACAAACCAAGTTTAATTGCATTTACAGACTAATAATTATAGTACGATCTATAGTCAGGTAGATAAGTATAATTTTCACGACGTTCTGACACAAACGTGACATTGTAAATCAATGTTGTGACCAATAAAATCGGGGTCATGCGGGTCTATTTAGCTACAAACAAATATCTTGATTTACTGACTTTGACCTTTCGAACGGATGTTAAATCCACCGCCTCTTTAATGAGAGTCATTTGCAAATATTTATTATTATACAGGTTGCAACGGTTTCTTTGCTGATTTCTCATTCTATTAAAAAAAAACTGGTACAATATTTGTTAACTTTATTTTGATTGTTTGTTGTTATAGTGGCCATAGTAATACACACTAAGGCGCAGAAATGTCTGAACTAATAGATTTTAAGAGATTCCGCCCGATGGCGCTAGTATGTACTATTTTGACGTTTATAGAAAGAAAAAATTTTTTTATGATGTAACTACAAATTTTAGGATTTTAGCATTTGTATCTTTACTTGTGCTATAAGACGTAGCATCTTGCCAAATTTCATGATTCTAGGTCAACGGGAACTACCCTGTAGGTTTTGATTCCCTTGCGAGTGTCAAAATATGCGGCATAAACGGCCGTTTCTTTTGATTGCGTTGACTTCGAAGTTTGATTTTTCCACAGCTCCAAAGGATTGCAGACCTGCGTATTTGATGTTAATTTAAACTTGATCGGATGCATTGGCCACGTTCTAATATTATTTGTTCACATGTAGGTACTCCGTTTTTTAAACTATTCTTCTTTTTTTTACAGGTAAGCAAACCATATTAAATAATTTTCGAGCATCCGTTGACAAAGTATATTGGTTTGGGTACGTATTTTTTTATTTTTTTTTACTTAAGTGTTTATCAAAAGTAAAGATAATACCTAATCATCCGTATAAAGGCAAACGAGTAATTTAAGTAACATCGTAAGGTTCTAGAAAAGTTTCTTTTAGAATTTTTTGTCTACAACAGGTGTCTAGACAATAAATTGTAATATTTAAATGTAGTATTCCCAGTTGAGAAGTACATAAAATTTCATTGCAATCGACTACACTGGGAACATTATCATTAAAATTTAATCTTTTATTAAAACTTTATCTCGTTAGTTTTGTTGAAGCAGAAATACGAAGAGAATAAAAACTTTCAACTTTGAAAAATCAATTCTTTAGGGAGTTTCTACGACTACATGAATTTTGCAGCAACTTTGAAACACACATTCTCTTTCGTCTTAAGTTCGATTCTCGCTAGATTAAGACTGCAGTTCTCAAACTGTTTTAACTCTGTTTATAGCACAGTCGAACTTTAATAACCAATAAAATATGCGGTTAAATATTAACCACGGCAATTTGTATTAACTTACCGCGGCTATTATTATACAGTGCTACGCATAAAGTGCCCATGATTGTAATTTTCGGTCGAGATTTTAATTTTATTACCAACTAGCCGCTACCCGCGGCTCTATACGTGATGGTATGAAGCACGGCAACGAGAAGGTCTAGATGATGAGTTTTAACTAATATGGATCATTAACAATTTGAATTGAATTTAGAAATACCACTGAACAGCATCAGGCCGCTCGCGCAAATATTGCGCGCTTGGCACTAACTTTGTCATGAGGCAAAGGTAGAGGAGACTATCTTGCGCATGCGCACCACACCTCTTGCCCCACTTCTCCACGACAAGAAAACACACATCGTTGAACGCGTAGTGCGTATAAAAATTATAGTTTCTTAAAATTAATAACTTTATATTTAATGAAGATATCGTGATATTTTTTTAGATAAGGACCAAGTGTCTAAAAAGTTAAACTAAAAAAATTTGATCGAAATCTAGTAGTTTTTGCGAGATGCGCACACAACGGCAAACCTCTATCTTTTCATTTATATAGATATCTATATAAAATATAAATTCATTATCTAAGTCTTTGGATTCTACTAGTTGAAAATTGCTCTATTGTTTAGTTTTTAGTGTATTTGCCATATGGCAACATACACTATTGGCGTTGGTCGGATGGCGGGACCTAGGGGTCGGACCAAAATTTCTCGACGTTTCATAACCTCCTAAACACTTTGGCACCATTTTTGAAAATGTTTATATATATATGTATATATATATATATATATATATATATATTTATATACGTATATACGTATATATATATATATATATATATATATATATATATATATATATATATATATATGTGTGCGGGCAATAACTTTCGAAAGAGTTAATTAATTTTAACGAAATTTGGTCCACGTGTTGAAATCTATCACCGCAAGAAGCCTATTTAAAATGGACGTAATCGGGGCATTTTAAGGGTAGTTTTTAGGGGTTGAAAAATGTTTTTGGGTCCCAAAATACCGAAAAAATTCTCAGAATCGTTTCAAAATTGACATTTAACCCTTTAGTAGTAATTAAAAGGTGTCTCTAAAATCTAAATAAAATCGGCCCGACAGGACCGGACTTACAAATTTTATGAAAACACTAGTTTAGAAATAGTGAATTATTTACTGAAAGTTGTATGTAATTTGGTATAGAGGTTCGATTTATAATAATATTGCAATTAAGAAAAAAAATGTTATTTTAAGGGGTGTATAAAGGAGTAAATTTTTTTATTTTGCCCAAAAACCAACTTAAGCTCGCAAAATAAAGCCACACTGCCTGTATAAGCAAATACACTATATTGTCGGCAGGGTTTTGGCACTGCGACCCGGGTTTTTTTTTTATTCTGACAGAGAAACCAAAATCAGCCATTCCGTTTTATAAATAGCCGGTTAATTAACCGGTCAAAATGGTTACTATCGTAAATAACGGGTAATTTTACATCACTGTACTCCTTTATATCACAGCGATGTTTTGACTGAGTAACGCTACCCATTATATAAAAGGAACTACAACCATAGTAAATGGATATAGGAATGAGGCTTCCATATTACTGTATATTCAAAGGTGCAAGTAGATATTTTCAGCGATCGTTTTGTACGTCATGTTATGTGTATTCTTGATCCGTCCTAAATCCCTGTAATCCGTAGACAGGATTTAGAAAACACCGAGTTCTTAGCTTTTATCTTATGCTCTACAAGAGAAACCGCATCATTAGTGTAGTTTAAATATTCAATTTTAAAGTCTTTTTTACGACGATTTGACGTTAATGATGGTCCATGGAGAATCTGAAAGTAAATTTAAGTTCAAACAGTGAAATATTCCGTACCGGTAAATCTTTTTTGAGTAATTGGTTTTGCAAAAATCAGATGACGTGAAATATCTTTATTTGCAGCCAACGCCGGCCCTAGCCCTTGATTAGGGTAGAGCGAGATTGTCTTTCAGCGCCCTTTGGCCGACGCTTTCACTTAACATAAATTGTACTTCCGTTTTATGTTAAATGAATAATAAGTCCCAAATTTTCAAAAATCAACTTTTATTGCAAACTTCAACACTTGTTGAATTTAAATTAAAAGTAGTTTTAATTATTATACTACTGCGTCTTTAACATTAAGAAAGTTTCTACCGCTATGTGATTAAATAAATATTTGGTGTTAATTTCAAATGGAAATTGTTTTCGTATTTGACTTTTTGGCGCCTCTTGCCACCTGGCGCTAAGAGCGACAGCTTCTCTCGCTCTACCCCAGGGCCGGTACTGTTTACGTGAATCTATACTAAAATATAAATAAAAAATTCCAGCCAATTGGACCATCCCATCATCAAAAATATTGACATTGAATATGTTATAAAAATAAAGGAATACATTTTTTTTAACGCGCGCGGTAACGCAAGTAATAGCTAGTAATGAATATTATGATATTTGCTATTCGTTTGCATGGTTACATAATATGGTTTTACATGTAAAAATTAAGTGAGCTATACCTAACTGATTTCTTTTTGACAGATCTTCAGAACAGAACAGCTGATTTTTTTTTTATTTTCAAATATTTCCGAAACTAAAAACTTTCTTGGAAAAATAAATAGAATAACAAACCGTTATGAACAATATACCATTATAATATATAAAACAATGTTATAGCATATATCTCTTCTGTGGATGCGTCGATTTTCCCCAAAAACAATAGAGCTCTTCATACTTGGATGTCAAACATCCTCTCAAAATTTGGTTTTTTGAAAAGTTAATTTTGGCCTAAATTAGTACCATTTCCAATTTTTGGAGTGGGAATGGTACCGTGTATCTCACATTTTAAGCCATCCCTAGAAAATAAGCCATGCACGGTTTTTGAAGTTTCTAAAAATATAAGCTTACCTCGAAAATAAGCCATCGCTAAGCACGACCGATTGGGTCCAATAATTTTACAAACAGTAAGATCTGACGCACTTCCCACTGGAAGCCATGGTACGATTTTTAAGAAGAAAAAAAATATAAGCCATGGCTTACAATGTGAGATGCACGGTAATTAACCAAAGCATACTTGCTTGGCAACTGATTTCTATTTGACAAATCCACCATATTATGGGCAGGGTTTTGGCATTGCGATCCGAGTTTATTTTAATTTCCGAAACTATAAAGTTTCTTTTTAAAAACTTTCTTGGAAAATAAACAAGTGAGACATATATTAGCTCTCATGCTTCCATAGTGTAAAAAATCATCAAAATATATAGTAACAGGGGAATAGTGCGTAAGAAAAAATACAGTTAGGATATAATTGTGTCACGTCCATTTTAGATTTGCAGAAAACTCAAGTTTTGATATTCGGTGTTAATGGTGCGTCATAAATCTCTATTTGTGACAAATATTGTGTTAGAATGAAAAAGATAAAACAAACGTTTGTCGATGGTGAAATAACAGCATTTTCTTTGTTTGATGAAGACATTTTAAACGTAATGGACAGATTCAGTTATTATGATCTCCATTTAGGCGCCATGTTTGTTTTGATCTCATATAAAATTTATGTAAGTACATTATACCGACTGATTCGCACCATTCCAAACTTTTCGAGACTATCATCAGAGATTGTTTATCAAACATTTTGTGGTCAAAGTCTATTTTATATTAACGTGACTGTTTCCCAGCTGTCCAATATGCTCCCTTTTTAACACGCTTTTATTAGCTTCACCGGCATGTTTGTAACGGAATCTTTGAACGTGAAATTCACCCACTTCAAAACGTCAGATTAAACTGAAACTTTGCACACTTATCAAGGACCGATGACAATACAAAAATTTAATAAGTTTGTCCCATTATCCCAACCAGTATCATCAGGGTAAAAAGATAAGCCTAAAAATCAGATAATAGTTTAAAAAAACTAAAAAAATTCGCTCTAATAGCAAATCGAACTAAAAAGTAAAAAATGTTTTTTTATTGTAAAGAAGCGTGGGGTGCTTATTACTATTTTTATACTAACTCTACTTTTACAAATTAGTTTAGTTTGCTATTAAAGCGTGTTTTTTTAGTTTTTTAAACTATTAGTTCTCTATATTAGCAGTTAAATGTGTGTGTACATGTAAAATGCACCTACTCACGTTTCGGAAATCTCTTAATTTCTATGAAAAATCTTATTCAATCTTTAATTTGAATGCTTACAAAATAAACTAGAAATATGTACCATTCTTTTAGCTAAGTTTTTACATTATATTTAATCTAAATAAGCGTTTTTTTTAATATACCCATTTTGGCTTCTACAGCGATTAGTATAAAAATAAGCGATTTAAAATCAGATAAAAACGAGAAAATTGCTCTAAGTAAAGTGCTTAAAGCATTATTGTAAGCAATTAACTCTCAGCATTGCCCATCTCTGGATTTTTGTAAATTATTGCTAAAAGAAATTGTAAAAAAAATCCCGTGAAAAATGTTTGCGATCGGCGCTTGTGTAATTCAGGTTGTCTTGTTATGGGCAAGGACAAGTTTTTTTCTCGGTTATATTTTGTTTCAACTGCATAAGACAACTTCCAACAGCCAACCCGATCATCGCCAACAACAAAACACAATCGAACGCAAGGCAAACATTTGAATTGAATTGCAAATGTGTTTTGTTCGTCGTTTACTTGCTAGATGCATTGGGTTGGGTGAATTGGTTTTGTTGAGACATCAATAAAAACAGCCTTGAACTGATGTACAGAAGGACATCTCAAATTATACATCTACGGATATATACGAGTACCGCCTAGTGAAAGTGACTAGAGGATATTTTAAACTAAAAAAAATCGATACCATTCCATGAGAACTTCAAGACTAAAAATTTTCATTTAGGTTTTCCTGTAAACTATAAGTGAGGTCCTGTATTTATTATTTCTTCCAAAATTTTAGGCTCAGTAGTTTCAAAGGTAAAGGGACGACGTTGACTCTAATTAAAAGAAATTAATTAGAGTGGTTGTGATCCTTGATGAATGTTGGATAAGTTTGGATAGAATCCGTGGCGTAGGATCAATAAAACAGCAATACTGAAGTTAAAAATGCATTTTCACTAACGTTTCGGTACGCTTTGCACCATCTTCGGAGTTCAAATGCTGTTAATTCATATCAATATTTAGTCGAATTGAGATTGTAATTTGGTGATTGGCTTCACAATATACAGAAAATTAGTAAGATGGTTAATTGTACTAAATAATATTTTAGTTAAAATAAGTTTATGCCAATGATTAAAATTGTCACTAAATAAAATTGATGGTAACCACTCAAAAAAAAAATGCTTGATTTTATTATATTTTCTTTAATATCTTTTAAACTATGCATTTAAAAAAAAATATAGTTGTATTTTTCATAATGTGGTTCTTTCAATTTGATACGTTGTTTTAATTTTCTAATTTGTGATTGGGTCCATCTAACTCTACATATATGTATATCAAATTTCAAGTTTTTCGTGTAGTAGATTCGGAGAAAATAATCTGTGACAGACAGACAGACAGACAGACACAAGAGTGATCCTATAAGGTTTCGTTTTTTCATCGGATGTGCGGACCCCTGAAACGTCTATAACCAATTTATGTACCTTATAATTGTATTTATTTTGGATACATAATATTTTTTATTGACATTTTACAGCCCCTAAAATGTTCTATTATTTAAAATGGATAAACATTTTTTTAGTTTATGTAATAACTGGAGTTTAGATAGAAAATACAAATAATTCGTCGTACTACACTGTCGTCGTATATATCTTTATCTTCTTTTTCGATCAGATTGTACCAACAATGACCCAATGCAATTCTTTACTGGGCATGAAATTAGAGTACAGTTAAGCATTTAAAAGAACTGCATATATCGATTATCGTTAAAAAACTTGAATTCCTTTTATGTCGAAAATACATATGAGAACTTGTTCTATGTTTATTCAACTTGACTAAAAGAATACAATTCATAGTAACAATGGTTTCATTACGGTCACAGTTATGTAAGTTTCTGAGTATAGAAATAATAGGTAATTGTTTGCTATAATAATATTGGTAATTCAGCCGCCGCGATAGTGGAAGATTGGGGTTTGTGTCCCGACAGTGACATTGTTTGAACATTACAATTGCAACAATGGGTGTTGCATAATATTATAGCTATTAGCACTACAATTCATAGTTTTTACTTCAATAATCCAAATGAAATCATTTATTTGTTAGCTCTGTTATGACCAAGAATGTTTTCAAAACTCAAAGGCTATTCAGATTCCTATACATTTTCTAAGGTCTGTTTATTCCTTGTAATCTAACACGAAGCTAATGATATAAATTAGGGGCTCAAAAACTATTTTTTTCCAAAAAGTAACAACATTTGAAAAAAAAATTAGAAAAATGTTTTTGACAGAAGCTTTTCAGCACTTCAAATTTCATGTAAGTCTAATAATAATAAAAGTGATAAATTACAATAGGTAAGATTTTTTTTTAATTTTCTAAAAAAAATTCGGAAATAATTGTTTTTTGAAAGTTCCAAACAGTGCAAAGTGATAATTAATGATCGTTTTAGAAACATTTTCAAAAAAAAATGCTGACACCAAATTTTCGAATACCGCGTTCTGTCCGCCCTACTCTATTTTTAAACTATTTTATTACATTAATTTCCTCATTAGATAGGTGCACCATGGCCACCCTTCTTAACTGCCTCAACGCCCCCCATTTGCCTCTGGATCCGCTGCCGCCCTCATGGAAGGCTCCGCACCTATTGGGAATCTATGGTACCTATATACTAAGTATATTTGACCGTTACTTTGATTAAAGTATATTTTTATGTCTGGTTGTTTTGAGGCAAATAACAGTTATTGTCAATTAATCGTTAGGTTATCAACCCTTGCGAGAGCTTCCAAAGGCCGAAGAACGGTCCGCATACACGGACAGACGTGTAGACAGATATCAGTGATGATGATATAAAAACGCGACCGCTGTAAAAATCTCGTCTAAGTATTGGTACGACGACAGAATAATAATAATACAAGCGGTATTTGTATGTGTGCGCGGGGAGAGAGAGAGAGAGAGAGAAGAAATACTTTAGGATTCGCTCGGTAGTATCTACTACGCGCTTCACTTGTTGCTGGACGATCGTCAGATCGCGTCTTGTTGCACTTCTTGTGTTCCGCACATCGCCATTGTTTGTGATCAGTGACGTAGCCAATGCAGCTTCCTTTCTAGGTTGCACCTACATTCGATTCGTTTTTTCGCCGACCCGATGTCGGCCGACGTTGAACGACATCAGAAGAAAAGCAAACACCAAGATTATAAGTGCGAATATTGGAACATAGGGCTTTATTTTTCAATGTAAACACCAACAATGTCATTTAGGTGTTAGCTTTTCTTCCAATGTCGGCCAAGATCGGATCGGAAGAAATAAAAATTCAGTGTAGTTGCATCCTAAGGTTACACATCCATTGGATTCGTATTTCTTTCGATCTGATCCCGACTAACGTCGGACGGCATCGAAAGATAAATACCAAGATTATAATGTAGGTGCCCACATTTGAAAGGAATACCCGATTTTTTTTCCAATCTAGGCACCTATGCATTTTAATCTTGTTGTTGGCTTGTCTTCCAATGTCGTCCGACATCCGATTGGGAGAAATAAAAATTAATTGTAGATGTAGCCTAAGGCTACACATTCATTGAATTCGTATTTCTTCCAATTCGATCCCGACCGACGTCGGACGACATCGAAAGAAAAACAAACACCATAATTGTAATGTAGGTGTCTACATTGGAAAGGAAAGCCCGATTTCCTTTCCAATCTAGACACCTATACACAACAATCTTGTGTTTGCTTTTCTTCCGATATTATCCACTACTATTTAACGGAACGAGGTAACCTCTGTATCTAATAACTTTGGTATGAACGAAGCTAATAATAAAGTAATTTGCCCACTCGAATGAACTCTAGCAACTTGCATCATTTCATAAACGTTTCTACCGTCTGTTCAAAAGTGCCTGAGCTCTTTCGGTAAAACTAAAGGATATAGTAATTTAACACAAAGTATGAACGATGAAATTTATACTAATATTATAAAGCTGAAGAGTTTGTTTATTTGTATGTTTGGTTGAACACGCTAATCTCAGGAACTACTGATTCGAATTGAAAAATTATTTTTGTGTTGGATAGTTCATTTATCGAGGAAGGCTATAGGCTATATAATACCACGCTGCGACCAATAGAAGCGAAACATTAATGAAAAATATTGCAAAGACGGGAAAATTATTCTATAAGAACGACCACTGCGAAGCCGAACCGGGCTGCTAGTTAAAAGAATATTTTGACTATCGATCTCATTTGTACCGCCAGTGATGTGGACGTCCAATATAAGTGCATCGTTTCGTAACAGCATCACGTCGGCTGCTGTATAATCTCGAACCTGAAATGAACCCGAGAAGAAAACTTGTCGTCGAGACCGGTCGAGAACGATGTACAGTAACTATTCTCAGGAGCAATTGTCCTTAAAGTTATTAATATTACACTGGAAAACTTATATTCTTAAAAAAAGCGGTTAAGTGCGCGTAGAATTCGCGCCTTGACGGCTCAGTACCGTGATGACAATTTCATATAGTTTACTTTCATCCCGTAGGCTGGCACCACTTTCAATGATGCACGTATTTCCAATACTAATTATATAGTTACAGGCTGTTCGTGGCTATTAATATTAGCACTGGAGATTTGTATATTTAAAAAAAAGCGGTTAGGTGCAAGTTAAAGTCGCGGTTCAGTACCGTGATGACAATTTCATATAGTTTTCTATCATCCCGTAGGATGACGCCACTTTTAATGGTACGCGTAATCGAATTACTATTTATGTAGTTAAAGACGGTATCTGTTTATTGCAATGAGTTTATTATAAACTCGAGCGATATTTGTGGAGTAAAACTTCTGAAAATCGTGATTGGATTTCCAGTATTGCTTGTATTTCGCAGTCTTCAAACATCCTATATATTAAATAATAAATAGGGTATAATATATACATGTGTTATCTTTCAAAAGACATGATGTATCAAAAAGGGAAAAGCTCTTAAAATATTCATGTGACGTCTAATGTGTATATACTATATTTCATTTGACAGATAGAAATGGCAGGTTTAATGTACACTTCAGTTCACAACCACGTTGTGTTGCCACTATATGTTTGTACAAGATCGACCTTATATTACCTTGGAAGGTCGATTTGAAATGTCTATGCAAACTTCCGTAAGTTCACACATCATATCAATATTGAATGATCACAGTTTTGACTTGTGCAAAATTTTGATAAGCGCTGTAGAAATACAAAGTTGATATTATCTGCAACAAAGTTCGGTCTTTATTATAAGATTATTATTTAACACACCGTATGCATTAATTCTAAATTATAATTATAGCTGCAACAAAATAAGAAACCCGTGAACTTAATAACTACTGAAACTCCCTAATATAACAGTGTCGAGAGACGACACATCGCGTTGCCAGGAAAGCTGACAGTGTCTTTAGATTTTGTAATTTCATATTTTTAGTACACCTATCCCCCGATTTACACGGTAGATACGTTCCTGAGAAAAACGTGTAAATCGAAAATTAAAAATTTTCAAGTCAAAACCGTGTAAATCGAAAAGCTTGCAGAGAATGCATAATTTTGCTATTTAACAGTTGTGATTTTTTTCAATATTTTTAGGTGTACACAGAAATAAAAATAAAATGCATTGACAGGTTAAAATATGTAATATATTACGGAAACACTGTTTTTTTATTTAATTACAATACATTAAACAGAAGAACAAAAAATAAAACCAAAACTTTAATTTTATGCGAAGAAATACAGACACAGTGTGCGTGTGCAGCAAGTCAGCACATAAGCTCGGGATTCCCCGTGAGATGTGTACACAGCGCACGTGTTCAATCACAGTAGCATTTAGTAGAGTGCGATAAAAACAAAAAAAAACTTATTTGGAAAACCGTGTAAAAGCGAAAACGTGTAAAACAAGTACCGTGTAAATCGGGGGATAGGTGTATATTTGCCATATATGTCACATACACTATTGGCGTCGGTCGGATGGTGAGACCTCTAGGGGTCGGACCAAAATTTCTCGACGTTTCATTACCATTCGCACCATTACTATTTTCCGTTGATTACTTCCCGTTGTTTTCTACATTTTTAAAACTTCAAATTAAGTATTAGCAGTTGGCGAATGACGGAATTGTAAGAAATTAGGGTAAGGTAGGTAATTTTTGAACTCGGAGTTTGATAGGTAATCGGCCATGGTCTCGAATAAGGAACCATCTCGATATTCACCTAGAATTAATTGATGGAAACTATGGAAAAAGTCAACAAGATGGCCGGTACAGGAATTACTGATTCTCAGTGAGAGACAGTAGGAAAATGTCTCAGCCACATCTGCCCCCGCCAGGATTCGAATCCGGTACCTCCCGAATGCGAGTCTAGTGCACTCACGACTACTCTACTCCGCGGATCAATTTTAAAATTCTACACTCTTTTTTTATGGAGAAAGATGTGTGGTAAGAAGGTCATTCTCCTATTAGATTATCTGCAACCCATGAGCAAAAGTCAGATAGATATTAACAGCGCTGTTAATTTTAACATTGATCATACCGAATAGCGCCATAGATTTTCTGACGTGTAGTGTAAGTACAACCTAGCGACGACGTTCTGAACTAAGCTGTATCAGTGAAAGAAATATAGAAAGCCGCTAATTTGCAGCGTGGTAGTATATGGCAATGACACAATATTGATAGATTACTGTCGAGTCTATTAACAAAAAACTCTCATATATCTTATATCGATTACCAGTTTGATAATATATCGATAGGTCTCTTCGTGATGCTGTTGAATCTACAGTCTGATATAATACTCGTGGCAACGTATTAAAAAACTTCAAAAATATTTCTGGATGCAATGACGCAAAAATAGTATCTTACACCGTAAGGGCAGAAAGTTGATATTCTGACCATGTGGTGTATACTATTTTATTTTATACCCGGTCGAAACTATGTAGGTACTTTCGTATCGGTGTGCACAAGAAATATGTTTCGGCAGAGCATTTAAATGTTAGACTTTTTGCCTTAAAATCGAAGCCGAAAGTACGTACTTTCTGCTTCGATTTTAAGGCAGAAACCTTAACATTTATACCGAACTCCCGTGGTGTGAGTTCCGTTCCATTCAGTTTTTCGTGAGAACAATTTTCGTGTAGTTTTGCCTGTAAACTATGAGTGGGGCCTTATATTCCCATTTTTTTTTTAATTTTAGGCTCAGTAGTTTCAGGCAGACACGAAAGTGATCTTACAAGAATTTTCTTCGGATGTACGGAACCCTAAAAAAGGTCATAATTCCTAAGTTATTGGATAAGTTTGGATAAAATCCGTACCGTAGGATCAATAAAAAAGCAATACTGAGATTAAAATTGCATTTTCACTAACGTTTCAGTACGCTTTGCATTATCTTCAGAGTTCAAATGCTGTCAAATCATATCAGTAGTCGAAATGAGATTGTAAACATTGGCTTCACAATATACAGGAATATTGGTAAGATGGTTGAATTGTAGTAAAATAGTATTTTAGTTAAAATTGGTGTCTGCCAATGATTAAAATTGTCACTAAATAAAATTGATGGTAAAAAAAAATATTTTTGAGTGGTTACCATTAATTTTATTTAATCATTGGGATACTAAACCAATTTTAACTAAAATATTATTTTACTACAATTCAACCATCTTACTAATATTTCTGTATATCGTGAAGCCTGCAATCACCATGTTTACAATCTCATTTCGACTAAATACTGACAGGATTTGACAGCAGTTGAACTCTGAAGATGCTGCAAAGCGTACCGAAACGTTAGTGAAAATGCAATTTTAACTTCAGTATTGCTGTTTTATTGATCCTACGCCACGGATTTTATCCAAACTTATCCAACATTCATCAAGCATCACAGCCATTCTAATTAATTTCTTTTAATTAGAAACAATCTCGTATTCCTAAGTTATGTGGCGTTTTTGAGTCGGCACTGCGAAAAGCGTAACCTGTACGCAAACACAACAGCGGTGTACGAGTGTAGTTTTTGCAGTTGGAGCGCATCTTTCCGTGCACTTTATCGCTAATGTGTGTGCTTACATAAGCAGTTTGTAGATTATTTATTCGTGTCCACGTCGGAGATGTGAGCTCAGATATTCTACCGTTTTTTAAAAAATCTTTAACGTACATTTCTTCCGGTATTAAATGCATATACATTATCTGGCTTGACTGTTTTTTATTTAACGCTTTGGTTGACCATTCGGTTTTAATGATAGGTAAGTAAAATTAACAGCTTTAATAATCATAGCGTCGAATACCATCGACCGAATAAAACTGCTTTTTATTTTACGTGTCACTTAAAGCTGTCGAAACGCTCTGAATTTAAGTCAAAAATAGGGCTTCGGCTGTCAACTGATTGTAGACTTTTTCGTCAACATTTTGCAAAAAAAAAATCTCTATAAGGAAGATAAGGGACAAATCTAGGTTTTTCATGGACTATTTTTGTATTTTTTGTACGATTTACTAGAAAAAAGTTGGCATTAAATGGGCCAAAAAGCACACGTTTTCAATGTCACACTGCGACCTTATTCGTACTTATTTCACAAAATTGTTCCACCACAACCTAAAGTGACTCTTCCTTTTTCGAAAAAGTTTTTTAAATCTTCAAAATATTTCCATAAATTAGAGTAATCAACTGACAGTGGCACCCTTGCGACAGCATTTTTTAGCCTCGTAGTGTGGCTTAATTCAGAGCGTTCCAATAGCCTTTTCTTATATACCTATAATCAGTTGAACAAATGTTATTGAAGTGAAAATATCTTTTTAAGGCATTGAATTTCCGATGAATACCTAAACCGATTTTGTAGAAGATATTCGCAGCGCGTGTCAATAAAACTTCACTAAAATTTTTTGATGATTTGAATGCTTATAGTTTCCAAATTTTTAAAGATATCGGTACGGAATAAAAAGTATGTTATAGAGCGCTCTTTTCTTTATAAACCTATGTGTTTTCAATTTAAAATTTGATCATAGAACATAATAAATTCGAAGGTTGAAAGAGACATTACGTTTTAGAGATGATTTTTTCGAGAGCTATATGGATCAGTAACCATTCTGTTCACAATTTTATCACCTTTGAGATTGATAATGATCTTATTTGTGGATAGTTCTGCTGTTTTTTTGTTTGCAAAAATACACTTCAGGGCGTAGTTTCTAAAAAATTAAACGGAGGGGGTTAAGAGTGGGGTTTTTGGTATGTTAAAAAGGGGACCACCCTCGACATTATTCGCAAAACTCCCTTTGCGTATACCTACATTTTCCTCTATTGTTCCTATTTCGCGTAGACTATATGTTCTTACAAAAATTTTCGTTGAAATATATTTTAACAGCTTCTTGTTAAAAAAAATCATTTTTTTTTTCATGGCAATAGGTTGCTATGAAAATAAACATTTTTTTTTATTCACTAGTGCCATTCTGGCCAGTTATTAAACCACTTTAATACTTTTAGGTGGTGCACGTTTTCAGTTCAACACTCATAAAAGCCAATTCAGACTAGCCGTTCTCGGTTACGATTCACCGGTTCGGTTCGGTTTTCGATTAATCTAGGCTGCTCACACTATCCCGATTCGGTTCTACGATTATTCTCGGCGCGCATGCGCAATTTCGAAATATGATTTGACGTTTGATGTGTAGTTAAACGTCAACAAAAACAGCTGGCTAGTCACGTGACTCCAGCAAGCGTTCTCATTGGCTACGGTTGCGAACGGTCCGGTTGAAATTAGAGCTGAACCTAAACGCTCGAACCGAACCACATCGGGAACGACTACGCCGTGATTGGTCGAGCTCCCAACCGGACCGGTGAATCGTAACCGAGAACGGCTAGTCTGAATTGGCTTTAAGAGACGGTGCTCCTTATCTCTACCCTCCATACCCTATTTGTATAATGTAAATGTAAGTTTGCACCTTATGAAGTTAGGTACAGTCGAGTCTGTTGTCGCATCGCCTTGACAAGTGTTTGTCTGCATATTAACATAACTCCCAGCATTTAAATATTTTACATACATTGTATATTATTAGTTACAAAACTTATAGTCTTATACAAATTATGTATACATTTGTACATACATAAGTGATCAAATACATAATGTACTTACTGGTGCATCAAAGTAGGGATGTCAGAAGTGCCAAAAAGTATCGATATATATCGTACAGATGTTTTTTTTAAGTATCGGTATCAGTAGCGATATATTTTTTTAAAAATATCGAGATATCGGTACAATTTTAAAGAGAATATTGGCACTCGAAGAAATTTAGTACAGTGGTACCTCGACATACGAGTTTAATTCGTTCCGCAACCTTGCTCGTATCTTGAATTACTCGTATCTCGAAGCAAATTTCCCCATACAAAACAATTGAACTACCATTAATCCGTTCCAACCCCCAAAATGTCACCCCAGTTATTTTTGTTACGTGGTTTTGAATAATAAAAACGTAGGTATTTATAAATGACAAATATTTATTGTACAAAAACAAAAAAGAGAATGTAAAGAAATAAATTAGATATCCTCACTGGTCTTTGCCTTTTTCGCTACATTTTTCTCGCTTTCACCTGTAGGCCGTTTAGAAAAAAACATGTCCAAGGAGGTTTGTTTCTTCCTCCCTCTCAGAATGTTCCGGAAATGAGTTAGGCAAGTGTCATTAAAAAGATCAGATGCACGACCTGTTGTAACTTTTTCTGGGCCGACCTGCTAAACCGAACTCGTATCTCGAATTTCGCTCGTAACTCAAAGCAAAAAATCACTCGCTCGCCGGCTTGTATCTCGAAAAACTCGTATGTTGGGGCACTCGTATGTCGAGGTACCACTGTATATACATATTGGCTAGCTTAATATAATCTCAAATAGCAGTTAACGGACATTATTTCTAATAAATCAAGTAATAAATAATTATCTGAAATCAAAAACAACGATAATATTTTTTTTTTGTTTTTTATCAAACGTCTAATACATTTAGGAGCAGATAATTTTGGAGATTAATCGAACAATAAAGCCATCAGGAATGGCGATCCTATGACATGCGTGATAGAGGTGACATTCGACTGAAAATTGTTGGTACAGCATGAATTGAGGTGTAAATCGAAATAAATAAAAATATTCTAGATGTTGTAGAAATGAAATGAAATATTGCATGAATAGCTATTTTGACTGTTTATTATTCCGGCAAAAACGAAAAATCTGGTGAAAAAGGAACGTGTTTTAGAAGTGATTTATTCACTGTTGTTGTTTTTGTAACGCACTTAAAAGTATGTTCCAAAAACATATGTAAACACACATGATTCTTTTTCAGTTGAGTTTTCCATATTTTCGGAATAATTACACGGTCATACAAGTGTTGCTACTGAAAAAAAATATCGGTTTTCGATACTCGGAATTTTAAATATCACCCAAAAATATCGATATATCAAATAAAAAATATCGATATTTTGCCGACATCCCTACATCAAAGTATGAGCGCAGGACGAACACAAATCCATGGTAATGAACAGGGGCGGATCTAGATTTCTCGAGACCTAGGGCTTATTGAAGTCCAGTGGGATCTCATTTTTAGGGTTCCGTACCCAAAGGGTGCCAACGGAAACCCTATTACTAAGGCTCCGCTGTTTGTCTGTCCGTCTGTCACAGGACTGTATCTTTTGAAATTTTCACAGAGTGTGTATTACTATGGCCGTTATAACAACAAATAATAAAAATAAAATAAAGTTTATAAATATTGTACGGTGGTACGGAACCCTTTGTGTGCGAGCGCGACTCGCACTTGCCCAGTTTGTTTTCTTTTTTTTTAGTTAAATTAAGAATTTTTAAATTGGGGTTTTTGACCTGACCAAACGAATAAAAAATTTATTAAAATTCACCCGAATAATGTTCAAAATTGACCGAAAAAATTGTCAAAATTCACCAAAAAAATTGTCAAATTTCACCCAAAAATATTAATTTACCGTCTCGTAATTCCAAATCTCGTGAAGTGGCCTTAAGAACTATTGACGAATACCACGTTTTTTATTCAATTTTTGGGACAAAAATATGTTTTTTGAAATTTTAAAGCAGCAAGTGAAATTTAGTGAAGCTGCTTAATCGCATAAAACAGAATAAAATGAATTATGCGACTACAGCACGAAATTTCCCGAGAGTATATTTTACAATCTGAGCAATCAGTAACCAAAATTAATAAGTATATTCGAATGATCGTTATGTATGTAACGAGACTTATTTCGTTGTAGTTACTTCGCCTACCGCCATGATTCACGAAAGACAATAATGACAGTGCATATTATATGCTTCAGTAAAAATACATTATTCGAACTACTTAACGCAGAGACAATAAAATATTGATTGTTGCCAGACAAATCTTCCACTATTATTTACATACATTACATTATATTTATTGATCGTTTTATAAACAAATGCACATCAAAACACAATAACACATACGTTTAAGATTCAAATCATATACAGGAACAAACGAACATCGTCGCTCATCTTCACGTTTGATGACTCGGTCATACATCACCAAAACATTATACAATCAACAGCCGAACGTGTTTTGTTTTATTAAAACAAAGAATATCCTAATACTAGAATTACTAACAATGTTCAGAATAATATTAGTATGGATGTTAAACGGTATAAAAATACTTCTTTACTTTTTTTTTAAATGTTTCAAAAACATTCTTAATGTCAATTATATGATTATTACTGAAATTTAGTTTTTAATTAAATATGATTGTGAAAAATATAACCCTTATTTGTGATTACACTAAATACATACTCAAAAATATCGAGAAATTACGAGGAGTAAATAGTTTTTTTTTAAGATTCTTGGCTACCAACTTTACATGAAATGTTTTTGGTGGGATTTCATTACTTCTTGGCAAGCGCCCTAGATTTGGTTTGTGGAACACTTTTACACATATTCCTTTATGTACGAGGGATTGGAGGGGGAAAGTTTCCAATTTCATCATTTTTCCGTTGTTTGTATGCAAATTCTAGCCTATGTACCAAAGTTCAGCTTTCTAGGACTTCAGGAAGTACCCTAGATGTTTTGATCATCATTAGTCAGTGAGTCAGTGACGAAATTGACGTTATCTTAGATGTCAATAACTCTGGAACCATAGAAGTTAAGATGATTGATACGTGGTGTGTTTGATACGTTTGCTAAGGGCTTATCCTGAAAATTTCAGTTTTCTAGCATTATCTAGACCGAAGCTATGTCAGCTCGAAAATACAACGAAACGTTTCCAGAAAAGGTTGGTAGTGTCCCGTTTCCTTTGGCTTGTCTTGGCACTACCGTGCCCCCAGATTATTATTTAATAAGCGAGAATAGTGGGGGTGCGTTGATAGAGCGGTCAGATTACGTAGAGGTCACCTAGAACAAGGTTTGTAACTTTGAACTGAAGTCAGGATGCCAGCGTGGAAGGAGAATACGGCGCAGGTAAAGGAAGAAGCAATATGTAAATTGCATCATCATTTCAGTCGCTCCGAACGCAACACACGTTTTATTTTATTTTTATTTCATGTGTCGAGAGATCGTCGTCACGCATACGTAATGTGAGTCTTGTCCATGGATGATGATGTTCATGATGTTCCCTTCTTCACCCTTTCTCTCCGTCCAACTCTTTCGCTACTAATCCGTGTTCCTATAACTCGATCTTTTTCTTTTTTACTTTTATAATACGAAATATTAAATTGTTAATATCTACACCGTATGGGTTTCTACATTAATGTTGTTAACTATTCAAGACTAACAATGGAAACTGAGAGCAAAATTTATTCAAAATTTGAAACATTCATGCAACACACCTATTATTGCGATACATTGACTGAAGGAATTAATTCGAATGAATCATTCGAATAGCAACCTTTCGATTATCAAAATCATTCGATTATTTCCAACACTAAAAACAATTAAACATAATGATAATATATCCTCAGATAGATACTTCAGGATGATTGCATTGATGCCTGTAAGTTTTATGTACATAATATGTTTTGATGTCTATTTTAAAAGGTATGTCGTCTGCTATTAACCACTTATCTTTATTGACAATGTGACTGTAACCAGTCCAATGTGACATTTGAATATTTACACAAGTCTATGACGTTGATTGAAATCATAATCGATCATCTCTCTAATCGCTGTCGACTATAGTTTATCGTATCGTCAAGAATTTTACTCTGTGTATAATTTGGAGTTCATCCACCTGATGCTTTTTAAAACTGAACATTCCGTATTTTGTACTGATTGTGGCTAATTGACTCATTTGTTAAAAAGGCTATTAGTACGCATGCTTCGTTGGACCTAAACGTTGCGTCGAACCAAGGTTATGAGATACACAGGTCACCCCGTTAATGAAGGACGTCGCCGGGAAGACGATTCAATATTTTTATTACCCGTACGCGATATCAATTGGCAGTTTGTTGAATGACATCATTCCTTCACAACTATCCAACAGACCAAGCCACAATGTCACCTTGAACGACAAACAGAACGGAGACTGTACTTGAAAAAGACTTTCAATAGGGTCATCCGACGCGAAAGTAGAGTATATAATATTTAATATTTTCCTTTCTGAATTTGCATGAAATATATATTTTGAGTTCCTACCGTATATATACTAAACCATGATCTGTGTCGAGTTTGTGCTTCAATTGTTAGTAATATTAAACGTCAGATTCAAGTTTATATGTTCAGTGTTCATCCTTGTCTATTTTGCGAATCAAAATGCAACACGTAAACTTCTGTCCTTACCAGTTTCATATAATTTAGGAGACAAACTAACTTCCCCTTTATTTGTCAGTTCTACATCCCCTCGATTTCTTACTTTTTTCAAACAGATACATCGCTAAAGAAGTTAAACTTCAAAAAGTCCTATTTTCTTTGAATTCTAATGAAAAATAGAATGTTGTTCGTAATTAGTTTTGTTCCAATAAAATATTAACGTTGAGTGAAAATTTGCTAGAGAAACAATTCAAAAAGAAGCTTTACTGATGATTTGTTTGTGGCCCTGAAAAAGGAAATATTTTTTTCGAAACGTCAGCCACAAGCGAAACGTCGGTTAGCTTCTTTCTGAACGAAATAAAATAAAATGCAGTCAACATAATTTTTTAAGTATTCCTAACCTCAATATTAGTTACTGCATGCATCTTCATTTTTATTATTTTATTCCATGTAAGAAACAATTTTTTTAAAGATCACGTCTCCAAGAAATTGTTCGGATAATTTCACGGGTTTTAACAATAGTGTTAGTAATGCTATACGATTTTATAGGCGACGCAACGCATTTTCTAAACCATTGCATTTACAGATAGTGCACATTGTTGCATTTAGAAAGTTAATATATAAATAATTTCGTTTTCTCGGTTCATTAGATGACTCACGTACCGGTAAAGATTGTGGCCTCTTATAGAATTGTAATAAACCACAAGAAAATCTAAAATAAAAACTGAAAAACATTGACATGGCGCGCACAGAATGTTGTAACATGAAAAAATATTTTTTTACAATTCATCGTAAAATAGTAGACAGATTGTTTGCTAGGATGATATATAATACTAGCTGCTATCCGCGACTTCACACACGATTGAAATGGAACTCGGCAGCGACAACAGTAGTGGAGCCTTCGCTCCACACGGTATCATCAATAGTAATCAAGTGCAAAAAGAATTTTTCAAATCCGACTGGCAGTTTACTAAACGCACTATTGCGAAATTGGTCATTTTTCTATCGCTGTATAATAAGCGCCACGGTTCTAAAAGGTTCTGAAATTAGTCACAAACAGCGTCGCAAATGCATATTTTAGAGCCGTCCTGCTTGTTTTGTGGGAAAGGAAGACTCTCACCACCTCCCAGTTACCGGGACAGAACGCGCGCTCGTTGGTGATTGGTTATCGCTGGTTGTCTTCTCAATTGTCGCTTTCCTGTTATAAAATACAGTCTAGTACGCTATTGTTAAGTTGTTTCTTTGATTGTTAATTGATTAAAATGCCTAATACAGTTTTGCATAGTCAAGCACGAAAAATAATTTTTTGGATGACTTTATGCAAGGAATTAGACCTTTAGATTAAAGAAAAAGTAAAAAAATAAAAATAATAATATAACCGACTATACCTGCGCAAGCCTTCATTTGCATCTAACTTCCGAGCCTTTTAGATCCTTGGCACATATTATGCAGGCATGAAAAGCAGCTATTTTATAGGGTAGCGTGCATTAGATCGATATTCTAGTAGTAACATGACACGTGTGTTTGTGACGTTGATTTTTTTAATTTCCAATTTTAAACAAAGATTTAATCATCAGGCGACACAATCAATAAAGGAAGAACTGAATTTCCATCTACTTAATTAAATTGCATGTTTGTGTTTGTTTGTTTGTGTGTGTGTTATTCATCAAAAGGCACAGACGAGATGACAAGAAGTTACTGTAAGCGTATATCCGAGAGAGCAGAGATCCAAGGGGTCTCGAAGTAGGTCAGCCAGATAGACGTCTGTCAATTACAATCACGTCTTTGTGTTTGTTTTTGTACATCAAACGGTGGTTCATTTACAAGCTTTGTCTCGTGTCCTTTCTTCTGATTAGGAATGTTGCAGACGTCTGTATCCGCAACCGCGGGACGTTCGCATCATTTTTAGGGCTCCGTACATCCGACGAAAAAACAGAACTCTTATAGGATCACTCCCGTATGTGTCTGCCACAGAATCTACTGGACTGAAATTCGGTATATAATAATAATAATGCGTTTAACGTCCGTTTCTCGACTTTATGCCATAACAGACGCCATTCGCACCATTACTATTGTTTCATCTATAACTAACACCCGCTATTTTCTACATTTTTTACAACTTCAACTTATGTAATAGCAATGGGCGAATGAAGGAATTATAGGAAATTAGGATAAGATAGGTAATTTTTGAACTAGGAGTTTGATAGGTAATCGGCCATGGCCTCAAATAAGGAACCATCTCGATATTTATCTGGAATTAATTGAGGGAAACCATGGAAAACCTCAATCAAGATGGCCGGTACAGGAATTACCGTTTCTCGGCGGGAGGCAGTAGGAAAAAGTCTCAGCCACATCTGCCCCCGCCGGGATACGAACCCGGTACCTCCCGAATGCGAGTCTAGTGCTGTCACCGCTGATCTACCCAGCTCGGTATCAAAATTCGGTATATATATAGAATTAGATGACCCAATCACGAACGTGTAGCATAAATAAACTAATTCCGATTTTGATGGTTAATTGTAGGAGGGGGGCAAATTATAAAATTAAAAAAAACATGTGACGTATCTAGTGTAAGGGCTTGTTATGAAGAATAAGAAATTATTTTTAAGTGCATAGTTTACAAGAAATTAAAAAAAAAATACAACAAAAATCGAGCATTTCTTACCTGATCTCCGAAACTACTAAGCCTAAAATTTCGAAAAAATGGAGAATATAGAGCCTCACCTCTAGTTTACAAAAAAATCCTATCTTAAAGTGACCTAGTTTATGTTCTGATTAGAATGCAAATATGATCAGTTAAAAGATTAAAATAGAATGAGGTGTTCTCTTGACCCAAATGCACCACATCCTGAAAGGATTTTTGTGTTTCCCCTTTTACTGGATCTATAGTCAGCAATTAATCTGGATCTTCTTATGAGTTCCAGAAGATTGGTTACTAGATTGCCCTGTGGAACTATTCCATCATCATCAATGTAGCCAAAGATGGTTGTCCTCCTCTAGGTTGGAGCCTCACATTCGAACACGATGTGGTTTCATCCTCCATTTTGCAAAATCTAGATAGTGTTGATTCCTGCTGTATCCCATGTAGGTTTTTTGAGTGTCGGGCTGTTGAGTCTAATTAAGTTAGCTTTGAGGAATGGCTTACAATCATTTTCTTCTCATGTTTTTTAACCTGAAACCAGGTCCCAATTTGAGAGATGCTATTCGCAGGCCATTCTCCTGACAGTTTACTGGACATTTCTGTAGCAAATTCCGCAGACTGATTCAGGTTCAAAGATGAACAGTTAGAAAAGCACTGGTTTTATTCATATACGAGTAATATATAGGTACATGCTGATTGTAACAGTACACCCATTTCATGTGGATGTCACGGACTGACGTTCAGGGTCTGTCAAAATAAGGATAGACATCGCCATTAACGAACGGATTTGTATCTGCTGTCTCTAATAAGCGCACGTCAAACGGTACTTGCTGTGCCCATCATCATCATCATCATCTCAGAAATGATGCCGATATTATATACATGGGATTCTATATAAGCCCGCGTCCTATCAATTAGTGTTTCAACATGAGAAGCACTTTTCTTGATGCTTTTCATCGAACTTTGTAATAATGTACAGGGCTGTAACGTTTTTAGTGCTTAAAGCAATTAAAAAAATTCAAGCCAATGGGGCGGCAGGACCATTTCAACTTCTTAAATATTGACATTTGTAATATTATACATAAAATAAAATTTCTGCTACAGCGTGCGGTGACGCTGGTAACGACTAGTTCATGGTTCCGTAATAGGATTGCACATTTTAAAATTAATCAAAGCATGCTTGTCAGCTACCTAACTAATTTATTTGTGACAGATCTTCAGAACATTTGATTTTTTAGTGTATTTGCCATATGGCAACATACACTATTGGCATCGGTCGGATGGCGGGACCTAGGGGTCGGACCAAATTTTCTCGACGTTTCATAAGTTCCTAAACACTTTGGCACCATTTTTAAAAATGTTTATATATATATGTATATATATATATATATATATATATATATATATATATATATATATATGTATATATATATATATATATATATATATATATGTGTGTGTACGCGCAAAGAGTTAATTGATTCCAACGAAATTTTACCCACGTGTTGAAATCCATCACCGCAAGAAGCCTATTTAAAACCCCTAAAAACTACTTAGTTTTTAGGGGTTGAAAAATGTTTTTGGGCCCCAAAATACTGAAAAAATTCTCAGCATCGTTTCAAAATTGACATTTAACCCTTTAGTAGTAATTAAAAAGTGTCCCTAAAATTTTAATAAAATCGGCTTGACAGGACCGGACTTACAAATTTTATGAAAACACTAGTTTGCAGATAGTGAATTATTTACTGAAAGTTGTGTATAATTTGATATAGAGGTTCGATTGATAATAATATTGCAATTAAGAAAAAAAATGTTATTTTAAGGGGTGTATTAAGGAGTCAAATTTTTTATTTTGCCCAAAAACCAACTTAAGTTCGCATAATAAAGCCACACTGCCTGTATAAGCAAATACACTATATTGTCGGCAGGGTTTTGGCACTGAGACCCGGGTTTTTTTTTATTTTTAAAATATTTCCGAAACTATGAAGTATGAAGAGTGTATGTAAATCTTGTGAATTCAGTAGTCATTTCACGAAAATTGTCAGAACGCCCCGAAACCCATTGACCCCCCCCCCCCGTTTTCAGTAAAATCGAATTCGTTGGTCTCTACTTCATGCGATTCCACGATTATTCGCAAATGACCAATAACTAGTCCAAGAACTGATGACACTTGTTTCATGAAATGTTTGATTCAGATAGAAATTTTATTCTATAGTATATATAAGTAAGATGTATAGGTAAATGAGTGTTTGCCTGTCCTACCTGGGTACGCCAGGTACTGCACATACAGGAAAGGTTTAAAAAAATATGTGCCAAAAATGTGTTTTGATTCAAATGCCAGCAAGTACTATTCGAAAGTTAAGTTGATTTTACATAAATAAATAAATGAGGCAGCCACTTTTGGAGGGGTTAACATTGCACCAAAATACCCGAAAGTGGAATTTTCAAAAATGAAAAAATATATGTTTGATTCACGCTGAAATTTTTATAGCAACTTCATCAGATATATTTAAAAATATTTGCAAAAAGCCAGACACGTTTTCCGGGGTTTAAGACTATTTTTGGGAACTTATTTATGGGTACTTATGCACGATTTAAAACACTTTCCCAAAAATAGTCCCCCGGAAAAAGTGTCTGGCTTTTTGCATATATTTTTAAATACATCTAATGAAGTTGCTATCAAAATTTCAGCGTGAATCAATCACTTATTTTTCCGTTTTCGGTTTGAAGCTGCGAGTGATATGAACTATCTAGTATATCCAGGTTTTTTCAAATATTTTATGTGATTAAATGTTTTTATAAAAACAAACTAATAACATACATCATTATCGTCTGTCCAAATAACTTGGAGAGTACGTAACTGAATGTTTTGTGCAAACTTGACAAGTAGACGGGCGTACAACGGCAACAACACGTTGTTCTGAAGTACCGGTTTCTGTTTATTCACGGCTATGTGATCATCATGGTAATTACATACTGCAGAAAGTTGTAACGGTATTTTGGGATGTTTTACTTTTATTTTTGATTCCTTTATATAAAGTTCAGCAAAGATGTGTTCAGAGGGGTATTAAGGCTATCGGAACGCTCTGAATTTAAGCCAAAAGTAGAGCTTCGGCTGTCAACTGATTTTAGACTTATTCGTCAACACTCTGCAAAAATTCTTTCTCTATAAGGAAGATAAAGGACAAATCTAGGTCTCTAATGGACTACTTTTGTAATTTATGTACGATTTACTAGAAAAAATTTGGCATTAATTGTGCTAAAAAAACACACGTTTTCAATGTCACACTACGACCTTATTCGTACTTATTTCACAAAACCGTTCCATCACAAACCTAAAGTGACTCTTCCTTTTTCGGAAAAGTTTTCTAAATTTTCAAAATATTTTCAAAAATTAGAGTAATCAATTGACAGCGGCACCCTTGCAATAAAATTTTTTAGCCTCGTAGTTGGCACCAACCAAAAATTGAAACGTGCGGATGATTTGAGCGAGACAGAGCTAAAGAAGGTCACACCCACAATATGTCTTTTGCCTACCTCGCCCCTTACCGCTGGGTCTCAGCACAAACAAAATTCAGAGCGTTCCGACAGCCTTAACTTCGTATTGAAATAGAGTTAGAGTTCGTTCAATCTAGCCGGATGTTGGGACCGATTTTTTTCGGATGCCATTGTGGTTTACTAGTTTATATGGGATTAGTGTTGCCAGATCCGTTTTTCCAAATCTCTTGATTTAAATGGAAAAAAGCGGAACTGGGACGAAAAAATCGGGACGGAGAAAAAAATGTATAGATGACTATGGTTGCAATTTCGTTAATTGAAAATCACAGACTTTAATGAGATCAAGTATAACTCTTAAGGCTGTCGGAACGCTCTGAAGTTTGTTTGTGCTGAGACCCAGCGGTAAGGGGCGAGGTAGGCAAAAGACATATTGTGGGTGTGACCTTGTTTAGCTCTATCTCGCTCAAATCATCCGCACGTTTCAATTTTTGGCTAGTGCCAACTACGAGGCTAAAAAATTTTATTGCAAGGGTGCCGCTGTCAATTGATTACTCTAATTTTTGGAAATATTTTGAAGATTTAAAAAACTTTTCCGAAAAAGGAAGAGTCACTTTAGGTTTGTGATGGAACAGTTTTGTGAAATAAGTACGAATAAGGTCGTAGTGTGACATTGAAAACGTGTGTTTTTTTAGCACAATTAATGCCAACTTTTTTCTAGTAAATCGTACATAAATTACAAAAGTAGTCCATTAGAGACCTAGATTTGTCCTTTATCTTCCTTATAGAGCAAGATTATTTGCAGAATGTTGACGAATAAGTCTACAATCAGTTGACAGCCGAAGCTCTATTTTTGGCTTAAATTCCGAGCGTTCCGACAGCCTTAACATTTATTACTATTACTTCCTACTTATACTATCAAGATACAAAGTTATTAAATCTATCTATACTAATATTATAAAGCTGAAGAGTTTGTTTGTTTGTTTGAACGCGCCAATCTCAGGATCTGCTGGTTCGAATTGAAAAATTATTTTTGTGTTGGATAGTCCATTTATCGAGGAAGGCTATAGGCTATATAATATCACGCTATGACCAATAGGAGCGGAAAATTATTCTATAAGAAAGACCACTGTAGCATAATACGTCTTAATCCGGGCGAAGCCGAACCGGACCACTAGTTTATTATATTTATTATAAGTCGGGTCATGAGGACAAATAAAAATTTTATAAAATTTTCATAAAAAATTAGTATTTACTAAATATGTGAAATAACTTTAATCAACATCCAACTCTAATATTTTCACGAAAATTCTGCTCATTATCCAGGTTAGATGTTACATATCATTGGCGACTACTGCAAGACTCACTCAGTTTTGTTACTCAGTTTTGTTACGTAGATGAAAAAGAGGGATTTTGAGCGTGCGGCTTAGAGTGCTGGCGGGGAGAGCTTAAAAACCGGATGTCCCGCTAAAAGCGAGACATCTGACAACACTATAGTTCACAAATTAATTATTTGACACGATTTGTGAGTTATACCAATAGAGTACATATGATATTTAAATACAACCCTGCATTTTGAAATCATTACACAATGTTATGCAACTTACGAATTACTTACTACAAAAAGAATTTACTTTTTATTCAAAAAAACAGAACTCTTTGTAACTTGAATACGTTAAGAATTTAAAAAAACCCGGGTCGCAGTGCCAAAACCCTGCGGACAATATAGTGTATTTGCTTGTATAGGGCCGTGTGGTTTTATACGTTTATTATGTGAAATTAAGTTTGTTTTTGGGCAAAATAAAAAATTTAACCCCTTAATACATCCCTTAAAATAACATTTTTTTTCTTAATTGTAATATTATTATCAAACTAACGTCTACACCGAATTAAATACACCCTTCAATAAATAAGTCACTATCTGCAAACTAGTGTTTTCATAAAATTTGTAAATCCGGTCCTGTCGGGCCGATTTTATTAAAATTTTGGGGACACTTTAATTACTACCAGAGGGTTAAATTTCAATTTTGAAACTATTCGGAGAATTTTTTCGGTATTTTGGGGCCCAAAAACATTTTTCAACCCCTAAAAACTACCCTTAAAATAGCCCGATTAGGCCCATTTTAAATAGGCTTCTTGCGGTGATGGATTTCAACACGTGGGCCAAATTTCGTTGAAATCGATTAACTCTTTCGAAAGTTATTGCGCGTACACATATATATATATATAAACATTTTTAAAAATGGTGCCAAAGTGTTTAGGAGGTTATGAAACGTCGAGAAATTTTGGTCCGACCCCTAGGTCCCGCCATCCGACCGACGCCAATAGTGTATGTTGCCATATGGCAAATACACTAATAAAATTTTTAAACGTTAGAATCAATTCGTTGTTACTATTTTATTAAAAATAAAGCCGAAATATTGTAACCATACTCTCCATGTTGTTCACGTCCAATAATCAATAATTAATAAATTTTCACGGGAATGTGGACAAAATAACAGTTACACTATTGTGAAAATTGCCGCGTTTCATATATTTGTTTATATTAAATAATAATAATAATAATACGTTTATTGTCGAAACAATTGGACAAGATTCAATCATAGGATTGGTCTTCCATCTGCCCTATACATTTAAAATACGAAGATGACGACAATTAAAATCCAGATATATCATCAGGCAACTAGAATAATTACAATTGTATAAACAATTTAGTACAATATTACAAAGAAAACTTATTTTTTGTGATATTGTCGTACTAATTTTTTTGTTATTGTAATTATTCTAGTCGCCTGATAAGTATAAACAAATATACGAAACGTTGCAATTTTCACAATAGTCTAACTTTTGTAATTTTTGTCCACATTCCCGTTAAAACTCGTTAATTATAACATAAGTAGAATAGAATAGAATACAATTTATTTGTAGAGCCAGTCTGGATACAAAGCGTCAAATTTCATTATTATACATATTTTACATGGTCATACAAACAAGTTTTAATTAAATAATTTCTTAGTTTATTTTTAAAACAAGTGGTGTTGTTTATATTTTTTATGTTGGGAGGGAGATCATTGTATATATACATTCCGGAGCAGATTGCACCTATATTAAATATGTCGATATATATATTGTTCTTTTTTCTTGTGTTATGGTGATGAACATCCAAGTTTAGTTTGTAACTATTTAAATTGTTTTTCGCAAAAATTATTGTTTCATATGCATATAAGCTATATAGAGTTAGAATATTATAACGAACAAAATACTCTTTGCAAGAATCATATTTTGATGTTCTGTATGAATGTATTTCTAATAATTTTCTGTACTGTACTGTACATAAACTTCATAAATCGTGTTTAGAATTGTACGACCTTTGAAGGTCATCGCCATCGATATTGCAGTGCATCAAGTGTCCATCAGGACGTGATTAAAGGTCGTTCAACAGCCGGTAGCAACGAACTATTCTCATGCATTCGCACAACTAGTTTGTTCAGTTATCAGTTCGGTTTTCAGTGAAATTAGTTTAAGTGGATATACCTGTTTAAAACGATCATTTTAAGAAAGATATTTTAAAAATACTTTTGTTTTAAAATCATATTTAATTACCTGGCTTCACGAGTTTGGCAGATTCTTCGTTTCAATGGCTACAACTACATAGAGACGAAAAGGTAATAAGAGCTATTCAAGAGTTTAACTACTATGCCGGCGTTATACTAATAACCGGGACATTATTGTAACATTTTTGACAGAACAGTTTGGTTGTGATACGTATTTATAAGTCTAGGTTATTAGATACAGAGGTAACCTCGTTGCGTTGGATAATGGGAGGATGACATTCAGTGAATTGCGCGGTTGATAAAAATATTAAACGGTCATCCAGCTGACGTCATTCATGGAACGAGGTGACACACGTAATACCTCGGTTCATTAGTTAAATTATGATTACTACTTACCTAGCTTTTTATTGTTTTTTAATATATTGTTTTTATCTTTCAGGTAAGTTTTGATGACCCGACACTGATTTCCTTCTTTTTCGTCAAAAACTGTAAGTTTATTCACGACTAATATGATTTTGATTTATCATTTTTTGTATTTTTAACATTTTTCTACTTGATTACAAATATAAAGTTTTTAGAGAGAGCCTCTATAACACATTATCTATGGCAAATATTAATGCTCGGTTGCAGAAAAAATTGTTAAAAAACCTTATCTGACAATGAAAAAAAAAATAGCATAGTAGAATTTTAAATAAATTCTGCTCGCAAAATAATAGTTCGATTGAAATGATATTTTTTTAAACTGTGTATACTTATATACAACACCGTTTTTTATAAAGCTTTCACATCGAAACAAGTTTTTTGTACGTATTTTGATCAAAAGTCAGCTTGAAAAATGTATTTTTCTGTGTAGATTAATATTTTGTTTTTGTGTAAGTCCAACCTAATATTTTACATGAGAGGGAGTTTGACTGCTCCTACATGTATAACAATCATCAGATCAAAATGTTTGACAATTCTTTCTGCAACCTAGTAAAATGTATATGATTAACATAATTTGCAGTGATTTTTCACTTGGTTGAACATGATTAATAATAACAAATAAATAAAAACAGTTGAAAATTCTACAAAAATTATTATTAAACTATTTCGGCGATTGTTTCGGACAATAAGTTCATCCTCAGGAATATAAAACATATACAGTATATGTTTTATATTCCTTAAAGCCAATTCAGACTAGCCGTTCTCGGTTACGATTCACCGGTCCTGTTGGGAGCTCGACCAATCAGGGCATAGTTGTTCCCGATTGCGGTTCGGTTCGAGCGTTTAGGTTCAGCTCTAATTTCAACCGGACCGTTCGCAACCGTAGCCAATGAGAACGCTTGCTGGAGTCACGTGACTAGCCACTATTGTAAACACAACTCCACTTGTTTTTGTTGACGTTTAACTACACATGAAACGTCAAATCATATTTCGAAATTGCGCATGCGCGCCGAGAATAATCGTAGAACCGAATCGGGATAGTGTGAGCAGCCTAGATTAATCGAAAACCGAACCGGACCGGTGATTCGTAACCGAGAACGGCTAGTCTGAATTAGCTTTTAGGATGGACTTATTGTCCAAAACAATCGTCGAGAAATAATTCAACAAAACTTTTTGTAGAATTTTCAATTGTTTTTATTAATCTGTTATTGTATATGATTAATGTTTACCCAAGTTTCACATGTTTGTATGCGATACTCAAAAAACTTGAAGATATCTTATTCTGCGCCTTTCGTACGACAGATTAGTAGATAACACGGTGTTCTCCTCTACCTGTAAACTGTAGCCTGGTAGGTACTTACCTAGATATTACATGTTACACGAGATGCACGCAGCAATCGGTCGGCAATTAACTATCATCAATGCATGTATCAATCACCTTTGAAGTACATGAATGGTGTCTGTACCTAGCATCAATATCACAGTCGGTAGTTAGTTAACTACAGTCACGAAACCGGCGGCAATTAAGAACTAAATAATGGCTGTTATCTCTTGTATATATTTATTATGCGCCCGATAGTGTTCAGCCTCAGTTCATAACGACGTTATACTGGAATCACTGTACACAGAGTCATACACTGGGAAAAATGAATTTTGTGCCCACAGTGCGAAAATATCCGAGAGCATATTTTACAATCTGACAGATCAGTTACCTAAAGGCTTAAAGCAACGCATATAATATGATTGATTTAGGATGCGGTCAATGACGCGTCAAGCCTGCGTTAGATTTTTGTGTAATGTTCATATGGCAACCGCTTTTCGGGAGTTGAGCGCGCGTTGCCATAGTTCGAATGCTGCATTGCGTGTTAAAATTTTCTGCATCCATTTCAAGCTTTCTAAATTGAACCGCCGAACCTAAGCACGTCTTAACGCATCGAAAACGCGCGTCAATGGTCATTCACAAGTGTCGGATGTTAGAGCAGCGTCGACTGCGCGTCTAATTCAAACGCGCGTTAGCTTGTGGACGGTTTGAGTTACGTTCAGATGACGCGTCAAGTGTGCGTTTAGCAAAACGCGCGCTCAACGCCTGTCATCTGAACGTAGCCTTACTGTATTGTCAACTAACGGTGTGATGTTTTGTGATGAAGAATTAAATGGTCAACTGTATTTTGTTCTGAGTGATATGTAGCTGAAGGCAGTACTATGAAATCTGTTATCCAATCAGCATTATATTGAAAACGCATTGCGCAAGCTCTGGAATAGACAATCGAATGTTGACTTCTTTACCTGTTATTCTGGTATTAAACTTCAATGTAAATGCCTACGTATTTTTTTTTTAACTTTGTCATTTTGTTGTGGACTGTGAAACAGTGGAGTGAACTTACCACGTCAGTTTGTTAAACATCATCACTACATATTACAAATTAGCGGTGTACTCGTAAAAGGGTTACCAGAAAATTTTTAACCAAGTCGCCCCATCTGTGATCATAAGTCGCAAAATATTCTGAACAGTCGCCCAATCATAAGTTTGAAAATATTCTATTCTGTCTGTGTATGAGACAAAATGTTATTCAAGTGGAACGACTAAAATACGCTGTTGTTTTTGGACAATTTCAGAAATTATCAATGACTTTGGAACCACAAACTCGACGAATACAAAGACAGAAAAATACGGACAATTTCCAGAAAATCTCTAATTAATGATTTATAAACTTAGACTTTGCTTCTTTTTTGTCAATTCTCTGATCAAATGATCACAAATCAAACGAATTCCAAGGCGCACAACTTCATTCGACGACATCTTCGAGGAAAAGACTGGATGAATGTTCAGTTCTATGTCATTCTGTCTGCGCCGTGTGAACGCGGAATGAAACAAAAATGAACATTCAGTCAAATGAACATTCATTCGGAATGAACCGTCTGATATCACCTTAATCTTGTAGTTTGAGATCGTTGCCAATGTTAAGAAATGAAAAGAGCCTAATTTGCGATTTGTCGCCCAAATTTAAATTAAGGAACGTACGCATAGAGAAAATCGCCCATTCTGGCAACACTGACCCGCAACTTCGTTCACGTGAAAGTGCAGTTTACATGCATACCTACTCACATTCAACTGTAAGATAGAGCTATGCGGGTGAAAAAGGGAGCATATTGAACAGCTGGTAAACAATCACGTTAATTAACATTAAAAACAATTCAACATCAAATCATTTAATATTTATTGAAACTGAAAATAATTTCATCTAGTGAATTTTCACAAATGTGAAATTTTGAGTAATTATATACATTGCAAAGGTTTTCAGGGAAAATTTTTGCAGACATAGTTGTTCAAGTCTATTCCAGCTACGTTAAGTTCATTTACGTATATAATATAGACTATTTTCTGTTCTGTTTTGCGTACTTATTTTTAGTAATTAAGTTAAAACATTTTATGGCTGTGGCACAAATCGGTACCATAAAGACGTAATTGCATTCTGCATTATTGTATTCTTACAATGTGCGCTATGGCAGTGCAAATTTTTATGAAGTTTTTAATGCACTGTATTAGTTAAGTGTATTTTCTTAATTACAGATGGAATTAGAAAATGTTTTCATAATTTTATATTTAACGTGTCATAACGTTTGTACTTTTTCAAATTCCACAAGCCTGATTAAAACTTGCTATATACACTAATGTTAAGTCCAAACAAAGAAGAAACGCGTAAAGAAAATTTAATAAATGGTCTTTCAAAAATAGTTTGCACATGGGTGCGCTATTAATTCTAGTTACGGTTATTTTACAGTTAAAGGTTTTTTAAACTTCAACGTAATTAATGGCAATGAGCGAATGATAGAATCATAGGAAATTAGGATAAGGTGGGCAACTTTGTGAGTACAGGATTTTGACAGGTAATCGGTCGTGGCCTTGATTAAGGAATCGTCTCGATATTTATTTGGAGCTAATTGAGGGACCAACAAGATGGTCGGTACAGGAATCACCGTTTCTCGGCGAGAGGCAGTAGGAAAAGCCCTAAGTCATATCTGTCCCCGCCAGGATTTGAACCCAGTACATCCCGAATGCGAGTTGAGTGCTGTCACCACTATGCTACACCGCTCGGTCTTTTAAAGAATAAAGAGCCTAATATCGGTATATTTCTCAAAGGTGTTTTTTGTCGATAATAAATATCTCCCTTAATACTATATGAAAATTAATGTTTGATTCGCCATTTTAGAGATTATTTTTCTCTCTAATGAGGAAAAATAAGTTCATATCTAAAAATTAATGTTTTCATCAAAAATTAGAGTTTAAAAATTTTAATACAGAAAATAACATTAAAAAGAAACATATGTCTCAATCTGGTGGCAATCTGTTTATTTTAACAGTTGTCGGTAATATTAAGTCATGTGGTGGCGCTGAAGAATAGAGTATAGACTAAATTTATTTCCACCCTATTATATTGCGTAACTGACCATTAACGGTGCGAAGATTCGCACGGGTCGGCTAGTAATAATTCATTACTGGAGATTTTATTATATAAGTTGTAATTCGTAGATATACCATAAAAGTCATTCGAATGATTTTGAATAGCCTCTCGAGACATAATCGAAGTTGGACAATTTTCACTCGAAATATCCCATCTTTACACATTATAAATAAGCGGCCTTCCAGCCCCGGATGTAGGAGGAAACCGGGGCACCTGCTCCGGGCGGCAGTTTCAGGGGTCGCCAAAATCATAATATAATATGTTTGAAAATTGATAACAATTTATTAAAGGGTTCTTATTCTCCCCTCCCGGTCACAAAACATTCCACTTGTTATGTATTTTTGAGTTTTTTTGAACAATTTATTTCAAACGCTGGAGAGGGGGGGGCGCCAATAACAAGTTTCTGCCCCGGTTCAAAAAAATCGTAGATCCGGGGCTGCGTTTTTCTACCGGCAGTGAATACCTTCTCAAATACCAGCAGATATATCTAGATTTCTGCATTATGACCATATATGAACAAATTAGCTGTGGCGTACGTGCGCGGTATTAGAAATAACCCTGTGCACATGTTCTTCATGCAACTCTATGCGTATACATATTGGTTACTGGTTAACAGCAGTGGCTTTGCTGCACTTAGCTACATAAAGATGCTACTTTATTGCATAAAACACACAGTTATGTGAATATACTTCATATTGAACTGACACAGAACTCAATGCGGCCATAATGAATTTTAATTCTAAGCGCACTGAGTGCGCCGGTCAAGCTTTTGTAACAAAACTGCCTGCGCGCGTACCGTGCGGTATACAGTAAGATCCCGCTTAACGCGGGAGATACGAGCCAGTAAGTTCTTGCGCTGTACGAAACAGCGTTAAGCGAGGTTTATTACGTAGATAATAGGCATAAGTGAGCTAGAACCGAGATTAACAAAATTTGTTAGTTACAGGACTGATTTTTTTCAGGGGGGCTTAGGTGACCATAAAGAATCAACGTTCCGAATTTCATACGTCTAGATGGAACAATTTCCAAAATACGAGTGTCGTAAAGTTCTCATTTTGGGCTTTTACTAACTCACTGACTTATGTTGGGCGTTAGCATTGTTGAAGGTGTGACTTGGCGAGACGCGAGTGAAGTCGGGGGAAGTAGGTTTGTGGAGTTTTTTTCCAAACAGTTGGGATAACAATAATTGAAGAACCAAGCCATGAACTTCGGTGACGTAGGCAAGCGACTCAACCAATCACAGACGTGTCCATGTTTATAGGCTCTTACACCCAAGCTTCTAGTATTCTAAAATCTTGGAACTAAATAAGACTGTAAGGCGATTAGAGTTGAAATTACAAAAAATTGAAAAATCAAGCTATGGACATCGGGGACGTAGGCAATCGACTCAACCAATCACAGACGTGACCATGTTTAGAGCCTCTTACGCCCAACTTTCTAGTATTCTAATAACCTTGGATCTAAATAAGACTGTAAGGCAATTAGAGTTGGGATAACAATAATTCAAAAACCAAGCCATGGACATCGATGACGTAGGCAATCGACTCAACCAATCACAGACGTGACCATGTTTATAGTCTCTTACGCCCAACCTTTTAGTATTCTAGTAACCTTGTAGATTACCGTCGTGTTTCATTTGTTTAAACAAGAGACTGTGTTGCCTTTGCTACCGTACAAACTGATTATGCCGCGCCACGGAAGCGTAGAAGCACATGTAATAAGAAGTCGACTGTACAGGTTGAAGTATGCGTTCTGAGTTCCTTATCCTGCAGATTGACGCGTCGCCAAGGACCGGAGACACTGCACTCTGCCG
Organism: Venustoraphidia nigricollis; assembly: GCA_034508555.1. Classification (NCBI taxonomy): domain Eukaryota; kingdom Metazoa; phylum Arthropoda; class Insecta; order Raphidioptera; family Raphidiidae; genus Venustoraphidia; species Venustoraphidia nigricollis. Next base: position 2,011,089 of record JAVRKA010000030.1, read on the forward strand.
TTCTTGGAATTCACAAACGTGTTTCGACACAAAGTACTTATATTGCGACCGGCATTAGAGGTTTACTGGAATGTATAGAGAAAACGCACGATTCTTGAAAAGGAAACCTCTTTTAAACGCTTCATTGCCGCTACATATAATAATAATGTAATGTGTATAGGTAGTATTTATTTTATTGACTATTGATTTTTTATTTCTAATTAAACGTATTGACCGTGAAAGTGTAGAGAGCTGTCCTCGAAAGCAGAGAGACTTCTTTTTGTTCGCAAATAATACAAATATCGGTGCTCATTTGCACAATATCTTTACAGTAGAACTCGTGTGTTTTCACCTTGTCGGAAGTACTCACATATTTTCGACTTCTTTTTCATCCCTGTCTATGCTCATAAATGTTTTGTGAGCACGTTTAGTTTTAAGTGATTATGTTATTTAATGTAAATAAGACGCTAAGGACCTAAATTGTCGAGCGTCTATAATCTACACATATAAATAAAATCGGCAATTCCAAACTTTGTACAATACAGCACTCTTTACAGAAGTAATGATTGATTACAAAGTCCACATGCTGCTAGAGCTGCTTTTTTAATGAATTTTACAAAAGTTAGTTCAGTTAATACAAATAAGTAAAATCGTAACGTAGTCTGTTATTATACAGTTTTAAAGATTCCCATAGCGAATTTTCAGTTGTCAGTCAGTTTGTTCTGTCTGTCCGGGTTAATCGTCGAAACGGCTAAGCCGGTTGTGATGGCACTTCACAGACAGGTAAAGGATTATGCCAGGAGTGATCTAGGCTACCTAAGTTGTCGAGCGTCTATAATCTACATTAATAAAAAATCTTCATCGTATTTAATGGAGATGGGCACTACCAAGCTTTACCGCTAGGAGCGCCAGTTAAATAACGACCTCATACTGTGAAGAGTTCATAGCAGGGTGTGCAAATAATTCAAAGTTTTGCGATGTTTTAATATTATAACCATATCCTTTAAATAGATATAATTAGTTTTTCTATTTGTAATTTTTCTATCTGTTGCAAAATCTTCTTTAGTAAAGTGGACTTGACAAACTATTGACACAGTATTTACAGTAAAAGTTTTTTTACCTTTTGATAGTATACACTTATTTTTCAGTTTCGAATCCGTTGGAAATACAAAACCTCTATAATTTGAACAATGGTAAACACAGCACATCGGCATTGCAAATTATTTGCACAGACTTCTGTGAAGTATTCACATACTGAGGTCGATATATGGCTGGCACCCCTAGCGGCGAAGTTTGAGAGTGCCCAACTCCATTGCTTTGAACAGGAGGTTATAAAGGTCTCAAGCCCAAAAAATACGTATGAATATTTGATATTTTCCGAAACCATTGACAATTTTCACGAATATGTCCACCCCGTAAAGCAACGCAACATGATATTATGCAGGAATTTAAACCCGTAACCGCGTCAAGTAACAACCACATTGCAGCTCTCTAATTATTAATTATTAATTAAATAATTTGCGCAAATTATGAGTTCTGATTCGAAGACATGCTATTTGTGACATTCTTATATGCTTTTTTTAACCTTCATAACTTTCAACACCATATGCAGTTATAGATATAAACCAGACTTGGTGTCATTAATAAATGAGCGAACACCAATTAAATTTATCACAGTGTTTTAATTACTTCGTTACATATTTTGTTAAGCGTTTGTACTTCATTGCTCAAATGGTTTGCTTAATTGTGCAACTATTATGTAATATTTTGTACTAGCGAACCCGTGCGAATAATATTATTCGTACTGTTAGTGGTCAGTTACGGAATAGTCGGAGAGCTCACGACTCCCGTTTCATGAAAGTGTTTGATTGTGGGTGAAATTTTATACAATAGTATATATATAGTTAAGATATATAGGTAAATAAGTGTTTGCTTCTCCTACCTGGATACGCCTGGTACTGCGCATACAGGAAAGGTTTGTTTCAAAAACCAACAAGTACTATTCGAAAGTTAAGTTGATTTTAGATAAATAAATAAAAGAGACAGATACTTTGGAGGGGTTAACATTAAACCAAAATACCCCATAGTTGAATTTTTAAAAATGAAAAATAAGTGATTGATTAACGTTGAAATTTTTATAGCAACTTCATTAGATATATTTATAAATATTTGCAAAATCCAGACACTTTTTCGGGGTTTAAGACTATTTCTGGGAAAGTGTTTTAAATCGTGCATAAGTAGCCATAAATAAGTTTGTAGTACAAAAGATATTAAATTAATTAACTTTAGATATCGAAGTAAAACATAAGCTAGGTACTATAGAATTTCTGGACTCATAAGAAAAATTAAAATTGTTTTTTTATCAAAATTGGTTAACTAGTTTTTAAGTTTAACCCGTTCAAACATACATACAAAGAATTTTATATCATACATTAGTATAAATTATGTATTTTTATGTTCTCACCCTTATTTAAAGGGGTCAGAACACACCTACGTAGTAATAATTACACGTCATTTTTGCGCATTTCATTAAAATATAATGAAAATGCGAACTATAGCGTTTGAGGCACCGGTCGCCGGCAGGCAATAGACCAGGGATGCTCAAACTGTGGATCACGGAAAAGCATGCATCTGCAATCTAAATTTCTTTGAAAGATTACAAAATAATCCCGATTTGTCGATCCGGCGACTGTCCTACAGGTCACAGCGCTATCTATTAATAGGTGTATACTTACTTGCTTAGGTAATTAAATGTATCACCAATAAAAATATATACAATAAGACCCCGCTTAATGCGGGATATGCATTCCAATAAGTTCCTGCGCTATACGAAACAACGCTAAACGAGGTCATCTTAATATGTGGACAATATAGGCATAAGTGAAACAGAACTGATAATAAGAAAATTTGTTAGTATTTTATTTGTTTAATTTTGTAACATTTCTTGTTTAATACTTTTTTATCACGTTAATTATAGATAAAAAAGTATTAAACAAGAATTTTTTTAAGAACAAAAATCGATATTAGCAATAAATAAATCATATTAATTATAAATTTATTTATTGCTAATATCGATTTTTTTTATGAACAAAAATCGATATTAGCAATAAATAAATCTATAATTAATATGATTTATTTATTGCTAATATCGATTTTTTTATGAACAAAAATCGATATTAGCAATAAATAAATCTATAATTAATATGATTTATTTATTGCTAATATCGATTTTTTTTAGTAGTAATGTTTGTGATGAGGAAGGTTCTTAATTTGACATATTTTGTTTTTTTGTGAAGAAGTCATTCAACGTCGTTTGCATTTTTCTGTTTCGTCCAGCAAGCTGTTGTCGATAGTAAGATATTGCATCAATGACACTTCGTCTTGCCTTTGAACTTCTATCAACATTGGAATCATTTTGTATAAACTGATCCATAATTTGTCATATAGTAGCTAAACTCTTTTTGTAGAACTGAAACAGCGTTAAGTGAGGTCTTACTGTACCTGTAATTATAAATAAATTACAGTTTATTAGTTAATATTATAATGTATAGATGCAAATGCGCCCCTCTGACAGTAATGTGGCTAAACTTTTTTTTTTACAAACCGCGTAATAGTGAAACAGCGTTAAGCGAGGTCTTACTGTATATGTATATGTAATTCTAATGCATATTTTTCTGTCGTAAATGTATTCTTGTGATAGTCTAGTCGATCGCTTGACGCTTGAATATTTTGTGATAGATTGTCGCCACTACAAGAGTATGAGCACCCCTGCATTAGACGATATGACAGTATAAAGCGACCTGGGGACAGGACGTCGGATACAAGAACAAACATTACAGTGTTTTATATCACTATTCGTCGTGTATATTTTACTGGCTTCTAGGTATTTACCGTACTTACAGAAGAGATACACGATCTATTGTCCGGACGTTAACGTATAGGCCGGACCGTGTTACAGGTGTCGCCAACATGTTCGTCTTGTACCTCTCGGGGAATGCGTGAATTCGATCATTTTGATGTGAAACATCTAATGGCGCGCTTGGTTGGGAGCTACCTCTGCGTGAACTCGGTCATTTTGATGTGAAACATCTAATGACGCGCTTAGTCGGGTGCTACCTCTGCGTGAACTCGGTCATTTTGATGTGAAACATCTAATGATGCGCTTGGTTGGGAGTTACCTCTACGTGAACTCGGTCATTTTGATGCGAAACATCTAATGACGCGCTTGGTTGGGAGTTACCTCTACGTGAACTCGGTCATTTTGATGTGAAACATCTAATGGCGCGCTTTGTTGAGAGTGAAAACGCTTACAGTACACGTGTACCCGACTAGAAATTTTTAGGGGGCAGTGTGGTCTAGTGGTTAGCGGACTGTCATGGGCTCGAATCCTGCCTCTGGTCATGGATGTTTTGTGATTTCGTTTAGTTTTAAGTGAATATATTATTTGATGTAAAGACTCTAATGATCTAAGTTGTCGTGCGTCTATAATGTACAATAAATTAAAAAAATTGAATTTTTTTAGTAAGCCTCGAAAGCATTGAAATGTAACGCAAAACATACTTAGGTCCTATTCGGGCAACCCCAGTTAGAACCCAATGGGGAAACCTCAATTAGATCCCACGAAGACAAACTCAGTTTAGATCCAATGGAGAAGATCTTATTAGATTCCAAATGTATCTTAATGAAGATGGACATTTCCAAACTTTACCGCTAGGAGCACCAGCTATATATAACGGCCTCAATCTCTTAATTATTCATATAGCAGTGTGTGCAAACTAAGTTTATTTCAAATAATAAATTATTGACAATGCCGATGTGCTTGTGTGTACCAATGTTCAAATTATAGGGGGTTTTGTATTTCCATAAAGGATCCGAAACTGAAAAATAAGTGATTGGATATACTATCAGAAGGGAACAAACTTTTACTGTAAATTCTGGGACTATATTTTGTGAAGTCTACTTTACTAAAGAAGATTGTGCCACAGAAGGAGAAATTACAGATGGAAAAACGAATTATATTTTAATGATGGTTATAATATTAAAACATTACAACTTTCAATTATTCCTTATTTAAATCGCGCAACTTAAAAATAAACAAGTAGATTTGGTTTGTTACTATACTCCTTAGTGAGAACCGATCATAACTCAGGTCTTCATTTACCTGCTGCCATCTACGTTACGCTTGTAATACATATCCATTAGTGCCGGCTCTAGACCTTGATCAGGGTAGAACGAGATTGTCTATTGAACAGAATCTCCTCATTTCAAAAAAACAATTTGAATAAATTTCCAGTAAACCTAGGTATAACTTCTTATATGGGTTAGTTAATCTAGCACGTAAATTGTCCTTCGGTTTTATGTTAAATAAATAATAAGTCCCAAATTTTTAAAAATAAACTTTTATTGCAAACATCAAAACTTGTCGAATTTAAATTATATTAAATAGCTTTAATTATTATACTTCTGCTTCTTCAACATTAAGAAAGTTGCTACCGCAATACGATATAATTAAATTAGTATTTGGTGTTGATTTCAATCAAAATTTTATTTTGCGCTGGAAATTGTTTGATACCTGGCGTCTAGAGTGACCGCTCCTTTCGCTCTACCCCAGGGCCGGTGCTGATGTCCACTGAGAAAAAGTTTTGATTTGCGTCGTCCACTCCTACAACAAACGGTCAGTCAGTGGTCATAATAGGGTTCGGCGATGTCATGCAGTCGGGCAGTTTGTGTGTGTGTGTGTGTGTGTGCGAGCACGGAAAGGCATCATCATCATCAAAGCAGGCGTTGACCGTCAGAGTACAGTGTACACACATCATTGTAGTGCATATAGTTGTGAGTTCTTCTAACCAAACAACGCAAAGACGGGCGGGAAACGCACTAGGTACCACGACGAACGATGCTCCACTGTTTTATAATACACTATTGTGTTTGTGCAGTGTACAGTTTACCAAGTGAAACAAGTGAACCAGCCAAACAAGTGAACTGAGATCGCTATGCATTGTTTTAAGACATCCGTAATTTTTATAAATTTATTTACCGAGGTAGTTTCATTTGTTAACACGTTGCGATAATGTTTGAACGAATTTAACACAAAAGCTAATAAATTAATTTCTCCTATGATTTCAGAAATACTGTTGGCTATGTTTTATTTTACTAGTTTATCGCAAAGTTAATTTAATTAATCTAATTTATTAGTTGGAATATATAAAATCGTAACGAGTTGTCAAAGCAGACCGATATTTCCTCTCCTCCAGCGAAAATTATTTGACAAATGTTGATGAATTTTTTTTTGAAATGTTTTTTATCATTTCAAAAATGCTATAGGCTATGTTTTATTTCACTATTTTATCGCAAAGTTAATTAATTTAAACCATTTTTTAGAATATATATTGGATAGTCTCAATATGCTACGAGGGACTATTATTTTCGCGCAATGCGGAGTAAATACGACTTTAAAATCGGGACAGTATAACGTATTTATCCTTAATAGGCAATCTACAAATCAGAGCGAATCTAAATATCATAGCTTCATCTAATTTGAAGATATAAACAGACATCTCTTACTTCTAAGTAATATTTTCTGCAATTAAAAAAAAAAACGATATGCCAACTTAGGAAGGTACCGTAATAATAATGCTTTTGAAGAATGTAATAATTAATGATGAGTACTACTGAATATGTAGTCTGTAATTAAATACATACATAGCGTAATAAATATGCAATTAGTTTGGACGACTGTAATCTTGATGTGTACCTAACCTCACATCTAACAGAACAACTAAACAACACAACTTATACAGACAACGTGTGTTCTGCAGTGCGTGATGTTATAGTAATGTCAAGGCTTTTCGTTTGCCTTGATCAACAGTTGATGTCAGATCTTGTGTTTAGTTGTCTGCTTGTGTCTTGCTGTGTGATCAACTGGTCAAGTGAACAGTAGTTAAATAAATGAAGATTCAGTTGTATCTCTACGAATAAAACAATATTTGCATTTAGGATTTGTATAAACGATTCGTGAGTGAAATTATCGGCTGCGACGCGACGCTTTGTACTGCTTTTTGTCGTGAAAGTGCGTGTACTCACCTTCATTTGTTCTAGATGCTCTTTTTTTCTTTTTTTGGTCAATGCGTAAGTTCGTTTGCGTACGTTTTTCTTTTATTTCCAAGTTTGATGTTATAGAAACTAGAAAATCGCATCTGCGTTTTGTGAAAGTATTTTTTTATAAATATTTTTGTGGGGCACCGTTCCACATTAGCAAATTTTATAGTATTGGGACACTTTATGTTTACGGTTCAATATTTGTGTATTCGTCATTATTTAGAGAAGACTATCAAATTTCAAAGAAATGTGACATTTTTCTAAGATGATTTCCTATTGTTTTTGTGAACTAAATTTCTATTAAATTGAAAATTCATACTGATCCTTGTAATGATGTCTATATTTTGCTATCTAGTTTTGCAAAGACGCTTACATTACGATGATCTCATGAACATTAAAATATGCTTTTTGAACTTCGGAATTGTCCAAACTCCGAAGGATGTTATTTCAGTTTATGGTAAATACTTCAGCTAACGTGTAAATTTATAAACATATATTTAATGATAAATCCGTCTACTAAAAAAGAGAAATATTTAAATATGTTTATCGTATTGCACTGTTGCTAATACCTAGAATGTATGTAAACAAACCGTTTTTAAGATTTTGCAGTTAAAACGAAATGTGTTCTCTTACGTGATAAAAATTGGATGCCAAAAATATGCGCAAAAATTTTGAATATTAAAATGAAAAAAATTAAAGTTTACTACACTCATTCGTTGTAGTCAGTAATTATGACTTAAAACATTAATAATGATGCGTAAATATTATATAAATTCATTAACAAAATCAAGGTAGTAAATTACCATAATATTCTTTCTACATTTTTTAAAATTCATTTTAAATTTCTCCTAGTTGTTACTAAAAAGATGTATTTAGTAATAGTAGACCTTAACGCTCCTTTGAATTAAATATCTGCGATTTCAATAAATTGTGTCATGCATAAATTAATAATCAAATAGTAAGGTTGCGGTTATGTTTTTAAAATGTAGTGTTGGCAATAGTTATTGAATAAAATATAATAGTGAAGGTGCAAGAAAAGGATTTCCAGAAATCCTGAATGTTTAAAGAGAAACCGAAAAAACTGGCCATTTTTACATTAAAAAAGAAAAAGAAAAATCACCTAAAATATTGTATGCAAATAAATGCAGTCATGGCAGTCGCATAAATAACAAATCTATCAATATCAAGGCTTCCCACCACATTCCGGTTTAAGATAATTTACATCTTTGAGAATATTTAAATTCGCCTCCAGCGATGAACACTTTGTTTTATTTATAATTGTTTAATCATGTTTTGGTGTTTACATTGTTAACAGTGTTTTGAGGTCGAATGAGGGTTTACATTTTGCTGTTCGTTTTATGCGTGAGTCGTAAATCACTTGTTTATTAAATAAACACTTTAAATACATTTCTGTGTTTCTAGTGGTACGTCGAAGTATATAAAACGCTACAGTAAAATCGATGTAGAAGTTATTCCTTTTCTGTCTAAAATAAAAATCTTTGAGACACAAAAATAAACATTTTTGTCACTAACCGATTAGTTCGTAAAAGCTTGTTATACAAATTTTTGGTTTAAAAGTTTTGCGGCTTACTGTATTTTTATTGGTTCTTTACATAAAGGGGCTAGTGATGATTTTACTACAGTATTTTCTCAAACCTGAGTTTTTATGACTTCATTAAGGGCACTGTCCTGAGGACAAAAACAACTGAAAAATCAAGAAGTCGGAAACTTTCCCTCTTCAGTCCCTCGTATAAGGGGTGCATATCTGTACATAAAGGAATATTAGACCAGGGTCGATAATTTTTGAGACCAAAAAAAAATTATGAAAGGAAAAATAAATTACGGTCGATCTGAGGTCGGGAAGGGGTAGGGGGTGAGTTTTTAAGGGTAAACAACGGTTTATCTTGATTTCCGGCAAAACTACAAGTCCTATGAAAAAAAGTTAAATGGCAAAGTTGTAGGTAATAAAAATATCTACAACTTCTGTTTTTACACTTTTTTCACATAACGTCAAAATTTATGTGAAAAATTCAAATAACCAAGTTTTTGGTTTTTTATTTTTATCTTTTGCAAAAAAAATAATTTTTTCACGAAATTGGGTGAAAACTTACCTTTTTATGTCCCAAACACACAGTAATTTTTTTTATTTAAAATATTCATTTTTTCACCTTATTTTGACTTAATATCGAAAAAGCACCCCAATTTTCAATCGAAAATTCTCACGTCAAAATATCCGCTTTTTTAAAAAAATCGGTGGGCTTTTTGTTCCTTGAAATCTCTACTTTCTGATGGTATGAAAAAAAATATACATTACTACGGTAAATGCTCTCAGAAAATGCAAATAAATTATCTTAAAATAGCAATAAATAGGCATCTACGCATATAATCTTATAAATTATATGCGTAGATGCCTGTTTATTGCTATTGATGATGAAAAATAGTAAGAAAAAATCTAGGGTGTCAAAAAGAAATAAAATCCCACCAAAAACATTTTATCTGAAGTTGGTTGCCAAGACTCGAAAGTTCATAATGCTATTAAAAAGCTATGAGATCTCTAATAGAGTCAAGCCCATAGTCTACGGGACATGTCCAATGTCTATAGTCCAAAGTATATACTTTGGGCTTGGCTCTGCTAGAGACCCCATAACTTTTTAGCAGTGAAAGCATTATGATCTTGTGAGTCTTGGCAACCAACATCACATGAAATGTTTTTGGTGGGATATTTATTTCAGTGCAAGTTCATCTCTAATAGAGCCAAGCCCATAGTCTACGGGACATGTCCAATGTCTATAGTCCAAAGTATATACTTTGGGCTTGGCTCTGCTAGAGACCTCATAACTTTTTAACAGTGAAAGCATTATGATCTTGTGAGTCTTGGCAACCAACATCACATGAAATGTTTTTGGTGGGATATTTATTTCAGTGCAAGTTCATTGGATAATTTTTAAGGGCGTGTACTCCCACGCACTGTTCTTTGTTAAGGTTGGTTCCGTTCTGGGCGATTGTTACTGAAAATTAAAACGGTTTATCGTAAACGCATTTGTTTAGAGGATTAGAGAGTTTGACACACCCGACGTAAATACTAATGTAAATAATTATCCGCGTACGAGTTTCGTAATAGAAAATACACACTGCAGTATCTTTGTATCACGTAAAAGTGTCTTCACACTCTGCGTGTAGTAAATTATAGCTCTATTATATTAGATGCAATAGTTTATTATAACCTCTCGCCATTGTATAACTGCTGCGCATGCGTTTTAACTTACCCGACTTCCGATGTATTCAGTTTAATTAACCAACATGTAATGGAGTACCAGTCACTTATTAATTGAATACTGTTCTTTTTGTACAAGGATACAAGTTCATTATACTCTTATTGGACGATAAATTCCCCTGAGATAACGTTAATTAATATCAGAAATGCGTTATTGCCACTAGGCTAGGTAGTTGACCTGTACTTGTGAGGAAGTTTGGAAGAGGAACAGTTAAAACAATAAAGCTTTACCGATGTTTCGCTTGTGGCCAACGTTTCGAAATGTTTTGTTTCATCATCAAGGCCTTAGTCAACGTTGGCCACAAGCGAAACATCGGTAAAGCTTTATTGTTTTAATTGTTCCTCTTCCAAACTTCCTATCAACGAATACATTATTGGAACAAAACTAATACTAACAACTTACCCCCCTATAAAATAACTACTTTTCCATGCATGGACTTACAAATTGCGGCGAATTTGACGTCATCAACTTTAAGATATTTCAGAAGAAATTCTTTTTTTAGTTTGGTACTTTGTTATTCGAAAAATGCTCACAGTCTGAATTATTTCATCAGACTCTATCGACTCGACACCTATGCAATATTGTCCCTCTATCGATTTTCTGATAACCCAATGTTTTCAGTTTCTTGCTCAAAAGCTAGAAGAATGAAATGTGTGGACATTTTGTATAATATTTATGTGTGACTGTATATTTCATTATAAACAGGTCGCTCGCTGCATATGTGAGGCGTGCGTGCCTGCGTGCCTTTTTGGTTTAAATAATATCAAAAGTCTTCTTGTCCCTATTCTTTAATGGCTGTTATTGTATTCTCAGTGCCCATTTTAGTCACGTTCTCGAAGGTTGATATATTCTTTACCCATTTCATTTTAAACATGACCATTTTGTTGCCAATTCGTATTTATACAGCGTTCCGAGAATGTTTTTTTTTTAATGCATGGATATAGCACGATATTCAAGCTGTTTCCTTCAGCTCCTTCATGGCTATCATAAATATTATTGTTGTAAAGATGACCACACCTAATTTGTTAACGGTTATTATGATTACGCATCATCATTCGTCGAATAGTAACTTAATGGTTGTTCACTTGTTTTTATGGTATATATAGCATATACAGGGATGGGTCTACGTTTTTCGGAGTCTAGGGCGTATTGGGGTCTTGTTTTCTCAAAATTGGTGTCAAAATTTAACAAAAAATTGTCAAAATTCATCAAAAAAATTGTTAAAATTCACCCGAAAAAAGTGAACATTCGCACAAAAATTTGTTAATATTCAGAGAGAAAAATTATCGCAATTCATCCAAAAATTTGTCAAAATTCACTCGAAAAAATAACTACTTTCGGTATTTTTACATGATGTTTAATAATGTAATAATCACAAGCACTCGAAATGCAACAGCTGATTTACTATCTATCTCTCTTTATTTATGAATCAAGTTTCAGTGGGCTTGATTTAACTACAGCTAAACTTATCTATCGAAGAGGTATTTCCGTAGCGGGATAATTCTGTTTAAAATTACATTGAAAAATTCACTCTTTTAGAAAAAAAAATCGGAGAAAAAGGCTCCGAAAACCGCACATAAAATGGTCTTATTACCTATGGTTTTTTTTAACTACTATTTATTTTTTATTTTTAGTCTTTTTTTATCCTGATGATGCTGGTTAGGATAATGGAACAAACTTATTGAATTATTTTATTGTCATCGGTCCTTGATAAGTGTGCAAAGTTTCAGTTTAATTTGGCGTTTTAAAGTGGGACTTTTACGTTCAAAGATTCCTTTACAAACAAACATACAGGTGAAGCTAATAAAAGCGTGTTAAAAAAGCGTGGGGCAACCCATAAACCGTGTAACTATACGTACGTATAATTAAATTTGTTGTTAATATTTAACTTTCAATTAAAACATTTCCAGAGAAATTTTTTAATAGAGTAGAACATTTGTTATTACATAAAATTGCATTTGAGTACCGTAAAATAATATTTACAATGTTTAAAATTATAAATTGTTGCGTAATTTGTTCGTAGTTAAATTCCGCGTACGTACTTTTATTGACGAAGCACGTTTTGATTGTGCAATAATGCAATTAGCATAACTGTTTGTACATTTTGCGTTAGTTGCGTTTTATGTATCTGAAGTGTAGGGTGTAGACGAGTTTATTAGAGTTAAAAGTTCTTAATATTATCTCTTCGAATAAGATAAGGCGTATCATCGCACCAGAATATATCAGCTAACCTTTTTCTTTATCACTGATCAGTAATTATTTTAACGGTGTAATGTGAAGTTATAGTGTTTAATGAATTTTAATATTAAAAGTAAGTAGTACAAACCTCGTTGAGACTTTTTAGATGGCATACTTTTGTTTGTAAAGTATTTTGAATTGGTTTGTTTTCGCGATAATTTCATGTAATTTTTTAAAACTGCATTTCAAAACCAATCCACACTTTAATTCACTGTGCCTGAAGGATTCAAGTCGATAATAATTATTTAATTACATTTTTTACTGGACTTGAGTTTAAATTGTATTCTCTTTTGTTTTGTATCAACGATTTTTTGACCTAAGTCCTTTATGCCTGACACCAAAGAGCTACTGATGAAATTAACAGCACGATATCACTATGATAATAGTCAATAATTATTTTTCCTGCCTTCTACCCCATCTTTATATTATAACGATAGTTGAATATATGAATATTTTTTTTATATAAAAAATGATTTAGAAAATGGAATTTCTATTTGCAAAATCTTATTATTACTTATTGAAGTATATATTAATTAATTTATTAAGTAGAAAAAACATGTTAAAATGTTAAATTTGTGCCGATATTTAAACGGTTTAACACCCACCAAATTTCGCAAAAGACGTCAAAAGACTAGGATGCTGCAGTGTTTCTTTAGCTGCATAATACATAATGCGTCTCTTTATCTGCAAATCTGTACCTGGCATTATTATTAGGTTTATAAAAATTCAATAACGTAAATGAATTTATTTTGATAGGTAAGCCTTTTGTAGATTGTACGTAGATTGCAGACAAATGACGTAACGCCTTATTCGATATGTGGTCAATTAACTGTAACTTCTTGTTTATTCGTATTTTAAAAAATGAAAAGATACGGTCAAATTATTTTTCTTCATTAGTATATCAGTGAAAAAATGGAGAATGCTCAATTAAAAAAAAAATTATGTTAATAAAATGTGTTAGAAATAAGTTATGCACTTCATGTTAACGGGTAGTTTAATAGCGGTGTGTTATTTCTAGGAATCTTTAATTGAAATCTTTAATTAAATAATGAATATACATTTATATGTGCGTGTAAAGAAAATATCTGTACGAAAAAATTGTTTTTGGAATATTCATTTTGAACAAACGTTACAATAAATTTGATAGTTTTAAAAGTTAAGTGACATTTGTATTAAAATGAGTGACAAAAAGCTGCAGTCAACGTTTAACAAACTGGCCAAGAAGAATGCCTTCAAGTGGTTACGGTTTTTTGGAAATGTCAAAAATCAGAAACATTTAACGTGGAAGATGAGTGAGCTGGAAATGATGGATAGAGGTGAGGATTTTTACCTGTTTTTTTTTCTATTAATATTTTCACTGTTCTACACCCTTTAAACTGTATCTAATTAAATGTTGTTGAATTATATATTTGATACCTGTTTTAAGATAAACAGTAATTTAGTTGTTACAGCAGATTAGTTTTGTTTAGAGTTAATACCTAAATTGCTTTTGAGAACCTTTTTTTCATTATCAGAAAACAATTTTAAAACAATGTATGGTTTAACAAGGACGTTCGAAGGATCTAGATCAGTGGCTCTCAATGTTTTCTGGACCACCACCGCCCTTAAAAGGAAAAAAAATTCCAACATCCCGTAGTCCACAATATTAAAAACATTATTTTTCGTATTAAAAATCATAAATTGATAAAACGACCAATTGCTCATAAATTGCGAGATAATTGTATATTTTTTCAGAGGAAAACGTGTCGGATTTTTTGATTTGCAAACTGAACAGTTTTGTGCATTTTACAGCGCGCAATTTACACTAACATAATGATCATATCAAACAAGTTGTTATCGAGCCCACTTTCAAAAATTGTGAGTAACAAAGTACGTATTCTCTTCACTAAAAATATGTGTAAACTTCTATACACTATTTTTCACATAAATAAAACTAGTGTTTATAATTTTACACATATTCTTAATAGAGAAAAATTCTTAGGTTTCAAATTTTGCCGCCCCTGGAAATGTGCCACCCTGGGCACTAGCCCCTAGATCCGTAGGGTAAATCCAGCGCTGCGATGTGTTTGATATATTAGTGTAGTGTAACAGAAAAATTTACTCTGAAAAGTGTACGTTAAGTATATATAATCCATGGTTACACTTCTGTGTCACATACGCAACAGTGTCAAAAGTGTCAACACTTTGTAAGCTGGAGTAGAATATCAAACAAACCTATTATTTCGGCTTTGAAGTCAATTTCATGTATTACCTTGTGGCACCTTGACCTTTTCTGACAGGTACTGCTCAAAATAAGCGTGTGATAAATTTGGTAGTATCCGTGGTTTATCCTTTATTGACCGGAATAGCTAAGGTATGGACGCTCATTTTGAACGCATCCAGATCGTATTTTATATAGGTACAGTCATAGATGAAGACAAGTTAATATGTGATACACTAAAGGACAGTCGCTATCAAAACATACTTTATAGGTTACGAATTTTATTTATGCATTAACTTCGTTTATACAATATAGGTAGAGTACATTTTAATCCAGAACAGATGCTAATGCGGGAGCGGATTTACATAGCGTTGGACACCCATGTCTTAAGGGTCCACAAAAATTGAAATATTTTCACAAATTTTTAGTACTTTCCGTCACGCTTTTACATCACAAATATTTTGAACTTAGAGCATTATTCAATATTTAATTCGATATAAATGAAGTCATACATTCAATATACCGCCAGTCGGTGTCACATCTTGTCAACTATGGTTCGAAATTTCATGATATTCAACCGATTGTCGCTAAATGGCATGAATTTTAATTTAAAAATTCGGAAAGAGGTGGTTAGTGATACTAACCACCAAGACAGAAAGAGTTAACAATCTATTACATTGTATAGTAAAAAAATGTTAATATTAATGATTATTATTTATGACAATTTTTTGAGTGAATTTTGACAATTTTAGGATGAATTTTAACAAAATCTTGAGTAAATTTGTTGTATTATTTGTTTGGTCAGATCATCAATTTTGAATTTTAAACCCTAATCATGCGAAGAATTTATTTCGAATGGATTATTCGCTTAAATATTAAATTCATTCGAATAGCAACCTATCGATTATTAGAACCATTCGTTTGTTCCCAACTTTAATTGTCAAATGCTTGTTGAACTTTATAGGTACAATACATATTATATTTATGTTACGTCTTGTATGTAAATTCCATAAATATTACTAGTACAGTGCTACCTCAATATATACGAGTTTTATTCGTTCCGTAACTTTGCTCGTATTCCAGAACAATTAATTAAAATGCCACAAATCCGTTCCAACCTCCAAAATGATACCCCAGATGTGTTTGTTAAGTGTTTTTGAATAAGAAAAATGTATTTAAAAATCACAAATATTGATTAAAAGCAATAAAAGACAATGTAAAGAAATAAACTGGAGGTGTTACTTTTGTTTAATTTTCGTCAGTTTTTCTCTTCACTGGTCTTTGTCTTTTTCGCCACGCTTTCCTCACTTTCACCTGCAGGCCGTTTCAAAAAAACCTCTTCAAGGAGGTTTGTTTCTTCCTTCCTTTCAGAATGTTGCGGAAATGCGTTAGACAAGTGTCATTTTAAATAGCTCCGATGCACGACTAATTGTAACTTTTTCGGAGTGCTTCTTTTACACGAACTGTGAAACTCTCTCCCACCTTCTCCAAATCTCCTTTATCTCACTTGTAGAGATAACCTCCTCCACCTCTGGCTCTTCCTCGAAACCAATTTTTTGCAAAACCCCCGTAGCTGCTGCGACTGTAACTCTTGTAACTCCTCGGTTCCTGAGAGTGCTCCTCGACGAGCTCGTATATCAAAAAACTCGTATGATAGGGCACTCGTATATAAAGGTATCACTGTGTTTTTAACAATAAAAAGTCTTTCTTAATATTTCATAAGATGTCCAATTGTCGTTTCTATACTCTAGCAATTAATTTAAATGATAGCTACATTTGTTGAACCATATGTACGGAATTCAGGACACCGCATTGCTGCGCGCACTTTATTGATGGCTTTGTAGCGTGTGGTAATGTGCACACCTCCTCGGTTTATCACATTGTCCTGCCAGAGTATCGAACCCGTGCCCTTTGTTATGGGAAGAAGAAAAAACATTACCCTCTCTAACCCTTTTCTATAGGTACGAACAAACAATACTTGAACGATGCTATCTTTGTTTACGTTCGATATTGGAATTAAAAATTAATATTATGTACATGTCTCCAAAATCCATTGGGAACAGGGGTGGATCTACATAGAAAGTAATAAGGCTTAAGCCTTGGGACTGCAGTGTCAAAAGGCCCACAAAAATTGAATTATTATCATAAATTTTGTATACTTTTTCATTAACAATGTGTATTGTAAATAATAGTTTAATGATTATCATTATCATGGGTGAGTTTTGACAATCTTTTGGGTGAATTTTGGCAATTTTTTGGATGAATTTTGACAATTTTTTGGATCAGTTTTGGTATTTTTTAGGTGAAATTTTTTGGGTGACTTTTGATATTTTTTCAGTTGAATTTTAACATATTTTTTCAGATGAATTTTGACTATTTCTCGGGTGAATTTTGATATTTAATTCCGGTAAATTTAGACAATTTTTTTGTTACTTTTTACAATTTTTTGCGTGGTTTTATAGTATTATTTGTTTGGTCAGGTCGCCAAATTTCAATTTTAATTTTAGTATAATTTAAAATTAATTTTAACAACTATTAACCTAACAAAATGTGTGGCCCCGTTGAGCTTCAATAAGACCTAGGCCCCGAAAAACCTAGATCCGCCCCTGATTGAGAATAGTAAATTTACCGTAATTGTAAATGTTCAAAATGTCGTCAATCATTACAAATAAGCAGTAATTTAATAATTAATAAGCATAATGAGTTGTAGTCTATAAAAAATAATAAAATTAATTTATTACCTATGTTGCATAACATTTCGAAAGACGTAATTGTTATAACTGTTCATTTAAGGTCAATTTACAATATTGATGTGTAGGTGGACATATCAACTATTATTGTACGATGTCAACCGGTTGACTTTGACATTATATCGATGTTATTGATACCTGTAACGCATTACATTAATAATAATAACGATAATGATCGCTTGACTGTCGATATTATAATGCACCATAATGCATCAATACAGAGTGATGTATCGATAATCGATGTCGACTGACCGATGTAATAAAACTACTTTCAGAGTTCACTTGCAGAGTCGATATCGACGAAAAATAAATCTTTCATATTTTAGACTAGCGGTTTACTTGCGACTGCGTCCACTTGGTATTGATTGTAATCGCAGTTCTTTTGTATTAAATTCACACTCACTCTGTTCAGGTAAATGTGTTCAAAAGACAGTCGAACATGTATTTTAGCGTAAGCAATTATAAAAAATAGCCTATCGTTTATGAGTGATCTGATTTTAAGTTGCTTATTTAGATCAAATAAATTGTAAAAATCTGCCTAAAAACCATGGGAACAATGGTACATATTTCTGGTTTATTTTGAAGCATTAATATCAAAGATTGAATAAGAAATTATTTTGTTCCGACGAAAATTAGGATACGGTAGGCAACTCTGAGAATGTTTGACGGATAATTGGGCATGGCCATGAATAAGGAACCATTTCGATATTTATCTGGAATAAATGGACTATCCAACACAAACATAATTTTTCGATTCGAATCAGTAGTTCCTGAGATTAGCGCGTTCAACTAAACAAACAAACAAACTCTTGAGCTTTATAATATTAGTATAATAGCTTATAGCCTTTCTCGGTAAATGGACTATCCAAAACAAAAATAATTTTTCAATTCGAACCAGTAGTTCCTGAGATTAGCGCGCTCAAACAAACAAACAGTTTTATAATATTGGTATAGATTGAGTGAAAACCGTGGAAAACGTCAACAAGATGGCCGGTATAGGAATTACCGTTTCTCGGCGAGAGACAGGAAAAAGTCCATATCTGCCCACATCGGGTTTCGAACCTAGTATCTCCCCAATGCGAGTCTCCTTCTCTCACCACTACTCTATACCGGTCGGTATATAGTAGCAACTAATTATGGATTATGTTTGTAAATTGTGAATTATATCCGTGTCGTTTTCTTGAAAACGAATACCTCTGTATTTTGGTGGATATTTTTTGTGTATAATGGTCTTTAGTAAAACTTTGTAATTTTCTCTTGTAGTAACTCCCTGATTCAACTGTCCGCTTGATTTAATGTGTGGCCCAGATAAGTTACGGGGAACCACAGTTTTACTGTAAGTACCTATACGGCTGTATTGTGAACGGACTCGGGTCGGGTCGTATCTTTACGTTGAAGAGGGTTTTCTTGATTCTAAAGTACACCGTTGACGCCATCTTATAAAGTGAACTGAAAAGGGAATAATCGACTTCATTATATTATGTTGGGAATTCACACTCGATATTATTCCTTGCTGAAAAATCTTATTTGACACGGACTCCAGAAATATCGAGAGAAAAAAGCGGTTTTTGTAATTTACATGTCACAACTCATAATGAAAATGACGTCAGCATTTGTCAAAATATTATGTTCTAATAAAAAAATGATTTTTCGGGAAAAAGGACTTTTTTTATAAGTAAAACACTTAATATTTTATTTTCAGCGACGTTTCGTTCCTTGGTTGGAATTTTATCAAGCTTTAATAACTGTAAGTAAATTTTAAAAAATACAATTTATAAAATTTACAATTGAAATAAGAAATAATAATAATACATACCTATTAAATGTTATGATTAAGTAGATATAAAAGATAATGTATACATGTGAATATAAATTTGAGTTTAACAATTATTAATAAAAAGTTTATAATATATATTATATAATTATTAATAAAAAGTTTATAATATAATAAAATGATTATAAACTTTTTATTAATAATTGTTAAACTCAAATTTATATTCACATGTATACATTATCTTTTATATCTACTTAATCATAACATTTAATAGGTATGTATTATTATTATTTGTTATTTCAATTGTAAATTTTATAAATTGTATTTTTAAAAATTTACTTACAGTTATTAAAGCTTGATAAAGTTCCAACCAAGGAACGAAACGTCGCTGAAAATAAAATATTAAGTGTTTTACGTATAAAAAAAGTCCTTTTTCCCGAAAAATCATTTTTATATTAATTACCAAGGACAAAAAAGAAATAAAGTCATTATGTTCTAATAATTAAATTCGTTCAACTCAGAAGTCACTAGTATTAAATGGATCTTTTTTCGACCGCTATTAATATACGCAACTATTTTATAGGACTTAGTGTAAAAATATTGATAGGTGTATTGTAATTAAAAAATGATGTAATTTTGATGACACGCAAGGCTAGTAAATTACAGAGGCTGCCTCGTTCCATCTGACCAATCAGTGGAACCGCGTTAATGACATCAGCGACAATATCAAAACAGTCATTTATGTTTAACTAATACTACGTAAATCTCTTAGGTTATACCTTAAAAATTCAACTCATCGTATATTTTTGATTTTTGTTTTCTTTGACATTTGTTAAATAGTATCATTAAAGTTCATAAACAATTCAACAGTTGCCACGCAAACAATTGACAGGTCCGCCGGGTGACGTCATCCCTCACTACTATCAAACGCAACGAGGCAACCTTTGCAATCTACTGCTCTTGGGTGACACGTTCCAATTTTGTCATGTTCGTCTACTATGGAAACGATGGTGGTGTTGGGCTATTTCGAATAGCCATTCTTTAATAAAGACTTTGCATCGCTCTATTGCTATCGTGATAAAGGCTGCGCATAAACAAGACATCAGAAAGAGAGAAACGATTTTCTTCTTATCCTTTTGTAGATCAGCTCTTCGTGAACAGCAATCTCGAAGGTCGCGCAAACATATCATCATATGTGCACGGGGTGTAACAGAAAGTCGCCAGAGAAGCAACCTGAGAAGTTCAAGCTTTTAAGTTCAGGTTCTCTAGCACAATAAAAATAAATAATAACCGGAAGCTTAACTCGGAGACGGTGCCTTTGACTAACGAATTCGTGACCTTGGTTCCAAGTCAACGACGAAATTTTATTGCTTTTCAATAGACGCACCTAAGTAATTTACTAGGGTTCTGTTTTAAAAAAGTTGCTTTACTATCATAGTAAGCAGAGTTTTAAAATGAAATAAACAAATACCTTAAACCTCTCGCCAAAAAACTGTAATTCCTGTAGCGGTCATCTTGTTGAGGTTTTCCATAGTTTACCTCAATTAATTCCAGATAAATATCGAGATGGTTCCGTATTCAAATGTTCAAATTTCTTATAGTTACTTCATTCGCCCATTGCTATTAAGTGGAAGTTTAAAAATACGGAAAAAGAACGGGAAGTGTGGTAGATAGAGAATAGTAGAAGTTGCCCAGCTTATCCTAATTTCCTATAATCCTATATGTAGGGTATAAATAAATAAATAAATAAGTACATGCACTCACTTTTTTTTTAAAGCCAAATGATCTCTTGCAGATTTTTACAACTGTCTGTTACACCTTTGAAATGTAAATACACCCGCCAAGATCAGGCTTTTGTATGGTGAAAAATGCGTGCGGTATTGTGCTCTGTGTCAATAGCTATAATGCACAGGAGTTGTATGTATTCCTGTATTCATACGTGTTCAAGGATAGAACAGGAACGTAGTCAGTATTAAAAGAACTGTAGATTATAGACGCTCAACAACTGAGGTGATCAGTATCTGTCGTAGTCAGTATTGAGTATTCACATGGTATTTTTTATCATTAGCGGCCCGACCCGGCTGCGCCCGAATTTGTAGGTTACCAGTTAAAGATGACATGTTTCGTTGGATAAGGATAAGCACTGTCGGTCAAAATAGCTTCGCAAGTCTCACCAAGCAAGTAAATCTAATTATTTAATATTTTGTTGGGAGTAATCTATGGGATAACTTGTAAGGTATTGATTGATCTAAATAAATGTCTAGGGTACCTAACATATTTAATTGGATTAGGATTCATGTGTCTGTCGATCAAAATAGCTTCAAAAGTCTCGTCAAGCCAGTATATCATAATTAAACCACAATTATTTTTTGCGAGTGATGTTTTTTGTGATATCTTCTAATATAAGATATTCATTGAATGATATGATGTAAAAGTTAATTTTAATATAAAAATGCCTAAGGTGTCTAACATATTTATTTGGATAAGGATTAATACAATATTGGTTAAAATAGCTTCGTAAATTACTGATTTTTTTTGATCAAATTTTTGAAAGATAAAAACGGTTACGGTGGGTCATCTTTAGCAGATATACTGTCGCAAACTTTTCTCTAGGCCTTTTTAAGACCTATAATTCTGTCGTACATACATTAATTTAATCGATCTTTTATGGCTTTGCGTCCGTAATGTAAGCGCCTTTAAAGTGTCTTTTTACGACTTTATTATTATTAACTTGACCTATGGAAGGAAAAACACAAATATATTAATTATCGCTATACATATTATATTCTTTCTCAAAGGTGTTTTTTTGTCGGTATGAAATATCTCCTTTAATATTTGCTGTATCAAAATTAATGTTTGATATGCCATTTTGGAGACTATTTTTCTCTCTAATGACGAAAAATAATGTCTTATAATTAATGTTTTCATTAAAAAATTACAGTTTAAAAATTTTAACAATTTCATTACAGAAAATAACATTCAGAAAAGAAATTTCGTCAT
Source organism: Venustoraphidia nigricollis (assembly GCA_034508555.1). Classification (NCBI taxonomy): domain Eukaryota; kingdom Metazoa; phylum Arthropoda; class Insecta; order Raphidioptera; family Raphidiidae; genus Venustoraphidia; species Venustoraphidia nigricollis. The sequence continues at coordinate 2,033,403 of JAVRKA010000030.1, forward strand.
CTCGTGTTTATTTTAACAGTTGTCAGTAATATTAAGTGACGTAGTGGCGCTGAAGTCTGTGAATAGAAATAGAATACAATTTATTTCCACTCTATTATATTACGTTACTGACCACTAACGATGCGAAGTATTCGCACGGGTCCGCTAGTTTATATTATTTTCACGTGCTTGTTAATAACAATATATATTCGAGCTATTGATTTTTTATTCAAACACCTGTGGAAGAAACCAAAAAGAAAATTATATAGAGAGTCAATCCGCCGGAAATATAACATAGAATTTTATTTCTTGCAAGTTGTGAAAATAATAAAAATTCAGTTTAACTTCTCAAGCAACTCTATGAAAACTTTTTGTGTAATATTTTCTTCATCCTTGTCTTGTTCACTCGAGTAACACTTTTCTTTATTACAGTACGGTGAAATGCCGCTAGCTAGCGGCACCTACACTCATGCAATGCACATACATATACTCCATATATACAATTGGTGAAGAAAACAAATTTTTCCGCTCCCGTGAGCATATTCGTTTTTTTTTACTCCATATGCGTTCACCAAGGCAACCGGTAGCATTTTCGTCTATAAAATTTCTTTACCCTTCGCGTTACACAACTTTCCTACAAGCGTCAATTTATTTTATGACGAGAAAATTTAAAAATAGATTTTTATACTTTACTAACTTTTATCGCTTGACTGATTTTGTTGTAATTTTAAAATTGAAATGAAACTGTCATTTGTTTTTAGGATCATAATGACAGGAAAATTGACGACAAATACTGCAAACAATTAATTGATTGCAAAATATGCTCTCGGGAAAATTTTGAACTGTGGTCGCAAAACTCATTTTATTAGCTGTGCTAAAGCATTTTTAACTTGCTGGTTGAAAATTTCAAAAAAAATAAATTAAATATTTGTCAATAGTTCTTTACAGCACGTCACAAGATTTCGAATTACGGGAAGCAAAATTAACAGTTTCAAGTTTTTTCTTTACAAACATATGCTAAAAATACTGCAAATTTGGTTTGCTCAATATTTTTTTTCAAATTTAATTTTTCCAGTACAAGAAATTTGTTTAAAGCTAATACTAATTTTCTCGTTATTTGATTTTAAATCGTTTATATAGATCAAATAAACTGAAAAAACTTGAATAAAAGTCACAACAGAACGAAGTTGCTTACAGAAGCGCGCGCATATAGTAACAACAAAATTAACAGGATGAAGTTGCTCACGGAAAAAGGCTAGAGACACTAAAGTCTATAATATACATTGTACAATTTCTGTCTCTCTCCCCAGCGGTTCTTAAACTATGATCCGCAGGGAGATCCGTCAATGTTAGTCATCCATTGGTGTGAAATTTTGGAAATAGCTTGGGAGTCCACCGTTTCCTAGGGGTACGCGAACGATTAAAATTTAAGAACTAGGGTTACCGCGTGACTTTGCATTAAATTATTACTCATTAAATAAACAAACAAAAGTTTAAAGGTATTATTATTGTTTAATATGTTGTATACAAGGAAATACATCTCCATGTCTAAATTTTATAGCAACTTATTATTAGTCATAAAGTTTACCGTGTTTGTTATGTAAGTTACCTTACATGCCAGTACATTGCAACCTAGAGATTGAATATAATTGAACGATTCGAGAGGTTATTCAAAATCATTCGAATGATTTATATCCCTTGGAGTTACTACTTCTATAATCTTCACTAATAAATTATTAAACTATACTCTCTTTTTTTATTCTTTGAAACACTGCATTATACTCACGTATTTTATCGACCTCTGTTGAAGCACTGCATGCCGGTGACTGTCAAGTCATATAACCGAAAACGAGAGCTAATTTCATTCGTTACAATATTATATTGAATTAATTCTGTTTTCAATCGTATCTAATCAGTTGAGCAATGCATAGTATTGAATACGATTACTTACGCCTTTTATCTGCGTCTGTTCCATGGAACACTGCATACAAGTGACTCTCTCGAGTCTTATAATCGAAAATTCATTCGTTATCATAATCATATCGAATGCATCCTAACCACTCGAGATGCTTATATGCATTACACAATACTGAATACGATGACTTACGTCTTTTGTCTGCGTCTGTTCTCTGAAGCACTGTATGTAGGTGACTTTCTCAAGACTTGCAATCGAAACCGAGTGCAACATTCATTTTAGAGTAGAAACATTCACGCATCACCACAACTATTATAATGATATAATGATGCGAAGGAATCTTTTCGAATGAATAATTCGATTATAAATATCTTTCGATTATTAAAATCACTCAATTATTCCCATGTCTACTGCAACCTACACACAGTCAACATTTTCTTTTCAGAGTTGGTAACTTATAGAACAGACCTTCAGGCTTGCACAAAACATATGTGATGAAACACATTTGGACAGCCCTGCAAGGATTACAACAAACGAATTGTGCCGCATATACATATCGGACGGCGTGTTATATGGACACTTTACTCACGCCATCTCTCTCACACACTTATTTTAATAATACGATTGCACGTAGTTGGGGTTAAAAGAAAAAAAAGTAAAATAGAGCTTCGGGGAGATCTGAGGGAGTGTTGGGTTGGATATGCGCGATGAAAATGCTTTCAAATTTCCGGTTTTCACATACAACTACATACACGAACTTTCAGCTTAAATCTCGGCTGATTTTCTGTTCCACGAAGATAAAATTTATGCTAGTACACATATATGTTTTAGATAGTGAATACGGTTGATTCAAAATTCCTATCAGACTTATTACTGTGACTTTTTCAAAGTGGTGGAAGTTTGCGCGCGCTAACGAAAATTCGACGGTATGAAGTTGGCCATAAGTGACTCAGACTGAAATGACAGATGGACGTTCTACCGTAGTTAGTATTCTACAGCCCGTTTTTATAGTGTGTTATACGTACATCGCGACACATTCGTTACACTGTCAATTTCAAGAATGAATTTTATTCTTTCGTGCCTGAAGAAGTTCTACTTCAAAACGTGTGAATGTTATAATTACTAGTATAGAAAAACTAGCCAAGTCTGAGTCGAACTCATATACGAAGGGTTCCGTACCACCATACAATATTTATTAACTTTATTTTATTTTTCTTTTATTTGTTGTTATATACACACTCTGAGGCTTATAAATAAATGCCTGAACTAATAGCTTTTAAGAGATTCCGCCCGATGTCGCTAGCATGCACTATTTTGACGTTGATGGAAAAAAAATTTTTTTGTGATATAACTACAAATTTACGGTTTTCGGATTGTTCCCTTTACTTATGCTATAAGACATTGCTTCTTGCCAAATTCCATGATAGGTCAACGTGAAGTACTCTTCAGGTTTTGTTTCCCTTGCGAGTATTAAAATAAACGGCCGTATCTTTTAATTGCGTTGACTTAGAAGGTTGATTTTTTACAGACCTTAGTATTTGGTATTAATTTCAACTGAATACCACTACGCGTTCCTGAGAAAAAGGGTCTTGACATACAGACGGACAACTAAGTGGCCCTATAGGGCTTCCTTTTTTCTTTTGAAGTACGGAATCCTAAAAATAATCTTAAATTCTGTTTTCAGTCAATTTTTCGTATTATGCTAAAAAAAACAAACATCTCAAAACCCGAGGAATTCTTTGTTGGCTTTATACTCAAAACATTATAGAAGGATTGACTTTATTTCTTTTTTGTCCTTGGTAATTAATATAAAAATGATTTGTCGGGAAAAAGGACTTTTTAAGTAAACACTTATTTGTTATTTACAGCGACGTTTCGTTCCTCGTTTGGAACTTTTTCAAGCTTTAATAACTGTAATTAAATTTTTAAAAATACAATTTATAAATTTACAATTGAAATATAAAATATCAAATAATAATTATACACACCTATTAAATGTTTTGATTAAGTAGATATAACAGTTAAAATACACATGTAAATATAAATTTGAGTTAAACAATTATTAATAAAAAGTTTATAATAATTCCGTTTTTTTAAAAAATGTTTTTAGTCAATAAAATTATTAAGTTTGAACATCAACCGTAAAAACATTTTTTAAAAAAACGGAATTATTATAAACTTTTTATTAATAATTGTTTAACTCAAATTTATATTTACATGTGTATTTTAACTTTTATATCTACTTAATCAAAACATTAAATAGGTGTGTATAATTATTATTTGATATTTTATATTTCAATTGTAAATTTATAAATTGTATTTTTAAAAATTTAATTACAGTTATTAAAGCTTGAAAAAGTTCGAAACAAGGAACGAAACGTCGCTGTAAACAACAAATAAGTGTTTACTTAAAAAGTCCTTTTTCCCGACAAATCATTGTTTTTTATTATAGAAGGATATTTGTTACCTAGTTTAACATTATTTTTTTATTTTACAATTACGTATTCAAGCGTCATAAAATATTTTACTGTCTATTTCAAAGCGACCCGTTTGTAATAATATATCTACACGTGAAACGAAATGGAAAATAAATACAAAATATAGCACAAAAAGTCGTAGAAATCCCTCTATACCACAGAACTATGAATATGATGTAATTTCATATCCAAACGGAACAATGACTAAACTATTTTTAATAACGTGATAGCTGTGTGAGAAGACCTTCTATTTTCTTGTTGTTATATTGGTTAACCACAATATTTAATTATACTGTAATTAAATGAACTATATGCTATTAGCATAGACCAGGGGTCTCCAAACTGCGGCCTGCGTTTTTATTTAATGACCAAATTAAGAAACTTGCATAATTAAGTTGAACATTTTACTAATAATTGTAATAAGTAACATCTAGGTGAATCACATATTGAATAAAAAAAAGAAACATAATTTTATTATCAAATCAGTGGGACTTATATAAGTGTGTAGATTTTCACGGCTGACGTTGCTGTAAAATTTCTTGGTTTCCGAGCTTGTACGCGGTAGTCCATTGCTATTTCTACCTGACGTTTCGTCTACAACTGCGGTAGACGTTATCAGAGACGATGTGGTAGCAGGCGAAGTGTCCTTCTAGGCTGTTCACTTAGCTGATTTTCACGTCATGATAATGTAATGTGTATTTGTAATATTTTGACAGTTTGCATTCAACCATATTGGTATCTATGTGAACTATTCAGAGCCTATGTTGCTTCTCGTCGCTCATATGGATTTAAATGGCAACTGATAGAGATATCACTATTGGATTGGTAAATTCGCATTTCTTATGTTTTACTTAACGCACTAGTACGAAAAAGGGTCATTTTAGTACCGCTATATATAAATCTATAAAGAGCAGTACCTTTATGGGGTGTTGTGTAAAAAACCGTTTTAAAATTTGAAGTTGAAGACCGAAGGATCGTATCTTAAAAGTTTTTTGCGGCAACCTGTAAACACGTGCAATATATTTTAACATTATCATGTTCAAGTTGCCGTGATGCTTAGCTTTCATGTAAAAATTAGATGTGAAAAATTTGCGTTTCCGTATTTTATAAAGGAAAATTGAAAGGCGGTGTATTTTTATTGTGCTTTTCATTATAGTTTGTTTGAGGTTCTATACAAATGTAATCTATTTTTACAAATTGCTTTTAAATAATGAAATATGTAAAATTGAATCGTAGTTTCACCTTTAGAGTTGATTTATTTTTCATCGTTTTGACTGCTGTTTAAATTGAAAAATGACAGCTTTTCCACGGCTTAGTGAGCCAGAGAAGATTGAAGATGGCGTCAAGACATTTATTGAAAAATTACAAAAGGATATAATGTCTCTCTAAACGCGTCGATTTTCGTATACAGTAAGACCTCGTTTAACGCCGCTCCGCTTAATGCTGTTTCAGTATTACGCGGTTTCTAAAAAAAAAAAGTTCAGCCTCAGTTTATACAAAACGATTCAAATGTTGATAGAAGTTCAAAGACAAGACAAAGTGTCATTGATGCAATATCTTGCTATCGAAAACAGCTTGCTGACCGAAACAGAAAAAAGGCAAACGACATTAGATGACTTCTTCACAAAAAACAAAATATATCAAATGAGGAACATAATTATAAAAAAACCCGGGTCGCAGTGCCAAAACCCTGCCGACAATATAGTGTATTTGCTTATACAGGCAGGGTGGCTTTATTTTGCTAGCTTAAGTTGGTTTTTGGCCAAAATAAAAAATTTTACTCCTTAATACACCCCTTAAAATAACATTTTTTTTCTTAATTGCAATATTATTATAAATCGAACCTCTATACCAAATTATATACAACTTTCAGTAAATAATTCACTATTTGTAAACTAGTGTTTTCATAAAATTTGTAAGTCCGGTCCTGTCGGGCCGATTTTATTTAAATTTTAGGGACACCTTTTAATTACTACTAAAGGGTTAAATGTCAATTTTGAAACGATTCTGAGAATTTTTTCGGTATTTTGGGGTCCAAAAACATTTTTCAACCCCTAAAAACTACCCTTAAAATGCCCCGATTACGCCCATTTTAAATAGGCTTCTTGCGGTGATGGATTTCAACACGTGGACCAAATTTCGTTAAAATCAATTAACTCTTTCGAAAGTTATTGCCCGCACATATATATATATATATATATATATATATATATATATATATATATATATATATATATATATATATATATATATAGGTACGTATATAAATATATATATATATATATATAAACATTTTCAAAAATGGTGCCAAAGTGTTTAGGAGGTTATGAAACGTCGAGAAATTTTGGTCCGACCCCTAGGTCCCGCCATCCGACCAACGCCAATAGTGTATGTTGCCTTATGGCAAATACACTAATTAAGAAGATAAAGGATCAAAAATAACCGTCAAGACGAAATTTTTTACTTTTCAACGTTTCGTGTTATTATTAACACTTCTTCAGGCTTTCTATAAATGAGAAAGAAACATTAAATACATCAAGAGTATAAACATTATGCCATAACAAATTAATCAAAAATCTACCGTAAATACATTTTCCTGACTTAGTCAAACTAATATTAATGTTCTTACATTAGTTTGACTATGTCAGGAAAATGTATTTTATTCATGAAAAAGCCTATGTCGTCACCTCTGTGTCTACATCATGATAGCGATGTTGATATTTTCTTTTTCCATTTAAAGTCCATCTATTGACTGTGACCTGAATTAATGTTCGTAATATTGTAACAGTGTAACTGAAGTTGTAAAGTTTCAACGTACGGCCATAAAGTTGAGAGAAGCACCTACTTAAAATGTTATTGTTCCGCTAAACTTAATACTATCTTTACGAAATTTAATTACACACTATAAAAAATTAACGTGCATTAACATTTTCTTCTGAATATATTTTTTTACTGAATTTAATTACGTTTTTTCTATAATGCGTTGGCAAGAAAACAAAGTATGTTTTAATTGTTATAAGTATGTTGTTTGTACAATAAACCGTGACGTAATCGGATTTTAATGACCTAGTAACGACAAAAAGTTTAATAAATAAGTGTAAAAATAGAGTGCCTCACTGCCTATTTTATTCTGTATAATGTTATGTTGTCGTATAGCGCATCGTCCTTAACCTTTTATAAGATATTCCGTCATTTCTTGAGTTTTTTACAAAGAGTGTCTTCGTTTTAAATGGATTCATATGCGTATATCACATTGTTATAATTTTTAGATAGTTCTCATATTTTAATACTTTTGCTGGACGTTGACAGTTGGTATGGCTCTAAACAATGTTCATAGTTATAAAATTTTACTGGTAATAGAGTATTTGACACTAAAAACAAAAATAAATGATTAAATTACGTTAATACGATAGTTTATCGAATAAGAAATCCCACCAAAAATATTTCATGTGAGTTAGTTGCTAAGACTTACAAGCTCGTAATACTTTCACTGTTAAAATCTTTACTATAGAGCCAAGCCCTTAGCTGAGCTTCGATTTGTACCGCGCGTCATAGTCTACGGGGTCTGTCCAAAGTCCAAAGTCGACGTATTTCAGATGTGAATAAATCTGAAATCATAAAAGCTAGATAATTAATTGATTGAACTTTAAAGCTTCCATTGGCCCGAGCAAAGCTCGATCTCCCATGTACTTAGCATTTTATATTCCAGCTCAGTCAAGACTATTTGTATGTTAAAAACATCGTCTTTGTTTCCTTCACTTGGTTTGTTTACAAATCTCAGTGATGTAAATAAAGAACGGGAGAATATAGGTAGAGCCTCTTTACAGGTGAAAGAACTACCTTGTCTAATGGGGGAAATGAATACATGCATATTGTATAATATGTATCATAACTAGGGGTGGGCGATGTTTAGGGTGTGTTTTGATATATTAGAGTAGAGTAGATAAATCAGTGAAATTTACTCTGAAAAGTGTACGTCAGGTTTACCATATGTGAACACTTACAACTAACGGGCTAGTGACAAATTTCACAGCAAGGTTTCGGACTTCGGTTAGAGCTAGAACAGAAAGACAAGTTGTTTTTTAAACGGTTTTATTTAGCTTGCCCTGTTTATATATCTACATATTGTTTATATATTGAAAGTGTTTCATTTTAACACATAAAAAAAAATGTAAACGACGGATAATGTACTTCGTTTAACAATCATTAAATTAGGGATGTGCCAAAAAGTATCGATATATATCGTATCGATATTTTTTTCAAGTATCGATATTGGTACCGATATATTTTTAAAAAAATATCGAAATATCGGTCCAGTTTGAAAGAGAACATTGGCACTCGAAGAAATTTAGTATGTCTAGCTTAATATAATCTCAAATAGCAATTAACGGACATTATTTCTAATAAATCAACTAATAAATATTTATCTGAAATCAAAAACTATAATAAGATTTTTTTTTGTTTATTAATTAAATGTCTAATACATTTAGGAGCAAATAATTTTAGAGATTAATCGAACAATTACTAAAGCCAGGGATGGTGAACCTATGGGATGCGTGCCAGAGGTGACATTCGACAGAAAATTGTTGGTACAGCATGAATTGAGGTATAAATCGAAATAATTAAAAATATTCTAGATGTTGTAGGAATGAAATGAAATATTGCATGAATAGACATTTTGACTGTGTATTATTCCGAAAATATTGAAAAATCCGGTGAAAAAGAAAAGTGTTAGATACGTGCTTTATTCACTAGGTATTGTTGTTTTTGGAACGCACTTAAAAGTGTTCCAAAAACAAATGTAAAAACACATGTTTCTTTTTCAGTGAAGTTTTCTTTTTTTCGGAATAATTAAACGGCCATAATCAGTCTCGGTAGTACCTGTTTTCGATACTCGGAATTTTATATCGATATATCAAATAAAAATATCGATATATCGATATTTTTTCGACATTCCTACATCAAATTCAGACATGTCACTCTACTCTAGGTATAGCAAGAAACTAAGGTTGAACGCGTTAGCATTGCTAAAGCTGTGATTTGGCGAGACGCGAGAAAGGAGGCTTGCGGAGTCTTTTTCCAAATAGTTAAGATAAACATACTTGAAAAACCAAGTCATGGGCATCGGTGACGTAAGCAATCGACTTAACCAATCACAGATGTGACCATGTTTATAGCCTCTTAAGCCCAACCTTCCAATATTCTACTAATCGTGAGTGTATCTTACTCCTTTCTAAAACAATCGCAAACGTGTCTGCGATTTGTCCTGCGCGAACGCTTTTAAACAAATGCGCATGCGTTGTCAGTTCGCAGACGGTTTCAAATCGTTGTGCGAACGAAGATTTTTGTGTAGCCTGTATTAGTTAGCGTTTGTAGTACGGCAGCAGCAGTCTATTGTTTTAAATTGAGGTGTATATTGTTCGTTCGTTTGAGAGCAGCAATTCTGACAGATGACACTACTTTAGTGCTTTGCTGTTAATCACTTGGAGTGCCAATTATTTTTAAAATGCGCGCAATTGAAATCGAGCTTCATTTATTTCCTTTTAACATTACTTCGTACCAATTACTGAAAATAAAAATAACACAAATTGAAAAAGGAATATTCATTTGACGTAACTACAAAGTTATTATCTTTTTAGTACTGACTGTGTAGTTAAACTAATTGTGCATATTTTCGTGTTAATTTTGCTTATACCACTGTGTTATGTGATTTTTTCAATGAGTAGAAAAAAAAGTACAAATTTCATAATTTTATGTTGAAAACATATACATTGGTTAAATAATTTAAAGTGAATTTTAATTAGTCGTAAATTAATTAAATTCGTAAATATTACATCAATTTTATATTACTATTTAAATATTTTAAAAGTACTGATGTTTAATGTTTAAAATTGCTAATAATATTAATTATGTGCGTATTTTTAAATTAAAAAACAGTAAAATTACATAGCATTGTACAGACACATATTTTATCTGCGGATAAATATCAACTACACTAAGACCCCGTTTATCGCGTTGGAAATACGTTGCAATAAGTTCCTGCGCTATACGAAACAGCGCTAAACGAGATCATCGTAGATATAATAGGCATAAGTGAAATAACCGAGAATAAGAAAATATGTTAGTTTTTTTTGTTTAATTTTGTAACATTACTTTTTTATCACATTCATTACAGATCTATTTATTGCTAATATCGATTTTTGTTCATAAAACATGTATGAAAATCAAATAAAAGTTTAAGTAACAAGCTATATTTGTAATGAGGAAGGTTCCTCATTTGACATATTTTGTTTTTTGTGAAGAAGTCATCTAATTGCGTTTGCCTTTTTCTGTTTCGTTCAGCAAGTTGTTGTCGATAGCAAGATATTGCATCGTCTTGCCTTTGAACTTCTATCAACATTTGAATCATTTTGTATAAACTCATCCATAATTTATGTTATAGTGGCTAAACTTTTTTTTAGAAACCGCGTAATACTGAAACACCGTTAAGCGAGATCTTACTGTACTTTATAAAGAAACGAACACTTTCAAACAATATTAATTTTCCTGTTGTATAGTTATATATGGTAAATTAGAGACGCTCGACAACAGAGATCTTATTTTCAAAATATTCCTTTCAATAATGAATTCATAACCGTCTGACTAGAATCTTTTATTTATTTTTTTATAATAATTTATTACACACTTTGTACACATCCACAAATATTTATATAGTTATTTTTTGTTACAGGTGAGTCAAAATATCATACCAAATCGTGCGTAAGTACACAACAACAGTAGTAGAGCCTTCGGCTCCGTTATATTATTATTAGGCACGGCTAGACAAATCGAAGCTGTGTTTAATGTTCCATATAGCATCATACGAATATCAATAAATATATAAAAGTATAAATGTCAGATAAATAAAAATACCTGAAAATTCTACAAAAAAAAATGTTTTTAATTAAATTATTTCTTCACGATTGTTTCGGACAATAAGTCCATCCTCAGGAATATAAAAAAATATTTCTGAGAATGAACATATTGTTCGAAACGATCGTCGAGAAATAATTTTTTTTTTTGTAGAATTTTCAAGTGTCTTCATTTATCTGTTATTACTAATCATGTTTTATCAAGTGCCGAATGAAAAACAATGTAAATTACATAACAGTATTAAGTGTTAGGCAATAATAAGTCAAGAATCGGAATTATATTTTTTTTTCAAATAGTCCGAACTGGGATTCGAACCCAAAACTTTCGGTTAAATGTCGAGTCTTTTCTCAGTTAAACTATTCGATCTATTCACGTATTTTATAATAACCTGCAAGTTTTAAAGATCGCGCGCACACCTATCAAACGGGATCAGCACAGTACGGCCATAGAAACGTGTTCGTATTTAACGAAGTCGTGCACATTAGACCAACACCTGCAACCACCAACGACCGTCAGTCGGTCGCTTGCAACTTTTGTCTAGCCATGCTGGACCGATCCTAGTATTCTAGTAATGTGTCGCATTAAAATTTGCTGATTTATCTTGGTCTAGTGTACGACATCGTGCAGGTTGCTGATTTGTGATATGTTAGTCGTGCTGGTCCATGCTTGACAACTGTTTAATCGATCCATAAAATTTATAAAACAAATACTGAAAAATGAAAATTTAAAAAAATGAGAAACATACATTTTTAGGTAACAGAATAATTTTAATGTAATCATCCCTTGTGTAAACAAAACAAAAAAAAAAGGTTTCAGTTCGTTATCCGAACTAGATTCTCAACCCCAGTTCAATAAAGCGAAAACGACATAGCTGCCTTAAGGCAATTGTTTTGATTGGACGATTGTGTTTTTTTCATTTAAAACATTAAAGACTCCCGAGTCCAATTTAAAATATTATTGAATTTTTTTACATCTCTTCCTTTTAACAGTTTTATTAATGCGAAGCAGTATTTCACCGCCTTTTTCGGTTCACGCCTTCAGTTGACTTTTCTCATTTTTAATAGCTGGTATCCTCTTAAACTATAAATGTAAAGACATGCATTTGAATTAGGGGAGTCTGTGATATTGTCAACGGAATCCATTCCAAACCATTTTAGAAAGCGTCATGATTTTGTTAGAAAAAAAACCTATTCTACGAGCACTGACGTTTCGGAAATCTCTAATTTCTATGAAAAATCTTATTCAGTCTTTGATGTTAATGCTTCAAATTAAACTAGAAATATGTACCATTCTTCTCATATGACTTTTAGCCAAGTTTTTAGAGTTTATTTGACCACAGGCTGGTGAACTTAGTAATAAGTATGTTTCTACAGATATTTTTTTTTCTTCATACTATGCCGGAAGTACGTACTTTCTGATTCGATTTTAGATCAGAAAGTATGACATTTCTGATTTGTTATTGTGACAAGCTGCAATTAATACGTGAGTCAGTGAAACTAGCGACTTTGTCAAGTCACATGTTGGCCCATAGATGTCTATTTTTGTACGCCTGTAAGTAGGTATTGCTTTTCTACTGACATTAGATGCATGTGTCATTACGTACATATAACTTCAACATTTATCACTTCAAAGTAAGTAGTTTTTTTTATATATTCGGCATAGTATGAAGAAAAATAGTATACACCACTGACGCTGAAAGTCCTGCACTGCGCGACATATGATGCCCTCGACTTCGCCTCGGGCATCATGTGGCGCAGTGCAGGAAATTCAACTTTTCGCTCTTGTGGTGTAATAATAATAATAATATAATCTTTATTGAAAGGACCTGATACAAGTCATAATAGCGTCAATAACTACAATTCATTCACATTTCACTTATTATCTACTTACTAGGTATCTACTATTGTCAGAACTAATGACTGTATAATTTTGTACTTGTAGAAACAAATATATATATTTATGTACTATTTACTAAATAAATGATTTAAAATCAGATAAAATCGAGAAAATTAGCACTAGTTTTACACAAAGTTTTAAAATACAAGAAGTTAAATGATTTCACATGCACTAGTCGGCTCGGATGGACTCGGCACGTATCAGTAGGTGTTTAAATGAAACTCAGCTATTTCAGTTACATGTATCAATCTCTTAAGGATTAGATCGTTTTTTAAATGTTTAAGCGAAAATTAAGTATATACAAAATTGATATAATTTGTATTTTAACACACTTTTATTAGCTTCATCTGTGTGATGTATCATTGTGACGGAATCTTTTCACCGACTTCAAGACGTCCGATTGATTAAAAAAATTTCGACCGATGACAATACAATAGTTTGATAACTTTATCCTAATGTACTAACCAAGATTATCAGGATAAAAAAAGGAAACTAAAAAATAAAAAAAAAGATTAATAGTTTAAAAAGACTAAGAAAACACGCTTTAATGTCAAACCGAACTAAAAAGTAAAAAATAATTTTTAATTATTAAGATTTTGTTCAACAGTGATAGAAAATCCACTATTGTATCGCTGTTAATAATAAAAAATATTTTTTACTTTTTAGTTCGGTTTGCTATTAAAGCATGTTTTTTTTTTTGTTAATAATTATTTTTTAAGTACCTACATATGATTTTTGTTTTAATATTGTCATATAAAATTTTGGCATGTAATTGTTCATCGTAAAATTTTGTTTTTCCCATATATAGTTATAATGTTTGTGTAATAGTGGGTCTCCATTTTAAAGTCACAATTTATAAGCAGGGTCGGCCCGAGGCAAATTTTAGGATGGAGCGAGACCCAATTTCGGCGCCTCCTTTGTTTGCACCTAATATATAGATACCACAACAAAAATATCGATAAGCAAAAAAATATGTTTCTCCTTTATTTTACTTTACCACTTAAAAGATTAAAATAGAATGGGGCGGTCTCTTGACCCAAATGCACCACATCCTGAAAGGATTTTTGTGCATCCCCTTTTTACTGGATTTAGTAGGCAAATAATCAAGATACTCTTATGAGCTCCAGAAGATTGGCGACTAGATTGTCCTGTGGAACTATTCCACCCTCATCAATTTAGCCAAAGATGGTTGTCCCCCTGTAGGTTAAAGCCTCACATTCGAACACAATATGGATGACTGTTTCATCTTCCATTTCGCAAAATCGACATAGTGTTCATTCCTGCTGTAGGTGTTTTCTCAGGAAAGCATAACCGGTTAAAATCTCAATTACCTTTCTGAGTGTTATTTACCACTTAGGGGCTCCCTGGAACTTGGCGCCTGGAGCGGCCGCTTCATTCGCCTTATGGCAAGGCCGGTCCTGTATATAAGATTGTATAAATAAAATCTTTATTTACGTCTGCATTGCTGTACTTCACTTATTTTATGACTGGATAATAATATGTCGGCTTGAAAAAGTTCACAGTTTAATACAGTAACAAACGAGAAACCCCTCGGGCCTTTATTAGTTACTGATGCTATGCAGTTTCAAGTTATGCATTATTCCATTGTCTGAATTTTTGTTATAGGCTCATATTTTGATAAAATACATGCGTAATATATATTGAAAAATGACACTGACAAACAACATTGCAAATTATATTTTATTGCATTATTTAAATAACTGTATTTAAATTGAATGGTTAGTCCGTTAGTTAAACGCCGGTTCTCAACTGTATGTCTAAAGGTTCACACCCACTGAAATGGGTCGGATCGGCACGGCAGTGTATACGCACCCTGGATGTCGCCGAGACGACTAATGTGTGGGGGCTCATTTAACTTCATGTATCCCAAAACTGCCGACCGTGCTAAGATATGATTAGAGGCGGTGTGGCACCGGTCGAAGCCCCCCTCCTTGGGGGCTCACAAATGTGTCGATGACTGGTGTCCTTGCCTTTTATATTAAGCGTTAGTGTGTTCTCTGCTCGGTCGTAGTCCGTGCTTCCTACTAAGACCGAGTAGAAAACACACTTACGCTTGAATACCAGTCATCGACACACTTATCTGTGCGCTGCCTAGAAGGAGACTTCGCCTGCTACCACATCACCTTGGATAATGTCTACCGCAGTTGTTATCAAAATGTCAGGTAGAAATACTAATCGACCATGACTTACACAAGCTCGGAAACCAAGAAAGTTTGTTGGTAATGATAATTTACGAACTCTGCTGTGCAGATATTTTTTTATTCTTAAAATTAGTAGGAATAATTAACTAATTATTATTCGGATGCCTGTATAATGATATGACACGTATATTTTTTTGCTAATTGCCATGTCGAATGTCAGAGTACTGTTTATAAATACCAGCATTTCAAAATCTATAGAATGCTTCGGGCGACAATAAGTGAAGTTCATTTACCGACTATAAACAAAATGCGATCGCGACGAATAATAAACAAGCGAACGTCGTACCCATTTGTGAACACGCGGCGGTGATTTTTTATGGCCTCAAAATTACAGACAAACGCACGTTGGTGGCGAATATTTGCGCGGAGGACGACGAGCTCGATTTTAGCCTGCGGGAAAAAATAAGGACAATGAACTACGTACAAATGTATATGAAAATTCCATTGACAGCTTTGCCAATACGCAGACCACGAATTTCGGATTTAAAATATTTGAATGTGAATTATCTATGTCACACATATTTAAAAGTTTTTACCACGTTTTTGACTCTTACTAGAGTTACTCTAGAGACAAGCGCAGTAGGGATGTCGAAAAAATGTCGATATATCGATATTTTTTATTTGATAAATCGATATTTTTGGGCGGTATTATAATTTCAATACATCGATATAAAATTCCGAGTATCGAAAACCGATATTTTTTTCCAGTAGCAACACTTGTATAATACCACGACTGACTATAACTGTTAAATTATTCCGAAAATATCGAAAACTTCACTGAAAAAGAAACATGTGTTTTTACATATGTTTTTGGAACATACTTTTAAGTGCGTTCCAAAAACAACAACAGAGAATAAAGCACACGTGAAATACGTTTCTTTTTCACCGGATTTTTCGATATTTTCGGAAAAATAAACAGTCAAAATAGCTATTCATGCAATATTTCATTTCATTTCTACAACATCTAGAATATTTTTATTTATTTCGATTTACACCTCAATTCATTTTGTACCAACAATTTTCTGTCGAATGTCACCTCTGGCACGCATGCCATAGGTTCGCCATCACTGGCTTTATTAATTGTTCGATTAATCTCTAAAATTTTCTGCTCCTAAATGTATTAGACGTTTGATTAATAAACAAAAAAAACTTATCGTTGTTTTTGATTTCAGATAATTATTTATTCTTGATTTATTAGAAATAATGTCCGTTAATTGCTATTTGACATTACATTAGGCTATGTACACTAAATTTCTTCGAGTGCCAATGTTCTCTTTAAAATTGCACCGATATATCGATATTTTTAAAAAAATATATCGATACTTTTTGGCACTTCTGACATCCCTAAAACGCAGCGTGCGTTAGTCTAATGAACTATACTTGCTAACTATCTATATAGGAGAGCAAACATTATCAGCACACCGTTTGCATTCGTAATGCATTCCAGTGTCTGCCGCTGATTAATTTACACACCGAACTTAATTCAACTAAATATAAATGCTTTGTGAACAACCACCGGTAATTAATTAAATACATTGCACAGAAAACATGTATACCGAAGAACGTGGAACGCAAAACATCCAATTCAGTCTTCTTCTTACTGGAGCGCTGGGTTTGAATGTAGATGAAACAAGTCGACACGGTGTTCTAGTAACGTGCGTATATTGTTCAATGGTATTTGATTAACAACACGATATTTGAATACACTTTTTAAAGTTATACTTGTTTTGGCGCACTGAGGGTAAACTTTTCTCTGTTACGGAAGTTGTATCGGCAGCATGCAACGGATATGTTGCGGAAGTTGTTTCTGATAAGACGGTAACACAATATTGACAATAACCAGGATATGTTTTAACCGGCCACCTTGATACCGTTTTATACTATTAAAGTTTAGTTACAGTTTGGGTTTGATGTAAAACACGCCAAATTGAAGTTGAGGAGAATAGACCAACGCTAATAATAAAGTGAGATGAGAATAGGTATGTTTAATCCCCAAAAAGTAGATTATACTAGCGACATCGGACGGAACTTCTTAAAAGCTATAGTTTGTTAACAACTTTTGTCAGTTGAATAACGTCAATACTTTGCCTTTTTGTTTAATTATGGATTCAACAGTAGAAAATCCTTTAATTACTTAAAAAGTTACTTGATATTGGCACTAAAAATGCCAATTTTGAAAATGGAACCACAACATACAAAATCCAACCTGTTTTTAAAAATGTTTTTTCCAATTATATAATCTCCCTAGGCATCCTATTTTATTTTACAAGGTACGTCTTTAACGAAAATGTGAATATCAATTATCGCGATCAGGTCAAGTATAACTTCTGCCTCGCGTACATTTTTTTCTATTTTTTCTGAAACAGGAGGTCCGAATCAGGATTTCCGCCAATTGTCCAGGCTTTAAATTCAAACTTTAGAAGCTCTCTGCATCCTTTCAGTTATGTTAAAATTTTGTTTAATTTGAATTTTAGGCACATGACATACAATCCATCCTTGTTTTAAATAAAATACTTTACACTATTTATTCTTTTGACAAGTTGTGTAGAGATTTTCCAATTTTTGTTTTCATAAAAAATATGATTGGAATATCATTTCCATATGTTGCCAGCACACAATGTTGATGTCCCGGAAGGCGCACCGAAACACGAAAAATGTGTCTGCGGCAGCGGAAAGCCGCACACCATCGCTCCGCCATGCAGGGCTCCGTGTGCGGAGATAATCAAAGCCTGCCAGCATACCGACTGTGCTGCTCATAAACTCATAAACTTATTGGCTAGCCACAATTAAAAATACTAAAAATGAATTCTGTTTACGTGAGGACAGTGTGGTTAAATTCTTTTATATAAAATTCGAGTAGTGTGTTTCAAAAGACCCACGAACATGTATTTCTTTTTTAACTTAAGTTTTTCCCGGATTTTGTTCATAATGTTGAGTCTCCTAGTGACAACATTAATACTGCATTAGAGATGGGAAAAACGGGTCTTTTTAGTGATCTGCATCTTTGCATCTGGATCCCGTATGTGAGCCGGCTCACTGAACTGGTTCAAAAAGAGCCGAGTTCTGAATATGTTACTGCAGTCTGTCACTGAGTTGGCTGGTTCAGTCAATCATATCACGAACTGTATAGAATCAAGAGTGCATAGCCAAACATGTGATGCATGAGTCATTTGAGCTGACAGATGCATCAAAGCAAGAACTGATACGTAAGTGTAAAACGTGCTTCTGTGTGTTAAGTGTTTCATTGAGTTATGCGGATCCGTTGATCCGTCGGCTCAAAAAAAAGTGAGTCGGCTCTCACGGATCTTCTGTCGGAGTCAGCTCTTTGAACCAGTTCAGATCTGAGCTACCCAACACTATACCGCATTATCGACCACAATATAGTTTTTTTAAGTTTCTATTAGCAACGTTTAAGAAACAAATAAGTATAATATAATTTTCAGTCTCGTTGTGATCAGACGTATTTAGACTTCGTCTTGATTAAATCAAATATTGTGTTTCATTTATGTATTTTCTATTTTATATATAATGATCAAAACGATCATTATAACAATTTCATAGATTTTATTTTTTTTGCGCGGAACCCTAATTCTTTTTCTAAAATAAAAGTAGCCTAAGTTACTCCTTATAACATCAGCTATCTGCCAGTGAAAGTCGTATCAAAATTGCTGCAGCCGTTTCGGATATTAATTAGAACGAACAGACAAGACAAATGGACTGAAAACTGAAAATTCACTCTAATAATCTTTAAAACTGTGCAATTATAGACTACGTTACGATTTTATTTATTTGTATTGATTGAATTAACTTCTGTAAAATTCATTATAAAATCTACTCTCGCAGTATGTGGACTTTGTATATACAAACACATCAATCATTATTTCTGTAAAGAGTGCTGTATTGTATACAGTTTGTGTTTGTCGATACTATTTATTATGTATGGAAAATAAAACCTATTTTACTCAAAAATAGTGTAGCGTTTTATTGATGAAAGAATTTTTACAATCGGTTCAGTAATACCAAAGATTACCCCTTACATACAAATACGCAAACAAATTTTACCTCTGTGTAATATATTAGTGTTCTTGCGCAAGAAACAAAAGCCATTGTGTATTGAAACGGAAACTGTTAAATATCTGGTGAATTCAAGTTCCGGTTGAGTAGAGCCGGGTGCTGTGAAATGAAGTTATATTGTTAATTGACTTTTTACTGCGGCGTTGGTCCGGTTCGAAATCGGTCAGAACTAATTATCTCTGTAGCGTGAATATTGTTTAATATGTATATAATCTCACGTAATGACTGCAGCGATGTGGCAACAACAGTCAGAATGACTAAGGCGTACATTCAATTATATTAGAAGTATAATGACTGGATCGATTGTTAATTAATCAAGGTGGGTTTGAACACCTCACTTGACTGATTTGATTAGGCGCGACTGTCGCCGTGTACTGTTCTTACCGGGCTCAGTTTTTGTTATAATTAATTTACTAAATGATACAACAAAGAAGAGTTCCGCTAGGCCACAATCATGTTTACATTTTGGACGAGAATTCGTTTTTTAAACTCTTATTTTAATTATAAGACTAAAAAAATATATTGCATTTAACTAAACGATAGGAGAACAACCATCTTTGGTTACATCGATGAGGATGGAATAGTTCCACAGGATAATCTAGTAGCAAATCTTCTGGAGCTCATAAGAAGATCCAGATTATTCGATGACTAGATCCAGTAAAAGGGGAAGCACAAAAATCCTTTCAGGATGTGGTGCATTTGGGCCAAGAGACCACCCCATTCTATTTTAATCTTTAATCTTTAAAACGATAGGTAACGCAACGTATGTCACTGTACAGTGTGTTAGCTTGTTTGCTGTATTTTTTAAAGTTTTTTTATTCTGAAGGTCCTGCTCAGGATAATGGGACAAACTTATTAAATTACTGTATTGTCATCGGTCCTTGATAAGTGTGCAAAGTTTCAATTTAATCTGACGTTTTGAAGTGGGTGAATTTCACGTTCAAATATTTTTTTACAAACAAACATACAGGTGAAGTTAATAAAAGCGTGTTAAAAAACAGGTTTATCACAATTCTTCGATTTGCCGGAACCGATAACATTTGTAAAACTAAAGTCGTGTGTGCACGGAGCTACTCAAAAGAAACTGATCAATGACGCAAACCACTCCGCGGAGTTTAGAACCTTTGTAATTGAATGGGAGTAATTAGATTACTATTTAAGTACTTTATAGTAAAGGTGATTGTAATATTGAATTACTTGTTTGTTCAAATCAATAGTTGTAAATTCGTAAATTATTATAACAATATCAGACAAATAATTTTCAGTTAACTGTAAGAAATATAAATAATGTGAAATTCATAGGTTTCAAAAAAATTTGCAGTACACCTTGTATAAATATGTGATGTTGTATCACAGTGCTGACGCGGTCGAATGGGGCGGAGACTCTCTCACACCCCTCACATATGCATAAATTACGGTCTGAAATATAAATGAAAATGTGTTACACACAGGCCGGTTCGAGTTTTCATGTGTGCCGCACATACTATATAAAACATACTACATATAGTACGTACGTGTGCCTATAGTAAACGGTATATACATGATCATAAACCATAGTTATACCTTTGCTAGAGAAGTTGCAGACGTCCGTATTCGCATTTGCAAGAGTCATTGCGGAGCTTTTGCGGATGCGGATGTGATCCAAGTTATGACAAGAGTATCGGGAACGGGTTCGACACGTGAGGTAGAATAGAATATCTTTATTCACAGAGCTAATGTTACAATGGTACAAGTAGATGTGATTGTCAATTAAAATTACAAATAAAAGAATTACATTAAAATCAGCGATAAATAAAATTTTACGGTGCATATTTAATTACCAAGTGGTTGTTGATTGCGCGAAGTCTTTGTACGAATACAGTGGTTCGTTTGATAATTTTCGCCTTATTTATTTTGAATAAAGGTTAATTGGCAAGTTTCTTACACTAATGGGAAGTTGATTATATAACTGAAGTGCTAAATAATTTGGACCATTTGTCAGCTTGTTGCGATTAAAAAAAGGCACACGAACATTAGTACAGCTCCTGATGCTGTAAGAGTGCATCTCCTCAACTATCTGGAATTTTGAGAGATTATGTTTTGCGTAGAGTAAATTTTCGTAATCAAAAAGAGATGACAAAGTTAAAATATTATGTTGTTAAAACAAAGGTTTACAAGAATCTCTTGACTTGCTATTAGTTATTATTCTCACTGCTCGTTTTTGAAGTCGGAACACTCTTACAGCATCAGGGGCATGTCCCCATAGCAAAATACCATATGTTATGTTAGAATGGAAAAGGCCATAATAAATACTTTTTCTCACATCGAAGGATGCATATTCTGAAACTTTTCTCAATAAATGCTTGAGTTCTTTGACTTGGCTAATAGGGATTAATATATCCCACCAAACACATACATGTGAAAAAAGGACTAAGTTCGATATAACAAAAACGAGTGAGCTTATTCGTTTTGCCGAAAAAAGAGAGATCTAAGAAAGTGCCAAGTTTTCACTTGGCCAGTTTATATACAAAGTCGGTAAACCCACTTGTTCTTTATATCGAACTTGGCACTTTTTTCACGTTTAAGATTTTGGTGGAATTTCAATACTTTTGTAAAGTCATTTACTTATTCTACTTGAATTAAATATTATCTAGAGAGACAAAGAAAGATTGTTGGTCGAGATTTGATTCGGTTTTTACTGTCGGTAGTCAGCGCACTTAGCTCCACGGTCACGGCGACTCTTATTATCGAGACACGACATTATAGTTATATATCACACTTTATTATATAATAGTTAAAAACCACACTTTATTATATCTCACCGACTTGACGTGAGTAGTCTTCGGACGATCGGTTGATGCATTCGGGTCGATGCTCTCAGCCCCGCGAGATGCTTGTGAATTATGATTGATATAATCTACTCACATGCAGTAACAATAGTCAAGTGAAGTCAGACCTTGACTTTTTAGCGTTTTTGTACCTGAAAGTCCGATGTCTAATGATGATCCATCAGTCAGTCAGTTAGTGAATGCCCAAAATCGTGCTTTTCGAACAGTCGTGTCTTGGAAACTATTCCACCTAGACGTACGAAATTTGGAACACTGCTTCTTTGTGGCAACCTTAACTCATTTAGTCCTGTAACGTAATTTGTCTCGGAAATAGAGAGGATCGAAAATTACTCGAAATGGTTCGTGTAAATGTGTAGTCCCTAGTATTTTGCGAGTACTTGGCCGGCGCGCGGTGCATTCAGTGCGCTATGGTAGAATACAGTTAAATTGTAATAGTTCTTTAAAGTTTAAAATTTAATGCTTTTCGACCGTAAATTAGTTTAGACGTTTAGAAACAGTTCCTGCAATAAATGTCTTGTGAACTCACAAAGACCTGTTCTGTAGTCTGTACACAAACTATATACGACAGTGGTGCTCAAACGGTCGATCGCGAGAACTGTTGAAGTCGATCGCGGAAAAGCGTCTACACTCTATATTTCCTTGAACGACTACAAAATAATCGAAATTTATCGGTTTGGCGGCCACTCGCCGACACAACAGTCACTTACCCATAATTGATTGTAGATAATAGACGCTCAACATCTAAGATCATCAGCGTCTATGCAGTTACCTATAGAGTAACTATAGTAAGAGTGTGGCCAACAGATCACGTGACCTTGTCGGAATACGGATTGCCTGTACCATATTGAGCCATTTTATATGCAGTGTACAGCTGTTGGCTGCTTCCGTATAGAGTGACCGCGCAAGCGCTACATACGCAGTGTCCACCACTTGCGGCTCAATATGGCGGCGATCGGATGCATTAGCCCACACTCTTACTGTAGTCACTCTATTGTCATATCACATCGCCATCTATCTAATAATAGGTGTACGTAATTGCGCATGCTTAGGTAAACAAATGTATCACCAATAAATCGATATAGGCATAATACGCGCCACGGTTCTAAAAGGTTCTGAAGCTAGTCACAGACAGCGTCCCAAAACCATATTTTAGAGCCGTCCTGGTTGTTTTGTGGGAAAGGGAGGCTCCCACCAGCTCCCAGTTACCGACACAGAACGTGAGCTCGTCGGTGATGGGTTATCGCTGGTTGTCGTGTCACTTGTCGTTTTCTTACTATAAAGTACAGTCCAGTACGCTATTGTTAAGTTGTTTCTTTGATTGTTTATTGATCAAGATGCCTAATACAGTTTTGCATAGACAAGCACGAAAAATATTTTTTTGGATGATTTTATGCAAGGAATTAGACCTTGAGATTAAAGAGAAATTAAAAATACTAATATAGCGTGAGTTTGTAGTTTTTCAACCGACTGTACCTGCGCAAGCCTCCATTTGCAAGTAACTTCGGAACTTTTTAGAACCGTGGCGTGTATTATATCTAATATTAATGAATATTTTTCTTTCGTAAATATGTTCTTGTGATCTAGTCGATCGCTTGACGCTTGAATATTTTGGGATAGATTGTCGCCATTATAAGTTTGAGCACCCCAGATATACAGTGTATCTAAAGATTTTTCCTAAGATTTATATCTATACGTACGCCTTCGTTCCATGACGTTTTCTCGCTCGTTTTTTCACAGTTCACTGCCACTCTCGAGACATAACTTCAATAATAATTAAACATGATTTATGGACTTCTATTATCTATCCTTTCCTACCCTCTCTATGTCGCGACCCTTGACGAATAATCGAGGTTCTGTTGTACACAGAAATTCAATTTATTTTTCTTAATTACATCTGATTATTTTTCATTTGTATAGAAACGTTATATTTTCATTAAATCCTATTAAAAAGAAATGTAATCTACAAAGTATAATCGAAATATTTGAATCTCTAAATGTAACAATAAATTTTATATGGAATATTTTAATTCAGTGATGTAAAATGTCAGTTAAGTATGTCTTTATTGTACAATAGCCATTTCTGCAGTTTCTTTCTAAGAAATTTTATATTCAAAATAAAGTGATGAAGTAACAAAATAAGTAAGTTATGATGATTGATCCCTCAGGTTGTAAAATCTTCTCTGCGGAAATTTCGAACTGTGGGCGCAAAATTTGGCTTGCTGCTTAGAAATTGCTAAAAACATATATTTTTGCCCTAAAATTGAATCAAAATCGTCAATATTTTTATAGCACATCACGAGATTTCGAATTACGGCAAGACAAATTAACATTTTATGTTTTTAACACGCTTTTATTATCTTCACTGGTATGTTTGTAACGGAAACTTTGAACATGAAATTCACCCACTTCAAAGTGTCAGATTAAACTGAAATTTTACACTTATCAAGGATCGCTGACAATACAATAATTTAATAAGTTTGTCTCATTATCCTGACCAGGATCATTAGGATAAAAAAATAAGACTTAAAATAATGGTTTAAAAATCTAAAAAAAAAACACGCTTTAATAGCAAACCGAACTAAAAGGTAAAAAATATGTTTTTATTGTAAAAAAGCGTGGGGTGCGTATTACTATTTTTATACTAACTCTACTAGCTACCAATGCAATATTTTCGTATAAGTACCAGATGACATCAAGCACCCCACGCTTTTTTTACAATAGAAAAATATTTTTTGCTTTTTAGTTCGGTTTGCTATTAATGCGTGTTTTCTTAGTTTTTTTGAACTATTATTTATTTTCTTTACGAACTTGTTAAAAATCTGTAAAATTAACAAAATTATAGAATTCTTGAAATGAAGTTTTCGTGTGAAATAGACTTTATATTATCAAATAAGTAGAAGGAATATAATAAAACCGGATACGGAATAAGACCCAATCTGTGCTCACAGCGATAATATTATTCTTTTGATGACATTAGAGTTGTCGCGACTTCGCTCCCTCTATTCGTTCTACCCTATTATATTATATTATATTATATCTAAAGGTACCGACCGACATACTACTCTACAAAGTTATTTATTGCTTGCCTTCTGTAAGCAGGATTCCGATTTCAACGAAATTAATTTATGTACAGGTCCCATCTGACGTAGTTTGATACTTGAAACATCGATACGTACTGACCTCGCCATCAAATAGCGAGGAGAACTACAGATGGTACGCTGGATTACAGAAAACATTGTCAGAAAATCTGATTTGACAACGACCACACATACTTCTCCATAAGAAACATAATTCAAATGAAAAAAAGTTGAAGTTTGGTACATATATAGAGTTAGATGACCCAGTCATGGACGTATAGCGTAAACGAGCGAATTTCAATTATGAAGATTAATTTTCGGGGGCCAAATTAGATTTAAAAAAAAAATCAAGAGAATCATGTGACGTATCAAATGAAAGGGTTCGTTTTCAGAAATACAAATAGATTTTTTAAAATTATTTTAAAATGCATAATTTCACAGATATATTAAAGAAAATACAGAACTCGAGTATACCCCCTTCCCACCCTTATGTCCGAAACTACTGAGTCGAAAATTTTGAAAAAAAAGAATAGCTTACACGAAAACGTAAATTAAAATCCCAAGTAATAAAATTCTCACGAAAAAACGGAGTGGCCGGTTTTTTTTATATCCGATCGTCTTCGAGTATACCAAAATTTTGGGGGTACATTTTAATCTGTTATTAACGGGTTAAATTGTGAAATTGAAACCATTATGTGAATTTTGTCGATGAGTATCGCGGTTGATTGAGTTGGTTTCAAGGTCGGTTCAACTTTATATATAGCAAAAGCTTATATTTATCACATTGTGTATAAAGAGATACTCTCTTATAAAATTTGTATTCAACTCTGTATACTCGGTGTTTTTTATTTATTTTCTCTATAAGGGCTGATAATTATATCTTTTATTTAAAACTTCTCAAGTATTTTCTTCATTACTTTTAATGAAACTCTATCCGAAAGTTATTTGCTTTCATTAAAATTTAATAATTATGGAGACTGAATAGAACTTAAAATCTGGTAGTCCCATACTTGCATGGAAATGCTCGTAATACAGTTTGGAAATTGTTGACGCCATTTTGTAAAACTTGTAACGACTATGCTAGTTGTCACTTGAACTCCTGATTGAAATCTCCGCACACATGGTCGACCTTACTACAGAAAGATCGTTTGAACCGAAAGTTCGAGAACATGATTGCCAGAAAGTTTTTAATCAAGTCGTCCCATCTGATCATAAGTCCCAAAATATTCTGAACAGTCGCCCAATCATAAGTTTGAAAATATTTACCGCGTAATTTGAAATCGGTTTTTTAAAAGTGAATGTTTTAGAACTAAAGTTAATATTTTAATGTAATTTTCTAAGGTAATTCCAGAATCGTAATTTTATTAAATAGGAAAAAATACATATAACTACAATAAAATATTGTAAACAATTTTTGAGGACAATAAATAACCACAATGAGATGAGACGGATGAAGAAAATGGTAGAAATTAGTATTACCAACAGATATATCTAATCTTGTAGTTTTAGTAAGGCACTATAGATCTATAGAGCTCTAGTTTTAGATCGTTGCCATTGTTAACAGTGTTGGATCACTTTCACACAGTTTGTGCTGAGGCTCAGCGGTAAGAGGCGAGGTAGGCAAAAGACATAGTGTGGGTGTAACCTTCTTTAGATCTATCTCGCTCAAATCGTCCGTACGTTTCAAGTTCTGGCTGGTGCCACACTACAAGGCAAAAGATGCTATTGCAAGGGTGCCTCTGTCAATTGATTACTCTAATTTTTGGAAATATTTTGAAGATTTAAAAAACTTTCCCGAAAAGGAAAAGTCACTTTACGTTTGTGATGGAACAATTTTGTAAAATAAGTACGAATAAGGTCGTAGTGTGACATTGAAAACGTGTGTTTTTTTGGCACAATTAATGCCAACTTTTTTCTGGTAAATCGTACATAAATTACAAAAGTAGTCCATTAGAGACCTAGATTTGTCGTTTATCTTCTTTATAGAGAAGGAATTTTTGCAGAATATTGACGAATAAGTCTACAATCAGTTGACAGCCGAAGCTCTATGTTTGGCTTAAATTTAGAGCGTTCCAACAGCCGCGATTTGTCGCCCGCATTTAAATTAAAGAGCGTACATATCGTATAAAGAAAATCGCCCAATCTGGCAACCCTGTTCGGGAACTATATAACGTTTACGTGTTACAATATTGCACGGGTTTAGATAAGAAAGGATAGACTGATTTTAACAACACTAGTTTTAATTAAGAACAACGGGGTTACATCTTCCTGGTGTTGTCTTCGCAGTCATATTCGCCGTCATCTTAGTTGGTAAACACGACGACAGGGTTGGTTCGTCTCCTCGTATGCTTTCATTTGTTTTAGCAACTAGCCGCCAAAGTCGAGACATTTACAAAGAAAAAGTCGTTTGTCAGCCAGTTTCAAGATGATTTGCGTTTACTGAGATATTGAAATTACTCTAATAACTTTTTTCAAGTATCTGTTTGAAATGTATAACTGACTAGTCGTTACCTGCGGCTCCGCACGTGATTAACAGGAAAAAATGTTTTATAGCCCGCTCAACAGCAACAACAGTAGTAAAGCCTTCGAATCCGCAGTGTCAGTCTTACCTCGCGGCAGCAAGTAGTAGTGCAAACAAACATTAGTGTAATAAGAATAAGATTTTTTGGGTCAGAAACCTACGCAGGCGCGCGCACCACAACTCACCAAAGTTTCATCATAATCGGATTAACGGTAATAGGAACGCATAAGAAACAAACAAACAAATAAACAATCATTTTTATATTTAAGGAAGACTCGGAAACATGAATGGTTCATATTGGCGTCTGTATTGGAGAGTATAGAACCATCCAAACTAACCTACTTATATTTTTTTTCCTACAAAAATTGCTTAGCGTATAAAAGTTTCTTGATATAGATATTAAAAAAAATAAGAAAACATTAAATTTTGAAGTACCTAAGGTATAATCTCAAAAACATGTAGATTTATTTTATTCAAGAGACGGCACTGATAGTGCAGTCAAATTTGTTCTTGAAATGTTATCACTCTAAAAAGAGAGACCTGCATCTGATGTTAATATCACCAAGGTCATTAGAAGTGATCTCGTTCCGTTTGATAGTCGTGGAGGATGACTTCATCCCGCGGACTGTCAATTGATATTGCTTGATTGGTACAATATTGAACGGTCTTCCAGCTGACGTCATTCATAGACGAAATCACCTGTGTATCCAGTAACTTTGATTGTCACCATACAGGTGAGGCTGGGCGAGCCACCACTGAAACAATGACGCACACTAGTTCCCGGGGAGAAGTTTCAGCGTGTAATTTACATAATCGTTTTAGCTAAATTACGAAAGAGAAGAAGACATACTTAGGTGTACTACTGCGTGTAAATACATACAAGGTGTCCGTGAATATCATTACAATGCAAACTTGAACTAGTTTCTTGGTTATTTAGTAAAACAGCGACCAACAACTTGTGACAGATCCAAGCCAGTTGCATGGACCAGCACATCAAAGACTTGTAACCTGTACGATGTCGCACAGTAGACCACCTCGAACCAGCACAAACTATTAGTGAGACAGATATTTGCAGTTATCAATGAAAATTAATCAGAACGACACATCACTAGCACAGACTAGCACTAGACAGAAATAGGGATGTTGACTGTATTCAAATAAAAACATAATTTTAACAAAAAGTAGTACCTAGTTTCTATGATAGAAATACTAAAAAACACTATATTTTTCCTTATTTTTAAGGAATTGAATTAATATTTAATAAATAAAACCTAATAAAAACACTCTCAAGTCACGTGACAACAGACACCAATCAGAGCGCATAACGTCATATGTTCAGCCGCTGTCAAAAAACTTTATTGTTTGGTTAATATTTAGTGTGTAATTTATTATTATTTGTTTAAAGGAAACGTCAAATTACTTGTAACTATAGCAACGATTACGAAACAACTTTTCATCACCTCAGTTTACTAACGTTTATGAGCACAGAATATGCATCTATAGGATGGTAACTCCCGTGTAAACTTTTGAGCCTCCTTTGGTATGAACAGGTGACGTCACGCGACTAGTATTGGCTTTTTGGACCGAAATTTGAAACGGAATTTAAAATACATGATTTTTAAGACTTGAGTTGTATTTAAATAAAAATAATAAATATTTGTGGCAATATTAGGTACTTACGCACGATTTAAAACACTTTCCCAAAAATAGTCAACATCCCTATTGTAGGCAATCGATTCACGGTCGTTGCTAGTTGCAGGTGCTGGTCCAATGTGCGCTACTCCGTTAAATAATGTTCTCTTGAAATGATGTATTAGATTCATTTCGTATGTGTAATATCACAGCAAACGCAAGTCATCTTGAAATGGGCTAACAGACTTTTTCTTTGTAAATGTTTCGACTTTAGGGTTTGACCTTGGAAGCAGCTTTGAATGAGTACTTTCATATCAGACCATAGGGGTGTACATATTAATACAAAATGTGCGTTCATCAAATAGTAAGTACTATAATATAAGGGTATGTAGATTTTGTGAAGTATAAAACTCTGGTTTTAATTTCTTTTGTTTTATGAGTGAAGAGATGCCATTATGTTCGTATTATAAAATTTAACAATACAAGAGAGTCTTTATTGTTTTATATGTCGGTTATTATTATTATTGAAATGTGTATAACGTACGTGCATCACGCAGTGCAAGAAATATTCTATTCCCAAATTGAAAAGGCGACACTATGAATGATATTTGAGACAAATATTCAAAAAACTGGCCAAATGCGAGTCGGACTCGGACACGAAGGATTCCGTACCACCGTACAATATTTTATTTTTTCTTATTTGCTGTTATAGCGCCCATAGTAATACACACTAAGGCGCAGAAATGCCTAAACTAATAAGGAATAACTTTTAAGAAATTACTTCCGATGTCGCTGGTATGCACTATTTTGACATTTATAGAAAAAAAAGATTTTTTTGTTGATGTAACTACAAATTGACAGTTTTCGGAATTTAACCCTTTACTTGTGCTATAAGACATTTCTTCTTGCCAAATTTTATGATTCTAGATCAACGGGAAGTACCCTATAGGTTTTGATTGTCTTGCAAGTGTCAAAATATACGGCATAAACGACCGTATCTTTTGAGTGCGTTGACTTAGAAATTTGATTTTTTACAAACCTGAGTATTGGGTGTTAATTTCAACTTGATACCTCCACGCATTTCTGATAAAAAGGGTTTTGACAGATAGACGGACAACGAAATGATCCTATAAGGCAGGGACTCCCAAAGTGCGGCCCGCACAGCCTGTGAATTCGGCCCGCGATATTGATACAATATATTATATTTTTGTAAGTAAACTGTAAAATAAATAATAAATATTATATTTATATTAAATTTAGTATACTAATAAAAAAAATAGAAAAAAATAAGAAATAGTTAAATATATTTAAAACAAAAAAAAATCGTGGTTATTGTTTTGATATTATTCCGTTTTTTTTTTTTTGATTCGCCAAAAATTCGGTAATATTAAATTGGCCCGCCTAAGAAAAACTTTGAGAACCCCTGCTTTAAGGGTTCCTTTTTCCTTTTAAGGTACGGAACCCTAAAAAGTAATTCAAATCGGTGTTGGAACGAAATTCTAGAATCTAGAATATATTATAAATGAGGTCAGCAAACAGGTATGCAATCCTTACTAATGCAAACATTTAAAAAACTCGGATCGCAGTACCAAAACACTGCCGACAATATAGTGTATTTACTACTAATACAGGTATTGTGACTTTATTTGAAAAAAATAAAAAAATAGCCTCTTAATACACCCCTTAAAATAATATTTTCTTTTCAAATCCGGAAATATAAAATATTTGGAACAACGCCGGCCGTAAAAGCCTACATACTTTGATATTATTGATGTAATTTAGTTAGATGGTAGTTCTGTATAATCGTGATAAAACAGAACGGGTAGATATACTGACTGTATAACAAATAACAATGTTTGGTGTGTGTATAAAATAATAATTTTAGAAGACAATTTTGAATGCTTTGTGTTAACTTTGTCGGGAGTTAGAACTGAAAATTAAATTAACCATGAAGTTTCAATAAGTTTTATTAGTGTATTTGCCATAAGGCAACATACACTATTGGCGTTGGTCGGATGGCGGGACCTAGGGGTCGGACCAAAATTCCTCGACGTTTCATAACCTCCTAAACACTTTGGCAACATTTTTGAAAATGTTTATATATATATGTATATATATATATATATATATATATATATATATATATATATATATATATATATATATATATATATATGTGTGCGGGCAATAACTTTCGAAAGAGTTAATTGATTTTAACGAAATTTGGTCCACGTGTTGAAATCCATCACCGCAAGAAGCCTATTTAAAATGGGCGTAATCGGGGCATTTTAAGGGTAGTTTTTAGGGGTTGAAAAATGTTTTTTGGCCCCAAAATACCGAAAAAATTCTCAGAATCGTTTCAAAATTGACATTTAACCCTTTAGTAGTAATTAAAAGGTGTCCCTAAAATTTAAATAAAATCGGCCCGACAGGACCGGACTTACAAATTTTATGAAAACACTAGTTTACAAATAGTGAATTATTTACTGAAAGTTGTATATAATTTGGTATAGAGGTTCGATTTATAATAATATTGCAATTAAGAAAAAAAATGTTATTTTAAGGGGTGTATTAAGGAGTAAAATTTTTTATTTTGCCCAAAAACCAACTTAAGCTCGCAAAATAAAGCCACACTGCCTGTATAAGCAAATACACTATATTGTCGGCAGG
Organism: Venustoraphidia nigricollis; assembly: GCA_034508555.1. NCBI lineage: Eukaryota > Metazoa > Arthropoda > Insecta > Raphidioptera > Raphidiidae > Venustoraphidia > Venustoraphidia nigricollis. The sequence continues at coordinate 2,065,606 of JAVRKA010000030.1, forward strand.
GTTTTGGCACTGCGACCCGGGTTTTTTTATTTTAGAGCCTGCCTTTTAAGTGATTCTGTGCGCTGATTGACAAGTGTTCACAACAATATCAATGCTTGTATTAATAAAATTGGTGAAAACTTTACATAACTTTTATAACAATGGTTTAGTGAATTTGAGTCATATTTAAATACGTTGATGCCCATTTAATGATATGAATAAATATAGAATAATTAATTATCCTCGGCACCAAACTGTGTTATATATTTTATGAAATAATTAAAGTATAATGCAGTTTAGTGCCTGGTTTGTTTTTAGGGTTCCGTACACCCGATGAAAAATGGGAATTCTTATTGAATCACTTCTCTGTTTGACCGTCTTATTTTCTCCGAATCTACTTGACGAAAAAAATTGAAATTTCGTACATACATAGAGTCAGTTGACCTAATCACGGACGTATAGCATAAATAAACGATTTTTGCGGATTAATTTTGGGAGGCAAATTGCAAAATTAGAAAAAAATCTTTTTCAAATGTGACAAATCAAATGAAAGAGTTAGTTATGAGAAATGCAAATATATTTTTTTTATAATTTTAAAATGCATATTAAAGAAAATATACGAAAATCGAGCATCCCCCCTTATCTCTGAAACTACTTAGCGTAAAATTTTGAAAAAAAATTGGAAATATAAGGCCTAAAACCTAAACGAAATTATAAGCTTTAAAGTTTTTACGGTAAACAAAACCCTCTCCACGCGAATTCGACTCGCACATGACCGTTTTTTTTTTTATAAAACTAAAAATATTTTAACGCAAATACAAAACTCCGTGACATTTCACCGCGTCATTGTAACATAAATTGGGAAGGGGCGGGTGTAGTAAAGATATTTACACAAAAAATAAAACTATTGCCTTGTTCCTGAAATAACTTCATATTAATATGGGACAATGAACAATGTCACGCACTACTAACTCCAAATTCAATAGCAATAATTATCAAATAGAAGTATGAGAAATTATTTCGGAAATAAAAGATAGCATGCGCAAGCAAAGGAAATATGTTTTCTTTTGTGTGAAGCCAAGCCCTTCTACTGTAATATCATTATTTGATATTGAAGGGTTAGAAGCCTGCAATCAACCGAGCAGTGCTTCATTAATGTTCCATCTTTCTGTCTGTTTATTATGTGACTAGCGGTTTGCCCGCGACATCGTCCGCGTGGTAAAGTAGATATATTGTACTCAGTTAAATTCTTTTATATAAACTCCAATGCCCACCCCGTTCGGGTAGTGTGTTTCAAAGACCGTCGAACATGTATTTCTTTTTTAACTTAAGTAATTTCAGTGATACGGCGTATCCTTTATGAAGGATTCCATTACTGTGTTCATCCCGATAAGGGTTATTTTTAGGATAAAATATAGCCTAGATCACTCCTGGCATAATCCTTTATCTGTCTCTGATGGAGTGCCATCACAATCGGCTGAGCCGAAACTTCTTTGGAGTTATAACCTCGTTTCATTGATGCATTATCAATTTTGTGGTACCATGGCTTCTCTTTTATTTCCCTGCTGTTGAAACATATTTCTCCTTTAGTTATTACCAAGGTTTCTCTTATACGCGGTTGACTCTAATTAAAATAAATTAATTAGAGTTGTTGTGATCCTTGATGAATGTTGGATAAGTTTGAATAAAATCCGTGGCGCAGTATCAACAAAACAGCAATACTGAAGTTAAAATTGCATTTTCACTACCGTTTCGGTACGCTTTGCTTCTCTTATATTTCCCGCCGTTGGATAATTTCCCCTTTACCGTTACGGAAAATTTCTAACAGATACAGTGGATAGTGTGGTCTAGTGGTTAGCGTGCTGGCTTCTTTATCGGACTGTCATGGGTTCGAGTCCTGCCTCTGCGCAGGGATGTTTGGTGATGTCGTTTAGTTTTAAGTGATTATGTTATTTAATGTAGCTAAGACGCTGATCACCCAAGTTGTCGAGCGTGTATAATCTACAATAAATCAAACACGTCGCTAAAGAAATTTCACGTCAATAAGAACCCGTCGAAGAGTACATATGCGTAGTCTTTTTGAATCAAGTGGAGCAGGCCGTATATTCTTTCCACCTGTTAACAGAGAAGGCTTTAAATCCTGTGGCCGTAAATCTCACACGTGACTCTCGTGTCTAGAGCAGTGAAATATATGCTAAAGCAACTGGAAGGGTCGTACGGTATGTAAGTACAAACAGATACGTGAGGCAGGGGCAACTGACGAAGACCGGCGTATATTGACGTATCTCCATCTCACTCTGTTGCACTGTATCAGATTGTTGCAAATTATACCTGATGTATTAATTGCCGTTTACCTGGCTTAATGCACGTGTACTACCAGTTATTTTACTGGCAATCGAGTGTTACTTAGTGTCTCTGTGTTGTAACGCTTTTTAGACTTTATTAATTTGAAAATATTAGTTCGAAATGGTGATTTATTGTGTAAGTTACGGATGCAAAAATTTGCAGGATAAAAGAAGTGATATTTCTTTTCATGTGTAAGTATGTTATTTACATACATAACTTATTTATTTTATTTCCCTGTAAAAATATAATATTATGAAAGCACTGAATTAAAGTTTGAACTTTTTAATTATAGCGACAATTAAATACAAGATTTCAGTAACTGTGGGCAACAGTTAGACAAATAATTAAATCAAACGGTTTAAAATCCCTACAGTCCACACCGTATTCACTTAACAATTAGTGAATAACAATGCATATGTTTCACTGGGCTATATTTAAGATTGCTATAATGCTATCTGATATATTATTGTTATTCACTAATTGTTAAGTGAATACTGTGTGGATTCTAGGGGTTTAAAATCGTTTGATTTAATTATTTATACATAAGTATAACAATAATAACCATTCTGAGCTTTTGTAAAAAATGTTTAACGATCATTCGTATTTGTTTCATAGATTTCCTTTTAAAAGACCAGAGATTCTGAAATTATGGATTGCTGCAATGAAAAGAGATAATTGGTACCCTAGTCGCACAAGTAGAATTTGTGGGGCCCATTTCCTAAAAAAAGATTTTCAAATTCGGCCAGGTTGTAGCAAAAAAATTCTTAAACCGGACGCTGTACCAAGTGTATTTTCTTTTTCGAATTATTTACAAAAAAAAAATGTACCACGTCGACCTTTGGTCAGAAATGTAAGTGCCTATTAATACTACCTACTATAAATTTAAAATATTTCCTAAATACGTAGCTCCATAATCCATATAATATGTAAAATATGTACAATGTGTCTTTTAGGTAAACATGCGTGAAAATAATGATCGGGAAGATAAGATGGAAATTGAATTAAGTGATGTACCTTCTTCATCTACAGAGCAGAAAATTATGAAAAATGTTGAAACACAAACGAATTACTCGGATGGCAAACATTTAAATTTACATAGAAAAATTAAAAGTTTAAAGCAAAAACTTCGCCGCAGAGATGTACAAATAAATAATATGAAGGATCTTATTAAAGAAATTTCAAAAACTGGACACAGCAGTGAAAATTTGGACTCTGTTTTGAGGGATTATTTTGAAGGTACCTATATAAATTAGGTACCTATATAAATTAGATCCTATTATATACCTGTTAGTATACCTATTACCTGGTTAGTACCTATACATATTGCAGTTGGTTCACAGGCAATAAGGTATAAGGACAAATACATTAAATTAATGATTTTATAATTTTGTCCATGTAGTATCTACCTGTAAACAGTTTCCTGTATACCGCCTAGACGTAATTTGATTTTTTTTTTTTGTTTCAGGTTTTCCCTTAGAATTTATAGTGCACCATAAAAATAATTCTTCAGTAAACCCCATTCGACGAAGATATTCTACTATCATGAAACAATTTGCGCATACAATGTACTTTTATTCTCCAAAGGCTTATAACTTCTTGCGCCAGTATTTTTCACTACCAAATGCTCGTACATTACGAAAGTGGCTGAGTCAATTTGAATGTCAACCCGGATTTCTGTCAGAAATATTTGAATTTTTGAAAGAAAAAGCATCAAATGACACATATTTAAAAGAGTGTGCCCTTATAATTGATGCTATGTCTATTAGGAAACAGGTGATTTGGGACAATTCAGCTGGGAAATTTGTGGGAAATGTTGATTATGGTGGCATTATAGATTCCAGCTATGATACTGCAGCATCAGAGGCTCTGTTTTTTCAAATTGTTTCATATAGAGATAATTTTAAATGTCCAGTCGGGTACTTTTTAATCAACAAAGCAAATGCGGACATTCAATGCCAACTGATAACATGTTGCTTGAGAAATTTGTTTGAAGTAGGTATTACATGCAGGTCTATAACATCAGATGGAACAAGCATTAATGTATCGACATACAATAAATTGGGATGTAACATTCGTGGAGAAGAATTGGTTTCACATTTCGAACATCCTTGCGTACCGGATGTAAAAGTTTATTGTATGTTAGACACCTGCCATATGTTGAAGTTGGCCCGAAACGCATTTGCTGACAAGCAGTTGTGTTCTAATTTAGGAAGTATCAGTTGGGATTACTTAAAAAATCTAGACGCGATTCAAGAGAAGGAACAGTTAAGATTGGGAAATTCTCTTTCTTGTCATCATATTTATTATAAAAATAAAGTTATGAATGTCCGCTTAGCTGCGCAGACACTAAGCAGTGGAGTAGCAGATGCTTTGCAATATCTGAAAGATACTGATGTTGATGGTTTCGAAGGTTCAGCAGCTACTATTGAATTTATTAGAAAAATCGATCAAATATTTGATCATTTAAATTCGAGAAATCCTTTTGGTAGAGGGTATAAAGCACCTATCAGACCTTCAACTCTAATATATTTCAAAGAAACATTTGCTGATGTAACTGCATATTTAAAGTCCTTATTGATTGAAGGAGTTCCCATATTGAATCATAGTAGAAAAACATTCGCTTTGGGATTCATAACTACTATGCAGAGTACTCTCGGGTTGGCCCAGGATCTTTTTAATAGTGAGATAAGATTAAAATATTTATTGACATATAAATGCTCACAAGACCATCTTGAATTGTTTTTCTCCTGCATCAGGGGAAGAGGCGGTTGGAATAACAATCCAAATTGTCTGCAATTAAAATGGTCCTTACGGCAACTGTTGTTTAAGAACTCTATTAAATCTAGTGTTCATGCAAACTGTGGAGACTTTGGCAATATTTGTACTCCAGTTTTAGAATTTAGATCTGAAAATAGACAACAGAGGGAATCAAATGATAGTGGGGATGAAGATATATCTATCCATTTCGCTAAAGTTAACTTAACAGATTTTCAGGAAAATGTTATTTACTACATGTCAGGGTATATTTGTCGAAAATTAATAATGAAATTAACATGTAATTACTGTATAGAGATAGTGCTGTATAACAGAAAAAAATTAAATTATGATCATTATTATGCTTTAGATACAGAAACCTATAAAAAGTTTACAAATAATGTTAATCGGGGTGGTTTAGTTTGTTCTTCAGATGTTATTTATAAAATAGTTCATTACTTAGAACGGCAAATAAGACATTTAGTAGGAAATAATAAAAACTTTCCAAAAAATTTCAAACGAATATTAGAAAATTCGACATTACACCATTTTGGTCAAAAGTTAAATTTGTTTCTTCCAAAGCATCCTCCAGTAGAAGAACATATTTGCGAGGACTTACATGAACTTCAAATAATACGTAGTGTTGTAGAAATTTATGTGAAGTGTAAAATGCACCATCATGCAAAACTTTTAAATATAAAATTACATGGAAAGGAATCAAGTGTTAGGCAAAAAATGACTAAACTCATTTTATTTAAGAATTGTTAGTTCAGTTTATAAACCATATTATGTTTATAAGTATATAGGTATTTATTTTTCCATATTTTTAGTTATTACCTTTAGATATAGGTAATAATAATTAAAAATATATAATTTTTTGTACGACTCTGTTGTAAGATTTAACATTAATTGTATTTGTTATTATTTTGAATTGTGTTACTGTCTGAATATAATATGAAATTGTATAAAGCTACATTTTTATTATAATTTATTACAAATTATGTGATCATATTTTGAATATTTTTCTTTAACATTCATTCCGTTTGGTCCAAATTTTGATCCTTTTCTTGAAAAAGTTTTCAAAGTCGGTTATATAAAGCGAAAAAACAATTAAATATAAAAATTTAGCCCCGCAATACATTAGACGCAGTGTGTTTGAGAGAGACAGAGATACGTCATAACGGCGGGTTGCATAAAAATCATTTTGCCTCAGTTGGTTTACGTAGAGCGACCGTTCCAGCTCTTTAGGTACATTTCAATGGTCTAGAGTAGATATACTACACAAGAATACTACACGCACACACAACAACACACCCATTCCATCTATGGACGGTGCAATGTCTCTAATCGATTCTTTTGTGATTGCTGGCTTTTGTTAAGTCGACCGTTGATTTATTGTTGAGATGGAAATATGTATTTGATGCATGTTTGAATTGCATGCAATTGGTGAGGACTGAGGAAACAGAAAGAGTAAGTAAATACAGTAAGACCTCGCTTAACGCTGCTCCCCTTAACGCTGTTTCAGTATTACGCGGTTTCTAAATAAAATAGTTTAGTTTCTATAACGTAAATTATGGATCAGTTTATACAAAATGATTCGAATGTTGACAGATGTTCAAAGGCAAGACGAAGAGTCCTTTGATGCAATATTTTGCTGAACGAAACAGAAAAAAACAAACGACAAATCTAATGTCGTTTGTTCACAGAAAACAAAATATATCAAATGAGGAACCTTCTTCATCACAAACATAACTTCTTATTCGAACTTTTATTTGATTTTCATAAATAAATTGGCAATTAATAAATCTATTATTAATTAATTATTCAAACAGCGTGGAGTGTACTTTTAGTTAATATAAGACAAAGCCTTCCACACTTTTTGAATTCGTCATTATTTTATAAATTTTAGTTCGTGTTAAAAGCGTGTTTGTTTAGTTTTTTTAAACTACATACCATTTTTTGAAGTTATACTTCTTTTGACGCGATATGCGTGTAACCTTTACGCGCGATTGAAGTAAAACTTCTTTGGTGTAGTGACACAATTACTGTCGGTAAGCTAGAAATGTTACAATGTGCGGCCATCTATTGACTAAAAGCTTCAGCAGTTACCTTATAACATTTCTAACTTACCAATATGTCGATATTCTTTTTCGTGAAAAAAAGTTACTTCCGGTAAATAGGATCTACCGCTCATAATGCACCTAAAGAAGTTTTACTTAAAACAAAAAAATAAATAAAAACAAAATACGCGTCGTATTATATAACCTCTTTTTTAAGTCGGTTAAAAATGAATTTCCATTTCTGTTATTTTTATAGACGTTAAATCAAAATGTGGAATATGTACATAATTTCCCTTTTAATAAGCTGAAAGGATTTCACTTGTATTTTACACATCATGTATGTAAAACTACATATAGGGGCAGTACATAGTGTTTTATTACATAACGTAGGCTGTTAGCCGCTCCCGTAGGAAATTGTCAATTAGTGTATCAGCATCTAATAAAACTGTGGCGTGGCGGTGTTTGACCGATCAACCTGTCTCCCTCTTACTCTCTCCCTCTCTCTTTCTCCTAAACATTGACGATGTAGGACTATCGAGTGTATACGATAAAATGTATTCGTTTTTAAAACTCTGGAAATATAAAAAAAGTTCTGATCTAATTTGCAGTAAAGCAATTACTATTGTTTAAAATTCTTCGTAGGTATGTAGTATTAATGTATGTATGCTTGAATGGATTTAACTTAAAACCTATTTGTCGAATTTTGATAATAGGTGCTTTTTTTACAAGCTTTTATTAAGTTTCACCTGTCCGCGGATGTCTGTGTCTGTAATCAAATATTGCAAGTTAAATTTGACCCACTTCCCGGTTTCCGATTGAACTGAAATTTTGCATACACCTTTGGTTCTGAAGATAATACAATATAGTACATTAAATATTATGGTAGATCCAATATGGTCGCCACCACAAAATGGCGGATTACCTTCTTCTTTGCAACCCATTCCGCATGGGTATTAAATGAAAGGGTATGACAAGTAGAATACAGTCAGCAGTGTGACTTAATTCCAAATTCAAAATGGCGACCGACACAAAATTGCGGATCATTTTTTTCTTTACAATCCTCTTGATTGGGTATCAAATGAGAGGGTAGGACAAGTAGAAAACAGTAAACTGTAACGTTATTTAAAATCCAATATGGCGACTAAAAGGCGTAATTAAAATTTGAAAATGAAGTGTTCGATAAAAGACTTTTATAAAAACAAGCTTTTATTGCAGTGTACTAAAAAGGATAAAAATAATTTAAGTTCATAATTATAAAAGCGTGGACCGTGACAACCCACGCTTTTATAATTATGAACTTAAATTATGAAAAATTATTTTTATCCTTTTTAGTACACTTTTTTTTATCTACCTAATATTTTTTTAAAATGTTTTTCGTGATTTCAGTAACGCTATAGGCTATGTTTTATTCACTATTTTATCGGATTATTCCCAACTCTAAACTGTAGATCACAGCACAGGATATTACACCTATTTACTTTTAACTTTTAAAAATATGGATTTCGGAAACAATAATACAAACATCCTCCTTACTCTGAATGACATGCGTTGGGGAACGTTGAATGAATCAGCATGAAATATCTACACTTATGCATTATGTGTTTTTGTAACTGCGCATCATATATTATGCAATGTGCTGTGTTTGTCTTCTTTAGAATTTGAATATTTTCAAAAGGAATATATCTTAAGTTTATTTTTTTTATATTTTATGAAAAGTCATCTTTACCATTAATGTTAAATTTTAAAATCCATATGTTTGTATATGTGTCGGTAAAATGATGAACTATACCAAGTGTTTTAAAAAAACTGGCCAAATGCGAATCGAACTCGTACATGAAGAATTCGGTACCACTGTACAATATTTATTAATTTAATTTAATTTTTATTATTTGTTGTTATAGCGACCATGGACACTAAGGCGCAGAAATGCCTGAACTAATAGCTTTTAAGAGATTCCGTCCGATGTCACTAACCGGAAAGAAGTTAGCGCGGAAATTAATTTTTTTTTAATTATTGAAATATCAAAAAATACCGGAAAGAAGTTAGCGCGGAAATTAATTTTTTTTTAATTATTGAAATATCAAAAAATTGCTCCTTAAATGCTCTATCAGAATCAGTAATTGCTCCATTTGTAAAATTATTAGTTTATTTATAATTAATTTTTTTAAAAATCTAATTACTGAAAACTTGATTTTACTATAGAATGAGAAATATTCACTTTTTATACAATTTTTTTTTTTGCTAAAAAAATTGCTCTCAATTTGCTCTATCAATTGCACAAAAAAATTATTTAACTTTGACAATTTTTATAGTAATTAACAGAAAAATAATGTTTGTGTAATGACTCATCAATATAGTAAATACTCCGCCTATTCAAAACAATAGATAGTCTAATCCGATTAACGAAACTAATTTACAGCAGCCTTACTAACAGTAACCGTCTTCTAGACCTGCAATTTTGAAAAAGTATTTATAATTGTAGTCTATTCAACTTCTACCTACATAGCAACACATTTTCTGTAATTGGGCTATGCCTGTAGAAACTTATTTGAATAAATAAATAAATAAATAAATAATTATAAATATAAGATTAATAATAATAAGCATTAATTAACGATAATGGCTGCATTAAATAGTATTTACTTCCATTTTTTCTCTTGTTATTCAATTGTCAACATTAATCACGGATTATTTTACTAGTAATAAACAACTTTTTTTAATTAACATTCAGTTAAAAATAGCATATTTGGATAACAATAGAGATTATATATTCGACTTTATACAAAAATTATTATGTTTCAAACCTGAAATCTTAACCTGAAGACTTAATAAAAAAAAAATTATAGAATCATAATTATTTGTTATTATTCGTATTATCAAAGCCACATGATTGCTTGATAATTAATAACCTTACTTATAATAATACCATAAATAATATTAATTAAAGTAGAAAACATAAACATTAAGGTGACTATGAATATGACTGTAGTGCTGATACATGTAAATATGGCCCTTATAAGTTGCAGCGACAATTGATGACGTCACAGCGCAGTAGGTTTACCATACAAACATTATTTTTCTGTTAATTACTATAAAAATTGTCAAAGTTAAATAATTTTTTTGTGCAATTGATAGAGCAAATTGAGAGCAATTTTTTTAGCAAAAAAAATTGTATAAAAAGTGAATATTTCTCATTCTATAGTAAAATCAAGTTTTCAGTATTTAGATTTTTTAAAAAATTAATTATAAATAAACTAATAATTTTAGAAATGGAGCAATTACTGATTCTGATAGAGCATTTAAGGAGCAATTTTTTGATATTTCAATATTAAGAAAAAAATAATTTCCGCGCTAACTTCTTTCCGGTATGTCATTAGTATGTACTACTTTAACGTATATAAAAAAAATGTTTTGTGATGCAATTAAAAATTTACGGTGTTCGAATTTTTCCCTTTACTTGTGGTACCTATAAGACACTGCTGCTTGCCAAATTTCATGATTCTAGGTCAACGGGAAATACTCTATAGGTTTTGATTTCCTTGCGAGTGTCGCAATATACGGCAAAACGGCCGTATTTTTTGATTGCGTAGACGTAGAAGTTTGATTTTTCCACGGCTCCGAGAAATTGTAGACTTCAGTGTTTGATAAAAATTTCAACTTGATATCTCCACGCGTTCCTGAGAAAAAGGGGCTTGACAGACAGACAAACGGGCAACGAAGTAATCCTATATAAGGGTTCCTTTTTGCTTTTGAGGTACGGAATCTAAGAAGACAATTCAGTTACAAATTATAACTCGTTTAGTTTTTGAATTTTTCTGTTGTAGTTGTCAGTTTTAACTAAATCATGTAGGTAGCGAAAAAAAAACTAAACTTTAAGAGTCTCAAGTATGGGATGTTTTATATAACGTATTTTATTGTGAACAACGTCGGAATGGCATTCTTATCAAAGGGAGGCTATATAAGCGACTGGAGTCCAGAAGTAGGCTGTAGGAGTAGTAGTTGAGCTAATATTTGAACTTGATAGATGAAAATATAAAGAATAAAAGAACTCCTTCAGTCTTATGTAACCGGAGCTTTTGCGTTCGCTTTGACGCTCCACCCTACGGTTGCTGTGTAACATAACCTTTCATTTCTATACTCAAAGCTCTTGTGTCGTCCAGGACTGGCCAACAATAAAAACGAAGAAACGTAAAAGTTTACTTATTGGTAAATATTTAATACGGTATAGTTCGTTAGATTAAATTATTATACAGTATAATAGTTATCGTTTGCTATAATTGTTAAGAAACATGCATTGGTGCAATGCTATATTAGAAAAATTTACTTTCGAGCAACTGTCACCGTCGGGACTCAAACCCGAATCTTCCCACTTTCGCGGCAGTGCATACAATTCAACAGTTAATTCTTCATAATAAAGCAAATTGCAACACTAAATTCACATCATGCGAGAGCTAATTTTAGCTTCGATTTGTTTGAAAATAAATTTTTCTATTATAACATTATAACAATGGATACTTCTTAACAATTATAGCGAACGATAGATACTGTTCTGTAAAAATGTACCTTTCATTTATTCTTTGTTCCTGAATATTGTTTTGTAAAATCAAATATAATTTTCTGTCGGAGCTTAGAAAAGTTGTCGTCGTTAAAAAATTTGGATATTTCTTGTGATATTTAGCCGTAGTCAGTATTTATCAAGATCATTAAATATCTCGTTAATGAATTACGCCAACTGAAGACCGTTCAATATTTTATCAACCACGGAATGTCCATCGACAACGGAACGAGGTCACCTTTGTATCTAACACCTTGAGTATTTGTGTTCTAATTCTTGTTCTTACGCGATTACAGTGAACAAGTCACATTTTGTGAGGATTAATGCTTAATCACAACTTAAACAGTAAGTAATAAAATTAATTTTTCGGCCGCAGTTCGAAATTTGTAAGTAAACATTTAGCGAAACATTTGCACTGAAACGCACGATTATTAACTAGTAGCAATAACAATAGGTACTCATTTTGTGAAACACAAAAATCATAAATTTCCGCCGGCTTTAAAGCACAATACGTAATATTACAAACATGAGAAAGTTTTATACATAACTTGTACGTACATTAGTATATGGGGTTTGTTTAAAACTTGCGACTTCTAGCTTTTTGTTGTTGGTAGCGCCGGTCGGTTAGTTGGCAACGGCTGCTGGTAATATAAATTACTAAAGAGACAGTGTGTTAGCAACATATTTATTATGTAAGAAATCATATATGAGCTGTTTTGTACGGAAAGTTGGTATACAGCAAGGCTACAAGAATCTTAGAAGGTTGGGCGTAAAAGGCTACAAACATAGCCACGTCTGTGATTGGTTGAGTCGATTGCTTACTTCACCGTTGCCCATGGCTTGGTTTTTCATTTATCTCAACTGTTTGGAAAAATACTCCACAAGCTTACTTCCGCCGCCCTCTCTCGCGTCTCGCCTAACAATGCTAACGCCTAAAGGTTAGACGTAAGAGGCTATAAACATGGCCACGTCTGTGGTTGGTTGAGTCGATTGTTTACGTCACCGATGTGCATGGCTTGGTTTTTCAATTATTGTTATCTCAACTGTTTGGAAAAAAACTCCATAAACCCCCGTCGTCTCACGTTTCGTCTCGTCACACATTCAACAATGCTAACGCCCATTCTTAGTTTATAGTAACCTTGACTCAGAGTTACTAGAGTACTAAAAGGTTAGGCGTAAGAGGCTAACATGACCACGTTTCTGATTGGTTGAGTCAATTGCTTACATCACCAATGCCCATGGCTTGGTTTTTTAATTATTGTTATCCCAACTGTTTGGAAAAAGACTCCATGTGACGTCACAAGCCTACTTCCCCACCGTCTCACGCGTCTTGCCTAGTTACACCTACAACAATGCTAGCGCCTAACCTTAGTTTGTAGTAACCTTGGGTATACAGAAACTGGATATACGCTAATTAAAATGGAATCTTCATTGCAGGGTAGTACTAGTGCATTGTTGCCACACTTAAGAGTAACTCCTCCTTCAGTTTGTGAAATACGCTTTCGGGAAATATCGAGCTTCGCTCACAAAATTCATTTCATTACTGTTTTCTTAGCTGTCATTAAGTATTAAGCTTCATTTGACTTGCTGCTTAAAAATTAAAAAAAAAAAACATATAATTTTGTCCTAAAAATACAATCAAAAAAGTGATATTTCGTCAATATTTCTTTACAACACGTCACGAAATTTTGAATTACGGGAAGGCAAATTAATATTTTGAAGTTTTTTCTTTGAAAACGTATGCTAAATAAAATTTTTAATAATAAACTTTTCTAAAGACAAGCGTTTATTGCAGTATGTACCTAAAAAGGATAAAAATAATTTTTCATAATTATAAAATCGTGGTCCGTGACTATCATAGAGCTTACAACCCACGCTTTTATAATTATGATTTTAAATTATTTGATTACAGCCAGACAGATACCGGGACAGGTGACACTAAATATAACTTGTAAAATATTGACAAATTTGGCTTGCTCAATAATTTTCTTGCAAATTTAATTTTTCTGTATAAAAATTTGCATACATTTTTTCGTTTTTATCCGATTTTAAATCGTTTATTTAGATCTACTGTAAAAACTAAAAGTCATATGGGAAGAAATTAGAAACTAGGTTTAGTGAGCAATTATTCTTTTTAAATGTTGTTTTTAAAAAAATATTTTTTAATACAAATAGCAGACTTATTTTTCATTGACCATATTATCATAGATTTCCATCTTAAATCCCATATCATTTTCAAATAAAGACCTCTCTTTTTCAAATGGATTACTTATTTATTTTAATTGGTAAATCTGTAACACAGACAGCCGAATACCTATAATTAAAGAGGAGTCTCTAGAAAGATAAAAATCAGGAAGTTGTATGAAAAATACGCTTCAATTAATTCTCTGGTTGGGATCTGTATACACAAGAAGTTAAAAATTAAAACTAAAGCAAAAAGATTTTATCTTATGATCATCTATTTTCTTTCTAAACATTTCATGCTTGTCTTATTTTAAAGACGACGTATTAAGTGTTACGTATGAATTTTTGTCAACATTTTTAGTGTATTTGCCATATGGCAACATACACTATTGGCGTCGGTCGGATGGCGGGACCTAGGGGTCGGACCAAAATTTCTCGACGTTTCATAACCTCCTAAACACATTGGCACCATTTTTAAAAATGTTTATATATATATGTATATATATATATATATATATATTTATATATATATATATATTTATATATATATATATATATATATATATATATATATATATATATATATATATATATGTGTACGCGCGATAACTTTCGAAAGAGTTAATTGATTTCAACGAAATTTGGACCACGTGTTGAAATCCATCACCGCAAGAAGCCTATTTAAAATGGGCCTAATCGGGCTATTTTAAGGGTAGTTTTTAGGGGTTGAAAAATGTTTTTGGGCCCCAAAATACCGAAAAAATTCTCCGAATCGTTTCAAAATTGAAATTTAACCCTTTGGTAGTAATTAAAAAGTGTCCCCAAAATTTTAATAAAATCGGCCCGACAGGACCGGATTTACAAATTTTATGAAAACACTAGTTTGCAGATCGTGACTTATTTATTGAAGGGTGTATTTAATTCAATGTAGACGTTAGATTGATAATAATATTACAATTAAGAAAAAAAATGTTATTTTAAGGGGTGTATTAAGGGGTTAAATTTTTTATTTTGCCCAAAAACAAACTTAATTTCACATAATAAAAGTATAAAACCACAGGGCCCTATACAAACAAATACACTATATTGTCGGCAGGGTTTTGGCACTGCGACCCGGGTTTTTTTTTGTGATTACCGTAATATTTAGTATTCTTGAAGGTTTTGTTCGTAAATTGATAAAATAAAATTCACACAATACCAAAAGATTATTATTTCAGAAATAAAACACCGTATTTTAATGTATTAGTTGGACTAGAAATAACATAAATTAATTTGAAGTTTAAAACCAAAATATGGTAAATTATGAAAAAATTATGTTTCTACTTTGTTTAAAATAAATTGTTCAATAGCATTACTTACCTGTTTGCTTTGTTTTTAATGTACAACTTAAGGTGATTGTTTACCAGCTGTTCAATATGCCCACTTTTTCACACGCACAGTTCTATCTTACGAGCGGTAAGTTTTTGTACAGAAAGAAATTAATTTGAGGAAAATTATTGAGCAAGTCAAATTTGTCAGTATTTTCAACATAAGTTTGTAAAGAAAAACCCTCAGAATATTAATTTGCCTTACCGTAATTCGAAATCTCGTGACGTCTATAAACTAATATTGACGACATCGCGTGTTTTTATTCAATTCTTAGGGCAAAAATACGTGTTTTTTGACTTTTTTAAGCAAGCCAAATTTTGTGAAGCTGGACGTTTAATCACAGCTAATAAAAACGGTAATAAAATGAATTTTGCAACCACCAGTTCGAAATTTCCCGAGACCATATTTTACAATCTGAAGGATCAGTCATTTTAACCATGTTTTTTTCGGAAAACGGTATTTAACTTAATATAATGTGATAAGTTGGTACATACTCATTATCGCATGAGAATTAACGTGATTGGTGATTTGACTAACGTTAAGTGATGATTGCATCTCATCTTGTGCTCGAAACTTCTCTAATTTTCTCCTCATTTAATTTACAACACCTTGTTATTCCAACATGCTTCTTATCGATCAGCGCTTCTTAACATGTTATATAGAAATAAACGCTAATTCTCATTTTTATTCAGAAATATACATACAAAACTATTTATTTTATAATAGAATTTTTTTGGAAAATACAGCTAACACATTTTATTCAAACAACTAAATTAGTCTTTTGAATTAATTGTCGTATATAGTAACAAATATTGTTAATAAGTACCTGTATATTATACAATGGTAAATCTTAAGAGAAGAAGAAATATTAAATTTTTATCTACTACTGCAGAACGTCAGTTTGATTGTTAAATAATCAATTGTTACAATGCTAAATCAGAAAAATTTATTTTTTATCCACTGATTTAGCATTGTAACAATTGATTATTTAACAATCAAACTGACGTTCTGCAGTAGTAGATAAAAATTTAATATATTTTTTCTTCTCTTAAGATTTACCATTGTATAATATACAGGTACTTATTAACAATATTTGTTACTATATACGACAATTAATTCAAAAGACTAATTTAGTTGTTTGAATAAAATGTGTTAGCTGTATTTTCCAAAAAAATTCTATTATATATACCCTACCAGCTGTATAAAAAATCAATTATAATTATTTATTTTATATTGTAAACGATTGTTTGTTCAAAACAATGTTTTTAATAATGTTTCTCTTCTTGACACTCCTCTGAATTTTCTATTAAGTTTAGATGGTTGGTTAAAATGCTACAAAAACCATAGACTGGTTTTCGACATTCAGCTATTGATTTTTCTATAAAATTACTGTCACTCAGTTTCAGATTTTTTTGACGTAGAACCAGCAAAAAGGGCTATCACTTTGTAAAAAAAAAAAAAAAACTGGCCAAGTGCGAGTCGACCTCGCACACAACGGATTCCGTACCACCGTACAATTGTCTTTTATTTTTATTATTTGTTGTTATAGCGACCATAGTAATACACGCTGAGGCGCAGAAACGCCTGAATTATGAGTTTTAAGAGATTCCGGCCGATGTCGTTAGTATGCATTATTTTGACGTTTGCAGAAAAAAAAATTTGTGATGAAATTTACGGTTTTCGGATTTTTCCCTTTACTTGTCCTATAATTGATTCTAGGTCAACAGGAAGTACCCTCTAGGTTTTGATTCCCTTGCGAGTGTCAAAATATACGGCATAAACGGCCGTATCTTTTAGAAGTTTGATGTTTTCACAGTTCTAATGGAATGCAAACCATAGTATTGGACTATAATTTCAACTTGATGCTTCCTCGCGTTCCTCAGAAAAAGGGGGCGGAATCCTAAGGGCTAGAGTTCTACTCGCATTTGCTCTAATATTGTTTTTCGATGCAATACTTAAAAAGCCGGGTCGCAGTGCCAAAACCCTGCCGACAATATAGTGTATTCGCTAATATAGGCAGTGTGGCTTTATTATGCGAACTTGAGTTGGTTTTTTGGGCAAAATAAAAAAATTTAACCCCTTAATACAACCCTTAAATTAACAGTTTGTTGTTTAATTGCAACATTACTATCATCGAACATCTACACCAAATTAAATACCTTTCAGTAAATAACTCACTATCTGCAAACTAATGTTTTCATAAAATTTGTAAATCCGGTCCTGTCGCGTCGAGTTTCTTAAAATTTTAGGGACACTTTTTAATTACTACCAAAGGATCAAATTTCAATTTTGAAACGATATTGCGAATTTTTTCGGTATTTTTGGGCCCAAAAACTTTTTTCAACCCCTAAAAACCACCCTTAAAATGATCCGATTGGGCCCATTTTAAATGGCCTTCGTGCGGTGATGGATTCCAACATGCGTGCCAAATTTCGTTAAAATCAATTAACTCTTTCGAAAGTTCTAGCCCGAACGTATATATATATATATTATATATATATATATATATATATATATATATATATATATATATATATATATATATATATATATATATATATATATATATATACATACATACATACATACATACATACATACATACATACATATATAATTTTTCCAAAAATGGTGCCAAAGTGCTTAGAAGGTTATGAAACGTCGAGAAATTTTGGTCCGACCCCTAGGTCCCGCCATCCGACCGATGCCAATAGTGTATGTTGCCATATGGCAAATACACTAAAAACGAATTTTTGTAAGAAATTTGACTCTAAAAATCTTATAAAAGGATACTTCAAAACTTTTAATAATATAGATCTTGAAATAGATATAGATTTATAGCCACTGAATATTATACTAACTCGTTAGTGGATTAATGCGACAATTAAAAAGCAATTTTCTTCTTCACACATACCTCTTATACCTGCAGTATATGCTCTACCTTTAGTGGGTGTATGTTTGAAGCATAGAAATATTTAACGCATGTAGAATAACAGTTATGCTTGTTTGTTTTTTTGTCTACTGTTTTTGAATTTTGTGAAAAACAAGTTCGAAAATACGGAAGATGTTATCGAGTGGGCTAGAGTAGTGGTGAGAGCAATAAACTCGCATTTGAGAGGTACCGGGTTCAAATCCCGGCAGTGGTACATGTGGCTGGAACTTTTTCCTACTGCCTCTCGCCAAGAAACGGTAATTCGAGGTTTTCCATGGTTTCTCTCAATTAATTCCAGATAAATATCGAGATGGTTCGTTATTCAAGATGGCCATGCTAACAGTATATCTGTAGCTGTATGACGTATGTTGTGTGGTAATAAGGTGGAGCCCCACGAGGTAACATAATAATGCGTTGAAGCCGAAGGCTCCACCACTACTGTTGTCGCTGCCGAGTTTCATCTCAATCGCGTGAACTGTAAGTACGACGTGTTGAGTTTAAAATTTTCACTTCCGTTGGCATTGCCCAATAACCGCTTAGGTAATTATTTTTACATTTTAATTTCTTATGAAAATAATAATAATAATGCGTTTAACGTCCGTTTCTCGACTTTATGTCATAACAGACGCCATTCGCACCATTACTATTTTCCATTTACCACTTCCCGTTATTTTCTACATTTTTTTTTAAGATTTCAACTTATATAATAGCAATGGGCGAATGAAGGAATTATAGGAAATTAGAATAAGGTAGGTAATTTTTGAACTAGGTGTTTGATAGATAATCGGCTATGGCCTCAAATAAGGAACCATCTCGATATTTATCTGGAATTATTTGAGGGAAACCATGGAAATCCTCAATCAAGATGGCCGGTACAGGAATTACCGTTTCTCGGCGAGAGGCAGTAGGAAAAAGTTCCAGCCACATCTGCCTCCGCCGGGATTCAAACCCGTACCTCCCGGATGCGAGTCTAGTGCTGTCACCACTACTCTACCCAGCTCGGTTTTTAATTTCTTAATGTGTCATCAAGCAACAGTGTCTGTATCCATTCTTGTATTTTAATTCTCGTCATCTATTCCCTGGGAGAGATATTGTAGATTACAGGCGCTAAACAAGTGAGGTCATCAGCGTCCATTCTATTCCTTGATTACAGGTTAGCATAGTATATCGTTTTAATGTCGGCTGGCACCAACAGCAATCCACTTTGCCTAAATTGCAGAAGCAACGCAACTATCAAGGAAGACGGTAATCTGCGAACCGAGTAGACGACTGTTAAACGAAACTTTAAATGATTGATGCATTTTGGTATTTTTATTTATAAGCGTTACAAACCTCAAATTCTTGCTAATGTCGGCTTTATTTTCACTTTAATTGCACCAATAATAAAACGTTTAAAAGTGTATGCTTTTACTGTTGATGGCATTTTTTATAATATTACTAGCCGCTACCCGCGGCCCCGCACGTGATTGAGTTGAATCAATGTTTGATAGCAGCTATAAAACATTGTTACAACTTTCAAATAATAAATATTGTACGGTGGTACGGAACCCTTCGTGTGCGAGTCCGACTCGCACTTGGCCAGTTTTTTGTCTATATAAGAAAAATTATTAAAAAATAATAAATTATCTTTATACACGATATATATCAGTACGATTTTGTACACACGCATTTTTGTAATGAAAAAAAATGATATTATATCTGTTTAAATATACAGATAATAATTTTCAACTGCAAAATGTTTGTGGTTTTTCGTGTATTGATCAAACATCGTAGTCAAATTCTTAGATACAGCTTTGTTCCATTGTTTTATTTTGTTTTATTTTTCCGTTGTTTAAAATCATAATATTTTTTTTTCATTTAGGTGACTGATCTCTCAGATTGTAAAATATGATTTCGGGAAATTTTGAACTGTGGTTGCAAAATTTATTTAATTACTGTTTTTATTAGCTGTGATTAAGCAATAAGCTTCACAAATTTGATATTTTTTATGTTGAAATAGCCGAAACATTCACTAAAAGCTTTATAAATACATATATTTGCTTTTTACTGGCGCAGTTTATTTATGCTGTTAAACATTTTCAAAAGGTAAAAATATATTCACTGCCACATATGCAGAGATTGGTTCACTTAACGTCGACATATCCTTTTGACTTTTTATTTGCGTGTAGGTCGTCAACTGAATTTATCGTGAATAGTGAATACGTTTTTAAATAAATTAAATAGATACAATATAACAGAAAGTTACCTAAAGGGATTTAAAATAATAAAAAATAAAAGTGCGAGCCGAACTCT
Organism: Venustoraphidia nigricollis; assembly: GCA_034508555.1. Taxonomy (NCBI): domain Eukaryota; kingdom Metazoa; phylum Arthropoda; class Insecta; order Raphidioptera; family Raphidiidae; genus Venustoraphidia; species Venustoraphidia nigricollis. Next base: position 2,086,076 of record JAVRKA010000030.1, read on the forward strand.
CGCGTGGAGAGGGTTCTGTACCAATCAGTTTTCTATGAGAACTTTAAGAACTTTAAGACTTAGAATTTTCGTTTAGATTTCTCTGTAAACTATGAGTGAGAGGCCTATATTCCCCATTATTGAAGTTTAACTTCTTTAGCGACGTATCTGTTTGGAAAAACCAAGAAATCGAGGGAAAGTAGAACTTTAATAACATGAAACTGACAACAACAGAAGTTTACTATAGTGTGTTGCTAAGTAATCGTAAATATTATTATTTAGTTTGACATAAAAAAATTAAACTTGGGAATAATATTAAAAACTAAAGAAGTTAAACTTCTTATGTGAGCTTATGACAGTGAGGCTCATTATATATATTTTTTTTTTAATTTTCGGTTCAGTAATTTTAGAGATAAGGGACTCCTCGATTTTCGTACATTTTCTTAAATATCTTTTAAACTATGCATTTTAAAAGTCTAAAAAAATATATTTGCATTTCTCATAACGAGCTCTTTCTGTGACAGACGGACAGACTGCGACGAGATTTATTCTATAAGGGTCCGTTTTTTGTACGGAACCTTAGCAAATCTAGAAACCGTGGCAATTATATTCTACAATTTAAATCCCAAGGCATAAAGAAAAAAATTAAGACGATTCGTCAAGGTTTGCTTGAACGAACGTACAATAGAAAAGGACTTTTAATAACGTATATTAATCTAAAATTTTATAGAACAAAATCTTCCTTTTTCAAAAAGCTACACTATGAATGGATTTCGTGCGAAATTAACCTAGTTATAACTTCTTGTACGAATTAAAACTCAGCGCTGATATGCAAAGTGATTTACGTTTACATAAATCTAAGTGTTACTAAATAAAGTAGTTAATTATCTGGAAATCACCATAAATTCGAACGAACGCCATCTTGTTTCTGGTAAACGGTTACAGTACTCTCCTCCAGAACATGCTAGCGAGCGATCATATTTTACTTGTCTTTTGGTTTTATCGATCATGCATTTAAGTTTTCAATTGAAACTGAAGATGAAATCCTTAAAACATATACTTAATACTTAATAAACTACTTGACTACGTTCAGTTTATCAGACTTGTAGTGTAGTGGTGTTCGTCTAAGGTTCAAGCAACGACCGACCTTGAACTCTACCAGCAAAGCCACCCCAGCCAAACAAATCCAATGCGGCATCGTGACGAAATAAATGGCATTGTACAGTTAGCGGCATCAGTTTGTTATATTACCCCTGTGACGTCATCGCGACCGGAGTATCTATCTCCTGTGTCTTATTTATCTACACATGAGTAATTCACTTATACAGTAATGAGTAATGCGGATATTCACCCTCGTGACGTCACACGATGCTTATGAAAATTAGGGTGTGAAAATTGATTCAGTTAAAATACCCTCGAAAATACTGTGTGTCATAATTTCTATATATTAGTTTTCTCAAAAAGAGAGAGAGATTGTAGATTATAGACGCTCAACATTTGAGTCATCAGCCCTTTTTTTTCAGTTTTTCGATATTTAACTTCCCAGTACATTGGGAAGCCAGTATGATGGGTCCGAAAATCGAAATAGAAATTTGTATCAAATTTTTATATTTCAAAGTCACTACTAATGTTTTATGCACCATTTTCTCTCTTTCTCAGTATGTACGTCCGTGCATACGGGGTCATTTCTTTCTAAGACGAAATCTCAAGAATAAAAAATGATATTAACTACGTTAGGGTACAAATCGACGCGCGTTAACTTAAATATCATATAAAAGAAAATTTTCAAAGTCGGCTCAGTTGTTCTTTTTGTTTCAACAAAAAGACTGCAACAAGTGGAACAAGAATGAATAATTTTATCGTCTTCGGTTGGGTGCCGATAGAAGCGAATTCATCTCAATATGATCCAGAAGAAGTTTTATCAAAATCAGTCCAGCCGTTCACGTAATTAAGCCACTATACATCTATCAGCAAATAGACACTATATTGTCGATAGGGTTTTGGCACTGCGACCGGAGTTTTTTTTATAGTCGCCATTACTGCTACCATGTCACCTTTGACTTCTACTTCAGGATATATAAAACCAAACTTGTTAATAAAATACGGATTTTAATGTACGTTCGTCACTATCATTTGATGATTTACTGTTCCGACAGACATTTGCTATAAATAGATTGTAGCGACAATTCCTTCTCTTTGTATCCGTGACGTATCGTGAAAAATTGCTCGAATATAAATTAAAACACGTGAATAACAGCTTACAGTAAGCTTGCTCTGTGTGAAGACACGAGTACACAAATCTACTGAACGGTCATGCAAGAAATTGGATAAATTAATGCTCTTTTGCTTTTCCTTCTTCTGTACGATGTCTGTAGAGCTTAAAGATGTTTACAATATAAGTCTAAATATGATTTTTTCTTCAACTAACTCGAAGTATATTAACATATATGATTTTCTAATATATGTCCGGATATTTAGGGTCTCCAGAAAGTCCCCGTTGACCTAAAAAACTGAAATTTTGCACACTTACGGCATATGCCACGGAATAGAACCGAACAAAGCCGTATAGATTTTTTCTTCAGGGCCGTAACAGGGATGTTTTTGAAAGAAGACATATGAACTTCATTATGAAGGTTCCCGTTAACTCAAACTTTGCACACTTGAGCCAGATTTTTTTAAATGAATAGTTCGACATAGGCTAATTACCTATCTTTTAGTGATTTGTTGTACAAATTGGAAATTTAAAAATTTCATTTTTAAATGTTCATTTTTTATTTAAACAAATTGAAAAAATATATTTTATTGAAATTAAAGAGTTTAGGCGCAAGGTAGTGAGCCAAGCGAAATTTTCGCAAGAATTTTAACGCCGTGAATTTATTCATATGAGCAAACTTAAAACATATTTCCCACCTCCATAGCCAGTAGCTACTTTTCCCGTTAGTACCTAGTATAGAAAAGAACTTGGCTAATTTTTTTACATTTAGTTTTTGGTAGAATTATAAAACGTCTTGAACCACTTTCGAGTTGTCAGGAGATGAATTTCATTCCTTATAAATGTCTCTTATCTCTTGGCAATAAAACTTATGTATATAATATACTTTTGGAAAATTTCCAACAGGCTAAAATGCCAGATATCCTTAATATTGCTGTCTACTAAATTTGCGTGCTTCATTGTACAATATTATCTAGACTTCTATAAAATAGAAAATATTCTGTCTGTCATACAATAAATCTCCAACGATGTATGCCTTCGCGTCATGAAATTTTTTACAGTTTATTTAGGTTATTTTTTCTATTTAACCCAGTTTGATGAACTCCCGCCTTAAAAAATGGCGCTGTCTTCTCATACTGATTGGTCACTGCAATAGAAGTAAATTGGAGGACCCCATATTTATGATCTAACAGTTGCACACTGTACAGTAAGACCTCGCTTAATGCTGTTTCAGTATTACGCGGTTTCTAAAAAAAAAAGGTTTAGCCACTATAACGTAAATTATGGATGAGTTTATACAAAGTGATTCAAATGTTGATAGAAGTTCAAAGGCAAAACGAAGTGTCATTAATGCAATGTCTAATTGCTATAGACAACAACTTGTTGACCGGAACAGAAAAAGGCAAACGACATTACATGACTTCTTCACAAAAAACAAAATATATCAAATGCGGAACCTTCCTCATCACAAACATAACTTCTTACTCGAACTTTTATTTGTCATAAATGTTTTATGAACAAAAATCGATATTAGTAATTAATAAATCTATATAGTAAATGTGATAAAAAAGTATTTAACAATAAATGTTACAAAATTAAACCAAAAAAGTCTAACACATTTTCTTATTTTCACTTGTGCCTATTATCTGCGAATATTAAGATGACCTCGTTTAACGCTGTTTCGTATACTTATTCGAACGTATGTCCCACGTTAAGCGGGGCCTTATTGTATTTATTTTTTTATTTTAGTGGATTCAAATAAATTAGAAGATTTTAAAAACACGTATAGGAAGATATGCTAGAATCACTTATTATTTGTACATAAATTTCACCATTTTGTAATGATACCTATTAAATCTGTATGAGCAAATTAAAATAAGTTTACCCACACTCGATCGTTCTTTGGTTATCTGCCGAAAAACAACAAATAATCTGAATTAATAACGAGGCTAGTCACCTCTGGAATAAACACGCGGCGTAAAAAAACGACATCTAATTCAATTAATGCGCTATAAATTATTAAATAGACGAGCCATTAGAATTGAATAGTGATTTTGCCGTGTAGGGAACATGTTATAGTTGTTGCCATCTTTATTTTAGCCGACAAACTATTTCATCGAGTTCATCGCATGTATCTAGTAATTATAGGGATGGAATATATACAGCTGCAGGGGGAATCCATTGAGGGACGGGTACAAAGTGAGATTGGCGTCGATGTTTTATTGGTCGGCGCATTGTGCTGCATACAACAAAACATACCTACCAACATAAATTTCATGCCACTAGACATGCGCAATGCACTGGGCCAATGACAAACGGACACCACTTACTTCGTCGCGTCCGTTGATCGGGTTTACCCTCCTTGTCTAAAAACCTAGTACATGCTCTGTCTCTATACTCCTATGTCTATGGTTCATCATAATATATCTATATATAATATCCTATAAAAAAGATACATTTAATCGAAATTTTCTAGTGGGCTATTATTACGGTTTGAACATTTTAAGGCAAGTTAAAAATGAGGGTTAAATAGCCTGTTATAAATTTAAAAATAAAATATTATTTGATTTTTCTGATCATTTGTATTGACATTTTTGCTTTTTTGTGACGTAATTTGCAAGCAAACTAAAACATTTTTCTATTAAAATATTTAGTTTTTTACGTTTTCTGATCTTTTGTCTCGACAACTACATCATTCTCCTTAATAAACCGAGGTAAAATATGACCAGAATTTCAACTATTATTCATCGATGTTTCTACTATACTCTATCCAATTGACTGTGCAACACTGCGTCACAAACAAAACACTCCGACAAATTATCGGAGAGATTAATTCTCCAAATCGACTGCGGATAAGAAGCCACCCAATTATCATATCAAATTTCTCACGGTGGACGGATATTAACTTATAAACTTCCACTGCTCACGAAAAGGCGGACGAAACGCCGGGAGACCTAGGCTCATTACAGTATAAATTATACCCTATAACTTTCCTTGATAATCCATCTTTCTATTGGTGAAAACCGTATGAAAATCCGTACGGTTGTTTCTGAGATCAGTCCTGACAAACACAAACTCAGCGTGACAGGGGACTTTAATTTAATAATTATAGCCTATAGCTTTTCTAGATATTTCCTTTTTCTATTGGTGAAAACCGTATGAAAATCCGTACAGTAGTTTCTGAGATTAGTCCGGCAAACACAAAGTCAGCGCGGCGAGAGACTTTAATTTATAATATGTAGGGATTAATTGACAAATATCACATTGGTGGATTATTTTCGTAAAATGTTTATAAATTATAGCCTACAACCTTCCTAGATAGTCCCTCTTTCTATTGGTGAAAACTGTATGAAAATCCGTGCAGTAGTTTCTGAGATTAGCCCGGACAAACACAAACTCAGCGCGGCTGGGAAATGTATAATAAGTAAAGGAAACGCCATCGGTATGAATTAGTACCAGTTTTTATAACAGTAATTATAATATGCCTTGCAACATACGAGGTGACATTCACGTTACGTGAACTGACATCCCTCCGTCCTGCGTCGTCCCCCTCCATCATTAACGACAATGATTAATTTGCATCTGTTACCATTTATTATCGCCAATCTTATCCGTCAGTGACACTGAATTGAGTATCACTTAGCTTTCGATTGACACAAGTATAAATCCATGAGGGAGCCGGGTAGAATTCAACATTAGAGTGACTATGGTAAGAGTGTGGCCAATGCATCCGATCGCCGCCATATTGAGCCACGAATCATCGCCGAAATTGCTGAGCCTAAAATATTGAAAAAAATAGTTTGCAGGAAATTCTAAACGAAATTCCTTTAGGTCTTAAATTTCTCACGGAAAACGGAATGGTACAGACCCTCTCTCCACGTGAGTTCGGCTCGTATTTTACCGGTTTTTTTATTGAGTCATTATAATAAATAATAATAACGCGTTTAACGTCCGTTTCTCGACTTTTTGTCATAACAGACGCCATTCGCACCATTACTATTTTCCATTTACCACTTCCCGTTATTTTCTACATTATTTTCAACTTATGTAACAGCAATGGGCGAATGAAGGAATTATAGGAAATTAGGATAAGGTAGGCAATTTTTGAACTAAGAGTTTGATAGGTAATCGGCCATGGCCTCGAATAAGGAGCCATTTCGGTATTTATCTGGAATTAATTGAGAGAAACCATAGATAACCTCAATCAAGATAGCCGGTACAGGAATTATCGTTTCTCGGCGAGAGGCAGTAGGAAAAAGTCCCAGCCACATCTGCCCCCGCCGGGATTCGAACCCGTACCTCCCGAATGCGAGTCTAGTGCTGTCACCACTACTCTACCGAGCTCGGTTATTGAGCCATTATTTTCATTACTTAGTAATCAAATTTCAGAATTGGTAAAGCATGTTTGAAGTAGCATTGCAGTCTGTTCAGGATTAAGGAGATTTCGCAAAAGTTCATAATAATATATTAATTCCTATTGATCGAAAAACCCGAGTACGCATCAAGGTTATTATAAATACAGAGGTAACCTTGTTCCGCTGGGTAGTATTGGCGGGACGACGTCATCCAGTGGACTTCCAATTGATATTGCGTGGTTGATAAAAATATTCAACGGTCTACCAGTTTACGTCATTCATTAACGAGGGTAACATGTGTCGGGCTCATCCCCGATAATTTTGTAATGACCTGCATGTCATCCACTTCCACAAAAACTCCGCAACGACTGCTAGAGAATGGATACGCCCCTGATAAAAGTTGACAGTGGTTTTTAGTACTACAACCCCGTTTCAATGCACATTTCCGTATTTTTTGTAATAAATAATAGTGTCCCAATGGTACAAAATGACTCCGTAACTTTTATTGTCTAGATACTAATCTTTTGTTTCTTCTTGTTTCAGGTGAGTGTTCCGCATTTATGTATGAACTACACTTCAATTGCTCGTGACGTAAGTTATTATTATTTTTGAAATTTATTATGCATTGCAATTACATATTACCACATTATGCAAAAATGTGTGTGGATAGATATAGTTATCGTATTATATTAATTAAAAATACCAAAAGTGTAGGTATGTAACAATTGGATGTGGGAAAATACGATACTCGGCAGCGCCATTCAAGCGGCAGGACAATGGAGTCGTCCTAAATTTGATAATTTTGAATCACTTATATATTTAAACATACTGGAAATCAAGTTTTTGTTCGTATATTCTTCCTCATATGCTGCAAACAATAATTAAAGAATTACAGACATATATGAGTACCTATATGATGACGTAAAAAACTAGTCACACTTCTTTATCTATAGAAAATAAAGAAGTGTGACTAGTCTTCTATGTCATCATGGATATGTCTGTAACTCTTTAATTATTTTTTGCACGGAGCAGTGGGCGTGACACAGTAATTCCAGTCAGCCTATCACAGACTGACCGAATGGTACGAAATTAATTTTGAAATCGGTATGAAAATAATTTTTCGGTAAATAATAAATACGAGTAATTATCGATTTGTAAAATATGTCACTGCGATGAAACGTACTAGACTCAAGAAAACCGAGACGTTTTGAAATTAAATTCATATCAATTGTTTTAAATAGATATGGTGCTGTGCTGTGCTAGGGTAGGAAATTTGAGAATTCTTTTTGGAAAGCAAAATGATAAATCATGTATCAAGCGCGCCATATTTTTCTTAGCAAACCTGCAGCAGTTGAATTGGATTATTTGACACGTAGCTCGATAAATTGAAAAATAAACACTTATGTAATACACCCAATCTGAAATATTTTAATGCTTATTTGCATTTCCTCAATCAATATTGATTTCTGATATTTGATCAGCTAAAAATATGTGTAGTATGTGAATGAAATATTTTTTATTATGGTGACAGTTTATAAGCGGTTCAGAATGCCCCCTTCTCGCCCGCATAGTTCTATTTTACGGGCAGTTGGTTGTGTGCGAGCATGTAAAATACACTTACGTTTCGGAAATGTACAATTTCTACGAAAAATCGTATTCAATCTTTGATGTTAATGTTTCAAAATATACTAGAAATATGTACCATTCTTCCCGTATATAGCTTTTAGCCAAGTGTTTACAGTTTATTTGATCTAAATTAATAATTTTAGATTTGTATTTACGAAATGAAATTACTTGCTATACTGTTCAAAGTTTTTTTATTGAAATATATTACAAGGTTTCAGCCACATTACGTGGTCCTTTTCAAGTTTAAAATCCGTCCATAAAATTAAAATTACAACTGTGATTTTAGATTTGATAAAAACGAAAAATTAGCATGAGTTTTACACATTTATTTTTGTACAGAAAAAAATCAATTTGAAAAAAAAAATATTCAGCAATCTAAGTTTGTCAGTAAACACAAATTTGTAAAGGAAAAACTTTAAAATGTTAATTTGCCTTCTTGTAATTCTAAATCTCATGCCGTGCTTTAACGTGAAATATTGACGAATATTAAGTTTTTTGATTCCATTTTTAGGATAAAAGTATGTGTTTTTTTGATATTTTATACAGTGAAAGAGGTTTTAAACTTTGGTGTATTCGCGTTCATAGTCTTATTGACCTTGAAGATCGAAAGGAATTAATAAAATTCAAAAAAGAATACTGAATTATGTTAAACGTTTCGTTCTTTAATTGCAGCTTCATCACCAACTGTACATTTATGAAAGTTTTAAGCGTAGATATGATTTTAAAAAGAACGTAATATTATTTTTTAAGATGGCTTATCGGGATTAGGTTCTTGTTTTCGAATATAACTTTTTTTGTAATCAAAATGTAAATACTTCATATTTTAACAATTATATGTGTAATGTTTATTTACGTTTTTCTACACAGTTTTTATGATGACTAGACATTAATATGTACGTAGAATTTTAACGACAGATTGTTAAAAAAACAAACATATTCAAAGAGTATATGCTACCTAAAAATACCACCCCTTGCTTTTTTTACCTCGAAATATGTTCCCCTTGTCTAAAAAGCGGTTACAGCTCTCCCGACGCTGTTTTTAGAGCTAAAGGGTTCAACTATATTCCAAGAATCATACAGAATTAAAAAAAAAAGTTGGTTACGTCTGAAACATTACGTAATTTATAAGTTTTGCCAGGATTTTTTTCTTTAATTTTTTACCTATAGAATCTCTAGTGTAATTCTTGTTTTTTCATTTGACGTTTACCTGAAGCATTTAGCTTTAAAAATAGCGTTATAGGTAAAAAATTCCTATAAATAAAATTATACTGACGAAACAATTGCTCGCTCTTTCGAATTGGAATGATACAAAAAAAAAAAAACCCGGGTCGCAGTGCCAAAACCCTGCCGACAATATAGTGTATTTACTAATATAGGCAGTGTGGCTTTATTATGCGAACTTAAGTTGGTTTTTTGGGCAAAATAAAAAATTCGATTCCTTAATACACCCCTTAAAAGAACATTTTTTTCTCAGTTGCAATATTATTATCAATCGAACCTCTAAACTAATCATTATAATATTTTACGTATAGAAATTTGGAAAATATAATAGTATAAGATATACTTTTATTATAGAAAAACAATTCCAAAATTTTTTATAATATAAATTATATTATAAAAAATTTTGGAATTGTTTTTCTATAATAAAAGTATATCTTATACTCTAAACTAAATTATATACACCTTTCAGCAAATAATTCACTATCTGCAAACTAGTGTTTTCATAAAATTTGTAAATCCGGTCCTGTCAGGCCGATTTTATTAAAATTTTAGGAGCACTTTTAAATTGCTATTAAAGGGTTAAATTTCAATTTTGAAACGATTCTGAGAATTTTTTAGGCATTTTTGGGCCCAAAAACTTTTTTCAACCCCTAAAAACCACCCTTAAAATGACCCGATTGGGCCCATTTTAAATAGGCTTCGTGCGGTGATGGATTCCAACAAGTATGCCAAATTTCGTTAAAATGAATTAACTCCTTCGAAAGTTGTTGCCCGCACATATAAATATATATATATATATAAACATTTTTAAAAATGGTGCCAAAGTGTTTAGGAGGTTACGAAACGGCGAGAAATTTTTGTCCGACACCTAGGTCCCGCCATCCGACCAACGCCAATAGTGTATGTTGCCATATGGCAAATACACTAAAAATGTATAAGTTGACATTTCGTTTGACGAGATAATTTAAGTACAAAAAACAACATTTGTACATCCTTATTTTGTTAATCAAATCTACATTTTGTTGATAACGCTTATCATGTGTACTGAGTCAACAAAGTAATTGAGCAGTAACAGACGATATGGAGGTATACACAACTTGTGGTTGTGTAGAAAACACGGTTGACGGTATCATTTATGTTTAATTCCCAGTACGAGTTGAGTAACCGAGCGGTGTAAGTGTGTATATGTACGCAATATATAAACATTTTACACAAATTACCAACATACACTTTTTCTATTATATAGTATTTTGACAGTTATTCAATATTATAAAACCAACGCAAAACTATTCTTGCCACATAGGTTATACACGTGTAAATGTGTATATGTTAACAATACATATACGCACTGTACATACTTTACATTTCTCAACACACGCTTTTTCAATTATATAGTACTTTGACAGTTATACAATATTATAAAACCTACGCAAAATTATTGCATGACTCAATTATGCCTCTATAATATGTAATGCACGTGAAAATGTGTATATGTATACTCTTCTTTCTTTCTTGCGTTAAAGGTTGCTCTTATATTTCCCTGCTGTTGAGTCAATTCTCCTTTGTCACAGAAAATTTTAAACAGATACGTTTCACTTCCAAAAGTGAATTAAAAAATAAAGACTCCAAATCATTTATCTTCGGATTGTATTACGGTATATGTTTTTAGTGTTTGTTAAGTTAATGATCAAACCCCCAAAAGGGAATCGGGGCCGCGGCATTGCAATAGTTACTCGCAGTCTCAATTAAACACCCCCATTTGCACATAAATTACCGCTGAACACAAAATCCGCATAATAATAAATTGATTGCTGGACGCATTTTTAAAGCTTGGAAACACGCGTCATTAATTATAATCAGTTGTCAGAGGCGTTCAGTGCTGTTGACTTCTCTGTTTTCCAAATACAGTTCAATTCCAATAATTGCAGTTCTTATAACCGCGTGTTATATCTGGCAAAGTTCCAGCCAAAACCAGGAATGAGAAGTATGGCATTACATCTGTTGAATTGATTTTAATCATTTAATTGTATTGATTAAAAACAAGTCCTAAAATTTTCAATCGACCATTATTTACACTAAATTTAACACCTTTTCAATAAATAGCTGACTGTCTGCAAATTATAGTGTTCATATAATTTGTAAGTTCGGTTCCGTTAAGCTGATTTTTTTTTAAATTTTAGCAGCACATTTTAATCTTTACTTAAGGATTAATTTCAATTTTGAAACGATCCTGAGAATTTTTTCGGTAGTTTGAGACCCAAAAACCACTCCGATTAGGCCCATTTTAAACAGACTTCGTGCGGTGATGGATTTCAACATGTGGACCAAATTTCATTAAAATCGATTAACTCTTTCGAAATTTATTGCCCCCCAACAGACACACACACGCACACACATTTCCAAAAATGTTGCCAAGTTGATTAGAATGGTGTGAAACGTCGAGAAATTTTGGTCCGGCGGACGCCAATTAGTGATGTGAACCGGTTTTTGTTTACGAAAACCGAATATTTTTGAACTCACTTGTGTTTCATTAGTCGCGTCTCCGAACACCAAAGTCAGAACAATATGTGCCGTCATCCAGAAGAGCAAGTGGACACTGTCGATCACATCTGTTGTCTTACTCAAAATTACGACTTTTGCGATTAGTTATTTTCGGGTAGAAGTTTTGATTTTAATTAGGTAAACTTAAAAATGTCCAATGTTCGCCAATTTAGTGTATGTGCCATATATGTGGCAAATACACTAAAAACTCCCTGCAGCGCTCCTGCTGTACTCCGGCAGTATGTATGATGATAAATATTTATAACGCCCGACCTATGCGTGGATATGCGATGCGTGCTAGAGTATGTAGGAAAAAATTAGGTTAATTACAAGTTGACCGTCATTAAAAATCAATACAAAAAACCCAACCCTTGTAATCTGTTTGAATCAAGGGCTTGGTAAAGTCATTACGCACGAAAGAATGCCGTACTACAATATAATCAGAGTTAACATGTCTTGTAAACAGGACATTCAGTTGGGTGTGAACTGTGAAGCGGTGTTTATTGTTGACAAGCAGTAAATTATTTGTACAATGTACGTTTACTCTTCTGCTGTCATTCTCTGTGATAATATTATTAAAAACGATAATTGTTCATTTACCTGTCAAGCTATACGATGAAACGATAAAAAACTTTGTAAAAAAAATATTAGAGACATTAAAAAAAGTTATTAGTGTATTTGCCATAAGGCAACATACACTATTGGCGTCGGTCGGATGGCGGGACCTAGGGGTCGGACCAAAATTTCTCGACGTTTCATAACCTCCTAAACACTTTGGCACCATTTTTAAAAATGTTTATATATATATGTATATATATATTTATATATATATATACGTATATATATATATATATACGTATATATATATGTGTGCGGGCAATAACTTTCGAAAGAGTTAATTGATTTCAACTAAATTTGGCCCACGTGTTGAAATCCATCACCGCAAGAAGCCTATTTAAAATGGGCCTAATCGGGCCATCTTAAGGGTAGTTTTTAGGGGTTGAAAAATGTTTTTGGGCCCTAAAATACCGAAAAAATTCTCCGAATCGTTTCAAAATTGAAATTTAACCCTCTGGCAGTAATTAAAATGTGTCCCTAAAATTTTAATAAAATCGACCTTACAGGACCGGATTTAAAAATTTTAAGAAAGACTAGTTTGCAGATAGTGAATTATTTACTGAAAGGTGTATATAACTTGGTATAGAGGTTCGATTGATAATAATATTGCAATTAAGAAAATAAATGTTATTTTAAGGGGTGTATTAAGGAGTCAAATTTTTTATTTTGCCCAAAAACCAACATAAGTTCGCATAATAAAGCCACACTGCCTGTATTATCAAATACACTATATTGTCGGCAGGGTTTTGGCACTGCGACCCGGGTTTTATATTATAACGTCTATTTCAGGGGGTTGGACGCGTGGCCGGAGTTTCGACCAAATGTAATGTCGAATTTGCCATTTTTAGGATTCCGTACCTATACGATGGAACGATAAAACCTTGTAAATAAAATTATTGGAGACATTAAAAAAATTATCATATTATAATGTTTAATTCAGGGGATTTGAAATATGGTGGGAGTTTTGGACAAATGTAATGTCGAAGCCGCCATTTTTAGGGTTTCGTACAATATTATTTTTACTACTCTTTAGGGTTTTCCGCAGTATGGGACTCCCCGTGCGCGAGTTTGAGTCGTACTTGACCAAATTTTCATATATACCTAGTAATACTATCAGGATGTAAAATGAAATATGCTTATATGGTTTAAATTTCACTCACCAGATGTCAAATCCTAATAACATTTTATAGTTTTTTATCCAACGGGTAGCGAGCGAAGGGAGTGTGGGACGTATTTAATTAATTACAAGTCAAGTGCACCCGGACAAAGCCGGAAATGGCATATAAATCTGGTATAGGTAATTACATATTATAGCGAATCTAGTACATTTGTTTTAAATTTCCTCTAATATTTACAGCGACATGACTTTTGACGACAGAGGCTTCCCAATTGCAATAAAACGCCCATAAAATCACTGTTCAGTAGGAGTAGTGAACCGTTTTAACAGTAACACATTTTATTGCTGTTTTGCACAAATGTCAGTTAAAACTAATCGGTGCCCACACTTATGTTTTATTTCCTATTCAAAGATTCCGTTTATTGTTATGATATAAAATTTATTAGCGCATTGGAAAAACAAATTGTGCTCACCGTCTTTAGCTAGATATTGAACTAAGAGATATTTTATTACTTTTTCGTAGTATATTAAAAAAACTTCCAGCCAATTAGGCGACAGGACAATTCCGACTTCAAAAATGTTGACATTTGACTTTGACATATCTACACTAATATTATAAAGAGGAAATATTTGTATTTTTGTATGTTTGTAATGAATAAACTCAAAAACTACTGTGCCGATTTAAAAAATTCTTTCACCATTAGAAAGCTACATTCACCCTGAGTAACATAGGCTATACTTATTGCTAGAAAATATTAGGGATCCTTACTAAAACTTTAGTAACGTAACCCAAGGTGTAAAAAAAATGCCATAAAACATCTTTCGTCGCATGCGCTGCGGAAACTATTGATGATAGAACAAAAGTATGTTCTACAATATTAAAGAACATATCAATAACTACAAAAAACTTCGCGATACTATATATGTCCAACTATTATCGTTATGACACAATAACGACTTTTTACATTTTAATAATCTATATAGATAAAAGACGATGTATATGTAATCCATGGACTCCAATCGGGTAGACCATTTTTGATGAAATTTTCAGACAATCTTTAGATTAGCCCAGCGGATCAACAGATTTTTTTAAATTTCTTTTTGGGAAATAAAATTTTTCTTCGATTTTTGAACATTCACATAAAAGCGATTGAATTCGTGCAAATTCAATACACGTTGAGAATTTAATAATAATGATTCTCATCTTTTATATCCTATATATTACATTTACACCCGGGCGATAATTTTCAAAATAGTCATTTCATAAAACATCAAAGTAGGCTATACTAGCGACATCGGACACAACTTCTTAAAAGCTATAGTATTGTTAATAACTTTTGACAGTTAAATAACTGGAATACTTTTTTTAAATTATGGATTTTATTTCATCAATGTAGATCTTTAATGAAAATGTGAATATCAATTATCGCAATCACGCCATAAGAAAGACGACTTCTGCCGCACGTAGATAAGTACACGCACCATTTTTTTTTAATTCTAGCTTAACAAAACAACGTTCGTTTCAGTTAGTCAAATGTGCCGCCACTGTCGGATTTACTGTTCACGGCTTTGATAAGATATAAAATACTAATAGGTTTTGTGTACTCCGTCACTTTCGTAGTAGTATGTCTATGTGACGCGGTACTGTGCGTGATTGTTATGTCGCTGCTGCCGGATAAAAACAAGTGAAGGTGGTTTAAAACTGTTAACTGCGATCATCTATTCCTCTCTGTTAAGACAGAACGAAGGTCGCGCCTAACAATAAATTGTTTTTATGTGACGAATTAACAAACTATTGTTTTAATGTGTGGTAAATCGGTCTTTAGTTATGGTTCAGGATTACGTGTTGTAGCTTAAGTTATTTTAAAGCTTTTTTAGATGTCATATACATTACGTAAATTGATAAAGTGTATACATACGACATTTAGCATTAAGATAAAGTAAATTTAAAATTTAAAAAACCCCCGACACAAAAAAAAACCTATAAAAAGTTAAAAAATAAAATTTCTGGGTCTGGTCCTCTAACTTTATATTTAAATATTTAATTAGTAATATTTTGTTATTCAAGCGTCGTCGTGTCGGGGGACCTAGATAGAGTACTTATATTTAAATTGCATATTTTTTTATATCATTACTAAGCTTATTTTTATTTGTATTTTTTTTTGTATTTTATTTATTTCGCGGTCCCCCGACGCGACGACCCTTGAATCACAAAATATTATTATTTAAATATTAAAGCTAAAGGACCAGGCCCAGAAATTTTATTTTTTAACATTAGGTTTTTTTTGTGTCGGGGTTTTTTTAAATTTTAAATTTAATTTTTATATTAAAATTGTTAAACTTAGTTATAAAATACCCGTTATGCGTCTAAGATCCCTATCGCAGCTAAGAAAAGAGCTGATGATTTTGAAACGGCTGAACCGATTTTGATAAATTATGTCGTAAGAACCACCGCTAGAAAACCTGCTTTCAAATTAAAAAAATCGCATCCAAATCGGTTCACTCGTTTAAGAGCTACGGTGCCACAGACAGACACACACACACACACACATAGCGGTCAAACTTATAACACCCCTGTTTTTGCGTCGGGGGTTAATGATTGAATCAGAATGTTTTCTGAACAGAAATCGATATTAACAATATATAGATCTATAATTAATGTGATAAAAAGGTATAATTAAGGCTGTCGGAACGCTCTGAATTTTGTTTGTGCTGAGACCCAGCGGTAAGGGGCGAGGTAGGCAAAAGACATATTGTGGGTGTGACCTTCTTTAGCTCTGTCTTGCTCTAATCATCCGCACGTTTCAATTTTTGGCTGGTGTCAACTACGAGGCTAAAAAATGTTGTTGCAAGGGTGCCGCTGTCAATTGATTACTCTAAGTTTGGGAAATATTTTGAAGATTTAAAAAACTTTTCCGAAAAAGGAAGAGTCACTTTAGGTTTGTGATGGAACAGTTTTGTGAAATAAGTACGAATTAGGTCGTAGTATGACATTCAAAACGTGTGTTTTTTTGGCAAAATTAATGCCAACTTTTTTCTAGTAAATCGTACATAAATAACGAAAGTAGTCCATTAGAGACCTAGATTTGTCCTTTATCTTCCTTAAAGAGAAAGAATTTTTGCAGAATGTTGACGAATAACTCTACAATCAGTTGACAGCCGAAGCTCTATTTTGGGCTTAAATTCAGAGCGTTCCGACAGCCTTAACAATAAATCTTTCAAAATTACAAAAAAAAACTAACACATTTTCTTATTCTCTGTTCTGTTTCACTAATGCCTATTATTATCTACGTATTAAGATGACCTCGTTTAGTGCTTTCGTATAGCACAGGTACTTATTGGAACGTATCTCCCGCGTTAAGCGGGGTCTTAGTATATTTGTAATATTTGTGATATTTAGCTGGTGACCTCGTCTATCACTGTTCAGAACTAGATGCACATCAAACTCCTACTGTCTGTAATTTGATAGCTTCGATAGAAGCGGAATTTCCGTGGAGTACGTGCTATAAAGTCCGTCTTATGATTTTTCAAAGTGTTTTCAATGTATTAATTAATAAATCATATTTCATAATATAGTTCGAATGTCTGATTCACAGGTTATGTATTATATTTTACAACAATGGTTTATTTAATTATTGTTTTACGCTATCTAACGTGCGTCATTCCTATGATTATTTTTATCGACAAGTTTAAATATTAAAGGAAAAAATATAAACTTTGGCAGCTGCCATAAAATTAATTTTGTTCCGTATCGTAATGTCATACAGTTATGCAAAATATTTATTGGATTTGCAGGATCAAAAGATCATTAGATACACAGGATACCTCGTTAATGAATTACGTGAGCTGACAAACGTTCAATATTTTTATCAGCTGCTCAATATCAATTTAATTTTGACCCGCTAACCGATGTAGCTGAAATTTTGCACACATATGTAGTTCTGACGACAATACATTATGGTAACTAGCGGACCGACCCGATTTCGTCCGGGTGCTAATCGCACTTTTAAATTTTTTAGCGATTTAGAGGAACTTGTGTATACATGTGCAATTTCAATGATATACAAACTAGTTGACCGGCCCGACTTTATCCAGGTGCAAATTGCACTTTAAATTTTTACCCGTTAACTGATTTAGTTGAAATTTTGTACAGACGTGTAGTTCCGATGATTAAATTTTCACCAATTTCTCGTTTGAGTCGAAATTTTGCATACGTGTATAATTCTGATGTCAATACAATACAGCGTTGCCAGATTTTGGAACTTTTTGAGTGAAAAAAGCGGGATTCTTTCGTCGAAAGCGGGACATAGTAAAAAAACGTATATAATCAGAAGTTTTTAAATATTTATCTTTTTATTTGAGTTCAAATTACGTTTACGTGACAATAGATAGCAAAAATAGCCATAGAAAATGTATTTTAATAAAAATATGATATTTTAAATCAGATTTACCCTATCGTTAAATAGTTGAGTCTTATTCGTCTTCTGAATAAAAAAAATAAAAAAAACAGAAATAAAAATCAAAAAAGTTTTATTCACTGAAAAAATATGGCGTTTCAAACAATAGTCTGAGGAGTGAGTGTTACAAATTGCAACTTACAATAAGAGAATAATTATTTACGCACGGTCGAGTTATCCCCGAAAAGCGGGACTGAGCCTGTCCCGCGCGGGACATTTAATTTTGATTTAAAAATCGGAACGTCTGGCAACGCTGATACAATATTAACTAGCTAACCGGGCCCGGCTTCGCCTGAGTAGTAATTGTGCGTAGGACTTTTTTAATTTTTATTATATCAATTATTATTATTGCATAATAACATAAAATCAAGAGCCGTTTAAGATAAAAGACGAAGAGGTTAAACTCTTAAGTATAGTTATAATATTATATACCTAGTTATTTTAATTAATGCCTAGTATATTATAGTTAACTGTAAAAACGCTAGGTAGAGATGCTGGTATAATAACAATGTATAGAATTCATTATTGCTTTCCAATTCGTCGTTACATGCAACAGTTTAATTGTGCAATTATATCTATTTAAAATAATTATATAGATGTCCTGCCGTGAGATGGCAAGCCTGTTTGTTCTTATTATGCAAATTACATTTGACACCGATAAAAATGTTGTACGCTTATGGTAATTAGACTACGCTAGTGTTATCAGCCGTTTACATTAAGGATCAGTATTCTACAATCTTTCATTTACTTTCACCTGTCCTGGTGTCTGTCTGTCTGTTTGTAATCAAATCTTGCAAATTAAATTTGACGGACTTCCCGGTTTCCGATTGAGCTGAAATTTTGCACACACCTTTCGTTCTGAAGACAATACAATATGTTACATTGAATATTATGGTCGATTCCGTATGGCCGCCACTATAAAATTCTTTACAACCCACTCCACATGGGTATCAAATGAAAGGATAATACAAGTAGAACAGTGTGACTTCATTTCAAAATGGCGACCGACACAAAATGGCGGATCATCTATTTCTTTACAACCCCCTTGATATGGGTATCAAATGAGAGGGTATGCCAAGTAAACTGACATTATTTAAAATTCAACATAATGGCAAAAAACGTAACTAAATGAAAATTGAAATATTGATAAAAAAAATTTAAATAAGGGGACATTCCACGTGAAGCGGACATAAGAAAAAAAGTGACATCTTGAATTTCGCTCATATTCAGGTTAATTATAATCCTTGAGGACATGAATGTACACATTCATTTTTTTTCTTATATGAGACTCGGTTGTGAAGTTATGGATTACGAAAGATTGCACCAACTATGAAGTAGGCATTTTTTGGATAAAGCTGCTGGGATTACTAAGTAAATGAAAAAAATATTTTATGTAGTGATTTATCGAGAAAAAATACGCACTATCCAAAAAATGTCTACTTCATAGTTGATGCATCGTAATCCATAACTTCACAACCGAGTCTTATAAAAGAAAAAAAATGAATGTGTACATTCATGTCCTCAAGGACTATAATCAACCCGAATATGAGCGAAATTCAAGATGTCACTTTTTTTCTTATGTTCGCTTCACGTGGAATGCCCCTAAGGACAAGCTTTATTGCAGTGAAATTTTTAGTAATTTCAGTGCATAATTATAAAAGCGTGGGTTGTAAGTTCTATGGTAGTTACGGTCAACGCTGTCGAACGATTAATTATTCTATAGTTGAAATGCATTCCTCTAAATGCCTGAGAACGTTACATTATTGTTAATACAAAACGTCACGTGTGAATTATCGAACAACCCATTCTTGCTTTCGTATTTAAGTATGTCTCTTTCTTGCCCGCAGTTTTTTGGTCTGGTTATCGCGCAGCGCAGGCGCACTCCATATCCACAACGCATTGGTCCAAATACATTTTGTATTTGAAGTTTCATAATTTACCAATTTATTTGATAAAACATTAAATTCCAAGTACATTCGTCCAAGTTTAATTAATTAAACTATTAAGACTGTCGGAACGCTCTGAATTTAAACTAAAAATAGGACTTATTCGTCAACATTTTGCAAAAGTTATTTCTCTTTAAGAAAGATAAAGAACAAATCTAGGTCTCAAATGGAGTACTTTTGTAATTTATATACGATTTTGTAGAAAAAAGCTGGCATTAATTGTGCCAAAAAACACGTTTTCAATGTCACACTACGACCTTATATTCGTACTTATTTCACAAAATTGTTCTATCACAAACCTAAAGTGACTCTTCCTTTGTCGGAAAAGTTTTTTAAATCTTCAAAATATTTCCAAAATTTAGAGTAATCAACTGACAGCGGCACCCTTGCAGCAGCATTTTATAGCCTCGTAGTATGGCTTAAATTAGATTTTAGCCTGTAGGAAGAAAAATAAAAACTTCGACATTTGAATATAGAGGTAAAGATGGAGCAATGTTTGTTCGTCATCTGTAACGCATAGGTAAATGTACGATTTCTGTAACCATATGGTCAGAAAGATTCGTGTTGTTAAGAACGGAAAAAAAATAAAATCTCAACCAGACGGTAATATATTTTGTGGCACGCATTGACTTCTTCAGTCCAGCGCGCTGCAAAGCTTCGGCCTTCCAATTGCAGCTTGTTCAGTTCATTATCACTACACCGCGCCTATTTCTTTAAATATTGTAACTGGATAAATCGTATTGAATAACCTACAACCTGTCAGTATATATGTGAGTTAGTGATGTAACATGGTTTTTTATTATAGTAACCATTCTAGCCGGATAATTTACCGGTTAATTATCCGGCTATCTATGAAACAAAATGGTGACTTCCGGTTTCTGTTTTCCAGAACAATAAAAAATAAAACAATAGAGCAACTTTTAATAAATTAATATAATATAACAATAATAATAATATTATAATATAATAAAATATTAGACAAAAAAACTTTTATAAAGACAAGCTTTTATTGTAGTGTACTTAAAAGGATAAAAATAATTTTTAATAATTTAAGTTCATAATTATAAAAGCGTGGGTTGCAAGCTTTATGATAGTCGCGACCCACGCTTTTATAATTATGTATCAACAGAAATTATTAAAAATTATTTTTATCTTTTTTAATACGCTGCAATAAAAGCTTGTCTTTATATGTTTCATGTTTGATTGCCATATTGGATTTTAAATAACGTCACGCAGTTTACTGTATTCTGCTTGTCATACCCTCTCATTTGATACCCATATCAAGGCGGTTGTAGAGAAATAGATGATCCGCCATTTTGAATTTAGAATAAATCACACTGCTGATTGTATTCTACTTGTCATACACTTTCATCTGATACCCATGTGTCGGGTGTTGTAAAGAAGAAGGTAGTCAGTCATTTTGTGATGGCGCCAACTTGGATCTACCATAATATTCAATGTATTGTATTGTCTTCAGAAACAAAGGTGGGCGCAAAATTTCAGCTCAATCGAACAACGGTAAGTGGGTCAAATTCAACTTGTAAGATTCGATTACAAATCCACAAACAGACATCAGGACAAGTGAAACTAAATAAAAGCTTGTAATAAAGTATTTATTATATTATATTGGTTTATAAAAATAAAATTAAAATCTTGACACAAAAGCTTGTATTTAGCATTTAGTTTGACGGCCAAGTTGATCAGCTAACGCAACGCCAGAGTATTTAATGAAGTACGTATTTTGTAAATCGATGCCAAACATTAAACACCTTACATCTATTATATATATAATATATATATCACTGACCGCGCCTCTCTCCTGATTTTATATTTCCACAACTATAAAATGCACCATTGCAATATTTGTCTGTATTTTTATGTAACTTAATCCGTTTTCATTGTCAGTAATTGTCAGACTTTACATTTTATGCAAACGAATAGCTTAAATCATTTGTGTAGGCACAGAAAACTGGGAAAGAGCAGAATAGAGTTTTAGAGCTATATTTATATTTATTAATTATTATTTGACTTGCCAAGCAATCACCTTAAAGGTTTATTGGATTAGCCAAGAACCGCAATATCCATTGTACCATGTGCTAGATGAAGATAACATTGAAATCGACTCAAGATGGTTGACTGACAGAAAATGATTTTACGACCTCAGTAACATTTACTTTACAATTCAAAACATCATAACGACATTACAGTAACATTTACATAATTTTAAATTTGTATAATTTGGATCATTTATGTATTTTTGAATATGAAAATGATTATCTGTCATCGATATTTCTTTTTAAACTTGTTATTATTGAAGTTTAACTTCTTTAGCGACGTATCTGTTTGAAAAAAAGTAAAAATCGAGGGGAAGTAGAATTGTCCCCGAAAGGGGAAGTTAGTTTGTCTCCTAAATTATATGAAACTGACAAGGACAGAAGTTTATAGTGTGTTGCTAAGTATGTGTAAATATTATTAATTAGTTTCACCTAAAAAAAATTAAACTTGGCAATAAAATTAGGGAATAAAATTAAAAACTAAAGAAGTTAAACTTTTTGTGTGAGCTTATGAGGGTGAGGCTCATTATATTTTTTTTTTCCCAAGCTACGTAAACTTTCATATATTTTAAATTGAATCGTTTGCTGCCTCAAAATGGTGAATGATTCCGGTACTTTGTCAATCTAGAGCAGTGGTTCCCAACCAGTGGTTCGCGGACCATTACCATTAAATGGGAATTTTAAAAGCGATATGCGTTGAACGAGATCGGGAGAATATATCCGTACTGATGACTATGATAATAAAAAATATGTTTTAAAAAAACTGTTTCACTACTTAAACACCTTTGAATTAAAACTGGTAAGGGATATAGCGTGGGTGGTCCGTACTGATTTAATTTTAGGCTGAGTGGTCCGCAAACGTGTACAGGCTGGGAACCACTGGTTTAGAGGCTTTAAAATCACCTAAAATATACTTCGTTTTATTGAGTTTACATGTTTTGATTAAATGTTTTCAGTATCGATTGTTTTTGCGCTAATGTTCTTTGTTGTTGGTTTTCTGTTAAATAGACTCATTAGGAACGGTTTTATGAACGATTACCAGCAGAATTACCACGTAAAATATTGTAGTTATTCTACCTTCTATTTTGAGTTGTCACTAAAATCATGTAAAACTAAAAATATATATATTTTGCTGATATTATGTAAACCCACGCCTTTTTGTCTAATACCTATAATCAACAAATTGCTTGGCTATTGACCTTGACTAACTGGTGGTCTGTTTACTTAAGCCTCTGTTTTCGGTGTGAACGGACCTTTACGCATGAACGTTGAACAATCATTATAATCTTCTTTTGCACATTAATTGCCGCAGTAAGTGCACTTTTTCTCTAACGTTTCACGCCATCGCCTTCTTGTTTATCGCAACACTTAATTTATCTGATCATTTGTAGATAAGCGGAGATTTCAATTCTGAGTACGCACATATTTTCAAATAATTTTTCTCGCTCGTTAAACAAGATTTATAGGATCAGGTCTTCGTGTCCGTTCGTATATGTCAATAAAGCGATAAAACGATAAAACAGCAGTCGCGATCGGAATCGACCTGGCGACCATCAGGTTGTAAGCCGTGCACTTACGTCTCGCGTCTGCATTGAGTGTTATGTCTGACTATGTATAAATGATATTTATTATAATGATATGGCAACATTCGAGCGACTCAGTGGAACGCCTTTGCATTTTAACTATCGGCCTTGTCTTCGTTTGGAAATTATTGGACGTTTGCGAGTGCTAACTCAGCTCACTCAAGCTCGATTCGCAATTGTTTTCTAGACCACCACTTCGATCCACGTATGATTTTAAGTTTTTCGAGGCATAGGGTTTATTGATGTCCAACGGAATACATTTTACCATTCCAACCCACTAGTGATAAATTTGAAAATTTAGTAATTTTTTTAAGGTTCTGTACCTTAAAAGGAACCCTTATAGGTTCACTTCGTTGTCTGTCTGTTTGTCTGTCAAGACACTTTTTCTCAGAAACGCGTGGAGGTATAAGTTGAAATTAATATCAAATGCTCAGGTCTGCGATCCCTTGGAACACATCAAACATCACGAGATTTCGAATTACGGGAAGACAGATACATTTTTTTATGTTTTTAGGGTTCCGTCCCTCAAAAGGACCTTAATATAGGAATACTTCGTTGTCCGTCTGTCTGTCAAGACCTTTTTCCTCAGAAACGCGTGGAGGTATCAAGTTGAAATTAATCTGAAATACTCAGGTGTGCAATCCCTTGGAGTTGTGAAAAAACCGAACGCAACCAAAAGATAAGGTCGTTTATGCCGCATATTTTGATACTCGCAAGGGAATCAAACCCTATAGGGTACATCCCGTTGACTTAATAAAGGGAAAAATCCGAAGCCGTAAATTTGTGTAGTTACATCACCAAGAACAATTGTTTTTTCTATAAACGTCAAAATATTGCATACTAGCGACATCGGACGGAATCTCTTAAAATCTGTTAGTTCGGGCAATTCAGCGTCTTAGTGTGTATTTCAATGGCCGCTATAACAACAAATAATAAAACTTAAAAAATAATTCATCTTTAAAGTTCACATCATTGTTTCTTTTTAGTAAATTATTTAATCCATAAGGTTTAATATTTTTATTATATGATTATTAATTACAAAAATTAATTTTTTCAGACCTTGAAAAAGTCTTGATTGAATAAAGACGAAACGTTGCAATCAATGAGTGTTTAATTGATTTATTTTTATTTCAATTACCCGCGAAACTTATTTCTATTTTAAAAAAATAAGTTAATAAATATTGTACGATGGAACGGAACCCTTCGTGTGCGAGTCCGACTCGCACTTGGTCACTTTTTTTTAATTCAAAAGCCCAAATATCTTTGTCTACATCTAATTGAACCGTAGCGAAAGGCTTTCTATACGAGGTATGACATTATGTTAAGAACTGGTTGTGAATCGGTCTGATCATTTTTCAGGCGAACGTACTTTTACAAACGTCCATGTAGTTTTTCGGGTGGGCGCCACGCTATGCTCATTCGAGATACGACGTATCTGTATATAAAAAGACGCCCCCTCTATATAAAACTTACACGCTACGCCTCTGGGCAGCAAACGTGCGGATTGAACAGAAGACTTCTCTGATGTTTTTCAGCCGTTCAGACAATATTAAGTTGAAGACTTATGCACTGTAAATAATTGATTTTTAATAAAATTATTATTCAAGGGTTTATTTGAACTTTAACGGGATCTATCACGGTTGGCTTCATCCCCATGTAATGCTTAAATTGATGCTGAACAACATTTATTCGCTCCGAAACTACTGGACCGATTGAGTTGAAATTTGGTACACATATGTAAGTCGTTGATCCAAAGACGGACGTGTAACGTAAATAAATGAATTTTAAACATGAGAGCCACTTTTGGGGGGTATTATTAGAAAAAAAAAAGTTTTGCTAACTATATCGTGTGACATATCAAATGAAAGAACTTGTTGTAAGAAACTCAAATATATATTTTTTATAATTTTAAATTAAATCGTTTTAAAGATATTTAAGGAAATAGATGAAAATTGACCATCCTCCCCTTATTTCCGAAACTTATGATACTAAAATTTTGAAAAAATAGGGAATGTCGGATTTCATCCATAGTTTACAGGAAAACCTAAACGAAAATCTTAAGTCTTAAAGTCCTCATTGAAAACGTAGTACTGAACCCTCTTTCACTACACACTGCCTACTTTACGTGCGTGTTGGCATTTTACTCGTGAATATCTGTGTAAGTCTTAAAGTTTTCACGGAAAATTGAATGGTGCGGAACCCTCTCTGCGCGAGTTTTGCTTACACTTAAGCGGTTTTTTTTTTAATAATGTCAGTTTATTCAGAATTAAACTTCATATTTATTTTATTGTTAATTAATATTTGATATCTTTTATCGATTAATTTTTGATACCCACTCGTCAGACAATTTGTTTCAATTATCACTCTCGAAATTGACTCTTATGTAACCCATGTTCGTTTTTCTTGTGTTCAAAAATGTTTAAGACGGTACTGCAGATCACAAACTTATTACAAGTGAAGTGTTTAACTCACATGAAAGCATTAAGCAATATAAAAATGATGAAGGTTCACAGGCGGCTAAGAATAGAATTCAAATGGTATTTCCGGAATGGTTTGCTGATTTTTTGTGCCTTCTAAAAACTGTTTGGTATTTATTTTTTTTAGACCATGCGTTAAAATATACAAGAACTAGATTGACACACAAGGGCGTCGCCAGCCTTTGAGCCAGAGGGGGGCAGAAGGATGAGAAAAAAACAAAAAATTCAGATTTTTGAGGGTTAAAATATTGAATATTAACACATTTATTGAATCCTTAAATTTGATTTTAGTTTCAGATTGATTCTGCTGAACGCTACATTTTATTTCTTACTTATTTTGTGACATTAGGCAGGAAAACTTATAACTTAAAAAAATCCCGAACCTCTAGGGAGGGGCAGCTGCCCCTACCTGCCCCCCCTTGGCGACGCCCCTGTAGACACACACACATATTTTACTGTTTTGTATCTGGAAGAATTTGGACAACACTCGATCATTAACATTGGTGAATTTACCAAATTATCACGTATTTATTTTTTAAACTTTAGTATCACATTATCTTAAAAGCTATTAGTTCATGCATTTCTGCACCTTAGTGTGTGTTACTATGACCGCTATAAAAACAAATAATAAAAATAAAGTTAATAATTATTGTACGGTGGTACGGAACCTTTCGCGTGCGAGTCCGATTCGCACTTGACCATAGGTTTTTTAAGTTTTCCTACGCGTCTGGCTGATTTAACAGCCGAAATAACATTTTTTCGTATACCTTTTCCGGACACAATGTACTGTTATTCTTGTATTTTAACATCTATGGTTTTGTCTATTGATCTGGAATAATTTCTGTGACATAATTGTTATCCAAAAGCAGATTATATACGCTATGCTATGGAAGGCATTATTAAATACGAGTGACAAAGACGCAGCATACGCGTTATTGACGTGTTCGACTACGAGATGAATAATGCAGTGCTTTTGCAGACACAAACAAAATTTACAAATTATTTATTTGATTTTGACACGTTCAGACAGAAGGATTTGCATTTCTGCAAAAAAGTGTTGTTAGATAAAATGTGGAAACCGGTTGATGTGTGGACCAACCCTAAAACTTCCCGCTATGTGTTGAACACGTTACAATAAGTTGATACTATTGTGTTCGTATTTTTAATTTTATTTTTATATATTTGTTTATGTGGGTGGTTGTATTATTTTTAGAGTTTTATCATTGAATAACATATTAAAGAAGATTATAAAAGGCAAAATTGTTACAACCCATCTAATTTCAAAATTTTATCATTATTAAAAAGGAATTTTTTTTATTGGAATAAGTATTAATAAATACGAAATTTCGGTAAAAACATTTTCGTGCCGTATCTTGTAAATTAAGCTTTATATAAAAAATCCATTGGTGTCAAGAATTTCTTTAATAAAATGCGTTAATTTTGGTAACATGTAAATTTTTCCTAGTTTTTTTATACAGTAGTAATAAAATATATACATATTGCCATTAAAATCTATGATTTGAGAGACTTCAGTGGTCTGTCAGGCGGGTAACCCAAAATAATTGAATTGATTATAACTCATGTCCCTATTTTTAATATTTTGACATTATTGAAAACGTTTGCCAACTCTAGTTTTCCGAAATTTGCTTCATGACAACATTGCTTCAAAGCTTGTAGTCTGCAGTTTTCTGAAAAAAAGTATGCATTTCTATGTAATATTATATTAATTATTCTGACTTCAAATGGTTGTTTGTCAGACAGGGATTACGTTTGATGCTATATTCAGTTATTTATTATTAATGAACTATATATACGCATAGATAGAAGGATAGACTTTGTTCATAGACGGAAGAAGAGTTATGCTTTTTGCGCGTATCTATGTATGTAATATTCTTTATTATCTCGTATCATTCAAACGGCTGGACGGATTTCTAAAATTAAGGTATCGTTGGATTTGTCTCGGAAAATGACTTAGGACAGGTGACGTAAAAAAAAATTGAATGGCGGATTTTAGGTGCTATAATATGCGACTCGATTTTTTTTTTCTCCAAATGAATCCAATAGTGAATAGGTTATCAAAATGAAGAATATTGAAAGATGATTACAAAAATATATACAACTTATATGTTTAAATGTAATTTGGAAAGGTAAATTGCAAAATGAAATTATTAATTGAACCATTCTGCGATACTTTTACGTCGAAAGTGTCAAGACTGAAACTATTGGGCATTTACAAAAGAAAACTATCATGAAAAAACCTATGTCGTTTCACTCAATCGCAGAAAGCATTCGATGAGTTTTGGATTCGGTAATTGGCAAAAGTCTTGATAATGGCAAAGCAATTCGGCAAGTTCAAAGACAGATCGTTAAAGGTGCAAATATTATACAATTAATTTATGTATAAAAGATTACTGCTGCTGTTAGTTAGCAGCGGGGTTTAATTAGAGACGGGATATTTCGATTGAACATTATCGAACTATTCGATTATTAAAATAACACGAGATGTCTCGAGAGATTATAGAAAATCATTCGAACGATTTTTATAGCTACGAGTTACGACCTATAATACAATCTCCAGTAATAAATTTTATTATACTACGTTTTTTCTTCTCTTTGAAACGTTGCATTACTTGTTTTTTATCTGCCTGTGTTCTATGAAGCATTGTATGTAGGTGTCTCTTTCAAAACTGATAATCGAAATCGCGAACAAATTCGTTCGAGAATTGAAACATTCATTCATTCACATCTCCTATTATTATAAAGCATGAAGGAATCATTTCAAATGAATCATTCGAATAGCAGTCCTTCGATGATTAAAATCATCGATTATTCCCAACTCCAGGTTTAATAAAGATGCGCGGTCAGACAAATTATCTGCAGCTTGCATTAGACTGCAAAGCCGTCAGGCATGGTAATGTGCAAGACAAAGATGGCACGATGTCATTATATTCATTAGCATATATGCACTACAAGGCCGATTATGTTTGAAAACTAATTGAGTTAATGTAGCTTTCCTATAACGTCGTTTTACATTGCTTGTTTTTTTTTAGGGTTCCGTAATCCGTATCCAAAGAGTCTAAACGAAGATCTATTATTGTGACAACTCTGCCTGTCTGTCAGGGGTTTCTAGCTAGTAAACGGGGATATGGTAGAAAGTTGGATTTTTTATAGAATTATAGCGGCCCGGTCCGACTTCGCACGGGTAGCACTAATTATCTATAGTCATAAAAGATGAGAATCATTATCATAAAATTCTCAACGTGTATTGAATTTGCGCGAATTTAATTGTGAATGTTCAAAAAACAAAGAGAAATCATAATTGCCAAAGTCTAGTAATACGAAATTTATGTCTAACATAAAATATTCTATTCGTACTTAAAAAGCAGCTCTATATCAAATGTCAAAAACTTTCAGCCAAAAACATACAGCGTTCCTTGGTCCAAAACTATACAACTGCATACCGGTTGAATTCAAACAAATTCGAAACATTAAAACGTTCAATAAAAAATATTCAGGTGGTTATGTGACAACACAGATTCTCAGGTCATTTACAATATCCTCAACTAACCAACAACTAAATTTTTCTTTGTAGTTATTATTATTATAATTTTTCTATTCATTACTCTTTTTTATTTTTATTTTCCCCTCTTTATTTATTTTTTTTTCTTAAATAACTCACTCTCGCGCACGTCTAGCTCAGTCTATTCCAACCCTGGAACTGGCAATAGCCAAGTTGGGTTGTTGGAAAATTCCATATATTTTTTAAACATAATGTGATTTATTTTATTAGGTACTAATTTTGTATCTCTGTTTTCTGTTTTTTTTTTCCCCGAGGAGGAATAAATTTATTATTATTATTATTATTATAAGTGCATTTCCGTTATCCTATGAAAATGAAAAATAGTGTAATTAATAAAAAACACTGTGATCACCGATTTATCATTATTTTTGGTTACGTTAAAAACGTTCTATATAGTCGGCAAGAGTACGTTGTTAAAAATGATTGACAGAGACGCTTGTAAAAATTTAACAAATATGTTTTGCACATGTGTTAAATAGAGACAGTTGTATATATTGCTATTTGTTAGAGAACGATAGAAGTATAGTAACTGAAACATTTAAAGCTAATGCAGCCAGATAGATACTTTTTTGTGTAGGTGTAAAAAAGATAAAATGCGACACTTGTATACAAGTGTCGACTATACGAGTCGATGTATACAAGTGTATTAAATGTCAATGCTTGTGCGCTGGCGTGAACGCAACAAAGATAGAAAATCTGACTAACACGAGTGTGAACGGTTAGATGCATAGCGAGTTTAATAAGGTTGCACCTACACTGACTTCGTATCTCTGCGGATCCGATGTTGGCCGACGTCAGACGACATCGGATCGGGGGAAATACGAATCCAATGCAGATACAGCCTAAAATCGTAACAGACGATTGTTCACTAAAATAAATTTTGAAATCATTTTTTTAATTTGGGCCCCACAATCAAAATTCGTTTGCGCAAAGATTATCGTCAATAAAGCTGACTCTTCGATGCGGTATAGTTTTACTTTGTATTTATAGATAACACGTCTCATTTCTCTACTACAATGAAGTATAACTTCTACCTCGCGTACATAAGTACATGCACCACTTGTGACAATTTTTATTCCACTGAACAAATGTTTTTTTATTCAAATTTAGAAAATATCGGGCACAATTAGCATATTCACAGTCGTGTATAGCTGTGTAAGAAAGACAGGTTCGGTTGCATTTATTGAATAAGTGTGACAAGGAGAACGCGCTAAAAACAAATGATAATTGCACACAAGTCAGTGATTTAAACGGGCGCGCAAGTGAGACGAGACGTGAGAGAGCGTAGCGTTCGCACGTGGGTTTGACAGAGAGAAGACATACGATGTGGATCTTGTCCTAGTGGGCGATCCATATATTCCATGAAAAACACCTCACCACATGGTCGAGATAAATACACTTGCAAATTCACGTGGGTTTCGAATATATATATTTTCCATTATAATATCATATCTTTTGCATGCGCTCAACTTTTCTCTTTTTAAACACTTTTAATTTATTTACATTTTTTTCCCTTGCCTTCCATCTCTCACGCGCGTTGCTAAACCCGTGGCTGCAACATTTCTGTTTCGTATCTCACCAATGGCAGTAGATTATATTCTTTCTGTCTGCAAAACACATGAGAGTTAAGTGATTGTTTTCTAAGACAAGTGACAGTCGGACAGTGTTGAATTTTGGCGAATGTTGATCTATAGACATTAAAATAATTGTGCGTGATTTTATTTTCTTAATATTTGTGTAATTTTAGAAATTATATTTTTTTTGTTTTATTGTTGTATGAACGTTTTATTGTGTTCGGTATTTTGAACGTGGGTGTTCTGTGATTTAACAGAAAAAGTTTTTGCGACTTGTTTTTAAAATGTTAATGTTTAAAATTATGTACTTGTTTAATGTTACACATTTGCCATTTTATTATGATTTTTTTTCGTTTTTTATAGTTTTTATTAAGTGTTTAATCTTTTTGTTAACAGTTTTTTCTTCCTATTCATATTACATGAAATTCTTATCTATGGTAATATGTTTAGTAAATTTTATGTAGGCAATTTCTATAAAAAATTCAATTCGTTGTTGATATTTAAAACTAAATAAAACTAATTTAAAAATATACATTCATTAAGTGTTTGGCACTTTCATCTTTGTATTTTTAGAACAGAAATAATTGGGTTTTAGATTTTAATTTTTTTAGATCGATGTCATTTGATTGATATTTTTGTGAATACCCTGATGACGCTTCCTAATGGCCTATAAGTAATTTAGTGAACGAAACGGGTACACATATTTTTTTGGTATTTTTAGGGATAAAATTATTATCATTTTTTCTTGTTCACGAATAGCGATTCATTCTATCTCTTTTATAAATAGTATTTGTTCAAATTAATATTAATCTTGCAATTACTAGTCTGCTTTCTGGTGATATCTTAAAAATTACGGTTACTGAGTACCAGCTGTCCAATATGCTCCCTTTTTAATTCGCATAGCTCTATTTTACGATTTCAATGTGAGTGTGCATGTAAAATGCATTTACTCGTATTTCGATAATCTCTAATTTCTATGAAAAATCTTATTCAATCTTTGATGGTAATGCTTCAAAATAAACTAGAAATATGTACCATTCTTCCCTTATGACTTTTAACCAAGTTTTAACAGTTTATTTAAATAAAATAAACGAGAAAATTAGCATGAGTTTTATGCAAGTTTTTGTTCAGAAAAAATTAATTTTGAAAAAAAAATATTGAACAAACCAAATTTATCAGTATTTTTTACATATGTTCGTAAAGAAAAAACTTCAAAATGTTAATTTGCCTTCCCGTAATTCGAAATCTTTTGACGCTGTAAATAAATATTGCCAAATATCACGTTTTTTAATTCGTTTTTATAGAGCAAAAACATATGTTCTTAGAAATTTTTAAGTAGCAAGCCAAATTTTGTGGAGGTTAATACTTAATCACAGCTAATAAAAACAGTAATTAAGTGAACTTTTCGACCGCAGTTCAAGATTTCCCGAGAGTATATTTTACGATCTGAAGAATCAAGTCACCTTAAAACATTTATTTTACACAATATATTGTATTCACTAAACGCGACATTACAGAAGTGTTTTCTTCTACATAGTTTGTATTTACCAACGCTTTAGTATTTTCAAGTGATGGATTACACACATTTAAATATTATTCCTACTGACTATATAGTGTTTTGAAATGTTTTCCAAGTTTTAGTATTAGATAAAACATATAGGGATGAGATATAGTGATTCGTTACAAATATAATTGTGAACAATATAACCCTGAAACGTCTTATTCTTATGTGACCACTTCAAAAAATCGATTTTATTTTTTTTTTTTCATATTTCAATAGTACCTAAAACCTATCGAAAATATGCTGTGAAAAATAGAGACCGAAATTCCTAGTTTTAAACAAATTACAACTCATAGTCGCCGACGAGGCGTATATAGTCTAAAACTGTCATGGTCCTAAAAAAAAAAGTATTCAACCGATTGCTTTGAAATTTATATATGTTCTTCTACTCATTAATGGTTATCGTCCGTACCAAAATTGCTTATTTTCGAAAATATTTTCTTATTTTTTTAAACGCTTTTTAACAGAAAAATTAACAAAAAACACAAACTTTTTTCTACAGTCCGCCATTTTTTTTTTTTTTAATGAAATTGATTAATTTTGGTAGGGACGATAGCGACATCCCTACTGAACAATGATCCATTCGATTTCTTCATTTCAGACAACATGAACAGCCGCTATTACCATGACCAGTGACCTGCTTTTTTTTTAGTGTCTAATTTAATTTAAAAAAAAAAAATATATATAACAAAATGTAAAATAAGAGAAAAAAAATGTTTTTATACAGTTTAAGGTACAAACAAAAACATATAAAAAAAATAAAATGATTGACTGTTATTGTCGTCTAAAAAAAAATTCCCTAAAAAGAGGTAAAATGTATGCGTTCACATAAGAATACCCCCTTAAATTTCTTGAATGAGGCTCTTGAATTGACAAGCAGTATACATAATAGATTGGTTTAACTGATATTATAGGCGTGTTTGGTGTCGTGCTCCAATAAAAAAGTATTGAGTATTGACACTTGCGTTTGTTATACAAAAGTGTAACCATGGATTTTATACCTAACGTACACTTTTCAATATAAATTTCACCGAGTTATATTCTACACTATACGAATATACCAAACACACCTTTTAATAACTGAAAAAATTGGGGGCCAAATAGTGATTTATGAAACCATTTTTAGGTTGGTTCAAGTTCATAATTACTCCTAAAATGGTAATTGAAAATCGCAAACATCAGTTGTCGGTTTATATCTACATACATACGTCCGAACTCTACAGATCGCATTTTTTTACTGATCACAATCGTAATTGAATATCATGAATAACAGTTGTCGGTTGGTTTGTAGATGCGTCCGAGCTGTACAGATCGCACGTTTTGACGGATTGCCTTCGTTTATTTCATAATACCTGCGAGTCAAATGGACTTTAATTGACATTTTTATTAAATGTAAATATCGATCGCGTGTTATTGTTGCGTAAATGAACGAGCGTAACGCGTTGTTCTTAAGAAGGGCCTGCTCTAAACGTTAATGGAAGTGCCATCCATTTTGTAGGCAGGCATGGCTGCTGTTTAAACATAGCTCGATGATTTACCACTTGTCAGATTAACGCTTAATGTTCTTTAAGTAGTCTGGTACACCGTAATGCGTACAGTACCTTCCACTTCTTCTGTCATCTAACACTTATTGACTAATTGACCAGTTATCATTAATGTACTTCCACAGCTATCCGATTATTTATCATTTTAAAAATATTCGGTTTATGCTGTTAATTTAATATCATGGGTAACATTCCGATAAGAAGATTTATGTCACGTTTCATCGACGACATCTTATTCTCGTTAATATGATGATCATTTCAGTCATTCGCTGTAGGGATGTCAGAAGTGCCAAAAAGTATCGATATTTTCAAGTATCGATATCGGTACCGATATATTTTTTAAAAAATATCGATATATCGGTATAATTTTAAAGAGAACATTGGCCCTCGAAGAAATTTAGTATACATATTGGCTAGCTTAATATATTCTCAAATAGCAATTAACGGACATTATTTCTAATAAATCTAGTAAATAATTATCTGAAATCAAAAACGATAAGAATTTAATCTCTACAGTTATCGGCTCCTAAATGTATTAGACGTTTGATTAATAAACAGAGATTAATCGAACACTTAATGAAGCCAGGGATGGCGAACATATGGCATCCGTGCCAGAGGTGACATTCGGCAGAAAATTGTTGGTACAGCATGAATTGAGGTGTAAATCGAAATAATTAAAAATATTCTAGATGTTGTAGAAATGAAATGAAATATTGCATGAGTAGCTATTTTGACTGTTTCTTATTCCGAAAATATCGAAAAATCCGGTGAAAAAGAAACGTGTTTTACATGTGCTTTATTCACTGTTGTTGTTTTTGGAACGCACTTAAAGTATGTTCCAAAAACATATGTAAAAACACATCTTTCTTTTTCAGTGGAGTTTTCGATATTTTCGAAATAATTAAACGGTCATAGTCAGTCGCGATAGTACATACAAGTGTTGCTAATGTTAAAAAATATCGGTTTTCGATACTTGGAATTTTATATCGATATATCGAAATATTAAATATCGGCCAAAAATATCGATATATCAAATAAAAAATATCGATATATCGATATTTTTTCGACATCCCTAATTTGCTGTTCGTACTTTGTAAACAAGTCGTGAGATGAGTCGTATATTGTGGCTCTGCACTTGATGTCCACACGACCAACTTCTAAGTATGAACAATATTGATTATTAAATTTAACAAATTAGACTTGAGAAATCTTTACGAAAGAAAAATATAAATTGTAAATGCTTTTCCGCGATCGACTTCCACAGCTCCCGCGATCGATCGTTTGAACAACCCTGTTTAGAAGATATCACAGAATAATTACTCGCAACAAAACAATTATGGTTTACTTGCGTGGTGAGACTTGCGAAACTTTATAGTATTACTCCTTATCCTTTTAAACATGTCATCTTTAAGACAACCTATAAATCCGAACGAAGCCGAACCGGGTCGATATATTTTATTGACTTTTTACTTATCTACTATTTAAGATTTAAAGAGCATTTGAAACAGATTGTATTCCGTTATTTTCTGCAGACCATTCTGTGTACAGTTTGTATTTCACGAAAATAGAGAAAACGCGTTTGGTAAACACATTTAATTTACACAGTACACGACTGGCGCCACTAATGATTATTATTGATATTTTTTATATTTTATTAACTGTACAGTTTTCAAGTACGAGCTGACTATTATGGGCAATTCGATAAATTCGGCAGTTCGACCTTAGATTAGAACCACAACCATTACATCCACACATAATGTGTTTGTTTTGGGACACATTAATACCTGTATTGCCATAATATAGCGTTGATTTACGACCTTGAGATATTAGATTTCTTTACAATAAATCATAATTCTAATGGACCTATGTATGTTTTTTCAACTTCAATAGTGGGGAATGGTCCTAATCTAAGTAAAAATTTACTTTTAAAAGTTTACAGTAGTCCACAAAAAATATTTTTGGAGAAAATCTGTCCGTTTGTTAGTTACACGTTACAGGTCAAACGTGAGGCGGATCGAAACCAATTTTTTTAAGATGCATGACATAAATATGGAGAGCCCTATTTGTTTTTGGGGAAAATCGGCGTATGCGCAGAAGCGATATGCACTATTACCTTGTTTTACCATTCCAACTCCAAAAGTAGAGAATGGTACTCATTTAGTCAAAATTCACATTTCAATTTTTTTTCATTTTACGGTCACCTGCGTTCAAAACACATTTTTGGCAAAAGTCTGTTTGTGAACACGATACATTTCAAACGGCTGCGCGTATCGAAACCAAATTTTGGGTAGATGTTTGACATGCAAATATGAAGAGCCCTATTGTTTTTGAGGGAAATCGGCGCTTGCGCAGAAGAGACATGCGCTATAATGTTTTTCCTGCCATATTCTGTTTATTTTTCCAAGAAAGTTTTGTAAATTCTTTTTTCGAAACTTTATGTAGTTTCGAAAATATTTTAAAAATAAAAAAAATCAACTGTTCTTTTATTCTGAAGATCTGTTAAAAAGAAATTAGTTATGTTTTACTTAATTTTTACATGTGATATCATGTAATAGTGGTTGAATGCGACATAGTTTTGAAACGGTTCTGATTTTCTACAGAAACAGAACTAACAATTAAATTATTGTTGTCTATAAACTATAGCTGTGGTTTCTACTTTCTGGACACTTTGTACAGATTCTGCGTGGTCGTTTGTAATCGGCTGTGAGGCAGGGGTGAGTGGGTGTTTCACTTCTTGTGAGTTATGGATGAGATAACTTCAACTAAACCCTTAACTACAAATTAATATGTCGCGTCCATCTCGATAATAATAGAGTGACTATAGTAAGAGTGTGGCCAACAGATCACGTGACCTGACCGGAACCCGGCTTGGCTGATAACTCATTCCGCCGCGATAGTGGAAAGATTCGGGTTTGAGTTCCAACTAGCACTGTTTAAAAATATTTTTTTTCTAAAATAGCATGGTAACACTGGGTATCTCTTAACAATTGTAGCAAACTAGAGTTATCGTATTGTTAGAATATATATTTATCGCTTTTTTATAGGGCTCCGTACCCAAAGGGTAAAACGGGACCCTATTACTAAGACTCCGCTGTCCGTCCGTCTGTCACCAGGCTGTGTCTTAGGAACCGTCATAGACAGTTGAAATTTTCACAGATGATGTATTTCTGTTGCCGCTATAACAACAAATAGTAAAACAAAATAAAATAAATATTTAAGTGGGGCTCCCGTACAACAGACATGATTTTTTTGCCGTTTTTATAGATAATGGTGCGGAACCCTTCGTGCGTGAGTCCGACTCGCACTTGGCCGGTTTTTCTTTATTTTATTCTGTTACAATTTGTGTATCTTAAGATGCAATTGTTAACTTTAAATACGGCCTTTTCACTAAAATATTGTGTACGTTCGGAAATGAAGTGACACGCAGTCATTTGTTTTTTAGTAAAACAAAACACACAACCCTGCCTCAGTGGATGAAATATTATACATATATGTATACTTCATTTACAAGTGCGCTCTAATTGGCTCAAGGTTCATTATTTTCTCTTCTGTCTTCTTTTTAGTTTTGTTTTCAATTGTTGTCGCTATCTTTTTTATTTATTTACACGGACATTTGTGTAATCGCAATCATTTGTGTATTATTGTCTCTACACAGTCGGTCGTTTCTTGTCTGTCAATTGTTTTTTTTACTGTGTCGGTATTAGTGCATATGTTTTTTGTTCTTTGCAAGAAGTTGCTAGCGCCAGATGGTACTATATTGTAATTTAACTATTCAACTGAATTAATTTTATGTAAACTATTAAATTGTAATTAATAGAACTGCAGCGCCGACACGGTGATCCAAGGATAAATATAACTGCATAATTTTATAACATTTAATTTAATTGATATTTTTTGTGAAGAATTGATTAATACGATTCTTGTTCTTCAACTTCATTAGTATATTTATTTTTTTGAAGTTACACTTCTTTTGGCACGTTAAGAGTAAAATTTCAGCAGGCAAACAGCTAACGAACATTTGACAGTACGGAGTTGGCCACGCTAACGAAAATTCAAAGCTGAGTATAAGACGCTCAGATTGAAATGAGACGCAGGAAATTATATAATACACCAGACGATTGTATTAACCTTTGATTCGTCATTCAGTGGAATTTATATTTTATAATATCGTGTTTTTGATTACTCAATGGATTGAATATAAAAATAAAATTTTGAAAGTGCCTCAAATATTTGAGGTTAATTTTTTGTAAGTATTATTCTTAAACTTTTTGGATACTTTATTTCGATAAATTATATGCATGTATATTAAAATTAGGTTTAAATTACACCAAAGAAGTATAACTTTAAGCGCGCGTACATAATCACACATCCACTTTTTTTGTAAAAAAAGACCGATTAATGCGATTCACACTTTCATTATTTTTTAGATAATTATTAAAAAATAACTAAATATCTATTTCTTTAATTACATTCAGCTTCTTAAAACGTTAATTATTAACTGAAAATTATTATTGAATTTGAGAAGTAAATGCAAAGACACTTATGTCCAGCTGTAATGATGCAGGGACTATTTTAAGCCAGTGATTTCATTTTAAAATAACTAGTTTTGATGTGAACTTTAACATGCACATATGTATTAAGCATTGACAGTATCTAATGAAGTGACCGCTAACGTTATAAAATGTGTTTATGTTAATGTAAGTTATAAAAATGATGGCAACGACATGTTTTGGACCGCCTCCGTTGCCTCCGAATAAAAAGTCTCTTCTTCCATTGTCAACCACTTCTCACCATCATCATCA
This sequence comes from Venustoraphidia nigricollis, assembly GCA_034508555.1. Lineage (NCBI taxonomy): Eukaryota > Metazoa > Arthropoda > Insecta > Raphidioptera > Raphidiidae > Venustoraphidia > Venustoraphidia nigricollis. The sequence goes on from JAVRKA010000030.1 coordinate 2,125,323, forward strand.
CTGCTCAGGAAGAGTTCGTAAATATTCCCAAGGATCACTATCCTCAACATATCACAGTTTCCGTGATCCTTCCGAAGACGAAATAATTGTGCTCAGCTCGGAAGAAATGGAGATGTCATCGCTTCGAAACAACAAAGTTTCGAACGCCAAACACAGCGAATGTTGTTCACGAAAAGTTCACAAGAAGAAATGCGTTCATCGGAAATGTTCCGAAAGAAGAAATGGTAAACATCACGAACATCAGAGTGATGGTGAAATGAGCTCTCCCGAAGTTAATGACGAGTTCAGAAAAAGCATTGAAAGCAAATTCATTGAATTGAAAAACAATGCGCAGAATAAAATCGTTGTGGATGTCCACAGTTCATTTGACGGCGATGAAAAAAATGAACATCTGAACAAAACAATTGAACTACCGTCTAAATTGGATAGTTTTGTTGGTATTAAACCGAATGCACTTATCACGAGAAATGATGTGCTGGAAGCAGTTGAAAAATTGAAGAAAACCAGTACTATTTTAAAAACATCTGAACTGTTTAAAACAAACGGTGTTCTGAAAACATCCGAATCATTTAAAACAAGTGATAGTGCGTCCAAAACTTTAGAACGGTGGAGAAAAATAGAAAGTCAGTTATCTAAAACCAAACAAATTGAATACAACAATAATAGTAGTACGGATGATTCGAGTCCAACAATAGATTATAAAACAATCGACTTTAATACTGGTCGAAAACGGTGTTCTAAAAAGTGTCATTCGAAGAATTGCCGTAAATTAATGTCAAATAGTAATTCGTTAAATCGCAGTGTTAAATCGGGCTTAGTAACGAATAAACTGTCTCTTGTTCGAAGCCATTCAGACGGAAATTTAGCAAAGAAAGCGTCCTTGGCTTTACCGGCTCCTCCGACGACCTTCAACAAATGCATGAAAGTGCTGAGCGGTAGCTGGAAAAATTTATTGCAATGTAAGTTGTTATTATAATTACTGTTATTAAAATCTGACTATTATAACGGCCGCTTCATAAAATTATTTAAAATTTTCAACTTATTTTTTAGACACATTTATTTTGTTTATTTTCAAATTTATTTTCCGCGCATTTGCCAAATTTTTTATGCATCTAACGCTGAGTGAATTTTGATAGTTTTTTGGATTAATTTTGACAATTTTTTCGAAGAATTTTGACAATTATTTGGGAGAATTTAGTCAAATTTTTACAATTTTTGGGTGAATTTTAACACATTTTAGGGTGAATTTTTTGGGAGAATTTGAACAATTTTTTGAGTGAATTTTGACAATTTTTTGGGGAATTTAGACATTTTTTTGGATAGAATTTGACATTTTTTGAGCGAATTTTGACTTTTTTTTGGGTAAATGTTGACAATTTTTGGGTGAATTTATAGTATTATTTGTTTAGTCAGGTCAGCAAAGTATAACTTTGATTTCGTTGTTATTAAATATATATTTTAAACCTCAATTTTCTTCATTTAACAAAAAAAAAGGGACTTGAATAAGCCATAGATCCCCAGAAACCTAGATCCGCTCCTGCACAGTGTACGATGTAGATATTTGGTCCAACCCGTATATTGCAGATAATGACTGTAATTTTTTCAATATCCATAAGAAATATATTATGCATAGGTACTTGTCAGTTAGTAATATTTCCAAGAATGCCTACCTGTGTACAAATTACACAAGATTCATTCATAAAATGTATTATAAGAATTGGTAATTTTGTGATATCATCACAATTCTGTTTTATTTGTCTTCGAAAAAAAAATAACAAACGTCATCCATTGGTTGTCCACGCAAAGCGATTTGAGTTTGTTTTATATTAGGTAGGTGTTTCGTGTTTCAACTGTTTCCAAGAATAGTGTTTAGTCGGCTTTATACTATGCTAAGCGTTTTTGTTTTCCTATGAGTGTAATTATGCAGTCAATTGAATATCCGGTCATTTTTTATCAGCTTTTTGTTGAAATTAATTAATATACAATATTAATTATAGGCAATATATTGTTGGAACTTTATTGATTTGTAGTTGGAATTATTACTCACGTAATATGCAAATACAATTTTGTAAAATTTAGTGTCTTCGCCATTTTGTTTGAAAAAGGTCAATTGTAAAGTTTTTCTGAATATCGTTACAGAAAGAGTTTCTACGATGATTAAAGCAACTTCATTTTCAGTGAAATTTCTCATATTTTCAACACACACTTGTTTCTGACACCAATTAAAAGGAAAAATAATTTTTCATTTGTGTTCAAATCCGCATGAGAAGCAAACAACTGTTGTTTATAAGTATAGGAAACTTATGAAGGTGATTATAAGAATTATAACGTCAATATAACTTGTAATCAGACTAGGGATGACCAGTTGCGTCGTAATAAAAACAAAAACTTTTTGTTCACATAATAAAATTAGAATTTAAAAAAACTAAAACAACACGCTTTTATGAACTAAAAAATGCAAAATAATTTGACGACAAAATTAGTCTTAATGTAAAAAGCTTAATATCGGTAATAAATTTTGCAATTACTAGCTAATTGTAAACATAGAACTATTATGAAAATTTAAGTAGATAGCACCCCACACTATTACAGAAAAGCTAATTTGGTTGTCAAATGATTTTGCATTTTTTAGTTCATAAAAGCGTGTTGTTTTAGTTTTTTCAAACTCTAATTTTATTAATTAACTAAAACCCCATATTCATTCATTTCAATAATTAGTGAAAGTTTTTTTTCACAATTGACTGTACAACTTTAAATCCTTCTGTTATGTTTATGTCCAAAATTTAATCTTTTAACTTATAAGCTATACCATTTTGTTGCGTGTTATAAAGAGCTTAAGATATAAAATTGTTTCAGTTAATTATCGAATTTCAGTTAGGTAATTACAGCTTGTGCTGCACAAATCGAGCGTCCAAATTAAATAATGTGGAATCGACCATAAATAAGTCGACGTTAGAAATTAAAGATCGTGTTCGGCTAGGGTCGTAACCTGAGAAACAACAAAGGAACGACCTGCGTCCGTCGCGACCGACCTCTATAGACGACATAAGAACATGCCGGTGCCGCCATGTGTTAGGGGCGTTCGAAAATACACTCAAACGTACGAAGCCCTGTCAGGGGTGGGAATAAGTTAACGTTATTTTAAAAAGCGCAAACGGCGTGAAGAATACAGTCGAACTAGATATTAAAAAATCGGTCAAGTGCAAGCTATATACTCGCACAATTAGTGTTCTATGATACTATGCCCTATTTGTGTGTTCCTTAGCCAAATTTCGGTTTTGCAGTTCTAAATTAAGAAATATACTAATTAAATTGCTTATAACAATTGATCGCGGTACAGATTTTCTATCTTGATAATTATTTTTTGTTCGTTTTAAACTTTCAGACTTTTTACAAAAAAGCATATTTAATACAAAATAAATTATGTATATATTCGTGCAACATGGAGCTCGAACCCTGGACTCTGCGACCAAGAGCTTAGAGCTCTAGATTTGTAAAGCATTATTTTACGTACGGTTGTGATATTGTGTTAAAACGAGCGACCAACAAGCTTTAACAATCACGCAAGTCATAATAGCATTACAATCGAAATACATACTAGATTTTTTGCACATACCTCCTATAAAATCGCTGATTTTTACTTCACACTAAGTATATATTTAGGTATATCTCGAACAGTTCAAGTTCGACCATATTGCAATCTATATTTAGATTGTTTACGAAAACTATGCCTACTTTGTTGTCGCTGTTGTTCATATAGTTTTTAAATTATTAGTGGATTGGTAAAATGGCATATCTTTTGTTTTACTTTACTCAAAAGTGCGTGAATGGACTATTTTATGAAAAGTGACTATTTTATAAGAGGTGTGCAAAAACGACACTTTTTTTCGCATTCTGTCCGATCAACAAGAACCGGATAAAATTTTTCTTAATAGCAACTAATTGGTACTGTGTTTTTCCCATCCTTGTGTTGTTCAAATAGCCTGTTTACAGGCATGTGGACGTTATAATGTGTGGTGTATGGGAAATTTACGACTTGTAGGTTGGTACTTGGTATCCATTGTTGTCTCCTTCTTAAAGTCCACATAGCGCATGCACTCTAGTTCTTTGTAGCTCCTCATCTCTGTCGTCCTCTAAGTCACCTCTAAACCTATATTCAAATGTTGAAGTATCGGGTTTCATATGCGTCTTCTTTTAGTTTTTGTCGTTGCGTTTTTACAAATTTTTTCGGCCGTGATATTTTTTGTTTGTTTTAATATTAAAAAGTTCGTCCTCAAGTGAGCATTATGCATTTGTATACGAGAATATTATTGTTACATAAATTACCCAACGTTAATACAAGTTTCACAAATAATAATATCAGGTTCTATATTGTCGTGGGTTCGAACACCACCTCCGCTCGTGATGTTTTCTGATGTCGTTTAATTTAATTAAATTGGAAACTAATGATCTTAGTTGCCGACTATCTATTATATACAATAAATAAATGAAATCAACATGTCTAAAATTCATGTCAAATGTAGATACCTATCTTGCCGACATGACGGTCGAACAATATAATCGTCGTCCGAAAAACATTGATCCTAATCGACGAAATGGCCAATGGATCGTCCCACATTTTTTTGTTGGAATCTACACGGATAGATTATGAAACTCTTTTATGAAGGCTGGAGATTTCCTAGGAAAGCGGTATCGTAATATGACGGTGATTGACGTATCAAAAAATGTGAACATAGAAGAAAACTGATGTAGGTGTCTCGGTAGTGGCAACGTCACCGTAACGTAACAAAGCGGCATCCATTTATTTCTGTATACACATTTTTTTCACTGTCATTTGCGACCGATATACGATAGTATTGTATCGCTTTCCTAGGAAACCCAAACAAAAAAAAATCCCAGTTTGTATTTTCAATGGAATTTTAAACATATGGAATTTTGCCGATAATGAGATGCTGTAGGTCGTAGATCATTATCAACCTGTGATTGGCGGACTAATTCTACTGTATCGCGACCTCTGATTTGTGCAATATACATAGAAGGAACATAATTTATATACATCTTTTTCTATAGACAAAGAAGTGTGCCTAGTCTTCTGTATCATCATATGCCCTATGTTTAGGTGAATATATTTCTTTAATTCTTGTTTGCAATTAACATGAAGGATATAAGAACATAAAAATTACATTATTCGTGAGAAATAACGTGCGTTGTTCAAAATTATAATTTTTTTATGCATGGGACGCCCCATTCTACAAATAGAGTGATTCTAGTCAGATATACGTATTTGAGACATACTTAGGTGGAAGAATAAATCGTTTAGATATAAAAAATAGAATTAGAAAATTGACATAAGCCGTTTTATCTTTCGACCACGTATATAAATTCAGACTGATTTCGGTCGTACATGCAATAATTACTAACATCAATTATCAAAATGGCCACCTTCCTGTTTGTATCTTCTACGTGGGCACAAACAATAGATCAAAAGCATTTCCTCACCCTTCAATCGCTTTATCGTAACTACTAATTATTCTATTATTGTAATTAAGCTAAACGGATGTAATAATAACTAAATAATATCGTTAGAGTTGAATAGAATGTACGGGTAGTGAAAACAGGCAGAACTATGAGCATAGTTTAAAAAATCATATAGTAGTCGCAGTCCTCTGTCAATACCTAAATCGCGCAGACGAGCTGCGCTATTTGTGTTAGCTTGCAGAGCGATCAGGCACGCCCATTCTGTTTTCTTATTGGTGGTACCTACGTCAGTATGATAAAGAAATAACCCCATGCTTTTTTATTCAATTTTAGAAAAAAATGTTTATCGAAATTTTTAAGCAGCAAATCAAATTTTGTGAAGCTTAATGCTTCATAATAGCTAATAATATAATAATAATGCGTTTAGCGTTCATTTTTCGACTTTGTGTAATAACAGACGCCATTTGCACCATTACTATTTTCCATCTACCACACTTACCGTTATTTTCTATACATTTTAAAACTTCAACTCAATTAATAGCAATAGGCGAATGAAGGAATTATAGGAAATTAGGATAAGGTAGGCAATTTTTGAACTAGAAACTTGAAAGGTAATCGAATAAGGAACCATCTCGATATTTATCCAATCACAGCAAGTAAAAACAGTAATAAAATGAATTTTGTAACCACAGTTCGAAATTTCCTGAGAACATAATAATAATAAATAGTTCAAAGGATATTTTATGGAGCAGATAAATTTTGTTTAACACAACGTTTCGTAATAATTTATTACTTCTTTATTACGAAACGTTGTGTTAAACAAAATAAATATTGACTAATTTATCTGCTCCATAAAATATCCTTTGAACTATTTATTTTAATTAAAAATAAGGAGCTGAACTTTCTGTAATAATAATATATATTTCCCCTTAAAAAAGTAACTCGAAAAGAGAAGGGTTTGTCATCAGAGTACAAGTTAAAATTTACAAATATTAAAAAATATCACAACTTCAAAAATTCGTCTACCGAATAAAACATATTTTCCATTAAGAAAGATTTTACCAATTTTTTAAATTTTCTTTCAACCGTCGTTTGAATAATTTCTTCAGGCAGGGAATTATATATCCGAACACAATTTTGGTAAACACTGCCATGAGATAATGCAAGTCTATGACTCTGAATACGTAAGTCGTCTCTATGTCGTGTCATACGATTAATGTATATGACTATTTTTTATAAACAAAGACTTATTTTGGAAAACAAATTTGACACTTTCGTATATGTATAGAGAAGGTAGAGTTAGAATTTTGCAATCTGAAGTATTAGAGTTACCTTAAGTTGAAGTTGAAATATATAGATATTCAGGAATTGATGGAAATTCGTAGATGTAAAAATAATAATGTCGAGACACGGACATTAAAAGTATTATAATTATTTAAACATCAATTATTGTCACAATATTGTAATTTTACCCAATAGCAATGGCCTTCATCTTCAAATAAACAGTTCAATTCCGTACTTTGACACCGTCGTTGTATACAATGTGTGAAGTCATACATGGCATTAGGTCGCCTCCGCGTTGCCCTGTGCGGTCACATTCTGATGTTGCGATGCGCTCATCAATATTCAGTGAGGCACGTTGGAATGTGGAGCACACGACATCGATATAGATACGAAAAGTGTGGGGGCTCGCGTGTGGACGGGAGGCCCCTACGCGCACTGAACAGTTGACATAAAAGGTTCCTGCGCATAAAAAAACACCGGTTCAAAAACTGGGTTGTCTTATCGCTCTTTTGTACCTGTTTTGGTTGATCAGCTTAAACGTAAGATCAGGTATAATACGCGCCACGGTTCTAAAATGTTTAAAAAAAACACTACAAACTCGCGCTATATTATTATTTTTAATTTTTCTTTAATCTAAAGGTCTAATTCCTTGCAAAAGTCATCCAAAAAATTATTTTTCGTGCTTGTCTATGCAAAACTGTACTAGACATCTTGATCAATTAACAATCAAAGAAACAACTTAATAATAGCGTACTGGACTGTACTTTAGAGCAGGAAAGCGACAAATGACGCGACAACAAGCGATAAACAATCACCGACGAGCGCACGTTGTGTGCCGGTAACTTCCAGGACGGCTCTAAAATATGCATTTGCGACGTTGTTTGTGACTAACTTCAGAATCTTTTAGAACCGTGGCGAGTATTATAATATAAAATATTAAAAACTCGGGTCGCAGTGCCAAAACCTTGCCGACAATACATGTAGTGTATTTGCTAATACAGACAATGTGGTTTTATGTGCACTTAAGTTTGTTTTGGGACAAAATAAAAATTTTAACCCCTTAATACATCCGTTAAAATAACATTTTTTTTCATAATTGCAATATTATTATCAATCGAACATTGACATGCCAAATTAAATACACCTTTCAGTAAATAATTCACAGATAGTGAGTTATCTGAAAGGTGTATTTAATTTGATGTTTTCAGAACATTTGTAAATCCAATCCTGTTGAATGGATTTCTTTTTATTTTTGGGGCACTTGTTAATTGCTACTAAAGGGGTAAATTTCAGTTTTGAACTAATTCCGAAAATTTTTTCGGTGCTTTTGAACCCCAAAACTATTTTCAATCCCTAAATACAACCCTTAAAATGGGCCGATTTAGGCCCATTTTAAACATGGATTTCAGCATGTGGGTCTAATTTTGTTAAAATCAATTAACTCCTTCGAAAGTTAATGATGTAAAACGCCGAAAAATTTTGGTCCGACCCGTAGGTCCCGCCATCCGACCGACGCCATATATAGCAAATTCACTAATCACTTTCAGTAGAATAGATATAATTTGCTACAGTTGTTAAGAAAGGCAGAAGACTGAAATTCCTGAACTGCAGGAATTTCAACTTTCTGCCCTTGTGGTGTAATATACTATGCAATGTGTGATTTGTTCAGAGATGTTTTTCAATACCATTGTTTGTTTCATTTACTTGAAGAACAACTATCTTTGGAACGAATTACTTTGACAAATCGTTTTCATCTAATTGAAATGTAGACATGTCAGTATTTTGTTTCATAACTCATTTCCGACACGATCTTCATCTGTCATCTTTAGGACAGAGAATTCATTCAACAATCGTCCAGCAATTAATTACCGCAGGTTGCGTTACGACTTCCTAAATTTGTGTGCATTCATTGTTGTATTGCATTTCGTTTATTCAATATAATATATATCTTTCGGTGTTGTGAATGTTTTTATCATGTAACCAACGTTTTTCTGTTATTTGAAAGTAATTATCAATTTACGTTTTAATGTTTCAAAAACAAATTTTATGTTTGCCTTCTGTAGTGACATCGATACAAAAATTGGTCAAGATTCCTTAAAACAAATAACTTTAGTGCGTTTTTAGGTTTCCGTACCTCAACAGGAAAAAAGGAACCCTTATAAGATCACTTCGTTGTCCTGTTTTAAATAAATTGGCAACGAAATCACTGCATATTATAAAGTCCCCCCCCCCGTCGCGCTGAGTTTGCGTTTGTTCGGAATAAACTACTGTACGGATTTTCACACGGTTTCCACCAATAGGGATTATCTAGGAAGGTTCTAGGCTATAATTTATGAACATTTGGCGAAAATAAGGTACCGGTATGATGATATTTGTAAATGAAGTCGGAAAAAATTCTTCAGTTCTGAGATCTTCCGTGGCAAATAGTTAAAGTTACACGAAAATAATGTATGGTGGAATAGTTCCTCTTAAAAAGTTCTAAAAAAAAGTCCGCGATAGCATTTGATATGTCTATCTTTTAAGGTTAACTTACAATAACCATTTTTATGATTTTCAAATTTGTGGAGGTGTTTTTACCGACATAGAATTAATCCTTATTTAAATAAACATGTTCGTCATCTTAAGTGTTTAATTTAGATCAAAATTGGCCGTTACACCATTTAGTTTAGATTAATAGGTAATTTACAAATCCGGGCGAAGCCGGACCGGATCGCTAGTTTTATATAATCCGCAACACCATAAAGAAATACCTACTGACTTAAAAGAAAATATTAAAAACGGTTACTATATTTTAATTAATTGTTCAAAAGATTTACAAACCGTGTTTCTGAGAATTTCCTCTTTCGGTAAATAATCCCAAACTAATGCGAATCTTGATACATAAATTACAGAAACACTGTAAACTATGGAGTATAGAATTCTTATCTACTTTTAAAATTTATACCTGTAGATTGAACAAACATTCCGAATTATGACGTGCGTCCTGTTTGAATAGGGACATAAATATATTCTCTAAATAGAACTGAAAAGATTAATAACCTTGATACAAATTTTCGCAAACCGTTCTAAATTATCTACTCAACCAATCATAGACGGCATCGTGTTTATAGACTCTTACGCCCAACCTTCTACCGTGTATCTCACATTTTAAGCCATCCCTAGAAAATAAGCCATGCACAGTTTTTGAAGTTTCTTAAAATATAAGCCATACATCGAAAATAAGCCATGCTAAGCACGACCGACTGGGTCCAATAATTTTACAAACAGTAAGATCTGATGAACTTCCCACTGGGAGTGATAATTCGAATATTAATGACGATGTTCCAAAAGAAGATGATATTAATGTTATTCAAATATAGTCTAATATTAGCTAGTCTGATACTTATTTATGTTCATTGTACTTACATGAAAATATAAATTCAATAGATAAGAATTATTAGCTTTTTTACCTACAAAATTCCTCAAAAAAATATAAGCCATCCCTTGAAAATAAGCCATGGTACGATCTTTAAGAAGAAAAAAAATATAAGCCATGGCTTACAATGTGAGATACACGGTAGTATTCTAGTAACCTTGACGTTGTACAACATAAATTATGAAAAGTCATCCCATAATTAAATTGAAAATATTTGCGCTCCTTTTATTTGGGAAAACCCGTACGTAGTAGATGTAAAATGGAAACGGTGGACGGAAGATAAGTCTCTCCACCTCCTTTATTAATGCACAAGAACCGGCCATTACATTCCAGCAATCGAAAGGCAACCGAATACAGAATCATAATTCACAGAAAGTTGTATAGGTAAAAGGATATGCAAGAATTAATATGTCCTGCCGGATGTTGGTTTGTATCCCGCGCACGTAAATATTGCATACGAAATGGTACTGGTCCTATTCGCTGTGAAACCCATCCAAACTCGTTCTCTAGTTTAATATCTTCAAAGTAACTTGCATTTCCTTTATTTTCTGAATTCTTCTTTCGTCAAAGATTTGCAGCACTCTAGATTGTTAAATTTTCTTTTTCCTTTTGATCGAACTTTAATAACGGTTGCAAATCTTCTTGGTTTCCGGGTTTGTAGACCATGGTCCATTATCTGACGTTTTGTCTACAATTGCGGTAGACGTTATCAAAGACGTTGTGGCAACGGGCGAACTGTCCTTCTATACAGCCTTTGATAATGTCTACCGCAATTGTAGACAAAACGTCAGATAATGGACCATGGTCTACAAACCCGGAAACTAATTGTAAATTTTGAAATACGTCTGATAGTTGCTCGGTCATATTGGAATCTATGTGGATTGTTTAAGAAAACTGTTTAGCGGCTCACAAGTAAGTGTGTCGATGACTGGTGTTCTCCATTCTTTTATACGCAGCGTGTTATTGTTTTCTGCTTGGTCGTAGTTCGTTCTTCCATGGTTGATCGTTTTGCTCCAGTGGTTTTGTATGGCGTTAGGTAAGGTACAGTCAGTGGTACGTCTCGACTAACGACGAACAACTAAATAATCATTTTCATACCCAAAACATAAGCCCGCCCGACTCGAAATTCGTTTGTGTGCAGAAATGATGCTATCTTCTCTAAACTGTACTACTCTGTCTACTTTAAACAATTTATAATTAAATAACAATTAACAAAATCTAATAACTGTTGTATCTGCATTGTGATCAGTGACCTGTCACGGTCATTTTTCAATATCTTATATACAAATATGGAGTTTATCGGGCAGGTATCTCGTAGTTATCGACTGCGAGGGTATTATGTATTATATAGTCCACAGTAAATAGTACTACCTCTGGTTCTATCTATCTATAAGTATTGCTGGTGGGGTAGGCGGCAGTAGGCACGGGCAGTTATATATTAGCTTTAAAAACCATGGAGCACGTGTCCTTGTCAGGCCGGTGATGAACGGCCGCTGATATTGCACTGCACGGCCGGTAACCGAACTGGGGACTCGGTAGCGGAGCAGGTAGCCGTTTGCTGCCGGAGCCTCCGCGAAACCACCGCTGCCTGCAGATATCACTGGAGATGTGTTCTCTATTTAACAAGGATGTGCATCCTAATTATACTCAGTTTTAAATCGAAACTGTTGTCTTAAGGCTGTCGGAACGCTCTGAATTTAAGCCCAAAATAGAGCTTCGGCTGTCAACTGATTGTAGACTTATTCGTCAACATTCTGCAAAAAATATTTCTCTATAAGGAAGATAAAGGACAAATCTAGGTCTCTAATGGACTACTTTTGTAATTTATGTACGATTTACTAGAAAAAAGTTGGCATTAATTGTGCCAAAAAAACACACGTTTTCAATGTCATACGACGACCTTATTCGTACTTATTTCACAAAACTGTTCCATCACAAACATAAAGTGATTCTTCCTTTTTCGGAAAAGTTTTTTAAATCTTCAAAATATTTCCCAAACTTAGAGTAATCAATTGACAGCGGCACCCTTGCAACAACATTTTTTAGCCTCGTAGTTGACACCAGCCAAATATTGAAACATGCGGATGATTAGAGCGAGACAAAGCTAAAGAAGGTCACACTCACAATATGTCTTTTGCCTACCTCGCCCCTTACCGCTGGGTCTCAACACAAACAAAATTTAGAGCGTTCCGACAGCCTTAAGCCGTTCGCACACAAAAGCAATTCGACAGCGATCAAATATCCCTTTCCTGTCATTTTCTAGATAAAGGAGTGGGGATTCGCCAACGGGACAAAATGGAAAAAGGGCAATATCGATCCGTAATTCGTTTTTTAAAAAACATGCGAAGAAATAAAACTGAAGTAGGATGCTGTCTACGGAGACGCTTCACGATCTATGACCACGGTGAGATATTCGTATAAAAAACGAATTACTGATAGATATTGCTCTTTTTCCATTTTGTCGAAAAATACGAAACACGAATGATACAACTGGCTGTCAAACATAACCTAATCAATGAATTTATCTACAACTCAGCACGAGGTCGTTTAAAAGTTTGCAGTACACGATGGTAAAGTCAATTTCACTCGTTAGCGTCATCTGTTGTTAAACACGGGTACTTATCGGTCAACCCTTGTAGTCTCGATTACGACTCGTTCTTTTCACATCCTTTTCAGTGTTAAGTACGCCGACATTTCACTGGAGTTTACGCAGTATTTCCGATAGCATCTCTTCAATGTTCCTCCGAGCCCCGTTGGTGGGTCGACATGGGATGGGTGCTCGCTCGCTGCTCTGTATAACCTGTAACACACACAAATGCATGTGTCTTCTTTTGTTTCGATAGCATCACGTGGACAACGCTTTGTGAGTTTATGTGGAAAACAAAAGACGAATCAACTATGTGGTGAAACTGTACATATGCATAATAAATTAAATTTTGTAATTGAATGCAGACATTAACTAAATAAATAATTTTGAAATAGCTGCATTCGCATGTTCGGAACAATTGAATATTGCACAGTAAAACAAGTGAATTACTATTCCAGTCCAGTAAATTTCGTCACATTCTTGTAAAATTATATATAAAACACATTTGAAAGATGGTATTCCAATGACCTTTATGTTACATCTGCTTTGAAAAAAAAAAGTGGTGCGTGTAACAGAGAAATTAGACGTGTCATCTATGAATACAGAGTAAAACTATGTCAGCTTTATCGGCGATTTCAACCTTGCCGATACGCGTAGTACATTCATATTAAATTAACAACTAACGGTGTCTCATTTTCGCTGCATGCTGCGTGCGCAACGTCCGTAACAGAGACGTTGCATGCTGCAACAGAGAAAATTTTACCCTCAATGCGCCAAAAGAAGTATAATTTCAATTTACGTTTTGAGTTGATGTGTTCCTTTTTACTATATTATGGAATATGATAATTACAAAATTAATATACTCGTATAACTTTTTTGTTCATTTCTTCAGGAAGGTATTTTAAAACATGTGCTGTGTTGCAGCTCAATATGGTGGCGATCGGATGCATTGGCCACTCTTTTACTTATAGTCACTCTATTTGAATATGCTCATTATTTTATTTTTACCGACTGATTCTTTTTCCAGTTGCCACCCACGATGAAGGAATAAGAGAAATAAATTTATGTAACGGATTGAAATATACACACAATATGTACATGATATTGTTATATAATATATACACAATATGATATACAAATGTTTTGTTCAGTTCAATTGTGTGTCATAAATATCGCCTTGTTAAGAGGTCTTTAACCCTATTTTTTAAGTTGTTATACTAACACCTGTAATCTATGTATTATTTGTTGCATGTAGAATAACCCGAACAGATGTGATTAATGATTCGTTTCCGAAAATAAAATATAAGTGAAATTATTGTATAAAAGACCGCGCACACTTGTCAAACATGGACCAACACGACCGGCACAGCACAAATCTGCAACTTATACAATGTCGCACGCTAGATCAGCACAAACCAGCAAAAAGTGCAGGTTTTGTGATGAGCAGTCGACATTGCATGAACAACCCTTTGCGGGAAATTTTCGAATGGCGAGAGAGACGGGACATTTATGGTGGAAGCAACGGGTTGGCTACGAAAATTTCCATATAAAAAACTTGTAAAAAAAGTTAAACTCTTTCAAAAAAGTCACTAAAAAGAGGAAAATAATGAAATTTTGAAGTCGAAGTCAATTTAATTACTAGAACTTTTCACATATGTATATTCTTATAAAACGGCGACAATCTCAAAATTCATTATTTTCCTGTTTTTAGTGACTTGTGAAGGATGTTAATATTTTTTTTATAGTTTTTTTTTTTAATTTTCAGTGGATTTGATTTCGCACATTTTTCATAAGATTTCGTAATTGCTGTGTTTATAAATTATAAAATGCTAATATAAGCAGTTATAGTGATGATACAATAATTATTCAAAGATTGCAAATGTCGGTTCACAAACTACTAAACCTATTTAAGTAAAATTTATGTAGAATCACCGTGAAGGTATGCCCTATCGAATAGGAAAAGAATCATCAAAATCGGTTCACACATGCTGGCGATATGAGGTAGCATGCATATAAAAATGTGTTTTTTTGAAGTCTTTTAAAAACGGATGAACCGATTTTAAGAAAAACGTTATGGTTACCAATTCGATAACATTCACAGCAGATTGAGGTATCGCGGAACATACACAAAAAAAATAGTAATAAAAAAAAACGCATCGAATTGTATAATCTCTTTTTTTGAAGTCGGTTGAAAAACAAGCAGTTTGCTGACGGTTTCGAACTGCTGTACGCACAAAGCTTATATTTTGATTAAATACCAAAAAAATACTGTTTTTTTTTCAAATAGTTGTTCTCATCTTTAGAATACTTAGGTTATTTGAAATAATATTAAATTAAACAAACCTTGTACAATATGATTATTAAGAGCAATATTTACTGATCGTCGTGTTGATTACTTGTTGAAAATTGTCTGTCTGAAGTTTTGCCTTGAGGATAATCGATAAAACTAGTGCCTACGTTAAAAAAAAACAATTCCTGCATTCTGTATCTTGAATATATTATATCTAAACTAAATATTTGTGTAGGCACCTGACATACCGACGGCTAACAACAATGCTCTCTCAACCCGTCCTTGCATGCTTGCTGTGCTCTGTATTAACACTGTTAGATTATTATAGTTACATGTATGTGTGGTATAATTATTATTATACAAAATCACCTCAGGCTCTTTTCACTTTACTATGTTTACGATTGCAAGGATGGAAACTATAAATAAATGATCTGGAATGTTTGTGACGCTGGTGCATTTTTAACAGACTTCCAAAAAGAGATTATAAATTCGACAGACATATTTTTGTTTGTTTGTTCAGTCATAACTTTTCGAGGGGCTAACCGATTAATAGTGTATTACACCGCAAGGGCAGGAATTTCAACTTTCTGGCCGTGTGGTGTATACTATTTTTCTTCATACCCAGCCGAAAGTACGTATAATACGCGCCACGGTTCTAAAAGGTTCTGAAGCTAGATGCAAATGGGGACTTGCGCAGGTACAGTCGGTTGAAATTATTTTTAATTTTTTTTTAATCTAAAGGTCTAATTCCTGGCATAAAGTCATCCAAACAATTATTTTTCGTGCTTGTCTATGCAAAACTGTATTAGGCATCTTGATTAATTAACGATCAAAGAAACAAATTAACAATAGCGTACTGGACTATACTTTATAGCAGAAATGCGACAAGTGACAAGACAACCAGCGATAACCAGTCACCGACGAGCGCACGTTCTGTGCCGGTAACTGGGAGGTGGTGGGAGTCTTCCTTTCCCACAAAACAACCAAGACGGCTCTAAAATATGCAATTGCGACGCTGTTTGTGACTAACTTCAGAACCTTTTAGAACCATGGCGAGTAGGTATTATACTTTCGTATCAGCGTGTACGAGAAAACTGTTTCGGCCCGCTGTTACAGATGGCGTGCGAGTTATTCCTTATTTAAATCGCGCAACTTAGAAAGAAACACGTAGATTTGGTTTTTACTATCTCCAGAATTTGTTAATCGATTGGGATTATTTTTTTTTTGTATTTAATAGAGCATACCTTCACGGTGATGTCACATTAATTTTTCTTAAGTCAGTTCAGCAGTTTCATATTATGGACTAAGGTAGTTACAAACTACGTATTTCAAAGCCACTAAAAAATAAAAAACTAAAAATAATCAGAAAAAAATATCCTATCACAAAATTTTCTCGAAACGAAAGATTCTTTAATTTTCATAGACTAACTTTCCGAAACTTTGGCAATCTCTAATGATCAGGACATACGCTACGTTTGAGTTAACTTTGGTAGCAAAGAAAAACTATAAAACACATCATTTTGGTAACGTCTTTGCTTATTTTATATCACTTTATTTTGTTTCATTTGAGGCGACGGAAATTTAACGACCTATTCCTAATAAATAAATAAATCCGCCATTAATATTGCTGATTTCGCGACATCTATCCATGTATGACGGAACCACAGATCTGGAGGGGGGGGGGTAACCGGGGCACCTGCCCCGGGCGGCATTTTCAGAGGATGCCAAAATCATAATATATGTTTGTTTACAAATTATTTAAAAAAATATTAAACGGTTCTTATTTTCCCCTCCCGGTCACAAAAAATGCCACCCATTATATATTTTTGAATTTTTTTAAGCAATTTATCTCACGCTGGAGAGAGGTGGCGCCACTATCAAGTTTCTGCCCTGGTTCGAAAAAATCGTAGGTCCGGGGCTGGACAAAACTATATATGTATTTTTAAACGACTTTTCGGAATTTTGAACTCACCCGGTATAAATCGAGTCCGATCGGTAGTTAAGTTAATACGTAGAGATTATGCAAATTATGTGTTTGCAATCAGCTGACGCCAGAGCGACGGTGTGCGAGTCCGTCGCGCTTCAAAACGCCACCGTCCGTCCGTCCGTCGTCCATCGACACTCACTTGTTTTGTGTGACCGTTCGCATGGAATAAAAAAAAGTTGTTCTCCAAACTACAACACCATATCTGGATAGTGGTTTATAGTACGACTACTACTGACCAGGGTCGAATTTGTCATTATTACAATTTTCGTTTGAATCCTGGTTCAAAGCATTTTGTTTTTGTTTTGGCATGAAGCACTTTTGTTTTTTGAAGTTATACTTTTTTGACACGTTGAGAGTAAACTTTTAGCAGGCAACGGAAATAAAAAATGTTACCAATTGTCGACAGTTTCAGAAAAGACTTAAGGCCTTCTAATCCGACAAATGTTTTTATAATGTAAATGACTTTATACATTCAGCTATATATTTATATAGTGTTTATATTTGTTATTAAGAATTATTCATTATTAATAGACTTCTGTACATTTTCTTGTCTTTAGAGCAGTAAAGAATCATTATTATTATTAGCGGACCCGGTAGACAAGCGTTGTCCTGCCACAGACCTCGCTAGCATTGAGTAGCTGAAAAATTTGCTTCTTTATGTGGGAAATAAGAAAAAACATTTTTGGTCGTCAAATTAAAAAAAAATGTTTCTGGATCTAGACAACAGCGCCACCTACTGGGTCTAACTAAGAACCATCCAGGTGGCCCATAAGTACAAAAAATCATCAAAATCGGTCAAGCCGTTTTAGGAGGAGAAGAATTACGAACACAAGCACACCGATTTTTTTTATATATACACTTACCCCTTAAAATGTGAAAATCTAAAAATTATTTATTTATGATGAGTAGCTACTATTCCAGTTTTCAAGTTCCTACCTTTAAACAATCGATACTCCCATAAAAACTCCCCCCATTCCCCCCTTAAAGTTGAAATTTCCAAAAATCCGTTCTTAGCGAATGCGTACGTTATAAAATAAGCATATGCTCCAAATTTCAGCTTTCTAGACTTCGTAGTTTTGACTGTGCGATGATAGATCAGTCAGTCAATCAGAACAAACGATTTTATATATTATTTAGATAGGTCGTAAAGCGAGGTATAGGTGTAGTTATTATTTAGTACCAATACTTGATTCTTTCATCAATCGAGTAAAACTGAATCCGTTCCTGGTTCTTTCGTTTATCTCAAGCATTGTACGCTAAATCGGATGAATTATCCGTGTCTATGTTATGTTGATTAGTGATGCAAGAATCTACAAATACTATATCTTTACACACTATACAATCTGGTATTAATGAAACCTTGGCCCATATTGTGCAGATCTCTCGACTCTGCTTCACGATGACGCTGTTCTTCTACTCTGATTAGAGTGACCATAGTAAGAGTCTAGTCAATGCATCCCGATTAGGGATTGCAATCCAGCGGCATTTTCAATCCAGCTGGATTTATGCTGGATTAAAGCAAATCCAGCGCGGACCAGCAATAATCGATTTTTGAAATAAATGTAACAATTTTTTAACTCTAGAAACTTTAATAACTATTTATCTACATTTACATTAAATACTCGTTTGTTGGCGTTAGTAAAGTACTCTAATAGTAAGTAATAGTTACGAGTATCCGAAGTATAATTATTAATTATCACAATACAGTCTTAAATCACCTAAATCGATATTCTAGATATCTAAAATAGTTATTCGTTTACCTATTTTACAAACTATGTAGTCTCAGTTTCTTAGTCTCAATAAATTTAGAAATAAAATTACGTTTCTCACTTTTTAAATGTTTAGTTAACTCTTATTAGAAACAAAACTTTAATATAAATTATATTGACTTGTCAGTTAAAGAATAAAGTCAATCATTTATGTAACAGTTTTTTTTTTAAAGTAAGATCTCAAAAAAGAAATGTTATTGATGATGTTATCTTCCAGTCTACTTCTTGAAGAACTGCAAATATACCTGCCTGCGAAAAGGGCTTCCTCTACCTCTACGCAGGTTGGTTTGAGAGTCATCAAATAATCATAGATTAAAGTTAGGTTTTCATCTCTTACTTCCTCACTTTCATAAAGTGCCATTTCTTTTTTCAATATCTTATCCTTCTCAGACCCAGTTAGTTATTTGTTTTTAGCTAATCCAGCAAGGCCAAAAATGTGCTGGATCCAGCTGGATTGCTGGACCCAGCATTGCAATCCCTAATTCCGATCGTCGCCATATTGAGCCGCGAGTGTGGACAATGCGTATGTAGCGCCTGCACGATCAATCTAACACAGAAGCAGCCGACAGCTGTACACTGCGTACAAAAGCAGCCAAGAACTTATACACTGCGCATAGAAGCAGCCGACAGCTGTGCGGAAGGAAAATGGCTCAATATGGCGCAGCCAACCTGTGTTCCGGCCAGGTCACGTGACCTGTTGGCCACACTCTTACTATAATCACTCTAACTCTGATGCAGGGTCAATCAAAATTGAGCGTCATATGTTTTGAACACATCTATATACTAATTAACATTGTTTGGTCACAATTCCGTAGGGAACTCTCATATTTAAATGCAAATTATGTTGTCGGTGTTTGCTTTGTTAATTCGTGTAAGGTTGGTAATATGTGGTGGTTTCATGATTAGGAAAATTGGAATCGGGTTTATTATAGGTTTAATGTTGATAAAGTTCAAGCATTGTTTGTTGACATCGTAAACTTAAAGTACATGGTATTTTATACCTAGCTGCAATGAGGTTAAAACAAGGTATCTTTCAAAATAAACATTAACACAAGGAAAGTCGCGACTAACTACAATAATGTAATTAAAGAAATTTGGTGTCTCATTTTTGTCATTAAGGAAAACCGCTAACTAGACTACTGTATAAACAGAAGACATGTTAATTAATGAGGCTAAATCAAACGAGTAGCTGAAATAAAACTGTTTTAGTACATATTTTTCACATTTGTTCCAGTTAATATATCTGTCAGATTAAATTAATTTTATTACACTTTAAAATGTAAGTCACGTTAAAACTTTATTTTTTTGTATTAAACTCGGTATATTTTTTTATTTATTTAATAGATTAATGAGCGCCGGTAATTAATAATTACTTACGTAACACATCTGCACACCTAAGTGGTAAAAAATGGTCTACGAAAGATACGCTTTATTTATTCTCATTTTATAATTACTCACCTTTTAACACGTTTTTATTAGCTTCACCTGTATGTTTGTTTGTTTGTAAAGGAATTTTTGAACGTGAAATTCTCCCACTGCGAAACGTCAGATTAAAAAGAAACTTTGCACATTTATCAAGAATTGATGATAATGCAACAATTTAATAAGTTTTTCCCATTATCCTGACCAAGACCTTCAGGATAAAAAAAACTTGCCTACTTCAAAACGTCAAATTAAACTGAAACTTTGCACACTTATCTATGACCGACGACAATACAATAATTTATTATGTTTGTCCCATTATTCCCATTATTACTTAAAAAAATATGCTCGGTTAAAAATGTCGTGGGTCATTATGACCCAACCTTTCAGACGGTGGGTTAATATCGGTAAAACTTTTCATTTATTAGCTAATTGTAAACGTAGAGCTATTATGAAAATTGAAGAAGATAGCACCCCACGCTTTTTACAGTAAAGCAAATTTTGTTGTCAAATTATTTTGCATTTTTTAGTACGTAAAAGCGTGCTGTTTAAATTTTTTTAAACTCTAATGCTATTCTCAAAAGGGAAAAAGGAACCCTTATGAGCATCTCGAGATATTTAAATAATAGAACACTTCGGCAATTTTCACTCGAAATATTCCGTCTTTAATCTACTATAACAGAATTATATTTGCAATCCGGTGTGCATAAACATAAGCTGTCACCTAAACGAAGTAGTAAGGCATTTGAGATATAAATACTAAACAGACTCAGTTTTTTCGTTGTCAGTTGTAAGACATGCTGATTTTAATCAGTTCAATATTACACGCTCTTATAATACGTTATATAGCATTTATATAGTAGTTATCCGTCCGATAATTAAATTCAGGTAAATTAGACGCCATTTAAATGCCGCCTGCTTTTGTCAACCTGTGCAACCGATAAGTAACAATCCTTATCAATAACTTGTCATTTTGTAATGTTATATGCTTATTGCTTGATCAGATTTTTTTTGGTATCCATTTAAAAAAAAGTTTGAATATTAATAATAATTTCTGCGAAACGTTCACTAAAATGATTGATAGTTTGACAGTTATTACAGTTTTTTGTCATTGCAATTATGGCGATCTTGTGGGTTGTTTGGAATGACGACTTTGAATATTTACAAAGTAATTAAAGCAGCTGATTGTTGCCAAATTTTGATATTTATACATCTATATTCTATACATACAAATAAAATCGACAATTCCAAACTTTGTACAATACAGCCCTCTTTACAGAAGATGTGTTTGTATATGTAGCCAATGGATTACAAAGTCCACATACTGCGAGAGTTGTTTTTTTAAATGAATTTTAGTGGTTAGTTCAATTAATACAAATAAATAAAATCGTAACGCAGTCTGTAATTGTACAGTTTTAAAGATTCCTAAGCGAATTTTCAGTTGTCAGTCAGTTTGTTGTGTGTGCCTGGTCTGTCTGTCTGTTTGATCCGGCTAATCTCCGAAACGGCTGTACCGATTTTGATGGGACTTTCACTGGCAGATAGCTGATGTTATAGGGAGTAACTTAGGTTACTTTTATTTTAGAAAAAGAATTAGGGTTCCGCGCAAAAAAAATAAAACCAGTGAAATTGTGAAGATTTAAATATGAAAGTATACATCTAATATTCTGTACTGAGATAAGATGGAGTTCACATTGATTGTATTGCTGAATTAAATATACTTAATTTAATAATTTAATTCTTGCTTATTTATTGGTTTCATCATTTTATTTCTTACTTATGAGAACTAAAGAAAAACAGTTCGGTTGCTGGATAGCGATACTCAATATTCGTACAAATTTTAGATTCAACACAAACCGGTTGAAATTTGGAGAGTTAACTGCATACGTGGTCTTTTTAGCATCCGCGTAAAATTTAAAAACACGGAAATGTCCTTTTGTTCGTAAATAACACAGCTTGCATTCTGGATATGTACATGGAATTGTGTCAGACACAAATTGGACGTTCACTTGTCATCAAAACAGTTGCTAAACACGTTAATAAGTTTTAGTTCTGAACGACTTGTTGTTGCCGCCGTATCAAAGACAACTTGGCGCTTGATACGTATTAGCTAAATTATGTTTATATATTTATGTAATATGTATAATTAACTTGCACGGAGGTGTACCTTAAAGCACACGTGTCATTAATTATTTATAGATGTGAGGGCAACTCACGGAGTTGCCTTGTCACGAAATTCACAAAGCGCGCCTAAAGAAATTTTACTTCAACAGACAAAAATGATCGTATGAGCGTATCTTTCATCCCCTCAATTATTTTTTTGCAAAGTATATTTTCAATGTACAAAGTTTACAATTTTTATGCGCGACATACGCATTAACTGGAAGCGCCTATCTATTATATTGTGTGTGTACGTGTGTGTGTTATGTGTGTGCGGGCAATAACTTTTGAAGGAGTTAATTGATTTTAACAAAATTTGACCCACATGCTGGAATCTATCACCGCACGAAGTCTATTTAAAATGGGCCTAATTTGACCATATTAGGGGGTGTATTTATGGGTTAAAAATTGTTTTGGGACCTAAAAACGTGGAAAAAATTCTCGGGATCGTTTAAGAATTGAAATGTAACCCTTTAGTAGCAATTTAAAAGTGCCTCTAAAATCAAAAAAGTCGGTTCGATAGAACCGGATTTGCAAATTTTCTGAAAACACTAGTTTTCGCAGATAGTGAGTTATTTACTGAAAGTAATTTGGTGTAGATGTTCGATTGATAATAATATTGCAATTACGAAAAAAACATTTTTTAAGGGATGTATTAAGAGGTCAAATTTTTTATTTTGTTCAAAAGCATAGATTCACATAATAGTTACACTGCCTGTATTAGCAAATACACTATAGTCTCGGCAGGGTTTGGCACTGCGACCCAAGTTTTTTTAATACGCTTTTATTAGCTTCACCTGTATGTTTGTAACGGAATCTTTAAACGTGAAATTCACCTGTTCAAAACATCAGATTAAACTGAAAATTTCCACACTTATCAAAACCGACGACAATATAATAATTTAATAAGTTTGTCCAATTATCCTAAGACCTTCAGGATAAAAAAAACTTACCTACTTCAAAACGTCAGATTAAACTGAAACTTTGCACAGTTAGGAAGGACCGATGACAATACAATAATTTAATAAGTTTGTCCCATTATCCTGATCAGGACCTTCCGGATAAAAAAAACTTGAAAAATTACGACAAGCAAGCTACACGCTGTACAGTGACGTATGTTGAGTTGCCTACCTCATAGTTAAATGCAATTTGTTTTTTAATCTTATAATTAAAATTAGAGTTTAAAAAAATTAAAACAACACGCTTTTATGAACTAAAAAAATGCAATGACAACAAAATTAGCTTTACTGTAAAAAGCGTGTAGTGCTTAATATCGGTAATAAATTTTTATTTACTAGTTAACTGTAAACGTAGAGCTATCATGAAAATTTAAGTAGATAGCATTCCACGCTTTTTATAGTAAAGCTAATTTTGTTGTCAAATTATGTTGCATTTTTTAGTTCATAGAAGCGTGTTGACTTAGTTTTTTACGCTAATTTTTTTTAACACTGTGTTTAAACTCTTTATAATATCTTTCTGCGTGTGTAATATCTGACCCTGCACAAAGGGACTGCAGCACCAGATCGTCGTCGTGAACTAGGGCTCATAATCACGTGGGAGCATCATACCTGTACTATATGTATACGTGTATACTACTACCTGTTGTCGCCTGGGACGCCCACGTGCGCGGATACCTGGCGCCTTTATAGACGTACACTTTATACACGCGCGCCAAAGTATTTCACTTGTGCAATTAACAACTTCGAGTACCTTTACGAAGTAACAGGGTTATTTCCACGGGCGTCGGGTGGAGGGCCCAAGGAGGGGGTGCCCCTTCCTGCTATGAAAGAAAATACACAGAAAAAGATTAAGAAATAAAAATGTTATTATTGAAGTCACTGTTTAAAAAAAAAACAGTGCGTCTAACCCTTAGCGTAGTGGCACAATTTATGTCGGTAAGTTAGAAATGTTACAGCTGTGCCGCCATCTATTGACCAAAAACTTCAACAGTTACCTTATAACATTTCTAACTTACCAGTATCATAAATTGAACGTTACTTCCGTAAGTAAAAGCTGCTTCCGTTAGAAAAAAAACTGTGCGTGTAACCGTTACGCACGTTTGAAGTAAATCTTCTTTGGCATAATGCAGAATCTATGTCGGTAAAGTAGAAATGTTACAACTGTGCTGCCATCTATTGACTAAAAGCGTCAACAGTTACCTTATAACATTTATAACTGACCAGTATCATAAATTGAACGTTACTTCCGTGAGTAAAAGCAACTTCTGTTAGAAAAAACAGTGCGTGTGACCGTTACGCACGTTTGAAGTTAATCCTCTTTGCGGCGTAGTGACAGAGTTTATGTCGGTAAGTTAGAAATGTTACAACTGTGCGGCCATCGATTGACTAAAAGCTTCAACAGTTATAAAATTTCTAACTCACCAATATGTCGATACGCCTTTGCATCAACTGAATGTTACAACCGTAAGAAAAAAGTTACTGGCGCCGCCAATGGTTAGTTCTATGCTCCGCTATTGCTTGGAGTTATAAAAATGTACGTATATTACATACCGTTCAATATCTCTTAAAGATAAGTGAGTGGGATGAAACTAAAGACACGGAACAAACGAGACAGTGGTCAGTTCTGTCTATATTATATAGGTGTGGCAAAATTTTTTGAATTTATTTTGTCTTAAGGTGTCTGATCTCTCAGATAGTAAAATATGCTCTCGGGAAATTTCGAACTGTGGTCGCCAAAATTCGTTTTATTACTGTGATTGTAAGCATTAAGCTTCACAGATGTTAGCTTGTTGGTTAAAGATTTCAAAAAACATTTATTTTTGCCTTAAAAACTGAATTAAACGTGATATTCGTCAATATTTCTTTACAGCACTTCACGAGATTTCGTATTACGGGAAGGCAAATTGACAATTTGAAGTTCATTCTTTACAAAACATGTTAAAAGTACTGACAAATTAGGCTTGCTTAATAATTTTTTTCTGTACAAAAATTTGGGTGCTAAATTTCGATCGAAATGCGTAGAAATATTTAGTTTCAAAGTAGAAATTGTATAAAAAAACTATATCAATGCAGTTTAGGAAAAAATATTGTTTCAATCGATCGATTATTTTTTGAGAAAGATTGATTTGAAATACTACAATGCTTTTCTTAGGAAGAAATAAGATCACATCGCCAAGACGAGCCAAAGGAAGCGGGGTACAAAGTTCGAAGTATATACTTTGGACTGAACCCGTAGACTATATGACGCGCAGTACAAATCGAAGCTCAGCTAGGGGCTTGGCTCTACTAGAGATCTCATAACTTTTTAACAGTAGAAGAATTATGAACTTGTGAGTCTTGGCAACCAATTTCACAATTCTTTAAAAACTATCAACAGTTTTGTAATTTTTAAAAAACATTTAAAAAAGTACTTAATAGAGGGGTTTTATTACGATATCCATGAATTTTTAAGATAAATTTTTTATTGTAACTTTTATATAATATACGTCTTAGTTAATTTTAGAAATGAACTATTGTAAATTTTATATTTGACAAATTCATACAATGTTTGTATTGTCTCTGGAGAATTCGTAAATAAAACTAAACTAAACTAAACATGAAATGTTTTTGGTGCGATCAGATTTTCTGACAATGGTTTCTGCAACACAACATTAAGGATATTTACTGATTAGAAATGTGTACGAGTTAATCTGGACCCATTATGTAATAAATAGTAGATTGTATCTCTACGTGCGACAATATGTGAACAGTCACACGAGTCAAAACATTGCACACAAGATATACATTGTATTTTTTCGTCAGAAGCAAAACATCGATAAAACTTCTTTTTAAATTGTTCCGTGCACTTTCGCTCGACATTTATTAACTTTGTCAATTTCCATCCATACATTATATAATACGGCATAAAATAAAATAAAAACAGTTGATATCGTTAAAAAAAGTGCAGGTTGTTTAACGTCAAGGTCAGTATGATTAACATAAATGCGGAAAATGCTGTAACTCAAATGACACAACATAATATGTTAACCTGAAGGCCTAAGAGATATGTATTTTAATAAAAAAATAATTTGTAAGACGTGTGACGCAGTTATTCTGCGTGTGGCTTAACTTGTAATAATTGATATAATATTGTCAATATTGTATAACCGGTCGTGTGTGAAACGCGACACTTGAAAACGAAGCAGATTTCACCATTTCACAGCCAAACTCAGATTATATTCTTGGTAAACTGTACCTATAATATAATATAAAAATGAATGTTTGTTTGTTTGTTCGTCTCCTTTGCGTTCCTATATATACCATTCTCCCGATTACAATGAAATTTTGGTGAGTTGTAGTGCGCGCGCCGCGAAGATTTCTGTCTCAAAAACAATCTTATTAATTTCATATTTGCTCCACTTAATGTCGCTGCCGAACGAGGCAGATTGTAATACGGTGGAGCCTACTATTGTCGCTGTTTGGCGGACTATAAAACAGTGTTTCATCTCAATCGCGTGCGGAGCCGCGAGTGACGGTGAGTCATTCCATAAACGAAGGCAAGCATTAATAAATTGATGTACAAGACATCAATATTTCAATATAAATAAACGCGTGAACAGAATAATTTTTTGCAGTGTTTTCAGTTGTTTTCCATGCCATTTAGAGAGGAGAGGGGGTCATAGCTAGATCTTATTTTTAAGACCATTAAGTATGGTCTTAACTTCTTAAGGAGTGCGTGAACTTGACACAGCAAAGTTAAAAAAAATGTGCAATCGGTATTTCTTGAACTCCCACGAAGTGTATTAGATGTGCAGTAATATTAAATTTTAAAATTGCATCCAGTTTGTATTGTGTTGCAAATGGAATAAAATGAAAAAAGTAATAATTAATATCATTTAGTGTTTTTTTAAATGACAATTCCTTTTTAAGTTGTATAATATTTTCTTTTTGGTTTCGAAAGTGTTAACTGTTCGTTTTGTTATTATAATAATAATAATAATATGTTCATCGGAAGATAGAATGTCAATAAACATAACACATTATATACCCGGCTGCTAAATTTATTTAATTTTTTACACACCGAAATGTCTTCATTTTCTTATTTTATTACGTAATTATTTAAAGAATCAATAAAACAGTTAACTTTATTGCAACCATCGTCGTTTTTGTAATCATCATTATTTATAAACAATTGTTTCCATAAAACACGAAATTAAAAGAACATTCAAGGCCAAGATCATTTTAACATCCTGGTAGATTAATAATTAAACTTTGTTTCGTTGTGCCTTGTTACAAAATTATTTATCTTAACAAATTCATGAAGTACTACTGCTTATACTATCTAATTGCTTTTTAAAGCAGATTGCAATTCAGAAACAAAGAAAATAAGAATTGATTCCTTGAAAAATTCCAAGAACTTTGTCTCTTGCGATTTTTCAAAAAAATCTACGATTCGGCCGTAAAAAATCATAAAAATTTGGAAATTCAAATTTTGGACCGTGGATATCCCGGAACATACAGGATTTGGAGAAAAATGTTCTGGACCAATCGAATGCCGATGTAAAAAATGAGGGTTCCCATTAAGAAAAAAAAAATTGCCGCTGAATGACCTTGAACCATCAACCCAAGGTCAAAAGTGGCCATGGCATCCAATGTCCCCCTTCGAACCATTCAACGTTGCCCTGAACCATTTTTCGATTTTACCCCACCGAGAAAAGATAATCTCATCCGAAGATTAAAGTGACTCACCCTGTATAATATTTATTTATTGATGAGATTGTAAAATTTGATTTGTGTTTATTTTGTTTTAGTGGGCGGGATGTCCCGGCCGCCAAAACCAACTCCACAGGCCAAAAAGGTGGCCCCACCGGCAGTACCTCATGAGTTTCGCCATTCGGGCAGTTCTTTCGGCAGCGCCGGCTATGCCTCCAGTGAAGATGGTGTCTTTCTGCCGGACTCTACGACAGCTCCACCTAGAGGTCAGTAACAGTTTTAAAGCTCAAAAAACATGTCATATGAGAAACCGTATGTTACCATAAGAAAATACCAGCCGTTACCCGCGTTATCGCTTGCATTAACAGAAGTTTAAATATTAAAATTGTTAAACATAACACAAAGTAACCATTTTATCTAATTTATTTTAAGTATTATATTGCCTACGTAAATTAATGTCGGGGCCGTCTTAAGCCAAGTGAAGGCTCATGGCATTTTAGGGATATATGGTGTCCCTTTAACAAAAAAATGAATCATCAAAAAACAAAATTCTAGTTAACTTCTCAGTACATGGGGAAGTTATTGTAATGGATCTGAAAAATCGAAATGTAGTAGGTTTAACGTCAATATGATCAATTTTTTTGTCAAAATCAGTCTTATCGTTTTTATTTAAGCAAAAAGACTGCAAAAAGGTGTGTTTTAGGATTTTTTGTAAAAGATTTCTCGGATCATAGACCTCACGAAGCAAAGGGCCCCCGTGGGTCGTAGGGCCCTGGGCACAAATCCAGCGAACCCATGCGAGATGACCTTGGTCCCAATAGGCTAGACTTTTTATCATTCAAATGTCGTAGAAATTCGTTCTTGAAATTCAATCTTCTAGGACCTAGACCATTTATTTTACAAGTTATAAATTACAATCGTAGAATATCTAAATTCTAGACACACGGCAGTATGTCCGCCAAGTTCGGTCAACAATGACTGCATATGTGTACACCAACTATTTCGAGCTACTTTGGACCCCCCTATAACTTAAAATCTATTTGATCTGCTCACTGGTAATTTTGTTTATCTAATAATCTCAAATTTTATTTAAAAAAAGCTCAAATAACTCTCAAATATCGCTTCAGTGCATCGAACCTGCAGCTTTATTGTTGTTGAATGTAAAATTGCTACAACATATTACTTGAAATACCTGCTAGTTTTTTGGTAACAAAACGTTACTAAATTTGTTTTTTGTTTTAATAAATTCGTTGGTAGGTATGTACTATGTACATTCTGCGAAGCTGCAATCAAACGGTATATTATTATAATATAATGAGACTTACTTTTGTTTTTGTCTGCAATGATACCAATATGCATTCAATTGTTATTTATTGTAACCAGGCATTGTATTTTGAATTTTACAAATGCCTCAACCACGTTTTTTCAGTGTCTTTTGCAGGTTCTTGAATATTAAATGTGTTTAGCAGTGAATTTATGTCTTTTTTTGTGATCTCTTAACAATATTGATTTCTTATAAGAGGTGTATTCATTTAGCTTGTTTAATTTATGATTGAATAATATTAATTTCGAAAGTTTCTTTTATCTACTGATTTGGAACATAAAAATACAAAAATTTGTAGATACATCGCAGTCGAAAACTCGGGATTCTCGCGATTTATCTCGTATTTCGTTTTTAGAGTTCCATACAAAAAAAGAACCCCTTATAGGGTCACTCTTGTGTCTATCTGTCACAGCTTATTTTCTCCGAGTCCACTGAACGAAAAAAAGTTGGGTTCATATATAGTTAGATGACCCAGTCATGTATTGCGTAAATAAATGAATTCCGATTTTGGGGGTTAATTTTGGGGAACAAATTAAAAAAAAACAAATTTTTTTTCGAGTGCATCGTGTGACATATCAAATGAAAGGATACGTTATGAGAAATACAAATATATTTTTCTAATAATTTTGAAATGCGTGGTTTAAAAGATATTAAAGAAAATGTACGAAAATCAAGTATTCTTCCTCCCTCATCTCCGAGCCTAAAATTTTGAAAAAAATAGCGAATATAGGGCCTCACTCATAGTTTACAGGAAAACCTAAACAAAAATCCCAAGTCTTAAAGTTCTTTTCGCAAACGGAATGGTACGGAATCCCCTCCACGCGAGTTTGGCTCGCACTTGACCGTTTGTTTTTTAACTGTTCCAATTAATATAAACGTCCCCTTAGGTTACAGAGATAATCGAGGTCCTAATGAGTAGTGTAATTATTAAAAAAAAATTGAATGACAATAAAAAATTAATTCGAAATATTAATTTCAGATGATCATTCAGATTACGGCAGCACTGTGAGTGGCGTAAGCTCAGGCAAGAGTCCCGGTCCAGCATCCGGGGGCAGTGGCAGTTATGGTGGCAGTGGGGGAGGCGCCTTTACCTTTCCAACAGGCCCTGGCCAGGTGATTAGCCACAAACAAGCTGTGTATTATCACCATCAACTCAGTCTACAGGAAGATCAAGGCATCGATATGACACAGGTGTGGAATTTATTCTCTTTCAAAAACCGAATTAGAATAATATAAATGAAATACAATTTTAAATGTTGGCTTTATAGGTCGTTTATATTATAACGAATCTTAATAAGGCATTAAAAGCGAGAAAACCGTTTTTGCAAGCTTTTATTTAACTTGTCATGTTTGTCAGTTTGGGTGAAAACTTGGATTCAAAATTTCGACTAGATCTAATTAAACTAGCGCTTAGAAATTTTTCACGCGTGTGCAAGTCCGATGACAATGCATATTATCCAAGATGGCGGATTTATAAGCTTTTATTAAACTTCCCATGTTCGTTGTTAGTGTGCTAGTTTGAATCAAAAAATTGAAATTTCGACTAAGTCCAATTAAGCTAAAGCTTTGAAATTTTACACACGTATATAGGTCTGGTGACTGCGTAAATTCAATATGGCGGACGTCCCAAGATGGCGGATTACTCTTTTCTTTACAACTCTCTTGACATTGGTATCAAATGAAAGAGTTTGACGATTGGAATCCAATATGGCGGATGTCCCAAGATGGCGAATTGCCACTGCCACTGAGCGATTTTATAAAAATGATTATTCCTTGTATTGTTGGAGTTAATTGCTTCAAATTTCAATAAAATTGTGATAATGTAGCTGTGATTAGCTGAGTTATTAAAAAGCTAAGCGCTACTATATATTCTTGTAGTCTCCTGGTCGCGACAGTCCAGGCTCATCGAGTGGGAGTGCTGGTAGTGGATCGAGGCATAGTACAGCGTCGTTAGATAGCGGCCGAGCGTCATCTTATCATCCGCTAAGCAGCGTGGGAGGTAGCAGCGGAGCTCCTGGAGCTCGATGCAGTCCTCGCTGTTCACTCAGTTCATGCAGCATCGGTTCCGAAGGTCGGATTGAAAGACTGATAGCACAGGGTGTACCGGTAAGAAAAATATTTTTTTAAGAGCTATCAATTGTCAAAGTTGGATTAATCTATGTAATAGTGTAATCAGCCACAACTTGTTTTATTTAATAATAATATACAAATAAATATACCATAAAATAGTTCCGCATGACAAAACATCCATGAGCAAAGGCGAGATTCGACAGTGCGGTCTAGAAGCCACGACCCTAACCACTACACCACATTGGCCTCTTTATTGAGGTTGATATTATCTTTGATATATATTTTTTTTAATTTTAGGATCAAGATATTATTCATGCCTGGTTAACCGAACTTCATTTTGAGGAATATTTTCCACTGTTTATGAGTGCTGGTTATGACTTACCAACTATTGGAAGAATGACGCCTGAAGACTTAACCGCAATTGGAATTAAAAAACCAAATCATCGGAAACGACTCAAGGCGGAGATCGCACAACTGAATTTGCCTGATAATTTGCCAGACTACATACCTGTGAGTGTTTTTGAAGTGAAATTTTTTTTAGCACCGTTGTGATTTGAAACTCGATAAAACGAAAAAGCGACACTAAAAACAGACAAACATATATATATATATATATATATATATATATATATATATATATATATATATATATATATATCCATAGGATTTAGTTTGCAAGAGAATGTAATGGAATAGAGATACAGTAAGACCCCGCTTAACGTGGGAGATAGGTTCCAATAAATTCCTGCGCTATACGAAACAGCGCTAAACGAGGTCATCTTAATATGTAAATAATAGTCAAGAGAGAATAAGAGAATTTGCTAGTTTTTTTTTTTTTTTTTGTTGAAATTTGTAACATTTATTGTTACATACTTTTTTATCACATTAATTATAGTTTGCTAATACCAATTTTTGTTCATAAAACATTTATGAAACTCAAATAAAAGTTCGAGTAAGATGTTTGTATTGAGGAAGGTTCCTCATTTGACATATTTTGTTTTTTGTGAAGATGTCATCTAATGTCGTTTGCCTTTTTCTGTTTCGTTCAACAAGCTGTTGTCGACAGCAAGATATTGCATCAATGACACTTATGCCTTTGAACTTCAATCAACATTTGAATCACTGATCCATAATTTACGTTATAGTGGCTAAACTTTTTTTTTAGAAACCGCGTAATACTGAAACAACATTAAGCGAAGTCGTACTGGATTCATTCTTTTATTTGACTAATCAATTGCGTAGATAAATTGTATATTTAAAATCATCACGGAAAGTAATAAAGGCTTACATCTTGCTTTTAATTTTAAATACAGGGCTCTGTAGAAGAATGGTTGAGACTTCTCCGTCTAGAGGAATATGCATCAGCGCTGCATGGTCAGGGCTACCAGAGTGTTGAAGACGTAACGCAGTTGACGTGGGAAGACCTTGAAGATATTGGCATAGTGAAACTTGGTCATCAGAAGAAATTTATGCTCGCCATAAAACGCGTTAAGGATATTCGGGCTGGAAAGAGGTTCCATTTAACAGCGCATCCACCTCATAGCTTGGATGTTGGCCAGACCCAGGTTCGTGCCAAGAGAATATCGCTGTCTTTGTTCAACTTGTGTAGATATAGTGACTATTGTAAACTGCTTTCTTTGGATAGATTAGTGCTTAGGCTACTCGTCGCGCATTTAAACTATTTAGCTCTAATTATTAACTTTTGCTGTTACCGTCCATGAATACTCAAGTGTGTAGGCTTTCACGGCTGACGTTGTTGTAAAACTTCTTGGCTTCCAGGCTTGTACGCAGTGGTCCATTGGTATTTCTACCTAACGTTTCGTCTACAACTGCGGTAGACATTATCAAAGGCCTTTGATAAGTCAACCACAATTGTAGACGAAACGTCAGCTAGAAATACCAATGGATCACGGCGTACAAACCTGGAAGCCAAGAAGTCCATGAATACTATCATACTATTAGGGTACACATTTCTTATTGTGTTAGTTATTTAATTTTAAAAAACAAATGTAGATGTCAGCAATTGGTACATCTATGTAGAGTGACTATCTGCGCATGTCGCGAGCGTGTGTTTCTGCGCAGAGTATCACATTGTATGCTGTGCGCAGATTTGAAGTGAGCAACTATGGTAACTGTGGACCATGAATCTAGAAATTATATATACAGCTGCGGGGGTGAATCTATTGAGAGACGGGTACAAAGTAAGAATGGTGTCGTTTTTTTATTGTTCGGCGCGTTATGCTCCATACAAAGGAAATTTTCTTTTCACATTATATAATCAACATAAATTTCACGTCACTAAACATGCGCAGTGCGCCGGCCAATGACAAGCAGACACCACTCACCTCGTCGCGGCTTTTTTTTTAAATTATGACAGTTTTATTTCTGCAGTGTGTAGTGTAACATATACAGTTTCTTTTTTCTATAACTTTCATAGCAACTCAATAACACCACTTTGCAGAATATTTTTTTATTGTTTTGACAATTATTAGAAGTTACACAGATATGGCAGCAATCATTTCGCTTTTTGTGGGTCCCACATAGGATGGTTTCCAATTCGACCACCAGATGTCAGTCACGTTGGTTTTAATTGCGAAAGGCGTAAATTTGAACAGGCTTTGTTAGATAGTGTACTTTTCGATTATATTTAGCTATAAGAATGAAATAGGAGCGGTTTAATGGGAAATTAAATTCATTTTCGTATCGGAAAAAATAAGTGTCATAGCAGCTTATAAAAGTCACTATATTCACAACATAAAGTACCTATTTTAGCATGTAAATCTTGCAACGCAAAACTAAACAACCTGATTTTATCCAAATCTACATCCAACAGTGTTACTCAAATAAAATGGATCAAAATTTATATTTTTATGGAATTATTAATTACATTGCAAATGTTGGGTTGTATTGTTTGACGTGCTGCATGATTTACGGGAAAAATACGGGCAATCTATTTCTGTATAGTCATTGTGATTTGTTAGTTGCAAATGAAATATTTATAATAAAAATCACTATGATTAGAATGGTGTCGTAACTGATCTGTGTTTATACTTAGATTAAGATATTTCCAACGTCTTAAAAAAATAGTATAAACTTAACATGATTCAGTATTGACGAAATATTTAAATTTAAAATCGACTGCATGTACTTCAATGTTACAGATATTCTATTGTGTATGTGCTATGGTGGTATTTGTGTTCTTTTTTATTTTAAAAATAAGATGGAGAATCAGTGATAAAGACAATATTTTTTCAAAAAAATAATCAACATAAAGCTTACTTCAAAAATTGAATTATTTTATGTTAATATTTAAATAGAATAGTTGTTTGCTAATGGAAAATTCCATCTTTGATTCACCCAAAAACTCTCACTACTGTGAAGCTTCATATCTAGTGTTACCTAAGATAAAAATTAGCTCTCGCATGATATGAATTTACTGTTACAATTTGCTTTATTATCAGAAAGATTAACTTTTGAAATATATGGCACCGAAGAGTAACTGATAACTCATTCCGCCGCAAAAATGGAAAGATTCCCGACGATGACAGTTGTTTGAAAATATATTTTTCTAATGTAGCATTGTAACAATGGAGGTTTCTTACTCTTTCTTAACTCTGTTTATTAATTTAGTCTCTTTTTTCAACAAAAACTAAAGAATAGTTCTGTTTGCACAACGATTCCAAACTGACGACGCATGCGCGAACGTTTTTAAGCAAGTGCACATGCATCATCAGTTTGTGGCTGGTTTGAGGTCGTCGTTATTAATATAAAATAATTCAATTTGTTCTGTTGAGCAATATTATTTTGCTAATATTGTGTTATTTGTTTTAAACATAATATAGAACTGATTTCCCATTGAATAGTACAGTGTTCAATATTTTAAACGAGTATTTTTTACCCTAATTAATGTTCAACTAAACGGTATTTTATTAAACCGTTTATCCAAAATTAGGTTGATTATACTTATTGTCAGCCTACCTACATATTATATATATTTGGTTTTTAGGGTTCCGTACAAAAAACGAATGCTTACGGGATCACTCTAGTGTTTACCTGCCTGTCCGTTTGTCGCAGCTTATTTTCTCTGAATCTTCTGGACGAAAAAGTTGAAATTTGGCACTTACATAGAGCTAGATGACCAAATCACGGACGTATAGCGTAAATAAACGTATCCCGATTTTGGGGGTTAATTTTGGGTGCAAATTAGAAAATAAAAAAAAATCAAATGCATCATATGACATATGAAATGAAAGGCTCGTTATGAGCAGTACAAATATATTTTTTTTTTAAATTTTAAAATACATAGGATATGAAGAAACTATGCGAAAATCGAACATCCCTCCCTATCTTCAAAATCATTGAGACAAAAATTTTGAAAAAAATAGGAAATATAGAGCCTCACTCATAGTTTACAGGAAAACCTAAACTAAACTTAAAAGTGACTCGCACTTGACGGTTTTTTTATTGAAATGTTTTGAGGTTAAAAACGATATTTATTGCACACTGTACTGATATATTCATAAAATATGCTTGCATTAATAAACCTGATCTATTATCCGAACAAAAAACTTGATATGCATAATGCATATATATATAATATTTATGATAATCTAATCATGCATCAATAATATGTGCATGTTTTATTATTATTTATTTATTTTTTATTTAACGATTTTATATTTTATTTTTGTTTTTTCTCT
Organism: Venustoraphidia nigricollis; assembly: GCA_034508555.1. Taxonomy (NCBI): domain Eukaryota; kingdom Metazoa; phylum Arthropoda; class Insecta; order Raphidioptera; family Raphidiidae; genus Venustoraphidia; species Venustoraphidia nigricollis. The sequence continues at coordinate 2,161,460 of JAVRKA010000030.1, forward strand.
TCTTTGTTTTACCATCACACATCCACCTCACAAAATCACAACCTTGAACACACTGTGTTTTGTCACCAAAAAATCGAACCGACTGCCGGTGTTTCAAAAATCCGAAACTGCTCTCTTCTGCCGCCGCTGCTGCTGCCATTTTGCTGCCGCTTCTGCGCTGCAATCGATATTAAAAAAAAAAAACAAGGATCACATTTTGATCACGTCACCTTTGATACACGCACCGCCTGCGTCGTCGGCACAACAGGGTTCCGACATTACCGATGGACCGTCGCCTGCGATGCCTACCAATGTTCATACGACGTTCAGAGCGTTTCACCAACCGTGGGAAGTCGACCAGACACTGCAAATGACGACGAGTTGTTATTCAGCCGTTCCTCCGACACACCATCTGCACTATTATCAGCCGATGTATTGCACCGATATTGTCCCGATAAAGGTACCGTTGTGTTTACCACTTTGTTATGCACGCACTTTGTTTTGTTTTTTTATTAAATGAATGGCGAGAAACACTTTATAATAATTGACAATGACTTATATATTAATTCGAAGGTTTCAATCGTTGTAAATATCTTCTAAAAGATAAACTTTATTAATTTAACATCGATCAGTAATGATTATTATTCAGTGGCACAAATCATTTTGACTATTTATGAATTCTATTGACTTTTTTGTACCTGCATGTTTTTTCAAACCCAATTCCTTTATGTTGTATTTTGTCACGTTATCGGTATGGGAATAAATAAATAACCAGAAGCATAACTCTCTATTACGCGCTTTATTTCTTTCCGTGACCTTGGTTAACCTGAGATTCTTTCCTGAAACGGACTTTATGTACCTAGATATTCGTTTTAAGTATTTCATTTCAAAATCGAGCTTGCTATGACAGTAAAACATACACAGGATGATTTTTAAGTTGATTCTTTTTTTTACAGCGTGTAGAAATCAAATAGATGAACAAATTTTTCAAGTAACTTTTTTATCAAAACTCAAAAATATGAGAGAAACAGTCATTCAAAGTGTAATTAAATTTTGAGGTCGGTCCTGGCGTTATGTTATGTCACTATGAAAAATATGTTATAATAATAATAATGCGTTTAACGTCCGTTTCCCGACTTTATGTCATAACAGACGCCATTCGCACCATTACTATTTTCCATTTACCACACTTCCCGTTATTTTCTACGTTTCTAAAACTTCAACTTAACTAATAGCAATGGGCGAATGAAGCAATTATAGCAAGTTAGGATAAGGTAGATAATTTTTGAACTAGGAGTTTGATAGGCAATCGGCTATGGCCTCAAATAAGGAACCATCTCGATATTTATCTGGAATTAATTGAGGGAAACCATAGAAAACCTCAATCAAGATGGCCGGTACAGGAATTACCGTTTCTCGGCAAGAGGCAGTAGGAAAAAGTCCTAGCCACATCTGCCCCCGCCGGGATTCGAACCTGTACCTCCCGAATGCGAGTCTAGTGCTGTCACCACTACTCTACCCAGCTCGGTATGAAAAATATGTTATGTCAGTATCAAGTATTTTCAGAAATTGTTCGAAGTTGCCCCGTTTTGTTTCAAATAGGGAGCAAGATACTTGATAATGACTTAAGATATTTCCATAGTGACATAACATAACGCCAGGACCGACCTCAAAATTTTCTCTTATTTTTGAGTTTTGATAAAAAAGTTACGTAAAATATTTATTCATCTATTTGATTTCTACACGCTATTAAAAAAGAAGAATCAACTTAAAAATCACCTGTATATAAATTAACTAGGCACGCCTATGGAAAAGCAATAAAATTTCATCTTTTACTTGGAACCAAGGTCACGATCCATCAGTAGCCACATAAAAGGCATCGTCTCCGAGTTATGCTTCTGGTTATTTACTTATTCTTGTGTTATCAATATGACTGTTTAAAGAGCAATTACAGTATCGATGTTTAATGTAAGTTACGTTCCGTTAGTTTTGTTTTGTTTTATAAAATCATTATGTGTTGCTTTTTGGCAGTTGACGTACCAAACACAAAGGGCGTTAAATAATGTGTATAGTGTTTGTAGTGTCATCCCAATAATAACTCATGATCGGTGATTCGAAACGAAAAATAGAATAAGTTTTATCACTAGAATAGGGATGTTGACTATTTTTAGGCAAGTGTTTTAAATCGTGTATAAGTACTTAATATAACCACAAATATTTATTATAATTTTTTTATTACGACTCACGCTTTAAAAATCGTGTATTTTAAATTCCGGTTCAAGGAACCTGTGCTGGTCCATGCTTGACAAGTGTGCGCGGTTTTTACGTGTGAATATCTCGCAAAGAATTAAAATGAGCCACCGATATTTTACTACTAAACTAGAAAACTATTTGGGTGTAATTTTGTTAAAAATGTTTATAATGACGATTTAATTTAATAATTGAGCATGTGAGCTATTTTATAATAAATTTTATTTCATGCATATTGCTCTGATATAATGCATGCAATTGGCATTAATTATTCATATTCATTACTAATTTGGAAACGAAGAAAATCATAATAAAATCTGTGTTGTAAAAAAATTAAATTATTTTTAATACAGTAATAGGTTTTTTTATTGCAAGACTACTAAGTAGTGGCTTTTGGTACAAAATAATTCATCAATTTAAGGTGGCTGATCCCTCAGATTGTAAAATATGCTCTCGGAATAATTCGAACTATGGTCGCAAAATTCATTTTATAACTGTTTTTAATAGCTACGATTAAACATTAAATTTCACAAAATTGGGCTTGTTGTTTAAAATTTTCAAAACACATATATTTTTGCCATAAAAATTGGACAAAAAAAAACGTGATATCCGGCAGTATTTCTTTACAGCACGTCACGAAATTTCGAATTACTGGAAGGCAAATTAAGATTTTGAAGTTGTTTCTTTCTGACAAATTTGGATTGCTCGATAGTTTTTTTCAAATTTAATTTTTATCTGTATAAAAAATTGTGTAAAAGTTTCTCGTTTTTATCTGATTTTAAATCGTTTATTTAGATCAAATAAACTTGGCTAAAAGTCATACAGAATGAATGGCACATATTTCTAGTTTTTTTTGAAACAGTAATATCAAAGATTTTTAATAGAAATAGATTTCCGAAACGTAAGTACATTTTAGATGAACACACCCACATTCAAGTGCTCGTAAAATAGAGCTATGCGAATGAAAAATGGAGCATATTGAACAGCTGGTACTCAGTAACCTTAATAAATAGTTATATTTTTGTATCAACACTTAACATCTCAACAATATAATTATATAATAATTAATCCCATAAGAACGTTCTAGAAAACATAACGATGCTTTGATATAGGTACATAATTGACTATTAGTATCAACGTTTAAAAATACATTTAGTGAATAGTATTTTTCGGAAAAATGAATGATTATTCTTGAAATGAAAACCCGATTTATGCGACTAATATTTTTTTCTTTGCAGATTCGAGGTGTCCGTGGTAAATCATTAGAAAGTTTAGAGGACCCTAACGAGCGTTCAACGCACCATACGTTTAGCGCTGATAATACACAAACATTCTATTATCAACAAACCGGTGGCTGGCGCCCTCGATCGTACGACGACGGAGATATAACTCCGACGAATGAATGCGCATTGATGTACGAAGGGGGCGGAGGTACTCTGCCAAGACCGAGAGGATTAGTCAGACCGAGACCTGTCGCAAAAATTCAAGCGAAAACCCGCGAGCCAGCCATTTTCCAACAACACGATTATGACCCTAAACAATTCATAGCAGATAAATGTTATATCCCGGGTCAAATAATAACGGATAGAACATGTTTTACTGGGAATCAGTATAAAAGTTTACCGAGAGATTTCATAGATAAGTTTCATCAAATGGGTGGTATAAATTCAAGTCCTCATAAAAAGCTGCCCCCGTCTCCCCCAAAACGACAGTCGAGCAATTCTGCTTTAGAATCGTGTATCACAGAAAACCCTAATTGTGAGAAAACGACGGTCGAAATTCATGCCACTTCGAGTCCCTTGCCATTGCCAGCATATCCGAGCTCAGACAGTTTGAGTATATCATTAGATGGTCAAACCGAATTACCGTTACCTCCCCCTCCTGCACCGGCCACACCGCCCGGCGCTGGGACGCAACGTATTATGCCTTCCAAATCGTGGGGAAGTTCGGGGGAAGAACAAGAACTCATTGCTGCACTGGCATTACAGCATAGAAATGGATCGGATGCTAGTTTTAAGGTACGTTAATAATTAAATACAGTAAAATCTCGCTTAACGCTGCTCTGCTGAACGTTGTTTCAGTATTACGCGGTTTTAAAATTTGAAACGTCAAATTTTTTTTAAGAATTCAACTACTGAACGCATTTCAATGAATTTCAATAGGGTTTTACTTTGAGAGTAAACAAAGCGAAAAAACAAACCAAGGTCACCCGTCTAAAACTGAGATCCGTACAGCTCGGACCTACATACGTACTGACCAACCAACAACTGCTGTTTGTAATTTTCAATTACAATTTTAGGAATATTATGAACTCGAATCAATTTGAAAATAGTTGCATTTTATAGTACAGACTCCTCTTTTCAAAAAGCTACAATTTGAATCAATTTTTCGCGAAATTAACTATTTGTACGAGCGATTCTCAGAGCACACTCCGTTGACGCTAAATAATTGTAATAAAACTATAACTAATGGTATTTATTTTATTTCAGTCAAGCTCAAGTACAGAATCAGATTCCCTGCCTTTTGCAAATGAAAACGCCGGTACAATTAAAACGCGGGCAAGTAATGTAGTCCAAAGACCACCGTCGAGGGCTGGTTTGCCGCCCCATTCATCCCCCGGACCACATTCGGTATCGCCCCTATCGATTTCATCGCATTCATCGTCTCCTTTGCCAACGGTACCACGGCCTCGCAGTCAACCTGCAGATGTTTTAAACGACATTGGCAACATGCTTGCCAACCTAACAGATGAATTAGATGCCATGTTGGAAGAAGAAAAAAGGCAAGGATTAACTGATGTGCAGTGAAATTAGTTATTTTTAAATTTGTGTAGTGGTACTATTATAATAAATTGTAATACATATTAGAGATTTTCTTAAATTAATAAAAGAAATAATACAAATAAATCGTACATAGCTACAGTTCCCGATTTTATATTTTGTGATGTTTCTAAAGTGAATATATTTGTTATAATTTTTAACTTTCATCAGTGTAGGAAAGCATTCCTATGGACTCCGTGCAGAATGACTGTATAGGCTCCAGCGTGGCAAATTTCGGAAGCTTTCTTTGGTTATCTGTCATTTGTTATTTATTGTTTGAAATGTTTTAATGTATAGTAAGATTGAAATCGCTATTATCGGTAAGTATTCACTATTAAGTCATAAATACAAATTTTCTTCGCGTTTGCTGTTTTCTTGACAAAATGATATTATATTTTGACAGCGAGTGTTAAAAAATGGCTTGTCGGGAATAACTTTTGAAGACAATTTTCGTTTATCAACTAAACTTAAAATAATCAAATTAAATTCCAAACATTTGACACGAATCAGGGAGTTTTGCAATGTAAACAGAATGTTTCATTTTTAATACAGAAATGTTTGCATACACTAATGTACTGCACACCAGATTGGTCACTTATGTTGGCAGCACTAGACAATTTTTTTCAGTTCGTATGGGTGGGAAAAATACACACGAATTTCCAATAAACTTTATTCTTTAAATTCAAATTGGCCATGGAAACAATCTAATCAATATAATAATTTACAAGTGACTGACTTTCCACTGCGATTGCTGGTAGTTCAATAATTCCAGTAAGCTCCGCCTTTCTGCACGGAATCCATGATATTATATTCCATAATTTCTTATAATAATTTGGGGATCTTAATATAATTGAAAGTCTAATTATTCTTTTGATTTATAAAATGTGTACATATATATAAGTATATATATTATTATTATATTTTTGCTGCCAAATAATTTTTCCTTTCACTAAATTTTTGTTTTTATCATTTAATATAAATATTTCTAGTTAAATTTTCGGCATAATTAATGTAATTTTTTTATTTTTAGACTGCATAAACAATAAAGCTGCCATATTTTTAAGTGTAACATTGTGTATTTTTTTTTAGTCACAGTGTTTAAATTTTACACTTTGTGTTAGCCGAACAATGCCAATTGGATTAAATTGTTTCAATGTTAAAATAGTATATTACCTCACAAGGACAGAAAGTGCAATTTCCTGCACTGCGCGACGTGATGTCCGAGGCGAAGCCGAGAGCATCATGTCGCGCAGCTCAGAGGTTTCAATCTTCTGCCCGTGTGGTGTATACTTTTTTTTATACCGGGTCGAAAGTGCGTTTATTATCAAAATTTTTAATTATTCGTCCATCTTTTTCTTTGATTAGTTTTTATTTAATATCACTATTTAACTTTTATTCACCATTATATCAAAAGACTAATAACTTTCAAGTAAGCAATTTTGAGGTTATACGCAATAATAGTTATTAACTACTGGCGGCAGTCTCACGTCAGTTCACGAGAAAACTCTTTCGTCCCCCTGTTACTTTCTTTCTACCCGCTGTTATAGATGGCGTGCGAGTAATTCCAGTACAGCATAAATTTTAGGCTTTCTGCCTTAAAATCGAAGCAAAAAGTTGTACTTTCGACCGGGTATAAAGAAAATAATATTGCTCAACTTGGTAATTTTATCTAAAATTAAAATAACAACAATCAGCCAATCATATTATTGTAATGAAACCAGATAAACTTTTCAAGTTGTATTTAATTTCACATACAAGAGTTTCAAAACTTCACTCGCACTTCAATTATTTCATTTTTAAGGGCCAAAGTCCGTTAATTAATTCATTTAAATGAATATCTGGATATGTTCAAAATTGTTGATATATTGAACCGGAGCTGGGCAAAGCACTGAACCTAAGTGCTTGAAAAACATCAAGCAATAAGCACTTCCATTTTGGAAAAAGCTTAAAAGCATCGGGTACAAATAACTTCTTAAATTTTAATTTTCTTAAGTTATGATATAAATTTTGGACATGAAAAATATTTTTAATTGATGAGAAAGTTTGGACTGAAACAAGAAATTGATCTCTAACATCAAACGAAATAAGAATTATAAAAGATAGACGAAACATGTTTTATCAAGCTTTGAAAGTGCTTAGTAAGCGCTTAAAATGCTTATTAAGCTTAATAACTGGCAACTCTTTATGCAAGTGCTCTAAGCATTGAGCGGCTTATTTTACAAAATGCTTTTTTAAGCGAAGTGCTTAAAGCATTATTACAAGCACTAACTAAGTTCTCAGCATTGTCCAACTCTGTATTGAACAAACTATCTCTATCTTCTTTATTTTGGGTAAAATCTATTTTCTAAAAAAATATTGTCGACGATCTGAAAAATCACTCAATCTCAGTTTTTCTATTTCATTAGCTAAGTATATGAAATTGCAGAGTGATTTATTAATATTAAACAAAATGAAATTACTTGCAATTACTGTTCAAATAAATTTTTTATTTATAAGACGTTTCGACCAACCATTTTAGAGTCAATATTATTAATGATTTATTAATAATTGCCTGCGGTATATCCGACGATATATTTGAAAATAATTAAAAAGATTTAATTCTTGTTAGTGATTGACTAAAAAAACTAAATTGAAAAATTACAGCAATTTATACTATCTCCAAGCAACTTTTTTGGTGCCGAATTAGAAAATAAACTCCAAACCAAATCTACACTAAATAACTTTGTTACCTAGCAACTATTTTGTTTTAGTACAAATTTTTTCATTTATTTAAATTAGTAGAGCAGAAGTTGCCTCGTTCCATTGAATAGTTGTTGGGGGATGACGTCTTCTGGCAGAACTGTCATGATTCTGAGGCAATGACTTTGTACACTTTAATAACAAATGTCAAAGAAATAAAAAAAAACAAGATATTGATATTATTTGTAATAAATTGTGAATATTTTTAAATCAGTTTGCCGGCGAGGAATATTCATCTGTATTGCCTCAGCCACACACTCGACGAGTGGCATGGGAAGTAGCGAGGAAAGGAGGCAGAGACGTTGTGTGGCCGCGTTACTCGTCATGCCGCACGTCATGCTCCTCGCCATGCCCAATGCTCCCTCGATTGTCGGTTTTTTGTGCGCGAGTCAAAGGACCGGCAATAAAAGCACGAGTAAGCCGGCCACATACTCCTGCGCCACTCAGTACGCATCAAGCCGTCTAAGAAAGGCATAGTGCGCGCGCTGCCACAGTATCGACCTCCATTGCCGAAAGGCGAAAGCCGAGTGCGGAGCGTCGCGAGTACAGCAGTGTCTGGCCGCTTAGGGCAACATCGCGACAGCGCAATGAGCAGAGCGAGGAGCAGTGCGAGGAGCATAGTCTGGCAGTAGGGTATTAAATATCTCAACATACAGTAACCCTACTGCCAGACTATGCTCATCGCACTGCTACTCGCTCTGCTCATCGCGCTGTCGCGATGTTGCCCTAAGCGGCCAAACACTCCCGTACTCGCCAGGCTTCTCACTTGGCTTTCGCCTTTCGGCAATGGAGGTCGATACTGTGGCAGCGTGCCACAGTCGGAGAGCTAGTAACACGTGTTTCATGAAGTGTTTGATGCACCTTAAAATTTTTCAAATGTAGTATCTATGAGATAAAAAGTCAGAATACCTGTGTTGGCTTAGCCCAACCGGGGACACCAGGTACTGCGCATTACAGAAAGGTGTAATAAAATTGAACCCGAAAAAAGTGTTCAATTCAGAGGCCAACAAACTTTAATCGAAATTTTAAATGATTTTAAAAATAAAATTTAATAAGGCAGACATTTTTGAGAGGGTTTACATATAATTAAACCTCCCCAAAGTTTTTTTTTTTAATACTATTTAAAGTGTTTGATTCACTCTGAAATTTTAATAGCCTTTAAATATTAAAAAAATTAATAACAAAAAGCCACACATTTTTTCCGGGGTTTAATTAACGGCAGACATGAAAATAACTCTTATTTAAAATAGAAAGAGATAGGTAGTGCGTGGTTGGCGGCGTGAGTGAGCAGCGATCACCGCAGTAGCTCACTCCCTTTCAACAGAAGAAGAATCAGAGGACAGTGGTGATGAGGAGGAAAATTGAAGATACTTTTAAAAACATTTTTATGAAACCTATTTGTAATAAATATTTTTCAAAATGATAATAAACCTATAAAATTAGCTATATAATCTAATCGTGAAATTTTCAGAAACAGGCGTTACTAGCTCTTGGACTACTATACCTTTATACTTAGACCGCTTGATGCGTACTGAGTGGCGCGGGAGTATGTGGCCGGCTTACTCGTTCTCTCATTGCCGGTCCTTTGACTCGCGCACAAAAAACCGACAATCGAGGGAGCACTGGGCATGACGATGAACATAACGTGCGGCATGACGAGTAACGCGGCCACACAACGTCTCTGCCTCCTTTCCTCGCTACTTCCCATGCCACTCGTCGAGTGTGTGGCTGAGGCATAACAATGTCCACCAATTCTTGATCGCTATTTAGTTTTGTTTACATAGATATTATTAAAAGCTAAATTTTGTAATAAAAATAAAAATTTTCGTATTATGTAACATCTATTGTTCTATACATTTTTGCCCTTCATTTGAACGATCAGCTGACGTCATTCCCACTCTTACTCTGATTGGTCAAATGGAACGAGGCAACCGAATACTCTGTTAACCTTGAATGCAAATATGAAAAATTGTGGTTACAGCAAAATAGTTATTAGGTAACTAAATTACTTCGCGTAGATTTGATTCTTACTATAGCTGGCTTACAGAGGCATTTGTAATATTTTTGTTAGGATGTTTTTTCAAGTTTAAAGTGGTATTAAAGAAAATAATAGAAAACGATATATGGGGGCGCTCAAATAAATTCATCAATCACTTTCAAAAATCTGGGTAAGCTTTGATTATTATTATTATTAAAATGGCATTTAGGTACAAACGTTTTTATTTTATGGTATTATTTAAAATAAACTGAGTACTTAAACTTAATTTAAACGTGACGAGACCTTGAAATATTCTTTTTACAATAAGTAATAAAATAAAATAATCAGACACCATCTCGCATATTTTTATTTTTTCTCCTATGAATACTAAAAAAATAAGTCGCTCATTTTTTATTTTATAATAGCTAAGTACCTATATATTTTGTGTTTTTACATACGAAAAAAATGTGAAGTCTGCTAAATAATATTACGGTTCAAAATTTAAGTTCGTGTAATATGACGTCGGCGACCTTGATTTTATAATATATCACCCACTACTGTCAAACATTGATTTTGTTTGGAGAGATTAATGCTTGTAATAATCACTAAAGCTGAATCTTCGAATAAACATTGCTTTGTTACCTAAATATTAAAACTATGTATGTTATCTACAAACACTCCTTGCAACGTTCATCTCAAAAATACTTTCCCGTCGCCTAAAAACGGTTTCAGCTCTATTTTTTAAGCTTAAGGTTTCGGCTAAACGCCAAATGAAGAATCGAGAATCACACTACAGGTTATGCCAGCGAAAAATTGAAAAAAAAATCCTTGAAAAACTTTTTATAAAAAATGCATAAATTATATGTTTTCTTTCACATGTAGCTAAAAAAATTCCTTCAGTAGCGTCGGGAGAGCTAATCGTTTTTAGGTGATGTGAAAGGATTTGAGAACTGCAGGGGGTACTGATTCAATAATAATATTTAAGGGTTTTCAAACGTCTTTGGTCCATCGAAAAAATTCACCTATTTATGAAAGAGAGTATTTTTTTTATATGAATTTTGATTGAAAGTATATATGTAGATATTGTTTTAATTTTTCTATGAATATTCCACAAACTGCTGAATGATTTCTAGTCATTATATTTCATCAAAATACAAAAACGAAGTAAATAAATTATTCCCAATTGTTTTATATTCGATAATTTCACTATTTACTTGGAATTATAGTTGCGGTTTGTAATAAAATAACATAATTACTTATGACTTTTGTCAAAACAGAGCTTGGTGCATCCGATTTTAGAGCAGAGTAAGTTATAAACAATAAATATTAAAAGAAAATAGACTTAATTTTCATTATACTTGTTTTATTTTGAAAATTTATACACTTTTATAAGTACTATCTAAACTTAACTGTTCATAATTGCAGTTTGACTGAATTTGGTTTCAAAGTTTAGCGTAAGTACTTATAAATCAACTGTTATCAGTAAAAATTATCTCAACAAATCAAGTGTTATGAAATTGCATATACATAATAACAATATATATTATATTGATCGCTAGCATAAAAAGTGTATTGTTTAGAAAAAAAATATAAATATATTATATAAATTGAAACTTGTAATATAGCCTTTAGTTTTAGAATGTACCATAGTTTTTAGCCTGTAGAATTTTTGCGATATTTATAGATGAAAAAAATCAGAAAAAGTTTAGATAGAATTTTTATGTACTATTAAAAATGAAAGAAGTAAACGTGCGTAGAGACCAGAATAAAATAACAAAAATATTTGTAATTTCATATTAAATTAATTAAATAGTAGAAAAAAACATTGTTGGTCCATCTTATTCTTATTAATTTAAATGAAAAAAATAATTGTTTATGTTCGTGCGTCATATTAACTAAAAAAGCAATTTATTTTCTTGCGATCGGGTAACACATTTTCAAAGGAAGTTAATCTACTTCTATTCTTTTTCTCTTTCGTGTATTCCATTAATAATTATTAATTGGTAATGTAAATTATCATGTTTAAAGATATTATCTGTTGAAGTTATACTTCTTTTGGCGCATTGACGGTAAAATTTTCTCTGTTACTGAATGCGTACGTACCATACCACGAATATGTTGCAGAAGCTGTTTCTGATAACATCAAAATAACAAAGTAGGTTATACTAGCAAGTAGCAACATCGGACGGAACTTCTTAATGTTACTTTTGAAAATAGAACAAAGATAAAATGTATATAAATTATAAGACCACAAACATAAACCAAAACCTGTGTTTAAAAATGTTTTTCTAACTATATTTATCATCTCCCTAGATATCCTATTTTATTTTATCAATGTACATCTTTAACGAAAATATTAATATCAATTATCACGATCACGCCAAAGAAGTAGAACTTCTGCCGCGCGTACATAAGGACACGCACCACTTTTTTATTTTTTTTATAAGCGATATTTATAAGACCAGAGCTAGAAAACTTTAGGTAATCGAGTAACAATGCGATTTATATACTAGAGAGAAAAAGATTCTAGATTGACAATAAACACAGGAATAAAAATGAAACTGTACGAAAAATAATTTTGTACAAAGCCAATTTATATGTATACGGACACAATTCAATACCTTTTAAATAGAAAAACTCATAAATTGGATGTAATTAAAATTTTCAGAAAATATACCGTTACCAAATCGTTTTTGGAAAACGGTCGGTTACTTAATTTAAATATACTATTTATTTATTACTTTGAATTAAATTTATTCATAGAAATTTCAGTGACCATAGACCGAAAACTAGCAATTAAAAAAGTTTTCTACATATGCCGAAAGTACGTACTTTCTGATTCGATTTTTGATCAGGAAGTATCACATTTCTGCACTGTTGTTGTCACAAGCTGAAATTACACGCATATCGTCTGTATAGGCGGGTCTAAGCAGCTTTGTCATGCGCATTGATGGCTTTTGTCATCATGTTCGCCCATAGATTGTCTGTGTACGCCAGTAAAAGGTATGTTATTATATGAACATTATAAGATGCATGTGACTTCAACATTGCTCACTAGAAAGTAAGTAGTTTTTTTTATATTGGTGAAAGTGCGTACTTTCGGCATGGTATGAAGAAAAATGGTATACACCACACGAGCGGAAAGCTGAAAGTCCTGCACTGCGCGACATATGATGCTCTCGACTTCGCCTCGGGCATCATGTGGCTCTTGTGGTGTAATATACTATATTATTACTAAAATGATTATAGTTTTACGGCAATTTATATCACATTCAAATTATGATTTTTCTTCAATAATGTACTCTATTTTTCGTTATGGAGGCGACAACTTTTTTCCAGTGGTAGTATAGGTACTTATTATTTTATTTAACGACTTTTCGATGCACACAACTTTTATACTGAAATTAAAAATAAATATAGAATATATAACATGTAGAAAAATGCAGATGCAGACTGTAATTAAAAAAATCTACTTTCATTTTTTTCTTAATAAAGAAAATTTATTTTATAAATATTTGTGAATATGATTACGAGTAATCACTAATCAAAAAATATATATATATTTGTATATACAAAGTGGAAACTCTATAAATCAAAATTCAAATGCAAAAAATTTCGAGTTAGGGAGACAATAAACTCTGTTTTACGGAGATTGTAAAATACGTCGCTTACTTAGAAATATAGCGTTCGCGAGACTGAAACAAGTTAGAGAGCGTAGGGAAATCGTATTTAGTTCGAGTTTAAATAATTTGAGTCTTTTGGGTTTCAGCAGAGGGCCAATTTCTTCGACTAGAGTGAATTTCGTATTATAGAGTTTCGACTGTATTTCGATATGGTGCATTTTTACGTTAAATAATTTTTAGGTCAGTCTGCTAATTTGAAGTGCTAGAAATATGATTTACAAATTCAAAGACTGGTAGCTAAAGTTGTTTTCAAATGAATCTACTTATCCGTAATGTTAGTGTTATAAATTTTAATTATAATTTCCCATAGATAAATACTTTTCAAAAATGCAAAAATCTTGCATGCGTGTTCTGAATCGCGTACGCAGAATTACATGATATATAAAATAACTCAGTCTATCTTTACATTATAGACTATACATTCAATAGATTTCCTAAATAGTTCAACTTGAAAACATTTTGTTAATATAAATACTTAATTTGCGGTTTTATTCATTGTTATTTTCAGTGTGCCTGACTGAATAAAATATATCAAAATAAAATAAGTAGCCTGAAAAACAATGTGGTGCTTCTGATTTCATTCGTTGGCCGTTTATAATTTGCATCCAATTATTCTTAGGAAAAAGAAGTTACTAAACCTCCTATACACGGTCTGATTTGATCAGATCAGACCCTGGAGGGTTGTCATCTGATAAACTCTTGTTCAAGGTCATTGGATGACCGATCTGTGTCATGTTTAACTTAAGAGAGTTTTGACCTGATTTATAGTATAAAATAACTGATTAAGTTATTTGTTGAAACTTATTCATACATGATACAATTTTATCAAAAATAGAAAATTGATTTAATTCATATCTATTTTTTTATTATAATATATTGGTATCTATTATTCAGTCATGTGCGTACAAAATCTTTATCAAAAGCAATTCAAATGTCCAATAATATAGGTACATACTGTTATAATATAATTTTGTATACAGAATATATTTTACAAACATTGTAATGTCTCAGTGGCTAACATTATTATTAATATATAATAGATGAAAAATAAAATTGAAAAAACTTTTAATATATTTGTATTACATTTGTTTATACCCTTTTTATTTTTGTCGACTTTTTCAGGAAGTCAGTTGATACTAAATAAAAACTAGGTCCCGCCGTCCGACCGACGCCAATACTGTATGTTGCTATATAGCAAATACACTAATGAAATGGAACAATGCAAGTAAAATCAAATTGGAATTTGCTTATTGTAAGATCAGATTTAGTTGTCGATGTCTGAAAATTATCGTAGGATTCAGTTTTTACACTGCATACCTATCTATCAATATAAAACAATTTGGGAGATGTAATTTAGTTCCCTCAGTTCCTCGTCTCTAAGCGTAGAAATTAAAAACAAATAACTACAAGGAAGTAAAAAAACATAGATTGCAGTTATTTTTTTTTTTTTTGTATTTTACAGTCTTTCAGCGTCGTTTAAGCATTGTTCCGAGATCAATGAACAGTTTTTCTTTATGAATTTACAATTCTCACTGGTTTATTGTATGATTTTAGTACCACTATTGTCAATAGAATGGGTTTAAATCATCGAGGTGTTATATATGGAGTGCTGGTCAGGGCTACGCGAGTCAAATGACAGAGAAAGAGATAAATTGTTAATAATAGACGCTAAACAGCTGAGGCCATCAGCGTGAAAAAGCTTGTGATATTGGCGGTAGCCATTTCGTCTTTGTTCAGGACAATAGCGTAGATGTTGCCGAATTAGACCAGATATTAATTAAAGTTTTATTTCTAATAATCTTATTCAAAATATAAATTGTTGATATCTGTTAAATTAAAAAGATGTTAAAACCGCAAGATTTTACTATAGTAATGCAATATTGTTTTGGGACTGCAGATTTCGATTGCGTCATAAATTCATGCAATAATCTGGTTGTGGTAGACCTGTTTATTAGATGTTATTGTTTTCATTTTACTACTTTGATGACATTTGTGTTTGCTGCGTAATAAGTGTTGTATAAAATTTGCTAAAGTAAAATATCGTTGTTTTAAAGAAGTTTGTAATATAAAATTCTTTGGAATTGGCAACTTTAGTTCGGAATTTATATCAAAATGGCACTTTCAGACTTAGAAATCGTTTTTGAGTTGCACTTGAGAAATAAATTGGGTGAAGATGATAAGGCTTATATTGTGGGGGTGTTAGATACTCCGGAGTCTTGTTCCAGCTGGACGACATTTAAATCGTATTTGGTAAGATTTTAAATTGGATTTTTATTAAGGAAATTAAGGTTACGTAAATTACGTCACATATGTGGAGTATTGGGCAATAAAACTGTCTTTGTACTGTCAGAGTGAATTTCTTTGTCCGCTGGCCATTTTACAAAATGGCTATTTATATGAGTAAATATTAAATATGTTTTGCTGAGTAATGATACAATATGTATTAGTAGAATAAATTTTATTTGTTTTATCAAAAAAATAGGGCAAATATATTTTAGTGTCATGCATTTTAATGTTTTACATCTAGATTCTAGAAAATTTTAATCCAGTATTTAAATAA
Source organism: Venustoraphidia nigricollis (assembly GCA_034508555.1). NCBI lineage: Eukaryota > Metazoa > Arthropoda > Insecta > Raphidioptera > Raphidiidae > Venustoraphidia > Venustoraphidia nigricollis. The sequence continues at coordinate 2,177,468 of JAVRKA010000030.1, forward strand.
GTAGTTATGTCCCGGTACCTTCAAAAGTTAGGATTTTTTATACAGATTATTGACAAGTAGTTAATTACAATTATCATCGTCTGCCTTGCCTTTTATTTGCATATCTCGTATTGGACATTTATCCGTTTGGATTGTGGTCTGCCAGGAATGCAAAAAAAATTGCAAAGCGGGAGATGTTTGAGATAATTGATACTTCTCTTTAATTTGTGTAAATTTCGTCAAGTGTTGAGCCGTAATCAAGATACTGACAACAATAGAACGATTAAAAAAAATTAATTAGTCTGTCACCGATTTTATGTTGAAGTCCAGTAGATTTTTGTACAGTCGGAGTTTGAACCAAAAGTTTCGATTTTATTTACGTACTAGCGGCCCAGTATGGCTTCGCCCGGATGTAAATGTAATATATAGGATATAAAAGATGAGAATCATTATCATAAAATTCTCAACGTGTATTCAATTTGCGCGAATTCAGTCGCTTTTAATTGTGAATGTTCAAAAATTGAAGAAAAATCAAAATTGCTAAATAACAGGAAAAAATTCTGTTGATCCGATTGCTACCAAACTTAACAGGTTCACCCGCAGGACTAATCTAAAGATTGCTTGAAAGTTTCATCAAAATCGGCCCAGTCGTTTTGGAGTCCTATATATATAGATATTTGATGAAAATGATCTATTTTTGGAGTAATTTTTGTCTTTGTATGTTTTTACTTTTTATATGAATTTTAAAACTCGGTAAGATAACTTGATTTATGATATTTCAACACAAAAACCAACTTTCAAAAGTGCACAGAGGTTTTATGCTGATTCATACAAAAAATTGAAATCCGTTTTTTTTTTGAAGCGTTTTAATCTTTTATTTTTTTTTTTTTTGGGTGGTATAAAAAGTAAAAATAGTTTGAGTTTTCATCTCTGATCATATCTGTGCAAAAATACAGGCCTGTTCATTTTTGTGTAGATATGAACCTTTGGACTACAATGAGATGAATTTTTTTAATTGTCCAGAATGAATCATAGCGTATAAGTGATTGCGCAATATTGTGAATGAGCAAGCAAAACATTTGAATGTGACTTTCTATTTATCTAATGCAGAATCTATTTGTCCCTTAGAATTCAGATGTTAGTCTTTGTTTCGTTCTAAAAGTAGGGTTATCATTGTCTAAGAAATACGGGGTCAAAATTGGTGTAAATGAATATATTAGGACTTGGAAGATATCACATATTTAAAAATTACTTGCAGCAAAATAATTATGGTTTACTTGCTTGGCAAGACTTGCGAAGATTTTTTTACCGATATAGTAGTCTTTACCCAATGGACATGGTCACATGACAAGGGTAACGTAGATGGCAGCAGGTACATAACAACCTAAGTTATGATTAGTTTTCACTATTAAGTATAGTAAAAACCGAATCTACGTGTTCCTTCCTAAGCTGCGTGATTTAAATAAGGAATAATTCAATGTAAATCTGCAATGTTTTAATAATATAACCGTCATTTTAGTAAATATAATTAGTTTTTCTATCTGTAACCTAACGTACTTTTCATAAAAAATGGATTAATCTGTTTTTTTCTGATGGCTCCACAAATGTAACTAGTCGATATTTTAAGGTGGATTTGTCAATAGTTTTTGTATTTTGACGTATTGTATCCCAAAATGGGCTCGACAATGCATGCTTATTCTATTCTATATTTCTTAGGCACAAAACACTGGTATGTCTGAAGATATCAACGTATCCTATTTAGATTCCGAAGAAGACGAAGTTCCAATTTGCTGTGAGAACGACTACCAGTGTGCTCTGGATTACTTTCGTCATAAGGCCAGAAGAGGTCAGAGGATCGTGTTGAAAGTTTACAAGCGAGGTCTGAAGTCTTCAGGATCACCAAGTCCCCAGGGAAATGCTAAACTTAACTCTGTTAGAAGACTTCATCTCAAGAAGAAGTCGTCGGGACATTACTGTGTTGAGGAAACAACTGAGTCTGAAGAGGATGCCGAAGAGCCTCCTGTTTGGTTCACGAATTATATGAAGAAGGTTTGCTTGCTGCATTTTTATTCTTATATATTAAGATAATTTTAGAACTCGAAGATTGTAAATTATAGACGCTCAACATCTGAGATCATCAGTGTTCTAGAGCTCAAGAAAAATAACATTTTTGCGCAACCGCCTATAAAGTAGCTGCTTTCACGCCTGTGTTCAATTCACACTAGTGCAAGTGTAACACTCGCCACGATTCTAAAAGGTTCTGAAGTTAGTCACAAACAGCGTCGCAAATGGATATTTTAGAGCTGTCCTGGTTGTTTTGTGGGAAAGGAGGACTTCCACCACCTCTCAGTTACCGGCACAAAACTTGCGCTCGTTGGTGATTGGTTATCGCTGGTTGCCGCGTCACTTGTCGCTTTCAGTCCAGTACGCTATTGTTAAGTTGTTTCTTTGATTGTTAGTTGATCAAGATGCCTAATACAGTTTTGCATAGACAAGCACGAAAAATAATTTTTTGGATGACTTTATGCAAGGATTAGACCTTTAGATTAAAGAAAGATTAAAAATAATAATATAGCGTGAGTTTGTAGTTTTTCAACTGACTACCTGCGCAAGCCCCCATTTGCATCTAACTTCAGAACCTTTTAGAACCGTGGCGCGTATTAATACCAATCTAACAATAATTTCCAAAAGCGACCTGTCAACTGTCATTTAAAGTCATATGAGCAACAGAGACAGCAAAGTAGGTGTAGTTTTCTTAAACAACCCAAATAGATTTCCATATGAACAAACACTGAACTGTCAAACGTATTCCAAATCTTCTTGGTTTCCGGGCTTGTAGGCTGTGGTCCATCGGTATTTCTACCTGACGTTTTGTCTATGACTGCCGTAGAGGTTAATAAAGGTGACATAGAAGGACACTTCGCCTGCTGTCACATCGATTTTGATAATGTCTACCGCAGTTGTAGACGGAACGTCAGGTAGAAATACCAATGAACCACAGTCTACAAGTCCGGAAATCAATATTTGAAACAACGCCTATGCACTTGTCAAATTTATTATTATATATATATGTATTATGAAGTGAAAATCAGCTGTTTTATGGGAGATACGTACAACAAATGTAGAATGTATTTCGATGCTTCTGTGACTCACTGGTCTATCGTTTAAACATAATGTCACTTCTTCGTATAATACCTTCATTTACGAACGAGATACATAAACTTTTATTTGTCCCTCAGGATCCATAGGCATGATTAAATGTTGTTTTCATAAATTTAAAAAAAATAACTATCTTTTTTGAAAATACTTTTTGTGATTTTCGGTTTTGTAATATTTTGTTGTTCAGTTTAAAGGTGAAATCAGCACTACGATCGTAAACACTATGCTGACATTGCTGGAGAATGGTGTTGTAAAACATCCTCAAGACAAGTGCTGTGTTAAGAAGAAGAAGACCACAAATGAAGAGTCTGAAATGCCTGAGTTAGTTTGGTGAGTCGGAAAAATATACAAAAGTAGCGCAAAACAGTGGTGCGCAAACTTTTTCTATCGTGTTCTCTTCGAGAGTTACCATAGCGAAAATATTGCATGGTGTGCTTATTAAACATGCTTTTATGAACTAAAAAATGGAAAATAATTTGACAACAAAATTTGCTTTACTTTAAAAAGCGTGGGGTGCTATCTACTTAAATTTTCATAATAGCTCTACATTTACAATTAATAAATGAAAAATTTATTACTGTTTTTAGGCATTCCACGCTTTTTACAGTAAAGCTAATTTTGTTGTCAGACTATTTTGCATTTTTTAGTTTATAAAAGCGTGTTGTTTTAGTTTTTTTAAACTGTAATTCACGCCATGACTGCCAGTTCAATTTTAGTAAGCTCCGCCTTTCCTCACGAAGTCTATAATATAATATAACTGTTAAAACAATTTTTTTGTATGGGTAATTTAACTTCTGTTTCTATAACCTTTAAATCATTGTCATTAAATCAGATATAATAAAACGATTAAGTTTGTCTTTAACTCGAATTTTTCATTTCAAGTGGATGTGTTCCTAAAAAAAATGGTTTATTTTAGTGATGATAAATTGATACGTAAAATCAACCGTCTGCAAGTACGTGAGAAAAAAATAGAACGCAAATATGAATCGAAACTTGTAAAGCTTGAAAACAAAGCGAAACGCATCGTTGAAAAAAAATTGCATTCCGGAAATGGGCACGATAAGTGCCAGACATATAAACGTTTCGCCGAAAAATGTAAGCAGGGCGCTATTCCAAAACACGTTCTTTCGTATGTTTGCCAACCCTATACAGCCAGCGCTCCTGTAGAAGGTACAGTTAAACCTAGCAGCGAAGAACGCCGCGCGAAGAAAGATTCTTCTTCTGAAAAACAAGTTCAATACGAAAATTTGCTTACGACTGATGTACCGTCTGTCGATGCCGCTACAATTCTGATTCCAGACAAAACAGTTGTAGTGAAAGAATCTAGTTCTGAAATTGTTCAGAAGCCAACACCGACTGTTTCTGAAGGTCAGCACAGTCCTGCCGATATGGATGCTGTGTCAGTCGATTCTAAAATAATTCCTGTGCATATTCTGAAAGGTCAGATTGTTACTAAAAGATGGCAGGTCTTAAACAATGGTCTCTACCCATGGACCGAAGAGGTACGTAAGCGCATTTGTTTTATTCACGCGTGGTTTTAGATATACAGTAGGACCTTGATAATTTAAAATCCAAGGGAAACGTTAAAAAATTTAAGTTATTGAGTTTGTAACTTATCGAGAGTTGAAGTTAGAGAGGTTTTCAGAGTAAAATTTTTAACTTACCGAGGTTTGTGGATTTTATAGAGTAGGGGTGGCCAACTTTTCTGTATATAAGATCTACTTTTTATCCTAAAAGTGTGTCACGATCGACTTATTGTCATATGCGTAGTCTAAAGGGGAAAAAGGGGTGTGAAATACATACCTATGTTTATACACTGTTTCAGTATAAGGTGCATTTTTTTATTTCTTATATCCCTTATTAAGTTTTCGAGATATAGGCTCATGAAGAAAATAAATTTCCAGACCTAACTTTTGATAGCAGCATTTCGTACATGCGGTACCTAAAAAATCGATTTTCCGACACTTTTTTAAGATAGATTTTTACTAACGTAAAATGCAATTTAATTTTTTTATCAACTGCAATGTATAATTTGTTCGTAAATATGAAAAAGTTGTTATAAAAATGCACAGTATGACTGATAATTTGATATTTCACTTCCGCGTTTTTTTTATGGGTTAGCAAATTTATCATAAAAGAATAATATGCCTTACTTTTTGCTAATCTGCTGAGTACTCATACAGAAATATAGATATACGGCTTTTCTACCTAGGTAAAAAACAACAACAATAATTATTTAAAGGGCCAAAAAACTCACGTCCAGGGGATTTAAGAGAATATGGATAATTATTAACAATATTTATTAATTCAAAGTAACTACAGATCGACTTGTTGGCCACCCTTGTTATAGAGGATATTGCTAGCTTTAAATTGATTAATGCTCAACGAGTTTGCGAACTCTTCAGCTTTTTCTTTTAGTATGGGTCCACTAATACTGATATTTTTGTCACGACATTGCTTAAACCACATAAACAAATACTGTTCCAACCCCGGAAACTCTGATATTCTGCGTCTTTTGTACCGAAGTCCGACTCCTAATTCTTGTTTCTTCAACAATTTACCTTCATTTTTCATAATAAGTGACAACGTACTCTCGTGAATTCCAAACTGAGCAGCAAAATCTTTTCTTCTTGAACCACTTTTCACTGCTTCAATAGTTCTTAACTTATCAGAATACGTTAATGTGTTCAGTTTTTGCGTCATTTTATTTTTCTTTCACTCGTTAAATAATATTTGTTGCGCACAGCAATTACGTAAAGCGATTTAGTGAAAATCAATAAGTTCTTGGCAAAACCTTTTGTTTGGATACTTACCCATTGAGACACATGATGAAACTGATAATACTTTAACTTATGGAGGTCACCAAAATATTATTTTAAGTTATGGAGGGCGATGTTCAGAATATTTGTTTAAGTTACCGAGATTTTGTGACTTAATTTATGGAGGTTTTATGCTTTCAGGGGAAGGCAATTCAAAAAAATTTTAAATTACAGAGGTTTTTAACTTATCGAGGTTTAACTTATCGAGGTCCTACTGTATTTTGTTGTTTGCAATTGTATTTGCTTACTGTAAAATTCAATATATACTTTTATTGGTGATACATTTGTTTACCTAACCAAGCGCAATTAAGTACGCTTATTATTGGATAGATGGCGCTGTGACCACAAAATATTTTAGCAGCGAGTGATCGACTAGATTAGAACAAGAACATATTTACAAAAGACAAAATAATATGCCTTAGAATTAGATATATACTTTTATTGGTAATACATTTGTTTACCTAAGGCTTTGTTCCAGCTCTGAATAAAGATAATTTATTATTATTATCATTATATTCAGATTAACAACAATAAACTTCTAACGTATTTATTTCTTTAAAGACCGAATTACGATACAGTTGGGGATCTTCGGCTCTGGTTCCACTACAGCTGTCCGTAAAATGTCCCAAGCTGAAACCGGGCGAAGTTGGATGCATCGAAGCCATAATGCAAGCACAAGGTATTGAAACTATTATATTTCTAAATTCATAATAATTTGACAACACAATTAGCTTTACTGCAAAAAGTGTGGGGTGCTATCTACTTAAATTTTCATAATAGCTCTACGCGTACAATTAGCTAGTAAATGAAAAATTTATTACCGATATTAAGTACTTCACGCTTTTTACAGTAAAGCTAATTTTGTTATCAAATTATTTTGCATTTTTTAGTTCATAAAAGCGTGATGTTTTAGTTTTTTTAAACTCTAATTTTAATTATAAGACTAGAAAACAATATTGCATTTGACTATGAGGTAGGCAACGCAACGTATGTCACTGTACAGCGTGTTAGCTTGCTTGCTGTAGTTTTTCAAGTTTTTTTATCCTGAATGTCCTGATCAGGATAATGGGACAAACTTATGAAATTATTGTATTGTCATCGGTCCTTGATAAGTGTGCTAAGTTTCAGTTTAATCTGACGTTTTGAAGTCACAAACATACTGGTGAAGTTAATAAAAGCGTGTTAAAAAAATAACGTTTCTGTGATTTCAGATTTGTCGGGCTGCTTCGAAGCATACTGGCACTTTTATCATAAGGGCATACGTTTTGGTGATTGGCTCTATTGTTCGTACGTAACCGATGTCGATTATTGCAGTCACATTATCGCTAACGGAACAGGCACTCCTTGTTTGACGTCCGTTTCTACAATGGAGGAGATGAAGAAAATTGAAATTGAAACAAACAAGATTCAAGCGCAAATCGATTCAATCGAATCAAAACCTGTGTGTGAAAGCAGCGAAAAACCTTTGAATAACAATTCTTTGAAAAAGGACGCTATAGAAGAAAGTACCGTTGCTGAAAAAGAAATGAAAACAAATCAGCTCGATTCGCCTAAAAATTCAGTAACTGTTAAAAACGGCTTTGAAACAGACTTGAACAATTTTTCAGAGCCGAAAGAGAAACTCGTAGTCTCGCCCGCTGTATCGGAAACCAAAAATTCTGATTCAGACAATATAAGTATTATTTCGGAATCGTCGGTCGAATCTAACGAAGATTTTGTAATTGTTCCGTGCTCACAGTATCAGTCGGATTCCAATTCTGAAACTTCTTTGAAGGCCTTTTGTAGAGAACTTTGTGAAGCGCGCGATAACGAGCTGAACGATATTCTGGACTACCCCGATCCGAAGGATATTTCGGACGCGCAGGAATATATACGTTCGGCTTGGTCGGCTATCGGAGCGAGTACGTCTGAACCCCAGCCGACTGAAAGTGTGACGTATTTGCACGACGAATTTTTGTATAAACTTCGTACGATGAAGTCGCATCTGTTTTTGGAACCGCTTCAAAAACCAATCGAATATAACCTCATTTTTGATCCGATTAAAGACGTTATTAAAAGTGAACGCATCAAACATCAAATTGAAGATCTAGCTTATCCTAGGGAACTAACACTGCCTGCAGTGTGTTTTAACGATGATAAGACGCTCATTTATTTTAAAGATGTTTTAAGACCCGAGATAGGGAATGAAGATATTCTCAGACAAGAATTGTATGCATCTATCCACATCAAAGATCAACTAAGAACACCGATCAGTAAGTACAATGTTTTGATTGGTATTCCCACGAAGTGAAGACACACAGGCATAGACTTTTTCGTGATTTTTGCGTCCACAAAAACGAGTGCACACTATAATTCATTTTTTGGACACTAATAGTGCTGTTGTTCGTGAATAGGGATGTTGACTATTTTTGGGAAAGAGTTTTAAAACGTGCATAAGTACCTAATATAGTCACAAATATTTATTATTTTTATTTAAATACGACTCAAGCTTTAAAAATCATGTATTTTAAATTCCGTTTCAAATTTCGCTCCAAAACGCCTCTCTTGGAAGAACTTGCACCGAGATATTTTTTTTTGTTCAATGAAGCATTTATTTTTATTAGGTTATTCAAACATCTTTCGAGAGAAGCCTACAATTGTAACTTGTGATAAACTGAAGCAACTTTTAATGAAGGACATCAACAGCAGTCTTGGAATAGCTTCAGAATGGAACTACTCAACTGACTCCGATACTGATTGCAAGAGGAAATTGGAATCTCCGATTCACGAGACCAGGAACGATAAATTCGTGAGAGCCGCATGCTCAAGTCCCAACGAGGACTGTAATAAACTAAGGGGTACGTAGATTTACTTTACACAATAAAAAGCTACTCTCAGGCTCAGTGCCTTGTTACAATACACGGAGTAAAAGAGACTCGTACACTACGCACGTTTATGATTGACTGTCTCAAGGTCAATTAAATTCCTGACTGTAGATCAAAGTACCGACATTGTCTGCACCTACTCTACGTATTCGATGTACTCTGGTTCAGATACTTTTATGTGAGACTTGTTCTGTCAATGCCCTGTTATAATACATGGAGGTCAGTTAAATCCCTGACTGTAGATCAAAGTACTGACACTGGCGTGCACCTACTTTATGTATTCTATAATCTCTGGCTCAGACACTCATGTGAGACTTGTTTTGTCCAGTCGTCTTTTTGATTAAATTTATATATGACGCAGTGTATTGTAAAACTAATATATCGTTTTAGATCAATTAAAAGCTAAAAAGAGACGTTCAAAGGATTGTAAAACAAGTCCTAAAGTGGTGAGCGAACTGACATCTGCTAGAAATTCTGCAGCTGGAATTGAGAGTGGCAAACAAAGTCAAGAATCTGTTTTATTAAAATGCGAAGAGCAGAGTACACAAACAACCGAACCACCAAATTATTTCGAAACATCAGAAGCCAGTCGCAAGTTTGTATTCACGTCACAAGGTTTCGGTTTTGAGGCATCGGATTTGTCACCGTTTGCAAACAAAGATGAAACGTTGCCAAAATCGTCGTCTTCTCGCTATTCGTACGTCTTCACACAGCCGAACGGAAATCCAATTCCTACAAGTGAAAACGGATCGCAGACCGACGAAATTCTAAGACGAACACCGCCAACAACTGAATTCGTTGAGGACGCGTCACAACCGGTTCACATTCTGCCAGAATCTTTGATGACGGGTGCTGTGAATGCAGCGTCAACAGCATTTAATACTGCACGAACAGTCTTCGATATGTTTAGAGGCAATGAGGTATGTTTAAAGCAAGCTTTCTCAAACGTACCCCTATTAAATTTCCAAGACAATAGCAAACTCCTTAAAAATCGACTAAAGATGGAAAAAATAAGGTTCAGTACAATCTCGGTAACATGAACACAAAAAATCCTGAAGAGTTCATATTATCGAGGTTCGCAAGAATAATTGTCCACAGTATACTACATAGTGTATATTAATACTTTTTGCTTTATCATGTCTCCAGAAACTGGCATATTCCTTTCGCGTTGGGCAAGGCGTCATTTATAACGTAAAATTTCCATTTCTGGAAGTTCAGATTTTTTTAAAGTACATTTTTTGGTTGGTTTTATTGTATTACTTGCTCTTTCAAAAAATTTTCTACTTTTGCTCTTAATTAAACAAACTGTCGACTTAGCAATGCCATATTTTTTTGACAGTAAAGTAACTCCTAAACCTTTATTGGCATCTTCTATAAGTTTTGCTTTTTCAGAAAGAGAAAGACATTTTGATTTTCTTTTTAGTTTGACCATTTCAAACTGATCAATGCATGAAATAAAGTACGATTTAAGTAACTATGTACATATATGTTACACTCTTTAGCCTCAAAGATGAACACCACCAAACTAAAATTCACTCCCACACACTAAAACACTATGTATTTACTTAAGAAAACTGAAGAAAGACTAAACCGTACCAGAAAAACTTAGGCGGCGAAACAAAAAACAAACAGGCTCTAACGAATTTGTTTTTGTTCATATCATCGACAGTTTACGCTGTTCGTAGTACAGAGTAATCAATGGAGAAAAAATTATGTTCATATTACTGAGTCGTTCATAAGAGTGCATATTCATATTATCGCGGTTGTACTGTATTTTATTAAAACAAAAATACAGTCACAAATGATGGGTTCGCAAATTGAGTTGATTCTTAAAGCAATTTTTCTCAATTTCAATCTTAATTGAAATTCAGCATTCAGCCGATTCCTGTGCAGGACATGATTGATAATGCACTGTTCGTTAATCCGATACGTCCAGTAATCCGCTGTTTTTAAAGTATGTAGAGGTCTAGAAAAATCGCTCTATAATCCGACATTTTCATTTTGACAAATAACTCCGACGTTTCGTGAAGCTGTTCGCTCTGTAGTCTGACAATAGACATTGGAAGGAGAAGAAAAAAGTTTAAACAACTTTTTTTTATTAGTTAAAGTTTTAATCCGTGCTTACATTCGGTTATCCGACATATCAACTAATCCGACATACGCAAAAAATTCTATTGTCAATTTAGTGAACGTGTACTGTATATTATTTCTCAGAGTTGTTTTTTTGTCAGTAGGAAATATCTCTCAAAATATATCAAAATTAATGTTTGAAGATTATTTTTCTCTCTAATGATGAAAAATAATTAATTGTTATAAACATTCATTGTTACAATGCTAAATTAGAAAAAAATATTTTTTATCCACCAACACCGTCGGGACTTAAACCCGAATCTTTCCACTTTCGCGGCGGAATGAGTTATCAATTACTCTACGGTGCGATATCTAAACAATCTATTCATCATAATAAAGCAAATTGTAACATTAAATCCATTCCGCCGCGAAAGTGGAAAGATTCGGGTTTAAGTCCCGACGGTGTTGGTGGATAAAAAATAAATTTTTCTAATTTAGCATTGTAACAATGAATGTTTATAACAATTATATAGCGTTCTGCAGCTTTGTAGAGATAAAATATATCTTATATTAAAATAATTCATGTTTTCATTAAAAAGTGATATAATGTCACATGGGTACAATGGACAAATAAACATTATTATTATTATTATTAGAAATTACTTTCACGGGTAATTGGAATAAAAAATCAATTTAAACACTTATTGATTGCAACGTTTCGTCTTTATTAAATCAAGACTTTTTCAAGCTAATTTCTATTATTACATATTTTGGAATTGAACTTTAAAGATGAATTATTATTATTATTATAGAAAACAGGATCTCGAGTAATTGGAATAATATAGTCATCAAATCAATTTAAACACTCATTGATTGGCAACATTTCGTCTTTATTCAGAGCTTGATAAAGTCTTAAGAATAAAGATGAAACGATGCCAATCAGTGAGTGTTTAAATTGATTTGACTATATTATTCCAATTACTCGAGATCCTGTTTTGGATTATAAAATATATTTGGAATAAAACTTTGAAGATGAATTATTATTATTATTCCGATACTAAATCTACTAATCAAGGAGTGACGTAGCGTTTCATCACTCACAAAATATAATTTATCGACCGAATCCAAGCCATTTTGTTAACATTGCGTTTTTTACTTCGTGATTAAATCGATCATATTGTAATTGATGATTGCAGGAGGAGATGAATTCGAGAGGATTTCAAGTTCCAGTAGAACAGCCGACAAACAACAATAGAAACTCAAGACGCAGCGGTTCTTGTTCCCCGACCCATATGTCCACGGTTCAATGCTTGGATATTTTACACGATATGGGGTTCACAAACAAAGAAGTGAATCTGAAATATCTTCACAAATATAACAATGATCTGAATACAGTTATTTCAAAACTTCTGTAAATTTAAATTTGCAAAGTGCATATTTTATATTTTTTTCTGTAAACTTTGTTTCATATTTTATATAATCATAAAGATATAATCTCGCTACGATACATAATTAATATATAGAATATCAATGGTCTTAATAATTGTAATAGACAATTTTAATGTTGCACTTGTTTGCTTATAGAAATAGGATAAAAAATTGGTAGTTTATTCGGGGTTTGGGAGATTTACATTAAAATTCGTTAATGTTTAAATCGATTTCTGTTCTTTTCTATAGTATTTTAAAATTACAGTATTTTGACACAGTGCTGATTTGTAGGTAGGGACGAGTATCGAAAGAAAAACAAAACATCGATGTTAACGTCGAATGTCAAAAAAAGGGATGAGCATAGAAAAAAAAAACGAAACGTCGATGTTGCAGCTAACCTCGATTTCATGAACATCGACTGATCGATGGCAAAACATCGGTTATTGCTCAAACGTGGAAAAACCTAAGTGCCACGTCACTTGTCACGCAGCTGATCGAATATATTATTTATTATATACTAGCCGCTATCCGCGGTTCCGTTTGCGATTGAGATAATACTCAGTAGCGACAACAGTAGTGGAGCCTTCGGTTCCACCGTAATTCAGTTTTGTCTTGCGGGGCTGCGCCCAGCTCGGCAACACCAACAGTAGTGGAGCCTTTGGCTCCACCATTCTATAATTTTGCGTCGCGTGGCTTTGACATTGATTTAATATAAATAAATCCCTTAGAAAAAAGCAATTGCAGTTTTTCCGGAATTTTCCACTTCTCCGGACAATTTTTCCAAATTTTCTTTCCCTAAAAACCTTATTCAGACTATGACGAACATTAAAATAAACAGTGTAAACTCTATATAGCGCCACTGAAGGGACTGTGCATTTTCTGGCGTTATAGAAAGTTGTCGTTATATGGATAGAAAGAAAAATCAATATTGTTTTACTATTATAGTATTATTTATTAATAACGCATAAAATTTGCAAACAAACATTACTATTAACACAAATAACAACGCGTATTGTGTAAAATCTGTTGATCTTCGTCTGATGTTTTTTGCTATACCAGTATTTCGGCAACTTACAAAGTACCTACAAACGGTAGGTATGCTTTATAATTTGCTAAATTATTTGCTTTATAATGACATACGATCGTTATTTAGAGTGGATGTGATGCTACACAGAGTATATTATTGTATGGACAAGGCAAACCAACCAAAGTCGAGTAATTTCGACGTTTTAGGGAGTTTGACGTTAAATCCAGTGTTACATGGAGTATTAACCAGATCGGTCCAGCTGTTCTCAAATGATGCATTTATTTTTTATTTATATAGATTATCTATATATAAACTGTTTTACTATTTTTTGATAATTGAATAAAATGACAAAAATAATATACATTGGAAAATACACTGATGTCACAAAAACTTCACTTGTAAAGCGTTGATGGAAAAAAATATCAGCATCGAAAGTAAAACATCGATGATTTCAAAACATTGATTTCCGATGCTCATCGCTATGTGTGGACACTACACGCTACATTCCAGTTAATCTCAAGAATAATGTGTGAATAGTTGTTTTTAATTGAACTGAACTGTGTTTTGGAAATCTCTTTTTTCTCATAAAGGTTTTGTATTCAATGAATGAAAAGTGTTTTTTTAATACAAATATCAAGTTTTTTTATTTTGTTGGATATTTTCAATTATATTTTTATCTGTTTTTCTCTTTGCTTTATAGTTCATGTGAATTTTTTTAAGAACTCATTTTTGAAATTCCTCTTTTAGTGAAATATCTGTTTTTGTTTTATGTATAGAATTAGAATTTTTGAATATTGCTTGAAACATTAAATATTCGACAAGCAGCTTATTTTAAATACTGATAATAATATTTTCAAACAATGTATGGTTCAAAATACATTACTGTTAGATCCTAGCATAATGTGAGGTAATAATAAAATTGGTTTAAAACACAATATGGCATTTTTTATTTCATTCAAATCACTTAGTCGAGAACTCTGTTGAATAAGTGTATGAAGAATTCACGAATTGGGAGCCATTGTGCCTTTTTCTACATAAGGTGAGTCAACACTGCAATAGACTTGGACACGAAAGTGAGAAATGTTACCGAAAAGAGAGGAACAAATAAGGTCCTAAACATGGTCAAAAATGGAAAACCAACAGAGATAGTATTTCGTTGACTGTGTTGTGAACGGTAAAGTTACGAAGGGCAGGGCCGGATTTAGGGGAGGGCAACCGGGGATACAGCCCCGGGGCCTCCACAAAATAGGGGCCCCCACAATAGACTTCGGAAAAAAAATTCAAATTCAGACTAGTAAACACTAGTTAACAACTCGACGGAAAAAAACTGCCCATTTTATTGGGAAAATAATTTTGGGCCAGGGGGCCTCCACTCGCTTATTGCCCCGAGGCCTTCAGACCTCTAAATCCGGCATTGACGAAGGGTTATTTGGACACTGGAAGTGAGACTGTCACCATCAGGCAAGATGTTGCCCCACTAGCGACACCCCTATTTTGACATGAATTAAGCGTTTGATTCGCGACCAACCCTATAGAACATTTTTAAGTGTACCATAACGACACTCATTTCTTCTCATGAACTAAAATTGTTACTACTCCAGTCTTATAAATCACGATGACTACCGTGTTTCATATATTTCGTTTACGAACTGGTAAAATTCTTAAAATATGACATTTTAGGAGTAGGCCACCAGAGACACGAAGAGGTATTTTTACTAGAGATGAAACGAATAGTTGTTTGGCCGGATACTGGATATTCGGTGAGCTGCGAGGCCGGATATCCGGCTCATTCTTTCATTGTGCATGTTGTCACATTGTTGTGACAATCGGATCAATTCGGGCGGTTTCGAAACTTTAGGGGTGTTATCATGAGTCGTCGTGCATGGCGGATTACCTATTTCTTTACAACCCCCTCTACATGGATATCAAATGAAAGGGTATGACAAATTGAATATAATGAGCAATGTGACTTCATTCCAAATCCAAAATTGCCACTGACAATTGAATTGTACTAAAAAATAAAAAATCAATTTTAATAATTTAGGTTCATAATTATAAAAGCGTAGGTTGTAAGCTATGTGATAGTCACGACCTACGGTTTTATAATTATTAACTTAAATTATTAAAATTTATTTTTTTATTTTTCTCATAGTTTTTGACTACCCGGTATCCGGCCGGATATCGAGTTACTATCCGATATCCGGCCGGATAGTAAATTTAGGCCGGATACCGGATATCTCGAATTTTTTTGCTTCATTTGAAAAATATTTTGTCGTTTACGGACCGGTAAATTGTTAAAATTTGAAAATTTAGGAGCAGGGCACCAGAAACACGAAAAGGTATTTTTTATACGTGTTACATTTGAACAGAGAAATTCTTAAAATTTGTCATTTTAGGAATAGGGCACCATAAATGCGAAGAGGTATTTTTACTTGCAGTCGTTTATGGATTGATAAATTGTTAAAATTTGAAAGTTTAGGAGCAGGGCATCAGAAACACGAAAAGGTAATTTATACGTGCTATACACTTGAAAAATATTTTCTTTTAGTTAATATGTGTTTATTTTCTCACAATAAAAAATACTAATACAAACATAATTTATAATCATTCTAATACAATAATTAATTATTGTTAAATGAACAATAATATTAAAAATACGTACAATAATATTTTACTAAAGTATAGGCACGGAGTTCCAGTAACGGGGGTCGCCCAGTCACTTGATGTCGATTCAATACGATAATATCTGCAACAAAAAAGAATTCGCATTCATATTTCAATATTTTGTAGATTGTGGACGCTCTAAGGTCCATAGCCGAGAACCGGGTATTGTTATAAATTTTTGGTACTAACCCCCAGAGACCTAGCCTCTCGACCATTATGCTACTGGACATACTGATTTCGCCGAGATTGTCGCCGCTTCACATTTACAACTTTTTGTCTTAAACTTTGAAATTTTCTAAGTTTTAATTTTAAATAAAATAATATGAGCGTCTAATATTTACAATACGTTTGACCTGTGTTGTCGAGCGTCTATTACAATACAATAATTGATCATAAAATTACGTATGGAGAAAGATAAAAAAACAAAAATTTTGCTAAAAACATTGAATAATTTCAACAAACCCAAAGATCAAAAATTTGTTATCCAGCTCCCAGAAGTAGGTAAGAGGTATTTCTACTTCAAATAGAGCATAGCCGACTATAAAATGCAGTTACGTAAGTCTTTATATACGGGGTGTTTTATACCTCTGTGCCGCTGTTGTGTGCATTCTCCGAATTATTTTTAATTTATTATTAAGTATGTTTATAAAAAAGATCTATAGACGCTCGACAGCAAAGGTAATCAGCATATTAACAAGAGACTCCGTTACATTTGATACAAAAACATAATTGCGCAATGCAAAAACCGTGCTGTGCTGTGCATTTTGTGAAAAAAAACTCATACAACTGTTTCTCCAAATCGAGTTTGTATGTAAAATAAATATAATATAAAATAAATATATTTAAGCATATATAATAATATAAGGTTGGTAAAGTAACACATTTTCTCCAAAAATGCCGTCAAATTCCGAGTAAGTGTTTTATCCACTCGTAATTTTTCTTGTGGGTATAGTTATCCACCAAACCCATATCATTTTTCAAGTCTGGATACATTTATATACAGTCAGGGTAAAAAAACATCAAACAAAGACATATTATACAGATCACAAGACCAGCGCCGGATTTATATTTGTAAGGGCTCTACGCAGTAATCGTATTATAGGAGGCACCCTTACCTCAGAAATAATTTTGCTTATGAGTAAATCCGGGCCTGATAATGTACAATGAAGGATTAGGCGATTACTTGCAGATCATTTAGCATCAAACAATTAACAGTTATTTGAGATAGAGAAAATTCCAATGAAAGAACTGTTTATACAATTTCATTATGTTCGAGTCAAGTAAGTACAAGATTATACCCATACGTATTTCGTAACAATTAACTTGAATAATTATGCTCATGTATGTACTTTTTAATTTTTTTCAGTCTTGAATCTATTCAACAACCGAGTAGTGCCTATTTTTATCAGACACTGCGTATAATATTTTTCATTTAAAAAGCTTTGTCTTTTGGCTTCGCCCGCATGTAATAAAAAAAATTGTATTAGGATAGCAGTTCGATCAAGTTTTGTATAATATTATAATTATTTATGATTCAGTGGCGTGTGGAAAAAATATTTTTTGGGCGAGTCAAAATAAAATCCAAAGTTTTATATTTTGCGTTTTATAACACAAGAATTATTTCCATTAAACATAATGCAGAAATAATATTCAAACTGATTCAATTAAATAATTTCTCTACGACTGCTGTTTTCTAAATAAGAAAGTAAGACCGGTGTGAAATGCATATATAAAGATTTTTTTTTAATAAAATAAGCAATGTCAAACAAATTAAGTACCTACTAGATACCCAGGCACTCTATTACGAAAAACAGAGTTTCTCAGACACTTTTTGGTTTCCACAAATTGGGTGTAAAAATCATCCACTTAGTGAGTATGTTCACGAAAAATTGGCTAATAAAAGTATGGGTCAAAGTAAACTACAATACTAAATTGTCATTTTAATAGGTATTAAAATATATGTAAAAACTTTTTAAAGGTAAGGTTTTATTGAAAAGTACTAAAAAGGAAAAATAATTTTTAATAATTTAGAATCATTATTATAAAAGCGTGGGTTGTAAACTCTGCGACAGTTTATTAGTCACAATTCACGCTTTATTAATTATGAAACTAAATTATTACTTACAAATTCTGCTTTCCTTTTTAGTGCATTTCAATAAAAGTTTGTTTTTACAAATATTAAAATTAACTGATTACTTAATTCTAAAAACGATTTAATCATGTATTGTCATCGGAATACATATGTGTACAAAATTTCAAATTGATCGGACGTGTGGCGTCCGTCATATTGGTTTCACAATGACGTCACATAGCTTATCGTATTCCACTCGTCAAACTCTTTTATTTGGTGTCTTGGATTTATGCACTGTCACCGAAATTATACACGTGTGCAAAATTTCAAAACTCTATAGCTTAATTAAATCTAGTCTAAATTTTGATTGCAAGCTTTGATACAAACTGACAGACGCATTGGCAGACTGACTGGCAAACATGACAAGTTAAAATAATAAAATAAAAGCTTGTAAAAACACTATTTAACCCGTTTGCTCTCTTCTCAAGTAAAGTAAGTTCAGTTAAAGAGACAAATAGTAGTTTATACATGAATTTGTAATAACAGTAATAATATTTTTAAGTTATTTTTTTAAATTCAATTCTTGTTCTTTAGAATAAACATCAAGAGTATATTTTTACTTCTCGATTATGTACGCCATAATAATACTCTTTTGTTGCGCCGCTGGATTAATCGACAGTTATCTAATTCCTTCTGTTCTTGAAAAGGGAGTGTTCTAATAAAAGACAATAAATTGAAACCACTCCCATTGTATACTGTCGTCTCAATTTTTTGAAAGGGAGTGTCGTAATAAAATACAGTAAGTATACAATATTGCATAATTTATAAAAATTTCGTCTTTCAAATATAATCACAAAAGTATCAGGAGAACAGTAATATAACTTTATAATAATTTTGTACACAAATAATTTTATGGATTTTTGCAGGCACTACATATTACACAACTATATAAAAAGTAAATAAAAGCACTCTCCAGACTTGTGACAAATACTTATAAAAAGTATTTAAATACAAATACTTTGGAGTATTTGAAATACAAATACAAATACTTTTGGGTCATATCTACGAAAGTATTTTTGAGCAATAATTATTTATTATATATAGGTACCTAAGCGAGTGCGAGAGCTCAACTAATTAAAAAAGTATTCTTCGGCAAGTATATACTTGATTTTAAGTACTTAAGTACAAATACAAATATTTAACTCATAATTTCTTATTTGGAAATGACATTACATTATTATTTTAATAATAAAAATTGTTTGAATAATTTATATGTAATTATATATACTGTTGACTTGAATTATTCATTAATCACTCATAGCTATAAAAAAATTATGTTAAGTAATTGAAAAAGTATTTGAAAAATCAAATAAAATACCAAAAAAATTGTATTCAAATACAATTACTTTTATTGAAAAGTATTTAAAATACAAATACAAACACTAGAAAAGTATTTGTATTTTGAAATACTTTTACTCAAATACTTCAGTCTCTGTACTTTTCATAAAATTTGTAATGCCGTGACGCAGATGTCATAAGGCTGTCGGCACGCTCTGAATTTAAGCCAAGAATAGAGCTTCGGCTGTCAACTGATGGTAGACTTATTCGTCAACATTCTGCAAAAAATTTTTCTGTATAAGGAAGATAAAGGACAAATCTAGGTCTCTAATGGACTATTTTTGTAATTTATGTACGATTTACTAGAAACAAGTTAGCAATAATTGTGCCAAAAAAACACACGTTTTCAATGTCACATTACTTACGACCTTATTCGTACTTATTTCACAAAACTGTTCCATCACAAACCTAAAGTGACTTTTCCTTTTTCGGAAAAGTTTCTTAAATCTTGAAAATATTTCCAAAATTTAGAGTAATCAAGTGACAGCGGCACCCTTGCAATAACATTTTTTAGCCTCGTAGTTGGCACCAGCCAAAAATTGAAACGTGCGGATGATTTGAGTGAGACAGAGCTAAAGAAGGTCACACCCACAATATGTCTTTTGCCTACCTCGCCCCTTACTGCTGGGTCTCAGCACAAACAAAATTCAGAGCGTTCCGACAGCCATAAGCGACCATACGTACAAAAAGCCTGAGATTTTACCATTAAATAGAATTTGTTGAAAAACGAAATTTAAAAATCCAAAAAGGAAATGTAATTACAGACAGTGAGTGTATTGTAACAATGTAGCATTGTAACAATGGGCGTTTTTAACAATTATAGCAAACGATAACTATTATAGGTACTGTTTATTAAGTCTTACGAACAACGCCGGTCTTGGGGTAGAGCGAGAGGAACGGTCGCTCTAGGCGCCAGATGACAAGGGGCGCCAAAAAGCCAAATGCGAAAACTTTTTTAATGTTAAAGAAGCAGAAGTAAAATAATTAAAGTTACTTAATTTAATTTAAATTCAACTAGACGTGTTGATGTCGCCGTCTTCGATCATAATGCGTATCTGTCGTTTTTATTTTTTTTCTTTTCATTATTTTCTGAACTCTGTGGTCTGTGGAATCACACACGCGTAAGCTGGTTTAGAGGTGCAATCGTGAGTAGTATTTGGTCACGATCACTCACGCTCACGAAAATCATTTTCAACTCACGTCCGTTCACGCACTGCTATTATTTTTTATAATCACACTAACGCACGCTCACGGCTTGATTTCAACGCGTTCACGCACGATAATAATTATATTTCGAGACTCACACCCACTGACGCACGTTCAATCACATTCACACTCACGTAATTTTATAATTCATATTATAACATTCCTTAAAGGTTATGTGTTTGTCAACTATAAAGTACTAAACAATGAATTTTCGTAATTCTATGTGGTATACGTTACAGCTTACAAATACAATAAACAAATACAATAAACAAAAAAAAAAAAAAACAAAACAAACAAAAAACCCCTAAATACGCAAACTAAAGCTTATTTTTTGCTTTAGTAAGTCATGTTTTATTAATCTAATGCTTAGTGTCAATACGCCAATAACACGGAGAAATCCTTTCTTGAACTTAAATGCTTTGTTTTATATACAAAATTATAAAATTGATAACATTGATTTATCTGAAAACTGCTCTCCTGATACTTTTGTGTTTATATTCGACAGACGAATTTTAAAGATATTATGTAATGTTTGTAATACAGTGGGAGTGGTTTCATTTTAATGTATTTTATTAAGAATACACTTTTTTTAAATAGAAGTAATTAGATAACTGCACTATAAGCCGCAGTGAAGGCAACAAAAAAAAGTGTCCTAAGGACCATTATTTTTATACTTTATTTGTAGTCATTCTAAAGAGCAGGCTTTGTAGTTAAAAAAAACACGTGTAAAGTATAAATCCCACAAACGTATTAGTACATGTGCAGGTTATTTTTATGAATAAAAAAGGTTAATGAATCATGATTTTAATCTTGGTTGGAAAAAAAGATGTTTGATGCAAAACACAACGTGTTGTTTAAATTGGAAATTTGGACGCCATTAGTCATCATACCAAACTTTTGTTAATAAAATTAAAAGATACTTTAGTTGCTTTTTATATTATGTTGAATTAAGGTGTTTGAAACTGAGAATTCTTTCAGTTCAACTTTCAGCAAAACGTCTTGTCTTAATTAATTACAACATATATCGCAGAATCCTCTTTAGTAAAGTCAGTTAGTACAATCGTTAATTTTATTTGACACATTTCTGTGAAAAGAGACTACAGCGCAGAAAAGTATGAATGTAATTGGTATGTATTCTGTACATTATATTACCGTTCCAAAGATATTATATAGAGCTGTCAAAAAGCAATTATTTATTTTAAACAGGTTTAATAGGAATGTTGACTATTTTTGGGAAAGTGTTTTAAATCGTGCATAAGTACCTAATATAGCCACAAATATTTATTATTTTTATTTAAATACAACTCAAGCCTTAAAAATCATGTATTTTAAATTCCGTTTCAAAACGCCAATACTAGTCGCGTGACGTCACCTGTTCTTACCAAAGTAGGCTCAAAAGTTTACACAGGAGCTATCATTCTATAGATGCGTATTCTGTGCTCATAAACGCTAGTAAACTGGAGGTGATGAAAAGTTGTTGCTATAGTTACATGTAATTTGACGTTTCCTATAAACAAATAATAATAAATTACACTCTAAATATTAACCAAACAATTAAGTTTTTTGACAGCGGCGGAACCTATGACGTTATGCGCTCTGATTGATGTTCGTTGTCACGTGACTTGAGAGTGATTTTATTAGGTTTTATTTATTAAATATTAATTAAATTCCTCAAAAATAAGGAAAAATATAGTGTTTTTTAGTATTTCTATCATAGAAACTACCACTTAACGTTAAAATTATGTTCTTATTTGAACACAGTCAACATCCCTATTGGTCACACAAACTAAAGTTTATTTTTTGCTTTAGTAAGTCATGTTTTATTAACCTAACGCTTAGTATCAATACGCCAATAACACGGAGAATTCCTTCCTTTAACTTAAATGCTTTGTTTCTGTACCCTCTTTTTGTATACAAAATTATAAAATTGATAATAGTGATATATCTGAAAACTGCTCTCCTGATACTTTTGTGTTTATATTCGACAGACGGTTTTTAAAGAAATTATGTAATGTCTATAATACAGTGGGAGTGGCTTCATTTTAATGTATTTCGTTAAGAACATTCCTCTTTTGAAAATAGAGCTAATTAGATAACTGCTGTTTATTCCAATAACGGCAACAAAAAAAAATAAGGGTCATTATTTTTATACTTCACTGTCATTAAAAAAAACACGTGTAAAGTATTGATACCCTCAACGTGTTACCTGTGCTTATTAAATTTAATAATAAAAAAAATTTAATGAATCATAATTTTTATCTGGGTTGGAAAAAATATATTTTACGCAAAACACAACTTATTGTTTAAATTAGAGATTGGGGTGCTATTTAAAAAAAAACATACCTTTTAGTTCATTTATACATTTAATATAGAGTACATACTAGATAATTTAAGTTGTTCAAACTGTTATACCCCTTAGTTGTACCAAAATTTTGTTAATGAAATTAAAAAAAAAGTTGATTTTTATGTTGTTGATGAAGATTGATTCTACCCTTCCAGGGTGTGGGAAAATTCTTTTAATTATAGGATGACGATGAAAAAAATACTTTTAGGTGAGTACGACCAATAAAAGCGCAAAATATAAAGCTTTAGATTATGTTTCGACTCGACCAAAAATACAATTTTGCACACGCTACTGATTGATAAATAAACATAGCTCATAACATATCGACAGTACCTACTTGGTCGTGAGTAGATATAATTCGAAAGTCAATTGTTACAAAATAAGTTTTATAAACGGCTTTTTTGTCGGTTTGATTCATTAATTGTTTTTGCAGATGGGTTAAGGCAATTCTCTTCAAACACCTGTTAATTTTTCGATACTAACTTATTTGAGTTTTTCGATCTGTATAAAAAGTTCGTTTGACCCTTTTTGTTTTTTTAATGAATTAAGAGGGTATTCCGCAGTGACCGTTTGAAAAATACGCCTGTAAACGGATTTTTGAAAATTCGCTAGATTAAGGGAGTAATTATAAGGCTTACAGGTTCGACGCGTATAGAGCATCGAGAGAGCGTAGCCAGGTACACGCGGGTCTTTTTCTCAGAGTTACGAATGCGGCGATGTAGCAGAAGTGGCTATAGAATCGAGCAGCGAGATGAAAGAACTTCAGAGCTGCAGGTTTTTATAAAAGAGGAAGGTTGCTTAATCCAAAACTTTAGAACCGTTTTTCTCGAAAACACTTTTTCAAATCAGTCATGCCCACGATATTTCAAATTGCACTGAATTGAATCATTTGAAACTTTTACTACAGCTTCAGTAAACTTGCCGCTAAAATCGCACGTTGCTTCTCTTTTTATTGGCATAATATTCGTAACTTTCAATATTTTAACTTTTCGGCGGTTTAGACGATAGCCAACAGGTTAACAATTAATAACAATTTGGAAATTTGTGTTTCAAACTCCACAGAGGACTGCAATTGCAGGCACTGTTTAGGACTGCGCCGCGAGCGCTTCAAATTTTAAACGCCCTAGGATGAGCAGTTTCTTTGTTTTTAAAATACAATAAATATATTTTTGTACAAAAAGGATGTACACCTAAATATGATATATGAAAAAAAATTACTCCAAATTATTTTACTAACCCCAAGAAAAAAAACTCTCAAATTACGATCCAAAAATGGCCGTCAATGCGAAACACTCCCTTAAGTTAAGCAAAAGAGTTTCAGCTTTCATAATTTATCAACATATTACGCCTTTTTTTGAATGAAACTATAGGCGTGATTTTGTTTTACTAAATATTTCTGACATGGAATCAACTTGTTGACTGCTGCTGTAGGTATATAAAAATTTGTTTGATTAATGTTTTTTTCCCAAGAGTCAAAATACTTTACAGCAAGCCAGCATTTTAGTCTTCATTTTTCTTTGAACATTTAATTTGCTTTTCAAAATATGACACTGTATTTGTTTCCATTACAAATTGAAAATATGAATTTCGAAAAGGCAGAACCAATTTAAAAAAAAATCATATCTGACAAACCCTGACGCATGGAAGTTTTGCAGCAACTGGACACAGGCACTCTACGTGTAGCAAAGAGAAGATTTTTTTTGTTATTGAGGGCCATCCATAAATTACGTCACACGTTAAGATGGGGTCGACGAAGTATGGCAAGGGCCCGGGGGGGAGCATAAGCCTCGTGACAACAGAGAATAGACATCTTACTGTATATTATTTATTAAATGCTTAGGGATTTGATTAAATCTCTGTTTTATCCGACATATACAAGAATATCAAAATTTGTTTTGCGGAAAAATAAAGTCAGAATAACCCTTACAAGACAACAAGAAATAGCACTGATTAGACTAAGAACAGGACATAATAAACTAACAAATAGCTACATTTTCAAAAAAGAAAACTCACGGAAGTGCGACACTTGTCATGAGAAACTAGCAACTGAACATATCCTCTTCGACTGCATAAATTTCTTTCAATCCAGATTCATGAACAATCTACCTAAAATTTAACGGAAACGTAAAAATAATAATTACGTACATAACAGTAACAGGCATCATAAATAAACTTTAATAAATAAATAACCTTTAATACTTACCTTCCTTACTGAGCACTTACAAAACCGGCACTTCATTTAATTATATCTATTTTTTGTCTAAACCATATAAACATCATTCCCTTCTATGTTATTATATTTTAATTTAATTTCTTGCACAATATCTCATGTAATTTTTTTAATGTATTTTTTATGCTAATCGCATTGATTATTAAAATTAAAAAAAATCAGAATAATACATCAGCTGAGACTGGAAAAGAATCAAATTTCAAATATGGTATGAAGCATACCTATATAATAGTTTGTTTCATTTTCTGCTAGAAATTAGAAACCAATAAATATTTAACAAAGTATCTGGTGTCAAATAAATATGACACAAACTGTCTTCAACTTTTATTAATAGGACGAAAAAAGCAATAATACAATATATTACTTTAACATAAATTAGGGCTCTCCACCTCTCGGAATGATGGGAGTTTATTATTGTACCTACATTTTTAGTATCTGTTCTTGATGTTATTTTTCATTTTTAACATCAATAAAAAAATAATTTATAGAATTTGAAATTATTTTAACTGTACTAAAACCAATCTCTCTGTAATGTTGACTTTACTGAAATATATATTCCTGTTCGATTTAAGATACGCAAAGAGCCAGGCGTATTTATTTAAGCGACTATTGTTCAAATAAAGGCAAATTTGATAGCAAATTCTCATTATAATCATATCTGAAGTATAGCTTATTAAATTGACGATACTTTCGAAACATTTGTAACAAAATTAACATCAAAAACAGTTTAAGAATTTCATTGTTAGTATCTCTATTTTTATTAATAATATACTTAAATACTTGAAAAGTACATAACGTTACAAAAATATATACTTAGATTGCTGTTTCATTCCACAGAATAGGTATGTTGACTGTATTGAAATAATAACATAATTTTAACGTTAAGTGGTAGTTTCTATGATAGAAATACTAAAAAACACAATATTTTCCGTATTTTTAAGGAATATTAATATTTAATAAATAAAAATCAAATTTAATAACTCTCAAGTTACATGACAACAAACACCAAACAAAGTGCTTGACGTCACTCAATCATAAACATTATTAGACGCTGTCAAAAGGCTTCATTGTTTGGTTAATATTTAGGGTGTGTAATTTATTATTTATTTATAGAAAATGTCAAATTTCATACAACTATAGCAAAAACTACGAAAAAACCTTTCATCACCTCATCAGTTTACTAGCGTTTATGACTGTTTGACGCCACGGTAGGCACGTGACAAGTATTGGCGTTTTGGAGCAAGATTTGAAATGGAATATAAAATACATGATTTTTAAAGCGTGAGGCGTATTTAAAAATTATAATAAATATTTGTGGTTATATTAGGTACTTATGCACTTTCCCAAAAATAGTCAACATTCCTATTTTAACAAGAATATGACATGTTAAATAAAACACTGAATTTTTTTTACAAAAATTTTATTCATAAACCATTATTGTGAATACATTACAAAATAAATATTCAAAATTGAGAAACAAATGAAAAAAAAAATAACTTAAATGCAATGTTAAACGATATTTTTAAACGGATTCCAACAATAACGGTTTATGTAAACTGACAGAAATAAGGATGGTCCATGGCTTCCCGTGCTGTTAGTCTGGCAGCATGATCGTATCTTAACAGTTTATCTAAATAATCGAGCGCCTCAGTAGATACTAAATGCTGATTTTCACTGTGAATGAACTTTTCCCATCTTTTGCGTGAATGGCGTCCCATAACTTCGTTATATCGGGGATCCAATTCTATATTATATTTCTGCAAATATTCGTACAATTCCTCAGTTCCGAGAACTCTAGCGATACGAATTAACTGATCGAAATTATCGTGACCGTGGAAAAAAGGCTCTTTTCTAAATATCATCGAAGCAAGAACACAACCCACAGACCACATGTCTAACGAGTAGTCGTACATCTGATAATCGACAAGTAGTTCGGGTCCTTTAAAGTAACGCGACGCTACCCGGACATTGTACTCTTGTCCCGGATGATAAAATTCCGCCAATCCCCAATCGATCAGTCGGAGTTTGCGATTTTCGTGATCGATCATTATATTATGCGGTTTTACGTCTCTATGCATGATTCCCATGCTGTGACAATAATCGAGCGCTTTTAATAATTCGTAGTTGTAATATCTTATGTCAAAGTCAGATAACGTTTGATAGAGCTCTTTGAAGTCTGTATTATTAACGTGTTCAAATATTAAGGCAGGAGTCCGCGTAACAGGATCTTTGACGACGGCTTGCATTGTGATAATGTTAATACCACCACGCAAGTTTTCGAGTATTTTCATTTCTCGTTTTATCTTTTTCTTTTTTACCGGTTTAAGTATTTTTACGACGACTTTTTCGTTTGTCTGTTCTTTTATAGCTTCAAATACTTCACTATACTTGCCTCGACCAAGTTTCCGAACCAGCTGATAATCATCCTGCTGTCCCCAGCTTACGACGTGATTTTCATAGTCCCAATATTCTCTAGGTTTGTGAACATTTACATCAGCATAAACTCTTGCTCGACTCGCAAGGGCCATTATAGTATAATGTGGGTGTTACAATTTACAGCAAATTACCTAACCAAACAAATTAAACAAACGTCAAAATACAATTACAATATTACATTAAAACTATATATTACCTTATTTACTGATAATGATGTCTTCATTAATCGTGAGCATTTGTCAATAGTAATAAAATCTTTAGGAATATAAAATATTTGATAATTTTTAACAATAATAAAGCAAAATCTCTCAATCACAATTTCCAATTCATTTATGCCTAATGGTTGTCACACCTGTTTCCGACGAAACAGTGAAAAAAAATTTGTATAGATGTCACTGTCTTTCCAATTAAGCGCCACTTTTTGACTGCTGGCTTGTTTTATTTATTTTTTACTAAAAATACGATATTACTTTGCATTTACTTAGTTTAAATGCACTTTCAAAAATTTCCATTTAGTTTTTATCACAAGAAAAGCATTTTTCATTGAGCTCATTCAAATTTTTGTACCAAAAAAAGCATCGTCAAATACTGCAATTCATTTAAAATAGTTTTCAATTCCGGGAATTCTTTAACAGGTATGAATTTTTCAATAGCAATAATCTGCAAATGGGAAAATTTACCTGCGTTAGTTCACTAGACCAGAAACACCTTTCACATCTAGTGTTCTTTGGGTGGAACACGTCTTGGCGCCAGACTGCTTGGCACGCAAAACATTTTTCTCGGTGTGTTCATACAGGTTCATATGCTTTCTTTTTCAACCGCATAGCTCTATCTTACGAACAGATGTGTGCGTACAATGTACATGTAAAATGCATTTACTCACGTTTCGAAAATCTCTAATTCGTATGTTAACCCTTACTGTACTGATGGTACTTATATGTACCACTTTTTAAGCCATCTATTTTCCTGATAAGTTCATTTTGAAGTTTTTTAGTATTTTTTCTCTTTAATTCACTTAATATGGTTATAAATATATTGTTCAATACAAAAAAAAAATAAAATTATCTTTATTTTGTAAAATAAATTTATGGTACTGAGGGGTACCGTCAGTCGAATAATTTACAAGAAACAAGTGAAAATTGAGAAAATTTTATTATTAACAAAATATAAATTCTTATCACAGAACAAAAATATAATTTTCCTTTATATTAATTATTTATCACATATTTGCAAAAAATCGTTTCATTATTTTATTTTCACTTTTCATGAAATTTTGAGAAACAGTTTTTAGTCAAGTTGCAGCATAAAGTCACACCGCATGTAGAGCATTTAGATTGCGGGCGTGACTGGATTCCCATGGTGCTGCAGAGTTCACATCTTGTTCTTTTCTCAGAAAATCGTACCCAATGAGCGCCTAAGTTTGAAAATCTTACGCTGTCGGGGACACTACAGTTAAACTTTCTCCTTTTTTTGTTATTCTGTGATGCAGGTGGTTCTGATGTACTTCGCCTTTTATTTTTGTTATTATTATTATTACAATTCATCAGACCTAAAGCTACTGACCGTCTGAACTGTAAAAGTGAAATTTTTTCTTCTACATTGTAGTAGAGAATATAAGAGTTCACAAACGCAATATCTAATAATCCAAAAAAAAATTCTATGCCACCACTTGTTGGCCTGGCGGTTGACACAATATGCACCTCGCAATCTATCCGCCCTGTCTACACCACCCATATGCATTACATAATCTTTCACAACATCAGGGCATGTAATGTTCTCCCTTTCTCCTGCTTTATTTCTTCTTTTTACCGTAGTTGTTTCGGTTCCGTGGTAATTTGACGCCAGTAAGACGATTCTATTGTCTTTCCACTTGTAAAAAGAAATATCTGTATTAGATATTTTTACATCAAATTCCCCTCTTTTTAATTGTTTGTCTGGTTTGACATTTTTGGGTAAATCTCGTCTATTAGCTCGTATGGTACCGCATGCTAGTGTTCTTTCTAATTTAAGTTTTTCTAACAGGGGAACTGATGTGAAGTAGTTATCAAAAAATATGATTCTAAACTTCCCCCATTGTTCTTCAGTAAGATGTAAAACAACCCTTTCACCTAAATTGAAAGTTTTAAATCTTTCTTCTATTTGACCATTCTTCCCTTGATATATTTCAAATTTTAGTGTGTAGCCCATTTGATCGCACAGACACCACAACTTGAAACCACGTTTTATTGGTTTCATTGGAGTGTATTGCTTTAGGGTACTGCGACCCTTAAAAAGGATCATTGATTCGTCTACAGATAGCTGTCTAGTACCGTTGCAAAATAATGAAAATTGTGAGTTCAAATGGGTTATCAAGGGACGTAGTTTGTATAATTTATCTTCAGGAGTGACGAATTGGTTGTCGTTAACATGTAGGTTAGATAAAATGGTTTGAAATCTATCCCGCGACATTGTATTTTTAACAACTTCCACTCCTAGATCATGACTAGAAGACCAGTAGTCACGAAGTGATGGTAGAACATTATAGCCCATAAAGAAATTTAACCCTATAAAAGTAAACAGTTCATCTTCTGTTAGCTTCAAATTTTTGGATCTTTGCGTCGCGTAAAGGTTGGACTGATATGTTATTTCAGTAATAACAGAACCCATAATTTTTTTAAAAAAATCAACGGGCGTAATACATCCTCCAAGTGCTTCGACATTTACACCTAAAAATAATATAGAACATAATATAATCTTTAAATATAAGTAATTTTATTGTATTATTTTGCTTACCTTCAGGATACGCGTACTGTTCTACGATTGTTAGTTTTTCCTTCTTCTTCCATTTTCGACATATATTTGCAACATTATTATTTTCGTTGTCCTCATCATTCTGTACACTTTTAGGATTTTCAGGATCAGGCACATTTTCTATTATTTCACTTGAAAAAACTTCGTTCAGTTCAGTTTCAAAAACTTTACTAAAATTATCCGGTTCATTTTCTTCATCACTTTCCACATCTGTCTCTTGACTCAAATCTAAAGGGATATCTGTTTCCAAAATATTTCTAACTTCTTCTTCAGTCAATTTTCTTCTTTTTATTACGTTTGACATTCTACACAAAAAAGAAACATTTTCAACAAACGAAAAGTTAGTACTGGTCTGACGGTACGTCAAAGTCCAGTCAGTTCTATATAAATTATAAAAGTAAATATTGGCGTTTTTAAGTTTATAGATTTATATATCAATTAAGTAACATTATTTTAGTCTATACAGCAAAAATTTAAAAAAAAAGTTAATATAAAACCATATTATTTACCTGTTATAATCTGCAAAAAGCCACCGCGTGAACAACACAGAACTGTCACTTCTGAAACTAGATTTCAGTATTACCAACACCAAAATACTGTAAATACAATGCAGTCATTGATACATAACATGGTACTCTTACGCACCGTCAGTCTGTATTAAACATAATACTATTGTAAGCAAAAATAATGATACTTAAACATGATGGTACTCACAAGTACCGTCAGTACACTGTCAAAGAAACAGCTTCAGGACAGTAAGGGTTAATGCTTCAAGATAAATTAGAAATATATGTACCATACGTCCCATAGGACTTTTAGTTTATTTGATCTAAATAAACGGTTTAAAATAAGACAAAAATTAAAATATGTCTTAGCATAAGTTTTATACAAAATTTTGTACTGAAAAAATTTAATTTGAAAAAATTATTGAGCAAGCCAAATTTGTTAGTATTTTTAACATAAATCTGCACAGAAAAAACTTCAAAATGTTAATATCTTCCCGTAATTCGAAATCTTGTGACGTGCTGTAAAAAATAAAATATCACGCTTTTCGATTCAATTTTTAGGGCATAAATACTATTTGTTTTCAAGCCAAATCTTGTGAAGCTTAATGCTTAATCACAGCTAATAAAACAAATTTTTCGACCACAGTTCGAAATTTCCCGAAAGCATATTTTACGATCTGAGAGATTAGTCACCTATTAATGAGGAACGAATGGAATTTAGTTTTGTGATTAGTAAATATTACATTATAGATAACTGTTTTAACCAATTAATGAATATATTTTAATCAAATTAAATACAGTAATCACTAATTAAAAATCTTAATATAGTACATAAAATTAATAATATAATTATGTACAATCTACATTTTCGTATAACAGATACCTATTGTGGAAAACAAAACTTCGATGACTAAAAAGAAATAAATTTGTTTAGAGTTCATTTATTCCAACTTTAAAAATGTTAAAATCTATTGCTTAACGCAATTTTTAAAAGACTATTATTCAGATAAATTCTCAAAATTAGGCATTTTTTAAAGAGTCGCCAGCATAATCAAACTGAATTGCTGGCACTTGAAAAAATTTAAATAATTGTTAAAAATAATTCTGTACAATAAACTTCAACAAACACAAATCACTATTACAAACATACAATACCTGTTATTATAATATTATATGTTAATGAACTGCAACTGTATGCATCTTCTGAAAAAAATGAACATGGGCACATGACAATCGTAACGTAGATGGCAGCAGGCAAGTAACGACCTAAATTATGATTGGTTTTCACTATGGAGCATAGTAAAAACCAAATCTACGTGTTCCTTCTAAGTTGCGAAGTAAATTGGTATACCATAATCAGCATTTAAATAGATATAAATCCGCTTTTCTGTCTGTAATTTATGTTTCTGTGGGAAATTCTTCCTTAGTAAAGTGGACTTCACAAACTATTCTCCCAGAATTTACAGTAAAAGTTTTTTCCCTTCTGATAGCACACAACCAGTTATTTTTCAGTTTCGGATCTTTTGGAAATACAATATTATTATAATATTATTGGAAATAGACTTATTTTGCACACGTTGCTATGAGACTATTCACAAACTTCGATCGTTATATACCTGGCGCCACTAGCGGTAAAGTTTGGCAGTGCCCATTTCCATTGGAAATCTTAAAGGAATAAATGACATCCTCAAACTTGTTAAGAAAATTTTGACTTTTATCACATCCAGTTTAACAGAACTTGGACAGTTTAAGATTTTTGTAACTAAAGCGTATTTTTTTATATTTATTATTATCCCAGGTTGAGTTAATATTAATAATGCTAGTCGTGCCAGAAACCGAGCATACAACTTTTACTACCGATAATAATTTTTCATTTTGTTTTAATTATATCATTTTTTTGAGTACAAGATTTTTTGTTTAAATTCAATTTGTTCATTATTAGTTAAAACATAAAATACTATTCATTAAAGTTTTAGCATTTCCTACATTAACAGATTAAATTCCATATGAGAATATTTATGATTTATATTTTATATATTATTAGTGATGTAAAATTACCGGTTGTTTATGATAGTAACCTTGACGGATAATAATTTACTGGTTATCCACAAAACAAAATGGCGGCATCCGGTTTTTCTTTCTCAGAACACCGAAAAACAAAACAACAGAGCAGTATTTAACTCCAGAATCGAAAGAATTAATAATATGTTTATGTTGACATTGGTTATAAAATTGAAATTTCGACCGGAATTTACAATCATGCGCAAACTTTTCTGCGCAACCTTATAAGTAGCCGCGGCTATTTAAAATAAATAGCCGTGGTTTACTCTTTTACATCACTAATTTATATAGTTGTCATGTTTATGACCTTATAAATGGAAAAAATAAGTATTTTTTAACACTTATTACACCATACTTTGCTATTAATCAACGGCTTGTTATTACTTTTTAATGTGTTGTTTTGTTATAACCTTCATACATTACTTGCAAATGTTTTTAAGAGTAAAATATATCTTGCTTCTAACTGAAACCTTACTATGCCCTAAGGTAGTCTGCAATATTAGCTCGTTTAATGGTATAATTTAATTAAAATGAATTTTAAGGCCCCCTGCACACGAGGCTGGTTTAGCTGCTCGATTCGCTGCATGGAAACTACATAAAGAAGCACGGACTCATTATGGAAGAAATTGACATAATCTGCCTACTAAATTGTACATAATAGAGTTTTCTTTTTTTTACCAATTCCGTTGATAATTTCCCTTTTGTACTGGCATGAATTTAATTCATAAGTAATTTTTGATATTTTTTCAACGAAAAATAAAAAAATTGAGCAGTTTTCAACAGTAGAATCGAAAGAATTAATTAAATAGGTAATATATTTATGTAGCTATTGATTATAAAATTAAGATCTAGATCGCAAGCTACAATTATGGGCAAAACTTTCTGGGCAGCCTTGTATAATAATAATAATAAATAGCCGCGGTAATTTAAAATATTATTATTATTTATTTTTTTACATCGCGAACTGATAATGAAGATCTGCAACAAGACAACATTTGTTACTCATTAGTACCTTTTTTTAGAGTATCTGATCTTATGTATGATTACCCGAAAAACTTTCATAAACGAAAAAGTAGTGGATACATGCACAAATAAAAATATTAATATTTTTTACATAATTACAACTTCGCCTAAAATATCTATATCACAAATAAATTTCTTAAAATTTAAACTAAAAATGTTTATTATGTAAGTAATTATTAATTATCAATATGAATAATAATCGTATTACATATGGACAGAGATGGGTAAAATAGTTCTAAAAATATTTTAAAAACAAATAATACCTCTATGTATTATTATGCACATCAGATTTCTTTATTGCAAAGTCACACTAGATCACGTTACGTAAGAAAAATCAAAATTGAAAACCGGTATTTTTATATTTTTCAGTTTACAGTATTATTAAATAAAAAGTGAAGAGCCATCATAGAAATAATTAAGATATTAAATTTTATTAATATTTGTACAAAATTATTTCAAATATGTTATCTACAGCCATTAGATTATTACTTAATAAGCGCGAAAAAATTGCTGTGGCAAAGAAATGAAGACACCAGGAAAAATATAATAATTTTGAATAATATGTAACATCGAATCTGCATGTAATGTGTTTATGGTTTAAATTTCTATCACCGGACGTCGCATCATGCTATGTCAAATCTAAATATATTTACAATATAGAATTAAAACTTCATAGCATATATGTAATTTTTTACCAAACGACGTGTCCATAATCTAAGACAGGGTAACAGTGTTCAAAATTATACACACTGCAATTGTTTGAGCGTTAGCCAAAACACACAATAAAAAGTAAGTTTATAACAAGGCTACTAGAATACTAGTAGGTTGGGCGTAAGAGGCTATAAACATCGTCACGTCTATTTGGCTTAGTCGATTGCTTACGTCACCGAAGCACATGCTTGGTTTTTCAATTATTGTTATCTCAACTGTTTGAAAGAAGACTCCACAGCCTACTTCCTCCGCGTCTCGCCATGTCACACCTTCAACAATGCTAACGCCCAACCTTAGTGTCTAGTAACCTTGGATTTATAACATCTCGAGTGCTACCAGACTTCTTTTTTGCCACCAGATGGCACCGCTAGCAAGTGAGATATCTGTCATTCAAACGTCAGTGCCGTTTATATTTTCCGCCACCTGATGGCATTACTAGCTAGCAAAGTAATATCTGTAATTCAACTATTTAGCAACTAAATCGGAGTTTTATATTTATTTAATTACGTATTTGCTAATAATGGATAAATGGAGAATGACTGATCACAAACCGTAATCTCTAAATGCTTGACATACCTTAAAACCTGCCGTACACGGACTGCTTCAAGCATTGACTGCATGACGAACTGCAAATCTTCATAGAAAATAGTCTACTGACATATCTACAGAGATAGATAGATTGTAGATTATAGACGCTCAACATGCGAGGTCATCAGCGTCTAGACACATCTACACACGACTGCACGAGCAGTTGTGGCACGGCAGTCGCAAAACACAAACGGACCGCTCGCGAGTATGGTCGGCCTTACAAACTAGTTTCATCTGACGAATAAAAAAATGTACACGTTTGACACATACCTTATGCCAGTAACGTCACCTGATGAATAAAAAATGTACACATTTGACACATACCTTACTAGCATCTGACGAATAAAAACTGTCTACTTTTGACACATACCTTACCATACTTGACACTAACGTCTTTTGACAAATAAAAAATACGTTTGACACATATCTTACTTGACACTGGCGTCATTTGACGAATAAAAAAGTACATTTTTGACACATACCTTATTTGACACTAGTGTCATCTGACGAATAAAAAATGTATTCGTTTGACACATACCTTACTTGCCACTAGAGCTATCTGACGATCAAAATAAATGGTAGTTCTCAATCATTGCATCCTCAACGTTTCTCTTTTTATTTGACTAGAAACCAAGTCCATCATTTCATTCAAACATCAATTAAACATTTTTCCAATTATTGTCCAAACTACACTTTGTTAATATTGCTAAAAATAATATCATAATAATATTATATTATAATACACGATTTTATTTTTAATCTGATTATATGGATGGGAACTTCATAATATTTCACTATCACATCCTTTTTTTTATGAATATCATATTCTACTATTGGACATTTTTTGATTAAAATATTTGTATTAAAATTCAAAGAAATTCAAACGATTTTTGTGCACAAAAACCACCACAGTGCACTAGATTAGTTTTACGTTACACATTTTTCGAATTTTCAACTCTACCGTCCCTTTTTAAAAACCTTCCAAGCATTTTTTTTGTTTGATTTATATTTAACTCAAATTTCTTGAATTTGCGCTTTTAATTTTTTTTTTTTTGATTAAATATCTGCACTGTATTACTATAGTCAATCTGCCTTTGGTCGATTGTAATTTTCTGTTTAACATAACCAAAAAGCGAGTTGCTTTCAAGCGAAACTTTTCCGTAATTGACGAACCTCCTAGGTTTTCGTAGCTGCACCAATGAGAAACAGCTACGTGGATTGTTCAAATGCTACTGCATTGATCTACGTTATATTGAAAACACTTGTTAAAGGACAACACTAATTAAAATAACAAGACTGCAGAACGTCTGCAGCTGTGCAAAGACACACTCTATTTGTGTATCGACGCATCGCTACTTCCGTGTTTGTTTAAAATAAATGCACAATACTAGCTTTTCATTGTTTCGCGTCTCTCTAGCGTCGCATTGGTGCTCGATTCAATACCGCTATCTTCATCAGCGCTATCCAACAGAGACGCCTCTCCTCTAACGACTTCTATTGATTTTCGCCTACCCGCATTATTCGTCGATGTAGATTCCGGACCACTTTCCTGTTCGCTCGCTTCCGATTTCTGCGAAGCGTCCGGAGAGCTCGCGTTCGTGACTACGTTTGTTTCCGTAGTTATTACCGCAACGGCTTTAGTACTAAGGGACGGTACCGTGAACTCCTCGACGGTTTCGTCGGTTGGAGTTTCGACGTGTTTGATAGAGAAACGCGTTTTACCGAACGTTGTGAACGTCGGCTTTTTGTCTCTCGTGTTCGACGTCGTAGCCGTGCTCGTCGTCACCGCGCTCGTACTGGGGACCGTGCTCTCGATGTTAAACATTTTAGACGCCGTGAAAGCGCTCGGACTCGGTGGCAAGTCTAATTTCAGTCGGTCTCTGGTATGTCTCAGTCCGCCCATCACGTCCTGCGTCTTCGACGGCGAATCGAGCTTGTCCAATTTGGCGGGTCTCTTTTTTGTTTCTTTTAGTGCGTTCTCGGCAAGTGTCTTTAAGCTTTCTATACATTCAGAAGTGGAGCTTTTTCCATCCGTGACGTCACTGAACTGATTATCAGTAAATTCGGAATTGTCACAAACACTTCCCGGGGTTATGTCTTCGACGCCGCTGTCCGGTGTTGCGTGGCCGACGACGCTCTCCTGAGATTGTAACGTCTTGTCTACTGTTGTCATCAAATTGACAGAATGCAGTTTTTTTAAATCGTTCGCAAAATCTAAAATACTCGCAGCACGGTTTGCCGAGGCTTGTGTTGACGCCATGCTGTGTCGTTGACCGGGAAAGAATTGTGACGTAAGACCGTATGTTTGAAACGGCCTTGCCGTGCTACTGATATAGAAATCGTCATCGGTAACCGATGTAGTACCTGCAAGAAATACGATTTTTCTTCTAAATTCGCTTTCATAACATTCGAACCTGGATAAGCAAGAGTTCAAGGGACCGCGGTTTCTTTTTCACTTATAGAAGTTTTTCACTAACCCGAGTTTCTAGCTTAAAGAGGTACAGGAGTGGCCTTTCTCACTTATAGAGGTCTATAAAAATGTAGCAAATATCCTAACTAATAAATGCGAACGTGAATTTGTTTGTTTGTTGCGCTTTCACGCCTAAGCCGCTGAACAAATTTCGATAAAATTTGACAAGGAGATAGATTGCATCCTAAAGAAGGACGTAGGCTACCTTTTGTCCAAAAAAAAAAACTTAAAGGGGTTGAAATAGGGGATGAATGACACTGACCAATCATCATGATACATTCCAGAACTATTAGACCTTCAGACTTGAAATCTGGCAGACATGTTTCTTTTGTTGAGGAGAGATACTAAAACAGTCTTCTAAGGTGTGGAAAGGCGGGAAGTACAGGGGTGTCAATGATTAACACACTCTAATTTTTAAAATACAGTTTCTATGGACTGAAAATGTAGCTGTTAGGTCTTGATGAAGACTCCACTACTGTTGTTGTTGCCGTGTATCATTACAATCGCGGGCAGAGCCGCGGGGAGCGGCTATATATAATACTTATCAACTGTAAAAAGTTCGACAAATAAGTCAGTACACAAACACATTTGGTCATTCGAGTAGAATACGAAGCACAAAACCAATGATATAAAAACAATGTTAGTTACTTCGGCTATTTATGATTCATTCTTAAATTTCGTGGAATTATTAATACGTTTGACTATCGCTTACAGAACAAGCAGTAGTCTCAGTTATATAGGTCCATGAATGAAAACCGTCTTTCTCTTATAGAGGTCTCTGTTTTCTCACTGTGCCTGGCAATTACTCTGACTTAAGAGAGTTTTCTCGCTTACCCAGTTCTCACTCATTCAAGTTAGACTGCATTCAATGATTATTTTAAGCTACTAGCGGACCTGTGTGAATACTTCGCACCGTTAGTGGTTAGTTACGTAGTATAATAGGGTGGAAATAAATTCTATTCTATATTCTATTCAGAGACTTCAGCGCCACTACGTCACTAAATATTACCGACAACTGTTAAAATAAGCAGATTGCCACCAGATGGCGACATTTGTTTTTTCTGAATGTTATTTTCTGTAGTAAATTTGTTAAAATTTTTAAACTGCAATTTTTTAACGAAAACATGAATTTTAAGATATTAACTTATTTTTCGTCATTAAAGAGAAAAATAATCTTCAAAATGGCGTATCAAACGTTAATTTTGATACAGTATAAAGGGAGATATTTCAAACCGACAAAAAAGCACATCTGAGAAATAATATATATCGATAACGGAAGTATTTGAATTTTGCGGATAATGCTGTTGATTCGAAATTAATATTTTTTTTTATGCTTCATAATTTTTGATAGATTTCAATTAAGTCGTTGTATCTCTGGACGAAATTATTACGAAAGATGATTTGAATTGTATTACGAAAAGTTCTCTTAACACTATAGACACTCACTGGCAGTAAATTCAAAATCCGATGCATCAGCCAATCGGTAAAGATCTCCGGGTCTTTGGTAGTAGTCCCTCCTTGGATATCGATTACAGGGCACCCCAGTTGTATCATCTAGTTCGCCGTCAGCGCTGATGCTGCTCTGATCGTCTAATACTGTCTCAGTGTCCAGCTCCCAATCTAAAACAATTGTTAATGTTAAGAAATCGCAAGATTACTAGAAACTAAGGTTAGGCGTTAGCATTGTTGAAGGTGTGACTGGGCGAGACGCGAGAGAAGGCGGGGGAAGTAGGCTTGTGACGTCACATGAAGTCTTTTTCCAAATAGTTGGGATAACGATAATTGAAAAACCAAGCCATAGGAATCGGTGACGTAAGCAATCGACTCCACCAAT
Organism: Venustoraphidia nigricollis; assembly: GCA_034508555.1. Taxonomy (NCBI): domain Eukaryota; kingdom Metazoa; phylum Arthropoda; class Insecta; order Raphidioptera; family Raphidiidae; genus Venustoraphidia; species Venustoraphidia nigricollis. The sequence continues at coordinate 2,217,146 of JAVRKA010000030.1, forward strand.
CACAGACGTGACCATGTTTATAGCCTCTTATGCCCAGCCCTCTAGTATTTTAGTAATGTTGAATAAATCGTTTTGAAATGTTGCTTTAATATACGCGGTTGTGCCTTTTGATTACAGAAATGATCTAGCCACAATATTTTTATAATCGACACAAAAATATAATGCGCTTATTTAATTATTTGCAGACATGTGAAGTATTTGAGTATTTCAAAATACAAGTATTTTTTACAAGTATATACTTGTAAAAAATACTTTAAGTACTTAAATACAAATACTTAACTGACAATTTCTTATTTGGAAATGACATTGCATTATTATTTTAATAATAAGAATTGCTTGAATAATTTATATGTAATTATGTATACTGTTGACTTCAATTATTCATTAAACATTCATAGCTACAAAGTATTTGCAAAATAAAATAAAATACCAAAAAAAAAAATGTATTTAAATACAAATACTTTTATTGAAAAGTATTTAAAATACAAATACTAGAAAAGTATTTGTATTTTGAAATACTTTTACTCAAATACTTCACAAGTCTGTTTAAGAATAATCTTTTAATTAGCCAAGCGAGTATTAGTATTTAAATACTTAAAAAAAATATTTTTTACAAGTATATACTTGCCTAACAATACTTTTTTTAATTAGTTGAGCTTTCGCACTCGCTTAAATAATAAACATTATTATTGCTCAAAAATATTTTCGTAGACATGACCCAAAAGTATTTGAATTTCAAATACTCCAAAGTATCTGTATTTGTATTTAAATACTCAATGAAGTCAGAGTATTTGTATTTAAATACTTTTAAAAAGTATTTGTCACAAGTCTGATTATTTGTTTAGTTTTCAGTTATTTACCTGTAAAATTTGATAAGTCGTTAGCGGTGGACGTTCCCCACAAACCACCGCTCGTGCACGGCTGTGTCCACGTTGGGCTCATTTCCGGTTCCGGTTCACGAGGATATTCATATATGCAATGATATTTTTGTTTTTTGAACCAAACGTTGCGAATCTTCTTTTCGGACTGCAATGATAACATATCGATTGAACTTAGAAACGTAAATTGATTGATTTATGTGTCAGAGTGACCAATCTAATAGTAGCGCATACCTTTGTGTTGCTCGGTGAACGCATAGCCGACTTCATAGGCGTCGCTTGTGAGTCCCAGGCCGAAGGAATGAATTCCATCGTTTCACCTTCTTCGTCGTCATCTCCGCTGCTACTGTCTGTTCCGCTGCAGGAGCCTTCCTCGTTGATTGTGTCCATCTGTGAGGCTCCGCCTTCACTTTGAGTCTAATTAATGACAGTTCACAATTAATTAAATCTCTAGTTTTTACAATACTGTTACAATACCATTCAAATTAATAAATATGATGAAAAATAAATTTAAACGTTCCGCATATTTTGTCAATAAAGGGTATATTTAAGTAGTTTGTGATTTTTTTTGTCAATCATTGCTGAATAGCTTGTCATCATTTGACATAATATAATAAAAGGAAGAAAAAAAAACAACTGAGATCAAGAGCGCTCTCAATATAAGGTTACTATAGAATACCAGAAGGTTGGGCGTAAGAGACTATAAACATGGTCACGTCTGTGATTGGTTGAGTCGATTGCTTACGTCACTGGATGGATGACCATGGCTTTTTAACCGACTTCAAAAAAAAGGAGGAAGTTCTCAATTCGTCGGAATTTTTTTTTTTATTTTTTAAGTATGTTCCCCGATTACTCAAAGACGCCTGAACCGATCTGGAAAATTATTTTTTTGTTTGAAAGGGTATACATCTCAGGTGGTCCCATGGTCATCAGGTCAGGATCTGATGATGGAACCCTGGATAAATCGAGGGAAATCTTCAAAAATGTGCGAAATCAAATCCACCACTAAAAAGTAAAAAATAAAAAAACTTAAAAAAAATATTAACCTCTTTCAAAAAAATCACTAAAAAGATGAAAATAATGAAATTTTGAGGTCGGAGCTAATTTCATTACAAAAATTTTTAATCACATATCTACTTTTTATATTAAGTAGGCGCCGACCTCAAAATGTCATTATTTTCATCTTTTTAGTGATTTTTTTGAAGGAGGTTAATATTTTTTTTTTAAGTTTTTCACGTGAGACTTTTTCCAACTGTTTGGAAAAAAAACTCAACAAGGCTACTTCTCCCGTCCTCTCTCGCGTCTCGCCTAGTCACACCTTCAACAATGCTACCGCCCAACCTTAGTTTCCAGTAATCTTAAGTAGAATACTAGAAGGTTGGTTTAAGAGGCTATAAATATGGTCACCTCTGTGATTGGTTTTTCAATTATTGTTATCTGAACTTGGAAAAAGACTTCATGTGACGTCACAAGTCCACTTCCCCCGCGCTCTTGCGTCTCGCCTAGTCATACCTTCAACAATGCTAACACCCAGCCTTACTTTCCAGTAATCTTGACTAGAATAATTTCTAGCAACCTTGACTTGCACATAGCCCACAGTTTCCTTGGAAATAAAATACAAAAAGTCCCCCGTGATTCAATGGTCGGATCATGTAATTACAGTGAACACCGGGAGAAAAATGCGACAACTTACCGGTTCCTCAGACGGAGGTGCCTGCAGTACTCTAACAGCGGCTTCGCGTTCGCCATCCTGGAGTACATGAACCGACACCACAATGCAAAACACACAAACACAAAAAACAAGCCGACATTAATATCACAGATTAAGCGTACTGTGTTAGTTCCTTAAGTCACTTGACTCTTATGAAAATACATGTTTCATGCAAACGAATAGAGCAGAAACTCAAGGTTATTCAATACAGAGGTGGCCTCGTTCATGAAAGACGTTAGCTGGAAAACCGTTCATATTTTTATCAACCACCCAATATCAATTGACAGGCCGCTGAATGACGTCATTCAACAAAACGAGGACACTTCTGTATCTAATAACCTTGAGTAGAATTAATGTATTTTCAACTTATCGCGACTAATCGATTCATGTATTTTCATCCCCACTTCTTCGCAGTCATTGACCAATGAAAAGCACAAATCTCTGCGCAGCAGTTACACACAAATGTTGAATGTTTAACCTCAAAATGATGAAATGTTAAGTGACAAAACAAAAAAGAGAATGAAAAGTGTATTGCAATTGCGTTAAAAGTATTTTCTATTAATTAAATAAATGAATATATTATAATTAGTGCTTTTTTGAAATAAATAAAAAGTTTTTTTACATTTTTGACAATTAATTTGAGGTTAAAAATTGTCAAACGGATAATGTACTTTTGCGCACATATTTTAAGATAAGACAGCGTCAGAAGTCGTGTCTAAAAACTTGAAAATAGGCAAGTAAAATCAGCTGAAAATAGATGGTGTTGAAAATACACGAGTCTTGACTGTAAATTATGTACCTATATTATTAGTCACTATATAATATAATGTTATTGATTTTTATGTTTAATTAGTGGGTACAATATACAATGTTAATATTTTTTTATATTTAATTAGTAGGTACTGGATATTACTGTAAATTAAAACAACCTGAATACAAATTCATGGATCTATTCCACACATATTTTTCTTTATAAGCCTTTTATGCGATGATGATTTGTACGCAAAGTAATGTGCAATAGTATGAATGTAAGCTAATTTTGAAACGTAATGAAAATCATTAAGTCGTTGCTTATAAAAGATTCACATCCACCGAATCAGATCAGAAGGACTTGGCACGATCAGGAATTTTACAATATATGAAGTTAAATGAGTTCCCATGCATTAATATCTATTATTTTTTCAGTTATAATATTACAATATAATACTGTTAGGCATTTATTTGGAAAAATAAAAGCATTATTATTATTGTAAAACTTTCTGGTTTCCGAGGTTGTACGCGATGTTTCATTGGTATTTCTACCTGGCGTTTCGTCTACAACTGTGGGGGACATTAATAAAGGCGATGTGGTACCGGGCGAAGAGTCTTTCTAGGCTGCTCCCAGGTAAGGGTGTCGACGACAGTTGCACTGAGCACTGAGACATACTGAACTACAGAGCGCAACGACCAACAGAGAAGAGCGAACTACGACCGAGTACAGAACTTTGCATCAAAGAAGAAGGAGCAGCAGTCGACACACTTATAGTACATGCCATGGATCTGAAAGGCTGGGAAGTTAGATGCAAATGGAGGCTTGCGCAGGTACAGTCGGTTGAAAAACTACAAATTCGCGCTATGTTATTTTTAAATTTTCTTTAATCGAAAGAGCTAATTCCTTGCACTAAAGTTCTCCATCCTGCTCGTATTTGGTGTGGGACTTTGAGGGTTCTCAGCAGACAAATTATCATCTGAATCACCGTATTAGGCATCTTGAACAATCAAAGAAACAATAATGGCGTACTGGACTGTACTTTATAGCGGGAAAGCGACAATTGACAAGACAACAAATGTTAACCAATCACCGACGAGTGCACATACTGTGCCGGTAACTGGGAGGTGGTAGGAGTCTTCCTTTCCCACAAAACAACCAAAATATGCATTTGCGACGCTGTTTGTGACTAACTTTAGAACCTTTTAGAACCGTGGTAATTGTGAGCAGTCCAGAAGGACATTTCGTCCGCTACCACATCGCCTTTGATAATGTCTACTGCAGTTGTAGACGAAACGTCAGGTAGAAATACCAATGGACCACAGCGTACAACGCCGGCCGCGAAAGCCTACACACTTGGATTATTATTATAAAACAAAATCTGACATCTGGTCGATGAATCCAGTTCAGCACTATAAGAAACAATGAAACCCAAAAATACAAAAAGTGATGCTAAGCAGAATATTTTAAATATTGTAAATCAGACTATAATAAATCTTAATCTACACTTTCAAATCGATTTTAAATAGCATTAAGTCATATTACGGCATTATTTCTTGCAAGTAATTTTTCAGACAAAAACGAATTACTGAGTTAGATCGCATACCTTCCAAACAAATTCTCCGCTGGAACTGGACCGCGAATCACTGCCACTATCCCATTCTTGATCGTCTAAGTGCGGCGTGGCATCGCTAAATGAAGTCGACATCAACTGAGCATCAGCCGGTCCAGAAAAACGTATGTCGGTCAAGTCACTGTAAAGATCTCCCTCGCTTGTGTACACTCTAAAAACCAAATGAAGTTAATCGTTAACAGAAAAAAAATGTGAAACCATGAATCAAGTTGAACAGCGACAAATTAAATGTTAGTTTTTATTTAAGGTAGTTGTCGTGGTACAATATTGTCAAAAAGTTATAGATTATACGCGCCACAAAAGTATACTAGCTTGTAGCTAAGTGATCCATAATTTGTACGCAAGACTGTACCCGTGGAAACGTAACCCATACAGTATTCATATGCATGTATACTTTTCTATAAATTGTTGAACTTTAAACCGTTATTTATAAATAATTAGACGGTCAAAAAAATTTTCTTATTTTTTTAAGCTCATAACAAATGCATTGAAAGACTGTCAGTTTTTGGAAAGTTTCTGACAGTTAGTTCTTTTTTTATAAATAAGAAACTGGTTCAGAACTACAGATATCGTATACAATCAATGTTAATTATCCAATTTTTAATTGAATTTATCTTGGATTATATACGGTCGATCGACTTCAAATTTTCAGGGTAATTGTATTATCATGTCCTTAATAAGTATACAAAAATTAAGAATTTTCTGACGGTGTGTCTTAACCACGACAACTACCTTAATTAGAAAACTTCCCATATTTTCTTGAAATCTTAATCATAGTTCTTAAAATAACAAAATTCCTGGCGAAAGAATTTTTGTAATATCTTTAAAAATAGCAAAATTATGCCAGTTCAATAATAATTTTTGCTAGCGCAGTCCAGACTAGCATTCCATATCCGCACCTCATTGGTGATAATTGACAACGCAATATTTACCTGTCATAAGTATCTTCGTCGTCTCTGTAGTAGCTGCATTCGTCTTCAGAATCGGTCGTATTTAAATCAATTTGGGACTTCACATATTTCAGCTCATTAACTTCATCGTACACTACATTATCGACATTGTTACCGGACTCTTTCATCGTTGAATCATCGATTAACGTTTCATTGACATCGTTGTAAGTATGTTCAGCTTGATCGGCTGCATTGTTTTTTGCATCGTCGGTTGATTCGTTACAGATTATCGTTTCGCTCACACTGTTATCGGTATTATCGGCCGCGATGTCCGTGCCGTTCTGTAAATTATCGTAAATGGTATCGGAATCAGGTTTATCTTCAGTAACCGAATCGTATAGCGCTTCTTGGTCCTTCACATCGATAGTTTTATCAGAATTTTCGAACGAATTAGAATTTTCCAATAACGATTTCTTGTCGAGAGTTTCGTACGTGTGTGTCTTTTCTAGTGTCTTATCGATATTTTCGTACGTGTTTGATTTATCGATAGTTTCGTACGAATTCGATTTATCTGAGGGCGACTTGTCGTACGAATTCGATTTATCTGAGGGCGACTTATCGTATAAAGTCGATTGAGATCTGTCTTTATCGGATATCGAATCATCTGCCACACTGTCGTACATCGGGCTCGAATCGATTTTTGAGCTACTAAATATCATTTTCTCTTCTTCCGCAACGGTATCGTAAACCGGCAACTCTTCTAAGTTGTCGATGCTGTCGTATAATTTCAACTTATCGGCATGCAGTTTCTCAAAATCGTCATAAAACGTTTCTTCCGAATCGAAAAAAACTTCACGTCCTGGATTTCCGGATTCATTTTCAGCGCTCGGCTGAACGATAATATTTTCATAAAAACTTATTTCACGTTTTTCGCTGTTATCGCTATCGTCCGAATTTTTCAAATAATCATTATTCGTTTCGTTCACATTTTCGTAGATGTTATTTGTTTTGCAGTTCTCGCTAATCATACTGTTTTTTGTTTCAACGACCAAATTCTCATAAATCCGTGTTTTATCAGCGACATTCAAATCCCCTTTTTCATTTTTCGTTTCACAAGTTTCCGTATCGCGTCCTTCTTTCTCTTTACAATCCTTCTTTGTTTCACATTCTGCTTTTGTTTCTTTTCTCGTGTCTTCATTTTTATTATTAGATGAGTACAAACCATTTTCTGTTCCTGTTATACCGACCGGTTCTTGCATCGCAACTTGCGCATAAAACAATTGCGATGCTGGTAACTGTCGCCACGGTATATCTTCCGGTGAAGGCAACGGTGCCGCACTACTATTACCGTGCGGTTTTAAATTCAGCGATAAATCATTTCTCACCAGTGTAGAATGTTTTTCCTCCAAAGAATTAAATAACTGTTCGTTCAATAGAAACTTCTTCGTAATATTGCAGCTGTCGAGTTGTTCAAATTGTTGAGATATGTCTTTTAAAGTCACCGAACAACCCGATTTAATGTCAGAATCGGAATGAGATTTCACGACTCCGATGGTATCTGGCAGACGGATAATATTTTCAGATAAAGAATTTACAATTTTGTTACAATTACTTTCAATACAGTTGAGAGTTTCATTTGGTTTTGGTAAAGTTTTAGTGAATTCAAAATTTACATCGAAAATATCCGCATTTTTGCTACTCTCATCAGGAGTTTTTATTAAAATTTCATTTTTATTTAACACGTCTGCGTGTGGAACATTTTCAGTGTCTATTTTCGCCCCAGAATCATCATTTTCCTTGCTATCTTCTGATTTTTTACAGCTCTTATCGGGAAAAAACTCATCGTCTTGAACCGAAGGCGATGGCTCATTCAAGTGAGTTAAGATGTCTTGTAATGTGTAAGTTTCTTCGGGACTATGGGGAGGAGACTGTTCATCGAAATCATCTAAATTATTACTAACAATTGAATTATTTAATTTCCTATCTACATGTTCATTTTTTGATATCATAGCATCTCCGTTTGCAGGTTCGCCGGCGTCATTTTCAACTAATTTAGAGTTTTCAATTTGAATTTTGGGATCGACAATAGTTTTATCAGACTTATCTTCATTACTCGCTATTGTAAAAGTTGCATCGCCTGTGTTTTCCGAAACAAAATCAGGGGGTTTAATATCTATTGTTTCTGTATCGGATTCCAGGCTCTCGCATCCGTTCATACTAGGGTAAGGGATATTTTCAATTTCCATTGTAAAGCTAGTACTCGTAGTATCTTGATCGAATTTGCGATCTCCGATTGAATTCGGATCTTCTAAATTTGTTAAAGATATTCTATCTTCATTTTTAATCTCTTTTATTTTGCTTTCTTTGTTTATGATTTCCTGTTCTTGTACACCTATAAGAAAATTAAAAATAAAATATTAGATAAAAAACTTTTATAAAGACAAGATTTTATTGGATAAGTTGACTTTTTGCTTTTTTTGTCCTTAGTATTAATATAAAATTTATTTGTTGGGAAAAAAGGACAGTCAATAAATACATTAATTTGAACATCAACCGCAAAATTTTTAAAAAACGGTTTTATTATAAAAGTTTTTATACGAAAATTTATATCTACATGTTAACTTTAATATCTACTTAAACGGAACATTTAATGGTGAGTATAATTAATATCTAATTTTTATATTTCAATTGTAAATTTACAAATTGTATTTTATATTTAAATTCCAGTTATATGCTTGAAAAAGTTCCAATAAAGGGACGAAACGTCGCAAACTAACAAATAAGTGTTTACTTAAAGTGTCCTTTTTTCCCAATAAATAAATTTTTTATTGGATAAGTTTGGATAAAATCCGTGGCACAGGATCAATAAAACAGCAATACTAAAGTTAAAATTGCATTTTTACTAACGTTTCGGTACGCTTTGGACCATCTTCAGAGTTCAAATGCTGTCAAAATGAACTCTGAAGATGATGCTAAGGCGTACCGAAACGTTAGTGAAAATGCCAAACTTATCCAACATTCATCAAGGATAACAACCACTCTAATTAATATCTTTTAATTAGAGTCAACCTCGTACAAGATTTTATTGCCGTGTACCAAAAATGACAAAAATAATTTTTAATAATTTAAGTTCATAACTATAAAAGCATGAGTTGTGACTATCATAGAACTTACAACTCACGCTTTAATCACTCTAAAAAAAATTTTTTAGAATTATCTTTTGCATCACGCTTTAATAATTATGAACTTAAATTATTAAAAATTATTTTTATCCTTTTGTGTCGGCCGCAATTTTGGATTTGATACCCATGTGGAGGGGGTTGTAAAGAAGAATGTAATCCGCCATTTTGTGGTGGTGGCCATATTGGATCTACCATAATATTCAATGTACTGTATTGAATTGTATTCAGAACCAAAGGGGTGTGCAAAATTTCAGCTCAATCGGTTGAGGATAACTGCTTTAAAATTCAGTTGCAAGATTTGCCCCAAACAAACATACAAACATTGAAAGTTAAATAAAAGTTTGTAAAAATAATAAAGTGCCTTATTTTGTCGTAAAACACAGATAAAATTAGTCGTCAGTCAAACGCGAATAAAATCAAATAAAGACAGAACAATATAAGAGTTAAGGTTACTGAGTACCAGCTGTTCGATATGCGCCCTTTCTCACTCTGATAGCTTAATCTTTGCATTTAAAATGTACTTACGTTTCGAAAATCTCTAATTTCTGTTAAAAATCTTATTCAATTTTGATGTAAATGCTTTAAAATACACCGGAAATATGTACCATTCTTCGCATATGACTTTTAGTCAGATTTCTTACAGTTTATTTGATCTAAATAAACGATTTAAAATCAGATAAAAACGAAAAAATAAAATAAGAATTACACGAAGTTTTTTACAAAAAAAAAATTTAATTTGAAAAAAAATTATTGGGCAAGTCAAATTTGTCAGTATTTTTAATTTAAATTTGTAAAAAAAAACTTTAAAATGTTAATTCGAAATCTCGTGAAGTGCTGTAAAGAAATATTAATGAATGTCACATTTTTTTATGCAATATTTAGGAATATGTTTTTTGAAAGTCACATTTTGTGAAGCTTAATGCGTAATCACAGCTAATAAAAACTTAAATAAAATGAATCTTGCGACCACAGTTCGAAATTTCCCGACAGTGCATTTTGCAATCTGAGGGACTCATCTTAAAGCTTAAATACAGCCCTGGATCTACGATTTTTTCGAATCGAGGCAGAAACTTGATAGTGGCGGCCCTCTCTCCAGCGTTTGAAATTAATCGTTTAAAAAAACTCAAAAATAAACAACGGGGGTGGCATTTTGTTTGTGACTGGGAGAGAAGAATAAGAACCTTTAACAAAATTGCACTTTTTATTACCTATTATATTATGCTTTTGGCGCCCCATGAAACTGCCACCAGGGGCAGATGCCCCGGTTTGCCCCCCTAGATCCGGGACTGCTCAAATATAACATAATGATTTATTTTAGTTATAATACTCGTCACGGTTCTAAAAGGTTCTGAAGTTAGTCACAAACAGCGTCGCAAATGTATATTTTACAGCCGTCCTGGTTGTCTTGTGGGTAAGGAAGACTCCCACCACCTCCCAGTGACCGGCACAGAACGTTCGCTGGTCGGTGATTGGTTATCGCTGGTTGTTGTGTCACTTGTCGCTTTCCTGCTATAAAGTGCAGTCCAGTACGCTATTGTTAAGTTGTTTCTTTGATTGTTAATTGATCAAGATGCCTAATACAGTTTTGCATAGACAAGCACGAAAAATAATTTTTTGGATGACTTTATGCAAGGAATTAGACCTTTAGATTAAAGAAAAATTAAAAAATTAAAAATAATAATAAGCGCGAGTTTGTAGTTTTTCAACTGACTGTACCTGCGCAAGCCTCCATTTGCATCTAACTTCAGAACCTGTTAGAACCGTGGCGCGTATTATGATTATTATACTTTTATGAACCCATACCTATTTTGACTGGATCGGTTTCGAAAACAGTACCGTTCAAATCTTCTAAATTGAACAGCGTATCGTTCGAGCAGCAGGAATCCATGCTCGGCGTGTGTCGGTGTCTCGAAGATCTGTGCCCTGCTCCTTCAGCGGGACTGCTCTGTCCATCGTCATCTTCAGCTCGTTGCGTCCTCGTGTCCGTATCTTGCAGTTGTTCAGACCAATCGCAATCCGTATCGGAACTGTCGTCATGACGAACCGGTAGCTTGCACCGAGGCGTTATTTCGTCAGACTGATCTTCCCCACCGGACTCTTCTTCTGCAATCGGCGAGAGGTGAGTGGCATACACGTTGTATTTCAATATAATTTCATCGTGTTGCTCGGCCTGACTCATCGGGTCAACGATTCCCCACTCTTCTTGTTCAGAATCGAGAGACGGACCTTGTGCATGAGGCAGTTTTGCTGCCAGTTCATTTCGCAACGCCGTCATGCATTCCTCGTCAAGACTGAAGCCAACATAACTGTTGTCAGAGACAGGTGGAGAGTCTAACTGACCGCTCAGTTCGTCTGCAGATAAGCCCGAACAACTCGCTATGACTCCGTCGCCCGATTGCTGTTGGGGATGTAAGAACCAGCCACTGGCATTATCCCAGTCGCCGGGTGCTCCTATAAAATTTATCAAAAAACACTATATTCACTGATACACACACTAAAAAAATATACATATTTCATAAGAGACAGTTTTTTGGTGTTGTAAAATAAAATATTACAAAAAAAAATTTTTTTAAAGGCAAGCTTTTATTCCAGTGTACTAAAAAAATATTTTTTTTTTCATAATTTAGGTTCATTATTATAAAAGCGTGGGCCTATCATAGAGCTTACAACCCACGCTTTTATAATTATGAACCTAAATTATTAAAAAAATTTTTTAGTTTTTTAGTACACTGCAACAAAAGCTTGTCTTTAAATAGATTTTTTTCTATTTTATTTTCAAATTTTTAGTTATGTCTCAACCTATACATTTCTCATAGTGAAAAGGTAATCCGCCATCTTGGGGCGTCTATCATATTGGATTAGAATGGCGCCATACAGCTTACTGTATTCTATTTGTTATACCCTTTGTTATCCATGTGGAGGGGGTTGTAAAAAAGAGGGTAATCTGCCATTTTGTAGTGGCGACCATATTGGATTACTATAATATTCAATACACTATATTGTCTTTAGGACCAAAGGTGTGTGCAAAATTTCAGCATAATTGGAATATCGCAAAGTGGTCGGAATAGCGATCGCAAGATTTGTCTCTGACAAACAGACAGATAGACATACAGAAAAGTCAAATCAGAACTTGAGATTTAGTCTTACGAACTTTCAGTAGTAAACATTTACTATTACGATAATTTATATTATAATGGTTGTTCATTATAATATAGTTCATAAGACTAAATTAATAAATAGTGGAATAGCTATAGTTTACTATAATTGTTAAGGAACACTCATTGTTACAATTCTATATTAGAAAAAAAAATTTTTTCAAACAACTGTCACCGTCGAGATTTAAACCCAAATCTTTCCACTTTTATGTAGAATAGCTTATAACTCATTTCACCGTGAAAGTGGAAAAATTCGGATTTAAGTCCTGGCGGTGACTGAAAATAAAATTTTTCTAATGTCGCATTGTAACAATGGATGTTTCTTAATTATAGCAAACTATAGCTATTCTGGTGTTTAATAATTTATATTATTTGATAACTTACCACTATATGAATATTTATTGTTAGCTCCGTCCAAAGCATTGGGAATTTCAAACACATTATCATATTTCTTTACGACATCGTTATTATCCACTTCGAAGGTTTCATTATTAAGTCCATCAAAAGCTTCATTGTCATAGCTTAATTCGCATTCATCGTTGAAAGGATTTGTATCGCTCCACGTAGAATCGTTTAAACTATTCATTTTATCGATATCGCCAGCCGAGAAATTTCGTTTAAGTGTATTTTTTGTTATTTTAGTTCCAATAGCGTCACTCGAAGCGCTCTCCTTAACTAAATTAGGCTGAATCACAAATGTTTTATCCATTTCGGTAGACGTCGATGTCAGCATATCGTTTTCCGATACAATGTCGTACGTTTGCGGATTATATTCCAAGCTGTCATATTGCGGACTACCGATCGATTCCATCTCCGATTTCTTCTCCAACGGAAACTCATCTCCTATCAGCATCTGTTCATTTTCCAAACTAACAAGAGGGGGACTCGTCAAAGACACAGCACTCTCTGTGATACTTTTATCTTTGACGAACGTCTTGGCTAGAACGACCGTATCGTTATCGGTTTTACTAGTGTCGGTTGTATGCGACACCGTTCTTTCCAAACAATTTGTTTCTAAGCTATCACAGGACGTCAAACTGATATCAATACATTCTTGAGCCAGGCTTTTTAAACTAGGAACACCAAATATTACGTCACAATTATTTACACCATCGCTATGTTCTTGCAACGATTTACCTAAAAATTGATCCCAAGAATCTAGCGAAAAGTTTACCGGTCCGGCAGTTTGTTCCTGTGATTTAATATCGGATAAATTCGAATTATTGTCTTCTACTTGGCTGTCCATTTGTACTTTGGTTACATTTTGATAAATATTCGCGTCATCGAACTTTTTTGAATCAAGATTTCCAGGGAGGATTTGATTGTTATTTGTATTTCTAAAAGGTGATGGAGGTTCAATCGTCAAATCTTTAATTTCGTTCTCGGTTTCTGAGTGACCGTTAAAATTTAAATATATTTGTTTTTCACCGTTTAAAAAATCGTCACTCGCGTCTTTTTCAGGTACGGTTGGCATTTTTTCTTTATTTTGATTTTTAATTTCAATGTTTAAATCGGTGAAGTTAGAAGAAAACTGTAACAGTTCTTCCTCGCTGGGCTCGATTTCGAGTTTTCCATAAGTTGTTTTAAGACCTGAATATAAATCTAATGTATAATCGTCGCAAGGCCCTAAAATTACACTGGTTTTATCACAGTTTTGATTCTCGTTTTTAGAAAAATAATTCTTTTCTGCTAGAATCGGAAACTTTTTAAAATCAGGAATCACTTCACATCTCATTACGTTAAAATGTTGACTGTTTTTGTCAATGAACACGTTCGGGTCTGTGTTCCATATCAACGGAGTGATTGTGTTCTCAGTTGGAATATCACCACCTGCATTATCAACTGGAATACGTGTTGACACTGCGTCTGTACCTTCTTTAGAAACAACTTGTGTAAAAATTTCATCGGCGATGCTAGCGTCTTTTGAGTTAGAAAATGAAGTATTCAAAGAACTAGAGTCAGCCTTTTTTGTAAAGGGCGTACTCGCTGCTACACAATTAAAGTTATCATCACATTTCACTGGAGACTCAAAATTCTCTTCTAAAAAAATGCATTTTTTTGTGTCATCGCTATTTTCGTTCTCTTTTTCTACTCCAATATTACCTGCTTGACTTTTAGATGAAACACAATTTTCAACATCACTCGAAACGGTTTTTGTTACATAATTTCTATTTAAAACAAAATTCACTGCAGATTCTTCTATTTCTTTTACGAAGTCTTCGACGGTTTCATATTCAGTTTTAGGTTTCGAGATTGGTTTACTAACATTTTCTTTATCTAAAGAGTCTTTTATTGCATTGTTTGATGACTTGCCTTCCATTTTTAATTCCAAATCAGATCCGTTAGTTAATTTCACATCAACACTTTCATTCTTCATCTGAGATTCATTTTTTTCCATGTCAGATAAAAGTTCACTACATTTTTCATTTGTTTTTTGTAACCTTTCATTGTCTAAAAATTTACTTGTGACAGAAATTGTATCGTCTTGACTAGATTCAATATTGTGTTTATTAACTGTATCGCCTTTTTCACATTCATCGCTCGAACTATCGTGACTTACAAATCGGAAACGTAACTTTCTTTCGACTGGTTTACACAATTCAACGACTTCCTCTTCCGATTCAACTGTTTCACTGGTTTCAGCTTCAGTTACACTGATGATAGGCATTTGTCTGACGCTATCATTTGTTTGACCTTGCGTTAAATTTATTTTTGTTTCAGAGTTTTCGTCAACATCCGTTTTTAGAATAGTATCGTTTTGTAAACTGGTATCTTGCCCTGACAGGTTAAAATCATCACTATGAATTGACCCCCCTGCATTTTTAACACCCTCTAAACAATCGTCCGAGATTTCTACATTATTACTTCCTATTTCACTATCAAAATCGTCACTCATTGCAGAAATTCCTACGATTTTATACGATTTGTCGTCCGTTCTAATTTCATCCGAAGATTCTTTCTCTTCTCGTCTTTCTTCTTTCTCAGATTTTGACTGAGGAACAAACAACAAGCTGTCTCTTCTTGCCTCGTGAAGTTTTTTCAGTTCTTCTTGAAACTTATCGTGTACCGTACTAGCAGCAATATTTCCTTCGCTTCCGAATAACTTATTCGACGTATCGAGATTCGACTTAAAAACTTTATATTCGAGACTATTTAACGGCGTTTCGCTATCGGTATCCGTATCTATATGCGTCAAAACCATCAAATCGGCAACCGACTTCGATTTCTGTCGGACTTTTTCCGAGTAAGCTCCTCTTTCGATACGTTTTTTCCACGTTTCGTCTTCTGTTTCCGAGCTGGAATCGATTTTTCGAGACATTAAAATGCTATCCAGTAAACTATCGGGTTCAGACGCGTCGACGGCATTCGGCATCATTTGATTTATAGGACCCAATCGAAAATCTAACGCTTTGTTTTCAACAACACTTTCGTTGTCGAGAGATCTCCCGGCCAATTTGTTAATATTTCTGATTGAAAATTTCTGTTCGGTAGTTAACGATTCAGGCGCAGGACTCGGTTGATGACTCGAGTCAGAGCTCGACGTTTGTTCTTGCGCTAGAGCACTATCCAACTCTTTCATCGCTTGCGACAAACCTTGGACGTACTGCATATCTTCAGCGGTTTGAGCGACGTTCTCGAGCCAAGATTCCAACTGTTCTTCTCGCGGGGAAACCCCTAAATTAGTTTCCTCGTTCAAAGTTTCTATCGCAGACTCTCTGACCGGATCTACCAAAAGATCTTTTTGTTCGTCGTCCGTCGTCGACTCTTGAGATTCTTTCTTACTTTTCGTAAAGATATTCGCATCCGCTGCAGATTCCGTGGCGTCGGATTTGTAACCGGACTCGAGCGTACTCACTTCCTTTTCGACCGTATCGGTCGAACTCTGTTTCAATTTCGTTTCGTGCGTTATTTCCGACGGTTCCAAGCCGGATTCGGTAACGCTTTCGTCTTCGTTTTTGTACGTTTGGTTAACGGCATCGATTAAATTTTCGAACGATCCGTGCAAGTTCGTCAGGCTCGGCGACTTGACGCCTTCGCCCATGAACTCCGATGCGCTCTCCGCGATACTCAGGTTCGGTGACATGCTCCCGTCCATATCGCAAGACGACAGTTCGCTTTGGGCGTCGGTTGCCGGCTTAGAGACGTGGGTATGGTTATCGGTCTTGACTATTGTGTTTGGTTTCAGAGCGTTCCATCGCGCTAAGAACTCGGAATCAGATACCGGTTTATGTACATCCGTGACGTCGCTTCTTTCGCTGTTTTGTACTGCTTTTGTTTGATACGCTTCTAATAAATGCAACAACATTGAATGGACCTGAGTCACGTGTGGACGAACTTCGCGGGGCTGGCAGCAGAGCCGTGTGAGATGGTATCTGAAATTCATTCATAAAACACTAATAAATCGGGAACTACAAATTTACTTTATTCATTTTTACGTAACAAATTTGTTCGACTAGTCTAAATGTTTAAATATATCCTCTTCGATATTTTACGGCCAAATATTAGTGATGAGCAAAGCAAGACCAAGACCAAGACTATAAAACACTATTATCGTCAAGGTTTTTTAGAGGCATAAAGTTATGAGAAATATTGTCAGGTTTCTTATTTCAAACGAAAGTTATAATTTTTAGCCTAGTTTTGCACATTTGGTCTTGGTCTTGTTCATTCGGTTTTGGTTTAAGTATGGTCTTGGCTAGGGATGTAACGATTCCGAGACCGATATATCGGCATCGCCGATTATATACAACCGATATCAAACAGTTTGAAAAGCGCGCGAAACGACGAATCACGCGCGTGAAATTGCCGCAGCGTCGCAGGTGGGAGAGCTGCGCATGCTTAGTGACATGGTACCACAGCAGATTATCTGCAAATAATTTGAAAAAAAACTGTCTTTCTTAATAAAAATCTGCCAAAAGTAAACTTTAATTACTGACTTTTTTAACGACTTATTACTTTCTCAAGAATGAATCTCTGTTAAATATAGGTAGGTTTTAAGCATAATAAAGTCATACAAACGCCAGAGGCACATACTTTATTATTTATTTAATTTATTTTCTACTAAGCCATCGGTATCGCCGATTATTTACTACAATAATCGGTATCGGTATCGTATCGGCAAAATTATGTATCGTTACATCCCTAGTCTTGGCCTTGCAGAATGGCAAGGCCAAGACCGATTTTGCTCATCACCACCCAATACAATGCGTGTGTTCGTGGTTCCTTCTTTTTGAAGATTTACACGAGCGGACGGTATTACAGATTTGCGTTAAAACTTATTACTTACAAGTGTTGTGTGTACGGTAATGTGAAAACAGGTTCCTGCAGGTGTAAGTGTGGAGGGCCTAGTACTTGCGACACAACTTCATCGTCTGTTAGGTCTGCATAAGGTTGTGCTCCCCAGGAACCAACTTCCCACAAGGTCACGCCTAGCGACCAAACATTACTCTCCTGCGTTACCTGTATTACAAGTACAATTTAGTTGTCAAGACTAATAAAACACATAGCGTTACTTTGAAAATGGCGGCGGGAAATTTTTCAAAGTGTTCGATTTTTCTAGGAATTGTTAACAATTTCTATTACCGCAAAAATGGTATCACGTAATCAACGAAATACGTGCGAATTAAGTTTAATAGCCTACTGCAGTGGTTCCCAACCGTTTTCAGCTGGCGACCTACCTTTCCTTATTGGAATACCTTCACGGTCCATGGTGGAGTAAAAAAAAATTGAGAGAGATGTAGTGGTTTTATTGTCTGTCCCAGATGCCAAAAATCAAGAACCAAGAAAACAATCAAAACATAATTCGATTTGTTTCGATCTTTTCAGATGGTTTATTCGATGGTTTCTGATAGTTTTAGGATCGAGTCGCGACCCACCTGTAACCCTTTGGCGACCCACCGGTTGAGAACCGCTGGCCTACTGTATTAGTAGAAATTACCAGTGCCGGATTTAGGTACTGGGCACCCATAGACCCCAAAAAATCCAACCAAAAAATTAAAAATTTCGAAACAAATTTAAACTAACTAGCTTTCTATGCGATCAAAGTTTCATACCTGTAAAGGTTGTAGTGTTGTCTCGGTGAAAACGACTGATTCTGGAGCACACCATCGTACAGGTACTGGCGGAGAGCCCGGATAGTAATCGTTTGGGTATCGTTGAGCTGATAGGCCGTAATCTCCAATACGGATCGATAAACTGGATGTTAATTGACAATTTCGTGCTGCCAAATCACTGATAAAAAAATATTTATATAAAAATCCAAAAACGCATTGTTACTTAGTCAAAATACTATGAAAGTACTGACTGGACTCAAGGTTACTAAAAACTAAGGTTGGGCGTTAGCATTGTTGAAGGTATACCTAGGTGAGACGCGGGAGAGGGCGGGGGAAGTAGGTTTGTGGAGTCTTTCCAAACAGTTGGGATAACCAAACTTCAATAACCAAGCCATGGGCATCGGTGACGTAAGAAATCGACTCAACCAATCACAGACGTGACCATGTTTATAGCCTCTTACGCCCAACCTTCTAGTATTTTAGTAATATTGGACTGGACTCACACATTTTTTAAGTTATACTTCTTTTGACGAATTGAGAGTAAAATTTTAGCAGGCGATTTTGACAGTATGAAGTTGACTGTGTACCGTTAACGAAAATTCGACAGTATGAAGTTGGCCATAAGAGACCCAGACTGAAATGACAGACGGACGAAATCAATGCACTTTCCGCCATGCGGAAACTGTACGATATACTGGATGACTAGAATCTTTGATTACAACCAATAGTCGTTTAAAGTGTCATCCAGTGGAAAAAAGTAAAAACCAATATAAAATTCTGAAAGTGTTTTTAAGTATTTGAGGTTAATTTTTTGTGTTATTCTTAAACTTTTTGAAGATTTGAAATTGTTTGCATGTACGAGGGTTGATTAATAAGTATCCGTGTTTGACGACAGATTGCGTTGACGAGTGAAATTGTCTTTACCATCGTGTACAGCATACTTTTAAATGACGTCGTGCTGAGCTGTAGATAATTTCAGAGGTTAGATTATTTTTGACAGCCAGTTGTATAATTCGTGTTTTGCATTTTTCGACAAAATGGAAAAAGAGCAATATCAATCAGTAATTCGTTTTTTAAAAAACATGAGAAGAAATAAAACTGAAGTTGGATGCTGTCTATGGAGACCCTTCATCATCTATGACCACGGTGAGATACTCGTATAAAAATCGAATTACGGATCGATATTGTTCTTTTTCCATTTTGTCAAAAAATACGAAACACGAATGATAACTGGCTGTCAAAAATAACCTAACCTATGAATTTATCTACAACTCAGCACGCGGTTGTTTAAAAGTCTGCAGTACACGATGGTGAAGACAATTTCACTCGCCAACGCTATCTGTCGTTAAACACGGGTACATATTGATCAACCCTCGTATATAAAAAAAACGAGTGTGCTTTAGACCGCACTACTGAAGTAAAACTTCCTGCCATAATTTGTTATTATTCACCCGAAAATAAATGCCCTTAAAAAAAACTTAAAAAATTAAAAAAAAACCTTAAAAAAACCCTAAAAAAATTTAAAAATTAAAAAAAAACCTTAAAAAATCCCTTAAAAAAATAAAAAAATTAAAAAAAACCTTGAAAATACTACTCGCTGCAGACAGGATTCGAACCTGTGCGACCAAAGCACATTAGGCTGCGAGTCCGATAACTTAACCGCTTGGACAGTCCAGCTACGTGTAGACGTGTTGTTAAAACTGTATACAAAGAGCACATGTTCCAGTTGATAGTCTCAACTTCCGTTCGCCGTTCGCTATTTCTGTTACAAGTCAAGCATGCATAAAGAAGTTTTACTTCAAAAATAATTTTTAGTCACGCCAAAGAAGCATAACTTCAAACGCGCGTACACCCACTTTTTTAAACTTACTGATAGGCCAGTTCCTTATGGTGTAAATAAACTAGTGCATCTGTCAGCTCGTAACACATTCTTAACAAGTCGTTGTACGTTGTCGAAACAGTTTTGCCATTCGTGTTGCTCACCACGTCGGGAAAAGGTTTGACGGCCGCCTCTTTCAAATATTGTTTTAGGTCTCCTCTGGAACAGTGCTCCTGTAGCAGCAAAAGCGGCGGAGTCTCGAGGCAACGGCCCAACAGAGCAATCACGTGCGCGTGTCGAGCAATTCGATACAAGCGCGCATCCCGGAGGAACGCCGCTCGCTCCCGTGAGCCGGCCAACGAGTCGAGCATGCGCACGACGACCAAGCGCGATGTATCGGATGATGCTGTTGAATCGGAGGACTGAGGACACAGGCACTGGGCTTCCCCTTCAATTACCTATGTTGACCGGAAATATCAGTATATATTATTTCTCAAAGGTTTTTTTTTTATATTTGCACGCATTTTTCACTAGACATTTGGTAGACCATGATTAATAATAACAGATAAATAAAAACAGTTGAAAATTCTACAAAAATTATTATTAATTTATTTCTCGATGATCGTTTTGGACAATAAGTCCAACCCTCAAGAATATAAAACATGTTTTATATTCCTGAGGATGGAATTATTGTTCGAAACGATCGTCGAGATATAATTTAATAGTATTTTTTGTAGATTTTTCAGGTGTTTTTTTGTCGGTATGAAATATCTTCCTTAATACTGCATCAAAATTAATGTTTGATATGTCATTTTGGAGACTATTTTTCTCTCTAGTGACGAAAAATAAGTTAATATCTTAAAATTAATGTTTTCATTAAAAAATTACAGTTTAAAATTTAGCCATCTGGTTACAAATTGTTACGAAATTAAAAAAAAAAAAAAAACTAACAAATTTTGTTATTCTCGGTTCTGTTTCACTCATGCTTATGTATTAAAATGACGTATCTCCCGCGTTAAGCAGGCTCTTACTGTACAGTTAAATCCTTTAGTTTACGTATCGATAAGCACCTAAGGTGGTTAAACCATATTACGAAAAAATCGACATTACGCCCGACGAACCAAATCTAGTGTTGTGATAGCATATAAAAAACAAATGATTAAATTATTTGAATATAATTATTTATCAAATAAGAAATCAGAAATTATTGGTTCATATTTACAAAAACATGAGGTTGATAATTTATTTCAATTTTTAAATTGCAAAAACTAAAATTCTAAAAAAGATATAACCTTTCCAAACCATCCTCTTCCCAATTCTCTCAGGTACTTGAGTTTGGTCCGCGGGAAATCTGCTTGTGATTCACCTGCAGCATAAAAATTAAATACATTTGTAAGCAAATATTGTAAGAAAATAAAATTTAATCTAGTGAGAAAAAAAAGCCAGTGGAACAATTTCTTGTCTAATGTTCTAATTTACATATATAAGGTATGGTCCAAATTATATTGGGTTACAATTTTTCAATAAATTACCAGTAGATACAAAAGAGTTGTCCAAAGCAAAATTCAAAAAAAATATTAAAGCGTTTTTGAAATAATGCGGTTCCGATTTAATAGATTTAGAAACATGACATGCGAGGTTTTATTATAAGTAGACATTACTCACCGAACCAGTCTGATACGTCATCGATAGAATCACAGGTATTTGCTTCTGTGATTCGTTTCGCTGTCGGACTAACTGTTTGAACTTGTGGATAAGTCTTGCGATAATTTGCAGCCTGAAACAAAATACGCGTACGATTATAACTCATCAGAGCTATTCAGGCCTAATCCAAATTTTTAATGTACACTAAGACCCCGTTTAACGCGGGAGATACGTTCCAATAAGTACCTGCGCTATATGAAACAGCGCCAAACGACGCCTTCTTGTTTAATTTTGTAACATTTATTGTTAAATACTTTTTTATCGCATTAATTATAGATTTATTTATTGCTAATACCGATTTTTGTTGATAAAACATTTATGAAAATCAAATAAAAGTTCGAGTAAGAAGTTATGTTTGTGATGAGGAAGGATCCTCATTTGACTTATTTTGTTTTTTGTGAAGAAGTCATCTAATGTCGTTTGCCTTTTTCTGTTTCGTTCAGCAAGCTGTTATCGATAGCAAGATATTGCATCAATGACACTACGTCTTGCCTTTGAATTTCTATCAACATTTGAATCATTTTGTATAAATTAATCCATAATTTACGTTATAGTGGCTAAACTTTTTTTTTTACAAACCTCGTAATACTGAAGCAGCGTTAAGCGAGGTCTTACTGTATTGTTAATTTTATTGATTGAAAATTCAACTGATAATATTAACTTACCGATAAAGTCGGTTGCGTTGTGACCAAAACATTGTTGTTGTTATGGTGGGGGGATGGTGTAGCGATCGGTGTGAAAATGGTAAATTCTGTCGCTGCTGCAGAGTTTGTCCCATCGTGGTGCTCGGCTATGGAATTCACAAGGCCAGGGTCATTAGTAGCCGCTACGCCGTGTTCAATGTCTCGGTCCAGATTTGTCACACTCACCGAACTGTCTCTGAATTCCTGTACAAACAAATCAATCAATTACAATTATGGTTATATTCATAACACTAAAATCATTACATTGGTATTCACTTATAGAGGTATACGAGGTCTGGCTATTAAATAACGAGACTACGCGCACAGAAGACGTCCTAAAGAAGTAGGGGGGGAAACGAATGCAGCGTTGGATAGCTGGAAGTGTCTGCTATTCCAGTACGAAAACACGTTTTTGTCGCTGTACTAGTATTTTTTTTATAGAGGTTAGAAACGAGCGTGTTTTTTTCTCGTGCCGATAACAATATGTGACGAAAAACTCGAGCAACAGATCAATGTGAAATTTTTCGTTAAATTAAAAAAAACTCCGATTGAGTTGTTGAAAGAGGCTTATGGTAAGAATTCTTTATCTCATGCGCGAGTTTTCGAATGGTATAAACGGTTTTCTGAAGGCCGAGAGAGCACCAAAGATGGTCAACGTCCAGGTCGACCTGTCTTTGTTTCGACTCCGCAAACAGTGACCAAAATCAATGAAATTGTGCGCAGAGGTCGTCGTATGAGCATTCGGATGATTGCTGAGACTATAAACGCCGATAAAGAAACTGTCAGAAAAATTTTACGAGAGCGAGTTCGTAAAAAACGGCCGGAGTTGTGGAAAAACAAGTCGTTGATCTTGCACCAGCACAACGCACCTGCCCATAATGCGCTGTCTGTGAAGCGTTATTTAGCCGCTAGAGGCACTCCAATGCTCGAACACGCGCCTTACTCGCCTGATTTAGCACCCTTTGACTTTTTTCTGTTTCTGAAAATCAAGTCTGCCTTAAAAGTGACCCGGTTCGAGTCGATGGAAGAGGTGAAGCGAAAATCGGCGAAGATCCTAAATGCTCTTACAAAAGAAGAGTCCCAGCATTGCTTTGACCAACGGAAAAAACGAATGGAACGGTCTGTGGAGAGGGGAAGGAAGTATATTGAAGGGGAGCATTCGATTGCAGAATAATTTTTAAAATAAAACTCTTTTTCATAAGCAGTCTCGTTATTTAATAGCCAGACCTCGTAATCGAATGATTTTTCACCTAAGTTAAATGGTGTAAAGGGAAATTTTGTTCAAAATTAAGTATTCAAGATGACTAACATATTTATTTAAATAAGGATTAATACTATGTCGGCAAAAACACCTTTGCAAATGAAGCATTCTTTTAAACCAAATTTGAAAATCATAAAAAGGATTATTGTGAGTCAACCCTAAAAAATAAACATATGCTATCGCGGATTTTTTTTGTATAGCTTTTAAAGACGAACTATTCCACCATATATTATTTTCGCGTAACTTTAACTATTTACGCAGCGCACGCCACGGAAGCTTTCAGAAGGGACGATTTTTTTCGACTTCATTCACAAATATCATCATACCGGTGGCTTATTTTCGCAAAATGTTCATTAATTATAGCCTATAACCTTCCTAGATAGTCCCTCTTTCTTTAAATGAAAGCCGTATGAAAATCCGTACAGTAGTTTCTGGGACTAGTCCAAACAAACACAAACTCAGCGTGGGACTTTATGATATGTAAGAATAAAGATGTTCCATATATCCGAATAAATTTCATTTTGATCAGTTATTTACAAATTATGTTAATTGTTATAACCTGATATAACGAAATCTTTAATATGATCCCAAAGCCGCCGTTATAACCGATTTATATTGTAAATAGCTTTTAAATAATAAGTTATTTATGAGTTTGAAGCATAAATATCGATTGAAATTTCAATTGTAATTTGATTCATTTTTAGTGGTAAATGATATTCGATCGTAATTTGAATAACTTTTTGTAATGAAAAAAAAAAAAAAAATGAAACCATTCTTCAGAAAAACATGTGATGAATGAAAATTCAATCGCTGTTTACTTTAAACAGTCATCAGCAATTTTTAGTTAGAGAAGTATCATTATTTTATTTTCTAGAATTCGCGGTGGGCAAAAAATGTAAAATTCTTGCACATTAAAAAAAAATCCCACCAATTGGATGATGGGATGATTTTAACTCAAAAATATTGGCAATTAACATAATATTACCCATAATAAATAAAATCATCTTTTTTATTTTCAAAATATTTATGAAATAAGTTTTAGAAAAAATATTTACGAATCTTCTTGCAAAAATAAATAAAATAATAAATCGTTATGAAATGCATACCGTTAAATAGAAAAAAAAAAACAATGGCACATAATATTCTTCTCCGCATACGCCGATTTTCCATAAAAACCATAGGGCTCTTCCCATTCACTTGTTAAAAATCCTACCAAAATTTGGTTTAGATCCGTGCAGCCGTTTGACCTGTATCGTGCTCACAGGTTAGCAAACAAACCCACTTTTTCCAAAAAAATATATTTTTAGACTCAAGGGATATACAATCATATTTTAATTGTTCTGTAACTTTGAAATTTTGACGGATCCACGTTCAACTATTTATTTTTAAACGCAAAACCGATTTTGAAAAAAATTGGATATTTAAAAAAAATGTTAGATTCGGAAGACATTTTGTTAGTCTGTTGCCCATTTTCACATGACGCGTTGACCATAAATTTATATAATCTACTTAATTTGAGAAAAAATAACAATTTTTTTTGGCAAGAATGTAACAACAAAACAAAATTTTCACCGTGAAATTTTATATTTGCAACACAAATTAATCTTTATTCATTTGTAGTTAAGGGCGTTGTACTCTTCAAATTTATGGATAAGACAAAAATTACCTTTGTTATGGTTTTTCCATCGTCAGGCTATACGGAACAAAAATTAATTATTAGTATATTGTTAGTGTAATTTACTAAAAACAAAAATGTAGTACATGAAAAAATTACACTACTGGCGCTAGCAGAAAGATATTGTGGATAGACCTTCTCATTGTTGAAAATTTTATGTGCGCATGGCTCAATATTTTTCGGGCACTTTTCATTTTAACACGTGAAAAGTGTTTTGATTTTGAAAAAAAGTAAATAGTAATTAAAATAAGAAATATTTAAAAAAGTGATATAACATCTTATAAAAACTTTTCGCTACTTTCGAAGATAAACTTTTTACAATAAGCGATTTATGATTGGTAGAACTGTAACCTTTCAACCAGTTTTCTTTTACTTCTACCAGTTTTTCCGATCGTGGCACTTTAACCATCGTCTTAATTGAGCAGAAGTGTGTTTTGTGCACTAATTTAGCATCATCAATAATATTTTCATATAAAAAACGTTACTCGGTCAGCTATTGCGTCAAAAGTGCCCGAAACTTTTGAATACCGTATTCATAACCATGGTAGCGACGCCTGCACGTGATAACGATAAAAAGCTCTATTATAGACGCTCGACACAATATGGCGCTTGTTATAAGGGGTAGGATTAATAAAGAAAATCACTTCTTATTATTATCGCTTACCCTGAAACCTTTCCTCGGTTGACAACAGAGACAACCAGCGACGACAATGATAATGCACGCAGCTACCAACAGTCCAAGCAGGCTGGTGTTCAATTCCCATTGTACACCTGTTAAATAATGGTTATTTGTTAATTACAACGTTCTACAACTTAAATTACTTTAATAAATAATAGTTTAAGAAAACTAACAAATCACGCTTTAATAACAAACTGAACTAAAAAGATAAGTAATAAGCATCCCACGCTTTTTTATAATAAAAAAAATATGAGTAGATATTTTAACATACGCTTGTAGCTACGTACCAGCTGAATTAATTATTAATTAATTCAATTAATTAATAAATTCATTAATTAATTCAATTAATTAATTAATTCAGCTGGTACGTAGCTACAAGCGTATGTTAAAATATCTACTAATATTAAATAATGGTGTTGACAATTTACCTATATTAAACTGTCGTTTTCCGCATTGAAACAGTCCTAACGAAACAGAAAAATTCTGTGACTTAGGGCCGTATTAATAATGGAAAGTTCATCTTTGATTCATTCTAGAGCCCTCGCTACTGTGAGAGTTAATGTCTAGCTATAGCTAAAAATAATTGGCTCTCGCATGTAGTGAATTTGAGTGTTGTATATCACTATATTATGAAGGATTAAAATGTTGAATTGTGTGCACCGTAGAGTAACTGATTAACTAATTCCGCCGCGAAAGTGGAAAGATTCTGGTTTAAATCCAGACGGTGACGTGTTGGAATAATAAATTTTTCTAATATGGTGCTACAACAATGAATGTTTCTTAACAATTATAGCAGACATAAGCTATTATACTAAAATAAAAAAATATGTTTTACTTTTTAGTTCGGTTTGCTGTTAAAGCACATTTTTTTAGTTTTTTTAAATTATTATTTTTTTAGTCTTATTTTTTTATTGGGGTGATCCTGGTCAGGATAATGGGATAATTAAATGCTTGTATTGTCATTGGTCCTTGATAAGTATGCAAAGTTTCAGTTTAATCTGACGTTTTGAGATGGTGAGTTTCATATTCAAAGATTTCATTACAAACATATAGGGAAGTTAATAGAAGCGTGTTGAAAAGGACATTGTCTTTTTAAGTGAGTATGACAAAACAGTAACGTTATATATATTATGCAATATCATGTCGATATTTCTACTTGAAATGATTGTACAATATTATTGCAGAATAAACAGCCTAAAAACAAGTCACTAACGATTGTTTACACTGTATAATACACTTAAGTCATATGTGAAGCACTGAACTATGGAGATTCTTCAGTATTTTTTGGCGCTTTCTAACAAATTTCGGATTAAAAAAATTACAGAAATTTAAACATTGATCATACAAAATAGCAGAAGGAAATCATTTAATAGTTTACGACTGTAATAGCGAAATTTCAAGAAATTACATTTTTTATCAGCTTTGAATACGTTACAACAATTGATGTTTCTTAACAATGGTAGCGAAACTGTAGCTATCCTATGGTGATTAGCTTCACAATTTGCAATACTTAATTGTTTCTAAAAGATTTCACTACCGCGTACTGTATTGTTACTCAAATGATTCACTTGTTTTTAACACGCTTTTATTAGCTTCACCTGTACGTTTGCTTGTTTGTAAAGGAATATTTGAACGTGAAATTCACTCACTTCAAAACGTCAGATTAAACTGACACTTTGCACACTTATCAAGGTCTGATGACAATACAATAATTTAATAAGTTTGTGCCACTGTCCTGACCAGAACCTTCAAGATAAAAATCTTGAAAAATTACAACAAGCAAGTTAATCCGTTGTACAAAGACGTACATTGCGTTGCCTACCCCATAGACAAATGCAATGTTTTTTAGTCTTATACTTAAAATTAGTTTTAAAAAACTAAAACAACACGCTTTTATGAACTAAAAAGTGCAAAAAAATTGACAACAAAATTAGCTTCACTGTAAAAAACGCGGAGTGCTATCTATTTAAATTTTCATAATAGCTGTTAATGAAATGAAAAATTTCTTACCGATATTAAGCACTCCACGCTTTTTACAGTAAAGCTAATTTTGTTGTCAAATTATTTTGCACTTTTAAGTTCATAAAAGCGTGTTGTTTTAGTTTTTTAAACACTAATTTTATTAAATACTAACTGTTGTAGTGAAATTATTCAGACCAAAAAGATTAGAGCTTAAGACGGTCTATCATTGAGAATATAAGAACTATGAATATTGTAGTTAAGTAAGAATAAATAAATTTTATTTGCATTAACTAATAATCATAAATTAATTTTTTATAGTATCACGTGCTAATATTATTAATACCTATTACACTTAATGTTTACAAAAAATGTTATGTAAATATAATTAGCATAATATATCTATACAAATACATAAAATTATTAGACATATTTAAAACTAAAAACCCAAAAAAAAGAAAGAATATAAAATTAAGGTACCTATTATGACTGACAAACAAATAGAATTTTAGAATCGAATATAAAAAATATCAACTTAGTACCTAGTAATTAAAAAGTGTCAACATAAAAATCTACCACTGGACATGAAATGTTTTTTTCATGATTTTATAGACTATGCACACATACAAGAGAATATTACACTTGGGGGGGTAGCTTCATCATATTATAAAGTATTTGATCAGTATAATCAAAATATCAAACCTGGACACCACAAACTATCCATGAGAAAGAGGTGGGATTCGAACCCGTTACCCATGATCCAAAGGCCAGCACGCTAGCCATTACACCACACTATTCTCCCATACGATGATTATAGTGAAAATAAATGCATTTAAGTAAAAATGCATAATGTATTTTAATACAAACATACGTCAACGAACTAATCAAATGTCAATGAAAGTGATGGAATTATAACGTAGGCGAAGTGACAGCAAAAGAATGACTCACCATCCACAGCCGATTGCAAATCAATTGGCGAACAATTGCATAACTCCAAGTGTTCCAGACCGAGGAAAAGGCATAATAATGTCAAAAATGTTTCCATAATCACAACAAATTATCAGTAATTACACAAAAACATACAGTAGTTGACCATTCTGTCAACGACTAAACCAAATGTAATGTAACATTTTCACGCTTCAAATTGTTTCTCAATAGGAACGAAAGACAGAAACACTGATTAATCACATAATTAGTACCGAATTTGTAATGTTCGTTTATATTTTTAGGCTTTTTATTGCAAAACAGTATTATTACTGAAATTAGGTAGATTTGTTACTTTAACGTCAGTCGGCCATACTTAGTAAGCTCGGGTTGCGCTGTTTCAACTAGTGCTGCCCTCCTTGCGTCATGGTAGACAACTATTTAAGTTTCCTGAGCGACCGTCAAATTCAATTTGACACAAGCCGAGCTGTCAAAGTGCAATGAATATTTTAAACAATAGGCATAAGAGATTATTAGTGTATTTGCCATAAGGCAACATACACTATTGGCGTCGGTCGGATGGCGGGACCTAGGGGTCGGACCAAAATTTCTCGACGTTTCATAACCTCCTAAACACTTTGGCACCATTTTTAAAAATGTTTATATATATATGTATATATATATATATATATATATTTATATATATTTATATATATATATATATATATATATATATATATATACGTATATATATATATATGTGTGCGGGCAATAACTTTCGAAAGAGTTTATTGATTTTAACGAAATTTGGCCCACGTGTTGAAATCCATCACCGCAAGAAGCCTATTTAAAATGGGCGTAATCGGGTCATTTTAAGGGTAGTTTTTAGGGGTTGAAAAATGTTTTTGGGCCCCAAAATATCGAAAAATTCTCAGAATCGTTTCAAAATTGACATTTAACCCTTTAGTAGTAATTAAAAAGTGTCCCTAAAATTTTAATAAAATCGGCCCGACAGGACCGGACTTACAAATTTTATGAAAACACTAGTTTGCAGATAGTGAATTATTTACTGAAGGGTGTATTTAATTCGGTGTAGACGTTAGATTGATAATAATATTACAATTAAGAAAAAAAATGTTATTTTAAGGGGTGTATTAAGGGGTTAAATTTTTTATTTTGCCCAAAAACAAACTTAATTTCACATAATAAAAGTATAAAACCACACGGCCCTATAGAAGCAAATACACTATATTGTCGGCAGGGTTTTGGCACTGCGACCCGGGTTTTTTA
This sequence comes from Venustoraphidia nigricollis, assembly GCA_034508555.1. Classification (NCBI taxonomy): domain Eukaryota; kingdom Metazoa; phylum Arthropoda; class Insecta; order Raphidioptera; family Raphidiidae; genus Venustoraphidia; species Venustoraphidia nigricollis. The sequence continues at coordinate 2,247,387 of JAVRKA010000030.1, forward strand.
TAATTCTAGTTTGTTTTAATTGACTTTTGAAAAGGATAATGCTTTTAAATTAAATTTCACTTGTATAGATACGTTTGGATTCTTCCTGACATGTCAGGAATTCTAACACTTGACCGAAATGCGAACAGAACTGTCCGTAAATATGATGACAAAAAATTTGTCACTTCAGTGATCAGTCAAAATATTGGTTAATAGAATTACAAAAGTTAACACGTTTTATCCATTATGCAGTCATTATATTTTTCATGGCTTATGATTCCAAGCATTTCGTCTAGATTTAAAATCATCTTACCAAATTTATGCGTGCTAAACTAATCTAATAGATAAAGAAGGAAAAACTAGGATTTTTTCTCCGGAAGTCTATTTTTCATTTTGAAAGCTCTACCTGAAGATACAACCTTCAGGTAGAGCTATCAAAATGAAAAATAGACTTCCGGAGAAGATTTCCTAGTTTTTCCTTTTTGAATTTAGGATCTTATGAGATTCTTCATTTAACTGAAAATTTTGATTATTGAAGCAAAGTTTTTCTTTAGATGGTGCGCGCCACTATTAACTGCGCGCGCGCGTTCTATCCACTCTTGATTAGGTAGTGCGCTGTGTGGCGCGCGCGCTTTCTATCAACGCTTGATTAGCCAGTGCGCTGTATGGCGTGCGAGCGTTCTATCTACGCTTGATTAGCCAGTGCGCTATGTGGCGCGCGCGCGTTCTATCCACGCTTGCTTAACTAGTGCGTTAATTCAAATCATTAAATGCATAGACGCTTCACTTCTGTCGGAGGTTCCCCGACGTCACCCGTTTTTTTTCCTCTTTAGGTACAAGTTGCAAGTACAAAAATGTATTATGAAGTTATTATGCACTTTTTTAATTTAAATATCAAAATAATTTTAGTACAAATATATTCACAAAATTATTTACATATAAAACAACAGAAAACGTACATTAATGAGATATTCAAAATTACAAGCATATAAAAGAAATAATCTAACGAACTGTAAAAGATTCCGACAAAGAGTCTGTTTTAAGTCCCAATTCTATAAAAGCAAAAGCTCCAGTTTTTGAAATTAGTCATTATACAGTTTGTATTAGTTCTGTACTCACAGCAAAATATATGTCGATAATGTTTTGTTGTGATTTATAAAAATAAAAATGCACAAGGCAGTGTTTTAGCCTTGAGCGTATCCAAGGGGGCAGCGTAGGACAGCTGCTTCCCCTCGCCTAAAAGTAGAATAATTGCAGAATGATAACATGTAATTTTTGCGAAAAAAATTTAAAGTATTTAATCGCCTGGCATCTCAGTCTGGTTCTGATATTACGTTGTAATACGTTTGTTCTAGTAATAACATAAAACAGTACACCCAAGAAGCAGTTTTTATACTTTGCTTGGACATTTGGCAACACTGCTTTCCAGCTTGCACATGCGCATTTGCCTCCAAAGAAAGCGAGTATTAATTTTACTGACCACAATCCCTGTTATTGTAAATATGCAATATGTAACGTTTCTAGAATAAATGAAAAAATGCGACCCGAAATAAACTGGATATATTGTACATACATAATAGGTGTGTTTGTTTATAAGTGCAGTGTAGATAAACCAATGAAATTTACACTGAAAAGTGTACGTTAGGTTTCCCAAAAGTATCAATTTGTTCTAACAATTGTTAAATTCAGGCGTCTATCACGTGATCTACACTACACTAAGTTCCCCTGCTCAAGAATCGAGATTATTAGTGTTCACACTTTAAGTTAGATACTGAAATACCAAACAGGTGTACCTTACACTTAAGTATAACAAACGCGAGTGTCAAAAATGTTAACACTTTTTAAAAGCTGGGGCACGATACACCAAACACATCTATTAAATAATTCAGCGACAGAAACTTCACAAACTGTATATTCTAATTAACAATTTGAACAAGATCAGTCCAGCCTTAGTATTTGATTACAATAAAATATACGTATAATTTCAAATTTGATCGTAGGTACTTTGAGCAGCATGTGCTACACAACCATTTTGTAGAAAGACCACGCCGTCCTAAAAAAAATCAGGTCAAAAATATATGGTTTATTCATCATCAGTTCACATCCAAACAAACTAATAAATGATAATATTGTAATGACTATTTGAGTTATCCAAATTCCCGTGACAATATTATAATTTATACGAATTATGTTATATTTTGTTAAATTGTTTTATTGGATTTGAATTTTATTGTGGGGGCACAAGGTTATTAAATACATAAATGGCGTCGTTCATGAATGACATCAGCTGGAAGACCGTTCATATTTGCTATATCAATTGAGTCCGCTGGATGACGTCATCCCCCACCGCTATCCAACGAAATTAGGTCACTTCTGTATCTAATAACCTTGGTGGAGATATGAATAAAAAACATTTAGTAATGCGCAGTAGGTTCTTGATTCCAGTCTCGGCGGTGACATTTCTTCTTCACTACAATTACTGTTTCATACAGACTTTTTCATGTTTGAACCGACGCGCAATTGTTTTCGTTATTATTTCTTATTCCATGTGTAAATCGAAGACATTAGTACAAAATGGGCTGCATATAAAATTATCTATACTAATATTATAAAGCTGAAGTATTTGTTTGTTCGTTTGGTTGAACGCGCTAGTCTCAGGAACTACTGGTTTGAATTGAAAAATTATTTCTGTTTTGGATAATCCATTTATCGAGGAAGGCTACGACCAATGAAAAATGTTGCAAAAACGGGAAAATTATTCTATAAGAAAAACCACTGCAGCATATTACGTCTTAATCCAGGCGAAGTCGAACCGGGCCGCTAGTAAAGTATAAATAAAAAAAAACTCACCCTAACAAGACTTGGTAGATCGCACCAAAAATCGTAATTGGGAATCATTTCTCTTCCTCGAGCGCCTCTGAGTAGTCTTAAAATGAGGGCACCTCCAAAGAAATAAATAGACGAAAACACTAGAAGTAATATTACGAGCACAGAACCAGTGCTCAAGCTACTCGTTTCAAAATTATGCACGCAAGCATACTGTGAGAAAAGTACAAGATTCTACAAACAAAACACGCATTTTAAATTAAAATATCAAAAGATTCGTTTGAAACACTAGGGTGTAGATATGGAGTGCTAGCCTGGGCTGCCCGAGCAAAATGACAGAAATATACCGTTAATTGCGGTAGCCATTCCGTCTTTGTATAATAACAACGGGCCAGAAAGAGACATACGTATACCGTGTTTACCGTCTTTTCTTTTCTGTCCAGTTGTAGAGTGGAGTTTCAAGAAAAATGGCAGAAAGAGATAGCGATAACTGCGGTAGACATTCCGTCTTTGTTCAACAACATACAAGAAGGGACAGAAAGAGGCATTCATATACTGTGTTTATCGCCTTCTCTTTCCTGTCGGTTTGAATGCGCATTGGCGCTTCAAGAAAAATAGCGGAAAGAGATAGCGATAGCTGCGGTAGCTATTCCGTCTTTGTTCAACAACATATGAGACAGGCTTGAAAGAGACATACATATTCCGTGTTCATCGCCTTCTCCTTTTTATCGGTTTGTATCATAGACATAAGAATATTAGGGATAGAGCATGTACTTGGATTTTAGACGAGGGGGGGTTCAGCCGCTCAAGGAACGCGACGAGGTAAGTGGTGTTCGTTTGTCATTGGCCGACGCACAACGCATCTCTAGTGGCATGAAATTTATGTTGGTAGCATGGTGTAAAAAGAAAATTTCTTTAGTATAATACGCGCCACGGTTCTAAAAGGTTCTGAAGTTAGATGCAAATGGAGGCTTGCGCAGGTACAGTCGGTTGAAAAACTACAAACTCGCCCTATATTATTATTTTTAATTTTTTTTAATTTTTCTTTAATCTAAAGGTCTAGTTCTTTGCATAAAGTCATTCAAAAAATTATTTTTCGTGCTTGTCTATGAAAAACTGTATTAGGCACCTTGATCAATTAACAATCAAAGAAACAAGTTAATAATAGCGTACTGGACTGTACTTTATAGCCGGAAAGCGACAAGTGACAAGACAACCAATCACCGACGAGCGCATGTTCTGTGCCCGTAACTGGGAGGTGGTAGGAGTCTTCCTTTCCCACAAAACAACCAGGACGCCTCTAAAATATGCATTTGCGACGCTGTTTGTGACTAACTTCAGAACCTTTTAGAACTGTCGCGAGTATTATTATAAAGTATTATTATAAAAGGATCTATATCAGTGATTCTCAACCTTTTTTTGTCGCGGAACATTTTTAACGATTTCAAAATTTGGCAGCACACAAAGAAAGAGATACATTTAAAAGTTTGATAATAATTTTCTAACATTTCACGGCACACAAAAGTGCCGCGGCACAGTGGTTGAGAATCACTGATCTATATTCTTATGTTCATGTTTGAATTTCATGCTACTAAACATCCGTAATGCGCTGGTCAATCACAAATTGACTCCAGTCATACATTGTACTAATGCTTTGTACCCGTCCCTCAATGACTTCACCCCCTCAGCAGTATACTCCATCCCTAAAATTACTCGATCTATGGTTTGTATGCGCAGGAGTTAGCACTCCATATCTGCAACTCAATGCTAAAAATCACTTACATATTCTTTATCTGAAGGACCCTGTTCATAGTATAAGACGGACAAATCTGAATCAGAACATGCTAATTCAATATTTGTTATTCTAGAAACAGAAATGATATTATTACTGAAAATGAAATTAATATGTAACTTTTTTCCCGTACTAAAAGGAAAGTGATTTTACAGAAAAATCCAAAAAAATGAGAATCGAACTATTGACTCATATCTTTATAACAGATTGTATCAAATAAAAGCTGTCCATAGGGCACTCTGTGTGTAAGACAGAGCACTATATACAAACGATAAGTAAGAGTGAGATAAATGATCGCTAATAGGTAGTAATTACTGTGGTTACTGTAAAATAAATTTAAATAAACATCTTTGTTTTCTAAGTAAAAATAGCCATTTTATCAATTAATGACAGTCTGTATAGTCACTACCGAAATTATTGATAAAATGGCTATTTATACTGTTCACGAAAAAATCCAAATAATTAAATGTATGTCGACTTGCTTCGGAATCAAATTATTCCTGAAGTTCGTCAATTACCAGGGATAGATTTTAACGAAGTTTGGTTTCAACAGGATGGTTGTCCAGCTCATAACTCCCTATTGGTGCAAGAATATCTAAACGATACATTTCGTTATTATTTGATAAGTGGTCGTGGAACCATTCTTTGGCCCGCCAGGTCTCCGGATTTGACTCCATTAGATTTTTTTTATGGGGATTTGTAAAATCGAAAATATATGGCTTTCAAGAAAATAGAGCTAATAATTTAAACGAACTAAAAATACAAATTTCTAATGCATGTCAGTCCGTTGAATGTGAGGAAAAGTATTTATAATCGATTAGGTTATTGTTTGGCAGAACGTGGAGGTCTTTTCGAACACTTAATAAATTAATTATTAAAATTATTGTTCACACTGTTGTACCAGATATAATAATAATACGAATTAATATTACGGTTTAGTTGTTTTAGTTTGTAAACTGGTAAAAAGATTTACAAGTATTATTTATTTACAGTAACCACGGTAACTATTAGCGATCATTTATCTCACTCTTACTTATCGTTTGTATATAGTGCTCTGTCTTACACACAGAGTGCCCTATGGACAGCTTTGAGTTGATACAATCTGTATAATAGGCTAAATAGATTTTGCGCTAAACGGCCCGATATATTTTTTTGTCCAAAAAATTTCATGCTGCAATTTAGTTTTGCGAGTCTCTATACATGTATGAAAATTCTTTCCAATCAATAAACGATATGTAAAGACTACATAGATATAATTTAATAAAAATACCAGGAACTATTAGATTGTTTCACTGTTTGATCTTTAAAAATTTGGTTCTATTTTTTAACCGTTACATACGTTTTTTCATGTGTGTAAGTGTAATAATTCTTCTTTATTTTATTTGATAATGGTCTAAATGTAGCTTCATCGGATTTTCCAAGACTTGTGTAATTTCCACTAGTCGCATTAAATAGGCACATCTAAAAAGAAAATAGGTTATTTAGAATAACAAGTTCGATGGGGGGCTACTCATAAATTACGTAAGGCGTTTTTAAAGCTAATGTGACGCCCCCCCCCCACCTGTTGTAAGATATAATAAGATACCAACGTTCCTCTTCGTAAGAAATGATCATATTGATAAAAAAAGGCAATTTAATAATAAATATCATAAATAAATGATACTAAAATGACTATTATTTTTCAGAATTCAAGTAATAGGGACATCCCCAGTCAGTGAGACAATAGAATTAATGAATGTCTAGAAGTACTGAGACCATTTGATTTCTGATTTCTCATTGGTAAGAATTTGTAATATTGAGTTTAGACTTGTATAAAAACTGTAATAATATGATTAAAATCTAAGGTCATTGTCAAATCAATTTTTGACAATACTTTGTGCAACCCCGCATTAGTGTATTTGCCATATGGCGCATACACTATTGGCATCGGTCGGATGGCGAGATCTAGGGTCAGATCAACATTTTTGACGCTTTAAAACGTCTCGACAGATTTAATCGATTTAGACGAAATGTTGATATCCATCATTGCACGAAACCTATCTAAAATGGGCTCAATCGGGGAGCATTTTAAGGGTTGAAAAATATTTTTGGGCGCAAAAATATGGGAAAAAAACTGGTAATATACAATTCTTTAAACGCCTTGTATCACGTATGTAGGTATTTGTTATTTTGATTGCTATAAATTATGTATAATTTATCTACACAGAATTCACAATTTTATTCTGTTCTTGGAAGTTTGGAATAGCTTCGATAATCACTCAATTTATATTCTTAGACTGTTGAACGTGAAACGATATGCAACAACAAAACAATGCAATGAAAAGAGCGGAAAAATCTGGAATGTATATTTTTGCATGCGATTTATACCCTTGTATATTTATAGCCTTTTCAACCTTTGAAATACTAAAAAACCATCTAAAATACTTACAGATACATCTTTGCACCCACTTGTAGCATTTATAACATCTGAATCGCTGCATGGATGGAAATAGAATGTCAAATTGTTTTGAGGAACGGTAGAAATGAAAAAACTTGATTTAGAATACAATAACGATAAATCTACACCAGTCCCATCTTTATATTCACATTTACAAGGGGATAATTTTAAACATTGTTCGTTTTCACTTAGCGAATGACAATATTGTACACATAATAAAATTGTGAAATAAAAAAATAACAATTTGACAGTTTTGGCAGTCATGATTTGTTTTTGTATTATACTTTGAGGTTACGCATGTAGATTAACTGGGAACTTTTGACATTTCAAATTTCAAGTTCCTCTGCGGAGATATATCAGCGGTTCCGTACAGGTAACAATTATTTTAAAACTTTAATAGATTGGCGATTAGGAATTAGAATCACTGGAAATATTTTTATAATTATTTATTATTAAGTCTGTGCAGTCGCAAACTTCTTATAACGAAGAAACATGTAAATACTTATTATTATTAGATAACAGATGTCAGAATAAATTTTGATAGTCATTTGACAGTACAAACATTTTATCAAAAGTTCCAGCTGTGGACCACGAAACCAAATTGTATCGCGCACACTTTGTGATCGCGCACCTGACAGTTCACGATCCACATACTCGTTTCAGCTTGTTTTGCTTTTTTACAGAAGAAAAAATAGACATTTATTTTAGATAAGTGTTATAAATGTCTTCAAATTTGAGGGAAGCCTGTGCAAATTATACTCAATCATGTACAACAATGTGTTGTGGATAGTTTTTTTAATTATTATTGCCGATAATGTTTTGACAGATGACCTTCAGGAAGAGGTTAGTAATTCCTGTTTTTTTGGCACATTTATTCTATATTCGTCTCTTTTGAAGCGATCACTATCAAAAGAAATGAAAGTTATTATTTTTTTTTAATTTTATACACCTGAAATCATATCAACACACCGTGTGCAAACGTAATCGTACGAAATTTAAAATGCCCACATGCTTTTCAGAAAACCGAAAACATAAACAGTAATACCGATTTGGCAAAAGAGCCGGATGCCAGATTGCTTTTATTTTCTACTTTAGACGGCAGCCTAGTTGCTATCGAACAACAGACGGGAAAAATACGATGGAAGCAAAAAGATGGTTTGTATTGCACAATAATATTAATCTGTTTCACTATTTTCAAAAATGTTCTAAAATTCCTTGATTGATATTCAAGTTATAAAAGCATTCGTTACAGGATATAGAATTTTACTAGGTACTTTGTCCAAAAAAAGAATCGTGTACAGTAAGACCTCGCTTAACGCTGTTTCAGCATTACACCGTTTTTTTAAAAAAAAGTTTAGTAACTATGACGTAAATTATGTATCTGTTTATACAAAATGATTCAAATGTTGATAGAAGTTCAAAGACAAGACGAAGTGTCATTTTGCAATATCTTGCTATCGACAACAGCTTGCTGAATGAAACAGAAAAAGGCAAACGACGTTTTCACAAAAAACAAAATATGTCAAATGAGGGACCTTCCTCATTACAAACATAACTTCTTAATCTTGATTTTTTACTTGATTTTCATAAATGCGTTATGAACAAAAATCGATATTAGCAATTAATAAATCCTTAATTAATATGATAAAAAAATCCGGGTCGCAGTGTCAAAACCCTGCCGACAATATAGTGTATTTGCTTCTATAGGGCCGTGAGGTTTTAGACTTTTATTTATGTGAAATTAAGTTTGTTTTTGGCCAAAATAAAAAATTTAACCCCTTAATACACCCCTTAAAATATCATTTTTTTTCTTAATTGTAATATTATTATCAATCTAACGTCTACACCGAATTAAATACACCCTTCAATAAATAAGTCACTATCTGCAAATTAGTGTTTTCAAAAAATGTGTAAGTCCGGTCCTGTTAAACCGATTTTATTAAAATTTTAGGGGCACTTTTTAATTGCTACTAACGGGTTAAATGTCAATTTTAAAACGATTCTGAGAATTTTTTCGGTATTTTGGGGCCCAAAACCATTTTTCAACCCCTAAAAACCACCCTTAAAATGGCCCGATTACGCCCATTTTAAATAGGCTTCTTGCGGTGATGGATTTCAACACGTGGGCCAAATTTCGTTGAAATCAATTAACTCTTTCGAAAGTTATTGCGCGTATATATTATATATATATGTATATACATATATATATATAAACATTTTTTAAAATGGTGCCAATGTGTTTAGGAGGTTATGAAACGTCGAGAAATTTTGGTCCGACCCCTAGGTCCCGCCATCCGACCGACGCCAATAGTGTATGTTGCCATATGGCAAATACACTAAAAAGTATTTTACAATAAATGTCACAAAATTAAACAAAAAGAAAACTAACAAATTTTCTTATTCATGTTTCTGTTTCACTTATGACTATTATCTACGTATTAAGATGCCCTCATTTATCGCTCTTTCGTATAGCGCAGGAACTTTTCAAACGTCTCTTCCGCGTTAAGCGCGGTCTTACTGTATTTTGTTGCTCTTGTATTTCAGAACCAGCTGTAAAGGTACCTGTTGATGCATCTCAATCCGTGAGCCCTATTTTACTTCCCGATCCAAAAGATGGATCTTTATATCTTTTGGGTGCAAGTGAAAGCACGGAATCATTGAAAAAATTACCGTTTACGATTCCACAGCTGGTAGCATCGGCTCCTTGTCGTAGTTCCGATGGCATTCTGTATACAGGTCAGTATTTCAGTCGTGAATGTAAACTATTGTAGGTGTTTTACTAGTAATAGCATATACAAAATAGAGATAACATTATTTTGTGATCGAGTTTATAAAACAGAAACTGATTTTATTGGAATTTAGTTGAATTTTATAACTAACTAGCTGCCCAGTCCGGCTTCGCCCGGGTGTAAATAAAATATGAGAATCATTATCGTACAATTCTAAACGTGTATTGAATTTGTGCGAATTCAATCGCTTTTAATTGTGAATGTTCAAAAATCGAAGAATCAAAATTTCCAAAAAACAAAAAAAATTCTGTTAATTAGATCGCTACCAAACTTCACAGGTCACAGGATCAACCGCTGGGCTAATCTAAAAATTGCCTGCAAATTTCATCAAAATCGATTCAGCCGTTTTGGAGTTCATAGATAACACACATACATACATCGCCTTTTATATATACAGACTAAGTAACCTCTTATTTTATATACATGGAGTCTGTAGTCCTTATATAGAGTCCATGGTATTAATAGTTCAACATGGCTGACGATCATGCGTTTAGAATATTATTTTAATTTATTGTCAGAGAACATTCTTTGTTACAATGCTAAATTAGACATTTTTTAATTTTTATCCACTGTCACCGTCGGGATTCAAACCCGAATCTTTCCACTTTCGCGGTGGAATGAGTTATCATTTACTCTACGGTGCGCTAGCTTAACAGTTAATTCATCCTAATAAAGCAATTGTAACATTAATTGCTTTATTAGGATGAATTAACTGTTAAGCTAGCGCACTATAGAGCAATTGATAACTCATTCCGCCGCGAAAGTGGAAAGATTCGGGTTTGAGTCCCGACGGTGACAGTGGATAAAAATTAAAAATTTTTCTAATTTAGCATTGTAACAATGAATGTTCTCTAACAATTATCATTAGGCATCTACACCTACAGTGGATATTTTACGTACTATAAACGCAGGAAATATATTTATCAAAATATTTAATTTATATTTTTTTTATTAAATAAAACGAAACCACTTGCGATTACTGTTCAAAACATTTTTTTATTCACAAAACGTTTTGACCAAATTTTGAACAGTAATCGCAAGTGGTTTCGTTTTATTTAATATTCTATTACTGTTGGTAGAGTCAATATTATTAATTATATTTTTTTTCTTGATTTCAAGGTAAAAAGTCGGACACATGGTTTGTTTTGGAGCCTCGGACAGGAAAACGAGAACCGATTTTAAGTTGGGATAAACCGTTAGATGCTGCACGAACTTGTCCCTTATCCAACACGGTTGTTTATATAGGAAGAACGCAGTACGAAGTGTTGATGCTTGATGCAACCAATAAACATTCTCCGTTGGGCGATCGAGATCAACGACCCAAAAGATGGAACGTTACATTTTTTGATTATGCTGCGGCTTCTATGACCAAAGAAATGATCAGTAATTACGGTGAGTAGTTTTGGAAATTAATCATTACATTTCCAGACATAGCTTTGAAGGTAAAAATATAAAAAAAGCGGTATAATACTCGCCACGGCTCTAAAAGGTTCTGAATTTAGTCACAAACAGCGTCGCAAAGCATATTTTAGAGACGTCCTGGTTGTTTTGTGGGAAAGGAAGACTTACCGGCACAGAACGTGCGCTTGTCGGTGATTGGTTATCACTAGTTGTCGTGTCACTTGTTGCTTTCCTGCTATAAAGTATAGTCCAGTACGCTATTGTTAAGTTGTTTCTTTGATTGTTAATTGATCAAGATGCCTAATACAGTTTTGCATAGACAAGCACAAAAAATATTTTTTTGGATGACTTTATGCAAGGAATTAGACCTTTAGATTAAAGAAAAATTAAAAATAATAATATAGCTCGAGTTTGTAGTTTTTCAACCGACTGTACCTGCGCAAGCCTCCATTTGCATCTAACTTCAGAACCTTTTAGATCCATGGCGCGTATAATACGTGTACTTATGCAGAAGTTATACTTGGAATTTTGTATTCTTAATCTAGAATCGATACACTTCACTGCAAGTTCGACGGGTCTGGTGGTAACTTTAGATCGTAGCACCGGCAGTGTGCTGTGGAAACAAGATCTGGAAAGCCCCGTTGTTGCAGCGTACCTGTTGACTGCTAATGGATTGCTGTCGGCGCCGTTTACCAGTATCGCACACCACACACTTGAAATGCTTGCTGAACAAGCACAACCCCAACGCATGCGGCTTTAGTGAGTAGCTAATATATTTTATTACCACGTTAACTTTACCTTTATGTCTGTTTGTAAAGGAATCTTTGATCGTGAAATTCACCCACTTCAAAATGTCAGATTAAACTGAAACTTTGCACACTTGTCAAGGACCGATGACAATACAATAATTTCATAAGTTTGTCTTATCATCCTGACCAGGACCTTTAGGATAAAAAAAAAACTTGAAAAATTACAGCAAGCAAGCTAACACGCTGTACAGTGATGTACGTTGCGCTGCCTACCTTGTAGTTAAATACAATATTGTTTTTTAGTCTTGTAATTAAAATTAGAGTTTAAAAAAAGTAAAACAACACGCTTTTTTTAATTAAAAAATACAAAATAATTTGACAACAAAATTAGGTTTATTACTGTAAAAAGCGTGAGGTGCTCCCTACTTAAATTTCATAATAATTCAACATTATATCGCATCCAAAATTATTACAATAATTCAAGAATAAATCGTAGGTAATTGGATTTAATAAGACAAAACAATCATATCAGTGTTAATATTGCTGCGTTTCGACTCTTTATTGAGTTTTCTTCAGGCTATGTCTTTTTCAGAGCCTGATGAAGACTCAATAAAGAGTAGAAACATAGCAATATCAACAATGATATGATTGTTTTGTCGTATTAAATCCAATTACCTGTGATTTATTATTGAATTAATTTCATAATAGTTCTACGTTTACAATTAGTAAATGAGAAATTTCTTACCGACATTAGGTAGTTGTCGTGGTACAATATTGTCAAAAAGTTATAGATTATACGCGCCACAAAAGTATACTAGCTTGTACCTAAGTGATCCATAATTTGTACGCAAGACTGTACCCGTGGAAACGTAACCCATACAGTATTCATATGCATGTATACTTTTCTATAAATTATTGCACTTTAAACCGTTATTTATAAATAATTAGACGGTCAAAAAAATTTTCTTATTTTTTTTTAAACTCATAACAAATACATTGAAATACTGTCAGTTTTTGGAAAGTTTCTGACAGTTAGTTCTTTTTTTATAAATAAGAAACTGGTTCAAAACTACAGAGATCGTATACAATCAATGTTAATTATCCAATTTTTAATTGAATTTATCTCGGATTATATACGGTCGATCGACTTCAAATTTTCAGGGTAATTGTATTATCATGTCCTCAATAAGTATACAAAAATTAAGAATTTTCTGACGGTGTGCCTTAACCACGACAACTACCTTAAGCCTTTTGATTAATTATTAAAGTTTTTAATAATATAACATGATTAAATCAAATTGGCTCGTTAGACAGGAAACTTGAAAAATTCCGTGGCAGTCAACGTGTTAAAAATGGTTTTCTTTTACAGTCCGACGCTCTATGTCGGTGAACATAACCACGGCTTGTATGCACTTCCGTCTCTCGTCGATCAAAACACCGTGACAATATCGTCGGCTCAGTCTGGTCCCTTGTTACTCGAAGGTCCCGATGGTTTGCAGATCGAACGTAAAATAGTTCCGTTTTCAGGACAAAATATTCGTCTCACTCCAAATCAGTTTGACTCATTCAATAAGATAACATTTGAAAACATCGTGAACGATGAGAATCCGATTATTTTGCTCGGCCATTACAGTAGGCCAGATTTCAGCTCGACGCATTTGCAGATAACGGGTCGAAACGATCCGATTATATATGTGGCCGATCCAGAAAGCGACATTGATCCGGAAAATGAGAGCGATGTTAAAAAATCTGGATCGGGTCAACTGAAGGTAGAGACTGTATCGGTAACAGTTCAGACTGATGACAGTGATTTAAAATCAGAACTTAATGATGACGGGTCTGTGAAAACATTGTATCGGAAAACAAAGGTTTGGATAAATCAACAAGACAACAAGGGGCTGAAATTTACAGTTATTATTTTAGTCGGCTGTATGCTGACAATGTTTTTCTACTTAAACGCAAGGGTGAGCCTTTTTTTTAATTTTTATTAACGCGTAATAACACTGACTTGTGTCCATGAATCGCAAGGCGAGGTCGAGGTTAGTAGAATATTATAGGTTGGGCGTTAACATTGTTGAAAGTGTGACATGGCGAGACGGAAGAAAGGGCGGGGATGGTAGGCCTTGAGACTAGGGATTCCAATCCAGCTGGATTTATGCTGGATTAAAGCAAATCCAGCTGGATCCAGCATTAATCAATTTTTCAAATAAATGTAACAATTTTTTAACTCTCGAAACTTTAATAGCTATTTATCTACATTTACATCAAATATTCGTTTTTTGGCGTTAATAAAGTACCCTAATAATAAGTAATAGTTACGAGTATCCGGAGTATAATTATTAATTATCACAATACACTCTTAAATCGCCTAATTTGATATTTTAGATATCTGAAATAGTTATTCGTTTACCTATTTTACAAACTATGTAGTCTCAGTCTCAGTAATTTTAGAAATAAAATTACGTTTCCTCGTTACAAAATGTTTAGTTAACTCTTATTAGAAACAAAACTTTAATATAAATTAGGTATAATATCTAATTTAAGACTTGACTTGTCTTTTAAAGAATAAAGCCAATCAATTATCTAACAGTTTTTTTTACTTTTTTTAAAGTAAGATCTCAAAAAAGAAATGTTATTGATGCGTTATCTTCAAGCCTACTTCTAAAGAACTGCAAATATGCCCGCCCGCGGAAAGAGCTCTCTCTACCTCTATGGTTGTTTTGAAAGTCATCAAAAAATCATAGATTAAAGTTGAGTTTTCACCTCTTACCCCCTCACTTTCATAAAGTGCCATTTCTTTCTTCAATATCTTATCATAATCCTTTTCAGCTCCAGTTAATTACTTGTTTTTAGCTGATTGCGGATCCGCACCGCTGGATCCAGCAAGGCCAAAAATATGCTGGATCCAGCTGGATGGCTTGATTCAGCATTGCAATCTCTACTTGAGACCTTTGTCCCAACTGTCAAACGTTTATTATAATTGAAAAATCAAGCCAAAGGTTTCGAATGACGTAAGTAATCGATTCAACCAATCACAGACTTGACCACTTTTATAGCCTCTTACGCCCCCAACCTATAGTACTCTACTGACCTTGAATAGAATATTGTAGGTTGGGCGACTAGTCGAGACGGGAGAGAGGGCGGGATGGTAGGCCTTGAGACCTTTTCCACAACTGTCAAACGTTCATCACAACTCAAATATCAAGCCAAGAGTTTCAAATGACGGAAGCAATCGATTCAACCAATCACAGACGTGACCACTTTTATAGCCTCTTACATCCCCAACCTATAGTACTCTACTAACCTTGCTGACTTGTATTCATGAATTGCAAAACAGGATTGTCTGGGCTCGTTTTGAAAAAGTTCTGTTGAGCAAAATATATTATTTTTGTAAATATTAAAGCTGGAAAAAGAAAGAAAACATTTTTTTTATTCGGCTTTTAGTAGCTTGGAACTTCATGAGTGATGCAAGTCTTTTTAAATCATAAAATTGACTGTTTTCAAATGGTGCCCAGACAACTGTTTTTTAGACGCTTTGTGAAATTTTTGATAGGAGTTTTTATATGTTTTTATAAAATGGTGGTATTTATGATATGAATATAAATATTTCAGATGCATAATATTCAAAAAATGTCTCAAGGATCTTTAAATGCGGAACGTTTTAGTGGCGGAATGCAATCGGGACCGATTACAGCCATTCCGGAAGAACTAGATTCTGGCATCATACGTGTCGGAAAAATTACATTTTGCACAAATGACATTTTGGGTCGGGGATGTGAAGGAACTTTTGTTTACAAGTATGCTATATTATTTTTTAAAGTTACCGAGCGAGGTAGAGTAGTGGTGAGAGCACTAGACTCGCATTCAGGAGGTGCCAGGCTCAAATCCCGGCGGGGGCAGAGATGACTAGGACTTTTTCCTACTGCCTCTCGCTGAGAAACGATAATTCCTGTACCGGCTATTTTGTTGAGGTTTTCCGTGGTTTCCCTCAATTAAATCCAGATAAATATCGAGATGGCTCCTTATATCAAACTCCTAGTTCAAAACTTGCCTACCTTATCCTAATTCCTATAATTCCACCATTCAGGTATTGCTATTAATTAAGTTGAAGTTTTAAAAACGTAGAAAATAACGGGCAGTGGTAAATGAAAAATAGTAATGGTGCGAATGGCGTCTGTTATGACATAAAGTCGAAAAACGGACTTTAAACGTATTGTTACTATTATTTAAATTTCAAAAAAACAAGTATTAAGATAGTTTGAACAAATGTAATATTGAATCCCCCATTTTTCATATGTATAACAGCTTGTAAAATGTAATGTGATTTTGGTTTAAATTTCTGTTACCAGATGTGGTATCGTTTTATGTCAGATACCGATAGTAATCTCTTTTTAATCTAATGACTATTTGTAATCTGCCATTTTTTAACGAGCTGCAGGCATAATGTAAATTTCTTTAATCCGCCAGCTCTCAATTTTGTAATCCAACACTTCCGCCAAAAGTACATTGTGCCATCTGCTCGTTCTAACCTGTACTATAGTACAACTCAAGGTCATTGGAAGTACACGGGCTATCTCGTTCACTGACTGACGTCATCCCTCCACTACAATCTAATGGAGCGAGGTCACCTCTGCAATAACCTTGAGTAGAGCTCAACCTGTCGGGACTAACCGATTCATGTGTTTTCAACTTCTCCTTCAATCTCATCTCACCATAGATCAATCAGAAAAAAAAACGTTTCTTAATGTGAGGTTAAATGTTGTCGAACATATGTTTCCATTGGCTGCGTGAGAAATAGGAACTAAAAACTAGAAAATAAGCGAACCAAATCAGTTGAAATTATTGAAAATACATTAATCAAACTGAATAATACGCGCCACGGATCTGAAAGGTTTTGAAGTTAGTCGCGTCGCAAATGCATATTTTAGAGCCGTCCTGGTTTTGTGGGAAAGGAAGACTCCTACCACCTCCCAGTTACCGGCACAGAACGTGCGCTCGTCGGTGATTGGTTATCGCTGGTTGTCTTGTCACTTGTTGCTTTCTTGCTATAAAGTACAGTCCAGTACGCTATTGTTAAGTTGTTTCTTTGATTGTTAATTGATCAAGATGCCTAATACAGTTTTGCATAGACAAGCACGAAAAATAATTTTTTGGATGACTTTATGCAAGGAATTAGACCTTTAGATTAAAGAAAAATTAAAAATAATAATATAGCGCGAGTTTGTAGTTTTTCAACTGACTACTTCCATTTGCATCTAACTTCCGAGCCTTTTAGATCCATGGCGCGTACTGTACTAGAGCGGAATACAATCCAGTTACTAAGTAAACAACACAAGCTCATTACAGGGGCGAATTCGATGGTCGACCAGTAGCTGTTAAACGTTTGTTACCTGAGTGTTTCTCATTGGCTGATCGTGAAGTAGCGCTGTTGCGTGAAAGTGACGCCCATCCGCATGTAGTTCGCTACCACTGTACAGAAAACGATAGACAGTTTCGTTACATTGCACTCGAGTTATGCGCCACGACTCTCTATGATTACGTGCTACGAAAAGGTCCACTGAATATCTATATCGATAACATGGAGGTGCTGAGACAGGCTACCGCGGGACTTGCACATCTGCACTCATTGAATATAGGTCAGTTTTGTTTTCGCAAGATTACTTATAAATATGTTTGTAGATATTGGATAATTGGACTATAAATAAAAGAAAATTCTAATTTTTTTTAATTTTGCGACGTTTCGTAGATTGTTTTTCTACTTCATCAGGCAATTTTATATTTTAGAATATTTGTTGATATATAAAATATAAAATTGCCTGATGAAGTAGAAAAACAATCTATGAAACGTCGCAAATTTAAAAAAAATTTAGAATTTTCTTTTATTTATAGTCCAAAAACATATTTAATATTATGGACGATAACAACTTGATTATATTACTTATAAAATTTAGATGTACAGTAAGACCTCGCTTAACGCTGTTCCAGTATTACGCGGTTTTAAAAAAAAAAGTTTAGGCACTATAACGTAAATTATGGATTAGTTTATACAAAATGATTCAAATGTTGATAGAAGTCCAAAGGCAAGACGAGGTGTCATTGATGCAATATCTTGCTATTGACAACAGCTTGCTGAACGAAACAGAAAAATGCAAACGACATGACATCTCCACAAAAAACAAGTCAAATGAGGAACCTTTGTCATCGCAAACTTAACTTTCTTACTCAAACTTTTATTTGATTTTCATAAATGTTTGAATGAACAAAAATCGATATTAGCAATAAATAAATCTGTAATTAATGTGGTAAAAAAGTATTTAACAATACAAAATTAAACGAAAAAAAAAAACTAACTTACTCTCTAAATATTCTTTTCGTTAAAAACAATAATTTTCTTTTCTAGTTCATCGTGACATAAAACCGCAAAACGTGCTAATATGGATTGGTAAAAATGGTAACGAGATTCGTGCCATGATTTCGGATTTCGGTTTGTGTAAAAAGCTTCAGTTGGGTCACGCTAGCTTTTCGCGAAGATCTGGCTTGACGGGCACAGATGGCTGGATTGCACCTGAGATGTATACTAATTTAGAAAGAACGGTAATGCTAATTTTTTAATACTTAATTTTCAAACGATTTTGAAAATAGCTGAGTTCGGTGACGTAACTGGCCTTATTCTCGTAAATAGTGAACAATGGTCTTTTTTTAAAATCTCAATGCATCCATATATTAGCTCAGAAGAAGAATTGTAGATTACTAGCGGACCTGTGCGAATACTTTGCACCGTTAGTGGTCAGTTACGTAATATAATAGGGTGGAAATAAATTCTATTCTATTCAGAAACTTCAGCACCACTACGTCACTTAATATT
This sequence comes from Venustoraphidia nigricollis, assembly GCA_034508555.1. NCBI lineage: Eukaryota > Metazoa > Arthropoda > Insecta > Raphidioptera > Raphidiidae > Venustoraphidia > Venustoraphidia nigricollis. The sequence goes on from JAVRKA010000030.1 coordinate 2,266,225, forward strand.
ACCGACAACTGTTAAAATAAATAGATTGCCACCAGATGGCGACATTTGTTTTATTTTATTATATTCTACTCAAAGACTTCAGTGTTACTACACGCCATATTACCGACAACTGTTAAAATAAACAGATCGCCACCAGGTGGCGACATTTGTTTTTTTCTGAATGTTATTTTCTGTAATGAAATTGTTAAAAATTTGTAATGAAACCATTAATTTTAAGGCATTAACTTAGTTTTCGTCATTGGAGAGAAAAATAAATCAACAAATTGTGTCATTGTCTTCAGTGCAAGTTTGAATTAAATATTTGATTTCTTTGCAGACGTGCTCAGTGGATATATTTTCTTTGGGCTGTGTATTTTACTTTGTTTTATCTGGTGGCAAGCACCCATATGGCGAGCCCTTGAAACAACAAGCAAACATTATTACAAACACTTATAAATTGACCGAACTACGAGGTGAATTGTACTCGTGCGAGTTGGCCAAATTTCTTATTGACTCCATGCTAAGTACATGTCCTGAATCAAGGCCTCCAGCAACAGCCGTTGAGAAGCATCCCCTGTTTTGGAGTAAGGCGAAAATACTTGCGTTTTTACAGGTACTTGTTAAAGCTGCTGCACGCGAGGCTGGTTTTGACGCTAGATTCGCAGCTTGATTTTGCTGCTAAGGTCCAAGCTTGTTTAGAATGAGTTTTATTTTTTAGGACGTAAGCGACAGGGTTGAAAAAGCAGATTTAATAGATCCGGAATTGATAGCTTTAGAGAGAGACGGAAGCGCTGTTGTCAGATACGACTGGAGGCAATATATAGATGGCGCTGTTGCCGCCGATTTGAGAAAGTATAGAAATTACCGAGGTGAGAGTGTTCGTGACCTGTTGCGTGCTTTGAGAAACAAGGTTTGTTGACATTTAATTTGAATAATTGATGCTATTTTTGTATCGAAAACGTCCGACTTAGCAACTGCATCGCAATTTGACAATTACTTAACTATTCGAAATTTTTTGGTTGAACACGCGTTTTATATTTGAATTTCATGTCAAGGTCATTCAGACACTATCGATAGAAAAGCTTCAAAATGGCACAGGGAGATAGCGATAATTGCGACTTTGTTCGACAATATATGACAAGACTGGCCAGAAACAGACATACATATACCGCGTTTATCATCTTCTTTTTCCTGCCGGTTTGTATCATGAATCTAGCAATTATAGGGATGGAATATACGGCTGCGGGGGGAAATCCATTGAGGGATGGATACAAAGCATTGGCACAAAGTAAAAATGGTGTCAATTTTTGATTGGCCGGTGCATTGTACTACATACAGAAGAATTTTTTTTTACATATAAATTTCATGCCACTAGACATGCGCAGTGCACCGGGCCAATGACAAGCAGATACCACTTACTTCGTCGCGTCCCTTAATCGGCTTTACCCCCCTTGTCTAAAACCCTAATACATGCTTTGTCTCTATATTCCTATGTCTATGGTTATGCTCAGTAGTACATTATCACTCTATATCTGCAGCTCAATGGTTATACAGGACACGTTCCCTAATCGGATTAGTGGAACTGTCGGATTACCGGATGTAAGCACGGACTAAAACTTAAACTATTAAAAAATAGTTCTTTTAACTTTTTTTTGTTCCTAAACTCAATATTGACTTTATATAATACATAATGCATTATTGAAGATTTTAACACAAAAACAATTTTTAATTTCGAAATTTTATAACACAAACAACGTGACGTGTTCTCCTTCCAATGTCTATTGTCAGACTACAGAGCGAACGTCTCCACGAAACGTCAGAGGATAGAGAATATTTGTCAAGTAAACACGTTTGTCAGATTACAGAGTACAATATCGTAAAAATGTCAGATTATAGAGCATTTACATACTTAAAAAACAGCGGATTACTAGACGTGCCAGATTAACGAGCAGCGAATTATCAATCGTGTCCTGTATTGTAATTTGCTTGTTTTAGAAACATCACTATCGTGAACTCACTGCTGAAGCGCAGTCTTTATTGGGCGAAGTCCCTGATCAATTTACCGATTACTGGTTAAGTCGATTTCCATTGTTGCTTCTGCATGTTTGGTTGGCAATGCAGTGCATCCGTAATGAACAGGTGTTCAAGCAGTATTATCACAGCGAGTATGAATACATTCAGAGCAGTCACAGTGCGTTATATGCTGCTTCACAAGTTACTACTAGTCAAAACATTCCTTACAGGTAAACATTTAAAAATACAGTTCTCGAAAAATTGAACTTTTTTCCCGGTCTCTTGAAAAATACTCGATAAATTAAGATCTATAATCTACAATCTCTAAGATCCACAAACATCCTTATGGATAACAAAGACAGTTAATTTATACTAGCGGACCCATGCGAATACTTCGCACCGTTAGTGGTCAGTTACGTAATATAATAGAGTGGAAATTGTTTTTATTCTATTCTATTCAAAGACTTCAGCGCCACTACACGTCACTTAATATTACAGACAACTGTTAAAATAAACAGATTGCCACCAGATGGCGACAAAAAAAGGAGGGAAGGTTCTCAGTTCGGTTGTGTTTTTTTTTGGAATGTTTGTTACGCGATTACTCCGCCAATTATGAACCGATTTGAAAAATTCCAACGCCCTTTTGTTCAGAATGCTGCTGGATTGGTACCATATAGTTTTCATTAAAATCGGTTCATCCGTTTTTAAATTACATTAAAGAAACATATTTTTCACGATAATCGGTAATTGTATTTTTAATTAATGATTTTTTTTTTATTATTGAAGATTAAACGAGAATTTGAACGATCCCGATGGAGAACAGTGTGCAAATAATGGTGAAGGGATTTTTAAATACAATAAATACGAAAGAGAGAAGAAAGTATTTGTTGTAAATAAGAGAAATAGTCCAAAGAGATCTCCAAAAGTAGTCAAAGAAGCGAAAGCTGTGAATAAAAAAGATATAGTAGATGGTAGTTTGTGTAGCGTGGTGGAAACAAATGAAACCGAAACAGAAACGGTTGATCCTAATAGAACAAATGAAGATTCGGAAGTCAAGATTGAAAGTCCTTTTAAGAAAAAAACTTCAACTGTTCCCGTCAGGGATGTTCCTCAGGATTTAAAGTATAACTGGAGATCGACGCCAAAACAAGATTGTGTAAATAAAACCGAACCCACTCCACAAGGGGACGAAACACCGGCTGGAGAACAGTTCCGACAGAATCGATATCAGAAAAATAAACCGCAAAACAGGTCAAAGAAGTCACTAAATCGGAAACAAGAAGTGCAAAATTCAGTTTGGACGGTACCCCCATCTGACGATACAAAAAAAAAGATTTAGACAATTTACCTTGTGGGTGATTATTCAGTGTGCCTGTATATAAATGGAGACGGGCAGTGCCAAACTTTACCGCTAGAGGCGCCAGCTATATAATGACCTCAGTCTGTGAATAGTTCATAGCAGTGGGTGCAAAATAAGTTTATTTCAAACTAGCTGATACCTGTGGCTTCGTCTGCGTTTAATATAATAAACAACGCAGAAGCTTTTGCCACAGAAGGGGAAATTATAGATAGAAAAACTATAATTACATTCATTTTAATGATGATTATAATATTAAAACATCACAGATTTAATTTCAATTATTCCTTATTTAAGACACGCGACTTAAGAAGGATCACGTGAATTTGTTTTTTACTATACTCCATAGTGAAAGCCAATCGTAACTTAGGTTGTTATGTACCTGCTGCCATCTACGTTACGCTTGCCATGTGCCCATGTCCATTAAAAGATACGTATAGAAACTATTTTTCTAAAAGAGGAAATGCTAAGAATTTTTAAAATAAGTAATACTTTTGACAAGACCAATTTTAGTGTTAATTTATTTTTTTATTTTATGACTTTGTAAAATATAGTTTTATAATATTACGTTGTTGAATCAGTTTTACTGGTTTAATTCAGGGGTCTAGATGTTTACATTTAAAAAAACAATAAGGCTTTCCGCACACGGTTTGACTATTTTTGAAATTTGAGTTTTGAATCTGGGTCGCGATGCAATCTTTCTGTGACTTTTCATACGTTAGAGAATGGGAAGTTGCACACGGATTGACAGCAACACGACTGATTTAAAATTAGTTTAAAAAAACTAGGTGTGTGCAACTGTGTTTGCAGGTCGAGAAGCAATTTCAGACGCATGGTTGCATGTTGTAAATGTTTTAATTTGGCGAATGGTCAGTCGATTCTTTTCTGTTACAGAGAAACAGTGTAAACATTTTTATTTATTAAAATATATTAATTGAGTTACAACAATGTTAGTTGATAAAGATTGTCTGTGATAATTTAAGAATGTTGGTGTAAATGTTTTTAATTATTGTGGTTTTTATAAAAGGTAGTTCTTTAACAATAAATACATATATTGCAGTGGATGTGTTTGCCGCTCTTTGATTTGTTGTAAATTAAGTATTCAGGTACAGTAAGACCCCGTCTAACGCGAGAGATATGTTCCAATAAATTCCTGCGCTTCGTATAGCGCAGGAATTTATTGGAACACAAGGTCATCTTAATACGTAGATAATAGGCAAGAGTGGAATAGATCCGAGAATAAGAAAATTTGTTTGTTTTTTTTTTTTGTTTAATTTTGTAACATTTATTCTTAAATACTTTTTCAGCACATTAGTTATAGATTTATTAATTGCTAATATCGATTTTTGTTCACAAAACATTTATAAAAATCAAATAAAAGTTCAAGTAAGAAGTTATGTTTGTGATGAAGGTTCCTCATGTGACATAATATTTTATTTTTGTGGAGAAGTCATCTAATGTTGTTTGCCTTTTTCTGTTTCGTTCAGCAACCTGTTGTTGATAGCAAGATATTGCATCAATGACACTTTATCTTGCCTTTGAACTTCTATCAACATTTGAATCATTTTGTATAAATTGATCCATAATTTATGTTATAGTGGCTAAACTGTTTTTTTAGAAACCGCGTAATACTGAAACTGCGTTAAGCGAGGTCTTACTGTATAATATTCTCTTTCCAACAGCTAGTTTAATTCCAATGAGGTGTAAATATGGAGTGATAGCTGGACTGTGCGAGCGAAAATAACGACAATTACGATAGCTATTTCGTCTTTATCCAGTAACATACAGCAAGACGGGCCAGAAAGAGACATACATATATCGTGTTTATCGCCTTCTCTTTTCTGTCGGTTTGTATACACAGCAGTACACTGGTGCTCCAAGAAAAGAGATAGCGATAAATGCGGTAGCCATTCCGTCTTTGTTTAACAACATACAAAACTGGCCAGAAAGAGACATACGTCCGATGAAAAAATGGAATCCTTATAGGATCATGCTTGTCTGTCTGTCGGTCACAGGCCACAGTTTATTTTCTCCAAATCTACTGGCCGAAAAAAGTCGAAATGTGGTACATATTACATAGAGTTAAATTACCCAATCACGGATGTATAGCGTAAATAAACGAATGCCGATTTTGGGGGTTAATTTTGGAGATTAATTTGTAAATTAGAAAGAAATTCAAGTGCATTATGTAACGTATCAAATTAAAGGGCTCGTTATGAGAAATATAACTATATTTTGACTTTATTTCTTTTTTGTCCTTGGTAATTAATATAAAAATGATTTTTCGGGAAAAAGGACTTTATTTATAAGTAAAACACTTAATATTTTATTTTCAGCGACGTTTCGTTCCTTGTTTGGAACTTTATCAAGCTTTAATAACTATTATTAAATTAATAACTATTATTAAAGCTTGATAAAGTTCCAAACAAGGAACGAAACGTCGCTGAAAATAAAATATTAAGTGTTTTACTTATAAATAAAGTCCTTTTTCCCGAAAAATCATTTTTATAACTATATTTTGTTTGTAAAATGCATAGTTTAAAAGATATTAAAGAAAACATACTAAAATCGAGAATTCCCCCCTTATCTTCGAAACTACTGAGCCGAATATTTTGGGAAAAATAGGACCTCACTCGTAGTTTACAGGAAAACCTAAACGAAAATCGTAAGTTCTCACGGAATGGTACGGAACCCTCTCCACGCGAGTCCGGCTCGCACTTGACCGGTATTTTATTTTTTTGTCAACATTAATTAGACAGTGTTCGCTAAACACATTTTATTAAGAATTATAGAAAAGTTATAAAACAAGAAATTTGCTTTAAAATAAAATTAATCCGTTATCTGTGTCAACATGGCGGTTCCTTTTAATATCCAATAGCTCTGAGGCTCCAGAGATGGTAATAAAACGACCATTACAAAATTCGTGCTATGTCCGGTAGTGTTTAACACTCCCGCACGAATCGATGTTTTGTACAGCGGAGATTGGTACCGTGGATCATCGTCCGGCATTGTGACCGTAGGTTCCAAAAGCATTACAGGAACTGTGGGGTTTATTTCACCTGCGTTAAGAAATTAAACTGTAATGAACTGTTGGAAAAAATCGAAGGCGCAATAACAACAGAAGCACCCATCGATGTACACTTCTGGACGGCGCGTTCAGAAGTGTACATCGATGGGTGCTTCTGAGAACATTTTTAACACCGCCTAAGGCGCTTAGGCGGTGTTAAAAATGTTCTCAGTAGCGGTATTTTTGCCTATGGGCAAACATCTTGTGGGGGGAAGTCTATATAATAATATTTTCTTGGTAAATTTCGGAATATGTATTAAAAAAAATCGAACTTTCGAAAAAAATTCAAAATGTCTAAAAAAATTCAAAATTTAAAAAAAATTGTATTTTTTGAAAAAAATTCAAACTTTTGAAAAAATTCATCTTTAAAGTTCAATTCCAAAATATGTAATAATAGAAATTAGTTTCACGGGTAATTGGAATAAAAAATCAATTTAAACACTTATTGATTGCAACGTTTCGTCTTTATTAAATCAAGACTTTTTCAAGCTCTGGAAAAAATTGTTTCTTTTTAGTAAATTATTTAATCCATAAGGTTTTATATTTTTATTATATGATTGTTAATTTTTGTAAAAAAAAAATTTTCCAGAGCTTGAAAAAGTCTTGATTTAATAAAGACGAAACGTTGCAATCAATAAGTGTTTAAATTGATTTTTTATTCCAATTACCCGTGAAACTAATTTCTACTTTTGAAAAAAGTTCGAAATTAAAAAAAAATTTAAATGAAAAGCTCAAAATTTCGAATTTTGTTAACATTAAATTTTTTTATTTTTTGGTTGGATTTTGTGGGGACCAGGAAGTATAGGCACGTGCCCATACTTCCTGGTCGTCCCCCAAAAGAAAACGACAGACCGATGGTGTGGTCAATCTCTATCTCACTCAAAATATGACAACCTGGTAGAGAAAAGGATAAAGACGACCACGCGCTATTTTATCCTTCTCACTCAGTGAACCGGGAAAACAACTTCAATATAATATTGCGAACGCGTGTCCAGGAGTAAAAGTTTTTGATTGTGAACTCACTGAACTTCACCACTGGACGTCAATCACAAAACATTGCGTGATGTCATCGAGCGACCGCGCGAAATAATTTGCGCACATTTAGAACAAATTCAAAATTGCCGGGCATGCGCACTGTTGCGGTGTAAATATTCCGTTTGTCCGGTAGTTTTTGTTTTCGACGTTATGTGAATAAATTGTCAAAATTTTAGTAGCAACAAGTTAAACCTTGTGACGTGTTTACAAAATATTACGTAAACGTTATTATAAAGAACGTTGATTCGTTTGTAATGGGATAACCAGTTGTATTCTTTTATTCCGACTGAAAGGTCATAATTTGTGCTAATAAACAATTTATAATTTAAAATAACACTTTCCATTATAATTTTGTATTCGTTACGTCTTACGGTGTTTGGCAGTTTTGATCAGTGATTTCTTGAACCTATTTAGTAAGTTTGGTGTTTGTGGAAACTTCTACACGTAAAAATGTGAAACTGTGTCGTGACCAGATATCAAATGTACGAGTACATTATTTTCGGTAAGTTCATTTAATTGTATTTTAATTTAATTACTATTTACAGTTTTAAACAGAAAAGTTGTGATTGATTATTATCATTATAAAACCGCGTCTAATGAATAGCATTCCACTTATGGGTGAAGTTCAGTGAACCTAGTCGCTTCGTTCTCTTAGTCAATAGCGTTTTTACTAAAAATTCATTTGTATTTAATTTTGTCCTATGTTAGCGACTACGAACTATTGAACAATAGTGACAGTTTTACTTATAGTATTTCGTCAAGTCTGCGTTTTTGTGGGGTCATTAAGGGTATTATCCTGAACATAAAAACCGCAGTTTTGCAGCTGAGATCGGGGACAATACGTGGGTGGACTGGGTCAAAGATGTTAAACTGGAGGTGTCAATATATTTCCCCAAAATTGATTTTTTCAAATTTTGCAGTTTATCTGTCTAGGAATATGAAAAAATCAGTCTGGCGGCTCGTGCTTGGCGAAAAGTCTGTCTGGCAGGCCGACGAAAGTGTTATTAAGATAAAAATTATGGAAGTTTTACTTTGTCATAATATCTCTACGACAATGCATTTTCTCATTTATATCAGAAAAAATAATAAGTAATTAATCATAAAAAAAAATAATTAATCATACTTTTAAATTTAATTAAACTATCAAAACAAATTTTGAAATTATGCACAGCAATTCAGCCAAAACAAACGTGAAAAGAGAACTGTCACCAGGCTCGTCTTTAATCTATTGGAGGCCCTGGGCACTTTAGGATAATAAGACCCCTGTGAATATCACAGAGGGCTATTGGCAAGACTAAGATAACCATGACTTGATCAATTAAAATTATAACGTCAAAAAGTAGTCGAAAATAAGATTTTAAAAACAAGGAACGAAACGTCGCTGTAAATAAAAAATTAAGTGTTTACTTAAAAAAAGTCCTTTTTCCCGAAAAATCATTTTTATATTAATTACCAAGGACAAAAAAGAAATAAAGTCAATAAGATTTTAAAATTCGATTACTCGAAAACTAAGCGAGATATCGAAAAATTGTATTCGTTTTTTTATCAGGACGTCAAGGTTTATCAGAATACGTCGTCAATAGGTGGCGCCACGGTTATCGTAGTATCCCCGGACTATTTTATTAAAACAGGCAAAACGAGAATATAGACAAAATTTCAGATTGATTCAAGTGATAAATAATTATGTAATTATAATACAATCTGGAAAAGTAACTCTTTTAGCATTCACTTATACATGTTCATAAATCTGTGTTGATCTGTCAGGAACTAGGAGGCCCCATCGATCGCGGGACCCTGGGCACTTGCCCAGAGTGCCCAGTGGAAAAGAGGGCCCTGACTGTCACTACTCAGTGTTTATTTTGGATGAATTGCTGCGCAAAATTATTAATTTCAATATTTGTTTGGATAGTTTAATTAAATTTAAAAATATGATTAATAGTTATTTTAACGAACTGCTCGAATTGTCGTGAGAATAGGGAATCATCAGTTCGTGTATGTCGTTCGACAATTAACTGCTCAATCAGTCCGTGGACAGCCGGCCTAATCAGACATTTAAATTTTTTACTGAATAGATATTCTAACCTGGTTTTGGATCAGTGAGCATACTGTTTTGAAAATCCCAGCGTGCCGCGTCAAAAAACAATCCATGAATATAAAATCCATCTTCTGGTTCTGGTAGGTCACTGCACAGATTGATTTCCTAGATAAATAAAATAGAACAGAAAATGTATGAAATGAAAAATTTTCAAAATAAATCAGGTATCGAATGATAGATATCTCCCTATTTATTAACTAATTATTCAAGAAAAAAAATTGACCCAATTTTAAAAGTCTACGTAGTAATATATAAACTTCTATTTAATTCATGATCAGTTCACATCTAAACAAATAAATAAATAATAATAATGCCACGGTTATTATCTAATTATATCTATAGCCATAAAAGATGAGAATCATTATCATAAAATTCTCAACGTGTATTGAATTTGAGCGAATTCTATTGCTTTTAATTGTGAATGTTCAAAAATCGAAGAAAAAACAAAATTGCCAAAAAACAAAAAAAAAAAATTCTGTTGACTAATCTAAAAATTGTCTGAAAATTTCATTAAAATCGATCCAGTCGTTTTGGAGTTCATGGGGTTTTACCATTTAACTTTTTTTACACAAATCTGCAAAATACTGGAGACATTACATAATTTAGGTGCTAAATATGTTATTTTTGATTACCGGCGGTTTTCCTCCCGTATATGTCGCTCTGATCTCTTCTTGAGTAATTATTTTATTATGTATCACAAAATCAAAGGACAGAGTATCAATTGGTACATTATATTTTCTTGCGTACGTTTGTTTCGTCCCAGATAGAAAACCAGTAGTAAAAAAGAAACCAGATAGCCAAAACGAATTTGGCGGTCCAAAATGTAACCAGTTCTAAAATGTACCACAAACAATATTACATTATTTATTTATACCAATAAGTATAAAAATGCCTCGGTAGTCGTGGGACATGGAATCATGGGCAGACTTGTGGTTGCCATTTTGTAAGTTCTTGCCCGATTTCTTTGATTCTAGTCTCAAACAATAGACCCGTTGACGTTCTGCATAGTATTTGCCGGTTTTCGGTTTGAAATTTGTGGTTCGATTTTTAGGTCGAGGCATTTTAAATTTTTAAGTTCAAATGTTATTATTTTCTGTGAGTGCTTCTGGTACTCGGAATTGGAGAGATTTAGTTCTGAAGAGCACAACGCACCTTGTATTTTTGCGATCGGACTTTTAGTTTCCGAGATATTTAAGTTTTGGTGGAGCAATTTAGAAATTTTCAGCGCAAAAACATCCTTACGCAGACAAAACCTAGAGGCGACTGCAGTCAGTTGTCAAAATTCTCAGTACTATTGGTAGAAAGGGACCGAGTGACTCGATCGCCTGACACCTGGTCGGCTGGGATTGGTTGAACGGTTCGTGAGATAGTGGTATACCGAAAGTGCATTTGAAACACAACGGTTGATTTTCGTGCCTATGAATTCCATGTCAAAACTGTTTTTCGTTTTAAATGGGACAAAAAGCATGATTTAGTGCGTTTTTCGTTTTATGAAAATATGTACAGTAATACCCCGCAAGTTACGCGATAGGTTGACCCATGGTGGAAATATTACAATATTTCCGCCATGCTAAATATTATATTTTGTACGTACTGTGGTGAAATTCAGTCTCATATCTAAATCATAGATCCAGCTTCCGAGAGATTTTAGTGACGGATAAGCCTTTGCTGACCACAATTTAGGAACTTGATTATTCATAAATGCTGTAAAAACTTCTTCCAACTGATCTGACATCACTACTAATCCTTTTATTGCTTTCTGTAAATTGGCTATTGATGAATGTATCAATTTTAATATCTTGTTGTATCTTTCCACTTCTTGAATAAGTACAGTAGTTAATGACGGCAGCATGCCTTTATCGTCAATCTAAAATAATAAAACAATTTCGTAAGCAAAAAAAAAAAAAAAAGAATGGTGCCTGTACGCGGAGGTGAAGTTATACTTCTTCGGCGTGATAACGATAATTGATATTCACATTTTCGTTAAAGATGTACATTGATAAAATAAAATACCGTTGAATTCATAATTAAAATAAAATACAAGTATTGATGTTATTTAAATGTCAAAAGTTGTTAACAACACTATAGCTTTTAAGAAGTACCGTCCGATGTCACTAGTATAACCTACTTTGTTGTTTTATGAAATAACTTTTTTGAAATTGTCAGAAAAAATGAGACGTGTCATCTGTGAATATAAAGTAAAACTATACTGAATCGAAGAGTCAACTTTTATCGACGATTTCAACATTGCCGATACACGTAGTACATGGTGTCTCATGTTCGCTTCCATAACAGATCATTCTGCGTGCGCAAGTTCCGTAACAGAGAAAATTTTACCCTCTATAACAATGCCAAGTTTTGTTTCAAATACTGTACCATTTTTTATTCAATCATTTTATTTTAGTTTGCCCTTATTATATAAAGTTTTAAAACTTTACGTAATAAACTGGCATTGCTACATAAAATTTAGTCTTTTCATAAATCTTTCTGTTTTTTGAAGTCAGTCAGTCTTTGCCACCAGCTCAAATAATTATTAACAAATCGTAAAATAAACTAATATTCAAAGTAATTTTTGTTAAGATCCAGTCATCTATACAAAGACTTCTGAATAAGTATAATTTCTACGCTAAAGTTATAATTAATATTAAAACCTAACAATCATCGCTGTATTAAAATTTAAAAATTAAAACTAAAAGACTGATCGACGAAATCGAAAATTATAAAAGAATAATTATTTATTTAAAATCAAAATTTTATATTGTAAAATTTTTTAAGTTTTGTAAAATATTAATATCATAAAATATTATGTCATTTTGAAATAAAATATCTAATTGCATAATAACCATAAAACGTTGATTCATTTATCAAAATTAAAACATAAAATCAAATATAAAATTTCTAAATAACATTTAAATAAAATAAATTAAAAAAAAAAAACATTTTATTATCTAATTACATTAATTAAATTTGTGACTCGTTCTTTTAATCATTTCACGCTTCCACACACACCAAAGAACGGTACACGTCACATGATAGCAGAGAACGGTACGCAAAAAAATTATAACTTCAAAAATATTCGTTCAGAAATTATAATTTACTAGCCACTTCCCGTGGCTCCGCCCGCGATTGTAATGATACACGACGACAACAACAGTAGTAGAATCTTCATCAAGACCTAACAGCTACATTTTCAATTCATAGAAACTGTATTTTAAAAATTAGTGTGTTAATCATTGACACCACTGTACTTCCCCACACCTTAGAAGACTAAATGATGATGATTTTAGTATCTCTACTCAACAAAAGAAACATGTCTGCCAAATTTCAAGTCTGGAGGGCTAATTGTTCCGGAAGGTATCGTGATGACCTGTCAGTGACATTCATACCTTATTTCACCCTCTTTAAGTTTTTATTTTGAGAAAGATAGCCTATGTCCTTCTTTAGGATGCAATCAAATTTTATCGAAATCTATTCAGCGGTTTAGGCGTGAAAGCGTAACAAACAAACTCACATTCGCATTTATAATATTAGTTAGGATAATTGAATTCAAATTACGCGCCTGCATTAAATCCGGATTTATTTCGTCAGGATTTATGAACTTCATAATACGTTGCACAATCGCTTGACTCAATTCAAAGACAATTTCGTCACTTGATTTTCCTCCTCCTCCACTTTCGACTCGAGGTTGACCTTCCATAATAGTAACAAGTACAGCTTGTGTTTCTTTGATCTAAATCCAAACATTTTTTCGTTTATTTATAGCGACCCGGTTCGGTCCTGGCAGCACTAATTAGTGTATTTGCCATATGGCAACATACACTATTGGCGTCGGTCGGATGGCGGGACCTAGGGGTCGGACCAAAATTTCTCGACGTTTCATAACCTCCTAAACACTTTGCCACCATTTTTAAAAATGTTTATATATATATATGTATATATATATATATATATATATTTATATATATATATACGTATATATATATATATATAAATGTGTGCGGGCAATAACTTTCGAAAGAGTTAATTGATTTTAACGAAATTTGGTCCACGTGTTGAAATCCATCACCGCAAGAAGCCTATTTAAAATGGGCGTAATTGGGGCATTTTAAGGGTAGTTTTTAGGGGTTGAAAATGTTTTTGGGCCCCAAAATACCGAAAAAATTTTCAGAATCGTTTCAAAATTGACATTTAACCCTTTAGTAGTAATTAAAAGGTGTCCCTGAAATTTAAATAAAATCGGTCCGACAGGACCGGACTTACAAATTTTATGAAAACACTAGTTTACAAATAGTGAATTATTTACTGAAAGTTGTATATAATTTGGTATAGAGGTTCGATTTGTAATAATATTGCAATTAAGAAAAAAAATGTTATTTTAAGGGGTGTATTAAGGAGTAAAATTTAATTTTTTATTTTGCCCAAAAACCAACTTAAGCTCGCAAAATAAAGCCACACTGCCTGTATAAGCAAATACACTATATTGTCGGCAGGGTTTTGGCACTGCGACCAGGGTTTTTTACCTAATTATCTTTAGTCATAAAAGATGAGAATCATTATCATAAAATTCTCAACGTGTGTTGAATTTGCGCGAATTCAATGGCTTTTAATTGCGAATGTTCAAAAATCGAAGGAAAATCAAAATTGCCAAAAAACAAAAAAATCTGTTAGTTCGATCGGCTACTAAACTTCATAGGATCACCCGGTGACCTGAAAATTTCATCAAAATCGCTCCTGCTGTTTTGGAGTCCATAGATAACATACATTTTATAATATCTATAAAATATCTATTAAAAGTAAATGAAAAAGACCTGAAAAGCAATGTTAGCATTTTCATGCATTCCAAATATTTCCGGTTCTTCGATAATTGGTAAGGTTTCGATAAACTCTCGATATTCTTCTGTCAGTTTATATTCAGGACAATAATATACACCGGACCTGGAATAGATGTATCCTTTTTTTAATATTCCAGGTGAGTAATAACCTTTAAGAATCGTTTTTAAACAACGAAGATCCCACGAATCAGTCACACGCCCGCCATACGTGATTTCACCTAAAAATCAAATTAGTAAATTATTCACTACCCCCTACGGTATAGTTCGTAATACTAAATAAACAGCAGAATAGCAATCGTTTGCTGTAGGTATTTGTTAACAAACACCTATTGTTGCAATGCTATATAAGAAGAATAAATTATTTTCAAACAATTATCACCGTCGGGACTTAGAGAATAATCAAAGTTCAGTAATATCGTATGTAGTTTTTATACCCGTGATGTATTCTAATGCATCCCAAGGAATTTTGTCTGAAGTACAAAACATGTTCATATTTAGAAGGGCACATTCTCGGTCACTGTTGTTGAATTCGTAAATAATATTCCAGCCGAGGGGACCAAATTTCTTTCGTTCTTGTATAATGGCATGAAAGAAACAAATTCCAAAAATCATCTTTCGCCAACGAACACCCAGTTCTGCAAGTGAGAAATAGTCAAGATTAGTAGAATACTATCAACGACCCAAAAGATGGAACGTTACATTTTTTGATTATGCTGCGGCTTCTATGACCAAAGAAATGATTAATAATTACGGTGCGTAGTTTTGGAAATTAATCATTACATTTCCAGACATAGCTTTGAAGGTAAAAATATAAAAAAGCGGTATAATACGCGCCACGGTTCTAAAAGGTTCTGAAGTTAGTCACAAACAGCGCCGCAAATGCATATTTTAGAGCCGTCCTGGTTGTTTTGTGGGAAAGGAAGACTCCCACCACCTCCCAGTTATCGGCACAGAACGTACACTCGTCGTTGATTGGTTATCGCTGGTTGTCTTGTCACTTGTCGCTTTCCTGCTATAAAGTACAGTCCAGTACGCTATTGTTAAGTTGTTTCTTTGATTGTTAATTGATCAAGATGCCTAAAACAGTTTTGCATAGACAAGCACGAAAAATAATTTTTTGGATGACTTTATGCAAGGAATTAGACCTTTAAATTAAAGAAAAATTAAAAATAATAATATAGCGCGAGTTTGTAGTTTTTTTGAACCGACTTTACCTGCGCAAGCCTCCATTTGCATCTAACTTTTGAACCTTTCAGATCCATGGCGTGTACTATAATATTGTTAAAATAGTGACAAGGCAAGACGGGAGAGAGGGTGGAGGTAGTAGACCTTGAAACCTTTGTCTCAACTGTCAAATGTTCATTTTAATTGAAAAATCAAGCCAAGGGTTTCGAATGATGTAAGCAATCGAATCAACCAATCACAGACGTGACCACTTTTATAGCTTCTTACGCTCAACCCGTAGTACTCTACTAACCTTGACTATCAAGTACCCAAGATTAGTAGAATACTGTAAGGTTGGGTGTAGGGATTGCAATGCTGGATCCAGCAATCCAGTTGGATCCAGCGGTGAGGATCCGCAATCAGCTAAAAACAAGTAATTAACTGGGTCTGAGAAGGATTATGATAAGATATTAAAGAAAGAAATGGCACTTTATGAAACTGAGGGGTTAAGAGGTAGAAATCTAACTTTAATCTATGATTATTTGATGACTTTCATTCCAACCATAGAGGTAGAGAGAGCTTTTTCCGCAGGCGGGTATATTTGCAGTTCTTTAAGAAGTAGGCTGGGAGATAACGCCATCAATAACATTTCTTTTTTGAGATCTTACTTCAAAAAATGTAAAAAAAACTGTCTCATAATTGATTGGCTTTATTCTTTAAAAGACAAGTCAAGTCTTAAATTATATATTATACCTAATTTATATTAAAGGTTTGTTTCTAATAAGAGTTAACTAAACATTTTATAAGCAAGAAACGCAATTTTATTTCTAAAATTATTGAGACTACATAGTTTGTAAAATAAGTAAACAAATATTTTTTTCAGATATCTAGAATATCAATTTAGGTGATTTAAGACTGTATTGTGATAATTAATAATTATTATACTCTGAATACTCGTAACTATTACTTACTATTGGAGTATTTTACTAACGCCAAAAAAACGAGTATTTGATGTAAATGTAGATACATAGCTATTAAAGTTTCTAGAGTTAAAAATTGTTACATTTATTTGAAAAATCTATTAATACTGAATCCGTGCTGGATCCAGCTGGATTTGCTTTAATCCAGCATAAATCCAGCTGGATTGAAATTGCTGCTGGATTGCAATCCCTAGTTGGGTGTCAACATTGTTGAAAGAGTGGCTTGGCGAGACGGGATTGTCAAACGTTCATTGTTGAAAAATCAATTCAAGGGTTTCAAATGACGAAAGCAATCGATTCAACCAATCACTAAAGTGATTTATAGCCTCTTACGTACAACTTATAGTACTCTACTAGCCTTGAGAAATAGTAACAGTATTAAGAATGGTCTTTCAAATATACACAATCGTAGGTTCGTTGCACTCTTATCGGCTTTCACCAAAAATTTTTCTTTATCAGATTCATAGTATTGCGTCTAAAGATCCACACTCACTGAATCGGGTCGTACCGACTCGGCAAGATCGACAGTTTTGGGATACATGAAATTAAATGAATCCTCGTGCACTAGTGTGCGTCAGGGCCGGAAGGGCCCGGGTGGCTCCCTACAAACCTGGGGCCCGAGACTGGATAATGGTAGATGGGATATTTTTCTATCTCATTTCTCTTTAATGTATGAAGGAACTATCTGATCTAGTTTACATTTAGGTCACAAGAGCTGAGACCTAGCCTGCATTGGCCCCCTATCCTACCTACCGCCTGGCTTGCGGCAAGCCCCGCAAACCTATAAGCGTTACAGCGTTTTCGGAACGGCTTAATTTTAATCATTCGAGCTGAAATTTTCAGAGAATCATTTTTTCAATGTAAAGAACCCTTTTAAAGGTAAGCATGTGACAATTTCCAACTTGTCAAAATAAGGGCCAGTCTATTAGACTGACTCTTATTTGTATAAGCCAATTTTTTTTTCAAATTTTTTGAGTTGCTACCTCCTGGAATGGTTCTATATATTGAAAAAATGATTAGCTTAAAATTTCAGCTTAATTTATGCAGTTTAACCCGTACCGAAAACGCAGAGAGTTTTAAAAATACGTTACGTAGAAAGCAAATTTCGAAACTACTTAACTTTGTGCTTAGGGTATAAAAAATTAACTTTTCCTATGGATCTGGACAAATCAATTCTCCTCTTAAACACATCTTAGGACTTCTTTAAGATAGAAATTGGTTGGTGTTAAGTCATAGACAAAGTTACGCACTCGCACTACGGAACGTAATGCTCCGTGTGGGGCCCGCGCAGGCTGGGGCCCGGCTGGCAATCGCCACCTCGACTATATGTCGTGCCGATCCGTTCCAGTAGGCGTGGGCCTTTACCGAAGAGCCAGTATGGATTTAAAACTCATGTGGAATACTTACGATGCTTTTCGAAAAATTCTTCCGACATTTCAATAAACGCTCTTTTGATATTTGCTTTCAGCCCTTTGGGCGGCTCATTTGTCACTTTGACCGAATTCTGAAGTACAGACACTGGGAATGTTTTAGATGGCATTGAACTCAAATATAAACGAAATTCATCGTTAACATCTCCTGGTTCATCCGCGATATGATGAATAGTTCGTTCCATGGCCAACATCCAGGAGGTCGCCAAATGGCAATTCTAAAAAAATAAGTGACAAATATAATAATAATAATAATAATAATAATAACTCTCGACAGACTAAGTTGATTTAAACGAAATTTAGGGCTGCACGCTGGAATCTATCACCTCACGAAGCCTATTTAAAATTAGCCTAATCGGACTATTTTAAGAGGTGTATATACGGGTTGAAAACTGTTTTGGGACCCAAAAATACCGAAAATATTCTCAGAATTGATTCAAAATTGAAATTTAGCGTTTTAGTACAGGATCGGACTTACAAATTTTACGAAAACGTTTAAGTATAGAGAATTGTACGTACTGAAGGCTATAGGTATTTAATTTTGTGCAGATGATATTGAAATTAAGAAAAAATGTTATTTTAAGGAGTGTATTAAGGAGATAATTTTTTTATATTCTCCTAAAACAAACAAATTCATATAATAAAGTCACACTGTCTATATTATCAAATACGCTATAATATTGTCGGCAGGGCTTTGGCACTGCGACCCGAGTTGTTAGTGTATTTGCCATATGGCAACATACACTATTGGCGTTGGTCGGATGGCGGGACCTAGGGGTCGGACCGAAATTTCTCGCCGTTTCATAACCTCCTAAACACTTTGGCACCATTTTTAAAAATGTTTATATATATATATATATATATATATATATATATATATATATATATATGTGTGTGTACGCGCGATAACTTTCGAAAGAGTTAATTGATTTCAACGAAATTTGGGCCACGTGTTGGAATCCATCACCGCAAGAAGCCTATTTAAAATGGGCCTAATCGGGCTATTTTAAGGGTAGTTTTTAGGGGTTGAAAAATGTTTTTGGGCCTCAAAATACCGAAAAAATTCTCCGAATCGTTTCAAAATTGAAATTTAACCATCTGGTAGTAATTAAAAAGTGTCCCCAAAATTTTAATAAAATCGGCCCGACAGGACCGGATTTACAAATTTTATGAAAACACTAGTTTGCAGGTAGTGAGTTATTTATTGAAGGGTGTATTTAATTCGGTGTAGACGTTAGATTGATAAAAATATTACAATTAAGAAAAAAAATGTTATTTTAAGGGGCGTATTAAGGGGTTAAATTTTTTATTTTGCCCAAAAACAAACTTAATTTCACATAATAAAAGTATAAAACTACACGGCCCTATACAAGCAAATACACTATATTGTCGGCAGGGTTTTGGCACTGCGACCTGGGTTTTTTTTTATATTCTCCAAAAACAAACAAATTCATATAATAAAGTCACACTGTCTATATTATCAAATACGCTATAATATTGTCGGCAGGGTTTTGGCACTGCAACCCGAGTTGTTATTTGTTACGATTAATGAATAAATTAATAGATATACATAAATTGCTGACCTGCAAAAACACCCATTCACCATTTTGAGTTCCACTCTCCAACATTTTTTCAGCAATGGGCCCTTGACCTTGACCGAGCGATATAGAACGGATTTTTTCCATTTTCCCCATATCGGCTGCAAATCTCTGAAACGCAGCAAATGGATCAGAGCCTGCGCTTAATACAAACACCAGCGGAATCACTTTTGACGTCCCTTGATACCTTGATTAAAAAAAACAAAGTTCATTTTTTTAAATTTTTCATGCCTGAATTTTTAATTTTTGTGTTTATTCCGGCCCATTTCGAGCTCTGGTACGAGCACTTACAACAAATGAAGACTAACTTCAGGGCTTTCGATAAAAGGCTGACCAAGTTTTATTTTAACAAATTCTGTTATTGCAAAAACGAGTTTCTCTTCTTGTAGCGATTTTAAAATCATCATTTTTTCAAATTCGTTCAATGACTCATTCCAATTTTTTTCAGATTCCACCTCATTGTCATTATCAACGTTGATTTTCTGCAAAATTTTGTGTTTAAGTAGGTTTTAAAAATAAATAATTTAATTAAGATGACTGTTTACCAGCTGTTCAGTATACCCCCTTTTTCATCCGCATCTTACGAATAGTATATTACTTTACAAGAGCAGGAATTTCAATTTTCTGCCCTTGTGGTGTATACTATTTTTCTTTATACCCGGTCGAGAGTACGTACTTTCAGCATTATATAAAAAGACTGATAACTTTCAAGTGAGCAATTTTGAGGTTATACGCAATAACAGCTGTTAGCTACCACTATCAGTGTGCACGAGAAAACTCATTCGCTCCGCTGTTATTTTCTTTCGGCTCGCTGTTCTAGATGGCGTCCGATAATTTCCAGCCGAGCCAAATTTTGTGTTAATATTTACTATTTAATATTTATTGAAGTAAATATATGTATTGTTAAATATCTAAATTTTATTAATGTTATGGTTAACTAGTTAAAGGTATTATTTCAATTCTATTAAAAAAAAAATTGTAATTATTTCATTAACTAATTTATTTTTTAATTATTTCAGTTTTGCCCGAAGAAGTTAAAAAGATTTAACGAAACGTCGCAAATTTTTTAATTTAGTTTATCTATATTAAAATTGGATTGTCCAATTTCCCGTGAAAAAATAAAAAACTTATTAATTATAATGGACGTGAACAATATTGAGAAGTACGTAGGTACGTTTGACCGGGTAGAAAATGAATTTTGCGACCACAGTTCGAAATTTCTCGAGAGATTTCACGATCAGAGGGATCAATCACCTTAAATATTTTTTAGAACATAACTGAAACAACGTACTTGTTCAAAATTTCCAATTTTTAATCGAATTATTTTTGGACTATCTTTACAAAGTCCTTTAAATTGTGGAAAGGTTTGCTCTAAGTAACTAACATTTTGCCACATAGCGTCAGTTAAAAATGGATTAGCAGGTTTTTTGGCAGTTTTAGTTCCAACAGCTCCACGCAACAAAAAATTCCACTCGACATCTTTTATTATTTGCGCTTGCCTCAAGATATCAATGCATAATAAGAAACTGAACACTAATTTGTGTCTCTCAAAAAGACCTCGAGAAATGTTCGTGTACACTGCCAAAGTTATTTCGTAGTACAGTATTTCCAAACGGGTTTGTAAATCAGGATTCTTCTGACTTGTGTCGATAACTGTATTGAATACCTATTAAAGAACAAAACTACAGACAATAAACATTTATTTAAAAAAAAAGCGTTTAAGGCTGTCGGAACGCTCTGAATTTAAGCCAAAAATAGAGCTTCGGCTGTCAACTGATTGTAGACTTATTCGTCAACATTTTGCAAAGATTCTTTCACTATAAGGAAGATAAAGGACAAATCTAGGTCTCTAATGGACTACGTTTGTAATTTATGTACGATTTACTAGAAAAAAATTGGCATTAATTGTGCTAAAAAAACACGTTTTCAATGTCACACTATAACCTTATTCGTATTTATTTCACAAAACTGTTCCATCACAAGCCTAAAGTGACTCTTCCTTTTTCGGAAAAGTTTTTTAAATCTTCAAAATATTTCCAAAAATTAGAGTAATCAGTTGACAGCGGCACCCTTGCAAAAATTTTTTTTAGCCTCGTAGTTGGCACCAGCCAAAAATTGAAACGTGCGGATGATTAGAGCGAGACAGAGCTAAAGAAGGTCACACCCACAATATGTCTTTTGCCTACCTCGCCCCTTACCGCTGGGTCTCAGTACAAACAAAATTCAGAGCGTTCCGACAGCCTTAAGACATTCTGTCCGATGTCGCTAGTATAACCTACTTTGTTGTTTTATGAAATAACTATTTTGACGTTATCAGAGACAACTTCCGCAATATATTCATTGCATGCTGCCTACGCAACTTCCATAACAGAAAATTTTACCTTCAATGCGTCAAAAGAAATATAACTTCAAAAAGCTTTACGGTTCATATAAATTTAGACTCCGTTGTGTGTCTGTCTGTCTATCCGTCTGTAGCTATCCTACTGTGATTGTTGATAATATTTGTGCTTTTTAACTTTTTTTTTGTGTTTTATAGAGGTTCGGTTATTGATTATAGTACGCGCTATGGATCTGAAAGGCTCGGAAACTAGATGAAAAGGGAGGCTTGCGCAGGTACAGTCGTTTGAAAAACTACAGACTCGCGCTATATTATTAGTGTATTTGCCATATGGCAACATACACTATTGGCGTCGGTCGGATGGCGGGACCTAGGGGTCGGACCAAAATTTCTCGACGTTTCATAACTTCCTAAACACTTTGGCACCATTATGTATATACAGGGTGTCTCAACCGACGTTGGCTAACATGGGTAACTTTGTTATTAGTGGAGATAGAAAGTCGGTTAAATGAACAAAGTAGTGCAGAAAATTGGGCTCATTAACGTCCCGTCGAAAAAACAATTGAATTTTGACACCCTATGAATTTATTCAGAAAATAGTGAAAATTGCCATTTATGAAACCTGGATATAACTTTTTTATTTATGAAGATATTTGAAAATTTCATTAACCATTCTTTGATAACTTTTTAAGGTTTTTTCAGTGGCGTAGGTTTATTTTTTTTATTTCCACTACATAATGAGATATTGACATGAACTTTGGTTTTTCTTATGGACGGCATTTTTGATTTTCAAATATTTTGTGTGTGTTTTTGGGCCCCAAAATACCGAAAAAGTTCTCAGAATCGTTTCAAAATTGACATTTAACCCTCCAGTAGTAATTAAAGTGTTCCTAAAATTGGCCCGACAGGCCCGGACTTACAAATTTTATGAAAACACTACTTTGCAGATAGTGAATTATTTACTGAAAGTTGTATATAATTTGGTATAGAAGTTCGATTGGTAATAATATTGCAATTAAGAAAATAAATGTTATTTTAAGGGGTGTATTAAGGAGTCAAATTTTTTATTTTGCCCAAAAACCAACTTAAGTTCGCATAATAAAGCCACCCTGCCTGTATAAGCAAATACACTATATTGTCGGCAGGGTTTTGGCACTGCGACCCGGTTTTTTTTAAATTTTTTTTAATCTAAAGGTCTAATTCCTTGTTAAAGTCATTCAAAAAATTATTTTTCGTGCTTGTTTATGTAAAACTGTATTAGGCATCTTGATCAATTAACAATCAAAGAAACAACTTAACAATAGCGTACTGGACTGTACTTTATAGCAAGAAAACGACGAGCGTACGTTCTGTGCCGGTAACTGAGAGGTGGTGGGAGTCTTCCTTTCCCACAAAACAACCAGGACGGCTCTAAAATATGCATTTGCGACGCAGTTTGTGACTAACTTCAGAACCTTTTAGAACCGTGGCGAGTATTATACCTGATTAAAATATTTTAATGAGTATTGATACATAGGATCAATGTCAGCAAGCTGTGATACTACGAAATAAAGCACGGACCCCCTTGTAGCTACAGTACGATAGCCTTCACGAGCGATTGAAATTTTCTCTTCTGTCGCTTCTGCTTCTATTAGTCGCGCGGCAATGATTTCCGATGTTTCCTAAAAACAAAAACAAAACGTATAACTTTACCCAGATAAGTTCACAGGGAAAGTGAAACTTCTTAAAGTTATGAACTAGTTTCATTGATGCGTTATCCATTTTGCGTTATCAATATTCTTCTTATATTTCCTCGCCGTTGAATCGTTACCCCATTAATTTTGCATTACCGAGGTTTCTTTTATATTTCCCCGCCGTTGAATTATTTTCCCCTTTAACGTTACAGAAAGTTTCAAACAGATACGTTGCTAATGAAGTTTCACGTGAAAATCAATTTCAAAGATATACAGAATGTTGAAAACTACCCACGTATTCTGCCCTTTGGGCCAAGATAATTAGATTTTTAACATTAATAATATCACCTACTTTGCTTTCATTCAACGTATCAATTAGTTCCTCGTCATCTAAAATATTTCCTTCGGAAGCAAAGAGAAGTTTCAATATTTTGTCTTCAATAGCTTTCAGTTGCATTTTGTCATTATTTATTCTAACAATAAGATCAGTTCTCAGTGTTTCGAGGTCGGGTCTTTCTAATCGCGTTACATCGCTGAAATAAAAGAAAAAATAAATACAAGTGATGAACTGTAAAAAAACCTTCTATTGAAATGGTGAAAGTACCACTGGCGTTTTTTAAACGTTTTTAAATGTAGGATTAGAACATTATTAATAGACGGTTGTTTATACGATTCGAATTTTATATTTTAACTAATATTTTTATTGAGAATTTAATGTAATTAAATTTTTTTAACTTCCCGCTAGGAAAATTGAAAATTTTCAAAAATTGGGAAGTTATTGGTTTCACACCGATTTTCGAAATTTGAGGTTTTGTCAGATCTCGACGTTTTGAGATCCTAGGAAGCTATTCTGACGATTTTTAAAATGATGTCCGTATGACTGTGCTGTGTGTGTGTGTGTGTGTATGTAAACCTCTCGTAATTTTTGAACGGGTGAACCGATCGAAACGCGGATTGCGGCATCTGAAAGGAACTTGCTGAACTTAGATTTTCTGAAAATTGGAACTGATTCGGCCAGGTAGATTTTGAGAAATCTCAAAAATAAAGCTTTTTGGAAAGCAGTTTTTTTTTTAATATTTTGAAATATTTTTGAAACTGCTGTACCGATTAATTCCAAAATCTAATCAGCTCTATTCCTCATAAAATAATGTCAATCGACGCAAACCGCATCAAAATCGGTTAATCCGTTCGAGAAATATCATCGGAGAAAAATTCTGAAAAAAAAGTTTTTTCAAAATAACTTCTCAAATTATTGTTAGATTGATTTTTTTGTAATAGATAATTTTTTGTGCTTGAAAAACTACTTCGATTGCCGTAAACAGCATCTCGATCGGTTGATTTGTTCGAGAGATATCGTTGACAAAAAATTTCCAAAAAAGTGTTTTCTCAATATATCTTTCCAAATCTTTGTCAGAATTTTATAACGGTTTATAGTTTCAGAGTTTCGGAAATATTTTGATAATAAAAAAATCAGATGTTCTTTTGTTCCGAAGATCTATCAAAAAGAAATTAGTTAGGTAGCTAACAAGCATGCTTTTATTAATATTTACTTTAAATCATATTATGTAACCATGGAAACAAATACCATAATCGTAAACCGTTAACAGAAATTTTATTTTATTATAATAGAAAACAGTATCACGGGTAATTGGAATATTGTTTTTAAAATAAATCATTTTAAACTCAATGACTGTTTAAATTGATTTATTTTAAAAACAATATTCCAATAACCCGTGATACTGTTTTCTATTATAACATATATCTGGAATTGAACTTTAAAGATGAATTTTATTATAATATTTCAAATGTCAATATTTATGAAGTTGGAATGATCTTGTCGCCCAATTGGCTGGAATTTTTTAAAATAGCTTTTAACAAACACCGTAGGGGTAAGCCACATCTCAATAGATCGGAAACAGCGGGAAGTTCCAGGGATGGCCTGCAGGGTCAACCGTTTATCAGATTTTTTCTACAGTAAATGATACTGAAAATGTTTATCGGAATGGGCCTTTTACACAGTCACTGAATTTTTTTATGTTGTTGATAAGTGTATAATTTTAATCTTGTATATCGCTGACGTGTCAAATGGATGTAACTATTTCTCAACTGCCTTAATAAATATCTATCTATATAGGGAGGGAGGGTGCTTACCTCAGAATTGTCTGGTGTCCACATCAGAATGTTGGGTTACCAATCCAAAATTCTGGAGTGGACACTAAAAAAAGACATAGCAATTAACGTCCTAAAGGAACACGTAAAAAAAAGATTTTTGCCTAAACCTCTACAAACTAATCCAAGGACGGTTGTCATATCAGCTCAGTCAGATGTGAGCAGAGCTTTTCAACTATGCGGAGAATTAAGATGTGGCTGAAATCCATTCTGGGGGAACATTTTTAATTATACTTACGCTAAGAGTTGATCCTCCAAACCAGAAGGAGTGACGGTGAAATTTACAATTGTAACTTGTATGCAAATTTCTGGTAAATAATGAGGATTTGAAAGTTTTGTCGTTATATAAAAACGAAAATTATCGTCGTAATCCACATCCGTATCACCCAAACGAATTAGTTTACGTCCGCCCTAAAAAAATATTTGAAAAAAACGAACTAATAGTTATTAAATTTAAGATTTATATTATTACTTTGTACCGGAGCTGGGCAATGCTGAGAACTTAGTATGTAATAATGCTTAAAATTATAGTTTGTAAAACAGATGCTCAATGTTTGATGTTTAGAGCACTTGCATAAAGACTTGGTATTGTTGTAATTATTATTACCTGGATAAAGGTTTGCTTTGTCAGAACAGGACCCAAGGTTGGATCCAGTTTTTCCCCGATTTCCTCTAATAAGACAGGAATACCGATTCGAATGGCACTTTCTAAAATACGCATAAAATTACTATCTGTTAGTTTTACAATTTTTAGTTTGTTTGAGGATTCCATCTGTCTAATCCAACGATTTGCCTGTAAGAAAAAAAAATGTATTTAATATAATTATTCATTATAAAATTAGAAAATTGATTTGCTAGAATTTCAATCAAGTAAGTAGTGCTGGAACTTTGTGATGCGACATATAGGTATATAACAAATTGTTTTACAGATAGGTGAAATACCTGTTCTTGTGGATCTATCATTAGTGGCCATCTTCCTGCTTGCGTAACCATTATACCGTTTTCAGTTGAGACATTATCTCGAGGTAACCCACAAGTGTTCCATGTTCTAATTTCATACGGATCTGCCAGAACTGTGATTAAGCTGAAGATATAAAAATAGTCTTGAGATAATTTTTCTATATTATTTATAGCCCAGAATGCTCAAAAAGTAGGTCTAGACTGAAATGTTTGGAATGTTTTGAATTCAGGACTGTGTTAGAAGCTAAACATAATAAAAGTCCCCGGACTTTAGAGGAAAGCGGAGTGCAGGACGTCACAAAGACGGTTCTGTTTTTTAGTTTCTCGCTTATATCTCGAAAACGGTGACCCGTGCCTAAAAAGTGATTAGATTTAAAGCTAAAGCTGACAAATTTTCGTACAAGAAACTTCATATTTAATCTCTTCATATATCTAATAGTTTTCGAAATATCCGCCAAGGGCTCATCCATAAAATACATCACTCATCTAGGTTTCTAAGAACCTACGGCTTATTGAAAACTAATGGGGCGTCATTTTGTCAAAATTGTTGTAAAAATTAATTCAAAAAATTGTCAAAATTCACGAAAAAAATTGTCAAAATTCACCCAAAAAATTGTCAACCCTGTCCCATGATAATGATAATCATTAATATCAACTATTTTATACTATACAGGTGTTCATTGTTAATGAAAAAATATTAAAGTTATGATAAGTAATCAATTTGTGTGGGCCCTTGCCGCTTGGAGGTCTATTTCAAACACAGTCCTGTAGTCAAAAAATGTATTCCAAACATTTCCACCTAGACGCCTGTACTAATAATATTTTTTGCTCTATGAACATTATTAACTATTACTTAAATTAAAAAAAAATGAACCTGAATGATTGTGAAGATGGAATTTTGAGAGCTCTGCACTTGGCAACCCACATTACAGTTAATTCTTCACGATAACTACTTGTAAATGCTCCTAGATAGGCCACACACGCGGCGGCCACCAACACATCACCCATTACATTGTTTAACTCATTTTGAAACATCTAAAATTACACGAGCGATATTTTATTGCAAACAGAGCTTCATTATTGAAGCGAAGCTTCTATAGCGTCGATGTACGCTAGGCAGTAAACCGAACAAAAAGAGTCACCGTCACCGTTAACTCCCCCCTTCATTAGCGCGCGGCTACACATGCTTTATCGAAAAATTGCGAAGAAGCTTCGCTTCTGTCGGGTGTCTCCCGTTTCATTAAATATTAACCTCGACAGATTGTTCCCATCTAACTTGTTCGTCGCCCAGTGCCATGGTTAATCTTCCGGCGCGAATCATTCTAGCGTTCAGTAATTCCATAGCGTCTTCAAGTACTTGTTTTTCCGCCATACTTTCCATGAAAGATTCTTGCAAGCCAGCTAATTGGGCTTCTACATCAGCTAGTTGTTTCTGTTTCTGATGCAAAACATTCATCGTCTCGTTTAATTCTCGTTCAGCTTGTTCTTGCCTTGGAAATGATGAATTTTTATTAACATTTCTCTTAAAATCGAATCAATACAAGATGGCCGTCCTGTTTATCCAAATTTGACAATTTTCAACAGTGCACATTCAGAGCTAGGCAAACTACTTGACAAAAGTAGTTGAGTATAACTACTGACTACTTACGTAAAAAAGTAGTTAAACTACTTAGTAGTTAAACTACTTGTTCTTAAAAGTAGTTAAACTACTAACTTCTTTTTTAACTACTATAATAATAATAATAATATAAATCTCTTTATTTATGTCGTACAATCTGCACATATAATATGTGAAAATTGTTTTAAATAATAAAAACTTATATTTAATAACAATACGACGTTTCGGCCAAGATGTCAGCCTGTTTCAAATGAATATAAATCAAAAATTCTACAAAAAACAATTTACAAGCTAGAATATCCAAAAACGATATTTAAAAAACTATATAGGTATATTACTGTCAATTGCCATCAAGTTTTACATATTTTAATTTTTCTTTTTGACAGTCTAGGCTGTTAATTGTTTCTAACTTAATGCTATTTTTGTTTTCTTCAATGATTATTATTTTTTGTAGGATCTTTTATTTATATTCATTTGAAAAGGGCTGATATCATGGCCGAAACATGTTTTTATTAAATTTTGCAAATAGCAACGACGTGATTACCAGTTCCACGTTGTATTTCAAATTAAAACTCAAGCAACTCATATTTCATTATTTTAAAAAAAAGTCTGATCGTGTTCCAGAATCCAGAAAAATGCATAACGAATAAGAACTTGTTCTAACACGTCGGTTAAATATAATATACTAAAATATTTTTAAAAGTAGTTAAAATTCAAAATAAGTAGTTAGATTACAAAAAAGTAGTTAAACTACCTAAAGTAGTTAGAACTAAGTAGTTAACTACATTTTTAACTACTTTTTGTGATTACTTGATAGATATTCAAAATAATAGAGTACGATTACTATGTGGAAAAAAGTAGTTAGAGTACAACTACTTTTCTAAAAAAAGTAGTTAACTACTTTTGTAGTTAACTACTGCCCAGCTCTGTGCACATTATACATAAACAAATAATGTAAACCAAATGTTTCGTTCTCATATCCTTCGTCTTAATTGCAAACAAGAGTTTAATAGTATATTCCATCACAAGAGCAGAAAGTTGAAATTCCTGCACTGCGCGACATGATTGCCTGAGGCATAATGTAATAATAACAGGAACTAGAAATACACCAGCGGATTTACTACCCGTCTCTCTTTATCAAGTCTAAGGGATTAGTGGGCGTGATTTAACTACAGATAGCTGTATAAAAAGCTGTTTAAAATTACATTGGAAAAATACACACTTTTAGATTTTTTTTCTGGTAGAAATAACTTCTGAGAAATTCTCAAAAAGATGGTTTTATTGTTTATTTGTAACGAAGATTCCAATCCTAAAAAAATTGGGGGACGAGCTCATTAGAGGGAACTTTACGTACTTTTTTCGTTTGGGTTCCACAACTTTGTAAACTTTCGCATACGTATCAATGGCTCTGACCCACATGCATATAGACTTGCATACTTTTGAAACACCTGCAATGACCTCTGGTACAAAGTCTTTATGCGTGATGAAAGCGGCTAATTTTCGTAACGTGGAGTCTGGAATATGATCTTTGTCGTATTCTTGTAAACGCTTTAGAAAATTCACATCTGATAAAAGTGTTTTTGCGGACGCCCAGTCACCTCTTAAAAAGAGAAAAAAACGGTTACATAAAAAAGTGGATGCGTGTACTTATGTACTTACGCGCGTTTGAAGTTATACTTCTTTGGCGTGACAAGTTTAAGAATAATAAAAATAATAAAAAATTAACACTTTCAAATTTTTATTTTGGTTTTTATTTCTATGCTCAATCCATTGAGTAATCAAAGATACGATATTGTAAATTCCACTGGATGGCACTTAAAACGCCTATTGGTTGTAATTATAGAAGTTTAGTATATTATATAGTTTCCAGATGACAGAAAATGCATTGTTATCGTTCGTCTGTCATTTCAGTCTGAGCCTCTTACGACCAACTTCATTCTGTCGAATTTTCGGTAGCGCGGCTGACTTCATACTGTCGAATTCTCGTTAGCTGCGCGAGCACGACTTCCGTTGCCTGCTAAAATTTTACTTTTAACGCGCCAAAAGAAGTATAACTCCAAAAACGCAAACCAGTAAAGAATAAGAGTACCAAATAATATTCGCTTACTTTGTACCCATTAACAAACAAACAGATTCCATAACAAATGTCACTAATTTAGGTGGTTTTTGGAAAACTTTCAACTCATTAATGTCGTTTTTATTCAACGCTTCCAGCGCTTTTGTAGCTGCTTCCATTGCAGGCAATGCTGTATCCAAATCTCGTTGCGCGTCATCTGCTAAAGCTTGAGTTTCTGCCGCTTTTTCCTACACAATATCATCATAGTATAATAAATACGAAATGTTGACAAAAAAACATAATATTATGAAATAACCCATTCCGCCGCGACAATACAAGCAATCATGGCTTGGATTTAGTGGTTAAACTATAGTTCGGGAGTGAATATGTAGTGTGTTGCTGCGCGTTGAGTAGTCATGAAACTTGGTAAAACGGCACATCAACGTCTTAAAGCTCCTAGATTAGTAGATTTACCAAGTATCAGAATCCATTGTACCCATGTTATACCATGTGATATTATATAATTTGGATAATTTACGTATTTTTGAACATGAAAATGATTATCTGTGATCGATATATTTATTTTTGAACTTGTTATTATTTTTCCTTAGTTACGAAAACTGTTATATCCTTTAATAATTGAATTGTTTTAAATGGTGGACGACTGCGGCAGTCTGTCAAGCCTAGAGACTAAGTATTTCGCGAACAACTGCGCTATTAGTGTTCAAAAAATTAATTATCGTAAGCACTCGTTTTTGTGGAGACAAAAATTAAGAAAAAGCCTCTGTCGTTCACCTCCTATCTTATATTTCGTGGTGAAAAGATTCCAATGGTGACATTGTTTGAAAATGCATTTTTCTGATTTCGCATTGTAACAATTGGTATTCCATTGTTGCCAACTGTAGTTATAACCTACCAGGGCGACTGCTTCGTCTTCTTTAACAACAGTTCGTACTTGATCGGCTTGCGCTTGCTCTTTTGTTAAGAAAGCCATTAATTTCTCGACTGATTCAGACTTTTCGGCTAACTCAGGTTCCATCTTAACGAGTTCTTTTTTCATTTCGGCAACAATTGTATTTGTTTCATACAGTTTCTGTATATCATAAAATAAACAATATTTATAACCACAAACACAAGAGACACATTTGAAAAAAAAAGCTTACCGACAAACCATTTGCTATACGGTCTCTCATCAGAATAGTTTTTTCTTTCTTTTTTTCAAGCATTGCAGCAAATAGTTTCAGAAGCTCTAAGTAACTACTGGGAGTTGTATAATAATATCTTCGCATTTCTGCGTAAAAGCGTTCTGTCGTTTCTTCAACACTCTACAATGCAAAATAATAAAAATCTTACACAGTAGATGCTATGGGGACGTGACCATAGACCCCAATAATAAAAGGCTCAATTGAAACAAGCTCATTGGCCTCAAGGTTACTAGAAACTAAGGTTCGGCGTTAGCATTGTTGAAGGTATGTCTAGGCGAGACGCGGGAGAGGGCGGGGGAAGTAGGCTTGTGGAGTCTTTTTCCAAATAGTTGGGATAACAATAATTGAAAAACCAAGCCATGAACATCGGTGACGTAAGCAATCGACTCCCCCAGTCACAGACGTGATCGTGTTTATAAAGCCTTTTACGCCCAACTTTCTAGTATTTTAGTAACCTTGCATCGGCTTACCTATTAAACAATCTCATCGGCTTACTCATTAAACAAGCTTATTTTCGAAAAAAAATCATTTTTTTGAAAAGAATTAAAATGTTGAAAAAAAATTTAAACTTAAAATTTTTCATCGAGATTTCGATTTTTTTTTTTTGAAATTTCGAACTTTTTTCAAAAAATTAGATTTTTTACGAAAATTCAATTTGTTTTTCTATTTTGATTTTTTGGAAGAAATAATCTTGATAACTGATTAGACAATTAGTATTAGTTTTTTTAACTTACGGCATGTATCAAGTAACACATATCTGCTAACGGCTTAGTTAGGTTTTCACCTCCAATCGGCGCCAATGATCGGCTGGCTACTGACAACAGAGCTTCCTGTGGCCATTTCACAAACCAATCAATAGTACAACAATTAACCAAAGACGGAAACATGCGACAACGTCGTCTAAAATGATATCAATGATGTAATAATGCAACAGAAACACCCTAGGAATTTATCTAGAAAACACTGAAATTTGAAAACGGCTCATAACTGTTTTATTAGTGTATTTGCCATATGGCAACATACACTATTGGCATCGGTCGGATGGCGGGACCTAGGGGTCGGACCAAAATTTCTCGACGTTTCATAACCTCCTAAACACTTTGGCACCATTTTTAAAAATGTTTATATATGTATGTATATACAGGTAAGTTTTAAGTTGATGCTTTTTTTTTACAGCGTGTAAAAATCAAATAGACGAGCAAAACTCAAAAATAAGAGAGAAACCGCCTTTCGAAGCTTAAATAAATTTTATTAAATTTTCTTTAATTTTGAGGTCAGTCCTGGGGTTATATTATGTTCCTATGGAAATAAGTTGTTATTATCAAGTATTCACAGAAATTGTTCGAACAATTTCTGTGAATACTTGATAATAACAACTTATTTCCATAGTAACATAATATAACCCCAGGACCGACCTCAAAATTAAAGAAAATATAATAAAATTTAAACTTCGAAAGGCTGTTTCTCTCTTATTTTTGAGTTTTGATAAAAAAACTATTTGAAATATTTGCTCGTCTATTTGATTTTTACACGCTGTAAAAAAAAGCATCAACTTAAAACTCACCTGTATATATTTATATATATATATATATATATATATATATATATATATATTTATAGATATATATATATATTTATAAATTATAAATATTTTAGAGGAATTAGGATCAAAGAAATAAAAGACAAATTATTATTTCACAACGTTTCGTATTAATATTAATACTTCATCAGGTGATCTAAAATAAAATAACAAGACAATTTAACAATCAATAATAAAACAAATAAATAAATTATTGATTGTTAAATTGTCTTGTTATTTTATTTTAGATCACCTGATGAAGTATTAATATTAATACGAAACGTTGTGAAATAATAATTTGTCTTTTATTTCTTTGATCCTAATTCCTCTAAAATATTTATAATTTATTAACATCAAAAGGATCTGATTATACATTTTTCAAAATATATATTTATATATATATTTATATATATATGTGTGTGCGCACAATAACTTTCGAAGGAGCTAATTGATTTTAACGAAATTTGGGCCACGTGTTGAAATCCATCACCGCAAGAAGCCTATTTAAAATGGGCGTAATCGGGTCATTTTAAGGGTAGTTTTTAGGACTTGAAAAATGTTTTTGGGCCCCAAAATATCGAAAAAATTCTCAGAATCGTTTCAAAAT
Source organism: Venustoraphidia nigricollis (assembly GCA_034508555.1). NCBI lineage: Eukaryota > Metazoa > Arthropoda > Insecta > Raphidioptera > Raphidiidae > Venustoraphidia > Venustoraphidia nigricollis. Next base: position 2,299,980 of record JAVRKA010000030.1, read on the forward strand.
TGACGTTTAACCCTTTAGTAATAATTAAAAAGTGTCCCTAAAATTTTAATAAAATCGGCCCGACAGGACCGGACTTACAAATTTTATGAAAACACTACTTTGCAGATAGTGAATTATTTACTGAAAGTTGTATATAATTTCGTATAGAGGTTCGATTGATAATAATATTGCAATTAAGAAAAAAAATGTTATTTTAAGGGATGTATTAAGGAGTCAAATTTTTTATTTTGCCCAAAAACCAACTTAAGTTCACATAATAAAGCCACACTGCCTGTATAAGCAATAACACTATATTGTCGGCAGGGTTTTGGCACTGTGACCCGGGTTTTTATTTATTAATATATTTAAAAATTACTGTAACCATTTTCGAATAATTGTATACGGAACTTTTAAATGATGTTAGTAAAAATTATATTTGTTTTCGTCTGTCGGATCTATCGTTAATTTATTGAAAAATAATCAAAAATTGGTCACAACAAACCTAAATGCGTCACCCACAGGACTCATACATATAACTGTATGAAGATTGGACCTAACTCGACTGATGAAGAAATCATAGATTGCGTCACGGCTACCTGCGACACCCGCTTGTTTGGCTCCGTCACGAGATCCAGTAATTACTTTTTCGTATTCGTCGCTTTCAAATAAATTTGGTACGTCGCCTAAAAATCAGTTGTACAATTATACTTGTGAAGCACAGACCAGCACGCCCAGTATAGCACGGATAAAAAAAACCTGTTCGTGAAGATATCCATGTTATTTGACGGAGTGGCGCACATTAAACCAGCACCTGCAACCAGCAGCCACCAACGACCGCCTGCATTTTAAGTCTAATCATGTTGGATTGATTGTACTAGGTACATGTCGTTTGTGAACCCGCTCTAAAAGTGGCCGGTTTATGCTGGTTTAGTGTGCGACAGCATGCAGGTTTGTGCTGTGCTGGTCGTGCTGTTCCATGCTTGGTAGCTTGACACGTGTGCGTGGTCTATTATAGTAACAGTACGTATTTTATTTTTCACAATTTAAATCTTAGAATACTGTATCAGAACTGATTTTGTGTTTTTAAAACGTAAACTAAATCTTGCCGAATATATTTTATAGATTCCAATTACAATAGGAGTCTGTTAAATTAAATAAATAAACTTATAGCTTTTTATGTACCTGTATTTAATATGTTATTAATATCTTCTAAAAATTCTTCTTGAACAATTTGAGTGTCAGTAAACAAAAACACGGTATCTTCATTCTTACAACCAGCATTAAAATACATTTTTCGCAAATCTTCAAAAAACGAAGTGTGATCATAGTTTCTAGTCAGTTCTATTTGTGAACAGCTATAAACAGTAGTTTTAATTATTGAATATTCACCCTGTAGATAAGAACTTTTAGTCCCTTTCTTCAAATCTTTTACCGACCCACACACGGTGATGCAAAATTGTCACAATTGCGCATAGAATTCTAATGCACTCACGCAAATGTGATCGTTTTTGTACCAAATTGATGGCTCTAAACCAGTCTACATATGTTGATACAAAATTGTCACATTTGCAGCAGACTCAATGCAAGAGCGCAAATGTGACTGTTCGCCGACCCGTAACCGACCCACACACGGTGATGCAAAGTTGTCACATTTACACACAGAGCCAACGTACTCGCGTAAATGTGATCGTTTATGGTACAAAAATGATGGCTCTATAGGCAGGTGAACAATCACATTTGCGCGCATGCATTGACTGTAGTGCAAATGTGACAGTTTAGCATCACCGTGGGTAGGTCGGTGAACAATTACATTTACGAGCACGCATTAACTCAAGTGCAAATGTGATAACTTTGCATCACGTTTTTGTGAGTCGGTGATGGGTCGGCGTACAGTCCATTTGCGCGCATGCATTGACTCTTGTGTTATTGTGACAGTTTTGTATCAACATATGTGAGCTGGTTTAGTTTAGAGCCATCAGTTTTGTATAAAAAAAAAACCGTCACATTTGCGCAAGCGCATTGATTCAGTGCGCAAATGTCACAGTATCACCGTGTGTGAGTCGGTTTTAAGAATTATTGACATACATTATTCATTCATCTGTTTGACTGTTTTCATCTAATTTGCCTGAACTAACGATCACATTTGCGCAAGTGCATTGGGTCTGTGCGCAAATGTGACAGTATCACCGTGTGTGAGTCGGTTTTAGAAATTATTGACATATAATTGGTCTGTTTGACCGCATTTCGGCTAAATTGCCGGAACTAACGGTCACATTTGCGCAAGTGCATTGGCTCTGTACGCAAATGTGACAGTATCACCGTGCGTGGGTCGGTTTTAAGAATTATTGACATACATTATTAATTCGTCTGTTTGACCGTTTTTCGTCTAATCTGCCTGAACTAACGGTCACAGTTGCGCAAGTGCATTGGCTCTGTACGCAAATGTGACAGTATCACCGTGTGTGGGTCGGTTTTAAGAATTATTGATATACATTATTAATTCGTCTATTTGACCGTTTTTCGTCTAATCTGCCTGAACTAAATCATATTGATAAATAAATATTTTACCGATATCCATTTAAATGTGAGGCTAATCGTGTTAAACTTTGCTTGCCCATTCCACCGACTCCGACAAGAAGACCGTTGCCTCTTTCTGCTCTTAAAATACGCGCCAGTCGCGTTGAATGTTCTATTGCATCCATAAAGAATATTAGTCTCATATCCTTATTTGTCATTAAATTATAATCGTCCAAATATTCCTAACATGAAAATAGAAAAAACAACAACGATCATGTGCGGCCATACTCAAGGTCACTAGAAATTGGGCATTGTTGAAGGTGTGGCTAGGCGAGACGCGGGAGAGGGCGGGGAAAGTAGACTTGTGACGTCACTTGGAGTCTTTTTCCAAACAGTTGGGATAACGATAATTGAAAAAACAAGCCATGGCCATCGAAGCAATCGAATTAACCAATCACAGACGTGACCATGTTTATAGTCTCTTACGCCCAACCTTTTAGTATTCTAGTAACCTTGAGCCGAACTCGCGTGGAGAGGGTTCCGTACTATTCCGTTTTCCGTGAGACTTTAAAACATATAGAATTTTCGTTCATGTTTTACTATAAATTATGAGTGAGGCCCTATATTCTCTATTTATTTCATAATTTTAGGCTCAGTAGTTTCGGATACCAGGGGGGGGAATGTTCGTTTTTCATATATTTTCTTTAATATCTTTTAAACTATGCATCTTAAAGTTATAAAAAAATATATAGTTGCATTTCTCATAGCGAGGCCTTTCATTTGATGCAGTTGATTTTTTTAATTTTCTAATTTGTCCTCCAAAATAAACCCCCCAAAAACGGAATTCGTTTATTTACGCTGTACGTCCGTGATTGGGTCATCAATAACTCTATAGGTATATGCAGCAAATTTTATCTTTTTTCGACCACTAGATTCGGAGAAAATAAACTGTGACAGACAGATACGAGAGTGATACTATGAGTTCCGTTTTTTCTTCGGATCTACGGAACCCTGAAAAATCAGTAACAATAAAGGTACCATAGTTATAGATATGCACCTTTTTCTCCACGAAAATTTATGTAATATTTAAATATTGTCGTTAAAAATCTAAATCAGCAACAACATTCCTAAAAAAACTAAGGGGTAACACATTATGGAAAATAAAAAAAAACAGGTACCTGTAACATCGCTTTTAATTTATCTATGTCATGAATTTCTTCATAAATGCGATCTTCTTTATCAGCTCCAAAACGCATAAAGTCACCAAACAATAGAATTGGTGGATTTGCAATTATCTTATCATCTGGAAGCGTCAAAATTGGAGTTCCAAATGTACGACTGCATACTTCTTTCATTAATTGATAAAAATAACTCTTATCCTCAACGCAAATCAGTCGGTCGTGAAACACGCGTAAGCATTCGTGATAAAATAATCTGTGATTAATGAAAATAATAATTTAATTTTCATTGAAATAATCACAAGACGTTGAAATGTGCTATCATCAGCTATGGTAGACATAGTAATATGACATCAGTTTAAAAAGGTACTTAGCTACCTGAGTGCTACCAGCAAGAGCTTATATATTTATAAGGACTAATAGGACTTATGACCTAGGACCCCAAGGGCTAAGGGTCCACAAAAATTATTATCATACAGTTTTTATACTTTTTTATTAATGAGCATTTATAAAATAGTTAATATTAAAAATATTATCATTATCATGAGTGAATGTTGAAATTTTTGTTGGAAGAATTTTGACAATTTTTTGGGTGAATTTTGACCACTTTTTTGGTGAATTTTGACAATTTTTTTAATGAACTTTGATACATTTTTGGGTGAATTTTGACATATTTTTAGGCGAATTTAGACAATTTTTTGAGTGAATGTTTTGGAAGAATTTTGAAAATTTTTTGGAAAATTTTGAATTTTTTTTTTGGCGAAATTTGACAATTTTTTGAATGAACTGTGATAAAATTTTGAGATAATTTTGACATATTTTTGGGTAAATTTTGTCTAATTTTTGGGTGAATTTATACATTTTTTAAGTAAGTTTCAACAATATTTTGTGTGAATTTTGACAAATTTTTGGGTGACTTGACAATTTTTTTAGTAAATTTGGATTTTCTTTTGTGTTAATGTTAACAATTTTTTGTGTAAATTTTGACAAATTGTTGCGTGAAATTTGACAATTTCTTGGATGTGTATTGGTATGAAATTAAAATAATTTATTTCGAGTGCAACTGACACCTGTGTACCTGTGCATTTGAGCGCCTTCACGAAGCGTACCTCCGTCTGCTTGCAAAATACCTTGGACACACTTGGATAAATCTCTCAGATTAAACACATAGTGAGATTTAGACGGGGTTGGCAATAAATCTACAGCTATACGTTGATAAAGTTCTACTGCAGCGTTCACCATAGGATCACCAAGTTCCCTGACGGGATCAGCAAATTCGTCTAAAAAGCCACGTATTATTGCCTACAAAATTGAAATATTGTAAATAAAATAAAAACATATTACTGACATATCCAGGCATTGTTTCAAATCTTGTTTTGCGGGCCTGTGCGCCGTAGTCCATTGGTATTTCTACCTGACGTTTCGTCCACAACTGCCATAGACATTATCAAAGGCGGTGTAGGATCCGGCGAAGTGTCCTTCTTGACGGCTCACCGATAAGTGTATCGACGGCTGGTATTCTCATTACTTTTATACTCAGCATTCTCTGTTCGGTCATAAGTGCGAACTACGACCGAGCAGAGAACACTAACACGATGAGCATAAAAGAAGTGAAAACACCAGTCGTCGACGCACTTACCTGTAAGTCGCCAAAGAGGACACTTCGCCGGTTTCCAAACCACATTGACAATGTCTACGGCAGTTGTAGACGAAACGTCAGGTAGAAATACTAATGAACCACTGTCTACAGGCCCGCAAAACAAGAAGATTTGAAATAACGGATTGTTCTCTTTAATGATAGTGTCACTTACCCTGAAAATCGTCTTTAACGTATGTTCGTCTGGCGATGGGATTGATAACATTGCGAAATGACGAACAAAACGAGGCGTCAGGGGATTACGTCCTCCTCCGGGTGGGGCGCAAGCGCACGTCAAAACAACGTCAACTATTCTCTTCCAAAACAATTTAGCTCTATCGTATAATCCTCCAAAGTCCAAATATTGCCTAGGGTAGACAAATAAATAACTATAGTTTGCTATTATTTTATGAAACATACATGGTTGCAGTTACAATATTAGAAAAAAAAAATATTATTCAACGCCTTTACTATACTATTAAATGTAACAACTGCACAAAAACATTAAAAGTGGACAAAGTTAGTAGAGTTACAGAGATTCTCTCGTTCCATCTGACCAGTCAGCGTAAGCGCGAAAACGACAAGGTTAAAAAAAGGATTTTTTAAATTTTTGTTACAAAATTGTTACAAAAAATTAAATACCTAATACTTAAGAAATCGGTAATTAACAATTTTTAATTTTTTTTACATATTTTTCTGCCTTTTGTTCCAGATGTTTATCTTTTTTTTTATTTTGCTATCTTCTATTTTTATGTTAAGATATTTACGAATAACTATTTTTTGTTGGCAAGATTTTTAAAAATACCCAGCAATTAATAATATCAATATTCTGTCTTTTGATTTGCCGTTGTTTAGCAATCACTTGACAGGTCCTCCAGTTGACGTCACCTTCCCACTAGGTACTATTCAACGGAACGAGACAACCTCTACTTTGCTAACCTTGGGAAGAAGGTACCTTAATAGTTCAATCGGTGGTTGCGACCCGTAAGTGTCCAGTTTTGGCATGTTAACATCGTCAACAAATACAATAACTCTTTTACCCGGTGGACCCCCGAGCAAAGTCTTTTTCTTTTTTTCTAATTTTAATTCAAGAATTTCCTGTGTACGAGCACTACTGGTCTGGGCAGAGAAGCCAAACGTTATTGGTTGCCATTCTCCAGATGCGAACAATTTATTCAAAATATATTTTGCAATCACTGACTTCCCAACACCTTAAAATATTAAATGGTTTCTTTAAAAAAATCCTCATTTGACAAGCTGTAATAGATTAATATTGTAGTGCGCCCCCAATTGTTCCGCCACTGGAAATGACATAGGCTTCTCGAACAAACTGACAGAAGTTTCTGGAATGATCGAGAAGCTGGATGTACGCGCCTATAAATACAGCGCATGTGGGGCGCGACATTCATTCAGTCAGAGACAGTGAGTGAGTCGATGCGTCAGAAGCGGTTACGCGGTGTAAAGCAGACATAAATAATCATTAATCATAGTTACATAAATAAGAGTATATATATTACGGTGTGTGTGTTAATAATCGTGTTTGTGTAAAATAATTATTGTTGAATTAATATTTATCAGAATCCGTTTATTTTTCATTGTTAGTTTCTTTTTGTCATTGTTATTAGAGAAGTACTTTTTAGTTTATTTGTTTTGTATTTATTTCGTTTGTTGAAAATAAAACAGTTTTAAACAACCATACAGAACGGTAATTTTGTTACAATATAATAGTCGGCGCGGTTCGAGTAAAGGTTCATACCCACTAAATCGGATCGGATTGGCTCAGCTTGGTATGGCAGTTAATGCGCCATGTATCACAAAACTACCTTGCTGAGTCAATCCAATCCAATTGTATTCGACCTTAAGAAACAAATAATAGTAGGAGAGCCCGTAACACTAAAACCCTATGGATCTCCGAAAAGACCAGTTCATGGATATTTAGGAAATTTAAGCCCTGCTTAAAGGAAAAACACAATGGTTGCAAGGCTGGCGTGGGCCCGGCCGCGAAAAAGTGATAACTTCTGGTTGTAATGTGGTATCGTGCCTGGAAAAACCAGTCGTCCTATGTATCTTCGAATAGAATGATACTAACTTTATTTTAAAATTTATGTTTTTAACGTGGTAAAACTCGAATGGTTGGCGGATTTTGCTGGTCTGATGCCCCCGGCAGTCGCGAATAAAGTTGATATTTTTTTTCTATATAACGTATAAGAAAATGTCAAACGTCAAAAAAATTTTTTTACCAAAACCATGGCGACGTTTTTAAGGTTGGCTTATCAAAAAAGTAAATTGTTTAAAACTTTCACCTTGGTCATAATATGTCCCACGACAATGCCTTTTCTCATTTTTGTTAATATCAGAAAAAAATAATATTTTAAAATTTAATTAAATTATCAAAACAAATATTGAAATTAATAATTTTGGACAGTAATTCAGCCAAAACAAACGTGAAAGGAAAAGAGAACCGTCAGTAGTCAGTATTGTAACAAAACTGTTCTTCGTGGTGGTTTAAAACTGATTTATTTTCAACAAACGAAATAAATACAAAACAGATAAACTAAAACGTATTTCTCTAGCAATAATGAAATAATCTAAACAATTAAAAACAAACGGATTCTAATAAATAATACAACAATGCCTATATACACGACTATTTACAACACACTGAAATTTACGTAATAATGCTATTTATGTAAACTCTACGTCGTACCGACTATGCGTCTACCTACTGACTGTAGCAAGCAAGCAACTGATTGACTGAATCGCCCCACACGCGCTGTATGTATAGGCGCGTACATTCCGTTCTCGATCATTCCAGAAATTTCTGTCCAAGTTCGTGAAGCCTCTGTCATTTCCAGCGGCGTAACAATTGGGGGCGCGCTACAGTATTATTATAAATCTTCACGTTTGTTTTGGCTGAATTGCTGTCTACAATTATTAATTTCAATATTTGTTATAAGTAGAATCAAATTTTCAGTCACGCCGGGGTTGCCAATTTTAATGACCAGACCAACCAATCACAGACGTGACCATGTTTATAGCCTCTTACGCCCAACCTTCTAGTAACTTTGAGGGTCGACAGTGTAGCTAAGCGGGATAATTATTATCAATATTTATAGCTTCTTTTAATTTTTGGCGAACCGCTTGCACTATAAGCAACGTTATTAAGCAAATAGTTCTGATAAATTTTCGTTATTTTACCTGTTTCACCAGTAAACATGACAGGTTTGCCAACGGATAGCAAATTCTCCATAACAAATCCAAATCGAACTGTGTCTATAGTGGGTACTAGCATTTCAAAAAAAGGTGTTTCTGGGTCAAAATCAAACTGTGGTAACAGCTTTGACCATGATTGAAATGTTTTTTTGGTCATATTGATGTACAAACTCCACAGGTCTGTTGCTGCAGGCAATCTAAAAAAGTGTAACTTTTTTATTATGTTTGGAGCTCGTAGTTTGAACTAAACATAATATTGGATAAAAATAACTTAACCAAATCCAAATAACTTAAAAACTATTTATTACATGGTGCTTAAGCGACTCTATTAGTATTCGGAAACTTTAATCACATATGATAGCTATAGTATGGCTGACATTGTTGAAAAACGCCGTTTGTTACAATGCTTTGTTAGAAAAAAATTCATGTTTAAGTTCAATTTCAGATATATAAATAATAGAAATCAGGATCACGGGTAATTGGAAGAATGTGGTCAAATCAATTTAAACAATCATTGATTGGTAACGTTTTGTCTTTATTCTTAAGACTTTAGCAAGCTCTGAAAAATATTTATAAGCTATTAACAACATTCATAAAAAAAACCCCAGGTCGCAGTGCCAAAACCCTGCCGACAATATAGTGTATTTGCTAATACAGGCCTTGTGGCTTTATTATGCGAACTTAAGTTGGATTTTAGGCAAAATAACAAATTTAACTCCTTAATACACCCCTTAAAATTACATTTTTTTCTTAATTGCATTATTATCGTCGATCGAACGTCTACACCAAAATTAAAAACACCTTTCAGTAAATAACTCACTACCTGCAAACTAGTGTTTTCAGAAAACTTGTAAATCCGGTCCTGTCGGGCCGATTTTATTAAAATTTTAGGAGCACTTTTTAATTGCTATTAAAGGATTAAATTTCAATTTTGAAACGATTCTGAGAATTTTTTAGGTATTTTTGGGCCCAAAAACTTTTTTCAACCCCTAAAAACTACCCTTAAAATGGTCCGATTGTGCCTATTTTAAATAAGGTTCTTGCGGTGGTGGATTCCAACATGTGGACAAAATTTCGTAAAAATGAATTAACTCCTTCGAAAGTTATTGCCCGCACACATATATACCTATATATATATATTATAGAATGCTAATTCCCGTCGTAAAAGCGAGGTCTAGAGTACCCGGATCCATAGCGACAACTCCCGTAACTCTAGGACAACATTTGGCTTCAAAAATTGAAAAATAAAAATTTGAGCGTGTGTGACCCCTTTTAGTGTTTGAATTTCATTATAGATAAGAATGCAATATCGGATCTTTTTTGCTTTTCATGAAAATAAAAGAAACATTTATTGCGTATCAACAAAATTAAAGCAAACATATTTTCTTACAGTTACAGTGAACGCACTATAAATTTTATATCATAAAATTTGTGTATAATGACAGATAAGACGGCGTTTCTAACAGTAGACGCGAAGGTCCGTCGACAATTTGTTTCAAATGGCTCGTTGTTGAAACAGAAGATCTTAGGTTTTTGTATAGTGAGAGAGAACGTATAGGATAGATACTGCATAGATTTCGCAGCGTGCAGGTTTCGAACTTGTTTTTAATTCGCGTATTTTGTCTTTAATGTTTATGAGTCAGTCGTCCAGCGGCCTATTTGCCGTTCGGATCGGCTATTAGCGTGTGATATTTTAACACAGCAAAATAAAATGAAATATTATTATCGCCAATAATCAATTATTTATCTCGCAAATTTCGATTGTTATTATCTGTCGCTAACCTGGAGGTGTATCGTTCTAGTTGCCGTTATTGACTCCAGTTTTATCGTACCTATCCAGAGATTCTATCCCGTTTATCGTAATTCCCGTATTTTCCTGGATTTCTGGATTTTTGTATAAATTCGATTGTTATTGATTGTTGTGATTGCTGTTAGGAAGTGTAGCTTTCTGTGTTGCCCATTATATACCTGGATTTAGGAGCGTTTTTCGAATAGGGAATATTTACCGTGAATTATTCATCAAGGATCTTTTAGATTGTCGTAATTGTGTGGATCTGGATTCTGGAATACAGGAATACATTCGACAGTTTTCTAAAACTGTGTTACAATTCTATTTTACTTCGAACATTCCTGTGCATCGGTTCCGTTTTGAATAAAATTTATTTGGCGATCTATTCCAGACTGTCCTGTCGGACTAAATAAAATTTCAGTTCGGGATTTAGGACCGAGAAAATATTCAAGGAATGTGCATTAAGTTCAGTTAAGCCACCATTCTACATGGTGTCTACCTTTAAGAATTATTACGTGATTTTGCACAATCTCTAACCTGCCAGGGTTATCCCGTTGGATTCAGCTTTAAGTTTTTCCAGGATTTGTTGCATACAGTTTCTTGATTTGGTACCTGCATTCCTTATACGTTACGATCTTACGGTTAATTAACGGATTTATAATTGGATGGTTGTTACGGTTATTCCAACCAAGATTAACGTTCCCGTGACGACGCCGACGTCATATACAGGGTGTTCACAAAATTACGTGTTTACTTTTGCTGTGTTTTTGTTGTTTATTTCTTTACGTCGTTTACGCATATCTCAATCAGGATTTATTCCAGTGACGTCAGAGATCATATATACAGGGTGTACGAAAATTTACGGATTAATTATCGCCCTGTGAACTGTTTCAATTTATCGCAACCCAATCTTAAGTGTATCTTGACGTTAAGAATTTAAGATACCGGGTGTCCTATAATTCCCGGATCAAGTATTCCGTAAAATATGTTTGCGTTCTAGTCAAAAGTTTTTAACGTGTTATTCATATTCTTTCGTGTACTGTGTCTGGTGTTTTGCCCTTCCAGGGTTGTAGTTGAACCATTTGGGTCTAAGCTTCCTAGTCTGGACTATCTAGGTGTGGCTGTTTACGATTCGTGTCTTGGCGCCCCTGGTAACTCAGTCGGAGAATACGTAAATTTTTTGAATATCAGAACCGATTTTGGTCAGCTACGTGTTTTCGTGTCTTATGGTTGTTAGTTTTCCGAGTGGTAGGTGGTAGGATTTTTCTGGCCGTTTTATGGTCATTCCCGTTGGGATGTTTTTTTGAGAACTCGTTATTTTGTGCTGTCCTTTGTGTCGTGTGGTAGGTGGTGGATTTTTAAGCGCCTTTTAAGGCATTTTCTTGTTATAGTCTATTGGCGTTTCTTAGTTGTGTTTGGGTATTTTTTATGCGATTATTTTCCTAAATTTTTTTAAACTAACCCCCGGCCCAACGCCAGCTGAAGCTAGCCGCGCAACCGATTAAATTCGGATTCAGTTTAAATGGTTCTTCGGTGCTACAAATGAAAGATATTAACCCTACATCAAGTTTTATTGAACTTAGAATAATTTCGAATAAATTCGAATATCTCCGAATACTTTCGAACAACGCCGAACGACGCCTATAATATATATATATATATATATATATATACCAAAATTTCTCGACGTTTCATAACCTTCTAAACACTTTGGCATCATTTTTAAAAATGTTTATATATATGTATATATATATGTATATATATATATATACATATATATATAAATATATATATATATATATATATATATATATATATATATACATATATATATAAACATTTTTAAAAATGATGCCAAAGTGTTTAGAAGGTTATGAAACGTCGAGAAATTTTGGTCCGACCCCTAGGTCCCGCCATCCGACCGATGCCAATAGTGTATGTTGCCATATGGCAAATACACTAAAACATTAAACATTATGGATTTAATAAATTAATAGAAATAAACACTGGATGACTAACCTCAACTATGTTTAAACGATTTTAAGAATAAAGACGAATAACGTTGCTAATCAATGAGTGTTTAAATTGATTTAACCACGTTATTCCAATTACCCGTGATCCTGATTTCTGTTAGAAAAAATGTTTTCAAACAACTGTCACCGTCGGGACTTGAACCCAACACTTTCCACTGTCGCGGCAGAATGAGTTATCAATTACTCTACAGCGACATATCTAAACAGTCATAATATCTCATATTTAAGGCATATTTCTAACGGTTTTCTACATCATGCGACATCTACTTGTGGAAAGTTTCGGGTAAAACTCATTCTTGAAATTGTAATGAGCGTATAAAAATTCGACTGTAGAGTATTAAGCTAAATTGGCGGCGAGATAGAACACTTGCGCATCGTAATCTAAAGCTCGTAGATTCGATCCTGGCGGTCTACTATTTTTTTTACAATTGTGGCAGTTTTACTTCTGTAGTGTGTAGCATAAAATATAGAGGCTCTGTTTTTTTTTAAATAAAGTTTTACCTGGCATCTTCATATGGCTCGAACTGTCCTGTCACAAATGCCTCAAACGGTGATCTGCTCGAGTCAACAAGATTACCACCAAGAGACCACAGATAACAAAATATAAAAATCTGACATAGAAATGTTTTGATTTTTCCTTTGTCACCGGACTTTTCGACACTGTCCGGATTTAAAATAATACTTTCCATCAACGAACACATCATTGATATTTTACTGATATCGACCTACAAATAATCATAATGAATGAAGTTTTCCATTTAGTCAAAAACAAATGACGATCTTATAAAATAATGCAGCGATAATGGTTTGTCATAATTTGCCATTAGTGATTTTTCAAATCAAAACTTGAATATTTTCAACCTTTGCAACACGAGCAAAAGATTAAAGAATTTCTGTCAGCACTTCTTTAGCAAAAATATTCTCGTAATTTGAGAACTTTTCTTTAACATTCAGTGCTAAAAGGTTGAATGAGATCGGGTAAAAATATCCGTGCTGATGACAATCATAATAAAAAATGTGTATAAAAAAACTGTTTTACTACTTAAACACCTTTGAATTTGATTATAACTAGTAAGGTATATAGCGTGGGGGGTCCGTACTGATTTAATTTCAGGCTGAGTGATCCGCAGAGTTCTACGGGCTGGAACCCACGGCTCTAGAAAGTACTGCTTTCGATTGTCACGAATACCATAGTATGGTGGATTAGAAATGAAAACTTAGGAAGAGTTCAAGTGAGTAATCTTATTTCTGAATAAAACTAGTTTTTACCTGATTTATAGCGTGGGCGCAATGCTTTTTTATGAACACGAAACCGTCCTCAACATACGTTTCAAACAGTTCAAGGATGAACAGTTTCATGTCATGAGTAATTTGATTCTCGTCAAACTTCGTAATCCATGTTCGAACAAATGGCATCCATTTTATTTCTTCTGAATCTATATATACCATGCCACAACGACTAACGGTAGCAGGTGATGCTTGTGCCAGATCCTGAACTTCGAACACCATGTGAATATATGGTGTTAATTTTATTCTTTCTGAATTAGCTAAGCACAACATCTTGTTATCATCTAACACCGTGTTCATATTTTCAATCCAAACTGCGTCGACCGGACCATCACAAATCACCCATTGATGGTGTGTATTACCGGCCTAATATTGATTAGATCAAAAACAAACAGTTTTTTGTTAGAGAATCGTAAATGAAATCAGAGCTAGGCAAAGCATCGTTCGGTGCTTTGCCCAGCTGTGGAAGATTGAGATAATATTGATTTCTTGCCAAAGCAGAGTCTTTTGGGTCAAGGAAAAGTAATCGCTAGTTTGAATGGAGGTAGCTGGAGATCTTTTTTCTGCTGTAGAAGACTGAGATAATATTGATTTCGGCATACATACATTGCATGCGTTTCGAACGCTCACTGCAAGAAGTCCATCGCGCCATTCCATCGTGAAAGCGTTCACCTCTCCATACAGTTCGCCCATGCTTATTGATTTTGGATTCAACGTGTACATATGAACTGGTTGATAATATTGTCCCGGTACTTCGTTTGCATGTAACATTGTTAAGGATTTGCATAATATCTAAAAAAATAATATAACATAAATGTTAGGCACATTATTATTGTATTTGCCATATGGCAACATACACTATTGGCGTCGGTCGGATGGCGGGACCTAGGGGTCGGACCAAAATTTCTCGACGTTTCATAACCTCCTAAACACTTTGGCACCATTTTTAAAAATGTTTATATATATATGTATATATATATATATATATATATATATATATATATATATATATATATATATATATATGTGTGTGTGTGTGTGCGGGCAATAACTTTCGAAAGAGTTAATTGATTTCAACGAAATTTGGCCCACGTGTTGAAATCCATCGCCGCAAGAAGCCTATTCAAAATGGGCCTAATCGGGCTATTTTAAGGGTAGTTTTTAGGGGTTGAAAAATGTTTTTGGGCCCCAAAATACCGAAAAAATTCTCCGAATCGTTTCAAAATTGAAATTTAACCCTCTGGTAGTAATTAAAAAGTGTCCCCAAAATTTTAATAAAATCGGCCTGACAGGACCGGATTTACAAATTTTATGAAAACACTAGTTTGCAGATAGTGACTTATTTATTGAAGGGTGTATTTAATTCGGTGTAGACGTTAGATTGATAATAATATTACAATTAAGAAAAAAAATGTTATTTTAAGGAGTGTATTAAGGGGTTAAATTTTTTATTTTGCCCAAAAACAAACTTAATTTCACATAATAAAAGTATAAAACCACACGGCCCTATACAAGCAAGTACACTATATTGTCGGCAGGGTTTTGGCACTGCGACTCGGGTTTTTTAATTTGGATCTGTAAATATTTTGCGCGTAATTCAAAACTGAATTGATGGTACGATGAGCCCAGGGCAGATGGGCTAGGTCTTAGCCTTTGAGTATAATAGAGGAGTTAGTGGGGCTCTTACGCTAAAAAGTTTGGAGACCCGCTGGTGTAAATTAATACTTTTGAATACATCATTACAATAATAACAATAAAATATTTCGTAGTTCTCTTCCAATAATTGTTTTTTTTTATATCACTAATATTTTATACTATTTTATTTTAAAAATAAAGATGGTATTGTTTTGTTTTTTTTTCTTTTAGACGTAAACAATTTGATTGCATTATGCGTTACCTATTCGCGAATAGTTCATGGCCGTCTATAAGAATAGAAAGAAAAGTATAATAGAGGAGCTTTTAATTAATTAAATTGTATTCTAATATCGATTGTGAACTAAATAGCAATGTAGATACTATATAATTACGGATCTTTCAACTGTCAAAACCATATGTATTGTTGCGAAATACGTTCCATATAAATCATTGGTAGATAAAGTAGATAAAAGTGGTTTGACCTTGACCCTAATATTTTAGTACGGCTTCACTTTTTACATTTTAAAATAAAAATCAATAAATTATTTTTTAACATAAGTATTTATGAGGCTCAATATATTTTAACAAAACGTTTTCTCAAAATCCATACAACAGACGGGGAGCTAATAAAGGGTTTAAGGATGTATGAGGAGTATCTCAAATCACCTAGAAATGAATGAAATTTTGTCGACTCATTTTTTAATATATCTTCAATAAGTACCCTAAATTTCAGAACGGTTTACTATAATATACCTTTTACATTCTTAATATATTGAGTTGAACAGTCGCAAAAATAAATAGGTATCCTTTCCCCAAGTCTCCATCCCCCCAGATATACTTACATTCAGTACTGTAGTCTTTCCACCTCCCGTAGGTCCTACCAACATTACGCCCCAGCGCACTATCATTGTTTCATATAATTGAATTACTTTTCTTATTTGACAAGCCTCCTGTTGTATATTCATTTGTTCCATAATGGTCTCTATAGTAGTCAGTAGTTGCCCGTAATCTACCTCAGGTAGTACAATTCCAGGAAATAAATCGCCCAAAATACCCTGTGGGAACAATTCATTAAGCTCATCAGAACTGAGATTACTTCATAATACTGATGAACGGTGATGAAGAAGACGACTGTAAATTATAGACGTTCAACAGCTGAGGTCATTAAAAGTAAATAATAAATATTCTTTGGGTAGAACTAAAATCTATTATAGAATTGATATGGCGATTGGTTTGAAGTAAAATTATATTACCCCAGGCGTCTTACTTATAAAACTTGAGTGAAAAAAATCAAAAATCTAACTTTTAAAAAATAAATTAATTTAATTTAAAAATGCGTCAAGGATTCCTGAAACAATGGTATTTTTGTCAAACTTTTTCATTTGAGGATTATGGAGATAAAGGTAATTAACCATTTTGGGGCGTCCGCCATAATGGATTTATAATGACGTCACACAGTTTATCGTATTCCGCTCGTCAAACTCTTTAATTTGATATCCGTGTCAAGAGGGTTGTGAAGAAAAGGTAATTCGCCATCTTGGGGCTTCCGTCATATTGGATTTACAATGAGGTCACAGTTTATCGTATTCCGCTCCTTAAACTTTTTAATTTGATATTCGTGTCAAGGGGGTTGTGAAGAAAAAGGTAATTCGCCATCTTGGGGCGTCCGCCATATTGATTTATGCGCTGTTATCGGACTTATACTCGTGTGCAACATTTCGAAATTCTAGCTTAGTTGGATCTAGTCTAAATTTTGACTGCAGGTTTTAACACACTGACAGACTTTAAATAAAAGCTTGTAAAAAAGTGAATACGAAAACTGAATATAAACCTGGAATAAAAAGGCGTCCGGTGCCAAAAATTTAGGTATGTTGCTGTCTCGTAGCGCCTTGATAAGTGTAATGTTTTCGTTTTGATCAGGACTTGCGCGCTTTAAGGCACCCGCCATTACCAATACACTGTTTACAGCGCGCATACCGAAATCGTAATGATCTTGCTGTGATAGTTGTTCATTGCATAACTGGTATAAAGCTGTCATTTTCTTCGATAACATTTTCGACTGAACAAATCCTTCAGAGTACAGTCTAACCTCAGCAATCAATCCTAAAATATCATTAAAATCAAAACTGTTTGAGAATAAGATCACAAAAATCACCTTACGCAATAGGTGTTTATGCTACAAGTGCGAAAAGTGACGTATTATGGCATTGGGTTATTATAGAACGAGCCGATTTCTTAATCCTGTGCCACGATAGTGTATAGTTTAGAGTGGCCGTACACAATACACGGACTGCTTGAGCGGTTGATCGTCGAATCCCGTTCTGCTTCACTCCTCTATTTTCAAAGTAGTTTATTATAGCCAACTCTCGATAATTTGATCAGAGAAAAATTTCAAATTACGAAGAGTTCAAAATAACAAGAGTTTAAATAATCAAGAGGTAAGGAGGAAAAAAATCAAGTAAACAAGAGTTTGATCAAAATTCGTGATTTATTATTTTAAACATTTGAAAAGAAGTCCGTAATTTTCTGTTGAGTGAACGACTTCAGTTCCAATGAATTTTCGATAGTGGTGAGAGCTGCGAAGAAATCGTCACTTGTGTGTTTGTAAACAAACGACAGGTCTGTGCATGATAAACGCTTCAAATTATAGAGAGTAGGGAAGTCCGGACTTCAAATTATTGCATGTTTGCGGGCAAGATATTATTCCTTCAATTTCAAATTACCGAGGGGACCAATTTATATTGATTTTATTCAATTTATCCAATATTTTTCAAGGGACCGGGAAAAAATTTCAAATTATTGAGAGATTCAAATTAACGAGTATCAAATTATCGAGAGTCGACTATAATAAACTACTTTGAAAATAGAGGAGTGGCCCGCCCTTCTTAACCCACTACCGCCTCCATGGAAGGCTCTCTGGGCGCGGGGGGAAGTACAGATCTCGTTGGGAATCTATGATCTAAAGCAGGGGTTCTCAAATTTTTTCAGTTTGCGGCGCACTTACAGGTTTAGTATTTTGTCTCTGCGCCCTAGCTAGTCGGAATAGGGTAAAATGATATTACATGAAGTTGAGTTTTTATATTTATGTTGACACATAAGAATACGTTTATTATTTAAGAAAAATTGTTTATTTTGTAGCCTTAAATACCTAAGTTTAGTTTCTGGAGAATGGTGAACAGGAGTGCCTCACGGCGCCCCTCTTTACTCTCTACGGCGCACCAGGGCGCCGCGGCGCACACTTTGGGAACCCCTGATCTAAAGCATTGTTTACTGTGCACTTACTGTAATCGGGTACCATCATTGAAATTGGTCTGAACAGTGCTTTTAGATTGTCTGGCAATTCCGTTCTTCCAGCATATCCGGGATTCATTGTAATGAACGCTGAGCATTGCCTTATAAGTTTTATTTCTCGACCCTCAAACATGAATCTAAAATCCAATCAACAATTTACAGTAAAACGTCGTTTATCCGGCCCTCGATCAACCGAGCCTCCGCGTTATCCGAGACAACGGACTGATCCGAGCACTCCGCATTAATTGAGGTATGTAATATGCTCGGATAATACGGAAAAACTCGAGTAAAACGAATGAAGCCGCTATGCTTATGCTGTACGCTCGTAGTATTTTGCGATTGCTACTTTGTTTCTTATACCATATACTTGCTACAACACGTTTTGTGTGCTCTTCGGTTGCAAGCTTCGATGCAGTACAGTTTTACTTTGTATTCATAGATGACATGTCTGATTTTTTCTGATAACGTCAAAATAGCTATTTCATAAAATAACAAAGTATGTTATACTAGCGACATCGGACGGAACTTCTTAAAAGCTATAATATTGTTAACAACTTTTGACAGTTATATAACCTCAATATTTGTATTTTTTTTTAAATTATAGACTCGACAGTATTTTATTTTATCAATGTACATCTTTAACGAAAATGTGAATATCAATTATCGCGATCACGCCAAAGAAGTATAACTTTTGCTGCGCGTACTTGAGTACACTTTCAGACAAGCCTATCCCACTATCCACCTATAATGGTTCACATCAGTGCACATTACCTATTTAAATTTGCTACTTTAGCATTTCGAATGGTAATTAATTGTTGAGCAATGACTGATAACACTTCAATATCAATTCGATTGAATTCATCGAAACAACACCAGGCACCAGATTGAGCCAATCCTGAGAAAAATCGACCCATCATTTTGTAATCTAAACCTTCAGAACAGTTAAACACAATACACTGGATAGCCAACGCTTTTGATAAATCTTTTGTTGTTTCCGTCTTTCCTGTTCCGGCCGGTCCAGCTGGTGCACCCCCTGAGGAAAAAATCAGAATCGTAATTTTCTCGCATTCGCAGGACCGTTAAGGGTCAGCGCACACCAACAACGTTTTGTATGATGATCGTGCTATTGCGAAACGAATGTTAGATCGCGCAGAAGTGAGATTTAGTTTCCAAACTGTTAGTAAATCGCGTGATTGAACTCTAGAATTTTAGTGTAGCTGAGGTCTCCACTGAAGTTAAGGGGGTCATCCCATGTGACGGCCTGTTTTTTAGGGATTTTTTAGGATTTTTTTTCTACGACCAGTAAATAGATAGAGCTTTAAGTTTATTATCATTTATTAACATATATTTCGACAGTATAAATATAAATTTTAAGCTAAAAATATTGTGTAGAACTTGAGTTACAGCGTTCTGAACGCCGACGGTACACAATAGGCCCGGACCCCAACTGCCAACTCAGCGCTCCGAACAGCTCTTTCTTCTACCTGCTGTATCTTTAAAACGACTTCGAATTTTCAAAAATCACTTTACTACCGTATTCTAGACATGTTAAGAAAGCAATTTATGAAAAAAAAATCGATTTTTTGAGCCCATCACATGGGATGACCCCCTTAAATGAGTTCTCACGCATTAGTACGGTACGACCGAGTTGGGTCGACTCGGCAAACATCAATGGGCGGGGACCTTTAGTGTCAAAACGTGATGCAGTCGCTACACAAAAAGTAGCATCTGTGCGCAGACCCGAAGTCATTTCAGTACAAACCTAAATCGAGCTGTAACGCCCCCATTAAACAAAGATAGCACCTATCTGTCAGTGGCGTAATGACAAGGACACCGTTAGCTCCGAGATATTCATAACCATAGATGTAAAAAGCGCTTGACATTCGCGCAATACAGTTGTCTATTTCGGCATCCCAATAGTATCGCAGCATTTTCAACCACTCAAAATCGGTACTAAACAAAGAAATGTATATAAATATTTACACCATGGTTTTCGTGGCGGTTTTTATAATTCTCTCGAAATTAAAAGTTACATAGATTTGAAAATTTGCAGAATCCTAAACAAGTATGATTTTTTCATTGAAAATTTTAGTGTTAACGGCGCTGCGAAGGGCCCAAACTTATTTAAATGAAACAGACTTGCGAATTATTACATTTTTGAGTTTGGAGTGAAGTCACACTGCTGATTGGATTCTACTTGTCAGACCCTTTCATTTAATATCCACGTGGAGCGGGTTGTAAAGAAGAAGGCAATCTGCCATTTTGTGGTGGCGGACATATTGGATTTACCATAATAGTTAATGTACTATATTATAGTGTCTTCAGAACCAAAGGTGTGTGCAAAATTTCAGCTCAATCGGAAACCGGGAAGTGGGTCAAATTTAACTTGCAAGATTCGATTACAGACAGACAGGCATCGGGATAAGTGAAACTAAATAAAAGCTTTTCACAATGAAAAGAGCTACCTTTTGTGCACTTTATTTTGTCTCATATTTGTGATTGTATCTTTCGCATGTACATCGACGGTTACCAAAGCTTTCAAGATACTTCTTGAGACAGATGACATGTCTCCACGAATTACTCCAGCTAAGTTTTGTAAATCCTTTACATAAAAAATAATTAAGACATTACTTATTTGCACGATAATTAAAATTTTAAAAGCTGGTGCTTTTTTATACAAGACTGTGTTGTTAAACCAATTACCGAGGTTATTTACATTTTATTCGACTCAAGTTGAACCATAAGATGAATTGGCATGGGTTATGATATTTCGTTAAATTAACTGATTAGTGATTCCTCAGATAGTAAAATATGCTCTCGCGAAATTTCCTACTGTGGTCACAAAATTCAATTACTGTTTTTATTAACTGTGATTAAGCATTAAGCTCCACAAAATGTGGCTTATTGCTTATAAATTTCCAAAAACATATATTTTTTGCCGTAAAAATTAACTCAAAAATATTTTGTTTTACAGCATGTCACGAGATTTCGAATTACGGGAAGGCAAATTAACATTTTAAGTTTTTTCGTTACAAACTTATGTTAAAAACACTGACAAATTTAATTTTTTTTCAAGTTCAATTTTTTCTGTACAAAAAATTGTGTAAAAAATGTTGCTTTCCTCGTTTTTATGTGATTTTAAATTGTTTATTTAGATTAAATAAACTGTAAAAACTTGGCTAAAAGTTATATGGGACGAATGGTACATATTTCTAGTTTATTTTGAAGCGTTGAAATCAATATTAGATTTACCTGTAAACATCTTTCTTCGAACCTATCCAGTTTCTCACTAATATCTCCATGCTGTTCAAAAATGAGATGCACTGCTTTGGCCCACATTATTTGAGACACAGTGAGAATAATCTAAGGCAAACAGTTAGGTTAATTGTTATTAGTGTATTTGCCATATGGCAACATATACTATTGGCGTCGGTTGGATGGCGGGACCTAGGGGTCGGATCAAAATTTCTCGACGTTTCATAACCTCCTAAACACTTTGGCACCATTTTTAAAAATGTTTATATATATATATGTATATATATGTATATATATGTATATATATATATATGTATATATATATATTTATATATATATATGCGTATATATATATATATATATATATATATATATATATGTGCGGGCAATAACTGTCGAAAGAGTTAATTGATTTATTTCAACTAAATTTGGCACACGCGTTGAAATCCATCACCGCAAGAAGCCTATTTAAAATGGGCCTAATCGGACCATTTTAAGGGTAGTTTTTAGGGGTTGAAAAATGTTTTTGGGCCCCAAAATACCGAAAAAATTCTTCGAATCGTTTCAAAATTGAAATTTAACCCTCTGATAGTAATTAAAATGTGTCCCTAAAATTTTAATAAAATCGGCCCGACAGGACCGGTTTTACAAATTTTATGAAAACGTTATTTTGCAGATAGTGAATTATTTACTGAAAGGTGTATATAATTTGGTATAGAGGTTCGATTGAAAATAATATTGCAATTAAGAAAAAAAATGTTATTTTAAGGGGTGTATTAAGGAGTCAAATTTTTTATTTTGCCCAAAAACCAACTTAAGTTCGCGTAATAAAGCCACACTGCCTTTATAAGCAAATACACTATATTGTCGGCAAGGTTTTGGCACTGCGACCCGGGTTTTTTTATTCAATATTGAAGAAATATTACTTAAACAAGTGATTTTTTCTGACAGTAAAATTAAAAAAAAAAATAGAGTGGCTAATTTTTTTTTTTTAAGAAAAATCACTACACTCTAAATTAATTTCATGATTAGTTAATAAAGACTAGAAAATATATTTTCGTTGAACGGAATAGACAGAAAAACAATTTTTTAGCTAAAATTAATTAATGCAAATATTAGTTAGGTAAAAAGTCAATATTTTTTTTTAATTCATTGCCAAATATTGAAAATTATTTATGTATTTGGCAATGATTTTACCTGGTTAGCATGTAACAAGACCCACGCTTCTCTCTCTCTCGATAAATAGTCAGTTATAGCAGCTTTCATGAGTCTTCTCAACGAAACAAACATGGCTTCCTCAACTTTCCCAAGCCAGTCCTCAACATTTCCGCGTGCCTTTAAGCCCTTTACAAGTGGTATACGTTCACCTTCAGGTGATATCATAGCCTCAATATCTGTTGTAAGTACTTCAACCTGTGGCTGACCTTCTTCATGTTCTTCGTCTTCATCCATCAATTTTTTACCAAACTCTAATTTTTCTACCGCATCGAAACATTTACGCAAATGCGGTTGAACAGCATGAGGATTGCGTGTCTGCAAATATTAAGAAATAAATTAATCGTGCTCAAAAACCTTCTCTTGTAATATTAACTTACCTGCGCCAAAATATCCAAAAGTTCGTCATTGGATAAGAAATAAAATCGTGGAAAGGCCATTCGCTTAGTTTCCAAATATGCTTCCAAACATTTCATTATTTGATCTAAGATTTGGTTATTTTTTTGGAACATTTGTAAAGTATTAGGAAACAGACACGCTTGCATTGCCAAAGGTACCTATCAAAATAATAATAAAAAGATGTTATAAAAAATGCAGTCTATGGGGCGACTGGAGGACCATTCAAGGTTTTGGGATATAAAATTCGGCATTACTGCGTCACTTTAAAAATAAATATAGGTAATGAAATTACATTATTCAGAAATAAATATAAGTATCATACTTTTGCTGTGCGTCTCATGGTGTCTTTCCAAGTTTTATCAACCATTAAAAACAATTTAGCTTCATTTGGTAATTGTCTTTGAATATCTGGAGCTGAAAATATGACTTCCAAATACATCCATCCTTTTTGACACGTCATCCATTCATCCTAGAATAACAAACACTGAATCACATCGCTCTTAACTGTAGCGGATCATTCTGTATATAAAGTACCAGCATACCATACGCGTTTGTGTTATGTTACACTACAATAGTTTTCGGTGTTATTTTTGAGAAACCTTGTGTCTAAAACACATTGTTCAGCTTACCATTGTCCTTGAAAACAAGTCAAGCTGTTTCATCCATTCATCAACACGAGGCTTTAAGGGCCCTACGTGCCTGGAACTGTTTATTGTGTTAATTGTTACAAAACTATCATCCAAAACTGTTTGTACTTCTTCAATAGTACCCAAAATGAATACGTCTTTAGTTTCTTTATATGGAACAATAGGAAATTCGACAGTTTTCCAAGCATCTTCTACCTAATTAGTAAAATTGAACCTTATTATAACACATGAAATTAAAAAAAAATTAGGGGTAACTATTGTGCGGGGAGTCATTGGATAAGTTTTTAAAAACGTAATAAAAGTCTTTTATGAAACACTGTTTGCTGATAGCCACTTACAGGATACAAGAAAGTCGCGCGAATTACCTTCTTTAACATATTTTCCAGCGAAGCTTCTGAGCTTGCTTGCCCGGACACCTCCGCCAATTCATTCGGAAAACTAAACACATTTTTACTCTCTAATATTTTCAGGGTTAGTGTTTCCTCTGGTCTAAATTTGTGTGAAAGTATAGTTTCAATTTTCATCCAGTGTCGTTGCCGCAATGCTACATTTCGTAGCGTTATGATCACTGGCATCTACAAATTATTAAAATAGCAATAATTTATCTGTACAGTAAGACCCCGCTTAATCTTTGTCAAATCACTTTTTTTGACAATCCTTTCTGCTATCCAACTTAAGTTTATTATTTTTTTTTTAATTGAAAGCAAAACATACTTTGTCTTTCATCATTTCTACTTTTTCTTTCAATGCAGGCACAATTTCGTTGTGAGGTAATCCTTTTTCAAGTTGTGAAATGTTTTTGACATATTTAGCAATTGTTAATCCCATTTCCTCTGGATCTAAAGTGTTAAAGTCGTTATTATACCATTCTTCAACAGATTGTTTCCAGTGTTCGGAACTCTCCCAAAGTAGTAAACGTAGTTTTACATCGTTAACAACTTCTTCTAGCATGTCAAATCTTGTAACTTCAAGCTTAAAAATTATAATAATTGAAGTTGAATTGTTAAGTTCTAATAATATCTTTAGAACTTATACGCTGTTCACTAATGTATCAGATTAGTGACTTATGTTGGCAGCACTAAACAAATTTTTAACCTTTTTTGAGTTAAATACATGCGAATTAAATTCAAAATTACTATAAAGCAGTAAAATAAACCAAAATTAATTTGAAATTTTTATTAATTAAAATATTGTGTCAGAAAAATTTTATATCATATAGGTGCCAAAGTAAAGTGATTATAATTTATTTAACAAAATGCCCGGAAAAGGAATTGATTTAACGCGGAAATAAAAATTGGCAGTGGTCAATTATTGCGACGAATTAAGAAAAACAAATAAATATAATAATTTCACTTCTTCCGAAGATCATCTATAATCTATATTGTAAAGAAAACCAAGACACAGTTACAGTAAACTGAATTATTATGTACATACTTTTTTGGCTTTAAATTTCTCACTTTAATTATGCCATAAGCGTTATCTCGCTGTATTTGGGTATCTTTTAAATATTTACAATACAATTGTCAATTTCTGACAGTTCATTTAAATTTTTGTTTTAAGGCGTTTTTACATTAGCACACAATATAAATGAAAAAGCCCGTAAAACAGTGCGTATTTTTCGAAAATTTTTATGACTTAGTATGCAGTATGATAATGAATGGCGCATAAGTTCCTTCTTAAAAGATAGTTTAAAAAAATATTTACTCTAAACTTTTTCTGATAATTATTATATTCCTTCGCCTTCAATTGACATTGAATGAGATTCTGGTAAAATCCATTCAGCGTGGTCATAACTTCCTCTGGATTTGAATGCAAATCTATTAACCAACTTTGCTACAACATGTAAAAATGTATCAATATGTTTACTTAAAAAGTACATACTTTCAGCTTCAATTTAAGACAGAACGTCCAACTTTTATGCTTTGCTGAAATTACTCGCAGGCGATCTATAACAGCGTGCCTAAAAAAAGTAATAATGAGACACACTGCCGCCAGCCAGTAGTAGCTAATAGCTGTTATTGCGTATAGGTATAACCTCAAAATTGCTCACTTGAAAGTTATAAGTCTTTATATAATGGCGAAAGTACGTACTTTTGACCGGGTATAAAGAAAAATAGTATACACCACAAGGGCAGAAAATTGAAATTCCTGAATTAATTCCTCAATTAATTCCAGATAAATATCGAGAGGGTTCCTTACTCAAGGTCACCAAGTTGCCTATCTTATAAACAATTACCTCTTGACCTTTTTTCAAAGTATGAATAAAGAAACAAATAAATATTTTTAGTACGAAAATTTACCATTAATTCATCTTTAATCACACCAACTTCAGATATCAAACTGCTAATATCGTTGCCGACTTGTTTATTTAACAGAGTAACAGTTTTCGCTTTCTCTTCTATTTTTCTATCTGCCACACTGCGCAGTGTTCCTAACGTAATGCTTATTCCTTGATATTCTGCCATTTCGTCAGGTGGTACAGGAATTCTATTTTCCTCTGTTAGATCATACAGTTCTTTTACGTATTCCAGTTTGTTTTCCATAACATCCACCTGTCCCGAGACGACTTCAAGGTAATCTAAATATTTTACAAACTCTATTGTTAGCAGTGGCGTGCTTTCCAAATACGTTTCAATTTCTTCCGCCTCGAGAATCAGTTTTTCAACACACTCTTTTCCAATTCTACGAAGAGATTTGTATCACCTTAAATCTAGATAGAACAGGTACGTAATAATACTAAGTCAATTCTTGACGGGATGTACATTTCATTCATTACGTGTATATTCATATTTTCATTTCTCTTATAATCATTTAAGTAGTCATTGGTACATAACACAGGTACATAATCATACAATTAGAAAAGTTAAGGATTCTATGTATTTGAATTATTGTCGTAATCAAAATTTAGAAGGGTAAGGTTCTCATTTCTTTTATAATCATTTATTAAGTAGTCATTGGTACATAAAACAGGTACCTACATAATTTAATCATCTGTGTTAGAAAAGTTAAGAATTTTTCTATGCATTTGAATTATTTTCATAATCAAAATTTAAAAGGGGAAGGTTATGGTGCAGAAAGACTAATTTTTCTGCATTTTTAGGAAGTAGTTTACTTCTTTTTTTCTCGTAGACCATCCCAGCGCGAAACAATCACGTCTGTACAAGTTTTGGCGCTAAAATCCAGTCGAATATTTTTGCATAATATTCGGCTATTCGGTCAGGGAGCTCGCCGAATATTCGGTATTCGGTATACTGCCGAATATAGGTACTATTCGTTGCAAGTCTAGTACATTCATTAATAAAACTGTTGTGGTAAGAAGTTTCTATTCTTCTATTTTAACTATCATCAGTGTTTCTTTTTGCATGCAAGCTCCTCAAAAATAAATATCTCAATAGAGTCATACCGTGGTACGGTTTCTTCTACAACTTCAAGTAAAAAGGTAGGCTCAGGAATAAGAGTTTCCTTAAATCTATCAAAGTGGATGTAAAACATGCCCAACTGCTGTTCAGCAATTACGTGTTCGATGATTTCTTGTTCGTCATGGTAGCGTGTACAAAGTTGACGGAATACATTTAGAACTAAAACCAATTAAAGGTGAATAGTAAATCTTAATAATTAAAAATTATTTTTTGCTTTTTAGTTCGGTTTGCTATTAAAGTGCGTTTTTTTTTAGGTTTTGTGAACTATTATTTATTTTTTAGTCTTATTTTTTATCCTGCTGATCCTGGTCAGGACATTTAGGACAAAGGTATCAAATAATCTTACTGTCATTCATTCTATGGATGGTACAGGTTTAACCTGTAAAGTTTGTCATTTTTTTTTATTCTGATGATCCTGGTCAGGACATTAGGACAAAGCTATAAAAATTATTGTATTGTCTACGCTCTTTAATAAGTAGGTCTGGAAATTTTTTAATCAATCGGATGTCTTGAAGTCGGTGAAAATTACGTTGAAAGATTCCGTCAAATTGATAAACATACATACATACAAACATACATACATAGACATTAGACACATGCATGCCAGTGAAGCTAATAAAAAAGCTAATAAAATAAAAAAGCTAAAAACAAACAGTTTTTGAGAGGTAACTTTACCTGTTTCGTTTCTAATTATATCAGGATCTGTTGAATTGTCATCGTCATAGAATTCTCGTATTGGCTCAAATCTTTGTATATAGATGTAAACCGCGCTGTAATTCTTTCGAATATACTCAAAAACGTCGATTTGTTGTTGACGTAAAAATGGATCGTCAAACATTAAGTTCTTAAGAGATGGCCCATAACCACAAATTCTCTCTTCAACTTTGTTGTTTATCATGGGACTAGAAGAAAAAATTGAAAAAATAATGTTATGGAAATCTGCAGTTTTAAGATACATGAAGTTTATTAATGTGTTACCACGCACTAGTCAGCTCCAGCCCCGGATCTGAAGGGAGGCGGGGGGCAAACCGAGGAACGTGTCCCCGACGGCGGTCTCAAGGGGCGCCAAAATCATAATATAATGTGTTTGAAAATCGATAACAAATTATTAAAAAAAAACATTTATTAAACAGTTCTTCTTCTCCCCTCCCGGTCACAAAAAATACCACCCATTATATATTTTCGAGTTTGTTTAAACAATTTATCTCAAACACTCGAATGGGGGCGCCACTATCAAGTTTCTGTCCTGGCTCGAAAAAATCGTAGATCCGGGGTTGGTCAGCTCGGATCTACTCGTGCAATACCCAATGTGCCGAGCTGATCCGATCCGATTCAGTGGGCGTGGCCGTTACATGAAACTATGTTAGTATATAAGTATTAGTGATTTTAAATTTTAAGTATAGTACTGTGCAAAAGGAATCATAGATGGATCAGCTATCATTGGCCTGAGTGCCATAACGGTTGAGATCCAAAGGTCCAACAGTTGCGTGAATATGTCAATGGTAACGTTTTCAGCAGGATCCAGCAGCAGAGTTTTTGGCTCCACAGTTAAATCCATGACAAAGAGTGGAAGCTGAAAAACAAGTTACAATGTGAGTAGGTAGTTATGGTATTATCACAAGAACAAATAAAAACCAGAAGCATAACTCGGAGGCGGTGCCTTTGATGTGTCTACCGACGGATTTGTAACCTTGGTTCCAAATCAAAGATTAAATTTTATTGCTTTTTCATAATAATAATATTTCAGTTAAGAAAAAAAAATATTATGGGGTGTATTAATGGTTCATATTTTTAGTGTATTTGCCATATGGCAACATACACTATTGGCGTCGCTCGGATGGCGGGACCTAGGGGTCGGACCAAAATTTCTCGACGTTTCATAACCTCCTAAACACTTCGCCACCATTTTTAAAAATGTTTATATATATATATATATATATATATATATATATATATATATATATATATATACAGGTATATATGTGTGCGGGCTATAACTTTCGAAGAAGTTAATTTATTTTAACGAAATTTGGCACACATGTTGGAATCCATCACCGCACGAAGCCTTTTTAAAATGGGCCCAATCGGGCCATTTTAACGGTAGTTTTTAGGGGTTGAAAAATGTTTTTGGGGCCCAAAATACCGAAAAAATTCTCCGAAACGTTTCAAAATTGAAATTTAACCCTCTGGTAGCAATTAAAAAGTGTCCCTAAAATTTTAATAAAATCGGCCCGACAGGACCAGACTTACAAATTTTATGAAAACACTAGTTGGCAGATAGTGAATTATTTACTGAAAGTTGTATATAATTTGGTATAGAGGTTCGATTGATAATATTATTGCAATGAAGAAAAAAAATGTTATTTTAAGGGGTGTATTAAGGAGTCAAATTTTTTTATTTTGCCCAAAAACCAACTTAAGTTCGCATAATAAAGCCACACTGCCTGTATAAGCAAATACACTATATTGTCGGCAGGGTTTTGGCACTGCGACCCGGGTTTTATTTATTTTGCTCATAAAAACATAATAAAACTACACTGCCTGGATAGGTAAATACACTATATTGTCGGCAGGGTTTTGGCACTGCGACCCGAGTTTTTTTATTCATTCTTATGCTATTATGATCAACTCTATACAAATTATTATTTTAATTTATACCCGGCCGAAAGTACATATTTTCGGCTTCGATTTTAACACATTGACAGCCAATTACGAGATATCTCGTAGGTTGTTTACTTGCCCAAGACGCCTACGACGAGTTATCTCGTCCCTTCATTACTTGCCATATTTGTACAGCTACGAGAAAACTTGTAGCATAACACTGTAATTACGAATAGATGACCTCAGGAAAGAGAATAAAAAAATCAAGTTTGGCTTAAATGAACAAAAAAAAACACAACTAAGAAATTGCTCAATTAAAAAAAAACATTTCGTAAACCTTTTGATTAATTATTAAAGTTTTTAATAATATAACATGATTAAATCAAATTTGCACTTTAGACCGGAATCGTGAAAAATTCCGTGGCAGTCAACGTGTTAAGGCAGAAAACCTAACATTTATGCTCTGCTGGAATTACTCGCACGCCATCTATAACGGCGCACCAAAAGAGTTTTCTCGTGCATACTGATACGTGAGAATGCCGCTAGCCAATAGTAGCTAACAGCTGTTATTGCGTATAACCTCAAAATTACTCACTTGAAAGTTATTAGTCTTTTTATTTTCATCCACAAGCACCCAAACTTCAGGTTCGTCACCGTCATACTAGGGATACTTGTGGAGCAAGTTGTAACTGTAACCGCGTCTCAAACCATGAAATGGGCGATTACAGTGAGTTTGGGTCGTGCGCACGGAGTATACGGAGCGACCCAATAAGCATGGCCTTTTGCATACGGCAAATTAGTGACTCAGCAATTATTATTATTATTATTATTATTATTATTATTATTATTATTATTATTATCATTATTATTATTATTATTATTATTATATTATTATTATTATTATTACGTACTTTCGACTAGATATAAAGAAAAATGGTACACACCACACGGGTAGAAAGTTGGAAGTCCTGAACTGCGTGACATGATGCCCGAGGCGCAGTGCAGTAATTTCAACTTTTTGCCTTTGTAGTGTCATATACTATTAGTATATATACTTGCGGCATATTTGGTACTTTAGGCACCACAATTTCTTCGTCAGTTTCAGTTGATCTTAGTTGTTCGTCAGATAAAAGCATGTTTGTATGAGCATCAAACACTTTCAGCAACTCCGTTAAAGAATTTGTAATCAAAGTATGCAACATATTAAAGACTATAAAATCAAGTAACTGCGCAAAACAACACAGTCGACCGCAGTTCCGTCTTTTGTTTGCTTGTTCTGTGAATGACATCTTGATCATTTCACCTTTTGGCTTTCGTTCAGTTGGTCCAAATGTCATTTGAGAAATTCTCAAATTTCGGTCATCTGTAGTATATCCAGCAGCTAATAAAGCTCCCGTGCATGCGTTGGAAATAAGTTCCATGGAAACGCTGCGGAATTCAGTTAATCTGTCTCTGACTTGTTCTAATCTGCCCATTTGCGCTTCAATGAAATAGAATAATGGAATATTTTCAGTGACGGAGCAGTCCATAAAATTCAATTCGTACATTTTAAAACACATTGCTCTAACATTAAGCAGTGTGCTACGTAATATTGGGTTTAGAATAAAAAGATTCTTGCATAAACTTTTACTCGTTTTTTTGAATTTCTTAAGGCTAACAGTTTTTTTCCATAGAAAGAATGTTTTCCAGATACGAAATTGCATGTATGTTCTAATTTTCATTAGTTTACAATACATTTGATATTCGTGTTTCCATAAATCCAACGATGTGAAAATCATATCGTCACCGCAGTACTGAGTGACGCCTTGAGCACTTATCGTCAAAAAATTTTTCTTATCTATTTGTGAATATGGAATAACACTGAAATAATAATATAAGTTTTAATTTCAAGATACTGTTATTATAACTACTTATACTAATAATTAGTATTGAAAACATCGAGTGGTGTAGAGTAGTGGGAAAGAACTAGACTTGCATTCGGGACATACTAAGTTCGAATCCCGGCGGGGGCAGATGTGGCTAGAATTTTTTCTAGTGCCTCTCACCGAGAAACGGTAATTCCTATACCGGTCATCTTGTTGAGGTTTTCTATGGTTTTCCTCAATTAATTCCATATAGATATAGAGTTGGTTTCTTATTCAAAAACAATAAGGCTCTTCATATTTGCATGTTAAATATCCTCCCAAAATTTGGTTTCAATCCGCTCATCCGTTTGACCTGTATTGTGTTCATATACAAACAGACGCATTGATTTTTTTCCAAAATATGTTTTTGGATTGAGGGGATCTCAAAACGTAAAAATATTGTAAAATGTTGAAAAGTAAATTTTGACCCAAATTAGTACCATTTCTACTAGTGG
The DNA here is from genome assembly GCA_034508555.1 of Venustoraphidia nigricollis. Lineage (NCBI taxonomy): Eukaryota > Metazoa > Arthropoda > Insecta > Raphidioptera > Raphidiidae > Venustoraphidia > Venustoraphidia nigricollis. The sequence goes on from JAVRKA010000030.1 coordinate 2,332,433, forward strand.
GTTGGAATGGTGAAAATAACACTTTGGTTATTAAATTATACTTACATTAAACAGTATGGAGTATAAACTTCCGAAGATGGTTCAACGGCATATTTCATATATAAGAAACCGGCATTCGGATTTTCGCTCACTCGATTTATAATTTCCATTTGATCGGGAATAACTAAAGCGGCGGTTTTTTTAACGCTCTGAATTGTTGTACTTGATGTGATCTTAAGAACTTTCTTTTGTTTTGTACTTTCAAAAAATGTTTCGTCTTTTGATGCTCGCGCCACTATAAATTTAAAAAAAATCAAGAGGTAATCAAAAAATTCTAATTTCTTTATTAGAGGCCATCATTAAATTACGTCACACACTAGGCGGTAGGTGGGTCATTTCATATTGGTGGCAAAATGTGGTAGGATACAAGAAGATTTTAAATGCGATGTCACACAGTCACAAAGTTATGATCCATAATAATAATCATTAATATATAGTAAAATATTAATAAAAAGAAACTGTGATTTGCTAAAATGATTTGATTTAAGTTGTTTGTTAAAAAAATGTTTCTATGAATTATTAAATTACAGAAAGAAATTATGATTATTATTACATTTGGTAGAATGCAGGGTTCCTTCTGACGTAACGACTGAAATGCGGCTGAGCACATCTTTATCTATTTGTTTTAATTGTCCACTTCGTATTAATTTATTCTGAGCTCCCTTAAATCCCGTCTGTAAAAAAAACAAAAATATTGAACATGTGACTTCTAAACCTATTTTAGACGGCAAAATGCGGTTTTCAAATTTTGCGTACAGAAGTATGACGCTTGCACTAAATTGTAATATTCATATTTTCAGTGTTTTCTTTAATTCACATTTTTTACTGCTATAAGACGAAAAATAATCTGTAAACTAATAACTCATTGCGCACACAATTATTTTATACTTTTTTCAACTGATTAATTATTAGTTTAATTTAAAAATTATAATTGTTTGAAAACTTATTTGACATATTTTGATATATCATGTTTCAGAGTTTGTTGTTCGTAACCATAGCAACCAACTACTCATTCATGGCCTATTATATTTTATGAAGTTTTTTTCAAAAAACCGTCCTATTTCGATCCCCGAGGAGAAAATCGAAAATCCGGCTATGTTAGGATCTGTCCCGTATCTTATACTATAAGCGTGCCAAATTTCAACTCTCTAAGTCTACAGGGGCCTTCTAGAGGGTCTAGAAAGACAGACATCTGGACATCCGGACACACAATAGGAAATTGGATATGTAGATTAAATCAACCAATTAACGAAATCATTGTGCGGCAGAAGAAAAATTTTTAGAGAAGCCTAACCTACCGAAATTAGCGTCAAGGTTCCCTTCAAACTGTAAACTAGCATGCTTAATGCTCTTTATAAGTGATCCCCTCCCCCAAAATAAAAGTCTTTCCGTCGCCAAAACAAAAATATTGAACATCAAATCAACCAACTAATGAAATCATTGTGTAACCGAAGAGAAGATTTGGAAGAGCTCAGCTTCCCCAAAGTAGCGTCAAGGCTCCCTCCAAACTGTAAACTAGCACGCTTAATACTCTTTATGGACCCCCTCCGCAAATAAAAGGCCTTCCGTCGTCAATGAATGGAAATTCAATAAATGTTGATACTTCATACCAAAGGATCTGGAAGTTCTTTCTTGAATTCAATCTTCTCCAATAATTTTTTATGTGGTATGTGGAATGGTACCAGATTTGGATTTCTGTAATTAAAAAATATATGAATGGAAGACTTATTGTTGTCCGCGATTTAAATCCATTTATAAGGAAAACTTCTTCCTAATAGAAATCTTGTAATTGTTACGTCGCACTGCGCTTTTATTATAAGATTTTTTTTATAAATTAAATATATGTTCCTCAAACTAATTATATGCTTCACTGTTCGCTGTGTAATATGATTAGGTTAATTACAATGTTGCTCTATGATTTTAACTATGTATTTAGATATTTTTCTGTAATTTTGTTTTCTCTTCTTTAGGCTGTACCTATTAATTGGTTATTCTTGTAACTGTTGGTGTTAAAGAAATAAAATAAAATAAATAAAAAACTTTTAAAAAGAGATGAGCCGTCGTGGAACGCCTGACAGACGTGAAACATCACACAGATATTCACGAGTAAAGTGCCGACACAAATTGAACAAGTGATACGCCATGTTACACGTGCCTTTTTTTATTTTATTTATTTATATAACATGGATGTCAAATGGACTCTGGGTCCTCTAACGCTCTAACCTCGAATAACATTAAAAGAAAAAGCATGTATAAGTGAGAGTAGATGTAAAATATAAAAAAAGTGTAAGGAAATAATCAATAAACTAGCCTTTGACTCTTACCATCACTGTCCCTCATACTTTTAACACACTAACACACCCGTAAAGTAGCGAGTGTGTAGTGTAGTAGAGAGGGAAACGATCAGTATGGGCATTGACAGAGAAGCGTCAGAGTCGGAAAGAGCCGACAAAACGCGGGAATGATCGTAACACATAATATATCAGTTTTAATGAATAAAAAACTTAAATTTTAGATATTTTGATTAACTTGAAGTATAGACAACTATTATTATCATTCAACGTTTTAATCGATAAAATATGTAATAATATATTATGCATAGGTGTATATCTAGGCACATACCACTAATTCTTATTTGTTGTTTTTTATATTAAAAAAACACGCGATGCGTCCTGCTCGCTCAACGAAAATCCGAATAACAAACTTCGTGTGATAAACGCAAAACTTAAGGTTACTGAGCACCAGCTGTTCAATATGCTCTCTTTTTCACCCGCATAGCTCTCTCTTACGTGTAGTTGAAAGTGCCGTGTAAAATGCACTTATTTACGTTTCGGATATCTCGAATTACTATGAAAAGTATTATTCAATCGTTGATAGTAATGCTTACAAAATAAACTAGAAATACCTATGCATCATTCTTTCCGTGTGACTTTTAGCCAAGTTTTTACAGTAAATAGATAATTTAAAATCAGATAAAAACGAGAAAATTAACAGAAGTTGTAAATTTTTGTACAGAAAAAATTAAATTTGAAACAAATTATTGAACAAGCTTTTGTCAATATCTGTAACATCAGTTTGGAAAGAAAATACTATAGACGCTGATGGCCTCAGATGTCTATAATCTACAATTCATTCATTCGAAAAGAAAACACTCCAAAACGTCAGTTTGCCTTCCCGTAACTCGAAATCGACGTGTTGTAAAGAAATATTGACGAATATCACGTTGTTTTATTCAATTTTTAGGGCAAAAATATATATCTTTTTAATTTTTTAAGTAGCAAGCCAAATTTTGTGAAGCCTAAGAGCGTTTTCACATATTCGATCCGATATCTGTGTCGGACGATGATAGCCGACATCCGATTGCCGACAACATGTGCTGTTTTCATATATTACCGACAAAATCGTTCCGATATGGCCATTTGCTCAATAGCTTAGTGCAGGCAGGTCATCATGGCAGACTATAATAAAAAACTTTATTTGCTGTATTGCAAAAAAAGATCTGTCCACAGTTTTGGATACATCCCATTGTGGAAGCTAGATATTCAGAGGGAGCATTTTATAAGTACTCTTTTTAGCAAGCTACAAAACGCACCTGGAAAGTTTTTAAATTACTTTCGTATCCGCATTTGATTATTTGTTCATCTCAACCAAACTAGTAAACACTAAACAAGCTCAAAATGGCCGCCGCGCATCGGGCTCTGCGCACACAGAGACAATTTAGATCCACGCATATCACACATACAAACATTAACGTCCGACGGCTCACGGGCGTCCGATGGTGCCGCCAACATATTGGTGTCGGCTCCGACTTCCAATATCGGGCCGGACAATATGAAAGACAGGTACATATTTCTTACATTTTACTTGCCCCGATATCGTGTCGGCGTCCGACACCGATATCGGATCGGATAATGTGAAAAGGCTCTAAGTCTAATGCTTAATCACAACTAATAAAATGAATTTTGCGACCACAATATGTAATTTTCCTAAAGCATATTTTACGATCAGAGGGTTCAGTCACCTTAATATAAATCAATTTTGTGTAACAAGGTTAAAATTACCTGGAGTATTTAGCGGACGACGTGCAGACCAACCTCTGTAACACGTCATTGTTTACATGAACAGGCGTCAATTCTGAGCTTCTTCGTGAAGGACTAGATGGAGAACTATCCATTTAGACTTTAAAAAAAGCAAAATATATTTACAACATTATAATGTGACAAATAAAAACTTTCTCGAATATACACAACAACCGTTGCTATGTAAACAAGAGTCGACATCAACTGCTAGTTCTTATTTACATACAAAAATCGTTATACATAACAAGATAGCCGGAGAGCTGATAACGAATTTAGGGTACATATTTTAGGCACGCCAAAATTTTTCATTGCAGTGCCTCTATAAGGGAATTGAAAGTCTGGGAAGCCGCTGCGGTTATTTACCTACGGCAGGGTTATCAAGTTTGCGAAAAAAAAAAACAAAAATATTTTTTAGGCATTTTGAAATTTAATTAATTTTAAATTTTACACCTTTTTTAACACGTAAATATAGTTGCAAGACAATTTGAACGGTTACAAAGTTCCCCAGATTGCCCCAAATTTGTATTTTTCTTAAAATTTAAGTTTAAAAAATTGTATCATTGTTGAATGGCTGCTAAGTAATGTAATTAAGTATGTAAAATATTAAAAAACCCGGGTCGCAGTGCCAAAACCCTGCCGACAATATAGTGTATTAGCTTATACAGGCAGTGTGGCTTTATTTAGCGAACTTAAGTTGGTTTTTGGGCAAAATTAAAAATTTGACTCCTTAATACACCCCTTAAAATAACATTTTTTTTTCTTAACTGCAATATTATTATCAATCTAACGTCTACACCGAATTAAATACACCCTTCAATAAATAAGTCACTATCTACAAATTAGTGTTTTCAAAAAATTTGTAAGTCCGGTCCTGTTAGGCCGATTTTATTAAAATTTTAGGCACACTTTTTAATTGCTACTAACGGGTTAAATGCCAATTTTGAAACGATTCTGAGATTTTTTTCGGTATTTTGGGGTCCAAAAACATTTTTCAACCCCTAAAAACTACCCTTAAAATGGCCCGATTACGTCCATTTTAAATAGGCTTCTGGCGGTGATGGATTTCAATACGTGGGCCAAATTTCGTTAAAATCAATTAACTCTTTCGAAAGTTATTGCCCGTACACACACACACACACACACACACATATATATATATATATATATATATATAACATTTTTAAAAATGGTGCCAAAGTGTTTAGGAGGCTATGAAACGTCGAGAAATTTTGGTCCGAGCCCTAGGTCCTGCCATCCGACTTATGCCAATAGTGTATGTTGCCATATAGCAAATAACTAACGGTAAGGTCCGGCTTCGCACGGGTAGCACTAATTATCTAATTATCTATTGCCATAAAAGAAAAATTAGAAATGCCAGAAAACAAAAAAAAAATATGTTGATACGATCGCTACCATACTTCATAGAATCATCCGCTGGGCTAATTGCCGGCAAATTTCACCAAAATCGGTCCAGTCGTTTTGGAGTCCATAGAGAACATACATACACACATCGATTTATATATAGAGCTATAGATTGATTACTTATAAATTATTTTTTCCAGATATCTAAAAAATACAAGTTTGCGGCTGTCAGGGCATATTTTGTAACCTACCACAAAAACTTCCCAAAGTACTAAAGTTATTAAATGTAATTAATTCAATAATTAATTTAAACGGTGAAAACATGAGCTTATAGCATTTCAGAAATTGTAAGAAACATTTAAAAAAAAGCTTCATCAACATTCGTCAAATAGCTTTAAAGTGACATTAATAATATCATTTCTGTATGTTATTTGTATTATAAGGTAAATACAACATAATAATTTAATATACGGACTGATTAAAAAATAGAGGCAGAAAAAACGTGCTTATAGGTCTATCAGATAGTTTTAAAATTAATTTTAAGTTTTATCAAAGTATGTATCTTGAGGACCACAAGTCCGATCGCGAAAGTACAAAGTGCGTTGTGATCCTAAAAACTAAATCTCTCCAATAACCACCAATCCCGACTACCAGAAGCAGTCACAGAAAATAGTAACAACATTTGAACCTAAAAATTTGAAATGCCTCGACCTAAAAATCGCGATAAAACTCGAACCAAAAATTCCAAATCAAAAACCGGCAAATCCTATGCAGAGCGCCTATCGTTTGAGACTAAAATCAAAGAAATCGGGCGAGAACTTAGAAAATGGCAATCATTTGAAGATTGATGAAACTCCATCAGCCCATGATTCCATGTCTACCGGTGGTCTTACGATTACCGGGGCATTTTTTTAAACTTAATTGATTCGTGTTTCAGATCCAATATAATTATATTGATAACTAGCGGCCCGATTCGGCTTCATCTGGATTAAGACGTATTATTGGTATTGTAGCTTTCTATTTAATATTAAAAACCGCACGCGACTGAGATATTGCCCCACCTACAGGATTCAATTGTGAATCTAAACCATTCTTGATCCACTTGAACACACACAAAAAATTTCATTAAAATCGGTCCAGCCGTTTAGGAGGAGTTCAGTCACATACACACGTACAGAAGATTTTTATATATAAAGATGTGATAAAAAAGTATTTAATAATAAAATGCTACAAAATTAAACAAAAAAAAAACAAATTTTCTTATTCTCGGATTTGTATCTCTTGTGCTTATTATCTACGTATTAACTATGTACGCCGCAACGAAAGTTCTCAAAAGGAATAATTTTTCCTGTTTTTGTAACATTTTTTATTGGTCGTAGTGTGATATTATATACCCTATAGGCGTCCTCGATAAATGGACTATCCAACTAAAAAAAATGTTTCAATTCGAACCTGTAGTTCGTGAGATTAGCGCGTTCAACCAACCAAACAAACAAACTCTTCAACTTTATAAGATAAGATAAGATAAGATAAGATTTTTATTATCCAAAATGGGCAAGCCCATATAGATCACGTCAATATTACATGTATACATATTATTTTATTACAGTTAGTTTGCGTATAACTTTAAAAAAATTAAAAAAATCATTGATGGAATACAAGCATTCTCTGGTACAAATTTTCTTTATCGTTTTTTTAGTGTATTTGCCATATGGCAACATACACTATTGGCGTTGGTCGGATGGCGGGACCTAGGGGTCGGACCAAAATTTCTCGACGTTTCATAACCTCCTAAACACTTTGGCACCATTTTTAAAAATGTTTATATATATATGTATATATATATATATATTTATATATATATATATATATATATAGGTATATATATATATAGGTATATACTATATATATATATATATATATGTGCGGGCAATAACTTTCGAAGGAGCTAATTCATTTTAACGAAATTTGGCATACATGTTGGAATCCATCACCGCACGAAGCCTATTTAAAATGGGCCCAATAGGGTCATTTTAAGGGTAGTTTTTAGGGGTTAAAAAAAGTTTTTGGGCCCAAAAATACCGAAAAAATTCTCAGAATCGTTTCAAAATTGAAATTTAACCCTTTAGTAGCAATTAAAAAGTGCTCCTGAAATTATAAGCAAATCGGCCCGACAGGACCGGACTTACAAATTTTATGAAAACACTAGTTTGCGTATACGAATTTACTAACTGAAGGTCGTAGTTAATTTGGTGCAGATGTTGGATTGATAACAATATTTCAACTAATAAAATTATTATTGTAAGGGGTGTATTAAGGGGTTCAATTTTTTTTTATTTTGTCCAAAAACAAACTTAATTTCATTTAATAAAGCCACAATACCTGTATTAGCAAATACACTATATTGTCGGCAGGGTTTTGGCACTGCGAGCCGGGTTTTTTTATATTCTCTTATATTTACATTGCTTAGTGCCAGAAGCAAAGCATTAAAATATTTATAGCTAATACATAAATAGTTTCTACCAGCTAAATCCAATCACACCTTCGGTATGCATGTGTCATTTTTATTTCTTGTGAAGTAATCATGTTGGTCTGAATGTGTTTCTAAAGTGTTATTTCTCGCAAATATTAAACAAGAATAAACAAAAAGAGAGTAGAGTAACATCACTTAAAGTTTAATAAATAACGACCTGCAAGAATCGTTCCATTTTGATTTTGTAATAATTCTTATGGCACGGTTTTGTAGTTTGAATATACGATCGCAACTGGGTAAATTTCCCCAGAATATTAATCCATACTGAAGGTGCGATTGGATGAAAGCGTGGTAAGTCATCTAAAGTACGTCGTCATCTAATAAGTTCATAATTTTAAGTAATACATAATTTGAAGAGCATAATTTACTTGCCAGTTTGTCAATTTCAGTTGCGACTGGACTCCAAAATGACACTCAGGATAATAATATTAGTAACAGATAAGTTAATTGGATATTGCTTAGTAGCATTTGATTGATCCACTACCCTCTTAAGTTATTATCAGTCTTATTTGATTCGTGAAATTATTTTCTGCCTCTACTTATGAATCACTCTGTATACAAGTGAAGGTACGTTCTTTTGTCGTTTTCACATCGTATCAGTGGAGTTCGAATAATATATTAATACGTACATTCCGCTTCATATTTCTTTTTGCAGCGCACCTGTTCTGTTTAGTGTTCTCATTGTTTACGCTAACAATATACTTTTGAACGTCACAACAAAGAATACGTCCATTGAAGGCAATAAAAGCTATTGATTTCTTGTGTCGAGCACGTCGACCCAATTTGATTAATGATATTTATTAGAACTCACCTATAACCAATCATAAACTGAATTGCATAGTACATTCACAGTTGTATGATATGGTTCAGAACGACGCGAAGTAGATATAATCGCCGCATTCTTTTCTTCCACTTAGCTAAACGTTTAATAACCTGCAATTTTAGTTCTGAATCATATGGAAATGTAATTTAAAGTTATTGTTTACAAGGAGGAAATAATTAGTACTATAGGTAATAATTACAAAAAAATATATATTGATCGTAGTGCCAACGAAATAGTATATTGTTTATTGTATATTTCACTATTATACAGGGTGTAGTGAAAATCATTAAGGATAGTGATTACCTCATGCCCTTATTAGTCTATTGGCCCTATGGCACACACACTATTGGCGTCGGGCCAAAATTTCGCGACGTTTAATAACCTGAACATTTTGGCACTATTTTTGACAATCTCTCTCTCTCTCTCTCTCTCCCTCTCTCTATCTCTGCATGTGTACATGTGTGCGTGTGTGTGTGTGTGTGTGCCAATAATAACTTTCGAAAGAAGTAATTGCTTTTAACTAAATTTAGCCCACATTTTGGAATAGACTATCACATGAAGTCTATTTAAAATGAACTTATCGGGTCATTTTGAGGGTATAAAACAATTTGTGGGCCTAAAAATATCGAAAAAATTCTGAGAATCGTTTCGAAATTAAAATTGAACTCTCTAGTGAAATACTGAGTTTTTTGAGTTTTGTCATTTGTTATGAGAAAGAATTGTGAGTGCATGCAGTCATAATTTGCTTGTTTACTATCGTGATAACCGAAACGTCAATAATATAGCCAATAAGATTTTTTCATTCAAATACATTTTGTAAATACGAAAAATACATTATCGTTTGGACCGGTAGTGTACAGACGTTCCAACCTAGATATAAGTTGCACTGCTGACCTAGAGATTGAGGCTAGTGTTTAACGTCTTCTAGGCATGCAATACTTCCGGTCTAAATATTCAGACGGATATCCGGTTTTATAGTGCCAGCAGTACTGTAATGTTTCCCAACTGGTTTCACTTTCGAGGCCAGCAGCCATGCAATTGTTTCGATAAAGATTTATGTTTCGGAAATTTCGAAATATGTCAAATTAAACCCACATAAGTATATAAAAGTGAAAATTTGCCTGATATTAATAGACTTCGAGACCGTTTGACCGATCATCATGTAAGTTGACACATATATGTATTTTTCAAGGAGAAGGTTTTTATTCTATATCCACTTTATTGTAACATGCTAAAAATGGTGGAGCCGAAGGCTCCACTAGTGTTGTCGGTGCCGTGTTTAATCTTAATCACCTATAGAGCCACGGGTAGCGACTAGTACAATACAATTTGAGGATGAAATAGTTCCACAAGACAATCTAGTAACCAATTTTCTGGAGCTCCAGATTATTTGCTGACTAGATCCAGCAAAACGGGAAGCATTTGGGCCAAGAGAACACCTCATTCTTTTTTAATCTTTAATCTTTTACAATACAACGAATGAAGAAATATCTACGAAATTCAGCTACTGTAAATATCCGTCACCAGGTCTGATCCCCGTAGATTTCATTGTTTGAGGCGCGGAGCGTTTTGAAAAACAAAGTCGGAAAATAGCATATTTAAAATCCATAATTCGATACACACATATTTTGTCTAAATTTTTAAGGACGATTTTTTAGATGCATTATTAAACATTTTGGAACCTTAGGTTTTTATATTGAACGGTGCCCTAGTATGTAGAACATCTCTGCCTACTTAAACTTGTTCTTTTGCTTTGGACTTGAGGCGAAATTCGACGCTTAAATAATATACTATTTATTATTATTTCAATTAATAGAAAATATTGTTTTCACCTCGATTTGCATATACTGCAGTAGATTTTTATTATAATTCTTATCATTAAAAAGTGCTGAAACCATAATGAAGTGATCATAAATGCTATATAAGTCTTGTACAAACATATAATTTTTAATCTGAAATAGTTCTAACTATAGGAAAAAAATGGTGAATAAAATTGTACATAAAATTAGGATTTGTGGTGGAAGTGGTGGGAATAGAGCAGTAAAATTTGGTGGGAGTAACGTTTACCAATATTTTCAATAGGACACGGTTTTTGACTTCTTGTTCTATGACCATTTCTTTTGTTTGTTGGGTGAGCATATTTTTTGTCTAAACGTCTAAATATCTAATCAAATTCTCTTTTTTCTATTAAAAATAATTATATTTTGCACAAAAAATAATGGTATACGTAATCAGCCTTTTTTTAATTTAGTGAAGAAAACGAATAAATTATAAACAAAAAGTGGTATATTTCTTTGACGCGCAGATCGCGATAATTGATATTCATATTTTCGTTAAGGATGTACATTGATACAATAAAATAGGATGTCTAGAGAGATGATAAATATAGTTAAAAGTTACCATGTTCACTTCGAGTAATGCTTATTTACTTTGGATAATAGATAGACAACTCCGTCAGCAGATTATAACAGAGAAATGAGACGTATCATCTATGAATACAAAGTAAAACTATACTGCCCGAAAAGTTAGCTTTATCGACGATTTCAACCTTGCCAATACACGTAGTACATTCATATAAAATTAACAACTAACTTCATGGTGTTTCATGAGTACTTCCGTAGTAGAGAAAATTTCACCCTCAATGCGCAAAAAGAAGTACCTATATCTTCAATAAAATCTAAACTTGTTCGAAAACGAAACCGAAGACGACAGAAGGAAATTTGTACATAAACTTTTGCCACACACATAAAGTATAGAATACAAATTACCATGAATATGTAATGTACATTTTCAAGTGACCGAGGTGAATATCCGCTGATGCATGTAGACAAGTTATTTTCTTTATTAAACTTGATAATGTATAGCGGGAGTCGATATTTCTTGTTATTGATCTTGCGATGAAGGAAATATCTTTGTTCTAAACCTGATTTAGAACAATATATTACGTTAAAATCCTTATGTCTCCTATGGGTTCCAATAACATTCATCCGATTACGATAAAACTTTGGTGAGTTGTTGTGCGAGAGCCTGCGAAAGTTTCTTACTCAAAAAACATCTTATTGTTTGTTTGCTTCGCTACAGTTGTCGTTGCCGCGAGGCAAGACTGGAGCTCGTATAACATAATGTCACAACTCGTCGAAAATATACTTCATGACGCCCTAGATACACAATCTACAATTACCTATTTTATTTATTTAAAAAAAAATTATTCATTATGTTAAGAAACTTGCATAAACTACTGGTGACACGTTCTCCCACCATCAACACCGGGACTTCCACCACATGTTATTTCTTCAATTTTTTTAACTTCCCGCTAAGAAAATTGAAAATTTTCAAAAATTGAGAAGTTATTTAACTTGTCTTTTAAATATTATAGGACGTTAGATATTAGGTTTGACTGGTATCGTATTTCATTTTAAACTCTTTCGTTTGTTATATAAAGAAGATACACTGGTCTGTTGGCAGCCCCGAATCTAGGGGGGGCACATGCCTCGGGCGGCAGTTTCAGGGGGCGCCAAAATCATAGAATAGAATAGAATGTCTTTATTCACAGAGCTAATGTTACAATGGTACAAGTAGATGTGATTGTCAATTAAAATTACAAATAAAACAATTACATTAAAATCAGCGACAAGTAAACTTTTACGGTGCATATTTAATTACCAAGTGGTTATTGATTGCGTGAAGTCTTTGTATGAATACAGTGGTTCGTTTGATAATTTTCGCCTTATTTCTTTTGTATAAAGGTTAATTGGCAAGTTTCTTACACTAATGGGAAGTTGATTATATAACTGAAGTGCTGAATAATTTGGACCATTTGTCAGCTTGTTGCGATTGAAAAAAGGCACACGAATATTAGTACAGCTCCTGATGTTGTAAGAGTGTACCTCCTCAACCAACAGAAATTTTGAGAGATTATGTTTTGCGTAGAGTAAATTTTCGTAAACAAAAAGAGATGACAAAGTTAAAATATTATGTTGTTTAAACAAAGGTTTACAAGAATCTCTTGACTTACTATTAATTATTATTCTCACTGCTCGTTTTTGAAGTGGGAACACTCCTATAGCATCAGGGGCATGTCCCCATAGCAACATACCATATGTTATATTAGAATGGAAAAGGCCATAATGCAATATGTTTAAAAATTGATAACAAATTATTTAAACAAATATATTAAAAGGTTCTTATTCTCCCTTCCCAGTCACAAAAAATTCCACCAATTATATATTTTTGAGTTTTTTTAAACAATTTATCTCACACGTCTCTATCTATCAAGTTTCTGCTCCGTTTCGAAAAAATCGTAGATCCGGATCTGCTGTTTGATGTCTCGGTGTTAGACTAAAGGAGTAAATACTAGCAGTCTCGACTCTTGAGCAGGGGTACGTAGAGTAAAGTAGATCACGTGACAATTGTTAAAAAACATGGTAAATATTTCACTACCCGTTTTTTTATTTTTTTGTGCCTTAAAATAAATCAGTTTTAATTAGACTTGCAACGAATAGTATATTCGGCAGTATACCGAATACCGAATATTCGGCGAGCTCCCTGACCGAATAGCCGAATATTAGGCAAAAGTATTCGGCTGGATTTTAGCTCCAAAACTTGTACAGACGTGATTGTTTCGCGCTCGTTTGTTCTAATGTAAATAATTCAAATGCATAGAAAAATTCTTAACTTTTCTAATACAGAAGATGATTAAATTATGTACCTGTTTTATGTACCAATGACTACTTAATAAATGATTATAAAAGAAATGAGAACCTTACCCTTCTAAATTTTGATTACGACAATAATTCAAATACATAGAATCCTTAACTTTTCTAATTGTATGATTATGTACCTGTGTTATGTACCAATGGCTACTTAAATGATTATAAGAGAAATGAAAATATGAATATACACGTAATGAATGGTTTTTTTGTTTTTCATTTTACCAATTATCTCCTTATAACAAAATATATTACTTAAGTATTCGGTATTCGGCCGAATAATATGTAGATATTCGGTATTCGGCCGAATATAATAAAAGCAGCCGAATAGGCCGAATACCGAATAGTAACCGAATATTCGTTGCAAGTCTAGTTTTAATATAAAAACAGTTAATCTTTCTGTGCTACTCTAACTTAAATCTAAATCTCGTTGTGAAATTTGTCACTAGAGGTCATTTGTTAAATAAGTGCACACATGTGGTAAACCTGACGTACACTTTTCAGAGTAAATTTCATGGAGTTATCTACTCTACTCTAATATACCAAACACACCTATTATAAGATGTGAGTTTCTTTTAAATAAATTCGAAGGCCGCGCTTTGAAAATATTCAAATTAAATAGCGGCAGTGTCGAGACTTGTCTTTTATATGAAAAAACAACATTTGGCACAATCACGTGTGCCGCAGTTCCACACGCAAATGCGAAGATTTACAACGAAGATAAGAATCGATGAACCTAAAATAGACTCCTTAACTTCAACTATATCTAGCGTGAGTCCGGAGCTCAACCTGAATTGACCTTGAACACATTCTCAAGATTACTGCCGCAATAGGTTGCCAAACTTTGTGTTATCTCGATAAATGTCGTTTTACATAACCTAAACCTAAAACCTTTAGCGCTCATTCGTACTAGCTGGATGTAGGGATGTCAGAAGTGCCAAAAAGTATCGATATATATCGTATCGATATTTTTTTCAAGTATCGAAATCGGTACCGATATATTTTTTAAAAAATATCGATATATAGGTGCAATTTTAAAGAGAACATTTGCACTCGAAGAAATTTAGTATACATATTGGCTAGCTTAATGTAATGTCAAAGAGCAATTAACGGACATTATTTCTAATCAAGTAATAAATAATTTTATCTGAAATCAAAAACAACGATAAGATTTTTTTTTATTTATTAATCAAACGTCTAATACATTTAGGAGCAGAGAATTTTAGAGATTAATCGAACAATTAATAAAGCCAGGGATGGCGAACCTATGGCATGCGTGCTAGAGGTGACATTCGATAGAAAATTGTTGGTACAGAATGAATAAAGGTGTAAATCGAAATAATTAAAAATATTTTAGATGAAATGAAATATTGCACGAATAGCTATTTTGACTGTTTATTATTCCGAAAATATCGAAATATCCGGTGAAAAAGAAACGTATTTTACATGTGCTTTTTTCAGTGTTGTTCTTTCTGGAACGCACTTAAAAGTATGTTCCAAAAACATATGTAAAACCCATGTTTTTTTCAGTGGAGTTTTTGATATTTTCGGAATAATTAACGTCAAACGGCCATAGTCAGTCGCGGTAGTACATATAAGTGTTGCTACTGGGAAAAAATATCGGTTTTCGATGCTCGGAATTTTAAATCGATATTTCGAAATATTAAATATCGCCCAAAAATATCGATATATCAAATAAAAAATATCGATATTTTTTCGACATCCGTAGCTGGATGCCGGAAAGACTTTTTTATCGGATTGTGATAAAAAAAGTTTCGGCATCCGGCTAGTGTGAACGAGCTCTTACGTTTAATTTTTTGTATTTTTTTATTTTATATCTTTAGACAGATTTTATGTCTCTTTTGTGCAAAATTATGTACAAAAACGTATAAGTGTCACCCATATAAGCTCACGGGGAAAGTGAAATTACTTTAGAGTTATTTATTATAATATTTCAAATGTCAATATTTTTGAAGTTGGGGTGGTCCTGTCGCCCAATTGGCTGGATTTTTTTTTTATTAAATCAGACGCCTTATGTAAATAAAAGAAAATATGAGATTAGAGTTTCGTTGAGTTATATTGTATTATTTGTTTATTGAGTATAATATAATTCAAAGGTGTAATAATGAACCTTTTGTTTCACAACGCAGTCATTTAGTAAATTATTCTGAATTATTTACATCGGCCATTACTTGATCACAGGTGATATTGAATTCATAGTACAATAATATATATTGTCAACTTGGAATTACAGACGTTTTTCGATAATCAGTACAGTAATATTCCGAACTTACTCGATAGGTGGGACCGACTGATAACCGTGTAAGTCGAATTCGCGTAAGGCGGGGTACATTTTTGCATATAATGTAAGAAATAATAAAGCGATGAGAAATAGAGGTTTTTTTTCAAATTTTTTCCCTCAATAAAAATTATAACTATTTCATCAATATTAAATTCTTCTAGAAGTAAGAGGTGTTAGAGTTATAGACTAAGGTCTGGAATCTATATGTACAACTTTTCTGTTCTTCTTTTTTATCTAATGACAATAAAGAATCTTTTTATTTTTAAAAAATAATCAAGAATTCAGTTATTAAATAAAGTATATAGGTATTTAGTTTAGCAATACAATCTATTGGAACTCTATCCTGTCTCAACACAGGATGCCTCTGCATCCGTTTACAATCTCAACGATATGATCGGTATACGCAGTTGACATAACATAAAGCATTACACAATTTTAGAACAATACTGAATAACATTCGTTTAAATAGGTTAAAAAAATCGGGGGTTTCCATTTAAAAAACAAAAGTTACCCCCTCCCCCTGCCGAGGGGTGGAGGTGGGTTGGTATTACGTGTAAATTATTTCCCCCTCAAAACCCAACAACTTTTGCCTAAAACTTTTTTTGATTCACCGTATAAGAAGATGGATAGCAAAAACGTAAACCGAAGTTATTTTGATGTAAGTAGAAGTCTTAATAAAATCTCAGAAATTCATCTGATGGATCAATCATTTTTTATTTAATTTTATTCTTATTTTTAATTAATAAAAATGCACCTTTAAAATATGTTTTTTAGGAAATTTTGGCCGTCATTTTTTCTAGGATACCTAGACTAAGCTCTTCCTCAAGTTTGCTGCGTGATTTCGAGTTCGCCCAAGTCGTTGTATTTTTGTACAAAAAAATAAAATGGCAGCAAATTGATAATCGAAATTTAGAGAGGAACCTATTTAATCTTAGGGAAAAACGCTTCGAAAAAGTTGTTATTTGGAATATCTACAGCTGATAAGTGGAAAAATAGAAACAGGTTGATATAAAATTGCTTTTGATCGAATTTTTGGAAATAAAATTTTAATATTTCAGTCTAAAAATATCCACAGTCCAAATTTAAGCTTACACTGCTTGAACATAAGTGCAGTATTTTCGGTGATGAATTATTGTTTAGCTGAATTTTATAAATAAATAATTTATATTGAGTATTATTCGAAGTCGTTAGAATAACTGTTTTATAATATGGCTCTAAAAATGAATAAAATAATAGTGAAATAAGGTCGGTAAACTTGTTATAAAAATGAAGGACAAAGACAGGGGCGTATTTACCTATTTATTAGGAAGAGAGCGTTAAATTTCTGCCGCCTCTAAAGAAACAAAATGAAGAGATATAAAATAAGCAATTACATTACCAAAAAACTCGGGTCACTGTCGGGACTCAAACCCGAACCTTCCACTATTACGGCGACTGAATTATCATTCATTCTTTACTAGCGGCCCAAACCCGCTTCGCCCGGATACAATTAAATAAGTAGTTCTATATTCTGTGATATTTCCTAAGATAATGGTGTAAAGGGCAATTTTGGTCTAAATTAAATACTTAAGATGACTAACATAGTTATTTAAATAAGCATTAATACTATGTCGGTAAAAACACTTCGCAAATAAAGTATTCTTTTAGACCAAACTTGAAAATCATAAAAATGGTTATTAAAAGATACTATCGAGGACTTTTTTTGTCACTTTTTAAGAGAAACTATTCCACCATACATTATTTTCGTGTAACTTTAACTATTTACGCAGCGCACGCCTCAGAAACAAAGTTTTTTTCCGACTTCATTCACAAATTCTTTTTATTGGTGAAAACCGTATGGAAATTCATACAGTAGTTTCTGAGATTAATCCTTATAAACACAAACTTAATGCGGCGAGAGACTTTAAATTATAATATGTAAGGAAGGATAACCTTATATTTTTTTATTTTGCGATACTATTTTTTAAAACTATGTACCACCTCCTTAAAGTCTATCGCCCTAGACCTTGGCCTATTCCGGCCTATTGGTAAAGCCGCCCCTGGACAAAGATAACAATTACGAAACATAATTTGATGTTTATCGTAAATAAAGCAAGGCAAACATCGTACAACTAAAAACCTTGACAGCTCCTGTTCTGCCGACCTTGATGTTATAATATTAAGTTATATTTCCATTTTGACGACAATTAAATCTATTAAAAAACAGTTTGAAACTACAAATAAAAGTTAATAATATACTTGCAATTTATAATTGATCAATGAATTAATAACTTTTAGTTATCAATGAGTAATTTTACATATGCTTGTCAATTAAAAGTGAAAGTACACTAAACAAACAATTAAAGGATCAAAAAAAAATCCAAAATTTTAACGATTTTTGAAATGACTGTATCTTCGTAAAAAATGGTCGTATCGGAGTAAAAAAATGAACAATTTGAAGCGTGAAGTCTCTAGTTTTGAGATATTTTAAGGAAAAAAAAATTCTAGTTACAGGTATTATGCAATCCTAAGGGATACCATGACAAAAAAAAATCGCAATTTTTTTGGTTCTTTTTTTGGACTGGATAACTTGTTCATTCAGTTTCAATTTGCTTTTTTTTGGCCTTGATACGACCACTTCTTGCTGAGATATCGGACTTTGTCGTTTACAATTAACAATTAAATTTATGGAAAAAGAAAAAAAAAATAATTTTCAAAAAAAAATTTCGAAAATTTTTTTGCACTGAAAAGGGAATAGTTTTGAAAAAAACTGGTCAATTAAGCGTCATTAGACTTCACAAAAAGTATCAAACATCAATCTACTATAAAAATAAATAAACTTAATTGTTGTTTGAGGGAAAAATGTAGAAAAAGCTGAGAGAATTTTTTTTCATTTCGATAGTGATTATGAGCGTTTTGAGAGCAAAAAAAAAAAACGTGATCTTTTAACGGCAGTATGGATCAAATTGAAACTTTATAGGATTTTTGTGGCTATATTGAGCTGTAAAAGGCACACTTTACATCATTCGATTTATCAATATTTTTAATTTAACGCACGATTTTCCACAAAACCCCCAAAAGCCCTTTTTTCTCGCTTTTTCAAATTGATGTTACAAATGGAAACAATTTAAAAAAAAAACGATGTTCAGTTCTTGTAGAAAATTTATTCAAGCCCATGAAACCCACCTTCGATTATTGGTTGCTGAGGTATCGGTGATCAAAGACAAAACGATCCTTTTTCATTCAAAGTTCGATATCTCAGCGAGAAGTGGTCGTATCAAGGTAAAAGAAAATTGACGCTGAATGAACAAGTTATCCAGTCCATCTAGTGGCTTAGTCGGGAAATTTTTTTCCAAGTCCGTGGACCCAAAAAAAAAAGAACCAAAAAATTTTTGACATTTTTTTTCCTTAAAAGATCTCAAAACTAGAGACTTCAAGCTTCAAATTGTTTTTTTTTTACTCCGATACGACCATTTTTAACGAAGATACAGTCATTTGAAAAATCGCTAAAATTTTGGATTTTTTTTTATCCTTTAATTATTTGTGTTAATGTATTTATTCAAATATTAGCGAACCCGTGCGAATACTTCGCACCGTTAGTGGTCAGTTACGTAATATAATAGGGTGGAAATAAATTTTATTCTATTCTATTCAGAAGTTATGTATTTCCAAAGAATACGAAACTGAAAAATAAATGGTTGTGCTATCAGAACGGAAAAAAACTTCTACTGTAAATGCTCAGACAAATAATTAGTGAAACCTACTTTACTAAAGCAGGCTTTGCCACGGAAGGAGAAATTACAGATAGATATAGATATCTATTTAAAGAAATGGTTATAATATTAAAACATCACAGATTTACTTTCATTTATTCCTTATTTAAATCACGTCACTCTAAAAGGAAAACGTAGATTGGTTTTTACTATACTCCTTAATGAAAACCAATCATAACTTAGGTCGTTATGGATCTGCTGCCATCTACGTTACCCTTGATGTCATGTGCCCATATCCACACGGTCGTTGCTTGTCTAATGTTCGCTACTCCGTTAAATAGCATGTAACGGCCAGGCGTTTCTAATTCATGCTATGCTGGCCCGTGTTGGTATAGTGTGTGCGGTCTTTTATCACGCGTTTCTTTTTTGAGTTCCCGCCTTCAGTTTGTGAACTTTATGGTCGAATGAGTTTACATTTTTAATCAAATAGTCGACAACAAGAATCGAGATAAAGATTTTCCAATATAGAAAATAAAGTAATCTTCATCGATTTGTTTTCGGTAGCCGCCGTAGCGTCGCGTGCCACGCTTGGGGGTTTTGGAGGACACGTCGTGCCGTCATAGGTACAGTCGGAGGCCCGGGAGGCGGGAGGTTCAACTATGGGGCGCCGGCGTCCACTGACCAATGTCGCAATAATAACACACGCGAACGCGTCGCTGGTGTTTAGTTGAGACTTCGACCGTCGTCAGGTGTCCATCACGCGACGTTCGATTGTTTAGTTTGTCACTGTTTGTGTACGTGCGGGTCGCGGTAAAGTTCACAGATACATAATAAGTAGGTAGACGTTTGGTTATCATGTTTACTTGAAACTACAACTAAATAAAAGAACTTTGTATCATATTTGTGTATAAATAGAGCAGTTGTGTTTTTATTGCGCGTTTAATGTTTGAAGAAACAATTTTAAATACTTTCTAACTAACTAATAAAGGTACATAACTGTTTGTGAAAACTCTAAAATAAAACATCCTTAATCTATAGAAACAAATAGCTCATAGTTTGCTATAATATAATGAAACACCAGGGGCGTAGCTACCGCCGTATCAATTATACGGCGCCCCCGGGCCACGGGGGCCCCCAACGTGCGTGAGCAAAAATTAATAAAAACTTCTTAATTTTTTTTTTATTTCAGAAATGACAAAAGTCAAAAAAGCAATTTCTTTTTTTCCCACGTAAAGCGTGCGTTCAAAATTTGGCAACACCCTACATCGGTTATCGCGGGCTGCGGGATTTCCCCGTTTAAGTCATTTACTTAAACGGGGGAAGGGCCCTCAAACAAATTTTTATACGGTGCCCCGCCAAAGCATGCTACGCTTCTGTGAAACACCCATTGTTTCAATTAATGCGCTATTAGAAAAAAATAACTATTCAAAAAATTTCACTGTTGGAACACGAACCCGAATGTTCCACTATCGCGGCGGCTGAATTACTACTAAATATATATGTTTTATGTAAACGTTATGCGGTATACCCGGCACTCCCACCACCATATTCGTAAACTGGCAAATTCTTGTTTCTAATTGTTGCATTAAAAATGTACATTGAGAATAAATTATTTATTTGATAAATGCGACCTTATGTTATATCAGGTGTGTCGTAGTTAAGGTAATGAGGGCCCAGCGCAAAATTTGAATTTTGCGCCCCCCAAAACTTATTTTGTATACGCAGAAAAACAATACAATACTTGACTCCGAAAATGTACAACTGCCTGCCTCTAGATATTGAATCAATTATTAGCATTCAGTAGTTTAAAAAACATATAACACACTGGCTATTATAAATCACTGGCTTACATTTGGGATGTCAAAAAAATATCGATATATCGATATTTTTTATTTGATATATCGATATTTATGGGCGATATTTAATATTTCGATATATCAATATATCGATGTAAAATTCCGAGTATCGAAAACCGACTGAAAAAGAAACATGTGCTTTTACATATGTTTTGGAACATACTTTTAAGTGCGTTCCAAAAACAATAAAATTGAATAAAGCACATATAAAACACGTTTCTTTTTCGATATTTTGAATAATAAACAGTCAAAATAGCTATTCATGCAATATTTCATTTCATTTTTACATCTAGAATATTTTTCATTATTTCGATTTGCACCTCAATTCATGCTGTACCAACAATTTTCGCGTTCCCTGACTTTATTAATTGTCAGATTAATCTGTAAAATTATCTGCTCCTAAATGTATTAAACGTTTAGTTAATAAACAAAAAAAATTCTTATCGTTGTTTTTGATTTCAGATAATTATTTATTACTTGATTTATTAGAAATAATGTCCGTTAATTGCTATTTGAGATAATATTAAGCTATCCAATATGTATACTAAATTTCTTCGAGTGCAAATGTTCTCTTTAAAATTGTACCAATATATCGATATTTTTAAAAAAATATATCGATCCCGATATCGATACTTGAAAAAAATATCGATACGATGTATATCGATATTTTTTGGCACTTCTGACATCCCTAGCTTACACATCACAGTACAACTTAACTTCGCATATGCATTCACATATACACACATAAATAAACACACACACACACACACACACACACACACACACACACACACACACACACACACAACATACGCATTATGAAGAACAATTTATCCTCAACTGCAGGTAAAATGTTGAATCCTGTCCTAGCATTGACTTCGCCAAGTTGGGCAGGAAACATTATTGATGTAAGAACAGCGACTGATCAAGAGTTCTGACCGCCCTAGGCTAATTATGAGGACGCGCCCCCGCCAGGTGTGTTACGGACAGCCTAAAAAGTAGTGAGTAGACTATAGTACACGATTTTAGCGCGCCCCTCCCCGATCCTCGCGCGCTAGGCTGCAGCCTAAGGGTTAATCAGGGCCTGTGTAAGAATTATAATTATAATAACTGTTAATTGCTAAACACCTTGTAAATATTTAAAAAATAATATAAAAAGTAAGTTTGAAGTCCTCTCCCTTAAGTTTTGCGTCCCTAGTAGCCGTTCCCGCGACCAGCACTTATAGAGCTGCAGACAATTCCCATTTTAACCCCACTAGCGATGAGGTTGGGGTAACCGGTTCAAACCACTTACAATCGATAGTAGATGCAATAATGCATCTACATATGATTGATTTTGGTCGAGGTTTGGGCAAATAGTAGCTATAGTCTACCACTATTGCATTTGTTATATAAAAGTGTAACCATGGATTATATACGTAATGTACACTTTTGAGTGTTTTCATTGAGTTATCTGTACACTAAACAGCTGTATTATTATCATTATAAATTCTAAGAATCACTTTCATTGCAAAACATTGTTAGTATTTGATGAATTCTTAACTGCTTCAGTTTTATCATTGGATTTTGTGAACCTTTGTTATAAATCTTATATCTTAAGGCTGTCGGAACGCTCTGAATTTCGTTTGTGCTGAGACCCAGTGGTAAGGGGCGAGGTAGGCAAAAGACATATTGTGGGTGTGGCCTTCTTTAGCTCTGTCTCGCTCAAATCATCCGCACGTTTCAATTTTTGGCTGGTGCCAACTACGAGGATAAAAGATGCAATTGCAAGGGTGCCGCTGTCAATTGATTACTCTAATTTTTGGAAATATTTTGAAGATTTAAAAAACTTTTCCGAAAAAGAAAGAGTCACTTTAGGTTTCTGATGGAACAATTTTGTGAAATAAGTACGAATAAGGTCTTAGTGTGATATTGAAAACGTGTGTTTTTTGGCACAATTCATGCCAACTTTTTTCTGGTAAACCGTACATAAATTGCAAAAGTATAGTCCATTAGAGACCTCGATTTGTCCTTTATCTTCCTTATAGAGAAAGAATTTTTGCAGAATGTTGACGAATAAGTCTACAATCAGTTGACAGTCGAAGCTCTATTTTTGGCTTAAATTCAAAGCGTTCCGACAGCCTTAAGCACTTAAAGTGACTGTTAACAAGCTGTTTAATATTCCCCCTTTTTCATCAGCATAGCGCTATCTTACGACAGTTGGATGTGTGTTTGCGTATAAAATGCACTTACGTTTCGGAAACCTCAATTTCTATGAAAAATCTTATTCAATCTTTAATTAATTAATATTAATAAATCATTATTGTGTTACTTTTAAATAAACTAAAGATGAGAGAACTATTTAATGAGTAACATCTGTTAATATAATGTGATATATTGCATTCTTATGGTATGCGTTGTTTCGACAATGAAAATAAAACTATAAAGTGCGTGAGACTTGTGACCAAGTAGTGCAAGATGACACCCAGCTCATCGGGCAGCGATAGTGCTGCTGATGAGTCACGAGCTACTGAACGCTTAATGGTGGCCGTGCGGGTCCGGCCTCTCAAGCCGGACGAACAAAGTCGAGTCGTGCATGTCATCAACGACAAGGTAGGCTAAGTTCAAATACCGAAAACGATCACTGAGCGAAAAAATAGTATATTATAATACGCGCCACGGTTCTAAAAGGTTCTGAAGTTAGTCACAAACAGCGTCGCAATTTCATATTTTAGAAACGTCCTGGTTGTTTTGTAGGAAAGGACGACTCCCACCACCTCCCAGTTACCGGCACAGAATGTGTGCTCGTCGGTGATTGGTTATCGCTGGTTGTCGTGTTAATTGTCGCTTTCCTGTTATGAAGTACAGTTCAGTACGCTATTGTTAAGTTGTTTCTTTGATTGTTAATTGATCAAGATACCTAATACAGTTTTGCAGAGACAAACACGAAAAATAATTTTTTGTATGACTTTGACCTATATAATAATATAGCGCATTGAGTATGTAATATACAGTAAGAGAAATATTGTCTGTAGTAACGAACGAGCAACGTCAAATTAATAGAGAAGACACAATTGTAACTATGTGCATTTCACTCACGAGCATTATTTGCCGATCATGCATCTCTTTTTAAGACAATGCTCGGCCTGTGCTGCTACTGAAATCAACGGCCAAAATATGATCTATGCATGGTTGGGTCAGAGCTTTGGTGCAGACTAAAAATATATTTGAACCTCCTTTGAATAACGCCTGCATTCACTTTAATAACTGAATATTAAATGTCATATAATACTCAAAATGTAAAAAATCTGAAGAGAGCAAAATTTGTTAAAATTGACGGAATTGTATTGGTTTATTATATTTTTTTAGCTGCATTTTAAAATATGTGCTATAATTAAATATTTTGTAACTGTCTGATTTGTAGAATATTAATTTTAAAGAAATGTATTATCAGCTAATTGACATTACACATTTTTTATAAATCTTTTTGTGCGTGTGTATTATATTCGTATCATAGTATTTTTAAAAATATATAGTTTTATTTCAAAATATTGAATTATATATTACGAAACTTCACAGTAAAAAGAAGATCTTTTTTGCGTCACTTCAGCGAACAATTCATTGCGTTATTAATGTTATTACTATCAGTGGATAATATAAAAAATACATAATTTAAAAAAGGACTTTTCCCCTTTCATTGAACAGTTATGAAGAAATAAAATTTTTTGTTAAATACTTTGACATAACAGTGAGAGGTGTGTAATGTGATTATCATTTTATTTGGACGTTGGTCATATTTTTTTCACCGTTTAAATCCATTTTTATTAAACCACATTTTGAATAATTCAATCCTTCCTTCAGTTGTGTACGTTCTAATAAGAGTTATCTTCATAAAACTAGAACTATATTTGCTGTTATAAGAAATTAATTTTAACTATAGAAATCATTACCTCTACGCTGTGAGATAAAATAAATTCTTTGTGTATTTTTTCAAAGTTTCATAATCTTTCATACAATTTATTAGTAGGTATTTCTAAATTTTTTTATTTATTTTAACATTAGAACAATATTTTTCATTTACATGGTTACACAGCAATAAATACGACGAAATTTTACCAAATTTCAGAAAAAAATTCAAATTTCTAAATTAGTATTTATTTACTTTTTCAAATTTGATTTTAATTGAATAACCTTGGTAACGCTTTTTATGTTTCCATATGATTGATATAGAGAAAAAAGTGTCAGTATTTAATTTCTAAATTATTATCAGCCATTTTGTGTTATCCGTTGAACGTAAAAATTAAATATTTTTGTCATACTGAAGTTTGGAGTAGAGATTGGTTGTTGTAGACAGTAGGTTATCTATTAATATGGGTATTAGGTGTAATGGTTAGGTTATTGTGGTAATTTTACAGAACAGTTGACTATGATAACCACAGAACGATCAATTCCATAGTGATAATACGTCTACATAAGGAATAATTTGGCTGGTACAATTTTTTTCCAAGAATTGAGCACGATTTCTTTATAGTATTTAATTTTTAAAAATTCAAATGAAAATAATCGTCTCCATGACTATTTAGTTGAAATATAATTTTTTTCATTAATGTGGTTACGCAATGGCATAGCTGCAATATAAATAATGCGTTTATTTTAAAATAGATCGTAGGTTATAATACGTGACGATGTTTTGATAACCTACAATTTGAAAAATAAATAGCAAACGTTTAAGCGGTTATTCACTAATGTGGCAAATAGTGGCAAAATAGTTTGTTTTTAATTAGCACCTATATCAATTGATGATCCACTGCCTATAACAGTCAGTCTCTGCTCCAAACTTCAGTATAACAAAAATATTTTATTTTTACGTTCTACGGATTACACAAAATGGCTGATAATATTTTAGAAATTAAATACTGATCGTTCTTTCTCTATATGAATCATATGGAAACAAAAAAAAGCGTTACCAAGGTTATTTAATTAAAATCAAATTGGAAAAAGTAAACGACCACAAATTTAGAAATATAAATCATTTTTCTTGTATTTGATAAAATTTTGTCGCATTTATTGCTATGTAACAACGTAAACGAACAATTTTTTTATTGTTAAGTTAGCAGCAGGTACAAATTTAGTTATTTTTAAAATAATTTAATTTTTATTTCATGTGAAAATAAAATAAAACAAGATATATATCAAACAAAAATTTATGAAAAACATAGAAATCAAATGTTTCAAATATTTAATTTTTTTATTACTGTCACTTTGCGATTTGAAACCACTCGTGAAACAATTTTTGTTTTCAAGTTGTCAACCCTGGGTTCTATTTGCACTTTAAAAGATTTTTAAGTTCACAATCGCTATAGAAACATCGGAAAACAAAAGTACTGTGTCAGAAAATTATTATATTGTCGTAATATAAGACGTGTAATAAGAAAATGTCTGGAAAAAGAAATTATTTAACTCGGAAAGAAAAACTGGCAGTGGTCGATTGTTGCGACACATGTCATCAGAAAAGACGCTAAAATATTTCCTGTATGCTTGAATTATATTTCAAAAATAATGTTTATAGAATGTAGATATACAAATTTATTTCTATATTTTGACTAAAGCATTATTTTTGTAAATAAGTGTAAGGCAAGCATTTAATATATAATTTTAAAAAGCAGATGATTGGGAAAGACTTAAAACTTTTGTTATTACCAATAGGCAATAAACAATAATTATAATATTATATTTCAAACTGTCAGTGTTTCATTTTGTTAATGTAAATTTATATTTTTACATACTTTTCTCTTATTAATTTGTGCGAATTTATTACGACTTTATGTTAATATTTATGATCAATTTTCAAAATTTTTATTAAAAATATGAACGCATTTAAAAAAAAGTGAAAGAATTTTTTTTTTCAAAATGTTTTCATCAATGTCAAATGATTTCACTATAAAAATTTGTTACATATACATATATCGTATATAGGTATTACAATCTGAAAAAAATTATTTTGAAGTCTTAGTTTTTAACACAAATAGTTTTATTTCTAGTAGTCTACGGATGTGACATCCGGTTATCAAATTGTCATCGTGGTTTAAAAACTATGGAGTAATAACAATTTAGTTATCGTGTAGGAATGAGAGTGTCGCTAGAGTACACTTAAAACCACTTAAAAATTTTCTAAGTCTATGGGTTGATCGCGATTCAACAGCTTAGTTCAAGTATTCACCAAAGGGTAAACCCCCAGTGGTGAATACATTTACTGGTCATGGATAGCTCCATAAGCTTGTCGATCTTTGTAATTATTTGATCTATGTATAGCGCGAGTTTGTAGCTTTTCAACTGACTGTACCTCCATTTGCATCTAACTTCCGAGCTTTTTAAATCCATGGCACGTACTATACCCTCTTCGGTCCCACGAAAACTTTTTTTCTTTAATTTGCGGGTTTTTTTGTATTATCTTGTTAAAAATCATTTATATTGACTGTAAATAATATTTGTTATTAATAATTTTGAATTTTTTTCAAAAAAAAAGCATGTCCACCTGGCTGGACCCTAGGTTCCAATTTGGTAAAAGTAAACATTTATATATAAAAAATAAGCATTAATTCTATTTTTATATTGCAAAGTTTATTTATTATTTAAACTAAAAAGAACATTCTTGTGTATTAAAACGAAAAATAGAAACATTTCAAGAGTGAAATTCAAAAAAACATTGGCGCTCTGGTTGAATACATAGATACACTTCACATGTACTGCATTGAAACCGAGTTTTTCCTTTACAGTTTTTGTTACGGCATCTCATAAATTTATTTTTGTCTTGCACTGCACATAACGGCAAATGTTTGTTTGAAGATTTTCTTACATCAATTGGAGGAATAGCTTTAGGTCCGATGTTTTTTGATTGAAGATTTTTCGGAGGTATAAAATCAGGATCAAAATCAATACAATATGCATCCTGGGTTAGACATTCACCAATGTAAATTTTAAATGCCAGTAGATCCATTATATTGCATTTAGAAGTGCCCATGGACTGTTGATCCAGTCGGTATTCTAACCAAGAATTAACAATTGCTAAGTCAATGCAATGGAAAATAAAGCGAATTGTCCATTTTTTTGTTCTTTGTGACATTCTGTAGTACGATATCATCCTGTCATTTAAATCAACGCCTCCCATTGCTCTATTATAGGCAGAAATACAGTTTGGTCGAGGTATTGTAATGTATTGTCCGGTTTTCTTGTCCCAACGTTGAACATCGGTAATTGGCAAACTACCTTCTGACGAGGACAATATTAACACTGACCTATTGTCTATCCATTTAGTAATTGAAAGTCGCCCATCCTTCCTTACTATTTCTTGAAAGGCGCCTCTTCCTTCTTTCATTAGATCTTTGTCAGACCGAATTATTTTCTTTGCCGAAGCAGGTACTCTCATATTCATGATAGTTCCAACTGCGTGAATACCTTTATCTTCTAAATAATCGAGGAGAGGATACGAAGTGAAATATCTGTCCATGTAAATGGTACTTCCAGGAACTACATTTTGAGCCAGCCGCTTTACAACACTTCCCCCAATGCCCAGTTCTGGTTCCGGTCTGCCATTTGGCCAAGTACTCGCGCCTTGATAAACAAAAAAATCCAGAACCAATCCCTGGGGAGTTGCTAACACAAAGTTCTTCAGGCCTACAGGGTTTGGTTTATTTTTTACATACTGCCTCAAGACAGATTTCCCTGAAAAAGGGATCATTTGTTCGTCGATACTTAGATTTTGTGTGTGCGGAAGCATACTACACTTTTTTTTTATTGCTTCGATTATTGGTTCAACCTTCCACAATCTATTGTTTTTTTTCGTGTCATCGGTAACTTCCAAATTATTAACTAAATGCATATAATTGCGAAGTTTAAAAAATCTATCGCGGGGTAATACTGTCGCAGCCGGGATTTTTAAAGTTTTTTGATAGTACATTCGAACTCTTGGCATCTTGAAGCAACCCATTATGATGCAAGAACCCACCAACTTCTTGTAATCCGAACTTGTAGCTCTAAGAGGTGGTTTGTTATCTTGTAATGCTCGAATATTGCTTTGATTCGCTGTCAAATCCCAAAATTCATCGTTAAGGTACTGGCAAAAATAGCGGAAAGGTGACCAATTTCTTCTTACTCCAACATCCCATTCTTGATCCATTGCTTCTGCAATATCCGGTTGAAAAACTTTGTTCTCCCACTTCATATTTTTCCTATCAGCAGCTGATTTGTTTTTCATAATTTCTTTCTTTACTTCTGATAACGGGATATTATCATTATCGGAATCTGATTCCGATTCAGGTTCAAGAACATCAATATCTTGGGAAGCTTGGGTACCTGCAGCTTGCACTACGCTTTCATCAAAATTAACCAGAACGTAATCTAAATCTAATGTGTTCGCATCGGCTTCATCTTCGATTTCAGAGTCTTGATATTGATGTTGTACCAAAAACTCTTCATATTCATCATCAGAACTAAGATCCACATCGCTCTCATTCAATATTCTTGCTAGTTCTTCATCAGTTAAGGGCTTTTTAAAATAAGCAGCATTATCTAAAAATTAAAAAAAATACTCCTCTGAAACCGGATGTCCAGCCGGCGAGACAAAAATTAAAGAAGGTTTTAGACACGAAAAAACGTTAACTTTGAAACAACAAAGCTGTAAACTAACTCTAATGATTCTAAATTATACTACTTACAACAATTTACATTTATTTTTAACAAAAAAACGCAAAAAATATTACTTACATTTCGAACTCCTGGAGCTAGCCATAACCTCACTTTGCATGCACAAAATTCGGGAATCAACTGAAGCACATGACGCCGCTGGTCGTGTAATCACAAGTATAGGTAGTCAGCCGGCTGGACTGATGGATTTAGGCATCATAATTTACTCAGCTTTAGTGTTAGAGTACAAATAAAAACTGTCCAGCCGGCTGGACCGGGGGACCGAGGAGGATACACCACAAAGGCAGAAAGTTAAATAGGCTTCGTGCGGTGATGGATTCCAACAATTGCTCAGAATGATGTGAAACGTCGAAATCCCGCTATCCGGCCGACGCCAATAGTGTATGTGCCATATGTCAAATACATTATAAACAGTGCGTGTAATCTTTACGCGTGATTGAAATAAAACTTCTTTGGCTTAGTGGCACAATTTGTGTGGATAAGCTAGAAATTTTACGACTGTGCGTTCATCTATTGACTAAGAGCTTCAGCAGTTACCTTATAAAATTTCTAACTTACCAATATGTCGATATTTGTTTTCATAAACTGAACGTTAATTCCGTGAGAAAATGTTACTTCCACTAGAAAAATTCTGAGTTACCCCTTATTGTGCGCCTAAAGAAATTTTCTTTCAAAAGATGAAAAATAAATCTATATAAATAAAAATTAAATACTGTTCGCTGGTAAGCGTATCACTTGAGAACGGCTGGACCGATTTGTTTTTTGTTAATGTCCGTAATAGTCCGAATAAGGTTTTTAGGGAATGAAAAATTGGAAAATTTACCCGGAAAAGTGAAAAAAATTTAGGTAAAGCTAAAGTGATTTTTTCTGTGGGATTTATTCTCATTAAATCGCAATGTCAGAGCCCCGCGAGGCAAGAGTGTAATGTGCTGAAGCCGACGGCTCTACTATACTTGGCGTTATCGAGAGGTGTGTAACCCCTCGAGGCAAAATTATAATACGATGGAGTGGAAGTACACGCACCATTTTTTTTTTATTCTTAAAAATGTTTCATTGTTGTTTTTCAGACTGTTCTATTAGAAGAAGATGGCGACAAATCGAATGCTCTACGACAGAAACGGAGCAGTGATCGACAATATACTTACGATGTTGCTTTTGGTGAAGATTCGACTCAAGAACAGGTAAATATTTTTTTATATCTATATTTAAAATGTGTGGAAAGGTTTGTAATAATAATTGGGCGACTTAACAACTACGGTCACCGAAATTATTTTTCGCAACTTCTAAAACAATAAAAATTTAACTTAATGCCTACACGCAGGCAACCAAACTAACCGATTCCACGAAATGACATAAGTAGTTAAGATTCAAGCCTAGGTAGATATTTACTGAGCCTTTCGTCATTTTTCTAACAAAGGACACCAATTTTACTCGGGAAGCCCTTTTTATGAGCTCTTTCCGACTGCCTGTTGCGTGGGGGTTTATGAGATAAATGCTTGCGATTCTTGCCAGCTTGCGGTTCTCAGTAAACTAGCGACGTTGCTTATGTTATCAACGGAAAACAACTATCTTGCAATCTTGAGGTTCCCAGGAGTCTAAACAGATTGTAATTTAAGTTACTAAAGAAAGATGATACCAGAGTATCATACATATATAATAGGTTTTCAAAATCATAACCTTTAGTAACGTCGTCGCTGTCAATTGTAAATAATAACACTGGAATTATTTTATTTTAATTATTAATTCGAATTATTTTACTTTCGTAGTTTACACTTCGTATTTTAACATGTTGGTTTTTTGATTTTGCGGGATATTATTCAGTGTTTGATAAACTTCACGCGCGGCCAACATTCATCTAGTTCGCTACGTAGTATGGATCTGGCCTTATCTATATACCTATAAGAAAATTGTAAATTTCGCTTGCCTACATTAAAAGTATTTGCAAAAAAAAATATTGGGAGGGATGACGGATAAGTGGCAGAGTGCTTAAAACCATTAACAGCGTTTTTGTGTGTTTATCTGTTAGTCTGTACGCATCGCGTAAAACTGCTGAACCAATTTGGATGAATTTTTAAAAAACATAAACGTGAACTTGGAATATAATTTAGTTTTTTGGTTTTTCAAAATTCAACCTCTAAAATGGTCAACGCCCAAGGTAAATCTCTGAAACTAGAAACTAGGTATTTGGACAGTAGGTTCTTTTTGTGACAATACGGGTTTATCTTTTTAGATAAACCTACGTACGCTGCTTGGTGCAGATTAGAAAATTGTGCCTTGATGATCTAATGTATATTTTATAACGTCAATTTGGAGCAGAATGGATATGGTTTTCCATATTAATCTATTAATGGATTTATCTATCTGAATTATAATAAAATAGTTGCCCGGTCCGGCTTCGCCAGGGTTTGTAAATTACATATTAATCTAAATTATGGCTTAAATTAAATACTTAAGATGATTAACATATTTAAATAAGAATTAATACTATGTCGGTAAAAACATCTTCACAAATAAAGCATTCTTTTAAACTAACTTTGAAAATCATAAAAATGGTTATTGTGAAAGATAGACATATTATGTGATTGCGGACTTTTTTTAGAACTGTTTAATAGGAACTATTGCATCATACATTATTTTCGTGCAACTTTAACTATTTACGCAGCGCACGCCATGGAAGCTCTCAGAGGCCAGAGGGGACGATTTTTTCCGACTTCTTTCACAAATATCATCATACCGGTAGCTTATTTTCACAAAATGTTCGTAAATTATAGCCTATAACCTTTCTAGGTAATCCCTCTTTCTAGTGGTGAAAACCGAATGAAAATTCGTGCAGTAGTTTCTGACATTAGCCCGAACAAATTCAAACTCAGCGCGGCGGGGAATTTAATTAGTAATATGTAAGAATAAGTATGTTTCATATATCCGAATAGATCTCACTTTGATCAGTTGTTTATAAATGTTAATTCGCGACGGAGGACTTTATAATATGTAGGAAAGGATGTTTACATTGACTAAGTTCTTGTAGATGTAATGTAGTCTTGTGAGATGTTTAGAGCTATTCAACAAACACAAACTCAGCGCGGCGGCGGACTTTAATTTATAATATGTAGTGATATACAAACATAAATAAACTTTTCAAGTAATTATAACTTTTTTTAAATCTGTACCTTCAATTCTAAAAATATAATTGATGGGAATTCGAACATTAAAGTGATAATGCCAACGCAATATTTTTTTATCGCTGATAATATAATATTATTAAAACCCGGGTCGCAGTGCCAAAACCCTGCCGCCAATATAGTGTATTTGCTAATACAGGTATTGTGGCTTTATTAAATGAAATTAAGTTTGTTTTTGGACAAAATAAAAAAAAATTGAACCCCTCAATACACCCCTTACAATAATAATTTTATTAGTTGAAATATTGTTATCAATCCAACATCTGCACCAAATTAAATACGACCTTCAGTAAGTAAATTCGTATACGCAAACTAGTGTTTTCATAAAATTTGTAAGTCCGGTCCTGTCGGGCCGATTTGCTTATAATTTCAGGAGCACTTTTTAATTGCTACTAAAGGGTTAATTTCAATTTTGAAACGATTCTGAGAATTTTTTCGGTATTTTTGAGCCCAAAAACTTTTTTCAACCCCTAAAAACTACCCTTAAAATGACCCGATTGGGCCCATTTTAAATAGGCTTCGTGTGGTGATGGATTCCAACATGTATGCCAAATTTCGTTAAAATGAATTAACTCCTTCGAAAGTTATTGCCCGCACATATAAATATATATATATATATATATATATATATATATATATATATATATACATATATATATAAACATTTTTAAAAATGGTGCCAAAGTGTTTAGGAGGTTATGAAACGTCGAGAAATTTTGGTCCGACCCCTAGGTCCCGCCATCCGACCAACGCCAATAGTGTATGTTGCCATATGGCAAATACACTAATAAGTGAATATGAGAAGGGTAGGCAAATACAGTTACACCATGCCTGTCACTGGAATGGTTTTTATTTAGAAAATGTGCGATGTCTCTGGACTGAATGTAAGCGTGTTATTGTGACCTAATAAAACTAAGTAAAGTTTTGTAAATATTGCAGTTAAAATTACGTCATAGTGTAAACTTTATCTGTTTTGCGTAGTAGAGACAATATTGAGTAGAGAGAGATACAAAATATTACTTGATCTAAGATTGATAACTTATCTCTGATGATAAGTACGTGATATGTTGACAACACTGCTAAGTGAACGTCAGCGTGTAGTAATGTCATATTTTGGTGGTGTTTAATTAATTTTGTAGTTTTTTTTAATTAAAATAAACAGTATTTGATTTTTATAATCATGTCGTTTGTCACGAACAATAATATAGAACGCGTTATTTCAACATTTCAGGAAGCAATACCTAAGTGTGTTGTATGGTAAGTTTAAAATTTTTATATAGGTGATTGTTTTGAAATTATTTATTTGTGAACATTTCAGTCGAAATTGATTTTTTTGTAGTGCTGAAAATGCGAAGACACCTGTAATTCTAAAGTGTGGACATATATTTTGTGCACATTGTTTGAGAAAATGTCCAGGCAAAGATATTCGGAAAAGATTTTGTCCCAAATGCGGATATTTCCAAATATTTCAAAGTTTTTCTTATCCCAGCTTACCAAATATGACAGATCTAAGCGATTTATTAAATTGCGTACAAAAACAAAGTGGATATGATGGTAGATTATAAATTTTTTATCTTTTTTTTTGAGAGGTGTAGATTATTATTAGTGTCTGATTGTAATTTGAACTGCGCCTTTCAAGATTTTTCAAATCTTGACATGATTCTAGTTTTTCGACTATAATTTTGTAGTTACTTATTTGCAATCAGTGTGTTAACAAAATTTAATAGGTGCTGTAATTAAATTGATTTGAAAAATAATATTTTTTTGTTGTATATTTTTAGTTTCAAATAAAAAACGATTTTCTAAAATAATACATAATACAGAACGAAGGAATGAAATTGTGTTGCCAGGTACAAAAGATAATTCAGATATGTTAGGTATAAATTTTTCAAAAAATGAGGGAAAAAGGTTTTCTATTGATGTTACAAAAGAAGAAGAAACTACGTCTCCTTTGAAACTGAATAGAAATAATAATGATCATATATATAAAAATCAAAGAAAAGCGTTTAATGATCGTTACAAAAACATTCGAACTTATAAGAGGATGAAGAAGTTGCATTACAGAGAATCATTTTCCAATCTTGAAAGAAATGAAAATGTATCGAATTGGCTTCGCAATAGTTTTCCACATTTCTCTCGGACAGAAAACGGCCAAAAAGAAATTCATTCAATTGAACAATCAGTTTCAAATGTCGAACCTAATCTTACGAAAGACAACACTGACACTTCATTAGATTCAGAATTAGAAAAAGAACTCAAATCTAACGAAATTGGGATTAATGGGCTTCAAGGTAAAAAAAAATGTTTTTTTTGTACTATCCCCTATAAAATAGCTGCTTTTCATGCCTGTGTAGCGGTTGTAAAATGACCCGTTTTCGCTCTAGCGCGTAAAGTAAAAAAAAGTAATACGATTTTATCAATCCAATAGTAATTA
This sequence comes from Venustoraphidia nigricollis, assembly GCA_034508555.1. Lineage (NCBI taxonomy): Eukaryota > Metazoa > Arthropoda > Insecta > Raphidioptera > Raphidiidae > Venustoraphidia > Venustoraphidia nigricollis. The sequence goes on from JAVRKA010000030.1 coordinate 2,368,123, forward strand.
ATATATTTGCTATTTAAATTTTAAAAAATTGTATATTTTGAAATGGAATGAACGCCGTTGTGTTTCTAGCAATGATTTACAACAGGAGTAATTTTTTTTCTATTTTTTTTTGTCTTATTAAAAAATCGTATGGCCTTGTAAACGAAACTCACGACTAATTATTTACCTATGTAATTAATGAAGTCGGTTAAAAATCAAACTCATAGTTACATGTGTCACCTCATTAATGAAAGACGTCAGCTGGAAGACCGTTCAATATTTTTATATCATTTGACACTCCGCCGGATGACGTCATCACCCCACGAAAGAGGTCACTTCTGTATTTAATGACCTTTTCAACAGCTGTACCTGTTTTTTATATTGTTCTTTAACGATTATTTAAACTTGAAACTAAAATTGATTTTCATGAAAATCGTCATTTTTATGGTGAAAAAATACCGAGCTTCGGAGAAAATCCCGATTTTTAGGACTTTGTAACTTGTAAAGCAATTAAATTTCTTAAACCAAATGTCTCTCATTATTTTAAATCAGTTTTAAACCATTTTGTGGGGTATAAATAGGATCTCGAAGATAAAAATGAAAAACATAATTTATCTTTTAGGTCAAAATAATAATATGGTGAAAACTTCAGATAAAAATAATCAAGTGATGCCAGTGCTTTTTGAAAATGTGGATCCAATTAATGAACATTTGTCTCTATCTCAAGAGAATGTTTCAACATTTAACAGTTCGTGCTCTCATCGGAAATTCTATAAATCTACTCATTCAAAACTTAATACACAAGAAACGATAAAACACAGTGAAGAATTAATAAAGGAGCGTGTGTTCATTACGAATGTTATTAAACGTATCAATTTATTATATGAACCTTTTGTGGCCAAACTATGTTGTAATGCAATTATATCCGTTTTGGATGAATCCACGTTGGGTGATCAGTCAGCTATTCTCCAGAATGCCGATCAGTGCCAATGCGGAACAAATATTTCTATGTCAGGCGGAGAAATACAATGTCCACACTGCCAACATAAATTTAATTTAAAAACGGAAAATCCGGTTCTAGAAATATTAAGTGAAAAATCTTTTCAGTTACAATCAACAGACAATATTAATTCAGAATTTATATGTGATGGTTCTGACTCTGAACCTGAAACTGAAATTATTCCTGTTGAAAAAATTCTAAGAAAAAACACAGAAAAAAATAAGGACAACGGAGTTATGCAAAAAATTATAAGTTGCGAAAATATTAAAACTCGTACTTTATTTGAATCAGATCGTATATGTGATATAGACGCTAGTGATGATGACCTTGAAATAATTGATGATAATAGTGATATAGAAATAATCGAAGAAATTGTAAATCCTGAAATTACTGTTCGTGAGAAGTATAAAAGTCCTGAATTAGGTCAGGTTGAGACTGCTAAGAATGAAGTTGACGATGTGGATATTGTTGAAGTGTCTCAGAACGAAGAAAGCGAGAAAAGCAATGCAGAAAATTTGATAAACAAGAATTCTTTACAAAAAAAACATTCTGTCGAAATTGGTTCGAATTCCGAGTTTACAATAACATCTGGAAAACGGTGTCGAATCTCTTTGGAGAAACGTTTTGAACGTTGTGAGATGCGGGAATGCAAAAATGATTCGAAAAAGTTAAAATTGAATTCGTCTCTAGAGATAAATGAGAATGATGTAAAGAAAAATTTTAATGTGTTTTCGAATCAGGGTGAGCAACATGAAAAAAACGTTCAGAGTTTTAGTTCACAAAGTGTAGATGTCACTGTAATCGATGCAATTGAAGATGAATTGTTTTCGACTTGTGATATGGTTGGGAAAACATACCCAGAAAATATTACTTCAAGGTATTATATTTTTCTTTTTTGAGAGATATTGGAATTTGACATATGAGCGGAGTTTAGGCCAAATGTAATGTCGAATGAGCCCTTTTTAGGGTTCTGTACATCCAATGAATAAACAGAACTCTTATAAAATCCCTCTCGTGTCTGTTTGTTCGTTTGTCACGGCTTTTTTTCTCCGAATTTACTGTTGAAATTTGTTACGTATATAAAGTTAGATGATCCAATCACGGACGTATAGAGTAAACAAACGAATTTTGATTTTGGGGGGCAAATTAGAAAATAAAAAAATATATTTTTCAAGTGAATCTTGTGACGTATCAAATGAAAGTGCTCGTTATGAGAAATACAATTATATTTTTCCCCACCCCTTGATCTTCGAAACTACCGAACCTAAAATTTAGAAAAAAATAGGGAATAAAGGGCCTCTCTTATAGTTTACAGAAAAGCCTAAACTAAAATTCTAAGTCTTAAGGCTCTCACGGAAAATGGAATGGTACAGAACCTCGCCACGCGAGTTTGGCTCGCACTTGACCGATTTTTTTTCATATATACAGATTGTATCAACTCAAAGCTGTCCATAGGGCACTGTGTGTATAAGACAGAGCACCATACACAAACGATAAGCAAGAGTGAGATAAATGATCGCTAATAGGTAGTAATTACTGTGGTTATTGTAAAATAAATTTAAATAAACATCTTTGTTTTCTAAGTAAAAATAGCCATTTTATCAATTAATTTATTACGTCGGCGGTTGAATTACCACCATAAAACCATTTAATTATTTGGATTTTTTCGTGAACAGTATAAATAGCTATTTTATCAATAATTTCGGTAGTGACTACAGACTGTCATTAATTGATAAAATGGCTATTTTTACTTAGAAAACAAAGACGTTTATTTAAATTTATTTTACAGTAACCACAGTAATTACTACCTATTAGCGATCATTTATCTCACTCTTGCTTATCGTTTGTGTATGGTGCTCTGTCTTACACACAAAGTGCCCTATGGACAGCTTTGAGTTGATACAATCTGTATAGTAACTTAGCACGTAAAATGTAATGTGTTTATAGTTTAAATTTCTGTCACCAGATTTCAAATCCCGATATAGAAATTGCCATATTGTCACTAAATCTATTCTCCACTAGTGAGGTGGTACTAATTTTGGTAAAGATTCACTTTTCAAAATTTTACAATATTTAAACATATATTTGGAAAAAGTCTGTTCGTCTGTTTGTCTGTGAACAAGATACAGGTCAAACGGCTGAGCGGATTGAAACTAAATTTTGGTAAGATATTTGCCACGTAAATTTGTTTTTGGGAAAAATCTGCGCATGCGCAGAAAAGATATGCGCTATAGAGTTATTTTTTCTGTTATAATTATATACTTTTGATAACGGTCTATAATTATAATTATTTTTACATAAAAGTTTTGTAAAAAAATTGTTACCATTCCAACTCCACTAGTGGGGAATGGTACTGTTTTAGTAAAAATTCACTTTTCAAAATTTGACAATTTTTTTTGTAGAATACAAAGTACACCAGGCCATAATCAAACTGGCGAAACAGTTTGCAATTTAAATTCTTTCCTTTCAACTGGTGAAGGCTGTTATGATAGTTCAGATAATAATCAAGACTTTTTAAATAAAATTCTTACTGTTCCACCAGAGTTTCAAGATCATCCTATTGAAAATAATTTAACAGATAACTCAGCTGAACGTTGCCCCATTAATATTCAGTATTCATCTGTTCGAATGTTAAAGAGTGCAGAGCTAAATATAAATTATGTAAAAATTAATAGCTCGAAGGAATCTTTTGATCAAGTAATTGCAACCGAAAATATTTTAACGTCTTTTGACGATCCACTTGGTTCAATTGTTTTAAGTTCACAAAACAAGCCTGAATTTTCTGTTCCAAGTAGATCTATGGTATATCCTGAAAAAGAATCAACTGGCAAAAAAAACAATTCTTTGATTTTGAAAGAATCGGGTTCGTGTTCTGTTTTGAGTGGCTCAAATTCGGACCAGAGAAGCATCTTTAACAATTTTTGCAATAAATCGAATAGTAACCAGGTTAAAGTTGAATGTGAAAGTACCAGTTCATTTGTTTTTAATTCACACAACGTGCTTGTAATGGCAACAAATACCACCAACAGTCTGAGTTCAGAAATAATAAATTCGTCCAAAAATGTTGAACAAAGTATATGCGTTGCTTGCTCAAGTTTGGATGAGATCGAAATGGGAAAAGTAGCCGAGTTCTGTACAGTGTTTAAACTGAATTATAATCCCGTCGATAAAAGCAATATTACGCATTTGATTATGGCTGTCGATGATTTGAATAAAATAATTGGAGCGACTGTTAAATATTTTTATGCCATATCTGGAGGACGATGGATTCTTAATATGAACTGGGTTTATGATTCATTAGAACAAGGACATCTGGCAAACGAAGTATGTAAATTTTTCAATCATTAAATACATTTAAACATTATACGGGGTGATTCATACAAGATGCGCAGGACTTTAGGGGAAGATAGTTTGTCCAAAAATATGAAACATTTTTTTTTATAAACATGGGTCCGCAAACGCACCGTTTTCGAAATACAGGGGGTCAAAGTTGAGAAAAAAAAACAGTTTTTGTCAATATCTTTAGAACCGTTAGAGGTACAACGCTCAGTTCTTGCACACACTTTAACCTTATATAAGGTGTAGACAAAGTTTTTTAAAAAAGTTAGTGGCGTAGATTTAGGGTATTTTTAGTATTTTAAGCCTTCTAACTTCTACGCTACTGAACAAAATGCGGTTTTATGTGATTTTTTAGAACCGCCAATGTTTTTGAGCAAAAAAGGTACTCTTGGTCCATTACTCTAAAGTGATCCGTTTTCGAGAAAAATGGCATTTTATGATAAAAAACAGAAAACTTTTCTGTTTTACCAAAAATTTATTTTTATTTGGACACAACTAGTTTATAAACACAACTTTGACCCCCTGTATCTCGAAAATAGTTCGTTTGCGGACCCATGTTTGTAAAAACTTTTTTTTATATTTTTGGACAAACTATCTTCCCCTAAAGTCCTGCGCATCTTTTATGAATCACCTGTATAAATGTTTGTGCTATTAAGGTAACTGATACCTCAAATCGTTAAATGTGCTCTCGGAAAATTTCATATTGTGGACGAAAATTATTACACCGCAAGGGCAGAAACTTGAAATTCCTGCACTGCGCGTAACATGATGTCCGAGGTGAAGCCGAGGGCAATCATGTGTTGCACAGTGCAGGAATTTCAACTTTCTGCCTGTGTGGTGTATACTATTTTTCTTTATACCCGGTCGAAAGTACGTACTTTTGTATCAATGTGCACGAGAAAACAGTTTCGGCCCGCTTTTACAGATGGAGTGCGAGTAAATCCAGCAGTGCATAAATGTTAAAGCCGAAAGTATGCACTTTCCACCGGGTATAAAGAAAATTAATTTTATTAAGCTTCACAAAATTTGGCTTGATGCTTAAAAATTTCCAAAAAACACATATTTTTGCACTAAACATTGAATCATAAAAACGTGATTTCGTCAATATTTCTTTACAGCATGTTATGAGATTTCGCATTACTGGAAGGCAAATTAGCAGTTTGAAGTTTTTTCTTATGTTAAAAATAATGGCAAATTTGGCTTGTTCAATAATTTTTTTCAAATTAATTTTTTCTCTGTACAAAAATTTGTGTAAAACTCATGCTAATTTTCTCGTTTTTATCTGATATACATCGTTTATTTAGATCAAATAAACTCTAAAAACTTGGTAAAAGTCATATGGGAAGAATAGCACATGTTTCTAGTTTATTTTGAAGCATTAATATCAAAAATTGAATGAGATTTTCCCTAGATATTACAGATCCGAAACGTAAGTGCATTTTACATGCGCACAAACATTCAACTGTAAGATAGAGCTATGCGGATGAAAAAGGGAGCATATTGAACAACTGGTACTCAGTAACCTTAAATGAATAGTAAAATAGGCAATTAAAACAAAACACAAATAACACTAATTAATCGTTATCCTAAACTTTGTAGGAATTTTACGAGGTATTGGATGATTTTGGTGCGCCTGGACCCAAAAATGCACGTTTAAATTGTAGAGAACGACCAATATTTTTGAATGTTTGTTTTTGTTTTTTAAATTCAGTTAATGAACTAACACCAACTGATATTCAAGTATGTTATAGCTTTTATGGCACCGAGAATAACTAGATGGCAGGTCAAATTATAGTTCCTAGATTTGACAAAGTACCGCAATCGTCCACCATTTTGGAGCATATAATTCAATAGGGATGTTGATTATTTTTGGGAAAGTGTTTTAAATCGTGTATAAGTACCTAATATAGTCACAAATATTTATTATTTTTATTTAAATACGACTCAAGCTTTAAAAATCTTGTATTTTAAATTCCGTTTCAAATTTCGCTCCAAATCGCCAATACTTGTCACGTGACTGCCGTGACGTCATACAGTCATAAACGCTGGTTAAGTGATGAGGTGGTGAAAGGTTTTTTCGTAGTTGCTACTATACTTATATGTAATTTGACGTTTCCTATAAATAAATAATAATAAATTACACACTTAACAAAACAATGAAGCCTTTTGATGTTAGGCTTTCGGCCTTAAAATCGAAGCCGAAAGTACGTATACTCTGTTTACCCATGGTTGTCAGAACTAAATGGTGACTTTTGTGACACTGTATTACACATAAACATTTTTTGAGCACTCGGTAAGTTACTAAAAATAAAATTACTGAACTGTCAAAAACTGACATTTCACTTCTTCAAGACCGATTTTTCAGAGTATAATAATATATAAAATATATTGTATAATTGTTTTATATCCATAAAAACATTTTGAAAAAAATGCGTTCATATTTTTATTAAAAATTATAAAACATGATTCAACAACTCCGTAAATTTTATTTATAATTAATGTTAATATGCATAATGTAATAAATTATCACAAATAGCCATGGGCGTACCCAGCGAGGGGCAGCTGCCCCCCCCCCCTGGAAGCAAAAAATAAGTCGTTATTAAATTTTGTTGCTGGAATTTTTACAATTCTTGAAATAACTTTACTTTTACAAATCCAAGAAAAATGATACTAGTATAAGACATGTAACTAGAATAATTTTTTTTTCTAGCAAATAATTGTAATAACTTAGTTGATAAAGCACTGCTATAATTATACATAATTTTCTTAATATTTTGGTTTCATTCACATTTTCCGTGATAAAATGTTACAACCTGAACGACTATGCTATTTGCAAGGGCGTACCCAGGATCAAAACTAGGGGGGGGGGGCTAGTTTTGATCCTGGGTACGCCCTTGCAAATAGCATTAAAAATAGAACGTATTTCAATGGGGGGTGACACTAGGTTAAAAGCCTAAAATATAAAACAACACCTGATTCACTCGGCATACTACTATCACACTATATCTCACACTTTGTTATAATTCATAAGATGGTTCTCATTCTGACTCAAACAAGCTGATAACGTCTGAATCAGAATCAAATTCACCTAATGAAATTATAAATGGAGGAATGCCATTCACGCTACAAGTACCCATGTTTTTTCCCAGTCACTCTTAACAATTTTCTCACAATGCTTGATACGATTTTGCCACATCTCACTGTTAAATTTTTAAAGAGCCTCAAATCATCAATTCTTCACCCTATCTTTTTGTTTTTCTAAATTTCTTCCAACAATTTACCACTGCCAGTTTTTCCTTTGTGGTCAAAACATTATTTTTTCCTGGCATTTTATTATATTTATTCTTATTATATTTATATGATTTATAACAATTTTCTGAGTTATTTTCACAAATTTTCAAAAAAAAGAAATTTATGTTACTTGTTTATTTATATCATTTCCATGGCAAATTTGAATTTAAACTATAAAGTTTATCCGAAACTCGTGTGTATTTTTTACCACCCATACGAACTGAAAAAAAAACTTAAAAATTTGCTTTGCGCTGCCAACATAAGTCAACATTTAGTTCTGATAAACATGGGTAAACAGAGTATACTTTCGACCGGGTGTAAAAAAAATCATTTTCTGCCTTGATCCATATCATTGTCATCTCTCTCTAGCACATAGGTACAATGGATTGCGGTACTTGATACTTGGTTACAAAAATACAATTAATGGTGAAATTAATTTTAAAATGCCAGATCAACAATAATTTTGACGTTTGCAATGATAGTTTATAAATAATTTCAAAAAATAATAGACGACATTAAAATTTATACGCTAATTATTTTTAGCGTAATCGTTTGTGAAATTTTTGTGTGAGTATTTCCATAGTTTAACGACAGATGGCGCTGTGCTAACAATTCTCGGTGCCTATATTACCTGAAGCTAGTTTCTGATTGTTGATATTTATTCACGTAATCTATTTTTACGTAGGTATTATTTCCGAAAATGGGTGCTAAAACATTTCAATCGGTTGAGCAGTTAGTTCAAGAAACCGATGGTGCTCGAATTATTGTTTCTAAAGACAGTGACAGTAATCTAGAAAGTATAAAATTGTACAACGGTAAATTACTATTCATTATTATTTAAAATGCATTATGTTAATTTAGTACAGTACAAATTGAATACAGTAAGACTTCGCTTAACGCTGCTCCGCTTAACGCTGTTTCAGTATTACGCGGTTTCTAAAAACAAAAGTTTAGCCACTATAACGTAAATTATGGATCAGCTTATACAAAATGATTCCAATGTTGATAGAAGTTCAAAGGCAAGATGAAGTGTCATTGATGTAATATCTTGCTATAAACAACAGCTTGCTGAATGAAACAGAAAAAGGCAAACGACATTAGACAAAAAACAAAATATGTCGAAATGAGAAACCTTCCTCATCACAAACATAACTTCTTAGTCTAACTTTTATTTGATTTTCATACATGTTTTATGAACAAAAATCGATATTAGCAATTAAAAAATCTATTATTAATTTGTGATAATTTAACAGTAAATGTTACAAAATGTTGTGGCTAATTTCTGAATAGATACATTTTAATAGGGAGTGTCTAAATTTATATGCTTATATTTATATCATTAATGTACAAATTTTGAGGTAATAACTTTTTTTAGAATGGCTTGAAAAATATGGAATAATTACTGTCGACTTAGGCTGGGTTTTGAAATCGATTTCACAACATCAAATGTGCAAGTTCACTGAATTTTTGCTATGTACAAATGCCTCCCAACAGCTATCAAAATTTAATCAACAGGAACTAGAATATCCAGCGATGAAAGAAGAACGTAATTTATTTTTCTGACGGAAATTGGATGTGATGTTTATTTCATAGACTTAGCAAGAAAACGTACACTCCAAAATTTTCTGTTGGAGACGTGTTTTTATATATATATGTCGTAGGATAATTGAAAAAATCGGATCTTCACGAAAATCCTTGGACGATTGCAAAAAACCGGATTCCAATTACCCGGTTTTTTGCAATCGTCCTAGGATTTTCGCGAAAATCCGATTTTTTCAATGATCCTACGACATATACGTATATATTTCATAATACATACCTTGCAATTTAACTCAGGATACAAAAAGCTGTTATTTAGGAGGATTAAATTCGAGAGTCTATAACCAAAGAGCAATTATAAAGTAATCATTGGTGAAATTTTTTTCACAAAAACGAAAGAAATTGGTCAGTCCTTTGAGACTTTATATTAACAAATTATAATATGTGACCAGTACTAAATACTTTATTAATAATATTTTAAATTGTATAATTCTTTTTTAAGAAATAAAAATATCGATGGAAAAGATGGCCTTAGCCCTTGATCAGGGTAGAATGTGATTGTCTTTCAGCGCCATTTGGTCGACGCTTTCACTTCACGTAAATTGTACTTTGGTTTTATGTTAAATAAATAATAAATCCCAAATTTTCAAAAATCAACACTTGTTCCATCAAAATTTTATTTTGTGCTGGACATCGTTTTTCGCATTTGGCTTTCTGGCGCTCCTTGTTACGTGGCGCCTAGAGCGACCGCTCCTCTCGCTCTACCCCAGGGCCGGCCCTGTCTATTAGTAGATTTTTATAATGAATATGAGCAAATTTAGATGTTTAGAATTACGAATTTAATGCTATCTTTACTGGTAATTAACAGCCACCAAAATGTTGTGATTTTTTATAGGTTTAATATTTAAAGTACCTACATGTAAAGTGAAAGAAATAGTTACGATAACGTTATTTTATTTTGTTTATTTTTATTGCGTAATTTTAATTACTAGTTATATTTTGTTATGTTAATTTTATATTTGATTTTATATGAGCAGACTAGAGATGTACCAAATACCGAATAATCGGTTGAATTTTACATTATGAATTACCATGACTGATAAACAAAAACCAAAAAACATGTTTTTGTCTGGAACAAATCGGAGTTATTCGTGCTAATCGGCATAAGTTAAAACTGAGTTTAAAGCAGTTTTGAACCAGATTGTGGAACTGAAATAGTAGGTTGTAAATTTAGTTGCGTAATGATATAAAACAAGGTTGGTAGACTACTAATATTGGGCGTTAACATTGTTGAAAATAGTGACTTGGCGAGGCGGGGGTAGTAGACCTTGGGACCTTTTTTCTAACTGTCAAACGCTCATTATAATTGAAAAATCAAGTCAGTGGTTTCGAATGACGTAAGTAACTGATTCAACCAATCACAGACGTGCCCAATTTTATAGCCTTGTACGCTAAACTTTTAGTAATCTACTAACCTTGATTTTATAGGAATTTACAAGTAGTTTATTCTTAAACTGATTGCAATGCTGGTTTGTAAGCAAAATGCCACAGGAAGGAATTCGTTTGATGTATAATGATCGCATAAGTTACTGTTGAATTAAGTTATTATTTTTCTAACAAATAACCACCGAATAGACATATTTTATTTATTATAAAGTTCGACCGAAGACCAGTTTTTCTCACCTTCGGTTGAAGGAAATGTATAACGCTAAAAAAACGAGAAAAAATACTGCTTTGAAGTTAAGAAGTATTTTTCATTTCCTGTTTTAATATTTTTTGTTTGCAGAGTTGTGTGTTGTGTGATTTAAATAATAATAATATTTTTTTTGTTTATTCATTTAGTCTTTATCATTTGACTTCAATAAAACTTTTGACCTAATTTTAGTCAAAGCTGGTACTAAAGCTTCGGTCGGACTCTAGTAGCAATGTAAAAAAGTTGAAATTTACCGTCCATAATTATTAAAATCTGACAGAAGGGAATTCATTTTGTGTTTGAAATAATCAAGGTTCACTTTTAAACCGTTTTCATATATTTATTGTTTGGGTACAATATTATGTAATCACATGTCTGATACACAAAATGCCATGTGAGTACCAGCGTATTTTGTACAGTGATGAATTAATAAAATACTATTACTCCATATTTTTTATTTTTTTTTATCAACTTTAGAGAAAGGTACCATACTTATAAGTCATAAATTCTCAACGGAGGCGTTACCGCCCTCCAGCGGGCGTTGAAGTCTTTCATGGAGGCGATAGCGACCTCAGAGGCAAAATGGCGACGTTGAACCTTTGCGTACCTACCTATTATAAAAAAAAACTTTGAAAATACGGAAGTGGGGGTACCCAAAACATTTTGTGAAAACATTTTTTTTTTCAAAAATGTCAAACGGTCATTGATTTTTTCAGAAATGTTATCCAATTTTTTTTTATTTTTGGAAAGAATAATATTTAACTATTGGAATTTTTTTCTTCTAAAGGGGGCGTTTGTACAGAAGAGGTTGGGAGCCTCTGGCTTAGACCCAACTTTGATTAAATGGTGGAGCCACCCCAAGTGATATTTTCTTGTATATGTGGGAATATTTTCTATAAATTATGTGTACATATACGTTACCCCGGCTTACGCGAATCCAGACTTACGCGACTTACTGAAGAACACGATTCTTTAGACTCAGTTCAATTAGAAGATCAAATGACGATTCGAAACTTGACAGAAGGCCTCACTTCCACTGAAAAAAGGTTACACATTTTGAAAACAAAGACGCCAACGAAAAATTATTAACGTTCTACAAGGAAATTTTGCGTGAGAAGAAAAAATCGTTGATTCATCAGACGATTTTGGTGGATTTTATGAAGCCTTCTACGTCAAAATAACTTCGGTTAACATTCATAGATAATAATTTCTTGTATTGTCTAAGATTTGATTACGCATTTTTCTTCTAAACTATTGTTTTCTTTAGTCTCAGATTCCAATGAAACATTATTTGTATGTATCTATGTCCAAAATTTTACTTCGACTTGCACGGTTATCGCTCTGTCCCATCTATCGTTGACTTCGGGGTATTACTGTAACTTCAAAAAAGTTTCTGATAAAAATGTGAACGCTTAAACACGGGTGAAATTTCGGTTGTCTGTATTTCACGATTATACGCTACCATGTACATGCAGAGTCTTCAGAAAGTCTCGAAACGCTGAAATACATATCTCAAATGGAAAATGTTCCGAATAAAAGTTTCAGTTCTAAGCAACGCTTATTTTGGTGACAAAAATTCCCCCTCTCGGAAGTGCCACCGCGAGGGACAGGGATCAATTCTAAAATTTCAAATGGCAACCCTATTTTTCTCTATTAGTTCGTATTTTCCAAACAAAAATGAACTTTTATCCGAGAATTTTTTTTCAAGCTACCGATCACGAATGGAGGGAGGGCTATTCAAAAAGTCCGGAACGCTGAAATATCTCAAAAGAATGATGTTTGCATGGAAAATGTATTTTTTCACGGAGAAGGTTTTTATGTTATCCACTTTGTCGTAACTCGCGACTAGAAAGCACCAGGTAGAGCCAAAGGCTCCACTACTATTGTCGCTACCGTGTTTTATCTCAATCGCGTGCAGAGTCACGGGTAGCGATTAGTATAATAAATATGAACTTTTAAATTGCAGGTGTACGAGGCGACAACCAGTGGACTCGTGAAGGATGTTCTACGCGGGTATAACGCAACCGTATTTGCTTACGGCGCCACGGGTGCCGGTAAAACACACACGATGGTCGGTGACACCCGAGAACCTGGTATCATGGTGCGCGCTCTCAACGATCTGTTTAAGGCCGTCGCCGAGAGCGGTCATTCGGAACATTTCGCGGTGAGATTATTTATACATACAAATAAAATTGAAAGTTCTGTCTGTTGTGTGAAAATAACAGCTTTTTACTAAATGCATATGGAAGTATGTACGGTACTTATATCAAAAAAACAATTTAAAAATTTTGTTCCGTCTAATCTCACTGGCAGATAGCTGATGTTAGGCTACTTTTATTTTAGAACAACAATTAGGGTTTCGCGCAAAAAAAAATAGAACCCGTACACTCGATAATTCATTTTTTGAACATTAATAGCGCTAATGTTCGTGAATTACTGTGCTTAGGTTCGACACCATTTTGAGGCAAACGATTCAATAAAAAGTTATACTTCTTTGACGTGATCGCGATAAGAATTTGATATTCACATTTTCGTTAAAGATTGACAAAATAAAATAGGATGTCTTGACCCTAAGAAGATGATAAATATAGTTACAAGCAGCGCTGAATGTACACTAGGGGCTAGTGCTCAGGGTGGCAAATTTCCAAGGGTGGCAAAATTTAAAACATGAGAAATTTTTTTTGGCGATATAGAATTTTTGTTCGAAAAGTGTGGTCGTGTTGAAAACATTCATGATTAAAATAGTTTTTCTCTTTATTTTATTTTACTCACATTTTTAGTTTAAATTGCGCGCTACAAAATGCACAACTTATATAGTTTTCAAATCAAAAAGTCAGACGTACCTCTGAAAAGATGTATAATATCTCGCGATTTATGAGCAGTCAGTTTGTTTGTCAATTTTTGATTTTGATTTTGATTTTTTGATTCTCGTTTGTAATGAAAACATTTCGACATTAAAAAAATCATTTTATTTATTTGAAAATTATATACCGAACTTTTACCTATTTTAATTAAGTATGCTTTAGGACTTAGGTAATGGGGCGTAATTTTACATGATGCCCCATGGCGACACTTGAGAAAAATTCAGCATGCTTAGGAGTCAAAAATCGAAAAAACTGAAAAATATTTTTTGTTTGTAAAACGACGATATTATAGTGTTGATTGTTTAGTAAGCTTACAGTAAAGCTATAGATAGTGAAATACAAACATATTAATGTATGTGTCAATGTTTATTATATTATGTTGTTGTAGTGGTCAGCGTTGAATAATATATGCAGGTTATAATGATCGATAACCATTAGGCACGTTGCTTCTGACGCCTTTATGTTCATTACAATGTAGCTATATTGGACGTTGGGGGTTTCACACCTCCCAGTAGCCATATTATAAATATGCTAGCTTAAGGCTACTGAGCTGTTCAATCTGTCCCCTTTTTCACCCACCTAGCTCTATCTTACAATCGGTTGGGAAGCGGTCATAAACCACGTGGCCCTATTTAAGGGGGGAAAAGGGTCTTAAAAAAATAAGCATATTTTTGTGATTTTTTTTCCAGAGTACCTTATTTATTAATATTTTAAAAATTTGTTACATTACTAAGGATCATTCTAAGAATATTCTGTTAAATTTTCTTAAAAAAATATTGAAAAATAAGCCAGTGGTAGTGGTTAGATCTGAGTCACCTCAAAAAAAAGTTTCCTTGCGGTAGTCAGGATAACCCATGATTGCTTCATCCGAAATTAAAAAACCAAAAAGATTTCTTTAGAACACAAGTTTATCTTGGATTTGTCAGAAGGAATTAACAAAATATTTTTGGTAAAGGTGCAATAAAAAAACTCTGATTTTTGCTAAAAATTGCTCTTATTGTTCATTTAAAAAATAAGTTGCAATTGAAAAAAAAAAATCCTGCTGACAAAACCGAGTATGTAAAAAAAGTGTGCAAAGTTAGACGAAATCGGCCCAACGGTTCTCGTGAAATTTTGACTACCGCCTTAAAAAAAAAGTTTTAAGAAAAACGCGATTGATACATTGAATAAAATAGAGAAGAAAAGACCGAGCGCCCGAAGACTTAGTTGTCTGTAACTCGAAAAGTTTTGCTCCTAAGGACTTAAAAATTTCTGAAACATTTCTTATAAGTTGTAGTATCAGAAAAAAAATCGACTTTCAGACCCTTTTCCCCCCTTAAGCCTCTCTGGAACCCCTCCCTTCCTTCATGTAGCCTAACGTAGCATGTCCTATGACCCACCCCATTCCTGGATAAAACATAGTTTTTATTATTAAGTCCACAAGACATTTTGTGTTTTCTGTTACAAAAATTGGTTTCAAGTCGCACATACATACGGCATTGTAAAAATACAGAGTTTTTAAGATATAAAAGTAACCAATGTTTGAAAATAAATATTCAACTTATTCTGCAAATTATTTTCCCTGTGCCAAACAAAATACATGAAAAATTACGTAGCTTGACTCCAACTCCCCCCTTCCCTCACGCAGCTCAGTGTAGCTTTCGAACTGATCTCCCCTCCCTCTTGATCGAGCTACGGGGTTTATGGACGCTCCCTTGGATGTGTGTGTTCAATCTTTGATGATAATACTTACAAAATAAACTAGAATTCTTTCCATACGACTTTTAGCCAAGTTTTAATAGTTTATTTGATCTAAATAAACGATTTAAAATCAGGTAGAAACGAAAAAATTAGCATAAAGTTTTACGCAATTTTTTGCACAGAAAAAAATAAATTTGGAAAAAATTAATGAGCAAGCCATATTTGTCAGTATTTTTAATATAATATAAGAGCACTTGAACTTATCGCTCAGAAAATTTCAAACATGAGAAAATATATATAGTGACACCTTTAGTTTGACATCTTTGACCGCGTCAGAATCGGACTGGGCCGGAAGGGCCCGTGTGGCTCCCCACAAGCTCGGGGCCCGAGACTGGATAATGGTAGATAGGATATTTTTCTATTTCGTTTCTCTCTAATGTATGAACGAACTATCTGATCTAGTTTACATTTAGGTCGCAAGAGCTGGGACCTAGCATGGCTCCCTATCCTACCTACCGCCTGGCTTGCGGCAAGCCCCGCAAACCTATAACCGTTACAGCGTTTTCGGCACGGGTTAATTTTAATCATTCGAGCTTAAATTTTCAGAGAATCATTTTTTCAATGTAACAATTTCCAACTTGTCAAAATAAGGACCAGTCTATTATTAGACTGGTCCTTATCTGTATACGCCATTTTTTTTTTCAAATTTTTTGAGTTGCTACCCCCTGAAATGGTTCTATATATTGAAAAAATGATTAGCTTAAAATTTCAGCTCAATTCATACAGTTTAACCCGTGTCGAAAACGCAAAGAACTTTGAAAATAAATTACGTAGAAAGCAAATTTCGAAACTACTTAACTTTGTGCTTAGATATAAAAAATTAAGATAAAAATGATTTGTCGGGAAAAAGGACTTTTTAAGTAAACACTTATTTGTTATTTATAGCGACGTTTCGTCCCTAGCTTGGGACTTTTTCAAGCTTTATAACTATTAAATGTTTTGATCAAGTAGATATAAAAGTTAAAATACACATGTAAATATAAATTTTAGTTAAACAATTGTTCATTAAAAAGTTTGTAATAATTCCGTTTTTTAAAAAATATTTTTACGGTTGATGTTCAAACTATTTTATTTTATTGACGGTTAGTAAAAAAAAATTTTTTTTTTACTAATAGTGCCTTTAATTAACTCACAAAAACTCAGGTTTGAGGAAATACTATGAGTAAAATCGTCACTAGCTCCCTACTATTTATAATTGACGAGAAAACGGAACTTAACTGTAACTGTTTTGAAAACTAACGAAGCAATGTACACGTGTGGTATATTTTATCGTGTTTGTAATAACACGTAATAATAGCTTTGATCGTCCCTGTGACCTTCGAAATTATCAAATGATTTTAATTTTATAACTTGTGATAATATCTAGGTAGATACATTACGTTAGTCAGTTTAAAAAATGAAAAAAGTGGGTGGGTGTATTTATGTATGCGCATTTAAAGTTACACTTCTTTGGCATGATCAAAAACGAATATTTAATATACATGCAAATAATTTATTGAAATAAAATCTTCAAAAATTTTAGGAATAATACAAACAATTAACATAAAAATGATTTGTCGGGAAAAAGGACTTTTTAAGTAAACACTTATTTGTTATTTATAGCGACGTTTCGTCCCTTGCTTGGGACTTTTTCAAGCTTTATAACTGTAATTGAATTATTAAAATACAATTTATAAATTTACAATTGAAATATAAAATATCAGATATTAATTATACGCGCACCTATTAAATGTTTTGATCAAGTAGATATAAAAGTTAAAATACACATGTAAATATAAATTTGAGTTAAACAATTGTTAATTAAAAAGTTTGTAATAATTCCGTTTTTAAAAAATATTTTCACGGTTGATTTACCAAGGACAAAAAGGAATAAAGTCAACAAACAATTAACTTCAAATATTTGAACACATTTTCTCAAAATTTTATGTTGGTTTTTACTTTTTTCTGCTGGACGACGCTTAAAACGACCATTTGTTGTAATCAAAGAAATTTAAACCATAAAGTCATTACACTTTACATGCTAACAGCATTAAGAGTACTGTGGTTGGAACGAAAATAAAAATAAAAGTTTGGAAACTTCTTACCACAACAGTTTTATTAATAGATGTACATTTCGAGAGCTAAGTTCCCTTCATCAGCAATACACTACACTAAATTACTAAACAAAAATACTTACATTTAACAAAAAAAGGTAGGTATAAAAAATTATTACAGGGTACTAAAAATTAAACCGTAGACCAAACTTGTGGAAGGTCAGGTAACAAAAATCTGGAGATCCAATATTCCTTGAAGAAACGTCATTAAAGCGGGGGTTTGAGTCTAAATAAATCTAAAAAAAACAACAGAAAAACAAACCAAAACACAGAAAATTAACAAATTACAATGAAGATGGGAGCTTAGCTCTCGAAATGTACATCCATTAATAAAACTGTTGTGGTAAGAAGTTTCTATACTTTTATTTTACATGCTGTTAGTAATACTATATATATGAAAAATGGCGGATGCGACATTACATTTGGCCTAAACTCCGCTTAAATGTCGAATCCTAATAAGTAAATAAATTATATCTCGACTATTGAGAGTTTATGCAACTCCCACGTGTAAGCATCTTTTATTATTCAACTTGATTCGTAGATCAAAATTAGAAACAAAATTATTTATTCATTACATGAGCAATTAATCGGTTCCGTAAATATTTCAAACGGTCGTTATTAACTCCTTATTGACATTAGCTTGTTAACTTTAAGGTAATTATCGGATATGATTATTTCACTCTTAATACAGTTTTAGATCAAGGCCAAACTAAATATAATTAAACTTTGGGTAAATATAAAAGCATGTTAATATTGATACACTAAATTCTCTGTTTGAATTTAGTTGAAAGTAAATGCTTTATTTTAATATTTTTGAAGTTATACTTCTTTTGGTGCATTGAGGGTAAAATTTTCTCTGTTGCGGAAGTTGCGCACGCAGCATGCAATGAAAATGAGACACCATGAAGCTAGTTATAAATTTAATATGAATGCACTACGTGTATCGGCAAGCTTGAAATCGGCGATAAAGCTGTCTCTTCGATGCAGTATAGCTTTACATTGTATTCATAGATGACACGTCTCATTTCTCTGTTGCAATATGCTGATAGAGTTGTCCATCTATTATCCAAAGTAAATAAGTACTACTCGAAGTGAACAGGCTAACTTTTAACTATATTAATCATCTCCCTAGACATCTTATTTTATTTTATCAATGTACATCTTTAACGAAAATATGAATATCAATTATCACAATCACGCCAAAGAAGTAGAACTTCTGTCGCACGTACGTAAGTAGACGCACCATTTTTTGTTTATAATTTACTCGTTTTCGTAACTAAAGTTAGAAACAGTCTGATTACGTATACGATTATTTTTTTGTATAAAATATAATTACAGTCAAAATCTGTTATAACGACTTCGAAGGGACATCTCATATTTGGTCGTAAAAACCGATAGTCGTAACAACCGGTGATGTTTTCGAGGTACAATAATTACGCTACGAGCAAAAGACAAACAGTAATATTCTTTTAAATTTGTTCATATTATTGCTTCGCTCTTGCTCGTAGCGTATTCGTACGTTCTCTGTCATGACAAATTCAGTTCTCTTTAATATGTTCAAATTCATTGTTGTTCTTTTAAATTTATTTATAGCAATGAATTTGATATTTATTGTTATTGTTATTTTTATAGATCTGACACTGTTACACTGTATAAAAAAAATATAAATATGTACCAATTGAATAATATGATACTGTCAAATTGTTTACAATACAGCTGATCGTTCTAACAGATATAATTCTCCGAAGATATTAGTTAAATGTGGTCGCTAAATGAGGCATGTCGTAATAAGCAATGTCGTAAAAAGCAGTGTTTTTTATAGGGCGGTCATATAGCATTTATGATTTTGGTCAATATAACCGGTATGTTGTTCTAAACGATGTCGTCGTAAACGGTTTTGACTGTATATTTATTTAAAAAAAAGGCTTGTTGATTAGATATTTAAACGTTTAAACTGAAAATATGCTCACCCAATAAATAAAAGAAATGGTTCTAGAATAAAAAGTCAAAAACCACGTCCTGTAGAAAATATTGGTACCCGTTGCTTCCACCGTATTTTCAGTAGTTAAAATGTATGTCTTATGTTTTCTAGGTGACAATGTCGTGTTTAGAGATTTACAATGAACAAATCAGAGACTTGCTGAATCCGAGTTCGGGCTATTTGGAGCTTCGAGAAGACTCTAAAGGCAAGAACATACAAGTCGCCGGCTTGACAGAATTATCTACGAATTCAACCGATCAGGTATTTTCAATTTGTATGAGTAAAATGTTTGTGCCACAGTAGCACTCAGACGGGTAGACGGATTTTCACAAATGAGGTGGCGATAAATTCGTTAAAATCTCACGAGTGATTTAAGACTGTATGATATTTCATAAAAATTAGTATCATGGACAATAGACACCATTTTATCAAAACACAAAAGTTAAAAACCAGTAAAACAATTTGGGTATGTGATGTATCAAATAAAAGGGTATTAGTAAAAGATCAAAAAATATATATTATTATATTCCATACATATTTGTGGTGTCAGGTGTAAAGGACTTAAGTCGAAAAACCTAGTTTTTAAGCTACCAAACGAAAGAAAAATACAATTTAAACTTAAGTCCAGTAAAAAATAAAACCAGAGATATATTACAGGAGTTAAATAAAATGATTATTAAAAAAAAAAAAAAACACGAAAATTAACATGTCTTTAAACACAAAATTGATAACGATTTATATTTAGGTACCTAAGTCATATACAGTAAGACGTCGCTTAACGCTGTTTCAGTATTACGTGGTTTCTAAAACAAAACAAGTTTAGCTACTATAACGTAAATTATGGATCAAAATGATTCAAATGTTGATAGAAGTTCACAGGCAAGACGAAGTTTCATTGATGCAATATCTTGCTATCGACAACAGCTTGCTGAACGAAACAGAAAAAGGCAAACGATATTAGATGACTTCTCCACAAAAAACAAAATATGTCAAATGAGGAACCTTCCTCATCACAAGCGTAATTTCTTACTCGAATTTTTATTTGATTTTCACAAGTGTTTTATGAACAAAAATGGATATTAACAATAAATAAATCTATAATGGGATAAAGAAGTATTTAACAATAAATGAAAATTAAACAAACAAAAAAAACTAACAAATTTTCTTTTTCTCGGTTCTGTTTCACTTATGCCTATTATCTACGTATTAAGATGACCTCGTTTAGCGCTGTTTCGTTTAGCGCGGGAATTTATTGGAACGTATCCGCGTGAAGTGGGGTCTTACTTTATTATCGTTTACTGCATCAGTATAGTCTTAACGCTTCATCGCGTTGTGTAGAAAGTATAAAGTTACCCTATTTCCTGTGTTGCAGCGTTCCCGCCGTGGAAAGAAAAAAGTTTTATTTGTTGCCTTTATTTTAATTAAATGTCATTGTTTTATTTATAAAAAAAAAGATTAAGCCGCCAATTTAGTTTGGATGAATAGTATTTTAAAATATATTTCTTTTATACAATGTTATTTAATTCATAATTTTAGCAACGGTCGTTTGAAAGGCGCATTCTTTTAGTTAAAAATGTACTTTTGAATTTTGGAAATGAGATATTCAATATAGTTTTAATCGTGAAACGGTAAACATCTTTTCCTGTCTTTTCCCGTTTCTCATTCTTTTAATTTCTATTATCCTCCGTTGGCGCTATTCTAACTTACGGGGGCTAATCTTTTTTCTGGTATTACTTATTTAATTATTCCTTAATAATTGTGTACTTTTTAGAAAATTAATTTATCCATAGTAATTGTTGAAGTATAAAAATTGATATTTTTTCTTATTCCTTTTTTAGATTAATTTATATAAGTAACAAGTAAGTTATTGACTGTCTGAATTTCAAATTCTTATAAATAAATTCTCGCTTATATATAAAGTTTACTCGTTGTTTTGATTTCGTGTTCTTTAATTATTTGTCTTGGGAGTAATTTTCAGCTAATCGCGATCAGTACTAGAATTTTCACTAGTCCTCGACGTGTGTGTGGGCCCACTTACGTTTACTCTGCTAAAATACATTCTCACGCGTCGACTGTTTTCTTTGAGACTGTACTCTGGGATTTTGATTCGAATACCAGTGAATTATATTTTAAAGTACTTTACGGTGGTGGCAAAAGCTTTATTTATAATTTCGCGTTATTAATAAAATCCATAACGCCACAGTGTCATCCCGCGTTATTTAAAATAAACCGAAGCCTTTTAAGAAATGAACACGTGTTGAAAACATGGTTGATGATTGATATCAGTTTAAACCACAACCCTGTTTAACGATGTCAGCAATCGTGTTGTTTAGAGCAGGAACTTATTAGAACGTATCTCCCGCGTTAAGCATGGTCTTACTGTATGTATAAATGTTCCAACAGGTGATGCAACTTCTTCAAAAAGCAAATCGCGCCCGAACCGTCGAGCCGACGGCCGTAAACAAAACATCATCACGCAGTCACGCTTTGGTCAGTGTGACAGTAAAACAGAACATTCCACCTAACTTCCAAGACTCTTCGTCGCAGTTTGTAAACAGCATCAGACAGGGTCGTCTGTTTATGATTGACCTGGCTGGGTCCGAGCGCGCCAACAAGACAAAGAATCGAGGAAAACGTCTGCAGGAGGGTGCGCATATCAATCGATCTCTGCTCGCTCTCGGCAATTGTATAAACGCTCTGTCCGGAGGCGCCAAGTATGTCAATTACCGAGATTCAAAGTTGACTAGACTGTTAAAGGATGCACTAAGTGGCAACTGTAAGACAGTCATGGTGGCGAACATATCGCCGGCGGCCATTCACAAAGAAGAAACTAGAAATACGCTGATATACGCCGATCGTGCCAACCGAATATCGACGAAGGCTGGCAGCAACGTCCTTGACGTGAACTATCACGTGACCCAATACCAGACCGTGATCAGTGAGCTAAGGAATGAGATTACCCGACTAAAGACGAAAATGCAGGAGGAACGTCCGAGATCGGGACATGCTGAAAAATTGACGGCGTCACAGAAGAATAATGAAGTGAAGAACTTACGAGAGCAGATTGTGACGACGTTCAAAGAACAAATGAGGTTGAGAAGAAAGTTGATGGAGATCGACAGTCAGTTGTTGGGTCTCAGTATGGATGCCGAGAGGCAGCATATGATCATATCTAACTGGGAGTCGAGAAACAATAAGCTGTACAAAAATACGAGGAATCAGAATTCTAGAGCTCACACACAGCAGAGCATAAGGTAAGCGAATAAGTGCTAGGTTTGTAGAGTTCAAGGCCGACGTTGTTTCCGAGCTTGTAGGCTGTGATCCATTGGTATTTCTACTTTTTTTTTTCTTTTGAGAGGAGGAAATTCTTTTTACGAACTTAATGTGGGACTCGGACCAAGGCCGCCTACCCACTAAAACCCCCTCTGTCTCACCCGTATCGTCCCACTGGAATCGCCTTTAGGCATGCAATCAGGTGGACGACTGGTCATTGATTCGCCGAAATAAGGCTAACTACTACTACTACTTACTACCTCTTTTCCATCCCTCATCTTTCTCCTTATTTCTCATTATTCTATTCATCAATCCCCTTACTGCCTCCCAAGTTGTTGTCCGGTCAGCCATAACTAGTATTAGGTTTCCTACGGTCAGTTCCAACCGTAGTCCAGTGTATACTCCTCTTCTACCTGACGTTTCGTCTACAGCTGCGGTAACATTATCAAATGCGATGTTACAGCGGGCGAAGTGTCCTTCTAGACGGCTCACAAGTAAGTCACTAAGTGTGTGCGAGTCATCTAGAAAGACACTTCACCCGCTGCTATATTGTCTTTGACAGTTGTAGATGAAACATAGGTTAGAAAAAACAATGAACCACGATCTATACCCCTGAAACCAAGAAGTTTTGGAAGTATTAGGTTGTTTCCAAATATTTACAATTATTTACAAACAACTTATAATTAGAAGTGATTTATTGAAAACTAGCGGTTGCCCGCGATTTCGTCCGCGAGGTATAGTAGATATATTGTACCCGGTTAAATTATTTTATATAAAACTCACCCCCACCCCGTTTGGATAGTCTGTTCAAAAGACCATCGAACACGTATTTCTTTTTTTAACTTAAATAATTTCAGTGGTACAGCGTATCCTTTATGAAGGTTTCTATCAGCCTGTTCACCCCTATAATGATTATTTTGTGGATAAGATGTAACCTAGATCACTCATGGCATAATCCTTTACCTGTTTGTGAAGTGCCATCACAGTCGGCTCAGCCGTTTCAAAGATTAGCCCGAAGTCCGAACACACAGAACAAACTGACTGAAAACTGAAAATTCACTCTATGAATCTCTAAAACTGTACACTTTCAGACTACGCTATGATTTTATTTATTTGTATTAATTGAACTAACTTCTGTAACATTCATTACAAAAGCAACTCTCGCAGTATGTGAACTTTGTAATCCATTAGCTACATCAATTATTACTTCTGTAAAGAGTGCTGTATTGTACAAAGTTTGGAATGGTCGATTTTATTTATATTTATAGATAATCGTAAAAAATAGGCCCTAAAGACAATTGAGACATTCAGAAATTTGTCTTTCCTTGAAGACTAAATTCAATGTAAAATTATGTTAATTTGTACAGACGACGTCAGACAGCTAGTTCGAACGCCTCCGAACCAGAGTATACATCAGACGGTGAGGTAGAAGGAGAGATGGCTGTTCAGCAGGCGTGGGCTGAATTGGCGGACATTGAGAAAGATCAGGAACGATGGCACGATGAACGCATTAAGACTGAACAAGAGCTAGAGCACTGTAGACAGCATGGCGTCTCTCTTGAAGATGTGAGTTTTTTTAACTTGTTTTTCACTAAACACAGATCTTTGGCCCGTTTGGAGATCTACAATTTTTTATTGATTGTCTAAATCATATCTTATAATGAGTCATTAAGCACAAAATTTTAAACATTAGAGAGACTTAAGAGATTACTACTTTGATATATTAATAACATAAATACTTGAAGAAATTCTTTAACCAGTTGTAGATCATCTCCTTTCTTCAAATGTTATTAATAAATTCAGGGATGGATCTAGGTTTTTTGGGGCCTACGGCTTATTGAAGTCCAATGAAGCGTCATTTTGTGTTAAATTATAAGAATTTTTAAATTGGGTTTTACAATTTAATTTTAGGAACATCAAAAGTCGAGTTGATACTTGGTGACCTGATCAAACAATTCACCAAAAAATGTCAAAATTCACTCAAAAATTTGTCGTAATTCACCCAAAAAATTGTCAAAATTCATCCAAAAAAAGTTTCAAATTCACTCAAAAGTTTGTTAAAATTGATCCAAAAAATTGTCAAAATTCAACCAAAAAAGTTGTAAAAATTCACCTATGATAATAATAATCATTCATAATTTTTTTACTAAATGATAAGTGTTTATTGTTAATGGAAATATAAAAAAAAATTATCTTTATTAATTTTTGTGGGCCCTTAATTGTTGATACTTGAAGGCCTAGGGATTAAGCCCTATTTAGTCGCTATGTAGGTCCGCCCCTAAATATATTATTATAGCATTTAACCCTGTTCTGCCAAGTGTCAAACGACAGATTAGTTCACACTCTAGTTCGTCTCTATTTGAACAGGAATTACCGTCACGTATTAGTACGGATGACGAGCGGGAATTATTAGCGTTATTGTGTCGGGTCCATGAATTGGAGGCCGACAAGATGGCGTTGCAGAGTGAACGGATCGCTAGAATGCACGAGCTTCGGCGACGCGATACAGCTTTGCTTCGTTTGGAACGACAGCGTCAGCTCAGCGATGCCATTATCACCAGACAACGACAGTTGATGGAAGGTTTGTAGTCCTTAGATCCCTCATATTGTAAAATATGCTCTCGGGAGATTTCGAACTACGGTCCCAAAATTACTGTTTTTATTAGCTATGATTAAACGTTAAGCTTCACAAAATTTAACTTGCTGCTTAAAAATTTCAAAAATCGCATATTGTTGCCCTAAAAATTGAATCGAAAAACGTGAAATTCGTCAATATTTCTTGACAGCACGTCACGAGACTTCGAATTACGGGAAAAAAAATTAACATTTTCACGTTTTTTCTTTACAAACTTGTGTTAAAAATACTGACACATTTTGTTCAAAAACTTTGTTCAAATTTCATATTTTCTGTACAAAAATTTTTGCTAATTTTCTCGTTTTTATCTGATTTTAAATCATTTATTTAGCTGTAAAAACTTGGCTGAAAATCATATGAGAAGGATGGTACATATTTCTAGCTTATTTTGAAGCATTAACATCAAATATTGAATAAGATTTTTCATAGAAATAAGTGATTTCCGAAACGTAAATGCATTTTACACACACACACACACATCCGACTACTCGTAAAATAGAGCTATGCTGGTGAAAAAGAGGGCATATTGAACAGCTGGTAAACAGTTACCTTAAACATTACTTTATTAGCATATTTCGTAAACTTTAACCGTCTGATGCTTTCAGAGGGAAGAATGAATTTACCTCCTGATTTGCAAGAATTGTACCAGATGTACCAGCAAGAAATTCATGCGGCGACCTATGCAGATCACAATTTATTTTTCTTAAACAGTCCGGACAAGTTGCCTTCGATTGGAAGAGGGTGAGTTCATTATTAAAGAATTTAGACGTTATGTTCTTTTTTCGGCGTACAGACAAGATTTTAGCCTTACATAAATATATTCAAAACGAAAAATTAAAAATTGGATTTCTGTCTTTTTTGTGGTAAGTTTGTTGGTTTTGACCATGGATCTATCTAGTAAGTATAATGATGGAGTATAGAGCTGCGGGGGGGATCCAGTGAGGGATGGGCACAAAGCATTGGTGCAAAGTAAGAATAGTGTCGATTTTTGATTGGCCGCCGCAATGTGCTGCATACAAAAGAAATTTTCTTTTTATACCATACTATCAACATAAATTTCATGCTACTAGACATGCGCAGTGCGCCGGCCAATGACAAGCAGACACCGCTCACCTCGTCGCGTTCCTTAATGCAAATGGAGGGTGCAGGTACAGTCGGTTGAAAAACTACAAAATCGCGCTATATTATTATTTTTAATATTTCTTTAATGTAAAGGTCTAATTCCTTGCATAAAGTCATCCAAAATCGTGCTTGTCTATGCAAAACTGTATTAGGCATCTTGATCAATTAACAATCAAAGAAATAACTTAAGAATAGCGCACTGGACTGTAATTTATAGCAGGAAAGCGACAAGTGACACGACAACCAGCGATAATCAATCACCGACGAGCGCACGTTCTGTACCGGTAACTGGGAGGTGGTGGGAGTCTTCCTTTCCCACAAAACAACCAGGAAGGCTCTAAAATATGCATTTGCGACGCTGCTTGTCACTAGTCTCAGAACCTTTTAGAACCGCGGCGAGTACTATACCCCCCTCGTCTGTCACTATATTCCTATGTCTATAGTTCTGACTGACGACTCTGATAGACAAAGACAAAATCAAAGTTTTTGAGAGAGAAGGAACTGTTGACAGCTTTTATTTCAACGTTTACTTCCGATTAAATGCACGTATAATCAGAAAAATCAGGGAATTACCTCGAAAAAAGAGAAGCAGATATATTTTCGAAACGCATTGTTGCCTTCCCTCACCGCACATTGAGTAAATACACAATGCAGACTATAGATGTTCAACTCACAATCCCTCTCTCTCTCCCCCTCTCTCTCCCTCTCTCCCCCCTCTCTCTCCCTCTCCCCCCCTCTCTCCCTCTCCCCCCCTCTCTCTCTTGCCACCCTCTTTATATATGAATTGAATCTAACTTCAGGTAATTGATAACTGTTGTTTTTGCACTACAGCTTATACACCAGCGATTCGTTGTTTTCACGTCGTCGGAGCCCCGACAGTGAAGGAACGGCGCCGAGCTCAGCGGACAGCGATTACGCAATGTCTCCACTGCCGCCGCTGAACGAAGTCGTCACTCAGAGTAGCGCTGTTGAGGACCGTCTCATGGGACATTTGGTGCCGCCGCCCTCGAGAAGCAGAGTCAAGTTTCCTCCAATATCAACCGCCAGTAGTTTACCATCCAAGTTACCGAAGTCTGTAACGACTCAAGGGTAAGTGTTCATGATTGCACAGCTTAATTAATACCAGTTAAGGCAGTGATTCCTAAAGTGTGCGCCGCGGTGTCGTCATAAGGGCCTCGCGAAAAATTCTGACACTTTAAGGACGCCGGAAACTGAAAAAGTTTGGGAAGCTCTGAGTTAAGGTAACTGACCCGTCAGAGTGTAAAATTTGCTCTCGGGAAATTTCGAACTGTGATCGCAAAATTCATCTAATTACTGGTTTTTTATTAGCTGTGATTAAGCATAAAGCTTCACAAAATTTGACTTGCTTCTTAAAAATTTCAAAAAACACATATTTATGCCCTAAAAATTGAATAAAAAAACGCGATTTCGTAAATATTTGTCTACAACACTTCACGAGTTTTCGAATTACGTTTTGAAGTTTTTTTCTTTACAAGCTTATGTTAAAAATACTGACAAACTTGGCTTGCTCAGTAATTTTTTTCAAATTAATATTTTCTGTACAAAAATTGGTATAATATTGGTATAATATTGGTATAAAATTGGTATAACTTATGCTAATTTCCTCGTTTTTATCTGATTTTAAATCGTTTATTTATATCAAATAAACTGTAAAAACTTAACTGCAAGTCATTTGGGAAGACTGGCACATATTTCTAGTTTATTTTGTAACCGTTAACATCAAAGATTGAATAAAATTTTTCGTATAAATAAGAGATTTCCGAAACGTAAGTGCATTTTATATGCACACACACACTCGCAAAAAAATGTCACGTATTGGGAGGAGAAAAAGTAAGGATATTTGGAAATATCCATATCCACCAATAAATTTTATTCTACATCATATCCTTAATTCATCTATAAATAATCGTAATCGTACGATTATTGGTTTGTTAATCGTAATCATAAAAACAGGAATCGTTGCACCATTAATGAAAATATTTGCTGATAATTTACTGTATGGTAAAAATGTGGTTACATCAACTTTCGTTGTGTAATTTGTCTATAATTAATCCAGTATTTTTTATTGCATGCTGCTTGATCAGGACGCATATAAAGAGGTCATCAAGCGATCTCAATATAACTACGTTAGACAACACGTCGTGATTAACAATAGAAGTGCTAATATAATTATTTTATCTTAATTGGATGGCGACCACACAAAACGTGTGTAGCTTTATAATTGGCGTATTCGCGCCTAAAAACTAAGTAAGTATTGGTTAATAAACAACGAAACTAGTGCTGGATTGCAGAAAGTTTCTGATTTAACAATGACCTTGACATATTTCCCCATAAGAAAATCATTGCAGACATTTAAATCCATTCTGTTCTCATCCTCAGGCCTCAGTAAATATTCAATCCTAAAAACTAAGTAATTGTTAATAAAAAAATCTAGTGCTGTATTGCAGACAGCATTGTTAGAAAATCTGATTTAAGGGGGTATTCTAGTGTAGAGGCATGAATTTCGCCCGGTTTTTGAAGCGCTGTACAAAGGAAACAAAAAATATTTTTACTATAAATTTTTTTATCATTTGTTTATTGATGTTTTATTATTACATAAAAAAATTATTAAAAAAAAAAAATTAAAATTGACAAAGTTATGAGCAGTCAAAGTGGGGCGTCAAAAAAAAAGAGGGTGTCCTGGCGTGCATTATTCCAACCCTCCTGGTGATCTGGAACATAAAAAAAAAAGGATTCTTAATTATTATAGATGCCGCTATCGTATAACCCTTGGATAAGTTAAAATATTTTTTTTTTAAAATGGCGGCAGTTTGAAAAAAAAAATTTTTTTTTCATATTTTTTTTAACAATTCCGAATTTTTTAAAAATACTAAATGAGAGGTTATAGTTTTGGGCAAGGGTCACGCGATGAAGCGATGTATAGAGAACATCCTCTCCAAATTTGAAGTAAATCAGTTCATTAGAACTCGAGATATCCTTACCGCCAGCTCGAAAAAAGTAGTTCCGAGAAAAACGCGTTCAAAGTTTTGGGGCAAGTTTTCGACAATTTTACTTATAGAATGGTACAGAATACTTACATATTTTTAATCGGCGATTCCTGCTCCATATAAGAATCCTTCCAACAAAACAAGTTTCTATGTCCTTCAATTAAAAATAGATTTAAAATGAATTCTTTACAATAGAAAGGGACATAAGTAGGGACTCGGGAACGCCTACCGTCTTTTGTTAACTTGTAGCGGTCGGGCCGGAACCGATGCCACGTCACTAAAACGGCTATAACTCATGAAATAATAGGAATTTTGAAAAATCCTTTTAATGACATATTTTTGAATATCTAAACTTTGAAAATATGAAGAAAAAAAAATTTCGATTTTTTAAAAATTCTACACTAGAATACCCCCTTAAGACTGACCTTGATTGTGACTACACATATTTCTTCATAAGAAAAGCATTGAAGACATTTAAATCGATACTATTCTGATCCTCAGGCCTCAGTAAATATTAAATCCTAAAAACTAAGTTAGGAATGATTAATAAAAGCAACTAGTGCTGGATTGCAGAAAGCATTGTTAGAAAATCTGATTTAACAATGACCTTGGTTGTAACTACACGTAAGAAAAGCATTGCAGACATTTATATCGATTCTAGTCTAATCCTCAGGCCTCAGTAAATATTAATTCCTAAAAACTAAGTTAGTAATGGTTAATAAAAGCAACTAGTGCTGGGTTAAAGAAAGTATTGGTAGAAAATCTGATTTAACAATGACCTTGATTGTGACTATAACTATATTTCTCCATAAGAAAGGCAATGGAAACATATTGATTAATTCTGCTCTTAGGCCTCAGTAAATATTAAATTCAATTAATTTAGTTGTTGCTGAAGATGGGTTTGTTTCTCACGCGATGTCTGATGTATATCTAATAATAAAAATCTTGAGATTAAGAATTGTTTTTATTTAGTTGTTAAATATTGTAAATAGTACAAGATGATATGACGCCAAATGGGAATTGGAGGGAATAAAAATATATGTTACTGGCTCTCGCCAAACACGGCCTGCTTCAAGCAGTCGAAAGCGACTGTTCCAAGTAGTCAGTGGAATATTTGTAGCATCTTAATAGAAAATATTCCACTGACTTCTTACTTGAAGTTGTCGATTTTGACTGTTTAAAGCAGTCCGCTCCTAAGGTGAGTAATTTGTATAGACGTATAATACGCCACATTTTTTTAATAATTAAAGAAATTTAAGATATGACTACTAAGTAATTAATTAAAACTTAATTACCTGTTGCGTTTAATGAGATTTGCACTGATATACAGAAATGTAGAATTATATTGTCTTATAGATTTATATTATTTATTTATTTAATTTATAATACAAAGATGTTTTTAAAAAAATCAATCAATTAAGAATATTATTAAAACTTATAAAATCGTGGGTGCTAAATATAAACTAGGTACTATAGTAACTATTTTTCAGCATAATATTAGATAATACAACTGGGATTGACATAAAACGATACGACATCTGGTGACAGAAATTTAAACCATAGACGCTTTACATTGATATATAATACTAGATAGCTGACGGCTATCTCTTTGGCATTGTGCGGAATGCATCGATTAGAAGCCATTTTGAAAGAGGCAAACGCCGTAAAAATCGAGCGATATTCCAAAAGATTTAAAATTTCATGATACTATTTCATAATTAATGGAAATTTGAGTATTAGTTATTCCGAAAGTATCAAAAAAACTGTTGAAAAAGGAACGTGTGTTTTTTACATGTAGTTTTTGAACACACTTTTTAAGTGCGTTCAAAAAACTACAACAATAAATAAGGCACATGTTTCTTTGTCAACAGATTTTTCGATATTTTCGGAATAATTAACAGTCAAAATAGCTATTCATGCAAACTTTCATTGACTAATTATTCTAAGTTTTGTTGATATTTCCAAGGAAATGATATCATGAAATTTTAAATCTTTTGGAAACTAGTGCGCTTTTACGGCGTTTGCCACTTTCAAAATGGCTTCTAATGGATATAGGAGGCGCCAGGGTCGTCCGCAATCTTTTGTTATATATGATATATCTATGGTATTATGAAAAATGACGAATTAGACATTACATTTGGCCTAAACTCCCCCCATATGTCAAATCCCAATAGATTTTTTTTTGTAAATACTGACAATTTATATTACAAACTACTTATACTATAACAATGTCAGTATGTCTATAAAAATAATATAATAGTAACTCTTATAGTTTCCGATCTTTGGCACCTATATAATTATTTCTAATAATACTTATATTTTTCACTACTGACAGACAATTTAAGAACATAAATGGGTAAAAATAACAATTGATAAACTTCTTTTAAGTAATACAAATTCTTATTTCACTACATGGGGATAGTTCGAGACTCGAGAGTCTATTACAAGACTTTAAATCCTAATTGAAACGACCGTTTTCAATTCTTTTTACTCAAAATTATTACGGTTGTCATATGTTTTTTGGTACCTATAATAATGCGTTTTGATTTAAAATATTTTCGAAACCTATTGATTCCAAAAATAGTAGTTTATTTATCTAGAACGTAAATGCAGTTTTATGGGCAAGGTGTGACATTATTTGTTAAAACGAGCGACCAGCGACTTTTAACAGTTACACGTGTCATAATAGCATTACATTCGAGATACATACTACATGTTTTGCACGTACCTTCTATAAAATAGCTGATTTTCACTTCATAATGACATTTGGTTCGACAGTATTGGAATCTATTTGAATTGTTTACGAAGACTGCTCCTACTTTGCTGTCTCTGTTGCTCATATGACTTTAAATGACAGTTGGCCGGAAAATTACTATTGGGTTGGAAAAGTCGCTTTACTTTTGTTTTCCTTTACACACTAGTGCGAAATAAATCATTTTACTACCGCTGTACAGATACGAAAGAAATATTTTATAGACGGTCGTGCGGAAATACGTTTTCATAAAAATAATTAACAAATAATGTATTAACTAACACAACAACATCCCCAGAATTAAGTAGGCACCCATTTCTTTAAGCAAATTAACATGTTTTTTGAAGTGAAACTTCTTATGCGTGCCTCGACATTTTGTAGGGTCAAATAATGGTTGTTATGAAACGCAAAAAGGTGTAACGGTAAAGGTTAAAAGGTTTATTATTATTATAAGAAGTTTCCCTTCGGTCGTGTTCCATGCCACATGTTTTTTGTTTTGTTTTGTTTTTTTTTTCTAAACGACCTTGCTATAAGTGTTTGAAGTTTGATAACACGTTCCGAATTAATTCAATATAATTTCACGACGTAATAAATAGTTGTTTATGTGTCTAGAACGTAATTACAGTATGTTAAATACGAGGCTCAGCGAGATTCAACAGTCACATGACTCATTATATCATTATTTACGTTCGAGATGCAAATGACATTTTTGCACGTATCCCCTATAAAATAGCTGATTTTCACATCATTTTCAGTAAATTTTTGTGTGGCGCACCATTGGCCCCATTTAAAAAGCATCTAAATATGTATAGTCATTTCTCGTGCGATCTTTTCTTGTCTAATTTTACATTGGGTTAAAGTTGGAGCGCAATCAAATGCGCACCGCAAGTAACATAACACTATGCTAGGTTTTGTGAAATAATTATTTTGATTTATTTATTCCATAAATCATGATTAACCGATTATTATATTTGATTCCGTGTAGGTGTATGATTTGTCACGGTTAGTAAAATATCACAGCTTACAAAATTGTGCGTTTTCATTGGCAGTGCAGTGCACATGCGCACTTAAAGACGAGCCGCCACTGTTTTGATGCTTGCCTTCTGAGTTAAGTTTACTTTTAATAAGTAGGTGATCGCACGTCATAACTATGGAAATGGTAGCACGACTGCGTTTCTTTTATTTAACGCGACTTTACGGCACTAGTGCTGAAGGAGTCATTTTACTACCGCTATCACGAAAAGCAGCTATATTTTATAGGGGTATGTACAAAAAATATGATAATGTACAATTTTTGGAATTGTCATTGTTATAATTAAGATTATTACATTTTATCTAAATAAAAAAAAATGCAGTTACAAATATTTTGACAATATTTATGTTCGGGCCATATTACTTCAAAGTTTCAGCTTTATGTTATTGTTATCTATGTTTTCTTTTACAAGAAGCAGGATTAGTAACTTAGCATTAATAGATCATTATCGCGAAAAAGAGTGAAAATCAAACAAGTTTCTTCATTATCCTATACGCAGAGGCGGATGTACATAGAGACTGATAGGGCTTAAGATCTGGTAGACTGGGACCCAAGTGTGAAGAGTCCGCGAAAATTGAATTATTATCATAAATTTTTAATACTTTTTTATTAACAATTACCACTTATTCGTATGGTAAAAATAGTTAATATTAATTCTCAATATTGTTCACGTCCATTATAATTAATAAGTTTTTTTTTTATTTTTTAACGGGAAATTGGACAAATCAAATTTAATATAGTTAAACTAAATTAAAAAATTGCGACGTTTCGTTAAATGATTTCAACTTCGTCGGGCAGAGCTGAAATGATTACAAATACAAATTAGTTAATGAAATAATTACAATTTTTTTTTAAATAGAATTGAAATAATACCTTTAACTAGTTAACCATAACATTAATAAAATTTAGATATTTAATAATACATATATTTACTTCAATAAATATTAAATAGTAAATATTTTGACAAAATACATTAAATTTGACTTGTTCAATTTCCCGTTAAAAAATAAAAAAAAAAAGTTAATATTAATGATTATCATTATCATGGGCGAACTTTGACAATTTTTTGGATGAATTTTAAGAATTTTTTTGATGAATTTTAACAATTTTTTGGACGAATTTTGACAATTTTTTTGGTGAATTTTAACAATTTTTTTGATAATTTTTAACAATTTTTTGGGTAAACTTTGACCATTTTTTTGATGAATTTTAACAATTTTTGGATGAATTTGTAGTAGGTATCATTTATTTAGTCAGGTCACCAAGTAACTCTGATATATAAATCCTAATTTTAAAATTCTCCATCTAACAAAAAATGGGGCTCCATTGAATTTCAATAAGCGCTATAAGCTCCGAAAAAACTAGATCCGTCCATGTCTGCACGTTTGCTCTTATACAAAATTTGAGTATTTGATCACATTTCGTTCACACTTTTGGCAAAATTAGTCGACATAGCTGTCGTATCTTGGTAAATAAAAACCGGCCAAGTGCGTATCGTATACGCATCACTTTATGGTTCCGTCATTAGTAAATTACTGCTATTGAAAACTAAAAATGTTGGTTATGTAAAAAAAACTTATTAACATATCTTATTCAAAACAGTTTTCGTTGAAAGCATTAATAAAAGAAAACCTTCATTTTTTTATCACATCGTTGCAAGGTTAGATGGGGGACACATTTTTAACGACTTTAGGAACTTAAAACCTAAAAAATCACACGAAAACTTTTTGTTGCATTTTTAAAGACCTGTCTGACAATACCCCACGCAATGGAGTGCGCGAAACTAAAAATGTTCATCCCTTAGTTCTTTGTATGAATTGCTACCCTTAAATTATTTTTCTACGTAATTTCTTTACACGCTTGTTTGGCAGTTCACATAAGACACATGTCTGTAAAATTTCATGAGAATCAACGGAGAGATGACGCTATAAGTTCGTGACATACATATTACATAAAGACAGACGAACATGACGAAATTATAAGGGTTCCGCTTTTTCCATTTGGCTATGGAACTCTAAAAAGCAGGAGGTGAGTTATTATCGAATGGGAAAGAGACACATCTTCGGAACTAAATAGGCACTTACGTGATTTTGAATGAAAATAAAATATTATGCATCTATGGGTGTGTAATTTCTTTTGCATACGGGATGATTGTTATTGGTTTCGTTAACCTTGAATATGCTTCAAAAGTTTGTTTGAAATTCACATTAATTCGCGAAAATAAAGATTTTGAGACAATCGTCACGATTTAATGTCAATATTATTGTAAATTACTGCTAATAGTCCAAGCGGCGACGGTAAAAATGGTTCCGATTTTACAGAGGTGAAACTTTGAGAAAAGACATATAGTGACTTTAATCACTTGCCTAGACAACCCTGCGAGAACCTGATTCACTTCCGGTATTCATTTTTATGTAGTTACTAGTCCCATAGAATAAAAGCTTCTATTTTTTATGAATTTGTGGTCGGTGAGATCTTTTTAGGAATAAATACGGTTATTGTCTTAAATAATGATCAAGCATAATATTAATGCACTTTCTTTCCTATAAAAATTGATGCTGGTATGTATATCTGAGATTAATAGAGTTCGACACCGTTTAACCGATCACCATGAAAGTTGGCACATGTATTTTTTCATGGTTTTTGTGCTATCAATTTTGTTATAACTTGTTACTAGACCGTAGTACTGTGAAACTACTGTTGTCGCTGCCGTGCAGCAGAGCTGCGGGTAGCGGCTAGTCATTTATAAAATCGGAACCATTTTTTGCGTCCTCGCTTGGACTATAAACGCATTGTACATTTGAAATGTATGGCTCGAAATATAAAATGTATAAAATTATAAATAAAAATTGACACGTAAATACAAACAAATAAATAAAAAAAAATAATAATAATATAAGAAGTATAATAGAATATTAAATTGTAAATTCTTTTATTACAAAAATATGATTAAAATATGTTATAATAAAAGGCCATTGCAAATAAATTCTGCACTCAGTTGAACTGGTTTCATTATTTTCAGTCACTGAACAAAATATTAGTACAGGAATGTCAAGTTATTTATACAATATAATTGGCTATCGGGACTTTAGAATTTTTAAAAAGATACATTAAGTATAGGTAGTATGCAAAATTATGTTAATATTTCACATAACATTAACTATTGAGGATTACGGGACGTTGGAACTTTTTTTTCCTTCTAAAGGGGCGGTTATCATCATTTAACGAGGGTTATTGCAACACTCTGAAAAAAATTTTAACTAGAAGGAACAAAAGAGTGACGATAATTATGGGACTAGCTTTTTTTTAATAGTCAAATAATAGAAAAAACAAACTTTACAAGCTTCGAACTCGAAATTGCGACCAACATCATATTATAATCTTAAGCGCAGTGGCGTAGCTGAGAACTCAGAGTCCCCCCGCAAAAATGCCAATGGGGCCCTTCTTTTCAATTTATCACTATAATTTATTTCAAACGCTAATGAAACTCTGTAGCACAGACCGTAGTTGACATACATTAATCATAATATCGATGTTTAACTGACCGCCGATACCCTATTTTTAATGGGTTGTAACTGTCTGCATTAAAAATGAGGTTATTGGGGATTAATTAATTGAATTTTAAAGATTTTTTAGGGTAACCGGGGCCCCCTAATTCGCAGGCGAACCATCAGCTACGCCACTGCTAACGCGTCATATCTTTTAGTTTAATAAATAATTGAAACCCTTCCGTATATCACATAGGCACTTTGACTTTTTCAAAACGCATAGACAAAGCCCCAGTACAATAAATTGAAGAAAAAGAAGGCACATGGAAACAGTAGTCTAGATCGACGGTCGATCCACTGGGATATTTCTTGTGGTGTCATAGTGGTCCAGCCGTGGAAGGTTGAACTTTGACCTTGCTTGTTGACACTGTCATTGGAATTGATTTGGATCGATACAGATTCTTTAGAGTCTTTAGAGTTACTGCCAACCAATTCATCATAACTTTGTGTCGTTATTATTGGAAGGTGGTTTTGGCTTGGAAGACTCTATAATATAAAATAACGATATAAATGCCGACGTTATTTCTCCAAATATTGTATAGATTAACGGACTTACGTGAACTGTTAGATAATTGTTGAATGATTTAGTTGAACCGTTCGGATTCGTCGTGGCCTCTTCTAAACTGGAACACGAACGCGACTTTTGTAAACTGTTGGTGCTTCCAAACTTCTGCAACTCCTTTCTGTGTAGTTTTGGCGTTAGAGTTGATTTTAAAATGTATTTACTGTTCACTTTCTTCAGTTCAACGTTTTGTCTACAACATGTTTTGTAAGTATTAATAATCATATTACTTGAAATTATTTTTATATTGATAAAAATATGTGTAGGATAGAGGGTCAGGGCCGTCTTTAAGGGGTTACACTACCTAGGCGCGTCGAAAAAATAAGCTTTTTTTGTGAATTTTTTTCTCGAGTTCTAGATGGTGGATGAAAAAAAAATTTTGAGTTTTATTACACATAATATATCAAACTTTTTAAAAATATTTTTTATTCATATATATATATGACAAAATGGCGTCGTGGCAGTATAAAAAACAAAAATTGAATGAGATACGGTGTCAACCGATTTGCTTCGATAATTTTTTTTCTGTTTTTTATACTGCCACGCCATTTTGTTATATATATATATATATATATATATATAAATAAAAAATATTTTTAAAAAGTTTGATATATTATGTGTAATAAAGCCCTAAATTTTTTTTTTGATCCACCACCTAGAACTCGAGAAAAAAAATTACAAAAAAAGCTTATTTTTTCGACGCGTCTAGGTAGTATAACCTCTTAATCTATTGGGGGTCCTGGACACTTTAGGATAATGGGGCCCCTATGACTTTACAAAGGATTATTTTATTAAAACAGGCAAAAGGAGTATATAAACAAAATACGTCAACAACCTTGCTTATTATTACTTAAAAAAGCGTAATTACTAAGCGAATCAATATTTAACAAATGCATTATTAAAAAAATATATCGATATATTTATCGGCAGTATCAGTTAAGCATGCTGATCTGGCAGGATGGATGGGCTCCATCGATCAGGGGGCCCTGGGCACTTGCCCAGACTGCCCAATGGAAAAGAGGGGCCTGTCAACCATCTAGTATTCTAGTAACATTGAGACAGACGAACGTGCTTGTCAAAAAGGATCGTAAAGCAAGGTTATACAGTTTCTTTCTTTTTTTTAAATTGAAATGCTATTTAAGTAATTTTAAAATATTATAAGTACTCACTTTCGTCGCCAGATTGTGTTGACAAATGCAAACTCGACAAGTGAACCGAAAATGAATCCAGTGCACCCTAAAAACCATATTTCACTCGCCTTGATGTAGGAGACACGTGGCAAGTTCTTACCTTGGGCTGATGCTAATGTGATAAATGACAGCATAGTGCTTGTTCCTGAAATGGTTGTATTGTACAAAAATACATACCTACATAATATTATATACATTACAATGCAATGTGAAGGTTGGCTTTACAATAGTGCATTCGGTACGCGCTATATTTACGTCACAATTGTAACCGTCAAGCAGCCATTGTTACTGCGAATCAGCCTTAAAATACGCTTTAGAAATATGAAAGCTTGTATTGTTCTTCTACATTAGCAAAAATTTAGTTGGAAGTACAGTACAGCTTCACAAACTCAGACACACGTTAATCCGGATACTCCAGAAAACGGGCGGGTAATAATTTCCGATTCTAAAACTCGGACACTCACATAAAAAGACAGACAAGTGCGAGTAGAACTCGCGCTCTTAGAATTCCGTGAATTTATCATTTTCGGGGTTTTTCCTTTACTCGTGCCAAATTACAAGATTCTAGGTCAACGGGAATAAGCGTCTGAATAAAAAAACTATGA
The DNA here is from genome assembly GCA_034508555.1 of Venustoraphidia nigricollis. Lineage (NCBI taxonomy): Eukaryota > Metazoa > Arthropoda > Insecta > Raphidioptera > Raphidiidae > Venustoraphidia > Venustoraphidia nigricollis. The sequence goes on from JAVRKA010000030.1 coordinate 2,407,370, forward strand.
ACATTGCTCTAACGAAAAGTTAACTGGATTGAGGGACAAACTTAACTTTGCCGTTGAAAAACTGTGGTTCCCACACAACAACATGGGTCGCGGTCAGTTTACCAACTGCAAATAAGTTTATAATTGCAAAAAAAAATAATTGTAATATAACTCTACAAATTTACGGTTTTCGGATTTTTCACTTTATTTGTGCTATAAGACATCGCTTCTTGTCAAATTTCATGATTATAAATTAACGGAAAGTTGTATTTTTTATCCTGATGATCCTGGTCTAGACAATGGGACATACTTATTAAATTATTGTATTGTCATCGGTCCTTGATAAGTGTGCAAAGTTTCAGTTTATTCTGGCGTTTTGAAGTGGGTAAATTTCACGTTCAAACATTCCGTGACAAACATAAAGGATGATACAGGTGAAGCTAATAAAAGCATGTTAAATAGAACAAAAATATTTAAAACGCTTTTATTCACAAACTCGGACAGGTCTTATACACGGACGATACGCGGTCCCATATGTGTTCGGATTTGTGAAGCTATACTGTAGTTTGAATTATAATAATTATAGTTTCTAATCATTGAAAATCATTTTACATTCAAGAGAAATCTTATTTTTAAAAAACCCGGGTCGCAGTGCCAAAACCCTGCCGACAATATAGTGTATTTGCTTATACAGGCAGTGTGGCTTTATTTTGCGAGCTTAAGTTGGTTTTTGGGCAAAATAAAAAATTTTACTCCTTAATACACCCCTTAAAATAACATTTTTTTTCTTAATTGCAATATTATTATAAATCGAACCTCTATACCAAATTATATACAACTTTCAGTAAATAATTCACTATTTGTAAACTAGTGTTTTCATAAAAATTGTAAGTCCGGTCCTGTCGGGCCGATTTTATTAAAATTGTGAGGAAACTTTTTAATCACTACCAAAGGGTTAAATTTCAATTTTGAAACGATTCTGAGAATTTTTTCGGTATTTTGGAGCCAAAAAACATTTTTCAACCCCTAAAAACTACCCTTAAAATGCCCCGATTACGCCCATTTTAAATAGGCTTCTTGCGGTGATGGATTTCAACACGTGGGCCAAATTTCGTTAAAATCAATTAACTCTTTCGAAAGTTATTGCCCGCACACATATATATATATATATATATATACGTATATAAATATATATATATATATAGACATATATATATAAACATTTTCAAAAATGGTGCCAAAGTGTTTAGGAGGTTATGAAACGTCGAGAAATTTTGGTCCGACCCCTAGGTCCCGCCATCCGACCAACGCCAATAGTGTATGTTGCCTTATGGCAAATACACTAATAATCTGTTTTTTTACCATACCGAGCATAATTCTTGGCGCTGAATTATCCGCTTGAAGCCAAAATGAAACCCATGAAATGGCGACACACATCATTGATGGAATGAAATAGTCCAAGAGATAGAAACCAATCTCCCGATTTAAATGAAATGTAAAGCTGATTTTACTGTAATTTCCAACTGAAATACAAAAAAAAAACTGTGAGCCTCACCCAAGGTTAGTAGAATATTATAAGTTGGGCATTGTTGAAAGTCTAGGCGCGACGGGAAAGGGCCGGAGTGGTAGGCCTTGAGACTTTTTTCCCAACTGTCAAACGTTCAATATAATTTAAAAGTCAAGCCAAGGGTTTCGAATGACGTAAGCAATCAATTCAACCAGTCACAGACGTGACTACTTTTATAGCCTCTTACGCCCCCAACCTATAGTACTCTACTAATCTCAAGATTAGTAAAATGCTATAGGTTGGGCGTTAACATTGTTGAAAGTGTTGGCGAGACGGGAGAGAGGGCGGTAATATACCATTAATAAACAAATCTATTTGATAATTAACTTTGTACTGAATGAATTGATTATGGAATAGAACACATTAATAATTCTTCTCACTTACCAAATGCACCATGTCGTTGGTTCATTGACGAAGCATGCACTTCGCTAGTATTGGTCCAATAATTCAGTAAACTAAATTCTGTAAGATGTAATTGTTTTCCTAAAGTTACAGGATTTTTTTCTTCCCATTTCAATTGTAGTTCACTGGTATTGTAAGTCCCTGAAAATTAAAATATTTATTTTGTCTTTCGAGGCAGATTATTATGAAATCGCTCAATTAGTTAATTGATCAATATGCCACAGGAAATATAATATTTTTAGGGCGTTATATTGCATAAACGAACTTAGTACGTCGCGCAAAAAGGTCACATTTGTTCGTAACCCCAATTCACCGAGTTGCCCTTTCGCGAAATTCTTAAAACGCGCCTAAAGAAGTTTTACTTCAAAAATAACTTATTTTTATATTGTATCGTGACATTAAGGTGACATTACCAGCTGTTTAATATGATAGTGAAACATGGACAAAACATTTAATAATAATAAATAATATTGACTCTACCAACAGTAATAGAATATTAAACAAAACGAAACCACTTGCAATTACTGTTCAAACCAATTTTTTATTTACAAAACGTTTCGACTAACGAAACGTTTTGTAAATAAAAAATTGGTTTGAACAGTAATTGCAAGTGGTTTCGTTTTGTTTAACATTTAATAATAGTTTTTTTAATTAAGGATACCCATGAACATATTTTAATAGGCAACCCAAGCGCGATTTATTTTCTTATAGATAATAATTGATAAAATATACTTTTCGTCTGGTAAACAGATGGTGAAGGACGAGGTCTCTTCGAATCTTAGACTATAATAATAACATGAATTTTGTGACCACAGTTCGAAATTTCCCGAGAGCATATTTTACAATTTGAGGAATCAATTAATGACATCTTGATATAGTTATTACTTACAACTCTCGAAATCAATGGAGCAATCCTGTTCGTCGAATGGAAACTTCTTAAGATTCATCCAACAGTAGAGTGTGGCCGTGAGCCTTGTAGAGTAGATAACTTCTCCATCGGGCGAAACGCTGACGAGTACGTCTTTGGTACCGCTGCCCATTAAAGAGCTTTCGCGCTCGTTAGTGAGGAATACATGAGGCACCCAGATTTTGTCACGCAGCAGGGATTCCCCTAGGATGCTTGTTCGTCGCGGCGACAGTTCCCTGTACGCAAGACGAATGTCCACGTATCTGAATTGAATCAGCATGTGTACCTTGAATTGCTATACGAACGAGAATTCAGTATTTAACTAAAATTATTTAACGGATTCTGGTCAGTGGCGTAGCTACGTAACTAGGGATTGCAATCCAGCGACATTTTCAATCCAGCTGGATTTATGCTGGATTAAAGCAAATATAGCTGGATCCAGCATTAATCGATTTTTTTAAATAAATGTAACAATTCTCAAAACTCTAGAACCTTTACTAACTATTTATCTACATTTACATCAAATACTCGTTTTTTGGGAGTTAGTAAAGTAAAGTTAAATAAAGTAATATTTACGAGTATCCGGAGCATAATTATCAATTATCACAATATAGTCTTAAATAATCTAAATTGATTTTCGAGATATCTGAAATAGTTATTCGTTTACCTATTTTACAAACTATGTATTCTGTTTCTCAGTACACCCATACCTCGCTTTACGGCCTAGATACTTTCCACGAAACTTGGCCGCAAAGCGAAAAGCCGTATAAGGAATCAATTATTCTAAATTGCAAAATTGGCAACATGTAGATATATCGACATCAAAAAAAAGTTTTTTTTGCCGTTATAGCGAAACATTTTAGGCCGTAAATCGGAAACGTGCCTTAAATGAATAAGGCCGTTATAGCGAAATGCCGTATGAAGAGCGGCCGTATAGCGTGGTATGAGTGTATTAATAATTTTAGAAATAAAATTGCGTTTCCCGCTTCTCAAATGTTTAGTTAACTCTTATTAGGAACAAAACTGTAATATAAATTATATTATATAATTTAAGACTTGACTTGTCTTTTAAAGAATAAAGTCAATCAACTATGTAGGTAACAGTTTTTTTTACTTTTTTTAAAGTAAGATCTCAAAAAAGAAATGTTATTGATGGTGTTATCTCCCAGCCGACTTCTTAAAGAACTGCAAATATACCCGAATGCGGAAAGGGCTCTCTCTTCCTCTATACGCTGGTTGGTTTGAGAGTCATAAAATAATCATAGATTAAAATCAGGTTTTCACCTCTTACTCCCTCACTTTCATAAAGGGCCGTTTCTTTCTTCAATATCTTATCATAATCCTTCTCAGACCTAGTTATTTACTTGTTTTTAGCTGATTGCGGATCCGCACCGCTGGATCCAGCGCCAGATGCTGGATCCAGCATTGCAATCCCTATACGTAACCAAAGGCCCCGGTGCAAAAATGAAATTGGGGCTCTATCTGAACTGATTAAGTTTTATCGACACAGCTCCGACCACGCGGAGCCCTATTTTCAACACTAAATAAAAAGTAATAATAGAGATGAAATTCCGGGAGTCGACATTTTTTTCGGAAATTTCCTCGTCATTAGGAATCTCTTTTTTTTTTTCTTTAGCATTAATAGTTTTCGAGTTATTTACCAAAAATAGACCCCCTTTTTTGGAATTCTTGAATTGTTAATAATTAACTTTTCCAATTGTTTATGTGCGGGTTTGAAACTTTTGCACGTTTTTCTAGATGTGATTATGAATTACACGAATTTTAACTCGTAGTAGCAAGAATTAACACGCTTTTCGACTTGTAAAACAGGCTACAGGGGCCAAAGAGTCAAAAATTCTTTATTCGATTAGGATATTTAAATAGCGTTTTCGAACGTCGCTCAGGAGGCTGAGGGCCCCCTTGACCTTGGGGGCCCCGGGAGACTGCCCCGACTAGCCCTCCGATAGTTACGCCACTGATTTTGCTGCTTTACAATTGTTTAAGGTAGTTGTTGTGGTACAATATTGTCAAAAAGTTATAGATTATACGCGCCACAAAAGTATACTACCTTGTAGCTAAGTGATCCATAATTTGTACGTAAGACTGTACCCGTGGAAACGTAACCCATACAGTATTCACATGGCATGCATACTTTTCTATAAATTGTTGAACTTTATACCGTTATTTATAAATAATTAGACGGTCAAAAAAAAATTCTTATTTTTTTTTAAACTCATAACAAATGCATTGAAAGACTGTCAGTTTTTGGAAAGTTTCTGACAGTTAGTTCTTTTTTATAAATAAGAAACTGTTCAGAACTACAGAAATCGTATACAATTAATGTTAATTATCCAATTTTTAATTGAATTTATCTTGGATTAAATATGATCGATCGACTTCAAATTTTCAGGGTAATTGTATTATCATGTCCTTAATAAGTATACAAAAATTAAGAATTTTCTGACGGTGTGCCTTAACCACGACAACTACCTTAATCTGTCATTAAGTGGACGCATTATATAGGCCTAACTTAATACACTATGATAAAAATCTAAAAATCAGTAATTCCATGGATTAGTTTCCGTGAATCACCACTCTTTATTTTGCTAATTTTACTGCAGTTATTGTTCGGGCGTGCGTAAAAATAAGATTGTCTTATTTAAAACACGTTAAAAGAAACAATAAAAGTAATAAATGTGTTTGAAAAAGAAAATTTACCAGTGCTTAAACTAGTGAAAAGTTATGGCATAGGATTTATTATATATATTTCTTTAAATGTCACATTATATCTATTTCGCCTAAGATAGTACAGTTTTACTTTGTATTCATCGATGACGCATCTCATTTTTCTGTTACAATCTGCTGATGGAGTTGTACATATATATTATCCAAAGTAAATAAGTACAACTCAAAGTGAACAGCGGCTAACTTTTAACTATATTTATCACATCCTATTTTATTTTATCAATGTAGGTACTGTGAAAATTTTACAATATAAAAACACAGACCTGGCTGAAGGGCAGCAGCTTAACCGACACTCTAAATTTTTAAATTAGCAAATTTTTTCCGCTATAAAAAGCCCTCGAGACATTTTGAAATTTTAATACGTTTAAATTTAGTATTTAAAAAGTTGAAAAATGAAAAATCCAGATTTCTTAATCGGGTTTAAAATTTAGCCAGCTGTTTGCAAAATTATATTTTTGAAAAATTTAAAAAATATATTTGAGGCACGTTGAAATTTAAACAGAATAATATTGGTAACTAAAAATAGATATATTCAAAAAAGCAGATCGTTTCGGTGGGACATTCTACCTGCCAGGTGACTAAAAATTTGAGGGTCGGTTAAGTCCCCGCTACTCTTCAGGCAGGTCTGTGTTTTTGTATTTGAATAATAAAGGGATATTGTACAAATTTTCACAGTGCCTCAAATACCTACCCAAAAATGTCTAACAGCTCTTTGTTATTAATAAAGTTCGTCTTTGGGTTTAACGGTTTTGGACTAAAATATTGTATGTCCAGTTCTGTCGCTTCAATCAAAACAACACTCGCGTGAACTACTCTTTTATAAAATGGTGACAGCATCTGCAGAACAGACACAACGCAATATTTTTGAACTGAGGTTGGAAAGTCAATTATAGCCGTTACGATTAATTAATACATTATTCAGCGCAAGTGCTAAATTTAAATATGTACGCCTGTTTTAATTAGTCTATAAGTTTTAATTGAATATTGAACTATTGTCCCCAGAAACCACGCTTATTAGTTGTTCAATTATTCTAATTTTAAGGTCAATTGTGAGGTGAAACTTTTTAGCGACGTATCTGTTTGAAATTTTCTGTGACTTTAAAGGGGCAATAATTCAATAACGGGGAAATATAAAAGAAACCTTGGTAACGCAAAATAGATAACGCCTCGATGAAACGAGTTCATAACTCTAAAGAACTTTCACTTTCCGCATGAGCTTTAAGTAGGTGATACTAACACGTTTGAAGTGAAACTTCTTTAGTGACGCGTCTGTTTGAAATTTTCTGTAACGTTAAACGGGAATAATCCAACGGCAGGGAAATGTACTTAAGAGAAACCTTGGTAACGCAAAATAGACAACTCATCAATGAAATGAGTTTATAACTCTAAAGAAGTTTCACTTCCCCCGTGAAGTTATGTGGGTGAGGTTCACCCGTCTTTTTAATTTAATTTTTATTTTAAGTGGAACGGTTTTCTGTAAAACATTAATGTTTTCCATAGTTACCAAATAAACAAAACTTTTAGCTAATTAATCCACCGCATTAAGGCTGTCGGAACGCTCTGAATTTAAGCCCAAAACAGAGCTTCAGCTGTCAACTGATTGTAGACTTATTCGTCAACATTCTGCAAAAATTATTTCTCTATAAGGAAGATAAAGGACAAATCTAAGTCTCTAATGGACTACTTTTGTTATTTATGTACGATTTACTAGAAAAAATTGGCATTAATTGTGCCAAAAAAACACGCGTTTTCAATGTCATATTACGACCTTATTCGTACTTATGTCACAAAACTGTTCCATCACAAACCTAAAGTGACTCTTCCTTTTTCGGAAAAGTTTTTTAAATCTTCAAAATATTTCCCAAACTTAGAGTAATCAATTGACAGCGGCACCCTTGCAACAACATTTTTTAGCCTCGTAGTTGACACCAGCCAAAAATTGAAACGTGTGGATAATTTGAGCGAGACAGAGCTAAACAAGGTCACACCCACAATATGTCTTTTGCCTACCTCGCCCCTTACCGCTGGGTCTCAGCGCAAACAAAATTCAGAGCTTTCCGACAGCTAGCGCTCCCACCGCGAATCCTCTATTCACACATGGTAACATGGTTAGGTGGTAGCGGTGGAACTTCTAATGAGAAGGTGAGAATCGAATCAGTCACTCAATAAATGTAAGTTTAGTTAATTAATTATTAAAGAATTAAAATGAATCAAACTGACCAGATCATGACTGGATGCTGACTCAAGATGGTAAATGTACATCTGCGCAGATACATTGAGTGGTCCGTCAACTTCTGTTGGTCTTATCAACTTGTCATATCGACAGTCAGCTGTTAGCCGAGTTGTGAAGTCTGATTGAGTCAAATTATCTCCGTCTACAATTTCTGGACATTTGAGGACTTGTGATCTGAAACCAAAAAAAACATAACATGGTTAAAAAAACAATAAAGCGAATAAAAAATAAACCATAAGGATTCGTCAAAGTTGCGACCTGTACAGATCGGACGTTCATACGTACATATACAGACCCACCGACAACAGCTGTTTGTGAATTTCAATTACAGTTTTAGGCGTTATTGTGAACTCAAAACAGATTTTCCCCTTTTTAAAAAGCTATACAATTTGGATGAATTTACCTAACTATAACTTTTTGGATGAACGAAACTCAGCTCTGACGTGCAAAACGCGAATATACATCTCTTTCCATAGACGCACCTCTATTTATGCGCAAAAGTGGTGCTGGCGTCATTATATGCCCGTTTGAAATGAATACATTTTTTAAATTCTTGTTTGCAATTAAGAAGAGGGATATGTTAACGAAATATTTGGTTTACATTATTTGTTTATGTTTAAAGAATAATATGAACTGTTCAAAACTATCAAATTTTGATAGGCAAATTGTATTACCCTGCCTTTTTCGTAGTCGAATAAAAATAATGGTATGTAAAGACGGATATGTTTCCTATTTGATGTGATGTCATGTTTCTTGTGTTTATTCAGAAAAAAACCAAAGTTATGACTAATATCCACTTTAAACTCTTGTTACCAAATTAAATTGAAAAGTGATAATACGTTTTGTATAATTTATAATTAACACCTTTTTTAGCCATTTCACAGTTGATTAATATTCTATTTTTTTACCTTACAACATCTGTTAGCGAAGAAAATCATGTTTTTTCTAAGAAATCGGCCTTTGCCACAAGTGATGACATCGATATGTCAAAATAACTCAATATTCGGCTTATTCAGCGTACTACTGTGAAACGATTTACCATAAATAATTGACAAATAAAAAAACCTGCCAGTGCAAGCCGAACTAGCGTGTAGAGGGTTCCGTATCATTCCGTTTCCCATGAGACTTTAAGACTTCGGATTTTCTTTAATATATTTTAAATTACACATTTTAAAGTTATTAAAAAAATATATTTGTATTTCTCATAACGAACCCTATCATTTTATATGTCACATGGTGTACTTCAAAAATATTTTTTTAAGTTGTGATATTAATGAGTTTTCACAGCCACACTCGAGTCATAAAAACATTACAATCGAGATACGTACTACATTGTTTGCATGTACTTCATGTAAAATAGCTGATTTTCACTTCAAATACAATAAGTATATATATGTATATATGTATTTATATTTCTAATAGTTCCAGTACCGAGCTGGGTAGAGTAGTGGTACAGCACTAGACTCGCATTCGGGAGATACGGGTTCGATTCCCGGCAGGGGCAGATGTGACTGGGGCTTTTTCCTACTGCCTCTCACTGAGAAACGGTAATTCCTGTACCGGCCATCTTGATTGAGGTTTTCCATGGTTTCCCTCAATTAATTCCAGATAAATATCGAGGTGGTTCCTTATTTGAGGCCATGGCCGATTACCTATCAAACTCCTAGTTCAAAAATTACGTTCCTTATCCTAATTTCCTATAATTCCTTCATTCGCCCATTGCTATTATATAAGTTGAAGTTTAAATTGTAGAAAATAACGGGAAGTGTGGTAGATGGAAAATAGTAATGGTGCGAATGGCGTCTGTTATGACATAAAGTCGAGAAACGGACGTTAAACGCATTATTATTATTATTAATAGTTCCAGTTCCACCGTATTGAAATCTATTTGAATTGATTACGAAGTCAACGCCTACTTCGCTGTCTCCGTTGCTCATATGGATTTAAATGGCAACCGACAGATAAATTACTACTGGATTTGAAAAAATCGCATTTCTTTTTATTTACTTTACGCAGTAGTGCAAAATGTGTCATTTCACTATCGCTATGCAGACATGAAAGCGGGTATTTTATAGGGCGGTGTTACGCTATTTCATAACCTGGGCATGTCAATTCTGTTATTTAAGAAAGACTTTTCTAGTAGCTTAAAAATTCAAACAAACTATTTAAAGTTAAGTTCATACAGAGTTTTTGTTTATTGTATATTATGTACACAGATAATATTACGTATTAAATAAAACATGTGTTTGAAGATATAATATACATAAAACATTATTAACATATTCCGTTAAATGATTCAAAATAACTTGTTATGCTATACGGATGTTAGCTTGTTCAAAATCTACTTTCCTTAATATACAGGGTGGCAGGAAACTAGCAGAAATAGCAGGGCCGTCTTAAGTCTTAAGGCTGTCGGAACGCTTTGAATTTAAGCCAAAAATAGAGCTTCGGCTGTCAACTGATTGTAGACTTATTCGTCAACATTCTGCAAAAATTCTTTCTCTATAAGGAAGATAAAGGACAAATCTAGGTCTCTAATGGAATACTTTTGTAATTTATGTACGATTTACCAGAAAAAATTTGGCATTAATTATGCTTAAAAAACACACCTTATTCGTACTTATTTCACAAAACTGTTCCATCACAAACCTAAAGTGACTCTTCCTTTTTCGGAAAAGTTTTTTAAATCTTCAAAATATTTCCAAAAATTAGAGTAATCAGTTGACAGCGGCACCCTTGCAATAAAATTTTTTAGCCTCGTAGTTGGCACCAGCCAAAAATTGAAACGTGCGGATGATTTGAGCGAGACAGAGCTAAAGAAGGCCACACTCACAATATGTCTTTTGTCTACCTCGCCCCTTACTGCTGGGTCTCAGCACAAACAAAATTCGGAGCGTTCCGACAGCCTTAAGTCCAGGGTCTCATGACAATTTAGGCTATATGAGATCCCTTTTATACAGTGGTTATCAACAGGAATAAACAACATCCTAACTTATTTGTCGCAGGAGCCAGGGAGTCCCATGGGACCCTGGGCTTAAGCGAATGCAGAAAGATGGAGCTGAAAAATAGTAGTTTATGTATCTGGATTGTAATGCATTGTTTTAAGTGCGAGTTGTGACAAAAAGGGTGGCCCAAACAGAAGTGAAACGTCTACGCATTTTTTGGTGAAAGTAACTGTCGAAAGGAGTATATATTTTATATTGATGATGAACTCCTTCTTAACCTCTTGCACGTGAATTTTTAAATAAAAATATTATTTTTTAATCTTCCTAGGCAAGATCTATTTATTGTATCTAAAACAACACACATGCTACATGTTTCAATGGCTTGGCCATCATCTTCAAGCAACATAAAACATTAACAAAATAAAATTACTTGCAATATACTGTTCAATTGATTTTTTATTTATATAAAGACGTTTCGACTAACAGTTTTATAAATAAAAAATCAATTGAACAGTATATTGCAAGTAATTTTATTTTGTTAATATATCTATTACTGTTGGTAGAATCAATATTATTAACATAAAACATTATTTTACAAAAAAGAGAGGGTGGCACACATCTTATTCATAAAGTCGAAAGATATAAAAAAACTGATATAATTAAGCTCCCATAGTTGAGCCTCATTACAGGAATAATAAGTAACATAGCAACAAATTTAGTAAAAACTGTGAAAATATTTCTGTAATATTGAAAACTATATGTTAAATTCTATATTACAATATTACAAAAAGATTTTCACAGTTTTTACTAAATTTGTTGCTATGTTACTTATTATTCCTGTAATGAGGCTCAACTATGGGAACTTAATTATATCAGTTTTTTTATATTTTTCGACTTTATGAATAAGATGTATGACATCCTCTCTTTTTTTTGTAAAATAATGTTTTATGTTGCCTAAAGATGATGGCCAGGCCATTGCAACATGTAGCAGGTGGTTTTAGATACAATAAATAGATCTTGCCTAGGAAGATTAAAAAATAATATATTTATATATATTTTATATTAAAAGTTATGTGAACAATGTATATGTATTAAAATATTTTATAGATTTCCGAGTATTCACGAATATTTTTATTTTGTGTATAAATTATTTACATCACTCTTCAGAAGTATTTAGAATGTGTGTATGCCTGTGTGTGAGAGAGAGAGAGAACCGCGTCGCTATTTTGTTTGCTGTATGTGTAGGTATATGTAGACGCACGTTAATGAAGGGAGAAGTTAACGGTGACGCTGACGTTTTTTCTTTTACTCCCCAGCAAAGCTAAGGAAGCTTAATTAGTTTCAAAAATATTCTCAAGTTTTTTTTAATCCACACCGACAGATCTTTAATAGACGCCTCTTCTACCAAATTCGATTCATAAAAGCGATTTTGCGATTTTGTCTCATTTTCATCAAAGCACTTTTTTGGCCATAATTTCGTCCAAACGTGAAAGAAAGAATACTTTAGAATGACACTGTATGAATACTTTTGTCATAGGAAGATAAATATTGTTGTTACGTTTAGCTTATTGAAATTCCAAAATTAGATTCGGACTTATTTGATGTGTTATTTATAACGCTTTGTGACAATTTTCTCTCCGGGGTTTTTCCAGTCGGTTTCGGATCCGCAATAGTAAATGGCGCAAATATTGCGTACCATGAAGGTTCCATAAATTACGGAAGGTATTTATATTTGCACAAATATAAGTAGAATGCCGGTAATAATGCTAATATAGTTACAGATAAATATCATTTATTACACCGGATTATAAGCAGGCGACGATATCGTGAACTAATAAAACTTTACACTACCGGCCAGAAAAAAGCGAATTTATCGATTATATTAGGTGTTTTAGTGATGTAAACAGCGCCGGTCCTGGGGTAGAGCGAGAGGAGCTGTCGCTCTAGGCGTCAGGGGGCAAGGGATGCCACAAAGTCAAATGCGAAAACTTTCTTAATGGTAAAAAGCAGAAGTATCATATATATTAATACGCTAAGGTTAAGATGTTTGCTTCCCTTTTTCGAAAATACCACACGATTGCTCCACATAAATTTTATATCATTTTATAGATAATTGCTTGCTCTACCGACATCAACAACTAAAAAATCTATTATTGCTTTTGTTTTTGCAAAATAATTAATTATGTCAATTATACATTTATTCAGTATATGCAGCAATGCTGCCATCTGACGGTTCTAACTTTGAAACGACGTCAACATAAATAAATACTTTTCGTATGGGGGCGCTTCAGCTCAACGTTTTCGATACTTGCGCTTCTATATGACAGTTTTAGAAAAATATTTTCTTGAACCGTCACTGAGCTTCGTAATGTAATACAACAAAAAGAAAAAAGTTATAAAGAATGTGAGAAATTAGAAACGAATTTTAGTGCGAATTATTCGCACAGGTACCGCTAGTATTAATTAAATTCAACAAGTGTTGATGTTTGCAATAAAAGTTGATTTTTGAAAATTAGGGATTAATTTATTTAACATAAAACCGAAGTACAATTTCCGTGATGTGAAATCGTCGACCAAAGAGCGCTGAAAAATAATCTCGCTCTATACCCTGATCAAGGACTATAGGGTCGGCGCTGGATGTGAACCAATTATAAATTTGAGAATCGGTTTTTACCAATTACTTTGAGAAAAAAACGGTATTTTAGTTTTTTTATTACTTTTTAAAGAAAGAAAACTTTCAACACTAACAGCGTAAGTCATAATTTTGAATAAGAAAACAGATGTGATCGACGGCGTCCGCTTGAAACCTGCTCTTCTGGATGACGGCACATATTGGTCAGACTTTGGTGTTCGGATACACGAATAATAAAACACAAGTGAGTCCAAAAGTAATCGGTTTTAGGAAACAAAAACCGGACGTTATCGGTTTTTACAAAAATCGTTTTTTTTTAGGTTTTTCTAAAACCGATTCACACAGATTAAGATAGAGGCGCGGGTAAAGGCTAGTAATTTTTCGTAAATTTGTGGTCAATATTTTGGTCATATCTTGGATCGTTAGTGTACGGAAAATGGATTTGTGCGTTGCTAAAGACGTCTCTTTAACCTCATAAAAGAACAATATTTATGTTTTGATGACGTTCTTCGTTTGTTTTCTTTGTGTGTTGTCGTATTTTATAATTGTGTACATGTAAACAATACTAAAATTAAAAAAATTTTGGGTCGCAATGCCAAAACCCTGCCGACAATATAGTGTATTTGCTAATACAAGACATTGTGGTTTTATTACATGAACTTAAGGCTGTCGGAACGCTCTGAATTTTGTTTGTGCTAAGACCCAGCGGTAAGGGGCGAGGTAGGCAAAAGACATATTGTGAGTGTGACTTTCTTTAGCTCTGTCTCGCTCAAATCATTCGCACGTTTCAATTTTTGGCTGGTGCCAACTACGAGGCTAAAAAATGTTATTGCAAGGGTGCCGCTGTCAATTGATTACTCTAATTTTTGGAAATATTTTGAAGATTTAAAAAACTTGTCACTTTAGGTTTGTGATGGAACAGTTTTGTGAAATAAGTACGAATGAGGTCGTAGTGTGACACTGAAAACGTGTGTTTTTTTAGCACAATTAATGCCATCTTTTTTCTAGTAAATCGTACATAAACTACAAAAGTAGTCCATCAGAGACCTAGATTTGTCCTTTATCTTCCTTATAGAGAAAGAATTTTTGCAGAATGTTGACGAATAAGTCTACAATCAGTTGACAGCCGAAGCTCTATTTTTGACTTAAATTCAGAGCGTTCCGACAGCCTTAAGTTTATTTTTGGACAAAGTAAAAAAACTTTTAAATTCAACATCTGCACCAAATTAAATACATCCTACAGTAAGTAAATTCGTAGATATACTAGTGTTTTCATAAAATTTGTAAGTCCGGTCCTGTCGGGCTGATTTTACTAAAATTCTAGGGGCACCTTTTAATAGATATGAAAGGATTATATTTGAATTTTGAATCAATTCCGAGAATTTTTCGGTGTTTTTGAGCCGTAAAACTATTTTCAACCCCTAAATACACTCCTTAAATTGAATCGATTAGGCCCATTTTAAATAGATTTCGAGCGGTGATGGATTCAACGTGTAGACGACCTCTAAGGTCCGCTATCCGACCAATGTCAATAAATATGGCAAATACAGTAAAAATCTATTAATATGTTTTTCAAGAAAAAATCGACATTTTTACAATCTTCCACAGTGGTGTTTCTTCTTAAGGCTGTTGGAACGCTCTGAATTTAAGCCAAAAATAGGGCTTCGACTAATAGCTGATTGTAGACTTATTCGTCAACATTTTGCAAAAATTCTTTCTCTATAAGGAAGATAAAGGACAAATCTAGGTCTCTAATGGACTACTTTTGTAATTTATGTACGATTTACTAGAAAAAAGTTGGCATTAATTGTGCCAAAAAACACACGTTTTCAATGTTACGCTACGACCTTATTCGTACTTATTTCACAGAATTGTTCCATCACAAACCTAAAGTGAGTCTTCCTTTTTTGGAAAAAAAATTTAAAGCTTCATATGTTTCCAAAATTTAGAGTAATCAATTGACAGCGTGCCGCTGTCAATTGATTACTCTAAATTGCACCATTGCAACAGCATTTTTTAGCCTCGCAGTGTGACAAATTCAGAGCGTTCCGACAGCCTTAAGAGTTCCATTTAATAAAACTAATAAATATTGTTGTAAAAAGTTAGCCGTGACTTAAGCGCTAGCGAAATCACTGTAAAATTAAATTAAACAGCCGGTTATCACATTTTTTTAGCTCGACTATTGCGACATTTCCATCTCATAAATATAAAGGCTGGCAGTTCCGAAGTGTATAATTATTCGTATAATATAACAATTTATATATTATAACCGTATATGATTTTTTTTCTTAAAATACATAAATAATACTTGTTAAATTTGTAACACATATGTAATTATATAATAATTTTAATACAGGTAATTGTTCTCAGCTTGACACAGATGATATCATATCAACTGGTTTAATTGTTGGAACAAAATATACATTCATTTGCATATCACTGTTTGTTTTCACGCCGCACGCCAAGTGACACTATTGTATTTTAAATTTGCATTTTGCATATAAATTTTAAACCAAACTTAAAATGAAAAATAGGTCCCAAGGTTCAATAAAAGTTAAAGGCGTGAATGATAACAATATTTTCCATATTATGTGGGTGTTTTTAATGAATATATTAAATTATTATTAATTAGTACTATATAAAAGACCGCGCACATCTTTCAAGCACGACCGGTACAATATGGCACAGAAAAGCCTGTATAATACGTGCCACGGTTCTAAAAGGTTCTGAAATTAGATGCAAATAGAGGCTTGCGCAGGTACAGTCGGTTGAAAAACTACAAACTCGCGCTATATTATTATTTTTAATTTTTCTTTAATCTAAAAATCTAATTCCTTGCATAACGTCATCTAAAAAATTCTTTTTCGTGCTTGTCTATGCAAAACTGTATTATGCATCTTGATCAATTAACAATCAAAGAAACAACTTAAACTGGACTGTATTTTATAGCAGGAAAGCGACAAGTGACACGACAACCAGCGATAACCTATCACCGACGAGCGCACGTTCTGTATCGGTAACTGGGAGGTCCCACAAAACAACCAAGACGGCTCCAAAATATGCATTTGCGACGCTGTTTATGACTAGCTTCAGAACCTTTTAGAACCATGGCGAGTATTATACGTGAAGGTATCTATGTAATTTACCGGAGCAGCGCACATTAGACCAGCAACGACTACTAATCGGTCGCCTGCAATTTTTGTCTAGCCCTGCTTGTCCGATTTAATTTGCGCTGAAAACTGCAAAATATCTACCGCATATTATGAAAACTGCACTAAAGTCTACTGGTTTAACGTGCAACATTGTGCAGGTTGCATGGTTGTGCTGTATTGGTCGTGCTGGCAACTGGTCAATGTCTGACACGCGTGGTTTTTAACAAAAATCAGGACTGCTTTAGCATTTCGATAGACTCTAGGCATACGGAAATCAGTTTTTAGTGTATTTGCCATATGGCAACATACACTATTGGCATCGGTCGGATGGCGGGACCTAGGGGTCGGACCAAAATTTCTCGACGTTTCATAACCTCCTAAGCACTTTGGCACCATTTTTAAAAATGTTTATATATATATGTATATATATATATATATATATATATATATATATATATATATATTTATATATATATATATATATATATATATATTTATATATATATATATATATATATATATATATATATGTGTGTGCGGGCAATAACTTTCGAAGGAGTTAATTGATTTTAACGAAATTTGGCCCACGTGTTGAAATCCATCACCGCAAGAAGCCTATTTAAAATGGGCCTAATCGGGCTATTTTAAGGGTAGTTTTTAGGGGTTGAAAAATGTTTTTGGGCCCCAAAATACCGAAAAAATTCTCCGAATTGTTTCAAAATTGAAATTTAACCCTCTGGTAGTAATTAAAAAGTGTCCCTAAAATTTTGATAAAATCGGCCCGACAGGACCGGATTTACAAATTTTATGAAAAAACTAGTTTGCAGATTATGAATTCTTTACTGAAAGGTGTATATAATTTAGTATAGAGATTCGATTGATAATAATATTGCAATTAAAAAAAAATGTTATTTAAGGGGTGTATTAAGGAGTCTAATTTTTTATTTTGCTCAGAAACCAACTAAAGTTCGCATAATGAAGCCACACTGCCTGTATAAGCAAATACACTATATTGTCGGCAGGGTTTTGGCACTGCGACCTGGGTTTTTTTTTTTAAAACGTCTTAAAATATGATAGGTCTGAACATATAACAAAACAAGCCGTGAGGTGGGTCGTATATTAGAACTCTACAAGTGCGACCCTTGAGGTCCACACGACCTAGTTCCCAGTGTGATCTTAAGACCTCGCTTAATGCTGTACCGCTTAACGATGTTCCAGTATTACGCGGTTTCTAAAATAAAAAGTTTAGCCACTATAACATAAATTATGAATCAGTTTATACAAAATGACATAAATGTTGATAGAAGTTCAAAAGCAAAATGAAGTGTAATTTATCTTGCTATTGACAATTATAGTTTACTGAACGAAACAGAAAAAGGCAAACGACATTAGATGGCTTCTTCGCAGAGAACAAAATATATGTCAAATGAGAACCTTTCTCATCACAAACATAAATTCTTACTTGAACTTTTATTCAATTTTCATAAATGTTTTATGAACCAAATCGATATTAGGAATTAATAAATCTATAATTAATGCGATAAAAAAGTATTTAACAATAAATGTTATAAAATTAAACAAAAAAAAACTAACAAATTTTCTTATTTTCGGTTCTGTTTCACTTATGCTTATAATGTACGTATTAAGCTGACCTCGTTTAGCGCTGTTTCGTATAACGCAGGAGCTTATCAGGGTCTTACTAATGATCAAACAATATGGCAATTGGCAACTTAGTTTTTTTACATGTTATTGCAAAAGCTCTTATTGACCAACAAAGCTATAAAAATTAAAATCTCTAACGCTATATGGGACTAGTAACTACATCAAAATAAAAACTGAAAGTCGGGTCAGATTCTTGCAGGGTTTTCTAGGCAAGTGATTGAAGTTATTATATGTAGGTACTATCTTTTGTGAAAGTTTCATCCTCTATGAAATCGGAACCATTTTTTTACAGTCGGCGCTTGGACTATTTCTAACAATTTGTTTTTCTTCGGTCTCAATCACCCCGTACAAAATTTCTAAATAGTTCGGCACACTTTGACATTAATTAACAAACAACTACATGTTAATAAAAATAGATTATAGATTATAGACGCTCAACATCGGAGATCATCAGCGTCTAACATTTTAATAAAGGGCACTTATGACGAACTATATGAAACATAGTTACTTACATATCTCGGACCTGTTGCGTCGATACTATCACGAACACTGGAATAAATACACAAAATAACACTTTCATTTTTCACTAAATACTGCAAAAAAGTTTCTTAATGTACTTCAAAACGAAAATTCACTTAGATAAAAAAAATGTCCCACTGAAGGCAACTATTCACTTTTTAATTTTCAGTATTACTGATTAATAAAAACAATTGCGACTAGAGTTTCTTATTGGAGTTTTTATATGAAAAATATTTGTTTTCGGCTAGCAGTATCATAAAAATTAAACTTCAAAGAAACCTAATTTTATCAAATACTATATAAATCGTTTATGATACTCGTACAATGAGTCATAATCAAATTTGAAACACTATCTTTTTACGATATTTTCACTGTTCCCGAAGATTGACACTTCTTAATTAACTAATAACATTTTTAACATGAGTTTTGGCGCAATTAAACTATCAGCCGATTCAATACATACACGTGAAATTTGTATACGAAAAATTTTATCAAATCCTATAAATCATTTGTGATCTTCATACAATGAGTCATAAAATTTGAAACACTTAAAAATCTTTTTACGATTTTTTTACCGTTTCCGAAGATTGACACTTCTTAATTAACAAATAAAATTTTTAATAATATGAGTTTTGACGCAATTAACAAAACTATCAGCAGATTCAATACATATACGGTAATGTTTAAATTTCAAAATGATTTAAATAATAAATAAACGAGACATTGATGTGGTCAGAGTGTGGACTTGACAACGTCACGTAGGTAGTCAGACCGTACGGAGCGCGCGATGTCGTATCATTCATATAGACGTTCGTATTGTTGCTGCGCGTTGTGTCAACACTACACTATACTAAATGGACATAAGTAATACAGCTGTTGTCTTTATATATATCGGCTTCTAGCTTTTAAACACATAAGAGATGACACATTATCAGACCCTGTTTCAAAATACGGCTGTGTAAATATTTTACCCGCACTTTATTTAAATCAAGCTGGGCTGCAGAAATAATAATAAAAAAACCGCTCAAGTGCGAGTCGAATTCGCGAGAAGATGGTTCCGTACTATTTCGCTTTCCGTAAGTACTTTAAGACAGGATTTTCGTTTAGGTTTTCCTGTAAACTATGGGTGAGACCCGACATTCCCTATTTTTTTTCAAAATTTTGGGCTCAGTAGTTTCGGTGATAATGAGGGGGGAATAGTAAATTTTCGCCTATTTTCTTAAATAACTTCAAAGCTATGTACCTATCTTAAAATTATACAAAAAATATTTATATTTGAGATTCTCACAACAAGCCCTTTCATTTAATATGTTGCACGATATAGTTTGCAAAACTTTTTTTTTGATATTCTAACTTATCCCTCAAAAGTGGCCTTCATGTTTAAAATTCATTTATTTACGTTACACATCCGTCTTTGGGTCACCGATTTACATATGTGTACCAAATTTCAACTCAATCGGTCTACTAGTTTCGGAGCAAATCGACTGTGACAGACGGACGGGCAGACACGCGAGTGATCCTTGAAGGGTTCGGTTTTTTCCTTTTGAGGTACGGAACCCTAAAAATTAGAGTTTGAAAAAACTAAAACAACACGCTTTTATGAACTAATAAATGCAAAATAATACAACAACAAAATTAGCGTGTTGTTTTAGTTTTTTAATTTTTTTTTTAATTTTAATTTTTCGTCTCGTTTTGACTGCAGCATCATTTATGCATAAATAGACCTCAATTCAACAAAAAGATGCGCGTCTCGCTATGTCCCTTGTTGACTTCGTTCGAGTGGGTTCAGAGATCTGTGCACACCTTTTTATTATTAGTGTATTTGCCATAAGGCAACATACACTATTGGCGTCGGTCGGATGGCGGGACCTAGGGGTCGGACCAAAATTTCTCGACGTTTCATAACCTCCTAAACACGTTGGCACCATTTTTAAAAATGTTTATATATATATGTATATATATATATATATATATATATTTATATATATATATATATATATATATATATATATATATATATATATATATGTGTACGCGCGATAACTTTCGAAAGAGTTAATTGATTTCAACGAAATTTGGGCCACGTGTTGAAACCCATCACCGCAAGAAGCCTATTTAAAATGGGCCTAATCGGGCTATTTTAAGGGTAGTTTTTAGGGGTTGAAAACTGTTTTTGGGCCCCAAAATACCGAAAAAATTCTCCGAATCGTTTCAAAATTGAAATTTAACCCTCTGGTAGTGATTAAAAAGTGTCCCCACAATTTTATTAAAATCGGCCCGACAGGACCGGATTTACAAATTTTATGAAAACACTAGTTTGCAGATAGTGACTTATTTATTGAAGGGTGTATTTAATTCAGTGTAGACGTTAGATTGATAATAATATTACAATTAAGAAAAAAATGTTATTTTAGGGGGTGTATTAAGGGGTTAAATTTTTTATTTTGCCCAAAAACAAACTTAATTTCACATAATAAAAGTATAAAACCACACGGCCCTACACAAGCAAATACACTATATTGTCGGCAGGGTTTTGGCACTGCGACCCGGGTTTTTGAATAGTAGTGTTGAATTATTACGCGTAATCGATCTGATTTCCGCATTTTTAGACCTGAATTTGAATCTTAATGTTTAAATTTGTCACATTTTTTTACAATAAAAAATCGGCAAGTTGATCCATATGACAAAATAATTTTCGATATGAAAAATTTCAGTGGAAATTGCCAGAAAAATCCTTATCTATATCTATCCCTAATCCCTATCCCTAATAATATTATAAATGTGAATGTAAATTTGTTTGTCACGCTGTCACGCCAAAATTACTCAACCGATTATCATGAAACTTTGTACACATATTCTTAGTGGTATTAGAAAGGACATAAGATACTTTTATTAAAAAATTTTTTTTTAATAAAAAGTATCCTATGTCCTTTCTAATACCACTAAGAATATGTGTACAAAGTTTCATGTTAATCGGTTGAGTAGTTTTGGCGTGAAAGCGTAACAAACAAATTATAATATTAGTAGGGAAAATTTCTAGGCAACTTATGTAATCGTCCCAATATTAATTCTATAAGAAAGTTCACTACAGCATAATAATCAAATAAATTCGAGCGAACAAACGGAGTGAGTGAGTGAGTAATGAAACAAATAATTATAAACTCTGGCGAACGAACGGAGTGAGTGAGTAATGAAAGAATCTTAATTATTAAAATCGCGGGCGGAGCTGCGGGGAGTGGCTAGTATACTATAAAAGCCTGCCAAAAAAAAAATAATAATTTTTTCTAAAAAAGGATGTTGAAGGAAAGAAATGTCGCTGATATAAATCTAATCAAAAAACTTCAAATTTGGCAACAAAAAGAACTGATATAATATGTCGTTCTTTTCACTGCTGAAATAACAATTTCAAATAAAAGTATTGAAATTTAGAAAAGGGTGCGTTTTTTATCAGAAAAAATTGACATTTGCAACAAATTCTTCTCCTCCTAAACGGCTTGACTGATTTTGATGAAATTTTTTTGTGCACTTTATGGGGTCGCCTGGATGGTTCTTAACTTTAGTTGGACCCAATAGGTGGTGCTGTTGTCGAGATCCAGATTTTTTTTTAATTTCTCACATAAAAACATATAATTCCAAATTTTTAGCCTATCATCACCTCTCACAATTCAATGCTAGCAAGATCTGTGGCAGGACAACGTCTGCCTACCGCGTCCGCTAGTGCATATTATAAAAGAATGAATTCTTAAAAAAATTCATAAGCATGTTTAAATTTTGTACAGAAATATCACACATTTATTATTTCACCATGGAATTAAAATATGAATCACTGTTTTGCAAACGATACGTACTGAAATTTCAGGAAAACCTTTATTGCTATATTTTTAGAAACCACTATATAAAAATAAAATACAAATGCGTCATTAATAACCTAATAGAGGAATTAAGTCGATTATAATTTACAGACTGTATTATTTTATATGTCATTATCTTTGTTAAGGTGAGTGATCCCTCAGATCGTAAAATATGCTCTCGGGAAATTTTGAACTGTTGTCGCAAAATTCATTCTAAAACTGTTTTTATTAGTTGTGATTAAGAATTCACCAAATTTGACTTGCTCCTTAAAAATTTCAAAAAACATATTTTTGCCGTAAAAATTTAGTGATATTCGTTAATATTTCTTTTAAACATGTCACGAGATTTCGGATTACGGGAAGAAAAATTAACATTTTGAAGTTATTTCTTTACAAACTTACTTTAAAAATACTGGTAAATTTGGCTTGTCCAATAATTTTTTTCAAATTAAATTTTTTCCCTACGAAAATTTGTGTAAAACTTACGCCAATTTTCTCGTTTATATCTGATTTAGAGGGGGGGGGGGTAAACCGGGGCACCTGCCCCGGGCGGCAGTCTTAGGGGTCGCCAAAACCACAATATAATATGCTTGAAAATTGATTACAAATTATTTTTAAAAAAATTATTAAAGGGTTCTTATTCTCACCTCCCGGCCACAAGAAATGCCACCCATTGTATATTTTTGAATTTTTTTATATAATAATAATAATAATATAGTTCTTTATTTACATACTGTACAACAGTTTAAATAGCGTCAAGATACACATTAAAATTTTATAAAACATATTTTTTAAAATCAATTTAAAAAAAATCATTGGTGTTATATAAACATTCTTTTATGAGGATTTTTTTAGTCTTCTTGAAGGTGTCACTACCAAGATTTTTAATATTGTCCGGTAGTTTGTTGTACCACCTCGTCGCTCTTAGATATTTATCTGATACTGCTAATCTATGACTAGGTATGGAAATTATATTATTATTGCGTGTACTGTATGAATGATAGTTATTTGGAGTATAATACTCCCGAATGTGTTCTTTCACATAGACTAAATTTTTATATACCACTAATGATGGAAATGATAATATATTTAATTTTATAAAAAGTGGCCTACAGTGCTCATTATAACTAGCTTTTGTGATGATTTTAACAGCCTTTTTCTGTAATATAAAAATATCTAAGCACGACGACAATTTATCTCAAACCCTGGAACTTGAAAGTGGCATCAGCCACTTTCAAGTTTCAGCCCCGGTTCGAAAAAAATCGTAGATCTGGTGCTGGTCTAAACGCTGTAAGATAGCGCGCGGCCGGTTTTGTTGCAAGAACTTTGTTTGCTTACTCCGTGCGCTAAGATGTGTGAATGCAAGTCAAAACTACGACAAGAATATTAATAAGAGTTGCAAATATTATTATGTATGCGAAACGGTTACTTAATTGACCGTGATTAGGGATTTTATGTTAATTACTGTACACTGCAAATGCTAAAAAATAATGCACAAACATTAAAATTCGCTGTGTGCGTTGTTTGCAAATAAAGCAGAGTGCATTTTGAAACTAGTGTTGATTCAATGTCAAAATAATTACACAAATGCGCTAGGTTTAACTGTAGTGACGACTCAGAATCTATATCTACTAAATAGTGTGTATTTTTTAAAAACTTTTTAACCATTAAATAAGTATGACTAGCAGAGGCGGTTCTACAATAGGTTACATGACAAGCCTGGCGTATTTTTGGGATAAAATGTAACCTAGATCATTCCTGACATAGCTCTTTACCTGCCTGTGAAGTATCATCAAAAGTCGGTTCCGATGTTGCTTTTAGAAAATTAAAAAAAAAGTTTTACTGTTATGTATCACTTTTATTATTATTACTATATGAAATTTAAAGTGCCGAAAGACAAGGTGGTCCAGAAATGGTTAGGAGCCTCTGGTATAGATGTAAGTTTAGATAACATGTACAGTAAAACTCTGCTTAACGCGGGAAATACGTTCCAATAAGCTTCTGCGCTATTCGAAACAGCGCTAAACGAGGTCATCGTAATACTCAGAGGCATAAATAAAACAGAACCGAGAATAAGAAAATATGTTAGTGTTTTTTGCTTAATTTTGTAACATTTATTGTTAAATACTTTTTTATCACATTAATTATAGATTTATTAATAGCTACTATCGACTTTTGTTCTTAAAACATTTGAGTATCAAATAAAAGTTCGAGTAAGAAGTTATGTTTGTGATGAGAAAGGTTCCCCACTTGACATATTTTGTTTTTTGTGAAGAGGTCATCAAATGTCGTTTGCCTATTTCTGTTTGGTTCAGCAAGCTCTTGTTGATAGCAAGATATTGCATCAAGGGCACTTCGTCTTGCCTGTGAACTCCTATTAACATTCTTTTGTATAAACTGATTCATAATTTACGTTTTAGTGCCTAAAAACCGCGTGATACTGAAACAGCGTTAAGCGAGGTCTTACTGTATTTGATTTGTCAGATGCCTGAAAAAGTTGCAATAAAACAATGAAACGTTGCATAATTAGCGAATAAAAGATTTTATTCTTGTCCTTATCTTATAATAAACTATATATTAATTACAGACTATTTTAGACAGAATTAGGTTCCATACAATTGATAGTAAAATTTATAAAATATAGATCTTTCACTAGTTGTGTCAATCTATTCAAGTGGCGGTCTGTATACGGTATGGCCGCCTCAACTATTGATCTTAATCCAGCTGGTTTGAATTCTTCCGTTTGTAAAATGTTGATCAATGTGTTCAAAACAATCTGCGCAGCCTGACAGTATTTACTGTTCGTGTTCCATTTCACAGCAGTACTCAACAGTAACTCTTTTTGATCATTATCCAACTCTCTTATTGTATGCGATAATCCATCTTGACCCTTTTTTATTACACTTTCAATAATTTTAAGTGTTTTCAAGGGTCGATTCAAATGCAAAGCTAATTTCAAAGCTTTCAATAATTGTTCATTCTTCATTAAATTCGAGAGCTCTTGTTCTTGTAAAGCAACTTCTGCATTTTTACGAATAATTTCTTCTCGTTTTTCAACAGTGACATCCTTCCATTTTACTAACCAAGAATCAGAACCACCTGTCAATATAACATCTTCGTTTGCCGATACAGTTAATGCCCAAACACGTCCATTGTGTTCATCCAAAGTCGTAACACATTCAGAATTCTTAATTGTCCATAATTTGATCAATCCATCAGCACCTGCTGATATGATTTGCATACCTCTTGAAATAAACTCAGCTTTCAAGACACTGGATTCATGACCTTCTATTGTTTTTAAACAATTTAGTTCCGATATTGACCACAACTTGATCGTACAGTCGGCTGAAGTGGTGAGCAATACCTGATCGATTGGAGAAAATCGAACGCACCACACACCGCGCCTGTGTCCCCTCAGTGTTCCGAGTAAACTTAGATCATCGGCTGACCAGAGTTTTGCAGTTTTATCCTGAGAACCGGTCGCTATTAGTTTATCGTTTGGCGAAACCATTACGCAGTTTATGTCTTTTTCATGAGCTAATTCAGTCCGCATGCAATTCAGCGCTGAGTCTTCGTCTTTTTTGTCTGATATATTCCACAATTTTAAACACATATCTTGGCTGACCGATGCAGCAAACGATGCAGTTTGATGAGAAAAAGCAACCGAACCGACTGCACTTGTGTGCCGAGTGCCAACTCCTAAACAAGTTAGTGTATTTGTTTGAGAATCGAGTGACCATAATCTGACACTATGATCTTTACTGGACGATAACATTAACTTATTATTGCTCGATGACCTTGACAATGCCAAAACAAGATCAGTATGACCTTTAACAAGCTGACAGTTCATTGTATTCAATGTGTATAATTTAATGTGAATCGAATTTGTTGCAACAGCCATATGCGAATCATTATCTCCCAGTAAAACAATATCTAAGATTTCATCGGAAAAGCCAACGAGTTGCTTAACACAGTCGAATGTTTTTACGTCATGTATTATTATATTGTGGTCGGCCGTAATGACAGCAAATTGGTTCTTCTGTTTACTGAATAATAATTTTGTAATCGCTAGACCACCTTCCACAGATGCTTTAGTGACAAAACTATTACTTTGTTTATAAATACACTTTGTCTTCGTCAAATTCCAAACTGTTATAATTCCTTTTTCTCCGGCACTTGCAATACAAATGTCATTGCTTTTGGATGAGTGGTCTGGTATTTCAAATTTCTTCGGCAATAAAGCAATGCCTTCTACACTTTCGTAAACAGGTAATGTACATTCAGCAGTGCTTGTGTTTAGGTTCCATAATATTAAGACTTTGTCACGGCCTGAACTAATAAGGTGTACATTGTCCGGATGAAACGCTATACAAGTAATTTTACTACAATGACCAGTTAAAGTAAGAACTAACTGTCCATCAAGTGAACTCCAGCATCTGATTTTAGTGTCATCGCCGGCCGCAAAGACCTGCTTTATTTTTGAGTTTTGGTGAAATTCGAGTATACTCATAACTCCCTGTGAGCCAATTAAATTGTGAGTGCAAGACTGATGAAATAAATTCCATAGTCGCACTGCACCGTCTGAACCACCGGTTGCTAACTGTTCATCTTTCGATATCGCTAATTTAGCTATCGGACCTTTATGAATGCTCCTCCACATTTTCAGTAGACTGCCGTCTGTCGTTGACCAAGACTTAATTAGTCCGCTTTTATGAGCCGTAATGACTGACTCATTATCCGGAGATAAACAGAATGTAAGCACAGTATCTTCTTCCGTATCTTCGGATTCAGGGTCACCTATAGTCTGAATAACTTTTCCTGAGTCGGTGTCGATAATAGAAATTGTAGCACCGTTTTGGCAAAGCAATTTTTGTGAATCTGGTGTCCATATTACTTCACCGCCAGTAAAAAACGCAGTTTGTTTTGTGTCGACTTCAAAACTGAAACAAAATTGAAATTTATGTTGGTAGCCTGTATTAAGTGTCAGGTATTTAAAAAAAATTGGCAAGTAAAAATTTGGCCAGTAAACAATTAAACTGGTTTATGAAAAGTGGCACACTAATTCTAAACAATATATTTTTTTATAATTGAGATTTGTTTATCATGAATACGTAATATAACCTGCGTTGTAATCACGGAATCACATGTGACAAACATAACCTAACTTATATAATATGATCGATAAAGTATAAAAATACTTACGCCTCTTTCAACTTTACTCTGGTAGTCATGATGTTTTTCCTCAAGGTAAGTTTTGAATTAAATTACTATAAAAAAAAAACTATACAGTCAAGATTACTGACGTTTCATTTCACCTTACAAAGTTTAAAATGACAGTCACACAACTCACAGGTCACAGCTAGTATAGTTATGGTATATGTAGTTCATTATAAAAACACATGTCTATTCATCCTGAATTTATGCTCAACGTGATACAGTAGTGAGTGCTAAGTTGCCTGTTCTAAATTATCTTCTTGAATTCTTGTAGGTATGCAGTTTTGTGAAAAAAATGAATGGAAGAACTAATAAAATATTGATAAATTGCCCCAAAATGATCAACAATAACAGAACACTATGTACATCAAAACATTTATTAGTTGACGAGAAAAATGCTAGTAATAATTATCAACCGATATACAAATATCAAGGAATAAAGTTTTTTTCAATATTCAACAAAATAAAAATTTATCAAGGCATTCTATCAATGGCAGCAATATCTGTTACAGGATTGTTGCACCAATTAGGATTCATTGGTAATGAATGGATCATAACTTCTGCAGGCATTGGTAAGTCGGGAATTATGTGTATTAAAATTACCGGTTAAATGACCACAGTAATTTATTCTAAATCACCGCAGCTATTTATTATTATAAAAGGGTGCGCGAAAGGTTTTGCGCATAATTGTAGCTTCCTGTCGAGTTTTTAATTTTATAAACAATGTTTACATAAATATAAATACATCATTTAGTTAATTCTTTCGGTTCTATCGTTGAAAACTTCTCTATTATTCTGTTTTTTGTTGTTCTAAGAATCAAAAACCGGAAGCCGCTATTTTATTTTATAGATAAGTAGTCGGTGCCTACCGTTCTGGCTAAACATATTTTTAAATAAAGACGTCATTTTGTTTGAAATATTATTGGATTTCATAATTATAAAGCAGTTGTACTAGTATTTCGACTCATACCTATTTTGTTCTAAAACTATGTTTCGAATTTCCAATAACAGTTTTTTGGACGCTCTGGTGACTAAAATGCATTTTAAGTGACATTTTTGTTTTATTTTTAGGAATCACAGGAACTTTAACTTTATTTATAGTAAGTGCAGTAACTAAAAATGTAGTTGGCTTTATATATATCGATGAATTAAAAAAAACTATTAAAATAGCTTATGCGGATTTTTGGGGTCGTAGAAAAGAAATCATTATGCCAGTCGATGATATCGTTCCGTTATCTGAATTACCGAGATCTAAAATAAATACATTTTATGTTACATTAAGAAAATATTCAGAAAATGAAATGAAATTAAAATTATTTACTGTTCATGGTGAAATATTAAACCGCGATGTTTTTTTTCAAGTTCTTGGTCGCCTTTAACACGTTATATTCAAATACATATGTAATATTTGGTAACTAGCTGACCGGGCCAGCTTTTGTTGAAATGCAAATCGCACTTTTAATAAAACAGTTAAAACTTTAAAATAAAACAGATAAAAAACTTTTTAAGTTAAACGGTTTTACTGTACGACCCATGGTGTACTAAAAGCTAGAAAATAATTATTTATGCTCAGACAAAAATAAAATCACGGGACGCGTGTCTTTTGTTGGAGCTTGGAAATTATATCTAGCTTTCGTTCTTCAGTCTTAATATGCGGCACACAATTAAAGTCATAGATTGAAGATCCATAAATATTTATTTTCTAGCTTTTGGTGCACTAATTGAACAATAAAACCGTTTATCTTAAGCTAGTTCTATCGTGGTATAATAAAGAAAAATCACTTTTCGACAGATTTTGCTCATTTTTTTTTCGTAGGCTTAAAAGAACGTTTTCTAATAAATCCCGAAGTTTCAGAATTTTTGACCGTTTAGAACGCTACGTAATTAATAACAAAGTTCGCAATTTTCACGGTCAGCATGTGAAAATTGCGAGCTTTGTTATTAATTATCTCGCGTTTTAAACGGTCAAAAATTCTGAAACTTCGGGATTTATTAGAAAACGTTCTTTTGAGCCTATGAAAAAAAAATTATAAGGAGCTTCAGCCTCATAAGCTAACATAAGAAGTTTAACTTCTTTAGTTTTTAATATTATTCCCAAGTTTAATATTTTTTTTATGTGAAACTAATTAATAATATTTACACATACTTAGCAACATACTATAAACTTCTGTCCTTGTCATTTTCATGTAATTTAGGAGACAAACTAACTTCTCCTTTATTAGCCAGTTTTACTTCCCCTCGATTCTTGACTTTTTTCAAATAGATACGTCGCTAAAGAAGTTAAACTTTATAAAAAACGAGCAATATCTGTCATTAAAAAGCTTTACCTATTTTACATACCGATGCCATTTACTTCCATGATTTAATTTAGTTTATTTGAACAATATGTAGTAGATTAGTGACGCTCGGCAAGTGAGATCATTAGCGAGTTGAAGAATATGTACTATTTAAGATGGGTTAATACATTTTTGTATATTATTTTCAACTTAACAAAATAAAATCGCCTACTGACTGACGTTTACGATTTTAGGCCTTATAGGATATTTCTTCTTATAAAAATAAACACGTTTTACTAAATTAATTGTTGTTTAATTATATATAGGTACTGACATAAAATATATTTGCATATAATACACAATATTATAACGTAATATTATCCCCATCTGTAATGGGCATAGGCTCTATTGGCTTCACATTGTTTATGAAGTTCTTGCTTCTTCCGAACGACACGTCCCGTATTGTTTGCAGCATCGATTAGTTCCCAGGCCATCTTCTCCGGAAAATGTATGGTTCGTTCTTTATCGTTTGCAGCTTCGATGAGCCATTTCATAGCTCGAAAACGTGCATGTTTTTCTGTCACTGGTATAGGCACCTAGTATATTTATATATTTAATTAATTTACTACCTCAAAACTTAATCGTATTTATACAAAAAATGGTGCGTGTACGCGCGGCAGAAGTTATACTTCTTTGACGTGATCGCGATAATTGATATTAACATTTTCGTTAAAGATGTACATTGATAAAATAAAATACTGCTGAATTCATAATTAAAAAAAAAGTAAAAAGTATTGAGGTTATTTAACTGTCAAAAGTTGTTAACAACACTATAGCTTTTAAAAAGTTCCGTCCAATGCCGCTACTTTGTTGTTTTATGAAATAACTATTTTGACATTATCAGAAAAAAATGAGACGTAGCATCTATGTATACTAAGTAAAACTATACTGCATCGAATAGTCGACTTTATCGACAATTTCAACATTGCCGATACACATAGTATATGGTGTCTCATCTTCGCTGCATGCTGCGTCCGCAACAAAAAATTTTACCCTCAATGCGTTAAAGAAGCAGAACTTCAAAAAACCAAATATCTCACCTGATATGTTACGCCACCTCTCTTAATTGGTGTTAACATAAGTATAGGCTTTACATTTTCAACTGCTTTATGCAATATTATTGTTGGGTTCAATTCAATATTAATTTTGTCTTCTTCTTTTTTTGTTTTATGATAACGCTCTATTTGTAGTCTTTTTATCTTTTCAAATGATTTTTCAACTAGATCTCTTGCTAACATTCTATTTCCACCTTTCATTACATAATTAGTAAATTTTCTGAAATATTTAAAAAAAAATAAAGCGCTGCCCAGATTCAAGTAACTTTATTATCAGCGAATTCATACCGAACCGTCTCATCAAAGAAAATTGAGGAAGTTTCGTGATTTTGAGCTGCTTTAACAGGTAAATGCATTAATTTCTGTATTTCACCGGTTTCATATAACTCAGCCTGCTTTTCTTTTGTTATCACCGGATTTACAAAGTGTGATGCATATTGAGACATTGATCTAAAATGAAATGTATGCTTAAACTTACAAAATGTTAGGTTATATTTGACAGAAGAAAAATAAACGCCACTTTAAAGACTACCGGACAATATAATGAATTGGTACCTCATCAAAAGTCCTGGTAAGTTATTAGAAAATTTGGATAATGACTGAATTGCCATTTTCTGTTGTTTTAAAAATCAGTACAAAATAAGCATCCCGCAATTCTGACAGACGGCAAAAGCTTAAATTAGTAACAGAGTTGGCTGCATACTAGGGACATCGAACGGAATTTTATAAAAGCTTTTAGTTCAAACATTTCAACTCTTTGGTCATCTTTAAAAAGGAGGAGGTCCTCAATTCATCGGAATCTTTTTTTTTTATTTTTTATGTATGTTCCCCGATTACTGGTAGACGCCTGAACCGATTTGGAAAATTCTTTTTTTGTTTGAAAGGGTATACATCCCAAGTGGTCCCATGGTCATCAGGTCAGGATCTGCTGATGGAACCCTAGAGAAATCGAGGGAAATCTTCAAAAATGTGCGACATCAAATCCACCACTAAAAAGTAAACAATAAAAAAACTTAAAAAAAAATATATTAACCTCCTTCAAAAAAATCAGTAAAAAGATGAAAATAATGAAATTTTGAAGTCGGAGCTAATTTCATTACAAAAAAAAATCACTTGAAATTTTGAGGTCGGCGCCTATTTAAATTTTTTTGAAGGAGGTTAATATTTTTTTTTAAGTTTTTTTTTATACATATGTTCTAAATAAAATAGCATTGAGAAAAGGACCCGCGTGTACCTGGCTATACTCGATTGATGCATTATTATTACGCGTCGAACCAATAAGACTTACAACTCCCTTAATTTCGCGACTTTTCAAAAACCCGTTTGCAGATGTGTTTTTCAAATCGTCACTGCGGAATACCCCCTTAATTCATTAATCGATTCGGTGTAAAAAAGTTAATAATACGTAAAATACGGTTTCTAAACTACTTGTAACAACAAAGAAAACAGTTATTGTCAGTACATACACTAAAATACGTGTAAGTACCCAATTTTAATAAAAACCAGTTATGTTGTTTGCTGATTACACGCGCTACACCGATTATAAAGTAGCCTATCTTTGGAGTTGAGGAGCTCTATATACTTGTACCAAATTTCACTAAACTCGGTTTATAACGTGCAGTGGCGTAGCTACCGAAATACTAGGCGGTGCAGTGCACCGGGGTCCTCAAGCTCGACCTCTTGAGGACGTTCGAAAACGTGATTTAATCGAACAAAGAATTTTTGACTTTTGACTCTTTGGCCTCTGTAGGTTCACAAGTTGAAAAACGTGTTAATTTTTGGTACAGCGAGTTAGAATACGTGTCATAGCTCATTGGAAATTACCTCTAGAAAAATGTGCAACAGTTTGAAATGCGCACATAAACAATTGCAAAAGTTATTAACAATTAAAGAATCTCAAAAAAGGGGGTCTAATTTTTGCAAATAACTTGAAAACTATAAATGCTAATGAAATTAAAAATACGATTCCTAGAAAGGAGGAAATTTCCAAAAAAAATGTCGACTCCCAGAACTTCATCTTTATTATTATTAATACCTTTCATTTAATGTAGAAAATAGGGTTCCAATTACATTTTTGCACTAGAGCTACCGAGGGAAATACCCGCTTTTAAATCATTGTCCAGTTATTCCCGAGTCCAGGAACCCGTAAGCCATGGGGGCCCCTTAAACTCCTGTGATAAAATAACAATTATAATTTCAATTAAACTACATATTTTCCAATATGTAAAACTTTTTAGTGTATTTGCCATATGGCAACATACACTATTGGCGTCGGTCGGATGGCGGGACCTAGGGGTCGGACCAAAATTTCTCGACGTTTCATAACCTCCTAAACACTTTGGCACCATTTTTAAAAATGTTTATATATATATGTATATATATATATATATATATATATATATATATATATATATATATATGTGTGTGTGCGCTATAACTTTCGAAAGAGGTAATTGATTTTAACGAAGTTTTGCACACATGTTGGAATCCACCACCGCAAGAACCCTATTTAAAATGGGCCCAATCGGACCAATTTAAGGGTAGTTTTTAGGGGTTGAAAAAAGTTTTTGGGCCCCAAAATATCGAAAAAATTCGCAGAATCGATTCAGAATTGAAATTTAATCCTCTGGTCGTAATTAAAAAGTGGCCCTAAAATTTTAACAAAATCGGCCCGACAGGACCGGATTTACAAATTTTCTGAAAACACTAGTTTGCAGATAGGGAGTTGTTATTTACTGAAAGGTGTTTTTAATTTGGTGTAGACGTTCGATCGACAATAATATTGCAATTAAGAAAAAAATGTAATTTTAAGGGGTGTATTAAGGAGTCAAGTTTTTTATGTTGCCCAAAAAACAATTTAAGTTCGCATAATAAAACCACACTGCCTGTATTAGCAAATACACTATATTGTCGGCAGGGTTTTGGCACTGCGACCCGGGGTTTTTTTTAAGTGTAGTCTCTTTTTAAGTGAACATCTCTCATAAGCGAACAAAATATTTGGAACCGTTGATGTCATCCTATATGGGATCTTTTACTGTATACTTTTATATTATAAGTACAGAGCATGCTTTTAAGTTTTAAAAAGTTTTGTTGTTTTATGCAAAAATTTAAATTTGACATATTTATATTTATAAAATTAAAAACTGATTTATCTAAAATGCTGCTCGCCTGATACTTTTGTGTTTTATATTTGATAGACGAATTTTTAAAGATTATGTCATCTGTATAGTGTATAGTACTGCAGTCCCAAACCAAAAAATTATATCTACATTTTTTACAATTTTGAGATATTTAGACTTAAAAAGTTAAAATGTTCTTTCACACATTTTATTTCATTATCAAACTTTTGTGAACATAATAGTATGATACGTATCAAATGTGGGAAGGTGCCTCTTTTTTAAAACCCATGCGATGTTATTCAAACTTGTTTTAAAACATCGCGCGCGTTTAAAAAATACGTGCACTTTCTCACACTTGTTACAATTTATAACGAGAACACGTAAACGTATGTACGTAAAAAGAGCTTTTACACACGGACTATAGCTATGTAAACTATGTAAAAACACCATTTTGTATGTCCGTGTTATAAAAATTATATGTTATGGAGTTTTTAAATTGGGTTCATCAATAAAATACGTCACGTGAAATTCACTCATGTTTTACCCCCACTCCCACTTTGTCACGCTGTATAGCATTTTCTGCGTGGAAGCGCTCTTTTTTCATATAGGATCTACGGCTGTGTGAATCCACGGAGTTCAGAAATAATTAAAATAATTAAAAATTTGGGTACTGCATGATTTAATACAATTGCAATGGGAGTGGTTTTATTTTATTGTATTTCATTAGAACACTCCTCTTTCAAAAATTGAAGTAATTAGATAACTGTCGTTTATTCCATCGGCGCACCAAAAAAAGTAAAAAATAGTACTAAGGCGTACGTATTCAAGAAATAAAAATGTTTTGTTTTTTTTTATATAAACTTGTTGTTCATTCTAAAGAACAAAAATTGTATTAAAAAAACAACAGACGTAAAAAATGTCGTCAAAATGTTACTACGATTATTATAAATTCATATATAAAAAAAATATTTTTAACGTGCAGTATTTACATCTTTTTTTCAGTTATTATTTTTCTCGTTTACTTGGCTTACTTAGCCCGAGAAAAGTGCAAGCGAGTGGAATAGGCTGTTTTTACTTATTAAATGGCGGTTTAGTATTTTAGTTTGCCTTAAGCCATACTTTCATTGCTTAATTTTTTGTTTATTTTTGATTTTCACATCAAGTGTACAAAACTAAAAAATGTCTGAGAAACACTGACATACATAATGGGTACTTAGTGCTTAATTTGTTTAGGAAATTGTAAAATTGCTTATTTTATTATACTTCAAAAAACCTGCTTATATCTTGGAATATAATTTTGGAAGGCTCATTCCTATTCCTAAACTATTGTAGTTATTTTTATATTATGATGGGTCGCGCTGCTTAGTCAAAGTACACCAAGGTTAATAGATTACAGAGGTTGCCTCTCTTCGTTGCTAGTGGGAGATTGACGTCATTCATCGAATCTGTCAATTGATTGCGTGGCAACGGCTGTTGTTCATAAACAGTATTTAACAAATGTCAAAGAAATCAAAAGACAGAATATTGATATTATTTGCAATAAATTGAATATTTAATATAATAGATTTACATAGTGCTAGTAAAATATAAATTACATTTTTGATATTATCTTTAGGTTGACGTCATTCCCGCGCTTACGGTGATTGGTCAAATAGAACGAGGTAGCCTCTGTAATCTACTATTCTTGGATGTAGGGTATATTGTGCGTTTCAAGTGGATCTTACTTTCTTCATTTTTAATAAGATCAGTCTGAATATTGTTTCTGCATCATATTTTATCGAAATAAATGTTGTGTTATAAAACGTAAAATATAAACTAATTTTTTTGATATAGACCAAAATATTATAATTTTGCACGCGCCACTGAGTCGTAAATAATTAAATATTACGTATAACTTGTTCGAACTGCAATCCTAATACAATTTTTTTACTAACTGCGGGCGGAATCAACAGACAATGCTTATAAATGAAATATATTATACGTAGCGTCTGATAAAAAAAGGACAGTGAATAGATTTTGAACTTAGAAAAAATTAAACAAAACACACATGAGCATAATTTGAGAAGTCAAATGTTACGAAATATGTACGGATATATCTTATACTTACTTGACTGAGACATATTAATGCAATTTTAAAAACAGTTTTGTTGTTGCAGACGAATCAAAACAGATATTAATTTTATGATTCTAAATGATCCGCAAGTAATCGTGTCTAACCCTTCTTTCTCCGTCTTAGCTCATGAGGTGTTCATGGCACGTTGATGTAAACGGTGTCTCTTTAACAGAAATTTGGGTTATCAGTAAAAAAAAAACAAGATGTTATTTTGTCACAGGAGTTAGGGGACCCCATGGCTCACGGGGCCCTGGGCTCAAACCCAGCAAGGCCATGCGAAAAGATAGGCCTGCTTGTCATCTTTTTTTTTTATCTTTTTTACCCTGACTGATAGAAATGTATCCAGGCCCGGCAAATAATTTGGGTGTGGTGGAAAGTTACACACTCGGAAATTGCCGGCATTTTTCGAGAGAATATATTACAACTTTATATTATTTGTGAATATGGTCCTATTTTACTCAATTTGGAGAAAAAATGAGTTTATTTCGTAAAATGCTAAGCGCAGCGAAGTTTATCCATTGCGCAATTAAGTTTTTATACCAAAGGTAATGATTGTCGTGTTAATATGAAGAAATAATATGACAAACGGAATTTCAACAATTGTATTTTCCATTTTTGAAATGTATACTCCTGTAAAACTTCTCATACATTTTCGTGACAATCCCCCCCCCCCC
The DNA here is from genome assembly GCA_034508555.1 of Venustoraphidia nigricollis. Taxonomy (NCBI): domain Eukaryota; kingdom Metazoa; phylum Arthropoda; class Insecta; order Raphidioptera; family Raphidiidae; genus Venustoraphidia; species Venustoraphidia nigricollis. Next base: position 2,444,475 of record JAVRKA010000030.1, read on the forward strand.
CCGGTCAACTAGCCACTCCCGCCGAACATGATTTGCCGAGCCTGAATGTAACATATATATGTCATAAGGAAATTCTATAATATCGTTTTTGAATACCTTTTATTTAATGCTAAAATCTTTGGCTCCTCTGGAGGCATAGACTTTTGCTGACGAGCGTCTATAATCTGCAATCAATCTTTTTATAAGCATACCGAATAATAAATTAAAAATAATTCATTGAACGATTGTCTAGGCAGTCGAAAACATCCGGTATATAAAGACTTATGCAACTGCATTTTATAGTCGTGCTGTGTTCTATTTGAAGTAGAAATACCTCTTTATCAGTTCTGAGAGCTGGATAGCAAATTTTTGGTCTTTGGGTTTGTTGAAACTGTTTCAATATTTTTAGCAAAATTTTTGTTTTTTTGTCTTTCTCCATACGTAATTTTATGATCAAAAATGTAATGTAATACACGCTCGACAACACAGGTCAAACATATTGTAAATTATAGACGCTTGTATTATTTTTATTTAAAATTAAAACTTAGAAAATTTCAAAGTATAAAAAAAGTTGTAAATGTGATTCGGCGGCAATCTCGGCGCAATCAGTATGTCCAGTAGCATAATTCTCGAAAGTCTGGGCCTCTGAGGGTTAAGACCAAAAATTTATTACAATACCCGGTTTTCGTCTACGGACCTTAGAGCGTCCACAATCTACAAAATATTTCTTTTTTTGTTGCAGATACGATCGTATTGAATCGACGTCAAGTGACTAGGCGACCCCCACTGCTGGAACTTCCTTGCCTACATTTTAAATCAAATATTATTTTAGGTATTTTTAATATTATTGTTCATTTAATAATAATTAATTATTGTATTAGAATGATTGCAAATTATGTTTGTATTAGTAATTTTTATTGTGAGAAAATAAACCCATAAGTATTAACAAAAAGAAAATATTTTTTAAGTGTAACACGTACAAATACCTCTCCGTGTCTCTGGTGCCCTGCTCCTAAATTTTCAACTTTTAATTATTAGTCCGTGAACGACTGCAAGTAAAAATACCTCTTCGCGTTTATGGTGCCCTATTCCTAAAATGACAAATTTAAAGAATTTCTCTGTTCAAATGTAACACGTATAAAAGACCTTTTTGTGTTTCTGGTGCCCTGTTCCTAAATTTTCAAATTTTAACAATTTACAGGTCCGTAAACGACAAAATATTAATGTTGCAAGTAAAAATACCTCTTTGTGTCTCTGGTGGCTTACTCCTAAAATGTCATATATTAAGGAATTTTACCAGTTATCGTGGTTTATAAACTACGGAGTAACTAACAATTTACTTCATGTGTAGGAATGAGAGTGACCGCTATGGCACACCTAAAACTACTTCAGAAATTTCTATATCTTTGGGTTGGCCGCAAATCAAACCCTTAGTTCATGTCTCAAAAAAGAACACATCTTGAAAAGGCCACCGATTGCAAAGTTGGGCGTATTTTTGAATTTAAAATGTCATTTTCTATAGGGTTGGTCGCGAATCAAACACCTAGTTCATGAGTCAAAATAGGGGTGTCGCTAGTAAATCTCCTTATTTGCCGACACGTTGACTAGCGACATCGATCGGAATTTTATCAAAGCTATTAGTTCAAACATTTTGACTTTTGAGTCATTTTTTATAGCCATGTTCCAAATAAAATGTACTTTACCGTTTATTTATTTATTTATGTTTAATTTGACGTTAATTTTAGTTTTACTTTGGTCTTAATTTTACGTTTGTAGGATATAAAATGATGAAACCAATAAATAAACAAGTATTCAATTATTAAATAAAGTATATTCAATTCAGCAATACAATCAATGTGAACTTCATCCTGTCTCAACACAATCTTTACAGTATCAATATACGCAGCTTACATAACATAAACCATTACACAATTCATTGAACACTGATTAACATTTCTGCAACTTTTAAAGCCACCTACTGTTTCTCAGTTGCCAAAACTGATAATAACTGCAGCTTAATTGTCTAGCGTTGTTGTTATTTGTGTTAATAGTAATGTTTGTTTGTAAATTGTATGCGTTATTATTAAATAATACTATTATAGTAAAACAATATTGATGTTTCATTCTCTCCATATAACGCCAACTCTCTATAACGCCAGAAAATGCGCAGTCCCTTCAGCGTCGCTATATAGAGTTTACACTGTACAATATATAATATTGCATTTCAGGCCCAGATGTCTAATTATCAACTTTCAAATTTTTAAACTGAAATATCTCGGAATACCAAATTTTCACTTAAGGTAGTTGTCGTGGTACAATATTGTCAAAAAGTTATAGATTATACGCGCCACAAAAGTATACTAGCTTGTAGCTAAGTGATCCATAATTTGTACGCAAGACTGCACCCGCGGAAACGTAACCCATACAGTATTCATATGCATGTATACTTTTCTATAAATTGTTGAACTTTAAACCGTTATTTATAAATAATTAGACGGTCAAAATTTTTGTCTTATTTTTTTTTTAAACTCACAACAAATGCATTGAAAGACTGTTCAGTTTTTGGAAAGTTTCTGACAGTTAGTTCTTTTTTTATAAATAAGAAACTGGTTCAGAACTACAGAGATCGTATACAATCAATGTTAATTATCCAATTTTTAATTGAATTTATCTCGGATTATATACGGTCGATCGACTTCAAATTTTCAGGGTAATTGTACTATCATGTCCTTAATAAGTATACAAAAATTAAAAATTTTCTGACGGTGTGCCTTAACCACGACAACTACCTTAAGCCCTTTTTTCACCCACCAGTTCAATTAGCGTCATTTATTTCCACAGACATTTAATTACAAATCGGGAAATTCGCGCCAATTTTTGCGACACGCATTGCTTGTTGTTAATACAAATATTGTAATAAATTATATTATTATTCTCTTTATACTCGGTCGAAAGTACGTACTTTCAGCTTCGTTTTTAAGGCAGAGCGTCTAATATTTATGCAATGCTAGAATTACTGGCACGCCATCTGTAACAGCGGGCCGAAACAGTTTTCTCGTGCACACTGATACAAAAGTACGTACTTTCGATCGAGTAAAAGAAATATAGTGTACACCACACGGTCAGAATGCTGAAATTCCTGCACTGCGCGATGCACAATGTCCGAGACAAAGCCATGGGCATCATGTGTCGCGAAGTGCAGGAATTTCAACTTTCTGCCCTTGAGTGTAATGTACTATAAAAAATGTTTGAATATCCTAAAAATAAATATATTAATAAAATAATACAAATATCAACATATAGTTTATCAACATTTTTGTCTGGGTTCAATTGTCAGTTTTTAGGGCTCTTCTACCCATAGATAGCTGAGGGAATGTAGTTTTACTCGGTGGAGGACTCAATTTGCTGGTAAGATACACGAAAGGTTCATAGAGTGACGTCCGTTGATATGCATTTGCAACAAAATGTCTAATTTTTTCCCTAGCACACCAAGCACTCGCTTTATTCAATGTAGCCTCTTGACTATCATCGTTGACTGTTTTCTTATTACCGATCACAATTATTGTAACTTCTTTCTTATCTTTATTCTTATCTATATCTTTTTTTAGAGCGACAAGGATATCAAGAGATTTTGGGTTCCCTGTATCGTAGACGAGCGCATATCCGTCAGCAAAACCTAAATATTGTCTGGGCAGTTGTTGTTGGGCACTGCTGGTTTGAGCTAATTCAATACCGGCTGTATCGTAAAAACGAACTTTTTCTTTAAGCCCTCGGTCCGTTTCAATGTTACAAACGTAAATGTCTTCTATTGTTGCTGGCAATTCCTTTAAGAAAACCTACTGGTTTTAGGCCAACAACTCTACTAAGGTAATATGTAGACTCGCAGTGTTTTCCAACCTTCTTGAACACGCGACCCCTTTACACGTTAAAAAATTGAGGCGACCCTCTAGGCCTAGAGCCATAATAAAACTACATCAGTTTGTATTTATTTTTCTTACTGTTCGACCTATATTGATCGAAAAAACAAGGTTACTTCGCAAGAAAGTTGTGAGCGTTCTGCAAGTAACTTTGCCGCGGGGGTTTTTCTATTGACCCTCCGAGTAAGGCTTTGCGACCCCCCCCCCCTGGGGGTATCGACCCAAAGGTTGAAAAACACCAATGTAGAGTCTTGAAATACTTACCGACTTTTCCGTAATACTTCCGTAAATTAATTGTTCTAATATTGTTGTTTTTCCTGTTCCTTTCATACCACACACTATAATTTTTGTTGTTTTTCCAACTTTTGATGAAAGCATATTAAGTTTTTCACAGACGCAAAAAGAAAAAACAAAAATACAAGTAATTAAAATGTGTCACTTAAATTTTATCTGTCAGTTCAGTTGTCATCGCCGAATGAGGAGGATAGAAAACAGAACGAAATCACCCATCGACATACTAAATAATCTGGGCTCGTTGACTTTGTTCTTAGACCGGTAATGTTTTAAATTCATATTTTACATTTCGTTTTAATTTTAAACATCACAAATAAAAACGTATATTTTATGTAATATACAGAAATAATGTAAAATGAACTTTTTGAAACATTTTTTAAACATTATATGTAACTTTTTCAAGTTACCTACTCAATATCTATATTATTTTTTAAATTATTGAGTTTTAATCCTATATTAGTACAATAAAACCTAGATATTATTTAACGGACAAAAAATCCGGTCAAATGTAAATTAAAATCGTTCAACAGAATGCTCTTAATTTTAAATTTAACCATGTATAATATTAACAAATATTATACATGTTCAAGTGTCGCCGCATGTAAACAATTTTTAGCGGCCATGATAATCACGGCATACGTCTAGTACTAGAATTTGAGACATAATGCCGTCCTGATCGTAGACTGCACCTAGCCGAAGCAATAGTAAGTATATGAAGGTGCGTTAAACGGAGCGAAACTCACTCGCGAGGACGAGAACGTCTGAGATATTTTCAAAAAAAAAATTTTTTTTTTAATTATTTCAAACCTATTTTTATATAACGGACTTTCGGCTTTAACGGACACCCCCTCACTCCAGTTAGTTCGTTATATCTAGGTTTAACTGTATTATTATTACACGCAATAATATAAACAACTAAATACTTGCAACCAAATTTATACGTTCAAAGAGCCTTAATGTCTGAGAAAATCAGATGAACTTAAGAAATAGTATATCACCTCATTATGTGCTCAAATTGAAAGCACAACATAATATATTGGCGTGTACAATTTCACCTTAAACATACAGAGACTATAACAGGGTGTGGCCAGTGTATCCGATCGCCGCCATATTGAGCCGCGACACAGCGCATGTAGCGCCTGCGCGGTCACTATACAGAAGCAGCCGACAGCTGTACACTGCATTTAACGGTTCATTATGGCGCAAGCATTCCGTGTTCCGACCACACTCTTACTAAAGTCACTCTACTTAAACAGAACTCAAGACGCCATCTGTATTTCTCAGATGTAAACTACTCTGGAAATGATATTGATTATGAATATACATTGTATTTGATACATTTTTAACACTATTTTAATTAAGCATTGTATGTCTATCATAAATATTACGTCGTTGTTCTTTAACCTGCTTTTTCCACTTATCTTGCTGATGTCCAACCCTATTCAAAACGTTGCCTCTCACTCCCATTGGATGAGATGTTGATTCACCAGTTCTGTTCGTTGTTTCATCCTATTAAAACAAAGCAATGTCAGATACACGACCTTTTTGTTTTCGGAATTATTAGTTATGAAAACTGTTATTTATTTTTACTGAATCTAACGCCCCAAAATGGCGGACGATTAGGGTACTTTGTCAATTCTAGTAATTTTGCATGCAATTTTATTTTGTCGCTATCTATGATGGCGGTTTTTAAATTATGATAGATTAAAAGCTATGGTATCAAAAGCAATTAGTTTTTACATACTAGAGATGCAAAACTATCGATACTTGGTAATACTTATTGATAGTTACAGTACTAGAAATTACTACAACCCGTCATTTTTATTTATAAAGGTTAAGGTATCCACATTATTTTCCTTAATTCTAGCGCGCTTTTCAAAAAATATATGCCTTGTGGCACTGAATTGCCAGATGCTCTAGGAATGCAGCAACATGTTAAATAAAGAAACTAGATACCACAAGAAGGTACATATATATATTTGAAATATAAAAAAGTATCAATAGTTTTCAGAAGGTTTTTGTCGGCAAAAACATCGGTAATTATCGATATAACTATCGATAGTTCTCCACCCCTATTAAATACCTCTTCATTTGTGTGCTCCTGATAACTCCCCTTCGCTCGTTTGTTTAACAGTGGATCCAAACATATGAGGAATGACATATAAATGACTAGTAAAGAAATTACCCAGATGACTATTATCACCACAACCTGAAACAATATTTATTTAATTGCTCAAGACTGCTTTAATTAGCTACCAATAATAACTTGAACTTCCTTTCTGAATCTCTAATTAATAATATAAACTACATAATTAATAAAACCTGCTTTTTTTATCTCGTCCAGATTATCCGGATGGCAGGATTGTTTTATGTAACATAAAATCATTTTTTTTGTTACTTTATTATAAAAAAAACGTCATTCATACTTTAAAATAATGACGTAACGAAAAAAAAAAAAAATAACAAATTTTGGAACATCCAAAAATGTATTTTAGGTACTAACCTTTATAATAGTTGTATTTCGATTTTCAAATTTGCATTCACATCTCGGGCAGAATTCTTGTTCTTTTCCTTTGATTTTGTCACCCAATCTTGGTACAACTGCTCCTTCGCAATTACTGTAAAAACAGTTGAAATTAGTTTAAACATTTACTTGTTTGCAAAACACATTTTTTTAAAATGTTAATTGACTTGACTCTTGTCAAACATATTCTAAAATGTATAGCCTCGTATGAATGTCTCAGATATTTTGCTATAAATAGGCAATACAGATTTAGATAGAACTTAATATTATTGAACTGTTAATAAACTGCTATAATTTATAAATAAAACTTACCATTTGTTTGGCTGTACATTGGATATGATGTATAAATGTCCTGATGTCGTTTCGGTGTCATTTATTACAGACGAAGTGCTAGGACATACGCATTTGCATCTGTTGTTTTCGTAAGACTGAGCCTGTGAACAAATAAAAATAATTATAGATAAAAACTGATAGCATGTTTTATGAAAAAATGATTTAATACCGAACCTGAACTAATGATATTTGTAAAATAATAAAGAAGCTAGCCGCTATTGCAGTATAAACAGATTTCATGGTTATTTCGTGAAAATAACCTTTCTACATCACAAGAACGAAGAAAGAGGGAGAGATTGTAGATTATAGACTTTCAACATCACAAAAACGAAAGTTATCTTTGCGTACTAAGAGAAACGTCAAAATTTGACAGCACAAAAAGTGACAAGTAGAGGAAAATATTTAAAAAGAATGTCTAGTTTGGTAACACTGTTTATTACTGTTCCTCCATGATTAAGAAGGAGAAAAGAAGACGGCAATAACCATAGCTTGTAGAAAAAATAGAACTTTATTGTTATTTAAATTAAATAATATCATAAAAAAATAATTAAAAGAGTTATAAAAGGCAAACCAATTTAAAATGCAATAAGATATAACTTGACGCTTATCAGTTACCGACTATTGTGTATAAAATATTTACAATGATTAAATGAATTTGTGAATTATATTATCAGCTAAAAGTTGCTTGATCTGGATCTATTTCATACGTTTATAAAGTATTACAAACTGAACGATATAAAACAATTATCTATTCGATTGTTTACTTGGCTACACGTCATAGCGGCTAAGGATTTGTAAACAAGATATAAAATGCAGGAAATGGGTGATGCAGCGAATAAAGTTGCCTTGATTACGGGAATTACTGGGCAAGTAAGTAAACTATAATGCAATAATTATTATTCTAGTCTTCTTAATACCGATCGCCGGTTTCGCGAAACATACTGAAAAATGGTGACGTTTACGAAGTTTGACAGCTCAAGCTGACACACCGCAAGGCGTATAGAATATTTGTTACACAAAAACAAATATTCGAATTTTCACCTTTGACTATAGATTCTATAGATATACATACAGTATGTAAACGCGTAAGGTGCACATAGGGAAATTAGCATTGGGAAAAAATGAATGGATCAGAGTTAGCCTTGACTGCATTAATTGTTATTTCTATTGCGTTACTATGGTAATCTTGAAAAACTTGAAATATTGTTATTCGTTTTGACAGATAATATTCTTTTGCAAAATGAATGTGTATACGACCGAAGAAAAAAATCAAATAATTACATGGAATTTAAGTGGAAATAGTCTCAGGCGTACGTTAGAACTATTTAGTGTATTATATCCTGCTAGACCGATTACCACTATAAAAAATATATTAAAGAAGTTTAAGCGGACAGGCTGTGTGAACAGTACCTGCAAAAGAAAAAAAGTTGCCAGAAATTAGATTCAACGGGACAGGAACAAGGAGATTGACATCATAGCCGCAGTTGAAACAAATCCATCCTCAAGTACACGACAGATTGCTAAAGATTATGGCACGAGTCATACGTTTGTGCATCGTGTTTAAAAAAAAAAACAAATATTTTTCCTACAAGTATTGAAAAATACAAGAAATATTTCCAGAAGATGTTGCAAATAGAAATACTTTTTGTGAACTAATGATGGAAAAATGCAACGAGAAATCTAATTTTGTAAAGAACATTTGTTTCACCGATGAGTCGACATTTACAATAAATGGTGCTCCAAATAAGCAAACATGTCGTAGTTGGTGTAAACAAAATCCCCATATTGCGATCCCACTTCATACACAGTGTCCTCAGAAGGTAAATGTTTGGGTTGGTATGTTGGGTAGCAATAATATAATTGGACTTTTTTTTATAAATGGGACATTAAATGCCCAAAAATACTACTATGTTGCGAGATCAAATATCTCCGGCTATTCGTGCTGTAGCTGAAGATTTTGGATTGGTGATTTACCAACATGACGGAGCACCAGCGCATAACGCCATGGCAGTTAGACGATGTTTGAATGAAATGTTTCCAAACAGATGAATAGGACGTGATGGAGCAATTCATTGGCCAGCGCGCTCCCCTGATTTGTCACCTAACGATTTTTATCTGTGGAGCTCCTTAAAATCAAAAGTTTTTACTGTGCAAAGACATCTTAATTTAGATTCTGTGCGAGATAAAATAGTGGAAATGTGTTTCAAAATTTCACCACAAACTTTGCAAAACGTACAACGCCAATTTTATGAACGTTTAGGACATTGTTTGGCCGTAGGCGGAACAAATTTTGAACATTTATTATAAATATATTGTTTTAGTTACTTTTTTTGTTCTATTTTTGTAAAAAAATAAATAAAAATAATTCATCTTTAAAGTTCAATTCCAGAATTGATTGAATAAAGACGAAACGTTGCAATCAATGAGTGTTTAAATTGATTTATTTTTATTCCAATTACCCGTGAAACTGTTTTCTAATAAAAATAATGATTTTTAAAAGCATTTTAATAGTAAAAGAAGTCAAGTAAAATAAAAATAAATCAAATCTTTGATTAACGTCTGATTAGTACTCTTCATAAATTGAAAAATAAATCAAAATAAAATAGAAATCCTCAAGATTACCATAGTAACGCAATAGAAATAACAATTATTGCAGTCAAGGCTAACTCTGATCCATTCGTTTTTTTCCAATGCTAATTTCCCTATGTGCACCTTACGCGTTTACATACTGTATATAGATTCTCACGAAATTTGAGTTTTTTGATTTACAAGAACACAAATAAAAAAATAAAACCATTAAAAAATATGAGTTTTGCAGCAGTACAAATTATAAAATAATTAAATCACGCTGAAATATTAAGTAACCCGATAAGTAAATTCGCATATTTTTTTAAAGGATGGATCATATTTGGCAGAATTTCTTCTATCTAAAGGATATGAAGTACACGGAATAGTTAGAAGATCGAGCAGTTTTAATACGGGTCGAATCGAACATTTATATGCAGATCCAAAAACACATAAAATGGGGCGTATGAAACTACATTATGGGGATTTAACGGATAGTAGTTCATTAGTAAAAATTATTACAATGATTAAACCGAAAGAAATATATAACTTAGCAGCACAGAGTCACGTGAAAATTTCATTCGATTTGAGCGAATATACAGCAGAAGTCGATGGAGTTGGAACTCTTCGACTTTTAGATGCGATCAAGACGTGTGGTCTCGAACGGCAGATTAAATTTTATCAAGCGTCAACATCGGAATTATATGGAAAAGTTGTCGAAACACCACAAACAGAAAAAACACCGTTTTATCCGCGTTCTCCATATGGTAAATTCTAAATTTTGTTGTAGTCGACATTAGGGGCCATCCATAAATTACGTCAAACGTTAAGAGGGGGGGGGGGGTCGACGAAATGTAACATTGTATGACAAAAGGCAGAGGGGAGGGGGGTCATAAGCCTCGTGGCGTCACATGCCAAAATCTAAAGTATTAAAACAAAACTTTAGGCTTTATAAGGTTTGTGTTATATAATTTTGGAACTGCTGTTTTCATTTATTCAGTTGTAGGTGTAAAATTGCAAAATATGTGAGGGGGGTGCCACAAATTTATTAAATACAAATAAATACAACATTTTCAAAATGTGACTACCTTTGACATGGACGTGGGAAGGACAAAAAATCATGAAATTCGTGTGACGTAATTTATAGATGGCCCATTACCGTTTTACAAAAATTTGTTATAGAATATGTAATTTTTATTATAGACAATTGGAAATAATTTATCTAAGGTAACTTAATATGTATATATACCGGGTGTCTCAGAAATCGCGCACCCAATTGTTGGGATCGAAAGAGACAAATATTCTGAGCCCAAAAATCCATGTTTGGAATTTTTTGATAACGTAGTTAATTAGTAATTAATTAATGGAAGTGACCAATCAGGAGCGCGCTACAGAAGAATAAAAAGTGAGTCGAAATAATGGCAACAATTAGGATGAAAAAAAGTCAATAAACAAGGAAAACGGAAGAATAAAAATACAGAAGTTTCTTGAGAAAAATAAATCAGCCGACGACACGCTCTCGGTTTGTCTGAGTCCATTATTTTTTTATTGTAATAATTATTATCTATTATTTTATTAATTAACCAAAATAAGTCAGACAACGACACTATCTCGGTTCGTCTGAGTCCATCGGTTTTTTATTTTAATAATAATAATTATTATTTTAGTAATTAACCGAAATAAATCAGCCGACGACACTCTTCGGTAGTGCGCTCGTGATTGGTCACTTTCATTAATTAATTACTAATTAACTAGGTTATCAAAAAATTCTAAACATGGATTTTTGGGCTCAGAATATTTTTCTCTTTCGATCCCAACAATTGGGTGCGCGATTTCTGAGACACCCGGTATAAAAAACCGGTGAAGTGCGAGTCGAGTTCCGTTTCAGTGAGAACTTTAAGACTTCGGATTTTCGTTTAGATTTTTCTGTAAACTACAAGTGATCTATGTCCCCTATTTTCTAAAAATTTTAGGCTCAGTAATATCGAAAGTGGGGAGAATGCTCGATTTTGATATAATTGTCTTTGAAATCTTTTAAACTACGTATTTTAAAATTATAAAAAAAGATATAGCTGTATTTCTCATAACGAGCCTTTTTATTTGCTACGTCACTTAAAAACACATTTTTTCTTTATTTTCTAATTTGCCCATCAAAATTAGTCTCCAAAATCGGAACTCGTTTATTTACGTTATACGTCCGTGATTGAGTCATCTAACTCTATCGTATGTACCAAACTGCAACTATTTTCGTCCAGTAGATTCGGAGAAAATAAGCTGTGATAAACGGGCAGACAGACAAACAGACATGAGAGTGGTTCGTTTTTTCATCAAATGTAATAATAATAATAAAATAATATAGCCCATCACATCCCACTAATGGACAAAAGCTCTCCCATTTCTGACCTTTTGTAATTTTGCCAAAATCAGATAAACACGGATAAAATTGTTCAGAATTTCTCTTAAACAAACTGAACAACGCTGTGATAATGATTTTATTCGGAGAGAGAGAGAGAGAGAGATTGTAGTTTATAGACGCTCGACAGCTGAGGTCATCAGCGTTTAACACTTTAATTTTAATTAATTTATTTCAGCTTGCGCAAAATTGTACGCTTATTGGATCGTAGTAAATTATAGGGAAGCTTATAACATGTTTGCTTGCAATGGTATATTATTTAACCATGAAAGTCCCAGAAGAGGTGAAAATTTCGTTACGCGGAAAATTACAAGATCAGTTGCAAAAATATCTTTGGGGCAATTGGACTGTGTCGAATTAGGAAATTTGGATTCGAAAAGAGATTGGGGACATGCCAAAGATTATGTCGAAGTAGGTTACAATTGCGAATAGTTTTTTTAACGATGAATTTAGACTTTGGATACTTAATTATAATAATTTGTATAGGCCATGTGGTTAATGCTGCAACAGGACAAACCTGAAGATTTTGTTATTGCAACCGGGGAAAACCATAGTGTACGTGAATTTGTCGAATTATCTTTTAAGCATATCGGTAAGGAAATAATTTGGAATGGCAAAGGTCTATCGGAAGTTGGAATGGAAAAAGATACCGGGATAGTCCGAGTTAAAGTTAACTCGAAATATTTTAGACCTACGGAAGTGGTATGTAGAATTAATATTAAATTCAATTATAGATCTACTTAGTTAGAAGCGTGCCATTAGATGTTTTACATCGAAAAATTCAAATATTAATAATGTTTTTTCAGGACTTACTACTGGGAGATTCTACGAAAGCAAAAGAAAAATTTGGCTGGAAACCAAAAGTGGATTTTCACGAGCTTGTTAAAGATATGGTTGAATCGGATATTCAGCTGATGAAAAAGAATCCATCTGCATAATTTTTTTTATAAATTGGCATTTTTTTCAGTTCATGGTGCAAACACATTCCTAAATATATTTAAGATAAATTTTGTACGTGAACGTATTATACGTTAAGATTATGTATAAATATTGTTTAATACCTATTTAATAAAAATTCTTTAAATTATACTTGTTTTTTAAATAATAATATGATGTAGACACCAGTGCCGGATTAAAGTGTTGTAAACATTCATTGTTACATTGCTAAATTAGAAAAATTTATTTTTTATCCACTGTCACCGCCGGGCTTCAACCCGAATCTTTCCACTTTCGCGGCAATATGAGTTAATCAGTTACTCTACGGTGTGATATCTTAACAGTTAATTCTTCATAATAAAGCAAATGTAACATTATATTCACTACATGCGAGAGTTGATATTTCGTTAGGTATCTCTAGACACGAATCATCACAGTAGCGAGAGTATGAATGAATCAAGTAAATTTACGGTGACAGTGGATAAAAAATATTTTTTTCTAATTTAGCAATGTAACAATGAATGTTTACAACAATTATATAGCTCGTTCTGAAGCTTTACAGAATTAACATATTCTTACATTGATTAAAGTGTGTTTGTGCTATAGAAACATGTTGAGAATAACTGGTTTAAGACGTTGAGTAGATTGTTTGTTGTTTTTTAACGGAAACTCGTGTAAATTTGAATGTAGTTTTAATGAAAAAAGAAATAACATTACACATATTTTTATGTGTATACAACTGTTTGTGCTTTTTCGGAGAAACGTAATAAATTTTCACCCTTAGTTTTAGGAATTAGTTCTTGATAGGACATATTTACAGTGAAACTTTTAATTATGGAATAATTATAGTGCAGTCAATTCGTCATTCGATCATGCATTTGTTTTTTTAGAATCGTGGGGAGTCGATAGTAAGTTTAAAACTGTTTTCGGGACTAATCCTATTCGGCTCCTATTTTGAAGAAAATAGTCAAAACAAATTTTGCGTAAAACTTATGTTAATTTTCTCGTTTTTATCTGATTTTAAATCGTTTATTTAAATCAAATAAATTTTAAAATTTGGCTAAATGTCATATGGGAAGAATGGTATATATTTTTAGTTTATTTCAAAGATTAAACAAGATTTTTCACGGAAATTAGAGATTTCCGGAACGTGAGTATGCGCATTTTACATGCACACACACATCCAACTTTTGGAATGCGGGTGAAAAAGGGATCATATTGAACAGCTGGTACTCAGTAACTTTAAACTGTCTATAATACCCTGTATAAAGAACATACGCGTTAAGGCTGTCGGAACGCTCTGAATTGAAGCCAAAAATAGAGTTTCGGCTGTCAACTGATTGTAGACTTATTCGTCAACATTTTGCAAAAATTCTTTCCCTATAAGGAAGATAAAGGACAAATCTAGGTCTCTAATGGACTACTTTTGTAATTTTTGTACGATTTACTAGAAAAAAGTTGGCATTAATTGTACTACAAAAACACACGTTTTCAATGGCACACTACGACCTTATTCGTACTTATTTCACAAAACTGTTCCATCATAAACCTAAAGTGATTCTTCCTTTTTCGGAAAAGTGTTTTAAATATTCAAAATATTTCCAAAAATTAGAGTAATCAATTGACAGCGGCACCCTTGCAATAATATTTTTTGGCCTCGTAGTTGGCACCAGCCAAAAATTGAAACGTGCGTATGATTTGAGCGAGACAGAGCTAAAGAAGGCCACACCCACAATATGTTTTTTGCCTACCTCACCCCTTACCGCTGGGTCTCAGCACAAACAAAATTCAGAGCGTTCCGACAGCCTTAAATAGAAATAATTACTGTATACGTCGGTTTGTACATCAAAAATAAGCCGCCTGTAAAAACAAAATGACTGTCACTTCAATCCGTAGAACAAAATGACGAATGTTGTAATAAATACTCGTAAATACTAAATTTCTTTCATATAGCAGGGAAGGCTTTTACTAAACGCGATGCAAGGTGTAAGACTTGTCCGTTATAATACTTATTTTACGAGAGAACGTAATTTAAAGTCGTCAATAATAATAACGTTAGACAAATGAACGCCTTGTCGCACGTCGTTCACTGGTTTATGTTTTACGGTTATGACGTCATAACACCATTATTATGTCACAACTGTAGGAATATAAAATGAAGAAGTCCATAAATGAACACATATTCAATTATTAAATAAAGTATATTCAATTCAGCAATACAATCAATGTGAACTCTATTCCGTCTTGACACAGAATGCTACCGCATCCGCTCACAATCTTTATAATATCAATTTACGCAGCTTACATAACATAAAACATTACGTAATTCATAGTACAATACTGGTCAACATTCGTTTAAATAATTAAATATATTTCTACAGAACAGAATGTCAAAAGTTATTGTTTCAAATAAACACGTAATTTTAATTTAAAAATTATGATTTTCTTCTGCTTCGCATCCTTATCATGCGTGAAAAGAGAATTAAGTTTAAGTTTTAAAAAGTGTAGAAAAGAACGGGAAGTGATAGATGGAAAATAGTAATGGTGCGAATAGCGTCTGTTATGACACAATGCCGAGAATCGGACGTTAAACGTTAGTGATGTAAAATTTTTAATTATCGGTTATTTATGATAGTAACCGTTTATGCAGGATTATTAGCCAGTTAATTAACCGACGTGCAGTACAAATCGGAGCTCAGCTAGGGGCTTGGCTCTACTGGAGATCTCATAACTTTTTAACAGTGAAAGCGTTATGAACTTGTGAGTCTTGGTAACCAACTTTACATGAAATGTTTTTGGTGGGATTTCATTTCTTTTTGGCAGACGTCCTAGATTTTTTTTCGCTATTTTTCAGCATCAATGAAGATTTGTGGACCACTTCTGTACATAGGTATTCCTTTATGTACAGATATGCACCCCCTGTACGAGGGGTTGGAGGGGGAAAGTTTCCGATTTCTTTTTTTTTTTCGTTGTTTATATGACAATCTTAGCTTACATACCAAATTGCAGCCTTCTACGATTTCAGGAAGTACTCTAGAGGTTCTGATGATCCGTAGTAAGTCAGTGACGAAATCGATGTATTTCAGATGTCAATAAATCTTTAAGCATAAAAACTAGATAATTGATACTTGGCTTGTTTGATAAGTCTGCTAAGGACATCTTATCCTGAAAATTTCAGCTTTCTAGCATTATCCAGACCGAAGCTATGACGGTTCGAAAATACGACGAACGCTTCCAGAAAAGGTAGGTATAGTGTCCCTCTTCCTTTTGCTTCTTAGTCGAGTAAAATGACTGCGTTGTAACAAAAACGCTAATTGTAATTTAGCGGGATGGGGGTCCCGATTTCAGGACCGTCCCTGGATCCTTTCCCACAAAGTAGAAAAGCAATCCTTGACTGGCAAAATAATAAAAAAGCGGTATATAAACAGAAGCAGTGCTTGTTTGTGTATAGTATGGTTCAGTTATACACGTTGAGCTGAATCAAGATCGGTAACATCAACACCACTAAACGAGCTATAAAGCTTCTTAAAACGACGACACAGATCGTAATTCATTCCTTTAAATCTTCTTTTCAACTGACTGCGCGGTCTTCACGACTTCACTACCTATGTGTCGATGTCATTTCACACGTATGAGCCGCTGGTTCTACGACAGTCGTTCAACAAACTCTTTTTAGAGTTCCGTATCTCAAAACGAAAAACGGAATCCTTAAGGAATAAGGAGCGTCTATAAACCACGTAGCTCGATCAAGAGGGAGGGGGGATCAGTTCGAAAGCTACACTGAGCTACGTAGGGTAGGGGGGAGTTGGAGTCAAACAACGCAATTTTATTCATGTATTTTATTTGGCACAATAAAAATAATTTGCAGAATAAGTTGAATATTTATTTTCAAACATTGGTTATTTTTATATCTTAATATCTACATATAACCAATATCAGTCTTGTTAATTTTTAGCCAATATTTTTTAATAGTTTGTTAACAACAAACACAAAATGTCTTCTGGACTTGTTAATAAAAAACTGTTCCATCCGGGGGGTCATAGGAAAGGCTACTTTAGGCTACATGAAGGGAGGGAGGGGGGTTCCAGAGAGACTGAAATTGGGCCACGTGGTTTATGGAGGCTCCTTTATAGGATCACTTCGTTGTCCGTCTGTGTATTTGTCAAGACCCTTTTTCTCAGGAACGCGTGAAGGTATCAAGTAGAAATTAATATCAAATTCTCGGGTCTGCAATCCCTTGGAGTTGTGAAAAAATCAACCTTTAGTCAACGCAATCATAAGATACGGCCAGGGCCGGATTTACCCTAAGGGCCCCCTAGGGCACCGTGAAAGATGCGGCTCCATTACCTAAAGTGGTATACAATTTTCAAATATATAACATGGTTCATTTATAGTCGAAAATCTTTTTATTGTAAACGGGATAATTACACAAATTCCTTTTCGTATTAAAAATCATAAAATGACAAAAAAACCGATTGCTCATAAGTTATGAGATAATATACATCTTTTCAGAGGCAAACGCGTCTGACTTTTCGATTTGCAAAATGGACAATTTGTGCATTTTGCACCACGCAATTTAAACTAAAATAATGATCATATTTAAAACGAATTGTGATCGAGCCAAAAACTTTTAAAAATTGTGAATAACAAGATACTTATTCTCTTTACTTAAAATTTGTGTAAAATTCTACTACCTATAATTTTTTTTTGCACAATTTTTGTAAATAAAACTGCAATGTTTATAATTTTACACACATTCTTAATAAAGAGAAAAAGTATTGTATTTATCCATATTAAATGGTAAAAGCTCCGTAATTTATTCTTTTACATTAGTAATTAAAACATCCGTATTGTTGAAACAGCCCTCGTAGATGAGAGTTAGAAAGCATCACAGGGGCGGTCTACATAAATACAAGCGATGTGATGTTTTCTTTAGAGATTTTAATGTGGCTACTGAACACCAACACTCAAACAGTACGTCTTTTCTGGAACACGCCATCGTTAGTGCAACTCAAAAAGACTTGAACATAAAATAATACACATTCATACACAAAACTATTTATTTATTTATTTATAACTTCACCTACAGAAAAACACATAAGATATAACAGTTCGTTTTATTACCGTGAATGTTAACTGTTTTTATATAATATACTAAACTTTTGAGCATTCACTCATTAATTAAAAAATCGGTCAAATGCGAGCCGTGAGAACTTTAAGACGTGGGATTTTCATTTAGGTTTTCCTGTACACCGTGAGTGAGACCCTATCAGCGTTGCGAGATTTTTTTTTGCCAAGTCAGGATTTTGGAACTTTTTGATTGAAAAAAGCGGGATTCTTTCGTCGAAAGCGGGACATAGTAAAAACACGTATATAATCAGGAGTTTTTAAATATTTATCTTTTTATATGAGTTCAAATTACGTTTACGTGACAATAGATAGCAAAAATAGCCATAGAAAATGTATTTTAATAAAAATATGGTATTTAATTCAGATTTACCCTATCGTTAAATAGTTGAGTCTTATTCGTCTTCTGAATAAAAAAGAACAAATCAAAATCAAAAAAGTTTTATTCATTAGAAAAATGTGGCGTTTCAAACAATAGTCTGAGGAGTGAGTGTTACAAATTGCAACTTACAATAGGAGAATAATTATTTACGCATGGTCGAGTTATCCCCGAAAAGCGGGACATTTAATTTTGATTTAAAAATCGGGACGTCCCGCCAAAATCGGGACGTCTGGTAACGCTGGACCCTATATTCCCTATTTTGAGAGATAAGCGAGGTATATGCTTGATTTCCGTATATTTTAATCTATTTTAAGCTATGCATTTTAAAATTATTTTTATTATTTTTTATTATATATTTGTATTTATCATTACGAGCCCTTTCATTTGATACGTTACATGATGCACTTGAAAAAAAATATTTAATTTTCTAATTTGGCACCCAAAACTAACCCCCAAAATCGGAATTCGTTTATTTACGCTATAAGTTCGTGATTGGGCCATCTAACTCTATATATGTATACTACATTTCAACTTTTTTCATCCAGTAGATTTAGAGAAAATAGGCTGTGACAGACGGACAGACATGGGATCTTACAATGCTTCCGTTTTTTCATCAAATGTGCGGAGCCTTAAAAAGCGTTACTGAACCTAAACCGGTAAAGATGGTTGCTCCTATCTTACGGAAGGCGGCCCTCCTCCCACGGGTCGACTATTTTGCAATTTTGAGTTTAAAACCGGTTCATGGCACGATCGTTCTTTTCGTACGCTAGAATGGGGAACAGTACATGGGTCGACAGAAATAAGACTGATTTGAAACTAGGTTGAGAAGCAATTTCAGTTGCATGGTTGCATACTGTAGCGAAATTTGTCCACTGTGTAAGGTAGGAGCAACCATTTTTACCAATTCAGATTCGGTCGCGATCGTGTGCGAAAAAAGAACCTCAATCGATAGCAAATCGGTTGCACAATAGTCGCATCGTGAACCGGTTTGAAACTCAAATTGCAAAACAGTGTGCAGAGGGCGTAAGTCAACTAAGTGTAAAGTTGCCTAGATCGGGTAAAGTCGAATCGAAAAGCAATAGAAAATGTTTCTTTTTATTATTAGCGGGCTTGCAAATGCAAGTGAAGACTCGTAGTAATAGTAAAATAATCAAACGAAACTTCTGTTTTCAAAATCTTTTATAGACCGCAATATGTTTAATAGTTGGTTAGAAGTCTGTGGGTGGTCTTTACCTTCAATTAATTAAAAATATAATCATGTTTTTGCAGTCGATTCGGACTTTTTTTTTAAAATGAATGACACTGATTTTAACGTATAGTAGGTACAAAAATGGTTGCTTTTTATGCAAAACATGGGTTATGGCGATGTGACATGATGTTGAAAATGAGAACAATGAATTTTAACAGTCACATGAGCCATAATATCATCATGCACGAGATAGTATTTCTTATACGTACCGCGTATAAAATAGCTGATTTTCACATAATTTTCAAAAATTTGGACAATTCAACTTTGAACAAGTTCACTTCTAACTGGATTATGCGTAGACATCGCAGTTTATAATGGAGTTCATATTCCACAAAAAAACGAATTACTTATTTCTTATTATTTATAGTGTGGTAGATGGTTAAGAAATGTATCAAAAGCATAATACAATAACGTGACAACAGACATGCATATTAAAAATTAGTTTTTAATCACGCCAAAGAAGTAGATGAGACGATCTCAATGGTCCACGAATTTATCCGTGATCGCAGAACAAATTGGCAGAAAAATAAACAGAATTGTCAAATGGTCGAAAAAAACAAGACATTAAACGCTTCTTTGCTCGGTCAATAATTTGACTGCTCGTTAGAAATTTACTTCGCCATGAACTGTTTGTTGCATGAAGTATGCTTTGTTTTATTCTTTTATTTTAAACACACAAATAGTGTACTTCACACCTAATTAAATTAAAATAATGTGACTTGATGGTGGTCCTTCCGTTACTCTCTTCATTTATATCCATATAATAATCAAAACTATTATTAATAGCGTTTTGTAAGCGCATTTAGAAATGACAAGCTTTACAAATTTTATGTTTTTGTTTTCAAATAAAATATTTACTAATGTGCAAATATGTGCAGAATGAATTATTATTCTAGAATTAATCTAGACGAAATCTGTGTACACGTGTATACTGGATGTAAGATGTGTAATATAATTTCAAAAACGCGCATCAATATCTGCATTTATTTATTGTAGATTATAGACACTCGACAACTTACATCATTAGCGTCTTAATTACAGCAAATAACATAATCAAAGGTTAAACGACATTACAAAACATCCATAAGCAGAGGCAGGATTTCTATTGGCTGAGAAACGTTAAAGGAGGCATTTTGCGTAAAAAATAGGAACTAAAAACTTTAAAATATGTGAATAAAATCATTTGAAAATAGATGGTGTTGAAAATACATGAGTCCAATTGTATTTGTTGTAAATTTAAATACATTTATAATTCCTATTACATGAGTAGGTACCTCCTGGAAATGTCGAATTGATTGAAATTAATAAATCGATGTTATTTCAGGTTAATAAGAGTAGTCAATCAGTTAGATTTTTCATTTGATTTTGAAAGTATAGATGTGAAAAACATTATTATATTATTAAATTGGCAATAATCACTTTAGACCAAAACTGGACAGGGGGAAGCAATGTTGTTCAAATAATAGAGAAAAAAATTATAATGAGCCTCACCCTCATAAGCTCACATAAGAAGTTTAACTTCTTTAGTTTTTAATATTATTGCCATGTTTTATTTTTTTATGTGAAACTAATTAATAATATTTACACATACTTAGCAACACGCCACAAACTTCTGTCATTGTCAGTTTCATTTAATTTAAGGAGATAAACTAACTTCCCCTTTATGTGGCAGTTCTAGTTCCCCTCGATTTCTTACTTTTTTCAAATAGATACGTCGCTAAAAAAGTTAAACGTAAAAAAATCTTAAATAAATAATATTCAATCGTTTTTACATAAACGACATTACGATTAACCAAACCAGTCCCAATTTTCGGTTACATTTTGTACATTAAAACAATTTGTTTGTTTTGTATGGCGATGACAAATTCATTTACACGTTGTTCTGTTAACATCTTTGATCACAAAAACACATAAAAATACGAAATAGCTCTAATATTTCAAGAGATTGTTAAAAATTCTCTATCCGCGAAGACCACACACAGTAAAACATTTGTGGAAATATTTAAATGCTGACAGTGACAACGCAATGCTAACGTTCATTCATCTGCTTAATAAATAGATGCTGGGTTGCAGAAAGGACTATCGAATAATTTGTTTGACAATGACTATAGATAGCAGACCGATACTCAGAAAGGTGATTGGGCTTTTAACCGGTCATGCTTTCTTGAGAAAACACCTACATGTGATGGGGATACATTATGAATCAACACTATGTAGATTTTGCAAAATGGAGGATGAAACAGCCACCCATATCGTGTTCGAATGTGAGGCTTTAACTTACAGGAGAACAACCATCTTTGGTTACATCGAAGAGGATGGAATAGTTCCACAGGATAATCTAGTAGCAAATCTTCTGGAGCTCATAAGAAGATCCAGATTATTTGATGACTAGATCCAGTCAAAGGGGAAGCACAAAAATTCTTTCAGGATGTGGTGCATTTGGGCCAAGAGACCACCTCATTCTGTTTTAATGTTTAATCTTTTTAATGACCATAGATTGTGAACACACATATTTCTCCATAAGAAAAGCATTGCGGAATTTTAGTTCGATTCTGTTTGAAAAATAAATGATCGATTGAAATGATATTTGTTTTAAACTGCGTATACATGTATTTAACATAGTTTTTTGCATAATTTTTACTTCGAAACGACATTTTTTTACGCATTTTAATGAAAATTTGACATGACAAACGAGATTTTTCTGTGTAGATCAAGCATTTGTTTTTGTGTGAATACAATCTAATGTTGTACATGACAGGAAGTTTGAATATGACATTAGACTACTCTTGCATGTATGAAAACTGTAATTATATTATCACAATCTACGGTTATTGTCAAATCCAATTTTTTGACAATATCTTGTGAAACACAGCAAGAGTAGTGCAAACTTTTTCTAGTTGCGAGCCTTAAAATCATACGCGATCAGCAACCCTCAACGAAAATAATTGATTGTGACGACCGCTTGTCAGCCGTAAGAACTTTAAAAACGCCATTTTTAATATGTTTTTATTAGTTTCACCTGTTTGTTTGTTTGTTTGAAATGGAATCTTTGAACGTGAAATTCACCTACTTCAAAATGTCAGATTAAATTGAAACTTTGCACACTTATCAAGCACCGATGACAATACAATAATTTAATAAGTTTGTCTCATTATCCTGACCAAGACCTTCAGGATAAAAAAAAACTTGAAAAATTACAGCAAGCAAGCTAACACGTTGTAGGTACGTTGAGTTGCCTACGTCAGAGTCAAATGCAATATTGTTTTTTTGTCTTATAATTAAAATTAGAGTTTAAAAAAACGAAAACAACACGTTTTACTGTAAAAAGCGTGGAGTGTATCGGTAAAAAATTTTTCATTTAAATGTAGAGCTATTATGAAAATTCAAGTAGATACAGACCCCTCTTTTCCACTGGGCAAGTTCTAGACTTATGAAAAATACTTTTTAAAAGTATTTAAATAGAAATACAAATACTTTGACTTCATTGAGTATTTAAATACAAATACTTTTGTTCCTAGAGTATTTGAAATACAAATACAAATACTTTTGGGTCATCTCTATGAAAATATTTTTGAGCAATAATTATTTATTATATAAGCGAGTGCGAAAGCTCAACTAATTAAAAAAGTATTCTTAGGCAAGTAGATATATACTTGTAAAAAATACTTTCTTTTAAGTATTTAAATACAAATACAAATACTCGCTTGGCTAAATAAGTATTTGAAAAAGTATTTGCAAAATCAAATAAAATACCAAAAAATTTGTATTTGAAATACAAATACAAATACTTTTATTGAAAGTATTTAAAATACAAATACTAGAAAAGTAGGTATTTGTATTTTGAAATACTTTTACTCAAATACTTCACAAGTCTGGCAAGTTCCCAGGGCCTCGCGATAGATGGGGCCCCTTAATTCCTGCCAGATCAGCATTCGATAACCGATACTGCCGACATATATATCAATATATTTACTAATAATGCATTAACGTGCTTATAAAGAAATAAAAATAACGGTTGAATACATCTTGAATTACGTTTTGCCCGTTTTAATAAAATAGTAGGTACTCTGGAATAGTTACAGAGAGTTATAGGAGTGTCCAGGGCCTCCAGTAGGTTAAAGACGACCCTGAGTAGATAGCACCCCACGCTTTTTACAGTAAAGCAAATTTTGTTGTCAAATTATTTTGTGCTATTCCATAGAAGCGTGTTCTTTTAGTTTTTTTCTAAACTCTAATTTTATTTGTGACTTCTTTTACGTAGCGTAATATACAAAACTAAAAAATAAACTGTGGCATAACGGGCCTATTAAACAATAATGATTATTTTAACATATGTTAAAAACAAAATAATATTAAATTTCTCTGGAGCCATAAAACATAATATGATATAATAACTGTGACAAAATGTAAACAGGCAACCGCTGTGGTCTGGGCAATAAAACTGTAACACAGAGTATTTGAAAAACCGCTTTCGCTCGTTAAATTTGCTACTGAATAAACATTTTGTTCTCTCTAAATGTTTTTGAACACATCACAGAAGATCAGAGACGCTCTGCCATTGGATAGATCTGTGTTTGTCAGCCATTGAACAGTTATGGTTCAACTTGAATTATGACTATTTACTTGTGGTTTTATGGTGTTGTTTTTAAAGTAAAATATTTGTGATGTATTGATGTATGAAAACCAACAGGATGTAATGTAATGGCTTAATCCGTGTCTTTTAAGTTGACTGCATGGCCTTGACGAGAACTCTCAAAATTAGATAGCAGTCTGTTTTTATATTCGGTAAAAAAGTTAAAAATAAAAAATCATAAAAAATAAAAGTAAGACACCTTTTAAGTAAAATGTAGTAAAACGAAGAAAATTACAAAACAATCAAACAAATAAAATTATTTTTAACCGACTTCAAAAAAAGGAGGAGAGTGAGAACCTCTCCTCCTTTTTTTTGAAGTCGGTTAAAAATGATTCGGTTGTTTTTTATGTCTGTTCACCGATATTTTCGTCAATTGAAAACCGATTTGAAAAATTTCAACGCCATTTTGTTCAAAATGCTACCGGATTGGTACTATATAGTTTTTATTAAATTCGGTTCATTCGTTTTTAAGTGTCATCAAAAAAACTTATTTTTTATATGAATGCCACCTCATATTGCCAGCATTTTATTAGTGTTGACTTGACCTAAAAGCTTTTCTCGACTACTTTAAATTACGACTTTTTGAAATTATACTTGTAACTCAAAATAGATACAAAAAAATCACAGGTCGTTTCGGTGGTTAAAAATTTGAGGGTCAGTTAAGCCCTACTACCCTTCAGCCAGGTCTGTGTTTTTGTATTCGAATATATTACTAAAGAGGTATTGTACAAATTTTCAGTGCCTCAAATACCTACCCAAAAATCCCTAACAGCGCTCCTACTAATCAGTGACCATAAGTCGCAAAATACTCTGAACAGTCGCCCAATCATAAGTTTGAAAATATTCTATTGGGTATCACTTGAATTGTCACCCAAATTTAAATTAAGGAGCGTACGCATAAAGAAAAATCGCCCAATCTGGGAACACTGGTTTCGACATCTATTATTGAATCACCTATATACATTTACTTCTACGATTTTGAAAACGAAAGAAAATAACGATATTTTAGCGAATACCTGTAAGAGGGCTGGGTCCTATATTCCCGTATGTTATTGTTAGATCTTCATTTGTTTATTCGGGATAACTCAACACAAATCAGACGCTTGCATTTGTCTAGGCAAAGTGGGGGAGATATAAATGTTGTACACCACGACGCGTGGGCCACGTGATTTGAGTCTTAAAAACTTTAATTTAGTTTCATCGAAAACCGTCTTCGAAATCGTCACGGTTTAATTGAATTGAACTTTGGTGTGCCATGATTATGGAAGAACCAATATTTTAGTGAAAGCCTACGCATAAAAACAATAAAGTGTATAAATCCAATTGTTGAAACAATAATGAAAATTATTTTAATCTTTATTATTATACATCCACGTAGTGTTTGTTTTATTTTAATTTAAATTATATACATAAACAATTTATACGTTATTCAATTGTTCCTTATAATCATAAATTATTCTGCTGTATAAACAATTTTATTGCAGTTTGCTTCAATAGACATTTGAACACAAAAACGTTTGTCAATTAACTATTTGAACAGGTTGGATTCATATTTGAATTAATACTAGTTTTTATGTCATTTAACATAGCTGTTTTGAAAATTGTGACGTGAGTTAACAATTGAAAAATTTAGTTTTAAATCAATCGATATCAAAATAATTTCTGTGATAATGATACCATCTGGAGT
This sequence comes from Venustoraphidia nigricollis, assembly GCA_034508555.1. Taxonomy (NCBI): domain Eukaryota; kingdom Metazoa; phylum Arthropoda; class Insecta; order Raphidioptera; family Raphidiidae; genus Venustoraphidia; species Venustoraphidia nigricollis. Next base: position 2,470,514 of record JAVRKA010000030.1, read on the forward strand.
GACTCTGCAACAATGGGAAAACTACTATTCGAACTTGGAACAAATGCAACAAATACAAATGGATTATTTACAAGGTTTGCATCGATACCTTCCACCTTTATATCAACGTTTCGCCACATCGAATTTGTATCATCCTCACATGTGCATGCCGTTTACGTTAAAGCCGTCGCAGCCGCGGCCGGAAAAGCCGCCATATTCTTACATTGCCTTGATTGCAATGGCAATAAGTTCATCACCACGACAAAGGCTCACTTTGAGCGGAATTTATCGATTTATCATGGATAAATTTCCGTATTATCGAGATAATAAACAGGGCTGGCAAAATTCGATTCGCCACAATTTGAGTTTGAACGACTGTTTTGTAAAAGTTGCCCGGGATAAAACAGTTAATGTTAGTGAACCTGGTGGCGGGAAAGGTAGTTATTGGATGCTGGATCCGACTGCGACCAATATGTTTGAAAAGGGGAATTACAGACGGAGAAGAACGAGGCGACAGCGGATTTCGCAAAGCAAACCTATCAATCTTATTTCACAGGTATTATTTTTCGCATTCAATCCGTATATATATTATTTCTCAAAGGTGTTTTTTGTCGGTATGAAATATCTCCCTTAATACTGTATCAAAATTAATGTTTGATACGCTTTTTTGGAGATTATTTTTCTCGCTAATGACGAAAACTAAGTTAATATCTTCAAATTAATGTTTTCAATAAAAAAATTACAGTTTAAACATTTCAACAATTTCATTACAGAAAATAACATTCAGAAAAAACAAATGTCGTTATCTGGTGACAATCTGTTTATTTTAACAGTTGTAGGTAATATTAAGTGGCGTAGTGGCGCTGAAGTCTCTGAATAGAATAGAATAAAAACAATTTCCACCCTATTATATTACGGAACTGACCACTAACGGTCCGCTAGTTATTTATTAGTGTATTTGCCATATATGGCACATACACTACTGACGACGGTCGGATGGCGCAGCCTTGTATAATAACAAAAAATAGCCGCGGCTGCTTATACAGTAGGGCCTCGATTATCCGACCCCGGATAATTCGAACGCCTTTATAATCCGAAAGAGCCCCTAGCTTGAAAATGACTTATTTATGTGGTTTTTATAGAGCAGCGAAGAAAAGCTGTCCCCTTGTCAGGTGACATAGTGATGGAAAAAGCCAAATTTTTCCATGAAAGACTTGGCATCGAAGAGTTTGTTGCTAGTAGAGGGTGGTTATACAAATTTAAAAAAAAGACATGGAATACGCCAACTAAAACGTAGTGGTGAAAATAATACTTAATGATTAAAATTTGCATTCACTTTCAATTATAAAAAGCTGTTTATTTTCACCTTTTAAAATATATACATAGGTACTATACACCGTTTAAAATATTTACATACTATAATCCGAACGCTTCTTTATTCCGAACGGGGTGAAAATTTTGAGTGTTCGGATAATCGAGGCCCTACTGTAATAAATTACCTAACATATTTAACCGGTTAAATAACGAGTAATTTATTCTTTTACATCACTAGTTTTTCTACACATATAATATTTGGTAGGGATTCCTCATCAGTTCGAAACCATACAATAATTTTATTAAGACGTTTCTTTGTTTTTTATAGGATCGAATATTTAGAATAACGACTACTTCAAGTTCAGCAAATTTTCAGCATGAATCACGAATTAATTTATCAATAAAATCAGAAGAAAAGGTGGAATTTAATGAATTAGATATTTCAAAAATTACAGTTAAATCAGAAGCTGTATCACCAGGACTGAAAACTGTGTCGAAAAATTCGTCGAAATTTACTATAGAAAATCTGATTAAAAAAACGCCGGAACCACCGAGTTTGAATATAATATAAAATATAACTTTAAAATAATTAAATGAAGAAATTTGGTGAAAAATAAAATAAATAGAAAAAAAAAATTAGTTCACTATTCTGGCTTATTTTTCACTAAATTTCAATGGTTTATAAATTTATATTTTTAATTTTTATTAACTTTGCAGTAATAACACTTTGTAATAAAATATTAATTTAAAATTGTGTATACATATTTTGTAAACTAAAAAAAACAAAATATAATATTTACAATAATAATATTACCCAAAAGTTTCCGTTAGTTACATCGCTTGACATTGCACTCAAAATACCGAATATGTAATGCTAATGACTAATTGAAGAATCTCGTTAGAGATTTTTTCTGTGCTAAATTCCGCACATGAAAAATAAATGAAAAATAAATTTCGTACTTTAAACGCAAAAACAGCCCATCCCTAGATCTCTAAGAGATTACTATACATTGATTTTGAGTCTTTCCCATATAACGCCGTGTAAATAACGTTAGTTTCCAAGTTTTATGTACGCTCTTACCAAATTTTCGTACGACATATATTTACAGTAGTATACATAGTATAAGGTACTTTGCAAAGTAAGCTAGATAGCCAAGCGGTCTAGGGCGCGTGCTTTGCTTCATAGGTTGGGTGAGCAGAGTTCGGATCCCAGGACCGCGAGTGTAAATTTTGTTTTTTTTCAACTGTTTCGTTTTTTACATGATATTTATTTACATTAGTTTCCAATTTTCTTTTATATAATAAAAATAAATTATTTTCTTGTTTTAGTAATTAGTGGTGATAAAAGTCTCGCAAATATCAACTTTTGGATGTGACATTTGTCAAGAAAAGTTTCGTCATAAATGTAGTTTGGTACGGCATACGAAAACCCATAATATCAATACAAGTGGTACTCATTTTGGGAGGTTATATTGCGTTTTGGAGGTTTTGTATTGCGTTTTGAAGATTTTATATTGCGTTTTGGGGGTTTTATATTGCATTTTGAGAGTTTTATATTGCATTTTGGAGGTTTTATATTGCATTTTGGGGGTTTTATATTGCATTTTGGGGGTTTCATATTGCATTTTGGGGGTTTTATAATGCATTTTGGGGGTTTTATATTGCATTTTGGGGGTTTTATATTGCATTTGGGGGGTTTCATATTGCATTTTGGGGATTTTATAATGCATTTTGGGGGTTTTATATTGCATTTTGGGGGTTTTAATTGCATTTTGGGGTTTTTATATTGCATTCTGGGGTTTTAATTGCATTTTGGGGGTTTTATATTGCATTTTGGGGGTTTTATATAGCATTTTGGGGGTTTTATATTGCATTTTGGGTGTTTTATATTGCATTTTGGGGGTTTTATATTGCGTTTTGGTGGTTTTGTATTGCGTTTGGGGGTTTTTCATATATACAGAATATATATTTTCAGAATTGTTGTGTTTAATTATTTTTTTATATCGTATAATTTATATAAAAGATCAAACCGGTAAGAAAAGAAAATGGCCTCTTAATTCTAAGAACGCACATATTTTTATTTTGGAGGCAAAATAAAAAAAGCCTTAGACTTTGGAAAAAGACGTGAAATCTTAAAAAAAAAACTTCGGAGAAGTAAAAATTGGTTCTGTGCTAAATTCAAAGACTTGCGGTGACTCGCTCTCAAGATTACGACTTAAACAAAAAAAAATACAGAATTTCGAGGCAGGCAAGAAATTCAAATCAAGCCTGGAAATTCTGTGCCTAAAATGTAGAAAAAAAATTAGTTCCGAGGCAGACAAGGAATTGAAATCCAACCTCGAAATTCTGTGCTCATAAACCTTCAAGAGCAAGAGCAAAAAAAAACGCACAGGAGGCGTGTGCCCAGCTCCATATTTATTTGTCAAGCTACCACTAAAAAAACGCCATCTGTGCATTTTTTTTTGCTCTTGCTCTTGAAGGTTTATGAGCACAGAATTTCGAGGTTGGATTTCAATTCCTTGTCTGCCTCGGAACTAATTTTTTTTCTACATTTTAGGCACAGAATTTCCAGGCTTGATTTGAATTTCTTGCCTGCCTCGAAATTCTGTATTTTTTTTTGTTTAAGTCGTAATCTTGAGAGCGAGTCACCGCAAGTCTTTGAATTTAGCACAGAACCAATTTTTACTTCTCCGAAGTTTTTTTTTTAAGTAAAATATACCTTTTGACACCCCATATAAAATAGCTGCTTTTAATGCGTGTATAACAGTCATAAAATGACTCATTTAACACTAGTGCGTAAAGTAGAAACAAACGAAGCCAGTCTAGCCTATTCAACAGTAATTTTCCTACACACGCAGAAAAAAACATTTTTTTTTCACTGTCACCGTCGGGGTTCAAACCCGAATCTTTCCACTTTCGCGGTGGAATATGTTAATCAGTTACTCTACGGTGCGATTTCTTAACAGTTAACGGTGACAGGAAAACATTTTTTTTCTAATTTAGCAATGTAATAATGAATGTTTACAGCAATTATATAGCTCGTTCTGAACCATTACAGAATTAACATATTTTTATATTAATAGAGGTGAATTGAACTGTCAATTTAAGATCCGTTTAGGAGCACTTTGTACGGTTAGATTTAGATTTCTTTGGAAGTTGGTTGACTACAAAAAATATAAAATAAAATAAAAAATAAAAATATAATTTTTTTCCAAAAACTAAATTCATTCTTAATAAGATTACAAAATAATCGAACTGAATTTTTAACAAATTAGGAAGGTTTTTTTTTTATTACAATAACGATATTTTTGATTTTATTTAAAATTTAAATGTTCTTAAAAAAGGTCATTTGAAAATCTAATGAAAACTAAAATGTGTTTATGTCTTTTTTTTGTCCTTAAAGAGCAATTTCCAAAATTTAATGAGACCTTTAAAAATTACCAAATAGGTATATCTACAAATACAATTAAAGGACACAATATCTGGATGTTTTTGTTAGAGTAACAAATTGTATACAGAACAGATTGCCAATAAAGTCATCTGCATTTAGTTTAGAACTGAACCAGAAATAACTCCAACCAACCCGGAAGAAACGCTTTGAACTGAAATACGTAGATGACTCGCCGTGCTGGTTTTATAAGGATTACAAAGAAAGTTGTCGCAAAACTTTTCAATGAAATAAAAATAAATAGTGATGTTTATTGTTTAATTATCGGTTATTTATAATAGTAATCTTTTTGACCGGCAATCTTTAAAACAAAATGGCGGTTCCGGTTTTTGTTTCTCAAAACAACAAAATAACAAAACAATAGAGCAGTTCTCAACAGTAAAATCGAAAAATCGAAGGAATGAATTAAATAATATATTTATAAAAAAAGGATTGCAAGATGGTATTTAGTGAGACTAGTGCGGGAAGTTGTCCATTGTTTATGAAAGCGAAGTTGAGCGCACGAACGAAGTGACTGCGCTCATTCGCTTGAGTGGGCAATGGACAATGCCGCACGAATTGCACATACTATTTTTTATTGCGAATTAATTTTAAAACTTTTGTAAATCTTTATTATCAGTATATTTTAACCTTGTTTTATAAATTAAACTATCTGTCATGTCAACCTCAATTCAGTTAATATTTCGATAGTGTTTCCAACCTTACTTTTTTTGTTTATCTGAATTTCAGTGCGCAAAGTAAAGATATGGTCAAACAATTACTTTTCAACCGTAACATAGGTTGCAAAGTTGCTATTTTTCTTCATCTGCAATAAAAAGACAAGTGTCGTCTCAAATTCTAAACATCAAAATGGTAAATTGTGAAAGAAGTACTAAAAGTGTGCTTTTTAAATATTGTATCTGCTAGATATCTTTATCTGAAACACACCTATTGCGGGAGTTATGAAGAAATTGTCCATAACTTTTAATCTGTGAAAATTAAATACTGTTTCCACGTTTAAGAGAATTTTGTTATATCCAGACGAATTTTTAATCCTCTTGTATTATTTAAAATTATTACATTTTTTCAAGCGTCTTCATTTCTTTGCAAGTCTTAGCCACAGCTTTTTTCGCGCTTGTTAAATAATTTCTAATGGTTTTAAATGACATGTATGAAATAATTTTTTACAAATATTAATAAAACAAAATTTCTTCTTTATTTCCATGGTGATTTACACCCTTTTATTTTAATACAGTAGAACCTCGATAAGTTAAAAACCTCTGTAAGTTAAAAGTTTTTTGAATTCCCTTTCCCTGTAAGCATAAAACCTCCATTACTTAAATCACAAAACCTCGGTAACTTAACAAATATTTTGAACATCGCCCTCGATAACTTAAAATAATATTTTGGTGACCTCCATTATCAATACGTCATCATGAGTAAGTATCCAAACAAAAGGTTTTGCCAAGAACTTAATTGATTTTCACTTTAGTCTTCCACTAAATCGCTTTACTGATTTATTTATTTAAATAATTGATTGTTAAAAAAAAATTGATTCTAAATAAATAAATAAAAAAATTATGTAACCTCTATTGAACTAAATACATCGTCTATAAAATCCACAAACTTCGGTAAGTTAAAAATTTTACTCTGACAACCTCTCTAACGTCAAATTCTCGATAAGTAAAAAACTGGATAACTTAAATTTTTTAAAGTTTTCCTTGGATTTTAACTATCGAGGTTCTACTGTAATCCTGAAAAAAAATAAAAATACCGGTTTTTAATTTTGAAATTTATTACTTGTTGCCAACTTTAGTCGACCAAACAATAAAGAAATAGCCTGTATTTAATATTCGATCGGCATTTTTGTCGGGCCCTTAGACATATTCGAGGCCAAAACTGCAACAGCCGGCCCTGTGTGTACTAAAGGTAGGTAAACACTCACGCCATCTCATGAGGTGGTGATTGTGGTGTGATGACGGTGTTTTGGTTTTGGAGGATTGCGCAGATTGGCCGTTGGCAACGCTGATTGTAAACGACGACACAGACGTGCCAGCTTTGCTAATTACCAATTATGAATTGTTACTATATCCGATGTTATACCCTGTACAGCGCTGCGGTTTTAAAATAGTGTACTACGTATCCTTGGAAAATGGAAAGGCATGAAAATAAAAAAAAACTGGCCAAGTGCGAGTCGGACTCGCACACGAAGGGTTCCGTACCCCCGTACATTATTTATTAATTTAATTTTTATTATTTGTTGCTATAGCGGCCATAGTAATACACACTAAGGCGCAGAAATGCCTGGACTAATGGCTTTTAAGAGATTCCGTCCGATGTCGCTACTATGCATTACTTTGACGTTTATAGAAAAAAATACAATTTTTATTAACTTTATTTTATTTTTATTATTTGTTGTTATAGCGGCCATAGTAATACATACTGTGTGAAAATTTCAAGTGTCTGCCTATTACGGTTACAGGTCTGTGACAGACGGACAGACAGAAGAGCCTTAGGGTTTCCGTTAGCACTGTTTGGGTACGGAACCCTAAAAATCGAGAGCTTAAGAATAAAATCTTTCGAAAAAAAAAGAAAAAGACAAATAGGTCTTCACCTGTTGTGTGTTGAGGTTTTTCGACTTGTTTTCTTCTTTTTAGTTAGTTTTATTTTTTGTAGGCGGGTTCTTGTAGTTTCTAAATAATTAATTTTGAAGTTATACTGTTTTTGGAAAGTTAAAAGTAAAACTTTTACAAGGCAACGGAAGTTAACGTCAAAATAGTGCATACAAGCGACTACGGACGGAATATCTTAAAAACTATTAGTTCAGGCATTTCTGCGCCTCAGTGTGTATTACTATGTCCGCTATAACAGCAAATAATAAAAATAAAATAAAGTTAATAAATATTGTACGGTGGTATGGAGCCTTTCGAGTGCGAGTTCGACTCACACTTGGCTAGTTTTTTTTTAAGAAAGACAAGAGCAGTGACAAGAGTAACACTTGAAGTTTATTTATTGCGTTGTAATGCACATTTATATGTAAGTGCTTTTGGCATTCTTGAATTCGTAAAGCGTTTTGACCTAAATCTTGGAAGTTCAACTCTGTTCCGGACTTCGATGTAAGGCACTAGACAACCGGTGTTGATGATCGATAGTGCGGTACTGAACTCTCCCACGTCTCACTCTGCATTTTTCTAATATATTGCGCGTGCAATATTAGTCAAGTGAAATTATATTAGGTTTTCCTGATATCTAATGGTCTATATTCAGGGCCGGACTTCAGGTTATTTCCGTCCTAGGCTTTACATTCTCAAGTCCCCCCCCCGTCTTTATCTTACCGATGTCACAATTTTTATGAATTAAGATTGTAGGTGTATTGAAAAAGAGCAAATTGAAACGTATACTTTTTTTAACTATATTTTTATTTAAATCTGTAATCGCTTGTAGATGCCCGACATATTTTAGAGGATAGATGGTTTTTTCAGCATTATCTAATTTACAGTAATTTGCGCCGAACTTTACTTCTAGCAAATTCTTCAATTAACTTCTTGCAGTCAAGTTGTACACATAAGGAAGATTCAATCGCGAGTAAAGCCGTTGCTGACTCAACTCGTCATAGACATATCTTATTGTTAGTGTATTTGCCATATGGCAACATGCACTATTGGCGTCGGTCGGATGGCGGGACCTAGGGGTCGGACCAAAATTTCTCGACGTTTCATAACCTCCTAAACACTTTGGCACCATTTTTAAAAATGTTTATATATATATGTATATATATATATATATATATATATATATATATATATATATATATATATATATATATATATATTTATATACGTATATATATATATATATATATGTGTACGCGCGATAACTTTCGAAAGAGTTAATTGATTTCAACGAAATTCGGGCCACATGTTGAAATCCATCACCGCAAGAAGCCTATTTAAAATGAGCCTAATCGGGCTATTTTAAGGGTAGTTTTTAGGGGTTGTAAACTGTTTTTGGGCCCCAAAATACCGAAAAAATTCTCCGAATCGTTTCAAAATTGAAATTTAACCCTTTGGTAGTGATTAAAAAGTTTCCCCATAATTTTAATAAAATCGGCCCGACAGGACCGGATTTACAAATTTTATGAAAACACTAGTTTGCAGATAGTGACTTATTTATTGAAGGGTGTATTTAATTTGGTGTAGACGTTAGATTGATAATAATATTACAATTAAGAAAAAAATGTTATTTTAAGGGGTGTATTAAGGGGTTAAATTTTTTATTTTGCCCAAAAACAAACTTAATTTCACATAATAAAAGTATAAAACCACACGGCCCTATACAAGCAAATACACTATATTGTCAGCAGGGTTTTGGCACTGCGACCCGGGTTTTTTTTTTTTAATCTTTTGCGATTTCAAAATTTCAGATCGAAATTTAAAAAGAAAATTTTTAAATAATAAACAAATTTGTCTTCCCCTGAATGGCGCCCCCAAAATTTTGCCATCCTAGGCTACTGCCTACTGCACCTTATGGTAAATCCGACCCTGTCGATATTTATATGAGCGGTAGGAAAAACAGGCAGGAGACAGAGAGAGATTGCAAATTATAGACGCTCAGCATTTGCGGTCATCAGGCGGGGACGAATTTAATAATTGATGTTCCATAAAATTGTACGCTAGGTATATAATCCTTGGTTACGTTTTTGTATAACAAACGTGTCAACACTTTTAAACTTTACCAAACACATCTATAATTACCAAAAAATTGACCGGTTACATATGAATATTAGTAAACCACGCCTACTCTTCCTGCACTTATTGGGGATAATTAATTAATATCTCAGTAACGGTAGATGGGTCCAAAAATATCCAAGGAGTTTTTTGGTCAGAATTATTTTCTCTATCGCACTGCACTATCCGTAGTCAATCGATGCGGGATCCTCTGTTTAGAAAAACAACTGAGTAAACACGTCTTCAACTCTGATTAGGGGGACAATTATGGTACAGTGGTTAGCGTACTGGCTACTTGACCGAACTGTCGCGGGTTAGAATCCCACCTCTGCTCATGGATGTTTTGTGATGTCGATTTATTTGATACTTATTTCATATTTAATGTTGCTGGTCAAAATGTCATGGTGGAAGCCAAATCCCCAAGTGAAAAAACTCTGATTAGAAAAGAATGCGTAGAGGACAGCCACCTTTGATTAGGGGGGACAGTTATGGTTCAGTGGTTAGCGTACTGGCTTCTCGACCGAACTGTCGCGGGTTCGAATCACACCTCTGCTCATGGACGTTTTGTGATGTCGATTTATTTGATACTTATTTGATATTTAAGGTTGCTGGCGCATATGCCTTATAGTAGAAGCCAAATCCCCAACTCTGATTAGAAAGGACAGCCACCTTTCTCTGACCTGTTACGGAGCCACAAGGTTATTAGATAAAGAGATGACTTCGTTCCGTTGGATAGTGGTCATTCAGTGAATTGATGTTGCGTAGTTGATAAAAATATTGAACGGTCTCTCAGCTGACGTCATGCATTAACGAGATAACCTGTGTATCTAATGACCTTGGCGCAGTCCGTTCTACAAAACAATGATCATTATGTTGTAAATATCTATCTATCTATATACACAGGTTCCCTCGTGACGTCAGCTGAGAGACCGTTCTATATTTTTATCAACCACACAATATCAATTGTGTCTCCGTAATCCTCCTACTACTATTTAATGGAACGAGGTCACACCTGTATCTAATAACCTTGAATGATAATATGATCCGCAAAGTGAGGTTAGGATAGTACAGTGTCGCGTTATCGAAGTTAAGTTCAAACATATATATCGTAGCGTATTATAGGTAGAGAGCGCGCCGTCTCTTGCAAGCAATGTTGATGCATACTAATGAACCATTTTACAAATTCCAAAGGTGCTTAACGTACATAACTACAGTCTTATAATCATATTACTTCGACTGTAATAAAGGCTTGTTCTATCAATTAGTTATTCTATAGCCACGATAACTTTGTATTATAATATTATCCTATTGCTCTATTCCGGAATATCTTAATATAGGTACCGTGCCCACAATAAATGTATGAGGCAAATAAAAGCCGCCATATTAAGGTAATTATGGCGTCGGAGGTTACATATTAATACCAGAAATCTATAAGCTGTACGTAAAATAACGAGCAAATATCTGGTTTTAACTCGATCGCGTGCGCATCCGCGGGTAACGGTTAGTGTGTCTATATATTGGGTTTGGGAAAAAGTAATTTCGGTTTTTCCGTAATTAGCTGGCTTTAAAGTCGCATATCTCTAGTAATATTTATTTAGTGACGCCATACTATAGCGCGTTTGAAAGGTAACTGTCAGTGTTGCCAGATATTTTTTTTGCCAAGTCGGGATTTTGTAACTTTTTGAGTGAAAAAAGCGGGATTCTTTCGTCGAAAGCGGGACATAGTAAAAAATGTACCTATAGAATCATAGGCCCTGAAGATGGAAATATATTTTCCGAAACGAAGGCCACAAGCAAAACATCGGTAAAGCTTCTTTTTTTCAACTGTTCCTCAACCAAACTTTCCTTCCACGTTAAAAATATAATCAGAAGTTTTTAAATATTTATCTTTTTATTTGAGTTCAAATTACGTTTACGTGACAATAGATAGCAAAAATAGCCATAGAAAATGTATTTTAATAAAAATATGATATTTTAAATCAGATTTACTCTATCGTTAAATAGTTGAGTCTTATTCGTCTTCTGAATAAAAAAAAAAAAAAAAACAGAAATCAAAATCAAAAAAGTTTTATTCATTAGAAAAATATGGCGTTTCAAACAATAGTCTGAGGAGTGAGTGTTACAAATTGCAACTTACAATAAGAGAATAATTATTTACGCACGGTCCCGCGCGGAACATTTAATTTTGATTTAAAAATCGGGACGTTCCGTCAAAATCGGGACGTTCCGTCAAAATCGGGACGTCTGGCAACGCTGGTAACTGTCCATAGAACATTCTAGATAGAAAAGTAGAAGGTAACTTTACAAAAAGTATTGATAAAAAAATAAATGTGAAAAATTGAACCAAGCTCAGTAGGTACCTAGAAAGAATAGCTTCGCCGAAAAAAGAATTGAGATCTAAATGGGTGCCAAGTTTTTCCACACGAGTCATTTATTTATAATATAAAACATGAAAACTTACCACGGGAAAGCTTGTCGCCTATTTAGATCTCAATTCTTTTTTCGACGATCCTCTTTTTTTAGGTACCGAGTTTGGCCCCTTTTTCACATTTATGCTTTTGTTGGGGTTGAATATTACAACAACAACTCTAAATAAATCAATACCAATATTAGCCATGGCTCATTCTGGTCCATTCATTTGTCAAAATGAATAGATCATATTGAGCCATTTATTATTGATAAGCTATTTACCCGCGAAATCGTTCACGTGGTATAGATTGTACCCGCAGTTCTTTTATATAAAATTCACCCTCATCCCCACCCTATTCCGGTAGATGTGTTCAAAAGACAGTCGAACATGTATTTCTTTATTTTCTAACAAGAGTATTTTTCCCGAGTGTCACGTTTGTAGCTTAAGAAATTTCAAAATACAGCGTACTCATTATGAATGTTTTCCATCCCCTCTTCATCCCCTTAAGGCTTATTTTTTAGATAAAATGTAGTTTAGACCACTCCTGATATAGCCCTTTACCTGTCTGTGAAGTGCCATCACAATCTGGTTAGCCGTTTCGAAAATTTTTACATTTTTTCAATAAAATAATCTAGGGCACCTGCCAAAAAGAAATGAAATCCCAACAAAAACAATTCACATGAAGTTGGTTGGCCAGACTCACAAGCTCATAATACTTTCACTGTTAAAACGTTATGAGATCTCTAGTAGAGCCAAGCCCCTAGCTGAGTTTCGATTTGTACAGCGCATAATCAGAGCTCAGTTAGGGGCTTGGTTCTACTAGAGGTCTAATAATTTTTAATTGTGAAAGGATTATGAATTTGTGAGTCTTGGCAACCAATTTTACATCAAATGTTTTTGGTTGGATTGTCTATACAGAAAAAAATGTAGGTATATACAATATATTTACTTTTTAGTGCATGCGCTGTTTTATGTGAATATTATGAACTTTAAAAAACGTGTTAAAACATAACTATAGTTGTGATGTAATGAACCGTGTTTAAAGAAAGTGTTTAAAACAAATAAAAGCTAGAGAACTCCGGTGAGACGTGGAGGTTTTAACGTCTGATTTTAATATTCGTGAACTGCAGTGCACATAACAGAAACTTGAACAGGTCTGCAAGAAAGTTTTAAAAGTAAGAGAATATATATTGCCGGGCAGGTAAACAGACAATTACAGAACTTTATAAATGGTGGTTGCGTTCTTACAACTAGGTGGAAGGCAGAGATGATTTCGTTAACAATGTCTCAAATACACGAAGGTACAAAAATCATACGGGATTAATATGATACACTACTCTAGGTGGTAACATCGGCTGCCGATAATTTCGCAATAGGATTTTTGAATTAATTTTTTTTTACACAAATGGCAAGAACATACAATTACATTTATTTCTATTTTTCACTTCATAATTAAAAAGTTATATATATATATATATATATATATATATATATATATATATATATATATATATATATATATATATATATATATATATATACATATATATATTTAAAAATATTAGAAATAAAAATATTTATAAAGACAAGCTTTTATTGCAGTGTACCAAAGAGGATAACACTATTGTTTTATAATTTAAGTTCACAATTATAAAAGCGTTGGTTGTAAGCTCTGGTCACGGCCCACGCTTTTATAATAAAAAACTTAAAGTATTAAAAATTATTTTTTTTCTTTGCAGTAAACTGCAATAAAAGCTTGTCTTTATAAAAGTTTTTTTCTAAAATTTTATTTTCAAATTTTTAGCTACGCCTTCTGACCGCCATACTGAATTTTAAATAGCGTCACACAGTTTACTGTTTTCTTAGGAAAAAAATATGTTTATTGATTAATTCAATGGCAGTATTTAAATTTTGTTCGCGACTGTATTTTTAAATGCTTATTTAAATTCGTTAACTTTTTATGCTGTCTCGTTACTTCTTCGATTTGAGAAACTTCTTGCAGTGAAATAATTAATTATAACTATAATAATATCCTAAAGAAAAAAATACAAATCGAAATTTATCTTATGCGCAGAACTTGCATTTGGCGCTCTTTTATTCTTGTAGAATGATAGTTGTATTTGCCGGCGTTGTTTATTTATAAATAAATTAATTTATGATATCATATAAGAAACGTTTCAATAAAATTCGTCAAATAGTTTTTAAGTTAAGTCGGTTCGAACCAGTGTTGCCAGACGTCCCGATTTTGACGGGACGTCCCGATTTTTACATCAAAATTAAATTAATTTGCACTGATTTTTCACTCGGCACTTGGTAGAACATGATTAATAATAACAAGTAATTAAAAAAACACTTGAAAATTCTACAAATATTCTTTATTTCTCGACGATCGTTTCGGACAATAAGTCCATCCTCAGGAGTATAAAAACTATACTTGAGTATAGTTTTTGTACTCCTGAGGATGGACTTATTGTCCGAAACGATCGTCGAGAAATAAAGAATATTTGTAGAATTTTCAAGTGTTTTTTCGGGGATAACTCGACCATGCGTAAATAATTATTCTCTTATTGTAAGTTTTAATTTGTAACACGCACTCCTCAGACTATTGTTTGAAACGCCATATTTTTCCAATGAATAAAACTTTTTTGATTTTGATTTCTGTTTTATTATTTTTTTTTTATTCAGAAGACGAATAAGACAACTATTTAACGATAGAGTAAATCTGATTTAAAATATCATATTTTTATTAAAATACATTTTTATGGCTATTTTTGCTATCTATTGTCACGTAAACGTAATTTGAACTCAAATAAAAAGATAAATATTTAAAAACTTCTGATTATATACGTTTTTACTATGTCCCGCTTTCGACGAAAGAATCCCGCTTTTTTCACTCAAAAAGTTCCAAAATCCCGACCTGGCAACGCTGGTTCGAACATCCTTACATAGAGTTTTATATTGGTAAATTATTCATTACGCTATAGTTCATAAGACTAAATTAATAAACAGTGGAATACCTATAGTTTGCTACAATTGTTAAGAAACTCTCATTGTTACAAAAAAAAAAAATCAAATCAGATCTATAAAAAAAATGCTTATCGACAGAGAATTTTATCATATAAATGATTACCTAAAATGATTTTCTAATGTGTAATTCAAAAATGTTTTTATGTTGATTTTTAATTGATGTCTTGTAGGTTATTTTTTGACGTTTTCCTGTACACTTTGTGTATGTTTGAAACTAAATAATATTCTATTCTATTCTATATTAGAAAAAAAGTATTTTCAAACTGAGGGTGACAGTTGATTGAAAATAAATTTGTCTATATACCATTGTAGCAATGGGACTTTCTTAAAACAATTACGACTATTCTACTGTTTATAGAATACCTAGTAAGCGAAGAGACTACGTTTTTCAAAGTTGAAAATTAAATGATCTTGAATTTATAAATACGCATAACTAATTATACGCAATCAAACTTAAAACGCTACAACTGATAAGAAAAACACCAACAAGTGTAGGCTGTATGTAGGTGTTATATTTACTTGTTTAGGAGTTGGTATTACTTGTGTGTGCGTGTGTGTATGTGTGTTGATGTCGTGAGCTTTAATGTGCACACGTCATACACTCAAGCTGCCGGCAGTTGGTAGACATGTTATCAGAAAGCGCCCACATCCAGACTCGAACTATTGTCGCTAATCACTCGCTGCCACCTGTGTCTTCAACAGAGTCACTTTATTCTACTTGCTCTTGTTTGCTTTTTACAGCTGTAAAGTTTCAGCTACACACATGACAAGACTGGGCCAATATCGTCGATTATGTGGCCGTTTCATCAGTAACAATGATCGTCAAATGTTCGTGGCTGGACGGTATTGGAGGTGGGATATCGAAAAAATATCGATATTTCGATATTTTTTATTTGATATATCGATATTTTTGGGTGTTATTTAATATTTCGATATATCGATATACAATTCTGAGTATCGAAAACCGATATTTTTTTCCAGTAGCAACACTTATATGTAGGTACTACCGCGACTGACTATGACCGTTTAATTATTCCGACAAATCGAAAACTTTACTGAAAAAGAAGCATGTGTTTTTACATATGTTTTTGGAACACTTTTAAGTGCGTTCCAAAAACAACAACAGTGTTGTTGTTTTTGGAACGCACTTAAAAGTGTTCCAAAAACATACCTATGTAAAAACACATGCTTCTTTTTCAGTGAAGTTTTCGATTTGTCGAAATAATTAAAAATATTCTAGATGTTGTAGAAATGAAATATTGCATGAATTGACTTTTTGACTGTTTATTATTAAAAAAATATCGAAAAATCCGTTCAAAAAGAAACTTTTTCAACGGATTTTTCGATATTTTTTTAAAAATAAACAGTCAAAAAGTCAATTCATGCAATATTTCATTTCATTTCTACAACATCTAGAATATTTTTAATTATTTCGATTTACACCTCAATTCATGCTGTACCAACAATTTTCTGTCGAATGTCACCTCTGGCACGCATCCCATAGGTTCGCCATCCCTGGCCTTATTAATTGTTCGATTAATCTCTAAAATTATCTGCTCCTAAATGTATTACACATTTAATTAATAAACAAAAAAAAATTCTTATCGTTGTTTTTGATTTCAGATAATTATTTATTATTTGATTTATTAGAAATAATGTCCGCTAATTGCTATTTGAGATTATATTAAGTTAGCCAATATATACTAAATTTCTTCGAGTGCCAATGTTCTCTTTAAAATTGTACCGATTTTTTAAAAAATATATCGGTCCGATATCGATAATTGAAAAAAAATATCGATACGATATATATCGATACTTTTTGGCACTTCCGACATCCCTAATTGGAGGGCTGATCGAAATAACGACAATATCGACCTGCTTTCGAACCTGAGTGAAGGAGTCGCCTTGTTTGACGATGCTCCAATGAGTCCAAACACAAAATGACTATTATGGTTGTACCTAATTAAAGTATATAGCGTCTAGTATATTATTAAATATTTTCCAGATAGTATAGAAAGTGTATTGATTTCGGTCATCTGTCAATTCAATCTGGCTCTTTTGTAGCCAATTTTATACTTTCTAATTTTTGTTAGCGCGACCAACGTCAACGTGACCAAAACATCCAAAGTTGAATTTTCAAAAATAAAAAAATAAGTGATTGTTTCACCATGAAATATATAAGGCAACTTCAATAGATATATGTAAAAATATTTGCAAAAAGCCAGATACTTTTTCCGGGGTTTTAGACTATTTTGGGGAGTGTTTTAAATCGTGCATAAGTACCCATAAATAAGTTCCCAAAAATAGTCGCAAACCCCCGAAAGAGTGTCTTGTTTTTTGCAAATATTTTTAAATATATCTAATGAAGTTGCTATAAATATTGCAGCGTGAATCAATCATTTATTTTTTTCATTTTTGAAAATTCAACTTTGGGTATTTTGGTTTAATGTTAACCCCTCCAAAAATGTCGGTCTCATTTATTTATTTATTTAAAATCAACTTAACTTTCGAATAGTGCTTGTTGGCTTTTGAATCAAACACTTTTTTGGCACATATTTTTTTAAACCTTTTCTGTATGTGCAGTACCTGGCGTACCCAGGTAGGACAGGCAAACACTCATTTACCTATACATCTTACCTATATGTACTATTTTATAAAATTTCTACCCGAATCAAACACTTCATGAAACGGGTGTCATCAGCTCTTGGCCTATTGCTACAGTCACTCTAGATGGGGGGTGTGATAATGGGACTCTGGGACACGGCGCAAGTACAACGCACCGCGGTGCACGATTCGAATGGCATGTTATGTAACGTTAATTACTCTTTAAGACAGCCGAGATAACTGTTCTGTGTGTGCCTTGGTACAATCAGTACCATGCTGTTGAAACTGTCAATTTATCATTACAAATGCTAAAAAAGTTTGCCTACTGGGGAAATTAAACTTAAGAAATGTTTCTTACACATGAAAAACTCTATTGCATCGTATGGAAATAAGTGTTTTATTTTTGGGACGGCGCAAAAAGTCGGATGGGGACACTCGACCGATATTCTTTTTACATTTCATAATAATGTTATTAAGCTATTTTTATTTAATAGGATATATTATCTATATTAAAAAGACCAAGCATTCAAAAATGTTTAGATTTATTTTATTTTATTTATTTATTATACAAAGAAGCCGCAAAGCCATACAATATAAAATATAAACAGATGCAATAATAATATCTCTAGGTATAAAATAAGATAACAATCTAAAATAATAAAATACAATAAAAAGTTAAAATACAAAATAAAATACAATAACAATATAAATAATAAAACAATAATTTAAAATATAAAATTATAGGATAATAGAGCAGTATTTACAAGATATTGGAACAGTAATGAATTTATATGTGTTTATTGTTTAAACAATAATATTCTTCATTTTGATACCTTTATTGCATTCACTTAGAGAATTTTGTTTTCGAGCCACACATTTATGGCACCTAAAATCAGCCATTTTGATTTTTTGACGTCTCCTATTCTAGGACACTTGGGTTGCCGACACAAATCCAACGGTACCTTAATTTAAGAAAGGTAATAAAGAATAGGTATTACGTACATACATTCGCGTAAAAAACAATCCTTGTTGGCAGTCGGGTAATTACAGAAAAAAAACATTGTAATCCTAGACTGCTCAAACAAAATTCTTTATTTTTTTCTAATTTCGAAGCCACGGATTCTAAAAAGTCGTTTCCATAACTTTTAAGAAATTTTAAACACTCGTGAAACATTTTTACCTTCTTTCTAGTCATTCTAATGCTTGCATAAAAAACAAATCGTGCTGTTATGAAATAGTAAAAAAAAAAGTTTTTTTCTAGGACTCCCAGATTACGATGCAGTTAAGTTGGCGTGTTATTAGGAGTTGCTGAAAAGTAAATTAGTTAGCAGAAAAGTTGTTCATGATTCAGAAATATATATACTGAACAAAATCAAACATTTGTAGTAGCAAAAACTGTTTAACATCTCAACTTTATATTTATAAAATCAGTCAAATAGTAGATACGTTTTGCCATGTCAGTTTTATTTGGCGATTTATTTTACAAATATGCCATTGATGCAATATGTTGCTATCGACAACAGCTTGCTGAACGAAACAGAAAAAGGCAAACGACATTAGATGACTTCTTCACAAAAAAACAAAATATTTCAAATGAGGAACCTTCCTCATCACAAACATATAACTTCTTACTGGAACTTTTATTTGATTGTTATAAATCTTTTATGAACACAAATCGATATTAGTAATAAATAAATTTATAATGAATGTGGTAAAATAATATTTAGCAAGAAATATTACAAAAAACTACCAAATTTTTTTATTTTCGGTTCTGTTTCATTTATGCCTCTTATCTACGCATTACGATGACCTCATTTAGTGCTGTTTTGTATAGCGCTAGAACTTATTGGAACGTAGCTTGCGCGTTAAGCGGGGTCTTACTGTAGCAACAACAGTTAAGTGAAGTCCGTCTCTGACTTTTTAAGCGTTTTTGTACTGAAAGTTCAATGTCTAAATATTACATTAAGACCTTGCTTAACGCAGAAGATACGTTCCAATAAATTCCTGCGCTATACGAAACAGCGCTAAACGAGGTCATCTTAATACGTAGATAATAATAGACATAAGTGAAATAGAACCGAGAATAAGAAAATTTATTAGTTTTTTTTTGTTTAATTTTGAAACATTTATTGTTAAATACTTTTTTTTACATTAATTATAGATTTATTTATTGCTAATATCGATTTTTGTTCATAAAACATTTATAAAAATCAAATAAAAGTTCGAGTAAGAAGTTACGTTTGTGATGAGAAAAGGTTCTCATTTGACATATTTTGGTTTTTGTGAACAAGTCATCTAATGTCATTTGTCTTTTTCTGTTTCGTTCAGCAAGCTGTTGTGTCGATAGCAAGATGTTGCATCAATGACACTTCGTCTTGCCTTTGAACGTCTATCAACATTTGAATCATTTTTTATAAACTGATCCATAATTTACGTTATAGTGACTGAACTTTTTTTTAGAAACCGCGTAATATTGAAACAGTGTTAAGCAGAGCAGCGTTAAAGCCAATTCAGACTAGCCGTTCTCGGTTACGATTCACCGGTCCGGTTCGGTTTTCGATTAATCTAGGCTGCTCACACTATCCCGATTCGGTTCTACGATTATTCTCGGTGCGCATGCGCAATTTCGAAATATGATTTGACGTTTGATGTGTAGTTAAACGTCAACAAAAACAAGTGGCTAGTCATGTGACTCCAGCAAGCGTTCTCATTGGCTACGGTTGCGAACGGTCCGGTTGAAATTAGAGCTGAACCTAAACGCTCGAACCGAACCGCAATCGGGAACGACTACGCTCTGATTGGTCGAGCTCCCATCGGACCGGTGAATCGTAACCGAGAACGGCTAGTCTGAATTGGCTTTTAAGCGAGGTCTTACTGTACAATCAAAGCCACAACTTTAAAGATTGGTTCGTCTTCTATAAAAAGGAGTATGGTATATATTCGTGTAAACGAGTCTATACAGCCAAGTCACACATAAATACGGTACTTTGTTTACTTGTAGCTTAACTTCCCCACAACACAATTTGAGACAAAACAAACAAGATATACAAAGTACCCCTTTCGCTCATTACACTGATTCGCAAGGGGGAAATCTTTATAAATGACGAGCACGTTATCATTCCCTTTATTTTCCCCCCTCTTCCCGTTCTTCTTCTTGCTGCTGTTCAACACCAAATTGTCGTCGAGGAAAATAAAGAGACGTCACTCCATAAATAGGTTAACTTTATAACATTGCACGTTTGACAGTTCTTTTTCTATATTTTCGATAAATCAATAACTCTATCGGTGTTTTCATTTTAGGGTTGGCATCAGTGACTGTTTGTTATCGATACTAATTATTGATGATGGAACGAAATGACCGTAACAGTTAGTACCAAATAAAATTAGACTTTAAAAAAACTAAAATAACACGCTTTTATAAGAACTAAAAAATACAAAATAATTTGACAACAAAATTAGTTTTACTGTAAAAAGTGCGGGATACTATCTACTTAAATGTTCATAATAGCTCTACGTTTACTATTAGCTAGTAAATGAAAAATGTATTACCGATATTAAGCCTTCTACGCTTTTTGCATTTTTTAGTTCATAAAAGCGTGTTGTTTTAGTTTTTTTAAAGTCAATTTTATTTGGTACTGTTACGGCCATTTCGTTCCATCATCAATAATTCGTTTTTTTAAACTTTAATTTTAATTTTAAAACAAAAAAACAATTCTGCATTTGACTATGGGGTAGGCAACGCAACGGACGTCACTGTACAGCGTGTTAGCTTCCCTACAGTAATTTTTTAAGTTTATTTATCCTGATGGTCCTGGTCAGGATAATGGGACTAGCTTAATAAATTAATGTACTTTCATCGGTCCTTGATAAGTTTCAGTTGAAGCTAATAAAAGCGTTTTAAAAAAGTCAGATTCAAAGATGTTATCAAAATTATAACGTTATTAAGCCGAGCGGTGTAGTGTAGTGGTGAAAGCACTGGACTCGCATTCTGGAGGTGTATTGGGTTCTCGAATCCCGGCGGGAGCATTTGTGGCTGAAACTTTTTCCTACTGCCTCTCGCCAAGAAACGTTAACTTCTGTTGCTGAGATTTTCCATGGTTTCCCTCAATTAATTCTAGATATATATCGAGATTGTTCCTTTTTCAAGGCCATGGCCGATTACCTATCAAACTTCTCTGCTGTCATAGTTGCTTGCCTTATCATGATTTTCTATAATTCCTTTATTCGTGTCCCAACAGTAAGTAGTACATTTTTCTAATTTTGCATAATTGCAACAATTTGTGTTTCATAACATTATAGCAAACTATTAGCTATTATTTTTATGTTATTAATTCTGTTCCATAAACCATTTTGTTTTTCTGTCAATGTATCTTAAAAAAACGATTTATTAGTTTAGGTACTATCTGAAAACATGATAATATTACGTGCAATTTTCAGCGTAAAACTACGCTGAAAATTGCACCTAATATTATTTTCCTTTAATAGAAAAAAACATAAAAATTACAGTCCTCCATTTTTGTCACTGACAGTGTTTTCTGTCAAGCTAGGAGCTAAATGAGACGTGGAAAAAAGCTATATGTATATTTCGTTGAACAGAAAAGATTATCTTAACCAATTACAGCGAGAACAAGGAACAACATACATTTAATGCAACTGTGCGTAAATGTATCCTATTATTCCAGCAGGAAAACGGTAACAAAAGGGTTGCCAAGCTAGCCGTTTAAAAATCATTTGCTTTAATGAAACCTCATACAAACTTTGTTCAACGCTGCGTTTTTATTTCTCAGAACTACATCACGCCCGTCTACCAGCTTTATTGTTTAGTTTTTTTTTATTTATATTCATTTGTGACGCACTAAGCTCGGTATCTGATACGACTCCCAGTTTTAAATCTAGATTTAAGAATGTAATTTTTTTTCCGAAAATTGAATAAAATAAACTCAGAGCTAAAAAAAATAAAACAATACGCTTTTATGAACTAAAAAATGCAAAATAATTTAACAACAAAATAAGCTTTACTGTAAAAAGCGTGGGGTGCTATCTACTTAAATTTTCACAATAGCTCTACGTTTACAATTAGCTAATAAATGAAACATTTATTACCGATATTAAGCACTCCACGCTTTTTACAGTAAAGCTGATTTTGTCGTCAAATTATTTTGCATTTTTTAGTTCATCAAAGCGTGTTGTTTTAGTTTTTTTAAACTCTAATTTTAATTATAAGAAAAAAACAATATTGCATTTAACTATGAGGTACCCAACTCAACGTACGTCACTGTACAGCGTGTTAGCTTTCTTGCTATAATTTTTCAAGTTTTTTTATCCTGAAGGTCCTGGTCAGGATGATGGAACAAACTTATTAAATTATTGTATTGTCTTCGGTCCTTGATGAGTGAGCAAAGTTTCAGTTTAATCTGACGTTTTGAAGTAGGTGAATTTCACGTTCAAAAATTTCATTACAAACAAGCATACAGGTGAAGCTTTTAAAAGCGTGTTAAAAATAATCTGTCAACACCGTTCATCAACACGAAAAAGAAAGATGTGAGTATCAACTGTTATTTACATAGCGTTTCCATAGTAACTCTATTATAATAACGTCACACAGTTTGCTGCATTTTACTTGTCATACCTTTTCATTGGATACCCATATCGAGAGAGTTGTAAAGAAATAGATAAACCGCCATTTTGTGTTGACCGCCATTTTGGATTTGGAATGAAGTCATACTTGTATTCTACTGGTCATACTCTTTCATTTGATACCCATGTGAAGGGGATTGTAAAGAAGAAGGTAATTCGCCATTTTGTGGTGGAGGCCATATTGGATCTACCATAATATTTAATGTACTATATTGTATTGTCTAAGAACCAAAGGTGTGTGTATGATTTCAGCTTCAACGAACAACGGGAAGTGGATTAAATCCAAGTTGTAAGATTCGATTACAAATCCACAGACATCGGGAAGCTAGTAAAATAATTATGAACTGGAAAAGTATGAGTTAACTTGTGAATGGCAGTCTTTAAAAAAACTTGACCTGTTCTAGTATATTCTCTATCTAAAGAAACACAATTGTCTCGTTGGACATCGGTGGCGATGATTATCTTCCGCGTCCCTCCTCCACGCTCGCTTCTCGTCGTTCAGCCTCACCCAGTTGACGGAAATGTAATTACGTAATATTTTTCGAGTATAATTCAACAGACGCGCAGTTCAAGATAAAACTAACGACTAGAAGTTTTTGTCGTTATCTCCTATAGTTTTTTCGTCCTAATTTTATATTTTACTGTGATTTCAAAGTTTCGACTAAATGTAGCACATAATTTTAATATTTATTTATTTATTTTATTTTATTTAATGGCATAAAAGCCTGTCGGCCATACAATGTCAAACATTATATAATAAATCAAAACAAAATATATATCTCTATAATACGGTAATACCCCGACTTACGCTACCCCGTTTTACGCGATTTCGGAGATACGCGGTTTTTCTTGATCAAGACATTGAACAAACTGATTCGTTAGACCCAGTTGAATCGGAAATTCAAATGACGATTTCAAACTTAACAGAAGGCCCTCCGTACAATTGAAAAGGGGTTACAAATTTTAGAAAAAATAGATTCCAATGAAGAGCGCGTGTCTACTACAAAACGGGAAATAAAAATGTTACTGGCATGCTACGAGGAAATTTTACGTGAGAAGAAGAAAATCTTAACTCGTCAGGCGACATTGTTAGTATATATGAAGCCTTCGACACCAAAATAAATTTACGTTGTTTTATTCCTACTAATGTAAATTGTTTTAATTATCTAACATTTTATTAAACATGTTTCTTCTAAATTGTTTTCTTTAGACTCCGGTCCCGATTACACAAACTTTATACGTATTTATATGCAAGGTTGAACCCCGACTTACGCGTAAGTCCGGGGTATTACTGTACTCATAATTAATAATTATTGATAGTATATAATTTCAGTTATTCTCAAGGATACTAATGTTACAAAACATAATAATATTTTACATGACTCCCCATATAAATAGTCGCTTTTCATGCCTCTATAGCGATAGTAAAATGACCCTTTTTCGCACTAGTGTGTAAAGTAAAACAAAAGTAATGCGATTTTATTAGTCCGATAGTTGTATGTCTGTCAGTTGCCATTTAAATCCATAATAGTGACAAAGAAGCAGAATAGGCGCTGAGCAGTCCACATAGATAACTATATGGCCGAACGAGAACTGTTAAAAATATTACAAATATAATTATAATGATTTGAAAATCAGCTATTTTATAAGAGGTACGCGCATAAAATGAAGTATGTATCTCAATTGTAATGCTTTTATAACTCGTGTGATTGTTAAAACGTCTTTGTTCGTAATACCAAGTCACCGAGCAGCTCCTAAATTTACAAAACGCGCCTAAAGAAATTTCACTTGAAAAACCACTTTACTTTTTGACGCTAGTACAGCCAAAATTTGATCTTATTTTGAGCACTTTTTTCAACTCTCTCGCATTTTTTTATGTCCACAAATACTCTACTACTTGTTAAAAATAGTTCAAGCTGCAATAATGATGACTTTAATTTCTGATTTACCCTACAATCTACATCAACGATTCAAAAGTTTGAATATCGTGCAGGGAAAAGTTACAACGTGCGTTCCATTGTTTTATATTTTATTTTGAATGAATGGTCGTGCTAGTCGCCACCCTTCGGTACAGGTGGTGTTTTTCAACCCCATCACGTGTTTGCGGTGGTCGCACGCCGCGCTTTGGGGAGATTTCACGCCATACCTTGACACTCTTGCAGTATGTGAAAGCGCAAGGCCCGAGGCAAGAAGACTGCGGTAATCGCCGAGTTGTAACAGGTAGCTCATAACGCGTTACCTTAAGGCCGTTGCACAGCAGAGACTGGTTTTGCCGCTCGAACCGCTGCTTGATTTTGCTGTTAGGTCCCAAGCGTGTTGTAGCGTTGAATTTTTAACCGACTTCAAAAAAGATGTTATACAATTAGACCCGTATTTAAAAAAAATCTGTATGTTCCGCGAAAGCCTTATCGGTTGTGAACCGATTTGAAAAATTTCGATGCAGTTTTCTTCAGAATGTTATCGAATTGGTACCATATAGTTCTTATAAAAATCGGTAAATCCGTTTTTAAATTACAAACTTTTTACGCAGTATAGTATAATGAAAATAAAAAATAGTTAAAAAAAACTAAAAAAAACACGCTTTAATAGCAAACTGAAATACAAAGTAAAAAATATGTTTCTATTGTAAAAAGCGTGGGGTACTTGATATCAACTGGTATAAATATTTCATCGGTAGCTATTTGTAAAAGTAGAGTTAGTATAAAAATAGTATTAAGCACCCTACACTTTCTTACAATAAAAAATATTTTTTACTTTTTACTTCGGTGTGCTATTAAAGCGTGTGTTTATAGTTTTTTTAAACTATTATTAATTTTTTAGTCTTATTTTTGTATCCTGATGATCCTGGTCAGGATAATGGGACAAACTTATTAAATTATTGTATTGTCAACGGTCCTTGATAAGTGGGCAAAGTTTAAGTTTAATCTGACGTTTTGAGGTGGGTGAATTTCATATTCAAAGATTCTGTTACAAACATACTGGTGAAGTTAACAAAAGAGTGTTAATAACCAGATTTTTTACCGATTACCTGTAATTATTTTTTTTACATCACTACTGCAGCACGATATGCAGCCAATATGCTATTATTTTGTTTTAAACAATTTCTACATGTAGAATACCAATAGAAGTTTCAGAGGATTTGGAAATGCAAATTTCATACCAAAAAAACTCAAAATCCTCTATACCTGTGGGAGAGAAAAAAAGTGATCCAGATGAAATTAAATAAAAAAAAAAACTTCAATTCAAATTCTACCAGATGTTATTTCAGTTACATAAAACGACTAAAAACAAAAACGAACCAATTTCGCGTCGAGATTAAGTTTTAAAATTAGTTGAGAAAAGTTATCATTGCTTCTGAAAGCGAGAAAGACTGCTTTAGAAAGAGGTGTAATAGAGTGATCAGGACGGTGTAGAAAATAAAGCTCGTATCACATTCAAAAATTAATCAACATAATTTGTGTTTTCCAAATATTCGAAAAATGTGGGATTATAAAATTACAGGTACTTATTTGTCTACTATTTATTGAACAATACTTTGAATTAAAAAAACAAATGTTTTTGGAAATTTATCTGAAAGAAAGGCGGAGGTACACTTCAGCTACTTTATCTGAATAGTCGCCACTGCCTCACGCTTTTTCCTTACACTACAGGTGTATGGTATCGTACACCAGTTTAAAAAAAGATAACAAATTTTACACTATTTTTCAATCCTAACAGCTACCAATATTATTCTGTTCAAATTTCAACGTCCCTCAAATATATTTTTTAAATTTTTCAAAAATATATAAAAATATAAGTTTATGGATCCGATTAAGAAATCTGGCTTTTTTATTTTTCAACTTCTTAAATACTCAAGGTATTAAAATTTCAAAATGCTTTAAGGGCTTTTTATTGAGAAAACATTTTTTCCTAATTAAAAAAATTTGAGAGTCGATTAAGGCCCGCTACTCTTCAGCCAGGTCTGTGTTTTTGTATTCGGATATTACTAAAGAGTTACTGTACAAATTTTCACAGTGCCTCAAATACCTACGCAAAAATGTGTAACAGCTCTCTTACTATAATTACCAATGGAAAAGTACGGTTTATCTGGGTTGCAGAAAGGATTGCCAAATAATTCGATTTGATAATGCCCTTAGATTAGAAAAGCATTTTTAATTCGATTCTGTTCGAAAAATAATTGATCGATTGAAATGATATTTTTTCTAGACTGTGTATACGTGTATTTAACATAGTTTTTTAGATAATTTTTACTTCGAAACGGAATTTTTCTACGCATTTTAATCAAAATTTGACTTGCAAAACGACCTTTTTCTGTGTATCAAGCATTTGTTTTTGTGTGAATACATTCTAATATTGTACATGCCAGGGAGTTTTATGATAACAGTAATTATATTATCACAATCTAAGGTCATTGTCAAATCAAATTATTTTACAATCCTTTCTGCAACCCAGCATTAGTGACGTAAACAATGTGCCATGTACTTTATTTTCACATATGTTCAACGGCAAAGGATTTGTGTTCGAAGTCTCCATTGTCATTATTATGCGAATCTTCAAAGCGTCTTACAAACAACAAACACTGAAATCAGATTAATATCAGACTTACGCTCTTCCCTTACGTAATGCAAGCAGGTGTTGTCTGTTCTTTTTGTAACGTGTGTGCGAAGTTGATGCGAACTGATCAATCATTTGTTTTGTAAAATGGCGCCAAAGAAAATTTTGTCGAACGAGTCTAGAAATATGTGTGTGACTGAATCAGAACCTTGACCTATATTTCCGTTTGCGTATTCAGTAGGAGGGACAATTGCCTCCAAACAAACACGGTTTTATAAGATAACGTGAGCATATACAAGCGTAGAAAGTACCATAAAGGTACACACCCACTGACTCGGATCGTCTGGGCAGTATAAACTGGATGTTGCTGAGTCGATCCGAGCCGACTAGTGTGTGGGAACTCATTTAACTTCATGTATTCCAAAACCGCCGATCGTTTCGATCCGATCCGATTCAGTGTGCCGTAATATGAGGACGAATGACGTAACAAAAAACGAGTGCATAGAAATAAATGAATTACATTACGTTTATTAAAATAAAATATAGCCTATATTACTCAGGTATAGTGCAGCTTTTTTTTAGTTAATTAGAGTATTTGCCATATGGCAACATACACTATTGGCGTCGGTCGGATGGCGGGACCTAGGGGTCGGACCAAAATTTCTCGACGTTTTATAACCTCCTAAACACTTTGGCACTATTTTTAAAAATGTTTATATATATATATATATATATATATATATATATATATATATATTTATATACGTATATATATATATATATATATATATATATATATATATATATTTATATGTGCGGGCAATAACTTTCGAAGGAGTTAATTCATTTTAACGAAATTTGGCATACATGTTGGAATCCATCACCGCACGAAGCCTATTTAAAATGGGCCCAATCGGGTCATTTTAAGGGTATTTTTTAGGGGTTGAAAAAAGTTTTTGGGCCCAAAAAGACCGAAAAAATTCTCAGAATCGTTTCAAAATTGAAATTTAACCCTTTAGTAGCAATTAAAAAGTGCTCCTAAAATTATAAGCAAATCGGCTTAACAGGACCGGACTTACAAATTTTATGAAAACACTAGTTTGCGTATACGAATTTACTTACTGAAGGTCGTATTTAATGTTGTGCAGATGTTGGATAGATAACAATATTTCAACTAATAAAATTATTATTGTAAGGGGTGTATTAAGGGGTTAAAATTTTTTTTATTTTGTCCAAAAACAAACTTAATTTCATTTAATAAAGCCACAATACCTGTATTAGCAAATACACTATATTGTCGGCAGGGTTTTGGCACTGCGACCCGGGTTTTTTTAATTTTTAGAATCGGTTTAGTAGTTCCAGGCATTACTCCTTTCAAACAAATATACAAACAAACATATTTTACCTACATAGGTGTGTTTGGTATATCAGAGACTCTAAAAAGTGTGCGTTAAGTTTACCACATGTGTACACAAAACAAACGGGTTATTGACAGATTTCACAACAAGGTTTAGATTTACGCTTGAGTTAGAACAGAAATAGCCGCCTCCCGCGGCTCCGCCCGCAATTGTAATGATACGCGGCAACAACAACACTAGTGGAATCTTTATCAAGACCTAACAGCTACATTTTCAGTCCATATATAGAAACTGTATTTTAAAAATTATAGAGTGTGTTAATCATTGACACCCCTGTACTTCCCCCCTTTCCACACCTTAGAAGACTATTTTAGTATCTCTACTCAACAAAAGAAACCTGTCTGCCACATTTCAAGTCTGGAGGTTTAATAGTTCCGGAAGGTATCGGGATGACCTGTCAGTGACATTTATCCCCTATTTCACCCCCTGTAAGTTTTTATTTTGAGACAAAAGGTAGCGTACGTCCTTCTTTAGAATGCAATCTAAGTCCTTGTAAAATTTTATCGAAATCTGTTCAGCGGTTTAGGCGTGAAAGCGTAACAAATAAACAAACAAACTCATTCGCATTTATAATATTAGTTAGGATTGTTTTTACATTGAAATTGATGCATTTTAACAGTGTTGGATCACTTTCAAACAGTTTGTGCTGAGACCCAGTGGTAAGAGGCGAGGTAGGCAAAAGACATATTGTGGGTGTGACCTACTTTAGCTCTGTCTCGCTCAAATCATCGGCACGTTTCAATTTTTGGCTGGTGCCAACTACGAGGCTAAAAGATGCTATTGCAAAGGTGCCGCAGTCAATTGATAACTATAATTTTTGGAAATATTTTGAAGATTTAATAAACTTTTCCGAAAAAGGAAGAGTCACTTTAGGTTTGTGATGTAACAGTTTTGTGAAATAAGTACGAATAAGGTCGTAGTGTGACATTGAAAACGTGTGTTTTTTTGGCACAATTAATGCCAAATTTTTTCTAGTAAATCGTACATAAATTACAAAAGTAGTCCTTTATGTTCCTTATAGAGAAAGAATTTTTGCAGAATGTTGACGAATAAGTCTACGATCAGTTGACAGCCGAAGCTCTATTTTTGGCTTAAATTCAGAGCGTTCCGATAGCCTTAAGACTTCGTTTAACAATAGTTAAATTCAGACATCGGTCATTTGATGTACACCTGCTCAAGAATCGAGACTTTA
The DNA here is from genome assembly GCA_034508555.1 of Venustoraphidia nigricollis. Classification (NCBI taxonomy): domain Eukaryota; kingdom Metazoa; phylum Arthropoda; class Insecta; order Raphidioptera; family Raphidiidae; genus Venustoraphidia; species Venustoraphidia nigricollis. Next base: position 2,500,803 of record JAVRKA010000030.1, read on the forward strand.
CTCTTTTAGTCCGATACTGAAATACCACTGCACAGACCGGTGTATCTTACTCCTTTGTATAACAGACGCAATGGTGTAAAAAGTGTAAACACTTTTTAAAACTGGAGTACGATACCAAACATAAATATTAGTAGGTATAGATGACGTGATGAACAACACGAAAAAAGTACACAATTTTCAGTGTAAATTCATAGGTATTATACATACCTTTGATAGCGTATGTCGGTATACGAGAGACGTATGACGGTTTCCGATTTCGGGTGGTAAAAATGCGCCCCCTGAGAGCCGTGTTCGGCAAACAGGCCTGAGAGTGATAGATTGCAGTCTCAGGGTGAGACGCGCGCGCCTCAAACATTTGAATATGCAAATGTAGCAGGGCTGAAGCTCCTTCTCTTCGTCGGGGAACACAGGACGTGTGTCCTTCCAACAGGATGAATCGCAAATACTGGGACTCTTCGAATAGAGTCGACACAGTGCGAAAATTAACTGTTATTCCACGTCAAAATTATACTGTTGTGTATACTGAACCAGTAGGTAGGGCAAGATTTACGAATTTATGCTTCTTTTGGTGCGTTGAGAGTCGAATTTTATCAGGAAGTGGGACGCGAACAGCTTATGAAAATTCGACAGTATGAAGTTGGCCATACGAGGCTTAGACTGAAATGACAGACGGACGAAATCAATGCACTTTCTGCGATCTGGAAACTTTATAATATTACTAGGCGACTATAATCTTTGATTACATCCAATATTCGATTTAAGCTTCATCCACTATCCAGTGGAATTCGTTGGATTGATTATAACATAAACTATTTGAGGTTAATTTTTTGTTAAGAATTATTCTAACACTTTTGGAAAACTTAATTTCAATAAATTATTTGTATGTATATTAAAAATTAGTTTTTCTTTATACCCGGTCAAAAGTACGTACTTTTGGCTTCGATTTTAAGGCAGAAAGCCTTACATTTATGCACTGATGGAATTATTCGCACGGCATTTGTAACAGCGGGTCAAAACCGTTTTCTCGTGCACACTGATACGAAAGAACGTACTTTCGACCGGCTATAAAGAAAAATAGTATACACCACACGGTCAGAAAATTGAAATTCCTGCACACATGATGCCCTCGGTTTCGTTTCGGACATCGTGTGTCGCGCAGTGCAAGAATTTGAACTTTCGGCCTTTGCAATTTAAAATACTATTTAATCATGCCAAAGAAACCTAACTTCAAACATAAGTTAATGCTCTCAGTTTCTTTCTGACCTTTGCAATTAATTCTGACTTGTTGCTTTTTTCTCTCAAAGTTATTGACGATATAAAATATTTTTGTAGAAATTGTTTTCAGAGTATAAAGCGACGTTAACATATGTTTATTTCAAGGTTTAATATAGTGTTAAACAAGCTGAAAGCTGCAAGTCCACCCCAGTGACAATAAGTCAACCCTCGATGAATGTTTCCGCGGTGTAAAAAAATACAACGCGAGCTGAATTTAAAATTTTTTGAGACATGACATCGCTTGTAATAATTGCAACGGTTTTTATCAAAAAAAGCGGAATAAAACGTGAGCTTTCTCTGTAGATAAATGCCATCATATATTAACTGACAAGACGTAGAAAACGTTTTTATTATAACAGTAGATTGTTTGTAGTAGAGGGAACCGTTTTATGTAACATAAAACTTACTGTTTTTGTGTCATCCTTATTCTTTCAGAAAATAAATTGTTAATTTAATAAAACAAAAATAAAGATAATACCATGTAAGTATTTACTTTTTAAGTGCTGATTTTATAGCTTCGTTAGCATGCGCCAAACATTTAACACATTTTTTGGGTGAATTTTAACAATAATTTGGGTGAATTTTGATAATTTTTTGGTGAATTTAGAAAATTTTTTGAGTGATTTTGCCAATTTTTCGTGTGAATTGTGAAAATAATGTGAGTGAATTTTGAAAATTTATGGGTGAATTTTGACGAGTTTTTAGTGATTTTGCCAATTTTTTGGATGATTTTTGAAAATTATTTGAGGGAACTTTGAAAATTATTTGGGTGAATTTTGACAAATTTTCGGACAAATTTACTTTTTTTTAAGTGAATTTTGAGGTTTTTTGGGTGAATTTTGAGATTTTTTGGGTGAATTTAAAGTTAGTATTATTTGTTTGGTCAGATGGCCAAGTTTCAAATTTGATTTTGATGTTATTATGTCGCAACTAAAACATTCTTTGTTTAACATAAAATAAAAATGGAGCCACATTGGACTTCAATAAACCTTAGATCCCGAAAAACCTACATCCGCCCAAGGTTCCACCACGCAAGGTTGACATTTTTTTCTTGTACATCTAGTACAAACATACCTTTTATCTATAAACAAAAGTTGTCAAATTAAATATTAACGAGAAAATGAGAAATTTTGTTATAATCACATTAGGGTACATTTTTATTACCACTGTTAAGAAACACCCATTGCTACAATCAAAGATTAGAAAAAAAAATATTTACAATATTGCATTGTAACAATGGAAGTTTCTTAACAATGGTCGCAAAACTGTAGCTATCATAGTATGATTAATTAGTCTTATGAACTATATCGTCGCTAAAACTTTACTATTTTGTTATAATTTTCGATCAGATTATAATGTGTTAAATGCGGTTTGAATTTGCAAAGCAAAAAAAACCTCATTATTTCCTCTTCGTAGTGAGATAATACATCAAACCATGCTTGAGCAAACCAAAGAAATATTATAATTGTAGCTTGACCGTGGGTCGTGCGTTTTTCAGTCGCTAGAGGGAAAGATAAGGGCGCACGGCGGGAAAGCGTTCACAGCACGAGTGATAGATATTTGATACCGCTGCGTTAGTTGAACGTGCGTGAGTAGACTGATACCCGGTACCTACACCACTAACGTCACTGCCACCACTATCGTCAAAATATTGTGTGCGTCTTTATGTTGGGTTGCAGAAAGTCTTGTCACAAAATCTGATTTGACTATTATCTTATACATTGTGCATTTCTCCATAAGAAAAGCACTGTTGATTTTTAAATAATAATAATAATATATATATTTTTTTATTTTATAACGGGAAATTGGACAGTTCAAACTTAATAGTTAAACTAAATTAAAAAATTGCGACGTTTCGTTAAATGATTTCAACTTCTTCGGGCAGAGCTCTGCCCGAAGAAGTTGAACAATACTGTACCACAGTTTAAATAGCGTCAAGATACACATTAAAATCACCCCATACTCGAAAAATAATCGATGGATTGAAATTATATTTTTGTTAACATAGTTTCACCATTCCAATCTACTAGTGGGGAACGGTACTAATTTAAGTCAAAATTCACTTTTTAAAATTTTACAATATTTTTCGTTTTTAGATCCTCTGAATCCACAAAACATATTTTTGGAAAAAGTATGTGCGTCTGTTTGTTGGTTTGTCTGTGAACATGGTACAGGTCAAACGGACGAGCAAATTGAAATCAAATTTTGGGAGGATATTTAATATACAAATATAAAGAGTCTTGTTGTTTTTGGGGAAAATCAACGCATGCACAGAAGAGATATATGCTATAATGTTGTTTTTGGATAATGATGGTATATGTACTTTTTATAACGGTTTAATATTCAAGTAATTAAAAACACTTGAAAATTCTACAAATAATTATTTATTTCTCGAAGATCGTTTCGGACAATAAGTCCATCCTCAGGAGTACAAGTATTTTTGTACTCCTGAGGATGGACTTATTGTCCTAAACGATCGTCGAGAAATAAACAATTATTTGTAGAATTTTCAAGTGTTTTTAATTACTTGTTATTATTAATCATGTTCTACCACGTGCCGAGTGAAAAATCAGTGCAAAATTAGGTTTAATATTCTATTTATTTTTCTTAGAAAGATTTTGAAAATAAAAAAAATCAGATGCTCTTTTGTTCTGAAGATATGTCAAGAAAAAATTAGTTAGGTAGCTGACAAGCGTCCTTTGGTTGATTTTTACATGTAAAACCCTATTATGCAACCTGCATGAACATGAATAGCAAATTTCATAATATTTATTACTAGTCGTTACTCTTGTCGTCACACGCTTTAACAAAAATTTCATTTTATTTATTATATTTCAAATGTCAATATTTTTGAAGTTGGGATGGTCCTGTCGCCCAATTGGCAGGAATTTTTTTGTATAATTTACACTTCGAAACAACATTTTTCTACGCAAATCGATTAAAATTCAGCTTGAAAAATGATCTTTTTTTATGTAAATCAATTGTTTTCCTGTGAGTACAATCTCATATTCTACGTACATGACAGGCAGTTTCACAACGACATTAGACTGGTGCCGGCATACGATCAAATCTGAATTTTTGACAATACTTTCTGCAACTCAGCATTACTAATTTACCGTGGAAAAAATATCAGTCAAAAAAAATTGCATTGGGTTCCTCATTTAAGGAAAGCGATACTAAGGCTAACGAACGATTTGTAGCTAATACGTGTTAAGTTATACAAAACGCTCCCGTCACATACTGACATTCCAGTAATCCAAATATATTTGTATTGTAGCCTGAGGCTCATTTTATGCAATATCCAGCTGTGTCAATGTAGAGTATTGATTCACTAATGCACTTTTAAGCGAAGTGCTAGTGGCGTTACGGCGTAATGCGTATGAATGATTGACCAAACTTGTAGTTCTATCTATATATTGAACTTTTTATCTGGTTAGGGTAAAGATTTTGATGTGAAACATCTAGTGGCGCGCTTGATTTTTTTATGTAGTTTCTTTACATTTAACATATTTTTTTTATTTTACGGAAATATATAAACAAAAACGTATCTATATATAATTATCATTGGTAGAATCCTTACATGCGATAAATAAATATGTTTGTTGTGTTGGCAAGACAAAAACGCAAACAAATAGTAGGTACCAACATTATAACACAGTTACAGTTGGCACGGAACATGCTTAATTATCGTTATTGCAATTAGTCTCGGCCTTCTTCTTAGCACGCACCGTCGCCATTGTGGTGCGGGTCTTCCCCCACATTCTTCATGAAACTTATATACACACACACATACTATCGTCTTTACTCCTGACCCAACGAATCACTCGAGTCCGGTATATAACTATCCTGTGTTTAAAGTAGGTGAAGTACGAGTTTTTCTAGAAACGAATCTACAATGTTTTCGTTCCTTTGCTTCCATACTGGATTTCGAAATTTCGGACGAAATTTTTAAATAAATCAATTTCGGAACTGAAGAAATGAATGTAGGAATTGTTGATTTAATGGAAAAATTAACAATTTGCCGACCAAACTGTATGCCTTAATACACATTATTATAATAATTATTAGTGTATTTGCCATATGGCAACATACACTATTGGCATCGGTCGGATGGCGGGACCTAGGGGTCGGACCAAAATTTCTCGACGTTTCATAACATTCTAAGCACCTTGGCACCATTTTTGAAAGTGTTTTTATATATATATATATATATATATATATATATATATATATATGTGTGTGTGTGTGTGTACGGGCAATAACTTTCGAAGGAGTTAATTGATTTCAACTAAATTTGGCCCACGTGTTGAAATCCATCACCGCAAGAAGCCTATTTAAAATGGGCCTAATCGGGCCATTTTAAGGGTAGTTTTTAGGGGTTGAAAATTGTCTTTGGGCCCCAAAACACCGAAAAAATTCTCCGAATCGTTTCAAAATTGAAATTTAACCCTCTGGTAGTAATTAAAAAGTACTCCTAAAATTTTAATAAAATCGGCCCGACAGGACAGGATTTACAAATTTTGTGAAAACACTAGTTGCAAATAGTGAATTATTTACCGAAAGGTGTATATAATTGGGTATAGAGGTTCAATTGATAATATTATTTCAAATAAAAAAAATGTTATTTTAGGGGGTGTATTAAGTAGTCAATTTGTTTATTTTGCCCAAAAACCAACTTAAGTTCGCATAATAAAGCCACACTGCCTGTATTAGCAAATACACTATATTGTCGGCAGGGTTTTTGCACTGCGACCCGGGTTTTTTTTTTAATGATCTCTATACAGTCTAGAGTTATATAAAGTACTTATATAACTTTGTTTAAAGTTTAATACAGAACGATTCTATTTAATTCGGGAGATACGTTTCAATACGTTCCTGCGCTATACAAAACAGCGCGAAACGAGGTCATCTTCATACGTGGATAATAGGCATAAGTGAAACAGAACCAAGAATAAGAAAATTTGTTAGTTTTTGTTTTGTTTTGTTTAATTTTGTACCATTTGTTGATACTTTTTTATCACATTAATTATAGATTTATTTATTGCTAATATCGATTTTTGTTCATAAAACATTTATGAAAATCAAATAAAAGTTCGAGTAAGAAGTTATGTATGTGATGAGGAAGGTTTCTCATTTGACATATTTTGATTTTTGTAAAGAAGTCATCTAATGCCGTTTGCTTTTTCTGTTTCGTTCAGCAAACTGATGTTGATAGCAAAATACTGCATCAATGACACATCGTCTTGCCTTTGAACTTTTATCAACATTTGAATCATTTTGCAGAAACTGATCCATAATTTACATTATAATGGCTAGACTTTCTTTTTTGAAATCGCGTAATACTGAAACAGCGTTAAGCGCAGTCTTACTGTATTCGAAATGTTCTTCAATAATTTTGATTTTTGATGCGAAACATCTAGCGACGCGCTTAGATTGGAATGTATCCCAATATCTCGTCGGCTCTTTCCTACTTGGCGGTCTCCTTTCAATACTAATGGGTTGGAATGGTAAAACTGGTCAAGCAGTTGTTTTTGCAGCTGATCATTTGTTTCAAATTGTTACGAGGATAGTTTGATATCAGTGTCAAAGAAACGATATAAAATGGGCCAAGCAATATTTCACTTGGCTGTCAACACAACGCACAACTCTATGTTCTGTCTCAGTTATTCATATCTGTTCATCTTATTCTAACACACAGTCTTGTTCGCTTTATCGCCAATGCCTATAGGACTAGAACACGTCACTTTTAAAATTGAAATAGGTCAGGGCGTGGCTTAAAAAAACTTGGAAAAAAAGTTTAAAAATATGCTTTTACTATAATGTAGTGTTAAAAAAGGAAAACATAGATGTGGAAGGCTTAAAGCTAAATAAAAGAGAGAGAGAGAGATTGTATAGATTATAGACGCTCAACAAAGCTAAATAAACATGACCACCTAAGCCATCGAGAGGTTTGGTTAGGTATCCACTCTAATTATATCATCGTTAAAGCGGAGACAGAAAAATAATACTGTTTTTTGCATGGTGGGAGATACGGAACATTTATGGCGGAGGTCACGGGACTGTTACGAAATTTTGAACTTGTTATGCATTTATATTTTTTATAATAATAGGTTATGTATCTAGATCATTATGAGGTATATTGCTGACGAGTAAGTGACATTAGGGATGTCAGAAGTGCCAAAAAATATCGTTATATATCGTATCGATATTTTTTTCAAGTATCGATATAGGTAGGTACCGATATATTTTTTAAAAAATATCGATATATCGGTACAATAATTTTTAAAGAGAACATTGGCACTCGAAGTAATTTAGTATACATATTGGCTAGGTTAATATAATGTCAAATAGCAATTAACGGACATTATTTCTAATAAGTCAAGTAATAAATAATCTCCTGAAATCAAAAACCACGATAAGATTTTTTTTTGTTTATTAATCAAACGTCTAATATATTTAGGAGTAGATAATTAATTTTAGAAATAAATCGGACAATTAATAAAGCCAGGGATGGCGAATCTATGGCATGCGTGCCAGAGGTGACATTCGACAGAAAATGGTTGGTACAGTATGAATTGAGGTGTAAATCAAAATAATTAAAAATATTCTAGATATTATAGAAATGAAATGAAATATTGTATGAATAGCTGTTTTGACTGTTTATTATTCCGAAAATATCAAAAAATCTGGAGATAAAGAAACGTGTCTTACATGTGCTTTATTCACTGTTGTTGTTTTTGGAACGCACTTAAAAGTATGTTCCAAAAACATATGTAAAACACGTGTTTCTTTTTCAGTTGAGTTTTCGATATTTTCGGAATAATTAAATGGTCATAGTCAGTCGCGGTAGTACATACCAGTGTTGCTACTGGAAAAAAATATCGGTTTTCGATACTAAGAATTTTATATCGATATATCGAAATATTAAATATCGCTCAAAAATATCAATATATCAATTAATAAATATCGATATTTTTTCGACATCTCTAAGTGACATTATGTTAAAGTGAGCGCCAGCAAAAATGCACAAAGATACGATTTTAGGTTAAGAATATACGTAATGGTAATGCCAAGGTCTACAACGCATGTATAAAATCCTTAGCGGCCCTGGCACAGGGCTAAAACCTGAATACACTGCGAATGAGGAGGCTGTTAATTATTGCGTTTATTTCGAGGATAATTAATAACAGTGCTAGACAGTGCAGGGTTCCTAGTTAAGCTGTTGAGTTTATATCTCTGCTGGCATGATTACGAACAAGTCTATGCTCGACTAGGAGTTATTTATTACCCAATTAATATACACTGGATTTCATTTATAACGACCATAGTTGTAATGATTTTCTGATCATAGCGACGTAACGCTTAAGTCCCTTGAATTAAAAGTATACTTTTAGGGGAAAATAATTTGGTTATAGCAACTTCTGATGTATAACGCCGATTTTGGGTATAACGATTAGTTTTAATGAATCATTTGTAACAAACTCCTAGAAATCCTATGCAGATATTGCAACCGAAACTACACACAAAGTACAAGTCAACAAATAAACATACAAAGGTTTATTCATAGAATCATAAAGCTTTATTATTTTTTTATTACATACAGCAGTTGTAATAATACGCCTTTGTTCGAGCCGATTTGCAAAATAATATTATTAAGTAGACAGGCAATATATGGGCATTCTGCGGCTGTATTGTCTGGCAATAAATATGATTTTCTTTCTTTCTTTATACTTATAGTGATTACTGGATATAGCGACGGAATTATAGTGGTCCCTTCATCGGCGTTATAACCGAAATCCACTGTATTTCGAAATAGTCCGTAGGATTTTTTAGCTACAGTCAAAACCGTTTACGACGACATTGTTTAGAACAACATCCGGTTATATTGACCAAAACCATAAGTCCCGGCTGAATGCTATATGGCCGCCTTATAAAAAATACTGCTTTTTACGATATTGCTTATTACGACATACTGCATTAAGCGACTACATTTAAATGTAATATCTTCATATCTTCGGAGAATTATGTCTGTTAAAGCGACCAGCTATATTGTAAACAAAATTCGTACGCACAGAAGTGTTCTAAACAGACTAAAATTACAGATTTTATGAATACAGAAAAATGACAATGATAATGTGAATATTATTCCTATAAATATCTATGGATTTCTTTGTACCTACACATTCAATAATACTGCATACTTATCTAATAAAAAATTACTTTGTATCTCGAAAACATCACCGGTTGTTTCGACTATCAGTTTTTACCACCAAATATAAATAGACCTTTCGATGTCGTTATAACAAATTTTGACTGTATAAACAAGAGCAATTCAATCAATATTAGGTTTAAACTGTCGTTACAGTTGTAAGGAATCATTTGTAAAGTTCAACATATTAACTGTAAATTTTCAAACACATGGAATCATGGAATGTTGCATTCGGAACTTGTTCAACAATCGTAATAAACTAGCAAACCCATGCGAATACTTCGCACCGTTAGTGATCAGTTACGTAATATAATAGGGTGGAAATAAATTTTAATCTATATTCTATTCAGAGATTTCAGCGCCACAACTGTTCAAAAAACAGATTATCACCAGATGGCGACAATTATTTTATTTTATTCTATTCTATTCTATTCAGATACTTCAGTGCCACTACACGTTACTTAATATTACCGACAACAGATTGCCATCAGACGGTGACATTTGTTTTTTCTGAATGTTATTTTCTGTAATGAAAATGTTAAAACTTTTAAGCTGTAATTTTTTAATGAAAACATTAATTTAACGATATTAAATTATTTTTTGTCATTAGAGAGAAAAGTAATCTCCAAAATGGCGTATCAAACATTAATTTTGATATAGTAAGGGAGATATTTCATACTGACAAAAACAACTTTACGAAATAATACAACCGATTATTATTAATGACATGTTGAACTTGGACAAAGACCAGTTCTGGGTTAAATATACGCATGAAACGTGTGTATAAAACGGATAAATCCTCACAATGATAAATGGCAGTTAATCTCTGATTATATACAATATATAGTTTAATCCACGTTGTTATATGTGAACTAGCTATGAAAATTAAATCAAGTTTTAATCGTTGGTGATTTGTGTCGGCTTGGAAATTAATTAAAAAAGATTCCGGCAAAAATAACACTATATAAAGCTGTTTATGATGTTCCTCCATTAAGGTTTATGTGTTGTTTAAATTGTTTATGATAGGTATATTGTTCCTCGTGTACGATTTGAGTAATAAAATATTTTGAATTTTTATTAGGTTTAATTACAGAGCTGCATAAAACATAAAATCTCGCGTCGCAGTGCCAAAACCTTACCGACAATATAGTGTATTTGCTAATACATAATTATTTACGTTAAAGTAAATTTAACTGATTTTAATAATAATAGTAAGTAAGTAGATTTATTTACTACATTGACAAAAAAAGTGTATGACAAGTCCAGTAACTTTCATTATCATAATACAAAGTTCATAATGGACATACATATAGATTTTCACCGTATTCATAAAATTAAAACAGGAATAAACTATTATGGCAGTAAATTATTAAATTTTCTTCCACAGTCTGTTAGAGATTTGCCGGAAAAACAATTCCAAAATTTGTGTGAACTTAGTATTAGCACCATTAAAGTGTCTTACCTTATAAAAATGATTTTTCGGGAAAAAGGACTTTATTTATAAGTAAAACACTTAATATTTTATTTTCAGCGACGTTTCGTTCCTTGTTTGGAACTTTATCAAGCTTTAATAACTATTAAATGTTGTGATTAAATAGATATAAAAGATAATATATACATGTGAATATAAATTTGAGTTTAACAATATTAATACAAACAAGGAACGAAACGTCGCTGAAAATAAAATATTAAGTGTTTTACTTATAAATAAAGTCCTTTTTCCCGAAAAATCATTTTTATATTAATTACCAAGGACAAAAAAGAAATAAAGTCAATATGTCTTACCTTATGTTTTCTTATCTTACAGACATCATAGTTTTATTATGATAACTTAAATTTGTTTTTTAGACGAAATAAAAAATTGAATCTCTCAATACACTCCTTAAAATAACATGTTTTTTCCTAATTGCAATATTATTGTCAATCCAACATCTGCACCAAATTAAATATATCTGTCAGTAAGAAAACTCGTATACGCAAACTAGTGTTTTCATGAAATTTGTAAGTTCGGTCCTGTTATTAAACTTTTAGCAGCACATTTTAATGTTTAGGTACTAAACGGTTACATTTCAATTTAAAAACGATTCTGCATTTTTTTGGGTCCATTTTAAATTAGCAGACGAACAACAAAGTGACCTTTTCGTTTTGAGGTAGTGACCTTACTAAGTGACTAAAGATACTAAAGAACCAACGTTGAAGTTTTAAAAATGTAGAAAATAACGGGAAATGGTAAATTGAAAATAGTAATGGTGCGAATGGCGTCTGTTATGACATAAAGTCGAAAAACGGACGCTAAACGCATTATTATTACTAAAATAAAACGAAAAAAAAATTAAATCACCGACAACTATGGTTATTTGGACCTAGTACCAATTGATAGTTGATACTTTCAATTTATTATTTCTTAATGATAAATTAATAATCCAGTCTATATTTCAGAATTTTTCGGACCCGGAAAATGCAACAAACCTTACCATTTAGCTGGTAAACTAGACGTATTTTTTTCAAATTACGAAAAAAAAGTTTGCTTGAAAAGTTTCGGTTTGTTGGAGACTGCACTGTTATGCAAATGACCTTTTCAAAAAACATAGCAATTAAAACTAATGGAATGCGTGTGTTCAAAAAATTATTTTTATCGTGTGTTCAAACGTGGCGAGACAAAAAGCTTTATAGTAGAGTGACTATAGTAAGAGTGTAGCCAGGAATACGGATTGACTGCGTCAAATTGAGCCATTTCCCGCAGTGTACAGCTGTCGGATATTTCTGTACAGCTGTCCCCTGTTTCTGTATAGAGTGGCTGCGCTGGCGCTGCATACGCAGTGTTCACCACTCACGGCTCGATATGGCGGCGATCGGATGCATTGGCCACACTCTTACTACAGTCACTCTACTTTATAGTCCATTTGAAAAATGTGTATTGCATCATAACAAGTCGAAAGAGAGTAATTAAAAGAATCCATCGTTGAAATGAATATCAATTTAGATGGATTTTTTGCACCGTGTGTTTTTTATCAATAACAGTCTGATACAAAAGTAATTAGTAGACTGGTAGAAGACGGCAGTGTTGTACTGTTGATGTCCGATAAGTTGGAATACGCGTCGATACAGTAAAATTAAATTAGAGATATTATTTTTAAAATGTTGTTATTATGCAACTGTGTGTGATTGAATGGTAGGATACGTTATGTAAAGGTTATAAGTTACAAAAATCGTTAGAGGTACATTATACTTTATATTTATATTTTGCAATGATTTAAAATTCGTTATAAAGATGTTTTTGACAAAAAGTATTCGTATATTTTGCATTAAATCTTACGGATTTAGAAACATTTAATTGTTAAACATTCATTGTTACAATGCTAAATCAGAAAAATTTATTTTTATCCACCAACACCGTCCGGAAAAATTCGGGTTTGATTCCCGACGTTGTTGGTGGGTAAAAATATTTTTTTCTGATTTAGTATTATAACAATGAATGTTTAACAATTAAATAGCCGTTCTGCAGCTTGTAGAAATTAAAACTTATATCTTATATTACAAACATTTGTTAAATTGAGGAAATCATTATATTGAGGTTCGTTATATTAAGGTTACATTGTACTAAGGATAATTATACCTAACCTAAAACCATCTGGAGTCCTCGACCCACGGTTTAAATATTCCTGTTTTACCGACTCCGCAGGCCGTGTGCCAACTGGTCAGGCAACGAGCAGTATAGTTGGTAGAGAAACAAGCAAACTGACTGTCATGGCCTGCTTGTTGACATGAAATCGTCAATTTCAACTGAAGTGTGCAGCTGACATCCGTGAAATTATATAATGCCGGCCGCTGAAATCAATCAGCGCTACTTTCAGCCATTCCGGTCGTCCCCTCTGCTCTTCCAACTTCCTCTCCCCACCCTCCTTCCAACGATCGACTTCTATCCATTATCCGATTGTTTGCCGCTCGCTTTATTCATTATACGTAGTAATACACAGTTATATTATACGGGTTTATTTATGCATCAACGAATCAGGTAAAAAACGTGGTCAAGTGCGAGTCGAACTCGCACACGATGGGTTCCGTACCACCGTACAATATTTATTAATTTAATTTTTTATTTGTTGTTATAGTGGTTATAGTAATACTAAGGCGTAGAAATGCCTGAACTAATAGCTTTTAAGAGATTCCGTCCGATGTCGTTAGTATGCGCTATTTTGACGTTTATAGAATTTTCGGTTTTCGGATTTTTCCCCTTTAATTGTGCTATAAGACATTGCTTCTTGCCAAGTTTGATGATTTTAGGTCAACGGGAAGTACTCTATAGGTTTTGATTCCCTTGCGAGTGGCAAAATATGCGTTGCGTTGCGTTGACTTAAAGGGGGGGAAAGGGTCTTAGATACAAAAAATAAGCATATTTTTGTGATTTTTTTCCCAGAGTACCTTATTTATTAATATTTTAAAAATTTGTTACCTACATTATTAAGGATCATTCTAAGGATATTCTGTTAAATTTTCATCACTTAATATTGAAAAATAAGCTAGTGGTAGTGGCCAGATCTGTGACCTCAAAAAAAAGTTTCTTTGCGGTAGTCAGGATAACCCATGATTGCTTTATTCGAAATTAAAAAACTAAAAAGATTTCTTTAGAACATAAGTTTATCTTGGATTAGTCAGAAGGAATTAACAAAATATCCATTTTTGAATTTTTGGTGAAGATGCAATCAAAAAACTCTGAAATTTGCCAAAAATTGCTCTTATTGTTTATTTAGAAGATAAGCTGTAAGTAATTGAAAAAAAAATCCTTCTGACAAAACCGAGTATTTAGTATGTAAAAGAAGTGTGCAAAGTTTGGACGAAATCGGCCCAACGGTTTTCGAGAAATTTCGACTACCGACTTAAAAACGTTTTGAGAAAACCGCAATTGAAGTTTGATACATTGAATAAAATAGAGAAGAAAAGACCGAGCGCCCGAAGACTCAGTTGTCTGTAACTCGAAAAGTTTTGCTCCTAATGACTTCAAAATTTCTGACAATATTTCTTGTAAGTTGTAGTATTAGAAAAAAAATCGACTTTCAGACCCTTACCCCCTTAAATGTTTGGTTTTTTCACAGCTCCGAGGGATTGCAGACTTAAATAATTTTTGAATCCTTAGAGCCCTAAAAGTTAACTTCACGCATCTCGCTAGTGCGTAAATATACCCTCGTTGTTTATGTGGCAGCATAGAAACAATGTATGAATGCTATAAAGAATTGAAATTCGAAAATAAACCTTGTGATTTCATCAAAGTCAATTGAATTTTAAATTAATTTTAGTCGGAATAATCGATACAAATGTTATTATTCTACAAGTAATCCACTTATTTTTGTGTTCTTACAAAAACATTTTCCCTGTATATAGGTAGAACATTATTGCAAGACGGAAAAAGAACGTAAAATTAAAAAAAAGAGACTGTATTTTACACTGCACACTACAGAAGTGAAACTGATATAATTGTAAAAGAAAAAGTAATAATGGTACGACTGCCAGGAGCGAACCTATTCGACCTTTAGGTTACGAAGCAAGAAATTCTACCTCACAGCCACCTTAGCTTAATGTTCTACAGACGGTTTTTATAGTATAGGTATGTATATTGCGAGACGCTTGTTACATTTCTAAACTTAGGAATGAATTTTATCCTACCGTGCCAAAAGCCAAAACAAGTTTTGCTTCAGAAAGAAAATAATATTTAAAACAAAATGGTTGCAATGAGGTTCTATATTATTACCTAATATTTTAATAAATTATTGCTCAACGTGTTCACCGTTTAATGCTGGGTTGCAGAAAGCATTGTCAGAAAATTTGATTTGACAATGACTTTAGAACACAGTTTTTATACATGCAGGAGCAATCTAATGTCGTTGCTAAACTTCCGGTTATGTGTAACATTAGATTGTCCCCACACATGAGGACAGTGTGGTGCAGTGGTTAGCGTGCTGGTTTTTTGACCGGACTGTCGTGGATTCGAATCCTGCGTCTGCTCATGGATGTTTTATGATGTTGTTTAGTTTTAAGTGATTGTGTTATGTGATGTAAATAATTAAGTTATCGAGCGTCTATAATTTACAATGAATAAATTGTCCCCACATAAAAAAACAAATGCTTAATTTATATAGAAAAATAACTATTTTCAAGGTAAATTATGACTAAAATGCGTAAAAAAAAGTTGAGTTGAAGTACATACATGTATATGTCGTGGGCTTAGAATTGATCATTTTCATGATGTGGCTGACTAATCTATGAAATGGTTACATCATGAAATACAACCATTTCATGAATTGGTCGGCCACATCATGACATGATCAATTCTAAGTTCTGGCCACGACATATAAGCACACAGTTTAAGATAAATATTGTTTGAATCATACAACTATTTTTCGAGCAGGATCGATTCAAAATTCTACTGTGGTTTCCTTATGGAGAAATGTGTGGTAACAATCTTAAGATCTTTGTCAAATAATATTTTCTGACAATGTTTTTTGCAACTGAGCATAAGAGTTTAGTTCTTGTTCTGCATAAAAAAGTACTTTATTGAATCAAATTTAAATAAAAAACGTGCTTATTAATTTATCAAGTTGATGCAAGCAGAAAATTACGTCTTCGTTGAATGTCACTTTGATTTAAAAATGTGAAATGTAAAACACGGGATCATAACTTTATTCAGACGTTATATTAGGTTGTAGGGAATCTTTTGTTTTATTATAATATAAAAAGCGCCGGAGCGAAGGCGACTAGATCATTTTTCTTTGTTTTTTCCCAGGACGCCGCATATTTATGGCGCGGTGACACAGTGACATATAAAGCATCGCTGTTGATAGTGAAGGGGGTCCTAGCGGTCCTACCAGTTCTTCTATTGCTTGTAGGTACGTTCACAAAACACAAAACAATTCGCTATCATTTCATTTGTTTCTATTAAATTAAATAAAGTGAACGTATGTCTGTATGAAAACCGCTGAACTGATTTCAATTGGAATTTCACGATTTCACTCTATATATAGGGATATAAAAGGGTAAATAACTAACTAATATAAATATCAGCGGCTATTTATTAATATTATACAAGTCTGTGCAGAAAGTTTTGCACATGATTGCAAGTTCCGTTCGACATTATAGGTTTTCACGCCAGGCATTGGTTTAAATCTTCTTGGTTTTTGGGCTTGTAGGCCGTGATTCATTGGCATTTTTACCTGCCGTTTCGTTAACAACTGCTGTAGACAGTGGCAAATTCACCGGATGGGGCCCTCCCACAATGTAAAGAAGCTCAACCAACGTTATCTGCGTTCTAATCTTGATACATTTTTTTGTTTAATTTGTGTATATACTTTAGTAGGTAACTTAAATTAATTGAATACACAACTAATAGATTTGACTAAATGTTGTAATAATAAATGCTATAGGATCATCCTGTGCTCACGACCCTCTCGGGCCGGGGGCCCCCTCCGGTGGGGGCCCATGGCATTTTGCCCGTCCTGCCACCCAATTGTTATGCCACTGACTGTAGACATTATCAAAGGCGGTGTGACATCTGGCGAAGTGTCCTTCTTGACGGCTCACAGGTAATCGTGTTGATGACTGGTGTTCTCTCTTCTCAGCGTGTTTGTGATCTCTGCTCGGTCGTAACGGACTACGACCAAGCAGTGAACAATACACATCGAAATATAATTGATCAATTTAAACGTCGGGTAGAAATACCAATAGACCACGGCCTACAATTCGGAAAACCAAGAAGATTCGGAATTATTGTTTGAAGTGAAAGAGTTTTCGAACAGCCTGTACATGCGATCACATGAGCGCACTTAGAGTGGGTACGCGATTGTAATAATGCGCAACTAGGGAGTTTTTATATAACATTTTATATGATATTTCACCAAAAGACCTTTTATAAAGGTTTTACTTTGTGCTGTGTTAACTACGACTTGATTTATACACGTGTGCACGATTCGCAAATTAAGGGATGTGATTTCGATAAACTTGAATTGCTGTATTTATGTTCACTTAGGAAAAAAATTGATTCTAGGCCCAAATAGTCCTGACTGTTTGACGACAGATTCCAATAAACCGGAAAGGTTATGACCATGATTTTTAGGATTCCAAATGAATCATCCTCATCGACTTTCTGCAGAATGGAAAAACAATCACCGGGCAGTACTACAGTGAGTTATTGGACAGATTCAATGAGAAATTGAAGAAGACACGGCCTCATATGGGGAAGAAAAAAGTGCTCTTTCATCACGACAACGCATCAGCACATTCGTGTTTGATTGTCGCGGTCAAATTGCACGAACTGCATTGCGAATAGCTTCCGCACTCACTTTACTCGCCCAACCTGGCACTCAGCGACTTTTTCCGGTTTCCTAACTTGAAGACATGGCTCGGAGGAAAAAAATTCGGCTCAAATGAAGAGGTAATTGCCGAGACAGAAGCGTATTTTGCAGGGTTTGAAGAATCGTATTTTTTCAACGGATTAAACAAATGACAGGAACGTTGGGAAACGTATTTAGACCTAAATGGAGACTACATTGAGAAATAAAAACATTTTGTTGAAAAATATTGCGTTATTATTTCAAACACGGATATATTGATCAACCAATAGAAAACTATTTCAGTAGTTTTCAATTATTTTATGTATCCTCAGGAATATAAAACATATATATAGTATATTTTTATATTCCTGAGGATGGACTTATTGTCCGAAACGATCGTCGAGAAATAATTTAATACATTTTTTTGTAGAATTTGCAAGTATTTTTATTTATTTGTTTTTTGTTGAAATTGACTCAGCTTGTATACAGAATTGTATACAGAATTAGTTTTAAACTTTTATAAAAAAAAATGTGTAATTCAACTAAAATTCAACTTCACAAACAACAGCTGTATAAATATGTTGATTATAAACTCCGCAAACCGCAAAAAAGCTGCATCTGCAGTTCAACCTTTTCAACTATATGTGAACATTGCACAAGGAGTTTTAAAAACTTGTATAAAACTAGTTTGTGCTTTTTTTTAACGGCTTCGTGATGAACACCTAGTGTGATGGTGGACGCTTGGATCGTAAAGCTTGCAAGCTCTGACATATAATGTTTTAAAGTCATCTAAACTTTTCCACATTCAACATTTTCTTTCTTTTATTGGACAATATAACGCCTTACTATTTACGCGTTGTTACAATTCTACCAAAGAGTAGAGATGTTCTATAAAAAACGAATAAGATTTTCAAAGTAGCTGCGTACTGCTTTTATTAAAAAAATCCCAGAATAGTATCCTATTATAATCGGATACTTTTCTGGAATTTTTTTAATTGTTTTGAGTAAAGCTTTAAAATTTGAGAAACATTGAACAAGTCATGCTTTCCGTCCAATATTAACCGCAGATCTCTGAAGCATAATCACTGCCGCGCGGATTTAGGCACTGGGCACTATGGGCACATGTCCCCACAAGGTCCAACCAAAAAATAAAAAATTCGTAATTTCGAAAAAAAAATCAATTTCTTGAAAAAATTTAAACATTTTGAATTTTCTATATTCCGAGTTTTTTTTTTAATTTTGGACTTATTTAAAAAATTAGAATTTTTTCGAAAATTCAATTTTTTTCGAAATTTTGATATTTTCCGAAATTTTTCAAAAAATAAACTTGACACAATTTTTTACATGTATTAAATAGGCTTCCACAAAAGGCAACATTGGCTTGCAAACGCGTATAGAAACACACAAACACTCACTGAAACTGTGCTTGTTTGGAGGCAATAGTACCTCCTATTCAATACGCACTATGAGCGCCAATGTCGAAAGTTCACGGCTCCAACTATAAGGATTCAAGGAAGCTAACTTTCAACAGATAAGAAGGACGATTTACTGATCACTGCTAGATTTTCAATTCTATTCCAGACTGACCTAATCATTTTTATGATGTTTAAATATCTTGAGCAATAAAACTTAAGGTGGCAGTTCGCGCCGCGACAGAGACAGGAGACAGAGACTGGAGACAGAGACTGGAGACCGAGACCGTTACTTGACCTTAGGTTTTCTATGTGTGTCAGTTCGCGAGCGAGATCGAGACAGGGGACCGCGACGCGAGACAGAAGACCGCGAGACGGTCTCTAGCCTGGACTAGTACTGTCTCGCGTCTCGCTCGAGACGCACGTGCAAAATTGTGAAAAATGACGTCGTTTTCTGATGAAGACACCGATAAATTGATTGAAATGATTAGACAACATCCTGCGCTATTTAATTCTCAACTTGACGCAAACAGAGATGACAATTTGAAGGATAATATTTGGAAAAGCATAGCTTCAATTTGTATTTTATTCATCCGAAAGTACATCCTGAACATATTTTCCTCAAACAATAAATGGTTCTTTATCAAAAGGGAAAACGATCCTTCGTGGCCTCTAGTTGTATATAATTTGTTGATAGGCATTCTTCGTTTGTTTTATAATAATAATATAATAGCAAGTCATCATCTTCTTCTTCTTCCAATAGTAACTTCATAACTGAATGGCTTTCTATTACGCTGTGGATTAATAATTTTCCAGAACACGACACGATTGACTCTAACGACTCAACAAAACTGAATGAACAGAGGTCTTTGGTCTCGGTACACAACAGACCACCGGAGACGGAGACATTTGTCCCGGTCTCCAGTCTCTGTCTCCGGTCTCGGTCTCCTGTCTCTATCGCGGCGCGAACCGCCACCTTTACATTAAAATAAAACGAGTAACAGGAAAAAACGTGTTAAGCTCAGCAAATGAAGCAGTCCATACAACGGGCATATGTGGTGCATATATCATTATTAAAGTATGAAGTAGTAAGCGAGATCTTGTTCCTATATTAGAAACTGGCGGTGGGAGTGACGAGGCGATGGCGGCGGTGGTGGTGGGAAATGCAGGCGGCACAACCTGATGCATTGTTTTAGTAATTTGACGTAGAAATTAGATCCCAGCGTGGTGTATATGAGATGAGGCAATTAGCCATGCAATGTGTCATTGCTGGTTGCACAGCTAGCAATATACCTTACCCTACTACTGCTATGCTGGCACAAACACCACAGCGCCGACTGTAGTCAGCCTTGCTGTGTATACATCATATAATGCTGATGAATCTATACCCTGTCTCCTGAGTTGAGGCGCGTTTTGTGAATTTCGCGAAGAGGCAGCTCCGTGAGTTGCCATCACAAAGTATATAAAAAAATCCGGGTTGTAGTGCCAAAACCCTGCCGACAATATAGTGTATTGGCTAATACAGACAGCGTGACTTTATTATACGAATTTGTTTGTTTTTGGAGAAAATTAAAAAATTGAAAGCCTTAATACATTCCTTAAAATCAGTTCATCATCTGCACAAAATTATATACCTTACAGCCTTCAGTAAGTATAATTTTATAACCGCAAATTTTTTCATAAAATTTATAAGTTCGGTCCTGTCGGGACGATTTTATTAAAATTTTAGGAGCACCTTTTGATTGATACTGCAAGGTAAAATTTCAATTTTGAATCAATTTCGAGAATATTTTCAGTATTTTTGGAGCCCAAAACAATTTTTAACCCTTAAAATGATTCGATTAGACCCATTTTACATAGGCTTCGTGCAGTGATGGATTCCAGTGTGTGGCCCAAATTTTGTTCAGATCGATTAAGACCTTCGAGAATTATCGTGCTCACACATATATATATATGTATATATATATATATATATATATATATATATATATAATTATATAATTATACATACATATATATATGATTTTTCCAAAAATGGTGCCAAAGTATTCAGGAGGCTATGAAACGTCGAGAAATTTTTGTCCGATCCCTAGGTCTCCCCATCCGACCGACACCAATAGTGTATGTGCCATATATGACAATACACTAATAAATAAATTAATTAATAAATGTTGTTACTGCCATGTTACTAAATCCTAAGACACCCCCATAGTTCATATTGTTATTGTTATTATATCTGGATTTTGATTATTATTATCTTTGTATTTTAAAAGTTGTTATTTTTGTATTTTATTTTTATTGATATTTTATGTACATTTGTCGAAACATGATTTTTGTCAGTATTACTTTACAGCACGTCACGTGATTTCAAGGCAAATAAACATTTTGAAGTTTCATTTTTACAAACTTATGTTAAAAATATCGACAAATTTGGTTTACTTAATAATTTTTTCTGGACAAAAATTAGTGTACAATGCTAATTTTCTCGTTTTTATCCTTTTTTAAATCGCTAACTCAGATCAAATAAACTGTAAAAACTTGATTAACAGTCACAAGGAAAGAATGTCTAGTTTATTTTAAAGCATTCACATCAAAGATTTTTCATAGAAATTAATGATTTCCGAAACGTAAGTGCATTTTACATGCACACACACATCCATGTGTTCGAAAGATAGAGTTATGCGGGTGAAAAAAGGACCATATTGAACAACTGGTACTCAGTAACCGTAAGCTAAGTTTTAAAGAACCAAAGTATAGTTAGAAGAAACTAATACTTTAACTGCAACGTTGTCTGTAGAGAGCAGTGGTGCAATTGGAACGAACTGAAAATATGTCTAAACTTTTCAGACTTACCATACATGTGAACCCGAAAATTCAAGTTTATATAGGTTACTAGTTTTGATTCGTGGCTTCGCTGGCATTGATGTCAGTTTTGACAGGAATTAAGGTAGCTGTCGTGGTTAAGGCACACCGTCAGATTATTTTTTATTTTTGTATACTTATTAAGGACATGATATTACAATTACCCTGAAAATTTGAAGTCGATCGACCGTATATAATTGGAGATAAATTCAATTAAAAATTTGATAATTAACATTGATTGTATACGATCTCTGTAGTTCTGAACCAGTTTCTTATTTATAAAAAAAGAACTAACTGTCAGAAACTTTCCAAAAACTGACAGTCTTCCAACGCATTTGTTATGAGTTTAAAAAAAATAAGAAAAATTTTTTGACCGTCTAATTATTTATAAATATCGGTTTAAAGTTCAACAATTTATAGAAAAGTATACATGCATATAAATACTGTATGGGTTACGTTTCCACGGGTACAGTCTTGCGTACAAATTATGGATCACTTCGCTACAAGCTAGTATACTTTTGTGGCGCGTATAATCTATAACTTTTTGACAATATTGTACCACGACAACTACCTTAAGATCGGTTGGCATATGACTTACAAGGTCATAAAAAATTCAACTTCATCCTGTTAATTTTGATGTTACAGGCTGCAACTTCATCCTGTCAATTTTTATCTTATAACGTATAAACTCACTCTCACCATTTGTCCATAACGCGACAAAAGATAGTTCATACGAAGTGTATAAAATCACTCAACGTAGTTTTTTTAAGTGAAACTTCAGTATTGACGTATCTGTTTAAAAATTTCTGTAACGTTCAAGGAGAAATGATTCAACGGCGGGGAAATATAAGAGAAACATTGATAAATCAAAATGGATAACGTATCCATGAATCCAAGGCTACTAGATACAGAGGTGATCTCGTTCCGTTGGATAGTAGTGGGGAAATAACGTCATCCAGTGGACTGTCCATTCATATTGCGTGGTTGATAAAACTAAATGATCTTCTACACTAATATCTAATAAGCTTGGATCAAACGAGTTTATAATTCTAAAGAAGTTTCTCTTCTCCCGTTAGCTCACGTGCGTGAGGTTCAAACGTTTCTTTTTGTTTTATTTATTGTAGATTATAGACGCTCGACAGCTCGGCTCAATAGTGCCTTAATTACATTAAATAACACAAACACTTAAATCTAAACGACATCACAAAACACCCATGAGCAGAGGCAAGATTCGAACCCATCCATAAATTACGTCACACGTTTTTCATGATTTTTTACTCCCCCCTCCCCGTCCTTGTCAAGGCAGTCACATTCGTGGGACCCTCCTCACCGGTGTGACGTCACATATTTTGCAATGTTCCACCTAGAACTGAGGAAATGAAAACAGCAGTTCCAAAATTATTATTAGTGTATTTGCCATATGGCAACATACACTATTGGCATCGGTCGGATGGCGGGACTAGGGGTCGGACCAAAACTTCTTGACGTTTCATAACCTCCTAAACACTTTGGCACCATTTTTAAAAATGTTTATATATATATATATGTGTGTGTGTGTGTGTGTGTGTGTGCGGGCTATAACTTTCGAAAAATTTAATTGATTTTAACGAAATTTGGCCCACGTGTTGAAATCCATCACCGCAAGAAGCCTATTTAAAATGGGCGTAATCGGGCTATTTTAAGGGTAGTTTTTAGGGGTTGAAAAATGTTTTTAGGCCCCAAAATACCGAAAAAATTCTCCGAATCGTTTCAAAAATGAAATTTAACCCTCTGGTAGTAATTAAAAAGTGTTCCAGAAATTTTAATATAATCGGCCCGACAGGACCGGATTTACAAATTTTATGAAAAAACTAGTTTGCAGATAGTGAATTATTTACTGAAGTGTGTATATAATTTAGTATAGAGGTTCGATTGATAATAATATTGCAATTAAGAAAAAAAATGTTATTTTAAGGGGTATATTAAGGAGTTAATTTTTTTATTTTGCCCAAAAACCAATTTAAGTTCGCATAATAAAGCCACGCTGCCTGTATAAGCAAATATACCACATTGTCGGCAGGGTTTTGGCACTGCCACCCGGGGTTTTTTTTTTTTATAAAATCAACATCAAATTAAACATTCTAGAAAATTAACAAAGCAAAAATTACTTTACGAAAGATAAATTACATGTGACGTCACACAATGTTTCACTTGGTCGACGTGTGATGTCGTGTGACGTAATTTATGGATGGCCCCCTGGACCAGACTATCCTCCGTTTCTTTTTAGTTTTGACGTTGTATTTAATGAGCGATATATATATTGATGTGGCGAAGTGAAACTTACCACCATTGTAAATCGTCCTTTATTTTCATTTTATTTACTTTATGTCACAATTATTCTAGCACTTATGCAACTGTCTAGATAATAGTAAATTCCGATAGAGTTTTGGGTAGTATGACCGCAGATTTCGGACTGAAATAAACCAAAATATTCTTTCAAGCATTTTTTCTTATTATTTTCGGTGCGCGAAATAAATAGTTTAATTAAAAATCATTAAACTGATATCGATAGATCACTATAAAATATTAAGAAATATAACACTAGACGATTGCATAAGTGCTAGTATAATTATAATTAAAATACGTTTAAAATTCTGTATTAAAAAATACTGTAATAATTGTTTGAATTATTAATATACATTTCTAACAGAAACTGTTGTACATTAAATTAAAAAAAAAAATAGTTTAAGGGCCCAGCACGATCCCAGCCGTTACATTGGTAGCATAGCACAGTTTCTACAGAAGTTACATAACAGTTTCAACGTTTTGCGTTTTATTTCAATATTTTTCGTTTGTAAATTCGGATTTTTTTAAAAATTTGGTGAATTATGCAACGTACACCAGCACCTACGGGTCCTGTAACACGATTACAAAGTCGTCGTCGCTCACGTTCGTTAGATCGCCAAATATTGGATACAAATCAAAATTTTTCAAGCTTACATCATCCACTCATCGCAAGCCCAGGTGATCCAGTTCAGCAACCACATGTTGAATCAGCACATTTACTCAATTTGCAAGAAAATGTTAATACTGCCGAGATGCCACAACAATTAAATCAAGACGCTTCGACTAGATCAAATCCCAGATTTGGAGGACCGTCACCAATTACAGTAAATGAACAGTTACGCAATATCTCAATAAATCAAGATCGTAACAGGCAAGCAATATTAGGTTTGGCAAGATCACAACAAGAACTAAGAACAGTAATGTCCTCTGTTCAGTTATTGCCCAACGCCAATGCTGAAGCTTCATTACAGGCTAATAATGACGAATCAGTCCCACGAAGTCGCCAAACAGAATCTTTGTATCGCTGGGGTATTAAACCTGTTACCTGGCTCGAATCAATTCCGATCTGCAATGGATTAGATTCTCGGCTGCTTCTAAAATTTATAGTACAGATTGATTCGCTAGTTGAAACTCGAGTATTACCGGAGCACCACTTGATGGAAATGTTAGTTATGAAAACCGATGGCTATCTTCGCCAACGATGGTATGAAATTATCGATCGTAGTCGACAGTGGAATATAGTCAAGACTAATTTAATTAAAACATTACTCTCCGATCTTGATTTGGAGCATCTGCGAACGCAGCTAATTTATCGATGGCAGAATCCGTCTGAATCCTTCAGAGAATATGTGCAAGATATAGTCTCAAAGTCTCGAGCTTTAAATCTATCTATGACCGAAGCCGAACTTGCATCTGTAATTTTTAATCATATTAATAACGATACTTATAATCTACTTCGCATCGCCAAACCACCCAATAACGTTCAAGAATTACGCGTGTTGGCCGATCAAATTTACTCCGCTCAATGTAGACATCAAGCGTATCTACAGTATACACAGCGTTTATCCGATGAGACTCAGCCTCCCAATAGAACACAGTCATCAAGCAATACTACCGCCGAATTAAATCGTCCAAGCTCGTCAGCACCGAGAAGATTTAATAATCAACGCTCCTGACGCCAGAAAAAATCACTTACCTCCTTTTATCGTCAGCCAGCTCCCAAATCTCTTCTTCCTCTCCTTCAATTATCAATTCATAGAACCAAACTCATCGCGCTCCTTGATACCGGAGCCAATGTTTCTCTAATTTCCAAAAATGTCCTGAAAAATTTGAATAGAAAACATTTTTCAATTATTTCCTGTTTTCAAAAATGCTGTCTTGCAAACGGAACGACAGTCACAATTAAAGAGCAAGCTCGTCTAATTTTCAAGATTGGCCCATACACGTGGCGATTTAACTTTCTAGTTGTCAACAAGCTACAGTACGACATGATTCTAGGCATTGATGTATTAAGCCATAGTAATCTACAAATAAATTTACGTAACCGTACCGCTTCATTTTCTTTCGATCCGGCATTAGTTCTACCGTTACTGGAATCCAAGTCCGGTCTATCTTCGTCGAACAACATATCACTGGAAAATTGTACTCCAATGACAGTTGAAGAACGAACACGATTGACTAAGCTCCTTGATGATTTCAATGACGTCATAACTCACCGCATTGGAAGGACATCGCAGTACATCTACCAAATTCGACTCACTGATGATGTACCCGTACGGAAGCCGCCATACTCATTAACTCCGCCTAAGTCTGAAGAAATGGATAAGCATATTCAACAGTTATTGGACAATGGCGTCATAGAACCATCGAAGTCACCTTACGGTTCGCCTGCATTTTTAATACCAAAAAAGGATGGCAGCCGAAGGTTATGTGTTGATTATCGCTTCCTGAATAAAAAGATAGTCTATGACACCTTTCCAAGCCCTTCAGTGGATAATGTATTTCAATCACTTAAAGGATCAACTATATTCACCATAATTGATTTAAATTCAGCGTTCTATCAAATTCCATTATCAGATGATTCCAAAGGGTTTACAACATTTGTGGTACCCAGTGGTGCTTATCAATTTAAATACACTCCTTTTGGGTTGTGTGTATCGCCGCAAGCACTTAACAGGATAATTTTTTCAATATTCGCCGATTTACGCTACAAATATGTTTATCCGTATTTTGATGACATCATCATCTATAGCAAAAACATAGAAGCACATCTGACGCATTTAAAAGAAGTATTTACTCGTCTTCGCACATCCGGGTTCACAGTCAATCCAGAAAAAATTAAACTCTGTATGACTCGGTTGCCGTATCTTGGGCATATTATCTCAAGCGATGGTTTCTCCGTTGATCCTGCGAAGACTCAAGTCATACAAGACTATCCACTTCCAAAAAACTTGCGACAGTTGATGCGATTTCTTGGCATGGTGGGATTCTATGGAAGGTTTATTCCATCTTTCTCCGAATTGGCCGCGCCATTACATCACATGAAGAAGAAAGGCGTTAAATTTAATATGGGCACTGAGCAAATCAACGCCTTTACGGAGCTGAAAAGAAAACTAAGGTCGCCACCAATCTTAATATATCCCGATTTTGATTTTTCTTTTGTTTTACAGGTCGACGCTTCAGATGTAGCCCTTGGAGCTGTTTTGTTGCAAATGCGTGATAATATTCTACGTCCAGTTCAGTATGCGAGCCGCCGTTTGACAGTTGCTGAATCACGGTACCCAATTTACGAACGTGAGGCGTTAGCTGCGGTTTGGGCGATAGAAAAATTCTCTGATTACCTGGAGATATTACCGTTTGTCTTGCAGACCGACAACGCCGCCATCAATTATATTTTCAATCATCCAAAACAATTGGGCAAAGTTGGCCGTTGGGCTCTACGTCTAGCGCGATTCAAATTTACCGTTGAACATATTCGAGGTTCTGATAATGTCATCGCTGATGCACTCAGCCGCATGTATAGTTCAGAAGACCACGAAGATGTCGTTCAAGACCCACCACATCAAGTTAACATGCTGGACTCGCTTCCCGAGGCATTCCAGTCTATTCAACAGCACCAAAGACGAGATCCAGAACTGAAATTAATCATGCAACGTCTTGACCGTGCTGAGGATATGCCAAACTACGTCATGAAGAAAGGTACACTTCTACGAAAAGTTGGCAAAAGGCTGGAAAAGCGAGTTGTAGTTCCTGAAGCTTTACGCCCCATGATACTTCATTACTACCACGACTTACAAACCGCGGGCCATCAAGGTATCACACGCACTTATAATTTAATAGCAAGAAACTTTTGGTGGCTAAATATGTATACTGCTGTGAAGACATATGTGCGAGGATGTCCTATCTGCCAACAGTGTAAGGCAAGTAATACTCCGCCAGCAGGACTGATGATAAGTAACACACCTACCCGAGTCTGGTACGAACGTCACGAGGAAACGTATACGCTATCACTCTTACCGATGCCTACTCGAAGTGGCTTGAGATTTTGCCTGTTCGTCGTGCAACTGCCGAAGTTACTGTCCAGAGATTAATACGCTGTATTTGGTCGAGATATGGTCCACCCGAATATATTGTTACAGACAATGCGAAATGCTTCACTTCTTCAAAATTCAAGCGTATGTGCCTATCGTGGGGAATACGTCACATACTGACGACGCCTTATCGCGCTCAAGCTAACATGGTAGAGCGGTATAATCGAAACTTAAAAGCGACATTATCCACTATTATAAAAAGTTTATCTGCTTCACACCGTCAATGGGATGATTATGTACCATATGTCAGCCTGAGTCACAATTCAAGTGTAAGTGAGGTCACCAACACCACGCCAGCCCTCGTCTTTCTTGGAAGAGATATACCTCAAGCTCTTGAAAATCGCTGGGGGCTTCACGGTTTGACCGATCAACAAAGACGAGTAATTGACAAAGAAGTTCAGCTCGCCTTGAACAAAGCTAAGTCAAAGATGCAGAAGCTATATAACCGTGGTCGAGTGGCCAATCCGTTTCAAGTTGGTCAAGAAGTTCTTCAGCGACTTCACACCGTAAGCAAACCAGGTGAAAATCTTGCGGCCAAGTTCATTCCACGTTGGTCGTCCCCCAGACGAATAGTTGAATTCACTTCTCCAGTCACTGTTGTCGTAGAAGACGTTGATGATCCGGCCGAGCGACACCGCGCTCACATCGATCAATTGAGACCGTTCGTTAGAAGACTTTCACTTGGACCCGTGGTTCCAGATCCAGGAGGGGAGGATGTGGCGAAGTGAAACTTACCACCATTGTAAATCGTCCTTTATTTTCATTTTATTTACTTTATGTCACAATTATTCTAGCACTTATGCAACTGTCTAGATAATAGTAAATTCCGATAGAGTTTTGGGTAGTATGACCGCAGATTTCGGACTGAAATAAACCAAAATATTCTTTCAAGCATTTTTTCTTATTATTTTCGGTGCGCGAAATAAATAGTTTAATTAAAAATCATTAAACTGATATCGATAGATCACTATAAAATATTAAGAAATATAACACTAGACGATTGCATAAGTGCTAGTATAATTATAATTAAAATACGTTTAAAATTCTGTATTAAAAAATACTGTAATAATTGTTTGAATTATTAATATACATTTCTAACAGAAACTGTTGTACATTAAATTAAAAAAAAAAATAGTTTAAGGGCCCAGCACGATCCCAGCCGTTACATTGAAAAGCGATAAAGTAGGCAGGTTTTCGATGTTCGCAGCGTTAGTCGAGGGTTCTTGCGGTGTAGTCGCGATACCGCGGCTACATCATTGTCTCATTAAGCCCCCGCCAACATCTGGATAGTGCGGGATACAAATTGCACAAAATATAATCGACTGCGTCTTACACACAGACAGACACACACACACACACACACGTCCGTTGCAACTTAAGTTTACTTAATTTATGCATTCAATGTGCTGAATTATGGCACTTATAATGTGCCTTAGCATACAAATTACATTGCATAATATAGATGCTTTATTATTATAATATATACGGGAAGTCTGGTCGATATTTTGTTTGTATCTCTGATCACAAGGTAAAGTGGTCAATGTCCGATTTTTATAAATGACGTTTAATTCTTCAGTAAAAGCAAAAAACAATATAATCTTGAAGTTCTTGAATGCGACAAAAAGAACTGCGATATCAAGTTTCGAAAGTGCACGAATAAAATTAATAGACTGAACTCCTTGACGACGAAAAATAAAATCGTTGCTTTAAAAAGCATTTATTAGTATATTTGCCATATGGCACATACACTATTGGCGTCGATCAAATGGCGACGGTTTCACATCATTTCACATCATTGTAAGCAACTTAACACCATTTTTTGAAATGTGTATATACATATATACAATAATTTGTATGAGCGGAAGTTCATTGATTTTAGCGAAATTTGGCCCAACGTGTGGGAATCCATCACCGCACGAAGCTATTTAACTATTATTTTATTTAATTATTGTTTTAATGGGATTAATCGGACCATGTCAAGGAGTGTATTTAGGTATTAAAAATTGTTTTGAGACCCAAAAACACCGAAAAAATTCTCAGAATTGATGCAAAATTGACATTTAATCCTTTAATATCAATTAAAAGATGTTCCTAAAATTTTAATAAAATATTAAAATCGATCCGAGAGTACCGAACTTATAAATTTTATGAAAACACTAGTTCACGTACCATGTAAATTTACTTACTTAAGAGTGTATTTAATTTGGTTGATTGATAACAATATTTCAATTGAGAACAAACTTATAATTTAAAAGGGTGTATTAAAGGGTTAATTTTTTTTGTAATAAGGCCACAATACCTGTATTAGCAAATACGTTATATTGTTGGTATGGTTTAGCACTGCGACTCGAGTTTTTTTATCATTTAGTTCCCCCGTTATTTTATTTTTAATCGTATAAAATTTCAAGTCAGCAAACACAAAGGAAGGTTAAAATTTTCAAATTTAATATATAAAATGGAGAAGTGAACAATTTAGGTTGTAATTTAATTTATATTCACTGAAGAAGTCAATTTTCGCGATTAAAATATAACGTTTAATTGACCAAATTAAAGAGAGCAACAGTCTGCCATCGTCATCAAGAAACGAGAAAAGGGCCGCGAGTGTACTTAAATGTCGGTTCACAACGACTCATGTCATTTCAAAGTTAAGTTCCAGCCATATTTAAGGGTTGTACAGTTTACTACTTCTTTATTTATAAATAAAAAGAAATCAACGTAAGACTGAAAACGATATGAACATACAAACATAGCTATATAGTTTGCTATTATATTATGGAACACCCATTGTTGACGTCCCAATGCAATATTAGAAAAAAATGTATTATTTTAACAATGCCATTGCTGGGACTCAAATCTTCTACTATCGCGGCGGCTGAATTATCATTTATTCTACAGTGACACATCTAAAAATTTAATTTCCCAATAATTAAGGCATATTTGCAACAGTATTTGTTACTCTCCCAGACCTAGTTTTATATTAGGCATCATTAGAATATGAACCATCACTCAATCGAAAGCTACGTTTAATGTAAAATTAGCTCTCGGAGAGTGTCAAATACTGCTGCAAATATGCTTTATTATGAGAAATGTTTATTGTTTAGATGTGTCACTATAGAATAAATGATAATTTGCGTCGCCGCGATAGTGGAAGACTCGGGTTTGAGTTTCGACAATGACATTGTTTGAATAATAATTTTTTCTAACATTGCATTGTAACGTCAACAATGAGTATTTCTTTATATAATAGCAAACTATTGCATTCTATTTGTATATTTCTAGCCTTATGTTCTGATACCCTAATGAAGCCATTGATTCATATATGAATGTTTCAATAACTTGAGTAGAGAGGCGCCGCATTAACATTAAGGCTACTAGAATACTAGAAGATTGGACGTAAGAGGCTATAGACATGGTAACGTCTGTGATTGGTTGAGTCGATTGCTTACGTCACCGATCCCATGGTTTCAATTATAATTATAAAAATACTCCACAAGCCTACTTCCCCAGCCCTCTCACGCGTCTCGTCTTCAAGAATGCTAACGCTCAACCTTAGTTTCTAGTATAATACTCGCCACGGTTCTAAAAGGTTCTGAAGTTAGTCACAAACAGCGTCGCAAATCCATATTTTAGGGCCGTTCTGGTTGTTTTGTGGGAAAGGAAGACTCCCACCACCTCCCAATTACCGGCACAGAACGTGCCCTCGTCGGTGATTGGTTATCGCTGATTGTCGTGTCACTTGTCGCTTTCCTGCTATAAAGTACAGTCCAGTACGGTATTGTTAAGTTGTTTCTTTGATTGTTAATTGATCAAGATGTCTAACACAGTTTTGCATAGACAAGAACGAAAAATATTTTTTTGGATGACTTTATGCAAGGAATTAGACCTTTAGATTAAAGAAAAATTAAAAAATTT
The DNA here is from genome assembly GCA_034508555.1 of Venustoraphidia nigricollis. Lineage (NCBI taxonomy): Eukaryota > Metazoa > Arthropoda > Insecta > Raphidioptera > Raphidiidae > Venustoraphidia > Venustoraphidia nigricollis. The sequence goes on from JAVRKA010000030.1 coordinate 2,533,210, forward strand.
AAAATTATAATATAGCGCAAGTTTGTAGTTTTTCAACCGACTGTACCTGCGCAAGCCTCCATTTGCATCTAACTTCCGAGCCTTTTAATCCATGGCACGTACTAAAGGTTCTGAAGTTAGTCCCACACAGCGTCGCAAATGCATATTTTAGAGCCGTCCTGGTTGTTTTGTGGGAAAGGAGTTACCGGAACAGAACGTGCGCTGGTCGGTGATTGGTTATCGCTGATTGTCGTGTCACTTGTCGCTTTCCTGCTATAAAGTACAGTCCAGTACGGTATTGTTAAGTTGTTTCTTTGATTGTTAATTGATCAAGATGTCTAATACAGTTTTGCATAGACAAGAACGAAAAATAAATTTTTTGGATGACTTTATGCAAGGAATTAGACCTTTAGATTAAAGAAAAATTAAAAAATTAAAAATTATAATATAGCGCAAGTTTGTAGTTTTTCAACCGACTGTACCTGCGCAAGCCTCCATTTGCATCTAACTTCCGAGCCTTTTAGATCCATGGCACGTAGGTACTATAATCTTACGTTAACATGACGTTAAGGTAATGTGAACTGTTGTGAAATAGGGTTGTCTTTCCCACTCACGCCAACCAAAACACGAACTCGAGATGAAATGAGGAACGAACGCGATGATGTTGGTTAGTTTTTTTTTCTCTCATTCTCTGTGAGAGTGGAATGAAGCGCCGTGGAAAAATTCCATTAAGCTTCTTATTCTTTGCCCGTTATATTAACAAATCTTTTTTGAAACTCATTTCCGCTTACATCCTGTAGTCCCCGCTTGCTAGTTAAGACGAGGGTTTAGTAAGCGCGGTTCACATATAGATATTTATAATAGTATCATGAACAGAGCGGTGTAGCGTAGTGGTGAGAGCACTAGACACGCATTCGGGAGGTACCGGGTTCGAATCCCGACAGGGGCAGATGTGGCTGGATCTTTTTCCTACTGCCTCTCGCCGAGAAACGCTAATTCCTGTACCCACCATCTTGTTGAGGTTTTACATGGTTTCACTTTATTAATGCCAGTAAAATATCGAGAGGGTTTCTTATTCAAAGTCATAGCCGATTACCTGTCAAATTTCTAAATGCACAAAACCTACCTTCTTCTAATTTCCTATCATCCTACATGTAATTAGGTTTTGACCTATTTGTAGGGTTAAAATAAAAAAACCCGGGTCGCAGTGCCAAAACCCTGCCGACAATATAGTGTATTTGCTTGTATAGGGCCGTGTGGTTTTATACTTTTATTATGTGAAATTAAGTTTGTTTTTGGGCAAAATAAAAAATTTAACCCCTTAATACACCCCTTAAAATAACATTTTTTTCTTAATTGTAATATTATTGTCAATCTAACATCTACACCGAATTAAAGACACCCTTCAATAAATAAATCACTATCTGCAAATTAGTGTTTTCAAAAAATTTGTAAGTCCGATCCTGTCGGGCCGATTTTATTAAAATTTTAGGGACACTTTTTAATTACTACTAAAGGGTTAAATGTCAATTTTGAAACAATTCTGAGAATTTTTTCGGTATTTTGGGGCCCAAAAACATTTTTCAACCCCTAAAAACTACCCTTAAAATGACCCGATTACGCCCATTTTAAATAGGCTTCTTGCGGTGATGAATTTCAACACGTGGGCCAAATTTCGTTAAAATCAATTAACTCTTTCGAAAGTTATTGCCCGCACACATATATATATATATATATATATATATATATATATATATATATATATACGTATATAAATATATATATATATATATACATATATATATAAACATTTTCAAAAATGGTGCCAAAGTGTTTAGGAGGTTATGAAACGTCGAGAAATTTTGGTCAGACCCCTAGGTCCCGCCATCCGACCGACGCCAATAGTGTATGTTGCCATATGGCAAATACACTAATAAATAAAATTTGTCCTTTAACGGCTTTAACGTTATAGAAAATTGTAAATAGATACGTCGCTAAAGAAATTTCACTTTAGAAACGTTTCAGCCTCACCAACATAAGCTTACGAGGGAAGTGATACTTCTTTAGAGTTATGAGCTCGCGTTTCATTGCTGCGTTTATCCATTTTGCGTTACTAATGTTTCGTTTATATTTCCCCGCCGTTGGATCTTTTCTCCTTTAACGTTACAGAAAATTGCTAGCAGATACGTCGCTAGAGATGTTTTACTTCAAAAAACAAAACTAGCTAAAATCTTATTAGTGAAACTAGCGAAGCCGTGTGAATACTTCGCACCGTTAGTGGTCAGTTAAGTAATATAATAGGGCGGTAATAAATTTTATTCTATTCTATATAAAACATTAATTTTAAGATATTAAGTTAGTTGTCGTCATTAGAGAGAAAAACAATCTCCGAAATGGCGTATCAAACATTAATTTTGGTACAGTATTAAGGGAGATATTTCATCCCGACAAAAATACTTTTGAGAAATTGTATATACCGATGTGGACCTTTGGGAAAGTTCAACATTTTGTCACCAGACGTCGTAGCATTATTATATCAAATCCAAATATAACTAGCAATCAAATATTATTTTGAGTAATAAATCACGTGAGTTCATTATATAAAGGTAGGGGTGGTGTTTGTTTTAATACAACATTTAAAACGACCGGGTCGCTCGACACGAACCCAAGCAAGCGTTGGATATCGCATGTAAACATTATTGTATACAGCCTGTTGATGAGACAAGGAGGATAGTACAGTTGAGACGGGGGTGGCTGAAAGTGACGGCGAAGAAGCAACATGGTAGCCGTACCTAGACGAGGGAAGATCCATTGTATTGTTGGAGAGACTATCTATCTATCTAGGGTCACGGCGCGAAACGACTTATGACGTTTTTTTTTCTTTTTTAGAGAAAAAAAATTGTGCTTCAATCTGAATATTATTAGCACTACCTACTTATTACTTAAAATATAATGGTATTGAGATCATTCAATAAGGCAATTACATATACAAATATGGTTACAATAATTTTTGTTCAATTAGCTCCTTATGATATGCTGTGCTTTAATTTACAATTTAATTTTATTTATTTATTTTTTTGTTAATTATTTTTAGCTAAGGACTGGTCACGGGGGCGGTTGCCAGGGGCACACACCTGAAGGGACCGCACTTTAGAGTTATTGTAATATTTTTGTTTCTTACAAAGTACCTATATATTTTTGAGGATGGACTTATTGTCCGAAACGATCGTCGAGAAATAATTTAATAATACTTTTTGTAGAATAATCAAGTGTTTTTATTTATCTGTTTTTACAAACTAAGTTTTGGGGGATGCAAAATTTAATTTAGCCTGGACACTAAATTTATTTTCGTACCTTCTTATTTTTATCAAACTTAAAAAAATATCCAACCAGTACTTATATCTATTTTTAACCAAATTTATACAAAAAAAAATATTTCGTTTCTACGCAAGTTTTAAGCAAATACAGTGGAACCTCCATAAATTAAAGGTCAAAGGAAACGTTAAAAAGTCTGAGTTATCGAGAGTTAAAGTTAGCGAGGCTATAAAAGTTCAAATTTTGACTTAACGAGGTTCATTTATGGGCTTTAGGAATTCTATTTAGGAAGAGTAGGTTCTAGAAAAAACCTTTTGTTCGTATACTGCCATAGGATGAGTCACTGATAAATATTTTAAGTTACGGAGGTTGCCAAAATACTATTTTGAGTTATCGAAAGCCAATGCTAAAATTATTTGTGTAATCGAAGTTTTAGGCTTTGAGGGTAAGGGAACACAAACATTTATTAAGTTATACAGGTTTTTACGTTATCGAGGTTCTACTGTAATTAAGGTGATTGTTCACTCGGATTGTAAAAAATGCTTTCAGCAAATTTCAAACTGTGATCGCAAGATGCATTTTACTACTGTTCACTAAATTTTATTTGCTGTCTCAAAAAACATTTCAAATAAGACTTTTTTTCCTAAAAATTGTGTTAAAAAACGTGAAAGTATATTTTGTCAATAGTTCAAATTATGAGAAGTCTAATGAACGTTTTAAAAATATTTCTTTATAAACGTATGTTAAAAATAATAAGACATTTACTACTCATTTTTCAGTCTACACTTGATACTTAGTAAAAATTGTGGTTGTTTTTTTAGTCAGATGTTTCGATTACTGGTTTGTTTACAAACTAGTAATCGAAACGTCGTCGTAATTAAATAAACATCTGACTCAAAAAACAACCGCAATTTTTACTAAATAAGAAATTTTGCTTGTTCAACAAGTTTTTTAAAAATATTTTTTTTTCTGTAACTAAATTTGTGCAGTTTGCCATTTCTAGCTGACTTTAAATTATTTATTTAAATCAAAGAATATATAAAAAGCTGTCACATATCAAGAAAGATGCATACTTTTAGTTTATTTTGAAAATATTACCACCAAAGATTGAACAAGGTTTTAGAATTAAAAAATTTCCGGAATTGTTTTAATAATAGAAAGTTAATATTGGACAGCTGGGAATAAGTCACCTTAAAAACTTGACCGACGTCGAAATGCGACATAAGCCATTTTAATTCTACGTTGTAGATATAGAACAACGCAGTGTGCTGTGGGAAACGTGCACACATTTTGTTTTATTATTAGCGAATGGTCACGATGGACTCTGCGCCGCATTGTCTTTCTATGGTCAGTTTGGCTAGAGACCACTGTCACGTGATCGTGGCAAATTCATACCAAAAGAAAAAAAACTGGCCCAGTGCGAGTCGGACTCGCTCACGAGAGGTTCCGTACCACCGTACAATATTTATTAACTTTATTTTATTTTTATTATTTGTTGTTATAGCGGCTATAGTACACGCTAATAGCTTTTAAGAGATTCCGTCCGATGTCGCTAGTATGCACTATTTTGACGTTTACAGAAAAAAAATATTTTGTGCTGTAACTACATATTTACGGTTTTCGGATTTTTTCATTTACTTGTACTATAAGACGTTGCTTCTTGCCAAATTTCACGATTCTAGATCAACGGGAAGTACCCGATAGGTTTTGATTCCCGCGACCTCAATATAGTTCAAGCACCTAAATCGATGTGTCTGTCGATCTGTTAGTCTGTCCGTTTCGCTATTTCTTCAATTTAGTACACCGTTTACTTTGCAAATTAATAAGGTTTCCTAAAATTTGTACAAATGGGAGCGGACAAAACGTAAGCATAGCCGAACAGATAAAACTTTATATGTTGAGGTCAGACGAAACCGTTGTTGAGTTCTGAATTTTGCGAAGTTTGAAAGAAGAAGAAGAAGAGCAGTAAAGAGGCGTCTTAAAACAAACACAATTAAAGTAGTGAGTAAACAAAACACAGACGAGAAGATAGTCCAGGGAACGACGCAGCTGTACGCATTCGGTTCCATGCAACAGTATCTGGCTGTGGAAATACGAAACAACAGGGACGGTTCTGGAACGGGGTAATGGTCGGTGGGGAGGGGGAAGCTCTAAGAGCCGGCCGGTACCACGTCAGACGTGATCGAGGGATGTCCAGTTCACGGAGTTAAATCGATTGAGTATATAGTATATTTGTAATGCTCAAGGTGGATACATCGTCATATATGCAGTTACAATTAATAATTAAAATTTAAATATTCATTAATGTCATAAAAACAGTTTTCAATAAAAAAATTGGAACGTGTCGCGGGACACGCGTTTGGAACGAAGTCCCTTTCGTATGGAGGGTTGGCATAATTAATACACATACATAATATACGTACACACATACACACACACATATATAAAACGCTTTTTCGTGACGTTTTTGCGTGATGCTTTTTCGTGACGCGTTACATTTTTTCTCAGATAGGTTCCCTCGCCAATCCGCGATAAGGAACTTCGTTCTAAAACACCCGGTATAATCTAAATATAATCTAAAAACACCCGGTATAATCTAATAACACCCGGTATTACCGTATACCAGTATACATTATACGTCTTACGGTTTTTCGTGACACGTTACATTTTTTGTCTTACGGTTTTTCGTGACACGTTACATTTTTTCTCGGCTAGGTCCCCTCGCTAATCCGCGATAAGGAACTTCGTCCCAAAAAAAAAAAACAACTTAAGTTTAAAACAATTAATGTCAGTTAAACTCTTTGGCAGTTTATTATACAGCACACTACCAAAATACATTGGGTTTTTAAGCGCCGTTGTCAATCTACATTTTCTTAGTCTTATGTTCTTACTACTTCTGATATCATAATTGCGAACATCATTCACTTTAGTATATTCATCAATATTAGTTTTTGTATCCAAGATACTTTCAAGCATAAAAATATATTTCTTTGAATTATTAAGCATAGCCATAAGTACGTAAGGACGAAATCTCGCGAATAAAAAATGATATCGACTACCTTTGAGTGACAATCGACACGCATGAACGTCAATACGATATAACCTTTTTTATAAAAATCGGTCCAGCCGGTTTTTTTTTTTTAATAAAAATACTGCAAAATATATTTTACATGAAATCTCGCGAATAAAAAAAGATGTTAACTAATCGGAGTTTGTTAACGTCAATATGATTCAAAAGACATTTTATCAAAATCGGTCCAGTCGTTTTTTTGTTTAACAAAAAAACTAAAATAGTGTATTTTAGGATTTTTTAAAAAATATTTCTCGAGTCTAATTGGTTGAATATCTACGTATTTAATATTCAATATTGATCATACTGAGAACTAGGTCGTGTGGATCTCAAGGGTCGCACTTGTAGAGTTCCAATAAACGACCGACCCCACGGCTTGTTTGATTAATAACTTTATAAATAGGAAGTTAAATACATCAATAATTTAGTACAAAAAAATATAATCAAATTAAGAAACCAATATTATTTTCAGTATTTTGTACCTGCACTCCCACCATTTTTACCCGTCCTTCCACCATATACAACTTTTTGTTAACATTAATTATAAAAAAAAACGGCTAAGTGCGTGTCAAACACCCATAAATTAAAGTTCCGTAGCTGTGCTTCTCATAAATAATTGAAAAATAAATGATATTTTCATGTTTTTTCTGATTTCTTTAACAAATCGTTGGGAAGCTAGAAAACTTTCAAATTAATTAATTAAAAAAAAATCTGTACTATTTCTCCAAAACTTATTATTTTACAATGATCTAAACATTGCTAATGAAAGCACTTACTAAACACTACATTAAAGTTTTTTTTCGGATTTTTTAACAAAAAGTTGTAAACGACATAATATAGTATGCGTTCCTACACATTCATCCGATTACGATGAAATTTGGGCGCCTGCGAAGGTTACTGACCAAAATTAATGTTTGTTTGTGTCATTTTAGTTGACGCTGCCGCGAGGCAAGATTGTAATACAGTATAGCCGGTAGTGATAAATATTTATATAGTTTTCTGTGTAACTTTGTCCATTTTTCAAAAATTTATTGCAGATTATAGACGGTTGAGCGTCTAATCTGCAATAAATTTTTGAAAAATGGACAAAGTTACACAGAAAACTATATAAATATTTATCTTAACTTAGGCCATTGGCGTCTTAATTACATCAAATAACATAATATTCACTTAAAACTAAACGACATCACAAAACATGCATGAGTAGAGGCAGGACTCGAACCCACGACAGTGCGGTCAAGAAGCCCGCACGCTAGCCACTAGACCACACTGTCCTCTAACTTTGTCCAACTATGTAATGATTTAATAGTTACAATTTTACCAACCCCATTGAGGTGAAAATATATATAAGTATATAATATGCAAACAGCAGCGCATCGGCAGACTGCAGTGTTACAGTGTAGGGTTCAAATAATTATCTTTCCGACGAACTATATAACTACGTGAGGCATGTGTTTTTAATTTGTTTAATATTATTTTATCCCTTGTCATCCTCCCCCTCTCCCAATACGTTAGCTCTGTTGTTTTGTTTTAGATTTATTATAATTATGTTAATTTGGAGGATACTGAAATATTTTTATACAACGTAAAATTGCGTTGGTTCTAAAGACCACGCTTACTAAATTTACTCTTTTTGGAAATTGAAAAGTTTTTCGTAATTATTAAATACATTTATATGAAGATTCCACGGTGCCAATACAAGGCTTCAGCTTTTAAATTCTAATCAAAGAACTGGTGAAAGTATCAACAGGGTTTTCAATTTAATATTAAAAAATAAATTGGTAAGTTTAAGCTGGTAGTTCCATACTGAAAAATGTACAAAACTTTTTTTCAGTACATATATATATATATATATATATATATGTATAATACAAAACGGTTTTTTGGCAGTTTTTTTGGAGCTGATAAAAACTAAAAATTGAACGACAAAACATTTTTGAAAAATTTGTGTCCTGACCTAGCAGACAATTAAAGACATATTTCACTTTTATTGTTCTAGGCAACCTAATTTGCTGAAGTCATCCAATCGACGTGGTCAAAGAGGCTCCAAGATCACGGATGTGAAAAAAACTTTTCTCAAAAATAATATCCAACAAGTCGAAAAACGTGTTAATAAGAAATAAAAAAACCGTTTCTGATTCTCACGTAGAATTCCTTCGCAAACCATTTACAAAACTGAAGTTCGGCATTTTGACCCTACCGTGGAAAACTCCCTTACTTAAACTTGTCGACAAATACAGAATTTAAATGAACACAAATAAAATGTAAAATGCTATTTTTGTATTTTAATTAAAATTCTGTATTTTTCATTAAATGCCATAATTTTATTTAATTCATTTAAGTTTAATTTCTATTTATTTCAAGAGTTACCGATAAAAATGAAATAACGTATATATTTTTAAGTTAAATAAATTGAAGTGATTTTAAGACACTTTAATAAATAGAATAAAAGGATCAAAATTTAAAAAATAAATATTGATTTTCTTGTTAAAAAATATAAAAGAGTAATGTCGTAATGTTTATCAAAGAACTCCCTTCAGTAAACTTTCTGATTTCTGTTGACATTTACATAAATAAAAATAGTAAATATGTACATTCAGTCATCACCTACGACGATAGAAAATGAAATAAATTCTTGTTCACTTGTATGATTTTTCGAAAATATAAACCGTGTTTTCTTTAATGATAAATATTATGTAAATAACGTCAAAGTTTGTTTCGACTGTATACAAAAATAACGAAGTTTGTGTTGGAAGATTAAGACCCGGTTCAGAACATTGCTAGCACCAATTTGAAAGTCTCTTGAAACGCACCTGGACATTCCAGAATAGTGTCGACGGCGGAAGGTTGTGGAAAATATAGAATCAAAAGTTTAAACCACTGACGGTTAAATAACGACGAACAAATCAAGTTGAAAAAAAAATATTGTAAAAGCATGGGGTCTTTGGTATAAATATTTCATTGGTAGCTATTTCTAAAAGTAGAGTTAGTATAAAAATAGTATTAAGCACCTCACGCTTTTTTACAATACAAAATTCATTTTTTACTTTTTAGTTCGGTTTGCTACTAAAGCGTGTTTTTTCAGTTTTTATAACTGTTTTTTATTTTTTAGTCTTATTTTTTTATTCTGATGATCCTGGTCAGGATAATGGGACAAACGTATTAAATTATTGTATTGTCATCGGTCCTTGATAAGTGTGCAAAGTTCAAGTTTAATCTGACGTTTTGAATTTCAGGTTCAAAAATTCCGTTACAAACAAACAAGCAGGTGAAGCTAATAAAAAGGTGTTAAAAACTGGCTTTAATTGGTGTTACTATTGTTACAGATAATAAATATTATTGTCGTTGTTAGGATGGTTTATTTATTTAACTGTAGATTATAAACGCTCGATAACTTAGGTCATTAGCGTCTTAATTACATCAATTAATAACATAATCACTTAAAACTAAACGATCTCACTAAAAATTCATGGGTAGAGGCAGGATTCGAACGCACCACAGTCTGGTCAAGAAGACAGCATGCTAACCACTGGAACACATTGTCCTCGGCTTTAGGATGGTAATGTATAGCTTTCGTTTATTAGTGTATATGGCACATATATTATTGGCGTCGGTCGGAAATTAAAAAAAAAAAAATAAACTGAGATCTCTCAAAAAAGTCAAAAAGCACAAAACAATAAAGTTTTGAAGTCGGCGTCAATTTAATGAAAGTACGTAGGTACATCGAAAATTATAATAGTATTGTTAGTCACTGTTTTTGAAGGGTGTTCCATTTTTTAAGCTTTTTTGTAGCGCCATAAATTCTTTAAATATATAATAAATATAATATATACAATAAATAGTGACATGCTTAAAAATGTTTAAGAGTAGATAAATGTCAATAAAAAATTAAGTTATATTAATATAAATTAATAATTTTAATGTCATTTATACAGGTGGTTAATTTTTTTATTTGCATTACTTCACTTTTGCTTTTCAAAGTGTACTTTTATTGCGATCATACTGTATATACGTATTATACATTCAAATATCGTTTGTTCGATTTCTTTTCAAATGTGTCACAGGAGACTTTTTAGTACCCAAACGCAGGGACGCACTAACATAGAAAATTATACGGCATATTCTAATTCTACAAGTTTTCTTAAGGTCAGGCTTGCTAGATTGGGCGATTTATTGCGAATTGGGCGATTTTCTCTTTGCGTACGCTCCTTATTTTAAATTTGGGCGACAAATCACCATATTAGGCTCATTTCATTTCTTAACATTGGCAACGATCTAAACCTGTATTTTTAGATATATCGTTGGTAATATAAATTTCTACCATTTTCTTTATTCCGTCGCATTCCGTTCGGCAGCGACGACTGTAGTGAAGCCTTCGACTCCACCGCATTACAGTATATTTCTTCGCTATTGAGACGAAATACGGCAACAACAACATGCAGTGGAGCCTTCAGCTCCACCGTATTACGGTCTAGTGGTGAGTTACAACAAAGTGGATGGCATAAAAACTTTCCTCATGAAAAAATACATATAAGTGCCAATTTTCATGGTGATCGGTCAAACAGTGTCGAAGTCTACTCAAATAGGTATACCAATGTCTTTTTTTATATAATATTGGTCTCCACGGAAAGCGATTTTATTTTAACGTGATAATATATAGCCTATGTCGATCCTGATGGTTTATTTTAGACATTGGTGAAACATTTTTTGAAATCGGATGAGTAGTTTCGGAAATTACCTCCTCCATACAAACTTACAAATTTTACCTCTTTATAATATTATTTATAATAGAAAACAATATCACAGGTAATTGGAATAAAAATAAATCAATTTAAACACCCACTGATTGCAACGTTTCGTCTTTATTTAATTAAGACTTTTTCAAGCTTCTGAAAAATTTTTTTTTACAAAAATTAACATACATATAATAAAAATATTAAACATTATGGATTAAATAATTTAATCCATAATGTTTAATATTTTTATTATATGTATGTTATTTTTTGTAAAATTTTTTTTTTCAGAAGGTTGAAAAAGTCTTAATTAAATAAAGACGAAACGTTGCAATCAGTGGGTGTTTAAATTGATGTATTTTTATTCCAATTACCCGTGATATTGTTTTCTATTATAACATATATCTGAAATTGAACTTTAAAGATATAATATTAGTATAGATCAGAAAACTAAAATTTGATTTCTGTTACGTAATATTTTTTGTTGCCCATTAGGCCAGTCCGTCCCAGATAAAAGCAGCTTTATATTGTACGAGAAAAATTACCAATCAAAACAAAAGAAACGAGTAAGGAAAAATACGACAAGTTTTTATCTTCAAGCAAATAAAAACATAAACAAATATATGGTTATATTGCCATAGCCTACTATTCAGAAGCGAACATAAAAGTTTTCCACGGTTTGATAGTAATCAGAAGCTGGCATACTAGATACAGAAATATATCCGCTATGGTCAAAATCATGACTTGACCGTATCATCACAGAATACTCATAAAACAGATTATAATGTTCATAAAACATAATAGTTTAAGAAAAAACTAAAAAAATACACTTTAGTAGCAAACTGAACTAAAAAGTAAAAAATCAGAATTTAAAAAAATTAAAACAACACAACTAAAAAATGCAAAAATAATTTAATAACAAAATTAGCTTTACTGTAAAAAACGTGGGATGCTTATCTACTTAAATTTTCATAATAGCTCTTCGTTTACAATTAGCTAGTAAATGAAAGATTTATTATCGATATTAAGTACTACACGCTTTTTACAGTAAAGCTAATTTTGTTGTCTAATTATTTTGCATTTTTTAGTTCATAAAAGCGTGTTGTTTTAGTTTTTTTAAACTCTAATTTTAATTATAAGACTAAAAACAATATTGTATTTGACTATGAAGTAGGCAACTGAACGTACGTCACTGTACAGCGTGTTAGCTTGCGTTCTGTAATTTTTCAAGTTTTTTTATCCTGAAGATCCTGGTCAGGACAATGGGATAAACTTATTAAATTATTGTATTGTCATCGGTCCTTGATAAGTGTGCAAAGTTTCAGTTTAATCTGACGTTTTGAAGTGGGTGAATTTGACGTTTAAAGATTCCGTTACAAACAAACATATAGGGGAAGTTAATAAAAGCGTGTTAATAAGGTAAATTTCGTTATACGCGTTCTGTTTAGAGAATGCACATAGTACGTCATAAATTCAGATTGAGACATAATTTAAAAATATTTACTAAGAAAAAAAATATTACAAACTCACCAGAAACTGACTACGTTCTATACTGAAGATGTCTTCCCATTTCTGAAATCAAAATAATACATATATCAGTTACGTAAGACCGTGAAATAAAAACGTGGACACCCAAAAACTTCTCGCTATGTGTGAAATAGTTGCAATAAATTGATACTATTGTGTTTATAATACATTAAAGAAGGTTACAAAAACCATTGAAACCATATCTGCATGAAAATCAAATTTTGAAAATATATTTTGCAACTGTGCACGCCTATTTGAATTACAACATTTTAGTATGGGGTCAAGCCAAGGATACGGAAAGGGTCTTTAAAGCACAAAAGAGGGTGATTAGATTGATGTTTAATTTAAATTTTAGAACTAGCTGCAGAGAGGTATTTAAAGAAAAAACTATACTTACAGTTACATCAATGTATATCTACAAATCCTTAATGCTTATAAAAATTAATTTAAATACTTTCAGTACTGTTGAGCAAATGCATACTTATAGTACTAGGCAGGGCACAATGTCGCATCTAAATAACTTTAGTAACTATTATCACAAAGAATCTCCATTTCATGCTGGCATAATATTATATAATGCACTCCCTGACCACATTAAAAATATAACGAATATAAACACATTCAAAAGAAAATTAAAAACATTCTTGGCAAATAATAGTTTCTATAAGTTGTCAAAATATTTAAATTTTAAAAATTATTGATGTACAGCTGTATTGTTGGGTATTTATTATAATTATTATTGTACTTTTTATATTATGACGATTCTATACCTGTAATAGGTCTTTTGATGAATAAAGTATCATATCATATCATATAGTTAAGAATGTCATAGAAAAATGTTGTTTTTTTTTTTGATAGATAGACTTTCATATTTAAGCTAATTTAAGTTTTAATGAACTTTCCTAAATAAGTAGATTAGGATTTATACGACAAAAACGTGAAAAAATGTTATTTTTCTTTGAATAACTTTGAAACTGCTTGGCTGACTGACTCCAAGACCGCGCATACTTGTCAAGTATGGACCAGCACGATCACCAAAGTCCCAACCAGTAATCTGCACGATGTCATGCACTAAACCAGCCCAAACCAGTAACGAACGACATCACCAGCACACTAGATCGGTCCAGCACGGCTAGACAGAAAATTCAGGCGACCGACTGACGGTCGTTGCTAGCTACTCCGTTAAATAACATGAGTACCTTCACGAACATGTTATTCTGCTCCGTGCTATGCTGGTTCGTGCTTGACAAGTGTGCGTGGTCTTTCAATCGTTTTAATTCTGTAGAGCACTCATTCTGTGCTAAATGTGGATTTTGAATAGCCAAACTGATGCCCTTAAAAGACAACAAACTTCGTATAACTATATCTTAGCCATATAAAACCCCCTCTAATACTATTTTATTTAGAGATGAACTAAAGCGGCGAAACACAGTGTTTCTCAAACATAAAAGCCACTTCTTTAAAAGTGGGTCACTAACTGTCAAAATTACTACACAATTTTCAATTTAAGGTTACTGAGCACCAGCTATTCAATAGGCTCCACTTCTCATCAGCGTAGCTCTGTCTTACGAGAAGTTGTAAAATGCATTCACGTTTCGGAAATCTCTAATTTCTATGAAAAATCTTATCCAACTTTGATGTTAATGCTTCAAAATAAACTATAAATAGTATGTACCCTTCTTCCCATTCCCATATGACTTTTTATAAGTTTTTACAGTTTATTTTATCTAAATAAACGATCTAACATCAGATGAAAATGAGAAAATTAGCATAAGTCATACACAAATTTTTTTACGGAAAAAATTAAATTTGAAAAAATTATTGAGTAAGCCAAAGCCATCATTTTTAACATAAGTCTGTAAAGAAAAAACTTTAAAACGTTTGCCTTTCCGTAATTCAAAACCTCGTGACGTGCTGTATAAAATATTGACGTATGTCGCGCTTTTTTATTCAATTTTAAGGGAAAAAAGGTTTTTGAAATTTTTAAGCAACAAGCCAAATTTTGTTACACTCAATGCTTTATCACAGCTAATAAAAATAGTAATTAAATGAATTTTGCGACCATAGTTCGAAATTTCCCGAGAGCATGTTTTTAGCAGGAGAGCTATTAAGCATTTTTGGATAGGTATTTGAGGCACTGTGAAAATTTGTATCCGAATACAAAAACACAGACCTGGCTGAAGGGTAGCGGAGTTTAACTGACTTTACCGATTTTTAAATTTTTGTCCAATAAAAAATCCTTGAGCCATTTTGTAATTTTAATACCTTGAAATTTAGTATGAAAAATAAAAAAAAGACAGATTTTTTAGTCGGGTCTAAAACTTAGGTGTTTACAAAATTATATTAAAAAAATATACTTGAGGCACGTTGAAATTTAAACAGAATAATATTGGTAACTAAAAATAGATATATTTAAAAAGACAGATCGTTTCCGTGGGACATTTTACCTGCCAGGTGATTAAAAATTTGAGGGTCGGTTAAGCCCTGCTACTACCCTTCAGCCAGGTCTGCGATTCGCATATTACTAAAGAGTTATTGTACATTTTCAGATTGCCTCAAAGATCTACCCAAAAATGCTTAATAGTTCTTGGACTACCTATTTTACAATCTGACAGATCATTCGGTCATCATTTTGGTGAAACGGAAAAAATTACGGAGGAACATTTTAAGTGTTGCAGGGAGGTGATCTATAAGATATCGAGTGAACAGTGCACCGGTCATTCGTGCGTTTCCGGCATCCGTCGAGCTCGATGACGGCTCAGAACAACAGCATTTGATGTTCACGGAGGGGTGCGGGGGCGAGGCGATATTCGCGAACAGTACGGCGCGTGCACGAAAACATTGTTATCAATGACTCTAGTGTATATTAATTTTATACTAATAGGGGAAATGTGCCAAACGGGCAGGGATCGTATATTTATGCAGTTCGAAGAAATGAAGTTAGTTTAACAACACGCAACTTTTTGACGCGAGATGCGAAGCAGTATCGGATTTACATAATTGCACTTGGGGCCAAGGCACAGAGGCTCTCACAACTTCATGCAAAATCCTAAAAAATATACATGTAAGCTGGTCGGTCTTATTGGATTTTCAGTAAAATTTTGCAATAAATTTTTTAATCTGCAATTTTAAAAATATGCAAATTAGTAATTGTATTTATTTTTCATTCAACAACTAATAGTTTTTGACAAATTGCATCATGTGTTTTAATATTCATCCAATCTTGATCTCCTTATAGTACAGGATACGTAATTGATGTCGACCTACACCGATCAAGTAGCCGAATGAAATGTATTTTTTATAAAATAAAATATGTTAACAAAAGTAACGTTAATAGGTTACCTAAAGAAATCTGTTCAAGGTTATGTTTAATTAAAAATTCAATAATTATGTTTTTCCATACCTTCACCGAACTTGTAACCAAAAAAATTTAACACTAATCGAAAGTATAAAGCCTATAGAATATGCAAACATACGGTGGCTTACCTTTTTCTGTTCAAGACTTTACGGTTGCCAGGCTTAAAAAGGTGAATCGAAAGTGGTACCTGCACCGATCGACTATCCAATTAAATAAAACATCAAAATAAAGCTTTTATTTTTTGCGAAACGATAGTATACGGTTGCTTGCGAAAAACCATTCAAGAGTCATGGTTGCAAGGCTTTGAAATTTAAAAATTAAAACAGCTTCGTTGCCAACTCCACATAATTAATTTTTAAATTTTAAAGCCTTGCAACCATGGCTCTTGAATTTAATTAGTTTGCATATTCTATAGACTTTATACTTTCGATTAGTGTTAAATTTTTTGGGTACAAGTTCGGTGAAGGTATGGAAAAAATAATTATTGAATTTTTAATTAAACATAACCTTGAACAGATTTCTTTAGGCAACCTATTAACGTTACTTTTCTTAACATATTTTATTTTATAAAAAATACATTTCATTCGGTTACTTGATCGGTGAAGGTCGACATCAATTACGTATCTTAGATTATTACATGGGGACCCCTACAGCCTGTGTGTCCATCGGCCTTGAATTATGAAATTCGGCACCGGTGTGAAGTGTAATATTTATTTTTGCACGACTCCCTATAAAATAGCTGCTTTCCATGCATGTATAGCGGAAGCAAAATGATCCTTTTTCGCACTAATGCGTAATGTAAAACAAAAGTAATGCAATTAGTCATATCTCTGTCAGGTACCATTTAAACCCATATGAGCAACGGAGAAGCGAAGTAGGCGCTGAACAGTACACATAGATACCTAATATGGCAGAACGTGTACTGTTAAAAATAATACAAATATTCTTATTATGATGTGAAAGTCAACTATTTTATAGGAGGTACATGCATGTAGTATAGTATCTTGATTGTAGTGTTTTAATGAATCGTGTGGCTGTTAAACCTCGCTAATCGCTCGTTATTAACGCAATAAAATAATGCATTATAAACTAGATACATAAACTATTATTTAAACTATTAAATAAAACGAAACTACTTGCGTTTACTGTTCAAAATATTTTTTTATTTATAAAACGTTTCTACCAAATTTTTGGTCCTTTTCAATTTATCAAAATACAAAATAAATTATAATTCTTTATATAAAAACAAAACAGTTAAGTACTAAAATTTAATTTATTATTTATTATTTAAACTGTTGTGTATCCGCCTTTTTTTTCAACATTATAAAGAATCAACTAATTATTACGTGAATATCACTGAAAGGTCATTGATAGACATTTTTGTTTCAAATTAAATCAAGAAATTTATGCAATTCAAATTTGTTTTTCTGTGAACTTGAAGTGTAACTTAAAATAATATTTTTGTAATAAGATTGTATTTATTTTGTTTCATTATTTTCCACAAATAAAATCACTGTCACAATCACAATTTTCATTATTATATATATACAAATACTACGTATGAACAACATAAAAATACCATTTTTCTAATTTTGTAATGAAAATTGACATATCTCCTTAAAAAAATCGGTACTGGACACTTCTTATCGTCTTTTTTTTCATCTCAACATAAAAAAACCCAATTTGTACATTTCAAAACGAATTATTAACATTCTGTACTTACGTTCCAAATCTAGAACCATGTATTCCATTCTAGAATCACTGTTTCCCGTCTGTATAATTCCTCACAAAATTGCACTTATAAAATTACAACTGTGGCTTATCAATATATTTATAAAAATTATACAATTTATTTAACATAACTCCTTGCTTTCCCGTTAACGACTACAACTTTATAATATTTAAAATCTATCTTGTACACTTGATCATTACATCATTGAGCATCTCTTATAATAGGGTTAGTATATCTACTTTAGGAATACTTTAGAAACTAGATAAATTGATAAACAAAATTCTCAAATCGAACAATTATATTTATTAATTTAGAAACAATATCCGATCGCGTACACGTTTCAATTTAACCTAATCGCAATCTAAAAAAATATCTACAAATTTGTATCATGTTGCGTAAGCATATTACTTCATTATGTCCTACACGGGTCATTTTCAAAAATGTGATACAGCGGTACGAAATCGGCGGATTTCCCACACTATCTACTATTTTTAAATATACCTACTGTAAGAAAATGTTTAATCTGCAGTATTTAAACGATTCTTGCTCAGTGTGTTCTATGAATTGCGTACTGCTTTATGTTATGTAAACTGCGTGTACTGCTATTGTGGAGACTGTAAACGGACTAACATCGATTGTATTGTTGGGTTGAAATATATTTTATTTAATAACTGAATTCTTGTTTATTTACTGGTTTCATCATTTCATTTCTGACAATACGTGTTCTTAAATACGTATTTTCAGGCAACTGTGCTCTACACATTTTAGTTTACTTTGTTACATTTCATGATAATAGAAAGACTGAAGCGAGAAACTCGCTGAAATTTTCTTGGCGTCGTATTTACAGATTCATAATACACTTTATTTTCAGTAAAGCAATGGGGTTACAAATTGCCCTACAGTCTTATTTAGTTCCACATTTATTTTTATTTTGTCTACCGAAAATATATTTGATTACGTTTTCTTTTTTTTTATTTTTGATATACCGCATCGATGACATTTTTATCCGACTGCTAAGAAGGGTTATGTTCTTTGCACGTATCTATGTATGTAATATTCTTTATTACCTCGTATCGTCCAAACGGCTGGAGGCATTTCTAAAATTAATGTATTATTGGATTTGTCTCAGGAACCCAGGTGTCCTAGGATAGGTGAAATAAATGGCAGATTTTAGGTGTCATAATGTGTGGCTGCTCCAAACGAATCCAATAGGGTATCAAAATGAAGAATGTTAAAAGGTAATTAGAAAAATATATACAATATATGTTTAAATGTAATTTCGAAAGGCAAATTGCAAATGAAACTTGATTAAAGCATGCAATGATACTTTTACCTCGAAAGTGTCAAGAGACTCCAAACTTATATAAAGGAAAATAATCTTAAAAAAATTCAAAAAAACCAATTTATTAAAAAAAACAAAAAACCCGACTGCAAAAATATGTCTTTGATAAAAAAAAAGCAAGACTGAATAAGCAAGACCAAGACTATTTCAGTGTCGGTCTTGCTTTGCTTATCACTATTTCCGTGCCAAAATTGTACAAAAAACAATGTCAGTACATAGCTAAAAAATGTCATTTCATTCGATCAATTGTTTTTCGAGCAGGATCGACTCTACAACGCTTTCTTGTGGGGAAATATGTATGGTCATGATCTAAAGTCATTGTCAAATCCATTTTTTTGACAACGCTTTCAGCAACCCAGCACTAGTCTTTGAATAAACAACATCAACAACGAATGCACAACAACAAGACGTACGCCGGTCGGCCGGAATCAGATTCCCGCTGTGCATTGTGCAGTCAGACACCGGATCGGGCACGCGGCGACGCGGCGTCTGCTGAATCTCCCTGCTTTGATAAACATGAATGATATATTAATGGTTTGATATGATAAGTCAAAAATTGTGCTTTCGTTCGAAAATATAATCTAAAGACCGCTGCACACGAGGCTGGTTTTGCCGCCGGATTCGCTGCTGGACTAGTGTTGGTAGACGTCACTGCGGGCTCCGCTGCGGCGTCACAAGCTGGATTTCAAAACTAGAATCGGGGCTATTTTTCGTTCTTGTTTCTCTCTGCTGGCGTGAGCAAGAATCAATCAGAAAACAGTATCTTGTGGGCGATACATCGAATGTTCTGCGTCTATAATCTACAATCTCTCTCTCTCTCTCACACGCACACACACACACAAACTAACATGGTGTTCTAGTGTGTGTTTTGTTTAGAGACGATAAACGTTTACTTTTGTTAATCATTCGAACCCATCAAACTCATCTACAAATTCAGTTTCAAAACATGCAATGTGTGAAGTCAATACATACAAACCATAACAAAATCCAGTGCCACAACACGCTTGGAACCTAGCAGCCAAATCAAGCAGCGAATCTAGCGGCAAAACCAGCCTGGTGGGCATTAAATTATATATTTCAATTTTAGTCTGCAACTTTGTTGAACGAATATCAAATGTTAATGTGTTTATGTCAAATACAGCGAAAACAACGAATAAAATACCTACATTCTGACAGACCAATAATTACCTTCCTGATAGTATAAAGCAAAGAGGGGCAGACCGGAGTACCCAATAAATTTGGTGAAATTTTTGTTACAAAATGTTTCTAAAACGGTCATTAAATGACCCTTAATATCATTTTGCATGCACCATTTGAAACTCAAATAATTTTTTTTTTAGAAAATAAAAATATCACTTTTATTATTATTATCATCAGTATTAATGTTATTACTTACATTTGAAGTACCGAATAATTTTATGAAAAACTTTTCTTCAAATTGTTTTTCAAACAATTTCCCCCTTTTTTATTTTTTGAAAAATTTAGTTTTGAAAAGATATTTCAAACTAAATATTACGGACCACGGGTTGTTGATATTTCCTTTTTCTTCTAAAGACGACGGTGGTTCAGAAAAGGTTGGGAATCTCTCGTTTAAGCAATGTAAGAGATACATCAAATCCTTCATGAAAGTTGGGATACGATATCGATAATTTGTTGAACACCGGTCTGTTCGCCTTTAAGTGTTGTTTTATAATTATTTTATAAAAGTCTTACACCATAAAATACTACAATTATTGTAATTACTTGTTCAGTTCTGAAACAACGTAATTATTTTATATTTAGTTATTTCTTAGTAACGTGGTGACATAAATAGTGTAATACACAAATCGTGAAAATTTTATGAATAAATGCTACTGAAAAAAAATGTTAACGTCACGATTCATAAATCAATTATATTCCGCACGAGATGATAATAATGCACGCTGCCTCCTAGTTTGAGCGAGAGTTGTTGAATATGGTTTATATTTTTAAAGCGACCCATCTTAATTCTCAGATTTAGTGTCGGAAAATATTTTTGAAGTTGGCGCCCTGAGGGTAAATTTTTCTCTGTTACGGAAGTTACGCACGCAGCCAACGAATATGTTGCGAAAGTTATGTCAAAATAGTTATTTTATAAAGCAACAAAGTATACTAGCGACATCGGACGGAACTTCCTAAAAGCTACTAGTTTATACTTTTTTGCGCTTTAATCGTTTTTTATAGACATGTCCTGAATTAATAACAACTTTTGACAGTTAAATTGCATTTTTTTTTAATTATCGATTGAACAGTAGAAAACCCTTCAATAGTTTAAAAGTTACTTTATGCAGGCACTAAAAATGTTACTCTTGAAAATGGAACAAAGGGAAAATATATAACAATTATAAGACCACAAATATAACCCAACCTGTGTTTAATAATGTTTTTCCAACTATATTTATCATCTCCCTAGATATCCTATTTTATTTTATCAATGTACATCTTTAACGCAAATGTTAATATCAATTATCAGGATCACGCCAAAGAAGTATAACTTCTGCTGAGCGTACATGAGTACACGAACCACTTTTTTTCTAATATTGCAATGGATGTTTCTTAACTGTAGCTATGCCGCGGTGATTAAGTGTTACGAACTGTACCGTTGCCAAAAACTTTGCTATTATTTTATAATAATAATAATAATAATTTTTTAACTTATATTTGCGACAGACAAGTCTGTATAATAGTGTCACAGAAAAAAAGAATATAACAGATATATGCTACATACAGAAATAAAATGGTACATCCCTGGCTTCGCTCGAAAATGAGATGAAACAATTTTTTATAACCTGCTCGGCAGTTACAACAGTAGTGGAGCCCTGAGTTCTATAATTAATTAGTGTTTATATTGGATTATATTGGATGTAGGTATACTTCCCTATTTGAACTGGATTTCGTTCACAATTTCATGGGTTTTAATTTTTTGCGGGGAATCTTAATTCTTTTGCTGAAATAAAAGTAGCCTAAGTTACTCCTTATAACATCAGCCATCTGCCAGTTAAAGTCCCGTAAAAATCGGTCCAGCCGTTTCGGAGATCAGTCGGAACAGAGACAAAAATTCTAAAAATAAGTACCGTATATACTTAATTCATATATGCATTTAGTAAAAAGTTGTTATTGTGACATTACAATCAGACACTTCAATTTTATATATATCTATAGATTTCTATAAATTTTAAACAGGTCTACCATTACTAAAAATGATTATGACGTAACAGAACCCGAGAGGATATGTTATATGAATAATATTATATAATATTCATATGCGGATACAATAGTATAATATAACAGTCATTCTTAATACTCTTCTTCTTTTCCCGTACTCTTTTGTGTATCAACATTATGTCTAGTCATTGAGGAGTAGTGCTCAATAACCCATCCCTAATCTGAATGTTTCAGCGCCATTGATTCGTCGTTATGAAAAATAATAAATTTCAATGAAGACGCCTCGCCGATTGGTTCTCAATGCACGTGCTTTTGTACCCATCCTTTGATTTATCTCTTTTCCCCATATTACATCTTGTATCAGAAAAGTTACAATATCGTTGTGCAGTTGTTTTTTTTTTATAAACAAGGGGAAAAAGTGGTGAGCCGACAAAATAAAGATTGTGCAGTTTTGGAATATCAAAACAAGTTAATGGAGACATTTAAACTTTTGCCTTATTCCGGATACTAGCCGTCATCCGCGGCTTCACTCGTCTTAATGTTGGTTTTGACGAAAATTTTATCTTAACTATTGTAGTGGTGAGATCTAGCAGAAGACTTTTAAAGTACTGAGTAAGGCAGGGGAGGATTTAGTTGTGATGCCACCCTATAAGGCCCGCTGTGATGTTTCACCCTTCTTGTAGTGTCGACTAACAAAAAGCTTACAAAAATATTCACCTCTTTCAAAAAAATAATGAAATTTTAATTACATTTTTACTTTTATTAAATTGGCTCTAACCTCAAAATTTCATTATTTTCCTATTTTTAGGGACTTTTTTGAAGGAGGTTATTATTTTTTTTAAAGTTTTTTTAATTTTTATTTTTAGTGGATTTGATTTCGCACATTTTTTAAAAAACTACTGAGCCGCTTTAACTAAAATTTATGTGGGATCATCCTGAATGTATACCTTATTAAATAAAAAAAAAAAGAATCATCAAAAGCGGTCCACACATGCTGGAGATATGAGGTAGCATACATATAACAAATATGTTTTTTTGATGTCCTTTAAAAGCGGATACACCGATTTTAATAAAAACTATAGTCTTCAAATATTAACAGTGAGAGAGAAAGCAATAAAAATCGTTCTCACAATCGATGAAAAATTCTTTCAATTTCGAATTTTTACCGC
Organism: Venustoraphidia nigricollis; assembly: GCA_034508555.1. Lineage (NCBI taxonomy): Eukaryota > Metazoa > Arthropoda > Insecta > Raphidioptera > Raphidiidae > Venustoraphidia > Venustoraphidia nigricollis. The sequence continues at coordinate 2,556,618 of JAVRKA010000030.1, forward strand.
CTTCCAAATTTTTGTCCCCTTTCAAATTTTAGTCTCTTTTAAAATTGTAGGCGTCTTTTAAATCCTAAAAAAAAATTATGATTTACGTTTAAATAAATAATCACAATATCAATACTTTTAATATGTCTGTACCAAATTTTCATTTTTTACGTCAAATAGTTTCAGAAAAAAATGTCTCCTTTCAAATTTTAGTCGTCTCTCAAATTTTGCCGCGTCTCAAATACAGTGTAAATTCTATATAGCGGCGCTGAAGGGATTGGACATTTTCTGGCGTTATAGAGAGTTGTCGTTATATGGACAGAAAGAAAAATCAATATTGTTTTACTATTATAACGCATAAAATTTACGAACTTTACTATTAACACAAATAACAACGCTTGTTGCGTAAAATCTGTTATCTTTGTCTGATGTTTTTTGCTATGACAGTATTTTAATTGTATTTTATGTATTTTGCCGAAATTACTTGCTTTATAATGACATATAGTCGTTATTTAGAGTGGGTGTGATGCTACATAGAGTGTATCATTGTATGGACAACAAGGCAAACTAACCAACGTCGAGTAATTTCGATTTTTAGAGAGTTGACGTTATATGGAGTTTACACTGTATTACGATTTAAGTTTAAATAAATAATCACAATATCAAGATTTTGAAAATGTCAGTGCCAAATTTTCATTTTTTACGTCAAACAGTTTCATAAAACATCGTCTTCGATAGGCGGAAGCAGAAGTGCAAATTGTTTAAAATATGCTCTGCATCAATATAGTGTCACAACATACGTGTCAACAATTATATCACTTGCCCCAAAGACGTGTTGGAACTATTGGTGCAAGACAATTGCAGCGAATTGGAGCAACATTGTGATTGGCTTACATGTACGTTAAGACGTAGTAATGGTCAATATCGTTATGTTTTATGACCCAGTCTTAACACACTTGGCATCGTTCGTAACGGCGCGCCGGTTACAACAATCCCCTTAACACGAACGATTTCCCTGTCACGTATGTTTTTTGATGATGTTGATCCTGACTTGTTTTGAAACTTACAAAGTTTCATTGCGTCCGTTTGAAAAGAATGCACATATTAAGGCTGTCGGAACGCTCTGAATTTAAGCCAAAAATAGAGCTTCGGCTATCAACTGATTGTAGACTTATTCGTCAACATTCTGCAAAAAATATTTCTCTATAACGAAGATAAAGGACAAATCTAGGTCTCTAATGGACTACTTTTGTAATTTATGTACGATTTACTAGAAAAAAGTTGGCATTAATTGTGCCAAAAAAACATACGTGTCCAATGTCATACTACGACCTTATTCGTACTTATTTCACCCAGCTGGGTAGAGTAGTGGTGACAGCACTAGACTCGCATTCGGGAGGTCCGGGTTCGAATCCCGGCGGGGGCAGAAGTGGCTGGGACTTTTTCCTACTGCCTCCCGCCGAGGAACGGTAATTCCTGTACCGGCCATCTTGATTGAGGTTTTCCATGGTTTCCCTCAATTAATTCCACATAAATATCGAGATGGTTCCTTATTTGAGGCCATGGCCGATTACCTATCAAACTCCTAGTTTAAAAATTGCCTACCTTATCCTAATTTCCTATAATTCCTTCATTCGCCCATTGCTATTACATAAGTTGAAGTTTTAAAAATGTAGAAAAATAACGGGAAGTGTGGTAGATGGAAAATAGTAATGGTGCGAATGGCGTCTGTTATGACATAAAGTTGAGAAACGGACGTTAAACGCATTATTATTATTATTATTATTATTATTATTATTATTATTATTATTATTATTCGTACTTATTTCAAAAAACTGTTCCATCACAAACCTAAAGTGACTCTTCCTTTTTCGGAAAAGTTTTTTAAATCTTCAAAATATTTCTAAAAATTAGAGTAATCAATTGACAGCGGCACCTTTGCAATAGCATCTTTTAGCCTCATAGTTGGCACCAGCCAAAAATTTAAACGTGCGGATGATTTAAGCTAGACAGAGCTAAAGAAGGTCACACCCACAATATGTATTTTGCCTACCACGTCTCTTACCGCTGGGTCTCAGTCAGTATACAAACTGTGTGAAAGTGATCCCTCACTGTTAAAGATCGCGCACATAAGACCGGCATCTGCAACCTGCAACGACCGTCAATCGGTTGCCTGCAATTTCTGTCTAGCCGTGCTGGACCGATCTAGTGTGTTAGTGATGTGTCATTTTCATTAATTAATTTGCATTATATCGAATTTGGTCTAAAAGAATGCTTTATTTGCGAACGTTTTTTTACAGACAGTAAATAAATATGTTAGTCATCTTAAGTATATAATTTAGACCAAAATTGCCACTTGCACCAATCAGTTTAGATAAATATCTTAGGAAATACCACAAAATATTTATCTATATATTTAATTGCATCCGGGCGAAACGGGACTAGCCCAAGAGCTATTAAACATTTTTGGGTAGGTATTTGAGGCACTGTGAAAATTTGTACAATAACACTTTAGTAATATCAAAATACACAAACACAGACCTGGCTGAGGGTAGCGGGGCTTAACCGATTTATCAATCATATTGATCACCTTCAGGTAAAATGTCTCACCGAAATTACCTGTCTTTTAGGATATATCTATTTTTAGTTACTAATATTATTCTGTTTGAATTTCAACGTACCTCAAATACATTTTTGAGTCTTAAAAAATATAATTTTGCAAACACCTGACTAAGTTTTAGATTAAGCCCCGCTACCATTCAGCCAGGTCGGTGTTTTTGTATTGGGGTATTACTAAAGAGTTATTGTACAAATTTTCACAGTGCCTCAAATGCCTACCTAAAAATGCTTAATAGCTTTTCTATTAGACCGGGCCGCTAGGCTGGATGGAAATAAAATAAAGTTCTTAGTTGTAAATAAATTAAAACGTTGGAGTTGAGTGCGGGTTTATAATATATAAATTACAAGCCCCCGTTTGCAGGTTCTAATCCGAAAACAGGTAAAAATGTCGACAGATTTTCAATTATATAAACAAATCGAAACGTTTTTTGTGGCTTAAAAAAAATCAGTACGTTCCTGTATTCGACAATTATTTGTCGGTGGAAGATTTACAAAGATTCAGTAGACGAACATAATATAATAAACTTGCTTGTATTATAGTTTTTATACGTTTCTAATCTTGATATATATGAAGTTATTGATAACGCTTATCAGCTGTAATTTGTTAAAGTGCTTTTTTTCAACGTCACTTTTCCGCCAGATCAAGAAAACCTTTACTTCTAATGAAATAAGCTACTTGCTGTACACAAGATGATAAAAAATTAGGTTATGTTTACTAGCAATGCACACAAAACATCTAATAAAAAAATACGACGTTACAGAATCAATGTCGATATTAATTTAGTATTTTCAATTTGTTTCATACAAATAGTATATTACACCACAAGAGCAGAAAGTTGAAATTCCTAAATTGAACGACATGATGTACTCGGATTCGCCTCGGGCATCACGAGGCTATAAACATGGTCACGTCTGTGATTGGTTGAGTCGATTGCCTACGTCACCGATGCCCATGACTTGGTTTTTCAATTATTGTTTATCTCAACTGTTTAGAAAGACTTCATGTGATGTCTCAAGTCTACTTCCCCCGCCCTCTCTAGCGTCTCGCATAGTCACACCTTCAACAATGCTAGCGTCCAACCTAAACACGGTCACGTCTGCGATTGGTTGAGTCGATTGTTTACGTCACCGATGCCCATTACTTGATTTTTCAATTATTGTATGAAAGAAGACTCTATAATTCTACTTTCCCCGCCTTTTCTCGCGTCTCGTTTAGTCACACCTTCAACAATGCTAACGTCCAACCTTAGTTTCTAAGTAACCTTGGAAGTCGATACTATTCGATAGTTCAATTGATCGACTAAATCGATTTTCAAGCGCGCTCTGCTTTATTTGAAAGATTCGAAATTGTAATTGACAACAAAACAGATGAAATATAATTTCTGATCACAATATTATCAGCAATAATTTATGGTCCACATTGTACCTAACACAGTTTCATGGTGAAATAGTTGGATGACTCCCAAAAGACAGAGGTACAGTGTCTTCATATTAATGCGGCAGATTGGGTGAATATGGACTAAACATAATAGTTTTGCCACGGTTGAATTTAGGTGATTGATTCCCTAAATTGTATAACATGCTCTCGAGAAATTTCAAACTGTGGTCGCAAAATTCATTTTGTTACTGCTTTTATTAGCTGCGATTAAGCACAAAGCTTTACAATATTTGGTTTGCTGCTTATAAATTAAAAAAACCCGGGTCGCAGTGCCAAAACCCTGCCGACAATATAGTGTATTTGCTTGTATAGGGCCGTGTGGTTTTATACTTTTATTATGTGAAATTAAGTTTGTTTTTGGGCAAAATAAAAAATTTAACCCCTTAATACACCCCTTAGAATAACATTTTTTTTCTTAATTGTAATATTATTATCAATCTAACGTCTATACCGAATTAAATACACCCTTCAATAAATAAGTCACTATCTGCAAACCACTGTTTTCATAAAATTTGTAAATCCGGTCCTGTCGGGCCGATTTTATTAAAATTTTAGGGACACTTTTTAATTACTACTGGAGGGTTAAATGTCAATTTTGAAACGATTCTGAGAATTTTTTCGGTATTTTGGGGCCCAAAAACGTTTTTCAACCCCTAAAAACTACCCTTAAAATGGCCCGATTACGCCCATTTTAAATAGGCTTCTTGCGGTAATAGATTGCAACACGTGGGCCAAATTTCGTTAAAATCAATTAACTCTTTCGAAAGTTATCGCCCGCACACATATATATATATATATATATATATACGCTTATATATATATATATATATATATATATATATATATATATATATAAATATATATATACATATATATATAAACATTTTTAAAAATGGTGCCAATGTGTTTAGGAGGTTATGAAACGTCGAGAAATTTTGGTCCGACCCCTAGGTCCCGCCATCCGACCAACGCCAATAGTGTATGTTGCCATATGGCAAATACACTAAAAAAACGTGATATTGGTCAATATTTCTTTACAGCACGTCACGAGATTGCGAATTACGGGAAGGCAAATTAAAATTTTGAAGCTTTTTCTTAACAAACGTATGTTAAAAATGCTAATAAAGGCTTGGTGAATATTTTTTTTTTTCAAATTTATTTTTTTCTGTACAAAAAATAAAGTAAAACTTATGCTGCTTTTCTCGTTTTTATCTGATCTTAAATCGTTTATTTAGATTAAATAAACTGTAAAAACTTGGCTAAGAGTTATATGGGAAGAACGGTACGTATTTCTAGTTTATTTTGAAAGCAATAACATCAAAGACTGAATAAGATTTTTCATAGAACTTCTCGTAATATAGAGCAATGCGGATGAAAAAGTGGGCATATTGAACAATCACCTTAATACGAAAAGACCAGCAATTCCGTGTAGGGATGTCGAAAAAATATTGATATATCGATATTTTTTATAAGATATATCGATATTTTTGGCCGATATTTAATATTTCGATATATCGATATAAAATTTCGAGTATCGAAAACCGATATTTTTTTACAGTAGCAACACTTGTATGTAACTATTCATACATTTCATTTTATTTCTACAACATCTAGAATATTTTTAATTATTTCGATTTACACCTCAATTCATGTTGTACCAACAATTATCTATTGAATGTCACCTGTGGCACGCACGCCATAGATTCGCCATCTCCGGCTTTATTAAGTAATTGTTCGATTAATGTCTACAATTATCTGCTCCTAAATGTATTAGACGTTTGATTAATAAATTAAAAAAAAATCTTATCGTAGTTTTTGATTTCAGATAATTATTTATTACTTGATTTATTAGAAATAATGTCCGTTAACTGTTATTTGAGATTATATTAAGCTAGCCAATATCTCTACTAAATTTCTTCGAGTGCCAATGTTCTCTTTCAAATCGTACCAATATATCGATATTTTGTAAAAATATATCGGTACCGATATCGATACTTGCAAAAAATATCGATACGATATATATCGATACTTTTTGGCATTCCCGACATCCCTAATTCCGTGACGAAATCAAACGAAATGTATTCAACCGAAAAATGAGAATTAGTTAACTATCGCAGTATTCACTATTGTTCCCAAAATCGGTCTCGAATAAATTTAACAGACTATACCACTGTCCTGTCAAGTATAGCAACAAACTGCCGTAGGGCGACACCATAACATAAAGGGCGTTATGTTATAATGCAACATTGGGGACCTTGCCAACTGATTATAACGTTTACATATCATTAAACTAATGACGCACTATGATATTGTTTCGCTACATTGCATCCTTAGGTCCGTCGCATTAACACTACCTTTGTCGTAGGCCCCAAAATATCCACTTTTCGACAAGTTATTTGATAGTTATCATATAATTTGCTCTGATTTTTCATTCGGAACTTGGTAGAATATGATTAGTAATAACAGGTTGATCGATAAGTATCCGTGTTTGACAACAGATGGCGTTGACGAGTGAAATTGACTTTATCATCGTGTACTGCAGACTTTTAACCGACCTCGTGCTGAGTTGTAGATAAATTTATAGGTTGTATCATTCGTGTTTTGTATTTTTCGACAAAATGGAAAAGACCAACATCGATTCTTAATTCGTTTTTTAAAAAACATGCGAAGAAATAAATAGTTGGAGGCTGTCTACGGGGGAGCCTTCACCATCTATGACCACGGTGAGATACTCGTATAAAAAACGAATAACGGATCGATCTTGCTCTTTTTCCATTTTGTCGAAAAATACAAAACACGAATGATACAACTGGCTGTCAAAAATAACCTAACATATGAATTTATCTACAACTCAGCATGAGGTCGTTTAAAAGTCTGCTGTACACGATGGTAAAGTCAATTTCACTCGTCAACGCCATCTGTCATGAAACACGGGTACTTATTAATCAACTCTTAAAACACTTGAAAACTACAAAAAAAAATTGGTTAAATTATTTCCCGACGATCGTTTCAGACAATACGTCCATCCTCAGGAATATAAACATATATTATGTATATTCGATTGTAATTTTTCTGCACCCACGAAATGTGACTGTATACACTTCTACTGTTTTGTGACGTCACGCTTAAATGGCACACTGCAATGACCACAGTTTATAGTATGAACGTAGTAACAAGTCTGCAGCTACGTTAATGTCGTATTTCAGTTTAGTAACACGCAGCCAACTTGTGGAATTGTCTATTGTGTTGCTTCAGATAATAATACAACAATACGCTTATACCGTGTGTTGGGTTGACAGGCGTCCTGTTTTTTCCGAGCAGGTCCGGGATCCTAACACCATATCCGGTATAGGTTAACTCTATTTCTAAATTGGCTTAAAATTTTCATATCGTAGTAGGTAGACTACATACATTTCTTTATTTCACTCAAAATTTTACATAAATAAGTTGGCGCAAAAGCACGAGCCACTATGCTTAGGGGCCGTTCATAAAATACGTCACGCTACAATCAACTTTTTTTGACCCCCTCCCCCCTATTGTCACGCTGTGTCATACTTTCTGTGACCCCCCCTGTAAATATTTAGTCACAAAAACTAAGACCCCACCCCCCTGAAAACAATAAATTTCAATGGATATCAATGGATATCGAGTTACAATATATTGTAATAAAACTATATACGTTTAAAAGTCTATCTATTTACTAAATACGAAATGAATGACTTTGTATAATAAAAATTGAGAAAAAAGTATTTATTGAAAAAATATTAATTTAAAATATTTTAATGAACAGCGAACGTCACGTTGCCGTAGACCCCCCGTCCCCCCTTGTCACACTCAGCAAGACCCCTCCCCCCTTGTATGCGAACGTATTTTATGAATGGCCCCTTACCTACTGTGACGTTATTCTTGTAGTATACAAGGCTCGGTAACGTTCACACGAGGCTCGTTTAGTGTTTACTCGTATGTTTATATAGGTACATACGTGTTTACTACAAGTCTGACGCCACACTTCAAACCATCATGGCGGGCGCAGCGTTTTTAGTGTATTTGCCATAAGGCAACATACACTATTGGCGTCGGTCGGATGGCGGGACCTAGGGGTCGGACCAAAATTTCTCGACGTTTCATAACCTCTTAAACACTTTGGCACCATTTTTAAAAATGTTTATATATATATGTATATATATATTTATATATATATATATATATATATATATATATATATATATATATATATATATATATATATATATATATATATATATATATATATGTGTGCGGGCAATAACTTTCGAAAGAGTTAATTGATTTTAACGAAATTTGGCCCACGTGTTGAAATCCATCACCGCAAGAAGCCTATTTAAAATGGGCGTAATCGGGCCATCTTAAGGGTAGTTTTTAGGGGTTGAAAAAAGTTTTTGGGCCCCAAAATACCGAAAAAATTCTCAGAATCGTTTCAAAATTGACATTTAACCCTCCAGTAGTAATTAAAAAGTGTCCCTAAAATTTTAATAAAATCGACCCGACAGGACCGGACTTATAAATTTTATGAAAACACTAGTTTACAAATAGTGAATTATGTACCTACTGAAAGTTCTATACAATTTGGTATAGAGGTTCGATTTAAATAATAATAATGCAATTAAGAAAAAACATGTTATTTTAAGGGGTGTATTAAGGAGTAAAATTTTTTATTTTGCCCAAAAACCAACTTAAGCTCGCAAAATAAAGCCACACTGCCTGTATATTGTCGGCAGGGTTTTGGCACTGCGACCCGGGTTTTTTGACATGACATTAAAAAATACTGACTTCTAACAAATGTCGCCATCTATAGTGGCAAACTGTTTATTTTAACAGTTGTCGGTAATATGACGTGTAGTGGCACTAAAGTTTTTGCATAGAATAGAATAAAATTTATTTCCAGCCTATTATATTACGTAACTGACCGCTAACGGTGCGTATATTGTAACATTTTTAAATGTGTTTTGACCCAAATTCGTATCGTTCCCCACTTGTGGAGTTGAACATGGTAAAAAATGTACTCAAGAAGTGAAAGACATTAACAGACACTGCGAACCAATATTTAATTCATACGTTAAAATTATGAAAATATGTAAAGAAACTTTTATCATTATAAAAGTAATATAATTTAGTAGAACTGAAAATTTAACAGCTTATAATAGAGATTTTATAACTTCTTACATAATTCAATAACTATGCAGTAGTTCGCTGCACATTTAAGCCAAGATTGTTATTGCCACTCGTGTCTCGTTCATTTCTTCACATTTAGCAGTTTTCAAACTTTCTTAGTCTCGCGGGAATTTCTCTACTTTCGCGGAAATTAGCGAACGAGTCAAAAAAACAGTGTAAGCCAATCAATAAGCACAGACCGTTCATCGCTCGCGTTAGACCAGTTAAAACTAGTGATGTAAAAGAATAAATTACCGGCTAATTAACCGGTTAAATAACCGCGGTTATTTATTATTATTATTATACAAGGCTAGAAAAATTTGCCTATGCTTTCCAATTCATATTTATATTTTATAACCAATCATACATATAAATATTTATACATTGCTCTACTGTTTTTTTTTTGTTGTTCTGAGAAACAGCAACCGCAAAATGTCGTTTTTTTATAGATAGACGGTTAATTAACCGGCCAATTATTCTGTTAAAATGATTACTATGGCCAAATTACTGGTAATTTTACATCACTAGTTAAAGCCAGTGCATAAAATAATAATTAAAACAGTTGACACTAAGGTGAGTTGTGACGGAAGTTTGTGCCGCCCAGTGATTCTATGGAAGTTACCGGGTTCGAATCCCGGCGAGAGCAATTGTGTGTGTATGACTTTTTCCTAGTGTCTTTCGCCGAGAAACGGTAATTCCTGGACCAGCCATTTTGTTTCATGATTTTTCTCAATTAATTCCAGGTGAAAAATATCGAAATGGTTCCGTATTCCTGAGGTCATGGCCGAACAATTGTTAAACTCCTATGTTGTCATAGATGCCTACTTTATTCTAATTTCCTATAATTCCCTTCATTGCTCAATTGCAAGTAATTTGAAGTTTAAACTTAGCAAAATAACGGAAAGTGTGGGTAGATGGAAAGTAGTAATGGAACGGGTGGCGTCTGTTATGACACAATATCGACAAACGGACGCTAAACGCAATTAATATTATTATTAGGGATGTAATGATACATAATTTTGCCGATACGATACCGATTATTGTAGTAAATAAACGATACCGATATCGATACCGATGGCTTAGTAGAAAATAAATCTAATAAATAATTAAGTATGTACCTCGTGCATTTCTACGTCTTTATTATGCTTAAAAGTTACCTATATTTAACAGAGACTCATCCTTGAGAAAGTAATAAACCGAGTAATAAAGTCAGTAATTAAAGTTTACTTTTGGCAGATTTTTATTAAGAAACAAAAATTTTTTCAAATTATTTGCAGATAATCTGCTGTGTTACCATGTCGTTAAATATGCGCAGTTCCCCACCTGCGACGCTGCGGCAATATCACGCGCGTGGGGCGTCGTTTCGCGCGCTTTTTAAACTGTTTAATATCGGTTGTATATAATTGGCGGTGCCGATGTATCGGCCTACCGATTAAATCGGCCGATATATCGGTATCGGAATCGTTATATCCCTAATTATTATAATTAACATAATATCAAATTGCATATTATATACACGTTATAATGTAAAAATTCGAGATGTAAACCACTGTTTGATAACCGCACATCGACAATATAGCAGAGAATAGTTTGAACAGAAAACCGCGTATATTTATAACACGTTAATGTGCAATTCAGTTGACGGCGAATGAGTATAGAGGATTGTAGGTTTTATATAACGAGACGAGCTTATTCGTCACGAGATTATTCGTCTTTGCGATACTTTCTCTGTGTGTCTGTCTGGATGCCCGTTCGCCCGCCGGGGGACTCGTATACGTTGCGAAGAGAGGATTTTATACAACTTCGACGTCTCTTAGCGTGTTAAACAGTATATCTTTGCAATTCGAGAAGACGCTACTGATTAAGCTTCTTCAGTTCACTCGCAGACTCTGGTTGTAAACGAATCGATTAAATTACATTTCGCGGGATACGTACAGTGATGGATTTACGCCTAGGCTCGTAAGGCCCGGGTTTACGACGGCATGATTTTAAAGACGGCGAAATTTTAGAAACGACAATGTTAGGACAGTAGAAATTTTAAAATTAATTTTATTAATTTATCATCCGTTGTCCAAATTTACAGTTCTCTGGCTTTATTAGATGTTTAATTTCAATAATCACTTTCCCATAGAGCAAAAAGGGCGCCATATCGGATGGGGCCTAGGGCGGCATCGAACCTAAATCCGCCACTGGATACGTAGAATCATTTGAAAATACTTTCCCTATTAAAAAATATGACCAAAGTTTGCTACTTTTTTAAGGTAGGTATGTGATTTTGATCAAAAATATAAAATTATTGGATATACAAAACAAAAATAAAGAAATAATAATACAAAATAAAATCGGTAGTTTGAATTATAATCTACTAGCCGTTACCTCTGGCTTGCACACGATTGAGGTGAAACACCGCAGCGATAACAGTAGGAGAGCTTTCGGCTCCACTGTATTTGGCAAGTTATATTAAAGTGAATAACATAAAAACTTTTCTCATGAAAAAATACATACATGTGCCAATTTTTATGGTGATCGAAGTCCATTAATCCCAAACAGATCAATATCTTTTTAAATAGATGATAAAGAATTTCATTATTGGTATAGGTTCTGAGAAAGCTATACATTTTTCGGATCTAGGTTTTTTGAGGCCTAGAGCTTCTTGAAGTCCAATGCGGTCCTATTTTGTCAAAATTCATGCAAAAAAATGTCAAAATCCATTCAAAGAAATGTCGATATTCAACCAAAAAATCGTCAATATTCGTTCAAAAAATTGTCAAAATTCAATAAAAAAATCGCCAATATTCATCCAAAAAATTGTCAAAATTCACCCAAAATATTGTCAAAATGCATCCAAAAAATTGATGATAAAGATAAACATTAGTTAACTACTTTTTACTATAAGATCAGAAAGGATTAAAAATTTATGATAATCAATTTTTCTGGGTCTTTGATACTTAGGGACTCAGGGCTTAAGTTTATAAGTCTTCATGTAGATCCGCCCCTGTTAGTGAATAAATATTGTTTTTAATTTAGCCTTGTATTCCGTACTAATTTTTGTAGTATTGTAAACAAGGTGTCTTATTTTATCATGTGCTGATAATTGGGCGGCCATTGCGGTTTGATTACTAAATGATTGCAAGTTTCAAGTCGAAAATAAAAATCGCATGCATGTGCGGATAATACAAGCCCAGACCGCTGCTGCAACGGTGCTTTAAGCATTTTACAATTTAATTTCTTATTTTTATGTAAAAGCACCGAGTCGTGTATTATTTCATCTAATCTGTTTACAGCTCCTATCAACATTTATTAAAATATCTCCATCTATATCATCGCTGATGATAATATTATATTAAAAGTTAAAACGTTTTTTATTTTTGAAGTTATACTTTTTTTGGCGCACTAAGGGCAAAATTTTCTCTGTTACGGAAGCTGCGTACGTAGCATGCAACAAACATGTTCGAAAGTTGCTATCAATAGTTTCAATCTTGACACTTTAGAGGTCAAAGTATCATACAATGGTTCAATTGATAATTTCATTTTGCAATTTGCCTTTCCAAATTACATTTAAACATATAAGTTGTACATATTTTTGTAATCACCTTTTAATATTCTTCATTTTGATACCCTATTGAATTCATTTAGAGAGAAAAAATATTTCGAGCTACAACCTAAAATTCGCCATTTTGATTTTTTTACATCACTTGGGTTTTTGAGACAAATCTAATGATACCTTAATTTTAGAAATGCGTCCAGCCGTTTGAATGATACGAGGTAATAAAGAATATTACATACATAGATACGCGCAAAGAACATAACCCTTCTTGGCAGTCGGGTAAAAAGTATTTAACAATAAATGTTACAAAATTAAATTTAAAAAAACTAACAAATTTTCGTATTATCGTTTCTGTTCACTTATGCCTATTATCTACGTATTAAGATGACATTGTTTAGCGCTGTTTCGTATAGCGCAGGAACTTATTGGAACGTATCTTCCGCGTTAAGCAAGGACTCACTGTACTTGAAAATAAAAATTATATTGAGCCTCACCCTCATAAGCTCACATAAGAAGTTTAACTTCTTTAGTTTTTAATATTATTTCCAAGTTTAATTTTTATACAATATAACGATATTAAATTACACATACTTAGCAACACAGTATAAACTTCTGTCCTTGTCAGTTTCACGTAATTTAGGAGACAAACTAACTTCCACTTTATGTGCCATTTCTACTTCCCCTCGATTTCTTACTTTTTTTAAATAGATACGTCGCTAAAGAAGTTAAACTTCAAAAAAGAATAAACTGATAATCATAGATTCTGTTACTGCGCCCCTCTAGATTCGGTGCCTGGAGCGACAGCTCGTTTTGCCAATTAATAATGCCGGTCCTGTTTGCAATGTGTCGTTTGTAAGTATAATCTGACAATGTTATATAAACTCACAATTTTGAGTTTACATCGGTAAGTACAATGTAGATATTGTAATGATTATGAAGTGTCCGGTCGGTGGGACGTTTAGAGTGTTTGGTGTTACAGTAGAGGATAATCCGGTGACGTGACGTGTGATAGGACGGGTCCCACTAGCAGCCGACCGGCGTGTCATTCTACATGCGTGCGTACAACACAAGAGACAGACGGACGGACGTGACGCGTCGCAATCACCTCCGGGCGACACGTTTGTCACAACCGAGGACAGGGATCACATCTGAATTATACAAGGACAAATTAAAAAAAAAAAAAAAAAAAATTAAGGTAGTTGTCGTGGTTAAGGCACACCGTCAGAAAATTCTTAATTTTTGTATACTTATTAAGGACATGATAGTACAATTACCCTGAAATTTTGAAGTAGATCGACCGTATATAATCCGAGATAAATTCAATTAAAAAATTGGATACTGTAGTTCTGAACCAGTTTCTTATTTATAAAAAAAGAACTAGGTAGCTGTCAGAAACTTTCCAAAAACTGACAGTCTTTCAATGAATTTGTTGAGTTTAAAAAAAAAAAAAACCGGGTCGCAGTGCCCAAACCCTGCCGACAATATAGTGTATTTGCTAATACAGGCAGTCTGGTTTTATTACATGAACTTAAGTTTTTTGGTAAAAATAAAAAAATTTACCCCTTAATACACCCCTTAATACACCCCTTAAATTAACAGTTTTTTTCTTAATTGCAAGATTACTATTATCGAACATCTACACCAAATTAAATACACCTTTCAGTAAATAACTCACTATCTGCAAACTAGTGTTTTCATAAAATTTGTAAATCCGGCCCTGGCAGGCCGATTTTTTTCAAATTTCGGGAGCACATTTTAATTGCTATTAAAAGAGTAAATTTTAATTTTGAAACGATTCTGCGAATTTTTTCGGTATTTTTGGGCCCAAAAACTTTTTTCAACCCCTAAAAACCACCCTTAAAATGATCCGATTGGGCCCATTTTAAATAGGCTTCGTGCGGTGATGGATTCCAACATGTGTGCCAAAATTCGTTAAAATCAATTAATTCTTTTGAAAGTTATAGCCCGCACGTATATATATATATATATATATATATATATATATATACATATATATAATTTTTCCAAAAATGGTGCCAAAGTGCTTAGAACGTTATGAAACGTCGAGAAATTTTGGTCCGACCCCTAGGTCCCGCCATACGACCGACGCCAATAGTGTATGTTGCCATATGGCAAATACACTAATAAGAAAATTTTTTTGACCGTCTAATTATTTATAAATAACTTTTTTATTTTCTGTATGTTTATGTGTGTTTCCGTATTAAGGATTTTAATGCTGTATCCAGAAATCCAGTTGGATCCAGCACATTTTTGGCCTTGCTGGATCCAGCATCTGGCGCTGGAGCTAGTGGTGCGGATCCGCAATCAGCTAAAAACAAGTAATTAACTGGGTCTGAGAAGGATTATGATAAGATATTGAAGAAAAAAATTGCATTTTATGAAAGCGAGAGAGAAAGAGGTGAAAACCTAACTTTAATCTATTTAATCTATGATTATGACTCTACACCAACCAGCGTAGAGGTAGTGAGAGCCCTTTCCGCAGGCAGGTATATTTGCAGTTTTTTTGAGAAGTAGACTGGGAGATAACACCATCAATAAATTTCTTTTTTGAGATCTTACTTTAAAAAAAGTAAAAAAAATAACTGTTACATAACTGATTGGCTTTATTCTTTGAAAGATAAGTCCAGTCTTAAATTATATAATCTAATTTATATTAAAGTTTTGTTTCCAATAAGAGTTAACTAGACATTTTATAAGCGAGAAACGCAATTTTATTTCTAAAATTATTGAGATTGAGAAACTGAGACTACATAGTTTGTAAAATAGGTAAACGAATAACTATTTCAGATATCTAGAATATCAGTTTAGGCGATTTAAGACTGTATTGTGATAATTAGTGTATTTGCCATATGGCAACATACACTATTGGCGTTGGTCGGATGGCGGGACCTAGGTGTCGGACCAAAATTTCTCACCGTTTCATAACCTCCTAAACACTTTGGCACCATTTTTGAAAATGTTTATATATATATATATATATATATATATATATATATATATATATAGGTATATATGTGTACGGGCAATAACTTTGGAAGGAATTAATTCATTTTAACGAAATTTGGCACACATGTTGAAATCCATCACCGCACGAAGCCTATTTAAAATAGACCCAATCGGGTCATTTTAAGGGTGGTTTTTAGGGGTTGAAAATGTTTTTGGGCTCCAAAATACCTAAAAAATTCTCAGAATCGTTTCAAAATTGAAATTTAACCCTTTAGTAGCAATTAAAAAGTGCCCCTAAAATTTTAATAAAATCGGCTCGACAGGACTGGATTTTCAAATTTTCTGAAAACACTAGTTTGCAGATAGTGAGTTATTTACTGAAAGGTATTTTTAATTTTGGTGTAGAGGTTCGATCGACAATAATAATGTAGTTAAGAAAAAAATGTAATTTTAAGGGGTGTATTAAGGAGTTAATTTTTTTATTTTGCCCAACAATCACTTTAAGTTCACATAATAAAGCCACAAGGCCTGTATCAGCAAATACACTATATTGTCGGCAGGGTTTTGGCACTACGACCCGGGTTTTTAATAATTATAGTCCGGATACTCATAACTATTACTTATTTTTAGAGTACTTTACTAAGGCCAAAAAAAAACGAGTATTTGATGTAAATGTAGATAAATGGTTATTAAAGTTTCTAGAGTTAAAACATTGTTGCATTTATTTGAAAAATCGATTAATGCTGGATCCGCGCTGGATCCAGCTGGATTTGCTTTTATCCAGCATAAATCCAGCTGGATTGAAAATGCCACTGGATTGCAATCCCTATTTCGTATATGTTAAAAAAATATCGATGTTTTAAATAGTATCTGGATAATGGATATGGGATAACCTGCCACATTCACGCCGGGTTAACGATCGTTATCACTAAAATCGTATCTTTGTCAAGAGTTGGCAGCCCTAACGTCAGTACAGAATCAAGAAGAGAAAACGTGCCGGCGTACGTTACACGATGGCTTCACTATTCTCATTATTAGAGAGCTGTGTATGTCCGCCGTTAGTACCTCTACCCACCGCCTGGCTGAACACTCATACATGAGGGCAACGCGACTACATACAGTAGATTGTATCCCGAGGTATCTATGTGTACGTATCTGTGATCACAAAACAAAGTGGCTTAGGTTTGACGTTTTCCGTAACTTCGTATTAATATCTGTTATTTAACAGTTGCACATATTTGAAGTAAAAACTTCTTTTGCGACTCCGCTCGCGTTCTGCACATGCGCGCCCCACTACTTTTGTCGAGCGATAGAAGCAGAGTGCTGGAAGTTCTAACTGACCCATCGACTACACTCCTGAACGTTCCCTAGAGGTGTAATAAGTGTCCGAAAGAAAATGAGAGACCGATGGTGTGTAAAGAAAAGGACAGAGATGGCCGCAACGCAACTCTATCCTCCCTACTCAATGAATCGGAAAAACAAGTACAACGATATATGACGAAGGAGTGTACACGATGGTCCGAGCAGTATTATAGTTGTGTGTCCAGAAAACTAGTTAAATGTTATTATATTAAAAATCTGATAAGGCCAACTTTGCCTCGTGACCACAGTTCTATCGAGGAGGGTTCATTCAACAGGAGATACGGGACAGAGACGGGAGAGTGTGTAGCTTATCGCTTAATCCCAACTGTCCTCATATTTCACCCGATCTCCCTGTTTCTATCTTCCATAGAGGTACCTTCGAGTAGCTAGAGTCCCGAACCCGAATTCGTCGCTTACAGGACCGCATTTTGCGTGCTTCGAGACACGCTGTCTCATCATAGATTGGAAAAAAAACTTTGGGACGCACGTACCTCTTAAACATGGATAGCTCTAGGAATCCAAGGTTAGTAGAAACTAAGGTTGGGTTTTAACATTGTTGACGAGACGCGAGAGAAGGCGGGGGAAGGAGGCTTGTGGAGTCTTTTTCCAAACAGTTGGGATAACAATTAATTGAAAAACCAATCCATGGGCATCGGTGACGTAAGCAATCGACTCAACCAATCACAGACGGGACCATGTTTATAGCCTCTTAGGTCCAACCTTGGGCGTTAGCATTGTTGAAGATGTGACCAGGTGAGACGTGAGAGAGCGCGGGGGAAGTAGGCCTGTGTAGTCTTTTTTCAAAGAGTTGGGATAATAATTCATTGAAAAACTAAGCCATGGGCATCGGTGACGTAAGCAATCGACTCAACCAATCACAGACGGGACCATGTTTATAGCCTTTTAGACCTAACCTTCTAATATTCTAATAATCTTGCTAGGAACCCTGTCCTCTGTTGGAGATGTTTTACATCTTTTCTTAGAATTGACATAGTCCGATCTTATCATGAGTCGTCATTCGTTAAATTCAACAACGGCCGCAATACGAGTACTCGTTGAGTAAACTGAAGACGCATGCGCATTTGCAAACGATCACACGCATCGTCAGTTTGCTGACAGTTTCGGACCATTGTACGAATGATATTCCTGTTCGTTTAGACTTCAAGGTCGCTGCACACGAGGTTGGTTTTGCCGCTAGATTCGCTGCTGGTGAAAACTATAAAACGTCAAGAAGTTTTGGTTCGATCCCTAGGTCCCGCCATCCGAACCGACGCCAATAGTGTGTGTGCCATATACGGCAGACTAGCGGCCCGGTTCGGTTTCGCCCGGATTAAGACGTATTACGGTGCAGTGGTCTTTCTTATAGAATAATTTTCCCGCTTTTGCAACATTTTTCATTGATGCCCCGCTCCTATTGGTCGTAGCGTGATATTGTATAAGCTATAACCTTCTTCGATAAATGGACTATCCAACACAAAAATAATTTTTCAATTTGAACCAGTACCTAATTCCTGAGATTAGCGCATTCAAATAAACAAACAAACTCTTCAGCTTTATAATATTAGTCTAGTCACTAAGTCACCAGTCACGAAGAACGAATTGCACCCCTGGAGGAGCGTTTTCAGCAGAACGCAGTTCCACTGGCACCAGAGTACAGAGAAAGTAGCAGCAATGCGGACATCACACAAGTATAGTACGAAGTAATCCGCGGAGCGAAACGAAACCGTTCCCAATTGCCCTTCGGTCCCTCCGAGTCCCGCCTGTCTCACACGATTATCAAACTGTTCAACTGGGGAATCACCGACCCTCTCCATCCAACAATAATTATGCAAAGTGAGAAAAAAAATAACGGGAAGCTATATTCTGTGGATTAAATCAATTAAAAAGCCTGTCAACCTTTGCCGTAAAAATAAAACGGTTCAACCGCAAGCGTATTATTATTTTAAGGCTTAAGGCTGTCGGAACGCTCTGAATTTTGTTTGTGCTGAGACCCAGCGGTACGGGTACCTCGCCCCTTACCGCTGGGTCTCAGCACAAACAAAATTCAGAGCATTCCGACAGCCTTAAGCCTTAAAAGAATAATACGCTTGCGGTTGAACCGTTTTATTTTTAAGACATATTGTGGATGTGACCTTCTTTAGCTCTGTCTCGCTCAAATCATCCGCACGTTTCAATTTTTGGCTGGGGCCAACTACGAGGCTAAAAAATTTTTTTGCAAGGGTGCCGCTGTCAATTGATTACTCTAATTATTGGAAATATTTTGAAGATTTAAAAAACTTTTCCGAAAAAGGAAGAGTCATTTTAGGTTTGTGATGGAACAGTTTTGTGAAATAAGTACAAATAAGGTCATAGTGTGACATTGAAAACGTGTGTTTTTTTAGTACAATTAATGCCAAATTTTTTCTAGTAATTAGTACATAAATTACAAAAGTAATCCATTAGAGACCTAGATTTCCTTATAGAGAAAGAATTTTTGCAGAATGTTGACGAATAAGTCTACAATCAGTTGACCGCCGAAGCTCTATTTTTGGCTTAAATTCAAAGCGTTCCGACAGCCTTAACTATACAGAGTGGATAAGTTTTGTAAGAGGCGTCGCTTCGGGCGGTCTTTTTATGTTAAACTTATGCCGGGTTGCAAAAAGCTTAACAATGCTTTGATTTGACACTGACCTTAGGTTATAATCACATACATAATTACAGTGAGCAGTCGAACGTTGTTATGAAATTCTCTGTCATACTTAGGGAGCTTGTAACGATTTTACTCATAGTATTGCCTCAAACTTGAGTGTGAGTTCATTAAGGGTACTATTCTAAACATAAAAATCGCAGTCTGGCAGCTGAGACCGGGAACAATGCATGGGTGGACGCGGTCAAAGATGGAGGTGTCACTTAATATATTTCCTCATGTTTGAAATTTTCTGACCGATAAGTTCAGGTACCCTTGAGCACAAAAACTCACAATAGTAACCATAAACATCTACCAATACAACACACAAGAACACTTGTAATAGTACTGAAGTAGTGTTGGGTAACTCAGATCTGAACCGGTTCAAAGAGCCGACTCCGACAGAAGATTCGTGAGAGCCGACTCACTTTTTTTTTAACCGACGGATCAACGGATCCGCATAACTCAGTGAAACACTTAACACACAGAAGCACATTTTACACTTACGTATCAGTTCTTGCTTTGATGCACCTGTCAGCTCAAATGACTCATGCATCACATTCTTGATTCTATACAGGTCGTGATATGATTGACTGAACTAGGTAACTCAGTGGCAGACTGCAGTAACATATTCAGAACTCGGCTCTTTTTGAACCAGTTCAGTGAGCCGGCTCACATACGGGATCCAGATGCAAAGATGCAGATCACTAAAAAGACCCGTTTTTCCCATCTCTATACTGAAGACAAATCTAGATCTGACACACAGACACTACTACTACTTGACCCCTAAAATAAACAATCCACTCCCACACGAACTCTGCACGATTACTTCTTTCAAAAACAAATCACTAAATGGTTGCATAATGCCGACAGAAATTAGATATGTAATTACTTCAAATAACTTAGTCTGCATTATAAAGCTCTTCACAAATACGTACATACATTACACGTCGCATTCACATAACCCGAACATATGCACATTTACACGTTAGACACAAAATACACTATTGGCGTCGGTCGGATGGCGGGACCTAGGGGTCGGACCAAAATTTCTCGACGTTTCATAACCTCCTAAACACTTTGCCACCATTTTTAAAAATGTTTATATATATATATATATATATATATATATATATATATAGGTATATATGTGTACGGGCAATAACTTTCCAAGGAGTTAATTCATTGTAACGAAATTTGGCACACATGTTGGAATCCATCACCGCACGAAGCCTATTTAAAATGGGCCCAATCGGGTCATTTTAAGGGTGGTTTAGGGGATGAAAAAAGTTTTTGGGCCCAAAAGTACCTAAAAAATTCTCAGAATCGTTCCAAAATTGAAATTTAACCCTTTAATAGCAATTAAAAAGTGTTCCTAAAATTTCAATAAAATCGGCCCGACAGGACCGGATTTACAAATTTTCTGAAAACACTAGTTTGCAGATAGTGAGTTATTTCCTTAAAGGTGTTTTTAATTTTGGTGTAGACGTTCGATCGACAATAATGATGTAGTTAAAAAAAATGTAATTTTAACGGGTGTATTAAGGAGTTAATTTTTTTATTTTGCCCAACAATCACCTTAAGTTCACATAATAAAGCCACAAGGCCTGTATTAGCAAATACACTATATTGTCGGCAGGGTTTTGGCACTGCGACCCGGGTTTTTTATATGATATGATGTGCAATATATAAAATTTAATAATATATATCTATTAAAAGGCGATCTATGTATGTATGTTATTTATAGACTCCAAAACGGTTGAACCGATTTTGATGGAATTTTCAGACAATCTTTACATTAGCCCAGTGGGTGATTGAAGGTAGCGATCGGTTCAACAGAATTTTTGTTTGTTTTTTGGCAATTTTGATTTTTCTTCGATTTTTGAACATTCGCAATTAAAAGCGATTGAATTCGCGCAAATTCACTACACGTTGAGAATTGTATGATAATGGTTCTTATCTTTTAATATCCTATATATTACATTTACACCCGGGCAAAGCCGGGCAGGACCGCTAGTAAATAAATAAAAATAAATAAATTTCACGGTTTCAAAAGTTCCTAGAACGAAAATTATAGAATCGAACTGTCATATAAACAACACAGCATGGCTTCAAGATTGATTACACTCAATCCCTCAAGATTAATTTTAATCCAAGTTTATATAAACTAGTTGACAAGCGCTGATCACGCAACTGTACTAGATTACGGAAGTTGGATCGTAGCCATCAGATGCATCTTTAGAAGCCATTTTTATCTTTTATTTCTTTTCACATCGGAATGGCTCTCCTTACTATATATCTATATACCACAACTTTCCTACACATATTTTATTATTTTTGCACAAACAATTCTCGACACAAAAGTATGTGCAGATTTTTTCTGGGTAAAAAGCTGTTATTTTTATGAATGGATTAAACTGTATCTAAATTTTGTTATTATAGCTTAGCCTGGGGTTTATCAAAGTAGGGAACGCCAGTTGATCGTAGGGGGGTAAGAAGCCAAAATTTACGTAATGGCGGCTGCCTGGTTGAATCCGAAATAAGACTGAAATTGAGCAAAATTGAATTGACTCAATTTGCGACAAGAAACATGCCCATCCGTCACATTGATTATTAACTTTCTGTTCTTTGTGACTGTATTTATTTTTGAAGTTATACTTCTTTTGGTACTTTAAGGGTAAAATTTTATCTGTTACGGAAGATGAGCACACAGCATGCAACATCTGCACGTGTTTGTAGGAGAAATTATTTTATACTTTTTAGTCCGTTTTAAAAACATGCTAATTATATTTAAAAATGGAGCGTCTACTTATGTACGCATGGCAGAAGTTATACTTTGGCGTGATCGCGTTAATTAATATTAACATTTTCGCTAATATATATACACTGATAAAATAAAACAGGATGTCTAGGGAGATGATAAATATAGTTAAAAGTTAGCCTGATCACTTCGAGTAGTACTTATTTACTTTGAATAACAGGTGGACAACTCCACCAGCACCTTGTAACAGAGAAATGAGAAGGTCATCTATGAATACAAAGTAAAACTATACTGAATCGAAAAGTCAGTTTTATCGACTATTTCAACCGTGTCGATATACGAAGTACATTCATATTAAATTAACAATTAACTTCATGGTGTCTCAATTTCGTCGCATGCTGCGTGCGCAACTTCCACAACAGGAAAATTTTACTCTCAATGTGCCAAAAGAAGTATAACTTCAAAATTTAATTTAATATTTTTTTGTTTAAAGTCATGACGACTTTCCCCAATTACCTCATGCCCTTAAAAACCAAACAAACCGTATTCTCTCATTGTTGAAAATCTAAAGAAAACTCATTACTTACTGGCCATTGAAATCAATATAAGTTTACTTATTACTATAAAAACTATTTCACAAAATGAAAGTACAGAAATGAAACAAAAAAAGTTCGGATGAAAAGAGAAATCATATTGTGAAATTGCTAATCAAAAACTGTGCATCATTCAAGCATAGTCGGTGATGGTGGTGTGAGGCTGAATGGGTAGAGGGTGATTATCGAGGGTTACAGATAGATTGTTATATATCTATTGAGTGGAAGATATCCAATGTTTGATGATGAAGCAATCTCGAAGTAATGATTTGCATACAACCGTACAGAACATCAAATAAAGGGATGCAGTCTCCATAAAGTGATTCGACTGGATTCCGTGACGAGAAATTAGTTTGACGAATCTGCGTAGCTCACTCAAAAATGCATACAGTCGTCAGATTAGACACAGTCGAAATCTATATAAATACAGTAAGACCTCGCTTAACGCTGCTCCGCTTAACGGTATTACGCGGATTCTAAAAAAAAGATAATAACGTAAATTAAGGAACAGTTTATACAAAATGTTTCAAATGTTGATAGAAATTCAACTATCAACATTTGAATCATTTTGTATAAACTGTTCCATAATTTACGTTATTGTGGCTAAACTCTTTTTTTTAGAATCCGCGTAATACCGTTAAGCGGAGTGTCATTGATGCAATATTTTGCTATCGACAACAGCTTGCTTATGAAACAGAAAAAGACAAACGATATTAGATGACTTCTTCACAAAAAACAAAATATATCAAATGGGGAACCTCTCTCATCACAAACATAACTTCTTACTCGAACTTTTATTTGATTTTCATAATTTTTTTATGAGCAAAAATCGATATTAGCAGTTAATAAATCTCTAATGTGATAAAAAAGTATTAACAATAAATGTTACAAAATTAAACAAAAATAAACTAACACATTTTCTTATTCTCGATTCTGTTTCATTATGCCTTTTATATCTACGTATTAAGATGACCTCGTTTAGCGCTGGAACTTATTGGAACGTATCTTCCGCGGTAAGCGGGGTCTTACTGTATAAAAAAATGGATGTTGGTCTGTTTGTGATTAATAGACTTCGACATGATTTGACTGATCACCATGAAAGTTGGGACATCTACGTATTTTTCATGGAGAAGGTTTTTATGCTATTCATTTTGTTGCAGCTCGCCAGTAGATGGATCCAGGTGGATCCGAAGGCTTCACTACTGTCGTCGTTGCCATGTTCCTTTTCAGTCATGTGCAGAAGACCACGTTTTTATAATTATGACCTTAAATTATTAAACATTATTTTTATCCTTTTTAGTACACTGCAATAAAAGCTATCTTTATAACAGTTTTTTCTAATATTTTATTTATACTGTCAAATACCTTAATACTGAATTTAAAATTGGTTACATTGTGAAAACATTAAGTTCAGAGAAGCAGAAATATAAATGATAGTTATAAAAGTTAAAGATGGTATCTGCGCATAATACGTAAAAATATATATCTTTATATTATAGATATATTTGCACAACAGTTTCTCAATTTTGTAGTGTTTTGTTAGAAATAATATAGAATGGTTTCGACGACTCTTCATAAGCATGAAGAAGCGAATGTTTATTGAATTTGGAGATATTTTTAAAATATAGTGAAAACTTTGGTGTTTCAATTTCATTTATTTATACCAATAATAATAAACCTGAAGACTTTATTTTTTTTTGTTTGAACGCGCTAATCTCTGGAACTGCCAGTGGGATTTGAAAAATTATTTTTGCACTTGATAGTCCAATTCTTGAGGAAGGTTGTACGCTATTTAATATCACGGTACGACCCTCAGGAGCCGAGCAAAAAGGAAAAAAGTCAGAAAGAACGCTAAGCGAAAATGAAGTAATAGGGCGGGCGGGTGATGCGATGTGTCGGCGGCCGCTCGACGAGAACCGAGAATTCCCGAGAATGAGATAAGGCGTTGCCTACGCTGAGTTCAAGTAGGCGCAGACCGAGAACAACTGCCTTTGTTAAGCAATAACGTAGTGGTGTTTAACTTACAGTGTTTTGACTCTACATGCAACATTATTAATTTTTAAAAGTGTGCATTTTATAAAAATTGAAAAGAAAAATAGGCAACAAATGCACAATTGACGAAAGATTAAAAATTATTTTAGCAGATAAAAAGTCATTATTTAGATAAACAGAGAGATTGTCGATTATAGACGCTTGGAAGTTGAGGTGATCAGCGCCTAGATTTTGATTTTCCGAGGTTATCGGTATATTTATTTCTGAGATAATTTTCTATATTTTCATGTCTAATTTCTGCCGTTTCAAAGCGAGCAAAATTAATATAGTTTTTTATTTAGTTTGAGAATTTTATACTCTTCAACGTTTATTTGAAGGTTTTTTGCATAAAATATAGGGAAAGTAAGACTGTGCAATTCTTTTTAACACGTCGATATTAACGATATATCGAAATAAAATCAATATTGTAAAAATATCGGAACAAAAACTTTGACATTGTTTAACAAAGAGCAAAAAATAATTATTTTAATTAAAATGATTTAAGCAAATCAATTTATGAGAATCCCTGGTCAGAAAGAGACCGAGTTTAGATTTATTAAATTTACAAAATAGTTAATTGAAAAAATAATACAAACGTTTTATTTATAAACTTAAGTTGTTAAATAAACATCGATTTTCAACGATATAAAAAAAAAAATAGATGTAAGAAATCTAAGGAAGTAATCAATGTTTTTCAAGCATCGACGTATCAGGGACGCAGGAAATGACGAAAGTATGATTTGGCAAGACCTATAATAGGCAGCTGCAATAACCCCCTGTACGTAAACTTTTCACATATATTTCAAACTATTCTCACAATCAACAATTTAAAATAATACCGTTTTGAAAAATTCCTAATAAAAGTTTGGTTAAGAAACATCTCTTTTTCTTATTCCTCTTAAAAACACATCCGCATAGCAAGTTCTCGGTGCTCAATGCACCAGAAAGAAAAATGAAGCGAAGTTGTCTGGACGCCATTGGCCAGTCTACCACAAAATAAGATAGATTTGTTTGTTTGTTTTGTTATGTATTGTGTGCAATGATGTATTCGGGACGAGATAGTAACACGGTGGAATGAAAACGGAGCCGCATAGAGATGATGATGATACTTCTGGTGCCCTGTTCACAAACACAACTTATACCAATACACTGGAACGAACAATGAACGATAACAATTGGCCGCGTATACTTCATTCAAATTGACCTACTTGAGTTGAAAGAATGAGCTTGTTTATTAAAGCTTCTTTTCTTCTTTTACTGGGTGCAACTTATTAGAGTATTTGTCGTATGGCACATGCACTATTGGCGTCGGTCGGATGGCGGGACCTAGGGGTCGAACCAAAATTTCTCGACATTTAAGCAGCTTGGCACCATTTTTCAAAATGGTAATATATATTGCATAGTGTGTGTGTGTGTGAACGTGTGCAATAACTTTCGAAAGAATTAAATGATTTTAACGAAATTTGGCCCACATGTTAGAATCCATCACCGCACGAAGCCAATACAAAACGTATCTAACAGGACTATTTTAAGGGGTGTATTTAGGGATTGAACATTGTTTTGGGGTCTAAAAACATCGAAAAAATGTCGAAATCGATTCAAAATTGAAATTTAACCCTTAAGTGTCAATTAATTTTAATGAAATCGGCTCGACAGTGACAGACTGATAAATATTATGAAAACACTAGTTTGCGGATAGAGAATTATACTTACTGAAAACTATAATTTTGTGCAGATGATGAATTGATAAAATTCATTTATTAAGAAAAATTAAGAAAAAAATATGATTTTAAGGGATGTCCAAAAACAAACATTAATTCATATAATTGTTACACTGCCTGTATTATCAAATACACTATATTGTCGGCAGGGTTTTGGAACTGCGACCCGGTTTTTTTTGTTGTTGTTCTTTTAAGATGCTCGGCGTATTGTAACTGGTTATTGTAAAGAAAACGCGGTTACAATCCGAAATGACTTATGTCTGTGCATTCGATATGATTACTATAACGAATGAATTTTTTATTATGAGAATTGCGTGCTTCCTATAGAACAGCGGTAGATAAAAAAATAAGTAATCATATATTAAATACTGTGAAATGCAATCTAAAAGAGACAATTGCGTGCAGGGTTTTAAAGAGTAAAGAAAGAGCATAGTATAATAATTTTTTACTGGGGGTCGTATTATAAGTCGTAACTCGTAGATATAAAAATCATTCGAATGATATTCAATAACCTCTCGAGATATTTGTATAATCGTATAGTTCGACAATTTTCACTCAAAATATACCATCTTTATACCAATCTTCAGCTAAAACTTCAAAATATGTTATAAAATATACATGAACTTTTGATAACTATTCAGTACTGTGAGTTTGAGAGAGACAATCACGTGCAATGTTTTAAAGATAAAAGAAAGAGCGTAGTATAATAATTATTTTAGTGGAGATTGTATTATAAGTCGTTACTCGTAGATATAAAAATTAATCGAATGAATTTGAATAGCCTCTCGAGAAATCTCGAAATATTTAATAATCGAATAGTTCGACAATAGGGATGTTGACTATTTTTGGGAAAGTGTTTTAAATCGTGCATAAGTACCTAATATAGCCACAAATATTTATAATTTTTATTTAAATACGACTCAAGTCTTAAAAATCATGTATTTTAAATTCCGTTTCAAATTTCGGTTCAAAACGCCAATACTTGTCATGTGACTGCCGTGACGTCATCCGATCATACCAAAGGAGGCTCAAAAGTTTACACGGGAGCTACCATTCTATAGTTTCGTAGCTGTTGCTATAGTTACATGTAATTTGACGTTTCCTATAAACAAATAATAATTAATTACACACTAAATATTAACCAAACTATGAAGCCTTTGACAGCGTCTGATGCTTGTACTTGACTCCGTGACGTCATGCGCTCTGATTGGTGTCCGTTGTCACGTGACTTGATAGTGATTTTATTAGGTTTTATTTATTAAATAGTAATTAAATTCCTTAAAAATATGGAAAAATATAGTGCTTTTTAGTATTTCTATTATAGAAACTACCACTTTACATTAAAATTGTTTTTATTTGAATACAGTCAACATCCCTATTTTCACTCGAAATATCCCATCTTTAGTTCTGACCTATCTTAGTGGGCTGGTAAATTCACCTCTGTGTTAATTTATGAACTTTTAAACTAGTATTATTGACAGATTGGGAGTAAATTTTGTATATAAAAAATAAATAGTAAATAGCGTGACAAAAGAAATTATTGTTGAAAAGGTTATATATGTAAAAAGAATGTTTGTAATAATAATTACGCGAAGCAAGCAGTGGTAACGTTGTTCTGTTGCATTTAGGTTACGAGATTCGATCGTTACACAACAGGTTGATTGCGTAACTAACCGATATACAGTTCGTACGCAACATTGTAGCGGCAAAAAATGCGTAATGTTGAATTTCTTCTGTATTCCTGTTATTGTGACTTAAATCGTAAAATATGCTCTCGGGAAATTTCGAACTGTGGTCGCAATACTCATTTTATTAGGTATTTTTATTAGCTGCGATTAAGCATAACGCTTCACAAAGTTTGACTTGCTGTTTAAGAATTTCAAAAAACAAATATTTTTGTTCTAAAAAAGGCCTTTTGATTCTTAATCAATAAATTATTATTAATTAATTAAATGAAAAAACGCGGTGTTCTTCAATACTTCTTTACAGCACGTCTCGAAAGTTCAATTTACGGGAAGGCAAATTAACATTTTTAAGTATTTCTTTTACAAACTTATGTTAAAAATACTGTCAAATTTGACTTGCTCAATAATTTTTTCCAAATTTAATTTTTCATGTACAAAAATTTGTATAAAAACTATACCAATTTTCTCGTTTTTATCTGATTTTAAATCGTTTATTTAGATCAAATAAACTGTAAAAACTTGGATAAAATGACAGAATGACAAAAATAAACGTTCATCCAGTCTTTTCCTCGAAGATGTTGTCGAAAGAAGTTATGCGCCTTGGAATTAGTTTGATTTGTGATCATTTGATCGGAGAATTATCAAAAAAGTATCAAAGTTTAAGTTTAAATCATTAATTAGAGATTTTATAGAATTTGTCCGCATTGTTCTGTCTTTGTATTCGTTGAGTTTGTGGTTCCAAAGGCATTGATAATTTTTGAAATTGTCCAAAAACAGCAGCGTGTTTTGGTCGTTCCCCTTGAATACAATTTTGTCTCATACACAGACAGAATATATTCACTATGAGGTGTCGCAGTTCCAAGTCCGTCCGCTACAAGACATGAGACAAAATGTTCGAACCCGAATGAATGTTCTTTCTTGTGTTGTACAAATGTATATCGTATTGCGTAAGCATAATACTTTACTAGAGGTCATTTTCAAAAATGTAGATTCACCGGTACGAAACAGGTGGATTTCCCACAATAGTCACCTAGACTAATTTGAGACGATATTTTCGAAAATCTCGTCTCGTCTCGTTTCTATATTTTGATTAATGCAAGATTTAATCCTAACGTAATTCGAACGTTTCATGATCGTCATCCATTTTCATAATCGCTATATTATTTGTCGAATGAACTTTGTTATTACCCACGACGTGTACATTAAACTTTCAAGGCAAGAAATAATTAATACTAATTATTCTCTATGTACTTCCAACCAGTCTTGCGCTTTGACCGACACCTTGCGGTATTGATTTGTACTGGCTCTGTGACAAATAAATAAATTACATTTTCATGACCCTTCGTCTGCGATACCCGTTCAGATTAATGGCGTTAATTCGTCGAAACATTTGAAATTAGAAATGTAATAATTAGGCAGCTAGTGACGATTTTACTCTTAGTATTTCCTTAAAGCTGAGTTTTTGTGAGTTCATTAAGGGCACTATCCTGAACATAAGAATCTCAGTCTGGCAGCTGAGATTGGAGACAATGCTTGGGTGGACGCGATCAAAGATGTCAAACTGGAGGTGTCACTTAATATACTGCCTCATGCTTGAAATTTTCTAAGCGATAAGTTCAGGTGCCCTCGAGCACAAAAACTCAAGTCTGGTGGCTCGTGCTTGGGGAAAAGTATGTCTGGCCGGTCGACGAAAGTGTTACAAAACGAAAAATGTGTAATGATAAATGCCAAATTGCGTACCAAAACCATGGTATGTTTTTAAGGGTTGTTATATCAAAAAAGTAAATTGTCTAAAATAAAGATTATGGATTTCAAGTCTTTGCCAGTCGGGGGCTGTCCCGGGTACGAAATTCCAGAAAGTTTTTGTGCTCAAGGGTACCTGATCTTATCGCTTAGAAAATTTCAAACATGAGGAAATATATTTAGTGCCACCTCCAGTTTGACATCTTTGACCGCGTCTACCCAGGCATTGTACCCGGTTTCAGCTGCCCGGCTGCGGTTTTTATGTTTAGGATAGTGCCCCTAATGAACTCACAAAAAGTCAGGTTTGAAGAAATACTATAAGTAAAATTGTCACTAGCTCCCTAACTGGAATGTAATCGCCAAACCGATTATTGCTATTGAAATTAATTTTAATGTATTGTGACGAAGGACAAACAAAATAAAATTAGCTTTTGATTTCAAAAATGCATGTTTTATTTAGTAACTGGTCATTATCAGCGGCTTTATATAAATGTCAGCTTTTTGCCTACTGCTCATCCCTTTTTATTAGAAGTGCGATGGTAAAAGTGATTTCCGTCCTTTACTAAATTCAATAGCTTCGCTGTATTATTTGTACTACTTTTGACGTTACATAGATGTTTGTAGCTGTATTTTTAACTAATTCTTAAAATATTTTTATTCTACGAATCACAAAATTTCATTTTTCATTTATGATTTATTATTAAGTTCCACTTCTACCGAGTATGGTTGCGGCACATTTGAGATACGTTCCTTTGTTTTTACAGTTTTGGTGTTAATATAGATCATTTTTCACGAACAGACAGTATACAAATTGGGAAAGAGACAAATAGGACGCACACCATTTTGTATGAATTATTAAGCCATGCATCTGACATTTACAACACGAACTATGTAATGTTATGTTAACGTCTGTTTGCCTGGTACCTAATTTTAATATTCCCAACATAGAAACCAACACTAGCTGCTATAATATACGATCCGACAAGCAACCAAAAACATAATCGGTTGAATTCGGTTGTTTGTTGTTTGAGCCAATAGGGAAGTTGACTGTATTCAAATAAAAACATAATTTTAACGTCAATTGGTAGTTTCTATGATAGAAATACTAAAAAAACACAATATTTTTCCTTATTTTTAAGGAATTTAATTAATATTTAATAAATAAAACCTAATTAAATCACTCTCAAGTCAAGTGACAACGAACACCAATCAGAGCACATGACGTCGCGTAGTGGTGTACAGCATCAGACGCTGTAAAAAGGCTTTATTGTTTGGTTAATATTTAGTGTGTAATTTATCATTATTAATTGTTTATGAGAAACGTCAGATTACATTAACTATAGCAACAACTACGAAACAACCTTTCATCACCTCATCAGTTTACCAGCGTTTATGAGCAGAGCCTCCTACTTTGTGACAGTCTGACGTCACGGCAGTTACGTGACAAGTATTGGCGTTTTGGACCGAAATTTGAAACGAAATTTAAAACACATGATTTTTAAGGCTTGAGTCGTATTCAAATAAAAATAAAAACCCGGGTCGCAGTGCCAAAACCCTGCCGACAATATAGTGTATTTGCTAATGCAGGCCGTGTGGCTTTATTATGCGAACTTAAGTTGGTTTTTGGGCAAAATAAAAAATTTTACTCCATAATACACCCCTTAAAATAACATTTTTTTTTCTTAATTGCACTATTATTATCAATCGAACCTATATACCAAATTATATACACCTTTCAGTAAAAAATTCCATATCTGCAAAATAGTGTTTTCATAAAATTTGTAAATTCGGTCCTGTCGGGCCGATTATATTAAAATTTTAGGGACACGTTTTAATTATTACCAGAGGGTTAAATTTCAATTTTAAAACGATTCGGAGAATTTTTTCGGTGTTTTGGGGCCCAAAAACAATTTTCAACCCCTAAAAACTACCCTTAAAATGACCCGATTACGCCCATTTTAAATAGGCTTCTTGCGGTGATCGATTTCAACACGTGGGCCAAATTTCGTTAAAATCAATTAACTCTTTCGAAAGTTATTGCCCGCACACATATATATATATATATATATATATATATATATATATATATATATATATATATATATATATATATATATACGTATATATATATATATATATATATATACATATATACATATATATATAAACATTTTTAAAAATGGTGGCAAAGTGTTTAGGAGGTTATGAAACGTCGAGAAATTTTGGTCCGACCCCTAGGTCCCGCCATCCGACCGACGCCAATAGTGTATGTTGCCATATGGCAAATACACTAATAATAAGTAGGTATTTGTGGCTATATTAGGTACTTATGCACGATTTAAAATACTTTCCAAAAATAGTCAACATCCCTATTTACTAGAATTTTTTATTATAATTAGGATTTAGAATATCAAATCCAACTTATTTTAAAACCAATATTTCGATCCATAATAGGAATACTAGATAAGCTGTAACAGCCTGCGTAAGCCATTACCGAAATGTTCAATGTACCAAAAAAATGTTAATTTCAATTTAGTAGACTTTCTAACAAATTACCAAGTGACATTAAACATCTGCCTCTGCCAATGTTTAAAATACATTTAAAAAAATATTTAATTGTCAAATGTTTGTACTCTATCGACAAATTGTAATTTGATTTGTATTTTAACCTGACTTATTTCATAGCTTTCAAGCTATTAAAGGAATAAATAAAGATGATCGATTGATTGATTGATATATGTGGGCCAGACAAACAAGTGAACCCATAACGGGTTCGTAAGGTACGAAACCCTAAAAAACTGTTAAAAAGTGGGTGCGTACGTACTTTAGTACGCGCGTTTGAAGTTATACTGCATTGGCGTGATTAAAAACGAATTTTTAATATACATGCAAATCAATTATTGAAATAAAATCTTTAAAAAGGTTAAGAATAATACTTACAAAAAATTAACTTCAAATATTTAAAAACAGTTTTAAAATTTTAATCTAAGACTGAAAAATAAGTGGTTGCATACAACCACTTATTTTTCGGTTCCGGATCCTTTAGAAATATTTTGAACGTTAGTAAATACAGCAAGTCGACATTGTCAATGATTTATTACTTGAAATAAAATTAAACTTAAAAGTTTTTTTTCCTTTTGATAGCCTTATCAGAAAGAAAAAAAACTTTAAACTGTAAATGCTAGGACAATAGTTTATGAAGCCTACTTTACTAAAGAAAATTTTACCACGGAAGAAGAAATTACATATAGAAAAACTACATCTATTATAAAGGTGGTTATAATATTAAAACATCACAGATTTACTTTGAATTATTCCTTATTTAAATCACGCAGCTTTGGAAGAAACACGTAGAATTGGTTTTTACTATACTCCATAGTGAAAACCAATCATAACTTAGGTTGGTATGTACCTGCTGCCATCTACGTTACGCTTGACATGGCCGGTTTTCGAAAAGAATAGTTCAGTCCTTCATCAACCGTCATTATAATACCATCTTCATGGTATTTGCCATTAAACGGTGCACCGATTAGAGCAATCAAACGTTTCCCAGAAAAATATTCAAAACCTGGATAAAAACCCGCAATACACATCGTCTTAAGATTATGGGTTGTCAAAAACCTTTCAATCACGTCCCCGCCGAACAAATAATCGTCTTCGTCTTTTTCCCAACCTGAGATTTCATCATCTGGAGCCGATCTCAACAAATCACGAAGAAATCTTTTGCTCGGAATATTCTCCAAAGGTCGCTCGATTTCTTTTATCTGATCAAGGTTTTTTAGCTCGGGACTAATACCACCACAAAATATTTTCTGTCCGATAATTGCGGTTAGTGGTAGATTTTTGAACCAGCCTGTGGCAATGTCCTTCGGGATATCAATGTTGTAACGGATGTTCCAATGGATAGGTTCATCGACTGGATCGATTATTCCTCGCAAGAGGTACATATTTTCAGGATATTTAATTTTTAATGCGAGTAGCAAACAGAATTTTTTTAACGAATCTTCGTCCTCCATACAAGCATAATCCCCTAAGAATAAGTAGGATGTTTGTGGTGGAAGACCAGTGGTTTTAAATATGTTTAATAAATCGATGTATTTAGCTCCAGAAAGATTACCTACGAAAAATATGTTTTATATCATTTCAAAATTCATACAGATTTTGGTTGAATAAAATTTATACCTGAAGCAAGAATTGCGAGTAGATATTAGAACAAAAATTACAAAAAAGAAAACTTAAAAAAAATATTTACCTCCTTCAAAAAAGTCACCAAAAAGTTGAAAATAATGAAATTTTGAGGTCGGTGCCAATTGAATAAAAGTAGATATGTAATTAAACGTTTTAATAATGAAATTGGTTTTTACCTCAAAATTTCATTATTTTCTTCATTTTAGTGACTTTTTTGAAGGAGGTTAACACTTTTTTTAAGTTTTTTTATTTTTTACTTTTTAGTGGATTCGATTTCGCACATTTTTAATTATAATATTTCGTAGTTGGTTTGTTTATAAATTATAATTTAAAAAAACTCCTGAGCTGATTTAAGTTAAATTTATGTGGGATCACCTTGAAGGCATGTCCCATTAAATAAGAAAAGATTCATCATCAAAATCGGTTCACAAATGCTTACGATATGAGGTAGCATTCATATAAAAAATATGTTTTTTGATGACATATAAAAACGGATGAACCGATTTTAATAAACACTATATGGTACCAATTCGGTAGCATTCTGAACAAAATGGCGTTGAAATTTTCCAAATCGGTGAACAAACATAAAAAACAACCGCATTGAGAACTTCTCCTTTTTTGAAGTTGATCGGTTAAAACTTGAACGAAGAACTGAGATAAGAAAAAAATCTGTGATCGATTAAGCAACTTAATTTTGATGCACCAAAATTTTTATATGTTTGAGTTAAGATTGAAAAATCTAGTTTTTTGTTTAGTTTTTTGAGGCTACAGTTTTCTGCCCTAGTAACAAATGTAGGTACTCACCGCTTATTACAATTGGCGCTTTGAGATCCAACAAAGTAGGTTCATTTAAAAATATATCGCGCGCTTTTAAAAATATTTCTTTCGCTTCCAGTTCGGTCAACTGAATGCACCCATCTAGACGTACCTTTTCGTTGTCCGCGTTGTCTAAAATAGTTCGTATAAAACAGAATTACATAGTTGGAAAACAACTATAATTTATTTATTATTTACTTGCCAAATAAACTTACCATCTAACAACCGAGGTAGTAACTCGTCAAGATTTAATTTCACTGTTTCAGACATTTTTTAATAATGATTTCGTTAGAATTTATTCACACATAGTCAAGGTTATGTTACAACTAGCTCTGAATAATGTTTTCAACAAGTGCAGATAATCTTTCATCGCATTTATTTATCAAGTTGGATAAAGATAAAACATGAAACACACGATTTTATGAATGACGCCTGTTAATCATCATTAGATGATTAGTCATGTTTACTAACGTAAAATTGCCGGTTATTTATGATAGTAATAATTTTGAATGGGTAAGTTATCGGTTAATTAACCGGTTATCTATATAAAACAACATGGCGGCTTTCAGTTTATTTCTCAGAACAACAAAAAACAAAACAATAGAGCAAGTTTCAACAGTAGAATCGAAAGAATTAATTAAATAATGTGTTTATGCTTATGTAGACATCTATTTACATAAAAATCGATGTGTGTTCTCTATGAACTCCTAAACGGCTGGACCGATTTTGATGAAATTTTCAGGCAATCTTCAGATTAGTTCAGCGGGTGATCTTGTGAAGTTTGATGAGCAAAACTGGTCTTGGTCTTGCAAAAAAAGCAAGACCAAGAACAAGACTGTTTACACTAGCAAGACCAAGACTGAACAAACAAGACCAAGACCGAGTATGCAAGACCAAGACCAAGACCGAACAAATACGAGCAACAGCAAGACCAAGACCAAAACTATATAAGCAAAACCAAGACCAAGACTAGAAATATTTGAGCGAGAGCAAGACCAAGACCGAGTATGCAAAATCAAGACCAAAACTGACCCAGCCTTGGTCTTGGTCTTGCTTTGCTCATCACTGCTGTGAAGTCTGGTAGCGATCGGATCAACAGATGATTTTTTTTTTGTTT
Organism: Venustoraphidia nigricollis; assembly: GCA_034508555.1. Lineage (NCBI taxonomy): Eukaryota > Metazoa > Arthropoda > Insecta > Raphidioptera > Raphidiidae > Venustoraphidia > Venustoraphidia nigricollis. Next base: position 2,593,040 of record JAVRKA010000030.1, read on the forward strand.
TTTTGGCAATTTTGGTTTTTCTTCGATATTTGAACATCCGCAATTAAAAGCGATTGAATTCGCGCAAATTCAATACACGTTGAGAATTTTATCATATAATGATTCTCATCTTTTATGTCTATAGATATAATTAGTGTTACCCGCGCGAAGCCGGACCAGGCCGTTATTGGTTATAAAAATGAATACACGCGTTGAATCAATAACTCCTTGTTTTTTAAGCCGGTTAAAAACGTTTCTAGTTGAATTTTGAGTGTCTCTCAGCTTTATCGAACATACGGTATAAGCTTGCACACAATTAGATAACAGCACACGAAATTGCATTCCGAGCGCATATACTATATTATGCACGCTGTAATAAGTGAGGAAATTGAATGCATTGCTAATCAGAGCTATGAAATGATATTTATTGTTGGTACATTGTGTAAACTTCATAACAACTAGTACTACCAACATACGGGAACTAAATTCACCGTAACTATTATAGTGGAAACAATAATTTGTTAAAACATACATATATCAACACTCTATGCAGTGACGTACTAGCATTAACTGAGGCCCGGGCGGACATTTTATTTTGAGATCCCTTTTAAAAACGCGAATATCTGGAGCTTCTTATTCTACATACGTCAGTATTAGCTGTAATAGGTCCGAAAATAGAAATCAAAATTTTTATCTCTCAAGGTTAGTGCACTATTTTTACACTATTTTTTTAAAAGATCTCTCTCTCTCTCTCTCTCATTTATATGTACGTACGCAGTGATTTCTTTCTAGAACGAAATCTCGAGAATAAAAACCGATATCGATTACGTTACGGTGCCAATCAATGAGAGTATCTATTAAATTAAAATCAGTCAAACCATTTTTTTTTGTTAAACTAAAATACTGCAAAAAGGTGGATGCTACACGAAGTTTCGCAAATAAAAAATAATATCGACTTAGGATGCCAATCGAAGCATATTAACGTCAACATAATCCGAATTAAATTTTATCGGTCCAACCGCTTTTTTCTTGTTTACACAGACTGTAAAAAAGTGTAGTTATTTAAGGATTTTTTGAAAAATATTTCTCGAGTCTAATTACAAATTTAATATTTAAATTGATCATATTGGGAAGGTGTTTGTGTGGACCTTAAGATAAAAATTAGCACTCGCATGTTGTGGAAAATTGTAATATATGAATATGAATTTTATTGTCAATGGAGCTGTACAATATATACAGTAATTTGACTAATCACATTAAGGTACAAACATATTATTTAAAATAAGAATAAAATTCATCGAGCGAATCAAATGCATTGTTAACAAGCAGCGTTTTAACTGTGGACTTAAATTTTGTGAAGGAAGCTAAATTTCTGTATTCTGCAGGTAATATATTGTATAAATAAGCTGAAATATTTGATGGACTGTATTTGAAAATTACATGCTTTAAATATGGAAAATATTGACTGTTTGGATATGTCACCGCAGAATAATTGATAACTCATTCCGCCGCGAGAGTGAAAAGTTTCTAGTTTAAGTCCCGACAGTGTTTGAAAATAATTTTTTCTATTATTGAATTGTAACAATGGGTGTCTCTTATTAGTGACAGCCTTCAGAGATATGAATACAAATTTAGTTTGTATAAATCTGAAACTGAATTGAGCATTCAAAACGAACATAATTTTTTATTTTTTTTTATAAAAAAATAAAACGAAGTAAACTAAATTCTATTTTATGCCCACACATCAACAACAACAACGTTATAAAAAACGCAACAGAACCGTGCCGCGCTGTTAATCAAAGGCAAAAACAGTGCGTCCAGCCGCTAAACTGAGAATCGTTTTAAAATAAAAATTCCATTTTGTCGTGTTTCAAAACAAAACACAGCCGTCACAGTGATTTGAAAAATTGGTTCCCGTCGTGTACCCCGTTAAAGCCATGCTCTCTACACACATTATAAACATTTTTGATTAAACAATCAAAAGTTGTTTTGTCAAACCAGGGTTCCATACTAAGACAACATAAGTGATACGGAGTAAGAAGTAGTGACAGGACGAAGTAATTTAATTTATCTCAGTTTTCCTTTTTGTAAGCTTTATGTTTTTGTTGTGTGTAACATCTTAGCTCCGGTTTGGGCAGTAATTTTGTGAATGAAACGGAAATGTGTTAAGGAAGTGAGAAAAGCGCGCGTTATTCAAATTACTCAATTTTCTATAATATATCATTCTTTGGTGCGATCTACAGTTGACGCATGTACTGCCGTGTATTACAGAGAGAGAGAGAAAGAGAAAAGGGGAGAAAACGAAAGAAGACAGAGTTGTCAACCGTGCTTTTATAAATACAGTGTGAAATAAATAACATTATTGGCGACTACTGTAAAACGCACTCATTTTTTATGTCTCTATTTTACTTTGTCCTGTTGAACGTTAAATAAATATATAGTAACTATGTTTTACTTCACTATTTTATCGCAAAGTTAATTAATTAATCAAATTTATTTTTTGGCATATATTTCTATACAAATATTTATATAAAATCGTAACGTTTTGTCACGGCCGAGCGGTATTCCCTATTCTCCAACGACTGTGATATATAAACATATAAACCGTGAAACAGCCAGTGGGAAGTCATTCGACTTCTTGTACAAGTACTCCTAGCCGGGGACTGTCTTTTAACTTTTAAGAATACCGCAGTACAATAATTGGAATAGTCTTATTATGTTATCATCATAGGGGGCTGTTATTCCCGGGTAAATGCGACTATGTTCGATAAAAAAGTTGCTACAGCATAATGTGTCTACCTTTAATAGGCAGTCTACAAATCCGAACGAAATTAGACCGGGCAGCTAGTGAATGATTAACTCCTTAAATTTTGAATTTATAGTACAGTATATAGGAAAACTTATTTTACACGAAGAAAACCTTGCGATATGAAAAATACAGTTGGCAGCCCTGTATTGACGCCCTGCAGTTAAATATACGGGAATAAACGAAAATCTCCGATAATGTTATCCTCGCTGAGTGTACCAATTAAAACCAAACAAAACAAAGCCATCAAAAAAACAAAATCAAAACAAGAGTGAATCGCTTGAGTGTCGCTTATTTTATACATGCAGCAACCTTTCCCGACATATTAAAGGGGATGATGAGAATTGAATTTAAAAGAGCTGCGAATCATTTTCTATCAACAGATTCCAGTCATAGCTTTTTTCTAACGATTTTTAAAAGTTTTAACAAATTTGAAAAAAAAACTATTCAAACTATTGTTTCTTCAGCAAATGGCACAATCTGAAAAGAATTCAGAAATGTTTTTATAGGGTTCCGTACATCCGATGATGTCTGTCCGTCTATCACAGCTTATTATTATATTTTTTTATTTTAAATAGTAATTTGTTTCCTGTTAGCAGCTCATTTGTCGGTGTTGTTTTTTCGTTATACTCAAGGTCATTAGTTATACACAGGTTATTTCGTTAATGAATTACATCAGCTGGAGGACTGTTCATGCTAACAATTAAGTATTGGATGACGTCACCCTTCCACTACTATCCAACGGAACGAGGTCATCTCTGTATCTACTAAGCTTGGCTACGCTGCTTTTTTAAAATTTAGTAAAGCCGGTTCGGCACACTTGAGTTATTCACAGCTGAAACCTACACTGTTAAACGAAATATTCCTCCCAACGCAACTATAGAAGTTCCACTTCGAAAGCTGATCGAAACTGGTAACTCTTTAGAAGTTTAGATCTAGTCTTTTTGTGTAAGATTTCAAACAAAAAAAGATACGATTCAGTCGACTGAACGAATCATATCACGGCGAAAAACACGCGACATGACTGTAGAGAAAGGGGCCAGAGAATTATTGTAAGCGCGTCTAGGGGTTTGAGGGTCGGAATGACGTCGTCGAATGACGACGACGACGTGTGTGTACGTCCCCTGGCGACGCTGTCACTCCATCTGGCGGTAGAAGGCGGGAACCTCGGTCGGAGTGTCGCGACAACCGGATGCTACTGAGCTGTCATTTCCCACGGACAGACGCACATCATCGATGTTACATAATATACGCGGAGAACTCGTAATTATTACTTCACGTTCTGAACTCCTGGTTGAAATTAACACACCATTCTGATTTTTCTGCTGTTTTAGAGTTAATGGAATTGACTGAACTGAAACGAGGAGAATTCGTAATTATTGCTTCACGTTCTGAACTCCTGGTTAAAAATATGGCATCATTTGGATTTTTCTGCTATGCTTTTAGTGTTAATGAAATGATTGAAAGAAGCGATGAGAATTCGTAATTATTGCTTCACGTTCTGAACTCCTACTTGAAATTAAGACATCATTCGAGTTTTTCTGCTGTATTTTTAGTGTTATAGAAATGATTGAACTAAAACGAGAAGAATTCGCAATTATTGCTTCACGTTCTGAATTCCTGCTTAAAATTAACGCATCATTTGGATATTTCTTCTATATTTTTAGTGTTAAAGGAACGATTAAACTGAAATGCGGAGAATTCGTAATTATGGCTTCACGTTCAGAACTCCTGCTTGAAATTAACACATCATAGGAGTTTTCTGCTATATTTTTAGTGTTAAACGAATTATTAAACTGAAACGAGAATTCGTAATTACTGCTTCACGTTCTGAAATCCTGGTTAAAACTAACGCATTATTCAGGTTTTCTAATATATATTTAGTCTTAAAGGTGCTTGAATTGAAAGCATGGTGCATTTTTTGCTGAGACCTAGTAATGGAGTATTTCGAGTGAAAATAATCAAACGATTCGATTAATAAAATATCTCGAGAGGTTATTTAAAATCATTCGAATGATTTCTATACAAACGTTTTACTTACTGTATGCAGACTGACAACTGAAACGGACAATAAAATTCATTCGAGAGTTAAAACATTCATTCATTCACGCATATAGTACTAACACACCAATTTATTATAAGGATACATTATGCAAAGGAATCATTTCGAATGAAAAAAGAAAATCATTCGAATAGCAGGCTTTCGATTATTTCCAAGTCTACTAGAAACCATGAGGTGATCGTGAACGGGTATGGCGAAGCCCTGAAGAAAAATGTCTCTGCAACTCGGTGCAGGGCGTCGAAGCAAATGTCTTCCCAAAACACTAAACGCTTTCCATAAATATTGAGATATGTAGTGTACCAGGCAATGTCACGGCGAGTGAGCGTCAGCTGTTTTTAAGCATGCATTGTGGCCTTATGTTTTTGTTACATCCTGTACAAACACACACACAATCCGACGTGTACATATAGTATAAACAAAAAGGACGCTATAGCTGAAGCAACAACTGGCACTTTCTACAAAGTGGATATATTATTGAGTTAAACAACAATCATTAGCATACAGAATCAGTGGATGAGAATTTTTTCAAAAAAAAAAAGAAACCTAATATTCACTATGGCAACTGTTAAATACGTATTTCAACGGCTATAAAAAAGTAGCGTCCGTCGGCCTTTTTTAATTTTTGAAATAAAACTTTCTTAGTTATCTGTTTGAAATTTGCTGTGACGTTAAAGGGGAAATTATTCAACAGCGGGGAAATATAAGAGTAACTTTGAGTGCGAGAAAGGAAGGGGTAATTGTATACATTTTATACGTGTATAACCTAAGTAGCAACATTGAATAGTTTTGGGTGGATTTTAATATTTTGTATAACTGTCAAAGTACTATATAATAAAACAGTGTGTGTTTAAAAAATAAAAAGAAAATATGTACCATTCTTCCTATATGACTTTTAGCACAGTTTCTACAGTTTATTTGATATAAATAAACTATTTAAAACTTGATAAAAACGAGAAAATTGACATAAGTTTTACACTAATTTTTGTAAAGAAAAAAATAAATTTTAAAAAACTTATTGAGCAAGCCAAATTTGTCAGTATTATTAACTTAAATTTGTAAAAAAAAACATGTTATTTTGCCTTCCTGAAATTCGAAATCTCGTGACGTGCTGTAAAGAAATATTGACGAATATTACGTTTTTTATTCAATTTTTAGTGCAAAAATATGTATTTTTTGAAATTTTTAAGCAGGGAGCCAAGTTTTATGTAGCTTAGTGCTTAATCACAGTTAATAAAAACAGTAATGAAAAGAATTCTGCGACCACAGTTCGAAATTCCCTGAGAGCATATTTTACTATCTAAGGGAGAATTTTAAATTAAGTAACATTTGTGTTATTAAACTCTTTTCATAACAAATAAATAAAAACACTTAAAACTTCAAAAAAAATTGTTATTAAATCATTTCTCGACGATCGTTTCGGACAATAAGTCCATCCTCAGAAATATAAAACATGTACTGTATATAATAATTTATAAAGATGATTAGAGGATTTAGGATTAATAACTTAGTTAAGATGAATTATTATTTGCAACGTTTCGTATTCTTTATTGATACTTCATCAGGCGCTCATAATTAACTCTAATAGAAAACAGTATCACGGGTAATTGGAATAATGAAAATAAATCAATTTAAACACTCATTGATTGCAACGTTTCGTCTTTTCTTTAATTAAGACTTTTTCATGCTCTAAAAATTTTTTACAAAAATTAACATTCATATAATAAAAATATTATATGAATGTTAATTTTTGTAAAAAAATTTTAGAGCTTCAAAAAGTCTTAATTAAAGAAAAGACGAAACGTTGCAATCAATGAGTGTTTAAATTGATTTATTTTCATTATTCCAATTACCCGTGATACTGTTTTCTATTATAACATATATCTGGAATTGAACTTTAAAGATGAATAATTAATTAACTCTTTTAACATATTCAGAATAAATTTTATTATCTTGTCAGATTATTGCCTAATGTTATTATAACAAATCAAGTCTTCTTCTACAGTAATAATTAAACAAATAATTTACCACAAATTAGTACCAACTAAAACTGATCAGAATCTGATCTATACATTTATATACTGTATATGTTTTATATTCCCCAGGATGGACTTATTGTCCGAAATGATCGTCGAGAAATAATTTAATAATCATTTTTGTAGAATTTTCAAGTGTTTTTAGTGTATTTGCCATATGGCAAGATACACTATTGGCGTCGGTCGGATGGCGGGACCTAGGGGTCGGACCAAAATTTCTCGACGTTTCATAACCTCCTAAGCACTTTGGCACCATTTTTAAAAATGTTTATATATATATATATATATATATGTATATATATATACGTGCGGGCAATAACTTTCGAGAGCGTTAATTTATTTCAACTAAATTTGGCCCACGCGTTGAAATCCATCACCGCAAGAAGCCTATTTAAAATGGGCCTGATCGGGTCATTTTAAGGGTAGTTTTTAGGGGTTGAAAATTGTTTTTGGGCCCCAAAACACCGAAAAAATTCTCCGAATCGTTTCAAAATTGAAATTTAACCCTCCGGTAGTAAGTAAAATGTGTCCCTAGAATTTTAATAAAATCGGCCCGACAGGACCGGATTTACAAATTTTATGAAAACACTATTTTGCAGATAGGGAATTTTTTACTGAAAGGTGTATATAATTTGGTATATAGGTTCGATTGATAATAATATTGCAACTGAGAAAAAAAAATGTTATTTTAAGGGGTGTATTAAGGAGTAAAATTTTTTATTTTGCCCAAAAACCAACTTAAGTGCGCATAATAAAGCCATACTGTCTGTATAGCAAATACACTATATTGTCGGCACGGTTTTGGCACTGCGACCCGGGTTTTTTATTTATTTGTTATTATTAATCATGTTCTACTAACTGCCGAGTGAAAAATCAGTGCAAATTAAACTCTTTTCAGTGTTTATTTGTATTTTTGATCATTTTGTGAGATCCAGACAGGTACGATCAGTTAGCTCAATGGCGTAGTAGTGTATAAATAGTGCGATAGTGTACACAGTGCATCTAATAGTGTAGAGAATAGTGGCAGAGCTCTTGACAGGATTGCTGGCGGCATGACATTCGCATATGCTTTACCACTAGTGTCGATGTCATTTATCTATTGCATTCACAGCTTATGTCTGCACAGTCGGTAACTATGGTCAAACAAAACACTTTTTATACCACTTAATCGACTCGGTTTTGACCCGGCTTAAAAGCCAATTCAGACTAGCCGTTCTCGGTTACGATTCACCGGTCCGGTTCGGTTTTCGATTAATCTAGGCTGCTCACACTATCCCGATTCGGTTCTAAGATTATTCTCGGTGCGCATGCGCAATTTCGAAACATGATTTGACGTTTGATGTGTAGTTAAACGTCAACAAAAACAAGTGGAGTTGTGCTAGTCACGTGACTCCCGCAAGCGTTCTCATTGGCTACGATTGCGAACGGTCCGTTTGAAATTAGAGCTGAACCTAAACGCTCGAACCGAACCGCAATCGGGAACGACTACGCCCTGATTGGTCGAGCTCCCAACCGCACCGGTGAATCGTAACCGAGAACGGCTAGTCTGAATTGGCTTTAACACCAAACATTCAGAATTTTATCGTCAACTCCGTGTCGACGCGGCTCGGCACAGAACAATCGACACTTTTTCAGAATCAAAATTTAAAATCTCCAATCGATCCTTATTTTACAAGCTTTTATTTAGTTTCGCCTGTCCTGCTGTCTGTCTGTCTGTAATCGTATCTTGCAAATTAAATTTGACCCACTTCCCGGTTTCCAACTGAGCAGAAATTTTGCACACCCCTTTGGTTCTGAAGACAATACAATATATAGTGCACTGAATATTATGGTAGATCTAATATGGCCGCCACCACAAAATGGTGGATTACCTTCTTTTTTACAAGCCTTATCAAATGAAAGAGTATGACAAGTAGAATCCTTGCTGTAATTTTGTTTTTTTATCCTGAAGTTCCTGGTCTGGATAATGGGACAAACTTATTAAATTATTGTATTGTCATCGGTTCTTGATAAGTGTGCAAAGTTTCAGTTTAATTTGACGTTTTGAAGTGGGTGAATTTCACGTTCAAAGATTCCGTCACATACATTCAAAGAAGTATTTTTGTTAACCTGATGATCCTGGTCAGGATAATGGGACAAACTTATTAAATTATTATATTATCATCGGTCCTTAATAAGTATGCAAAGTTTCAGTTTAATTTGACTTTTTAAGTGGGTGAATTTCGCGTTCAAATATTTCTTTACAAACAAACAAACATACAGGCGAAGCTAATAAAAGTGTGTTAAAATTGGTAAATATCATAGATATTTTTGTTTGGCCACCAATATAAATGGATATAACAAAACATATCTATATAGATGCAACATATACGTATTATGAAAAAAGAGATAATAAAAATGCACACATAAACACTAAAACATGGCAGGATTTCTAGCAAAGTCATTGCAATATTTCATATTAATTGCATTTTTTTATATATAAATAGAACTGTTTGTGTGTCGGTTGTTTTTCCATTATAGCCTCGATAAACTGCATAGAATAATAAAACAAATAATAATTCATATTAGGAAAAATCAGGTCTTGAAATAAATTAAATAAAAAAGATCAGGTGAAAAGACCAATTTTTAGGTACGTTTTTATTCGATATACGACGTTTCGTCGGTATTATTCCGACTTCTTCAGGTATCTCGAAAATTCTGTTAAAACATGTCATACTAAAAGAAAAAAAACATAAATTTCATATTAGTTAATCAGTTGACGCTAATAATTTTTGGACTATTATTGTACTTCATTATTTTATTGTAAAAAATATTAGTATGACATGTTTTAACAGAATTTTCGAGATACCTGAAGAAGTCGGAATAATACCGACGAAACGTCGTATATCGAATAAAAACGTACCTAAAAATTGGTCTTTTCACCTGATTCTTTTTATTCAAATAATAATTTACAAAAAGTGTTTTTAGACTTCTTCTGAACCCCTTGTCAGAAATCGATTCTTTTTGACAACTTATCTCAAACTCGCGATCACGCCAAAGAAGTATAACTTCTGCCGCGCGTACATAAGCACACGCACCACTTTTTTATTTTTTAAAATAAGTGATTTAATATTCACAACTTTAATAAGAATACAAAACTTTATTCTACCGCAATCGTATGTATCCGGCTTTAGTGCTGCAAAGTAGCTTCAATAAAGCTGTTATATTTTTTTGCAAGGACGTCATTACGTCAATATGTGGTACTCAGGATTATTATAGTTAGGCGAGTTATTTGAATGTAATTGCTAATAAATGAAACTGTATTTCTTTATGTACTTTTTTAGTGTTATCCTTTCTTTATTATCAAAACAAAACTATAAAATACACATTTTCAATTTGAGTTGAATTGCTTGATTTGCAGTCATAAAATCTTATGATTCATTTCTTTTTGAAACAGAGCCATTAAGAATTGTAATTTCAAGAAAAAAGAAGATATATCATAAATTCGTTTTATTGAATTCTATTTGCAATGAAAAATTGGATAATCAGTTGACATTTTTAAGTTCTTTTGAAAAATATATTTAATTAGCGGACCCGTGGGGATATTTCGCACCGTTAGTGATCAGTTACGTAATATAATAGGGTGGAAATTCTATTCAGATACTTCTGCATCACTACGTCGCCTAATATTACCGACAACTGTTAAAATAAACAGATTGTCACCGGACATTAGTTTTTTATTTTCTGTATTGAAGTTTTAAAATTTTTAAACTGTAATTTTTTAATAAAAACATTAATTTTAAGATAAGTATTAACTTATTTTTTGTCATCAGAGAGAAAAATAAAAACCCGGGTCGCAGTGCCAAAACCCTGCCGACAATATAGTGTATTTGTTTGCATAGGGCAGTGTGGTTTTATACTTTTATTATGTGAAATTAAGTTTGTTTTTGGGCAAAATAAAAAATTTAACCCCTTAATACACCCCTTAAAATAACATTTTTTTTCTTAATTGTAATATTATTATCAATCTAACGTCTACACCGAATTAAAGACACCCTTCAATAAATAACTCACTATCTGCAAATTAGTGTTTTCAAAAAATTTGTAAATCCGGTCCTGTCGGGCCGATTTTATTAAAATTTTAGGGACACTTTTTAATTACTACTAAAGGGTTAAATGTCAATTTTGAAATGATTCTGAGAATTTTTTCGGTATTTTGGGGCCCAAAAACATTTTTCAACCCCTAAAAACTACCCTTAAAATGCCCCGATTACGCCCATTTTAAATAGGCTTCTTGCGGTGATGGATTTCAACACGTGGGCCAAATTTCGTTAAAATCAATTAACTCTTTCGAAAGTTATTGCCCGCACACATATATATATATATATATATATATATATATATATATATATATATAGATAAACATTTTTAAAAATGGTGCCAAAGTGTTTAGGAGGTTATGAAACGTCGAGAAATTTTGGTCCGACCCCTAGGTCCCGCCATGCGACCAACGCCAATAGTGTATGTTGCCATATGGCAAATACACTAATAATCTTCAAAATGGCGTATCAAACATTAATTTTGATACAGTATTAAGGGAGATATTTCATACCGACAAAAAACGCCTTTGAGAAATAATATATACCGATAAGATTTTTTTGGATAAGAAACCTTCGCAGGCGTGCGCATACTAACTCACCAAAGTTTCATTACAATCGGATGAATTGTGTAGGAACGCATAAGAGACAAACAAACAAACATTCATTTTTGTATAGATATATAAGGATTATAATATATTAGTGTATACTTACATTAACTGCACCCCTCTCCTTTGTTTGCAACTATGATCTCTTCTCGATGTGTCAGCATCAGTGCATTATGCTTATGATGTCCTGAAACAAAAATTCGCTTTTAATAAATGAATGAAAAATATCTGCACAAATAACCACAATATTGACATTCGATGTATTTTTTCTGCGCTAATGTGGAAATGCAACCTTGACTCGTTCGAAACCAGACTGAAAAACGTAAGTGGCTTCGCGTAATTTAACAATGTTTAAAACAAATGTGAGCCATTGTTGGACGCCTGGCAAATGAGAAACATTACACAGATATTCACGAGTAAAATGCCGACACACTAACGCACACGTAAAGTAGCGAGTGTGTATAGTGTACCTAGTCGAGAAGATAAATATTCAGACCCAAGTCAGAAAGAGACGCGAGTCCGGACGAATGGGACGTCCGCGACTTACTTGCAATCTGGACGTTTTCACTCCCGTCCAAGCGCACCATTAGATGTTTCACATCAAAATAAAATAAAAGAAAAATACGAAATTTATAAATGACATATTAAACGCTAAATTCAGCGGTGACAATTTTAAGTTAATTTTGAAACACCACAGGATAAATTCATCCTGCTGCAGCGACATAATAATATATTGCACCTGTTGTGTAAAAAATATGTTCGGAAAAAATGTGACGTATAAGAAAATTATACCGTGTAAATAAAAAACGCTGCAGATTCCGCAAAGCAATAATTCATTTTGAATTGCATGAAATAAGGGGTGGTACACAGAGGGGATGTCCGGGGTTGGAGGGGGTTTATATCTGTTGAAGCGTTTAAGTGGTCGTATTTATAAATCGAATTTAAGAATTTTAAAGCGATTAATAATATTGTTTCGAATGCGAAATATTTTAGCATTATTTTATCAGCTGTTCAAAATGCCCCCTTTTTCACCCACATAGCTCTATGTTATAAGCAAGGTGTGTGTGTGTGTATGTAAAATGGACTTACGTTTCGGAAATCTCTAATTTCTATAAAAAATCTTATTCAGTCCTTGATGTTAATGCTTACAAAATAAACTAGAAATATGTACCGTTCTTCCCATATGACTTTTAGTCAAGTTTTTACAGTTTATTTGATCTGAATAAGCGATTTAAAGTCAGATAAAAACGAAAAAATTAGCATAAATTTTACATAAATTTTTGTACAGAAAAAATAAAATTTGAAAAAAATTATTGAGCAAACCAAATTTGCCAGTATTTTTAACATAAGTTTGTAAAGAAAAAACTTCAGAATGTTAATTTGCCTTCCCGAAATTCGAAATGTTGTGACGTCCTGTAAAGAAATATCACGTTTTTTATTCAATTTATATGGCAAAAATAAATATTTTTTTTGAAATTTTTAAGCAGCAAACCAAATATTGTAAATCTTAAAGTTTATAAACAGTAATAAAATAAATTTTACGAACACATTTCGAATTTTCCCGAGAGTATATTTTACAATCTGAGGGATCAGTCACCGTCAGTGTTAATATTAACAGTTAACACCAACACAAAAATGTACATGCGTTTTCAGGCATATAAAATGAACAATTTTATATAAGTTTTTATATGCCTGAAGACACGGGTTTATCCTCGCGATTTTTAAAATTTCGAAAATTCTGAGTTACCTCTAAAAATCGTTTTAATGCGTTTGACATTATGGAGGCCTATTATTTCATCAAAAATTCACATATTTTGACGTGAGATCGATAAATTTAAATCATTTGAAGAAAAAAAATATTTTCAATCCACACATTATGGCACCTAAAATCCGCCATTTTGATTTTTTTTTCGACGACATCTATCCTAGGACACTTGGGTTGTTGAGGCAAATCCAACCATACCTTAATTTTAAAAATCCGTCCAGCCGTTTGGACAGTCGGGTAAAAACGAGGGGGAAAATTATATACACTTTTAAATTCAAATTCGACGCGATGAAATTCGTTTCTTGTCAATGACTATTAATACGGGTATAGAAATGTCTGTTCCATACCAAGCGCTGTTTAATAACGGATTCAGATTCCAGCCTGGTGTTATTTATTTTGATTAAAAATCGAAAATAAAAATTGACTGCTCTTTTTATATTTGATAAAGAATGCGTTTTAAAATTTGCAGGCTGAAATTCAATTTTTAATATTTTATTACTGCATCGTATATAGAAAACCAAAAATAATATCGAAAGTCTTAAATTGTATTAAAAAATTACAAAAAATAAAAAAAAAATTTTGAAATACAGAGTGGCACAATATATCATTTATAACATAGATTTCCAACGGAGGCCGTACGCCCCCTCCAGTGGGCACTGGAGCCTTCGATGGGGGACTTTATGATTTTTAATAGATACATTTATGTACAGATAATATGTAACAATATTTTAATATTTCATATAAAATTATTTATTGCGTATTTTTTCCTCTAAAGGTGGCGGTGGTTAGAAAAAGTATGAGTGCCTCTGGTTTATAAAAAATAAACTACTAAAGTATTTCAATGAATTTAAATAGGGTTCTGCTTTAACGATAAACAAAGCGAATAAAAAATAAACCAAGGCGATTCCTCAAGATTTGCAACCTGTACAGCTCGGACGTATGTAGATACAGACCAACAGACATCTATTCGCAATTTTCAGGACTCTCATTTGGCGGATAAAATCCAAGGTTACTAGAAACTAAGCTTGGGCGTTAGCATTGTTGAAGGTGCGAGAAGACTCGGAAAGCAAGTTTGTGACGTCACATGAAGTCTTTTTCCAAACAGTTGGGATAAACAATCATTGAAAAACTAAGCCATGGTCGTCGGTAACGTAAGCAATCGACTCAACCAATCACAGACGTGATCGTGTTTATAGCCTCTTACTCTCCCAGCCTTCTAGTATTCTAGTAACCTTGGATAAAACCACCATAGAAACAGTATAAAGACTTATGTAACAGTATACTAGCTGTGCTTACCCGTCATTGACGGGGCAAAGATGATTTGAACATCAAATTACGTATAAGAAAAGTCGATAGAGTTTAAACGATTCATTGAATTTTTCTTATCAAAATCATTCAAGTAGGAGCCGTTAAGGTTCTTAGACATAAAAAAAGCCTTGTGGTTTAAAGATATAGATTATGACAAATATAAAATCTTGAATATAGCGGTCAGGAATAAGTTATAAAGCGACTATATTCTGTTATATGAAATGTTAATGTTTTCAGAATAAAAAAAATATCAATTTTAGCTTCGCTATGAAAATTAAATGTCATGCCGTAAATATTTTATTATACAGTGCGGTTTTATACCGGGGTAGCATTTTTAAGCACCCCGTATATTATGCAATATACGATAGAGCAAAACATGCAATACAGATAGGGTGTACATTGTACTAACCAGGGCTGACAAAATCAATAAAAAATAGCTGACAAAACAGAGGCATGAGTAATGAACGAATATGTAAAGCAATATGGGGATTTGAAAATGTACTCACAGTTTTTAGGGTTCCGTATCCAAAGACCTTTTTTTGGACCACTTTAAAAGAAAAAAAATTACATCGCCCTAAGTCCACAATAGTAAATTTTGATAATTTTCTAGTAATTTCATCCTAAAACGTAAGTCTGGTGTCTTGAATAAGTTGTAATTACGCTTCATTTAGGGAATAATTTAATAATTTTAATTTAATAATTGAAAATAAAATAAAAAAGCATCTTATATGTTGCATAGGGGTAAACTACAAAAAGTTTGGGAACCACTGGGCTTGATGCTTGTAAATTATGATGATCTATCAGTCAGTGAATGAATTATCTTGGAAACTATTTATTCTAGGCATTTGAAATTTGGAATACTGCTTCTTTAGGGCAATCTTAACATTCCTGAAAAAATTCGGTTCTGTAACATCGCTAGTCTCGGAGATAGAGAGGAGTCTAAAAAGGGTTCGAAATGGTTCATGTAATTTCAAAGTGCTTTGGAAGAACTTGACCGGAGTGCACTATGAACAGAAAATAATAGTTAAAAAACACGCGTAAGTACCCCACGCTTTTTTACAATAATAAAATATTTTTTACTTTTTAGGTCAGTTTAAAGCGTGTTTTTTTAGTTTTTTATTTATTTTTTAGTCTTATTTTTTTATCCTGATGATCCTGGTAGGATAATGAGGCAAACTTATTAAACTATTGTATTGTCATCGATCCTTGGTAAGAGTGCCAAGTTTCAGTTTAATATGACGTTTTAAAGTTGGTGAATTTCACGTTCAAAGGTTCCGTTACAAACATACAGCTGGAAGCTAACAAAAGCGTGCTAAAAAGATCTGTTCTGTGTTTTGGCCAACCCTCTCTAACAGTTACGAAGTATAAAGTGCGGCCGTCGGCTTGTCGATCCTCTGCGCGTCGGTCGAATTGTAAAAGCGGATCTACGATTAAAACAAGGCGCGGTGGGAAGTGATGTGTTCGCTGAAATTTATAGCTGCGTCGGCGGTTGTTGCCGGAGTCGAACAACACACCGCTAGCCGCCATCCCCGCTACCCCAGCGACCCTCTCGCTATATACTCAATTCGCTATCACATTGTACTATGATACTGCACCATCGTCCCCCCTTCTACCCTTCATGGCCCGCAACAGACACATTGAATTCATTGACGGAAATCTTCTCTTTCCAATTCGAATTTTGGGCCCACGGTTACGTCCTGGAATTAATTTTAAACTATTTTTTTTCAATAGCTAAGGCTATCGGAACGCTCTAAATTTAAGGCACACTACGAGGCTAAAAAATGCTGTTGCGAGGACGCCACTGTCAGCTGATTACCTACTGTAAATTTTGGAAATATTTTGAAGGTTTAAAAAAAAGGAAGAGTTACTTTAGGTTTATGATGGAACAATTTTGTGAAATAAGTACGAATAAGGTCGTAATGTGTCACATTGAAAACATGTGTTTTTTGGCACAATTATTGTCAACTTTTTTCTAGTAAATCGTACATAAATTACAAAAGTAGTTCATTAGAGACCTAGATTTGTCCTTTACCTTCCTTATAGAGAAAGAATTTTTGCAAAATGTTGACTAATAAGTCTACAATCAGCTATCAGCCGAAACCCTATTTATAGCGACGGTGTCTTAAATCGCGACAGAGCTCAGAGTAGGTCCTGAACAATACAAATAAATTGATGATATACGTAAATATATAACGAATACTTTGTAACTCAAGATATGATGTTATAAAATATTTCAAAATTGTAAAATCATCAAATAAAAATTTTAAGTTATTAAGCAAATTAAATAAGTGTGGGTGTATTTAATTTAAGAGGTTTGGAAAACGTTGCCCTTAAAGGAGCGCTTATATCTATAAAATTAGCCTAAGTGCGTCACATGTAGTAAGCCCCCACAAAATCCAACCAAAAATAAAAAAAACGAAATTTCGAAAAAAATTTAAATGTTGAAAATATTCAATTTTCTGAAAAAAATTTAAATGTTGAAAAAAATGAAAATTTTGAATTTTTCACAGATATCGATTTTTTCTTTTAAATTTTTTCGAAATTTTTTTTTTTTAAATCTTGATTTTTTTTTCAAAATTTTGATTTTTTCCTCTAAATTTCGATAAATTCAATTTAAAGAGATTACTAATCCGTATATAATATAGACTCCCACTAAAATAAGTCCAGCACAGAGATCGGCCCTGCTTCTACGTACATGTTTTCTGTGACTTCAATCATCGTCATATTACGGTCGCTACAATGAAAAGCTCTGTAACAATATGCATAGCTATGATACAAAAAATAAAAAGGTGTTTACCAGAACGCAGATGCGCTAAAGAATTGAAAAAAATAAATAAACGTACGAGTGTTCTCAGGAAGTTGATTGTAATAATCATGATCAAAATTTGAAACGAAGCTCTGCTTCAAGTTGGTCGTGTCTTAGTTTTAAACCAAGTAGCACATATACACCCGGTGCCGTTTGTACCGTACCGTGCCGATCTATCGTCCAATGTTCACACAATCGTCCACGCAAAACACTCCCCCATTCAACAAACCGATGTACCGGGCCTTTTATATATACTCAATACTTAATAATTTATTATTAAGGATGGGTCTCCGCTATTTGCAACTCGGACATGTTATTATATACAAAGGTAAAATTTGTTTGTTTGTTTGTATGGAGTAGCCTCTGGAATTATAGAAGCGATTTTAAAAAATATTTCACTAGTATAAAGCTACACTATCCCTGAGTAATATAGGCTATATTTTATTTTAATAAAAAATAAAAATTCCAAATAAACTGGCAAAATTTGAGTAGGTACATGCTGGAAGCACAATAATTTTATGGTGAAAGCACGGGTATATAGAAAAAAATGTTTTCGTGACCAGTATATTATAAATAAATAACCCCAATTTTGGAAGTGTCGCGTTCACGTAGCTCCAACAGGTTAGATTAATAGATTACACAAAGGAAGAACGCAATGTGTAATATCAGAGCGTATTCGCGCAGCTACTTGCTAAGATAATTAACAAATGAAAAAATCGGTCAAATGCGAGTTGACCTCGCGTGGAGGGGGCTCCGTATACCAATCCGTTTTCTGTGAGATTTTCGCTTAAGATTTTTTGTAAGCTACGAATGAGACCTTATATTCCCTATTTTTTTCAAAATTGTAGACTCAGTAGTTTCGGAGTTAAGGGGGGGGATGCTCGGTTTTGTATATTTTTCTTTAATATCTTTAAACTATGCTTTTTAAAATTATAAAGAAAAAACATATTTGTATTTCTCATCACGAATTCTTTCGTTTGATATGTCACAAGTTGCACTTGAAACATATTTTTTAATGTTCTAATTTGCCCCCAAAAAATAACCCCCAAAATCGGAATTAGTTTATTTTCGCCACTGCTAGTGCTATCATAACGCACCGTCATAAAATGGCATCAAACGATTTCTGAAAATGCATATTTTGTCATGCACTGTAAAAACTGAGAAGGCCGATTACACAGATAATCTAGGGTCCAAATAATGCCCTAGATTATTCTGGTAATTTTACACACCATATGGAATGCTACATGTTTTCCTGTAAATTTACATATAGTTGTGTAACCCTCATTACATACAAATATGTAATATTTTAAACAAAAAAAATGTAATTTCCCAAAAAATGTGTAAATTCCCTAACCCATACCCTACAATTTTACATACGTTTATGTAATATTTATGTAAAATAATACATATTCAAATGTAAAATTACACACAAGATTTTTGAATGGGAAAGGAAAATAAAAAAGACGGTACTGCTTAAACAATGTATTTATTTATTAAAAATAACAAAAATGATACTTCTGTTACAAAATATAAGAAATAATTCATCTTTAAAGTTCAATTCCAAAATATGTAATAATAGAAATTAGTTTCATGGGTAATTGGAATAAAAAATCAATTTAAACACTTATTGATTGCAACGTTTCGTCTTTATTAAATTAAGACTTTTTCAAGCTCTGGAAAAAAATTTTTTTTTACAAAAATTAACAATCATAATATAATAAAAATATAAAACCTTATGGATTAAATAATTTACTAAAAAGAAATAATAATTTGACTAACCTCAACATGTTTAAATTATAATAAAACTATGATATAAAAGGCAATTTTGCATTACAAAGATCAAATTGAAAATTGTAGAAAATATCTTCGTTTTTTTTATTATTTTATTTATATTATTTTCACAGTCAACTACAATTATAGTATGACAGTTGCTCAGTTTAACTAATTTTCGTTAAACTGAGCAACTGTCATACTATAATTGTAGTTGACTGTGAAAATAATATAAATAAAATAATAAAAAAAAAAGAAGATATTATTTTCTACAATTTTCAATTTGATCTTTGTAATGCAAAATTGCCTTTTATATCATAGTTTTATTATAATTTAAACATGTTGCGGTTAGTAAATTATTTAATCCATAAGGTTTTATATTATTATATTATGATTGTTAATTTTTGTAAAAAAAATTTTTTCCCAGAGCTTGAAAAAGTCTTAATTTAATAAAGACGAAACGTTGCAATCAATAAGTGTTTAAATTGATTTTTTATTCCAATTACCCATGAAACTAATTTCTATAAGAAATAATAATAACTGGAAGAATGTTTTTTTACCTTTTTTCAAGTCCGCAATAAGTTTTGGAGTTAAATTTAACCTGCAGATGTCTAATTGTTGCCAGCATATTTTAGAATTGTAACCTGCAATAACCATTGGCATGGCTGAAATTTCGACACAAAGTTTAGGTGCACTGGATATGTTTGTCTTGGCGGTACTAAAAAATGATGAAACTGAATATATTCTTGATGTAACCTAAAAAAAAAAAAAAACAAAAATGATACTTCTGTTACAAAAAATAACAAATAATAATAACTGGAAGAATGTTTTTTTACCTTTTTTCAAGTCCGCAATAAGTTTTGGAGTTAAATTTAACCTGCAGATGTCGAATTGTTGCCAGCATATTTTAGAATTGTAACCTGCAATAACCATTGGCATGGCCGAAATATCGACACCCCCCAGTTTAGGTACACTGGATATGTTTGTCTTGGCGGTACTAAAAAATGATGAAACTGAATATATTCTTGATGTAACCTAAAAAAAAAACAAAAATGATACTTCTGTTACAAAATATAACAAATAATAATAACTGGAAGAATGTTTTTTTACCTTTTTACAAGTCGGCAATAATTTTTGGAGTTAAATTCAACCCGGTGTCGAATTGTTGCCAGCATATTTTGGAATTGTAACCCGCAATAACCAATGGCAAGGCCGAAATATTGACAGCCAGTTCAGGTGCATTGGATATGTTTCTATCTTGGCAGTACTAAAAAATGATGAAACTGAATATATTCTTGATGTAACCTAAAAAAACATACATTTTAAATATTTGATAGCATTGATTAAACATACATATAACTTCCCCTTTTAATTTCTGTGGAAATATTGATGTAAATTATATTTTTCACACAGGAAAAACTTTGACTACAGGAATTACATTGAAATGACATTATTAATTATTACCCCAGCTAGCACCTTAAAACAAGTATTAAATAAAAGCAACTTACCTGTTGATAACAATTAATTGATGATCATAATTAGCTTGCAACAGTTATAATACATAATTCGCAATAGAAACACTGCTTGGGGATTTACCGTGGATATACCAGTGCGCCTGTGCACGCTTAGAATAGTAGAGGTACGCATGCGTACACTCAAAGGAATGACGACGGCACCTTAGACCATATATAAGGAATGGAGTGAACATTCAATATAGTTCTCAATATTGTTCACGTCCATTATAATTAATAAGTTTTTCTTTATTATTTAACAGGAAATTGGACAATTCAATTTTAATATAGTAAACTAAATTAAAAAATTTGCGATGTTTCGTTAATTCGTTTTAACTTCTTCGGGCAAAACTGAAATGATTAAAAATACAAATTAGTTAATTAACCGGCTATCTATAAAACAAAAGGCTGCTTTAGGTTTTTCTATCTCAGAAGAGCAAAAAAAAAAAAAAATTGTAATTATTTCATTAACTATTTTTTTTTTGTTCTGAGATAGAAAAACCTAAAGCAGCCTTTTGTTTTATAGATAGCCGGTTAAATAACCGCTAAATTATCCGGTCAATATGGTTATTATCATAAATGACCGGTAATTTTACATCACTTAAGTTTTACATTTTGTTATGTAATTACACATTGTACTATGTAATTTTTGCAAACTTCAGTGGAATATTGCACAATAAATTACATTAAAACTACATAAGTCTATGTAAGTTTACTTTACTTTATGTATAAACACCAAATTTGTTTAATTTTACACAGAGAGTCCAAGTTTTTATACACATCTCCTTGTAAAAATAAATAATAATGTAAAATTACCTAGAAAATTGAGGGAATTTTACATTAACTTTCAATGTAATTTTACACCCATTTTTTACAGTGTGTAACCAACAGCTAATCCCTAAGCAAAAACCGAAATGACGTGATTTTGGAACAAACATTCGTACGAATCCATATCTATGACCACAAAACCAAATGATTTAAGTCGATTTTTTAATTTGTATATATCTTCAGAAGAAAAATTTCCGGAATGTAAAAAATTATGTAATGAAATCTCTACTAATATAATAAAACGTTCTAAATTAAGCTATATCTGATTTATTTCTAGTTTTTGCATTTGTTTTTATGATTTCTACATGATGGGGAATTTTACAATGACATTAGACTGCTCCTGTATGTAAAAAACAAATTTATGATCACAATCTGTCATTGTCGAATCAAATTTTTTTACCAATGCTTTCTGCAACCCCACATTAATATTTATTTATTTTTAAAGTTAAACTTCTTTTGGCACAGCAGGGTAAAATTAATTCTTGCGATTGAAAAAATAACGAACGCGTCGCAATGTACGTATACCATATACTATAAAAATCGACTGGAGAACATTAAGTTGGTCGCGAGGTAGAATACTTGCCTCGTAACCTAAAGATTGTCGGTTACGATTTCGGCGGTCGATGATATTATTACTTTTTTGAGTACTTTTACAATTTACTTCTGTAGTGTGTAAGTGTAAAATGCACAGTATTTTTTTGTGAGTACAGTCGAATAAATACAATCTAAGCTCATTGTATAATACGCGCCACGGTTCTAAAAGGTTCTGAAGTTAGTCACAAACAGCGTCGCAAATGCATATTAGAGCCGTCCTGGGTTGTTTTGTGGGAAAGGAAGACTCCCACCACCTCCCAGTTACCGGCACAGAACGTGCGCTCGTCGGTG
Organism: Venustoraphidia nigricollis; assembly: GCA_034508555.1. Lineage (NCBI taxonomy): Eukaryota > Metazoa > Arthropoda > Insecta > Raphidioptera > Raphidiidae > Venustoraphidia > Venustoraphidia nigricollis. The sequence continues at coordinate 2,615,477 of JAVRKA010000030.1, forward strand.
ATTGGTTATCGCTGGTTGTCTTGTCAATTGTCGCTTTCCTGCTATAAAGTACAGTCCAGTACGCTCTTGTTGTTTCTTTGATTGTTAATTGATCAAGATGCCTAATACAGTTTTGCATAGACAAGCACGAAAAATAATTTTCTGGATGACTTTATGCAAGGAATTAGACCTTTAGATTCAAGAAAAATCAAAAAATTAAAAATAATAATATAGCGCAAGTTTGTAGATTTTCAGCCGACTGTACCTGCGCAAGCCTCCATTTGCATCTAACTTGAGCCTTTTAGATCCATGGCACGTACTATAAAACGAGATTTTCTGACAATGCGTTTTGCAAACCTAGCATCGGACTCATTTCTCTCAAAAATCTGTCAGAAGCCACTTTGTTTCGCGACCGCAGATTGAACGTAGTGGTGACGACTATGGCTTCATTTAAATCCTCGTTCGTGTGAATTGCCACGGCTGGCGCTATAATGGTTTGAACAAGTATAATTACAGACAAAAGAGAGAAAATCAGTATCACATACACAGAGAGAGAGAGAGAAGCGACTTGATTTTTTTATTTTTTTAATTTGACTATTTATGAGAGCATTAAATGAACAGAAATGGCGGTGCATTCATACAGAATCACAGAATAAATGTGCCAAGATTTGAACACATCAAAGCGTTTTTATGAATAAAATAAATATTAAAAAATCCCACTTCTGCAATCTTCAGAACTTGAAACAATGAAAATCAAGAGTGCTTTTTTTAAATTTAAATATTGTTTTTAAGAAACAAGAGTTATGCAAATTAAAAAAAAATATCATTTTAGTCGATCAATTAGTGTTCAAACAGAAACGTTTTAAAAATTCTACGATGCTTTTCTTATGGATAAATATGTTTGGTAACATTCTAAGGTTATTGTCAAATCAGATTTTCGGACAGTGCAGCCTGCAACTTAGTGTCCGAAACGATCGTAGCGTAATAATTTTTGAAGAAATTATTTTGTAGAATTTATCATGCGTTTTCATTATCCGTTATAAAATAGTTAATAATATTTTATGAAGATGTCATCTAATGTCGTTTGCCTTTTTTTGTTTCGTTCAGCAAGCTGTTGTCGATAGCAAGATATTGCATCAATGACACTTTGTCTTGCCTTTGAACTTCTATCAACATTTGAATCATTTTGTATAAACTGATCCATAATTTACGTTATAGTTGCTAAACTTTTTTTAGAAACGCGTAATACTGAAACAGCGCTAAGCGGAGCAGCGTTAAACGAGGTTTTACTGTACTGTTGTAAATATCGTTTTTCTGTGTGTAAATTGGCGAATATGAACCGTCAGCGGTACATGTTTTGCATATTGATCTATATATAATAAAGTTGTGTTGTAGGTGGGCTTAAAAAATAAAACTCAGGCGTTTATTTTATCGGTTTAGCGAAGTACCTTCTGTAAATAAATTATATAATGGAGTTTTGTTGTTTCTAATGAAAGGGACAATGAATATTATTTTGTGAGCGAAATTATTAATTGTCCTATCACAAACAGGCCTTCGGTCTAATTAACGCATTGTTTTTTTTAAAACTTGTTTAAATTTTTTTCTATATATATTTTTCCTCACCCTTTGGTTTATATAAAATATTGCGGATTTTTTTAAACTGTGACGAAAAAATACAGTTCATCGGTGCAATTTTTACGCACATGTACGCCTTTTTAACACTGCATAGTCCAAGCGGCGACAGTAAAAAATTGTTTCGATTTTATAGTGGATGAAATTTTCAGAGCAGATAGTACATATAGTGACTTCAATCATTTGCCTAGACCACCCATTATGTAAGATTATTATTGAAGACGACATTAATTATTGTCTTTAATACAGTAAGACTTCAATTAACCCGGAAGATACGTTCTTATAAGTTCCTGCGCTATACAAAACAGCGCTAAACGAGACCATCTTAGACGTAGATAATAGGCACAAGTGAAACAGAATGGAGAATATGAAAAATTGTTAGTTGTTGTTTTTTGTTTAATTTTGTAACTTTTATAGTTAAATACTTTTTTATCACATTAATTACAGGTTTATTTATTGCTATTATCGATATTTATTCATAAAACATTTATGAAATTCAAATGAAAGTTCGAGAAAGAAGTTATGTTTATGATGAGGAAGTTTTCTCATTTGATGTACTTTTTTTATCATTTAATGTCGTTTGCCTTTTTCTGTTTCGTTCAGCAAGCTGTTATCGATAGCAAGATATTGCATCAATGACACTTTGTCTTGCCTTTAAATCATTTTGTTTAAACTGATCCTTAATTTACGTTATAGTTGCTAAACTTTTTTTAGAAACGCGTAATACTGAAACAGCGTTAAGCGGAGGAGCGTTAAGTGAGGTCTAATCTAATGATTAGAACCAAAGCAAAATTTATATTATAGCCTTTTTAGTTTTATTATTTAATTCGGTTCTGCATAAAGTTCTGATTCATAATTTGAAACTTTTGGGTAGCACGATATTGTCTACACTACTGCCGACTATCGTAAATCTAACACACTAACAAAATATTGGGCAACAATTATATTGTTTACGTAATAAAAAAACGGACGATTCCTCCAAGTTGTTTATCATCTATTTTGACTTCAATTACAAGCCAAACGGCATCTTCATGCTTATATATAGACGACAAAAAATAGGCACATCCACATAACGTCTCAACAGCAATAAAAACAAAAATAACGTCGTCGCTATTCGAAAAGCACAAGCAGAGAGTGGAGTCCCGTGCGCCGCGCCGCCCAAGTCACTGAAGCAGGGTCTTGTTTGCACAGTACATCTAACCAGTTGGTAAGACTGCGTAATCGGCTCGGATAGTATAGTTTAATCCATGCATGTGAAGCCTTTTGCCTGCTAGCCATTATATCATTCCGGGAGATATTGTTGCCGGAGCTGCGGAGACGTTACTGTCGGAGCAGGGGATGCGTTTTTGGCAACGATTACTGGATCCAGACTCATCGAGATCTATATATTAGAGTATAGAGAAATTTAAATACCTAGTCAAGTTGTAACACTATTACAGTGTAAACCATCTATAAGAATTACCCCAGTCATAACAATCACAATAATTGTTAAATTTAAAAAAATTAACAAATCTAATTATTTAATTACTGTATGTGTCGTCTCAACATAAAAAAGAAAAAATATCTTTGATGATTGAACAAATCATGTCAATTATCAAAGAAGAGTAGTCATTTTATTTTTTTCACGGTCAATAAAAAACGACATTACAAAGTGTTCCTGAAGACACGGTTGATATGAGACAATGTAAACAAATGTTTGATCCATAATATTTAAACGAATGTTATTCAGTGTTGTTCAATGAATTGTGTAATGGTTTAGGTTATGTAAGCTGCGTATATTGATATTGTAAAGATTGTAAACGGACGCAGTAACATTCTGTGTTGAGACAGGATGGAGTTCACACTGATTATATATACTTTAGTTTGCGCTGATTTTTTATTCGGCACTTGGTAGAGCATGATTGATAATAACAAATTATTAAAAACACTTGAAAATTCTACAAAAATAATTATTAAATCATTTCGACGATCGTTTCGGACAATAAGTCCATCCTCAAGAATATAAAAAAGCCCGGGTCGCAGTGCCAAAACCCTGCCGACAATATAGTGTATTTGCTTGTATAGGGCCGTGTGGTTTTATACTTTTATTATGTGAAATTAAGTTTGTTTTTGGGCAAAATAAAAAATTTAATCCCTTAATACACCCCTTAAAATAACATTTTTTTTCTTAATTGTAATATTATTATCAATCTAACGTCTACACCGAATTAAATACACCCTTCAATAAATAAGTCACTATCTGCAAACTAGTGTTTTCATAAAATTTGTAAATCCGGTCCTGTCGGGCCGATTTTATTAAAATTTTGGGGACACTTTTCAATCACTACCAGAGGGTTAAATTTTAATTTTGAAACGATTCGGAGAATTTTTTCGGTATTTTGGTGCCCAAAAACATTTTTCAACCCCTAAAAACTACCCTTAAAATGGCCCGATTGGGCCCATTTTAAATAGGGTTCTTGCGGTGGTGGATTCCAACATGCGGACAAAATTTCGTTAAAATCAATTAACTCTTTCGAAAGTTATTGCCCGCACATATATATATATATATATATAAATATATATATATATATATATATATATATATATATATATATATATATATACATATATATATAAACATTTTTAAAAATGGTGCCAAAGTGTTTAGGAGGTTATGAAACGTCGAGAAATTTTGGTCCGGCCCCTAGGTCCCGCCATCCGACCGACGCCAATAGTGTATGTTGCCATATGGCAAATATAGGTACTAAAAGTATATGTTTTTAGTGTATTTGCCATATGGCAACATACACTATTGGCGTCGGTCGGATGGCGGGACCTAGGGGCCGGACCAAAATTTCTCGACGTTTCATAACCTCCTAAACACTTTGGCACCATTTTTAAAAATGTTTATATATATATGTATATATATATATTATGTTTTTATATGGTCTGAAACTATCGTCGAAATAATTTAATAATTATTTTTGTAGAATTTTCAAGTGTTTTTAATTATTTATTTAATAATTGAATACTTATTTATATATTAGTTTCATTTTATATCCTACTAGCGGCCCAGTCCGGCTTCGCCCGGGTGTAAATGTAATATATATACGACGTAAAAGATGAGAATCATTATCATTAAATTCTCAACGTGTATTGAATTTGCGCGAATTCAATCGCTTTTATTTGTGAATGTTCAAAAATCGAAGAAAATCTTATTTCCCAAAAAGAAATTTAAAAAATTCTGTTGATCCGATCGCTACCAAACTTCAGAAGATCACCCGCTGGGCTAATCTAAAGATTGTCTGAGAATTTCATCAAAAATGGTCTACCCATTTGGAGTCCATAGATTACATATACATCGTTTTTTATCTATATAGATTATTAAAATGTAAAAAGTGGTTATTGTGACATAACGATAATAGTTGGACATATAGTATCGCGAAGTTTTTTGTAGTTATTGATATGTTCTTTAATATTGTAGAGCATACTTTTGTTCTATCATCAATAGTTTCCGCAGCGCATCCGACGAAAGATGTTTTATGGCATTTTTTTTACACCTTGGGTTACGTTACTAAAGTTTTAGTAAGGATCCCTAATATTTTCTAGCAATAAATATAGCCTATGTTACTCAGGGTGAATGTGGCTTTCTAATGGTGAAAGAATTTTTTAAATCGGCACGGTAGTTTTTGAGTTTATTCATTACAAACATACACACACACAAAAATACAAATCTTTCCTCTTTATAATATTAGTATGAAGTATGACAACAAAGAGACTGAATTTTATTGTGCCCTTGTGGTGTAATATACTATTACATTATTTGTTTATGTATAAGGCATTATGAGTACTGTTAAAAATTATTGATTTTTGATAAAAGGGACGAGCCCATTGTCTCTATCACTATTATAGTAGAGCTCAGTATCAGCAGCGGAGAGAGAGTAACACATCTTACTCCAGACATATATAAACATGAATAGGCTGTCCGAATTCGCAAGCGGCACACAAATCTCACAGTCGGCACTAACAGACGACACAAAAGATTGTTTTGCGGCTCCTCTTTCTGCTGTTGCTGTCTCTGCCAATGTCGCCATTGCTGAAGCGCACAACTCTCTACCTCTTTTCCAGCAACAGCATTATCATTGCTCGCTGTGTGTTAAGTACACAGGGATGACCAAACATGACAAATCTCGTCGTTTCGATTTTTTTATTGACATATTTTTCACCCCCGTCGCAAAAACAGAGGTGTTATAAGTTTGACCGCTAGTGTGTGTGTGTGCTGTCTGTGGCACCGTAGCTCTTAAACGGATGAACCGATTTGGAAGCGATTTTTTTAATATGAAAGCAGGTTTTCTAGCGATGGTTCTTAGACATGTTTTATCAAAATCGGTTCATCCGTTTCAAGGTCATCAGCTCTTTTCTTAGCTGCGGTAGGGATCTTAGACGCATAACGGGTATTTTGTTTGTAACTAAGTTTAAAAAGTTTAAAATACAAATTAAATTAACAATTTCAAAAAAAAAAACCCTGACACAAAAAAACCTATAAAAAGTTAAAAAATAAAATTTCTGGTGTGGTCTTTAACTTTAATATTTAAGTAGATAATTAGTAATATTTTGTGATTCTCATTCAAGCGTCGTCGCGTCGGGGATCGCTAAATAGGTAAATAAAATAAAAAACAGAATACAAAAAAAAGAAGCTTGGTAATGATATAAAAAAATATGCAATTTTGATATAAGTACCCTATCTAGGTCCCCCGACGCGACGACGCTTGATTCACTAAATACTACTAATTATCTATTTAAATATTAAAGTTAAAGGACCAGGCCCAGAAATTTTATTTTTTAACTTTTTATAGTTTTTTTTTGTGTGGAGGGCTTTCTAAATTTTTAATTTAATTTTTTTCTTTATATCCGGTCGAAAGCACTCCACGCTTTTTACAGTAAAGCTAACTTTGCTGTCAAATTATTTTGCATTTTGTAGTTCATAAAAACGTGTTGATTCAGTTCTTTTAAACTCTAATTTTTATTATAAGACTAAAAACAATACTGCATTAATTGACTATAAGGTAGGCAACGCAACGTATGTCACTGTCCAGCATATTAGCTTGCTTGCTGTACTTAATTTTTCAAGTTATTTTTTATCCTGAAGGTCCTGATCGGGATAATAGGACAAACTTATTAAATTAATGTATTGTCATCGATCCTTGATAAGTGTGCAAAGTTTCAGTTTAATCTGACGTTCTGAAGTGGGTGAATTTCACGTTCAAAGATTCCATTACAAACAAACATACAGGTGAAGCTAAAAAAAGCGTGTTAAAAATAGTAATTTTGAACTGACCTTAACCCATTAAGGGCCAGATTATTATTTTTTTGAAAAAATATTTCATATTTATACTAAACGTTAAATATACCATACGAAATAGGATTATATTAAAAAAAAAAATCCACTAACGTTTCCCCCATACGTATGTAAATAATGCGACATTGATGACAGATTGTAAAAAAATTGTCAGGCTTAAATAAAAAAAAAAGAACAAGTGTCCTCACATGATGACACATAGCATAAAAATAACGTGGATTTCGCTGAATGCTGGAAGAGCCACTGTTATTAACAGTTTTCAATTTATAAAAATCGAAACTTTGAAATTAAAACCTTCTATTCTGTCTGTGTATTTCATTACGCGATTTTTCTTTTTGCAGTTGGCAGCCCTCACAGCAATAACTATTGTTGCTCGCGATGGGAGAAAATATATTCCGTTAAAGTGAACATAAAATCACGTTTTTGTTTGTTTGAATTCAACATCAAGAAAGAGAAATGTCCGTGAATCGTTTCCGCTCTCACTATATACGGGATATTGTTTTCGTCGCTGACCTAAATCTCACCTCAGATTATGCACCAACAATTTTAAAAGCTCAGGTCAAACTTACAGATTCTTCCTTAGGGTGGAGCTGCAGTAGTTGGCAAAAACAGAACCCTTATAATTTCAAATTCAAATGTATTTTTTAAATAAATATTTATAAAACGCCATAAATATAAAAAACACATAATTAATTAATTATTATATCAATAACTGAATAAAATGTATTTTTAAGAAGATCTTTAAACTGTTTTTGAACTTTATAAATGTTTGCACTTTCTTCAATTCGCGTTGTAAAGCGTTTAGGGTCACGGATTGAGGGAGATTTGGCGGTTATTTCTAAGCGGTGTTTATTAATATATTTATTCGTGCGGTCTTTGCGTATCAAATGAATTGTTCACACTGTTATTAAAATATAATTTTTCATTTTTGATAACAAATAGAATTGTTTCTAATATATATTATACACTGCGTCATGTCCATCCATCCGTCTGAGAACTCCGCCATCTTTTCGCCTATCTGATCAAATTTTACAGACAGGTGAACCGAATTGTGTAAAGATATTACAAAAAAAAAAATTAAGTAATACATTTTTTTAAAGACAAGCTTTTATTGAAATGTATTAAATAAAAGGAAAAAACTAATAATTTACGTTCATAAGTTATAAAAACGTGGATTGTAATCTCTATGAGCGATTATTAGTCAAAATCCACGCTTTTATAATAATGAACCTAAATTATAAAAAACATATTTTTTTTCTTTTTAGTACCTTCCATTAAAAGCCGACCGTCTGAGAACTCCGCCAGCTTTTCGTCTATTCTGATCAAATTTTACGGGCACGTGAACTCATACAATTGAGTATTTGAATTAAAAAAAAAACTACTAAATTTTTTTATTTTTTAAATAATATATCGTAAGTAATATTGAAGAACGAAAAGAAAAAAAAATTAAGCCATAGGTAATTAATAACAAATTAATTAAAATGTACAAAACTTCATAAGATATCACGGGATTACAAAACGTACCAGGAATGTTTGTGACGTCAAAATGACAAAAGTTGTGCATTTGTGTATGGCTTTATAATACATATTATCAAAGTAACCATGGCAACCAGGACCATAAAAACATTTTAACGTCACAGAGGTTTTTGGCGCGTTATCGGATCTTAGCTTAAACATTATTTTTAAAACAAATATAACTTTTTCATTATGAAATTAAACAAAATAATAAAAGTAGTTTTGCTATAAAACTTGTATGTGATCTTTCCATTTATGTAAAAAAAAAATTCATTCAAAAACCCAATTGTGTAAATATATAAATAAAAAAAACTTTTTAAAGACAAGCTTTTATTGAAATGTATTAAAAAGGAAAATAATTTTTAATAATTCACATTAATAAATTATAAAAGCGTGGGTTGTAATCTCTATGATCGTTTATTAGTCACAACCCACGCTTTGATAATTATGAACCTAAATTATTAAAAATTATGTTTTCCTTTTTTAGTAGGTACATTTCATTTAAAGCTCGTCTTTAAAAAAAGTTTTTTAAATAATATTTATTTTGTAATTTCTTAATTGTTTCAGTTGGTCGTTTTTTTAAACAAACGAGCTCAATTATAATTTTTCACTTTACTGGATTTTCTTACGGCGGGAGATACGGAACACTTATGGTGTAAGTGACGGAACACTTATGGTGGAAGTGACGGGACGCTTACTGAAATTAGATAACGAAGGAACTGGTTTTGCCAATTAGCTCCTTTACTTTACACACTAGTGCAATATATAATATCGCTAAGCAAGCGTGAAAAGCAGCTATTTTAGCCTCGTAGTTGGCACCAGCCAAAAATTGAAACGTGCGGATGATTTGAGCGAGACAGAGCTAAAGAAGGCCACACCCACAATATGTCTTTTGCCTACCTCGCCCCTTACCGCTGGGTTTCAGCACAAACAAAATTCGGAGCGTTCCGACAGCCTTAATAACCTCACTTTATTTATTATATTAAACAGAAAAAATTATGATTGTGCTTCAATCTTAAGATTATTAGCACTACTTAATACAAATGTATACCTTATGCTTGTATCTAATGATCACAACCTCACTTTTGTCCGAATCTACAAACCTTGTTCAAACTTTCTGGGCATGTGAGTCATATCGCGAAATGAGATCGACTGAGCTATAGTTACAGAGAATCAAGAAATAATTAATGTTTGTTTATACCGCCGTTACTGATAGATATTTTAAATCATTTTAAATTATGTTTATGTCGAGGTTAAAATAAAAAGTGGTACAAATGGGTTTAAGAAATACAAATCCTGATATTAATTAAAACATTACATTAACTTTAAAGCAGGCTCACCAAATCTCCACATTAAAATTTCCAGTTGATAAACTGATCATAAATCAGTGTAAAACGGTTGGTAGACGTTGCTCTATATCACTTTGTACAAAGGTCATGTGGCAAAGTGGCTTATGGCAGATTAATTATTAATTATGTCGATTAATTAAGAGCTGATAACATTTTTCACTACAATCAAATGTGACAATAGTGTCGATCATTAATTGCTTTGGGACACGAGCGATATGAACGACAAGTCTAACGAAAATCATGTATTGTTTATTTTTATAGGGTATCTATTATTGCTGTTTTTTCGGAAAGTGTGCTCAATTTTTTATATTTTTTTTTATTTCCTTGTAATGAAATTGTTAAAAACAGCATTTTTAATTTTTGTTTTGAAATTCCGGGCGAAAACTGTAGACGCATTTATTTAGACGTGACGTTACTATTGAAGTAAACAAACGCAGGCAGATATCCTATTTCTGAGAAATCCTTGCTTTGGTTGTGACAAACAGGTTAAAATTTAGAATTCAGGTAGACATTATCAAAGGCGGCATAGAAGGGCACTTCCGAAAACCGCAAATTTGTAGTTACATCACAAAAAAATATTTTCTTTTCTACAAACGTCAAAACAGTCCATACTAGCGACATCGGACGGAACATCTTAAGAGCTATTAGTCTAGGCATTTATGCGCCTTAGTGTGTATATAACAACAAAAGTCGGTGACCACTATAATTCAAAAATTTCTCGATGGATTTTGATAAAATTTTTGCAGCTTATTAATAGCATTAAAAACAAGTCTTTGATTGAAGGATTTTTATTTTCGTTCAAAATTTCGATTTTTTTTTAACAATAAACTTAAGAGAAATTAGTTTCACGGGTAATTGGAATAAAAAATCAATTTAAACACTTATTGATTGCAACGTTTCGTCTTTATTAAATCAAGACTTTTTCAAGCTCTCAGCATGTTTAAATTATAATAAAACTATGATATAAAAGGCAATTTTGTAATGCAAAATTGCCTTTTATATCATAGTTTTATTATAATTTAAACATGCTGAGAGCTTGAAAAAGTCTTGATTTAATAAAGACGAAACGTTGCCATCAATAAGTGTTTAAATTGGTTTTTTATTCCAATTACCCGTGAAACTAATTTCTATTATTACATATTTTGGAATTGAACTTTAAAGATGAATAAACTTAAGCTTTTTGGTCGCAAATCCGAAGTTAAACTGTCAAAAGCCATTTCGTTAATTTTCAAAAGAACAAGAAAGCTTCGATTAAAGACTAGATTTATTATTAAACTAATTATTTGTATTTGTTTTATTGATTTTAAATGATCTAGTGAGATGTTCTGATGACCATCGCGAAGTACTCCTTACGGGAGGGGATCCAACAAAGATGGCTATATTTTTATCAATAATTATTTTTATTTTTGTGTAATCAGTTTTATAAAATAACCTTAAGGTAGTATCCTCGCCAAATCCGTTTTCTTAGGATTTGTTTGAAATTTAGCCAGAACAATGTTTATGTAATTCTGCATCGATTGGCGCCGAATGAAATTTTTGAACAATACAGTTTCAGAGATATTAAATTCCAAAGTTCGAGTTTTTGATGTTCCTATATACATTACGGTATACGGGGTATCGAAAAATTTACCGACAAATATTTTTATATCTCAGAGACTTTTCCTAGGATCTTTTCAAAAAACTAAAGTAACGTTAACTAACGACTAAACTATTTTTTTTAAAATAATCTCATTAATAGTTACAACACAGTTTCAAAGATATTTAATAAATAATAATGGAAAATTTACTGGATTTCAGCAGAGGAAAGGTTATACGATATACGACTGGCAACTTATCTAATCCGCAAAACAAGTATAAGGTGCGCATGCGCTGGAAATTTTAAAAAGCATAATTTATGTAAGGTACAACAAAGGTACCTACTAATATTGTCTATTTAAAAATCACTAACTTTTTTTCTAATAAATCGTCCTTTATCGTCCTTTATAATGTACTTTTTCAGACATTTCAATATTTCTGAGTCAATTTATGTAGATAAATAAATAAACAAATGTCCCGGTAAAGGTTAGGCTGCTTATAGTACGATATACCATAGTATAATAATAAGTACCTACAATATATACTTTAAAATTTCTGAACGCTCCGACAGTGTTGCCAGACTTCTCGCTCGGGATTTGCTAAAATTAGTACAGAAACTGCAAAAATTATTGGACTTGTTAATAACGACTCTCAACTATATGTACTGTACACTCTAGTATCAACTTTTTACTACGACTGTCGCGAGGGTATTACCTTAATTACTATGAAAAAAATATTAAAAATACTCCTTTTTTCACGCATCTGACTGAGCTTATATCTATACTTCGTGGGAAATTTTATCAAAAAACCTCGTCACAGGCCACTTTGTTTTGTGACCGCTGGTATACATGTTCGTATTGTGTGCAATGCGGCGCTCGTGTGGTGAATAATATTTTTGACTCCGCTCCGCACATTCAGACAGATAACATTAACTGATTTACAACGAACCGGGGCGCATAATAATTCCACCTTACGCACTCTGTTGCGATACACATAGACAATGGCCACAGCACGCACATGCTCCGTGCGTGCGTGTGTGTGTGGTGCGTGTGTGTGATTGCACAAGTACGACCGATGGGGCGGCACTGATTTATAGCGCCGGGGGTCACTAGTCCAACTCACGGTCACACATTCACTAAGTGTGCGTCAATCGGTTACGGCCCGACGCTCAACAACGTTAATGTCACTGTTAATGTTAACGTCAATTTAATTATAAAATTGTGAGAATAAAGTATCAATAAAAATTAAATTAAAAATCACATGAAACGTTGTGAAATAAAAAAAAATCGTCTTGACGGTTATTTTTAACCCCTGACGCAAAAACAGGGGTGTTATAAGTTTCACCGCTATGTGTGAGTGAACCAATTTGGATGCGTTTTTTTTTATTTGAAAGCAAGCTTTCTAGCGGTGGTTCTTGGACATAATTTATCAAAATCGGTCCAGCCGTTACAAGGTCAACAGCTCTTTTCTTAGCTGTGGAAAGGATCTTAGACGCATAACGGGTATTTTGTAACTAAGTTTAAAAATTTTAAAATAAAAATTAAATTAAAAACTTGAAAACCCCCAACACAAAAAAACCTATAAAAAGTTAAAATATAAAATTTTTGGGCCTGGTCTTTTAACTTTAATATTTAAATACTTAATTAGTAGCATTTTGTGATTTACAAAATATTACTAATTAAATATTTAAATATTAAAGTTAAATGACTAGGCCCAGAAATTTTATTTTTCAGCTTATTATATGCACGTTTTTTTGTGTTGGGTTTTACATTTTTAATTTAATTTTTATTTTAAAATTTTTAAACTTAGTTACAAAATACCCGTTATACGTCTAATATCTCTTCCGCAGCTAAGAAAAGAGCTGTTGACCTTGAAACGGCTAAACCGATTATGATAAATTTTGTCCAAGAACCACCGTTAGAAAGTTTGCTTTTAATTTAAAAAAATCGCATCCAAATTGGTTCACTCGTTTATGAGCTACGGTGCCACAGAGAGCGACACACACTCTATCATAGCCGTCAAACTTATAACACCCCTGTTTTTGCGTCAGGGGTTAAAAATAACCGTCAAAACGAATTTTTTTTTATTTCACAAAGTTTCATGTGATTACACTTCTTCAATCGTTCTACAAATTCGATTAATTTGTTATGACATAATGTTTACACTCTAGAATCTATAGATGCATTTAATGTTTGTTCCTTATAGAATGCCTGAAGAAGTGTTAATAATAACACGAAACGTTGCGAAGTAAAAAATTTCGTCTTATTTGATCCTCCCAATTTTATTATTATATTTGATGTACAAGTTAAAGAAGTCCAGGTATAAAGGATTTAAGTTGAAAATGAAACAGAACTTGTAACATATGAAATTAAACCTTTGTCGACTGAGTCCCTTGAATCTAACACCACAAAAATATCAAAAATTAAACAACACTAATGAAATCCAATTGTTTGTATTTCTAATACACATTATATACACTATACATACCTATTTGTGAAATCTTATATACAGACATATTTACATCTTTATTTGTCAAAAACAAAGTTATATACAATATAGCTTATATCTAAAATCGCATACACTTGAGTCTATTGATGGGTCCTTTCTTTTGTCCGACGGGACGAAGCTTGCGTTGGCATACTGCAGACGCGCCCTTGTGATCCGGAAGTCGATTGTCCTCCTGACTTTAGCGATGATGAACTTGCCAATTTGGTCCTTGTATCCGTCGGCAACCGTTCCACAAGTGAAGAAGGAACACCTTTAGGCGTAGCTTTTGCTTTGAACGTTGTTCGAAACACCGCTAAACGTGCCAGATCAGCCCTTGTTGATCTGCCTCCAGGTCTTGGCGAGTTGAACATATTTCTCGGCGACGGTGTAAGTGCCAAATCGATCGGTTCAGGCGTAGAGGTTGCTTTGAACGCTGCTATGTTTTCATAATTCAGTGAGAGATCCAATGTCGTATCAAGTAGTTTGGAATCATCCAAACAAGTTGTGTACAGTTGACTGTGATCTAAATTGGCTTCATCGACTTCGGCAATCGAGAACAAATTGTTGAGTTGAAGTATCGTCTTCCATTTTCTTGACAACATCTTCTGATATTTTCTTGGCGTCGGCGGCAGTCTCCTCTTTAGAATCCGTTTTACTCTGGGCTTCACATGGCGACGTGGTGTGCTTCCGATGCTCGAATATTTCCTTGAATCCATTATAGAAATCGTGTAGAGAACTTGAGTCTTGCAGTAGGAGCTCTTGACCACACAGCGGTTGGAAATAGAATGATTGTTCATGACTAGTTCTGGCCCTTTTATACATGTACCAAGCTTCTGAAAAACTTACTGAACCGTAAATATCCTACCTGTGAATTTTCATTCGGTCCCTTTTATACCTGTACCACAAGTAAGAAACTTAAAACGACTTTTATACCTGAACTGCAAACCTTACTGGACCATAAACACACAGCCTTTGAATTTTCTCGCTTCATTAGGTATCGGTAAAAATAAGATTAATTTGATCACTAGAAATCATTCTACTGTCAACGATTGTGTGTTCAATACCTCTTTCTGCAAGACTCAAGTTCTTTACACGATTTCTACAATGGATTCAAGGAAATATTCGAGCATCGTAAGTATACTACGTCGTCATATGAAGCTTAGAGTAAAACGGATTCTAAAGAGGAGACTGCCACCGACATCAAGAAAATACCAGAAGGTGCTGTCAAGAAGATGGAAGAGGATTCTTCAACGCAACAACTTGTTATCGATTACCGAAGTCGATGAAGCCAATTTGGATCACAGTCAACTGTACACGACTTGTTTGGAAGATTCCAAACTGCTTGTTACGGCATTGGATCTCTCGCTGAAATATGGAAAGATAGCAGCGTTCAAAGCAACATCTACGCCTGAACCGATCGATTTGGCACTATTACCGTCGCCAAGAAATATGTTCAACTCGCCAAGACCTGGAGGGAAATCAACAAGGGCCGATCTGACACGTTTAGCATCGTCAAGAACAACTTTCAAAGCAAAAGCTAGGCCTAAAGTAGTTCCTTCTTCACATGTGGAACGCTTGCCGACGCTTAAACTGGATACAAGGACCAACTTGGCAGGTTCGTCATCGCTAGGAGGACAATCAACTTCCGGATCACAAGGGCGCGTGTGCAGTATGCCAATAATAATCTCTGAAGAGGAGATCAAAAGACGTCTTGGACCGCCAGTTCGTTCCGTCGGACGGAAGAAAGATTTTAGATATAAACAATACTGTATTTGACTTTGTTTTTGACAAATAAAAATGCAATTATTTCGAAGTTGTAAATATGTATGTATATCATTATATTTTAGAAATATGTTTAGTATATTGTATACTAGAAATACAAGAAATATTATATTATTTTTGTTATATTTCTATATTGAGAAATATTTATTCTGTTATTATTAACGAAAAAGTAATAATAAATACAGGAAAATATAGTTTTGCTTACCAATTTTGTACATTTAACAATATGGCCGCACAACATTGAAGAAAATTATCATCTATTTCTTTACAACCCCCTTGATATGGGTATCAAATGAGACGGTATGACAAGTAGAATACAGTAAACTGTGTGACGTTATTTAAAATCCAATACTGCAGCCAAAAGGCGTAATTAAAAATTTTAAAGTAAAACAAATAAAAAACTTTTTTAAAGACAAGCTTTTATTGCAGTGTGCTAAAAAGGATAAAAATAATTTTTTAAATAATTTAATTTCATCATTATAAAAGCGTGGGTTGTAAGCTCAATGGTAGTCACGGTCCACGCTTTTATAATTATGAACTTAAACTAGAATGATGTGAAACGTCGAGAAATTTTGGTCCGACCACTAGGTCCTGCCATCCGACCGACGCCAATAGTGTATGTGTCATATATATCACAAAAAGCGACCACGATTCGAAATTTCCCGAGAGCATATTTTACAGTCTGAAAGTACTGGTCACCTCGACATGATTTTGAACCGAGCCCAATATTTTGATACAAACGATAAGAATCGCATGTCGGGATTTGGTTCTAGGCCGATATACGTGCAATATAAACCATTTACAACAACGAGTGGCGCGCAAAGCCAGAGTGAGGACTTGGCCCTCTAGCCCTAGCACACACCACAGGTCGATGGCGATGCAAATCGAATACCCGTGTGGCATTGATAGCGATCGAGTCAGCCACATATACGATGGATAGTGTAGATACATGTATTATATTGTTATATGGCGCGATCCTTCCATCTACACCCCCCCACCACCACCGCCGCCCCTTTCATCTACCAGTCTCACCCCAATCGCGCTGGGAACGAACACCGCCTGGAAGTCGTAACCGTTACGGACCGGACGTCGAAAAACGTTCCATGTGAATTATTGGTCAGAAATACGAAATTAAAATTACAATCATATGCACGAAATTATTGTCATAAAAGTATTTGTGACGGCGAGGAAAAGTTGTTTATGTCGACTTTTTTGAAGTTGTACTTCTTTCGGCGCAGTTGAGAGTATAATTTTTCAGCAGGCAACGGAAATAATAACGAAAATTCGACAGTGTGAAGTTGGCCGCGCTAACGAAAATTCAATGGTATGAAGTTGACAGATGGTCGAAATCAGTACACTTTTTATCATTTGAAAATTAAATAGAGTAAACGACTATAACCTTTAATTACAGCCAATAATCGTTTTAATTGTCATCCATCGCATTTTGATTACTAGATTGATTATAAAAGTAAAAACCAAAGAAAATTATGAAAGAGTTTTCAAATATTTGTGGTAATTTTTTTAAGAATTATTCTTGAAGAATTTATTTCATTAAATTAAACGCGCTACACCCACCCACTTATTATATCTCCAGATACATTTTTAGTTTTATTTTTTGTAGTGTGTTTTAGAAGCCTCCAATTAGAAATGGAATAAAAAAAATTAATTTATCGCTGGGAATGAAATTTTAAAATAAACGCTCTAGATGGCTTTAAAAGTAAAATAAAAAATTAAGTTAAAAAACAGATGATTTGTAAACACTATTTAAGGTCAAATGAATATTGTATTTCATTTCTTCTTTACGTGAAATACGCATGCAACGTTGCGTGGTTTTCAAACATGACACCTGAATCATGTGTATACTGTCGTTTTTGCGAGCACCCAAACGTGCATGCATCGAGTTGCAACACGCTGCGTGACGTCAAAATGACTTACAGCTTGTTGCATGCTACATTTCAAAAAAATAGGAACGCGTCATGGTGGATAAATATCTTTGGTGTCAGGTATAACGGCCTTAAGTTGGAAAAACTAGTTTTTTAGACATTAATATCAAAGAACACAGTTTAAACATATCCAGTAAAAATGAAATTTAATAATGTTTAACTTAAATCTCTTATACCTGTCACTAGGGAACTAAACCTTCGAACAAAAAAATTATAACGAGTCTCACCCTCATAAGCTCACATAAGAAGTTTAACTTCTTTAGTTTTTAATATCATTTCAAAGTTTAATTTTTTTGTTCTGTCAAACTAATGAATAATATTTACACATACATATGTAGTTAGCAACAAGGTATAAACTTCTGCCTTCGTCAGTTTCATGTAATTTAGGAGACAAACTAACTTCTCCATTCGGGGACAATTCTACTTCCATTCGATTTTTTCTTTTTTTCAAACAGATACGTCGCTAAAGAAGTTAAACTTCAAAAAAACCCGGGTCGCAGTGCCAAAACCCTGCCGACAATATAGTGTATTTGCTTGTATAGGGCCGTGTGGTTTTATACTTTTATTATGTGAAATTAAGTTTGTTTATGGGCAAAATAAAAAATTTAACCCCTTAATACACCCCTTAAAATAACATTTTTTTCTTAATTGTAATATTATTATCAATCTAACGTCTACACCAAATTAAATACACCCTTCAATAAATAAGTCACTATCTGCAAACTAGTGTTTTCATAAAATTTGTAAATCCGGTCCTGTCGGGCTGATTTTATTAAAATTGTGGCGAAACTTTTTAATCACTACCAAAGGGTTAAATTTCAATTTTGAAACGATTCGGAGAATTTTTTCGGTATTTTGGGGCCCAAAAACAGTTTTCAACCCCTAAAAACTACCCTTAAAATAGCCCGATTAGGCCCATTTTAAATAGGCTTCTTGCGGTGATGGATTTCAACATGTGGCCCAAATTTCATTGAAATCAATTAACTCTTTCGAAAGTTATCGCGCGTACACACACATATATATATATACATATATATAAACATTTTTAAAAATGGTGGCAAAGTGTTTAGGAGGTTATGAAACGTCGAGAAATTTTGGTCCGACCCCTAGGTCCCGCCATCCGACCGACGCCAATAGTGTATGTTGCCATATGGCAAATACACTAAAAATAGTTTCTAAAAGTCAGATCACTTAAAACAAAATAACGTAACGCACAGCATCAAAAGTGAGGTCTATGCACATATATGTAAAAAAATATTTGCCACCGATGTGAGGATAAAATAAACAAGCAAATAAATGTACGTAGTTATTGACAGTGACATAATTTCTGTTTCGACAGTCAACAAAAAATTTAACTTGACAATTTTCGACTAAGATTTTTATACCTGTCACCAGAGATATGTCGTAACAGGTCAAATTTTGTTCTAATAGTTGAATTTCCTGGAAATATTATATAGATAAAACAACGGATTTGTCCCGCTAAATTGAAATCCACGACTGATATAACGCAGCTATTTTTAATTAGCTAAGACAGTTTAAGGTGATTGATTTCTCAGGCTATAAAATATGCGCTCGGAAAACTTAGAACTTCGGTCGCAAAACTCATTTTATTACTGTGATTAACCATTAAGCTTCTTAAAATTTGGCTAGCTGTTTAAAATTTTCAAGAAACATATTTTATTCCTAAAAATTGAAACAAAAAACGTGATATTCGTCAATATGTCTTTACAACACTTCAGGAGCTTTCGAATAACAAAAAGGCAAATAAACATTTTGAATTTTTTTGTTTACAAACTTTGGCTTGCTCAATATTTTTTTTTATGTTTAATATTTCCTGAACACGCAAATTTGTATAAAATTTATGCTAATAACGAGAAGGCAAATTAACATTTTGAAGTTTTTTTTAACCCGTCATACACTAAGTATTCTGAAATTTAATAACCCAACATTTCTGAAATTTTATCAAGGATCCGGAAATGATTTACGAATAAAATGTTTTAATAGCTATTTCGGTTTAAGTCATTATTAATTAAAGCTTGTTTATATTCCGCTAATGAATTTTATGATGTATTTTTCGGATAATAAAATTTATTCTATTCTATGGAGAGATATTTTAATAGCAATTTCGGTTTTTAAATTTAAGTTTTGACATAACTAATAAAATGAAAAGGTTATTAATTTACTAATGACAAATTTACCTTGCGAAATAAATAATTTAAAATTGAAGATGTTCTCAATGGCATAAAGCATTTTTCATTTTATTAGAAAACAAAAAAAAAGCATAAAAACAAATTATTGGTGCCAGGTATAAAGGATTTAAGTCGAAAAATCTAGTTTTTTGCCGTTAATACAGAATGAAACAGAACCCGTAACATATGAAATTAAACCTTAGTCGACAGAGTCCCTTGTATCTGACACCACAAAAATATCAAAAATTAAACAACACTAATGAAATCCAATTGTTTGTATGTATTTCTAATAAGCATTATATACAGTATACTTATTTGTGAAATCTTATATGCATATACATATTTACAAAAATATTTACATCTTTATTTGTCAAAAACAAAGTCAAATATAATATAACTTATATCTAAAATCTAATACACTTAGGTCTATTGATGGCTCCTTTCTTTCGTCCGACGGGACGGACTGGCGGTGCAAGACGTCTTTTGATCTCCTCTTCAGAGATTATTATCGGAGCAGCTTGCGTTGGCATACTGCAGACGCGCCCTTGTGAACCGGAAGTCGATTGTCCTCCTGGCTTTAGTGATGATGAACTTGCCAATTTGGTCCTTGTATCCGGTTTAACCGTCGGCAAGCGTTCCACAAGTGAAGAAGGAACTACATTAGGCGTAGGTTTTGCTTTGAATGCTGTTCTTGACGATGCTAAATGTGCCAGATCGGCCCTTGTTGATCTGCCTCCAGGTCTTGGCGAGTTGAACATATTTCTCGGCGACGGTAAAAGTGCCAAATCGATCGGTACAGGCGTAGATGTTGCTTTGGACGCTGCTATCATTCCGTATTTCAGCGAGAGATCCAATGGCGAATCAAGCAGTTTGGAATCATCCAAACAAGTCGTGTACAATTGACTGTGATCCAAATTGGCTTCATCGACTTCCGCTATCGAGAACAAGTTGTTGCGTTGAAGAATCCTCTTCCATCTTCTTGACAGCACCTTCTGGTATTTCCTTGGCGTCGGCGGCAGTCTCCTCTTTAGAATCCGTTTTACTCTGGGCTTCACATGGCGACGTGGTGTACTGACGATGCTCGAATGTTTCCTTGAATCCATTGTAGAAATCGTGTAGAGAACCTGCGTCTTGTAGAAGGAGCTCTTGACCACACAACGATTGGAAATAGAATGTTTAGTAATGGCTAGCTCGGCCCCTTTTATACAGATTTCCTACTGCAAAACTTACTGGACCGTAAACACACAACCTTTCAATTTTCACGCTTCATTAGTTACCTGTTTACCTGTTAATGAAGCGTGAAAATTCAAAGGCTGTGTGTTTATGGTCCAGTAAGTTTTGCAGTTCAGGTATAAAAGTCGTTTTAAGTTTCTTACTTGTGCTTCAGGTATAAAAGGGACCGAATGAACATTCACAGGTAGTATATTTACAGTCCAGTAAGTTTTTCAGAAGGTTCTTACATGTATAAAAGGGCCAGAACCAGTCATGAAAAATCATTCTATTTCCAACCGCTGTGTGGTCAAGAGCTCCTTCTGCAAGACTCAAGTCCTCTACACGATTTCTACAATGGATTCAAGGAAATATTCGAGCATCGGAAGCACACCACGTCGCCATGTGAAGCCAAGAGTAAAACGTATTCTAAAGAGGAGACTGCCGCCGACGCCAAGAAAATATCAGAAGATGTTGTCAAGAAAATGGAAGACGATACTTCAACTCAACAATTTGTCCTCGATTGCCGAAGTCGATGAAGCCAATTTGGATAACAGTCAACTGTACACTACTTGTTTGGAAGATTCCAAACTGCTTGATACGACATTGGATCTCTCACTGAATTATGAAAACATAGCAGCGTCCAAAGCAACATCCACGCCTGAACCCATCGATTTGGCACTTACACCGTCGCCGAGAAATATGTTCAACTCGCCAAGACCTGGAGGCAGATCAACAAGGGCCGATCTGGCACGTTTAGCGGTGTTACGAACAACGTTCAAAGCAAAAGCTACGCCTAAAGTAGTTCCTTCTTCACTTGTGGAACGGTTGCCGACGGATACAAGGACCAAATTGGCAAGTTCATCATCGCTAAAGTCAGAAGGACAATCGACTTCTGGTTCACAAGGGCGCGTCTGCAGTATGCCAACGCAAGCTGCTCCGATAATAATCTCTGAAGAGGAGATCAAAAGACGTCTTGCACCGCCAGTCCGTCCCGTCGGGCAAAAGAAAGGACCCATCAATAGACTCAAGTGTATTAGATTTTAGATATAAGCTATATTGTATATGACTTTGCTTTTGACAAATAAAAATGCAATTATTTCGAAGTTGTAAATATGTATATTGTATATCATTATATTTTAGAAATATGTTTATACTAGAAAAACAAGAAATATTATATTATTATTTTTGTTTTATTTTTATATTGAGAAATATTTATTCTGTTATTATTAACGAAAAAGTAATAATAAATACAGGAAAATATAGTTTTGCTTACCAATTTTGTACATTTAACAATATGGCCGCACAACATTGAAGAAAATTATCAAAAAATTATTCACATTTATTGTACGTTTTCGGTCAATCACTTTGTCAAAGTCAACCATCACTTTAAATTTTCTGGTATCGGGTATAATCTAAATTGTAACGTCTTAAAAACTAGGTTTTTCTCCTTATGTCGATTTATTATACATTGAAGCTCAGCTTCAATGTATATTATTTATACCTGACATCAATTAATTTACATTTACACATAAAATACAACTATTTTATTACCAAAAAATAGACATAAAGAAATACAATTAATACAAAAGAATTAAACTGAAAAGCAAAAAATAATGAACCTTTTTTAATTAACCTTAATAACTAAGCTCTTAAACTAATGTAAGTATACGTAAATATATATTTTTGTAATTATTTTGAGTTTTCAATTAACCTTAATAAATGAGTTTTGCTTTTCAGTTTTTTCGGAGGTTTAATTTTTTTGTTAAAAAGTGTTTATTTTATAATTTTTTGTAGCTATAACCTACTAATTACTACATCCTTAATTTTTGTTTACTTTTATGTAATACACAACTCAGCATTAAAAATCTGTGAGTGGACAATCAATCATCCCTTGTTTTCCTACCATTAGGGTTGGATTTTTTTTCCAAATTTATATGGGACCATCTTCGGGGTACACCATTTCCAATAAAAAAAGAATTATAAAAATCGGACAACTCCGTAAAAAAAATATACGCGTCGACTGAGAACCTCCTCCGTTTTTTTTCGTCGGTTAAAAAGTACCGATTCTTGTACACGAAAACACGAACTGAGATACTTAACATGCTGACATTGAAAAAAAAGCAAAGGTTAGTATTTTTAACGTTACGTAATTATTATACTGTAATACCTATTCTTTACAAATGTTTACACAATACCGTCAGTTTTTATAGCTTCATCGATCATAGAATGATTTCTAGTGGTCAAATTATTCTTATTTTTACCGATCCTGACGTAAACAGATAACTAATGAAGCGTGAAAATTCAGAGGCTGTGTGTTTATGGTCCAGTAAGTTTTGAACTTCAGGTATAAAAGTCGTTTTAAGTTCAGGTATAAAAGTTACTTACATAAAAAGGCCACAACTAGTCATGAACAATCATTCTATTTCCAACCGCTGTGTGGTCAAGAGCTCCTATACTGCAAGACGCAAGTTCTCTTCACGGTTTCTACAATGGATTCAAGGAAAGATTTGAGCATCAGAAGCACACCACGTCGCCATGTGAAGCCCAGAGTAAAACGTATTCTAAAGAGGAGACTGCCGCCGACGCCAAGAAAATATCAGAAGATGTTGTCAAGAAAATGGAAGACGATACTTCAACTAAACAATTTGTTCTCGATTGCCGAAGTCGATGAAGTCAATTTGGATCACAGTCAACTGTACACTACTTGTTTGGAAGATTCCAAACTGCTTGATACGACATTGGATCTCTCACTGAATTATGAAAACATAGCAGCGTCCAAAGCAACATCCACGCCTGAACCCATCGATTTGGCACTTACACCGTCGCCGAGAAATATGTTCAACTCGCCAAGACCTGGAGGCAGATCAACAAGGGCCGATCTGGCACGTTTAGCGGTGTTACGAACAACGTTCAAAGCAAAAGCTACGCCTAAAGTAGTTCCTTCTTCACTTGTGGAACGGTTGCCGACGGATACAAGGACCAAATTGGCAAGTTCATCATCGCTAAAGTCAGAAGGACAATAGACTTCTGGTTCACAAGGGCGCGTCTGCAGTATGCCAACGCAAGCTGCTCCGATAATAATCTCTGAAGAGGAGATCAAAAGACGTCTTGCACCGCCAGTCCGTCCCGTCGGGCAAAAGAAAGGACCCATCAATAGACTCAAGTGTATTAGATTTTAGATATAAGCTATATTGTATATGACTTTGCTTTTGACAAATAAAAATGCAATTATTTCGAAGTTATAAATATGTATGTATATCATTATATTTTAGAAATATGTTTATACTAGAAATACAAGAAATATTATAATATTATTTTTGTTTTATTTTTATATTGAGAAATATTTATTCTGTTATTATTAACGAAAAAGTAATAATAAATACAGGAAAATATAATTTTGCTTACCAATTTTGTACATTTAACAATATGGCCGCACAACATTGAAGAAAATTATCAAAAAATTATTCACATTTATTGTACGTTTTCGGTCAATCACTTTGTCAAAGTCAACCATCACTTTAAATTTTCTGGTATCGGGTATAATCTAAATTGTAACGTCAATGTGTATTATTTATACCTGACATCAATTAATTTACATTTACACATAAAATACAACTATTTTATTACCAAAAAATAGACATAAAGAAATACAATTAATACAAAAAAATTAAACTGAAAAGCAAAAAATAATGAACCTTTTTTAATTAACCTTAATAACTAAGCTCTTAAACTAATGTAAGTATACGTAAGTATATATTTTTGTAATTATTTTGAGTTTTCAATTAACCTTAATAAATGAGTTTTGCTTTTCAGTTTTTTCGGAGGTTTAATTTTTTTGTTAAAAAGTGTTTATTTTATAATTTTTTGTAGCTATAACCTACTAATTACTACATCCTTAATTTTTGTTTACTTTTATGTAATACACAAATCAGCATTAAAAATCTGTGAGTGGACAATCAATCATCCCCTGTTTCCTACCATTAGGGTTGGATTTTTTTTCCAAATTTATATGGGACCATCTTCGGGGTACACCATTTCCAATAAAAAAAGAATTATCAAAATCGGACAACTCCGTAAAAAAAAATATACGCGTCGACTGAGAACCTCCTCCGTTTTTTTTCGTCGGTTAAAAAGTACCGATTCTTGTACACGAAAACACGAACTGAGATACTTAACATGCTGACATTGAAAAAAAAGCAAAGGTTAGTATTTTTAACGTTACGTAATTATTATACTGTAATACCTATTCTTTACAAATGTTTACACAATACCGTCAGTTTTTATAGCTTCATCGATCATAGAATGATTTCTAGTGGTCAAATTATTCTTATTTTTACCGATCCTGACGTAAACAGATAACTAATGAAGCGTGAAAATTCAGAGGCTGTGTGTTTATGGTCCAGTAAGTTTTGAACTTCAGGTATAAAAGTCGTTTTAAGTTCAGGTATAAAAGTTACTTACATAAAAAGGCCACAACTAGTCATGAACAATCATTCTATTTCCAACCGCTGTGTGGTCAAGAGCTCCTATACTGCAAGACGCAAGTTCTCTTCACGGTTTCTACAATGGATTCAAGGAAAGATTTGAGCATCAGAAGCACACCACGTCGCCATGTGAAGCCCAGAGTAAAACGTATTCTAAAGAGGAGACTGCCGCCGACGCCAAGAAAATATCAGAAGATGTTGTCAAGAAAATGGAAGACGATACTTCAACTAAACAATTTGTTCTCGATTGCCGAAGTCGATGAAGTCAATTTGGATCACAGTCAACTGTACACTACTTGTTTGGAAGATTCCAAACTGCTTGATACGACATTGGATCTCTCACTGAATTATGAAAACATAGCAGCGTCCAAAGCAACATCCACGCCTGAACCCATCGATTTGGCACTTACACCGTCGCCGAGAAATATGTTCAACTCGCCAAGACCTGGAGGCAGATCAACAAGGGCCGATCTGGCACGTTTAGCGGTGTTACGAACAACGTTCAAAGCAAAAGCTACGCCTAAAGTAGTTCCTTCTTCACTTGTGGAACGGTTGCCGACGGATACAAGGACCAAATTGGCAAGTTCATCATCGCTAAAGTCAGAAGGACAATAGACTTCTGGTTCACAAGGGCGCGTCTGCAGTATGCCAACGCAAGCTGCTCCGATAATAATCTCTGAAGAGGAGATCAAAAGACGTCTTGCACCGCCAGTCCGTCCCGTCGGGCAAAAGAAAGGACCCATCAATAGACTCAAGTGTATTAGATTTTAGATATAAGCTATATTGTATATGACTTTGCTTTTGACAAATAAAAATGCAATTATTTCGAAGTTATAAATATGTATGTATATCATTATATTTTAGAAATATGTTTATACTAGAAATACAAGAAATATTATAATATTATTTTTGTTTTATTTTTATATTGAGAAATATTTATTCTGTTATTATTAACGAAAAAGTAATAATAAATACAGGAAAATATAATTTTGCTTACCAATTTTGTACATTTAACAATATGGCCGCACAACATTGAAGAAAATTATCAAAAAATTATTCACATTTATTGTACGTTTTCGGTCAATCACTTTGTCAAAGTCAACCATCACTTTAAATTTTCTGGTATCGGGTATAATCTAAATTGTAACGTCAATGTGTATTATTTATACCTGACATCAATTAATTTACATTTACACATAAAATACAACTATTTTATTACCAAAAAATAGACATAAAGAAATACAATTAATACAAAAAAATTAAACTGAAAAGCAAAAAATAATGAACCTTTTTTAATTAACCTTAATAACTAAGCTCTTAAACTAATGTAAGTATACGTAAGTATATATTTTTGTAATTATTTTGAGTTTTCAATTAACCTTAATAAATGAGTTTTGCTTTTCAGTTTTTTCGGAGGTTTAATTTTTTTGTTAAAAAGTGTTTATTTTATAATTTTTTGTAGCTATAACCTACTAATTACTACATCCTTAATTTTTGTTTACTTTTATGTAATACACAAATCAGCATTAAAAATCTGTGAGTGGACAATCAATCATCCCCTGTTTCCTACCATTAGGGTTGGATTTTTTTTCCAAATTTATATGGGACCATCTTCGGGGTACACCATTTCCAATAAAAAAAGAATTATCAAAATCGGACAACTCCGTAAAAAAAAATATACGCGTCGACTGAGAACCTCCTCCGTTTTTTTTCGTCGGTTAAAAAGTACCGATTCTTGTACACGAAAACACGAACTGAGATACTTAACATGCTGACATTGAAAAAAAAGCAAAGGTTAGTATTTTTAACGTTACGTAATTATTATACTGTAATACCTATTCTTTACAAATGTTTACACAATACCGTCAGTTTTTATAGCTTCATCGAATAGATATGAATTTTGGATACCTAACCTATTCATTATTATCTAACTACAGATGAGTAAATACTGAATTTATAAAAAGTCGTATTCAACTAAAACAAAGTCTGTTTTAACATGTACAAACTACAACTCGATCATTGTGATACTGGGTTTATAGTACGACTTTCAGATTTATATCAATGCTGGGTTGCAGAAAGGATTGTCAAATAATTTGATTGAACACACATTATTCTTCATAAGAAAAGCATTGTAGACTTAAAAAACGATCCTACTCGTAAAATAATTGATAATTTCTAACGATACTTTTTCTAAACTGTATATAAATGTATTTAACGTTGTTTTTTGCACAAATTCTACTTCGAAACAACATTTTTTTTACGTTTTTATGTTTCACATAATACGGAGTTTGAATAAAATATTAGACTGCTTTTGCATGTATAAATACTTGATTTATATTATCAAATCTAAGGTAATTGTCAAATCAAATTTTTTGACAATCCTTTCTGCAACTCAGCATAAGGTTGTTGCCTCTTAATGTATTGGGACTTATTACGTACCTATATGTTTTGTTGTATTAACAAAAACTGGATACGTGTATTAATGTATTTTTAGCTTTATACACCCTACAAAAACTTTAATTTTGAATGCGTTCAGGTAGATGTTAACTGCTTAAAATGTAATAGACTGAAATTTTGGTCCAGTATCAGACTAATATTTCAAATTATAGACAACAGGTCAAGTAATTAGCATCAGCAAAGGTTACTCGACGAACATTCAGGTAATGAAGACTGTCATTAACTTTTAGTAGTGGTTTCCAAACTTTTAATTAGACTCAAAACAAATTTATGAAAAACCTAATCCACTCTTTGTGTTAAACTTCAAAAGAAACTAGCAATATGAATCATTCTTCCCACCTGACTTTTAGCTATGTTTTTACAGTTTATTTGACCTAAATCAACAATTTAAAATCAGATATAAACAAGAAATTTTTGTACAGAAAAAAATAATTTGAAAAAAATTATTGAGCAAGTAAAATTTGTCAGTATTTTTAACATAAGTTTGTAAAGAAAAAACTTCTAAATGTCAATTTGCTTTTCCGTAATTCGAAATCTCGTGAGGTGTTGTAAAAAATATTAAGTGTTTTATTCAATTTTTAGAGCAAAAACACGTTTTTAGAAATTTTTAAGTAGCAAGCCAAATTTTGCAAAGTTTACTGCTTAATCACAGCCAATAAAAACAGTAACAAAATGCTTTTTTCGAAATTTTTCGAGAATGTTTACACAATAAAAAAACCCGGGTCGCAGTGCCCAAACCCTGCTGACAATATAGTGTATTTGCTTATACAGGCAGTGTGGCTTTATTTTGCGAGCTTAAGTTGGTTTTTGGGCAAAATAAAAAATTTTACTCCTTAATACACCCCTTAAAATATCATTTTTTTTCTTAATTGCAATATTATAATAAATCGAACCTCTATACCAAATTATATAGAACTTTCAGTACATAATTCACTATTTGTAAACTAGTGTTTTCATAAAATTTGTAAGTCCGGTCCTGTCAGGCCGATTTTATTTAAATTTCAGGGACACCTTTTAATTACTACTAAAGGGTTAAATATCAATTTTGAAACGATTCTGAGAATTTTTTCGGTATTTTGGGGCCCAAAAACTTTTTTCAACCCCTAAAAACTACCCTTAAAATGCCCCAATTACGCCCATTTTAAATAGGCTTCTTGCGGTGACGGATTTCAACACGTGGACCAAATTTCATTAAAATCAATTAACTCTTTCGAAGGTTATTGCCCGCACATATATATATATATATATATATATATATATATATATATATATATATATATATATGTGTAGCAGTATCATTGGGAGCCTAGTTCAAAACTGCATTTAAACTACGTGAAACTAATTAGTAAACATTATATTAAGAGCAAATTAATATGCATCAATAGATTTTAAAGTTATTTCACTTTAATGATATATTGTTGAGTTTGGGAGCTCTAAAATCGAGAACTGCATTACCGGCATTGTTCAAAATGAAAGCTCCCGTACTTTACAATAGATAACCCATAATAGTTAAAAAAATATTTTTATGTTCAAAAGATTAATAATCATTAATTATATATAAAAGCTGTTTATACTACCAACACCCACACCTTTTGTAGGCATTAGATTCATAATAAACAGTTGAGTATCTGCCACTATAACCGTGTTTTCATAAAAAAAGAAATATCTACAATAAGACATTACATCTATTGTTGCAATTTTTAATTAACTTTTTAAGCGCACATTTGTAATTTTATTCAAAGCTAACATCTGACAGAAGAATCTGCTTCTTATAAAAGGCTTATTTATGAAAAAATAAAGCAAATTGGCAGTTTAATAAGATTAATAAATGTTGAAAAAACCTACATAAATTTTATAATAGGAAATTGACAATCCTGTCAAAGTTTCAATGATTTGATTAAAAAATGTATATTATACTGGGAATTTCATTTAATTAAGACGCAATATCTACATGAGTTTTGTTGATATAGTAATCATGGAAACCAAAAACTCATTATAGAAAATCGTTCCACAAAAAATTGCAACAAACGATTTTCTATAATGCATTTTTGATTTCCGTAGTTACCATATTATCTATAGTGAATTTCATTTAAAACGTATGGTAGAAAATATTATTGCTACTGTAAAAGGAAATATGAAAACAACAATTAATGAAAACTTTTATATATTACCAAGTTTTATTTTGACATTCAATTAACAAACACTTATTAATATTATTATCTTAGAATTCTTTATAGTCGGACAGATGAGACTAAAAATATACCAGTATTGTGCACTTTCTGATAAGCGATACAATAGATATAATTTGTATTAATATCTACATCTTTTAACAATATAAAGCAGCTCAAATTTAGTGGTTTTATCGTTCAGTGCACAATTATCTCTTTCGCCCCACTATTATAATATTTTATTAGCTAATTATCCTATAAAACAGAAGACTTAAGTTTTTTAAACGTCGCCAAGTTATATTGCCTTAACAAAAACTGGCAGATAGTAGGTCGTCGTTTCACCTCTGTTCAGTGAGATCAAGAAAGCCATGGCGTCAATCCGATCCTGAAATAGTATGAAATTCATTATTATACAATTTATTATTTAAAGGCATTGTACGACAAAAACCCGAAGGCAGAGTTTATCAGTTCCGATAAAACCACCTCCGCTGTTACGAAGCCGTAAGTCATAGTAAAAAAAAAAAATAGAGCACATAAAGTGTGCAAAGTTCTGAACACAGTGGCATCCATTTTTTTCAAATCGGTTCATAAATGTAGGAAATATACAGTAAGATATAAAAAAATACTCTTTCTGAAATCAGTTGAAAACGGCTACACCAATTTTTTAAAAAATTTCAGAGCACCCAATGGGGAACGCTTTGAACAAATTGGCGCCGGATTTTTTCAAATCACACAAAATATTTAAAGAAAGCAGGTCATACTCATTTCTGTGGCTGTTCAAATTGTCGTACATTATAATTTACTTCGTCTTTTCGGATCAGTAGCTGACTATGACAAAATATGACTGTTCGGTATACGAATATCCTAGATTAGCGGTAAATAGCTCCATCGGTTGAACCGAATCCTGTGCTGTCTATATCTGATTAATGGTTGTCTTCGTTTCAAAATATTAAAATTGTTATCGGTTACCATTTTTCCATGCGTACCCAGCGTTACGTTGACAGAAAAGCACATTCGTATCACTTTGACCAAACTTCAAAACTTGACACCCGAACAGAGACGACTTTCACATCAATACATGGCAATTTTATGCAGATTTCGACAATCATTACTAATGGGTCGCACGTTTGGATCTGAAAAAATTACACATAATAACATAAAAACAACTTATTCAGTCGAATAATTAATATTTCGCAATATTCGAAACAATTTATATGTGACAGAAGTATAAAATTACTTACGTATTTTTGTCAATGATACTTATAACTGATAACTGTTTCTTATTTGACAAATATTTCATTGTATTTTCTCTGAAATAATAAATTAATTGTATTGTAAAACCTTACGTCAGTGTCATCTAGGGTATTTCTATTCTTTCCCATAGAGAAATTCAACTAAAGTTATTTTCAGCGCGGCAGTTTAAATTCTAAATGTAGGCAACTTTTAATACTAATAACTTATTTAATTTTTACTTAATTAATAGTTTATTTGTACAGAAATGCTTGAAATTTTACACAAAAACATATTATTCTAAAATTTATGAAGACTTTGAGAATTATTATAACTTTTCGGTAACTTTGGATGAAATGAAAAAATTTTAGATTTCACAAATACGTGACATGAAATTCTTATATAGATTCGAGTGTTGCTTTTTGTAAAACACAGAAATTTTAAAACTAAATAATAGTGTTTGTACGTTTTTAAGAAATTATACAGGGTTGGACTAACGATTATTTACCTTAATATTTTTTGTATATAAAAATAATATTTCTGTACAAGCGTTTGTCAATCTATTCCGCCTAAACGGCTGAACCGATTTTGATGAAATTTTTTGTACTTATGGTCCGACCCGGTTTCGCCCGAGTGCGTTTCGGGTCCAATTTAGAATTTAAACTATCTACGGACCGACGCAAACGCACACACAAAATTTCATTACAATCGGTCCAGCAGTTTGGAGGAATAGAGTGACTGCTGTCAGTTCGTGTGTTTCTGTTTATCTGTTTGTCGGAGACACATTTTTTTTCTAAATTTAATTTTGGAAATATTTTGAAAATAAAAAAAAATCTGCTCTTTTTTTGTTCTGAAGATTTGTCAAAAGGAAATTACCAAAACAATTTTGATTGAAAATTTAATATTGAAACAGTATAAAATCGATAATGCAGCTCTGGAAAAAACTACAAACGATGCCGTGCGCTTGTCTCATTTCAGTAGGTATACTGTTATGTTTACTAAAATAAATATTTGGACGGTGTTATTCAACTAGCGACTTATGTTGACTTTACAAAATGTATGAAAATGTCAGAAAATACACTATTTAGAGAATATGCATTTGGGGGAGTCGAAAGCTTTATAAATTAATGTCTTGCAGAGCGGGGCGAATGCTTCACTACTGTTGTCGCACTCGGGCGAAGCCGGGGGCCGGGCCGGGTCGCTATAACACATAAGATTTAAACAGCAAAATTAAATTGCCACGGGAAAAAGCTACATCAGATTGTTTTATCTCAATCGTGTGCGAAGTCGCGGGTACCGATTGGTAATAAATAATTAAACGTCTGTATAACCTGTCCATGTGGAACTCAACCACTGATTCAATAACGTGAATCGAAGAAATTTATTGTAAAATCACCATCTTTTTTGCATAACTCCTTCATACGACCTTTCGTATGCCTCTTGCTGTTATGGTAGGTGTTACCAAAACACCAAAATAATAGTCACAATCTAAACCAAGGGTGGCTAACCCGTGGCCCGCGGGCCGCATGCGACCTGCCTTGAATATTTTTCCGGCCTGCGAGATTCATCGCACTTTTACAAAATATATTTATTTTAAAGTTGCCTAAGTAGTGAAAATCAATGTATCAAAAAATACCTTATTTGCGCATCAAAATATATTGAAAAATTAACTGTCGAAATTATGAGAAAAAATTAAAGTCTTAAATACTAGTCTGAAAAAAAAAGAATTAAGCAAATTAAATAAATCCAACGCAATCAAGCACCGATTAACATATTTACATTAAAAATAAGCATTTTAAAAAATCTCACGTGAGATTAATGGTGGAGGGGGGGGTCGAGATAAATCTCACGTCATCTTACCAAAGGGGAAGGGGGCAGGGGGGTCGAACAATCGCCAAAATCGCCTCACGTAATTAATGAATGTCCCCTTATGATGCATTTCCAAAATGGTCCTCAAGATCATTTGGGTTGACCACCCCTGATCTAAGCTGTTTTACAGATATAATACATATATATATGCCATATGTGCCATAATTGTTTTCGCTATTTTAACGTACCTGTTAAGAATTTGAGGGGGGCGTAAAATATTTCTGGTAATTTGACAGATGTTCTAATACAGTTGATGAATATTTGGGCAAAAAATTTTTTTGTTGCGTCACCGTCTAATGTTTTTTTAAATGGAAAATATAAGTTTCAGGGAACTTAGACTGTTCTTTTTTTATAACCTTAATAATCGTCAAAAGATTAAAAATAATATATGTACCTAAAAGAACATAGGTATGTCTTTAAAAATTTAATAATAATTAGTTTATGTTATGATTATTAAAGATTTAAATCGAATTTTAATAAAACTTATAAAGGTACTTCTTTACTTTCGAGATATGCAACTCGTTATTTTCAGCGCGGCAGTTTAAATTCTAAATGTAGGCAACTTTTAATACTAATAATTTATTTAATTTTTACTTAATTAATGGTTTATTTGTACAGAAATGCTTGAAATTTTACACAAAAACATATTATTCTAAAATTTATGAAAACTTTGAGAATTATTATAACTTTTCGGTAACTTTGGATGAAATGAAAAAATTTTAGATTTCACAAATACGTGACATGAAATCCTTATATAGTTACGAGCGTTGCTTTTTGTAAAACACAGAAATTTTAAAACTTAAATAATAGATAGTATTTGTGTTTTTAAGAAATTATACAAGGTTGGACTAACGATTAGGTATTTACCTTAATATTTTTTGTATATAAAAATAATATTTCTGTACAAGCGTTTGTCAATCTATTCCGCCTAAACGGCTGAACCGATTTTGATGAAATTTTTTGTACTTATGGTCCGACCCGGTTTCGCCCGAGTGCGTTTTGGGTCCAATTTAGAATTTAAACTATCTACGGACTCTATTCCTCCAAACTGCTGGACCGATTTTAATGAAATTTTGTGTGTGCGTTTGCGTCGGTCCGTAGATAGTTTAAATTCTAAATTGGACCCGAAACGCACTCGGGCGAAACCGGGTCGGACCATAAGTACAAAAAATTTCATCAAAATCGGTTCAGCCGTTTAGGCGGAATAGATTGACAAACGCTTGTACAGAAATATTATTTTTGTATATAAAAATAATATTTCTGTACAAGCGTTTGTCAATCTATTCCGCCTAAACGGCTGAACCGATTTTGATGAAATTTTTTGTACTTATGGTCCGACCCGGTTTCGCCCGTCATCTTACCAAAGGGGAAGGGGGGGGGGTCGAACAATCGCCAAAATCGACTCACGTAATTAATGAATGTCCCCTTATGATGCATTTCCAAAATGGTCCGTAAGATCATTTGGGTTGACCACCCCTGATCTAAACTGTTTTACAGATAATAATATGTCATATTTATTATTGTTGTTTCTTCTGGTGCACCACTATGTATTTTATGAACATGGCTGTACTGTTAAGTTTTTATACTGTGTAAATTCTGTGGCTTGGTCGCAAAAGTGCCTAACTACAAAAACGTAGTTTTAAGGTAATTGGAGTTGAAGTTATTTTTTTCAAACTATTGTAAATCAGCGAAATTCTGTCCAAAATGTCTGATAATTGTAATACTGCTTTTTTAGCGCATATTTTTTGATTTTTTGTAAAAAAAAATAAAATTCTTAAAAAATCCAGAAGTTTTTGTCACATAGGCCCCAGAAAATGTATATGGTGTTACATAGGCCTATGCAATAGGGCACTAAAACTAGCATATAGGCCCCAAATAATGTACTTTGGCCCTTTCTTTAAATGTAGTTGCACTTAAGCCCTTTTATAAGAGGTACTTTGTATAAAAAGTAAGCGATTTTCACCTACCCTTTTTTAGATATTTGAAAATTAATAATAGTATATGATAAAATATTATTAAATAAGACAATACCGCTTAGAAAACACATATTGAGAAATTCATGGTTGTAGTTAAAATGTAAAACACTTCTACAAAAATATTGGTTTTATTCGAATAAGAATTAAAAATACAAAAATAAACAATAGTATTTATTGTAACACGAAAACTGTGCAGATGAAAATAAAATTCTTAGGACATCGTGATGACAAAATAAGTATAATTAATCTATAATTTCCAATATTAATTCTGTAGGACAAACATCGTCGTCATTTTTTGATTCATCACTCTTCAAATTTGAATAAAATAATCTGCTTTTTGGATGTATAAATGGTAATAAGCTTAAGATATCTTCCAGTTTTTTTCTTTTTGTTTCGATTCCATAACCAATGTGACACTTAGGTCTTCTTACAAAATGTACAAATCTATTTAAAAAAGGCCTATGTTAACATAGGCCACCGACAATTACCGTCACATTTTACTAAGTCGCAGTTAGCACTTTCTTGATATAAAATTATTATTACGAAAAGGGCCTAAGAGTAAATAGGCCCAATATTTAAGGGCTTATATGTCACTTAGGTTGTTTTTAAATATAGAAAAAAATTTATAAAAACACTTAGGCCCCAATATGAAGGGCCTAAAGTGAATATAAGCCTTTATTTCATTGACGTAGTCTCAGTTAGGATCTTTTTACATTTTTTATCTCGGTAAGCGTTAAAGATAATGAGATAGAACCTTTTTCATTGAAAAGAGCATGTCGACATTAGTAAGATAGGACCAATAAATCAAAAATGAAAAAAATGCACTTAGGCCCTTTTTCGATCAAGCCACAGAATTGTACTTGGTTATTTACGTATATTTAGGTTTTGATGAATGTGTTCCTAGTTTCAGTTAAGTCAAGTCCGTCGTCATTCATACGTGATTCTTTATTTTGTTCAATTAAAACGTTCTCTAATAATAATAATAATAAAGTAATATTACTATTTTACTTTCCTTTATAACAAAACTACGTTAACTATATCAGTTTCAAGTTACTGAAACAGTAACTGTTCGGGTGCTTGCAACCATTTGAAAATACATTTTTGCAAGGACTATCAGGGCGCTAAATGCTCCCGGTCAATTTGTAATTTAGTTCATGTCACGAAAGGAGAGGAACTAATATATCTACAAACAGAAAAGTGTACGTGTGTATGACCTATCATATGAACAAAACTTGTCCGCACAATATTAAGTGTCCAGTGTGTCTGGAAGAGATACCTCATTCCAAACTTCGCTCGGGTGTTTGTTGGAACCGACAGTGACTGTCGATAGAATTTCACTGTGCTGTCCTGTTTGCCGAACAGAAGGCGATATAATAGAACAATTATAAAAGTAAGTGTTTAACATAATATATGTACGTTATAGAACTACAGTACACTTTTAATTTACTGTTTTGTTTTCTTTTTCAGCCGTCGTTACTCTTGCTCGTTGAAAAGGCCATACTTTCATTACATAAAACAAATACAAAATGTATTACCTACATGGTTCAATTTTGAGACCATAATCCATATTATATGTGCAAAGAAAAAGACGTGCGCATAGAAAATGGAAATATTTGTATCGTTAAATACCGTGGCGGTACACGAACAAGTGACGAAATAAACATGATTGATCCCGAAAAGAAAAAAAATGTCAACAAACATACGTCAGAATCATCTAATAATGCCGACGATTCAAATGCAAAACTTGACAATATATTTATTTCGAATGACGATGGGACAGACATTTATATTAACGATTCGCTTCCTAACATATCGTATGGTGTCGACGAAAACGAGTCTATCAACTGCAATACCGAAGTATACGCCAATGTCACCGAAAACAGATCGGACAGATTACAAGACACGAGCGCACTTGATTTACCGGATGATAAAAACCCTTCCGCTTCGAGTGACAGCGATTCACTGGATTTGGGTAAATTCTCAAAACCTTTTCTAAATAAACGAAACACGGTTCTATATTCTACAACTGCGAATTTTTATTGTTTTTAGAATTACATTTCAGGTCGCAAATTACTAGGATGTGGTCTACTCCGAAAAAAAAAATACTTCTTCCTGCTATTAAATGTGAAACAGTTGTAAAATCGACTACTGACTTACGAAAACGAACAGCAGATCGTGTTGACGATGAATAGGAGTTACCGGTCGATGAAAACGTTTCGGCTTCCAGTGACTCAGAACTGGGTAAATTTTCAAAAGCTTTTCTAAACAAACGAAACACAAACCGATTTAATATTTTTGTATCTGTTTGATTTTCATATCTTATTGTTCACTGAAATTTTCTATTGTTTTTAGAACTAGATCTCAAACCGCAAATTATTAGAAGAACTTGGAGTGCTCCAGAGAAATTTGCGGCGAGAAAATACTTGTCTGGTTATATTCGAAATCGAAAAATCCTCCCTTTAAATGAATGCGAAATGATTGTCAAATCTGATAATAACTTACAAAAATGAACTGCAATGCAGCTTCGTTTATGGATAAATAATGAAATCAACAAACACAAATCGAAAGGTACGTACAGTATGCTTTTCATTGTAAACACTTGTTCGTGGACCCTGTGCTCATTCCCATCGGAACGTGAAACCTTCTTACCTTTTCATTGAGCATTTGGTCCTCGGTAAATTAAGTTTTGGCTGCAGTGAAACTATGCTAAATGAAATCTCACTAAGTTAAAAACTACCATAACTTTTTATAATATTATAACTTTTAAATAGTATATTCTTAATATTTTTTCT
The DNA here is from genome assembly GCA_034508555.1 of Venustoraphidia nigricollis. Classification (NCBI taxonomy): domain Eukaryota; kingdom Metazoa; phylum Arthropoda; class Insecta; order Raphidioptera; family Raphidiidae; genus Venustoraphidia; species Venustoraphidia nigricollis. Next base: position 2,653,454 of record JAVRKA010000030.1, read on the forward strand.
CTCCAGATAAGACTCGCAACACATGGTCTACACCAGAAAGGACAGTTGCGCGAAAACTTTTTGATACTGAGATAGCTACAGGAAAGGTTCCGAATTCGCAGAAATGCTTCGACACGATAACAAAGCATAGTGAATTGAAAAAACGAACTGTCGCTCATGTAAAATCCTGGGTACAAGCCGAATCGAAACGACAGAGAAAATCAGCAGTATCTCATCAGCAAAATTAATAGTCGATGCCGAGTTCAGTGTCTCGGCCGAGTACTCGTATGTAAATAAACCGTAAGCCTTGTTTACTCGTGTAAACAAGGCTTACGGTTTATTTACATATTTCGTCAACAATTGCATGTACAATATTTTAATACGTGTTTTTTTTAAATATGTTAAGACTGAAATAAGAAATACCTATTTTTGTTTTATCATTTCGTTAATAAATTTGTTTATTTCTGTTATCAAATATTAGATTTCGTTGTTAATTAGTCATAATACGCATTCCGCAATGTAGATGCTACGTCAAAATAAATAATAAATAAAAATGTATGAAAAAATTAAAGATATATTCTGTTGTCTAGTTTTTTATTAAAAAAAGCAAATATATCAATTTTACATTAAAACATAAACAGAGTAATTTACAGAATCGTTGTTGGTTTCGGGCCCTATATTTGCAGACATTGTTGAACATCCATTGTTGGATAGTACTTGAATAACCTGTGAATATGAGAACATAATTTTAATACAATACTCTCAATTATCACTGATCTATTAATACTTATTACTAAGATCGTTTCGAGTTAATTTTTTCGATGAAATTATTCGAATGGAAAGGTATTTCCATCGATATGAAAATTTTCCAATGTCAATAGATGAAAATGTTTTGCATCGTCAGTACGGACGTTTTAACGCTTGTCGACGAATCTCATGTAAATCTAATATTCGACATGGGTTTGATATGTTGTTAGAGTGAAAAGATTCAGTTTACATGATATCGGGAGCCTTGGCGATAATTTGACAAAGTAACTAGTACCGTTTAAAAAGAATTGACATAACAACGCTTTGATTATCTGGAAATAAACACTTATAAAAATAAATATTTACCTTTATTTAATGTTGTTCAAATGTTCCTTGTATATAAAAAGATCAAATTTGCGGGCAGTTTCTATAAGATGTATTACGTTCATAAACGTATCAGAATATTCAAATGTATATTTGAGTTGTCGCGTAATTTTCGTCTTTCTACGTTAATAAATGACTGAAAATAATTAAATTTATTTTTTGTGTAAATTATATTAATAATTCACTTTTTTATAGAATTATATGAATTTTACTTACATTTATTCTTGACTACTTACTTCCCTTTTCTTTATGTGTGAAACCTAACCATACTTCATTTAGAAATTTTTACGGTTTTTGACAGTAAAAAATATTATTTTATTATGAAATACCCCATACTCCAATAGATTCCTGCAAAGGTTGCATACTTTTTGTCATAAAAAACCGCTGAAATAATACTCGCAGTGACCTCTCATTTCACAAAATGGTTCTATGTAGTTTTAATTTTTATCAATAGACGTCTCAGGGTGAAGCTCCCAAAGTTGACAATCAAACGATTTTGTTCATTGGGTGCCGCTCCCTTAAGACGGCAAAAGAGCCCAAACGATATATTAAATGATTATCCGAGCTCCCAAACTGTATGCCACACATACTTATATATATATATACGCATATAAATATAAATATATATATATATATATATATATATATATATATATGTGTAGCAGTATCATTGGGAGCCTAGTTCAAAACTGCATTCAAACTACGTGAAACTAATTAGTAAACATTATATTAAGAGCAAATTAATATGCATCAATAGATTTTAAAGTTATTTCACTTTAATGATATATTGTTGAGTTTGGGAGCTCTAAAATCGAGAACTGCATTACCGGCATTGTTCAAAATGAAAGCTCCCGTACTTTACAATAGATAACCCATAATAGTTAAAAAAATATTTTTATGTTCAAAAGATTAATAATCATTAATTATATATAAAAGCTGTTTATACTACCAACACCCACACCTTTTGTAGGCATTAGATTCATAATAAACAGTTGAGTATCTGCCACTATAACCGTGTTTTCATAAAAAAAGAAATATCTACAATAAGACATTACATCCATTGTTGCAATTTTTAATTAACTTTTTAAGCGCACATTTGTAATTTTATTCAAAGCTAACATCTGACAGAAGAATCTGCTTCTTATAAAAGGCTTATTTATGAAAAAATAAAGCAAATTGGCAGTTTAATAAGATTAATAAATGTTGAAAAAACCTACATAAATTTTATAATAGGAAATTGACAATCCTGTCAAAGTTTCAATGATTTGATTAAAAAATGTATATTATACTGGGAATTTCATTTAAGACGCAATATATACATGAGTTTTGTTGATATAGTAATCATGGAAACCAAAAACTCATTATAGAAAATCGTTCCACAAAAAATTGCAACAAACGATTTTCTATAATGCATTTTTGATTTCCGTAGTTACCATATTATTATCTATAGTGAATTTCATTTAAAACGTATGGTAGAAAATATTATTGCTACTGTAAAAGGAAATATGAAAACAACAATTAATGAAAACTTTTATATATTACCAAGTTTTATTTTGACATTCAATTAACAAACACTTATTAATATTATTATCTTAGAATTCTTTATAGTCGGACAGATGAGACTAAAAATATACCAGTATTGTGCACTTTCTGATAAGCGATACAATAGATATAATTTGTATTAATATCTACATCTTTTAACAATATAAAGCAGCTCAAATTTAGTGGTTTTATCGTTCAGTGCACAATTATCTCTTTCGCCCCACTATTATAATATTTTATTAGCTAATTATCCTATAAAACAGAAGACTTAAGTTTTTTAAACGTCGCCAAGTTATATTGCCTTAACAAAAACTGGCAGATAGTAGGTCGTCGTTTCACCTCTGTTCAGTGAGATCAAGAAAGCCATGGCGTCAATCCGATCCTGAAATAGTATGAAATTCATTATTATACAATTTATTATTTAAAGGCATTGTAGGACAAAAACCCGAAGGCAGAGTTTATCAGTTCCGATAAAACCACCTCCGCTGTTACGAAGCCGTAAGTCATAGTAAAAAAAAAAATAGAGCACATAAAGTGTGCAAAGTTCTGAACACAGTGGCATCGATTTTTTTCAAATCGGTTCATAAATGTAGGAAATATACAGTAAGATATAAAAAAATACTCTTTCTGAAATCAGTTGAAAACGGCTACACCAATTTTTTAAAAAATTTCAGAGCACCCAATGGGGAACGCTTTGAACAAATTGGCGCCGGATTTTTTCAAATCACACAAAATATTTAAAGAAAGCAGGTCATACTCATTTCTGTGGCTGTTCAAATTGTCGTACATTATAATTTACTTCGTCTTTTCGGATCAGTAGCTGACTATGACAAAATATGACTGTTCGGTATACGAATATCCTAGATTAGCGGTAAATAGCTCCATCGGTTGAACCGAATCCTGTGCTGTCTATATCTGATTAATGGTTGTCTTCGTTTCAAAATATTAAAATTGTTATCGGTTACCATTTTTCCATGCGTACCCAGCGTTACGTTGACAGAAAAGCACATTCGTATCACTTTGACCAAACTTCAAAACTTGACACCCGAACAGAGACGACTTTCACATCAATACATGGCAATTTTATGCAGATTTCGACAATCATTACTAATGGGTCGCACGTTTGAATCTGAAAAAATTACACATAATAACATAAAAACAACTTATTCAGTCGAATAATTAATATTTCGCAATATTCGAAACAATTTACATGTGACAGAAGTATAAAATTACTTACGTATTTTTGTCAATGATACTTATAACTGATAACTGTTTCTTATTTGACAAATATTTCATTGTATTTTCTCTAAAATAATAAATTAATTGTATTGTAAAACCTTACGTCAGTGTCATCTAGGGTATTTCTATTCTTTCCCATAGAGAAATTCAACTAAAGTTATTTTCAGCGCGGCAGTTTAAATTCTAAATGTAGGCAACTTTTAATACTAATAACTTATTTAATTTTTACTTAATTAATAGTTTATTTGTACAGAAATGCTTGAAATTTTACACAAAAACATATTATTCTAAAATTTATGAAGACTTTGAGAATTATTATAACTTTTCGATAACTTTGGATGAAATGAAAAAATTTTAGATTTCACAAATACATGACATGAAATTCTTATATAGATTCGAGTGTTGCTTTTTGTAAAACACAGAAATTTTAAAACTAAATAATAGTGTTTGTACGTTTTTAAGAAATTATACAGGGTTGGATTAACGATTATTTACTTTAATATTTTTTGTATATAAAAATAATATTTCTGTACAAGCGTTTGTCAATCTATTCCGCCTAAACGGCTGAACCGATTTTGATGAAATTTTTTGTACTTATGGTCCGACCCGGTTTCGCCCGAGTGCGTTTCGGGTCCAATTTAGAATTTAAACTATCTACGGACCGACGCAAACGCACACACAAAATTTCATTACAATCGGTCCAGCAGTTTGGAGTAATAGAGTGACTGCTGTCAGTTCGTGTGTTTCTGTTTATCTGTTTGTCGGAGACACATTTTTTTTCTAAATTTAATTTTGGAAATATTTTGAAAATAAAAAAAAATCTGCTCTTTTTTTGTTCTGAAGATTTGTCAAAAGGAAATTACCAAAACAATTTTGATTGAAAATTTAATATTGAAACAGTATAAAATCGATAATGCAGCTCTGGAAAAAACTACAAACGATGCCGTGCGCTTGTCTCATTTCAGTAGGTATACAGCTGTTATGTTTACTAAAATAAATATTTGGACGGTGTTATTCAACTAGCGACTTATGTTGACTTTACAAAATGTATGAAAATGTCAGAAAATACACTATTTAGAGAATATGCATTTGGGGGAGTCGAAAGCTTTATAAATTAATGTCTTGCAGAGCGGGGCGCAGCCCCACGATGCAAGACTGTAATATGGTGGAGCCGAATGCTTCACTACTGTTGTCGCACTCGGGCGAAGCCGGGGGCCGGGCCGGGTCGCTATAACACATAAGATTTAAACAGCAAAATTAAATTGCCACGGGAAAAAGCTACATCAGATTGTTTTATCTCAATCGTGTGCGAAGTCGCGGGTACCGATTGGTAATAAATAATTAAACGTCTGTATAACCTGTCCATGTGGAACTCAACCACTGATTCAATAACGTGAATCGAAGAAATTTATTGTAAAATCACCATCTTTTTTGCATAACTCCTTCATACGACCTTTCGTATGCCTCTTGCTGTTATGGTAGGTGTTACCAAAACACCAAAATAATAGTCACAATCTAAACCAAGGGTGGCTAACCCGTGGCCCGCGGGCCGCATGCGACCTGCCTTGAATATTTTTCCGGCCTGCGAGATTCATCGCACTTTTACAAAATATATTTATTTTAAAGTTGCCTAAGTAGTGAAAATCAATGTATCAAAAAATACCTTATTTGCGCATCAAAATATATTGAAAAATTAACTGTGGAAATTATGAGAAAAAATTAAAGTCTTAAATACTAGTCTGAAAAAAAAAGAATTAAGCAAATTAAATAAATCCAACGCAATCAAGCACCGATTAACATATTTACATTAAAAATAAGCATTTTAAAAAATCTCACGTGAGATTAATGGTGGAGGGGGGGGGGTCGAGATAAATGTCACGTCATCTTACCAAAGGGGAAGGGGGCAGGGGGGTCGAACAATCGCCAAAATCGCCTCACGTAATTAATGAATGTCCCCTTATGATGCATTTCCAAAATGGTCCTCAAGATCATTTGGGTTGACCACCCCTGATCTAAGCTGTTTTACAGAATATATAATACATATATATATGCCATATGTGCCATAATTGTTTTCGCTATTTTAACGTACCTGTTAAGAATTTGAGGGGGGCGTAAAATATTTCTGGTAATTTGACAGATGTTCTAATACAGTTGATGAATATTTGGGCAAAAAATTTTTTTGTTGCGTCACCGTCTAATGTTTTTTTAAATGGAAAATATAAGTTTCAGGGAACTTAGACTGTTCTTTTTTTGTAACCTTAATAATCGTCAAAAGATTAAAAATAATATATGTACCTAAAAGAACATAGGTATGTCTTTAAAAATTTAATAATAATTAGTTTATGTTATGATTATTAAAGATTTAAATCGAATTTTAATAAAACTTATAAAGGTACTTCTTTACTTTCGAGATATGCAACTCGTTATTTTCAGCGCGGCAGTTTAAATTCTAAATGTAGGCAACTTTTAATACTAATAATTTATTTAATTTTTACTTAATTAATGGTTTATTTGTACAGAAATGCTTGAAATTTTACACAAAAACATATTATTCTAAAATTTATGAAGACTTTGAGAATTATTATAACTTTTCGGTAACTTTGGATGAAATGAAAAAATTTTAGATTTCACAAATACGTGACATGAAATCCTTATATAGTTACGAGCGTTGCTTTTTGTAAAACACAGAAATTTTAAAACTTAAATAATAGTATTTGTGTTTTTAAGAAATTATACAAGGTTGGACTAACGATTAGGTATTTACCTTAATATTTTTTGTATATAAAAATAATATTTCTGTACAAGCGTTTGTCAATCTATTCCGCCTAAACGGCTGAACCGATTTTGATGAAATTTTTTGTACTTATGGTCCGACCCGGTTTCGCCCGAGTGCGTTTTGGGTCCAATTTAGAATTTAAACTATCTACGGACTCTATTCCTCCAAACTGCTGGACCGATTTTAATGAAATTTTGTGTGTGCGTTTGTGTCGGTCCGTAGATAGTTTAAATTCTAAATTGGACCCGAAACGCACTCGGGCGAAACCGGGTCGGACCATAAGTACAAAAAATTTCATCAAAATCGGTTCAGCCGTTTAGGCGGAATAGATTGACAAACGCTTGTACAGAAATATTATTTTTATATACAAAAAAATATTAAATTTTCAATCAAAATTGTTTTGGTAATTTCCTTTTGACAGATCTTCAGAACAAAAAAAGAGCAGATTTTTTTTTTGTTTTCAAAATATTTCCAAAATTAAATTTAGAAAAAAAATTTGTCGGAGACACATTTTTTTTCTAAATTTAATTTTAGAAATATTTTGAAAACAAAAAAAAAATCTGCTCTTTTTTTGTTCTGAAGATCTGTCAAAAGGAAATTACCAAAACAATTTTGATTGAAAATTTAATATTTTTTTGTATATAAAAATAATATTTCTGTACAAGCGTTTGTCAATCTATTCCGCCTAAACGGCTGAACCGATTTTGATGAAATTTTTTGTACTTATGGTCCGACCCGGTTTCGCCCGTCATCTTACCAAAGGGGAAGGGGGGGGGGGGTCGAACAATCGCCAAAATCGACTCACGTAATTAATGAATGTCCCCTTATGATGCATTTCCAAAATGGTCCGTAAGATCATTTGGGTTGACCACCCCTGATCTAAACTGTTTTACAGATAATAATATGTCATATTTATTATTGTTGTTTCTTCTGGTGCACCACTATGTATTTTATGAACATGGCTGTACTGTTAAGTTTTTATACTGTGTAAATTCTGTGGCTTGGTCGCAAAAGTGCCTAACTACAAAAACGTAGTTTTAAGGTAATTGGAGTTGAAGTTATTTTTTTCAAACTATTGTAAATCAGCGAAATTCTGTCCAAAATGTCTGATAATTGTAATACTGCTTTTTTAGCGCATATTTTTTGATTTTTTGTAAAAAAAAATAAAATTCTTAAAAAATCCAGAAGTTTTTGTCACATAGGCCCCAGAAAATGTATATGGTGTTACATAGGCCTATGCAATAGGGCACTAAAACTAGCATATAGGCCCCAAATAATGTACTTTGGCCCTTTCTTTAAATGTAGTTGCACTTAAGCCCTTTTATAAGAGGTACTTTGTATAAAAAGTAAGCGATTTTCACCTACCCTTTTTTAGATATTTGAAAATTAATAATAGTATATGATAAAATATTATTAAATAAGACAATACCGCTTAGAAAACACATATTGAGAAATTCATGGTTGTAGTTAAAATGTAAAACACTTCTACAAAAATATTGGTTTTATTCGAATAAGAATTAAAAATACAAAAATAAACAATAGTATTTATTGTAACACGAAAACCGTGCAGATGAAAATAAAATTCTTAGGACATCGTGATGACAAAATAAGTATAATTAATCTATAATTTCCAATATTAATTCTGTAGGACAAACATCGTCGTCATTTTTTGATTCATCACTCTTCAAATTTGAATAAAATAATCTGCTTTTTGGATGTATAAATGGTAATAAGCTTAAGATATCTTCCAGTTTTTTTCTTTTTGTTTCGATTCCATAACCAATGTGACACTTAGGTCTTCTTACAAAATGTACAAATCTATTTAAAAAAGGCCTATGTTAACATAGGCCACCGACAATTACCGTCACATTTTACTAAGTCGCAGTTAGCACTTTCTTGATATAAAATTATTATTACGAAAAGGGCCTAAGAGTAAATAGGCCCAATATTTAAGGGCTTATATGTCACTTAGGTTGTTTTTAAATATAGAAAAAAATTTATAATAACACTTAGGCCCCAATATGAAGGGCCTAAAGTGAATATAAGCCTTTATTTCATTGATGTAGTCTCAGTTAGGATCTTTTTACATTTTTTATCTCGGTAAGCGTTAAAGATAATGAGATAGAACCTTTTTCATTGAAAAGAGCATGTCGACATTAGTAAGATAGGACCAATAAATCAAAAATGAAAAAAATGCACTTAGGCCCTTTTTCGATCAAGCCACAGAATTGTACTTGGTTATTTACGTATATTTAGGTTTTGATGAATCATGAATGTGTTCCTAGTTTCAGTTAAGTCAAGTCCGTCGTCATTCATACGTGATTCTTTATTTTGTTCAATTAAAACGTTCTCTAATAATAATAATAATAAAGTAATATTACTATTTTACGTTTCTTTATAACAAAACTACGTTAACTATATCAGTTTCAAGTTACTGAAACAGTAACTGTTCGGGTGCTTGCAACCATTTGAAAATACATTTTTGCAAGGACTATCAGGGCGCTAAATGCTCCCGGTCAATTTGTAATTTAGTTCATGTCACGAAAGGAGAGGAACTAATATATCTACAAACAGAAAAGTGTACGTGTGTATGACCTATCATATGAACAAAACTTGTCCGCACAATAATTGTTCAAAATTACATTATTGCGCACAGTTAAACAAAATTAAGTGTCCAGTGTGTCTGGAAGAGATACCTCATTCCAAACTTCGCTCGGGTGTTTGTTGGAACCGACAGTGACTGTCGATAGAATTTCACTGTGCTGTCCTGTTTGCCGAACAGAAGGCGATATAATAGAACAATTATAAAAGTAAGTGTTTAACATAATATATGTACGTTATAGAACTACAGTACACTTTTAATTTACTGTTTTGTTTTCTTTTTCAGCCGTCGTTACTCTTGCTCGTTGAAAAGGCCATACTTTCATTACATAAAACAAATACAAAATGTATTACCTACATGGTTCAATTTTGAGACCATAATCCATATTATATGTGCAAAGAAAAAGACGTGCGCATAGAAAATGGAAATATTTGTATCGTTAAATACCGTGGCGGTACACGAACAAGTGACGAAATAAACATGATTGATCCCGAAAAGAAAAAAAATGTCAACAAACATACGTCAGAATCATCTAATAATGCCGACGATTCAAATGCAAAACTTGACAATATATTTATTTCGAATGACGATGGGACAGACATTTATATTAACGATTCGCTTCCTAACATATCGTATGGTGTCGACGAAAACGAGTCTATCAACTGCAATACCGAAGTATACGCCAATGTCACCGAAAACAGATCGGACAGATTACAAGACACGAGCGCACTTGATTTACCGGATGATAAAAACCCTTCCGCTTCGAGTGACAGCGATTCACTGGATTTGGGTAAATTCTCAAAACCTTTTCTAAATAAACGAAACACGGTTCTATATTCTACAACTGCGAATTTTTATTGTTTTTAGAATTACATTTCAGGTCCCAAATTACTAGGATGTGGTCTACTCCGAAAAAAAAAATACTTCTTCCTGCTATTAAATGTGAAACAGTTGTAAAATCGACTACTGACTTACGAAAACGAACAGCAGATCGTGTTGACGATGAATAGGAGTTACCGGTCGATGAAAACGTTTCGGCTTCCAGTGACTCAGAACTGGGTAAATTTTCAAAAGCTTTTCTAAACAAACGAAACAAACCGATTTAATATTTTTGTATCTGTTTGATTTTCATATCTTATTGTTCACTGAAATTTTCTATTGTTTTTAGAACTAGATCTCAAACCGCAAATTATTAGAACTTGGAGTGCTCCAGAGAAATTTGCGGCGAGAAAATACTTGTCTGGTTATATTCGAAATCGAAAAATCCTCCCTTTAAATGAATGCGAAATGATTGTCAAATCTGATAATAACTTACAAAAATGAACTGCAATGCAGCTTCGTTTATGGATAAATAATGAAATCAACAAACACAAATCGAAAGGTACGTACAGTATGCTTTTCATTGTAAACACTTGTTCGTGGACCCTGTGCTCATTCCCATCGGAACGTGAAACCTTCTTACCTTTTCATTGAGCATTTGGTCCTCGGTAAATTAAGTTTTGGCTGCAGTGAAACTATGCTAAATGAAATCTCACTAAGTTAAAAACTACCATAACTTTTTATAATATTATAACTTTTAAATAGTATATTCTTAATATTTTTTCTCTCCAGATAAGACTCGCAACACATGGTCTACACCAGAAAGGACAGTTGCGCGAAAACTTTTTGATACTGAGATAGCTACAGGAAAGGTTCCGAATTCGCAGAAATGCTTCGACACGATAACAAAGCATAGTGAATTGAAAAAACGAACTGTCGCTCATGTAAAATCCTGGGTACAAGCCGAATCGAAACGACAGAGAAAATCAGCAGTATCTCATCAGCAAAATTAATAGTCGATGCCGAGTTCAGTGTCTCGGCCGAGTACTCGTATGTAAATAAACCGTAAGCCTTGTTTACTCGTGTAAACAAGGCTTACGGTTTATTTACATATTTCGTCAACAATTGCATGTACAATATTTTAATACGTGTTTTTTTTAAATATGTTAAGACTGAAATAAGAAATACCTATTTTTGTTTTATCATTTCGTTAATAAATTTGTTTATTTCTGTTATCAAATATTAGATTTCGTTGTTAATTAGTCATAATACGCATTCCGCAATGTAGATGCTACGTCCAAATAAATAATAAATAAAAATGTATGAAAAAATTAAAGATATATTCTGTTGTCTAGTTTTTTATTAAAAAAAGCAAATATATCAATTTTACATTAAAACAAACAGAGTAATTTACAGAATCGTTGTTGGTTTCGGGCCCTATATTTGCAGACATTGTTGAACATCCATTGTTGGATAGTACTTGAATAACCTGTGAATATGAGAACATAATTTTAATACAATACTCTCAATTATCACTGATCTATTAATACTTATTACTAAGATCGTTTCGAGTTAATTTTTTCGATGAAATTATTCGAATGGAAAGGTATTTCCATCGATATGAAAATTTTCCAATGTCAATAGATGAAAATGTTTTGCATCGTCAGTACGGACGTTTTAACGCTTGTCGACGAATCTCATGTAAATCTAATATTCGACATGGGTTTGATATGTTGTTAGAGTGAAAAGATTCAGTTTACATGATATCGGTAGCCTTGGCGATAATTTGACAAAGTAACTAGTACCGTTTAAAAAGAATTGACATAACAACGCTTTGATTATCTGGAAATAAACACTTATAAAAATAAATATTTACCTTTATTTAATGTTGTTCAAATGTTCCTTGTATATAAAAAGATCAAATTTGCGGGCAGTTTCTATAAGATGTATTACGTTCATAAACGTATCAGAATATTCAAATGTATATTTGAGTTGTCGCGTAATTTTCGTCTTTCTACGTTAATAAATGACTGAAAATAATTAAATTTATTTTTTGTGTAAATTATATTAATAATTCACTTTTTTATAGAATTATATGAATTTTACTTACATTTATTCTTGACTACTTACTTCCCTTTTCTTTATGTGTGAAACCTAACCATACTTCATTTAGAAATTTTTACGGTTTTTGACAGTAAAAAATATTATTTTATTATGAAATACCCCATACTCCAATAGATTCCTGCAAAGGTTGCATACTTTTTGTCATAAAAAACCGCTGAAATAATACTCGCAGTGACCTCTCATTTCACAAAATGGTTCTATGTAGTTTTAATTTTTATCAATAGACGTCTCAGGGTGAAGCTCCCAAAGTTGACAATCAAACGATTTTGTTCATTGGGTGCCGCTCCCTTAAGACGGCAAAAGAGCCCAAACGATATATTAAATGATTATCCGAGCTCCCAAACTGTATGCCACACATACTTATATATATATATATATAAACATTTTCAAAAATGGTGCCAAAGTGTTTAGGAGGTTATGAAACGTCGAGAAATTTTGGTCCGACCCCTAGGTCCCGCCATCCGACCAACGCCAATAGTGTATGTTGCCTTATGGCAAATACACTAAAAATGAAAATATAAGCCAGTTTGCATTGTGACCGCAGAAGTTATGGGTATGCGATAGGCGGGACGGGGGTTCCCAGTGACAGATATACCACTGGTTGTATCTGTTCTCCTCCTACGAAATGGCTGCGTTTCGCGAACGACACGGTGATTTATTGTGACGACTATGTAAGTTTATTTACGGGTTGCATTTTACAAGTGCGTTTTACCGACTCAATCTAATTTATCTAATTTATTGCCAACACTCGGAATATACGCTTTTGTTGGAAAACAATCTCAGCTATAAATACTCATTTTACCAACGACGACGGCATCGTGCGGTATTCGAAAATATATCGAGAATTATACGAAAAATATGTAAAATGAATTGAACGAAAAGGAAATATTAAAGTATAGTGCTTTTCTTTTGCTAGAAGAATTTTTAGTGATTTTGTCACCTGGCACATACACTATTGGCGTCTGTCGAATGGCGGGACCTAGTGGATGAGACCAAAATTTCTCGACGTTCTAAGAAACTGAATGCTATATATACTCGTATATATAAACATTTTCAAAAATGGTACCAAGTTGCTTAGAATGATGTGAAACGTCGAGAAGTTTTGGTCCGACCCCTAGGTCCCGCCATCCAACCAACGCCAATAGTGTATGTGCCATATTATAGCAAATACACTAATTAAATACTTCAAAATTTTTATTCATATGTTTGGAATACCGAATCTACATTTTTGCATTTGACTGAAGAATTTTGAAAAATAGTTGAATTAGCTGACTCGTTTATAAATCGGGACATGTGGCAACACTTACGTAATTCTTTTGTGACTAAATTTTGTAAAAAAAATAAATAAAAAATGGTATTCTATAAAATTATACGTATGTCTCAAAATACAGAAGACGGCAGCCTGACACAGATATTGTAGACGCTTGTTAACTAAGATAATTAGTGTCCATATAAGCCATGAACACCGTTTCGTTATTTTAAAACCAGGATGATCAAAAATCTAATAAAAATAGATAAACCGCTTTTCCACATACTGTTAAAAAAGCAAGCTTTTTTATCGAAAAAATATTTTTTTAATTAAATTAAAATAAGTAATCCGATTTCATGATTGACATTATTTATTCAAACCAAGCGTAAATAAACAAATAAAACAGTTCAACCCTACCATAAAATCAGAGAAGAATATTTAGACAATCGACCGTGAAAATCTGGACAAGAGTTGAACAGAATCCGGACAGATCAATAGCATAATAAAAGTGTTTGAAAAAAAAAAACGAACAACGGAATCTGTATATCTACAGGGTTCTATAGAAACATTAATGACCTCAAATAACATTTCAAATTTGAACTTCAGTTACCGTAAACCGGGGCTACTTTGTGATACCAGGTCTTAAGCAACAAAATCTGAATCCGGGTACAATAACATCAACCAAACATATTTTTTTGGGAAGTTACTATTTGTAGAAGGGTCTATGGGGCCATTTATGAAGAGAATGCAGTATCTAAGTACGATTGCAAGTCTATGTGTACTGGGCGTCATTTATGATTAAAAAACAGGTGTTTTCAGTTTGTCTGTATACTTTCTAGTGTGAGATTAAAACCCCAAAAGTTTTTTAAAAATCAACTAAGTACAAGTTGTCTTACTGTTATTAACGACCATTTTGAACAACATAGTTAAATTTTAGAATTTTTAATTTCAATGTAGTTATTAGTTTAATTAAAAATCAAAGATTTTTAAGGGTTACTTTGTGACATTAAAAAACCTGTCAAAAGTAACCCTTGCAATGTTAAGCAGATAAAATTCTATCAGCAATTATTTTATTGGGATTTTAACTGTTTTACAACTGAGTCTGCAGAAGGAGGTCTTGAACACACAATCGTTGACAGTAGAATGATTTTATATTCCGCTAATGAATTTTATGATGTATTTTTCGGATAATAAAATTTATTCTATTCTATGGAGAGATATTTTAATAGCAATTTCGGTTTTTAAATTTAAGTTTTGACATAACTAATAAAATGAAAAGGTTATTAATTTACTAATGACAAATTTACCTAGCGAAATAAATAATTTAAAATTGAAGATGTTCTCAATGGCATAAAGCATTTTTCATTTTATTAGAAAACAAAAAAAAAGCATAAAAACAAATTATTGGTGCCAGGTATAAAGGATTTAAGTCGAAAAATCTAGTTTTTTGCCGTTAATACAGAATGAAACAGAACCCGTAACATATGAAATTAAACCTTTGTCGACAGAGTCCCTTGTATCTGACACCACCAAAATATCAAAAATTAAACAACACTTATGAAATCCAATTGTTTGTATGTATTTCTAATAAGCATTATATACAGTATACTTATTTGTGAAATCTTATATGCATATACATATTTACATCTTTATATGTCAAAAACAAAGTCAAATATAATATAACTTATATCTAAAATCTAATACACTTAAGTCTATTGATGGCTCCTTTCTTTCGTCCGACGGGACGGACTGGCGGTGCAAGACGTCTTTTGATCTCCTCTTCAGAGATTATTATCGGAGCAGCTTGCGTTGGCATACTGCAGACGCGCCCTTGTGAACCGGAAGTCGATTGTCCTCCTGGCTTTAGTGATGATGAACTTGCCAATTTGGTCCTTGTATCCGGTTTAACCGTCGGCAAGCGTTCCACAAGTGAAGAAGGAACTACTTTAGGCGTAGGTCTTGCTTTGAATGCTGTTCTTGACGATGCTAAATGTGACAGATCGGCCCTTGTTGATCTGCCTCCAGGTCTTGGCGAGTTGAACATATTTCTCGGCGACGGTAAAAGTGCCAAATCGATCGGTACAGGCGTAGATGTTGCTTTGGACGCTGCTATCTTTCCGTATTTCAGCGAGAGATCCAATGTCGAATCAAGCAGTTTGGAATCATCCAAACAAGTCGTGTACAATTGACTGTGATCCAAATTGGCTTCATCGACTTCCGCAATCGAGAACAAGTTGTTGCGTTGAAGAATCCTCTTCCATCTTCTTGACAGCACCTTCTGGTATTTTCTTGGCGTCGGCGGCAGTCTCCTCTTTAGAATCCGTTTTACTCTGGGCTTCACATGGCGACGTGGTGTGCTGACGATGCTCGAATGTTTCCTTGAATCCATTGTAGAAATCGTGTAGAGAACCTGCGTCTTGTAGAAGGAGCTCTTGACCACACAACGATTGGAAATAGAATGTTTAGTAATGGCTAGCTCGGCCCCTTTTATACAGATTTCCTACTGCAAAACTTACTGGACCGTAAACACACAACCTTTCAATTTTCACGCTTCATTAGTTACCTGTTTACCTGTTAATGAAGCGTGAAAATTCAAAGGCTGTGTGTTTATGGTCCAGTAAGTTTTGCAGTTCAGGTATAAAAGTCGTTTTAAGTTTCTTACTTGTGCTTCAGGTATAAAAGGGACCGAATGAACATTCACAGGTAGTATATTTACAGTTCAGTAAGTTTTTCAGAAGGTTCTTACATGTATAAAAGGGCCAGAACCAGTCATGAAAAATCATTCTATTTCCAACCGCTGTGTGGTCAAGAGCTCCTTCTGCAAGACTCAAGTCCTCTACACGATTTCTACAATGGATTCAAGGAAATATTCGAGCATCGGAAGCACACCACGTCGCCATGTGAAGCCAAGAGTAAAACGTATTCTAAAGAGGAGACTGCCGCCGACGCCAAGAAAATATCAGAAGATGTTGTCAAGAAAATGGAAGACGATACTTCAACTCAACAATTTGTCCTCGATTGCCGAAGTCGATGAAGCCAATTTGGATAACAGTCAACTGTACACTACTTGTTTGGAAGATTCCAAACTGCTTGATACGACATTGGATCTCTCACTGAATTATGAAAACATAGCAGCGTCCAAAGCAACATCCACGCCTGAACCCATCGATTTGGCACTTACACCGTCGCCGAGAAATATGTTCAACTCGCCAAGACCTGGAGGCAGATCAACAAGGGCCGATCTGGCACGTTTAGCGGTGTTACGAACAACGTTCAAAGCAAAAGCTACGCCTAAAGTAGTTCCTTCTTCACTTGTGGAACGGTTGCCGACGGATACAAGGACCAAATTGGCAAGTTCATCATCGCTAAAGTCAGGAGGACAATCGACTTCTGGTTCACAAGGGCGCGTCTGCAGTATGCCAACGCAAGCTGCTCCGATAATAATCTCTGAAGAGGAGATCAAAAGACGTCTTGCACCGCCAGTCCGTCCCGTCGGGCAAAAGAAAGGACCCATCAATAGACTCAAGTGTATTAGATTTTAGATATAAGCTATATTGTATATGACTTTGCTTTTGACAAATAAAAATGCAATTATTTCGAAGTTATAAATATGTATGTATATCATTATATTTTAGAAATATGTTTATACTAGAAATACAAGAAATATTATATTATTATTTTTGTTTTATTTTTATATTGAGAAATATTTATTCTGTTATTATTAACGAAAAGTAATAATAAATACAGGAAAATATAGTTTTGCTTACCAATTTTGTACATTTAACAATATGGCCGCACAACATTGAAGAAAATTATCAAAAAATTATTCACATTTATTGTACGTTTTCGGTCAATCACTTTGTCAAAGTCAACCATCACTTTAAATTTTCTGGTATCGGGTATAATCTAAATTGTAACGTCTTAAAAACTAGGTTTTTCTCCTTATGTCGTTTTATTATACATTGAAGCTCAGCTTCAATGTATATTATTTATACCTGACATCAATTAATTTACATTTACACATAAAATACAACTATTTTATTACCAAAAAATAGACATAAAGAAATACAATTAATACAAAAAAATTAAACTGAAAAGCAAAAAATAATGAACCTTTTTTAATTAACCTTAATAACTAAGCTCTTAAACTAATGTAAGTATACGTAAGTATATATTTTTGTAATTATTTTGAGTTTTCAATTAACCTTAATAAATGAGTTTTGCTTTTCAGTTTTTTCGGAGGTTTAATTTTTTTGTTAAAAAGTGTTTATTTTATAATTTTTTGTAGCTATAACCTACTAATTACTACATCCTTAATTTTTGTTTACTTTTATGTAATACACAACTCAGCATTAAAAATCTGTGAGTGGACAATCAATCATCCCCTGTTTTCCTACCATTAGGGTTGGATTTTTTTTTCCAAATTTATATGGGACCATCTTCGGAGTACACCATTTCCAATAAAAAAGAATTATCAAAATCGGACAACTCCGTAAAAAAAAATATACGCGTCGACTGAGAACCTCCTCCGTTTTTTTTCGTCGGTTAAAAAGTACCGATTCTTGTACACGAAAACACGAACTGAGATACTTAACATGCTGACATTGAAAAAAAAGCAAAGGTTAGTATTTTTAACGTTACGTAATTATTATACTGTAATACCTATTCTTTACAAATGTTTACACAATACCGTCAGTTTTTATAGCTTCATCGATCATAGAATGATTTCTAGTGGTCAAATTATTCTTATTTTTACCGATCCTAACGTAAACAGATAACTAATGAAGCGTGAAAATTCAGAGGCTGTGTGTTTATGGTCTAGTAAGTTTTGAACTTCAGGTATAAAAGTCGTTTTAAGTTCAGGTATAAAAGTTACTTACATAAAAAGGCCACAACTAGTCATGAACAATCATTCTATTTCCAACCGCTGTGTGGTCAAGAGCTCCTATACTGCAAGACGCAAGTTCTCTTCACGGTTTCTACAATGGATTCAAGGAAAGATTTGAGCATCAGAAGCACACCACGTCGCCATGTGAAGCCCAGAGTAAAACGTATTCTAAAGAGGAGACTGCCGCCGACGCCAAGAAAATATCAGAAGATGTCAAGAAAATGGAAGACGATACTTCAACTAAACAATTTGTTCTCGATTGCCGAAGTCGATGAAGTCAATTTGGATCACAGTCAACTGTACACTACTTGTTTGGAAGATTCCAAACTGCTTGATACGACATTGGATCTCTCACTGAATTATGAAAACATAGCAGCGTCCAAAGCAACATCCACGCCCGAACCGATCGATTTGGCACTTACACCGTCGCCGAGAAATATGTTCAACTCACCAAGACCTGGAGGCAGATCAACAAGGGCCGATCTGGCACGTTTAGCGTTGTTACGAACAACGTTCAAAGCAAAACCTACGCCTAAAGTAGTTCCTCCTTCACTTATGGAACGCTTGCCGACGGTTAAACCGGATACAAGGACCAAATTGGCAAGTTCATCATCGCTAAAGTCAGGAGGACAATCGACTTCCGGTTCACAAGGGCGCGTCTGCAGTATGCCAACGCAAGCTGCTCCGATAATAATCTCTGAAGAGGAGATCAAAAGACGTCTTGCACCGCCAGTCCGTCCCGTCGGACAAAAGAAAGGACCCATCAATAGACTCAAGTGTATGCGATTTTAGTTATAAGCTATATTGTATATGACTTTGTTTTTGTCAAATAAAGATGTAAATATTTTTGTAAATATGTCTGTATATAAGATTTCTCAAATATATATACTGTATATAATGTGTATTAAAAATATAAACTATTAGATTTCATAAGTGTTGTTTAATTTTTGATATTTTTGTGGTGACTCCATCAGTCGGCACTGGTTAAATTTTCATATTTTACGAATTCTGTTTCATTCTGTATTAACGGCAAAAAACTAGATTTTTATCCTTTATACCTGGCAACAAAAATTTGTTTTTATGCTTTTTTTTGTTTTTTAATAAAATTAAAAATGCTTCATGCCATTGAGAACATCTTCAACTTAAAATTATTTATTTAGCTATATTTAGGTATATTTGTCATTAATAAATTAATAACCTTTTCATTTTATTAGTTATCATAAAATTCATTAGCGGAATATAAACAAGCTTTAATTAATAATGACTTAAGGACTCTTTTAAATTTAGACAATGGTAATATCTTTATAAAAATAAAAATATTAAGAGCACTGTGGTTGGAACAAATAAAAATAAAATAATAGTACTTCTTACCACATCAGATTTATTAAATGGATGTACGTTTCGAGAGCTAAGCTCCCATCTTCAGCAAAACTGATGCTGAAGATGGAAGCTTAGCTCTCGAAATGTATATCCATTGAATAAATCTGTTGTGGTAAGAAGTACTATTCTTTTATTTTTATATGTAATATCTTTAGGTCAGTGGGCAGTCTGAATGGAAATTGTGTCTTAGCTAATTAAAAATAGCTGCGTTATGTCAGTCGTGGATTTTAATTTAGCGGGAAAATCCCGCTGTTTTATCTGTAGAATATTTCCAAGAAATTCAACTATTAGAACAAAATTGGACCTGTTATACGACATATCTCTGGTGACAGGTATAAAGGTCTTTAGTCGAAAATTGTCAACTTAAACTTTTTTTGTGACTATCGAAACAGAAATTATGTCACTGTCATTAACTACCTGCATTTATTTGCTTGTTTATTTTATTCTCACATCGGTGGCAACAGATCTAAAATGCCACGGACATATAAAAAGAAGCTTGGTAGTAGGAATTACAAAAATTACACTAATGAAAAAATGCTCTCAAAGATATAAGCCAAATTGGCTCTCCCTACGTGTTGCTTCAGAAAAATAGGGCATACATATTTTTGTTGGCGTTATTAAGAGGGTTACTTTATGTCAGCAGGCTACTCAATAGTATTTTCATAGTTGAAAATGGCTGTCACAAAGTAACCCCAACATACGGGGTTACTTTGTAACACTTTTTTTAATTAATATCTCTTTTTCTATACATAATATTGCAACCTACCACTGTGCATTCAAAAGAGGAAGGTTCAAGCTTCATATTCATGTAAAATTTATTGTATTCAGGGTAATAACAAATTCAATTTAAGCAAAAAAAAAAGCATAAATAATTGTCAAAAGTAGCCCCCATTTACCGGTATTCTAACGCGGAAGAACCAGAATCTGAGATTATCTCAGACCTGATTTTTCGATCTAATTACCACACGACTAGGTCCTTACGAAAGGTGGAATTAAGACGGTAGCAGAGCGTAGAAACTTTACTTCAAAAAAAATATTTTTGACGTAAAACTTCTTTAGGCGTAATATGCGGGGTAACTCAAATCTTTTCAATCGGAAGTAACGTTCAGTTTATGCAAAGGAGTATCGATATATTGGTAAGTAGCGTTTTCGCGTTCCCGGCTCTTTTTGATTCCCGGGAATCGGGAATGACCATTTTATATTCCCGGGTACTCGGGAATCACTTATTTACAAATAAAACTCTAGTTTATAAGTATTATGTTCTATTTTTTATTATTAAAAGATTAAGGAAAAACAAAAATATACTTTTTCATTACAAAATAATCAATAATGACTGCTAGTCTAATAAAAAATTGTACATTGTGGAACTCTCACTAGTCACTACTGAGATCATTATAAATCTAATTACAGTTGTACATTTTCCAGTGTGCGTTTAAACTAAATAAAAAGGAACTATCACCGACACTGTGTGCAAAAAATGTCAAATTTAAGTCTTGTGAAATTATTATTTGATAACATTATAATTTACGACTTTACGAGGTCTTGTTGCCGGAGAAAAAAGCCTTCAAGAATACCATTGCGTTTAAAGAGCGATCGGACAGCCGGTTTCTTGCTTTAGTCGCAAAACTTCCAGCAATAGAAAAATATCTGATAGAACTTTTTTTAAAAACTAGTAGAGACGATGAAAGACAGTACAGTTCGCATCGTCAGTCAGAAGTCAGAACCTTACTTAAGGCGCAACAAAGGTTTCGGATAACACATACATGCTGTGTAGTAGTGTACGCGCTACTGATTCAACGAAATAAAGAATTACAATGTATTATTTGAATCTCCATATTATTTGAGCTTAAACTTTGCTGAGGTTTCGAATGTCTTCAACAGAAAGTTATTAATTTTAAATGGTTCCCGTTTACCCGGGAATTTCGTAAAATTATTCCCGGGCATGAAACCGCTTTCATTCCCGGGAATTCCCGACCCGGGACCGAAAACCCTATTGGTAAGTTATAAATTTTATAACGTGGGAATAATTTTAATCCACTGCAAATATGAATTTGTACTACAATGAGACTCAGATGATTCTCAGAATAGCATTAAAAAAAATCATATAAAAGCCGTATTTAGTGCGAGTAGTGCTGTAGTAATCGGAAAACCGTTGTTTGGAATTCGGAATCAATATTTTCGAATAGTTTGACTTCAGAAATAAATAATATTGCTTTTCAGATCACCTGTGTAAAATTGTAGCTAAAATATCTTGGCTAAGTGTTGAGAGCAAACTTTCAATTGAGAATCAAAACTGCGGTAGCCGTACGACCAATGCTACCAACAGTAATGTCGAAAACTAGAAACCGGAGTTACTGCAGCGAATGTAACGCGAATAGTTACACAATGCTATTGTCAATAGCCCCACACTCCGGGTTGCGTGAATGTACTTCGATTTGCGAAGTTATGGAATCTCGGACTAGTCTTGGGAATAATTGAATGATTCATACGAAATTATTCTTTCAGTTGAATACTAATATGCGTGAATGAATAAATGTTTCGACTATTCACAGCCACCGATTGTCTTTAGCAGACGGTCTAAAAACAGGTATACTAAATGCACCGGTCTGAGTACATTTATAATATTGTAGCACGCTCTCAATTGTTACGCCACTGGAAATGACATAGGCTTCTCGAACAAACTGACAGAAGTTTCTGGAATGATCGGAAGTGAAATGTACGCGCCTATAAATACAGCGCATGTGTGGCGCGACAGGCATTCAGTCAGTTGCTTCAGAATTCGTAAAATATGAGATTTAATCATTGGCGACCGAGTCGCTTGTATCTGACACCACAAAAATATCAAAAATTAAACAAAACTAATGAAATTCAATTGTTTGTATTTCTAATACACATTATATACAGTATACATATTTGTGAAATCTTATATACTTACATATTTACAAAAATATTTACATCTTTATTTGTCAAAAACAAAGTCAAATACAATATAACTTATATCTAAAATCTAATACATTTAAGTCTATTGATGGGTCCTTTCTTTTGTCCGACGGGACGGACTGGCGGTGCAAGACGTCTTTTGATCTCCTCTTCAGAGATTATTATCGGAGCAGCTTGCGTTGGCATACTGCAGACGCGCCCTTGTAATCCGGAAGTTGATTGTCCTCCTGGCTTTAGCAATGATGAACTTGCCGAGTTGGTCCTTGTATCCAGTTTAACCGTCGGCAACCGTTCTACAAGTGAAGAAGGAACTACTTTAGGCGTAGTCTTTGCTTTGAACGTTGTTCTTGACAATGCTAAACGTGCCAGATCGGCCCTTGTTGATCTGCCTCCAGGTCTTGGCGAGTTGAACAT
Source organism: Venustoraphidia nigricollis (assembly GCA_034508555.1). Taxonomy (NCBI): domain Eukaryota; kingdom Metazoa; phylum Arthropoda; class Insecta; order Raphidioptera; family Raphidiidae; genus Venustoraphidia; species Venustoraphidia nigricollis. The sequence goes on from JAVRKA010000030.1 coordinate 2,676,537, forward strand.
ATTTCTCGGCGACGGTTTCATTTCCAAATCGATAGGTTCAGGCGTAGATGTTGCTTTGAACGCTGCTATCTTTCCATATTTCAGCGAGAGATCCAATGTAGTATCAAGCAGTTTGGAATCATCCAAACAAGTCGTGTACAGTTGGCTGTGTTCCAAATTGGCTTCATCGACTTCGGCAATCGAGAACAAGTTGTTGCGTTGAAGAATCCTCTTCCATCTTCTTGACAGCACCTTCTGGTATTTTCTTGGTGTCGGCGGCAGTCTCCTCTTTAGAATCCGTTTTACTCTGGGCTTCACATGGCGACGTGGTGTACTGCCGATGCTCGAATGTTTCCTTGAATCCATTGTAGAAATCGTGTAGAGAACTTGCGTCTTGCAGAAGGAGGTCTTGACCACACAACGGTAGAAAATAGAATGATTAGTAATGGCTAGCTCTTCCACTTTTATACAGGTCTCTTTCTGCAAAACTTACTGGACCGTAAACACACAAATTTTGAATTATCACGCTTCATTAGTTACCTGTTTACCTGTTTACGTTCAATAAAATTAATTTGACCATTAGAAATCATTCTACTCTCAACAACTGTGTGTTCAAGACCTCCTTCTGCAAGGAGAGAATGTAGATTATAGACGCTCAACAGATGAGGTCATCGGCGTCTAAATAATAAGTATAAATCAACACAAAAATAAAACAAAACAGTAAAAATACAAAAATTAAGAGTTTAAAAAAACTAAAACATACGCTTTTATGAACTAAAAAATGTCAAATAATTTGACAATAAAATTACCTTTACTGTAAAAATCGTGGAGTGTTTAATATCGGTAATAAATTTTTCATTTACTAGCTAATTGTAAACGTAGAGCTATTATGAAAACTTAAGTAGATTGCGCCACGCGCTTTTTAGAGTAAAGCTAATTTTGTTGTCAAATTATTTTGCATTTTTTAGTTCATAAAAGCGTGTTGTTTTAGTTTTTTAAGCTCCAATTGTTTATATGTGTGCTTTGTTTCTATGATACTTTCCTTGTCTAAGTTATGCTCTGAACACAAATACGTATTTGCATGTTTTGCTTCGTGACGCTCGATCGTTTTTTCGCAGTTCATAATCAATTTCAAGGCGTGCGTTCAGAAGCATAACTTCAAAAGAGATTGAGTATTAAACAAGCTTAAAGAATTTTCATACTTTATTCCAAAGGAGAGGGGATAGCTGTTCTACCCCCACCTCGCGTACGCCTATGAATCCCGGTCCATATCCCGTGTTATTGTTCGTCCCTTGCATTTTGTCAATCGAACCGTATATATATGTATAGAATCGAACGGTCCAACAACGATTCATGGCTTTTATTTGGATACGCATTAGTTTGTTTGCGATCGACGCGGTAAATGGTGTGGGGGAAGTTATATGATTGTGTTTGCAACTCGGACACTATACAGTCCACTGACCATCTCTATACTATCTGCACTATACGCACATATAATATACAGGGTGACAAAAGAAATTAACACTCCCGAGAACTTGAAAATAGTCGAAGCAATGTTTATATTTCGTTTACATGACTCCTCAAGAGTGATGAGCGATATATCACATAGGTACCTGTGATTCATTCACTGGTATTAGAAAATTACAGGTTGCTACTGCTACTCGTTGATACAAATATTTGTGATTGCTACTTTACAATATTAATATGGAAAAATTTTCTTGGGAACAATAGACCAAATGCAGTGTATATATTTAATACATTTTATTTGCCAACGTTTCGACTTGGATCCAGTCTTTTTCAAGGCGCTGCAACATATTAATAGATTTAATTTATAAAACCATGCATTTTTTCTGTAATTAACTTACATACCTAAAATATTATTTTTTCACACTAAAGTCTGTCAACATAAACATATGTAACATACAAATCTAATAAGGTATTATTTTATTATAGAAAGATAATTTATTTTATTTTCTTGAGCACATGTCACTTTTTTAAAAACACAATTTTTATTTCTTTTCGTGTCGTTTCGTTGAGTCTAATCCTATCTAATTTCCCTCTATTTTTATCTTAACACTTTATTGTTTTGTTGTTCCACTATTATTACAATATTACTACTACTATTACAATATTAAGGCTGTCGGAACGCTCTGAATTTAAACCAAAAATAGAGCTTCGGCTGTCAACTGATTGTAAACTTATTCGTCAACATTCTGCAAAAATTCTCTCTCTATAAGGAAGATAAAGGACAAATCTAGGTTTCTAATGGACTACTTTTGTAATTTATGTACGATTTACTAGAAAAAAGTTGACATTAATTGTGCTAAAAAAACACACGTTTTCAATGTCACACTATGACCTTATTCGTACTTATTTCACAAAACTGTTCCATCACAAACTTAAAGTGACTCTTCCTTTATCGGAAAACTTTTTTAAATTTTCAAAATATTTCCAAAAATTAGACTAATCAATTGACAGCGGCATTCTTGCAATAATATTTTTTAGCCTCGTAGTTGCCACCAGCCAAAAATTGAAACGTCCGGATGATTTGAGTGAGACAGAGCTAAAGAAGGTCACACCCACAATATGCCTTTTGCCTACCTCGCCCCTTACCGCTGGGTCTCAGCACAAACAAAATTCAGAGCGTTCCGACAGCCTTAAGAGCATGATTTTAACACGATTTTATGATAGCTTCACCTGTATGTTTGTAACGTAATTCCTGAACGTGAAATTCACCCACTTCAAAACGTCAGATTAAACTGAAACTTTGCACAGTTATCAAGGATCGATAACAATACAATAATTTAATAAATTTGTCCCATTACCCTGATCAGGATCATCAGGATAAAAAAAAATAAGACAAAAATATAAAATAAATAATAGCTCAAAAAAACTACAGTGAAATTTATACCAGTTGATATCAAGCACCCAACGCTTAAAAAAAATATTTTTTACTTTTTAGTTCGGTTTGATGTTAAGGCGTGTTTTTCTAAACTGTTATTTATTTTTGAAAAAAAAAATTAACTCTAGCATAACCCAAATTTTAAGTATACGCGTTGATAAACAGTATTCTCGAGTAAAGGTTAATGGGAAATTACATGGTAAAATTTAGGTTAATATTTGATGTTATTCAAATGCATTTTTCTGTCAGCCGGTATACTTAACGGCCGTAATATAGAGTTGTTTGTATTTCTGTGATGGTGTGCACAGGCGACATGACGACAAATGGCTTACAGACAATTTACAGGACGCCACAGTTGTGCGCAGACCTGTGGATTAAATCTCAAATACCTATGTCCAAACATGTTTCGTATAATTATTATTATTCCGAATCTGATTAACGGATTTAACGATTTAGTGTTAGTTGCAACGTTGGTTATCGCGCCTTAGGCTGCACCTACATTAGATCCGAATTTCTACTGATCAGATGTCGGCCAACATCGGAAGCATAGCAAACATCAAGATCGTGAAATAATAGAAAACAAACTTTTGTAAAGACGAGCTTTTATTGCAGCGTACTAAAAAGGATAAAAATAGTTTTTAATAATACCGCAGATAATAGCGATCGTTAGCTATAATTGTTAAGAAACATTAATTAATTGTTACAATGCTATATTAGAAAAATTTATTATTTTTCAAACAACTGTTACCGTCGGGACTCAAACCCGAATCTTTTCACATGCGCGGCGGAATGAGTTATCATTTACTCTACGGTGTCATATCTCAACGGTTAATCCTTTACAATAAAGCAATTGCAAGTTGCAACGCTAGATTCACTTCATGCGAGAGCTAATATTAGCTTTGGTAACGCTAGACATGAACTTTCACAATAGTGAGAGTTAGGAATGAATCAAAGATGTAATTATTTCCATTCATTAATCTGCCTATGTCACAGAATTATTTCTATTTCGTTAGACTTCTTAAAAGGAAAGACGGTAATCTTTTTTTCGGTAAATTAACATCTTAATCAGATAGGTGAAATGTTTATATACATTTTATATTTAATAATAAGCAGATAGGAAAGGCTACGTTAAGCTACTTGAAAGGGGTTCCAGAGATGTTGTAATAGGGCCACGTATTTTTGGGCGCTGCCTAAAAATTTCGAAAAAATTTGAACGGCCTGTTTCGTAACCGGTTTAGACAACGAATGAAAGAACGAATATGTCCCAGTGTGCCGGAACGAGACGAAGTGACATATCCATTGAACCATAGAGTCTGCTGTCCGGCCTACGTATACGACCGACGGGCGACATCTACCCGACGGACCGACAGCCCGACGGTCTATTTTATAGCCGTGTTCCGTCCGGCCTGAAATAACATACATATAGAAAAAAAACTTTTCCATTTCATACTTTTAAATTAATACAAACACTATAAACTTTTCTAACAAACTGCAGTACGCTTGAACAGTAAAAACGACCCCTGAGCATTTCATATTATTATATGACCTTTTTCTATATAATATTGTAATGCAGAAGCCAGATAATAAAACGACTATATTTGTCTGTTGCCAAATTCTATATAAGTTTGATTAAATTCAGCATCCAGTTTTGCATTTTGAATAAATAATAAATTTACATAAAAAAGAAGTTATGCAAGTCAATGTCGACTAGCAATATTTTTATAGAAAACATTAATTTTATACTTTGTTAACGTCTATATTTATTTAAAAAAAATGGTCAAGTACGAGTCGGAGGGTTCCGTACCACCGTACATTATTAATTATTGAGTTTATTTTATTTTTATTATTTGTTGTTATAGCGGCCATAGACACTAAGGCGCCTGAACTAATAGCTTTTAAGAGATTGCGTCCGATGTCGCTAGGGTGCACTATTTTGACGTTTTAGAAAAAAAAAATTGTGATGTATCTACAAATTTACGGTTTTCGAATTTTTTATTTTACTTGTGCTATAGGACATTGCGTCTTGCCCAATTTCATGATTCTAGGTCAATGGGAAGTACCAGAAGCGTAGCGTGCCTTGGCGGGGCCCCGTATAAAAATTAGTTTGGGGGCCCTTCCCCCGTTGAAGTAAATGATTTAAATGGGGAAATCCCGCAGCCCGCGATCACCGATGTAGGGTATTGCCAACTTTTCAACGCACGCTTTACGCGGGAAAAAAAGAAATTGCTTTTTCTGACTTTTGTCATTTCTGAAATAAAAAAAAAATTGGGAAGATTTTATTAATTTTTTCTTACGCACGTTGGGGGCCCCCGTGGCCCGGGGGCCCCGTATAATTGATACGGCATATACGGCGGTAGCTACGCCCCTGGGAAGTACCCTATGGGTTTTGACTTCCTTGCGACTGACAAAATATGCGGCATCAACGGCCGTATGTTTTGATTGCGTCGACTTAGAAATTTGACTTTTTCATGGGTGAGTATTTGATATTAATTTCAACTAGACAGACAGATCTAGACAGACAGACAGACAACGACGTGATCCTATAAGGGTTCCTTTTTCCTTTTGAAGTACGAAGCCCTAAAAACGACTAATGACAGACAATCAAAAACATCTAATAGTTAACGACGTTTTCAGGTTCGTAAAGAAAAAATATACAATACAATAAATACATATTTATGACATAATATGTTAATTAAATTTTACACTATTGAATTCACATAATATGTCATAATCCGTATACCTATATTATTTCTCACAAATGTGTTTTTGTCGGCATGAAACGTCTCCCTTAATAATGAATCAAAATTAATGTTTCTCTCTAATGACAAAACAAGTTGATATCTTAAAATTAATAAGATATTTTGATTTTATTACAGCTGTTGGGAAATATTTATTTTAATAGAATTTTTTTGGAAACTAGCTTACAAATTTTATTTTATTCAAACTACTATTCTAGCATTTTGAATTAATTGTCGTATATTGTAACATTATTGTTAATAATACCTGTATATTTTCAAAGGTAAATATAAGAGAATCATTATTAATCTAAACATAATATTATTTACGAAAACTTGGTGGATAAAAATAAATTTTTCTGATTTAGCAGTGTAACAATTGAATATTTAACAATTAAATAGACGTTCTGCAGTTTGTAGAAAAAATAAATATTTTCATCTTATATTAAAATTTACGGAAGTTTTCGTAAATAATATTATGTTTAGATTAATAATGATTCTCTTATATTTACCTTTGAAAATATACAATAATGTTACAATATACGACAATTAATTCAAAATGCTACAATAGTAGTTTGAATAAAATAAAATTTGTAAGCTAGTTTCCAAAAAAAATTCTATTAAAATAACTTAAAATTAATGTTTTTATTAAAAAAATAGAGTTTAAAAATTTCATTACAGAAAATAACATTCGGAAAAACAAAAGTTGCTATCTGGTGACAATCTGTTTATTTTAACAGTTGTCGGTAAAAAAATAAGTGACGTAGTGGCGCTGAAGTCTCAATAGAATAGAACAAAATTTATTTCCACCCTATTATATTACATAACTGATCACTAACAGTGCGAAGTATTCGCACGGGTCCGCTAGTGTATATTTATTCTATATTTTTTCTGGCAGTTTACTTTGATCGATGATATTTTGTAGAGACCGGCGTTAAAAGGCATAAACTAGAAATCACAGGCGGCAGACATTGCTTACATCGAGCACTTAAGTAAAAGTAGTAGCATGTAGAGTAATACGTAACCTTTATGCACTTGTTTTTCATTTGCGTTGTAGCATTTTAACTACTCAGACAGTAAAGTTGGCAGTATATGTACGTACGCCAGTTGGTAAGACTGATTCCAGTAAAGTATGTATGCGGTTTTATCTAAATGGCCCTCTTGTAAAAGTTTTCGCGTTCTGCCGGCCTCTTTACGTTCAAGACTTTAGGGTTTTCTTCTCTAAAACAGTACGGTGCCAGAGAGTCGTTCTTTTTGTCTGCCTGATACCGCTAAAGTTGGTTCTCCAAAGCAGTGCTGCCACGCAGAAAATTAATTCACTATCTTTAGCAATTTTGTTACTTTTTAGAAAGACACCAGCGGACCCAGTAGGCAAACGTTGTCCTGCCACAGACCTCGTGAACAAAATATATGTCTTGAAATAAAATATTTTATTCAGTATAATTGAACTTGGAGACTGAATATTTGGGGTTGTTTTTTTATGAAATAAAATTTCGGGTGGAAAATAAAAAAAATGGTTCTAGGTCTTGACAACAACACAACATACAGTGTTCAACTATAGTCAAGAACTAAGAACTGATTTAGAGCGATATACGAACATGTAGGGGGAATCCCCTTAGCACCGGACAGCACCTAGTACCAGACAAAACACATGAAATAACGCTCATAATAACATTCGTGTAATCGAAGACGTTAAACTCAACGGTCAGATTCCCCCCGCGGCGCGGGAGGCGTCAGTTTCGCGATACACCTTACAGGTTACACATTAATCATTTTGCGCAAGAATTTGTTGCGTCGAGTAATATTCATAACGTAGTAGATTATATTTTTAAAGTGAATTTATTGTGTGTGGTGATTCTGATTCAATCATTGGTAAATACGCTTTCCATTATATATATATTATGAGCACTGTGGTTGAAACAATAACAATCAAAGAAAGCATAGTTACTTCTTACCACAACAGATTTATTCAATGAATGTACATTTCGAGAGCAAAGCTCCCATCTTCAGCTGAAAATGGGAGCTTTGCTCTCGAAATGTACATTCATTGAATAAATCTGTTGTGGTAAGAAGTAACTATGCTTTCTTTGATTGTTACGCTTTTCATTGATTTTTTTTTTACGGATTTATTAATAAACTTTATGCTGTACTGTACGTTATTCCCGTAAGTCTGGACATTAACAAATTCCCTTGTACCGGACAAATTGAATTAGACCTATCCAAGTTCCGTAGTGCCGAACAAATATGTATTTTGACAAAACAGTAGGCCGGTTATATTCTATATAATATTGTAAAGCTGTTATTTATCTTTTTATATCATTTGTTATAATGGCGACGATGAAAAAGGTATCTGGGACCCAAGTAAATTAAAATTAGCAATTGAAAATGTTTTAAACCAAAAGATGACGGAGAACTTCCGACGCTTCAGACGTTTATAGTAATAATGTAAGATTATTGTGTAACTTTAAATTTTTATAAACCCATAATTACCAGATTCTGTCCGGTCTTATGGGTTCGAATTTATACTTGTCCGGTACTAGGTGCCAAATTTCAATGAAACTAAAAACTAAATCAATGATTGCTTCCATGTTAAGTGGCTAAAAATGTACAATGCTCATCTTTGTTGATTTATTTTAATGTTATATATGATTGTTTAAACGAAAATGTTAAGTATCGAAATAAACCATAATTATTCAATTTTTTGTTTATTAAAAACCTTAAGTGGCCGGTACTATGGGGACTCCCCCTAATATTATCAACGGGTATTTGGACAATTCAATGTTAAAAGTGTTAAAACAATTAAATACAAATATCCTTGGCAATATTATCATTTATGAAATTATTTGGATGTGAACTGATGATGAATACAATGTTGGTAACGTTTTTTAAAAATAATTTGGCAATACTGTTTTAGTTAATCGATGCAACTTCATTGCAGCCCACAGTTTGTCTGAACGGACTATACTCATTGAAAACAATGGGAAACAACTTTCCCGTGTTCAAAAAAGAAAAAAAAGCAGGTCGCAACGTAGATTTTAAGAGCAATAAGCAAGGAAAGAAAAGCCATTAGGCTGCCAATGGCAGCTTTATATTTTTTGTCGTAAAATTAACAAAACACCGTCACTAGCGAGGGTGGAATATAAGAGCGTGGCAGTTTTTTATATACTGAACTCATATCTCATCTTTAAGATTTCACGCCGTTATTATATTTTGTATATTATTTAGACAACTAGAAGAACAAAACAACAGGCTTGTTGTTTGTAAACAACGCCGAATAGGTGTATCATTTTTGGTTGTAATTGTTATGTTGTAGCTTTTACGGATAACACTAATACTCTACGTCAGAGGTTCCCAACTTTTTCGGGACCACAGCCCCTTTTAGAAGAAAAAGACTTTATAACGCCCCGTAGTTCATAATAGTAAATTTTATATAAAATAAGTATTTTCCCAGAACCTATTTTTTTTCAAAAAATTAAAAAAAAATATAATGACAATTTTTTTTCGACACTTAAAATTTCATGTAAGTAATAATTTTAATATTAATAACAATAAAAAAGTGATAAGCTAGTTAAAAAATTAATTTTATAAAAAAAATTTTGGAAATTTTTTTTTCAAATTTTCGAATGAATCATATCATTAATGACCGTTTTAGAAACATTTCAGATAAAAAAAGTTTTTATCAAAGTTTTTGGTTACCGGCCGTTTTATGTATTTTATTTATTTTGATATATTTGGGAATAAAAATACTCCATATTTTTTTAAATCTTTTATTTATTTCTTGTTACATGAAAAGAGCTACAATAATGATAACATAAGCTTTTTTTAGATTTTAAAAAATATGGAATATTTTATCTGTGAGTATATTATAAATTATTGTATTCCATCATCTTAATTGTTTTACAAATACGAAAAAAATTTCAAATTACTTAGACATTTTATCTGAGAATTAAAAATATCAGGTATAATTTTAACCTGAGGTAAAATGTCTCAATATTATGAAAATGTAATTGTAAGTTTTAAAATAACAATCTACCTCAAAAGGTACAAAAAATAATAATAATAAAATTCTATATGTTTTATTTCTAATTTAGGTTAATATATATTTCTAAAATATAATATATATACATACCTATTTACAACTTCGACATAATTACATTTTTATTTGTCAAAAACAAATTAGTCGTATACAATATTGCTTATACCTAAAATCTAATACACTTAAGTCTATTGATGACTCCTTTCTTCTGTTCGACGGGACGGACTGGTGGTGCAAGACGTCTTTTGATTTCCTCTTCAGAGATTAGTATCGGAGCAGCTTTCGTTGGCATACTGATCCGGAAGTCGATTGTCCTCCTGGCTTTAGCGATGATGAACTTGCCAAGTTGGTCTTTGTATCCAGTTTAACCGTCGGCCAGCGTTCCACAAGTGAATAAGGAACTACTTTAGGCGTAGGTTTTGCTTGGAACGTTGTTCTTGACGATGATAAACGTGCCAGATCGGCCATTGTTGATTTGCCTCTAGGTCTTGGCGAGTTGAACATATTTCTCGGTTCCAAAGTGCCAAATAAGTCCTGGTATTCAGTTGAAACGTCGGCAGACGATCTAAAAGTGAAAAAGCAACTGGTTCAGGCGTAGATGTTACTTTGGACATCACCGTGTCAAACAGTTTGGAATCTTCCAAACAAATTATGTACAGTTGACTGTGATCCAAATTGACTTCATCGGCTTTTGCAATCGAGAACAAGTTGTTGCGTTGAAGAAATCCTCTTCCATCTTCTTGACAGCACTTTCTGGTATTTTTTGGTGTCGGCGGCAGTCCTCTTTAGAATCCGTTTTACTCTGGGCTTCATATGACGACGTGATGTGCTTCCGATGCTTGTATATTTTCTTGAATCCATTGTAGAAATCGTGTAGATAACTTAGTCTTGCAGAAGGAGGTCTTGAACACACAATCGTCGAGAGTAGAATGATTTCTAGTGGTCAAATTAATTTTATTGAACGTAAACAGGTAAACAGGTAACTAATGAAGCGTGAAAATTGAAAGGTTGTGTGTTTACGGTCCAGTAATTTTTGCAGTAGGAAATCATTATAAAAGGGGCCGAGCTAGCCATTACTAATCATTCTATTTCCAATCGTTGTGTGGTCAAGAGCTCCTTCTACAAGACGCAGGTTCTCTACACGATTTCTACAATGGATTCAAGGAAACATTCGAGCATCGTCAGTACACCACGTCGCCATGTGAAGCCCAGAGTAAAACGGATTCTAAAGAGGAGACTGCCGCCGACACCAAGAAAATACCAGAAGGTGCTGTCAAGAAGATGGAAGAGGATTCTTCAACGCAACAACTTGTTCTCGATTGCCGAAGTCGATGAAGCCAATTTGGATCACAGTCAATTGTATACGACTTGTTTGGATGATTCCAAACTGCTTGATTCGACATTGGATCTCTCGCTGAAATACGGAAAGATAGCAGCGTCCAAAGCAACATCTACGCCAGTACCGATTGATTTGGCACTTTTACCGTCGCCGAGAAATATGTTCAACTCGCCAAGACCTGGAGGCAGATCAACAAGGGCCGATCTGGCACATTTAGCATCGTCAAGAACAGCATTCAAAGCAAAAACTAAGCCTAAAGTAGTTCCTTCTTCAGTTGTGGAACGCTTGTCGACGGTTAAACTGGATACAAGGATCAACTTGGCAAGTTCATCATCGCTTAAGCCAGGAGGACAATTAACTTCCGGATCGCAAGGGCGCGTCTGCAGTATGCCAACGCAAGCTCCTCCGATAATAATTTCTGAAGAGGAGATCAAAAGACGTCTTGCACCGCCAGTCCGTCCCGTCGGACAAAAGAAAGGACCCATCAATAGACTTAAGTGTATTAGATTTTAGATATAAGTTATATTTTATTTGACTTTGTTTTTGACAAATAAAAATGTAATTATTTGGAAGTTGTAAATATGTACGTTTATTATATTTTAGAAATATATTTAGTATATTGTATGTAGTGTATATTAAAAATACAAGAAATATTATATTATTATTTTTGTTTTATTTTTATATATTGAGAAATATTTATTTTGTTATTATTAAAGAAAAAGCAATAGTAAATAAAGAACGAGTTATAGGAAAATATAGTTTTGCTTACCAATTTTGTAAATTGAACAATATGGCCACACAACATTGAACAAAATTATCAAAAAATTATTCACATTCATTGTGCGTTTTCGGTCTATCACTTTGTCACTTTTTATTATTTTCTGGTGCCAGGTATAATCTAAATTGTAACGTCTTAAAAACTAGTTTTTTCTCCTTATGTCGTTTTATTTATACCTGACATCAATTAATTTACACTTACACATAAAATACAACTATTTTATTACCAAAAAATAGACATAAAGAAATACAATTATTAAAAAGTACCGATTTTTGTACACGAAAACACGAACTGAGATATTTAAAATGCTGTCATTGAAAAAAAGTAAAGGTTAGTATTTTAAAACGTTACGTAATTATTATACTGTACCTATTCTATCTACAACATGATCATCAGTTTTTTTAACTTCATCGATTGGTGACATAATAGATATGAATTTTTAATACCTGACCTATTCATTATTATCTAACTGCAGATGAGTAAATACTGAATTTATAAAAAGTCGTATTTACATTCAACTAAAACAAAGTCTGTTTTAACATGTACAAACTACAACTCGACCACTCTTTGCTGGGTTTGTGGTACGTTATTTACATTTATATAATTTACTAAAGTCGCTTACTTAATACGTCTAAATTATGTTGTAATAAAAAAAGTGGATGCGTGAACTTACAGTATGTACGCGCGTTGGAAGTTATATTTCTTTGGCGTGATTAAAAACTAATTTTTAATTTGCAGGTAAATAATAAAAGGACAGGAGTGAGATATTCAGACCTATTCTACTAACGGCAACCATGTTGATTACCAATTGCTTAGCAAAATAAACACTCTAGGTAACCATTTCTTTCTGCTAAGTGACGTTACAGTCGTCTACTTCATCCACTTAATTTTGACGTTAGTCGGCAACTTCATCCTGTTAATCTTAACGTTACAGTCGGTAACTTCATCCTGTTAATCTTAACGTTACGGTCGCCAACTTCGTCGTGTTAATTTCGATGATACAGTCGGCCATTTCATCTTGTTAATTTTGATGTTACAGTCGGCAACTTCATACTGTTAATTTTGATATTACATCGTAAGTATTCACTCTGGATCATTTTTTCATAATTCGCCAAAAGAAGTATAACTTCAAAAATGCTATACGACTTTATAAATTTGGAAGAAGGCACAACAATACCACAAGGAGAGTAACGAAAAATTTTAACTGAATATCAATTTCCGAGTTGCGCATTTTTTGTAGATGAATAAAAAACATCTGTTCCGCAGAAGCATGCAAAGCTATTATGAGCCGATATTATATAGATTTATGAAGTCCATATAGATTACAGGGTTGTAATTAAAGCACAGGGTCATTACTTTTTTGCGGGGAAATGGGCGGACCAATATTTTCACACCCCAACGCGTTTATCATTCGTATAGTGACACAGTGCAGGCGTACCAACCTCCGAATATTACTTTTACACGTATGAATAAGTGTACCGTTTCTACAAGATGTTCAAAAATATAGTTCTCAGCTTGGCAAAGATCCACTGTCAGCTTAAATTCGATCCTTTGTGGTCAGCTATCAATTTTTGAAATAAAACTTCTTTTGGCACGGTAGAATAAAATTTATATTCGAGATTGAAAATGTAACGAACGTGTCATAATGTACGTATACCGTATATTATAAAAAACGGGCTGTTGACAGCGAAGGAGAAGCTTGCTTCCTAACCTAAAGGTCGTAAGTTTGATCCCGACGGTCGGTGCCAGGCGTCAAATTTTACCTGAATAGTTATGGACATCGCATACATTCAACTAAATTTTTTTTCAAAATTCTGAACTTCTGGTTTTCAACTTAATTAATCGTTAAAATCTGTTTTTTAATACAATGATGAATGAGAGACTCGTCGGAATTGCATAAAAAATTAAATTAAAAATTTAAAAACCCCGACACATATGAACCTATATAAAGTTAAAGGACTATAGTCCTTTAACTTTAATATTTAAATAATTAATTAGTAATATTTTGTGATTTAAAAATCCTTGCGTCAGGAGACCTAGATAGAGTACTTATATTAAGCTTCTTTTTATTTGTATTTTAACTTTTCTTTTATTTATTTAGCGGTCCCTCGACGCGATGACGTTTGAATCACAAAATATTACTAATCAAGTATTTAAATATAAAGTTAAAGGACTAGGCCCAGAATTTTTATTTTTTAACTTTTTATATCTAGTTTCTTTGTGTGTCGGGGGCTTTTTAGATTTTTAATTTAATTTTTATTTTTGACTTTCTAAACTTAGTTACAAAAAAAATATCCGTTATGCGTCTAAGATCCCTACCGCAGCTAAGAAAAGAGCTAATGACCTTGAAACGGATAAACCGATTTTGATAAAACATGTCTAGGAACCACCGCTAGAAAACCTGCTCTCATTTAAAAAATCGCATCAAAATCAGTTCACCCGTTTAAGAGCTACAGTTCCACAGACAGACGGTCAAACTTATAACACCCCTGTTTTGCGTCGGGGGTTAATAAAAATAAAACTTAGAAGTCCTGGCATTTTTTTAGTTTTTCTAAAAAATACAAAAATCCGCTCATATTTCTGAAACTGAAAGAGATTCAGGATTGCAGATGGTCGGAATCGATTTAGTTTGACTCTTTCTATAAGTTTTGTTTATATCAAACGGGCCATAAACGGCATAATGTCTTAAGAAGATGCAGATTTTCAAAACACATTAAACCATGAAAAGATTTGCGATATTTGGAAAAATATAAAAATATCTCAGATATGCTTAACATTAATGTGTCTGTATAATGTAATACAAAAATCTATTTTAGAATAGGTATGTGAGGAACATTGACAAAATGGCGGAATATTTGTATTTCTCAGTTGACAACAAAACAAATTTTGTTACCTGACCTAAAAAAATAAAAATAATCCATAGACGATTCTCTTACCTACATATACGTATTATTGTCTCTATGGTTCAGTAAGTTTCCTACCTTCCATCAGGTATAAAAACGATTTAAGTGACTTAACAATTCATTCAGAGTTCAAAATCCGTGTGATCAAGACGTCCTTCTGCAAGATTCAAGTTCTTTAAAATTTCTACAATGGATTCAAGGAAACGTTCAAGCATTGGAAGCACACCACGTCGTTTTGTAAAGTCAAAAGGAAAACCGATTCTTAAGAAAAGACTGCCGCCAACACCAAGAAAATACCAGAAGCCGCTGTCAAGAAGGTGGAACAGAATTCTTCGACACAACAATCTGTACTCGATTTCCGAAGTCGTTGAAACCGATTTGGACCACAGTCAACTGTACTTGACTTGTTTTGAGCATTCCAACCTATATGAGACGGCGCTAAATTTCTCGTTCCCACTTCTACAAACAACCCAAAAGATCAAATCTGCGCCCAAAGCAGTTGTTCTGCCACTTTTGGATCGTTTTTCGACGTTTAAACTGGATAGAAGGACCGAGCTGACACCATCGCCGAGAAATATGTTAAACTCGCCAAGACCTGGACATCAATCAAGAAGGACCGATCTGGCACGTTCACCATCGCTCGGAAACCTATTTAACTCGCCAAGGTCAGGAGGACAATCATCTTCAAATGGGTTCAAAGCAAAATCTACGTCTACAGCAGTTGCTTTTTCACAGCGTTTGTCTACGTTTGAATTGCATAGAAGGACTGACCTGGCACTTTCACCATCGCCAGGAAATTTGTTTAACTCACCAAGACCTGGAGGCCAATCAACAAGGGCCGACTTAGTACATTCGTCATCGCCGGGAAACTTATTCAATTCGCCAAGACAAACAGGACAATCGTCTTCCGAATCAGAAGGGTTCGTCAGCAGTACGCCAGTGAAAACTCCAATGTCTCAAGAGGTAGTCAAAAGGACTTTTGGTACACCAGTCCGTCCCATAGGACAGAAAAAAGGCCCCACCAATAAGGTTAAGTGCATTAGATTTTAGATACAAGCAATATTGTATATGACTTTGTTTTTGAAAAATAAAAATGTAAATACATATTTTGAATATTTATAAATATTTGACGACAGTCCGTTAATAGTAAATTGTATTTTGTATTATTATATAAATAATAGTTTTTCGTTATGACCTGTTATTTGACGTTAATATTTTAAACAATACCCTCTAATTTTCCCTATTGCAGCCTACATAACACAGAATTATAAATTGCCGGCACAAGGCCCCAATTTGGAATTTCTGCATTGAAAAATTAGTAATTATTTTTTAATTTAATAAAATCTTTTTAAGAAAAAAAAAACAAAAAAAAATTAGTACTTTGGAAAGTCCCTTATTTATATATATATACAAAATATCCGTTATGCGTCTAAGATCCCTACCGCAGCTAAGAAAAGAGCTAATGACCTTGAAACGGATAAACCGATTTTGATAAAACATGTCTAGGAACCACCGCTAGAAAACCTGCTTTCATTTAAAAAATCGCATCCAAATCAGTTCACCCGTTTAAGAGCTATACAGTTCCACAGACAGACACACACACATACTTACCAGTCAAACTTATAACACCCCTGTTTTGCGTCGGGGGTTAATAAAAATAAAACTGAAGAAAATTGGCTCCAGCCAAAATTTTTAAGCACTGATTAATCGAAAGTTTGTCTCTTTATAAGAACACATGGTATGCAAATGCTTACACACAGGTGATGTAGAGTAGAGTTGGGTATAAAATCGCGCGCAGTGTTAGAGCAGACCGAGAGAGCGCAATTAATGCTTTGATTTATGTACAATAACACGCAAATCGCATTATACGCTATTTTATCGCCGGCTATGTGTTCTGCGCTGTCGTGTGGCCAACTTACACCCCGCTCTACCCTACAGGTAAGCATTATACAGATGGCGCGGTGCGCCAAAAGGAAATAAAAACAATAATGCGCCAAATTATTTCGTTCAAAGAGTGATTTAAAGGGAGAGAGAAAATGATTGAAGACGATCAAACACTACTTTTTCCATAAAAAAAAACCCAAAACTGTTAGACGTTATTTACATATGACTTACAATAAATTAAGGTTATATTTAGAGAAAAAGTCACGCTGAATCGATTCCGACCATTATCACGTCTAACTTCGATCGTTTAGAAGTCCTGGCATTTTTTTTAATTTTTCTAAAAAATACAAAAATTCGCTCATATTTCTGAAACTGAAAGAGATTCAGGTTTGCAGATGGTCGGAATCGATTTAGTTTGACTTTTTCTATAAGTTTTGTTTATATCAAACGGGCCATAAACGGCATAATGTCTTAAGAAGATGCAGATTTTCAAAACACATTAAAACATGAAAAGATTTGCGATATTTGGAAAAATATAAAAATATCTCAGATATGCTTAACATTAATGTGTCTGTATAATGTAATACAAAAATCTATTTTAGAATAGGTATGTGAGGAACATTGACAAAATGGCGGAATATTTGTATTTCTCAGTTGACAACAAACCAAATTTTGTTACCTGACCTAAAAAATTAAAAATAAACCATAGACGATTCTCTTACCTACATACACGTATTATTGTCTCTATGGTTCAGTAAGTTTCCTACCTTCCATCAGGTATAAAAACGATTTAAGTGACTTAACAATTCATTCAGAGTTCAAAATCCGTGTGATCAAGACGTCCTTCTGCAAGATTCAAGTTCTTTAAAATTTCTACAATGGATTCAAGGAAACGTTCAAGCATTGGATGCACACCACGTCGTTTTGTAAAGTCAAAAGGAAAACCGATTCTTAAGAAAAGACTGCCGCCAACACCAAGAAAATACCAGAAGCCGCTGTCAAGAAGGTGGAACAGAATTCTTCGACACAACAATCTATACTCGATTTCCGAAGTCGTTGAAACCGATCTGGATCACAGTCAATTGTACTTGACTTGTTTTGAACATTCCAACCTATATGAGACGGCGCTAAATTTCTCGTTCCAACTTCTACAAACAACCCACAAGATCAAATCTGCGCCCAAAGCAGTTGTTCTGCCACTTTTGGATCGTTTTTCGACGTTTAAACTGGATAGAAGGACCGAGCTGACACCATCGTCAAGACCTGGACATCAATCAAGAACGACCGGTCTGGCACGTTCACCATCGCTCGGAAACCTATTTAACTCGCCAAGGTCAGGAGGACAATCATCTTCAAATGGGTTCAAAGCAAAATCTACGTCTACAGCAGTTGCTTTTTCACAGCGTTTGTCTACGTTTGAATTGCATAGAAGGACTGACCTGGCACTTTCACCATCACCAGGAAATTTGTTTAACTCACCAAGACCTGGAGGCCAATCAACAAGGGCCGACTTAGTATATTCGTAATCGCCGGGAAACTTATTTAATTCGCCAAGACAAACAGGACAATCGTCTTCCGAATCAGAAGGGTTCGTCAGTAGTACGCCAGTGAAAACTCCAAAGTCTCAAGAGGTAGCCAAAAGGACTTTTGGTACACCAGTCCGTCCCATAGGACAGAAAAAAGGCCCCACCAATAAGGTTAAGTGCATTAGATTTTAGATACAAGCAATATTGTATATGACTTTGTTTTTGAAAAATAAAAATGTAAATACATATTTTGAATATTTGTAAATATTTGACGACAGTCCGTTAATAGTATATTGTATATATATATAATTGTATATTGTGTTATTATATAAATAATAGTTTTTCGTTATGACCTGTTATATGACGTTAATATTTTAAACAATACCCTCTAATTTTCCCTATTGCAGCCTACATAACACAGAATTATAAATTGCCGGCACAAGGCCCCAATTTGGAATTTCTGCATTGAAAAATTAGTAATTATTTTTTAATTTAATAAAATCATTTTAAGAAAAAAAACAAAAAAAATTAGTACTTTGGAAAGTCCCTTATTTATATATATGAAATGGCACGTGTTAGGTAGTATCAAGACTTCAGAATTCTATTTTTTTTTAAATAAGTTTTCATCATAAATGTAATTAATATCACCACGCATGTGTCTTATTGGTTGCGATATCCAATTAATTGTAAATGTGACCCATTTTATAAGACATAATGATTAATATGTATGTATGTGTACATCGGTAGGTGTAAGGTAAAATAGCGTAAGTCGGATTTTTAATTTTATATCTCGGTATTGTGTTATTAGTGTATTTGCCATATGGCAACATACACTATTGGCGTCGGTCGGATGACGGGACCTAGGGGTCGGACCAAAATTTATCGACGTTTCATAACCTCCTAAACACATTGGCACCATTTTTAAAAATGTTTATATATATATATAAATATATATATATATGTAAATATATATATAAACATTTTTAAAAATGGTGCCAAAGTGTTTAGGAGGTTATGAACCGTCGATAAATTTTGGTCCGACCCCTAGGTCCCGCCATCCGACCGACGCCAATAGTGTATGTTGCCATATGGCAAATACACTAAAAACCACCGACACACAAAAACAAATCTTTAAAAAGTAAAAAAATAATATGTATTGACGCTTTAAATTAATATATATATATATATACTAATATTATTATCCAAGCATCGTCGCTTTACTTAGCGGTCTCCTGAAGCGACGACGCTTGGATAATCATATTAGTATTTATATTAAATTTAAAGCGTCAATACATATTATTTTTTACTTTTTAAAGGTTTTTTTCTGTGTCGGCGGTCTTTTAAATTTTCAATTTAAGTTTTATAAACAGATTTCGTGCGGTGAGGAATTCCAACATGTGGATCAAATTTCGTTAAAATCAAGTTATTGCCCGCCAGTGGCGGATTTACAAATTTGCCGCCAGTAGGCTATTAAATTTTTGCCGCCCCTACTGACCTCTGAAATTCGATACCCTAGTTCGCAATTATATTAATTACAAAAACGACGTTGTACAAAAATATATTTAAATGTTGAAACATATTACACGTTGATTCAATTGTATGAGTGAACCTAGTAACATTTAGGTAGGGTAAATGACTAGTCATTGGACATTACTAGTCATTGGACAGAGCACATTTTCATTAGCTATAATAAGAATAAGAACGATACTAAAGCAGATTTGAATGACTCATTTTATAAATCAATCAAATCTGCTTTAGTATCGTTCTTAGTCTTATTATAGCTAATGAAAATGTGTTCTGTCCAATGACTAGTTGTTTACCCTACATGAAGAAAAAAATTATAGTAATGAATAATGATTAATAAAAAAAAAAGAAAAAATTTTTGGGTCACATTTGCCGCCCCCTAAAATCTGCCGCCCTAGGCTTCAGCCTACTCAACCTGCTGATAAATCCGCCACTGTTGCCCGCAACAGCACATATTCCTACTATATTTTCAAAATAGTTGCTTAGTAAGATGTGAAACGTCGAGAAATTTTGGTCCGGCCCCTAGATCCCGCCATCCGGCCGATGCTTTTGAATCTTGGTTCACCACAAATGCCTACAAAAGCAATTTCACCTTGTGACCACCGATATATAATACGAATGTAAAATATAGATATCGTATTCACAAAGAGAAGTGGCTCGAGATATTATACTATACACCAAAGTAAAGTTTCTTAGGGAACTGTTCTGCTCGCATATGCATTACTGTTGAACCAAAGGCTGGGACCAGGTGTGAGTACGGCTCGGTAACCGCTTGCTACTTTATCTACTCCGCAGAAATCTAACTGGTGAATTTAGAAATACGTAGAAAGGTGACTGTTTATCAGCTATTGAATATGCCCTCTTTTTCACTCGCAAGGCTCCATCGTACGAGCAGGATTAACGTACGTTTCGAAATCTCCAATTTCTATAAAAAAATCTTATTCAATCTTTGATGTTAAGGCTGTCGGAACGCTCTGAATTTAAAGCCAAAAATAGAGCTTCGGCTGTCAACTGATTGCAGACTTATTCGTCAACATTCTGCAAAAATTCTCTCTTTATAAGGAAGATAAAGGACAAATCTAGGTCTCTACTACTTTTTAATTTATGTACGATTTACTAGAAAAAAGTTGGCATTAATTGTGCCAAAAAAACACGTTTTCAATGTCACACTACAATCTTATTCGTACTTATTTCACAAAACTGTTCCATCATAAACCTAAAGTGACTCTTCCTATTTCGGAAAAGGTTTTTAAATCTTCAAAATATTTCCAAAAATTAGAGTATTCAATTGACAGCGGTACTCTTGCAACAGCATTTTATATATGCGGATGATTTGAGCGAAACTGAGCTAAAGAAAGTCACACCCACAATTATTAGTCTTTTGCCTACCTCGCCTCTTACCGCTGGGTCTCAGTTCAAACTGTTTGAAAGTGATTCAACACTGTTAATGCTTCAAAATAAATTAGAAATGTGTACCATTCTTCCCATATGACTTTTAGTCAAGTTTATTTCATCTTAATAAACAATTTAAAAATTAGATACGAACGAGAAAATTAGCAGAAGTTTTACACACATTTTTGTACCGAAGAAATTAATTTGAAAAAAATTCTTGAGGAAGCAAAATTTGTCGGTATTTTTAACATACGTTAAAGAATTGTGTATCGATGTGCTATACTACATAAATAGACGTCGCAGGCCGCAAAAAACGTCACATATGTTCGTAACATCAACTCAGCGTACAGCCCATTCGCGAAATTCACACTACGTACCTAAAGAAGATTTACTTCGAAAAAATAATAAACACGCTTAAAACACCAAAAAGCAGAAAACAAATTTCTGTCTCCTGTTTAAAAGCGTGGGGCACTCGACGGCCTAAATGACAGGTGCAGTGAGTACCCCAGGCTTTTAAACGTTATAGAAAAGACAGGCATTTATTTTTTACTTTTTGGTTGATACCTATATAATAACGTTTATAAGCGTGGGACATTCGACGAATTAAATGATAGGCAAAGTGAGTGTCCCACGCTTTTAGAAGAGACAGAAATCTCTACTTTTTGATCTGTTGATATATAAAATTACATGTTTATTTCAAACAGTAGCTTTTGGTATTTATTTTGACGCAATTTGATTCGAGAAATTCAACCAATGGCGATATTATGACGTCATCGTAAAGTTACGTTTCCCACGACTACGTCATTAAAGTGAGCCTACTCATGAAAATGTGCTCTAGTTTTCCAGTAAAACTTCTCTGTAGGTATATATGAAAATTGAAAGTTAACTATGAAATTATCAAAAGTCGAGAGTAATATAATATTATATAAAGGAACCTTAAACTAAATTTTAGTTTGGCATTATTCCCCGTCATACATATGTATACAATATTAAAAGTTAGGAGACACTTAAGGCTTCAGAATTATTTTAAAAGTCGTCTTTTATTTTATATACCCTGTTATTATACGTTAATAAAATGTAATAGTTTTCAACTTTCTAGTATCCGAACGAGTCTCGACTAAATTTCGTTACTCTATTAAAAATTAAAGAGCGAATTCTCTTACACTTTTAACATCAATAATTTTTATTATATTTTCGATAAATAGTGTCTTTTTAAAGGTATCTCTATTTGCTCTATTTTTATTTAAAAACATAAAGTTAAGAATAACAGAAAAGTGAAACTGACGACGTAAGAACAATTTCTAAGTATTAAGGGGGTATTCTTATGTGACCACTTTTTTTTTTCATATTTCAATAGTAAAACCTATCGAAAATATGCTGTGAAAAATAGACACCGAAATTCCTAGTTTTAAATAAATTACAACTCATAGTGGCCGACGCGCCGTAAGCGACTTGTTGGCTCTTGAAACTTTAAACGCATTTTTCTGGAAACATTATTTTCTAAAACTGTCATGGTCCTAAAAAAAAAAGTATTCACCCGATTGCTTTAAAATTTATATATGTTCTTCTACTTATTAATGGTTATCGTCCGTACTAAAATTGCTTATTTTCGAAAATATTTTTTTAAACGATTTTTAACAAAAAACAAACTTTTTTTCTACAGTCCGCCATTTTTTTTTTTTTTGAATGAAATTGATTAATTTTAGTAGGGACGATAGCGACATCCCTACTGAACAATGATCCATTCGATTTTTTTATTTCAGACAACATGAACAGCCGCTATTACCATGACCAGGGACCTGCTTTTTTTAGTGTCTAATTTAATTTAAAAAAAATATATATAAAAAATGTAAAATAAGAGGAAAAAAAATTTTTTATACAGTTTAAGATACAAACAAAAACATATAAAACAATTAAAATGATTGAATCTTATTGTCGTCTAAAAAAAAAATCCCTAAAAAGAGGTAAAATTTATGCGTTCACATAAGAATACCCCCTTAATAAAAATATAGATTACCAACGGGGGCGGTACCGCTCCCCAGTGGGTGCTAGAGCCTTCCATCGGGGCTCTATGATTTTTAATAGACAAATTAGGTGCAGATAATATGCAACAATATTTCAAATGAAATTAACTAATCTGGGGTACAAGGGCGTTAAAATTCTTTTTCTGTCAAAAAAAAGTTTGGGAACCTCAGCATTAGCATATATTAAATAACATATCTAGAAAAAGTCACTTAAGAATTTTTTTTACATTTTTAATGGCCTGTTCAAGGATACCCCATGCAATGGGGTGCGCGAAAATGTTTTTTATCACTCAGTTCTACGTATGGAACGCTACCCCTAAATATTTTTTTTGTAAATTCATTACACAATTGTACGACGGTGCAGATAATACACCTGTCTGTAAAATTTCATCCAAATCGATGAAAAGATGGCGGAGTTATAAGGCTGTGACATACGGACAGATGGATGGACATAACGAACTTATAAGAAATTCTCGTTATATTAAGATAGTGAAAACTTGCACATCGTTAAATATGTCCCGTTATATATAATTCGTCCTGTGCAAGGACTAAAGACACATATACAAATTGACGTGTACAAAATGAGATGGATTATCCTGTCGGAATGACGAGAATCTACCCTTCATATCATTATTTTGTCCTTGTGTAAAGATAGAAGGATTTTCTTGTGTATACCTAGATAATATATCTGACATCTTTTACAATACGCGTTTTCCGAGGGAACATATCTTAAAAATTCCAACCAATTGGGCAACAGGATCATTCCAAATTCAAAAATACTGACATTTGAAATAATAAATTATAATAAATAAAATAAAATTTCTGATAACGCGCGCGGTGACGCGGTTAATGACTAGTAATAAATATTGTGATATTTGCTATCTGTGTCCATGGTTAGATTATAAGGCTTCACATCTTAAAATTAATCAAAGCATGCTTTTCAGCTACCTAATTCCTTTTTAACAGATCTTCAGAATTAAAGAACAGATGTTTTTTTTCAGAATATTTCCGAAATTATGACGTTTATAAAAAACAATTACGAAACTTTCTTGAAAAAATAAACAGAATAATAAAGCATTATACAAAGTATACCATCATTATACAAAAAAACAACGTTATAGCATATATCTCTTCTGCGCATGTGTCGATTTTCTCCAAAAACAATAGAGCTCTTCATATTTGCATGTTAAATATCCTCTTAAAATTTGGTTTCAATCCGCTCTGTCGTTTGACCTATATATCGTGCTTACAGACAAACATACGAACAGACTTTTTCCGAAAGTTTGTTTTTTGGATTCGGGAGATCTCAAAACGAAACAATATTGCACAATTTTGAAAAGTGAATTTTGACCATAATTATCATCTTTCCCTACTTGTTAGTTTGGTAAAAGTACGCTGGATTGATTAGACCGAAGAGCAAGTTCATACCTCGTTTAGTTTAGAAGTTATGAAGGCATGGTGAAATAAGAGTCTAACAGACTTTTTCCAAAAGTATGTTCTTTGGTTAAGGGAGATCTCAAAACGAAACGATATTGTACAATTTAAAAAAGTGAATTTTGACCGTAATTAGTATCTTTCCCTACTTGTTGGTATGGTAAAAGTACGCTGGACTGATTAGATCGAAGAGCAAGTTCATTTCTCGTTTAGTTTAGAAGTTATGAAGGAATGGTAAAATAAGAATCTAACAGACTTTTTCCAAAAGTATGATCTTTGGTTTCGGGAGACCTCAAAACGACACGATATTGTACAATTTTAAAAAGTGAATTTTGACCATAATTTGTATCTTTCCCTAGTTGTTGGTATGGTAAAAGTACGCTGGATAGATTAGACCGAAGAGCAAGTCCGTACCTTGTTTAGTTTAGAAGTTATGAAGGAATGATAAAATAAGAGTCTATAACAGCCTATTGGCGGCCTGTTTGAGAAACAGTCGGCCATTCCATTGGTGATTGAGTTTTCGAAGCGGTATAAAAAATAAGGCACTTTAACAACATAATACAGGACAGATGAAATATACTGTTGCATATAGTATATACTATAGTTATATTATGTAAGTTGAAATATAAAACCCGCTTTGTCAAGAGCCAACAACAAAGGGGAGGAAAACGACTGTGACGACTAAAGCTGCATAGAAAACATCGTAGAAAATATTGTAAGTGAGTGGTTTTCTATATAAAAATGCTTGTTTTGTTTACATGTTTACTTTCGCCCAACTTCTGAAGCTAGAACCTTTATAACAACAGCGAATATTCTCAAATAATACTGTGTTCACTCTAGACCTGTATTCGAAGATTACAGTGCATAAAACGGCATAAGAGGAAATTCATACGCTAAGCATATATGTATTGTTTACATGTTTTACTTCAACCACGCGCAAAATTTGCACGCACACTTTTTTATGTGTAATCATCTTTCAATTCAATTCAATTTTATTTTGTAACTAAATGTTTACAAAAAAGTCAATGCAAATGTATTTAAAACTTAGGTTAAAAAATTACAATGTGAGCAATTCATTGATAGCATATAAGTTTTTATTTTTTAAGTAGGCCTTTAGATCTGTTTTGAATTTGTGAAATGTTTTTATTTCCTTCAATTCTTGTGGTAAAGCGTTAAATAGCTTAGGGCCACGGATTAAAGGAGATTTAGCCGTTAGTTCCAAGCGGTGTTTACTAATAAATTTATCATGCGGTCTTCGCGTATCAAATGAATTGTTCACACTGTTATTAAAATACGATTTTTCATTTTTTTTTACAAATAAAATTGTTTCTAATATATATAGACCCGGTAATGTTAATATACCAAATTCTTTAAAATATGGCCGACATGACTCCCTTTTATTTATTTGGAAAATGGTACGTATTATTCTTTTTTGAATTAGAAAGACTTTTTCACTATGTGCAGAAGCCCCCCAAAACATAACACCGTACGCTAGGCGAGACTGCACATTTGCATAATAAAATTTTATTAAATGTGTTATATTTAGCACTTGTCTTAGCTGTCGAATCTGATAACACACTACATTTAATTTTGAGACTAAATTCGTACAATGCTGTTCCCATCGCAAGTTTTCATCTATAGTTAATCCAAGAAATTTTGTAAGAGTGGCAGGTTTAATAGTTTTACCATCGAAATTAATATCACCTACAGTAATACTGTTATTTGGTTTTGTTGTAAATGTAACATAACAAGTTTTATCGATATTTAGGAAAAGAGAATTAGAAGAAAACCATTCATATAGTTCTCTCAGCAAAGTGTCCGACTGTTGCTTCGCATGGTCTATGTTGTCACACTCAATTAAAACAGAAGTATCATCTGCATAAAGTGTCACGTTAGATGGAATTTTACTTGAAATGTGACTTGAGATGTCGTTCACATAAATAATAAATAGTATAGGACCTAAAATTGATCCTTGTGGGACACCTATTACGATGTCAGTTAAGTCTGAGAGATAATGACCTTTGTACCCATTGTTGTTAACATGACTGATTTCTATTAGTTGTTTTCTATTGTTGAGATATGATATAAACCATTGATTAACAATACCTCTGATACCATAGCACTCAAGTTTTTGAATGAGAAGATCATGCGGAACACAGTCAAACGCTTTGCTGAGGTCACACATAAATCCTGCAGGAGTCTTCTTTTTCTCTAATGTATTTAAGATTGCAATTAAAAATTCATAAACAGCCGATACCGTAGATTTACCTTTTACAAATCCATGTTGAGAATTGTCAATTATATTATTATGTGATAGAAAAGATGAAAGTCGATTAAACATAGCATACTCTATAATTTTTGATAATGGCGACATTATTGAAATAGGTCTGTAATTAGTAATACTAGTTTTATCCCCTCCAAAAAAAACGAGATTAAATACTACAGAAGCGGTAGGCTGCAAAACTCAGTTAACTATATTTAGGGATTGCAATCCAGCGGCATTTTCAATCCAGCTGGATCCAGCATTAATCGATTTTTCAAATAAATGCAACAATTTTTTAACTCTAGAAACTTTACTAACTATTTATCTACATTTACATCAAATACTCGTTTTTTTGGCGTTAGTAAACTACTCTAATAGTAAGTAATAGTTACGAGTATCCGGAGTATAATTATTAATTATCACAATACAGTCTTAAATCACCTAAATTGAAATTCTAGTTATTCGTTTAACTATTTTACAAACTATGTAGTCTGTTTCTCAGTCTCAATAATTTTAGAAATAAAATTGCGTTTCCCGCTTTTAAAATGTTTAGTTAACTTTTATTAGAAACAAAACTTTAATATAAATTATATTATGTAATTTAAGACTTGACTTGTCTTTTAAAGAATAAAGCCAATATTATGTAGGCAACAGTTTTTTTTTTACTTTTCTGAAAGTGAGATCTCAAAAAGAAATGTTATTGATGGTGTTATCTCCCAGCCTACTTCTTAAAGAACTGCAAATATACCCGAATGCGGAAAGGGCTCTCTCTACCTCTATGCTGGTTGGTTTGGGAGTCATCAAATAGTCATAGATTAAAGTTAGGTTTTCACCTCTTACTCCCTCTCTTTCATAAAGTGCCATTCCTTTCTTCAGTACCTTACCATAATCCTTCTCAGACCTAGTTAATTACTTGTTTTTAGCTGATTGTGGATCCGCACCGCTGGACCCAGCGCCGCAGATGCTGGATTCAGCAAGGCCAAAAATGTGTTGGATCCAGCATTGCAATCCCTAGCTATATTCTACCTTCTTTGGTAAGTTGTTTGAATTAGTGGTGCGAAATAATAAATTACCGGTTAAATAACTGCGGTAATTTATTTTAAATTACCGGGGTTATTTATTATTATTATACAAGGCTCAGAGAGTTTTAATTTTATAACTAACTAGCCGCTGCCTTGGCTCTGCAAGCGATAGTATGAAACCCGGAAGCAAGAAGGCTCCACCGTAATACGATCTGGATGGCAAGTTACAACAAAGCAAATATTGCGCGGCTTCCCCTCTCCTGAACATGCGCACCACACCGCTTGCCCCCCTTTCCCTCGGCAAGAAAACGCACATTGCTGAACGCGTAACGCTTATAAAAAAAGTAGTTTCTTAAAACTTTGACAACTTTATATTAAATGAAGATATCGTGATAATTTCTTTTTTAGATAAGGACCAAGTGTCTAAGACAGGGGTTCCCAAAGTGTGCGCCGCGGCGCCCTGGTGCGCCGTAGAGAGTAAAGAGGGGCGCCGTGAGACACTCCTGTTTACTATTCTCCGGAAACTAAACTTAGGTATTTGAGGATACAAAATAAACAATTTTTCTTAAATAATAAACGTATTCTTATGTGTCAATATAAATATAAAAACTCAGCTTCATGTAGTATCATTGTACCCTATTCCGACTAGCTAGGGCGCCGAGCCAAAATACTAATCCTGTAAGTGCGTCGCGAACTGAAAAAGTTTGGGAACCCCTGGTCTAAGAAGTAAAACTAAAAAAACTGATCAAAATCTATCCAGCAGTTTTTGCGTGATAGGCGCACAACAACAGACCTCTATCATTTTATTTATATAGATATATTGGATAAATATACTTTATAGAATTAATTATTTCGATTCTACTGTTGAAAACTGCTCTATTGTTTTGTTTTTTGTTGTTGTTTTGAGAAACAGAAACCAGATACCGCCATGTTGTTTTATAGATAGTCGGTTAATTAACCGGCTAAAATGGTTGCAATAAAAATGACCTGGGTCGCAGTGCCAAAACCCTGCCGACAATATAGTGTATTTGCTAATACAGGCCTTGTGGCTATATTATGTGAATTTAAGGTGATTTGTTGGGCAAAATAAAAAAAATTAACTCCTTAAAATTACATTTTTTTCTTAATTGCATTATTATTGTCGATCGAACGTCCACACCAAAATTAAAAACACCTTTTAGTAAATAACTTACTATCTGCAAACTAGTGTTTTCAGAAAATTTGTAAATCCGGTCCTGTCGGGCCGATTATAATAAAATTTTAGGAGCACTTTTTAATTGCTATTAAAGGGTTATTGAATTTTGAAACGATATACATATATAAACATTTTCAAAAATGGTGCCAGTGTGTTCAGGAGGCTATGAAACGTCGAGAAATTTTGTTGCGACCCCTAGGTCCCGCCATCCGACCGACGCCAATACTGTATGTTGCCATATGGCAAATACACTAATAACCGGTAATTTTACATCACCCGTTAAAATTATTGTTAAAAAAAGATGTTACATGTAGCTGTCATGGAGAAAAGTGGGAAGTCGAATATTGCCGGCGCCCTCAAGTCCTGTTTATAAATCTGGTCACATTTAAGACACATCGGGCTCTCTTTTACCTTTCTCAGACCCTGTTCATATCTATTGCACAATAAGAAATTTCATCTTCTTGAATATTCACCACCGCATTTTTGTGTTGTAATCATTTCTCCGTCGACATGTTGACTCGTATATAGGCAGATTTTGCTAATATACATGACTATAGGCATTCGTGTGTGTGTGTGTGTGTGTGTTGGTGATTGTGTATAGGCTTTATATAGAAGCAACTGCACACTGTTGATTTTCCTTCTTCAACCTTTTTCTGCAGCAGCCATGTTTACGTATGGCAAACGAACATACAATTCATATATTGCGACAGAGGGAATGTTTAGTTCATATATTACTAGCCCGGTCCTGAACTACTCTAGAATGGTAAAACTTCTTGACTTCCGGGCTTGTACGTCGTGGTCCATTGATATTTCTACCCAGCGTTGCCAGACGTCCCGATTTTGGCGGGACGTCCCGATTTTTAAATCCCGCGCGGGACAGGCTCAGTCCCGCTTTTCGGGGATAACTCGACCGTGCGTAAATAATTATTCTCTTATTGTAAGTTGCAATTTGTAACACTCACTCCTCAGACTATTGTTTGAAACACCATATTTTTCTAATGAATAAAACTTTTTTGATTTTGATTTCTGTTTTCTTTAAATTTTTTTTTTATTCAGAAGACGAATAAGACTCAACTATTTAGCGATAGGGTAAAACTGATTTAAAATATCATGTTTTTATTAAAATACATTTTCTAAGGCTATTTTTGCTATCTATTGTCACGTAAACGTAATTTTTGCTATCTATTGTCACTCAAATTGAACTCAAATAAAAAGATAAATCTTTAAAAACTTCTGATTATATACGTTTTTTTACTATGTCCCGCTTTCGACAAAAGAATCCTGCTTTTTTCACTTAAAAAGTTCCAAAATCCCGACTTGGAAAAAAAAATCTGGCAACGCTGTTTCTACCTGACGTTTCGTCTACAATTGCGATAGACATTATAAAAGGCGACGTGATAGCGAGCGATGTGTCCTCCTATAGGCTGCTCATTTACTTGTGAGCAGTCTAGAAGGACACTTTTACATTTCTTTTGGCGCGTTGAGAGTAAATTTTAGCAGGAAACGGAAGTTGCGCACGACAGTGTGAAGTTGGCTACGCTAACGAAAATTTGACAGTATGAAGTTGGCCATCAGAGACCTAGATTGAAATGAAGACTAAAAAAAATGCACTCTCTGCCATCTGGAAACTACTATATAATAATATACTAGAAGACGACTATAACCTCAAGTACGTACCAATGGGGCCTGGCGGACTCTTGAAAGAAAACGTTTTCACTCCCATCCAAGCGCGCCATTAGATGTTTCACATCAAAAATCAAAAACTTCAAAGAAAAAATAAATTAAATCGTTTGAATAGGGATCACTGGTGTTTGGTGAACTGTTGAAAAAAAACGTTTTCACTCCAATCCAAGCGCGCCATTAGATATTTACATCAAAAAGAAAAAGCTTTAATAAAAAAATTAAAATAATTCGATTGAATATGGACCACTGTTGTCTGGCGGACGGTTGAAATAAAACGTTTTCACTCCTATCCAAGTGCACGATTAGATGTTTCACATCAAAAAGTAAACGCTCAAAAATCGGTTAAACAGGAACCCTCCACTGGTGCCTGGTGGATTGTTGAAAGAAAACGACTTGTGTTTTAAATATGTTGCTTTGAATCAAAACTGATAAATTTCAGTTTGGTCCAAGGAATGTTAGCGAGCGAACAAGAAGCACGATAAGAACGTATATAGTGAAGAAGTAGTAGTTTGAGTACGTTTGAGAGTGCACGCGCTTTACTCTCAAAAAGACTGATGGCTTTCTATTGTTGTCGCCGTCGGCATCACAACAACGCCCGCCAACCGAAGACGCCAGTCGTGATTCAAAAGACTCCCGCCTGCAGCGCTGCTTGACATCGTGATGATATCGCCATTAAAACCTCACCGTGTGACGTGTATACCGTACACACTGTATACCTACGGTCACAAGGTCAAGTGGCTCAAGCTTACTAGAAACTAAGGTTGTCCGTAGGCTTGCCAACTTTAAAATACAAATTTGCGGGAAATAATGATTTCAAATGCGGGACAAGGGTTTAAAAAGCGGGATTCAACTAATTTTATTTAGAATACAAAAAAACGTGAAATTTTTTTTACAAATCAGGATGAGAAGTAAAATAAAACATCTTATTAGATTAATAATAGTCAATATTTACTAAAAAAAAGTTATAGTGTAATTTAGACTTTATTATGAAAACTATAAATTACTTTTTAAATGAGTATTTTTCTTGACATTTTGCACTTTTAAGGTAGTTGTCGTGGTTAAGGCACACTGTCAGAAAATTCTTAATTTTTGTATACTTATTAAGGACATGATAATACAATCACCCTGAAAATTTGAAGTCGATCGACCATATATAATCCGAGATAAATTCAATTAAAAATTGGATAATTAACATTGATTGTACACGATCTCTGTAGTTCTGAACCAGTTTCTTATTTATAAAAAAATAACTAACTGTCAGAAATTTTCCAAAAACTGACAGTCTTTCAATGCATTTGTTATGAGTTTAAAAATAGTAAGAACATTTTTTTGACCGTCTAATTATTTATAAATAACGGTTTAAAGTTCAACAATTTATAGAAAAGAATACATGCATATGAATACCGTATGGGTTACGTTTCCACGGGTACAGTCTTGCGTACAAATTATGGATCACTTAGCTACAAGCTAGTATACTTTTGTGGCGCGTATAATCTATAACTTTTTGACAATATTGTACCACGACAACTACCTTAAGTATTTTTTTGTTTTTAAGAACAAAATTATAAAAATCGCACACATCCTGAGCGGGACGTCTCGTTAAGGGTATCAGAAACGGGACGTCCCGCGCATAGCGGGACGGTCGGCAACGCTAGTTGTCAGGCGCTGTGTGTGATTCGCTAATTGCTTCATGGTGTAAGAACTAAAATAAGCACTTACATTAAATAATTGAAAACTTCAAAATTGAACTACAAATAATTCGAAATGAATTGTTTTCTCAAAAATGTTACTATTAGATACATTTTTTTATAATGTTATTAATAACAACTTTCAATTGTCCTCGTAGCTAAGGAAAAACAAATTAGACAATATTATATTATAGAGAGAGGGGGTTATTGTAACAATGGTCGCTACAATAGTATTGAAAAAATTAATCGACATAAGCCAGTTTGGTTTGTGGTCATGTAATATTAATGTCGACGCAGTCAGTTGTTGACTTGAATTAAATAAACAAATTAATATACCGGACTCCCGTAGGGAGATTAAGACTAACCTCTTTTGAATTACGAATTTGTTATTTTTAAACACGAACAATAAATTCAAACAAAACGTTTTCATTTTTATTTAATTAATTGTGATGTTTTGCTCACATTTAAACCGCAAAGCTGTCTACTTTATGTTAATTTTTCTGTTAATCTTTCGTGTTTACTATGCCATTAACAAAAAGTCAATTGTAAGTAAATAAAAATTATTAGCAAGATCGAATTCTGATCCGGTAATAAAACAATTGTTATTTCATAGTCAGTAGGCCCTACGAGAGGAGGATCGAATTTTCCGATAGTACAATGTTTTCTCAATTTTCATCTTAAAACAAAATAGTTTCATATCGACTGGAAAAATCTCCCCGAGTCTGCGTTTCTCGCTACTGCCTTGCTTCATAGTCGAGAGGAGAAAAAAACTAAGAAAAATTTGAGGGTAATTAATATACAGTGCGTTCATCGATAATGGTAACAGTGAATAATTCAATCCACTACATACAAAAAAAAAAGTTTTTTATTCAACTCGAAATTTACTGTCAACTTCAAATTCAACCGGAAGTTTACATGCATTTTTTCAAAGCCCAGCGAGGAAAGATAGTGATTCGGTGGAGCCAAAGGCTCCACTATTGTTGTCGCAAACAATTGTAATAAAATTTAGACAGGTCAACGTTTGTCGGGTCAGCCAGTAAATAAATAAAAGTATCTCTGTCTTAGACCTGATTCTTAAACTGAGTGGTATATATATTTTTTTTCAAATCTTAATTTGTTTTCAACTTTTGGTTAACGCTGTTGTTAAGTTAACGAAGTACTTTTCAAGAACACTGAAAAATAAACATTAATAAAATATTCTTTTATACAGTAAAACAATTTACAATCGAAACAAATGCGAAAGCAAAACTTGATGTAATACAGTGTTCACTTGTTGATAGAGCTTTTGCTTTGGTAGCGACGAAGCTTTGAAATGCGGCACAAAGCGGCTGCAGCTAACAATATACAGTGTGCTGGATAAAAAATGGTCATTATGGACTGCGAATCTTATTACAATGTTTTTGGTTAAGGTGACTGATTCTCAGGTCGTAAAATAGGGATGCCAGAAGTGCCAAAAAGTATCGATATATATCGTATCGATATTTTTTTCAAGTATCAATATCGATACCGATATATTTTTTAAAAAATATCGATATATCGGTGCAATTTTAAAGAGAACATTGGCACTCGAAGAAATTTAGTATTCGTATTGGCTTGCTTAATGTAATGTCAAATAGCAATTAACGGACATTTTTTCTAATAAATCAAGTAATAAATAATTATTTGAAATCAAAAACAACGATAAGAATTTTTTTGTTTATTAATGAAACGTCTAATACATTTAGGAGCAGAGAATTTTAGAGATTAATCGAACAATTAATCAAACCAGGGATGGCGAACCTATGGCATGCGTGCCAGGCTCACATTCGACTGAAAATTGTTGGTACAGCATGAATTGAGGTGTAAACCGAAATAATTAAAAATATTCTAGATGTTGTAGAATTGAAATGAAATATTGCATGAATAGCTATTTTGAATAAATTGTAAGTTGTCCTGCTACAACTTACAATTTAATCATTAGAATGGACGCAACGGTAGAGAATGCTATTTTGAATATTTATTATTCTAAAAATATTGAAAAATCCGGTGAAAAAGAAACGTATATTACATGTGCTTTATTCACTGTTGTTGTTTTTGAAACGCACTTAGAAGTATGTTCCAAAAACATATGTAAAAACACGTTCCGTTTTCAGTGGAGTTTTCGATATTTTCGGAATAATTAACGTCAAACGGCCATAGTCAGTCGCGGTAGTACATACAAGTGTTGCTACTGGAAAAAAATATCGGTTTTCAATACTCGGAATTTTATATCCAAATATTAAATATCGCCCAAAAAAATTGATATATCAAATAAAAAATATCGATATATCGATATTTTTTCGACATCCCTATCTTAAAATATATTCCCGGAAATTTCGAACTGTGGTCGCAAAATTCATTTTATTAATGTTTTTATTAAAGACGATTAAGCAATAAGCTTCACAAAATTTGCCTTACTGCTTAAAAAATTCGAAAAACATATTTTTACCCTAAAAATTGAATCAAAAACCGTGGTATTCGTCCAATATTTCTTTACAGCACGTCACGAGATTTCATATTACGGGAAGGCAAATTAACATTTAGTAGCTTTTCTTTACAAACTTATGTTATACTGACAAATTTGGCTTGCTCAATAAATTTTCTCGTATTTTTTTTCTGTACAAAAATTTGTGTAAAACATGATAGTTTTTCTCGTTTTTACCTGATTTTAAATCGTTTATTTAGACCAATTAAACTGTAAAACCTTGACAAAAAGTCATATACAATGGCAAATATACAATGGTAAATATTTCAGGTAGCCGCGACTAGTTTAGTTATAAAATTGATATTGTTCAATCCGACACACTGTATATGGTGCGTACTATATAGAATGGATATATACAGGGCAACAAGTAAATAAATACGTCAAATATTGGCTGTTGAATCGAAAGACCTTCCTTTTTATCTATCTAAAAGCACATTGCATACCCTGAAGCAATCACTTATCCACGATGGATATTTATATTTGTGTTCGATAATATGAAAAGAACATGCAAAAAGAATCAAACAAATAGTAATAATAATATATTATTGTATTTTTATCGACAAAAGCTTTTAAAAAAATAAATAAAAAATACTTTTCTTGCGGTTCAAGTTTCAATATTGCCGCTCAGAAACAGGCTACTTTTCCATATTTTTTTTTATTTCGAAACCGCCGATGTCAGAATTTTATTTACTTTATTAAGGCTGACGGAACGCTCTGAATTTAAGCCACACTACGAGGCTAAAAAAATGCTGTTGCAAGGGTACCGCTGTCAGTTGATCTGATTTTTGGAAATATTTTGAAGATTTAAAAACAATTTTTGAAAAAGGAAATTCACTTTAGGTTTGTGATGGAACAATTTTGGAAATTAAGTACGAATAAGGTCGTAGTGAGACATTGAAAACGTGTGTTTTTGACACAATTAATACCAATTTTTTTTCTAGTAAATCGCACATAAATTACAAAAGTAGTCCATTAGAGACCTAGATTTGCCCTTTATCTTCCTTAGAGAGAAAGAATTTTTGCAAAATGTTGACGAATAAGTCTACAATCAGCTATCAGCCGAAGCCCTATTTTTGACTTAAAATCAAACTGTTCCGATAGTCTTAAACATACGAACTAGGTACCCATATTTAAGAAGATGTACATACATAAACACACACACACACTGAGAGAGAGAGAGAGGGGGATAGAGACATTGTAGTGACCTTGAAATAAAAACTTGTTAAAAATTTCGATTCGATTTTTAGATCCATTACAATAACTTCTCAATATACTGAGAACTACAAACATATTTTTAGTTTCTCCAGTTCTGAGATTAGAAACGACGAAACGGAAATGTTTTCAATTACCAATTTTTGGTGAATCATTTTATATTTCACGGGTACTAGTGCTAAAGCGGTGGCAAAAAGTGTTTGAAAAATCACAATTATCTCGCAAATCAAGTCAAACAAAACAAGTACGACGAATTAATATTTTTTTTAGCACGGAATACGCATGAAAAAGGAGATAGTATTTTTCTCGGGTAGGTTTTTGTTACGAAGGCCGTAAATTTGTTGTACGTTTTAAAAAAAGAGGCTGACAGAATGCCCTACTGCGAAGGGATGCACAGCTTGGTTACGTTGTGCCCTACACGAATATACAAGTATATAAGTAGTTGTAGTAGAACGAATGAAAAATATTTGATGTAATCTGTTGAACAGACAAAGTAATCCGGTCTGATTAAAGTATACACGCCATCCTGCCATCGGGCGTTTATATTTGCGCTTCTCCGAAAGGCCGGTCGCACACTAGGGATGTCAGAAGTGTCAAAAAGTATTGATATATATCATATCTATATTTTTTTCAAGTATCGATATCGGTATCGATATATTTTTTAGAAAATATCGATATATCAGTGCAATTTTAAAGAGAACATTGGCACTCGAAGAAATTTAGTATACCTATTGGCTAGCTTAATTAATGTCAAATAGCAATTAACGGACATTATTTCTAATAAATCAAGTAATAAATAATTATCTAAAATCAAAAACAACGATAAGATTTTTTTTGTCTATTATAAATATCGAAAAATCCGGTGAAAAAGAGACGTATTTTACATGTGTTTTATTTACTGTTGTTGTTTTTGGAACGCACTTAAAAGTATGTTCCAAAAATATATGTAAAACACATCTTTCTTTTTCAGTGGAGTTTTCGATATTTTCGGAATAATTAACGTCAAACGGACATAGTCAGTCGCGGTAGTACATACAAGTGTTGCTACTGGAAAAAAATATAGGTTTTCGATACTCGGAATTTTATATCGATATATCGAAATATTAAATACCGCCCAAAAATATCGATATATCAAATAAAAAATATCGATATATCGATATTTTTTCGACATTCCTATCGCACACTGACCAAATTATTTTTAAAACGATTCATCCCATCGGACTGTTACCCCTATACTAGTGTCGGGTCTCTTTGAGACAACATTAATATTCTGCATATTCAATCTCGTTGTGATCACACGTATTTAGAGTTCGTCTTGATTAAATCAAATTATATTGTGTTTTAGTAATTTATTTATTTTTTTCTTATTTTATAATAATATATCAAATCGATCTTTATACTAATTGTAAGTTGCACAAAACCTTGTCAAAAATTTTGATTTGACACTGACCATAGATTGCGATAAAATAATTACAGTTTTTGAAGTTATACTTCTTTTGGCGCAATGAGAGTAAACTTTTCTCTGTTATGGAAGTTGCGTACGCAACATGCAACGAATATGTTGCGGAAGTTGTTTCTGATAATGTTAAAATAGTTATTTCATAAAACAACAAAGTAGGTCATACTAGCGACATCGGACGGCACTTCTTAAAAGCTATAGTGTTGTTTACAACATTTGACAGTTAAATAACAATGGCGTGTAATTCCAGCAGAGCATGAATGTTAGACTTTCTGCCGAAAATACTTACTGTCGACCGGATATAAAGAAAAAATGAAATTTTAATGCTTATTTTTAAAAGACTTCAAGAAAAAAAGGTTATTCAATACGAAACGTGTTCTTATTATTATTTTTTTTGTGTATATTCTGTGATAGCTCCGCCATTTGTGAACCGATTTGAAAAATTTCGACGCCATTTTGTTCAGAAGATTTTTGGATTGGTACCATTTAATTTTTTTTTAAATCGGTTCATTCGTTTTTAAAAATTTCATTTTGCTTTATCATGGTGAACTAAGCTGCAAACAAAACATTTGAACCGACGTTGCGCCTTGGCTGCTTGTCTCTGTTAAATGAGCCTATATGTCACGCTTAGCACACACACACACACTTAGTCTCTCCCTCTCCTAGCTAGATCTCCCCTCCTCCTCCTCCTCCGACAGAAATTGTGCACACATGAGAAGGTTGACGCGTTCACATAATCAGCGCGCGCCTGCTACTGCATTATCAGATCGACTCAAAGTCTCAAACATTAGCTCCTGAATCCTCATGATCACGAAATTTCGAATTACGGGAAGGCAAATTAACATTTTGAAGTTTTTTTCTTTGCAATCTTATGTTAAATTATGAACAAAAAAATGTAAAATAATTTGACAACAAAATTAGCTTTACTGTAGAAAGCGCGGAGTGCTTAATATCGGTAATCAATTTTTCATTTAATAGCTAATTGTAAACGTAGAGCTATTTTTACAGTAAAGCTAATTTTGCTGTCAAATTATTTTGGATTTTTTAGTTCATTAAAACGTGTTGTTTTAGTTTTTTAATTTTAATTATAAGGCTAAAAAACAATATTGCATTTGACTATAGGGTAGACATCGCAATGTACGTCACTGTACAGCGTTTTAGCTTGCTTGCTGTAATTATGTAAGTTTTTTTATCCTGAAGGTCCTGATAGGGATAATGGGGCACATTTATTAAATTACAGTATTGTCATCGGTCCTTGATCAGTGTGCAAATTTTCAGTTTAATCTGCCGTTTTGAAATGGGTGAATTTCACGTTCCAAGATATTTTCGCATTAAAAAGCCTTTGAAGCATTTTGAAATTTTAATACCTTGAAATTTAATATTTAAGGAGTTGAAAAAAAAAATGCCAGTTTTATTAATCTGGTCTAAGACTTAGCCAGGTGTTTACAAAATTATATTTTTGAAAAATTTTAAAAATATATTTGAGGCATATTGAAATTTAAACAGAATAATATTGGTAGCTAAAAATAGATATATTCAAAAAAACAGGTCGTTTCGATGGAACATTCTACCTATCAGGTGATAAAAAATTTGAGGGTCGGTTAAGCCCCGCTACCTTTCAGTCAGGTCTGTGTTTTTGTGTTCAGATATTAGTAAAGAAGTATTGTACAAATTTTCACAGTGCCTCAAATACTTACCCAAAAAATGTCTAACAGCTCTCGAGGTATGTACTGGGATACGCTAAAGGTGATATCAGACGGTTCATTTTTTGTTCATTTATGTCTTTCATTCAGCATCTTTCATTCGAAATGAAACGTCTGAACATAAAATGAAAAAAAACCCGGGTCGCAATGCCAAAACCCTGCCGACAATATAGTGTATTTGCTAATACAGGCCTTGTGGCTTTATTATGTGAACTTAAGGTGATTGTTGGGCAAATTAAAAAAATTAACTCCTTAATACACCCCTTAAAATTGCAGTTTTTTTAACTACATCATTATTGTCGATCGAACGTCTACACCAAAATTAAAAACACCTTTCAGGAAATAACTCACTATCTGCAAACTAGTGTTTTCAGAAAATTTGTAAATCCGGTCCTGTCGGGCCGATTTTCTTGAAATTTCAGGAACACTTTTTAATTGCTATTAAAGGGTTAAATTTCAATTTTGAAACGATTCTGAGAATTTTTTAGGTATTTTTGGGCCCAAAAACTTTTTTCCTCCCCTAAAAACCACCCTTAAAATTATCCGATTGGACCCATTTTAAATAAGCTTCGTGCGGTGATGGATTCCAACATGTGTGCCAAATTTCGTTAAAATGAATTAACTCCTTCGAAAGTTATTGCCCGTACACATATATACCTATATATATATATATATACAGGGTGTCTCACCGAACGTTGGCTAACATGGGTAACTTTGTTATTAGTGGAGATAGAAAGTCGGTTAAATGGGCAAAGTAGTGCAGAAAATTGGGCTCATTAACATCCCGTCGAAAAAACAATTGAATTTTGACACCCTATGAATTTATTCAGAAAATAGTGAAAATTGCCATTTATGAAAACTGGCCATAACTTTTTTATTTATGAAGATATTTGAAAATTTCATTAACCATTTTTTGATAACTTTTTAAGGTCTTTTCAGTGGCGTAGGTTTAATTTTTTTATTTCCACTACATAATGAGATATTGACATAAACTTTGGTTTTTCTTATGGACGGCATTTTTGATTTTCAGATATTCGAATTGTACTTATTTTTCTGAATAATTTGACATAGCATATCCTATATCTAAACCAATCAGAAGCTACAAAACTGACAAAAATAGCTTTTTGGCGTTATCAAAGTGTGCCGTGTAAAACGAAATTTGTTGAAACAAATACATATCGACAGGTTAACAATCTGTCGAGCGATCGCTACAGTTTTGCTAATTCATTTTGTTTGATTTACTCTCTAAGATGGCTCAAGCATTCTCAAATTTGGAGAAACAGGCTATTTTTGCGCATACATTCAGCGTAACAAAAATACCACGTGGGCTCAAGCAGAATACTTGAACCTTTATCCAGAAAGGCGACAACCTTATTCAATAACTTTTAGGAACTTAAATAGAAATTTAAAGGTATACGGTTCATTTTCAAAGAAAAAAGGCAACATTCAACACTGTGAAGAAGAATTAGGTTTAGCAAACGTTGAAATTAATGGAGAAAAGTTCCTAAAAGTTATTGAATAAGGCTGTCGCCTTTCTGGATAAAGGTTCAAGTATTCTGCTTGAGCCCACGTGGTATTTTTGTTACGCTGAATGTATGCGCAAAAATAGCCTGTTTCTCCAAATTTGAGAATGCTTGAGCCATCTTAGAGAGTAAATCAAACAAAATGAATTAGCAAAACTGTAGCGATCGCTCGACAGATTGTTAACCTGTCGATATGTATTTGTTTCAACAAATTTCGTTTTACACGGCACACTTTGATAACGCCAAAAAGCTATTTTTGTCAGTTTTGTAGCTTCTGATTGGTTTAGATATAGGATATGCTATATCAAATTATTCAGAAAAATAAGTAGAATTCGAATATCTGAAAATCAAAAATGCCGTCCATAAGAAAAACCAAAGTTTATGTCAATATCTCATTATGTAGTGGAAATAAAAAAATTAAACCTACGCCACTGAAAAGACCTTAAAAAGTTATCAAAAAATGGTTAATGAAATTTTCAAATATCTTCATAAATAAAAAAGTTATGGCCAGTTTTCATAAATGGCAATTTTCACTATTTTCTGAATAAATTCATAGGGTGTCAAAATTCAATTGTTTTTTCGACGGGATGTTAATGAGCCCAATTTTCTGCACTACTTTGCCCATTTAACCGACTTTCTATCTTCACTAATAACAAAGTTACCCATGTTAGCCAACGTTCGGTGAGACACCCTGTATATATATATATATATATATATATATATATATATATATATATATATATATATATATATATATATATATATATATATATATATATGTATATATATATATATATACACATATATACAGGGTGTCCCATAAGTCGACGTCCAAACGAAGTGAGGTGATGGGGGAGGTCATTTCCTATCAAAATAACCATAAATGTGATTATCCAATTGTTTACGGTTCGAAAGTTATTTCAATTTTTGTATTTTTCTCTGAAATCGTGTAGTGCTTATACTAAAAAATTAATTTAAAAAAATCTATGAGTTGTTTGTTTGATTTTTTTTTTCAATAGGATCCTGAAGGGTCTGCCTTTCCAAAAAAAATAATTTTCATGAGCTCTGTTATCATCTGTCAAATAAAAAAAATGGTTTTGTAAACACTTTTCGGTGGCAAGAAAAATATATTTGATTTTAAATTCACGTTGACAGAAAAAAAGTGTTATAAAAAAAATTGACCAATTATCAGAAAAACTTGTCCATTTAATAGAGATTCTAACGCGGTTTAGTACAACTCGTTATTCATGACAGTTTTTTTTATAACAATTTTTTTACATGCATGTCGTGTTTGTTAAAAAATACATTTTCGAAAATTTCAAAATCTAAGTTGGCTAGTCTAACACAAATGAACCAAATTTTATTTAAAGTTACAACAAATGTTCGAAATTAGTCGAAACGCCCGTTCGTTATTTTGTACTGTATTGGTCGCAATTCTTATTTTTTGCCGCAGCTGATGTTCGTTTTGGTTTTCTGTCGCGTAGACCAGTTCTTTGAAGTAACCCCATAAAAAGAAGTTTAGGGGGTTTAGGTCAGGTGACCGCGGTGGCCACTGGATGGTTCCTTCCCTTCCAATCCAGCGATTTGTGTATTCGGTGTTGAGGTATCGTCTCACTACTAGAGCATAGTGACAAGGAGCCCCATCGTGCTGCAACCACATGTTTCGGCGTGTTTCTAGCGACACGTGTTCCAGTAAGCCGCCCAAATCATTTTGCAAAAAATAAAGATATGCATCGCCCCCGATCCTTCTGGGTAGCTCAAGGGGCCCAATCATTTTACCTTCAACAATTCCCGCCCACATGTTGACCCCAAACTGATGTTGAAAATGGTCGTTTCTTATAGCTCTAGAGTTTACATAATCCCAAGAGTGAAAACTATGGATGTTGAATACTCCCGTCCTTCGAAAGCTCGATTCGTCACCCCACAAAATGTTATTAAAAAACTGAGGATCTTCCCTGTTCCGACGTAGAATTTCTCGGCAAAATTGCACCCTTTTGTTATAATCAGCGGGTAAAAGTGCTTGCACACGTTGCACATGGTATGGATGTAACTGATCCCTTTTTAAAATACGGTGCACTGTGGACCTCGAAACTCCCGAACGTCTTGACAAACGACGAACACTTGTAGATGGGTCCTCTGTCACCATTCCAATTATTTCATCTTCGTCGATGCCAAGTCTAGGTCTTCCAGCTCTTTGCTCATTCCCAGGGATTTCACCTTCTATGTACCGCCGATGTATACTTTGGAACACCCTGTGGTCAGGATAGTGTTCTTGGTTGGGAT
Source organism: Venustoraphidia nigricollis (assembly GCA_034508555.1). NCBI lineage: Eukaryota > Metazoa > Arthropoda > Insecta > Raphidioptera > Raphidiidae > Venustoraphidia > Venustoraphidia nigricollis. Next base: position 2,719,527 of record JAVRKA010000030.1, read on the forward strand.
ATCGTGCCCGATATTCTCTTGCAGCAGCCCGAGCATTCTCGTCACAAAACCCATAGACATAGTGCATTTCTGCATACTCCCGATGGGAATAAATAACCATTTTGATGCGTCCAACTTGAAAAGAGTCCAAATCACAAACAGGATCGAAGTTCAAATTACCAAGCGCAGGTCCAAATAACAAAGTACAAAATGAAAAGTCAAGTCGGAGGTTTACTAGTAATAAAACGAATAGCGAGCATACATTAGAAGTAGTGAATGAAAGAGGACCGGATTAATTTGTTTAAGTCGTTCCAGCCAACTTAGATTTTGAAATTTTCGAAAATGTATTTTTTAACAAACACGACATGCATGTAAAAAAATTGTTATAAAAAAAACTGTCATGAATAACGAGTTGTACTATACCGCGTTAGAATCTCTATTAAATGGACAAGTTTTTCTGATAATTGCTCAATTTTTTTTATAACACTTTTTTTCTGTCAACGTGAATTTAAAATCAAATATATTTTTCTTGCCACCGAAAAGTGTTTACAAAACCATTTTTTTTATTTGACAGATGATAACAGAGCTCATGAAAATTATTTTTTTTGGAAAGGCAGACCCTTTAGGATCCTATTAAAAAAAAAAAAAAACCAAACAACTCATAGATTTTTTTAAATTAATTTTTTAGTATAAGCACTACACGATTTCAGAGAAAAATACAAAAATTGAAATAACTTTCGAAACGTAAACAATTGGATAATCACATTTATGGTTATTTTGATAGGAAATGACCTCCCCCATCACCTCACTTAGTTTGGACGTCGACTTATGGGACACCCTGTATATAAACATTTTTAAAAATGGTGCCAAAGTGTTTAGGAGGTTATGAAACGTCGAGAAATTTTGGTCCGACCCCTAGGTCCCGCTATCCGACCGACGCCAATAGTTTATGTTGCCATATGGCAAATACACTAACAATAATGAAACATGAATCCGATCCAACAACGCTAGATATTGGCATTCGACATGATTCATTCGCACTCTGAATGAACGAAAAATGAAGCGTCTGAACACAAGAAAGAACATTCATTCGGGTTCGATCATTTTGTGTCGTGTCTTATAGCAGACGCACTTGGGACTACGACGGCACATAGTGATTATATTCTGTCTGTGTATGAGACAAAATGGTGTTCAAGTGGAACGACCAAAACACGCTGCTGTTTTTGGAGAATTTCAAAAATTATCAATGTCTTTGCAACCTCAAACTCGATGAATATAAAAACAGAACAATATGAACAAATTCTTTAAAATCTATAATTAATGATTTAAACTTAGACTTTGCTTCTTTCTTGATAATTCTCCGGTCAAATGATCATAAATCAAACGAATTCCAAGGCGCCCAACTTCATTCGACGATATCTTCGAGGCAAAGACTGGATGAACGTTCATTTTTATGTCATTCTGTCTGTGCCGTGTGAACGCGGAATGAAACAAAAATGAACATTCAGTCAAATGAACATTCATTCGGAATGAACCGTCTGATATCACCTTAATACGAACATAGTCGCTACCTGATACAAGAGGTAGTTGATTTAGATAATACGACAATGTTTATTTGAAGGAGTTTTCGATGATTCTCTAGGATGAGGGTGTACCAGCTAACATTCGCCAGTTAGCTCATGTATAGCAGCCAAGCACATTCACATATTCGCGATATGATGATGACGATGTATGTGTGTGTGTGTGTGTTTATAGGAAAGAAAATAAAACGTTTGACAAATAGCACAGCTCGCGAGCAAACACCAAGTCAAGTTGTGTTTACTCTGCAGATGACAAGTGGCGCGCTAAGGCGTCGCCTACATCACTTGGTTCTCCCGCCGTCGCCCGCGCGCCGCCGCTGCCCCACCGTCTTCGTACACATAGCGACGCGCTTCTTCCTCGAATCTTACAGCCGAGGCGTTATTCTGTGCCGAGAAATTCTGTTCGTGAACGGTTTCCACGGCCCTCACAAGCAGGGGCGAATCTAGATTTTTCGGGGCTTAGGACTTATGTTCAACGGGTCCCATTTTTTGTTAGATTAAGAATCTTTAAATTGAGGTTTAAAGTGCATTTTTTATATCATCAAAAATCAGACCTGACCAATACTATAAATTCGTTCAAAAAATCGTCAAAATTCATAAAAAAAATGATGAATTCCACCCAATAATTTGTTAATCTACAGGGTGAGTCAGACCACCCGTATCAGTCGTTTTTTCCGAAAACGGTTAGTCGTAGAGAGTTGTGTCAAAAATCTGTATCGTAAAAGCCCTAATGAAGAATTGAATGGTAATATTTTTTTCCCCCGGAAAGGTCGGATTCCCTATTAGTTTGCTCCAGAGTGTTCAGAACTCCGGAATTTTAAATAGCACGATAGGTCGAAAGTGGTATTATTGAAAAGATTTTTAAAAAATAAGCAAGTTTTGTAGGACATTTTTTTTTGTTGCTGTCACCCCTGTTAAGTAATATTCGTTTGAAATTATTAAATTGAAATGTGATAATAACGAACTTAATTTTAAAAGTCGGCATTGAAAATCTAGTTACCTAATTAAACAATGTTACAAATGTTCAAACTGTCTTCCATTTACTTCTAAACACTGCTGAGCTCTTCTAGATACACTACGAGTAGTTCTAAGTATTTCTTCAGTGTTTAATGATCGACATTGTCTAATTAGGTAAATAGATTTTCAATGCCGACTTTTAAAATTAAGTTCGTTATTATCACATCTCAATTTAATAATTTCATACTAATGTTACTTAACAGGGGTGACAGCAACAAAAAAAATGTTCTACAAAACTTGCTTATTTTTTAAAGATCTTTTCAATGATACCACTTTCGACCTATCGTGCTATTTAAAATTCCGGAGTTCTGAACATTCTGGAGCAAACTAATAGGGAAGCAGACCTTTCCGGGGGAAAAAAATATTACCATTCGATTCTTCATTAGGGCTTTTATGATACAGATTTTTGACACAACTCTCTACGACTAACCGTTTTCGGAAAAAACGACTAATACGGGTGGTCTGACTCACCCTGTATAGTTTATCTTTTCGTTAGAGCAATGTTCGGTGCTTTAATTTTTTTTTTTTAATTCAGACTAGAATCTTGTCATTTGGCTCGAGTAAAAGAAAAAACCCGAAAATGATAATTTTTTAATTTTATGTGGAATTTTTACGATACGCAGTCCTAAGGGCGCGAGTTCTACTCGCACTGGTCTGTCTTTTTTACAATGTAAGCTAAATTTCGTCACGAAACCGCGAGTCAACTGTGCAATATATGTGCTAACGTTCTTATAAACTTCATGTGTAGATAAATATAGGACGATCCGATAGTTTAAAATATTTGAATTGTTTTTTTTACCTTAACAGCTTTGAAAATTCTTGTATTGCTTGTTGAAAAACTCACCTGTAAAAGATAAAAAAAAAATTAAATTGTTGTATTGAAAATATATTTAATGATAAAAAAATGACGTAATATTCGTTTGTTTCTTTATAAAACACCTCTTTCAAAAACTAATTACGTAGGTAAACACCGAAAATATTCTCGAAATTGATTCAAAATTGAAATTTACCCTTTTAGTGCTCCTAAAATTTTAATAAAATCGGCTCGACAGAACCGGACTTATAAATTTTATGAAAATACTTGTTTGCGGATAGAGAATTATACTTTCTGAAGGCTGTATATAATTTCGTGCAGCGGTGCAGATGATGAATTAATAAAAAAGAGACGAAATATTGAAATTGAGAAAAAATATTTTTAAGGAGTGTATTAAGGTGATATTTTTTTATTTCATGCAAAAACCAACATAAATTCACATGTTATGTTTTATATTATAATAATAATAATAATAATGCGTTTAACGTCCGTTTCTCGACTTTATGTCATAACAGACGCCATTCGCACCATTACTATTTTTCATTTTACTACTTCTCGTTTTTTCTGCATTTCTTAAACTTCAACTTATATAATAGCAATGGGCGAATGAAGGAATTACATGAAATTAGGATAAGGTAGGTAATTTTTGAACTAGGAGTTTGATAGGTAATCGGCCATGGCCTCAAATAAGGAACCACCTCGATATTTATCTGGAATTAATTGAGGGAAACCATGGAAAACCTCAATCAAGATGGCCGGTACAGGAATTACCGTTTCTCAGCGAAAGGCAGTAGGAAAAAGTCCCAGCCACATCTGCCCCCGCCGGGAATCGAACCCAGACCTCCCGAATGCGAGTCTAGTGCTGTACCACTACTCTACCCAGCTCGGTATTATATAAGTTGAAGTTTAAAAAAATGTAGAAAATAACGGGAGTTGGAAAATGGAAAATAGTAATGGTGCGAATGGCGTCTGTTATGACATAAAGTCGAGAAACGGACGTTAAACGCATTATTATTATGTTTTATATTATGTTTTATGTTATATTTTCTTTTTTATAACTGTGCAAATTTAGTGTCTTAGGTATAAATAGTTCGCTATTTTATTCATATTGTTCTTTAGTCTCATGTTAATATGAATTATTGTATATGTGTATCACACTTTAAATGTTAAATTTTAATTCAGAGAGGGATTGTTCAAACGGCTTAGACTATACATGGCCTTAAATAAAGCTTTATTATTATTAATAATAATAATAATAATGTCACACGGCCCGTATTAACAAATATATTATATTGCCGGCAGGGTTTTCGACATGAAATTCATAAGCTTGTGATGTCTTTACTCGCACGTTTCACAAAAATCGACATGTTATGTTTCAAATGTACATTCGGTATACCACTATCTCACGAACCGCTCAACCAATCCCGGCAAACCAGGTGTCAGGTGATCGAGTCACTCGGCCCCCTTCTACTAATAGTACTGAAAATGTTGACTTCAATCATCTCTAGGCTTTGTCTGCGTGAGAATGTTTTTGCGCCGAAAATTTCTAAATTGTTCCACTAAAACTAGGGAACTACAAACTCAATCGCGAAAATACAAAGTACGTTATGATCCTCAGAACTAAATCTCTCCAATAACACCAGTTCCGAGTACTAGAAGCACTCACAAAAAATAATAACAACATTCGAACCTAAAAATTTGAAATGCTTCGACCTTAAAGTCGCGATAAAACTCGAACCAAAAATTTCAAACCGAAAACCGGCAAATCCTATGCAGAGCGTCAACAAGCTTATCGTTCAAGACTAAAATCAAAGAAATTGGGCGAGAACTTAGAGAATGGCAATCATTTGAAGATTGATGAAACCTACGACTATCAGGGTATTTTTTGTCTATTAAAAACAAAAAACAATTTCAAATATGAACACATCACTGGATAAACGAGCATGGCTTTGCGAATTTATATGACGGACGAGTCATCCCTCGTGTTTCATCCCTTAGGCGCGCATTAAATTAGCACCCCTAAAGTAGTTTCTCAGATTCGTCTGATTTAATACGTGCGACACAAAAACTGACACGACTTAGATAAATGCTTCTCGCATACCCTTGCTCTCGCATAACGTGTAATTGCTTCTCAAAGTCTGAATCTAATCGTCGACACAGTTACTGCATTTACATTATTGTTTTATATTGAATGACGTCCACCAACCATCAAACTTGTACGGGCCTAGCGCAAATTTATATTTTCAATTTATTATCAGTGCATTGCTGGGTTGCAGCAAGCGTTGTCGAAAAAACTGATTTGATAGTGACCTTAGATTCTGATAATAGAATTACAGTTTTTATACATACAGAAGCAGTCTAATGCCGTACTCAAAACTCCTGTCATGTAGAACATTAGATTGTACTTACACAAAAGCAAATGACTAATCTACATAGAAAAAGTTCATTTGTGACGCTAAATTGTAATCAACATGTATAGAAAAATGCTGCTTTCAAGTGGAAATTTTACAAAAAAAAAAAAACTGGTCAAGTGCCAGTCGGACTCGCGCACGAAGCGGCGCCTTAACAATTATACGCGGTTTATTTTGAGTCAAGCAAAACAATTGTTTAAACATTTTTCAGGGATTCTCATCCTTGAGTGTGTAGCATTTGATTTAAATTGCATGTTTTTTTTTCAAAAGGTACATCGTCTGTCCCGATTTTACCTCAGACGAGGCAATGTCGGCAGAGAGGCAGCAGTCTATCTTTCTGTGTACCGTTCTCACGTACTGCCGTCAGAGGCTCTGTCTGCCTCTTGAGATTAATAAAGATAGACGTCATAGAGGGTTGCGTGCTTTCAAAACTCTCTTCGTAGTGACTATATACAGTCATTATTGTATGAACTATATATCTGCGACCAAAAAGCAAAACCGCGCATATCGACTTAGTGACAAAAGAAGATTAATGTCATTCGTAATCAAATATCAAGAGAGAAGCTGGTTAACAACGTGCAAAGTACGTATTGTAAACATGAAAAAGTAAAAAAAAAAATAATAATAAAAAAACACACATTATAGTATGAACTATATATCTGTGACTAAAAAACAAAACCGCGCATGTCCATTTGTTGTCAAAAGAAGATTAATGTCAATCGTAATCGAATAACAAGAAAGAAGTTGGTTAATAACGTGCAAAGTACGTATTGCAAACTTGCTAAAAAGTAAAAAAAAAAAAAATAAAAAAAAACTTAGGTACATTATTGTATGAACTATATATCTGTGACTAAAAAGCAAAACCGCGCATGTCGATTCGCTGCCAAAAGAAGTTTAATATCAATCGTAATCGAATATCAAGAAAGAAACTGATTAATAACGTGCAAAGTACGCACTGCAACCTGATAAACAGTAAAAAAAAATTTAATAAAAAAAACTTAATCACTTTCATAGTAGGTAAACATAAAAACGAAGATATGACATACGCAGTTTTGTTTTTTGACCACAGATATATGTAGAACATAGTACTATGTATACAGCCTCAGTACAATCATGCAGTGAATTACTGTAGGGTCGATAAAACCTGCTAATTTTTGGAATTGGATGTCCGAACCGAATAATCGAATTTTAACTGTCAACCGAATACCCTATATAATTAGTTATCCACATTTTCATTTTTAGGTAACCACATATTTTTAATTTACGGAATTTTAATATAAACAGTACAACATAGTTATCGATATGATAACTATGTTCCACTGTTTATATTAAGAATACTAAACCCTAAGATAAAATATGTTTTCGGGAAATTTCGAAGTGTGGTCGCAAAATTCGTTTTAGTACTGTTTTTATTAGCTGTGATTAATCTTCACAAAATGTGGATTGCTCCTTAAAATTTCAAAGAACAAATATTTTTATACACCGTACAATATTTATTAGCTTTATTTTATTATTATTATTTGTTGTTATAGCGGCCATTGTAAAACACACTAACATAAGTGGATTCTAAGATGTTTTGTCTAATGTTGCTAGTATGCGCTATTTTGACGTTTGTAGAAAAAAAAATATTTTTTTGTGATGTAACTACAAATTAACAGTTTCCGAATTTTTCTCTTTACTTCTGTAAGACATTGCTTCTTGCCAAATTTCATGATCTTAGGTCACCGGGAAGTACCCTATAGGTTTTGATTCCCTTGCGAGTGTCATAATATGCGGCATAAACGGTCGTAAGTTTTGATTGCGTTGACTTAGAAGTTTGCTTTTTGCACAGCTCCAAGGGATTGCAGACCTGAGTATTTGATATTAATTTCAACTTGATATCTTTACGTGTTCTTGCGAAAAAGGGTCTTGACAGACGGACAACGAAGGGTTCCTTTTTCCTTTGAGACACGGAACCCTAAAAAATAATTGAAATATTATTGCGATTTTTATGCATGAAATGTGTTCATTTTTCACTGTACAATGCACAGTGCCAATATCTGGTGAAATTGGGAGATGTATGAAGAAGTTTAGCGAAGGATTATTACAGAATATCCCTCGGGTTGATTGGAAATGCCAATCATACATTCCATATATGCAAGAAATTATCGTATCGTTCGTTTCAAATCAAAATTTATTGTTGCATGATTTTGAACGAATCGATTATTCGTAAATTATTACAGCGCCAAATTATACAAATATTTACCACTTTAAAAATTGTATTTTTCCAAACAAAAAAGAGACTGTATTTTACACTACACATTACATAAGTAAAACTGATATAATTGTAAAAAAAGCAATAATAACACAACAAAAAACGTTTGCACAGAAGTAAATTGATGTGGTTGAATTGCTGTCGAAAATTATTAATTTCAATACCTATTTGTTTTGATAATTTAATTAAATTTAAAAATATTATTTTTTTCTGATATTAACAAAAATGAGAAAAGGCATTGTCGTGGGACATATTATGACCAAGGTAAAACTTCCATAATTATTGTTATTTTAAACAATTTACTTTTTTGATACGCCAACTTACCGCGGTTGCCATGGTTTTGGTAAGATTTTTTTTTTACGTTTTTGATGTTTTATTATATGTTATATAGAAAAAATAATCAACTTTAAACGCGGCTGGCAGCGTCATCGGACCAGCAAAGTCCGCCAACCATTCGAGTTTTAGCACGTTAAAAACATAAGTTTCAAAATAAAGTTAGTATCATACTATTCGGAGATACCTAGCACGACTGATTTTTCCAGACACAATATAATACCAGATTACAATCGGAAGTTATCCCTTTTTCGCGACCGGGCCCACGCCAGCCTGCCAACCTTTGTGTGTTTCTTTTAAGCAGGGTTTAAATTTCCCGAATACCCATAACTGGCCTTTTTGGAGATCCATAGGGTTTTAGTGTTACGGGCTCTCCTACTATGATAATGACATAGCATATTTTATATAGTGACATAACGCCAGAATCGATCTCAAAATTTAATTAAACTTTGAAAGCCTGTTTCTCTTTTTATTTTCGAGTTTTGATAAAAAAATTACTTGAAATATTTGTTCATATATTTGATTTCTACACGCTGTTAAAAAAAGAAGTATCAACTTAAAAATCACTCTGTACATAGTTTCTTGTTACGCCATTCACCGTCACATTACGGCCGCTATACCACGGTACCGTTAGGTTTTAGTAGTCAATTTATATTTCAACAATAAATTCAAAATCTAATAGATATTTTTAGTTTTTCTCAGATTTGACAGCGGTTTCTAACATACAAATTATTAACGAAAATCAAAGACCGTCATCACAGATCAAAACCTGATCGCAACGACTCGAAATCAATATGAACGAGATTCATCAACCGTCGCTGACCGACTTACCACCTCCCACAATATTGCTCATTTCAATACATCGAAACTTACAAGATTAGTAAATTACAGAGGTTGCCTCGTTCCATATGATCAATCAGCGTAAGCGCGGGAAGGGCGTCAGCTGGCGGACCGATCATATTTTTATCAACCTTTAAATGACAATATCAAAAATGACATATTTAACTAAGTTTTCCACGGTTTCCGTTAATTAATTTCAGATAAATATCGAGATGATTCAAGATCATGACCGATTACCTGTTCAATTCCTATGCTCACAAATTGCTTATCTTTTCGCGTAATTTCCATTTTTTCTTCATTCGCCTATTGCTATTAATAAAGTTGAAGTTTAAAAACGTAGACAAATAACGGGAAGTGTGGTAGATGGAAAAATAGTAATGGTGCGAATGGCGTCTGCTATGACATAAAATCGAGAAACGGACGCGTTTTTAATATTATAGACAAGTGTTGGCGTGCTGATGTCATTCATGGAACTACGATTATGTAAATATCTTACCTTAAAAATTCAATTTTTTGTCAAGTAATATCAATATTGTTTTTTGATTTCTTTGACACTTGTTAAATACTGCCATTATATACGACAGCTGTTTCCACGTAATCAATTGCCAGGTCCGTCGTATGACGTCATCCTCCCACTACTATCGAACGGAACGAGGCAATCTCTGTAATTTAATAAACCTTGGGAATTTGTACAAGTGTAAGTAGCGATGGGGAGGTGCTGAATACAATGGAATGAGGAGAGGGGGCGAATGTTATGGCGGGACCGACACAAACTTGTATAACTCGTACGGTGGCGTTAGCGATATTTGGTCGGGCGGCTATGATTGAAATGTGAGTGAAACTTGTATGAATACATCTATCTTCAAAATTCGCTGTGTAAACTATGGAGTATATAACAAACCAGCAGTTTCAAATATTTGTAGAACAACTAGTGTTGGATCACTTTCACACGGTTTGTGCTGACGCCCAGCGGTAAGAGGCGAGGTAGGCAAAAGACATATTGTGGGTGCGATCTTCTTTAGTTCTGTCTCGCTCAAATCATCCGCACGTTTCAATTTTTGGCTGGCGCCACACTACGAGGATAAAAGATGCTATTGCAAGGGTGCCGCTGTCAATTAAACTCAAATTTTTGGAAATATTTTGAAGATTTAAAAAACTTTTCCGAAAACGGAAGAGTCACTATAGGTTTGTGATGGAACAATTTTGTGAAATAAGTACGAATAAGGTCATAGTGTGATATTGAAAACGTTTTTTTGGCACAATTAACACAATAATACTATTAATACTAAGGTTAAAAAAAATTAAAAACAGCATTTACAAGAAATTTTCTTAGTTTCTATAAAACATAGCTGTAAAAATTCTCGAAGGTATAAACAATTTATTAAAAAAACAAATAAAATGTAAGTAATTTGATTACATTTATGTAGGAAATAAAATAACGAAACCAATAAATAAACACGTATTCAATTATTAAATAAAGTAATACAATCAATGTGAACTCCATTCTGTCTCAACACAGCTTTACAATATTAATGTACGTAACTTACATAACTTACCCAATTCATTGAACAATCCTGAATAACATTTGTTTAAATACTATGAGTCAAACAGTCGTTTACATTTAGTAATTTTTTTTGCATGATATCGATTGAGAACCGCTGATTAGCATAACCCATCGTTAACTGATAGAAATATCAATTATAGTTGCTCAGAAGTTGTTGAATAATATAAGTTCTCGGATATATATGTAGCTAAACTCAATTATTTTACGTATTATTCGATCGTTATAAAGTAGGGTTTATTAATACAGGAAATTCTACACTATCGGAACACAGATTATGTCACTATCAATCAGGTTACTAGAATACTAGAAGGTTGAGCGTCTGTGATTGGTTGAGGCGATTGCTTATACGTCACCGATACCCATGGCTTGGTTTTTCAATTTATTGTTATCTAGACTGATTGCAAAAAGACTCTATGTGACGTCAGGTTGAGCGTAAGAGACTAAAAACATGATCACGTCTGTGATTGGTTGAGTCGATTGCTTACGTCATCGATTCCCACGGCTTGGTTTTTCAGTTAATTGTTACCCCAACTGTTTGGAAAAAGACTCCACAAGCCTACCTCTCCCGCTCTCTCTCGTGTCTCGCCAAGTCACACCTTCAACAATGCTAACGCCCAACCTTAGTTTTTAGTAACCTTTACTATCAATAACTACATGCATTTGTTTCTCTCACATCAGTGTCAATAGGATAACAATTTGTTGAATAATTTATTATTTTACTATTCCCTGCAACTCTACTAGTTGGGAATGGTACTAATTTTAGTCAAAATTCATTCTTTAAAATTTTTAAGTGTCATTCAGCGGAATTTATATTATCGTATTTTTGATTGATTATTATAAAAGTAAAAAAACTCGGGTCGCAGTGCCAAAACCCTGCCGACATATAGTGTATTTGCTAATACAGGCGTTGTGGCTTTATAATGTGAACTTAATGTGACTGTAGGGCAAAATAAAAAAAATAACTCCTTAATACACCCCTTAAAATTACATTTTTTCTTAACTACATTACTATTGTCGATCGAACGTCTATACCAAAATTAAAAACACCTTTCAGTAAATAACTCACTATTTGCATACTAGTGTTTTCAGAAAATTTCTAAACCCGGGCCGATTTTATTAAAATGCTAGGGGCACTTTTTAATTGCTACTAAAGGGTTAAATTTCAATTTTGAAACTATTCTGAGATTTTTTTTGGTATTTTGGGGCCCAAAAACTTTTTTTAACCTCTAAAAACCACCCTTAAAATGATCCTATTGGGCCTATTTTAAATAGGCTTCGTGCGGTGATGGATTCCAACATGTGATAAACATTTTTAAAAATGGTGCCAAAGTGTTTAGGAGGTTATGAAACGTCGATAAATTTTGGTCCGACCCTTAGGTCCCGCCATCCGACCGATGCCAATAGTGTATGTTGCCATATGGCAAGTAAACTAAAAAGAAAAAGAAAATTGTGAATGTGTTTTCAAATATTTGAGGTTAATTTTTTGTAAGCATTTTCTTAAACTTTTTGAAATTTTTATTTGAATAAATTATTTGTGTAGGTATATTAAAAATAGTTTTTAATCACGTTAAAGAAATATAACTTCAAACAGGCATACATAAGCACACGCATCTACTTTTTTTTAATTTTGGGACATTTTGTATAACATTTAAAATTAAGAGTATAGCATTCGAACTGAAGTTTTGGTGTAAATTGTAAATTTAGTAATTGAAATGTAACGAGTAATAAAAATAAACTCTAATAACTAACGAATTCAGCTGTAGTTTGAAATTTATTTTTATCAAAGACTGCTTTGATGATAAACGTTCGCCAATCAGAGTATGTAAAAAAACACCGGTCACAAATTAAAGCGGCACGTTTGAAATATTTGCGCAATTTAACCCCGATAGGTTTTGCATTCCATTGAATATTTTTTATTTTATAATTATTATGGATTCAAATTAATTGTTAACAAATATACCTAATTACTAATAAATTACACAGTACACTGACATAAACACTATACCATGTGTTACAAAAAAAAACTCGGGTTGCACTGCCAAAACCCTGCCGACAATATAGTGTATTTGCTAATATAGGCAATGTGGTTTTATTATGTTTGTTTTTGGACAAAGTAAAAAATTTAACCTCTTAACATAGGTACCCCTAAAATATAATGTTTTTCTGAATTTCCATATTTCGCCTCTGTTTTAACAATTCATTATCTGTACAAAAGTATATACAGCGTTCTGTAAGTATATACCCGCAAACAGTTGTTCATAAAATTTTATAAGTTCGATCCTGACGAACCGATTTTATTAAAATTTTAGAAGCACCTTTTAATTAATACTAAAGGGATAAATCTCAATTTTGAATCAATTCCGAGAATATTTTCGATCTTTTTGGATACCAACACAATTTTCAACGCCTAAATAACCCCTTAATGTCCCGATTAGGCCCATTTTAAATAGGCTTCGCGCGGTTATAGATTCCAATATGTGGGCCAAATTTCGTTAAAATCAGTTAGCTCTTTCGAAGGTTTTCATGCTATCCATTTTGTTGTAACTCGGCACCAGATGACGTCAGGTAGCGCCGAGGGCTTCGCTACTGTCGTCGCTGTTGTGTTTCATCTCAATCGCGTACGGAGTCACTGGTAGCGGTCAGTACATTAAAAGAATAACGAATAATTCACGAGCAATAAAGCAGCTGGTTATCCGAACTGGGCAGCTAGTTATTCACAAGAAAACTTTAAGAAATCCGATACTTTTTGTGATAGATGTATATACGTATTCCGTATTCTTCTTCTTCTTCCTATTACATTAACGCTTCAGTTGTAAAAATAAAAGACGGGAAAAAAAGAAGTTGAGAATACTTTTAATGCAAATTAAGTAATCAGACGAAATCCCCACTCCGTTTGTTGTAATATGTATAAAATCCGAAGCCGGTGATATAAGCGTCGCTTTCTCAAATTGAGTCTTTATTATAATGATACTGTAGATCTTCTTTTGTCTCCCATTTCCATATATGAGCTTACCGATTTTCAGGGTGTGGAAATGGAACTTTCTCTCTCTCTCTCTTGGCTGTACATTTAACCAAAATCATTTTATCAAATGAACAAGATTTGCGAATAAATTGTAGTTTAAACTAGTGGCTATATACAAGTGGGATAGAAAAATACAGACGAGTCTACTAAATTAGAAAAGTAAATGTTCGAACAAAAAAGGGATGGGCAAGACGGATCTAGGTTTTTCGTGGGGCCTAGGGCTCATTGAAGTTCAAAGGGATCCCATTTGTACATATTCATAAAAAAATTACCAAAAAATATCAAAGTTCACTCAAAAATTTGTCAAAAAACAACAAAAAACAACTGTCAAAATTCACCAAAAAAAGTTAAAATTTATCCAGTATGAAGTTGGTAGCGCTAACGAAAATTCGACAGTATGAAGTTGGCTACAAGACGTCCACACTGAAATGACAGATGAACGAAATCAATGCATACTCGGAGGTATTTTCTGTCATCTAGAAACGATATAATATATTAGACGACTATAACCATTGATTACAATTTACAACCAACACTCGTTTAAGTGTCATCCAGTGAAAGTTAATAATGTATTTTTGATTTCTCAATGTGCCGAATACAAAAGTAAAACCAAAATTTTGTAAATGTTTTCAAATATTTGATGATAATGTTTTGTAAGTATTCTTAAGTTTTTTAAAGATTTTATTTCAATAATTTATGTATATTAAAAATTAGTGTTTAATCACGCCAAAAAAGTATATCTTCAAACCCTAATTTAAATTATTTCACATAGCCATAGCAGCCCCAGATCTAGAGGGAGGACAAACCGGGGCACCTGTCCCGGGCGGCAAATTCAGGGGGCGCCAAAATCATAATGTAATATGCAAAAGATATCTCTAAAATTTTTTTAGAGTGATGATTCTTGAAGGTAATTGAAAAGTTTCTTAGGAAGAACCTAGGTGGCACAGGATCGAAAAAAGCAAATACTGAGCTATGCGAATTGCATTTATTCTAACGTTTCGGCAATATTTTTGCCATCTTCAGAGAGTCTGGAATTATATAAATAGATTGTAAATATTATTTTATTTGTTTTGTTTAGTTTTTTGGTTGTTATCTAGTTGTAAGTGTTTTTGATTCAATTAAAAAATGTTATTACTTATATAATTTAATTTAAAGAAACTCACCAATGCTGTCCAGTTGTTCAGTATTATTGTGAAAATATGAAACAGCAAAATATGGACAGCATTGGTGAGTTTCTTTAAATTAAATTTTATCTATAAGTAATAACATTTTTTAACTGAATCAAAAACACTTATAACTAGATAACAACCAAAAAACTAAACAAAACAAATAAAATAATATTTACAATCTATTTATATAATTCCAGACTCTCTGAAGATGGCAAAAATATTGCCGAAACGTTAGAATAAATGCAATTCACATATCTCAGCATTTGCTTTTTTCGATCCTGTGCCACCTAGGTTCTTCCTAAGAAATTTCTCATAATGTAATATCTTTGAAATTTGATAATAAATTATTTTAAAAAAATATTAAAGGGTTCTTATTCCCCCCTCCCGATCACAAAAAATGCCTCCCATTATATTTGCTCCGGTTGGAAAAAATTGAAGATCCAGGGCTAGGACATAGGCTAAAGTGAATTGATAATAATACAATGTTTAATGCGAAATACGATTATGATGAATGACTTTAATAATCATCCTGTATTTTGTGACGTGGCACAAGTGGTACTGACATGAACATATATCTCATTTTCTTATCTTTTTGCAATCTTTCAGTATGTTTTTATCGTACATCTGAAAGACGACGGTACAGTAGCGCCGTAAAAACTGTTCATTTATTTTCAAACGCAGCACATTTTAAATTAGTAGATATATACACAAGTATATGTTTCATGCATGTCACTATCCTTTGTTTGAGTTTAGTGACCTTTTTAAAAAATACATGCCGAATGTCTCTAAAATTATTTTCTAAGAATACGTTCTCTATTTTCAAATGTCCTTCAACAGAATTAAGGTACATGGACTGAGTTTTTAAAAAAACGACCAAAAAACTTATAAAAAACCTTTAGAATTCACGAAACTTTATTTGTGTAAAAACCGCAAAAAAACTAGGTGATTTTTTGTTACGTTTTTCAAATATCAACAAGAAGGCAGATGGGGTATATAAAGCAACGGGATAGTTGAGAACGACGACCCACATGGAGAGGGGCGAAGCCGTTTTTCAAGTGAAGGTTCGGGAGATTTTTTAAAATATTAACTCTTAAAATACAATTTTAAAGCAATTTGTGAACGTTCAGATTCATAAAGATTTTGCCTTATTTGAAGAAAAAATCCATAAGATGGGTTAATAGGCAGAAAAAATTATAAAACAGTAAATACGGATTTTCAAACAGGGACGTATATTGACAAACTAGTCGTACGTACGCACAAACACACAACACACACACAAAGAGAGAGAGAAAAGGGGAAATGAGAAATGGAAAGAGGGGGCCCGAGAGAGAGAAGGAGGGAGATCTTTTCAAAAATAGTGTAGTGAAGTTATTGTAATGGGTCCGAAAATCGAAATCTGGATTTTTAACAGTTTTATATTTATATTTTAGTTTTTTATTTGCGAAACATATTGTATATCCTCCGTCATTAATTAATATATTGTCCAAAATAATTATTACTATTATTAAGTTTGTTTTTTTTGTCCATAATTTTGATAATGGCTTCTTTAACCCAGGTCTAACCTTAGAAGAAGCCTATATCTTTCAATCAATTTTGTTTTGTTATACGATACTGTATATATATTTTCTTTTTTGTATTTTGTTGAAAGAAATAAATTCTATTCTATTCTATTCAAGGTCACCACACTATTTTTGAAAAGATATCTCTCTGTCTCTCTGTGTACGTATGTACGTACAGAGAGAGACAGATCTTTTAAAAAATAGTGTAGTGAAGTTATAATTGTAATGGGTTCGAAAACAGAAATCAGAGTTTTTAACAAAGTTTTATATTCAAGGTCACTACACTATTATTTTAAGGTCACTACACTACACTACTCTCTGTACGTACGTGTACAAACACACTGAGAGAGAGATTTATTCAAAAATAATGTAGTGACCTTGAAATATAAGACTGTTAAAATTTTTGATTTATATTTTCCAACTCATTACAATAGCTTCCCAATGTATAATAGTCGCCACGGTTCTAAAAGGTTCTGAAATTAGTCACTAACAGCGTCGCAAATGCATATTTTAGAGCCGTCCTGGTTGTTTTGTGGGAAAGGAAGACTCTCACCACCTCACAGTTACCGGCACAGGACGTGCGCCCGTCAGTGATTGGTTATCGCCGGTTGTCGTGTCACTTGTCGCTTTCCTGCTATAAAGTGCAGTCCAGTATACTATTGTTAAGTTGTTTATTTGATTGTTAATTGATCAAGATGCCTAATACAGTTTTGTATATACAAGACGAAAAATATTTTTTTGGATGACTTTATGCAAGGAATTAGACCTTTAGATTAAAGAAAAATTAAAAATAATAATATGGCGCGAGTTTGTAGTTTTTCAACCGACTGTACCTGCGCAAGCCTCCATTTGCATCTAGCTTCAGAACCTTTTAGAACCGTTGCACGTATTATACTAGGAAGATAATAATCTAAGACCATCAATATAATCGATTATTTTTTCATCACGTAGTTATGTGGATTTTATATATTTCTATTAATCGGAGTTTGCAAATCTGAATTCCATTACGATAGTAAATTGCCAAAGCGTTCGACAGTTTTTCAAAGACCACTGCAACAGCGTATAAACGTATGACCGCGCGTGTATTTGAAGTGCACAGAACGACGTGTGAACGGTTACAGCTCATTGCCTATACAAACAGTCTTAGTGCTGCTTCGAGTTCCGTGGCATTAAGGCTGTCGGAACGCTCTGAATTTAGTTTGTGCTGAGATCCAGAGATAAGGGGCGAGGTAGGCAAAAGACATATTGTGGGTGTGACCTTCATTAGCTCTGTCTCGCTCAAATCATCCGCACGTTTTAATTTTTGGCTGGTGCCAACTACGAGGCTAAAAACATTTTTTGCAAGGGTACCGCTGTCAATTGATTACTCTAATTTTTGGAAATATTTTGAAGATTTAAAAAACTTTTCCGAAAAAACAAGAGTCACTTTAGGTTTGTGATGGAACAGTTTTGTGAAATAAGTACGAATAAGGTCATAGTATGACATTGAAAACGTATGTTTTTTAGCACAATTAATGCCAAATTTTTTCTAGTAAACCGTACATAAATTAGAGATCTAGATTTGTCCTGTATCTTCCTTATAGAGAAAGAATTTTTGCAGAATGTTGACAAATAAGTCTACAATCAGTTGACAGCCGAAGCTCTATTTTTGGATTTAAATTCAGAGCGTTCCGACAGCCTTAAGCGCGGCCGCGGGCCCTTTCAATCGGTCGCACAGCTAGGTGCCAGTGCTGTATTTGCTGATGAGCGCATTAACAGTTCAGCTGGAAAGAAACTGTCTGTTTGGCTGCAGTAAAGAGCGGTGCAATATACTGACATGGGCGGCGCTACAAGGAACTGTTGAAATTTACTTTCAGTCTAAATTTTACTGAATTATCTCTACTGGCGATGTAACGAATGTGGCATTCACGAATGCGAATATCTGACATTCGTAAATGCAAATATTCAGTTTTCAAATCTGACGTCATTTGTCTAAGGCAAAGGTTCCCAACCTTTTCTGGACAGGAATAAAAAATCCAACGCCCTAATAGTTAATTTTATGTGAAATATTTTTATTAAAACTTTTTTTTTCAAAAAATAACACAAAGTTTGAAAAAAAAATTGAAGAAAAGTTTTTGACAATATAATATATATATTGTATATACTATATATGTATGCGGGCAATAACCTTCGAAGGAGTTAATTGATTTAAACTAAATTTGCCTCACGTTTTTAAAATGCCATTATCGCACGAAGCTTATTTAAAATAGGCCTAATCGGGCCATTTTAAGGGATGTATTTAGAAGTTTCAAATTGTTTTGGGGCCTAAAAATACCGAAAAAATTCCCAAAATCATTTCAAAATTAAAATTGAAGCTTTTAGTTGCAATTAAAAAGCTCTCCTAAAATTAAAAAAAAAATCGATTCAAAAAGACTAGTTTGCAGATAGTGAGTTATTTACTGAGAGGTGTATTTAATTTGGTGTAGATGTTCGATTGGTAAAAATGTTGCAATTAACAGAAGATTGTTACAATATTAACTCTACCAACAGAAATTATATATAGGTATATTTAACGAAATGAAGCTACTTACTGATGCTGTCTAATGTTTTTATTGAAATACAATTATATACGACGTTTCAACCACATGCATGGTCCTTTTCCAGTTAGAAAATTTAAAATGCGTCAGATACAGATAAAATTAAAATTATATATGTCGTAATTTTAATTTTATCTGTATCTGACGCATTTTAAATTTTTTAACTGGAAAAGGACCACGAATGTGGTTGAAACGCTGTATGTAATTGTATTTCAATAAAAACATAATTGGACAGCATTAGCAAGTAGTTTCATTTCGTTAAATAGAAAAATTGTTATTTGAAGGGTTGTGTTAAGGGGCTAAATATTTTATTTTGTCAAAATAGAGACTAAACTGCACATAATAAAACCACATTGCCTGTACTAGCAAAAACACTGTATTGTCAGCAATTTAAAAAATATTCATTCTTTTTTTTCAAACATATACAATTAAGTTAGCAGGAAAGTGGACAAATTGATGTAAATCAATAAACCAATTATTAATTTAGCGACACAGTTCTGTACTTTATAGATGCCTGATGAAGATCAAATAAATGACCAAAACGTCGCTAAATTAATAATTGGTTTATTGATTTACATCAATTTGCCCACTTTCCTGCTAACTTAATTGTATATGTTTGAAAAAAAAAAAAATATGGACGCAACAATTTCCAAAATATTCATTCTTTTCTGAAATTCATATTCGAATGAATTTTGCGAATGCGAATATCAAAAAATATGCAAATATTCGCAGATTATCTACACTACACACTAATATACAAAACGCATCTTTAATTTTGCCAAAAAGTTACTTTGCACTGTAACTACATATTACTCAGGGACTGAAGTAGCAGGTAAAACTAAAATTAGCTAAGCGTTTCTCTTTGGCCAGTCAACAACAAAAGGAGACAGTCATGGCGAATAATGTCGGTCTCTCATTGCGAGTGGCAAAGATAGACGTGTAGAGAGGAGGATGACGCGCGCGGTGACGGTGGAGGTGGCGGGTGTCGGCGGTGGGAATGACGGGACGGCACGACGTTCAACAGCGTCTTATGGTAATCAGTTCCGATGAGATGCACGCGTCGACGCCCCGGGCGTCGTCCGCAATAGCATTGGGTGTTGAGAAAAGAGAGATCACTCAGACGCCTACTTGATGCGTTCGAACAGTTTCGAAGTTTTGTTTTTAAGTCATAACTTTTTTGGCACATTGGGGGTTAAAAATTTTTCTGTGTCACGGAAGTTTTGTACGCAGCATGCAACGAATATGTTGCGGAAGACGTTTCTGATAAAGTCAAAATAGTTATTTCATAAAACAACGAAGTAGGTTATACTAGCGACATCGGTTGAACTTCTTAAAATCTATAAATATGTTAGAGGAATTAGGATCAATGAAATTAAAAGACAAATTATTATTTCACAACGTTTCGTATTAAATTAATATTTCATCAGGTGATCTTAATTAATTGTCTTAATAATTAGATTTAATTCAATTACCTTGTTATACTATTTTGAGATATCATAACAAATCAAATTTTTAAGTAGTTATATTACAATTTATACAGAGTAAAATTTTTTTTATTAATTTAATACGAAACGTGAAATAATAATTTGTCTTTTAATTTCATTGATCCTAATTCCTCTAACATATTTATAAATTATTAACATCAAAAGGATCTGATATATACATTATTCTTAAAATCTATTAGTTCATACTTTTTTGCAGCATACAACGAATATGAGACACCATGAAGTTAGTTCTCTCTGTTACGAAAGCTGCGCACGCAGCATACAGCGAAAATGAGACACCAAGAAGTCAGTTGTTAATTCAATATGAATGTATTATGTGTATCGGCAAGGTTGAAATCGTCGATATGGCTGACTCTTTGATGTTAAAAAAGAAGTATCAACTTAGAAATCAGCTTGTATTGTTTGTGCTGCCCTCGTACAGCGAGTCTGTACGGACTTGAGGATTACTGAATAGATAAAGAAGAGTTCTGCCGTACCGACCGACACAAGGACTCGGCCCGGCTACTTACCATATTACGCCCGAGGGGTGGGTAAGTATTGTCACTGTTTCTTTCGCCAGCAGAGTTCATTCTTGAAGAAAGGCATTATCAAAATGTATTCTGTGAAGTTTTATTAAAAGCAGAAGCCATCTGCTTCCCAACTGTTGGAGGTAGTTACAGTTTTTGACCTGCCTAAATTAACGTCTTTTTTAATCCTAATTAACTTGAGATAATTCCACTTTTACTCTTAACACAGGCTTATCGTTAAGTTTATTCAGTTTAAAAGCGTTGCAAAAATTATTAAATTTAAATAATTTCTAAAGCTATTCCACTGAACGTATGGTAAGAGGAAAACAGCTGGAATTACACTAGCAAATTTAACACATTTCGCTGGCAATTATATCGCTTAATTATTGTGTCAACATTTTTTATGATGTCCCCTTTTTCAAAATTTCTGCCAACGAAAGGTGTTTTTTCAAGAATATATATTTTTCTTCGTATATGGTGATGTTGATTCAATAGAATGTCACGTAAAGGAAGATTTGGTAGAGGATCAATGAATAAAAAGCTATGGCCAATGTTTCGAAAAATTTATTTTCATCATCAGGGTCTTAAGCTGATTAAATTGTTCTAATATTATACATGATCATTTTTACAGGTAAATACAATTTTAAACATCATATTTAAACACATTAAAATTATATTAATTCAATTGTAAAAAACTGTCACAATTTAAAAAATTTTAAAAAATTATTTCTTATAAAATATTGTTTTGTGCACAAATAATTTTATACTTTACCATCATTTAACTAGCTTAAGGCCCTGATGATGAAAATAAATTTTTCGAAACGTTGGCCATAGCGAAACTTTGGTAAACATTTTTATTCATTGATCCTCTACCAAATCTTCCTTTACGTGATATATTTTTCTGTTTCTAAATTCAAGAAGTTTGCACACCAGCAAATTTAACACATTTTGCTTGTAAAGTTAGGTTGTTTATTATTGTGTCAACATTTTTTATTATGATTTTTAAAAATTTCTGCCAACGAAACACTAACTGGTGTTTTTTCAAGATTATATATTTTTCTGTTCCTACAAGGAATAATTTAGCTTGACGTCATATAAAATAGTGAGTCAACAATCCTGTCAAGAGATTTGTAGACATTACGCGATACTTAACCTCACATTTTTTTGACAGTTTACCAAGAAAGGTAGTATATAAGGTTATTAGACATACGGGTCACCTTGTTAATGAATGCAGTCAGTTGGAAAACCGCTTAATATTTTTATCAGTCTCGCAATATCAATTGACAGTCTACTAGATGACGTCATCCCCCTACTTTTATTCAACGAAACGAGGTCATCTCTGTATCTAATAATTTTGGGTTACACACATCAGTGTAGGTTAATAATCGACTCTTTTTTCAACTTTTACTTTTTTTTACTTTTACTCTTACTAATTACCAAGGTTAATATATACACACGTTATCTCGTTAATGAATTATATTAGCTGAAAGACCGTTCAGTATTTTTTATCATGCACGCGATATCAATTGACAGTCCACTTAATGACGTCATCCCACCACCGCTACTCAACGGAACGAGGTCACCGTTGTATCTAATAATGTTGAATAGTATATAACTGACAGTAGAGTTTTGAGTCACTTCTGTGACTTTTTATAGGGTCACTAGAGCACGATTTTGGGGATAAGTGGCGCAGAACAGCTGTTTGAAGATCAAAATATTAAACATAAGCACACAGTAGTATAATACGCGCCACGGTTCTAAAAGGTTCTGAAGTTAAATGCAAATGGAGGCTTGCGCAGGTACAGTTGGTTGAAAAACTATAAACTCGCGCTATATTATTATTTTTGATTTTTCTTTAATCTAAAAGTCTAATTCCTTGCATAAAGTCATCCGAAAAATTATTTTTCGTGCTTGTCTATGCAAAACTGTATTAGGCATCTTGATCAAAGAAACAACTTAACAATAGCGTACTGGACTGTACTTTATAGCAGGAAAGCGACAAGTGACTCGACAACCAGCGATAACCAGTCACCGACGAGCGCACGTTCTGTGTCGGTAACTGGGAGGTGGTGGGAGTCTTCCTTTCGCACCAAACAACCAGGACGGCTCTAAAATATGCATTTGCGACGCTGTTTGTGACTAACTTCAGAACCTTTTAGAGTTAATATAGAGTTAATACTCGCCACAAACACCTCTTGAATTTCACAATAAAAAAGCAACAGTTAATTTACGCGCGAATTATACAAGGTCAGGACGTTACGGGTTAAACAGTACTCTTCACACTGTGTGTACTTAAATTAATATAGAATAACTATCTAGATTATGTGACCTTTATTCGGGGATGAGAAATCTTGTGGAGTACCAAAAGCATACAAGCATATATCATAGACAACTTGGAAGTTGGACATTGTTGTAAGTGGTGTGGTAGTAGGGTGACGTGGTGGCCACACAATTAGACGGTGCAGTGGTAGCCCAAGCAATAATCTACCACACGTGCCTACGTCATATGCAGGTGTGGTCATTGAAAAAGGACAAGTGCGAGTTGACCTCGCGTGGAGAGGGTTCCGCACGTTGAATATGTTACCATGTTTTTTAAATCTGATCCAAATTTGTTTGTGGTAACTAATAAAATGAGAGTTTAAAAAAACTAAAACACGCTTTTATGAACTAAAAAAAGCAAAATAATTTGACACCAAAATTAGCTTTACTGTAAAAAGTGTGGAGTGATTAATATCGGTAATATATTTTTCATTTACAATTGTAATGAAAATTTAAGTAGATGGCACTCCACGCCTTTTACAGTAAAGCTAATTTTGTTGTCAAAGTATTTTGCATCTTTTAGTTCATAAAAGCGTGTTGTTTTAGTTTTTTTAAACTCTAATTTTAATTATAAGACTAAAAAACAAATTGAATATAACTATGAGGTAGGCAACTCTACGTATGTCATTGTACAGCGTGTTAGCTTGCTTACTGTTATTTTTCAAGTTTTTTATCCTGAAGGTCGTGGTCAGGATAATGGGACAAACTTATTAAATTATTGTATTGTCATCGGTGCTTGATAAGTGATAAGCTTCGAGTTTTTTTTCTTTCTCCAAAATGACATTTTGAAATCGTTTCGGAATATTTTTGGTATCCAACCAAGGTATATATGCATGGGTAGCCTTTATTTGTAACCCATTGTGTCATGCCTTTGTAACTCATTTCGGCGTCGTCTAAAGCACATTCCGGGGGCCACGCCGGTGGAACAGCGTCAGACTCTGACAAAACAATGTCCAATGGGCCACCGTATCTACGAACACAATCGAAAACCATCGCATCGTACGGACACGTACGTCTTTTCCGGTTAGAATAATTCTAGTAGTTGATTCTTTAATCAAAAGTACATTTCCAGTTTCGTCGAATATTGTAACAATGAATTCGGACCATGCCCAAAAATCGATTAAACGAGGTATATAAGTTTTACGTATTAAGATGACCTCGTTTAGCGCTGTTCCGTATAGCGCACGAATTTATTGGAACGTATCTACCGCGTTAAGCGGGGTCTTACTGTAGTTGTTTGTCAGTTCACCCTGAATAACAGTTGAGAGTGTAAATGTGGCGGCGACGCAAAGGTTGTTGGCTAAGTGACACGCAGCTGCATTGTAATATGATAATAGGAGAATGATTAATTGTGGTCGAGTCGGGGATCGAGCCACTTGCCAAACTTTGCCTATATGTTACACACTGTTGTCATCGCTTGCTCCTGGCATCGCATTGTACACAAAATGTTCAGTGGCGTTGCACTCGTCTTTCGCGCAAGGAGCATAAGCCGCCCAACTGGCAGTACACCAAAACATATGGTGCATTTCAGCCAACGCATAAAATGATCGTTTTGATCTATTAATATAAAATAAAAAATAAAAAACCCGGGTCGCAGTGCCAAAACCCTGCCGACAATATAGTGTATTTGCTTGTATAGGGCCGTGTGGTTTTATACTTTTATTATGTGAAATTAAGTTTGTTTTTGGGCAAAATAAAAAAATTAACCCCTTAATACACCCCTTAAAATAACATTTTTTTCTTAATTGTAATATTATTATCAATCTAACGTCTACACCGAATTAAATACACCCTTCAATAAATAAGTCACTATCTGCAAACTAGTGTTTTCATAAAATTTGTAAATCCGGTCCTGTCGGGTCGATTTTATTAAAATTTTGGGGACACTTTTTAATTACTATCAGAGGGCTAAATTTCAATTTTGAAACGATTCGGAGAATTTTTTCGGTATTTTGGGGGCCAAAAACATTTTTCAACCCCTAAAAACTACCCTTAAAATAGCCCGATTAGGCCCATTTTAAATAGGCTTCTTGCGGTGATGGGTTTCAACACGTGGCCCAAATTTCGTTGAAATCAATTAACTCTTTCGAAAGTTATCGCGCGTACACATATATATATATATATATATATACGTATATAAATATATATACCTATATATATATATATATATATATATATATATATATATATATATATATATATATATATACATATATATATAAACATTTTTAAAAATGGTGCCAAAGTGTTTAGGAGGTTATGAAACGTCGAGAAATTTTGGTCCGACCCCTAGGTCCCGCCATCCGACCAACGCCAATAGTGTATGTTGCCTTATGGCAAATACACTAATAAATAAAACACAATAAAATTTGGTTTAATCAAGACGAAGTCTAAATACGTTTGATTACAACGAGATTGAAAATTATATTATATTTGTATGTTTCTTATGCGTAGCTAATAGAAACTTAAAACAAAACAATGTTGTGGTCGACAATGCAGAGTATTAATGTTGTCTCAGAATGACCCAACAGTAGCAATTGTACATCAGCTGTTTACCAAGGTCACACTTCTTGATCTATATTGCAGATGTCGCGTTTGTCTTTTGTTTGAGGAGTATAACCTTAAAGTCGCCCAAGAAATGTTCTGTAACGTTAAAGGAGAAATATGAGAGAAATTTTAGTAACGCAAAATGAATAACGCATCAATGAAACCAATGCTAGTAGATTGCAGAGATTGCTTCGTTGCGTCGGATAGCAGTGGGGGGATGACCTTACCCGACAGACCTGTCGATTGCTTGCGTGGCAACGACTGTTATTTATAAACTTTAATGGAGTATTTAACAATTATATAAATTATATTATATAAATTATATTATATAAATTGATAATATTTGCAAAAAACTCAATTTTAAATTAAGAGCTTTAAATACATTTTGTAGCGCGCCCCCAATTGTTACGCCACTGGAAATGACATAGGCTTCTCGAACAAACTGACAGAAGTTTCTGGAATGATCGAGAACGGGATATACACGCCTATAAATACAGCGCATGTGGGGGCGCGACAGGCATTCAGTCAGAGGCAGTGAGTGGTCAGTCAGTTGCTTGCTTGCGACAGTCAGAGCAGTCATTTTATAGAAGCGGTCACGCGGCGGACAGCAGACATAAATAGCATTATTACATAAATTTCGGTGCGTGTGTAAAGTAGTGTATTGTGTAAATAGTTATTATTGCGTTATATTTATAAGAGTCAATTTGTTTGTTTCTTTGTTTAGTTTATTTCAATTTTAGAGATATACGTTTAGTTTATTTCATTGTTGTAAGAGAAATACGTTTAGTTCATTTCATTGTTGTAAGAGAAATACTTTTTTGTTTATTTGTTTTGTATTAATTATTTCGTTTGTTGAAAATAAATCAGTTTTAAACCACCACAAAGAACAGTTTTGTTACAATATAAATGGCTATTTTGGTATTATCATTATAGGTTGATAAAAATATGAACGGTCCGCAGGCTGACGTCATTCCTGCGCTTACGCTGATTGGTCAGATGGAACGAGGCAGCCTCTACTAAATTTAAAATGAAAGGAGTTCATACCTCTAAAGAAGTTTCACTTCCCCCGTGAGCTTTTGTGGATGAGGCTGACACATTTTTTTTAATATGAATATGGGAACTTTTAGTTAAATAATGCGTTTTTAATCAATTAACTTTTTAAGATAATTTAATTAATGAATTCAGAAACTAAATAAACTAAACTATGCAATAAATATTTTTACACATGACTAAAAGAAGTGAACAATTTAAGCAAAGGCTCAAACCTGTAGCAATATCTAGTGCTATAAATTGTGGGCGAATGTAAAAACAGAATAATAACTCATAAACGTAAAGATTTAAACCTTAGCGAATTTTACGTAACAGCACTCAGTGGCGTATGCCGACGGTGTGAATACAATCTCGCCAAATATCTTTTTAGTGTATTTGCCATATGGCAACATACACTATTGGCGTCGGTCGGATGGCGGGACCTAGGGGTCGGACCAAAATTTCTCGACGTTTCATAACCTCCTAAACACTTTGGCACCATTTTTAAAAATGTTTATATATATATATGTATGTATATATATATATATATATATATATAATATATATATATATATGTGTGTGTGTGTGTGTGTGTGTGCGGGCAATAACTTTCGAAAGAGTTAATTGATTTTAACGAAATTTGGCCCACGTGTTGAAGTCCATCACCGCAAGAAGCCTATTTAAAATAGGCGTAATCGGGGCATTTTAAGGGTAGTTTTTAGGGGTTGAAAAATGTTTTAGGGCCCCAAAATATCGAAAAAATTCTCAGAATCGTTTCAAAATTGACATTTAACCCCTTAGTAGTAATTAAAAAGTGTCCCTAAAATTTAAATAAAATCGGCCCGACAGGACCGGACTTACAAATTTTTTGAAAACACTAGCTTGCAGGTAGTGATTTATTTACTGAAAGGTGTATTTAATTTGGTATAGATGTTCGATTGATCATAATAATGCAATTAAAAACAAAAATGTTTTAAGGGGTATATTAAGGAGTCAAATTTTTTATTTTGCCCAAAAATCAACTTAAGTTCGCAAAATAAAGCCACACTGCCTGTATAAGCAAATACACTATATTGTCGGCAGGGTTTTGGCACTGCGACCCGGGTTTTTCTATTATGCAAACATTTTTTTACACAAAATTTTATAGACTTTAACATTAATTTTAAGAGTACAATTTATAAAATCAATATAATACCTTAACGCTGGGTTGCAGAAAGCATTGTCAAAAAAATTGATTCGACAATGCCCTTAGATCACATATTTACAGTTTTTATACATGCAGGAGCAGTCTAATGCCGACGTGAAACTCTCTGTCAAGTAGAACATTAGATTGTACTCACAAAAATAAATGCTTGATTTACATAGCAAAACATTGCTTTTCAAATCAAATTTTGTCGAAATACCTACGTAGAAAAAAATGGTTTCAAAGTTAGATACGTCATGTATTAATACACAGTTTAAAAGAAATTTGGTTTCAATCGAACAATTAGTTTCCGAACAGGGGCGATTTAAAATTCTGCAAAGCTTTTCTCATGGAGAAATATGTGTAGTCACAATCTAAGTTCATTGTCAAATCAGATTTTCTGATAATGTTTTCTGCAACAGTCTACGGTAACTAATTTTTAAATTCGTGATTGTCGGTAAATGAACAAGACTATTGAAATCAGTTGAAATTTTTTGAACGGTCTGTAGATCGCATTCCCATTTACTGTTCCAAAAAGTTTTTCAGTGGCAGCGCAAACATGCAATTTATCTTTTCCAATTTTAAATGGACGTTCTTTGAATGCCAGCAATTCTTTTATAAAAACAATCCATATATTATACGGAATGTATGGTGGCTGCAAGCAACACATAAACGCGGTGTTGCCAACTTTACGAGAAATTTCTCTAGAATTAAGATGGCTGAGATTGCAAAATATGATCTCGGGAAATTTCAAACTCTGGTCACAAAATTCTTTTTATTACTGTTTTTATTAGCTGTGATTAAACATTCACTTTCACAAAATTTGGGTTGTTCCTTAAAAACTTCAAAAAAGCATATATTTTTGTCCTAAAAATTGAATCAAAGAAAGTGTTCGTCAATAATTCTTTACAGCACGTCACGAAATTTCGAATTACAGGAACACAAATTAATATTTTGATTTTTTTCTTTACAAACGTAAGTTAAAAAAAACCCGGGTCGCAGTGCCAAAACACTCCGACAATATAGTGTATTTGATATACAGGCAGTGTGGCTTTATTATGCGAACTTAAGTCGGTTTTTGGGCAAAATAAAAACTTTTACTCCTTAATACACCCCTTAAAATAACATTTTTTTTTCTTAATTGCACTGTTATTATCAATCGAACCTATATACCAAATTATATACACCTTTCAGTAAAAAATTCCCTATCTGCAAAATAGTGTTTTCATAAAATTTGTAAATCCGGTCCTGTCCGGCCGATTTTATTAAAATTTTAGGGACACATTTTAATTATTACCAGAGGGTTAAATTTCAATTTTAAAACGATTCGGAGAATTTTTTCGGTGTTTTGGGGCCCAAAAACAGTTTTCAACCCCTAAAAACTACCCTTAAAATGACCCGATTACGCCCATTTTAAATAGGCTTCTTGCGGTGATGGATTTCAACACGTGGGCCAAATTTCATTAAAATCAATTAACTCTTTCGAAAGTTATTGCCCGCACACATATATATATATATATACGTATATATATATATATATATATATATATATAAATATATATATATGTATATGTATACATATATATATATATACATATATATATAAATATGTATATATATACATATATATATACATATATATATAAACATTTTTAAAAATGGTGCCAAAGTGTTTAGGAGGTTATGAAACGGCGAGAAATTTTGGTCCGACCCCTAGGTCCCGCCATCCGACCGACGCCAATAGTGTATGTTGCCATATGGCAAATACACTAAAAATACTGACAAAGGCTTGCTCAACAATATTTTCAAATTACAAACATTTGTGTAAAACTAATGCAAATTTTCTCGGTTTTATCCGATTTTAATTAATAGTTTATTTAGATCGAATAAACTGTAAAAACTAAAAGTCATATGTGAAGAAAGATGCAAAGGTATTTGTAGTTTATTTTGAAGCATTTACTATCAAAGATTAATTAAGATTTTTTATAAAAATCAGAGATTTCCGAAACGTAAGTGCATTTTACATACACATCCAGTTTCTCGTAAGATAGAGCCATGCGGGTGAAAAAGGGGGGTGAACAATAATCTTAACGTTCTTAACAATACATGCGCTAAATTTTGTTGTTGATCCAAATCGTATAGTCCATACTAGCACTCCATATCTACACTCATTGGGGGCGGTCGCCAGGGAAAATCTATGATTTTTTTTCTCCGAGAGAAACATATCTGATCTGGCAACGCTGTATAAATATAAATTTGTGTGTGTGTATGTGTGTGCGGTTTACACACTAAACTAGTTCGCGGTGTTGTCGGCGAAGAACAGAATTTCTCTGTGTTGCAAATAGAAAATGTTCTGTTAGTTCCAAAAGCTAAATACGTGTTTTAGGTAAAACAGAAAAAATTGTGCACTGTATCTAAAGAAGTTTCCACTTAAAAAAAAAAATTAAATGAAAAAATTATTTTTTTATTTAATTTTTGAAGATATGCCTACTTCTTTTGTCGCGTTATGAAAAAATTAAGATAAATTACGATACCCGCGCATAGTGAAACATTAAAATTAACAGAATGAAGTTGATCGCAGAAGCGCGCTCACAAGTAACTTCCAAATTAACAGGGTGAAGTTGCTCGCATAAAAGGACACCAACAGAATAGATGTAGAAACCATGTTTGCATGCGCGTAGTGTATATAGTAGCTGAATTTATTTCACTTCAGTTATTGTATTATTTTACTTCAATAAATTAATTGCATGTCTATTAAAATTTTTATTTTATTTATGCCAAAAAAGTATAACTTCTAACGCGCGTACATAAGTACACGCGCCCATTTTTTTAATGTCAGACAGCATGCCATCTGGCGCAACGCATTGGTACAACAATTATAATTTTCTTGACAAACTTTTATCTTATAAAAAGGTGAGATTCTATTTCAACTCTACATCTATGAATGTTACGACGCTTCATAAAAAAATACGGTAGTACTGATATATTTTATATATATTTTTGTATCACTCTTTTATTGACAATGTCTGTACAATTTTAATTGTGTTTCTGACTAATAAAGTTTGAATTTGAATTTGAATTTGAATTTACACTAACCGCCACCCGCGGCTCCGCACGCCATTGAAATGAAACACGGTAGCGACAACAGTAGTGGAGTCTTGCCAAGCGGGGCTCACAATTTTTTTTATAAATACCCATACTTCCACCATAAAATTACTATATTTCCCCATAAAAATATCTGTACTTCCACAATAAAATTACTGCACTTCCACTATATTTCGAAATGTAGCCAATTTTTATGTTATTTTTTCAAAATAAAATACAGCCTATATATTACTCGGGGATAGTGTAGCTTTTTACCAGTGAAAGAATTTTTAGAATCGGTTCAGTAGTTCTAGAGATCACCTCTTATAAACAAATAAATTGTATCTCTTTATGTAATAGTATAAATAAACTTCAAGTATTCGTTGCCCAGCACAGAGAGGCATAGGTTGGAAAGATGTCTGATGGGGTTTTGTGGGGCGGCGATCGGGTGTGGTGTGTTATCACGTTCGCTGCGGGGGGTTGCAACGCATAGGCCACACATATGCACACAGTTCGAGAAACACCGAGCCGCACCAGACAATACGCCATATACTGTATACAAGTGTTCGAAAAATATGTACCAATTGTAGTTAGTGAGCCCGCGACAAAAAATGATCGTGTGAGCGCGACGATCCTATG
Source organism: Venustoraphidia nigricollis (assembly GCA_034508555.1). Taxonomy (NCBI): domain Eukaryota; kingdom Metazoa; phylum Arthropoda; class Insecta; order Raphidioptera; family Raphidiidae; genus Venustoraphidia; species Venustoraphidia nigricollis. The sequence continues at coordinate 2,751,457 of JAVRKA010000030.1, forward strand.
AGTTGTGTAGTTCGCGAACGAACTATTTCAAAAGAGCGTTCTTATGACTGAACTGAGTGAACTAGTTCGCAGTCAATCAAGAAATCAGTTCGTTAGTTCAATTATTATCTACCACACAATTATTGAATTATTAAAAAAATCTGTGCGATAATTTTTTTTTAGTTACCCTTCCAAAAATAACTCAAAAACAAGAAAATTTCTTAGTTTATTTTTGGAAGGGTAACTAAAAAAAAATTATCGCACAGATTTTTTTATATATTCGAAGAAAGAAGAGAAAGAGAAAAATAAAATAGTGAAACTTACTTATAAGTGGACAAAAATATCAATTCAAAAACAAGAAAATTTCTTAGTTTGATATTTTTGTCCACTTATAAGTAAGTTTCACTATTTTATTTTTCTCTTTCTCTTCTTTCTTCGAACCCAAGGCGCCTTAATAGCGAACTAACGAACTATAAAAGCGAACTAGTTCGCCGGAAATGGTTGAACTAAATTGAGCGCTCTTTTTAGTGAACTAAAATGCTCAAGTCTAATAAGTATCTGCAGTAGATAGTTCGAGCCCCCCTCTCCAACTTTTTCCTCTTACATTATTCTCTGTCGTTAGGTCGGAACGCGCTAGAGCGCTTTGTAATGGAGATCCGTATTGATATTTAACACTAGTGGTCGCGATGTCTGAAAATGCTTTTTTTAGCATTTGGGGGACCTAAAAATCATAGAAAACACATTTTCTGACAAATCAGATCAGATTTTTTAACAATGCCTTCTGCAAGCCAGCATAATTATTCTGCGTCATAAAAAGTTAAACGACACAGAAAGAGTGCAATTACAGTAGAACCTCGATAAGTTAAAAAATTTTTGAATTCCCTTCCCCTTAAAAAAACCTCCGTTAAATCACAAAACCTCGGTAACTTAAACACATATTCTGAACATGGCCCTCGATAACTTTAAAAAACCCGGGTCGCAGTGCCAAAACCCTGCCGACAATATAGTGTATTTGCTTGTAGAGGGCCGTGTGGTTTTATACTTTTATTATGTGAAATTAAGTTTGTTTTTGGGCAAAATAAAAAATTTAACCCCTTAATACACCCCTTAAAATAACATTTTTTTCTTAATTGTAATATTATTATCAATCTAACGTCTACACCAAATTAAATACACCCTTCAATAAATAAGTCACTATCTGCAAACTAGTATTTTCATAAAATTTGTAAATCCGGTCCTGTCGGGCCGATTTTATTAAAATTGTGGGGACACTTTTTAATCACTACCAGAGGGTTAAATTTCAATTTTGAAACGATTCGGAGAATTTTTTCGGTATTTTGGGGCCCAAAAACAGTTTTCAACCCCTAAAAACTACCCTTAAAATAGCCCGATTAGGCCCATTTTAAATAGGCTTCTTGCGGTGATGGATTTCAACCCGTGGCCCAAATTTCGTTGAAATCAATTAACTCTTTCGAAAGTTATCGCGCGTACACATATATATATATATATATATATATATATATATATATATATATATATAAATATATATATATATATATATTTATATACATATATATATATAAACATTTTTAAAAATGGTGCCAACGTGTTTAGGAGGTTATGAAACGTCGAGAAATTTTGGTCCGACCCCTAGGACCCGCCATCCGACCGACGTCAATAGTGTATGTTGCCTTATGGCAAATACACTAATAATATTTTGGTGACCTCCATAAGTTAAAGTATTATCAGTGAGTCATCATGAATAAGTATCCAAACAAAAGGTTTTGCCAAGAACTTAACTGATTTTCACTTTAGTCTTCCACTAAATTGCTTTACTGATTTCTTTGTTTAAATAATTGATTGTTTAATGAATAGATAAAAAATGTATGTAACCTCTATTGAACTAAATACATCCTCTATAAAATCCACAAACCTCGGTAAGTTAAAAATTTTACTCTGACAACCTCTCTAACTTCAACTCTCGTCAAGTAAAAAACTCGTAACTTAATTTTTTTAACGTTTCCCTTGGATTTTAACTTATCGAGGTTCTACTGTATATGACAAAGTTTAAAGTCATTGTCAAATAAGGTTTTCTGACAATGGTTTCTGCAATTTTCCAATTACAAAAACCGAACACTGTTTTATTTCTTTCTTTTCGGTTTGCACACAATTCACCCTGTGGCTGACATATGTGAAAATACTGAATTCCGCTTTTAAATGTTTTCGACGCGAAAGTATAATTTATAATATTATTTTGATAAAAAGTAAAGAATGACGAAAAGACGATTTATCAAAATAAAACAGACAGCTGAGCGAGTTGTGAATTATATGCATAAAACTATAAATGGACGCGCTGATATTTCGGTTGAAAAACACACACATATATCAAAACGCAAACACTCATTCACCAACTGACTGACGCGTTTAAAAACACGCTTTAATAGCAAAAGTAAAAAAATATTTTGTTATTGTAAAAAAGCGTGGGATGCTTGATATCAACTGGTATCAATATTTCATTGGTAGCTATAATATTAATGTTTGCCGAAAAATTGATTTGTTTAAACTATGACCTGTCTGATGTCTGTGGCTGCTTTGTTGGGAGCGTAGAGAAACCGTGGAAGCTCAACCAGTTGCGCTGTCATGGCAGTTAGGAATGTCTTAAGTGCCAAAAAGTATCGATATACAGGGTGTCTCACCGAACGTTGACTAACATGAGTAACTTTGTTATTAGTGGAGATAGAAAGTCGGTCAATGGGCAAAGTAGTGCAGAAAATTGGGCTCATTAACATCCCGTCGAAAAAATAATTGAATTTTGACACCCTATGAATTTATTCAGAAAATAGTGAAAATTGCCATTTATGAAAACTGGCCATAACTTTTTTATTTATGAAGATATTTGAAAATTTCATTAACCATTTTTTGATAACTTTTTAAGGTCTTTTCAGTGGCGTAGGTTTAATTTTTTTATTTCCATTACATAATAAGATATTGACATGAACTTTGGTTTTTCTTATGGACGGCATTTTTGATTTTCAGATATTCGAATTCTACTTATTTTTCTGAATAATTTGACATAGCATATCCTATATCTAAACCAATCAGAAGCTACAAAACTGACAAAAATAGCTTTTTGGCGTTATCAAAGTGTGCCGTGTAAAACGAAATTTGTTGAAACAAATACATATCGACAGGTTAACAATCTGTCGAGCGATCGCTACAGTTTTGCTAATTCATTTTGTTTGATTTACTCTCTAAGATGGCTCAAGCATTCTCAAATTTGGAGAAACAGGCTATTTTTGCGCATACATTCAGCGTAACTAAAATACCACGTGGGCTCAAGCAGAATACTTGAACCTTTATCCAGAAAGGCGACAGCCTTATTCAATAACTTTTAGGAACTTTTCTCAATTAATTTCAACGTTTGCTAAACCTAATTCTTCTTCACAGTGTTGAATGTTGCCTTTTTTCTTTGAAAATGAACCGTACACCTTTAAATTTCTATTTAAGTTCCTAAAAGTTATTGAATAAGGCTGTCGCCTTTCTGGATAAAGGTTCAAGTATTCTGCTTGAGCCCACGTGGTATTTTAGTTACGCTGAATGTATGCGCAAAAATAGCCTGTTTCTCCAAATTTGAGAATGCTTGAGCCATCTTAGAGAGTAAATCAAACAAAATGAATTAGCAAAACTGTAGCGATCGCTCGACAGATTGTTAACCTGTCGATATTTATTTGTTTCAACAAATTTCGTTTTACACGGCACACTTTGATAACGCCAAAAAGCTATTTTTGTCAGTTTTGTAGCTTCTGATTGGTTTAGATATAGGATATGCTATGTCAAATTATTCAGAAAAATAAGTAGAATTCGAATATCTGAAAATCAAAAATGCCGTCCATAAGAAAAACCAAAGTTCATGTCAATATCTTATTATGTAATGGAAATAAAAAAATTAAACCTACGCCACTGAAAAGACCTTAAAAAGTTATCAAAAAATGGTTAATAAAATTTTCAAATATCTTCATAAATAAAAAAGTTATGGCCAGTTTTCATAAATGGCAATTTTCACTATTTTCTGAATAAATTCATAGGGTGTCAAAATTCAATAGTTTTTTCGACGGGATGTTAATGAGCCCAATTTTCTGCACTACTTTGCTCATTTAACCGACTTTCTATCTCCACTAATAACAAAGTTACCCATGTTAGCCAACGTTCGATGAGACAGCCTGTATATCGTATCAATATTTTTTTCAAGTATCGATATATTTTTTAAAAAATATCGATATATCGATGCAATTTTAAAGAGAACATCGGCACTTGAAGAAATTTAGTATACATATTGGCTAGCTTAATGTAATGTCAAATAGCAATTAACGGACATTATTTCTAATAAATTAAGTAATAAATAATTATCTGAAATCAAAAACAACGATAAGATTTTTTTTGTTTATTAATGAAATGTCTAATACATTTAGGAGCATAGAATTTTAGAGATTAATCGAACAGTTAATAAAGCCAGGGATGGTAAACCTATGGCATATGTGCCAGAGGTGACATTCGACAGAAAATTGTTAGTACAGCATGAATTGAGGTGTAAATGAAAATAATTAAAAATACCTATTCTAGATATTATAGAAAGGAAATGAAATATTGCATGAATAGCTATTTTGACTGTTTATTATTCCGAAAATATCGAAAAATCCGGTGAAAAAAAAATGTATTTTACATGTGCGTTATTCATTGTTGTTGTTTTTTGAACGCACTTGAAGTATGTTCCAAAAACATATGTAAAAACACATGTTTCTTTTTCAGTGGAGTTTTCGATATTTTCGGAATAATTAACATCAAACGGCCATAATCAGTCGCGGTAGTACATACAAGTGTTGCTACTAGAAAAAAATATCGGTTTTCGATACTCGAAATTTTATATCGATATATCGAAATATTAAATATCGCCTAAAGTATCGATATATCAAATAAAAAATATCGATATATCGATATTTTTTCGATATCCTTAATGACAGCTATATAAGATATGATCCTAAACGATCTCAGACACTCGTTAAGCATAAATCTACACGACTAGCACAATACAAGCCTGAAGCCTGCACGCGGTCCAGCATAATTCAGCAACGACCTTTAAGACTCAATTTTTGAGTGTAATGCGCCAGCACAAAAATTATATGGCACCTATATACCTACATTTCTTCGATGATAGAAAAGCTGACATGAATTCAACACCTAATATATTTCTTTGAGTCGAACAGAAAGTTATCAGATATTGAGTCACTATAATAAATGGCTATTGAATATATTTTCTTTGATCTTTGTGATAAAGACACTTAATTCTGATAATGCACCAACTTCAAAATAAAGAAAAATACTATTGTACTGTACTTCAAGTAATATTAATGTCCAACAAATCTGAGAAGAAGAAACAAAACAGCTCATGTCGAATTTTAGAGGCATCATTCTTTCGATTAGGAATGGCACTCGGGTACTTCACTTTCTGCCACCAGATGACACAGTGTTAAATTTCAAATCGCAATACCGCAAATTGACCTTTTTAACTCTTGTAATTAGATTAAAAAATGTCTATTTTCGGTACTGGAATTGACATTTAACGCTGTGACATCTGGTGGCAGAAAATAAAAGTACCTGAGTGTCGTTCCTATAATAGAAAGAATTATGCCTCTAAAATTTTCTTCTCAAATAATAATGAAGTGTCAAAAATGCTGAAAACTAAAAATTAAGTGAATATCAGCTATTTTATAAATATAAGGGGTATGTCTCGTATATACGCAAAAAATACTCTATACATCTCGTGCATAATTATGAGTACTCGATAATGCTCGTTTGACTATAATTGATTATGTACTAGATGCATAACCTACTATTATGTATCCGTGTATTTAACAAGCAATGATAGTTTCTGCCTGACATGACAAGCGTAAAACGTAGATGGCAGCAGGTACATAACGACCTAAGTTATGATTGGTTTTCACTATTGAGAATCCTAGAGACCACGTGTTCCTTTCTAAGCTGCGTGATTTAAGGCTGTCGGAACGCTCTGGCGTTTGTTTGTGCTGAGACCCAGCGGTAAGGGGCGAGGTAGGCAAAAGACATATTGTGGGTGTGACCTTCTTTAGCTCTGTCTCGCGCAAATCATTCGTACGTTTCAATTTTTGGCTGTTGCCAACTACGAGGCTAAAAAATGTTATTGCAAGGGTGCCGCTGTCAATTGATTACTCTAATTTTAGGAAATATTTTGAAGATTTAAAAAACTTTTCCGAAAAAGGAAGACTCACTTTAGGTTTGTGATGGAACAGTTTTGTGAAATAACTACGAATAAGGTCGTAGTGTGACATTGAAAATGTGCGTTTTTTTGGCATAATTGATGCCAACTTTTTTCTAGTAAATCGTACATAAATTACAAAAGTATTCCATTAGAGACTTAGATTTGTCCTTTATCTTCCTTACAGAGAAAGAATTTTTGCAAAATGTTGACGAATAAGTCTACAATCAGTTGACAGCCGAAGCTCTGTTTTTGACTTAAATTCGGAGCGTTCCGACAGCCTTAAGTAAGAAATAACTCAAAGTAAATCTGCGTTGTTTTAATATTATAACCACTTAAATAAATATAGTTATTTTTTTCTATCTTTAATTTCTCATTTTGTGGTAAGATCTCCTTTAGTAAAGCAGGTTTCACAAACTATTGTCACAGCATTTACAGTAAAAGTTTTTTCCCTTCAGATAGCAAACAATCGTTTCTATTTCAGATCCGGATACTTTGGAAACTCAAACCCTCTATAATTGGAACATTGACAGCACATCAGCATTGTCAAAGATTTATTATTTGAAATAAACTAATTTTGCACACGCTGCTATTCACAGACTGAGGTCATTACATAGCTGGCACCCCTAGCGGTAAAGTTTAACAATATCTACCTTATTAAGTTTATTACGTTTTTACCTGGTTGCATTATTATTATGTAATTTTCTTACGTGTTGCGTATTTTATCGTGATTTTAATAAACAAAGTTCTATTCATTTAAATGAATTGACTTTCTTATTAATAAATTGATTTTCTTATTAATTAATGTTGTTATTTACTTTAGAAAGGACTGGTTTAACTAATTACGTGTGGTGTAATTAGTATATATTACACAATATGTACTTACAAAATCAGTTTTCCTACATTATGATAGAAAACCGCAAAGCAGTGTTTCCTAATTGGTCTGAAAATGAATGCGATATCTAAGCACACCATTTTTTAACTAATTTTATGTCAGTCGAACATTTAATTTTTAGGGTTTCGTACGTCAAAAGGAAAAAAGGAACCCTTATAGGATCACTTCGTTGTCTGTTTGTCTGTCAAGACCATTTTTCTCAGAAACGCGTGGAGGTATGAAATTAATATCAAATACTTAGGTCTGCAATCCCTTCCTTGGAGCTGTGACAAAAATCAAACTTCTAAGTCAAAGCAATCAAAAGATACGGCACCGTTTATGTCGTATATTTTGACACTCGCAAGGAAATCAAAACCTGTAGGGTACTTCCCGTTGGCATAGAATCATAAAATTTGGCAAGAAGCAATGTCATAGCATAAATAAAGAGAAAAATCCGAAAAATTTGTAGTTACATCACAAAAAAATATTTTTTTTCTACAAACGTCAAAATAGTGCATACTAGCGACATCGGACGGAATATTTTAAAAGCTATTATTTCCGGCATTTATATATTTATATATTATATATATATATATATATATATATATATATATATATATATATATATATATATATAAATTTATATATTTATATAACAACAAATAATAATAATAAAAATAAAGTTAATAAATATTGTACGGTGTGTACGGAATCCTTCGTGTGCGAGTCCGACTCGCACTTGGCCAGTTTTTAATGGCGAACTTGACAGTGTTTATAGATATACAAATCTCCACATGTTTTACGCGAATAGGAAATTCCAGAATGAATTGGAAGATGTATTTAATAACCAGAAATTGGTAAGGGAACGAGAATAATTGAAAGTTGTGATATCAATAAAGTTACATGATGAGAGAGAGAAAAAGACAGATTATATCTGACAGAGACACAGAGAAATGTAGAGTTGGAGTTAAGAAGATATAGATATAGACGAGAAACAATTTACCTATGCATATTAGCTTCTAAAGAAAGGAATATTGTTCTCACTCGCAAGAAACAGGAATTCTGAAACTAAAAATTACGAAAGAGGAAAAAGTTTCCATTTTAAGAGTTTTATTGATAGTAATATTCACGCAAAACTATTAAATAAATCAATCTTGCCACATATGTTATACATGTGTAAATGTGTGTATGTATACAATTGCTCCTTCTTTTTTCGCGCTGAAGGTTACTCCGATATTTTCCTGCCGTTGAATCATTTCCCCTAAACGTAACAGAAAATGTGTATCTATGCATAAAATATACAGGGGTCGGCACTCGAAGTGTTACCAATTAAAAAAGCTGTAAATTTGTCAATTTTTGTTTTTTTTATTTCAAAACTTCAACATATCGTCCAAACATTTCAAATTTAACAAAAAATATGTTATTGTTCGATGTAGCTACCCTTAGCGTGGATAATAGCATCGAGTCCGTCGGAGAAGGCTCGATACTCTGCACGAATGTGATCTGATGGTATTTTGTCCCATTCTCGGCGAACAGCAATCTTTAAGGCGTCGACCGTCTCATATTTTTGAGTTAATACTTTGGCCTCCAGAATGGACCATATGGAAAAATCCATTGGGTTTAAGTCTGGGGAATATGGTGGCCATTGTTGTGAAGAAATGAAGGTAGGAACTTTTTCTTGTAAAAAACGTTGGGTTTTACAGGCTCTATGGGATGCTGCCGAGTCTTGCTGAAACGTCCAATGGTTTCTAGCGAATTGTTTACGTGCCCAAGGTAACAAAGCATCGTTTAAAATCGTTTCACGGTAGATTTGTTGATTTACCTTTACGCCCTGTTCAATGAAATCGAGTGGTGAACGTCCTGTGGCAGTTACCGCGACCCAAACCATCGCTGATGCAGGCGCTTGCTTTCGCAGTGCAAATTGCTGGTCCAAATTGTCTTTTGATTTGCACTACATAAATTATTTATCAGCACACACTTTTTTCTACTATATAGTACTTTGGCAGTTACACAGTATTATAAAACCGACGCAAAACTATTCAATAAATCAATCTTGTCACATCTGTTATACATGTGTACGGGGTTTGGAGAAAAATGTTTGGGACAAAAGTTTCACGTTTTCCACGGCCAATCGAATTTCGATATAAAAAAAGTTGACCTTGAACCCTCCACCCAAAGTCATAATTGCTAATGGCATCGAACGGCCTCCTTCGAATTTGGCAACATTTGTCTAACATTTTTTTCTGGAAAGTGTCATCCTCAAATTTTATTCAGCCGGTCGGATTAAAATGGGACACTCTGTAGAAAGACTACATAAATTATTTATCAGCACACATTTCTTCTATTGTATAGTAATTTGACAGTTACACAAAATTATAAAACCGTCGCAAAACTATTAAATAGATCTAACCACATATGTTATAGACGTGTAAATGTGTACATACATACGATTGCTCCTTCCTTCTCGCGCTCAAGGCTAATATTTCCCCGCCGTTGAATCATTTCCCCTATAACGTCACAGAAAATGTCTAACAGATACGTCGTTAAAGAACATTCACTTAAGAAATGTTCGACATTGTAAAATGTTTGCATATTTTGACTGCGTGTAATCTGAAAGCTTCGATTGTATTTGGACCATTGATTGAGAACCACAAAGGCGTTGTTTGCACTGCAAGTGAATATATTAACGTTAAGGAAATGCATACACAGTTTTCAAAGAGAAATTAGAATGAGAATCTATAATGGCTTTAGAATAATACAGATTCATGAATATGCGAAATAGTTAGGGTAAATAAAATAACTACTGTGCAGTATTACCAACCTAGAAAATAATTATGCAGTGTAAGACAATACAACGGATATAAATCACTTCTCACTGTATAAACGAAGTTTAAAAACAAAATCTGCGGTCAGGGAGCAAAGTTGGTTAAGTCAAATCTTTATGTAACATGTCCCATTATCCTGACCAGGACCTTCAGGATAAAAAAAACTTGAAGAATTATAGCAAGCAAGCTAACAGTGATATACGTTGAATTGCCTACCTCATAGTCAAATGCAATAATGTTTTTTAGTCTTTATAATTAAAATTAGAGTTCAATAAAAAACTAAAACAACACGCTTTTATGAACTAAAAAATACAGAATAATTTGAAGACAAAATGAGCTTTACTGTAAAAAACGTGGAGTGCTTAATATCAGTAATAAATTTTTCATTTACTAGCTAATTGTAAACGTAGAGCTATTATGAAAATTTAAGTAGATAGCACCCCACGCTTTTTGCAGTAAAGCTAATTTTATTGTCAAATTACTTTTCATTTGTTAGTTCATAAAAGCGTGATGTTTTAATTTTTATAAACACTAATTTTATTTACATTTTTGTTTTTGGTAGAATTACATCATTTCATTCAAACAGTCGTAATAACCAGAAGCGACAACAATCCACATTGTCAGAAAAATTGCATTTGATGTCTGAGACAGTTGCGTAGATTGCATTGGCGGACACTGTCGATGCAATCATCAAGGCGGGGAGAGAGAGAGAGAGAGACATATATGTACAATGTACATTTATAGAAAAAGGGAGACTGATTGTCCTGAAGCAGAAAGAAATCCAGACGCGAAGAGATGGATGTGTCTCCGGGACATAAAGTAAATAACAACCATTGAACCCATGTGTTCAGACAGGCGCGTGTTTAACAATCGACATAAATGCCAATAAAACTCAGTTCGAATCTTCGGTTTAAATTAACTGCAACCTTGATCTATCTATAACAGGAGTGTACCTTTTGTGCGGTTGGTCAAGCCGTCAGGGCCGGAGACTTATGGTGGTAATGATCCTTCAGGTTGTAAAATATGATCTTGGAAAATTTCGAACTGTTTTATGTTTTTATTAGATGTGATCACTGAGCTTTACAAAATTTGACTTGCTGCTTAAAATTTTCAAAAATACTGTTGCTCTAAAAATTGAATCATAAAACGTGATGTCAATATTTCTTTACTGCAGAATTCGAATTACGTGAGGGCAAATTAACATTTCGACGTTTTTTCTTTACAAACTTATGTTAAAAATACTGACGAATTTGGTTTGTTCAATATTGTTTTTCAAATTTTTCCTGTACAACAATTTGTGTAAACAGTTAATCTTTCATAGGGTTGCCATCCGTACGGGTTTCCCCGGATTTGTACGAGTTTAGAGGGCATCCGGGGAGCGTCCGGGCGGGGCTTCATTTGTAGTCCGGGTTTAAAAATTTGGTCTTGTTTAAAAATTTAACTGAATTTTGTTAGGTTTAATATTTTAATAAGGTTTTGTTTTCATAACAGAGTATATTAATAATTCGTGTTTTATTTTAAGAATAAAAAAATTCTAACTGATTATTAAAACAATTTGTAACAAACTGTAATAAGATTCTGTTTTGTTAGGTACCTTTAAAATGATGATAAAAGATGACTAAATTTAATTTTAAGGTCTGAAAATAAATAAAAAGGTGATTTATGACAATTTCAACTGTTTTTTATTACACTGACTATGTTTAAAAAAGCCTGTTGACATGTACGAGTCCTGGGCTCTAAAATCCGGGGTTTTCAGGCCTCTTGTCCTGGTTTCCAAATTTTAGAGATGGCAACCCTACTCTTTCATAATAAAGCAAATTGCAACACTAAATTCACGTCATGCGAGAGCTAGCTTAGGTAATGCTACCTTCACATGATGGAAATTTAATGTTGCACGTTGCTTTATTTAGAAAGATTTACTGTTGAGATATGGCACCGTAGAGTAACTGATAACTCATTCCGCCGCGAAACTGGAATGATTCGAGTTTGAGTCCCGGCGGTGACAGTTGTTTGAAAATATTTTTTTCTAATATCGCATTCTAACTAATGGATGTTTCTTAACAATTATAGCAAACGATAGCATATAGTGTTTACTAATTTGGTCGTACGAACTATACCACATTAAACATCTACTTATAATATATATATTGTTTACACGTTTTACTTCAACCACGCGCGTAAAGATTAGATACGCGTACACTTTTAGTTTCTTCCGTCGTTTGAATCCGACACTGTTTTAGCTCAAAGGTCAAATAGAGAAATTGATCTATTGATTGTAGTGTCAATGTCTCGGGAAGCAATCTCACAGCGCTGTACTGCATAAGGGGAGAGATTTGTCTATCTAGGAGAGAGAGAGAGAGAGAGAGAGAAAGCTATATTAGGTAGATAATGATACTCGAGCGTAACGGTCGAGTATTACGTCACACGATGTCTGGACTGGACTGACCGATGTCCGATGGATCGTGCAAGGATCATTAGTCATTAGCTACCCCACTTATATAGGACAAACCCCGCTCAAACACTTACAGCTGTATCAATAGCTCGCCTACGAACGTAAATTTTAGATTTTCGTAGCCGTGCAGTAAGGCTGGGTCTATATGTTGCAGTCAAAGTAGTGATGTAAAATTACCGCTTATTTATGATACTCTGATACGACTAGGATAAATAAAATGAACGAATGACGACTTTATCGATTAATTCACCGGCTATCTATAAAACAAAATTACTGCTTTCGGTTTTTCTTAATCAAAAGTATTTCTTAGAATTAGACAATGATAAGGCTCGGTCAGAATTTTAACTCTTGGCCCTTAATGCGGGCAACAGTACACAGCCTGGCGGGCAAAAGTTCGCACGTGGGGTAAATAAACGATCTATTGCCACACGGGACTACTTTTTGAATAGCTCGTCTATGTACATACTTGTTCTATCTAACCTAAAATTTTCACTTGATAACAATAGTGCATTAATAGTCTTACAACCCTAAAAACTATACTTATCACATTCGTCTTGTGTTTATTGAGGTTGTAAACTTTTAGTTAGAACAAAAAATTATGTGATAAACAATGAACGTCGGTCTTTTTTGTTTCTTTTTTTTCACAACAACGTCTGGCTTCAATATGGTCGCTAGCTCGTCATGACTTCGTCATATACACGTCCCTGATCCCATAATTCCCCGCGGAGATCTTAGCACTGTATCTCTTACTCGATACGTGCTCTTACCCCGAATCACTCTAATGACAATATTAAAAATATCAATATATAATAATAATAACAATAATAATGCGTTAATGTCCGTTTGTCATAACAGACGCCATTCGCACCATTACTATTTTCCGTCTACTACACTTGCCGTTATTTTCTACATTTTAAAACTTCAACTCAATGAAGGAATTATAGGAAATTAGGATAAGGTAGGTAATTTTTGAACTAGGAGTTTGATAGCTAATCGGCCATGGCCTCAAATAAGGAACTATCTTGATATTTATCTGGAACTAACTGAGGGAAACCATGGAAAACCTCAATCAAGATGGCTGGTACAGGAATTACTGTTTTCCGGCGGGAGGCAGTAGGAAAAAGTCCCAAGCCATATCTGCCCCCGCCGGAATTCGAACCCGTACCACCCGAATGTGAGTCTAGTGCTGTCATCACTACTTTACCCAGCTCGATAAAATGTCATTTCTATTTAACTAGGACTATGTAAGTCTCTTACCTTAAAAATTCAATACATACAAAAGTCTGTATTACAACAAAATAATTACTTAGGTAACCATATTATTTAGTGTGCACGTAGATTTGCTTTTTAGCATAGTCCTATTTTTTGAGTCGGCGGTTAAAAATTGATGCAGTTGATTTGCGGTGGTAATATTTTTATTGTTTTCGATGATAGACAATAAAACGCGTATAGAGCAACGACAGTGTTCAGAATAAACGTGTCCAACGAGTAAACAGAAAGCAGCATCAAAAGTGATGGCGGCCGCGGCGGTTCGTTTAAGTTTTGCGCTACGGAGTATCGTGCTCTGAATAGAGTGCACAGAGCAATGCGTGAGAGCTGACATAAACCCCGCGGGACGTATCATATCGCATCGAATTCGTAAGATATGGCTTTATTTTATATATCATACAGAGTGTTCTAGAAGTATGGGGCCATCCATAAATTACGTCACATGAATTTCATGATTTTTTGAGCCCCCACCCCTCATCCTTGTCACAGGTAGTCACATTTGTGGAACCCCTCTTCCTCGTGTGACTTCACATATTTTGCAATTTTACACCTAGAACTGAGAAAATGAAAACAGCAGTTCCAAAATTATACAATACAAACATTATATAGCCTAAAAATAGCATATTTTTTTTAATTTTTCGTTAACAGTTAAAGTTTTGTGTTTAAATACTTTAGATTTTGAAATGTGACGTCATGAGGCTTAAGATCCCTCCGCTCCTTGTCACACAATGTCCCACTACGTCGACCCCCGCTCTTAAAGTGTGACGTAATTTATGGATGCGAAAGATATCAAGGGGTGATTCATTAGATATCTAACGAATCACCCCCTAAAATCTAGAATGAGCTAAGGTTTAGAAAAAAAGATCCCATAAATATGGCCTGGATATGGTTACCCGCAGAGCTATATCCCTACAAAAACGGAACAAGATCAGTAATAGGTTATCGAACGTTTCTATTTTAAAGTAACAGATTAAGGTAATTGTTTACCAGCTGTTCAATGTGCCCCTTTTTCACCAGTATCTTGGATGTGTGTATGCATGAAACATGTACTTACTCACGTTTCGGAAATCTCTAATTTCTATGGAAAATCTTATTCAATCTTTGATGTTAATACTTCAAAATAAACTAGAAATACCTATCTGCTACTCTTCCCATATGAGTTTTAGTAAAGTTTTTATGGTTCATTTGTACTAAATAAACGCTTCAAAATCGGATAAAAACGAAAGAATTACGAAACGTTTTGCACAAGTTTTTATACAGAAAAAAGGAAATTTGAAAAAAATTATTGAGCAACCCAAAGTTAGTATTTTTAACATAAGTTTGTAAAGAAGAAACTTCAGGATGTCAGTTTGCTTTTTCGTAATTCGTTATCTCGTGACGTGCTGTAAAGAAATAAGTATTACGATATCACGTTTTCTGATTCAATTTTAAACCAAAAATATATTTTTACACATATAGACCTGATAAGCAATAATATATGGCAAGACAGGAAGAATTTTAATAGTGTTAATATTGTATATGTATGTATGATATTTAATATTATTGTTAATTCTTTAATTGTATTACTGACATATTTTTATATTATATTGTTTATAGAACGCATGAAGAAGCAATAAATTATTGCGAAACGTCCGTTAAATAAAAAAATATTGAACTAATTTACCCGCTCCAAAAATTAATCCTCTGAATTATTTGTTATACCAAAAATATATCTTTTCTAAAATTTTTAAGCAGTACGGCAAATTTTGAAAAGCAAATATTCGCCAAGATATATTAGACCAGTATGTAACCAGTCTATGCTGCTGGTGTTTCCATTGGAATAAGGGGACACAAACGTTTGAGGCAAATATTTGCGAATGATTCTTAGGGCCAGCCTTGGCATGTGTGTGGCCCTAGTCTAAAGCATCGGGGCGCTACTGACAAACGAAGGCGGGCTCGTTCATGTGTATGGTTCGCTCCACTTGCTCACAAAGCCCATCTCATCGAGGGCGCAGCACCCCGCAAGTATATATACGTTATGCACACATATGAGAACACACTCACAAACAATTTTTTATTTTTGTGTTGCGCTATGCGAGAGTGTGTTATTTTCTCTTATTTTTTTCTTCATTCGATGGCAAGGAGAAGCTAGCGGTGTCAACGTGGGATTTAACTATTTTCTTTCGTTTCGATATAGAAAATATATTCTTTATACAGGGTCCGTCAATAACCTATAATTTTATTTATATAATTTTATTCGAAAATAAGTCTTTTTGATGTTTCGTGCCAACGGAACATTTATGGAATCATTTTGGTATCCGTCCGTTCAGAGTGAACGCTTTTCATTAATTTGATTGTGCTATATTAGGGGTAAGCAAGAGGGCGTCATAATTGAAGCTCGCTTCATCCTAAAACTTGCCACGGGCCGCGGCCGTCTGTCACAGACGATTTTCTGTTAAACTAATTAACGTTAAATTTTGAAATAAGGTACAGAGATAGAATAGGGTGACCCAAGTACATACGCGAAGTACAAAAATTTGATTTTTGTTTCTGGAGCTTAATTTCAGGGGGTAAATTGGGAAATGGAAAAACACATTTTTTTCAAGGGCATCGTGCATAGGCCGTAGGATGTCAAATGAAAATTTATTGAAATATGAATTGTCAACAATATCTATATAATATGATGTATTATTTTTCTTTTTTTTAAACATTTTTTGGAAAAATGCTTAAAAACGTCTATTTTCTACTCTTATCACCAAAAGTATCGCTCAGAAAAATCTAAAAAAAAATCAGGAACATTGAGAAATATAGGATACTAGGCGTAAATAACAGTGACAGTCGGTGGCCTTAATTAGGTTTAAAATAGATATTAATTAATTGTTCTTTTGTAGGTACTTATTTATGTGATTTTATATATTATAAAAACACTTAACATGTTTGGAGTACCTATTCGAATAGGTAGTAGGTAGGTTACTATATATAATATAATAATTTACAAATTACGTACATTGGACTGAAGGTCCACATTTTCGTGAAATGCTAAAAATTTTTAATTAACAAAATTAAAAGAGCTACACCATATTTTGTATTCATACGTGTTGGCACAAAAAATAAAGCTAACGGCCATTTGCAATTAGAATTTGATTTCATGAAACTTTCGAATGAAATCAAGTGAAAATTTTGAAGCTACAACTTTCGCCATATGATAACACAAAAGATTATTCGGATCTTGAGAAGTCGATTATATATTACCGCCAGCGATTTTACAAATTTCAAGTGATTTCATCAAATCAAAGTTTGGTACATCATCTTACTAATCTTAATACACGATTTACGTTGATTTCTAAAGCGTTTGCTAGGTAAATCTCTCAAAAAAATCTCGATAAATATTTCTAGTAAGATTTCTTAAAGTGGATGTTTACCAGCTGTTCGACAAGACCCCTTTTTCGCCCACATAGCTCTATCTTACGAGGAGTGGGATGTTTGTGTGCATGTAAAATTCGCCGAGATGACACGTCATTACTTCATGTTTCTGAGAATAATAGCTCTCTCTGTGTTTCTAAAAATAAAGCCTTAGAAGAAACTTCAAAATGGTTTGAAGCAAATCATTTAAAATTAAATAAAGCAAAAACTCAGGAGATATGTTTTGAGGCTGAAAGGGAAGTCGTAAATGTGAAATTCTTAGGTGTATTTATTAGTAGCGACCTTAAATGGAAAACACACATTGGCATTATCTGTAAGAAATTATCAAAAACACTATTCCTCCTGAGAAAAATGGCCGAAAGTACGTCCTATGAAGTTCTAAAGAATTTTTACTACGGAAATTTCCACTCAGTTTTGTCATACGGAATTATAATATGGGGTTCTTCTACCGAATCTATCAGCATCTTTAAATTACAAAAAAGAGCCATCAGACTCTTATCAAAAATACCATCTAGAACTCCCTGCAGAGAATATTTTAAACAAAACAAAATTTTAACTTTACCGTGCCTCTTTATTTATGAATGTTTAATATATATAAAACAAAACATTTCTAATTTTAATTTGCATTCCGAGAACCATAATTATCACACCCGAACTAATATAGATATTTTACATACCAGATTTTCGGCAAATAAATATAAATATGGGGCTAATTATTGGGCGATTAATTTTTATAACAAACTACCTCCTAGAGTAAGAGACTTACCACTAACAAACTTTAAAAGAGAAATGCATGATACGTTAATTAAAAGGGCTCTCTATGATTTTAAAGAATTTTAATCTTTTTAATATTGTACTTTTATACTTTGCATTTGTATGACGTGTTTATTATGTAAGCAAAATAAATATATTATTATTATATTATTATTTATAATCTATGGCTTTCATTTTTTTTCCTGTTAGTTTTCCAATATTATTTATGATAAATAATATTAAACATAACAATGTAGTGTGGGATGGCCCTATTTGCTAATTATTAGTGTATTTGCCATATGGCAACATACACTATTGGCGTCGGTCGGATGGCGGGACCTAGGGGTCGGACCAAAATTTCTCGACGTTTCATAACCTCCTAAACACATTGGCACCATTTTTAAAAATGTTTATATATATATATATGTGTACGCGCAATAACTTTCGAAAGAGTTAATTGATTTCAACGAAATTTGGACCACGTGTTGAAATCCATCACCGCAAGAAGCCTATTTAAAATGGGCCTAATCGGGCTATTTTAAGGGTAGTTTTTAGGGGTTGAAAACTGTTTTTGGGCCCCAAAATACCGAAAAAATTCTCCGAATCGTTTCAAAATTGAAATTTAACCCTTTGGTAGTAATTAAAAAGTGTCCCCAAAATTTTAATAAAATCGGCCCGACAGGACCGGATTTACAAATTTTATGAAAACACTAGTTTGCAGATAGTGACTTATTTATTGAAGGGTGTATTTAATTCAATGTAGACGTTAGATGAATAATAATATTACAATTAAGAAAAAAAATGTTATTTTAAGGGGTGTATTAAGGGGTTAAATTTTTTATTTTGCCCAAAAACAAACTTAATTTCACATAATAAAAGTATAAAACCACACGGCCCTATACAAGCAAATACACTATATTGTCGGCAGGGTTTTGGCACTGCGACCTGGGTTTTTTTTTTATTTATTTGTAAACTTAATAACATTTCAAATTTTTATTATTATCAAAACACAACAGTTTTCTTTTTTCATTCAACAGCACGATTACACTTTAAGTCGCCTTCCATATATTACCGCCAGTACTATCTTAGCACATCGGTCATACCAACATGCATCGTTCCCTGAATTTACAGTCATTTACAGTAGTTTTTTTTTTAATTCAAAAGTCCAATTTCTTAAGGTATTTTGTGCCATTCTGTAGATAAATATACGGACACGGCATTCGCACGGAGTGGCATTATTAATTAATATCTGAATATTAATTGTTACAGAAGCATCCGACTGAATTTTAATTTAGTTTTTTAATATGGATTGTAATACACATTCGCTTGGTTCCAATATAGGCTTGTGCAAGGTGTCGGTATATCTACATATATTATACAGAGTCCGACACAATGTTGGCACAGTTTAGCCTCTTTCTGCGTCATACTGTTTTTAACTTTAATTATTAAAAATTATCCAAATTGATATTAGCATCCATGATATTTATACAAGTTCAAAAATAAAATAGCAGGAACGTGGAAGAACAAATGTTTATTATAATTAGTACACTTTATTTATTTAGTTTGTAATTTTGTGTTTCGTTTTTGAATTTCTAGATGCCTGATGAAGATCAAATAATGCATGATCGAAACATCGCTGAAAAAATTAAAGTGTACTAATTATTATAAACATTTGTTCTTCCACGTCCCTGCTATTTTAGTACACTGCAATAATAGCTTATCTTTATAAGTTTTTTTCTTATTTTATTTTTAAATATTTAGTTACGCCGTTTGACCGCCATATTGGATTTTAAATAACGTCACATAGTTTACTGTATTCTACTTGTCATACCCTTTCATTTGGTACCCATATCAAGGGGGTTGTAAAGAAATAGATGAAATGCCATTTTGTGTCGGTCGCCACTTTGGATTTGGAATAAAGTCACCCTGATGATTGTATTCTACTTATCATATCCTTTCATTTGATACCCATGTGGAGGGGATTGTAAAAAAGAAGGTTATCCGACATTTTGTGGTGGTGGCCATATTGAATGTATCATATCAATGTACCATATTGTATTGTCTTCAAAACTAAAGGTGTGTGCAAAATTTCAACTCAATCGAACAACGGGAAGTGGGCCAAATTCAACTTCTAAGATTCGATTACAAACCTACAAACAGACATCCGGACAGGTGAAACTAAATAAAAGGTTGTTTTACGGTAAATATTATCACACTATTTTGGGTGTCAATATATTAAGCAAGTCTGCGACGTAGAGATGGAAAAAACGGGTCTTTTTAGTGATCTGCATCTTTGCATCTGGATCCCGTATGTGAGCCGGCTCACTGAACCGGTTCAAAAAGAGCCGAGTTCTGAATATGTTACTGCAGTCTGCCACTGAGTTACTTAGTTCAGTCAATCATATCACGACCTGTATAGAATCAAGAATGCATAGCCCCAAACATGTGATGCATGAGTCATTTGAGCTGACAGATGCATCAAAGCAAGAATTGATGCGTAAGTGTAAAATGTGCTTCTGTGTGTTAAGTGTCTCACTGAGCTATGCGGATCAGTTGATCCGTCGACTCAAAAAAAGTGAGTCGGCTCTCACGGATCTTCTGTCGGAGTCAGCTCTTTGAACCGGTTCAGATCTGAGTTACCCAACTCTACTGCGACGTTCGAACGAACAGGATAAAGTTACAAGGCTACTCGGGTTTGTTCGTCAAAATTACAATATTTTGTTGCCAGAACCTGTACATATTTTATATAATAATGCATGCTAGGTACGTATTCCTTAACACCGATGGGTATTTTAGTACTAAAAATCTGTTACTCACCAATTAGTAGCCGTACAAAATTTCAAAGCAAGAATTGTTTAAACATTCATTTGTTTTTCTAAAGTATTGAAATAAAACTTCTTCTGCATAGACGCTGATGACCACAAATTTTGAGCGTCTATAATCTACAATCTGTCTCTGTCTTTAGCCGAGTTTTCACTTACACAGCCGAGTGTAATCCGGTTTCACTTCAAACTCGCGTAAAAGTTACATTCACCCACTTTTTTTATAAAAGTTTTCTACTCATTTAATTGTTTTCTAGAAAAAAGTTTCGTTTCAATACACGAATACATTTCTCAAATTTGCGTTTTGAAAAATCCATTTATTTTTATAAAACACACTACGCAGTATTTTTTATATATTTAATTTTTAAAAGTTACTCGTAGGCACAAAATTATAGATTAGATAACACACTGATTTATTTCCGAAATACGACAACAAATAAAAACTTAATAAATGATTATTACCGAAAAATGTATAAAAACAAACACTACACACTTTCTTATAATTTACATATTTTCAATGTAAAATAAATTCTTTTAACTTTTTCACAAGTAATGTCTTGACATGTCGTCACAAACTGAATTAGGTATCTACTCGAAAAATAAAAATACGCAAGTGAATGTTTTATCCCTTTTATATACAGGATGTTCTACAAGCTCTATGACAAACTTTGACAGATGGTAGGTCACTTGATTTTAAACATATTTTTTTTAATAAAGATGGGTCCGATTCGTTTTTGTTTAGAAGTTACAAGCATTTAAAGAATCAAAAACGTAGGCTGATAAATAGAAATATCGGTTGTTATGACAATAATTATTGTTTTTAGGACACGACCTTTTAGAGTTAATTGATGACGTACATCTTAATATTATTCAAAATATGTGGTATCAGCACGACGGTGCACCACCACATAGAGGAAGCCAAGTTGCTGCTTGGCTAAATGAACATTTCCCGAATAAATGGATAGGTCAAGGAGGTCCAATATCATGGCCACCTCGTTCACCCGATCTGAATCCTCTGGATTTTTATTTATGGGGACACATGAAGCAGCTGGTCTACCATGTTGAAATCGCTACCCATCAGCAGTTACTTGAAAGAATTCAAGATGCAGCTAGCCAAATAAGAATCTCATTCTTCGAGTGACCGAATCTTTAGTTCGTCGATGTGAGGCTTGCATTCAAGCTGAGGGTGGACATTTCGAACAATTTTTATAGTCTTAAGTTTTGTGATTATCATTTAAATTAATTTTTTATTGTTAATTGTTAATAAAGGTTAAATGCTTGTAACTTCTAAACAAAAACGAATCGGACCCATGTTTATAAAAAAAATATGTTTAAAATCAAGTGACCTACCATCTGTCAAAGTTTGTCATAGAGCTTGTACAACACCCTGTATAACAGAAATAAGAAATATTATTGACATTGATGTGTCCTTGGAACAGAAATAATTTGTTTTTAACCTGTTATAAACTAAAAACATTTTTCGAAAACTTTTATTTCTTTATTTATTCAACGGACCAGGGTTCTATTAAGAGAGAGAAAAGAGACTACCAGATTCGAAATTTTAAGAATATAAAACATCAACTTTATCTCTGTATAAACTTTCGAATGTCCTAATGGGTAAAATTGAAATGATTACGTACGTTTTTTTATTAGGTACCGTAAATTAATTTTTTAAATTTAATTATCGTTTACAAAAGTGGTAATTAACTTCTTCGTTAATATAAAAATGTCACAAATTTTTAATAAAAATTTACAAAAAGACATGTGAACATTTAAATCATTTAAATTGGATCGCATTTTTTCAGTAAAAACTTTTAGATATCTATAAAAAAATGTACTTCTATCGACTGATGCGATTTGAATTAAACTTTCTTAGATGTGTAGTAAAAATGCCTGGAAGTTCTCGCTTCAAACAAGTATTTTCGAATTTTTTTAGTTATAGTATGGGGAAATAGATGCAATTTTGGATATTTTTTCAGTATGTTTATTAAATAACTAAAGCAAGCACCGAGCATGTTAAAAAGGAATGATGAGAAAAGTTTCATTATAATAATATCGACAACTAAAATTATTTTTTTTTTACCTACTTCAAAAACAGTCTTGTTTTTTTAATACTTGTTCACCCATAAGTTTTCAAGGAGTTAGCCGATTGGTTCTATTTAATATTTTTTTTAAATCGGTTCAGTTGTTTTTAACTGGCTTCGAAAAAGTAGTTTTTTTAAATATGTTGTTACAATCGTTTTTAATCAAATAAAAAACCCGGGTCGCAGTGCCAAAACCCTGCCGACAATATAGTGTATTTGCTGATACAGGCCTTGTGGCTTTATTATGTGAACTTAAGGTGATTGTTGGGCAAAATAAAAAAATTAACTCCTTAATACACCCCTTAAAACTACATTTTTTTCTTAACTACATTATTATTGTCAATCGAACGTCTACACCAAAAATAAAAACACCTTTCAGTAAATAACTCACTATCTGCAAACTAGTCTTTTCAGAAAATTTGAAAATCCGGTCCTGTCGGGCCGATTTTATTAAAATTTTAGGAACACTTTTTAATTGCTATTAAAGGGTTAAATTTCAATTTTGAAACGATTCTGAGAATTTTTTAGGTATTTTTGGGCCCAAAAACTTTTTTCAACCTCTAAAAACCACCCTTAAAATGACCCGATTGGGCCTATTTTAAATAGGCTTCGTGCGGTGATGGATTCCAACATGTGTGCCAAATTTCGTTAAAATGAATTAACTCCTTCGAAAGTTATTGCCCGTACATATATATATATATATATATACATATATATACATATATATATAAACATTTTCAAAAATAGTGCCAAAGTGTTTAGGAGGTTATGAAACGTCGAGAAATTTTGGTCCGACCCCTAGGTCCCGCCATCCGACCGATGCCAATAGTGTATGTTGCCATATGGCAAATACACTAATAAATTTAAATATCGTTTTAAATTATCAGTTTATTCTTTGGCATCTGTACATTGAATGCCATCAAAATTATTCTAACTTACAATTTATTTAAGCATTATACAAGTCATTGTAAATTACACAATTTAAAGATGGATACACAACATATGTTACCTCATATCTCCAGCATTTGTGAACCGATTTTGACAATTATTTTTCTATTTAATAGGACATACCTTCAGGGTGGTAAATTTTACTTAAATCGGGTCATCAGTTTAGTCCAATTTTGACAGAATATGCTTAGTAAAAGACTGTTGTGTTATGAGTTCATAAATTTCTGTAAGTTTGCACAATTGTTAAACAACGCTTTAACCCTTTTACATTACGCAAGCACATATGTATTACAGATGAGACCTACGTTACGCATTCAATGTAAATGGCACCAAAGTATTTGATGTTCTTATGGTAATATTATAGACAACTCCATCCAAACTTGTTAAGACGTTGAAGCAAAATCAATGGATGTACTTGTGTTTCGTATTCTAATAGTCAGAAGTTAAAATATATTTTCTCATAAATTAATGAGGGGCGGGGGAGACACAGATACCCCAAAAAAATGTGTGTGTTCGGTCACGTGGTGTATTATTTGTAAGGACTTTTATTATTAGTTGTTGTTTAGCTTTTGGGTTTTTCAGAAAACGCTTCTTGAAAACATTTCATCTGGGCTACGATGCTTCCAGCGGTATAATACTCGCCACGGTTCTAAAAGGTTCTGAAGTTAGTCACAAATAGCGTCGCAAATGCATATTTTAGTGCCGTCCTGGTTGTTTTGTGGAAAAGGAAGACTCCCACCACATCCCAGTTACCGGCACAGAACGTGCGCTCGTTGATGATTGGTTATCGTTAGTTGTCGTGTCACTTGTCGCTTTCCTGCTATAAAGTACAGTCCAGTACGCTATTGTTAAGTTGTTTCTTCGAATGTTAATTGATCAAGATGCCTAATACAGTTTTGCATAGACAAACACGAAAAATAATTTTTTAGATGACTTTATGCAAGGAATTAGACCTTTAGATTAAAGAAAAACTAAAAGATTAAAAGTAATAATATAGCGCGAGTTTGTAGTTTTTCAACCATTTACATCTAACTTCAGAACCTTTTAGAACCGTGGCGTGTATTATTATATTTATTGAAATTCAAAGACAAACAGAATGGTTGACACGGTATTTGATACAATAAAAAATAAATGATAAAATTATGTGGATACGAATTGCGCCTTTTAGTTAATTGGGCAGTATATTCATTTAATGATTTTTTCTATGTAATTTTTTCTTCTCAACTTAAGTTCGCTACAGATGGTTTGAAATGCAACCCATCCTTCAGCTATTTTCAACTCGTTTAAATTCAGTTTCAGCCTTACCTAGTGCCTCTGTGTCGACACAGAACACCGGAAGTTGCGACAGACTACGATGGGGAGGTCGTGTTCATAATGCATGCCTGTTTAATGCTTAGGTAAGCGCATAGTGACAATCCAACAATCGTATCTATTATTCAATAACAAACTTTACTTACATCTTAGTAGAGCAGGTAGGCTGTGCCCCTTTAAAACTTTAATAGCTATGCTGAAATTCTTCAGCTGACATATTTTACACGTATATCATTATACACATATCCAATTTTTGATGCTTTTAAGCCAGTCAGCGACATTCTATTTTAACTCCACTATTTGGAATATTCATGAGTGTAAGCTTTCACGGTCGTTATTGTTCGAAATCTTCTTGGTTTCCGGGTTTGTAGGCCGTGGGCCATTGGTATTTCTATCTGACGTTTCGTTTACGGGCCACACCGCTTGTAAAAATGTTTACCGCAGTTGTAAACGAAACGTCTTGTAGGAATAACAATGGACCACGGTCGGAAACCAAAAAACTTTGGAACTCTAAAATCGTTGACAGCATCAAAAGCAGTGTAGCAGCAGGCGAACTGTTGACAACTTACAGAAAAGTGTGTCGATGCCTGATGTTCTCCTTTCTTTTATGTTCAGCGTGTTAGTGTTCTCTTCTCGGTCGTATTAGCACTTAGAGAACGCTGAACATAAAAGAAGAGAGAAAACCAGTCATCGATACACTTATCAATGAGCCGCCAAGGAGGGGACTTTTCTGACAGCTATACAGCGCTTCTTAATGTCTACCGCAGTTGTAGACAAAACGCCAGGTAGAAATATCAATGGACTACAAGCCTGGTAACCAAGAACATTTAGGATATTATTACCCGACTGCCAAGAAGGGTTATGTTTTTGCGCGTATATATGTATGTAAAACTCTTTATTACCTCGTATCATTCAAACGGCCGGACGGATTTCTAAAATTAAAGTATTTGTCTCGGCAACCGAAGTGTCCCAGGATAGGTTTCGTAAAAAAAAATCAAAATGACGAATTTTAGGTGCCGTAATGCGTGGCTCGAGAACATTTTTTTTTCTCCAAACGAATCCAATATCAAAATGAAGAATATTAAAAGTTAATTACAAAAATATATACAACTTACATGTTTAAAAGTAATTTGGAAAGGCAAATTGCAAAATGAAACTATTAATTGAACCATTCTATGATACTTTTACCTCGAAAATGTCAAGACTCAAACTATTGGGCATATGCAAAAGAAAATAATCTTATAAAACTTTCAATAAACCAAATTATTTAAAAACAAAAAACCCGACTGCAAAAACATGTCTTTGAAAAAAAAAAACATGCAGTCGGACATAATAACTGTAAAAGTTTAACAGAAATACCTTAATCTTGTTTTCATCTTTTTAGTTCGCTTTTAACGCAGTGGATTTTTTTTTGTTGATTTTTTTAATTTACTTTTTTATTCTCTTTATTTGTCGGTCAGTGTATTTATTTTGTATTTGTGACAAGATGCGTGGACAAAATTTAGCAAGCCCTAAATAACGTGTTTATGAATGAAAGGGCCGCAGAATCGGGCTGTTGACTGTATTCAAATAAAAACATAATTGTAACGTTAAGTGGTAGTTTCTATGATAGAAATACTTATCCTTATTTTTAAGGAATTTAATTAATATTTAATAAATAAAACGTAATTAAATCACTCTCAAGTCACTCGACAACAAACACCAAAGTACTTGAGGTCACTAGCTCATAAACATCATCAGACGCTGTCATAGAGAAAGACGCTGTTCACGCTGTCAAAAGACTTTATTGGTGGTTAATATTTAGAGTGTGTAATTTATTCGAAGTTTCTATGACATCATTTACAAAAAAACCTATCACCTTATCAGTTTAACAGCGTTTATGAACCTGCGACGTCATAGCAGACACGTGACAAGTATTGACGTTTTGGAGCGAAATTTGAAACGGAATTTAAAATACATGATATTTGAAGCGTGAGTCGTATTTAAAAAATTATAATAAACTAGCGGTACCTGTGCGAATAATTCGCACTAAAATTCGTTTCTAATTTCTCGCACTCTTTATAACTTTCTTCTTTTTGTTGTATTACATTACGAAACTCAGTGATGGTTCAAGAAAATATTTTTCTAAAACTGTCATATAGAGGCGCAACTATCGAAAACGTTGAGCTGAAGCGCCGCCATACGAAAAGTATTTATACGTGAATTTTGATTAAAAATTAAACAAAAAAAATTTACCGACCGTCAATCATGTTGACGTTGTTTCAAAGTTAGAACCGTCAGATGGCAGCAATGCTGTATTGTGTCTTAATTTATATCTATATATATAATTTTAATAATTAATAAATTTACAAAAACAAAAGCAATAATAAATTTTTTAGTTGTTGAAGTTGGTAGAGCAAGCAATTATCTATAAAATGATATAAAATTTATGTGGAGCAATTGCGTGGTTTTTTCGAAAAAGGGAGGCAAACATCTTAACCTTAACGTATTAATATATATGATATTTGTGTTTATATTAGGTAGTTATGCACGATTTAAAACACTTTCCCAAAAATAGTCAACATCCCTATTCTTACTCCTTTTCCCCCCAGAGATTCTTTCCTTGGGTGCAGAACAAGTGACACCGTAATTCGAAATTTATCTTCAATTGTCATTTTTTTAGAAAACGGAATCTTAGAAACCACGCTGACCCATTTATGTTTTAGTGCAACGTAAAATTTTACGGCTTGTTGACTTATTATTAAAAATAAACTTATTTTATATCCGCAATAACACTGGTTTTTAAATCGAAGCATTTTTATATATAAAGTATTTTTATAGCAACTTGCATTACAGTAAAATCGCACTGTTGCAGTAGTTTTATGCAGAAAAATAACAACTTTTTAGTTTTAACAACTATAAATATTTGAAAAAGTGAATAAAAATCGACTTGTGAAGCAGTAAATAATATGATGGCTTTTATACATACTACAGAGTAGTTACTGACGAGTACGTGCTATAGAATATACATATCAGATACTTACTTAGTTACTAGAGTATTGGAATACTTACTAGATATACAACGAAACATAAATCTTTATTTGAAATGTTTATTAAAGACAAGTTATTCCAGAACAATGTTTTACTTAACATCAAATCGGTACGGTACAGAACTATTACTACGCAGGGAAAACTATTTTTGGAAAATCATTAATAGTACCTATATAAATCTTGCATTTTGGATTAATCAGCTAAAAAATTTTTATTTTTCGAAAAAATACTATTTTATTTTTTTGACAATTTTAAAAATTTTAAAACATCTCTAATTTGTTAAACTAAACGTTTTGCTATTTAGTGTCTTCAGTAGTAACTCTGCAATTAATAATAAAAAAATTTTTTACATGTTATTACATAATTGATTAATCCAAATTACAAGATTCATTACTACGAAACAGCTGTACTAAAATAATTTTACATTAATATAGTATATTACGCCAGAAGAGCAGAAATTCCTGCACTGCACGAAACACGGTGTACGAGGCAAAGCGCAGTGCAGGAATTTCAATTTTCTGACCGTGTGATGTATACTATTTTTCTTTATACCCGGTCGAAAGTAGTTACTTTCACATCAGTGGGCACGAGAAAATTGTTTCGGTCCGGTGTTACAGATGGCGTGCGAGTAATTCCTGCAGTGCATAAATGTTAGGCTTTCTGCTTTAAAATCGAAGCCGAAAGTACATACATTCGACCGAAACAAAAATAAAATTCCAGTCAACTGGGCGACAAGACCATTCCAACTTAAAAAATATTGACATTTGATATGTTATAATTAACAAAATAAAATTTCTGTTAACACGTGCGGTGACGCGGGTAACGACTAGTAATAAATATTATGATATTTGCTATTCGTTTGCATGGTTACATAATATGGTTTTACATGTAAAAATTAAACAAACCATGATTGTCAACTACCTAATTTATTTTTGACAGATGTTCAAAATAAAAGAACATTCATTTTTTTATATTCAAAATATTTCCGAAACTAGGAAGATTAGAAAAATGTGTCTACGAAACTTTCTTGAAAAAATAAATAGAAAAATAAACCGTTATAAAAAGTATACCATCATACAAAAAAACCCGGGTCGCAGTGCCAAAACCCTGCCGACAATATAGTGTATTTGCTAATATAGGTATTGTGGCTTTATTATGCGAACTTAAGTTTGTTTTTGGACAAAATAAAAAAAATTGAACCCCTTAATACACCCCTTAAAATAATAATTTTATTAGTTGAAATATTGTTATCAATCCAACATCTACACCAAATTAAATACGACCTTCAGTAAGTAAATTCGTATACGCAAACTAGTGTTTTCATAAAATTTGTAAGTCCGGTCCTGTCGGGCCGATTTGCTTATAATTTTAGGAGCACTTTTTAATTGCTACTAAAGGGTTAAATTTCAATTTTGAAACGATTCTGAGAATTTTTTCGGTATTTTTGGGCCCAAAAACTTTTTTCAACCCCTAAAAACTACCCTTAAAATGACCCGATTAGGCCCATTTTAAATAGGCTTCGTGCGGTGATGGATTCCAACATGTATACCAAATTTGGTTAAAATTAATTGGCTCCTTCGAAAGTTATTGCCCGCACATATATATATATATATATATATACGTATATAAATATATATATATATATATATATATACATATATATATAAACATTTTTAAAAATGGTGCCAAAGTGTTTAGGAGGTTATGAAACGGCGAGAAATTTTGGTCCGACACCTAGGTCCCGCCATCCGACCAACGCCAATAGTGTATGTTGCCATATGGCAAATACACTAAAAATGACATTATAGCATTCAGCTCTTCTGCGCATGCGTCAATTTTCCGAAAAAACAACAAGGCTTTTCATATTTTCATATTATATATCCTCCCAAAATTTGATTTCAATCCACTCATTCGTTTAATCTGTATCGTGTTCACAGACAAACAGATAGACATTTTCCAAAAATATGTTTTTTAGATTCAGGGTACCTCAAAACGAAAACATCCTGTAAAATATTTAAAAGTGAATTTTGACCCAAATTAATACCATTGCCCATTAGTGGGTTGATATGGTAAAAAATGGTTTTTTGACTCACTGGTCTCAAAACTAATGGCTTCGCTTTCTGCTCAGGGTCGACTCTACCATAAAGCGAACGGAGCGGCCGCTCCAGGTGCCAAGTCCTAGGAGGCGTCTCAATGGTAAGGAAAAATAAAGAAGGAAATCCTTTTTTTCGATATTCTGAATGTGGTATATATTAGGGGCAAGCAAGGGGGTCGCCATAATTGGATTTCGCTCCATTCTAAAACTTGCCGGTGCTGCTTCTGCTACTATTATTGGTCATGCGCATAGTTTGTAATCGGACAATGTCGATATGTACTTGTAAATAGCCATCTATCGGCGGCAATAAAACTATGTATAAGAAGGCGGTGGAACAGTGCATTGCAGCTCAAGCAAGAGTATGGCGAAGCCAGCAGGAAGGAATCAGTTTTATGTACGACGAACACTTACAACATCGTCTATCACAGTTTATATCTCCTTTTCCCAAGCGTGTGATGTGCTGCGGGCATTGCTTAAGGCCTGCACATCGGCCGCCGCCGTACGTCCGCTACCGCCCTACACACACACAGACAACTATACTACAAATACGAGAAAGTTAACAAGATTTTCTACAGTTTCTGATAATGGATGCGTATTAATAATAACTATCTGTTTTACAATTAGTGTGTACGAGGTTGATCAATAAGTACCCGTGTTTGACGACAGATGGCGTTGACAAGTGAAATTGACTTTAGCATCGTGTACTGCAGACTTTTACGGCTATCGGAACGCTCTGAATTTAAGCCACACTATACGAGGCTAAAAAATGCTGTTGCAAGGATGCCGCTGTCAACTGATTACTCTAAATTTTGGAAATGTTTTGAAGATTTAAAAAACTTTTCTGAAAAAGGAAGAGTCACTTTGGGTTTGTGATGGAACAATTTTGTGAAATAAGTAAGAATACGGTCATAGTGTGACATTGAAAATGTGTGTTTTTTGGCACAATTAATGCCAGCTTTTTTCTAGTAAATCGTACATAAATTACAAAAGTAGTCCATAAGAGACCTAGATTTGTCCTTTATCTTCCTTACAGAGAAAGAATTTTTGCAAAATGTTGACGAACAAGTCTACAATCAGCTATCAGCCGAAGCCCTATTTTTGACTTAAATTCAGAGCGT
The DNA here is from genome assembly GCA_034508555.1 of Venustoraphidia nigricollis. Classification (NCBI taxonomy): domain Eukaryota; kingdom Metazoa; phylum Arthropoda; class Insecta; order Raphidioptera; family Raphidiidae; genus Venustoraphidia; species Venustoraphidia nigricollis. The sequence continues at coordinate 2,782,708 of JAVRKA010000030.1, forward strand.
TCCGACAGCTTTAAACGACCTCGTGCTGAGTTGTAGATAAATTCATAGGTTAGGCTATTTTTGACAGCCAGTTGTATCATTCGTGTTTTGTATTTTTCGACAAAATAGAAAAAGAGCAATATCTATGCGTATAATTCGTTTTTTATACGAGTATCTCACCGTGGTCATAAATGGTGAAGGGTTCCCGTAGACAGTATCCAATTTCAGTTTTATTTCTTCCCATGTTTTTAAAAAAACGAATTACGGATCGATATTGCTCTTTTTATATCTTATCAAAAAATACAAAACACGAATGATACAACTGGCTGTCAAAAATTGCCTATCCTATGAATTTATCTACAATTCAGCACGAGGTCGTTTAAAAGTCTGCAGTACACGCGCGACGGTTTAGTATTTTAGACAAGACTCAACATTGTTAAATGACGTTGAATTAATTGAGGCAAATCATGGAAAACAACAAGATGGCCAGCACAGGAAAAGCAGTAGGAAAAAGCGCTAACCTGGATTTGAACCCGATACCTCCCGAATGCGAATCTATACGCTACACCACTCGATAGATCGAAGTAGCCTTTGTTCTAATAACCTTGGGCACCGACTGCCTTGCATCCAGCAAAAGCAACTATTTTATACGCATAATTGTGCTTGTAAATTTAAAACAAATCATGTACGATTGATTGCTTCTATTTTTCCAGCGGGTGAGAAGACAACATAGGGTTGTATAACATTGTAACAACACAGTAACAACGCGTTGTTGTTGTTGTTGGTGTCGGTTGCGTGTTGCTGGCTGTTGGATTCCTCGAGGCATCGTATTGATTGACGACGATTGTTCGTCAGCTCGTTAGAGCCAATTCCCTAGCGCCCTTCTTCGTTATACCGACGCCGCCGTCGTTTCCCCACAACCCGCACGACCCCATTATACCGCTGCCCTTTGTTCTAGGACCCGTTTTATTGTGCAACGATGGCGTTTCCCGAAGTTCGGAAAATTTGATTCCGGCGTTCCGCTATTAGAAATTATATATTGTTTTATAGCAATGTAGCATTTTTATCATCCGTTTATTAATGGAAGGGGCGATATTTTATATATGGACAATATACACGGAGCAAGAACTTTATATACAGTAAGACCCCGCTTGACGCGGGAGATACGTTCCAATAAGTTCCTGCACTATACTAAACGAGGTCATCTTAATACGTAGATAATAGGCATAAATGAAACAGAACCAATAATAAGAAAATTTGTTGTTTTTTGTTTAATTTTGTCATATTTATTGTTAAATACTTTTTTATCATATTAATCATAAATACTAAAACTAAATGTTAAATTGTAAATTATTTATTAATATAAAATTCTATGAATCCAGTGAATATTTTGACGGCTTACTTATCTAACACTATTTCGCATGAATTTATGATACTTAAAAATTCACGTCAGTATAATAAGGAATATAATAATAATAATATTTAAATTATAGTATCACCTCTTTTATAATATAAGTAAAATAGACAGGAAGTGAGGCATAAGATAACAATTTAGTATTTGCTCTCTTTAATGATCAACGTTTCGGCAACGATTTGTGCCTTCCTCAGGATCTACAAAAATGTACAATAATATGGATTAAATATTAAAAAATCAAATATGCTAAAAAATTTATGAGCTAGTTTAAACTATGTTGTTAAAACTACATATATTAAATTTTATTACTAAATGTTTTTTTAAGCTTCTTACCTTAAAATAGCAAAAACCGTTAAATTATAAAATATTTCATTGTATACACAATTTCGTACTAACATAACTAATTATGGTCTATGGTTTTTTTCTTTTTTTTAATGGTTAATATATTATTTATTAAAAAAAAAAAAATTTAAAAAATTTTTAAAAATGTCCTTACTTAAAATTTGTTATAATATAGTAATATCTAATTAGTTTAATGGTATTTTTATTCACCGTTTCCTTTTTTTTTGTCTTTTATATAACGAGATTGCAAAATTATTCAATCATTAAGTAACATTAATAAAAATAGTTATATTTAATGTATGTTTATATTGGTCAACTTTTCAAAATGTTATCATAAATATTACTAAGTTTTTCTATATCAGTTTTTTTATTTATAGCATTTTTTTCAGTTTTTATATAGAACATTTCCAAAAAAAGCCTTTTTGTTAAATTTTGTTCTTGATGCAAAATTGTTACATTATCAAAGTCAAAAGAATGAGTTTTATCTATAGTATGTTGTACCAAACTTGTTTTTTCCATTTTATTAATGTCATATAATTGTTTATATTTAATAGCTTTTTTGACGTCGTAATTATGATTATAAATTCTATTTTTTAAATTTTGGGAACTTTGACCAATATAAACACCTTCACAATTTTTACATTGAATTTTATAGATTGTATGTGTTTTATCAAAATTAGTAATGGTTTGTTTAATTTTAGAATAAAAATTGTTATATATTGTGTTAGTCGGCTTAAACGCTATTTTTATATTTTTTGACATTTTAAATAATTTTGCAATATTTTCTGATAAACCTTTTATGTATTTTAGTGAGCAGAAATTTATATCTTTGTCATTGTTTTTAGTTATGTTATGCTTATTATTAATACTTATTACTTCATTATCTAAATTTTCCATAATTTTCGCTGTCATACCTTTGGGATAACCATTATTTAGTAATAAGTTTGTAATTTTTATTTTATTTTCATTGTGAAATTCTAAACTACTTAACTGTTGTGCTCTAAAATAAATATTTTTAATTATGTTAAGTTTATGTATAAATGGGCTATCAGATGTAAAATTTAAGTATCTACCGGAAGCTGTTGGTTTTCGATACCATTTTGTTATAATCTTTCCATCAACATCATGCAAAATGTTAACATCTAAAAACGATATACTATTATTTTTTTCTATTTCAATTGTGAATTTAAGTTTTTTGTGGAAATTGGAAAACTGATTTGCAATTGTGTTTACATATTTATTTGGAATAACTGTTAATATATCATCAATATATCTTTTAAAGAATATGGGCTTCCAGGATAAACTATTAATAACATTATTTTGTAATTCTGACATTACTAAATTAGCACAAATACATGATAAAGGATTTCCCATTGGTATACCAAAAACTTGTTCATAGAAGATGTTATTATATACAAAATATGTTGTGTTAAGGCAAAATTTTAATAATGTAATAAAGTATTCTTTCTTAATTGTAGTATGGTTTTCGATAAAACTCCATCTATTATTTATAATAGAGATAACCAAATCTGTGTCAATATTTGTAAATAAGTTTATAACATCTAATGAACAAACCTTATGCTCTTTCGGTATAGTAACGTTTTTAATAAAATCAACAAATGTAAAAGAATTAACAACATGATAATCATCTTTGTTAAAAGCATAATCCATCAGATTACATAGATATTTTGATAATTTATAAGTTGGTGATTGTATACTTGACACAATAGGTCGTAATGATTTTTCTGGTTTGTGTATTTTTACTGTGAAATATATTTTCGGTGCTAAACTGTTATATGTTTTTAAATCTTTACATGTTTGTAACGAGATTTGTTTATTTTTATAAAGCTCACCAATTAAATTATTACATTTATTCTGAAAGTAAACAGTAGGATCTTTGTTCAATATTTTATAAGTATCACTATCTTCTAATAGTAGTTTAACTTTGTTTTCAAAAATATTTTTATCAATTATAACAGTGGCTCCACCTTTATCAGCTTTCAAAACCAAAATATCTGGATTATTATTTAGAAACTTTTTAGTTTCAATTATGTCATTTTTAGTAAATAAATCATCACTGTTTTGTCGGTCATTAATTTGAGATCTATACTTTTTAATTTGTAAAATTGATTTCATTCTTATATCATTTTTGGTTTGTTCATCAGTATCTGTTATTTTACTTAAAATATTCTCAATATCAGCTAACACATTGAATAAAGGAAACTGCTTGCGATTAACAATTGGTAAATTAAATTTGGGACCTAAACTTAATATTTTAGTAGCAACTGTAGGTATATTAGAATTTTCAGTTAAGTTAACAACCCAATTATCCACATTATCTATATTAACCTCTTTTTTTCCCCTATTATTCAATAAGCATTTATATTTAATATTATGTTTATTTCCAGTTATGAAATTTATTCTTTTAATCATGGTGTGTTGATAATTTTCAAAGTCTTTAAAGAGATCAACCGGAAGGATCATTTTTAGTTTATTATATAGGGAAGTTAATTTTAATTTGTGATTTTCCAATGTGAAAATAGTTATTTTAATACTTAAATTTAATATTTTCTTTTTTGTTTTATTAATGAGTTTTAAAATATCATTTCTGTAAGGGTGAGTCTGTGTGAAGATTGCATGTACACATTTTAACGAGTTAAGAATGAATTTCGGATAAATGTTATTTTTCCTACAATTTATCAAAAAATTTTTCCTATATGTCATGTTAATGACTTTTCTATTAAAATTACTAATCTGTTTACATAAATTAGTTGTTTCTAAACCATAAATTAAAGTAATTTGATTAAAAAAACCCATATTGTCGATTTTCAATTTCCCAATGATAAATTTAAATTATAGTATCACCTCTTTTATAATATAAGTAAAATAGACAGGAAGTGAGGCATAAGATAACAATTTAGTATTTGCTCTCTTTAATGATCAACGTTTCGGCAACGATTTGTGCCTTCCTCAGGATCTACAAAAATGTACAATAATATGGATTAAATATTAAAAAATCAAATATGCTAAAAAATTTATGAGCTAGTTTAAACTATGTTGTTAAAACTACATATATTAAATTTTATTACTAAATGTTTTTTTAAGCTTCTTACCTTAAAATAGCAAAAACCGTTAAATTATAAAATATTTCATTGTATACACAATTTCGTACTAACATAACTAATTATGGTCTATGGTTTTTTTCTTTTTTTTAATGGTTAATATATTATTTATTAAAAAAAAAAATTTAAAAAATTTTTAAAAATGTCCTTACTTAAAATTTGTTATAATATAGTAATATCTAATTAGTTTAATGGTATTTTTATTCACCGTTTCCTTTTTTTTTGTCTTTTATATAACGAGATTGCAAAATTATTCAATATTGGTCAAAGTTCCCAAAATTTAAAAAATAGAATTTATAATCATAATTACGACGTCAAAAAAGCTATTAAATATAAACAATTATATGACATTAATAAAATGGAAAAAACAAGTTTGGTACAACATACTATAGATAAAACTCATTCTTTTGACTTTGATAATGTAACAATTTTGCATCAAGAACAAAATTTAACAAAAAGGCTTTTTTTGGAAATGTTCTATATAAAAACTGAAAAAAATGCTATAAATAAAAAAACTGATATAGAAAAACTTAGTAATATTTATGATAACATTTTGAAAAGTTGACCAATATAAACATACATTAAATATAACTATTTTTATTAATGTTACTTAATGATTGAATAATTTTGCAATCTCGTTATATAAAAGACAAAAAAAAAGGAAACGGTGAATAAAAATACCATTAAACTAATTAGATATTACTATATTATAACAAATTTTAAGTAAGGACATTTTTAAAAATTTTTTAAATTTTTTTTTTTTTAATAAATAATATATTAACCATTAAAAAAAAGAAAAAAACCATAGACCATAATTAGTTATGTTAGTACGAAATTGTGTATACAATGAAATATTTTATAATTTAACGGTTTTTGCTATTTTAAGGTAAGAAGCTTAAAAAAACATTTAGTAATAAAATTTAATATATGTAGTTTTAACAACATAGTTTAAACTAGCTCATAAATTTTTTAGCATATTTGATTTTTTAATATTTAATCCATATTATTGTACATTTTTGTAGATCCTGAGGAAGGCACAAATCGTTGCCGAAACGTTGATCATTAAAGAGAGCAAATACTAAATTGTTATCTTATGCCTCACTTCCTGTCTATTTTACTTATATTATAAAAGAGGTGATACTATAATTTAAATTTATCATTGGGAAATTGAAAATCGACAATATGGGTTTTTTTAATCAAATTACTTTAATTTATGGTTTAGAAACAACTAATTTATGTAAACAGATTAGTAATTTTAATAGAAAAGTCATTAACATGACATATAGGAAAAATTTTTTGATAAATTGTAGGAAAAATAACATTTATCCGAAATTCATTCTTAACTCGTTAAAATGTGTACATGCAATCTTCACACAGACTCACCCTTACAGAAATGATATTTTAAAACTCATTAATAAAACAAAAAAGAAAATATTAAATTTAAGTATTAAAATAACTATTTTCACATTGGAAAATCACAAATTAAAATTAACTTCCCTATATAATAAACTAAAAATGATCCTTCCGGTTGATCTCTTTAAAGACTTTGAAAATTATCAACACACCATGATTAAAAGAATAAATTTCATAACTGGAAATAAACATAATATTAAATATAAATGCTTATTGAATAATAGGGGAAAAAAAGAGGTTAATATAGATAATGTGGATAATTGGGTTGTTAACTTAACTGAAAATTCTAATATACCTACAGTTGCTACTAAAATATTAAGTTTAGGTCCCAAATTTAATTTACCAATTGTTAATCGCAAGCAGTTTCCTTTATTCAATGTGTTAGCTGATATTGAGAATATTTTAAGTAAAATAACAGATACTGATGAACAAACCAAAAATGATATAAGAATGAAATCAATTTTACAAATTAAAAAGTATAGATCTCAAATTAATGACCGACAAAACAGTGATGATTTATTTACTAAAAATGACATAATTGAAACTAAAAAGTTTCTAAATAATAATCCAGATATTTTGGTTTTGAAAGCTGATAAAGGTGGAGCCACTGTTATAATTGATAAAAATATTTTTGAAAACAAAGTTAAACTACTATTAGAAGATAGTGATACTTATAAAATATTGAACAAAGATCCTACTGTTTACTTTCAGAATAAATGTAATAATTTAATTGGTGAGCTTTATAAAAATAAACAAATCTCGTTACAAACATGTAAAGATTTAAAAACATATAACAGTTTAGCACCGAAAATATATTTCACAGTAAAAATACACAAACCAGAAAAATCATTACGACCTATTGTGTCAAGTATACAATCACCAACTTATAAATTATCAAAATATCTATGTAATCTGATGGATTATGCTTTTAACAAAGATGATTATCATGTTGTTAATTCTTTTACATTTGTTGATTTTATTAAAAACGTTACTATACCGAAAGAGCATAAGGTTTGTTCATTAGATGTTATAAACTTATTTACAAATATTGACACAGATTTGGTTATCTCTATTATAAATAATAGATGGAGTTTTATCGAAAACCATACTACAATTAAGAAAGAATACTTTATTACATTATTAAAATTTTGCCTTAACACAACATATTTTGTATATAATAACATCTTCTATGAACAAGTTTTTGGTATACCAATGGGAAATCCTTTATCATGTATTTGTGCTAATTTAGTAATGTCAGAATTACAAAATAATGTTATTAATAGTTTATCCTGGAAGCCCATATTCTTTAAAAGATATATTGATGATATATTAACAGTTATTCCAAATAAATATGTAAACACAATTGCAAATCAGTTTTCCAATTTCCACAAAAAACTTAAATTCACAATTGAAATAGAAAAAAATAATAGTATATCGTTTTTAGATGTTAACATTTTGCATGATGTTGATGGAAAGATTATAACAAAATGGTATCGAAAACCAACAGCTTCCGGTAGATACTTAAATTTTACATCTGATAGCCCATTTATACATAAACTTAACATAATTAAAAATATTTATTTTAGAGCACAACAGTTAAGTAGTTTAGAATTTCACAATGAAAATAAAATAAAAATTACAAACTTATTACTAAATAATGGTTATCCCAAAGGTATGACAGCGAAAATTATGGAAAATTTAGATAATGAAGTAATAAGTATTAATAATAAGCATAACATAACTAAAAACAATGACAAAGATATAAATTTCTGCTCACTAAAATACATAAAAGGTTTATCAGAAAATATTGCAAAATTATTTAAAATGTCAAAAAATATAAAAATAGCGTTTAAGCCGACTAACACAATATATAACAATTTTTATTCTAAAATTAAACAAACCATTACTAATTTTGATAAAACACATACAATCTATAAAATTCAATGTAAAAATTGTGAAGGTGTTTATATTGGTCAAAGTTCCCAAAATTTAAAAAATAGAATTTATAATCATAATTACGACGTCAAAAAAGCTATTAAATATAAACAATTATATGACATTAATAAAATGGAAAAAACAAGTTTGGTACAACATACTATAGATAAAACTCATTCTTTTGACTTTGATAATGTAACAATTTTGCATCAAGAACAAAATTTAACAAAAAGGCTTTTTTTGGAAATGTTCTATATAAAAACTGAAAAAAATGCTATAAATAAAAAAACTGATATAGAAAAACTTAGTAATATTTATGATAACATTTTGAAAAGTTGACCAATATAAACATACATTAAATATAACTATTTTTATTAATGTTACTTAATGATTGAATAATTTTGCAATCTCGTTATATAAAAGACAAAAAAAAAGGAAACGGTGAATAAAAATACCATTAAACTAATTAGATATTACTATATTATAACAAATTTTAAGTAAGGACATTTTTAAAAATTTTTTAAATTTTTTTTTTTTTAATAAATAATATATTAACCATTAAAAAAAAGAAAAAAACCATAGACCATAATTAGTTATGTTAGTACGAAATTGTGTATACAATGAAATATTTTATAATTTAACGGTTTTTGCTATTTTAAGGTAAGAAGCTTAAAAAAACATTTAGTAATAAAATTTAATATATGTAGTTTTAACAACATAGTTTAAACTAGCTCATAAATTTTTTAGCATATTTGATTTTTTAATATTTAATCCATATTATTGTACATTTTTGTAGATCCTGAGGAAGGCACAAATCGTTGCCGAAACGTTGATCATTAAAGAGAGCAAATACTAAATTGTTATCTTATGCCTCACTTCCTGTCTATTTTACTAATAATAATAATAATAATAATAATAATAATAATAATAATAATGCGTTTAACGTCTGTTTGTCGACTTTTACGTCATAACAGACGCCATTCGCACCATTACTATTTTCCATTTTACCACGTTATTTCTACATTTCTAAAACTTCAACTTAACTAATAGAATGAAGGAATTATAGGAAACTAGGATAGGATAGGTAATTTTTGAACTGGGCGTTAGATAAGTAATCGGCCATCTCGATATTTATCTGGAATTAATTGAGGGAAACTATGGAAAACCTCAATCAAGATGGCCGGTACAGGAATTACCATTTCTCGGCGAAAGGCAGTGGGAAAAAGTCCCAGCCACATCTGCCCCCGCCGGGATTCGAACCTGTACCTCCCGAATGCTGTCACCAGCTCGGTACAATAAGGAAAAAAGCGACGCTAGTGATCAAAAAAGAAAACACTATTATGTACGATTAATGAGCAGATTCTGTCAATTTCTCTCATATGAGTTCGTGATCCTTGTATAGAAACCATAATTTTATACATCAAAATATACTAGTTTATCAGCAGACTGTTGAATTTAGAACTTACGTGGGATAGAGCAATGGATGCCGTCAGGCATAAAACCGAAGAGTAAATAAGTTCTATTAAGAGGCGACGCTTCAAGCGTTCCTTTGATGTTGAACGTCGAGTTGTTACGACCATAAATTAATAGATATCCTAGGTCGCAGTCTCTTCCGTCTGGTTCACGCCACTTAATCTTTAACGACCTTGAAACGATCTGTCCCTTTGAAAGGATAGTGCTCTAAATACTTCTTTGGCGTGATCGCAATAATTGATAATCACATTTTCGTTAAAGATGTAAATTAATAAAATAAAATAGGAACAAACAAATATTGAGGTTATGTAAGTGTCAAAAGTTGTTATTCATTTTTTTTCAGAGCATGTCTATGAAAAGCGACCAAAGCGCAGAAAAGTATAAGCTAATAACTTTTAAGAAGTTCCGTCCGATGTCGCTAGTATCACCTACTTTGTTTTATGAAATAACTATTTTAACGTTATCAGAAACAACTTCCGCAACATATTCGTGGATGCTGCCGTAACAGACAAAAATTTTACTCCCAGTGCGCCAAAGAAAGTATAACTTCAAAAATGCACATTGTTCAAAAAAATGTTTTCTAATATTTTATTTCGTTTCTTTAGGTACCTACTATATAAAACACTAAATTAATAAAATGTCCTCAGGAATAGGTGCACAAAATTTCAAATTAATTGGGTACTCGAAATATTCAAAATTGACTTGCAAAATTTGACCCAAACATAAAAACATGTCAAGTTAAATAAAAATTCGTAAAAGCATGTAATTTTCTCATTATTTTTTCCAGGTCGAATGTCGCGTCTTTATTGCATACCATAGTCTATGACAAAATACCGTACCAGAAACAGTGATGTTGTATATTTAGAGAGAGATGGGTGACGGAGAGAACTGTGTAAGCAAAATCGGAAATTAAAATACCTCCTCTACACATGTTGCATCTTTTGAATCACAAACACTTTATATATTGTATACAGACTGTTCAAATCCAAATGAAGACATGACATAATGGTTGTTTTTGTACATTTCCCTATAAAATAGCTGCTTTCCATGCGTTTTCTTAGCTTCACCTGTATGTTTGCAACGGAATCTTTAAACGTGAAATTCACCCACTTCAAAACGTCAGATTAAACTGAAACTTTGCACACTTATCAAGGACCGATGACAATACTATAATTTAATAGTTTGTCCGTTATTCTGACTAGGATCATCAGGATAAAAAAATAAGTCTAAAAAATTAAAAAGAAACAATAGTTTAAAAAAACTAAAAAAAAATACGTGTGGCACTCGGGGACTGCCGCGGTAAAGCTATTGCATGCTGGCAAAAGACAAAGCACCCTGCGACCTTAGCACATCTATCTATATGGAATACGTTGTGCTTTGTGTTAAACTATTTGTTGTGCAAACCGTATTGCATTCATTGACACCATGTTTACAAACTATAAAATATTTTAAATAATATTAACTTTTCATTTATTCAATAAAAAAAAAATTTGTTTTCTTATCGGTCACCACGCTCAAAAAGTGTAACTTGAATTAATATCAAAGAAAAAAAAATACTGCAAAAATAAATTAAATAAATAATTATAATTGCATAAGTTAATAAAAAATGCTATGCAATAGCTTTACCGCGGCAGTCCCCGAGTGCCACACGTATTTTTCATTAATAAATGCACTTTGTTTATTCATATAAACACTTTATACACAAATAAAGATAGAATCAGTTATGAGCAGTTAGCAGCTAGTCTACACGCATACGTCTAGTCGCACGCACACAAACACCGTGCCGAAGTCTGCCGAACTGAAACGACGCTAGACGATGCACGGCTTTCAACGCCGCACCGCTGTGCCGGTCGGAGTGGGGGGTGTTAGGTTTATTTTCGTTACGGAATTTCTTGATTCGGTCGCCGCGCTCAAAGCCCGCGATAAAAGCTATGCAATAGCTTAAAAACACGCTTTAATAGCAAACCAAACTAAAAAGTAAAAAATATTTTTAATAGTAAAAAAGCGTGGGGTGCTTATTACTATTTTTATTCTAACTGTACTTTTACAAATAATTGCCAATGAAATATTTTTACCAATACAAGCACCCCACGGTTTTTTACAATAAATTATAATTTTTTACTTTTTAGTTCAGTATGCTATTAAAAGCGTGTTTTTTTTAACTATTATTTGTAATTCAGAGAACTTTATAACGTCAAAAACTTAAAATCGAATTTTTAGCACGATCACAAAACTTTCTTTATATATGAAAGTAAAAAAAACCCGGGTCGCAGTGCCAAAACCCTGCCGACAATATAGTGTATTTGCTTGTATAGGGCCGTGTGGTTTTATACTTTTATTATGTGAAATTAAGTTTGTTTTTGGGCAAAATAAAAAATTTAACCCCTTAATACACCCCTTAAAATAACATTTTTTTCTTAATTGTAATATTATTATCAATCTAACGTCTACACCGAATTAAATACACTCTTCAATAAATAAGTCACTATCTGCAAACTAGTGCTTTCATAAAATTTGTAAATCCGGTCCTGTCGGGCCGATTTTATTAAAATTGTGGGGACACTTTTTAATCACTACCGGAGGGTTAAATTTCAATTTTGAAACGATTCGGAGAATTTTTTCGGTATTTTGGGGCCCAAAAACAGTTTTCAACCCCTAAAAACTACCCTTAAAATAGCCCGATTAGGCCCATTTTAAATAGGCTTCTTGCGGTGATGGGTTTCAACACGTGATCCAAATTTCGTTGAAATCAATTAACTCTTTCGAAAGTTATCGCGCGTACACATATATATATATATATAAATATATATATATATATACATATATATATAAACATTTTTAAAAATGGTGCCAATGTGTTTAGGAGGTTATGAAACGTCGAGAAATTTTGGTCCGACCCCTAGGTCCCGCCATCCGACCGACGCCAATAGTGTATGTTGCCATATGGCAAATACACTAAAAATATACAACATAAACGACAAAATAGTATATCATGCATATAAATCCCGAAAATCTATTTTGTTTAGAAAGTTTTGGGTTAACAATAATAGCTTAGTGTTAATGAATAATTTGTGTCCATCGGTAGCTTGCTAAAGCGTATGTTATCCTGTCAAAGCCTCAGTTTATTTTCGCAAGTGTGTTCAATTCTGTTAGAGGTGATTATTAATTATTATACAGAATATTACACATTAGTGTTTAAAGTGGCTGTTTATCAGCTGCTCAATATGCCCCCCCTTTTTAACACTCTTTTATTAGTTTCATCTGGATGTAAAGGAATCTTTGAACGTGAAATTCATCCATTTCGAAACGTTAGATTTAACTGAAACTTTGCACACTTATCAAAGACCATTGAAAATACAATAATTTCATAAGTATGTCCCATTGCCTTAGTAGAGGATGGACATGGTCAAGATACTCGCAAAAAAAAAGGAATAAAACTACCGTTGGCAAAAATAGACATTTATAAGTATTGCCCAGAAAATTTTTCAGCATACATTTATAACAAATTACCTGAAAGGTTAAAAAATAATACTTGCTCAATTTTCAAGACAAATATTAAAAACTTCTTATTAGAACGGGCCTTTTATTCTGTTGATGAATATTTATGTTGCCGATAACTCTATTTCATTTTTGTATTTCTCGTTGACGTGTCAAATGGATGTAATGTTTCTTGACCAAGACCTTTAGGATAAGAAAAAAATAAGAATAAAATCTTCGAACGCATGTTTGTAAAGGAATCTTTGAACGTAAAATTCACCAACTTCAAAACGTCACATTAAACTGAAACTTTGTACACTCATCAAAGATCAATGACAATACAATAATTTAACAAGTTTGTCTTATTATCCTGACCAGAACCTTCAGGATAAAAAAACCTGAAAAATCACAGCAAGCAAGCTAGCACGCTGTACAGTAACGTACGTTGTTTTTTAGTCTTATATTTAAAATTAGAGTTTAAAAAACTAAAACAATACGCTTTTATGAACTAAAAAATGCAAAATAATTTGACAACAAAATTAGCTTTTTACTCTAAAAAGCGTGGGGTGCTTAATATCGGTAATAAATTTTTCATTTACTATCTAATTGTTAACGTAAAGCTATTATGAAAATTTAAGTAGATAGCACTCCACGCTTTTTACAGTTTTTGTTGCCAAATTATTTTGCATTTTTAGTTCATAAAAGCGTGTTGTTTTAGTTTTTTTAAACTCTAATTTCTTATTATTATTGTCAAGCCTTGTCATGGAACGATACAGCCTCTGTAATCTGCTGACCTTGGATGTGTATGAGAAAATTGTCATCCTGTATGTTGGTATCAATGAATGGTTTGATGTAATATTATGTAACATATAGAGAGTTATTTAAAATAGCAGTTAAATAGCTGTGTATAGTGTTTTAGGGTCGAATGGTATTAAGGCTGTAAATACTGTTTCGAATTTCCAATCCCTCGCAGCAACAACCACCTGATCTGACACTTTAGAGAATCCGAAAGGATTTTCTTGTCATCCCGAAAGTTTGAGTGGATTTGTGCACAAAACTCATGTAGCCGCAAGCTGTGGTGGTGGGGAAAAGAGTGGGGGGGAAGGAAACAACGTTGCGCTCTCGTGGTGTCTGGGGATGAGACAGACACTGGGGGCGGTTAAACACGCTTACAACAAGGATTGTATATAAGGAGAATGTACTGCCTCCACACACACACACACACTATACACTGTACTCGTGGCTCTAGACTAATAATAAGTAGACCGAGCTGGTAAACAAACAGTGCATTCCTTTTAGTAAGTTGATTTTCTTGTTTTTAGGGTTCCGTACCTCAAAAGGAAAAAAACGGAACCCTTATAAAATCACTCGTCCCACTGTCAAAGCCAATTTGCGCCGAACTACAGGACCGATTGAGCTGAAATTTAGTAAACATATGTAAGTCGGTGACCATAAGACGGACGTGTAACGTAAATAAATAAACTTTGCACATGGGGGTAATTTTTGGGGAAAAATTAGGAAATTAAAAAAAAGTTTTGCAAACTGTACCGTGTGACATATCAAATGAAATGGCTTGTAGTAAAGGTCTCAAATATATTTTTTTTATAATTTTAAAATAAATAGTTTTAAAGTTATTTAAGAAAATAGATGAACTATTGACCATTCCCCCCCTCATCTCCAAAACTACTGCGCCTAAAATTTAAAAAAAAATAGGGTATGTTGGGGTCTCACCTATAGTCGAGGGCATCATATGTCGCGCAGTGCAGGACTTTCAGCTTTCTGCTCGTGTAGTGTATACTATTTTTCTTCATACTCGATCGAAAGTTTGCACTTTCACCAATATATTAGTTTCAAATGAGCAATGTTGTGGTTATACGTAATAACAGCAGTTGGTTAACTATACTACTGCATCTCTGCTACTATACTGGCGAATACGTCTTCATCCGGCAGTCTCAAGTATCAGTGCGCATGACAAAACTATTTAGATCTGTCTATACAGACGACATGCGAGTAATTCTAGCTTTACAACTGTGCAATGTTATACTTTCTGCTTTAAAATCGAATCAGAAAGTACATGCTTTCGGCATAGTATGAAGAAAAAGATATAAATGTTTTCGTTACTACAGAAAAATAACAAGTTCAAAAATAAACGTTCACAATCCAAAATACATAAATTATCCAAATTTAAATTGTGTAAATGTTATTGTAACGTAAAGTTGCGATTTTTTTGATTGCAGCCTGAAGTAAATATTACTGGCTAATTGCCCAAGGTTATACAGATGTGACCTCGTTCCGCCGGATAGTAGTGGGGTGACGATGTTATCCAGTGGACCGTCAATTGATATTGCGTGATTGATGAAACTATTGAACGACCTCCCAGCTGACGTCATTCAATAACGAGGTAACCTGTGAATCTAACGACTTTCAGTAGAATAGTCCCGACAGATTCTACTCAAAGTTGTTAAATACAGAGGTGACTTCGTTCCGTCGGATAGTAGTGGTGGGGGTTAATGTCATCCAGTGGACTGTCAATTTATATTGCGTGGTTGATAAAAATATTGAACGGTCTCCCAGTTGACGTCATTCACTATTGATGTAACTTGTATATGTAATGACCTTGGATCAGGCATTTTTCTGCATGGGCTTGCTGGCCCCTTAGGCCCTGCGACAAAATAATAAATTAGAACGTGTCGTGGGACACGCGTTTGGAACGAAGTCACTTTCGTATAAGACGTTTTTCGTAACGCGTTTTATATAATCTAAAAACACCCGGTATAATCTAAAAACATCCGGTATGATCTAAAAACATCCGGTATAATCTCAAAACACCCGGTATAAGCTAAAAACACCCGGTATAATATAAAACACCCGGTATAATCTCAAAGCACCCGGTATAATCTAAAAACACCCGGTATAATGTAAAAACACCTGGTATAATCTAAAAACACCCGGTATAATCTAAAAACACCCGGTATAATCTAAAACACTTGGTATAATCTCAAAGCACCCGGTATAATCTCAAAGCACCCGGTATAATCTCAAAGCACCCGGTATAATCTAAAAACACCCGGTATAATCTAAAACACCCGGTATAATCTCAAAACACCCGGTATAATCTAAAAACACCCGGTATAATCTAAAACACTCGGTATAATCTGAAAACACCCGGTATAATCTAAAACACCCGGTATAATCTGAAAACACCCGGTATAATCTAAAAACACCCGATATAATCTAAAAACACCCGGTATAATCTAAAAACACCCGGTATAATCCAAAAGCACCCTGATAATCTAAAAACACCCGATATAAACAAAAAACACCCGGTATAATCTAAATAAAAACACCCGGTATAATCTAAAAACACCCGGTATCACCGTATACCAGTATACATTATTCATGTTTTTCGTGACATTTTTCGTGACATGTTTCATTTTTTCTCGGCTAGGTCCCCTCGCTAACCTGCGATAAGGAACTTCGTTCCAAAATTATAACAGAAATCTTATTTTTTTTATAACTCAAGTTTCTGTAAAAGGGGCCCCATATATCCTAAAGTGCCATGAGCTCCCAGTTGTCTTATACATAAAGTGAGGTATCCCACTTCTGAAATCTCCACACACAATAATTAGTCAAACGTTATCGTGTAGTGTGTGTTATAACATACAAGTAGCACAACTGTCTGTCTGTCAGAAACAAGTGAAGAACGGACAGACGCACTCTGTTGCGCACTGTGTTATGATGTTGTACCACAACACCAGTTGTTCATTATAAAAGTTGTGAAACCCTTTTGAAATTTATTACAATAACATGTTCATAAGATTTTCACACGTATCTTTTATTTCCAAGCGAGCGCTGCTTCAACTACGGTCACGTGATATCAAACAAACACTCACTTTTTTTTGTAAACGCCATTTTTAATAATACAGTAAGATCTCGCTTAAAGCTGTTTCAGTATTATGCGGTTTCTAAAAAAAGTTTAGGCGCTATAACGTAACTTATGGATCAATTTATACAAATTTATTCAAATGATGATAGAAGTTCAAAGGCAAAACGAAGTGTCATTGATGCAATATCTTGCTATCGGCAACAGCTTGCTGAACGAAACAGAAAAAGGCAAACGACATTAGATGACTTCTTCATAAAAAACAAAATATGTGAAATAAGGAACCTTCCTCATCACAAACATAACGTTTTACTCGAACTTTTATTTGATTTTCATAAATGTTTTATGAACAAAAATCCATATTAGCAATTAATAAATCCATAATTAAAGTGATAAAAAAGTATTTAACAATAAATGTTACAAAATTAAACAAAAAAAAAACTAACTTTTTTATTATTCTCGGTTCTATTTCACTCATGTCTATTATCTACGTATTAAGAAGACCTCGTTTAGCGCTCTATTTTTAACATTGCGTTTAAACCCTCATATCTATAAATCGTGTTTTTAATATTTAAATTACCACATGTTCTCGAACGAGTATGACGAACCCTGGAGAAAGATTTTCTGCCTACAATAACTGGGATGTGTGCATTTTACCGAGCTATGTAACGTAGTGGTGAGATCACTAGCCTCGCATTCGGAAGGTATTGGGTTCGAATCCCGACGATGTCTTTTTCCTACTGCCTCTCGCAGAGAAAGGATAATTCCAATACTGGCCATCTTATTGAGCGTCTACAATCTTCAATCTATCTCTGTCTCTCGACACATGTGACATTTGTTGATATAATTTAATAAAAAACTTAAAAAAATATCAACCTTCTTCAAAAAGTCACTAAAAAGATGAAGTTTTGAGATTGGTGCCAATTAGATAAAAGTAGATATGGCTTCGACCTCAAAATTTTATTATTTTCGCCTTTTTAGTGACTTTTTTAAAATCAAAATCGGTTCACAAATGCTGGTGATATGAGGTAGCATTCATATAAAAAATATGTTTTTTAATGTGATTTAAAAACGGATGTACCGGAACAAACATAAAAAATACAACCGAAACTAGAACCTCTCCTCCTTTTTTTTTAAGTCGATTATTGTAATTAAAATTTTTAACTTACCGCCTATGCGAGGCGGTAAAAACATTAAGATTAATACGACGCTGGAAACTAATAGTATCTAATCGTGATATAAAAGGAGTACAGAACGAATTTGAATAAGTAATATATGTATTCTAACTCACCCATCTAGCGTTCCTTTAACGTAATCTGCAATTCAAATAATACTTCTCACCAATGCAAAAAGTACGTTACAAAAAGACTGATGCTTTAGTAGTTCAGAATCAGTTTACAAAATTGTATATTCGTTTGAATGAAGAATTGAATCAAAGGTCGTACATTTCTCTAAAACTTCAAACAAAGAAAAGTACACACTAAGAGGCTTTTTGCACCGGTCTTTTAGTTCCACGTTAGGTAAGAAAAAAGAGAAGAGAGAGACAGGGTTGAGATAGATATATTATAGACGCTTGACAGCAAGGGATGTGATCGGGTAGATAAAAGATGATAGTTCAAGCGAACGACATAAAAATGATTCCAATTTTTTAGAGCAGGAAGAAGGTTGTAAAGAAATATATGATCCGCCATTGTGTGTCGACCGCCATTTTTGATATGGAATGAAGTCACACTACTTATTGTATTCCACTTGCCGCAAGAATTTAAATTATTCCTTCCAATAAGCGCCAGCTGAATGCGACAAAAGTCTGAATATAAGCCAAGTAAACCGTTTAAAAATGTAAAATCTGAAAAAGATGTTGAGGCAAGCGAAGATTTGCCATCAGATGAATCTGTCCCAGAAACGGCTGCTGACGTCGCTGCTTCACCTCCTGCATCTGAACCGGCGGCAGCTGAACCTCCTCCATTACCGCCGTCGGCTGCTGAAGAAGAGGCACCATCGGAAGCTTCACCTCCCGAGGACGCTTCAGGTGACTAGGAGCATCCACCTACGCCGACGGATGCAGCAAGCGAAGCAGCCAAACTTGAAGATGCTCCAGTAGAAGGATCTGAAGCAGCAGAACCTCCACCAAAATAAAATATCCTTTTATTTGATACCCATGTGGAGAGGGCTGTAGAGAAAAAGGTAATCCGCCATTTTGTGGTGGTGGCCATATTGGATCTTGCATAGTATTCAATATACTATATTGTATTGTCTTCAGAATTAAAGGTGTGTGCAAAATTTCAGCTCAATCGAACAACGAGAAGTGAGTAAAATTTAACTTGCAGGATTCGATTACAGACAGGCAGACATCGGAATAGGTGAAACTAAATGACAGCTTTGTAATATATGTAGATATATACATAATACAGTTTAAAAAAAAAATTCGTTTCGATCGATCAATTAATTACTTTTCGAGCTCGATCGATTTAAAATTCTTCGATGCTGTTCTTATGTTCTTAAGGTCATTGTCAGAACAATGCTTTCTGCAACCCAGCATTAGTCTCTTGGCTAAATTCGGTCCTGTGTGCGCAACAGTATGGAGTCCATAAATTCACAACAAACGGGCAACGTGGCTGCCTCCACACCGCCAATTTGGAACAACGCCCCGATATCCAAATTAGTGACCGGCGCAGTTACCGAGCGTTGCGGCAGCACAAACGGTCGACTGCATACATAACACTCTTAATGAACTAATAGAGCTCATTAACTGTGGTCGTTCACACATGCACAACACACACACGCACACACCCACACGTGTTCTCTATAAAGGGTGGCTCGGGATATTCCCGTCGAACGAAGGCTAAGATCAGACCAATCGGGATTTTCTATACAAAATACACTACTTTAGCAATGTTAATTCAATGTAGCCTAAGTGAAGTATTATGGGTGGTTTAAAAGATTCACGAATTCGAAGCAACAACTGGTTAGACAATGGTTCGTGTTAGTGTTTTGTATCCGTAAATCTCTTGGTATATCATCCATAATACTCTGACTGAACTAAGATAATACATGTCGCAGGGAGATAACAAAAACGGAGGTTTGATCAAATCTCTAGGGTAGATGATCAATTTAAGGAAGATGATCATCCGTGAATTGATCATCTACCTTAGGGATTTGGTCAAACCTCTGTTTTCATCATTTCCCAGCGAGATATATACTGGAAGGATTTATATTTAAGGTGTTTGTTTACCAGCTGGTCAATTTCACCCCCATAGCTAAATCTTACAAGCAGCTGGATGTGCGCGTGCATGTAAAATGCACTTACGTTTCGGGAATCTCTAATTTCTATGAAAAATCTTATTCAATATTTGATGGTAATGCTTACACTAGAAATATGTACCATTCTTCCCATGTGACTTTAAACTACATTTTTACAGTTTATTTGATCTAAATAAATGATTTAAAATCGAATAAAAATGAGAAAATTAACATGAGTTAATTGTGAATATTATCAGGAAATTGGAACAGGCAAAAACATCAAAATATCAATTATTACTTCTGCAACGTTTCGACCTTTATTAGGTCTTCTTCAGGCATCATAATATCCAGATAATTAATGAATCTCCTCTAATTAAACAATGACCATTGTAGAATGGAAAAATATTTGGATAAGAAAAATATTTATATTTTAATTTTTCAATTGTAGAAAATTGACAATATATTTTATATGAAAAACTATAAAATATATTGTCAATTTTGTACAATTGAAAAATTAAAATATAAATATTTTTCTTATCCAAATATTTTTCCATTCTACAATGGTCATTGTTTAATTAGAGGAGATTCATTAATTATCTGGATATTATGATGCCTGAAGAAGCCCTAATAAAGGTAATAATCGATATTTTGATGTTTCTGCCTGTTCCAATTTCCTGATAATATTCACAATTAACACTAAAATGGACGCAACAGTAGATAATAATTAACATGAGTTTTACATACATTTTTGTTCAGAAAAAATCAAATTTGAAAAAAAATTATTGAGCAAGCCAAATTTGTCACTATTTTTAACTAAAGTTTGTAAAGAAAAAAGAAAACTGCTAAATATTAATTTGCCTTCCCGTAATTCAAAATACCGCGATGTGCTGTAATGAAATATTAACGAATATCACGTTTTTTGATTAACTTTTTAACACAAAAACATGTTTTTTGAAAATTTTAAGCCGCAATCCACATTTCGTGAAGCTCACTTAATTACAGCTAATAAAAACAGTAACTGTTCCATCAATATACCTATCACTCGCTATGTCACTTGCAGAAATATACTAGTAATAGTATCCAACTCACAATGCAATGCATAGGTAGTTACCAAAAAAACAAACTCAATTTTGCTTCCAAAACCTAACCTGAGTCGTTGTCGTAATAGTCCTGAATATTCGGCTTTAAAATACTATAACTGTCTGCCTACTGACATGAAGATATCACCACTGTCTAAATTTAAAAGAGTCCTTAAGTCATTATTCATTAAAGCTTGTTTATATTCCGCTAATGAATTTTATGATGTGTTTTAAAATTGTATTTAATTTGACGAATTCTTCTTGTTGGCTATTTCGGATAATAAAAATGTATTCTATTAAATGAAACGAGGTAATCTACTGACCTTGTATCACCCAAAGATGTTCGAAGGAATTTTGATAAAGTCTGGGACACCATAGGTAGTGTTCTATTTAAAATAATGCATTTATAGATAGCTTGTTGCAAGTTGCTTCGGTAGGATTTAGAAGGTATAAAACGTACAAACAATACTTTAAAATGTATAACCGAAGGCCAATTAAACGGCATATCGAACGTGTTATAGGTATAAAGCGGAGATTCGTAAGCTGACCGAGTTTTAACAATATATTTTATTAAAATGCAAGTTCACCTTTACTGGAACATACATAAAATAGGTCCATTCCAAACAGCGCTGTTATTACCTTTGCCTATAAAATGCACAGTTGGGACAACTTATGGACCTATGTAACATTCGAACGCAATATAAAATTTATTTTTTTAAGTAACCTTAAAACAGTGGGTGCGCTAGTTTGAAGTTATACTTCTTTGGCGTGATTAAAACTAATTTTTAACCGACCGAAAAGGAGAAGGATCTATTTCTGTATGTTCAACGATGTTGTCGTCAATTGTGGACCAATTAAAAAATTTTTTTTTGTTTGAAAAGGTATACTCCTGAGGTGGTCTCATTTTCACCAAGTCAGGATCTGATGATGAAATCTTAGGGAAGTCTAGGGAAATCCTCAAAAAATTATAGGCAGAGATAGTGTTTGTTAATTTTTTTTATAATTTACAAATAAAGCAACTATGAAATCTTGAAAACAGTCACTAAAGAGAGGAAAATAATGAAATTTTGAGATTGGTGCAATTTAAAAAAAGTAGATATGTAAAAAGATTTAGTAATGAAATGCCTTTGAGTTCAACATTTCCTTATTTTCCTTTTTATTGAAGGAGGTTAATACATTTTAGTAATATACATGCAAATAATGGATTTAAATGAAATCTCCAAAAAGATTAAAAATAACAATTACAAAAATAAATCTCAAATATTTGAAAACATTTTTAAAATTTTACCCCCCATAGTTTATGTTTTTATAATTAATTCATTGAGTATTAAAGATACGATATTATAAATCCGCTGGATGACAACCAAATGTGTGTGGTCTTACACTATAAAATATAATCATATCTGACGATCCTCAGCGACTTAATCGCCAATTTGCGCGACAAAACGTTGCACGTATGCGCTGAGTATACTAACTCCAATTTATTTTTTTAACGTTTAGCTACCTAGTAAAATGAGCAACTGTATTCAACAGCATTGCGATCGCAGCTTGTAACGGTAATATTTTAACACGAAATTTGATTAAACTGCTACAACGCGATACGAGTCGAACACCGATTACTGAAATAGCTATTGTGGAGGCCAAAGTTACGGGATTCAGTTTCCGTTACAGGGTTGTAGTTGGATTACTGAAATATGACAACTTAGTTTTTTATCTGCCACTGTTCTATGAAGCACTGCATGCAGGTAAGACTCTCTTCAAGTCTCAAAATCAAAAATTCATTCGTCATAATAATCATATCGAATGCATAGTCAGATAGAATGAATTGTGTTTTCACTCGCATCCTAACCACTTGAGATTCTTATATACTGAATATGATTACTTATGTCTTTTATCTGCCTCTGTACTATATGAAGCAATGTATGTAGGTGACTCTCTCAAGGCTGACAATCGAAACCGAGAGCAAAATTCATTCAAGAGTTAAAACATTCATTAATTCACGCATAGTATCAATACATTGTAGTTATAAACCGCAATGCTAAGTAATAATTTCGTATGAATCATTCGATTATAAAAATCATTCGAATAGCAACCTTTGGATTATCAAAATCATTCATTCACGCATAGCACTAACACACCTATCATTATGATGTATACATCATGCGAAAGAATTATTTCGTATGAATCATTCGATTATAAATTAGTTCGAATAGCAACTTTTTAACGTACTGTCGTGGGTTCGAATCCCACCTCTGCTCATGGATGTTTTGTGATGTCGATTTATTTGATATTTAATGTTGCTGGTCAAAATGCCTTATGGTGGAAGCCAAAGCCTCAAGAAAAAAAAACTTTTCGATTATCAAAACCTTCATTCACACATCGTGCCAACACACTTATGATTAGGATACATCATGCGAAGGAATCATCTCGAATGAATCATTCGAATAACAACTTTTCGACTATCAAAATCATTAAATTATTCCCAACACTAAAGACTCGTTAATTGCGTTTTAGGGGAAGATATAGGAAACGTCTCCGACAGAGAGGTCGGGTCCCACACAGTAGGGCTACAGCCTTGTGTGTGGTAACTACGTGCCGACGTAGATACTGTTGCGCCAGTAGGACGTGTTCCACATACCATATCTCATTAGCGATGCCCAACAAACTCCACTGCTAAATTACGCCGCTGTGCCGGTTTAAACAATTGACCTTCTCACTAGGACACCTGTGAGCACAATCAGTCTTTTGTTGCCTTTTTTGTAGTAAAACTTCTTACGGTAGGGTAAAATTGATTCATGTAGGTATACTATATATTATGTAAACCGGCTGTAAAACACTTGAGGAGTAACTCAGATCTACCGAAAATAACATTTTCTCACCGAAGTAACATTCAGTTAATGCAAAGGAGTATCGAAATATATATTAGAAATTTTATAAGGGAACTGTTGAAGCTTTTAGTCAATAGATGGCCGTACAATTGTAACATTTCTAGCTTACCGGCATAAATTATGCCAAGTGTCATTTATAAATTTTGTCAGGTGCAAAATGTTACATTAGATTGTAAATTAATTTATAAATAGATTAAAAAATTAACCGTTAAATAAACCAGCAATTGCTTTAAAAATGGTATACTCTGCGCAAGTATAATTGGCTATACGCTTATGCATTATTTGCATGAATAACGTGCAGCTGGCCTAAAATATTCTAATCTTATATTTTATTGCAACTCTGTCCACGTGCTTATAAAGTCCTATTGTTAATTTTCAATTTGTAAATGAATATTTTCCAAAAAGTGAGTGATAAACGCACCCTTTTTTTATAATTCTTATTAATAAATGAAAAATCTAATTTCGATAATTTTGTTGTTTTTTTCGAACAATAAATACCTGCGTACGAAGCACAATTTCCGTTGTGTGTCCACGAACCGACACACCTCTTTTTTCTGCATATATTCGATGTAGCTATTCGCTATCACCTATGTGTATAGCGCGTACGCAGCTGACGTAAGAGAAAATGGCCGAACATTTGAATTTTTATGTCTTTTAGAATAACAGATAGAACAACTCACCTTCTAATTGTCGATCAGATAGCAATCAAAGCGGTACGCTATACGCAATCAGTATTGCGGTTGTTGCGGCCAACCGCCGAATCCTATTGCATAATGGATGATCCAGCGTTGCAGTTCAATATTGATTACGTAAACCTGAAACAACATAACAAAGCTCTGTTAGTGTCTGCTTAACTCGAGATTAAATAAATTATATGTGTTCTAATTCGAATTAAAACTAATTTAACTTACTATGGAAAATTATGCACGTGATTTAGAATTTGTTTATAAGAGCATATATCAGGCTGGGGAAAAGGTAATTTCGGTTCTTCCCAGTTAGGTGGCTTTAAAGTCGCATATTTCTAATAATACTTATTCAGTGAAGCGATACTCTAGCGCGTTTGAAAGGTCAGTCAAAATTTATTGCGCTTTGAAAATGAAGATCCCGGAAGGTTATTTTCGTCATATTTTTCTTCTTTATTTTCAAAAAGAGAAAAATACTGCGCAGGTTCATCGAAAATTGTGTGGTGTTTATAGTGATGAATGTTTATTTATTATTAATTGGTTTGCTCATTTTCGTTCCGGAAATTTTAATGTTAAAGATGAACCTCGCCCTGACCGACTAATCGTTGAAAAAGTCGATGAAATTCTTTAAAAAAATCGAGGCAGACCGACATATTTCATCTCGCGACATCGCTACGGAACTAAACATCGACCAAACTTCTAAATGGTTTTATTGGTGACAGCACCATCTTGTCGAAAAAATGTTTTTATGAACCGACCTTTAACAGCCGTAGCTCAGTAACATTCAAACTTCCTCGACACAGAACAGCACATAGAGCGTCATCACATATGATGGCACTGTTCAATCATCATGTCATCTAGATTTGTATCATATGAGCTTATCAACATTTAAAATCAAATGCTACATGTTATTGAATCATTGAATTATTATAATAATCACTATCATTCTGTATGCAAATGAATTGATTAGGCGACTTTTTAGTGTATTTGCCATAAGGCAACATACACTATTGGCGTCGGTCGGATGGCGGGACCTAGGGGTCGGACCAAAATTTCTCGACGTTTCATAACCTCCTAAACACGTTGGCACCATTTTTAAAAATGTTTATATATATATGTATATATATATATATATATATATATATATATATACCTATGTGTACGCGCGATAACTTTCGAAAGAGTTAATTGATTTCAACGAAATTTGGGCCACGTGTTGAAACCCATCACCGCAAGAAGCCTATTTAAAATGGGCCTAATCGGGCTATTTTAAGGGTAGTTTTTAGGGGTTGAAAACTGTTTTTGGGCCCCAAAATACCGAAAAAATTCTCCGAATCGTTTCAAAATTGAAATTTAACCCTCTGGTAGTGATTAAAAAGTGTCCCCACAATTTTAATAAAATCGGCCCGACAGGACCGGATCTACAAATTTTATGAAAACACTAGTTTGCAGATAGTGACTTATTTATTGAAGGGTGTATTTAATTCGGTGTAGACGTTAGATTGATAATAATATTACAATTAAGAAAAAAATGTTATTTTAGGGGGTGTATTAAGGGGTTAAATTTTTTATTTTGCCCAAAAACAAACTTAATTTCACATAATAAAAGTATAAAACCACACGGCCCTACACAAGCAAATACACTATATTGTCGGCAGGGTTTTGGCACTGCGACCCGGGTTTTTTATACTTTGTTCTCTTTCGTTGTTTTTTTTTTTTAATATTATTTATGTAGGTATAACCATCTGTAATTGGAGCACAGCTCTGTTGATTGGTAAATAAATAAAGAAATAAATAAAACAGCTTTGAACCATTTGCGTGAGACTGGATACCAAAAGACGCTCGATACTTGGGTTCCACATGAATTAAAATTTAATCGAGCTTTTTTTGAAACGAATGCTTACGGGCGATAAAAAACGGTCACGTACGATAATAATGTGCGAAAAAGATCGTGGTCGAAGCCCGGAGAAGTTTAAACGGTTGAAAAACCCGTATTGACGCCAAGGAAGACGATGCTGAGTGTTTGGTGGGACTGGAAAGGAATTGTTCATCATGAGCTGCTCGAACCTCGCCAAACCATTAATTCGACTCGCTACTGTCAACAGCTAATGCGATTAAAGCAGGCGATTCAAAATAAACGGCCAGAATTGATCAATAAGAAAGTGTTTGTCTTCAATCGCGATAATGCTAGACGACACACATCTTTAGTGACTCGGCAAAAATTGAGAGAGTTTGGCTGAGAAATTTTGATGCATCCACCGTATAGCCTAAATCTTGCCCCGTCCGACTAGCATTTGTTTCGGTCTCTGCTCCTAATGGTGTAAAAGCCAATTCAGACTAGCCGTTCTCGGTTACGATTCACCGGTCCGGTTGGGAGCTCGACCAATCAGGGCGCAGTCGTTCAGGAACAACTGCGCCCTGATTGGTCGAGTTCCCAACCGGACCGGTGAATCGTAACCGAGAACGGCTAGTCTGAATTGGTTTTAAGGCTGGTTTCAAAAGAGGCTTGTGAAAATCACTTGGGTCAGTTTTTTGCCCAGAAATCTCAGAAGTTCTACAATGACGGAATTATGGTTTTACCAGAAAAGTGGCAGAAGATCATCGATCAAAAAGGCACATTTATCACTGATTAGTGCTTGAAATTTATATGAATTAATTCGGTTTGAAAAACATGCAAAAAACGAAATTACTTTTCCCCCAACCAATTTTATGGTGGATCAAGTAGCAAGAACCAACCAATGTTTAAGGTCATTTGACTATTAAACCCTTTGCTGCATACGCTGCAGCTATGTAATTTTTGAAGTAAAACTTTTTTTAGGCGTAATATAAGAAGTAACTCAGATCCTTTTCTGACAGAAATCACTTTTTTCTTACGGAAATAAGATTCAGTTTATGCAAAAAAGTATCGACATGTTGGTAAGTTAGAGCTGTAGACTGACCTTTATCACTGTTCAGGGTTTTCTACACACGAAGTATGGCACACGTCATGAACTTCAACTGGAAATTGTATCGTTAATATTTGATGTCAGGCTTTCACGTCTCTAAAACAAACATGTTTTGATTGGATCTCGTTTCACAATACAAACAAATACTAGTTTAATTATGAACTTGCGGCTTCCGATTAGGTCTCACACGCGATTATCTATAGCCAATATTATACAATCGAAACCAGCCATTATCAAACGGTGGCAATAGCGGTGGCGCACGCCTTCGCGGAAGCAAGATTATTATTGAAGCTATGGCGTATAACGCAGAACTCGGGACAGGGAACTGCGAAAAGATGAGCGAGCGATCGAGATGAATTTTTATGTTTTATATTTCTTGTTTAATAAATAAAAATTCTGAAATTTAAAAATGTGGTTTTTTTAGTCATTCTTTTTTAATAAATAAAAAATAATAAATTTGTTTTTTAAATTATATACTTATTATTTAACCTAAACGAGGTCCGTTATGTGACCGAGCGGTCTAGTGCGTCTATCTTGAAAGTACAAGGTCCGGCTTTCGAGCCCCGACAAAGCCAGTATTGTGTTATTACTCTTTTTGTTTACAAATCACATTTTTTCTTTATATTTACAGTAGAATCCGTTTATTATGAGTCCGCCTATATTGACCAACCGCCTATTATGACGTAATTACACAACGAAGTTTGGTTTTCATATAAAATTCTTTGTAACAAAGTCGGATATAATGACTTCGCTTACAGTGATATGTCGCTTATTATGACTCATTTTTAATAAATTTTGTCCGTTTATAGTGACCGACATGACTCTTTACACCTTCGGCAATGTTTGTTGATTCCCGACGACGTTCGGCACGTGGCTTGTTTTTGTTTTGAATCTCAGTGAGTAATTGATAGTTGAACGTCACGCATTGTTTTTAGTGATATCCTAAGTAAAAAAATGTCATCGCAACGTCGTAAATCATTTACGATTGAGGAGAAAGGTGCAATAATATGCAGATTAGAAAATGGAGAATCAAACTCATCTCTGGCAAAGGAATTCGGCGTGGGTCATTCGACAATCTCAATGATTTTCAAAAACAAGAACCAGATTAAGCGATCGTTCAATTCAAATGTTTTGAAACCGAAGAGGCTTTCAGTGGTTAAAATCACGAGAAACAAAGGAATACCCATCAGCGGCCCTATGCTACCTAAAAAAAGAAGGTCGTTTTTTTTTTTCACAAAAATGCTTTGTATGACGTCCGCTTAGTATGACGCGTTTGTCAATCCCCTTCGATGTCATTATAAACGGATCCCACTGTATTATTAATAAGTAAATACAAACATTTTAATTAAATAATTTAGTTTTTTTTTATATTTCTCATACTTAGATAAATTAATCATTTAAAATTTAATACTTTTGTTGTTTTATAGTTTCCGTCGTGCATCCACGACCCGACTCACCTCTTTTCTAGAAAGAAGTGTAACAAACCACCACCAAATTTAAGAGTTAAAAGTGACAGTAGAAGCGTAAATCGACATTTTTGTAGAGAGGATTTTATTCCACTCTTCTTAGTTCTTATTACACGATCGTCATTAATTGACCGGAATCAAGTCTTTGACGTATATATTTTAATTCTTCAATATCTATATTTTCCAATAAAATCAATTATATTTAAAATAAGAAATTGTATCCACGTTCGGTATTGGTTAGGTTTTATTTACTGTTTATTGTATTAAATCTAAAAAACTTTCACATGCGTTCATTTTATTCCGAAATAGATTCTATAAAAAATATACTGCAAAAAAATCTCTGAAAAATTCATGTCACAAATATTATGTTTGTATAGAATTGATTCTCGTTGTATTTATTAAAACAGAACACATTTTCTACTATTTGTATGTACATAAATGCCGGCTTTGTTGAGTATATCAAGGTATATGCATACCGGATGGTCGAAAAAAATTGTTTCAGTTTGGTGACAATAGATTTTTTAAATTCAAAATTGACTGCAGCTTTATTCATATCTAAATACACACTTTAGTAATTTAATATCAATTTATTTTATTTATAGTAGATTATAGATGCTCGATAACTTAGGTCATTACCGTCTTTATTCATCAAATAACATCATCACTTAAAACTAAACAAAACATCTATGAGCAGAGGCAGGATTCGAACCCACAACAGTCCGGTCAAGAAGCCAGCACACTAATCACTGGACCACACTGTCTTCAATTTAATATTGAAGTCCGATTATTTCCTCCTTTCATTTTAAAGTGAAACGTCTTTAAGAACGTGTTGTTTGAATTTTTCTGTAACGTTAAAGTGAAAATAATTCTACAACGGGCAAATGTAAGCGAAACATTGGTAATGGAAAATTGTTAACACATCAATGAAACCAGTTCATAATTCTAAAGAAGTTTCACTGCCCCCATGAGCTTATGTCGGCAAGGCTCACACGTTTTTTTACAGTCTCTGTCTCTTTATATATTTTGATTTCCCAACGGAAATTAGTTAAAGTAAGTTAATTATAGTTTATTCTTTATTTTTTTATTATCGAGGTATGAATGAAGTAGTAATCAGTAATGTCTATTGTAGAATATTTTATCGTTTTCAATTATTACAAAAAATAAAAAAAAACTGATGCCAACCTGTTCAGGAGGCTATGAAACGTCGAGAATTTTTGGTCTGACCCCTAGGTTCCGCCATTCGTCCGACGCCAATAGTGTATGTTGTTATATGGCAAATACACTAATAATGACGACTTCTAGAAGAATTTGGAAGTAGTTAATTACGCAATTAAGGGCAGAAATCAATACTTGTGGGACATAAGAGTACCTTTTTATACGAACAATAAATTAATCAATGGTCCCAATTCTTTGGGCATCAAAATTCTATCATCATCTTCCGAACGGTATAAAGTCTTTACCGGTGAACATGTTTAAAAATAGAATTAAGATTTTGCTACAGAACATGTGTTTGTATAATTTCGCATATTTCTTTTCGTGTAACATACAAAATTATTGTATTTTTATGTAAGAATTTCTAAAATGATCTAGATTTTTGCATCTTTCTGACGCTTTTATACCAATACTAGTCACTAAATATATTTATCTATCTATTAAAAATAAACCGATCGGCAAAGCATTTTTGCGCTCCACCCTTGCATCCGCTTGATAAATCAGTTGGGGAATGGTTTACTAATACTAATTATTGTAAAATTGTGTTGTAAAATACACAACCGCGAGGGATAGTGTGTTCATCAAATTTGTAGGTATGTTTGTGTCACTGCGCAGCCTTCAAACGGCTGGACGGATTTTTGCAAATGAGGTGTCGATAGATTCCTCATAATCTCATATGATGCCACATAAAGTTCAGTATGACGGACGCTAGACACCATAATGAAAAAAGAGTGAAATCTTTAACAAGGTAAGTGGGGAATTTACTCGCCTATTTTGAAGCTTGATTTGTAGTATTGTGAGGGGAGTTTTTTTTAAATACATTTTCTTTTGCCATCCTATTGAAGAGTTGAGCAATTTCTAAGGTCCTAGGAGTGAACACAGCGGTAGGGTGTTTAGAGTTTAGACGGTGTAGCAGCGCCTACTCTACTACTCTCTGCTACAGTTTTAGTATTCTACGCCGCAAGAGTTCACACCGTACGCTAAAGCAGCACATTTCTATTCTTCGTGCATTGCTGCCAACATTTGTCCCTGACGTGATTTGTGTCTTACGATGCGTGTGCTGTCTGCCTGGCAGTTGGTAGTACTACTGGCGAAGTTGGTAGTATAATGGTGCGCGCGCTAAAACAAAACGTATACCCAGTTCGCACAAACTCTGATCCTACGCTTCGAAAAACAAATGACTATGACAAATGTACGGTTTTTAGGGTGACCAATGTTTGCAGTCATTAATTCAAATTTAAAAAGAAATAATATTTTGGATCGGTAGGAAATTTTGTTTATTTTCCACAACGATTAAAAAAAATATTTTCTGAATCTATATATATAGTAATTGTCACAAATTTTTAAACGTTTCGCTAGGCTTAGCATCTTTAATATTTTACTAGAAAGCACAAGTTGTGTTATAATTAGAGATTAATATATACGAAACCTTCAGTATAATACGCGCTACGGTTCTAAAAGGTTCTGAAGATAGATGCAAATGAAGGCTTCCGCAGGTACAGTCGATTGAAAAACTACAAACTCGCGCTATATTATTATTTTTATTTTTTTTTAATCTAAAGGTCTAATTCCTTGCATAAAGTCATCCAAAAAATTATGTTTCGTGCTCGTCTATGCAAAACTGTATTAAGCATCTTGATCAATTAACGATCAAAGAAACAACTTAACAATAGCGTACTGGACTGTACTTTATAGCAGGAAAGCGACAAGTGACACGACAACCAATCACCGACGAGCGCACGTTTTGTGCCAGTAACTGGGAGGTGGTGGAAGTCTTCCTTTCCCACAAAACAACCAGGACGGCTCTAAAATATGCATTTGCGACGCTGTTTGTGGCTAACTTCAGAACCTTTTAGAATGTCGACGATATTGGATATGTAAGGAAGTGCCTACATTGAAATAGACATAGAAAGGAAATCCTTAAGGATTAGACATCCTTTTCCAATATAGGTCCTTTCCATTATAAGCTTGCTGCTTGGTTTTTTCCGATGTTGTCCGACATTAGATCGGGAGAAATACGTAATATCTGATTTTAAATCATTTATTTAGATCAAACAAACCGTAAAAGGTCATATGGGAAGAATGGTACAAATTAATAGTTTATATTTTGTAAGCATTAACACTAAAGATTGAATAAGATTTTTCATAGAAATTGCGAAATGTACACAACTGCTCTCGAACGATAGAGCTATGCGGATGAAAAAGAAGGCACCTTGAATATCACGACCAATCATTTATGACGACAAAAGGACACAATTAAAGCGAACGGCGTTCACAGTTTTGTTTAAATAAAGATCAGTTTGTATGGTTCAGGCGACAAACTCGCAAACCGGTGACCCACTGCGATCTTACGACAGATCAGAAATTCTGAACAGCGCAATCGAACTGGCAGAATGTGGATTTGATATTCAACCAGCTGCTGTTACCTGTGATTCCTTTCCTCGTCATACACTCTACATTATTCATTTTATTGTAGCAAGTGTATTCACAAAAGTGCGTGACTCTTCGCAGCACCTCCCGCGCATCTTTATCTCTTTGTTAATCAGTTTTTACATATTCTAAACCACTAGTGGGGAATGGTACTTAAGGTCAAAATTCGTTTTGCGGTCCCCTGAATACAAAAACACATATTTTTTGAAAAAAATTATAATGAGTCTCACCCTTATAAGCTCACATAAGAAGTTTAACTTCTTTAGTTTTTAATATTGTAATTACGGCGAAATTGTTGCACATTTTAAGCGGAGGAGTTTTATGTCATGTGAAAATTCTCACATGGACAGATCCTCACATTCATACCATAGTTTTATTTACATACTATAATTTACAGAAAAACATTTTTTTATGAATTTTCTGTAGTATATCAAGATCATAACCTCACATTATATGACGTTTCAGCGTATACTTGTATATTAAAATGTTTAATCCGAAAATTATTCTCATATCTGAAAATAGAGACTATGATGTTTAATATTTTCCTTTCAGAATTTACATGAAATATATATTATGAGTTCCTACCATTTGTGCGTCAAATTACAGAAATTATTTTGTACTTCAATTGTTCGTAGTTTTAAACGTGAGCTTCAAGCCGTTCATCCTTGTTTTTCTATTTTGCGAATCAAAATGCAACACACTATAAACTTCTGTTCTTATCAGTTTCATGTAATTCAGCGGACAAACTAACTTTCCCTTTATTTGTTTATTCTACTTCCCCTCAATTTCTTACATTTTTCAAACAGATACGTCGCTAAAGAAGTTAAACTTCAAAATGTCTATTTATCTGTTTATTAAATAAATTTTGCACCACAGTTCGAAATTTCCTCAAGAGCACATTATTATGCGCATCCGCGAGTGTCCTCTATTATTTTGCGATTTGAGGGATTAGTTACCTTAACTGCGCATATCAACAGTCGCTAATGACATCAGTTGTCAAGCGTCTATTATCTACAAACCTGAATAGTAAAATAAAAAGCAATATTTTCCTTTTGAATAGTGCAACCGTTTCTTCATTGTCTAAATATGTTATGAAATAATCTCAAAACACGAAACAAGCATTTTTAGGATATTACTATAATTAATAAAGTTTCAAAAGTCGTCAAAAGACGGAACTTGTTTAACACGTCGTTTGTTTATTGTCAAAATGGTCGTCTGTTAGAGAATTTAATATAAGTACAGCGTAAAGCCCGGTTTAAATGAAACGGATTTTGTTAACCAATTAACTCTGAAATTTATTAGACGCATATAATTCCATAGCATTTTCTACGACACAATTTTGCAAACAATTTCAATCACAGATTTGTTAGCAAATAAAATGTGTGTTGATAAACAATTTATATATTGTATTATATATTGTATAAACGTGTATAACTTATTTGACCAGATTGATTTATTCAATAGTTTTCCATGGGTTTTAATAATATTGTATAACTGTCAAAGTACTATACAATAGAAAAAGTGTGTGCTGATAAATACTTAATTTATACTTATACAGCGTTTGTATGTACTATGACGTAAACTCTACTCTAGTAGAGCACCAATTTGCCGGATAGCTAACCCAGCGGCGCGAAGGGTGGGTTCGTAGGGGCACTTATAATAGTGACAAAAAATAATGCCCTAAGGGGCTAAGAAATCCGACCTCCAACCATTATAAAATAATAACGCACGTGCCATTCCGACAAGGATCAAATAAATTGAGGGCGCCAAGACTACTTAAGCCGTGTGAGCGGATATTCCGGTGGGTCTAACCCGGGGAGCCGGAAAGTGAAGCAGATCCACAGCCATAGTATAATAAAAAACAACAACCAGCCCAAAAAATAAAAACCCGGGTCGCAGTGCCAAAACCCTGCCGACAATATAGTGTATTTGCTAATATAGGCAGTGTGGCTTTATTATGCGAACTTAAGTTGGTTTTTGGGTAAAAAAAAATTTTTACTCCTTAGTACAGCCCTTAAAATAACATTTTTTTTCTTAATTGCAATATTATTATCAATCGAACCTCTATACCAAATTATATGCAACTTTCAGTAAATAATTCACTATCTGCAAACTAGTGTTTTCATAAAATTTGTAAGTCCGGTCCTGTCGGGCCGATTTTATTAAAATTTTAGGGACACTTTTTAATTACTACTAAAGGGTTAAATTTCAATTTTGAAACGATTCGGAGAATTTTTTCGGTATTTTGGGCCCCAAAAGCATTTTTCAACCCCTAAAAACTACCCTTAAAATGGCCCGATCGGGCCCATTTTAAATAGGCTTCGTGCGGTGATGGATTCCAACATGTGTGCCAAATTTCGTTAAGATAAATTAACTTCTTCGAAAGTTATAGCCCGCACACATATATACCTATATATATATATATATATATATATATATATATATATATATATATAAATATATATATATATAAATATATATATATATATATACATATATATATAAACATTTTTAAAAATGGTGGCAAAGTGTTTAGGAGGTTATGAAACGTCGAGAAATTTTGGTTCGACCCCTAGGTCCCGCCATCCGACCGATGCCAATAGTGTATGTTGCCATATGGCAAATACACTAATAAAATACCCCAAACCGAATGGTACTCAACAAATTCTTGGATACACGGTCCAACCAATTAACAATAAACACAAAACACATAATGGACAACACATTAAAAGCAATGCCTAGCATATGGCTCAAATAGAGATTTATTCGAGGGACAGAACCTCAAATAGTAAAAAAGAAACAAAAACAACTCCAAACGAAGACAGAACCTCAGACGATCTCCATATAATCCAAGTCAAGGACAGAACCTCCCTACAAAGTCATATTCAAAAATATTTTCGACCCAACAATCAATTATTGTTCCAATGCCAGCATTCATATTGCCTGGCATCCACTCTCTCTCAATCGTCATACGCTAGTCCTGTCCTCCATTCACTATCAAAATAGCGAGCTTATTTAGACACAACGCCAAGACGCCTTCTCTATCGCACCCGCAGTCGTCATATTGCAGTCTCTCTGTCGGCCAGCTACAGATCAAGCCTTACACAAAACTTTAACCATTCATGACAGGATTTTATTCGATTCAAAAGTTACAATGATAAAATATTAGTAAATTATAAATATTTTAGAAGAATTACGATCAATGAAATTAAAAGACAAATTATTATTTCACAACGTTTCGTATTAAATTAATACTTCATCAGGTGATCTAAAATAAAATAACAAGACAATTTAACAACCAATAATAAAACAAATAAATAAATATTAAACATACCTTAATTAATTGTCTTAATAACTAGATTAATTAATTTAATACGAAACGTTGTGAAATAATAATTTGTCTTTTAATTTCATTGATCCTAATTCCTCCAAAATATTTATAATTTATTAACCTCAAAAGGATCTGATACATACATTTTATAAAATATTAGGTTCGATATTTTATCGCATAGGCTCAATATTTTTTTTCCGGAGCACCTAATTTAAGTTTGTTACAGTATATATACATATATGTACATATACACATTTACACGTGTATAGCTTACGTGGCCAGATTGATTTATTCAATAGTTTTTCGTGGGTTTTAATAATATTGCATAACTGTCAAAGTACTATATAATAGAAACAAGTGTGTATGTACATTGTAGCACATTTATATATTCACTATCATATTACGGCCGCTATATTGCGGAACGGACAAATTTCAAGCCAAAATTCCTTTTATCTAAAACGGGCTTTAGACAAAGGAAACAATGCTATATAATGTACGGAAATACGGTTGTATATTATACAGGCGAGTGTAGACTATTTAGGACTTTAGAGTAAAGAGAGAAACTACCGAGACCGAGTGTAAAGTGTGTAAGGTGTATATATGTATAGAGTAAAGGCGGTAATAGGTGCACTTCATCACAAATGACCGGTACTCTGGAACACGTGAGACGGGCGTCGTTTACCTGCTCCTACAGCCGCCTTTCCCTCCCGTATCCTACTGTGTTCCAGACTTATGAGCTTTGCCCTCCCGCTCTTTACGGTAAACCTGTTGTACCTGCTTGTATACAGCGTGTCCATCCCTAATAGGGCAAAGCCACGAAGTAGGATATACAGGAGATGAAACGAGAGAGGTTTTTTCATGATTTTTGCCTCCGCAAAAACGAGTGCACAAGATAATTCATTTTTTGGACACTAGCGCATATGTGCAATAACTTTGGAAGAAGTTAATCGATTTTAACGAAATTTGGGTCACGTGTTGGAATCTACCATCGCAAGAAGCCCAATATTTTAAGGGGTGCATTTAGGAGTTGTAAATTGTTTTGGAGCCTAAAAATACCGGAAAAATTCTCGGAATTGATTTAAGATTTAAATTTAATCCATTAGTATCATTTGAAAGGTGCTTCTAAAATTTTAATAAAATCGGCTCAGCAGGGTTTTATGAAAACACTTGCGGATACAGAACCAAACTAATAATGGAGGCTGTCTATAATTTTGTGCAGATGATGAATTGATAAAATAGGGAAGAAATACTAAAACAAAGAAAAAAATATTATTTTGAGAAGTGTATTAAGGGATTAATTTTTTTTACTTCGTCCAAACACAAACTTTAACTCACGTAATAAAGCCACAATAAACTATATTGTTGGCAGGGTTTTCGTACTGCGACCCGTTTTTTTAAAATTATTTTTTATTCAATAAATTGTAGAAATTATAATAATTTTATATTTATCTAAATATTTCAATTTGTCTAAGCTTACGTAATAAATGAACACTATATGATATTATAATTTAAAGGCTGATACACATCACAATGTGTATTGTTCGTACAATCGCAAAAATCGTGAATTAATCTTAATCGTTGCATCACTATTTTCGATTGTGAATTTAGAAGTTTGCAACTAAAGGGTTAATGTTGGATGTCACATAATATATAATATAAAGTAAGGTCCCTATAGGAGCATATTATCTTCACAGCACGTTTACTATAATAGCATCATCAGGGGGCGAAGACGTCCGGAGGTTAAATCATACTGCCACATGTGACACTGCATCCATCTGGACATAGCCTGTAGGGCTGCAGGATACTCTTCCCTACTCCCGCCCGGATGTTTTCAAGAGCTCTCTGTAGGTACAGAACGTTTCAAAATATTTAGACATTTTTACTATGTCAACCGATTTAGGTCAAAATTCACTTTTCCATATTTTACAATATTCCGTAGGATATTCTTCCTATTCCCGCCCGGATGTTTTCGAGGACTCTGTATAGGTATAGCATGTTTCAAAATATTTAGACAACATTTTTACCATTCCAACCCACTAGTGGGGAATGGTATTCATTTAAATCAAACTTCACTTTTCAATATTTTACAATATTTTATGGTTTCGAGGTCTCCTGAGTCTACAAAACATATTTCTGGAAAATGTGCGTCTGTTTGTCTGTGAACACGATACAGGTCAAACGGATGAACGGATTGAAGCCAAATTTTGGGAGGATGTATAAAGAGCCCTATGGTTTTTGGAGAAAATTGAAGCATGCGCAGAGGAGATATATGCTATAATGCTGTTTTTTGTATAATGATGGTATATTTTATATAATGGATTAATAATAATAATAATAATAATAATAATGCGTTTAACGTCCGTTTGTCGACTTTATGTCATAACAGACGCCATTCGCACCATTACTATTTTCCATTTTACCACTTTCCGTTATCTTCTACATTTCTAAAACTTCAACTAATATCAATGGGCGAATGAAGGAATTATATGAAATTAGGATAGGATTATTATTCTATTTATTTTTCCAAGAGCTTCGTAAAAAAATTTTTTTTCTAAGCGTCTCAACAGCTGAGGTCATCAGCCTATATTAAACAAAACTCAACAAGACGACCAGCACAGGAATTATTGTTTCTCGGCGAGAGACAGTAGGAAAAAATCCTTACCCACATCTGCCTCCGCCGGGATTCAAACTCGTACCGAATGCGAGTCTGGTGCTCTCACACCACTACGCTACACAGATTGATAGAACACAGGAACGAGGTAACTTGCATTCTAATGACCTTGAGCACCGACTATCTTGCATCCAACACAAGCAACTAGTCGCAATAGTAGACTCAACACTGTTAAATGGCATTGAATTCATACACCAGGTACAGCGAGAAACGGGCCAACGGTCGATTCGTTGTACGGTAAGAGAAGACCCACTACCACCGCCACCACCAGCAGCAGTAGCACCATCGTCACCTACATGTATGCATGTATGTGTTTAGAGCGCTAACAGCAAACGCCATGTGACAGTAACGACGATATAAATTTACCCGGGGGAGATAGCGTAGACCGTGTGAGATATATCGCCCGACGTGAGATGCTGTTACTCCTTCCCCCGACTCCTGTTCTTCTGCGGATGTTACCGGAGTCTAAGATGCGGGTACGTGGCGTACACACATACATACAGAAGCGGTGGTACAGGAGCTCTACAGTGATGTCACTTGAATTAAACGAAGGACCATTAAGATTAACTAAGTTAGTGGTGTCTAATCCTGGAGGATGCAATCCTCAATTTAAGTGAATTTGAAGATTCAAGTCCGAATTGTTTAGTGCAGATTTTTGGTGTGGAAATGCCTATTCGCTCGTTGTAGTCGGCCGAATTGTCTTGTGTGTCAAATTTGAATGGTTAATAATTACGAGGTTAAAAATGCGTGAATAATGATTGAGTCTATTACAAAAAGATCAGGTGTGTGATTGTCGCGCTGAATTTGTTTTTAGATTATACATTCCCGACGATTGCGGTACCGTGGCCTCCCCCCAGTGGACGGTAGAGCCTTCCAAGAGGACGATAACGGATCCAGAGGAAAATAGGGAGCACTGAGACAGTCAAGAAGGGCGGTCGTGGCGTACCTATCTATTTAGAAAATTAATATCATAAAATGTTTTGAAATTAGGGAGGGTATCTATCTAAAAATTTGGTGAAAAAAACTTTTTTTGCCCAAATATTTCTAAAACATTAATTAATGATTTTGCATTTGGAATGTTTTTAGAAAATTAGAAAACAAAAACATTTTTACTGTAATTAATCATTTTTTTTATTATTGTTAGTATTAATATTATTACTTACATAAAATTTGAAGTGCCGAAGTTTTTGTCAAAAACTTATCTTCAAAAAAATTTCCAATTTTTTAAAAAATCTTTTCAAAAAAATATATTAAAATATTTTTTTTTTGGAAAAAATAGTTATTTCATATACAATTAACTATTATGGACCTCGGGGCGTTGTAATTTTGTTCTTCGAAAGGGAGCGGTGGTCCAGAAAAGTTTCTAGATCAAGATTACAGTTCAAACTTTAAAAATCACAAACTTAAAAGTATTCAAACAACTTCTTGGAATGCGATTGTAACCTGTTGAATTTCGAGCGGTCCCACTGTATGAATGTTTCCCCAGAACAACGACACACGTACGCAAGTCCTACAAACAAAACGAGTATTTACTTATGTAGGTTTATTCTGTACCCTACATATGCGATGTGTTTGTGTATTGGTATTCTACTACAGTATTTTTCGCTTATAGGTAAACCACAAACTCCACAAATATAGGACATGATACCAATTTACATCAAAATTTACTTTCCCTTCTTGATGTTCTCGGAAAGTAAAAAAATCATATGAGTCTCATCCATATAAGCTCACTAGAGAAGTGAAACTTCTTTCGAAATTGTTTACTAGAGCTGAAATGATGGCGTAGTCGATATCACGCCTGTGCTGATACTAAACGAAATGAATATATTTATACCTTAGGCACCTTTGCGTGCATTGGACTTTGACAGGTAATCGGCCATGGCCTTGAATAAGGAATCAGCTCGATGTTTATCTGGAATTAATTGAGGGAAACCATGGAAAATCTCAACAAGACAGCCGGTACAGGAATTTCTCAGCGACAGGCAGCACGAAAAACTTCCACCCACATCTGCCCCCGCCGTCATTCGGACCCAGTACCTCCGAAACGCGAGTCCAATGCCTTCACGACTAAGCTACAAGTGTAAATGTGTATATGTATACCATCATCCCTTCCTTTCTTGCGCTCAGGGTTATATTTTATATTTCCCCGCCGTCGAATCATTTTCCCTTTAACGTCACAGAAAATCTCAAACAGAAACGTCGATAAAGAAATTTCACTTCAAACATGTTTTTGTCAAAGGTCTGTCCGTCTGTCAGCACGATACCAGGTATGCTTATAGTGAGTTTCTACTGTAATGTCGTGTTGCATATAATATCAGCTACCGTCAGTTGTTTTCGTGCGCGCAAGTAGACTGCGCAACTCACTGTGTCGGCACACAATAATGTT
This sequence comes from Venustoraphidia nigricollis, assembly GCA_034508555.1. Taxonomy (NCBI): domain Eukaryota; kingdom Metazoa; phylum Arthropoda; class Insecta; order Raphidioptera; family Raphidiidae; genus Venustoraphidia; species Venustoraphidia nigricollis. The sequence continues at coordinate 2,824,077 of JAVRKA010000030.1, forward strand.
AATCTTCCTTTACAGGTTGTTATTTCATTGAACTAGCGTAATTGCATAAACAAACGCGGCTGTGTAATTATTACTGGGGCTGAAAATGGGACAGCTGGAGTTAGAAATGGGACAGTGCATTTCCTGTATTACCTACTTCTATATACAGGCTGCTTCAAATATCATATAAACGAACGTTTGACCCGTAGTAAGTATTTAAACGAATGTTGTTCAGTATTGTTCAATGAATTGTGTAATGGTTTATGTTATGTACGCTGCATATATTGATATTTCAAAGATTGTAAGCAGATGCTGTGGCATTGTGTTGAGACGGGTTGGAGTTCACATTGGTTGTATCGCTGAATTGAATATACTTTATTTGATAATTGAATACGTGTTTATTTTTTGGTTTGATCATTTTATTTCCTACAATCAATGTCTATTTTAACATAGCTTAAGAATTTATCGGAACTTTTGGCTCTTTTACGATGGCCCACCCTACAACCACAAAACGTCCTTCACAACGTTTAGAGGGCAGTGTGGCTCAGTGGTTAGCGTGCTGGCTTTTTGACCGGACTGTCGGCTCGAATCCTGCCTGTTTTGTGATGACGTTTAGTTTTAAGTGATTCTGTTATTTGATGTAATTAAAACGCTAATGACCTAAGTTGTCGAGTGTCTATAACTTACAATAAATAAATCACAACATTTAGCTATTTACGCGAAATTAATTTATATTACTTATATACGAAAATTAAATCTATAATTAATTTAACAAAAAATCATTTTTTTTATAATTGAACTGCCTGGTCTAGCTTCGCCCGGGTAGAACAACGTAGCAAGCTCACATTCAAACGAAGTTGCGAGATGCAATAAATTACGTAAATTTCATGACGCCGTCGCGTCGCCACGGTGTGTGTTTTTGTGTGACGGATATTTTCTTTTTTTACCAACTTCAAAAAAAGGAGGTTATACAATGTTTTGTTTTGTGTATGTTCCGCGATAACTCCGCCAACTGTAAATCGATTTGAAAAAAATCGACGCCATTTTATTCAGAATGTTTTAAGGTGCAATCCCGTAGCATATATCTACACAACTTTTACAAACTTGCAATTCCATATAATCTGTTCTATTGGGCGCATAAAAACTTTGAAAAGATAGTCACAATCTAATATCACAACAAACTCTGCAACAATGTTTTATGTCAACAATACGTGCCTGTTAGAAGAAACAGTGCCTTGTTGTGAAACTTTTATTTTTATTTATTTTATTGCGAAACTAGATTAGAAAATACAACGTTAGTTGGCTAACGAAAAGAAAAATTAAACCTCCTTAAAAAAGGCCACTAAAAGCCGTAAAATAACAAAATCAAAGCAATAAAAAAATTGAACCTAAATTTAGTTACTATGTAACATAGTATTACTAAATTGACGCCGATTTCAAAATTTCGTTTTTAATGGTCTTTTTTGAAGGAGCTTAAATTTTTTTTATTGCTTATTTTTTAGTGGCTTTGCAATATGTATAAGTAGTTTGCACGTTATTAATCGCCTTCATCCTTAATATCTTACTACTAAACTACTGAACCCATTTAAGTAAAATTATTGTGAGACCACCCTAAAAATATGTCCTATTAAATAAAAAAAGTTTGAACAAAATCGGCTCACAAATGCTGAAGATACTATATGAGGTAACACTGATAAAAAAATCCTCTTTTTTTGAATACTGAACCGATTTAAAAAATTATATGGTACCTACTATACGCGGTAAACATTCGGAACAAAATCGTGTCGAAATTTTTCACTCCTCTTTTGTTTTTTAAGTCGTTTAAAAATGCTATACAGTTGCGCCAGCTTAGAACGACACGACTGTACAACGTGTATTTACGATGACAGAAGATATTTCCATTAAAACACGAGTTGTGGATGGATGGGTACTTGGCGAAGGATGAAGAGAGAAGAATGAGGACCGAAACATCATCACTAATGCTGGTATATGTGCTGAATGTGTACTACTAGTAGATGCACTGTATGAAGACGTGTGAATTTTAAAGACGCTGAACCAGTGGTGGCGAATGGCGGTTCAAACTTCGGCCAAAAAGAAACGTCAGCCCACCATACATATTTTTGATGTGTAACATATTGTTACAATATTTTTCATTAATTATTAGCTACTCGCCACTGCTCTTCTGTCATTATTTAATTTGTATAAGCAATTACGTAATAAATTTCTTTGATTTTTTAACAGAAATTACTTTTATCAAAATTTAGAATTTTTAATCGTGTTTTAGTTTTCAAATCGTCGGCCGCTAATTAATTTTAAGACACCAATCCGTCAAATCATGGCTCTAAAAACAGGACACGTCTTTTTTTAAACAAGGTTTGTTTAAACTTTCAAACAGGGATGAAAAATGTTTTCAAGTCGAAGGCAACTATGTAGAAAAATAGTTTAAGAGTCAAAGAAAAAATAGCGATATATTTTTTAACCTAAAACTCCTTTTTTATTGTGTTCGCAACATAGAGAAACTTACATTCTAAATACCCCTCGTATATGCCTTATTGTTCGTTGTCATGGTTACACCTCACAAAACTATTTGCAACGTCGCGGCTCAACACATGTGTTGCAATGGTTTGCGTCGAATGCCGGGGATGGCTCGCCGTAATCCAGGGCACGAAAAAGCCAGTGGAAAATGGAATACTGTATTATGAAATGAATACTTATATGAATTATATCTGCTATGCACATTATACACACACTTCACTACCTAGTTTATTTTAAACACGGTCGTTCTAGTGACGATGCTTTCGACTATCGTTACATATTTATACCTATTGTAATGTCTTTGTATCACACCATTAGTAATAAATGTTTAACACGATTATTGAGTTAAACTTAAAAAAATCTAGAAACTGAGATATATCTTTCCAAAAAAAAAATGAGACGCCACTGTTTCTGAAAACATTAGAAAAAGAGTACTATAGGAGCGGCATACTGCAGAAGGATACCGGTGTATACTTACCTATTCCATACTGTGAAGGTACCGCATATGCAATAAATTATCGAAGGGATAAAAAAAACCGCCATCTTAGTTTATACACCGAGATGATAATATTATGACAGAGACGCTGGAGAAAATGTGTGGGTGTCTTACATAACATGTATAGTAGAACCTTGTGTAACTATGTCAGCTGCAGCGCCAGCAAAGTTATTAGATACAGAGGTGTGAGCAAATGTTTAACCTACAGTATTTAAACGAATGTTATTTAGTGTGTTAGATTTGTGTAATGCTGTATGTTATGTAAGCTGCGTTACTGATAACTGTGAAGATTGTAAACGAATGCAGGGACATTCTGTGTTGAGACAGAATAGAGTGCACATCGATTGTATATTGTTGAATTGAAATATATTATATTTAATAACTGAATGCTTGGTTATTTATTGGTTTCTACATTTTATTTCTCACAGAGGTGACCTCGTTACCTTGGGTAATACTGTAGCGCGCCCCCAATTGTTACGCCACTGGAAATGACATAGGCTTCTCGAACAAACTGACAGAAGTTTCTGGAATGATCGAGAACGGGATGTACGCACCTATAAATACAGTGCGTGTGGGGCGCGACATTCATTCAGTCAGTGACAGTGAGTGAGTCAAGGTCAGTTGCTACAGTGCAGTCAGTTATCGCAACAGTTAGGCAATTGGTACGGCGGTACAGAAGACATATATAATCAGTTAGTACATAAATAAGAGTACATAAGTGTGTGTGTTATGCAGTGTTTTGGTATATTAGTTATTGTTGAATTATTATTTACTAGAATCCGTTTATTTTTCATTGTTAGTCTCTTTTTGGCATTGTTAGAGAAGAACTTTTTACTTTATTTGTTTTGTATTTATTTCGTTTGTTGAAAATAGATCAGTTTTAAACCACCTCACAGAACAATTTTGTTAGAATACAATGTCATCCAGTGGACTGTCAATTGATATAGCGTGATTGATAAAACTATTGAACTGACGTCATTCATTAACGAAATGACCTGTGTTTCTAATGACATTGACCGCCATAAGATTCACGCTTAAATATTCTTTAAAAAATTTACGGATCAGCATCAGACCCTCCACACACGGGTCGACTGTTTCGCAATTTGAGTTTCAAACTGGTTTAGGATGCGATCGTACTGTGACGTCACACGGCCGATTTGAAACTAGTCTCAAACTGGTCGTGACGGATCGTGTTTGCAGGTCGAGAAGCAATTCCAGTTGTATGGTTGCATGTTGTTTTTCTGTTGTAAAGTAGAAGCAACCATCTTTACCAATTCAGTCAATCGCTCTTGTGTATGGATAAAGAACCATCGATTGCAAACCGATTGCACAATAGTCACACCCGAAACCGGTTCATGATGCGATCATTTTGTGACCTTGAGTAAGTTAGACACTGGGGATCGATAAAAATACGACCGGTTGTAAATTAGTTTCAAACTGCCCGTGTGCGACCGTGTTTGTAGGTCCAATTTCAGTTGCATGCGGTTGCATATTGTTGCGAATATGCGAGACTACACTGTAGCGTACACAAACATGTCTTTAATGTATCTAGTTTAACAGGTGTTTATGAGTGTTATTTTCCTCCAGCAAATACATAGAAGTTATGACCAGATTTTTTGTTTTTCAGAAATGGTAAATCATCTTAAATAAATTTACGCCGGTGCAATTTTTCGAGCTTAGTTCATACACTGTTGTTGTTCATATTTAAGGTGACAACTTTAATAAATTTGAAAGAAAATGTATTTTGAATTTTTATTTTTAAAGGAAATGAACAGTTTGTTAGAACGTTTTCATGAGTAAATTTTAAGTTAAAATAACTGACAAAAATATTTGTCTTAAAAAGAATCTACAGCTATTAAAAAATCCACAGGGAATATTCGGCGATTATTCTGTTTTTTCTTTTAATAAAAAAGAGACGATTTTTTAAACCAAGCTTTTATTAAAGTGTATTAAAAAGAAACAAGTGAATGTCGGTAAAAATGCCTTACATGAATAAAATATTAAACCAGTGATGTAGCTGAGTATAAAGAAAATGTAATTTTTAAGCCAGTTCCAGACAACATCGCCATTATTCACGATTGGAGATATTCACACAAATCAATAAAATGTGAATTAATCTTATTGTTATTTTGAAAACTCAATATATACAGACGGAATGACATCAAAGAAAACTCAACTGATTTGAATTACTGATTCAACGAACAACAGCGATTACTCAAATGCAAATACCATTCAAAATTCAGCATAAAATTGCAATTTAAATTAAAGCGAAGTGAAATTCGGTAACGGATGAAAGAGTGAGAGAGAAGGAGGTTGAGATGAAAGTGGAGGATCGGGAGTAGAGTGAGAGAGAGAAAGAGAGGGAGGGCTCAACTTAAAAGACATTCATTTCCTCACCTTACATTCTGTCGTGTTAAGTCAGTCGATAATGAAGACAATGACAGATGTGAAAATGTCAACTGAGGAGACGAGATGGCAGCAGGGTGAAAAGGGGATGACGACAAGACTCTTCAGACGAAAGTAAAATCGTTGATTTGAACTGTCGCAAGTCCAGTATGAATTGAAATTAATGTTGAATAAAATGTTTAAGGTTACTGAGTACTAGCTGTTCAATATGCTCCCTTTTTCACCCGCATAGCTCTATCTTACGAGAAGTTGAATACATTTACTCACGTTTTGGAAATCTCTAGTTTCTATCTGAAACTTCATTCAATCTTCGATGTTAATGCTTCAACTAGAAATATGTACCATTCTTCCCATATTATGATTTTGACCTAAGTTTTTACAGTTCATTTGATCTAAATAAACGAAAATTAGCGTAAGTTTTACACAAATTGTTGACAAGAAAAAAATAATTTAAAAAAAATTATAGAGCAAGCCAAATTCGTCTATGTTTTTAACAGAAGTTTGTAAAGAAAAAACTTCTAAATGTTAATTTACCTTCCCGTAATTCGAAATCTCGTGACGTACCGTGAAGAAATGTTGACGAATATCACGTTTTTTGATTCAATTTTTAAGGCAAATACGTTTTTTGACATTTTTAAGCAGCAAGCCACATTTTGTGAAGCTTAATGCTTAATCACAGCTAATATAAATAATAAATAATAAAATTAATGTTGTATCACAGGTGGAAAATTCCAGAGAGCATATTTTATAAATTGAGAGATCAAGCACCTTAAAAAGAAAACTAAACAACTCAACTCAAATGTAAATTGCGTATTTTGAGTATACGCGAAAAATCGCTTATAGAAAACGAGCGACTAGCTTCGGTAAGTATAACAGCAAGAATTAACAATCGTGTCTAAAGTGTCCCCTTCTTAGGAACGTCTACTCTGTGGGTGCTCGGGTTCTCCAGCACCCACAGAAAATAAATAGTGAGCCACAGACATGGTAAGTGTAGAGCAATCATCATAGCCTCAGAACTCTAATACTACAATCGGATTCAAGATTATAATTAAAAAGTATATAAAAAAATTGTGCGTGTACTTATCTACCCGCGGCAGAAGTTATACTTCTTTGGCGTATTGAGCGTTTATAATCTACAATCAATCCATTGTAGATTCAAATCAATACTAGAAGGTTGGGCGGAAGAGGCTATAAACATGGTCACGTCCTTGATTGGTTGAGTCGATTGCTTACGTCATCGATGACCATGGCTTGGTTTTTCAATTACTGTTAACCCAACTGTTTGGAAAAAGACTCTAGGTGACATCACAAGCCTACTTCTCCCGCCCTCTTTCGCGTCTCGCCCAGTCACACCTTTAATAATGCTAACGCCCAAACTAAGTTCGGCGTAAGAGGTTATATAAACATGCTCACGTCTGTAACTGGTTGAGTCTATTGCTTACGTCATCGATATCCATGGCTTGCTTTTTCAATTATTGTTATCCAAACTGTTTGGAAAAGGACTTCATCTGACGTCACAAACCTACTTTCGCCGCTCTCTCTCGTGTCTCACCTAGTCACACCTTCAACAATGCTAACGCCTGTAATGTAAATCACCCTTTAAATTTTGTTTAGTTTTATAATTATGTAATCGTGATATAATTGTGTAAGTAATCATATTCTAAAGAAATTCCTTTCAGTTAAAATAAAATAATTATCATCTTTTGAACTATCAAACGACCAGCATTAAATTATTATTCATTCTAAACAATATATTACCAATTCGGCTGACACTAAAATGCCCAACCTTAGTTTCTAGTAAGCTTGGATTCGAATGAGACATAGCATAGTTCAGATTTTGAAACAAATGAAGTGCAGACAAGTGAGAAACTGCATTATTATGCAGAGTCCTGGATGCTTTATGCAACAATACAAAGAGGTGTGCACAAGATGAAGAACTTCTGTATTGACATGAGGGATTAGTTCTGTGTATGCAAATTATATATAAATCGAATTTCTGCCTGACGCTTTCAAAACAACTAATATTTGAACAATTCCTATTCAATATTCGAGTAGATTGAATAAACTTAAAATGTTTACGCGCATGCATTAAAATCGTAAAGTCGAAAGCATTCATTATGCAACTTAAAACTGGAAAACCATTTTTGAAATTTAGTCACTGATCTCACAGATTGTAAAATATGCTCTCGAGAAATTTTGACCTATGGTCGCAAAATTCATTTTATTGCTGCTTTTTATTAGCTGTGATTATGCATTAAGCTTCACAAATTTTAACTTGCTGCTTAAAAATTAAAAAAAATCATATATTTTTGCCATAAAAATTCAATCAAAAAACGTGATATTCGTCTTTACTTTTTTTACAGCATGTCAGGGGATTTTAAGTTATGAGAAGGCAAATTTTTTCCTTATGTCACAAATACTGACTTTGGCTTGTTTTAATTTTTTTTGTACAAAAATTTGTGAAAAACTTATGCTAATTTTCTCATTTTTGCCTGATTTTAAATGGTTTATTTAGATCAAATACCTAAACAAAAACATGGCTACAAATCATATGGGAAGAGTGGTAGGTACATATTTCTGGTTTATTTTGAAGCATTAATATCAAAGATTGAATAAGATTTTTCATAGAAATTAGAGATTTACGAAACGTAAGTGCATTTTATACGCACTATTCGTAAGATAGTGCATGCGAATGAAAAAGGGAACATATTGAACAGCTAGTAAACAGTCACCCTAACTATCATTAATTCTGAAGGAAGACTTTTTTAGGCGCGTTTTGTGATTTTTGCGAACGGGCAATTCGGTGCGACCTATACCTATAAACAAAATAGAAATTGTACATATAACAACGAATTACAAAATCCACATACTGCGAGAGTTGTTATTAAACGAATTTTACAGAAGTTAGTTCAAACTTCAAAGTTCAAATGCATTTAGTGATACAATTTTGTCACTCCATAATATTTTTGTCCCACGAAATGCAGTGCGCAAATCACAAATTATTTGGTGAATTTTGAAAAAAATTTTGGGTGAATTTTGACAAATTTTCGGGTGAGATTTGACAAATTTTTGGATGAAATTTGACAAATTTTCGGGTGAAATTTGACAAATTTTTGGGTGATTTTTTACACATTTTTAGGGTGAATTTTGACATTTTTTTGGGTGAATTTTAACTATTTTTTTGATGAATTCTGTCAAAATGGGGCTCCAATGGACTTCATTCAATACGCCTTAGACCCTCAAAAACTTAGATCCAAGCTTGGACGTTCTTAAATCTAGATATAATTAAACTCACATATTCTGACGATGCGTTGCGCCGCTCTGGTTTATTTTTCTTTTAATAAATCGCACGTACTTTTGGTCTATTAATAATTTTGACAGAAAAAATCATCCGTGAAATCAGTCTGAACTGAGACAGCAAAATAGAGGTATAAGTGGGATAGTTGGCGATGAGACCACGGTGACCAGTGAATGGGTCCTTGGGGATTTGCACGACAAATATAAAGTGATATGTGAGAAGAGACGAAGAAGAGATGCGAGATTCAACTGAATATAAACAAACATATTCTTTTCGCTTTCTCGCTTTGTTGACGGACGACAGAAATATTCGGTAGGACGTCGGAACGTCGCTTGGAATAATGATGAGATGTTGACTGATGCTACAAAGTTAACCGTCTACTAAAGTTCGATTCACATCGACGTAATAAATATGTCGTGAGACCTTGATTTTACACAAAATCATTCGATTTTGCGCAAATGATTTTTTCCTATTAGCAATAAAACCAATTCTAGCAGATAAATAATTGTAGAAAAAAAATATTATTAAATTATTTCTCAACGATCGTTTCGGACAATATGTTTTATATTCCTGAGGCTAGACTTATATCGTTCGAAAGGATCATCGAGAAATAATTTAATATTTACATTTTTCAGTAATGCATTTTTCTTTTAATAGCTAATAGACCAGGGTCGATAATTTTTGAGACCAAAAAAAATTATAGTAGGATGAAACTCATTGGAAAAGGTAGAGAATATAACAAAAATGAAAGGAAAAATATATTGCGGTCGATCTGAGGTCGGGAAGGGAAGGGGGTGAGTTTTTAAGGGTAAAAAACGGTTTATCTCGATTTCCGGCAAAACTACAAGTTCTATGAAAAAAAGTTAAATAGCAAAGTTGTAGGTAATAAAAATATCTACAACTTTTGTTTTTACACTTTTTTCACATAACCTCAAAATTTATGTGAAAAATTCAAATAACCAAGTTTTTGTTTTTTTATTTTTATCTTTTGCAAAATAATTTATTTTTTCACGAAATTTGGTGAAAACTTACCTTTTTTACAACTTTGCTATTTAACTTTTTTTCATAGGACTTGTAGTTTTGCCGGAAATCGAGATAAACCGTTTTTTACCCTTAAAAACTCACCCCCTTCCCTTCCCGACCTCAGATCGACCGTAATTTATTTTTCCTTTCATTTTTATTATATTCTTTACCTTTCCAATGGGTTTCATCCTACTATAATTTTTTTTCACTTTTCACCATTTTCAAAGCTATCGACCCTGGTCTATAATTGCAAACGTAGAGCTATTATGAAAACTTAAGTAGATAGCACACCATGCTTTTTACAGTAAAGCGAATTTTGTTGTCAAAACATTTTGCATTTTTTAGTCCATAACATCGTGTTGTTTTACTTTTTTTAAACTCTAATTTTTTTATAAGACTAAAAAACAGTTTGCATTTGACTATGAGGTAGGCATCTCAGCGTACGTCACTGTACACCGTGTTAGCTTGCTAGCTGTACTTTTTTAAGTTTCTTTCATCCTGAAGGTTCTCGTCAGGACAATGGGACAAACTTATTAGATTATTGTATTGTCATTGGTCCTTGATAAGTATGCAAAGTTTCAGTTTAATCTGACGTTTTGAAGTGGGTGGATTTCACGTTCAAAGATTCCTTTACAAACAAACAAACAAAGAGGCGAAGCTAATAAAAGCGTGTTAAAAAGAACTGAGATTTTTTACCACAACTCAATGAATTGTTCATAAATACAGTACTGTATTTCTTTCATTAACTGATTGCTAAAAGTCGACGTTTTTGCTTAGCAGACAGATCGTAATAGCACGTGATAGCACGTGAATATAAGTATCGTTATCAGTTATCCTATATCAGATTCAATGCAATACCTTGTAGGCTTGATCAAATGACATCAAGCAGCCTGTCTGTCTGTCTGTCGACCACAGACATGAAACGTCAGGACGGGTGAAAAGCTAGTCGTTGTCGCACCCGATTTGCCTCAGGCGATACCAACACAGCTTCAACAATTTTCTAAGCCAACAGTATTCAGTGCACTGCAGCGCTTTGATTTTTCCCGCTCACAAACATGAAACGACACAGGATTTTTCATGATTTTTGCCGCTACAAAAATTATTAATCGTTTTTTGGACACGAATAGCGCTGATGTTCGTATTAATTACTAAAGTCCCTAGATTTAGAGATGGGAAAAACGGGTCTTTTTAGTGATCTGCATTTTTGCATCTGGATCCCGTATGTGAGCCGGCTCACTGAACCGGTTCAAAAAGAGTCGAGTTCTGAATATGTTACTGCAGTCTGCCACTGAGTTACCTAGTTTAGTCAATCATATCACGACGTGTATAGAATCAAGAATGCATAGCTAAACATGTGATGCGTGAGTCATTTGAGCTGACAGATGCATCAAAGCAAGAACTGATACGTAAGTGTAATAAATGCGCTTCTGTGTGTTAAGTGTTTCACTGAGTTATGCGGATTCGTTGATCCGTCGGCTCAAAAAAAAGTGAGTCGGCTCTCACGGATCTTCTGTCGGAGTCGGCTCTTTGAACCGGTTCAGATCTGAGTGACCCAGCTCTACCTAGATTTGAGAGATTACCACAGTCGTCCACCATTTTAAGGCAAACCATTCAATTAAAAGATACAGTGTAGCCTTAACATAACGAACCTCAATATAACGATTTAACAAATTTTTCGAAATTCCCTAGATCTGCCCGTAAGAGTTATGCCAAATATACCTCTACATTACGAATACTTTTTGTCAAAAACCTCTTTATAACGAATTTTCAATCATTGCAGAATATAAATAGAAAGTATAATTTACGTCTATTCAACGATTTTTGTCAACTTATAACCTTTACATAATGTATCTTTCCAATCAATCACACACAATTCCACAATAACAACAACAATTCATGTCTCGACAGGTTCAGATACCTTAAATTTATCGTAAGACAACCATTGTTGTTTGATGTAAAGTAATGTAAACACTGCTGTTGCTCACTGTTAGTAAGTTTAAAGCTGCAGCGCCTGAGAAACGAAAAAGGTGTTCCTTAACTGTCGCAGAGAAGTGAAAAATCATTAAGTATGTAGACGCGAATCCTACAAAGAAAAAATTAGACATCGCTAAAGAGTTCGAAATTTCCTCAAGTACAATGGCCACAATTTTAAAGTTTAAAGATACGTTTTTAGAAGAAAATGGGTTTTCTTACTTTGTTAAAACGAATCTTTGACTAACCTAATCTCTGTATAACAAACTTCATTATAACAAATTACTTGGTATAACGAATATTTTCTAATTCCCTTCAGCTTTATTATATAGAAGTTGTACTGTATAAACGTCTTTGTAACTAAGCATAAGTAATAACAAGTTTAAAAAAAAACCCGGGTCGCAGTGCCAAAACCCTGCCGACAATATAGTGTATTTGCTTAGGTATACAGGCAGGGTGGCTTTATTATGCGACCTTAAGTTGGTTTTTGGGCAAAATAAAAATTTGACTCCTTAATACACCCCTTAAAATAACATTTTTTTTTTAATTGCAATATTGTTATCAATCGAACTTTTATACCAAATTATATACAACTTTCAGTAAATAATTCATTTTCATAAAATTTGTAAGTCTGGTCCTGTCGGGCTGATTTTATTAAAATTTTAGGGAGGGTTAAATGTCAATTTTGAAACGGTTCTGAGAATTTTTTCGGTATTTTAGGGCCCAAAAACGTTTTCCAACCCCTAAAAACTACCCTTAAAATGGCCCAATTACGCCCATTTTAAATAGGCTTCTTACGATGATATATTTCAACACGTGGGCCAAATTTCGTTAAAATCAATTAACTCTTTCGAAAGTTATTGCCCGGACACACACACACACACACACACACACACACACACACACACACACACACACACATATATATATATATATATATATATATATATATATACATATATACATATATATATAAACATTTTTAAAAATGGTGCCAAAGTGCTTAGGAGGTTATGAAACGTCGAGAAATTTTGGTCCGACCCCTAGGTCCCGCCATCCGACCGACGCCAATAGTGTATGTTGCCATATATGGCAAATACACTAATAACAAATAAATAAAAACACTTCAATATTCTACAAAAATTGTTATTGAATTAATTCTCGACGATCGTTTCGAACAAAATATTCATCCTTAGGAATATAAGTTATATTATGTTTTATATTCCTGAGGATGGACTTGTCCGAAACGATCGAGAAATAATTTAATAATAATTTTTGTACAACTTCCAAGAGTTTTTATCTATTTGTTATTAAAAAAGACGCTTATAAAAACCTTCCTGCATAACAAAAAGAGCAGTCTATTTGCAAAAATGATCAAAAAATGAGTATATTATTAATAAAAACCCGGGTAGCAGTGCCAAAACCCTGCCGACAATATAGTGTATTTGCTGATACAGGCAGTGTGGCTTTATTATGCGAACTTAAGTTGGTTTTTGGGTAAAAAAAAAATTTTACTCCTTAATACAGCCCTTAAAATAACATTTTTTTTCTTAATTGCAATATTATTATCAATCGAACCTCTATACCAAATTATATGCAACTTTCAGTAAATAATTCACTATCTGCAAACTAGTGTTTTCATAAAATTTCTAAGTCCGGTCCTGTCGGGCCGATTTTATTAAAATTTTAGGGACACTTTTTATTTACTACTGGAGGGTTAAATTTCAATTTTGAAACGATTCGGAGAATTTTTTCGGTATTTTGGGCCCCAAAAACATTTTTCAACCCCTAAAAACTACCCTTAAAATGGCCCGATTGGGCCCATTTTAAATAGGCTTCGTGCGGTGATGGATTCCAACATGTATGCCAAATTTCGTTAAAATAAATTAACTTCTTCGAAAGTTATAGCCCGCACACATATATACCTATATATATATATATATATATATATATATATATATATATATATATATATATATATATATATATATATATATATATATATATATATATATATACATATATATATAAACATTTTTAAAAATGGTGGCAAAGTGTTTAGGAGGTTATGAAACGTCGAGAAATTTTGGTCCGACCCCTAGGTCCCGCCATCCGACCGACGCCAATAGTGTATGTTGCCATATGGCAAATACACTAATAAAGCGCTTATCAATCAGAAACGCGAACACGTGATGTTACGGAATTAAAAACACATTTTCTGAAAGAGCTTTTGAAAGTCTAACCAACGAGTTACCGCATCCATCGACCGAACTCGTGCGGATTACCGAAATGAAAATATTTAAATTCGTCAAATAAGGGTTCATTTAAATAACAGTATAGGCGCTCTTATACAATGTCTGCAACTGCAAATGTAGGTACAGTCGAACCTCGATAATTCAAAAGTTGAAAGGTTACGTCTTACGGCTGGTGTGTAGACATTTTCGTAGTTGAAAATTTTTTGTGCGCCATTTTTTTTGGGCACTTTTCATTTTGACAGATGAAGAGTGACATCATGAAAAAAAATAGTAATTAAATAAGAAGCTGTTGTGAAGAATAGACCTTTTCATAGTTGAAAACATTTTATGCGCAAGCCTCAACTTCCGCCATATTTTTCGGGCACTTTTTACTTTGACAAATGAAGAAAGATTGATTATGAAAAAAGTTTATAGTAATTAAATAAGAAGCTGTTGTGAAGAATAGACCTTTCTATAGTTAAAAATTTTTATGCGCGCGCCTCAACTTCCACCATATTTTTCAGGCACTTTTCAGTTTGACAGGCGAAAAGTGACAGATTATGAAAAAAGTAAATAGTAATTAAATAAGAAGCTGTTGTGAAGAGTAGACCTTTTGATAGTTGGAATTTTTTTATGCACATGCCTCAACTTCCACCATATTTTTCGGGCATTGACAGGTGAAAAGTGATTGATTATGAAAACAGTAATTTTAATTAAATAAGAAATATCATTTAAAGAATCAACGATTTATGACAGTAAACTTTCAACCAGTTTTCGTTTAGTTCCACGAGTTTTTCCGATCATGGCACTTTAATCACCGTCTCAGTTGAGCACAAGTGTGTTCTATTGTTTTATGCACTAATTTAGCATCATCTTAACAATAAAAATGCTCATACTTTCAATTTTCACGCAATGATGAATGTTCATGATCTGAGTAATTTTTCACGATATTGATCAACAACGAGCAATTAGAAAATTTCAAGGAAAGCGTTCTCAGATTTAAAATATCGACTGCTAAAGGGTTTATTTTTTCTTAGGTTATTGCTTTACTTATAAAAAAAAGCTGGTCGTCGAGTGAAACTTTTCTTTTGAATTTAATTATATTGAAAACATCTATTTAATACATTATATAAAAAAGATATTTAATTAACATGGTTTTAACTTAACTGTTTTTTACTAAAAAAAATACGAGATAATTTCATAAAAAGTTTCTACTTAGATGAACATTGAAGCGCAGACTTAAACTACATCCAAACTAATTTAAAGAAAATCTTGTAAAAGTTGAAAGTCTTAAGTTGTTTCATTTTTGTTGTAATGTCGAGAATTCAATGTGTTTGAAGTATTCTTACATAACTTGTTGAAAAGGCACGTCGTAGACTGTATGAATTAAAGGACGGGATAGAAAAGTTTTTTGTAATTTATCGATGTTGGACATAAAACTCGGGTCGCTGAGCCAAAACCCTGCCGACAATTATAGTGTGTTTGCTAATACAGACATGTGGCTTTACCATGTCAACTTAAAATTGTTTTTAAACAAAATAAAAAAGTTAACCCCTTAATACACCTTTAATATTTTTTTATGCAATATTATTTTCGATCCAAAATCTGGACCTCTACTAACGCTTTCATAAAATTGGTAAGCTCGGTCCTATCGGACCTATTTTATTAAAATTTTCGCAGCACCTTTTAATCATTTCTAAAGAGTTAATTTTGAAACGTTTCTGAGTCCAAAAATGTTTTTCAACCTCTAAAAACTACCCTTTTAATAGTCTCATTAGATCTGTTTTACATAGACTTTGCGTGGTGATAGGTTTCAGCATATGGACCAAATTTCGTCAAAATCAATTATAATTCTCTCGAAAGTTATTGTCCATACAGAGAGAGAGAGAGAAAGAGAGAGGGGGGTGCATACACAAAAATCACCAAATTGTTTAGGAGGCTATGAAAAGTCGAGAAATTTTGGTCCGACTCATAGGTCCCGCCTTCCGACCGACGCCAATAATGTATGTGGCATATGCCAAATACATTATTAAAGTGAGGCAAAATTTGATTTTCTGAAAAAGGCTTATGAAATATTGAGCCTGTTTCAACTTAATAATAAACTATGAACAATATAAATTTCTGAATCTATTAAAGATAAATTGTACACAATATGAGGTATTGAAGTTTACGAGAACAAATTATAATACATACAAGAATGCAGAAATTTATATGCTGCAATATTTGTAAACACCCAGACGTGAAAAATATGTGCACGACCATATGTACACTTATTGTCAGGACCGCATTTAGAAAATGAACAATGCATCATCAAAAGATACATTTGGTTTTTATTTTGTTATTTAACATAGTTAAGACCCAGAGGGAGAGGAGCGGTCGCTCTAGGTGCCAGGTGGCAAGGGTCGCCAAAAAGTCAAATGCGAAAAACAAGATTTTATTATTTAATGACTGATTGAAATTAACACCAAATACTAATTTAATTATATAACAGTAGGAACTTTCTTAATGTTAAAGCAGTTAAACACGAATTACGGATCGATAATAATAATAATAATAATATAATCTTTATTTAAAGGACCTGATACAAGTCATAATAGCGTCAACATTATTATCAGTGTATTTGCCATATGGCAACATACACTATTGGCGTTGGTCGGATGGCGGGACCTAGGGGTCGGACCAAAATTTCTCGACGTTTCATAACCTCATAAACACTTTGGCACCATTTTTAAAAATGTTTATATATATATATATATATATATATATATATATATATATATATATATATTTATATGTGCGGGCAATAACTTTCGAAGGAGCGAATTCATTTTAACGAAATTTGGCATACATGTTGGAATCCATCACCGCACGAAGCCTATTTAAAATGGGCCCAATCGGGTCATTTTAAGGGTAGTTTTTAGGGGTTGAAAAAAGTTTTTGGGCCCAAAAATACCGAAAAAATTCTCAGAATTGAAATTTAACCCTTTAGTAGCAATTAAAAAGTGCTCCTAAAATTATAAGCAAATCGTCCCGACAGGACCGGACTTACAAATTTTATGAAAACACTAGTTTGCGTATACGAATTTACTTACTGAAGGTCGTATTTAATTTGGTGCAGATGTTGGATTGATAACAATATTTCAACTAATAAAATTATTATTGTAAGGGGTGTATTAAGGGGTTCAATTTTTTTTTTATTTTGTCCAAAAACAAACTTAATTTCATTTAATAAAGCCACAATACCTGTATTAGCAAATACACTATATTGTCGGCAGGGTTTTGGCACTGCGACCCGGGTTTTTATATTATATTATTATATTATTGCTCTTTTCCCATTTTGTCGAAAAATACAAAACACGAATGATACAACTGGCTGTCAAAAATAACCTAACCTATGAATTTATCTACAGCCTACAACTCAGCACGAGATCTGCAGTACACGATAGTAATGTCAATTTCACTCGTCAACGTCATCTGTCGTCAAACACGGGTACTTATTGATCAACCCTGTATATACTGTACAAAATGTTACTTGTTACTCCCATTTCAAAAAAAATTGTTACTTCCGTTTGAAAAACGATTTGATTTACTCTAAGCAGACATTTTTAAGTCGCGCCTAAAAACTTTTATTTCAAAAACAAATTGTATACAGTGTATCCCTGCACGCATCTAAAATATCTCATCTCGCTACCAGCATTTTATGACTGCTACAAGAGAACATTATTATCTGTATATTATAATTTAGAAAGTTTTATTTCCAGTGTTCTTACAGTATTTACTACTACGTCACGTTGTATTTCGAAAAGGAGTATTAAGGTCCACACCCACTGAATCGGATTGTCTCGGCAGTTGTTTGAAAAAGTGGAAAGATTCGGGTTTGACAGTTGTTAGCAAAAGTAGAAGGATTCGGGTTTGAATCCTGACGGTGACAGTTGGTGACAGAAAAATAATTTTTCTAATATAGCATTGTAACAATGAATGTTTCGTAACAATTATAGCAAATGAGTAGCTATTATACTGCTTGTTTTGAATAACCCTCGAGATATTTTATTAATCGAATCATTTGATTATCTTCATTCGAAATATCCCAGCTCTACTTGAAAACTACATAAATAATTTTAAACAAACATAGGGTAAAAAACTGATCAAATAATATACATTCATAGGAAACAAGTAGTTTTTGAATTAAAAGCGATTTAACTACAACGGATAGACAGACAAACAAAAAAAAACGTTACTTATTTCAAAACAAAAAATATTCAGCATAAGCATTTTTGCCTCTTGCCCTTAGAATGTAATCAAATTCATATTAAACAGAAAATTATACATTTTTATGAATTTAATAGCGAAACTAAAATTTAAAATTCTAAATTAAACGCAGTATGCAGTTTACATAGTTTTTAATGTTTATATTAAATAGAGAACAGTAAAATTCAGCAGTACGTCCCTGTGGAGATTGTGTTAAGAAAATAATAACAGCGGTTTTACAATTGTCTCGGGAAATTAAAATTTTAAGTAAACGTTGAACGTTGTAAAACATGAACTCGTAAGATTCAAATTCAAATAAACTAGAACTTTCTAAAAACAAGTTTACTTCACAATTTCAGGTTATGTATCAATCTTGTATTTTTCTAATATCACATTGTAACGTCAACAATGGATATTTCATAAGATGAAGTTTCAGGTTAAAAAAAATAATTTGTAGACGAAATAGATACAATAAATAAAAATAAATAGTATTTTTAAAACAAAGATCACATTTACCCAACGTGGGGTTCGAACCCACCACCCTGTGAGTACGAAACTACCAACTGAGTTAGCCAAGGTTGCAAATACAGTTTCGTATTCCTATATACCAGTTTCAGGTGCATTCATTAATTTGAAATAATTTGAAAGCAATATTAATTATTTATTTTAAATCCCACGATCGTTCGATTATTAGTCTCATGTTCTACTGACTGTGCTAATTACTAGGTTTAATACGGCTCGATATACCAATTTCAGATTCATTCATTAATTTGAAGAAAAAAAATTTAATTTATTAAAATTACTTGATTATTTTATTCTAAATACGGCTGACTCACGTATGAATATTTCATAACATAAAGTTTCACATTAAAAAATTAATTTGTAGATGAAATATATACAATAAATAAAAATAAATTGTATTTTTAAAACAAAGATCACATTTACCCAACGTGGAGTTCGAACCCACCACCCTGCGGTTATGAGACTCTACCAACTGAGCTAGTCAAGGTGGCTATTACAGTCCTCGTATTCCTACATACCAGTTTCACGTCAATTCATTAATTTGAAAACAATATTAATTATTTATTTTAGAACCCACGACCCATCGATTATTATTAGACTCATGTTCTATCAACTGTGCTAACCAGGCTTACTACAGATCGATATTAGTTACTACCTACCAATTTCAGATTCATTCATTAATTTGAAAAAAAAAACATTAACTTATTAAAATTACTTAATTATTTTATTCTAAAGACAGCTGATTCACGTTTTGTCTTCGGGAATACGTATGGATACAAAATTTCAGCTCAATCGGTTAACGGTAAGTATAACTAAATTTGAATTTGATCCATACATACAGACGTGATTTCGAAGCACTGAAAAAGAACAGTTTTGCAATAGAAATATGTGCAGATTATTCGTTAAAACGAATAGTACATCAGTACAAAGATTCAGGGCGTCATAAAACTGAACTGTTATACATTCAACTTCAGCAGAAGATACGGTCGACAAAACAAAAGAGCATCGATCATAACTCGTATTGTCGCCGACGTCATAATGTTGAACACGTATATATTTTTTTTGTTAAAAAAGGATAACATTACAACAGTTGTATATCAAAGGCTTTAAATCCGGTCATAAAGTACAACCATAAAACAGTTCAAAGTTCATATGAAGCCTGCAAACAAGACTTAAAGACATAGAAAACCTACGTACCCGAGGTGTTGGTGTGTACTTGTGTTCTAAGGCAGGATACACAACGATGCAGCAAAAAACGTCGATCTGTAAAAAAATAGAGTTTAAAAAAAACTAAAACAACACGCTTTTATGAACTAAAAAATGCAAAATAATTTGACAACAAAATTAGCTTTACTATAAAAAGCGTGGGGTGCAATCTACTTAAATTTTCATAATAGCTCTACGTTTACAATTAGCTAGTAAATGAAAAATTCATTACCGATATTAAACGCTTTTTACAGTAAATTGTTGTAAACATTCATTATTACATTGCTAAATTAGAAAAATTAATTTTTTCCACTGTCACCGTCCGGATTCAAACCCGAATCTTTCCACTTTCGCGGCGGAATGAGTTAATCAGTTACTCTACGGTGAGTAGTGGTGGGCGTTGAATGAACGAACTAGTTAAAATCAACGTTGATCTACTGAAAACGAAACGACCGTTGACCGTCTACGCATGGACTAGTTGAATTTAACTATAGTTGAATTTTCGAAAGTAGAATCGTGCGAACTTGCTCGTTTGTTCAGTTTACTCGTCGACTAGTTGAATTCATAAACGTCAAAATTCGCTAGTCGAACCGTATAATGCAACGTGACACGTAAACGTGTGTCGTGTACATTGTACAATTTAACTTGGTCGTTTGTTACGTCGAACGTCTATGCGACGCGCGGTACGGTATTAGTCTTAATACGGTTATACTATTACTTTCAACTCTATGAGTGAGCGGAGATAATAATCGGTTTGTATTTGTTTGTCATTTTGCGTTGATATTGTTATGAATATTTTTCTTATTTTTGTTGAAGTTTAAAATAGTTCAGTTTTCTTGTTGTTTTGTGAGTTGAGTTTAATGTTTTGTTTGTGTATAATATAGGTACCTACTTATAGCTAGTTTATCAAAAGTGTAAATATTAAGTTATGTAAATCGAGATAGTTGAAATATTTTAAAAATACATAATGGGCACTGTATATGTATAATACAAAACAAAATCTACAAAAAAACTCACTAAAAATGATACAAAATGTTATTTATAATTGATATGTGAAAATAAAATCAAATTAATTTTTAAAAGTGCCTGAATAATTCTGTAATCTGTAAGTACTTAATCATTTTTATTTTTTATTCAGCCAGTTCACCTGGAACAAAGTATGAAGATAGTTCATTTGTGAATGTATTATAATTGTAATAGAATTATAAATATAAATAGTAAACTATAGATTTATTCGAAACGAAATTAATATAATAGCTGTTCTACTACTCGTCGTAGCCTTCAGTGCGTCGATGAAATCGTAACCGTTCATAGTCATAACCCCAGTTGATATTCGTTTGTACGTCAACTAGTCCACAGAATTAACTAGTTAATCGACTAGTCGACGTATGCACGTAGACGGTCTCGTTTCGTTGACGAAAAAACTATCGACGACTCATCTCTAACGGTGAGATATCTTAACAGTTAATTCTTCATAATAAAGCAAATGTAACATTAAATTCACTACATGCGAGAGCTGATTATTTCGTTAGGTATTTCTAGACACGAATCATCACAGTAGCGAGAGTATTAATGAATCAAGTAAATTTCCATTTTATATTATTACTTGATAGTTTACAGGAAAACCTAAACGAAAATTCTAAATCTTAAAGTTCTCTCGGAAAACTGCATAGTACGGAACCCTCTCCACACAAGTTCGGCCCGCACTTGATCGTTTTTTTAATATAAGGATTAACAATAATGTTACAATATACGACAATTAATTCAAAATGCTAGATTAGTAGTTTGAATAAAATAAAATTTGTAAGCTAGTTTCCAAAAAAATTCTATTAAAATAAGGATTAATATTGTTGTTTCTCTCTCTCTCTCTCTTCATCATACGGTATCCGGAAAAACTGAAAATATGACCTCCTAGCATAAAAAAGGTTTCCTGGTCTAGGGTGTGAAAGGTGTGGAAGGCTTTCAGTATGTTCGATGGGTGTGTTTGAAGCCCTAGATAGAACTGTTGCTCGATGCAGTACAAACTGCAATCGGCTACCAGATAAAGGTAGTTAATAGAGCCGCGGTGGCTGGGGAACCCCCAGCCGGATAGAGGAGGCCCTGCATACGACATTCACACACATGAAAGAACGCAAGAGTCAAATCGAAAATCGATTCCAATCTATATCGATACCAGTATACCTTCTCTTTATATAGTATACCCCCGTAGGTACCTATGTATACCTATAACCTCTATATTCTATCTATGGGATATCTATGTGCACAGTCGGTTAGGTAAAAACGATAAATGTGCTTCGATGTTCGACCGCGCGCACAGAAAAAAACCGGTCAAGTGCGAGTCGAACTCGCGAGAAGAGGGTTTCGTACTATTCCGTTCTCTATGAGTACTTTAAGACAAGATTTACGTTTCAATTTTCCTGTAAACTATGGGTGAGACTCGACATTGCCTATTTTTTCAAAATTTTAGGTTCAGTATTTTCGGAGATAAGTGGAGGGGGTAACGGTCAATTGTTCGTCTATTTTCTGAAATAAGTTTAAAACTATTTATTTGAAAATTATAAAAAAATATATATTTGAGACCCTTACCACAAACTCTTTCATTTGATACGTCGCACGGTACAGTTTGCAAAACTTTTTTTTTAATTTCCTAATTTTTCCCCGAAAATTATCCCCATGTGCAAAATTTATTTATTTACGTTACACGTCCGTGTTTGGGTCACCGACTTACATATGTATGCCAAATTTCAACTCAATAGGTCCAGTAGGAGATAAGGAGGGGTAAATGGTAAATTTTCATCTATTTTCCTAAATAACTTGAAAACTATTTATTTTTAAATTATAAAAATGTATATATTTGAGACCCTTACTATAAGCCCTTTCATTTGATATGTCACACGGTACAGTTTGCCAAACTTTTTTTTTTTTATTTTCTAATTTACCCCATGTTCAAAATTCATTTATTTACGTTACACGTCCGTCTTATGGTCATCGACTTACATATGTGTCACAAATTTCAACTCAATCGGTCCAGTAGTTCGGAGAGAATTGGCTGTGCCAGACAGACACACGAGTGATCCTATAAGAGTTCCGTTTTTTCCTTTTGAGATACGGAACCCTAAAAATGTGGCGAAAGATAGTGAGGTCGATTGCAAATTATAAATGCTCGACAGCTAAGGTCATTAGCGTATGTAATATTCTCATTTGCTGTACACATACATGTTTGATTAATACAAGATTAGAGTGAAAGAGACCAAGCTTGAGTGGTAGGAAGTTAGGAACGGAATGAAATAAGTCATACATCGTCGATTCCTGGGAAGTTAAGTCTCTTTTTCTCTAGACTTCTTATAAAAATGTCGCGCAGTGCAGGAATTTCAATCTTCTGCCCATGTGATATATACTATTTTTCTTTATACCCGGCCGAAAGTGCGTTTATTATTAAAATTTTCAATTATCATCATAAAAAATACAATCACGTTCTAGCAGGCAGCTTGTTATGCGGTCATGCTTAATTTTTGTTCCTTATTCGGATGTTCACAATGCAATGGATTTTTTGTCTTTCCCTAGTTTATTTACAAAGAAAAAACTATTTCGTCCCGCTATTATAGATGGATTGCTTGTAAGTTCAGCAGAGCATAAATGTTAGGCTTTCTGCTTTAAAATCGAAGCCGAAAGTACGTACTTTCGACCGGGTATAAAAAAAAATTTAAAAAGAAAAAATAATCTGTGTAGTGCCGGGTTCGCTCGAATTATGCTCATAGCTGTACGTAAGGTGCAAGACAGACATTTTTTTTGTCTTTATAAATTTTCCATTTTAATTTTTTATACGAAAGTTGAAAACAGGACGTGTCGAATATTTGCAATACGGCTCTGTTTAATTCATACAATATAACTGTGATGGATACCGTGAATTTATTTAAATGTTTTATTTTAATGATGATTTAAAAACTCAAATATTTAAAATATTCTGTTCATCAAATGTACTCCATGACACTTACCCAAGTACAAAACGCGAACGTTTGCTAGTACCATAGATAAAATGTTTTATTCTAGATAAGAAACCAGAACGACATGCACGCTGGATTGTTAAAATACACATTAAAGATGGCACTTATTGCACTATCAACGATATTTCATGTATCGACATTTATTTTAAGTTAAAAAGGAGATAATAAAATGCAATTTTAGTGAGGTTAGATTAAAACATGCATTCGTCTTAAATAGATACACAGTAGTAATGTAAACCGGTTTTAGAAAAACGTTAAAAAACAGTTTTTGTAAAAATTGTTTACTAAAACCGAATAGTTTTGGACTCACTTGTGTTTCATTATTCGTGTATCTAAACACCAAAGTCAGACCAATATGTGCCGTCATCCAGAAGAGTAGGTTGTAAGTGGACGCTGTCGATTCCATCTGTTATCTCAATCAAAATTACGACTTATGCCATTAGTTATTTTTAGGTATAAGTTGTGTTGATTTTATTAAAGTAAACGCAAACAACGTTCGATGTTTTGTTCTTTCTTTAAAAAGTAACAAAAAAACAACATGCAACCATACAACT
The DNA here is from genome assembly GCA_034508555.1 of Venustoraphidia nigricollis. Classification (NCBI taxonomy): domain Eukaryota; kingdom Metazoa; phylum Arthropoda; class Insecta; order Raphidioptera; family Raphidiidae; genus Venustoraphidia; species Venustoraphidia nigricollis. Next base: position 2,848,553 of record JAVRKA010000030.1, read on the forward strand.
GAAATTGCTTCTCGACCTGCAAAGAGCCTCGCATATAACGAGTTTGAAACTAATTTCAAATCGGTCGTCTACCCATTCTCTGACGTCACAGAACGATTGCATCCAGAACCGGTTTGAAACTCAAATTGCAAAACAGTAGACCCAAGTGTGGAGAGCCTAAATCTGAATTGGCAAAGATGGTTGCTTCTACCTTACAGTAGAAAAAATTCGCAACAACATGCAAGTATGCAACTTAAAATTGCTTCTCGACCCATTCTTTGGCGTCATAGAACAATCGCATCCAGAACCGGTTTGAAACTCAAATTGCAAAACAGTAGACCCAAGTGCGGAGAGCCTAAATCTGAATTGGCAAAGATGGTTGCATCTACTTTACAGTAGAAAAATTTCGCAACATGCAACCACGCAACTGAAATTGCTTCTCGATCTACAAACACAGTCGCACACAAGGAGTTCGAAACTAATTTCAAATCGATCGTGTTTCAATCTACCCATGCTTTGACGTCATAGACCAATCGCATCCAGAACCGGTTTGAAACTCAAATTGCAAAACAGTAGACCCAACAGCGGAGAGCCTAAATCTGAATTGGTAAACACGGTTGCATCTACTTTACAGTAGAAAAATTTCGCAACATGCAACCACGCAACTGAAATTGCTTCTCGACCTGCAAACACGATCGCACACAACGAGTTTGAAACTAATTTCAAATCGATTGTGTTTCAATCAATCCACTCTGACGTCACAGCGCATCCAGAACCGGTTTGAAACTCAAATTGCAAAAGAGTCGAATCGTGTGCGGACGGGTTTAGTGTTTCGGTGTTTTACAGGGACGCGCCGTAAACATGCCGATCTTTTGCTATAGTCGTTCGTCTATGGTTACACACAACGGTATAGCTATAACCATATACAGATAGAGTATATTATGGTTGAGACCAAACTGCTGATTGCAAGGTTGGTTGAGCGTCCCAACGCCAGTCAACGTGTTACACAGTTTGGGGTGGCGTCGCGTTAAACGGGCGACGCCGCTCTCGATTATGGAGCATGAGGTCCGCCAGGAACATGTATGTGTGTCGTGTTTATGAACTGATCACAGATCATGGTAAAGCGACAATAAGAAACGCAATCTCGCTAATTCAAAAACAATCAATATTTCCGGTTTACAAATACAACTGTTTTTTTATAAACTCCTTTTGGCGCGCTATGGTAAAAAACGATGGGAGTGAATTTCATGATGCAAGATCAAAATTAACGGGATGAAGTTGCCAACTGTAACATCGAAATTAACAGGATGAAGTTGCCGACTGTAACATCAAAATTAACATGAAGAAGTTAAATATTTTGATTTTAAGCACGTTTATCAAAAATTCGACTGATGGTGCAGCAATCAAAAATATAAAATAGTGAATATGACAGATGTCTGGTGATATCAGGGTTCCGTACATCCGATGATAAAACAGAACCCTTACAGAATCACTCTTGCGTCTGTCTGTCCGTCTGTGACAGCTTATTTTCTCTGAAGCTCCTGGACGAAGAAAATGTTGAAATTTTGGTACATATATCTAGAGTTAGATGGCCCAATCACGGATGTAGGTATAGCGTAAATAAACGAATTCCGATTTTAGGGGTTAGTTTTGAGGGGTAAATTAGTATATTAAAAACATATATATTTTTCAAGCGCATCATGTGACATGAAAGGGTTCGTTATGAGAAATAAAAATATATTTGTGTTATAATTTTAAAATGAACCGAGCTGGGTAGAGTAGTGATGACAGCACTAGACTCGCATTCGGGAGGTACAGGTTCAAATCCCGGCGGAGGCAGATGTGGCTGGGACTTTTTCGTACTGCCTCTCGCCGACAAACGGTAATTCCTGTACCGGCCATCTTGCCTGAGGTTTTCCATGGTTTCCCTCAATTAATTCCAGATAAATATCGAGATGGTTCGTTATTTGAGGCCATGGTCAATTACCTGTCAAACTTCTAGTTCAAAAATTACCTACCTTATCCTAATTTCCTATAATTCCTTCATTCGCCCTTTGCTATTACATAAGTTGAAGTTTTAAAAAATGTAGAAAATTTCGGGAAGTGGTAAGTAGAAAATTGTAATGGTGCGAATGGCGTCTATTATAACATAAAGTTGCGAAACGGACGTTAAACGCATTATTATTATTATAAGTATTATATTATCATTAATTTTAAAATGCATAGTTTAAAAGATAGAAAATATACGAAAATTGAGCATCCTTATCTTCGAAACTATTTAATCGAAAAATGTTGAAAAAATAGGCCTCACACATAGCTCATAGGAAAACCTAAACGAAAATCTTGAGTCTTAAAGTTCTCATGGAAAACGGAAATATACGGAGCCCTCTCCACGCGAGTTCGGCTCGACCTTGACCGTTTTTTCATTATTTCAGTACGAATAAAATTTATATAACCACCGATTTAATGTTCTCCGTCTTATTAAATTCACGAATACAACTTCTGTAATATTGTCCAGTAGATTAGTGTACTGTGGAAGTTCAGACTATTTCCCTGTTGCCGGGTTCGTCAGTAGTTCCAACTGTCTCGACGGAATAAATTATTAGATATCCATATTTAAACGATTGCTATTAATTCAATTTTAATTGGGATTGTCTGCAAAGTTTTTAGTTCGTTGGGAGGTCGGCGAAACTGGTTCACCGCACCATGGTGTTCGAGAATCACCTGTCCGCCGTAAGGGCAGGTCGGAATGAAAGGCCATTAGTCGTCACGACTGATGAATGGTCGGGAAAACGAAGCCAATTTCAACTGTTCTATCGCAATACAAGCCGACACTCTAACACATACACAACACACACACAGGCAAATACACATTACCGACGTCCTCTTGTTGCTTGCCCCTAAAACCAGATTCCAATCTTCTACATTTAAACTCTTGTACAGTGCCAAATCTCTATTTTGCGTCCACACTAAATACGGACTGAAACCAAATACAAGACGCCAAAAAACTCAAGGTCGGAATGCAGAATCCTGTCGGCAATTTTTATTTATAAAATTTTTAAAGGTAGCAACTTGAAAATTAGAATTGTAGCTACTCGTCATAAATAATGACGTGTTTCAAGGTTTTTGAATTTTCACATTTTAAGAGGTGAAATAGGAGGTAGGAACTTGAAAATTGGAATTTCTCATTTTTATCTGATTGTAATCGTTTATTTAGACCTAGTAAACTGTAAAAATTTGACTAAAAGTCATATGGGAACATTGGTACATATTTATAGTTTATTTTGTAAGCATTATACCATCAAAGATTGAATAAGATTTTTCATAGAAATTAACGATTTCTAAACTACTCATAAGATAGAGCTATATTTCATAGAAATTTAGTGAATCGGTCCTTAGGTCGCATCATCCGACCGCCATCAACAGCGCATAAGTACTATGCATAAGCAACAAGATTAAAAACAACACTAAAAAGTAAAAACGTTAAAAAAATTTAGTTAATTTCTTTAAATAATCTGAATTAAAAATAAATATATTTCGATTTTTGTTAAGTAACTTTTAATGCAGAAGAAACGTTATTTGTCAGACAATAAAAATTTAGTTATTTTAGTCCAAATACCTATACTATTCTCTAATAATTAAAAACAACAATTCCAAAACAGGCTAGTTGTCATAAATAAAAGGTAAGCTTTCGTTCATAACAAGATTGGTCCGATGTACAAGCGTCTATACTTTAAAATGGGTTCTTCCCTGTTCCCACAAACCGTAGTACACTGTTGCAGGTCGCTAGCCGGAATGGAAGTATGGACGAGGAGCACAGGAGGAGGTTGCAAGGAAGAGTGGGATAAGGGAGGAAAGGTCTCGGTTCATTCCGTTCACTTATTAGAGCGGGGTGTTTTGTCCATTACACAACTTATTTCGTTTCTATTTAACACCGCAAAACGTATTTATTTTCTACCGGTTTGTTACACATTTCTTTGTACGCCTCGATTCAATTCCGACAGTGAAAAACAATTTACTAAAAACGTTGACTTTGCACTGAAATATAATTTCCAGCTAGGAAATTTCCCGTTTACTGCTTGTAAATTAAAACTTACAAAAGGTAATTTTACTGTCGGTGCTGGGACACTCTGGAATCAAAGACAACGGAGAATTTGACGAATTAGCGACGAAAGGATCCGCCAATTTCATATATTGGCCCAGAACCTGCCCGGAAAAAGTCTAAAACAGAGGTTCCCAACCTTTTCTACCCCACTGTCCCCTTTAGAAGAAAAAAATTACATCACCTCGTAGTACATAATAGTTAATTTTATCTCGCTTAATACTGAACCAAAATTACTGTTTGATACGCCATTTTGGAGCTTATCTTTTTCTTTAATGACGAAAACTAAGTAAATATCTTAAAATTAATGTTTTCATTAAGAAATTACAGTTTAAAAATTTCAACAATTTCATTACCTACAGAAAATAACATTCAGAAAAAACAAAATAGTGTCGCTATCTGATGGAAATCTGTTTATTTTAACAGTTGCCGGTAATATTAAGTTACGTAGTGGCGCTGAAGTCTCTGAATAGAATAGAATAAAAGTTATTTTCACCCTATTATATTACTGACCATTATAACGGTACGAAGTATTCGCACGGGTCCGTTAGAATTGTATTAATATTAATAATAACACGAAAAGTGACAAATTACAATGAATATTTTTTTAATCGAAAAAAAAAATTGGAAACAAATTTTTTTAGTGTTCTAAAATGTTTAACAGAACGACTCCTAAAGTTAAAAAAAACTTACAAAAGAGTTTGAGATAGTCGAGCGCGTACCAATGTCGTTTTTGTGGTTCTTCTTTTACAAACCCCCAGTACGAATCAGTTAATCATATAAAATAAATCACCATTAATGGCAGTCAAATGACGCCAGAGAAAAAAGTTTCATTAAAACATGTTTTAAAAACCATTAAATTTTATCTGACAACGAATTAAAAAAGAGGCTTTACCAATTCAGTGGAAATATTTGTAGTTTATTTCAATTTGAAAATTTCAAAGCTATCCATTTATGAACAACAACAGCTAAAAAAAATGTTCTATTTCGCGTTGAAAGCTTTACTGTTTTGTATATAAAAAGACTTTTAAAACAAAAAAACAAAACCATTCCCAATGCAGTTAAAAGAACGTTCCAGATGAGTTTGCTTTTTGTTTTAATACCTACTATTTTTATTTGCTAGTTAATGATCTATTCAATACGTATATCGCTAATTAGTACTTTAAAAATTTACAAATAATTTAAAAAAAACTCATTCAGTTTACTTTAAAAATCTATTGAAAGCTTGCAAACAAAATGTTCAGATTGTTTCTTTTATCTAAAATCAATTCTGACAATAAAAATCTAAAAAACATTTTTTATGGTTTTGCACAATAACAAGTTATAATTGTATGTCATTTTTTTCTCCTTGTCTGTTCTGTCATAATTCTTAAGTCTGTAATCAGATTTCAATGAAATAGTACACGTATATGGGGCTTCAAATTCAAATACAATTTATTTGCAACACTTTCAATAAAAATGTCATCGGCTATCCTATAGGTCCATCTTTCTGTTTGGACTTATACTGGACGTAAACCCAGGGTCCAGCGATTCATAGGGCCCTGGAGCCTCTGCGACAAAATAATAATTCTAATTGGAATGTTGTAGATTTTTATTGATAGCCGAAATTTCTGTAAAAGGGGTCTCGCATAACCTAAAGCGCCACAAGTCCCCACTTGACTTAAGACGGGCATGGAAATCACACAGTTCGATATTATTGATTAATGCTTAATCTAAGGGTATGCAAATTATGATGACCACAAACTGTTTTATGTTACGTTTGTCTGAGAAAACACATGTTTCCGGGCCCCTGTGTGGTCCATTTCACACTTAGGGGGCGAAATAGGGTCAATGTGATTTTTTTCCAATTTAACAATTCTGTCCGTATAATATATGAAATTTGGAGTATACAATTCCTTTTAAAACGTAAGTTCAAATTTTTTTAATAGAAAGTTTATTTTTTATTTTTTTGTAATTTTCAAATACGTAGTTAGCACGTCATTTGTCAAGTTCATTTGGTTTAACCCATTAACGCCGAAGAATCGTGTTTTTTTTTCTCATTTTCAAGCTAGATTCTTATCATCGAAAAAAAATCATTTGTACTTTTGAGTGTCCCCTTTCCGAATCCGGAGTCAAAATTGAGTTTTGTCCATTAGAAAAAAAATATGGCCGTTTTTTAAAAAAAAAAAACTGAAAAAATCGAAGACATTTTTTTTTCAATATTTTTTTTCTCATTGAAGACGCGCGAGGACCCCCCCTTTTTCTTCAACCATGAGTGCACAAAATAGTTGTAGTTTAAGAATATATTTTTTTTAATTTGTCGACATTGACATTTTCACCCCCAAAATGGCGCTTTTCATCCCTTCAGCAGGAAGACAATTTTCACTCTCGGTGCCCGACAAAAAAAATATTCAAATCTTAACGAAAATTGGTATCCTGGGGTTTTTAAGGTCGCTGATTACGATTCCGCCCTCAAAATTCGAAAATTCAAAATGGCGGATCCAATATGGCGAACCCAAATTCAAAAACTTATTTGAATCGGATGAAATGTGGCACTCGGGGGTTTTCGAGGTCGCTGATTACAAATCTGCCCTCAAAATTCGAAAATTCAAAATGGCGGTTCCAATATGGCGGACCCAAATTCAAAAACTTATTTGAATCGGATGAAATGTGGCACTCGGAGGTCTTCGAGGTCCTTGATAACGAATCTGGCATCATCATTTCAAAATTCAAAATGGCGAATGCAATATGGCGGACACCTTCCCGTTAACACCCAGTTATTATCTAACGTTTATTGAAGAATTGACAACTTTATATATTGACAAATTGACAAATTTATAGAAATTCATCACTCCGCATTATTTAACGGATAAACTTATAATTCCTTATTCTACTCTTAGCACCCCAAAAAGTGAGAGGCAAGGGGACTCACTCGAATCAAGCACCCCAAAAAATGAGAGGCAAGGGGACTCACTCGAATCAAGCACCCCAAAAAGTGAGAGGCCAGGGGACTCACTCGAATCAAACACCCCAAAAAGTGAGAGGCAAGGGGACTCACTCAAATCAAGCACCCCAAAGGAGAAAGGATTTCTACCACGTCCATGTCGTTTTCTCTGGGTAATGCTAAGAGTAGAATAAGGAATTATAAGTTTATCCGTTGAGTAATGCGGAGTGATGAATTTCTATAAATTTGTCAATTTGTCAATATATAAAGTTGTCAATTCTTCAATAAACGTTAGATAATAACTGGGTGTTAACGGGAAGGTGTCCGCCATATTGCATTCGCCATTTTGAATTTTGAAATGATGATGTCAGATTCGTTATCAAGGACCTCGAAGACCTCCGAGTGCCACATTTCATCCGATTCAAATAAGTTTTTGAATTTGGGTCCGCCATATTGGTACCGCCATTTTGAATTTTCGAATTTTGAGGGCAGATTTGTAATCAGCGACCTCGAAAACCCCCGAGTGCCACATTTCATCCAATTCAAATAAATTTTTGAATTTGGGTTCGCCATATTGGATCCGCCATTTTGAATTTTCGAATTTTGAGGGCGGAATCGTAATCAGCGACCATAAAAACCCCAGGATACCAATTTTCGTTAAGATTTGAATATTTTTTTTGTCGGGCACCGAGAGTGAAAATTGTCTTCCTGCTGAAGGGATGAAAAGCGCCATTTTGGGGGTGAAAATGTCAATGTCGACAAATTAAAAAAATATATTCTTAAACTACAACTATTTTGTGCACTCATGGTTGAAGAAAAAGGGGGGATCCTCGCGCGTCTTCAATGAGAAAAAAAATATTGAAAAAAAAATGTCTTCGATTTTTTCGTTTTTTTTTGTTTAAAAACGGCCATTTTTTTTTTCTAATGGACAAAACTCAATTTTGACTCCGGATTCGGAAAGGGGACACTCGAAAGTACAAGGGAACATATTTTTTATTTGCAAATGATTTTTTTTCGATGATAAGAATCTAGCTTGAAAATGAGAAAAAAAACACGATTCTTCGGCGTTAATGGGTTAAGACGACTCTAAGCTATCCAGCTAAGCAGTAAACGAGATCCGTGATTATGGATCTGTGATAAACAAAGTGTAATACTTTCACAAAATATTAATCCACATACAGTGTGACACATATGTTGGAGGGGGAGGGGGGGCAATGTCAGAAGTTCGCGAGTATCCGATGTTTCGTGAAGTGTGCATTGCATTTTGCCGACGACCTGTCGACAGCAACTTCAAGTGCACTGCCGTATATCAAAAGTGAGATGGCGTCCTCTTCGGTGGGTCGGTGACACATCGGTACTTGTGAATTGTGACGGGAATTCTTTTTTTTTTATTTTAGAAAAGATAGGTGCACCGACTTAAGGTCAGGGAAAATGATTTTCTTAACATACTTCAAAAAATGGCAAAACAGGTTATTCAATTCAGCACGTATATTTTTTTTGTGTTTGTTTAGGCATGACTTTTCGAGGGGTCAATCGATTTGAAAAATTTCGACGCCGTTTTCTTCACAGTGTTTACCGATTAATATCATATATTTTTTTTTTAAATCGGTTAAGTCGTTTTCAACTGACTTAAAAAAAGATTTTTATATACGTATATAATATCTCCAGTATTTGTATAACGTTATAGTAATTAAATTAGCATCGACCCCACAACTTTGATAAATTACGCTTTTTAGTTGATTTCTTTTTTTTATTAAACAAAACGGTCTTTACTCTGACAAGTGATTAGCCAGGGCTAGTTTCTAATTGAATTTGAAATAAATAAAGAAAAGTTTGACTGATTTTGAATACAAGTGACGCAATATGAAATGGCATATATGATGGGAAGACAAGAAGGATAGTATACACGGATGTTATGATAGGGATAAAATACATTAGTTGTTTTAGCAACAATGCAAATTATGTTACGCTTAATGTAAGACAGAAGTATAATGTTTTTGCGACCACGGGTCAAAATAGAACTGTATTGAATATTATATCCCGTTTGGATGAACACCAATTTTCCGGTATAGTATTTTATTTAATACAAAAAAAAATTGCTTGAACGGTGTGATTCTTGCTAAAGTTTGGCCGCAGTCCATTTTAGTAACGAATAAATTATCATGGCGGCTCTACAACTAGTGCTATCTCTTTTCTGACAAAAACGTAGCGTGACTATCAAGAAACCGCTGACGGGAAGCACAACCAGCCCGGGACTTCCCGTGTACTTAGGAAGGGTAATACCGCTTTGAAATCAACAGTTTTACCAGGTTAAGACGCATGTAGAACCTTGTAAACATCTGACGGACTCCCTTGAAAGCTATTAGTTCCGGCATTTCTGGGGCTTAGTGTGTGATCTAACTGATTTTGTCACCAACTTTAAGCTAAGACATCATTCGTTACTTACTACAAAATGTAGAACAAAATAATAGAAAACAAGATCACGGGTAATTGAAATAATAAAATTAAATCAATTGAAACACTCATTGATTGCTTACACATTTACAACAAATTTTGAAAAGACCAAATTACTTAAAACATAAAATTTCATGTTTTAGGTAGTTTGGTCTTTTCAAAATTTTTTGTAAATATGTAAGCAATCAATGAGTGTTTAAATTGATTTAATTTTATTATTCCAATTACCCGTGATCCTGTTTTCTATTATAACATATATCTGGAATTGAACTTTGAAGATGTAGAACAAAATATTTTGTTCAAAGGACAAAATCAAAAGAAAGATTTTAATTGTTTTGTATTCATTTGTATTATATAAATTTAAATTTTCATAGTTTTCCAGTTTATTTTGTTTATAGAACGTTTCCTAACTTTGTCGAAAGGGACTTGTTTAATATTATAAATTAAATCTGCCATTATTTACTAGAATAAACTTAAAAAAACACAGTACGAATACAACTTAACTAACTGGAATCACCATGACAGTTTTGCGATGAGTGCTCTGTTCTGATCGGTCGATGCGGATGTGGCGGCATTTGAAAACTATTTGTCATGGATGTAACGGGTTTTGAAATAAAGTGCTGTTTTTACCTTTCAATATCTTTTGATCAAGCGCATTTCGAAAGCAAATAAAGATTTAGGAACATGTAGTTCAAGTGTGACGAGACCATAGACAAAAAATCTCCTTTTTAAAGAAAAGTGGATCTGGCGGTGTTTGAAATTAGACGACACAAATATGATAAGACAGTACGGAACCCTTTGTGTGCGAGTCCAACTCGCACTGGGCGAGTTTATTTTGTATAGCGTTTCATTTCGAAAGTTTAATAAGCGCCGCTAGATTTAGCTGTCCGATAAAATTGAATATACCCGTTCTCCCACCACGCGTATATCTTTTCTTCCACCATGATTATATTGAAGTCAATGTTGAACTTTGTGCAACCTTCCCCTAAACAAACACAGCAACAGATTATGTACACAGTACACTAATATACATACATATTGCATATTATGTGAAACTGTTATTAAATATACAGGTGATCCTTAAAATAATATACTATATTGAAGATAAAATTTGTACACAAAGTTACGTAACAAGGATATTTTTCACATTTATTTTAAATGAAAGTCAAATCTATCAGTTCGAAAAAAATATTTAAATCGAAGATCTTGTAGTATATTATAGACGTTCAATAACTTATCTGTATTACAAAAATCAGTACAGAATACGTATAAGGAAAGAGCGTCACAAGAGAAACTTGAAAAATTCTGTTTTTGTTTAATAAACAAATTCTATAAAATAAAACGATCGTTGAGTTAATTAAATTTAAATAATATTGTTTTTGTTATTTAATCATGCGATTATGAAAAATCTAGACTTTGTAACTATGGAAACTACTCAAGCTTGTGATCACTGGATTTTTTTAAAAATTTGTTCATATTTAAAGCTACTTAAATCAAACATTATTTCAGTAATTCATCTTTAAAGTTCAATTCCAGATATATGTTATAATAGAAAACAGTATCACGGGTAATTGGAATAATGAAAATAAATCAATTTAAACACTCATTGATTGCAACGTTTCGTCTTTTTTGTAATGCCAAATTGTATATTATATCATAGTTTAACTATCGTTTAAGCATATTGAGGTTAGTCACACCATTGTTTCTTTTTAGTAAATTATTTAATCCATAATGCTTAACATTTTTATGATATGAATGTTAATTTTTGTAAAATGTTTTTAGAGGTTGAAAAAGTCTTAATTAAAGAAAAGACGAAACGTTGCAATCAATGAGTGTTTAAATTGATTTATTTTCATTATTCCAATTACCCGTGATACTGTTTTCTATTGTTTCAGTAATATTAAGAAATTAATGGGAATTAAGGACAAAAAGCTTGTGTAATAATTTTACAATGTATTGCCAACGTTTCGTTAACTTCATCAGGGCTCTAAAAACAGAATTCATACAGAGATGCAATTTTTTCTACATTTAAAATAAATTGGCGGGTTAATTTGTATCTACAGATATTTATTTGACCATCTCGGGAACCGAACCAGACGCAATAATTATAGGCCATGTTGATAATTTTTGCTTAACTACAGCTTGTTGACATTTTAATGAAAACACGATATAAACTTCAAACACATCTTCTAAATAAATGTAATCACAAAATAAAGACTACAAGTTACAACAATATGTGTAACGAGACTGAGTTTTACTAATTGTAAGATTAATGCGTAATAAATTAAGTTTGATAATTATAATTTTATTGTGTTTTAACTAAGTTTATAGTCATATCTATTATATTTTTATGTATAAGAAATTGTATATCTGTATGAATTCTGTTTTTAGAGCCCTGATGAAGTTAACCAATTTAACGAAACGTTGATAATAAATTGTAAAATTATTACTCAATTTTTTTGTCCATAATTCCCATTAATTTCTTAATATTACCACCACTCGAAGAACAACAAAGATACATCAATATGAATTATTTCAGTATTTTATTTAGATAACGCAAGATAAAGATGATATTTATCTATCATCGCCCTCATTAAACTAAAAGAATTATTTTTAACAAACTGTGTCACATCCATTTTTTCAACAAAAAAAAAGGTGTGTCGGTATACGGACACACGACGAAAGCTATGCTCGGTACGCATTTTATATAGATGTTTAAAATTTAATTATACACAAAAAAACTTCAAAATTATTAAATTTAACTTTTTAATGAAATATAAAAAAATTAATCCGCATTAAGTAATACATTTTTATTTCTTTATATTTATTAAATAAGAAATATATACCTAATAAAACAAAATTAAAAATATTTTTTTTATTATCTATTAAATAAGAAATTTAAAACACGTGACGCTCGTTCGCTCATTTTTTCGTACTTGTTGTCTAGCTCGAGGCCTGCGTTTAGAAGCATAGTTTCAAAAAAGACCATCTTTCGTTGGAAACATATTTATATTCCTGTATTAAAATTCTAATAATAAGAACGCCCTTCAATACAAACTGACAAAGGCACTGATGAATTCAAAAACACGGATTAAGTTCACCGCTTAAATAACACGACTGCTGACACCGTTAAACAGGGTTGTGGTTTAAACTGATATCAATCATCAACCCTGTCTTCAACACGTGTTCATTTCCTAAAAGGCTTCGGTTTATTTAAAATAACGCGGGATGACACAGGAAATAGGGTAACTTTATACTTTCTACACAACTCGATGAAGCGTTAAAACTATACTGATACAGTAAAACGATAATACAGTAAGACCCTGCTTAACGCGGGAGATACGTTCCAATAAGTTCCTGCGCTATACGAAACAACGCTCAACGAGGTCATCTTAATACGTAGATAATAGACATAAGTGAAACAGAATCGAGAATATGAAAATTTGTTAGTTTCATTTTTGTTTAATTTTAACATATATTGTTAAATACTTTTTTATCACATTAATTATAGATGTATTTATTGCTAATACCAATTTTTGTACATAAAACATTCATGAAAATCAAATAAAAGTTCGAGTAAGAAGTTATGTTTGTGATGAGAAAGATTCCGCATTTGACAGATATTTTGTTTTTTGTGAAGCAGTCATCTAATGTCGTTTGCCTTTTTCTGTTTCGTTCAGCAAGTTGTTGTCGATAGCAAAATATTGTATCAATGACGCTTCGTCTTGCCTTTGAACTTCTATCAACATTTGAATCAAGTATATGGTACTCAAGGTTAGTAAACTACTATAGGTTGTTGAAAGTGTGACATTGCGAGACGGGAGAGAGAAGGCGGGGATAGTAGACCTTGGGACTTTTTTCTGAACTGTCAAACGTTCATTATAATAGAAAAATCAAGCCAAGGGTTTCGAATGCCATAAGCAATCGATTCAAGCAATCACAGACGTAACCACTTTTATAGCCTTTTACGCCCAACCTATAGTATACTAATTTATATTAGAAAAAAGATTAACATGTTCACCAAAGTTGGTGACAATAGTAATCATTTCCTTCGGAATCCAGATATGTTGACCGTTTGCAATCACAAATCTACGCTATATGCTAAAAGCCCAAATGTAATGCCAGTTAAATTATACAATCATTTACCGGCCAATGTAAAAGCATGTAGTAGGTACTTTGCCTCGTTTTAAACGAGCCGTCAAGAGTCTTTTATTAGAGTATTCTTTTTACTCTATTCATGAATACTTGTGTTCTGACCTTTAATCATAAATACTGTCGTATTGTTTTTTCCACTGTTGTAATTTTTAATTTTTAATTTTGACTTACTCCACACATTTTTGTCCAAGGAACAAATAAATTATTATTATTATTATTATTATTATTATAACCCTGCATGACACTTACATTTCAAAGTAAATTCGTTACTAATCTAGTGAATTTTTATAAATTTAATTATGACAGATACAGATTAACATACATAATGAGATTCATTATGTATTATGCAACTTCGCTGACACAGCGGATAACCTTTAGACGCCATTTAAGAAATTTGGCAGGTTCTGGACCTTTCCAATATGAGCACGGATTTAACATGCTTTTCCTGCTTAATAAGTTAATTTAAATATTATTATAATAATAATTGCTCATTTCATGGTTTGAGACGCGGTTATATGTAGTTTCAACTTGCTCCACATAGTATCCCTAGTATGACGGTGAAAACCCGAAGTTTTGAGTGCTTGTGGATGCAATTTTTTTAAGGAGTATTTCCTTCTACATAATAATAACGTTTTAAACGTCCGTTTCTCGACTCTATGTCATAACAGTCGCCATTCGCACCATTACTATTTTCCATTTTACCACTACCCGTTATTTTCTACATTTTTAAAACTTCAACTTGAGTAATAGCAATGGGCGAATGAAGGAATTATAGGAAATTTGGATAAGGTACGTAATTTTGAACTAGAAGTTTGATGAGTAATCGGTCATGGTCTCGAATAAGGAACAATCTCCCTATTTATCTGGAATTAATTGACGGAAACCATGGAAAATCTCAATAAAATAGTTTGTACAGGAATTGCCGTTTCTCGGCGAGAGGCAGTAGGAAAAAGTCCCAGCCATATCTGCCTCCGCCGGGATTCGAATTCGGTACCTCTTGAATGCAAGTCTAGTGCTTTTCAAAATTTGCTTAGAAACTAGTATTTTCAAAAAACTTGCAAGTCCGATACTGTCACGCCAATTTTATTAAAATAATAGGAACATCTTTTAATTGATACTAAAAGGTCAAGTTTTGAAATTTTGAAACAATTCTGATATTGTGCTCCAAAACATTTTTCAGTGTCTAAAAATCACCCTTAAAATGGTGATTTTTAGACACTGAAATGGTAATGGATACCAATAAGTGGACCAAATTTCGTTTAAATCAATTAAGTCTGTCGAGAGTTATCATGCTAACACACACACCCGTCCTAGATCCCGTCAACCGACCGACGAAAACAGTGTATGTGCCAAATATGGAAAATTCACTAAAAAGGCATTTTTAGTTCTGTAATCGTTTAAAATCAGGTCGACGACGTAAAAAAGAACAGCCGCACAAAATATAGAGTACGTTGACATATGTGTGGGCACAACGGAACAAGCCAGACAGACAGACATGCATACGTACAGAACTTTTCCCCTCGCCACGTCCCTTCACCCTCTGTGTTCCGGACTCTAGTATATAGGAGTTATTGCATAACTCAGTTATGAGATATGAATGCGGTACATATAACTACCTACATAATATGTAGCCAGGGTTGGACAATGCTAGAAAATATTATATCCAGTTGTTTGCGTTCATGTTGTCTTAAATGCCAGGCTCGGTTTCATTTTGCTATATCAGGCAACTTCGTTCAGTTTGATGATTAGCGAAAAGTGGGTCGAAAAAAGTGAATTGGTTTTTGATACGACTTTTAGCTTTAAACCTAAATTTAAGAATGGCATATGTTTTCAAATAAATGGACACGTCCCTTTTTTTGAAAACAAATGCCATTCTTAAATTTATAATAAAATAATATAATATAATATTTATTAATCCATCAACATTTACAGTAAATAGTAGGTAAACATACAAAAAGAAAAAAATCACTTAATAAAATATTAACAAAATACAGTGACAGTTATAGATTTAAGGTTAACAAAATCGTTTTGTGAATACTGTTTTCTATGTTCAATAATAGTACGACTAATAGACCGAGTTGTGTAGAGTAGTGGTGAGAGCACTAGACTCGCATTAGGGAGGTACTAGATTCGAATCCCGGCGGGGGCAAATGGGGCTGGGACTTTTTCCTATTGCTTCTCGCCGAGAAACGGTAGCTCCTGCACCCATCTTTCATGGTTTCTTAATAGATTCCAGATAAATATCGAGATGGATCCTTATCTCTTATGCTCTCTCATAGTTGCTTGTCTTATCCTAATTTCATATTATACCTTCATTTGCCCATTGCTGTTAATTAAGAAAGTAAAATAACGGAACGTGTGGTAGATGGTAAAATAGTAATGGTGCGAATGGCGTCTGTAATGACATAAATTCGTATAATATTGTATCGTAAACGTGGTCGAGCCACCCCCTGTCTACCCCACCATGTAGAAATCTGTTGGAGTAATGGACAACACTACATCATTATTACGTTGTTCTACTCTGCCGGTCTAGCGAGTCTCGTTACTGCTTTTTGTTCATTTCAGAGCCGTTAAACTGGTGGAAGTCGGTCAAAATCAACACCATGAAAAGATTCTTAGAACATCAAGAGAATTTGAGGCAAATCTAGAACGGATTCGATCCGAAGACAACAGAATTTGGTTTGGTTCTCGAAAGGATTCGACACGCTATTTGAATTTCTAAGCGAATTCGATTTGCAGGTTGAGATGATTCGAATTGTAGAAGGATAAACATTTTTACGAAAACATTTCCGTGTGGCGGCCGCCATTTTGAATTTGGAATGAAGTCACACTGCTGATTGTATTCTACTTGTCATATACTGTTTCATTTGATATCCATGTGCGGAGTGGGTTGTAAAGAAGAAGATAATCCACCATTTTGTGGTGGCGGTCATATTAGGTCTTTCGTAATATTCAATGTACTGTATTGAATTGTCTTTAGAACGAAACGTGTGTGCAAAATTTCAGCTCAATTGGAAACCAGGAAGTGGGTCAAAATTAACTTGCAAGTTTTGATTACAGACAGACACCGCGAATGATAAGACTAAATATGAAAGCTTGTAAAAGACTTTTGAATGGTAGATATACAAACGTCTAATGTTCACGTTCTAATCTGAGAATTAATGAAAGTACTTACAATTAACTCGCGGCCCAGTCCGGCTTCGCCCGGGCGTAAATGTAATATATACGATATATCGTAAAAGATGAGAATCATTATCATAAAATAGCTGACCGGGCCGGTGAGCTAGTTATCATAATATACTATTTTCTGTACTACGATCTGAGTTTATCTCTCAGGATATTAATAATTGGTCATAGCGTGATATTATATAGCCTTCATCGATAAACGGACTATCCAACACAAAAATAATTTATCAATTCGAACCAGTAGTTCCTGAGATTAGCGCATTCAACCAAACAAATTCTTCAGCTTTATAATATTAGTATAGATAAAAAAAAATTAGCGAGAAAAGTTTGAGGGAGCACTGGTTTAAAGTTTCCCTCTGTTTCTCACACATTAATGAATTTAATAAACGATACATATATCTGAACAACTGCAACATTTCCACTCAGTCAACAATAAACTGTTGATTGTTATTACGTAACAGATTACGTACGCTGTCCGAAGTCAGTTTCTAAGTTTCAAATCGAACTTCGAAGGTACAGTCCAAACTGTAAGTTAAAAAGGAGGCCATCAATCCATCATCGCACGTAGCCTATTTAAAATGGGTCTAATCGAACAATTTTAAAGGGTTGAAGATTGTTTTGGGGCCCAAAAACAACGAAAAAATTCTCAGAATCATTTCAAAATTGAAATGTATCCCTTTAGTATCAATTAAAATGTGTTCTTAAAATTTTAATAAGATCGCCTTGATAGGGCCGGACTTACAACATTTTATGAAAACACTTGCGGATAGAGAACTATACTTACTGTACATAATTTTTTGCAAATTATATGAATATTATAATTTACAAGGTGACAGCAATACTGTGAGACATTCAAATCAAAATTAATCGTTGTCTAATCGGGCCATTTTAAGAGGTCCCAGTGAACACAATGACGTCAAACTGCCGTCAGAAAGACATCACGCTAGATCATAGCTTATATAAGATTAAGATCACAAGTGTGTCATAAAATAGTAATTATTTCCCACTTTTTTATGTCAGCCTCTGATGTAATAATATGACATAAATGTGACACAAATATGATATCTATTTAACATCATCCTGACCACGTGTTCAGGTGTCGAAAATTTGTTTGAGCCCCCAAAACACCGGAAATATCTCGAAATTGATTCAAAATTGAAATTTAATCTTCTAGTATCAATTAAAAGATGTTCCTAAAACTCGATAGAACCGGATTTATACATTTTATGAAAACCTTTGCGAATGGAGAATTATACTTACTGAGGGCTGTAGCAAATAATGAACTGATAAAACAGAGTCGAAATATTGAAATTAAGAGAAAATATTATTTTTAGAGGTGCATTAAGGAGACAAATGTTTTATTTTGTCGAAAAGCAAACATAAATTCACATAGTAATCACACTGCTTGTATTAGCAAATATACTATATTGTCGGCAGGGTTTTTTTTCTATAAAACATGTACGCATTCTGTTTTTAGTAGCCATATATTAACAAGGGTTGCGTTGGCGATACCCCAAGCGTTCGACTATATTATTATCATAGTATCATTAAACCTTTTTAAATATTTCATTTTAACATAAACTTAACGAGCAATGACTAATATTGTGAATATAAACACAAAGATGACATTTGAAGGTACATTTGCACACCGTGTTATTTGACTAGGTATTAAGCACACGCAGTACTCTACTTCGATACAGAACTGCACTGTGTCTAAATTAAAATCGAAATGCAAGTTTGAATTAGTCACTATAGCTAAACGGTAGAGATTAGAGGTGCAAATCGTGCGTGAAATTTTCCGTGACACTGAGTGTCACAATGTGACACGCCGTGAGTGTGACTGTTTAAAAAAAATCGTGAGTGAGTGTGATTAAAAAAAATATACAAATACGTGAGCGAGCGTGAGTGGAAAAAAAACTTTTCGTGAGCGTGAGTTGGCGTGAGTGAAAAGTTAATCACATAAAAATTATTCTTGTATGCGGACTGTTAAACCTGGTCGGGACTAACGTTAACAAGTATCAGGTGCAGTCATGATTTTTCTTATTTAAAGTATGTACATAATACATATATACTATTTAGTTTTTTTTGTTTATTGTATTTGTGATGTGTAAACAAAATATTACATAAAATCACAAAAATTCGTTCTTTAGTATTTTATAGTTGACAAACACATAACCTGATCCTATTTCCATAGGCCATTTTATTGTATCATGTTATGGTAAATGTTATAATATGAATTATAAAGTTACGTGAGTTTCGTGAGTGTGATTGAACGTGAGTGAGTGGGCGTGAGACTCGAAATATAATTATTATCGTGCGTAAACGTGAGTGAGTGTTGAAACCTAGTCGTGAGTGTGATTATAAAAAATAGTAGCAGTGCGTGAGCGGGCGTGAGTTGAAAATGATTTTCGTGAGCGTGAGTGATCGTGAACAAAATACTACTCACGATTGCACCTCTAGTAGAGATCACCGAGTTCGTGAGACAGACAGTCCACTAAAAAGCCTTGTTTACGGGAATACAAATACATTTTGAATTTTCATTTTGACACCGAGAAATGGTATTACCGTGTTCATTTTAACATTATGATCATTACCATTTCTATTTATTGTTTCCATAACAATATTTTTTTGTAATTCACACTTCAGTTCTAAAATGTGGCTCAAAGTCTTGTAATTAGTGTTATTGCCATATGACACATGCAGTATTGGCGTCGGTCGAATGGCGAGACGAAAATTTCTCGACGTTTCACATCATTCTAACCGACTTGGCACCATATGCGGGCAATAACTTTCGAAGGAGTTGATTGATTTTAACGAATTTTGGCCCACATTTTAGAATCCATTATCGCACGAAATCTACTTAAAATGAGTCCATTCGGACCATTTAAAGGGATGTATTTATTTATTTTGGGCCGAAAAAAAACGAAAAAATGCTCGGAATTGATTCAAATTTGAAAATTAACCTTTAAGTATCAATGAAAAGGTGCTCTCAAAATTTTAATTAAATCACATCGATAGTGTGGTTCAATGATAGCGTGCTGACTTCTTGACCGGACTGTCGTGGGTTCGAATCCAGGCTCATGGATGTTTTGTGATGTCGTTTAGTTTTAAGTGATTGTGTTGTTTGATGTAATTAAGACGCTAATAACCTAAGTTGTCGAGTGTCTACAGTCTGCAATTAAAAAAAAAAACGGACTTATAAATTGTCTGAAGACTCTTGCGTATAAAGAATAATTTATACTTATTGAATTTTGTGCAGGTGTTGAATTGATAAAACAGAAACGAAATATTGAAATAAAAAAATATATTTTACGGGGTGTATTAAGGGGTTAAATTTTCAAAAACAAACATAAATTCACTTAATAAAGTCACATTGCTTGTACAGTAAAACCTCGATAAGTTAAAATCCAAGAGAAACGTTACCGAGTTACCGAGTGTTGAAGTTAGAAAGGTTGTCAGAGTAAAATTTTTAACTTACCGAGGTTTGCGGATTTTATAGAGGATGTATTTAGTTCGATAGAGGTTATATAAATTTCTTATTTATTCATTTAGAATCAATTATTTATTTATTTAAACAATGAATGCTTTAAACAAAGAAATCAGTAAAGCGATTTAGTGGAAGACTAAAGTGAAAATCAACTAAGTTCTTGGCAAAACCTTTTGTTTGGAGGGCGATGTTCAGAATATTTGTTTAAGTTACATACGTTTTGTGATTTAAGTAATGGAGGTTTCATGCTTTCAGTGGAAGGGAACTCAAAAAATGTTTAGCTTACGGAGGTTTTTAACTTATCGAGGTTCTACTGTATTATCAGATATTGTCGGCAGGGTGTTGGCATTGCGACCCGAGTTTTTTTTTCGATTGGTCGAAGAAATTGTTTTTGTGTTATAGTTACATCCAATTTTGTATCCTCAATAAAGATTGTTTACGACTAGCTTCCTTACTGCTGGGGTCACATATAATATTCCTACATGGTTGAGAGAGCGGAGAGAGAGTTTTTCTCCATCCAGATGTGAATATAATCAGACGCCATAGAACATGCAGTCATAGTGGAGTGTCGGTCGACCGCAGGAGAGCGTCGCGACGGCACGGTAATGACGCCACCCCCGGCACTCGACTTCAACATGTTTAGAGTGTCTCGCTGCTAGAAATTGCGTTCAAATAGAAAATGACGAACGCGGGTTTACAAAGTGATGCGATAGAAGAAAGCGAACGACGATAATCCATTCTTTTTTTAATTTAATTTTTAGTTTGCGATAAAATAATTAGCCTGAGAGCGCTTTCAATAGTGATAGACAATAGTCCAAGGCGAAGTCGAGGGCATCATATGTCGCGCAGTGCAGGACTTTCAGCTTTCTGCTCGTGTGGTGTATACTATTTTTCTTCATACCATGCCGAAAGTATGCACTTTCACCAATATATAAAAAGACTAATTACTTTCAAGTAAGCAGTGTTGAGGTTATACGTAATGACACATGGATCTAATAATGTCCATGTAATAACAGCAGATGGTTACTTACTGGTGAACATGTGATGACAAACGCCTGTCTCACGTATCAGTGCGCATGACAAAAGTGTTTAAACCCGCCTATAGGACCATATAAGTGTAATATTGCAACTGTGACTACAACAATTCATAAATGTTATACTTTCGGCTTTAAAATCGAATCACAAAGTACGTACTTTCGGCATAGTATGAAGAAAAATTCTTTACTGAAGTAAAATTTTTGTTAACAGATAAAAGCACCTGCAAATTCTACAAAAAAAAAATTTAATTATTTCTCGAAGATCGTTTCAGGCATATAAAACATATATATGTTTTATCTTCCTAAGGATGAACTTATTTTCCGAAACGATCGTCGAGAAATAATTTAATATAATTTTTTTGTAATTTTAAAGTGATTTTATTTCTGTTATTATTAATCATGTTCTACCAAGTGCTGAGTGAAAAATCAATGGAAATTATATTTCCAAAAATGGATGTCAAACTGTTCAAGAGGTTATAAAACGTCGAGAAAGTTTGGTCCGATCCCTAGATTCCGCATCTGATTAACGGCAATAGCGTATCTGCCATATGGCAAACACACTTAATAAAATACGGTCTAAATATTTTACAAACCTCTATGTCGTAATTTTGTTAAAATCATACAAAGTTAAAATATTTTCTTTATTCGTGTTGATAGTCAAAAAAAAAACCGGGTCGCAGTGCCAAAACCCTGCCGACAATATAGTGTATTTGCTGATATAGGCAGTGTGGCTTTATTATGCGAACTTAAGTTGGTTTTTGGGTAAAAAAAAATTTTACTCCTTAATACAGCCCTTAAAATAACATTTTTTTTCTTAATTGCAATATTATTATCAATCGAACTTCTATACCAAATTATATGCAACTTTCAGTAAATAATTCACTATCTGCAATCTAGTGTTCTCATAAAATTTGTAAGTCCGGTCCTGTCGGGCCGATTTTATTAAAATTTTAGGGACACTTTTTAATTACTACCGAAGGGTCAAATTTCAATTTTGAAACGATTCGGAGAATTTTTTCGGTATTTTGGGCCCCAAAAACATTTTTCAACCCCTAAAAACAACCCTTAAAATGGCCCGATTAGGCCCATTTTAAATAGGCTTCGTGCGGTGATGGATTCCAACATGTGTGCCAAATTTCGTTAAAATAAATTAACTTCTTCGAAAGTTATAGCCCGCACACATATATACCTATATATATATATATATATATATATATATATATATATATATATATATATATATATATATATATATACATATATATATAAACATTTTTAAAAATGGTGGCAAAGTGTTTAGGAGGTTATGAAACGTCGAGAAATTTTGGTCCGACCCCTAGGTCCCGCCATCCGACCGACGCCAATAGTGTATGTTGCCATATGGCAAATACACTAATAATTGTATGGGTTATATAAACTAGACAATAGATATAAGAACAATGATGATGCTACATAGGTGTAAAAACACTTCCTGAATAGTCGTCGGAACATACTCATAGAGAACTACGACGGTTCACAGTATTAACAAAAACTTGCAGTCTGAAATAATCGACCTTTGCTCGCTTGCTGGAAAACCGCAGTCCGGCAAAATGTACTTCACGTATGTAAATTGTAGATTCAAATGTTCTCGTTTTCTAGTCACCTAACAATACGTAAAGACGAGCCAAAATTATATAAACCAGCATTTCTTAATCTTTTTTAATTTGAAACATCAGGAGTAATTAGTCCAATCCAAGGTTATTAGATGCAGAGGTGACCTCTTGGTTAGTAGTGAGAAGATAGCGTCATAGAGTGGACTGCCAATTGATAAGGTACAGTCGCCAAATTTCGTCCCCGAACCTAATTTCCTCCCCTATCGGTTTTTCTTTTACATTTATAGAAACTTAGTTTTGATGTTCTGAATCAAAAGTTAGTTACGTCAGTTGACCACTGTAAAAAAAAATCAGGTGAATCACCGCTCCTACAAGAAAATATTCAAAAAACAGAAAAACTGTTCAAGGTGAGTTTTTGATTGAAATATTCTTGGAATCGATTACATATTGATATGCTTGACTTATTGAAACTAAAGTTTTGTCAAAATGTACTTTATTAAGTATGATTTAAGATGATAGGGAAAATATTAGTTTATATCATATGTTTTTTCTACGGATGTTTGTAAAAACCAATAGCAAATTCCTAATAACGTCCCCCTACGAGGAGCTAATATCGTCCCCGGGACAATATTTAGGTCACTTCATTTTACTATTAAACGTTGAGACTTTTTTGACATATTAAAACCTGTACTGCAAAAGATTAGATTCAATCCTAATAAAATATTTAATACCGATGAGGCTGAAATCAGCACTGTTCAACATAAAGTCAGAAAAATCTTGACTGTGAAAAGCAAAAGAGAACTTCACAAATGATCATCTGCTGAAAGGAGAAAATTGGTAACTACTGTTACTTGTTTGTCAGCTACTGGTCAGTTTATTCCTCCATTGATGGTGTTTCCAAGATAAAACATGAAAGCTGAACTACTCGATGGAGCAACTCCAGACACCATCGATAGATGCCATCCATCTGATTTGATTTAACCTGAGATATTTCGTGTAAATAGTAAAACCAACTAAAGAAGACTCTGTTTTGCTGGTATTAGATCGTAATTACAGCCATATAGAAATTTAGACGTATTCAATGATGTATCTGTAATCTAGCCCTGATCATATGCATCAAATTTTTCCATAAGGATTACGTTGAAAACCCAGGACTCAAATTTATCTGTAAACTTGTCTGTAAAATTGACAAAGGCCTGATTAGACATTATAATATGATTACTAAGTACTAATTTTATATAATTATATTATGAATACAATTTAAGTTCACGTAATGATTATTGTGATCTCGGGGACGAAATTAGGCGCTCAAAAATATATTTTAAGAAATTACACTTTTTTGGTTAAAGCTATATTTTTCAATTTGTGACAAAGTTAACGGGTTAATGATTATTAAGAATAAATGACTATTGTACCTAACGTCTCATGTTGTATTTCTTATTTTACCTCTAATATTTTTTTTTCTACGACGTTATTACAAAATGGGGACGATATATGGCGACTGTACCTTATTGTGTGGTTGACAAAAATATTGAACGGCTTTCAGCTGACGTAATTCATTAACGAGGTAACCTGTGCATCTAATGACATTGAGTCCAACCATCATAGTAACATTTTCATGAGACGTCAGGGACGATTAGTCCAACGCAAGGTTATTAGATACACATGTGACCTCGTTCCGTCGTTTAGTAGTGGGTGGATGGCGTCATCCAGTGGACTGTCAACTGAGAATGCGTGGTTGATAAAAATATTGAATGGTCCTCAGGTGACGTAGTTCATTAACAATGTATCTAATTACTTTGAATCCAACTGACGTATTGTTGCTACCATGGTTCCAGCTCAAAAAGAAGACTCAAATTAAAATGCAATCAAAAATTAGAACCGCAAATTTTTTACACATAAAAACCCGCGAGTGCTTCATACGCACCAGATTTTTTGTAAGCGTCATCGAAAGATTTATTTGTAAATAGCTAATCTGTAATAATCTTTATAAGTAATTTATGGAATTTGTTTTCAGACAGTAACAAACTTTCAGATCAGATAAAAGCTTTCCAACGAAAGAGTCGTTATTTATACTTTATACAATTCCATTAGTTCTTGCGAAAACCAACACAATAATAATTATGCGCATATGTTACAATCTTTGATCATGTGTAATACGAAACTTTAGAGTATATATAGTTTATTCACAGAGAACTAGACTCATATTCGGGTGGCACCGGGTTCGAATCCCGGCGGGGACAGTTGCGCGTCTATAACTTTTTTCTACTGCCTTTCGCCGAGAAACGATAATTCCTGTGCCCACCATCTTGTTGAGGTTTTCCATGGCACGATTACCTGTCAAAACTATAGTGTTCTCATAGTTGCCTACACCTCGCTCTAAATTCCTATAATTTCTTCATTCGCCCGTTGCTATTAATTAACTTGAAGTTTAAAAACTTAGATAAATAACTGGAGGTGGAAAAATAGTAATGGTGCGAATGGCGTCTGTTATGACACAATGTCAAGAAACGGACGTTAAACGTATTATTATTATTATATAGTTTATAAGTTTTTAAAGTGTGAGCTGTAGTCCCATAAAACACTGGAGCTTTAGTTAGGGGGGCACGATGTGATTATATTTATGCGAAGATTATATGGAATTACATTACACATTTTTGACATTACGAATGACAAAATTCGCTTATTTTAAGGTAAATTTTACATATTTTTTTGAATATCTAGGGGAAGTTCCTAATTTTCTTGCGTAGTCAGTAAAGCTTAGTTTAGGGCCTCAGGTTAGAATAGGTAAATATGTTTTTCGAAACTGCTCGCGCTGTATTTATTATGTCCTTTTCGAGTTTTACATTAAATGTAAAGCAAACTAAACCAAACAAAAAAAACCTTAGTTGGCGAGCGTCTACATTCTCTTTAATACATCCCGAATGAAATTCTATGTCTTCGGTGTTCTAAGATTTTTCAATGTTTCTCGGTTACTGCTTATTAATATATAATATTATTTTCTGAAACTCAAATAACTTCGCAATAAGATGTGTACCGATTGTAGAAAATGCAGCTTCTGTATTATTTAAATTTCCACTTTAAATCGGAATACATAAATTTTTCTCGTGTCATATGCAACTACATTATTTGTAATGTCGCATATTTCATGTTAAACAAGATAAGGTATGCGTCGGTGCAGATCTTTACAATGAATTTAGCTGTCACTCTTTTAAAAGGTTACTAGAATACTAGAAAGTTGGGCGTAAGAGGCTATAAACATGGTCACCTCTGTGATTGGTTGAGTCGATTGCCTACGTCACCGATGCCTATGGCTTAAGATTTTTCAATTTTTGTTATTCGAACTGTTTGGAATATTAACCTCCTTCAAAAAAATCACTAAAAAGATGAAAATAATGAGATTTTGAGGTCGGAGTTAATTTCATTACAAAAACTTTTAATTACATATCTACTTTTATTAAATAGGCGCCGACCTCAGAATTTCATTATTTTCATCTTTTTAGTGATTTTTTTGCAGGAGGTTAATATTTTTTTTATTTTTTTATTTTTTACCTTTTAGTGGTGGATTTGATTTCGCACATTTTTGAAGATTTCCCTCGATTTCTCCAGGGTTCCATCGTCAGAGCCTGACCTGATGACCATGGGACCACCTGGGATGTATACCCTTTTAAACAAAAAGATAATTTTCCAAATCGGTTCAGGCGTCTTCGAGTAATCGGGGAACATACATAAAAAAAAGATTCCTTTTTTTTGAAGTCGGTTAAAAAGACTCCACAAGCTTACTTCCCCCGCCCTCTCCCGCGTATCGTCTTGTCACACCTTCAACAATGCTAACCCCCAACCTTAGTTTCTTTTTTTAATAATAATAATAATAATTTATTCCAGGTTGACTTTACACAGGTATGAAGTCGTCATATACAAATACTTACATTACAAAAATAGTACAGCAAAATATAAATACAATAAAATTGTCAACTAAATTACATTAAAAGAATTACAATAGAAATGTTACACGTTAAAATATATACTATCAAAAATAGTGTTATTTAAAATTGATTATCAATATTAAAAACCATGTGCCACACCAGTATACATACATTTTACAATTAAGTATTTTTTTAATTTTCTTTTAAAGATATTTAAATTGTCTATTCTTTTAAATACCTATGCTATAAACATTTTTTCACGGATTAGTAAAACGTAGTCAAGATTACTAGAATAATCGAAGGTTGGGCGTAAACATGGTCACATCTGTGATTGGTTAAGCCGATTGCTCACGTCACCGATGCCCATGGATTTGTTTTTCAATTATTGTTATTCCAACTGTTTGGAAGAAGACTCCACAAGCCTATTTCCCCCGCCTTCTCCCGCGTGTCGCCTAGACATACCTTTAACAATGCTAATGCCCAATCTTAGTTTCTAGTAATTTTGACTCTTTTATATATCTTTTCAATTGTATTTTTTTACGGAATAAACAATTTCACATCGCTCTTGCAATAAGTTGACGTTAAAATTGTTGAAAGTGTGACTAGGCGAGCCGAGAGAGAGGTAGTAGGCCCTGAAATCTTTTTCCCAACTGTCAAACGTTCATTGTAATTGAAAAATCAAGCCAAGAGTTTTGATTCAACCGATCACAAACGTGGCCACTTTTATAGCCTCTTACGCCCAACCTATTAAAGTACTTACTTTCGACCGGGTATAAAGAAAAGTATTTTTTCCCGAGTCTCACGTTTTTAGCATAAACAATTTCAGAAATACAGCATATTCTTTATGAATATTAGTAGACATTTTTCATACGCTATAGCTACGTACCAGCTGAATTAATTGAGAATAATAGCTTTTATCTGCTATAATTGTTAAGAAACATTCATTGTTGTAGCACTATATTAGAAAAACGTATTATTCCAACACGTCAGCGTCGGGATTTAAACCCGAATATTTCCACTATCGCGGCGGAATGAGTCATTCAATTACTCTACGATGCACACAATTCAACATTTTTAATCCTTCATAATATAGCGATTTACAACACTCAAATTCACTACATGCGAGAGCCAATTATTTTTTAGCAATAGCTAGACATTAACTCTCACAGTAGCGAGGGCTCTTGAATGAATCAAAGATGAACTTTCCATTATTAATACGGTCCTAAGTCACAGAACTTCTTTATGAATGTTCCCCCTTCATCCCTTAAGTCCAAGCCGTGTGTAAAATGTTTTTTTTGAAACGGTGTATCTAAATTCTAGAGCGCAGCATGAGAGATCGCCTCTTAAATATCTGGGAGTAACGCATACAATACAGTCAAAGCCCTCTAAGTGCACAGCTCGGAACCGAGGCCCATCCTTTAAGTGCACACTTCCCCTACGATCTTTTTCATCCCCACTCTTCTAACTCCTATAGCTATCTTTATTCAATCAGATGCTCTCTCTCTCTGCGCGAAACATTGCGCAGAATTTAAAAATGAGTTCAAACTCAAACTGTGTTTACAATCATATGACATGTGTTGACATAAGCGCGCTTACGGTCGCACGTGATTGGTCGCAGATTATTCGAAGTGGGGGCTGGGGAACGTGCACTTAGAGGGCGAGTTCGTGTGAAGTAAGAGAGCGTGTGCATTTAGAGAGCGTGCACTTAGAGGGCTTTGACTGTATCCGAACAGAGTAAGATAACTTCGAGAAATAAGAAACATTACTCAACATTATTATATTCGCTAAGAGAGCAATAAATATATTTATATTTCATTAATTTGTGCCGCTATGCAGACTATAAGTTATATAACTCGCGATACAAAATTATTTATGCAACATTTAAGTTCCGTTATATGCGTTATACTCTCTTAACATTACTACCTCAGCGTCGTTCGACACTAGCGTCGCTTGTGGGAATTGAACTATGGGTAATGTTTTCAGAACCGTTATATCGTATAAACCAGATTTTCCCGAAAATTTTTGACCGTGGCCCGGAACGAGGTTTTAAAATTTTTCGCGACTCATATGAAAAAACTATTTATAAAACAAATTTTATTTTTTAATAGAAATCAAGTTATTTGTTTGCTTATTTCATTCGCACAAACATTTACAATTTTTGTCGCCACCTGGCAAAATTTTTCTACGACCCGGTAAAGGGGTCGCGACCGTCACTTTGGGGAACGTTGGTATAAACCATTCTGAAAAAGTCAGAAGATCAAATAAATGACCGAAACATCGCTAAATTAATAATCGGTTTAATGATTTACATCAATTGTCCACTTTCCTGCTAATTTAATTAACAAATATGATATTTACTACCCGTTTCCATGGTTACAAAATATGGTGTCGCGTGTAAAAATTAATCAAAGCCTGCTTGTCAGCTACCTTCCTAATTTATTTTTGACAAATCTTCAGAAAATATTTCCGAAACTATATAACCTAGAAAAAAATTTTTACAAAACTTTCTTGGAAAAATAAATAGAATATTAAATCGTTATACAAAGTATACCATCATTATACAAAAAAATCAAAACATTATAGCATATATATATGTTTTCTGGGCATGCGTAGATTTTCCTCAAAAACAATAGAGCTCTTCGTATTTGCATATTAAATATCCTCCCAAAACTTGGTTTCAATCTGGTCATCCATTTGACCTGTATCGTGTTAACAGACGTTTTCTAAAAATATGTTTTTTGGATGTAATTTTAATGGAGAAATTTTTATGCTATCCACTTTGTTGTAACTCGCCATCCAGATCGTAATACGGTGGAGTCGTTGTAGCTGCCGGGTTTTATCTCAATCGCGTGCGGTGCTACGGGTAGCGGCTAGTAATATATACGGTTCTAATGATAAATGTTTGGTTTTTTTGGTGTACATCCCTTAGATATTTTTAGGTGACCTGTTGTCTCGCCAGGTCGCCACTGAACAACATCCACGGAGTAACAAGCAGAGCACCAGGAAGCTATACTCATAATTTATAAATGTTATGGCTGGTTACACCGACATCTCTGGATACGAAGGAAGGAAAATAATATTTCGTGTGGTGCACCGCAACAACGGATTCAGGTCGCTGTATCGGGGTCCACGCACACACACGCACAGACACACAACGCAACAGAATGTTTTTCCTCGGTCCAGTCGAAAGCAAACAAAGTGCGAAAATAATGTGGGTCATACTATATAATTAAAAAAAAATAATCGCGTGAACCTTACACAAATGAAACTTCTTTCGAAATTATCTACTACTGCTGAAATGATGACGTTGTTGATATCACGCATGCGCTCACATTAAACGAAATACGAAAAAATATATACATATATGTAAATGTGTATATGTATACAATATATAAGCGCTGTGCTGACATAAATTATATTCTGTTATATGGTACTTTGACAGTTATACAATATTATAAAACCCGCGCAAAACTATTGAATAAGTCAATCTAGCCACATATGTTTTACACATATACATGTGTATATGTATACAATATATAAACACTTTGCATAAATTATTTATCAGCACACACTTTTCTATTATATAGTAGGGGAGATCCGCTATGAAACGGACGGGTTATGAAACGGACAATAACTGCAGTTCATATACTGTGCATGATGGTAAGATCTAAGATTGTCTGTTGGGAACACAGTGTCCATTGCATGTCTCCACCGCATTGACAGCTCAGTTCAGTTGACGACGTAGGTATCATTAGTGAAAGAAGTTTTTCTAAGTGAAAAGTAAATTTTCAACCAAAATAGTGAATCATGGCACAGGTAACCTATTACGAATTGATATTTTATGGTTACATATCTTTTTTGGTAGTAATATGTAGAAGCAATCTGTGTTGGTAGATTTCTTATAAATAATTATTGTTCACATTTTTTCGACATTCTGAAGTAAAATCCACAAATGCATTGAAGTGGACATACATTGATGCATTGAAACGGACGATGATATTCCTCTAAATTATTATCCTAAAAAAGAGAAACCTAAAACTATTAACGAGGAGAATAAGGAAAAAATGAAAAAAAAGGAAACCAAATGCAAGGGAAACAATAAAGGAAACGACAGCAGTCTGCAGGACAGCTGTGTATATTGTCAGGATAAATATAATTCTAGCAACATAGACTGGCTAAAGTGTTACATATGTAAAAACTGGGCGCACGAAAGTTGCGGTCTCAAAGGTGTTCGCAATTTTTATTGTAATAACTGTTGTTAAATTACTCATTTTTGTGTTAATTATAAAATTAATAGTTTTTTATAGCATTGTCCTTTTCAAAACACTGACTGTCCGTTTCAATCCACGGGTTTTTTGAAACGGACAAATGTAATATTTTTTTTATAAATTTTTTTTTTTAATCAAAATTATTTGGAAATTATTAATATGACCACAGCTTTATAGCATAATGATTACCCTTTTATATTCTGTAATTAACATGAAGTTTCAAAATACTCTACAATATATAACGACATTTGAAGTGAGATGTCCGTTTCATAGCGGATCTCCCCTACTTTGACAGTTATACAGTCTTATAAAACCCACGCAAAACAATTGAATAAAACGATCTTGCCTAGGTTATACACGAGTAAATGTGTACAATTTCCTCTTCTTTGCTAGCGCTCAAGGTTACTCTTATACTTCTCCGCTGTTGAATCATTTCTCCTTTAATGTTACAGAAAATTTTAAATTGAAATAAAATTTAAAAAATACTATGATTATCAATAGATATCTCTTTTACTTACTTCTATGTTTTGTACGGGGCAAAGAGAGAAAGATTGCAGATTATAGACGCTCGACATTCCTGTCTAGTGTTTTGTAAAAAAACTTGAAGTATCGCGATAGAGTCGAAAAATCGTGTCTGAGATAAAATCAAACTTTGATTGTACTGTCCTCAATACTTAAAAAAAAGTGGTCTTCTACATCCCAGCTGTATGAGACAGAGACCAAATATAGACGCTTGACAAGCGAAGCTATGAAAATTTATATTTTTTTAAAGCAGACCTTAAATCGATATGATTTAAGCGATAGGGAGTGAGAGAGTTTTACTTCTATCTTGTTGTCTTACGCTCACACGCTCTATTTTAAATAAGGCGTTTTAAAACATTAATTTTTTTACCAATTTTTTTTTCAAAATTTTCTCTTAGAGAAAAACAATCAAGTTTAGTAGATGATTCTTTTTCCTTTGTATTTCTTTAGTTAAATAAAAAAAAATAGTATTAATAACCGACTCATATCGTGAAGAGTATCTCAAATGCTTAAATATTTTAAGAAACGTTAAAACGAGAATATATACGTATACAACTACAAAATTTACTAACAAAATAATGATGTATTATCCCTTCAAAGGGTTTCGTAATCATATTTATTTTAGGAACTCCCCAAACCGTATAAAATAACAAATGAATACAGAGTTATTTTGTTTCATGATGAAATTACACACTACCCGTTATTATCTTAGGTTAATTAAATTTCTAATTTTGCAGTAAATTTTGAAGTTTAATTATTAAAGCTGTTTTCATAAAATCGATTCATATTAAAGTTTTCGATCAATACATAAATAAAAAAAAACCTCGGGTCGTAGTACCAAACCTTGCCGATAATATAATGTATTTGCTAATATAGGCAGTGTGGTTTTATTATTTGAACTTAAGTTCAAATTCCTGCACTGCGCGGCATCATATTGCGCACTTCAGGGCTTTCAACTTTCTGCCCCTGTGGTGTATACTATTTTTCTTTATACCCGGTCGAAATTACGTGCTTTCACCATTATATAAAAAGACTAATAACTTCCAAGTGAGCAATTTTGAGGTTATACGCAATAACAGCTTTTAGTTGCTGGCGGCAGTCTCACGTATCAGTGTGCACGAGAAAACTCTTTCGTCCCGCTGTTACTTTCTTTCGGCCCATTGTTATAGATGGCGTGCGAGTAATTCCAGCTGAGCATAAATGTTAGGCTTCTGCCTTAAAATCGAAGCCGAAAGTACGCACTTTCGACCGAGTATGAAGAAAAGTTGTTTTTTTTCCTTTAAAGTGTTGTTTTTGATGTAACAACAAAACAACGACCGGGCTGAAGGGAGACGCATTGGAGCAGCGGCGTTGCTTTGGTTTAATTACTCGTTACAGAGCATAAAACAGCTTAATTATGTATCTTAATGACTTGCTCACAATCGTATGTACTACGGCCATTTCTATTTTCATAAACAACCTTCGTTTTGTTTCTTCTCGTTCTTAATATTATACGAATAACGAACACTAAGTGTGTCAAACCATTGAGACGTGGGGCTAAATTATTTTATGTACGACTTGTGACGTCAAAACTAACGACCTACTAGTTTTAACAATCACGCGAGTTATACAAGAATTAAATCGAGATACATACTACATTTACAGATAGATAGATAGGTGCAAAAAATGTATGTTTGTGTATGTATGTGTGTGTGTGTGTGTGTTAGCACGATAACTCTCGATAGACTTAATTGATTTAAACGAAATTTGGGCCACACGCTGGAATCCATCATCGTACGAAGCCCATTTTAAATTAGGCCTAATCGGACCATTTTAAAGAGTGTATTTAGGGATTGAAAATTGTTTTGGGGCCAAAAACACCGAAACTATTCTCAGAATTGATTCAAAATTGAAATTTAATCTTTTAGTATCAATTAAAAGGTGTTCCTAAAATTGTAATAAAATCGCCTTGACAGGACCGGACTTATAAACTTTATGAAAACGTTTACAGATAGAGAATTATACGTGCTTACTGAAGGTTGTAGGTAAAATAATTTTGTGCAGATGATGAATTAATAAAACAGAGACGAAATATTGAAATTAAGAAAATATACTATTTTAAGGGGTGTATTAAGGGCTTAAATTTTTTATATTTTTCACAAACAAACAACTTCATATAATAAAGTCACACTGCCTGTATGAGCAAATACACTATATATTGTCAGCAGGGT
Organism: Venustoraphidia nigricollis; assembly: GCA_034508555.1. Lineage (NCBI taxonomy): Eukaryota > Metazoa > Arthropoda > Insecta > Raphidioptera > Raphidiidae > Venustoraphidia > Venustoraphidia nigricollis. The sequence continues at coordinate 2,882,394 of JAVRKA010000030.1, forward strand.
TTGGCATTGCGACCCGAGTTTTTATGGTTCATCATGCCTGATACATAAAAAATTCTCTGAAACACAATATAGCTTTTTTGTAAATAAAGGTATTTATATGTTTTGAGTCGTATTGTTGAGTGGGGCCTCTCCCCCGTCCCGTCCTCCACCTCTGACGCCAGACTCCATCGTCATCCTAGTCCCATCAAGTTCAATGTGGTTTCAACATTTGTAGCGTCATTTAACTAGACAGTCAAAAATATCCAATTACAGGAGCTTCCCGTTGGATGGGAAACAAACACAACTACTATTAAAACTGTCTTGAACTGTTCGCGTCTAAACTGAAATGTCTTACAGAAGTGAAATTTATTCAGGGCGCTGTACGTGGGAACAAAACATTGAGCCTCACCTTCATAAGCTCACATAAGTTTAACTTCTTTAGTTTTAACCCATTAACCCCGAAGAATCGTGTTTTTTTTTCTCATTTTCAAGCTAGATTCTTATCATCGAAAAAAAATCATTTGCAAATAAAAAATATGTTCCCTTGTACTTTCGAGTGTCCCCTTTCCGAATCCGGAGTAAAAATTGAGTTTTGTCCATTAGAAAAAAAAATATGGCCGTTTTTAAACAAAAAAAACCGAAAAAATCGAAGACATTTTTTTTTCAATATTTTTTTTCTCATTGAAGACGCGCGAGGACCCCCCCTTTTTCTTCAACCATGAGTGCACAAAATAGTTGTAGTTTAAGAATATATTTTTTTAATTTGTCGACATTGACATTTTCACCCCCAAAATGGCGCTTTTCATCCCTTCAGCAGGAAGACAATTTTCACTCTCGGTGCCCGACAAAAAAAATATTCAAATCTTAACGAAAATTGGTATCCTGGGGTTTTCAAGGTCGCTGATTACGATTCCGCCCTCAAAATTCGAAAATTCAAAATGGCGGATCCAATATGGCGAACCCAAATTCAAAAACTTATTTGAATCGGATGAAATGTGGCACTCAGGGGTTTTCGAGGTCGCTGATTACAAATCTGCCCTCAAAATTCGAAAATTCAAAATGGCGGTTCCAATATGGCGGACCCAAATTCAAAAACTTATTTGAATCGGATGAAATGTGGCACTCGGAGGTCTTCGAGGTCCTTGATAACGAATCTGGCATCATCATTTCAAAATTCAAAATGGCGAATGCAATATGACGGACACCTTCCCGTTAACACCCAGTTATTATCTAACGTTTATTGAAGAATTGACAACTTTATATATTGACAAATTGACAAATTTATAGAAATTCATCACTCCGCATTACTCAACGGATAAACTTATAATTCCTTATTCTACTCTTAGCACCCCAAAAAGTGAGAGGCAAGGGGACTCACTCGAATCAAGCACCCCAAAAAGTGAGAGGCAAGGGGACTCACTCGATTCAAGCACCCCAAAAAGTGAGAGGCAAGGGGACTCACTCGAATCAAGCACCCCAAAAAGTGAGTGCAAGGGGACTCACTCAAATCAAGCACCCCAAAGGAGAAAGGATTTCTACCACGTCCATGTCGTTTTCTCTGGGTAATGCTAAGAGTAGAATAAGGAATTATAAGTTTATCCGTTGAGTAATGCGGAGTGATGAATTTCTATAAATTTGTCAATTTGTCAATATATAAAGTTGTCAATTCTTCAATAAACGTTAGATAATAACTGGGTGTTAACGGGAAGGTGTCCGCCATATTGCATTCGCCATTTTGAATTTTGAAATGATGATGCCAGATTCGTTATCAAGGACCTCGAAGACCTCCGAGTGCCACATTTCATCCGATTCAAATAAGTTTTTGAATTTGGGTCCGCCATATTGGAACCGCCATTTTGAATTTTCAAATTTTGAGGGCAGATTTGTAATCAGCGACCTCGAAAACCCCCGAGTGCCACATTTCATCCGATTCAAATAAGTTTTTGAATTTGGGTCCGCCATATTGGAACCGCCATTTTGAATTTTCGAATTTTGAGGGCAGATTTGTAATCAGCGACCTCGAAAACCCCTGAGTGCCACATTTCATCCGATTCAAATAAGTTTTTGAATTTGGGTTCGCCATATTGGATCCGCCATTTTGAATTTTCGAATTTTGAGGGCGGAATCGTAATCAGCGACCTTGAAAACCCCAGGATACCAATTTTCGTTAAGATTTGAATATTTTTTTTGTCGGGCACCGAGAGTGAAAATTGTCTTCCTGCTGAAGGGATGAAAAGCGCCATTTTGGGGGTGAAAATGTCAATGTCGACAAATTAAAAAAATATATTCTTAAACTACAACTATTTTGTGCACTCATGGTTGAAGAAAAAGGGGGGGTCCTCGCGCGTCTTCAATGAGAAAAAAAATATTGAAAAAAAAATGTCTTCGATTTTTTCGGTTTTTTTTGTTTAAAAACGGCCATATTTTTTTTTCTAATGGACAAAACTCAATTTTGACTTCGGATTCGCAAAGGGGACACTCGAAAGTACAAGAGAACATATTTTTTATTTGCAAATGATTTTTTTTCGATGATAAGAATCTAGCTTGAAAATGAGAAAAAAAACACGATTCTTCGGCGTTAATGGGTTAAATGTAAGTCAAATTACAGAAATGTTTTTGTACTTCAATTGTTCGTAATTTTAAACGTCAGATTCCCAAGCACTGACGTTATATGTTCATCCTTATCTTACTATTTTGTGAATCAAAATGCAACACACTATAAACTTCTGTCCTTGTCAGTTGCATGTAATTTAGGGGACAAATCAACTTCCCCTTAATTTGTTTCATTCTACTTCCCCTCGATTTCTTACTTTTTTCAAACAAATACGTCGCTAAAGAAGTTAAACTTCAATAAGGGTAGCATAACATTTTTACAAATTCGTCTGTGTCTTTTAGTGTCTTCTTTCTTTGGGGTGTGAACCCCAAAGAAAGAGGACATTGGAAGGCACAGACGAAGTTGTAGAAAATATTATTGATTATATCCTAGAGAGCGAAAAAACATGGAAAATCATGACTGAAAATATAACAAAAAAAAACTCAGGGCGCAGTACCGAAACCCTGCCGACAATATAATGTACCTACATGAACTTAAGTTTGTTTTTAGGCAAAGTAAAAAAAAAATAACCTCTTTATTTTTACAGCCCCCAAAATAATTATTTTTTCTCAATTGAAATATTGTTATCAATCCAACACCTGCACCAAATGAAATACACCCTTCAAAAAGAAAATTCACATACGCCGACTATTGTTTTCATAAAATTTGCAGGTCCGGTCCTGTTGGGTTGATTTTATTAAAATAATAGGAGCATCTTTTAATAGATACTAAAGGTTCAAGTTACAATTTTGATATTTATTTTTGGGCCCAAAAACATTTTTCAGTGTCTAAAAACCACCATTCAAATGAACCAAATCAGCCCATTTAAAAACTGGCCTCGTGCGGTGATGGATTCCAACAAGTGGGCCAAATTTCGTTTAAATCAAATATGTCTGTCGAAAGTTATCATGCTAACACACACACATTAGAGTTGGGTAACTCAGATCTGAACCGGTTCAAAGAGCCGACTCCGACAGAAGATCCGTGAGAGCCGACTCACTTTTTTTTGAACACACAGAAGCACATTTTACACTTACGTATCAGTTCTTGCTTTGATGCATCTGTCAGCTCAAATGTTTGGCTATGCATTCTTGATTCTATACAGGTCGTGATATGATTAACTGAACTAGGTAACTCAGTGGCAGACTGCAGTAACATATTCAGAACTCGGCTTTTTTTGAACCGGTTCAGTGAGCCGGCTCACATACGGGATCCAGATGCAAAGTGCAGATCACTAAAAAGACCCGTTTTTCCCATCTCTAACTCACATCCACCACCCCACACATACATATATACTCGTTTATAAACAATGGTGTCAAATTGTTCAGGAGGTTACGAAACGTCAAGAAATGTTGGTCCGATCCTTAGGTCCCGCCATCCGACCGACGCCAAGAGTGTATGTGCCATATATGGCAAATACACTAATAAGAAACACATCAGTTAACTAGTGAGCTGAATTTGGGCATTGGAGAGTTTTTCATCCAACAAGGAAATACAGAGTTCTAGAGGAAATGCATGCGAATGCTTTTAGGAAATTATAAAGGCAAATTTATAACTACAACTACATAACAAAACATGTGTCTTTCCATCTGCCTTGTTTTTTGTTGTGTTGTTTTCGTCGTGTATGGAGAATGGAGAATGGTGAATACATTTTTTTTTGTTTTGAATAACAAAAACATTGCTAAATAGGCTGGAGAGAACGTCAGACTTTATTGAAGACGCTGCAAATAAAATTGTTTGGAAATATCATGCAACGAAAATTGGGGAATACAAATTTCATTTAACAAGTATCTATAACTTTGTAAGCAAGTCGTGCCGGGTTGCAGAACGCATTTTTAAAAGCAATGACCTTAGTTTATGATCATATTGATTAGAATTTTTATACTTGCCCCATTATACTTGCTTCATTTGAAATATTAATATAATTTTGCATATTTTCTGTATCTAATATATTTATAATATATTTATGTATTAAGGCTGTCGGAAATAAAGCCAAAAATAGAGCTTCGGCTGTCAACTGATTGTAGACTTATTCGTCAACATTCTGCAAAAATTCTTTCTCTATAACGAAGATAAAGGACAAATCTATGTCTCTAATGGACTACTTTTGTAATTTATGTACGATTTACTAGAAAAAGTTGACATTAATTATGCCAAAAAAACACAAGTTTTCAATGTCACACTACGACCTTATTCGAGTACTTATTTCACAAAACTGTTCCATCACAAACCTAAATGACTCTTCCTTTTTCGGATTTTTTTTTAAATCTTTAAAATATTTCCAGAAATTAAAGTAATCAATTGACAGCGGCACCCTTGCAGTAACATTTTTAGCCTCGTAGTTGGCACCAGCCAATAATTGAAACGTGCAGATGATTTGAGCGAGACAGAGCTAAAGAAGGTCACACCCACAATATGTCTTTTGCCTACCTCGCCTCTTACCGCTGGGTCTCAGCACAAACTCTGTGAAAGTGATCCAACACTGTTAAAAAGAGGCCCCGTGGGAAGCTCCAGCGTCCACGGGGGCAGGGAGGGGGGTGTACTTCCACCGTTGGAAATTTATGTTTTAAAAGAACGCCATGAGCGCAATATTTTGAGTTATGTACATTCTATTATGGAACGGTCTGTATATATTTGGCAGTGCTGTTATCACAGACATCAAGATAATCGTCCGAGCGTGAAATTCCTGTTCGCATAAGGATATTGATTTCATATCAAAAGCGGCCGTATGATGGACGTATTACGTCATATATAAACACACATATTGTGTTCTGGAATGACACGGACGCATTATCACGGCACGTTATTGACGAGAGATCCTAAGCCAGGATGCTTATTCGTGATTGCAATCGCGTCAAGGTCACTAACCTACAGAGGTCACCTCGTTTCGTTGAATAGTAGTGGGGGACGACGTCAACCGACGCACCTGTCAACAGAGATCGACACTGCCAAACTTTACCGCTACGGGCGCCAGCTATATCTTAATCATAACCGTGTGAGCAAAATGAATTTATTTCAAACAATACCGATGAATCTTTTTAAAGTTCCGTACATCCGATAAAAAAGGAATTCTTAAAAAATCACTCATGTCCGTCTGTTTATTAGTGTATTTACCATATGGCAACATACACTATTGGCATCGGTCGGAGGCGGGACCTAGGGGTCGGACCATAATTTCTCGACGTTTCATAACCTCCAAACACTTCGGCACCATTTTTAAAAATGTTTATATATATATGTGCGGGCAATAACTTTCGAAAGAGTTAATTGATTTCAACTAAATTTGGCCCACGTGTTGAAATCCATCACCGCAAGAAGCCTATTTAAAATGGGCCTAATCGGGCCATTTTAAGGGTAGTTTTTAGGGGTTGAAAAATGTTTCTGGGCCCCAAAATACCGAGAAAATTCTCCGAATCGTTTCAAAATTGACATTTAACCCTCCAGTAGTAAATAAAAAGTGTCCCTAAAATTTTAATAAAATCGGCCCGACAGGACCGGACTTACAAATTTTATGAAAACACTAATTAGCAGATAGTGAATTATTTACTGAAAATTGTATATAATTTGGTATACAGGTTCGATTGATAATAATATTGCAATTAAGAAAAAAAATGTTATTTTAAGGGGTGTATTAAGGAGTCAAATTTTTTTTTTGCCCAAAAATCAACTTAAGTTTGCATAATAAAGCCACACTGCCTGTATAAGCAAATACACTATATTGTCGGCAGGATTTTGGCACTGCGACCCGGGTTTTTTATTTTTATTATCATTTTCTCCGAATCTACTGGACGAAAGAAATTTTAATTCGGTACATAAATAGAATTGGATGACCTAATCAAGGACGTAGAGCGTAAATGAAAACATTCTGATTTTTAAGCACGGCGCAATTTTTTTAAAAATTTAGTTTTTCAGGTTTAGTTGTGTTCTTTCGTGCGTATAACTTAGGTACAGGTAGGCAATGTTTATACGCAGTCGCCGCCTTGGGCCGTTTATCTCAGCACGAGCCATTGATTCGGGGGCGCAGTCCTATATGACAGTTATCTTATCAGCGGTTCAACTCGCTTGCGGAGTTTCCGCCTTCAAGCCTTACCTCACACACACATGCATGCACACACACATATGCACAAACACATTTTAACTACACATAATATAGAAGCATCATCATAATGCCGCAAGTATATAATAATATGAAGGCTATTATATTATGTAGAACATTTGTATCTTATCCTACGTGACAAAAGCCCACAATAAATGATTCCACCGAAATAGTTCAGGAATTCATGGATTGAAAATTGGATTTCGAAGTATTATCTACAGCAGTGGTTCTCATACTTTTTTGACGACGGAACCCTTTAGAAACACTAAATATTTTACGGAGCCTTAAAATAAGCAGAACCTGGTTTTATGTTCATTTTTAAATGAAAATCATACAGAAGTAGGTACGTTCTTTACATAACATTAGAAATTGATAAAATTGTTTCCATTTCATGAGTGGTATGAAGTTTTCTTTTTTATTTTTAACGAACTGCTTAAGTCGGTGTTTCGTTATTTAAGTTGATATTATTTCGGAGGAGCATTCGCGGAGATCTAGTGGAGCTCCAAGGCTCCGCGGAGCACGCTTTGAGTATGACTGATCTAAATAAACGATTTAAAATCAGACAAAAACGAGAAAATTAATGTGTTTTGTACAGATAAAATTAAATTCGAAAAGAATTATCGAGCAACCAAATTTGTCAGTATTTTCTCTGCAAATACAGTTAATTTATTTGTTTGCACTATCCATGGTGGAAATATTACATGTTACACACTGCTGCAAGAAAATACTCAGGTGTGTCGACTCATAAAAATTCCTACAAAACGTAAAACAATGTCTGCCTGTTTGCTGTTAATCTGCTATTAGAAGTGAGCTTTGCTCAAAAGTGATATGTCAAAAGTTTTGAAAATGAAGTGAAACTAGCTGGGTACGTGCAAAAAATACCATATATATCTGGTTTGTAAAGGTATTACAACACTAGGTAAACTCTACTATTATTATAAAAACAGGAAAAATATCTTAAACAGAAGGCAGAACAATACCTATGTAAAAAAGATTGTCTACCATTTCTTGAGCATTATTTAATTTTTTTCTTGTTTATATAAAAATTATAAATATCTAAATTTTGTAATAAAAATAGAAATTTTCCTATTTTTAGTACGCTTTTATTACCTTCACCTGTATATTTGTTTGTAACGGAATCTTTGAACGTGAAATTCATCCACTTCAAAACGTCATATATAAACATTTTTAAAAATGGTGCCAAAGTGTTTAGGAGGTTATGAAACGTCGAGAAATTTTGGTCCGACCCCTAGGTCCCGCCATCCGACCGACGCTAATAGTGTATGTTGCCATATGGCAAATACACTAAAAAGACGCTTAGCAAACCAAACTAAAAATTAAAAAGTATTTTTTTACTGTAAAAAAGCGCAGGATGTTTATTACTATTTTTATACTAACTCTACTTTTACAAATAGCTACCAATTAAATATTTATACCAGTTGATATCAGCTTGCTATTAAAGCGTGTTTTTAGTGTATTTGCCATATGGCAACATACACTATTGGCGTCGGTCGGATGGCGGGACCTAGGGGTCGGACCAAAATTTCTCGACGTTTCATAACCTCCTAAACACTTTGGCACCATTTTTAAAAATGTTTATATATATATATATATATATATGTGTGTGTGTGTGTGTGTGTGTGCGGGCAATAACTTTCGAAGGTGTTACTTGATTTTAACGAAATTTGGCCCACGTATTGAAATCCATCACCGCAAGAAGTCTGTTTAAAATGGGCGTAATCGGGCTATTTTAAGGGTAGTTTTTAGAGGTTGAAAAAAGTTTTTGGGTCCCAAAATACCGAAAAAATTCTCAGAATCGGTTCAAAATTGACATTTAACCCTTTAGTAGTAATTAAAAAGTGCTCCTAAAATTTTAATAAAATCGGCCCGACAGGACCGGACTTACAAATTTTATGAAAACATTATTTTGCAGATAGTGAATTATTTACTGAAAGTTGTATATAATTTGGTATAGAGGTTCGATTGATAATAATATTGAAATTAAGAAAAAAAAAGTATTTTAAGGGGTGTATTAAGGAGTCAAATTTTTTATTTAGCCCAAAAACCAACTTAAGTTCGCATAATAAAGCCACACTGCTTGTATAAGCAAATAGACTATATTGTCGGCAGGGTTTTGGCACTGCGACCCGGGTTTTATTTAATTTTTTTAAACGATTATTTTTTAACGTCTATTCGTCCTAACTTTGTACATCATTTAAACGGTCCGCCGCTGACGCTATTCTCGCGTTTATGCAAATGGAACGCGGCAACCTCTCCTCTACTAACCTTGGCTGGGTGGTAGCATGCTTAAAATAAAGCTTTGTAGGTTGGTAGGCGTCTCTTTAATAATTTAAAATCAGGAAAGTAAAAAATGACAGTTTTTGTATAATTCAAGATGTTTTTTTTTTGTTGACGGTGTATCATTAGTGTTGTCGCGCAAAAGTGCGCGTAGGTATTCAGATATCAACGCATGCACATAATGTACCATTTTATGTGTATTGGTGTCTGTAAGCGTAACAGAGCTCTTTAGCTTTATGTAAATCAAGACGCGTGTAAGGGAAATGTTGGTAAATGCGGCCCGAATTGGCGGAGGATGGATTGCGTCCTCAGGACCGGAACTCAAAGTGCGTATATTTCGTAAACAGTGAAATTTACAAAGAGACAGAAATTTCACTTACAGCATAAAAAAACTGGCCAAGTGCGAGTCGGACTCGCACGTGAAGGGTTCCCTATCACCGTACAATATTTATTAACTTTATTTTATTTTTACAATTTGCTGCGGCCCATAGTCAAATACAATATTGTTTTTAGTCTTATAATTAAAATTAGAGTTTAGAAAAACTAGAACAACACGCTATTATGAACTAAAAAATGCAAAATAATTTGACAACAAAATTAGCTTTACGGTGAAAAGCGTGAAGAGCTTAATATCGGTAATTTTTCATTTATTAGATAATTGTAAACGTGAAAATTTAAGTAGATAGTACCCCACGCTTTTTACAGTAAAGCTAATTTTGTTGTCAAATTATTTTACATCTTTTAGTCCATAAAAGCGTGTTGTTTTAGTTTTTTTTCAATTCTAATTAGAGTTCCGAACCTCAAAAGGAAAAAAACGGAACCCTTATAGGATCACTCGTGTGTCTGTCCGTCCCACTGTCAAAGTCAATTTGCGCCGAACTACTGGACCGATTGAGTTGAAATTTGGTACACATATGTAAGTCGGTGACCATAAGACGGACGTGTAACGTAAATAAATGAATTTTGAACATGGATGTCACTTTTTGGGGGTAAATTAGAAAATTAAAAAAAAAGTTTGACAAACTGTACCGTGCGAAATATCAAATGAAAGGGCTTGTATTAAGGCTGTCAAATATATATATATATATATTTATAATTTTAAAATAAATAGTTTTCAAGGTATTTAGGAAAATAGATAAACATTTACCACTTAGCCCCCCTTATATCCTACAGGACCGATTGAATTGAAATTTGGTACACATGTAATTCAGTGACCCAAAGACTGGCATGTAACGTAAATAAATAAATTTTGCACATGGAGGTAATTTTTGGGGAAAAATTAGGAAATAAAAAAAAAAGTTTTGCAAACTGTAACGTGTGACATATCAAATGAAAGGGCTTGTGGTAAAGGTCCCAAATATATTTTTTATGATTTTATGATTTTAAGAAAATAGACGAACAATTGACCATTCCCCCCTCAGCCCTCATCTCCGAAACTACGACGCCTAAAATTTTGAAAAAATAGGGAATGTCGGGTCTCACCCATAGTTTACAGGAAAATTGAAACGAAAACCTTAATTCTTAAAGTACTCACGAAAAACGGAATAGTACGGAACCCTCTTCTCACGAGTTCGACTCGCACTTGACCGTTTTTTTTTATTATTGTAACTGTGATAATAGTGATTTTTTCTAACCATTCAAATTAAAATTAAAAACCGAAAAGCAAGAGTGACAAATATGTTCTACCATTTTTTTATGCTCGCCTCTAAGCATCAGACTTATACTAGATGCTGTTAAATTGTGCATGTAATTTGTTTATCTTATACCGATCTCATGAGATTTGTTAGTCCGGTCCTGTATTTAATAGGCACGCAGGTACATACACACACACTCAATGGTTACGTTGTCTAGGAAGTAGAGCGCTGCTGTTATCCAGTTATCTTACGAGCGAACAGGGAATTTATCATCGCATCACGTTAAGTGCAACAATATCTAAGTTGGCAGCACTGGTATGACGTACCTACGTCTACGTTATATTGTGTCTACATACAGAGAGTCGGGTAAATGAACGAACTGTCGTTCTATTTTGAAAACCTTTTTCAACTATTGGATTCATTTGGAGAAAAAAAATTCTTTCAAACTACACATTCCGGCACCTAAAATCCGTCATTTTGATTTTTTTTAACGTCACCTATTCTAGAACACTTGAGCTGGCGAGACAAATCCAACGATACCCTAATTTTAGAAATCCATCCAGCCGTTTGGATGATACGAGGTAATAAAGAATATTACGTATATAGGTACTAGCAAAAAACATAACCCTTCTTGGCAGGCGGGTAAAATGTCAAGTCAATTTGGCGACAAGACCATTCCAACTTCAAAAAGATTGAAATTTGACATAATTTTTTTAACGTGCGCGGTACGCGAGTAACGGCTAGTAACAAATATTATGATATTTGTTGTTTTTTGCATGATTACGTAAGATGGTTTCATATGAAAAAATTAACCAAAGCATGTCAGCTACCAAAGTTCTTTTTGACAGATTTTCAGAACAAAAGAGCAGCTGATTTTTAAACGACATAATATGCTATGCTTTTCTTTAGAACGTTTTAAGAGGAACTATTCTGCCATACACTATTTTCGTGTAACTTATTTACGCAGCGCACGCCACGGAAGATCTCAGACGGGACGATTTTTTCCGACTTCATTCACAAATATTATCATACCGCTAGTTTATTTTTCCAAAATGTGCATAAATTATAGCCTATAACCTTCCTAGATACTCCTTCCCTCTACTGGTGAAAACCGTATGAAATCGGTGCAGTAGTTTCTGAGATTAGCCCGGACAAACACCAACTCAGCGTGGTAAGAGACTTTAATTTATAATATGTAGTCATTCATTCACAAATATCGTCATACCGGTACCTTATTTTCGCAAAATGTTCATAAATTATATGGCCTACAACCTTCCTTGATAATCTCTCTTTCTACTGATGAAAACCGTATGCAAATCCGTACAGTAGTTTCGGAGATTAGTCCGGACAAACACAAACTAAACGCGGCGAGAAACTTTAATTTATAATATGTAGTGATTCATTCACAAATATCGTCATACCGGTAGCTTATTTTCGCAAAATGCACATAAATTATAGCCTATAATCTTCCTAGATAATATTTCTTTCTACTGGTGAAAACCGTATGCAAATCCGTACAGTAGTTTCTTAGATTAGCCCGGACAAACACACACTCAGCGCGGCGGGGGACTTTATAATATGTAGTGATTCATTCACAAATATCATCACACCGGTGGTTTATTTTCGCAAAATGCACATAAATTACAGCCTACAACCTTCCTAGATAATCCTTCTTTCTATTGGTGAAAACCGTATGCAAATCCGTACAGTAGTTTCTGAGATTAGTCCGGACAAACACAAACGCAGCACGGCGAGAGACTTTAATTTATAATATGTAGTCATTCATTCACAAATATCATCATACCGGTAGCTTATTTTCGCAAAATGCACATAAATTATAGCCTATAATCTTCCTAGATAATATTTCTTTCTACTGGTGAAAACCGTATGCAAATCCGTACAGTAGTTTTTGAAATTAGTCCGTAAAATACCAACTCAGCGCGGCGGGGGACTTTAAAATATGCAAGGAGTATGTCGGACAGTGCTTTTAAGGAGTACAGTAAAGTTAAAGAATCGCCTAAGTAAACAAGTCTCTGACGAAAAGACACAATAATGAATTTTAAATAAAAAATGCATACATTTTCTTATAAGACCCGTGAAAATTTTCTTTAAACTTTCACACACGGAATGTAGATTGTGTGCGCCAGTGAAGGTATGTACGATGAGGTAATAGCAAAAGCAACAGCAGAATTGCACGATACACAGGCAACCGACAGAAGAAAGATAAAGCGACGCTCCAAAGGAAATGGCGTAACTCACATGAGTCAGGTTGACTCTGGCGCTACTGGTAGGTGGCACGGGTAATACCCGTTCCTACTACCCCCACAACACCGTTCTTACCCATACTCGAACGAACGGCATTGTTGCTTTTCACGTCGGTATTACAGAGTTCTATTATAGAGCAGTCTTCACCGGCGCGTTAACAGACAGAGAAGTTCCATCGCAGCAGAATAAAAAGGGCACTACATTTTTATACTACAGTATTATAACACGCTATTGGCAACTAAAATTTATATTTAAAAGTAAAATACCGATAAGTGTTTAATGCATGTATAATTCCGATTTTGACGTATGGAGCGCAAACGTGGTCACTCACAAAGAAAGAATTTAAGAAACTTCAGGTCACTCAAAGAGCAATGGAAAGAAGTATGCTCGGTCTAAAAATTTTAAAGTTAAAAATAACATTATTCGTAATTAAACAAAAGTTCGTGATGCGATTTATGTATGTAAAAAGGCTAAGTGGAAGTGGGCGGGCCATGTACACCGATGTGAGGATAATAGATGGTCATACAGAGCAACGGTGTGGTATCCATTTTACAATAAAAGAAAAGTTGGTAGACAAGTAACAAGATGAAGGGGTGACCTTGCCAAATTTGCTGGATCTCTTTGGACAAGGAAAACCAAAGACCGATCCGAATGGAAGAAGCTGGAGGAGGCCTTTTCCCTGCAGTGGGAACATTGAGGCTATATTATTATTATAAAAGCATGGGTCCTGACTATCATTGAGCTGAAAACTGATTTCTAATCTTTTTAGTACACAGCAATAAAAGCTTGTCTTTAAAAAGCTTTTTTATTCTAATATTTTATTTTCTTCTTTTTAAAGCATTTAAATAAAAGCTTATTTTTAAAGATGCTTTTTACTACTAATTTAGTCGTATTCTTCTTAGCGAACTCTTTCATTTGATACCCATATCATGGAAATGCATGACAAATAACTAGTCCGCCATCTTGCGCGGTCCGCCATATTGGATTTAGAATGACGCCACTTAGCTAACCATGTATTGTCATCCAAACTAAACGTGTGTGCATTTCAACTCATTCGGTTGAGAATAGCTGCTTTAAAATTGAGTTGTAAGATTTGGCCCGAACAAAAATAGTAGATACAAACATTGCAAGTTAAATAAAAGCTTGTATAATACTCGCCACGATCCAAAAGGTTCTGAAGTTAGTCACAAACAGCGTCGCAAATGCATTTAGAGCCGTCCTGGTTGTTTTGTGGCAAAGGAAGACTCCCACCACCTTCCAGTTACCGGCACAGAACGTGCGCTCGTCGGTGATTAGTGATCGCTGGTTGTCGTGTCACTTGTCGCTTTCCTGCTATAAAATACAGTCTAGTTCGCTATTGTTAAGTTGTTTCTTTGATTGTTAATTGATCAAGATGCCTAATACAGTTTTGCATAGACAAGCACGAAAAATAATTTTTTGGATGACTTTATGCAAGAAATTGGACCTTTAGATTAAGGTAGTTGTCGTGGTTAAGGCACACCGTCAGAAAATTCTTAATTTTTGTATACTTATTAAGGACATGATAATACAATTACCCTGAAAATTTGAAGTCGATACAATCCGAGATAAATTCAATTAAAAATTGGATAATTAACATTGATTGTATACGATCTCTGTAGTTCTGAACCAGTTTCTTATTTATAAAAAAAGAACTAACTGTCAGAAACTTTCCAAAAACTGACAGTCTTTCAATGCACTTGTTATGAGTTTAAAAAAAAAAATAAGAAAAAATTTTTGACCGTCTAATTATTTACCTATAAATAACGGTTTAAAGTTCAACAATTTATAGAAAAGTTTACATGCATATGAATACTGTATGGGTTACGTTTCCACGGGTACAGTCTTGCGTACAAATTACGGATCACTTAGCTACAAGCTAGTACAGTTTTGTGATGCGTATAATCTATAACTTTTTGACAATATTGTACCACGACAACTACCTTAAAGAAAAATTAAAAAATTAAAAATAATAATATAGCGAGAGTTTGTAGTTTTTCAACCGACTATACCTGCGCAAGCCTCCACTTGCATCTAACTTCAGAACCTTTTAGAACCGTGGCGCGTATTATAAAATCCGGACGTATGGCAAGCTTAATCGTAGAGCTCTGTGACCGTTATAAATGTGGCATGAATAAATGTTAGAAGAGAAGGAGGCAAAAACCTTTCACTGACTGTAATGTAGTACCGTATGTAGGTACCAGCCATGCCTCTTTGCTGCAGCCCGAATACACGGACACTTAAATTGTTACTGCTGCTGGTTGCTGCAACAGGAGACTCCCGACACACTTTTTATGTGATACATAAAGAACACATAGATTGCATTTTTCAACGTACTGTTTGACCCTCATTTTTTAAACAGATATTGACTAAAAATTCAACCGCTGTTCACCGATGAATTTTTAACAAGAACTGTCTTTTTTGTGCGTATATTTTCCGTGACCTCGACACAATGTCAAAGCCTATTTTTATAATACAGTTTGATGGCAATTTTTTTATGCTGCGTTGCAATGGACATGCGTAACATAGATGGCAGCAGGTAAATGATGACCTAATTTATGATTGGTTTTCACTAAGGAGTATAGTAAAATCTAAATCAACGTGTTTCTTATCAAGCTGCGTTATTTTGAGACGGAATATTTCAAAGCAAATAGATGATGTTTTAATCCTTTAAATACATTTAATTAATTTTTCTATCTATAATTTCTCTTTCTGTGGCAAAATCTTCTTTAGTAAAGTGGGCTTCACAAACTGTTGTCCTAGCATTTACAGTAAAGGTTTGTTCCCGTCTGATAGTATATCATCACTTATTTTTTAGTTCCAGATCCGTTGGAAATACAAAACCTCTATAATTTGAGCATTGGTCAACACAGAAATGTTTTAATCAAGTCGCCCCATCTGTGATCATAAGTCGTAAAATATTCGGAATAGTCGCTCAATCATAAGTTTGAAAATTTCTATTGGTTCACTTAAATTTACCGCGTTATTCGAAACTGTTTTCTTAAATTACAACTAAATATTGTGAATAATTTTGAAGACAATTGAACAACAACAATGCGATGAAGCGGAATAAAGAAAATGGTAGAAATTAACAGCAAATCTACGCGTTGGTGTTGAACGAAGACGAAATGTGCCTTTTTCCTTTGGATACACAGTGCTAGAGTCTCAGCAGGTATAATACGTGCCACGATTCAAAAAGGTTCTGAAGTCAGTCACAAACAGCGTCGCAAAGGCATGTTTTAAAGCCGTCCTGGTTGTTTTGTGGGAAAGGAAGACTCCCACCACCTCCCAGTTGCCGGCACAGAACGTGCGCTCATCGGTGATTGGTTATCGCTGGTTATCGTGCCACTTGTCGCTTTTCTGCTATAAAGTACAGTCCAGTACGCTATTGTTGTTTCTTTGATTGTTAATTGATCAAGATGCTTAATACAGTTTTGCATAGACAAGCACGAAACATAATTTCTTGGATGATTTTATGCAAGGAATTAGACTTTTAGATTAAAGAAAAATTTTAAATAATAATATAGCGCGAGTCTGTAGCTTTTCAACCGACTGTACCTGCGCAAGCCTCCATTTGCATCTAACTTCAGAACCTTTTAGATCCATGGCGTGTACTATACAGTTCTATGAGTAGCAGACGATAGTATTCATCAAAATCGAGTCGGTCTCGAATGTTGCTTAATTGGACCACTCCAAATGTTCAAAATCGTTGAATTTTTTATTTGCAACGAGGATCTGGTAGGTGTTTTGTTGTTGCTAGCATTAAAGCAGCGAGCAGATAGGACAAGAGGAAAAGAAGAAGAAGAGATATGTCTGTCCGAAGCCCATTTGTTTTCTGTACTGTATACTATCTCCAGTACACTGTACATACTACTATTGTAGTACCAACTAGATAGAAGTATATGTAACTACGCGGCGAGATGAAGTTGTTACATGTTTCATACGGACTCTGAAAGAAATAAATAGATATCTATTCGTACTTAGGCCAATTACATCTGTATAGTACAGCAAGACCTCGCTTAACGCTGCTCCGCTTAGCGCTGTTTCAATATTACGCGGTTTCTAAAAAAAGTGTAGCCACTAGAACGTAAATTATGGATCAGTTTATGCAAAATAATTCAATGTTGATAGAAGTTCAAAGGTAAGACGAAGTATCATTGATACAATATCTTGCTATCGACAACAACTTGCTGAACGAAATAGAAAACGGCAAACGACATTGGATGACTTTTTCACAAAAAACAAAATATGTCAAATGACAAACATAACTTCTTACTCGAATTTTTAATTGATTTTCATAAATGAACAAATGTCGATATTAGCAATTAATAAATCTATATAATTAACGTGATAAAAAACATTTAACAATAAATGTTACAAATTTAACAAAAAAAAAACAAATTTTCTTATTTTCGATTCTGTTTCTGTTATGCCTATTAGCTACGTATATTAAGATGACCTCGTTTAGCACTGTTTCGTATAGTGTACGAACGGATTGGAACGTATCTCCCGCGTTAAGCGAGGTCTTACTGTATAGAGAACAAAAATGTCATCTCACATTTCGTTCGCTCATTTTTTCGCAGTTCACTGCCCGTCCCGAAGTCTGCGTTAAGAAGCTTAAAAAACAACTTTTAAAGTGCTTCGCAATACCTGTTTTCACAATATGACCAAAATCTTAGCTCACATCTTTGTATGTCTGGAGTCAGACGACTCAACAATAACAAAAAGTAGTCCATTGTTGGAACAAAAGACAATCCACGTCTCCTTATGTAATTAATTATATCAAAAGACGATGTCTATGACAGGTTCGTTAAACACATATTGTTACACTCTATGGAAGGAAACTCAAACTATAATAACGGTCAAGTTTTTTTTTGTATTCTTCAAACAAAAGTTTTCATCGATATTTTTTTTTTAATTTCTAGTAAAAAACTTACATGATCGTAGTAATTGACACAACTACACAGTTATAAAGAGTGTCGAGAAATCCTAACTAATATTATAAATGCGAATGTGAGTTTGTTAGTTTTTTTTTTTTTTTTTTTTATTAAACAATAGGGCTTCGGCAGCAAGGCAATTAGCTCCAAATCTATAAATTATCACTGTATATTATATATAACTGTTTATCACTGGTTAAATTTTGTTAAGAAGTTCAGTTTTTTCAAGGAAACGAAATAGTTTGTAAATATTTTCATTGTTGTCGCCGAGGATGTCTTGAAGTTGAGTGGGGAGTTCAAGTCTATGGTTGGTGTATGCTTGACATTCAGTGAGGATGTGTTGAACGGTCAGTGCAGTATTACACGTGAGGCAGTTGTCGGGGTCAGTTCTTCTGAATAGGTGGCTATGCGTTAGTAGAGTGTGGCCAATTCTTAGTCGGGTCAGCACAGTGTTATTTTTTCGATTCATCGGTATGCTGGTCCATTTCAAA
Organism: Venustoraphidia nigricollis; assembly: GCA_034508555.1. NCBI lineage: Eukaryota > Metazoa > Arthropoda > Insecta > Raphidioptera > Raphidiidae > Venustoraphidia > Venustoraphidia nigricollis. Next base: position 2,900,705 of record JAVRKA010000030.1, read on the forward strand.
ACTGATGGTTTGATGACGCGGAGTTTGTTGTTTGAGATTTCCGTCCATTCCAATTGCCAACTTTCACGGACTTTGGTCTTAATGTAATTTTTAACGTCTGGGAATGGAATGGGGATGTTGGTTATAGGAAGATCTATAGAGTTTTTGGCAGCAGAGTCGGTTTTTTCATTTCCGTCAATACCTACGTGGGATGGGGTCCAGATAAAAATGACTTCCTTCTTTTGTACAGACTGGATTACGAAGAGAACATTATATATTTCGGTCTTTATTGAATTTGTTGACGAGGGAGATAAAATATATTTTATTGAAGATAAAGAGTCAGAACAGATAATAAAAAAATTGGAATTTTGTGAAGTTACAAATTTTAAGACTTCCAGGATGGCATAGTTTGTTTGTTTGGATTTGAGGAAACACTACCACTTAATCTCTAAAAGTTTGACGTAAGACTTTGGCACATACCTTATTTACTACTAGCCCTATCTAAGCTAAAAAGAAAATGTTAACCTTCATTATGCCAACATTTATTTTTGTTACACACTATATAAAAGTTCTAGCGAAGAACAAATAGCCCATCCATTTCTTTATTTCATAAAATGACCGATCACAAACAATATTTAAACGTAAATGCATTAAATTCGAATCAACAATTTCGAAAAGTAATTTAAAATGAAATATTTTCACCGTTACACTGAAACGATTTAAAAACTTTAAACTGAAAAAAGAAAAGCGTTTAAAACGTTTAAATCGCCTGACATTGTCCACTTTATCCGAGAATTTAGTGGCGCACAAAGAGTTGAGAGTTTGGAGAGGAACTTAGAGAAAGGTTTCAAGGGAAGATAGCCCATTAATTGTGTCCATTTCCTTGCGGAAAACGAGGTAAAAGCAAGTATCTGACCGAACTCTACTATACTTCAATTCCACACGTTGCCGCAAACGTAGATAGTATTACGTTCGCATGCCATTGTAAAGAAGATTATTCGAAGTTCGAAACTTTACCGTGGTTCAACAAAAATTTCAGTTTTATAATAAAATTAGAGTTTAAATTAAAAAAATATATATATTAACCTCGTTCAAAAAAGTAATTAAAAATAATGAAATTTTGAGGTCGGCGCCAATTTAATAAAAGTAGATATGTAATTAAAAGTTTTAGTAATGAAATTGGCTCCGACCTCAAAATTTCATTATTTTAATCTTTTTAGTGACTTTTTTGAACGAGGTTAAACTATTTTTTTTAAATTTTTAGTGGAATTGACTTCGCATATTTTTATTAATACTATTTCGTAGTTGGTTAGTTTATAAATTAAAATAAAAAACTTCTTAACCGATTTAAGTAAAATTTATGTGGGATCACCCTTAAGGTATGCTCTATTAAATACGAAAAGAATCATCAAAATCGGTTTATAAATGCTGGCGATATGTATAGTTACATTCATATAAAAAATATGTTTTTTTGATGTCATAAAAAACGGTTGAACCGATTTTAATAAAAACTACATGGGACCAATTCAAAAGCATTCTGAACAAAATGGCGTTGAAATTTTTCAAATCGGTTCACAATAGGCGAAGTAATCGCATAACAAACATACAAAAAAAAACATTCAGTCGAATAATGTATAACCTCCTTTTTTGCGAAGTCGGCAAAAATAACTAAAACAACACGCTTTTATGATCTAACAAATGCAAACTAATTTGACAACAAAATTAACTTCACTGTACAAAGCGTGCTATCTACTTAAATTTTCATAATAACTCTACGTCTACAATTAGCTACTAAATGAAAAATTTATTACCGATATTATTTTACAGGAAAGCAAATTTTGTTGTCAAATTATTTTGCTATTTTGATGCGACCTTTAGGTTCCGCCATCCGACTGACGCCAATAGTGTATGTGCCACACGGCAAATAAAAACTGAAAAATAAGCCGAGTCTCGGAACAGAACGTAATATAGCATAGTGAATACAGCAGCATGAAAATGGCGAATCATCCACCTTGAAATAATCTAAATTCATTTCATTTCGATATCCGACAGCCAGATTGATGATATATGAGATTTGGTTTTACTGTGAAAGGATCGACCGCACAAAGCTGATATTCGCTCTCAAACGAAATCCGACTGAAAACCAAAGTATTGGTTAAATCACGCCGCAGTACCGAATATTAGCGAAGTTTTAAACAAGCTCGAATTAAACTGACAGATCTTTATCAAAGCCAGTATTACACATAAAAAATTGCATGTTGTTCAGCGATGGCAGAAAATTAGTTACAGTACAACATCGATATAACAAAGCTGAACGGAATTAGAAAATATTCGTTATACCAAGAAATTCGTTATAACGAAATTTGTTATATAGACGCTAGGTGAGTCTAAGATTCGTTTTAACAAGGTAATAAATCCGATTTTCATCTGAAAACTTATCTTTAAACTTTAAAATTGTGGCCTATGTACTTGCGGGAATTACGAACTCTTTAGCGATGTGTAAAAATCTTTGTACGAATTCTCGTCTACATACGGTTTTAAGCTTCTCTGCGACGGTTAAGGAACACCTTTTTCGTTTCTCAGCCGCTGCAACTTTAAATTTACTAACAAGAGTGACCAACAGTGTTTACATTATTTTACATCAAACAACAATGATTGTCTTACGATAAATTTAACGTGTCTGAACCTGTAGACACATGAATTGTTGTTATTGATTGAATGGTGTGTGATTGATTGGTAGGATGCGTTATGTAAAGATTATAAGTTGACAAAAATTGTTAAATAGAGGCAAATTGTATTTTCTATTTATATTCTGCAATGACTGAAAATTCGTATTAAAGAGGTTTTTGACAAAAACTATTCGTAATGTAGAGGTATATTTTGCATTAACTCTTACGGGCAGTTCTAGAGGATTTCGAAAAATTCGTTAAATCGAGGAAATCGTTATAGTGAGATTCGTTATATTAAGGTTACACTGTATAACCAAACCTGAATTGATGTATCGATATGTATCAAAGTTGATATTACACAAAGAAAGTTATTTAGTGTTATAAAAAACGCTTTAATTAAACTGACGGTACTGATTACACACAAAAAACTGGTATACTATATAAGCTCACTAATTTCCAATTTTTAAAGGTCATTTTTAACCAACTTCAAAAAAGAAGGAGGTTCTCAATTCGACGCGTAGTACGTGTTTTTAATATCCCAGTGCATTGGGAAAATATTGCAACGGTTCCAACAATAGTAATCAAAATTTTTAACATATTTTTAAATGATATTGTTTAAGAGGACAGTGGATCAATTAAGGGGGTATTCTTATGTGAACGCATAAATTTTACCTCTTTTTAGGGAATTTTTTTTAGACGACAATAACATTCAATCATTTTAATTTTTTTGTATGTTTTTGTTTGTATCTTTAAATGTATATTATTTAACCGTATATTTTACATTTTTTATATATATATTTTTTTAAATTAAATAGACACTAAAAAAAAAGCAGGTCACTGGTCATGGTAATAGCGGCTATTCATGTTGTCCGAAATAAAAAAATCTAGTGGATCATTGTTCAGTAGGGATGAAATTAATCAATTTCATTAAAAAAAAATGGCGGACTGTAGAAAAAAAGTTTGTTTTTTGTTAATTTTTTTGTTAAAAATCGGTTACAAAAATAGGAAAATATTTTCGAAAATAAGCAATTTTGGTACGGACGATAACCATTAATGAGTAGAAGAACATATATAAATTTCAAAGCAATCGGTTGAATACTTTTTTTTTAGGACCATGACAGTTTCCAGATAAATGCGTTTAAAGTTTCAAGAGCCAACAAGTCGCTTATACGGCTCGTCGGCGACTATGAGTTGTAATTTATTTAAAACTAGGAATTTCGGTCTCTATTTTTCACAGCATATTTTCGATAGGTTTTACTATTGAAATATGAAAAAAAATCGATTTTTCGAAGTGGTCACATAAGAATACCCCCTTAATTAATGCTATTGAGCAATATCTAATTGCAAATAGCATTAATTAATTGATCCACTGTCCTCTTAAACAATATCATTATAATATACTGGATGTGAAACACATATAATCATATTTTTAAAGAAAGAATGTACGCGGTCTTAGTATGATAAAATGTCGTAGTGCCGCTGTCGGGTGACATCGACCCAGCACAACGGAGCAACAGCTCCTCCTGTATGAATACAAGATGCACAGCAATGTATCCCCGCTGAGGCATTGTTGCTGCGGTATTCATTGGGTCCGTCGAGACGACGACGAAGACGACGTTCCACTGTCCAAAGAAAAGCGTCGATGAAGCGTTTGTCTGTTCAAACAGACACGCAGATATACTTCCACTGAATCGTGAAAAGAATGAGATAATTCTTACATTGTCATCGGCTATCTCTCTCTCTTTCTCACTCACTCTGTCTTGGCTTTATTTCTACTAGTATATTTAAAATAAAATCGCGTGTGCGTCAGTTAATAAAAGCGAAAGAATAAAATAAAAAATAACAGTTTAGCTTCTTCTCACACCTCGCGTCGTCAAAAATTTATATATTTCAAACACAAGCCGTTCTCTTCTGAGAGTTTGCCAGCGGTTCCCTACCCAACTGATTAACATTTTTTTTGTTCATAAGTCATCACTATTTTAATTCGGATTATCTGTTTATCATAACCGCTGTCGGTAATATGACGTGTAGTGGCGCTGAAGTCTCTGAATAGAATAGAACAAAATTTATTTCCAGTCTATTATATTACGTAACTGACCACTAACGGTACGAAGTATTCGTACGGGTCCGCTAGTTTGACAAATTTAGAATCGATGCAAAAAATTCCGATAACTTCTAAAACCCTACAAGCCAGAAGTGTTATAACTTACATATACATACTATAATACGTTCACTCTCATGTGTACACACTTGCATGAGTGGCACATGTCATCCATTAACACAAGTCTGTTTGCATCTCAACACACTTTTCGGTGTGTGTTTGTGTACGGTGAGAGTATGTTAGATATAGAGAGAAATACTTGAGGACCCAGTATACTGCCCTGTGGAATCCCGATTGCGTTTGTACAGAATGTTTCATGAGGAAACGGAATTCGGTTGGTAATAGAGTGTGTTCAAGACCGGTTCTAAGCTATTTTCAGAGCGAAGTAAGGTCTCATTTTGACGCCTGTCCCAACACAGAATGCCCCTGCATCCGCTTACAATCTTTACAATATCAGTAAACGCAATGTATAATACTCGCCACGGTTCTAAAAGGTTCTAAAGCTAGTCACAAACAGTGTCGCAAATGCATATTTTAGAGCCGTCCTGGTTGTTTTGTGGGAAAGGAAGACTCCCACCACCTCCCAGTTATCGGCACAGAACGTGCGCTCGTCGGTGATTGGTTATCGCTGGTTGTCGTGTCATTTGTCGCTTTCCTGCTATAAAGTACAGTCCAGTACGTCACTGTTGTTTCTTTGATTGTCAATTGATCAAGATGCCTAATACAGTTTTGCATAGACAAGCACGAAAAATAATTTTTTGGATGACTTTATGCAAGGAATTAGACCTTTAGATTAAAGATAAATTAAAAAATTTAGCGCGAGTTTATAGTTTTTCAAGCCTCCATTTGCATCTAACTTCAGAACCTTTTAGAACCGTGACGCGTATTATACATAACATAAAGCATTACAAAATTCATAGAACAATATAATGAACTGAATAACATTCGTTTAAATACTGTAGGTTAAACATTTTCTTACACTCTATCCTGCCTCAACACAGAATGTCCCTGCATCTGCTTACAATCTCCACACTGTCAGTAAACGCAGTTTACATAGCATAAAGCATTACGCAATTCATTCGTTCAAACACTAGGTTAAACAGTTTTTTACACAACATCTCACAAGAAATTTTTGAAGCGATTGCTGCTTTATTGAACAGATAGTCTTTAACAGTTACCTTATGAAATTTCTAACTTACCGATATGTCGATGATCCTTTGCATAAACTGGAAAATTATTTCCGTTAGAAAACGATCTGCGTCACCCCTCATATTGCGCTTAAAGAAGTTTTACTTCGAAAACGGTCATTTTGAATGCGTGACAAAAACAGAAATACAGTGTGTTTATTTTGTCAACCGAACACCCTGTATCTGTCCTGTAAAGGTACGCAAACAGATTGGGGTGTGATTGACAACCACTTTATGGACTTGTGATGTTTGTACGGTGCCGCGACGGTCGACAAATGGCGACGTGGGTTGCGGGGGCGATATTAATGCGTTGACGCTAAACTCAGGAATAACATACATGCAAATAGCTGGGGGCATAGGGTGAGGGTGACAGCGGTATGGCCACTTAGCGACTCAATACGAGGGAGCAAATACGCAGTAGAACAGGTTTTTTTTTTACCTGGATTTCAATCAAACATAAATAAACTGAAATTAACGGGGGCTGAAATTATTAGTTTTAACAGGCTCCGTTACATTATTCAGACTGTTTCTAGGCTGATTTCGTCCGCAATTCACAGATTAGCTCGAGAGATTTCAGACATTTTTGGGTAGGTATTTGACGCACTGTGAAAATTTGTACAATACCTCTTTAGTAATATCCGAAAAAAACACACACCTGGCTGACGGGTCGCGGGGCTTAACCGAGGTTAAAGAGGTATTGTACAAATTTTCACAGTAGGTACCTCAAATATCTACCCAAAAATGTCTAACAGCTCTCCAACTAGATGGCGTACCCAAAAGTAAACTATCGTAGTAAGAGGTAGATAATGTTTTTCAATCGTAAAATGACCAATCCATAGGGCGATGTGTGTTTGATGGTGTGTGTGTGTGTGTGTGTGTGAGAGCATGCTTACTCTCGAAAACTTAATCTATTTAATTGAAATCTGGTCCACATATTGGAATCCATCACTACACGAAGTCTATTTAAAATGAACCAAATCGGACTACATTATATAAGCGTGGTTTTTATAGAGATTAAAGAAAGTTTTTGAGCCCAAAAATACCGAAAAGAGTCACGAAAAATTTCAAAATTGAAATTTAAATCTTGACTAAAGACTAACACGTGCTACTCAAAGTTTAATAAAATCGGTTCATCAGGACCGGACTACAAGTTTTATGAAAAGACTAGTTTGTTTTACAGACTTGAAGGATGTATTTTATTTAGTGAAGATGTTGGGTTGACAATAATATTGCAATTATTAAGGGAAAAAATGAATATTTTAAGAGGTGTAATAAGGGGATAATTTTTTATTTTGTCTAAAAACAAATTTAAGCTAACGTAATAAAGTTACAAAGCCTGTATTAACAAAGACATTATACGACTAGGTTATTTGAGTCGATCATATGAGGTTTATATAAAAAAAATTAGGTGTGCGTGTATTCGTAATTCTTCTTCTCCTAAACGACTCTACCGATTTTGATGAAACTTTTTTTTTGTACTTATGGAGTCACCTGGATGTTTCTTAGCTATAGTTGGACCCAGTAGGTGACGCTGTTGTCGAGATCCAGAAATATATTTTTTAAGTTTCTGACCACAATTTTTTAAATATCTGTTTTATATTTCTCGCATAAAAAACATGTAATCTTAAATTTTCAGCCTCCCAGCAGCAGTACAACGTCTGCCTACTGAGCCCGCTATAGTTTATTAATATATAAAATTAATATTCGTCAATTTTGTTTGTCAAATTTTCGAGAAATTTGTTCGTGTTGGCATGCGTGCGTGCATGCTTTCGTAAGACAACCATTACCCAGCACGAATATTTACCAACCTGTTCGAACTCCGTCAACAGAAAGAGACCGCACTCGATAGCCTTGCACTAATATTGATGTGGAGGCAAGAAAACAGGCTAAACTAACATAATATATCTACGTACACTATAGTCACTACTTCTTTTAAAAGACATATCGCGCCCTACTACCGTTCACAAGAATTAAGAATGATAATAGGTGCTGTAACTTTTGAACGATACTATGTATTTTTGGTGGCAAAGCGAAGTGAAGACGGTCGCACCACTGCAGTGTTCAAATATTCTTAGCTCAAATTTTTGCACTTAAGGCAGTCGGAACGCTCTGAATTTAGGCTAAAAATAGAGCTTCGGCTGTCAACTGATTGTAGACTTATTCGTCAACATTCTGCAAAAATTCTTTCTTTATAAGGAAGATAAAGGACAAATCTAGGTCTCTAATGGACTACCTTTGTAATTTATGTACGATTTACAAGAAAAAAATTGGCATTAATTATACCAAAAAAACACACGTTTTCAATGTCACACTACGACCTCATTCGTACTTATTTCACAAAATTGTTTCATCACAAACCTAAAGTGACTCTTCCTTTTTCGGAAAAGTTTTTTAAATCTTCAAAATATTTCCAAAAATTAGAGTAATCAATTGACAACGGCACCCTTGCAATAGCATCTTTTAGTCTTGTAGTGTGCACCAGCCAAAAATTGAAACATGCAGATGATTTGAGTGAGATAGAGCTAAAGAAGGCCACACCTACATTATGTCTTTTACCTACCTCGCCTCTTACCGCTGGGCCTCAGCACAAACCGTGTGAAAGTGTTAAAAGACAATGCTTCTTGCCAAATTTCATGATTCTAGGTCAACGGGAAGTACCCTATAGGTTTTGATTTCCTTGTGAGTGGTAAAATATGCGGCATAAACGGCCGTTTCTTTTGATTGCGTTCATTTAGATTTTAGAAGTTTGATTTTTTCACAGTTCCACGGGATTGTAGACGTGAGTATTTGATATTAATTGCAACTTGATATCTCCACACGTTCCTGAAAAAAATGATCTTGACAGACAGACAGACAGCGAAGTGATGCCTATAAGGGTTCCTTTTTCCTTTTGAGGTACGGAACCCTAACAAAGGTGGCATATTTCGAGTGGAAATTGTCGAACAATTCGTTAATTAAAATATGTCGAGATGTCTCGGTTATTCAAAACAATTCAAATGATTTTTATACTTACGAGTTACGACTTATAATACAATTCAGTAATTAATTATTATACTGCACGTTCTTTCTTTTCTCTTTAAAACACTGCATGTAACTGTATCTCTCTCTCTCTCTCTATCTGCATTTTACAGTACTTAGTCTTTTATCTGCTACTCCTATATGATAAGGGTTCCTTTTTTCCTTTTGAGGTACGGAACCCTAAAAATTGAAATGCAAATGTCACGTTTTTGTCATATCTCGTCACGCTAAACAATACCCCTCTCTCACCCCTGTTTGAGAACATATTTTATGAATCGACCCCTATCCCATTTTGTCTTGTGCCTTTAGATATAATGTATACAACAAACATACATACATACTAAATCGACCTTGTTTAGTTGACTTTAGCAAAACAAGTTCTATAAAGGGAACACATCTGCAGTGAATAATATAATATATGGAATAGAAGATATGGCAGAATTCCAAAATTATATCCAGTGAATCGTCCTGCCGAATGGAATGATTGTAATATGGTGGAGTGTATGTTGTAAAAAATATTGTTAGTATGTCAGTAAACAAGCGAACGAGTAACTAGGCCAAACGGACTGCAAATTGCCGATCTGAATCTCTATACTCCTGATAAAAACATGAAACAATATATTATATTGTCAATGCTCCTTGTTCTTATACAAAGAGGGAAAAAAATGAATAATAAAACTTATTTATTATTCACCGATAAGAACAAGAAAACTATACACATATAGAACAGTTCCGAAATATTAATACTATATATATAAAATAATACTATATATATACTCCTGATAAAACCTTGAAATAGTATTTTTGCTGTCACCAATACTATAGCGAAAAAGCTTATTGGTTATCATTTATACATTTTTTGACGATTTTAGATTTCATAGGTGCACAAAATTATTTTCTCCCTCAATGATTAAATATTCTATGGGAACAAAACTAAATACGGCCAGCAATTAAAAAGTCAGTCTATTTTAATTTTTTGTTTTGTTTTGAGTAATATTACAAAAAATAACTCACCTACAAAATGATCGAGAACGGTCTTGTTGATCATTAGTACTCCTGAAACAAAGAAAAAAACTAATTAAAACTTAGTGGAAGGAGTAAATATTAGCAGTCTCGACTCTTGAGCAGGAGTACGTAGAGTAGAGTAAATTGCATGACAGATGTCTGATTTTGAGAATTGTTAAACGAAGTACATTTTTTATTTGTCTTTTTTTTACATTATTCAGTTTTAATATAAAAACAACTTCTCTTCTAACTTTAACCTAAATGTAAACCTTGTTGTGAAATCTATCATTAGCCCGTTTGTATACATGTGGTAAACCTAATGTACACTTTCCAGAGTACATTTCACTGAATTAATCTACTCTAATATAGCAAACACATCTATTGTCGTCTGTTTTTTGGTGCTATGGTTACACTTTTACCGTTAATAAGGATGTTGACTATTTTTGGGAAAGTGTTTTACATCGTGCATAAATATCTAATATAGCCACCAATATTTATTATTTTTATTTAAATACTACTCAAGCCTTAAAAATCATGTATTTTAATTTCCGCTTCAAATTTAGGTCCAAAACGCCAATACTTATCACGTGACAGCCGTGACGTCAAACGGTCACAAAGTAGGAGGCTGTGTTCATAAACGCTGGTAAACTGATGAGGTCATGAAAGGTCGTTTCATAGTTGTTGCTATAGTTACATGTAATTTGACGTTTCCTATAAAAAAATAATAATAAATTACACACTAAATATTACGGAAACAATGAAGCCTTTTTACAGCGTCTGATGCTGTTCATGACTCTCTGACGTCATGCGCTCTGATTGGTTTTCGTTGTCACGTCAAGTGACGTGACAACGAAAACCAATCAGAGCGCATGACGTCAGAGAGTCATGAACAGCATCAGACGCTGTAAAAAGGCTTCAATGTTTCCGTAATATTTAGTGTGTTATTTATTATTATTTCATGTTTATTTATTAAATATTAATTAAATTCCTTAAAAATAAGGAAAAATATTGTGTTTTTTAGTATTTCTACCATAGAAACTACCAATTGACGTTAAAATTATGTTTTTATTTGAACACAGTCAACATCCCTATTGAAAAGAACTTATACATTTGAATTACGCAAACAACAGGCACATAGTGAACACGCCTCTTAATAAATAAATGGAACGCAAAAGAGTAAAACTTGTCAAATATCACACACTACTTTTTTACACAAAATGTCCACATTATCATATAAAAAAGTAAATGAAAAAAGGCTTCAGGACATTCCATCAAGTGAATTGAATGAAATGCCATTACAGATACAGGGAACCATCCTTTCAGGAGGATGGTAGATGTGTCTAGTTGGAGACGGGGGCTGCGATCGGGGAGTCACTGATTCGCGCATTCACATCAGACTTCTGATTTATGAGTGGATTTCTAATCTGGCCACAAGTGACATGTGTCTGTCGAACGTTTAACGTTAACCTCGATTTTAAGGGTACTCTGCACTACGCGACTTGTTACTGATAGATCGTTTTATGTTTTAATAATAATAATAATAGAAAACTAGATCACGGGTAATTGGAATAATATAGTCAAATCAATGTAAATACTCATTAATTGGCAACGCTGCGTCCTTATTATTAAGATGCATAATTATAATAATAATAAAAGACTAGAATACTTTAGTGGTCAGTTGTGTAATATAATAGGGTGGAAGTAAATTTTATTCTATATTCTGTTCAGAGACTTCAGCGCCACTACGTCACTTACAATTAGTATTACCGACAACTGTTAAATTAAACAGTTTGGCACCAGATGACGACATTTGTTTTTTCTGTAGTGAAATTGTCAAAATTTTTAAACTGTAATTGTTTAATGAAAACACTAGTTTTAAGATATTAACTTATTTTTCATCATTAGAGTGAAAAATAATCTCTAAAATGGAGCATCAAACATTAATTTTGATACAGTATTAAGGAAGATATTTCATACCGACATAAAACCCCTTTGAGAAATAATATATACCGATAATTATAAAAGAGTGGGTTCATACATTACATACATTTTTCAGTGAGTGGATAATTGGAGATTAACTGTAAAGCATTTCAAAAAACATAATTTAATTTTCTTTTTCAAAAAAACAATTCAAATATCGGTACACAAATAACGTCTCTATGCAATAAACATTTTTACGCGGATTAATAAGACGTAGTGTATATCAAAAATTCAATTTCTATAGCCAATATATCGACCGAACATAAAAAAAATATAGATATTTTCTTTTAGCAACGCATTCAACAAAAAAGTATCGACATCATTCACTTGTTTATATCGTTCACACATTCACTTGTCTAACAAAAAAAAAAGAAGAAAAAGCGGTAGCGCAATTGGGCAGTAAGTCAGTTGTTCGTCGAGACCGGCGAGGAGGCGATGGCCAATGACGCGCGAACGTCGAACGATAAGGATTAGTGACGGTGTCCAATCACTATAGCGACATTGAATGATACGGTCATCTGGCACATACAGTGTCGCCACAGTGCGGTGATTAAACCAAACTCACACATCTTACTGTCTATCGCTTGTTATCTGATAATGAAATATTAGAACAGAAAAAAAACATTTTAAAGACAAGCTTTTATTAGTGTACTAGCGACCCGGTTCGGCTTCGCCCGGATTAAGACGTATTATGCTGCAGTGATCTTTCTTATAGAATAATAGATGACACCAGCGACTTTGCGTTTAATACAATAAACAACGCAAACGAAGTCGCGGGTATCAGTTAGTATAGCCTATAGCCTTCCTCGATAAATGGACTATCCAACACAAAAAAAAATCAATTCGAACCAGTAGTTCCTGAGATTAGCGCGTTCCAACAAACAAACAAACTCTTCAGCTTTATAATCTTATTGTAGATTTGTCATATGGCACATACACTATTGGTGCGCGTCGGTCGGATGGCGGAACCTAGGGATCGGACCAACATTTTTCGACTTTTCAGTCTCCTGAACAACTTTTGTTTTTCTTTTAAATTGTAGATTATAGGCGCTCAATAACTTTGGTCATTAGCGTCTTCACTTAAAACTAAACGACATCACAAAACATCCATGAGCAGTTCGAACGCACGACAGTCCGGCCAAGAAGCCAGTACGCTAACCAGTGAACCACACTGTCCTCTACTAATATTTCAACTGAGAAAAAAATTATTACTTCAAGGGGTGTATTAATGGATTATTTTTTTTTAATTTTGTAACAAGTTTACGTAATAAAACCACAATACATGTTACCAGCAAACATTGTCTGTATTAGCAAATACACTATATTATATTGTCGGCAGGGTTTTGGCACTGCGACCCGAGTTTCTTTAATTTCAAAATGACAGTTTATAACTGATAAACTAAAAAGCATTTGCAAAAGTATATTTCTGTCTATTCTTTTGTTTGCACGTGTTGTTTAGACCTCAGCCTATGCCTGAGTTTAGGCAATTATTGTTCCATATAAAGTAAGTTCTAGGAGTCACCGGAATATCCCTGGCACTTAGTACACAAACAAGGAGTATCGATGCGATGGCCAGATAGAGTTAGTCTATGCTTCGATAAACGTGGTAGGCAGTTGATTTAACCGCATATTATGTGGAGTGCTCATTCCGTCGGGACTTCCCAGATACTCAGTACACTAACAAGGAGTATAGTCGATATAGTGGTGGATCGTTAGCGATTTTAATCTCAACGAAACTGCAACTAGTTGAAAAACCGGTTGATTTCGTTAATCCCTCAGATTGCAAAATTCGCTGTTGTAAAATTTCGAACTGTGGTCGCAAAATTCATTTAATTAGCTGTGCTTAAGCATTAAGCTTCACAAAATTTAACTTGCTGCTTAAAAATTTCGAAAAATATATATATTTTTGTCCTAAAAATTCAATAAAAAACAAGTAATATTCGTCAATATATATTTACAGCATGTCACAATATTTCGAATTAGGGAAAAGCATATATATATATATATATATATATATATATATATATATATATATTTTAACAAACGTGTGTTAAAAATACTGCCAAACGCTTGCTCAATAAATTTTTTCAGATTTAATTTTTTCTGTACAAAAATTTCTGTAAAACTTTCTCGTTTCTATCTGATTTTAAATCGTTTATTTAGATGATATAATCTGTTAAAACGTGTTTATAAGTAATATGGGAAGAATGGTACATATTTCTAGTATATTTTGAAACATCAACACCAACTAGTGAATAAATTCTTTATAAAATGCTTTTGTTCAATTTTTTTCTTAAAAAAAAATTTTTAAGAAAAAAAACTGAACAGCAGCATTTTAAAGAGGACATTCTCAGCATTCTAATGCACTTTGGAAAATATTCAGGAGTTTGAGCATTTAAAGTCAAAAGTGACATTTTTGCTTTAATAAGGGGGCATTTTTCTTTTCCTTTTTTCAGTTGTCACGGTTCCCTAAGGGATGATAAAATTTTTTGACAATTTGACTCAAAAACTATAATGTACAAGCTTTAAAATCAGCTACAGTTTTTTAAAAATCCGATCATTTTTGGCGAAAATAGAGTGATTTGAAAATCGTCAAAATTTCAACATTTTTATGTGTTCCCTTAATTAAGTTGCGGAATGTATAACTGCACGACACTAATGCATAGCTGTAACGTACTATAGCAAAAGTGTCGGTCGGACACTTTTCCCCGTGTGTCTCCAATCCGCCAAACGCGCAATAAGGAACTTCGTTCCAAAAAAAAAGTCTGCGTTTCTACAAAGGTAGCATTCGATTGAACAGCAATTATGTGGTGTTGTGATTAGGGATTGAAATCCAGCGGCATTTTCAATCCAGCTGGATTTATGCTGGGTTAAAGCAAATCCATTTGGATCCAGCGCGGATCCAGCATTAATCGATTTTTCAAATAAATTTTTTTACTCTAAAAACTTTAATAACTATTTATCTACATTTACATCAAATACTCGTTTGTTTGGCGTCAGTAAAGTACCCTAATAGTAAGTAATAGTTACGAGTATCCGGAGTATAGTTATTAATTATCACAATACAGTCTTAAATCACATAAATTGATATTCTAGATATCTGAAATAGTTATTCGTTTACTTATTTTACAAACTACATAGATTATGGTCTCAGTTTCTGTCTCAATAATTTTAGAAATAAAATTACGTGTCCTGCTTATAAAATGTTTAGTTAACTCTTATTAGAAACAAAACTTTGTATTAATATAAATTAGGTATATTACATAATTTAAGACTTTACGTGTCTTTTAAAGAATAAACCAATCAATAATTTATGTAACAGTTTTTTTTACTTTTTTTTTAAGTAAGGTTTCAAAAAAGAAATGTTTATTGATGTTGTTATCTCTCAGCCTACTTCTTAAATAACTGCAAATATATCCGCATGCGAAAAAGGCTCTCCCTACCTCTAAGGTTGGTTTAAGAGTCATCAAATAATCATAGATTAAAGTTAGATTTTCACCTCTTATATATAAAGCGTCTTTTATTTCTTCAATATCTTATCATAATCGTTCTCAGACCCAATTAATTACTTGTTTTCAGGCCCGGCGGATGACCAGGGTTTTGTGGGTAGCTATACCCATACGAAAAATTCCGTGTGGGTAAAATACCCACATGGAATTTGACAACATTTTTTTCACATATTAATAAATATGAGTTAATTGGAGGGGGCTTGCTTTGAAGTTTGTTAATTTAATCACCGCTCGATTGAAAAAAAAATTTTTTTCATCTTACTACCCACACGGACTGAACATGACCTGCCGGGCCTGCTTGTTTTTAGCTGATTGCGGATCCGCACCGCTGGATCCAGCACCAGATGCTGGATCCAGCAAGGCCAAAAATGTGCTGGATCCAGCAAGGCCAAAAATGTGCTGCAATCCCTAATTGTGATTGAATGTCGAGATATCCTTGGTACTCAGTACACAAACAAGGAGTATGGTTCGATGGTCAGTCAGAGAGCGTCTATGTATAGCCGCAGGGTGTGCTTTGATATACGTGCAATTGTACGAACCAGTTAATTGGAGCGCGCGCGTATAACGTTCCAACAATAAGTTTGTGCTCCAAACAACATAGCTGCTACAGAACATCTCTAATGGCTTTCACGCCATCACACGTGTTTTGTGTGGTAATTTTATGTACAAAGAACAGAGGGTTTTTTTAGTTGTTGATTTTTTTTGTATGGTGTACTTTTACTGTAAAATTTCTTGGTTTTCGGGTTTGTACGCCGTGGTTTATTGATATTTCGTCTGAGGCATACTAAACTAATGAGTCCAACGACTAATCAGAAAAGAGCTAACTACGACCGAGTAGAGAATACTAACCCATTTTGTATAAAAGAAGAAGTCGTCGACACACTTACTTGTGAGCAGCCTAGAAGGACACTTTCCCCGTAGCCACATCACCTTTGAGAATGTCTACCGCAGTTGTAGACCAAACGTCAGGTAGAAATACCAATGGACCACGGCGTAAAAGTCCGGAAACCAAGAAGATTTTCAACAACGTCAGCCGTGAAAGCCTACACACTTGTATTTTTACTTTTCAGTGTTCCGTTTAAAGGGGAACACTTATGGAATCATATCGGTGTCTCTTAAACCATAATTTGACGTAAAAATTTGAAATTTGGCACACAGAGTGTGGTTGACTAAACACGGACGTGACGTTTAAAAAGTTGAATTTTGATTCTGAGGGTTTATTTCAGGGGATAAACTGTGTTTCAGCATATGTTGTTCCACCTTAAGGTTACTGTTTAACAGCTGTTTTAATAAGCACTCTTTTTTATTCGCATAGCTCTATCATACGAGAGCAGTTGTGTGTGTGTAAAATGTACTTACGTTTCGGCAGTCTCTAATTTCTATGACAAAATATTATTTAATATTTGATGTTAATGCTCCAAAATAAACAAGAAATATGTATGAATCTTCCTATATGAATTTTAGCCAAGTTTTTACACTTTATTTGATCTAAATAAAAGTTTTCAAATTAGATAAAAATGAGAAAAATAGCTTTTGTACAGAAAAAAATTAATTTGTCAAAAATTGTTAACCTCTTGCTATAAAGAAATATTGACGAATATCACGTTTGTTGGTTCAAGCAAAAATATATTTTTTGAAATTTCTAAGCAGCATAGTCAAATTTTGTAATGCTTAATTACAGCTAATAAAAACACTAATAAAGTGATTTTTGCAACCACAGTTCGAAATTTCCCGAGAGAATATTTTACAATCTGAGAAATCAGACACCTTATAGAAAATGCTTGTCTCTGTGATTGTTGTCAGATGATTAGAAAAAGTTCAAACTTCAACAAGCACATATTTACACACATTTCTATCTTTACAATCTGAGGTTAATCAGTCCTAATTTATTTATTTGAAACTGTGGCGTGGCTTAATCAAGGTTTTCTTTTCTTCGAAAAAAAGGCGTAAAAGATTGCGTTATACAATTATTAAATTCTGAGAAGTCATTTAACTCGGCACGTCACTGATACAACAATCATGAAAACACACAATGATCGCAATTCAGCGAAGCACTGTCGGGGGAATTGCGTGTCCCGTTTTTCCCCTCATCCTAGCAAGCGTCGGCCACCGTCCGCGTGTAATAAGGGAACTTGATTGCGGCTCTGTAACAATGCCAATACAGAGGCGTTTATACTCAGTACGTGCCATACGGGAGATTATTTATATTTGTGTTATAACTGGCTTTTATGGCGCTAATAACATTGACGTACTTCTACGAGGAGCAAGAAAAAATGTTCAATTATACGCCAAAAATAATTCATTAACATAAAAAAAACATTGTAAAGTAACAGGTTAGAGAGCTAAAGACGATTTTACTCATAGTATTTCCTCAAAATTGAGTTTTTTGTGAGTTCATTAAGGGGGTCACCCCATGTAATGTTTTCAAAGAATCGAATTTTGTTTGTATAAACTGATTCCTTAAGGGGACATCACACCTTTCGAGGAAAAAAATTGACGAATGTTTGGAAGGCGCGAAGGGAGGGTAGGAATTGAACGATTTGTTTCAAATTTTGAGGGATGTTTATTTAAGGGTTTTATAATTGAATGACATTTTTTTTTACAAAATCGCGGCCGCCAGCGAGGTACTTGTTAGGCGTTACAATTTCATTTTGTCCAGGCTGGAGGCGTTACTGTTGGGCTCTAACAGAATGAAAAAAAAAATTGTAACTTCATATCACTCTCTTCCATATGTATGGACCATTTTTTTATTTATTCATTTTTTTTTTAAATTATATCGAAAAAAAATCGGTTTTTGGCGGGGGATTTTTTTTAATTAACAAAGTCGGATCAAAAGCTATAAAAAATACCTTTCAGACTTCTTGAACCGACATGCCTTAATATATAGAGCCCGAGTTATGCTGGACAAAGTAGCGAAAAATGTATATTTGAGAAAAACGCGATTAAAATTTCGGGAAGTAAACCGAGATGTACGTGAGCGCATGAATAGAGTCCGTTTCGGAGGGGAAGGGGTGGTCGGATCGAGGTAAAATTTTCAGGGGACATTCTTATGATGTCAAAGAATAATTTTCCGTGAAAAAAATTTCGTTACCAGGGTTTTGGTAGATAATTTTGACATTTATCATTACATATTTTTCGTTTCAAAAAAAAAAAAAAAAACACGGGCCGCCAGACTTGAGTTTTTGTGTTAAGGGCACATGAACTTATTGCTCAGAAAATTTCAAACATGAGGAAATATATTTCGTGGCACCTTCAGTTTGCCATCTTTGACCGCGTCCACCCACGCATTGTCCCCGATTTCAGTTGCCAAACTGCAGTTTTATGGTCAGTATTGTGAGCTTAATGAGGTCACAAAAATTCAGGTATGAGGAAATACTATGAGTAAAATTGTTAGCGCGGCCAGTTTCATACTGTCTAATTTTCATTAACGCCGCCAACTTCACACTGTCGAGTTTTCAGTAGTGCGGCCAACTTCATACTGTCGAATTTTCGTTATTTGTGCGCGCGCAATTTTCTTCGCCTGCTAAAATTTTACTCTCAACGCGTCAAAAGAAGTATGACTTCAAAAATAATTAAAAATTGAAACAAAAACAGAAACTCACCGCAGCAAACTAGATTTGTGAAAGAATTAGCATAAATTTGCATGAACTCACTTCCACTACAAATTAACAATCCGCATTTGTTCAAAATGATTACAGCATCATGTTGTGTATTATCTAAATAGCATAAATTAAACTGAAATATTCGTGAAAGTTTAATTGTTTTAACTTAATTTAAAACTTATACCTCTAAAGTTTAAATTCAATTACATAATGAAACAATACGATCCCATTACAGTGAAAACCGTTAAAAAACAAAACACACAAAAAATCACAATAAACTCTCTGGATATATACATAAACAACGACAAAAACATTTCATTTAAATTCGAACGGAGTGCAAGACAGTTGAAGACTGGCATGAGAGAAGAAGAAGAACGTCAATTTCATTTCGTATATACAGACTGTACCAAAATTACCAAACATGTTATTTTTATAATTTTCGTATTTCATGTCTGAACTGTACCGTTTCTTAATATAATACGTTTAACGTCCATTTCTCGACTTTATGTCATAACAGACACCATTCGCACCATATTTCCCATTTACCATGGCCTCGAATACGGAACCATCTCTGGAACTAACTGAGGGAAACTATGAAAAATCTCAACAAGATGACCGGAATTATCGTTCCTTGGCAAGAAGCAGTAGGGAAAAATTCTAGCCACATCTGCCCTCGCCGGAATTTTCACCGTTAATTATTAGGGCCACATATCTACCTAATTTCGTGTGTCGAATTTCAAATGCGACGAATTATATTTCAAGAACACATTGTATATTTGCATCTGACGAAGAATAAGAAGAAATCATCCATAAGCTCGTTTATATTCCGTAATCATATATTAGGACTAAGAGACAAGAGAAAATGAAATAGAACCCTCGAGAATGCGTTCCATTGACATTAAACTATGATTTAATTTGTTAAATACATTTACACAGTTTAACAGATAAAAATAATATATTTTAATGGTGAAAATTGGACGATTATAAGGCGTGAAAACCCATTCATAACTGTGGTCTTTGTGTGCAATATAGTATTTTCATAAATGTTTTTGTATCTTGCATTTTTTTCTTTAGTTGAACAAAGTCACAATATAAGGTTTTTGAAAACTATATAATTAAAACAGAAAGTTTCCTTGTTTATTCAAAACTGACGCTCATCCAACCAGCATTTTTTACTATACACAATTTAAATTGTAGCATGGTTTTTGGCGCCCAGCGCGGGGCCAGACTTATGATTCTATTTCAATATTACAACACATCAGAATGTCAGTACTGAACTAGTGTTTCAGCTGATAATGAATAAAATTGTCAGTTGTGTAACTTGTTGCAATATAATAAACGCGGTTTCAATTTGAACTTTATGGTTTGTTTCATTTTAATTTTCAAGTTATCAAAATGAAAGCTTGAGGGTTAATGTCGTATGAAGCTTTGCACTGATCCAAGACTCGCGCTGATGAAAGCTACACCATCTAACATTACGCAATGCTTTCCACATTTCATCCTTCCCTCATCTCTTTTTCATCCATTTTCTCTCTGCTTAGTTGTCTTTGTTCCGCAATCGTTTTTATATTCACTACGCAAATCTCTGTTTTCACAAATCTCCCGAGATATAATGAGTTCACTTTGCAGCGCTGCCAATTGGAAAATAATACACAATATTTCTATTTTTTTTTTAGAAGTTTATCGTTTTTTTTTTTTATTTATGATCTATTATAGTTCTGTTATATTATTTGATCGCCAACCTGCTAATGAATTATTTCGTTCAATTTACCATAAAACATTTTTCAATTACGTCCTATAAACACTTGGGCGTAAATTAACAATTAGTAACTATAGTAACCTATTGTGTCAGAAATTTGCTACACAAATAAAATGCCAAACATTTTGAAAATATGAGTAGGTAGAGTACTAAAAATGAAGTGCATATAGCATATACATCGATTGTAATGATATTATGACTCGTGTGATTCTTAAAACTCTCTGATGTTCGTTATAACACGATGTCACTTATTCGCCAATAATATATAATTTATTATTTTCCAGATACATAAACTACTGTAATTTCAATTGTTTGTCTGTCAATTTTAAATTACTTTTGAAATTTTAATAACCATTACTTATTCGCTGTGAATGATTATTAAATCTTTATAGATGGTACCATTATTATCCTTGAATAAAGAAGATATACCGTATGTAAATCAGAGATATGAATCTAAATAAAATAGTGCCAGGGACCCAGGAAACCGCGAGATGGAACGGACATATATATATTTCTTTACTAGCCGCTAGCCGGTACCCGCGACTCCGCGTACGATTGATATGAAACACGTCAGCGACAACTGGCGCCATCTAGTGGCGAGTTACAACCAAGTGGATAGCACAAAAACCTCCTCCATAAAAAAATATATGTGCCAATTTTCATGGTAATCGGTTAAACGGTGTCGAAATCTACTAATCTCAAACAGAACATCCATTTTTATATATGTCGTAGGATAATTGAAATAATCGGATCTTTGCGAAAATCTTAGGACGATTGCAAAAAACCGGGTAATTGGAATCCGGTTTTTTGCAAACATCCTAGGATTTTCGCGAAAACCCGAATTTTTTAATTATTCTACGACATATATATATATATATATATATTGTATAGATTAACACAAGAATTATGTAACCCTGAGTACATTTCTATGCATTTCATCGTAAATTCTATAGTTTAGTTTTTGAAATAATTTCATTCTTGTTTTGCTGCAGTTTTACGACTGCATCATTGTTATAAATTCGACAGTTAGTGGCTAACTTCAAAGTTGTTGATGCGGTGTTGCCAAACCGACAATAGTACTGCCGTCACCGGTAGATGTAGACAGAATCGGGCGAAACAGGCAGTGATGAATATTTGGGAGCAACGGTACTTCATTTCAGCTATTTCCGTGAAACTTCACCTCATTTCTCTATATATAATAACACAGTAACACATTGCCATATTTCAAACTGACTGCCCCCAACAATCCAGTGCCGTACGTTCATCATATAACTGACATCGATATTTAAATTTGAAAATGAAATGTAATTTAAGCCTAGATTTTCTGAGATATGACTGCATTCTATGACGAGATCTACCTGACATAGCTTACGCAATTGTAATACACTACAGGTACTTATAGGCTTAAGCCAACACAAAAACAAATAACATATCTATATCCGCCTTTATAAATATGATACCGTTATGAACTTCAATAAAAAAAAATGAAAATACTTAAATTAATGAATAATATTATCTAATAATTAATTAAATATCACATTTCAGAAATCCTAGCGAGTCTTATTCTAACTTTGATAGAGTGCAGTCGTGCGTTTTTGTCAAAACGTGAATTGATAGTTTTCGATTAAAAGTCGTTTTTTTTTTGTTTCTTTTTTTTCTATATTAGGTATATTGTGATTATAAAAATCTAAATTCCTAATGTAAAGAATTATAATTTTGTTTTGTTTTTTTTTTTTTCTTAAATTTTTTTTTTTTGAAAATCACTAATTTATTTCGGTTTATAATTAAATATCATAGTTAAGTGCAAAAAGTGTCAGGCAGTGTATGTCAACAAACTCCGGAGGGGCGAATTTTACTCCCCCTCTCCAAGATGGGGAGAACAGCAAAAAATTTCAATTAATAAAGGTAACAAAAAGCCCTCAGGATGACACTCCTGAGGGAATGAAATTACGGAATAGAAGAATTCAAGGTAAGGTAGTTAATTCACTTGAAGTTAAAATGAAAAGGTCGAGAAATAAACGTAAATCAATAAATAAAGGTAAAGAAATAAAAATTAAAGAAAATATTATCGAAAATCTAAATTCAAAATCAAATGATCAATTAACTAGCATTGCAAGTGACGAAGATGACATGGACTATTCTGATTTAAACTCGCAAGCCTCTAGTTGCGTTCATTCTAAAAGCGGTGCAGATGAATCGCTTCCGTCTACTTCACGTAATTCTATTAATAGCGAAATAGTAACTTCAAATAATTGCAACAAAGATTCAGTTATCTCTAAAAAAGATAATATTCTTCAAAATACGCAAATCAATAACAATAAAAATAATGAGAAAAAATTTAAATTCAGAGAAAACGATCAAGGTCCTTACTACATTTTTGTAGAAAGTAAAGATAAAAATGTAGGGAAAACTCACCCAATGTTTATAGGTAGACATTTGCATACAAAACTCCCTAGGCTTAAAAATTCTATAACGAACATTAAAAGTATTGGTAAAAACAGAATAAAAATCGAGCTGTCTAGTAAAAGTGATGCAAACTATATTATAAGTAGTAATATATTTGACGAATTAAATTTAATCTGTTATATTCCTAATCACCTGATATTTAAAACTGGCGTTGTTAAATACGTTGATTCCGTTTTGGAAACAGAATATTTGATTCAAAATATTATCTCTCCCTGTGAAATTCACAAAATAAAACGTATGACTAGAAAGGTGGAAGATAGAATTGTTAATACCCAGACAATAATTATTACATTTGCTTCTCAGTCCCTCCCTAATTTCATAAAATTAGACGGGACTATTTGTGAAGTTAACCAATTTATTCCAAGAGTGGTTCAATGCTTTAAATGCCTTAGATACGGCCATATGCAGAACCAATGCCGCGGTCATGTCAGATGTTCGCGATGCGGTGAGCAGCACCCAAAAAATGAGTGTGACAACGATATAACGCAATGCATTCATTGCCGGGGTCAACATTTGGCCACCGATCGTACCTGTCCGGAATTCGAAAATCAAAAAATTATTAAACAAAAAATGATAACTTCAAATGTTACATTCTCCGAAGCTACCAACATGGTAAAAAACTCGTATGCTAATGCTTTAATGTCATCTGATGTTAATGACGAGCAACAGTTTCCATTTTTAGATGAAAATAATAGACAAAGCGTAAATTCACAAATAGAACCGTTAAATCAGATAGCTCCTCATAAAAACAGCCTTCCTATTGGTCCGGCAAATCAAAATAAAAAATTTTGGGCTCCACAAAATTCAGCAATAAATAACAATAATTTCAGTAATAATAGAAAAAAATTAAATAGGCGAGAAACTCAATACGAATCTCCCAAACTGCAACCCAGAATGTATGACCCTTTTCGTCAAAAAACACCTGTAATCACTTTTAACCCATATAGACCAGAAGACAATACGACCCTAGAAGGTCTTATTAACTCTCTCGTTGACTCGATAACCAGTCTATGTCAACAATATCCGCACTCAGCATCAATAAATCACAAGCTAAATTTACTCAGAGAACAAATTAGAGAAATATTTAACTACAATAACAATAATCATGGATCATAACAAAACAATAAATATACTACAGTGGAATAGTAGATCTATCATAGCTAATAAGGCAAATTTAGAAATCCTATTAAAAGATAATAAAATAAAAATTGCAGCTATATCGGAAACTTGGTTAAAAGAAAATTCAAAATTTCACGTAAATAATTTTCTCATTGTAAACGCAAAAAGACATGACGGACGAGGAGGCTCGTCCATACTTATTCATAAAAGTTTACATTTTAAATCACTCGATATGCAACTTTTTAACGATGATATTACGCAAATATGCGCTGTCCAAATTATGTGCGATAATCCCTTTGTCATTATATCAGTTTATTGTGGGCCTAAGCATAACAATAGTCAGGTTTTCTGGGACAGACTCTTTAAAAAATTCAAATTACCCTTATTAATTTTGGGCGATTTTAACGCTCATGCTTTAAGTTGGGGATGTGAATTTACAGATAAAGAAGGCGGCAACCTTAACGAATCCATAGCAGATAACAAATTAGTTATTTTAAATGATGGGTCTAATACTTTAGTAACAAGACCTAATAGAAGAAATACGGCTATAGACATTTCTCTAAGTTCGGCCAACATTGCCAGTACAATCACGTGGTCTCGGTATGAGGATCCTTGCGGATCTGACCATTTTCCGATTATTATATCGATGATGAATGATTTTAATTTTGGTAAAACCGTATTTAATCCATTTTATAAATGGAACACTGTTCGTATGACACAAACAAATTGGCATGATTATGCAAATTATATTGATTCGGAGGTTAAGAATTATAAAAGTATGAATACCAACCCAATGGAATACGATTATCTAATTAATATTATTAATAACTCTGCAGATAAATTCACCCCTAAATATAAAAAAACCGTGATTAAAAATTACAAAGATATTTTATGGCGAGATCCCGAATGTGACGAATTAATAAAAAATAGGAAAATCTTGCTGAAGCAGTACAAAACAAATCCCAGTTTCCAAAACTATTATAGTTATAAAAATTTAGATGCTAAAGTCAAAAGAATTTTCAAACAAAAAAAACAATTAAAGTTTAGATCATTCTGCGAAACTATTAGCAGAGACACTCCAGTCTCAGACATTTGGAACAATATTAAAAGAATCAAAGGGCACTTAATCAGGAAAGAGGTTACAGAACATTTAAAAACAGATAATTCCTGGATAGGTCAATTTATAAACAAGGTAGTTCCTCACTCGGTTCATCAACCTATAAAATTGAATAACGATGATCATACAGAACATGTTCTAACAAAGCCATTCTGCCGAAATGAACTTGACAAAGCACTTAGGAATACAAAAAGCACCGCACCCGGATTGGATTTTATTAACTATTCTATGGTTACAAACTTACCCGTATCCGCTAAAGAAATTCTCTTAGATATATTTAATCATATTTATAAAACAGGGTTATTGCCTTGCCCATGGAAGGAATATGTTATTATTCCAATTCCGAAACCCGGTAAAGATAAGGGACATTGTGATTCATACCGTCCCATATCTTTATCTTCGTGCCTGCTGAAGACTTTTGAAAGATTAGTGAACAATAGATTACATTTTTGGTTAGAAAAAAATGATCTATGTCCATTGTCTCAACATGGATTTAGGAGAGGACATGGGGTTATGGACAATTTAACAATCTTAATTACCGACATTCAAATAGCTATGACGACACAACAATTTTCTGCTGCATTATTTTTAGACATCTCTAGCGCCTACGACTCAGTTATTCCTGAGATCCTACATGAAAAAATGAAAAATATAGGTCTTCCAAATCAATTTAATAACTTTGTTATTAAAATGCTAACTGATCGAGTTCTCAAATTTAGATTAGAAAATAAAATAGTAGAAACCAGGGTGTCCTCAATCGGTCTACCGCAAGGAGGCATTTTAAGTCCGTTACTTTATATTATTTATACGATGGATTTAGAACACATTTTTGCCCCTAGTATAAGAGTTTTACAATACGCTGACGATGTCTGCATTTATACGCACCAAAAAACTTATTCTGAATGCGAACTAGCATTGGGTGACGCTTTCTATAGCTTGCAAGGGTGGCTTCACGAAAAAGGTATGAACTTATCAGTAAACAAGTCGAAATGTATTATATTTACAAATAAGCGCAAACACAATGTAACCAATGTTTTAAATATCTCCAGAAAAATCAAAATACAAATAGTTAGAAGCTATAAATTTTTGGGTATGATTTTTGATTCCAAATTATCTTGGTCTGAACATATAAATCATGTAGTAAAGGGATGTGAAACAGGCATTAACGTGTTGAGATCTATTGCATACGTTAACTGGGGCTCTGATCCCAAAATATGTTTAAATATATACAAAGCTTTCATTCGTTCCAAAATAGATTATGGAGCATTTTTATATGGTTCAGCGGCGTATTCTCACTTAAGGAAGTTAGACAGTATACAATATAAAGCTTTGAGACAATGTATAGGAGCCCTAAAATCCACTCCTACAAATGCCTTAATGGTAGAATGCGGGGAAACATCTTTGGACCGTAGGAGACATGTTCTAGGAGCTCGCTATCTATTGGCAAAAAAATCAGATAAAAATTCAAAATTACCTCCAAAAATAAATTATCTAACCGGTTTGGTTTTAACGGAGAGATGGTGGGTTTGTAAATCAACGCCCATTCTAGTGAGCAATCACATAGACATAAGTTCTGCGCAAATAAATATTTATTGTAATTTTTATCCAATTACGTATAATTTACCTTACAATACGTTAATTGACAAATATAACGTAATAACCGATTTACAAATACATTTCGATTACCAACTATTTGAACAATTTCCGAGTGGTCATTTTATATTCACCGATGGGTCCAAAGTTCACGATAAGGTGGCATGTGCCTTTTTTGATCCACAGTTTAACGTTAGTAGTTTATACAAACTTCCGGAATCCGTTTCCATATTTACAGCTGAAGCATTAGCCATTGTAGAAGCCCTAAAATATACACGTAATATCGATCAACGAGACATAATCATATGCTCAGATTCATTAAGCGTTCTGACAGCCCTAAAGATGCCCGAAAAAAGTAAAAATTATCTCATTTTTGAAATAATAAAACTCCTTGCCGAAATTAAATATTCTAAACAAGTGTGTCTTATTTGGGTTACAGGACATACTCAGGTGTCAGGGAACATAAATGTAGACGCGCTAGCAAAAAAAGCTTTAGAACAAGGAGAGTATATAAATATTAAAATCCCTCTTAGTGATACGAGGAACATAATGCAAATTATATATACCAAAATGTGGCAAAAGGAGTACGATAATATTTCATTATCCAAAGGACAATTTTACTGGAATATCCAAAATTCAGTCGTTAAAATACCATGGTTCTGCAAACTAAAAGTTAGTCGTCCACTTATTACTACTATTTGCAGACTAAGATTTAATCATGCCCTATTCCCCAATTATTTATTTAAAATTAAAAGAGTAAACTCACCGTATTGTTCATGTGATAACGTATCTATAGCCGATGCGATACATATACTGTTTGTGTGCCCTATTTATGAGAGACACAGAATCCAGCTATCCAATTCCATTACGGAAGCTGGAATTAAATTACCTTTGTGGTACCCCGATGTGCTAAAATCCGAAAACAAAAAAATTTACTCTGAAATCCTTAATTTCCTAAATAATATTAACATTCGAGTATGATAAATCTAGGTAGGTTCGTTATATTAGAAATAGTATACTCAAATAATTACGTACTAACATTACCTCGTGTGTCTTACCTATCCTATCCCCGCCGTCCATGTTCCCGGCTCTCTTGTTCGTTTGTCCTGCGGAGTCGAGCCCAATGCACCTCCATGGTTCCTTCCAAGAAAATCCCTTGTCCATCCTTCATGTATCCCAGTGTTTTATGTAAAGTATTTTTGTTTATTCATAAAATGTTTTAGATTAATTTTATAACACAGTCATGGCTAATTACGCGTATTACAGACGTAGAAGCCAACAAACCGTATTTAAAAAAAAAAAAAAAAAAAAAAATCCTAACTTTATCAATGATTTTTTACGCTTATTCATTTTCATGAATGTGCTTATATAAAATTATTTTTACAAAAGACGATGTATTTATTTGCGAGCGGCGATAAAATACAAGATTTGCCAATAGCTCACACGTATTATTATAGTCCAACCCCAGAGCTATATACCATTCAACTTCTTTGAGTAGTAAGCTCATTTTAACAATAGCTCGATATTGAAATATATCAAGTCTTAACTAAATAATCATAGCTGTCAGTTGTATTCTGATTATTGAAATCGCAGGGTAAATTTAATTTATTTTAAAATAATCGAAAAACCTTTTACTAAGTATCAACTGTTTAAGGTGCTCCCTTTTTCACCCGCATAGCTCTATCTCACAAGCAGTTGGATGTGTGCGTGTGCATGTAAAATGCACTCACGTTTCGGAAATCA
Source organism: Venustoraphidia nigricollis (assembly GCA_034508555.1). Taxonomy (NCBI): domain Eukaryota; kingdom Metazoa; phylum Arthropoda; class Insecta; order Raphidioptera; family Raphidiidae; genus Venustoraphidia; species Venustoraphidia nigricollis. The sequence goes on from JAVRKA010000030.1 coordinate 2,929,552, forward strand.
CTAATTTCTACGAAAAATCTTATTCAATCTTTGATGTTAATGCTTCAAAATAAACTAGAAATATGTACCATTCCCATATGACTTTTAGCTAAGTTTTTACAATTTATTTGATCTAATGAGACAATTGAAAATCAAATAAAAACGAGAATATTAGCAGAATATTTACACAAATTTTTGTACAGAAAATATTAATTTGAAAAAAATATTGGACAAGCCCAATTTGTCAGTATTTTTAACATGAATTTGTAAAGAAAATACTTCCAAATATTAATTAGCCTTCCCATAACTCAAAATATCGTGACGTGCTGTAAAGAAAATATAAACGAATATCACGTTTTTTTATTCAATTTTTAGGACAAAAATACATGTTTATTTAAATTTTTAAGCAGCTAACCAGATTTTGTGAAGCTTAACGCTTAATCACAGCTCATGTTCGAAATTTCCCGAGAGCATATTTTAAAATCTGAATCGTTGCCGAATTCAGACAGAACAGAGTTCAGTATCGCGTTCTGTTGTTATTATACACAAATTCCTATTTACTGAGAAAATCGAAAGAAAAAAAATGTTTTTTCCCGTTATCCTTACGCTATCAAAAGGAAAAGCTTTCGGCGAAAATGTTTTATATGTTATAATGGGGATTCCGTGAAATACTATTGGATAGGTATCGAACAATTGGCTTCGGTTACATAATTAATTTTCAATTCAATGACTTTGAAGTTTTTGACACATTACGTTGGCGAGTTGAAAATTGTGCTGTATACTAAAAAGTAATCAAAAAATATCAAAACCCATGTTGGATTATTTAAATGTTTCTTCATCTTGTGTTTTGTGCTAACAACCGTACATCGAGAAAACAGTATTGCTGGGTTGCAAGAATCATTGTTAGAAAAATCTGATTTGACACCACACATATTTCACCATAAGAAAGCATTGTAGGATGTCAAAGGAGCTTACTAAAAAATAATCCATCGATTGAAATGATATTTTTTTAAAAATGGGCATACAACTATTTAATACAGATTTTGTACAATTTCAATTCGAACCAACATTTTTTTATAAATTTAGCTTGAAAAGCGATCATTTTCTATATAGATCAGGCATTTGTTTTTGTGTGAGGACAATCAGATAATTTTTGATCGATTAAACGATACTTTTTTATTAAAAAAAATATTAACATCAAAAACCCATAATCCTTAAACTTATCAAAACTGATTTTAAAATCTGATTATAAACGTCATTAAAAAGTTTGATAAACAAATAATAGTATAGGAGGAAAAATATTAAAGCAACAGCAATCGAAAGTTCGATCAAAATATTAATATTTGGACCAGGTGACGGCAGTCGTTTGGTGTGCGTAGGAAAGGAGACGGAAGAACAAGTTGAACGAGAGAGAGAGAGCGCGAAAAAGATAAATACGATCACAGAAGAGGATTTACAGAAGCGTCAATGGCCAAACTATTGTTTAATCGCCTTAAAAAAGTAATCGCTCAAGTGCGTGTCAGACGTGTATAAATTGAGATAGTACCTACCTGTGTTTTTCATAAAGTTAATTTTGCTTTCCGTTTCGATTGCCAGTCTTAAGAGAGTCAGTTGCATACAGTATTTCATAGAGCAGACGCAGATAAAATGTGTGATTAGGATGCGAGTGAAAACACAATTCATTTGAGCTGTCTATGCATTCGATATGATTATTAAACGAATAGATTTTCGATTGTGATGCTTAAAAGTCATCTGCAAACAGTGCTTCATAGAAGAGTGCCATATAAAAGACTAAATAATCATATTTTAAATACTTGTGAAATGCAATCTGAGTGAGACAATTATATGCAGTGTAAACAAAGAGCGTAGTATAATAATTTGTTACTGGAGAGTGTATTCTAAGTCGTATAAAAATCAAACGAATGATTTTGAATATCCTCTCGAGACATCTCGAATAATCCGAAAATTTTCACTCGAAATAGTTCTATGACAATTAGAGGTGCAAATCGTGCGTGAAATTTCCCGTGACACGGAGTGTCACGATGTGACACGCCGTGAGTGTGACTGTTTAAAAAAAAATCGTGAGTGTGATTAAATAGAATATACTGATCCATGAGCTTGCGTGAGTGGAAAAAACTTATCGTGAGTATGAGTTGGCATGAGTGAAAAGTTAATTACGTCAAAATTATTCTCCTGTATGCGAACTGTCAAACCTGGTCCGGGACTAACGTTAAAGCCAATTCAGACTAGCCGTTCTCGGTTACGATTCACCGGTCCGGTTGGGAGCTCGACCAATCAGGGCGCCGTCGTTCCTGAACGACTGCGCCCTGATTGGTCGAGCTCCCAACCGGACCGGTGAATCGTAACCGAGAACGGCTAGTCTGAATTGGCTTTTACAAGTATCAGGTGCAGTCATGATTTTTCTTAATAAAAGGACCAAAACTGTTGATTGAAACGTCTTTTATAAAAATAAAAATATTGAACAGTATTGCAAGTAATTTTATTTTGTTAACATGATTTTTCTTGTTTAAAGTATGTACTTACTATTTAGAGGTTTTTTGTTTACTGGATTTGTGATGTGTAAACTGTATAACGTATAGTACAAAAAATTACAAAAATTCATTGTTTAGTACTTTATAGTTGACAAACACATAACCTGATCCTATTTCCATAAGCCATATTACTGTATCATATTTTGGTTGCTTAAGAAATGTTATGAATTATAAAGTTACGTGAGTTGCGTTAGTGTGATTGACTGTGCGTGAGTGGGCGTGAGTCTCGAAATATAATTATTATCGTGCGTGAACGTGAGTGAGTGTTGAAACCTAGCCGTGAGTGTGATTGTAAAAAAAATAGTAGCAGTGCGTGAGCGGGTGTGAGTTGAAAATGATTTTCGTGAGCGTGAGTGATCGTGAACAAAATACTACTCACGATTGCACCTCTAATGACAATGACAAAGGCATATGGAAGACCAACTTTAACTAGCTACGAGTGTCGCTTCTGCATACCACTTCTGTGGTATAAATGTTGAGGATGAGAGGGTGAAAACGCAGAGAGTAGGAAATGAAAACTCATAAAACGTAATGAAACAATAAAACTATATTATAGGCACCGAACTTTGAATCGAACGCAAGCAATATAATCAAAATTACACAAATAACAAGCGCGAGAACGGCAATATAAACAGTTGAGTTGAACAGTTGAAAGTCGCATTACAGCGAGTTTGTGTTTCTACCGTAGACTTAATTCCTTGTTGGAAACTTTAGAGTATGCGCTTGTTTCGTTTTAAAGCTCCACTGATCTAGTAGTATACTTCAACGTGTATACAACTTCCCCTTGCCATCGGTACACAGAACTATATCTATTTTGAATAAACACTACACATAATTACGCTAAATTAAAATTATAGCCTGCATACAAACGCACTTGATACGGATTAAACAGAAGAAAAGAACGATGAAGATTTTAAAATAGGATATTATGTTAATATTAAACTAGCAAAAGATTTGGAAAGTGCTATACTGAAAGGTTTATTTAAAATATATCGTTTTCAAAAAAAAAAATACAAATTAAATGAAACGGAACGTAATTTAAAATAACAATAGAACATCTTAAATCTGATGTTGGTCCACTGTATAGATGCAATCCAAAGTCAAAATTTACATATTAATATTATTATGAATAGGTTTTTTTAATGTATTTTTTCCTTTTGTAAAAAAAAAGATTTTTTTTTGTAGCACCCGTTATTGTCAAAAAAAAAAAAATGTTCGCGGGTAAAAGTGTTTAACTGGAACCGCCATGTAAATTAATGTATTTTTGTTTTTGTTTTATATTATGACAATAAAACTCTTTTATATATATATATATATATATATATATATATATATAAAATAACAATCAGCGATCAGTGACGTCACTCCATCGAAGTTGTTTGACAGCTGTTTATAGGTAGTAAATTATTGATCAGTAAAGGTTTTTTTCAAAATAGTTAATAAATCACCTTCATTTAGTTTCAAAGTACTTGCTTCATCTCATTATTAATTATTTGACATATATTTAACTGTGAAATTGCCTGCAGTTAAAGTGATAGCTGTTCAATATGCCCCCCTTTTCACCCACATACGCACAATTGGATGTGTGTGTGCATGTAAAATGCACTTGCTCACGTTTCGGAAATCTTTAATTTGTATGAAGAATCTTATTCAATTTTTGATGTTAATTCTTCAAAATAAGATTTAAGCAAGTTTTTACAATTTATATTTGATCTAAATAAACGATTTAACATCAGATAAAAAACGAGAAAAAGTTTTTCATAAATGTTTGTACAGATAAAAATAAATTAGAAAAAAAATTACTGAGTAAACTAAATTTTTCAGTATTTTTTACAATTTATTTGATCACGGCCAAAATTTGACATTTTTACGTAGTAAGTCAAATTGTGTGAATTTTAATGCTTAATCACATCTGCTAAAAAACCCGGGTCGCAGTGCCAAAACCCTGTCGACAATATAGTGTATTTGCTTATACAGGCAGTGTGGCTTTATTATGCGAACTTAAGTTGGTTTTTGGGCAAAATAAAAAATTTGACTCCTTAATACACCCCTTAAAATAACATTTTTTTCCTTAATTGTAATATTATTATCAATCTAACGTCTACACCAAATTAAATACACCCTTCAATAAATAAGTTACTATCTACAAATTAGTGTTTTCAAAAAATTTGTAAGTCCGGTCCTGTAGGACCGATTTTATTGAAATTTTAGGGACACTTTTTAATTACTACTAACGGGTTAAATGTCAATTTTGAAACGATTCTGTGAATTTTTTCGGTATTTTGGGGCCCAAAAACATTTTTCAACCCCTAAAAACTACCCTTAAAATGGCCCGATTACGCCCATTTTAAATAGGCTTCTTGCGGTGATGGATTTAAACACGTGGACCAAATTTCGTTAAAATCAATTAACTCTTTCGAAAGTTATTGCCCGCACACATATATATATACGTATATAAATATATATATATATATATATATATATATATATATACACATATATATATAAACATTTTTAAAAATGGTGCTAAAGTGTTTAGGAGGTTATGAAACGTCGAGAAATTTTGGTCCGACCCCTAGGTCCCGCCATCCGACCGACGCCAATAGTGTATGTTGCCATATGGCAAATACACTAAAAATAGTAATAAAATGACTTCTGTGATCACAGTTCGAAATTTCCCGAGATCAAATTTTACAATCTGAGGGGATCAAGTTTTGTAGCTAGATCTTAAAAACAGTTTTAATGTACTTATAGTAAGTTAAACAGGTTGTGTCTTTTACAACCATTACAAATTAAATCCACGTTTTTTGGTGTCAGTGGAGTGAAGAAGCGTCTCGATTCGCTCTACCGGTTTATTACTTTGAACTGATAAGGTTGCACAAGAGATTACGTTCCAAAAAGAAAACACAAACGAAAGTCATTAATGTTAGTTGCCTAAGATGGAGAAGAAAGGATAATGTCGATAAAAAAACTGAAAACAAATAAACAGATCCTAGTTTTTTTTCTCGCATCGCTGATTAAAACATGTACAACACAAATTACATAAAATATTAAACCTGTTCAAACTTTATTTTTTCATTTATAAATACAACGTTAGGTTGGCGTAGAAAATTTTATCTTTAATTATTAATTAAGGCATCGTTAAATGGAATATTAAAACAAGCAAAAAATAAATACACTAGGTACATGAAATTAAATAATAAAGTATTCAAAATCTACACAGAAACTTGGAAATGAGGAAAATATTGAGAGAAAATTGCGCATGCGCTAGTAGAGCTGCACTTTTTAAAGAAAAAGAAATGTCTAAGTCCCACCCACATAACGGAGGAAGTGGAACTTCTTTATGAACGCGTTTTATTGATGCATATACATTTTACGTTACCAAGATTTCTGTTATATTTCTCCACCATTGCATCAGTTCCTCTTCAGAGAACGGACATAGGCTACCTTCTGTCTCAAAAAAAAAAACTTGAAGGAAGTGAAATAGGGGATGAAAGTTCAAAAAATTAGTTTTTTGCCATTTCTGACAGAAAAAATATTTTTATTGGGTAAAACAATGTCATGTCGACCAGGGCACAATTCCGCGAAGCGGGACTATAATACGGTGGAGCCGATGGCTCTACTACTGTTTTATCTCAGTCGCGTGCGGGGCCGCGGGTAAAGGTTAGTTATTTAGAGAATAGGAATTTTCTGGAAATTTAAAAAACAATTTTATATGACAGTTTTTAAGTCACTGTTATTTTATTTATTGCTACTTTTGCTAACGTTTGATCTAATCAAATATAAAAGTTTGGCATGAGTTTGCAATTTTCAAGAAAAGCTAAAGCTCGCAATAATCGCTTCAGGTAATATTACAGTTAGTGTATATGTATTACGTATATTATGAACTAGCGTTGTCATTTTGTAAAAAACAAAAAAATCGTGACGTCACGTTGTTGTGTAATGAAAATGGCTGACAGTGAGGGGAGTAAATAAAACTGTTAATCAAGAAAAATTCTAGTTTCATTTAGTGGCGTTTTTCAATATTTAAAGAATTACTAACTAAAACATATTATATATTTATTGGTGATATTCATAATCGACCCTAGACGCTGATGACTTCAGGTGTTGAGCGTCTATAATTTACAATTCTTCTTCTTCTTCATAATCGACTCATGCGTTGTACAAAATTTAATCGTTTACTCTGTTTAAAGGCATTTTTGAAGGAGCTTCAATTTTTTTAGTGGATTTGCAATAGATAGTTTTCGCGTTACAAAAAAAATCAACTAAATATTTAATAATTAATTACTAAACTTAAAACTAGAAATATATATGTATACAAAAACTACTGAACTGATTTATGTGAAATCCTGAAGGTATGCTCTATTAAATAGAATAAGAATCAAAAACCGGTTCACAACTGGCGCAGATATCGCGAAATATTAATACCAACATTAAAATAAAAAAAACTACTGAGCCAATTTAAGTAAAATTTATGTGGAGCCAGCCTAAAAGTATGCTCTTTTAAAAAGAATAAGAATCATAATAATCGGTTCACAAATACAGCGCAAACTCCATGTAACGTCACTCGATTTAACGTCAAACTCCCTAAAACGTCGAAATTACTCAACTTTGGTTGGTTTGTCTTGTCGTAATGATACACTCTATGTAGCATCACATCCACTCTCAATAACGACCACATGTCATTATAAAGCAAGTAATTCCGGCGACTTAGGTATACCTAAAGGTATGTAGGTGCTTTATAAGTTGATAAGAACTGCAGCTTTATTGTCTAGCCCGTATTTATTTGTGTTAATAGTAATGTTTGTTTGTAAATTTTATGCGTTATTATTAAATAATACTACAATAGTAAAACAATAATGATTTTTCTTTCTTTCTATATAACGACAACTCTCTATAACGCCAGAAAATGTGCAGTCCCTTCAGCGTCGCTAATCGCGATATTGAATTTACACTGTATATTGAATCTCAGCTCAATACATGAAATGCAGAATCGTTTCACATAATTCAAATGACTATTCATAACCTAACAAAATACATGACTATTTCGTTCACCAACAGTTGGAATTCACGTGTCCCCAGATTCTCCGCCACTGACGCACGCCCTCGGCGGCACCGGCGACAACAGCAACACCCTCAACTATACAGCGACGTCTACGAACGGGTAGCAGCAGCCAGATGAAGCTCCAATAAAACCAAGACGTGATCTACATGCAAGAAACGGCCCCCCGGCAACCAACATCGACGGAATTTTAAAAGGCAACAGGTTTCATTGCCGCCCTCATCTAACGCTCCTTCTCCCATCCCGACAGACCCGAACGTGTTACACAATCCTCGTTCACCGTCGCATTCATCACCGACTGACCAGTTCAGGACACGACTACGATCGCGTATCGGATCGCTATCAATCGAATCGTACGACGGTCCGTTTAAACTCACGCTGCCGAACTGTCTTTTGTTCGTTCGATGAAACAAATGCGCGCGTGACCGTTGCGCGATCGTTTTTACAAACAAAATGGCACGCTGATTGTTCCGGTGAATGAGACAGATAGTCAGTTGTTTGAAAGACAAACGTTGAATATTAATATCTATTATCTGGCAACATTGTGATACAGTAGTACACTGTTCCGTTTTGAAAAGGGTTTATGTCTATTGTTATAACCTAGTAACGTTTCTCCCGCTCTGAGTTTGTAGATTTCTCTCTCTCTCTCTCTGTCTGTAGGATTGTGTAATATTTCAAAAAAAAAGGAAGACGAGAAGATCTGTTTCCATAGGATACGTATATACAAGCTGTTTCCAAAATGAGATATTTCAGAGACAAATTCCATTCGAAAAAAACCGGTCAAGTACGAGTCGAACTCGCGAGAAGAGAATTCCGTATTATTCTGTTTTCCGTGAGTACTTTAAGATTTCAGGTTTTCGTTTAGGTTTTCTTGTAAACTATGGGTGAGACCCGACATTGCTTATTTTTTTTCAAAATTTTAGGTTCAGTAGTTTCGGAGATAGGGGAGGGGAATGGTCAATTGTTCATCTATTATCTTAAATAACTTTAAAACTATTTATTTTAAAAATATAAAAAAATATATTTGAGATCCTTACTATAAACCCTTTCATTTAATGTCACACGATACAGTTTGCAAAACTTTTTTTTTTATTTCCTAATTTTTCCCCAAAAATTACCCCCATGTTCAAAATTTATTTATTAACGTTACACGTCTGTCTTTGGGTCACCGACTTACATATATGTACTAAATTTCAACTCAATCGGTCCAGTAGGAGATAAAGGGGGGTAAATGATAAATTTTCATCTATTTTCTTAAATACCTTGAAAAATATTTATTTTTAAATTATAAAAATATATCTATTTGAGACCCTTACGACAAGCTCTTTCATTTGATATGTCACACGGTACAGTTTGACAAACTTTTTTTTTTAATTTTCTAATTTTTACCCCAAAAATGACGCCCATGTTCAAAATTCATTTATTTACGTTACACGTCCATTTTATAATCACCGACTTACATATGTGTACCAAATTTGAACTCAATCGGTCCAGTAGTTCGGAGCAAATTGGCTGTGAAAGGGTGCCAAACACACGAGTGATCCTATCAGAGTCCGTTTTTTTCCTTTTGAGGTACGGAACTCTAAAAATCGGTCAAGTGTGAATCGAATTTCGCGAGGAAAGGATTCAGTTTTCTGTGAGCGCTTTAAGACTTACGATTTTCGTTTAGGTTTTCCTATAAACTATGGGTGAGACTCTATATATTCCGCATTTTAATTTTAGGCTTAGTAGTTTCGGGAATGTTCAATTTTGGTATATTTTCTTTAATACTTTTTAAGCTATGCATTTTAAAATTATAAAAAAACAATGTATTTGTATTTATCATAATGGGCCCTTTCATTTGATGCCTCACATAATCCACTTAAAAATGATATTTTCATTAATTTTCAAAATTGACCCCCAAAAACCGAATTCGTTTATATACGCTATACGTCGGTGATTACGGCATCTGACCCTATATGTGTACCAAATTTCAACTTTTTTCGTCCAGTAGATTCGAAGAAAATAAGCTGTGACGGACGGACAGAGAGACACGAGAGTGATTCTAGAAGTCTCCTTTTTTCGTCGGATTGACGGAACCCTAAAAATTATTATTGATAAAATATATGTGTGTAGTTTTGAATTCTGTTTAATTTCCCCATGTTTTTTAAACACTGGTACAAATTTGAATAAACGGGCAGGGATAGTAAATTCTTTGGCAGCAGGTATGTATCTTTAAAATCTGTTTGATGTTACGAAGTTATTTTCTTTTGTACATATTATATAAGAATATATTTTATCAACACAGAATTATATAACTCATGAAATACGTTTTATTGTAGCTAAAGAATTAATTTCTATTTACATTTCAAAATATGAAATACAGTCGCCTCTCGCACGAAATAGAGTGACTATAACAGAGGGTGGCCAACGCATCCGATTGCCGCTATGCTGAGCCTAGGGTTTGCAATCCCGCAGTCTTTTTTTTCCAGCTATAAATTTGCCTTTACAGCGGGATCCCGCTGTAATTCCCGCGAGATTTAAAAATATATTTATATATGAAAATAATGCTATTATTGTGGAATGTTTATATTTAATCAAAAAAAATATAATTAATTCAAATCAAACAGGTAAGCATTATATACCGATGCACATTAAAAACTATGTTTATTAACTATTATCTAAGAATTAACAGAAATTAGCATATCAATAACATATGATATGACTTTTGTTACTTATCCATAGATATTATTGTCTCTATTTACCTAACGTACTTCTTGCTGATTAGTAAATTTATAAACTTCTAAAGAAATAAAAAAAAAAATTGCTGACACTAGAAGTCAAAGAGATCAATCAACCGACAATTATTAATTGGTAATATTTATTTAGTCAACTATAAATACGTAACGACTAACGAACTTATCGTGTATTTAAATTTTAAAGTTGTACGTATAAATAAACATCTAACAAATCAGAATTAAAATATAACTTCGTGTTAAAAAAACCAAACAAAAAATCACAAATCATTAAATAAAAGTTACTTATTATAATATTAAGAAGAATCGCAGGATTGTGGACAAAAATATTAGATTGAATTTTCTGTATGTACCTGAAAAAGGCAAAAAAGTTCAAAAAATTTCCCGCGCGGGATTTACAGCACACATGCGGGAATTCCGCAGGTCTCTTGGCATGCGGGAAACCGCTGTAATGCGGTAATGCGGAATGCGGGATTGCAAACCCTAGCGGAGCCGCAACTGCGTACTTACGGGTTTAAAATTGTTATTTCTCGAAATTGATTTAAAATTGAAATATATCAATAAAAAGGTGTTCTTAAAATTTTAAAATAAAATCGGCTCGACAGGATCGAACTTACAAATTTTATGGAGATAAAGAATTATACTTACTGTAGGCTGTATATAATTTTGTGCAGATGATGAATTGATAAAACAGGGTCAAAATATTGAAATTAAGAAATTATTTTAAGGGGTGTATTATCGGGTTAAATTTTGTATTTTCTCCAAAAACAAACAAATTCATATAATAAAGTCACACTGCTTGTATTAGCAAATACACTATATTGTCGGCAGGGTTTTGGGACTGCGACCCGAGTTTTTTTTTCAATACAAAAAACTGGTCGAGTGCGAGTTGAACTCGCGAGAAGGGGTTCCGTACTATTCCGTTTTCCGTGAGTACTTTAAGACTTAAGATTTTCGTTTAGATTTTCCTGTAAACTATGGGTGATACCCGACATTCCCTATTTTTTTCAAAATTTTAGGGTCAGTAGTTTCAGAGATAGGGGGGATGGTCAATTGTTAATTTATTTTCTTAAATAACTTTAAAATTATAAAAGACCCTTACTACAAGCCCTTTCATTTGATATGTCACACGGTACAGTTTGGCAAACTTTTTTTTTAATTTTCTAATTTACCTCCCAAAAATGACCCCCATGTTCAAAATTCATTTATTTACGTTACACGTCCGCTTTTGGGTCACCGACTTACGTATATGTACCAAATTTCAGCTCAATCGGTCCAGTAGTTCGGCGCAAGTTGGCTTTGACAGTGGGACGGACAGACACACGAGTGATCCTACAAGGGTTCCGTTTTTTCCTTTTGAAGTACGGAACCCTAAAAGTGATAAAATACTGCGTTATTAGTAAAAAAGCAGATCTTTTTCTAAAATTTATTATCGTAGGTACATCCACACAAATTAAAACGTGTTTCCGGAAATTTTATTCGTGCATTATATGGCAAGTTTGTGGCAATCAAAATTTAATATTATTTAATTACTGAATAATAAAATTGATAACGTTTCATTAAACCCCGGCACATAAAGGGATTCGCGCAGAGAATTCTTAATTAGCATAGGTAATATTACCACAGTTCTTACAATACGTACCAACCAAAAAAATCTATATGAAGTCTTATTTCCGATTGCTTTTGTTTTGAGTGTGATATTCAATACCATTGCTTTAGTAAGTATCACTGTACTAGCCTTTACCTGCGGCTTTGCTCGCATTAAGACCGGCTTAAAAAAAATTAAAAATCATCTGCGCCCAAAATCCCTGCACAAATCAACTTTACCTCTCACCCTGTTACCCATTTGTTTCACATAAACTACTGCAAATGTCGCAGCTATATTGAATTTTTGTTCACTTTTAACAATTAGTAACTGTCAGTGCAAATGTCAAAAAATTTGAAATCGGAATTTAACAATCTATCCAAATCTACAAAAAAGAAAATGTCGGACTGCCGACGACGTTTGTTCGGAAATGGGCAGGGATAAAAAAAAACAAGTGGTCAAAAGAGATGACTTAAGATTTATTTTATGGATTGTTACTCTTATGCAAAACATTGTTAAAAAAAACCTTATTTGACAATGACCTTAGATTGTGATCACGTACCTAATTACAGTTTTTTTTGCATTGAGGAGCAGTCTAATGTATAGTATTCAATCTCCCTGTTATGTAGAGCATTATATTGTACTTAGACAAAAACAAATTATTGTTACATACCAAAATATCGCTTTTCAAGCTAAATTTTGAAGAATAATAATAATGCGTTTAACGTCCGTTTCTCGACTTCATGTCATAACAGACGCCATTCGCACCATTACTATTTTCCATTTACTACTTCCCGTTATTTTCTGAATTTTTTTTTAAACTTCAACTTATGTAATAGCAATGGGCGAATGAAGGAATTACAGGAAATTAGGATAAGTTAGATAATTTTTGAACTAGAAGTTTGATAGATAATTGGCCATAGCCTCAAATAAGGAGCCATCTCGATATTTATCTGGAATTAATTAAGAGAAATCATAGAAAACCTCAATAAAGATAGCCGGTATAGGAATTACCTCTCGGCGAGAGGCAGTAGAAAAAAGTCCCAGCCACATCTGCCCCAGCCGGGATTCGAACCCGTACCTCCCGAATGCTAGTCTAGTGATGTCATCACTACTCTACCCAGCTCGGTAATTTTGAAGAATATGCGTAAAAACGATGTTAAATACACAGTTTAAGAGAAATATTGTTTCAAGCGAACAAATATTTCTCGAGCAAGGTCGTTTTGAAATTCTGCTATGCTTTTATGGTCACAATCTAAGGTCACTGTAAAACAGAGTTTTTGACGATGTTTTCTGAAACCCATGACAATAACCAAGAAGTCGACTACATCACTGACCAGATTTAGTCGGTGTCATCGTACCGCCACCACCCCCTTCCGCTCCCCAACCCCTTGGCGACAATATCGATTACGTGTGTGTATACGATATTAGTCGATAATATCGGAAATGAGGAAATGACGGATCCACTGGAGAACACGACGATGACGGAGTTTAATGTATGCATAGCTTTCATTTCCTGACAGCTGCCGTGTGGTTCTGATGATTGGTATACGAGCACCGAGTGGGAGACACATAGATGATCGAATTATTGGTGTATCTGCCATATGGCACATACACTATTGGCGTCGATCGGATGGCGGGACCTAGAGGTCGGACCAACATTTCTCGGCATTTCATAGCCTTGTGAACATTTGAGTATAATATAAAAATGATTTGTCGGGAAAAAGGACTTTTTTAGTAAACACTTATTTTTTATTTATAGCGAAGTTTCGTCCCTTTCTTGGGACTTTTTCAAGCTTTATAACTGTAATTGAATTATTAAAATACAATTTGTAAATTTATAATTGAAATATAAAATATCACACCTATATGTTTTGGTCAAGCAGATATAAGAGTTAACATACACATGTAAATAATGTAAATATAAATTTTAGTTACACAATTGTTCGTTAAAAAGTTTGCAATAATTCCGTTTTTAAAAAATATTTATTTAACTCGTATATCTGCTTGACCAAAACATTTAATAGGTGTGTATAATTAATATCTGATATTTTATATTTCAATTGTAAATTTACAAATTGTATTTTAATAATTCAGTTACAGTTATACAGCTTGAAAAAGTCCCATGAAAGGGACGAAACGCCGCTATAAATAACAAATAAGTGTTTATTAAAAAAGTCCTTTTTCCCGACAAATAATTTTTATTTAATTACCAAGGACAAAAAAGAAAAAAAGCAATTTGAGTGCAATTTTTGGAAATATATAAAGTAAAAATCAGTTTTCAAATTTCACACACGTATACGTATGTATAATATGCACCACGGTTCTAAAAGGTTCTGAAGTTAAAACACGCGCTAAATTGCACTATATTGTCGGCAGGATTTTTTTAGTGCCAAAAAATTTAATTTGCTCTGATTTTTCACTTGGAACTTGGTAGAACATGATTAATAATACCAAATAAATAAAAATACTTGAAAACTCTACAAAAAATTATTATTAAATTATTTCTCGACGATCGTTTCGTACAATAAGTCCATCCTCAGGAATATACTATGTTTTATATTCCTGGGGATGGACTTATTGTCCGAAACGATCGTCGAGAAATAATTTAATTTTCTAAACAAGAAAAATATCGAAAAATAAAGCATTCAAGTCAGTTATTTCTAATAGACGTATAAATACACTAACAAGTGGCCAAAATTTGTGTGCATCGAGCTTTAGCGACCGATACAACACGATGTTTTATGCAAAACAGGTGACAGGTTATTCTGGCCAGTCAGAGACCATACAAGTTCCTTGATTAATAGACATAATACGGTAATATTATCACCCCAATCATTCCAGTCAGTCATTTGCGACCAGGGCTGTAATCAGAACCAATTTGCAGTCACCAACGATCTCCTTGCATTCTCTTTTATTTTACCATTCCAACACTACAAGTGGGGAATGGTACTAATTTAGGTCAAAACTCACATTTCAAAATTTTACTATATATTTCCTTTTGAATTTCCCTGAATCCAAAATCCAAAAAACATATTTCTGGAAAAAGTCTGTTCGTCTGTGAGCACGATGCAGGTCAAATGGATGAGTGAATTAAAACCAAATCTTGGGAGTATACAAATATGAAGAACCCTATTGTTTTTTAGGAAAATCGGCGCAAGCGCAGAAAAGATATATATTATAACTAGTAATGTAAAATTACTGGTTATTTATGATTTTAGCCGGACAATTTACCGATGATCTGGAAAACAAAATGGCGGGTTCTGGTTTCAGTTTCTCAGAACAACAAAAAATAAAACGATAGAGCAGTTTTCGACATTAGAAATTAAATAATGTACTTATATTTATGTAGATATTGGTTACAAAGAAATTAAAATCCCGACCATAAACTGTCTATGCATAGCCTTGTATAATAATCGTAAATAAATTACCAAGGTCATTTTATTCGACCGGTTAATTAACCGGTAATTTATTTTTTACATCACTAGTTATAACATCTCCGACAGCAGACCTGGTTTCTGGAGATATGAATGTTCGGAGCTACCCAAATCTAATAATTAACACCAACCAATAATAGATATAATAATAATAGATATAACAGAACCGAACATAAAAAAGTAATTGACATCGTTTACAAATACCGATGATTACTAAAAATATAAAACACACGTCATAACTTCGCAAACACATATAGGCCGATTATTATCAAATAATGTTTCTTTTATGATATAGTTTATATAGAGCTAATGCTCTTTTTAATCGGATGATAAAATTTTATAGCGCTCTTCTGTTAGAACGGTCGTTATTAAAACTATCATTTAAAATTTGAAAATGCAGCGATTTTCACAATTATTATCGCACACGCTATAAAATAGCTTGAATTATGTATTTATACGGAGGGTTTGTGTTTGTATGATATTTTAATTTTCAATTATATAAAAAAAGTGGTGCGTCATACTTCTTTAGCGACATTTGTTTTTTCTGAATGCTGGGTTGCAGAAAAGATTGTCAAATAATTTGATTTGACAATGACCTTAGATTGTGAACACGCCATATTTCTCCAAAAGAAATGCATTGTAGAATTTTAATTCGAATCTATTCGAAAATATAATTGATCGGTTGAAATGATATTTTTTTAAACTGTGTATAAGTATATTTAACATAGTTTTTTGTATAAATTTTACTTCGAAATGACATTTTTCGACGCATTTGAATCAAAATTTAACTTGAAAAACGACCTTTTCTGTGTAGAACAAGCATTTGTTTTTCTGTGAATACAATCTAATGTTGTACATGACAGGGAGATTGAATACGACATTAGACTGCTTTTGCATATATGAAAATTGTAATTATATTATTACAACCTAAGATCATTGTCAAATCCAATTTGTTGACAATATTTTGTGCAACCCAGCATTAATATTACCGACAACTGTTAAAATATCAGACGGAAACATTTTTTTCTGAATGTTATTTTTTTAAAACCTTATTTAATCTATTTTATTCCGAGATTTCAGCGACACTACGTCACTTAATATTACCGACCACTGTTAAAATAAACAGATTGCCACTAGATGACGAACGTTTATCTTATTTTATTCTATTCTATTCAGACTTCAGCGCCCCTACGTCACTTAAGCTTATCGACAACTATTAATTAACCAGATTTCCACCAGATAGCTAAATTTTAAACTCTAATTTTTTAATGAAAACATTACTTTTAAGATAGTAGCTTATTTTTCGTCATTGGAGAGAAAAATAATCTCCAAAATGGCGTTTCAAACATGAAGTTTGATACAGTTTTATAAGGCAGATATTTCTTACCGACAAAAACACCTCTGAGAAACAATTGTATACCGATTGTTAATCACAGAATTGCAGCTACACACAACGCGCTTACAAATGTACCTGTTTCGCTATGGCCGGTTCCAAGGGGATTCCCCATTACGTTTCAGCGGCGTTACGACGAACTACCTTGGAACAGTGGAGCAGTCTACACGCAGTTGGTACGGTTCATCTGGCCCGGTCCGCATATAAAGTAATTTAAACTTTTTGAACGCGGCGTGAAGGAAATTACATGGGAGTACATAATTACAGCGGTTGTAATTAAACGGCATCAGCAGGCGCGCAATGCCGAGGTTCGAACTGGCGACCGGTTGGTCTCCGGTCTACGGGTCGAGGTCGTCAACAACACGGCACAATAGTTGAACATTGCTATAACCGAACTGAATTATTCAATTAAGGTGACAGATCACTCAGATTGTAAAATATGTCCTCCGGAAATTTCGAACTGTAGTCGTAAATAGTATATTACACCGTAAGGGCAGAATGTTGAAATTCCTGCACTGTGCGTAACATGATGTCCGAGACGTAAGGTGTATACAATTTTTCTTCATACTCGGTCGAAAGTACGTACTTTTGTATCAGTGTATACGAGAAAACTGTTTCGGCCCGTCATTATAAACGGCATGCGAGTAATTCTAGCAGAGCATGAAGGCTTTCTGTCTTAAAAACGAAGCCGAAAGACAATGTGAAGAAAATTCATTTTATTACAGTTTTTATTAGCTGTGATTAAGCATTATGCTTCACAAAATTTGACTTCCTGCTTAAAATTTCAAAAAACATATTTTTGCACAAAAAAACGAACCAAAAACGTGATATTCATCAATATTTTTTTTTTACAGCACGTCATGAGATTTCGAGTTACAGGAAGGCAAATTAACATTTCCGAGCTTTTTCTTTAAAAGTGCAGACAAATTTGGATTAGTAAATAATTTTTATTCAAATATAATTTTTTCTGTACAAAAATTTGTGTTATGCTAATTTTCTCGTTTTGATCTGATTTAAGAGCATTTATTTAGATTAAATACACTGTAAAAATTTGTCTAAAAATAGGAACAATGGTACATATTTTTAGTTTATTTTGAAGCATTAACATCAAATATTGAATAAGATTTTGTCATGGAAATTAGAGATTTCCGAAACGTGAGTAAGTGCATTTTACATGCACACACACACACGTCCAACTGCTCCTAAGATAAAAGATGGTTGATAAAGGAAGCATATTGAACAGCTGGGAAACAGTTACCCAAGCTCACGGGACTTAGAGTTTTGAACTCGTTTCACTGATGTGTTATTCATTTGACGTTACCAAGGTTTCTGCATATTTCCTCACTGTTGAATCATTTCCCCATTAATTTCGCGTTGCCATGGTGTCTTTTATATTTCCCCGCCGTTGAATCATTTCCTTATTAATTTTGCGTTTCCAAGGTTTCTCTTACATTTCCCAAACGTTGAATCGTTTCCCCTTTATCGTTACAGGCAATTTCAAACAAATACGTCGCTAAACAAGTTTCACTTCAAAAATCATATAATCTTAATTAAAAGAGGTTTAATAAGATGACTCTGAAAGTGTGGTAGAGGATATTTTTGACCCAACCTTCTGAATGATAGAATGGGACGGGAATATGTAGAGTTCTTCGATGGCGACGGGGTACGGGGGGAACCGGGGTGAAGCCCGAGTCATTAGGCCATAGGGAATACGATGATAAAGCAAGAATAGCATTATTGGTGATTTGGTATGCTATAATGGCATCCCTTATACCCTTTAAACTTCGTTGCTGACGCCTAAACTTAACCAACCTTATTCTCCGCTATTCTCAAATAATGTCTCTTATATACCAAATCAGCTTCAATTTTATCCTAACGTCACGTCACATTAAGATAGTTGTCGTGGTACAATATTGTCAAAAAGTTATAGATTATACACGCCACAAAAGTATACTAGCTTGTAGCTAAGTGATCCATAATTTGTACGCAAGACTGTACCCGTGGAAACGTAACCCATACAGTATTCATATGCATGTATACTTTTCTATAAATTGTTGAATTTTAAACCGTTATTTATAAATAATTAGACGGTCAAAAATTTTTCCTTATTTTTTTTAACTCATAACAAATACATTGAAAGACTGTCAGTTTTTGGAAAGTTTCTGACAGTTAGTTCTTTTTTTATAAATAATAAACTGGTTCAGAACTACAGAGATCGTATACAATCAATATTAATTATCCAATTTTTAATTGTATTTATCTCGGATTATATACGGTCGATCGACTTCAAATTTTCAGGGTAATTGTATTATCATGTCCTTAATAAGTATACAAAATTAAGAATTTTCTGACGGTGTGCCTTAACCACGACAACTACCTTAATCGTAATACTTGTTCTCATCTTTCTTGTATGACATTCGATTGAACAATCTTTCAGAGATAGAGCTCTCTAAAGTTAAGTTTTTCAAAATTTATTCTTTTATAGGTATGGATAAAATCGTTTTGGACAAGAATTTGAAATTTGTTTGTTACACATAAAAACTGTTATGTTAGAAATCATTTCATTTTTCCCTCGGACATCAAAAAAACACCTGGAAATCTCGTAACATATACTAATTCAATCTTTGATGACAATGTTTCAAAATAAACTAGAACTTATATATTAGACACGATATTTTGTTAATCTAGTCGCTAAAATTATCTCTCCTTATTTTTATGTCTATTTGATAGTATGTTTACTACTTATATGTCTATTTGTATTTTTTCTTAATCAAAAGGTTAAGTTGTAAAGCAGTTTTGTTAACTGAACTTCGCCTGTTTAGTAAATGTCTCTACTTATTAAATAAAGAACACCGGAAAGAAGTTAGCGCGGAAACTATTTTTTTCTTAATTATTGAAATATCAAAAAATTGCTCCTTAAATGCTCTATCAGAATCAGTAATTGCTCCATTTCTAAAATTATTAGTTTATTTACAATTAATTTTTTAAAAAATCTAATTACTGAAAACTTGATTTTACTATAGAATGAGAAATATTCACTTTTTATACAATTTTTTTTGCTAACAAAATTGCTCTCAATTTGCTCTATCAATTGCACAAAAAAATTATTTAACTTTGACAATTTTTATAGTAATTAACAGAAAAATAATGTTTGTATCGTAAACGTTAAGGCTGTAGTGCTGATACATGTAAATATGGTCCTTATAAGTTGCAGCGACAATTGATGACGTCACAGCGCAGTAGGTTTACCATACAAACATTATTTTTCTGTTAATTGCTATAAAAATTGTCAAAGTTAAATAATTGATAGAGCAAATTGAGAGCAATTTTTTAGCAAAAAAAAATTGTATAAAAAGTGAATATTTCTCATTCTATAGTAAAATCAAGTTTTCAGTAATTAGATTTTTTAAAAAATTAATTATAAATAAACTAATAATTTTAGAAATGGAGCAATTACTGATTCTGATAGAGCATTTAAGGAGCAATTTTTTGATATTTCAATAATTAAAAAAAAATTAATTTCCGCGCTAACTTCTTTCCGGTATAAAGAACTTATTATTATTATTATAAATATGTACCATTCTTTCCATGTGACCTTTAGTCAAGTGTTTACAGTTTAACTGATCTAAATAAACGATTTAAAATCAGATAAAAACGAGAAAAATTAGCAACAGTTTTCAACAAATTTTTGTACAGAAAAAATTTAATTTGAAAAAATTATTGAGCAAGCCATTTCCAGTATTTTGAAATTTCGTGACGTGCTGTAAATAAATATTGACGAATATTACATTTTTTTTAATTTAAATTTTAGGGCAAAAATATGTTTTTTGTAATTTGTAATCATCACGTCAAATTTTGTGAAGCTTAATGCTTTAATCTCAGCTGATAAAAACAGCAATAAAATGAATTTTGCGACCACAGTTCGACATTTCCCGAAAACATATTTTACAATCTGAGGGACCTGAGTCACCTTAATGACGCAAACAGTAAGCAAAAAGTGAACATGTAACAATTTACTCATTTTTCAGCGGTGTGTTTTATTTGTTATTTTAAAACTTAACGGAGTTTAGAGCCAAATAATGGCTTTTTATATTATCATTTGTTCATACGTACCTCTGGCTTGCGCTCAGAGTGTTCAGTATTTTAGTGTGTCTTAAACATTCCCCTATTTTATTGCACTCCCGGTTACGGCCAGTCATGTGTTAAAGATAACAAAAACATACTTTTATGTTTTAATTTGAAAAATGAATCCCGTTTTAAAAACGTGAGCTGTTTTTAAAAAGACGCGCACAAAAAATAGACAACCTTTTTCAACCTGTGTATTTTTGAATCTGCTAAATTATAGGGATGGCCAACCTGCGAACCACGAGCCAACTCTAGCCCGTGAACGGTGAATGTCTTAATAAAAAATAAAATAATTCTCTTCTTCGTTTTACAATCAGAAGTCGGTGATTTAATTATTTTTCCCTAGATTTAATTACGTTGAGTTCTAGTTTAAAATTTAGGCATTTAGAGCATCCAAAAAAGAATTGCACTAAGTACGAAAAAGAATATAAAATCCCTTTAAAAATGACATTCGTTTTGCTCATCCGTCCGGGTTTCCCCGGATTTGTCCTAGTTTAGTGGGCATCCGGGGAGCGTGGGGGTTCATTTGTAGTCCGGGTTTAAAAATTTAAAGTCTTGGGCCGCCCGCGACACACGCACTGTGTTAGGTTTAATATTTTAATAAGGTTTTGTTTTCATAACAGAGTATATTAATAATTTGTGTTTTATTTTAAAAATAAAAAAAATCTAACTGATTATTAAAACAATTTGTAACAAACTGTAATAAGATTCTGTTTTTTTAGGTACATTTAAAATGATGATAAAAGATGACTAAATTTAATTTTAAGGTCTGAAAATAAATAAAAAGGTGACTTTTGACATTTTCAACTGTTTTTTATTACACTATGTTTAAAAAAACCTGTTGACATATCCGGGTTCTGGGCTCTAAGATCCGGGGTTTTCACGCGTCTTGTCCTGGTTGCCAAATTTTAGAGATGGCAACCCTAGCTCAGAAGGACATTTCGCCCGATACCGCATCACCTTTGATAATGTCTACCGCAGGTCAGGTAGAAATACCAATGGCTCACGGCGTACAAGCCCGGTAGTTTTACATTTTGACTTCTTTTTTTTTAATTTGGTGCTTAAAGAAACGTTGTTATCAAAATCGACGTTAACGCGATCGAAGCCGTGGGTGAAAGGTAGTGAAGTAAAGTGTAAACCAAACCTCCGAAACTGTATCTACAATGATGAAGGGGAAGGACACGCGTCCGACTGTCTATTGTTATTGCAAACAAAGAAATAAATACCCGTAAATAAAGGCGTGAAACAAATCATGTCAATCATATTGTTAATTTAACAACACGAATAACGCTGTCCATATCTACAGGTATTTCGTCCAGTTAAAAGAATGTTGATGGACAAATAGGTATGTTTGTTTTTTTTAATATTAGTTTTTTTTTAAGGATGGCTGAAATCCAATATCGATTCTATTTATTTATTGTAGATTATAGACGCTCGATAACTTAGGTCTTAATTACATCAAATAATAATAATAATAATAATAATGCGTTTAACGTCCGTTTCTCGACTTTATGTCATAACAGACGCCATTCGCACCATTACTATTTTCCATCTACCACACTTCCCGTTATTTTTCTACATTTTTAAAACTTCAACTTATATGTAATAGCAATGGGCGAATGAAGGACTTATAGAAAATTAGGATAAGGTAGGTAATTTTTTAACTAGGAGTTTGATAGGTAATCGGCCATGGCCTCAAATAAGGAACCATCTCGATATTTATCTGGAATTAATTGAGGGAAACCATGGAAAACCTCAATCAAGATGGCCGGTACAGGAATTACCGTTTCTCGGCGAGAGGCAGTAGGAAAAAGTCCCAGCCACATCTGCCCCCGCCGGGATTCGATCCCGGACCTCCCGAATGCGAGTCTAGTGCTGTCACCACTAGTCTACCCAGCTCGGTTATTACATCAAATAACATAATCACAAAACATGCATGAGCAGAGGCAGGATTCGAAACCACGACAGTCCGGCCAAGAAGCCAGTCCGGCCAAGAAACCAGCAAGCCTGACCTATAAATATAGATTCTTGTGTTGAATACATCAAGCATTAATCATTTCTAAAAAAAGTAGACTCAAAAAATAAATGATTAAAAAAAATAATAAGGTACTGGGTTCGAATCTGGACGGGAGAGGATACGACTGGGACTTTTTTACCACTGCCCCTTGCCGAGAAATGGTAATTCAAGTACCGGCCATCTTGTTGGGTTTTCCATAGTTTGTCTCAATTAATTCCAGATATCAATATGGTTCCTTATTCAAGGTCATGCTCTTATAGTTACCTACCTTACCCTATTTTTCTATAATCTCTCATTCGCTCATTGCTAGTAATTAAGTTTAAGTTTAAAAGCTTAGCAAAATAACGGAAAGTGTATCAGATGGAAAATAGTAATGGTTTAAATGGCGTCTATTATGACATAAAGTCGCGAGAAACGGACGTTAAACGCATTATTGTAGTTCCTTCATAAATTAAGAGCATTCTTTTTTTTGTGTTTAACACGTTTTTATTAGCTTCACCTGTATGTTTGTTTATTTGTTTGTAATGGAATCTTTGAACGTGAAATTCATCTACTTCAAAACGTCAAATTAAACTAAAACTTTGCACACTTATCAAGGACTGATGACAATACAATAAGTTTGTTCCATTAT
The DNA here is from genome assembly GCA_034508555.1 of Venustoraphidia nigricollis. Taxonomy (NCBI): domain Eukaryota; kingdom Metazoa; phylum Arthropoda; class Insecta; order Raphidioptera; family Raphidiidae; genus Venustoraphidia; species Venustoraphidia nigricollis. The sequence continues at coordinate 2,953,068 of JAVRKA010000030.1, forward strand.
CCTAACCAGGCCCTTCAGGACAAAAACACTTGAAAAATTACAGCAAGCAAGTTAACACGCTGTACAGTGACGTACGTTGAGTTGTCTACCTTATAGTCAAATGCAAATTGTTTTTTAGTCTTATAATTAAAATTAGAGTTTAAAAAACTAAGACAACACGCTTTTATGAACTAAAAAAATGAAAAATAATTTGAGAACAAAATTAGCTTTACTGTAAAAAGCGTAGAGTGCGTAATACCGGTAATAAATTTTTCATTTACTAGCTAATTGTGAACGTAGAGTTATTATGAAAATTTAAATAGATAGCACCCCTCATTTTTTACAGTAAAGCTAATTTTGTTGTCAAATTATTTTGCAATTTTTAGTTCATAAAAGCCTGTTGTTTTCGTTTTTTAAACTGTAATTTTTTTTACATAATCTTAATAAGCGAGATAGGTCACGACCGCCCACCATTTCCGTAACAACGAGCTAACCTTTGTTTGTGCAAAGAGGAAATATCAACCAAGCTACCTGTTCCATATCACTGCTGTGATAGACAGACACGCAAATCGAACTTCGTCTTCTATAGTTAATGCTGTTCTAAAACTGACGGACATACTTTTTTTTATCTTTGTCAGTACGATTAATTGGTTTTTATGTCTGCGCACAATCGAATCGATTTTCTTCCATATGGTAATTCGTTCAAATTCGCTTTAATAAATAAAGGACATCTGATTTTGATCCAAATGACGAATGTCACATAACAAGTGACAAATCAGCCAATTACAAATGATGCTGTATTTTTTTTTTTAATGAAAACATTAATTTTAAGAGAAAACAGTATCACGGGTAATTGGAATAAAAATAAATCAATTTAAACACGCATTGATTGCAACGTTTCGTCTTTTATTTAATTAAGACTTTTTCAAGCTCTCAATATGCTTAAATGATAATTAAACTATCATATAATAAGCAATTTCGCATTGCAAAAAACAATTTTAAAGATGAATTAATTTTAAGATTTCAACTTATTTTTCGTCATTAGAGAGAAACATAATCTCCAAAATGGCGTATCACACATTAATTTTGATACAGTATTAAGAAAGATATTTCATACCGACAAAAAACATCTTTGAGAAATAATATAGAGCGATAGTAAAATAAATGAATTAATTATATTTTATTTCAGCGTATTTAGAGCCTCTGTAATCTACAATTATGTTGCTTAAATAAACCAGTTTGCCCTACATTACATAACTAAAATTTATCAGCTCGAAAAAAGTATTAAAAATAAACAAAATAATTAAATAAAACGAAACTACTTGCGTTTACTGTTCAAAATATTTTTTTATTTATAAAAAGTTTCTACCAAATTTGGTAGAAACGTTTTATAAATAAAAAAATATTTTGAACAGTAAACGCAAGTAGTTTCGTTTTATTTAATAGTATATTACTGTTGGTAGAGTCAATATTATTAAACAAAATAATGTTAAAATGCTTTTCAAAGCACATGTTTTCTTTAAAATAGTATATATATTCAATCAATTATCAAAATATGTATCAAAATCAAACTCACCTAAGTTTTAAACACTGCAGAATGCTTCTAATGTCGTAAGAAAATATTTTTTTACGTTTCGCAAAAAAATATTAATAGTAAAATAATCAACAAGACACACCGAAACTATTTATCACAGCAAATAATTATGATCCTACAATAAGAATCGACACAATATGACGTTAGTGTTAAATCAACGTCGCGCGAACCTACACTTAATACGTGCAAGAATAAACGAAATTTTGTAGCTCTGAGCACAGCAACCTATGTATTATGCAATCAGATTTTATTTAAGAATTGAGCTGCAATTAGATAATATTTTACAAAAACTATTTGACACGATAATGAAATGAAATTAAATTAAGTAAAACACAGCGTTTTATTGATTTACACTTTTAAAAAGTGTTGCTGCATTTTATTAAATTAAAATTTATAACATTTGTAACGCCTGAATCTAATAAATTGAATAGAATAATCGCAGATGCATTATTTAAATTTATCTATAGGTACTAATATAATATTATAATGCAAGATGAATCGCGTACCTTGGATGTTCGTTACCTCAAAGCTCGAAAACAACTACATCGATTTACATTATTCTTCCAAATACAAATAGCTTATAGATTCAGCAGTAGCATTCATAAATTATAGCAGTGTTTCCCAACCTTTTCCTATTATGGAAAACTTTAATTAAGAAATTTTAACGAAATAGCATTATTATTTTATAGGGGAGGTTTTAAACATTTTTCAACTTGGTGCAGGATTTAAAATTATACAATACTTTTAATATTATAAATTATCGTAATTTTTCACGAAACACATTATTTTTGCATGGAAAACGACGGGCAATAACTTTCGAAAGAGGTAATTTGATTTTAACAAAATTTGGTACATTTATTGAAACCTATTACCGCACGAAGCATATTTAAAATAGAGGCAACTGGACCATTTTAAAGACTGTTATTAGGGTTTGAAAAATGTTTTTTCGTTCAAAAATACCGAGAAAAAAAATTCAGAATCGTCTCAAATTTGAAATTTAACCAATTAGTAAAAATGTTAATAAAATTGGCTTGACAGGCGCGGACTTACAAATTTTATATGTAAACACTAGATTGCGGATTCGGATTTAGGTACTTACTGAAGGGGTGTATTTAATTTGGTGCAGATGAGACAAAATTATTATTTTAAGGGGTGTATTCAAGGCTAAAATTTTTGTTCAACAATTTTTTTAAAGTATTAATGAAAGTATTGACTAAACAAATATTTTTCTAATAGAAATATTATATGAAAGATAAAATGAAAGCTCCCGATTAAACCGTATTTGAAATTGTGGTCGTATCGTTTTTGATGCGAATTAAAAAGGATAAATCACATTTGACAATTACTGAATTAAAAGTGGGATTACTATAAATAAACTCGATATTGCATCACCGCCTGTTGAAAATAGGGAATTATAGCTATATGTCGTCGCATTGTTTTGTTTCGTGCTTGCATTCTGACAGCAACTAATTTCAATATACTTTCAAAGTGCACAAATTTTATTGAGTGAACCTTTTATTCGGACGTTGCGCACTCGACTGCTGGGGAGTAAAATGAGAAAAAAGACATGAGTTACTGTTAACTGCGGGCGCGTTCTCTCCACGAATGTTTAGCTAGTGCGCTATGTATGCGCACAAGCGCGTCCTACAAGGGAGCGGCCATAAACCATGTAACCCTATTTTAGCCTCTCTGGAATCCTTCTCTCCCATCATGTACCCCCCCGCCTCCCGATGGAACATAGTTTTTTATTATCATGCCCAGGAAACATTTTGTTTTCTGTTAACAAACTATTAAAAAAAATGGTTTAAAATACACAAGACTGATATTTGTTATATGTAAATAAAAATGATTTTTCGGGAAAAAGGACTTTATTTATAAGTAAAACAAATATTTTATTTTCAGCGACGTTTCGTTCCTTGTTTGGAACTTTATCAAGCTTTAATAACTATTAAATGTTGTGATTAAATAGATATAAAAGATAATATATATAATATATTTAATAGTTATTAAAGCTTGATAAAGTTCCAAACAAGGAACGAAACGTCGCTGAAAATAAAATATTAAGTGTTTTACTTATAAATAAAGTCCTTTTTCCCGAAAAATCATTTTTATATTAATTACCAAGGACAAAAAAGAAATAAAGTCATTATATGTAAATATTAAGATATAAAAATAACCACTGTTTGAAACCCACAAATATAGAAGCAATACAAAGTATTACAATTTTCAAAAATAAAGTAAAGAAATTGCTGATAGATAGTTGTCCATACGATTGCCGTGTGCAATTCTAGGACAAAACTGTATTTTCATTTAATATTTTTTATGTCTGACGCTATTATGCCTCTTGGTTTCTAATAAAGTAATCATTCTATTCTATTCTAAATATCCAAGTTATTCTGCAAATTGTTTTTATTGTGTCAAATAAAATACATGAAAAAAATTACGTACTCATATCGCTCACTTACCCCCCTCGCTCTTGACCGAGCAACGTGGTTTATGGACGCTCCCAAAGATTAGATACAGAAAAAATAAAGCGACATCCATAACACTTAAAAATGTTGAGAAAAAAAAATAACCTATGGATACTGATTGATGCATGCCCACTAGAGGAGCCCCAAAAATATAAAAGACAAACGGGTTGGCTTTATATTTACTACAGAATCAGTAAATGAGCCCAGAGTAGCTATACATTAAATTCGGTTGTGTAGTTGTCCGTACAGGAAACGAACAAAACAACAGTTTTGGACAAATAAACAAAGACTGATACTCAGCAGAACGAAAATAGCAATCCTTTTTTGTTATTTTAACGATTCATGATTCGAAATTCAATAAAAAAAGCATTTTGAATCTGGAACTTCCGATATTTTAATTTATTCACGGCCCGTCACTGCGCTGTAGTTATCGAGTGTTAGTCTGGGCTGAGCGAGCAATATGACAGAAAGAGATAGCGATAATTGCGGTAGTCATTCCGTCTTTGTTGAATAACATACAACAAGACGGACCAGAAGAGATACCGTGTTTATCGCCTTCTCTTTTTTGTTGACAGTAGTATATTAGCACTCCATATCTATAACTCAATGCTGCCCGCAAGACAATAACGAAATTTATTGCAATGTACAGGTGATTTTTAAGTTGTTTCTTTTTTTTATAGGGTGTAGAAATCAAATAGACGAACAAATACTTCAAGTAACTTTTTTATCAAAACTCAAAAATAAAACTAGAAACAGGCTTTCAAAGTTTAATTAAATTTTGAGGTCGGTCCTGGCGTTATATCACTATGGAAATATGTTATTAAGGCACACACAATTCTTTCAAAAACAGCGCAGTTTCAAATAGAACACGTCAGTGTAGGGATGTCGAAAAAATAACGATATATCGATATTTTTTATTTGATATATCGATATTTTTGGGCGATATTTAATATTTCGATATATCGATATAAAATTCCGAGTATCGAAACCAATATTTTTTTCCAGTAGCAACACTTGTATGTACTACTGCAACTGACTATGGCCGTTTAATTATTCCGAAAATATCAAAAACTCCATTGAAAAAGAAACATGACATTTTATATAGGTATGCTTTTGGAACATACTTTTAAGTACGTTCCAAAAACAACAACAGTGAATAAAGCACATGTAAAACGCGTTTCTTTTTCACTGGATTTTTCGATATTTTTGGAATAATAAAGTCAAGATAGCTATTCATGCAATATTTCATTTCATTTCTACAACATCTAGAATATTTTTAATTATTTCGATTTACACCTCAGTGCATGCTGTATCAACATTTTTCTATCGAATGTCATACCTCTGGCACGCATGCCAAAGGTTCACCATTCCTGGCTTTATTAATTGTTCGATTAATGTTTAAAATTGTCTGCTCCTAAATGTATTAGACGTTTGATTAATAAACAAAAAAAATCTTATCGTTGTTTTTGATTTCAGATATAATTATTTATTATTTGATTTATTAGAAATAATGTCCGTTAATTGCTATTTGAGATTAAGCTAGCCAATATGTACACTAAATTTCTTCAAGTGTCAATGTTCTCTTTAAAATTGTACCGATATATCGATATTTTTTAAAAAATATATCGGTACCGATATCGATACTTGAAAAAAATATCGATACGATACATATCGATACTTTTTGGCACTTCTGACATCCCTACGTCAGTGGCAAACAGGCACCAAGATACTTGATAATGAATCAAGTATCTTGGTGCGTGTTTGCCACTAACGTGTTCTATTTTTAAGAGAATTGTGTGTGCCTCAGTAACATATTACCATAGTTACATAACGCCAGGACCGACCTCAAAATTTAGTAAAATTTATTTAAACTTCGATAACCTGTTTGTCTTTTATTTTTGTTTTGATAAAAAGTTACTTGAAATATTTGTTCGCCTATTTGATTTCTCCACGCTGTTAAAAAAAAAGAATCGACTTAAAAATCAGTCTGTATACTCTAAACTTGTATAGTCTTACAAAAATTTCACTATAAAGAATATGTATTTTTCTGCATTAACGTTATAGTCAAATTTTCAACAACAAAAAAACCGAACAGACAATATGTATTTGTGAAAAACGATTACAGCTTTTATGAAATTACATAGAAAAACTGAATATGTATAATCTTTTTTTGTTGATCTGATATAATCTGAAAGCACAGAAGTATAAAGAATAATAGTCAATTCTACATCCTTTTCTATACATATTATACACACAAAAAACTGGCGTTTAAACTTTTGCTAGATTACGTTGCGATGGGGGAAATAATATAGACAACTGTAAAGTTTATTTCGCGTTTCCAAAATAACGCGTCTCAAACGAATTTTGACACCCGTCAACACTCGAATACCGCGTCGCAACCCTCATGATAGAATCAGAAAAAAAATTACGTGCAGTTGAAGTAAAATATGTAAACAAAACATACCTATATTGTCTGATAGATGCAGATAAATAATCAAGCAGAAAAAGACGAAAACTGAAAATTCGCGCTATAGGAATCTTTGAAACTGTACGGTTGCAAACTAAGTTACAAAGCTCTTGCATTATTGTGCAGTGGAAAAAAGAGAACATACGGAATAATTTTGGTGTCCGTCCGTCTGTCACAGGCGATGTTCTCTGAATCTGTTCGACGTAATAATTTGAAATTTGACACAGAGATAGAATGTGGTAGCCGAATTATAGACTAGAAGAATAAAAAGTAGAATTTTGATTCTGGAGGTTGATTTCAAGGGGTAAATTTGGAAATCGAAAACAATTATTTTTCAAAGTTGTTAGCTTTGCGGTAGAGTTCTGGACTCCTAGTCACAGGGTCGTGGGTTCGAACCCCATGTTTGCTTGTTTTTTAGGGTTCCGTACATCCGATGCAGAAAACGAAACCCTTATAGGATCATTCTTATGTCTGTCTGTCTGCCTCAGCTTATTTTCTCCAAATTAGATGATCCAATTACGGATGTAGAGCGTAAATAAACAAATTCTGATTTTGGACGTTAATATTGGGAGCCAAATTAGAAAAAAAAAATTTTTAAGTGCATCATGTGTCGTAAAAGGCTCGTCTTGAGGAATACAAACATATTTTTTACAATTTTAAAATGTATAGCTTAAAAAGTAATTAAGAAAAATCGAGCATCGTCGAAATAGCTGAGCCTAATTTTTTAAAAAAAGGAATGTAGGGCCTCACTCACAGTTTACAGAAAAACCTAAATGAAAATTCGAAGTCTAACGCGAGGGTTAATTATGCGGAACAAATTAGAATAATAAAAAAAAAGTACATTTAAAGTGTATCAACTGGAAGGACTCGACAAATAATTTTTTGTAACTATATTTGAGGTTATGCACATTGTTTTGTTTCAAATTCGTGTTTTACAGAATTAGTTTGGAACACGCTGCATTGCGATACGGGATTCACGGATGCGAACTGATCCTATTTAAACGGGAGAAGATTGAAATCATCCACATCGCTGAGGACATCCTGGTTTGAGCGGTCGATGCCTTGTCTGACTCTCTCCCACGTCAATTCTCTCCTTGTCTCACAAATCCCTTTCTCTCTTTCTTACGTACACATTAGTTCATATATAATGTATAATTGCCTTATACTTTGACTGAACAAAAAAAAAAGTGGGTGTGCGTATACTTCTGTACGCGCGTTTGAAGTTATATTTCTTTGACGTGATTAAAAACTAATTTTTTAATATACATGACAACAGTTTATTAAAAAAAAATTCGTCGAAAAATCTAAAGCCGGCGCCAGACACAGCAACAATATTTGAACACTTATTTGAACACTTGTTTTAACACTTGTAAGGCACGGGTATTTGGGTATTTGTTCAAAGTTTGATCACACATTTGTACTTTGCCATTCGGTGTCGGTTTTTCGAGCGCACATCAAAGCGTTCAAAATTCAAATGTTTGGGTAGCTGCTACACTTGCGCAAAGTTCAGTTACTCGTAAATCACTAAGTAAAACGGTCACTTTGTTCAGTCGCAAGATGAACTGGAGCAACGAAAGTGTTCTTGAATTTATTGAGTTACTTGAAGAAGAACCATGTATATGGAACCCAAAAAATAAAAATTTGGTCAATGATGCCTGGATCAGAATAAATAATAAATTGTCAGTGCCTTGCTCTATCGAGGAATTAAAAAAGAAAATCGTTGTCCATCTTGTTTGTTAATTTGAATACTTTGCAGACACGTTTACTACAGGTGTCTGCAAAGCATGTCTGACTGGTGCAGCAAACATGTGTTCAAATGTGTAAGCAAAGTCTTTGTTCAAATATTTGTCTGTGCTGGCGCCCGGGTAAGAATAACACAAAAAATTAACCTCAAATATTTGCAAATACTTTCAAAATTTTAATTTTTTTTGTCCAAATATATAAAAAAACAATGATCATAATGAAAAACAAAAAAAAATACACTTACGTATAAAAAACCGACGACCTTGTCCAGATACATGTAGATTATTATAGCCGCTCAACAATTGACGGCGACCAAGTCCAATCACCCAACAAAAGATGCACCTGTAAAAAAAGAAGTAAATTAATAATAACTAAAAATAAATTACAACTTTATGTATTTAAAATTTTGTTTTGAAATAGTCTTAAACCCCGGAAAAAGTGTCTGGCTTTTAGCAAATATTTTTAAATATAGCTAATAAAGTTGATATAAAAATTTCAGCATGAATCAATCACTTATTTTTCATTTTTGAAAATTCAACTTTGGGGCATTTTGGTTTAATGTAACCCCTCCAAAAGTGTCAGTCTCATTTATTTATTTATTTAAAATCAACTTAACTTTCGAATAGTACTTGTTGGCTTTTGAATCAAACACTTTTTTTGGCATATATATTTTTTGTATGCGCAGTACCTGGCGTACCCAGGTAAGACACGCAAACACTCATTTATTTATACATCTTACCTATATATACTATTGTATAAAATTTCTATAAACACTTCATGAAATGGGTGTCATGAGCTCTCCGACTAGGTGAGTGTAGACTGTACTGAAGGAAGCGTCTAATTTTTCGAGAGTAAATTTAATTTTATACGCGATAATATAAATTTTATATATTATGGACACAACGAAGCAATTGTTTCGGATTATTCATTATTTCCTGCGTGAAGATAAAAGGAAGCGCCGACATATTTGCCAATTATTAAAGAAACAGTGTAAAAAAACTGCAATAAAAGTTAATTTTCGAAATTCATGTGGTGATCGTGTCGTTTTTGTATAATGAAAATTACCGCCATGAAAATAAACTGTGTCAGCGCGATTCAACTGTTATGCTCGCTATTCAACTGTTATATATACGAATATAGTGGGCCATTACTACAACGTAATACGCAGTCGTATATAGTGCCATATATTACACCGGAAACGCCTTGCAATTTCTCATATCAAGTAGAAAAAGTAATAATAATGGAGATATTGTTGTTGGCTTAGTTAGATCGAAATTATCATTGCTGGTAATTTGTGCGCAAAGAAATGTTAAATTGTAATCGGTATATGTATATTTTTTCTCAAACGTGTTTTTTGTCGGTATGAAATACTGTATCAAAATTCATGTTTGATACGCCATTTTGGAGATTATTTTTCTCTCTAATGACGAAAAATAATTTAATATCTTAGAATTAATGTTTTCATTAAAAAATTACTGTTTAAAAATTTTAACGATTTCATTACAGAAAATAACATTCAGAAAAAACAAATGTCGAAATATGGTGGCAATCTGTTTATTATAACAGTAATGTCGGTAATATGACGTATAGTGGCGCTGAAGTCTGAATGTCTCCACCTGGTGGCAATCTGTTTAAAAGTTGTCGGTAATATTAAGTGACGTAGTAGCGCTGAAGCCTTTGAATTTAATAGAATAAAAATTATTTCGACCTATTATATTATGTAACTGATCACTAATGATAAGAAGTATTCGCACGGGTCCGCTAGGGGTTCCCCGACAAAATAAGTTTGGGAAACTCTATTGTATTCTATATACAGATGTAATTGGCCTAAGTACGAATATATATCTATTTATTTCTATATTATTGAAAATATTTGTTGTGAACATATATATTATGTATCTCACAGCAGTGCTTTTGTTATTTTGTTTCAATAACTTATAATAAAAATGCTGAGTTTATTATAATGTAATTTGTACATTATCATGGAGCTAGGAAAATAGCGTTTGAAGTATTAGGTACGAATACAAAACTTAAGTGCAAAAACTTTAAAATGTTCAATAAAAGTGTCTTTAGACTCATAGTTTTAAAGATACGGCGCCCTTTTAAAGTGTGCTCATCACTTTATTTCGTTTGCCAATAATGGTTCTGTCAGTGGTAGCCCAAGAAAAAAACAACCATTTTTACTTTTTATCATTTTCTCTTGATACTTTCCCGATTATTGGAGCTTGACACTAATTTATCTTATCTTTTTATCTTTTTTTAATGTCCCAGTATATTTGGAAGTTATTGTACTAATATAGGTTTCAAAAATAGAAATAAAAATTTTTTTCACATATTTTTATGTTACAAGGTCACCGCAGTATTTTTAAAACGAAGTACCTATGTGTGTGCGCGCGTGCGTGTTAGCTTGTGTATACGTAGAAATTTTTTTCTAGCCCGAAATCTTTTACCAAAATATGGTATCGACTTCGTTAAGTTGGCAATCGAAGTGTATTTCTGTCAATATGATTCGAAATAAATTTTATCAAAATCAGTTTATTAGTGTATTTGCCATATGGCAACATACACTATTGGCGTCGGTCGGATGGCGGGACCTAGGGGTCGGACCAAAATTTCTCGACGTTTCATAACCTCCTAAACACTTTGGCACCATTTTTAAAATGTTTATATATACATGTATATATATATTTATATATATATATATATATATATATATATATATATATATATATATATATATATATATATATATATATATATATATATATATATATATATATGTGTACGCGCGATAACTTTCGAAAGAGTTAATTGATTTCAACGAAATTTGGGCCACGTGTTGAAATCCATCACCGCAATAAGCCTATTTAAAATGGGCCTAATCGGGCTATTTTAAGGGTAGTTTTTAGGGGTTGAAAACTGTTCTTGGGCCCCAAAATACCGAAAAAATTCTCCGAATCGTTTCAAAATTGAAATTTAACCCTTTGGTAGTGATTAAAAAGTGTCCCCACAATTTTAATAAAATCGGCCCGACAGGACCGGATTTACAAATTTTATGAAAACACTAGTTTGCAGATAGTGACTTATTTATTGAAGGGTGTATTTAATTCGGTGTAGACGTTAGATTGATAATAATATTACAATTAAGAAAAAAATGTTATTTTAAGGGGTGTATTAAGGGGTTAAATTTTCTATTTTGCCCAAAAACAAACTTAATTTCACATAACAAAAGTATAAAACCACACGGCCCTATACAAGCAAATACACTATATTGTCGGCAGGGTTTTGGCACTGCGACCCGGGTTTTATCCATTTCTTTTTGTTGACTACAAAAAAGTGATTTTTAGGATTTCTTGAAGAAGTGTCGGATCTGACGAGATAGTTACGGAGATTTCCATGAAAAAAAGCTTATTGATGATACCGTAGAAGTATTGTTCCACCCCCTCACCCCTAATGTAATACTGTCTAAATTATTTTTCTTTAACTACGCAAGGAAAAAGTCGTTATCAATAATATGCTAAAAAAAAATCTTACGATTACATTGAGAAAACATTTAATTACAAATTATTTGTAATTCAATTTTGAAGTTTTCAATTATTAGTAAGTGCCTATATAACAGTTCTTTACAATATATGTACCTACCAATAATAATTTGGCAGGAAATTCGCCACCACTGCATTAAGGTAATCTCTACTCTTTATCTCCGTACAGGATTATAATGAAAGACCATTTTTATTGCCACTGTATTTTTATTCCCTCTACTATTTTACTAGAATTGCTTTTACAAATATTGTTGCAGCTGAAATGGCATTATTTTTACGATACAAATTATATTTGGATGAGCTGTTGGCAAAAACAAAACGAATCTTCTTCGAACACAAAGTAAATTTGTGTTCTCAAAGAAAGCATGCAACATTGTTTCGGTACAGTCGTGATTATGTAATTAACAAATGACAAAATTTGAAAAAGTACCGCGTGTATTTATGTACGCGGGGCAGAAGTTATACTTCTTTGGTGTGATCGCGATAATTGATATTTACATCTTTAAAGTTCAATTCCAGATATATGTTATAATAGAAAACAGTACCACGGGTAATTGGAATAAAAATAAATCAATTTAAACACTCATTGATTGCAACGTTTCGTCTTTTATTTAATTATCATTTAAGCATATTGAGAAGCTTTGAAAAAGTCTTAATTAAATAAAAGACGAAACGTTGCAATCAATGAGTGTTTAAATTGATTTATTTTTATTCCAATTACCTGTGATACTGTTTTCTATAATTGATATTTACATTTTCGTTAAAGATGTACATTGATAAAATAAAATAGGACGTCTAGGGAGATGATAAATATAGTTAAAAATTAGCCTGTTACTTGCGCTATAAGACATTGCTTCTTGCCAAATTTCATGAGACTCTACGTCAACAGAAAGTACCCTATAGGTTTTGATTCCTTTGCGAGTGTCAAAATATGCGATATAAACAGCGTATCTTTTGATTGCGTTGACTGTTAGAAGATTTCCAATGGATTGCAGACTTGAGTATTTGATATTAATTTCAACTTGATACCTCCACGCGTTCCTGAGAAAAAGGATCTTAAAAGTCAGATGGACAACGAAGTGATCCGATTAAGATTCCTTTTTTTCTTTTAAGGTACAGAGCCCTAAAAAGCGACAAGGAGTTGTAGGAAAAAAATATTGGGCTTCGATTTAAATCGTTCGAAGATCGTTCCATTTTAGACGAGGAACATTTTTAACGTTATGAGTTAAAAAGAAAACTCGGTAAAGTAAACAGTTCTATCCTTTTCTCTTCCCTCGCGCGCGGGTATAATAGCCGTCCCGATGCGTCGACACAACGGCGTTCACTTAGAAGACGTTTCTCAAGAAGTTCCACTTCACAGCCTCGATCGGCTATCCTCCTGTTGAATACGTAAGGCCACATCAGCAAACATACTACTGGTCCGTCTATGCACCCATCTTTAGTACCTACCCTGGTTTCCTTAATGTTAGTTTCACACAACATACCAAGTACCACTTTTTTATTGAAAAATATTTTTAAAATCATACGTGACTTTCATATTGCAAAATAATTTTTAATAAAATTTTAGAGTAATTTACCCTATTAACACTTAAGAGCCACACAAGTCATAATAGCATTGCGTTCGAAATACATACTACATTTTTTTGCGCGTATCACCTATAAAATGGCTGGTTATGACATACTTTGCAGTTTGGTTGTTTATAAAAATTACGCCTACTACGTATCGTCATATTCTTTTGACAGGTCGTTTCTGGAAATTCGATAAATTTTTCAGACCCTGCAGGAAATCCTTTTTATTTTATAGTTTATAAAAAAATGGCATTTATTTTTATTTATTATTATTATTACGTATAATTTATTGTAAACATGTATTAATACTTTTTTATAGTAAGGAAATAAATTTTTTAATTTGCATTTTTTTTAATTGGTTATAGCGCATATTTTTGTTTTACTTTACGCACTGGTGCTAAATGACTCGTTTTATGACCGCTACACAGGCATGAAAAACAACAGGGGTATTCAAAAAAGGTTTGTTGAGCCTAGCACCAACCATTATTTAATAAACTTTTTCAAGATTCATTGAGTGAGAGTTGCTTAGAATGATATGAAACGTTGAGAAATTTTGCTCCTTAGGTCCCGCCATCCGACCAACGCCAACAGTGTTATAATTATATGGAAAATACATTAAAAAACTAAATAAATTCAAGATGATGCACCGATATTGTGAACCAATCTTATCAGGTAAACATTTAAGTTTGAGGTTTACTGTGATCGCGGTTGATTGCAACGCTTATAAAATGCGCTCCACCTTCTTCGCCCGGCTTCACTCTTCTTCACTGGCGGTGTGCCGTTTTCCGCTTCAACTATTTTCCAATAAGAACCGGTAAAGAGAACTTAATGAAAAAACTGTCTGTTTGTCGATGGACGACTTTGTCGATTCATTCTTATACAGACTCTCTCCGAACTAGCGCCGGGGATTTTAAAAGCATATTTTCTTTATACCCGGTCGAAAGTACGTACTTTCGGTTTCAATTTTAAGGCAGAAAGCCTAACATTCATGCCCTGCTGGAATTACATCGCACGCCATCTGAAACAGCGGACCGAAACAGTTTTCTCGTGCACACTGATACGAAAGTATGCACTTTCGACCGGGTATAAAGAATAATTATAATTGTATCACCACACGGCCAGAAAATTGAAATTCCTGCCCTTGCGGTGTAATATACTATTTTTACGTAATTTCAAAATTAAAACCGTTTTTTTTTGCGATGTGAAACTAGAGTATTTTCGTTTAGAGAAAATAGTATTTCTGCGCGCTAACTAATTTCGGGTCGAGTGGATCTATGTTTTGTAACAAAGGGTATGAATACGATTATTTAATTGTTAGTCGCTAGTCGAGACGCACCATTGACAGTACAGATATCGCATCTGATTGCCCTTGAAATTACAAAAAGCGTCGTTACTCTTCCCAATCTTCTTACTAATTCCCCACCTTGCTATCATCTCTTAATGACATAACACGAAGTATCGCTTTTAGAGAAGATAGTAACGTCATTTTTGCGCAGGAATAAGTTTCGAGTCGGACGGGTTTCTCTTTTCCAACAAGAGGTGGTCCTATGAGTATGGTCATTTAGTGGTTCGTCGCTAATCGAGACGCACCATTGCCAGTGTCGCCCATGATAGTCCTTGAAATTACAAAAAAAAACTCCGCTAATCACCACAGTTTCCACTTATTTTACTACCCGATTCCCCACCTTGCTACTATCTTCTCGAACCGATACTGCTTCATCAAGTTACTGGTTAAGACTGAAAAAACCCCTGAAAACTCGACATTCTGTATACAAGCACGATGGCTAGAGGTAAGTGCCTTGTGATAAACCGTGTCTGGTTTCTGAAAGATTCGTTCAACAGATTTCTCTGTTTGTCTGCACAAAGATAAATATTTAAGTTTCGATGCAAAATGCAACCTCTAATATTTAAAAGGAATATTATTTATTAAGGTGGTGAATTTAATTAAGGATTCGACACTCAGAACCGGATTGAACAAATTAGAAGCAGTTAGAAAATTAACCATTTTTGTGATATTATTTCGCATTACATACTGGTAACCTGTCTAGAATCTTTGTAGGGCTGGAACTTTTATCAGTCTTATTACACTGACGCTAATGCCCTTGATTATCGAGCATCAAGAGTCTACAATGTAAATATCTCTAGCTACATTTAATAATATCAACAAAACTATTCAAGATTTTTTAAACAAGGATTTTTGTGAATTTAATTAAGTATTCGACACTCAGAACCGGATTGAACAAATTAGAAACCGTTAAAAAATTAAGCATTTTTGTGACTTCATTATTTCGCGTTACATGCTGGGAATCTGACTAGAATTTTTGTAGGGCTGTAACTTTTATCAGTCTTATTAAACTGACGCTAATACCATTTGTTATCGAGCGTCTAGAGTCTACAATGTAACCATCTCTAGCTACATTTAATAGTATCAACAAAAGTATAACCAATATTTTTTAAGAAGTCCGCGTTTTACAGCTCGTTACGCTAAGCAATGTATCTCCCTCCCCCCCAATTGGCGAAACTCGACCTCCAAGACTCTTAATAAAGATTTTTTATTATTTTTAAACTGGTCTTGACTTTATCGTTGTATCACCGATTTAAAATATTTCGTTAAAAAAGTACCGAAACCTTCTATTTGACAGCCGAACGGTATGTTGTTTTTTTTCTCCGTATATTTCTGTGCAACAATGAAATTACTCGATTGTGACGAAGGTCGTCGGCGACGGCCATCTAAAACTCGATCACCGCCGGAAATGGTTTTCCAGTCTCGGGGTGACGCGGGAGATCACCCGCCATTGTTGCAATAGCATATAATGGCGGGACGTAGCCAGGGCCGTCTTTAACCTATTGGAGGCCCTGGGCACTTTGGGATAATAGGGCCCCTATAACCTATTACGGAAGACTATTTTTTCTTAAAAAAAGATTAATTACTAATCAAATCAATAATTAACAAACACATTATTTAAAAATTATCTATAATATATGATATTTGTCGGCAGTATAGAATGTTGATCTGACAAGATCAACAAGACACTGGGCACGTGCCCAGTGGGAAAGAGGACCCTGGGCGGAGCAATGTTGTAATGTTGCGCTCTCACTAAACTCTTTTCCGGTTGACCTCAAATCGCTGCTGTGGAGTTAGGCAGAGCATTACGAGACGAGAGTGAGTGGTAAGCACGTGCGTATACAAATATAATAATCAGAATAAAGCATATCATTGAACGAAGTGTAGAGCAATATTGTTTAGAGAAGATAGTAGCAAAGTGTGGAATTTGTGTAGTAAGACGAGTGGGGAAAGCGACGAGTATCGGCGTTTTTTTGTAATTTCAGATACTTTTAATGGTGCGTCTCGATTAGCGACGAACCACTAAATGACCATATTCATTAGACCACCCCTTGTTAGAAAAGATGGATCCGTTCGACTCGAATCTCGTTTCTGCGCAAAAATGATGCTACGATCTTCTCTAAACGATACTACCCTGAACGATCTGAAAGGGGGGAAAGGACAAAAAATTGAATCTAAATTGAATTTGAAACGACAGCATCGATTTCATCTAGTCTAATAGCTGTACAGAATATTAAAACTTTATACTTTTGGAAAACACATTTTTGTGTTGTCAGAGTTTTAAGCTACAATCCTGATTATATTTATAGAGAAAGAAAATAACGCGGTTTCGTTACTCACACCGACTATAATTCACAAGTGTACAAGCCCCGAGCTTATATATTCAACTAACCACCAGAGGTGATTCCAGAACTAGATAGGATTCTCGACGCCCCCAGACGTAGAGACTTCTTTATAAAAATATAAAATAGAAATTTTCAATTTAAACAACACCGGGCAACTGCGCTTGCCCACTAAAGGTTCCGTATAACTAACAAATGAGTAAATATACTTGATACATTTAAATTAAATTTAGTTTTCTAAAATCTTATTCAATAATCGATATGTATTGTTTCTCAAAGGTGTTTTTGTCGATATGAAATATCTCCCTTATTACTGTATCAAAGTCAATGTTTGATACGTCATCTTGGAGATTATTTTTCTCTGTTATGACGAAAAATAAGTTAGAATCCTAAAATTAATGTTTTCACTAAAAATTTACCATTTAAAATTTTCAACAATTTCATTACAGATAATAACATTCAGATAAACAAATGTCGCCATCTTAACTATTTAAAATCAGATAAAAACAAGATAATTAGCATAAGTTTTACACATGTTTTTGTACAGGAAAAACAAAATCTGAAAAAAATATTGAGCAAGCCGAATTTGTCAGTCTTTTTAACATAAGTTTGTAAAGAAAAAACTTCAAAATGTTAATTTGCCTTCCTGTAATTCGAAATCTCGTGAACTTCTGAGACGAATATCACGTGTTTTGATTCAATTTTTAGGGCAAAAATATCTTCTTTGAAATTTTTAAGCAGCAAGCCAAGTTTTGCGAAGCTTAATGCTTAATCACAGCTAATAAAAGCAGTAATAAAGTAAATTTCACGACCACATATCGAAATTTCCCGAGAGCATATTTTACAATCTGAGGGATCATTCACTTTAAATAAACTTTTTATAAAGTCATCAATGTATACTTAGAGTTCAGCAAACAATGGAGCAAACAGTTTGACAACAAATTTCAGTCATCATCAGTTCATTTCAGCAAACGTACGTGAAACAAGTGACAGTGTGACGGTTTATCATAGCGTTCTTTGAAAATAACTCGAATACAGTTCGTCGTGTCTGTGTGAATAACAGAAGAGAGTCAGTATGTTGTCTGTCTGTCTGTGTGTGACATAACCGAAGGTGTAGACCGAAGATGGAAAAAGATAAACGTGTCCCCGGAGGCCGGATCAATAGGCTTGATTTCCGTTCTCGGTCTGTACAGATATGCAACAGCACAAACCTCAAAGCAGACGTTCCTGAAACGCTACATTAAAAAAACTCGGGTCGCAGTGCCCAAACCCTGCCGACAATATAGTGTATTTGCTAATACAGGCAGTCTGGTTTTATTACATGAATTTAAGTTTGTTTTTGGTCAAAATAAAAAAATTTGCCCCTTGATATACCCCTTAAAATAACATTTTTTTTCTTTAGCAATATTATTATCAATCGAACTTCTATACCAAATTATATAACTTTCAGTAAATAATTCACTATCTGCAAAGTAGTGTTTTCATAAAATTTGTAAGTCCGGTCCTGTCGGGCCGATTTTATTAAAATTTTAGGGACACTTTTTAATTACTACTGGAGGGTTAAATGTCAATTTTGAAACGATTCTGAGAATTTTTTCGGTATTTTGGGGCCCAAAAACTTTTTTCAACCCCTAAAAACTACCCTTAAAATGTCCCGATTACGCCCATTTTAAATAGGCTTCTTGCGGTGACGGATTTCAATACGTGGGCCAAATTTCGTTAAAATCAATTAACTCTTTCGAAAGTTATTGCCCGCACACATATATATATATATATATATATATATATATATATATATATATAAACATTTTTAAAAATGGTGCCAAAGTGTTTAGGAGGTTATGAAACGTCGAGAAATTTTGGTCCGACCCCTAGGTCCCGCCATCCGACCGACGCCAATAGTGTATGTTGCCATATGGCAAATACACTTAAAATCGGTATGGAGGAACAATACCTAAGTTCTCGAACGTCTACAATTAACGATGATGATGTCAGTTGTATAGCTTGTTGGTCTCCATGTTGCAAAATAATTTTTAATATAAAAAATATCAGAGAGATTTAGATTATAATGTGTGCTATTATGTGCAAATACTTCGCACCGTTAGTGGTCAGTTACGTAATATAATAGGGTGGAATTTTATTCTATTCTATTCAGAGACTTCAGCGTTACTATCTCACTTACCGAATATTACCACCAACTGTTAAATAAACAGATTGCCACCATATTCCGACATTTGTTTTTTCTGAATGTTATTTTCTGTAATGAAATTGTTAAAATTTTTAAACTGTAATTTTTAATGAAAACATTAATTTTAAGATATTAACTTAGTTTTCGTCTTTAGACAGAAAAATAATCTCCGAAATGGCGTATCAAACATTAATTTTGATTCAGTATTAAGGGAGATATTTCAGACTGACAAAAAACACCTTGGAGAAATAATATATACCGATAAAGAGGTAAAATTTGTTTAGTTGTTTGTATGCAAGAGGTGACATCTAAAAGGGGTTATTTTTTATTTTATCAAAAATAAACTTAAGTTCGTGAAATAAGGCCACACTGTCTGTATTGGCAAATACACTGTATTGTCGGCTAGGTTTTGGCACTGCGACCCGAGTTTGTTTATTTATTAGTATGGTTTACACCAAGCACATTGGAGTAACTTTGCTATCTGTGTTTAGTTTATTTCTGTAAGAGATTTACAGGTATTTTAATACTAAAGTTACTTTGCAGTTCAAAAAAAATCGAAGATGTGCAAAAATGTACGTCTTGTAGAAAAAAGCTCGCCGAATTTCGTTATCGAGACAAAAAAGGCTGCATCAAAAGAAAGTAACGGCTCGGAATTAAAGACGAAAACGATAACGATCACTTCTGGTCGAGACGAGACTGCAACACGATAGTAATGCACCGATTCCTTCAGAACTATCCAAATCATAAAAGAAAACGAACACAGCAAAAGAAAAACTGTCCAGTAGGTGATTTCAGAGCCGTTAAACCCAATCGGCCGTGAATGCTTCAATGTATATTGATCTACTATATAACCTTGTTTACACTTTCTGAAAAGAAAACACCCAATGATAATGAAAAAATACTCAAAATGGCGTTACCCAGTAGATTTTCGTAATTTTCTGACCAATTTAAAACACGTTTGTGTCTTCAGCTACCCAGCTTCTTTTATAATTTCGATAGTGAAAACTAGCATCCCCTCACGGTTTCGCTCATTGTAATGTTGGAATAATAATAATTAATAATAGTAAACTAAAAAAACCCGGGTCGCAGTGCCAAAACCCTGCCGACAATATAGTGTATTTGCTTGTGTAGGACCGTGTGGTTTTATACTTTTATTATGTGAAATTAAGTTTGTTTTTGGGCAAAATAAAAAATTTAACCCCTTAATACACCCCCTAAAATACCATTTTTTTCTTAATTGTAATATTATTATCAATCTAACGTCTACACCGAATTAAATACACCCTTCAATAAATAAGTCACTATCTGCAAACTAGTGTTTTCATAAAATTTGTAAATCCGGCCTTGTCGGGCCGATTTTATTAAAATTGTGGGGATACTTTTTTATCATTACCAGAGGGTTAAATTTCAATTTTGAAACGATTCGGAGAATTTTTTCGGTATTTTGGGGCCCAAAAACAGTTTTCAACCCCTAAAAACTACCCTTAAAATAGCCCGATTAGGCCCATTTTGAATAGGCTTCTTGCGGTGATAGATTTCAACACGTGGCCCAAATTTCGTTGAAATCAATTAACTCTTTCGAAAGTTATCGCGCGTACACACACATATATATATATATAAACATTTTTAAAAATGGTGCCAAAGTGTTTAGGAGGTTATGAAACGTCGAGAAATTTTGGTCCGACCCCTAGGTCCCGCCATCCGACCGACGCCAATAGTGTATGTTGCCATATGGCAAATACACTAAAAACAAGCTTCACTAGCAAACCGTACTAAAAAATAATGTTTCATTGTAAAAAAGCGTGGAGTGCTTAATATCAACTGGTATAAATATTTCATAGGTTTAGTTATTTGTAAAAGTAGAGTTAGTATAAAAATAGTAATAAGCACCCCACGCTTTTTTACAATAAAAAATTATTTTTTACTTTTTAGTTCGGTTTGCTAGTAAACTGTGTTTTTTAGTTTTTTTAAACTATTATTTATTTTTTTATCCTGATGATTCTAGTCAGGATAATGGGACAAACTTCTTGTGCAAAGTTTCAGTTTAATCTGACGTTTGGAAGTGGGTGAATTTCACATTTAAAGATTCCGTTACAAAAATACAGGTGATGCTAACAAAAGCGTGTTAAAATATTGCTGACATTCCACCCCGTGCCATTATCAAAGACTTCGCCGCTTACCACATCGCCTTTGATAATGTCTACCGCAGTTCTAGACGAAACGTCAGATAGAAATACCAATGGAAGCCGGAAGCCAAGAAAAACACCGGCCATGAAAGCCTACACACTTTAGTAAATAATCAATTACATTATACCGCACACGGTGTAGTTTTTTATTAAGTATTTCACAAATGTGCTGCTTTGATGGCCTTCTGATATAAATTCTTTGAAAACCAACAATTTGTGGGTATGATTCTTCTAGAAAAACAGATTGTTCATTTATTGGGAAAAATAATAATACATTTTAAAAAACCCGGGTCGCAGTGCCAAAACCCTGCCGAAAATATAGTGTATTTGCTTATACAGGCAGTGTGGCTTTATTATGCGAACTTTAGTTGGTTTCTGGGCAAAATAAAAAATTAGACTCCTTAATACACCCCTTAAAAAACATTTTTCTTTCTTAATTGCAATATTATTATCAATTGAACCTCTATACTAAATTATATACACCTTTCAGTAAATAATTCATAATCTGCAAACCAGTTTTTTCATAAAATTTGTAAATCCGGTCCTGTCGGGCCGATTTTATCAAAATTTTAGGGACACTTTTTAATTACTACCAGAGGGTTAAATTTCAATTTTGAAACGATTCGGAGAATTTTTTCGGTATTTTGGGGCCCAAAAACATTTTTCAACCCCTAAAAACTACCCTTAAAATAGCCCGATTAGGCTCATTTTAAGTAGGCTTCTTGCGGTGATGGATTTCAACACCTGGGCCAAATTTCGTTAAAATCAATTAACTCCTTCGAAAGTTATTGCCCGCACACATATATATATATATACATATATATATATATATATATATACGTATATAAATATATATATATATATGTATATACATATATATATATATAAACATTTTCAAAAATGGTGCCAAAGTGTTTAGGAGGTTATGAAACGTCGAGAAATTTTGGTCCGACCCCTAGGTCCCGCCATCCGACCGACGCCAATAGTGTATGTTGCCATATGGCAAATGCACTAAAAATACGGATCAGGAAATTGTTGAATTAAAAATCTGAATGAATATTAACGTGAGCGAGCCTGCGATGAAGGCTAAAAACAATGCCTATTTAATTTAGATGCTTTTCTTTCTTATTTAATCTGTTTCAAAATCGTTTAATTCAAAAAGAAATCGCAAAATCAAGAGATGCTCAATCTTTCTTTGTCCATCTATTTTCAGCCTCACCGATCGGTGTAAACCAACCTTCTTTATAGGTAATCTTATCCAATGTCGCGACAACAGTAACCTTTATGTCACGGTCAAAAACAGTGGCTTACGCGAGATTTTCAGAAAGGAAAACAAGATATACATTCCGGTCCTCAATTTGTTGCCCATCAATATTTCATAGGCTACTGACCTTGTCGAAATCCGACAGAGTGAGGATATCCAAGTGTGTAGGTTTTCACGGCTGGCGTTGTTGTAAAACTTCTTGGCTTCCGGACTTGTACGCCCTGGTCCATTGTTATTTCTACCTGACGTTTCGTCTACAACTGCGGTAGACCTCATCAAAGGCGATGTGGTAGCGGGCGAATAGTATCCTTCTAGGCGGCTCACAGGTAAGTGTGTCGACGACTGGTGTTCCCCCCTCTTTTATGCTGCATCTGTTCTCTGCTCGGTCGTAGCTGCTCTTACGACCAAACCAAAAACGCTGAGCATAAAAGAAAGAACACCAGTCATCGACACACTTGTGAGTCGCCAAGGAGGACACTTCGCCGGCTCCCACACCGCTGTCAGTAATGTCTACACCAGTTGTAAGATAGAAATACCAATGGATCACAACACACAATTCCCAAAATCAACAAGATTAGAAATTAGTGTAATTGTTTATATTATTATAAAGAAACCGTGTGACTAGGTAAGTGGTAAGAGGACTAGACTCGTATTGGGAAAGTATTGGGTTCGAATTCCGGTGAGAGCAGATGGGGCTTAAGACTTTTTCTTACTACATCTCGCCGATAAACGTTAATTTCTGTATACCGGCCATCTCGTTGAAGTTTTCCATGGTTTCCTTCAATTTATATCGAAATGGTTCCTTATTCAAGGCCATGAACTCCTATCCTCAAAAGTTGCCTACCTTATCCTAATTTCCTATAATTCCTTCAGTCGTCTATCGCTATTGAAGTTTAAAAAATTTCGAAAATATCGGCAAATGAGTAATGGTGCGAATGCCGTCTCTTTTAACATAAGGTCAAGAAACGAACGATAAACGCATTATTATTATTAATAATAATAATAAGACGAAGAAGTGTTTAGTTTAATTCAATATTATCATCATCATTTTTTATATTCAAGGTCATTTGAAGTCGTTAACAGAAGGATAATGAAAATGGACGCCGCCCGTGATCTCAGTTTCTAAAGACTGTCAGGTCAGACGATATCGGACGACAGCGGTGATTTTTATCTACACGCAAGGACGCAAACGCCACGCATCGAACTTTAATGAATGGCCACATGTCATGACTGAGCCGATCCTTGCATCGATCTGAACTCTGTGTGCGACCGCCGCCGATATGCCTCGCTTTACTCTACAAACAGAACGTTTCGCTCAATGCTGTCTATAAATCTATATATACCCAAAATGCAAAAATATTAGATAAAAAACATTTATACTGACAAGCTTTTATTGCAGTGTACTGAAAAGGATAAAAATAATGTTTAATAGTTTCAGTTCTGAATTATAAAAGCGGGGGTCGTGATTATATCCTAGAGCTTACAATCCACGCTTTTATAATAAACTTAAACTAATAAAAATTATTTTTAACCTTTTTAGTATATACACTGCAATAAAAGCTAGTCTTTATAAAAGTTTTTTTTCTAATATTTTATTTTCAAATTTTTAGTTAATAATAATAGATAAAAAAACCCGGGTCGCAGTGCCGAAACCCTGCCGACAATATAGTGTATTTGCTAATACAGGCAGTGTGGCTTTATTATGCGAACTGGAGTTGATGTTTGGGCAAAATAAAAAATTTAACTCCTTAATACACCCCTTAAAAGAACTTTTTTTTCTTAATTGCAATTATTATCAATCGAACCTCTACACCAAATCAAATACACATTTCAGTATATAACTCACTATCTGCAAACTAATGTTTTCATAAAATTTGTAAATCCGGTCCTGTCGGGCCGATTTCATTAAAATTTTACCACCAGATTTTAATCTTTACTAAAACGTTAAATTTAAATTTTGAAACGATTCTAAAAATTTTTTCGGTATTTTTTGGCCCAAAAACTTTTTTCAACCCCTAAAAACTATCCTTAAAATGGCCCGATTGGGCCCATGTTAGATAGGGTTCCTGCGGTGATGAATTTCATCATGTGGACAAAATTTCGTAAAAATCAATTAACTCTTTAGAAAATTATAGCCCGCACGTATACATATAATTTTTCCAAAAATGGTGCCAAAGTGTTTAGGATGTTATGAAACGTCGAGAAATTTTGGTCCGACCCCTAGGTCCCGCCATCCGACCGACGCCAATAGTATATGTTGCCATATGGCAAATACACTAATAACACACTTGGAAATTCTACAAAAATGTATTATTAAACTATTTCTCGACGATCGTTTCGGACAATAAGTCCATCCCCAGGAATATTTATATTCCTGGGCAGCATGAACTTATTGTCCGAAATGATCGTCGAGAAATAATTATTTTTGAAGAATTTTCAAGTGTTTTTATTTATCTGTTATTATTAATCATGTTCTACAAAGTGCCGAGTGAAAAATTATATATGAGTTTTACGCAAAATATATAAAATAATACCGGTTTGTGACATTTGGCGGTTAACCGACTATTGATCTATTCGACCGATGCAGCTTGCACTGTCTATCAGTGTATAGTCGAAGGTTCAATCTGTTGATCAAGCCGGAACGTCACTGCATTGATTTCTGCTTGACGGCGCGCATGACAATACAAATCAATTTTATCACTCGGACATCAAAAATATTGGCAAAACTTCAATATCTATGAATAAGGTCGGTTAAATAAGCATTGTTGAGATATTCAGTTGTTGGAGGAAATTGCACTGGTATTACAAAAGTACCAAACCCTTATTAAATTTTTAATGCCTAGGTTTTGAACTTTCCGGTGACATTCGGGCTCCATTCAAATTATTCAGTCTATTTTGCTTGACAAAATTCACAAATTTTCGTTTACTTGTAGTAAACGTTTCGGCTAAATATAGCGCAATTCTCCGGTGTCAGGTATAAAGACCAAATAAAAAATTGTTACATTTTAGTCTAAAACTGTATTCTCTTTCGTTTGATATTCAGGGCTAAAAAATTACGTGTTTCGACATAAGACACCAAAGAATTGATTTTCTCAAAATGGTTTGCACATTCTACTTTCAATTTAAGCTTAGTAAAAAAAGAACGTGTTCAAGATTATAGACGCTTGATAACTGAGAATCATTATCGTTTAATGATATTTTCAAATTTCTAAAAAAATTTTATTTAAAAAAATTAAATAACTATTAATATTTTAAATATTTTCAATACCTAATAATATTTAAGTGCCTACTTAATTCTACGAAATATTATAGCAAGAACGCGATATACAGGGTGTCTCAACCGACGTTGGCTAACATGGGTATACCTTTAAATTTCTATTTAAGTTCCTAAAAGTTATTGAATAAGGCTGTCGCCTTTCTGGATAAAGGTTCAAGTATTCTGCTTGAGCTCACGTGGTATTTTTGAGAATGCTTGAGCCATCTTAGAGAGTAAATCAAACAAAATGAATTAGCAAAACTGTAGCGATCGCTCGACAGATTGTTAACCTGTCGATATCTATTTGTTTCAACAAATTTTGTTTTACACGGCACACTCTGATCGGTATGGATAACGTCAAAAAGCTATTTTGGTCAGTTTTGTATCTTCTGATTGGTTTAGATATAGGATATGCTATATCAAATTATTTAGAAAAATAAGCAGAATTCGAATATTTGAAAATCAAAAATACCGTCCATAAGAAAAACCAAAGTTCATGTCAATATCTCATTAAGTAGTGGAAATAAAAATATTAAACCTACGCCACTGAAAAAACCTTAAAAAGTTATCAAAAAATGGTTAATGAAATTTTCAAATATCTTCATAAATAAAAAAGTTATGGCCAGTTTTCATAAATGGCAATTTTCACTATTTTCTGAATAAATTCATAGGGTGTCAAAATTCAATTGTTTTTTCGACGGGACGTTAATGAGCCCAATTTTCTGCACTACTTTGCCCATTTAATCGACTTTCTATCTCCACTAATAACAAAGTTACCCATGCTAGCCAACGTCGGCTGAGACACCCTGTATAGTATTTGAAAAAGAATTTCAAGTAGATACCAATAAAGTATTTAAAATGCTTTTTATTTTTTAGACCTCAGCTGTTGAGAAAAAATAAACACTTTAACATTTTTAAATAAAAAAAACCCGGGTCGCAGTGCCAAAACCCTGCCGACAATATAGTGTATTTACTTGTATAGGGCCGTGTGGTTTTATACTTTTATTATGTGAAATTAAGTTTGTTTTTGGGAAAAATAAAAAATTTAACCCCTTAATACACCCCTTAAAATAACATTTTTTTCTTAATTGTAATATTATTATCAATCTAACGTCTACACCGAATTATATACACCCTTCAATAAATAAGTCACTATCTGCAAACTAGTGTTTTCATAAAATTTGTAAATCCGGTCCTGTCGGGTCGATTTTATTAAAATTGTGGGGACACTTTTTAATCACTACCAAAGGGTTAAATTTCAATTTTGAAACGATTCGGAGAATTTTTTCGGTATTTTGGGGCCCAAAAACGGTTTTCAACCCCTAAAAACTACCCTTAAAATAGCCCGATTAGGCCCATTTTAAATAGGCTTCTTGCGGTGATGGGTTTCAATACGTGGCCCAAATTTCGTTGAAATCAATTAACTCTTTCGAAAGTTATCGCGCGTACACATATATATATATATATATATATATATATATATATATATATATATACATATATATATAAACATTTTTAAAAATGGTGCCAAAGTGTTTAGAAGGTTATGAAACGTCGAGAAATTTTGGTCCGACCCCTAGGTCCCGCCATCCGACCGACGCCAATAGTGTATGTTGCCATATGGCAAATACACTAATAAATTTAAAGCAGAGTAAATTTTATTACCCAAGTAAGAGTTGGGACGCCAGGTAACCATTTTTGATTGGTACATCGGCTTCGTCATCTGTAACAGAAAAACAAGCACTTTATTATAGGTCTGCTTTATACACGTAATCAACTCGAAAATTTGATATGTTACTTATCTTTAAATAAAAAATACTTTAAAACCAAGGTCACTAGATACATAGGTCAACTCATTAGTGAAAGACAGTTCACTATTTTTA
Organism: Venustoraphidia nigricollis; assembly: GCA_034508555.1. Classification (NCBI taxonomy): domain Eukaryota; kingdom Metazoa; phylum Arthropoda; class Insecta; order Raphidioptera; family Raphidiidae; genus Venustoraphidia; species Venustoraphidia nigricollis. The sequence continues at coordinate 2,980,897 of JAVRKA010000030.1, forward strand.
TCAACCACGCAATATCAATTGACAGTCCAGTGGATGACGTCATTCTTCCACTACTATCCAACGAAATGAGATCACCTCTGTATCTAATAACCTTGCTTTAAAATATTTGTTTGGTCGGCAAGATTCAATTCGTGACTTAAAGGATTAATATGAGTTCACAGATATTTTAATTGAATGTATTTCTAAGGAGTAAAATCAAGTTAATGAATGATATTAGCTAGAAGCATCAACCACACAATACCAATTGACAGTCCACTGGATGACGTCATTCTCCCACTACAATCCAACGGAATGAGATCACCTCTGTATCTAATAACTTTGCTTTAAAATATTTGTTTGGTAGGCAAGAATCAATTCGTGATTCAAAGGGTTGATACGAGCTAACAGATAACCTTAAGGCTGTCGGAACGCTCTGAATTTTGTTTGTGCTGAGACCCAGCGGTAAGAGGCGAGGTAGGCAAAAGACATATTGTGGGTGTGACCTTCTTTAGCTCTGTCTCGCTCAAATCATCCGCACGTTTCAATTTTTGGCTGGTGCCAACTACGAGGCTAAAAAATGTTATTGCAAGGGTGCCGCTGTCAATTGATTGCTCTAATTTTTGGAAATATTTTGAAGATTTAAAAAACTTTTCCGAAAAAGGAAGAGTCACTTTACGTTTGTGATGGAACAGTTTTGTGAAATAAGTACGAATAAGGTCATAGTGTGACATTGAAAACGTGTGTTTTTTTAGCACAATTAATGCCAACTTTTTTCTAGTAAATCGTACATAAATTACAAAAGTAGTCCATTAGAGATTTAGATTTGTCCTTTATCTTCCTTATAGAGAAAGAATTTTTACAGAATGTTGACGAATAAGTCTACAATCAGTTGACAGCCGAAGTTCTATTTTTGGTTTAGATTCAGAGCGTTCCGACAGCCTTAATTGAATGTATTTCTAAGGAGTAACGGCAATATGTTGCTTTCCGTTAATCTGATGTAGTTGAGCAACAATAAATCGATCTGCGGTACAGCAAAAGCATGTATAGAGATACTGCTTATGCATGTATCTTTATTATCATCAAGTGGTGGGGCAGAACCGGTGCGGTGGTAGAGCCTTCCATAAGGAAAGGGGCTCATCATGTGTGAGGGTGGCTCATTGGCTTTTGTGTTGACTCAGCGCGTTCAAGTCTGTGTAGCAACGGTGTACATACACTTACACCAGATCAATGCAGAATTATTCTATAACCAAATCGAACGGATAGAAAGATTGTAGATTATAGACACTCAAGATATTGAGCTTAGCTTGATGACCTTAGCTATAAAGTCATCAATGCGAACGGATAGAACACTTGAAATTAAATCTAATGTTAAGTTTTTGATTGATACGGAAAAAAACCATAACCTACTAAAAAAATGAGCCAAATTATCTTTAACCAGCTTATTCAACTACCAAAAGAATAGAATGTTTTTGCATTCCAGACCCCAAATCCGAAGAATGACATTTGGAACATTCGTTTCATTCAAGAATATAATCGATTAAATTATGCTTATTGAAAACGAATATTTATCAAATAAGTAGCTTGAAATCAAGACGTAGTAATGATAGAAGTCAGGTAGTGAATTTTTCAAAACATTGATTTCCAAGTCAAATCAAAGTTAGTCGAGTACTATAGGTTGGGCGAAAGAGGCTATAAAAATAGTCACGTCTGTGATTGGTTGAATCGATTGCGTACGTCATTCGAAACCATTGGCTTGATTTTTCAATTATAATGAACGTTTGACAGTTGGGAAAAAGATCTCAAGGTCTGCTATTCCCGCCCTCTTTCCCGTCTCACCTATTCACACTTTCAACAATGTTAACACGCAACCTATTATACTAATCTTGAGTGCTTGGCACTCAAGATTAGTAGAATTTAAAAAAGTAGTCACGTCTGTAATTGGTTGAATCGATTGCTGACGTCATTCAAAACCCTTAGCTTGATTTTTCAATTATAATGAGCGTTTGACAATTGGGAAACAAGTCTCTCACACCTCTCTTTAAGTTACACTTTCAACAATGCTAACGCCCAACCTATGGAATTCTACTAGCCTTGAAGTCAAATAGTCTGTAAAAACGCCAAGCTACTTGACTTGATGAATCCCTAATTATTCTAGTGCTGTATCAAGACGAGAAAGACCTTCGAGAAATTGGCGAACCGGGTGTTGTAAAATTTGTCCTCTCGGCATAGATTGGCCATTTCTTGACGTGACAGCTTCACTACAGGGACTTATTGTATATTTAATTTAATTACGGTGCCCAATTACGTGATTTACTTTTGATGAGGCGAGTTCGGTGTCTGACAAGACGTAAGGACGAGGCGGTATAGTGATCGAGGGCACGCTGAGTTCAACTTAAGGACGGCCGGTGTTCAGAACAAACAGGCACAGGGTGGCTCTAACAACACCACCCACCGTCTATCCATGCTTCAACGGTACCTCTACTGCACAGTGCTCTCTCAATAGCTGTTGCAAAATGTAGTAGATGTGTAACAGTTTATGGCTAAAGGACGGTCGCCATTCACACAACACGCCCTTCGAAACCTGTTAGGTTCCCTATGTCTCCAGTCTAAAAACTGAGTATGGTTTATCCTGAATTTTTCTTTATGTCACAGGACGCGTGCGAACGGTACTGCGTCGCGTAGACATCGCAAATTACATTTCACAACAAGTGAACCTATAAGGTTCACAACACTTTCTTGCCAGTTTGATGAATAACGGCTCGACCGATTTTGAAAACATTTCTTTCAGATCATATTTACATTAATTCGCGTTCATTGGCACCCTAACGTAGTCGGTATCATGTTCGAGATTTCGTTTTAGAAAGATATGACCACGTACGCACATACGTAATGTTCACACACACGGAGATAGAGACAGTCAGAGAGAGAGAGAGAGAGAGATTTGTTTAAAAATGGTTTAAAAATAGTGTAGTATAATCTTGAAATATAAAAATTTGTTAAAAGTTTTGTTTTGGAGAAAATAAATAGTCATCTTAATATCTTTGCTGACCTGACCTAAAAGCTTGTCGCGAGATATATTCATCAGAAATTCATAGGTTAATGTCGTCGCGAAAAGCTTTTAGGTCAGGTCACCATTGATAAAATGATTTTATCGGTTATTTTCTTCTACAATTTAATAAAAGTTTGCTTCTAAAATTATGAAAAATTTCGCTTCGATTGATACGCGAATCGACCTGCATCTGTTTTCATATGCTGCAATGGGCCAAGTGAGAACAGGCGAGTGTAGGACCCGGTGCTGCTGACGGTTTAGCTACTATACCCTCCCTCGTCCGCCTCCTCTCATTCCCCCCTCGTTCGCCAGCCCTCAAACGATCAACAATTTTATGGCGAAGGCATCGAATATAAAACAATATATGAGAGCGCGAAGAATGAACGAGGACAGCCGGTCCCTGCCGACGGAAAAATCGGTTCAATTAATGATTCGAAATGTAATTTGACTCAAACGATTCCATCATTCCAAATTTCCTTGACTTCCGGCCTTGTAGGCGGTAGTCCATTGATATTTTTACCTGACGTACAGCTGCAGTAGATATTATCAAAGACGGTGTGGCCGCGGACGAAGTATATCCTCCTTGGCGACTCACAAGTAAGTGTATCGATGTTCTCCCTTCTTTTATGTTCAGTGTGTTAGTGTTTTCTGCTCGGTCGTAGTTTGCTCTTACGACCGAGCAGAAAACGCTGAGCATTAAAGGCAGGAGAACACACCTGCGAACCGCCAAGAAGGACATTATCGATGGCGGTGTGGCCGCGGGCGAAGTATATCCTCCTTGGTGGTTCACAAGTAAGTGTGATGACCGGTGTTTAAGCGTGTGTTTTCTGTTCGGTCGTAGTAGGAAGCAAGGACTACAACCGACCAGAGAATACACTCACGTTTAGCATAAAAGAAGAGAGAACACCAATCATCAACACACCTGCGAACCACCAAGAAGGACATTATCGAAGGCGGTGTGGCCGCGGGCGAAGTATATCCTCCTTGGTGGTTCACAAGTAAGTGTGATGACCGATGTTTAAGCGTGTTTTCTGTTCGGTCGTAGTAGGAAGCAGGGACGACAACTGAGCAGAGAATACACTCACGCTTACTATAAACGAAGAGAGAACACCAGTCATCAACATACCTGTGAGCCAGCAAGAGGAACACTTCGATCGCTCCACACCGCCTTTGATATTGTCTACCGAAGTAACTGTAAACGTCAGGTAAAAATATCAATGAAGCACGGCCTACAAGCCCGGAAAACAAGAAGTTTTGGAACAACTCCAGCCATCACTGATAAAGTTACTCGTCATAATATACGTCGTAGAGGACTTAATTACGCCTAAATAGATTTAATGTTTAATTCGTCTAATACAAATATTCAATACAATACAGGGGCTTGAGAATATTCGAAAACGTTGGGATAACTTCATTCATTGCAGGCCCCCAGCTTCCAGATTCTAGACTGAAACCGATGGAGAATTTCATTCGGTTATAGTTCCTTCGAGTACTACGAAACCGTTTTTATTTATTAGCTCTTTCACTGCCCGGCAGAAACATGACTGCACTAAATGCAGTTAATGCTATGACGGAACGTTCTAAACGGAATCAGGGAATACCCAGTGAGGATTTTAATTAAACAGGAAGAATAGACCACTTATCACAAAAAAAAAAAATAATAAATTTGTCTATTTTTTTTTTACTTAAACGATAATGTTAGAGATTACAGTGTTAATTCTTCGTATTTGGACGTATTATGAGGCCTTGAACAATTTTAGATTTTATTATCATTAAATTATTTTTCAACGCACGTGCATGACATGTTGATTCACAAAATTTAATTTATACGATGTGTATAAAAAAACTCATACCACAAATATTCACGTTCTTTTGTTTTTAGGGTTTATTATTTCAAAATAATCGAAAAATCCGGTGAAAAAGAAACGTGTTTTACATGTGCTTTATTCACTGTTGTTGTTACGCACTTAAAAGTATGTTCCAAAAACATATATGTAAAAACACATGTTTATTTTTCAGTGGAGTTTTCGATATTTTCGGAATAATTAAACGGTCAGTCAGTCACGGTAGTACATTACAAGTGTTGCTACTGGAAAAAAATATCGGTTTTCGATACTCGGAATTTTATATCAATATATCGAAATATTAAATATCGCCCAAAAATATGGATATATTAAATAAAAAATATCGATATATCGATATTTTTTCAACATCCCTACCAGTAACGTTTGCAATTAAAAAAATGACAGCCTAGTATCGATACAATTTTAAATTTGTATAATTTGGGTGATTCGCGTTTACACAATTGTAAACCAAAAAAACCCGGGTCGCAGTGCCAAAACCCTGCCGACAATATAGTGTATTTGCTAATGCTGGCAGTGTGGCTTTATTATGCGAACTTAAGTTGGTTTTTGGGCAAAATAAAAAAGTTGACTACTTAATACACCCCTTAAAATAACATTTTTTTTCTTAATTGCAATATTATTTTCAATCGAACCTCTATACCAAATTATATACACCTTTCAGTAAATAATTCACTATCTGCAAAATAACGTTTTCATAAAATTTGTAAATCCGGTCCTGTCGGGCCGATTTTATTAATATTTTAGGGACACATTTTAATTACTATCAGAGGGTTAAATTTCAATTTTGAAACGGCTCGGAGAATTTTTTCGGTATTTTGGGGCCCAAAAACATTTTTCAACCCCTAAAAACTACCCTTAAAATAGCCCGATTAGGCCCATTTTAAATAGGCTTCTTGCGGTGATGGATTTCAACGCGTGTGCCAAATTTAGTTGTAATCAATTAACTCTTTCGAAAGTTATTGCCCGCATACATATATATATATATATATATATATATATATATAAAAAAATATATATATACATATATATATATATATAAACATTTTTTAAAATGGTGCCAAAGTGTTTAGGAGGTTATGAAACGTCGAGAAATTTTGGTCCGACCCCTAGGTCCCGCCATCCGACCGATGCCAATAGTGTATGTTGCCATATGGCAAATACACTAATAATGGAGTCTGGAGTCGTTCAAATCGGTTCAGGTCTTTATGAGATCGATTCACAATATTTCAAAAAGCAACGAGTGCAGAAAAGAAACCTGTCGCAGATTTTTATATAAGGCAATAATATTGTAGCGAAATATATTATCCGCAACCTGTTCCTTACATTTCCAATTTTTTTATTCGGAATAAAAGGGAATGGTCCATACATATGAACAATGAAGCACTGGACACGGGTTGACCTGACATTTAATATTTCACACCATGAGCAACGCTGTACACATTTTAACCATTTTTATCATACCATTTCAAGAAAAAATAATCGCTTCTCACTGCCATGTTTTTGTCTGTCTATACTGTTTCGCTGAATATTCGTGGCTTCAACAAAAGTGACTCTCGTCGAATTTCTGAAATTCTTTTGGTGCGTTGAGAGAAAAATTTTAGGTTGTCCGGACTAAATCACCAAGACAAATAAACCACGACAAAAACAACCTCGGGTAATAACAACCCCTTCCACGCCAAAAACAACCACAGAATATAACAACTATAAAAAAACCCGGGTCGCAGTGCTAAAACCCTGCCGACAATATAGTGTATTTGCTTATACAGGCAGTGTGGCTTTATTATGCGAACTTAAGTTGGTTTTTGGGCAAAATAAAAAATTTGACTCCTTAATACACCCCTTAAAATAACATTTTTTTCTTAATTGCAATATTATTATCAATCGAACCTTTATACCAAATTATATACAACTCTCAATATTGTTCACGTTCATTATAATTAATAAGTTTTTTTTATTATTTAACAGGAAATTTTTTAATTTAGTTTACTATATTAAAATTGAATTGTCCAATTTCCTGTTAAATAATAAAAAAAAATTATATACAACTTTCAGTAAATAATTCACTATCTGCCAACTAGTGTTTTCATAAAATTTGTAAGTCCGGTCCTGTCGAGCCGATTTTATTAAAAGCTTAGGGACACTTTTTAATTATTACCAGACGGTTAAATCTCAATTTTGAAACGATTCGGAGAATTTTTTCGGTATTTTGCGGCCCAAAAACATTTTTCAACCCCTAAAAACTACCCTTAAAACGGCCCGATTAGGCCCATTTTAAATAGGGTTTATGCGGTGATGGATTCCAACATGCGGGCCAAATTTAGTTAAAATCAATTAACTCTTTCGAAAGTTATTGCCCGCACACACACACACACACACACACACATATATATATATATATATATATATATATATATATATATATATATATATATATATATATATATATATATATATTATATATAAACATTTTTAAAAATGGTGCCAAAGTGTTTAGGTGGTTATGAAACGTTGAGAAATTTTGGTCCGACCCCTAGGTCTGGCCATCCGACCGATGCCAATAGTGTATGTTGCCATATGGCAAATACACTAAACAGTCTAAGAGCCCCGGCACTGAAAAAATTTATACTTTAATTCGCTAATGAGTATGTTGGAAAAACACGATTTTGCATTCCAAGAACCTCAAGACCAGAAAATTTTATGAAATTGTGTCAAATAAATGTTGACCTAAGCTTGTGGCGTTTGAACAGTCTGTATTCGTAAATATTTTATATTATTATCTAGAGCTACGGTGGAGAACCCCCGGTCCGCGGGCTAACTGTGGCCCGTGAAAAGTTTCAATCCGGCCTATCTTTACAATAAGTAAATTATAAATATTTTTCGATGTAATTCGTTTAGTCTAAATTGAATATCAAAAACATATCGCAACACGTATGTTCATAATTTAGTACTAATGTTAAAACTAACATCTATTAAAGCATCTTTCACTTCAAATGTCCCCACTCATAACAATTATTCTTAATAAGAGAAATTAGTGTATTAATGAACATCTTTTTTTATTTAGTTCATATTTGCAGACTAAAAAAATACAGGTCACAAGAATGTGTCAATTAACTACTATGATCCGCGGAAAAAACGTAAAATTTGTTCTGGTCTATGTCATAAAAAAGGTTGCCCACCCTTGATCAAGAGCAGTCAGTGACGCAGTTACCGGGGTCCCCAGCTCAGGGAACTCTCGGACCGCGACCAGTAAACCTCAAATTGAACTAGCAAAAAATTCTCCCACCTTCGGAAATCGGAATGTAAATAAAATAGGTTGCCGCACGACTTGTATCATGGCACTCATTTGAAAAATACAGGGGACTACCTAACAAATTTCGAACTTCTGTTCGAAACTTGTGGGGGATTCCCCTGTATGCTTTCTGTTCTTTGTGCAGTGTTGCCAACTTAACAGATTCGCTGTCACATTTAGCGGATTAAGGCAGTAAGGAAACGATCTATAAGAATAATCCGTTAAATAATTATAACTTTATTGCAACAAAAACCGTTTATACAAAACTTCATATTATTTACAATTTTCAATTTTTTCTGTGAACTGTTACTTGAAAAAATAACTATAAGTATTCGTGGTCCAGTATACACAAGACAAATAATATTTTTATTACTTGAGAAACGCTATTCTTTAGTAGTACAAGTAGATTAGACAGGAAGTGAGGCTTAAGATAACCATTTAGTATTTGCTCAACGTTTCGGCAACAATTTGTGTCTTCTTCAGGATCTTAAAATAGCAAAAACCATTAAATTATAAAATAATTCATTGTATACACAATTTCGTACAAACATAATTAATTATGGTCTGTGGTTTTTTTTATGGTTAATATTATATTATTTACTAAAAAAATTTTAAAATTTAAAAATGTCCTTACTGCTTAAAATCAATTTGTTATAATAATTTAAGATCCTGAAGAAGACACAAATTGTTGCCGAAACGTTGATCATTAAAGAGAGCAAATACTAAATTGTTATCTTATGCCTCACTTCCTGTCTAATCTACTTGTATTATTTAAAAGAGGTGATACTATAATTGCTATTCTTTAGTACATTATAATATAGGTTTGCTCTGCTTTGCACCTTTAAAATATTTATAATAATTTATATTTTGACTTGATAAAACCTAAATAGTTTTGTTAGGGCCGTTTTTTTTGCAGCAGCAGCAGCAGGACCGGTTATCTAGCTACGCTTCTAAGAGCAGTCTTGAAATTTGAAAATTCTAAAAATATCTATTGATTTAAATGTCCAGATATTTTCTATCAAAACTTATCTTAAGCATCCGGTAGCATTTCGATGCAACATTTTAACCGTGTCTTTATCAGTACATATAATAATAAGCAAAAGAAAAAGTAAGACCATATGACGTGGTGAAGTCGACGTATTTCTTTATCTGCACATCCGACTGTCTGTCTGACAGTGGAACATCGTGTCCGGTTTGGTGTAGGAGGTCGCGGCTCGACGGTGAGCGTCGCGACGTCTACTTGTACACCTATATTATATACATCCTCCCTGACTAACATATATATCGTAACCGGAACAGTAGAGATTTTCTTCAAAAATATACACGTATTATATCAAATATCATGGTTTATACACATCATGCGAATAAATTGGATATGGTAGTACAATATATTGAAAAATGTTATATTATAAAATATATAATTCAAGGTGTTCCATGATAAATTGCGATCTGTAGAGTTCGGATGTACGTACGTACAGACTAACCGACAACTGCTGTTTGCGATATTCAATTACATTCTTCGAAGCAATTATAAACTTGAATTCATCTAAAAATGGTTTCGATCTACAGAATAGAATCTCCTCTTTTCAAAAAATTACAATTTGAATGGATTTCGTGCGAAATTAACCTAGACATAACTTCTTACATGAACGAAACTCAGCTCTGGCGTGCAAAGCGGTAATAGAGCACATTCGCTAGTCTACCAATATATGAGAATTAGGACTATCATACCGGAATTCCAAGATTTCTCAGTTCCGAAATTTTAAACATTACGGATATCAGTATCGGAGGAAATTAATATAATTCCGAAACAATGATTACATTGCCATGAACATGCCTCGTGCGTAATGGTATTGCAAATCGTATGACTGTTAGACTTGCTGACGCTTGTTTTAGACATATACTATTACACTTCAAAAATAGATACATAATTAATAATTTTATTTAAAATAACGGTTAAATTGTGTGTGCCAGAATTTTAGATACGTGTGAAGGTTAGTAGGTTACAGAGATTGCCTTGTTCCGTTGGATAGTAGTAGGAAAATGACGTCATCCGGCGGATCTGTCATGGTAATGGCTATTGTCTATAAATAACAGCGGACAGCTAGCTATCGATTGCTATAACCGTTACAAACACCCATTGTTACAATGCTATATTAGAAAAACCATTGCGACTCAAACCCGAATCTTTTCACTCTCGCTACGCTACGTCCACTATTAGCACTTAAGTTTTAATGAAACTATACCGTAAACAATAATTTTACTAAGTTGCTCATAAACTTTAATGTCAATATTTAACAAAGGTCAAAGAAATCAAAAAACAGAATATTGATATTATTTACAATAAATTGAATTAAGATAAGAAATTTACATAGCCCATAGTTAAAAAAAAATAACATTTTTGGCATTGTCATTATAGGTTGATAAAAATATGAACGGTCCACCAGTTGTCCTCACTCCCGCGCTTACGCAGAATGTAATCTACTAACCTTGGATGTCATAGGATCCTGCTTGGCGCATGCGCTATGAAAATTGTTTCTTATGGTAATGTAAACAATAAAAATAAGATAACCGTGAACAACCAACTTCAATAAAAAAAAATTAGGCAGTCACTGATGACTGCCGACTGAACTGAAAACTCAAAACTCAACACGCCATATTTGTAACTTACACGATTGAGATAAAACTCGGCAGCGACAACAGTAGTGGAGCCATCGGCTCCACAGTATTAACATACTGTTAATATTAGCGTGACGGTGACGCGAAATCATAATATTTTACCCCCATCCAAATAGAAATAAAATTTGCCGAAGAAGTTTTCACCTCAAAAAAATATATATACCGATCTGGTGACGAATTGTCGAAAGAAAACCGCTTGTGTTTCAAAATATAATAAATTCCTTGATAAATTCGTAACATAAGCACAGAGCAAGCATATTTAGACAACAATATGTCGATAGCGCGTCACGCTTTTAGCGCAAATTACATCATGTTGTTTAGGTAACTGAATTAGGTGTGTTTTGCTCTGCTGTCCCTTTCTGTGCGTACATTAGTAAGTTCATATTATCACGGCCTTCTGGATAAGCGAAAGCAGCTATTTACTAGCGACTTTATATACAGTAAGACCCCGCTTAACGCGAGCGATACGTTTCAGTAAGTTCTTGTGCTATACGAAACAGCGCTAAACAATGTCATCTTAATACGTAGATAATAGGCATGAGTGAAACCGAACCGAGAGTAAAAAATGTATTAGTTTTTTTTTTGTTTAATTTTGTAACATTTATTGTTAAATACTTTTTTATCACATTAATTATAGATTTATTTATTGCTAATATCGATTTGTGTTCATAAAACATTTATGAAAATCAAATAAAAGTTCGAGTAAGAAGTTATGTTTGTGATGAGAAAGGTTCCTCATTTGACATATTTTGTTTTTTGTGAAGAAGTCATCTAATGTCGTTTGCCTTTTTCTGTTTCGTTCAGCAAGCTTTTGCCGATAGCAAGATATTGCATCAATGACACTTCGTTTTGCTTTTACAGTTCTATCGACATTTGACTCATTTTATATAAACTGATCTATAATTTACGTTATAGTGGCTAAACTTTTTTTGTAGAAACCACGTAATACTGAAACAGCATTACAATAATGTGAAAGTTAAGAAATTTTAGTCTGACCCCTACAACCCGTCATCCGACCGCCGCCAAGAGTGTTTGTGCCATGTGGCAAATACACTAATAAATTATTAGAAGATTATTTTAGTCATGCTAATTTCCAATATGTGTATAGAATACATTAGAAAAGTTAAAAAGTGAAAATAAAATAAAACTGTCAAAACATTTGTAAGTTATAAAATATTTGCATTATGACATGAAATATGTTAATTCGCTAGGGATGAAGAAGTTTAAACGTTAAAAAAACTAAATACCTGTTTCACTTTTTTAACAGAATATTTATTGGATAAAGTTTACGCTGCTAGATTTGGAGACATGATTTATGTTATCTGAACATTCTGAAAAACTTTTGAAAACTGAACGTTTGCTTTGTATTTGTTTTATTAATACCTACTATATTGTTGTATGTAACGAAATTTTCGAAAAAAAAATACAAATTTTATCACATTCTCAAAAAAAAAAAAAACATGTGAGCATCATCCACATTAACTCACGGGGGTAGTGGAACTTCTTTAGGATTTATGAACTCGTTCCCAAGGTATCTCTTATATTTCCCCACCACTGAATCATTTCCCCTTTAACGTTACAGAAAATTTCAAACGAATTTAGACGTTTACAATAGTGAGAAATTTATTTAATTTGGTAGATTGTAGATTATAGACGCTCGATATTTGAGACCGTCAACGTTTTTTGTTTTCAATCGAGTCGTCTATATGCTATACATTCATGTAAATTATAATCATTATTATTAATATTACCTCATATTTTTAATTGCTTCCTGACATTTGACCTTTTTAAGTTTTTGTCCGTTAACACACAGATAACAAATTATTTATCATACAACATTGCAACATAGAAAACTAGTATTTATAACTATTTGATAAGATAATAATGGACTATATTTTTGAACTCAAAATAGGCGATTGTATATTTAGTGTCGTAATGAGTTATATTACGACGAGATGTAACATATCTAAGTCACACGAGTATTTATTAAAAATTTTAAATCTGTGACCTGATTCATTCGTAGCTCTCGCTACAGAGAAGGTTCATGTCTAGCGTTACAGAGTAAAATCTGCTCTCGTATGATGTGAATTCAATGTTACAATTGCTTTATTATGAAGGATTAACTGATGAGATATCGCACCGTAGAGTAGAGATGGGAAAAACGGGTCTTTTTAGTGATCTGCATTTTTGCATCTGGATCCCGTATGTGAGCCGGCTCACTGGACCGGTTCAAAAAGAGCCGAGTTCTGAATATGTTACTGCCGTCTGCCACTGAGTTACCTAGTTCAGTCAATCATATCACGACCTGAATAGAATCAAAAATGCATAGCCAAACATGTGATGCATGAGTCATTTGAGCTGACAGATGCATCAAAGCAAGAACTGATACGTAAGTGTAAAATGTGCTTCTGTGTGTTAAGTGTTTCACTGAGTTATGCGGATCCGTTGATCCGTCGGCTCAAAAAAAAAGTGAGTCGGCTCTCACGGATCTTCTGTCGGAGTCGGCTCTTTGAACCGGTTCAGATCTGAATTACCCAACACAACCGTAGAGTAACTGAAGACTCATTCCGCCGCGAAAGTGGAAAGATTCGAGTTTGAGTCCCGACGGGACAGTTGTTCAAAAATAAATTTTTCTAATATAGGATTGTAACAATGAATGTTTCTAACAATCATTGCAGATTTTCAAAGTTTAATTTTTTTTTTTAATTTATTCAATTTTCAAGTCGGTCCTGTCGTTATGTTATAGAGAGGACATATTTCCATAGTGACATAACATAATGTCAGAACCGACTCAAAATTTAATTAAATTTTCAAAGCCAGTTTCTCTTTTATTTTTGAGTTTTGATAAAAAAGTTACTTGAAATATTTGTTCGTCTATTTCTACACGCTGTTAAAACAAGAAAAAGCATCTTAAAAATCACCTGTATATACTACCAGTTTTCTACAATATTTTTTCATTGGTTAATCTTTCAATTATCGACTTTAAAATAAAAATAATGTAAACATACTACTAAAATTCGCTACAAGTTATTTTTTTACAAAAAAAGAAAAAAAAAATGATAACACGTTAATCACATCATTTTTAGGATAACTGTTAAACGTGAAACATGTAAACTCAAAATTTGTTTCTATGTCCAAGATTAGTTAATTTACACTCGAAAAATTGATAAAAAATTATTAAAAAAATTCGGTGTTCCTAAATTTTGAGATCACAGTATATATGTTTATAATTTAATGTATTGATGTGAAAAAAATATGGTAAGTACTAAATAATTCACTTTTAGCGTTAAAAAACCGAAATAAATAAAAAGAACATTAATTAACATTCAGTTAAAAACAGCATATTTGGATAACAATAGAGGTTATATATTCGACATTATACAAAAATTATTATGTTTCAAACCTGCAATCTTAACCTGAAGACTTAATAAAAAAAAATTATAGAATCATAATTATTTGTTATTATTCGTATTATCAAAGCCACATGATTGCTTGATAATTAATAACCTTACTTATAATAATACTATAAATAATATTAATTAAAGTAGAAAACATAAACATTAAGGTGACTATGAATATGACTGTAGTGCTGATACATGTAAATATGGCCCTTATAAGTTGCAGCGACAATTGATGACGTCACAGCGCAGTAGGTTTACCATACAAACATTATTTTTCTGTTAATTACTATAAAAATTGTCAAAGTTAAATAATTTTTTTGTGCAATTAATAGAGCAAATTGAGAGCAATTTTTTTAGCAAAAAAAAATTGTATAAAAAGTGAATATTTCTCATTCTATAGTAAAATCAAGTTTATACAAACATTATTCTTCTGTTAATTACTATAAAAATTGTCAAAGTTAAATAATTTTTTGTGCAATTGATAAAGCAAATTGAGAGCAATTTTTTTAGCAAAAAAAATTGTATAAAAAGTGACTATTTCTCATTCTATAGTAAAATCAAGTTTTCAGTAATTAGATTTTTTAAAAAATTAATTATAAATAAACTAACAATTTTAGAAATGGAGCAATTACTGATTCTGATAGAGCATTTAAGGAGCAATTTTTTGATATTTCAATAATTAAGAAAAAAATAATTTCCGCGCTAACTTCTTTCCGGTTATAAAAAGTTATTTATTTACAACAAAAAATGTTCACATTTTTTTTCGAAATCTATTAACTTGTACACACTGCTTCTCTATGACGTTGTTACGCTAAAAAAACGCAATTTTTTTTCAAAATTGGTTCAGCGATGTAGGCTGTAAGTGCTTAAAAAGATCTAATATGAGAAAGTTGTATGGAAAAATGAATAGAATATTTCAAATATGGGTTCATAATAGATATTTTATTTTTATTATAAATAGGTATACCGAGTCAAAAGTCAAACATAAAAATACTTTCTAACAATAAGTAAAAAATAATCTATTACACAATATAATGACCACGTTCTATATTCTCGTTCATTTCTTGTTGTCAATTTTTAGATTATAAATAAGTTGTTTAATTTAATCAGTTTTTCATACTTTGATGTTACTAAAAATGTTTATTTTTACAAACTTAATTATTTTTACGAAAAGATCAGCTCCTTGTTCTTAAATATTAATAATGTTAATATTGTGTAGTTGAGCGCCTGAGGAAGCAATAAATAATTGCGAAACGTCGCATTGAACAAAAAGTATTAACCGATTTACCCGCTCCAACAATTATTCCCTGAATTGTTTGTAATACATAATTATTTTATTACTGTTTTTTTTTTAACTCGACAGCTGAAAACATTACCGAAATTGTAACAAAATTAAAATTTTACTTTTTAGTAGTCTAGTTTTAACATAATCGACCGAATAAAACCGAACACAATTTATTTTAAAAACATAATACTGAATCATCTACTGCTATACCAAGTTTCAATCATAAACTATTAAAGGATTCAGAATTGTCGTAGTCATAATTCTGTTCTCCGACAAACGCTAAAGAACAAAAAAAAAACAGTCAAGTACGAGACGAACTCGCGAGAAAGGGTTCCGTATCTTTTCCGTTTTTTGCCAGCGTTAGGATTTTCGTTTAAGTTTTTATGTAAACTATGGATGAGGCCCTACATTCCCTATTTTTTTTTCCAATTTTTTTTCAAAATTTTAGGCCCAGTAGTTTTGGAGACAGAAGGAGGGTAACTAGATTTTCATATAGGTATTTTCTTTACTATCTTTTTGAAACTACACATTTTAAAACTATTAAATATATATATTTGTATTCCTCATAACGAGCCCTTTCATTTGATACGTCACCTACAAAATTAACTACCAAAATCATAATTCGTCTAATTAAGCTATACGTCTGTGATTGGGCCATCAAACTCTATAGATGTACCAAATTTCAATTGTTTTCGTCCAGTAGATTCGAAGAAAATAAGCTGTGACAGACGGACAGACAAATACGATAGTGATCCTATAAGTAGAAGGTTTCCGCTGTTTCGTACGGTATCCTAAAAAACCAAATACATAAATGTTGCCTAACATTCTAGTGTACCAGTAGTGAGATGAACTATCTTTTTACCTGACTACATTTCAGATTAAAAGCTTGTTCTATGTCAGGGTTTTTCTGTTCTTTTAATAATTCATTTACGCAGAATAATTTAATATAATGATTTTCTCTTTAATTTCAGAACATTAAAACCACATTAATACTCTTGGTGTTAACTGCTACTTTAGGACACGCATGTCAGCAAACTTGCGAGCAAGAAAATTGTCAGGTCGTTTGCAACAGCAATTGTGAGACCGACGAGTGCAAGAAAGATTGTCAAGTATGCGTCAACGATTGTCAAAACAAATGCCAAAACATTCAACCATGTACATCGGGTTGTCAACCGTGTCAACAAAATTGCCGGCAACAAACTTGCAACGCCGTTTGCAACAGTAATTGTCAAACCAAAGAATGCAGACAAGATTGTCAGGTATGCGTCAACGATTGTCAAAACAAATGCCAGACCATTCAACCATGTACATCGGGTTGTCAACCGTGTCAACAAAATTGCCGGCAACAAACTTGCAACGCCGTTTGCAACAGTAATTGTCAAACCAAAGAATGCAGACAAGATTGTCAAGTATGCGTCAATGATTGTCAAAACAGATGCCAGACCATTCAACCATGTACATCGGGTTGTCAACCGTGTCAACAAAGTTGCCAGCAACAAACTTGTCGCAGCGTTTGCAACAATTGCCGCACCAACGACTGCAGGCAAAATTGTCAAGTATGCGTCAACAGCTGTCAAAACAAATGCCAGAACAATTGTTGTCAACAAGATTGCTATTCAAAAGAATGCGCAGTACAACCAGTACAACCAATCCAACCAGAAAAACAAACATCACAGGGAAGGGATCAATCGGAAAGTATTTCATCAGCCGATAGTTCAGCAAAACAAGACTTGAGCGTTACATTGAAAGCGGACAATATTTTGAACAGTGTGAACAAAATCGATATTCCAATCGATGTGCAGAGTTCAAATCTGAACAAAATCCACATTAACCATACAAAATGCTGTTCCAGCGGAGTTGGTGGAGGTCGAGACATGACAACAATCTTAACAAAGTCCCAAAAGAGCAAACAGCAGCACATTCCCGACATTTATGTCCCGCAGCCGGTTGTCTATTACTACAAACCACCTCCAATTATACGTTATCCTCCACCAATCGTAAATAAACAAACAGATCGAGTTTATCGCCATCCACCAATATACGTACCGTCGCCTCCCAATTTTCAAAGAGGTCCTCCAGTATATTTACAATCTCGCGATGTTCAAGTGCCTTCGGAGCCTAGATTTGTTCAAGGACCACCGCGATATGTTCCGACTGGACCGTACAGAATACCATCCTCACCAATTCCCGTTCCTTCTCCACCCAGGAACTATTATATTCCAAGACGTAGAGTAGTCCAGTGTCCTAGTTCTACTGCTCCCTGTCCTTATTCAATAGCTCCAGCCGCTCCAGTAGCACCTGTGGCACCAGTAACTCAAGTAGCTGCAGTGGCACCAGTTACTGCCGTTAGTCCTTGTCCTGTACCAGCGATTGGCACGGTGGCCACACCATGTCCTCTAGTAGCTGGAGCTGCAGGTGGAACGGCGGTTGTAGGTCAGACTCTCCCAGCAATTCAGCCGGCAGTTGTTGGACAAACTCTCCCAGCAATTCAGACGACAGTTGTTGGACAGACTCTCCCAGCAATTCAGACGGGAGTTATTGGGCAACCCCTCCCAGCAATTCAGACGGGAATTATTGGGCAACCCCTCCCAGCGATTCAGACTGGTGTTATTGGACAACCCCTCCCAGCAATTCAATCGGGGGTAATTGGGCAAACAGTCCCAGCGATTACGCCGGAATTTATTGGACAATCCTTTTCAGCAGGACAGTCCGGTATGCCAGTAGGTTTCGCAGCAAGCTTTCAATCAGCCCCAACAAGTTTTGGAGCTGTAGAGGCTACTTCACCAGGATTCGCAACACTTCAAAATGCTCCACCAGATTTTGCAACAATTCAAAGCGGCCCACAAGGTTACGCAGGATTTCAATCCGGTCCAAGTTTCGCAGGTTTTCAATCCGGTTCACAAGGTTTCGCAGGATTCCAATCTATTCCACCAGGCTTACAACAACTTCCTCCGCAAGGTGTGGTTTCCTTTCAGTCTGGTGGACCCGTACCTCCGCGATCTTTAAATGCGATTCAATCTGATATGGAATTTAATCCAGAATCTTTCTCCAATTTTCAATCTAATATCGACGTATCTTCACAGCCTTTCGCGACGCCAGAATTTCAATCTTCTTCTATTCAGATGGATCAAACTCCTCAATCTTTTGGTGTCCCGTCATTGTTTGGATCTTCATATTCTTCTGGCTTATCTTCAATTGGCGCAGGGTCCGATTCTTATGCATCTTTTGATGGATCTTCTCCTCAAATATCAAATATAGGATCTTTCCCAACAGGTCTATAAGTTAATTTCTATGGATAAGAATTTTTCAAAACCAGAGGCAACAAAAACTACTCATCTAATCGATCATTAATGTATTAGAATCCATTTAGTGCAGGGGTGTCAACTAATGTATATTAAAGATCTAGTTTTCCAGTAAAAATTCAAAAACGATTTTCGTTATAAAAAATATAGTAGGGTCAATGTTCCACATTTTTCAAGTTTCTATTATCGATGATGTAATTTTTTTTATAGAACATATATTTTTATTATTAATTATTGATTATTAATCTTGACCGCATTAACAAATATTTGTATTGTGATTTGTATTTAATATAATAGTGTGCAATGTTACCTTTATCTGAATGTGCTATAAAAATTTTAATGATGCTCGATTTGCGCGCTCCATTTGTTATCGTTTTTTCATCAAATAGATTTGCGCCAAAAGAAGTTACAAACAATATTAAATAATCTGTGCATTGATTTCGGTTATGCAACTGCGCATGCGTTGATGACAGAAGCACAACGAATACAAAGCACACAATATTTATTAACTTGGACAAGATTTTAGACATTGAATTAGATTGTTAGGTTAAAGCACTGCCAATTACTGATATTGTGTTATGTAATTTTGTTAAATAAATAATTATTATCACGTATTGTACAATTATTTTAAGTTCTGAAGGTCGCAGCATATTTTCCAAAAAAAAGACATTAGTTTTGATATCACAGCCATGCTGAAACCTCAAACAAACTAAAATTTTTGTTTACTTTGTATCTGGTGATGAAACACAGCGAAAAAAATACAACTAAGTTTGAAAATATACTCTTTTTGTGTAGCGAGATTTAAAAAAAAAAGATTGTAGATTATAGACGCTCAACAGCTAGGTCATTAGCGTCTATTTAGGCTTTAAAAAATCTCTAAATCTAATAGTAGAAATATATTACTTGTTACATACTGTTTATATTTTTAACGTACCTCCTCTATTTTCAAAATTTTTGACAATTCAATTTTGAGCGAAATCACTTCTGATTGTAGGCTGCGTTCAATTCTCATGCGATTAGACTATTATTATAAAAATGGTAGTACGACTACGTTTATCTGTCAAGCTTTTTTGAGTACAATCTAATGCTCTTCATGACAGGGATTTTCTCGACATTAGACTACTCTTGCATGTAAAAAATATAATTATACGATCACATTCCAAGGTCACAATTTGACAATGCTTTCTGCAACCGAGCATTAAAGTTTTCTTTATTAAAATGCCTGTCATTACACAAGATCACTTCTGATTGTAGGCTGCGTTCAATTCTCATGCGGTTAGACTATAATTTATTATAAAAATGGTAGTAGGACTACGTTTATTTGTCACGCTTTTTGGTGAGTACAATCTAATGTTCTTCATGATAGGGATTTTCACGACATTAGACTACTCTTGCATGTAAAAAAATGTAATTATACGATCACATTCCAAGGTCACAATTTGACAATGCTTTCTGCAACCGAGCATTAAAGTTTTCTTTATTAAAATACGCTAAGCTACGATGGATAGATTAGATAGCCATTTGCGGTTTGCTAAAATCGACTATGATATAAATATGTGTACATAATAGGTTAGGTAAGTTACGTTTATCATAACAAACGTCATCATAACACACACACACACACACACAAGTCTAGATGTCAACAGCAATAACTGACAGTCGCAGGTGTTAACAATGTAATCCGCGTTACGATCATCAATCTTAACAGCTTATGCAGTGCCACCAACCTACAAAACAAACACTCTCGGTTATGTTATCACGTGGATTCCGCTGATTATTATGTACAGGCTGCACTCAAAATTTTCAAATTTTCTGTGACGTTAAAGGAGAAATTATTCAACGGCGGGGAAATATTAAGACTAGCCTGGAGCGCGAGAAAGGAAGGGGCAATTGTATACATATACACATGTACACGTGTATAATCTATCTATGGATTTATTCAATAGTTTTGTGTGGGTTTTATAATATTGCATAACTGTCTAAGTACTATATAATATTAAAATCGTGTTAATAAATACAGTGTATACATATACATATGTACACGTGTATAACCTATGTATTGATTTATTCAATAGTTCTGCGTGTGTTTTATAATATTGTATAACTGTCAAAGTACTATATAATAGAAAAAGTGTGTGCATATATAGCTAAATATGTATTCCGTTTAGTGTCAGCGCATGTGTGATATCAATTACGTCATTATTTCGGTTGTAGAATAAATAATACATAAATCGCCTCGGGCATCATGTCAACTTTTATGTTTCTGCTCTTGTGGTGTAATATACTATTATATATCAAATATTATCGACTGTTTAAACAGCAAATATTAGATAATCTTCCGAAACTGTCGCATCAATTTTCTTGTCAGGTAAGGCCAATTAAAAGAACCTTCACCTTGTTAGAACCGAAAAAGTAAAGCTCGTGCCAGGGAAGCAGATAATATAGTAGTCATTATTATAGTGAAATGCAAATATTGCAGTTGTAGAGCGCTATTCAATGCGTCTGGGCCTTTCAATAGAGAGTCGAATGATAAACAATTTAGCATCGTTAATGATATTCACACAAATGTGATTGTCGCTACGTTAACTCAGCATTCTAGTGTTGACTATACGAGGTTACTTTCAATGTTCAAACGAGTCGTAAGGTACCACGTATATTAGAATAATTCTACAAGTGAGACCTTTGAGGTCCTCACGACCAACTTCCTTGTATGATCTTAACAAATTAGACCCAAGAAATCTTGTTTCAAAAAAATACTAAGAAACGCGTTTTTGTGCAGTCTTTTTGTTCAAAGTGCTTGTTTACCAATATGCCCTCTTTTTCACCCAATCTTACGAGATGTGTGTGTGTGTGTCTGCATGAAAAATGCATTTCCGTCTCGAAAATCTCTAATCTCTATGAAAAATCTTATTCAATCATTAATGGTAATGCTTACAAAATAAACTTGAAAACATGGACCATTCTGCCCACTTGACTTTTAGTCAAGTTTTTACAGTTTATTTGGTCTAAAGAAACGATTAAAAATCAGATAAAAACGAGAAAATTAGCAAAAATTTTACACAAATTTTTATACAGAGAAAATTAAATTTACAAAAAATGATTGAGCAAGTCAAATATTATATCCGTATTTTTAACATAAGTTTGGTAAGAAAAGACTTCTAAATGTTAATTTTTGCCTTTCCGTAATTCGAAATCTCGTGGCGTGCTGTAAAGAATTATTGACGAATATCACGTTTTTTTTTATTAAATATGTTTTTTTGAAATTTTTAAGTAGGAAGCCAAATTTTGTTCAGCTTAATGCTTAATCATAGCTACTTAAAACAATAACAAAATGAATTTTGCGACCACAAGTTATTGGTATAGCAGCAAACAAATATTTATTTTTTCTGCACCAAGATACCACAATTTTGAAATTTCCCGAGGGTATATCTTACAATTACACCTTGACACGTTTCATTCCGAATCAAATTTCCCGGAAAACGACCGGATTTCTAAACTTTGAAAACGCCTAGTAAGTCGCGTTAGCGCGTCTGATGGAAATCAGACGATAGCTGAACACAATGACGTTATTACAGTACAATGTGCTTAACGGGGATTCACTGAGCAAACACACTGGAGAACCCAGCCATCGCACACACACGTGTATTGTATAATATCTCTGCAGACTACACATTAAATTGCATTCACTAAAATCCTTGTCAAATAAATGTACACACTTTCCTACATGGAATAATACTATATGGTTATTACGAGTCAAAAGTCGTCCTAGTCGACATGAAGAAACTGTACGTCATCGATAAATTAATCATTATTTGACGTACTAGTCACTACCCGCGGTTGAGATGAAACACCTTAGTAACAACGGTACTCCACCGTATTACAGTCCCGCCGAGCGGGTCGCACAATTTTATTTCGCCCGTACTTCCACCATAAAGTTACTGTACTTCCACCATAAAATTACTGTACTTCCACTATAAAATTACTGTACTTCCACCATGTACTCAAGTTTAGCCAGTTTATTTGCGATTTTTATTTTTTATCAAAATGAAATATAACTACCTATTACTTACGTAATTTATGACAAAGTTGACAAACGGACGTTAAACACATTATTATTATTATTATTGTATTTTATAAGTAAGTGTCGGCTCCTGTATCCCCTAATTCGACTCCTCTGTGACACCAGAGAGTTTTTAATCAACAAACTGACATTGCTATATAGTTTTCAGAAACATATAAGAATAAAGAAAATACAAAAATGAAGTGGTTACTTACTTAACAATAAAGTGGCACTACGCAAAACTTTTCGTTCCTCAGTCGTCAATAAGAAATGTAATACATATTATCTGCTGTGCTATAAACTTTTATATCGATTTATTATCGAGCCTTTCACAGTTTGTTGTGGCAGTAAAAACTTTTTAATGTCGTTTACATTTTTATTATTGAAGCTCTTTTGTGCCACTAGACTGCAAAGCTTTGAGAAGTTTTCATTTTTATTTGCAAAAAAATTAAATACAAATACGACCGGTGTTGAGTTGTTTAATATATAGGGTGTGATAAAACAGGTCCACCATTTTCAAAGAAAATACGAACATCGTAAGGTGAATGATCGGAAAATATGCTTTCGGAAAATTTCGAACTGTCGTCGCAAAATTCATTTTATTACCGTTCTCATTAGCTGGGGTCAAGCACTAAGCTTCTCAAAACTTGGCTTGTTGCTCAAACACATATTTTTGCCCTAAAATTGAATAAAAAAACGTGATATTCGTCACGCGATTTCGAAATACTTATAAATTTGACTTGCTCAATAATTTTTTTTCTGTACAAAAATTTGTGTAAAGCTTATGCTAATTTTCTCGTTTTTATCTAATATTAAATCGTTTACTAAGATCAAAGAAACTGTAAAAACTTAGCTAAAAGTCATATGGGAAGAATGGTACATACTTCTAGTTTATTTTAAAGTATTAACATCAACGATTGAATCCAATTTTTCATAGAAATAAGAGATTTCCGAAATGTGTGTAAGTACATCTTATATGCACACACACACATTCAACTGCTACGCGAATGAAAAAGGAAGCTGGTAAACAGTTACCTTAAAATGAATTATAATTAGAAAACAGTTTTATATTTGTTCAAGTTGTAGGCTTTCACTGCCGGCGTTATACCAAATCTTGTTGGTTTCCGGGCTTATAGGCCGACGTCCATTGATAATTCTAATTGATGTTTCGTCTACAACTGCAATAGACAAAGGAGATATGACAGCGGGCAAAGTTTCCTCCTTGACAACTCACAGATAAGTGTGTCGATAACTAGTGTCAAAGGTGATGTTTTCTGCTCGGTCGTATTTCGTGTTTCCTACTACGACCGAGCAGAAAGCACCATAACGCTTAGCATTAAAAAAGCAAGGACACCACACATCGACATATTTATCTGTGAATCGCCAAGGAGGACACTTCGGCCGCTGCCACACCACTTTCAATAACGTCGACGAAACTTTAGGTAGGTATAGAAATATCAATGTGCCACGGCTTATACTAGTCTCGAAACCACGAAGATTTGGAGTTTTGAACTTTACACAAGTGGATTGGATGCCCATCGGGAGCCTTCACAAACCTAAACCCGGAACTGCGTATACTCCAGTCTTTTCAAAATGGCGGACATGCTGTAAACCATTAGTGTAGACTGTAGTACTACACAACATCGAACGTGATTAACAGGTGATGATCCGACAATGAGGGTGGAAACGAAAGGAAATCGTGAAGTGTGTTCATATCGCACACTTGCTAACAAAAATGTTAAATATAGCTCCGTTCTGAGCTATATTAGGCAGCATTGAGGGATAAATCAAACTCACGAATTTAACCGAAACACTTTCAGGTACTCTTCTACTGTATATTGTAGGAGCGGTCAACAGTAGGGCCTCTAACATCGAATCATTTTCTCTGGAACTGGTTGTCAGGGGCGGAACTGTATGGTGACTAATATGGCGTAAGCCCTGGGCTGCGCAGGGTCAAGAGTTCACAAAAATTCAATTATTACCAGACATTTTTTCATTAACAATGAGCATTTATTGTATAGTAATAAATAGTTAATATTATTGATTATCATTATCATGGGTGAACACTGACAATTTTTGAAAAATTTTTAACAATATTTTGGGTGAATTTTGACAATTTCTTTTCATTAATTTTTACAGTTTTGTTGGTGAATTTTGACAGTTTTTTGTGTGCAAATTCACAGTTTTTATGTGAATTTTGACAAATTTATGTGTGAATTTTGATAATTTTTTGTGTTAATTTTACAAATTTTTGTGAGGTTTCTGACAAATTTTTGGGTGAATTTGGACACTTTTTAGATGAATTTTTACAACTTTTTAAATGAATTTTAACAGTTTCGACAAAACGGGATCTCACTGGACTTCAATAAGTCCTAGGTCCCTCCTTGCTGCTTTCGATATTTAATTCTCATTTTTTTCTATA
Organism: Venustoraphidia nigricollis; assembly: GCA_034508555.1. NCBI lineage: Eukaryota > Metazoa > Arthropoda > Insecta > Raphidioptera > Raphidiidae > Venustoraphidia > Venustoraphidia nigricollis. Next base: position 3,006,228 of record JAVRKA010000030.1, read on the forward strand.
TCGAGAACAATCTACAAAAACCCGGGTCGCAGTGCCAAAACCCTGCCGACAATATAGTGTATTTGCTTGTATAGGGCCGTGTGGTTTAATACTTTTATTATGTGAAATTAAGTTTGTTTTTGGGCAAAATAAAAAATTTAACCCCTTAATACACCCCTTAAAATAACATTTTTTTCTTAATTGTAATATTATTATCAATCTAACGTCTACACCGAATTAAATACACCCTTCAATAAATAAGTCACTATCTGCAAACTAGTGTTTTCATAAAATTTGTAAATCCGGTCCTGTCGGGCCGATTTTATTAAAATTGTGGGGACACTTTTTAATCACTACCAAAGGGTTAAATTTCAATTTTGAAACGATTCGGAGAATTTTTTCGGTATTTTGGGGCCCAAAAACAGTTTTCAACCCCTAAAACTACCCTTAAAATAGCCCGATTAGGCCCATTTTAAATAGGCTTCTTGCGGTGGTGGATTTCAACACGTGGCCCAAATTTCGTTGAAATCAATTAACTCTTTCGAAAGTTATCGCGCGTACACATATATATATATATATATATATATATATATATATATATATATAAATATATATATATATATATATATACATATATATATAAACATTTTTAAAAATGGTGCCAAAGTGTTTAGGAGGTTATGAAACGTCGAGAAACTTTGGTCCGACCCCTAGGTCCCGCCATCCGACCGACGCCAATAGTGTATGTTGCCATATGGCAAATACACTAAAAAGACTGCAAGTAGAAAAAGCATATCTGTTTTGAAATCGTGATGTGGTTACATACACGATACATTCTCACGAAAGTAACGTTCAGAGTATCAACATTTTGGTAAGTTAGAAATTTTGTAAGATAACTGTTGAAGCTTTTAGTCAAGAGATGGCCGCACAGTTGTAAAATTTCTAACTTACCGACATAAATTGTGCTGCTACGACAAAGAAGCTTTACTTCAATCGTGCATAAAGCTTACATGTACTGTTTTTTTTTTTTTTTTTGTAGTTTGAGGACTGCTGTGTACCACAATAACACGGTACGAGGTGGCAGAGACAGACAGGATCCAATTGAGGAAAGGGTAGGCCAGTGGCATGGAATGATGCGACAACATAACAAAAGTGTTGACAGGACAGGATAAAGGGTTGGTGGGGAGACGGACGCAGACGGTAAGTGGCCCTCAGTGCGCCACCCCCTTCGTTACACTCATGCCAGATTTCACCCTCCATTGTGAACCGAAACTATACTTTGTTTTTTTTTATATCATCCGATTCGATAGTTCTCAGTAAATTGGAAGCGAGATTCAAATTCGAAAAACAAAGCAATGTAAATTTTATAAAGAAAACTTATCGGAACAATCAATTCAAGCTTAAAATAAATTCAGATTTAATATCGTAACTCGGAATATACGGACGCTAATGATTTTAGTAAATCTACAAGTTAATTTGAAATACTCATACGTTGAAAATCATATCCAATTTGTGACTTGATTTTTTGCGTTCTTAATATTCAAGCTTTCGAAATATACCCCAAAAATTGTTTTAGTCTGATTTCTGCCCTGCAGCACTTAAATCAATTCAGTGGAAATACGGAAAGAGTTCCTTAAAAAAATAGTCTACTTAATGATATAATAGGATTTAGTAAACAACATACTTCTTCTACAGTCTGACCTAATTCTTTCAGCACAAAATCAGTTCAGTGGAAAGATGTTCCTGAAAGCAGTCGTCGTCATGAGGAGCGTTAAGTCTTCATCTATACGCCTTTAGCTGTTTCCAAGTCTGATTTCAATCCTTCAACACAAAATCAGTTCAGTGGTAAATATAAAAACGTGTTCCTGAAACACAGTATAAAGTCGTACGTGCTGAAGGAGGCCAGATAAAGCACGTGTCTCAACAACTGAAAAGTGCTGAAAGAATTATATCAAGTGAAAGACTTGTTGTCGTAGGTATTGTGTAAAATATCTGTTGCATACCCGTTCGATTCTCCCTACTGTCTGTCCGTCTGGTTAATATAGCCGGAAATTAACCTTTTGTTCTATCGTGCGTACATACAATATAGACAATGTTAGTTTTGAAACTAACCCTTTGTTACCGCCGCAAAAATTGACTACGACACAAATCAAAATGAGTGATTTTTGAAGTGAAGGTTCTTTGAGTAGGTTTTGTAAATTACTCGATGAGTTAGTGTTATGAACAAATGTTACATTTTTGCAGTATAGCGCATCTATACTTAGTATAACAAAAAAAAATTCTTTATACACTCACGGATGAAAATATGGCATATTTTTTAAAATCTTTTTTTTTTAAATTAAATATTCTAACTAAAATCACCTTCTTTTACTCAACCATCTGCTAAGGGGCCGTTCAAGTATTACGTAAGCAGATTTCCCAAAATTATTTATCCCCCCCTCCTCCTTGTCAGGAAAAGTAAGCAAAGCTCTTACCCCCCCCCCATTGGTATATGCATTTTTCTTTTAATGTAATCTTTTTTTTTATTGATTCATGAGCAGCAGATATAATTCTAGAAAAAAGTAAATAATTACTGCTGACGTAATTACCATCTAGATCCCCCCACCCCTCATATCATCAAAAATAAGAAAAGCAAAGACCTCCCCGCCCCCTATAGTGCTTACGTAATACTTGAACGGCCCCTAATCTGTTCTAACGAAAATAGTATTGATATACGCAGAGCACTTCAAAATAATACATTTAGCAAAAAAAGTGCATAAATGCTAGAATAAATAAATAAATGAAAAATTTAAAATAAATAATGAAATATTGTTATCCGTGAGTGTATATATATAGCAACGTATTACAAAGTTCACATACTGAGGGGGTTAGTTAGTTGAAATTAATTCGTAACTTAATTTGTATTATTGTAAAGTTTTTCAGATTCTTACGACTGCACTCTCAGGGTCGAATCTACTACTTGGGCTGAAGCCCTGGGTCATCAAGCGTTAAGAGTCCACAAAAATTGAATTATTATTACAAATTTTTAATATTTTTTCCTTAAAAATGAGAATTGAACATATAATAATAATTATTAAGAATGAATTCGGATCAGTTTTTGGATGAATTTGACCGTATTTTGCCGATTTTTTAATTTTTTGGGGTGAATTTAGGCAACATTTTTGGGCGAATTTTAACAAAGTTTTGAGTAAATTTATAGTATTATTTGTTTGATTAGATGACCAAGTTTAAATTTTTATTTTGATATTATTAAAAATAAATAATGAAATCTAACAAATATTGGAGCCCTACTGGACTTCAATACGCCCTAGGCGCCGAAAACCCAGATCCGCCCCTCTGTACTCTGTATCCATGCAAAATATGAAAGCAGGTTTCGTTGCTCTATTTAAATACTGTGTCACACAATTTTGATTGGAACTAAATCGCCAAAGTATTAATTTTACGCCATCGCACAACAAATAATTTAGGTTAACGAGTACTCGAATTAAGTATATAGGTATATATTTTATAATTTGAAAGAGTGAATTCAGTTTTAAATTGGTATAATTATTATAAAGTTCAACAATTTGTATGCAGCTTTCGAAGCAGCGTGAAATGGCGACGAGTGGTTTTGTAAAATCGAACGAGTGGTCGTTAGTAATAATGAACAAATTATCACACTTTGCCGTTAGGCGCAGCACCAGTCTCTATAAGCAATATTAATTATGCTGTCACATAATATTAAATGTGGAAATTTGTTTTGTTAATTTATGTAAATTATTTGAAAGGGATCAAAAAAATTAAATACAGGTTGAAAATGTATAATTGGAATTTAATGGAAATATTTGATTTCATAAATACTATTTTATGCGGTGCATATCATTAAAAATTTAAAAACAAAGTAGTCGTAGTCCCACCAAAATATATTTGTTACAAAGTACAAATGTTTTTGCCGGCTTTACCGAAAACAAAAGTAACACATTTTCTAATATCAAATAGAACAGGGGTGGCCAACAAGTCGATCGCGATCGACCGGTCGATCGCGAGGCCAATTTTGGCCGATCTGTAGCTATTTTGAATTAATAAATATTATTAATAATTATCCATGTTCTCTTAATTTCCGTGGACGTGAGTTTTTTGGTCCTTTAAATAATTATTGTTGTTGTTTTTTACGTAGGTAGATAAGCCGTACATCTATATTTCAGTACGAGGAGTATTCAGCGAGCTATTGATAGATTAGCAAAAAGTATGTCATATTATTTTTTCATGATAAATTTTCCTAACCCAAAAAAAAAACTCCAAAGTGAAATATTGAAATCAAATTATCAGCCATACTGTGGATTTTTGTAACAACTTTTTCATATTTACGAACAAATTATACATTGCAGTTGATAAAAAAATTAAATTGCATTTTAAGTTAGTAAAAATCTATCTTGAAAAAGTGTCGGAAAATCTTAGGTACCGCATGTACGGAATGCTGCTATCAAAAATTGGGTCTGGAAATTTATTTTCTTTATGAGCCTATATCTCGAAAACTTAATAATTGATTTAAAAAATAAAAAATAGTTTTAAACATATATTTTACTTATCTACCCATACCTCGCTGGAGTGCACATTACACTGAAACACAGTGATAAACATAGTATGCATTTCACGCCCCTTCTACCCTATTAGACTACGCCTATAACAACAAGTCGATCGCGACACACTTTTAAGATAAAAAGTAGATCTTATATACAGAAGTGTTGGCCACCCCTGAAATAGAACATACAGAATGATTTTTAAATTGATTCTTCTTTTCTAACAGCATGTAGAAATCAAGTAGACGAACAAATATTTCAAATAACTTTTTTATTAAAACTCAAAAATAAGAAAGAAACAGCCATTCAAAGTTTAATTAAATTGTCTACATTTTATTTAATTTTGAGGTCGGTCCTGGCGTTATGTTATGTCACTATGGAAATATGTCATTACCAAGTATCTTGCTGCCAATTTGAAACAAAACAGGGGCAACTTCGAACAATTTCTGTAAATACTTGATAATGACATATTTCCATAGTGACATAACGTCAGGACCGACCTCAAAATTTAATAAAAATTTTATCTGTATATCGCGTTTGATTCAATTACACGTAAAGTAGCCTGTGTGTAGTGTAGTAGAGAGGGAAGCGCTCATTCCAGGTACTGAGAGGTAGGCTCCAAGTCGGAAAGAGTTGGCGAGACGCGAAGCTGGCCGAATGGGACGTCGCAATTTTCAATTTAAACGTTTTCACTCCTATCCGAGCGCGCCATTAAATGTTTCACATCGCAATAACACCGACGTTAATATCGAAAATAGAAAGTTGAGAATCGATATGTATTGTGCGCATATATAGAAATAAACTTTAATCTGTATATCGCGTTTGGTTCAATTCGCACGGCGCGGCGTGTGGTCTCAAAGTTTGTTTCCCGCAGTGGATTGCATTTCCTAGAGATAGAATATATTCGATATATCCGATCGGCCGAGCCCTGCTTCACCATGCGTTAATAGTCCAAGCGATGGGATCCTGCACCGCTCTTCTCGTAGGATATGTATTAAAACAGATATACAAAATGTACCCTTTCACATGTAGAACAGATCGAAGTGAATGAATTGAGGACAGTAAAACCTCACTTAACGCGGGAGATCCGTTCCAATAAGTTCCTGCGCTATACGAAACAGCGCTAAACGAGGTCATCTTAATACGTAGATAATAATAGACATAAGTGAAACGACCGAGAATAAGAAAATTTGTTAGTTTTTTGTTAAATTTTGTACCACTTATTGTTAAATACAGTTTTATCACATTAATTATAGATTTATTAATTGCTTATATCGATTTTTGTTCATAAAACATTTATGAAAATCAAATAAAAGTTCGAGTACGAAGTTATGTTTGTGATGAGAAAGGTTCCTCATTTGACATATTTTGTTTTTGTGAAGAAGTCATCTAATGTCGTTTGCCTTTTTGTTTCGTTCAGCACGCTGTTGCCGATAGCAAGATATTGCATCAATGACACTTCGTGTTGTTTTTGAACTTCTATCAACATTTGACTCATTTGTATAAAGTGATCCATTATTTACATTATAGTTGATAAGCTTTTTTATTAGAAATCGCGTAATACTGAAACATCGTTAAGCGGAGCAGCGTTAAACGAGGTCTTACTGTATCTAATATTAACTACGTATACTATGTGCGCTTTGTTTCTATGGTCCTTTCCGTGTTTAAGCTATGATCTCGACGTATGTTTCATGACGTTCGCTCGGGGTAGAATAGTGATGAGAGAATTAGAAGGGCATTCGGGAGGTCTTGATCTGTTTGTAGAGTATAAATTAGTGATGCAACGAATACAAATATTCGTATTCGCCGAATACTTTCTTGACATTCGTAAGTAGCGACTTCCTAGAAATCCCATACAGATATTGCGTTGCAATTGCGACCGAGTTAACAGACACAAAGATAAAAGATTCATTTACAAAATCATAAAACTTTCTTATCTTTTGTTTACATCCACAGATGGTCAGCAATTGTTGCAACCTTTTTTTTTTAGTTTTTGTTTGTAGCAAAGTTGGTTGGAGTGGGCAAGTATTTAGCCAAAAAGGATCAGTCACAAAGAAATTATCTGTGTGTTAACTGCGTTTTATCGACTTGGTACTAAAAGTTGAGTCTGGTGGTTTTAAATTGTTTAATAAAGAATAATGTCGTCCCGAAAACGTAAGAAAAGTAACATTTGGAGACATTTTGATAAAAAAGCAGGTAAATATATGAAAAGTGTACACGGAGAAAACAACTCTCGAAAATATAGCAAACATTGTAATATTTTAGCAAATTATTAAATAAAAATTTACCTATAGTTAATTTTAATTATTAAAGTACATGTAAATATTTATATCGTTTTAGCGTGTTTAATTTCCTTTCACCTTCTTTGACTAATAATAATTGAGTGCAACTATAGTAGAATCAGGTATTCGTATTCGGCGAATAGTACTGTAACAAAACTGTTCTTTGTGGTGGTTTAAAATTGATTTATTTTCAACAAACGAAATAAATACAAAACAAATAAACTAAAAAGTACTTCTCTAATAACAATGACAAAAAGAAACTAACAATGAAAAATAAACGGATTCTAATAATAATTCAACAATAACTAATATACACAAAACACTGCTATAACGCCTACAACACACCCAGAAATTTATGTACTCTTATAACTTATTTATGTCTGCCGTCCGCCGCGTGACCACTTCTGTTGTGACTGTCGACTGAGTGACTACCAGAGACAATACAGTGACTACTCTCGACTGACTGATCTGCTCCGCGCTCGCCTATTTATACCCGCAGAGATCCGACTCTGGAAAGTTCGAGAAGCCTCTGTCAAATTCCAGTAGCGTAACAATTCGAAGCGCGCTATTCTCGATCGTTCCAGAAACTTGTCACTTTCAGTGGCGTAACCGTTGGAGGCACGCTACAGTACAATCGGTATTTGTATTCGTAAAAGTAGTATTCGTTGCATCACTAGTATAAATAAATATATCAAAACACACCGAATATTAGAGCAGGCGAGATTTGAGATCTAAAATTCGTCAATAAATAAATAAAATTCTCAATAAGAGGTATTTACGAGGTATTAAACTGTTGACATTGATGCATGTGTTCGGTAAGTAATGAGTCCCTTTGCATATATTCAACATTGCAGACATTTGCTATATCACAGTTTCCATCGGATTTTGATACAACGACGTGAAGTTGATATTCATCACACATTATACAAGATCGAATTTTGAAAACTAACCGATCAACCAAAGCGCTCAAGACTTCATGTTGTACAGATATAGTTTCTTTTTCAGCGAGGCTTTGAGCCTACTTATTATTGTTTAACAATCAATTGAAAATCCAATTGATACTTTCGAATCTTGGGATCAGAGGTAAGAGAGGAACCACTCAAACCCAATAAAGTGTCACATATATTATTTGCACAGGATAGCATTTTCCTTTCTGGTAGAGTAGTCTCGTTTAGACAAGATAGTAGCAAGGTGGAGAATCTGCGTAATAAGAAGAGTGGGAAAAGCGATTTATCTTTCAGGAGCAATTATAGACGGTATTTGTACTGCCAATGGTAAGTCCCGACAAGCGACGAACAACTAAATGACCATATTCATAGAACCACCCCGTCCGACCTAAAATTCGTTTATGCGCAGAAATGACGCTACTATCTTCTCTGAACGATACTACTCTAAACGATTTGAAGGAGTCCTCACACTTTTGGACCGAACGCAATAGAGTTAAGAGCATTTATTAAATAACTAATCGTTTAAAACTGACGTTGTCCGAAAATGACATAAATTATTATTTTTAATAATCTGTTCAGGCGAGTTGCTTCCCTGCCACAACAATACGCAGAACGAAACGCGCACCGGTTCACTGTCTCTTTCAACACTAACTGCGTTGTATTTATCTCTCTCGCTCGTTCTAACTGGATAAGTCTATTGGTCGAGCATGTTAAAATATACGGACATTTCGCCTATAAGCTTTTCGCTGCAAACATAACAAAGCGCGGAAAATGCGCACGGGTTCATGGGCTTTTTTGTTTTGTTTACTACTTATTAATAAAATCGAGGCTCAAAATTCGATAAAAACACTAAGCGGCCATTTTAAGCTGAATGTAGGCTTGTTTTGAGAAACCTGCATCCATTACTAAAGTCGTTGCGGAAGGTATCACGATATCAGAGAGTGTATAGTTGAATATATAGGGTATATGTAGTAGTGGATGCTAGGAGCGCAGGAGGGGACAGGAGGATGGCATGTCATTTAGCTAATGGTTTCCTGAATGCTAATTCAAAGTGCACGCGCGTACCTCCTTGAGAGAGGAGGTGGCGATCCCATATAAACGATCAGTCAAGCGTCGGGACGTAAATGGACTCAGAAAAAGTGTAGGCGGAAAAGGTAAAGGAATAATATTCACATGTGGATGCTTTCTATGAATCAGAAAAGTCTTTGTTTACATACACTTTTTATCTACCTACACATTTAAATTTTAAAAACCGGTCAAGTGCGAGTCGGACTCGCACACGAAAGGTTCCGTACCATCGTACAATATTTATTAACTTTATTTTATTTTTATTATTTGTTGTTAAATACATACTAAGGCGCATAGATGTCTGAACTAATAGCTTTTAAGAGATTCCATTCCATGTCGCTAGTAAGCATTATTTTGACGTTTATAGAAAAATATTATTTGTTTCAAATTTACGGTTTTCAGATTTTTTCCTATACTATAAGACATTGCTTCTTGCCAAATTTCATGAGTTTAGGTCAACGGGAAGCACCCTATAGGTTCTGATTCTCTTGCGAGTATCAAAATACGCAGCACAAACTGATCCATAATTTCCGTTATAGTGACTTATCACTAAACTTTTTTTTTAGAAACCGCGTAATACTAATACAGCGTTAAACGGAGCAGCGTTAATCGAGGTCTTCTATGGGTAAGTAGTAAATAATTCTAATTGCTACCATGCGGACCCAATGCCCTCTTTTGTGACCCTTCATGATTAATTGAAAACAATATTATTAAATATTTGTAAATGTCAGCACATTATTAAAAAACTTCATTTAGAAGTTCAAAGTGAAATATTCAATTTAATTCTATTTGATATTGGTAATAAATTTAACATTTATGCGTCAAATATCAGTAACATGATATTCCACTCTGCAATATTTGCTGTTAATTTAAAACCGATTGATTCATGAATCATGTAGATTGCCTCATTGACTATAATTAATTAAATATCAATGGATCAATCAGACACAAAGAGTTAATGAAACTTCTTCATTCACAGAGAATTCATTTCATTTGTTTTTCAAGTGCTTGTTTCTTTACAAAAAATATATATCCCACCAAAAACATTTTATGTGAAGTTGGTTACCAAGACTCACAAGTTAATAATGCTTTCACTGTTAAAAAGTTATGAGATCTCTGGCCCCAAGTTGAGCTTCGATTTGTACTGCGAATCATAATCTGCAGGACCTGTCTAAAGTCCAAACTCTAAAGTATATACTTTGGACTATGACGCGCAGTACAAATCGAAGCTCAATTGGGGCTTGGCTCTACCAGAGATCTCATCACTTTTTAACGGTAAAATCATTATGAACGTGCGAGAGTCTTGACAACCAACTACACATGAAATGGTTTTGGTGAGATTTTTTTTCTTTTTGGCAGGCACCCTAAATTATTTTATTTTTTTTCCACCATTTTTCATTGTCAATGAAGGTTTGTGGATCACTTTTGCACATATTCCTTTGTGTACAGATATGCACACCCTATACGAGGTGTCTGAGGGGAAAGTTTCCGATTTCTTAATTTTTCCGTTGTTTTTTTGCAAATCCTAGCCTACATGCCAAATATCACCCTTCTAGGACTTCAAAAAGTACTCTAGAGATTTTGATGATCATCAGTCAGTGAGTCAGTCACAAAATCGACGGAATTCAGATGTCAATAAATCTGAAACCATAAAAGCTAGATAAATGATACTTTGTGTGTTTGATAAGTCTGCTAAGAACAGCTTATCCAGAAAACTTCAGCTTTCTAGCATTTAGCATTTAGAAGTTATGACGGTTCGAAAATACGACAAAACACTTCCAGAAAAGATAATGTCCCGCTTTCTTTGGCTCGTCTTGGCGGGGACACTACCGTGCCCCCAGATACAATTACAGAATTGAAATAGGTTTGTTTATCGCTAATAAATAAATTCAATCTTCTGCCGGTAAGTACAGAAGGTCTTCTAAGGAAAACTGTTTTTAAAAAAAGTGCGCGTGTAACATTTGAAATAAAACATGTAAACTATGTATTATGTTGTTAGCGACAAAGAATATTCACAATCGCGATACCGAAAAGATTTAATTTTAAAGTTTTTTCTTTATAAACAATTTTTAAAAATACTGACAAATTCGACTTGCGAAAATAATGTTTTCGCATTTAATTTTTTTTCCTGTACAAAACGTTTATCTGATTTAAGATCGTTTATTTAAATCAAATTAATTATAAAAGCTTGGATAAAAGACATATGGGAATAAAAGTACGTATTTCTAAATCATTGACATCAAAGATTAAATAAGATTTTTCATAGGAATTAGAGATTTCCAAAACGTAAGTGCATTTTACATGCACACACACACACACACGTCCAACTACTCGTAAGATAAAGCTATGCGGGTGAAAAAGAGGGCATATATTGAACAACTGGTAAACAGTCACCTTAACTATAATACGGACATTGTGTTTGATTTCGGAGAACTATTCAAATGCGACTGCTTTTATTATTTTTCGCAAATTATGTAAAACGGTGCTAAGGGGGATGATATAATTTCTACCAGTTGCGGCGACGCGTAGCCAATTCGAAATAGGCTCTAGATCGTGCCTGATGCAAGAGCATCGCCCGAAGGGGGATGTAAAACACGGTGAAAAGGGGTGCAAAGGGTGCCGGTCTGTCAGTGAATAAGGACTTGTTGCGTGCAGCATGTTGGTACAGAACAACCCCACACCCCAATCCGTGTGCTGTATGATGTGTACGAGGGTCTGTCAAAAAACAATAGCATAAGATGATCTTCTACACTTCTTTATAACATAATAATAATACTAATGATTCAGTTACTGCGTAACATTCTTAATATGAAATTATAACAGTTTTGCTAACATAATATGAAACACTATTGTTGCAAATTAATGCGATATTAGAAAAATTATTGCAATCCAAACAATGTCACTGTAGGGATACGAATCCGAATCTTTCACTGCAGTGTCGCTAACTGTTTGAAAACTTTCCCCCTAGAGAAATTTTAAAACCCACTAAATTCAAACCAAAACTCTCCAAATCCGGACCAACTATATTTAATAATTTCAATATATCAATATATATACATATCAAAGTAGTAGGTATAAAGTTTCCGCAAAAATGTGTTGCTAAATTTTTTTTTCGGAAATTATATTACTCAGTTCAAAAATGTATTCAAGAAGTATATTATGTTTTGACTATTTATGCTTTATCAGAGCTTTTCTGAAACTAAATAAATATTATTAATTTCAGAAACTACATTTAATACTGCCCAGCCTTAAATACCGTAAATAAAATTTTATCCCTAAAAATACACCCAAAAAATCCCCCCCCAAAGAACTCCCTATATAAATGTATCCCACTAAATTTAGGAGAAAAACCCCGGACTTGACATCACTGTTTCACTATCGCGGCGGCTGAATTACTAATTATTCTACAGTGACACATTTCTAAACAATCAACACTTCTCTAATAAAGCACATTTGCAATGGTATTTCATATCCTTCGCGAGCTAGTTTTACATTAGACACTGTAAAATTATAAACCTTTCCTCGACCGAAAGCCAAGTGTAATTTCTAAGAATGCAAAATAAAAATTGAAACACGTCTAGTATGATAAAAACATAATGCATACATATGTGTAATATAGGGATGCTATTTATTGTACGTCACCCTCTCGAGTTATACTGTCGGCTACGAAACGAACTAGTGCAACTAAAAAAAACCCGGGTCGCAGTGCCAAAACCCTGCCGACAATATAGTGTATTTGCTTATACAGGCAGTGTGGCTTTATTTTGCGAGCTTAAGTTGGTTTTTGGGCAAAATAAAAAATTTTACTCCTTAACACACCCCTTAAAATAACATTTTTTTTCTTAATTGCAATATTATTATAAATCGAACCTCTATACCAAATTATATACAACTTTCAGTAAATAATTCACTATTTGTAAACTAGTGTTTTCATAAAATTTGTAAGTCTGGTCCTGTCGGACCAATTTTATTTAAATTTTAGGGACACCTTTTAATTACTACTAAAGGGTTAAATGTCAATTTTTTGAAATGATTCTGAGAATTTTTTCGGTATTTTGGAGACCAAAAACATTTTTCAACCCCTAAAAACTACCCTTAAAATGCCCCGATTACGCCCATTTTAAATAGGGTTCTTGCGGTGATGGATTTCAACACGTGGGCCAAATTTCATTAAAATCAATTAACTCTTTCGAAAGTTATTGCCCGCACACACACATATATATATATATATATACGTATATAAATATATATATATATATATATATATATATATATATATATATATACATATATATATATATATATATATATATATATATATATATATATATATATATATATATATATATATATATATACAGGGTGTTCACGCGAGGAACAAAGGCAAGTTTATTTCGGAAATGAAGACGCTTACAGAAACATGTTTTAGACAAAAGTTGTTAAGTTCGATCTGCTCTACAGCTTGAAAATATTTTCAACTCTACAGGTTGTCCTATTTAAGCGGGGCAGACTAAAGTTATGTTTTCTTTAATGCAGCATCCTGTTTTTATTTGATTTTTGAATTCTGCACCTAATTGTAAATAGAAACTGAAAGGGAAGCGTTGCTCGAAAAATTAGCAGTTTTTGAGTTATTCAAGTTTTTTTGAAATTTTTGACATATGCAGACCTTTACCTAAAATTCGAGATAGCCCAAACGAAAAACTTTATCAAACTGATATTTTGGAGATCAATAGGTAATGAAAGGCCAAATTAATTTTTGTATTCAAAAAAATAATTTACTATACAGGGTGTTCAAAATATTGTACTTCTTTTATCTAACTTAAATCGCGTATAACTTGTGAAAGTTTAATACAACGGGGTGGTTTTTATGCCCGAATTGCTTTCTTTAGGGTATTTACTAACATTTTTATAAAGGGTTCCCTAGACTTAAATTTGGTATTTTCGTGTATATTGCGACTTGAATGCGATATTGCGAAATCTCACCTTTTAAAAGAACTGTCGCAGTGTGCTGTGAAGTATTTTTACCTAAACAGTTGAAAATAGTGATTTTAAAACTCCTATTACTAAACAAATTTATTTATTTTACAAAAGTAATATTTAAGAAAATAACTATGAAATCAACATAACAGAATAAAACTTAAAACAAGTGCTCGAATTGTCAGCCTTCATTTTGAATACACAACTGTATTCTCTTTAATAAATTGAAATTTCGCAATATCGCAATATCGCATTCAAGTCACAATAAACACGAAAATACCAGATTTAGGACTAGGGAACCCTTTATAAAAGTGTTAGTAAATATCCCAACGAAAGCAATTCGGGCATAAAAACCACCCCGTTGTATTTAACTTTCACAAGTTATACGCGATTTAAGTTAGATAAAAGAAGTACAATATTTTGAGCACCCTGTATAGTAAATTATTTTTTTGAATACAAAAATTAATTTCCTCTTTCATTACCTATTGATGTCCAAAATATCAGTTTGATAAAGTTTTTCGTTTGGGCTATCTCGAATTTTAGGTAAAGGTCTGCATATGTCAAAAATTTCAAAAAAACTTGAATAACTCAAAAACTGCTAATTTTTCGAGCAACGCTTCCATTTCAGTTTCTATTTACAATTAGGTGCAGAATTCAAAAATCAAATAAAAACAGGGTGCTGCATTAAAGAAAACCTTACTTTAGTCTGCCCCGCTTAAATAGGACAACCTGTATAGTTGAAAATATTTTCCAGCTTTAGAGCAGATCGAACCTAACAACTTTTGTCTGAAACATGTTTCTGTAAGCGTCTTCATTTCCGAAATAAACTTGCCTTTGTTCCTCACGTGAACACCCTGTATATATATATATATATATACATATATATATACATATATATATACATATATATATACATATATATATAAACATTTTCAAAAATGGTGCCAAAGTGTTTAGGAGGTTATGAAACGTCGAGAAATTTTGGTCCGACCCCTAGGTCCCGCCATCCGACCAACGCCAATAGTGTATGTTGCCTTATGGCAAATACACTAATAAAACATTTTTCAGAAAAACTACATTTGTAGACCGATTTGTCACATCAAAGAAACGATTTAAAATCAGATAAAAACAGAAAAAATTAGTAGATATACATTTTATAAAAATTTTTGTACAAAAAAAAATAAATCTGAAAAAAATTCTTGAACAAGTCTTTGTCAGTGTTTTGAACACAAGTTTGTAAAGAAAACTCTTCAAAATGTTAATTTGCCTTTCCATAATACGAAATCTCGTTGCATGCTGTAAAAGAATATTGACTAATATCACGATTTTTTAGTGCAAAAATATGTTTTTTGAAATTTTTAAGCAGCAAATTTAATTTTGTGAAGCTTGTTGCTAAATCGCAGTTAAAAAAACAATAATAAAAGAACCCGGGTCGCAGTGCCAAAACTCTGCCGACAATATAATAATAAGAATAATGCGTTTAACGTTCGTTTCTCGACTTTATGTCATAACAGACGCCATTCGCACCATTACTATTTTCCATCTACCACACTTCCCGTTATTTTTCTACATTTTTAAAACTTCAACTTATGTAATAGCAATGGGCGAATGAAGGAATTATAGGAAATTAGGATAAGGTACGTAATTTTTGAACTAGGAGTTTGATAGGTAATCGGCCATGGCATCAAATAAGGAATCATCTCGATATTTATCTGGAATTAACTGAGGGAAACCATGGAAAACCTCAATTAAGATGGCTGGTACAGGAATTACCGTTTCTCGGCGAGAGGCAGTAGGAAAAAGTCCCAGCCACATCTACCCCGGTCGGGATTCGAACACGGACCTCCCGAATGCGAGTCTAGTCACCACTACTCTACCCAGCTCGGTTGCCGATAATATAGTGTATTTGCTAATACAGGCAGTGTGACTTTATTATGCGAACTGGAGTTGGTTTATGGACAAAATAAAAATTTAACTCCTTAATACACCCCTTAAAAGAACATTTTTTTTCTTAATTGTAATTATTATCAATCAGTAAATAAGAACGTTACTATCTGCAAACTAGTGTTTTCATAAAATTTGTAAATCCGGTCCTGTCGGGCCGATTTTATTAAAATTTAAACAGCATATTTTAATCTTTACTAAAAAGGTTAAATTTAAATTTTGAAACGATTCTGATAATTTTTTCGGTATTTTTTATCCGAAAAACTTTTTTCAACCCCTAAAAAATACCCTTGAAATTGCCCATTTTAAATAGGATTCTTGCGGTGAACAAAATTTCGTTAAAACCAATTAACTCTTTCGCCAATAGTGTATATTGCCATATGGCAAATACACTAATAAATATTGCGACCACACTTTGAAATTTCCCGAAAGCATATTTTACAAGCTGAGGAATCAGACACTTTATAGAAAAATGCTTGTCTCTGTGATTGTTGTCACATGATTAGAAAAAAATTCTAACTTCAACAAGTATATATTTACACACTTTTCTATCTCCCTTACGACAATACACATATTATGTGTGTGACAGCGCGTATCAGCTGCCACCATCTGTACCTTACAAATCTACCCCTAGTGTCGATAGGGTTCGTACTCTACAATGATCGTATAGCGAAACAACTCTCCGAACACCAAAGCACTCTCACCTGCTTGCAGCGTACGTCGGTCCCAGTGGAACGCAAGGTTACTAGAATACTAGAAGGTTGGGCGTAAGAGGCTATGAACACGGTCACGGCTGTGATCGAGTCGATTGCTGACGTCACCGATGCCCATCGCTTGGTTTTTCAATTATTGCTATCCCAACTGTTTGGAAAAGACTCCATGTGACATCACTCTCTCGCGTCTCGTATAGTCACACAATGCTAACGCTCAGCCTTAGTTTCTAATAACCTTGGATAGAACGTACTCAAATACATAGGCACCGATATTCTTATATAGAAAAAACGCTTTTATAAAGACAAGTTTTATTGCAGTGTACTAAAAAGGATAAAAATAATTTTTAATAATAGAAATTAGTTTCACGGGTAATTGGAATAAAAAATCAATTTAAACACTTATTGATTGGAACGTTTCGGCTTTATTAAATTAAGACTTTTTCAAGCTCTGGAAAAAATTTTTTTTTTACAAAAATTAACAATCATAATATAATAAAAATATAAAACCTTATGGATTAAATAATTTACTAAAAAGAAATAATAATTTGACTAACCTCAGCATGTTTTAATTATAATAAAACTTTGATATAAAAGGCAATTTTGCATTACAAAGATCAATAAAATTGAAAATTGTAGAAAATAATATCTTCTTTTTTTTATTATTTTATTGCAATCAATAAGTGTTTAAATTGATTTTTTATTCCAATTACCCGTGAAACTAATTTCTATTATTACATATTTTGGAATTGAACTTTAAAGATGAATAATTTTTAATATTTTAAGTTCATAATTATAAAAGCTTGGGCCGTAACTATCATAGATCTTACCACCCACGCCTTTATAATTATGAACTTAAATAATTAAAAATTATTTTTATCCATTTTAATATAATGCAATAAAGGCTTGTTTATTTTCAATTTTTTAGTGACGCCTTTTGGCTGCAATTTTAAATAACGTCACACGGTTTACTGTATTCTACCTGTCATTCTGTGATGCGGAAGTTTCCTCATTTGACATATTTTGTTTTTTGTGAAGAAGTCATCTAATGTCGTTTGCCTTTTTCTGTTTCGTTCATCAAGCTGTTGTCGATAGCAAGATATTACCCCAATGACACTTTGTCTTGCCTATGAACTTCTATCAACATTTGAATCATTTTGTAAAAACTGATCTATGATTTACGTTATAGTGGCTAAAGCTTTTTTTTTTTAATTTTTTAAGCGGAGCAGCGTTAAGCGAGATCTTACTGTAATCGTGTTAGTTTTGGGCGAAACTGTTTTAAATGTAATTTTTTTTTTTGTACACACCCAGTGTTGTATACGCTTGGCTTATAGTTAACGATTTTGATTCGTGATTCAAAAATAATCTAACTTTCTGCCGTTCTTCTGGATCTGACGCCCTGATCGGCCGCCCAATCTCGTTGCCCTCGCCTAAAGCCGATCCTGTATGCAAGGAACATGCAAATTAGACAGAAAGTTCTAAAAATATTCCAAAACAAATTATAACATTAATGTACTGCATCAATTAATTACAGAGAAAATAATGTCATTATAATTTTAAAACATATGCGCATGTATATTACAGCTCATTTGTATGTTAGCAATGTTAGCATATTTTGTGAAGTTGGTATGCTGCATTTATATGCTTCATATATTATGTACCTACATCCTAGAGAGAGTATGTGTGCTTGCACGGTGCAGGCATTAAAAGTTTTTAAAGGATTTAACATGACTGATTCTCAGATAGAAAAATATGCTGTCGGAAAATTTCGAACTCTAGTCGCAAAATTTATTTCATTTTTGTTTTTATTAGCTGTAATGTCTGCAATTAAGCATTGAGCTTTATAAAATGTGGCTTGGTGCTTAAAAATTTCAAAAAAAGATATATTTTCCCTAAAAATTGAATAAAAATGCGATTTTCGTCAATATTTCTCTACGTCCGTCACGAGACTTCGAATTACGGAAAGGCAAATTAATATTTTGAAGTTGTTTTTTACAAGTTTATGTTATGTATTGCGGTTGGTAAACTGACCACGACCTATGTCGATGTATGGAGACAACAATTTTCCAAAGGCAAAGTTTTTATCTTTTCGTTAGAGCAATGCTTTCATAGTTTTCTTATTCAGACGCTCATCAAAACATATAGGTTAATTCCCGTTGACTTAGAATTTGGCACGAGTAAAGGAAAAAAATCTGAAAATGATAAATTTTTAATTTTATGTGGAATTATTACGTGTTATAACGGTACGTAACCCTAAGGGCGCGAGTTCTATTTGCACTTGTTTGTCTTTTTTTAACAGCATGTTCTGTTTGAAAAAGATTCAAGAGATTTCCCATAGTGAGTGAGTTAGTGAATGGAATGATTGAGTGTGTCCAAGTAATTATATTTTACAGTGTAGTGATAAAATACAGATACACGTTGAGGACGTCGCATTCGCGTTGTGCAGCAAGCGCTGTTCCCCTTTTCGCTGGATATAATATTATAAAACTTGTTACAAAGTTGTTATTGTGTGTCGGGGGTGAAAATAAGCAAACAGCTGACATTGGGTTCGAACTGACCCCTGTCTATTTAATATACAGATGTTTATAGTAGATCTACCTATATATCTGTGACCGAAACGCAAAACTGCTCATGTCTTTAGGGATGTTCACTATTTTTGGGAAAGTGTTTTAAATCGTGCATAAGTACCTAATATAGTCACAAATATGTATTGCTTTTATTTAGATACGACTCAAGCTTTAAAAATAATGTATTTTAAATTCCGTTTCCTAACGCTCCAAAACGCCAATATTTGTCACGTGACTGTCGTGACGTCATACAGTCATAAACGCTGGTAAACTGATGAGGTGATGAAAGGTTTTTTCGTAGTTGTTCCTATATTTATGTAATTTGATGTTTCCTATAAATAAATAATAATAAATTACACACTAAATATTTACCAAACAATAAAGCCTTTTGACAGCGTCTAATAATCTTTAGGACTAAGTCATGCACTGTGATTGGTGTTGGTTGTCACGTGACTTGATAGTGATTTAATTACGTTTTATTTGATAAATATCAATTAAATTCCTTAAAAATAGGGAAAAATATAGTCTTTTTTTGTATTTGTATCATAGAAACTCACTTAACGTTAAAATAATGTTTTTATTTGAATACAGCCAACATCCTTATTACACTGTCAAAAATAGTCTCGAATTTCATAAATTAACGCAAATGAAATTTTAGAATCAACATTTTGAAAATGATTTAATCCGGCAAGAATGTGGTGAAAAAATGTAACACCAAAAATGTGGCAAGGTATGACATGCCTGGACTTTAACCTATCCCAATATAATAACTTCATAAACTTCCAAGATTTACTGGTATAGTCAATGTCAAAATTAACAGCGATGTTAAATTTAACTTATGCAATTTTCAATTGATTAGAAAGTGACAAAAACTATCAGCACTGTAAATTCTTACAACAGAATAGCATCATTTATCTCGATGTAAGTAAACTCCCTAACTCGAAATAATACAAAAAAAATAAAATAATTGATAAATCGAAAACTCTTTCTACTTTTTAGTAAGCTGATATCTTTTTCTAAATATATATCTACATGTATTTTTTTTGTAAATTTATGCTTTCAAATAATAACAGAAAAGCATTACCTATTGCAGTATGTATATAAAATGGCATTTTTGTTTTTCATAACGAGCTCATCTAACAAAATAAACGCAGTGGAAAGTGGAAACCGAAAAAAAACTTTTTATATTCATCATAAATAACTGTATAAAAAAACTTTTACAAACGGTGGGTAACGATCTATGGCCATCGCAAAAATTTAAGATATTTAAAAGATACTTAAGATGATTAAAAAGCAGAAAGTTCGAAATTGAATTAGTATACCAATTTTTCTACAACCTATCAGTAATTGGTTAATTATAAACTGTTTGGAAATAACGGCAATAAGTATGAATTGTCAAAAAGGCAGGTAAAAATTAGAGATGGGATATTTCGAGTGAAAATTGTCAAACTATTCGATTATTAAAATATCTCAAGAGGTTATTCAAAATCATTCGAATGATTTTTACACCACAAGTTACGACTTATTATACAATCTCCAGGAACACGTTATTATACTACGGCTTTTTCTTTACTCTTTGAAACCCTGCATGTAATTGTTCAGGTACCCTTGAGCACAAAAGCTCAAGTCTGGCATTTCGTACCCGGGACACCTCCCGTCTGGCAAAGGGTTGAATATGTCGAAATCCATAATTTTTATTTTAAGCAATGTTTTTTGGTCTAAAAACCTTAAAAACGTCATCATGGTTTTGGTAGACAATTTTGACATTTATCATTACACATTTTTCGTCGGCCTGCCAGACATACTTTTCCACAAGCGTGGGCCACCAGATTTGAGTTTTTGTGCTCAAAGACACCTGAACTTATCGCTTAGAAAATTTCAAACATGAAGACATATACAGTATAAACTCCATATGACATCACTCGATTTAACGTCAAACTCCCTAAAACGACGAAATTACTCGACTTTGGTTGGTTTGCCTTGTTGTACGTGCAATGATACATTCTATATAACATCACACCCACTCTAAATAACGACCATGTCATTATAAAGCAAGTAATTTCGGCAACTTATAAAGCACATACTGTTTGTAGGAGCTGTCTAAGTTGCTGAAGTTGATAAGAACTGCAGCTTTATTGTCTAGTCCGTATTTATTTGTGTTAATAGTGATGTTTGTTTCTAAATTTTATGCGTTATTAGTGTATTTGCCATATGGCAACATACACTATTGGCGTTGGTTTGATGGCGGGACCTAGGGATCGGACCAAAATTTCTCGACGTTTCATAACCTCCTAAACACTTTGGCACCATTTTTGAAAATGTTTATATATATATATATATATATATATATATATATATATATATATATATATATATATATTTATATACGTGTATATATACCTATATATATATATGTGTGCGGGCAATAACTTTCGAAAGAACTAATTGATTTTAACGAAATTTGGCCCACGTGTTGAAATCCATCACCGCAAGAAGCCTATTTAAAATGGGCGTAATCGGGGCATTTTAAGGGTAGTTTTTAGGGGTTGAAAAATGTTTTTGGGCCCCAAAATACCGAAAAAATTCTCAGAATCGTTTCATAATTGACATTTAACCCTTTAGTAGTAATTAAAAAGTGTCCCTAAAATTTTAATAAAATCGGCCCAACAGGACCGGACTTACAAATTTTATGAAAACACGAGTTTGCAGATAGTGAATTATTTACTGAAAGTTGTATATAATTTGGTATAGAGGTTCGATTGATAATAATATTGCAATTAAGAAAAAAAAAATGTTATTTTAAGGGGTGTATTAAGGAGTAAAATTTTTTATTTTGCCCGAAAACCAACTTAAGTTCGCATAATAAAGCCACACTGCCTGTATAAGCAAATACACTATATTGTCGGCAGGGTTTTGGCACTGCGATCCGGGTTTTTATTAAATAATACTATAATAGTAAAACAATAATGATTTTTCTTTCTTTCCATATAACGACAACTCTCTATAACGCCAGAAAATGCGCAGTCCCTTCAGTGTCGCTATATAGAGTTTACACTGTGACACCTCCAGTTTGACATCTTTGACCTCGTTTACCCAAGCACTGTCCCTGGTTTCAGCTACCAGTCTGCGGTTTTTATATTCAGAATAGTGTCATTCATGCACTCACAAAAATTCAGGTTTCAGGAAATACTATGAGTAAAATCGCTCCCTAACTATAACAATATTTATTTTTATGGTTATATACGTTGTTAAAAAATATATAAGAACGCTCGATGATATAGAGCAATAGTTTGTGTTCAGTGGATTGGTAAATATTATCTTTTATTTTTTCCGCTTTCTTCCGATAAATCATACTCACGAATAATATTTTCGACACTCTGATGCCTATTTACCATATTTTCAGAATTAAATTACATGAAAAGTTGTGTTCAACTTAACTTGTTTTGTTTGATTTAAATGTTATCCGACGACCTTGGTCTGCGATAAGAGATTGAAATATTGGAGAAAAAATAATTAGGTTAAATGTTTTATCTGAATTCTAAAAAAAAGAAATTCCAGCCAATTGGGCGACAGGACCATTCCAGCTTTATATAAATATTGACATTTGAAATATTACAATAAAATGAAATTTCTGTTAAAGCGTGCGATGTGCGGGTAACGACTAGTAATAAGTATTTGGAAATATATAATATATTACATAATAGAGTTTTACATGTAAAAATTGGCCAAAGCGTGCTTGTCAGCTACCTAATTTATTTTTGACAGATCTTCAGAACAAAACAGCATTTTTTTAAAATAAATGTTTAAAAAATGTTAAAAAAACGCTGTATTTTCGCGAAAAATGATCGGATTTTAAAAAGCGAAACCTCATTTTAAAGCTTGAACATTGTAGTTTTTGAGTCAACATTTTTTATCATCCCTTAGCGAACCATGACAATTGAAAAAAGAAAAATTATCCCTTAAATTTTTTAAAATTGCATCATGTTTATGGGCTCCAAAAAAATCCAGATAAAGTTGGAGTAAAGCATCTTAAAGCTGGTACTTTTCTCTTTAAAATGTATTTTTTTTTTAATTTTCCTATACCTACGAGTTTTTTAACCACTGTTGACTTTAAATGGTCATAACTCCTGAAGAAATGATCGTACGACAATTTTCCAAATTGTATTAGAAAGCTGAGAATGTCCTCTTTAAAATGCTTTTATCCAATTTTTTTCTTAAAAATGTCTTTCTTTTGTACGTATTGTTTTAAAATGTCATTAAAAAGAGTATATTAAACCACAAGAGCCGAAAGTAGAATTTCCTGCACTGCGCCACATGACGTCCGAGGCGAAGTCGAGAGCATCATAGTATGTCGCACAGTGCAGGACTTTCAGGTTTCTGCTCGTGTGGTGTATACTATTTTTCTTCATATCCGGTCGAAAGTACGCACTTTCACCAATATATAAAAAGACTAATTACTTTCAAGTGAGCAGTGTTGAGGTTATACGTAATGACACATGGGTTTAATAATGTCCATGTAATAACAGCTGATGGCTATCTACTACTGCAACACGTAACCTGAATCAGCAGTCTCACGTATCTTTGCGCATGACGATATGCGAGTAATTCCAGCTGGTATTACAACAGTGCATAAATGTTATACTTTCGGCTTTAGATTCAAATCAGAAAGTACGTACTTTCGGCATGCTATCAAGATACCGAACTTTTATCACAGCGACCCGAGTTTTTTTACACGTTCGTGTATCAACAGACGCACCTTATGCAATAAAAAAATACTACATCCGATTTGTTCCATTGTTTTGCACAAAATGCACGCGCAGTCATTATTAATTAGTACAAATACTATAAAATGCACACAACAAATAACAATCTGACAGCAACAATCCGACCGGGTCCGAAAACATTTCATCATCATATTATTAATATGCATTGTACAGTACAACAGGCCCGGTATAATTAGTAGTTCAAACAGAACGATAAATGCAAATATGTTCTGTACACTGGCAAACGTATACAGCACTGATGTACAGTACCTTCTCCCTACCTATAGCTGTTATAGTACATTCATTTAGAATGGGCGCTCCTACATTCTTTTTTAGTGTATTTGCCATAAGGCAACATACACTATTGGCGTTGGTCGGATGGCGGGACCTAGGGGTCGGACCAAAATTTCTCGACGTTTCATAACCTCCTAAACACTTTGGCACCATTTTTGAAAATGTTTATATATATATATATATATATATATGTGTGGGCAATAACTTTCGAAAGAGTTAATTGATTTTAACGAAATTTGGACCGCGTGTTGAAATCTATCACCGCAAGAAGCCTATTTAAAATGGGCGTAATCGGGCCATTTTAAGGGTAGTTTTTAGGGGTTGAAAAATGTTTTTGGGCCCCAAAACACCGAAAAAATTCTCAGAATCGTTTCAAAATTGACATTTAACCCTTTAGTAGTAAGCAAAAAGTGCCCCTAAAATTTTAATAAGATCGGCTCAACAGGAGCGGACTTACAAATTTTTTGAAAACACTAATTTGCAGATAGTGACTTATTTAATGAAGGGTGTATTTAATTCGATGTAGACGTTAGATTGATAATAATATTACAATTAAGAAAACAAAATGTTATTTTAAGGGATGTATTAAGGGGTTAAATTTTTTATTTTGCCCAAAAACAAACTTAATTTCACATAATAAAAGTATAAAACCACACGGCCCTATACAAGCAAATACACTATATTGTCTGCAGGGTTTTGGCACTGCGACCCGGGTTTTTTTAACATACTTTTATTAGCTGCACCTGTATGTAGGGTTGCCAGGCCGCCAAACCTAAAAGCCAAACAGAACAGCCAGTTTGGCCGGACATTTGGGTAAAAAAGCCGGACACCCTACATTATTGAGGATTTTTTTCTCAGTATTAATATGTACGACAAAAAAAATGTATGTAGAATCAAGCTTTTTTGATTATTACCATAAATCTTGTTAAATTCTAATGAAAAATAAATAAAAAATAAATAAAACGCCAAATCAGTCCAAATAATTTATTTTCTATCAATCAAATAAAGCCATCAGTCAAAACTAAATTCTAGAAAAAGCCGGACACCGTTTAATTTTGGCCGCACACGCCATCAAAAATGTCTTGCTTTATCCGGACGCCTGGCAACCCTATCTGTATGTATGTTAGGGATGTCAGAAGTGCGAAAAAGTATCGATATATATCGTATCGATATTTTTTTCAAGTATCGATATCGGTACCGATATATTTTTTTAAAAATACCGATATATCAATATATCGGTACAATTTTAAAGAGAACATTGGCACTCGAAGAAATTTAGTATACATATTGACAAACTTAACATAATCTCAAATAGCAATGAACGCCGGACATTATTTCTAATAAATCAAGTAATAATAATAATTATCTGAAATCAAAAACAACGATAAGAATTTTTTTTTTGTTTATTAATCAAACGTCTAATACATTTAGGAGCAGATAATTTTAGAGATTAATCGAATAATTAATAAAGCCAGGGATGGCGAACCTATGGCATGCGTGCCAGAGGTGACATTTGACAGAAAATTGTTGATACAGCATGAATTGAGGTGTAAATCGACGGTTTATTATTCCGAAAATATCGAAAAATCCCGTGAAAAAGAAACGTGTTTTACATGTGCTTTATTCACTGTTGTTGTGTTTGGAACGCACTTAAAAGTATGTTCCAAAAACATACGTAAAAACACGTTTCTTTTTCAGTGGAGTTTTCGATATTTTCGTAATAATTAAACGGCCATTGTCAGTCGCGGTAGTACATACAAGTGTTGCTACTGGAAAAAATATCGATTTTCGATACTGGGAATTTTATATTGAAATTGTATTAAATATCGCCCAAAAATATCGATATGTCAAATAAAAAATATCGATATATCGATATTTTTTCGACATCCCTAATCAATATGACGTCCTATATCAAAATTTGATCAATTGGAAATAAAGAAATTATTATTATGACAGAATCTTTCAACGTAATTTGTACCGACTTCAAGACGTCCGATTGACTAAAAATGTCTGGTGCCTGTGATTATTACATTATTAAAAATCGTGTAAAAATGCCAACAGTAAAAAAAAATATACTAACATTCATAGTGTTAATAAACTTTTCCTGATCACAGGCGGTATAAATCTATGAGTAACTCTGGAACGTCTATACTTAGATATCTATAACTGCTCAACGTAATGGTCGGTAGACATAGATACATCTCTTTCTATACGCGGAAGTGATGTGTTGGACGTTGGTTCAGGTTTACCGTTGGCGTCATCATATGGCGATTAAGCTCAGAGTATATAGGTATACACGCGTGTTTTAATATTAATATATAAAAAATATATATATTTTTTTTTTATTTTTATAAATGGAATTGTAATTTCAGTAGTTTATGACAAAGTGAATAGTACTTCGTGAAAGATTTTAGCAAGTCTACCGTACTGAAGCGTCATCTATGAATCAACGACTAAGTAAATAAAAACCACATACGACAGTTGGTTTGGCGGTCGCATTTAGAAACTATTTAACCCAGAAATATATAAACGGGTAGTTATATAATCTTCAGCTAACGACAAATAAATTTCGTCATAATCGGTCCAGTGGTTTCTGAGCTACTTTACCTTGTGAGCATTTTGCAGGAGGCCTTTAAAGTGAGTCACTTGTCTATCTCTATCACACACAATACAACGTGCACGACTTCTCGCCATTTTGTGTTCTATTTCTTTCTTTCTCAATCGATCTGTCTCTATCCCGTCGTTTTTTCGTTTCATCGCCTCACGAACACACCTTCATTATAGAAGTTTGTTAGAAAATTTATCGAAAAAAATGAGATAAGCGCGTTTGTCTTCTTGCCAAACTGGACTTCGGTTCAGTTACAAGCGAATAGACTATATCAACGTAAACAGAACTTCACCGATATGCCATTGCTATACGAATGTGTGGTGTAGATACGTACAAACCAACAAGAAATTAGCAGCAATTGGCATGACTGTAAATCCAAACACAAACGAAGCTAGCTGCGAGTGACTGAGCGTGCATAATAAGTGAACGGACGGTTTTCGTTCGTAAATTTGAACACGTAATATTGACTGTAATCTGCTCATATATATACGAGAAGTTCAGAGGGGAAGTACCGCTTGACGACTCGGTTAACATCCATCGAAAGTACTAGCTCTCCTGTCGGGGTTTACCCTAAAAGCTTTTCGTTGGACAGTAAAATGGCCAAAAGCAACAGATGTCTCATATATGTCGATGTCTTAGAGTTTAGCTCAAAAACTACTGAACCAGTTTTAGTATATAGTGTAGTTCTTCGACTTATATCAGAGAATATGATTAGTGCTTCTACTAAAGATGGTTGTCTATTAGCTAAAAAAAACAATATTAACGCGAGCAACGCCGAGGGTGAAGGTTAATTAATTAGTTACAAAGAACATGCTTTTTTTGCATACTTCCCTATAAAATAGCTGCTTTTTAAGCCTATATCGCGGTAGTAAAATGACGCATTTAACGCTAGTGTTGCAAAGTAAAACAAATAATAATTTTCAAAAGAACCTGTCGGTCAACATATTTAACAAAGTGAGTGTATTTTTCGTAAACAACCCAAACAAACCGCAAATGAACAAGCAGCGTATTATAATTGATAGACCTGTCAAATTTATTAAAAATATACTTATTATGATGTAAAAATAGGCTATTTTAAGGGAGGTATGTGCAAAAAATGTAGTATTATGTTCGTAGCGATATTATGACTCAAGTGAGTGTTAAAACTTGCTGCGCGCGTTATTAACATTATGTCACATTACATTCTAGATACATAAACTACGATTATGTAAATTATAAATCAATCTAAACCTGTATCTACAATGAATATTCTTGGATTATTCATCAAATATTACATTTTCATGCTGAATAAACTAAATTATATTCCAATTCTCAAAATGAAATCAAAATATTCACTTTCTGTGTGTGTGTATATATAAGTTTTGTTTGATTAAATAACAGCCCCAGTCAAAGATATAAAAAGGTATTGTGATATAGATTGGTCATAAAAAACCAACAATGTTTCACCAAAGTCGGTAGATAATATTTAAATGTAAAAGATTGAATTATTAAGCTCACAAAAGGATTTCAGGAACTAGTTTATTTAACAAAAGAACATGATTATATTTGAAGTCCGTTTTTAGGTCACTCGCACAATTACTATTTTCAGGTTAAAGTTTTCCTCGTGATTTTTACTTTATAATTTAATTTCTTAAAAGAACAGTGTAATGTGTAATAAAATCTTAGATAATACAACAAATCATATTTTATATAAATTTCAAAAACATAAACCGAAATTATTTTGACGTAGAAGTCTTCACAAAAACTAACAAAGTTGTCTGACGGATCAACGAATTTTTCTTCTCACGCAAAATTTTCTCGTAGCATTTAAATAATTTTTCATTGGAATCATTTTTTAAAATTTGTAACTAAGCCTTCTGTCAAATATCCAACCGTCATTTGATCTAAAATCTAATTGAACCGGATGTAAAGAATCAAGTTCTTCAATGTCTTCAAAAATCGCGTAACTCTGGAGTCGTGTAAGACGAGGCAGCGTAAGTTCGGGGAATGTATTCCGACGCGCATTGATGAATGATTTTACATTTTAAATTATTAATGATAGCTCATCTTTTGATAGATTTATGATCTATAAGAGTGTATCAAATCTTTAATATCACGAGTTTTGTATGGCTCTGTACGTGGGGTGTGTTTGTTAGGGGTGATGCGGTGACCCTTGTCAGCTGTTGCTGCCACCGCCAGATGTGGACACGTTGCTTCAGCTCTCTGACGATGTAGGATCTGTTATGAATGACCGTGCGTTATACTTGTTAGAATGCTCTCACAGATAATAAAAAACATACTGGGTTCGAAAATGTGCAACTCAATTGAATTTCATACAAATACAAACAATTAAAAAATATTAGATAAAAAACTTTTATAAAGACAAGCAGTGTTCTAAAAGTGATACAAATAATTTTTAATAATTTAAGTTCATAATAATAAAAGCGTGGAATGTGACTATCATAGAGCTTAGAACTCACGCTTTTATAATTAGTGCTAAATGTTTAACGCAAACGTTCCAAGGTCGCAAAAGTTGAACTTGTATAAAGGACGAACAGCCGACGCTGGCGGTTTTTTAACCGACTTCAAAAAAAGGAGGAGGTTCTGTATAGGTATTTTTTTATGTCTGTTCACCGATTTGAAAATTTTTAAAACCATTTTGTTTAGAATGCTACCGGATTGGTATCATATAGTTTTTATTAAAATCGGTTTATCCGTTTTCAAATTACATTAAAAAAACATATTTTTTAATGTATGCCACCGCATATCTCCGGCATTTGTGAACCGATTTTGATGATTCATTCATATTTAATAGGGCACACCTTCAGGGTGCTCCAACATAAATTTTGTTTAAATCGGTTCAGTAGTTTTTAAAAATTTGCGAAATCAAATCCACTAAAAAGTAAAAAATTACAAAAAAAATAAAAAATGTATTTATGTCCTTCAAAAAGTCACTAAAAAAATGAAAATAATGAAATTTTGAGGTCGGCGCCAATTAAATAAAACTAGATATGTAATAAAAAGTTTTAGTACTGAAATTGGCTCCGATCTCAAAATTTCATTATTTTCATCTTTACAGTGTCTTTTTTGAAGAAGATTAATATATTTTTTTTTTTATTTTTTTAAGGTTCAAAGACTGAACCACCAGTTGAGAAGTGCTGACAAATTGCATGTAAACATTGTAGAATGGCACGAGTTGGTACACGAAGGCTCATTATAGTTAAAACAGTGTTACATTTGACAATTCAACAGATAAGAAGATCATTTTTCATTAAGATTTTAATCAAGCGTTTCGGTGTCTTGAAAGACATTTATATGTATTGTGTCAGCACCAGCTTTTAATGCATTGTTCAATGTTCATCACAAGAAAACTTAATTTTAAATGAAAAGTTTATATTCGCTGACCTCATATGCTGCCGTCCTAACCGAAAAGTCAATATCTCCAAATTTTTGTTTCGAGAAAACGTACTAAAAGTTTTTACAGTTTATTTGAAAGTATTGAATTTTAGAAAATTATATTTTTTTAGCGTAGTCAAAGTAAAAATTCAGAAGGTTACAAAAGTTGCGCGCGCATACATAACAAAAATTCGACAGTATTAAGTTTTCCGCGCGGCTATCGAAAATTTGACAGTATGAAGTTGGTCAAGAGACTCAAAGTGAAATGACAGATGGACGAAATCAATGCACTTTCTGTCATCTAAATATAATATACTAGCTGATGACTATAGTCTTTGATTACAACCAATAGTCGTTTTACGTGTCATTTAGCGGAAAAAAGTAAAAACCAAACTAAATTTTGAAAGTGTTTTCAACTATTTGAGGTTAATTTTTAATGTATTTGTAATGTATTTAATGTATTAGGTTCAAACTTCATGAAGATCTAAAATAAACTATTTTTGCATGAGCACTTTAATTAAGTTGAAGTTAAAAAAATTTGAAAAAAATAATATTGTGATAGATGGAAAATAGTAATGAGCGAATGGCGTCTGTTATAGCAAAGTCGTGAAACAGACGTTAAACGCATTATTATTACAGTATTGTTCTCACTGAATTATAACTGAAAGGGTTAAAAAACGAATCACATAAAAAATCCTATTCACACTTCTTAAGAAACTAATAAATCTGTAAGTATACCAAGCAATTTGCCGCTATTTCAATTTTCAGCCATTTTTCAGTAAAAAAAATATCTATTTTACAGCGACTATAGTGTTACTGTAAGCTATAAATCGCTAACCACATCCTAAATAATATTTCAAATTTTCACATTAAAAATTTCCGCGAGAAAAATTTCCATCCAAAAAATATGCAGTGTTACGGAAAATCCAATTAGTAAAAGTTCCGCTACATAAATCAAATACGTATTATGGCTGTGCCATTTAATATTATAATAATAGGCATTAAAAATATTACATAGCCAGTTTGGCTGCTCCCTTATTATAATAAAGAATCTCATTTTCATCTACCCTTCAAACACACATCCAATTAATAACGCAGAAAAAGTTCGCTGAATTGTCTTTTTTTATGCAGAGCAACAGACTTTTATATTAATTTCATTTAAGTATTGTCTTTTTTATTTCACACGAAATGCAACAGATACTGTTTGCTACAAAGGTAGGGCAAAAATACCGGATTATTATTTTTATTTCACCGTTTAGTATTGGACAAATGTTCAATGAATTTTCTAGAGCAATAAACAAAACTTTTAATAAAGAAAGCACAGTGGCTAGAAACTACAGAAAAACAACACCGAGTCGCAGTGCTAAAACCCTGTCGACAATATAGTGTATTTTCTAGGCAGTATGACTTTATGATTTTTGTTTGGTTTTGGACCAATTAATAAAAAATTTAACCCTTTAATTCACCACTTAAAATAATATTTTTTTCATAATTTCAATATTTCGTCTCTATTTTATCAATTCATCATCTGCACAAAATTATACACAACCTTCAATAAGAATAATTCTCTATCCGCAAACAAGTCCAGTCCTGTCGAGCCGATTTTATTAGAATTCTAGAAGCATGTTTTACATGATACTATAAGATTAAATTTCAATTTCGAATCAATTCCAAAAATATTTTCGGTGTTTTTGGACTTCACAATAATGTCAACCCCTAAATACACCCCGTAAAATGGTCCGATTAGGCCTATTTTAAATAGGCTTCATGAGGTGATGGAAAGTTATTGCTTGCGCGCGCGCGTTCACACACGCACGCACAGAGAAAAACAGGGGGGGGGGGGGCATTTTTCTAAATAAATAAATAAAAACACTTGAACATTCTACAACATTTTTTACTAAATTATTTCAGTAATATAAAACGTGTTATATTCCTGAAGATGGACTTAAGGGGGTCACCCCGTGTGATGTTTTCAAAGAATTATGCGTAGAAACTGATTCCTTAATATGTATAGAATATGCTGATAAAGCGATTTTTTCAAATTCGAAGTCGTCGTAAAGATACAGCCGTTAGAACGGACTGGTGTCCGGAGCGAGGGTTTGAGTTAGTGGAGCACTAGGCCTATTGTGACGTGTCGTTTTGGTGCCTGAGACCGTTCAATACAAATGTACATTCATATATACATCTATAGAAGGAGATTTCGATGAGTTGTTATACCAGGCATCGCAGATTGATGGTAAGTAAAGATTTTCATAGTTTAAGCCGTACTTGAAACTTTAAACGCGTTTTTCTCAAAACTGTGTTTTCGAGCTTGTCTCCAAAATATCTCAAAAACGATTTGACCGATTCACTTGAAAGACACCACGTGAACTAGAATCATTAATAAATGCCAAGTATTTCTATTTTTTCGTAACAAGATAATGAAAAAAAAATCAAAAAATTTGAAACTTTTTTTTAAAAGTTTGTCAAAAATTCAATTTTCAAATGATTCTAGTTCATGCGGTGCGTGCAGGCTTACAGATTAAAATGCCGTTGGTCTTTTTAATTTTAGAAAACCCAATCAGCCAAAATCATGGATACCATGGGCACACTTTTTTTCGAGGCAGGTTCCTTCAGACGGGTACAACTCACGATCCAGAGAAGATTTTTAGCTAAAAATTTATATGTGTAATCTCGAAATACTAATAAACAAATAGTAAATAATTAAAAGTTCTATCTTTTTATTTGTCGTCAAAAAAAAATCCTAAAAAATGCCTTAAAAACCGTCCGTCACACGGGATGACCCCCTTAAATGTCCGAAACAATCTTCCAGAAATCATTTGATAATAATTTTTGTAGAATTTTCAAGTGTTTTTATTTATTTATTATTAATCAGTGCAAATTATATTTTTATAAATGGTACCAAAGTATTTAGGCGATTTTGAAACGTCG
Organism: Venustoraphidia nigricollis; assembly: GCA_034508555.1. Lineage (NCBI taxonomy): Eukaryota > Metazoa > Arthropoda > Insecta > Raphidioptera > Raphidiidae > Venustoraphidia > Venustoraphidia nigricollis. Next base: position 3,039,232 of record JAVRKA010000030.1, read on the forward strand.
AGAATTAATGTTGATCCGATCCCTAGGTCTCGTCATCCGACCGACGCCAATAGTGTGTGTGCCATATATGACAAATACACTAAAATGAACAAGATATAAGTAATGAGTGATTTATTTGTTGTGTAACTTCAATCAATTATTATAATCAAAATGGATCGAAGGTTTAACGCATACAATATTTTTCGAGTATAATAGCAAGCTGTAGAGGTACGACAACAAGATTAAAGTTTGACAAATGAAAAAGCTTTGTTTACGAGAAATAAGCTTCGCGGCGACGCTGTTATAGAAGACGTCGACGTTAGAGGAAAATGAAATATTGTAGTTCGTTGAAAGTTTTACTACACAGACACTAGCACAGACACCATTCAACAATTGATTTATAAACTAGAAAACTTCCTCCCCCCGTCATCCTTCTCATTTCTTCTTCTTTTCGATTTCCCATCTCCTTTCAATCCACTGTTCAAATATTCAAATCGAGTAATGACTTATAGTCAACATTTCAATTTGAGGAGCCAATATCTTTAAGCGTTTTTATTGAAGTTATACTTCTTTTGGCGCACTGAGGATAATTTTTTGTCTGATACGGAAGTTCAGTATGCAACGAATATCTTGCAGAAGTTATTTTTGATAACGTCAAATTAGTTATTTCATAAAACAACAAAGTAGGTTAAACTATAGCGACATCAGACGGATATTCTTAAAAGCTATTAGTTTATAGTTTTTCAATGAATAACAACTTTCGACCATTAAATAATTTCAATACTTGTATTTTTTTAAGTATGGATTCAACAGTAGAAAACCCTTTAATAGTTAAAAAGCTACTTTATACTTTTTGAAAATGGAATAAAGGTAAAATGTATATAAATTATAAGACCACAAACATAACCCAACCTGTGTTTAAAAATATTTTTTCAACTATATTTATCATCTCCCTAGACACCCTATTTTATTTTATCAATGTACGTCTTTAACGACAATGAGAACATCAATTATCGCAATCACGCCAAAGAAGTATAACTTCTGCTGCGCGTACATGAGTAAACGCACCATTTTTTTTAATTATCAGTGTCTTCATATCAAACGTTCTATCCGTGCGTCAAGAAAATCGTGATCGTAATTTGGTGTTTTGTGAAAAAACGTTCACAACAAATTTAAACTAAAATTGAGTGTGCGGTAAGCTTTAGAAGCCTACAATTAACTCTATAATATATGTAAGATGTAAGGTGTATAAAGTTATGACAAATTACCGTTAATTTTGACGTTATATTATAATTAAAGCCTTAGCTTTCTACCTTAAGGCGGAAATCGTGGGCCTTACATAGTATATTATTATATTCTGTAATAATTGGTTTTAATAACATTCACTCAGGCATGAGGCTGTGAGGAGTGGAGGCTACCACGTCCGCGTCACGACGTCATGGCGTCATAACGCCACAGGCGTCGTCGTAACTTATACATAATGATAGACCCGTCCTTCTTTTACTGCCACAATAACAAGTTTTACAGCCGCAGTATTACTTCAAAGTTCAATAACACACGTTTGGCTATGATTAATAATCTAAAAATTCGTCGTAAAATATCCCTGCATTATGAAGAGGACGAGACGCAAGTGAAACGCGATGTACAGTAGAGCTTCGATCAACCATCACTCCATTATGCGTCACCATCTATTATCCGTTTAGAGAAGGGAAACTCATTAAAAAATCGGGTGGGTTCAGCTCTAGTTGTAACATATATTCCATAGGACTACGTATTCCAAAGAAAAATTCAATATAACAATTTATTAGATAAACTAACGAACACGCATCAACTTATAGGATTCCATAGACTGTAGAGCAGTGGCTTCCAACCTTTTTCAGCTGGTGACCCACCTTTCCTTATCGGAATACCTCCACGGTTCAGCGGTCCATGGTGGAGTAAGAAAAAAAATTGGGAGGGATGTAGTGGTGCTGTTGTCTGCCCCAGATGCCAACAATCAAGAACCAAGAAAACAAAACACAATTCGATTTGTTTCGATTTTTCTTATCTTTTTTAATGGTTTCGTCGATGGTTTCTGATAATTTTAGGATCGAGTCGCGACCCACCTGTAACCGTTCCGCAACCCACTGATTAGGAACCGGCTCTGTAGAGTATTCTTTCGTCATTATTAACTTGCTTAGAGATTTTTTAATTACATGGTTATAAGGTTAAGGGGGGGCACATTACAAACGACTGTAGAAACTTATATCTCGAGAAATATTCACCTAAGGAAAAAATCACTTAAACTCTGTTATGTATTTTTAAAAAGCCCACGCAATGGTGCGCGAAAATAAAAAATTTCACCTCTCAGTTTTTAGTACGGAAAGCTACCCTTAAATTATTATTTTTGTAATTGTATGGAGGTTTATACAAAACACCTGTCTGTACAATTTCATTTAAATCGATGAATGGTGGAGTTATAACTCTGTCACATACGGATAGACAGCCAGACGGACAAGACAAAATTATAAGGGTTTCATTTTTGTCAGCTTACAATAACCCGAAGAATCACCAAAAAAAAAAAAAAAAATAGCTGAGTCAAAACAGTAACATAATAATATCCATATAAGCGGAGGTAGCGTTCAAATCTCTGAGAAACTAGTACGCTAACCACTACACCAAATTGTGTTTTGAAATTATTCTACGAACAGAAATGTTTAAAAATTGATAGAGTACTTTTGAAAAGAGAATTCATAATTTGTTACATGAGTAATAGACATTATCTAATTACTACTAACGATAGGTCCAAAATACAAATTATAGTTTAATTACTTAATTTCCTTTGTTCGAGTAAATTTTTAATATAATTATTAGCTCTTTTAAAAACCACGACCTGTCCTTCGAAATTGGAATTAACAAAAGTATTTTTAATATTACTTACATGACATCGCTTATCAAAGTCAGAATTTGTTAAAAAATTTATCTTCAATCAGTACACATTTTATGAAGTTATTAAACACTGTTCTAACACGTATAACCCAAGTCAATTCACATAAAATAATTTGATGAATTACCGAAGACTGTATTTTTTAGTTTGTTCTATTCATTGCCAAAGAATAAATCACACTTGTAACAATAAATGACAATACAAATCATTTTATAAAACAAATAAAACAGTATAATGTACATTTGGCAATTTTTTACACACCATCCACAATTTTGACACACAACCGAACACTGACTAGTGACTTATAGTGTGTACGCGCACACGTCTTACGCGCATCTACCCTCCGTTATACTGGCCGCGTGGAGGCGCGCAATTTAAACACAATTCTGAACAAAAGTTATGAATAATTACCGACAATTTACACGGAATGATTAATATTCACTCGATTTGAATATACTACAAATCAAAATTAACAGATTACTAATAATATAGAAAATATATTAACCTTCGTCCTTCTGTACACTCGTGCATTCAGTCATATTTATACAACTAAACAATAAATATATTATTCAAGTAGTAACTAGTTACGTAATTTAATCAACGTAGAAAAGACATTATGGAGTATTACGTGGCTTTTCAATATTCATTTGATTCAGTACATGCGAATTATACCGACACAAAAATCAAATATTTAAATGAACTCAATAAATTAAAGTTAGTTTACTTTACGAATATTTAAATGAATACTTATTTACGGCGTATTTTTTTTTTTATTAAAATAAACCTCAAAAATTAAATTTGGAAAAAGTTTTGGATCGTCCATGGCAAAAGTTACCAAACGTTGGGTAAAGTTACGGAATTATACCGGCACAAAAATTCAAAGTTTAAATGAACTCAATAAATTAAAATTAGTTGACTTGAATATTTAAATGAATATATATTTACGTCATACTGTCTTTCATTAAAATTACACTCAAAAATTAAATTTGGCTAAAGTTTTGGATCGTCCATGGCGCAAATTATCAAACGTAGGGGAAAGTTACGGAAAAGTTAAGAACACATATTATGATGGGGTAAAGTAGCGAACCCTTAGCCTGTTATTGTCGCCCCGTTGCCGGTTCGGTTGACGCAAATAAATCTACTCTGAGTGCTAATTAATAAATCAATTATGAATAATATACAGCGACTGCAGAATGCAATTAATCAGACTGTTGTCTCACTCTGTCCCCTATATTGCTATTTCACTCACACTCTTCTGCAATTGTCAGAATAGCGCACAGCTGCTAGTATAGGTAAGAAGTGTCCGATGTCCAAGTTAAACACCCACAAACACAGAATGTATTATTTCAGCACCGATCAAATAATTATACAGTAAGATCCCGCTTAACGCGGGAGATACGTTCCAATAAGTTCGTGCGCTATACGAAACTGCGCTAAACGAGGTCATATTAATAAGTAGATAATAGACTGAACCGAGAATAAGAAAAATTGTTAGTTTTTTCTTTTTTAATTTTGTAGTACTTATTGTTAAGTACTTTTTTATCATAATCCAATGAATATATCGAACACTTCTGTGAAATCCAGAGAGAAAGGTTTGGGATTTATTTTGTTTTTAAGTAATTTTTTTTTAATTTTCCAAACTTTAAAAAATAAATGCGTCGAAAAATAATTTATGTAGAAATGATTTTTCGGGAAAAAGGACTTTATTTATAAGTAAAACACTTAATATTTTATTTTCAGCGACGTTTCGTTCCTTGTTTGGAACTTTATCAAGCTTTAATAACTATTCATTGTTGTGATTAAATATAGTCAAAAAACATTTTTCAAAAAAACGAAATTATTATAAACTTTGTATTAATATTGTTAAACTCAAATTTATATTCACATGTATATATTATCTTTTATATCTATTTAATCACAACATTTAATAGTTATTAAAGCTTGATAAAGTTCCAAACAAGGAACGAAACGTCGCTGAAAATAAAATATTAAGTGTTTTACTTATAAATAAAGTCCTTTTTCCCGAAAAATCATTTTTATATTAATTACCAAGGACAAAAAAGAAATAAAGTCAATAATTTATGTAGATTTTAGGATTTGTTTAGGTTAGATTGAATTATTTCTGAAGTTAAGGGCCCCTTCTATGACTACTGCTTAGAGCCCTTACAAATATAAATCCGGTGCTGGAAAACACAATAACATTCTGAACGACTATTTTGATGTCCTAATACAAAATTATATTTGGACGCAGAACAGTTCAGAATAAAACTTGCTTACAAAACTTTAAGCAGGCGATACTTTAATGTGTAAAATTGTATTAATGATTTCCCGTTATGAATTTGGGACCTTTATTCTGAAGAGACATTATTTGCAGCTATTGTTTTCTTTGTTTCCGACAATCTTCATATACCTACTTAGAAAGTTATAGGAATAATTAATTTAAAATTTTCCATACATCTAAATCGCAGGAATATTATCCATTCAGTATATTTTTATTTTATGAATGATGCATCATTAATAATAAAAGCTCTTACTATGTTTTACAGTTATTGAAAATAGTTCAAAACAATAAAAAGATAAAAAAGTATGAAAAAAATATTTTTCACGCCTCCTTGTAAAATAACTTTTTTTCATGCCTGTATAGCAGTCGTGAAATAACACATTCCAAAAAACAAATATTTTTGCCTTAAAAATTGCATTGAAAAACGTGATATTCGTCAATATTTATTTGCAACACGTCATGAGATTTCAAATTACTGGATTGCAAATACACATTTTGAAGTTTTTTCTTTACAAACTTATGTTAAAAATACTGACAAATTTGACTTGCTCGATGATTTTTTTGAAATTTAACTTTTTCTGTACAAAAATTTGTGTAAAATTGTGGTATTTTTCTCGTTTTTATCTGATTTTAAATCGTTTATTTAGATCAAATAAACTCTAAGAGCTTGGCTAAAAGTCATATGCGAAAAATGGTACATATTTACAATTTATTTTGAAGCATTAACATTAAGGATCAAATAAACTGTAAAACTTGGCTGTCATGTAGGAAGAACAGTACCTACATATTTCTAGTTTATTTTGAAGCATTACCATCAAAGACTGATTAGGATTTTCCCTAAAAATTAGAGATTTCCGAAATGTGAGTAAGTGCAATTTGCATGCACAGCATCCAAATTTTTCAAGTGTTGACACACCCTTCGTAATAATAATAATTTAACCCTCGCTAAGAAGACGTTGTCCACACCTGTTGCAGGAGTTATATAACCCGAACTATCTGAAATACCAGCCAATATTTCAACGAAGGTACAGAGACCAAGCAGCATTCGTTCGAGGCGACCTCTTCTATTGGAAACTTTAAACAGCTCTGCAGAAAGCAATATCCCAACTCCATATACCTCTCCACTTCTTCTTGTAATCGCTTCACTGAACTGCAATTAGGGTTGGAATTTAACTCCCTTATACAGAGGGGGGTACACAGACGTCGTCGACGTCGTCCGACCCCCAATACCAAAGCACTTGTTACACGAGCGGCGAACAATTTCCAACTTCAATATTTTAAATTGAAATTTGTTTTTAATTACGCATCGTATGCAAAAGTTTTTCAATGTAATTTTTATAGTTCCTAGTTTTTTTTTAAGTTATACTTCTTTTGGCGCGTTGAGAGTAAAATTTTAGCAGGCAACGTGTTGCGCGCATACAGCTAACGAAAATTCGACATTTTGAAGTTGGACGCGTTAACGAAAATTCGACAGTATGAAGTTGGATGTAAGAGGCTCAGACTGAAATGACAGATGGACGAAATTAATGCACTTTCTGTCATCTTGAAACTATATAATAATATACTAGACGACTATAACCTTTGATTACAATCAATAGTCGTTTTAAACGTCATTCAACGGAATTTGTAATATCGTATTTTTGATCATTTCATTAGATTGATTATAAAAGTCAAAACCAAAATAAAATTTTTAAATATTTAAGGTTAATTTTATTCTTACACTTTTTGATTTTATTTCAATAAGTTATTTGGATATATATGAAAAATTAGTTTTTAATCAGGCCGTAGTTTCTAGTCTACTGGTTTTTAACCTGTGGTCCGTGGACCACTGATGGTCCCTGGAAGCACCCGAAGTGATCTGCGAAGCCATCCTAAAAATATGTGTTTTATTTATGGATAGAAGAATTCTTTATTCATTTATATTTACTGTATATTACTTCCAACCAGTTGATGGTTCCTGGTAAAACAGAAATTTTGTCAAATGGTCCCTCATCACTAAAAGGTTAAGAGCCACTGTTATAGTCTAAAAGTGATACGAACCCTTGAAATTAGTGCAATTTGTTCTACAAAAAATTTCAATTTCAAAAAAATATGTAAGATTTTGATTTTTTAAATCTTGGTTTCTGGGCTTGTAGGCTGTGATCCATTGGTATTTCTACCTGACGTTTCGTCTACAACTGCGGTAGACGCTTACAAAGGTGGTGTGGCAACAGGCGAAGTTTCCACCTTGACGGCTCACAAATCGATTTGTTACGCGGTTTTTTGACAAAAATAGAAATATGTTTAAAAACTTACCTACAGACTTGTAGAAGATGACACACTGATTCCAGTGAACACAAGCAAACGTCTTTTTCTAGTTTAGAAATCGTATGCGTTTAATGTTTTCAAAAAATCACAAAACAATCCTTTGAATGGTCGTATCTCGTAAACTAAAAGTAATATAGGCTCAACGAAATCAGTGCAATTGGTTCTATGAACATTCTAAATTTCGAAAAATTTTGGGTTTGGGTTATATTTAGACAGACGCTTTGGGCGCAAAAACACTCTCACGCAGACAAAGCCTAGAGGCGACTAAAGTCAGTTGTTCAAAATTCTCAGTAGTATTGGTAAAAGCGTGCCGAGTGACTCGATCACCGGGATTGGTTGAGCGGTTCGTGAGATAGTGGTATACCGAAAGTACATTTGAAACATATAACAGTCGATTTTCATGAAACGTGCGAGTAAGAGTATGAATTTAATATCAAAAAACAGTGAGTGTAGCCTTTACGCGCGATTGACGTAAAACTTTTTTATCATTGTCATTTTTTGGGAAATATTCACTTGAAAATTGAAAATTAACAGTAGTAGGTACTTCATAAGCACGTGGACAGAGTTGTCATAAAATATAAGGTTAGAATATTTTCGGTAAACTGCACGTTATTCATATAAATAATGCATAAGCGTATAGCCAGTTACACTTGCGCAGAGTATATTATTTTGTTTGCTGATGATACTGCTGTCATATGTGAGGGAAGAGATCGAGCGCTTTTGAAAGATAGATTGGAAGAATGCATGATAGACCTAAACAAATGGTTCACAAACAACAGTCTAAAAATAAATAACACAAAAACTGAAAAAACCCGGGTTGCAGTGCCAAAACCCTGCCGACAATATAGTGTATTTGCTTATACAGGCAGGATGGCTTTATTATGCGAACTTAAGTTGGTTTTTGGGCAAAATAAAAAATTTGACTCCTTAATACACCCCTTAAAATAACATTTATTTTCTTAATTGCAATATTATTATCAATCGAACTTCTATACCAAATTATATACAACTTTCAGTAAATAATTCACTATCTGCAAAGTAGTGTTTTCATAAAATTTGTAAGTCCGGTCCTGTCGGGCCGATTTTATTAAAATTTTAGGGACACTTTTTAATTACTACTGGAGGGTTAAATGTCAATTTTGAAACGATTCTGAGAATTTTTTCGGTATTTTGGGGCTCAAAAACTTTTTTCAACCCATAAAAACTACCCTTAAAATGGCCCGATTACGCCCATTTTAAATAGACTTCTTGCGGTGATGGATTTCAACACGTGGGCCAAATTTCGTTAAAATCAATTAACTCTTTCGAAAGTTATTGCCCGCACACATATATATATATATATATATACGCTTATAAATATATATATATATATATATATATATATATATATATATATATATATATATAAATATATATATACATATATATATAAACATTTTCAAAAATGGTGCCAAAGTGTTTAGGAGGTTATGAAACGTCGAGAAATTTTGGTCCGACCCCTAGGTCCCGCCATCCGACCAACGCCAATAGTGTATGTTGCCTTATGGCAAATACACTAATAATTAAATTTGGGAACTACTTTAATATTCCACAATTTGCATATAAAGACTCGGTTAAATTCCTTGGAATATATATAGACAGTAATCTATACTGGAAACAACATATCAATTATATTATGCCAAAATTAAATCGAGCTAAGTTTCTGCTTATGTACTTAAAAAAATACGTCAGTTTTGATATCTTGCTTAGTGTCTATCATGCATACTTCCAATCAATTATTCAATTTGGAATAATATTTTGGGGGAATTCGGTGTGGGCACAGAAAGTTTTTATTTTACAGAAAAAGTGTATCCGTATCATGGCGGGTGCGGCGCCTAGAGAGCACTGCAAGGATCTATTTATAAAGTACAATATATTAATCCTAGTTGATTTATATATTCTAAAGTGTGCAAACTTTGTTCAAAGCTATCCAAGTTTTTTTAGTGAAAACCATACTAATCACAAATATTTAAAAACCCGGGTCGCAGTGCCAAAACCCTGCCGACAATATAGTGTATTTGCTTGTATAGGGCCGTGTGGTTTTATACTTTTATTATGTGAAATTAAGTTTCTTTTTGGGCAAAATAAAAAATTTAACCCCTTAATACACCCCTTAAAATAACATTTTTTTTCTTAATTGTAATAATATTATCAATCTAACGTCTACACCGAATTAAATACACCCTTCAATAAATAAGTTGCTATCTGCAAACTAGTGTTTTCATAAAATTTGTAAATCCGGTCCTGTCGGGCCGATTTTATTAAAATTTTGGGGACACTTTTTAATTACTACCAGAGAGTTAAATTTCAATTTTGAAACGATTCGGAGAATTTTTTCGGTATTTTGGGGCCCAAAAACATTTTTCAACCCCTAAAAACTACCCTTAAAATAGCCCGATTAGGCCCATTTTAAATAGGCTTCTTGCGGTGATGGATTTCAACACGTGAGCCAAATTTCGTTGAAATTAATTAACTCTTTCGAAAGTTATTGCCCGCACACATATATATATACGTATATAAATATATATATATATATATATATAAACATTTTTAAAAATGGTGCCAATGTGTTTAGAAGGTTATGAAACGTCGAGAAATTTTGGTCCGACCCCTAGGTCCCGCCATCCGACCGATGCCAATAGTGTATGTTGCCATATGGCAAATACACTAACAAGACCCACAGAGATAATTTCAAACCTTCCATCTGTACTTTTGCAGTAACCCACAAAGGTGTCCGCAACGCTATGATACGGATATACAATAATATACCCTGTTACATAAAAAAATGTGGCAGCAGACAATTTAAGACTGCATTGAAACATTATTTACTAACTAAAGCTCACTATAAATTGAGCGAATTTTTAGAGTTTTTATAAATTCTGTAAAATTGTGACACTATTTATGTATTCTAGTATACCGACCAAATAAAGATTATTATTATTATTATGCTTGTGTATTCTAAAATATATATTTTTAAAACTATGAATTCCATGTCGAAACAACAACGGATGGCCAGGAATAAATTTGGTTCAGTGGATACTTCAACGTATAAATAAAATCAATGGAAAGGAATAATTAAATGAATACAAACGGAGATATTGTTTTCTACACTATTTATTATGAAAATATAATACAAAACTTCCTATTATATGGTGACATTACATAATATATTGTGGACACAATGGACTGCGATGGCATCAATGTTTATAATATAATGTGTTATGTAATATATTAATAACAAAGCACTCTAGATTTGCAATGTTTCCGTCGCACTTCAAACAGCGCTACGTATTATATAATAATTTCTCTATAATATATATGTTATATAACATCATATCAGATTTATACATGCATTTTGTACTGGAGACGGTCAAAATATAAACAGATATAGTTAAACAGAGGCGGATTGAATTAATCGGGCGATATCGGTCATTCTCGGTAACTTAAAACGGTATGATTGGTTGTCATCTTACAACTTTTACCGAAAATAACCGAAGCCATCCGACCTAACGCTTTCACATCTTTGTAAGCGAAACTATAGAAATATTTTGACCGTTTTCTTTCCAACATATTTTGCGAATATAAATCCAATATGTTAATACAGATTTTATTCAAATATGAAATCTCTATAATAATGTAACTTTACAATTTCATATTGACTATGTTCCATACATTTTTTATCTCACCTATTTTTCAAAATTGTAATTATCTTCTCTTTTATTCACTAAATGTACAAATTTACAAAATGTAAGTATATTTTTATATATGTTAAATTTTTTGATAAACAAAAAATAATATTCAAATTTGTACATCTATATTCTTATTATATTTTTCATTTTGTATCTGCCTCAAATTTGCATTCTTCAGCATCAAAAGAAATCTCATTTAAGTTATATAGGATTATATTACATGAGACTAACTCTGGCCGTATGGTTTAAAACTACATGGCCGAATTGAAACTAGTTAAAGTAATCACTATTCTATAATAATTGAAACATTTTTTTCATGAAAATATACGTCGCTGTCTGTAAAATCTACTTTACCGACAATATAATTAACCGTCCACATATGAAAATTTAAATACATTTTTTCCGTTATTAGACCTCATTTAATGAAAATATATTTCAGCGTTTCATGAAATATGTAAATATTTCGCGAAATGTTTTTCTCTGCAATTCTTTGTGTATGACAAAGAGAAACCGAAGCCGTCATTTTGATTTTAGTTAGTTAATCGATAAATTGGTTAACTGGTAATTTTACATAAATAAATATAAACAATGACATCGCTACATGCTCGACTATTCTCAAGCCGAGGTCATCTAAAGTTGAGTTGTAAAATCAATTTATGGTTTCTCAGTGGGTAACGTTTTGTATCAGACAAAATACTATAGAAGATAACTGTCTGCAAAAGATGTAACAAATTGCACTCATGCAAGAGAGCAAGAGAAATTTCTCTTAAAACGCAATTTGCAGAAAAATGCACCTGCAGTCCTACATTCATAACTTGCAATATCTTTGTATTTATTTTCACAAAAATGTTTATTGAAGTTTTTCTCTCATACAGCTGAACAAGATTACTTGAGAATATGAGAAACTAGCTTATCGACAGCTGTATTCGACGCTTATAGTCTTCGTTGTTGAGCGTCAATAATTTATAATATATCTATACGAGTATATCCTACAGCTGTTTTTTGTTGAAATTTTCAAATTGCGATTTTCTTAGACTGTAATTCTTTTACAATATGGGAAACTAACTTATCGACAGCCGTATTCGACGTTTATGGTCTTCGTTGTTGAGCGTCCATAATTTATAATATATTTATATATCTCACAGCTGTATTTTTGTTGAAATTTTCAAATTCGTAGATTGTAATAAGTTCTTTGAAAATAAGTTATAGAATGATTAAATTAAAAAAAATGAGAAAGAGAATCTTTAGAAAAAGACAAAATAACGACTGTTTTCGGCTTTCGCCTGACTGACGGATTTGGATCACGTTTCAAATGTGCCCTTTATAGCCGAAAAATGTCATTTTCAATATAGTTTAAAAAAAAGTTGGTTCTATGTATGCACCGAAAACAACGCAAAAATGTAATTTTTTTATACAGAATGTTGATTTTACTTCTACGATGGAAAATGACAACGTTAAACTTTATACTATGGTTAAACTTCACTCCACAAAACAGCTGTATTTTATAAAAACCTAACAATTTTAGGGAAACTTTTACTTTTTAATTAACAAACACAAAATTGATAAAGAAATGGCCTAGATTAAGATAGGATAAACGAATATCTAACAGTAATTTTTAGAAATATTCAATATATTTTTATAGGTACAGAAATATTTCTATATAATATTTAAAATATATATTATTGGTTTTATAAATAAAACGGGATAACACATAATTAAACTTGGTTTAATCAAAACCTCTAATCACAAAACTTGAATTGAAGATTACTTATTTACTAGTGTAACCCTTAGCAACCAAACCAAACCAATTTGTAAAGTAATGTTGATGCAAGAAGGCACAACATTATTGTAGACACTATAGAGAAAATAATTATTAAATATGATAAAGAATTTATGGAACACCTATATAATAGTTACCTAATAATCAATAACATTCCTAGTAAGGTAATTAGTATGATCGCAGACTAGAATAACTAATCAATATTTAAATAATCACTCTCATCTAAGTACTATGTAATTATAAACATATTCCGTAATAAACAATCGCATCATCTACATTTCTTCACAGATGACTTGATAATTCTTTTGCAGAATGAATATTAGATAAATGACTAATGCGAGAAACAAGATTTATATAATAGAACATAATATTACAATAATGTATTAAATAGATAATATATTGCTTTGATTATAATTGGGTTGTTACGTAAACCTATCTATATATATTATTTATGTATTATATATATTGCTTTCGCTCTATTGCTCTGTTATATAATACTTATTATATAAGTTAAAAAAATAACTAAAACTTTCCTCAATTAACATGGACTCAAGAAGCAATGCGTAGTACGAACTACGCTCTGCTTCAACACATATGAAGTATGCAACAGGAGCCGTAGTGCACATGTGCAGTGTGCACTGCCCATAAAATTAGTGCATGTTGATGTAGCGTTGACAGTTCTGAATTGCTTTTTTCTTCTTTTTTATTAATAGTTGACGATTAGTCGCCAAATATATGAACTGGTTCTATGAAACCTCTCAAACATTTGTTGACAAATAATAGTTCAGCTCGGATTGTTCGAAGAGTTTTCGAACCGTCCTAGAACATGCCAATAAAGTCAAAGGCTGACGCAGACATGCATTCTTAAACGCAAAAATGCCTTAAAAAGTCTTAAAAACTAGTGTTATAACTGCATTGGGTCAAAGTCATAGTAATTTTTTTAATGTTAATTCTTTATTGTCCTCGAAAGCATTACTAATACTAGCCGATACCCGCGTCAACGCATGCACTTCAAATGAAACACGGCAGCGACAATAGTAGTGAAGCCTTCGGCTCCACCGTATTACACTTTAGATGGCGAATTATAAGTGGATAGCATAAAACCTTCTCCATGAAAAAATACATTTTTACGCCAATTTTCATGGTGAACGGTTAAACGGTGTCGAAGTTTATTAATCTCAAACGGACAAACATCCATTTTTATATTATTAATATTCCAATTATTGGGTAAACGGACAGGTTTTATTTTTTTAATTAACGACTATACGTTGTAGACGCTCGACAACTGTATTCGTCAGCGGCTATCCGTAAGAGAAACTAATTCACAATTATTTTAAAAGAGATTAATTTAGCTAATCGAGGCAAGTATTTTAAAAATCTATAAATGATTTAAATTGGTTTCCTTGAATCGTTTACTTTTTTTAAGTATCTATTTAGAATATCGGATAACAGAAAATCGAATAATAGAGACTCTACTATACAATAAAAAATTGGTTTGATTAGTTTTAGTATATTAACAGCTGATTATTATCTGCGACCTATGTAATACAAGGCTCACTATGTTTTGATATCTATTATTCATAACAAATTCACGTCTATGAGTATTTTCAATGAAGTTTTGATTAACTTGGCAACAATGAAACGATATACAAATATCAAACAATTGATACAATATTATCATTATTAGATGTTACCGATTGTATCATCAATATAGACACTAAACTCACATTAACAATAACGTATCATTTTGTTTTGACAACGTAATCAAAACGAAACTTTGTTGTTTTTCAAATATCGTTTTATAATACACTAAGTTACTAAATAAATTTTCATTCTGCTTCAATAGTTTTTAGAAAATACATTTATTGACAAGTTTATTAAACATGACCGTAATTTGTTTTTCGATGTTTTTTTTTTTCAAACTACTCTAAACAAACGGTCATGATTTTTAAATAATATTGTGAACTGGATTTCTTTGACACCTTAAGACTGTCGGAACGCTCTGAATTTAAGCCAAAAATAGGACTTCAATAGCTGATTATAGACTTATTCGTCAACATTTTGCAAAAATTCTTTCTCTATAAAGAAGATAATGGACAAATCTAGGTCTCTAATGGACTACTTTTGTATTTTATGTACGATTTACTAGAAAAAAGTTGGCAATAATTGTGCCAAAAAACACACGTTTTCAATGTCACACTACGACGTTATTCGTACTTATTTCACAAAATTGGTCCATCACAAACCTAAAGTGACTTTTTCTTTTTCAAAAAAGTTTTTTAAATCTTCTAAATATTTCCAAAATTTAGAGTAATCAATTGACAGCGGCACCCTTGCAACAGCATTTTTTAGCCTCGTAGTGTGGCTTAAATTTAGAGCGTTACGACAGCCTTAAATAGCGTTATAGCGATTTTACTGGTTTCATAAAAAGTGTTATATGTGTAAGTCAACGTGAGTAACGTATACCAGTGAACATAAACGTAGCCCAAATCTTCGAAGTTCCCGGGCTTTGTAGGCCGTGGTCCATTGGCGTTTCGATCACTTTTTGTGGTTGAAATCGCACAATAGAACTTATGCTTATGGCGCTAATTTATTGCAAACTTTTTTGAAAAGTGCGCTAGAATTGCATTTTACATGAGACGAATAAATACTCAGTATAGATCTTTGACCCAACAAAAATTTAACAATAGCTTATTTTGCTAGAAATTATTCAACTGTTCCAAAAGAACAAAGCAATAACATTTTTTTAGCTTGATCGTCCACGAGAATTTAGCGTAACAGCACTAAAATAATAGTTTATATATCTAGGGTGAAATGAAATTTATTACCGATTGGTGACAATCACATGATAATATCAATCCGCACGAAATATATACTATATTTTTTGCACGTACCTCCTATATAATTTTCAATATATTTTAAAAATGTTTGACACCCTATTTGTGTGGCAATAATGACAATAATATCACTGGTAAGTACATTTATAATTACGTTTGTTTTTCATTACAGCACTCGTGCGTAATGGGTTACTTTACATGTCCGAAATGCAGCTGTTTTATAGAGGGTAGTGCAAAAATAATATATATTTAACAACTTTGCTATGTTTATGTATAATTTATATTCTAGTGGACGATAATTATAGAAAAAGATTTTTTTTTGTACAAGACTTATCATGAATTTATCTACAGACTCAAACAGCACACTTAGGTTAAAATATAACGCTAATATTATCAGAGGACTAAAAAATAAATATTAATATGTTCTCAATTGTTACTTTTACGCTTAAATTATGACGAGTTGATAATTGTTTTTGTAGTTAAAAAATGAATCAAGTCAACAATAATAGATAACAATTGAAATATCGATAGTTTTTAGAAATTTATTAACGTTATATTAACGGAATGTGCAATTCGAGACAAGTTAAGAAGAGAAGTTACGAGGTTACAAATTTCTAAGATGTGTACTTTTCACAAGCGTTCTCTATATTACTGAATGAAAGCAAAGTTAATTAACGTTGCTAATATTTGTCTAAATCTTATTAACTCTTCTTAACTGCTTATAGTAAAAACTCATTCTGTATTAATTAAGAGTAGTTTTAATAAGAAATCAAATGTATGCTATTCTGTACATTTGTACATAAGATTTGTAACCATGAAAATAATACACACTAAGGCGTAGAAATGCCTGGACTAATAGCTTTTAAGAGAATCCATCTGATGTCGCTAGTATGCACTATTTTGACGTTTATAGAACAAAAATATTTTTTTTGTGATGTAACTACGAATTTACGGTGTTCGGATTTGTCTCCTTACTTGCGCTATAAGACAATATTGCTTCTTGCCAAATTTCATGATTCTAGATTAAAAGGAAATACCCTATAGGTTTTGATTCCCTTGCGAGTGTCATAAACGACCGTATCTTTTGATTGCGTAGACTTAGAAGGGATTGCAAATTTGAGTATTTAGTATTAACTTCAACTTGATACATCCACGCGTTCCTAAGAAAAAGGGTCTTAACAGACGGACCGACGGACAACGAAGTGATCCTATAAGGGTTCCTTTTGAGGTACAGAACCCTTAAAAAAGGGATTGTAAAAAAGCTTAGACCAATTTTCCAACAGTGACTTTAACTAAAAATATAATTCTAGATACGTCAGCAGCATCTAAACTCAAAAATGAATAGTTTTTTTCATGGTTACAAAATTTATGAGGCAAACTCACATAATAGAATTATAAGATTATTTATAAGTATTACCAACCTTTCAAATGCGATCTAATGTTTCTTTAAAACTCATATTTACCGAACACATTCCTGTCGTGTGTCGTTGTCTTCCGTCACGGTCTCAAATTTTGAAGAGTCGCCTTCAAACGAAAACGAATACTTTTACTTTAAACTGTACATCCTGCTAGGTTCGGTGAATATGAATCAAAGTAATATAATTATTATTAAATATTATTTGAAATATACCTAAAGGTAGATTTGCATTTAAGTTTAAGTCAGATTGATAATACCAGCCTTATTTTAAGTAATTAACTTTCTAATTTTTTTATACCATAATATTAACTAGTATTAATATAATATTGCTATATTCTTCGCGGTCCCATGTATGGGTCATTTGACCCTAGGACCCGACTACTGTATTTTATTGCTTTTGAATACCCGGCAGTCTTACTTGGGATAGGTTATGTAATAATTACGCCCCGGGAAATGCGAATAAACGTATTACGCCGCGGTCAAGATCGTTATTTCGGAAAATACCCAAAATTTTCGACTATGTAGCGTATTTTCATTTGGATATTTGAGATGCTTTATTTTTGAATTTGTTACTTATTTTTTACAATTTATATTTTAAATTATGTGTTTTTAAATTAAATATTGAAAAACCGTAGATGTTTATTCATTTTTGAATTTGTTATTGATTTTTTACAATTAAAATTTTAAATTATGCGTTTTTAAAATCAAATATCGTAAAATCGTATTTTTTTAGCAATTATAATTCGGAAATTAGACAGCAGACAAGACGAAAGAGTAAAATATAAGTTTCCAGACAAAATGGAAGCACTAGGATTTTATACGCTTTTTTCTTAGTATAATAGTTTTGAACAGTGCTGTTGCTTTCAATTGCAGCGACTATTATCAAATAAAATGTTGAAGGTAATATTGTTATTGAAAATTGCTGTTATTTTTTTACGTATCTGTTCATTATATGAAACAATGTTCTTAAGAAATAAATAAATTTTCACCCTAAATTTATATGTGTATAATAATTTTTATATCGCGTATTTTTATCAGGACATATTTGGTACTCCTTTGAATTACACGAAATTATTAAAATTATGGATTTGTTCAGGCGCGTAGGTCACGTGATCAGCCTACGTAAGTTTTATTCAAGGTCATTAGATGCACAGGTTACCTCATTAATGAATAACGTCAGCTGGGGGATCGTTCAATACATCTGTCATACACGCATTATCAATTGACAGTCCACTGGATGATGTCATCTCCCACTACTATTCAACAGAACGAGGTCACCTTTGTATCTAATAACCTTGAGTTTTACTGTAGTTGTCCCTTATAAAATGTGGCAATTTCAAGAAAAAAACTTTGGTCGCAATGCTAAACCCTGCCGATAATATTTACTCACTGTGTTGTGGTTTTATTCTGTAAATTGAAATTTGTTTTTGGGCAAAATGTATTCTGTGTCAACGAGAAATAAAGACTGCTTTTGCATTAATCAATGTAAAAACAGAAATAATCTTTATTTGATAATCAGAACGGATCAAGTATTCTTGGCATTCTGGAGGCAAAAGTCATTTTTTTTATTCTCAAGTCCTTTGAGTCTTAACATCACACTGCAGTATTTCAAAGAACATTTTATTGGAAGCGACAATGGATGGGTTAAATATAGTCATAATCTATGCACAGTAAATATCCAATTATCCAACTTTGCAGAAATAGGGCATTAGTTTACACAAAACAACATTAATTCCTCTTCTGAATAGGTTAATCGTTTCATCCTTAGAACATACACTACTACAGACTATCCTTAAAAATATAGAGCAGAGGTTTCTACGGATCTAAGGTAATGGTAAAATCAGGTGGTTCAATTTCGGCTTTTTTGAATCACACCCATCTTTAATCTAGTCTAACTTAAGCCCCCGTCTCTTCCTATTATGTCCATAGAACAGTTTGTGTTGTTTTCTGTCACCAAAACTATTTTTTAATTTATTGGGTATAAAATGAACACTTTTAATTGTGTCAAACAAAATAAATGAAGAATTTCGTAGCTCGAATCTGACTCCCTGCTGCTTACCTAGTTCCTCCCCTCCTTAATCAGGTCACGTAGTTTATGAACACTCCTAAATCAAATTTTTTAACAAGGCATTCTGCAACCCAGTATTTTATCAGTTCGATTAATATTGTATTATCCTCCTTACTGATCCGTTCTATGATAAATAAAAAGAGGTAAGTTCTCTTTTTTTAATTTTTCCCTTGTTACAATTATAATAATTTATAATTTGCACCGATTTTTCACTCGGCACTTGGTAGAAGATGATTAATAATAATAGATAAATAAAAACACTTGAAAAGTCTACAAAAATGTCTTATTAAATTATTTGTCGATAATCGTTTCGTACAGTAAGTTCATCCTCAAGAATATAAAACAATATGTATTATTTTCCTGAGGATGGATTTATTGTCTGAAACGATCGTCGAGAAATAATTTAATAACACATTTTTGTAAAAAATCCAAGTGTTTTTATTTATCTGGTATTAATTATAATTAGGTTATATTATTATTATTTCTTCACATAAGTAACGAAATGTGCTAAAGTTATAGACCTAAGGTTTGGAATCTTGAAAAAATTGTAAGTATGTTTTCTTTTAATGCATGGCAATAAACAATCTTTTTATTTATTTAAATGGAGTAAATGTCTGCAGTGTCTATTCTAAGGTTTGAACCATCCTTGTCATAAGCATATCAGTACTGAAGCGAACGATCGAAGAGACCGTGGACTCCGTAGGCCGAATGATGCGGTTCTAGGACATAATACAGTCGACTTTGTGTTTTACATTCTCAAGAGCTTTGGCTTCCAGCCCATTGGCTGATTCCTCTCCCTGTACTACATATACTGAATTATTCATTTTTATTCATGTTCCTTACTTTGATAACTTATGCATTGTTTTATTCGGTTGTAATATCTCCTGCCGCAAGGAAAAGTCACTCATGTCTTAATTTCTTTATAATTTGTTACCTTGAGGTGTAAACATCCACTCTCACCCCTCGCCCAAATTTAAGCAACAGAAATATCACATTAAATAGTAGGTAATTAGTAAAGAAATTTCAAGTATCGTGTACTTTTTTTGGGGTTATGTTCCGACCTTGTCAAAATTGACATTTACGCGAACAAAGCAGCGAGTAAAATTAGTTACAAATCAAAGACTTTGCTTGTTTCTTTCAAAGATGTTTAGCTCTGAACGCTAGAACGGAAAAAATACAATTTATTGGTGCAACTGTCGCAACACTTGGGAGTTAAATAATTATTAATGGTATTTTTGGAAGCTGACATAAGCCACTTTGACTTGCGACGACTGATATACATACATGTCTATATTATGTAGAGTTTAGTTGTACATTCAAGCAAAAGCAAAATGTATTTGTGTGGAATTCATTTATTGCTTTCCTAGCTTTCCGGCCTCGTATTCGCATCTTATTGCTCATCACAGAATTACAAATATTCATAACTGAAGGGAACACTAATTTATACAATTATGTGATCCCCGGCAAGGATGAAAACATTTCTCGAAGCTATTTTTTTTAATCGAGGACACAAACCGCAGTTTTGACTTTGAATACTCGACTCTACTGTTGGATCGTGCAATGACTGAAGTAGATAGAATATAAGTTCACGATTGTTGCCCAATATTAATAGCAGTGTAGCTCGTTACACCAGCATCGCAGTTTCCATTCGACGTAATCCCAAGTTACACTGAACTGAAGCCCGCCGAGCACCGCAAAATTCAGTGAAGAGTTAAAGGATTCACCTAAATCGGGCGAATGATATTGGGGATGTATGCATTTTTTTATAACTTTAACTTACAAAATGTTTTTTGAAACAAAAGTTTTGTTGTTTCCGAGTTGATAAGTTGACATCATATACATTTTAATCTGTATTTGAAACGAAATAAATAACCAGAACGTATTATTTTCGTTAATTTTTTGCGCTCTGTTGTACATTTATACTGACAGTGCAACACGAATTTTATTTTGCACAAAAACAACACTTTTCATGTTCAGTTAAAATAAAAGTTTTAGAATGAAATTGATTTATTTCCTTAAACTTTATACTCTTTTGTCTTGTCTGTCTTTTCGTAGTTTGATTCGCGGAACAGTTAAACTTAATTATAAAAATGGAGTTCACGAAAATAAAAGTTTCATAATAAAGAATGCACGCCCTACACGAAGTTGAAGCAATGCAATGTTAAACAACTTTTTTAATCCATTTAAAACAAGTACATATAATCCAAAATTTATGAACACCGATAAAACGAATATTGATAATAATAACTATTAAGTTATTTTCGATTATTGCTTTTCATGTTGCTATTACTATAGTAAACAATACTGATTGGGATCTTTTCTACTAAAAAAGGCTGTCTAGGAATTCAATATATTCCTAAAATGATGGTTAGTTACTAGTTATAGCCACTGATGTCAATCATTTGTCATTTTAGCAATTACCAAAACAAACTGTTTCTTGAATACCGTTTCCATAATCTCTTTTACTTTAACGTCCACTTCAATAAAATTTTGATGACATATTGCCTTTACTCCGCAACAGTAGAATTAAATACGTTACGTAGTATTTTAATTTAATAAAACATATTGTTTTGAATTTACCACTTTTTAACGTCACTGCCAAAAAAGCACGTCTGATTACTTGATAAGAGAAAATTCTTATGTTTGTAATCTCAATTAAAACAGCTGACATAGCAATTTCGACAATCAGTGACTATTTACGAGCAAGTTTTAGACACTGCTCTTAGTTGACTTAGAAAGAAGTCACTTGTGTCTAACGTCACTTAAAACAGCTGATATAGCGATTTCGACAATCAGTGACTATTAACGAGCAAATGTTAGACATTGCTATTAATTGACTTCCAATAGACAAGTCTGATTACTTAGAAAGAAGTCACTTGTTTCTTACCTCCCTGATACAGCAATTTCGACAATCAGTGACTATTTACGAGCAACTGTTGCTGTTAAATAATGAAGTAGAATTAATCCCATTATGGTTATATAAATAATATATTGCTTTTTTCAATTACCTAAAGTGTTAATCATATTGACAGCAAAATCACAATTGGTAATAACCGATTCTATTTTTTTTTTAATTTAGATATTTTAATTGCTATACGAAAATACCAATTCTTCGGTAGTAAAAATGATTACTACTTTTGAACGATTTTAACTACTATCTGTAGTAAACGCGGTTTATTGCTAGATAATTGCAGTAATAATGCATAGTGATTGCTGATACACAGGCATATTTTACGAATAATAAAACAGTTATAAACTTGCGTAATTAATATCAGTAGCACGATATCATCAACCCTTTCGAAAACACCGCGATTTTACAAAATTATTCCACACATTTTCGTTGATTTTTCGTAAGAACCTAATATTGACAACTTTCATGGTAATCGTGATTTAAAAATCAACATCGAGTCTGTTCTTTTATAACGCGTTTTTGTTTATACGCGAAAAACGTTAACTTAAAATTGTATTTGTTTTGCTCCTAACCCTATTTTTCTTATTGTAAGCCTTGTTGTTTTTATTGCGCGAGTTTTTATAACGCGAAAGAATATATCGCGCTAAATATATATATATATATATATATATATATATATATTTTTTTTTTTTTTTTTTTTGTGTGTCACGAATACTGTGTTTGCGACGAAAGTTGTCAACGAATAGAATCGTAAATATCTGTTAGAAGTACGATTTTTCAGTTGTAAAATCTTGGATACGTTAACGCCTTGTACGTAAAATATACGTACTAAAACGATCTTAGTTCCCTACCCGTCAGATATTGCCAGCGAATGTTATA
Source organism: Venustoraphidia nigricollis (assembly GCA_034508555.1). NCBI lineage: Eukaryota > Metazoa > Arthropoda > Insecta > Raphidioptera > Raphidiidae > Venustoraphidia > Venustoraphidia nigricollis. The sequence goes on from JAVRKA010000030.1 coordinate 3,062,345, forward strand.
CCTATATTTATTATATAAGTATATATAAACTATATATAAATATGTATATATAAATAAATTATGTAACTAAGTCTAAGTTTCCAGAGTATATTTATTATTATTATTATTATAATACGCAGTTTTACTGGGTTATATTTTTACATACGTTCCTGCTAACCAGTAATTCTCAAATTTTAACGTTGTTACATTACTGTCTTTGACGTTAGCAAATTTTAAATTTTCACCAGATACGTCGTTTTATGTCAAAAACATTTTTTGCATTCTTTTTTATATGTGTTTTAATCGAGATTTGGAAATATGTCGATACCGTACTACTAGCGCTGTCAGTGAGAAATTTTAGTAGTTCACGAAAAAGCCTTATTGTAAAATTATTTTTGATTCAGTCGTATGAGAAATAGTGACGTAAAAGAATAAATTACTGCTTAAATTACGCTATTTATTATTATTATACAAGATTGCGTAGAAAGTTTTCAGCACGATTGTAACTAGCGGTCAAGATTTTAATTTTATAACCAATACCTATCTACATAAATATAAATACATAATTTAATTAATTCTCCCGATTCTAACGTTAAAAACTGCGCTATTATTTTGGTTTTTGCTGTTAGAAACAGAAACCGGAAGTCGTCATTTTTTTATAGACAGCGGGTTAATTAGCCGGTCAAAATGGTTACTATCATAGATAGCTGGTAATTTTACATTATCTGTTTATTAATACCTTTCGGAACTAAACGTGGTAATCGTAAACAAGATCTATTGATACCTAGAGAAGTTACTAATTATTTCAGCTTTCGAATTTCAAATATGTTTAATTTTTTATTTATTTATGGTAGATTATAGACGCTCGACAACTTAGGTTATTAGCGTCTTAGTTACATCAAACAACAAAAGTATCACCTGAAACTAAACGACATCACAAAACATCCATGAGCAGAGGCAGAAACATCAAATTGTTAGTAATGCAGCCTTATTAAAAGTTGAGAGCTACTGGTTTCATATAACGATGTGTGCATTTTTGGCTTTTCCTTGTAGATATAATGTTTTTATGTAACTTTTCCTGCTTCTTTTCTCCTCTTTCTTATGACAAAAAAAACTTTTTGTTGTTGGCATTAGCTTGTTGAAAAAATTCACTTTTCGTCTTTGTTGTATTTTTTCTCTTTCTTTTTTTGTCCCCGTATTGTAGAAGGAGACATGTGGCTCTGTAAGTAGTCTACATAACTCTAAACTTACATAAGTTATATGTTTCCTGCTAACTTCATCCGTTTGTGATTACTTATTGTGACTTGTAAGTTAAAATTAACGTAAATAATAGTTAAAATCTAATGGGGCCGCCTACCAAATCAAAAATTTAAGTTTCTGTTAAATGACATTGAAGTACACAACCACAATTTTATGTGAGATTAAAATTGCATGTTAATTTTTGATAGGCATGGAAATGATTGCTACTTTTATTTCATTTTCATTTGATGAAATTATTTAACTTTTTCACAGTGATTTCACCTGTGATATTTCTCAGGCAGTAATTTTTCGCTCAAAATAATCTAGTTGCACTGAGAACGACAGCGTGGAGAATTATCAAATTCAACTTTTGAAGCGGCATAATTTTATTAATGAAGAGTAAAGTTCCAAATTTTGCTAACTATAAAGGAGTATTTTAACGTTGATAGGTTGTCTAAAAGTAGTGAAAAAAAAGGAACCCTTTTGTGAAAAAAGTATCGACAAAAGTATTGAAGAAATGCCACAAGCTATTAAAATTAATCTCAACGGAAAAGTTTCATTTAAAAAATACATATTTTAAGAAAAGAACTTTTTCAATGTTATCAAAAAAATTTCTTAAAGAAAGAACACATTGAAAGAAAAAATAAGCAATGGACATTATTATGTAGATTTCTTTGCATATTTGATTTACCTGTTGCTTTGATGAATATTCATTAGATTATTATTTAAATTTCTTTTTACATAATTTGCTAAAGCTACACCTCAAATGTTTAACGAGACCTAAGAGTGAGTTTGTTTGAATTACTTCTATAATTTATCACGACGATAAAGCGTTTCCGGTTTTTAAAAACCGATCTTATCTTCAGCAATTTATAATGTCCTTTTTATTTGCGCCGACGATTTATTACTCGAAGATAGTCGTTAAATAAAAATTATAACTTAGCTTGCGAAAACAAATTTTAATTTCATTTTTGATAATGAAAGCAATAATTTTCAAACGCTGCGACTATTTTGTTGTTCTGCCAAGATTTATAAAACTGCAGAACTTTTGAACTGAAATTCCTTTAGCCGCGTTTTGAATTCTCATGTCAAAGAGCTGTCAAAGACCAAATCAGTTTCACTTCAATCTCGCGTAAAATTTACACGCATTATTTTATTTAAAAAAAAATCCAGCCAATTAGGCGACAGGATCATTCCAACTTCATAAATATTAACACTTGAAATATAATAAAGTAAAATTTCAGTTAAAGCGTGCGACGACGCGGGTAACTAGACTAGTATTAAATATTACGAAATTTGCTATTCATTTTTATGGTCATATAATAGGGTTTAACATGCTACCTAACGTCGGCCATTGGTTGATGTTTTATGGTGACGTTATAGTACCGCTATTAGCTGAAATGCTAGAATGCTCCTTACGTCATAATAGATATTTCAAATTACCATGTTATTTTAATCTCTCAAAAGATTGTGATTTTCTTCCGCCTAATCCTAATTATGTATGTAAAACTGATTTTGAGCTAGTGACGGGTTTACGTTAAGGTAAATCCATCGCTAGCTCTCACCGTAACAACAGAAAGGAACTAGTGATGAGTTTACTGGTAAATCCGTCGCGACCTATGGCAGTATCTGAACCAAGTAAGAATGAGTAAGAACTAGCGATGAATTTACTCTAAGGTAAATCCGTCGCTAGCTCTCATTTATCTGAGCCAAGTAAGAATGGTTGGGTTTTACATAAAAAACATGAATTTTAATTTAGTGGGACGGCCATTTTCATTATTTGTAGTAATCGACATTTTAAAAGAAAATCGTTCAAGTGTTACTAACATAAATGTTATATTTGCGCAACATTCAAACTGCATACATAATATTGACTGATACTTAAAAAAAGAAAAATGTATTCACTGATACGATGAATAAAAATATATCTTCAAGTCGGCTATTGCCAACACAATAATAAGTAAACTTTTTTATCATATGAAAGAGTCTTGACATAACTTTTCTTAAGAGAGTTTGGAGTTCAACAAGAGTTTGAATTACAGATTTGATTCGTTGTAAGGATAAGGGAGTTGAATAGAAAAGTTTCCCCCCTCACGTACAATACACTACCGGTGAGAAGTATTAACAATCATTAATTTAAACTTAAGGACGTTTCTTTTTTTGTTCTCTATTCCGCAAAGCGGTAAAGTAATTCACTCCTTCAGATGCTGACGTATTAAATAGGGTCAGTGGTTTTGAAAATATGCGCAATTTCGTGCATATTTTGTCGATTTAGTATCGTGTAAGGTTTTTATTGAAAAGAGATCAAACGCGTTCAGTTTCAACCATTTTGTTTCTTGTTCATAATTTAATCGGAAGAGTTTTTTTAAGTTTAAAAAAAAATAAGTAGGTATACAAATGTCTTGAAAATTTAACAATTTGTGCTGAGATCCATTGAACCACAATGCATTGTTCAAGCCTTAAATTTATGTAATTTTTTTTTTAATAAATGAATGAAATACTTAGAAAACAAAAACATTATTATGTTAAAAAGGATTTTTCTGTAGTTAAAATGATACGTAAAATACTTGTGACCAGTAGTGTGTGTATTTATTTCGTTGTCGATATTTTTACATATTATGTAAGTAGTTTTCGTTGATTTTATTTCGTTAAAATGTTATTATTGCTGGTAAGCATTATAATAATATTATATACAAAGGCACAATGCCATTATTGCTCTTGAAAAATGGTTTTGCATGCATCGTAAGAAATTTTTAGAGTGGCACTTTTCAATTTCGAAACATTTTTATATCACAAAAAATATAAACCGAAAAATCAAATTATTTCTAATATTTTAGGCGTTGTTAATACAGAATAGTATTAATTTTACAAACTTCAAAAACACGTGTTTAGAACGTCATTTTGACAGCATTTTCGTATATAAATTAAAGTGACTATAACAGAGTCTGGCCAATGCATCCGATCACCGCCATATTGAGCCGCGATTGCATATGTAGTGCACCGGGTATAAAGAAAAATAGTATACACCACACGGGCAGAAGATTGAAAGTCTTGAACTGCGCGACATGATCGCGCAGTGCAGAAATTTCATTTTTCTGCCATTGTGTTGTAATATACTATTAATACATTACTGTCATTTTAACCTTCATAAAATCATTTGACATATTTATAAATACTGAAGAATTAAATAATTGCTAAAATGCATGCACCATTTTTTTTCTAAAGAAGTATTTATTATTGATGACAAAAAATAAAAATTATTTGAAAAAATAATGAGGCAATTATGTGATTTAGAAATACAGTACATCGTCAACTGTCTTAATTGATAAATTGTAGATTATAGACGCTCGCTAGCTCAGACCATTAACGTCTGCGAATTGCCTTAATTAATTGACAATTAACTCCTAATATTTAATTTTGAATATTATTGCTTTTGTAATTGGCATTTAAACTGTATTATTGCTAAGGAGATGACAAATACTTATTTCGTTGTTAATTGAAGGGTTTATATCACAAAAATCAACTACCCCGATTTTTATCAAAATTTCACTAATTTTGAAATAGGCACGTCTTGTTGAACTTCCAAGTCCCTTTGGTAAAGTAAAGTGAAAAAAATGTGTAAGTTTATATAAAAGCATTTCGTTGGTTATTGCTACAAACTGATTATTTTTTATTAATTAGTATATTTTTGTAATGCATTCTAATAACTAATATTGACTAGATTCGCACTCGAAATAAGAGAATCTAAAATTATAAAAAAATTGTTTGCGTCACAAAATATAAAGACTGTCAAATTCAATTTATGATGGAAATAAAACAGGAAAAAACGATCAAGTATAAGTCGAACTGGAGAGTGTTCCGTATCATTCAGTTTTTGGTTTAGGTTTTCCTGTAAACTATGGGTGAGATCCAATATTCCACATTTTTTTCAAAATTTTAGGCTCAGTAGTTTCAGAAATGTGGGGAATGCGCGATTTCCACATATTTTCTTTAATATCTTTTGAACTACGCATTTCGAAATTATAAAACAAATATATTTGTATTTCTCATAAGGAGCCCTTTCATTTGATACGTCACATGATGCACTTGATTTTTTTTCAAATTTCCCCCCAAAATCGGAATTCGATTATTTACGCTATTGTATATATACGTTAATGTATCAACGAGCCCTTGTCTTTAATTTTAGGATCTTAGGAATCCCCTCAGTTTTCCCCCGAGTTTACTGAAAATTAAAATTACGACTTTCTCGAAAATGATTTCTACGATTTTTTTACTTCTCTGTTCCATTTCTGATTCGGTTTATTTAAATTAATTTATGACACAAGAAATATTAGCATTGTTTCAGTTCTAAAAAAAAAAAAAACAATTATTGTTTTTGACAGTGGTTTATTGCGACGCAAACTATTGGTTAGAACAGAATAAATATTACTGATTTTATTTTTCAATAATAACAGCGAGGGTCATTTATTTACGAATTGCGCGGAGGGACTTAAAGACCACGCACTTTTTTTATTCTAAGTAAATGAAAACGACTTATCCTTAACTAATATATCAATTTTTACAAAACCAACTTTTTCACCGTCACAATGTGTATGATACAAAAATTTTATATTCACTTTTTTCGCATGTGCATTTTCTATTGACTAGGCCAAATACTACTTTTTCGTTTTTTATTTATATTGCACTAACCCCAAACGCGACGTTCAGATATTTTTCAGAGAAAAAAAAAGTAGGTGCGTATACTTATATACACGCGTTTGAAGTCATACTTCTTTCGCGTGATTAAAAACTAATTTTCAATATACATGCAAAGAATGAAATGAAATCTTCAAAAAGTTTAAGAATAATACGTACAACAAATTAACCTTAAACACCACTTTCAAAATTTTATTTTGGTTTTTATTTTTTTCCACCGGCTGACATTTAAAAAGATTAGTTGTAATCAAAGGTTACAGTCGTTTAGTATATTATTATATAGTTTCTAGATAGCAGAAAGTGCATTGATTTCATCCCTCTATCATTTAATTTTGGGTCTCTTATCGCCAACTTCATACTGTTGAATTTTCGTTTGCTGTGCGCCCGCAACTTCTGTTGTCTCTCAACGCGCCAAAAGAAGTATAACATCAAAAATATGGGATAAATTATTTTCTATCAAAAAAGGGTAAAAAAAAATAAAAAAAAAACAGTTCATAAATGTCTTTAATTTCTCTTTTTTATTACAAAAAAAAAAATGTCGTGTTCCTTATGACTAGTTCTATTTTCAAAAAATATCTGAAAGGCGGTAACAATTAAAACCTAAACAGAATATTTCTCCAAACTGGACAATATACAAATTTTATTAATATTTATAATATATTACTTTTTATCTACTCTCAGAATATCTTATATTTTATTATAATGCAAAAATATCATCATGGAAACTATTTATTTATCAATTTATATTATATTTTATGAATTATTGGAATGCTAAAGTTAGTAATGGAATGGTTATCGCAATATCAAACTTGAAAATAAATAAATAAATAATAATAACGACCACTAGAACAAGGGTACTAATTTCTAAAAATTTGATTTACAAAAATTTCACGAACCGAAGTTAAGAAATAAAAAAAACGTGTCGTCACACACGCCAGGAGTGAACACTTCTTACTCGATTAATAATTCTAAATACATCGTAAAAAACAAAATTATTATATATGGCCCAAAGGGGATCGAATCCGCGACGGTCTAACAAAGCGGTCAGTTGACCGACAGGCGACAGTGTCATGCAACGGTAAACTGTATAACGCGTTAGATATATCATTAAAATCGTAAGGTACCACAGTATACATATAACGCTTTGCGCAAAACGGACGAAGTTCCATAAAAAGTATTCACTTCAATAAAAATTAAAACTAATTTATTTGACACGTCAAAATGTTTTAATAAAATTAAACTTGCAATATACAAAAGCGCTTATGTAAGCTTTTATATAAAATTACTGATAGCTTATTGACTTTCAGATACAGACTAGATTGTCGGGGTTTTTTAATACTTCGGTAAATGAAAATTTTGCTCTGAATAAAAGATGAGCTCGGAGTCCGTATTTTTTTACCTTATTCAAAAATATAAAAATTTTTGAAAAATGTTATATTTTCATAAATAATATAAATTTTAACGTTCCAACTCTGTGGGGAATAGATACTTTAGGTCAAAATTGACTTTTCAAAATTTTACCAAAAAAAAATCGTTTTTTATTTGCGTAAATTATTTTTCATATACATATTTTCTAACATATTTTACATATTTCTCCGAGAAATCTTGACAGGCTTATTTCAAATAAATAATAATTGTTACTTTCACGAGTTCTTGGAAGTTAAATGTGTAATAAACTAGCCCTAGAAACAGCGTTCTTACTATTGCAAAGTTATTCCATTAATTGAAATAAAAAATTCAGCTCTGTAGGAAAACTTTCGAAAGATTTGTCATAAAAAATAACACAAAAACTACATATCCTTATTAATATACAAAAATATCATTTTGAATAAAAATTTAGCGATTTTCAAGGAAAGAAATAATTTAGTAAATTGCTCATCTCTCAAAAAAAGCACACTTTTAAGTATAATATTTTTTTGAAAAAAAAAATGTTATATTAATTATTTTTTCAATATAAAAGACGAAAAATTTCTTATGCCACAATATTCCCTATTAACAAAAAATAGATGAATGGGCGGACCCTAGTTGATTATTATTTCAAGAACATGTTAGTAACAATTTAGTTAAAAGCTATTTTACAGTACCATAGTAAAAAATTTTCAATTTTTATATTTCTAAATCGATATTAAAATACGGATTCGAGGACGATAAGAGTCAATATAGTCGGTTAAAGGTAGTAACGCGATCTATAATTATAATAATTAATAATGATGAATGAATACTACTTAGAATACTAATAATACTAACAGTCTAAAGTGCACGAGAGCAAGGTCGATGCCGTGCTTAACGAGCAGGTATTCTAATGGACCGTTTCACCAACGAGAATTACCACGATCTCTAAAGATTAACACACACTCGTTCCATAACTTTATCGGTGTAATTGTTGAAGGAAAAAAAATATATAGAGCGGTGAGATCTCGTTGAAAAAATAATTTATCAGTTATTTCCTAAAAACCCAATAAAAATGTTATCAAAACACCTCAATTGTTTATTACACAATCCTATTTACTCCATATTAAGAGAAATGTTGGGGAAAGTTTGGATAAAAATCCGTGGCAAAAGATTAGCTTCTCAACGGATTTTTATCCAAACTTTCTCAAACAGTCATCAAAGATTACAATCGCTCTAATTAATCATTTAATTAAAGTCAACCTCGTATTAAGAGAAACCTTGGGAAATTAAAGGAGAATTGATTCAACGGCGGGGAAATATAAGAAAAATCTCAACAACGTAAAATCTTCATAATATTACCATGTGACTTCATATATTTTCCATTTTTCAATTCGATCAAGTGAATTTTCTTCGAGTCTAGCTAACTAGAGTGACTATAGTAAGAGTGTGGCCAATGCATCCGATCGCCGCCATATTGAGCCGCGAGTGGTGGACACTGCGTATGACACAAGCAGCCGACAGCTGTACACTGCGTATAAAATGACTCAATCCGTGTTCCAGGCAGGTCACGTGACCCGTTGGTTCCACTCCATTATTGTCACTCTAAAGCTAAAGATTTATAAGTAGGTGTGTTAATCTAGTGGTCGTGTCGAACTCTGCATGGTGATAACGACACTAAATGGACGTTGGGACTGAACACTAGAACTGAGGGCTCTTATATTAAACGTGTTTGCTATTAATGAAGTAAGAGAGAGACAGTACGATTTCGCGGTTTCATAATGAAGGCAGTCTAAAAAGTACGAACTATGACGATCGGTCAGTTTCTTCCTTTTTTTAAATAATTATGACTAGTTAATGACTCCAAAATAACGTGCAACGAGACTTCAGATTGAAGTGAAAAAACGTGTTGTTAGTTTTGAGGTTAATAAACGAAATATCTACGTTCTGTTGTTTTGAAAAATGGACGTTACTATTTCGCAGACTGTGTGAAGCGCGAAATATATTATTTGATTTTATAGACGGGTTTCCAACCACCGACCTATAGGCAACTACTTTTATATTTGTAATTGACAGAGTTACATAACCTTACTAATAAAAATTATGATAGCTTCAAACCTTTAATTTCTAATTTTACTGATAATATCTTTTCTATTGATGCAAAACAGAAACTGGACAATATTAATTTGTAAGTGAGTTAGTCATCAAGCAACAGATGTATAACTCAGAAACTAAGGTTCGGCGTTAGCCATGGGCGTCGGTGACGTAAGCAATCGACTCAACCAATCAGAGACGGAACCATGTTAATAGCCTCTTCCGCCCAACCTTCTAGTATTCTCGTAAGCTTGTGTATAACTCACCTGGAAATGCATGTTTTCTATAATTATTATAAATAGAAATATAAAAGTAGTCAACCCAGGCATCTAATCGAAAACCGGAAGAAATAATTTCTAAATGTCGAAGAAGTTTCGTTGTGGAAATTTCGTTGTTCTGACAGTCTCCTGAAGTATCCGTAAACACGTCGTTTTATAATAAATAATGACTAGAGGCAAATCAATTATTCATGGACTAGAAAACTAATAACGGGCTGACTAGAGTCTTACTTGCTCTTTTGTTTATTATATAATTATTATAACCTCAATCGAATAAAACTGTTATAATAATTTCTATATTTATAATTATTATATTATTACTTTAAATTTTTCGTTAAAATTTTCGTTGTTTATGAAACGTTGCATTTTTTGTGCTAATTAATAATTTTAGCACATATTAATTCTATTATAATAGGTATGTATAACCTTATACGCGTGCGGCCGTTCTAAATGGAAATATCTAAAAAATACATATTTTTCATTTTTTATTTAACACTGGGATTTCGTTGCCTTGTATTCATATTTTTTATAAATACTGCCTAAAAGTTACTTTTATATACAGCGTACTAAAATTAACAAAAACTAGTGCAAGTAATTAATATTCCTTTGTTTTTTTCTCACGTCGTTCTTGAAATGTTTAACGTACAATATAAATAATAACATTTTTTTTTTGTTTTTTTACACTACTTACAATCTAAAAACTCTGGTGTTCAGAGAAACTAGCTTAGTGGACGTGTTGCGATTCATTTGTTCTATTCAACTATTAATAAATAAATTAAATAAATAAAACAACACCCTCCTAAATTAAAATTAGGCGGGAAACATGTACATAATTATTCATATGTACTATCAACTCAAGTAAACTCTATGTACAAATAACTGGGGGGGGGGGATTAATATCCTCTATTCAGAATTATAATAAGGAATATTTTAACATCCTGCTAATCTTCAAAACGTGATTTGAGTACGTTTATCAGATTAAATCCTTAAAACCTACATCAGGAAGTACGCATCAATTTTAAATCGCGAATCGATTTTAAATTACGCGCGTGCTCATCCATAATTTGTTACCGTCGGAGGTGGCGCCGCTATTAACAACTGATGAACAACGGGTTGTTGTTGTTGTACAATAATCGTCTGTTGTTGATTATTTTCTGTTATAACTGCCGCGCATTCGTCCTTGAAACAGGCCGACTCGAGATGTTTGTTGAGATACGATTTTAAAGCAAACGATTTATGACATCGGGCGCATTCGTAATTTTTATCGGCCGAATGCGTTTGCATGTGCGCGCGCAGATTCGACCGATCGGCGAACGCTTTGCCGCAATGCGCACAACCATACGGTTTCTCGCCCGTATGACTGCGCAGATGACCTTGCAACAACCACGGCCTTGAAAACAGTTTGCCGCACACGCCGCAGCTGTGCGACAATTTATGTGTCAGCACGTGCATGGCCAATGCCGGCATACTTACGTAAGCTTTGCCGCAAGTCATACACTTTTTCGCCGACTGCGAATCGAGACTGCGATGCGTTTGTTTATGTCTCGATAAATTCGACGACGTGGCGTACTGTTTGCCGCATTCGGTGCACGTGTATTTCGGTTTGTTTTCGTTAATGTTCGGTTTCGGTTTTAAATCGGCCGTTTTTCGTTTCGACCTACCGTCGCTCACAAAGAACGCCTCATAAGTGTACGCTATAGTTTTACCAGTCCTGTATTCAACCGCCGGCGGGGGCGGCGATTGCGATTCAGCCGCAGGCACGATACACGAACCGGGCGATTGTGGTTGTTGCGGTCGATCCGGAGGAGTTTGGATCTGGATTTCGATTACTCGCGGTTCGAGCAACTGTTGTTGCGGCATGCAATATGCTGCCGTCGAGGCACTCAGGTCAAGGATCGCGTGGGCCGCGTGAAGATCCTCTTCGGCTGGCACACGATGCTGTTGTTGTTGTTCGAGCGTCGTTTGTTGTTGTTGTTGTTGTTGCGGTTGCTGCGGTGGCGGCGAAAACGACCGAACAATAACGCGCGACTGCCGATCGTCCAACGAATACGGCCGATAGATGTCCTTCTTTTTTGGCGGTAACGAAAGAGCGGCACCTGTGCTCGTAAAGCACATGGCCAACGACTTCCTGGCCGGGGGCGGCGGCGGGGGCGGGGTGTACTCCTGCCGCAGCTCCCGTGTCTCAGCTGCCGTGTGCAAAATTGCATAAGATGGTTGCTGGTGCGGCTGAGACGTGAGGGAAGATGTGGCCGATGTTTCATTGTTTCGAGAAGTGTAAGTGGAGAAATGATTGGAGGATAGTTCTTGAACATAACCTGGAAAAAAAGAAAATAACAATCAATAATCTGCTTGGATACGCGAATTAACTATTTGTATCATCAAAAAATAAGAGCACTGAATAAGTGTCGGTCTAACTGTTAACTTCCTTAATCTTTGATTCGAATGAAAAAATATTCGAAAAAATCCGAGTCGTTTACTGCTCCAAATAAAAGGAAGAAAATTGTAGATTTTTTGTATGATTATAATTTTCTACTCGTAGTTATTAAATTCCATAATTGAATATCCACTATTCGAACATCGTTATCAAAAGCTACCGCAGATTATAGATGCTCAACAATTAAAATCGTGTAACCTTTACGCGCGATTAAAGTAAAACTTCTTTGGCGTAGTAAAAATAAATTATAAATTAAATTCCATTCTAATGTAACATTTTGCGCGTGACAAAATGAATGACAATTGGCACAATTTATGTCGGTAAGCTAGAAAATTTACAACTGTGGGGCCATCTATTGACTGAAAGCTTCAACAGTTACCTTAAAAAATTTACCAATATTTCGATACTCCTTTGCATAAACTAAACGTTTCGTGAGAAAAAGTTATTTCCCTTAGGTAAAGTGCCTAAAGTAGTTTTACTTCAAAAAATTAATGTCTTTCTATGAGACATTAGTTTAAATTTACAAAAAATGTTGCATATGAATTTTTAAATTTTGATTAGAAACTTTCATAAAATGCTCATTATAATCCATTATTTAAAATCTACGTAAGTACGCGAAATTGTATGGGTATAAAAATTAAGGATAGATCGTTTAATTAAAAAAAAAAAACTTTATACGTTTTCCCAACTTCTTTATGTTATTATTACTTTAATATCTTTTAATCAACTGCATGTATACTTAATCTGAAAGTCATCTTCAAGTTTTATACGATTATTATTATTATTATTACGACACTACTTCACAAAATAATATGTGTAGTCGCAAGGCAAATTGGTCTATATCGAGTTTTTGGTGACTAACAATACAAGTTTTTTCGACATAACCTTCAATTAAAGAGGCCTACTTTGTGTAAAACTTATGCTAATCTCGTTTTATTTTAAACCGTTTATTTAGATTAAATAAACTGTAAAAATTTGGCTAAAGTCGTATAGGAAGAATCTATATATATTAATGACGATGTATGTATTTATGTTATCTATGGACTTCAAAACAGCTGGACCGATTTTGATTAAATTTTCAGGCACCCGGCAGGTGTTCTGGGATCAGATCGCACCAGATGTTTTTTTTTTATTTATCTTCGATTTTTAAACATTCACAATTAAAAGCAATTGAGTTCGCACAAATTCAATACACGTTGAGAATTTTATGATAGTGATTCTCATCTTTTATATCGTATATATTACATTTACACCCGAGCGAGGCCGGACTGTGCCGCTAGTAATAAATATTTCTAGCTTAATTTGAAACATTTAAAATTTAAAAATTAGAAATTTCCGAAACGTAAATGCATGCAACTACTCGTAAGATATACGGGTGAAAAAGAGGTCATATTGAACAGCTGGTAAACAGTCACCTTAAGTTATTTTGCGTTGAAACCACAGATAGGTAACAAGTCATATCCGGCGCTAAAACCCGTTTAGTCTGACGTCATTCTTTTTAAAAACAACTGACGAAAGAGAGGGCGGATAATGTTATCGGACGTGTTCCTTCAGGGACACTTAAAACCTCCGCTTCATTATACGCTTTATGCACTTAATACATAGCAAAGCATAAACCAACGTTTGACGAAAATCTCCCCTCCTTAGCCGTTCCGATCTGAGATTTGCTTAACAAAAGAATGTCAAATCTACAATAATTTACTTTAAAGAAAATCTAACAAACTGAACGCGAAAAAATATTTTTATCACTACCTTTGAGACTCTTCAATAGATGCTACTGTTAAAGATTTTTTTGCAAAGCCCCAGTTTTCTTCGGAATAATGATCAATTATCAATTTAGAAGGATAATTTAAACTTGTTTGCTAAAGGCCCCAATTCTATGCCTATAAAACTTATAGTGATGAGGAAAATTGGTCGTGCAGTATTGGTCCTGGTTTTGCAAAAAAGCAAGATCAATATCAAGACCAAGACTAACTTTACACTAGCAACACCTAGGTCCTAGACTAAGACCGAATAAACAAGACCAAGACCAAAACTAAGACCGAGTATGCAAGACCAAGGTCAAATATGCAAAACTAATAAAAATTAATGCGGATCACAATAGATTTTTTATATTTTCATAATTGCAATAAAATAAAGTGGTTTATGACTTTATTATTAATTGTGAGTTATTTATAATTTATACCTTTAATACAGTCTTTATAATGATTAAAAAATTTCAATCGTAATAGCATTTATGTTAAAGGACTCAATAAATAAACTGAATTATAGCCAAAAATTAACGCTTTTTCGGAACCACTCCTACATACCGCGTTTAAAGAAGTTTCAATTCAAATTCTTTTCTCCATATTCGTACCACTTCTTTCGTCACGCTTTTTTCAAATTCAATCGAATCAATCACTGCGCCTAAAAAGATTCGCTTTAAAAATTGACATTTTTAATTTAGCTGTAGACTTGTAAATTAAAAACAAATATTTTCGAAAAATATTTTTTTTAGTGTTCCATACATCTCAAGAAAAACGAAATCCTTATAGAATCACTCTTGTGTCTATCTGTCTGTCACAGCTATTTTCTCCGCATCTACTGGACAAAAAAAGTTGAAATTTTTAATTAATCGTAAGATTCGTACTTTTGTCGTTATAAACGGTTTTTACTGTAGGTACTAGGTTAAAATGTTAAACAATGTCAGTTATTTCATAACGAAATTTTCCGAAATATCTTACGTCGCGACATTTTCTTTTTCTGAACCATACAGGATAAAGTTTATATATTATGAAGTTTTTATTTATTGTCGGAGTGAAAGTTTTGCAAAAAGCATAATATGAAAGTACCTAAGTTTCAACATTTATTTTTTTCTTAATACATAACTTGGTATGTAATGAGATTTCTTGAATAGCTGTGCTCTCGTAATCGTTATATTCTATGAAATATATGTTTTGTTTTAAAACATTTTTATACTTGCTTGTTGAGGCATTAAATGAAATGACTTAATTATGTAGATTTTATAGCGTTTCAGTTTTTTGTTCTTGTACTTAGCGTTATGTTATATTCAAAAATGTTACAGCACTAAGGAATTTTCGTTTTATATCAACATTTTATAGCATCTTGAAGTATTATCAAAAACTGTTAACGCGCTTCACAAATATTCTTTTTAATTTTCTGTAAGTAGTCGTTTCTTTCAGATTTCTGTAAATCAAAACCGGATAATGTAATTTCGTACAGGGTGCACTGAGGTCGTCCTGTTTTTTTTGTACGTTTTGTAAACGAATGTTTGACCTATAGTAATTGTGTAATGGTTTATATTATATAAGCTGCGTATATTGATATTGTAAAGATTGTAAGCGGATGCGGTGGCATTCTGTGTCGAAATGGAATTGAGTTCACATTGATTGTATGGCTGAATTGAATATACTTCATTTATTAACTGAATACGTGTTTATTTATTGGTTTCATTATTTTATATCCTACACTTTTAAGAGTCAGGCTCAATACAGAATGTATGTACATGTTATATTCTCGCCGAATTCTTATTTTGTGAGAAATTAAAGTCGTCTATAATAATAGTGCTCTAAAAGTAAAATAATCTGTCTCAATTCAATAATAAAGCTTTGCGTCGAAACAGCACCATTTTTAATTTATTTATAAGTATCAATCAGGTCCGGTTTCACCCGGATTTGTAGATTGGCTATTAAAGCCTGCAGAGAACTTTCTTATAGAAAAGTAGCCCTTGTTGCCCGGTTTTTTAAATTTATTATTAATAATGAAAGTTAAATCATTTACTAATCGATAATTATAAACAAAAAAAAAATTAGACTGGCAATTGTCACAAATAAAAATTTCGCATTCATTCAATAAGTTTGCATAGGATGCCCGTTCGCGCGTGTATGTCCGCACGACCGCGTCTGCATTACACATGTAGCTCAGCTTTTCCCCCTTATTACCTTACCCCCTTCGACCAATAACCTTGATCCTACTACGAGTAATCGGATAATACATAACGAATCTTAATGGCGGCTCAAGTAATAGAAAGTTGATATAGGTAAATGTAATTAATCTATTAATTAAAAATTTAAACATTAAAATAAAATGTAACCTATATAGCATTTCTGAAATCATGATAAACATTTCAACCAAAGTTTCATCAAAATTCGCCAAGTTAGGTAGGAAAACTTACACAATTAAATTGATGTTATCTAAAAATGTCACGACAAATAAGTATAAATAAATAAGTTAAATCCGTACGAAGAATTTTATTTAATGGTGCAGATTAATGTATTAAATTTCGTTTGTCTTGTGACGGAAGGTTTACATTTTTTTTTCAAATACAGTATTTTCCGAAATTCATGCAACGAAGCGTAGAAATTAATCACGTATAAATGCACGCTTAAATTGATATGTCAACGCCCTCTTTTAGTGTGTGACTGTCGAGTTGAGGTTATGTATCATCGGTTTGCACAAACCGTCTGTTGTTTTATCATGTGACATCAAGCTCATGAATTGAAAACAAAATTATACACAATCACTTTACTGAAACAGTATTTATAGTGGTATAAAAATTGCTATTTTCATTCAACTTTTATTTATAACCGCACGTTCTGTAATTTAAACAAGTGAAGAAAAAAAAAACAACGACCGAGCGTCGTGTTTGCAAACTATAAAAATAAAGTATAAAACTGAGTAGGTGCTGGGATGCAATTGAAAATAATTGACATTAGACACAACAGTTTGTTGTTGTGACGGAAGTAGAAATGACGTCATTGCGGCGAAAGTGTATCCGTCGTCGCCGCCGAGTTGTCACGGAACTAGACAGCCTCTTTAAAAACACCTCCCCCTTTGCCTCCTCGGCCGTCGCGGCACCGACGCTTTTCAACTTCTTTTATGTTTACAGCGTTTGTTAGAGAATATAATCAACGTCTCTGTGAAGTTTAGTCCCAAAACTAAAATGCAGAATACCATCCACATTGTTTATACCCGTACTTCCACCGTTTATAACGTCACTTCCACCAGGAGTCTAATGCTCGCTTGTACAACGCGCCATAAAATCTGATCTAGAATTATGGAGTCGTTGTGCTCAGGAGAATTTATAGGATTTGATATTAAGTGCTACCTTATCATATCAGTATACTAATATTAAACATTATTTAAATGAAAAAATATACCAACTTATTAAAACGAACTAAAAAAATTCTCCTAACCCATTTCAAAAGCGTGGGTTGTAACTGACCAACTTTCAGAAAGAAAGAGAGAGAGAGAGTTTGATGTATGTACGTACATACACACACACTTCTTTTCAAAAATAGTGTAAAAATACTGTAGTGACCTTGAAACATAAAAATATGTTCTATTTTGGGACCCATTACAATAGCTTCCCAATGTACTGGAAAGTTAAAAATACCAGGTTATGACCAGAATAATATAATTTATCGGTCAGAATCAAAATCAATTATTCGGCAAAAAATAGCACGCCTAAATGAGAAATATTAAAAAAATTAAATGGGTGTCATAAAACAAATTGTTCATTCTAATTTAATTATTTTTTACATGCTTTACGTTTACAGAGCGCAGAGCATGTCAAAAATAATTAAATAAACGATTGATTCGATTGAATACTATTAATAAAATACAATAGTAATTATACAGTGAATTGTTGAAACATAATTAAATTATTGATTTTCTGACCAATCTGTTGATTTAACAATTCAAGGTCTCAACATTAATTAAAGAGATGTCCTTAGATTCTAGACGAAGAACATCGCTTGCCATTATACAAATACAGAGGGGGGGAGGGAGAGGTTATTATTTATCAGGTATATCTGTGGTCACAATATAAAGGGTTTTATGTCACATTTATGATAACTTACAATTAATATTTGATTCTTTCAGCGGATTACAACAATAGGTAGTGTAGATGTCGTTTGTTTTTAAAAATATCATCTTGAGTGCCTATTTTCTGTGAAATAGTTTCCAATAAATAATTTGTGTGACTATTGTTGTATTATCTACTCTGCATTTAATAATGCATGGTTTACTAATACTTTTAATATCTAAACAATATTATTTGATCTTTTTACTAAAATAGTTAAGGGATTTGATCAAATCACTTACGTTCTTCAGGGAAACCACGCCACAGAGTTGTAAATTTACCATCTTTCGTGAATTAATCATCTACCATAGGGATTTGATCAAATCTCGGTTTTTTATCATTTCCCTGCGACATATGTATATGATGCGATGGAAAAAGACAATAATATCGGTCACGTCTTTTCGAGTCGTAAAAGTGTAAAAAATAATAAAGTCGCTTCTGCTTGAGGGTCACTGATTGTCTGTTCCGTCATAACTCTTAAGCTCCTGGTTCGATGTCAATGAAATTTGGTACACGTATACTTCATCAAAAGATAAAGGGACTGTATAATTGGATTCTTCGGCGTTAAGGTCGAACCGTCATACAAACAAAAATATTTTTTGCACTATATCTTATCAAATATCTAATTTTCATGCATGGATCTAGGCATGTAAAATGACTCAACGGTTATGCTTAAGCAAAATAAAAATAGATGCGAACATTTTAAGATAATTTAAAACTAATAGTCACATAGCCTTAGTAATAAGCCATTGTACAATGTGCCCAAGGATTTATATAAAAACCGCAAACAACATTTTGATTACTAGTCAAGATTCATTAGCTAGCAAATGCGAAATAGAACGGTATGGATGGCGTAGGAGAGAGCTTTCTTCAATTCCCCGCGGATGTCATTAAACCAAAGTCATAAATTCTGGGCTCAGCAGATAAGAGTGACATTTACGGAATCCGTATAGTGAAGTAAATGTAGATACGGCTTAAGGGGCACTATTACCTGAGTACGTGCATGTCACCCTATCTCTATTTGAAATAGAGAGAGAGAGACGCAAGAATCCCAAGGATTCCATCTACATATGTAATATATACAGTCGTTTCTCCTATAACATTTCTTAAGATTCTATCCAATCGGACGACAGGATCTTTCCAGCTTCGAAAATATTAACGTTTGACATCATACAAATTAGGGTCGTAGTGCCAAACCTATGCTAATACAGACAGTGTGGTTTTATTATGTTAACTTAAGTTTGTTTTTGAGCAAAATAACAACCCCTTATGCTGGTTTGCAGAAAGGATTGTCAAATTATATGATTTGACAATGATCTTAGATTGGGAACACACATTTTTCGCCATGAGAAAAGAATTGTAGAATTTTAATTCGATTCTGTTCGAAAAATAATAGATCGATTGAAATGATATTTTCTATGTATACGTGTATTTAATATAGTTTTCGGCATAATTTTTACTTCGAATCGACATTTTTCTAAGCATATTAAACAAAATTTGACTTGAAAAACGGACTTTTTCTGTCTAGATCAAGCATTTGTTTTTGTGTGAATACATTCTAATGTTATACATGACAGGGAGTTTGAATACGACATTAGACTGCTCTTGCATGTATGAAAACTGTAATTATATTATCAAAATCTAAGGTCATTGTCAAATCAAATAATTTGACAATCCTTTCTGCAACCTAGCATTAATGCATTCCTTGAAATAATATATTTTTTATTTGCAATATTATTATCAATACATCTTTCAGGCTATCTGCAAACTAGTGTTTTCATAAAATTTGTAATTCCGGTCTTATTGGGTCGATTTTATTAAACGATTTTATTAAGAGCACTTTTTAATTGCTCTAAAGGGTTAAATCTCATTTTTAAACGATTCTAAGATTTCTTCGACATTTTGGAACCCAAAAACATGTTACAACTCCTAAAAACCATCCTTAAGTTGGCTCGATTGGGCCCATTTTAAATAAGCTTCGTGCGATTATGGATTTCAACATGTGGGCCAAATGTCATCGAAATTCCTTAACTCATTTAAAAGTTATTGTCCGAACACCATACATATATTTTTAAAAAATTATGCCAGATTTCTTAGAATGATATGAAACATCGAGAAATTTGGGTCCAATTCCCAAGTCCGGCCATCCAACAGATGCCAATAGAATATGTGCCGTAAAAATTGAGACGGATTAAATAGGTGAAAGGAATCGATTTTAGACGACTTTTATAAATAGCACGAGCGTTGAAAACCGAACACGCTGTATAAGACTTGGATACCGCAAAGCTCAATCATGAGACCCCAGTTTATTTCCATAGTCCACATATACACGTACCTACATAATATCTAAGTGATATTAAAATTTATTTCGCTCATAAAAGCAGACATTAACATGTTCCCATGTCACTGTGTCATACATCAACAATAAAGTTCATGGAAGATTTGCTTTGCTGAAAATAGAATTAGAAACATAAAGCTTCTGACTGCATTTCGAAAATGACAAAATCTCATGTCAACAAAATCGCTTGAAGCAGTGTCGCAGTCATAAATTGAAATTGGGCATCAATTCTTGAAGTTATACTTTTTCTGGCGGGTTATGAAAATATATGAAGAGAGTGGATTTTACACTGTAACGTCAAAATTAACAGGATGAAGTTGCTCGCAGAAAAGGGTTAGTAATAGAATACAGAATAGAGGTAGCTAACCTCCCTCTAGTCCTTTTATTATTTTCTTTCAATAAACTAGCGGTTTACCCGCAACTTCGTCCACGTGGTATAGATTGTACCCGCAGTTCTTTTATATAAAATTCACCCCCACCAATTCGGGTAGATGAGCTCAAGAAACAATCCTTTATTTTTTAAGAATATTTTTTCCCAAGTCTCGCGTTTTTAGCTTAACCAATTATAGTACAACGTATCCTTTATGGACGTCCCCATTTAAGGCTTAAATCACTCCTGGCATATTCCTTTACCTATCTGTGAAGTTCCATCACAATTGGTTCAGTCGTTTCGAAGATTAGCCGGGACAAACAGAGAGTAACCGATAATTTTTATATTTTTAGTGTATTTGCCATATGGCAACATACACTATTGGCGTTGGTCGGATGGCGGGACCTAGGGGTCGGACCAAAATTTCTCGACGTTTCATAACCTCCTAAACACTTTGGCACCATTTTTAAAAATGTTTATATATATATATATATATATATATATATATACGTATATATATATATGTGTGCGGGCAATAACTTTCGAAAGAGTTAATTGATTTTAACGAAATTTGGCCCACGTGTTGAAATCCATCACCGCAAGAAGCCTATTTAAAATGGGCGTGATCGGGGCATTTTAAGGGTAGTTTTTAGGGGTTGAAAAATGTTTTTGGGCCCCAAAATATCGAAAAAATTCTCAGAATCGTTTCAAAATTGACATTTAACCCGTTAGTAGTAATTAAAAAGTGTCCCTAAAATTTTAATAAAATCAGCCAGACAGGACCGGACTTACAAATTTTTTGAAAACACTAATTTGCAGATAGTGAGTTATTTATTGAAGGGTGTCTTTAATTCGGTGTAGACGTTAGATTGATAATAATATTACAATTAAGAAAAAAAATGTTATTTTAAGGGGTGTATTAAGGGGTTAAATTTTTTATTTTGCCCAAAAACAAACTTAATTTCACATAATAAAAGTATAAAACCACACTCCCCTATACAAACAAATACACTATATTGTCGGCAAGGTTTTGGCACTGCGACCCGGGTTTTTTTTCAATTTTTAGACTGTAACCCATAAATATTTTCGGGATAAAAAGTAGTCAAATTTAATCTTTGAAAAGTCTTGTCAAAACCGGACGAAGATTATTCCGGACAAACAAACAAAAATTAAAAATTGCGAATTTAGGTTTTGGTAGTGTATGAATAACCATATGAACTTATAGGAAAATGGATTTGTTCCGAAATCACAGACATTACACTTCAATTTTATTTATATGTGTAGATTATCAAATTAAATTTTTTATCGATTTTTTATATTTATAAAATTCAAAAATATTTACGCTGCATCGGAACAAGAAAGAATGTTTATTTTAAGTCGTAAATGAAGAAAAGTATAAAAGAACAATTTTAAAAGTGCAGATAAACTTTTCCATTTGCTGATGGGTATAGCTAATATGTTTTTTCTTCTTTTAACTTTGCATAAAAGAAGCTTTCTTATCACAAACTTGCTGTTAAATAACTCTACTCTCTTCTACTGTCACTTAAATTAGAAAATATCTAAGAAAGAAAAAGAAACAATAGTGATACAATATTCTTGTAAACTTTGAATATTTCTATTGCAATCGAAATCAATAATAATGGAAAAATTCATTCAGCTCGAATTAGTTTCGAACAGTTCCTTAAAACTCCGTACAGTTTGTTGGAAGTAGCATTTTCAACTTAGTTTCTTGATAGGACTTTTTTGAATTTATGCGTCTTTTGAAGCGTGACAAAAAATGATGAGAGTATTCTCCTCCAAAAGTGTCTGCCTCATTTGTTTATTTATTTAAAATCAATTTAACTTCCGAATAGTACTTGTTGACTTTTGAATCAAACACTTTTTTTGGCATGCGCAGTACCTGGTGTACCCAGATAAGACAAGCAAACACTCATTTACCTATACATCTTACCTATATATACTATTGTATAAAATTTCAACCTGAATCAATAACCTCATGAAACGGGTGTTATTAGCTCTTAATAAAAACGATTTTGAGAGAACAGAACTAAACTACTGTGTTATTAAAGACACCTCAATTGGCGACGAGGATGCAGGGATAAATTTGCGAGTCACTGTATTTTCGACCTGTCAGTAGGTACTGTTTACTATCCGACGAGGGCAATGTTTACAATCGCTATACAACCGACGAATAGCTTGATAATACAGAACAAGCATTGCGTCAGACTATTACATAACACATTTATAACAAAACAACATGAAGTCTGCCGCGAACACTTGTGTGCTGATACTGACTGCTGACAAATCATAGCAACTGGAATGAGCACATTCACAGCACCCGACTGACTGACTTTTCCGTTTGTATGGACCGGCTATTGCAATTTTAAGCTGACGTTACACCTTGGACCACGAAGACGATAGACCGTGTTTGTGTGTGGGTGTGTGTGTATAGCCAGTAACTGATTTTAACGAAATTTGGTGCACATGTTGGAATCTGTCATCGTACAAAACCTATTTAAAATGGGCCCCATCGAACTATTTTAAGGGTGTTTTTTTAGGAGTTGAAAAATATTTTTGGCCAAAACATACCGAAAAAATTTTCAGTATTTTTTCAGAATTGTCTGTGTAGATTAGTCATTTATTTTTCATTTACCATATGCACATACACTATTGGCGCCGATCAGATAGTTTAACTTTCATAGCTATATGTGTATGTGTGTATGTGAGGGCAATAAGTTCCGAGAGATAACTGATTTTAACGAAATTCGGTTCAAAACCTATTTAAAATGGGTCCTAATTGGGTCATTTTAAGAGTGGTTTTTAGGAATTGCAATTTGAAACACACGTTGGAATTTATCAACGCACGAAACCTATTTAAAATGAACACAATTGGACTATTTTGAGGGTTTTTGAACCGAAAAAATTTTCAGGTTAGTTTCAGAATTTTCTGTGTAGATTAGTCATTTATTCCACAAAGATTTTGACAACGACAATATATAAGCACAGTAATATATGGTCGCAATAATAAAGTCATTGTCTAATCACATTTTCTTGACAATATGTTCAGTGTAATCGTACCTTAACATTCAACAGTTTCCCGTCTCCTTATTTTCTCTCCAGCAGCGAAGCAATAGATGTTGCTGCATCATAAACTTTATGAAGTAGTAATAGTAGTTGGTGGCGAAATAGCCATACAGTACACAAATATACACATAAAATAGTGGCGGAACGCCGCAGGGCTCTGTGCTATGTCCCGTGTTATTATAATATCTATGCCGCATAATATATAAACCAGAATCGCTCCTCGGCGGTCACAGCTAGTCCATAAAATGGACATTAATATTGTTGTTATGTCATAGCTGCAACAATTTCTTGCATCTGCTAATTATTAGTTATCAAAATATTAAATTAGTAAATTGCTAACTACGGTATAGTTTGTAAAATAAAGCAATAATAATAAAAAACCCGGGTCGCAGTGCCAAAACCCTGCCGACAATATAGTGTATTTGCACTTATACAGGCAGGGTGGCTTTATTATGCGAACTTAAGTTGGTTTTTGGGCAAAATAAAAATTTGACTCCTTAATACACCCCTTAAAATAACATTTTTTTTTCTTAATTGCAATATTATTATCAATCGAACTTCTATACCAAATTATACACAACTTTCAGTAAATAATTCACTATCTGCAAAGTAGTGTTTTCATAAAATTTGTAAGTCCGGTCCTGTCGGGCCGATTTTTTTTAAATTTTAGGGACACTTTTTAATTACTACTGGAGGCTTAAATGTCAATTTTGAAACGATTCTGAGAATTTTTTCGGTATTTTGGTGCCCAAAAACGTTTTTCAACCTCTAAAAACTACCCTTAAAATGGCCCGATTACGCCCATTTTAAATAGGCTTCTTGCGGTGACGGATTTCAACACGTGGGCCAAATTTCATTCAAATCAATTAACTCTTTCGAAAGTTATTGCCCGCACGCATATATATATATATATATATATATATATATATATATATATATATATATATATATATATATATATATAAATATATATATACATATATATATACATATATATATAAACATTTTTAAAAATGGTGCCAAAGTGTTTATAAGGTTGTGAAACGTCGAGAAATTTTGGTCCGACCCCTAGGTCCCGCCATCCGACCGACGCCAATAGTGTATGTTGCCATATGGCAAATACACTAAAAAGCAAAAGTTTAGTCTTTAGGTTCCATTCTCATGTCAAATCCAATATAAATTTAAGCAATTGACTACTAAAAATGTTACACACGACCGAAGTGAAACTTCTTATATATTTATATTATAATAGGTAATATTATATTCGTTATTAATGGCATGAATGATCCTTGTACAAATTGTTATAAATTTTTGTCTAGTTACGTATTTCTTTACGAAACAAGAAGTAGGCGTGTGACATCACATGGAGTCTTTTTCCAAACAGTTGGGATAACAATAATTGAAAAAACCAAGCCATAGACGTGGCCATGTTTATAGCCTGCTACGTCCAACTTTCTAGTATTATAGCAAACTTGTCTACGACTATACCATATCAAGGCCATTAGATACATAGGTTACCTAGTTAATGAAAGTGAGTCAGTTCGGCGACCGTTAATATTTTTATCAACCACGCAATATTAATTGACAGTTCACTGAATGACGTCATTTCAACGTCATATCCAACGAAACGAGGTCACATCTGTGTCTAATAACCTTGATACCATATAACAATATAAACGTGGGAGAAGGGGATATATTCCAAATCGTTACACATTTATGTTACTCATATTCGTTTCATCGAGCCAACATTTTACCATTCAAATGGTCGGAGCAGTGGCGCCGCAAAAGAAGTTTTATTTCAAAAATTAAAGCATACAAATTCTACATAGGTAATAATGTTCTGTTTAACATATGTAGGTAGCGCCTGTACGAGAGTAGGAGATGAATGCAGGTTATGAAGGAAATAAACACAAACCTACATATTCGAATATTTTGTGGTACGATGTTCATAAAAAAAAAACCTCGATGCATGTCCATTGATTTTTATGTATGACGACAGAATACATTCAAAACTCAACATGTAGAGAAGCACAGCTTAACGCGTCTAGGTTTATATACAGGCTGATTTTTAAGTTGATCCTTTTTTTTAATAGCATGTAGAAATCAAATAGACGAACAAATATTTCAAGTGACTTTTTATATCAAAACTTTAAAAATAAGAGGGAAACAGCCTTTCAAAGTTAACCAAATACCCTTTTTCATTAAAATTTCTGAATCATACCATGCTCCAAAATCATTTTTAGGATTCTGTACTTCAGAATGAAAAAGATGTAATGCGTATAGGATCAGGATTTTTTTCTCAGGAACGGTATTCTGCTCGAATTTATCTATTTGTTTTAATAATTTTTATTATGAAAAAGTTGTGGAATTTGTCAGAAAGCACTAGACGATATTGTTATAGGTCCAAAATAACCACCCATCTGATTATTGGGTCTGAGGTACTGAGTCAAACAAAAAAATCATTCATATCGTAACATTTTGGCCAAGTTATTGTGAAGAAAAGAAAATTCGACAGGCAGCCGCCATGCAAAACAATAACTTCTTTTTTTTTGAAAATTTTCGGTTTTCAAAGCGGGAAGTTAAAAACAGATCTGTTTATTTTTGTGGTTCATATACCTACCATCAACAGACACAATATTTCAACGATCTGTTTTTTTGTTTTACGGTAAAATTGACTTATTAATATTTTTTTTATCATTCAGATAATTAATCGATGTTTTTTAAGTATCAAATATTTATTAGTTGACACACTGTATAAAATCAGACTGTGAAGAGTGCACCAGTTAGCGCGTTTAAACGACTACTGCAGACCGCCAAAAGGGCATCGGACTATACCTATGATCACAATTCAAAACGGCTTACGTACCCAATTTGTTATATCTTTACATAGAATTTCTTATTCCTGTGTAAAACTAGAGACTGAAGTCGGATTTAATTTCGATATTGTGAATTTTGTTAGCTATATATCCATACTAAGACAAAAGGAGAATGAGGTATGCGTAAAAACGTAAAAAAAGACGAGGATCCCGCACGAGCACTTTGAGCTAAACGCTGCTATACTACAAAAGATATCGTAAAATGATACATTGAAAATTTGTTGAATTTATTTCGTCGTGAAATCAAAAACAACCCAAACCGGATAGCTAGTTAAAAAAAGTCAGTTAATAAGCTCCTTTGTCACGTGTCCGCAGACATAGCGGCAATAGATGTGGTGTTGCTGCAGCCAAACCGAGCTGAGACAGCCAGAGGGCATTCGATTGGCTGAATGGGTCGACAATTGAACGCGTGCCAACACATCATGTACAGTACATGCACATTATACATATACATGTACACACAATACACATGTACTTACTGTAATGCTGCCATTCTGGCCTTTTAAGTACACTGTAAACAAAATATTACGGTGGTTTATTCACTGCATGCAAAGAAAAGAAACAGAAGACGTAGAGTGAGATCAGTGAACAAAAATTAATTTTAAGCATTGGCTCCCAACCTTTCCTGGACCAACGTTCCGTTTAGAAGAACAAAATCTGACGGCCCGTTAAAATATTAAAATACTGTTGCATATTATTTATCTATTAAAAATCACAAAGTCCCCATGAAGACTCCAGCATCCGATGCACCGTTTACCGGGTTACTTACATATTTACGACAGAACACTGTCGGATTGCTTTTTACAAACTGAGATCAATTGACACTTCAATCAAAGAATACTCTTAATATTTCTAATCTTTCCGTATGTTTTCCGTTCCGCAGTGCTAAGCATTTGTCCTAAACTTTTTTTTTTTTCACCTACTGTACGACACGTTATAAGCAGTAAAGCTGCAGTAGGAGTTTACTAGCGTTGTGCGGAGGACCAAGCAAGTATGCAGTAGCATTGCAGACAGAACTACACATCATTATTTTACACACACACACACAAATGTGTACATTAAAATGTACTTGGTATGTTCCATCTATTCGAATAGGGTATTTGACACTATAAACAAAAAGACGGACAAGTGCGAGTAGAACTCGCGCCCTGAGGGTTCTGTTCCGTTATAACTCGTAATAATTCCACACAGAATTATTTTTTTTATTTATGTTCAGAGGCAACTTAAGGAAATTTTAAAACACGACTCAAATAGTGTATGGTTCAAATACTTCAACAATGTAAAAATATCAAACACCACTCAGAACTAAGAATATGGATCGTTAATGCTAAAGATTCTGATTTGATCTTAAGATACTTTTCTAATAGATAAGGGAAGATTGTGTTTATAATCTATAATTTATTTTATATATTTATTATTCTTTAATGAGGGTTATACAAAGATTTAAATATTTGTCCTCTTTTCATGCTTAAAAATCATGATAGTTAATTTAGAAGGTTCATTTCCTTTATGTCTTATACAAGACATTGTTTTAAATCTTCTTGATCTCCATTGGTATTTCAACCTGACGTTTCGCCTGCCTCTGCGGTAGACTTTATCAAAGACGGTGTGGCAGCAGGCGTGTCGATGACCGATCGTAATTCGTGCTTCCTACTACGACCGAGCAGAGAACACTCTCGTCTTTGGTAATGGCTACCGCAACGCAGTTGTAGACGGAACGTCAGGTAGAAATCCTATTGGACTAGGACACTGCCTATAAGCCTGGAAACCAAGAAGACATGTTTTCCTTGTTGCACTCATTAAGCTTCTCAGTCCTGTCATACATCTAATGCATTATAAAAAAAATTTTATATCAGTAAATCAGAACCTAAATTATTTATTGTACATTATAGACGCTCAACTACTTAGGTCATTAGCGTCTTAATTACATCAAATAACATAATCACTTAAAACTAAACGACATCACAAAACATCCAAGAGCAGAGGGAGGATTCGAACCCACGACAGTCCGCTAAAGAAGCCAGCACGATAACTCCTGCAACCACACTGTCCTCTATAAATAGAATGAAATTAAATTAAATACCGCAATTTTCTCTGAATGCATCTGATTCTTTTTCTCATACATTTATTAGCCTTTAAGAAACCAGAAAACAACACCGCCATTTTGTTGATCAAATCAGATACGTACGTATTTACAGAGACAATCAGTATCACTGTTAAACTTGATCAAGCGTCACACAGCGATCTCAGTAAGCCATGTCGAGCATTATCTGAAGGTAGGGGGAATCACCAACCAACGCAACGTGCCCCGGTCTATCTCTAGTACAAGTACACTAGCTTCTCCAGATGTTGTACACTGTACCCGATTTAATTAAACTGATCTCTGAGCTATCCCGTCTCTGTCTACCATTCTATCTCACTCTATGTATGTTTACGTCGGTCTTGATGTTGCAAATAAGCAGTGACGTACCTAATAATTTTTTCCATCGGGATTTTTAATCGTTGATGTAATGTTAGATCTGTGAAATGGAGAAACCAAAGAAATACTACAGTAATTTATCATTATAAAAATAACTATCCCGATATTTCTCTACAATTAAGAAAAAAAAGTGGCCAAATGCAGGCCGGATTTGCATACGAAGGGTTCCGTACCACCGTACAATATTTATCAACTATTATTTTATTTTTATTATTTGTCGTTATATACACGCTAAGATGTATAAATGCTTGAACTAATAGACTTTAAGATATTCCGTCTGATGTCGCTAGTACGGACTATTTTGCCGTTTGTAAAAAAAAAGTTTTTTTTGTGATGTAGCTACAAATTTACGGTTTTCGGATTTTCCCTTTACTTGTGCTATATGACATTGCTTCTTGTCAAATTTCATGATTCTAGGTCAACGGGGAGTAGCCTATAGGTTTTGATTCCTTTGCGAGTGTCAAAAAAGGTTTTGCATGCCACTGGTATTCGAGTCGTGATGATATAGGGATAGTTTACCATTCAGTGTTACCACCGTACGTGGAGATAATGTTCCCAACAAGTAGCACTACAATTTAACCCCAAGTAAGTTCTCTCGCCAGCAGCTGTAGTACAGAAGATAGGACCTAGAGCTAAGCCCTGTGGAACTCCCATTTCTGTAATACGTCTCTATATCTGTTACCATACGGCAAAATGGCTCATGTCGAATATATGGCAAATTGTTTGCGTCTTTCCTCGTGCATGATATGTACTCGTGTTATGAAAACATATATATTATTGCACAGAAAATTTCAAAATGACGCCATATAGATTTATAAGTGAATTGTTTATTTTTGGATGCAATGGAAAAAACAGTAGGTACTGTCGCTTAAACGTCTTGGCATGAGCGAATATTTTAAATAAATAAATAATGTTTTTTTTGCTAAAAAAAGTTTGCCAAAAAATTCAGCTTAAAATTGGTTTTCGTAGTCTAGTTGTCATACACTTTGATATCCATGTTGAGGGGTTTGTAAAGAAGAAGGTAATCCGCCATTTTGTGGTTGCGATTATATTGAATCTACCAAAATATTCCATATGCTATGTTGAATTGTCTTCAGAACCAAAGGTGTATGCAAAATTTCAGCATGATCGGATATCGGGAAGTGGTCGAAATATCGATAGCAAGATTTGTCCCTGACAGACAGACAGACAGAAAAGCTTGTAAAAATCAGTCATAATCCACTTTGACATGCGATCAAAGATATGTGTGTGTATGTGTGGGCAAAAGCATCATCCCCTATGAGTGTTCTCTCTACCCTATATGCACGCCGGGATTAGGAAAATAGCTTGATTTTACTCCTGGGTGAATAGTTCATCTTCTCTGCGTTTAACATTTTGTGTCGCGCCATACATAGTAGACGTGTATTGTGGATGTAATTTTGATTATTGTGGCTTTAGTGTGCTGAAAGTCCTCCTTTGCAGCAATTACACTTCGAATAAATTAAACGTAGTTTAAGCCAGTGACTATTGCATAAATGCAAAATGTTGCGGAAGTATTATATTATTATATTTGTGAAGTATTTTATTCAGGCAGTTATTAAACTAGTATTGCGTTACAGGTCTTAGTTTAATATTCATATGTACCGAAATAATTACTATTCCTCTAAAACATTTTTTCGGAATTTATTACTCCTCCGTGTGTCATTTTAAACAATAGCTGCCTTTATTTAACAAATGAAGTCCGAGAATATTTTACCGTTCTAGCTTCACAAGATCCAAAATTGTTAGAAACTAAGGTTGGGCGTTAGCACTGTTGTAGGTGTGACTTGGCGAGACGCAAGTGAGGGCGGGGGAAGCAGACTTGTGGAGTCTTTTTCCAAATAGTTGGGATAACAATAATTGAAAAACCAAGTCATGGACATCAGTGGCGTAAGCAATCGACTCAACCAATTACAGCCGTGACCATGTTTATAGCCTCTTACGCTCAACCTTCTAGTATTCTAATAATCTTGTATAAGACCTGTATTGTGCTCACAGACATTTTCCAAATTATATTTTTTGTACGTGGGAAACTTCAAAACGATTTTTTTTTGTAAAATTCACTTTTAAGAATTTTACATTATACGCCTTTGACACTGTAAACCACCCATAAATATCTATCTATCATGATTTGGTTATTTTTTAGGGTTCCGTACATGCGATGAAAAAACGGAACTCTTATAGGATCATTATCGTGCTTGTCTGTCTGTCTTATTTTCTTCGAATCTACTGGACGAAAAAATTGAAATTTGATACATATATATAGGGTTAGATGACCCAATCATGGACGTATGGCGTACATAAACGAATTCTGATTTTGGAAGTTAATTTTGGGGACATAATTATAAAATTAAAAAAAAATGTGACGTATCAAATAAGAAATATAAATATGTATATTTTTTAACATGCCATAATGCTACTTCAAAATCAAATTAAAATATATTAGACTTAATTTACTATAGTAATTTTGTTAATAAATCAGAAGAAATGTATTTCTGGAATTTAATGTAAGTATTATTAGGTCGCCGGTACGTTTTTTGCTTTAAATACTTACAAATAATATAAAATAAGAAGGGTGCATATTATTGGAAAAATTGATGCTTTCTGCATTCCTTAACACCAGAATCAAACTCTTCGCATTCCAACGACGCTTTGAATTCCTTTTAAATCGATCGAGTGAATTCCTGTTTTAAAAACGTTTCCGTTTCGTTCAGTTTATTATTATATTCTACTGAAGCACTCCTGTTCGTAAAACAGGATATATTTGTAAACAGATAATTGGAAAACTTTTCTAGAAAAACTAATAGAATCGATAGTTATTTCTTTTTATGCTATAAAAATTTGCTTTATCTACTAGAAATAAAAACTATTTGGTTAAAAAGTTTTTGAATTCGTAAAAAGCTGAAAAAAAGGATTAAGGTGAACGTATTTCGAGCGCCAAGAATTCTGTTATCTGTAGTAACAGGCTGTTTTCATGTTTGATTTTTTTTTTAAGTATTAAATGTAATGTGTGAATTGATCATGTCCATAACTTCAAATTATTAAAAGAATTCATCTCGAAAGGAGAAAAGAATCCTTATGGAATCACTTCGTTGTTCGTCTTATTTAGGAACGCGTGGAGGTATCAAGTTGGAATTAATATCAAATACTCAAGGTGAGCAATCCATTGGAGCTGTGAAAAAAATCAAACTTCTAAGTCAACGCAATCAAAACTTACGACTGTTTATGCCGCATATTATGACACTCGCAAAATTTGGCTTTTACTTTTATGTCAAAAATACAATATTATAAATTCCACTGGATGACATTTAAAACGACTATTGGTTGTAATCAAATTATAGTCGTTTTTGTATATTATATAGTTTCTAAATGACACAAAGTGTGCATTGATTTTCTCCTTCTGTCATTCAGTCTGAGTCTTTTATGGCCAACTTCATACCGTCGAAATATCGTATGCTAAAATTTTACTCTCAACGCGTCAAAAGAAGTGTAAAAGTTTAACTACAAGTATTTTGAATCGCCTGAATAATATCCATTACTACATACGCTGAGATAATAATTTGAAAAGCCTGGAATTTAAAGTAAGGGGGAGTAAGAATAAACAAGTGTTGAAGAAATAATGCATTCAGCGTATTGTTATACTGAACATAATTTGCGTATGTACGAGGGCCTCTAAAAATGTTCAACTCATTTATTAAAAACAGGTGTTAAAGATGAACATAGTTTTTCGACACAATTTAAATTTGAGCACACTTTACACATTTTATATTTTTTTAATTATTTTTTACAAGAAAAATTGAAAACCTTGGTTTTCTAAGATAACGGTAGGAACGACGTAACAAAACACGTGTGCATTGAAATAAATGAATCTGGTTTACTCGGTAGCGACGGCATCACCGTAACGTTAAACGGAAACTTCTATGCACATTTTTTTAACGGCATTCACTACCTTATTACGGCCACTATATTACTGTACCGCTAAATTAGGAACCAATGCTTAAGTTCCACTAGCAAAAAACGCCGTGTTTAAATAACTCAAGATATGGGGTTTTGAACGCTAAATTAACGAGGCAAAAAATCAAGTGAAATGTTTACAATACCCATTACTCCCACCATTAAAAACTTGTCTCCCACCATACATTTAAAATTTATACCAGATTTTTTTAAAAAGACTTGCAGATATGTGTAGTGCATACGATGTCTCATAAAATGGCGCCATCAAAAATCTCTGAGTATATCTACCATAACCAATCGGAAGTCGTGTAAGTGCAGAAGTATCGTTTACAGAATATAGTAGCAAAGTGGGCAATCTGCGTATTAAGAAGAGTGGGAGAAGCAATCAAGAGCGGCGTGATTTGCAGTTTCAAGAGCAAACAACAAAAGAACCATATTCATAGGACCACTCTTTATTAGAAAACATATAGACTCCGAGTAGTACAGTTTAGAGAAGACAGTAGCAAGGTGAGGAACCTACATAGTAAGAAGAGTGGGTTAAGCGATTAGTAGCAGCGTGATTTGTGATGTTAAAGGCAATCAACAACTAAATAACCATATTCATAGAACCACCATTTGTTAGAAAACACATACCCATCCGACCGAAAACTCGTTTGTGCGCAGAAGTGACGCTACTATCTTTTCTAAACGATACTGCTCTATAATGTTCTTCAATCTGGAGAGATTTTCTTGTAGTATTATTAGACACTATAGTGTACGTAGTGTACGTAAATAGTGTACGTAAATAGAGAAATTCACAGAACGCATCGCAGATATAAGTAGTGTAAACACTACAATACACTAAGTATGTAAGCTCTATTCGCTTCAATATAATCAAGTCGGGCTTTCGTGTGGCTTATAATGAAATCCCCCGCCGTTTAATTAGTGCCAGGCTATACCTATATAGCATAAACAATGCAGATTATAATCTAAAGTGCCAACGTGTACCTCTCTACTTCAACTGTTTTACCAGGTCTACCATTTCTACACACAATATAACTAATAATTCTGATGCCGTAAATGGCCGTTTCGAATCGAAATAGATACATATTTGTGGTACTATTTGAGTGTTCAAATATTTCCTAAACTTTGACATAAGCCATTTTGTCTTACAAAATTGTTCAGATTGATTACCTAAGCGCTATTCAATTCAAATTCCTTCACTTCGCTTAAGAACGGTTACAGCTCTCCCGATGCTATTAAGCGAGAGAGTTCAGATAAGCGCCAAAAAAAGAAGCAAGAATTTTAGTACAGTTCCTACAGGCAATAAATTGAAAAAAAGTGCGCGAGTCTTACAGTAGTCGCGAATGATGTGTAACATATTTATTTCACACTGTATTTATAAAAGCACGGTTGCAGCATGCATCAACTGTAGGCCGCACCAAAGGTTAATATTAATATATTAATAGTGCGCGATTCTCACTTCCTTAATGCATTTCTGCATGATTCACAAAATTACCCTCCTACCGAGAGCTTAGATGCTAAAATCTTGAAAATTAAAAAAAATATATATTTATAAAATAATATTTTTCGCACGGAGCCAAAACTACTATTTAAAAAGCTGCTCTGTAATGTGATTCTTGGTCCTTCATTTAGCGATTACCCAAACCATTTAGCTTTAAAAATAGCATCGAAAGAGCTGTATTTGTAGGTAGAGTGTACTCTTAATTAATTGTTTTTTTTTAATATATATGGTTTATTGGGATCTATATCTTCTGATATAATTAGCCATGACAAAAAAAATTAATACTTTTTTTTAATAATTAGTAATATTAAATCGATTAAACAAATTTTTATAACGTCAATGTAAGAATTTAAAACAACTTGAGATAAATATGGAATCGCACGTTATAAATATACAGGATTTGCGACGTCGCGTTAAGCCCGCGTATTTTGAGTATGCCTGCATGTAGTTACATTATCTTTTATCTCGCCAACTGGCCGTATTGTAGGTAACAAAGGTAGCACCTAGTGAATTAATTATTCCTGTTCATTCGGATTTTATATTGTCCTATGTGAAGTTTCGCGACTTTATTAAACCCGCACCTATATTTTCGCTCTCTTATCTCTTTGTTTCAACAAACCTATTATCAGAAATTGTAACGTGAAATATGCTTGTTAATCCCATTAAAATGTACGAAATCTGTGTTATATAAACTCGTGATTATAATTTGAAATAAGCACTTTTTAAAATCACGATCATTGCATCTTAACATATTAGGTAGGGATGTCGAAAAAATATCGATAATTTTTATTTGATATATCGATATTATTGGGCGATATTTAATATTTAGATATAAAATTCCGAGTAACGAAACCGATATTTTTTTCCAGTAACAAGACTTGTATGTACTACCGCGACTGACTATGACCGTCTAATTATTCCGAAAATATCGACGACTCTACTGCCATATGTTTTTGGAGCATACTTTTAAGTGCGTTCCAAAAACAACAACATTGAATAAAGCACATGATAAAACACGTTTCTTTTTTACCGGATTTTTCGATAATTTCGGAATAATAAACAGTCAAAATAGCTATTCATGCAATATTTCATTTCATTTCGACAACATCTAGAATATTTTTAATAATTTCAATTTACACCTCAATTCATGCTGTACCAACAATTTTCTGTCGAATGTCGAAAGATGAAAATAATGAAATTTTGAGGTCGGAGCTAATTTCATTACAAAAACTTTTAATTACATATCTACTTTTATTAAATAGGCGCCGACCTCAAAATTTCATGTGATTTTTTTGTAATGAAATTAGCTCCGACCTCAAAATTTCATTATTTTCATCTTTTTAGTGATTTTTTTGAAGGAGGTTAATATTTTTTTTAAGTTTTTTTATTTTTTACTTTTTAGTGGTGGATTTGATTTCTCACATTTTTGAAGATTTCCCTCGATTTCTCCAGGGTTCCATCATCAAATCCTGACCTGATGACCATGGGACTACCTGGGATGTATACCCTTTCAAACGAAAAAAGAATTTTCCAAATCGGTTCAGGCGTCTTCGAGTAATCAGGGAACATACATAATAAATAAAAAAAAAAGATTCCGACGAATTGAGAACCTCCTCCTTTTTTTTGAAGTCGGTTAAAAATATAACGACAATTTATTATTATATTTCTATATTGTTTTTACATTGAAACTGATTCATTTTAAGACACAAAAAAATGTAAAAAACGAATAGTGATAAACGTACTTCGCTTAACAATTTTCAAAATTAGACATATGTCGCGTAATCTGCTCTACTCTACGTACTCCTCCTCAAGAATTGAGACCGCTAGTGTTTATAACTCCTTTACTCTGACACTGAGATACCAAAAAGATCAGTGTATAACAAACGCAACAGAGTAAAAGCTGTTAACATTTTTTGAACTGGCGTACGATACTAAACACATCTAAATTACATGCAGAAGCAGTCTAATGTGTTCACATACCCTGTCATGTAGAACATTAGATTGTATTCTCACAAAAACAAATGAATGATCTACATAGAAAAACATCACTTGATCAATATACATATATAACTACATATATGCTTACACAGTTTAAAAACATATCGTTTCAATCGGTCAATTACTTTTAGCGAAAGGTCGATTTAAAATTCGGCAATATTTTTCTTATAAAGAAATATGTGTGGTCATTGTCAAATCAGATTTTCTGATAATACTTTCTGCAACCCTGCATTAGAATGTTGTTACTGTTCTCTTTAAATTGAAACATGTGCTTCTATTTATTTTTACCACGCTAAGAATACAATTCATAAACTACTTTAAACATATGCAAATACATTCACATTTTCTGTAATTAAAGCTTAATTAACTACGAAGCTCACCTAGGAAACTATGTAAGTTCTAACGTCTATATGCATTTTTCATGTAAAAATTTAATTACTTCAACGAAAGAAAATTACGGTCACTTTTTTTTATATTTTATTAATAAGAAAATAATCATGCAAAACAACGATTCCATTTAGTTTATACAGTGTGTACGATAATATTTACTGCGTATTCTATCTCTACTTACTCTTCATTAAATAATAGACGCTGATCACCTCAGTTGTTGGGCGTCTATAATCTACAATCTCTCTCTACTCTTCATAAAACTAGTGCCTATCCGTGATATAAAAATATGGCAAAACGAAATTACAACTTACAACTGGTGTTATACGGTTACCAAATTTAAAAAAATGAATATGACTTTAAAGAAATATTCTAGCGAAACCGTTATGGGATTCTGTAAAATTGTGATTTTAATACGTATTTTGTAATCATAAAACGTATACTTAACGCTCTTATAGGAAAGGTTCTTTAATAAAATATAAAAGTAATAGCTAATAGTTTGCTTTGATATTAGGAAATACTCATTGCTGCAATAATATAATGCATTATTAAATATGCCACTCATATATTGCTACGCTGTTGGGTCACGAATCCGAATCTTCCACTATCGCGGTGGCTAAGTTACCAATTATTCTACATGACATATTTAAACAATCAACACTTCTTATAATAAAGCAGTATTCAACATCCCCCGAGAGCTAATTTTACGTTAGGTACCATTAGAATATGAACCTTCAGTCAACCGAGAGCCAAGCGTAATTATGAATCAAAAGTGATTTTTTTTTCTATTAATAATCTTTGTGTATGTCAATGGGGTCGAAAAGCTAGTCTATACTAATATATAAAAAGGTACTTAAACTTTGTTCGTGTATTTGTCTCTATATGGAGATTGGAGAGTAATCACTGAAACTACTGAACCGATTCTAAAAATTATATCAATGATAAAAAGCTACACTATCCCTGAGTAACAAAATTAACATCCCAAATAAACTGGCTAGATTTAAATACATGGTGGCAGTACAGTAGTTTTATGGTGGAAGTCCAGTAATTTCTACGGTGGAAGTACAGTAATTTTATGGTGGAAGTACGGATATATAAAAAAAATCCTTGTGTGCTCCGCTCGGCAAGAGTACTGTTATCGCTGCCGTGTTTCATTTCAATCGCGTGCGAAGCCGCGGGTTGTGGCTAGTAAGTATATAAGTATGTCTAATAATAATCAAAAGACGACTATTTATTATTCTTGTTTGCAAATACAAAAGATTTATTGTATGTTACAAAGTATAAGGAAATAATTCATGCGTTATAACGATTCTAGCCGTGTTCGTAGAATATAAAAGTTTTAATATCCTTTGAAGCGAATACACTTCAAAGTGTTCACAAATTAACACTGTTCTATACGTCTTTATACCCACTTTTAAAACTAACCCCCCACTCACCTACCCCCAATCTACCCGCCTTCGGTTCCGCCAAACCTTTACAGTCATCAATATTCCATCGACGTTATGTTACAAGTTTGATCCGTGTTCATAAAAGTGTTCGGAAAAAAATATCTTTCGTTTTTGAACAATTTTAAAAGACAATCCTATTTACGTTGATGTAAGAAGAGATGATTTTTAAAGCCATCAGCGAGTAAAAGACAAAGTAACAAAAGGAGTTTTGCAAAAAAGGTGATCCTTTAAACTACAAAATAATAGTTTAAAAAAACTAAAAAACACGCTTTAATAGCAAACCGAACTAAAAAGTAAAAAAAAATAATTGTTATTATAAAAAAGCGTGGGGTGCTTGATATCAATTGATATAAATATTTCATTGGTAGCTATTTGCAAAAGTAGAGTTAGTATAAAAATAATAAGCACCCCACGCTTTTTTACAATAAAATATTTTTTTTTACTTTTTAGTTCGGTTTGCTTTTAAAGCGTGTTTTATAGTTTTTTTAAACTATTATTTATTTATTATTCTTATTTTTTATCCTGATGATCCTGGTCAGGATAATGGGATAAACTTTATAAATTATTGTATTGTCATCGGTTTGATAAGTGTGCAAAGTTTCAGTTTAATTTGACGTTATGAAGTGGGTGAATTTCACGTTCTCTTCCGGGGTCATATCGCATTTTCCGATGGAGTACATAACACTAAAAATCAGATAATATTTATTTAAATAAAAAAAATATGACGTTTTTAAAAAGGACAAAAAAATTTAAAGCAATTTCTGCTAGCCCATTATAAAAGCGTGGGTTGAAAACTTTGAGATAGTTTATCAGTCATAACCCACGCTTTTTTACTGAACTATCAGAAATTATATTTTTAGTCCGTTTTAAAAACGTGATATGTTTAAAAAAAATTACTTGAATAATTATTGTCCCAAAATAATTCAATTTTTTTGTACAAAACAGTTTCTGAAATTAACCTCACCACTTATTTTATGTAGCTGCAACGCTTTTCCTTGTATTTTTTGTAAAGTACGTGTGTTTTCCACAGCTTTTCTTACTGAAAACGGCTAACACAAACGATTTTCCAAGCCTTGTAATTTACAATAACTACATGCATAGCTGATTCCTGTCTGCCTTTACTTAAACAATTCCTTCGTTGTATGAAATACAAAAGCACAGGTAAACAGAACTAAGTAAATTAACAATTAAGAACACAATCGCTAATTAAAAATTAGAAATGAGTTTGTCTTTCATGTTTAAACTACAAACAAGAAGAAAAACAACTTTTCAATTCTTTTTTTGAGAGTACACGTGGCTATTTCTGATTATTCAGAAAAGCATGTATTTATACAAACAGGGATGAAATATCTTCTTGTAATAGGAATTAAGTGATTATCCACACTTATTATAAATATTAAATTGAAAATATGACCTAGTACTGGGCCCAAATACTCTCAGCTATTGGTGGCTTCAAAAACATCCAATATTTTGTTTTTTTTTTATTAAAACTTAGATAGTTCGAGAATGCTATAAATAAATGTACTTCAATGTTGTATTATGCCGACGTTTCGAAAAATATTTTTTCTATCTTGGGACTACAGTATACTTATCTATATATTGAAGTTTAGAAATGAATTTATAGCCTTCCAGAACTATCCCAATTTCAATCATAAATAAACAGAATACAGTTACTCAAACTGAACTGATGCATAGCCTTAATTATACTTAATAAAAAATAGGTTAGCAAACGAAAGAAATTCAATTTCTTTTTGTTTTACTTCTTTTTCTTTTTTGTTATATTTAACTACAATTAATCAGACGTCACAGTAATTATATCAATTATAAATATAACATACATATATGTATAATTTGTAAAAACTCCTAGCCTGGTATTGGCATCTTACACAATTAAATTGATGGTATCTAAAAACGTCACGATAAATAAATAAATACCTTTTACATTTCGCAATTCAAAAACCTGGCAACGTTAGGATTAAATAGACCCAGACACGAATCGAACAAAGTATTTTTTTAAATCGGTTAAGACGTTTGGTATGTACGCATGACACAAATTCACAAACATAGACATAGACGCTTGAGCTTACGCTATTCGTACCTAAAAAATATAAAATAAAACATGTGGTGGAAGTCCCGGAGTTAATGGTGGAAGAACGTGTCTTTAGTAATTTAATTTGCATTGATTTTTCACTCAGCACTTGGCAGAGCATGATTAATAATAACAGATAAATAAAAATACTTTCTACAAAAATTTATTATTGAATTATTTCTCGAGGATCGTTTTGGATAAAAAATCCTCAGGAATATAAAATATATATTCTCAATATTGTTCACGTCCATTATATTTAATAAGTTTTTTTTTATTTTTTAACGGGAAATTGGACAATTCAAATATTTGAATTGTCCAATTTCCCGTTAAAAAATAAAAAAACTTATAAAATATATATGTTTTATATTTCTAAGGATGAACTTATTGTTCGATACGATCGTCGAGAAATAATTTAATAATAAATTTTTGTAGAATTTTCAAGTGTTTTTATGTATCTGTTATATTTAGTAATTATTAGATTTGATAAAAAAATGATTTCCTTAATAATTTTTCCTTCTACCGACCCTGTTAAGAAACCTCCATTTAAAAGTTGAAAATAAATTTTATTATATTCGCTTGGAGAAATATACTTTGAATAGAATAATACAACGTTCATAATAATAATCTCCCAAAGCTCTGTTACAGATAATAAGTTCTACAACTTGTACAACAATGGTCGTTATTGTCCATAACACGGATATAACAATATGTAAAACAAGTGACAATTTACTACAATGCAATGTATATGTAATACAACAATATAATTACATCCAAGAGAGCTGCGCAACATGTTCTGGAGAATTACCTGTAAAACATACTAACCGTATACCTATTCTACTCACTACTAGATGCCAGTACGTACGAAATGGTAATATGTTATCGTACGAGTCCCACCGGTTCCACGGTCCCAGGATCCCTTAATGGAGGCAAACGAACATTTAAATATCTCTACTGAGTTTCACACAGAACTCCTTGCATCCAATTAGAAACGGTTAACCCTTCAATGGCCGTGTAAATAACCCAGTGCGGCTAAAGATGCAGAAGTGACCTTTGATCTCTACGCGTAAATTGATCCTCCTACGACGCAGTAATAATTCGACGGTTTCTCAAGGTCTTACCTAAATAAGACGCTAATCGTGGCTGTGTTGAAAGTTTCAAGGTTAAAACCACGTTCTTCGTGCAGGAATCACTTCTAATTATATATGCCTAAACCGATCTTCCTATATGCAGTAATAAGCTGTTGTCGATAGTAAGATATTGCATCAACGACATTTCATCTTGCCTTTGAAAGTCTATCAACATTTGAATCATTTTGTATAAGCTGATCCATAATTTACATTATAGTGGCTATACTTTTTTTAGAAACCGCATAATACTGAAACAGCATTAAGCGAAGCAGCGTTAAGCAAGGTCTAACTGTAATATGGAGACGTGATATTTGTTTCAATTGAGACACAGTGTAGTTGTGAATCGAATAAACAATATGCAGAACAGTAAAAGTGAAGGGGTCGCCAATGAAATAGCAATGCCGCAACGCAGAACATAAATGTGTCTAAATCTACTATTGTATATATACCTATAGCATAGGTATGAAGACACAAGGGTGTACCTAGTGGGGATGAAAGAGGGTGGACCTACTGGGGACTGTTAACGCATTCACGCGTTGTTAAAGGTCCTGTTGCTTCTTCACTATCAGTACCACAATGTCATCCAGCCTGTATTTTATCTATGAGATAAACTATCAGGTTTTAATAGAATACATTTCTAGCAATCGGTTTCTAAAAGTATACTTGCACTTCACGCTTTTTACAGTAAACCTAATTTTGTTGTCAAATTATTTTGCATTTTTTATTTCATAAAAGCGTGTTGTTAACTAAAAAAACAATATTAAATTTGACTATAGGGTAGGCAACTAAACGTACGTCACTGTACAGCGTGTTAGCTTGCTTGCCGTAATTTTTCAAGTTTTTTTTATCCTGAAGATCCTGGTCAGGATAATGAGACAAACTTATTAAATTATTGTATTGTCATCTGTCCTTGATAAATTTACAAAGTTTCAGTTTTATCTAACCTTTTGAAGTGGATGAATTTCACGTTCAAAGATTCGTTTACAAACATACATGTGAAGCTAATAAAAGCGTGTTAAAATATGTGTCGTCACAATTCAAGGTCAAATCGGATATTCTGGCTCTGTGTTCTGCAATCCAGAATCAGTGTGCCTAACTAAAAAAGTAGTGGGTACGCCATTGGTTCTTTTTGTGTAATTTCGATGTGTTTTATAACATTCACAAAGATCCGGACTTGCATAATAACGAAAGAGGCAATTTCAAGTATGAGGAACAGGAAAACATAAAACACAATAAATGTACAGACACAGGCAGCGTGTATTGCAGTCGTCATAGAATTGGGGGTGGGGTGTTCAGTATTAAAAGGCGTGGGGTGGGGGTGGTACACGTCTGCAGTCACAAAGCAAAGTGGCTTAAATTTAACGAATCGATTCCAAATACACTATATAAATAAAAAATAAAATATAAAATTACAGTAAGACCTCGATTAACGTTGCTCCGCTTAACGCTGTTTCAGTATTACGCAGTTTCTAAAAAAAAAGTTTAGCCACTATAACGCAAATTATGAATCAGTTTATACAAAATGATTCAAATGTTGACAGAAGTTGAAAGGCAAGACTGTGTCATTGATGCAGGAACTTATTAAAACGTATCTCCCGCGGCAAGGGGGGAAAAGGGTCTGAGATACAAAAAAAAGCATATTTTTGTGATTTTTTTTCAGAATACCTTATTTATTAATATTTTGAAAATTTGTTAAGCATCATTCTAAGAATATTTTGTTAAATTATCATCAAAAAATATTGAAAAATAAGCCAATGGTAGTAAGTAGTCAGATCTGAATCATCTCAAAAAAAAGTTTTCATGCGGTAGTCAGGATAACTCATGATTGCTTCATTTGAAATTAAAAAACCAAAAAGATTTCTTTAGTACATAAGTTTATCTTGAATTTGAAAGAAGGAATTAACAAAATATTCATTTTTGATTTTTTGGTAAAGGTGCAATAAAAAAACTCTGATTTTATGCCAAAAATTGCTATTGTTTATTTAAAAAAGAAGTTGTAATTGAAAAAAAGAAAATCCTTCGTTCAGAACCGAGTATTTAGTATGTAAAAGAAGTGTGCAAAGTTTAGACTAATTCGGCCCAACGGTTTTCGTGAAATTTTGATTACCGACTTAAAAAAAAAGTTTTGAGAAAAACGCGATTGAAGTTTGATACATGAATAAAATAGACAAGGAAAGACCGAGCGCCCGGAGACTAAATTGTCTGTAACTCGAAAAGTTTTGCTCCTAATAATGACTTCAAAATTTCTGACAATATTTCTTATAAGTTTAAGTATCAGAAAAAAAATTTTTTTAATTGGTTTTCCGACCCTTTTCCCACTTTAAGTAGGGTCTTACTGTATATGTGAATACAATAATTTATGGAATAAGAAATCAGAAATTATCTGTTTGTAATCACAAAAACACAAGGTTGAATTATTGTTTCAATTTTAAAATTGCAGTTTTTTGTTATGTCAAAAAACACTGCCCGTCATGATGTACGACGTCAGACTTTTGTAGCAAACACAGATATACCTATATTGACACACGACACAGACGTGTAAACGAGCCTTATATACACTTGTTTGTATACTACAAGAGTGACGTCACAATAAGTAAAAATGGTGACCCGTTTTTCGCGTCAATTGATATATTTAAAATTTTGAGTGCAA
Source organism: Venustoraphidia nigricollis (assembly GCA_034508555.1). Taxonomy (NCBI): domain Eukaryota; kingdom Metazoa; phylum Arthropoda; class Insecta; order Raphidioptera; family Raphidiidae; genus Venustoraphidia; species Venustoraphidia nigricollis. The sequence continues at coordinate 3,106,638 of JAVRKA010000030.1, forward strand.
TTTTATCCTATAAAATGATTAACTTTAAGCGCAATAAATAAATCTGTTGATTAATACTACGATATTAACATTTACAATTTTTTTAAAAAGTTTTTGTCATCTTTTTAGTAGAGTAAGTAAGCGGGCTCTTTTTCCTTCAATAACGAATACTTCAAATATTGCCATGTAACAACCAAACACACCAAACGTATAATCTAGTTATTTCGATTTATTTGGAATAAAAAATTGGCCAACAATTTGGTATACTTAAGTCACCCTTTCTTGTGGTCACATATCTAGTAACATGACATTTCGTTATGGTGGTATGTGTGATATGTCTATGCATGAAGCTATAATTTACATAATATGCCAACATGTTGCAGCTATGTTCACGTTGTTCATGTACGCCTGTGATCGATTTGAAAAATGATTTGCTGGGAACATTCATTTTATAGAAAAGAACACGAAACAAACCACAACTTTTATTAAAATTGTCGAAAACTTAAGAATGTGCACTGCATTCGGATATAACCTTGACCTTTTACGATCGCTGATAGTCAATTGTTTGTCAATCGACAATTTAGTTCCCACGTTTTAATTTTAGAATTATGTAATTAGAAGTATCAACTGAATTTTTAATTAATTATTCGAAACAAGTAAAATTTAGATTTAATTAATCTTGGATAAAACAAGTTACTGATATTAGTTCTATTTATTTATTGTAGATTATAGACGCTCGACAACTTAAATCATTAGCGTCTTTACATCAAATAACATATTCACCTTAAAGGAAACGACATCACAAAACATCCATGAGCAGAAGCAGGATTCGAACCCACGAGAGTCCTGTCAAGAAACCAGCACGCTAACCACACTGTCCTCCAAAAAAAGTATTAATTTTTTATCTAATTTAGTTAACATAATAAATAAATAAAAAATATATTCTTTATTTCAGTTCAATTTCAATACTTTTTTCCAAGGTTATTACATAAAGAAGTGATCTCGTTCCTTTCCAGCGGACTATCAATTAATATTACGTGGTTCAAAAAATATGAACTGTCTATTAGCTACCGGCATTCGTGAACGAGGTAACCTGTGTACTTCTAATGACCTTGACTGTTTTCATTACACGATAAATTACGTAAGTAGTTCTTAAACTTTACAATTTAATAACAAAAAATATATGATAAATTTTATGACACTTTTTTCTTCTTCCTGTCAAAACTTTATTTTAAAATATATGAAAGAAATTAATCTATTTTAGTAATTGGCATAATTCCCACCATCGTCCCAGAGTTCCATTTTTACAACGGGGTTGTTCCATCTTACAACGTGTTAAGCCTGTTAAACAATGTCAGTCATTTATCATATTATACTAGACCTCTATCCCCATTTCAAATATCACTGCAACCCGATACAGAACTATAATTACATTATTTGATTATCATTTTTAAATTACCTTAAAATGTTCCTATCGTAGTATTAATTCATAGAAAAATGTATTTCGCTTGAATCTGCATATAGACACACTATGTAAAAAAATCAACAAAGCGTACTACTTAATCAAGGTATTGAAACCATGTATTTGCAGGAAAATCAAATTTTGAAAATGTATTTTGCAACTGTGCACGCCTATTTGAATTACAATATTTTAGTATGGGGACAAGCCAAGGATACCAAAAGGGTCTTTAAAGCACAAAAAAGGGTGATTAGATTGATGTTTAATTTAAATGTTAGAACTAGTTGCCGAGATGTATTTAAAGAAAAAACGAAAACCCGGGTCGCAGTGCCAAAACCCTGCCGACAATATAGTGTATTTGCTTGTGTAGGGCCGTGTGGTTTTATACTTTTATTATGTGAAATTAAGTTTGTTTTTGGGCAAAATAAAAAATTTAACCCCTTAATACATCCCCTAAAATAACATTTTTTTCTTAATTGTAATATTATTATCAATCTAACGTCTACACCGAATTAAATACACCCTTCAATAAATAAGTCACTATCTGCAAACTAGTGTTTTCATAAAATTTGTAAATCCGGTCCTGTCGGGCCGATTTTATTAAAATTGTGGGGACACTTTTTAATCACTACCAGAGGGTTAAATTTCAATTTTGAAACGATTCGGAGAATTTTTTCGGTATTTTGGGGCCCAAAAATAGTTTTCAACCCCTAAAAACCACCCTTAAAATAGCCCGATTAGGCCCATTTTAAATAGGCTTCTTGCGGTGATGGGTTTCAACACGTGGCCCAAATTTCGTTGAAATCAATTAACTCTTTCGAAAGTTATCGCGCGTACACATATATATATATATATATATATATATATATATATATATATAAATATATGTATATAATATATATATATATACATATATATATATAAACATTTTTAAAAATGGTGCCAACGTGTTTAGGAGGTTATGAAACGTCGAGAAATTTTGGTCCGACCCCTAGGTCCCGCCATCCGACCGACGCCAATAGTGTATGTTGCCTTATGGCAAATACACTAATAATTACAGTTATATCAATGTATATTTACAAATCTTTAATGCTTATAAAAAATAATTTAAATACTATCAGTACTGTTGATCAAATGAATACTTATAATACTAGACACAATGTTGCATCTAAATAACTTTAGTAACTATTACCACAAAGAATCTCTCTCTTATGCTGGCATAATATTATACTATGCACTCCCTGATCACATTAAAAGTATCACGAATACAAATATATTCAAAAGAAAACTAAAAACATTCTTGGCAAATAGTAGTTTTTATAATTTATCAGAATATTTAAATTTTAAAAATTGTTGATGTACAACTATATTGTTGGGTATTTATTATAATTATTTGTACTTTGTATATTATGACAATTCTATACCTGCAATAGGTCTTTTGACGAATAAAGTATCATATCATACATAAGTTGACGCGAAAACACGTCCCGCCATGTTTACCTACTGTGACGTAATTCTTGTAGTATTCAAACAAATGCAAATACTTACGTGTATGTGGCATGTATTTATAAAGATATATGTGTGTTTCCAACACGTCATGGTGGGCAGTGTTTTTGACATGTCAAAAAATTTCAATTTGAAAATTGAAATAATAAATCAGTCTCAAGTTGGGCGTGGCGTAGTTCTAAATCAGGCCAATGATATAATTCCGAAAGTAAACAAGACAGTGTCAGCCGTGGTATGAGACAGCTCTTACAGTGGGGCACAGCACCCCGGCCCCACAGTCAGCCCTAGCAAGCCAGCCAAGAGTTTATCGCTGGAATAACACTGAATATGTGTACATAGTGTCAACAACAAACATTGTACAGTAAAACCGCTGACAATGTCAGTAGCGTCCCTTCAAGAGAACGTCCACATACTGTGAAATTTTTTTTTGTATTTTTCTATTAATAGGGACTCTATTATCGAATGATTTCGACAGTTACAGCATTTTGGACAGAAATTGTCAAAATCGGGACCACCGTGCATAGCTAATCTCATCACGACTAAAAAAAGTTTAGTGACCGATCTCACAAATTGTAAAGTATGCTCTCTCGGAAAATTTCGAAATGCGATCGCAAAATTCATGTTTATAGTGTTTTTAGTGTATTTTCCATACATGGCAACATACACTATTGGCGTCGGTCGGATGACGGGACCTAGGGGTCGGACCAAAATTTCTCGACGTTTCATAGCCTCCTGAACAGTTTGGCATAACTCTCGACAGTCTTAATTGATTGAAACGAAATTTGGACCACACACTGAAATCCATCACCGCACGAAGCTTATTTAAAATGGGAGTAATTGGACCAATTTAAGGGGTGTATTTAGGAGTCGAAAATTGTTTTGGGGCTCAAAAACAGCGAAAATATTCTTGGAACTAATTCAAAATTGAAATTTAACCTTTTACTATCAATTAAAATTTTAATAAGATCGGCTCGACAGGACCGGACTTATAAATTTTATGAAAACGTTTATAGATAGAGAAGATGATGAATTGATAAAAAAGAGACGAAATATTGAAATAAAGAAAAAATATTATTTTAAGAGGTGTATTAAGGGGTTAAAATTTTTATATTCTCTAAAAACTAACAAATTCATATAATAAAGTCACACTGCCTGTAATAGCAAATACACTATATTGTCGGTAGGGTTTTGGCACTGCGGCCCGGGTTTTTTATTAGCTGTGATTAAATATTAAGCTTCAAAAAATTTGGTTTGCTGCTTAAAAATCTCAAAAAACTTGTATCTTTGCCCTACAAATGGAATAAAAAACGTGATATTCGTCAATATTTCTTTACAGCCCGTCACGAGATTTCGGATTACGGCAAATTAACATTTTTTTTCTTTACAAACTTATGTTAAAAATATACTGACAAATTTAGCTTGTTCAATATTTTTTTTCAAATCTATATTTTCTGTACAAACATTTGTGTAAAACGTATGCAAATTTTCTCGATTTTATTTGATTTTAAATCGTTTAATTACATCAAACAAACTAAAAACTTGGCTAAAAGTCATATGGGATAAATGGTACATATTTCTAGATTATTTTGAAACATTAACGTCAAAGATTGAATAAGATCTTTCATGGAAATTAGATATTTCCGAAACGTAAGTTCATTTTACCTGTACACACTGTAAGGTAGAGCAGGTGAAAAAAAAGCATATTGCTGGTAAAAAGTCACTTAAAATGGATTGTTTATGACGCGACGCCTATGATCAGACTGTACGATAGGTCGTCGGTTGTTTTGTGGGACTCGATGGGGCGTTGGGAACGCGGTATGGGGACCGGACATCCAGAAGCCATCAGTCAAACAAGATATTATATTAGTATGCAGTGACAATAACAGTTTTGCACAAACCATAAATTATATACTGAATAAACAATGTTTACACGTTGGTATTCATTTGTTTGTGAAACGTTATTAATAAAGACATGACATAGATTAAAAGTGCACTAATAAAACCAGGAAAAATAGTTACAAAACTATCGATCTCGTACACAACGAGATATCGAGAAAGTTCAATCGTTATAATCGTTTTTAACACACTTAAATTAGCTTCACTTGTTAAAAAATCTTGCAATATGCTTTTCATCCAATTCAAAATCACGTGAAAATTTGCAGTCGTGTCTCGTTTTGATGACAATACAATATTCTGATATTTTTCCTACAATAATATTTATATAAAGAATTAAAAATGGAAATAAAAACAGGTAGTGAACCTGACGGTCTTGATGAACGTATCTCTAATCGCTTAAAATCGATATATAAAGACTAAAAACTTTGAAAATAAAAATATATATAAGAACACACGTATATCAATGCATTAAAACGTAGAAAATAATTGGTTTTCTCTTCTATATCGTTTAAAAGCGTGAGGCACTTGATGAATGAAATGAAGTCCCACGCTTTTAAAATTTATTCCAACTTTTGAGTGTGTTGATAAAAACGTGTTCTTTATTTTTTTATATATATATTTTTTTTATACAATTATGTTTTCAACCGTAACTTTTTGTTGAAGATATAGATATAGAAAGTTGAGTATTATTTCGTAACGCCGCATGTCATAATAATTTTAACATCAACTTGTTTACTTCATACTCCACCCGCTTGGCAGCGGTGCTGTCGAGGTGTTTGCTTCAACTATAGCAACACTAAAGTAATTTTGGCCGATGACTGGCAACTTGATTGTTGTGTTACAGGAATCTCTGGGTCTGCAGTTACCTTGATTAAATTCATTATTGATAAACAGAATTATGTAACAACAACCCATGTTTCTCGACTGACTTTGATATATTTTATGACAACATAATATTTTGTAAATTACAAATGACAATTTACAAAAATTACGTCCATAATATCAAGATTTTTTGAGTGATGTTTTTTAAATAAAAACCAATTGCAAAGGATTTACTAGAGTCGTATCAATACATACTAAATTGGTTTAGTAGTTTGAGAGGTAATGACTACCAACAAAAATTTTAATTAACTAATAAAAAAATTAAATGATATTTTAACAGAAAAAGAAGATCTACAATTCGATGCATATTTTTTTTTTTTTATTTTTTTGTGTGTTCCGCGATAGCTCCGCGAGTTAGAAACTGATCTGACAAGTTTCGACGCCATTTTGTTCCGAATGCTATCGGATTAGTACCATATAGTTTTTCTTGAAAATCGGTTCATTCGGTTTTTTGTTGTTAGGCATTCACGTTTAAATAACATTACTAACGGTGCGAAGTATTCGCACGGGTCCGCTAGTTTTTCTTATTCAGAATGAGTGGGATTTGTCTACAATCTTTATATTTCTGCAAATCTACGTTTTTTGTCTTGGAATTATCTGATTGTGAGTAAAATACATATGCTCTCAGCAAAATCAACTTTGCCTTAAATATCACATTTCTTATCAAAATTACACTAAAATCAATTACTCAGAAAAAAATTCACTGAAACTTTTGTACAGCACCTCGTAGATACAATATACATTTTGTAAGTACGTTTAAAAAATCATTTTGTATATGTACAAATAAAAAACAAACTTTGTCACTACATTGCATTATAATAATTTCAATATAGCGCTAATGATTTTTTACTCTATACACATTAAAACCCATTATTTTCTTTTTATTTAAATAAAAAAAAATAGTAAATCAATAGCCTTACATTTAAGAATGGAAAATAGGGTAATGTTACCAGTTCCCGACCACGTTTATCGCTATATATTATTTCTCAAAGATGTTTTTTGTCGGTATGAAATATCTTTCTTAATACTGTATCAAAATTAATGTGTGATACGCCATTTTGAAGATAATTTTTCTTTCTAATGACGAAAAATAAGTTAATATCTTAAAATTAATGTTTTCATTAAAAAATTACAGTTTAAAAATTTTAGCAATTTCATTAGGTACGGAACAGACAATCATACAAATGTTCTAAAATTATACGTGAAAATATGTACGAAGACAAAATGAAGAATTTAAATAACAAAAAAAAAAACTCAACTGCAAATTAACATTTTCTGAGCTTTTCTTTGCACCGATAAAGTATTAAAATAGTGGTCAATCGTAAGCAAGAAATCCGAAACTAGAATCTTTACCCCAATCACGATAGTCATAATATGATATTAGAAAGTATAAAACAAAAAAACTTATGAAAAATATAACATACAATTTCAAAAATATATAAAAGAAAGGAAATATTGATTTACGAAACTATGTAGAAATACAGACATCAATTTTACATAAAATTTTAAATGTTTATATAAATTATGCATTATATAAATCACACAATTACTAAATTATTTAACAATATATTTCCATTTCTTTTTATCTTTGTCTTTATTTACTTTTCATAGAAAAAGTAATAACACGTTCATTTCTTTACGAAATAACATTTTTTAATTTTTTTTTTTCAAAATTAAAATTTTTGATAAAATTTGTTCCCTCAAAAAAAATATTTTTTTGGGTTAACAATCTAGCTTTATATTTCCGTCGGAAAAACATCGAATTTCGATTACGGTTGAAAAAAATCAAGTCAGTAGGATTAAATTATTGTAAAAAAATATAGACACTAGATAACTAAGATCATAAGTGTTTAAAGCTTCAGTCGGACTCAATCAAAAACTGTACATTAACCACTAAATTAGCAAGGGATTTTGGATATCATTATTCGCTCTCTAGTAAATAACCTGAGTTCACGAGACTAGACGGGGATAATAAATGTTTTTAACACGCTTTTATCTAGCTTCACCTGTATGTTTGCAACGGAATCTTTAAACGTGAAATTCAGCCACTTCAAAACGTCAGACTAAACTGAAACTTTGCACACTTATCAAGGACCGATGACAATACAATAATTTAATAAGGTTGTCCCATTATCCAGACCAGGACCTTCAGAATAAAAAAACTTGAAAAATTACAGCAAGCAATCTAACACGCTGTAAAGTGCGTTGCCTACCCTATTGTTAAATGCAATATTGTTTTTTAGTTTTTTTAGTCTAATAATCAAAATTAGAGTTTAAAAAAACTTAACAACACGCTTTTATGAACTAAAAAATGCAAAATAATTTGACAACAAAATTAGCTTCACTGTAAAAAGCGTGAATTGATTAATATCGGTAATAAATTTTTCATTTACTAGCTAATTGTAAACGTAGAGCTATTATGAAAATTTAAGTAGATAGCACCCCACACTTTTTACAGTAAAGCTAATTTTGTCGTCAAAATATTTTGCATTTTTTAGTTCATAAAAACGTGTTGTTTTAGTTTTTTTAAACTCTAAGTTTTTTGTAACCGAATCCACATGTGAATGCATTCATCAATAATTCAACTGGTTAATTAAAAAAAATCCTTTTGGAGACACAGTGTCAGGAACATATTTATTAAATATTCAAGATTTTATGTGCCATTAAAAACATTTCTACAATTTAAAAAATACTGCTGTATTTTTGTACGCTTTTAAAACATAAATAAAATATCTCTTATATACGTTCTAGGTGTATTTGTTATCTGTGAGTTTCAGAATAGCTTAAAACATTTGCACGATAGTATAAGAGTACAAGTTACTTGTGGATTTTTATCAGTAACAATGGTTTCATTACGGTCACAATAGAGATGGACACTGCCAAACATTACCGCTAGGGGCGTCAGCTATATAATGACCCCAATCTGTGAATAGTAGAGTAGAAAATTGGTTTATTTCAAATAATAAATCATGACAATGCCCGAATACTGTGTTTACCAATGTTCAAATAATGGAAGTTTTGAATTTCCAAAGGATCCGGAACTGAAAAAAGTAGTTGAATGCTGAAGGGTAGAAACTTTCACTGTAATCTGTTGTAATATGGATCTACATAGGTTTTAACATGCTTGTATAGCGTTCCTCCTCTATGAAAACTACCTTCCATAATGGAAACGAATCATTCATAACTTAAGTCGTTATATACCTGCCGCCATCTGCGTTAGGCTTGTCATGTTCCCATGTCTATTGAGAAATTTCGAACTGTGGTCGCAAAATTCATTTTATTACTGTTTTTATCAGCGGTGACTAAGCATTACGGATCACTAAATTTAACTTGCTGCTTAAAAATATCAAAAAACACATATTTCTGTCTTAAAAATTGAATCAAAAAACGTGAAATTTCTTTACAGCACGTCACGAAATTTGGAAATACGGGAAAGCAAATTAACATCTCTAAGTTTTTTCTTTACAAACTTCTGTTAACAATGCTGACAATTTGGCTTGCTCCGTAATTTTCTTTAATTTAAATTTTTCTGTAAAAAATTAGTGTAAAACTTATGCTAGTTTTCTCATTTTTATCTGATTTTAAATCGTCTATTTAAATTGTAAAAACTTGGCCAAAAGTCATATGGGAAGAATGGTACATATTTCTAGTTTATTTTGAAGCATTAATATCAAAGATTGAATAAGATTTTTCATAAAAATTAGTGACTACGAAACGTAAGTGCATTTTACATGCTAACACACACATCCAATTGTTCCTAAGATAGAGCTATGCAGGTGAAAAAGCGTGACTATTGAATAGCCGGTAAACAGTTGTATTTTTTAAGTATTTTTTTAAGATTTAACATTCTCAATTAAGTTTTTCGGTTGACGACTGGGTGATCATTATAACTAGGGTTACCATCCGTCCGGGTTTCCCCGGATTTGTCCTAGTTTAGGGGGCAACCGGGGAGCGTCCGGGCGGGGCTTCATTTGTAGTCCGGGTTTAAAAATTTAAAGTCTTGGGCCGCCCGCGACACACGCACTGTTTGTTTTATTTTAAGAATAAAAAAATGCTAACTGATTATTGAAACAATTGGTAACAAACTGTAATAAGATTCTGTTTTGTTAGGTACATTTAAAATGGTGATAAAAGATGATTAAATTTATTTTTAAGGGAAAATAAATAAAAAGTTGACCTTTTCAACTGTTTTTTATTATACTGACTATGTTTTAAAAAACCTGTTGACGTGTCCGGGTTCTGGGCTCTAAAATCCGGGGTTTTCACGCGTCTTATCCTGGTTGCCAAATTTTAGAGATGGCAACCCTAATTATAAGCGACATTGTTATAAATAACTATGCTAGGTAATATTACTGAAAGCTGTATAGGCAATATTCGAAAAGCAGAGAGTATTGATTTATTTCCTACTTTGAATATTTCCACAAACATATTTTGCATGTGTAAAAATATTAACTTACACAAATACGCGATTGGCATATTTATTCTAATGACAGGGTTTTATGTAAAACATTATACAGGGCGTTTATAAAACGACTTGCGGACCCGTGCGAATACTTTGCACCGTTAATGGTCAGTTACGTAATACAATATGGTGGAAATTCTATTCAGAGACTTCAGCGCCACTACGTCACTTAATATTACCGACAGCTGTTAAACAGATTGGCGGCACCTGATAGCGACATTTGTTTTATTTTATTCTATTCTATTCACAGACTTCGGCGCCATTACACGTCATATTACCGACAACTGTTAAAATAAACAGATTGCCACCAGACGGCAACATTCGTTTTATTTTATTCTATTCAGAGACTTCAGCGGCACTACACGTCATATTACCGACAACTGTTAAAATAAATAGATTTCCACCAGATGGCTAGCTAGACTAGCGAATGTGCTCTATTATCCTTTTGCGCGTCAGAACTGAGTTTCGTTCATATAAGAAATCATATCTAGATTAATTTCGGACGAAATCCATTCAAATTGTACTTTTTAGGAAAGAGGAAATTCTGTTCTGCTGTGGAACGAATCCATTTCTAGAGGGATTCGAGTTTATAATTGCTTCGAAAATTGCAACTGAAAACCGCGAACAGCAGTTGTTGATTGGTCTGTACTTACGTACGTCCGAGCTCTACAGATCGCCATTTGCCATGGAACACCATGAAATATATTTCATTTTTATTTTACAATTATTCTACAAATTATTTTCTGAAGATTCGTATTAATAATAATAAGAAAAGTCACTTACAAAATTTCTTTACTGCAGCTATTTTCCCGATCAAAATTTGTTTTATCGTTAAAGTTAATTTAATTTCGTCAACTTTCCCCTACGTAGGTTGTAAACATGATATTCTGTTTTCATTTTAATTTTTTCTTGCAACAGGTATTACAAAAATTCTTAACCTTTTTTTATTATTAATATTTATTATTATTAAGAACATATTTCGTGATGTTCACATTTTTTTTGCAGTTTGATTTATAATCACCTGTATAATGAAAAAGACGAAAATGAACAAACTTGACATTGGGCGTTTTATAAATTAATGCCACGAACATTGTAACGTTCAAGATTAAAGCATAAAAAAACAAAATTTCATTTTTCGTAAGACGAAAACAAATTAGAAAAATTATAGACGTTACAAGAAAACATTTTATAACCTAAAATTGGCGATAGAATCATTGATAATAATAATCTATGATTCAATTAAAATATACTTAAATATTCTGCTAAAAGTAGCAAAACTTTGTGATAAGTTTAAAAAAATGGAAATAAAAAAATACATTAATTCGATTTTTAGAATAAATTGAGCATTTTACGACAGTTTTTTTTTTATAATAAATGGTGTTGCAATGTGATATTTTCCGTAAATTAAAAAAAAAAATCACACATTAGAATTCTAGTTTTATATCTAGTTCTTATATATTTTGCTCATGACGAGAAAAAGATAAATTTATAGACGACCGAAAACTTATTACAATTGACTTATGACAAATAAAGAAGGTACGGTACGAATACAACAAAAAGTTATTAAAATGACAATCCAAAAATTTCAAAAAATTTGATTTCTAGTTTTATATTAAGTTTTGATATATATATATTTCTCATGACGATATGAAGAGAAATTGTAGACGACCAACAACTTATTACAGTCGACATGATTTACATAAAATAGAGCACAAGCACAGCAAAAAATAATCAAAATGACTGAATATTTTTTTTAAATTAGATATCTATTATTATATCCACTTCTGTTACCTATATTTTTCTCACGATATAAAGAGATATCATAGACGACCGACAACTTATTACAGTCGATTTATGACACAAAGTACGGCATAAATAGGACAAAACATAATAAAAATGACTGAATAAGAATTTCTATTATTATATCTATTTATTATATATTTTTCTCATAACGATATAAAGAAAAATTGTAGACGACCGACAACTTATGATTTATATAAACTAGAGCAGAAGCACAGCCGAATATACCATTTTTTTTTGTTTAGCTATCTATTATTAAATCTGTCTCTGATTATATTTTTCTCATGATATTATAGAGATATTGTAAACGACCCAGAAATTATTATAGTCGATTTGTGACACATGAAGTGCAGCACAAATAGAACAAAAAAATTGTCAAATTGACCGAATAAAAAATAAATTTGAAAAAAATTGTACTAACCGTTATAAAGTATGGTGGTTCCACGACTCGCTTCCGGTGAATGTGGTGGTGGGCTCGGCGCCGTCGCCCCAGCTGTAGGACTCGACGGTCCCCAACAGGTCGCCGTGGCCGACTTGTCCACACTGTTAACAATCACCATCGCCGGCGAATCACCAACAACATCGATCTCTTCGTCGTCTTCTTCGACAACCACCGTCGTCTGCTGTTGCTGCTGTTGTTGAGCGTCGCTGCTGCCGGCGCCTTCCGCAGTACCCGGCGGATCTTCTGCCCGATCCGGCCACGGATACGCTTTCCATTTCTTTGCCATTAAACAACGAGGCATCTTCTTCGACGTCTTTCAGTTTATATCAAGTCCGACGCCGTTTGCAACGTCTTCGACGTGCGTCAATACAGCTGACGCGATTACAGCACCAGGACAACGTACTTCTGGCGGAAGTATGTAGAAACGACGCCGCAATTCGATTTATCGACGCCAATTTGTTGCTTTGATTTGACCTCGACACGTCACACTTTTGTTTCGCAAAAGAAGTAGCAGAATGTCTGACGAATTCTGTCACTTTCGTCATCCGAAATAATTATTGGATGATTTTTTTTAGTGTGTTTTCAAAGGCGGTGAGCGGTTCTTGTTTTTCTCAGCGATATTTGAAAAAACGGCGTCGTCACGATTCGATTGTTGCATCAGCGGCATGCCAGTGCCGATTATAAACGGATAGATTCAATAATCACGTGGAGAAAAAACAGAATGAAAAACGTGCCTCCACTGTCAAGCGAAGCAATTATTTGCAAAAGCGGTTTTTTTTTAAAAGTTACAGTTTTAAATTCTCGCGCGCGAATAAAACACACAACTCTCGTTTGTTTGTTTGTTTTTTTTTTAACTATTTGTTTTTATAACAAAAGACTGCACATTTAATACATATAATATACATATAGGTATATATGTTAAAGGACGAGGAGAGAATGATAAGTTAAACCGAACACACTTATTAAGTATATATATACACACACACAATCACACTTAGAGAGACATCGAAATAGAAGTACCCCGTATAAGAGAACTGAACAAACTAAACTAAACTGCTGCAACCCCTCCTCGGTGGCTTTTGAGTTCACCCTTACCCTCGTGACGCCTTTTATATATTATACGCTGGCGCACGGCTATAGTGGGGGGAAAATACGGCACCACCAGACGGCGAAAGCGTGACATCCCTTCGGGCGCAGCGTGCGCAACAACCCTCCACTATATATGTATATCGCACAACCGAACTGTTCGCGTTTCACTCAGTCGCGCATACGTGCCGTCACCCTGTCTCACTTCCACACACATCGATTCGTATAGCCGCGACCGACAGCGGCAAAGGGGTGTTTTTGTATTGAAACTTACAAACACCGACCATTTGGGGATGTTTTCATATATAGAAGTTCAAAGTTCAATTTTAAATTATAGAAAGAAAATTTAAAGAAATGAACAGTTTTCTTAAGAGGGAAAATCTAAAGTCAATATAAACGGCGTTGGGTTGAAGTGAATGGTTCTTCGTCGTTAACATTAACGAGTCGTTTAACGCAAATGTGACAGGAGCTTTGTTTAATAGCACGTGGTCTAAAAGCTTCTTATATTATGATTAAATAAGTGACAGTGAAACGTATATACAATATAATAAACTTATTATAATATATAGGTGATTATTTACAATCATCTACTCAAAATCATAGTCCGAGATCTATTAGACATTTTTGGGTAGGTATTTGAGTCACTGTAAAAATGTGTACAATACCTCTTTAGTAATATCCGAGTACAAAAACACAGACCTGGCTGAAGGGTAGCGGGGCTTAACCGACTCTCAAATTTTTTATCACCTGGCAGGCATAATGTCCTACCGAAACGACCTGGTTTTTTTAATATATCTATTTTTAAGTACTAATATTATTCTGTTTAAATTTTAACGTGCCTCAATTATATGTTTTAAATTTTCCCAAAATATAATTATTTTGCAAACAGCTGGCTAAGTTTTAAAGCCGATTAAGAAATCTGGCTTTTAATTTTTCAACTCCTTAAATACTAAATTTCAAGGTATTAAAATTACAAAATGTCTCAAGGGTTTTTTATTGCGAAAAAATTTTTGCTAATTTAAAAATTTGAGGATCGATTAAGCCCCGCTACCCTTCAGTCAGGTCGATGTTTTTGTATTCGGATATTATTAAAGACGTGTTGTACAAGTTTTCACAGTGCCTCAAATACCTACCCAAAAATGTCTAACAGCTCTCCTGCTATCACTAATACAATATTTATTCACAATACAACTCGTCCTAAATCGGTTTCTCTCTAACTCGAATTATTAAAATATTTACCGCAGTGCCAATATTTTATAAATACTTGTACTCTTGACAAAAAAGTCAATCGATATGAGCCATATAATTTTTTCACCAATAATAATTCATTAAAATTTTAATTGAGCCAATTAATTTTACAAACAACTTTGAAAAAAACAATTCATAATAATGTAGTGCAAAATAATAGACAAGTGCAACCGAATTTTAATTAAGAAATATAAATTATTTTTTGCTCACCACCCAATAAAACAGCTGTTTTTCATGCCTTGTACAGTGATCGTTAAATGACACATTTAACACTAGTTGCGAAAAGTACCTAAATTAAACAATTTCCATAGTAAATCATAGTCTAACCGCATGAGAATAGAACGCAGCCTACAAATTAATATGTATTTTCACAAAAAGAATAAAGACAAATCTGATACAAGACGACTTTATTCTCACGAATTCAAATATGAACTGAAAAACATTTTAACACAATATTTTGACATTGAAAAAATGTTATAGGTATTACAAAATCATTATTTACATAACCAGCCTAGGTTAAAAATTCAAAAGAATTAAATATACAGTGTCTTCGCTTAACGCAGGAGATCCGCTCCAATAAATTCCTGCACTATGCGAAACTACGCTAAACGAGGTCATCTTAATAATAGGCATAAGTGAAACAACCGAGAATAAGAAAAACTGTTAGTTTTTTCTTGTTTAAATTTGTAACATTTATTGTTAAATACTTTTTTTATCACATTAATTATAGATTTATTAATTGCTCGATTTATCAATTTATGAAAAACAAATAAAAGTTCGAGTAAGAAGTTATGTTTGTGATGAGGAAGGTTCCTCATTTGACATATTTTGTATTTTGTGAAGAAGTCATCTAATGTCGTTTGCTTTTTTCGGTTTCGTTTAGCAAGCTGTTGTCGATAGCGAAATATTGCATCGATGACACTTCGACCTTCGTCTTGCCTCTGAACTTCTATCAATATTTGAATCATTTTGCATAAACTATTCCATAATTTACGTTATAGTGGCTTTTTTAAATCGCGGAGCAGCGTTAAACGAAATCGTACTGTACATATCACAAATTAAAAGTGATCTGTCTGAAAAATGAGCTGTCAAAAATTTGGTGGAAATCAGCTATTTTATAGGGGGTACGTGCAAAAAATACTATCTCATGCGTGATTATTTTATGACTCGAGGCGCTCGTTTTACCATAATCTCACACTGCGTCATAAAATAATAATTCACGCACTAGATACATAGCCTACTATTAAGACCCGTTATATACTACCTGCATTTTTTGTTACATTTAAGGGTATTAAACCTTGTTGCCCTACGAAGTTAGTAAAAAAAAGGAAGGAAGTGTGTCTGGCACACTTATAAAATTATCGACCCCACGTCAAGTATCTTATTTCATAAAATTATCTTTCTTTGAAGCACTTATGATATTTAAAAAGGTAGTCAACCGTTACAACCATATGATTTTTAGTGTTGCAATTTTATAAAAAAACATTTACCGTTACTTAAATGATTTACCACTCCGAAACCAAATCTCGCTTATTATTTTTTAAATATCTTATTTCATCAAGATTATATCTTTTTTAAAGGTGTTATTTTTATAACATAAAATATATTTTAGTATACGAGGGTTGCTAAAAAAGTGAACCGGAACTATCATTTACATTTAAGAAATGTGTATTAGTCCGATGTCAGCTAAAAAAGTTGATAATTAAGGAAAATTAAAAAAATAACTATTTTTGTATTTAAAATCAGGGTCGTAGACAGAAATTCCGGACACGGAAGGATTCTTTTTAATATCGCTGTTTTTTTTTCTTTTTGCAAAAATGAAAAAGAAAGTTAATTGTGAAAACAATTGGCGGTGGAAAATCCTGGGTCCTTAAAACCTCATGTCCTGAAGAAAATCACCGTCACATTAAACCGATTTAATCATAAAACAGTGACTTACCATAACTGATAATCTCGCAGAAATACCTGAAACGAAAATTAAAAAAAAAACATTACTTAATATCATATGAATGCAAATAAAATTATAACTAATAAAAAATAAATTACATTTTCAGCAATAAAATAAAATGCATTTTGCTACAATAACATAAACGACTGACGTGAATTGAGAGGGAAAATAATGTTTATTATAGGTTCAAAACTACCAACATTTGAATAAGTAGGTACAGTAACGTCCCGATTATCGATTTCTTGTTATTCGTTTTGGTTTATCCGACATATCAATGAGCCTGAAGACCTTTTTAATAATAATATATTTCGTTTGTATATTGTATAAGTCAGACTCATGTATTTTTAATACCATCTATTTTCAATTAGTTTTAATCACATATTCTGAAGTTTTCAGTCCTACGCAAAGTGTTTCTTCCTGTGCTGCTCAACCAATGGAAAAATACGTTAGAACACTATAACCCCAAACTAATAAGGTTTGTTTTTTATTGGTTTATGACCGTAACGAAGAAGTTGAAAATACATGAGACGATTAGTACCAACAAGCTTTACTGTAATGTGATCATTTGGAACTTAAAAAAAAATTGTTTCAGAATTTCTAATTAGAAAATTAAAAAAATATATTAGGAAAAATCAGGTCTTGAAATAAATTAAATAAAAAACCCGGGTCGCAGTGCCAAAACCCTGCCGACAATATAGTGTATTTGCTAATATAGGCAGTGTGGCTTTATTATGCGAACTTAAGTTGGTTTTTTGGGCAAAATAAAAAATTTGACTCCTTAATCCACCCCTTAAAAGAACATTTTTTTCTCAGTTGCAATTATTATCAATCGAACCTCTAAACTAAATTATATACACCTTTCAGCAAATAATTCACTATCTGCAAACTAGTGTTTTCATAAAATTTGAAAATTCGGTCCTGTCGGGCCGATTTTATTAAAATTTTAGGAGCACTTTTTAATTGCTATTAAAGGGTTAAATTTCAATTTTGAAACGATTCTGAGAATTTTTTAGGTATTTTTGGGCCCAAAAACTTTTTTCAACCCCTAAAAACTACCCTTAAAATAGCCCGATTGGGCCCATTTTAAATAGGGTTCTTGCGGTAGTGGATTCCAACATGTGGGCAAAATTTCGTAGAAATCAATTAACTCTTTCGAAAGTTATAGCGCGCACACACACACACACACACACACACACATATATATATATATATATATATATATATATATATATACATATATATATAATTTTTAAAAATGGTGGCAAAGTGTTTAGAAGGTTATGAAACGTCGAGAAATTTTGGTCCGACCCCTAGGTCCCGCCATCCGACCAACGCCAATAGTGTATGTTGCCTATGGCAAATACACTAAAAAGGATCAGGTGAAAAGACCAATTTTTAGGTACGTTTTTATTCGATATACGACGTTTCGTTTTATTCGATATACAACGTTAGATACTTGAAGAAGTCGGAATAATACCGACGAAACGTCGTATATCGAATAAAAACGTACCTAAAAATTGGTCTTTTCACCTGATCCTTTTTATTTAAAAAAATATTTTTTTACTGTAATTTATGACTTTTATTACTTATTGACAAAACCAATTTTTTCCAAATTTATTTCAATTTTTTCTTGTTTTTTAGGAAAAAAATTAGATTCTCAAAAAAGATATTTCATATACAATGAACTATTATGGACCATCGGGCATTTTTTTCTTCTTCTAGAGGTTGTCCAGAGCTCTGAGCTATAACGAGCAATATATTTCAAATTAAAAATGTTGAGAAGTGCTGTGTTGTTATTAATTTTCAATAATCATGTTCGTTAGTAAATTCTAGACCGACACTACGATAGTAAAATTCAGCTGCTCGCCACGAACAATATATTTTACCATATTATTTATTCGTCAGTTAAGCATATACGAGTATATTATGCCTTCACCTATACGGAAACCGTACAGACCTCCAAATATAATATTCCGTGTAATATATAAAATACACCCCTTGTTAATAATAAGGCAGCAATGCGCAAGCAACATATCGGAATATCACACATGGTTCCGCAAGCAGAGGCTGTGTTGCGCTTATAGAGGTTAGGGGTGCTCGTGCCAAACCAACGAGGTCTATTGAAAAAATAGAGTTTTAAAAAAACTAAACACGCTTTTATGAACTAAAAAATGCAAAATAATTTGACAACACAATTAACTTTCCTGTAAAAAGCGTGGGGTGCTATCTAATTAAATTTTCATAGTAGCTCTACGTTTACAATTAGCTAGTAAATGAAAAATGTATTACCGATATTAAGCACTCCACGCCTTTTACAGTAAAGCTAATTTTGTTATCAAATTATTTTGCCTTTTTTAGTTCATAAAAGCGTGTTGTTTTAATTTTTTTAAGCTCTAATTTTAATTATGACTAAAAACAATTTTGCATTTGACTATGGGGTAGGCAACGCAATGCACGTCACTGTACAGCGTGTTAGCTTGCTTGCTGTAATTTTTCAAGTTTTTTTATCCTGAAGGTCAAGATAGTGGGACAAATTTATTAAAATATTGTATTGTCATCGGTCCTAGATAAGTGTGCAAAGTTTCAGTTTAATCTGACACATTGAAGTGGGTGAATTTTACGTTCAAAGATTCCTTTACAAACAAATAAACATACAGGTGAAGCTAATAAAAGCGTGTTAAAATAGCGCTACATATTACAATAATTACTATGTACTACGTTGCACATAGGAATATTTAGTGCTGTTTTTATTCCAAATTGATCACACAGTATCCTAAGATATGATTAAAATACATAAGAAAATACAATTAAAATACTGGCATAACAAAAAACACCACACGAAGATAACAGATTTTGCGCAATAAGCGTTGTTTATTTGTGTTAACAGTAATGTTTGTAAATTTTATGAATTATTATATAATACTATAATAGTAAAACAATATTGATTTTTCTTTCTCTCTATATAACGACAACTCTCTATAACGCCAGCAAATGCACAGTCCCTTCAGCGTCGCTATATGTATAGAATTTACATTGTATAATTACGCGCCACGGTTTTAAAAGGCTTGCGCAAGTACAGTGGGTTGAAAAACTACAAACTGGCGGTATATTATTATTTTTAATTTTTCTTTAAACTAAAGGTCTAATTCCTTGCATAAAGTCATCCAAAAAATTATTTTTCGTGCTTGTCTATGCAAAACTGTATTAGGCATCTTGATCAATTAACAATCAAAGAAACAACAATAGCGTACTGGACTGTACTTTATAGCAGGAAAGCGACAAGTGACACGACAACCAGCGATAACCAATCACCGACGAGCGCACGTTCCGTGCCGGTAACTGGGAGGTGGTGGGAGTCTTCCTTTCCCACAAAACAATCAGGACGGCTCTAAAATATTCATTTGCGACGCTGTTTGTGACTAACATAGAGATGGGAAAGAAGGGTCTTTTTAATGATGTGCATCTTTGCATCTGGATCTCGTATGTGATCCGGCTCACTGAACCGGTTCAAAAAGAGCCGAGTTCTGAATATGTTACTGCAGTCTGCCACTGAGTTACCTAGTTCAGTTAATCATATCACGACCTGTATAGAATCAAGAATGCATAGCCAGACATGTGACGCATGAGTCATTTGAGCTGACAGATGCATCAAAGTAAGAACTGATACGTAAGTGTAAAATGTGCTTCTGTGTGTTAAGTGTTTCACTGAGTTATGCGGATCCGTTGATCCGTCGGCTCAAAAAAAAGTGAGTCGGCTCTCACGGATCTTCTGTCGGAGTCGGCTCTTTGAATCGGTTGAGATCTGAGTTACCCAACACTAGACTGACATCAGAACCTTTTAGAACCGTGGCGAGTATTATAATTTCAAACAGATATACGTCGCTGAAGAAGTATCGATTCAAAAAAGTAAAAAAAAACCCGGGTCGCAGTGCCAAAACCCTGCCGACAATATAGTGTATTTGCTAATACAGGCAGTGTGGCTTTATTATGCGAACTTAAGTTGGATTTTGGGCAAAATAAAAAATTTGACTCCTTAATACACCCCTTAAAATAACATGTTTTTTCTTAATTGTAATATTATTATCAATCGAACCTCTATACCAAGTTATATACCCCTTTCAGTAAATAATTCACTATCTGCAAACTAGTTATTCGTAAAATTTTTAAATCCGGTCCTGTAGGGCCGATTTTATTAAAATTTTGGGGGCACTTTTTAATTGCTATTAAAGGGTTAAATTTCAATTTTGAAACGATTCTAAGATTTTTTTCGGTATTTTGGGGCCCAAAAACTTTTTTCAACCCCTAAAAGCCACCCTTAAATTGATCCGATTAGGCCCATTTTAAATAGGCTTCGTGCGGTGATGGATTCCAACATGTGTGCCAAATTTCGTTAAAATGAATTAACTCCTTCGAAAGTTATAGCCCGCACACATATATATATATACCTATATATATATATATATATATATATATATATATATATATATATATATATATATATATATATATATATATATATATATATATATATATATATATACATAAACATTTTTAAAAATGGTGCCAAAGTGTTTAGGAGGTTATGAAACGTCGAGAAATTTTGGTCCGACCCCTAGGTCCCGCCATCCGACCGACGCCAATAGTGTATGTTGCCATATGGCAAATACACTAAAAAGTGTGCTCGAACTGCTCTCTAGCACGCGCACCTGGAGCTCTACGATCGTGTCAATGATGAAACACCAGTGGCAACCATGTATATCACATAAACACCTGGGACAGTGGTTACTCTAGCGGATCGGCAAGCCACGTGGCGCACTGCTAATGTCGCCCTGTCTCTCGACTCTACCTGTACAATGCAATAACGCACGCACGCACACACTCACAGACACGTAAGCGCGTGCGAGCACAGGGCCAGCATGCATATTGTATATACTCACAGCCGCTACGCCACACTTTCTGTCCGTCTTCCGCTACTAGACAAGCAGACAGACAGACAAGACACTGGATATTATGTGAGAGGGGTTCATTCTGGATCGGGTCTCGGTACCATATGCCTTCGTATGAATGCCATTAGTCCAGGTTATGATGAATTAAAAGTGCATTGTTGCAGATGGGTATCTGTGTTCACAAGTAAAAGTGGCTTAAGTCGAATTTTTAGTCATCTTCGAACAATATTTGTTACAATAATAATAATAAAAACCCGGGTCGCAGTGCCAAAACCCTGCCGACAATATAGTGTATTTGCTAATACAGGCAGCGTGATTTTATTATATGCGGATCTGTATGTTTTTGGAAAAATTAAAAAAAAAATAACCCCTTAATACACCCCTTAAAATAATATTTCACATTATTTTCAATATTTCGTCTCTGTTATATCAATTCATTTGCACAAAATTATATACCTATACAGCCTTCAGTAAGTATAATTCTCTATCTACAAACAGTTTCATAAAATTTATAAGTCCGGTCCTGTCAGGCAGATTTTATTAAAATTTTAGGAGCACCTTTTAATTAATACTAAAAGGTTAAATTCCAAATTTGAAATAATTCCGAGGATATTTTCGATGTTTTTGGGGCCCAAAACAATTTTCAACCCCTAAATACATCCCTTAAAATAGTCCGATTAGGTCCAAACTGTGGACCAAATTTCGTTTAAATCAATTAAGTCTGTCGAGAGTTATCGTGCCCACACACACACACATATATATATATATATATATATATATATATATATATATATATATACATACCTACATACATATATACCTATATGTATAAACATTTTCAAAAATGGTGCCAAGTTGCTTCGAATGATGTGAAACGTCGAGAAATTTTGGTCCGACTCATAGGTTCCGCCATCCGTCCAACGCCAATAGTATATGTTGCCATATATGGCAAATACACTAATAAATGCGTTTAAAATTCGTTTCTCGACGTTATTTGCAACCATTACCTACTGTCTTCCATCTAACACACTTCCCGTTATTTTTCTACAATTTTTAAACTTCAACTTAATGGCAATGGGCGAATGAAGGAATTATACAAAAATTGGATAAGGTAGACAAACTAGAAGTTTGATAAATATATGATTTATAATAAAGAGTCATCTTGATATTTATGTAGAATTAATTGAGGGAACCCATGGAAAATCTCAACCAAGATGTCCGATACGGAAATTACCGTTTCTCGGCCGGGGGCAGTAGGAAACAGTCCTAATTCACATCTGCTCCGCCTGGATACGAACCCGCAGTATCTCTCGAATGCGAGTTTAGTATCATACTCCAGTTCAAAAAGTGTTAACACACTTTACTTTATCGCATTTATTTGGTATCTTAGTGTCAGGAAAAGAAATAAACACTAGGAGTCCCGAATCCCGATTCTTGAGAAAGAGTACGTAGAGTAGAGTAGATCACGCGATATAGTATATCTGAATTTGACAATTGTTAACAAAATACATTTTTCATAATCCGTTTTTTGCATTTTTTTGTGTGATAAAATGAATCAATTTCAATATAAAAATATAAAATATAAAGACAACTTGGCTTTTTGTTCTAACTCTCACCTAAATCTAAATCGTTTTTGAAATCTGTCACTAGTCCGTTTGTAATAACTAATAAGTGTACACATATGGTAAACCTAACATACACTTTTCAGAGTAAATTTCACTGTGTTATTTATTCTAGTCTAATATGCCAAATACACCTGATGACTCAAACAATACTGTACACTCAAACAATTGCTGAACAATATACAAGTATATAAAAGATCGTCAAAAATTTGGCATATGCCACTTTGCATTGTCGCCTACAGATATGCACATTGCACGCGTCTGCATGCTGCACTTATGGTATTGCAATGTGTACAGGAATTGGAAATGTTTCATTCATTATAAAACTCTGCCATACCCTAAGAGATATTTCATAGCTTCAAAAAAATAACATGTTTATCTGTTTCGTATTGTAACGTCAACTGAATTGAAGAGAACGTATTTTATGCCGTTTAGAATCTAAACTCTAAAAGAATATATAGAAATCCACAAAACGCGTTACGCGAGGGACATACTTCGAAATAATTTGCCCTAAGATTTCATGAAGATTTCAAAAAAACTCCTTCTACGCTTTAATTAATGAAGTCAGAGAAAGATATTCGAACATCTGAGATCATCAGCGCCTAAAGAAGAAGGTAGTTCGCCATTTTGTGGTGGCGGTCATATTGGATCTACCATTACATTCTATGAACTATATTGTATTGTCTTCAGAACCAAAAGTGTATGCAAAATTTCAGCTCAATTGGAAATCGGGAAGTGGGCCAAATTTAAGTTGCAAAATTCGATTACAGACAGGCAGACATATACTGAGGCAAGTAAAACTAAAAAAGACTTGTAAAATTTCGTTGTCTTTATACCCGGTCGAAAGTACGTATTTTCGGCTTCGACTTTAAGGCAGAAAGCCTAACATTTATGCACTGCTGGAATTACTCGCCCGCCATCTGTAACAGCGGGCTGAAACAGTTTTCTCGTACATACTGATACGAAAGTACGTACTTTCGACCGGATATAAAGAAAAATAGTATACACCACACCACCAGAAAGTTGAAATTTCTGCCCTTGCAGTGTAATATACTATTTATTCGATCAATAATTTTTTGATTTAAAAATCAACAATGTTTTTCTTATGGGGAAATATGTGTGGTTACAATCTAAGGTCATTGTCAAATCAGATTACTTGACAAGTCTTTCTGCAACTACGGAAGCGGAATTGGTACTTGGCATTTTTTTTTCATCAACACGCGCTCTTGCAAATCCAAACTAAGCCGTTCTTATAAACAATAGACGTATCATGTTAATACGTATAATTTATTGATTTCTATCGCCGTGTGTTGCACTGCATGATACATGATCTTGTTTATTTGTCGGGTTTCTCATATCCTCGACATTCACTCGTAATATACTCAACACACAGACAGTAGAACTTGCAGTGACTACGACAGACCCTTTTTTTATAAGAATCGAAAGATAGATTATGGTAACGGATCCCTTAGATCGTAATTTCAACTTTCTGCCCTTGTGGTGTAATATACTATTTAAACGGTCGATTTAAGACTGCAACATATGCACTTGGAAAATTTCGAACTGTGTTCGCAAAATTCATTTTATTACTGTTTTTATTAGCTGTGATTAAGCATTAAGCTTCACGAAATATGACTTGCTGCTTAAAAATTTCAAAAAACATACATTTTGCCCTAAAAATTGAATCGAAAAACGTGATATTCGTCAATATTCCTTTAGTGCACGCTACGAAGTTTCGTATTACGGGAAGGCAAATTAACCATTTTGAAGTTTTTTCTTTATAACTTTATACATAGCTTGCACAATAATTTTTTTTCAAATTAATTTGTTTTTTGTACAATAAATGTATGTACAACTTTCTCATTGCTATCTGATTTTAAATCGTTTAGTAAGATCAAATAAACTATAAAAACTTGGATGAAAATCATTTCGGAAGAATGGTACATAGGTAGGTATATATATATATATATATATATATATATATATATATATATATATATATATATATATATATAATAGAAAGTATAATTTACCTCTAACGATTTTTGTCAACTTATAGCCTTTACATAACGTATCCTACCAATCAATCACACACAATTCCACAATTATAACAACAATTCATGTCTCGACAGGTTCAGACACGTTAAATTGATCGTAAGACAATCATTGTTGTTTGATGTAAAGTAATGTAAATACTGCTGTTGGTCACTGTTGTTAGTAAATTTAAAGTTGCAGCGGCTGTGAAATGAAAAAGGTGTTCCTTAACCGTCGCAGAGAAACGAAAAATCATTAAGTATGTAGACGAGAATCCTACAAAGAAAAAATTACACATCGCTAAGGAATTCGAAATTCCCGCAAGTACATTGACCATAATTTGTAAGTTTAAAGCAAAGTTTTCAGAAGTTAATAGGTTATCTTACCTTGTTAAAACGAATCTTAGACCAACCTAGCTTCTATATAACAAATTTCATTTAACAAATTACTTGATATAATGAATATTTTTAAAATTTCCTTCAGCTTTCTTATATCGAGATTGGACTGTATTTGCTTGTCACCACATATCGTCAAACCTATGTTTTTGTTAAGGCACACCGGTTAGAGCCAGGCCGGTCAGGTATTGTACCACTTGCAGCAGGCTTTTTATTATCTGTTTGTGGTTTTAGAGTACGGCCACTACAGCAAGGGGGGTGACACGGTGTGTAATACGGGGTCGCTCACCTCACCTTAACAGGACACACACACTTCCTCTGCCTCACCGGAGCCGGGTTTTTGGTTGCCGTAGATCGGATATGGCGCAGATCAACCACAACGCAGGGTAGAATTGAGCCACTAACCTAAACAGGGTCCGTATTTTTTAAACACGCTTTTATTTAGCTTCACCTCTATGTAAACTGTAAAGGAATCTTTGAACGTGAAATTCACCCACTTTAAAACGTCAGATTAAACTGAAACTTTGCACACTTATCAAGGACCGATGACAATACAATAATTAAGTGATTTTAACGATATTTTGCCCACATGTTGGTATCCACCATCGCACGAACCCTATTTAAAAAGGGCCATATCGGACTATTTTAAGTGTAGTTGAAAGGGGTTGAAAAAAGTTTTTGGGCCTAAAAATGCCGGAAAAATTCTCAGAATCATTTCAAAATTGAAATTTTACCTTTTAGTAAAGATTAAAATGTGCTGTTAAAAATTTTAATAAAATCACCCTGACAGGACCGGATTTATAAGTTTTATGAAGCGCTAGTTTGCGAATAAGGATTTACTTACTGAAAAGTGTATTTTATTTGGTCCAGATGTTGAATTGATACCAATATTTTAACTGAGAAAAAAAATTCTTATTTTAAAGGGTGTATTAAGACTTAGGAGGTTTTTTTTTTTTTATTTTGCCTAAAAACGAACTTAAGTTCGCGTAAGAAAGCACACTGCCCGTAATAGCAATTACACTATATTGTCGGCAGGGTTTTGGCACTGCGACACGAGTTTTTTTTTAGATTTGGCTAAAAGTTATATGGGAAAAATTATACATACTTCTAGTTTATTTGTAAGCATTAACATCAAAGAGTGAATAAGATTTTTCATAAAATTAGAGATTTCTGAAAGGTGAGAAACTGCATTTTACATGCACACACACACATTCAACTGCTCGCAAGATAGAGCTACGTGGGTGAAAAAGGGAGCATATTGAACAGCTGGTACTCAGTAACTTAAGAATTTTTGCTTAAAAAATAATTAAAACACAGTAGAACCTCGATAAGTTAAAATCCAAGGGAAACGTTAAAAAATTTAAGTTATTCAGTTTTTTACTTATCGAGGGTTGAAGTTAGGAGGTTGTCAGAGTAAAATTTTTAACTTACCGAGGTTTGT
Source organism: Venustoraphidia nigricollis (assembly GCA_034508555.1). Taxonomy (NCBI): domain Eukaryota; kingdom Metazoa; phylum Arthropoda; class Insecta; order Raphidioptera; family Raphidiidae; genus Venustoraphidia; species Venustoraphidia nigricollis. The sequence continues at coordinate 3,133,784 of JAVRKA010000030.1, forward strand.
GAATTTTATAGAGGATGTATTTAGTTCAATAGAGGTTACATAATTTTTTTATCTATTCATTTAGAATCAATTATTTATTTATTTAAACAATTAATTATTTAAACAAAGAAATCAGTAATTTTTTTTGTTTCATGCAATTTTGATTTTGTACATCAATTATGTTTTCTATATTATGTAAAGAAGAAAAAATTTCGTCATTAACATAAACTTATTGCGGACTTGAAAAAAGGTAAAAAAACATTCTTCCAGTTATTATTATTTGTTATATTTTGTAACAGAAGTATCATTTTTGTTTTTTTTTTTAGGTTACATCAAGAATATATTCAGTTTCATCATTTTTTAGTACCGCCAAGACAAACATACCCAGTGTACCCAAACTGGGTGTCGATATTTCGGCCATGCCAACGGTTATTGCAGGTTACAATTCTAAAATATGCTGGCAACAATTCGACATCTGCAGGTTAAATTTAACTCCAAAACTTATTGCGGACTTGAAAAAAAGTAAAAAAACATTCTTCCAGTTATTATTATTTCTTATATTTTGTAACAGAAGTATCATTTTTGTTTTTTTAATAAATAAATACATTGTTTAAGCAGTGCCGTCTTTTTTATTTTCCTTTCCCATTCAAAAATCTTGTGTGTAATTTTACATTTAAATATGTATTATTTTACATAAATATTACATAAACGTATGTAAAATTGTAGGGTATGGGTTAGGGAATTTTACACATTTTTTGGGAAATTACATTTTTTTTGTTTAAAATATTACATATTTGTATGTAATGAGGGTTACACAACTATATGTAAATTTACAGGAAAACATGTAGCATTCCATATGGTGTGTAAAATTACCAGAATAATCTAGGGCATTATTTGGACCCTAGATTATCTGTGTAATCGGCCTTCTCAGTTTTTACAGTGTAGTATACTATCAGTGTGCACGAGAAAACTGTTTCGGCCCGCTGTTACAGATGGCATGCGAGTAATTCCAGCAGATCATACAAGTTATGTTTTCCGCCTTAAAATCAAAGCCGAAAGTACGTAGGTGCTTTCGACCGGGTATAAAGAAAAAATATTAAATTTCGGTATGATACAGTTCACGCCTGTATCGTCAAAACCTAACCTCTACATGTATGCTGCACGCACTATGTCCGGTGTTCATGGTAAATCGACACACCGATCGCCGCAGCGCGCGCATCGAACATATGATACGCCAAATTACATTGAAATCAAACCTCAGCGTTCTGCTATTCTATAACAATACTGTGTATGATAGAGACGGAACCGTTGCCACACCGTTCTGTTGCTTTGTTAATTCACAATACAGACCAATAAGAAGATAGGGCACGCAGGTAAACCACCTTGTCAATTCCATATACCGGCTGTGCATGATGCATGGGGACCACACAAATATGTTAGTTTTTGTTTAAAGGCAAGACGAAGTGTTAATATCTTGCTATCGACAACAGCTTGCTGAACGAAATAGAGAAAGGCAAACGACATTAGATGACTTCTTCACAAAAAACAAAATATTAACAAATAATTGAAAACATACTTGAAAATTCTACAAATAATTATTAAATTATTTCTCGACGATCGTTTTGGACAATAAGTCCATCCTCAGGAGTACAAAAACTTATTCTGTACTTCTAAGGATGGACTTATTGTTTGAAACGATCGTCGAGAAATAATTTAATAATTATTTGTAGAATTTTCAAGTGTTTTTAGTGTATTTGCCATATGGCAACATACACATTTAGCGTCGGTCGGATGGCGGGACCTAGGGGTCGGAACAAAATTTCTCGACGTTTCACAACCTCCTAAACACATTGGCACCATTTTTAAAAATGTTTATATATATATGTATATTATATATATATATATATATATATATATATATATATATATATATATATATATATATATATATATATATATATATATATATATATATATATATATACGTATATATATATACGTATGCGGGAATTAACTTTCGAAAGAGTTAATTGATTTCAACTAAATTTGGCCCACGTGTTGAAATCCATCACCGCAAGAAGCCTATTTAAAATGGGGCTAATCGGGCCATTTTAAGGGTAGTTTTTAGGGGTTGAAAAATATGTATATATATACGTATATATATATACGTATGCGGGCAATAACTTTCGAAAGAGTTAATTGATTTCAACTAAATTTGGCCCACGTGTTGAAATCCATCACCGCAAGAAGCCTATTTAAAATGGGGCTAATCGGGCCATTTTAAGGGTAGTTTTTAGGGGTTGAAAAATGTTTTTGGACCCTAAAATACCGAAAAAAATTTCCGAATCGTTTCAAAATTGAAATTTGATCCTCTGGCAGTAATTAAAATGTGTCCCTAAAATTTTAATAATAATAAAATTTTAAGAAAGACTAGTTTGCAGATAGTGAATTATTTACTGAAAGGTGTATATAACTTGGTATAGAGGTTCGATTGATAATAATATTGCAATTAAGAAAAAAATGTTATTTTAAGGGGTGTATTAAGCAGTCAAATTTTTTATTTTACCAAAAAACCAAGTTAAATTCGCATAATAAAGCCGAACTGCCTGTATTAGCAAATACACTATATTGTCGGCAGGGTTTTGGCACTGCGACCCGGGTTTTTGTTATTATTAATCATATTCTACCAGTGCAAATTAAAACAAAATATGTCAAATGAGGAACCTTTCTCATCACAAACATAACTTCTTACTCGAACTTTTATTTGATTTTCATAAAGGTTTTATGAACACAAATCGATATTAGCAATAGATAAATCTATAGTTAATTGATAAAAATGTATTTACTTAACAATAAATATTACAAAATTCAAGGAAAAAAACTAACAATTTTTTTTATTCTCGGTTGTTTCACTTATGCCAGTTTTAGCGCTGTTTTGAATAGCGCAGGAACTTATTGGAACGAATCTCCCGCCTTAATCGGGGTCTTATCGTATTTTGTGCGTGCATCAGATACCATAGACAGTAAGATCCCGCTTAACGCGGAAGGTACGTACCAATAAGTTCCTGCGCTATACGAAACAGCCCTAAACGAGGTTACCATAATACATAGATAGTAGGCATAAGTGAAACAGAACCGAGAATAAGAAAATTTGTTAGTTTAATTTTGTGACATTTATTGTTAAATACTTTACTGTCACATTAATTAAAAATTTATTTATTGCTAATATCGATTTTTGTTCACAAAACATTTATGAAAAATAAAAGTTCGAGTAAGAATTTATGCGTTAATGATGAGAAAGGTTCCTCATTTACCATATTTTGTTTTTGTGAAGAATTTACGTAATGTCATTTGCTTTTTCTGTTTCGTTCAGCAAGCTGTTGTTGATAGCAAGGTATTGCATCAATGACATTTCGTCTTGCCTTTAAACTTCTATCAACATTTGAATCATTTTGTATAAACTAATTCATAATTTATGTTATAGTAGCTAAACCTCTTATTTTAGAAACCGCGTAATACTGAAACAGTGTTAACCGCAGCAGCGTTAAGCGAGGTCTTACTGTACGTAAATCGTTTCATGTTTATCCATTTTTGAAAAGGTTGCGCAAGCCTAAATCAGAGACAATTAGGGAGACATTAAGCTTAGACAGAATCTTTTTCTTAGATCAAAATCGATACAACACCTAGTATATAAATATGATAAAAGGGGATCACTGACTCACTCAACTCACCACCGCCAACGCACCAGCTGCTACTCTTCCTCTGTGAATATTGCAGACACGCGCTCGTCGCTCTGACCAGACTTAAGAGGTGGTACACGCCAGGGTCAAGTTTTTTTAAATTTCGCGAAAGAACAACTTGGTGATTTGCCGTCACGAAATTTTAGTATGTTTTTGCGCGGCCTATGTTTTCTTAATGCCAGTGGTTCCCAACTAGTGGTCCGCGGATCTCAGGTTGTCCATGAGAGCCTCGAAAGTGGTCCGCGGAATTATCGTAATAAATAATGTCTTTGAATTTAATAATAATAATAATAATGCGTTTAACGTTCGTTTCTCGACTTTATGTCATAACAGACGCCATTCGCACCATTACTATTTTCCATCCACTTCCCGAAATGTTCTACATTTTTCCAAACTTCAACTTAAGTAATAGCAATAGGTGAATGAAGGAATTATACTAAATTAGGATAAGGTAGGTAATTTTTGAACTAGGAGTTTTATAGGTAATCGGCCATGGCCTCAGATAACGAACCAGCTTGATATTTATCTGGAATTAATTGAGGGAAACCATAGAAAACCTCAACCAAGATGGCCGGTAGAGGAATTACCGTTTGTCGGCGAGAGGCACTAGGAAAAAGTCCCAGCCACATCTCCCCCCGCCGGGATTCGAACCCGTACTTCCCGAATGCGAGTCTAGTGCTGTCACCACTAGGTACTCTACCCAGCTCGAAATACCTTTGAATTAGAACTGATAGGAGGTATGGTAGAGATACAACTTTTTTGTGAAGTGAAAACTTCTTTCGCGTTGGGTAATTTTTGGATTGGTAAAATCTTATGAATTCGCGTCACCGTCACCGACATGCTAATGTTAACCGAAGGCTCCACTACTATTGTCGCTGTCGAGTTTCATCTCAATCGCGTAAGCTATGAGTATGACGTGTTGAGTTTTAAGTTTTCACTTCAGTCGGCAGTCCCCAATGACTGCTTACTTTTTTTTTTTAATTTATCCACGTATGTACATGTATAGCGATCGCATCCAAAATGAAAAGTTGATATGCAATGTGTATTTTATGTTCTAAATATATATACCTACGTTTTAAGCAACTAACGCTAACCCATAAACTCTCTGACTACACTGTTATTAATATTTCTCCGATACCTGCTTGCAATGTTGAGATAACAGAAATGCAATTGAATACGATTTCAGTTAAATTAACCTCTGAAAACACACATCATAACTTTGCACATACATATTATGTTTGTTTTACAGTTGAGTATGAGTTCTAAACTTATTGATCAAGTTGAATTTCGAATCAGCCACTGGTTAATTATAAGTTGCATAGACCAGCAATACCGAAAATTCTCAAATTTTTTTCGCGCCTATATATTAAAAAAAAGCTTTTATTGCAGTGTACTAAAAAGGATAAATTTTTTTTTTTTATAATTAAGGTTCATAAATATAAGAGCGTGGGTTGTAAGGCTCTATGATAATTACGGCTCACGCTTTTATAATTATGAACATCAATTTTTAAAAATTATTTTTATCTATTTATGGATAGTGGGTAATTGGACACAAATAAATGAAAATTCTAAGTTTTCTAAATTTGCTACGTTTCGTAGGTTAGTTTCCTACTTCTTCAGGCAACTTAGAATTTTCATTTATTTGTGTCCAATTACCCACTATCTATAAATATATAACAACATGGACGATAACAACTCGAAATTATTTTTATCCTTTTCAGAACACTGCAATAAAAGCTTGTCTCTTTTTTCTATTTTATTTTTAAATTTTTAGCTACGTCTTTTGGTCACAATGTTGGATTTACTGAATGCTACTTATCATGTCCTCCCATTTGATGCCCATCTCAAGGGGGTTGTAAAGAAATAGATGATCCGCCATTTTGTGTCGGCCGCCATTTTGAACTTTGAAGTTTTTCTTTAATAATTTAACCGCCTAAATAAATCCCTTAAAATTAGTTTAAATCTAGTAAATTTCGACCCAACGTCAATAGTCTTCGTGTAAAATTAGACCTCAGCTGTCGAGCGTCTATAATCAACCTCTGTCTAATAAACACTAAGCTAAAACAATAAAATTTGTTTTTATAAAATCTCAAACAGCAGTTGAAGTGTACATAAAAAATTATGCATTGTTTAAAAATTGATAAAAAAATACAGTGTAATTTCTAACGATACAAAAAATATAAAATATACAAAGAGAGAATAAAAAAAAAAGGAAGCCGACTTCCCATACAGTTGCTATATCGTGTTTCAGTTTCCGCTATGTTACGTTAATAAAACATGCTTCTTTCTCTTTCTTTCTCTCTTCTGGAGTTCATCTTTCTCAGATTATTTAATAAAATGTGTCATAAAAAACCTCTAAGCAAAACTTTCAGCTACTAGATAACTTATTTACTAATGCATTGAACGCTCCAGATATAAAAAAAAACAGAGACGGTATACACTCATGAGCAAATAATTGAGATTATGAATTTTTTCTTCAGTTTAATAATCCTGAAAGTTGCACCACGAATTATTTTTAAAAATTATTAATTCTACAATTTGCATTACAGATTGTTTTCAAATAAGTGAATACTATTTGGTGTGATTAAAAACTAATTTTTAATATACATTCAAATAACGTATTGAAACAAAACCGTAAAGGTCAAAGAGTAACAATTAACATAAAATATTTTAAAATACTTTCAAAATTTTATTTTGGTTTCTAGTTTTATATTCAATCCATTGAGTAATCAAAAATATGATATTAAAAATTCCATTGACAGACACTTAAAACGACTGTCGTTTAAAATCAAAGGTTATAGTCCGTCTAGTATATTATTTAGTTTCCAGATGACAGAAAGTACCTACATTGATTTCGTCCATTTTAGTCGGAGTCTCTTATAGCCAACCTCATACTGTCGAATTTTCGTAAGCTCGGCCAACTTCGTAGTGTCCAATTTTCGTTAGCTATGCGTGTGCAACTTTCGTCGCCAGGCAAAATTTTACTCTCAGCTTGTCGAAATAATTCTAAAATTTTCGTTACGCATTATTTTTGAAAAGTATTACCCCATAATTTGTATTACGAATTATACAAAAATATATATAAAAACAAAAATTGCATTACGGATTATGTTTTCAATAAAAAACTCGGGATTATTAACTAAAAAATAATCCACACTGCAAATTTTAGAATTGTATGTTTTTTTAATTGATCCGTAGGTAATGCAAATTTTGGAATAATTAATTTTTAAAAAGAATCCGTGGAACAGATTTTAGTATTACAGTTGAACCGATAAGTTAAACCTCTGTAAGTTAAAATTTTTTTGAATTCCCTTCCCCTGATAGCATAAAACCTCCATTACTTAATTTACAAAACCGCGGTAGCTTAAACAAATAATATTCTAAACATCGCCCTCGATAACTTACAATGATAATTCGGTGACCTCCATAAGTTAAAGTATTATCAGTGTCATCATTTCTTTGTTTAAATAATTGATTGTTTAAATAAATAATTGATTCTAAATGAATAAATTAATAGATAAAAAATGTATGTCACCTCTATTGGACTAAATACATTCTCTATAAAATCCACAAACCTCGGTAAGTTAAAAATTTTACTCTGATAACCTCTATAACTTCAACTCTCGATAAGTTAAAAAACTCGATAACTTAAATTTTTTAACGTTTCTCTTGGATTTTAACTTATCGAGGTTCTACTGTATTACATTTTAAAAAAATATATAATTCTGAAGTACGGCATTATTTGCAGCCCTGTAGTAGAGTAGCTGAAACTTTTTGCAGATATATGAAATCAGTTTACAAAATTTAACTCAACTGCTGTCTTATTTTTTATCAAATAAATCTGACATACGTCATTTTGCTTTGTGATCACCGATGTATGTAGCCCCATAGATATAGCATGTGTGTGTGTATGCGTACAGACAATGTGAAATTAACCTTGTTGCGGTCTTATCTTATAATTAATTACTCTGATATCTTAGACGCCTGGCACCAGTTATAAACCTGTAGGTACCTATTTTCCCAGGTGAAAGCTAAGGTGCGAATCATATACACGGTGTTATATTTAAACGTGCCCAAATCAATTGTCCACTCAGAAAATAATTGTTTGAGGTAAATGGTTAAGGTTACTGACTACCAGCTGTTCAATATGCCACCTTTTTCACCCGCAAGGCTCTATCTTACGAGCAGCTGAAATGCATGTAAAATGCATTTACTCACGTTTCGGAAATCTCTAGTTTCTATGAAAAATCTTACTAATCTTTGATATCAATGCTTCAAAATAAAGTAAAAATATGTACCATTCTTTCCACATGACTTTTAGCCATGTTTTTGTAGTTTATTTGATCTAAATAAATTATTTAAAATCAGATAACAAGAAGATTAGAATAAATTTTACACAAATTATTGTACAGAAAAGACTATTTAAATTTTAAAAAAAATATTCAGCACGCCAAATTTGTCAGTATTAGTTTGAAAAGAAAAAATTCAAAATGTTAATTTGCCTTCCCGTAATTCGAAATCTCGTGACGTGCTGTAAAAAAATATTGACGAATATCACTTTTTTCGAATCAATTTTTAAGCCAAGAATGTGCGTTTTTTGAGAATTTTACGGAACAAGTCAAATTTTGTGAAGTTTAACGCTTAATCACAGCTAATAAAAACAGTAATAAAATTAATTTTGTGACCACAGTACGCGTTTGTAAGCCATTGTTGAATTACAAATAGGGATTGCAATGCTGGATCCAGCACGTTTTAGGCCTTGCTGGATCCAGCGCTGCTGATCCGCAATCAGCTAAAAACAAGTAATTAACTAGGTGTGAGAAGGATTATGATAAGATATTGAAGAAAGAAATGGCACTTTATGAAAGTGAGGGAGTAAGAGGTGAAAACCTAACTTTAATCTATGATTATTTGATGACTCTCTAACCAACCAGCATAGAGGTAGAAATAGCCCTTTCCGCATTCGGATATATTTGCAGTTCTTTAAGAAGTAGGCTGGGAGATAACACCATCAATAACATTTCTTTTTTGAGATCTTACTTTAAAAAAACTAAAAAAAAAAACTGTTGTCTACAAAATTGATTGGCTTTATTCTTTAAAAGACAAGTCAAGTCTTAAATTATATGATTTCTATTAAAGTATTGTTTCTAAGAAGAGTTAACTAAACATTTTAGAAGCGGGAAACGCAATTTTATTTCTAAAATTATTGAGACTGAGAAACCGACTACATAGTTTGTAAAATAGGTAAACGAATAACTATATCAGATATCTAGAATATCAATTTAGGTGATTTAAGACTGTATTGTGATAATTAATAATTATACTCCGGATACTCGTAACTATTACTTACTATTAGAGTACTTTACTAACGCCAACAAAACGAATATTTGATGTAAATATAGATAAATAGTCGGTAAAGTTTCTAGAGTTAAAAAATTGTCATATTTATTTGTTAAATCGATTAATGCTGGATTCGCGCTGAATCCAGCTGGATTTGCTTTAATCCAACATAAATCTAGCTGGATTGAAAATGCCGCTGGATTGCAATCCCTAATTAAAAAACCGTGCTTGTTTGGAAGCAATAGCGCCTCCTACAGAATACGCACACGGAAACATGTCACCCGGTATATAACACATAGATGTAGATAGATATAAGTAGCTATATTTAATTCGTACGCAAAGAACTGATTATTAACGACTATCCACACTAGAGGCACCGCGCTTTAACAACGAATTACAATGTGCTTTCGTATGTTAAATCGTTTTCTTGTTTTGTGCTGTTTCTAGTACCTACGCCTATTTTCACGTCGTACTTACATACACACTTGCACCAACATGAACATGGTCACACATACATATCTGTGGACACAAGGAAAAACGACTTATAGCTGACTAGCGGTTTGCCCGCGACTATGTCCGCGTGGTATTGATATTTAAACAAACTGAAATTATGTGATTTTTTTTTTTTTTAGAAAAAAAATTACATAATTTCATTTTGTTAGTGTATTTGCCATATGGCAACATACACTATTGGCGTCGGTCGGATGGCGGGACCTAGGGGTCGGACCAAAATTTCTCGACGTTTCATAACCTCCTAAACACTTTGGCACCATTTTTAAAAATGTTTATATATATATGTATATATATATATATATATATATATATATATATATATATATATATTATATTATATATATAGGTATATATATATGTGTGCGGGCTATAACTTTCGAAGGAGTTAATTCATTTTAACGAAATTTGGCACACATGTTGGGATCCATGACCGCACGAAGCCTATTTAAAATGGGCCTAATCGGATCAATTTAAGGGTGGCTTTTAGGGGTTGAAAAAAGTTTTTGGGCCCCAAAATACCGAAAAATATCTCAGAATCGTTTTAAAATTGAAATTTAACCCTTTAATAGCAATTAAAAAGTGCCTCTAAAATTTTAGTAAAATCGGCCCAACAGGACCGGACTTACACATTTTTTGAAAACACTAATTTGCAGATAGTGACTTATTTATTGAAGGGTGTCTTTAATTCGGTGTAGACGTTAGATTGATAATAATATTACAATTAAGAAAAAAATGTTATCTTAAGGGGTGTATTAAGGGGTTAAATTTTTTATTTTGCCCAAAAACAAACTTAATTTCACATAATAAAAGTCTAAAACCACACGGTCCTATACAAGCAAATACACTATATTGTCGACAGGGTTTTGGCACTGCGACCCGTTTTTTTTTTAAATATTTACTATTTAATATTTGTCGAAGTACCGAGCTGGGTAGAGTAGTGGTACAGCACTAGACTCGCATTCGGGAGGTACGGGTTCGATTCCCGGCAGGGGCAGATGTGGCTGGGACTTTTTCCTACTGCCTCTCGCCGAGAAACGGTAATTCCTGTACCGGCGATCTTGATTCAGGTTTTCCATGGTTTCCCTCAATTAATTCCAGATAAATATCGAGATGGTTCCTTATTTGAGGCCATGGCCGATTACCTATCAAACTCCTAGTTCAAAAATTACCTACCTTATCCTAATTTCCTATAATTCCTTCATTCGCCCACTGCTATTAGTTGAGTTGAAGTTTTAGAAATGTAGAAAATAACGGGAAGTGGTAAAATGGAAAATAGTAATGGTGCGAATGACGTCTGTTAGGACATAAAGTCGAGAAACGGACGTTAAATGCATTATTATTATTATTATTATTATTATTATTATATTTGTCGAAGTAAATATATGTATTATTAAATATCTAAATTGTGTTAATGTTATGGTTAACTAGTTAAAGTTGTGCTTGAAGAAGTTAAAAAGATTTAACGAAATGATATTTGAATTGCCCAATTTCCCGTTAAAAAAATAAAAAAAAACTTATTGTATATAACATTCATCCACCCCCCGTTCGAACAGTGGCCATTGAATATGTATTTCTTTTTTTTTCTATTAACCTTAGCGGACTGTTTTACAAGTCTTCTTAAGTTATTATACATTTTTTCTATAGAAAGCATTCATATATCTCTTACCGTTGAGGCAGTGTTCGTAAGAAACGCATTCGGTCGACCGTTTTTGTTACCGACTTACGTCTCCACGAAAAGCGCTTTTATTTTAACGCGATAATATATAGCCTATGTTCATCTCGAAGGCCCATTCTAAATATTGGTGAAATCATTTTTGAAATCGGATGAGTAGTTTCAGAGATTACCTCCTATATCCAAACTTTACCTCTTCATAATATTAATATCGATTTATAGCTGGCAAATAACGCTATTCGTTTTCTTACTTAAGACCAATGATGACCAACACCTAGGCCGTGGCAGTCTTGGTCTTAGTCTTGTTCCTTTCGTCTTGGTCTTGATCTTGCTTCTTTAGGTCTTGGTCTAGTTCATTCGGTCTTCGTCGGTCTGGGTCTTGCTACTTTAGTCAATCCAATTTTGTTACGTAAAAGCGTCACGTTTATTCGTAAAGGCGAATCACCGAGTTGCCCCTTACAGAAATTCACAAAACGCACCTAAAGTTTGAGTGAAAAAACCTTCCGCGCTTAGTAAATCGAAACAGAAGAAAGAGCGTTTAATATTACAATAGATTGGACTGCGTGAAAAATAACAAAAAATCGTATATAAGCCGTTTTGTTTCACGGTCACAGATATATTTACACTTAAATATAACTGTTTTTGTATTATTATCAGCTGACACAATGAAATATTGCTGTTATAGGTAAGCTAAATGTAGCTATCCTATCTGAGTTTGTTTGTACGTTTGTATTGTTTGCAGCTTGGCAATGTATTATTAGGGTTGGCCGTGATAAATTGTTGTGAAAATTGTGTTAACGTAAAGGTTAACACACAAATTAAGCAAATCGGAAAATTTTTTTCGTTCCTTTTAAATTTATATCTTTTAACACCTTTACAAATTAATGGTCAAACATAATCGGTATATATTATTTCTCAAAGGTGTTTTTTGTTGGTATGAAATATCTCCCTTAATACTGTATCAAAATTAATGTTTGATACGCCATTTTGGAGATTATTTTTATCTCTAATAACGAAAAATAAGTTAATATCTTAAAAATATTGTTTTCATTAACAAATTACAGTTTCAAAATTTTAATAATTTCATTACAGAAACTAACATTCAAAAAAAATTATTGTTAATATTCATAGGTATTTGGATTGACAAGACTTGTATTATTTAAAAATAATTCTTTAATATTTTCGTACAACGTTTCGTCTCTCTCGAGACTTCTTCAGGTACTATAATTAGAACACAAAAAAAATAATTAAATAAATATCATTTTTACAAGTCAAGAGTTGTGAAAATATAACTAGTAGATAATTTTCAACATAATAAACAATATAAGTAAAATATAATAGTATTATCATCAACAAAGCAAAATCTTATTACAGAAATTTAAATTATAAGTAAATTCATTATTGTAAAATTGTAAAAATAGCAAAATATTTATTTAGTAATTAAATGACTCATTACTAAATAAATATTTTGCTATTTTTACAATTTTACAATAATGAATTTACTTATAATATTTATTTAGTAATTAAATGACTCATGAGTCATTTAATTACTAAATAAATATTTTGCTATTTTTACAATTTTACAATAATGAATTTACTTATAATTTAAATTTCTGTAATAAGATTTTGCTTTGTTGATGATAATACTATTATATTTTACTTATATTGTTTATTATGTTGAAAATTATCTACTAGTTATATTCTGGTTATTTCAACAGCTCTCGGTAATATGATGTGCAGTGGCGCTGAAGTATCTGAATCGAATAGAATAAAATAAGTGTCGCCATCTGGAGGCAATGTGTTCATTTTAACAGTTGTTTGTAATATTAAGTTTCCGAATAGAATAGAATAAAATTTATTTCCAGCCTTTTAGATAACGTAACTAACGACTGTGCATTGTGCTAATTTGTCGTGACCGAAAGGTTAGAGTATATTTTTCTTTAAATTTCAACTACAGGGTTCTCTCAGAGCACAATTTAAAACAATTCTGTGTCATGTTTACTTTAAAACAGGCACTTAAAATGAACATACTTATATACACAAGCAAAAAGGAAAGGGTGGAGATAAATTATGTGGGTACCTTATTTACACAGTGTCCAACATAAATAATAACAACATCTTTATCCAGTTCAAGATCTTAATTAATAATTACAATGCATGTAACGTTCGCTTCTGGACATTATAAGTCAAAACAAATGTCACCATTGCAACCCTTTTTCTCCATTCTTATATAAAGCAACAAGCTTTAATTTATTTATTTATTAAAATGCGGTCAGTTTCGAAAAAATTCTTAAGCATAATTATTCTGAAATAAATTAAGTAAAAAAGATTTTTAAGTTAAACGGTTTTATTTAAAATTAAAACAATAATGATGTTAATAAAGTACTAAAAGCTAAAAAATAATTCGGTAGGTCCTAGGTACCACTCATCACTACCACTCTCCTCATCAATCTAGGGCAATAAGACAAAAAAATAAAATCGTTGGGCGCGTGAAATTTCTATCAAGTCAACCGTTATATCATTATAAATGCTATTTACCTACATATTTACTCAGGTTACGTTACGCCCAACGATTTTAAATAAAACCGTTTAACTTTAAAATCTTTTTTACTTAATTTATTTTCAAGTTTTTAGTTTTTTATTTTGTTATTTCATAGTGAACTTTATTCTTCTATTCAAGCCCTTTCATTTGACACCCATATTGCGGTAGTTGTGAAAGAATGTGTAATCCGCCATTTTGTGGTGGCGGCCATCTTGGATTTACAATAATATAAAATGTATTAAATTGTATTGTCATCAATGTGTGCGCCAAATATTAGATCAATGTGTCAACAGGAAGGGGGTGAAATTTTAATTACTAGATTTGATCCAAACAAACAAACAGGGTAAGCTAAAGAAAACCGTTTAAAAATGTGCGTATAACCTTTACACACGGTTAAAGTAAAACATGTAAACAATACATACAGGGTACCAAACAGATCAGTGCAATCTTACTCATTTATAGAACAAACGCAATAGTATTCCTATTGTTAGCAGCAAGGATTATTATCAATAGCCGAGACACCGAAAAAATTTACTTCGGTTATTATTAGTTCGGCTATCAGACGTGAAATTCACAAAACGCGTCTAAAGAAGATTCACTTCATTTTTAGTTTTATTTATTGTAGATTATCGACTCTCGACAACGTAGATCATTAGCACGTCTTAATTATATCAAATGATATAATCAATTAAAACTAAACGACGTCACAAAACATCCATAAGCAGAGGCAGGTAGATTCACTTCAAATTATTTTAATGCATTCTATCACTCATCCCTCACCCCCGTTTATTTTTTAGTTTATTCGTGGTACGGCCCTGCGTAACGTGAATGGCATTAGGCAGAGTGAATATTTCACGTACACACTACCACGCTTAAATCTCACACACAACGATACGTGTCGTGACTACTAACCGAGAAATGATTAAATAATTTTTACTGTCGCCTTTTTAAACTTTCTGTTAATTAAATGTCACGGAAGTGATGTGTCCTAGATATAACTGTCAACTATTTCCATAAACACGAAAATAATACAAGGTTTTTTGGCATCTGAAAAAGGAGAATTATTGAAAGTTTCGGTTAGTTAGTGCGCCTGAAAACATTGGTGCCAGACCTTGTATAACACAGCTGGTTGCTGCCGCATGCAAGAGTCATTTTAAAATTCTGCAACAACGGAAAAACTTTGTAAATTAAGCTCCGGCATTGCACTTCATGCACGTAAGTGTGTGTGTGTGCGAGTTGTTCTTTGGTTTGAAATCAGCGATGTTGAAACATTACCTGACGTTTTATTTTTAAATCAAAAGAATTTAGAACTAAATAATGGTAGATACATTTGATAAAAATAAAATACATCTCTACAGCCAAATCTGTGAACTGTTAAAAAAAATCTATACTATACCATACAAGTTTCATTTCTTTTAACTATACACATGAATATATAAGAATCTTTTTTTTTAATAATTGATGCTTCGGCAAAAATCATTAACATAAAAAACATACTAGAAAATTATTTGTGAATTTGTACAGTAAACTAAATATAGATATAATACCTACAATAACATAAAATAATTTAATGTTTATAAGGTTTATACAAAAAATAATGTAGTTAAATGAAGTATCGGTTTTGTAGATTTAGGGATAGGTGTTAAGTATTAGAGGTTATTTATAAGGGGTTATTTATCTGTTACAAATTTAATTATTTTTTTACGTGTTTATTTCAGTTCTCTTTAATGATATAGGAATCTGTTTCTACTAGTTCAATAAGAATAATTCGGGTAAATTTTCTTTAATATCTTGATTATCCCACCCCTAACTCCACTGAAGCGGCCGAAGTAGCCATATTGCGCGATCTGGCCCGCAGATCGAGGCAATTTTTAAAATCAATCAATTTTTCTTTCAAATAAGTTCGAGCCGCGTCTTTTTATTCTTGTTTACTCGTAAAAGCCGGGAGTCATGGCTACCGTCAGATGTCTTAACAAGTATTAATAAAAATATTTAAACGTCTCAAACTCTATACAGCAAGGCAACTTGATCGTCACACGATAATAATGAAAAATGTTTATATTTTAATAAGCAATTTGACCCGTGACAAATTACTTTCATATTTATAACTTACCAATTATTACCAAGCGGTGCAGCGTAGTGTTGAGAGCACGCATTCGGGAGATACTGGGTTCAAATTCCGGAGGGGGCAGTTGTGGCTTTGATCTTCTCACCGAGAAACGGTAATTCTTATACCGGCCATCTTCTTGAGATTTTCTATGACTTCCCTCAAGTAGTTCCAGATAAATATCGAAATGGAATGTTTTACTTTACGCACTAATGCTAAATTGCTCATTTTACTACCGTTATATACAGGCATGAAAAGCGGTTATTTGATAAGGGATGACAGTATAATTTTAGTGCAACATTTTGACAGCCAGCGTCACTTTTGTAAGGCACTTAAATAACGAGTACATTAATGGGGCAACTAAAACACCTCTCAAAATTTTCGCAATCGTGATATAGGGAAAAAAACAAAATTGATACAAAACTTTATAAACGGTTGTAAGCTGTGCATCTCTTATTTAGAAAACAAGCTTTCAAAGCATTAGTTTAAATACTATTAATTTTGATTTAGCTTATAAATTAAATATTATAATAGTTTCATAATTAATGCCTTTTTGAACAAGAGATTAGTGAGATTCTACTATATTTTTAATTAAAAATACAGTGTTTGCATTTTTCTGAATGTCTCTGGTGCATACAAAAAATTTGCTGTATTACAAAAAAACTTGTACGGATGACAGTGGCGTATTTACCGTAGGGAGCCGAGACATGGGGAATTGTAGCATGCAAGGAGAATATTTAATTGTGTCTTTATAATTCCGGTGTACGCTTTTTATTATAAATTCTTTGGGAATTCACTAAAAATGTATTTCAGTCTATTTCATGGTTCGTATTACGTAACATACAGGATGCCTAAAAAAATACTTTCAAGACTTTTTTTTATAAAATTTGGAATCGAAAAAATAACGGGCTGCTTAAAATATGGAGAATTGGATTGAGCAGGTTTCACAACTCACAATCAGACATGTCCACTAAATTCTGTTATTTCAGTCAGAGTCAACTTCATACTTTCGAATTTTCGTTAGCGCGGCCAATTTCATACTGTCGAATTTACGTTAGTGCGGGCAACTTCATACTTTAGAATTTTCGTTATCGTGGCTAACTCCATACTGTCGAATTTTCGTTAGTGCGAACAACTTCATACTTTAAAATTTTCGTTAGCGCAGTCAACTTTATACTGTCAAATTTACGTTAGTGCGAACATCTTCATACTTTAGAATTTTCGTTATCGCGGATAACTACATACTGTCGAATTTTCGTTAGTGCGAACAACTTCATACTGTCGAATTTTTGTTAGCGCGGTCAACTTCATACTTTAGAATTTTCGTTATCGCGGCTAACTTCATACAGTCGAATTTTCGTTAGTGCGAACAACTTCATACTTTCGAATTTTCGTTAGCGCGGCCAAATTCATACTGTGGAATTTTCGTTAGCGCGAACAACTTCATACTGTACAATTTACGTTAGTGCTAACAACTTTATACTTTAGAATTTTCGTTAGTGCGGTCAACTTCATATTGTTGATATTTCGTTAGTGCGGTCAACTTCATACTTTCGAATTTTCGTTAGGTGTGCGCCAAAAGAAGTATAACTTCAAAAAGAAGAAAAATTGGATCGCATTATGCGAAGCCAGTGAATCTGAATATATACTTCAGACAGAAGTAATACCAACCCAACAATAAAGCAGCAACAAAACGAGTGTGTCGCGTGCCCCGCACTATAAACCTTCTCGGTTGACAGGCAGGCAGCGGTGCAGTTTGGTACCTCCACGGCATACCGTATTCTGTCACATTAATATCATCTGTCAGCCCTATATACCTACTGGGGACTTGCTATGTATGCATGTAGGGGCTAGTGGGGCTTTCAGTTGCGAGAAGTTTACATTATTATACCACACGCCCACAGCCACCGCTACTACAACACTGAATATCTGTCCCCAAAAGCTAAAACAACTTATGGTTGAATTGTTAGTTATTTTTTAAGTTATACTTCTTTTAGCGCACTGAGGGTAAAATTTTCTATGTTACAATAGTTGCGCACGCAGCCAACGAATATGTTGCGGAAGTTTTTCTGAGAACGTCAAAATAGTTATTTCATAAAACAACAAAGTAGGTTATATACTAGCGACATCGAACGGAACTTCTTAAAAGCTATTAGTTTATACTTTTTTGCGCTTTAGTTGTTTTTCATGACATGAATAACAACTTTTGACAGTTAAATAAACCCAATACTTTTAAAATAAAAGAATAGTTACTTCTTACCACAACAGATTTATTCAGTGGATGTACATTTCGAGTTTAGTGTTTTGCTGAAGATAGGAGCTTAGCTCTCGAAATGTACATCCACTGAATAAATCTGTTGTGGTAAGAAGTAACTATTCTTTTATTTTATTGTTCCAACCACAGTGCTCTTAATGTTTATCCTAATACTTATATCTTCCTATTTTATTTTATCAATTCACCTCTTTAACGAAAATGTGAATATCAAATTATTAAAAACCTATAACTTCTGCCGCGCGTACACGCACCACTTTTTGATGGTGACATTCCTCAGATTGTAAAATATGCTCTCGGGAAATTTCGAATTCTGGTTGCAAAATTCATTTTATTGTTTTTATTGGCTGTGATCGAATATTAAGCTTCGTTCAATAAAAAATATCTGAAGAAAGATAAAAAAATTACAAAAAATTCGACATAAGCGCTTTTATCTTTCGGTCACTGATATGTACTCACATAACGTACCTACGTATTGTATAAACAGTTATATAAACGGCCGTGGACGCCTGTGAGTTTATGCAACCGGAATACCAAATTCATAACAAATTGTGTTTGTATACAGAATGGACCAAGTAACTCGCTAACGCAAGAAATCTAAACATACATTTCTTTATAGCTGTTTTTTAGGGTTCCGTACCTCAAAACGAAAAAAGGAGCCCTTATAGCATCACTTCGTTGTCCGTCTGTCAAAACACTATTTCTCAGGAACGCGTGGAGGTATCGAGTTGAAATTAATATCGAGTACTCATGTCTGCAATGCCTTGGAGCTGTGAAAAAATCGACCTTCTAAGTTAACGCAATTTATGTAAGTTTATGCCGCATATTTTGCCACTCGCAAGGGAATCAAAACCTACAGGGTACTTCCCATTGACCTAGAATCATGAAGCAATGTCTTATAGCACAAGTAAAGGGAAAAATCCGAAATCCCTAAATTTGTAGGTACATCACAAAAAAATGTTTTTTCTATAAACGTCAAAATATAGCGCATACTAGCGACATGGGACGAAATCTCTTAGAAGCTATTAGTTCAGGCATTCCTGCGCCTTAAGAGGTATTACTTTGGTCGCTGTAACAACAATTAATAATAAAAATAAAATAAAGATAATAAATATTGTACGATGGTACGGAACCCTTCGTGTGCGAGTCCGACTCGCACTTGGCCAGTTTTTTTAAAAATATTATCCTAGTAAATTTATAGACCATTTTCCGTGATCATTCTTCCATGTTTAATAATATATAATAATAATGCGTTTAACGTCCGTTTGTCGACTTTTATGTCATAACACACAATTCGCACCATTACTATTTTCCATTTTACCACTACCTGTTATTTTCTACATTTTTAAAACTTCAACTTAACTAATAGCAATGGGCGAATGAAGGAATTATAGAAAATTAGGATAGGATAGGTAATTTTTGAACTGGGAGTTTGATAGGTAATCGGCCATGGCCTTGAGTAAGGAACCATCTCGATATTTATCTGGAATTAATTGAGGGAAACCATGGAAGATAGCCGGTACAGGAATTATCGTTTCTCGGCAAGGGGCAGTAGTTTATAACATTGTTTATGAAGCGTTTTAAATCGTTATAGAGAAGTAAATTTCTTTTTCTATTCTTGAGTTTTATCACACCCCTAAAAGCACGTTACCTACGGCTTAAATTTATAGATGGATTAAAAAACATGGCAGATACATATTGGTTTTATTACCTGTCTATCAATTCTGGTGAAAAAAAATGTTGTTAGTAAAATGCAATGTAGGTACTTAGATTGCGCGGGCGGCAGTGAAGAAGAGAAGCCGCACGTATCGGCGTTAATACTGACGCATTACCAAACTAAATTGGGTTCAAAATGAAACTTTCTCATCATCGACACCTCCTAACGAACCTGCCTTCAGCTGTAGCCTACAGCGGCCTACTGCCTTATGTATTAACATCACTAGGTACACGAAAGAACGTGCTTCGTAAACTAACCATGGACACATTTCAAGTTTTTTTGAACTGTATTTCTTCTTAAGGTCACTGTTTACCAGCTGTTCAATACGCCCCCTTTTTCACCTACATAACTCTATCTTACGAGCAGTGTATGGAAAATGCACTTAGGCTTCGATATTATCTAATTTAGTTTTACATAAATTTTTGTACAAAAAAAAAAAAATTCTGAAAAAAATTGTTGAGCAAGGCACGAAAACAGCTCTTTTATAGCGACGTGTGCAAAAATACTTTTTCCTCATTCTATGCCGAAAGTACATACTTTCTGATTCGATTTTAAACCGTGCATAAATGTTATACTTTCTAACATTTATGCACGGTTGTAATCACAGCTGGAATTACTAGCATATCGTCTGTATAGGCGGGCCTAAACAGTTTTGTCATGCGCACTGATACGCGAGACTGCCGTTTGTCAGGTCACATGTTCGCCAGTAGGCAGTAGTAGGGAGCCAACTGCTGTTATTACATGGACATTATTAGATCCATGTGTCATTACGTATAACCTCAACATTGCTCACTTGAAAGTAATTAGTCTTTATACATTAGTCGCAGAAAAAAATCGCAACGCCTTAAAACTTTTAGGAAACCTTTGGGACACTTTGAGGTTGAAAACGTATAAACGATATCCTTCGTTTATCCATTATATGCAAAGTTTATATCAAGTTATCCAAATATCCCTAAACATACTATTTTTTACCTGTTTTTCATTCAACATTTTCACTTCGAAAAAAATTTTTCCTTCGAAAGCCACCAATCCCTCTTATAGGGAATATTTTGCAGTTTACAAAACCCTACTTTAATTTTCTGTACGATCATTATATCCCGGGTAATTAATTATCAAAGTCAAAAAAGAATTTTTTTGCTTTGATTGGCGATAACTCAGTGTCAAATCATCGTACAGAGCTTTTAAGAAGGTCAAATTAAAGCTAATTAAATTTTCTAAAAAAGTTTTAGAGTGAAATTACCAAAAAAAATTTACCAAAGCCCATAGACCGTCTTAAACACGATAAAAAATTTGAATTTTTTTTCTTCGTTGGTTTTTGTACGATAACTCAAAAATTGCTTGCGCTAAAAAAAATTAAAGTCCAGATTCGAAAACGAGCCACTTTAAGCTACTATTTTCTTTTTTTAAATTTCCTGTACGATCATTTTCCTCCACGTTACAGCTTGTCGAAAATCACCGAAAAATTTGGATTTTTTTTAATATCCTTTAATTTCTGCGACTACTGTATATTAGTGAAAGTGCGTACTTTCGACCGGGTATGATAAAAAAAAATTTATACCCGGTCGAAAGTACGTACTTCGATTTTAAGGCAGAAAGCCTAATATTTATGCACTGCTGAAATTACTCGCAGGCCATATGCAACAGCGAGCCCAAACAATTTTCTCGTGCACACTGATACGAAAGTAGGTACTTTCGACCGGTTACTATAAAGAAAAATAGTATACACCACACGGACAGAAGATTGAAAGTCTTGAGCTGCGCGACATGATCGCGCAGTGCAGGAATTTCAATCTTCTGCTCTTGTGGTGTAGCTTACTATTTCTATTGAAGCGTAAGACGTAAGATAGGTACTTATCGATAAAGCGCTTTAAAAATATACTTGTGTTTCGAATCACGAACATAACATCACGCAGTCGGCGTGCCTGCGTCCATTTTTCATTCCGCGCCTTGACAGCTCAACGGCCATTACTTGATGGATTTCCAATCACCTCGATTTCGAATCAAAAACTTTTCGCATCATTATATCATCAGTAACGTGAGAGGCGGAGGAGAGGGAGGAGGCCATCCCCCCCTCCCTTTCACACTTGTCTGACCTCCTTCGCTGCAACTCCTGTGCAGCACGTAATAAATAATGATACAACAGATATTAATTAATTATATTTAATGACCGAAGCCTTCCAATCTATTATTATCGATTCATACTATAAATTGTTTTCGTATTTAGCCACTAATACGTTGCAGAAATGACAGCGATAACCAAAAAAATAATTTTTTACACGAACATATATAAAATAGAGCTCTTTTTCGTGCCTGTATAGCGGTTGTAAAACGCACTAGTTCGTAAAACAAAACGTTGTCGTACTACCTTTTCCATAGTAAAAGTCTGAAAATCCAGCCAACAAGGAAGTGAATGCGCTTAAAATCAAAGTCGATTTTTTTTTAAATTATGTGAAAATCAGCTTTTATAGATTTTATTAATAATAATAATAATAATAATAATAATAACGGTTTATTTGTGGTGCCATAATGGATACAAATTGTCAATTCAGAGTCCATCAAGGACATTAGTGTATTTGCCATATGGCAACATACACTAATAATAATTAGTATTACTCGCCACTAGTGAGTTGGAATGGTAAATTTTATAGACGTTGATCACCTCAGATGTTGAGCGTCTATAACCTACAATCTCTATCTCTCTCTCTCTCTATCTCTCTCTGGAATGGTAAAATATATTCAAATAATAAGTAGAACGCGCTTTTTAGTATGAATATTGATTTTGAAATGGCAGCAGCAAGCAGAAATCAATTCCGACAACACAATGTACTGTAATGACTCGCTTCACATGTGTGTGTATAGGTTATGTTTGTGCAACTAGGATGCAGTGGTGGTATATTACCAGGGGGCGCTTCAAGACGGGATCCGACAGACGTGCCGGGAATAACCAAACCTCCGAGGTCGGCATCGGGCCTCACAATGCCGTGTCAATAATAGCATCATTACCGGCCGAATGATGCTGGATTTAAGATGGCGGCTGAATTAAATACGTGTCGAAAGACCCGACCACCTACCTATATCTGCGACAACAAAATAAAATCGTTCATGTCGAATTTTTGGAATTTTTTGTTAAATCTTCAAATAGTTAATGTTAGTTTATAATATTAGTGGTTCTGCTAACAATTCAACCGCGGATATTTCAACCGCGACATTTCAACCGAACGACAGTTCAACCGCAGACAGTTCAACCGCGGGCAGTTCAACCGCGGACAGTTCAATCGAATGATAGTTCAACCGATTGCGAGTTCAATCAACGACACTTTAACAGCAAGACAAATCTACCATGTAATCATTAAACTATCCCTTAATCTAATATTTATAACCTACAATCTATACACATGCATATTTTCAAATTAAAATAAATAATTCAGAATACGATATGAAGGAAATATCTTTATTATATTATCAATTTAATACTTAAAGTAGTAAATAAAGAATAATGATTATACTTTGACACAGCAATGCAACAAATTAATTAAGTATCGAAAAAATTATAAGTGACATAAAAATCACAGTGATAATACTACAATAATATCATTGACATATTGTAGCTTTTTAGGTGAATCATATATAATTAAATAATTAAATTAGAATTTAATAAATAAATGTTTTATTAAAAATTAAAGAATTCGCATCTTAAAAATAATATGAGAAGGGCTTTCTTTAAATACATTTGTTTTAAATAATAGTTATTTTTATCAATTTTTTGGGAACGAGTTACCAGTTAAATTGACGTCGGCTGAATTGTTATCCGGTTGAACTGTCGTTCGATTGAGCTGTCGTCGGTTGAAATGTCGCGGTTTAACTGTCCGCGGTTCAATAGTCGCGGCACCAATATTACTAGCGGCCTGGTCCCGCTTCACCCGGATGCAAATAAATATCTAGATAAGTAGTTCTATATTCTGTAATATTTCACATGATGCACTTGATTTTTTTTTGTTTTCTAATTTACCTTCCAAAATTACCTCCCAAAAGCAGAATTCGTTTATTTACGCTATACGTCAGTGACTCGGTTATCTAACTCTATATATGTAACAGAATGGGACCATTATGTTTTTATCACTCCATTAGAAAGAGGAAAAAAATGCTCTCGACACTGTTCAGTTCAAAATGTAAACGTTAATACCACTACATGCGAGAGCTACTTTTAAAAGTGTAAAGTTGTATCTTCTAAAGGTTGATGATTAAATAGTCATGCATTTTATTCCACTAAAAATATGACATAAGCCATTTTGTTCCATGACAAAAGATATGGTGTAGCAAATGCCGAATAGCTTGATCAGTTTTATAAGGTAGCGTAGATATATTTAAAATCATAAAAAAATGTTAACGTCTGATGCCTAAAAAAAGTATTTTCTTAATTTAATTTGCACGCGGGCTTCGCTTATTTCTAAAAAAATTAAATCTATAAATTTGAAAAACCAAGCATACACAGAAGTTAATAAAAACTACATTATTATCGCAAATTATGCACGGAACCTTCGGTGCACATGCTTCATTCTTGAGCGTTTGTTTTTTACAGTAAGACCCCGCTTAACGCTAAAGATACGTTCCAATAAGTTCCAGCACTATCAGAAACAGCGCTAAACGAGGTCATTTTACGTAGATAATAGGCATAATTGACACAGAACCGAGAATAAGAAAATGTGGTAGTTTTTTTTTATTTTGTAACATTTATTGTTAAATATTTTTTTATCACATTAATTATAGATTTATTATTTGCTAATAACGATTTTTCTTCATTAAACATCAAATAAAAGTTCGAGGAAGAAGTTTGTGATGAGAAAGGTTCCTCATTTGACATGTTTTGTTTTTGTAAAGTCATCTAATGTCGTTTGCCTTTTTCTGTTTCGTTTAACAAGCTGTTGTCGATAGCAAGATATTGCATCAATGACACTTCGTCTTGCCTTTAAACTTCTATCAACATTTGAAACATTTTGTATAAATTGATCCATAATTTATGTTATAGTGGCTAAACTTTTTTTTAGAAACCGCGTAATACTGAAACAGCCTTAAGCGAGGTCTTGCTATACGTCGATCATAGAATCCATTGAAATGTTCTGCTATATAAAATTGAATGAACTCTTCGACCTAACAAAATACTGCAGCAAATATGTATGAAAAGTAAATTTATACTATGTTTACATTATGCGACATTTCATAATAGCGGTAGTTTTTGAGACACAATTTAAAAATGGACTTAAAGGAGAAGCGATAGTCAAATTTTTTTATACGATTTAAAAAGAGAATATTGTGTTTTTCATATCGATCTTGTTGGTCTGTTAAATAAATGAAATCAAACGAAAACAAATGCAATTTTGACATCTTCGTTTTTCAGATACTTATTAGTGTATTTGCCATATGGCAACATACACTATTGGCATCGGTCGGATGGCGGGACCTAAGGGTCGGACCAAAATTTCTCGACGTTTCATAACCTCCTAAACACTTTGGCACCATTTTTAAAAATGTTTATATATATATATGTGTATATATATATATATATATATATATATATATATATATATATATATATATACGTATATATATATATATATATATATATGTGTGCGGGCAATAACTTTCGAAGGAGTTAATTGATTTTAACGAAATTTGGCCCACGTGTTGAAATCCATCACCGCAAGAAGCCTATTTAAAATGGCCATAATCGGGCTATTTTAAGGGTAGTTTTTAGGGGTTGAAAAGTGTTTTTGGGCCCCAAAATACCGAAAAAATTCTCCGAATCGTTTCAAAATTGAAATTTAACCCTCTGGTAGTAATTAAAAAGTGTCCCTAAAATTTTAATAAAATCGGTCCGACAGGACCGGACTTACAAATTTTATGAAAACACTAGTTTGCAGATAGTGAATTATTTACTGAAAGTTGCATATAATTTGGTATAGAGGTTCGATTGATAATAATATTGCAATTAAGAAAAAAAATGTTAGTTTAAGGGCTGTATTAAGGAGTAAATTTTTTTTTTACCCAAAAACCAACTTAAGTTCGCATAATACAGCCACACTGCCTGTATCAGCAAATACACTATATTGTCGGCAGGGTTTTGGCACTGCGACCCGGGTTTTTTTATTTTTATTTTTTGTTTAATTTTGTAACATTTATTGTTAAATAGATACTTTTTTATCACATTAATTATAGATTTATTTATTGCTAATATCGATTTTTGTTCATGAAACATCATTTATGAAAATCAAATGAAAGTTCGAGTGAGAAGTTATGTTTGTGATGAGAAAGGTTCCTCATTTGACATATTTCCTTTTTTGTGAAGAAGTCGTTTGTCTTTTTCTGGTTCGTTCAACAAGCAAGATATTGCCCAATGACATTTCATCTAGCCTTTGAGCTTCTATCAACATTTAAATCATTTTGTATAAACTGATCCATAATTTACGTCATAGTGGCTAAACATTTGTTTTAGAAACCGCATAAGATTAAAAAAGCGTTAAGCGAGACCTTACTGTATTTTGTTCTTTGTGAAGAAGTAATGTCATTTGCCTTTTTCTGTTTCATTCAGCAAGCTGTTGTCGATAGCAAGATATTGCATCAATGACACTTCGTCTTGCCTTTGAACTTCTATCAACATTTTGTATAAACTGATGCATAATTTATGTTAGAGTGGCTAAACTTTTTTTTAGAAACCGCGTAATACCCGAACAGCGTTAAGCGGAGCAGCGTTAAGCAGAGCAGCGTTAATCGGAGCAACGTTAAGCTGAGCAGCGTTAAGCGGAGCAGTGTTACGCAAGATCTTACTGTACATGTAAACTGTAGAAGACCGCTTGCATCATCACCACTAACAATAAGTGAGAGAAAGACAACAATAGATACAAAACCGAATGTTTGTCGCGTCATTTTAGACTACACAGCACATTTACATAGACACATAGATATTCCACAGGTGACATAAAAACGTTTCCAATGTAAGCCGCAAATGAGCCCGGATATCCTGTCACTCTAATCTCCGCATCTCCGTCGCACTCACACCGTTCCATCTCTCTCCATCGCACTCTATTACTCGCGTTTCAGTGGCCTTTTTACAATTTACTTTGATGAATGAGACTCTACATAAATATCTTAGCATATCAAATGTTGCGGTTTTTTCAAATGTAAAGCGCGTATTACAATACACTTTTTATGTGGTTCAGTATGTACATTTTTGAAGTGATATTTCTTATGCGGCACTTCGGTGATTGGAGAAGTAAAAGAGTTAAATGAGTAATTATTAAATTTTAATTTAACTGGTATACTTATATTGTTGTTTTTTTGTCAGTATGAAATAGCTCCCTTAATACTGTACCAAAATTAATGTTTGATACGCCATTTTGGAGATTATTTTTCTCTCTAATAACGAAAAATAAATTAATATCTTAAAAGTAATGTTTTCATTAAAAAATTACAGTTTAAAAATTTTAACATTTTCCCCGTATTAAAAATCAGATCGAAAAGAGAAAATTCCACACATTTTTCTACAGGAATAATTAAATTTGAAAAAAATTATTAAGCAAACCAAAGTCTGTATTTTTAACATGAGTTTGCAAAGAAATAACTCCAAAATGTTAATTTGCCTTCCCGTAATTCGAAATCTCGTGACGTGCTGTACAGAAATATTGACAAATATTACGTTTTTTAATTCAATTTTAGGGAAAAATATGTTTTTTGAAACTTTTAAGAAGCAAGCTACATTTTGTGAAGTTTAATGCTTGGTCCCAGCTAATAAAAATAGTATAACAGAATGAATTCTGAAAGTACAGTTCGAAATTTTTCGAGAGCATATTTTACGATCTAAAGGATTAGAGACCTTAAACGTAGCTAGTACTACATTTTCCTTTATAATTTGCACTGACTTTTCACTCGGCACTTGGTAGAACATGATTAATAATAACAAATAAATAAAAACACTTGAAAATTCTACAAAAATTATTATGAAATTATTTCTCGACGATCGTTTCGGACAATAAGTACATTGCCATCCTCATTTATATGCTTTATATTCCTGAGGATGGACTTATTCTCCGAAACGATCGTCGAGAAATAATTTCATAATAATTTTTGTAGAATTTTCAAGTGTTTTTAGTGTATTTGCCACATGGCAACATACACTATTGGCGTCGGTCGGATGGCGGGACCTAGGGGTCGGACCAAAATTTCTCGACGTTTCATAACCTCCTAAACACTTTGGCACCATTTTTAAAAATGTTTATATATATATGTATATATATATATATATATATATATATATATATATATATATATATATATATATATACGTAGTATATATATATATATATATATATATATGTGTACGCGCGATAACTTTCGAAAGAGTGAATTGATTTCAACGAAATTTGAACCACGTGTTGAAACCCATCACCGCAAGAAGCCTATTTAAAATGGGCCTAATCGGGCTATTTTAAGGGTAGTTTTTAGGGGTTGAAAACTGTTTTTGGGCCCCAAAATACCTAAAAAATTCTCCGAATCGTTTCAAAATTGAAATTTAACCTTCTGGTAGCGATTAAAAAGTGTCCCCACAATTTTAATAAAATCGGCTCGACAGGACCGGATTTACAAATTTTATGAAAACACTAGTTTGCAGATAGTGACTTATTTATTGAAGGGTGTATTTAATTCGGTGTAGACGTTAGATTGATAATAATATTACAAGTAAGAAAAAAATGTTATTTTAAGGGGTGTATTAAGGGGTTAAATTTTTTATTTTGCCCAAAAACAAACTTAATTTCACATAATAAAAGTATAAAACCACACGGCCCTATACAAGCAAATACACTATATTGTCGGCAGGGTTTTGGCACTGCGACCCGGGTTTTTTTATTTATTTGTTATTATATTTTCCGTGTTTAATTAAAATAAAAAATAAATAGAGACAACGAAATGATATCTCGATTCGCTGCCAACGATTAAAAACGCTAGACTTCTTTTGAACTTTTTATTTGATTTAGTAAATTATGAGAAAAGTTGATTCAGATAATACAATGATCCTCGGAGTATGCTCAGCGTAAACAAAGGTCGTTAGTACTAAGTTGGCTTTTAGATGAAATGCGTTCGCATAACAAGTATTATTAAGGAAATGAGTGAGTGGTTGGTAGGTCTTGGAAAGTGGCATGACGAAGGAGCGACGAAGTTGTTGGGCAAGAGGAAGGGCTGTGCCCCCGACGCCTACCGCCACGACGACCGCATACTCATATTTTATCCCTAATAGCTCTGGTGGCTTCCGCACGGCTCTTCTACAATATGCAACAACATGGAATAAATCGATGATTTCGATATATTTTGATTGATGGTGCCACGAATAATGACGTAAACGTTTGCTTTTCTTTATCGCGTACACCACTGGATTTGCGAAAAGTGTCTTACAAATTTTACGCGCTTTTTTATCATTTTCTATCATACTAATGAAAGTGCTTCTCAGGGGCGGATTTAGATTTTTCGGGTTTAGTGAAGTCCAATAGGACGCCATTTTTGTCAGATTAAAAACTTTTAAATTGGGATTTAAAACTCATTTTCAATAACATTAAAATCAGA
Source organism: Venustoraphidia nigricollis (assembly GCA_034508555.1). Classification (NCBI taxonomy): domain Eukaryota; kingdom Metazoa; phylum Arthropoda; class Insecta; order Raphidioptera; family Raphidiidae; genus Venustoraphidia; species Venustoraphidia nigricollis. The sequence continues at coordinate 3,163,275 of JAVRKA010000030.1, forward strand.
ATGGAAACTGAGTAAACAAATAATACTATAAATTCATTGAAAAAATGTCAAAATTCATCCAAAATATTGTCAAAATCCATCCAAAAAAAGGTCAAAATTAACCCAAAAAATTACCAAAATACACTCAAAAAATTGTTAAAGTTCACTAAAAAAACTCAAAATTGACCCAATAAATTGCCAAAATACATACGAAAAATTATCAAAATTCCCTCAAAAATTTGTCAAATTTCACACAAAAAGTTGTTAAAATTCACCAAAAAACTGTCAAAATTCATCGAAGAAATTATCAAAATTTACCCAAAAATTTGTCACAATTCATCTAAAAAACTATCTAAATTCATAAAAAAAAGTCAAAATTTATCTAAAAAACTGTCAAAATTCAATTTCCATCTGTCGGGACTAATAGAGTTATCTATTTTTTACTTTTAACTTTTCTTTCATCGCCACTTCGTGCCCATCATAGACCAATAAAAAAAAACTATTTATTAATTTGAAGTTATACGTTGTCAAACATATTTTTCCATTGGCTGAGCAGCGTAGAAAAAGACACTTTGAAGTAGGGATAAAAAACTTGCAAATACGTGAGTAAAATCCGTTGAAAATACAAGAGTCCGACAGTATAATATAATAATGGTGCCAAAATAGATGCCTTTTTAAATCGCCTTATTAACAAGTCTTGCAAAACACGTTGTATACTTTATTAGGCTTAACAAATTCCCTTATTTTCATTCTTTGACGTCGAATATTTTTGCGTGATTGTTCACAATATATATGACAATATAATGAATGTATATGTTAATTCAGTACATAATGTTTATACACAGATGCCAACTTACGAAAGAATAAAAAACTAACTTGTTACATGGAAATTTGTCATACATAATATCGAATTGTGACATATGGCTTTGCGTGATTTTATGTACATTAATAATACACAAGTTAATGACCAGCCTGTATATAATGCTGCAATTAAAGAGTCACAAGCACTTATGAAAAAGAAACATTTTCGTTAACAGGGGCGTAGAGAAAAAAATATTCGAGGTATTGTAGATTATAGATGCCAGACAATAGGGTCGTCTCGCCTATTAAAATTCGGTAATTTTTAACAGTGCACATTATTCCTTATGCTTAAACAAATATTTCGTTCTTATATCCTTCAATTTAATTAATCATTTTTTTTTTTGTTTTAACATCTTGCGTACTAAAATTAAAGAAATTTATAATAACAAAAAAAAAAAAACTATTGTAACCATATTTGCATATTATATGTAGCTGCCTTATCTAATGATCACAATACCATTATATATTTATAATAAGTAGTGCTAATAATCTTAAGATTGAAGCACATTTATATTTTTTTTTCTCTTTCTAATAAAATAAAAAAAACATTTTTGGATTGTCAATAAGTAAGCATTAAAATACTAATAAATTGAAAATATCGATTGGTATTAAGCCAAAATAACTCTAAGAGTTGGTAACCCAAAATTCGTTATAAATTATTTTAGTCTACTACCATGTTTATGAATACTTCCTTCATTTTCTTACATGATATGTTTAAAGAATCAATAAAATAGTAATTAATAATAACAAATGTTGACGTGTAAAAAAACAAAACAAATTAAAGACAAACAGTTTGTTTTTTCTATTACTGAAACTTTGTAAATACCACTGCAGCACCCACCACCTGCTGCTTGCATAAAATTTCCCATTAGTATTGATAATTAAAGAGAAAAAAAACTTAATATTACTTTGAAAAGAATAATTTATCTTATGAAAAGAATGTTTTAACGTCTAAATTTATATTATGACTATCTTTTACTTGCAGTTCTTTTTGTACCGAGAAATTCTTTACAGCTTGTAACAACACTGTTGTTACTTTACTAAATTTAATAAAATTAATTTATTCGCCGCCTCTGATCGAAATTATAATCATTATAAAACCTTATTATTTCTATTTATGTAACATGTCCTTGTGTCGACTTTATTCGTTTTATCAAAATTCTTGCTTGAATTAAAGTCTGTCAAGTTTGTTCAAAATCGGTCCAATCGTTTTCAATTGAAACTGGCACGTCATGTAAGCAGACAGATAAAAATACTGGAAACACGAACTCCGGTCAAGTATTTCTGAGCAGCAGTCTTACTGACCTAAAAGTTCGCCCAAACTTACCAAGCATAAACCTACACGACCAGCATAGCACAAACTATGCAACGTGCACGAAACTCGTCAAATACTGCTGTTGCTGCCGTGTCTCAAACGCGTGCATAGCCGCGGATAGCAGCTAGTACAATATAAGTATATGTAATAGCAGGTAGGTACTGGTTTTTAGCAGTGAATTTTTGGACGCCAAATTTAGTCTCCAAAGTGTTTTTACTTGCAAATTTACTATTTAGTAGTTAGCTTGTTTTTTAGTGGATTACAGATTTTAAATAATCATACAATATCCCTTCAGGGTGACGCTTGAAAGACAAGGACACAAAACACTCATCAATTTGCATACAGAGTGTTAAAAAAAAATTTTGATAAAGTTGAAATGAGTTGTCACTTAAATTTTATTGTTAATAATTAATGATTGTTAATATCGTATTTTTGATTACTCAATGGATTCAATCTAAAGGTAAAATTTTTGAAAGTGTTTTAAAATATCTGAGGTTTATTTTTCGTAACTATTCTTCTTAAACTTTTTGTAACACCGACAATAGATCACAATTTGCTAAACTAAATTTAAGGTTAAATAGTTCACATAACAAAACGAATAAATGACAATAAGGATGTTGACTGTATTCAAATAAAAACGTAATTTTAACGAAAAGTAGTAGGTAGTTTCTATGATAGAAATACTAAAAAACACTATATTTTTCCTTATGTTTAAGCAATTTAATTAATATTTAATAAATAAAACCTAATAAAATCACTCTCAAGTCACGTGACAACAGACACCAATCAGAGCGCATGACGTCATATGTTCAGCCGCTGTCAAAAAACGTCATTGTTTAGTTAATATTTAGTATGTAATTTATTATTATTTGTTTATAGGAAACGTCAAATTACATGTAACTATAGCAACGACTACGAAACAACTTTTCATCACCTCAGTTTACTAACGTTTATGAGCACAGAATACGCATCTATAGGATGGTAGCTCCCGTGTTTTGAGCCTCCTTTGGTATGAACAGGTGACGTCACGCGACTAGTATAGGCGTTTTGGACCGAAATTTGAAACGGAATTTGAAATACATGATTTTTAAGGCTTGAGTTGTATTTAAATAAAAATAATAAATATTTGTGGCAATATTAGGTACTTATGCACGATTTAAGACACTTTCCTAAAAATAGTCAACATCCCTATTGGCACAATTTATGTCGGTAAGCTAGAAATTTTACAACTGTGCGGTCATCTATTGACAAAAAGCTTCAACACTTACCTTAAAAATTTTTAAATTACCAATATTGTCGATACTACTTTGCACAGACTTCCGTGAAAAGAAGTTACTTCCGGTAGAAAAGATTTGAGTTACCCCTCATATTGCGCCTAAAGAAGTTGTACTTCAACAATTTCATGGCGCTTCAACTTTCACACTTTATGAACACACTATGCATATCGAAGAGGGGAGACGAGGGGAACTTTGAGCGCACCTCATACTTGTCAATCGCGCCGAGGGGCCGAGGTGAGTGCGGCGGGTGGATGACTGTTGAGTAGTTCCGATTGTGTTTGCCTATGCTTATTCGAAGCTATTCGTTACACCAGTGTCGAAAGATCCACTTGACTTGACTGACTTTGACTATGTTTATTCTACATATAACAAACACGAGCTATTGGTATCTATGGCCGAACTGCAAAATTGTTTATGTCGATTTTTTAAAATTTTTTAAAAGTCTATTTCTTTTGGCGCATTGGGGGTAATTAAAGTATAACTTCTGCCGCGCGATGTTCATTGTTAAACCAAATTAATTAAATCGCAGTGTTTTGTTCATACATTAATTGAACTTTATCAAACTCGAAGATAAAAAATACGCCATACAATTTCAAATAAATAATATATACAAATTATAACTTCCAATGTTATACCTTAATAACACTAATTTTAATTTTATAATGTCTATTTAAATTATTTATGTACTTACATTATTATTTTTTATATTTGTTCCGTAGCTTCCACCATATATACCCGTTTCTCCACCACAAGCGTTTTAATAAAAAAATAATAGAACCGAGTTTGAAAATTGGCATTGTTGCTTTTGTGGTTATTGGTTTATAATTATTTTGAAGATCCTGTGATAGATAACAATAAGGCTCATATGGCTGCAGCCAGTGGTGCCATATTCTCAAGTAGGTACTGCATAGAAACAGACCTCTAGAGCATTGACTATGGGTTAACGAAAAAAAGTTACGTCCTTTAATTTTTGTGTTTAATAAAATTGTGGCGTTGTGGCCACTCAATAATTAAATTATAAAAAAATAATTAGGCTTAAGAAAATTACAACAAATTTAATAACACGTTCAACATTACAAAAAATAATACATTAAAGTTTTACAAAATATCGTGGTGAATCTAACGCCGGCGCCGCAACAACACTAAAAAAATCATTTTTAATTTTTTTTCCAAAGGAATTTTAACAGGCGTCCTTCATTTGGTTTTTTCATTACCTAAGTACTAATTTATTATTACATAAAACAAAATTAATTTATAAAGCCTGATTTAAATGTAACCATTGTAACACAATATGTATAGATAAAAACATTTATTAAATGCTACAAAATAACATTTTTATCTTTCATGTCATTTGGTAATATGATACAAGGCCTCCGAAAATATTAATCCAAGTTACCAAAAATCCATTAATAACTGTTATATGTCTGAAATAGCCTTAGATTGGCAAAAACAATTTTTTTCTAATAATTGTCAGCAACATTATTTTTTTATTTTTTCCAATGGACAACTGTCCCAACGAAGAATATTTATGAAGGTTTCTAATAATAATTTGGAAGAAAATCTCTTTTTTTAATTTTTCATTTCAAAATGGTAAACAAGACTCTAGAAAAATATTTTTTCAAGAAAAACAGTACGTCAAGCTCCCAAAAAATATGATATCAATATTCTGAAAACCATTGTTTTAAACTCCCGAAAAAACATTATATCGATCTTCCGAAAAACTTCAATCTCTCTAAAAATATTATCTCAAGCTTCCGAAAAGCATTATCTCAAGGTCTCGAAAAATATGATTTCAAGGTCGCGAAAAATATTATCGCAAGCTCCCGAAAACAATATCTCAAACTCCCGAAAATTAATAATTCGCAGTTGTGTAAACTCCTATAACAAATTATTTCCAAGCAATATAGAAGTAGTACTGCAACAAAATGTTTACTGTGCGGCGGTTTAAGGTAGGTAGGTAGATGTAGAGGATAGGCGGGCACCTACCGGCATGTCGTGAACTGACAGTTTGTCTTAGGGGAAATTAACGAGATATGAGTAAGTGATATGACAGCCAGTCGAAGAGGTGAAGTACAACTCTGAGCCAAAGCCTTAAGGCGTGCTCCACAAATACACAACTTGTATATCAGCCTGCGTTGTCCAACTTTGACAAAGTTGCCATCACACACCTCCTGCACTTTTAAATTATTTATAACATTTTTTTTATTTTCTGCAACTATTGAGTCTCTCTCTCTCTCTAAATGGCTCTATTGTTTTTAAGGCTGCCACACACAAGGCTGGTTTTGTCGCTGGTTTCGCTGCTTGATTTTGTCGCTAAGTACCAAGCATAATATGACTCTGGAATTTGTGACGGTATTACCTTCACACGATGCGTGTTTTGAAGCTGGATTTTGGTGCACGCGCAGTGACTGTTTGAATATTAGCCGAAATGGATGTTTGAAGAGAACACTATGACGCCATGTTTGTTTATAACGTTTGGCATGTCATCTACGTGAAAAGATACTGTTTTCTGATTGGTACCTGCTCAAAGCCAGTAGAGAATCAAGTACGAAAAATATTTCTGATTATAATTTTGAAATGCAACTTGTGACACGCAGCGAAGATCGCTGTGACGTCATTTCCATTCTCGTAGCCAGCACACGTCTCAGCATCGTATCCAGCGGCAAAAGCAGCCTCGTGTGCAACGGCCTTAAAATCATTGTTAAGTAAACATTTTTCACGACACTTCTGTAACTTAGCATAATTATTAGTGCCTGTCTACAATTTTTGAACTGAACTGTAGCCCGGAATGTTATTTTGTTTCGTCCTCCGCCGGCACTTCATTTCAATCCTCGCAGTTAGCACAAGTGCCAGCTGTGAATCCAGCGTCAAAAACAGCTCTGAGTGCAGAGGCTTTAAAATCATTGTCAAAATAAATTTTCATCTTCGCAGCCAACAAAAGTAGTAGCAGCGAATCCAGGTGCAAAACCGGTCTTTACGGTTTGTGGCGTTGTGGATTTTAAAAATAACACGATATTACAAATAAAGGCTTTTGCCACCACCGTAAAGCACTTTGAAAGATAATTCACTGGTGTTCAAACCAAAAATCTCAGAGTACAGTCCCAAAGAAAATAGTCGACGCATGAGAATGTATTTTAGCAGAGTAAACGTAAGTAGGCCCACACACACGTCGAGGGCTAGTGAAAATTCTGGTGCTGATCGCTATTAGCTAAAATTACTCCGAAGGGAAATTAAATAGAACAAAATGAGTGAATCAAGTTCTATAAGCGAGAATTTATTTATAAGATTTCGAAATTCAAACAGTCAATAACTTAATTATTATTTTTATATGCTAATTTAAAAAGAATATAAAAAAATATAAATTTTTAAATTATAACAAATATTAGCGATAGATTAATACAACAAAATATACAAAATTATTAATGAATATTTAAAGAATCACTACTAGAAATAAGATTAGCCACTGTAAAATAATATAGCGCCAACGGATGGTAATAGAATTTAAAAGAATTATAAACGTTAAAAGACAGGAAAGGATAATTACCGTTTCACGACTAAAACTATAATGAATATCCCATTTCCAAAATTCATAAGTACATTTTTAATTTTTAACCAAAGACGCGCGACTTTCAAACGACCGTTACTAAAATTATGAATTAAATAATATTATATAAAAAGAAATATATTTTAAAATACTATTCATCCAAACAAAATTGGCGGCTTAATCTTATTTTTATAAATAAAACAAAACCATTTAATTAAAATAAAGGCATCAAATAATACTTTTTTCTTTCCACGGCGGGAACGTTGCAGGTTCAATCGGCAGATTTCCCCTTCGTCTATGAGTGTAGAATTATCATCGTCGGGACCGCGCGTCGGTCTGAGAATGACAATCTCCCGGGGCCGCTGGCCGCGCCGCAACCAGTCAACTGCTGTAGTTGCTCAACCGTTCGTCGGTATACGGCAATGTTCTCTCTGCTCTCGATCCGTCGAAATGCCCCACGGACAACTGAGCAACAACACATCTAACATCCTCCGTCGCGTCGCCCCGAAGAACAGATGCTACAGCTACTCGATTATGTTTCATTTTAAACCAAACTTTATGGACAACCAATCTGATCATGTCAATGTCGATCGTTTGCAAGTGACTTCACTGAAATATTTATCTTGTACCGTGATGGGGCGATTAGATAATTGTTTTTTCTTTACACCCGGTCGAAAGTACGTACTTTCAGCTTCGATTTTAAGGCAGAAAGTCTAACATTTATGCTCTGCTGGAATTACTCGCACGTCATCTATAACAGCAGGCCGAAAGAAAGCAAAAGCGGGACTGCCGCCGGTCAATAGCAGTTAACAGTTGTTCCGATATAGAGATGGTAAAAACGGGTCTTTTTAGTGATCTGCATCTTTGCATCTGGATCCCGTATGTGAGCCGGGTCACTGAACCGGTTCAAAAAGAGCTGAGTTCCGAATATGTTACTGCAGTCTGACACTGAGTTACCTAGTTCAGTCAATCATATCACGAGCTGTATAGAATCAAGAATGCATAGCCAAATATGTGATGCATGAGTCATTTGAGCTGACAGATGCATCAAAGCAAGAATTGATACGTAAGTGTAAAATGTGCTTCTGTGTGTTAAGTGTTTCACTGAGTTATGCGGATCCGTTGATCCGTCGGCTCAAAAAAAAGTGAGTCGGCTCTCATGGATCTTCTGTCGGAGTCGGCTCTTTGAACCGGTTCAGATCTGAGTTACCCAACTCTATTCCGATATTGCGCATAACCTCAAAATTGCTCACTTCAAAGTTATAAGTCTTTTTATATAATGGAGAAAAAAAAGTCAAATACTGATATTGAGTAAAAAATAATCAAACAAAAAACGCTGGAGAGAGGGGGCGCCACTATCAACTTTCTGGCCTGGTTCGAAAAAATCGTAGATCTGGGGCTGACGCAGTGTATTTACAGATCTTGTGTATATAACATTTATTATTAATAAATCCCCTAACATTAAACGGTCTTGATTGTTTATACGGACGGTTGCCTCAATCATTGTGCGTCAAAATAACTGTCAAATGCGTTCAGAATTATCTTCTGATCTTCCAATAACACTAATATGTCCTTGGGATTTGAGATATGCTACACACAAGATATAGCAATCACACTAATTTCGTCTTCAACCATCATAGCTGGACGAAAAGGGGGACTGGCTTAGAATCTTAGATAAAATCTATAATACTGACATTCTTGCTTTCAGATTTCAATCTCAAGTATTAGGAACAGGAGTTCAGAATATTATAATTATTTTTTTATCATTTATATTGTTATTTTATTTTATATATTGTCATTGCATCTAATACTTAATAAATAAATAAATAAAATATTGCGAAAGAGGGATGAGGGGGTGTTGTATTTTATGAACGCCCCGCTCCCTCAGCACGCCTGCTATGAGTCATTATTAAAACACCCATCGCACAATTTTCAATAAAACAATTTACAATCAGTGCATCAATTAATTAAAACAGTAATTACAATTGTACATGAAATAATTGCAGCGTATTAAATAGATAAACGCAATTGACAATAGTGCTATAATATGCCAATAAAAATTAATTAGCGGCGTACCACTAAGCCGTAAGCTTTAAAGAAACAAATGAGTGTTAGAGAGACAAATGAACAAACAACAAACAGTCGAATAACGTCGTCGAATTGTAACAGCGCATGAAACGACTCGCCGAGTTAAAACTTAGGAGTATAGATGGTTTTAGAAGGTATATAAGAAACCTGGCAGAGCTATCCGTTAAAGATAAACCCCTGTTTAGTTCACATGATCCGTTTAATTAAATAGAACCTCAAGTTGTTAATAACGCCTGCGTAACTCCGACGTCATAGTTCACTTACTGTGTTGCCTGCCTGCTCCAAGACGTACCAACCTATTCACAGGCAGTACAGTGTGTTTAGACAAAACATACTTAATATTACCAGCTGTTCAATACGCCCCGTTTTTCACCCGCATATCTTTATCGTACGTATGCATTTGGTTGTAAAATGCACTTACTTTTCGGAAATCTCTAATTTGTAGCAAAAATCTTACTCAATCTTTGATGTTAATGCTTCAAAATAAACTTGAAGTATGTACCATTCTTCCCATATGACTTTTTATTTATATCCTAACCTCAAAATATTATCCTTTACGAGCTCGTGTCTAACTATAATGCTAGTTTACTTATTTTTCAAGGACACAAAGTCAAACACGCTGTATGTGGAATATTCGGTGTAAGCATTCCTAGCACGAACTTAAAGTAGGTATAAGAAGAGAAGAGAGTGGAACGAAAGAAGGAGGGATGTACTATAAGCGCGCGATGCAAAAGATATAATCAAATTTACGCGAAACACTGACTACAAAACTAATTTTACTTTACTTACACGTTGAATAATATGATTCCTCTCGCAAACTGAACGGTTCAAGAACAAAAACGACTCAGATCACTCACAGATATAGGTATCTTATTTTTGTTTCACTGTCTCAGGTATTTTTTTCAAAACATTATCTCTATTACAAAAAATAGATAAACAAAAATGTATAAATCAGGATTTGAACTCGTCAATAAACCGCCAAAGTCGTTAGATATATCATTGCAAAGTATGGAAGATTTATTGGAGTAACAACTGACCCCACGTTGGGCGCCAATTGTAACACTTGATATCTGGCTAGGTCTTAGTCTATATTTTGTTAAGCTAAGTAACATAGGGATTAAGCAATGACAATTTTACTACACCTAGTCGACAAGACAATGCTTTCTCAGCATACTAACAACATACTAATCATTCGAAATATATTGTAACAAAATTGTTCTTTGTGGTGGTTTAAAACTGATTTATTTTCAACAAACGAAATAAATACAAAACAAATAAACTAAAATGTACTTCTCTAATAACAATGACATAGAGAAACTAACAATGAAAAAAAAAACGGATTCTGATAAATAATAATTCAACAATAACTAATATACACAAACACGATTATTAACACACAAACACACACCATAATATATTATGTACTCTTATTTATGTAACTGTGATTATTTATGTCTGCTGTACGCCGCGTGACCGCTTCTGTTGTGACGCATCGACTCTCTCACTGTCTCTGACTGAATGCATGTCGCGCTCTACACGCGCTGTATTTGTAGGCGCGTACATTCCGTCTTCGATCATTCCAAAAACTTCTGTCAATTTGTTCGAGAAACCTATGTAATTTCCAGTGGCGTAACAAATGGGGGCGCGCTACAATATCAATGTTATGTGTGGAAGATTTGTGGGGTGTAATAATAATCTACAAAAAAAAGTTCGCGACAGCATACGAGTCTATCATTAATAGGTAATTTACGAACCCGGGCGAAACCAGACCGCACATAATAAGAGAAACGATTGTATATCATAAAATATTCGAATCGGTTCGTTCAAATACAGGTATCTACATTTTAATTAATTAAAGGAATCACGATTCACTCACGGTTACACTCATATTCGTTAGCGGAATATGCAGTTTTGATGCAATGTGAATGGAGAACGTATTTACTATTTAAACTAGTAATTAAAGTTATTGAATTCAACAGGATTACATTCTAATATCGCACACAAACGGTTGCTAATTATATTACCTGCATCCCGTCTGCATACAGTACGTATATACAATATAAGCTGTTTAATAAATTTCAAAGAATATTAATAACATTATGTTACAGTCAAAGCTGTTAGTTTACACACTGGTAGATTACACATAAGCAACGTTTTATATAAACACCGTTTCGTTTTAATTTCTAGTTGAAATATCTTTAAGCTAATGGGGGTTGTTTATATCATAAAAATAAAAAACCCGGGTCGCAGTGCCAAAACCCTGCCGACAATATAGTGTATTTGCTTGCATAGGGCCGTGTGGTTTTATACTTTTATTATGTGAAATTAAGTTTGTTTTTGGGCAAAATAAAAAAATTAACCCCTTAATACACCCCTTAAAATAACATTTTTTTCTTAATTGTAATATTATTATCAATCTAACGTCTACACCGAATTAAATACACCCTTCAATAAATAAGTCACTATCTGCAAACTAGTGTTTTCATAAAATTTGTAAATCCGGTCCTGTCGGGCCGATTTTATTAAAATTGTGGGGACACTTTTTAATCACTACCAAAGGGTTAAATTTCAATTTTGAAACGATTCGGAGAATTTTTTCGGTATTTTGGGGCCCAAAAACAGTTTTCAACTCCTAAAAACTACCCTTAAAATAGCCCGATTAGGCCCATTTTAAATAGGCTTCTTGCGGTGATGGATTTCAACACGTGGCCCAAATTTCGTTGAAATCAATAAACTCTTTCGAAAGTTATCGCGCGTACACATATATATATATATATATATATATATATATATATATATATATATATATATATAAATATATATATATATATATATATATACATATATATATAAACATTTTTAAAAATGGTGCCAAAGTGTTTAGGAGGTTATGAAACGTCGAGAAATTTTGGTCCGACCCCTAGGTCCCGCCATCCGACCGACGCCAATAGTGTATGTTGCCATATGGCAAATACACTAAAAAAAGTCCTTTAAAAATAAAATCAATATAGTCAGTTTTCTATGGTAGGTGGGTTCGTATAAGGTTCGATTTAGCGTTAGTACCCACAAAATCCAGTGAAAAATACATTTTTTTTTTGTTTCTTGTTTTTCTATAGTTACCAAAGTAGGTAACAGCAATATTTTATCATATTATCGCTTATTTCCTGAAATTTGAGTTTTTGTGAGTTCTTTGAGGGCACTATCCTGAACATAAAAATCGCAGTCTAGCAGCTGAGACCGGGGACAATGTGTGGGTGGACGCGGTCAAAGCTATCAAACTGGACGTGTCACTAAATATATTTCATCATGTTTGAAATTTCTGAGCGATAAGTTCAGGTAGTTTTGAGTAAAAAAACTCGTCAGGTTTGAGAAAATACTATGAGTAAAACAGTCACTATAGCTGGCGACCTATTAAACAAGCTTATCGGCCGTCGGATGCCTATCAAATATTACACAGATATTCAAGAATAAAATGCCGACACAGTAACACACACGTTAAATAGCGAGTGTGCAGTGTAGTAGAGAGGAAATCGCCAGTTCGAAAAGAGGCGACGAGACACGAGACTGGCCGAATGGGAGGTCGCAACGCGTTATCTAAACATATTCATTCCCCTCCAAGCGTGCCATTAGATGTTTCACATCAAAATAAAAAGATATAGATAAAAATGAAAAAATCCTATAAATAAATAAAATAAAAGGTTAACTTGAATGTCCGTTTTTAGAAAAATACAAAGAATTAAATTCGACAAAAAGTTTGTTTTTAACAAAGTTTATTCTTTTCATTAGCGTAAATCCAATTTTACTGAGAGGTCAATTTAGATTTGCAAATTTCTTAGCGTTGGAATACACAAAGCGCCTTGTAGATCGCTTTCTATAAAAATAAGTTATCAAGTGCACGACATTATCCGACATCCGGAAACTTTTTTTTTTAAGTAAAATGTTTTCAATGTCCCGCGGTGTTATAGAAAAAAACACATGACAGAAAAACCCGTTTTCCATTCGAGGCAACGATCTACGAATTTATTCCATGTTTGTTACAACATCGGAACACAAAAACAGAACTCTTTTGTATCAGAATAAAGTTTCAGTGTCAATATCTAAAATTCCTTGTCGAAAGGAACAAATTTTCTGTTGCGTTCATGTTGTCAGCATTTATTCAAGAGAAAGATAGAGAGAAAGAGAGAGAGAGATAGAAATTGAAGATTACGAACAATTGTTGGGTTGTTCTTGCTCAAATAGTTCTAGTCTAGCTATTGGTCTTGCTTATTGAGCCTATTATTTACATCTTTTGAAAAATTTTCTTAGACACTATCATCGCCACGGTTTTTTAGAGGTATAAATTAAAAAAAAATATATATAATTAGTGTCTAATTAATAAAACTTTATTCATGATTCTTATTTCGAATGGAAGTTATAATTTTTAGCTTAGTCTTGCACATGTGGTCTTGGTCTTGCATATTCAATCTTGCTCAAGACCAAGATCAAGACTGCAAAACCAATACCGATTTTGCTCATCCATAACCTAATGCAAAATTCAATTCTGAAATCGACCTCATGAATTTTCTGTAAAAATTTGCAGTTTAGCAAACTGCATCATATGCTTATAATATTTTACGTAGTATAAGATATACTTTTATTATAGAAAAACAATTCCAAAATTTTTTATAATATAATTTATTTATTTATGAGCGCTTTCGACGATAGTCATCTTCAGATAATACATATTTTATTTACAACGTAAACTGTTAAAATTTAAAAAATTTAAATGTCACAATCTTGATCTCCTTACATGGGGAACCCCACATGCTTTGTGCCTTGAATTATCAAATTTGGCATTAATAATAGCAAACTATAGCTATCTATTTGTATATTTATTAACGTAAGTTCTGGTTCCGTAATCAAAATTAAACGCAATGTAATGTAGATTTTAGACTTGGGCATTTTAGTTCACTTAAAAGAGTGCTTTATTTAGTTCATCCATTTCCGGCAAACTAATTCGTTCTTATAATTTCTTAGTTCGCTGTTAAAGCGCTTCCGGTTCGAAGAAAGAAGAGAAAGAGAAGAATAAAATAGTTAAACGTAGGAGTCTTCGGCATGGTCGGTCACCGGACACTCTTTTAGTTCGTTTAGTTCTTTTTTTTTAAATAAAACTTTAACCTTACATTATAAATTATATACTTTAATAAGAGACTCGGGTGAAAAATTACTCGAAATTTTATTAAAACAGTATAAATTAAACAGTTATTACGTGAATAGATATAAAATACTAGTTTAAAAGTAAAAGTGATCGTTTGGTTGGTTGGTCATGCATAATAGAATGGACGCCAGAGAAATAAATATAAAAAGAACTAAGCGCGACATCATCGACGAACTAGTTCGCTCAGTTCACCTAAAGTAGCGCTCTTCCCACCTAGGTCATTCGCGAACTACCCAAGACTAGTAGATTTGAACCATCAAAAGAAAAAACAATTTGGGACCATTCTGCATTTAACGTACGAAATAAGCATGATTAAGAGTTTGGAGTTGGGATAGTTCGAATATGTAGCGGGCCGGTAAAGTAGGTGCGTGTACTCCTAGCTACGGCCGTACTCCTGACTATGACGGTATTACACTGTCTTCATAATATATAACTATGTCACTGGAGAATTCTTTGTGTTCCTGTTGCAAGAAAACACATCCTGTCGGTTCAACAGCCACGTGCTGCGATAGTCCCTACCTAGAAGTCTACTGTATGCACGTATCAACTAACATACTCAACCAATGACGGCGGAGAAAGAAACAAAAGCACATCACTGACTATATTAAACCAAGAGCCGCGTGAGTACCAGACCTTCGTTATTTTATAAAAGCTGAAAATTTGTCAACGCATGCTTCCAACACAGGTAGGTACGATGGACGACTATGAACTTTGAGTCATCGTGGCTTTGGCAGGTAACAGGTCGCAAAGTTGTATAAAATACCGACTTAATTTCGTCAAATTTTAAAGCGTAAGTTTTTTATATTTTCTTCGAAGTAATATTAGAAATCAGGTCGTCCATTGCCAGACACTTAATATCGTGGCAACTCCTTGCCAGACACCCTTAAACTTCAATAAATTGTAACTGTACTTACGTTATAGTATAAAAGCTGAATTTTATACAGGTTACTTGGGGAACTATAAGAAAATGTTTCCTCAGTAGCCAGACAGTTTCGACAGTTCTAACTCCTAGCCAGAGAAACGTATAGGGTAGCTGTAGTAGCGAGTGGATCAGTATCTCACTCGCATCAGAAATCCAGCTGGATCCAGCACATTTTTGGCCTTGCTAGATCCAGCATCTGACGCAATTTTATTTCTAAAATTATTGAGACCGAGAAACTGAGACTACATTGTTTGTAAAATAGGTAAACGAATAACAAAAAAAATAAAAAAAAATAAAAGAATAGTTACTTCTTACCACAACAGATTTATTCAGTGGATATACATTTCGAGAGCTAAGCTCCCGTCTTCAGCAAAACACTCAGTTTAGTGTTTTGCTGAAGATGGGAGCTTAGCTCTCGAAATGTACATCCACTGAATAAATCAGTTGTGGTAAGAAGTAACTATTCTTTTATTTTTATTGTTCCAACCACAGTGCTCTTAATATTTATATAAACGAATAACTATTTCAGATATCTAGAATATCAATGTAGGTGACTTAAGACTGTATTGTGATAATTAATAATTATACTCCGGATACTCGTAACTATTACTTACTATTAGAGTAGTTTACTAACGCCAAAAAACGAGTATTTGATGTAAATGCAGATAAATAGTTATTAAAGTTTCTAGAGTTAAAAAATTGTTACATTTATTTGAAAAATCGATTACTGCTGTATCCAGCTGGATTTGCTTTAATCCAGCATAAATCCAGCTGGATTGAAAAAGCCGCTGGATTGCAATCCCTATATGTTTGTGCCCGCGATTAAAAGCGTGCGTGCGCCACTGACTAAAGACACAAGTTTATATCCCAATGCATGAACATACGTTCTCTGTGGAAGTGACGTTTTCATTATTCCAACAGAGAATATTGGCCAGCTTCATACATCAAGTAGCATTTCCCACCGCGAACTGCTATACATTTACCGCTCATCCCATCTCGCTCACACACACGCGCGCACATACACAGACTGTGTCTCACTTCCGCATAAATATTTATGAGACAATGTTCCACTTATTCCATATATACTGTTAACCCTCCAGTGGACACGTGCCTTCGTCGGCGATTTTATGCAGAAAGTACAGTCGACGCTATCAAATTACATACAGTCGAGAACGAACGTGTAATCTTAAATCGTTCTGTGAATCAATATTCTGTGAATATCCGGGAGTCCACGACGACCAAATCCGTCGTAGATGAGTTATATTTATAAATTGTTAATCCTCCAATGGATATGTGCCTTCGTTGAGATTTCATGTTGTAGGTACATCGACGCTGTCAAATTACACACAGTCGGGATCGAACGTGTATTCTCAAAAGGTTCTGTTAATAGTCCCAGAGCCCGCGAGCGGTTTTCAAGATTAAAAACACAATTTCAACCAAGTGAATATACGTTTTCGAACGTCTACCAAATTCTTAATTAATACGTTCTGTCTTTTTTTATTATTAATTTACATCCGTGGGAGGCTACTGTAGCGCAGTCCATCACTACTGTCGCAACTGCAATTCACCATACTTCAATAAATACAAATCAGCTTTGGCGAAATGTCTGATCAAAAAAGGTCGTGGGAAACTTTCTGCTTAGAAATGTGAGGTACAGATAGACATTGAACAGTTTAATGGTTACCGTGCGCCACTGAAGGGTTAAAAACAATTCTGCGTTTTATATACATAGGTACCTACATATCCGACATACTAATGCTATTTTAACAAAATGAATTTGTACAAAGTATAAACATAATAACGATGTAATAATTTGGGTTGTAACAATTTTTTACGTAAAAAAATTGGATAAAAATAAACTATCCTCTACCAACAAACAGAGGTGACACAAATCGAATATTTCGCTCGCATGAATATCAATTTCGTCGCATTTTTATATCGTCTTGTTAAGTCAAGCTCTTAGATAGTGTTTCTTTAACTTCCCAATACATTGGGCAATTACTGTAATGGATCCGAAAACAGTTTTATGTTTCAAAGTATTTTTGAAAATAAGTATGTGTGCGTACGTACGTGGTTTCTTTCTTAAACGAAATTTCGAAACTAAAAAATTATATCGCCTTCGCTAAAAAGGTGCCAACGTAAATATTATTATATGACATGGGCAAACGGCATTAACAAGAATGGCATCATAGCGTACACTTTTGTCATTTGTAACAGTTATAATTAATAAAATAATAAAAACGTAATAATTGCTGCTCGTCCGCTACGAACAACTTCTGCTGTAATCGCGTTGTCATCCATTTCTGTTGTCATTCAAATAAAACCATCTAAAAGTCCAATTTCAGAACACGCATCGTGTGAATCCAGCGCGCATTCAAATCATTACAATATCCAGCGCGATAGCACGCTTGGAATCTAGGAGCGAAAACAAGCAACCAATCCAACGACAAAACAGCTGAGAACGCGTATCGTACGAAGCCAACAAGCATACCAAACCATCACAAAATCTAGCGTCACAGTACGTCTGGAACCCAGCAGCGAAAACAAGCAACCAATCCAACGACAAAAACAGCTGAGAACGCGTATCGTATGAAGCCAACATGCATACCAAACCACCACAATATCCAGCGCGACAGCATGCTTGGAATCTAGCAGCGAAAACAAGCAACCAATCCCACGACAAAAACAGCTGAGAACGCGTATCGTATGAAGCCAACAAGCATACCAAACCATCACAAAATTCAGCGTCACAGCACATCTGGAACCCAGCAGCGAAAACAAACAGCCAATCCAACGGTAAAACCGTGTACAAACCTTCACAACATCAATTGTCACAGCACGTCTGGAATAAAGCAGCGGAAACAAGCAGCCAATTCAGCGACAAAAAAATCTACTAATACAGCTGAGAACGCGTATCGTGTGAAGTCAACACGCATAGCAAACCATCAAAACATCAAGCGTCACAGCACGTCTGGAATCTGGCAGCAAAAACAAGCATCCAATCTAGCGGCAAAACCGTCTACAAATCCAGCTTCAGAATGAGCAACGTATGATACCAAAACGAATACAAACCATGACAGCGTCAAGCGCCACAGCACGTTAGAATATAGCAGCGAAAACAAGCAGGCAAGCCATAGCGTCCTGTGCAGCGGACTTAACGAAGTTATCATGGAACTATATGCGTTTTGCATGTGTGTGTAATTGTGTTTGTTGACAAGTGCCTATCATTTCAATCCGCAGTTAGTCTGATTTGCGTGACACCGTTACATAACTTGTCCTATGCAAATTTGACTAGTTGAAAGCATCGGATAAATGATTTAATGTATGCGTATTTGTACTCACTCGCAATGGCGAATATTTAGATTGCTAATTAAACAAAAATTATTTATTACAATTAGATAAATGCAATGAAACTGCACGTTCAAATGAACTATTGACATAAAGCAGCGGTTCTCAACCAGTTCTTTGTTGCGATGCACTGGAAAGTTGACGTTCACATAAAGACACGCTACCAAAATTCTATGAAATATAAATATCACAGTAGGATAGCAACAGTTTTGGTACTACTGTTAAGAATCACTCGTTGTTACAATGCAATATTAGAAATTTGCAAACACTGTCACCGTCGGGACTTAAACCCGAAATTATATTATTATATATATTTTATTTAGTTGAGTCGCCTTCAAAATATGAATCAGATTGTCCTTAAAATTGATAAAATAATATTTTTCTTTGTTCATCGCCTAAACATGGGAAGAAAATGATTGTAGGCCCTTCGTCAAAGCTAACCGAGGACTTAATTAGACTCAACAGACCGACACTCAGAAAGGTGATTGGACGTTTAACCGGTTATACTTTCCTGAGAAAACACCTACATGTGATGGGGATACACCAGGAACCAACACTATGTAGACTTTGCGAAATGGAGGATGAAACAGCCACTCATATGGTGTTCGAATGTGAGGCTCTAACCTACAGGAGGACAACCATCTTTGGCTACATTGATGAGGATGAAATAGTTTCACAGGACAATCTAGTAGCTAATCTTCTGGAGCTCATAAGAAGATTCAGATTATTTGCTGACTAGATCCAGTAAAAAGGAGAAGCACAAAAATCCTTTCAGGATGTGGTGTATTTGGGCCAAGAGACCACCCCATTCTATTTTAATCTTTTATTAGTCGCCTCTTCTAACCTGTTAGAAGTCGACAGAACGGGGTCGTCCCATACTTTTTTAGTGTTGGACTCTACATTACAAATAGATAAAAAAATAAATTTTTAAGAATTTTCCGGAAGGTTTTTCTACAAGACAAAAATTCCCAAAACGTGTGTATTTTTTAATATAATTTTAAATATAGAATAATTCCACTCTGGGGATACGTCATCGCCCGTATTATATTTAAAATTTAAACATCCACCAAATGTTTTTTTCCATTTTTAACGACTTATATAAATATTAATATCATAATATTGTGTTGTCATTAAAACTACATACAACTGCAATTTCACGACAACTGGACATTTGGAAGAGGGTGAAAATCGAGTCGGAAGATTTTTTACACACACACACACACACGCACATACATACAACAATACAAGTGAATCTAATACAAGCGTGCTAATGTAACTTCGTTTCGTAATAATACAACGTGAACACAATAGAGTGGAATACATATTTGATAATGTAGCGTCTACGAAGTTCGACTAATGGCTTCAGTAGCTGCAGCGAGACTACAGGTTACACAAATGTCATATCAGCGTTAACGGCCTGTTTCAGTAATTCAATAACGACGGCATAAAGTTACGTTACGACCACTCTACGTTGGCCAATGATGAATATCCGCGTTATACAGGTGTGCCATTTTACAAGCTTGCAATGTTTGAATCGTTATTCGGGTCAAATCTTGCAACTGAATTGAGTTGAAATTTTGCACACATCTTTGGTTTTGAAGACACTATAATATAGTTCATTGAATATTATGGTAGATCCAATAAGGCCGTTACCACAAAATGGCGGGTTATCTTCTTCTTTACAACTTCCTCCACATAGGTATCAAATGACACGTAGAATCTAATCAGCAGTCTGACTTCATTCCAAATACCAAAATGGCGCCCCACACAAAATGGCGGATCATCTATTTCTTTACAACCCCCTTGATATGGGTATCAAATGAGAGGGTATGAAAAGTAGAATAAAGTAAACTGTATGACGTTATTTAAAATCCAATATGGCGACCAAGGGCGTAACTAAAAATTTGAAAATAACATAGATAAGAAACTTTTATAAAGACAAGCGTTTATTGCAGAGTACTAAAAAGGATTAAAAAATATGTAGTAATTTAAGTTCATTATTCTAAAAGCGTGAGCCGTGACTATCATAAGGTTTACAGTCCACGCTTTTATAATTATTAGCTTAAATTATTACACAGCAATAAAAAAATTTTATCTAACATTTTTTGATGTCGTAATATGTTTGATATGATAATTGTAAAAATAAAACGATGTATTTTTTCTGGCTTTGGATAAGCAAGAACTTAAAATGCAAAATAAATTGTTTCTTAATTGATTCTTTTGCACCAAGTAACGTTACGATCACTCTACGTTGGCTAATGATGCCATTTTTGATGTTTGATGTTTTTGTGCTTGATATGATAGTTGTGAAAATAAAACGGTGTGTTTTTGTTGGCTTTGAATAATCAAGAACTAAAAATGTAGAAAAATTGTCAATTTTGTTATTTGTTTTTTGACAATGAAGTATAGATTACGAAGCACTAAAATCAACTGATTTAATGAAAACAAAAACTGAAAAATGTTCAAATTTTATAAACACACATATTTATTTCATAACACTTATGGCTGTGAAGCCGACAACAAACTATTGTTATGTTTCAATACTGAAAAATACACTAAATGTCATTAAATATAAATAAAAAGCATTTGAACGACTGAACGTGCTGAAACAATGATATATTTAACATGGTTGGGAAAGTGTAAAGTGTCATGGCTCCCAGAATTTTAAATCACTACACACTCAAGTCTCGCTTTACCGCCTAAATCGTTCCATAAACCACGTGGCCCTATTTCAGCCTCTCTGGAACCCCTCGCACCCTTCATGTAGCCTAACGTAGCCTGTCGTATGACCCCTCTCCCCACGGATACAACATAGTTTTTTATTATTAAGTCCAGAAGACATTTTGTATTTTCTGTTAACAAACTATTAAAAAAATTTGGTTTAAAGTGAACAAGACTGATATTTGTTATATGTATATTTTTTATAGAATATATTACGCCGGCATTGTAAGAATATAGCGTTTTTAAGATATAAAAGTAACCAATGTTTGAAAACAAATATTCAACTTATTCTGCAAATTATTTTCATTGTGTCAAATAAAATACATGAAAAAAATTACGTAGGTTGACTCCAACTCCCTCCGCCCCTCACGTAGCTCAGCGTAGCTTTCGAACTGATTCCCCTCCCTTTTTATCGAGCTACGTAGTTATGGCCGCTCTTTAACTAGTATAGGTATAAAAATGATTCAAATGATTTTAAATAACCTCTCGGAACATCCCAAGATATTTTATTAATCGAACATTTTCACTCGAAATATCCCATCCTAGTCTGCACTACTCTTGTCTAGTCTTTGTTTGGGCCACAAGCTTTCAAACATACTGCAATTGGAGTGCGCCGTTGACAATAAATACACTCAATATATATGTATAACAAATCGAAATAGGGAATTTGCAAGCATAATTCAGTTTAAAAATGCAATTACATTGCATTGTATGGGCGCCAAACAGTTCCTACGAGAGACAATCAAAACAGAATTGTTTATCAGGCGGGCCCGTTGAAAGATTAAACACAGACATGTTGCATTCAGCCGAACCGCGGTCGATTCCGAACTACAGAAGGAGAAAAAGCACGCAAATGCTTCGACGTCATCCGATAATCTCTACTATTATATCAAAACAAGCAGATCCGTGCTAATACTTCACACCGTTAGTGGTCAGTTACGTAATATAATAGGATGGAAATAAATTTCATTCTATTTTATTCAGACATTTCAGCGCCACTACGTCACTTTATATTACCAACAAATGGTAAAATAAACAGACTGCCATCAGATGGCGACATTTGTTTTATTTTATTCTGTTCTATTCAGAGACTTCAGCGTCACTACGTCATTTAATATTACCGACGACTATAAAATAGATTGGCACCAGATGGCGACTTTTGTTTTATTTTAATCTATTCTAGTTAGAGATTTCAGCGCCACTACACGTCATATTAACCATTATTACCATCATATTACCGTCATATTACCATTAACTGGTTACCTTTGTAACTGTTGGTATTATTAAATAAATAAATAAATAAATATTATCAACAACAGTTAAAATAAACCGATTACTGCCAGATGGCGACATTTGTTTTTCTGAATGTTGTTTTCTGTAATGAAATTGTTAAAATTCTTAAACTGTAATTTTTAATGACCCATTTTAAAATATTAACTTAGTTTTCACCATTAGAGAGTAAATTAATCTCTAAAATAAAGCATCCCTAATGCCTAATATAGGATCGTTGAATGCTTCTTAAGCAATTTATAATGCTTACGTGCTTAATAAGTAACTCTTTATGCAAGTGCTCTAAGCATCGAGCATCTGTTTAAGCTTTAAGCAGTTCTTATGAGAGCTTAAAGCATTATTACAAATTCTGTTAATGCAGATGTTTTGAAGAATGTGAGGAACTAGAGTTTCCCATGTTTCATTCTTCCAATTTTTTTGTAAGAAAAAAACTCCATTGCATTGACTCAGCTGTGAGTTACACGGGGAAAAACCCGTTCGTCCACCACATGTGTTCCGTCCCTTCCACCGTGTATATTCTTCATTTGTTCGGACGTGGAACATTTATCTCTGACACACAGTTCAGTGCATAGAATTGCACAGTGGGTCCCCCATTGGACTCAGACTAGATCATGCCGAACTCAGCAAAATTTATAATAAAAAAAGAACACGTTCGCTCATTGCATTTATCTAAAAACAGTTGCTTTAAATCAATCGACTTTTCCACCCGCGGTTTCGTTTGTGTGAACGTCGCTTTCCGTCGGATTCTATCGCGTTAATTTTTGAAAACAAAACAAAACAAAATTCTCATTCTAGTCATTTGAGGCCCCTGCGATATTGCACAAACGCAAAAACGTCTCATTTTTGCGTTTGTGCGATTAATGCTGGGTTGCAGGAAGCATTGTCAAAACAATTGGTTTGATAATGACCTTAGATTATGATCACATAATTACAGTTTAAATTCGTTGTGAAACCCTGCGACATTCATTTAATTAATTTTTAGGGTGGCGTACCTCAAAAGAAAAAAAGGAAACCTTATAGGATCACTTCATTGTCCGTCTGTCTGTCAAGAACCTTTTTCTCAGGAACGCGTGGAGGTATCAAGTTGAAATTAATATCAAATACTCAGGTTTGCAATCCCTTGGAGCTGTAAAAAAATCAAACT
Organism: Venustoraphidia nigricollis; assembly: GCA_034508555.1. Taxonomy (NCBI): domain Eukaryota; kingdom Metazoa; phylum Arthropoda; class Insecta; order Raphidioptera; family Raphidiidae; genus Venustoraphidia; species Venustoraphidia nigricollis. Next base: position 3,186,961 of record JAVRKA010000030.1, read on the forward strand.
TCTAAGTCAACGCAATCAGAAGATAGCCACATATTTTGACACTCGCAAGGGAATCAAAACCTGTAGGGTACTTCCCGTTGACCTAGAATCGTGAAATTTGGCGACAAGCAATGTCTTATAGCACAAGTAAAGGGAAAAATTCGAAAACCGTAAATCTGTAGTTACATCACAAAACAATATTTTTTTGCGCTTATAAACTTATTTGCAGTTGATAAACTGACCGCGACCTATGTCGATGTATGGAAAGAACAGTTTTCTAGTTAAGTTTGTCCCTCAATCCAGTTTTTAGTGTATTTGCCATATGGCACAATACACTATTGGCGTTGGTCGGATGGCGGGACCTAGGGGTCGGACCAAAATTTCTCGACGTTTCATAACCTCATAAACACTTTGGCACCATTTTTAAAAATGTTTATTTATATATATATATATATATATATATATATATATATATATTTATATACGTATATATATATATATATATATTTATATGTGCGGGCAATAAGTTTCGAAGGAGTTAATTCATTTTAACGAAATTTGGCATACATGTTGGAATCCATCACCGCACGAAGCCTATTTAAAATGGGCCCAATCGGGTCATTTTAAGGGTAGTTTTTAGGGGTTGAAAAAAGTTTTTGGGCTCAAAAATACCGAAAAAATTCTCAGAATCATTTCAAAATTGAAATTTAACCCTTTAGTAACAATTAAAAAGTGCTCCTAAAATTATAAGCAAATCGGCCCGACAGGACCGGACTTACAAATTTTATGAAAACACTAGTTTGCGTATACGAATTTACTTACTGAAGGTCGTATTTAATTTGGTGCAGATGTTGGATTGATAACAATATTTCAACAAATAAAATTACTATTGGAAGGGGTGTATTAAGGGGTTCAATTTTTTTTTATTTTGTCCAAAAACAAACTTAATTTCATTTAATAAAGCCACAATACCTGTATTAGCAAATACACTATATTGTCGGCAGGGTTTTGGCACTGCGACCCGGGTTTTTCTTTTTGTTAAAACAATGTTCAGTGCTTTCATCAAAACATATAGGTTAATTCCCGTTGACACAGAATCTTGTAATTTGGCACGAGTAAAGGAAAAAACCCGAAAAAACAAAATGTTTAATTTTATGTGAAATATTACATGTTTAACGGTACGGAATCCTAAGAGCGCGAGTTCTACTCCACTGGTCTGTCTTTTTTTTCATATTCCAATTTCCATAATTTACACTGATTTTTTACTCGGCACGTGGTAGAACATGATTAATAATAACACGTAATTAAGAACACTTGAAAATTCTACAAATAACTATTAAATTATTTCCCGACGCGACGATCGTTTCGGACAATAAGTCCATTCTCAGGAGTACAAAAAAGTATAAGTGTTTGTACTTCTGAGGATGGACTTATTGTCCGAAACGATCGTCGAGAAATAATTTAATAATTATTTGTAGAATTTTCAAGTGTTTTTAATTACTTGTTACTATTTCAATTTCCTACGCTCTGAAGCCGTAATATTTGATTTTAAAACTCATTTCAATCAATAATACCAAATTTTAATTAAAACTATTTTTTTTAATAAATAATATCCACAATAATTCGAGGTGTAACACAAATTGAATAAAAAAATCCCCAGCATTAAAATAACAAATTTGGTGATATTTGTATGTTATTACTGAAATTACCTACTTTTATATCATTAGCGTACGTGTAGGTTCATTACATTAACAGCTAATTCAAATAATATCAATATATGTATATATTATAGACTTATTTCTAGCGACTACAATGTAACTAAAAGCATGAAGTATAATTACACATTAAAATCTAGGCGTGTTCAACCTTTCTGTTCATATTTACCAGCTGTTCAATATGCCCCTTTTTCATCCGCATAGCAGTTGAATGTACTCACGTTACGGAAATCACCAATTTCTATGAAAAATCTTATTCAAACTGTGATGATAATGTTTTTAAAATAAACCAGAAATATCTACCATTCTTTCCATATGACTTTTAGCCTAGTTTTTACAGTTTTTTTAATCCAAATAAACGATTTAAAATCAGATTCAAGCGAGAAAAATAGCATATATTTTACACAAATTGTTGCGAAAAACTTTAATTTGAAAAAAATTATTAAGCAAGTCAAATTGATCAGTATTTTTAACATAAGTTTTAAAATGTGAATTTGCCTTTCCATAATTCGTAATCTCGTGACGTGCTGTACAAAAGTATTGACGAATATCACGTTTTTTTATTCTAGTTTTAGGCAAAAATATATGATTTTTGAAATTTTTCAGCATTCAGCCACATTTTTTGAAGCTCAATGCTTAATCACAGCTAATAAAAATAGTAATAAAATGAATTCTGCGACCACGATTTGGGTCTTCTATATTCTATTTTAATGAACCCTAGCAATGACTTGCCAAGTTGGGTGGGAAAATTCTTACTAAATTATTATATTTCAATAAAATGTATTTACAAAAAAAAAAAGGAATAGGTAATTGAATATTTGTTTCGCTTTAAATTATTTACTCAATATATTTTTTTTGTACTCAATGCATTAAAAATGGCTTCCGAACTAGTGCTATATAAAAAAGAGACTGTGTTTTATTCTACACAATAGAAAAGTAAACCCGGTATAATTGTAAAACAAAAAAAAAATAATAGTAATGACACCGACCGGAGTGATCTTCAGGTTACGCAGCAACCACTACACCTCTGATCCATTATAGCACAACGTTGTACGACCGGTTTTTAAAGTATATGGTACTTACACGTCAATTGCAACGGTTCGTTACACTTTCAATCTGATGAATCGATTTCACTATACCATGTCAAAAATACGAAAACCCCATTGAGTTTAGTTGACCACACCTAGTTAATAATCTAATGCATTAGCATTAGATACGATGGTTACAACATAAATGAATTATCTAATTATATCCACGGTTCATTTTGTCTTTTTCCATGGCTGCCGCAATTACATTACCATGTTATAATAACAACAGCCTCAGGTTCTAATCTAGGAACTGGTGAAAGTATTAGTAAGAATTTATTTTTAAAAAAAATAACAAATAAAAAATATGAATTGATTCTAGGCTTAAATTATCCTTGCTTTTGGTGACCTTAACGAATAACTCCAATAAAAAATTAATTCAGAAAAAATACATTTTTAACCAACAAGAATCAAGCAAACTTTTACAAATGTTATTAATTGGAATTATAAAATAGAAAAGCTATAACACTTAATACTTATCCTAATACTTATATATACTTAATACTTACCTTAATTATATAAATACTATATGTATACAAAATTATAAAAATGTCTTTCCTTACTGAAAATAATTACCTACAATATGTTTACAAAAATGTAAAAATTACTTTATTAATTATTGTATATTTATTAAAGTGCTAATAGCCTTAAGGTTGAAACATATTCATATTTTGTTCTGTATTTCGCTAAATAAAAAAAATGTTTTTTGTGACAAAAAATTGTAAAAAAAATCGCCCTAGGTATATTTGCATGTTTACTATAATAATGACAATAGACCCTTCAAATTGCAAAAAAAAATATTTTGTTCCCAGAGTTTTTTCAAATTTTACAAACAGAGAAAAAAAACTGTCTTTTCCGAGCTCTCTGTAAAGTATTATTGCTCAAAAATCGTCAGAAAATTATTTCAATAAAAAAGTGGGTGTGTGTAAAATTAACTTCAAATAATTTAAAACACTTTCATAGTCGTCTAGTATATTACATAGTTTCCAAATGGCATAAAGTGCATTGATTTCGTCCATATGTCATTTTAGCCTGGACCTCATAGCCAACTTCACATTGTCAAATTTTCGTTAGCTATGCGCGACAAACATTCTGTCAAATTTTTGTTAGCTATGTGCGACTAACTTCATACTATCGAATTTTCGTTACCTAAGCGTGACCGACTTCATACTATCGAATTTTCGTTAACTATGCGCGTCACCTCCGTCGCCTGCCAAAAATTTTACTCTCAACAAGCTAAAGGAAGTATAACTTCAAAAACTGATTGAGAATCCATTTTAAACCATAGGTCCCCCGTATTTACTTTCGCTAGGAACGTGACTAGAATGTCAGAAAATGCCAGCCATGTTTGTGCAAGAGCTTCATACTTCCGAGCAAAAAGTCTCGACGCATTTAGCAGAATAATATACGGCAACGAGCCCAGAACTTACCCTATACAAACACATGTATAAATAAAGTGTACCATTTCGCCCCATGTCCACGTACAGTCCCAGAGCCGACCGTCAGATTTCCTATGTATCAAATACACAGACTTTGTATCTGTTAATATTATTGCAGACAAATAGGTAACAATAATTTATCTTTACTTGTTATCTGCTGAAAATTGAAAATTTAGAACCGCCAAGAAGCTGGAAAAGGATGAACCCTGGCAGCTCACAATGATATGAAAGTACCATAAGCCGAGGCATCTCCGACATAGTTTGGAAGGTTTTTGCACCCTAGTTCCAAAATTTGAGTTTATTTTTTATTGCGTCCTACCGAATGGTTGTTCAGCTATTAATCCCCCGGGGGAAGCAGCGCTCATAATTGAAAAAAGTAAATCAATTTGGTGTCAAAATAGCCCCGTGTATTTTTCAAAATACCTTAAAGAAACACTTTCTTGGGATTTCTTAACACCATATTAAAACTATGCAATGAATTTATCAATATAAAAAAAACTAAAACAAGCTTTGATGAATTGAAAAATACAAAATGATTTGACAACATTAGCTGACTGTAAATTGCGTGGAGTGCTATCTACTTAAATTTTCATAATAGCCCTACGTTTACAATTAGCTAGTAAATGAAAAATTTATTACAGTAAAGCTAATTTTGATGTCAAATTAATTTGAACTCTAATTTTAATTATAAGACTAAAAAACGATATTGCATTTGACTATGAGGTAGGCAACTCAACGTACGTCACTGTATAGCATGTTAACTTGCTTGCTGTAATTTTTCAATTTTTTTTTTATCCTGAAGGTTCTGGTCAGGATAATGGAACAAACTTATCAAATTATTGTATTGTCATCGGTCCTTGATAAGTGCGCAAAGTTTCAGTTTAATCTGACGTTTTAAAGTGGGTGATTTTCACGTTCAAAGATTCCATTACAAACAAACAAACATATATTGAAGCTAATAAACGCGTGTGAAAAATAGTGTATTAAGAGTATATTTAATGCAGAAAATTACGAATAAAAACAAACTCTTGAAACTAGTAACTTTTATTTTAATTAATTTTCCTTAAAACTATTAAGGTAGGTGTCATGATGTTGACTATTGATTTTATATAATAGTTAAGAATTACATAATGAGTAATTGTAAATGAATTTTAAGAGTATTCAAATTTTGAATAAAACCCGTAACTATCGGACTTCGTAGATATTACTATTTCTTAAACTTTGTTGTCCTATTTATTTTATATTTCTCAGACGCCGCATTTTAAGAAAGTCTTCCAAGTTTAAAGTCTTCAGTCGCTTTTTTCAATTCTTTATGTTTTTTTTTAATAACTTCGAATCATCATGATAAAAATATGCATACAGCGCGCTAGCATCGAAAGCGGGTGTCACTGAGCTGCTGCGTCGACAGGCGACACCGTTAATAACTTTCACCCCGGTTCCTCGCGCAAACAAATTCGACTGTGCAATAGGAAATCTGACAGTGAGCTCCTCGTCTATTAGGGGTTGTACGGTGAGAAGGGTACTAAATACAGAGGGTAGATGAAACGGTACGGGGTGCCGATCGATGACATATACACCGTAACAGGTGTCGAACCATCGCGATCGTTCACAGTGACGTCACCTACTGATCCTTTGCATTCGTACAGGTACCTCTAAATTGAGGCCTATAAAGTACGGCTCCAAAAATAAAAAAAAAACCGGGTCGCAGTGCCAAAACTCTGCCGACAAGATAGTATATTTGCTAATACAAGCAGTGTGACTTTATTATATTAACTTAAGTTTGTTTTTTGACAAAATAAAAAAAAAGTGTACCTCTTAATACATCCTTTCAAATAATATTTTTTTTGCCCCCCCCCCCGACGCAAAAACAGGGGTGTGTCTGTCTGTGGCACCGTTTAGTAAATGGGTGAACCGATTTGGATGCGATTTTTTCATATGAAAGCAGGTTTTCTAGCGATGGTTTTTAGACATATTTTATCAAAGTCGGTTCAGTCGTTTCAAGGTCATCAGCTCTTTTCTTAGCTGCGGTAGAGATCTTAGACGCATAACGAGTATTTTGTTTGTAACAAAATTTAAAAAGTTTAAAATAAAAATTAAATTAACAATTTAAAAAATCTTCGACACAAAAAACCTGTAAAAAGCTAAAAAATAAAATTTCTGGGCCTGGTCCTTTAACTTTAATATTTAAATACATAATTAGTAATATTTTGCGATTCAAGTGTCGTTGCGTCGGGGGACCGCCAAATAAATAAAATAAAAAAAGGAATACAAATAATTTTAATAAAAAGAAGCTTGGTAATGATATAAAAAAATATGTAATTTAAATATAAGTACTCTATCAGGGTCCCCCGACGCGACGATGCTTGAATCACAAAATATTACTAATTATGTATTTAAATATTAAAGTTAAAGGACCAGGCCCAGAAATTTTATTTTTTAACTTTTTACAAGTTTTTTGTGTTGGTGGTTTTTTAAATTGTTAATTTAATTTTTTTCTCAGTTGAAATATTATTATTCATCTGCACCAAATTAAATACACCCATCAGTAAATTCGTATACGCAAACTAGTTTTAAGTTAACAGGAGATCGAAATATGATACAAGTTTAGGGTTAAGTAAAAAATACTTTCGGAACTCTAGCACCTTTCCGATGATTTAAATATATTTTGTAAAAGGCATCTTTCCTCTACGATAGTGTATGTCTAAGTACACTAATGGTCGACACCGTATCACGTGTTTTGCAATTGGAAACGAAGCTATATACAAGTTTTGTCGATAACTAATTAAATTGTATTCACCGATACGTCCATTTTACTGGCGTAGATAAATTAATAAAACATATTAAATGTTTCGTGTGACTCACTCATTTATTTATTGGGATTTGGGACACGTTACTGAGATGTGTCCGAAAATTGAAATGATCATTTTTTAACATATTGTAACAAAACTGTTCTGTGTGGTGGTTTAAAACTGATTTATTTACAACAAACGAAATAAATACAAAACAAATAAACTAAAAAGTACTTTTCTAATAACAATGACAAAAAGAAACTAACAATGAAATAAATTAAACGAATTTCTCTAATAATTAAATAAACTAAAGAATGAAACAAACAAATTGATTCTTATAAATAATAACACAACAATACACTATTCTTAACACACACAAATTTATGTAATAATGCTATTTATGTCTACTGTCCGCCGCGTGACCGCTTCACTGCACTGTAGCAACTGTCGACTGAGTGACTGTACTCTGACTGAATGCCTGTTGCGCTCCGCACGCGCTGTATTTATAGGCGTGTACATCAGTTCTCGATCATTCCAGAAACTTCTGTCAATAGGTTCGAGAAGCCTGTGTTATTTCCAGTGGCGTACCAATTGGGGGGGGGGGGGGCTCGCAACAATATTTTTATGTTTCAAAGTTCACAATTGTATATCTAGACTAATTTTCAAAGAAAAAGTGTATGTGTGCGTCAAGGCTACTAGAAACTAAGATTGGGCGTTAGCATTGTTGAACATGTGACTAGACGGGACGTGAGAGAGGGCCGAGGAAGTAAGCTTGTGACGTCACCTGGACTCTTTTTCCAAACAGCTGGGATAACAATAATTGAAAACCCAAGCCATGGGCATCGGTGACGTATGCAATCGACTCAACCAATCACAGACGTAACCATGTTTACAGTCTTTTGCGCCCAACATTCTAGTATTCTAGTAACATTTTGTATGTGTATGGTACTCTCCCTTCTTTTATACTCAGTGTTTTCGATTCGGTCGTAAGAGCGAACTACGACCGAGTAGAGAACAACTTAGCATAAAAGAACGGATAACATCAACCTTCCACACACTTGTGAGCCGCCAAGAAAGACGCATCGCCTTATATAATGTCTACCGCAATTGTAGACTAAAAAGTTAGGTAGAAATATCAATGGACCACAGCCTACAAACTCGGAAACCAAGAAGATTTGAAATTTCAACTCTATTAGGTGGCTTCTGAAAATTACAGTTTGCATTAACTTTTGTCTTTTATATAATTCTGATGATAGGCTGAGGTCGTTTTTGAATAGTTGGATTAAATGACACAATGTTTTAGCAAATACACTACCTATCTGACAAGTTTCTTCAGCTAGAAAATGCAAGCGTAAAATCTATGACTTTCTATGTACAGTTATGAATAAAATTTAATAAATATTAATTATATTGTTCTCAGTAAAGTCAAATTTAGTGAAATTGTCCTTAAAACATGCATTTTTTTAACATTTTCATAAAAAAGCTACATAGCATTTAAGGAATAGAAGCCAAATAAAAAAAACTGTCAAATGCGAGCCGAACTCGCGTAACATTCCGTTTTCCCTAAGAATTTTAGCTCTTAGGATTTTCGTTTAGGTTTTAGTGTAAACTATGTGAAAAACCTTAGATTCACTATTTTTTCAAAATTTTAGACACAGTTCTTTCGGAGAAAAAGAGGGGAGTGCTCAATTTTCGTATATTTTCCTTACTATCTTTTAAACTATGGATTTTGAAATTATGAAAAAAAAATATAGTTGTATTTTTCATAACGAGGCCTTTCATTTAATACGTTCCATGTACCTTAGCGTTAAATATTTAACGCAAACGTTCCAAATTTGAATAAGAGGTAGGGATGTCAGAAGTGGAAAAAAGTATCGATATATATTGTATCGATATTTTTTTCAAGTATCGATATCGGTACCGATATATTTTTTTTAAATATCGATATATCGGTACAATTTGAAAGAGCACATTGGCACTCGAAGAAATTGGCTAGCTTAATATAATCTCAAATAGCAATTAACGGACATTATTTCTTCTAAATCAAGTAATAAATAATTATCTGAAATCAAAAACAACGATAAGATTTTTTTTTTGTTAATTAATCAAACGTCTAATACATTTAGGAGCAGATAATTTTAGCGATTAATCAAACAATTAATAAAGCCAGAGATGGGGAACCTATGGCATGCGTGCCAGAGGTGACAGAAAATTGTTGGTACAGCATGAATTGAGGTGTAAATCAAAATAATTAAAAATATTCTAGATGTAGAAATGAAATGAAATATTGCATGAATAGTTATTTTGACTGTTTATTATTCCGAAAATATCGAAAAATCCGGTGAAAAAGAAATGTGTTTTACATGTGCTTTATTCACTGTTGTTGTTTTTGGAACGCATTTAAAAGTATGTTCCAAAAACATATGTAAGTACATAAAAACACATGTTTCTTTTTCAGTGGAGTTTTCGATATTTTCGGAAAAATTAAACGGCCATAGTCTTTCGCGGTAGTACATACAAGTGTTGCTACTGGAAAAAATATCGGTTTCGTTACTGGCTATGTTATATCGATATATCGAAATATTAAATATCGCCCAAAAATATCTATATATCAAATAAAAAATATCGATATATCGATATTTTTTCGACATCCCTAATAAGAGGTTACACTACAAAAAAAAAAACATAAACAAGCCTAAAAATATGGTCTTCTAGTGTATTTCGTCTTGTCATCGATGTAACAAATTGCTTCAAATTTCTCAGAATTATTTCCTAACAATCCACTAATCAGTGTAACTGGAACTAATAACGAATGAAAATTTCATTACTGAAATATAATGACTGTGAATTTTCGTTTATCGTCGGACATTTTCGCCTTTCCTTTTAATTTCGCATTCGATTTACTAATAAACTAAACTCTACAAAGAGGCCGCCCCAATAAATTAAAATTCACGTTTCTGATCCGACCAATTTTACATGGCTCAGACACTGAGAGATAGCGACGGATTTACCTTACAATAAATCCGTCACTAGGATTATGTTGAAACAAATCACAGTTTTATGGGAAATGTTTATTTTAAACCATAACTTTAAACATCTTTTGTGACGTAATATGATTCGAGCAGTTCAGGTAATTCAAAAATATGGAAAATATGAGATAAGGGTTCTGTTTTTTACCATTTTTGTATGAGATCTAAATAAAATTATAGACTCTAGTATCACTTTCTTGAGAATAAATATTATCTAATATTGAAATTATAGCTAATAGAATTTGCTATCATATTATGAAACACTCATTGTTGCAAATTAATGCGATATTAGAAAAAAATACTATTTAAACAATGTCACTGTCGGAACACGAATCTGAATCTTCCACAGTTTCACTATCGCGGTGGCTGAATTATCAGTTATTCTACAGTCACACTTTTTAAACAATCAACATTTCTTTAATAAAGCACATTTACAGCAGTATTCTATACCCTCCGAGAGCTAATTTTACATTAGGCACTGTTAGAATATGAACCTTCACTCCATCGAGAGTCAAATGTAATTGTGAATCAAAGGTGATTTTTCCTATTATTAATCTTTGTGTGAGTCATAGATTTTATTTCTACTTCGTTACACGTGTCAATATCGGATTTTTAAGAGTTAGATATTAATCAACACAGATCGAGAAATTTTCGATATTTACACTATTTCAATTTCAAATCTTAAGAAATTTGGGCAATTCAAACGTAAAGAACCATTATTATCATATTAATTACAACTTTCAGTTCATAAGCCACTAGAAAAAATTGAAACTTACTTCTGCTAAAGGCGATAGTAAAATATTGTTGAGAAGATGGTCCCAAAAATGAGTCACCAAAATCTTTTCAAATTTACTTGTCTGAAAAAGGATTATTGAAAATGTACCAAAATTCGTTTAAGGTTTAATTTAATATATTTTAAAAAATCAAATAAACTGTTTTCAAGTTAAAGTAAATTTCATTTTAAAACTATCCCGACTTCGTTGCAAATTAAACAAAGTTTCGATTTTTCATCACTGAAAAATTATAAGAAAACAGATTATAATTTCTGTTCACAATACATTTTTGAAAAATGTTACGTAGTCCGTAGTATTTTGAACATAATAATTAAAAAAAATATGTTTTATTATTTTGAAACTGTATGTTGTATTTATAAATAAACAATTAATAATTTAATCTGTTTTTATCTCCAGATTCAATCCGATATAATCGGAGGCAACGCCAAGTTGAGCAGCTATTTGCTTATATAATTGTTCTTCATTTTTTATTTTTTAAAATAAAGGTTAATCCAGTTACAAACAGAAGGAAATCGTCTTTACCCACTTCCTCGTCCGTTTTTAGGATTCCTTACAAAAAAACGAACCCTTATATAGGATCACTCTCCTGCTGTCCATCTATCGCAGCTCATTTTCTCCGAATCTACCGGACGAAAAAAGTTGAAATTTGGTACATATACAGAGTGGCGCAAAAGTTGTCACCCGATGTTCTTTGGCTGTAATTTGTTTTATGAATGAAAAACTTTGGTTCTGCTTTTGGATTATGTTTATTTGATGTCTTAATTTTTTTTTCATTAAGTCGAGAAAATTATATCGGCCAAGTAGCTGTCGCCAGAATTTATGACCAAACGTGCCCCATTTTTCACTCTTGCGATAGGTTCTCGCATTCTTGACGGATATTCACTTTGAGGGTTTCAAGAGTCTGAGGCTTGTTCACATAAACTCGTGACTTAAAAAAAACCCACAAAAAGAAACCTGGAACGGTTAAATCAGGCGATCTTGCCGGTCAGTGTAAATCGCCAAAACGAGAGATCGCCCGATTTAACCGTTCCAGACTTCTTTTTGTGGGGTTTTTTGAAGTCTATGTCAACAAGCCTCAGACTCTTGAAGACCTCAAAGAGAATGTCGCCGAAAGTTCTGGCAAGAGTGATAAATCGAGTCCGTTTGATCATCAATTCTGGCGGCGGCCATTTGGCCGATATCATTTTCTCGACTCGATGAAAAAAAAATTAAGGCATCAAATAAATATAATTCAAAAGCAGAATCAAAGTTTTTCATTCATAAAACAAATTTTAGCCAAAGAACATCGGATGACAACTTTTGCGCCACTCTGTATAGAGTAAAATGACGCAATCACGGGCGTATATAGTGTAAATAAACGAATTCCGATTTTGTAGGTTAATTTTGGGGGGCAAATTAGAAATTAAAAAAAATATATTTTTGTGCATCATGCAACATATTACATGAAAGGTTTCGTTATACGAAATACAAATATGTATATACTTATGTATACTTTTTCGTAATCTTAGAATCCTTACAAGATATTAAAAAAAATATCTGAAAATAAGGAATATAGAAAAATCTAAACGAAAATCCTAAGTCTTAAAGTTCTCACGGAAAACGGAATGGTACAGAATCTTCTTCACGCGTGTTCGACTCGCACTTGACCGTTTATTTTTTAATAAATTCAATTGCATCGATTGACTGGAAGGTTTAAAAATAGCGGATGAGTATTTCGGATGAGTCATTTTATATAAAAATAAAGCGGTTCAATAAAAGCAACGTTAACAGGTAGGTCGCTTCTGATAAATAACGTCAATTCTGTGCCATTCACAGAGAGAGAGAGAGAGAGAGAGGAAGAGAGCGCACTTGTTACGGCCCGCTACAGTCACTTGTTTAGGGGATGAGGACGGGGGATGAGAGAAAATCGATCGGCCGACGACGCCATGACACGACACAATATCGTGCCGTATGTCGGCCGGCCGAGCTTTGTCGAAGCGCACAGCGCACGCGCCCTAAACGCGGAACAAGTTATACGGCACCCTGTTTTGTGCGAGGGCGCGCAAAAAAGCGTACGAAGGGGAGGGGGGTGTAAGTATGCCACGCGATGCTATGTTGTCCTGCTAGAGACATCAAGCCAAACGGAGAGCTGGGCATCTCGCGTAGACGACGACCATTTGGGAGTGGTATTGCACAAACAAACAAGTATTGTGACCGTCGCGACGCTTTGCACATCTCCACCGCTTTGTGAAATATATCGCGACGCTCGTTGTTCATCTGTTTGGTGTTAAGTTTAAGTTTTTTTTTGTTTGTTTTTAAAACAATTAATAATATACGACGAAAGGCAGTGTAGAAGAGACTCACTTGTTCGGCGTGTTTTGTTTTGTTTGTTGTCTACGTCACAGCACACTCAATTCGGTTATATAATGAAAATTTAAACACCACCATGTAAAGCGTATTCGCCGTGCGGCACACAACTCTGTCGTAGTATGCTGCATGGTCGATTTTTGTTAAACTGATTAGTTTTTTTTGTAATAAAAACACGTGTTTATATTATATTAATACATATAAGCGGACCAACAAATTTAAATTTGAAAAATAGTGCTTGCTATTGTGAATTTTTTTGTAAATTATTTTTGGAATATATTATTATAAGATTATACAAGACACCCTTTATGAAAATGCACCCGTCCATAATTAAAATAAATAATTAATATGATATATTAACGTCTTTACCGTGCAATTTGTAAGTAGTCTGATTAAAAAAATAATTAAGGAAAATCATTGCTTTCTATAAAAAAAAACAGTGAAATATTTAACAAAAAGTTCTTCCTACAAAAATAGTTTAAAAATATGATAGAGTGTTCATTTCAAACGCAAAGAAAAAGATTTTATACGTAAAAATATTCAAGAATTAATTCACCAAAAGTACAATTAAAATTATTAAACTAATGGTTGTCAATTGCATCTATAGAGTGTGAAAAATTATCAGAATCATAGAACTTTAAAATTTGTGGTGGAGGTGCGGGTCTCGTTGTGGCTATTTTTACAGGGAAACGACAGTAACACCTGTAACTCCAACGAAAACAAACGAATAAAGCACACACAAACGAAACATTTTTATTGATTCCGCCTAACTGAAAAAGCATGTCAATATTATCTTGGTGGAAGAAAAGTATCTTCGAAAAATAAACCATTCATATAACAAAATTAATTACCAAGTAGAACGTCTTGATAAAACAGTTTAACACCAATTTTTAACTTATTTAATATTAAAAAAACAGAAGAACGACGAACTTTTAAATTAAAAGTATTCTAATCAAGTGACGTTTAAAACAAAAGACAGACTGGTAAACAAAAGTGCGTCGTTTACGAAAACGTTGCGTAAAAAATTGTTGACATCAAAGTGGAACCGAATTGTTGAATGTAATTAGAAATATTTTAATCAAACGAAGAAAAATCGATACGCTAAAAACAACAATCTTGTTGACTTCTTTAAAAGAAGAAGAAACAAAAGAAAGGGACAGGCAATATCTGCATTCATTTAATAACAAATTGATGGTCTATATTCTTTTAAAACAAAAATACAGACAGAGAAAAGAAGGGAGATAACTAGATATAAAAGAAAACAGCTTAGACTTGAGCTTTTTATCGAATGCAAACTGTACAGAACTTGTTTACCTGTTGGATAAACAACATCAACATAACAGAGAAATAGGAAGCAAAGAAGGAGTGCAAGAGAGATAGGGCGCACTGCTTGAGACACGGGTGCGAGAGAGAAACCGACCGTACTGTGACTACTTGTTGCTTCTGCGTTGTGTGTGTGGCTCGTTTCAACGTCCATATTACAGCGTACCAACCTGTACGAGTTTACACCCCTACACAATTGCCCGAATCATATTGTTTATTAGACTTATTGTCATCAACTTCCGTTAATTCGTTTTGTGTGACAAAAAAAAAATATAACCTAATTTGAAAGCTAAACACATTAACTTGATTACGTTGAAACATTTTTTTAAAAAGAAGAAACATTGTTTTAACAAGATTTAATTATTTAATAATTATTAATAAAAAAAAAGTAATCGGTTTACAACGAAAAGCAATATTTGTAATATATCGACATAATTTATTAGAAATAAAATATTTTTGTAAGAAGCAAAAACAAAATTTTAATTGTAAAACATATTTATTTGTAGTTTTCATGGTACCGCGTAAATAGAAATTCAATTTATAGTATTTTTATTACAAAAAATAGTTTTAGATCGATATTTAAAAGTATTAAAAATAGAAACAACGAAACACTATAGTTCTGTTAAATTCTGTTAAATCTAAAGGACAGATCACATTAAGTAGACTGGAAAATCAGATAAAATTGCAATAAAAGTGTTAAAATATTATGTAATAATAGTACCTGTCAAAACGTCACCAGAACAAAAGTAATAAATTATTGAAATACTCGAAAGTTTGGGTTTTACAGCATCCAAATATTTAAAGAACCCCCAAAATAAAAGTATTTAAATCATATCAAAGTCAACAATTTACAAATCGCACGAAAAATTCAAGGCCGATACGACGTAAAAATATGTTGTAAGGTAATTATGAGGTAATAACTAAATGTCGCGTAAGACCTAAATCGTATCGCAGGCAAAATTCTAGGCCTAACCGTTTTATAACCGTTCTTCGTGTGTATAAAGTGCGCGTTACAATAACCGGTTAAAATGCCGCGGTGTTATATGGTTAAGAAACAGTGCAACAAGTACCACCTGCAGGCGTCGGCAATACGCGAGACGTCGTGGTCGGTAGAAGAGACGTCGAGGGACGCCATCGTCGTTACGTCAACGGCGTCGACGTCACAGACGTCGTCGCCATCGTCTGGACCCGGAAGTCCGACAGAGGCGTGCGTCGCTCCGCCATATTATAGTCCTTTGGAAAGCGGCTCAAGTAAGTATATTGTTAAATAATTAAATAAAAATTTCCACTGTACCTAGCTTTATTTAAAAATCAAAACGACAAATAATAACAAAATAATAACGTCCGTGTAACTTCAGCAGCTATCTCAACTTCGACTCCCTATAATGAATAGCGGTCGAGTGGCAGCTTCTTAACACAATTATTTATTAGTGTATTGGCGTCGGTCGGATGACGGGACCTAGAAGTCGGATCAAAATTTTCTCGAAGTTTCACATCATTCTAAGCAGCTTGGCACCATTTTTGAAAATGTTTATATATGTATAAACACAGTAAGACCTCGCTTAACGCTCTTTCAGTATTACTCGGCTTCTAAAAAAATGTTTAGTCACTATAACGTAAATTATTAAGGATCAATTTATACAAAATGATTCAAATGATGATAGAAGCTCAAATGCAAGACGAAGTGTCGTTGATGCAATATTTTGCAATCGACAACAGCTTGTTGAACGAAACTGAAAAAGGCAAACGACATTAAATGAAAAAACAAAATATGTCAAATGAAGAAGCTTCCTCAATCCTCATCACAAACATAACTTCTTACTCGAACTTTTATTTGATTTTCATAAATGTTTTATGAACAAAAATCGATATTAGCAATAAATAAATCTATAATTGATGTGATAAAAAAGTTTTTAACAATAAATGTTACAAAATGAAACAAAAATATAACTAACAAATTTTCTTATTCTCGGTTCTGTTTCACTTATGCCTATTTATAACCATTTCCAAAAATGGTGCCA
This sequence comes from Venustoraphidia nigricollis, assembly GCA_034508555.1. Taxonomy (NCBI): domain Eukaryota; kingdom Metazoa; phylum Arthropoda; class Insecta; order Raphidioptera; family Raphidiidae; genus Venustoraphidia; species Venustoraphidia nigricollis. The sequence continues at coordinate 3,203,481 of JAVRKA010000030.1, forward strand.
AGTTGCCTAGAACGATGTAAAACATCGAGAAATTTTGATCCGACCCCTAAGTCTCGCGATCCGACCGACGCCAATAGTGTACATGCCATATATGACAAATACGCTAACAAATTCAACACGACTTTGCTTGAAATTTTCTTTTAAATCTTAAAAGAACTGTGAAGCAAAGACCTAGTTAAATATAAAAAGTCTATTTTGTGTGTGATTTTTGTTATCTTCACTTTGGTGGCATCTTTCAGCAGTTCATTACTCGTTTGAAGAAGTGCGTCAGAAATCGTGAAATCTGATTTGCAATTTTCAGACATTGCCAGTCGACTTGTCAAACAAAACTACTCTTCTGATATTATGAAACGGGCATACTAATGAAATTTATATACAAGGTGTTGGCAAACGTTGTTGCGTAGTGGCTAAAGCACTAGTCTCGTATTCCAGAGGTACCTGGTTCGAATCCCGCCGAAGGCAGATGTCGCTGTGACTTTTTCCTACTGTCTTTCGCTGAAAAACGGTAATTCGTGTACCGGCCATCTTCTTGAGGTTTGCCATGGTTTCCCTCAATGATTGACTTGATTTTTCAATTATAATGAACGTTTGACAGTTGAGATAAGTCTACTACCTCCGCCCTCTCTCTCGACTCGCCAAATTACACTTTCAACGATGTTAACGCCCAATCTATAAGTATTCTACTAACCTTGACAAAAAGTCATCATTAAAGCCGAAAATCATCGTATTAGAACCTCAGCAAAACGACATTTACACTGTAATAGATGATTTGTTATTCGTTTCCATGGTTACACCGTCGTTAAAGTTTAGATTATAGACGCTCGACAGCTTAGGTCATTAGCATCTTAATTAAATCAAATAACATAATCACTTAAAACTAAACGACATCACAAAACATCCATGAGCAGAGGGAGGATTCGAACCCACGACAGTCCGGTCAAGAAGCCAGCACGCTAACCATTGGACCACACTGTCCTCTCGATAACGTTAAATATTTAACGCAAACATTAAACGATCCGAACTCTCGCATAAGAAGGTAGATTTAAAAAAAAACCATGTTTGTTCTGACACGCGGGTCGCATTTTTTAAAACACTCTTTATGCAAAGTTGAGTTGACATTGTAAACGAAGTACTTCCTTGACAAAGAAAATTACGCGTAATCATATTATTCCCTGTAAAGTGTAAAGTTGACAGTTATTCAATAAGTCAATAATGTCAAATCTTTAAAAAAAATGTTAAAAACAGCGTGTTTTAAAAAGCTAACAGTTTTTATTTGTTAATTAAATTTTATGCTACAAAGTTAAATTCTTTATATACTCAATTAAACAGCTATAGTTTGCTATTTTGTCATGAAAAACCCATAGTTGACGTTAAAATACAATAATAGAAAAAATTTCAAACAATTGTCACAGTCGGGACTCAAACCCGAATCTTCTGCTATCAGGGCAGCTGATTCGGGTTTGAGTCTCAATAGTGAAATTGTTTTAATATTATTACCCTTCCAATGGGAATGGTACTAGTTTAGCTCCAAATTTTACAATATTTTTTCGTTTTATGGTTGCCCGAAACTAAAAAACATATTTTTGTAAAAAGTCTCTGCATCTGTATGTCTGTGAACACGACACCAGTCAAACAGATAAGCGGATTGTAATCAAATTTTGGGAAGATATTTTAAATGCAAATATGAAGAGCCTTATTGCTTTTTTGGAAAAAATGGCGCATGCGCAGAATAGATACATGTTATAACGTTCTTTTTTATCTAATGCTGGTATACTTTTCATAACGGTTTATTTTTTTATTTATTTCATAAAACATTTTTTAAATCAGCTCTTCTTTTGTTCTGATGATTTCTCATAAATAAATTAGTTAGGTAGCTTTGGTTAATTTTTACATGTAAAACCATATTATGTAACCAGGCAAACGAACAGCAATATTCATAATATTTATTACTAATTGTTATCCGTGTCACCGCGCGCGCCGACAAAAATTTTATCTTATTTATTAATATATCGTATATCAGACTTTTTTGAAGTTGGAATGGTTAATTGACCGGATTTTTTTTTTGTTTTCTAAAAACCGGATTTGGCAACCCCGACTTCCTCTACCCAAACCAAAAATATAGCAAGGCTATTTTTCGTCCAGTAAAAACGCGGTATTGGTCGCGAGCAAAGGTAATGAACAAATAATAATTAGTAAGAAGAAGAAACGATATCGTACGTTTCTACATTTTCGAAGTTCGCCCGCTTTGGGCGTACCTAGATGGCGTGACCTAAACACACATCGTCACATCCCCCCAAGAACTCTAATGCGCCGCTGACGTGTCTCGGCAGCGCAGCACGCAACGCTGCGCTAAATTAAAGAGCGAGTGGTACCCCCTTTAAGAGATTCAGTGCCTACCTATACATACGTACCACAGCGTTACCCAAAATTTTCGTAATTTTACCATTACAACTCCCCAAGTATCCTCGTCACATTGTGTCTGGCATATGGGAATAATCCTTGAAACCAAGAGGGGTTTAAAAAAAAACTTCACAAGTATTGGTAAAATTTTACTTTTTAAAATGTTACAATATTTTTTTCGTTTTGAGGTCCGCCTGTTACATGAGACACCATGCAGCTGTGCATAATAATTATGCACGAACGGCACATTGGGAACACCCACGCTTGTGGACAATCAACTTATCTAATAAAATTATCCTTTTTCTTCTAGCATGGATTAGAACATATTCATTATTGTTTTAGAATTACAATACTATAGACCAATGCAAATGGTCAAGAAATAATTCATTTATATTACATATAATACTATTTGTAACTTCAACAGTTATAACAAACTAATTGTATTACAAAAATTATACTTTTTTCATAATAAAAAATACAAACTTAATTTTTAATAATAAATAATAATTATACTTTTTAAAAACATAAGTTTTGGTTGCAAACTTATAACTGGCGCAGTCGATACTCTTGCGGGGGAGAGAAGCGAAAATTCTCTACAACTACACCTCAAGAAGAACCTACTAGTACTATGAAACAACGGACTACATTCATCATACTGTGAGTACATTTTCTGTTTCAAAAGTGATTCCTTGAAAACTCCTTTATTGTTCCGACACAAATAACAAAGCAACAACTTGATTATTCAATATATGGCTATTGCAGTCGATTTATAATTTTAAACAATATTATTGGCATACCCATGGTTGACAATTTAACACAATCTGACACATTAAGTCAATTGTTAGAAAATTTAACTATATCTGTACCACCAATTAATAATACAGCAAACATGACAAATACACAGAATTTACCAATTTTCGATCTGAGGGAAACTCAATTCATACCCGAATTTAACGGTAATAACCCTGAGATTCTTACTGATTTTTTGAATACGGTTGATAGTCTTATTAATTATTATCATGATCGAGCCAACCCTACAAATTATCAAAACGTTCGACTTTACAATGGATTTATGTCACGTATCACCGGTAAAGCAAAAACGGTTATCATTAATAGTCGCGCTAAAACTTGGGCAACTATTAAGGATACATTAATGCGGCATTATGGCGATCAAAGAGAAGAAGATGACCTTTTGTTTGCGCTTCTTAGTCTAAGGCAAAAGAGCACACAGAGCTACCTAGATTTTTATGAACAAATCTATCACACTCTGAGTCTTTTGATTACCTATACCGAATTAAACGATGACGAACCAACCCGTGTAATTAAACATACCCAATTTTCAAACTTAGCTATGAAAGTTTTAATTAAACATACATCTGAGCCTATGGCAACATTTTTGCGTACATCTAGACCTAGTTCGTTGGAAACAGCACGTAACTTGTTGATAGATGAAAGCAAAGTGATTGGAAATTTTCCTTCAAATGTTAATAGCAAAACACAAAACATAAATAAGTTGACAACCAAACCAAATGCATTTAAACCTAATAACAATACAAATCAAAACTATCCCGGATATCATTTCTATCCTAATTTTAATCAACCCAGACCCACATCTAACATGCAACAGATTCCGTCTCAACAAACTGTTTTCCCGTCAAAACCAGTTACAAACTTAAACCCGAGACAAATTCAACAACGATTCCCAACTAATATACCAGCTTTTAGAAATAATAATATTCAGAGAAACCAAAATGTTTTTCGCCCAAATACAAACAGACCGATACAGAACCCGACTCCGATGAGTATTTCTACTCGAAACACTACACCAAATAATAATTTCACATTTAGAAACCAAAACCCAAATCAAAGACCAACAATTATATCTGAAGAATTGTTTAATAACGAAACAGATATACAGGAATCAAACACCGAATATATGCATTCCACAGATTTACACACCGATAACAATAAACAAAATCAATTAGAACCAGATTTTTCAGACGAATTTAGCGAAATAACTTTCGAAAATTCAGAACAATCATTCGATGACCAAAATTTTCATTTTGTCGAGAACAGAACCGAACACACATAGAAAGTTATAACATTTGTAATAAAAGCCGTTTACCATATATACAAATCGCGAATCCACCCCTGAAACTTCTGATCGATACAGGATCTACCAAATCTTTTATTGATCCTAACGTTGCAAAAAAATACTTTTCAAAATTTATTGAACCAGAAACTTTTACTGTTTCTACTGTATTTAATTCCCACAGTTGTAAGGGTTCCATTAACATCAAATCCTTCCAAGAATTCAAGACCGACACTAAAATCAAATTTTATATGTTTAAATTTCATAACATATATGACGGTTTAATAGGCATAGATAATCTATCCTTACTAGAAGCACAGATAAATTTCAGAAAACAAGAAATTGACACTCCAAATGTTAAAATACCTTTTAATTATTTGGAAAGTGGAAATCAAATTATATTTGAAGTAAAAATACCACCCTGTTCTTCGATAACAACAAAAATACCTGTAGATAAAAATGGAACAATTTTAATACCAGAACAAAAAATTAATTTCGTTCAAATACCAGAAATCTTAGCTTGTTCGAACAATTTTTTAGCTACAATACAATTGTCCAATGACACGAAAAACGAAAAAGTACTAGCTTTAACACATCCGATAAACGTTATTTCTTACGATACAAATTCTTTTCAACTTTTTCATTCCGAGACACATTTTGAATCACCCGGTATAGAATCACTGATACGAACAAATCATATGAATCCAGAAGAAAAATTTAAAATATTACAAATCTGTAAAGAATTTCCTGATATATTCCATATTGAGGGACAACCTTTAACGTTTACTAGTAATACAAAGCACAAAATTAGAACATCCGATGAACTGCCAATATACACAAAATCGTACAGATACCCACACATACACAAGGCGGAAGTTAAACAACAAACTGAAAAAATGTTAATGCAAAATATAATCCGACCCAGTTACTCTCCTTGGTCCAGCCCAGTCTGGATAGTTCCGAAAAAACCAGACGCCTCCGGCAAAACAAAATGGAGAATGGTGATCGACTACCGAAAACTAAATGACAAAACTGTCGATGACAAATTCCCTATTCCTAATATCACAGACCTCCTTGACAAATTGGGACGAGCTACCTACTTTAGCACACTAGACCTTGCCTCAGGGTTCCACCAAATCCAGATGGACCCTAAAGATATAGAGAAAACAGCTTTTACAACCGAAAACGGACATTTCGAATTTCTTAGGATGCCGTTCGGGCTGAAAAATGCACCTTCAACTTTCCAAAGAGCTATGACGGAAGTTTTTAGTGAACTAATGAATAAAATTTGCTTAATTTACATGGACGACATAATTATATTTTCCACGTCCTTAGACGAGCACATTCAAAATATAAAACTAATATTTAAAAAATTGCGTGAATCACAATTAAAAATCCAACTCGACAAATGTAACTTTTTATCAAAAGAGACAAAATTTCTAGGACACGTTGTAACTTCGAGCGGTATAAAACCAAACCCTGAAAAAATTGAATGCATACAGAGATTTCCATTACCAAAAACACAGAAAGAAATCAAATCATTTTTGGGACTTCTAGGTTATTATCGCAAATTTATTAAAGATTTCGCTAAGATTACAACCCCTTTAACTAAGTGTCTACGTAAAAATGCCAAAATTATTCATGACAAAGAATTTTTAGACTGTTTCGAACTTTGTAAAAATTTATTGTCAAACGAACCGATACTAACATACCCTGATTTTTCGAAACCATTTAACGTTACGTCTGACGCCTCAAATTTAGCAATAGGCGCTATTCTGAGTCAAGGGCCGATCGGAAAAGATAGACCAGTAGCATACGCCTCACGTACTTTAAATGAACATGAAAAACATTACTCGACCATTGAGAAAGAGCTTTTAGCAATAGTCTACGCCGTAAAGCAGTTTAGACCATATGTTTTCGGGACCAAATTCACAATAATCACCGACCACAAACCTTTGCAATGGCTATTTAATTTGAAAGAGCCAAATTCAAAATTAGTACGTTGGAGACTAAAGCTATTAGAATACGATTACAATATAATATATAAAAAAGGTATATCAAACACAAACGCAGACGCCCTTTCCCGCATCGAGATCCATACGAAAACTGTCACCAAAGATCCCGACGAAATTTCTATGATCCCCTTAAACCCTGACGTACCAAATCTAGAAGATCTAGATGACGTTTTGGATGATATACCACTATCAAATTTAGCTGACCTGCTAAAAGACAACGATATACCCGAATTAGATCCTGAAGACATTTTACAAGAATTTCTAATCCTGAATAACAGACAGAATGACGACGATGCGACTATACACACAAACGTTGAAAATCCTATTCTGGAAATACCTGTATGTGAAAAACCACTTAACTACTTTGGAAATCAAATAATAATTACATTCGTTAATACATTTGTTTGTAAACCAAAAATAACTAAACCTTTCCCTGATAAAAATAGAATAGAAGCCTTTATATCCAATGAAAATTTCGAAAAAGAAATATTTGACTTATTCAAAGAACGTATCAATCCGAAATGGAAATATGGTATTTATTTCTCTAATAGAAATAGGTATGACAATTTTATCACAACTCTACAAAAAACTTTTAAAAATAAAGCTTTTTGCCTAACACAAACGAATAAACTTCTTATTGACGAAAACGACTTGCAAGAACAAGAATCGATAATAACCAATTACCACCTTGGTAAAACTAATCATCGCGGCATCGATGAAACTTACAATAAACTTAAAACACAATACTACTGGCCCAAAATGCGTGAACATATCACGAAGTTCATAAATAACTGCGAAATATGTCAATTAGCAAAATATGAAAGAAACCCTAACGTACCACCGTTACAAATCACACCAACACCTAGCAAACCTAATGAAATTATTTCGATCGATTTGTTTCAGTACAAGAAACAAAAATTTTTGACAATAATCGATGATTTCAGTAAATTTTCTCAAGCATACCCAGTAAATAGCAGTAACGCTCTAGACGTAGTGAGCAAATTATTAACACATTTCAGCCATCATTGTGCACCACTACAAATTAGATTAGATGGAGGACCCGAATTTAATAATACTATATTAAAAGAATTTTGTCGAACACACAATGTAAAACTACATTTCACGACACCACAACACCCCCAATCTAACGGAACAATTGAACGCCTACACTCTACACTTTTAGAACACTTAAGAATAATTCAAAATAGCCACCCCAAAACAACACCTTGCGAACAAATGACCTACGCAATAATAGGTTATAATAACTCTATTCACACAACAACCAAACTAAAACCTGTAGATGTTTATTATGGACATATAGACAAAAACGAAATTTTAACTATAAACTTAAACGAAAAATTCCTAACAGACTATGTCCAAAATCATAGGGCAATCACAAAAACATTGTACCAAAACATACAAGAAAACACACATAATAAAAAACAAAAAACAATGGATAAAATTAACGAAACAAGACAACAACCTCCTAATTATCCCGATGATACACAAGCATATATAAAAACCAAACCTAGGTTAAAACATGACCTTAGAGCAAAAAAGGCTACAGTTCAAAAAGATCGCAACTTGAAAGTCAAAACTTCTAAAGGTATATTTCATAAACAACAAATTAAAAAACCTTTACAATTCCAGACTGTTTACAACAACCCTGACAATGACAATGAACCAAGAAGTTCGAATAACTGACCTTTCGGACAACCCTGGAATCTTACCCTTTTTCCTGTTTAATACAAAGATCCAAAAAACAACTCATACAGTCATACATTATTATGACCTGAACCTATTAGAAAATAATCTGATCCAAATCCAAAATCATAACTTCAATTTTGCAAATACTTCGCTATCTACTATGTTATCTGCTAGTTTAAAAGAACGAACAATTGAGTTAAATAATATATTAAACCTAAATTTTGAAAAACTTTATAGCGTTCTATTAAGACCAACCAATTATCACAAATCACATAAAAGTAAACGAGGTTTAATTGACGGACTAGGTTCGATAATTAAAGCTATATCAGGTAACCTTGATCATGAAGACGCACAAAATTTCGAAACCGAAATCAAAAAATTAAAAAACAAGCAATCTGAACTTATTAAACAAGGTAATAATCAAATTTCTCTAAATAAAAACCTTTTAGAAAACTATAATAAAACTATTACAGCCCTGTCAAACAATCAGAAAACTCTCGCATCGACTATAGTTAACAATACTAACTATATAGAAAAAAGATTCATAATTAACGACATAATTCTAAATCTAAATTCAATTCATAAATTTCTCACTGATTTAGAAATCGCTATTACCTTTACACGTGAAAATAAATTGCATACTACAATACTTCAACCAGTTGAATTGCATAAATTAATTTTAGAGATAGAAAAACAATATGGACAAGAATCCTTAGCATTTTCAAAAAATAATTTACATGCATATTATTCAACGATTACAGCAAAATCATACATAAGCAATGATCACGTTGTTAACTTTATCATTCAAGTGCCTATCTGTTATGATTCAACCTTTAAACAATATGAATTGATACCTATTCCAAATATGTATAATTCCATCCTAATACCTGAAAAACCCTACATTACTTTGAACCAAGAATCGTACTGGTATGGAGACAAACCATGTGACGTCTACAACAGAGAAGCATTCTGCGTTTTTCAACAAAAGAAGACAAACGCCTTAAAACCAAATTGCGTTTACAATTTGATAAGAAATCAAGAAAAAACCGAGTGTAACTTAACTAAAGCCGAAAGAATAATAAGACCGATAATCGAACAGATTGACTCTGTACATTACGTAGTAATTACACCTGAACCTACAAAAATATTAAGTTCGTGTAAAATTAAACCAATAATTAACAAAGTTAATTTAATAGAACTACCTAAACAATGTGATTTTACAATCGCACATGAAAACTACATAAATAAAGACGATTCTAAAATAAAAGAAGAAATTGTACTTCCAAATCTAATACTACATAATACAAATCGTGAATCGAATTTCAAAATAAACTTAGAAGACGTAAATCTAAAAGACATTCATAACGTTATAAAAAATTCAAACTTTAAACAAATAAACGAATCTATAAACGACAAATTTATTAAGTATAGTTGGACACCAATCTACTTAATAGTGTTTTCACTGATTGTGTATTTTATCTGCAAAAGAAGAAATCACATCAAGAACATTTTTTCAAAATCAAAAACGGAAGTTACATTTCAACTTGAAGAATCACCCCAACTCCCTGCAGAAGAATTTCATCCAAGTGCATTGCCGAGGACAGCAACGTCTTAAGGGGGGAAGTGTTACATGAGACACCATGCAGCTGTGCATAATAATTATGCACGAACGGCACATTGGGAACACCCACGCTTGTGGACAATCAACTTATCTAATAAAATTATCCTTTTTCTTCTAGCATGGATTAGAACATATTCATTATTGTTTTAGAATTACAATACTATAGACCAATGCAAATGGTCAAGAAATAATTCATTTATATTACATATAATACTATTTGTAACTTCAACAGTTATAACAAACTAATTGTATTACAAAAATTATACTTTTTTCATAATAAAAAATACAAACTTAATTTTTAATAATAAATAATAATTATACTTTTTAAAAACATAAGTTTTGGTTGCAAACTTATAACTCGCCGAATTCTAAAACATATTTTTGGAAAATGTCTGTTCGTGTGTTTGTCTGTGGGCACGATACAGGTCAAACGGCCGAGCAGATCAAATTCAAATTTTGGAAAGATGTTTAACATGCAAATGTGAAGAATTCTGTTGTTTTGGGGGAAATTCGGCGCATGCGCAGAGGAAATGTATCCTATAACGTTGTTTCTTCTCTTATAACGGTTCACTTTTAATAACGGTTTATTGTTTTAAACGTGCAAAATATTGTTCTTCAAAACTTTAGGTGGTCACTGGTGTCTTAATACTTTAAATATGCCTTTTAAGGAATGAATGCTGTAGAATTATTTAATATCAACAGGACATTCGAAAAAATTATACAAAAGGAAAATTACAGACCACGAAAAACATTAAGTTATATTCATTGTGAAAGTCATTAATTTATTACTGGCATTCATGAACTATATGTAATAAATAATTTTAGGACATTTTAATATTCTTCAAATATTTTCAGAAAATTGCCCAGAGAGTATTTTCATGAAAATAACAGTTCAACCTGATTTATTTTAATGCCTATTTTGTATAGGGATGTGTAGATTTTCCTTTTGAGAAGAGTCGAATCTAATATACAATTAAAACAAGTTGTTCTCTTTCCGACAGCGGTCCTTATTCTAAACCGATTTACATAATTTATTTTTTATATTAAAGTCCTTATCTTCTAAAGAGTATTTTTCCAGAAACCTAGAGAATTATAGTGAATAAAGGTATCATAAATACATGTGAAGTAAGCAAGCAAATGATAAGTAAGCTGACAAAATATTCATTGAATTATGAGAATTTTGTATTAAAAAGTGATTGATTACAATTTTGAATTAATTTTAAAATGATAATAGAACTTTGACTCAGTAAAAATCTAGAGAATTGTTATAAAATAAGAAATCACATGTGAACTAAGCAAGTAACTAAGCAAGTAAATAAGCTGTCAAAACATTCCTTGAATTATGAGAATTTTATATTAATAAGTGATTGATTACAATTTCAAATTAATTTTAATATGGTAATTGAACTCTGACTCAGTAAATCGATATAATTAATTATTCCGTGTGAAAATTATACCGTTCTATTAATTGGTGTCTCATTTGATTAATGTGACGGGCACGAATGCCTTTATTATTTTGATTATAGACATTCACGTTTTTTTGGAAAGCTTTTTATATACATGGAGTGCGGAATCCTTGTGTAGTATCCATGATTCAAATACTGAAGTAAATATATTTTAGCAATTTATGAATGGAATAATAAATTAAGGAGACAAATTGAAGGTAACTTAACAAAATTAAAAAACTAATTTGCTTAATGAAAAAAAAAGTCAACAGATTAAATGCTAACTTTAATTTTAGCAAAACAAATCTTTGTTACAATTTTATACGAGACGCGTAAAATAAAATTAAAATTGCGGATTAAATAAGAAAAATATTTTAATCTATTAGTGGTAAATTAAAAAAAATAATAAAAAATGAAAGCCGTGATTAATGATCCAATTTAACACTTTTATGTTTAAAATCCGACGCCATAAACTTTAAACAAACAAAAAACGAGTATAAATAACAGTGTTAATTAGAGAAAAGGTAAAAACAAACAGATTAAACAAAGGTCAGATTATAATACATAAATCAAAGAGTCTATATACTTTGTGTATGTTCATATGTATTGGGCTTAACTAGTTCAGAATTGTCCCGTGTCCGAAATATTTGTAAATTAATTATCAAAACCAATTACAAACAAGAAAATGATAAAAACGCACGTTATTCAAATTATTGACTACAATTTGACTCTTTGGTGCAGTCTACAGCTGGCGCATGCGCCGCAACGTATTAGAGGAAGAGAAAAAGTGAGAAAGAGGAAGAAGACACAGCTGTCAACCGTGCTTTTATAAATATAGTGTGCCATAAATATAATATTCCACATCTTTGGCGACTACTGTAATACTCACTCATTTTTTTTCTTGCACACCTCCCTACAAAATAGCTATTTTTCATGTCTGTATAGCGACAAAAAAATAACCCATTTCGCACTAGTGTGTAAATTAAAATAAACGTTTACCATTTTAATGTATGAAAATCAATGCAGCTACAAATTGATCTGTCAAAAATTCTGAAAAGTAGGTGAAAATCAGTTATTTTATAATAATAATAAATTTATTACTCAAAAAAATACACTGTATATATGTGACGTCACAAGGTACAAGGTAAAAATTCAGTTCAGTAACGTTCAGTTGTGAAAACAATGGTTAGTTAGGGGGTACGTGTGTACGCGTGAAGGTACATGATATTTTATACGGACGAAATTTCCGGTCTATAAGTTTTATAGTCTAAGGTTTACTTGGACATGCACATTTTAGCGTGCATAGGTTGTTAACGTGCATAGGTTGTTGTATTTTATGCAACGCCTAAACTTATAACTCACAGAGTCTAATATTACCGAAAGTTATTTCCAATTAATAGTTGCATTACGGAATCAGAACGTAAGGTTACAAATATACAGAGATATAGCTATAGTTTGTTATCATATTATGAAACACCCATTGGTGACGTTACAATGTAATATCAGAAAAAAATATTATTCAAACATTGCCATTGTCGAGACTCAAACTCGAATCTTCTACTATCGCGGAGAGTGATTTATAATTTATTCTACAGTGACACATCTAAATAAATTGAATAAAATAATGACATCGCTAATATCGCATTGTAACGTCAGCAATAAGTGTTTCATAATATAACAGCAAACTATAGCCCTCTATTTGTATTTCGCATCTCTATCTTTATAGTCTAGCGGTTACTATTATGAAACCCCCATTGTTGACGTTGCATGTAATATTAGAAAAATGTATTATTTAATTTATTATTGTTTAGATGTGTCCCTGTAGAATAAATTAGGGAGCGTCCATAAACCACGTAGCTCGATCAAGAGGGAGGGGGGGATCAATTCGAAAGTTACGCTCAGCTACGTGAGGGGAGGGAGAGTTGGAGTCAAGCTACGTAATTTTTTTCAAGTATTTTATTTGGCACAATGAAAATTATTTAAAGAATAAGTTGAATACTTACTTTTATTATATCTTAATATCTACATCTTGTTTATTTTAAACCAAATTTTTACAAAGACACAAAATGTCATCTGGACTTGATAATAAACTAGGTTCCATCCGGGAGGAGGGGTAATAGGAAAGGTTACATTAGGCTAAATAAAGGGAGGGGGGTTCCTGAGAGGCTGAAATAGAGCCACGTGGTTTATGGACGCTCCTTTATCAGCCGCAGCGATAGTGGAAGACTCAGAAGCCCCGACAGTGAAATAATAATTTGTTCTAATATTGCATTGTGACGTCAACAATGTGTGTTTCGTAATAGCAAACTATAGCTATTTATTTGTTAGTTCCAATCTATTAATATTTATAGTCTAAAGTTTAGTCGGATATATGCCTGTTCAAAGATGACGCGTGTGTGTGACCCGACCAAACGATAATACTAACATTTCTCGCAATGTTAAAAAGCAACCATAACACGATTTTATCTGACACATTATCATTTTTATTATTTCAAGTAAACAGTATTTAAACACAACATTTTACGACACACGCGTACAAATGTAGTGTACTACTTAATTACTGTAAAGTATGTGTACAATAGACAGGTGTCATATGGAAAACTTAATTGGGAAGAAAAGTTGACTGTCTACGCATCAGTGTAGAAATAAATGAATGCTGTCTTGTGAATAATCGAATGATTTTTATAATCGAATGATTTATTCGAAATGATTCTTTCACCTGTTCGTCCGACACGAGTGACGACTACGATTTTTTCTTCTTTTTTGAAAAAAAAGTGGTTCGTGTGTTTGTGTACGCGCGGCAGAAGTTATACTTCTTTGGCGTGGTCGCCATAATTGATATTCACATTTTCGTTAAAGATTTTCAGTGATAAAATAAAATAGGAAAATACAATGAGGTTAATTAATTGTCAAAAGATGTTATTCATTCAAGACATGTCTACGAAAAATGTCTAAAGCGGAAAAAAGTGTAAACTAATAGCTTTTAAATAAAGATGGCGGAAAGTCCACCCAACGTATGCAAAAGGTGCAAATATAAAGTGGAATCTGGATTTAAATGTGTAACGTGTGGAAATTTATTTCATGAAAGGTGTGCTGAAAAAATGAAAGATGTTAAAATAATGGACGAATCTACAGTGATATGTTGTAGTGATAAAATTATTCATGAAAGTATTGAAACTAACCTAAGTCTTGGTGGTGAAAATGAACTTCATATTAATGACTGTGTACCAGTGAAGGACAATAACATGCAGATCGAAAATATATACCTAAAAATCGTCCTTAATCATAAGGACCAATTAATAAAATCTTTACTTGATCAAATAGATCTCTTAAAAGAAAAACTAGATAATAAGTGTAAAAATGCAAAAGTACTGCCATCACTAGTCACTAAAGATAATAAAACAAAATATGCTGATTCTAACAGTGCAGTTCCATCTAGTATCAAAAGCTATAATAATAATACTGAATTAGGCGATGACGATAATAAAAAAGATAGGAAACTACATGATCCGAACAAACGTGTAAATTCAACTATGTCTATTGATACTAAAGACAATCGACAACAAACATCAGCTGATAACTGTCAAACAGCAGCAACGGCTAGCCATAATAAAAATAATATGGCCAATTCATCTGCTTCTGCTAATGAGGAAACTTGGACAGAAGTAGTTAAAAGGAAATCTAAAAACAAACGTAATTTGGCAATTGTGGACAATGCCAGGCAAAATCTTACTTGCAACATTAAAGTGGTCCCTAAAAAGGCATTTATATATGTTTCAAGGCTCGATCTCGAAACGACATGTGATGATATAATAAATCTGCTTAAAGAAAATTTTCCCGAAATCTGGTGTGAAAAGCTTATATCAAAATATCCTGAATTCTATGCTTCATTTAAAGTTACAGTTGACCTACATCATTTTGAAAAAGCTATGCAGCCTGACGTATGGCCATACGGTACATATGTGTCGCGGTTTTTTTATCCGAGACTCAAGAAGACAGCCACAACTTGAATAATAATTCTTCTTATGACCTTCTTGTACTCAATTGCCAAATGCTTACCGGTGAAAAAGTCAATAGTATATCCATTGAATATCTCAGGAAAAGCAACCTAATGTTCTTGTGCTTTACCGAAACGTGGTCGCGTTCACACTCTGTTGCTTCGATACATATACCTAACTTCAAATTAATTGACAGTTTTTCCAGAACTGAGTTCAGGGGTGGGGGTGTCGGAATTTGGTGTCGGTCTGATATAAATTCGTTCCCTCTGAATCTTGCCCAGTTCTGTGTTGAAAAACATATTGAAATATGTGGACTCACCTACAGAGACAGTTCGAACAAAACTACAATTTTACTAGTTTGCTATAAATCACCGAGTGTTACGTCTGATTTATTTTTTGATAAACTGACTGAAGTACTGGAATATATTTTTAAGCCACAGGTGTCCATAATTCTGGTTGGTGACTTTAACATGGATCCTTCAAGGGATAACAAAAATTTTACAATGCTATCAAACATTGCCTCTAGCTATGGCCTCGAAGACATAGTTAGAGCACCAACGCGGGGTCAATACATATTAGATCACGTCTTTGTTGCCAAGAATATTTCGACACCAATTACGGTTAAACAAAATTGCATTTCAGATCATAATACAATTTTGATTAAAATATTCGACGCTCAAAATAATAAATCAGCGCAATTTATGAAACGGGACTTTCGTCCTAATGCAATCACGCAATTTGTACAAGACTTAAATAATGAAAAGTGGACTTCCGTCTATAATACATTAGATCTTGACTCAGCTTTTAACAACTTTTATGAGACATTTTTAGTTTTATTTAATTTAAATTTTCCACTACGGAAATTTAAAAAAAAAGTAATTAACAAGGATTGGGTTGACAACAATGTTAAATTATCCAGTAAAAATTTAAAAGATTTGTTCCTATTAAAGAAAAAATACCCTCAGTTGGCACAGACTTATCGTATAGCTAAAAAGAAGCACGCTTTGTTGGTAGACAGCACTAAAAAAGTATTCTATCAAAGTAAAATTTTAAATTCAGATAATAAATCGAAAATGGCATGGAGCATAATTAATGCTTTAAGTAATAAAGTAAAAATAAACAAAAATATAACCATTAATACAGACAGTGCTTCTCTTGATAACCCTCACGAAATTGCTAACTGTTTTAACAATTTTTTTAAAAATGCTCCTCTCAAAGTAATAAAAAATCTATCACCAACTAACAATGCTGTCAATTCAAATAATAAAATTAATATCCATTTACATAGTTTTTACTTGCAACCTATTTTAACAGAAGAACTTTTAAATATTATTACTTTTAAACTTAAAAACAAAAATTCTAGTGGACCTGATGGTGTGCCTAATTTTATTGTGAAAAAAGTTGCGGGTGCAATTCTAAAACCGTTGACATTTTTAATAAATTTATCTTTTGAGAATGGCTGCTTCCCGAAGTCCTTACGATGCAATAAAGTGATACCGATTTTTAAAAAGAATAATGAACGAAATATGGATAATTATAGACCAATTGCCATTTCATCCGTTTTCTCGAAAATTTTTGAATATTGTTATTTGTCTAGATTACAATCTTTTCTTGACAAGTTTCAGATACTTTCAAAAAATCAATTCGGTTTTAGAACAAATAATTCGACCTCCACGGCTATAGGGTCTTTCTACGATTCGATCATTGATTCCCTCGAGCAAAAAGAATGCCCTGCTGGGATATTTTGCGATCTTAGCAAGGCATTCGACTGTGGAAATATCGATAATCTTCTTTACAAATTGCATATGTACGGAATTCGCGGAGTTCCATTAAACTGGTTGAGTTCTTTTTTAAAAAATCGTCAACAGTATGTAGACATAAGACATACTGATGCTAACATGTACAACCGTAACATATCATCAGATGTATTAACTATTAATACAGGTGTTCCACAGGGTTCTGTTTTGGGCCCTGTTCTTTTTATTCTATACGTCAACGATTTAGAATTGTATCTGCAAGATAATATCTCTGTCACCTTGTTCGCAGATGACACATCATTAATATTATCTGATAAATCTACAAATATTTTAGAACAAAAGTGCAATTCTAATCTTTGCAAACTTTTAGAGTGGTTTAATACTAACTCACTATACCTGAATAGCGACAAAACAAATTAGGTACATAAGATTTCACAACTACCAATACAAAGGTGATTTAGATATAAATATAAAAATTAACAGCAGCATCATTTCTAGAGTTGAATCTACAAAATTCTTGGGTTTAAATGTCGATCAACATTTAAACTTCAAGAATCATTGTAAACAACTAGTTTCAAAACTTAACAGCATTCATTTTATATTTAAAAATTTAAAAAATATATTAACTACTCACCAGTTATGTAATTTCTACTACGCTCAAGTTTACTCGCGATTAAAGTATGCAATTTGCTTTTGGGGTCCGTCTCCACATGCTAGTGAGGTATTTGTGTGTCAAAAAAAAATTATCAGATGTATTGATGGTGTGTCGCAGCGAACAAGTTGCAGAGATTTATTTAAAAAATATAAAGTACCTACTTACTTTATTTTCTATTATAATTTTTGAAATGTCCATTTATGTATTTAAGAATTCTAGTAGGTTCATCAAGAACTCGGACGTTCATGATCTAAATACTCGATCTAAGTGTGAGCTTAGAGTGCCTTTCAAGCATTTGAATATCTCAAAAAAATCCCCAAATTGTCTGGGTATTACTATTTTTAACAAGCTGCCTCAAAATATTAAAAATTGTGGCGAATTATCAAAATTTGAAAAATACTTGAAGGAATTTTTGATAGCAAGCGCTTTTTATAATTTAGATGAATTTCTGTTAGGTCATGAACGACTGTGTTCTTGATGAACCTACTAATGTCCTTGATGGACTCTGAATTGACAATTTGTATCCATTATGGCACCACAAATAAACCGTTATTATTATTATTATTATTATTAAAAGAAGTTCCGTCCGATGTCGCTAGTACAACCTACTTTGTTGTTTTATGAAATAAATATTTTGACGTTATCAGAAACAACTTCTGCAACAGATTCGTTGCATGCTGCAAAAAAAAATTTACCATCAGTGCGCCAAACGAAGTATAACTTAAAAAAAATTGTACATTATCAAAAATCAATTTTAACTCTCTCTTGAATAAGATTTAGTTTTGCAAAAAAAATATTTTGAAGAAATTTTGCTACATTAAAATCGATTGTGTTACAGTGTCAAACTAGTACCTTATTTTTTATTATTTTTTAATCCGGTAGTAATTTTTCAAAAATGTGTTGTTTTTTCGAAAACTACTTGTATAAAGTGTGCATTTGTGAATACCGAAAACACAGTGTAATCTTCTAAATTAAAAGCAATCACAGTTTATGGAGTGGACTAAATAAAGCCTAAGTGCAAATGAATCGCCCACTCACGCTCGTGCTCTTGCCCACACGCTCCTTGAATAACTCCAGACCACGCTCCAGAGTCCAGACACAACACATACCGACGTCATTCTGGAACCGGCGAATCAAAAATCTCTCCTACAGAATGAAATGTTACATAGTCCCTCATTTAACATTAATTTATTTGTTTCACCATGTAGTCTTACATAAGAAAAAATGTCCTGGAAGTCGTGGGACTGATAGACATGGGCAGACTTGTGTTTTGGGAAGGAATGACAGTATTTCATCAATCGTCAAATGGTTGCCATTTTGTAAGTTCTCGCCCGATTTCTTTGATTTTAGCCTCAAACGATAGGCTTGTTGACACTCTGCATAGGATTTGCCGCTTTTTGGTTTGAAATTTTCAGTTCGAGTTTTATCGCGATTTTTAGGTCGAGGCATTTCAAATTTTTAGGTTCAAATGTTATTATTTTCTACGAGTGCTTCTGGTACTCGGAATTGGTGTTATTGGAGAGATTTAGTTTTGAGAATTACAACGCACTTTGTATTTTCGGACACCCTCACGCAAACAAAGCCTAGAGGCGACTGAAGTCAGTTGTCAAAATTCTCAGTACTATTGGTAGAAGGGGGTCGAGTACTCGATCATATGACACCTGGCTTGCTGAGAATGGCTGAGTGCTTCGTGAGATAGTGGTATACCGAAAGTACATTTGAAACATAACGATCGATTTTTGTGAAACGTGCGAGTAATACATTACATGCCTTAATGAATTCCGTGTCAAAAACTCGGAACGCAGTGTCAAAACCCTGCCGACCAAATAGTGTATTTGCTAATACAGATATTGTGGTTTTATTAGGTGAACTTTAGTTTGTTGTTGAACAAAATAAAGAAAATGAACCCTTAATTCACTCCTTAAAATAATAATTTTTTTCTCAGTTGAAATATTGCTATCCATATGCCCCAAATTAAATACACCCTTCGGTGAATATATATATATATATATATATATATATATAAAAATGTACATTACATCGGTATTTTCGAAGTTTTCAAATGTGATTTTACATTTTTTAACTCTACAGAATTAGTACAATGTTAACAATATTTAGAAATCAGCTAATATTTTTATTATGGGAAAAATGGAAAATAACCCATATCCTTCAGTGAGTAAAATTGTATACGCAAACGAGTGTTTTCATAAAATTTGTAACTCCGCTCCTGTCGGGTCGATTTTTTTTTTAATTTTAGGAGCTAATAAAAGGTGAAAATTCAATTTTGAAACGATTTTGAGAATTTTTTCAGCACACTCTGCGTATCCACTCATGAACTATAGTTTACTAGCGTCCCAGTCCGGCTTCGCCCGGGTGTACATGTAATATGTAGAATATAAAAAATGAGAATCATCATAAAATTCTCAACGTGTATTGAATTTGCGCAAATACAACCGTTTTTAATTGCGAATGTTCAAAAATCGAAGAAAAATCAAAATTGCCAATAAACAAAAAAAAATCTGTTGGCCTGATCGCTACCAAACTTCACAGGATCACCCGCTGGGCTAAACTAAAGATTACCTGAAAATTTCATCAAAATCGGTCCAGCCGTTTTGGAATCCACAGATAACATACATACATACATCGCCTTTTATAGATAGATTTACAAAATCCAAGCCGTTTTTTTAACATTACGTTTGAGCCCCTTTATATGTTACTTCGTGTCTGTAACATTGGTGAATGGTTATTTACTCTACCAACAGTCCTGCAGTAATCTAGTCATAATGCCTCGCACACACGCAACCGTTTCTTGTTTATTTGCCACTGAAACGCTGTTGTTTTTACACTTTCAACCAGTTTAAACGCTGCTTATCTACGATTTAAATTACGTTTCACATTATCATTAAAAATCCCTAGATAATTTCGAATAACACCTTATCTACAACGTGTAATGTTTTTTTTTCATTTGAGATTCTGCATGTGAATTCTTTTTTTATAAAAAACGATTTAAAAAAAACTGGCCGGACTCGCGTGACAACTTTAAGACTTAGGATTTTCATTCAGGTTTTCCTGTAAATTATGAGTGAGACCCTGCATTCCCAATTTTTTTCAAAATTTTAAGCTTGAGGGGGAAAATGCTTGAATTTTTTGTGTATATTTTCTTTAATAGCTTTTAAACTATGCATTAAAAATTATAAAAAAATATGTTTGTATTTTGCATGAGTCCTTTTATTTGATATGTCACATGATGCACTTGAATATCTTTTTTATTTTCTAATTTTCTAATCCGTTTATTTACGCTATAGACATAAAGTCGAGAAACGGACGTTAAACGCATTATTATTATTATTATTATTACGCTATACATACGTGATTGGATCCTTTGACTCTTTATATGTACCAAATTTGAGTAGATTCGAAGAAAATAAGCTGTGATAGGCGGACGGACAAACAGACACGAGAGTGATTCTGTAAAAAGTACTTACTGTTATTTCATCGTATGTACGGAACCCTAAAAATGGAAATTCAAATTACAAAATCCTATTTACGATTTTTTCGAACCGGGACAAAAACTTGGTAGTGGCGCCTTCTCTCTTCAGCGTTTGACATAAATTGTTTAAAAAAAAAAACAAAAATATACAATGGGTGGCATTTTTTGTGACCGGAAGGGGAAAATAATAACCCTTTAATAATTTTTAATAATTTGTAATAAATTTTCAAACATGATTTCGGCGCCCCCTAGATCCGGGGCTGCAGATAACGTTTCAACAGAAACTCATCATAAATAATTGAAGTTGTTAGTAGCGTATGTACTCAAAATATTTCACGAATGATTTCCAGATCGAGGTTATACGTTGTAACAAGAAATATGAAAAATGGAGAATATATTATGTAGTGACATCACTATCAGATATTTATCTTGTCGTGATATGCATGAACTGTGATACATTTGACAACATCGACTGAGTCTACGGATTGCAAACGTCATGGCATGCATCCATTTTGTGTGCTGTCGGTAAATATGCACGCGATGAAATGTCAGCTGTCAACTGCAAGTTCAATTTTGACTTTCGAATTGTAACTGATTTGAGGATGAAACATTTCTGATCGAACAAAAACCATATTTTTTAAGTTATACTTCTTTTGGCGCGCTGAGAGTAAAATTTTAGCATACAACGGAAGTTTCGCGCGGACAGTTAATGGAAATTCGACGGTATGAAGTTGGCTACGCTAACGAAATTTCGAAAGTATGATGTTGGCCGCACTAGCGAAAATTCGAAACTATAAAGTTGACCGCGCTAACGAAAATTCGACAATATAAAGTTGGCCACGCTATCAAAAAATCGAAAGTATGATGTTGACCACGCTAACGAAAATTCCACAGTATGAAGTTGGCCGCGCTAACAAAAATTCGACAGTATGAAGTTGGCAGTGCTAAATAAAATTCAACAGTATGAAGTTGACCACGCTATCAAAAATTCGAAAGTATGAAGTTGACCATGCTATCAAAAATTTGAAAATATGAAGCTGACCATGCTCACAAAAATTCGACAGTATGAAATTAGCCGCGCTAATGAAAATTCGAAAGCTTGAAGTTGGCCATAAGAGATCCAGTCTAAATTGACAAATGCTCTTTTTGCCATCTGAATCTATATAATATACTAGACGACTATAACTTTTGATTACAACCAATAAAATATTAAGAGACGTCCACTGAAAAAAAAATTAAAACCAAAGTAAAATTTTGAAAACGTTTCCAAATATTTGAGGTTCCTTTTTGTAAAGAGTGTTCTTAAACTTTCTGAAGATTTTATTTCAATAAACCACTTGCATGTATATTTAAAATTAGTTTTTAATCATGCCAAAGAAGTATAACTTCAAAAGCGCGTAGGTACATAGGTACACGCACCCACTTTTTTAAATTAATTTCGACCGATTTTAAAAACACAGACGACCTTGATTTTTGTTTTTCACGTTCTCGCCAGAATTTACTCATTATAGCCGTTACAAGAACAAAAACAACCATATATTTTCCAATCGCTAACACAAAGGCTCTATCCTTAAACAATCCCCTCCTCTACTATCACCCATTCACCTCGTAGTGCCAAATGGACTAAAATCGGTTGCACTAGTTGATTCAGCAACAGTGCAATCTGTACGAGTACTAGTTGCTTTGCATGCATTATATCCGTATCATATATTGACGATAGAAAATTTGCTGGTCCTGCAAAATTCAGGTTTAACATCAGTGTTGTTACACAAGGGACAATATCCTTATTTACACGATTTTATTCAACTCATAACTCTGTCTGCCTGTCTGGGTCAAAATTTTTTCGCCCACTTTACTCAAACTGACGTTTTCAATTAGACCGGGCAATAATGACAGAAAACGTTCGATGAAAACTCAAAAAAGAGGTCGTTATTATATCGGAATACGGTATTTCATGGGGTTATACCTGCTATATAGTGCGTATGATCAGTTTGAAAACGCTGGGTTGAAATTGATCGCGAAAACATATATATTTTAACGTCGATAGAACAGAAAGATTAAATTCACCGAAGAGTTCGCGTGAATCGCGACGCAGACGAGTCGGTTGATTAGAATAGCTCTGGTTCTTGCATCGAACTCGATCGGAATTTCACAATTCCGACACGAATGGATAGTTTCCCGTTGATTTAAAATGAAAGTATTACAAAAAATAATTCAGTGGAAATTACCGGCAGACATTTTCAGTTATATCTAAGGGTAAATGGTAAATTTTCATCTATTTTCCTAAATAACTTGAAAACTATTTATTGTAAAATTATAAAAATATCTATAGGTATTTGAGACCCTTACTACTAGAAGTTTCATTTGATATGTCACACGGTACAGTTTTCCAAACTTTTTTTTTTAATTTTCTAATTTACCCGCAAAAAATGACCCCCATGTTCAAAATTCATTTATTTACGTTACACGTCCGTCTTATGGTCACCGACTTACATATGTGTACCAAATTTCAGCTCAATCGGTCGAGTAGTTCGGCGCAAATTGGCTTTAACAGTGGAACGGACAGGCACACGAGTGATCCTATAAGGTCTTCGTATATGGTGGTGTTGATCCAATAGAATGTCACAGTAAAGGAAGATTTGGTTGAGGATCAATAAATAAATAAGCTTTACCAAAGTTTCGCCAAACTTAGCGAAACTTTGGTAAAGCTTTTTTATTTATTGATCCTCAACCAAATCTTCCTTTACTGTGATCCTATAAAGGTTTCGTTTTTACCTTTTGAGGTACGAGGAAATGACGGGTCTCACCCATAGTTTACAGGAAAATTGAAACGAAAATCTTAAGTCTTAAAGTACTCACGGAAAACGAAATAGTACGGAACCCTCTTCTCGCGAGTTCGACTCGCACTTGACCGGTTTTTTCTCTAAATATCTATGGTTAATATCAAACATGTCAGAAAACTTCTTAATTTCAACAATTTTAAATTCAACAGTTATATTCCCTTTATCAACAAAAGCTTTAGTTTTTGCAGTCTAGAATATCAAAATAGTTTAGTTGATTTGAATGATATTGATATTTGGAATATACGTTTAAGATCTTTGAAAAGTATTTTAATGTACATTTTAAACTTTGTGGGTTGTTAGACTGAATGTCTGTGAACTCATTGTTATTGTTAAACATTAAAATACGGAGGGATGTCCCAATTGAGACAATGCATAGTTAGGCACCGCACCATCAATGTATTATAACAGTAAATATGTATAGACAATCTAATTTCCTTTTTTGTGGAAATATTTTCGTACGCTAGTATGTTGTGACAACAGATTTATCATGAAAACAGAACGGATTTTTACGTGAAAGAAGAACGAAACGCAAAAAAAGTGTGGTGCGGGGAAAATATTTCGTTATTTGTGCGTTTCGTTTCAACAGTTGATCCGAAAAATAAGTTATCCTCATGCAGAAAGAGAGAGATAGAGATGAACAGCTGAGCTCATGAGCGTCTATAATCAAACTCGTATAGAAAAATTAAAACACGTGAGCTCAATTTTTGAATAAGCCATGCGAATGGCATTAAAGTGTCTGAGATTGCAAAATATATGCTCTCGGGAAATTTCGAACTTTAGTCGCAAAATTCATTTTATTACTGTTTTAATTAGCTGTGATTAAGCATTAAGCTTCACAAAATTTGACATGCTGCTTAAAAATTCCAAAAGACATATATTTTTTTCCTAAAAATTGAATAAAAAACGCGATATCCGTCAATATTTCTTTTGAATTACGGGAAGAAAAAATACCATTTTGAAGTTTTTTCTTTACAAAATACTGGAAAAAAGGCTTGCTTAAGAATTTTTTTCAAAATAATTGTTTTCTGTACAAAAATTTGTGTAATTTTCTAGTTTTTTTCTGATTTTAATCGTTTATTTAGATCAAATATACTGTAAAAACTTGGCTAAAAGTCATGGTACATATTTCTAGTTTAATTTGAATCATCAACACCAAAGATTGATTTTTTATAGAAATCAGTTATTTTCGAAACTAGGTAAGTGCATTTTACGTCTAACGTTCTGTTTGAAAGAAACAATAAATAATTTTCAGTTTATCATAAGAAAACAATAAATCGAAAATACGAATTAGTACTAGACCTAAAGAACCCTAGCTGTTGGTGACCTCATACTATGAGTAACTGTGAAAACCGAAAATTTCATATTGCGTGGTATGCAAACTTTACTGTTTATATTAACCGTGCTTTTTATCAGCAACATAAATTTCTACAAATTAATATCTGTAGAAATAAAGCCATAACAATTTGTATTTACATAGTACAATATTTAATTAGTGATAATGCGAATGTGTGTACGCATGTGTGGTAACTTGGTTAAACGCCCATGGAGGTGGGCGATCTGGTGCCAAGGAGGGTATAAATGATAATGTCCTAATCAAGAGATTTGATACATTTAATGGCCGAGTGTTCACGCCGAGATTACGCTCTCCTACAGCAGATTGTTCGAATTAATGCTGTAAATGCTTCAGTAAAGCCTGGTTTAAACAGCACAGGTAATAGTAGCAGAGCTGTTAGACTTTTTTGGGTAGGTATTTGAGGTACTGTGAAAATTTGTATAATACCTCTTTAATAATATCCGAATACAAAAACATAAACCTGGCTGAAGGGTAGCGGGGCTTAACCGAACCTCAATTTTTTTAATTAGCAAAATTTTTTCGCAATAAAAAGCCCTTGAGACATTTTGAAATTTGATTACCTTGAAATTTAGTATATAAGGAGTTGAAAAATAAAAAAGTCAGACTTCTTAATCGGGCCTAAAACTTCACCAGGTGTTATATTTTTGAAAAATTTTAAAAAATATATTTGAGGCACGTTGAAATTTAAACAGAATAATAGTGGTAACTAAAAGTAGATATATTAAAAAAAAATAGGCCGTGTCGGTGAGACATTCTACCTTCCAGGTGATTAAAAATTTGAAGGTCGGTTAAGCCCCGCTACCCCTCAGCCAAGTCTATGTTTTTGTAATTATGATATTAGTAAAGAGGTATTTTACAAACTGATGAATGTTACTCAGGCTTTACTTACGGAACCGACAACGCAATGCGTAGCCTTGAGTTCATCGGTCGATTCGAGAGAACTGACTTAACAACCGAGGTAACGGGGTAACGGCTGACCGTTTGACCCGTTACCATCACCTCAGTTATGACTAAAGCTTGCTTCATCCCAACTTTATAGTTATAACTGAGAACGTATTTGGGATTTATTTATAAAAATAGATAACGAGCTTGAATTTTTTAAGTTATACTTCTTTTGGCGCACTGAGGGTTAAATTTTCTCTATTACGGAAGTTGCGTTGACAGCACGTAACAAATATGTTGCGTAAGTTGTTTCTGATAGCGTCAAAACAGATATTTCATAAAACAAAGTATAGGTTATATTAGCGACATCGGACGGAACTTTTTAAAAGATATAGTGTTGTTAACAGCTTTTGACAGTTAAATAACCACAATGCTTGTATTTTTTTAGTGTATTTGCCATATGGCAACATACACTATTGGCGTCGGTCAGATGGCGGGACCTAGAGGTCGGACCAAAATTTCTCGACGTTTCAGGCACTATTTTTGGAAAAATTATATATATATATATATATATATATATATATATATATATATATATATATATGTATGTATATATATACGTTCGGGCTATAACTTTCGAAAGAGTTAATTGATTTTAACGAAATTTGGCACGCATGTTGGAATCCATCACCGCATAAGCCTATTTAAAATGAGCCCAATCGGATCATTTTAAGGGTGGTTTTTAGGGGTTGAAAAAAGTTTTTGGGCTCAAAAATATCGTAAAAATTCGCAGAATCATTTCAAAATTGAAATTTACTCTTCTAGTAGCAATTAAAATGTGCTCCCAAAATTTGAAAAAAATCGGCCCGCCAGGACCGGATTTACAAATTTTATGAAAACACTAGTTTGCAGATAGTGAGTTATTTACTGAAAGGTGTATTTAATTTGGTGTAGATGTTCGATGATAGTAATGTTGCAATTAAGCCACAAACTGTCAATTTAAGGGGTGTATTAAGGGGTAAAATTTTTTATTTTGCCCAAAAAACCAACTTAAGTTCGCATAATAAAGCCACACTGCCTATATTAGCGAATACACTATATTGTCGGCAGGGTTTTGGCACTGCGACTCGGGTTTTTTTTAAATTATGGGTTCAACAGTAGAAAACCCTTCAATAGTTAAAAAGTTACTTTATGCAGGCACTAAAAATGTTACGTTTGAAAATGGAACAAAGGTAAAATGTATATAAATTATAAGACAACAAACATAATCCAACCTGTGCTTAAAAATGTTTTTCCAACTATATTTATCATCTCCCTGGCCATCCTATTTTATTTTATCAGTGTGCATCTTTAACGAAAATGTGAATGTCAATTATCGCGATCACGCCAAAGAAGTATAACTTCTGCTGGATACTAATAAAAAAATAAAATAAAATTCCGTTAATTTCATTTGCAAAATTATATTAATTTTATGTATAGGTAGTCATAAAAATTTTTCGATTTCACTAATTATATCGATAGCATAGAAATTCTTCAAAAAAAAATCGTTTTTTTAAATGATAAAATAAACTGACTGAAATTGAATTTTTTTAGTCTCTGATAAGTCTGAAGGTACCGTTATTAACCAACACGCACATATACATAACATAGCTATGTTCAAGCTAGGTAAATAAGGTTGGGAAAAAACACAATTCAGTCTTCAAAATATAACAAATTTCAATCGAAATTTCAAAAAATCTCCAAAAATAAAAACTGAATTCCATCTCAAAAAAAAAATAATTATGAACTTTCGAAAACCGCTTGGTATGCGCGAAAACTCAATCGTTACGACAAAAAATTGTTTGGTATCGTGCTCCAGTGTACTATTGACACTTTTGACACTATATTGGGTTTGTTATACAAAAGAGTAACCGTGGATTCGTAACGTACACTTTTCATTGTAAGAATACACTAATATACCAAACAGATTTAATGTTTCGTCTTAAAATTTCGATATTCAAAAAACAATATCTGGAGGATAATTAATATAGAGTCGAACAGACAAACGACGTCCGGTTCCTGAAATTTGCTATTTTCTAGATATAACAAATAAAGAGAAATATTATTATTAAGTTATTATTAAATGACCTTCAGACCGCAGAGAGATCCGCAATATGACGCATTTCTACGGTGCCCGGCAGGCCTCGGATCGGTATAACTTCGGATTGCATCGAGTGAGAACTACGAAAATGGTGTCATTCGAAAGCTAACGAGCCACGCTACGATTTATATAGAACAATAATCGTCGTGAACTTACTCAAAGTGCGGTTTGTGTCGTCGACACAGCCCACTCTATTTTTTGTACAGCCCTTGTATGTCCAACAAGCAAACATCTGAATGTTAGTTTAATGATTAAGTGTTTATAATAAAGTTGGCGGTGGCGTGCGGTCAACGCAGCGACGCAAGCAAAGTTTCGTGTTCTATCAGATAATATTTATAAGTCGCGTAATGGAAAAAAGCGCAGTTCAAGCTGTTGCTCCTTTACTTCTACCTCGAACGACACGCTGACAGAACCATCGCGTAGATCAATCAGCTATCGAAAAGATAACATATCGATGTCGGGGATTTTATTAGGATATGTGCAGATAAATCAGAAATCTACTTACAGGTACAATAGTTTCTTTCTGTGTGATCATACACTAATGATTAAAACATTATCTCGTTTATCGTAGCGATAGAATAATAATGTAGCTATACATGGATCTAGATTTTTCGGGCCTAGGGTTTAAAATTCATAAAAAATTATTAAATTTCACCCAAAAGTCGAACTCGCGAGAAGAGGGTTCCGTACTATTTCGTTTTCTGTGAGTACTTTAAGACTTAAGATTTTCGTTACAATTTTCCTGTAAACTATGGGTGAAACCCGACAATCCCTATTTTTTTCAAAATTTTTGGCGTAGTAGTTTCGGAGATAAGGGGGGAATGGTCAATTGTTCATCTATTTTCTTAAATAACTTTAAAACTATTTATTTTAAAATTATAAAAAAAATATATTTGAGACCCTTACCACAAGCCCTTTCATTTGATATGTCACACGGTACAGTTTGTAAAACTTTTTTTTTAATTTCCTAATTGTTCCCCAAAAATTACCCCCATGTGAAAAAGTTATTTATTTACGTTAAACATCCGTCTTTGGGTCACCGACTTACATACGTGTACCAAATTTCAACTCAATCGGTCCAGTAGTTCGGCGCAAATTGGCTTTGACAGTGGGACGGGTTCCGTTTTTTCCTTTTGAGGTACGGAATCCTAAAAATGACAAAATTCTCCCAAAAAAATGGCAAAATTCTCCCAAAAAATTGCAAAATTTTCCCAAAAAAAATATCAAAATGCACCCAAAAATTGTCAGAATTCACCAAAAAAAAAGTCAAAATTAACTCAAAATATTGTTAAAATCCAACCAAAAAATTGTCAACATTCACCCATGATAATGATATAATTATTAATTTTAGCTATTTTTTTACTATATCTACGATAAGTGCTCATTGTTAATGAAAAAACATGAATAATGTAAGATAATATTTTAATTTTTTTGGAGTCTTTGACACTTGGGGATCCAGAACTATTAGAACTATTAGTCCCCATATAGATCCATCCCTGGATAGGCAGGGTCTTTTTATTACACAGCACAGATGTTAATTAAACGCTGCTGTATGAATAGACTGTCAGCGAAACTTCTCAAAGAAAGAATCGGATTTTATTTAATCACTCGGCGAAGTCGAAAGCCAAAGAAGCATAACTTCCGCCGCGCATACATAAATACACGCACCCAGTTTTTTAGTCCGAAACAAAAGAATACTTTATCAGAAACCTTAATGAGAAAATACAATTTCAGAGCACCGGTTCAAAGTAAATTTGTGACAAAAAATGTTAATCTTCTATTTATCTGTTCAACCTTAAACAATTGAATCGCAGAACCAAGAGAGTTTTGTAATCGACTTAAATAATCAAATCATCTATTTAGGTACATGAAATAAATTGTTCAATTTGATTGGATGTGATCGCCTCGTTTACCTGTATTCCACCAATGCGCGGGTACAATGGACAGACGAGCAATTATACGATACAGAAATACGGCAATTAAGCTGGCGGCACAAATAATGTAATAACAAAACACACACGCCTGAAACAAAACACATACAGACAAAACAAACGATCAGCGAACAGTTGACTGCATATACCTATATGTAATATTATATTCGTTTACTCGAGTCGAGATATTTGTATTTTTAACAGGGCCTGAGTATACACCAAATTCTACACAAACGGTCCGATAAAATTTAAAAAACTGGCCCAGTGCAAGTCGGACTTGCATACGAAGGGTTCCGATCCACCGTACAATATTCGTTAGCTTTATTTTATTTTTATTGGTTGTTATATACATACTAAGGCCTGAACTAACAGTTTTTAAGATATTCCGTCCGACGCCGCTAGTATGCACTATTTTAACATTTGTAGAAAAAAACATTTTTTGTGATATAACTACAAAACGGTTTTCGGATTTTTCCCTTTACTTGTGCTAGAAAACATTGTTCCTTGCCAACTTTCATGATTCTAGGTCATCGGGAAGTTCCCTATAGGTTTTAACTCTCTTGTGAGTGTCAAAATATGTGGCATAAACGGCCGTATCTTTTGATGGCGTTGATTTAGATTTTAGAAGTTTGATTTTTTCAAAGCTCCAAGCGATTGCAGATCTGAGTCTGATATTAATTTCAACTGAATACCTCCCCGAGTTCCTGAGAAAAGAAATCTTGACAGACAGACAGACAGACGGACAACGAAGTGATCCTATAAGGGTTCCTTTTTTCCTTCTGAGGTACGCAGCCCTAATTAGTAAACAGTAGCAAAAAAGTGGATGCGTCTACTTATGTATACACGTTTAAACTTATACTTCTTTGACATGATTAAAAACTAATTTTTAATATACATGCAAATAATTTACTTAACTAAAATCTTCATAAAATTTGAGAACAATACTTACTAAAATTAACCTCAAATATTTGGAAACACTTTCAAAATCTTATTTTAGTTTTTACTTTTATGAATAAATTCATTGAGTAATCAAAAACACGATATTATAAATTCCGCCGGATGATACTTATAAAACAACTAGTTGTATACTATATAGTTTCCAGATGACAAAAAGTGCATTGATTTCGTCTTTTTGTCATTTCAGTCTGGGTCTCTTATGGCCAACTTCATACTGGCGAATTTTCGTTAGCACGGTGCGGTGATTCCTGTATCAAAAACAATATAAACTTGATCTGGCTTTGGTGTTTGAATACACGAATAATGAAGCACAAGTGAATCCAAAAGTAATCGGTTTTAGTAAACAAAAACCGGTGTTGATCGGTTTTTAGAAAAATCGTTTTTTTTTTAGATTTTTGTAAAACCGCCTTGCTAGCATTGGCGTAACAATAGAATAGAATAGAATGATGACTTTATTAGAAACCAAGAGGTATAATAGCGTCACACATAAAAAATATTATTAGGGTGGCAGGACGGGCAAAATGCTACGGGCTCTCGCCGGAGGGGATTCCCGGCCCGAGAGGGTCGTGAACACAGGGTGATCCTAGCATTTATTATTACATTTAGTAAAATTTATTAGTTTTGTATTCAATTAATTTAAGTTCCCTACTAAAGTACATACACAAATAAAACAAAAACATGTATCAAAATTTGAACGCCTTTGAAGAAAAAGATATAAAGTTGATTGAACTTCTTGACACTGAGGGAGGGCCCTATATGATAAATTTGCCACGGGCTTCAAACGGTATAATTACGCCTCTGCTTGCTAGAGCTAGAATAAGCGATCGGCCTGTACTTATGGCACAGATACATCAATTAATCATTCGGCGAGTAACTCGACTGGAAACATTGACAAATTAGATATTTCGTGTTGTTCGTGGCTCAGCGTATTGGAGTACCGCAGGGTGCAATACTGGCCACTTATACAACATATTACATTCTCTATGAATTTAAATCGTTTAGTGTGACGCTATTATATTCGGTCACTTTATAACAATAGATTTATGGCCGCAATGGCATCAAAATAATTCATGTCACGTTGTCACAGTTAATGAAAAAAAATGGACGTCTTATACTTTTTTGTATAGGTACTACAGTCGGTTATCTCTCTCTGAAATCACGCTGAATAGTAAAACATGTTTAAGGTGACTATTTACAAGCTGTTCAATATGTCCCCTTTTTTACCCGCATAGCTCTAGTTTACAAGCAGTTGGATGTGTGTGTGCATGTAAAATGCACTTACGTTTCGAAAATCTCTTATTTCTATGAGAAATCTTATCCAATCTTTGGTGTTAATGGTTCAAAATAAACTAAAAATATGTACCATTGTTCCCATATAAATATTAGCCAAGTTTTTTTATAGTTTATTTGAACAAAATAAACGATTTAAAATATGAATATAACGGGAAAATTAGCATAAGTTTACAGGAACACAAATGCATTTTGGTTTTTCATTTTTCCACCGAGAGATGGCGCAACTATGTTCATTTTTACATAGTGTTGTCGGTCCAATTTTTCAATACCCTGTATATTCTGTTCTTCATATTAAACATGCCGTAATCCCTTAATCCTAATACTACAGTTATAAGAATTCATTGAAGTAATATCCTGAAACCTTACAAAAATCGTATAAAAGCGACAGGTGACACTTTAGACGAAATAAATCCCTTTGGAAGGGTTAATAAAAAAACACATACTATATTTTAAAGAAAGCTTAAATTAAGCTTAAAGAAACTGTTGCTGACAAAAAAAAATTAACAGCGTATGAAAAATTAAGTGACAAGACAAGCGGTGACCATTTGTAATATTTTATTTTATAGAATCTAATCTAGTTCCGTAGCTAGAGGGTGGAAAAACGTTTGAATGAATGAATTAATGGATGGTCGCAATGGATTCATCATGATTTTTTCTATAAGTATGGTTAATATGAAACGTATCTGGAAGTTCTCTTAGTGTTAAAAAAAGTCTTTGATTCGCAAAAACAGACAAAAACATTCTGCAATTTTTAGAAAAAAAAGCTTAAAATTACTTCATCTTGTAGAAAAAAGTACACTAAATCGAATAGGCGTAAGTGCAGAAGCGTATCTCTTTTAGTTTAGAAGTTATAACCTTTAAAAAAATAATAAACTTAAAACCCGTATATCTCCGAAAGCTTTACTTCAGATATTTCACGAACTATTCAGCCTGAAACTAGCTATATATTTTATGTGAAGACTTTTCTCGTCTCGAAATACAAGACGAGATAATGAATGATTATTCGAGACGATATACGAGGCACCAATAAATAACGATTAGAAATAAATTCTGAACTGGTTGCGACGTTAAAAAGAAAAATTCTTTACGATCTTAAACAAATGCAAATAGTGCTAGAACTTACGAGAGATTACGACTATAAACAATAGTTTTTACTATAAAAATTATTATTTCCATAAAACAATAAATTCCGGTTTTAGCGTGAACTACCCTCGTAATATTTGCGTGAAATCTTTCTATTTATAATAACAACATTACAGAAACAAATCGGCTATGCACGAGAAACTTGTGTCCAACATTTTTCATATTTTCAATACGAAACCTCGGTATATCCGTGCACTCGAATGGATGCAGCACACGGACGCCCCTCCTCCCCTTCCCCACCCCACTCGCGTGTGGTAGTAAGCACTATGTTACGTAGTAGATATCTGTACCTTCAAAACAAATTGGCTTAAGTGACATTTTTCCTAAAATAATATTATTAGACAGTAGAGCAAGGCTAGTAGATTACAGAGATTATCCTGTTCTGTAGCAACTTCTTCCTCAAAATCTATATTGTAACAGGATTTGAGTGAGCGGTTGATAGTAACTGCTCGAGCTGTTGACAGTGACTGGTCGAGCGGTTGACAGTGACTGCAGGAGCGATTTACAGTGACAGATCGAACGATTGACAGTGATCGCTCGAGCGGTTGACAGTAACTGTTCGATCGGTTCACAGTAACCGCTCGAGCGTTGACAGTGACTGGTCGAGCGGTTGACAGTGACTACTCGAGCGGTAGCCAGTGACTACTTGAAACTATAGTCCCGTGCTGTCTGTAGGTATGAAAAATTACTGAAAATTTGACATAATCTATTTTTCTTTGCAACCGCATTTATAAATGTAGGAGATTCTGCGGAATCCCGGAAAAGCGATTTGTTTAGAATCGCTGTATATAAATAATGCGATAAGCTGGCCGTTCTATGCATCGAACTGACCTCTATTCTATTATGTGTGCAACAGACCCGCCGTTTTCTCTATACTGAAAAAACGAGCGTTTCTCAAATAGTTTCTATCGTACCCCAAAAGCTATTTTCAGCAAATGTATTAACATATAATTTGAATAACGAAGTATTTTCTTTCCAACAAAATGTATTCCAATTGTAAAATATATAGCGCCGTGATGACAGATGAAGGGAATATATTTTGTTTAAATTACAAAATGAAACTTACGAGATTCGAGGCGATCGGTAAATTGTCGACTTCGTAAGACAAACGATCTACTAAAGAACCTTAATTTCAGGAATACAAATACTTTTTGGTTTTTCATTTCTACACCGAGAGATGGCGTTACTGTCTTCATTTTTAGAAACTATCATGTTACCCAAACGGAAATATTGCAAGCTACTTCGATATTTCACGTTGTTTGCAAACAAATGCTTACAAATCGTTTCGTATGATATTTAGCCACCCTTTGATTTTAATTTTTTGGCACCTTCACGTAAAGTCATTGTTGGATTCTTCGAAAACAGTGCGATGTTTATATTATATAAATAATTGGACTTTCATTCCCTATTTCACCCCCTTTATGGTTTTTGAGACAAAGATAGCGCATGTTCGTCCTCAAGATGTAATCTATCTTCTTGCCAAATTTTATATAAATCTGTTCAGCAGTTTAGGCGTGAAAAGGTAACAGACAGACTTTCGCTTTTATAATATTGTATTTGTGATAGCGTGGTACGTTTAATATTAACAAATACAAAGTTTGATACCATGACCAGATTTAGAAGTTTTAGAAGCGCTGAATTAAAGTAAATATCACTTTGTGATACTCTTTGTCAGTAACAAGTAACAGTAGTGGAACGAAACGAACGCTGATAGGTCGCTTTGTCAGGATACAACAGTGCATTGTTGAGGTTCAAATAAATGCATTGGTTGACAATTTTTTTGTCGTCGTAGTTATTCACTATATTGAAACTTGTCAATAAATATAACGACTCAAGGGGGATTAAAATTCTCCCGTGAAAAAAATGTATGTTTCAAAACTAACTTTTTTATTTACAAAGATAATCTTTTGCTGTTCATTTTAAAAGCAGTAAAATGTATTCGAATAAAATGATGAGCTTTTATTATTTCATATGTTGTTATGGAGACTTTCGAATCATTTTGTAAACAAAACCGTACGTTTCTGAGCACGGTGTACGCGTTTCCTCCGACTAACAAATATTTAAGTACTTCTCCAATTTGCACGTAACTGTTAGAAGTTTGCACAAACTAATGGTTTTGGCATGAATGCCGTATATATACAATATTTCATACAAACTATTTAAAACATTTCATTTCGCTCAAGC
Organism: Venustoraphidia nigricollis; assembly: GCA_034508555.1. Taxonomy (NCBI): domain Eukaryota; kingdom Metazoa; phylum Arthropoda; class Insecta; order Raphidioptera; family Raphidiidae; genus Venustoraphidia; species Venustoraphidia nigricollis. Next base: position 3,239,388 of record JAVRKA010000030.1, read on the forward strand.
AGCCAAATAACAGTTTATCTGTTCCACAACTGCAAACATCTACTGAATGTTATCTTATTAACCCTTCACTGGGCGCGTGAATCACAATTGTGACCAATTTACACTACGTTTGACAGAGCACTCCTATTTAACATCAACATGAATGACATATTTTATTCACTTGTATTTTAAAAACAAAAATAAAATACAAAATTGGCGCCCAACGAGGGGTATACCGTTTTCACACAATTGATAACGAATTTATTTCATGTGTAAATAAAATCTAAACGCACTCATTAAAGATATACAAAAAACCGATATTTTTATAGTAGCGTCAACATACGAGCGGATTTATTCACATGTAGTTTAAAAACAGAAATAAAATACAAAATTGGCGCCCAATGAGGGGCGCACCGTTTTCACATGAACTTATTTTATGTACATAGAATCTAAATATAGCGCTCGTTAAAGACATAAAAAAACCGATATATTTTAGCAAAATTTAAAATTCATTAAACGTTTTCACCAGATTATAATGCTTGGTTAACTATGTTCCAGTGATAAAATACTCATAAAAATGATTTTTTCAGTAGTTCTGCGTTTGTAGATTCGAAAAGTAGAGAAAAATGATAAATGATTATCAGATGTTTTAACACGTCCGAGGTATAAACTAAATAATGAAAAACAAAGAATAAAGATTATTATGTAAACATTACACCTCCAAGCCACTTATTTCCTTTTTCCCCACAAGCGCGTAGGGCAGTAACCGGAAGCAAAAATGTTTATTTAAATAAAAAGTAAAATAAAAATTATACTAAGAGCTGTACAATAGAACACGGTAAAAACCAGGCATGTATAACACGTGGCCCAACTCGTATTCTGACAGGTATACAGACGCTGATAGCCTCAGCTGTCGAGCATCTGTAATCTATAATTAATCTTTCTATTTTCTGATAGGCGGGGTTGTATCGTTTAGAGAAGACAGTAGCGTCATTTCTGCACACAAACGAGTTTTTCAACAAGGAGTAGTTCTCTGAATATCGTCACTTAGCTGTTCGTCGCCAGTTGAGACGCACTAATGACAGTACATATACTGCCTACCCCTGATATATCAAATCGTTTTCCCCACTCTTCTTTTAGGCAGAGTTCCCATCATGCTACAATGTATATTCTAGAAATGTAAGGAATTTGTGTAGTAAGAAGAGTGGGAAAAGCTATCAGTAGCGGCGTAATATGCAATTGCAGGGTAATCATAGGCGGTATATCTGTAACGTCAATAGTGCGTCTCGACTAGCGACGAAAAACTAAATAACCATATTAATGGAACCACCCCTTGTTAGAAAGCATAAATCCGTCCGACCCGAAACTCGTTTGCAAGCAGAAATGACTATCTTCTCTAAACGAAACTATTCTATCTATATAAACAATAAAATTTATATTTTTAAATATCATAACAACGCTTTAAAAAGACAGATTCCTTAACATCTTCACCACACCGCAAATTGTGTATATTATGACCCGAGTCAAATGAGTTTTACATGCCTGTAATACACATTAAACTAAACATTGTCAATAACACAGAAAACAACAGCTATCGTGACAAATATGCAGAGGTGGATTTATCAATAGACAGAGCAGGCTTTCGAATATATCATTTCACTCTGACATTTACTAGTTTATTACTATATTAACGACATGAAAATGTTTCAATGAAAAATAAAAAAATTCAAGAGGTTCAGAATTAATTGTCTAAACTCTAAAGTCTTTGTGAATGTCAGTTTGGTTAATATTCAGCGGTTACCAATACTATAAAATTGAGACGAAAATGTAGTGTTTTTTAGATATCTTTTTTTTTTGTCAGATAAAATATATTAGATATGATATAAAAACAAAAAATATAATTACGAAAGAATAAATTTCAACTTACCTAAGTACTCTCGAAGAAAATCTGATGATGTCAACCGTCTCTTAAGCTTTCTTGAGATGACCAAACTGCTGTGTCAAATATAGTCCAAAAACCTAAAATAAAATTGAAATATTAATATAATTGACAGTAACAAAACTGATTAAATGTCACCAGTTTTAATTTTATCACAAATCATGCAATTATATTTTAACTGCTTAGAATTAATAGAAAAAAATATCTAAAATTCGTAACATACATATGTCAGTGATAAAGGTTAATTAACTACTATGTTCAAGTGCAGAGTAAGGAGGCCGCGGATTTTTGAAGTTTAACTTCTTTAGCGACGTATCTGTTTGAAAAATGTAAGAAATCGAGGGGAAGTAGAATGAAACAAATTAAGGAGAAGTTAATTTGTCCCCTAAATTACATGAAACTGACAAGGACAAGTTTATAGTGTGTTGCATTTTGATTCGCAAAATAGCAAGACAAGGATGAACATATAAAGTCAGTGCTTGGGATTCTGACGTTTAAAATTACTAACAATTGACGTACAAAATAATTTCTGTAATTTGACGTACATAAAAACTACAGAAGTTAAACTTCTTATGTGAGCTTATGAAGGTGAGGCTCAATGTGTGTTTTTTTTAATTTTTTCTGCTAACGCTGAATTTTTGTTTGTTTCCCGAGAAGTAAAACTACACTAGATAAGAAAGAAAATTTTAAATTGATCCTAGGTAGAGAATGAACCAAAAAGTTTTCACAGCGCTCTATAGCATCTTAAATAAATTTAAAAAAGTAGTAGTAACAAAAAAAAAGAATTCCAATATTAAATTATCATATCTATACCAAAACATGTAAAAATGTGTATACCAATAAAAAAATTATTGGACACCTGTGTATATCAATAAAAAAATTGTTTTCCTAGAAAATATATATCATTATCTATATTATCGTGCTATCAGATCCACCTATGTATCAGGAAACTAATCAATTACATTATATGAACCTACGTCGCATTTCTTCGTATTTACTACTTTAAATAGAACTAAATATTATATAGAATGTTTAGAAACTATTGTTTTCTAAGCGTAGTAACGTCACTATATGGTTAATTAATATCAGGATTAATGAATGGAAATAATTTCATCTTTGATTAATGTCTAACATTACTGAAGATAAAATTAGCTCTCGCTTGATGTGAATTTAGTGTTGCAATTTGCTTTATTATGAAAGATTAACTGTTAAGATATGGCACAGTAGAGTAACTGATAACTCATTCCGCCGCGAAAGTGGAAAGATTAGGGTTTAAATCCCGACGGAGACAGTTGCTTATAGCGAACGATAGCATTATATGATTAATTAATATATTTATATGTTTAAGATTGAAATTTTATTTATTTATTTACCTAAGCCCCAAAATTGCGATCATAAAATAATAAAATTGTTTATAATAATTAGACTACTGAGCGCGATTTAATGAATTTCAAAAATATGGGTTTACTTTGACAGTTTCAATTACAATTTTAGACGTTATCGTGAACTCAGATCAATCTTAAAATGGTTCCACTTTATAGAACAGATTCTCCCCTTTTCAAAAAGCTACAATTTGAATCAATTTCTTACAAAATTAACTTAGATATAACTATTTTAAGTTCCACACAAATTCAGTTTTACATGTACCAAAAATATTTCTACGTACCGTAGGTAGATTGTAAGCAGAGTGTTATTTTATGTTGGGCATAAATTATTCAGTTTAAAATACACAACAAATGTAATTGCAAATATCTAATTACATTTTACACAATTTGAATTAAAACACGGTATTTATTTTGCGAATTTATTTTATTTATTTAGTAATAAATTCCATTATTGTGATCGTATTTTACAAATTGCACCAATGTTTTCATCTCACATCTCAAATTACTGACAATAAAACTGTTATAAATTTATACCATTAACTTAAAATAAATGCAGCCATTATGGCCATTACACGGTCACAGTTATCAATATAGGATTATTATATAATGCGTTCAAAATGATACAGATTCGACTTATTGAGTCGACTCATATAAATAATTAACCAGTGATATGAACCACAAGTGGATAGTGAATAGGCTTACCTCAACGTAAAAAAATAGAAGCATTTGTACCTCCACCTCTACGAGAGGAGTTTATACTTAAGGGGAGAAAAGGGGTCGGAAAATCGATTTTTTTCCTGATACTACAACATGTAAAAAATATTGTCAGAAATTTTGAAGTCATTAGGAGCAAAACTTTTCGAGTCTCCGGACGTTCGGTCTTTTCTTTCCTATTTTATTCATGTATCAAACGTCAATCGCGTTTTTCTCAAAACTATTTTTTTTAAGTCGGTAGTCAAAATTTCTCGATAACCTTTGGGCCGATTTCGTCTAAACTTTGCACATTTCTTTTACATACTAAATACTCGGTTCTGAACGAAGGATTTTCTTTTTTTCCAATTACAACTTATTTTTTTAAATAAACAATAAGAGCAATTTTTGGCAAAAATCAGAGTTTTTTTATTGCACCTTTAACAAAAATTCAAAAATAAATATTTTGTTAATTCTTTCGTTCAAATCCAAGATAAACTTATGTACCAAAGAAATCTTTTTTGTTTTTTAATTTCAAATGAAGTAATCATGAATTATCCTGACTACCGCATGGAAACTTTTTTTTGAGGTTACTCGGTTCTGACCAGTACCACTGGCTTATTTTTCAATATTTTTTGATAAAAATTTAACAGAATATTCTTAGAATGCTGCTTAATAATGTAACAAATTTTTAAAATATTAATAAATAAGGTACTCTGAAAAAAAAAACAAAAATATGCTTTTTTGTATCTGAAACGCTTTTCCCCCCTTAAGGAGTATAGAATACGTAAGACGTCAACCACGAATATCATTGATGTCGGCAAGATTACTAGAATACTAGAAGGTTGGGCGTCTGAGACTATGATTCGTTGAGTCGATTGCTTGTCACCGATGCCCATAGCTTGGTTATCAAGTATGTATCCCAACTGCTTGGAAAAAGACTCCACGCCCTTTCTTGCCTCTCGCCTGGTCACAGTTTCAACAATGCTAACGCCCAACCTTAATATCTAGTAATCTTGACCTAAAGTCACGTCAGCATAATAAGGAAATTAGCGACGCTAGTGGTAAAAAAAGAAAACACTAATATGAACGTTTGAGTAGGCAGATTTTATCAATTTTTAGCATGCTTTTATTAGCTTCACCTGTATGTTTGCAACGGAATCTTTGAACGTGAAATTCACCCACTTAAAACGTCAGATTACACTGACACTTTTCACACTTATCAAGGACCGATGACAATACAATAATACAATAAGTTTGTTCCATTATCCCGACCAAGATCATCAGGATAAAAAATTAAGACTAAAAAATAAATAATAGTTTAAAAAAACTAAAAAAAAACATTCTTTAATGGCAAACCGAACAAATCAAAAATACGTTTTTATCGTAAAAAAGCGTGGGGTGCATATTACTATTTTTTCACTAATTCTACTTTTACAAATAACTACCAATGAAATATTTATACCAGTTGATATCAAGCACCCCACACTTTTTGAAGTTTAACTTCTTTAGTGACGTAGTATATGTTTGAAAAAAGTAAGAAATCGAGGGGAAGTCGAACTGACAAATAAAGAGGAAGTTAGTTTGTCTCCTAAATTACATAAAACTGACAAGGACAGAAGCTTATAGATGTGTTGCTAAGTATGTGTAAATATTATTAATTAGTTTCACATAAAAAAAATTAAACTTGAGAATAATATTAAAAACTAAAGAAGTTAAACTTTTTATGTGAGCTTATGAGGGTGAGGCTCATTATAATTTTTTGACAATTTGTAATCCTTGTATAATATCCATGTGTTTAACCCATCAAGAAAAAAAAACGTGATCGTAGTTATTATTCAATCGTACGCCATGTCAAAGGTTAAGTGCATGTGTCCTGAGATCGATTCTTTATTGATTTTTAATTACTGACATATTTTGTTAATGCTTTGAAAATAATTCTCCGTCATTTCGTTTATATAGAGAAAAATATTCAGCTAATTTATTATTTTTTAAACGGGCGTCATTTAAAAATTAGTTTAGAGTGAAAGGTGTCATTAATTTAATCATTAATCACGTGTTTGATTTATAGTAACGTCCGCGGTTAATTATTTACCCCGATCTTAACTAAATAATTTCGTTCGTATCGATATCTGTTTTTAATGGACGCAATTACAAAAAATCAATCATAAATAACATGTTTACAAAAATCACAACCGTCATGGTCATACGAAATGTCCGAATATTAACACAATGGGTAACATAATCTAGATCTGATATAAAAACTATCGTCTGTCTCGATTGAATGGTATTATACCGTACGGTGCATAAAGTCAGTTACATTGTTAGCCAGTGGCGTAATTATACCGTTTGAGGCCCGTGGTAAATTCATCGGATGGGGCCCTCCCTCAATGTAAACAAGCTCAACCAACTTTATATCTTTTTCTTACAATGGCGTTCAAATCTTCATACATTTTTTTTTGTTTTATTTGTGTATGTACTTTACTAGGTAATTTAAATTAATTGAATACAAAACTAACAAATTTTACTAAATGTTTTAATAATAAATTCTGGGATTATCCTGTGCTCACGACCTCTTCGGTCTGTTGTTGCGTCACTGATACTAGCCTGACCCTGCGGCTTCGCTCGCTGGAACTACAGTGCGTTTCATTTCAGCAGCATGATGGTTTTACATGGTAAATGCCTTCATTTTAATTGAATTTTTGTAAACAAATGTTTAACATCTTCGAACCTAGGACCTTTCAGGTTTCTTTTGAACTTTCGGAACAGTAAAAACCTTTCGGCTTATATCGAGTCTGTACGGTGCTTGTGGCAAGGTTGCAACCCCCATCCGGACCAGGTAAGCAGTCTCAGCAAAGGCGCTGCTTCATTTTTCAGGTTTTCTGCCGTGACAAACATTTTAAAACAGTTTTTGCGCTATGCAGGGTTCTCACTGTGTCGAAATTCGAACGCCAATGCCGCCTGGTGCGTTGCTAAACTTATAACACAAGAATTGTCCTAATACTTTCATGAACTAACCCAACAGTTCCAAGAACTGTCCCAACTATTCCAAGAACTGTCCTAATAGTTTCATGAACTGTCCCAATAGTTCCAAGAATTGTCCTAATTGTTCCAAGAACTGTCCCAATAGTTCTGAGAACTGTCCCAATAGTTCCAAGAACTATCCCAAATGGAACTATTTGCAAATTAAATTTCCCGAAAACCGCGTATTTACAAATCAAATTTCTCCAATACTACGTGGGAGCGTGCTGCTGGCTACAGCAGCGTCGCGCGGAGGCAAATCTCAGTACTTTACGAACAAACCTTGGATATACAATCATTTATAACACAAAGTGTCAATCAACTGATTTCAACTGGGACACGACACAGTCCCACATCCTACCGATTCACAGGGGATATATATACGTCTACAGAGAGAACGATAGGTGAATTTCCAATGAAGCAATACGTCACAGCGTTATCGCGATCGTTGTGTGTATGTAACGTTACGTACAGAGTCATCTATTACACGAAATACAAATCACCAATACTAAATTATTCATGCGGGGGCTTAAAAAATGCCATCCATCATCGTTTGTCACGCAACTGTTGGCTGCACTGCCGTTGGCTGTATGCGGGGATTCCCAGCGCCTAAACGCACAAGGTCTCTATATGTGTGTGTGTGGTGTGTGTGTACACGTAATAGCTATACCGCTGAGAAAAAAAATATGTCAAATATATAATCGCTCAATACTCACTCTCTTTACACCAACTCACTCAAATCATAACGTCCCGGCGAGTAATGATCAAACTCTGCAAACGTAAACGTACAGCTTGTAAGGGAAAGTTGAAAAAACAATCAAACGCACAACTCAACAAAGCTCCGACTTCTTGAGATAACGGTACCGTTATATAGTGACCATTATATGACAAAAAACATGTGCATAGAAATAATTGGTTACCGCTTTTACGTTTCGTTACCGAGAAAACCACATCCATTTATTTCTATGTACACGTCTTTGTGGCGCCATTCACCGTCGTATTACGGTCGTTGTATTGCGGTAGCGCTGTTTTTTCAAACCTGAAAGAGGGAAATTTAAACATAAAACACACCGTAAATGGATATTGCAGGCTAAGGAAACTGTTTGTTCACAAGTATCGCGCAGGATGGCGTCAGTTTAGTTTCATTGTAGGAACCCCTAACGAGAGCATTATTAGAAAAAAAGCCAACTTCCGTCTCCAAAAGTAATAATAATAATGCGTTTAACGTCCGTTTGCACCATTACTATTTTCTATTTCCATTTCCCGAAATTTTCTACATTTTTTAAAACTTCAACTTATGTAATAGCAATGGGCGAATGAAAGAATTTTTGAACTAGGATCTTGATAGGTAATCGACCATGGCCTCAAATAAGGAACCATCTCGATATTTATCATGAATTAATTGAGGGAAACCATGGAAAACCTCAATCAAGATGGCCGGTAAGAAATGGCGAGAGGCAGTAAGAAAAAGTCCTAGCCACATCTGCCCCCGCCGGGATTGGAATTCGTACCTCCCGAATGCGAGTCTAGTGCTGTCACTACTCTACCCACCTCGGTTCTTCCCCGAAAGTATGTAACTTTCAATGCACATATTATAAAAATATTTTAGCTTACAGAGTAAAAGCACAAAGGTAAAACCAAGCACGGTAATAATGCGTGTGACAACGGCAGGGGTTCGGCCTGATAATTCATTAAAACCGTGATTTCTCTGATTTTTTTTTTTAATTTTCATATTATTAACCTTATACGTAAAATATTACACGTTTTTGTTTCAAGTACACCACCCAATGTGTTGACTTGAGGATTGTTAGTTCTATTTTAAATCAAAACTAATTCGATAAAAACAAAATCCCTTGTTTTCTTCTAATAATAAAAGACTAGCGGACCCGTGCGAATACTTCGCACCGTCAGTGGTCAGTTACGTAATATAATAGAGTGGAAATAAATTTTATTCTATTCTATTCAGAGATAGCAGCGCCACTACGTCACTTAAAATAAACAGATTGCCACCAGATGGCGACATTTGTTTTATTTTATTCTTTTCTATTCAGAGACCTCAGCGCCACTACACGTCATATTGCCAACAAGTGTTAAAATGAACAGACTACAACCAAATGGCGACATTTGTTTTTTCTAAATATTATTTTCTATATTAAAACTGTTAAGAATTTTTAAACTGTAATTTTTTAATGAAAACATTAATTTTAAGATATTCACTTAGTTTTCGTCATTAGATAAATAATCTCCAAAACGGCGTACCAAACATCTATTTTGATAAGGGAGATATTTCATACCGAGAAAAAAACACCTTTGAGAATAATAATACTTATATACCGACGTTAGACAATTTATTTTTTAAAGAGTTAATATTTCCGTAATTCTAAACCCATATGAATATTTAATTTCCCTCTAAGCCCAACAATAATCTTAAGCCCATAAACAAGCCATTTATGACGATATAACAGTGACCTAACTAATTTTTGTTTTTATGTGGTGGAATTACGGGTCTAAATGGTGGACGTGCAGGTATAATTATTAGGTATAACAGTAAATTACAGTTACGATAACATAAATATAACATTTTTTATGAAGATAATAAACACGATTTAAAGGCATTCTATCGATATAAAAATGGAAAACCCTGTCAGGTTGTGCGTGAGACAGAAAATTCAGAATGATATGAAATTGCGAAATTATTATAGATTACTTAATAATTTCTTTGAAACGTTACAGAAAAGTATTATCCAATATTCTATTTCATTTCCTTTAGACATGGAGCGTTGTAAATTATAATAATGATAACAAAAGAGAATTTGAAAATAATTAAAGGTTGTTTTTTATAATGTGTGTACTTATTCAAATGTATAATATACGATAGTCGACCTTTTACGTAACATCGATTTCCCACCGGATAAATAATTTAGGCGCACCATAAACGGAGCAATTTGAATATAAATATTAACTAGGAACTTTCTAAGAAACTATTTATACATATTCTCATATTGTTCTAGAGGCTGGATAAGCTCAGATATTGAGCGTCTATAATTTACAATTGCATATCCAGTAGAAATTTAAAATAGGACAACTTCTTTTTAGGAGCTTAGGGTTTAAAAACGATTTAAATTATCTGCTTTTTTATATTTTTCACAGTCACTCTTAAATTTTAAATTCACATTCATAAAATAATAAATTGAAAGTATATAATTCAAGATATTCCATGACCAATGACAACTGCTGTTCGCGATTTTCAATTTCAATTTTCGAAGTAACTATGAACTCTAATTCATCTAGAAATGATTCCGTTCTATAGAACAGAATCTCCTCTTTTCAGTAAACAACAATTTGAGTGGATTTCGTGCGAAATTAACCTAGATATTATTTCTTATATGAACGAAACTCAGCTTTGATGCTCAAAGCGATAATAGAGCACATTCGCTACTCTAGCTTACGAATGTGCAATATGAACTACTAGCCAATAAGATGCGAGTTAAATTTAATTCCCATTTTGTTGACTAGTTCGAATTTGAACGATTTCTTTGGTCAACTGTCTATTTGCAATTAGTAAGGTAAAAAAATAATTACCGGTTAATTAAGCGGTAAAACATCCGGTTAAATAACCGCAGAAATGTATTTTATATGACCACGGCTATTTGTCATTATTATGTAAGATTTTAAGTATATTTTTATTTAAATTTTAGTGTCACCTCTTGTCTTCATTAAATGTAGATTACACAGGAAAATTGAGGCATAAGATAACAATTTATTATTTGCTCTCTTTAATGATCAACGTTTCGGCACATTTTATGTGTGACGAAACCACAAAATGTGCCGAAACGTTGATCATTAAAGAGAGAAAATAATAAATAGTTATCGTATGCCTCATTTTTCCTGTGTAATCTGCATATAATTTTATTATCAATATCTACATAAATGTAAAATCATTATTATATTAATTCTTCCAATTCTACTGTTGAAAACTGCTCTGTTGATTTGTTTTTTGTTATTCTGAAAAAGAAAAACCAGAAGGCGACATTTTGTTTTATATATATATATATATATATATATATATATATATATATATATCCGGTTAATTGTTCAGTAAAAATTGTTTACATCATTAATCGGTAATTTTACATCACTATGTGGAACAGACCGTTTTGTCTAATACTCGAGAGTTCAGACAGCGTTGTGAAAATATACATTTTTGAGGTTATGTGTAACTGTCATCGTAACTGACTCACTTAACAGTACAGAAAACTCAATTTTTCTTCGAAGGGAGGAATAAGGAACGAGTGTATTATATATTCTTGATGTAACTTTTTTAAGCAGAGCTTAATGTTGTTTTTAAACTAAAGTTCAGATAGTAGGGTCATTATTATTTAAAGCTCACGAAATATTTAGATACAGAGAACGCAACATGTTTCGACCGTTCACGTAGTGACGTCACGGCGGCCATGTTTACTGCTGTAATATTTCGGGCAACGTTTATATATGTTCAGTATATACAAAGTGTAATAATTTATGTAGATGTAACAGGTGTCCCGGTCGTAAAGCAACAAATGGTGGAGAAAAGTACATACAGAGCTTGTTGCTTAACGTTGACGGTTAAAAAAAATACAGTTCGGATAGCACCTATACAATAATATCCTGTATACCAGGGGTGCTCAAACGGTCGATCGCGGAAAAGCATCTACTACCTATTGTTAGGTAGGTACGGTGAGAAGTTTTGGAAATCCATAATTAAGAGATAGTGGGAAGACCCATTCCAAAAGTAAACAAAACTTTTTAAAGGAAAAATTCCATTTTTTTAAAAAAACGCATTTAAGAAGCAGCTTCGATGATCGTTTCGAACAATAAGTTCATCCTCAGGAATATAAAACACTAGCCGCTCCCCGCGACTCCGCCCGCGATTGTAATGATACACAGCTACAACAACAGTAGTGAAATCTTCAAGACCTAACAGTTACATTTTCAGTCCATAGAAACTGTATTTTAAAAATTAGAGTGTGTTAATCATTGACACCCCTGTACTTCCCTCCTTTCCTAACCTTAGAAGACTAATTTGGTATCTCTACTAAACAAAAGAAACATGTCTGCCAAATTTCAAGTCTGGGAGTCTAATAGTTCCGGAAGGTATCGTGATGACTTGTCAGTGACATTCATTCTCTATTTCACCCCCTTTAAGTTTTTATTTAGAGACAAAAGGTAGCCTAAGTCCTTCTTTAGGATGCAGTCTATCTCCTTGTCAAATTTTATCGAAATCTGTTCAGCGGTTTAGGTGTGAAAGCGTAACAAACAAACTCACATTCGTATTTATAATATTAGTTAGGATTTATTGCGAAAAAGAAAACTGTAGCTTGACTATTTTGTAGTATTTCAGAAAAAAAAATGAGCAAATAAAAATGGATCGTGTGGGGTTAGACAACACTTCACTCAGTTTGACCATATTTGTAACCTATATCGAAAACACTATTGTATTTAAACCACTCCATCATATCACAGTGAATATGGTATTAATGAATACATTTGTATGCAAGCTTCTATCTAAATTTCATTCTGATTTGTTTAAAGATAATTTCAGGTTTGCTTCATTAAAAAAGAAACACTCTCTATACATAAACACAAATAAACGAGCCTTTTAATTATAAAAAAAACACAATAAAAAAATCGGAACGATATTAATTAAAGTATCGATTTAAAAAATACTTATCAAATATTGACAAACTTGATGAAGTGTTTCATTTTACAAGCTTTTGTTTAGTTTCACCTGTCTGTAATCAAATCTTCCAAGTTACATTTGACCTACTTCTCGGTTTTCGATTGAGCTGAAATTTTGCACACACCATTCTGAACACAATCCATTTAGTATATTGAATATTATGGTAGATACAAAATGGCGGATTCCTCTTCATTACAACCCCTTCCATATGGGTATTAAATGAAGGGGTATTACAAGTAGAATCCAATCAGCAGTGTGCCATCATTCTAAATCCCAAATGGCGACCGACACAAAATGGCGAATCATCAATTTCTTTACAAACCCCTTGATATGAGTATCAAATGAGAGGCTATGGCAAGCAGAATACACTAAACTGTGTGACGTTTTTTAAAATCCAAAATGGAGCACAGAAGGCGTTACTAAAAATTTTGAAAATAAAATATTATAGATAAAAAACTTTTATTGCAGTGTACTAAAAAGAATAAAAATAATTTTTAATATTTTCAGTTAGGTATATAAAAGCGTGGGTGTAAGCTCTATGATAGTCACGACCCCCGCTTTTATGATTCAGAACTGAAATTATAAAAAAATATTTTTATCCTTTTTAGTACACTGCAATAAAATCTTGTCTTTATAAAAGTTTTTTTATTCAATAAGTAGGTCTTCTTTAAAAATATCATAAGAAATATAATTTTATTTTTTGAATTAAAAAAGGGTACTTCCAATTTGTAGGCTTGTAAAATTTATAAAAAAAAACGAGTCTATTATTAGTAAAATATTCAAACAATAAAATGTAAAGAATTTATGTATTTTTTTCTTTAGGGAAAAACTTTATAGTTTCGAATAATAATAATAAGAAATCATTCAATCAAAAAAAGGTACGAGATAAAATGCAAATTTTTAAATATATTTCGAGTAAAAACCAGTCGAAATGACTTTCTTTATCTCAGATCTGCTATAAAATATCTGTGATAACAAAGTAATCGAAATAATACGTGACTCGAAGAATGAAACGAATGTATACAGTTCTACAGGATGTTTAACTGAATATTGACATACCCCTTTTTTTCAAGAATAAAAAAAAATCCAGTCGCACTGCCAAGCACTGCCGACAATATAGTATACAGTAAAACCCCACTTAGCGCGGGAGATACGTTTCAATAAGTTTCTGCACTATACGAAACAGCGTTAAACGAGGTCATCTTAACACGTAGGTAGATATTATAGGCTTAAGTAAAACAAAACCGAGAATAAGAAAATTTGCTGGTCGCTTGTGTCAACATAATGTTGCACCATCGAGTCGATTTCCCTCACCACAAAATCAAGGTGCCTGAAAGAAATCGACTCAATGCGTACAAAATTCTATGTCGCGCGTCCCATGATTTTTAGCGATTCGCGGTCCATGATTGCGTCTTACAAAGAATATTGCTGGTCGCTTGTGTCAACATAATGTTGCACCATCTTGTCGATTTTCCTCACCACAAAATCAAGGTGCCTGAAAGAAATCGACTCAATGCGTACAAAATTCTATGTCGCGCGTCCCATGATTTTTAGCGATTCCCGGTCCATGATTGCGTCTTACAAAGAATATTTTGGTACAAAAGCTGTTGATTTTTTGACGAGGAATCGGAACCTGCAAGTGCAAGAAAAAAATAGAGTTCCAATTTGAAAAAATAATGTTGACCTGCTTTGCCCTGCACCTGAACGCGACAGGTGAAAAAAAATACGACAAACAATTCCCCCTTCCAGAACCGAAGATCATCCAAGGGAGTAAAAATTCATAGGATGCAATTTGAAGGAATAAGAAAGATGTTCGATTTTTAAAAAGCCATTCTGTATATACCATAGACGTATAACATCATAGATCTATGACTGCTACGCACCCGGATATTTTCAAGCCTATGGTGAAGATGGCAGTTTCTATTTAACATCTACGACTTGAGTATAAGAAACTATTACAGGTGGTATATAAATTCTATAAAAGAAAAACTTATGTATTCATAAATATTTATAAGAACTTCAAAAACAGATTTCATATATATAAATATATTTTTTTTAAATATGAAACGTTTAAGAATTGTTTTTTACTACTAGATCAATGAAATCGATTAGATAAATTTGAAAATAATCTCTTTATTTTTTTTCTATAAGACTAACATTTTTAATTATAAAATTTTATATTGATGATCCACAGGTGTCAGTATAGTTACCTTTTTTTTTGAGTATTCACATGTATCACTAGTCCAAGAAAAAAGTAACGATGAGGGGTCATCCATAAATTACGTCACACTAGTGATGAGAAAAATTGGTCTTGCAAAAAAACAAGACCAAGATCAAGACTCTGTTAACACTAGCAAGAATAAGACCAAAATCAAGACTGAGTATGCAAGACCAAAACCAAATATGCAAGATTATTGTTCAATAATATAAAATTAAATTCCAAAAATTTTGCTTGTTTTATGTCTTCACACTGACTTTTGGGCGTAAATTAAATTGTATTTCGGTTAGTGTAACTGCATTTTCTTCTCTGTTTGAACAAGAAAAATTGGCAATTATTTACATCGTCCAAAAATTCTAGTCATCTAGGACGATTATAGAGTATAAAAATAGGTTATTTAAGGTGGGGGAAATGATTTTTTAGTCATATTAAAAAACGCATTTTTGAAATGAATAAAAAGTATACCAATATATATAGACAATAGATTTTTTATATTTTCGTGACTGCAATAAAATAAATTGATCTATTAGTTAATTATTAATTGTGAGTTATTTGTAATTTATACCTTTAATAGTTTTTATAATGATAGTGTTTAAAAAAATTATTAAAAAAACGTAAGTACTAGGTCAGATGAGCAAGACCAAAACTTAACACGCAAGACCAAGACCGAGATTATATAAGCAAAACCAAGATCAAGACTATATAGGCAAGAACAAGACCAAGACCGAACTATATAAACAAGACTGGGAGTATTTGAGCAAGACCAAAACCAAGACCGAATAAGCAAGAACAAGACCAAGACTGGCCCAGTCTTGATCTTGGTCTAGCTTTGCTCATCACTACGTCACACGAATATTTTTTTTTAATTTTTCGTTGACAGTTAAAGTTTTGTGTTTTGATACTTAAGATTTTGACTTGTGGCGTCACGAAGCTTATGACACCCCCGCCCCTTGTCACACAACGTGGTACGTAATTTATGGATGGCCCCTGACAGATAAATGAAAATTGAAAAATTAAGCTTAAGGCTGTCGGAACGCTCTGAATTTAAGCCAAAAATAGAGCTTCGGCTGTCAACTGATTGTAGACTTATTCGTCGACATTTTGCAAAAATTCTTTCTCTGTAAGAAAGATAAAGGACAAATCTAAGTCTCTAATGGACTACTTTTGTAATTTATGTACGATTTACTAGAAAAAAGTTGGCATCAATTGTGCCAAAAAAACGCACATTTTCAATGTCACACTACGACCTTATTCGTAGTTATTTCACAAAACTGTTCCATCACAAACCTAAAGTGACTCTTCCTTTTTCGGAAAAGTTTTTTAAATCTTCAAAATATTTCTAAAAATTAGAGTAATCAGTTGACAGCGGCACCCTTGCAATTGTATCTTTTATCCTCGTAGTTGGCACCAGCCAAAAATTGAAACGTGCGGATGATTTGAGCGAGACAGAGCTAAAGAAGGCCACACCCACAATATGTCTTTTGCCTACCTCGCCCCTTACCGCTGGGTCTCAGCACAAACGAAATTCAGAGCGTTCCGACAGCCTTAAAAACCGCATAATAATGTTAGACAAGCTGTATATGCAACAACAAAAAAGGACGGAAACATTATGAAATAATTTTCATTAAAACATAAAAATAAACATACACGCACAACCAACTTTCTAACATTATTAACATATTATTATATTTATCATAAATAAAGGTGAACACGTAACCAACTTGGCGTTTCAAGTATTCCTGATTTTGGACTAACGACGAACCTATACCGCAGTGGTTCCCAACCTATAGAAGTTTGCGGACCAGTCAGCCTGAAATTAAATAAGTACGGACCCCCCAAGCTATATTCCTTACCAGTCGTAATCAAACTCAAAGCTATTTAAGTCGTAACACAGTTTTTTAAAACACATTTTTTATTATGATGGTCATCAACACGGATATATTCTCTCCATCTCGTTCAACGCATATCGCTTTTCAAATTCCCATTTAATGGGAACTTTTTTATATGTGTTGCCGGGCCCTTCGAAACTCACATGGACCACCTGTGGTCCGCGGACCACAGATTAGGAACGACTGGAAAACGTCTTACATACACTCGCGCACGAACTTTCAGCTGCTAGTTTCTTAGCTGCACAATTTTCACACGGCTTCATTCTACCTAGGAAATACGTCAGCTGATTTTCAAAGTCATTCTATAAAAAATGCGGACGCTTGATCATTCTCATTGTTATTAGATACAGAGGTAACCTCGTTCCGTTGGATAGTAGTGAACTGTCAAATGCGTGGTTGATAAAAATATGAACGGTCTTCTAGCTGACGTAAGTCATTATCGAAGTGACCTGGTTAAATCTGAACTGTCGATATATAATTATTTATCAAATGTGTTTTTTGTCGGTATGAAATATCTCCCTTAATACAGTATCAGAATTAATGTTTCATACGCCATTTTGGAGATTATTTTTCTCTCTAATGACGAAAAATAAGTTAATATCTTAAAATTAATGTTTTCATTAACATAACATCAGAAAAAATAAATATCACCATCCGGTGGCAATCTGTGTATTTTAACAACTGTCGGTTATATGACGTGTAGTGGCTCTGAAGTCTCTGAATAGAATAGAATAAAACCAATGTCTCCATCTAGTGGCAATCTGTTTATTTTAACTGTTGTCGGTAATATTAAGTGACGTAGTAGCGCTGAACTCTCTGAATAGAATAGAGCCCTATTATATTACGTAACTGATCGCTAACGGTGCGAAGTATTCACACGGGCCTGCTAGTAATACAAACATTGAATTTTTTGATAATTATTGTGCATTTATCATTCGAAATATGACCTTGTAACGTTTGTTCGTTCCTTACGCCGTACCCATGAGAAACCAAATGCACACCTTTCTAAATGATAACTATTCTTTATGTAGCATATATCTGTTATATTCTTTTTTCTGTGACACTATTATACGGACTTGTCTGTTGCAATACAGTTTTCTCTCAAAATGATTTTTCGGGAAAAAGGACTTTTTTTTAAGTAAACACTTAATTTCTTATTTACAGCGACGTTTCATTCCTTGTTTGGAACTTTATCAAGCTTTAATAACTATTAAATGTTTTGATTAAGTAGATATTATTTCTTTTAAATAATATATAAAGTCAAAGTTTTCTATCTATCTATCGATTAATTCTTTTTCTGGGTGTCGAGTAAAACCAACTTCAGGATTTTGATTGACGTGAAAATAGTCTATTATTAACGTAACCCATTTGAAAATCACATTAGATTTGTGCAAACGTTTGAACTGGTTAGTAGATCATTTCCGAATAGGTATTAAAAGCGAACACAAAAGCCTAAATACAAAACAATACAATAACAATATAAGCAAGATAAACTTATCTCCTGTGTGTGGAAAACACAAGGAGGAGTAAAGAGGAGATGGAGGGAGTGAAAGGAAGCAACAATGCGGTAGGAGGTAGAAAGCAACCAACAATGTGTAAACTGGGGGATTAAAGTGAACCAAAGATTAAAGGTACGCCACCACCGCGCTCCAAGCACAGCCGGGATTATGCAATAATACTGGATATATATTATCACATAAATTAATAACAAAACACTGGGAATTATACACGGCAGTGTGACGCAATAAAAAGGATTTGCCAACCTAAAAGCTGCAATGCACCCACGACGAAAAGTAAACTAAGTTTTGAAATATTATGTAACTAGTAGAAAGCTCATTACGTTCTATTATATAATATTTTTAGTGTATTTGCCATATGGCAACATACACTATTGGCGTCGGTCGGATGGCGGGACCTAGGGGTCGGACCAAAATTTCTCGACGTTTCATAACCTTCTAAACACTTTGGCACCATTTTTAAAAATGTTTATATATATATGTATATATATATATATATATATTTATATATATATATAGGTATATATATATGTGTGCGGGCTATAACTTTCGAAGGAGTTAATTAATTTTAACGAAATTTGGCACACACGTTGAAATCCATCACCGCACGAAGCCTATTTAAAATGGACCCAATCGGATAATTTTAAGGGTGGCTTTTAGGGGTTGAAAAAAGTTTTTGGGCCCCAAAATACCGAAAAACATCTCGGAATCGTTTCAAAATTGAAACTTAACCTTTTAGTAGCAATTGAAAAGTGCCCCCAAAATTTTAAAAAATCGGCCCAACAGGACCGGACTTACAATTTTTTTTGAAAACACTAATTTGCGGATAATGATTTATTTACTGAAGGGTGTTTTTAATACAGTGTTGACTTTAGATTGATAATAATATTGCAATTAAGAAAAAAAACAATATTTTATGAAGTGTATTAAGGGGTTATATTTTTTATTTTGCTCAAAACCACATTTAAGTTCACATAATAACACCACACTGCCTGTATTAGCAAATACACTATATTGTCGGCAGGGTTTGGGCACTGCGACCCGGGTTTTTTAACGGTGCTGACGGTTTGACCATTATAGTAAAGTGTGGCGTAGACACGCGCATAGATATCAGATCTGTTAATAACTAAAACAACGCGCTTTTATGAATTAAAAAATGCAAAATAATTCGACAACAAAATTAGTCTTACTGTAAAAAGCGTGGAGTGCTTAATACCGCGGGTAATAAAATTTTCATTTACTAGCTAATTGTAAACGTTATTTTGAAAATTTAAGTAGCACCCCACGCTTTTTACAGTAAAGCTAATTTTGTTGTCAAATTATTTGCCATTTTTAGTTCATAAAAGGGTGTTGTTTTAGTTTTTTTAAACTATAATTTTAATTATAACACTAAAAAACAAGTTTGTATTTGACAACGGGGTAGGCAACGCAACGTACGTACGTCACTGTACAACGTGTTAGCTTGTTTGATGTAATTTTCCAAGTTTTTTTATCCTGAAGGTCCTTGTCATGATAATGGGACAAACTTACTAAATTATTGTATTGTCATCGGTCCTTGATAAGTGTGCAGTTTCCGTTTAATCTGGCATTTTGAAGTGAGTAAATTTCACGTTCAAAGATTTCATCACAAACAAACACACAGGTGAAGCTAATAAAAGCGTGTTAAAAAGGGCAGAATTTACAGTTTCAAAAATTTTTTAAGGTAATTGATTCTTCAGATTGTAAAATATGCTCTCAATAAATTTCGAACTGCGGTTGCAAAATTCATTTTATTACGGTTTTTATGAGATGTGAATAAGCATTAAGCTTCACAAAATTTGGTTTGCTGCTTAAAATTTCAAAAAACTGTATTTTGTTCTAAAAATTGAATAAAAAAAGTGATATTCGTCAATCTTTCTATACAGAATGCCACAAGAATTCAAATTACGGGAAGACAAATGTTTTGAAGTTTTTTCTTTACAAGCTTGTGTTAAAATTACTAACCAATTTGGCTTGCTCAATAATTTTTTTCAAATTTAATTTTTTCTGTACAAAAATTTAAGTAAAACTTATCTTTCTCGTTTTTATCTGATTTGAAATCGTTTATTTACAATAAATAAACTGTAAAAGCTTTGCTAAAAGTCATATGGGAAGAATAGTACATATTTCGACTTTATTTTGAAGCATTGATATCACAGATTGAGTAAAACTTTTCATAGAAATTATTCCGGAACATGAGTGAATTTTACATGTACCCAATTCAGTTGCTGGTAACATAAAGCTATGAGGGTGAAAAAGACAGAATATTGAACAGATGGTACTCAGTAACCTTAATGTCTAATTCTAGGTACTTATGAGACTAATAATGCAGCTGCCCAACATGTTTTCAAAAATGTAGAGATTCGTGTATTTTAACTAAGTTAAAAAATATATCATTTCGTCATGTATTTTTGTATGTAGGCATGAAATAATTTTTGAAGTTATACTTTTTTATACATTTAGATGTTTTCTCGTTGAACTAAGTACATCAGTGCTAAAATAGTAATAATTCTTTAAGATTGGATGCGTTAAAAATACAAACTACTTTAAAAATATAATGGACAATAAACAGATAACCCCTCTATGCCAGGGCGTAAAGTATAAAATTTAAGAGATTAAGAGTAAAATATCAGTGCTTCTACACAAGTGGCCCATTACTTTGGGCAATATATCTTTATGACCCCCCTTCATTAAAGGAAAGTGCCAAGCTATTACTGTATTATACCCGCTTTGTGGCTAACGCATAAAACAAACGAACTGCATTATAACTTCCATAATATATCTATGGTGAAAAACAAAACTTGCTTATGTAGAATTTTTTGTATTTATAGTTCAGATCGATTTTTTGATCAAATTTATTTATTAGTGTATTTGCCATATGGCAACATACACTATTGGCGTCGGTCGGATGGCGGGACCTAGGGGTCGGACCAAAATTTCTCGACGTTTCATAACCTCCTAAACACTTTGGCACCATTTTTAAAAATGTTTATATATATATGTATATATATATATATATATTTATATACGTATATATATATATATATATATATATATTTATATACGTATATATATATATATATATATATATATATATTGTGACATGTTGAATATCTCACGATCCAATGACCCTAGGGACTTGACAGACTCATTACTGGATACCCCTTGACGTCCTGAATCCGTAGAGCCCACGATTATGACTCTAGCATTTCTGGAAGCCAAAATATTGCAAAAAGAATCAAAAAGAAAAAATGATCGTGTGTATGCGTTTTAGACCGCACCTTTGAATGTAGACGGCGTGCTTTACTGGTTCATAAACATGACTCGCGGCCGACGTCAAATGTGCGCGACTTTTTGCGAGAGAGATAAGGTCATGCATTGTGTGCGTTAGAGAGAATTCGATGCGTTGTGTGAGAAATTATAGAGCTGGACGGTACGAGTCGGGGACTTGCGTCTAAACTGGCGAGATATGCACAGCTATTGAAGGCCGATGTGTGTTTTTAACTTATAATAGAGATATTTTTATACATGGAATTTTAATATTTGAAAGGAAGCATATTTTTTTGTGGCGAATAGGGACTGTTGTTATGGATTCTGGATTATCGTTGTAGTGTATTTCTGGCGCTATCTCGTTTCCGTATTTCGTTGTCGTTCTTGTCGAATTTTTTCCTGGTTCGAGAGTCCCGTATTTCCCTGGAAATCCTGTCGTTTGTATTTTTTGATTGTTGCGTAGGATTTAGCTTCCCGTGAATAATAAAAGTGTATGTCTGGATTAGGTCTGATCTGTCGTTAGGGAGTGATACCGTGAAATCATTGCCCCATACCCCTTTTAGTAGTTGTCGTTTTCTTGGATTTGTATTTCTGGAAGTTAGGGATAAGACGCTTAGGTTTTCCTGGAGTTAATTGTTTGAAGTTTGTGATATCGTCCATTATACCTGTGTGGCGCTCTTAATGAATATGATATCAGCTTATGTTGGATTTGTTTCATGTTCAGGATAGTGTTCCTACAGGTTCCGGGAATAAAGTTCCAGACTTCCCGAATAATCAAATTTTCATTTTGAACTAAACATTTTACTTTATCTGAACGGCAATTCTATGTGCATGCCCAGTAATCAAAATTTGTATTCGTTGGGCATTGATTGTAAATGCTAGGGTGTTCCCGAGGGATAACAGGAACACAAATTTGGTCTCGTTTTCGTGTTGTTACGACTTGTTTCGGTGTTCATACTGTTTGGTTTGATTGCACAGACGCTTATGTCCCGTTTGAAATTTTAATTTTATTTTTTCGGTATTTCAATACATTTTGAGTATTTTCCGAGACGAAAATTTCATTGAGATACCGGGTGTCCTGTTTAAGATAAAATTCTGTTGAAACTGAACCGTCATTTTATAGTGAGTTTATTGTCATTGCATCTTCCGGGACAGGTCCCGTTGGTGTCTTCAGACCCATCTACAGGGTGTCCTTGTCAAGTCGGTCAATTATATGAAGTGACTACTAGCTGATTATTCAAGATTTTATCATCACTTTTGTTAGTAATCAGGATATCCAAAGACACATATACCGGGTGTCTTATTTAAGTCTGACAATTGCTGTGAATTGACCCGCTATTGTAAACCCTCAATATTTTAGCACACCTGTCAGCATATAGTGGCGTCACTACCGACATATACCGGGCGTCCTATTTAAGGAAGATTATTAATTCCCGTGGATCAGCTGTGTATTGTTTTATATTAGTTACTACGGATAATAACTGTGGTGTACCTGACCTTTATACCGGGTGTTCGATAAAACTGAGTGTATGCACCCTCGTTTCGCTGGTTCTTTCTCAAGTCCAAATTTCTTTTAACGTGTTTCTCGAATGTTTTGTAAATGGTGTTGTGAATTTTAAACTAGTAAAGATCATCATTGACCTGCCCCGTTCTAAGCCTCCTAGTCTGGACCATCTAGGTGTGGCAGCTAACGATCTGAGTCTTGGCGCCCTGTTACCTCCTGTCGGTGGATACGTTAGCCCAATTACTATCATGGACGTGTTGGTCAACTGGTTGGTCAAGTATCGTGTGTCGTCTGTACTGTGTTGTCTATTTGTCGAGTGGTAGGTGGTAGGATTTTTTAAGCCTTCATTAGGCTATTCCGTTTGGAATTATTTTCGAGAACTCTACTATTGTGTTATTCTTCTGTGTTGTGTTGTTTACTTGTCGAGTGGTAGGTGGTAGGATTTTTTAGCAGCCATAGTAGGCTGTTCCCCAAGTCATTGGTTGTTTGTCTAAAGTGTTCAGTTGGTTTGAATGTTCCCCATCAATGTTTTGTTCGTACCACGACCCAGCATCCGCTGATCGCTAGCCGCGCATCTGATTAAATTCAGAAGTGAACTTCTTTCACTTGCTGTGGTACAAGGGTGATCTCTAGGCCCTGTGGCACTTCTCCAATCCCTTCTAATACCTCAGAACAGCTTGAGAAGGTTAAGGTCACAATATATATATATATATATATATATATATGTGTACGCGCGATAACTTTCGAAAGAGTTAATTGATTTCAACGAAATTTGGGCCACGTGTTGAAATCCATCACCGCAAGAAGCCTATTTAAAATGGGCCTAATCGGTTATTTTAAGGGTAGTTTTTAGGGGTTGAAAAATGTTTTTGGGCCCCAAAATACCGAAAAAATTCTCCGAATCGTTTCAAAATTGAAATTTAACCCTTTGGTAGTGATTAAAAAGTGTCCCCACAATTTTAATAAAATCGGCCCGACAGGACCGGATTTACAAATTTTATGAAAACACTAGTTTGCAGATAGTGACTTATTTATTGAAGGGTGTATTTAATTCGGTGTAGACGTTAGATTGATAATAATATTACAATTAAGAAAAAAATGTTATTTTAAGGGGTGTATTAAGGGGTTAAATTTTTTATTTTGCCCAAAAACAAACTTAATTTCACATAATAAAAGTATAAAACCACACGGCCCTACACAAGCAAATACACTATATTGTCGGCAGGGTTTTGGCACTGCGACCCGGGTTTTTTTTGCATTGTTTTCTTATTCTTTAAACTGTCAGGTAAAATTTTAAGAAAAATTGAAATCACTCTGAAAAATGTGAATTGAAAGTAATTTCAAAAAAGGAATCAAAAGGTTTCTAAAAACGTTAAAATTATTAAGTTTAAAAATATCAGGAAATTGAACTTAAAAATTATGGATGATAACATTAATGTTAAAATTATTTTTTTCTTTCTTTTAGGATAAGTTCCTTCTATTTTATTCTTCTCTTGAAACTTTATATCAGTTATTTTTGTTGCATTCGCGAACTTCGAATTTATTTTGTAAATGTTTTTTTGAGGATATCACTCATTAGTGTATTTGCCATATGGCAACATACACTATTGGCGTCGGTCGGATGGCGGGACCTAGGGGTCGGACCAAAATTTCTCGACGTTTCATATCCTCCTAAACACTTTGGCACCATTTTTAAAAATGTTTATATATATATATATATATATATATATATATATATATATATATATATATATATAGGTATATACCTATGTGTACGGGCAATAACTTTATATATATATATATATATATATATATATATATATTTATATACGTATATATATATATATATATTTATATGTGCGGGCAATAACTTTCGAAGGAGTTAATTCATTTTAACGAAATTTGGCACACATGTTGGAATCCATCACCGCACGAAGCCTATTTAAAATGGGCCCAATAGGGTCATTTTAAGGGTGGTTTTTAGGGGATGAAAAAAGTTTTTGGGCCCAAAAATACCTAAAAAATACTCAGAATCGTTTCAAAATTGAAATTTAACCCTTTAATAGCAATTAAAAAGTGTTCCCAAAATTTCAATAAAATCGGCCCGACAGGACCGGATTTAAAAATTTTCTGAAAACACTAGTTTTTCAGATAGTGAGTTATTTCCTGAAAGTTGTTTTTAATTTTGGTGTAGACGTTCGATCGACAATGATGATGTAGTTAAAAAAAATGTAATTTAAAGGGGTGTATTAAGGAGTTATTTTTTTTATTTTGCCCTTAAGTTCACATAATAAAGCCACTAGGCCTGTATTAGCAAATACACTATATTGTCGGCAGGGTTTTGGCACTGCGACCCGGGTTTTTTTTTATTTTTTGGTAGGTATAATACATATATTGTATTTTTTTTTTTGAACATAAATGGCCAGTTTTTGTCAATTACAAAAAAAAAACTATTCACTTATTTAGTTTATACCATGATGGTAACTATTAGTGATATGAACCGGTTTTAGAAAAACAAAAAAAAAACTGTTTTTATAAAAACCGATTACTTTTGAACTCACTTGTGTTTCATTATTCGTGTATATGAACAACAAAATCAGACCAATATGTGCCGTCACCCCGAAGAACAGGCTGCAAGCGGACGCTGTCGATCACAACTGTTTTCTTAATCAAAATTACGACTTATGCGGCTAGTTATTTTTAGGTAGAAATTGTTTTGATTTTAAAAAAGTAAATTTAAGAATGTTCACTGTTTTGCTCTTTCTTTTAAAGGTAACATAAAAATACCTAGAAATACCGGTTTTTTCCTCAAAGTCATCGGTAGAAACCGGTTCTCAAATTTGTATTCGGTTCACATCACTAGTAAAGATAGTAATATACAGTGTGTCTCAACCGACGTTGGCTAACATGGGGAACTTTGTTATTAGTGGAGATCGGTATGGATAACGTCAAAAAGCTATTTTGGTCAGTTTTGTAGCCTCTGATTGGTTTAGATATAGAATATGCTACGTCAAATTATTCAGAAAAATAAGCAGAATTTGAATATCTGAAAATCAAAAATGCCGTCCATAAGAAAAACCAAAGTTCATGTCAATATCTCATTATGTGGTGGAAATAAAAAAATTAAACCTACACCACTGAAAAGACCTTAAAAAGTTATCAAAGAATGGTTAATGAAATGTTTAAATATCTTCATAAATAAAAAAGTTATGGCCAGTTTTCATAAATGGCAATTTTCACTATTTTCTGAATAAATTCATAGGGTGTCAAAATTCAATCGTTTTTTCGACGGGGCGTTAATGAGCCCAATTTTCTGCACTACTTTGTCCATTTAACCGACTTTCTATCTCCACTAATAACGAAGTTACCCATGTTAGCCAACGTCGGTTGAGACACCCTATATACTGTAACAATGACTACAGTAACACCATCCTCTCCGTGGAAAAATAAAAAGCAAAAATTTCCATTTGTGTAAATAAGGTTTAGTACCATGATGATAATATATAAAAAATAAACACAGTAACGCCGTCTTTCGATATAAAAATGAAAAGCCAAAATTAATTTATATTCCTGTAAATAAAGCTTTTTGTAAGTCGCCTGTCTCCTAAACTCGGCCAACAAACCGATCGTCTCGATGGAGTAATTTCCTCGACTATTCTAGTTAAAATTAAAACAAAAGAACAGTCTACTAACAACGATTAAACAACAATAGTTATATATGTCTAACAAATAAAACAGCATAAAACATGGAAACGTCGAACGACAGAGTTGAATAAACAAAACACAATATACATCCGCATTTCCGGTCGTTACGTCATATCCGCGAAATGTGGTGCAGTACGTTATGTAATGTTGTACAATAAGATGACATGTAGTGTCAGCGCCAAACATTTAACCCTCAACTCACCGCGTGCATTGCAATTGTCATAATTTAGTTCTTTCAAATATTGTCTTATTTTTGGGAACTCTTTATACAAGCTATCCTCGTTTTTTTTACATCGATAAGTGTTATAATATGGACTTTGA
This sequence comes from Venustoraphidia nigricollis, assembly GCA_034508555.1. NCBI lineage: Eukaryota > Metazoa > Arthropoda > Insecta > Raphidioptera > Raphidiidae > Venustoraphidia > Venustoraphidia nigricollis. The sequence continues at coordinate 3,266,563 of JAVRKA010000030.1, forward strand.
CTACTTAAAAAAAATTATTAGGCATTGTTTATAGGGTTTCGTAGTAACTTCAAGCGCTTAGAAATTCGTTATGTCCGTCCGTCCGTCAGTGAAACTTCTAAATCGCATTAATTTCGTAAGCACACACACACGCACATACAGTTTTTTTTGTCATCTTTACGAATGAAAGTTTGCAGATTAAACATATTCTTATGCGTTTTGTTAACCCAGACAGACGTGAATAACAAGCACAATGAAGGAATGACAATAATTTTTTTTAATACATAGGTAAATAAATATAGAAGTAAATATAAATATTAAGAGCACTGTGGTTGGAATAATAAAAATAAAAGAATTGTAACTTCTTACCACAACAGATTTATTCAGTTTAGTGTTTTTCTGAAGATGGGAGCTTAGCTCTCGAAATGTACAACCACTGAATAAATCTGTTTTGATAAGAAGTTACTATTCTCTTATTTTTATAGAAGTAAATATCAAATGAAATAATATGGAATGGATGTAAAAAAAAATGTCGGGGCTGGGATCAAACCCGGGATCTTGACCACACTAAGCATACGCCTTAGCGATTACTCCACAGTCAACTGCAACGAGCTGGCAACTTTCAAAGTATACCTATTAGCTGTTTTATTCTACCTATATACTGTACAATAACGTACTATAGCAAAAGTGTCGGTCGGACACTTTTTTCCGTATAACTCCCATTCGCCAAACGCGGGATAAGAAACATAGTTACAAAAAATCGATATAAACACTTTTGACCGAAATAGCATTTCCTATCTAAAAAAAATGTAACAAACAATAAGAACTGAACTTGAATTTAGAAAAAAATAATACAAATTAATATATTTTTCCGTCGCAGATAAAACTAGGCGAGAGGGTGAGCCGCGCGCTCATTGGCGGGTTAAAAAATAAAACAACAGGAGATAGTATGAGCCGCTATACATCGTTGTATTATACTATACTACACAGTTAGTACCTGTGTCAACCAATTATGACATTGTTAGTATGTGAAATCACGCTTTAGTTTTAATAATCATAAAAGTTTTATGACAAATTTCACAAAACTATATTGTGCAGAGACCCGGTTGTAAATGTACACTATTGTTAAAATTGTCAGTTCCACCAATCAGTACAAATAAATAAAATCGTTGGGTTTTGAGAACCAGCCTCGGACCTACGATTGTCAAAACAAGCAAAAATTTGATAGTGGCGCCCCCTCTCACCAGAGTTTGAGATAAATAGTTTAAAAAAACTCAAAAATAAATAATGGTTGGCATTTTTTATGACTGGGAGGGTAAAATAAGAATTCTTTAATATTTTTTTTAATAATTTGTTATCAATTTTTAGACATACAATTTTATGATTTTGGCGTCCCTTGAAACTGCCGCCCAGGGGAGGTGCCCCGATTTGCCTCTCCTTAAGTCCGGGGCTGTTGAGAACACGACTTCTCTAGTAAAAACCCAGATTCCAACCCTAGAAATCAGTAAGGATAATAAAAGAGTTTAGTGACGTAAAAGGTTACCCGGTCATATTCGGTTAAATAACTGCGGTAATTTATTTCAAACAATAATTGATTTTTGGAGTAGATAAACTTTCATTCTAATGGAGACGGGAACTGCCAAACTTTACCGCTAGGAGCGCCAGCTATATAAGAACCGCAATCTGTGAATAGTTCATAGCACAGTGTGCTAAAGAATTTTATTTCAAATAATAAATCATTAACAATGCTATATTTACCAATGTTCAAATTATAGAAGTTTTGTATTTACATAGAACCCGAAACTGAAAAATAAGTAGTGGCAAGCTATCAGAAGGGAATAAACTTTTACTGTAAATGCTGTGACAATAGTTTGTGAAGCCCGCTTTACTAAAAAAGAAATTACATATATAGAAAAAATAATTAATAAATAGTAATAATAATAATTATGATAATAATAATAATAATAATAATGAGTTTAACGTCCGCTTGTCAACTTTTATGTCATAATAAACGCCATTCGCACCATTACTCTTTCCTTTTTACCACTTCCCGTTATTTTCTACATTTCTAAAGGTGCCTTTACACATGCAATTTTTTGAGCAATAATTGCCCGGCAACACAATGGAGCAATTAATGGATCAATCTGGAGCAATTTCAATAAAATTGCGGCAATAGTTTCGGCAATATTGCTTCTAATTGCTCCATATATTCCTATTGCCCAAAGTGGTCGACATGAATTGCCGAATATCAACACGGTTTGGAAATTTTAGTCAATTTTCCGTGGTTTCCACGGTTTCACTTTCGTGTGGTGGCAGGGATGAGATGCACCGCTGTCATTTCATTTTCTTTGCTTCTATTGTACAGTGCAGTACAGCTATGCGTAGATTAATAAAAATGGCGTGGAATAATGAAAAAATAATAAAGTTTTTGAATAAATAATTGTTCATATCATCATACAATAAAGATGGATTTCGTCTTGCTAGATAAGTTCGCACCCAAATCTGTCTATTCCTTTTCTTTTTTTTTCGTTTTAAACTTATTATAATAAAAGCACTACACGCCGCTGCCAGTAAAACCTCGTCCATAGCCAGTGACAGTTCAACTGAATTGCTATAGTGTATGAATGATTGCCTTGTATTGCCTAGTTGCTCAAAGTTGCTCCATATTGCGTGATATGGTGTGGCGGTATCTTTGGCTCCATGTTGCCATTGCCGTGAATTGCTGATGTACATAGTTGGTCAATTTTGCCCGGAATTGAGCAATTTTAGTTGCCCGTGTAAGCGCACCTTAAAACTTCAACTTAACTAATAGCAATGGGCGAATGAAGGAATTATAAGAAATTAGGATAGGATAGGTAATTTTTGAACTGGGAGTTTGATAGACAATCGGCCATGGGCTTAAATAAGGAACCATCTCGATATTTATCTAGAATTAATTGAGGGAAACCATGAAAAGCCTCAATTAAGATGACCGGTACAGGAATTACCGTTTCTCGGCGAGAGGCATTAGGAAAAAGTTCTAGCCACATCTGCCCCCGCCGGGAATAGAACCCGTACCTCCCGAATGCAAGTCTAGTGCTATCATCACTACTCTACCCAGCTCGGTTAGAAAAACTAATTATATCTATTTAGATAATTGCTATGATATTAAAACAATTCAAATTATTCAAATTACTCAACTTAGAAAGAAACATGTAGATTTGGTTTTCCACCAATCATAACTTAGGTCGTTATGCATCTGCTGCTATCTATGTTCTATCATGCGCGGGATGCAAGTTCACTGTGCTGAATATTTACATCAGATTGGATTCTTTTGAGCGGTAGTGTACTTATATTTATTGTTGCGCGCTACCTACTGGTTTTATATAATTTACAAAGTTTATCTTGTTTATATTCCTCTGTATGTATTTATGTCAGTTTCACAGGGTAATAATTATTATACAACAGACCTTTATGTGTATTTCAAATCGCATTTTACCCCAAATTGAACTTGGGACAAGTTGGATTCACATGAATAGCATGTTAAACGTTTGTTTCACGCCTGATTTTGAGATGACTGATCCCTCAGATTGTAAAATATGCTTCCGGGAAATGTCGAACTGTGGCCGCAAAATTCATTTTATTACTGTTTTTATTAGCTGAGATTAAAGCACTAAGCTTCACAATATGTGGCTTGATGCTTAAAAATTTCAAAAAACATATATTTTTGCCCTAAAAGTTGAAACAAAATACGTGATATTCGTGAAAATTTCTTTACAGTACCTATGTCACGAGATTTCAAATTACGGTAAGGCAAATTACCATTTTGAAGTTTTTTCTTTACAAACTTTAAAATACTAACAAATTTGGTTTGCTCAATATATTTTTTTTCAAATTTATTTTTTTCTGTAAAAAAATTTGTCTAAGATGTATGCTAATTAGCACGTTTTTATGTGACATGAAATCGTTTACTTAGATTAATTAATAAACTGTAAAAACTTGGTTAGTCACACGAGAAGAATGGTACAGATTTCTAGATTATTTTGAAGCATTAAGATCAAAGATTGAATACATTTTTTCATAAGAATTAGAGATTTCCGAAACGTGAGTAAGTGTATTTTACATGCACACACACATCCAATTGCTCATAAAAAAAACTAGGCAGGTGAAAAAGGGGACACATTGTCACTTGAATTAAACCTCAATAAATAATAGTTTAAAAAAACTAAAAAATCACGCTTTAATAGCAAACCGAACTAAAAAGTAAAAAAATATTTTTTATTTAAAAAAGCGTGGGGTGTTTATCAACTGGTATAAATATTTCATTGGCATAAGTATTTGTAAAAGTAAAGTTAGTATAAAAATAGAAATTATTACGATGAAAACTAATTTTTTACTTTTTACTTCGATTTGCTATTATTTATTTGTTTATCCTGATGATCCTGGCCACAATAATGGGACAAACTTATTAAATTATTGTATTGTCATCGGTCCTTGATAAGTGTGCAAAGTTCCAGTTTAAACTGACGTTTTGAAGTGGGTGATTTTCACGTTCAAAGATTCCGTCACATACATTCAAAGATCTTATTTTTTTAATCTGATGATCCTGGTTAGGATAATGGGACAAACTTATTAAATTATTGCATTATCATCGGTCTTTGACAAGAGTGCAAAATTTCAGTTTAAACTGACGTTTTGAAGTGGGTGAATTTCACGTTCAAAGATTCCACCACAAACAAACATACAGGTAAAGCTAATAAAAGCGTGTTAAAAAAACCTGTGTGAGCCTAATGACCGATATAAGATACGTTGACAGCTTGCTGTTGACTGTAGTACTTGTTGAGCGAGATAAAACATTGCATATCGTATTTCAGACGACAGTTCATTACTTCATCAGTCAGAGGACGACACAGCAGCGGCACAATGTCCTGAGCGTCGTAAAGACGCGATAATTGAGTTTATGTCCACAGCCGTGTCTCGCCATATCTCCCAGTAAACTGTGATTACGGGCTTGTTTGACGCTAGTTTTATACGGTAGTCATTTGTTATTACTGCGGTATTCATTTTTATAGAAAAAGAAATTAACTTCTCTAACGATCTAAGACGCCTCATAAACAATGTTATTGACACGGAAGAATGATAATGAAAAATGGCCTATAAATTTACTACAATAATATTAAAAAAAAAAAAAAACTGGACAAGTGAGAGTCAGACTTGCACACAAAGGGTTCCGTGCCACCGTACAATATTTATTAACTTTATTTTATTTTTCTTGTGATGTAACTACAAATTTACGGTTTTCGTTTTTTTTTTTTACTTGTGCTATAAGACATTGCTTCTTGCCAAATTTCATAATTCTAGGTCAACGGGAAGTACCTTATAGGTTTAGATTTCCTCGCGCGAAATGAGTCATTTTACTATCGCACGAAAAGCAACTAGTTTATAGGGAGTAATACACAAAAAAAATTAAGAAAGCATTTTTTTTTGTTGGAATTATAATATTTTGACTAAACAATGTTTTTCTTTTCAGGTTATGTTCAAGAATACCACATAGCTCAAATTCCAGTGAGCAGGAGTAAAGCAGCGTCACCGGTGCCATGCAAAACCGAGAGCACGACTGTGGCGACGCTACAACCCGCTACGGAAGGCAGCGAACGAATCATGACTCGAACACGCACAATAGAAGAGACGGAAGCCGCTCACGATTTGCTATCCTTATCACAGTCGTTGCCGCCTTTACCGGCACCTGGCGTTGTAATAATCCAACACATACCGGTCACGTGTTGTCCGACTGTGATAAGATCAAACTCGCCGATAATGCAAGAAATGACACCAACCTATACGTATCAATATCAACCGCAAAGTCCCGAACAACGACCGATAACGCCCGAATTCAGTTACCGAACAACGTCGCCATTACCCGTAACAATACCGTGTTACCAAACGCAACAACAAACAACAACACCGTCGTATATTGTTTCACAACCGTTAGTGTCATTAACTCCGCCTACTTCCGAATATTCGTCGGACGCCGAAAACAACAACCCGAATCCGCAACAACCGACAGACAACAGCGAAATTATCGAAACTGTGATACAACAAACAACATCGTCGAACAACAAAGTCGTCTACACTTACGACGCACTTCTTGTTACCGACGGAAGGTCGAAAAACAAAAAAGAGAAAAAACAAACACAGCCTATTCAGTCTGAAGACTCGATTGAAGTAGTCTCCGATTCGGCCCAATCTAACGAAACGACGAATACGAAATCAACTCGATACGTCTGCACCGAGTGCGGCAAAAAATACGCCACGTCGTCGAACTTATCGAGACACAAACAAACGCATCGCAGTCTCGATTCGCAGTCGGCGAAAAAGTGTATGACTTGCGGCAAAGCTTACGTAAGCATGCCGGCATTGGCCATGCACGTGCTGACGCATAAATTGTCGCACAGCTGCGGCGTGTGCGGCAAACTGTTTTCAAGGCCGTGGCTGTTGCAAGGTCATCTGCGCAGTCATACGGGCGAGAAACCGTACGGCTGTGCGCATTGCGGCAAAGCGTTCGCCGATCGGTCGAATTTGCGCGCGCACATGCAAACGCATTCGGCCGATAAAAATTACGAGTGCGCCCGATGTCATAAATCGTTCGCTTTGAAATCGTATCTCAACAAACATCTCGAGTCGGCCTGTTTCAAAGATGGCGACGATATCGATTGCACCAATAGCGATGAATCGTCGGACGTTCATCGGCGGGAGGAATGCTCGTAGGTGTGAATTAAACGGCGCACGCGACTGCTGCGCATATAACAACTGAACATCGGTGAAACGATGCTGTGTTGTTTCACTATTATACAGCTATTCAATGAAATAGTCAAACACTCACTCAGGAATTACAGCGATTCGTTTATTGAAGGATTTTTAGAGATTTTACTTAAGAAAAAGTATATTTTGAGTAAAATTTCGAGACACAAAACTCGATTTTCAAAACGAGCAATATTTACATATAACTCGAATTGGTGCGAGGTTTTGGCAATATTAAGCAATATTTAAAAAAAAACGGACTGCATTTTCTTATCGACTGTCGAAAAGTAATTAATTAGACTTCGATTGATTAATCAATAATTATTAAAAAACAAAATTATTTAATGTATAAAAGTTTACTATTCAAATTCCTTAAAAATATTTCTATATATCTATCGGAAAATATCTCTATATAGATTTCGTTAACTAAAATCTGTCAACAAAAAATTTATTCTTTAAAATTAAGAAAAAAAAATATATAAAAGAGTGAGATCTTAACAATTAGAGAAACAATTAGAAAATTATATAAGTTAAATTACTTTAAAATGGCGGAACAATAAGTGTTGTCTCTGACGCGTTACCGTTAATGTATAAATGTTTTTTAACAAAATATTATGGAATGCTTTCCTAGCAGTGTATTTATAAAACAGCACCGCCTTTATGTTACCGACTATGATAAAAGGACCAGTTTCTGCATAGTTAAACATTTTTATTATCGTTTTATTTCAAGTTGTCAGAAAAATACGGAAAATTATAATGCTAAGTATTGTTTTAAATCTCTATTTTGCCAATAATATACTCCAATAAGAGAAACGAAAAAATAATAATTTGGCAGAGATACACATAAAAAATATTTGGAAATTATTATTTTCTGGTTTTTCTTCATACCGTTAGCCGGACTCGTGTATTTTCAACACCATCTATTTTCAACTGATTTTATTCACGCATTTTTTAGTCCCTACTTCTCACGCAAAGTGTACTCTCCTACGCTGCTGAGCCAGTGAAAAAATGCGTTAGACAACGTTTAACCTAAAAAAATAGTTTTTTTCTGGCTGATGCATGACTGTCACGAAGTGAGAACGAAGAAGAAATTGAAAATACATGAGTCGACAGGTTCAAAATGCATGAGTTCTACTCTACTATAGAGGTTGCCTCGTTCCGTTGTATGTTAAGGGGATGACGTCAAGCGGTAGACCTGTGAAATGATTGCGGGGCAACCGGGGTTGCTTATACACATTAATGATCGTCAAAATTAGTAGATTACAGAGGTGACCTCGTTCCGTTGGATAATAGTGGGAGGATGACGATAGGTGTCAAAGAAATCAACAGATCGAAAAATGAAAACCGGTGACTTTGCATTGATCCTATTATTGCGCCATTTTAAAAGTTATTTAACTCTACCTACGTAGAAAAACTTTTAAAAAAGTGATGTAAGAAATAGGGATATGATTATTTATTTATTAAAAGACTTAAAAATGCAATTTGCGAGAAAAAATATTATTATTCCATGATGCATATTTTTAGATATTTAGATGAAAAAACAATGGAAGCCAAAATTTAATATATACAACGAATCAGTTACTAATATGGTAATATGGGATAGTACCTATGTTACTACCAACATAATAATATTATTGTATAATGCTTTAGCTGCTTTTTTATAAACTTTACTTTATTAATTCGTTTGCGTAGATAACTTAGACGTAAAGATTACAAATATTCATTGAAACCAGATTAATGTAACCGAGACCAAAATAGAAACGAAACATTTCTTTTGTTAGATTTCGTTTGGCTGTGTCTCTAAATACTAAAATTTAATGATTATTGACAAATTTCCTTATTACCAAATTATAATTTTCAATGGTCAGTATTAAACGAAAGTAGCTGTTTTCCAACTTTATCCTGCAGACCTATATAAATTTAAACTTTGTATAAACAACAGTGCTAATAACCTTAGCAGTCGAAACATGTTTTTTGTTTTCATATTAAATGGTAAAAAAAATATTTCAAATTAATCCACAATTTTGTTGCAATCTAGGAGGCTTAGTAATTTCACTTTTTAAAATTTGAAAATACTTGCAAACGCTCGTTAAGAGTTTTATGTCTTTTTTTGACCGATCGAACATTTTGATAAAAGGACCCCGCAGAATCTTTTTGGAAATTGACTTTGGGTCAGACGGGGGTTGTCCCGGGTACGAAATGCCAAATTTGAGTTTTTGTGCTCAATAGTCTTGGATAATTTGCGAACGACCTAGGTGCAAAGAGCGCTCCTTAAGGTGAACTGAGCGAAATAGTTCGTCGATGATGTCGCTCTTAGTCCTTTTTATATTTATTTCTCTGGCGTCCGTTCTATTATGCAGTGACGCTACATGACCAACCAACCAAACGATCACTTTTGCTTTTCAAGTAGTATTTTATATCTATTCACGTAATAATTCGAGCTAATAACTGTTTAATTTATACTATTTTAATAAAATTCGAGTAATTTTTCATCCGCGTCTCTTATTAAAGTATATAATTTATAATGTAAGGTTAAAGTTTTATTAGTTCACAACAATTATTGCTGGTTTACAATATTATTAAAAAGAATAAACGAACTAAAAGAGCGAACTAGTTCCCAATGGAGACCGACCATGCCCAAGACTAGTGCTCAAGGGCACCTGAACTTATAAATTTCAAACATGATGAAATGTATTTGGTGACACCTCCAGTTTGACATCTTTGACCACGTCCACCCACGCATTGTACCCGGTCTCAGATGCCAGACTCCGGTTTTTATGTTCAGGATAGTGCCCTTAATGAACTCGCAAAAACTCTGGTTTGAGGAACTTCTATGACTAAAATCGTTACTAATTCTCTAACGACTTTTTGAGAACTTATGTCTTCGTACGGTTAGAACTTTTCATAAGTGATAAGCGAGTCCCAGAATTAAACATCAGGTCTGAAATGGTTGTCTCAAAAAAATATTTTTTTGAAGTTTAACTTCTTTAGCGACGTATCTGTTTGAAAAATGTAAGAAATCGAGGGGAAGTAGAATAAACAAATAAAGGGGAAGTTAGTTTTTTCCCCTGAATTACATGAAACTAACAAGGACAGAAGTTTATAGTGTGTTGCATTTTGATTCGCAAAATAGTAAGACGGAAGGATGAACGGCTTGAATCTGACGTTTAAAATCACGAACAATTGAAGTCCAAAATAATTTCTGTAATAAGACGTATGTACAAACGATAGGAACTCATAATATATATTTCATGTAAATTCAGAAAGGAAAATATTAAATATCATATTCTGTATTTTCAGATATCAGAACAATTTTCGGATTAAACATTTTTTAAATACAAGTATATACTGAAACGTCACACAATGTGAGGTTATGATGTTGATATACTAAAGACAATTCATATTAAAAATGTTTTTCTGTAGATTATAGTATGTAAATAAAACTATGGTATGAATGTGACGATCTGTCCATGTGAGAATTTTCACATGATATACACATCCCTCTTAATATGTGTAATAATTTCGCCATAATTGTAATAAACTAAAGAAGTTAAACTTTTTATGTGAGCTTATGAGGGTGAGGCTCATTATATTATTTTTTTTTGTGAAAAAATGTATGAACAGATCTTTACAATCAAGCGAAGTGTCTGGGTGTGTCTACAAGAAAGCTCTGTATATAAAGGAGATTGCGACGAGCTTTGTCTTTTCTTGTTAAAAGTTTGTTAAAACATTAATTGACATAACCTGTATTGAGTCTGACATTTCTTAACTGATTGTTTACTAAGAAACTGCTTTACTAACGCAGACAGATTATTTCAAGCAGACTAACTTGTCCGACAAACTTTGCTCTGGATAGAGTAGCTTTTTTTATTAAGATATGTCCTTAACATTGCATTGCCTGTGCGTAGTTTTCAATTACGTTTAAGGTTACTGTGTACCAGCTGTTCAATATGCTGTGCATACAAAATGCACTTCCCCTCATTCAGGAAATCTCTAATTTCTATGAAAAATCTTATTCAATCTTTGATGTTAATGTTTCAAAATAAACTAGAAATATGTACCATTCTTCCCATTCGACTTTTAGACAAATGTTTACAGTTTATAAACGATATAAGAAAAAAACAGAGAAAAATAATTTTGGAAAAAAATATTGAGCAAACCAAATTTGCCAGTATTTTTAACATAAGTCTGTAATGAAAAGACTTGAAAATATAAATTTGCCTTTCCGTAATTCTAAATCTCATGACGTGCTGTAAAGAAATATTGTCGAATATAACTTTTTTTTATGCAATTTTTAGAGCACAAATATATGTTTTATTTTGAAATTTCTAAGCAGCAAATCAAATTTTGTGAAATTTAATGCTTAAACATAGCTAGTAAAAGCAGTAATACAATGATTTTTACGAACACAGTTCGAAATATCCCGAGAGCATATTTTACAATATGTAGGATCAAGTCACCTTAAATTTAAATATTATGGTACATCAGATCGTACTCTCACAAAAACAAACGAATGGTCTACATAGATAAAGATTGCATTTCAAACTAAATTTCGCTCAAAATGCGTGGAAAAGAGGTGTTTCGAAGCAGAAATTGCACAAAAAACAATGTTAAATACATGTAGGTATACACCGTTTAAAGGAAATATCATTTCAATCGATCAATTATTTTTTGAGAAGGATCAATTTAAAATTCTGCAATGCTTTTCTTATGGAGAAATCTAAGGTCATTGTCAAATCAGATTTTCTGACAATGTTTTCTGCAGCCCGACATTAATATATTTAATGGGCGTGCAGTTGAGTAACTGCATCACAGGAGTACAGAAAAAGAAACGCAATGTAAAAGCAAATTAAATTATAAGAGGACACAGAAAAGTCTCTTCATCGTCGTGAAAATAGTAAATACCTGGCAGAGAAATATGAAACGGAATGTAACTGAGTTAGTTAGAGATAAAGTGAGACAGACGTATACAAACGGAATGTGCTGCCGGTCGCGTAAGCAACTTAAAGCAGATAATTTAATTAGACAATTGTCACGGACAGCAACACGTTGCTGCCACTTGTTACATCTCTTATTGTTTCAAGGCACGAACATGTCAAAAGCAATACGTCTGAAATGTACAACAGTGGCACCAATAATAACAGAAAAATATCTGATTACTTTGGATGTTTTCGAAATAGGCCGAGAGCTGTTAGACATTTTTGGATAGGTATTTGAGGAACTGTGAAAATTTGTACAAATCTCTTTAGTAATATCCGAATACAAAAACACAGATATGGCTGAAGGGTAGTGGAGCTTAACCGATCCTCAAATAAATCCCCTGGCAGGTAGAATGTCCCACCGAAACGATCTGTTTTTTTTTTTAAATACTTATCTATTTTTAATTACCAATATTCTGTTTAAATTTCAACGTGCCTCATATATTTTTTAAATTTTTCAATAATATAATTTTTCAAACGCCTGGCTTAGTTTTAGAGCCGATTAAGAAATCCGGCTTTTTTATTTTTGAACTCTCTAAATACTGAATTTCAAGGTATTAAAATTTCAAAATGCCTCAAGGACTTTTTATTGCGAAAACAAAATTGCTAATTTAAAAATATGAGGGTCGGTTAAGCCCCGTTACCCTTCAGCCAGGTTTGTGTTTTTGTATTCGGATATTACTAAAGAGATATTGTACAAATTTTCACAGTGCCTCAAATACCTACAATCGGGAAAAATGTTTCAAGGTTTACTACCCCCGCCCTCTCACCCGTTTCGCCAAGTCATTTCAATAATGTTAACACCCCTTCTGTTCTACTGACCTTGTTGAAATGTATCAATTTAAGAACAATTGAACCGATTCTGAGTGATTGTTGCGAAACTAATTATTTCTATGTTCCCGCAAAAACTCGCTTAAAAAAAATCAAAAACTTGTTAATATTTATCCAAACGTCATTCGAACAGCTCAAAAACAATGCCCAAAATTGAAACTGATGGCTTAATTGCGTATTGGATCCCTGATGAGTTTGAATGATAATCGACGCTCTACCTACGTACTTTACTTATAATCGTATCAGGAAAGCAGAAATTGCAATGAAAAATCTACTTTCCTGTTTATAATTTTACATCACTAGCTTGCGAGCAGTCGAAGAAAAAACAGTACTTATTTATAACAAGATTTGAAGTTGGAATAAAATTTAAACTTGTATTGAAAGAGTAAATTAAGATCGACTTATTCGAACTCGTTTTAATTGAAAATAACTATATGAATAGTAAACTAACTTTGCAATTATTTGCAATTAAATTTTCCTACGATTTTATAGAGAAACTTGAAAGAATGTTTAAAATTAACGTTTTTCGTTACAGAGATGTGTTCGGGATTTTTATTTAAATATCATACATGAAATGCTGGATTGCAGAAAAGATTGTCAAATAATCTGCTTTGGCAATGACCTTGAATTGTGACCACACATATTTCTCCATAAAACAGCATTGTAAAATTTCAAATCGATTGATCGATTGAAACAAAACATTTTTTAAACATAGTTTTTAGTACAGTTTCCACGTGATACATATTACTTTACAGCGATGTGCAAGAGAGAAACGATTTTTAGAGAGAGAAACCTGCCCAATGACCACACCATGTATTATTTTCAACACTGTTTTAAACATCGATAAAAGATGGAAGTTTCGATCAAGCCAGTCAATTGATTACTCTAAATTTTCTAAATATTTTGAAAATTTCAAAAAACTTTCCCGAAAAAGGAAGAGTCACTTTAGGTTTGCGATAGAACAATTTTGTGAAATAAGTACGAATAAGGTCGTAGTGTGACACTGAAAACGTGTGTTTTTTGGGACATTTTTTTTAGTAAATCGTACATAAATTACAAAAGTACGCCATTAAAAATCTGTATTTGTCCTTTTTCTTCCGTATAGAAAAAAAATCTTTGCAAAATGTTGACGAATAAGTCTCCTATCAGTCTTAGCCCTATTTTTTGCTAAACTCAGAGCATTCCGACAGCCTTAAATACGATACATAACACGCGAAAATAAAACGAAATAAAAAAAAATTGTCGTGAGAGTTCAGTTTGTGAAATAAAAAAATTTTAGATATATCACAGAAAATTGCAAAAAATTCTCAATATTTTTTTATTGTTTTGTATCACACACACGTAACAAAAATGTCTACAGGCAAGCAGCGTTATATATATTGAAATAAAGTGAATATCAACTTGTCTGTTTGACTGAATCAAGTAAGCTCCCTTCAGTAAAATAAAAAGAAGTGACGCAAAGAAATCATCATAAGCTTTATAGATATTGGAATCAGGCGTTGAACTATTGAAGTCAACAAGTGTAGGAACTTCGCACCGCCCGACAGATATACCGACTGTTTAAGAAAACAGCTCCATAGCACTGACTCTGCTACATCGACAACGAATTTTAACAATAAGCTACCATTTCCAGATGTTTCTGGGTTCAACTGAGTGTGAATTTTTTTTGGTGTATTTGCCATATATGGCACATACACTGTTGGCATCGGTCGGATGGCGGGACCTAGGGGTCGGTACAAAATTTTTCGATATTTCATATCATTCTAAGCAACCATTTTTTGCAAATGTTAGAAGTTTCATGTCAATAATTTTATTCGTTTAAAAAAAAAAAAAATTTTTTTTGAGGTGCAAATAAATCGTAAGTTTCGCTGCAGTCATAAAATGCAAAAAGTCAAAACACAAAAGATGCACAAAAACCAATAATTCTTTTCGTATAATAAAATCACTCGCGAAAAATTCAATTATTGAAATGCGAATAGACAGTTGAATACTCGAATAAAAAGTATGCACGAACATGACGCGTAGATAACATAGGTAGACTGCCTCTGTACAGCTAGGGCGGGGTTATGCAATATCAAAATTCAACAGGTCTGTGTAACATTGTGAAACAACTTATTAACAGAAACAAATGACTTTGTGTTCTTAAAACTGTTACCGATTACTGAAATTTGATAGATATTGTATTTTTTATTTATTTATTGTAGATTGGTTTCAATCCGCTCATCCGTTTGACCTGTATCGTGTTTACGGACAAACACAGACGCACAGACTTTTTAATATGTTTTTTGGTAATAACAAATAAATAAAAAACCCGGGTCGCAGTGCCAAAACCCTGCCGACAATATAGTGTATTTGCTAATACAGACAGTGTGGCTTCATTATGCGAACTTAAGTTGGTTTTTGGGCAAAATAAAAAATTTGACTCCTTAATACACCCCTTAAAATAACTTTTTTTTTCTTAATTGAAATATTATTATCAATCGAACCTCTATACCAAATTATATACACCTTTCAGTAAATAATTCACTATTTGCAAACTAACGTTTTCGTAAAATTTGTAAATCCGGTCCTGTCGGGCCGATTTTTTTAAAATTTTAGGGACACTATTTGATTACTACCAGAGGGTTAAATTTCAAGTTTGAAACGATTCGGAGAATTTTTTCGGTATTTTGGGGCCGAAAAACATTTTTCAACCCCTAAAAACTACCCTTAAAATGACCGGATTAGGCTTCTTGCGGTGATGGATTTCAACACGTGGGCCAAATTTAGTTAAAATCAACTAACTCTTTCGAAAGTTATTGCCCGCACATATATATATATATATATATCCCGCCATCCGACCGACGCCAACAGTGTATGTTGCCATATGGCAAATACACTAAAAACACTTGAAAATTCTACAAAAATTATTTTTATTTATTTCTCGACGACTGTTTCGGACAATAAGTCCATTCCCAGGAATATGAAACATATAAAGTAGTATCCATATGTTTTATATTCAGAAGCATGGGACTTATTGTCCGAAACGATCGTCGAGAAATAATTTAATAATAATTTTTGTAGAATTTTCAAGTGTTTTTATTTGTTTGTTATTATTAATCATGTTCTACCAATTAGTGACGAGTGAAAAATTAGTGCAAATAATGTTTTTTTGGATTCAGGGAGCCTCAAAACGAAAAAATATTGTAAAATTTTGAAAAGTGAATTTCAACCTTTCTTCACTAGTGGGTTGGAATAGTAAAATATATATGAAAAATTTAGGACAAAATTTTAAATTTAAATCACTGAAATAGGTAAAAAAAATAGTCATTTCTTCAGCAAATCACTAAATTGTAATTTTTTCCAGTGTTAATAATATTCTTCACAAAAATAGTATTTAAGTCTGATATATATTGAAACGATCATTTTGTGATTTACACCATATCTAATAATATGATCTCTTACGATTTTCGATCAAAAATATGATTAACACAATTTTGTTACGACTTATTTCTTAGAATCGTTTGAAAGCCGCAAATTGAAATTTAAACACTATAAATTCTATGTACAAAATGTAAAAGAGCTTTTAAGGTTTTGATAACACACTAAATGCTTAAAACTTTAAACTTTGACGTTTTGAATAATACGAAACCAAAACGCTAAATAAAATAACTCAGTTCGAGGGGTAATAATAAAGTTATACGAAATTCAATTAGCTAAAGAAGTTTGAATCTAATGAACAAATTAATTACCAACATTTCCAGCTAGCGTTGTATTATTTAATGATATATTTGTTAGGTTTGTGGAATTTTCAAAGTATACCTGGTGTTTGACTAATCGGCTGTTCAACTAATACTGTAAAAAAATTGCAGTATTAATACAATAAATTAAAGTAGTCTTTAGTAGTTTTAAAGCAGTTTTGAAACGATATGAGGTTCGATTAACTAATGTGGGTAAGGTTAAAAAAGTATAAGTAATTTTTTTTAAACAAGCTTTTATTAAAAAAATGTGCTAATACGCAGAAAATAACAAACAAACAAAATCATTTTATTATCTTTGTTGACTAGACCTAAAAGCTTTTCGCGTGAAGTTTAAAATATGATTTTTTTATAAATACATCTCGTGACAAGCTTTTAGTTCAGATCAACAATAACAAAAATAATTTTTTTTATCGTTATTTTCTTCATTTTAGTACATTTTAATAAAAGTCTGTTTTTAAAAGGTTCTTTTACTTAAATTTTATTATTTCTACTCTCTTAGCAAGCATCGGTGTATTATCATCAGAACCATCTGCTAAAAAAAACGAGCCCAAACGCGATACCATAGGCTGTTAAAAATTGCATATTGAGCTGATTATACTAATTACACCATCAGTTCGTGGTTATCAGATTATTGTATTGTCACAGATACTACATAAGCATGGAAAATTTCAAAGTAATCGATCAAGTGGAAGTGCTTCAAAATCGACTTGCAAGATTTCACCCAAACTGACTGACTGATAGACATATATGAAGTTGAATGCAAGCTTTAAATAAAACACTGTATTTTTTTCTAATTCGTTTCCGTCATATATTTATGACTTCTTTGGATGTGTCAATTGTTTTTAGGGCGTAAAAAAGTCGAAACGTCACAGAATAAAAGTAATACTTTGTTTTTTTATCATTCCCACCACAAAGTACTATATTGAAATGATATAGTGCTTATTTTATTATAGAAGAAATTGTCTCAAAATTTGTAACGTCAAAAAGGTACAGCCAACTAGTAAAATACCAGAAAACAGGAATTTGCATTCTAAGCGGTTGCATTGTTAGCTGATTGTTTTATTTATGTGATAAACTCTTACACAACACAAAAGTTGCTTGTTTTCATATAATTATCTGTTCATCATAAACTATCTGAGAGTACGAAATTGTGTTAATTATTTCTATAAGATAAAGTTCCCAGCTGTGAAGTAAATGATTTCAAACTTCTAAGTTTCTTGGGTGTAACTTACCATGAATATGGCGTCTTGATACTGAAACAAGAAAGTTGGAATACAATTAATAAAATTGCAAACAAACATTCAAAAAGATATATTTTTCGAAAGTGTAAATTAAATTATCATTTTCGAATATACGCTGGCTCACATCTTATAAAATACTAGCTAGGGACGTCAGAAGTGCCAAAAAGTATCGATATATATCGTATCGATATTTTTTCAAGTATCGAATCGATATATTTTTTAAAAATATCGATATATCGGTACAATTTTAAAGAGAACATTGGCACACGAAGAAATTTAGTATACATATTGGCTAGCTTAATATAATCTCAAATAGCAATTAACGGACATTATTTCTAATAAATCAAGTAATAAATAATTATCTGAAATCAAAAACAACGATAAGATTTTTTTGTTTATTTATTTATTTATTAAAGGAACAGATAATTTTAGAGATTAATCGAACAATTAATAAAGCCAGGGATGGCGAACCTATGGTATGCGTGCCAGAAGTGACATTCGACAGAAAATTGTTGGTACACATTAATTGAGGGGTAAATTGAAATAATTCTAGATGTTGTAGAAATGAAATGAAATATTGCATGAATACCTATTTTGACTGTTTATTATTCCGAAAATATCGAAAAATCCGGTGAAAAAAACGTGTTTTACATGTGCTTTATTCACTGTTATTGTTTTTGGAACGCACTTAAAAGTATGTTTCGAAAACATATAAAAACACATGTTTCTTTTTCAGTGGAGTTTTCGATATTTTCAGAATAATTAAACGACCATAGTCAATCGCGGTAGTACATACATGTGTTGCTACTGGAAAAAAATATCGGTTTTCGATACTCGGAATTTTATATCAATATATCAAATAAAAAATATCGATATATTAATTAGCTAAAAAAAATAGACTTTTACATATTTTTAAATGAAAACAAAAAACATAGTGTAATTCATTTTAATACGGAATATGTCAATCTATAAAAACTAAAGACTGAAGGCTGTTTCAGGACTAAAAGGAGACAGCTAGGCTGTGGAGTATTCAATTCAAAATCAGGTTTTGTGTGTCATCAGTACTAGTACACTAAGAGTACTTATTAGCGCGCACTACTTATAGTTAAGGGAGCTAGTGACGATTTTGCTCATAGTATTTCCTCAAACCTGAGTTTTTGTGAGTTCATTAAAGGCACTATCCTGAACATAAAAACCGCAGTCTGGTAGCTGAGACCGGGGAAAATGCGTCGGTAGACGCGGTCAAAGTATGTCAAACTGGAGGTGTTACTAAATATATTTCCTCATATTTGTTTTCTAAGCGATAAGTTTAGGTGTCCTTGAGCACTCATACTGAGTACGGATTACACACAAAACCTCACTTTGATTTGAATACCTCAGTTTTGCTGTGTCCTGTAAAAGCCAATTCAGACTAGCCGTTCTCGGTTACGATTCACCGGTCCGGTTCGGTTATCGATTAATCTAGGCTGCTCACACTATCCCGATTCAGTTCTACGATTATTCTCGGTGCGCATGCGCAAATTCGAAATATGATTTAACGTTCGATGTGTAGTTAAACGTCAACAAAAACAGCTGGCCAGTCACGTGACTCCAGCAAGCATTCTCATTGGCTACGGTTGCGAACGGTCCGGTTGAAATTAGAGCTGAATCTAAACGCTCGAACCGAACCGCAATCGGGAACGACTACGCCCTGATTGGTCGAGCTCCCAACCGGACCGGTGAATCGTAACCGAGAACGGCTAGTCTGAATTGGCTTTAAGAAACAGTGGGCGGTTAATTGTGTCAGTGAGTGCATTTGACCTTGAAAAGAGACCGTATGATCGTATTCCTGAAAAATTTACTTAGTTCCAGGCAAAAAAATCTGCGCATAATAAATAAAATAAAATTTATTATTTTTAGAACTAATCTCAAAAATAAAATTGTTGATATTATCCACAATGTTTTTTCCATTGTTTCAAAAAAAAATTTTTTTTTGAAAGAAATCGATGAAATATACATCAAAGCAAGCAAAATGTAATTAGAGTATCTAAAAATATTAGAAACATATTATTTCTGTAAATATGTGCAGCCAAAATGCAAAACCACTTAAGTCCAATATGTTCTTAAATATATATGAACAATTGCGCAGAATTGCTGCAATAAAAAGAGACAGCAGCGCAAAACATGCTTCTCGGGGTACTTTTCTACTACACGAACGTCGCGAACGACGTGTCAAATAAAACTGATTTAACAACGTATATTTAATTAAACTCGGAACAGCGTGGTGTAGCATAGTTCCTTTATTATAAACCTCGAGTTTCTACTGATAAAAATATCAATTGGATTTTCAATTTAGTGCCCGAAGATAACCCTCATGTTTGTGGCTTAAAAAAAAGATCACTGCAATTAAATCGAAGTGTTTTTTTGTTGTGGAATTCACAGTTTTTATGTAAAGCTTATCAATATTTATTAATGCAAGAATTTGTTCGACTTGTCATTTGCAATGCTCGTGTAATAGAAAAATCTTCGAGAGATGTGATCAACGATATATTTTTTTCATTCGATGTGAAATAGGCTGTGTCCCACAAATTCGCGAGAGGGTTAATAAACCATTTTAAAATGCAGTTTACAATTAAATGTTAAATGTTTATAAAACGCTTGTCTAAAAAATCTGTCAGATAAAAAAATAAAATAATACTGCTCAAGAGCAAAAAGTTGAAATTCCTGCACCTCACGACATGATGCCCGTATGGTATATACTATTTTTCTTTATACCCGGTCGAAAGTGCGTTTATTATCAAGTTTTAATTATCATAAAAAATACAGCCACTTTCCAGCAGACAGTTTGTTATGCGGTCATGCTTAATTTTTGTTCTTTATTTCAGCGCTTTTTTCGGATATTCACAATGCATTGGATTTTTTTTCTGTCGTTCTCTAGTTTTCTTACCGGGTATAAAGAAAAAACTCTTTCGTCCCGCTGTTATCAATAGCGTGCAATTCCAGCAGATCATAAAAGTTAGGCTTTCCGCCTTAAAATTGAGGCCGAAAGTACGCACTTTCGATCGGGTATAAAGAAAAAATATAAAAAGTTCGACATTTGCAGTTTTGCATTTTGGTAGCAGATATTAATTTACATACAATCTGTTGTTTTGTTTTTGTCAATTTAGCCTTTAGATTTTAGAAATATTTGTTGAAAAACACAGCTAAAAGTTTTAATGGGAAATAGAAAGCAATAAACCTTACAGAGTAACAATTTAAGCCAAAAGCAATTACCAACGCCGATTTTTAAATATGAAAAGCATTATCAAAAAAAATATCTAGTTTTTTGAAATGAAAAAAAAAGTTGTTTAGAGTTTGGTTTGATTTTAATTAACCTTTAAACTCCATATCCTGAAATTAGCCAATAGAAAAATTATTATTTTGGCCAATTAAATAAGCATCCAACGTAACAGCAACAAAAACATGTTATTTTGTATTAAAATTTACATAAGAAATACATATATAAGATATGTAGCAGTTGTATTTTAAAAAACGTAGAGAAAATTTCATAAAATACAATAACTTTTCCGAAATTTATCGAAAAGACCAAAGTAGTACAGAGTAATATGCAATATAACAAAAAAAAAATATACATATAAAATATACATAAAACAGTTTATTTATCAGGTTAAACGTTGGACATATATCTCACGGGGTCTTGTAATTACAAACCCCAATGCTCAGTTTCTAATCAGAAAACTGGTGAAAATAAAATGGATTTTTAAATTATTATGAAAAATAAAAGTAAACCCGATTTCCAGGTTCTAATCAGAGAACCGGTGAAGGTGTCTTTTCGACCGACTTCAAAAAAAAGAGACGCGGTTTATTTTGTGTATCTTCCGCCGGTTGTATACCCATTTTAAATATTCAATTAATCATAAAAAATAATTAAAAATACGCATTCGCACTAGGCCCCGATAAGTCTGACAATTGATGGATTTTTTTAAAAATGTTTTATAAGTAATCATGAGTTTGTGCCACATCTGTTTTTTCAAAAAGAGATTAGTTCACATAAAAATTAAATAATTTCATAATTAAAAATATGTCCGATGTTCAACTATTATGTATTTGATAAAAAAATTTAATAGTTCGAGTCAATTTTGACGTACGTCCAAAAATTTATTAATTAACATTGCAAACCACCCTGAGATACAGAAGCATTGTCAAAACACTTGTTTTGAAGATAACATTAGATTGTGATCATATAATTTTCAGTTTTTATACATGCAGGAACAATCTAATGTCTTTGTGAAACTTCTTGTCATGTAGAACATTAGGTTGTAAGCACGCAAAATCAAATAACTGGTCTGCATAGAAAAAGATTACTTTTCAAGCTAAATTTTAATCTATTTACATATAGAAAAATAAAAAAATATCGGTACAATCGATCAATTATTCTTCGAGCAAAATCGACTTAAAAACTCGGTTATGCTTTTCTTATGGAAAATATATTTGGACACAATATAAGAGCATTTTCTGACAATGCTTTCTGCAACCTAGCATTCGACTATAGCGCCTCTATAGTCCAAATTTGGTACTAACCAGTTAAAGTTGATTTTACAATGAAATTTTAAGAATATTTTTTAAATGCTATGTTTTTCATTGGTAGATACGACTTTCTGTAAAAAAGTTTTTGAAAATTTGCTTTCTAGACTTAGAACCTTAAAGGTTAACACGAATGTAACAATTCAGCAATATCAGAAAGATGTTAAAATAGGCAAAATGTAATTATTTTCGCAGTAATGATTATTAGTTTTATACGTAACCGATATTTATATTAGGTATATAACAAAATTATTTATATATTTATTAAATTTTGTGTAGCAAAATTCTTTTAAAGTCAGAATTCCACCTGTGACAACGTCAATCTTACAAGCAAATATGTAACACTAAAAAAAATAAATTACTAAATATTGTCAAGTACACCAGCCCTTGGGATTCCGACTTTAGATACAACACAAAGTATTTTTTGTTTTGTTTTTTTTCTAGTCAGAAATACATGAACTGAGTGTATTTAAAAAAAACCAGTGATATTAGTTAAACATTAAAAGTCAAAAACTTGTTATTTGTGCATTTTTTAGCATAAAAGTTAAAACAATAGGGTCGTTTCCTGACTAGTACATATATCAAAAAAAAGAAAAATATTTAATTTGTCACTAATTTGCCAATTATAAAAAAATGAGACAAACGTTATCACAAACGTTACCTATTTATTATTTTTCTATCGTTTAACTTAAATTATTTTAAGGAACAGGACAGTACCAATTGTCCATAGCCGTGAAGCAAAATGTTTGTTCCAAAATATTAATACCAATAAAATATTTCGAGTATGATGTCATATCAACTCGCCAATTTTGAATTGTTCCTAAAACCTTTTAAATAAAATTAAAAAATTGTCAATTAAAGTATGCTATCTATAATTAGCAGAATTAGATAAAAAGGATTCTACCCTATTAAATATGTCGAGAAAATGGCGACGGATTACAGAAACTGAAAGATTTTTATAATATGAAAATTGTAACTGAAAGAACTTAAGGCTCGATGGTGACGTATAACTTTTTCCAAAATTAAAATTTATTTTATTTATAAAATGTTAGATTGTGTCGTAATGGGTTATTATCAAATATTTTTGAAGTTATACTTCTTTTGGCGCACTGAGAGTAACATTTTCTCTGTTACGGAAGTTGCGCACGTAGCATGCTACGAATATGTTGCGGAAGTTGTTTCTGATAACGTCAAAATAGTTATGTCGTAAAACAACAAAGTAGGTTAACTAACGACATCGGTCGGAACTTCTTAAAAACTATTAGTTTATACTTTTTTGCGCTTTATTCGTTTTTCATAAACATGTCCTGAATGAATAACAACTTTTGACGGTTAAATAACCTCAATACTTCTATTTTCCTGTTTTATTTTATCAATGTACATCTTTAACTAAATGTGAATGTCAATTATCACGATCACGCCAAAGAAGTATAACTTATGCCGCGCGTGCACAAGTACACGCCATATGAACCTGAATTGTTGAACATATTTTCTTATTTTATTTACAATTCCGTTCTGTTTTTGATCCTTTGTCCATTTTTAAAGACAAATTTTTAAAGCTAATTGTTTTATAATTTAATATAAATGCTTTATATTGTCATTAATTTATTTGTTAATTTTTTTTAATGTAGTCACCTGTATATATTCCTAATTACTCTGTGGCTACCTGATATTAATTAAAAACTATACAAGAAAAACCAGAGGTCTCCACAAAAAAAATCAACTATTCTTATTGTTTAAGATTTGTCAGTTTTGTGGACACCCAATAAATCAAAAAGCGTGTATTATTATGAACTTTTCAGGTATATACACTGAAACTGTAAGTATTTCAGTTTTTTTATCTGACAGACAAGTGAAATATCGTCTCTAAACGACGTAAAAAACCACTTCGTTATGCAGGCAAAAAAAAGCTGAGATGCGTACTTAAAAGGTTGATTTATATCTCCGTAATCGTAGACGTAAACTTAATTTTCATTTGTTTTTTTTTTACTTTCTTCTAATCGACTTGTTTAACAAGCCACAACATTTCGCAAACTAAACCTCATTTCTTTCTTAATCCAAAAATTAATTAATGTTTCGTTTATACGCGTAAAAATATTTTTTAGTTATTTTTGGAGATTACGTAATACGATTAAGGGGCTGTATCTACTACTTTATACAAAGATTCGGTATTTCAGTGCTCTAGTAAAGATTCAATCATCAACAAAAAAAAATCCTTGCGAATGTTTTATTTCTTATCTACCAGCGAGCTAATGCAAATTTTTTGTTGACAATTAAGCATAAAATCTTTAATAGATATCTGAAAAATCAAATCTAGGGTAAATTTCCAATGAAAACATTATATTTTGTTTATATTGCTGAATATTCATCGGAGAGAAAAATAATCTCCAAAATGGCGGGTCAAACATTAATTTTGATACAGTATTAAGGGAGATATTTCCTACCGACACAAAAACACCTTTGAGAAATAATATACACCGATAATCTAACAGACATCTCTGTGTCAAGTATATTTTGCAAGATTTCAATTTACACAGTAATATAAAACAGAATATATGTATGACGTTTTCAGTGGAATTGACCTGTCATTAACATACATATTATTATTTGATATGTAGTTGTTAAGATAAATTATGTAATTGGCTTAACAGAAGTATTATTACATTATAAACATATTATTATATTCACCCTAGCCGAAAAAAGCAATAAAACATATTTTTAATCTGATGTAATTTCATTTTTTTTATTCTTGTTAATTTTAATTTTTACCTTTTTCACCACCAGGTTCATATTATTTTCAAATTAAAGTGACAAAATTAAAACACGTGATTTTTCACGGACAAAAAGATGCGTTCTTCTGCTAGTAATACCTAAGACCGGCGTCTGTGTGTAAAGAGTCCACGGCTCCTTTATTACAAGCCCCCATGCTCCAATTTGAGAAAGATTTATGTCTGACATAAATATATTTAAAACGAAAAATTCTATGGAAACAAATTACACCAACGAAATAAAATAAGCGGAGGCTGTCAAACAATAATTCGATGGAGTGACGTCACTTCTCTTTGATTGATGTTTTAAATTACGTTCCGTTAGATTTTTTGTAGAAAAGCGACGTGTTTTAAGTAAACTTTTCAGTATTGTATTTTCCACATCTTTTAATGCTATTAAAGAGAGAAAAAATATAATTGTTCTTCAATCTTAAGATCACATCTGTTGCTACTTAAATATTAATAATATAATGTCTTTTTAGTGTATTTGCCATATGGCAACATACACTATTGGCGTCGGTCGGATGGCGGGACCTAGGGGTCGGACCAAAATTTCTCGACGTTTCATAACCTCCTAAACACTTTGGCACCATTTTTAAAAATGTTTATATATATATGTATATATATATTTATATATATATGTATATATATATATATATATATATATATATATATATATATATATATGTGTGCGGGCAATAACTTTCGAAAGAGTTAATTGATTTTAACGAAATTTGGCCCACGTGTTGAAATCCATCACCGCAAGAAGCCTATTTAAAATGGGAGTAATCGGGTCATTTTAAGGGTAGTTTTTAGGGGTTGAAAAATGTTTTTGGGCCCCAAAATACCGAAAAAATTCTCAGAATCGTTTCAAAATTGACATTTAACTCTCCAGTAGTAATTAAAAAGTGTCCCTAAAATTTTAATAAAATCGGCCTAACAGGACCGGACTTACAAATTTTATGAAAACACAATTTTGCAGATAGTGAATTATTTACTGAAAGTTGTATATAATTTGGTATAGAAGTTCGATTGATAATAATATTGCAATTAAGAAAAAAAATGTTATTTTAAGGGGTGTATTAAGGAGTCAAAATTTTTATTTTGCCCAAAAACCAACTTAAGTTCGCATAATAAATCCACCCTGCCTGTATAAGCAAATACACTATATTGTCGGCAGGGTTTTGGCACTGCGACCCGGGTTTTTTAAGTTTTATGAATGTTCTCTATTGATACTTGTACTAGTTCTCGGAACTACACGCTCGGCCATTCTCAAACACACTTGACCTAAATATTATTTACGCAGAGAGCGAAAACTTGTGCACAACTATTCTATCCCTGACCAAAATAATATAATATACCTACTAAAAACTACATCAACCAAACCGTCTAGTAGACAAAAAAAAGAAAAGCGAACAATCAGTATGGCGCTGACGAAATCAAAAAAGAAAACAAATATAAAAGAGTCCTCGGGCGATATTTAACGCGTTAGAGAATATGAGAAGCGCAATCAGCAACAACAACAACAACAACACGAACTACAACTGAACTGTTCCTCAATTGTTTTCACAACAAAAAGAAAATAGAGCAAAAGGAGAGAATGGCGAACGCACTAATACCTAGATGACTGCCAGATGTCGGTCCGACGTCGCCAGACGAAATACGACGACTACAACGCAGTCATCTTCTTTAAGGAATTTTCACGCAACGCGTTAATCTGCTGTAACAAAAGAACAATGATGGCACTGACGGGCAAGTGGCTTATGTCGTATTTAAATCACAGAATAAGTTGACTCAAAAGCTGCATCAAAAAACGTAATATTTTAATGATATAAATGTGGCTGTTCAATATGCCTCCTTTTTCACCCGCATAGTATCTTACGAACAGTTGGTGTACATGCATGTAAAATGCATTTATTCACGTTTCGGAAATCTCTAATTTCTATGGAAAATCTTATTCAATCATTGATGGTATGAGTTATAAAATAAAGTAAAAAATAGAAATATGTATCATCTTTTCCATATGAATTCCAGTCAAGTTTTTACAGTTTATTTGATCTAAATAAACGGGTTAAAATCAGATAAAAACGAGAAAGTTTTACACAAATCTTTGGACCAAAAAAAAAAATTGAAAAAAATTATTGAGCAAACCTTTGTTAGTATTTTTAACATACGTTTGTAAAGAAAAAACTTCAAACTCTTAATTGGCCTTCCCATATTTCTTGACGTACTATAAAAAAATATTGACAAATATCACATTTTTTATTCAATTTTTAGGGCAAAAATATGTTTTCTGAAATTTTTAATTAGCAACTCAAATTTTGCGAAGCTTAGTGCTTAATTACAACTAATAAAAACAGTAATAAAATATAAAACTTCTTGGCTTCTGGGGTTGTACGCCGTGGTCCATTGGTATTTCTACCTGACGTTTCGTCTACAACTGCGGTAGACATTATCAAAGGCGATGTTATGGCGAGCGAAGTGTTCTTTTCGGCTACTCACAGGTAAATGTGTGAGTAATAAAATGGATTTTGCGCCCACGCCACGAAATGTCCCGCGAGTATATTTTACAATCTGAATCACCTTAAAATGTGCCCCAAATTAGTAAAGTTACGCTACTGATTAAGACTTTGGAGCTTTTGACCATTGGTCAAATGCACTGGAAACGTTACGTCATACGAACATGTCTGAGAAAATAAGATAGGACCTAATACCTTATAGATCCATCAGACAAGAAGGCTGGACAGGAAAATGGAACGAACGTAGTAGTAGGCGAGCTGATAGACATTTTCGGGTAGGTATTTGAGGCAGTCTGAAAATTTGTACAAGAAATCTTTAGTAATATCCGAATACAAAAAATCACAAACCTGACTGAAGGTTAGCGGGGCTTAACCGATTTTTAAATTTTTGTGCAATAAAAAATCCTTGAGGCATTTTGAAATTTTAATACCTTGAAATTTAGTATTTAAGAAGATGAAAAATAAAAAAGCCAGATCTAAAACATAGCCAGTTGTTTGCAAAATTATTTATATTTTTTAAGATTTAAAAAATAATTTGAGGCACGTTGAAATTTAAGCAGATTAATATTGGTAACTAAAAATATATCAAAAAGACAGGTCGTTTCGGTGGAACATTTTACCTGCTAGGCGATCAATATGTTTGATAAATCGGTTGTCAGTTAAGCCCGGCTTCCCCTCAGCCAGGTTTGTGTTTTTGTATTCGGATATTACTAAAGAGTTATTGTACAAATTTTCATAGTGTCTCAAATACCTACTCAAAAATACTTAATAGCTCTTGGGCTATGGGAACCGGTAGGAGGATATTCCACGCGTGTATTTGTGCGCTGCTACTGCAAAGGCTTGAAGTACTCTAAAGACAGGACGTGGCTAAACTACCAGACTGGATTGTTAGGATGCAAGTATTGAAGAACATTGAGCAAGCAAAGGCAACACGATATCCGCTTTCGGACTTAGAAACGTTTACTGGATAACTCTCTCGTTTTCTCTCTCTCTCTCTCTTGTTCTCCTTGTAACAGTTTTGCAATTTGTTATATAGACTGTTCGTAAATTTTTTGTCCTAGTTGTACCAAAAGGTGTAGAGCAAAGGTGAGTGCACTAGATTCGCATTCGGGAAGTACTGGGTTTGAATCCCGGCGAGGACAAATGTAGAAAGGACTTAGGTGATAGCATACACTCGTATTCGGAAAGTACTGGGATCGAATCCCGACTCGATAGCTGAGGTCATTAACGACGGAATAATTTGAAACAACTCAGTATTCGCCCGTCGTGTGTGTTTGAGGGTTGTGAATTATAGACGCTTAACATCTAAGGTCATCAGCGTCTATATAATAAAAATATAACAAAACAAAAATAATACAAAATAAAAGATAATAAGTGTATATAAGTTTTCTATATAAAATAAAACATTATAAAAAAGCGAGTGTAAAATAGGTTTACGCTATTTGCGCCTAAAAAAAGTAAAAAACCCGGGTCGCAATGCCAAAACCCTGCCGACAATATAGTGTATTTGCTAATACAGATATTGTGGCTTTATTACATGAACTTAAGTTTGTTTTTGGACAAAATAAAAAAAAATTGAACCCCTTAATACACCCCTTACAATAATAATTTTATTAGTTGAAATATTGTTATCAATCCAACATCTGCACCAAATTAAATACGACCTTCAGTAAGTAAATTCATATACGCAAACTAGTGTTTTCATAAAATTTGTAAGCTCGGTCCTGTCGGGCCGATTTGCTTATAATTTTAGGAGCACTTTTTAATTGCTACTAAAGGGTTAAATTTCAATTTTGAAACGATTCTGAGAATTTTTTCGGTATTTTTGGGCCCAAAAACTTTTTTCAACCCCTAAAAACTACCCTTAAAATGACCCGATTTGGCCCATTTTAAATAGGCTTCGTGCCGTGATGGATTCCAACATGTGTGCCAAATTTCATTAAAATGAATTAACTCCTTCGAAAGTTATTGCCCGCACATATAAATATATATATATATATATATACGTATATAAATATATATATAATATATACATATATATATAAACATTTTTAAAAATGGTGCCAAAGTGTTTAGGAGGTTATGAAACGTCGAGAAATTTTGGTTCGACCCCTAGGTCCCGCCATCCGACCAACGCCAATAGTGTATGTTGCCATATGGCAAATACACTAATAAATAAGTAAAATTAGATAAACCGTTCTAAACCGGAATCTTTTAAAAATGTGTTTGAGGAGGTTCTGTATACTCTCTGACTCATATAAGTTCTCCGAACTTTACTATCGAAGTACTGATGAGCTATTTCAAACTTATGTAAACAGAGCTATAAGCAAAGAAAAAAAATCATTCTAACACCTCAACAGGAAACGAATGTACCACCGAAAGACTATTTTAGAAAACGATAAAAACTGTCCGAATTATAACTCATTCATTTTGTCACTTAACCTCAAATTTAATTTAGCATATTAGGATTTTTGCCGGCGTTCCATTAGAATTTATAAATACATCAATGAATATCAATGAATATTTTAATTGACGCATTCTAGACTGTTTTATACAGTATTGATGGGATAAAGTTTACTATCTATCTATCGCCGTCCAATAAATTGCTTTAATAATATGTTTTAGGATACACAAGCATATATTATATACATTGGGTTGTACTTAGTGCTATTATTAATTTTCAATTTGCAAGTGAAAATTTCTCAAAAAAAGACAGTGATAAAAAAATATTCATAGACAATAAAAATAGCGTTAAATAAAATTCAAAAAACTTGACTTAAGGCTATCAACGCTCTGAATTTACGCTAAAAATAGGGCTTCGGCTGATAGCTGATTGTAGACTTATGCGTCAACATTTCGCAAAGATTTTTTTCTCTAATATAAGGAAGATAAAGGACAAATTTAGGTCTCTAATGGACTACTTTTGTAATTTTTGTACGATTTATTAGAAAAAAGTTGGCATTAATTGTGCCAAAAAACACACGTTTTTAATGTCACACTACGACCTTATTCGTAGGTACTTATTTCACAAAATTGTTCCATCACAAACCTAAAGTGATTCTTCCATTTTCGGAAAAGTTTTTTAAATCTTCAAAATATTTTCAAAATTTAGAGTAATCAGCTGATAGCGACACCTTTGCAACAGCATTTTTAGCCTCGCAGTGTGGCTTAAATTCAAAGCGTTCCGACAGCCTTAATTATTTTTATTTTATAGTTCAATCGTAAAATATGCCTCTACAGCAGTTTTACTTCAATCGCGCATTAAGGTTATACACAAATATAATATATTTTTTTTATTATACACATTTCGTATTTTGAAATACGCCTCTTATATTTAGATATCAAATATAGCAAAGTAAACTTTTAAACTTGCAAAATTTTTCCGTTAGTCAGTCACCGTAATTGCCGTTAATAGAATAAGCCTGAATATCTAGTAAATTTATGACCTTGGCCTTAAAAAAATAAAGTATAACCGAACGCAGTCCGAAAAGAACAGAAAGAAGTACACAAACTATTGGAGTATAGCAATAAAGAGAATGAAAGATACTCGAACCGATTTTCTTTCTTGATTTTCCAACAATCGTCTATCCAATACATTTTCATTTATGTCCACAACCGTTGTTGTCTGTAAGAGAAATCCTCTACGCTACACTCTTCCATTGTTATAGAAGATCGATATACTAAACGTGAACATTCAATCTAGATGGTTCCAAGATTGCATTCCAGCACGTGGTGGTTCTGAAATTGAATTCATAAATCATCACCGATTGCGTAAAAATTATTCGCTATGACTCGTCTCCCAACTCTGATATTCGTTCTAAAATGACGCCAGCGACATCCGAGGTTGTTATTATGTCGGCTTGCAGAAACCACTATCTGAAAAGCTGGTTTAACAACGACTTACAAAATGATCACATTAATTTTCCATAAGAAAATGTAGAATTTCAAATCAACCGATTACCAAACTGATGATTAGCTTTTGCGTCACGCGTAATTCTCACTGTGTCAGAGCTCGGACGCGAACGCCGCCTAATGCGTTGCTTAGCTTATACCCCCCAACACAAATTGCGCTGCAGGGAGCGCGTTGCTGGCGACTAGAGCACCGCGCGAGGGCCAGTTATCAATACTTTACAGGCAAACCCTGTATAATTACCGGTATTTTATGACGGAAGCCGTTTTAGCAGGATAATTAATCCGTTAATTACTAAGCTATCTATGAAACAAGATGGCACGTTCCGGTTTTTGTTTCTCAGAACAATAAAAAAAACAAAACAATAGAGCAGGTTACAACAGTAGAGTCGAAAGAATTAATTAAATAATGTATTTATAAATGTCGACGGGAATTACAATCATGCGCAAAACTTTCTGCGCAGCCATGTTGAATAATAATAAATAGACGCTGCTATTTAAAATAACTTACTGCGGTTATTAAATCGGTAATTTATTCTTTTACATCACTACATAAAATAAACGTTAGGCATAAATAAAGTTAAGACGCGCATTAAACACTACATGCAATACTATATATAAATAGATTACATAATATAACAAGAAGGAGCGTGCAAATATCCAAACAGTAAATCTGAATCGCCAGACTTAAATGCTGCCACATTACTCACAATATTTACCACGAAATCTACTATACTCCTTATCTAACACGGACGTGACACGGAATAGCCTCTACAACCGTAAAGATGGTCATCAAGTATTCAAATGTTTCTTAACTCGCTTATTTTAGAGTAGTGAATTATCAGTTATTTACGATAGTAACAATTTTACCAGATAATTTACCGGTTAATTCACCGGCTATCTATAAAACAAAATAACACCTTCCTGTTTTATGTTTCTCTGCGCAACAAAACACCAAATAGTAGAGCAGTTTTCAACAGTCGAAAGAATTAAGTAAATAACGTATTTGTATTTATGTAGGTATTGGTCAAGATTATAAGAATACTAGAAGGCTGGGCGTACGAGCCTATAAACACGGTCTGTGATTGGTTGAGTCAATTGCTTACGTCACCGATGCCCATGGCTTGCTTTTTCAATTATTGTTATCCCAACTGTATGGAAAAAGACGCCATGTGACGTCACAAGCCTACTTCCCCCGCCCTCTATCATGTCTCGCCTAGACACAGCTTCAACAATGCTAACGCCCAACCTTAGTTTCTAGTAATCTTGGATATTGGTTATAAAATCGAAATCTCGATTAGAAGCTCCAATTATGCGCAAAACTTTTTTATTGTACAATAATAATAAATTGCTGCGGTTATTTAACCAGATATTTTATCAGCTAACCAATTGGTATTTTATTTTTCCACAGCACTACCTACAACCGTAAAGACGGCTATCAAGTATTCAAATGTTTTCAAATTTGCTTATTTTAAAGGTTAAGCGATATTTTTGTCGAAACTACGTACAGAGTTTTGTGATATGAATTATTATTGATTTTTTATTTTTAATTATCAACAAAACAATTGAGAGTGTAAAAACGGTACATTTTTTTTTTGTTATATCTAAACTCACACGTTAGATTCCATCCAAGCATCATTAATTATCTCACAGAAACAATGAAAAAAATTAAAGTGAATAAAACGATTCATTAAATTTGACGCTCCGGCATCATAATTATTAATTTATTCACTTTTAATTAAAATCTGTGCAGATTACGCCGGAGGCAAATAATGCCGTGCGCCGGTCCGCGAGTAAAGAAATTTGAAGATATGACTTAAACTGTCGTTTCAAAAGTACATCAATAAGTATAGCCGTTTTTTAGGGACGGACAGACAGCAGAGCCTTAGTGATAGGGTTTCCGTTGGCACACTTTGGGTTCGGAAACCTAAAAATCGACTATGCATTGGGTTTTTACTGTAGGTAGTTCCATTTACTTGCACATAGGCTTCAGCCCCGGATCTAGGAGGAGGCAAACCGGGGCACCTGCCCTGGGCGGCAGTTTTAGGGAGCGCCAAAATCATAATATAATATGTTTGAAACTTGATAACAAATTAATAAAAAAAATTATTAAAAGGTTCTTATTCTCTTTTCCCGGTCACTAAAAATGCCATCCATTATATTTTTGAGTTTTTTTAAAATAATTTAAATAATAATACCAAAAAATATAAGAGAACTATCGACACCAAAATTTAAAAAAGAATTTAAAAAAAATCTTATTGATAAGGCTCCGTATAGAATGAATGATTTTATTAAAGACTTTTAAATGTTCAAGCTTTTTTTAATGTAATTTTTTAAGTAAATGTATTTTAAATGTAACCTTTTGACATGTTTCATACACATTTATGTGTTCTACATGAAATAAAGATGGTTTATTATTATTATTATTATTTATCTCAAAGGCTGAAGACAGGGGGCGTCTTTATCAAGTTTCTGCTCCGGTTCGAAAAAATCATAGATCCGCTGATAGGCTTTATTGTATAAATAAAAAAATACAACGATTGGAAAAACCAAACGGGATAAAGTAGTTTTATTTTACCGCAATAGTGCGCAGTGAGTCACTTTACATGCCTCCAATCATACATGTAAGACAACTATTTTATAAAAGGTAGTGCAAAAAATTTGACGAATCTTTGAAACGCATATACATTTGGTGCTGTGTTATCTTCTAATATCTCTGAATGTTCTTAATTCAATGATCTTTGTCTATCGAGCATCTCTCCGCCTCCGTTTCGACTCTAATTGATAAAAATTAAACAAGTTAAATATTCAGCTGTGTCAGAAAAACGTAATTAAGTTTGAAACGGAATAAAGTGCTCATTAATAAATCTGTTAGAATAAGTTATACAACCTGTAGTGCTTATAGTTTTCAGTGGCGCCTCGCCTTCATTGGGATACATAAAATCAAGGTCAGTAGATTACAAAGGTTGCCTCGTTACGTTAGATAATAGTGGGCGGATGACGGCATCCAGCGAACCTGTCAATTGATTGCAAAGGGGGTATCCTTCTTACTTTATCTATTTTTTTTAAACTCATAAATCTGTTAGATATTGTTTATGTATGATTTATAACTGATGTCATTCTTATAGAAAAAGACGCGTTGTATCGATTGCGACCACTTACACATTTGAAACTTTCATCGTTTAGAATTTATAGCTTTTTTTAAGTTTTTCTAAAAAATACAGACAACCGTTCATATCTTTGATACTCAAACAGATTCTGGATTGCGTATGGTCGGAGTCGATTGAGCTAGACTTTTTCTTAAATTTGGATTATATCAAACGGGCCAGAAACCAGAAAGCGCATAGTGTCTTAAAAAACTGCAGGTTTTCAAAACGCATGAAAATATGGAAAGATTTGCGATATTTGGAAAAATA
This sequence comes from Venustoraphidia nigricollis, assembly GCA_034508555.1. NCBI lineage: Eukaryota > Metazoa > Arthropoda > Insecta > Raphidioptera > Raphidiidae > Venustoraphidia > Venustoraphidia nigricollis. Next base: position 3,301,288 of record JAVRKA010000030.1, read on the forward strand.
TAAAAATATCTCAGGTATGTCAAAGAAATCAAAAGAGAGAAGTTTTTGAGATTATTTGCATAATAAATTGAATTTTTAAGGTAAACGATTTAAGTACATAGTTTTAGTTGGTATATAAATGACATTTTTGATATAGTCATTATAGGTTGATAAAAATAAGAACGGTCCGCCAGCTAACGTAATTCCCGCGGTAACGCTGATTGGGCAGATGGAACGAGGCAACCTCTGTAATTTATTAACTTTGACATAAAGTGTTTCAAATAAAAACGAGTTATTTGTCAGAAATTAAACTCTACTCATTTTTAATATTTCGATGCACTTTTCAAATACATATTTTTGTGATAATTTAAAAAAACGTTTTGTAAGGTTGTTTATTTCTTTGCAAGCGATATAATATATCGCTTATATTATTTTTTTATTGCGTGGATGTGAAAACTTGATAATATGTATTCTTATAGTGCCGATATAAAACACGGTGAAACGAAAATATAGCTTTTGGGTTATTACTACATATCTATCTACAAAAAGCTTATATTATATTGTCAGAAAAGTTAACGACACATCAACTCTAAATTCAGCTATTTCAGTATTACCAATTCATTTTTAAAGAGATATTCGTACCTTCAGTTCCGGTTTTTTGCATAGTAATTTCACTGACATATACATTTATTTATTTATTAAATCGTATACATTGCAAAAAAATATACAAATATTCTTCCCCTTAGCAGAGCTAGTTCTATGTCAAGAGGAAGGATATAGAATTTGTGTGGCTGTTTTATGTGTCTAACGTGTATTAGTCCAGTGAATAAGTCGCGATTGCAACTTTTTTTTTTGCCAGAGCTCCAAACTAATCACCCTCCTGTAGCGTTTTATAATAAAAAAACAATATTATTTAAACGCCCGTAGATCGACAAAAAAAAATACGAATTAACAAAAATAACAATTTATTTGAAAAGATAAGAAATACGAGTTACACTCACATAAGTAAAAAAAACGAAACACAAAATTAATAGATCACAAAAAAATTAATAAATTCAATAAAGAATAAAAAGAAATAAAAAAAATGCAATAAACTGATTATAAATTAAAATATTCAAATCAGGATTAGATTTTAAAGGAAGTAAGGTTCTCGCACTTCTGACCAACCACCCAATTTTACAAAATTAAGGAATGTTAGTCTTAAATAAAGTTTATATAAGCTTGAAAACAAAAGACAAATAATTACTGTATGCAGGCCAAGGAATAGAAAAAAGTAATTATGGTTGCCTGCTTACAGGCATAAAAAAATAGGTTAAATTAACATAAAAATAATCAATATTTTTTGTTATAATTAAGGTACTAAACCAAATTATAAACAATGTTTTTAGTTCGCTTCACTCCCCCGTTTTCGAGGTCGTTGAAAACGATGGTGTGGGCAAAAAAGTTTTTTCCCTCGGCGACACCTCCGAATTGGCCAAAAACCACTCCCGCATCGCCTTTTCGCGCACAAATCAATTTCCAAAACGTTTTTTGCCCTGGTTAATAGTCTTTCAGGTGCCGGGGATCAGTTCTCAAGGGGAGTGACCCAAACCAACTCCACCCCTTGATTTCCACTCCCTGTAAGGGGGTGGAAAATGATTTTTTGTCCATGCTGGATTCATATTTTTTTTTACCTATAGTTTTTTTTGAAATATACTGTTTTGTTTTAGAAAAAAAATTATTTCATAATTTCAATTTGTTAGAATAATTTACTATTTGTGGTAATTATATATATATGTATATTATGTCTTTATTAAACATCTAAATTTTATTAATGTTGTGGTTAACTAGTTAAAGTTGTGCCTGACGAAGTTTACAACAATTAACGAAAGGTCGCAATTTTTAAATTAGTATAACTATTTATATTATATTGTCCAATTAACATTAACAATATTGAGAACATAAAATAATATTTGAATTAAATATAAGTTACATGCTTAATATACTCTATTCTTAAATATTAGCGCTATTAGGGTCAAAAAAATGAATTACCGCATGCACTCGTTTTTGTGGAGGCAAAAATCATGAAGAAGCCTAAGTCGTTTTACCTTCTCTATATTTTTGTGCTCTATAACTTACTTCGTGTTTCGTACTAGGGATGTCGAAAAAATATCGATATATCGATATTTTTGGGCGATATTTAAATTTTCGATATATCGATATATTGGTATAAAATTCTGAGTATCGGAAACCGATATTTTTTCCAGTAACAACACTTGCATGTACTACCGCGACTGACTATGTTCGTTTAATAATTCCGAAAATATCGAAAACTCCACTGAAAAAGAAACAGGTGTTTTTACATATGTTTATGGAACATACTTTTAAATACGTTCCAAAAACAACAACTGTGAATAAAGCACATGCAAAACAAGTTTCTTTTTCACCGGATTTTTCGATATTTTCGGAATAATAAATAGTCAAAATAGCTATTCATGCAATATTTCATTTCATTTCTACAACATCTAGAATATTTTTAATTATTTCGATTTACACTTCAATTCATGCTGCACCAACAATTTTCTGTCGGATGTCATCTCTGGCAGGCATGCCACAGGTTCGCCATTCCTGACTTTATTAATTGTTTCGATTAATCTCTAAAATTATCTGCTCCTAAATTTATTAGACGTTTGATTAATAAACAAAAAAAAATTCCTATCGTTGTTTTTGATTTCAGATAATTATTTATTACTTGATTTTTTAGAAATAATGTCCGTTAATTGCCATTTGAGATTATATTAAGCTAGCCAATATGTATACTAAATTTCTTTGAGTGCCAATGTTCTCTTTGAAATTGTACCGATATATCGATATTTTTAAAAAAATATATCGGTACCGATATCGATACTTGAAAAAAATATCGATACGATATATTATAGCGATACTTTTTGGCACATCTGACATCCCTATTCTGTACCACACACGTCACGTGTCAGCAACGAAACAAATGCTTTTCGAAACAAGCGGGAAGCAATAACAAGGTACCATAAAAATAAAAATAAAACAGTTTATTTTATACTGCTTTAGTTTAGACCACAGGGTTTCTAATAATATTAAAGTAGATGAAAAATTCCTATATATTATTTTTGTCGAACGAAATCAGCCGTTTTTAATATCTCATTTTTCATTAACTTATTCAATGTAGAAAGTCAATTGCGAAGATATAAATCACAGTTCCGATGCCTCTTCGTTTCCTGTTTTGTTCGTTTGAAGTTAAGAACTATCTAATATCCAAATCAAAGTTTTATATAATTATCTATTTGATCTATTGATACAAAATAAAAAAAAAAGTGGTACATGTACTTACGTACGCGCGGCAGAAGTTATACTTCTTTGGCGTGATCGCGATAATTGATATTTACATGTTCGTTAAAGATGTACATTGATAAAATAAAATAGGATGTCTAGGGAGATGATAAATGTAGTTGGAAAAACATTTTTAAACACAGGTTGAGTTACGTTTGTGGTCTTATAAATTATATATCTCCGAAACTACTGAGCCTAAAATTAAAAAAAAAATTACGGAAAATAGTTCTTTACTTATAGATTACAGGACAACCTACAAGAAGTGTATTGTCTGCAACGTACAGAACCCTCTCCACGCGAGATCAATCGCACTTGTTCCCTTTTATTTCTTAGTGGTTTATACAGGGTGTTCTACAAGCTCTATGACAAACTTTGACAGATGGTAGGTCACTTGATTTTAAACATATTTTTTTTAATAAACATGGGTTCGATTCGTTTTTGTTTAGAAGTTACAAGCATTTAAAGAATCAAAAACGTAGGCTGATAAATAGAAATATCGGTTGTTATGACAATAATTATAGGTCAAGGAGGTCCAATATCATGGCCACCTCGTTCACCCGATCTGAATCCTCTGGATTTTTATTTATGGGGACACATGAAGCAGCTGGTCTACCATCTTGAATTCTTTCAAGTAACTGCTGATGGGTAGCGATTTCAACGTGGTAGACCAGCTGCTTCATGTGTCCCCATAAATAAAAATCCAGAGGATTCAAATCGGGTGAACGAGGTGGCCATGATATTGGACCTCCTTGACCTATAATTATTGTCATAACAACCGATATTTCTATTTATCAGCCTACGTTTCTGATTCTTTAAATGCTTGTAACTTCTAAACAAAAACGAATCGGACCCATGTTTATTAAAAAAAATATGTTTAAAATCAAGTGACCTACCATCTGTCAAAGTTTGTCATAGAGCTTGTAGAACACCCTGTATATGTCGTAGGATAATTAAAAAATTCAGATTTTCGCGAAAATCCTAAGATGTCTGCAAAAAACCGGATTCCAATTACCCGGTTTTTTTGCAATCGTCCTAGAATTTTCGCGAAGATCCGATTATTTCAATTATCCTACGACATATAAAACCTATTACAGCACTGTTAATTTTAACATTTACAGAAAAAAAAACCCCAGGTCGCAGTGCCAAAACCCTGCCGACAATATAGTGTATTTGCTAATATAGGCAGTGTGGCTTTATTATGCGAACTTAAGTTGGTTTTTTGGGCAAAATAAAAAATTTGACTCCTTAATACACCCCTTAAAAGAACATTTTTTTCACAGTTGCAATTATTATCAATTGAACGTCTAAACTAAATTATATACACCTTTCAGCAAATAATTCACTATCTGCAAACTAGTGTTTTCATAAAATTTGTAAATCCGGTCCTGTCGGGCCGATTTTATTAGAATTTTAGGAGCACTTTTTAATTGCTATTAAAGGGTTAAATTTCAGTTTTGAAACGATTCTGTGAATTTTTTAGGTATTTTTGGGCCCAAAAACTTTTTTCAACCCCTAAAAACTACCCTTAAAATGGTCCGATTGGGCCCATTTTAAATAGAGTTCTTGCGGTAGTGGATTCCAGCATGTGGGCAAAATTTCGTAAAAATCAATTAACTCTTTCGAAAATTATAGCGCACACACACACATATATATATATATATACATATATATATAAACATTTTTAAAAATGGTGCCAAAGTGTTTAGAAGGTTATGAAACGTCGAGAAATTTTGGTCCGACCCCTAGGTCCCGCCATCCGACCAACGCCAATAGTGTATGTTGCCTATGGCAAATACACTAAAAACCCGAAGTAAAAATGACTTAGCGTTTAGGTTTTTCTTATCATCCAATATTATTGATAAAATATGTAGGTACAGAAAAAATTGAAATTATTCTTTACAGTTTGGACACATGACAGTTCAGAATCGAACCATTTAATGAAACAAAAAGATATGTTGATTTTTATTTTCAGCAAAAGTAAACAAAATTGTAGTAAACTAATAAATCCAATATTATATTCAAAACACGTACTATTTTGATGATAAATCAATTTTTTTTAATTTACTTTATCCGAATTTTCGTGAACTTAACAAAAAATTAAATTTCAAAACTTTTGTTTTTCAATTTTGTATTTAATAGCGTGCGTAATTTAATAAAACTGAAAAATAGAATCGCTAAAAAATTTTGAGAAAAAAAAACATTTTAAGCCAATCGCAGAAATGAATTAAAAAACAAAAAACTGTCCTATTACTCACCAAAAATATCACTATCAGATTTACGTCACGAGGACTGTCTGAAAAAAATGAAAAAATCAATTAGTTTTTCTTTTATTTAATACATATATAGCGGAAAAACAAGATCAAAGTTTGTGGCGGTTTTGTTGCGAAAACTTGGCCAGCGCTACCGCGCGCTTAGATTTTAAGGTGGCTGTTTATCAGCTGTTCAGTATGCCCCCTTTTTCACCTATCTTACGAGCAATGGGATATGTGTGAGTGCATGTAAAATGCACTTACGTTTCGGCAATCTCTAATTTCTATCAATCTTTGATGTTAATGCTTACAAAATAAACTAGTAATATGCACCATTCTTCTCAAATGAATTTTAGCAAAGTTTTTATAGTTTATTTGATATAAATAACGATTTGAAATCAGATAAAAAGGAAAAAAACAAGTTTAACACACATTTTTTTACGGAAAACTTAATTTGAAAGAAATTATTTCTCAGTATTTTTTACATAAGTTTGTAGAGAAAAAGCTTCGAAATATTAATTTGCCTTCCCGTAATTCAAAATTCCGTGACGTGCTATAAAGAAATATTGGCAAATATCACGTTTTTTATTCAATTTATAGAGCAAATATATATGTAGTCTTGATATATTTTTTTAGTGCTTAATTAGAGCTAATAAAAAGAACAATAAAATGAATCTTGCGACCACAGTTCAAAATTTCCCGAGAGCATATTTTATGATCTGAAAGATCCAGTTACTCATCAAAGATTTTGGTAATCTGGAATTAAATTTCGGAACACCTATGTACAGCACAACGTCAAAAACGAATATTCGAGATCAAGGCCCGTCGAGTTTATCTGACCATGTCGTGAAATAACCAATAAAATGTTTTTATGAAACTATCACTTGTGAATATTTCCATTCTAAATGAAAGGAAAATTCTAGTTTATTGCAGTACGCAGGCCGACAAAACAGCTCCTGTTTGAGTCGTTTGTCCTTTAAGTTCCATTCTAACTGCATATGGATGTCCCAGAAATGAGTTATACACAAAATTTAAAATTGGTATTTTAAATCCATACTTATATATATAAAACAAAGTCGGGTTAGTTTCTCAAATTTATAACTCAAGAACGACTGGACCGATTTTTATTATCTTTGATACATTGCATTTGTCTCTGCCCCGAATAGCAGAATAACTATTAAAACATGGGAAAAATTCACGAAAAAAATTTATAAAGAAAATTCATTTTCTCATACATTTCGTATGAAACGGCTTTTTTGATGTTATCTCAAGAACGGATTGACTGATTTCGATAAATTTTTTTTTCGTTTGTCTCGACCTTGAGAAGTTTCCTCGCGCATTGGAAAAGTAAGAAACTCATAAGAAATTTAAGTCCGTATACAAAGTAAAATTATACTGCAATGAAAAGTTAGTTATATCGGCGATTTCAACCTTGCCGATGCACGTATAATGCATTCATATGAAATTAATAATTAACTTCATGGCGTCTCATTTCCGTTGCATGCTGCGTGCGCAATTTCCGTAACAAAGAAAATTTTACCGTCAATGCGCCATACAAATTAAACTTAAAAAAAATGTATTACTTTGCAAATTTTTCATCTTAAACCTAGGTATAAAAAATAGTTTGTTTCGATCAAATAGAGAGTTCGGTATAACATTTTTCGAATTCAATGAGTGAAATGAAAAAAAAACGGGAAACTAACAACGACTGCGAACGAACGAAAGGAAGTGTTCCAGCAGCGAACGCGTAGGACTTCGCCCCTACATTTATTATTTATGTGATACAATTTATATGCTGATCATACGGAGAAATATCCGGTCTGCTTTATGGCCATATATCAAAACATATAACTATTTGAATTTAAGATATTGCTCAATATTATTTTATTTGTTTTCAGTATATATTCAATAGATTGGAAAATTTTGCAAATAAAGATATATTGTTCTGTACTTTTCACAGCGGCGAAACTAGAATATTGAAGGAAGAAAAACTTTAATTTAAATTTAAGCTGTATCACCTTTGAATAAACTATGGACAACTTAGACTTACTGTATATATGTTACGATAAATGTGCAGATTAATCCGGTTATTATTCATAGTCACCGCTACATTTGGTAAATATGATAAATAATAGAAAATTTATCAAATTAATCGGTTTATTTACATAATTCCCAACTCGTAATGGCAAATGTGATAAAAGTTCATAATTTTACCAAAATTCTTTCAGTTTGCGCAGCTGCTGGACTTCTATTAATACGTGACAACCACGTGATTTCAGCGTGGCAACTAGACGTTTTTTCACTACTTTCTCGTATTTAATAAACTAAGCACCCCGCGCTTTTTTACAATAAAAATTATTGTTTACTTTTTAGTTGAGTTTTCTCTTAAATTGTGTTTTTTTATTTTGTTTAACTATTATTTATTCATATTTACATCAAACAGCAGCTGCACACAATAGAGTTCTGTACGTTTGTTGGTAGGTGCTCTAAACCTTAATTATTATCATCTCCAAAGAAATAAATCTAATCTACGCCACTGGCGCGACATATACCGCTGCTTTAGAATATATTAATTTTATAGCGCCTAGTCAGAATGAATGTGCCAACAGGTTATAGCTTTTTTATACCGCCTGCATATTTTTTATATATATATTTTCGATTTTATAATCTTTGACCCGATTATATTATTTTTAGTTACATGTATTTCTGTCATACGAAGACTCAGCCATTTTATATTTCGGCTTTATTATAATCTCTTATCGTTAAATCGACTTGACTTGTACTGTTCTTCAAAACACACTTCGCGAAAGGTCTTTAATGTCTGTTCACCTTTATAATTTCTATAGTTTATTGTGTATTTGTTAAAATTAAACAAAAAAAAAACAAACAGATAACTACTGACTTACAGAAAAATCAGGATCTTAGTTACCTCAATTTCTCATCTTAAGTCAGTTTTTTTCAAAAGTAGGGTAAAAACCGGTTGTCGTTGTAGTTTCTAATCTGTGATCTAGTCAAAGTAATCATTGAATTATTATTAAAAATTAACAAAATAAAATTACTTGCAATACTGTTCAATATTTTTATTTATATAAAAGACGTTTCGACCAACAGTTTTGGTCCTTTTCAATTTATTATTAAAAATGTTGACTAAATTCCAAAAAAAATGTTTAAGAATTTACAGGTGTAGTTTGGATCTCCTGTATTAGAGAAAAATTTAGGGTAGACCAAAAATCGAGTATGGATAGAAGGTGCATAGCTAGACCATCACATGTTAAAAACATTCACCATGGAGTGCTCAGCTGATTAACAAATACTTGTCACGTCTTTGATTCAATTTTAGGGCAAAAATATATGTTTTTTTGAAATTTTTTAGCAAATTTCGTGAAGCTTAATGCTTAATCACACCTAATAAAAAATTTTTCGATCACAGTTCTAAATTTCCCGAAAGTATATTTTACAATATGAGAGATCAGTCAACTTAAAGACCTAATTATATCGTGACTACACATCAAAAAGCTTGCTAAAAACGCTGCCGAAGATTATAAAAGCTAATGACTTGAGTTTTATTTCTGTACATAAAAGAAAAACGGTCATTGATTTCACCAAACTTCTGCAAAGTGATTATTGTTTAAATCCTACAACGTCATTATATTGACAAATCAAGTGCTCATTTCGTTAGCTCTTATATACAACAAAGCAGTAATATCGAGTGCTCTTAAGGGAACGGTCGAACGTTTAATAATATCGCTATGATTATAACGAGCCACGACGACGACGCATACAGAGAATGCGCCGCGACGCTGTTTGTTTGAATATACTGCGGTTTATGGTTCGGTTTGTTATACTGATAAAGCCACACAACCACCGGAACCGTACCCGACGTCCGGTGATGAACTATTACGTATCATACTTGCACCAAATCAGACTTGTAGATCGCCCGAGAGAAAATAAAGCGACTCCTCGGTAGTTCTCGGTAGCAGTGGCGGAATTATATCGTCGGAACGCTCTGAATTTAAGCCAAAAATAGGGTTTCGGCTGATAGCCGATTGTAGACTTATTCGTCAACATTTTGCAAAAATTCTTTCTCTATAAGGAAGATCTAGGTCTCTAATCTAGGTCTCTAATGGACAACTTTTGTAATTTATGTACGATTTACTAGAAAAAAGTTGGCATTAATTGTGCCAAAAAACACACGCTTTTAATGTAACACTACGACCTTATTCGTACTTATTTCATAAAATTATTCCATCACAAACCTAAAGTCACTCTTCCTTTTTCGGAAAAGTTTTTTAAATCTTCAAAATATTTCCAAAAATTAGAATAATCAACTGACAGCGGCATCTTTGCAACAACACTTTTTAGCCTCGTAGCTTAAATTCAGAGCGTTCCGACAGCCGCCCAGTGACAAATTCATCGGATGGGGCCCTCACTCAATGTAAAGAAGCTCAGCCAACGTTACATCTTTTTTTTACAAATGCGTTCAAATATTGATACATTTTTTTGTGTAATTTGTATTACCTACTGTAGTAGGTAACTTGAATTAATTGAATACAAAACTAATAAATTTTACTAAATGTTGTAATAATAAATGCTAGAATCATCCTGTGCTCACGACCCTCTCGGGCCTGGGGCGCCTCCGGCGGAGGCCCGTGGCATTTTGCCCGTTTTGCCACACTATTGTTACTTCACTGCTCGGTAGACAAGTTTTAGGATAGAACGAGACGTCCCCTTGTTGCCTCCAATATATATCACAATCAAAATTTCAAAAAGCACTAAAAATATGTTTTCCTTTATTTTTTGTATGTCAGGCGCCCTCTGGGACTTGGCCGCTTCGTTCGTCCTATGGTAGCTTGCTCCCCGGTACTCTCAATTAGGAAGTTTTCCGTCTTTTTTTAGCGACCACACGTATACAAAAAATTAAATATCCGAAAGTTAAAATAAAAAAAACCCGGGTCGCAGTGCCAAAACCCTGCCGACAATATAGTGTATTTGCTAATACAGACAGTGTGGCTGTATTATATGAACTTAAATTCGTTTTTGGGCAAAATAAAAAATTTAACCCCTTAATACACCCCTTAAAATATTTTTTTTTCTTAATTGCAATATTATTAACAATCTCACGAGTGTACCGAATTAAATACACCGTTTAGTAAATAAGTCACTATCTACAAATTAGTGTTTTCATAAAATTTGTAAATCCGGTTTTGTCCGAACGATTTTATTAAAATTTAAGGGACACTTTTTAATTACTACCAGAGGGTCAAATTTCAATTTTGAAACCATTCGGAGAATTTTTTCGATATTTTGGGGCCCAAAACTTTTTTTCAACCCCTAAAAACTACCATTAAAATGGCCCGATTAGGCCCATTTTAAATAGGCATCTTGCGGTGATAGATTTCAATACGTGGGCCAAATTTAGTTGAAATCAATTAGCTCTTTCGAAAGTTATTGCCCGCACGTATATATATATAAACATTTTTAAAAATGGTGCCAAAGTGTTTAGGAGGTTATGAAACGTCGAGAAATTTTGGTCCGACACCTAGGTCCCGTCATCCAACCAACGCCAATAGTGTATGTTGCCATATGGCAAATACACTAAAAAGCATTATAATATATGTTTAATATCTGCAGTTTGTCCTAGCTAGGATCTATGTGAGACCTAAGTGGGATAACTCAACATGAAAATACATAAAGTATTATCAGTTTTTCCCAATTAGGATATAACTCAACATAAAAATAGATAAAGTATCGTCAGTTTTTCCAATTAGGATCTACTTATGTGGGATTTAATTGGGATTTCCCCATTGGATCCTTACTGAGATTGCCCAGTTAGGATCCAAGTTTCGCGTTACATCTCAATTGTAGTCCCCATAGGGCGGCCCAGTAAGGACTCAACAAGGCTTACTTTAAAAATTTTAGTCGGGAAATGTTTTAAGTTGGTCAGTTAAAAGTTTAGTATCGGATATTATATGTTTAATGTGGTAGTTCAAATGTAGACGGAGAGGGGTATGGTCTACGTGTGGGACTGTAAAAGGCGAATAGGGCCCAGTCTCTGGTTGGCTTTGAGGTCGCAGATAAATGGTTGCATAAACAATAACACATCTCATCTAACCCCCCCGCCCCCACCAACGTCCCCTTGTGTGCACATTAATGCCAGTATAAACAAATGGCCAGTTTGGTAAACGCGATTCGTGTCCCTTTATTCTTTGCACATTTGATTTTATTTTTGTTAAAGATTCGTTAATCGAAAAATCGAAAGTCGATCCATCAAGGACTCACATCAATGAATTTTTAAACAGTGTAATTCGTTATGTAGAGTGAGACGCCGCCGTTCCAAAACTCTTTCATATTATAGGTACAGGTGTTTCAAAATTAGAATGAAGAGCTTCGAGTGGTTATAAGACACATAAACTATCAATTTTTTAGGAAAAACGCATATCCGTTGGCGTAACTATATGCTGCTCGACTGCCGGAGTGCGCATTCCTATTTGCATATTCAGTTCGAGGCACTATTGCCTCCAAACAAGTACGATTTTGTAATGCAATATTAACTTACAAAAGCGTATTCACTAGAAGGCACTATTGCCTTCAAACAGGCATGATTTTGTAATACAACGTTAACTTACAAAAGCATATTCAATAGGACGCACTACTGCCTCCAAACAAGTACGTATAATAATAATAATAATGCGTTTAACGTCCGTTTCTCGACTTTATGTCATAACAGACGTCATTCGCACCATTACTATTTTTTCATCTACCACTTCCCGTTATTTCTACATTTTTTTACAACTTCAACTAATGTAATAGTAATAGGCGAATGAAGGAATTATAGGAAATTAGGATAAGGTAGGTAAATTTTTGAACTAGGAGTTTGATAGGTAATCGCCCATGGCCTCAAATAAGGAACCATCTCGATATTTATCTGGAATTAATTGAGGGAAACCGCATGGAAAACCTCAATCAAGATGGCCGGTACAGGAATTACCGTTTCTCGGCGAGAGGCAGTAGGAAAAAGTCTCAGCCACATCTGCCCCCGCCGGGATTCGAACCCGGTACCACCCGAATGCGAGTCTAGTGCTTTCACCACTACTCTAGCCAGCTCGGTGCCTCCAAACAAGTACGTATTTGTATTACAATATACAACTTACAAAAGCGTATTCAGCAGAAGGCACTCCTGCCTCCAAACAAGCTCGATTAAATTTTAAATTGAAGACTCATATACTGCGTTGCAGAACATGGCAAAAATAAATACATGTGTTTTGACAATGACCTTGGGTTGAGCTCTGTTCTATTTATAAACCCCCAAAGAATACCCCAAGTAAAAACAGAAAAGTAATGGAAAGACATGAGACAAACCACAATTTGTATCAGACTTATTATAGCTGAGCGTCAGAACTGGAGCTAAAAAGGGTTAATAGCTAAAGTGAATGTAGCTTATACACGCGTTATTAGCTCAATTATCTACGGTTCACTAAACTTTCCAATTGTGCGTATATACTACATAGAAATCAAAACGACGACCAGTACCGGCTTTCTAATACTCGTAAAAATCGAAGATCTAACCAGGCTATTTTTCTTTAAATATTTGTTGTGTCTTCAAAGTTGTACTCGACTTTGAAAAAAGAGAATATCAATTCGACACACACGTTTTTTAATGTTAAAACGGCTATATTTCCAAAACTAAAAGAGATGCGGGGGTTACGGATGATCGAAATCGACTCAGCTTGATTTTTTGTATAAGCCTGGTTAATATCAAACGGACCAAAAAAGTACGCTGAATCGATTAGTCCAAAACGCATTTTTGTGAATTTTTTTAAGAAGATTCAATTCAAAAAAAAAATTATACTGCATCTTGAAGAGGCAAGACACGTACAAAATAAATGCGATATATGTTAATGACTTTTTAACATCAATTTATATTGCACAATGCACATCCGCTAACTAGACTAACAAATGTACTCTATTATCGTTCATATAAGAAGTAATAATATCTAAGTTAATTTCGCACGAAATTCATTCAAAGTGTAGTTTTTTGGAAAGGGAAGATTCTGTTCTATTATAGAACGGAACCATTTATAGATGGATTTAAGTTTATAATTACTTCAAAAATTGTAATTGAAAATCGCGAACAGCAGTTGTTGGTTGGTCTGTACTTCCATTGTTTTTTCAATTTTTATCATACAGTGGAAAACTTAGCGGGGTATGCACTTTTGGTTTTGCCAACTATCTTTGATTTCGTAACAGAAATAATTCGTAAAAGTAGGTACGTCATGTACACTTTAACTAGAATCGGTTAAATCAAACAAACTGTATTCAACCAGACTGGACTGCCGACTGCAGAGTTTTGTTGTTTCAGTTTCTGTGCGTGAAGACGTATGGATACGTTGCACAGAGCCGACCGAAGGAACAACCGCTATCACTGTGAAAAATTTAATCTAAAATCCCAGCCGTCATTCTGGAAACTGTCCTATTGGGGTTACGTCCAATTTGTGTACACCGTACACCGATCTCCGAGCCGCCATCGCACCGCTCTTAACCTCAACTTTCCTACATTCTTACAGACTGTTCGGAAAACATCGCCGCGACGATTTATTAGGTTGGTAAAACCGCAACATTATCAGAGACAACACGGAGAAAAAGTTAGACGAATTTAATAGTAACTTAAGGTACGCGATAATCGGGCATTTGGCAGTGGCGTAGCTTATAACTCAGAGCACGGGGTGTAGTTGACGTACATAAATTATAATATCAACGTTTAATTGATTCGCTTAAAGGTAAACGATCAAAAGCCTTGTAACACTAAGTTATTTTTTGAAATTTATTTATTGTTTTGTTTTATTATTTCAATTTTAAAGATTTTTTAGGGTGAACGGGGCCCCCGCGCCGCGGGCGCTGCGAAGCATCAGCTACGCCACTGCTTATTGGTATCCAAGATTTAAAGGTGCCCGATTATAAAGTGTTGTTAACGTCACAGTTACGTCGCTAAAGCAGTTTTATTTGCTTAAATCAGATCAGTGGTTCTCGAGTTAAAAGACTACTAATAGACAGACAGGTAGACAAAGAGACGTTGCGTTTCATAACATTTATAAGTTGATCAAAGAATTAAAATGGCAAACAGAACAATGACATGAAACGTTTCTTACTTCGGGTCCATTTTGAACAGCAAAACTGAGAAAGACTGAAGACGGATGAGACAAAAGTTAGCGTAATTCTTCATATGATATTTCTTTGGCCAGAGCCGTTATCTTCTGTCCCGGTTTAAAACACAGCAATGTTCTTTTTATAGTGTTCTCCATACCTCATCACTGACAAACAGAAACGCACACTTCTCAGTTCAGGGCTGCCAATAATTTAAAAAAAATGTCTACGAAGTTTAAGGTATTAACCGTCATGACTGAGATTTTTAGTAAATTTTTTTATACAATTTAACACCACTAGTTCTGTATGATCGATTTATTTTATCCTTGATACATAAATATGATTCCTGTTTTTTTTCTAAGGCCGCCAACAACTATTATTTTGATCTAGTACCAAATCATATTTACATTTTATTATTAGTGTATTTGCCATATGGCAACATACACTATTGGCGTTGGTCGGATGGCGGGACCTAGGGGTCGGACCAAAATTTCTCGACGTTTCATAACCTCCTAAACACTTTGGCACCATTTTTAAAAATGTTTATATATATATGTATATATATATATATATATATATATATATATATATATATATATATATATATATTTATATATATATAGGTATATATGTGTGCGGGCTATAACTTTCGAAGAAGTTAATTAATTTTGACGAAATTTGGCACACATGTTGGAATCCATTACCGCACGAAGCCTATTTAAAATGGGCCCAATCGGATCATTTTAAGGGTGAATTTTAGGGGTTGAAAAAAGTTTTTGGGCCCCAAAATACCGAAAAAAATCTCAGAATCGTTTTAAACTTGAAATTTAACCCTTTAATAGCAATTAAAAAGTGCCTCTAAAATTTTAGTAAAATCGGCCCAACAGGACCGGACTTACACATTTTTTGAAAACACTAATTTGCAGATAGTGACTTATTTATTGAAGGGTGTCTTTAATTCGGTGTAGACGTTAGATTGATAATAATATTACAATTAAGAAAAAAATGTTATCTTAAGGAGTGTATTAAGGGGTTAAATTTTTTATTTTGCCCAAAAACAAACTTAATTTCACATAATAAAAGTCTAAAACCATACGGCCCTATACAAGCAAATACACTATATTGTCGGCAGGGTTTTAGCACTGCGACCCGGGTTTTTTTTATTAATAATAAATTGAAAGTCTAACTAATACTTTCACCAGTTCTCGGATTAGTGCCTGGAAACTGGGGGCTTGTAATAGAAACGTCATAATATAAACAACAGCATTGCTATACGCTCGGCAATTTTCAAATCGTATCTACGTGTTAAAAATAGTAGGATTTGAAAAAATATTAAACCAAATTGATTCAAAATAAAAATTTAGAGTCTCAATTAAACGGTACTCTTTTAAAATTTAAAATCTCGTATTTAGAAACGTAAAATTTTACAACTCGCATCTCGCAGTACTTTCTCAAAAGTGTTATTCTCGTCCGGATAAAGACGAGACTTCTCAGCGGCGACAACACTAGTCTACCCTAAATTATAATCCGTAAGCCCTGTCATTTTTCTCAAGGCATCTGCGGTCACAATAAAAAGTGGGTTATGTAATTTTTTTTAATACAGCTATTTAATTCGCGGTTAAATGCGTGTCCTTGTGGTTGAAAAAAAGTGTAATCCTCATGTCAGCAGAGTACTATAGGTTAGGCGTAAGAGTTCAAGTTTGTCGATTGCTTATGTCATTCGAAACCTTTGACTTGATTTCTCAATTATAATGGCACCATCTCTACCGTCTTGCCTAGTCACACTTTCAATAATGTCAACACCCAGCCTATAGTATTCTACTAACCTTGAATCTCACAGGGGAAGTGAAACTTCTTTTGAACTATGAACTCATTTAATCTTTAGCGTTTCAGAAAATTTCATACAAATACGTCACGATAAATATTTAGCACCTCTTTGAAATCAATCCTGCCGGATTGGGCGCTCATATTACTAGCTGACTGACTAAATTGTTTTAAAATGAAGTACAATCAATTGACAATCGATGGCAAAACAATCATAGTGGAAAAATTGCATTTCAAAATTAAAAATCGCCATACGTCATTTTGTCTAGTTGCCACAAATATACTGGTTGAATATAAAGAGAAGAGATAAGGAGCGAAGTGAAATGGGTGTGACAATAAAATATGTTTTTATCTTTGTCACAAATTTAAAGCCGAAAGGTCTTTCTTATACAAAATGCGCAAAGGTTTCACTTTTCACCAGGCTTGCGTTGCTTTTTTTTACGTTGGCCCGGAATTAAAGGACGAAGTACGCATAAAAATATTTGGCATAGATTTGTTCATATAATATGTAGTCAAGATACGCATACAGAGTGAATAATTTAAAACGAAACATTCAAGATTTCGTCAAAATTTTTTTTCTCGGGGGTATCAAGTTGAAATTTATATCAAATACTAAATTTTATAACCGCATGGTCCTGCCAGTCCCGGATCTAGGGGGGGAGGGCAAACCAAGGCACCTGCCCCCGGCGGCAGTTTCAGGGGGTGCCACATTCATAATATAATATATTTGAAATTTGATAACAAATTATTTATAAAAAAAATATTAAAAGGTTCTTATTATCTCCCCCTGGTTACAAAAAATGCCACCCATTATATATTTCTGAGTTTTTTTAAACAATTTATCTTAAACGCTGGAGACAGAGGGACTCCACTATAAAATTTCTGCCCTCGAAAAAATCACAGCTCCGGGGCTGGGTCCTGCTTTTGCTGTTTTAAGGTCATTAATAGACATATAACAAGCGTAACGTAGATGACAGCAGGTAAATAACAACCAAAGTTATGACTTACGATTGGTTTTTTCTAAGGAGTATAGTAAAAATCAAATCTAGGTGTTCCTTTCATAGTTGCATGATTTAACTAAGGAATAATTCGAAGTAAATTTTTCTATCTGTAATTTCTCCTTCTGTGGCAAAATATTTTTTAATAAAGTCAGTTTCACGAATTATTGTCCCAGCATTTATAGTAAAAAAACTTTTCCTTCTGATAGCACTTATTTTTCAGTTCCGGATCCTTTGGAAATAAATAAGCCTTTATAATTTGAATATTGGTAGGCACAGCACATCGGCATTGTCAATGATTTATTATTTGAAATAAACTTATTTCGCACACACTGTTATGAACTATTCAGACTGGGGTCGTAATATGGCTGGCGCCCCTAGCCATAAAGTTTGGCTGTATACCCATCTCCATTCAAAGGAATATAATACTCTAAAAGTCCACTCCAACTTAATCGGATCGGATCGACTCTGCACGATCGGCAATTTTGGGATACATGAAGTTAACACACACTAGTCGGGTCGGATCAAGTCGGCAACATCGTGTGTCGAGTCGATCCAATGAGCGTGGGGACCTTTATTTTCGCTCATCCGCCGGTATCAAGTCCTCTAAACAACGAGTCGGTAAGCAATTTAGCCATGAAACAAACCAAATGACTATTTATTGGTATTCGGGTTTATTATTCACGCAGTACAGCCACACTAGCGTGAGATAACTTCGGTACCAGGAAACAAAATGACCGTATCACTGGAACGACATTTTAATCGTACGCCAGTTGAGTGAGACGGGGGCGGAGGCCTATAATGACACTATACCGTAGCTAGTTAGTGAACGTAGTGACGCGGAAATTAGCACCGTCAGTTAAACGTGTCGGCTATAAATCGAATTAGGGACTATTTTATTATCATCTCAAACACGTGTGGAGGGGTTGATTATAGTTCATCCAACGGAAACGGACATGTAGCGACATAAAGTACTAACCACGCCACTGGCGCTATCCCCAGAGCTATACCAACTCGTCAAAATCGTTCCTTCCAACCACAAGTTGAATTATCCCTAAAAATCTCCTGAAAATATGTTTTGTTTTGAATTTTTTTTTTATTTCTATTAATTTGTATTGAGACTTGAGAATAATCAAGATGCAATTATTTATACAAGCGGCTCTCAAAATTTAGCTGTTTGATAACGTCTATATTTTTTAAATCAATTTGTACCAATTTAAAGTAGAAATGTAAAAACCATGGACAAGGGGAGGGATATTGATTTGCAGGACGCGAAAAGTAGAGTGGTGTCAATTTTTCATTAGCCGGCGCAGAATTTCAATATTAAAATTTGATTTTTTTTTAAATAAGAATATTACGTAAAATGTATACTAGTTTTGAAAACAATATTACGCAATTTATTTTTGAACTGTGGTAGAAAAAGACAATTCCAAAGAGTATAGGACAGAGGAGAAGCAGAAATATAAGTTGTAAGCGCTATCTGGGTTCTGTGGCCGCAACTATTAAGTTAGTAAAGAGTAATAGTTGAAAAATTAATAATTTAATAGTTAAAAAAAGAAAGAAATGGTTCGTTAAAAGCCTTACCTAGTAGAGGCGCTGAAACTCGCTGAAACTACTATTTTTCATTAGCTCTTATGGGCTGCTTCTCCTCTATCTTATACTCTTTGGACAATTCCTTTTGTAAAAATTCATTCCATCAAACAAATTTGTTTGCCAATTGTTCACAAAGAAATGTGTATATATTTATTTAGACGACAGATTTTAATGCAATGTACCACATTTATTAGCGTCACCCTGTACAATTCAGATATACGTAATTTAATGTCGGGTGAACGGTAAACTCAAATAGAGTGTTGTGTATACAATTTACGGGGACGTCGTTGTTATATCCTTTCCGCTACCCCGGAGACCTGTAGCAATGTTGGCCCAGTAGCCGGGTCCCAGCGCCCTACCAATATGCGTCACGGTCCCACTTGTCCTCTTGGTAGGATAAAGGGTTTCCGTGTCCACCATACGGTCAGAGTCTCAACATCACCACTTACAACACAAATGTTAGCGGGTACACACAGTTTCACATATTCTAAAGATCAGACGCAATATCTAGAGGTGGAAGTGGAGAAAATGGGTGATGAAAATTGACATTTAAGGTCAGTGTTTACCTGCAGCTGTTCAATATGCCCCCTTCTTCACCCGCATGGCTCTATCTTATGAGCAGTTGAACATGTGTGTGCTTGAAAAATGCACTTATAATACTCGCCACGGTTCTAAAAGGTTCTGAAGTTAGTCACAAACAGCGTCGCAAATGCATATTTTAGAGCCGTCCTGGTTGTTTTGTGAGAAAGGAAGACTCCCACAATCTCCCAATACTGGCACAGAACGTGCGCTCGTCGGTGATTGGTTATAGCTGGTTGTCACTTTCCTGCTGTAAAGTACAGTCCAGTACGCTATTGTTAAGTTGTTTCTTTGATTGTTAATTGATCAAGATGCCTAATACAGTTTTGCATAGACAAGCACGAAAAATAATTTTATGGATGACTTTATGCATTTTTTTATGCATCTTTAGATTAAAGAACAATTAAAAATAATATAGCGCGAGTTAGTAGTTTTTCAACCGACTGTACCTGCGCAAGCCTCCATTTGCATCTAACTTCAGAACCTTTTAGAATCGTGGCGCGTATTATACGTTTCAGAAACCTAATTTCTGTGAAAAATTTTATTCAAACTTTGATATTTATTCTTCAAAATAAACTAGAAATATGTACCATTCTTCCCATATGACTTTGAGCCATGTTTTTACAGTTTATTTCATCTAAGCAATTTACAATCAGATAAAAAAATATACAGAACTGAAAAACCTCTTTGGTTTTTTGAAGTCGGTTAAAAATTTGGTAAATCAATCTTACAGATAGCAACGTGTCGAGATATACGAATATGAAACACGTCTCTTGCTATTCTGGCAGCTGTCGTTATCAACGCCCTATTCTCTAGGGCAGGTTAAACCGGAACAATAACTGTTATCGACCATCTGACAGCAGTCGATTTGATACCGAACTAATCCCATCAACAACCAAATCAAAAACATTATTACGCGTAAGGTAACTGATCCCTCAAAATTGTAAATTCGAACTGTGATCGCAAAATCTATTTTATTACTGTTTTTATTAGCTGTGATTATAAGCATTAAGCTTCACAGAATGTGGCTTACTACTTAAAAGTTGCCAAAAACATATATTTTTGCCTTAAAAATTGAATCAAATAACGATATATTCGTCAATATTTCTTTATTTTTTTTAGGTTACCGTTCTACGACACCGCCATCTTAGTTTTCATAGTATATGGTATACATATATTACGACACGTTCGTTACATTTTCAATCTCAAAAATCAATTTCACCCCATCGTGCTAAAAGAGTAGGTACCCTAATTTAGAGTGTGGCCAATGCATCCAATCCCCACCATATTGAGCCGCGAGGGGTGAACACTGCGTACAGAGCCGTCTTTAACCTTTTGCGGAGGCCCTGGGCACTTTCGTATAATGGGGTTCCTATGACTATATTAAAGAGGACTATTTTTTTCTTATTAAAAGAGCATAATTACTAAGGAAATCAATAATTAACAAATACAATTAAAAAATATATCGATATATTTGTCGGAAGTATCGGTTATCGAATGCTGATCTGGAACTAGGGGGCCTCATCGATCGCGGGGCCCTGGGCACGTGCCCCGAGTGCTCAGTGGAAAAGAGGGCCCCGAGTGCGCGGTCACTCTATACAGATGCAGCCGACATCTGTACACTGCGTTCAGAAGCAGCCGACGGCTGTACACTGCGTTTGAAATTGCTCAATATGGCGCAGCCAATCCGTGTTCCGGTTGGGTCACGTAACCTGTTGGCACACTCTTACTATAGTCACTCTACCCTATTTTTGCGATCAACTGCTAGAGGTCAATGTTCGTGAGGTTTTGACAACGTTTAGTTCGGTACGCTGCAACACGTATTTAATATCGTCGACTGCTACAGCACCACTTTTCATATTTTATAATTACATTTTAATTTCCTATATAAAGCGATTAGACACGCCGTTAGCATACACACTTTCCCCGCGCTCTCATTCCCCTAGCTTCAGTGGGATGAAGCAAAGTGGGGTAATATATCTTTTATTACCTTAATACACCAGAAGCTCGCACAGAAAATCTTTCGAATAATATTAAGCTAATCTTTTATCTTAAGGGTGTGCTATACCAGTTGATTGCAGTTATTGGTGGGAAATACAGCAGGGTCGGATTATTCCAAACCCCCGGTAATTAAAAAAACAAACAAAACTCACTCCAATCAATGCAATAGAAGGGAGTCTGGTGGGTAAGCCATCCCCCCTAAGTAGCGTCTCCCAAGTTATAACCTTTATAACGCAACTTTTCATACGTAATCATGTCTTTAACTCACGGAACATGAACGTAAAACGGTAGCAGAGCGTAATTCATTCATACATCCGTTACTAGCTCACCGTCTATTACGTATTGAGGGTGGAACAATCAGAATTTGACCTTATTTTAGACAAGATTTTTCAAAACCAATCACCATACTTAAATTTCTTTATGGAATGTGTAAGAAAAACGGTAGCAGAGCGTAGTTAATTCATACATGCGTTACTGCTCGCCGCCTATTATGTTTTAAGGGTGGAACAATCAAAATCTGCCCTCATCTCGGACACGATGCATTTCCTTACGGAACATTGAAATAGCAGAGCGTAGTTTCCTCATTCAGATCCATTACTAGCTCTATTATGGTTTCAGGGTTGAACAATCAAAATCTGACCTTATCTCGGACTGGATTTTCGACCCTGTCACCGCACTTCCATTTCCTAAACAGAACACGGAAGTAAAAACCGATTTTATAAGCGAATCAAATCCGTCATGGATAAATAAAAGAATATATAAAAGTGGAATGTTCCAAACTCGTTTCCGACTATCGCTAGATAAGGAGTGTTATTGCTCAGGCGAAAAGATCTCTTATACACATTTTTATGGGGATTTTTTATTTTCAATTTATTTTATAACGCTCTTTTTTACATATAACTTACATGCACTCACTGTACCTTTGTATGTGCCAGTGCCTCCATATATTGCCTAAGTACAGCACTGGTCAAATACTTGAACCTTATTACAAGAACAGCGTAGTTTACGTGGTATATTTTTATAGCAAACTAGCCGCTACGATTAAAATTATTGTCAGTGTCGTAGGACTGAGGTCGCCTAGGGCAAGAATCTGATTTAGCAACGTGAAAATTTATAAAACTTTGTACACGATGGGCTGTTTGCGCTCCTAGCAGTCCTAGCGTGTGCTTTAAATACCAGGTTCTAGCTACGGTGCTGATTATTGTAGGTATTTGTTATTCTTGCACTATACTTATCGTATTTGTTTTAACATTTATAATAATAATAATAATGCGTTTAACGTCCGTTTCTCGAATTTATGTCATAACAGACGCCATTCGCACCATTACTATTTTCTATTTACCACTTCCCGAAATTTTCTACATTTTTCAAAACTTCAACTTAAGTAATAGCTATTACATAAGTTGAAGTTTTAAAAAAATATTAGTAAAAAAACTTTTTTTAAAACAAGCTTTTATTAAATTGTACTAAAAAAGAAAAAATAACTCCTGATACTTTAGGTTCATAGTTATAAAAGCGTTAGTTGTAAGCTCTATGATAATAACGACCCACGCTTTTATAACTATATGAACCTAAAGTATTAAGAGTTATGTTTTTCTTTTTTAGTACAATTTAATAAAAGCTTCTTTATAAAAAGTTTTTTTACTAATATTTTATTTTTAAATTTTTAGTTACCTACGTCTTTTGGCCGCCATAATGGAATTTAAGTAACGCCACATAGTTTAATATATTCTGCTTTTCATATCCTCTCATTTGGTACCCATATAAAGGGGGTTGTAAAGAAATAGATAATTCGCCATTTTGTGTCGGCCACCATTTTGGATTTGGAATTAAGTCACACTGCTGATTGTATTCTACTTGTCATACCCTTTCATTTGATACCCATATCATGGAAGTGCATAAAAAATAACTAGTTCGCCATCTTGGGCTGTCCACCATATTGGATTTAGAATGACGTCATCCAAACTAAACGTGAATTCAAAATTTCAGCTCAATCGGTTGAGGATAACTGCTTTAAAATTCAGTTGCAAGATTCCACCCGAAACAAACATATTACATATATGTCATATTACCTACATATTTTGCAAATTAAATAAAAGTTTGTAGAAAAATAACGGGAAGTGTGGTAGATGGAAAATAGTAATGGTGCGAATGGTGTCTGTTATGACATAAAGTCGAGAAACGGACGTTAAACGCATTACTATTATTATTATTATTATACTCTGTACGGATTACACACAAAATCTCACTTTGAATTGAATTCCCCACAGTCTTGCTGTCAGGATTTTTACTACGACTTTTCTGACCGGTATTGTATTTATACGTACACGACACACATAAAGGTGTTTTAAAAGGTTCTTTTCTCGGGGATTTTGTTTAAGTGTAGCCATTGAGTAAGCTATTTGGATGTTTTATTAAGAAATGCGCCGCTCAAACTAAATACGCGGCTAAAAAGCTTATACATATATCAACTTGCCTCAATAACTTTTTATTTTTACGTTGAATATCCTTTTTTATTTCAATTGAAAAGATGAAACTAAACCTTTCGTTTTTCAATTAAATTTATACTGTCGTCAGAATTACTTAAAAGAATTTTTGAAAAAAAAATCGAACATTTCGTATTTCCATCATTCATAGAAGCCCACTTTACTAAAGAAGATTTTGCCACAGAAAGAGAAATTACGGATATAGAAAAACTAATTATATTTATTTAAAAGAAAGTTATAGTATTAAAACATCACAGATTTATTCCTTATTTAAATCACGCAACTTACTCCATAGTGAAAACCAATCATAACTTAGGTTGTTAAGTACCTGCTGCCATCTACGTTACGATTGTCATGTGCCCATGTCCGTTGGCGGACCCTGTAGAATCCACAACAGGTACAACAACTACGAGTTGAATAGTTTTCGAACATTCATAAAACAAGTATTCTTTTTTTTTATATCTTTTATTTTCCCGTTATTTTTGTACATGAAAACACAGGAGTATTATGAGAATACACTGTAGTAATTTATTTCATTCCAGCGCTATAATTATGTTTCGTTAATTACTTCAGAGCTTCATTAATACTCATAAATAAAATTTTTCATTTAGAGTAAAGTTTTTTTTATATATATAAGTATAGCTACAGAGTACTTATGTAATTACAATACTGGATATAAAATGAAGACTATAGAAGTGAGTCAAAAGTCATTTACTTTATTTTGTAGTTCATTAACCTTTGTATTTCAAATTTTATGCGTCTAAGTGAAATAGTGAAATAGATGGCAAAAAAATCACCTTTTGGGAAATTTACTAACTGATAGATTATCATAAATCTACGGTAGATCTTTAAGGTGACAATTACAAAAAAAAATAATCAAAAACCCGGGTCGCAGTTCCAACACCCTGCCGATAATATAGTGTACTTGTTAATACAGGCAGTGTGCCTATTTTTAAATTAATGTTTGCTTTCGGACAAAATAAAAACTTTAACCCCTTAATACACCCCTCAAAATAACATTTTTTTCATAATTTCAATATTTCGTCTCTGTTTTATCAATTCATTATCTGTATAAAATTATATGCAGCCTTCAGACAGTCTAGTTCTCTACTCGCAAGCATTTTCACACAATTTATAAGTCCGGTCCTGTTGAGTCGATGATATTAAAATTTTAGGAGCACGATTTAATTGATATTAAAAAGTTAAGTTTCAATTTTGATGCAATTCCGAGAATATTTTCGGTGGTTTTGGGACCCAAAACAATTTTCAACCCCTAAATACACCCCTTAAAATGGTACCAAGCTGTTTAGAATGATGTGAAACGTCAAGAAATTTTGGTCCGACCCCTAGGTTCCCGCATTCGACCGACGCCAATAGTGTATATGCCATATATGGCAAAAATCCACTAAAAATCAATAAAAATCTATGGTTTTTTAGGACACATTTTTTGCGTTATATAAATAGGAAAATACTACACTAACGTATAAACCCACCTATTTTTTATTGTTTTAAAAAATTGTTATTTTTATTTTTCACTTTTTAAATATAGTTGTCGAGCGTTTGTAATATACGATCTCACCTTACTTTTTAAATGAATTGTAAATTTACTAGTCATATCATTATCAAAATTCTAAGTGACAGCAATGTATTTTTATACCATATAATCTTTATGCAAAAATGTTCCGTCATACAAAGAAAACCGCATCAAAATCGGTTCACCCATTATTGAAGAGCTATAATTCCACAGAGACATACAAACACACAACGGTTGCAATTGTGAACGTACGTATCATTTCTACCAACAAACAAAAATGGAATAAAACTGAAATATAAATTTTAAATTCTTCAAACAAAAAACTGCATATTTACAATCGGGTTTTCATTCAAAAACTGCATTTACGTTGGTATTCTCGTTTATTGCAACGAAGTGTACTTGTCGCAATTTTTAATTATCAATTAATTAGCCATATCTTTCGACTTTCATCCCCGACTCTCACTTGTTGAGTGAAGTGACGTAATTTCTTTTTAACAAATGCAACTGTTGATTATTATATACTTGAAAAAAAATCCAGTCAATTAGACGGCAGGACCATTCCAACTTCATAAATATTGACATTTGGAATATTATAATAATAAAATAAAATTTCTGTTAACGTGCGAGGTGACGTGGATAACGGCTAGTAGCAAATATTACATTCGCTACTAATTTCCAGGGTTAGAAAAGATGGTTTTATATGTAAAAATTAATCAAAGCATGCTTGTCACAGCTGTCAGCTACCTAACTAATTTTATTTTTAACAGATCTTCAAAATAATTCCAAAACTATGGCGCTTAGAAAAACAAATTTGCTAAACTTTCTTGGAAAAATAAATAGAATAATAAACCATTATAAAAAATATACCATCATTATACAAAAAATAACAATATAGCATATCTCTCTTCTGCGCGTGCGTCGATTTTCCCCAAAAACAATGGAGCTCTGTTTGCATATTGAACATCCTGCCAAAATTTGGTTTGAATTCGCTTATCCGTTAGACCTGTATCGTGCTCATAGACAAACAGATACACTTTTTCCAAAAAAATGTTTTTTGGATTCAAGCATTCGAAAAAATATTTTAAAATTTCAATAATAAATTTGCAGGAACATGGATTATACATTATTATAAATTAATACAATTAATTATTTCAGCAACGTTTCGATTTAAATTAAATCTTCCTCAGGCATCTAAATTTTTTTTTTAAAACACATGGTGAAAATTACAAAAATTAAGTAATATTTACATGAAATAAAATAAATAAAATATGTAATTTGTAATTTTTACCATATGTGTGTTTTAAAAAAAACTTAGAGGACTGAGGACGATTTAATTTAAATGGAAACGTTGCTCAAATAATTAATTGTATTAATTTATAATAAACATATTTAATCCAAGTTCCTGCTTTATTATTGTAATTAAAAATAATGGATGCTAATATCAATATGGATATTGTAAAATGTTGAAAAGTGCATTTTGACCTAAATTTGTACCATTCCCCATTAGTGGGTTGTAATGGTGATACATGTACACACAATTAAAAAAAATGTGAGCCGTTGTGGGACCCCCGATAAATAGAAAACATTACACGAGTAAAATGCCGAAACACTAACATACGTATATTCATAAAAAATATATTTGATAAAGATAAAATTGCTTTTTAGTGTATTTGCATGGAAAAACGTAAAAACGTCAACATCGATTTCTGATACTCATCATTTTCAGTGTTCGATCTTTAATCGTTTTAACTTCAAGCAATAAAACAGATGGTATAATCAATGAATTATATCATATTTTATTTCAGCGAAATGTCGAGTGTCAATAATCAAATAAACCAGATTAGCCACATTGCATAACCAAAATTTATCAGCTCGAAAAAAGAATTAAAAGCCAACAAAATTATCTTAAAATGCTTTTCAAAGCACATGTTTTCTTTAAAATAACGTATAATTCATATTCAAAACCAAACTCACCCAAGCTGTCAAACACTGCTGAATGCTTCTCTTCTTAAGAAAATAGTAATCACTTGTTTTTTACGTTGCCCGAAAAAATATTTATATTAAAATAATCTATAACACACACCGAAACTACTTATCACCACAATTAATTATGATTCTACAATAAGAACCGATTAATTTTACATTTTATTAGAGAAACGACACAATATTAAGACACAAATGTAGTCAACGTCGCGCGTACGTACTTAATTCGTTCAGGAATAAACGAACCTATGCAGCTCTGGACACAGCAACCTATGCATTATGCAGTCAGATTTTTACCTTCTATTTGAAAATATTTTATAAAAACTATTTGACACGATTACGAAATGCGTTTTATTGATTTACACATAAAAGTGTCGCTGCGTTTTATTAAATTAAAATCTATGACATTAGTAACGACTGACCCTAATAAATAGAATAAAATAGAATATACTGCAAAAACATTATTTAAATTAATTTATAGGTATATTAACAAATATAAGATGTTTGTACGAACCGCGTACCTTAAACTCGAAAAACGCGAAACCAATTTACATTATTCTCCCAGATACAAATAACTTCCCAGTGAACACAATGACGTCAAACTGCCGTCAGAATGACATCACGCTAGATCATAGCTTACATAAGATTAAGATCACAAGTGTGTCATAAAATAGTAATTATTTCCTACTTTTTATGTCAGCCTCTGATGTAATAATATGACAAAAATGTGACGTCTATTTAACATCATCCAGTGAACACAATGACGTCAAACCGCCGTCAGAATGACGTCACGCTAGGTCATAGCTTACATAAGATTAAGATCACAGGTGTGTCATAAAATAGTAATTATTTCCCACTTTTTTATGTCAGCCTCTGATGTAATAATATGACATAAATGTGACACAAATATGATGTCTATTTAACATCATCCTGACTTTAATGATATCTGTTTCACATAACAATGATGTAGTAATAACGTCAAGTTGTATAAATATGACGTATGTTTAACATCATCGATGATGTTAAACAGACGTCATATTTATCGTATATACGTTTTCAACCTTAGTGGCCCAAAGGTGCCCTGAAAGTTTCAAAGCGCTGCGATTTTTTTTCTTAGTGCTCGGAAGGTTTAAATTTATCGTTTTTGTCAAAAATCAACGTAATGTGCACTTTTTTAATTTTTGATTCATTTTCTCAAATTCAAAATGTTTTCTTTAGCTATAGTCCTTATATTTCCCTAATCAAAAACTTTGATTGTTGTAACAAGTTGGAAAAAAATTGAGGAAATACGGACTATTGCTAAAAACATTCTGAACTTGAGAAAATGAATAAAAAATAAAAAATTGCACGTTACGTTGATTTTTGGCAAAAACGAAAAATTTAAACCTTCCGAGCACAAAGAAAAAAAAATCTCAACGCTTTGATACTTTCAGGGCACTTCTGGGACACTTTGAGATTGAAAAAGTATTGAGGATATCCTTCATTTATCCATTATATGGAAAGTTATACCAAGTTATCCAAATATCCTTAAATACGCTATTTTTTACCTTTTTTTCACCCAACATTTTCACTTTGAAACATTTATTTTTCGGAAACCACTAATCACTTTTTGAAGGGAATGTTTTGCAGTTTCCAAACCTTACTTTAATTTTCTGTAAGGTCATTATGTCCCGTGTAATTATCAAAGACAAAAAAGACTTTTTTGCTTTGATCAACGATAACTCTGCGCCAAATCATCGTACGGAGCTTTGAAGTAGGTCAAAGTTAATTGAATTTTATAAAAGAGTTTCATAGTGGCATGACCAATAAAAATTTACCAAAGTACATAGACCGTGTTAAAGACGATCAAAAATTTGGAAAAAAATTTTGTCTTTGATTTTTGTACGATAACTCAAAAATCGCTTATGTTAAAAAAAAATTGAAGTCCAAATTCGAAAACGAAACACTTTAAGATTCGATTTTCTTTTTTTTATCCCTTTACGACCATTTTCTAGTTACAGCCTGTTAAAAATCACCGAAAAAATGGATTTTATTATATCCTTTAAATTTAAAAAGCATACAAATAAAAAAAACATTTACTTTTCTCACTGTTGTACTCATTATCCAAAAAATTCAAAAGTTGTAAAAACATATATTATAATTATGTTACAAATTTAACTAAGCTACATATTAAACATCACAATTATTTAGGCTTTTTAGATTTTAAGAAAACAGATATATCTTTTATATGCTTAATAAGAATATCACATTTCAATTCATAGTTCGTCTGTAGCCTTAGCAAAATAACATTTTGATATTTTGAAAAACAGTACTGTACATTATGCACCAAACTCATAAATATTTTTATAATATTTGGACAGAACAATTATTAACATTTAAAATTGTTATGTTGCAAATAAATCTTTATTAACAGGTACTTAAACAATAGGATATATTTTAATTTGTACTCATTCAATAGCCTGTAATATTAATATTTATGAAAATAAAATTAAAAAAAAAATTTTCTTACCGCTAATTTGGCAGGATTCAAATTAAAACATTAAATGTAACAAAATGAAAAACTATTGTATGTTATTATTTACGGTCATTGCTTCAGCATTATTTTTTTTTGTTTTTTTGTAACTAACCCGGTTGGTTTCACGTTGATTTCCTAGACGAAACCAATTGATTCCGGTTTTTCCAAATTCAGCGCTGGTCCAACTGGGAAATTTTTTTAATATAATATCTGGAATTATATTATTGCGGTCATTTTACTATTATAAATATAAATTAATCTCATAAATGATAAACATTACATACCTTCAACATTTCCAATTAACCAGCTGGCTTTTCCTTTCTTGAATCGGGTTCTTCGTCAGAACTTTCTGAATCATTTCTATATTTCCTTTTTCCACGTGTAAAAAGCACACCAGCGCTCTGACAATTTTGTCGACATCCACTACCTATAAATGAATCTTTTTCCATTGCCACTAAAATTTGAAATAAATAATAAATTACAGATAGCTACCATTGGTGCAAGTAGAAATATTTGATTAATTATAATTAGGGGTAATTATATTTAATAAGTTTAATTTAATTACAATGTTACGTACAAAAAATAAAAGGTTAAGGTTTATTCAATGAATTAAATCGATAAATCTGCAATAATATTTCTAAAATAAAAATACTTACTAAAAATGCACAACAGTTCTAAAAAAAGAAAATATTTCTGAATAAATTAAACTTTTGCAACAAATTATATATATATATTTTTTTAATCCGAAACACAGAACCTGCGTACTTTCGTAATCAGAGTAACTCGACTTAGCGTGGGTTGCACGTAGTGAAATCACTACAGTGCACGGCGCACGCGCAACTCGCGTTTTTATGCTATTGGCTACTATAACGGTGATTCCCAACGTGTGCGTCCCGAATATCAGCGCCTCAGGGCGCTGCGGCTGTTTTTTGGAGCGCCGTGAAAATTTTGATTATTTATTAAATAAAATTGCAGATAACATATTGGAGGTATATAGATATATCAATGAGTTTCTGAATTAGAAATGAAAAAAATTCATATTTTAAGGGCGCTGGAAACCGAAACAGTTTGGGAACCCCTGTACCATAAGATTAATATTAATATGAAAATAATTTTAAAAAATAAAATTTTCTATTGATATCATAATAATGATCATAATAATAAGTCAATATAAATAATTTAATGAGTATAATTCTAAAAAATAAAAAAATAATTATACTTACATTCAAATCACGCGGTTAAATAAAAACAGAATTGAATATTTATTGTATCAACAATAATTGTGTTTCGAAATTCATATCAATCACGGCGGACTTTATTAGATCAAAGTGCTTATATTTTTCGACTATAACATGTAATACGTCTTTCGTCATACCTTTATTACAATATAATAATTAAAATATATGAACTGTTTATGAGTTTTTTCTAAATTTATATATAAAATCAATGCGTCATTATATTTTTTATGAACTAATTTTGGTACCATTTGCACTACAAATATGTATATTAAGGTAGATTTACCATAGAACCATGACCTATCTGTTAGATAATTAATACTTAAAAAATAAGCATGAGTCTTATATACGATTTAATTGTTATGTCAGCTATACGCAAAACTGATATTTATACTTACATGATGATTATACGTATATTAAATTTATGTAAAAATATGACTTATAATTTATATAATATTATGACAAATTTGTTACGGCAGTTTTACATAAAAAAAAGACTTTCAACGTATATAATCATATGATCAATTTTTTATGTCAGTTCTACGTAAAATGTGACTTATAAATTATGTAATATTATGACAAATTTATTATGGCAGTTTTACATAAAAAAAGGATTTACACTGGATGTTATAGTATGATAGACTTGGTATGTCAGCTGTTCGTAAAATAATGACTAATTTGTGATATCACAATTTGATATAAATATTACATACGACGTATGTAACGTGTAAGTCATGTAATCATGTCATATAGCAGTCAAATTTTATGTCAATATGAGGTCACGATGATATCAATTCACTGACGTCATGTGTAGATCATGAAAAGAGTCATTTTTATGTCGAATTGACGTAAAATTGTATTACACACATATGATCTGCCTGTGACGTCAATTATAGGTCATGTGTTCACTGGGTTATAGATTCAGCAGTATGCACTCATAAATTATAGCAGCGTTTCCCAGACTTTAACTATTACGGAAAAATTCAGATATTCTGAAGTGTTATTTTATATAGGGTACGTTTCAAACATTTTTCAACTTGGCGCAGCATTTATAATAAGTAACCTCAAATTAATAAAGGATTTTTCTGATTGGTCTATGACTGCCAGCAAGTAAGGATGAAGGACAACCGAGTATGTCTTATTTTTCAAAACTAACATAAATCAATTTAAGAGGGGCAGTGCAAAATGAACTATTGGTCATTTCAGAACAGATGTCACTAGTACTTAATACTAAATGTGCCGTGGTTTATAACCGAAATAATAATTTTAGTAATTAAGGCACTAATACAGTTTTTCTCCAATGTATGTCAGCCAGTGGCGTAATTATACCGTTTGACGATTTGAGGCCCGTGGTAAATTCATCGGAAGGGGCCCTCCCTCAATGTAAAGAAGCTCAACCAACGTGTCATCTTTTTCTAACAAATGCGTTTAAACCGTGATAAGTACATTTTTTTTGTTTAATTTGTGTATGTACTTTATAGTAGGTAACTTAAATTGATTGAATACAAAACTAAAATTTTCTAAATCTTGTAATAACAAATGTTAAGATCATTCTGTGCTCACAACCCTCTCGGGCCAGGGGCCCGTGACATTTTACTCGTCCTGACACCCTATTATTACGCCACTGATTTCAACTATGACAGAATATGCATGGCTGTGTCTGAGCTTTAGTGATTCAATAAACTCCTCGATCAACTAAACTGAACATGTCTCATTTAATTCACGGCCAGTGGAACTATGTAACATTTCTGAACGGACATAGTATATAGGGCGGCGGTGTACGTATCGGAGCACCTGTCGCTCCTCATGGCGCCACACTCTGTCAGTGTCCCACGTGTTGTCTGACGGCGGTCCCATACAATATGCATAGGGCAGAGGTATATGTAGGTACGTGTACACTTCCACCTATGTAGGGCATACCTGCCTATGATCGTTCTCCGAAACCATACGAAGGCCGTTCAATCAAACACAGTTCCAACGCTAGTAGATTACCTCGTTCCGTTGGATTGTAATGGGGAGGTTGTCTGAAAAGTTCTGTATTGCCGATAGATGTTTTCGGAGCTTAGAGCAGGTTCAGAACTGTATCACTTAGAGCAGGGATTCCCGAACTTTTTATCAGTTCGCGGCGCACTTACAGGTTTAGTATTTTGTCTCGGCGCCCTAGCTAGTCGGAATAGGGTAAAATAATACTACATGAAGCTGAGTTTTTATATTTATATTGACACATAAGAATACGTTAATTATTTAAGAAAAATTGTTTATTTTGTAACCTCAAATACCTAAGTTTAGTTTCCGGAGAATGGTAAACATGAGTGCCTCACGGCGCACACTTTGGGAATCCCTAGCTTAGAGAAGTTAGTGGCGTCATTTTTGCGCACAAATGAGTCTAGAGTCGGATGGGTCTGTTTTCTAAGTTTTACTAGTCGAGACACCACTGACAGTACAGATACCATCCATGCTTGCCCTTGAAATTACAAATCACGACATTACTAATAGCTTTTACCATTCTTCTATAGCTAAGCAGATTTCCCACCTTGCTACTATCTTTTCTAAACGATACTACTCGGACAATCGTTTTGAAAAGATTACTACAAACTAAGGTTGGACGTTAGAGGCGCGAGTAGACTTGTGGAGTCTTTTTCCAAAGAGTTGGGATAAACATACTTGAATAACCAAGCCATGGGCATCGGCGACGTAAGCAATCGATTCAAGCAATCACAGACGTGGTCTTAATTTTCGTTTTATTAAACGACATATCCAAAATTATGATACGTTTCAGGCTATCCATGGACATAACACAAGGAATAATTCTAATGTTATTTTACCGAAATCGACACTAACGTAGTTTCACAAGAGCGCCGAATATCACGCTCTGAAAATATTTAATAAATTGCCACACTGCAGTTTCAAAAATCTACACATTCCCAAATTTAAAAGAGAATTGAAGACTGGTTCTTCTTAAACAATGTCTGTATAAGGTACATGATTTTGTTATAAATGAATTGTAAACATATCTTTCTTTTTTGACGAATCCTATACATATTTGTATTTTGTATGTTTTGGATCAACAAATTCTATTTTTTTCTCATGTTTATAGCCTGTTGCTCCCAACCTTCTAATATTCTAGTAATCTTGCAAAAACTTTCTGGCAACCCTGAACGTACCTGCTATTGACTGTACCAGGTAAATCACATGAAATAGCTGCGTCGCTCCAAATTCGATATTAAAATTTTATAAAACAGTGTACGTAGGTGTAGCATTCCTCGTATTGCCCTTTTAACTATACGCCACCCGGTTCGTCCTGTTGCGCACCACTTGTAACAAGACTTCTGCCTAGTGCCTACAGCAGCATCAGTATAGGACAGGACCCACAGACATAGGACGGTGACCTTTAACCTTTTATATCCAGTACCTGTTCGACCATTGCTATACATCACATCCCACTCAAATACTCTCTTCTCCCTGTTGCAAGTTTTGTTTAAAACTTTATTTCGACAACTTAACAAGACTTTCAGACGCTCAAAATCATGATAATATATAGGTATTTAAAACTTAGATTTCCCGTTCGCCACAAAACAAAAAAACCCGGGTCGCAGTGCCAAAAATCCTGCCGATAATATAGTGTATTTGCTAATACAGGCCTTGTGGCTTTATTATGTGAACTTAATAGTTAAGTGCCGTTAGGTTTATACCTCGGAATCCAGGGCCAGTCAATGAATCTTCATAAAACTTTTGGACTGCATTGTTAAAATCTCAAATAAAAAAGTTAAAAAAAAAAAAATTGCGATCTCGATTGTGGGGTGGATACCACCCCTTCTCGGGGGTGAAAAATGTTTCGTTGAAAATAAGTACGGAAATGGATAGGTTCACTAATTCTAAGCAACTTTTGTTCTATAAAGTTTTTTCTGAAAGTCCATACTTTTCGATTTTTCGCGAGTGTAAGTGTCCATTTTTCAACCAATAAACCCACGGTTTCAGATGGTTTTTCCCGAATATCTGAAAAAGTAAGTATTTTATCGAAAAAATCATTCTTAGTAAAAATGTAGCTTATAAAAAAACAAAAATAATGGTGAGTTTACAGTGTCTGTAGACCCAATACAAACGGAGAACTACCTTGTTGAAGGTTGGTTCTTATTCGTCAAAAGCCAAAATTGAAAGTTTCAACGTGAAGTTACCAAAATACAATGCATTTTTCGGGGGAAACTCATGGAACATTTTTTGAAGTGCTTGAAAGAACCTTTATTTTTATTTTTTATAAAAGTCCCTAGCATCAAAACTAACTGAGCTCTGACGAAAATAATGTTGGTCCCTATTTTTTTCGGCGTCAAAAAATGTGAAAGTCACCCCCTTATTACCACCCAAATTAAAAATAATCGTTGCCACTTCACTATTCACTTTATTTGTGTACTTGTAACATGCTCTAGAAGTTTGACAGGTTTAAAGTGCTTAGTTTTGAAAAAAATTGAGTTTGAAGTGAAAACAGCATTTTTGTATTTTTGCAAAAAATTGCCTTTTCTTCAAAATAACTCAAAAACTATTAATGATACGCAAAATTTTGTAGTGTGCCAAATTGTGGATTTTGCTTTTCTGAAAAATTTCGTTTTTTTCTGTAGGATGAAACTTGAATAGGATATGGCCGTTTAAAGTTTGCATATATTCGTAAATAGTAACTTTCGAGTTCTTTCAGCTCTAGCCCTTTCAAAACTAAGCACTTTAAACCTGTCAAACTTCTAGAGCGTGTTACAAGTACACAAATAAAGTGAATTGTGAAGTGGCAACGATTATTTTTAATTTGGGTGGTAATAAGGGGGTGACTTTCACATTTTTTGACGCCGAAATAAATAGGGACCAACATTATTTTCGTCAGAGCTCAGTTAGTTTTAATGCTAGAGACTTTTATAAAAAATAAAAATAAAGGTTCTTTCAAGCACTTTAAAAAATGTTCCATGAGTTTCCCCCGAAAAATGCATTGTATTTTGGTAACTTCACGTTGAAACTTTCAATTTTGGCTTTTGACGAATAAGAACCAACCTTCAACAAGGTAGTTCTCCGTTTGTATTGGGTCTACAGACACTGTAAACTCACCATTATTTTTGTTTTTTTATAAGCTACATTTTTACTAAGAATGATTTTTTCGATAAAATACTTACTTTTTCAGATATTCGGGGAAAACCATCTGAAAACGTGGGTTTATTGGTTGAAAAATGGACACTTACACTCGCGAATAAGTCGAAAAGTATGGACTTTCAGAAAAAACTTTATAGAACAAAAGTTGCTTAGAATTAGTCAACCTATCCATTTCCGTGCTTATTTTCAACGAAACATTTTTCACCCCCGAGAAGGGGTGGCATCCACCCCACAATCGAGATCGCAAATTTTTTTTTTTTATTTTTTTATTTGAGCTTTTAACAATGCAGTCCAAAAGTTTTATGAAGATTCATTGACTGGCCCTGGATTCCGAGGTTTTACAATTTTTACGTCTAGCGGCACTCCACTATAAGGGGATTGTTGGGCAAAATAAAAAAATTAACTCCTTAATACACCCCTTAAAATTACATTTTTTTCTTAACTATATTATTATTGTTGATCGAACGTCTACACCAAAATTAAAAACACCTTTCAGTAAATAACTCACTATCTGAAAACTAGTGTTTTCAGAAAATTTGCAAATCCGGTCCTGTCGGGCCGATTTTATTAAAATTTCTGGGACACTTTTTAATTACTACCAGAGGGTTAAATTTCGTTTTTGAAACGATTCGGAGAATTTTTTTCGGTATTTTGGGGCCCAAAAACATTTTTCAACCCCTAAAAACTACCCTTAAAATGGTCAGATTACGTCTATTTTAAATTTAAATAGGCTTCTTGCGGTGGTAGATGTCAACACGTGGGCTAAATTTCGTTAAAATCAATTAACTCTTTCGAAAGTTATTGCCCGCACACATATATATATATATATATATATATATATATATATATATAAATATATATATTATATATATATATATATATATATATATATATATATATATATATATATATATATATATATATATATATATATATATATATATTATATATATAAATATATATAAGTATATAACGCGCTTAGGACTCAATAGATGAAGCGCGTCTGAAAAGTGTACACATACTGTGGACTGTATTTATATTTTATAGTCTACACAGGCATTCTAGCGGCGGCTGCGTAGACTGTGATTGGTCGCTGCGTTAGGGATTCTCGATGTATATAAGCGTTGAAACATCTAGCGTTAGACCATTCGACATTTGACTTCTCGCTTTAAAGCACTACCCTGGCACTCACAGCGGTTTCAGCTGTAATTTTATAAAAAATCTTAATTATTGAATTTATTGCCCCTTTTTGAACTATAGTTGAGACACGAAAATGCGTGTTCTAATTAATTCTGTTATATATAATATTCATGTTAAATATTGTTTAATAAAAGCGAGCGAATAATATAATTGTAGATTATAGATGCTTGACAGCAGACAGAAACGGCTGATCAGGAAAAAATATAATAAATTATATAAGTACATTATTATATTTTGACATTTTTACAAACCCCGAAAAGAACAGAATGCAAATTACTAATTAATACCCGATAATCCTTAACAACCTGACCAATCACAGTAATGCCAGCTGGGGTTGAAGTGTTTCTACAAAGTAGACGTTACAGAAAATTTTATGCGTCACTAAAGAAGTTTCACTACAATAAACCAATTGTTGATAACTGATTTCAAACTGTAATCCGAAAATGCCAATAGGTATAAGGAACTCTGTGTCAGTTACGACCTGCAGTAGAAATGTTGAGGGAACACGTTACATGTTACAAAACGTATTTCCTTCACATCACTGTAAATTCAAAATATGATTTGAAATTCAAATCCATTTTGTACATTCGACAAGTTACAACTTTTCATATAACAATAATATATCTAGCGGATGTAGGTATAGCTTGCGAAAAGTAAGTTGAAGGAAATATTAAAAAATTCACTTCGTCTTTTCTTTAACCAAACATCTGCAGAAGTCAAAAAGATTACTTGAAAACTGTCAATACTCCAAAAGATAAACGATACTTTGTATCTCACGATAATTCATTTTTTTGGACTATAGTAGCGCTGATTATAATTACTAAAGTCCCTAGATTTGAGAGATTACCGTAGTCATCCACCATTTTGAGGTAAACGAATCAACTAAAAGATATAAAAGTTTTTGTTACTAAGGAAAAATAATAACAAGTTCAAAAATGAATATCGATGACAGATAATCATTTTCATATCCAAAAATACGTAAATTACCCAAATTATATAATGTCACGTGGGTACAATAGATTTCGTCACTGGGTAAATCTACTAATCTATAGGAGCTTTAAGACGTTGATGACGTGCCGTTTTACCATGTTTTAAGACTTCTCGATGCACAGCAACACACTCTATGTATCCACTCACGAACTATAGTTTATCCACTAAATTCAAGCCAGTTTTACAAGCTTTTAATTAACTTGCGATTAGTGATGCTTATACAGTCTCGATTTTGGTCTTGCGTATTCAATCTTGGCCTGTTACTTACGTCTTTTGAAAATTTTTCCAAAACACTATCATCGTCAAGGTTTTTTAGAGGTATAATTTATAAAATTATAAGAAATATTCTCATGTTTCTTATTTCGAACGGAGGTTATAATTTTTAGCTTACATTAGTCTTGCACATTTGGTCTTATTCTTGCATATTTGGTCTTGGTCCTGTTCATTCGGTCTTGGTCTTGCTAGTGTAAATATGGTCTTGCTGAATCACAAGACTAAGACTGCAAGACCAACACCGTTTTTGCTCTTCACTACTTGCGATTGATTTTTCGACCACTTCCCGATATGCGATCATGCTGAAATTTTGCACACAACTTTCGTCCTAAAGACAATACAATTTTTTAACGTGTGTGTGTGTATGTGTGATTTTGATCAACGTCCGTTCAACGCGCCGTATAGAAAAATAGAAAGATATAGATCCGTTCTGATGCAATGTGACAGTCATTCAATAGCGAGATCTCTTCACATACATGTATAGGCAACCCGTGCAGCATTCGTGTTATGTTTTCAACCTGTCCATACGTTGACGGTGGCGTCGGTCCGCAGTTGCGGACTCGGGCGGTCGCAGCTGTGACCGGCAGCTGGCGTCGCGCTATGCCACGCCGTTCCCCTTCGCCCGTCGCTCGTTTGAGTACCGGGCACTATACACTAACACCGGAACGGCATAATGTTATACCGACGTCCAAGGGCTCACATTATGTCACTCGACCTTGTGTTGGGTAACTCAGATCTGAATCGGTTCAAAGAGCCAACTCCGACAGAAGATCCGTGAGAGCCGACTCACTTTTTTTTGAGCCGACGGATCACCGGATCCGCATGGCTCAGTGAAACACTTAACACACAGAAGCACATTTTACACTTACGTATCAGTTCTTGCTTTGATGCATCTGTCAGCTCAAATGACTCATGCATCACATGTTTGGCTACGCATTCTTGATTCTATACAGGTCTGAACTAGGTAACTCAGTGACAGACTGCAGTAACATATTCAGAACTCGGCTCTTTTTGAACCGTTTTTTCCATCTCTAACTCGACCTTTTTAATGCGCTTTTATTTAGCTTCACCTGCATGTTTGTTTGTAAAGGAATCTTTGAACGTGACATTCATCCACTTCAAAACGTCAGATTAAAATGAAACTTTGCACACTTATCAAGGACCGAAGACAATACAATAATTTAATAAGTCTGTCCCATTATCCTAACCAGGATCTTCAGGATAAAAAAATTGAATAATTACAGCAAGCAAGCTAACACGCTGTACAGTGACGTACGTTAAGTTGCCTTCCTCATAGTCAAATGCAATATTGTTGTCAGTCTTATAATTAAAATAAGAGTTTGAAAAAACTAAAACAACACACTTTTATGAACCAAAAAATGCAAAATTATTTGACAACAAAATTAGCTTTACTGTGAAAAGCGTGAAGTGCTGTCCACTAAAATTTTCATAATAGCTCTACGTTTACAATTAGCTAGTAAATGAAAAATGCATTACCGATTTTAAGCACTCCACGCTTTTTACAGTAAAGCTAATTTTGTTGTCAAATTATTTTGTATTTTTTACTTCATAAAAGCGTGTTGTTTTAGTTTAACTCTGATTTTAATTATAAGACTAAAAAACAATATTGGATTTAATTATGGGGTAGGCAACGCAACGTACGTCACTGCACAGCGTATTAGCTTGCTTGCTGTAATTTTTCAAGTTTTTTTTTATCCTGAAGATCCTGGTCAAAATAATGGGACAGATTTATTAAATTATTGTATTATCATCGGTCCTTGATAAGTGTGACAGGTTTCAGTTTAATTTGACGTTTTGAAGTGGGTGATTTTCACATTCAAAGATTCCTTTACAAACAAACAAACATACAGATGAAGCTAATAAAGCGTGTTAATATACTGTCGCAGTGATAAATTGGAAGCCCTTGACACGAGTAAAAGCAATAAGGGAGAAATCTTCAGGTCAGTCAGTCGTTGGGAAAATACGACCCCAATATATGTATGCAGTTATTCTGTGACGCGGTGTGATTTTTTCTGTTTTCCTCTTTCCTTTGCATTTAAATTGATTGTTTTGTCGGAATCACTGCAGCAAACCAATCTATTTATATAACACAGCTCAAATCAACCACCAAAAAGTTTCTTTTTTTTTATAATGGATTTCACATTTATACGGAATTGAAATCGTAAAACTTTTAATTACTTTGAAATATACTTCGCGAAATCAAACTTCAATAATTGACAATAAAAGGAAAACTTATTTCAAAAGCTCAATTTAAAAATAAAAACCCCTCTTATAAAAATAATAAATATGTCTTGAAAATATTTTTTTTTTCAATTTGGCACATATGACGTCATATTCTTTTTATTCATAAAATTTTATTTCATTTTTTATTACTGATGTAAAAGAATAAATTACCGGCTAAATAACCGTGGAAATTTTATTTTATATAGCTGCGGTTGTTATTATACAATGCTGCATGGAAAGTTTTGCGCAAGATTGTAACTTCCGGTCAATATTTTAATTTAATAACCAATATCTAAATCATAAATATAAATACATTATTTAATTAATTCTTTTGATTCTACCATTGAGAACTGTTCTATTGTTTTGTTTTTTGTTGTTCTGAGAAACAGAAACCAGAAGCCGTCATTTTGTTTTATAGATACCCGGTTAATTAACCGACCACAACGATTACGAACATAAATAAACGGCAATTTTACATCATTGTTTATAACAAAACAGGGGGTAACTAATAGTTCTGGATATAACGGTAATAGCATTTAAAGATATTTTTCTAATAAGGTCCTGTTACAACACACGGAGCAGAAGGGACTCGCACATCATACACGTTTGTGATTGGCTGTCTTCAGGTCAATGAAACCCTGACTAAAGATCAAAGGCCCGACACTAAATGCACCTACTCTATGTATTCTGGTAGTCACGTTTTTTAACAATTTAATAAATCCTTTCCGGTATGACAAGGTCAAAAAGGATCAAATGCGTTTATTAGATCGTGTCAGATTTTACGACGCCATCGCGTATGACATATAAATTGTAACAAATGTACATACAATAATTATGTGGAACCGTTTGGTTGCAGTGCATATTGTCGGGGCCGGGCGGCGTGATATTCCGTGTAGCTCGGCGTGACATGGGCGTGATCGATGGCGTCGCGGTTCGCGCTCCGCTGTGAGTTATGCACATGCCTTTAATTAAATGTGTAATAAGTATTCACGTATGTATGTTATACGGCGTAGCACAAAATGTCAGCCGAACTTTAAACATTTTAACAGATTTTTTTAGAAACGCAAACAGGCCCCTCTTTTCCACTGGGCACTCTGGGCAAGTGTACAGGGTCTCCTGATCAATGCCGACAAATATATCGATATATTTTTTAATAATGTGTTTGTTAACTATTGATTTGTCTTTAATTACGCTTTTTTAAGTAATAATATACAAGGTTGTTGAAGAATTTTGTTTATATACTCCTTTTGCATGTTTTAATAAAATAGTCCTCTGTAAAAGTGCCCAGGGCCCTCAATAGGTTAAAGATGACCTTGCAGGTAAGGTTAGAGTACTATAGGTTAGACGTAAGAGGCTATAATAGTGATCACGTCTATTGCTTACGTCATTCGAGACCCTTAACTTGATTTTTCAATTATAATGAACGTTTGACAGTTGACAAAAAGGTCTCAAGGTCTTAAACCCCGCCCTCTAACCCGTATCGCTTAGTTACACTTTCAATAATCTATAGTATTGCACTTTCAAGTCATTCGACATTTCGCATGACGTAGGATGGTTTTAGGCTATATCTCATTAGGCTATCATAAGAGGAGGCTGTTATTCTCGGACAACGCTGGGTAGATACGACTATAATCTATAAAAAAGTCTACGCCAACAAAATATGTCTAACCGAGCGAAGCCAGATCGGCCTGCTGGTATCTAACTATATAATGAAAGTTCACGAAGAAAGAAAGAAAGTTAAGTGATATTCCTGAAAATTACATAA
The DNA here is from genome assembly GCA_034508555.1 of Venustoraphidia nigricollis. Taxonomy (NCBI): domain Eukaryota; kingdom Metazoa; phylum Arthropoda; class Insecta; order Raphidioptera; family Raphidiidae; genus Venustoraphidia; species Venustoraphidia nigricollis. The sequence continues at coordinate 3,344,349 of JAVRKA010000030.1, forward strand.
CACAATCGGTTTAGTTGGAGTTCCTGAAAATAGATAGGTTGCAGTGATGCAGAAAATTGGAATCTGACCACCGGTACTACATTGCTGGCTACGCTATACATTTATCATCAGCCAAGCATCAATTTCTATCTCTACTGTCTCACTCAAACAGCTACAGCCCTCTCTCTCTCTTCTCCACACTTAACATTATACAATTATCACAATAAATTCTTCAAGAGCCGAGGCATAAGAAATGTCAGAAATATTGAGCTTATAATATTTCGAACAACTCCATTTTTTGAAGTCGGAAAAAACTAATCCCTAGCAAATATTGTTAAATTAACTATCGATATCTATACGGTACTTATATCTAAACAACAATTTTTAAAATATTGTTGTCTGTCCGTCTCTGTTTGTTTTAACTAATCTCCGAAACAACTGGACCGATTTTCACTGGCAGATAACTAATGTTATAAGGAGTAGCTTAGGTTAATTTTATTTTAAACTAGCTGATACTCACGATTTCGTCTGCGTTATTTATTATATTAAGCGCAAACGAAGTCGCGGGTATCAGCTAGTTGACAATAAATATTAGGTGATAAAGAAATGTGCGAAAGAAATGCGCACGCGTTTTAACAAGGTCATGACATTGCTTGAAATATTATAAAACCGGTTTTTGAAGTATCCCACCACTTTTCTTTATTTAAATTCGTTCAAATACTTACGTAAAATAAAAGTTGCTAAACATGGTCCAAAATATCATAACCGGCGACATGAGTGAAGATGACTGAAGCGCGATTAATGTAGATTATAGACGCTCGACAACTCCGTACCAAATAGATTATATAGAAATAAAAGGCCTACTATAGAAGAAGCAATATAGAGAAGATATTAAAGAAAAATTACCAATCATTCCTATTTTTTCTTTTTAATATCCAGATGGCAGGGAAAGATTCCCAAGACCAACAGTGCATTGTGCACGGGTAGGGTTGCCAGGCGTCCGGATAAAACAGGACATAGTTAGGCTTTTTGATTGCGTGTCCGGATAAAATTAAACGGTGTCCGGCTTTTTCTAGAATTTAATTTTGACTGATGGCTTTATTTGACTGGTAGAAAATAAATTATTTGGACTGATTTGGCGTTTTATTTATTTTTCATTAGAATTTAATAAGATTTATGGTAATAATCAAAAAAGCTTGATTCTACGGAAATTTTGTTTGTCGTACCTATTAATACTGAGAAAAAAATCCTCAATAATGTAGGGTGTCCGGCTTTTTTACCCAAATGTCCGGCCAAACTGGCTGGTCTGTTCGGCTTTTAGGTTTGGCATCCTGGCAACCCTATGCACCGGACTTCAAAATGTCTTACTCGAAGTGTCATCGATGTAGTATCTTGCTATCGACAATAACTTGCTGAACGAAACAGAAAAAGGCAAACGACATTAGATGACTTCTTCACAAAAAACAAAATATATCAAATAAGGAACCTTCCTCATCACAAACATAACTTCTTACTCAGACTTTTATTTGATTTTCATAAATGTTTTATGAACAAAAATCGATATTAGCAATTAATACAGTAGGACCTCGATAAGTTAAAAACCTCTGTAAGTTAAATATTTTTTGAATTCCCTTCCCCTGAAAGCATAAAACCTCCATTACTTAAATCACAAAACCTCGGTAACTTACACAAATATTCTGAGCATCGGCCATCGCCCTCCATAACTTAAAATAATATTTTGGCTATTTTGGTGACCTCCATAAGTTAAAGTATTATCAGTTTCATTAGAGCTCTATAGATATAGGTATTCTCATCCGCCATATTGTGTCCTTGCTTGTCACGCGTAGTACGACAACATATGACTAAAGTTAACAGATAAATTATATTTCATAAAAGAAAAATGATTTGAATGTTTGTCAAGATTTTTTAAAGGTCCTGCTGTTGTTTGTACGCGTTTACCCGTACGCAAAAGTGCTTTAAGTGGGAATATCAATGTGACAACTGTACAGAAGTTGACAGAAAAAATTGCGGTAATTATTTATTTTTCATCACTGTACTATGCAGAATAGAAGAATTATTTGTTAATTGTAATGACTATTGTTTTTTTGCGGGCTATTAAAAAAATGCGGAAATGTCAGAAAAGAAATCTGCCTTTGGCAACGACACTTCAATTTTATCAGCTGAAATACGAAACAAATTAAATAAAAAATATTGGATACAAGTTGAATTATTTATTCTAAAAAAAAAGATATACATTAAATAAAATACATTATGGAGAAGCATTTCAATTTTTTTTTCTTTTCTGACGCCGTTCTATAAACTATTTTGCGATATTTGCTATTTTCAATGAAGTTTTTCAAACAGTAAGAACGGACGTTAAAAAAATGCCGGATAATTCTTCCTTTCACATTGTAACATTCCGGAAAAAATATATCAATATTGTCCACTAAACTTTTAATTTCTTCCATCCATCCTGTCGACGATTTTCAAATTGTGATTCTTCAAAATGTGTCTGTAAGAAAAATACGTTTAACTGTATTTTCAAAAAAAAAAGAAAAAAAGCGGCTGTAAGTGCGGAGACAGGGAAAATTCGCATACTTCATACAATCGAGAGTTCCCACTTGGCGTCCAATTATTTCCACGTCGAGAATTTTGTATCCACTTTGCTCGCCTAGTTCCTGTCGGGAACCTGAATAATCTCCACCCTTTTTCTGATCTATTGGTGCAATTTACCGCCGAGCAACAAGGCATCTTTCTGTTTAATCTGAGAACGTATGTGCAAAATGAAACTGTAATCGATAAACTATATTTTTTCAATGATTTCACGTACTTTTTTAACAATACATTAATATACAAACCGAGTTTTATCCACTTACAAGTAATAATGCTGCATCCCACTAGTTACACAAAAAGCAAATAATAAAATCCGTATATAAAAACACTTCACATATCACTACGTCTTCCAATTTTAGTTTGAGCCCGAAAATACATGCTATTTGCAGTTAACAACAGAGAAAAATAATGCTTCGAAATGCTGCGTTGATGTATTTGTTGTCGTACTACATATGATCACAGAACACGTACGTAAAACGAGCAAGGCGCCAAAATGGCGGATGAGAATACCTATATCTATAGAGCTCTAGTTTCATCATGTGTCTCAATGGGTTAGTATCCAAACAAAAGGTTTTGCCAAGAACTTAATTGATTTTCAGTTTTCACTTTAGTTTAAGCAATGTCGTGACAAAAAGATCAGTATTAGTGGACCCATACTAAAAGAAAAAGCTGAAGAGTTCGCAAAGTCGTTGAGCATTAATCAATTTAAAGCTAGCGACATCCTTTATAAAATCCACAAACCTCGGTAAGTTAAAATTTTTTCTCTGAAAACCTAACTTCAACTCTCGATAAGTTAAAAACTCGATAACTTAAATTTTTTAACGTTTCCCTTGGATTTTAATTTATCGAGGTCCTACTGTATATCCATAATAAATGTGATAAAAAGGCGAACCAGATTACCTGAGATGCAAAATAAAATATTTATCAGAAAATATTGTTAATAGTCACACGAAACAATTTTTTATGAAAAATTGTTCAGTTATGTTTCTGCTTCCATATATAATAACATTCCTCGAGTACTTAAAGAACTTAAAAAAGAGGCGTTTAGTAAAAATGTTAGAGGCCATCTCCTGGAAATTATGTAGTTGCATATCACAATTTATCTTTTTTAGGAAATGACTTCTAGTAGATGAATTTAATTTTTCATATTTGCGCTGCTGTGCACATTTGTTTTTCTTTAATGTATTTGTATTTTAATTTGTTATTCAAAAGGTTGAGTAGAAGAACAGCCGTAGCCGAACTCCGCCGGTAATAAAGATTATTATTTAACAATAAATGCTACAAAATAAAAAAAAACTAACGATTTTTTTTTCTCGATTCTGTTTCACTTATGCCTATTATCTACGTATTAGGATGATCTCGTTTAGCGCGGGGACTTATTGGAACGTCTCTCCAGCGTTAAAAATTCAATACGTTCTTTCTACACTGATTAAAAAAGAAAAATATTTTAAGTAAAAGAGTTTATTTCAAGTACATAAATATAAATTAAATTCTATTTTTAAACTACAATTTATTTTTTATCTATTAGACACAGTGAACAGCAATTAATTTTGTTGATTAAAAAAAATTCCGCGGGTCATAATTGGTAAGGCCCTATTTCTACCTTTTGACCCAAATACCAGAAGAGAGAACAGCCTGTCTGTTCTGTCCTTTGGAATGAAGAATTGTAGATTATAGACGCTCCAGTTGAGGTCATCAGCGTCTATATTCTGTCTTTTGGTCTTGCAGTTTTGAAGGCTGGATCTAAAGTCGCTAATTGCCGATCGCTGCTGTAAGGTTTAAAAAAATAAACAAAATGGCTACTTAAGTTCATTTCAAGATTTTCAATTTAATTAAATAAAAATAAAACAAATTTACAATGCGTTAAAAAAATCATTCCAATAATCAAAATTAATTATATTTACTATAATACGAAAATCAGTTTCTTTTCCATTGGTTCTATTAACAGAAAATAACCCTAATAAATTAAATAGTTACTACGTTGGTTTCGATACTGGCGTTTTCTGAACATTCGGCGTATTTTTATTCTCACGTTCCTTATTCCATTCACGCAAACCTTCCGGTAAACTCGTATCCTCTTCGAATGATCCCGTTCCCTCGACGAACTGTTCGTAGGTCGATTTTTCAGGGAAAGGTCTCGGACCTAAAAGTTCGATCATATCATCCCTACTCAATATTTCCTGTTTCAACAACCGTTCTGCAACTTTAGCTACGTCTTCTTTATGTTTCCTCAACAGGGTCAACGTATGCGTATGAGCATTTTGAATCAACGATCGAACTTCGGTATCGATCAACTGCGCTGTATTTTCCGAATATGGTTTATCCAAAACCATTTCGCCCGGTTGCGGCATATCGAAACTGACATTACCGACTTTTTCATTCATACCATAATGAACCACTTGCGCATAAGCGCTCTGCGTGACTTTCTGCAGATCGTCTTGCGCGCCGGTCGTAATCCGCCCGAAGAATATTTCTTCCGAACACCGACCGCCGAGCGTCATGCACATTCGGTCGAACAACTGTTCCTTAGTATAAAGATACTGTTCTTTCGGTAAATATTGAGCGTAGCCTAAGCCTTTGCCTCGCGGAATAATCGAAACTTTCAACAAGGGATCGGCATGTTCCAAGAACCAGCCGGCTACGGCATGTCCGGCTTCGTGATAAGCCACTGTCTTCTTCTCCTCCGGTTGTAAAACGTTTGTTTTCTTTTCCATTCCGGCTACGACGCGTTCGATCGCTTGTTCGAAATGCTTCATTATAATCGAATCTTTAAGATCCCGGGCCGCTATCAAAGCTGCTTCGTTACAAACGTTTGCAATATCAGCTCCAGTAAAACCGGGTGTCAGTGCTGCCATTTTACGTGCTAAATCTGATTTATCCAAATCGGTTTTTAACGGTCCTAAATGTACTCTGAAAATACTAGCACGACCTTTAATGTCCGGCGCCGGTACAAAAATTTGTCTGTCGAATCTGCCCGGTCTCAACAACGCTTTATCGAGAATGTCGACTCGGTTTGTGGCCGCTAATACGACAACGTTTGTGGTCGTATTGAAACCGTCCATTTCGACGAGAAGCTGATTCAGTGTATTTTCTTGTTCGGAATGACCGCCAAAACTTCTGCCGCCACGTTTGCGCCCGACGGCGTCTATCTCGTCTATAAACAGAATGCAGGGCGCGTGTTTTCTCGCCATCGAAAACATATCTCTGACTCGGGACGGGCCAACACCGACAAACATTTCGAGAAACTCTGATCCAGACACGGTTATAAACGGTACGTTAGCCTCACCTGCGGTCGCTTTCGCCAAAAGTGTTTTGCCAGTTCCAGGAGGTCCTGTTTATAAAATGAAGACGCTTTTAATCCCATATGTCGCTTAGATTTATTTAATAAAGGAAAACAGAGGCCAACATATTATTAATATAAACTAATTATCCAGAAATATGTATCATAAAAAAAGTTTTCACAAGAACACAAAGGGCACAAAATATGGTATAGTAAGATCTCGCTTAACGCTACTCCGTTTAACGTTGTTTCAGTATTACACGGTTTCTAAAAAAAAGTTTAACCCCTATAACGTAAATTATAGATCAGTTTATACAAAATGATTAAAATGTTGATAGAAGTTCAAAGGCAAGACGAAGTATCATTGATGCAATATCTTGCTATCGACAACAGTTTGCTGAACGAAACAGAAAAAGGCAAACGACATTAGATGACTTCTTCACAAAAAACAAAATATGTCAAATGAGGAACCTTCCTCATCACAAACATAACTTCTTACTCAGACTTTTGATTTTCCAAAATGCTTTATGAACAAAAATCGATATTAGCAATAAATAAATGTATAATTAATATGATAAAAAATATTTAACAATAAATGATACAAAATTGAACAAAACTAACAAATTTTCTTATTCTTGGTTCTGTTTCACTTATGCCTATTATCTACGTATTAAGATTACCTAGTTAGCGCTGTTTCGTATAGCGCAGAAACTTGTTGGAACGTATCTATCGCGTTAAGCGGGCTCTTACTGTAGTTTGAATTTTTTATATGGCGTTACCATGGTGCATCTAATTCAAGTCCCCAGGGTCTAATTAAAAATAATAATAAACCAGAAATATGAATTGAAAGAATGTAACCCTAGCACGCGGTAGGCTTAAAAAAACATCAATTTTCAACTTGCTGAGACAAATGATTCACGTATTTTGAATTTTTTCTTCAGACTCACTTTGAGGCAATCATAGACCAATCAGAAAAAAACTTTATTAATTTGAAGTTAAACGTATTTTTCCATTTGATGAGCAGCATAGGAGGAGACATTTCGCGTGAGAAAAGCTTCAAAATATGTGAGTAAAATCAGTTCAAAATGGGTGATGTTGAAAGTACATCAATCTAACTGTAGGTTTACCTGTCAGCATGGCTCCCTTTGGTATTTTTGCTCCTAAATCAATATATTGTTGAGGATTTTTCAAAAAATTTACAAATTCCATAATTTCTATTTTAGCTTCTTCACATCCTGCGACATCCCTACAAAAATACATCCGGAAAAATAAATCCACGAATCTAGCAATAATATACAAGCAACTTAGGCACCATCCATAAATTACGTCATACGAATTTGATGATTTTTTGTGTGACGTCACATACTTCGCAATTTTTCACCGAGAACTGAGTAAATGACATAGCAGTTCCAAAATTATACAATACAAAACCTTATATAGCCTAAAGATAGATTTTTTTTTTAAATTTTTCGTTTAGTTAAAGTTTTGTGTTTTAACACATTTAAATTTTGACACGTGGCGTCACGAAGCTTATGACCCCCCGCCCCTTGTCTGACAATGTCACACTTCGTCGACCTCCTCTCCCCTTTTAACGTGTGCCGTAATTTATGGATGGCCTCTTATTTAAACCTAACTTCAATCTCAGTAGAATTAAAAATTTAATCCAGTAATCTAGCGATAATACAAGCAACTTACTTAAACCTAACTCCAATGTCATTCGAATTTATCAATTTAGCTGTAGATTCCATGACACCTCCAAAAATGCCACCGCCTTTACGGCCTCCTCGGCCAGACATCATATCAGCTGACCTTCGCATCATGTACAACAAGAAACCTATTATAAGTAACGATGGCAAGATTCCGGAAACACTCGAAAGTTCTAATTCCGTTTTATAAATAACTGGTATAAAGTTCGCCGGTTCCATATTCATATCCACTTGTGCATTTTCTAAATTACGTTCAAACGAATCAACACTTCCGATGTTAAACCAAAGAACACTCTGAAAAAACAAACGTCTATGATATTTTACAATCACTGGAAAAAATCATCACAAATGAACAAGTAATTCCTACCGAACCGTCAACAGTATTCCCTGGCGTTAATCTAACTCGAACCCATTTTTTATTAACCACTTCGAGTTTATCTACGATTCCTCTTGCAAGATAACTGTAAAAAAAATTATTATTCTAAGTACCCTGAAAAAAACATTCAACCAATGAATGCTCATCGATAAAAATGCGTTTCTGAGTCATAAAATGACAAAAAAAAACAATTCGCAAGGTTATTACAAGAACATAGGTTGCCTCGTTCCATGAGGCAGAGCGTTCATATTCCTATCAACCACGCAATATCAATTGCCAATCCATTGCATAACGTCATCCCCTACTACTACACAACGAAACAAGATCACCTCTATATCTAATAATCTTCAGTAAAACTTATGTATTGTCAACCCCTCGAAACTATTCTACTCAAGGTTATTAAAAATACACAGGTTACATCGTTAATGAATGACGTTCAGTATTTTTGTCAACTATGCAATATCAGTCGACTGGATGGCGTCATCCTCCCACTACTATCCAATGGAACGAGATCTCCTCTGTATCTAAAGCTGATATCAGACACTTCACTTTTTGTTCATTTCTGTCTTTCATTCAGCATCTTTCACACGAAGTGAACACAAAATGAAACTATAATGACGAATGCATTCATTAGTGAATCAATTCAATGTTGGATTTCGGCATTAGGCATCACTCACTCGCGCTCTGAATGAACTAAAAATAAAACGTCTGAACACAAGAGAGAACATTCACTATTTCGTCTCGCGTTTTGTAGCGGACAGACTTGGAACTACGACATTGCATAATGAATATATTCTATCTGAGTATGAGACAAAATGGCATTCAAGTAGAACGACCAAAACACGCTACTGTTTATGAAGAATTTAAAAAATTATCAATGTCTTTGGAACCATAAGCTCGACGCATACAAAAACAGAATAATACGGATAAATTCTATAAAATCTCTAATTAATAATTAAATAATTAAACAATGATTAATGATCACAAATCAAACGAATTCCAAGACACACATTTTCTTTCAACGACATCTTTGAGGAAAAGACTGGATGAACTTTCATTTCTGTCATTCTGTTTGTGCCGTGCACGCGGAGTGAACCGTCTGATATCACCTTAATAACTTTGACCAATTCATTAATAAAATGTAGTTATGTAACTGGCCTTGCAAATGATTTCCACTTACGTGTGAACAAATTCTTTCCATCCTATTTCTTTATATGTCATTTCGAAATACGCAACAGCACCAAGAATTGCAACGGTGCCTATTGCTCCCATAAGTAACCATTTTTCTCGATCGCCATCGCCGTATGATCTACTACCACCTGAGCCACTGCTACAAAAGTAATTTAAGTCAATTTAAGGTAAGCTTTCGGGGGAAGAAGCCCTACAATTAAAATATCAAGTACCGTGATCCTGGTCCTCCGAATAAACCAAACGACCATTGCTCGTAGGACTTCTGTTGAGGCCCTTGTGGACTAGTTCGACCGGGCGGTGGTGGAGTTTCAGTTGTTCCTTTTTCCTTCTCTTTTCCAGAGCTTTTTCCATCCTTAGAAGCCTCTTTTGAACCGTCTTTCACTGTTTCTTTTGACTGATTCTCAGTTTTTTGTTTAGATTTTGAAACGTCCGGCTTGAAATACTTTTCAAACCCTTTGGGTGGTCGTTCACAGAAAAGTCTCCATTGTTCAAGAATGCTTTCTACGCTAAGAAACCTTGGACTATCACGAAATACCTCTAAGTTTCTTTTAATCTACAAATTTAGTTAAGTCGTTTTAACCTCTAGTATATTATATATAGCAGCATATATAACTCATTTTTCAAATATGATGAAAATTGCATCATACCTTGACATCATTGATTGATCCATAATTACTGCCATTCCGGATCAATTTTTCTAATTTTCTGGCAGTACTAAGCAAACGATGTGCCATGACAATTTAAAAAAATATATATTAAAAAATTATCACATAACCCCAAAACCCATTACATTTTACAAGTTTCATATCGACTGGAAAATGGAGTACGAGCCATCTATATGTCAAAGTTAAAGAAACACTAAAGATGGAGATAAATATTGAATGCAATAATTATTTACCTAGGCAGACTACGTCCTTAAAAATTAACTGAACATTTAATAAACAAATTTAAACAAAGGTAGTACATTATCGATTAAATAATTTATTTTCTATCAAAAAAAAATTAAACTGAACCGTGGCGCTTTAATTTCAAAATATTAATGGCATCTTATACGATCACGTGACCTGAAGACGGCGTGACAGTAGACGTAGAAGTACCTTGATTATTTTTTCAGGCATGATGGCGCCAAACAAGTTTATAGAGTTTTGTGTATATAAAATGTTATTTAAGTATTCGCGAAGATTTTTAAGAGTGAACGATTGAATTTTAGACATTTCTCAATTAGCATCAATGTACGGAATTTTTAAAAAGGGTGAGTGCGCCACACTGAAAGCGTGGAATGTGTATTGAGGACATATTGGTTATGGTGATGACAGAACACTGCTATCTCGGGATACGTCGAATGCACCAACAAACGTATTAAATCTAATCGACCGTCGATTCGCAAAAACCTTAAAAAACAAATAACTGTTATCAGAAAAATAATAACGAATAGGAGGAAATCTTGGATATTTTCCGTAAATACTGCCAAGCGGGGAGGAGGGGCACATTGATAGTCTACAGTCCCGTCAGTCGACCTCCCTGCCATCTGTATTGTCAATGTTGTTAGGCTTACCAAATGGAGTCCAATGGAGGCTGTAAATTATAGAATATCTAACTTTTCGATAATTATTATGAAAGCCATCACAGAAAATGGTATAAATATGCTTTTTGTTGTGTACAGTAGTGATAAAATGGTTTGCAAAGTGCCAGTGATCGTATATTAGTGCAAATGCATGGAACTGAGGACCAATGTTTACACTGGACATGGGAGCCACCTCCAATTTTTCACGTTACATCTTTGAATTGCTTTGCGTCTTTTAAAACCAATTAGAGTACAAAATAACTCAAACAAATATAATGCATGATGATACATAGTTAGAATATATATAAAAATCTATCTCGATAATGTATTCAGCCCAGCTTATTAACTTATAGTTTCTTATGATAATAGAGCATAATATAGAAAACATAGGTACTTATATTAAGTAAAACAAATTCATTAGAAACGAATTGATTTCAGATGTAAATTGTATATTGTGTATTATTTTGTAATTGTGATGTCCACCTTTGTTTGACGTTAATAAGACTTGAGTTTTAATTTGGTTTCTTTTATTTTACTTTTTTAGAAATTAACATCGCAGTACTTCAAGAGAGTAATTTCATTATAGCTATGTAGTAAGTAAGCATGAGTATTTATTAATCTTTAATATAGTTATGTTATTGTTTTTCTGTATCTCGAGAGTGAAAATAACACGAAATTATTTGCTTGTTATTATATATAATCTAATAGTATTAGGTTAAGACCTGGCATATTTCGGTCCCAGGAAAGATTTTCAGTGTTGAATATTGATATTTGTGCTACAGTGAAGCCCATAGTCGTTGGATCGATTTAAAGAGTGCAAGAAATACACTAAAAACAAAATTTAATCAAAATAATGAATCTAATTTCAAAAGATTTCTTGAGAAAGTGGAATTTAAATTAAATTTTAATTGAGTAATAAGTTAACTAGAAAAAATTATAAAATTAAAATAAAAAAATTGTAAATATCATGAAGAATCTTCAAAATATGTATATGTAATTATGTTATTGATTAAGTACTTGAACAAGATCAGTCAGCAATCGTATCAAAATATTTTTAAAATTAAATCGACCTTAATAAATGTTCGATTTCCAACGAAAAATCTAATTTATGTCATTCTTGAAATATCTGTACAACGGGGGCAAATTTCTCAATATATATAAAAGAAATGAACATCAGTACGAAACAAATGAAAAAACAAAGGTGTCTGACATAAGTGATCTTGTTATAGTATTTAATTTAATGCAGGTTATAGAAAATATATTAATAATTTTACTGGTTATCAGATAATCTTTTGTTTAATGATAGTTTTTTATGGTCAACTTTTTTGAAAAATATGTGTTCTAGATTATAGACGCTTGACAACTATGGCAATAATTTCACATATACTAAATAAAGTCCACGAACCTGCAAACTTTATACATATAAAGTTTACAAATTTTTGGACAATTTTTGTATTTGAGTATTTTTACTCAAAATTATTAGGTACTCGTACTAATTAAAATCTTGATCAAAAATGAAGAATTGTCAGTAAACAAAATATGGTCTGAGAACTTGTAAAATTAAGATAATACAGTAGACTTCTGTTATATCCGATATTGACATGAGATAATGATACCCGTTTTTTCCCAGTGTTCCAAAATTCGAACAAGCGTTTAAAAAAATTGTAATTATATTGATAGAAATTTGCCAAACTGCATTATTTTAAACAGAAAAATCACAGTTCATTAAAAAAATTGCTGTTATGAACTACTATTTATAAAAAACTCGGGAAAAAATGGGTAAAAAAAAAATGATGATTTGAAATTCAGTGCGGTGGTTTGTTAGAAATTATAACCGAGTTTTACTGTACTTATACTGAGCGTGAATTGATCACAATTAAAATATTGTTGAATGGATTGTAAATTTTGTTGTGATTTCTTAGGTTGCGTGGTGACGTATATAAGACGCCACCCCAACGCCACCGAGTGAGAGGCGTTGTTGTCGTGTGCACAGCATGTCACAGAGAGTAAAACGGCCTAACCGTTCAGCAGCAGACGATGGCTTGGCACCTTCGACCAAGAGACGCAAATGTCGGCCGATTACGGCTACGGCAGCCAAAGAAGAGGAAGAGGCCTCCTTGGCTTGGCAGCCCAGGCCGCTCAACGATCTCAAAATATCGAGCATATATAACCGAAGTGCCACCGAGGCACCGGCGGAACTGTTTAGAAAAGATCTGATCAGCGCAATGAAATTGCCTGATTCGGAACCGTTGGCTGTCGATGAATACTGGGTCATAACGGATCAATGGAAACAGGAATGGGAGAGGGGCGTCCAAGTACCGGTCAATCCGGACTCTTTGCCCGAACCGACCGTTTCTGTGGCGAAGAGCGCGTCCGGAAAAGCGCAGCACGAGTTCAAACTGTAAGTTGATTTTTATTTTTATAATTTGATGACGAATGTCATATTGTAACACTATTTCGAGTCGAAATGAATCTGATGTATGTATCGGATTGCTATTAAAAACCTGAAGAAGACCCAAATCTAGACTAAAACGTTGTTATTATTCAAATTATAATAAATTCTGATTAAAAATAGTTGTCAATTTTATTTTTCTTCAATAAAGAATCAGACGTCAACAAAAATGACTAAGTTGTGCTAATAAACGCATTGTTTTAAAGATTTCAAAAATCAGAACCAAGTTTCAATTCCACTCGAAATAATAGGATGAAGATCAGTTTTTCGAAATAGTCGACGAACGAAATTAATTTTTTTCAGAAGTAAAGCCTGTACAAAAATGATCCTTCAAGAACTAGAGATATATGTGTTACGTTCAGTGTGTCTGGCCAGTTTATAAACTGGCTGAAGTCTTGACTGTTTTAATAAAGTTCTAGCCAAGTTTGCATATTTTGCCGTAATATATAAAGTAAAAAGTGATTAGAATTTCAATAATGTCAAATTTGTGCAAACCCAACTGTTCTAGATTTTTTCATTAAAACAACCTGATCAAATATTTATGATTTTATATGTGTTTAGACGTCATAATTTACGTAAACAATTATACTAAAATAATTAGCTAACCGTTATTGTAACATTTTATTTTATGAGTTACATATTTTGAACAAAAAAAAAAAAAACGGTTTTCCAACCCCGAGGAGGTAGTGACTTCCTTACAAAGGATTTAATCGAAAAAGTGTTACAAATCTTATTTTTTTCTTGTGAAATATTCTCGAGTGTTTGACTATATCAATTTTTTTTATATAAAATTATAACCACATTGTTCAGTATCGTATAAAATTTATCTCAATTTTTTTAATTGAATTTTGTTTTGAACTGTTACGATATATTTGCATTTTTCCCATCTTTAGTGAGTAGGAACCATTTTCATAGTGCATTTTTTTATTTTGACATTGAAATTATGAAAGCTTTTTTTTTTCAGAAAAATATTTTAAAATAAATTTTGTTACACCGTTGTGGAGTCCAAAAATCGTCTATTAGTATCTTGAAAATAGAGAAAATATTTTTAGATAATCTTGATTTAATGGCAGATTTTGTATTATTTAATTTAAAACTAAGAAATGATTTAAGTTAGTGCTTTTTAGGTTTGTTCTTAGGTTTTAGTTTTTTTTATTGACATTTTATTTCAGTCCAAAAACAAAATACATCCGGATAACAAAAGACGAGCGGTTCAGCGCGGACGAGCATTACTTGTCGAACGCGGCGGCGAGGGCGGACGCGGCTTGCGCCTACGATTTGGACGAATGCGATGCCCAATGGCTGAAACTGTTGAACGGCGAGCGCGCGATGTGCGGTCTGTCGTCGATCTCGGAGGATCAACTCGAACGCATTCTCGAAGAACTGGAACTGCGATGCTGGGACCGAATACAGACGATAATGAAAAACGAAGAAGGCTTGGGCATCGAATACGACGAGAACGTCATCTGCGACGTGTGTCGCTCGCCCGATTCGGAAGAAGGCAACGAAATGGTGTTTTGCGACAGCTGCAACATTTGCGTTCATCAGGCGTGCTACGGGATTACTACCATACCGTCCGGTCAGTGGTTGTGTCGAACGTGTGCCCTGGGACAGAGACCGGAGTGTTTGTTGTGCCCGAACAAAGGTGGCGCCATGAAATGTACTCGCTCTGGACAAAAATGGGCTCACGTGTCGTGCGCTCTTTGGATACCTGAAGTCAGTATCGGTTGTGTCGAGAAAATGGAACCGATCACGAAAATATCTAGTATTCCGCACAGCCGCTGGGCTTTGATCTGTGTTTTGTGTAGAGAGAGGGTCGGTGCTTGTATACAATGTTCGGTAAAAACTTGTAAGACTGCTTACCATGTGACTTGTGCTTTTAAACACGGGTTGGAAATGCGTGCAATAATCGAAGACGAAAATGCCGAGGACGGAGTCAAACTTCGCTCGTACTGTCAGAAACACAGCGTGTCGAGCAAGAAAGAGAAGAGCGTTTGCTCGGGCTCGGAAGATGACGACTGTAAAAGAAAGAAACGAAAGGACATGACCTCGGAAGAGAAGAATCAAGCTAGAGTGGCGCGCCTGCAGGAAATCGAAGCCGAATTCGACAAACACGTCAACGTCAAAGACGTCAACTCTTCATTAGGCGTCGACACCGAAGGCATTCAACACATTTACAATTATTGGAAATTGAAACGGCGAGCCGGTCATAACAAACCGCTGTTGCCGCCGAAGTCTGACGATGTCGACATGCTGTCGCATAAATTAGAACAAGCCGACCTGGAAAAAATGAAGATGTTTGTACAGCTTCGGCAAGATTTAGAAAGAGTACGCAATCTATGTTATATGGTCAGTAGGAGAGAGAAGTTATCGCGATCGTTCTTCCGTATGCGCGAACAGACTTTCCACAAACAGGTCGCCGTGCTGATGGAATGCGGAAATTCTTTGAGTAGTTCCGTAGAATCGGCCGTCGTCGAGGCCAATCACGGTCCCTCGATTTACGACCGCCTTTATTCGCATCCCGACGCCGAAGATCACACTTCCGATTTCGATACGGTGTTGGCTCGCATCGCCGGACTGAAATCGCCGACCGAATCGGCAGACGAAAAGATCAACGGGTTGATCAAAACGCCGAAAAAAGAGAACCCGTACAAGAAATTGTATTTCAACGGATCTTCTTCGAAACGACGCAGCGGCAGCATGTACGGCAGCAGTTGTTCCGGGACGAGTGGTAGTGAATTAGATCAGACTAGCAAAGTGAAAAAGACTCCGCAGCTGAGCACCGAAGATGAGAAGACGACGCCGACGTCGAGTGCCACGAAGAAGATTTCTAGTGTTAGAAAAAGACGTGAAAGTGCTAAGACTGCCATCAGGCGCAGGGGTAGACCTAGTGTTAATTCAAGGACAAAAGTGGACAGTTCTAGTGAAGAAGACGTTAAAGACACGGTGGTTAGTTCACGCAGCCGCACGTTACGCCAAATGGAACGCGAACTCGCTGATAGAATGTCAGCCAGTGATAGTGACGAACTAATGCCATTTAAACCATCTAAACCAGCCGATACTCATAAAATGTCTGCCATATATTCCGACAGTGATTCTAGTGATAATTCAATGAAAGACGATAAGAACGAAGACAGATCCTCGAACGCGGCGAGCGATTCTCAACAGCAGAGTACTTTGCGTACCAAGGCCGCCGTTAAAGAATTCTCCCAGCAGTCGAAACCTTCGGTGACCAGTCCTCGAGCTAAGAGCAAGACGGTCGCCGGCGAAGACGCTAAAGAAAACGCCAAGGCGTCGAAAAAGAAACCTTCCGATTTAATCGTGCCACAACGGCAAGCCGCGAAGAAAGCTTCGGAAAATATGAGATCGACTACGGCGAGTCGAGCGAAAGATCAACAGGCGCAACCGGAACAAGAGGCGATTAAAATTAGTACCGTTGTCGACGAAATGGCGAAAGCAAAACCGAAAGTCAAACAGAAACCGAAAGACGCGAAAGATATTACAAAACCAATTAAGGATCCGTCTAAACCGACGAGTATCGATGTGTTTGATATTGACAAAGAGTTCGATAAGGACGACGGTCAAGAAATTTTGGCGTACGTTCCTCAAAGACAGGCCGCTAAAAAAGCGGCCGAACATATTAAGAGCGGTCTCGGAAAGCCCGGCGTGCCCGAACCTCCGACCGAAGCCGATAAAAACAAAAAAGAAATCGTCGACGCAGCCAAAACTAAAAAAGAGTCAGAGTCTACAAAACCGACCGCGAAACAAGAAGTTTCGCCGCCCAAAGCGACAAAACCGACGGAACTGCCAAAACTGGAAAAGAAACCTCCGGCACCGGTCGCCAGTTCATCATCGTCTTCCTCTTCGAGTTCTTCCACGGATACGTCGAGTTCTTCGAGTTCCGGCAGCGATTCGGAAAGTCCGAGACCGACGCCCAAAAGCGGCACGCCGTCCGCTACTTCGACCGCCGCTACTAAAGCCAACAATGCCAAAGACTGGCCCTTTCTCGACAAGGCTGTCAAGTCCAAGGCCGTTGAACAGAGCTCTAGTAGCAGCGATTCTAGCACAACAGACTCTAGCGACTCGGAATCATCGCCAGTCGTCGCCAAGAAACGAACCGCTACACCTCCGGAACCACCACCAAAGCCCAAGAGCGTCCCCGTCGTCGGCAAACCTAAGAGAACAGAACCCGAACCTAAAGCAAAACCGGTCGTCGACGAATCTCCCTCCAGGCTGGCAGCAAAGAAACAAGACAACAAGGTCGCAGAAAAGAAGCTTAAAACTTCCGACAAGCGGACCGAAGCCGAAATTCAGCCATCGGCTCCTGAGGGAGAGGAATCACGCCGAACCAGCGGCAGAACAAAGGCGGTCCGTAGACCGTCTGGTGTCAACAAAGGGCCGAATCAGCCTAATAATCGGATCGGAGATGCTGTTGGAAAGACAAGAGATTCTGCTGATCTCAAATCAAAGCTCGCCAATTTGGAACGGCAACAAAGAAGTCCAGAACGACTTGCGAAGAAAGAACAACCAAAACACGAAAATAACCGGAAGGGAAAATCAAGTGCATTGGAAAGTACCGTTGTGTGCAGTGAAAGTGTTAACGTCCAACCAGTTGCCTCGGCAGAGAAAGCGAGCGTCGAGTCCGGTCAACTTTCTTCTTCGGTCAGGAAAACGGACAAGAAATTGAACGAAAGATCGGCCGATAAGAAAGTCGAAACGGATGTCAGTTTGCTCGAAAAAGAAATTATGGAAAGGAAAGCCGGTCGCGACAATCATAAAAGCAGTAAAAGTACGTTGGATAAATTATTTGAAAAGCGAGAAAAACAATCTAAACCGGTCGAGAAGACTTCGCCCGTGAAAGAAAACAAAGCGCCGCCTAGCGATAAGAAGGAACGAAGTCAAAGCAAATCACCGTCAAAGAAAAGATGTGAACCTACAGAATCCAATGAAGCAATCGTTAAAAAATCGCCCACAAAGTCGAATACTTTTACGCCGATATCCGACACTCTCGTTTCACCGGACGATAAAAAGAAATCGAAAATAAACAAAAAATCAGAAGAGCCGATTATCGAGGTTATGAAAAATAAAACAAATACTGCATCTGAATTGCACAAACTGTTTGAAAAATCTGAAATAGAAAACGATAAAAACATTGTAAAGAAAGAAGATATCGATATAATAAAACAAGACAAAAATAAAGAAGAAATATTATCAGATTCAGAAAAATTAATATCTAAAGAGGAGTTAGATGCAACTCTTCTAAAAGCTGCGAACAAATTACCGTTAACCATGCCGCATTATCCAAACAGATCGATATTTTCACCTCAACCGACCGGTAAAGACCACGTTTCATCCGAACTGTTCGACTTGGACAACGATATTCTCTCGGTCGACCCCGGTAACGACGACGGTTTCGGAATAAGTAGTAAAGACTCGGAAGATATTATGAGACAACCTTTAACGTTTTCTTTTGGCAACGAATTTTTGTTCAAAGAAGATTCAAAGGAAGACAGTGCAAGAGAAACGCGTAATCTCGTCGAAAAATTGAGAATGGAACTATCGAAGAAATCGACAGGCGGTAAAGACGAAGGCGAAATCGACTCGAAACCGGACGAAGATATCCTCGAAGACACTAAACCGGAAAATGAACTTCCCGAAATCGAATCGATACCGGAACCTCCTCCGATCCCGCTGCAGGAAGAAAAGCCAGAGCTCCAAGACGTGTGCAATATTGAAATTCCAACAGCGGAGACTAACTGCGACCTTCCATACTCACGCCCAGACGCGGTACCTGAATATAACTATTCTAGTTGTGAAATAGAAAAAGATGTAATAGCCGACCAAGAACATCTCGATCATAGTTCGACCGTTCAAGCCGACGAGCGTTGGGTTCCTCCGAGCGAATCGACGTTCCAAACGGAAATAGTACCCGAAATAACACCGATAATACAACCGATCTGTGCCGAAAGTACGTCCCAGTCGTACGATAACACGCCCAAAGATATGGAACTGGAACTGGACACGAACAAACAACAGTTCATTCAGACGACGGAAAATCATACTCCACAGCAATCTCAGCCTCCGTGCGAAATCTTGGACACGACACCGGAACTCAATTCGATAAGAGACGCTTCGGGTGTCGATTGTATTCCGACGCCTTCGCCTTATCACGAAATGCAGAATCAAGCGAAATGGGCCGAAAGTGAGATGTTGCCCGTAAGAAGGTCATCTTCTTCATCGGCTGCTTCGACGTCATCGACGGGGTCGCACCGAAACGAAGAAACCGATTTATGCAAACGAGATGACATTCTGTTGCCGCCCCATCCGACTATTGATATGGCGTATAGCATGCTACATCAAGCGATGCCTCAATTCCCTAACGCCTCGTTAAACGACCAATTACCGTATAATCCGTACTCGGAAGCCTCGCAATTTGTAAGCGGTCCAGTATCGCTCTTCCCGCCTCAAACAATGAACACTCAGTTACCGTTTTCGTCGCCGGGTGCAGCCATGTTTCCTCCTTCATTCGGTGCTTCTTTCCCGACGCCACATTCCATCTTACCTCAAATGCCAAAGCCGACCGAAGAAACAATACATTATCCTTCGCCGTGCACGGCAGCATTTACTTCCTCGTCGCACAACATGGCGTTGACGGCAGCCATGGTTTCGTTACCGCCGGCTACGCCGAAACCCGACGAAACATCCGTAGAAGAAGAACAAACTCTTTCACCGACCGTTGCTCAGCCGTCCCCGAGTCCGATATTAAACAATTCCGAACTGAACGACCGATCTCCGACACCGACGGCACCGCTGACTAAATCGGCGTCGAACAACAACACGACGCCGATCGGTAAAAAGTCACCTTCGAAGCCGACGAGAACATCGACGCGAGTAATTAATCAACAGAACAAGACGTCGCCGGGGAAGAGTCCTGGCAAATCTCCGAGACAAATGGAAGTCGGTACGAAACCGAGCGGTCCCGGTCGAGGAAGAAGCGAAGGCTGCAAACGAAGCAATAGAGGTTCGAGTCAGTCGCGCGGTAGGGGTCGAGGTCGAGGACGTGGACGCGGAAGCCATCACGATTCGGACACAATAACTAAACTCATGGGCACCGTTTATGATTTAGACTTTGATGACGAAATCGCCGGCGAAAGCGGTGTTGAAAATTTACGCGCGATGCGAGAAAGAAGACGATCGACCGATCTGCACGACAGAAAGAACGACAATTGCGGATATCTCCATCGCGAGTCGTCGGAATCGCCTCGATTCTCCAGTCCACTACACAACAACAAATCGCGATCGTACGTCACCGATCTGAGAGAATTGAGACCTCCGACGCCGGTGAGCGATATGCAAGTATTGAACGAAGTCAATTCGCCGGTGCAAAGTGCGCAGTCGTCGTTTCCCGACATGGTACAGCCGGTGCTGCCCGGACCGGTCGACATGCGAACTTACAGCGGTACTTACGAACCGCCGACGGCGAGCAGTACGGAGTCTCTCAGCAATCAACAGCTGCTCGGTGCGTTTGCCAGCGGCACTGCCGACCATTCATTGCCGGACATAGACGAAGATTTAGAAAAAGAACTGCATTCGGCGTTAATAGCGAGTACCGCACGTCCCGAGCCCGTCATCGAAACTCCCGTCAACGATGCCGGCAACATAAAAATATCCGACTCTCGGAATCAGTTGAAAGTTAAAATTAAAGGACCGTTTCTCGACGCGAATTACACTTCGACAGTTGCACCGTTACCGCAGCAGAGTAGTGTAGAACCTGTCGTGGCAGCTACCAACATAATCATGCCATCTGCAGTCGGAGGTATAACATCGGTGGTCAGTGCGGCGTCGTCGGGTACCTCGAATTTGAGACGTATGAGAAAGAAGGAATTGTTACGTCAGTATTGGACCCAAGATATGAACATGGACGAACCAGCTAGCGGAGCCATGATCGGACAAGCGGCAGCGCCCGCCGTCGCCCCGATCGTGAGTCGAAATATTATCACGATACCGAAAGCCGTCGCGTCTATGACGACTATTCCGACTAAAGAGGACTACAAAGCGGTCGTCGACGCTGCGAATATGGAGAAGAAGAGACGAAAAGAGAAAAGCGCCGGGCCGGTGAGAGATTTGCGACCGCTCGATTCGCCCGACGAAGAGATGGACATGCCAGAAAGAAGGCGCAGCGTCGGGTCTACGGGAAGCAACCAGTCTGGCAGTTTGTCTGTGGAGCCGCTGAATTACAACAAACGCAGGGGACGCCCGCCGAGACCGACGGTCACCCAGGCGACTCCTAAACTTAAAATTAAGATCGGCACGAGCGGAGGGGTAATGACGACCATGGACGATAAGAGATGCAAAAGACCTCCTAAGAAACGACACATATTTCCTAGTTTGGAAGATCTCAAGAGAGAGAGCATGAATTATCGTCGGAAAGTGATGGCTGATTTTGATGAAAAAGAGAAGAAGCACAGCAAGACGTCGAAGAGCGGAAAACGGAAGAAGAAAAAGAGTCCAGAACCTCAAGTGCAAATTGTAAATAATGACAGTGGTAGTAGTACGAAATTAATCATTAGGTTCGGTAAAAAGAAAGACGACAGAGATAAGGACAGAGACAAAGACAGAGACGCCGCTAGCAGTAGTAGTAACAGTGCAGTGACAAAAAACACTTTAGTGAATCCTAGTGTCGTGTTACATCCGATAATGCAGTGTACGAACAGCAGGACTGCCGCGCCTCCTTCGGAGGTGGCGCGTCCCTTGCCCACCGTCGTACTTCACCCCACGCCCACCCCGTCCGTAACGTCGCCCGGCAGCGGGAGTGGCGTTTCGGCGTTAAGAAAAGTTCGTGCCAACAAATTAACGCCCATCAGGTTAAAAATAGGACGGTGCAAGGAAGGCACCGGATACATGATGAAACCGACGGACAGCACGACGACGACGGAAAGGACGCCGACGAAGAACGAGACGGCGGCGTCGTCGTCGTCTTCGTCTTCGTCCTCGGCGACGTCCGGCTCTCACATGACAGATTCTTCGTCCCCACCACATAGCGTTAACCCGAATCCATTACCGTTAAATAAAGATTGTGAAGTCAGGTGATAAACGCGTACCGTAATATTCTCCACGTTAAGTTGTTGTACAGTTATTAGTTGAATTAATTATCACCAGGTGATGCTAGTTATTAAATATTGAATGACATTTGTACAAAGTACCTACTAAAATGGCGCTATATCACTGCGTTTTATAGCCTGAGCACATTTTTTCTCATGACTTATCTCAGTGTTTTAAATAAATAAAAAAAAAGCTATAAAGAAGTTTTCACTTTGTTTTAGATCACATTGTTATAAATGCTGTCATAATAATTATAGCATAAATGTTCTTTTTAGGCTTAAAAAGTATAATAATATATTATACATATATATATTATATATATATATTGCACAGTGTATGTATATCGACTAGTTCTTAATTTAGGAAAGTCTTGTTTTTATTTAAGACTTTAAAAAAAACTGACTATCGGTCGTAGTAGTGTACAAAGGTCAATTACTGTTGCATAATTAACATTGTGGATATTAATATTTTTGTACATATTGTAAGTTTAATTACGCGTTTAACTTGTATATTAATATTAATAGTAATTTATATAAAAAACATGATTTCATATTTACTAGTGTTGAACAATTTTATATAATACAAAAATGAAAACGGAAAATCGTGTGATGATTTCATATATTAAATCCAAATAAAAATAAATTTCAATCGGCTTTATCTTAAGACTGATTTACACTTTCTTAATGCACAAGTGCAGGAGTCAAGTGAATAGTTAACATTTTTTTATGCTGTTCAGTGAAAAATAGATCTTGCTTCTAATCACTTTACTTCGCACTTACACTCATCACCCAACAGCGTGACCGTTTACACGTCGATTTTACTAATCACTTAACACCTGCACTTGCTACTAAGCTAAGGCTAATTTACACTTTGTTAAGTAACAAGTGCAGGTGATACGTGTTTAGTTAACATTTTTTTATGTTCAGCGTTAAGTGTGAACAAAACGTTCACACAGTGTTTAGTACTATGGCACTTGTCAAAGTAATACAACACAGTTACTCGAGGCGGCGCTGCGAGTGCGCGGGTGTGCGGGGAAGCTACTTAACAGGAAAAATAGATCTTGCTTCTAATCACTTTACACGTTGATTTTACTAATCACTTAACACCTGCACTTGCTACTTAACAAAGTGTAAATTAGCCTTTAAGACAAGACAAGGTCTTCATGAGACAACCTTCGGTACAGTAAATTTTAAACAGAACTTGTACTCAGACAGGAAGCAAAAAGTTTTCATCTGTTCATATAGGGACGCCTACAAAGTGTCTTCTATAAGAAATTTTCAGTAACATAAAAAAACTTATTAAATTCGATTTTATTTTTTTGTTTATATAAGAAGCGAGCAGTTTTCATGACACGATTTAACGTTTCGACTATAAAATTTTTTCTTTGTATAAGTAGTTAAATCAGTGACTTGCATTTGATCGAGTAAATAACGAAATTTTATAATTAGCAAATCTATAATAAAATGATGAAAATATCTTTTTTAAGAAATTCGTTTTTAAATTATAACATTTTTATCATTAAAAATTTCTTTTTATTTAACTCATTCCAACGGTTTTGCTTTGAATTTTAATTTGTACGACTGTGCGATGTTTTTGCAAACATTTGTCTTTTTCCAGTCATGGAGTATCGTTTCTTTGTACGAAAAATCTATCCACAATGAAATTAGATTTTAGTAAAACTAAAACAACACGCTTTTATGAACTAAAAAAAATAATTTGACAACAAAATTTGCTTTGCTGTAAAAAAAGTGGGCTGCTATCTACTTAAGTTTTCATAATAGCTCAACGTTCACACCTAGCTAGTAAATGAAAAATTTATTACCGATAGTAAGCACTTCACGCTTTTTACAATAAAGCTAATTTTGATGTCAAATTAATTTGCATTTTTTAATTCATAAAAACATGTTGTTTTAGTTTTGTTAAACTCTATATATGTTCTACGTCACTCGAGAAAAAATGGGTTTTTAAATAGTAAAAGTATTTTTTAAATTGGTGTAGTAGTTTCTGAGATTAGAGGCAGTAATACTGCTAGGCAGGCCCACGTAATCGTAGTAGCTGGTGACGTTGAAAAAATTGGGCTATTGTGTCAACCATATTGAAGCACAAAAAAAGTTGTCTATTGTTGCTTCAAAACGAAATTTATAAAAAACCCAGGTCGCAGTGCCAAAACCCTGCCGACATATACTGTATTTGGTAATACAGACCTTGTGGCTTTATTATGTGAACTTAAGGTGATTGTTGGGCAAAATAAAAAAATTAACTCCTTAATACGCCCCTTAAAATTACATTTTTTCTTAACTACATTATTATTGTCGATCGAACGTCTACACCAAAATTAAAAACACCTTTCTGTAAATAACTCACTATCTGCAAACTAGTGTTTTCAGAAAATTTGTAAATCCGGTCCTGTAGGGGCGATTTTATTAAAATTTTAGGAGCACTTTTTAATTGCTATTAAAGGGTTAAATTTCAATTTTGAAACGATTCTGAGAATTTTTTAGGTATTTTTCGGCCCAAAAACTTTTTTCAACCCCTAAAAACCACCCTTAAATTGACCCGATTGGGCCCATTTTAAATAGGCTTCGTGCGGTGATGGATTCCAACATGTGTACCAAATTTCGTTAAAATCAATTAACTCTTTCGAAAGTTATTGCCCGCACACATATATATATATATATATATATATATATAAATATATATATATATAAATATATATATATATAAATATATATATATATATATATATAAACATTTTTTAAAATGGTGCCAAAGTGTTAGGAGGTTATGAAACGTCGAGAAATTTTGGTCCGACCCCTAGGTCCCGCCATCCGACCGATGCCAATAGTGTATGTTGCCATATGGCAAATACATTAATAATAAAAAATTACGGAAAAAACACGTTTGCAAAAGTATAATACATTCGTTAATTAAAAAAAATAATTTTTTTACGCATTTTTTTATTAGTATTTGAAATATATAAATTATATATAGTAATTTATTTTTTTAATGTTACTTTTGTATTGGTTTTATATATATTGTTTTTTTTTTATTAATTGCTGTTCAAATTATGAACCAATCAAAACGTATTTTCTCCTCAAAGAAAGTGGGACGTTTTAGTTGGTTCTTTTGGATTGTAAACAAGTGAAAAAAGCGAGATATTTTCATTTGTTTTATATTTGTTAATTTTACTAGCTATATTAAATTTATTTTACCGATCAGTCGTCACTGATACTTATTTGAAAGATGTACGAAAAGGACAAATGGCTTGTTGTTGAATTTTAGATTTTTAGACTTTTGTTACAACAAATAAAAGTTACTGTAACTCAATTAAAGTCGATTTTTTGACTTTGTTTCTTAATTGCAGCTATAACTGAAACACCAGATATTTTTTTTAGAATAAGCCGTTGTTTTTTTTTTCTTCAAAATTTAACGTGTTTTTTATAATAACTTAATTTTAAATCTTCCTTGATTGAAATTTTACGATTATTCTGCTCAAAATTGTAAATGGAACAAAACGTAGTATAAAATATTAATCATAAAACCGCTGTCGTATTATTATACAGGGTGTTTAAATATTAATTCTACTATTAATAATATTTTATTAAGGTGACTGTTTACTCGGTGTTCAATATGCCGCCTTTTTCACCCGCAGTTGGATGTGTATGCATGTAAAATGCGCGTACGTTTCGGAAATCTTCAATTTCTATGAAAAATCTTATTCAATCTTTAATGTTAATGCTTACAAAATTTTTCCCGTATAAGTTGTAACCAAGTTTTTACAGTTTATTTGATCTAAATAAACGATTTAAAATCAGAAAATCAGGTAAAAAGCGAGAAAATTCGCATAAGTTTTACAGACAAAAATTATTGAGCAAACCAAATTTGTCAGTATTTTTTATGTTTGTAAAGCTAAAACTTGAAAATGTTAATTTGCCTTTCTGTAATTCGAAATCTCCTGACGTGCTGTATAGAAATGCTGACGAATATCACGTTTTTTGATTGAATTATCGGTGTAAAAATGTATATTTTTTTGAAATTTTTAAGCAGCAGGCCACATTTTGTAAAGCTTATAAAAAGCTAATAAAAACAGCAATGAAATGAATTTTGCGACCACAGTTAGAAATTTCCTGAGAGCATATTTTACAATTTGAGGGATCAGTTCACCTTAACTTTTTTTTTAAATACTTTAAATTTATGTACCTGTTCTATGTCAGTTGTGAAAAGTATTTATAGTTAAATAATTCTGCAATATTAGAGTAAAACCGTTTTTAAAATAAGACAAGCCATTTGTTCAAAATGTTGAATGTTACTGAATGTTGCCCTTGTAATTAAAATATGGTTCAGATTATACGCACGGAATTGTTGAAAATCGATTAAACAATTTTAAAAATAAAATACTCAATATTTCTTTTTAATTTTATCCGGTTTTTAGTTTATTATAAACCAAATAGACTCCAATTATGGGCGTGTCCTTAGTTTAATGTCACAGGAAATCGGTTTAAAAAAAGAATTCATAAATCACAAAGAATTATTTATATAAATGGATTTATTCTAAATTAAACCTTTCTATTATCGACATAATTTTCTGTAAAATGTTTAACAAGTCTTCTGAAAGGATAAACTCCGTAACGCGAAGTTTGGTACAGCTCTGTTCAAAAGATGAACACTAATAATAAATGTCTACGCGGCCTTTTTCTTTTTGTGACTAATCAGAAGCACTATTTACAATAAAATTAACTGTTCACATAAACTAGTTCTTTCAAAAGAAAAAAATCAACAAAAATAATATTTGGTAGTATTCATTCCTTAAATTTTCACATTGAATATATTTATAAATTGTGGTGAAGGACGCCATTTCCAAACTATAACCAACCATTTTGAATGTGTCAACTCCTTCATTAAATAGCCACAGTAATCGGAAGATTTTTGACCCAATCTCGTGGGTATTTTTCATGCAGTCAAATTATGACAATCAGAGTACCTGCAATTCAATACATTGAGTTTAATATTTGCGAACGAATCTAAATAAATCAAATAACTCTGTTAAGCTCGTAGCTTTCTTTATTTACATTTTTTTTTTGCAAATTCCGCATTCATTTTTGACACCTAATCCATAACAAAGACGTAACGAGCATAAATACACAAATAAGTTTGGAATAACCATTCGCCTATCATCTTGAGAATTAACAAAAACTAAAACGATCGTGTTATGTTTGACAAATGAAAGGCGATATTAGTTAAACAAAAACTGACAAAATATTTTTAATGAAATTTAACAGTGCAATAGATTTCTCAGGTTGCGTGTATTCTGGATTGGTTTAATTACGCAAATCTATCGAAGTACGTGAATATAAATAAACTTAGTTTAATTACAAGGCGCTAATGAATATTATGATAAGCATAATTTAAAAAAAAGGTATAATATGTTAATAAAAAAGACTACGAATTCTAAAATAATATCTTTTAAAAATAAAGTACATAATTTAAATGTCTGTGTGCATATTTGTTGTACCAAAATATTCGAAATCAGAAGATTGAAACCAGACGTATATTTTATATTTTAACATTGATTTGTGGTGGTCTCCATTTTGTTAACACTCCATCGCCTATACTAATTTGGCAATAATTGAACAGTGATAGTTTTATATTTAATTAATATTTGAAATTCAGTAATTAAATCGCAATTATCAGACCAGTAAATGTTACTATAAATAGTTTCTGGCAATCGTCAAGAAATAAATTGTAATTAGAAGCGACATTTTGATAAATGAAAATAATAGACACAGCCAGTAAGTCTGAAATATTGATAAATTCGTTTGGAAAAAATGGTTCTTTTATCCAAGTCTGGGCTTTCACGGCCGGCGTTCTTCAAAATCTTGGTTTCCGGGCTTGTAGACCGTGGTTCATTGGTATTTCTACCTGACGTTTCGTCCACAAGTACGGTGGACATTGTCAAAGGTGATGCGCCTACGGGTGAAGTGCAACACTTATATGTAAGCCGCCTAGAAGAATACTTCGCCCACTGCCACATCACCTTTGATAATGTCTACCGCAGTTGTAGACGAAATATTAATGAACCGCGGTATTCAAGCCCGAAAACCAAGAAAATTAGGAAAGGTTCTTGTATTACAAACCAATTCCAAGGTTCGAATTCGAAAATTGATAAAACGTATTAATTGAGTTTTCATGATACCATTTAAAACTACAATAAATTAGGTCTAGAAAATCGTAGCCTTCGAACATTTTAGAAATATCTCATACTCTTTGTCCAAATGTCCGACAAATTATAAATTGATCATCAAGATTTCGTGTTAACTTATAAAATTTCTTTTCTGGAACGTTCCAACTCGAAAATTACACTCGCTATAACATTTTTTTTGCAATTAAAAAACGACACTATAATATACTATTCCTTGCAGTATCGGAATTTGATATTTGACGCTATCTGGTGACAAAAAATGAAAGTATAGCAAAATGTACTTGCCACACCTTCATTCAGAATCCCTTGAGAATTTGACGCTTTGACATCAGATTGTAGAGAATTGAAACTAGTAAAATGGGGTCCCTATTTTGTTGTAGAGAATATAGAGCTATATTTTAGGTACTATCGCTACCGGACTCTGGATATGAACCGTGATGAATACCGATAATTATTATAGTAATATTACTGAAGTTTTAAAAATGAAATTTTTAAAATAGGCATTTCTTTATGTACAGATTTATTAAATCGTTGTTTTTTTATACTTAAAAATTTATTGGAGTTTCATATAATATTTTTGGTTTGAAATAGTGTAAAATGTAATTAATATTTTTCAAATTACAGCACACGCTGAATTTTTAAATTTTGATAAATTGTAAATTAACTGATTGAATATTTTAAATAGTTATTTTTATGATGTCTTCAAGGTGACTAATTTCTATGGCTACTAGGCAAAATCGCTTATTTAGAGTGAAGTAAAACGACCAGTCGACCACATTAAATATATGAATTGGTACTAGACCCAAATAATAATAAATACATTTTAAAAGGTAGAAGGATGGTTCGCATGAAAGGTTAATGGGTCGTAAAATACAGTTTGAATTTGCGATTTTAATGTCCGATAAAATTTGAGATGAGCAGTTTTACTTTCTGGCCGCAGATATAGTGATTTTGAATTTGTGTTTTGTGTCCACTGCAATAAGTAGGTAAGGAGCTAGTGACGATTTTACTCATAGTATTTCCTCAAACCTGATTTTTTTTTGAGTTCATTAAGAGATCTATCCTGAACGTAAAACCCGCAGTCTGGCAGCTTTTTTTTTTTTTTTGTGAGGGAAAAATCCTTTTTACGGACGCCCAAGGAAGGTAACCCTGGGTAGTGTGGGAATCGAGCCAATGACCCCCTACCCACTAAAAACCCCCTCGATCTAACCCCTTTATCCCTCCCGCGGCACCGACGATCTGTCATTCCTTCGCGGGAGGGGGGGTTCAGACATCGGCTTTATTGCGCTGTCAGGGTTCTGATAATTGTGACGGCAAATTCGTGCCCTGCTACCCAATCTTGCTCAGAGCGCAGCATAGTGCTGACATAGTTGCCAGCGGTAAGCGCCATACCCATCCTGCACTCCAGCTCCTTCCTTTTGCGCTCAAAACGCGTGCATTTAGTGAGCACGTGCTCGGCGCTCTCTATTAGTTGTGGGCACGTTGGGCACTCCGGTGTGCTTTCAACTCCTATCCGTGTCAGATACTCTTTGAACACCCCATGTCCAGAGAGTATCTGTGTTAGATAGTAATCCACCTGCCCATGTTTCCGTTTTACCCAATTGCAGTCTGGCAGCTGAGATCCACGCATTGTCTCCGGTCTCAGCTGCCCGACTGCGGTTTTTATGTTCAGGATAGTGCCCTTAATGAACTCACAAAAACTCAGGTTTGAGGAAGTATTATGAGTAAAATCGTCACTCCCTTAACTGTAAGTAGTATTGTTACAAAACACTTTAGAAGAATTATTAGCAAAATTTTTAAATAAATTTTAGTAGTACTTTATCAAAAATAATATATGAAATAAAAATAAATTTCAATTAGTATAATGTCAAACTTTTTTATATACGTTGTGAGACAAAATTGAGTTTAGATAATTTAATGTTTGTATGCATCACATTTATTTTTTAGTGTAAAAGACCGTACGGAATTCACAAAAAATAACAGTATTATCCCTTTTTTTACACTCTGCAAAATTGACATACTTTTTTAATTGTTGCTCATCTTGTTTTGTTTTATCGCTTCTTTTTTAAAATTTTCATCTTAAATATCGAAATATTTAATGTAGAATTCAGACAATCATACTACCAATATGAGGATATAAATTGTAACAATTTATTTTTTAAAATCTTAATGTTGTTTTCCTTGAATATTTTTTTATATTTTTAAATATTTCTTTTATTAAAGAAATATTAAATATATTTATAATGTTATCACTTTTTTATTTATAAAATAAATTATTTTTATTTGGTTAATATGTAAATGCGAAAACATTTTTATTTTTCCATCTTTGATTTTGCTTTACCCAAAACAAAAAGCAAGATTTTTATCATTTTTTTAAGTGGATGGTATTTGAATTACATTCAATTTTTTTCGGTTTTGGTGCCAGTCGTGAATAGCAGTGTGTCTTCGGGAATTTAAAAAGACATTTTTTCTGAAATGTTCTCAAAATCATGAAAAACAAAAAAAAAAACACTGCGGTCACACTTTTATAACCAGATAGTAGATTGCAGACGCTCGACAACAGAGGTCAATACACTGTGGAAAAAACAAATAAGCTAATAAATTCTTCAAAACTTTCAGTATAGTAATATTTCATTGACGTTGTAAATACAGTCGAAGCTATCAGATTACACGAGATCGAAATCAGATGTGTAATGTCAGACCGTTCCGAGTTTAACACACAGTGCACAAATTGCTAGATTTTATTAAAGCACTTTATAACATTTGCCAATTTAGGTATAATTTATTTTGAAAAAAATGTGTAAACTCATAGCTTTGACTATGGACGCAGAGTTTCTTGGAAATAATTTAATTTTTTGGGAGTGTAGAATGAAGAATGTTTTGGAGAATTGACGAACATTTTGAGAACAATCCGAAAATATTCTCGTTTTTCAAAAATATTACCAATTATCATGTTTTCACTAAAATTCGAATATCCGCATTTTTTCTTGTTTTTCAAAAATGTTCTGACTTTTGATGATTTTATGAACAGTTCAGGGCTTTCCAGGAATATTCCAATTATTTCGAAAGTGTAGAAAATGTTTTGAAGAACTTACGGGACACAGAAATTTTCTCATTTTTCAAGAACGTTCCTCGATGATTTTTCGAACAGTTCGAAGTTTCTCAAAATAATTCCTGACGACGCATTGCTAATCTTAAACTTAAACGGCTATTATTTTGATAATATTTACGTCTGGTATCAATAATTTGCATTCACTTGAGTTTTTTTTTTGCACCTCGAGTTTTTTAATTAGGGATGGGTACTGTCGAATGAAAACTAATGAACAATTCAATAATATAAATTTATTCAAATAGTTACGAAATCATTCATTATATACTGAATAAAATAAAACCAATCACTAACCACTGGCAAAATGAATCAACTGTTTCATGTCCCAACATTTTCTTCTCTCTTATATTCAACTAAATATCTGCGTGATAACATCAAGAAGACTTGAATAATAAGGAGACCGAACTGCGTTTCTTTTGTATGGGACCGAATTCCGGTCGCCGCTTGTGGCGCTGCGATCCCATACATGACCGCAATGCACTACTGTACCGGTGATGTTTGTGTTAGTAAGAATATATTATGTAGATCGATCATGATCTCACTTTGAAGTCGCCAATTCATTACGCGTCACTTGATAAGGAAGTGAGGTTACGGTCCTTCAACACAGATTCTCTCACTAGCACAAACAACACCGGCGCAGTAGTGCATTGCGCCGCTCACAGATCCGCTCGTAGCGCTGCCTAACAGCAGCTACAATTCATCCCGTTTGCGACACGCGACTTACATCTCCTTAGAGTTTAACCTTCTTGGATAACATGATCCATTTTAAGTGTGTTTTTAATATTGTAACATATTTGCATTAAGTTACGTTACAGATATGGTTGAACCGTTTTTGAAAACGGCGCCAATTAAAAAAAAATTTGAATTACAAAAGATAGTCAGATACTATATTTTACAAACGTAAATATAATAATAATAAATTAATTTCAACTTTGTAAGCAG
Source organism: Venustoraphidia nigricollis (assembly GCA_034508555.1). NCBI lineage: Eukaryota > Metazoa > Arthropoda > Insecta > Raphidioptera > Raphidiidae > Venustoraphidia > Venustoraphidia nigricollis. The sequence continues at coordinate 3,376,862 of JAVRKA010000030.1, forward strand.
GTGATAAAACATGTTAACATTATGAAATTAATCCACCATAGCCAGGTCTGTGGTGAATTTTTATTTAATTTTTGCCATGTGGAGTATGTATGCGTTTTATGAGTATGGAGTTAGGAGGTGGACGATTGGTGAACTAATAATAAGTGAATGATTCGTTCGATGATTGATACTGTTCATTAATTCGATAGCACAATTCAGTCGATAGTGTTCGTCCCTATTTTTAAATAATTATTGATATCGTTGTTTTTATTTCTCTATCGGTTAAAATATTGTACAAAAACAGAAATAGAACTTATTGTACAGTATATCATTTTGTAATGTGTTATTTGACATTTGTATATAATGTACCTATACATAATAATATAAACTTATACATATTATATATATACATAAACATACATATATAGTTGCAAGGAAGCTGGTCTTGTAAGATATATGCCATGCTGTGTATTGCCACAACATGAATTAATTATATAATACTAAGTTTTTATATAAAAATTATTTCAAAGTTAATTTCATTCGCATCATTTTCAGAAATCCGCTTTTCAGACGCTATTCTTTACCGATCATTATAAAGGTCAGCCCTGGATCTAGAGGGGGGCAAACCGGGGCACCTGCCCCGGGCGGCAGTTTCAGGGAACGCCAAAATCATAATATGTTTAAAAATTGATAACACATTTATTAAAAAAAAATTATTAAAGAGTTCTTATTCTCCCCTCCCGGTCACAAAAAATGCCACCCATTATAATATACTCTTGAGTTTTTTTTAACAATTTATCTCAAGCACTGGAGGGAGGGGACACCACTATCAAGTTTCTGGTTCGGTTCGAAAATATCGTAAAAGTCCGTATAGACATTCAACGAAACATCGTAATATGCGCGTAACCTTACGCGCCATTGAAGTAAAACTTCTTTGGTGTAGTGGCATATTTGACATTTGGCACAATTTATGTTGGTAAGCTAGAAATTGTACAACTGTGTGACCATCTATTGACTAAAAGCTTCAACAGTTACCTTATAAAATTTCGAACTCGCCAATATATTGATACTCATTTGCAAAAACTGAACGTTACTTCCGTGAGAAAAGTTACTTCCGTCAGAAACATATCATATCGCGCCTGAAGAATGCGTTACAATGGATATGGGGACATGAGAAGCATAACGTAGATGGCAGCAGGTACATAACAACCTTAATTAAAAACCAAATCTACGTGTTCATTTCTAAGTTGCGTAATTTAAGTAAGGAATAATAAGTCTGTGATGTTTTAATATTACTACGCGAACACCAGGAGTATAATAATAAATAAGAATAATTGGTAAATCTTTACCAATTATTATAATCGTTCAAAAAGTCGAACTTGAAATGAATCTCTTTTGAAAGTTTTTCAAAAACACGTCCAAAGTTTTGATTGCAAACAACTTATAAGCAATAAAATGCTAAAGGTGAGTTTGCATTATACCAGTTCACTAGCACCAGTCCAATTAGTACAAGTTTACTAGCTCGTGTAAATACTACCGCAAAATTGAATGAATAATACGAACTCTTTCAACTTCACTAGCGCCAGTAAATTAAGTTTGCGCTAGTTCCTACGTGTAATAATATGTTAGTCAACTGGCGCTAGCAGACTGGTCAAATGAACTAGTATGTCAACACCCGCTTCATTAAAAAAAAACACGGAGTGTTCGAAATGTTCTTTTTTTTTTAAAGCAATAAAATATTGATCGAGTCGGAATTTTGATAACAATACGCAAAATAATCTGTACTTTTTCGGGATTAGGGTTTCTAATATTCCTTCCATCTATATCCAGAATATTCGTTGGATCTCTGCGGGGTAGAGTAGTGGTGAGAGCACTAGTCTCGCATTCGGGAGGTACCGGGTTCGAATCCCGGCGGGGGTAGATGTGGCTGGAACTGTTTCCTACAGCCTTTCGCCGAGATATGGTTATGCTTGTATCCCGGCCATCTTGTTGAGTTTCTCCATGGTTTCCCTTAATTAATTCCAGATAAATATCGATTACCTATCATCCTAATTTCCTATAATTCCATCATTCGCCCATTGCTATTAAGTTGAAATTTGAAAAATGTAGAAAATGACGGGAAGTGGTAAATAGAAAATAGTAATGGTGTGAATGGCGTCTGTTATGACAAAGTCGAGAAACGAACGTTAAACGCATTATTATTATGATTTATATACGTTAGATCGTAATATACCTATTCACGTGACAACAAACTGAAAAAAAAATGGTCAAAATTTATCTAGAATAGATATTTTTAGCAGTCACATTTTTTCTGCAGTGTATATTTCCAAGTCAATAATGCCATTTCCATAAACGCTGTTAATTTTCGACATTTTTCAATCTCCATTTAGTAATGTTCAATAAATCAAGAAAGAAATGTTGGCCTCGTTATGGTAAGTACTTACCTATTTTTATTTTATTATTTAAACAATTTCAAAAATAAAAAAATGCTACTAATATATTTTTCTAGAAAAATGGATTATTTCGTATACTTAAACAAAAGAATGCGATTCTAGTCTGTGTTGGCGTCATTCGAAAACATCTGAACCGATTTTGACTGATCTACTAGTATCAAAATTTTAAGTACGGACTAGAGACAGAGATATGCTAGAGAGTATGTTTGGTTTTAGTCAAAATGAGTTGATCATCGACGTTCACGCAAACGGAGCCGCGAGTAAAACTAGTTTTATTGTTAAGAAACAACCATTGTTGATGTGATGTCACAATGCAATATGAGAAAAATGTGTTTATAATCAGTCACCATTGGGACTCAAACCCGAAACTTCGAGAATCGCGCCGAATTATCACGTGACTAAAAAGTTCCCTTTGCAATTTAATATTTCTTGCTATTTATGTTGTAAAACTAATTTTTAATCGACTTCAGAAAATATACAATGTTTTTTAATGTTTGTTCAGCCATAACTTTTCGACGGGTTAACCGATTTTAAAAAACGTCGACGCCATTTCGTTCAGAATGTTTGAGGATTGGTACGATATAATTTTTTTTTAAATCGGCCCAGCAGTTTTAAATTGATTTTAAAACAGGATTTTTTTTTATATATATTAACTCATATAGCCAGCAAGCGTGACCCGATTTTGAATATTCTTTTTCTATTTAAAGGATATACCGTTAGAGTGGTCTCGCATACATTTTTATTAAATCGGTTCAGCAGTTTTTTTCTACTTTAATATTAAAATGTTTAGGAAGAAAACGGTTAATAACGTGCAAACAACATATATTGCAAAGTCACTAAAAAGTAATAAATAAAAAGAAATTAAGGGGTATCTGAACTCTTTCCAAAATAGGCCACTAAAAAGCGTAAAATAATAAAGTTTCGAGTTCGGCGCCAATTTAATTAAAATACACAGGTACGTAAAAAGTTATAGTAACTTAACTCTCACCGACCTCGAAACTTTATTATTTTTCGTTTTTAGTAGTTTTTTTTTATAACAGAATATTACGGTATAACGACAGAATTATTTGCATGTGAATAATTCAAATTAATGGGACGTCATTTGATTGTAAAATATGTGAACGCTCTAATCATTTGAATAATTCGAGTTAGAGAGAACAGAGTGTTTAGTTATATAATCCATATATTATAATTACGATTGAAGAATCTATTACGTCAATACGATCGGTATTTGTACAGTCGAGTACGTCACATGAACGGCGCTGGCAGCGCCTCGACGCTGAGCGCAGTGGCGGTAGAGAATATCAGAACCACCCCCACACACGTTGTACGCCGCCGCTCTATTCTAAGGGGCGGCGAACAATCAATATACTGGAACAAGAAGGAAAGCATACGTGCTCTCACTCTGCTCACACGCTAACTATACGAGACTAGAGAGAGACGCAAACAATGCTTTTACAAATGGCACATATTTTCTGTATGGTGGGACCGAACGTGTGGGGTTTATCAAAACACTGTCCTGTATGACGAATACGAAAAGAAACCACTTCTGTATTTCTTAGACATCTGCGATTTAGTTTTATAATTAAGTTTTAATTTATATATAAACGTTAGATTTTATGTAAAGTGATCCGTTTTTGGACAAAACGGACTCTTAAATGTCGACAATGCAACCACCTCCGAGGAAGGTGAGGTTAAAATAATAATTCTGAAAATTCTGAGTGTTACTATGTGAAAAAAAAATTCGAAAAAGTTTTTTTATTTATGTGAAATTATTGTTTTAAGACCTAAAAAAATAACGATGTAGTGTGATGTAACATAATTTTTAATTAAATGATTTTTTTTTATTCAGGGGAATTATACGAAATTTCTTAAAAATCTTCACTCGGAACAAATAGCTAAACTTCAATTAAAAAATCAACATGAGTGCGATCTTTTGGAAGATATACGAAGTTATATTATCAAAAAATCGTCTATCGAAAAATCATATTCAGAGGTAATAGATTAGAGAGTGATGATAACAGGGTCGGCTTAAGACTAAATTTTCGAACAACCCGATTTTCAATTCGCCGCTTCTGCCATAAAATTAAACTTAAGTTTTGTTTTATTTAAAGACATACTCGCAGATTGACAAATAACACTATAATATAAATAATATTTACAAAAGTACACTAACAAAATGTATACCGAACATTGTGAGCGACACAACGAACAAAATAACTTTTAAAACTAAATAAGCCTCGAGTTAATTTACAGTCAAAATGCACGTTCTTCAATAAATCTCGCCAGACGTAGACGTGTCGTTTACCAGCCAATATTTCTAGCACACGTTTACAGAATCAACATTGAGTACTAATTATATTTTTCAGTCCTGTTCTTTTCTTTGAGAATTTTGACCACATCTTAAGCGGTCTCTGAATATTAGTGTGTTATTGGAAAATTTCAAAATAAATATTTTTAGGCTTTATTAAGAATATCGTCTGCATATGTGAATAAAAAAGCACCAAATATACCTGATATTAAATTAGAAGGAGGAGAAGAAAAATGGTGAGTTTAATAATATTTACATATTAATTAGTTTTTGTTTGATTATAGTTTGGTTTAATAAAGAATCACCACCAGTGCGTACTTAATTCAAAACTCATTTAAATATCAAAGGCCACTGTTTTACTGAAAGGGCAATGAAGTGTTTGTAATTTTATAATAATAAGTCGTTTGCAAAAAAATTACAAATACTGTTTCAGCTTTTGAAATAAAGAAAGGGCCTTTTTAGTATAGACAAAAGTATACTCCTGTTGAAATATGTATTTTTTTTATTAATACAACCAAATTCGATGTAAGAGCAAACATCGCTAAATAATATAATTCAATAATTAATTATCAAACACAAAATTCTAATTTTAAACAATCTTGAAATTTCCTCGGAATATTAGAGTTTAAATTACTGCAATTAAAAAATGAAGTCACAAAATTATAGCGCTTCAAGAATTTAAACATTTATAGATTTATACTTGAAATAGCTTTATAATTTAAAAACTCAACAAATCAAATAGAATAATAAAAAAGTTAAAATTGAAATCAATTTATTTTGATTTTATTTTTGAAATAAAAAAATGTTGTTTAGTTTGAAAACATGACTTATTACGTCGGGAGTAAAACAGCTTTTCAGTTATTTTTGAGCTTATTTGATCTCAAAATGAATTAGTAATTTAGGTGGTAATTTGATTAAAATTTACTGCGTACTAAAAAAAAACAACTCTTCAAAAATATCTTTCACCACCATATTATGTACTCTTTTTGGAATTACCCTCCATTCAGTTTCAAGTCATCAATTGTAAAAAATAAAACGATGAAACCAATAAATAAGCAATAATTTAATAATTAAATAAAGTATATTTAATTCAGCAAATCAATTGATATGAACTCCATCCTGTCTCAACACAGAATACCCCTGCATCCGCTTACAATCTTTACAATATCAGTAAACGCAGTTTACGCAACATAAAGCATTACACAATTCATAGAAAAATATTGGATAACATTCGTTTCAATACTGTAGGTTAACATTTGTTTACATATGTAATAAACGTTATCTAATACTTTGAAAGGAATATGTGGAATGTATGGCGACTAGTACTAGAAGAAAATGAAAAGTTGGCTCGAGCACGGTTGGCAGCCATCGAAGTTTTCCAACAGCAAATCGCTGACGAGGCCAAAGTACTTCGAGCGCAAAAATTGCAAACTGCTAAGAAAGTAAGTAAAGTTTCTATTTTTGCTTGCACCATTTACTTTTCTCCTTTCATTTGTCTTTTAAAAAAGAAATCGTCTTACTACGAAAGCACAAAACTCGTACTGCGTTCGAAATCAGACAAGGATATTTGTGACATAGAACTTTTCCTTTTGATTTCGATCTATAAATGACAGTTTCCAAATCAACCAATCTGAAGTGTGTCACGTGTTAAATTGAACATTTTTTTTAACTCAAGTTTTCCGTGGTTATTTTTGTCGGGTGTCATGGACGATTTTTTCAACAATTTCTATTAATTAAACTAATAGTTTAATAAAAACTAAGAAAACTAAAAAGTTCAAATGTCCTGACCAGGATCATCAAGTTAAAACAAATAAAACAATAAATAATAGTTTAAAAAAACTTAAAAAAAACACGCTTTAATAGTAAACCGAACTAAAAAGTAAGAAATAATTTTTAATTATTAATATTTTGTTTAACAGCGATAGAAAGTTCATAATTGTGTTGAGTGGGTGTACTTTCTATCGCTGTTAAACAAAATATTAATAATTAAAAATTATTTTTTACTTTTTAGTTCGGTTTGCTAGTAAAGCGTGTTTTTTTTTTTAGTTTTTTAAAACTATTATTTATTTAATTGTTAAACATTTATTGTTACAATGCTAAATCAGAAAAAAATATTTTTATCCACCAACACCGTCGGGACTCAAACCCGAATCTTTCCACTTCCGCGGTGGAATGAGTTATCAGTTACTCTTCGGCGCGATATCTAAACAATCAATTCTTCATAATAAAGCAAATTGTAACATTAAATTCACTACATACGAGAGCTGATTATTTTAACTAGGTACTGCTAGACATGAATCTCAATAGCGAGAGTTATGAATGTAGATATAGGTAAATTTCCATTTTTTCATTATTAAACCAACCTAAGTACATCATAATATGCAATTCAAAGGCCGATAAAGGGGCTGGGCCATACCTATATGTATATCATGTGGAAATTTTTATATACGAAAGACTTCCGTAAAGTTTTAATATAAGATATAAGTTTTAATTTCTACAATCTGCAGAACGGCTATTTAATTGTTAAACATTCATTGTTACAATGCTAAATCAGAAAATATTTTTTTCTGATTTAGCATTGTAACAATGAATGTTTAACAATTAAATAGCCGTTCTGCAGGTTGTAGAAATTAAAACTTATATCTTATATTATTTATTGTTTTATTTTTTTTAACTTGATATGGTCAGGACATTAGAACAAAGTTACCAAATTATTGTATTGTCATCGGTTCTTAACCCATTAAAATAATGGGTTAATACGTGTGCACATTTTTTAATCAATCGGACGTCTAAAAATCTTTGAAAATTATGTTGAAAGATTCCGTCAAATGGATACATACCGGTGAAGCTAATAAGAGCGTGTTAAAAGTACAACCCTTCCCTCACACCATAATAGACCCATTACGTCCACTATCTGTGTCATAAAAAAAAAAGTAAAACTCTTAGCTCATTCGCACACGGGTTGATTGCTTCGCAAATTGAGATTCACGATGCAACTATTGTGCAATCGGTTTGCAATCTGTTGAGCCCATTTGTCCGTACACGACTTCGACTGACTCTGAATTGGTAAAGATGGTTGCTCCTACCTTAAAGCCAATTCAGACTAGCCGTTCTCGGTTACGATTCACCGGTCCGGCTGGGAGCTCGACCAATCAGGGCGTAGTCGTTCCCGATTGCGGTTCGGTTCGAGCGATTAGGTTCAGCTCTACTTTCAACCGGACCGTTCGCAACCGTAGCCAATGAGAACGTTTGCTGGAGTCACGTGACTAGCCAGCTGTTTTGTTGACGTTTAACTACACATCAAATGTCAAATGATATTTCGAAATTGCGCATGCGCACCGAGAATAATCGTAGAACCGAATCGGGATAGTGTGAGCAGCCTAGATTAATCGAAAACCGAACCGGACCGGTGAATCGTAACCGAGAACGGCTAGTCTGAATTGACTTTTACACAAGAAAAACTTCGAAACAACGTGCAACCATGCAATTGAAATTACTTCTCGACCTGCAAACACGGTCGCACACAACTAGTTTCAAATCAGTCGTGTTTCTGTCGACCCATGTGCGACGTAGTGGTTACAGAAACACGACTGATTTGAAACTAGTTGTATGCGACCGTGTTTGCAGGTCGAGAAGTAATTTCAGTAATGAAAAAACACACGCAAAAACACCCTCTGCACGCATGCAAAGAGGCAACTGAAGTTAGTTGTCAAAATTTTCAGTATTATTGGTAGAAAGGGGCCGAGTGACTCGATCACCTGACACCCGCTTTGCTGGGATTGGTTGAGCGGTTCGTTAGATAGTGGTATACCGAAAGTACATTTGAAACATAACGGTCAATTTTCGTGAAACGTGCGAGGAATACATTACATGACTATGAATTCCATCTCAAAAGGATAATATGTAAATTACAATCTCTTTGACTTAATTTCACGAAAAATTAAGTTACATTTATTATTAAAAATATGATTATTATTATTATTTCCACATCCGCATCTACATATTTAGACGTCAAAGAATCCGCATCTGCATGTGCAGATGTCAGTAAAACCCACATCTTATAACACATCCCTACAACAAACATTGTTGTAACTGGTTCATAACAATTTCCTATGCCTTGAGAAAATGAATTATTATTTTGAAATGTTTAATTCCATCGACGACAAGCATTTAACATAATAACTTGTTTAGTTAGTGTAAAGAGTTATTATACAGACGTTCAATTATTTATTAAGATAATAATTAATTTCGCGCTTCGCTTTTGTCTCCTTCGTAGTTCGCACCTATATAATGAACTTAGGTACTCCACCAGTCTGGGTATACAATTAAATTTGTCTGGCAATTAGGACTCACTCTCTCATCGAGGGTATCGTGTAACAAGAAAGTATCTGAATTTAGTATTACTAGCAAACCTGTGCGATACTTCGCAACCGTTAATGGTCAGTTACGTTATATAATAGAGTGGAAACAATTTTTAGTGTATTTGCCATATGGCAACATACACTATTGGCGTTGGTCGGATGGCGGGACCTAGGTGTCGGACCAAAATTTCTCGACGTTTCATAACCTTCTAAACACTTTGGCACCATTTTTAAAAATGTTTATATATATATATATGTATATATATATACATATATATATATTTATATATATATATATATATATATATATATATATATATATATATATATATATATATAGGTATATATGTGTGCGGGCAATAACTTTCGAAGCAGTTAATTCATTTTTACGAAATTTTGTCCACATGTTGGAATCTACCACCGTAAGAACTCTATTTAAAATAAGCAAAATCGGACCATTTTAAGGGTAGTTTTTAGGGGTTGAAAAAAGTTTTTGGGCCCAAAAATACCTAAAAAATTCTCAGATCCGCTTCAAAATTGAAAGTTAACCCTGCTCCTAAAATTTTAATAAAATAGGCCTGACAGGACCGGATTTACAAATTTTTTGAAAATACTGGTTTGAAGATAGTGATTTATTTACTGAAGGGTGTATTTAATTTGGTGTAGACCTTCGATCGACAATAATATTGCAATTAACAAAAAAATGTAATTTTAAGGGATGTATTAAGGAGTTAAATTTGTTATTTTGCCTAAAATCCAACTTAAGTACGCATAATAAAGCCACGAGGCCTGTATTAGCAAATACACTATATTGTCGGCAGGGTTTTGGCACTGCCACCCGGGTTTTTTTTATTCAGAGATCTCAACACCACTACGTCACTTAATATTATCACACAACTGTTAAAATAAACAGATTGACACCAGATGGCGACATTTGTTTTTTTTTTGAATGTTGTTTTCTCTGTACCGAAATTGTTAAAATTTTTAAACTGTAATTTTTTAATGAAAACACTAATTTTAAGATATTAATTTATTTTCCGTCATTAGAAAGAAAAATAATCTCTAAAATGGCGTGTTAAACATTAATTTTGGTACAGTATTAAGGGAGATATTTCATACCGCCAAAAAACACCTTTGAGAAATAATATACACCGATTCTTCTCTTTTAATAATTTAACACTAGATGTAACAAAACCCGGTCAAACGACCGGTTGTTAACTTTTGATAAGAAAATTCGCATAAAATGTTATCGCTTTTTGACTTCATGACTTTTCTATTAAATATATCCAATTAATTTTACATCGCTTATTTATATTTTTATTTTTTTAAATCTGATAAAATCAATATTTCTCCATTCAATCAGAAAAAATAAAGTCCCTTTCTAAAAACAGGTCATTTGACCGGTTGCAGGACAAATATTAAATGTCGCTACGTTTAAGTATCGGCAAGGTTGAAATCGTCGATAAAGCTGACATAGTTTTACATTGTATATTCATAGATGACACATCTCATTTCTCTGTTACAATGTGCTAATGGAGTTGTCCAACTATTACCCAAAGTAAATAAGTACTACTCGAAATGAACAGGCTAACTTTTAACTATATTTATCATCTCCCTAGACATCCTATCTTATTTTATCAATGTACATCTTTAACGAAAATGTGAACATCAATTATCGCGATCACGCCAAAGAAGTATAACTTCTGCCGCGCGTGCGTAAGTACACGCACCTTTTTTTTCGGAGAACTAAAAATTAAGAGTATTTTTTTTTACTTGGTCATATAGGGAATCATCACTAGTTATGGATTTCATAAATATGTGTTTTTTAAACGTTATTCTATTTAATTTATTTTTCATTTCAGTGTACCGATCAACTGGCAATAGTACAAAAAGAACTTCAGCTGTGTGTTCAGGATGTCGACAAAAACAAAAAAATATATTACGACGAAGAACATAGTGCGCATGACGTGAGAGATAAAGCAAAAGACATAGAGGAAAAGTAATTGGATTTTGTGTTTTGTTTGTCACATTAATAGGTCAATCAGTCAGTTGTTTTATTTATTTTTTTTTTATTCGTTAACGGATGAATTTCGTTTTACTCGACATTCGGTATTCTTTTCTTGGCTCTTTTCATCATAAAAAAAATGAAAAATTGAGCTTACAATTAACCGCATGATTAAGGTAACTGATCCATCAGATTGCAAAATATGCTCTCGGGTAATTTTGAACTGTGGTCGCAAAATTTATTTTATTACTGTTTTTATTAGCTGTGTTTAAGCAATATTCTTCACAAAATTTGACTTGATGTTTAAACATTTCAAAAAACATATTTTTGTCCTAAAACGTGATATTCGTCAATATTTCTTTACGTCACGAGATTTTAAATTATTGGAAAGCAAATTAACATTTTGAAGTTTTCTCATTACAAACTTATGTTAAAAATACTGATACATTTGGCTTGCTCAACAATTTTTTTCAAATATGATTTTTTCTGTACAAAAATTGAGTAAAACTAATGTGAATTTTCTCGTTTTCATCTGATTTTAAATTGTTTATTTAGATGAAATAAATTATAAAAACTTAGCTTAAAGTCATATGGGAAGAATGTTACGTATTTCAAGTTTATTTTGAAGCATCAACATCAAATATTGAATAAGATTTTTCATAGAAATGAGAGATTTCCGAAACATGAGTAAATGCACACGTGCTGCTCGTAAGATAGAGTTATGCGGGCTACAAAGGGGGCATATTGAACAGCTGGTACTCAGTAACCCTTAATATAAAATACGAACTAACGCACCTCTTTTTTTAATTTACAGACTAAAGAAAAAGAAGGGTTCATTTTTCCAATCGATAACATCTTTACAAAAAAACAGTGCAAAGTTTTCATCAAAACGCGAACAACTCGAAGAAAAATCAACGGGCGCCCGCAACGACTACCTGTTGAGTTTAGCAGCGGCAAATGCCCACCAAAACCGTTATTTCGCCGTCGATCTCCAGATGACGATGTCAATAATGGAGAACAACGTATTCGACAAAGTCACCGAATTTTTAACATTGATGGGCCGCACCGAACTGTTAACTTGCTCAGCGACTCAAAACTCTTACGGCAAGATCCGGGACCAAGCATCACAGATGACCCGAGAATACAATCTCAAATGCTGTTATCTCTATTATCCGGTGCTCAAGCAGCACATCCAGTACGATTACGAACCGTGCGATAACGATCCAATCGATCACGTGACGGCCGATCATGATTCGGCAGCGGCGACGCTGAGCCGCGAAGCGAAACGCTGGGCGACGCGAATCGCGCGCGAAAACAATAACATTAAGGAGAGCGTTAGAAGGTTGCAGATTTATAACGCGCTTAGAGAATCGGGACAGCGAGTTGATCCGAACGATCCGAATGGACAGGATTTGGAAACGAAAATTGACGATTTGAAACAGAGCATTAGACGATCCGAAACGGCCAAAATGAAAGCGGAAGCGAGGATTGAATGTTTGAGGGCTGGGGGAGTTAATGTCGATGAATGGGTACAGGAAGTTGAAACTCTCAGTGTTCAGGATATACCAAGATCTGCTAGTTCTTTGTCGGTCCGTACAGATGGATCTGCACCTGGAGTGAGTATTTAAGTCTCTTCTCAGCGTTTTTCCTGAAAGAGTCGTAGACCAAAAATCTTACAATAACAATTACAAAGACATGTTAGGTCTACTTATATAAAATATACTAAGCAATTTTTGAAGTGAAACGTATCTGTTTGAAATTTTTTGAAACATTAAAGGGGAAATGATTGAACGGCGGGGAAATATAACAGAAACCTTGGCAACGCATCAATGAAACGAGTTCATACCTCTGAAGAAGTTTCACTTCCCCGTGATCTTATGTGGGTGAAACTCACACGTTTGAAGTGGAACTTCTTTAGCGACGTATCTGTTTGAAATTTTCTGTAACGTTAAAGGGGAAATAATTCAACGGCGGGGAAATATAACAGAAACCTTGGCAACGCATCAATGAAACGAGTTCATACCTCTAAAGGAGTTCCACTTGCCCCGTGAAATTATGTAAGTGAGACTGGCACGTTTGAAGTGAGACTTTTTTAGCGACCTATCTCGTCTGTAACATTAACGGGGAAATGATTCAAAGGCGTAGAACTATAAGAGAAACATTGGTAACCCAAAATGGATACGCATCAATGAAACAAGTTCATAATTCTAAAGAAGTTTCTCTTCCTTCATGAGTTCATGTGGGTGCAACTCACACTTTTTTCCTTAATTCTGGGTTGTTTAGTCAAAGATTCCTTAGTTTCGGGAAATAATTTTCATAGCCTCGCGTCAAGTAATTTGAGTTTAGGAAAGTGTGACAATTGGATAAAGAATGAACCAATCATACTAGTTTAGTCCTTTCAATCATAATTTTCTAATTCGTTAAACAATATATTTATGGCTAATTGCTTGACCAGGATAAGTTTGTAATTTTTCGCTGTCAACTTTTTAGGAGCAACCGAGTTCCGATTCATTCTACGATAGCGAAGGTGAACAACAAGCACCGGCTCAACAACAACAACCACAACAACAACAACATTCTCTACCTGAAAAGGAGGATTCTGAGGAACAGGATGATACTCAGGAGGTCGACGGTGAGTGGGGTAGGCGGGTCCTCATGAATATTGTACCCAATGCACTAGCTGGTTCCACGCTCACTGCATGTAAAACATAAATAATTACAAGCAGTGCTTATAAATTTTATTATCACTGTGGTTACGTAGGACAGTAACTAGAACATAAATATTAGAATATATAATCATGATTCACAAATTTTGCAAATATTTTTTTTGAATCGCAAATCGCTAAGTATCCCTAAATTAGCTATTCACATATTTATAGCGAAACATAATCATTAAATTATTATGCATTATTTTGTTTTAATTAATAGCGATGCTCGAGCAAGAAAGACAGCGAATTGAACAACTGACAGCCGGCTGGGACGACCCGACCCAAGTTGACTGGGGAGCTGAAGAACATACTGAAGCTGAATCGGCTACTGAATCACAAAATTTACCGCCCCCAGCGCCTGGTCTCAAGTGTACAGCACTATATTCTTACACAGTAAGTCTTGTCAGATTTCAAAAGAAAAAAACTCAACAAATAAAAAATATAGACAGAAAATTGTGGAAGGCTTTTTCAAAACGCCAGAAATTAATAAATTCAAAATGTGGATTAGTACTAGGTCCAGATATACACCCGACAGTTGATATCCTCAAATAAAATCCATACAAAAAATCTACGAATCCCTTAAATTCATGGAGAATTTTCTCCAATCTATACTAATATATAAAACTAGCGGTACTTGTGCGAATAATTCGCACTAAAATTCGTTTCTAATTTCTCACACTCTTTATAACTTTCTTCTTTTTGTTGTATTACATTACGAAGCTCAGTGACGGTTCAAGAAAATATTTTTCTAAAACTGTCATAATATAGATGTGCAAGTATCGAAAACGTTGAGCTGAAGCGCCGCCACACGAAAAGTATTTATACGTGAATTTTGATTAAAAATTAAACAAAAAAAAAATTTACCGACCGTCAATCATGTTGACGTTGTTTCAAAGTTAGAACCGTCAGATGGCAGCATTGCTGTATTGTGTCATCTATATATATAATTTTAATAATTAATAATAATAATAATAATAATAAGTTCTTTATTTAATAAGTAGACACTTACCAAACAGGCGAATTTACAAAAACAAAAGCAATAATAAATTTTTTAGTTGTTGATGTCGGTAGAGTAAGCAATTATCTATAAAATGATATCAAATTTATGTGGAGCAATTGTGTGGTTTTTTCGAAAAAGGGAGGCAAACATCTTAACCTTAACGTATTAATATATAAAATTTTTTGTATGCCTGTACGTTTGGACGAATATAACTAAAAAACTATTCTGTTGACTCTTTTTTTTGAAATGTTTCATATGATGACCAAGGATAGGCCAACTTTTCTTTTTTTTATTTTTATTGCCTGCGCAACTTCCGAAACGAAGAAAATTTTACCCTCAGTGTGCCAAAAGAAATATAACTTCAAAAATCTCTTTTATAGGCACAAAATCCCGACGAACTGAGCATCGTCGAAAATGAGCAACTGGAGGTTGTTGGTGAAGGCGACGGTGACGGTTGGTTACGCGCGAGAAACTATCGCGGCGAAGAAGGCTTCGTGCCGCAAAATTACCTTGACGTCGAACGAGACGGGGCACAGCAAGCGCCCGGCGCTTTGGCATCGCAGATATCGTTCTCGTCGGTCGACTACACGGTCGACGAACAAGACGATGCGGACGGATTTCCGGGACCCGGAGAAATATCCGGAGAGCAGACTGATCAAACGCAGTCGCCTGAACAGGTAAAGTAAATACTGCATTATTAGTGTATTTGCCAGACTTGTGAAGTATTTGTTTTTGTATTTTAAATACTTTTCAATAGAAGTATTTGTATTATAAATACAAATTTTTTGGTATTTTATTTAATTTTGCAAATACTTTTTTGTAACTATAAATGATTATTGATTAATGAATAATTCAAGTCAACAGTATATATAATTACATATAAATTATTCAGACAATTCTTATTATTAAAATAATAATGCAATGTCATTTCCAAATAAGAAATAATCAGTTATATTTGTATTTAAGTGGGTAGGTACTTAAAATCAAGTATTTTTTACAAGTATATACTTGCTTAAGAATAATTTTTTAATTAGCCAAGCGAGTATTTGTATTTGTATTTAAATACTTAAAAGAAAGTATTTTTTATAAGTATATACTTGCTTAAGAATATTTTTTTAATTAGCTAAGCGAGTATTTGTAAATTTGTATTTAAATATTTAAAATAAAGTATTTTTTACAAGCATATACTTGCTTAAGAATACTTTTTTAATTAGCTGAGCTTTCGTACTCGCTTATATAATAAATAATTATTGCTCAAAAATATTTTCGTAGACATGACCCAAAAGCAGTTGTATTTGTATTTCAAATACTTTAAAGTATTTGTATTTATATTTCAAATACTCTAGGAACAAAAGTATTTGTGTTTAAATACTCAATGAAGTCAGAGTATTTGTATTTGTATTTAAATACTTCTAAAAAGTATTTTTCACAAGTCTGGTATTTGCCATATGGCATATACACTATTGGCGTCGGTCGGATGGTGGGACCTGGGGGTCGGACAAAACTCGACGTTTTATATCCTCCTTTTCATCGCTTTTGTTTAATGAATTTACTTACTGAAGAGTGTATTTAATTTGGTGCAGATTTTGGATTAACAATAATAATTAAAAAACACTAAGTATTATTTTAAGGGTGTATCAAAGCATTAAATTTTTTATTTTGTCCAAAACCAATCTCAGGTATCGGTAATATCAGCGCAACAAAGAGAGAGCGATGCAGGCGAACCTTCGTCGTATTGTTGCGCCTTGTACGATTATGACGCCGGCGGCGCTGACGAATTATCATTCGAAGAAGGTCAAATAATCCGTGTGATAAATAAATGCGCGCACGGCGTCGATGACGGCTGGTGGGAAGGTGAACTCGAAGGTCGAATCGGTAATTTCCCGTCGCTAGTTGTCGAGGAATGCGACGAAAACGGCGAACCGCTTACTAACCAATGGGACGAGACGCCACCCCCATCGGCACCGCCTGTTTTCACGCCGCCCGAAATACCAAATTTCATGCTCCAGCCGGCCGAGGTGATCATCACGCAAGCGACACCGATGCTGGAACACGCGCAACAACCCGGTCCCGGCGGTAAGTGAAGATCGCTTACTTACCGATCAATTAGCCTTGTTTAGTTTATAGTTCCTAGACTACAGCTAGTACATAGCTTAGAAGGAAAGTTTTAACGAATATATAGTAAATGTTCATACGTTATAGTTCGTAAGATTAAATTCATAATAGCCATCGTTTGCTATAATTGTTAAGAAGCATCCATTATTCCAATGCTATATTAGAAAAAAATATTTTCAAACAAGTGCCACTGTCAGGACTCAAACCCGAATCTTTCCACTTTTGCAGCGAAATGAGTTATCAGTTACTCTACGATGCCATATTTCAACAGTTATTCTTTCATAACAAAGCAAATTGCAACACTAAATTCATATCATGCGAGAGCTAATTTTAGCTTCGGTAACGTTAGACATGAGAGTTATAATGCATTAAGATGAAATTGTTTTCATTCATTAATCCACAGAATATTTCTATTTCATTAGGTCATTTTAACAGGAAAGCCTTAATTTTTTATGTTGGTAAATTAACAACACCTTAATATCACATTAGTAAATGTTCATACGTTATGGATTGTAAAACTATATTAATAAACATAATAGCTACCGTTTGCTATAGGTAATTGTTAAGAAACATCCATTGTTACAATGCTATATTAGAAAACAACCGTCGGGATTCAAACTCGAATCTTTCCACTTTCGCAGCGGAATGAGTTATCAGTTACTCTACGGTGCCATATTTCAACAGTTAATCTTTCATAACAAAGATAATTGCAACACTAAATTCACTTACTTATCATTGAATCAGCGCATGTTTTGTGAATTTCGTGAAGGGACTACGCGATGAGTTCGCATTACAAATGTGAAGCTTTTGCGCGGCCTATATTGGGTCACTGTATTTTGTCAAGTGAACTTAATATTTTATATTTCAGACGTACCAAACGGCAATGCACCACCTCCAACTAATCCACCAAATCCATCTGAAACACAACAAAACGGTAGTGGAGGTTTTTCAATGAGTTTAAGTAAAAATCAACATAAACAATACCAAGAAAACGTGAAAAGTGAGTCATTTTGAAAACAAAATGTGCGACTTGTCAAACAACGTTCATTACTGTTCTGTAGATGTAGAGAGAAAGTTCCCCAGATTTTTTCACTTACGTCTAGCTGATGTTGGGAGCATTGATTTTAAACTGGCTAGCTATATCAATAATTCACATTGGCTGTCTGACTTATATTGTGGCAATAACACCCCCGATTTGGTTTTTTGGCGAGCTTTAGCTCGCAAAAAGCGCTGTGAAAAAGTTTACAACAAGCTAAATTTAATTATATGATTAAAAGCAGACAATATACAAATAAATTAAAAATATAAATATTAAGATTAAAAATTATCAGGAAATTGGACAAAATAAAATATTCAATCAATTCTGCGACGTTTCGATTTTTTAATTAAACCTTCTTCAGGCTTCTTGATTAATATAGTTAAATAACAATAACTTATTATACATTACTAATACTCATAAACTTTTCCAAAATTCTTTAATTTTTTATTTATTTTTATTATATTATATATATTAAAAATAAATAAAAAATTAAAGAATTTTGGAAAAGTTTATGAGTATTAGTAATGTATAATAAGTTATTGTTATTTAACTATATTAATCAAGAAGCCTGAAGAAGCTTTAATTAAAAAACCGAAACGTCGCAGAATTGATTGCATATTTTATTTTGTCCAATTTCCTGATAATTTTTAATCTTAAAAAACTATGGATGATAATATTAATATAAATATTAAGTAGAATATGAAATATTTATACAAAAAAAAAATGTTGGTGACGATCAGATTTGAACCAGCAACTTTCTGTGTACGAAGCAGATGTCATGTCCATTCGGCTATAGTAACCGTTTGATTTAGAACTGTTATGGTACATGTATAATATTAATTAAGAAATAAATGGCGAATCGAGAAACTTATTTATTAAACCTTCCAAGTCCGGCCAGACGCAAATGATCTTTTCGACCCACACTCCCACCACGTACACCTGCACCTCCACCATAATATTTGTGTAGCATTCTTTCTGCACGCAAAAATCTCTAGCGGTTTTTATGTGGCAATAAAACATTTTCTAGAATTTTGTGTATTTTTCTTTAGATGAATATTGTACTACTATTTTCAATGTTTCTTTTTATTACTTCTTGTAATATATGCGTTTTTATCAATTTCTTCTACATCGTAAATCGGTGTTTTTAATACGTTGTACAAAAATCTAAAATTTTATTTTTCACGCATAACTTAGAAACGGATATTCCATGCGTCATGATAGAAGATGAGGTAAGTTGAAAATTCAAAACATTACGTCCTATTAAAACGGTTCATTTCTAAATTTTACTATAAAACTAGAAAAATTTTATTTTAATTATGATAATTTTGTGGTCATCAAAGTATTGCAATTTAAAAATTAAAGAAAGCTACAACTTGTTTCGGTTATAAATTTTTTTGTATTTGCTTCTGAGAATTGGGACCGTAAAAAATATATTCCCATTGCAAAAAATATAGTCAATCTTTCATGAAAGACATTAAAATACATTTTTATATAATTTGCACTGATTTTCCACTCGGCACTTAGTAAAACATGATTAATAATAACAGATAAGTAAAAACACTTGAAAATTCTACAATTTTTTTTATGAAATTATTTCTCGACGATCGTTTCAGACAATAAGTCCATCCTCAGGAAAATAAAACATAGTATATATTTATATTCATGAGGATTGACTTATTTGGCCGAAACGATCGTCAAGAAATAATTTAATAGAAATTTTTGTAGAATTTTCAAGTGTTTTTATTTATCTGTTATATTTTTACATGCTGCATAGAGCGGTCATCAAGAACCAGGAGACGGTGAAGGTGGAGGAGGCGACGACGATGCAGATTTCGGTTTGGGTGTCGCGCAAATCGTAATAACAGCAGCGACACCCATGATGGAGGAACCAGAACACGGTTTCCCATCGGTTCCCGAAGAAAAAACAAACAACGGTACAACCGAAGATGAAATAACGTCAGTCGACGAACCGACTGAATCCGATCAAAAAACAGTTGAAGAAGTCAAATCGGAATTGGAAAAGATCGAAAGTGCACGATCGGCTGACGTAGCCGACGAAGTTGAAGAAAAATCAACTGCCGACGATCTTCCGACAGACTCGGCACCATTCCCGACGAGTAGCAGTTCGGCGAGCGATGCCGGGTCGACGGGTCCGAGTACAGCCGAGAATTCGCAGAGCTGTCCGGCGATACCAAGCGGCGGTGGGGGCGGCGCGATGGCAACAAGAATTGATGACGACGTGTTGCCGGATGACGAAATGCCCAAACAAGTGGTCGGCGGACGCGCTAGTATACCTGATGAGCTTGAACCGCATCAGTTAGCTCAATTGCAAGACCTCAAAGAATCAAATGCTTAGATCTTATGCAAAATATAGAAATAGACATATTTCATTTACGATATTTTTGCAAAAATCAGTTAATGATTTGTTTTAAAACAACAGTTTTGCAGTCAAGGTTACTAGAATACTAGAAGGTTAGAGGCTATGAACATGGTCACGTCTGTGATTGGTTGAGTTGATTGCTTACGTCACCGATGCCTAGGACTTGATCATCCCAACTGTTTGGACAAAGACTCCATGTGACGTCACAAGCCTACTTCCCCGCTCTCTCGCGCGTCTCGTCTAGTTCTAAATAGAAATGCGACCCAAAGTTACCAGAATACTAGAGGTTGGACCTTGACATTGCTGACAGAGTGTGACATGGCGAGACGGTTGAGAGAGGGCGGGGATGGTAGGCCTTGAGACCTTTTTCCCAACTATCAAACGTTCATTAGGTATAATAAAAAAATCAAGCCAAAGGTTTCGAATGACGTAAGCAACCGATTCAACCAATCACAGACAAATAAATAATGTGCTTGGTGATGATTCCATTGTTCGCAGATTAAAATAGAACTCTACGTTCCAAATTGTCACCATTGTCGTAATAACAGAAATATCTCCGCTTTTTAAAATATCTTAATTTTGAAAACTTAAACAGAATGCAAATTTAGTGCTCCGATGTTTAGTTGTTTTCGAACGCTTCTTCAGAATGTTTTGAAGTGAAACTTCTTTTTTGCTCCAACGTGGCTTCAAATTGATATCGTAAATGAAATATAAAATAAATATTAAAAGTCGATTTATTAAATTCGTTATTACTTCATAAGCTATAGGTATCTGTACAAAACTTTTTTTTATATTTCAATATGTTTACCTTAAAAAAACTTTAAAGTTAAAATTATTCTAGTATTCATTGAAAATGTTCATCAAACGTCAACCATTAATGAAAAATATCATTTAAGTTTGTTTTCACAAAATCGCTGTCTAAATTCATATTTTTTTGCTCAAAAAAGAAACGTAACCGGTATCATATTCCACAAACTTCACTTCGTTTGGGTTTTCTGAAAGAGTAACGTGATTTAAGCTATTTGCATATTGATGAAACAGAACAGAAAAAAAGGATTGGAAGAAAAAAAGAACTTAAATACAGTTCTACATTTTTTACTATTTTAATTTTTAACTTAATTACTGATTTTGAGAAAACAGGCTTAAGTTGACCTCATACATTATCGAAAAATATTATTCTGCCTATGTCTTAAAAAAAAGGGAACACTTAAAAGTTTAATCATGAAAGTGTCGACTAAAAAAAGAAATGTATTTTTCCGAGAATGAGGCTAAATATTGATATGGTTATAATTTTTTTGAGTAATCAATAAACATCGATTTCAATTGCGATAAAATCACAATGGAGATGGGCACTGCCAAACTTTACCGCTAGGGGTGCCAACTAAATAACGACTCCAATCTCTGAATAATCATGGATAGCAGTGCGTGCAAAATAAATTTATTTCAAATAATAAATCATTGACAATGCCGATGTTTAAACTATAGAGGTTTTGTACGTTGTTAAACAAAGACGGAATGGTTACTGCAATTGTAGCTATCTCTTTCTGTCATTTTTCTTGGGGCACCACTACTACGAATACAAACCGACACGAAAGAGGCGATAAACACAATATATGTGTTTCTTTCTGACCCGTCTTGTTGTATGTTGTTGAACAAAAACGGAATGGCAACCGCCATGCCATCATCGCTATCTCTTACTGTCATTTTGCTTGTGTAGCCCAGACTAGCACTCCATATCTACACCTCATTGTTTAAAACACGACTCAGAGGGGGCGGATCTATAATACTTATAGTATAGTCTCGGAAGCAGACATAATGATTACGCATAAAAATATAATTAATAATTATCAATGTAATCTAAAATGATTTAACAGCAATTTGTTCAGATTTTCTTTTCTGGAAGTGATAGATAATATTGTAATATCTGTAAATGAAGTTTATTGTTGATTAGTAAAATTATTTTATAATAATATAAATTATAATTTTTCTACGTCGGTATTAATAGCAATGTTACAAAAATTATTTTTTATTTCTTTTTTTTCACTTACGTGCAGTTTCGGTAGACGTGAAAGAGAAATTGAACTGAAATTTTGTTTTTAATCTCTAGGAATGATAGAAACAAAATGTTAATATTTTAATAAAATAATTGTATTTTTAAAATTGTTTACCAAAATATGTATGAAACTTCGAAAATAGTTACAAATTAGTTTATAAAAAATACATGATTTCAAAATCAAATTTAGAAAGTATTAAAAGATTATTATTTTTCTTTACCAAATAGATACGTCGATAAAGAAGTTTTTTTTTTAATAAATTTATTTTGTCAAGAGGATCTCGTCTTGCAATCAATCGGTACTTATAGATATATATTATTTTTCAAAGGTGTTTTTTGCCGGTATGAAAAATCTCTAATACTGTATCAAAATTAATGTTTGATACATAATTTTGGAGATATTTTTTCTCCCTAGTGACGATAACTAAATTAATATCTTAAAATTAAGGTTTTCATTAAAAATACAGTTTAAAAATTTTAACAATTACATTACAGAAAATAACATTCAGAAAAAACAAATATCACCATTTGGTGGAAATCTGTTTATTTTAACAGTTGTCGGTAATTTCAGTGACATAGTGGCGCTGAAGTCTCTGAATAGAATAGAATAAAATTTATTTCCACCTTATTATATTACGTAGCTGACCACTAACTGTGCGAAGTATTCGCACGGGACGATTAGTATTTTTATCTTTGTAATTCTCTATTTTCGAAGTTTTATATTGTATTTACTTTCATTAAAACTATATAAAATCGGTAATTCATAATATTAAAAATCAATACAACACGATTTCGTTCGTAAATATATCTTCATATCGCATTGTTTAATTAAAAAAAATAGGTATATAGATATTTATTAGCAATAACTATTGATTTGTTACAATTTTTACACAATTAGTTATTTAACCAACAAAAGTTTGGATGTTATTCGTAGATAAAAAGATTTAGAATGTTGCGTAAGTTAGCACATTTGCTTCCATTGTCAAAGTATACATAAATTACTACCAAGGTTAGTAGAGCAGAGGTTGCCTCGTTTCGCCATCCGTCATCCGGCAACTTTAATGGCAGTATCAATACATAATGATTTTTAAGTTGATTCTTTTTTTAAACAGCGTGTAGATATCAAATAGATGAACAAATATTTTAAGTAATTTTTTTATCTAAACTCAAAAATAAAAGAGAAACAGAATTTCAAAATTGTATTAAATTTTGAGATCGGTCCTGGCGTTATGTTATGTCACTATGCAAATATGTTATGTCATTATCAAGTATTTGGTGCCTATTTGAAACAAAACAGGGACAACTTCTAATAATTTCTGTGAACACTCGATAATGACATAACATAACGCCAGGATCGACTTCAAAATTTAATAACATTTAATTAAAATTTGAAATCCTGTTTCTCTTTTATTTTTGAATTTTGAAAAAAAGTTACTTGAAATATTTGTTTGTTTAATTGATTTCTACGCGCTGTTAAAAAAAAAGAATCAACTTAAAAACCACCTGTAATCCCCACTATCCAACGGAATAAGACAACCTCTATTCTAGTAAACTTGAATTCCTTCATCAAATTCAATTTTTTACAGAATCAAAGATGGCTTCGAATAGAATGGAATGAGGTATGTTCTCTGCTTCTATTGGTCATCACTCTTTTTTTTCCCTCTTTTTTTGACTCCGCTATTCATTGGAGTTCATAAAATTTCAAATTAAATTTTAGGTTATAAATCAACGGCAATTTATATTTGTAATTATCAACAGCGTTTTAAAGAAAACAGCGGAGTGGCACTATGTTGTTATCTCTTTCTATTATAAAGGTTAAAAAGTCAGTGTAACTGAATAGGTATTATTCGTTAAACTAGCACCATATTTTTTAATTTCAAAAACATAATTTAAGTAGCATACCTAAAGAAAACTGCAAATAAGCAAAAATATTAATTAAGGGAAAATATGCCAACACAGAAAAAAATCAGTCTGAAATTGCAATTCATAACAAATATAGTCGTTTCTAAAAAAAAACTATAAAAGGGTGTTAAAATTTCTAAAATGAACTGCGGTGTTCAAAAAATATTAATGTATAATATTTACCTATCTGCTAATAACAAAATTGCTAGAATTCTCAAATGACAATCGTTATTGTGTCTTCTTGAGATAGTTATAAGCTTTACGATGTATTTTTTTTTTTGTACAAAAGTCTGTCAAATTTTGTAAAATAAAAAGCTTGCTCACACACCCAAAAGAAAGATATTAAGATGACATAAATGTTCACTTGCTTATTTTAATATTATTCTATTGATTAACTTCTTTTTTGTAAACTAGACGGACTTTAGTACTTGTTGCGTGTATTACAAATGTTTTTTTAGCACAAAAACCACGTTGTAACATATTTGTAACCAAAAACAATATCATGTATTTAAAAAAAATTAGCGGGTCTATTTTATAAAAATCTTCTATAGTTTTTTTTTTTTTTTTTAATTAAAATCATTGTAACTACGCTGACCATCGGTTTACGAATATCGTTTGTGTTTTGAAAATTATTTTATAAAACAAAATTTGCAATATTTTCTTCCTAAGTCGTTCATAAATAGAATAATAACAAAAAGTTTCGTCTATCAGTTTTAAGCTACACGAGTACAATTACGAAACAAAAATACAGTATATAAAGGTAAAATATATTCTTCTTCTTCGTGCAAAGCCGCGGGTAGCGGCTAGTTTCTTATAAAAAATATGTTGAATGCTTCTGCAAAATGCAAATGTTCATAAAATACTAATAATTTTACAAAATAGACCCAACAAATAAATGTTAAAACAAATCCGATAAGTATAGTGCAAGTATTAATTAATAACAAATACCTATAATAATCAGCACCGTAGGTATTAAAAGCACGCGCTAGGACTGCTAGGAGCGCAAACGAAGTCCATCGTCTACAGAATTTTATTAACTTTGACGTTGCGAAATCAGAATCTTGACCTGGGCGCCGTCAGTCCTAGCTACGACGCTAACAATAATTTTCATCATAGAATTATTTTACCAATTTAAAAAAAAAACAAGAACATTTAGAAACGACGATATTAAAATTTAATTGACTATTTATTTTTAACACAGAAATTATTAACTGCCCCGTGATTTGATGCTGGATCCGAAATATAAAATTTTCACATTATGCGAACGAATGCAAATGAACAACGAACGCACTGTCGCTGAACTTCTTTGACGTCGAGTGTCTATAATCTATACTCTCCACCACAAGTATCTCTTGGTTCGCGCAAATCGATTTGATTTAGTGTCGGGCGTCGATCCTTCTTATAAATTAGCGAACTTTTCTGAAACGTAATTCTTTGTTCGTTTTGAATGCACTTATCTTTAATCGAAAGATCGACAGTCAATCGATAACACAAATAAGTCCTTTGACGCTAAAACTAAAGATTAAAGCATCTTCAGATAATCAGAATTTTTTAGCAATAGCTGCAGTATATTATAACGAAAAATCTTTCGACAAATTTCATATATTCGGATATGATTTTTAGAGGTATACTTCTTTAGGCGCTATGAAAACATATGAGAGTGAATTTTTACGCTGTAACATCAAAATTAACAGAATGAAGTTGCCGACTCTAACATGAAAATTAACAGACTTGTGAAGTATTTGAGTAAAAGTATTTCAAAATACAAATACAAATACTTTTCTAGTATTTGTATTTTAAATACTTTTCAATAGAAGTATTTGTATTTCAAATCCAAATTTTTTGTATTTTATTTGATTCTGCAAATACTTTTTCAAATACTTAACATAATTTTTTTATAGCTATGAATGATTAATGAATAACTCAAGTCCAAGTATATACTTGCTTAAGAATAATTTTTTAATTAGCCAAGCAAGTATTTGCATTTCTATTTAAATACTCAAAAGCAAGTATTTTTTACAAGTATATACTTACCTACGAATACTTTTTTAATTAGTTGAGCTTTCGCTTTATATAATAATTATTGCTCAAAAATATTTTCGTAGACATGACCCAAAAGTATTTGTATTTGTATTTAAATACTTTTAAAAAGTATTTTTCACAAGTCTGAAAATTAACAGGATAAAGTATCACGCTAAACCATACGTCTTGAACATTTTGTTAACTATTTTGATTTTAAGCACGTTTACCAAAAATTCGATGGATGATAGAAAATAGAATATGACAGATATCAGGTGATGTTTTATTTCAATTTGAATAAAAATTATTTGCATGCAAATTAAAAATTAGTTTTTAATCACGCCAAAGAAGTATAACTTCTAACGCGCGTACGTAAGTATACGCACGCACGGTTTTTTCTTTTTTGTCAGTAATAATTAATTTACCTACTTGCGAAAAACATAATACAAGATGTGGTACAATTAATTAAATGTCTAATAAACAAAATCGACAAAACAAATGCCTACTTCTAATCGTCTCTGTATATTTTGTAAATATTTGTTAAATATTTGTGTATTTTATTATTAATTTTGTATGTACGGAAAGCGTTATTTTTAGTTTAGTTTTCAAAAACTGTTTTAATCTTTTTATCTCATTATAAAATGTAAATAGAACTCTTCAGGATATTATTTCAACTAAACTATTATCTTAATATCTACAAAAAACAACAACAATTTTACTGGAGAACAAGGTAAAATGGCGTGTGTTAAACTTAACTCGCGGTGCGTGGATTAAAATTGTAAAATGGTCGCTGAGTTTTAAAAACAAACTGAAGAAGGTAGGCAGATAAAAGTTAGTTTTTCGTCTATGAATGAGCCAAAAATAATGAATGTGTATACGCAAGCTTATGTAATATTATTTAATATTGCGTCAAAAAATATAAGTTCTTTGTACGTTTTTTATTGCAATAGCCATTAAAAGTTCGGAATAACGTCACAAATTTTGAAAATAAAAGGCAAAAAATATATTTTTGAAGAGATATTAATATGATTTACTACTATATTCATCAAGCAAATCTATATACATATATAAAAATGGATGTTGATCTGTTTGAGATTAATAGATTTCGACGCCGTTTGATCAATTAACATGAAAGTTGGCACTGTATATTTTTTCTTGGAGAAGGTTTTTAAACTATTCACTTTGTTGTAACTGTTGTCGTTACCGTGTTTCATCTCAATTGTGTGCAGAGCCGCGGGTAGCGACTAGTCTTATATAAACATATCTTCAACTATAAAAAACAGGAAAGAGGTTTAAATAAGACACCTTTTTCCGTGTATAGGCGAAAAAAGACTTTTATTTATCCACTTCCTTTGAAACCATGTACTTATCCTTGTTACCAGAAATCTAGCGATGGAAATGTAAAATCTTCAGTATAATTTAAATTAAAACATACAAAAAATAACGATAACAAAATAATTATCTCTAATTTTCCTCCAAATTATGTTTCAGGTAAATATGTATACAAGGAGCGTTTTCTTAATACTTTCAGTAATCATATTTATTGTAAAAAAAACGGATGGCCTCGATGTTTTAATTGTTTAGAGTTTTAGATAGAAATATATCATTATATTGAATTTAATATCAGCTGCAAATAATATTTTCTTTTTTCAGTATTGCCAACTTATTCAATATAAGTACATATACATGTCTGTAAATATTTGTAATATGCTTTTTACATAGCAGAAAAATCATTCGTTATAAAAATCAAAAATTAATCAACCAGTTATTTCCAAAAATAGATGCAATAGTGGAAACTTTTCACCATTTACAAATATCACAGCTTGAAAAGATAATACCTTAAACATCGAAAGATAATCAAACATGTAAACAGAGAACAATATATTATGTTTGATTTCATTTTTTCTTTTTAAACAACCAGTCGTGTTTGACACGTCCTTTTGTTTACATGTCTGATCTTTTCTCGGTACCTAGACTACTTATAGTTGAAGTTACTTATGTTAAGTAATATATTATATCTTGCATAGATAAAAATTATGAAAGTGAAAAAATTATCTTTCAACATATAATTCAAGCTGCAATATGTGTAGAATTTAAAAAAAAAAATTTGTAATCTGTCAAGAAATAGGTCTATCGCGTGTATGACAGGCGACGAAATCGACGTAGCGTAGATAAAAATTAGCGAGTGAGGGGGGGGGATTTCGTCGTTTTTGATGTAAAAAAACTAGTGATATAGAATTACCAGCTATTTATGGTTGTAACCATTTTGGCTTAAGTATGATATTCCAAGTACGCATTATTCTGAATCGGATTGGATCGGCACGGCAGTGATATTGCCGAGTCGATACAACCGGTCCGAGCAGAACTCATTTCACTTCATGGATCTCAAAACCCGATCCGATCCATTTGAATGGGTGTGGACCTTCAGACCTATAAACTGAAAAGGAGTCACTTTCTGTCAATCATAAAGGTAAAAGGAAGCCTACTTTCTTGATAGATGGCAAAAGCATAGTGTGATAATTGCTGTATTTGGCGGGAAAATATCACATACAGAGAACTCTTATTGAAATTACTGTTAAAAATTATCACAAATGAAGATAAAAATGCGATCAAACTTATTAAACTGGCAACTTATGTAATTTCCCAGTTCTTGAAGTATTGTAAATGTTGATTGTTTTTTAGATCTCAAAACAAAACAAGACCAGTTCATTCATACTAAACTATTTCATATTATTAATGGCTATTGAATTACAATTTCGAATAAATACTATTCTGCAATGTTTTTTATTCCAAAGCTATTTACTACATAAATAAGTAATAATCAGTAATTAAATTATTATGGCGTAGTATATAAATTCAATGTGTATAAAGGTAATATCAACTAAAATGGCACAACAATATTATTGAATAATTCGAGGTAATTACTACGTCCAGTATTTAGAAAATACTATATACTAGCTTTTTCCCGCGTGGACAACAAACTATTTTACTCACAGCTCCGTATGTTATTATACCGAGAGCTGTTGCCTGTTAGATATTTTAGGTAGGTACTAGGTATTTGAGGCACTGTGAAAATTTGTACAATACCTCTTCAGTAATATACGAATACAAAAACACAGACCTGGCTGAAGGGTGGCGGGGCTTAACCGACCCTCAAATTTTTAATCACCTGGCAAGTAGAATGTTCCATCGAAACGATCTGTTTTTTTGAATATATCTATTTTTCGTTACAAATATTATTCTGTTTAAATTTCAACGTGCCTCAAATATATTTTTTAAATTTTTCAAAAATATAATTTTGCCTGAAAATTTGCTCCAGGAGTCTTTAAAACTGTACAATTACAGATCACGTTACGATTTTATTTATTTGTATTGGCTGAAGTAACTTCTGTAAAAGTCGTTAAAAAAGCAACTCTCACAGTATGTGAATTTTGTAATCCACTGGCTATATATATACATAAACACATCAATAATTTATTGTTTCTGTAAAGAGTGCTGTATTGTACAAAGTTTGGAGTTGTCGATTTTATTTATATGCATAGATTTATGTAGCTCTTGAGCTGTGGTACCGCCCAGTGCAAAGACGCTCTACTGTAACTCGGCTATTCATACGATAATTTTTGAGATGCTTTCTAAAAACTGGACGTAAGGAATTATATAATTTGTGAAAATAACTGTTGCACATCTCTTATTGATTCCTTGTCTTCTTTCAGCGGTGCCTTCTCATTATTAAAAAAATGTGAAATCACAATTTCTTACCCATTGTATTATATTCATAAAAAAAGACATTATTATATAATAAAATCAATGTGTGACGAAATTATGATTGTATTCAGAATATAATACTTATGTCATATACACAGAGATGAGGTCGGACTTAAAACTAACTCTTTAAATGGTTTAAATTATTCTAAACTCACAATTCTAAATTATAATCAAACGATTCCTAACTTTTATAATTGCGTATTTACAGTGTATAGCGTAAAAGAAAATAAAATTAAAGTAACCTAAGTGACTCCCTGTAACATCAGCAATCTGCCTGTTTCGGAGATTAACCGGAACAAACAGACGTACACACAGACAAAACATTTAAAGATTGTTTTTTTTATATAAGTACCGTATATATCATATGCATTTAGTAAAAAGCTGTTACTTTGACATTTCAAACAGACACTTCAATTTTATTTGTTTGTATAGATTAAAAGCCAATGGGATGTTGGAGGGTTATTATAATTTGCTCTGATTTTTCACTCGGCACTTGGTAGAACATGATTAATAAAAAACCCGGGTCGCAGTGCCAAAACCCTGCCGACAATATAGTGTATTTGCTTGTATAGGGCCGTGTGGTTTTATACTTTTATTATGTGAAATTAAGTTTGTTTTTGGGCAAAATAAAAAATTTAACCCCTTAATACACCCCTTAAAATAACATTTTTTTCTTAATTGTAATATTATAATCAATCTAACGTCTACACCGAATTAAATACACCCTTCAATAAATAAGTCACTATCTGCAAACTAGTGTTTTCATAAAATTTGTAAATCCGGTCCTGTCGGGCAGATTTTATTAAAATTGTGGGGACACTTTTTAATCACTACCAAAGGGTTAAATTTCAATTTTGAAACGATTCGGAGAATTTTTTCGGTATTTTGGGGCCCAAAAACATTTTTCAACCCCTAAAAACTACCCTTAAAATACCCCGATTACGCCCATTTTAAATAGGCTTCTTGCGGTGGTGGATTTCAACACGTGGCCCAAATTTCGTTGAAATCAATTAACTCTTTCGAAAGTTATCGCGCATACATATATATATATATATATATATATATATATATATATATATATATATATATATATATATATATGTATATATATATATATATATATATATATATATATATATATATATATATATATATGTATATATATATACATATATATATAAACATTTTTAAAAATGGTGCCAAAGTGTTTAGGAGGTTATGAAACGTCGAGAAATTTTGGTCCGACCCCTAGGTCCCGCCATCCGACCGACGCCAATAGTGTATGTTGCCATATGGCAAATACACTAATAATAAAACCCGGGTCGCAGCGCTAAAACCCTGCCGATAATATAGTGTATTTGCTTATACAGGCAGTGTCGTTTTATTACGCGAACTTAAATTGGTTTTTGGGCAAAATTAAAAATTTGACTCCTTAATATACCCCTTAAAATAACATTTTTTTTCTTAACTGCAATATTATTATCAATCTAACGTCTACACCGAATTAAATACACCCTTCAATAAATAAGTCACTATCTACAAATTAGTGTTTTCAAAAAATTTGTAAGTCCGGTCCTGTTAAGCCGATTTTATTAAAATTGTAGGGGCACTTTTTAATTGCTTCTAACGGGTTAAATGTCAATTTTGAAACGGTTCTGAGAATTTTTTCGGTATTTTGGGGCCCAAAAACATTTTTCAACCCCTAAAAACTACCCTTAAAATGGCCCGATTACGCCCGTTTTAAATAGGCTTCTGGCAATGATGGATTTCAATACGTGGGCCAAATTTCGTTAAAATCAATTAACTCTTTCGAAAGTTATTGCTCGTACACACACACACACACACACATATATATATATATATATATATATATATATATATATAAACATTTTTAAAAATGGTGCCAAAGTGTTTAGGAGGTTATGAAACGTCGAGAAATTTTGGTCCGACCCCTAGGTCCCGCCATCCGACCGATGCCAATAGTGTATGTTGCCATATGGCAAATACACTAAAAAATAAATAAAGACACTTGAAAATGCCACAACAATTTTTTATTAAATTATTTCTCGAGTATCGTTTCGGACAATACGCCTGAGGATGAAATTAGTGTCTAAAACGATCGTCCAGAAATAATTTAATAATTTTTTTTTGTAGAATTTTCAAGTGTTTTTATTTACCTAGAGGATTATTCTTCAAACTATGTCACTAGATATTGCATACGAAAGCCAGACTTTAGCATGGAACATCGCATGCGAGATATAGTGCCACAATTTAAAGAATAAGCCCCCTGAAGCGTACTGCAACAAAACAATTCATTGATTATTATGGAGTAAAGCGCACTATACGAGCGCGCAGCAAAACGACACACGCTTGACGAGTGGCGACATACATCATAAATTTAAAAAAAAAACAAACATTCAACAGTTTTCGTGCAAAATCATAATTTTCCAATTTTACGAAATCGTACAATAAACCAGTTTGCCGTATATTACAAATTTAAGGATCGTAAAGCAGAAAATTGCTTGGAAATTTACAAAATATTAAAATAATTGTATACGACGCTGTCAACAAATTATACCTGTAAATAACAATTTTCATTCATAAATTTTAGAAAAAATATTGCCTATTAAAGAGTTAAATCCGAACCTATCTAGCAGGCGCCATTTTACAATACATATGGCATTGATAAGTCATTGTTTTAACTACATTTGTGTAAATGAATAAACAAAATAGCGCATATAAGTATAATATAGAAAAAGTAATAAAAAATATTAAATTTATCTAGTCATAGGTTATTTAAATATTTTACAAATCACTAATTAGTCCTTTATTTTTTATGCCTATGTTATACAGTGACGGCTCGTGAGGTTCTTATATATGAGCACGAAATATGAGAACTATGTAGGTACTCACAGCGCCTAAAGTCCCTGGGGTCAGGGGGCCTCACGCTCTATCCCAACTGACAACTGATGCAAGCCAATTTCAGCTACTAAGTTATACAATAACGTATTTTTTAAGTTTTATAAGATTATTTTTTTTCTTTTGTATATGTTATGCCCGATAGTTGGAGTCTTGACACTTTCGAGGCAAAAGTAGAATGCTTCAATTAATAGTTTCATTTTGCAATTTGTCTTTCCAAATTACATTTAAACATATAAGTTGTATATATTTTTAAAATCACCTTTTAATATTCTTCATTTTGATACCCTATGGACTTATTGGATTCATTTGGAGAAAAAAATTTTTTTCGAGGCACACATTATGACACCTAAAATCCTCCGTTTAATTTTTTTTTAACGGCACCTGTCCTAGGTCATTTTCCGAGACAAATCCAACGATACCTTAATTTTAGAAATACGTTTAGCCGTTTGGATGATACGAGGTAATAAAGAATATTACATACAATATACATACATAGATATACGCGCAAAACATAACCCTTATTGACAATCGGGTAAAAAGTATGAAGAATAACATGCACTGCTTACAAATATCAAATTTTGATGCGTGGAGCTACCTCAATGCGTTTCTGTAGAAACATTATCTTTGAAAACATGCCATCGAAATGTGCCCGTTCATCCATAATCTATATACGAGCATAGTATAAAAGGCTGGACCGATTTTAATGAAATTTTCAGGCAAACTTCAGGTTAGTCCAGCGGGTGATCCTGTGAAGTTTGGTAGGGATTGGATCAAAAGAATTTTCTTTTTTGGGTTTTTTGGCAATTTTGATTTTTCTTCGATTTTTGAACACTCACAATTAAAAGCGATTGAATTCGCGCAAATTCAATACACGTTGAGAATTTTTAATGATTCTCATCTTTTATATCCTATATATTACATTTACACCCGGGCGAAGCCGGACTGGACCGCTAGTTAATAATAAAATATTCTATCGCTTTTTAAAAATTTGACAAGCAGATAACTTTTCTACAGAAACTGATCATAAATCGACAACTGCTTCTGCATCTATTAGGAAAGGTAAGCACTAGCTGCAACCCTTTTCTCTAATCCTTGCATATAGACAGGGCATCAGTACGTCATCGCTAAACAATCAATATTAATAATAAACCCTTCGATCCCTTTATAGCAGTGTAGTTAAAATATTCGTTGGCATGGATACCTTCACTCAAGCGTTACATTAGTCAATGCCGGCAGTTTAAATATAAACTCAAATGTAGAGAGAGAGAGAAAGTGATATAACATTACATTAAACCTGACACTATCGTTTATGAGCGGTTGCAAATAATACATCGATTTTAATTATTATCAATGTGGGTGCGTTAAAGTGTTGTGATTTGATTAACTAGACATAAGTTTTAACTTATAGATAACATTAATTTTGTATAGTTATGTTAATCACAGTTTTATGTTATATTCTCTTAGAACAATTGATATCGAAAAACAAAAAGTTTAACAGCTGAAACAGTTGAGTGAAGAAAAAAAGTTTAATAGTTAAAATAAAAAAGAAACAAGTGATTTATTGATTTATATATAGCGAAACTTGTTCTATCCCATATTCAAAACTGTTAAATGTTTGTCTCGCTTAAGCTTTTAAGGTATTCGGTGAATAAAATTTAACAGTGCTGTTAATATTTATAATTTATGACACGACAAGAGGCGTTTATTTCAAAAAGTGTATTATCCAGTACAGAAACTTAAACTGCGAAAAAATAAACGATGTGATTTGATTTGATTTATTTAATAATTCTTAATATGAAAGCAGTGATTTATTAAATAAAAAATCGGTTTGAAAAATAACAATACAATGTCTTGGCGCGAAAAACAATCGGAACGTATTTCATCGTCACAATCAATGACTCAAAGATCACCAAAACAAAATAGGACTCCTCGTCTCACAAATGATTCAGACTTAAATTTAACACTCTATGGTTCCAAACCCCCGCTGCGTGTGGCTAGATCTTCAGCAGTTGCAGCCACTGTAGTGAAAAGAGTCAATTCACCTAGGAAATTAAGTTCTAGGTCATCAACTTTGGGATCATCGTACAGACAAAATTCAATTCCGTCCGGTACTAAATTGTTTATTGATGACACAACTCTGGATTTAGGATTTAGTCACAAAAGTGACGAAGACAACGCATTAATCAATTCTGATGCAGGTGAAACTAGTTGCGCTTCTTCGAGTCGCAGATCTTCGTCGATGTACTGCCGCAATCGGCATCGAAAAACTTCAGAATCGAGTATGTTCGATTCGGAAATGAGTGATGATAATTATACGTCTAAACAAGATTACACAGCGACATCGGATGACGAATTGTCGCCAGAATATACGCCTATGAGAAATTCGTTTCATAAAGGATATTCGTCACTTCGTAACAGAAAACCTAAACGAGAAACAAATACGGTCAGTGAAACTAAAGGTGAATGGAATAGCTTTTGGAAGAATTATAACAATCCAGCCGGTTTTACATTTTTTCCGACAAATGATGCTTCGAAATTTTCGCGCGAAACATCTAAAGAAAGCGATACGACCGCACCGAGTACTGGAAGGTTGGATTCAGAGGAAGTAGCTATTCAACAACATGCGGCGTCACCACAAATCCAAAAAGTTATCATGTCAACAGCTGATGCTATTGAAGCGGCGAGATGTGCCAGAAGATTGTCGGAAATTCTTAGCAGTGCCATAAGAAGATCATCACTTCCTTGTACTAACAAAAATATGACGAAACAAGATTTGAAAAAATTAAAAAAAATCAAATCAAAAAACTGCCCTGAAAGTAATACAGCTAGCCCAGTTGTGTTATCGGATGTGGAAAATAATATTTCTAGAAGCAGAAGTGAACCTGAATTACCTTTAAAATTAAGCGCTCTTGATTTACAAAATCAAAAAATGCTTTTGAAGCCAATTTTTGATATGGACTATATTGAAATTGAAATACAACCTTCGGATCAAAATGATATTGCACAAATTTTAAAGAATGCTTTAATCAAAAGAAGAAACGTTATTGAGCCACAGGAAGATGTGTCTGCGTGTGTTACGTCCAGGTCAGAATGGTCGGTTGTTGAACATAAAAAATAAAATTATAGTTTAAAAAACTATAACACGCTTTTATAAACTAAAAAATGAAAAATAATTTGACAACAAAATTAGCTTTAGGTACTGTAAAAAGCGTGGGTTGCTATTTACTTCAATTTTCATAATAGCTCTACGTTTACAATTCTAGTAAGGTCTTGGTCAAAATAATAGGACAAACTTATTAAATTATTGTATTTTCATCGGTCTTTGATAAGTGTGCAAAGTTTCAGTTTAATCTGACGTTTTAAAGTAGGTGAATTTCACGTTCAAAGATTCCGTTGCAAACATACAGGTGAAGCTAATAAAAGCGTGTTAATAATAGATTATTTTATTAAATTTTAAATTAAAAAAATTGTTTCCAATGTAAAATAGGTATTGTGTTTGTTGAAACTTCACTAATCTCAGTTTTTTAAAATGTAAAAATTTCATTTCCAAATTATTCTAGAAACTAAGTTTAAATACGTACCTATACTATACCAAAGTGTTCCAAGAATATTTTTATAACACATTCTGTTTTATTCATAAATAATTATAATTTTGTATGTTTAAATTCTCACAAAAAAATTGTCAACATGCTGATGAATTTTCCTAATATAATAAAAAATTGTACGTCTCAATTAATTTTTCCAATCGATGTACGTTTTCTTTTAAAATAAAATTACATGCGTCATCTATTAAATTTAATCCACAGTACAAATAAAAAAAAAAAGTCATTCAGCCGAATAGGAAAACATTCATATTTCATATACATATACCTATATTTAACAGTATACGTTAATTTAAAAATACCGCGCTTTTCCATTGACATAGAGTTCATGTAGATTAATTAGATATTTAGTTAAATAACCGTGGTAATTTATTTTAAAATACCGTGGCTATTTATTATTATGACGCAATGTTGCGCAGAAAGTTTTGTGCATGTTTGTAATTTCCAGCCGAGATTTTAATTTTAAATTTATTACCAATATCTACATAAATATAATTAATACAAGTTAATTATTTCATTAATTCTTTCGATTCTACCGTTGAAAACTGCTTTATTAGTTTGTTTTTTGTTGCTCTAAGAAAGAACAACAAGAAGCCACCATTTTGTTTTATAGATAGCCGTTCAAATTGTTTATTATCATAAATAACCGATAATTTTACATCACTAATCTAAATATTTATAGTCGAAGGTGTATGGAAAACTTTGCCCGGAAATCAACCTTTCACACAGGATATGAAATAAATGAGACGTAACCACTAGGCGTCTACGTCTTTAGAAGCCGGTCGCGTCTAAAATTCTGAAAGCCGAATAGGTTTCTCAAATTAAAACTAAAAGTGTTAAATAAGTATTGTTGAAGAACATATTTCTGGTTTTCGTGTTCCACTACAGGTTCCTCGCGAAAATTTTCAGAAGTAAGTGTAGTAAATATCATTTTTGAATTTTCTGAAATAAATATTTATTGTTACTTTTGTACGAAAAGAAAATGGCAAATCGTCGATACGGTAACATCGGAGGCGGCAGGAGCAATTTTAATAACATGCAGTCACAATCAGTAAATCCGTGGCAAGGTGGAGCTGCGCCTGGAATGAATCAAAATATGGGGCAGAGCGCATTCGGACAGCTGAATAACCCACAAGCACTTGCGTTGGCCCTGACTAGTCTATTGACAGGACAGCAAGCTCAAACCCAACACCCACCGTCGTTGTTGAATATGCCCCCGATAAATCCTGGAGGATATGGGGGCGGCGGCGGTGGCTTTAGTCAGGGTTATCAAGGCGGTCGTGGCCGCGACATGTATAAGGTAAATGCGCATTTATCGAACAATATTTGTTGTCCATTCCAACTCCGCAACTGGGGAATGGTACTAATTTAGGTCAAAATTTACTTTTCAAAATTTTACATTTTCTCGTTTCGACGACCCCCCTCCAGAATCCAAAAAAAAAAACGTATTTTCGGAAAAAGTCTGTGCGTCTGTCTGTTGGTCTGTGGCAAACGGATGAGCTGATTGAAACCGAATTTTGGGAGGATATTTGATATGCAAATATAAAGAGCCTCACTGTTTTTGGGGAAAATCGTCGTATACGCAAAAGAAATATATGCCATAACGTTGTTTTTTTATGTAACAGTAGTATATTTTCATAACGGTTTAGGCTTTCTATTTATTTTTACAATAAAGTTTTGTAAAAAAGAAAATATTTATGTAAAATATCAACTGTTCTTTTGTTCGCAATATCTCTAACAATCATGCTTTAATTTTTACATGTGAAATTATATTTTGTAGCCATGCAAACCATTAACCAATAGCAAATATAATATTACTAGTCGCTACCTGCGTCACCGCGCGCGTTAACAGAAATTTTATTTTATTTATTATACCTATGGCAAATTTTAATATTGTTGAAGTTGTAATGGTCCTGTCGCCTATTTGGCTGGAATTTTTTTAACAGACCTAGTGACGAATCAGAGATATTTGCTAGAAAGCCGTCATAGAACTTCGCAGTCAAAGTGATCTTTTCAGTATTTCTCAGTTACCATTATTTGTACAGTGAAATGGAATATGACATCTAATTTGTCATATTTTTTTAGAAGACTATCTTTTAATAGTAATCAATAGCTTTCTGTTGGTATAATACCAAATATTTTTTCTCTAAAAACTGGAAAAAATATAGCTTGATTTTTGTTGGCATCGAAGATTTATGAAAACTGGGTACGAATTATCAATATTTTCAGGAATCAATCTCTCTTTGGAATTTTGTTCCAAAATGTTTTCGAATGTATTTCTCGTCTTTTGAAAACAGTGTTACTCACGATTTGAGTTTAAACAGCTTCAAAGTCATATTCTTCTTGACAAAAAAATTCTCACCAATATAAATTTTGAAACAAATCATTATAAAGACTTTTGAATACAGCATTATGTTTTCGTATCTTTCAAGATACTTGCTGTATTAAAAAGCATTCAAAAGTTTCTCTCGTTCTTATTGGAACATTTTCTCATTTCTTCTAATCATTGATTGTTTTTTGGCGGTGCCATTTTGATTTCAATAGAATCGCAATTCACGTGATTTGGATAGAACTAACCGTCAAAATCAAAAGAAGCGACAACAACACCGTGACTCTTTTAATAGGTCTCGTGATTTGTCTAAAGATAAGGCAAAACCTGAGAAATCACCATCTAAATCCAAGGATACCAAATCTGATTCAGGAAATAAAAAAGCCCAAGAGACTAAAAAATTACCTGAAGACGATTTTAACAAACAAGATTCGCTAAGGTAATGTAGTTTTAGTGATCACTGGTCACTTTTTATCCCTTTCAAATATATTTATTATATTAAAACAAAATCTGAACTTCCATCATCACATCCGTTACCAAGAATCCAAATGATATCTTCGTTTTTTCACAACTCTAAAGAAGTCCTATTTGTCAATGCTATTTTATCAGCGATTGTTATTTTTACATCAACTCGTTAACGAGGTCACTTGATATCTTCCCGCACTTTCTTTTTTGAAGTTTAGTGTAAAAAAATCTTAACATTTTCCATCAAACCCATTTGATGACTGCTCCTTTTCTACTACAGTAAAATACGTAGTACCTGTTTGTGGCATATAATTCGATAATTTTATATTAAGTGGACTTTTTTATTTGTAAAACGCCAGCATCATATTAACACTTGAATGATAATATAATTTATTTTATGTAGCGAAGAAACAGAAGACAAAAAGAGAGATTGGAAAGAAGAGAAGAAAGACAGTGAAACAAATGAAGCGAAAGAAACAAATAATAAGAGTTCAGATAAGGACAATGCTGAAAAGTCTGTAAAAGACGAAGATGGAAAAGGTGACACTAAAAGTGATAATGAAAACGAAAAAAACGAAGATGAAGGAAGTCGGTACGACGGAATACCAACGGAGCTCTTGGCGTGCACGTATTGCAAAAAGAAAATGTGGGATGCAAAATCGTTTGAAAAACACGTGAACGGTAGATTTCATCGAGAAATGATGGAAAAGTTGGAAGACGATCATAAAATTAAAAGTGACATAATGCGTCGAGTTTTGCATTTTCAAGAAGAGAAGAACCAGATTGAAATGAATCGCATGCGATCGTTGGGAAAACGTGTCCCATCGCAGAATTTGTTACACTGTAACATGTGCGATTTGAATTTCTACGGACACATGTCGGTGCATCGCAGAAGCGAAGGTCATCAAAAATTGAAACAGTTCTTGCATCCGAAATGTAAAACATGCCATAAAGAGTTTCCTCATCGCATGGAATGGGAGCACCATATGCTGTCGCCTGAACATTTGAAGAGAAGAGCCGAGATAAACAAAGAGAAGAGTTCAAAAGATGGTAAGACTTTAAAAATGTTATCTTTTTAAAATATGCAATTGCAATTCCAAAACCCTGTCTTCAGTAGTTCCACTAGTTACTCACTGAAGGGTGCATTTAATTTGGTGCACATGTTGGATTGAGAACAATATTTCAAACGAGAAAAAAAATATTTTAAGGGGTGTATTAACGAGTTTTTTTTTTATTTTGCCCAAAAACAAACTTAAGTTCACACAATCAAGTTACACTGCCTGTAGCAAATACACTATATTGTCGGCAGGGTTTTGGCACTGCGACCAGAGTTTTTGTGTGTTTTATAACAGATCAAGTTATATTTGTTTTATATTGTATTATTATTTTCAGATGGGATTTCTGTAGATGATGACAATGAAAGTGAAGCGGAAAATGATTTTGAACCAAACGAGGACAACGATGACTCGATTGTGGATGAAAAAATAATAACTGATTATAAAGAAGGTCAAGATTTGTCTGATTTAGAAAACCGCCTTCCTTCGTACGGCATCGGTTTTGTAAAGTATGGCAAAAGTTTTGTAAAGGACGTTAAGGGCTACTATTGTAGATTGTGTAATGTTTTCTTTATGTCACATGATAAGTCAAAATCGCACATGAGAACAGAAAAACATTATAAGGCTTTTACTGAATTCCTGAAGAAAAAATCTGAAAAAGAAAAGGCGCGTGCCGCTGAAAAAGAAGAAGAAAAGAAGAGAAAAGCCGAAAAGGGCGATGAAAAGAGTAAGGATGACGAAGGTAATTGGAAACGGCGCAAGCCAGCGGCCGACGACGAAGAAACGGTCGACGGTGACGACTCTAAAACGAAAGATGGCAATGCTCCGTACGATCCGTTGGAAGTGGACGAAGATGAGGAAGACAATGAAAAAAATTCCGTCAAAAAAGTAATTGACAGCATTGATGATAAAGTCGGAGATTTAACTGATGAGATGTGGCAAGAAGTCGATAAAGACATCGGAGGGATTTTGGAAAGTGTAGCGACAGATAATCCGAAAGAAGATGAGGAGAGTCCAGAAAAAGAAGACAAGGAAATAGAGGTCACAAAAAGTTGTAAGCCGGGACCTAAAAGCAAAAGAGGAAAAAAATAAAATTTTGACAAACTTTCATTTTTTTTATATTTGAAAATTTGTTTCAACTTATAGAAAGTGAAGTGACGAAATTGTGTTTATAGTAATTATCGTTTATTTAGAAACTTTATATATATTTTTTATGCTTCAGTTTGGTAAGCCGGTTTCTTTGAATCTGAATATATTGTGCTCAGAAATAGCTTTTTTTTAGTGTTCTCTAAAAAAAGACGTGCGTCATTTTAAGGATTTTTGTATAATACAATTAAGGATCATATTTAGTTATTGTGAGAATTTCATGTTTTTTTGTATTTAATCATTTCTAATCAGTAATTCATTATTCTTATGTCATAAAATATTTAAAAGACTAATCTAGTTGTAATATAAATAAAAAAACATTTATCCTCATTAAAAAAAAAGAAACATTTTGTCAAAACCTAACTCTCTCGATAAGTCCTGTCCTTGGAATTGAAATTCCCAACGTTGTGTGTCTGATTTC
This sequence comes from Venustoraphidia nigricollis, assembly GCA_034508555.1. Lineage (NCBI taxonomy): Eukaryota > Metazoa > Arthropoda > Insecta > Raphidioptera > Raphidiidae > Venustoraphidia > Venustoraphidia nigricollis. Next base: position 3,418,892 of record JAVRKA010000030.1, read on the forward strand.
GTTTTCTGTGTTTGTGATTTGAAGGGAAAGCAAAACGGTGTTTGTGTTCTGGCAAAGAGATTCTAGTATTTGAATACGGCGCTGACAAAATTCAAGCTATATGTTTTTCTTACAAATTCGATGATTTCTGGTCGGTCTAAATTAAATATTTTAGATGCTCGACAGCTGAAATAACTGTTAATTATTCTCGTTTTCAGATTCATAATGTAATCTGTATTAATGATTCTTAATCTAGTAGTCAATCTTCTGGAGCTCTCAAGAAGATCCAGATTATTTGCAGACTAGATCCAGCATAAAAAAGTGGAAGCACAAAAATCCTTTAAGGATGTGGTGCACTTTCGGTTCAAAAGGCCATCCCTGTCTATTTTAATCTTGCTATTATAGTAAACGAAAGGTAACTGAAAATATTCAAAAGAAAACTAATGGTATAACGTAACACAAATTATATATTGAAGAAACTGATGTTCAGGACTGGTCCAAGACTGTTTTCGGAATGGAGCGAGGTTTTATTTCGACGCCCTCTTCCATTAATCCACTTTTGCAATATTTGAAAAAGAAAAAACAATTATAGTTTGTTCTGACGCCCCTCCAGATACAGCGCCTGGAGCGGTAGCTACTTTTACCATGTAGGCTCTGCTAATGTTCAAAAGTTTACATTATTGTTCTTGCGTAATGTGTTATCAGTCTGCAATTACATAAAGCTGCTAGCAGATTTTAAATTCAGGTAAAAGCGTAAAATGCGTAACGACCAATTTTAACAATAAAAACTATTATACCACGTACTAATTACGATTTCTGCCACCAGATGCAAACAGTATTGTGGTAATTGTGTCGCGAAGTCAAATTAACAATATCTCTGTAATACTTATTTAAATTGTTAGGGTTCCGCACCTCAAAAAGAAAAAAGGAACCCTTATAGGATCACTTCGTTGTCCGTCCGTCTGCCTGTCAAGACCACTTTACTCAGGAACGCGTAGAGGTATCAAGTTGAAATTAATATCAAATATTCAGGTCTGCAATCCCTTGGAGCTGTAAAAAAATCAAACTTCCAAGTCAACGCAATTAAAAGATACGGCCGTTTAGGCCGCATATTTGAACACTCGCAAGGAAATCAAACCATGTGGGGTACTTCTCGTTGACTTAAAATCATGAAACAGCACAAGTAAAGGGAAAATTCCGAAAGTCGTAAATTTGTAGTTACATCACAAAAAATTTGTTATTTCAATAATCGTCAAAATAGTGCACACTAGCGACATCGGACGGTATATCTTAAAAGCTATTAGTTCAAGCATTTATGCGCCTTATTGTGTATATTGTACGGTGGTACGAAACCCTTCGTATGCGAGTCCGACTCGCACTTGGCCGGTTTATTTTAAATATTCAATTGCTTTCCCTTCAATAGAATCGCAATATGGACAGAAATCGGAGACAGCAACAACCGCAGCGTGGTTCTTTTAACAGATCTCGCAACATGTCGAAAGATTCACCAAAATCCAAGGACTCCAAATATGGGTCAGACAATAAGAAAACACAGGAAACTAAAAAATCAACTGAAAATAGCTCAAAACAAAAAGTTTCCTCAAGGTAACTATGATCTTATAATAATTTTCATTTTTCTTGAGTTTATCTTGTATTAAAATGTACAGTAGAACATCGATTATATATGCCTATCTCAAATAAAACTCGAATAATAGGGATTTTTTAAGGATTTAAAAAAAGGTCTACATTTTTCTATAACAAAATTAGAAATTTCTCATTACATGTACATATTTATGGACGCTGATGACCTCAGATGCTGAGCGTCTATAATCTATCTATATGTACATATTTGAAGCTCAGATAATCAGATCTTACGCGTGAAGGTCAGGTTAAACGGGGAGTAAAAATCAGATGCGAACTAATTTAACAGGCTCAGTTAATCGAATCTACTGTCATAAAAAAAACGAATTACCATAACTTTATATTTTTTAAGTTAAAATTTTATAATATTTGCAAAGGCATTCTGTTTTATTGTCTTCATAATTTGTGTTATAATGAACTGAGCCAATTGAATATTTTGCCCTATAAATCGGCTGAATTTTTTCATGAATATTACCTATTAAAAAGTAGCTCAAGAGATGGTCTTCTTTTAAATAGTTATATCCACTATAGAAAAATTTCAACTTTCTGCCCTTGTGTATAATATACAATTATTTGCTATATAGGAAAGGAAGCAAAGATAAAAAAGAAGACGCTCCATTGATTGATTTGACAAATGACGAAGAAGATTGCGAGATCAAAGATGATGTTGAAAAAAAGGATAAATACGACGGAATACCACCAGAATTTTTATTGTGCGGATTTTGTAAAAAGAAAATGTGGAACGCTGCTTCGTTTGAGAATCACATAAATGGAAGATTCCACAAAGAATTGATGGAGCGTTTGATAGAAGAAAATAATATCACCAGTGAAATGATAAGGAAGAGTTTGCGTATTGAAGAGGAAAGAAAACAAATAGAATTGAATCGTATACAACGCATGGGTAAAAATCTTTCTTTGGCTGATAAAAAACAGTGCCACTGCAACATGTGTGATGTAAACTTTTACGGATCAATGATTGCTCATCGTAGAAGCGACGGCCATCAAAAACTCAAACACTTCTTGTATCCGAAATGCAAAGTGTGTCAAAAAGAATTTCCTAATCGTACTGAATGGGAATATCATAAACTTTCTCCGGAACATATACGAAAAGGTTTTGAAGATGTGAAAGATAAAATTTCGAGAAATGAAGGTATGTCATTTTTTTGTAATTAAATATAGAGCAATCAGACAAACCCAGATAAATCAATTTTGAAACAGTTTCGAGTTATTAACGAAAAACGATTATCGCGACATTAAGGCTTAGTCGTTAAATAACAGAAACTTCTGTTTTTTTTTTAATTTCCAAATTACATAATTTATTTAAAATAAAACAAAATGGATTTATCTAGTTTTGCTATGAGATGGATATATCTGCTTCTGCTTGAACTAGAAGAAGAAAAGTCGCCTACTCATTACTGATGTAAATTGATTAAAAAAATACTGAATTTAGTTAATCAAAAAATACATTTTTTAAGCTGAAATTTGACATACTGATAGTATAGAATACGGGTCTTCTAAAAAATATGTTAACTTCTATATTATATGTAAAAGAAACATGCTTTGAATTCTTGAACTTCGATACTGCGCCTAATGAAAACAGGCATAACCACTAGTATTTAAAATAATTAATAAATGTTTTAGTGTTTTTTTTAAATATTTATTTCTTGGATCTATCTGCTTTTGCTTGATTGCCAACATTTTGGTACCAATTTAGCCGACTTCAAATACCAAGAAACCAAACCTAACTCATTTTTCATAAAAAAGGAATTTTATCTGGTTTTGTCTGATTTCACCACAAATACAATATAGAAATCTTCTAGCAGTTATATTAAAAATGTTTTGTTTTTACATCATGAGAAAACTTAAAACATACGGCGATTTAAAACAATATGGTTTCAGGTAATGGCTATGCAGTTGGGGATGAAATTGAGGAAGAAGTTGGAACCGAATTGTCTGATGAAAATATAGAAGTTTTGGATGAAAAATTTTTAACTGATTACAAAGAAGGTCAGGATCTTTCCGATTTGGATGAACTTATGCCCCCTTACAAAAATTCCGTGGTATATGGCGCAAATTTTGTTAAAGCAGTTAGAGGCTCGCATTGCAAATTATGTAATGTGGTATTTGTATCGGGAACTAAACTGAAACTTCATTTGGCAACAAAAGGACATTTCGATATCTTTACCGAATTTATTAAGAAGAAAGGTGAAGAATTTGAAAAAAAGAAAGCTGAAGAAAAAATCAAAAAAGAAGAAGAAAACAAAGAGCAAAATAAAGAAGAAAAGGGAGAAGGAAAAGATGTAAAAGAAGATGTAAAAGAAAAAGAGGAAATAAAAACCGATGACGAAAGTGAGAAGAAAAGAAAGGCGGAAGAAGAAGATGAAGCTCAAGATGATGAAGGTAACTGGAAGAGGCGTAAGACTGTCGTAAAGGATGATATAAAAGAAGAAATTTCAAAAGATGAAATCTCGAAAGACGACTCAGAAGAAAAGAACGATGATATTGAAATGGAACAAAAAGAAGTAACTGCTGTTATTAAGAAAGTGGCTAGTGATACTGCTGAAGAAACAAGCGAAATAAAAAAAGAAGTAGCGTCAAAAGATGAAGCAGCAATGTCACCTGTAGTTAAAGTTGAACAACTTCAAGATACGAAAGCGCCTCCTAGTACTCCAAATACAAGATCAAGAGGAGGTTATAAACCGGGTCCCAAGTGCAGCAAGAGAGGAAGAAAACTCTAATTATTCAATAATTAATCACATTTAATTAAAACAGATAAAAATAAGTTTTGTTTTTTACGGTTTATAATTTTTTACTGGTCATTTGAGAATTTGAATTACGCAAATTTCAAACAGCTGTATTATATTAAATCATTATTCCAATTTTGTTAGTAGAATTTCTATATAATAATACGTTTATCATTTGTTTATGGGCGTTATCAAAACAAACGCCACTTGCACTATTACTATTTTTAGTTGAGTGTCTCCAAAAGGAAAATTTTGTTGGGTGTATGTGTTCTGTGGTTATATGACGTACTAAACGCTAGAATGATTCATACTACTTGAATAATTTATATTTGAATGTGTTTAGCGAAGATTTAATAATAGGTAACAATAAAACATAATTGTAAATCAATTTTTATTATTTGTATTTCATTCTTACTATACTATTCTAGTTATAACTTTATTTGAACGCATTTGTATCATAATAAAAGATAATTATCAAAAACTTATTGACTTGTGTTTATCGAAATTAATGAAATCATTATTCCAAGTAAACAGCCATTGTTTTTATTATGATTTCACAACAGTGGGTCATATTATGGCTTATTGTGAAATTTTAAAACTCCATGACGGTTTTTTTGGTAATTGAATCTGGGTTGTGTTCAATAATCGACGTAAAGTTAAAGTGCACAGCACTTTCAATTTTTTGTGGAGATTTTTATTACAAAAAGACGGAAACATTTGAAATCAATTCAAATTCACCATCTATTTTCATTTATATTCGTCATTATTCATTGAAACAAAATGACATGGTTTAATGATAAAGTTCGCGCTTTGATGTCATTGATTGATTAGTATGGGACCATCGAATTTATGACCACTGTTAAATATTTGGTGTAAAATAATGAAATCACAAAAACTGTGGGTACTGGGTTCGTTCTTTGAATTTTTAGTACCAGTGATTTTTGTCACAAATTGTACGTAATATTGGTAGAATGGCAAAGCAACGCAGAGACATCTATCGACTCTTTTAACGTAGACATTTTCCAGAATAAATATTGCATGTTATTGTGAAGATTGGTGCACTGTGCAATAGTCAAGTAAATAAACGACGTGAAACGTGTACAAAAGGTTATTTGTTTTTAAAAATTTTCATCCAAAACTAAAAAATCCACTGTTAAAAAATGTCAGACTGGGATACTGTGACAGTCTTGAGGAAAAAGGCACCTAAAGCCTCAGCAATGAAAAGTGAACAAGCTGTAAACGCAGCACGTCGACAGGGTATTGCCGTTGATACTCAACAAAAGTGTAAGTTGAATATTCGTAAAACTAATGAAGGAAGCACGTGTATTGTCAGATTTGTTTTCTAAATTATAATTGCTTTTGCAGGGGGTGCAGGCAGCAACAAACAACACGTAACAACAAAGAACACAGCGAAATTAGACCGAGAAACAGAAGAATTGAGGCATGAAAAGGTTCCACTCGATCTCGGTAAACTGATTCAGCAAGGACGTCAAGCAAAAGGATTAAGTCAAAAAGACTTAGCCACCGTAAGTGATTGCTTATGACTAGAAAACTGAACGATTTAAGAATACCTATCAATGATTTTTTTTATAGAAAGTTAATGAAAAACCACAAGTGATCAACGATTACGAAGCTGGCAGAGGCATTCCCAATAATCTAGTCATCGGAAAGATCGAAAAAGCACTCGGAATAAAACTTCGAGGCAAAGATCGGGGAAATGTACTCATGCCTCCTGGTACGGTGTCGGCACCGACATCGAGTAAAAAGTAAACGTTCTTGTGGGACAGTTTCTATTTACTAACCTCATTTGAGGGGAATTGTTGACAGAGAAATTACTTATTTTAATTATATGTTTACATTTCCTCCTAGTGATTTTCGCTCAGTTTCTTGAATGAAATTTGTAAAAAAACGCACTGCTTATGTTAGGCAACTTTTCGAACTGAGCATTAATGAAATCATGAGTTTGTTTTTATAACTTTTGATATTTTTCTGCTTTTTTTTAAAAACCTGTTGAAATTATAAATAGAAATTTTGAACTAATTGTGCATTTGTAAAAGATGATAACACAGATATAATATTTAGAAATTTGTATAAATTGGTTATAAACAGAAAATTGTAACGGTAGATATATACTAAAACCAAAATAATTACACTAAGTTTTGTTGTAAAATATTGTGAAGAGATGTACCTATTAAAACATAAAACTTCTACAGAAAATAAACATTATTTGATAAATGACTGAACTTTGTTTTTTAACCACTTATTAAAATTAGTTTTATAACCAAAACAAAGCATTAAAGTCAAATATACTTAAAAAAGTTTTATTTGAAATTCTGGAAACCATACAAAGAATACATAATATTCAATTGGATTAATTTAACAATTTTAATCTTTCCTTAATTCAAAAGTTTGTTCTTCAATTCCATCTTTTGTGATGATATTAATCATGATACTGTCTCCAGTATAAATATCGCGTTCAGCAGCCGAAATAAATGCATCCTTAAGAATAGCTAAAGCTTTATCTTTGTCTAATGGCGGCTGATTAACATTCTGCATATTTTTTAAACCAATTTGGTTATCCAACAACGGCTGCAACAATGCTCCTGCTGAACCGCTAGCAAGATATGATTTTTTTTCACAATGACCGATCGGATCATAGCTGTAAGCGCATCCTTTGCCTTCATTATCGAATCCAGCCAAAATATTCGATACATAATAGGGAAAAAAGCGTTTATAATACAAAATTGTCGACAACATTTGTGCTGCAGCAGGTGTACTCATCGGTTTATTATGATCGTGTTCGTACATTTGAGTTCTCGCAGTGAGGACTCTTGTCAATGTTAACGCATCACACCAACAACCACCGCAACCAAGGACACTATTTTTAGATAAACGAAACAGTTTGTTTTGGTTTCGAGTATAAATGGAAAATCCGGTACTTAATCGTGTATCTGCTCCAATAACGACGAAGTCGTCTCCAGCAATCGCAACAATACTCCTAAAAAAAGAGGTTATGATAGTAACAATCAAAGCGAAGGAAAAATGTATTTTATTACGCACCCTCCATTTTCGGCATAGGGGCTGAATTGTTGATGTTGCGCTCCGGGAACTTGATAATCCGGAAAATTTCCCTTTAAAGCCATCATTTTACTATTAATCTTTACAAGCAAAAATGACAAGACACTTTTTAGAAATAAACGATATTCATCAACACAACTGTTTTTTTGCTTTGTTATGTTGGCGATTTTGCTTCATAAGATTTACCTACTGATCTCTATCTATTACATATCAGTGGATGTAGTCCATTGATTTTAAACTATTAATTTAAATCATTTTTACATCCAAAAAAAGATTAAAGTCCGAGATTCACTCAAACACAGTGTATTTTTTAAAATATAAATCTTTTTCTCAAGCTACAACAGGCTGTAACAATGTATGCACTAAAGCTATACCATAAGCTGTTTAGGAACCTCTGAAAGTTAATTATTTCAACCATTGAGTTAATGTTTTAACCATTGATTTCTACATCCTGAGTGAAAGGATTTGTAATAATTTGACAACTGTTCTCTACTGGCAACGTGCTTGCGCAATTGATAAGAAAATTTCTAATACGTCAAGACAGGTAGTTAAAGGCACCATTAAACCTCGTGTTTAAAATCTCACGCAATTTAAAATGAGTGATAAAGACCAAAATATTCCAAATGGAGGAGATGCTCCCCCAAAAACAGCGAAACAGTTGGAAAAAGAAGCTAAAAAGCAAGCCAAATTAGACAAACTTAAACAAAAGTTAGAGAAGAAAAGTGCTACACCAGCCAGCAAAGAAAAAGCTGAGGTAAATCAGTTATTTTATTGCAACATATTCCAAAATGTAACGATTTATGTTTTTAAATTTTAGAAAAAAGAGAAGAAAAAGGAAGTGAAAGAATCAGCTGTATACGATATTTCAACACCAGCTGGCGAGAAAAAAGACACTTCATGTCCTATGCCCGATTCCTACAGCCCAAAGTATGTTGAAGCAGCATGGTACAGTTGGTGGGAAAAACAAGGTTTCTTTAAGCCAGAATATGGGGTAAAAATGATGTTTACATGTAAACTTTTTGTCTCAAAATCGAATTAATTCGATCCAAATTCTATATTTCAGCGCGATTCAATATTGGGTCAGAAAAAGAAATTTGTCATGGTCATCCCGCCTCCAAATGTAACCGGGTCCTTACATTTAGGACACGCTTTAACGAACGCTGTAGAAGATGCAATTACTCGATGGCATCGAATGAAGGGTTACATGACTTTATGGAACCCTGGTTGTGATCATGCTGGTATTGCTACACAAGTAGTAGTAGAAAAGAAAATTTGGCGTGAAGAACAGAAGTCCAGACATGATTTAGGTAGAGAAAAATTCATCGAGAAAATATGGGAATGGAAAAACGAGTAAGTATATGTCCCAGAGATCACGTAAAATAGCAGACTAGAAAATTATTGGAACTATGTTCCTTATCGCACGTTTGGCGGATGGGAACTACACAGGAAAAAGTGTTCGATACTCCGACCGCCACTTTTGCTATAGTACATTGTACAGTATACCGGGTGTCTCAGAAATCGCGCACCCAATTGTTGAAATCGAAAGAGAAAAATATTCTGAGCTCAAAAATCCATGTTTGGAATTTTTTGATAACGTAGTTAATTAGTAATTAATTAATGAAAGTGACCAATCAAGAGCGCGCTACAGAAGAATAAAAAGTGAGTCGAAATAATGGCAACAATTAGGATGAAAAAAAAGTCAATAAACAAGGAGAACGGAAGAATAAAAATACAAAAGTTTCTTGAGAAAAATAAATCAGCTGACACTCTCTCGGTTCGCCTGAGTTCATCGGTTTTTTATTTTAATAATAATAATTATTATTTTAGTAATTAACCGAAATAAATCAGCCGATGACACTCTCTTCTGTAGCGCGCTCCTGATTGGTCACTTTCATTAATTAATTACTAATTAACTACGTTATCAAAAAATTCCAAACATGGATTTTTGGGCTCAGAATATTTTTCTCTTTCGATCCCAAAAATTGGGTGCGCGATTTCTGAGACACCCGGTATAGGTAGTAGACTAGAAAAGCTAACAGGTATACCGTGAAAATTGCCAGCCAACTGTAGTTGGCTGTGGAGTAACCACTATGGCGTATGCTTAGTGTGGTCAAGGTGCAGGGTTCGATCCCAGCACCGACTTCAAATTATTATTTTGTACATCCATTCCATATTATTTCACTTTATTTCACTTCTATATTTATATAGTTTATTTTGTATAAATATTTTCTTAAAACTTTAAATAAAAAAATATAATTTTTTTAGGTTTTAAAAAAAATTATAAAAATGTTTAATTTTTATTTTATTTGTATATTTGTTGCGAAAGGAACATCGTTCCTATTTGTTTAAAGATTTAATTTCTACATAACGTAATATTGGTATTGCTGGTCTATTATTCTAATTTTTATCCGTTTTTTGACAACAAATATTGATTGTCTGACTGTATTATTATATTGCGCAATAGTATAAAATTGTTAGAAATAATTTTTTATTGTTTTAGAAAGGGAGATCGCATTTACCACCAACTAAAAAAATTAGGTTCATCCTTCGATTGGGATCGAGCATGTTTTACAATGGACCCGAAGCTGTGCCGAGCTGTAACAGAGGCATTTGTCAGACTACACGAAGAAGGATGCATTTACCGTAATAACAGGCTTGTAAATTGGTCATGTACTTTAAAATCGGCGATATCGGATATTGAAGTAGACAAAAAAGAATTGCCCGGACGTACTTTTTTGCCTGTACCAGGATATGACGAAAAAGTGGAATTCGGTGTTTTGGTATCGTTCGCTTACAAAGTCGATGGAACCGACGAAGAATTGATTGTGGCGACGACTCGGGTGGAAACAATGTTGGGCGATACTGCCGTGGCCGTGCACCCAGACGATCCGAGATACAAACATCTACACGGAAAGTTTGTAGTACATCCGTTCTGTGATCGGAAATTACCGATCGTATGCGACGAGTTTGTGGACAGGGAATTCGGAACGGGCGCTGTTAAAATTACGCCAGCTCACGATCCTAATGATTACGAAGTGGGAAAACAACACAATTTACCGTTCATAACAATTTTTAACGATGACGGTTATATCCAGGGAGATTACGGCTGTTTCACTGTAAATATTAATTATTATTGACTTTTTTTCTTTTTTGTCCTTGGTAATTAATATAAAAATTATTTGTCGGAAAAAAGGACTTTTTAAGTAAACACTTATTTGTTATTTATTTGCAAGGGACGAAACGTCACTATAAATAACAAATAAGTGTTTACTTAAAAGGTCCTTTTACCCGACAGATCATTTTTTATTTATTATTATTATTATTATTATTAATATTTTCAATCAGCTGAATCATTCGAAATGTAAAACCTATCACGCGCATACATTCCGCGCAAGTGAACGCCATATTCTTAGCAAGCACAACTGTCAGTTATGTCTCCAAATAGCATATAAAAAAATTAGAGGCGGAGTTAGCACGCGCTTTAGTGGCGTAGTTACGTAACCAAGGGCGTAAAAATGAAATTGGAGCCCTATTTTCAACATTAAATGAAAAGTATTAATAATAAAAATGAAGTTCCGGGAGTCGACATTTTTTTTCGGAAATTTCCTCCTTTCTAGGAATCCTGTTTTTAATATCATTAGCATTAATAGTTTTCCAGTTATTTGCAAAAAAAAATTAGACCCCCTTTTTTTAAGATTCTTTAATTGTTAATAACTTTTGCAATTGTTTATGTGCGGATTTCAAACTTTTGCACATTTTTCTAGAGGTGATTATGAATCCAATTAGCTATGACAGGTATTTTAACTCGCAGCAGCAAAAGTGATCACGTTTTTCAACTTGTGAACCAGATTACAGGGGCCAAAGTGTCAAAAGTCAAAAATTCTTTATTCGATAAAGATATTTAAATAACGCTTTCGAACGTCGCTCAGGAGGCCGAGGGGCCCCCTAAGCTGAGGACCCCGGTGCACTGTCCCGCCTAGCACTTCGGTAGCCACGTCTCTGGTATCAGGAACCCAGCATGAATGCGGGGTTCGCGATATAATAAAGATGCGAATAGATATTTAAATCTGAACATTCATTTGAAATTTCATTTTGTAGGGTATGAAACGGTTCCATTGCAGAAAAGCGATAATTCAAGCGTTGAAAGACAAGGGTCTTTACAAGGAAACCGTCAATAATCCTATGGTGGTACCGATATGCAGTCGATCGAAAGATATTGTAGAACCGTTGATAAAACCGCAGTGGTATATTAAATGCGACGAGATGGCTGCAGACGCGATGAAGGCCGTGCGTTCTGGAGAACTGAAAATAATTCCCGAACAGCACACCAAAACATGGTTTCATTGGATGGAAAACATCCGTGATTGGTGCGTGTCGAGACAACTGTGGTGGGGACATCGCATTCCTGCTTATTTTGTAATTATAGACGATCCATCAATCCCACCAGGAAACGTAAGTATTCTTTAAAAAAATTGCCAGTTATCATTAGGTAGTCATTTCAAACAATCGATAAATTTGCATGAAATTGAAATCGTATTAACAATTGAATCTGCTTTCCATCATTGAACAGTTTTTATTTCATGTTAATTAGTTGATTAATTATGAACGCTTAACAACTGAGTATATGTATTCATAATATTGGTACATAGTTTATTAGAAAATACTATAATTTATTATACACCATGTCCCATTTGGATGTATACACTCGATTTACGTGTAAATGTTTCAAGGTTACTAGAGGACTGGGCGTAAGAGACTGTAAACATGGTCATGCCTGAGATTGGTTGAGTCGATTGCTTATATCATTAATGCCCATGGCTTGGCTTGTCAATTAATCGTTATCCCCGCCCTCTCTCCCGTCTCGCCCAGTCACACACTTTCAACAGCGCTAACGCCCAACCTTCACGTCTGTGATTGGTTGAGTCGATTGCTCACTTCGCCAATGTCCATGGCTTGGTTTTTCAATTATCTCGCGTCTAGTCATATCTTTAACAATGCTAACGCCCAATATTAGTTTCTAGTAACTTTGTAAATGCATTGTTTTTCCAGAAGAAAATTTGGTTACAAGTAGGCTTTGGAAACTAAGAGGGCGGTGTGAAGTTTGCTCTTTATTTTCGAAAAAATATTTTTTCTCTATAGTTCTAGATTGATTGCCATGAGTTCTAGAATTTCCTATGGCAGTATAATACAATAATAATTTTAAATCCAAGGCTTTCTGGTTGTAAAATTGAACAAACAGTTTTAACAATTTATATCTAAATCTTGTATCTGTCGCATGATTAATGACAAAAATTTGATTTCGTGTTATCTGACCTTTTGATAACTTCAAAACGACCTTTTTGAAATAATTCATGAACACAGATATAGTGTTTTTTCAACAACCTAATTGTTTTTCAATGTGAAAAGTTTATCTTTATATAATTAATAAAAATCTGTGACGCTAATATAAAAAAAATCTCAATGTCATAGAAAAAGATAAAAGATTTTGAAATGTAGATTTAAGCAAAATTCGATGCATTTTTTCTTTTTATTGCAAGGTTGTTCTTGCATGGAATCCAACCATTGTTGTTATTTATTTATTGACTCTATTAGGCCATAAACAATTAAAGAAAAATATTGATTAATCCTTACAATAAGACATAAAAAAACAATAATCAAAATTAACTGTTTAAAAATCGAATCAAATAAAATACAGTAAGACCTCGCTTAACGCGGTTTGTAAAAAAAATTTAGCCACTATAACGTAAATTATGAATCAGTTTATACAAAATGATTTAAATGTTGATAGAAGTTCAAAGGCAAGACGATGTGGCATTGATGCAATATCTTGCTATCGACAACAGCTTGCTGAACGAAACAGAAAAAGGTAAACGACATTAGATGACTTCTTCACAGAAAACAAAATATGCTAAATGAGGAACCTTTTCTCATCACAAACATAACTTCTTACTCGAACTTTTAGTTGATTTTCATAAATGTTTTATAAACAAAAATCGATACTAGCAATTAACAAATCTATAATTAATGTGATAAAAAAGTATTTAACAATAAATATTGCAAAATTAAACAAAACAAAAAAAAAATAACAAATTTTCATATTCTCGGTTCTGTTTCACTTATGCTTATCATCTACGTATCAAGATGACCTCGTTCAGCGCTGTTTCGTATAGCCCAGGAACTTATTGGAACGTATCTCCCGCGTTAAGTGGGGTCTTAGTGTATGAAGTTGAAACGGCAAACTGATCAATTTTGAAGAATACATCTTTTTTTCTTCCATTGATTCGATGAAATTAATAATTATTTTTAATCGGATTATAATATAAACGATCAACCATTGAAGTTATTACCGACTAACCTTGAACTAAGCATGCTGTATTTATTCAATAGAACAAAACAGGGGTTAATCTTTTAATATAATGTATATAAATTTCATTTGTTTGCATGATGGGGCTCCCATTGAAATCTATTTCTGCTTCATTGCATCTGGATCGAACAATATAGAGGGTTAGTACTAAAACAACTAATCTAACCTATAAATTTTAAAACGGTGTTTTTAATTTCAACAATTAAAAATATCTTTTAGGATAGTGATAATGATTATTGGGTGACCGGTAGAACAGAGCAAGAGGCTGCCGAAAAGGCGGCTAAAAAATTCAACGTCCCCGTTTCGAAAATTAAACTAAAACAAGACGAAGACGTATTAGATACTTGGTTTTCGTCCGGATTGTTCCCGTTTTCGATATTTGGTTGGCCGGATGAAACGGACGATTTGAAAGCGTTTTATCCAGGTTCACTGCTAGAAACCGGACATGATATATTATTCTTTTGGGTAGCCCGGATGGTGTTTTTCGGTCAAAAACTGCTCGGCAAACTACCTTTCAAAGAAGTTTTCTTACATCCGATCGTACGCGATGCTCACGGTCGCAAAATGAGCAAATCTTTAGGAAACGTGGTCGATCCGATGGATGTGATAAACGGCATACGTTTGGAAGATTTGCACAAACAGTTGTACGACAGTAATCTAGATCCGAAGGAGATCGATAAAGCGATCCAAGGTCAAAAACAAGATTATCCCGATGGGATACCGGAATGCGGCACGGACGCTCTAAGGTTCGCACTGTGCGCCATGACCCAAGGCAGAGACATCAATCTGGACATTTTACGAGTGCAAGGGTACAGATTTTTCTGTAATAAGTTGTGGAACGCGACGAAGTTCGCGCTGTTATATTTAGCGGACGGATTCGTTTTTCAAACACCTAAAGATAAATATTTTGGAAACGAAACGCGCATGGATCTGTGGATGTTGAGTCGACTAGCTTACGCTGTCGAAACGTGCAACAACGGTTTTGAAAATTACGATTTCAGCTCTACCACCACCGCGTGCTACAACTTGTGGTTGTATGATTTATGTGACGTTTATTTGGTGAGTAATTTTAATTTTAAAAGATATATTGGCATTCATGTAGTTTAGTGGTCCCTCAGGTTGTATGTTTGACATACCTACCATGGAAAGCTCGTTCACAATGATGTTTGATTCATAATCGAGTTTTTAGTGTCCAATGAAACCTTTTTACTGTGTTACAGTCAGAAATTCATGTATCCAGAAAAACCTCTATATTGTGGACAATTGTAGCAAATTTTGTCCGCATTCAAGAGGTTTATCTTTACTCAAAATATTTGTTCATTATCGAGGAATTTATCCAGTAAAAAAGAATATCCCTCTGTTGCTCACACAGAAATTTTGTTCATAAAAAATTATAGTTTAAGAAAACTAAAACAACACGCTTTTATGAACTAAAAAATGCAATTTAATTGACTACAAAATTAGTTTTACTGTAAAAAGTGTGGGGTGTTTTCTACTTCAATTTTCATAATAGGTCTACATTTACAATTAGCTAGAAATGAGAAATTTATTACCAATTTTAAGCACTCCACGCTTTCTACAGTAAAACTAATTTTGTTGTCAAATTATTTTGCACCTTTTAGTTCATAAAAGCGTGTTGTTTTAGTTTTTTAAACTCTAATTTTAATTATAAGACTAAAAAACAATATTGCATTTGACTATGGGGTAGGCAACGCAACGTACGTCACAGTACAGTGTGTTAGCTTGCTTGCTGTAATTTTTCGTGTTTTTTTATCCTAAAGGTTTTGGTCAGGATAATGAGACAAACTTATCAAATTATTGTATTGTCATCGGTCCTTGATAAGTGTGCAAAATTTCAGTTTAATTTGACGTTTTGAAGCGGGTGAATTTCACGTTCAAAAATTCCGTTACATACATTCAAAGATTTTATTTTTTTTATTCTGAAGGTCCTAGTCAGGATAATGGGACTATATTATTGCATTGTCCTCGGTCTTGATAAATATGCAAAGTTTCAGTTTAATCTGACGTTTTGAAGTAGGTGAATTTGACGTTCAAAGATTCCTTTACAAACAGGTGAAGCTAATAAAAGCGTGTTAAAAAGAATATCCCTCGGCTGCTCACACAGAAATTTGTTCATAAAAAAACTGAAGTTAATAATTAGGTATATTTGTCTGTTTTTCTTTTTTAGGAATATTTAAAACCGGTGTTTCAATCGGGAGACCGTGATGCGATATCAACTGCTCAGAACGTTTTATATATATGTTTAGAAGTTGGATTGCGTTTGTTATCACCGTTCATGCCGTTTATCACCGAGGAATTATTCCAAAGACTACCGCGCCCTAATCAGAATACAGTGCCCAGTATATGCGTGTCGTCTTATCCTGAAATAGCCGAATACTCATACAGACAAATCGATATTGAGAACGAATTTGATTTCGTTCAAAAAATTATCCATTCCATTAGATCAGCGCGATCGGATTACAATTTACCGAATAAAACAAAAACAGAAGGTAAAAAAATGTTTTTTTTATGTATATAATAATGCAGACACGCCATTCGCACCATTACTATTTTCCTTCTACCGCATTTCCCGTTTTTTTTGCTAAGTTTTAACTTAATTAATAACAATAGGCAAATAAGGGAATAGGAATGTTGACCTATTTTTGGGAAAGTGTCTTAAATCGTGCATAAGTACCCAATATAGTCACAAATATTTATTATTATTTTTTTAAATACGACTCAAGTTTTAAAAATCATGTATTTTAAATTCCATTTCAAATTTCGCTCCGAAACGCCAATAATTGTCGTGACTGCTGTGGCGTCATGTGTTCATAAACGCTTCTAAACTGACGGGGTAGCGTAAGGTTTTTTGTAATTGTTGCTATAGTTATATGTAATTTGACGTTTCCTGTAAATAAATAATCATAAATTACACTCTAAATATTAACCAAACAATGAAGCCTTTTGATAGCATCTGATAATGTTTATGACTGAGTGACGTCATACACTCTGATTGGTGTTCGTTCTCACGTGACTTGAGAGTGATTTAATTGCGTTTTATATATTAAATATTAATTAAATTTCTTAAAAATAAGAAAAAATATTGTATTTTTTAGTATTTCTATCATAGAAACTACCACTTAACGTTAAAATTCTGTTTTTATTTGAATATGCCTATTGTGTTAAAATATCCATAATTTTATATTATTGATTCGTTTTTATTTAGCGTATTTATCGTGCACTGACGAATCAACTACCAAAATTGTAACGGAGTATGCCTCTCCGTTATCGACATTAGCATACTGTAGCAAAATAGAAGTTAATAAACCGGCACCAATCGGATGCGCTATTCTAACCGTATCGGATAAATGTGAAGTGCATTTACTATTGAAGGGGTTGATAGAACCCGCAAAAGAATTAGCTAAATTACAGAAAAAGCAAGAGCAACTTTTGAATACAAAGAACCGTCTTAACCAAGCTATGTCGGCTGCCGATTACGCCACCAAAGTACCGGCGGATGTACAACAATCCAATACAGATAAACTGGCTCAAACCGAAGGCGAAATGATCCGGTTACAATCGGCCATGGAATCATTGAAAATGATGGAATAGTTTTAGCAAAGTTAATCTCAAACTAGGTAGAAAAAATCTGTTGATTAAGTTTTGGAATTGTTGCAAACTAAAGAAAGTAATAAAACTGGGCAATATTGCAGTATTATGATACCTACTTCAGATTTTGACCGCATGAATGATCATGGCGCTCAATCGGTTGAAAATAAGTGCTTTAAAATTCAGTTGCAAGAGTTGATCTGAACGAACATTGCAAGTTAAATAAAAGCTTTTAAAATAACCCACAATATACAATGAAAAGTCTTATTCTGTACAGTGGGCTAAGTATAGTTCATAACCACACGAATCGCACAACACAGTTGAGCAGCGCCATCATTATTATTGCGGTTAAAATCTGAAGTAGGGTCCATTATACTGTAAGATTGCCTAAAATTGTTGATAGTATTTAAAACAGAAGACAGTCAGGAAACAGTCGATTTACTTTCTTTTGTTTGTGCACACCTATAAAATACACTGTTACTCCTGTGTGTTTATTTACGAAATAAGAAAGGAGAATTAAATGCTTTTAAATTAATTAAGTAGTAAATTTTTAATTACAATGTATTGATAAACTTCGACTAGGGCTGGTCCTACGCCAATTGGACCGATTTCGGGATATGTGGTAACAAGAAGGCCCTGTCAAAATAACCCAGGTCAGCTTTCACGCTTAAGACTATTCCTGACACAGTAATCGCTTTTTAAAAATAATTTTTAATGCTCTTAGTAAAAGATAACGTGTAAACTGGTTTTACTATTGTATTTTTTTAACTTACGGATTTATTTTTAGTAAGTTATGATTATTTATTGTTTACTTTATATTGTGAATATTTATTGCATGTATAAATTGGTGAATATTATGTGCATTTGAATATGGAAGTTTCGTTTTTTATATTACAATTTTTAATTACAAATTTTTCTACAGTATTATTTATTTATTACGCACGGCTATGGTTTTCATAATTAAAATAAATTCGTATTGGTAATTAAAAATATTGTCGCTTTGTTAACATTTTTTAAAACCTGCTCAATTTTTAGTTTGATGAATTAAGGTCCCTACAGAAACTCAATTTTGTGTTTGGAACAGACAAACAATTATAAATTAACACCCGCTAGAAGCGTTGAACCTAGTGTCCACTGGAATTTTACTGTATTAAAAAAAATATAAATTGATACCAAGTTCAGATAACTTGTAACAGTTGGTAGCATTTTTGAAAAATAAATATCACATTCCATGAGAAAGTTGCTTTACCGTTATAGGGTTACAAGTCTCCAGTTTTAGTCTGGAGACTTCGGCTTTTCAACAATAATCTCTAGATTTTTCGATTCTTAAAAAATATATATTCCTTCCTTATGGATAATAATTTAATTTTTTGTCGTGAGATATTTATATTTATTTATCATGCTCTCAGCGAGGGTTACTAACTAAAGTTACTATACTAATTTTCTACATAGAATCATTTTTGGCCCCCGACGCAAAAACAGGGGTGTTATAAGTTTGACCGCTGTGTGTGTCTGTCTGTGGCACCGTAGTTCTTAAATGGGTGAACCGATTTGGATGCGGTTTTTTTATTTGAAAGCAGGTTTTCTAGCGGTGGTTCTTAGACATGTTTTATCAAAATTGATTCAGCCGTTTCAAGGTCATCAGCTCTTCTTAGCTGCGGTAGGGATTTTAGACGCATAACGGGTATTTATGTCAGGGGTTTTCTAAATTTTTAATTTAATGTATTTTTATTTTGAATGCTTACGTTAGCGCATATGTATGTTGAACTAAAAAACCATCCATGTAATTTTACATTTTTTTTACATAAAATTTAAAAATGAATAAATTAATATTGTATCTAATTATTTTGCCTCATTTATGTTTGTCGAACGAGTTTTTCTTTTTTATTTGAATAAATATCTCCAGACTTATGGGAACAATCTCCAGACGCACTCAAATTTTGAGTTAGTAACCCTATGTCCGAAAAAGTAATATTGCTTACTGTAATGTAAATTGGGGTCAGAACGACGTTTCGAGCTGAAAATAATCGATTTCATTCGGATTTGCTAAGCACAACTACCTATTTTCATGACGCCACGGTTCATGGTCAGAACTGGTATGCGTATTTTCTACCCGAAACAATGTTATATAAGAGGAAGAATTAATTGAGGGGTGTGTATAATGAGAGTTACTGTACTTTCTCCATTTGTAAAGAAGTATCGGGCGATCATGTTTTTATAGCGAACCAATAATTGTAATTAAATTTCAGTAACAAAACAAAGGTATTTATACTTAAGACTAGCTAATATTATCGAATAAGTAATACACATTAAATAACTTCATTTCTGTTGTTAATCGTGGAACATCCAATTCATAGAGAAGACCTTAACTATGCGCATTTCTCTCACAAGTTTTATTTACCAATCATACATCTCTTTTTAAGATAGTCCTCGACCAAATTTGGTACCGAAATTTCTATATGCAATATTAATGTTAGTAAAAAGATAACAGACATACCGAAACGAAGCTGTTTTGTAGATTATAGATGCTCAGCAACTGACGTTGATTCATCTTGGAGTCATCTGGATAAAAAGCGATGCTGAGAAACTTGTTGAACTTAATTTAAACACAGTAAACTAACACACATTAACACGACATAATTCAAATCTCACACACATACTCACGATTTATTTTTAATTCACACCATTCACAAGAACACGATCATACGTGTATTTATCAAGTTCGTAACAGATTTTTTTGATGGTATATTTGCTGTTTTACAGTGGCAGGTCACTGTAGAGGCATAATAATTAGCGCTCAAGGTCTCGATTTTGCAACAACCTCAAAAAAGAACACTGGGTCTTTGTATTTTAAACAATAAACTGTGTTTAAAAAAAGTTATTTGTAATTTTTACCACAGAAAGCCTTTCAAATCAAATGGAGGCTTAAGAATTTCTAAGTGCTTAATCCACTACTGGCCATTTTATTAGGGATTTTTATTTGGTTATATTTTTTCAGTCAAAATAGTAATTAACACTTTAGTTAGATACATTGTAGATTATAGACGCTCAACATCTGAGGTCATCAGCGTCTTTGTATTAGAATTACCCTGTCATAATAGACAAATACAAATTTAAAAAAAATTGTTATAATAAAAATCTTCGAGTATTAGTATAAATAATTTATGTTGCGTCATCCCTGCATAATTACTTTTACCGCGCTAAAAATACTAATGTTTTATCACTTCAAAAACATATAAGTATTGTAAAATTATAGATTTCTCTGGTAGATATTTTCTTCTATATTTTTATCACAAACAATTCACACAACGCACTGCTAATTCCGAGTTTTTTTTATTATTATTTGTTTTTGTCTGACTTCTGTCTTTGGCCATTCTGAGTTTAGTTACCGAAAATATTTCATATTAAAGAACAACTTTACATCACCAATGATATACGTAAATATCTTTTTAAAAGCTTAACATTGTACACAAGCGCAATTACGAAACAACTATATCACACCAACTAAATGTAAATATATTTTTCTACCATTTTTGGAACTGATGTCGACTGCACTACATTTCACAAATTTTTAATTCGAAACCGTTACACACTTTTCGGACAAGAACGAAGAACTGTTGGCACATGCGCAGTAACAATTTGAAGACAAAGGAAAACATCCACGTTTCAATTTACTGTAGCGACATCTTCTAACATAATTTAAATTTGAATTTCAGTCTTAAAAAATCAACGCTAGAGATAAAATGTAAAAAATATACGAATCGGATTATAAAAAAATTGATTGGAACTTAAATTATTTCTGTATTTAATAATAAGTTTCGTAGTTAAGATCATTGTTTTTTATTGAATAGCTAAAAACTTTTCAAACAGGAACAGCAGACCTGTTGGCACATGCGCAGTAACAATTTGAAGACAAAGGAACATCCGCGTTTCAATTTGACAGTGGTGACATCTTCTAATGCAATTTACGTTTGAAATTTAGTCTTAAAAAACCAACGGTCGCGATGAAATGTAAAAAATATACGGAAGTCGGGTTATAAAAAAAGTGATAAGAACTTAAATTATTTGTGTGTTAAATTAACTTCGCAGTTAAGATCACCGCTTCTTATTCAATAATTAAAAGTTAAAACAAATAGTGTTTTTTAAAGAATTTAATACTCAACAAACCTGTACAAAAAAAATCTAATAAAATTCAATATAATTCATTAAACTAAAATTGCAATAATAATATATTATTTGTATGATTGTATACTTATTCCGGTGAAATATAATATTTAATTAATATAATTATTTTACTACAAATATCACAGCTATAAATTCTAATACAATATAATTTTATATAAATTATTTACAATAATATTTGTACGGTTTAGCCATTAAATATACTTAAATTCCGTTGTGTAGTGCAGTGGTAAGCAGTCCGAGTCTCGCTGGTCCAATCCATAAAGAATTTCCATCAAAACTCATCAAAGGTAAGCGAATAATTATTTTTTACAAGTTTCTGATCGTTTTAGAGGTAATAATATGATAATTGGACAACTGAGTCAGGAATAATGTCAGACACAGTAAGCATTTTTATCAATTTCAGCTATTTATGGTATTTTTTCGCCAGAAATTGTGTTTTTATATTTTACTTATATTTCCTAAAACCTGAGTTTTTGTGAGTTCATTAAAGATACAATCTGGCAGCTAGGACCGGGGACAACGTGTGGGTGGACGCGGTCAAAGATGTCAAACTGGAGGTGTCAATATATTTCCTCGTGTTTGGAATTTTCTGAGCGATAAGTTCAGGTACCTGGGACAACCCTCTTCTGGCAAAGATTACCATGGTTTTGGTAGACAATTTTGACATTTTTTGTTTCATAACACTTTCGATGGCCTGCCAGACATACTTTTTCCCAAGCACTGACCCCCAGACTTGAGTGTTTGTACTTAAAAGACACGTGAACTTATCGCTTAGAAAATTTCAAACTTGATGAAATATATTGACATCTCCAGTTTGACATCTTTGACCGCGTCCACCCACGTATTGTCCCCGGTCTCAGTTGCTAGACTGCGATTTTTACGTTCAGGATAGTGCCCCAGTTAACTCACAAAAACTCTGGGTTGACGAAATACTATGAGTAAAATCGTCACTAGCTCCCTGACTATTGTTTCAAAGGAAAAATAGTTCTTAAAACCATCTACAGAAATGTCAAAATTTAACACAAAACCCAAGTGTTCAACTTACACTTTTATCTAATCGAATGACTACTGAATGAAACAAAAATTAAACCTTCATAAGTGTAATGAAAATTCTTTATCGGAATGCATTTTAGTACAAAGGCAGTTTAGCGAAGGAAATGTTCCCGACCATCGATACAGAGAACTTAAAAAATGTTTTTTGTTAGCCTGCTCACCAACAATGCAAATGTAGCATATTTGATTTGACTTAAATAGCTAAACCTAATATCTCATTTTGACGAAGCAGCGATAAGTTGCAAGCTCTTTGTTCATTCTAGCAAATCATAAACCTAATCTAAAAGTAATTTCTACGAACAAATTTTAACGTCGATATTCTTCCCGGAACTGGAGTTTACGTTTTTCTTTTGATCAGGTTTTATCTATGAAAGTTACTTGCAACAAACCATTAGCAATCGTCACTACAAAATGTGCAACGCGATTTTATACACACTTCCTGTAAAACTCAAAAAAACCAAAACAATTTAGCACCTTGTCTTTTTAAAAAGATATTACATAAAAATCGCTTATCGTGCATTTAAAAGTGATTTTTGAACGCATTTAATCATTTTTGGCAACAGAATTGCACTCATGACTTCGAACAACCGATTTTATCAGGTCCGAGGTATCAGGTAATAATTTTCACCATTACTAGTTTGCCTACACACTGAGAATATATCAGCAATACAGTAAGATTTCGCTTAACGCTGCTCTGCTTGACGCTGTTTTAGTATTACGCGGTTTCTAAAAAAAGTTTAGCCACTATAACATAAATTATGGATCGATTTATACAAAATGATTCAAATGTTGATAGAAGTTCGAAGGTAAGATGAAGTGTCATTGCTGCAATATCTTGCTCGTCGACAATAGTTTGTTGAACGAAAAAGAAAAAGGCAAACGACATTAGATGACTTCTTGACAAAAAACAAAATATGTCAAATGAGGAACTTTCCTCACCAGAAACACAACGTCTTACTCGAACTTTTATTTGATTTTCATGAATACTTTATGCACAAAAATCGATATTAGCAATAAATAAATCTGTAATTAATGTGACAATAAAGTATTTAACAATAAATGTTACAAAAATAAACAAAAAAAACTAACAATTTTTCTTATTCCCGGTTCTATTTCACTTATGCCTATTACCTACATATTAAGATGACCACGTTTAGCGCTGTTTCGTATAGCGCAGAAACTTAGTGGAACGTATCTCCCGCATTAAGCAGGGTCTTACTGTAGTTGCTTTTTATTATAAGCAGTATGCAATGAATATCATCCGACCTATGAAGTAGAGACTGGACAATCGATTGAACAGGCTCATTGCATTCGTAGTCGATAAATTTTGGTTTTGATCTACCTAGTAACCTATCGCTCAAAATAGTTGATAATAAAACATTTGACTAAAAACATGTTAAACGGATATGGGCACTGCCAAACTTTACCGCTAGGGGCTCCAACTATGTAACGACCTCAGTCTATGAATAGTTTCTAGCAGCATGTACAAAATAAGTTTAGTTTAAATAACAAATCATTTACAATGCCAATGTGCTGTGTTTATCGATATTCAAATTACAGATGTTTTGTATTTCCAGAGGATTCGGGACCGATTAATAACTGGTTGTGTGCTATCAGAAAGAAACAAAAACTTTAACTGTAAATGCTGTGACAATAGTTTGTAAACCCCGCTTTACTAGAGAAGATTTTGCTACAGAAGGAGAAATTACAGTTAGAAAAACGAATTATATTTATTTAAATGATTGTTATAATATTACGCCGTCACTGATTTACTTTGAATTCCACCTTATTTAAATCACGCCACTTACGGAGGAACAAGTAGATTTGGTTTTTACTATACTGCATAGTAAAAACCAATCATAACTTAGGTCGCTATGTACCTGCTGCCATCTATGTTACGTTTGTCATGTGCCCAGGTCCATTAACTATCGAATAAACGGTTGACAGTGTCCAGCTCTAGTCTCAAACCTAAAATTGTGTTATTGATAATTTATTAAACACTAAAAATAAAATTGATAAACTCATATACATTGCGTTAAATTTTCAAAAAAAAAAAGTGCTCATTAAAAAATATTTGGACGCCACTGCACTAAATTTTATTAAATCCTTTAAAAAAGGAAAAATTGCAAAAAAAAGATACACCTACATAACACTCGCCAATTTTTACCCTTATTTTATATCATAAAAATATTACATTAAATTTAGTTTTGTCTTTTGTCTGAATAATCGAAAACCTTAAATTTTTGCACATTTATAGGGTTATCGTGTGCTTTACGTAACGGAAATTAGTACCTTCAGTCACTAAAATATTACAACAATTTTGCACATAACACAATTTTCGACAGATCATGCATTTTTTCATAGTTGTATATATTTCTCCATGGCAAACATTTAAAACACATTCCAATTTTATTTATATTACCCATAATTTGTAAAAATCTGTAAAAAAACCCGAATTCTCAATTTTTATGTTCATTACATACAGACCTTAAACAAAGAGAATATTGATAAATCAAACTAAGTAAACCATTTTTTTTCAAGATTGGTACTTATCATTGTTTGAAATTTCAACAGCGCTTTAAATATAATGTATTTGTTTCGAAAATGTAATCAATATATTGAGATGGAAAGCCATCTATATATATAAAAATGGATGTTGGTCTGTTTGAGATTAATAGCCTTCGACACCGTTTGATCGATCACCATAAAGTTGGCAAATATATGTATTTTTTGATGGAGAAGGTTTTTATGCTATCCACTCGCTAAATTCGGTAGAGCCGCAGGCTCCACTACTGTTGTTGCTGCCGTGTTTCATCTCAATGCGTGCAGAGCCGCGAAGAGCGGCTATTATTATCGTAAAGAAAAAAATCTATTCGACTGTTAAATGTGGTAAAAAGCCGTAAATTGTTAAACATCTACCAACTTTAAATTTATCAACATTCTCACGTTTAAATTTAAGTCACCAATATGCAACAACTTGAATCATTCTATTCGTACCAATAAATATTTTTCAGACTTTATTATTATTGTTCATAAGAAACACGTTAAGTAACATTTATGTGTTTTTCATGAAGCGTTAAACCAGGCAAACATATTTCAAATATTCAGCACAGAAAACATATTTCAATAGTTCGATCGACTGTGTAGGCTGCAAATATTAGCATCGAGAAATTAACTGGCACCATGATAGTTCAGGAACTAACAGTTGAATCAACTGTCATTTTTTTAAAATAATTAGTTTCTTCAAGTTTATTTGTCATTACATATTATAAAAAGTCTCCTACCGCGCTGAGTTTGTGTTTGTTCGGGCTAATCTCGGAAACTACTGTACGGATTTCCATACGGTTTTCACCAGTAGAAAGAATAATTATCTAGGAAGGTTATAGACTACAAACGAACACATTCACTGTCACTTGACAGTTGATCTATTTAGTTTCAATTCTAGTCGCAACATAGCATAGCTGCACAAATCATTTGCGAATAAAAATTTCAGACTGTCAGCATAAAAAAAAATGAACCAATGGCTTGATCGTATAACTTTAAAAATCTGTGTGCTAAATATTTGAGTTACATTTGGACTAATGTGACTAATGTTTAGGTTATAATTGTTTCATAACAGCGCCGATGTTTCTTAAAAACCATCAGTTTACGACTAATCTTGGTGCTATTGCAGGTTAGGTATATATTGAATTGTACCGTATCTTGCGCTTCCGATTAACCGAAAACATGATATGTTAATTCTTACCAATGCCACCAACTCACTAAAATTTCAGTAGGTGCTCGGAGTTCACTTTTCCCGATTTTGAATGTCCCGAGACACTTAGGGAGCGTTCATAAACTACATGGTCCTATTTCAGCCTCTCTGGACCCCTCCCTCCCTTCATTTAGCCTAACGTAATCCCCCCCCCCCTCCACCTCGGATGGAACATAGTTTTTTTATTATCAAGGCCAAAAGACATTCTGTGTTTTCTGTTAACAAACTATCAAAAAAATTTGCTTCCTAATGAACAAGACTGATGTTTGTTATACATAGATATTAAGATATATGGTAAAAGTAACCAAAGTTTGGTAATAAATATTCTACTTATTCTGTAAATTATTTTCATAGTGCCAAATAAAATACATGAAAAAAATTATGTAGGTTGACTCCAACTCCCCCCACCGTCACGTAGCTTTCAAACTGATCCCCCCTCACTCTTGATCGAGCTACGTGGTTTATGGACGCTCCCTTATAGATGGTAAATAACAAGTATTTTTAATTTAATAAATAATTTATAGCAAATTATACACAATTTATACAGTAATAGAAATAAAACTTTGAAGAATGCGAGACGAGTCAGGGAGTGACTGAGGACCTACCAAAATATTGTGGTTGATGGTTGAGCCTTAGAGCGCATAGTTTAATCGGTGTCACTATTTCTTAGCTATTTATCTAACCGACTACTCAAATTTAGTCCACTGATTTTGCGGTTTACTTTTCGAAATAACATTCGTATCGCCGAACGGATCGAACGGGTCATTGTTCGAATTCGATGTAGTCTTATCACCGTTTTCAACACTGAAACCGAATTTATTAAAATCCAGACCGTACTCGTGAAGTAGATCTTGATCTTTATTACTAAAAGTTTTCGAAAGAGGATTCAAAACATTAGCGTTTGTGAACGGAACTGGCGCCGAACTGCTCATCGGAGGAACATAGTACGGATAAAGCGGATTCGATAGACCGATTTCCGGCGGTGATCTTTGCGAAGTACTCGGTACTTGTATCGTTGGACTAGTCGGTTGCTGATTACGGTCTTTGGATAATAATGGATCGAAATCATCGATTCCGTCGCTCGGAGTCGAATCTAAGCGTATTAGATCTTTGCTTGCGTCTTTCTGTAAAACACAAACTTATTAAAATTATGTTCAATCTTAGAATCGGTCATGACTTTTGATATAATATGCCAGCTATTCAAACGAATCGTTTAAATAATTTTTGACTGGAAGTAAAAAAGCATGCTGTTGTGATTTTATTAATATTTCGGTGCAAATATGTATTCTTGGGAAATAGTGTGAATAACTAAAAAATAGAAAAAGTGCTCGATTTCAGACAGAATATAAATTCTAATAATATTTTTACAGTCAAAGCTGACAGATTACACACAGTCGGGATCGAATAATCTCAGAGCGTTTCGATCGTAGACAGAAGTATAGAGACAGAGCATGTACTAGGGTTTTAGACGAGGGTGGTCAAGCCGATTACGGGACGCGACGAGGTGAGTGGTGTCTGTTTGTCATTGGCCGGCGCACTGCGCATGTCTAGTGGCATGAAATTTATGTTGGCAGTTTGGTGTAAAAAAAAAAATTCTTTTGTATACAGCACAATACGGCGGCCAATCAAAAATCGACACCATTCTTACTTTGCACCAATGCTTTGCACCCGTTCCTCAATGGATTCCCCTCCGCAGCTGTATAATCCATCTCTATAATTACTAGATCCATGATTTCGATGGCAACATTGACGATATATTTTTGGACAGTAAATAAAATATTTCACTCCATGATAAAGTTACGTTTTATACTATGGAATACACATAAGCAAAAAACAGTGTATACAGACAGATGTTCACTTTTTTTGCAGTCTTGAAATGTGTAAACTCACAGCTTTGACTGCAGTAAATACAATAAAGCAACATGAAAAGCATACAACACTAGCTGATCGAAAATTTCAATACTATACTATTGACATACACAAAATAAAAACCCAACATGAATTTTGTGAGCAATTAGTTTCTTTTAAATACATTTTTACAGAATTTAATAATTGTTTTTCGTTGTTAAATATAAACAAAAAAATATTACCTTATTTCTGGTTGAAAATGTAGAAGGTGGGGACAGTTTTACTAAATCGACTGAATTAGGTGACGCAACTAAAAACATTGCATCGCCGTTTTCGCTTTGCCCACCACCGATAACAAAAGGCGTGGCCCCGAATAAGTCTTTTCCGTTTGCGGAAGGTTTTCTAGGCGGGACAATCGGAGGAGGTGATGCAAAAATATTATCGGTCATATCTAACAAACTACTCGTTTGATAATCGGACGAATCTAACAGTAAATTGGACGAGTCGGTTGAATCGTTATGGAGAAACGGAGTAGCAGCCGGCGCTCCGCTCCTTGACCGATGCAAGGGCGTAGCGACGCGTTCGTTACTTTTCGTCGCCATCGGAGACACCGTCGTCATCGCACTGTCTTGCCACCAGTCGATTACGTTGTTAGCTTGAGTCGTTTTTGTACAATTTTTGAAGCTTTCTAAGCTGCGTACGGGTTTCAGCTGAAATATGACGTGGAAAAAAATGGCAACTATTGCTAAAGTACCTAGCACAGTGTAACATTGACAGCGTAATAAACTTAAGCGAAGAAAAGAAACTACGAGAATGAGAAGAGTTTTTTTTTTTTGTTACCAACACCAGTTGAAATTTAGCAAGTGCGAGATATGCAACAAGTGGTGACAAAACTATTCGGCAATAAAACAAAGAACAGGGTTTTGAAATTAGGCATAACCAATATAATAACCTTAATAGAATGTATTAATAAATATTAAATTATAAAGAACGCGTGGAGGTATAAGTTGAAATTAATATCAAATACTCAAGGTCTGCAATCCCTTGAATCAAACTTCTAAATCAACGCAATCAAAAAATATGGCCGTTTATGCCACATATGTTGACAGTCGCAAGGGAATTAAAACCTATAGGGTACTTCCCGTTGACCTAGAATGATGAGATTTGGCAAAAATCAATGTCTTATAGCACAAGTAAAGTGAAAAATCCAAAAACCGTAAATTTGTAGTCACATCACAAAAAAAAATTGTTTTCTACAAACGTCAAAACAGTGCATAGTAGCGACACCGGACGGAATCTCTTAATAACTATTAGTTCAGGCATTTCTGCGCCTATAACAACAAATAATAAAAATAAAATAAAGTTAATAAATATTGTTCGGTGGTAAGGAACCCTTCGTATGCGAGTCCGACTCGCACTTGGCCAGTTTTTCGTTAATACAATACATTCTATTAAACGCTATTATTATAAATTATTTTTTTAACTTCAGTAATGTGACCCAAACTACTTAATAATACAAAATTTATGTCATATTACAGTCGAGTCTTGATTACCTTGACATAAAAAGAACAATTTCATTACAGAAAATAGCATTAGAAAAAACAAATATCGCCATCTGGCGGCAATCTATTCATTTTAACAGTTGTCGGTAATATTAAGTGACGTAGTGGCGCTGAAGTCTGAATAAAATTTATTTCCACCCTATTATATTACGTAACTGATCACTAACGGTGCGAAGTATTCGCACGGGTCCGCTAGTCTATAATTAAAGACTTAATCAGTGTTTGTAGGTAAACTAGAATGCTCGATAATTTGGACTCTACTATTGTGTCACCATTTTGTAGCGTCAGTTAACATTAATGAAGTTAAAAAGAATAATGTCTTTAATATTTTTAAAAGAAAATGGTTACGTTTACATCTATATTATGTATAAAGAGAGTTAAAACAAAATACTATTTCGTACCGATCGATCAACAGGCGGCGTTGATTCCCTTTCATCTGTTTGTATTCGATCATTAAGCACCTGTTGCAACTCGTGGAGAAGGTCCATATCTAACGGTGCCAAATGAAAACTCGATCGCTCGAAATCTGGTGAATCGGGCGTTCTGGGATTCGACGGCGGGTTCAAAGGACTATAATTTGCGGTATTACCTCTACAAAGAAACACCGAAATCATTAAC
Source organism: Venustoraphidia nigricollis (assembly GCA_034508555.1). Classification (NCBI taxonomy): domain Eukaryota; kingdom Metazoa; phylum Arthropoda; class Insecta; order Raphidioptera; family Raphidiidae; genus Venustoraphidia; species Venustoraphidia nigricollis. The sequence goes on from JAVRKA010000030.1 coordinate 3,449,327, forward strand.
TCTCTTGAAGTTGACATGACAAAACCGGCAAAATCGAATATGACCTAGTGGATTATAAAATACACCCAACTTCGCTATACGGCCGTTCTTTATATGGCATTTCGCTATAACGGCAAAAAAAACTTTTTTTCGACGTCGATATATCTACATGTTGCCAATCTTGTGCAAGCGCCATCTCGATGAATGTTTTAGAATAATTGATTCCTTATACGGCTTTTCGCTTTGCAGCCAAGTTTCGTGGAACGTATCTAGGCCGTAAAGCGAGGTATGGGTGTACTTATTTTGTACCACCAAAAATAATTTTGTACCCCGTAAGATAAAATGTTTCGGTTGTTGTGCCATGATTTTTGATGTGAAACATCTAATGGCGCGCTTGGATGGAAGCGAAAACGTTTAGATTACAAGACGCGACGTCCCATTCGGCCAGTCTCGTGTCTCATCGGCTCTTTTCGACTTTGTTCTACCCTTTCAATATTTATACTGGGCGCTTCCCTCTCTATTACACTACACACTCGCCACTTTATGCGTGTGTTAGTGTGTCGGCATTTTACTCGTGAATATCTGTGTAATGTTTCACCTCTGCCAGGTGTCCCACGGCGATTCACATTTTTTTAGGGTACAAAAATTTTTTTTGGTGGTACAAAATAGTACTAAATAATTAACCGCGCCACATTGAATTTTACTGATTTGTTCCTGTTAGTGTAGATAAAATTAATTGAACTGTTTAAATAACATCTTGGAAGATATTGGCTTTAAATTTTTCTCAATAACTCACCTTCCTTCCGGTTTTAAATTTGGCACCGGTGGTTTTCGGTAAGTAATCGTTGTAGCTTGCCGTCTTCTTGAAGTCGGAGAATTTGGAGCAGATCTGGGCTTGTCGACAGTTTGCCTCGAATACGCTCTCATATCTGTTTCCAACTCCTCGGCACCCTGACTCTCCCGGAATTTAGACCGTAAGCCTTTGTAAGCACTTTTCATCCCTTTGCCGCCTTCTTTTACCTTTGAAATTAGAATTGAAAATAAATAATGAAATCAGATTTTCTCATTTTCTAAATAAACAATTTTAAAGCACATTAAAAATAAAAGCTATACGTTGGTAAAACCAAGACACAACACAAAAACACAACAAGAGTTAACTTATAAAGTACTTCCTACGACATATAGTGTTAAGTGAATACTGGGTAAGGTTGGTAGAGTACTATAGGCTGGGCGTAAGAGGCTATAAAAGTGGTCACTTCTGCGATTGGTTGAATCGATTGCTTACGTCATTTGAAACCCTTGGATTGATTTTTCAAATATAATAAACGTTTGACGGTTGGGGAAAAAAGTCTCAAGGCCTACCACCCCCGCCTTCTCTCCCGTCTCGCCATGTCACACTTTCAACAATGTTAACGCCAACCTACAATATTCTACTAACCTTGCATACTGCGTAGACGTATAAGTTATAAATAATAAATTTTGTATCATGATAACACTATAAATAATGCATTTTTTTGTAAACAAACACATTTGACGAATTAATACGATTTTAAAAAAACCCGACACAAAAAGAGCTGATGACCTTGGAACGGCTCAACCGATTTTAATGAAACATGTCTAAAAACCACCGCTAGAAAACCTGCTTTCAAATAAAAAAAACCGCGTCCAAATCGATTCACCCGTTTAAGAGCTACAGTGCCACAGAGACACACACACACACATAGCGGTCAAACGTATAACACCCCTCTTTTCGCGTCGGGGGTTAATAACACCCCTCTTTTTGCGTTGAAGGTTTAAAAACATATGATAGAAGATATCAATTTCTTATTATATAATACGCATTATCAAAAAGGCTTACTTACCGATTTGACTGCCGATTTCATAGCAGGATTTGTCTGAAATAAGCAAATACACGTAAATTCGTGATGCAAAATAATAAATCACCGGTTAAATAACCTCGGTAATTTACTTTAAATAGCCGCGGCTATTTATTATTATTATACAAGGCTGCGCAGAAAATTTTGCGCATGGTTATAAATTCCGATGGAAGTTTTATTTTATTTTTTATAGTCAATATCTACATTAATTCTTTTGATTGTACTGTTGAAAACTGCTCTACTGTCTTGTTTTTTGTTATTCTGAGAAAGAGAAACCGGAAATAGCCATTTTGCTTCATAGATAGTCAGTTAATTAACTGGTAAATTATTTGATTAAAATAGTTGTTATCATAAATCAGTGTTAATTTTACATCACTAGCGTAAATTGCAATATAGCTTTAACACACAATAAGCAAAAAACTTCTTCTGAAGTCAAAATACCAGCGCAGGAATATCCCAAGCGACATTTTACGAATTCCTAAATATTGTGGGTTCTTGTGATCGGTACCAGATAAAGGCCACTTAAAACAGGAACAAAAACATAAAAAATAAAAGCTTTGTTTCCATTAATGTCAGTTTTTTTCCCTGTTACAAGTTTGTATACCAAATCAATTTTTTCAACACAAAAAACTTACTTTATCTTTCACGTTCTTGACGAATTCTTTGTATTGTTGTTTGAGTTTTGAACTAGATTTTTCCGAATAATTGCTTGCTTCCATTTCAAATTCGTCCGAAAAACCGAGACCCTTGTTTAGCATGTCCAAACGTTCTTCAATAAACTACAAACAAAAATCGATGCTAAAAATTTTCACATTTTGTAAAATAAAAAGAGATTTCTAAAATGCCACCAGAACGACAAAGACAGATTTATTTGTAATATAAATAAACGGTTGATTTTTAATATTTAATAATATTGGTATTTCTACCTAACGTTTCGTCTACACTGCGGTAGACCTGTGAGCAGGCTAGAAGGACACTTCGCCCGCTACCACATCGCCTTTGATAACGTAGTTGTAGACGAAACGTCAGGTAGAAATATCAATGTACCACGGCGTACAAGCCCGGAAGCCAAGAAGTTTTACAACAACGCCGGCCGTGAAAGCCGACAAACTTGGATAAAAATCTAACCTGTTGAAAGATTTGCAGTTGCAACATTTTCCTAAGAAAAGGTTGCATGGCGGTCGATCTTGATTCAATGAACGCTTCGGGATTGAAAGTGATTTTCTTCCCGGTTTGAAACTTCAACGCATCTCTGTAGCCGCCTATGAGCTGAACGAGGGCACGCAGGAACGCTCTTGAAACACCGTCACCCAATAGCGCTGAACGGTTTCTTAACTGACGTTTTAACGAACTGACCTACGATTGAAGATGAACAGTAAAAAGCATTTTTCTAAAAAACGTTTATTTTTTTTGTAGTCAAAACAATCGGCTAAATTTAGGAGGTGGACTAAAATTTGAAAGGCGAGAAAAATTAAAAATTGAATGAATTTTCCGTCGAGAATGTTAATACATATTTCAAGACTATGTTTAAAAAAATACATTTGGATCACTAAAATTCAAAATATCAAACAAAAAGTAACGGTTTAGTAGATAAATGAAGAAAAGTCAAAACGGGTCCACCGCTGGGGTAGTTTTTCGCTCAAAAGGGGACGTTGCGTCAAATATATAGGTGAGAACTTTATATATTACATATTCCTTGACATTACAAAAAGAGCGACAATCAGAGCGGGCCCAGGGCAGCATTACAACCAAATCCGCCCCTGACTTTTCGAAAAGCGAACTTCTCGATCTCTATATAATATGTAACAAGCCTGATTTATAATTTTTTTTTATTTATTTATACACAGTTATTATTATTATAGTTGGTGCATAAATAATGTTTTCTGTCCATTTTGGCAAAGCCAGTGCTAGGGTAGGATCCAACATATTGCGGTTTAAGAATATCAAACTTAAAAAAGAACTTACGATTTCTGGGGGAAGAGTTTCTAGATCGTTAAATGGAGTTTCGATGGTGTTGTTGTCGGCGTCCAAAATTACCACGTCTCCAATATCGGATTTTCTCACTTTCTAAAAACAAAATGATATTTTTTTTAACGATAAAAGTGTTTTTTTAACCATGCTAGCTCAAAGTACAGCAGTTCGTTTATCTTACGAATAGGTCATTAAAACTGTCTTATAAAAAGGCATGAATATTTAGAATTAGATTATTCAATTGTTGGCTAGGGTAAAAAAACATTCTAGAAACAATTCTTAAACAAATGAACGTTGGTTACAAACATAGCGTCGAGCTGGCAATTAAACTAGAGTTACTTGAAAATTTTAATTTTAAACGTCTTAAAAAAAGTCATTTTTTTGGAGTGGAGCTTTTGTTTGGACGTTGCGCGCTCGGCTGCTGAGGAATAAAAATGAAAAAACGTCATGCGTCGTCGTTAGCTGCGTTAAATCATTAAATGAATAGACGCTTCGCTTGTGTCAGGCGTCCCTCAACGCCACCCGTTTTTTTTTTTTTTTTAATCTAATAAAAGTAATTCTAAAGTCGACCCTATTTTTAACCAAAATTCTTAGCTTAATAATTTATGTATTAACAAATATATTTTCTATGCATCTACCAAAAAGTGGGCATCTTATTTATAATAATTAAATAGTTAATACACCTATACCTCGCTATGCGACCGCTCTTTATATGGCATTTCGCTATAACGATCTTTTTTAATTATGACACTTTTTCGATTTACGGCCCACAATGTTTCATTACAACGGTCACAAAAAGTGTCTCGAGGAGTCAACTCAGTCATTTCCTGTGACAAAACACTGCAAAAAGAAGCAGAAAGCAAGGCAAAGCAGCCAACGTTGGACCAATATTTATTATACGGCTTTTCGCCTGACGGCCAACTTTTCCAGAACGTATTTACAGGTCGCAAAGCGAGGTATGGGTATAAATAATAAAACTGCACTATAAACACTAACCTCGAATACCATCTTTTGTTTCCGGTACAGACATAAAAAAAAAACAAAAATAGAATAACTTCAACAAAAGAAAAAATAACAAAGTACTGCCGACTTTGAAAAATAGATTTTCAAATTTCAATTAAGATTTTATTAAAAACATTAATGTGAAGGTAACCGCTTCCTGACTACCTGTCTGTCCAAATAACGCGATAAAAAATTAAGGTTACTGAGGACCAGCTGTTCAATATGCTCCCTTTTTCATCCGCATAACTCTATATCTTACGAGCATGTAAAATGAACTTACGTTTCTAAATCTCTAATTTCTATAAAAAATCATTCAATCTTTGATGTTAATGGTTCAAAATAAACTAAAAATATCTACTATTCTTCCCGTATGACTTTTAGCCAAGTTTAAACAGTTTATTTGATGTAAATAAACCAGTTAAAATCAGATAAAAACGAGAGCATGAGTTTTACACAAACTTTTGTAGAAATAACATTAAATTTAAAAAAAAATTATTGAGCAAGCCAAATTTGTCAGTTTTTTTTACATATGTTCGTAAAGGAAAAACCACAAAATGTTAATTTGCCTTCTCGTAATTTAAAATCCCCTGACATGCTGTAAAAAAGTAAAGACGAATATCACGTTTATTTGATTCAATTTTTAGGGCAAAAATATGTTTTTTGAAATTTTTAAGCAGCATTCCAAATTTTGTCAATCTTAATGCATAATCACAATCAAGAACAATAAAATTAATTTTGCGACCACAGTTCGAAATTTCCCGAAAGCATATTTTACAATCTGGAGGATCCCCATATTTTCCTACAGTTAAAAGCAATCAATCTAACCGCCATTTAAAAGAGATCAAACTATAACTGACCTTGAACACTGCACTGGGCACTCCAATAAGAAAAGGCATCGGAGCAAGGAGGTAATCTTTGAGCGTCATCGGCAGGACTGGTATAAAAATATGCTGCCATATCATCGGATAAATGACATCGTTCGCCGACTGGACGCAAGCACTCAAACGCGCCAACTTCTTCGAAGTGAATATAATTCTCCGTTCATACAGCATAGATGCAAAGATCACCATCATATTATGACTATCTACTGCGTTATAATATTCTGTTAAATTTTTCTGCAACAATACAAAAAAAAAAAAACAATCAACTGCCGAACTCAGGAGGAGAAGATTTTTGTTTAGGTTTTCTTGTAAACTATGAGTGAGGCCCTATATTCTCTATTTTTTATTTCTTTTTTATTTTAACCTGAAACTATGAGTGAGGCCTTGTATTCCCTATTTTTTTCAAAATTTTAAGAACGGTAGTTTCGAAGATGGGGGATGCTCGATTTTCGATTATTTTCTTTAATATCTTTCAAACTGCATTTCAAAATTATAAAAAAACATGTATTTGTATTTCTCATAACGGACCCTTTCATTTGATACATTACATGATACATTTTAAAAAATGTTTTTTTTTTCTAATTTGGCTCCCAAAATTAACCCGCAAAATTGGATTCTGTTAATTTACGCTATATATTCGTGATGGGGTCATCTAACTCTGTATATGTACTAAATTTAAATTTTTTTCGTCCAGTAGATTCGGAGAAAATAAGCTGTGACACACGGACAGACACGAACCATATCCTAAAAAGGTTAAAATGTGAGACGACCGCATTTTTTGAAATGTATAAATAATAAAAAAAATATCTTACGTTGTCCGGTATGCTCGGTAATTGGAACTGACTTGGAGACTGACAGATAAAAGTCTGTAAAAAAGAGAATATAGACGTTAAAAGTGTTTAAATCAGATACAATTCTAATTTAGTTTTCTGGCGATTTTTTTTTCTCAGAATTGAGAAATCTCGGAAATCCGGTATTGAAGCCCTAATAGAGGACTGCCTCAGTGGAGTTGTTTTCGAGTAAAGATGGAACAGACGAAATTTTTGGAAACGGGTTTTTTTCAGAAAGATTATAGATTATAGATGCAGAACATCAAGCACGTTTTTTTTTTCATTTAGATGTCATACAAAATATCTAAAAACCCTTCCAGAAAACGAAATTGCAGACACAGGTCTCGTTGCTGTTTTACTGAAGAGTTTTCAATTTTTTTTTATCTCGTAATCGTAATAATCAAGTCTTTAAAGAATTTAATTGAGAACAATTTAAATAAATAATATGAAGTAATAAATAATTGTGTGAAAATGAAAATGCAAATCAATATATTAATAATTGCAAACAAAAAAAAAGATTACTATGCGAACAAAAAAATTATTACAAGTTGTTGTTACAACATTATCTCTTGTTACAACATTATCTCATTTATTTACATTAGAATACAGTGTTTGCGCAAAACGTAATAATTGTTAAAACACTGGAGAAAACTGTTCAAATATTTGATTTTTCAAAGAGAATAATAAATAATCCGAAATTACATACACTCTGGTCGTCATTGAATTTCACTTGAAGAGGAAACCCGGGCGCTGGTACTTTTGCTTTGTAAACGGCACTTAGGAAATCCCACAGCTGTTCTGATTTTGGACTCTGTGTCAACACTGCTATATCGTTTAGAAATCTGCAACAAAGACATAAACGATCATGTTAAGATAACTGATTCGTCAGATCGTAAAATATGCTTTCGGGAAATTTCGAACGATGGTCGCAAAATTCATTTTATTACTATTTTTATCAGCTGTAATTAAGCATTAAGCTTCACAAAATTTGGTTTGCTGCTTAAAAATTTCAAAAAAACGTATATTTTTGCCCTAAAAATTGAAAAACGTGATATTCGTCAATATTTCGTGACAGCACGTCACGAGACTTCGAATTACGGGAAGGTAAATTAACATTTTGAAAATTTTTCTTACTGTTAAAAAGACCGACAAAGGCTTGCACAATAATTTTTTTCAAATTTAGTTTTTTCTGTACTAAAATTTGTGTCATTTTTGATAGATTTCAATCAAATTTACCGTATACGCCTCGACGAAATTATTAATATAGATTCTCATGTCATCGTCCTTGATTTTCGAGTTCTATGTCAAAACCCAGAACTAAAACTTGGAAATCCAGCTCGTCGACATAATATAGAATTTCAATACATTGTTCCCTTCAGTAGGGTCACTACACAACAATTAAACTTCACATAATTGTTTCCTTCCAAGGTCAAAATTTTACACGACTAAACTACAAACTTCATCCGTCTCAAAAAGAAAAACTGGCCGTGGTAGGCATATACCTACGTGAAGAACTATTATAATATTTATAATGTTGCCAACAAACTATAGTTTACGAAATTCAAGTACAAATATTAGGGACCGTTCAAGTATTACGTAACGCACTTAGGGGGGGGGGGGGGATCTGGCATAACGTTACAGCGTGTTACAAGGGAGGAGGGGGTTCAAGTAAAGTGTTACTTGAGCGAGTCTAATTCGCACTTATCCGTTTTTGAAGTGAAGCTTGCATAGCCTCGTTGCGCGCCCAGCTGCTGGGGTAATAATGCGATAAAAAAACGTTACCGTCACCACGCGACTACACTACTAATGGGTAGAAGTTTGGCTTCTGTCGGGCGTCCCCGGACGCCTACCTTTTTTTTAAATATCCGCTGAAGTACTCCGCTTTTCAAAATGAGTAAAAAATCACTCTTCGGCGTATTTGTTTTTATCAATAATTAATCAGACCGCATGCAAATGTTAAATTTCACAAATGATTGTCAACATTGAATCAACAATTAAAAATATATAGGTTGTTTATTTCACAAATTATTATCAACAATGGATCAACAATAAAATATAAATAGGATCGGTTAATTCTTGAACGATTAGTCAGCTGTACAAATATTCGGTGAACCGTTTTTTAGCGTTTTCTTAATAAAAGATAAATAGGATTATGCAGTCAATGACTCACTTGTAGAAGGCCTTGTGCCACGGTAAATAACTCAATACCACGAGAGCTGTTTCTGTTTTTGGATCGTGTCTGCAGAATCCGAAGGTCCATTTTGAATCGATATTGGTCAGAACGAATGAGTAATGCTGAATAGTCTCGCTGCAACAAAAAAAAAATACATGTACCAAAAAATATGCAACATTTTTTTGTATAATTGCTTAAATAGTACACAAGCAGCGTGAGTATATCTTATCTATTTCATGAGCAGTTTCTGGAACAGCGGACATCGCTACGCTCTCGGTAACGGTACTGTAACACTATTGTGTCATTATTAGTGTATTTGCCATAAGGCAACATACACTATTGGCGTTGGTCGGATGGCGGGACCTAGGGGTCGGACCAAAATTTCTCGACGTTTCATAACCTCCTAAACACTTTGGCACCATTTTTAAAAATGTTTATGTATATATGTGTGTGTGTATATATATATATATATATATATATATATATATATATATATATATATATATATTATATATATATATATATATATATATATACCTAGGTGTGCGGGCAATAACTTTCGAAAGAGTTAATTGATTTTAACGAAATTTGGTCCACGTGTTGAGATCCATCACCGCAAGAAGCCTATTTAAAATAGGCGTAATCGGGGCATTTTAAGGGTAGTTTTTAGGGGTTGAAAAATGTTTTTGGGCCCCAAAATACCGAAAAAATTCTCAGAATCGTTTCAAAATTGACATTTAACCCTTTAGTAGTAATTAAAAGGTGTCCCTAAAATTTAAATAAAATCGGCCCGATAGGACCGGACTTACAAATTTTATGAAACACTAGTTTACAAATAGTGAATTATTTACTGAAAGTTGTATATAATTTGGTATAGAGGTTCGATTTATAATAATATTGCAATTAAGAAAAAAAATGTTATTGTAAGGGGTGTATTAAGGAGTAAAATTTTTTATTTTGCCCAAAAATCAACTTAAGCTCGCAAAATAAAGCCACACTGCCTGTATAAGCAAATACACTATATTGTCGGCAGGGTTTTGGCACTGCGACCCGGGTTTTTTAACGTTATGCTTAGTTAAAAAAGATCTGAGACGTCTCTTAAATTTGTAAAAAAAATATGTATGTCAATTTGTGCTGATAATAAAATTGATACCCGAATTTTAAGTCTATAATATGTTTTTCCTCTTTGCGCTTTGGCTATGATATCTCGTGAAAACTGACATTAACAGAAGCGAACCCGCCAACAAAGTTGACGCGTGAGGGAATCCTAAAGAAATAACTAGTAAAAAATCAAGTACATAAGACTATTGCAAGGGTCAAATGTTTATTAGTTTTTACGGTTCCGTACAAAAAACAAACCCTTATAGGATCACTCTACTGTCTGTCTGTCTGTCACAGTTATTTTCTCCCAATCTACTGGACGAAAAACGTTGAAATTTGGTACACATATAGAGTTAGATGACCCAATCATGGATGTATAGCGTAAATAAAAGAATTCCGATTTCGGGAGATAATTTTGGGAGGTAAATTAGGCGTATCAAATGAAAGGACTCGTTATGAGAAATACAAATATGTATATATTTTTTTTAGTATAATAGCTTATGTCTGCTATAATTGTTAAGAAACATTCATTGCTGTAGCACTATATTAGAAAAAATTATTATTCCAACACGTCACCGTCTGAATTTAAACCAGAATCTTTCCACTTTCGCGGCGGAATGAGTTAATCAGTTACTCAACGGTGCACACAATTCAACATTTAATCCTTCATAATATAGTGATATACAACACTCAAATTCAAACAATTATAGCAGACATAAGCTATTATACTAAATTAATTCAGCTGGTACGTAGCTACAAGCGTATGTAAAATATCTACTAATATATTTTTTTTCTAATTTTAAAACGCATAGTTTAAAAGATATTATTGAAAATATACAAAAATCGAGCATCTCTCCCCGTCTCCGAAACTACTTAACCTAAATTAAAAAAAAATAGGGAAAATAGGGCCTCACTCATAGTTTATCGGAAAACCTAAACGAAAATTGTAATTTCAAACGGAATGGTAAGGAACCTTCTTCACTTGATCGGTTTTTTAAGGCTACACTATCTTCTCAATACTTCATTTTATATTTTAAAGTATTCAGTTGTGGGTGTTCAGTATTCAGTGCACATAAAATAACAGTGTAACGTGACGTTCAGTCATTCATGTTATTATAAAGACACGGCCTCCACACTCGGACAACTGAACAAAACGACTGACCTCCATTACACATATATACAATAAATATGAATAATTGTACTGCATACCTACATACATACATTTTATATACAGGTAGTAGATAAAATCCGTGCAACGGATGCTTGCGGAACAGATGGCACCACCGTTTGTCAGGGCCGGGGCAAATACAAAGGTCGTATTCGAATAGAAAATGTCATCCAAATGTGTTTACTTTAGGAGCCTGCGTCGTTGTAAAGCTTCTTGGCTTCCGGGCTTGTACGCCGTGGTCCATTGGTATTTCTACCTGGCGCTTCGTCTACAACTGCGGTAGACATTATCAAAGACTTACCTGTGAGCAGTCTAGGACACTTCGCCCGCTACATCGCCTTTGATAATGTCTACCGCAGTTGTAGACGAAACGACAGCTAGAAATACCAATAGACCACGGCGTATAAATCCGGAAGCCAAGAAGTTTTACAACAGAAAATTTCATGTTGAATTGAGTTTCAGTTAAAAGTTACTAAATTATAATTTAGTAACTCGTAAGACTGAATTTTTCTATCGAATACGACCTTTGCATTTGACCCGGTTCTGACTGCACAGAACTACTCAATTCGAAACTCAAAATAAGTTTAAAGTTATAAACAATACATTTTAGGTTATCTTTCTGTTTTAAAATTGTTTTAAAAAAATTTACTATCTGCCAATATAAAAGGCCCTAATGAACTCATAGAAAAGTGGTTATATTAGAGCTTCATGAATATTCCGTGCCTCAAAAGGAAAAAAGGAATCCTTATAATAGGATCGCTTCGTTGTCCGTCTGTCAAGAACTTTTTTCTCAGGAACGCGTGGAAGTATCAAGTTGAAATTAATATCAATTACTCGGGTCTGCAATCCCTTGGAGCTGTGAAAAAAATCAAACTTCTAAGTTGAGCTTTGTGCCTCTGGCAGCTGTCCTCGTGGTCAGCTCATAGCTGCGTATCGCAATAAACCATCAAATTCCGTAAATTACTGTAATTTAAGCTTTGTTCCTATGCCTAATCATGAATTTGTCTCCGACAAATTTATGATTTTTTCATTACGCATGCGTTTAAATATGACTAGTCTCAAGTTTGTTAGCTGGAACAGCTGACGCGGTGTTTACAGTAGGCAAAAAAAAACATGTAACCAAACATGTAACCTCAAAAACTTTCTTCGAACCAACCACTGGAACAATACGCACGTGCCTATTCAAATTTTGCTGATATAATTGTCTAATCAAAATTAGTATTTTTATGATTAATAATTTTTAATAGATTCGCCAAGGTTCTGAAGCTAGTCACAAACAGCGTTGCAAATGCATATTTTAGAGCCGTCCTGGTTGTTTTGTGGGAAAGGAAGACTCCCACCACCTCCCAGTTACCGACACAGAACGTGCGCTCGTCGGTGATTGGTTATCGCTGGTTGTCGTGTCACTTGTCGCTTTCCTGCTATAAAGTACAGTCCAGTACGCTATTGTTAAGTTGTTTTTTTGATTGTTAATTGATCAAGATGCCTAATACAGTTTTGCATAGACAAACACGAAAAATAATTTTTCGGATGTCTTTATGCAAGGAATTAAACCTTTAGATTAAAGAAAAATTAAAAATAATAATATAGCGCCTGTTTGTAGTTTTTCAACCGACTGTACCTGCGAAAGCCTGCATTTGCATCTAACGTCGGAACCTTTTAGAATCGTGGCGCGTATTATACCCTTCGACGAAATTATTAATAAAGATTGTAATCAGGGATTAGTCGTTCAACACAAGCACCGGCTGGTGATTACGTTTATCGAGTTATCTATCAACCATGTTGTCATCTCGCATACGTGTCAATTATCTATTACAGCGCTCGTTTATATAAATAGATCACAACTTCCCACAACAAGCCACTGTCTCCTCACATCTGCGCGCAACCAATCTATGTTTCACTTCTGTCACAGATTCACAGTCACATGCTAGAATTCATACAAAGCGTTGAATTGTGGTCGCAAAATTCATTTTATTACTGTTTTTAGGGTTGCGCATCCCAAAAGGAAAAAACGGAACCCTTACAGAATCACTCGCGTGTCTGTCCGTCCGTCTGTCACAGTCAATTTGCGCCGAACTGCTGGACCGATTGAGCTGAAATTTGGTACACATATGTAAGTCGATGACCCAAAGACGGACGTATACGTAAATAAATAAATGAATTTTGAACATGAGGTCATTTTTGGGGGGCAAATTAGGAAATTAATAACAAAAAGTTTGGCCAACTGTAACGTCTGACATATCAAATGAAAGGGCTTGTAGTAAGGGTCTCAAATATATTTTTTTTATAATTTTAAAATAAATAATTCTAAAGTTATTTAACCCATTAACGCCGAAGAATCGTGTTTTTTTTTCTCATTTTCAAGCTAGATTCTTATCATCGAAAAAAAATCATTTGCAAATAAAAAATATGTTCCCTTGTACTTTCGAGTGTCCCCTTTCCGAATCCGGAGTCAAAATTGAGTTTTGTCCATTAGAAAAAAAATATGGCCGTTTTTAAACAAAAAAAACCGAAAAAATCGAAGACATTTTTTTTTCAATATTTTTTTTCTCATTGAAGACGCGCGAGGACCCCCATTTTTTCTTCAACCATGAGTGCACAAAATAGTTGTAGTTTAAGAATATATTTTTTTAATTTGTCGACATTGACATTTTCACCCCCAAAATGGCGCTTTTCATCCCTTCAGCAGGAAGACAATTTTCACTCTCGGTGCCCGACAAAAAAAATATTCAAATCTTAACGAAAATTGGTATCCTGGGGTTTTCAAGGTCGCTGATTACGATTCCGTCCTCAAAATTCGAAAATTCAAAATGGCGGATCCAATATGGCGAACCCAAATTCAAAAACTTATTTAAATCGGATGAAATGTGGCACTCGGGGGTTTTCGAGGTCGCTGATTACAAATCTGCCCTCAAAATTCGAAAATTCAAAATGGCGGTTCCAATATGGCGGACCCAAATTCAAAAACTTATTTGAATCGGATGAAATGTGGCACTCGGAGGTCTTCGAGGTCCTTGATAACGAATCTGGCATCATCATTTCAAAATTCAAAATGGCGGATGCAATATGGCGGACACCTTCCCATTAACGTCCAGTTATTATCTAACGTTTATTGAAGAATTGACAACTTTATATAAATGTAAATAATAATCATTCAATTGATTCACATTTTATGATCATATATTATATTTTTCATGTGTCGAATAAAAATTGACGTTGCAGAGGCTGAGAAATCTCCGATTATCTTACATTTCATCTTGTTTTTGTTTATACGGGTCATCATTGAATATTATCCAATAAGAACATATACGTACTGTAAGGACTGTAATGCTTACTTCTGTAGTGCTTGTATGAAAGCGAAACACGTAATCAGGCTTCGGGGATAAGCAAAGGACGCATTTATAACCAAGCACCCCAAACAGTGAGAGGCAAGGGGACTCACTCGAATCAAGCACCCCAAAAAGTGAGAGGCAAGGGGACTCACTCGAATCAAGCACCCCAAAAAGTGAGAGGCAAGGGGACTCACTCGAATCAAGCACCCCAAAAAGTGAGAGGCAAGGGGACTCACTCAAATCAAGCACCCCAAAGGAGAAAGGATTTCTACCACGTCCATGTCGTTTTCTCTGGGTAATGCTAAGAGTAGAATAAGGAATTATAAGTTTATCCGTTGAGTAATGCGGAGTGATGAATTTCTATAAATTTGTCAATATATAAAGTTGTGAATTCTTCAATAAACGTTAGATAATAACAGGGTGTTAACGGGAAGGTGTCCGCCATATTGCATTCGCCATTTTGAATTTTGAAATGATGATGCCAGATTCGTTATCAAGGACCTCGAAGACCTCCGAGTGCCACATTTCATCCGATTCAAATAAGTTTTTGAATTTGGGTCCGCCATATTGGAACCGCCATTTTGAATTTTCGAATTTTGAGGGCAGATTTGTAATCAGCGACCTCGAAAACCCCCGAGTGCCACATTTCATCCGATTCAAATAAGTTTTTGAATTTGGGTTCGCCATATTGGATCCGCCATTTTGAATTTTCGAATTTTGAGGACGGAATCGTAATCAGCGACCTTGAAAACCCCAGGATACCAATTTTCGTTAAGATTTGAATATTTTTTTTGTCGGGCACCGAGAGTGAAAATTGTCTTCCTGCTGAAGGGATGAAAAGCGCCATTTTGGGGGTGAAAATGTCAATGTCGACAAATTAAAAAAATATATTCTTAAACTACAACTATTTTGTGCACTCATGGTTGAAGAAAAAATGGGAGTCCTCGCGCGTCTTCAATGAGAAAAAAAATATTGAAAAAAAAATGTCTTCGATTTTTTCGGTTTTTTTTGTTTAAAAACGGCCATATTTTTTTTTCTAATGGACAAAACTCGATTTGGACTCCGGATTCGGAAAGGGGACACTCGAAAGTACAAGGGAACATATTTTTTATTTGGAAATGATTTTTTTTCGATGATAAGAATCTAGCTTGAAAATGAGAAAAAAAAACACGATTCTTCGGCGTTAATGGGTTAAGAAAATAGATGAAACATCTCCGAAACTACTGAGTCTAAAATTAAAAAAAGAAAATAGGGAATGTCGGGTCTCACCCATAGTTTACAGAAAAACTTAAATGAAAATCTTAAGTCTTAAAGTACTCACGGAAAACGGAATAGTACGGAACCCTTTTCTCGCGAGTTCGACTCGCACTTGACCGGTTTTATTAGCTGTGATTAAGCACTAAGCTTCACAAAATTTAGCTTCTTGCTTAAAAATTAAAAAAGCATATATTTGTGCCCTAAAAATTGAATCAAAATACGTGATGTTTGTCAATATTTCTTTACAACACATTTCGATATTTCGAATTACGGGAAGGAAAGTTAACATTTTGCAGTGTTTTCTTTACAAACCAGGGTTTGAACAGCTTATTATACATTTTTTTCTACAAGAAACAAATATATCTATGAAAGATTTTATTTATAGGTATGTCTGCTTTTTTCTGTTAATAAATTTTAAATATTACTTCGCATTCGGGTAGCTAAAATGTTATCGCACAAGTAAATAATAAAAATGCTACGAAATATTTTTCTCTGATCGGTGAGATTCAATTTGTGTCTCAAAGGGTTAACATACAAGTGATTAACGAGTATCTACTAAAGTAAAAATTTCCGTAAACAAGATAATTACAATTTACAGTAATGCTTTTATTGACGTTTATTAATCATATTTTTGTAGAAATAAATCTTAACTATTACCAGAGCGCATTTTTAACACGCTTATATTAGCTTGCAACTGGATTTTCACCCTCTACCAAACGTCCAAATTATTTGAAACTTTGCAGTTGTATGTAATTTCGATGACAATACAATATTCTCATATTTTGACTATAATAATATTTATATACTTATTATATTACAAGTTAAAAAAGAGAAAAAATATGTGGCATAAGTGATAGTGTTAGCTGCAGCGATATCAGTTTCCATAAAATCAATATATTTATAGCATAATTATCTACAATATTTTATTCAATGAACTTCCTTTAAAAATAATTAATTCGTAATCAACTGTCGATTTTTAGATTAGATAAGAAATAAATCATTAACGCGAATACTTGCATAGAATAAATAAATATGTAATATAAATTTGAAAAAAAAACACGTGATGCTTTAAATTAAGTACTTATAGTTTTCATTATAGATTGTGATTATAATAATTATAGTTTTTATTCATGCAGGAGCAGTCTAATGTCATATTCAAACATCCAGTCATATGGACCTTTAGATTGTACTCACACAAAAACAAATGACTGATCTACATAGAAAAAAATCGCTCTCCAAGCTAAATTTTGATCAAAACGCGTAGAAAAATGTTGTTTCCAAGTGAAAATTGTGAAAAAAACTATGTTAAATAGATGTGACACAGTTTAAGAAAAATTTCGTTAAAATCGATCGATTATTTTTCGAATTGGATAGATTTAAAATTCTATTTCTTTTCTTGTGGAAAAATATGTGTGATTATAACTAAGGCCATTGTCAAAATAGATTTCTGACAATGCTTTCTGCAACCCAGCATTAGTCTAATTCAGTCATATACTCAAAGTATGTTTCGCGGAACCCTGGAGCTCTGCTAGACCTCCGCGAAGGCTCCACCGAAATAATATCAAACTAAAAAACGAAACACCGACTTAAATAGTTGGTCAAAAATACAAAAAACAAATTCATAACTTCCGGAAACAATTTTATCATTTTCTAGTGGAATCAATGGCGTGTTATGTAAAGAACGTAATTTTGTATGATTTTCATTTAAGAATGAACATAAAACCAGGTTTTGCTTCGTAAAATATTTAGTGTTTTCAAAGGGTTCCGTCGCCAAAAAAGTATGAGAGCCGCTGGTCTAGTTTATTTATCTTATGAGGTGGCACCATTACATATATGACAGTCATGTAAGAGGAGTCAATAAATGTCAAAAATTGCGTGACGTAATATGTAAATGGTTTCTAGGATAATACAAATTGAATAAATTATTAACTTAAGTCCTGAAGAGTCGACAACCTGTCAACCTGTGGATTGCGTGATACCAAAGTTCGCGACCTAGACACAATCCATTACCTTTAATTTTAAACAAACCCAAAAAAAACAGCATACAATCCATTCAAATTAGGAATCGTGTAATTCTTTCACGAAATATATACAATCCATCAACAGATCAATACTATTCAATAATAACAAACCGTTTAAAATGAGCATTACATAAATTTAAATTAGGAATTTCCCAGCTCTAATTTACACTGATTTTTCACTCGGTACTTGGGAAAACATATATGAAATATACCTACTTATAATATGTTATGTATATGTTTTATATTCCTGAGGATGGACTTATTGTCCGAAACGATCGTCGACAAATCATTTATTAGTAATTTTTGTAGAATTCTCAAGTGTTTTTATTTATCTGCTATTTCCCAGCTCGTTCAAATTCTTAGTTTCATGATAGCGATCTGTCACGCGGTTCTCTATTAGAGAATTCAATCTGTCGAATCCTAATAGTCAACTCTGTTGTTAAATCATTATAGTGCGGGTTCTTTTAATGGGTCGGCAAAGCAATGTAACAATATAAAGTATATCCGGCCCATGCATAAAAACTATGCCGCTTATATTACAGTGTACTATTTTCTCCTTAAATAATATACACTATAATATGTATTTGAAAATCTGTAGAACTAGCTAACGGCCTGGATTCGACCGAGATAAATTTTGATTTGAAGACGAAATACGAATAGCAACAAAATCTTTCTCATGTTATTTTAGCCAGCCCCAACGTATACAAATTCTCTGGTGTCGGGTATAAAGAACTTATGTTAAAAATTGTTAAATTTCATTTTTTACTGGACTCAAGTCTAAATTGTATTATCTTTCGCTTGATATAATAGCGGCTAAAAAACTATTTTTTTCGAGCTAAGTCCTTTATACCTGACACCAGAGAATTTAACTCAGAGATCGCGACTTGTTTTACATTTTCGTTGACTGCTCATCCTTGTTTTGCCGTAACATAACATACAGTCTATATGTACGCTTTTAAACAGTGCAAGAATTTTTCAAATCGGTTCAGTGGTTCCTGAGATTACCCGCCCTAAGCAAATTTTACGTCACTGTATTTTTATTTTTTAGTATTGATATTGCATTTGAAAATTCCAATTTTAGCACAATTATCATATTATTAATAGGAAGGCTTTTAAATGTAATATAATTTTTAAGTATAGCATATGAGATTTATGAAAAAGGGAAAAATATCCATAATTCTACAAAAGTTAAAACATTATGTAAATATCTAGTAAACTGTTTTCGATTTTTTTATTTTTGGAAATGATTAGATAAAAATACATAATTACGTATCAATGACGGCTCGCAATGGTTACACTGAATCAAAGCATGACTATGAAATTAGTTTTTGTTACAATTTCCTCTCAGTACATTTACCTACTATCCGCCTCGTCTGGTTTCGCCCGGGTAGCAATTTATAATAATAATAATAATTAATATCAAAAGAAAGCGGAACTTACTTTTCAAATTCACACGGATAGGCGAAATTCGTGACGGATTTCAGCACTTCTTCGTCCTTGTAGTTTTCCGGGAATTTTTGTATGATCCATGCTTCCTTTTCTTCTGACGGTGGGACGACTTCGAAAAAACATTCGAAAAAATGTTTTACATCCTCCCTATAACAACAAAAATATTTTTTACCGAAAAATAATCAATGAATGATAGCAATTAAACCTAAAAAAACTTGAGTTTTTGTGCTCAAGGGACCTAAATATATCACTGAGAAAATGATGAAATTTAGTGACACCTCCAGTTTTACATCTTTGACCGCGTCTACCGACGCATTGTGCCCGGTCTCAGATGCCAGACTGCGATTTTTATCTTCCTTAATGCACTCACAAAAACTCAGGTTTGAGGAAATACTATGAGTAAACTAGCTCCCTTCTAACTACAATCGGTCAATAGCAACTGACCTAATAAACAATTTTGCTCATGTTTTACTTTTTTAGCTTTTGGCTACAAATACAAGTGTCGCAGCAATTTTATATTGTCAACCATATTTGCATAATATTTAATAAGGAATGTTGTATCAGCAATTTGTTAAACTAACGTCACACTCGTATTTCTAGTTACGAAGTCATTGCCTTTTCAATAAAAATGATTAACCGATTTGTAATTAGTATTTATTGATTGCAGACTGCATATAGTTATTGAACAATGATTACAATACCAGATGTTCAATTATCAGTGTTGAGCATTGAATTTTCAACGATTTTATTATGGAACCAGGCCTATTCTACTAACCACGGTGATTACCACGTGCTTAGCAAAATAACTTTCGCTTATTTATTTTTTATTCTACTAAGCAAAGTGACTCCCTAAATAGCATGAGTGATTACAAACAATGCTTATAGATTTTGTAATCACTGTGGTTACGTAAGAACAGTAATTAGAACAAAAAAAAACTGGCCAAGTGCGAGTCGGACTCGCACACGAAGGGTTCCGCACCACCGTACAATATTTATTAACTTTATTTTATTTTTTATTATTTGTTGTTACTGTTATAGCGGCCATAGTAATACACACTAAGGCGCAAAAATGCTTGAACTAACAGCTTTTAAGAGATTCCGTCCGGTTTCGCTAGTATGCACTAATTTGACGTTTATAGGAAAAAAATGTTTGTGGTGTAACTACAAATTTACGGTTTTCGGATTTTTCCCTTTACTTATGCTATAAGACATTGCTTATTCCCAAACGTCATGATTCTAGGTCAACGGGAAGTACCCTATAGGTTTTGATTGCCTTGCGAGTCTCAAAATATGCGGCACAAACGGCCATAACTTCTGATTGCGTTTATTATGAAGTTTGATTTTTTCACAGCTTTAAGGGATTGCAGACCTGAGTATTTGATATTAATTTCAACTGGATATATTCACGCGTTACTGAGAAAAAGGGTCTTGACAGACAGACGGGCAGCGAAGTAGATGGATCTTTTGGGTACCTTTCGTATTAATGTTGCATTACAAAACCGTACTCGTTTGAAGGCAATAGTGCCTTCTTCTAAATACGCGGTCAGTAACCGGTTCCTTTACCCTATAATCAATTATCTGATTAGTAGTGTTACTATCTGTTTAAATCTTGTGCTACTTTTCCTGCAAGAAAACGTAATTACACATAGAAGGTTCGTTACAACTTTTCTGCTAAGTGATAACATGTAAATGAAATGAAATATAATCTAAATAACTTTAGTAACTATTACCACAAAGAATCTCCATCTCATGCTGGCATAATATTATATAATGCACTCCTTGACCACATTAAAAATATCACGAATACAAATACATTCAAAATAACGTAAAAAACATTCTTGGCAAATAGTAGCTTCTATAAGTTATCAGAATATTTAAATTTTAAAAATTGTTGATGTACAGCTATATTGTTGGGTATTTATTATAATTATTATTTGTACTTTGTATATTATGACGATTCTATACCTGTAATAGGTCTTTTGATGAATAAAGTATCATATCATATCATAAAATAAATTTTTAAAAAGTTCAAATACCCAATTTATGATTAAAGCCGCGAACCTTTTCTCTGTTGCCTTGCATTTGTGTCGCAATGCAATAATCCCTTACTCTCAGATTTTCGTCACAACACAACACAGAAATGTGTTCGCATCATAACAATCGGACAGACATATTTCCCTGTTGCAGATCTTGTTCAGCAAATTATTTGTTCGAAAAAAAATCACCAGGAGTGTTTATCTAAATTTAGCTAATTTTCTACTGCAGATTTTTTAAACTTCTAAAATAATCGAATACAAATAATTTTCAACTGTTTTTATCACGCAACAATGATTGTTGGGAAGAAGTTAATTGAAAAGAAAAAAAAACAATAATCAATTATTAGAAAGTTTAGAAATTATACGTATTGAAAAAAACGACAAATTGTAGTTAATTTAAAATTACCTGATTCTTGAACCCATGATTGTATTAATTGTAATGAAATTAAGTAATTATTTATTTCGCACATTATACTTTCGTTACACTAAAAAAACATAATAAATTACATGCACACAAGAAAATATAAATATATCCACGATTTCTGCCCACAAATAAATTGCACCATCAGTCACTTTTTGTCACAATTTCCACACATTTTTAAATGAAAATCCGGGTACAACTGACACTAAAATAACTACATCCCGTTTTTTAAACGCAATTCGCATTCATTATAAAAGCATAAATGATTGAATGGACATTGTTCAAAGATTATTATTGTCGTCTGTTAGGTTAGTCTATCAGTCTGCTGTCTGACAGGCGGAAACTCCGTCGACACAATTTTGTAAAGAACAGTAGGCTTATGTCTAGTATATTGAGGTCTGGTGCTTTCCATTATTTACTTGTGTATATTTCTAATATTAACCGCTCTGACGCCAACCAAAGTCGTAATGTCGATCGACGCGCTTTTACTGGTGGTTGCTCGAATGACTGCTATCTAAAATGGCGTAGTCTATGTTCCATGATATCACGGTTTTAGGTTATGTCAATTATTGCGCAGAGTAAAAATCTTTATCTTTATTTTAAACTAAATTTTATTCTTAATAATTAAAAAATCAAAACGTTAACAAAAACTACTTATAGACACAGTTTCATAACAACTCTATTACATAATAAATACAGGCTCGAAATACAAAATTAAATATTAAAATCACAATTTCTTAACACCAAAGCATAAACATATTTTGATTTTTTTAACGACGGGTCGGCAGGACGTACAAAAAAAACGATATTTGTTTCCTTGAAAACGGACTTCCTAGTCCAGCAGCCACCGCCTGTTTTTTTAAGTGATTAATAACAGGCTGAATCTTCGTGAGTTCGTTCGGTTCGACGAGACGCCCAAGTTTTTCCTCTGTCCAAATTCTCAGAGGTAGGTAATGAACTGCGCAGATGTAAAACATGTCGATTTGGTAGGGTGTCGAAATTGTCTGACTAACAGTAAATTTTTCATTGAAATTTTAAGATAATATGATAATAAACTCGGAAAAACAATTGTCCTACAAAATCGATGGTTTGAGTTAGAGCGTCCTCCACGCCGAATATGTCGAAAAACGAGATCATAAAAATTATTAATAACCGGCTGATTTTTTGTATGTTCATTTAGCATCCGATTTTAACGGATTTTGATGTATTTGGGCTCAACGATAGAGCTGATGATCAAGATGATAGCTCCCATTTTTTATCGTTAGCTCCGTAATAGTTTTTTAATAAGCAATAAAAAACTACCGCGCCCAGATGCTGGATTTCGGAGTTCGTTTCTAACGTCCAGAAGCCGTTTAAAAGAAAAGTAAATGATGAAAAGTCATTAAATTATGTTGTTTTTGATTGCGCCGTCAAAAAATTCGCGAGACAAGCATTTAAATTTAAGTTAAATAAGAAAACTGTAAGTTTAAGAATGATTAAGAAGATTGGGCGTAAGAGGCTATAAACATGGTCACGTCTGTGATCGGTTGAGTCGATTGCTTACGTCGCCGATGCCCAGGGCTTGGTTTTCCAATTATTGTTAACTCCACTGTTTGGAAAAAGGTTCCATCTCTCGCGTCTCGCCAAGTCACACCTTCAACAATACTAACACCCAGTCTTAGTTTCTAGTAACCTTGCTCCATATCTGCACCTCAATGAGTTTTGTACTTCGTGACGTCACATAAAATTCGACTGTAACGAGAATGACGAAAAAAGGAACGCGTAGGATAGAATTTTGACAGTTAGTAAATGACTGTTATGGATCTTATGTTTATATTAACCTGTGACAGCTGTTATTGAATTAAAAATACAGATTTTATTAACTAAGTGATAACACAGAGTAAATAATATTACATACTCAATGGTGATAATGAAAATTCGGAAATTCTTTTTGCCTCGTCCCATCGACATCACAACTACATTGTTTTTTATTTTAATTGTACCAATAATATTCTGGTATGAATTAACAAAGGTCATACCATATTTTCATACCATGTGGGAATTTTGGTACACTTTTCATTTTATATGTGCCTCCATAATAATGTTTCATCTGTCATCATCCATGGTTGCCGTAATCTTATGTGACACAAGTATTAAGGGCGTTTTTGTACCATCCGATGATAAAAATAGCGGTACTGGACTTTGTGCAGTTTGTGAAGGCATTTCGCCACCAAGATCGTATCATTGTGAAACATGCAGAACGTGTATTTTAAGAAGAGACCACCATTGTATATTTACGTCGTGTTGTATTGGACACAACAATTATCGTTATTTTGTAACAATGCTATTTTATTTATCGCTCGGAACAATGTACGCTTTATATTTTAATGTAAGGTTTATTTATTTGGCGGTAGATTTTACGTCCATCTGGAAAGTGATTACTTTTATATTTCCGATGCTAGCTCTAGTTGTAAACAGATCGGAAGATACCCTACACATAATTTTATTCATTATTAATGCTTTGGGGTGTATTTTTGCTTTAGTTTTATTATGGATGCATGGGAGTTTGATTATCACAAATAAAACTACTTTCGAGAAAAATCATCAAATTAATAAATATGATCTTGGATGGAAACGGAATATTAAAGAAGTGTTTGGTGAGAGATGGTACATTTCTTGGATTAGTCCTTTTATTAAATCTGAGTTGCCTCATGATGGAGTCATCTGGGACTCTAAACAGTCATAATTTTTTAAGTAAACTTGGTTGCATATATTTTGTAAACAGGCAAGGTTACTAGACACCAAAGTTGGACGTTAACACTGTTGAAGGTGTGCTTAGGCGAGACGTGAAGAGGGCGGGGAAGTAGGCTAGTGACATCACATAGAGTTTTTTTGCAAACAGGATAACAATTAATTGAAAAACTAAGCCATGGGCATCGGTGACGTAATCAATCGACTCAACCAATCACAAACCTGACCATGTTTTATAGCCTAACTTATTAACAACCGAAAATAAATCATTAATATATAGTCATGGCTCATTCTGATCTATTCATTTTGTTCCAGTGCTAAATGTTTTATGTACACCTCAAGGTTGATACAGTACTATGGGTGGGCTATAAAAGTGGCCACGTCTGTGATTGATTGAATCGATTGCTTACCGTCATTCGAAACCATTGGCTTGATTTTTCTATTTTAATGAACGACTAACAGTTGGGAAAAGATTTCTAGGTTTACTACTTCTCTTCCGTCTTGCCTAGTCACACTTTCAACAATGTTAACGCCCAACCTATAGTATTCTACTAACCTTGCCTATTTACATACTGTATATACAATTTAGTTACACTTTATGACTGGTAGGATCCTAAAAATGGGTAAAAGATAAGAATAGAGCTCGACGAAATAATCGTTTCCAACCTAAAATTACACTTCCAGCAAAATAATCGACTTTGGGCAAAAATAAACCGAAATTTTCGCAGAAGCGTAAGATATATTTAACCGTTATTGGGATTTTAACAGTGATAAATTGTATTTGATTGAATATTTTTATTAATTTGTGTACTGCCGCTATCTTATAAAATTCTTCAAAACTTTGAGCTCTTAACTTTTCATTGTTCCTAAGAATATTGTAAAAATATTTTCATCAAAAATCAAAGATAACAAGTTAAAGTTATCTTTCAGGGCCAATACTGTGAATATTAAATTTGTAATATGAATTTATATAAATGTCGATGTTAGTATTGTTAGTAATATTTAATATGTCTTTAGCCACAAGGCAAAGTACCGTATGTTGAATTTTCGTTTTTATATTACGTAGTAAATTCATTATCAATCGCGGACGCTGTTCCTGAAAAATTTCGGGGTTAAAAAATTAAATGCGTACCAAAAAAGGAACGCTTTAATTCAAATCTGCAGTTGGAAACAGATAGATTGTAGATTATAAACGCTCGACGGCTGAGGTCATCAGCATCTATTGGAAACATTACTCTCGGCTTGAGTATGTGACAGCGTTCATAGTGGCACAAATGAGAACTGTGCGACTATAATTATTTCTGTATATTATGTTCAAGTATGAAGATTATTATTATTTTATTTTTTTATTAGTTCCGTCCAGCTTGCGCATGTGCTACTTAATCTATTTTTTACTTCACTGAAAAGACATCAAACGGTACACGTTTTTAAGACTTTATTTAGATTTTAAATAAATAAACGTTGGTAACTGGATTTTATTCGGCACTTTTCGTAGCAGAAGTGTGTCTCAAGAAATATTATTACCATTGCTGCCTTTTTCCAAAAATGCGAAAAATGAACAAAGGCATTATACGTCATCAATAAAAATGTTATAAAAAATCTTAACTTAAACCACTTTGCCTTGTGATCACAGATATATTTTTTGTTGTTACAAAACTGCACAATTTTGGAATATATACGTGTTCTTAATTTGATATATATATTTTTGTATACATTTTTATATATGAATGTTTTTTATTCAATACCACTTAACGCAAGCTTATGTCGAGCCAGGATAATCAACAAATTTGTAGTCAAACTAGTAATATTTTGTAGTTAAAGCCTAGTCACTTGTGTAGAAATTTATAATATATAAATTTGCAAGGCCGTGCGAAGGGAACATTTCGTCTGGGGCATAGCAATAATTTAGTGCCCCTCATCACCATTCGTAATCACTTATCAAATAACAGTTTGATTGTCCTCTGATACCCTCTTCCCTTAGCAAACCCCTCCCCCTCCTGTCTTTCGCAGGGTCCTGTATATTTGTATAATATTTTATTATCAATGTAATACTGAAACATTTTTTTTGCTGTTTGGTAATATTGTATAAATATAAAATGTTTTTAAAGAGATTAGTACTTTTATTTTCTTTTTTGACGGACGGCTTCTGTCTCTAGTGGCGTACTATCGCAAAAGCCCGAGTTTGTGGCGCGAAATTTGAGACGGTGTAAAATTTCAGAGTCTATAATTTTTTTTTTAAGTAAAATATAGCACACAAAATTTTAAGAGATTTCTGGTATCAAACTTAATATTCATAATTATATTTCAAACATAATATTCACTAACGCGAATGTGGATTTAAAGTTTTTAGTTCAAGACTTAACGTTTGAAAGTATTTACTTACGAAAGCGATTAAAACTACAATATAAAAATCTAATTTTCTGGAATTATTTATTTTAGTAAAAGCCACCATAACCAGGTTACCTGGATTTAGTTAGTACCAGGTAGTACATAGTAATTCATATTAGTTTTATTTTGGTTTTACCGTGTTGGGCAACTTCTTTGATCGTCAATTTTTTTCTCCAACAATTAAAGAGTACAGTTGTACAGAAAATGGCAACTTTTTAAATGTGTTGTCTTTTTTTAATGTCCCGCTTGACATTTCCCCAGTTGCTTGAGACCCAACAATCTCGAAATTATTTATCTCGTTTCGTGAGGTCTTTGTACAGAACTCGGTTGACCTTGGACTGTGTCGGTTTATTAATTGCTTTGCAAATAAAATTGCTAGCTTCTAATAATTTGGTGAGATCGACGCCGGTATGAATTCCCATTCCGTGGAGCATATAAACTAAATCTTCAGTTGCAACATTACCTGAAGCACCTCTTGCGTAAGGACATCCTCCAAGACCAGACGCTGACGAATCATATACCGATATACCCATCTGAAATAAACAGAGTAATTAAATTATGTTCCAAAAGTATTCATACTACAGAAATTTCCGACAAACGATACATGTTAAGTTGTTGAATCTAAATGTATTATTCAGGGGATAAATCATATAACCCAACAGTGATAATGGCAAGGTGGACAGGTACACAAATCAAACACCTAATTACGCTGTGTATAACTAATTATATTTTAGTATCTGAAGAAGCTGGAATTCATCAGCGAAACGTTATGTACAGCATAATAAGGTGTACCTGTCCACTTTCCCATTATCACTTTTGGATAATAATTATGGACGTGAAACCAGAAAATCATATAACTGTCACTTTGCGATTTGAAAGAGATACAGTGGATGCGAACAAAGATATGAAACCACTCGTGAAACGATTTTTTGTTTTCAAGTTGTCAGCCATGGGTATTATTTGCACTTTCGACGATTTTTAGAGAGAAAAACTTGCCTAATAATGAAATATAATTATTAATCTAAATCTTCCGACGACCAGTTTTCGTACCTGCAGTGATATCAAAATATTCGCTAAGGCCTGTCCATAGGTATCATGGCAATGCATTGCAAGTTGATGAGGTGAAGCCACTTTTAATACTTCTTCTAACATTAATTTTATACTTCCTGGTGTCCCGACTCCAATAGTATCTCCCAGAGATATCTCGTAACATCCGTATTCTAATAGTGTTTCAGTGACTTTTGCCACAACCGATGGTTTGATTGCACCTTCGTAAGGACAGCCGACAATACAAGACACATACCCTCTTATTTTTATATTGTTGTTTTTTGCAGCAATCATTACGTTTTTTATTCTGTTAAGACTTTCTTCGATACTACAATTAACATTTTTAAGTGAAAATGCTTCGGATGCAGAACCAAACACGGCTATTTCTTTTGCGCCTGCTTCTGTCTAAAATAGAAATTATACAAATATCACAAACTGGAGAGTCCAACTGATCTTTTCTACTTTCTATTTAGCGACCTAGCTAGACTTTTTTTCACCCACGTACTGCGTCAATCTGATGAAACTATTATAAGAATATGTTAATTCTGCAATGTTTCTGAACGAGCTATATAATTGTTATAAACATTCATTGTTACAATGCTAAGTTAGAAAAAAATATTTTTATCCACTGTCACCGTCGGCGTTCAAATAATCAGCTCTCGCATGTAGTGAATTTAATGTTACAATTGCTTTATTATGATGAATTAACTGTTAAGATATCGCACCGACGGTGACAGGGGATAAAAATAAACTTTTCTAATTTAGCATTGTAACAATGAATGTTTATAACAATGAAACTATTAATTCCGCAGATAAGAATTATTCATTAATTAGCGTACAGACTGATTGATTCCTCAGACTGTAAACCGTGGTCATAAAATTCATTTGATTATTGTCATATTAAAAAAAACATATTTTTGTCTTAAAAATTGAATAAAAAAACGTGATATTCGTCAGCTTTTCGTTACAGCACTTCACGTTTTTTCGAATTACGGGAAGGCAAATTAACATTTTGAAGCTTTTTCTTTACAAACTTACATTAAAAATACCGACAAAGGCTTGCTCAATAATTTTTTTCAAATAAAATTTTTTTCTGTACAAAAATTTGTGTAAATCTTATGCTAATTTTTTATCTGATTTGAAATCATTTATTTAGATCAAATAAACTGTAAAAACGTAGCTAAAAGTCATATGGAAAAAATGGTATATATTTCTAGTTTATTTTGAAGCACATCAAATATTGAATAAGATTTTTCATAGAAATTAGAGCTTTCCGAAATGCGAGTGAGTGCATTTTACATGCACACTTACATTCAACTGCTCATAAGACAGGGCTATACCGGTGAAAAAGGGGCCATATTGAACAGCTGGTAAAAAGTCACCTTAATAGCGCAAGATAAAATAAAATAAAAACCATACCGCTGCTTCTAATCCTTTTAAATTCGGTACTAATACTGGATATGATATTCCTTCAATTTTGTCAATTCCTTTCAAAACATCTGCATTGTCTGCCATTTGTGGCACCCATTGCGGGCTAACAAAACTGGAAAAATATTTATTATTTATTCAGTTTCGCAATTTAAAATTATTGATTAAATTACAAGCGAAATAATTGAGTTTTTTGCCGCCGTTATTTTTAAATATACTGCTGCTATCTTTACGACAAGAATAGAAACATGAACATATTGAGTTATATATAGATTACAGATCGTTTATTCAAACAATTTTATAATTTTCTTGTTTTATCAAAACTGAACATCTCTTACAACTTTCAACTTAAAATTAGTAAATTAATGTTAAACGAACTGTATTTCTTCCAATCTTTTTTACGTAAAATACGATACTAATAAATTATGTTGACTCAAACAACTATCTTTTAAATTGGAACTCAATTGCATTGGGTATGTAAATTTACTACGTACCACTACGCTATATACTATGACCACACTATTAACATCACTGATTAAAAAAAACAAGCGATTATTAGATTTCGATTTCTATAAAAATGTGTTACCTGGTGGTTTCTATACTTCTAAGTCCGCATCTAGATAATTTGTTAATAAAATTTATTTTAACATCAGTTGGTACGATTGTTTGTTCATTTTGTAAACCATCTCTTGGTCCCACTTCTACGATACGCACCGAAGACGGATGATTTTGCTGAAAAAATGTGTTTAAATCCTTTTAAAAAACGGATAATTATATTTTAGTGTTAAAACTCACAGATTGTTTTAAGGTTGCCAATGTCCGTACGATTTTTCTTGAAGAAAAGCACCGTATAATTTTCCCACAGTCCATGATGCTTATTACTTTCTTAGAATGTCTTTGTTATCAGTATAGCAATAATAAGTAAACAAGTACAATAACATATCTATATATATAATTTCATAATATATTTTGCTAAATTGTTATTGTCATTGTGTTCAATTTCCGAATCACTAATTACAAATTCAGATATTTTTAAAAATAAGACAAATATAGTAATGCTTATTTGCTAAACGTTTCAACGAATTGTGACTTTATCAGGACCTTAAAATCGGTTAGCAATAGTAACATTGTTTATCCATTATGCAAATATTTATTATTAATATAATTATATTGGACCATTTTACGAATGTATCGCCTATCGGTTTAATTTTGAACCATATAAAAATAATTCATAACGAAAATCCAATTTAATATCTGATTAAATCGATTTACATTTTAAAATAAACCTTGACTCGATCTCAGATAATTAATACAAAAAAGTGTAATATATGAAATTTAAACAATGCTGCAACCGGGCCTAAAACATTTTTTGAATTTTACTGCATTTGAAAACGCAATGTCAGTTATGTTATAATATAATTCAATTCTAAATCCTTAATCCTTTTTCCTAAAATATTTGTTGTTACCAAAGCATCATTATAATGCTAAACTTTGGCGCCTTTATACCGGATTTTTCTTTATTTCATTTTACTTTTGAATATTTTGTATTTTGAAGATCTCTGATAGAATATAACAGAGCATTCATATCGCACTTGGTGCCCACCCTA
Source organism: Venustoraphidia nigricollis (assembly GCA_034508555.1). NCBI lineage: Eukaryota > Metazoa > Arthropoda > Insecta > Raphidioptera > Raphidiidae > Venustoraphidia > Venustoraphidia nigricollis. The sequence goes on from JAVRKA010000030.1 coordinate 3,480,025, forward strand.
GGGAATTTTTCGAGTGAATAGTACATTGACCAATAACCATAAGTTAGATCATTGCCCGACACCCATTTATTTCTTGCAATTTTTTCCGTACGATCCCCAAGGTTACTATAAACTAAGGTTGGGCGTTAGCACTGTTGAAAGGGACTTGGCAAGACGCGTGAGAGGACGGGGGAAGTAGACTTGTGGAGACTTTTTCCAAACAGTTGGGTTAACAATAATTGAAAAACTAAGCTATGGGCACCGGTGACGTACGCAATCGATTTAACCAATCACAGACGCGACCATTTTTATAGCCTCTTATACTCAACCGTCTAGTATTCTAGTAACTTTATACGATCAGCTTGAATTTTCTAGATTAATCATCAAACAAAACAATATTTATCTCAAATAGGTATACTTTATTATTATAAAATTTCAACATTAAGCAAAACGTATTATAAAATTTTTGAAGTCTTAATATCTATTATGGCAACTATGGCAAGTTTTTATTAAAATATTATTTTACATTATCACGTACTGTTTAAACAAATTCTTTGAAAATGATATATCTACATAATTAAGTTATAAATTAAGTAGTAACAGTTTAACACTGATGATTTTAATAAAATTACAATAGATTTTCATGCGACTATAAATTAGTATTTTTAGGTTTGTATGTCATACTAGTGGAGTGAAACGCCCACTATCGTGGCGAATGGGTTAACTCGTTTGTTTGAAAATACATTTTTCTGGTATAGCATTGTAACAATGTGTGTTTCATAACAACAACAAACTATTGCTATTTCGATATAAAAATACAAAATTTCCTTTCTAATTTTGAGCATAAATCACAAATCACAACAGTTTTCTTTAGAAATAATTGCTTTTTTTCTCATAAAACTTTCATTGCACCGTTTTTTTTTTGCACATTATTTAATAATTGCACGAATAATTTTTTTATAACCAACTCAAATTTTTCTATATTCTAAATTTTTTCTTGTTATTTGAGCAAAATTATATATTATATGCAGTGTATTTACATGAGGACACCTAAATAACTTTTTCGTTTAAAAAGCAATCATTATAAAATTTCCAGCAGTTATGCAGGCCATTAAGATGTATCTTTTTTGTAGGAACAAAATTTTTCAAAAGTCAAAATCTAGCCAACTACGATGAAAATAAAAAGTAGGTTTTCAAGTAAACTCACATGTACGATCAAGATAGAGCAAAATTTTATTAAAAAAAGTTGTTCGGAATCACAAAAAACTCTTAAATATGAAGTTTCGTCAAAAAAATCATTTTTTATATTTTTCAAAATATTAATGGAATCTGTAATTTATTTGCTATTTTACTAACAAGAGTGCCATGAAACGATAAAATTGCATTTAAATTACAGGTGGCATTCATATTTTGAGAAATTTAAGAAATGATTTTTTTGATGAAACTTCATACATACTTTTTGTGATTCTGAATAACTTTTTTAAATAAAATTTTGCTCTATCTTGCTCTATACTTGGAAACCTACTTTTTATTTTAATCGTAGTTGGCTAGATTTTGACTTTTGAAAAATTTTGTTCCTACAAAAAAGATGCGTCTTAATGACCTGCATAACTGCTGAAAATTTTATAATGATTGCTTTTAAAAGGAAAAAGTTATTTTGGTGTCCTCATGTAAAGTGAAACACACTGTATGTCGTAGGATAATTAAAAAAATCGGATTTTCGCGAAAATTCTAGGATGTTTAATAAAAACCGGATTCCAATTACCCGGTTTTTTGCAATTTTCCTAGGATTTTCGCGAACATTCGATTATTTCAATTATCCTACGACATATAAATATAGACTTAGTCGATTAATACATTTTTTTCAAATAATAAACTTTGAACTCTATTACGCAATTTCAGATTTGTGTCAACAAATTATGAATTACGTTTTTTGTTCTCAAATCTATAAAAAATAACATTTCGAGTTATTTAAAAACAAAAGATTACAACTTTTTTAAATTGACGAAGTAACAAAATAAATGTGTCTCTCGTTAGTGACCCCTATAAGTTGTCGAACGTCTATATTCTATAAATGTGACTACCTATTTCAGTATGAGAACTTGTTACTTAAAATTAATAAACCGGTAACTGAGCTATGAACACCTTGGTCCACTTAGCATCCGATTTTACCGGATTTTGATGTATTTGGGCTCATTCCATGGAGCTAACGATCAAGATGGTAGCTCCCAATTTTTATAGTTAGCTCTGCAATAGTTTTTTAATAAACAATAAAAAACTAACGCGCCCGGATACTGGATTTCGGAGCTCGTTTCTAACGTCCAGAAACCGTAAGAAAAGTCATTAAATTATGTTAATCTTGATTGCTCCGTCAAAAAATTCGCTAGAAAATCATTTAAATATAAGTTAAATAAGAAAATTGTAAGCTTAAGAATGATCGGCACTGCGCTTGCGCGGACTCTGTGCTTGAAAATCTCGATGTTGCGCAGCATGCACAGAAAATCCGCGCTGCGCAGTGTCGGTCATTCTTAAACTTACAATTTTCTTATTTAACTTATATTTAAGTCACTTTCTCGCGAATTTTTTGACGAAGCAATCAAGAGCAACATAATTTAATGACTTTTCATTATTTAGTTTTCTTTTAAATGGCTTCTGGACGTTCTTCTGGACGTTCCGAAATCCAGCATTCGGACGCGTTAGTTTTTTATTGTTTATTAAAAAACTATTGCGGAGCTAACGATAAAAATCATCTTGATCATGAGCTCCATCGAATGAGCCCAAATACATCAAGATTCGTTAAAATCGGATGCTAAGTGGACCAATCTGCTATGAACATTTTAATGATAGCGGATTTCACTATGGTCTATAGAAGATAACGGTAAATAAGACGCAGGTCAAAAAAAGATGAACAACTTGTATAGATTTAGCCGCTAGAGGTATACGTAAGGACCAAACGTTAAAGTGAAACAAAAAACTGTCATTGAGACATGCTATGAATATGAAATAAAAAATAATTTATTTGAATAAGACTTGTAAAAAAATGGTGCCCACAGATAAACAGAACAAAACGCGAAACGGTCGGGTATAAAACAAGCTCACATGCTTTGCTCGCTCAGTAAATTATTGCTACATTTTATATCAATAGTTATTGTAACAATTTTTGCTCGGTATGTAGTATATGCACTTTTCAGTGCATAAAAACAGTTCTCTAACATCATTAAAATTTAAAATACAGCCTCTTCTTGGCCATTGTTTCTGGTTTGTGCTCGTGTCTGGAATAATTCCCTGATGAGGGATGCCTTTTCCCGCTCCAGTGCTGTTATACGTTCACTTTTTTTGCTCACCTCCTGAAAAGAAAAGAAAATTATTATATTTGTTGAATAGTATTACGATACGCGACACAATAAAAATCCTTTCCCGGTTAGGAGCCACGAGATGTATCAGTGAGAGCATGGAGGTGTAGGAACCAAGTGAATCGTGTTCCATCAAAGTTTCAACCCTTTCGTAAAAATCAGTTTTACAGAAATAAATTAATGTCGAATAACTCTCGGCTACACCCCGTATAAATGCATTGAAACAAAACACTGCACTGGGACGCAGTAAAACAAAACACCGCACCATGAAGTATAGATTAGAAGGAGCCCGAACGGCAGACTTTTTCATGATTGTTGCGTCTTCAAAAACGGATCAGCATGATAGTTCATTTTTTGGACACTAATAGCGCTCATGTTCAAGACGTACCGCTACAGTCAAAGCCCTCTAAGTTCACAGCTCGGAACCGAGGCCCATCCTTTAAGTGCACACTTCCCCTACGATCTTTTTCATCCCCACTCTTCTAACTCCTATAGCTATCTTTATTCAATCAGATGCTCTCTCTCTCTCTGCGCGAAACATTGCGCAGAATTTAAAAATGAGTTCAAACTCAAACTGTGTTTACAATCATATGACATGTGTTGACATAAGCGCGCTTACGGTCGCACGTGATTGGTCGCAGATTATTCGAAGTGGGGGCTGGGGAACGTGCACTTAGAGGGCGAGTTCGTGTGCAGTAAGAGAGCGTGTGCATTTAGAGAGCGTGCACTTAGAGGGCTTTGACTGTATTGTTATTATTGATATTATTTTGAAAATATTAAAACGAGTCAATAAACAAAGAACAAAAATCAGTTATTAAAACTCTCAAGTTATATAACTTGCGTCTCTGCACGCGACTGAGCGACAACAGTAGTGGAGCCCTCGGCTCCACCTTGCGTCATCTAGTGGCGAGTTACAACAAAGCGGATAATATAAAAACCTTCAGCATGAAAAAATACAGCTATATGTGTCAACTTTCATGGTGATCGGTCAAACGCTGTCGAAATCTATTTCACAAACTGATATACCAACATCCATTTCTATGTATAAATAGATTAAAAATATGGGAAGATGTGCGATTTTTGGGTGTACAACGGTTTAAGCGAGTACTTCGTACAAAGTAGCACTCTACCTACGAAAGATATGTCCATCAAATCGAAGCAACTTTTTTAACATTACGTTCAGACTCCTTCTATCTATACTTCGTACATCGCACTATGCAAATAGTCGAGATTTTATAAAATAAAACACTATACACGAATAAAACAAAAGTAGCATAGATGTAAACGGATATGATGAATTTATGAGAGTCACTCCTATAGTCAGTTACAGCCCGCAATTAAAATTAATGATCTCGTAAGAATTCATTTTCCGTTTCATTTGGAGCGAAAATGTATTTGTATACAAATTTCATAGATATAATCCTGTTTTTATAATAACTAGGCGCTACCCGCGGCTTCTGCACGCGATTGAGATGAAACAGTAGTGGAGCCTTTGACTTCACCTGGCGCCATCTGGTGGCGAGTTACAACAAAGTGGATAAAAATCTTCTCCATGAAAAAATACATATATATGTGCCACCTTTCATGGTGCTCGGTAAACGGTGTCGAAGTCTATTAATCTCAAACAGACGAACATCCGTTTTTATATAATACTAGCGGCCCAGTCCGGCTTCGCCCGGGTGTAAATGTAATATATAGGATATAAAAGATGAGAATCATTATCATTAAATTCTCAACGTGTATTGAATTTGCGCTAATTCAATCGCTTTTATTTGTGAATGTTCAAAAATCGAAGAAAAATCTTATTTCCCAAAAAGAAATTTAAAAAATTCTGCTGATCCGATCGCTACCAAACTTCAGAAGATCACCCGCTGGGCTAATCTTAAGATTGTCTGAAAATTTCATCAAAAATGGATTACCCGTTTGGAGTCCATAGATTACATATACATCGTCTTTTATCTATATAGATTATTAAAATGTAAAAAGTGGTTATTGTGACATAACGATAATAGTTGAACATATAATATCGCGAAGTTTTTTGTAGTTATTGATATGTTCTTTAATATTGTAGAACATACTTTTGTTCTATCATCAATAGTTTCCGCAGCGCATGCGACGAAAGATGTTTTATGGCATTTTTTTTACACCTTGGTATACGTTACTAAAGTTTTAGTAAGGATCCCTAATATTTTCTAGCAATAAATATAGTCTATGTTACTCAGGGTGAATGTAGCTTTCTAATGGTGAAAGAATTTTTTAAATCGGCACAGTAGTTTTTGAGTTTATTCATTACAAACATACACACACAAAATACAAATCTTTCCTCTTTATAATATTAGTGCAGATTAACTTTTCGTAAATTCTGCGAACTGAACAAACATTTTTTGTTAAATTCGCGCGAACGAAGTCGCAGGTAACAATTAGTTCTTTTTCTAAAATAAAAGTAGGCTAAGTTACTCCTTATAACATCAACTATTTACCAGTGAAAATCCCGTCATAATCGGTGTAGCCGTTTCGGAGATTAGCCGGAACACAGACAGACATACAAAAATTTTAAAAAAATGTTTTTTTTTTATTTAAGTACCGTATATTCTTTCATATGCATTTAGTAAAAAGCTGTTATTTTGCCACTACAAATAGACATTTCAATTTTATTTATTTCTATAGTTATTTCAATTAATGGAAAATATTGTTTTCACCTTGATTTGCATAAATTCCAGCAATTATAATTCTTATCATTAAAAAGTTCTGAAACTATAATGAAGTGAACATAAATGCTATACGCCCTGTACAAACATATAATTTTTTATCCGAAGTCTAATAACCGAAATAATTTTGACTATAAGAAAAAGGGCAATCTCTTCTTGTGGTGCCCTAGGCAAGTGCGTAGATTATAAAGCCATCACTGCCTGTATACTTAAATTTTTCATGCCACTGATTTCTAAACTACTGTCTATAGATTTGGAAGCATCTCTAATTAAAATTATTTATATTGTAAATATCACACAAGACAAACAATTATAAAATATGTAGATCTATTCCCAGTTCATTGAAATCATTCAGTTTTGTATGAATTGTTTCGCTATTGTTCTGGTTTAAAATCACAAACCATTATTGGGATTATGCTATGCATAAAAGAGTTACAGTTGTTCCAGTTTCCACGTTACGTCATATACGATCTACATTATAACATCATTAGTAGTAAATGGTAACTCAGATCAAATATAAACCGGATAGACAGTTGAAATAGCTTTGGTCACAAGACAAAACTGTTTACGTCGAATCTTTAAATATTATAAATTAATTAAAACATTGTTACATTTTTATTCTTAGAGGAAGTACTTGTGCTTTAACCGCCACGACATACATCCGGTTAATTTTTTCTCTCGTTGAATGTACATCAGCATAGGACTTTTAGCAAAAATATGCACAAACCCGAAATAAATTCGGGACAAACTGAAGGATAATAATCACTTATTCGTTTATTCTGGGTCGATATCTTAAATTCCTGGGCTACACAAACTAACAGATAAACGCTCATCTCATTTCAAGTATTTACAGAATTAAACATAGTTCGTTGTTTTTACTTGTTAATCAGAAAACATTCGTTCCAAATCATTTTGATTTCCGGGCTTGTAGGTCGTGGTACATTGTTATTTGTTCCAGACGTTTCGTCTACAACTGCGATAGACATTATCAAAAGCGGTGTGGCTGCGTACGAATTGTCCTCCTTGGCGATTCACAGTAAGTGTATCGACGACTGGCGTCTAAGAGTAAGGGTGTTCTCTGTTTGGTCGTAGTCCGTCTTTTCTACTACGACCGAGCAGAAAACACAGAGTTAAACACCAGTCAACGATACACCATACCACTTTTGATAATAATTTGTCTATCACAGTTGTAGACGAAACGTCAGGTAGACCATGGCTTGCAAGCCCGGAAACCAAGAAGATTTGGAACAACGCCGGTCGTGAAAGTGCACATACTTGGATAAAACATTCATTTTTTTTTATTAGATGCGTAATAAATGAGCCATCTGTTAAAGTGTGTCTTATCTTGAATGTTGAGCGTCTATAATCTACAATCTCTGTCTCTTATCTTAAACGCCAATTTGTAGATAAGAGAGAGTATTTTTCCTGTCCACTGGACAGTTAAATCGCCATAAATTATTATTTTACCAAAATGTGATAAGGTACTTTGTTTTGTGACCACGAATCTTTTAGTATTCAAATTTACTACTATAGATCTACTCATGATAAAAGCACATTCGTATATCATAAAAAATATATAATAACAATAGCTGTAATGTTGTGTGGATGTTGTTTCAACAAGAAGAGCTAAGTCTCGTTTTTCGATAACAATAACACATTATTCAGATGAAGTAGAATCAGTTTCGCATAAACGTTGAACAATGTTTTTTGTTTGAAATTTCTATAAGTTCATCGCGAACGTCTTCTCCACTATTGTTTACAATGAGTGTTTCCACAATTCATTGGTAGTATAAATATTGTTTGGAAGTGTGTCAAAATCTTCTATATTATTCTACCAGAACGTTACTAATTTGTTTGGGACCTAAGGGACAGATAAAACATTAGCAAATCAGACATAAGTTGTATATACCTACAAATAATGTCTGGTTTCCTGATGTTCTATCTGTCCCGTAAATTTCAAACAAATTAATGATATCTTCAGAATAATGATGTACGATAGAAATTTGGAATGATTAATATTAAAAGATATTTTGAGCTAAAGAATAACAATTCCAAAGTAAAATTTTATTAAAATAAGCGCTTTCGACATGTAAGTCATCATCAGATGATCAGATCATAAATGTTTTATGATCTGATGATGACTTACATGTCGAAAGCGCTTATTTTAATAAAATTTTACTTTGGAATTGTTATTCTTAAACTCAAAATATCTTTTAATAGTGATATCTTGGTAGATTACTTATTTAACCCTAAATAGAAATGTTTCAAGACACCAGGATAAAATTTCTGGCAGTTATCCAATTCTTCAAACTACGTAAGTTCAAATAACCACGAAGAGGAGATAAAACAACATAGGCTCCTTCATGATTCACAAACACAAGTGCACACGATACGTAGTTCATTTTTTGAACACTAATAGCACTTATGTTCGGGAATTAATAAGCTCCCTGAAGTTGACACAGTACCGCATTTATCCATCATTTTAAAGAAAACGTTCAAACTCCTTCGTTCAAAGAACAATCAGATCAGTACATTCGTAAAAAAGAATTTGGTTTCTTTGGTCATATTTTTGAGCACAAAGTATTTCCAACTAAATTGACATGTAATGCAAACCTCGGTAAGTAGATGGTTCTGTTGTTTTAACCGCGAAAGCATTTCGTGTGATGCCGATGGTTGCTGGTTGTGATGGTGTACGGCCAGGTTCATATGTAATGGGAGACCACCCCGTTCCCAACTGTCCGTCAATGTTGCTAAGTGACGATTGACTTCAAGGACACGAGCTCTTTGAAGCTCCAGTCGTTCCTGTTGAGCTTCCGTCCAGTGTTCCTGTAAGCACAGTAGATGGTTATTAAAATAACATTCGCAAATCATCTTGATATTTAAATCATTTTGTGTAAACTGATCCATAATTTACGTTATAGTGGCGAAACTGTTTTAGAAACCGCGTAATACTGAAACAGCGTTAAGCGGAGTAGCTTTAAGCGAGGTCTCACTGTATTCGAATTAATGTTAATGGTTTGACTACTATATCAATATTTACGATGATTATTAATCATCCGAAGATAATTCCAATTGTTAAACATTATTTCCAATAAATTTAACATTAGAAATTAAATTAACAATGGTGTCAACTATAGTGTTGTTATGCGGAAATGCATTTTAAATCTAATTTATGTTATAGTTGTATATTCTATAAATACTAGAAGCCATGTAAGTATTCTAAACAGCTTACATATTTCGAAATGCAGTTCTTATGTATACCTACCCAGTTTACACAACAAATGTAAATGTGTATACCTACTATTAATTTTAATATAAATATTTTTCAAATTATAGTTAAGTTATAGAATAATTACTGTGCTTGATAGGTAATTATGTATTACGAATTTGCGCAATAATAGTATTTAACGATTTTTAATAGATTGCTGTGACTGAAAGTCATTAAATACACATGTTACCTCGTTAATGAATTATGTCAGCTGGAAGACAGAACAATATTTTTATTAACTACGCAGCATCAATTGACAGTTCACTGGATAACGTCAGCCATTCACTATCCAACGGAACGAGGATACCTTTGCATCTAATAACCTTGGTTGTAATTTGTGCTAGTAGAAAATTACCTTATCGGGCCAAATTAGTTCTAGTCAGAAATGTAAAGAATTTACGAATTGTTGATAACAAATTTTTATCAATATACCTATTGGCGATATTTCGATCAATATATCTGATCATTTTCTAGATTAATGGTTTTAAAATACGTGTACATTACGTCAAGTCATTATGTTGATTCTTTCCAGATGTTTCTTGCCTGCCTGTCTGTTACGTCTTAATTTTTGAAGTCCTAGTCGATTTTAATGAAATTTGATGTTCAAAAGATATGCAACTTTATATCCGGTTTCACTCGTGCTGGTATAAAATAAAGTAACGCGGGGAATGCCGCGGGTAACAACTACTTTGTGTTAATTTTCAGCTATCTGGTTGTCTTTTTTTAACAAACGTGCGTATAAAATAAATACTTTGACACGCATCAAAACTGGTTTAGAAGCTAATATGTATAATCAAGATAATTATAGACGTCCCAAAAGACGTCACAATCTTACAGAGGAGTAGTTCCTACCCCTTAAGCAAGGTTATTACATATAGAGGTGACCTCGTTCCGTTGGATAATAATGGGGAGATGACATGATTCAGTGGACTGTCAAATGATATTGAAACGATCTTCCAGCTGACGCCATTCATTAAAGAGGTAACCTGTGTATCTAGTCATCTTGCACCTTACGTACATATATTTCTAGTTTTTTAAAAGTTTGAACTTTTATTAAGTGTTTTGTTAATTGTCTCCTACAACTCATTGTTAAAAAAAATGACGGTTGCGATAACTATTCAATTTTAAACGTGCAGAATTTGAAAATGATCTAATTATTATAATAATAACAATTATTAATCATATATAACAGATCTAACAACAATGGAATTTAAACAATATTTGACGGAAATGTTGACAATTACAACAACAAAAAATACTTCGTTAAACCCACTTTCACTAATATTTTCATTGGATTTGCAATTTTGTAGGTGGTAGACGATTCAGTTGCTAAAATAGTAAATTTAGGCGATCTATTATATTCTGTTAATAAAATGCAAGCTTAAAATTGTTTATCTTCCAAATATTTTTGAGAAATATTTAAGATATAGGTACATAGCATTTTTTATTCGTCTTCAAACAACAAATTAGTAATCAAATGTTCAAGTTTTAAGTTAAATCGATAAGTTACCGTTAATTTAAATATTAACAATACCGTTATTTTTCGCTCCTACAACATATCTACTACATAGCTAACAAACATTGAATTTTGTTGCCAAACCCTGTTTATTACTTATGACAACAGTGACATTAACTAAAAACATGACGTCATTATTAAATTACAAAATCACGATGTTTTATTAGGTGACTAGTATTTCAAATATCTCACCTGTGCTCGCAGATAAATCAGAAAAAATAAACACTTTTTTTGAAGTGTGATATACAACCAATATTTAACAAAAAAACAAGCCATTCTTTTCTAACAAATCACTTCATTATCGTAAACATGATAATTTCTTTAACACACAATAAATGATGAAAAAAAATACACTAACCATATGGGAGCCCATTCGTCCTAAGTACTTCATTTTTTCTTGAACTGCCGCAACTTGTTTCAGGTACCAATCTCTTGCTTTTTCTATCGCTTGCAATCCTTGCATAAGCACATCCTTTTCCTGTTCAATTTGTTTCATTTTCTTCAACATATTGTAATCAATGCCATTCTGCAACGTGTGTCTCCTAGGCTCTCTTCTTCTGACATTCGTTTTCTTTTGATAAAGCCCATTCTGCATTTCCGTTTGCACGGCCGGTTTCCCATCTCCCGCTCCTCTTCCACTTCCTCTTCCATCCAACAAACCAGAAGACGGATAACCCAATCGTTTATCAAGTTTATTTTCTTGATCGTTCATCATTATCCCCATTTGCCAGTTCTGCAACGCCGTTCTAATTTCCGCTCGATCCAGATTTCTGTCAGTTTGAATCTGTTGCAAATTGACAGCCGATCTAGGCGGTTTCGGCGGTCCATAGAGTTGTTTGTTTACATTCGGAACTGGTTTCAGTGGATCCGCGTAAGTGGGCGTTCGTTGATCGCCATCACCCGCTGGCGATAACGCATCTTTGGACAGCTGTGGCATACTCAGCGTCCTGTGTTGGGGCATCGCGTTATTCGGCCGTATCGCTGCCGTATTCGCGGCGCCCCATTGCGACTTGTTACAACTTGTTTGCGATGACGAATTCGCGCCGGAACTGCCATCAATATCCAACAAAGGTGCCGAAGGTGGTCTGATCGGTTGTGGATTAGCCCCGTCGAGTACACCGCGTTGCTTACTCGATGGTTTTCTGTTGTCAACTTGATTACGCAACAAACATATTTTTAATCCGGCACAAAATCTTTCGAACGACAACAGACCGTTGGCCGGCGTGACCTTTTGTAAACTTTCTATAACGCCTTTAGGCAAACCTTTGGTACCGTCGTCTTGCCATCTGTTTTCTATGTCAGCAAAGTTAACGTAGCCTGTATGTTTGTCATCCATGATGTCGAAAAGTGTTCGCATCGCCTGGACAAACTGTTTAGGTAGGCCGTCCAATGTTGACGATGGCACTTGGGACATCGTTCAACAACGATTTCCACATAAAACTGGTACACTTTTAACTAATTAACACTGAAACGATCACATGTATACTTGTTGCACTGTGTGGACACCACATGAGTTCAGTGGACTGTTGAAACGAAATGTCCGTTAGTGTGTTGTTTTTGAGTCATCCAATCGCGAACTTTGTGCTGCGCAGGGAGACTAGCACAGGTATTATTGACTTGCTTTACCTGCGGAGAGTTGTGCGGACGTGTGCCAAGAGCTTGCCAAATAACACCATGACTTGAGAGCGGACTGTTAAGAGAGACCCGTGGATGGGAGGCAGTAGTGGCGGAGTGGACATGTGCCGCTGTGGGCTGCTGTCCGACTAAACAGCACCTCGGTTCCGAGAAGTCAGCTTATTGTAAACTTTTTATTTTAAATGTATCCACAAAAACTATAAAAAACTGCAGTTCCTCACATTTGTTTTTTATAAACTGCTACCTATAGTGTTTCTAATATGCAGTACAGCACAGATAATTAATTTAAAGCCAGAAAAATTAAGATAAAAATAGTTTTAAAAACACTGAATCGCAATCTTCATGGTCATTGGTCACAGGTTGCCAGAAAATTTTTAACCAAGTCGATCCATCTGTGACCATAAGTCGCAAAATACTCTGAATACGTTTCTGCTCTGACAAAATTAAGGAAAACTTCAATAAATAAATAAATAAACCGAACTCTTTAGCTTTAAAAATATCATCTGGAGAGTCGAAAGATGTAACTGTTTTTAGGCGAGAGGCAAAGATTTGACATTAGGGTGCCATAGATATTAAGTATTTATATTTTGTAGTAGTAAAGTGAGGCATCTGCGTAGTAAGAAGAGTGGGAAAAGCAACCAGTAATTGTGATTTCAGTGGCGATCATGGGCGGTATCTGTGCTGTCAATGGCGCGTCTCGACAAACGTTCGAATACCTAAATGACCATTTTTATAGAATAGACCGTTCCGACCTGAAACTCATGTGTGGGCAGAAATGACGATATTATTGTAAGAACTTAAATAAGCACTTACAAAAAATAAAAGAAAACTAAAATTGAATTATAAATAATTCTTAATGAATTGTTTTCTCAAATATGGTGGTGTTGATCCAATAGAATGTCACAGGAAGGGGGAAGATTTGGTTGAGGATCAATAAATAATAAGCTTTACCAAAGTTTCGCTAATGGCCAACGTTTCGAAAAATATATTTTCATTAGCGAAACTTTGGTAAAGCTTATTATTTATTGATCCTCAACCAAATCTTCCCGTCCTGTGTTTTCTCAAATGTAATTATCAGATTAAAATTTTTATAATGTTATTAATAACAACCTTCAATTTTCCTTGTAGCTAAGGAAAAACAATTTAGAAAATATTACATTACAGAGAAAGAAAGGGTTATTGTAACAAAGCTTGCTACAATATCTTCTCTAAACGATCCTACCCAAATATGTATTCCTAGTACAGCGCTTATAAACCACATTTCTTTGTAGGCATCCAAACTCAGCTGACTGCAATCAGGCCATGTATAGGTAATATACATATTATTAATACTATTTTACTGCAGTCAGGTAGACATTGCTCTGACCAAGTTTTGTTAACAGGTGTCTAGTGAACAGAGATAGAATATGAATCCAGTCAATAATCACCTATAATTAACAATAATTATATCTTTGTCAATTAAACTTACGATTATAATGTTTAACATCGTTCAAAGCGGCGTTTCGTGCCGTTTGAAATAAATGAGTAAATGTCCTTGCAATTTGCAAATAATAAATTGTAAAATTAATTGAGACAATACAAACAGGGCTGAACTAATCATAAGACAAAGAATTGTAATCCTGTGGTTGATTCTTGGTGCTCATTTTTAGGGTTCCGTACATCGGATGAAAAAACGGAACTCTTAAAGGATTGCTCTCGTGTCTGTCAGTCCGTATGTCACAGTTTATTTTGTCCGAATCTACTGGATGCAAAAAATTGAAATTTGGTATGTACCCAATTTCAAAAGAGAGAAAGAGAGCTCTCTTAAATTTTATTTTCTTCTGAGCTGTTTTCTTCATTGGAACTACTTGGTTTCGCAAGTTGGACAGGAAATCCTTTTTGCATTTTAAAATTCATTATTTTTGTACGTATCTTAATTGAGAATCAATTATTTTAATTAATTTATTTATCTTTTCCAATTAAATTACAAGTTCTTTAATCATCCAATCATTGTGCAAGCGAAGTTGTTCATTAGATGTCAAATTTGAATTTTTTCATCCATAATCAATGATTTGTGGATATTGAAAAGAGCAGTGACGTGCTAAAAAAATTCGGGATCCTAGGACCTAGGCAAGTTGTGCATTATAATTTATTTAAAATAAAATAATGAAAAAAGGTATATCATAAAACCGTTCTAAACTGCTTTCATGAATTAATACATCTATCCTCTATTATTAAACTTTTTAAACAACTTACAAAAAGAGGCTATCTGTTCGAAATGTATTTTTTTTGCCAGTTCTATACGTAACAGGAGTATTTTATATTATCGAGTACTAAAATGAAATTAAGAAGTTATTATTTATACGAGTGTGTGACATAGGTAGGTAGCCGAAATGCATATGATTGTTCTCAATTTCACGAGAGAATCATTTTGATTTCTCAACACTGGTTTGCCGTAATTGATTTCTTCATCGGTGAACTTTCTGCATTCATTTCAATATTTAAAGCTAATCCAAATCGGTTTGCATGTATATTATTTCGTCTTTTTTAGAGACCCGTACCTGAAAAAAGGAGCTCTTATAGGATCACTTTCTTGTCCGTCTGTCTGTCAAGACCCTTTTTCTCAGGAACGCATGGAATTAATATGAAATACTCATCAGGTCTGCAATCCCTTGGAGCTGTGAAAAAATCAAACTTCGCAATCAAAAGAGACGGCCGTTTATGCTGCATATTTTGACACTCGCAAGGGAATCAAAACCCGTTGACCTAGTATCATGAAATTTGACAAGAAGTAATGTCTTATAGCACAATTAAAGGGACAAATCCGAAAACAGTAAATTTGTTGTTAAATGTATTTTTCAGCGTAGGAGGAGACACTTTGCGTGAGACTAGGGACTAAAAACTTGAAAATATGTGAGGGAAAATAGTTGGTGTTGAAGATACATGAGTCGGATTTATGTATTTTCGACGTCATCTATTTAAGTAGTAAGTTGTGAGGTTTGTTTATAAAAAAATCAACAACGTTTTAACTAAAGAACGCATTTTTTTTCTTTTTATATAATCTTATTTTACAATATTTTTTATAACAATAATACATATTTACAATTAGAATCAATGCTTCAGATTTATTTATAGAAGGTATAAATTCGAAAAATATCCATTTAAAAAATAAATAAACATTACTATAATTATTAATATATTCATATTTAAACAAATAAATGGAATTAGATCACACAACATTTTCAGTATCTCTGGTTTAGTTTATCGATTTCCTGTGTTTCAATTTTTTTTTTAATTTTACGGTCAAATATTTAATCAAAATAAGATTTAAATATAAAAATTGACATATAAATTCGACAATTTTTAGAATTTTAAACACTACTAATAAATAAAGATAAATTTTTGACCATAATTTAGAATACTTGCGTAATATTGCAAATTAAAACCAAATATTTAATTTTTAAATCAATTCATATTCTTATTTCTTAAAAAATTATAAACTTTTTTAATCAACTTCTAACTGGGGAATAAAATTTATCAAATTTTAACACTTTTTAAAAATCTACTAATTATAAAAATACGTTACTCAGAATTGAACTATTTAAAATGCATTAAATTATATTTAAAATCCATTTATTTCATTTCTTTATAATTTCTTTTAAAATTTTCACAGATCACAATTTTTTAAGAAACAATTATCGGTATGAAATTTGATATGCTATTGTTTTTCTAGTACCTACACAGGAACTTGCAAAAACAAAACCATTACGAATTATAATAGTCTTTTATTAGACGGCATTTTCACTCAACGCAGATATTTAAAATGCAATTGTTTTATACGATAAACAAATGACAATTACTTTAGTTATCATAGGAGACAAATTTTGTCACATTCAGGAAATGTTCGATTTTAATTAATACATATCGATTGCTTCGATATCTATAATAACCTCGTCAATTATTTCAGGCTCATCAAACTGTCTCATTAAAGAAGCATTTTTAATTCATCCAAGTTTTGCTAATCGCTAGATTTAGCTTCGTTATCGTTTTTGTGTAGCGATAAAAAATGTAATTATTAAGCAACTATAATGCATAAAATAGGCAATTATAGTAAACTTTTGTTTGGGTGAAATTGACATTCAGAATATGTGAAGAAAGTACAAAATTTTACCGGCTGAAATAACCACACTTCAAAATCGTTCAGTTCAAATAAGATAAATAATTGACAAATAATTCACTATTTGCTGGACTAATTGGTCGATTTAAAAAAACAAGTCAACAAAAAATTAAATAACGACATAACGTCATGTAATTTTAACGTAGTAATAAATTACATTGAAAAAGTTATGTTGTAAGATTGAGGTTACGATTATAGACCCGTAAATCCAGTATAATACAACACATTCCTTCACATTTATGTTAAAATGCCGTCTTATATTATTATATTAAGGACCTATACACACAGATGACAGATGCTTTACGGTCGTATTAATATGATCGTTTTACGACGATGAAAATTGCAGGAAAGATACGAAGTAATTGGAGTCAAGATGCATCCAGGGAGATGCAATAGAAACGGGAAAATATAAACACGAGATAAAACTTGTAAATTGTTTGGTGCGCTTTAGCGTCTTAAGCTACATTTTGCAAATCGGTAAATATAATTAACATAGGCACATGACAAGCGTAACGTAGATGGCAGCAGGTACATAAGGACCTAAGTTATGATTGGTTTTCACTATGGAGTATAGGAGAAACCAAATCTACGTATTCCATAATTTAAATAAGGAATAATTCAAATACCAAACAGATCTGTGTCTACTCTACTCTACTTTACGTACTCCTGCTCAAAAGTCGGGACTGCTAGTGTTACCTATGACACTGAGATACTAAATAGATCAGTGTATCTAACGCAATAGTGTAAAAAGTGTTAACACTTTTTAAACCGGAGTACGGTACCAAACACACCTATGTCAACGAGTAACTGCTTTCATTATTCTAGTCGGTTGGCGCTAATTAGTGCAAGTCAGACAGTGTCAACGTTGCTTTACCGTTTACGGTGTTGTGAATGCAGCTTATAGACGCGAATAGGAAACACGGCCGTAATGGATCTGCTTTTGTAATTAGGACTTTTATTATGCTAAACTGCTATTGGCCTTTTGACACTTATAGATCGCTTATTGCGCGTTGTGCTTTTATGCAATGTCAGCACATTTCATTATTAAATCAGAATTCTTCAGGTACGTCATACGGGGTTTTATCCCTTCGCTGTGTCCTTGTTTGCGCAAACAAGGGCTGTAGCCAACTTGATTCAACATTGCGATTCACTTGGAGTCTGACCGAGTTGTTGTTGGACGCGTTGTTCGATTCGCTGTGGAAAGTTGATACAAAAACGAATTAGACATGTTTTTTATCGTATGTAGTTACCTACAATTTTTAAAAGAAGCGAAATTAGAAGGATCGTTTTTAAGTATTCAGTTAGGATCACATCTCTCCAATTTATTGTCAATGTAACCGAAGAGGGAGGGAGAGCGGAGCAAAGCATATATGTGTTTTTTATAACCTCAGAATAAAAGCTGGCAAATATTCTTTTATTTCCAAAACTTTCTAGTTACAATTTTAAAAGAAGCGAAATTTAGAGAAAGATCGATTTTAAGTATTCAATTAGGGCCACATCTCTCCAATTTAATGTAAAGGCAGAGCGTGGCAAAGCATACATGATTTTTTTATAATCTGAAAATAAAAGCTGATAAATATTCCTTTATTTCCAAAACGGGTTTTAATAAATTTTACTAAACGTGAGCTACACAATTCTCAAGTGATTTTTTTGAATATACAATAGAACCACGATAAGTTAATAATTTTTTGAATTCCCTTCCCTGAAAGCGTGAAACCTCCATTACTTAAATCACAAAACCTCGGTAACTTAAACAAATATTCTGCACATTGCCCTCGATAACTTAAAATAATATTTTGGTGATCTCTATAAGTTAAAGTAATATCAGATGATGTTAATGACGAATTTTTTTCTTCTTTATATAATATAGAAAACATAATTGATGTAGAAAATCAAAATTGCATAAAACAAAAAAAAATACTGATTTCTTTGTTTAAATAATTGATTGTTTAAATAAATAAATAATTGATTCTAAATGAATAAACGAACAGATAAAAAATTTATGTCACCTCTATTGGTAAGGTAAAAATTTTACTCCGACAACCTCTCTAACTTAACTCTTGATAAGTAAAAAACTCGATAACCTAAACTTTTTAACGTTTCCCTTGGATTTCAACTTATCTAGGCTCTACTGTTTTATATATTGTAAATTATAGACAATCGACAACAATGACGCCTTTGGTATCGAGGAATATTGGAAGTGCACCCGCGATCAACTTCGATAAAGTATAATTTTGAGGGGGAATAATAAAAAAATATTACACAACGCGTTGTGAGTTGTTTTTTTCGCTCAATGAGCGTTTTCGTTCTTTGCGCCTAGCATATATAAAGGTACTATCATTTATTACTTATATATTTATCCGTAAATTTATAAATTCTGCTGGTTAATTTAATAGACCTTTTGTAACGTTTTTTATTATTCCCAGTCAAAATTAAAATTGCTTCCTCATTGATATTACATTCTAAAATTCTAAAGGAATATCAGGACAATGCTGTAAATAACCGTAAAAAACTGAAATCAGTTCATCGGTTTTCAAGTCAATTGCGAACATACAGACAAGCGCCAAGAGTATTGATCAGAGACTTTATGTTTATAATCTAGGCGGCAACTTGCAATACAAAGACGTATTTCAAATCAACGTCTTATGGGCTTTTTATTACTTTTCTAATAATGTAAAAACTAAAAACAGTATTATTATTCTGGTTTCAAAAATTAATAATAAATCTAATTACCTTCTGGCATGTCGTTCGATTCTTTTTTTTAAGTTCATTATATATTTAAAAAAAGTGTTTTATTGTTTAAAATCTCAATGAAATTTCTTACTCTAGTAAGTACTGAAATTATAGTTCCAAGATCAAACATCGTTGTTTTGCATCTATTGTAATACAATGTCTTATACGTTATTGTTACTAATTAATACGATTACAAAATGACGAAATAAAAATATAAAATAAACTGTCTATCGCGCATAACGGTCAAGTCTATGATTGGTTGAATCGATTGCTTACGTCACTCGAAACCCTTAGCTTAATTTTTCAATTATAATAAGCGTTGACAGCTGGGAAAAAGGTCTCAAGAAAGGTTACTAGAATACTGGAAGACTCGGCGTAAGAGGCTATAAACATGGTCACGTCTGTGATTGGTTGAGTCAATTGCTTACGTCACCGATGCCCATGGCTTGGTTTTTCAATTATTGTTATCCCAACTGTTTGGAAAAAAATTGCATGTGACCGTCACAAGTTTACTTCCCCCACCCTCTCTCGCGTCTCAACCAAGTCACACCTTTAATAATGCTAACGCACAACCTTAGTTTCTAGTAACCTTGGGTTTCAAGGTCTTCTACCCCCGCTCTCTCTCCCGTCTCGCCAAGTCATACTTTCAACGCTCTGAGTAAAACATCCCTATTTCAAACCAATTTGCAAATATCAACGTTAAAATCGATCCGATGTTAAAATGAAACTTTAATTAGCATGCAAGTGTTTATTATTTAGAACTATTCAAACTACAATTACATGGTGAATAATATACACTATGTGACATAGTATAAACGATGTATATTAGTAGAGAATTCATCCCACCATCACCTCTAATGAGTAATGTTAAATACAAAAGCTTGCACATTAGTACCAAAACCAAAACCATTAGCCGTGCGGTTAGTTGGCGTTACCCGAGCTGTCACTTCATAATAATATCCATCTTCTCTTATTGCGTTGTCCTGTTTTGTTTATCTTTAGCAAGCAAAGATGCGTCAAAAAGCGATTACTTTACGAAAGCGATTATATTATGTTTCTATTACCACCATTTTGTTTATCCTCATCTCTTTGTAAAGACAATAATCTAGTTACCACCACCATTTTTATTTTTGTTATTAATTAATATTTTATCTAAAATTTCAAAGTTATGGTTATTGTATAACACCCTCTAACCCCCAGTTCTTGATAAGTCATTTCAGTGTAGTTATAGTCAATTGAAATGAAATTTGATTAAAAACCCGCCCCAAAGGTAGACAATGCTTATCAAAAAGTATTTCTTTCGTACGAATAACTACTTTTGAATTTATTGTGATTTATATCAGAATAAATTGTCACCGTCGGCTTACCAAATCCGAAAATTGTTAATAAAAGGTGTTAGTATTGTGATAAGAATTAAGAGTTAGTATTGTCATCTTACCGGTCCCAGATTCGTTTGCATCTAAGAAGCAAAGTATACTTAATCATTATGAATCTTTTAATAGCTATATTGTTAGTACCAAAACCATTAGTTAGATAGCATTTAGCAATAATGATTAGCCTTCGTGAGATCGTTTATCTTACCCTTTGAATTTCCCTGTTGCGTTCATGTCTAGCAAGCAATTCGTTATCACTCAAATATGCCAAACTTTCCGATTTAATAATAGCTCCCTCTAAATCCGGTGGAAGTTTTGGTACCCCGCAACTCTTCTTCTTCCGCAAAAGTGATTTAACACCAGACAACATTGTCCCACTTCCAGAATGGGACGCTGTTCCACTATAGGACGATCGTCTATTGTATTTGCTATCGCTACGATCGATCGTATTCGATTTTTCGTGTTCAACAGTATAGCTATCGTCACTTTTATATTTATTACGTACATCGACCGTTCCTGGCGCGCTACAACTATTGTTTTCAATGACGTTTTGTTGTACGACAATATCTTCAATTCCATTAATTGTGACGAGTGTTATCGATTTTCGTTTACTCTGTTTGTCTTCCAATGACGTTTTCACTGTCGGCGAAAACAGAGAAATTATCGCCGACGTGTCGGTATTCATAATTGAACAAGCTAATCCTTTACCATTAGGTAAATCGCTAGAACTTCCATTGATAGACGACGTATTCGACCAAGTCGGCGTTAGTGTTTTCGTCGAACTAGAATCATCGACGTCCTTAAGATAATGAGTCGGCGAACTGTACCCCGACGTACTTTGCGAATCGCTGTTCAGTACAATAACAGAGGAACGCTTACCGTTCTGTTGTTGCGGCGTCGATGTGGTCATCTGATGAGGCGGCGGTTGCGGTTGAACGGAACTAGTCGACTGCGGTTTGAACGTATGCATATCCGGTACACATTCGGTCATTGGTGACGTCAGTTCCGCCAATGACCCAACAGCACTCAAAGTCTTTTCACTTTCTGAAGCATCGCTGTGTCTCCAAACGGCTAACGCATGCGTAGCGCCCGTAGAATTCACATTATTTCCAACCGAACGGCATTCTTTCGGTTCGGACGGTGTTTCAATTGTATTTGGACTTTCCAAATCTTGTATCAATTGCAAAGCGGCTTCGAGTTCTTTCGAAAACTCGGCATCGCTTGATTTCGGATCGGTACGCGACGATTCTTGCCGACTGCTGCTCGGTGTTTTATCCTCCGAAACGGTCAGACTTTCGCTCGTACTTTGCGGTGAAGTTGGCAACGGGAATTTTTCTTTTTTGGCGATGAATTGTTGTTCAAGTTCCATTACGAGGGAAGCGTATTGAACTTTCTCACTAACCGGTGATCTGTCACGCGGCGACACGCATACGGCTGACGGCGAAACGCATCCGTCTTCACGTTGGCTTATTGCCGTGTTTAAACGCGATCTGTAAACAGACGGTTCAGTCAGCCTTTCGAGACATTCGTAAATTGGAGGCGCTGCAGCTGCTGCAGCTATCGCATTATTGCTGATCGACTGAACCAAGCTTGCTTGCGACGAACTTGCCGATAATACGTTCGGCGACGGTGTCCTTGAAAAACTCTTCATGTAATAGAGTTTTCTGTCACCGTTGCTTGTGCTATCGTCCGAAGCCTCCTCGATATGAACGACAGGATTCGTAACGACTTGCGTCGTTTCGCTGTTCGTTGCACTTCTTCCAGCGGATCCGTTCTGCATCAAAGGATTGTGCAGATATTTCGATGGTGTTTTGTTAGTCTCCTCGACACCGTCGTCCAGTTTTAAATACGGCGATTCGGTGTTTGACGAAGACGCCGCCTCGGAGTCAAACACCCACGACTGAGCGTACGCGTTGAGTGCATTGTTACTCTTACTCGATTTTGGTACGGAATTTGTTTTTGGCTGAAAAAATAAACAATTTCTTATTTATTTAACGATTGTTATGTGATGTTCTATTGTTTTCTTTATAATACGATTACTACATTTGGTTTACATAACAATATCTACAGAGCAGGCTCAACAATTACAATTAATAAATATATCAGTTTTTATTTAAAATAGTTTATTGTTGGACAGTTTTCTCGTTATTTAAAATATATCAGTTTTTATTTAAAATAATTTATTGTTGGACAGTTTTCTCGTTATTTAAAGCCTATTAAACAAAATTACGCGCACACAATACCTACATAAATCTACGACTTATAGAAGAACGATACAATTTGAGAGTAAAGTAAAACATTAAATCAATATGGAGAAGTCAATAGCAAAGCAAAAAACACTTTATAAGTTTATAACGTGTTGTTATCAATCAGTTATATTACGTAATATTAACATAAGGTTATTGTAACAGTCAAAAGATTCTTGTATATTGTATAAACATTTTTCTACCAAAATTTGCTTTACAGTACTTTTTTTAATGTTAAGTATTTAAAACTCTTTTGATGTTATACTTCTTTTGGCGTGTTGAGAGTAAACTTTTAGTATGCAACAGAAGTCTGAATTTGGCCGCGCTGACGAAATTCGAAAGTATGAAGTTGGCCATAGAGACCCAGACTGAAATGACAGATACTTAGACGAAATCAATGCACTTTCCGTCGTCTTGAAACTGTATAATATATTAGACGACTGTAACCTTTGATTACAACAAATAGTTGTTTTAATCAAATGAAAGTTCGAGTAAGAAGTTATGTTTGTAATGAGGAAGGGAGGAACGTTCCTCATTAATTGATATATTTTGTTTTTTATCGTCTGCCTTTTTCTGTTTCGTTCAGCATCAGTGACACTTCATCTTGCCTTTGAACTTCTATCAACATTGAATCATTTTGTATAAATTGATCCATAATTTACGTTATAGTGACTAAACTTTTTTTTTAGAAACCGCGTAATACTAAAACAGCGTTAACGAGGTCTTACTGTATTTGTGTAATACATGTATAAAACATAAAAAATATTGGTGACTTCATATAGCTTGTCTAACGTTTTCGTGAAAATGTAGTTAATATAAGTTTGTTGTCTATTTCAAGATATTTAAAAAAATATCTAATTATTAAATTATAATTGTTGTAATTTGTCGGACGCCATCTCTGGCTATATTATTTACAATTCAGAATGACATAACATTTAAAACAATAGTACAAATTTATTTAAATGATTTTTTTCTCACCCTGGGAATGATATATTCTATGTCTGACACTTGTTCGTGTGAACCTTTAGATTTCTTCTTCTTATCACTGTTGCTGGCTGTTTGCATCGAGCAAAACGTCAATTGACTGTCGAGGAACGATGTTATTATTACCGCTGCTGCGCATAAACTCGTCGTCAAACGAGCTGAAAAAAAATGAACATTATCGTTAAGGCACTGTAATTTTTCGTCCAATATTGAAACGACTGAAATATGCTAAGTGGAGACTGAATTACAGACATTAAGTTATGTTTCATTTCTCAGAATCGCGAAACAGGGCCGGATTTAGGTTTGTAGTGGCTAGACCCATCGCGTCGAATGTTTAGGGTAAACATTAGAGGTTCTGCGGGAAATCCACCTATTTCGTACCGCTATATTTACATTTTTGAAAATCCAAGGTTACTAGAACACTGGAAGATTGGGCGTAAGAGATTATAAACATATGGTCACGTGTGTGATTGGTTGAGTCAATTGCACTTTTTAAAACTTCGAAAAACGACGATTTTTATGCCGCATATTTTTCTTTCTCTAACCTTTATATTCCGTGTTTTGCACGATCACAAGACATTCCCTATATTTAAGGTCAGTAGAATTAAAGAGACTGCCTCGTTCCATCTGACCAATCAGCGTACGCACGGGTATAACGTCATCTGGAGGACCGTTCATATCTTTACCAACCTATATAATGACAATATCGTCATTTATATTTCACTAGGACTACATAAATCTATTACTTTAAAAATTAAATTTATTGCAAACAATATCAATATTCTGTCGCGATTTTTTGAATATTTGTTAAATACTGCCTTAGTTTATGAACAACAGCCGTTGTCACGCAAACAATTGACGGATCCGCCGGATGACGTCATATCCCCACTACTATCCAACGGAACGAAACAACATGTCTAATCTACTAACCGTGTCCTATATTATACTCAGCGAGTCGTCAATAAGATATCTGAAATACCAACCATAAAATAATGATTGACAAAGTGGTTTTGGTCTGTTTACCCTTCAGTGGGAAAGAAAAAGGTTTAAAAAATAATAATGAAAAAACAGTGTAATTGTCAGCGTGTATTTGAACAATATTACGTAAATATGTAAATATGATGCCGCAATAAGAAGAAGAAGAACTGGAAGAAAAAGAAAATGACATCGATGTGATGAGAGAATGCGTTGAGTGTCTTATTAAGAGGCCTGCACACATAATTGAACCCGACAGCGTCTGTATATTTAAGGTAAATCCCTCAAACTGTAAAATATGCTCTCGGAAAATTTAGAACTGTGGTCGCAAAATTCATTTTATTACCTACCTGCTGTTTTTATTAGCTGCGACTAACCATTAAACGTCACAAAATTTGGCTTGCTGCTTAAATTTAATTCAAAAAACATATATATTTGCCCCAAAAATTGAATATATATATTTCTTTACAGCACGTCACGAGATTTCGATTTACGGGAAGGCCAATTATTAACATGTGAAGTTTTTTTTTACAAACTTACGTTAAAAATATCTACTGATAAATTTGGCTTGCTCAATAATTTTTTTTTTCGAATTTTTCTGTACAAAAATTTGTAAAACTGCTAATTTTCTCGTTTTATCTGATTTTAAATCGTTTATTTAGATATGAGAAGAACGGTACATATCTCTAGTTTATTTTGAAGCATTAAGATCAAAGATTGAATAAGTTTTTTCATAGAAACTAGAGATTTCTGAAACGTAAGTCGAGACTATAAAAGCTTCACACCATTCGAACAATCTGGTATTATTTTTGAAAACATAAGCTTCTTGATCGATTTTGCGGACATTTTGTCTTAGATTTGAAGTTTGACAGATTCCTGGCGAGACACACTATAAATATGTAACCCATTTACTAACGAGTTGCCTTACTCTACCGTGAAAGTAAAAAATGGAACTAAAGAAGTTTCACAAAAATCAACGTAAGTGGTTTTATCCTTCGACATATAAAAACTTTCTAAATGTCTCGTATAGTGTAAAAGCTTCTTAATAATACAGTTATGTGCACAATTGTATATAATTTATATGTACTTTTATTGTTTTTGCAGATAGCAAACCACCATATTATCGAAAGAAATGCGAACTTTCAATGTTATATACATTATATTAATTAACATAAGTAGGAACATTTCTCTCGGTTGTTATGATCTTATACAGAATTATGTGTTTTTATGATTTGTTTTGCTTTAGCGTCGTTCAATTATTATTTCTCTTCAAGAAAAAAAAATAATAAGCATTAATTTTTAAATAATTAAATACGTAGATAATTACTATATTTTTCTATAAAAAAAAACTACACACCATTAAAACAATTAAATTAAACTGAAACAAGGTATTTATATAATTCGTGGTTACCTCATTGTTATTAAAATTTTCATGGTAAGATGTGCCATAAAGTTATTTAGTAAACAGGGACGCCATTTTGACACAGTTTTAGTGACTTTTGCTAAGCATTTGCACTAAATTAAATGTTACTCTTACTAGATATTAATTACCAATGTTCCCCAAATAAGATATAGCTCGTGCGCTTGTGCCTTTGTCATAATCTAGCTAAGACATTGTAGAATTGCTGGCAAAGCCAAAGTGCACACCCCACTGTAAGATAAAAATAGACTTTTGTTTATAACAAATAAACTACCGAACGCGTTTCAATGGATTTACTGATCTGTTAAGAATTGCGATCTGTAGAGCTAGGGCGTACGTACGCACCTGCCTACAGACCAAACGACAACGACAGAATATGAACTCAAAACAATTTCAAAATGCATAGCATCTTCCGTTTTTGAAGGCTTGTAAGTCATGACTCATTGGTATTTCTACCTGACGTCTTGTCTACAACTGCGGTAGATATTATCAAAGGCGCTGTATTAGCAGAGGGCGAAGTGTCCTCATAGACGGCTCACAGGTGTGTCAATGACTGGTGTTCTTTCTTTTATGTTCAGCGTTCTCTGCTCGGGTCGTAAGAGCGAACTACGACCGAGCAGAGAACGTTAACACGCTGTGTATAAAAGAAGGGAGAACACCAGTCGTCGACAACTTACCTGAAAGCCACCTAGAAGGACACTTCGCCTGCTGCCGCATCTCCATGGAACACGGCCTACAAGTTCGGAAACCAAAAAGATCTAGATGTGTGAGCAAAACTCAATTCTGGCACGCAAAATAAATAAATTCCGCTATAGATGTGCGGTATTAATTGCGCTTACCATAAGAGACATATGTGTAATTTGTCGTTCCATCGTCGATCGGCTGATGGTAAAAATGCCACTCGTTCATAACGGCGTTTACCAGGTTGGCTATCAATATGGAGATGGTCAAGTAGAGCAGCATCTCCTGGCGTCGCGCCGTCTGTTCTCCGAAACAGGCCAGCATACCGCTTCCAATTCCGACGACGACGTTCTGAAAACCAAACATGACGTTGAATTAAAAAACCTACTTCTAGTCTTAACAGGTTCAATTAGGGATGTCAGAAGTGCCAAAAAGTATCGATATATTTTTCAAGTATCGATATCGGTACTGGTATATTTTTTTTTAAATACCGATATATCGGTACAATTCGAAAGAGAACATTGGCACTCGAAGAAATTTAGTATACATATTGGTTAGCTTAATATAATCTCAAATAGCAAATAATGGACATTATTTCTAATAAATCAAGTAATAAATAATTATCTGAAATCGAAAATAACGATAAGAATTTTTTTTTGTTTATTAATCAAACGTCTAATACATTTAGGAGCAGAAAATTTTACAGATTAATCGAACAATTAATAAAGCCAGGGATGGCGAACCTATGACATGCGTGCCAGAGGTGAGATTCGACAGAAAATTGTTGGTACAGCATGAATTGAGGTGTACATCGAAATAATTAAAAATATTCTAGATGTTGTAGAAATGATGAAATATTGCATGAGTAGTAATTTTGGCTGTTTATTATTCTGAAAATATCGAAAAATCGGGTGAAAAAGAAACGTGTATTACATGTGCTTTATTCACTGTTGTTGTTTTTGGTAGGCATTTGAAAGGATGTTCCAAAAACGTAAAAACACATGTTTCTTTTTCAGTGGAGTTTTCGATATTTTCGGAATAATTAAACGACCATAGTTAGTCGCGGTAGTACATACAATTGTTGCTACTGGAAAAAATAACGGTTTTCGATACTCGAAATTTTATATCGATATATCGAAATATTAAATATCGCCCAAAAATATCAATATATCAAATAAAAAATATCGATATTTTTTGCGACATTCCTAGCACACATAATATGGGCTGTGTGCTTAGTTAGATTGTAAAGCTTGTATTAAATTGAACTTCAACTCAATGGCATAATTTATTGATGGACTTGACAGAACGGACAGTTATAAGCTAAAAAAATGTGCTGGGACGTGAGAAATAAATTATAATCTCTATTTATATGCGGCTTACAAGAACCAAAAAAATGTAGGTAAAATTTAAAGAAAATGACTAGACTTGTAGCAGACTTCCCTATTTTAAGCTGGACAGTGAACCTGTTAATCTATCTCTAAGAATTCGACTAAAATCATTCTTTCTTACAAAGAAGTCCTCATTTTGTAATTTTCTGGGCTCCGTACTTCCGATGAAAAAACGAAACTCTTATGGGATCAGTCTATCCGTCTGTCACCGCTTTTTTTCTGGACCAAAAAAGTTGAAATTCGGTACACATATAGAGTTATATGATCCAATCACGGACGTATAGCGTAAGTTAATTAGAAACTAAAAAAACATTTTTTTCAAGTACTTCATGTGGCGTATCGTTATGAGAAATACAATTTTTGTTATAATTCTAAAATGCATTGTGTAAAAGATATAAAAAAATATACGAAAATCGAGGAGCCCTCACACCTTATCTTCGAAACTACTGAACCTAAAATTTTGAAAAAATAGAGAATATAGGACCTCACTCATAGTTTACCGGAAAACTTAAACGAAAATCGTAAGTCTAAATTCTCTCGAAAAATGGAATGATACGGAACTCTTTCTACGCGAGTTCGACTTTTTTTGTGAACCGACAAAATTGACTTTAGAAAGATAGTGATTTAATTTGAAACTTAAATAAACAATAACAACAAAATAATGTAATTAAGTCATGTTGTGAAACGAAAACAAGATAACCTTACACCAAATTAAATGTTTATTTAATTACTCATCAGTCTACAAATTGTAAATGGCGTCACTGGCGTCTAATTGTTGCAATACACAATATAAACTGATAAGAACAATGTCAATTTGCACAACTGGGTTTTTGAGTTATTTTTTTACATAAATGGAGAGATCAAATACAAGTTTTATAGCAGAACCATTTTTTTTTTTACTTTATAATTAGGAAGCTATATCAAGTTTAAAAATAATTGTTCGTGAATCAAAAATTGAATTTTGCCCTCGTGACTAGACCCCAAGTGCCCTTATGTAAATCCGGCACTACTGCTTTTACAAAGAGAAGTAAAACACACAAACCGCTATCAAAAAAAGATTGGGAAACAGTATATTCGATTAAGAAAGAATTTTTTTAAGAAGAAAACTTTTTAAGTTACAAAAAAGCTTTCAAATTTTTGTTTGTTTGCTTTTTTTTAAGCAGATATAAAATTGATTTCCGTCTTCTAGGAACAGTTGAAAACAGTAAACAATAGAACGCATTAGTATGCTAGTTCAGCATTCTTTGAAGATATAAGAAACTAAATATAAAGTTTGTTTAACTGCTACGCCGACAGAAAGCGAAAATTTGAAGGAAACTCCCTGTGGAAATGGAAAATCGGTTTGTTTAAACTTCTGCCTCTTTCATTTATCTGATAATAAAGGAGATTTCAACGCAGAACCTTTCTCGGCTTATTTCATTAAGGCTGAAACTTCAAAGGTGTATTGATTTGTTGTTTTGACCGACTTATTCACAATATTTAATGAACTCTTAGTGGATTACTCTAATACAGGGGTCTCCAAACTTTTTAGCGTAAGGACCACACTGACTCCTCTACTAGATCGATTTCACAGAAGGTTCAAAATATAATAGTTCCTATTGGTCAAGTAGTTATAGAACTCGAGCACGCATCAAAAACCAGGCCCGCCCTCACTGTAATTTTGTCATGACTTGGCACCGTATTCGCATCCGCAAAAGTTTCGTAACGACTGTTATGGATGCGGATGTCAAAAATGACAGGAATGCTCTGTTACATCCCTACTAGTAATGAGCAAAGCAAGACCAGGCCCAAGACTGGGTTAGTCTTGGTATTAATTGGTCTTGGTTTTGTTTATTGGGTCTTGGTCTTGCTCAAATACTTCTAATCTTGATCTTGGTCTTGGTCTTGCGTGTTGTGGTGGTCTTGCTCATGTGACCTGGTACCTACACTATCATTATAACAACTTTATATTATTTAGAAATAGTCTGGCGTATTTGGTTTTAGTCTTGCATATTCGGTTTTGGTATTGGTCTTACCAAGATCAATTTTTCTTATGACTAATCCCTACATCAAAATCGATCAAACATAAACCAACTAGTTTGACTCCCTGATAAAACGAAAATTATACCGGAATTGTGAACACAAAATTATTTCAACTTAAATTACAATTAATTTTGTCTTAATTTTCTTTTCTCGGTAATTACTGAACGAAAGTACACAATATGGTGCCAGTAAAGTTACTTATGTCTTTTTAATTAAAACCAGTTTTAAATACTCGACCCATTTGAAATTGTTTCGAGAAAGAAAGTGTGAAGAGATTATTATTTTAATTTTTAACAAGTAATTTCAAAAACTTTAATCTTCTCAGTTATGCTTTTATTAATCCTTGTTTATACTAAGAAAAGTTTCTGTATTTACATAGTGCAGGTTTCATTAAAGAAGTTTTGATGCTCGCTAAATGTAAAACTTTAACACGAAAGAAAACCAAAACATAGTTGAGTATTAAAGTTTGAAATATTTTTTCAGATCAATTTTGTTTCTTTCAATATTAAGAATACTAAAAAAGTAATTACAAAGTACCAATACTTTTTCTTCATCGCAGGTTTCATAGACACGTTTAAGGCTGTCGGAACGCTCTGAATTTAAGCCAAAAATAGAGCTTCGGCTGTCAACTGATTTTAGACTTATTCGTCAACATTCTGCAAAAATTCTTTCTCTATAATGAAAATCCAGATCTCTAATGAACTTCTTTTGTAATTTATGTACGATTTACTAAAAAAAATTTGGCATTAATTGTGCCAAAAAAAACACACGTTTTCAATGTCACACTACGACCTTATTCGCACTTATTTCACAAAATTGTTCCATCACAAACCTAAAGTGGCTCTTCCTTTTTCGGAAAAGTTTTTTAAATCTTCAAAATATTTCCAAAAATCAGAGTAATCAATTGAGAGCGGCACCCTTGCGAAAAGATGCTACATCTTTTAGCCTCGTAGTGTGGCACCAGCCAAAAATTAAAACGTGCGGATGATTTGAGCGAGACAGAGCTAAAGAAGGTCACACCCACAATATGTCTTTTGCCTACCTCTCCTCTTACCTCTGGACCTCAGCATAAACTGTTTGAAAGTGATCCAACACTGTTAACATCATTAGGAGATGATTGAAACATTTGACAAGTATTAACAGAAGTACGGCGCTTGACGGCTGCACTAAATTGTAATATTCATATTTATTATTTTCAATGTCTCGTTTAATTCACATTTGTTCGTAACCAAGACAACAATCCGTTCATGGCTTATTTATTATGTTCTATGAATTTTTTTTTTCCGAAAACCCCCTTATTTCGAGCCCCGGGGACAAGAATCGAAAATACGACTCCCTTAGGTTCTGCTTTGTGTCTCGTTCTATACGTGTGGCAAATTTCAACTTCCTAAGCTTATTGGGGCCTTCTGGAGGGTCCGGAAAGAAACAGACATGTGGACATCCGGACATCTGAACACATTAGGAAATTATATATGTAGATTAGACGTTACCCAAGATCCAGCCCAAATATTGGAAGTGAGTTTGATCAGCGGCAACGATATGATGAAGAAGATTCCCGTGACGATTTGTACGGCTCCCGTGCAGACGTACACGAGACTCCAGAGCACGTGAAACGCCGTCCAAATCTTCTTGCACGAGGCGCACATTACTGGATCTGAAACAAAAACAAAGCATTCTAAATACCCTACGAAACGGAAAATAGGTTTCTTATCTATTGTTTATTTTAAGTGAAAAGCTGAGTGCAAGTTGGATAATGAACTTTGCAATTAACTTTTTTTGTGATTTATTAAAAATCTTTCGGCGTCCAGCTCCTCAACTATTATTACAAAAATTAACCCAAGCGAGTAATCGCCTGCAAGCATCTTCAATCAAAAATTGCACTTTCGAAAAATAATCAGCTTGGGCTGAAACAAACCGAAGGTTTCGCAAAATTTGAAGGTTCTTTTGATTCCTTACGAGTGGCAGGCATATCTTTGTGTATTTTTGACACGTTAAATAAAATGTGAATTTAAATTGTTAGACACACTGTATATAGAAGTTACTTCGACTTCGGTTGAGAGTGATAAAAATCGAAGTTCGACTTTGGATGAAAAATTCATATTCAGTCGGATTTTAATTATAAGTAAGGAAGTAGTTCAAAAACCAATAAGTTTATCAGGACATTTATAAATACAAGCATAAACAGTGAACCGATTTAATTAGAAGTTTCACCATATTAATTAAAGATTAAAAGAGAATGGGGTGGGGTCTTGCCCCAAATGCACCACATCCTGAAAATATGTTTATGCTTCCCCTTTTACTGGATCTATAATCAGCAAATAGTCTGGATCTTCTTATAAACTCCAGAACATTGGCCACTAGATTGTTCTGTAGAACTATTCCATTCTCATCAATTTAGCCAAAGATGGTTGTCCTCCTGTAGGTTAAAGCCTCACATTCAAACACGATATGTGGGACTGTTCCATCCTCCATTTCGCAAAATCAACATAGTGTTGATTCCTGCTGTATCCCCATCACATATAGGTGATCATATTAATTACAAGCCTACTTGTTTAGCAACCCTTTCATATTCGGGAACAAAAATTTACTAAAATGTGTTCTAGAAATGACCATTTTTTGAAGTTTTCTACTTTCATTTTAATTACAAAAAAATATACATCGGAAATTTTGAAATTTAGTTTGTTCAAAAGTAATCAATAGCATGACTTCGGCATTGACCTTAAATGATATGTCCACTTTATACAATTCATTATATATTTATTAATACAATTCATTATTGACCAGCATTCAGAATTAATAAAAAACAAAAAAAAACTTTGTGATAATAAACTCATTTATTATTAAAAATATGTGCTTAATTAAAACTGTTCGAATAAAAGTGTAATATTGTCGTTTTGCGTGTTAAAAAATCAACCGATATATTTCTGTATTGTCTTCGAACACGATAGCTTCAATAATAAAAACACCTCGGCGACCTATATTCAGTTTCTGAGTCGTAAAGTGGAAAATAAATCATTCATCCTTTTCTTTATTAATATCATAGATGCTGATTACCTCAGATGTCGAGCATCTATAATCTACAATGTTTCTATATTAATATCTGAATTAATATCAACTTTACTGCTTGAACAATTTTTTATTAATTTTTTTTAATGTATCACCTGCAGATCGCTCTTATATATACAATCGAGACTGTTTGTCTTTTTTTTCTTTTAATTACAACCTGAATTCTTTATTGTGTTTTAATGCGTAAAGTGCATTATGTCAAATTTTTAATTTCGTATAGGCCGAATATTCCAAGTTCACAAAAAAAAAAAAAATTGGGCGTGTATTTATGTACGCGCGGCAGAAGTTATACTTCTTTGGCGTGATCGCCATAATTGATATTCACATTTTCGTAAAAGATGTACATTGATAAAATAAAATTGGATGTCTAGGGAGATGATAAATAAAGTTAAAAGTTAGCCTGTTTACTTCGAGTAGTATTTATTTACTTTGGATAATAGGTAAGACTCGTCAGTGATAGTATAGAAAACTTTTTAAAAATGTATTAAAACAAGAAAAAAATAAAGCAGCGTCCTCTGAGAATATGTGATACATTAATAATATATTTCTTATAACTTGGTTTGATCATTTTAAACTTTTCGTATGATAAATTGAAATTGAAAGTGACACTATGAGAAACAAATGGAATGCGACATTTCATATAGGGGAATATTCGTATCAAAGGTTGTATATATATATTCTATTTTTGGAATAAAAACCATTAATGTTTTATAAATACACCATTTTCATTTTAAACTGCGAAATATTGCATCGAGCACTTTTCAGTTGAATGTTATTGTTTACCTTCATTAAACCAGTGTTTCTCGAACCAGGCGTTTTTAAGGTTTTTAGGGTACCTCAAAAGGAAAAAAGGAACCCTTACAGGAACACTTCATTGTCTGTCTGTCTGTTTGTCAAGACCCTTTTTCTCAGGAACGCGTGGAGTTATGAAGTTGAAATTAATATTAAATACTCAAACTTGCAATCCCTTGGAGCTGTGAAAAAATCAAACTTCTAAGTCAACGCAATCAAAAGATATGGCCGCGTATGTCACATATTGTGACAATCGCAGGAGAATCAAAACTTGTAGGGTACTTCCCGTTGATCTAGAATCATGAAATTTGGCAAGAAGCAATTTCTTATAGCACAAGTAAAGAGGACAATCCAAAAATCGTAAATTTGTAGTTCATTACAAAAAAAAAGTTTTTTTCTATAAACGTCAAGATAGTGCATACTAGCGACGTCGGACGGAATTTCTTAAAATCTATTAGTTCAGGCATTTGTGCGTCTTATAGTAAGTATTATTATGGTCGCTATAACAACAAATAATAAAAATAAAAAAACCCGGGTCGCAGTGCCAGAACCCTGCCGACAATATAATGTATTTGATAATACAGGCAGTGTGGTTTTAT
The DNA here is from genome assembly GCA_034508555.1 of Venustoraphidia nigricollis. Classification (NCBI taxonomy): domain Eukaryota; kingdom Metazoa; phylum Arthropoda; class Insecta; order Raphidioptera; family Raphidiidae; genus Venustoraphidia; species Venustoraphidia nigricollis. The sequence continues at coordinate 3,514,919 of JAVRKA010000030.1, forward strand.
TATGCGAACTTATGTTGGTTTTTGGGCAAAATAAAAAAATTGACTCCTTAATACACCCCTTAAAATAACATTTATTTTCTTAATTGCAATATTATTATCAATCGAACTTCTACACCAAATTATATACAACTTTCAGTAAATAATTCACTATCTGCAAAGTAGTGTTTTCATAAAATTTGTAAGTCCGGTCCTGTCGGGCAGATTTTATTTAAATTTTAGGGACACCTTTTAATTACTACTAAAGGGTTAAATGTCAATTTTGAAACGATTCTGAGAATTTTTTCGGTATTTTGGGGCCCAAAAACATTTTTCAACCCCTAAAAACTACCCTTAAAATGCCCCAATTACGCCCATTTTAAATAGGCTTCTTGCGGTGATGGATTTCAACACGTGGACCAAATTTCGTTAAAATCAATTAACTCTTTCGAAAGTTATTGCCCGCACACACATATATATATATACATATATATATAGACATTTTCAAAAATGGTGCCAAAGTGTTTAGGAGGTTATGAAACGTCGAGAAATTTTGGCCCGACCCCTAGGTCCCGCCATCCGACCAACGCCAATAGTGTATGTTGCCATATGGCAAATACACTAATAAAGCCAATAAATATTGTACGGTGGTACAGAACCCTTTGTGTGCGTGTCCGACTTGCACTTGGCCCGTTTTCAAAAAACGCCCCTATCTAAGTGTCTGTGGGTGCCACTGTAGGTACTATAAAAGTACGAAACAGTTTACTGAATGAAAAATGTCAAAGAAGAGAAAATATTCAATTAGATATACCTTAAAGTTTTTCGAATTAAAACTTTGGAATAATTTTAAAAGGAGATGCATCCGACACTTTATTTGAGGAGCTCACATACAAAACTCGACAAATCCAATTTTACTGATTCGCAAAAATCTGTCATATAACGAGCAAATTTTACTACTTCTCTAAAATTTAACACAATGTTGTCGGACCCTGTATGTACAAAACACGCCATATTAACAATATTATTTATGAGAAACCTATATCTTTCCAATTCTGTACGAAAATACAAACACAAAACACGTCAGGTGTTGTTTCAATTGTGCACAGTTGGCTTTGTGTAAGACAGAGATGAAATATGTGTTCGTTATTTGTTACGATATGGAATCCGGTTAGTGAACTGCTGTAATATTTACAGCTCTAGGCGGAAGGTTTATTTGATTCAACGTACACACTAAAATATTTATGATTATAAGGGTTACTTTCCAAGAACAATTCACAAACGTATCCTTCCTTAGAAACGGCGCGATTAATGTTTTAAAGCGCTTCACTTTGATTGTGATGTACGTTTGACTTAAAATTTTAACGATGTTGCGTAAACCCTGAATGTGTTAATACAATTATGCTAGTAGTTTTCCAGTTAGCTTTGTCCGGGTAGATTTTAGTTTGACAGTGAAGTAATCAAAAGTATCAAAATAATCTCTCAAAATCATATTATGTCGCTTTCATGTATTTCCTACAGTTTAGAAAGCGTATACCAATTTAGCTCAAAATCGCGTGCGGCGTCCTTAATTTTCGCAATAATTGATATTAACATTTTCGTTAAAGATGTACATTGATAAAATAAAATACGATGTCTAGGGAAATGATAAATATAGTTAAAAGTTAGCCTGTTCACTTTAACAACTAACTTCATGGTGTCTCATTTTCGTTGCATGCTGCGTGCGCAACTTCCAGTTAACAGAAAATGTTATCCTCAATGCGCCAAAAGAAGTATATAACTTCAATAATTTCTAAAACAAAAGAAGTTCTTCTACAAACGCTAAAGTCCTTAGCTGTCGAACGTCTATAATCTACAGTCTATCTATCTCACAATTCTGCAAATATTGCATTTGCAGAAGAATTGTTAGATTATTTTTGTTCGCATAAGCAAAATTGTGTTGAAATTTATCTCCACATTTTTCGCTTTTTTTTTGTGATAAACGAAAATAACTGCGCGTGTATGTAAATGTCATGTAACGCTGGGAGTACGAAATAAATCTGTTACATTTTGACAATGTTGAATGTCAGAGAAGACATGTTATATCGTTCAGACGCAAGGATATATATTATGTCGGTACTCAAACTGTTCAAGATATAGAAATGATTGTCTCTTTTCCATTATTTTTCAGTAACATGTCTCGCGATCACAGCTGTTTTGTTAGGAAAAAGTGTGCGTCGGTAACCTTTACGCGCAGTTGAAGTAAAACATGTAAACAGTACATATACATATTGTTCGAATTTACAATTTTTTTTATATATGTATAGATACTGATAAATAAACAACGAAACTTAAAAGTTTTTTGACCTACTTTATTTTTTTGTTTTTGTTTTTAGTGCGTATTTTATTAAAAATGCTATTTGCATCTGGGGGAAAGTGGAGGGAAGTGGGTTACAATTCAAAAGTGCTATTTGCACCCGGACAAAGCCGGAGCGATCAGTTAGTTACCATAATATTGCATTGTCTTCGTAATTACGCATGTTGGCACACTTTCAACTCAATAGGTTGGGAGAAGAGTTAAAATTTAAAAATGCAATTTGCACCAGGACGAAGCCGGACCGGTCCGCTAGTTTTCATAATATTGCATTGTCATCAGAACTAAAGGTGTGTAGCAAATTTCAAATCAATCGGTCAACAGAAAGGAGGTAAAATTTCAATTATTAGATTTGATCCACACTAAGTCACAAACAAAGCAAACTAAACAAAACCTTTTGAAAAGACTCCGCGCCGCCACTGATAATAAATTACTCCATGTACAGCTTCAACATCCACACATGCAAACAGATTTAAATATTCATATATCATTATGTAAAATAATCTCCATAAGACTTTCGTCTTCATTATGGGAAATTTAGCAACGTTACGTAATTAAAATCTTTTGTTTCTCGGCTTCTTTTGTTATCACACATAAAAACAAACAAAATACTCGCTAACTTTAGAAATAATAATTTTATCGCTTCGTGTAAACATCGCAAATCCCGCATGTGCGTAACCGCATATTAAACTTTGTAAATATCAAAGGCGCCGTAGAAATGATAATCATACTAAAATACATAAAATGGTAATACCCAACAGGACCTCTGTCTGGCAATGTTTCTCGCGTTTTTCTGAAAAACTTTTTCAGTGCAGTTAACGCAGAACCAACTAATATTCAGAAGAGCGTTATATTGCCTGAACTCAAAATTGTTGAAATTTTTTCTGTACGTCGTGTCGCCTTAAAAGAACGATATCTGCACCGCGGACATACAAAAAATTCACAAGAGAAATCAACTTCTTAAAGCTGTCGGAACGCTCTGAATTTAAGCCACACTACGATGCTAAAAAATGCTGTTGCAAGGGTGTCGCTATCAGTTGATTAATCTAAATTTTGGAAATATTTTGAAGATTCAAAAAACTTTTCCGGAAAAGGAAAAGTTACTATAGGTTTGTGATGGAACAATTTTGTGAAACGAATAAGGTCGTAGTGAGATTGAAAAGGTGTGTTTTTTGGCACAATTAATGCCAACTTTTTTCTAGTAAATCGTACATAAATTACAAAAGTAGTCCATTAGAGACCTAGATTTGTCCTTTATCTTCCTTATAGAGAAAGAATTTTTACAAAACATTGACGAATAAGCCTACGATCAGCTATCACCCGAAGCCGCCCTATTTTTGGCTTTTAAATTCAGAGCGTTCCGACAGCCTAGGAAAACCGTACTATAATAATGACTCACTCTCTACTATTTCGGAACTGATAGTAAACATCCCTTTCAAATGACCCCAGTTGTCGAGCGTCTGTTATCTATACAAACTGAAACCTCGCTTCTTTAATAAAATTCAATTTGACACTTAAGGATATTTTAAAACATCTAGTTATACGCTGTATAGACTTTGACGGTTAAATTCTAATTAAGTTGTTAATCGCCGCTGATGGAAGCGACTTTTAATCAATTTATAAAAAGTTTACATTGTTATTAGCAGAAATCTTCTCGCCGTTTGCTTTTGAAGCCGTTAACAATTACCTATCAATTATCTTCGCAAAAATTTCAATAGACACTTAAACTTTTTAATTAGACATTTTAATAATTAGCGGTTATGACTTACGGACAATTTATTAAACGAAACAAAAGGAAACTGTTTTCACTTTCTACTCATAATTTTTCGCCAAATTAACGACTGGTTACCGATCTTTTCCTAAGTTACAGATGTGAGAAGAAATGACAATGTAATTTCGGTTACTTTATTGTGAGAACGGAACTGTTATAAATATTATTCATATAAAGTTTTGCAATGTTTTCATCACACATTATGGTAATTCGTAGTTGCTTAATTCATTAAGACATTTAAGCCGCTCAAAATCTGTTTATGTATTGCCGCTGTTTAAAAAAATTGAAATCATGAGAAAATTGCACATATCCGTTTTCAGTGTTTATTATATTTCCTTATTACTTTTCAAGCATTTTTTATTAACTATAAACAAATTAAAAACATATTCACTGATGATAAAATTTATAATACAGGAACACCATGGTTTTCCAGACATCCATTTGAGCTGAGGTGAAAATTAAGGTAAGATGGTTTTGTTATTTTTCGAATGTTTCTGGCATATTCAATTTACGTGTGTCGCCACTTAGCCAGGCTACTAGCCACTACCCGCGGCTCTGCACGTAATTGAAATGAAACACGGCAGCGACAATAGTAGCGAAACCTTCGGCTCCATAGTATTTAGCGATAGCATATACATTATACTTACCATGTGATCAAAATTGTCAAAATTCACCCAAAAGATTGTCAAAATTCAGCCATGATAATGATAATCATTAATATTAACTATTTTTTATACTATACTATGCTCATTGTTAATGAAAAAGTATTAAAAATAACAATAATTCATTTTGGTGGGTCCTTAGTAGGTACTTGTGGATTAGGGCTTGGTCTTATAAATCCCTGTCTAGATCCGTTCTTACTCGTGTGATTCGTCAGTAATATAACTCATTACGCCAATATCATATCATATATATTAATACGCTAAGGTTTGCCTCCCTTTTTCGAAAAAAACACACAATTGCTCCACATAAATTTTATATCATTTTATAGATAATTGCTTGCTCTCCCGACATCAACAACTAAAAAATCTATTTTTGCTTTTGTTTTTGCAAAATTATTAATTATAACAATTATACATTTATTCAGTATATGCAGCAATGCTGCCATCTGACGGTTCTAACTTTGAAACGATGTCAACATCATTGACGGTCGGTAATTTTTGTTTGTATAATTTTTAATCAAAATTCACGTATAAATACTTTTTGTATGGCGGCGCTTCAGCTCAACGTTTTCGATACTTGCGCCTCTATATGACAGTTTTAGAAAAATATTTTCTTGAACCGTCACTGAGCTTCGTAATGTAATACAACAAAAAAAAGAAAGTTATAAAGAGTGTGAGAAATTAGAAACGAATTTTAGTGCGAATTATTCGCACAGGTACCGCTAGTATTATAATAATATATTATTGTATTTACCATTTTTTGCGAGTATTTAGGGAATTTTATATGATACTTAGTCGTAGGTGGAAAAAAACCTTTTCAAAATATTGGATAATCTGTCTATCTGATTCATTCGATACCTAAACTTGTATCTAAAAAGAAAGGACATTTGGTTTTATAATTTTATTGACATATAGAATTATCAAGATAATATTTGTTCTAGTGCAACTCCGCACTGTGTTTAAAACCAATTTTCAATCTCAATTCATGCAGAAGATATGCTTTTGTTTGTATTTGATGACCTATAAAGTTCGATGTATTGTAAACGTTCGAATAATTCAGAATAAAAATGAAACAATATTCATATTCTGAAAAAGCATTCATGCATTTAAAACTACACGCAAGTGATTGAACTTTTTTTTTGTAGGTCGGAAAATTTACATTTATTACTAAAAATGGTAAAAATTAGAAAAAAAAGTTTTCGTATGATTTCCGTGTCTCATACCCACCTAAATTTCTCCACGATCCACTGGTCCTGTGCTTTGCGAAACCAATTGTTATAAATAATCTGAAATTTATAACTATAGGTTAGTTCAAGTAGTCGTTACTCGCAGAGTCTTCGTGCGCCAATTACCTCAATTATAAGGCGTCGCTAAGCTACAATTTTTGATAGTGTGATTAGTTTTACCAAAATAGGTTCAGTCGTTCTTGAATGATGCTAACAGACAGTTAAAAAACCATTCTTCCGTATATATATACATTTTTATTATATATAAAAAGTGAAAATAAATACATTATTTTAATAACTATAATTATTGTTGTACACTGAATCTACAAACGTTGTTTACTATTTAGTATTTACCATATAAAACAGTGAGTTTAATTACAGAATATTTAAATTTTTAAATGTGCATGCAAAATGCACATATAGAGAAAATGCACGTTTATGTAGATCGATAACATTAAACTATACTAATATTATAACAGCAGTTTATGTATCTAGAACGTAATGGTGATTATTATGTTGCGAGCTGTGACATTAGAACTAAATCATAAAGCAAGTCGCGAATCAAGCTCGTAATTTCTGAGCTAAAATGAACATTGGCACATGACAAGGTACATAACCACCTAAGTTTTCACTATGGAGTAAAAGCCAAACCTATGTTTTCCTTCCTAAGTTGCGATATTTAAATAAGGAATAATTCAAAGTAAATATGTGATACTTTAATATTATAACCATTATTTAAATAAAAATAATTAGTTTTTCTATCTGTAACTTCTCCTTCTGTGATAAAATCTTCCTTAGTAAAATGGGCTTCATAAACTATTGTCTCAGCATTTACAGTAAAAGTTTTTTCTCTTCTAATAACATACAACTACTCATTTTTTCAGTTCCGGATCCTTTGGAAATTCAAAACCTCTATAATTTCAACATTGGTAAACACAGTGGTCAATGTTTTATTATTTGAAATAAACTCATTTTTCACACACTGGCTACGAACTATTCACAGATTGAGGTCGTTATATAGCTAGTGCCCCTAGCTGTAAAGTTTGGCAGTGCTCATCGTCATTGTTGATATACGTGGGCTAAACTTTAATGAGATAAATTGATGCTTATATGTGGAAGCACTTTATAACTTCGAGCCAAATTAAAATCTACCCGGGCGAAGCCGGGTCGGAAAGCTATTTTATAATACAATTAGCATACGTACATATATTTAGTGGTATGCGTTTAAATATGCGTTCATTACGCAGTGAATCTTTATGTTGCATTTTTTTAAGGTTTGAAATTTGATTCGGTTTCCTTGCTTTGATTGTATTTAAACACATAAAAGATGACAGTATTTTTGTTATCGAGATAAATTCGATATGTTTATTACAAAGTTATGTATTTCCTGTCAATAACCAATAATAATTAATTGTGTAAGAACTCAAACGGAGTATAATATTTGTAGCTGTGTCAAAACTTTTTAATCTTGGGTTAGTGTATAGCCTCGGCATCACGTATGGTAAGGCTGGTCAAATAGTCATTGGCAAATAAGTGCCTCAAATCTCCTCTTCCCCTATTCCAATGACTTCAAGCTACATACTGGTCCAGCCTGGCTCAATGTTCCTTAGCGAATATTTGCTTCCAGAACACTTAACTTCAAATATTTTGCAGTATATTAATAGCGTCCAATAATCATATTTTCATCAAACTCTCAACCGTGCAGATTTTGGATTACAATTACAAACAAACAAATGTACGGAACGTGAAATTAAAAAAAACCGTTTAAAAATGTAAAAAATCTGGGTCGCAGTGCCAAAACCCTGCCGACAATATAAGTGTATTTGCAAATACAGGCCGTGTGGCTTTATTATGTGAAGTTAAATTGGTTTTTGGGCAAAATAAAAAATTTAACTCCTTAGTACACTCCTTAAATAACATTTTTTTCTTAATTGCAATATTATTGTCGATCGAACGTCTATTCCAAATAAAAAACACCTTTCAGTAAATATCTCACTATCTGCTGTTTTCATAAAATTTGTAAATCCGATCCAGTCGGGCCGATTTTATTACAATTTTAAGGATACTTTTTAATTACTAGCAGAGAGTTAAATTTCAATTTTGAAATGATTCGGAAAACATTTTTAAACCCCTAAAAACTACCCTTAAAATAGCCCGATTAGGCTCATTTTAAATAGGCTTCTTGCGGTGATGGAATTCAATACGTGGGCCAAATTTAGTTGAAATCAATTATTAGCTTTTTCGAAAGTTATTGCCAGTACACACACACACACACACATACAAAAACATTTTTAAAAATGATGCCAAAGTGTTTAGGATGTTATGAAACGACGAGAAATTTTGGTCCAACCCCTAGATCCCGCCATCCGACCGACGCCAATAGTGTATGTTGCCACATGGCAAATACACTAATAACATCGTGATTTTTATTTCTAATAAAATAGCTAGTCAGTCCTGCACATGCTGAATATTTAGAAGATAGGATGTTGATAAAATAGAATTAAAAAAATATAGCACAAAGGTATTAGGTTTAACACGTCTGGTACCTTTACGCGTTTTCTGTACATGTATTCATTAATTACATGTAAATTATTTGCAATGTTATAGCTCTTAACACAGGTGTACATTTTTAATTTCATGACAGCAAAATTGCTTTCGTTGAGATATTTATTAAAAGAATGCACAATAATATAAAAATGCAAAGATTTCCGATGGAAATTTTAGCGTAATTATTACAATTTATTTTTTAACCGACTTCAAAAAACAAAAGAAATTATTCAATTCGTTCAGCATTCATACTTGTTTGTTCAACCATTACCTTTCGAGGGACTAACCAATTTGGAAAATGGCACCATTTGGTACCATACATATTTTTTTCAAATTGCTTCAGTCGTTTGTAACTTACTTCAAAAAGGGAACTTTTATATATTGTACCTCATATCTTCAGCATTTGTGAACCGATTTTGATTAATCTTTTTTTTCTCTTTTTAATAAGGTATATCTTCAGCGTGGTCTCATAAATTTTACTTAAATTTGTTTAACAATTTAGTAATAAAATATTAAGGAAGAAGGCGATTTATACCGTGCAAACTATAACGTATTCTGCAAAGCCACTAAAAAATAAAAAATAATAATCCTACGGTTACTAAAAAACGTAAAATAAGGTGGGCGCCAATTACATACAACGTCAAAGTAATTAAATTGGACCGACCCCAAAACTTTGTTAATTTACGCTTTTTAGTATCCTTTTTTGAAGAAAGTTTAATTTTTTAAAAGTGTTTTTTTAATTCACTCTATAAATTTATTAGTAATTACCCGGTATAAAAGGTGCGGCTGTTTGGTTCACGGACGTGTTTTGCAGACAACTACCTACACACTTGTGCATTTTTTATAACAATTTTTTTTGCATATATTTCGCATTAATCGAAATCAATAAGATTATAAATCAAACCAATTTCTTGTAGGTACATCTGAATGCAGATAAAGCAACGCCGGTGCTTCGTACTATAATTTCATACTCGACTGATTATGTCATTGAACTAAAAAACGCGAAGGAGTTCAAAATAACAAACTTATTTCCTTTAAAGCAAGCCCTCAGCTTCCATGTTCTATAGAGAAAGATACTGTAGAGTGTAGACTATAATCTACATTCTACAGTATCTTTCTCTGGAACATGGAAGCTGAGGGCTTTTTGTAAAGGAAATAAGTTTGCTATCATTTCTGTGCAATTGGTACTTCTTCCAGTTCTTAGATTAGAATCTGGGGACGCTGATGACGTCAGATGTTGAACGTCTATAATTATAGACGCTCAACATCTGAGGTCATCAGCATCCCCAGATTCTAATCCAAGAACTGGAAGAAGTACCAGTTGCAAGGAAATAACTAATATCCAGTTTCAAGAGTGCAGTACGAATAAAATTAAAAAAAAAATTGTTTTATAAAGCAATTATTATTTTGTGTCGTCGACCGATTAATTATTATAGTTTATTCTTAATTAACTAGCGGTACCTGTGCAAATAATTCGCACTAAAATTCGTTTCTAATTTCTCACACTCTTTATAACTTTCTTCTTTTTGTTGTATTACATTACAAAGCTCAGTGACGGTTCAAGAAAATATTTTTCTAAAATTGTCATATAGAGGCGCAAGTATCGAAAACGTTGCGAAAAGTCTTTATACGTGAATTTTGATTAAAAATTAAACAAAAAAAATTTACCGATCGTCAATCATGTTGACGTTGTTTCAAAGTTAGAACCGTCAGATGGCGGCATTGCTGCATATACTAAATAAATATAATTGTTATAATTAATTATTTTGCAAAAACAAAAGCAATAATAGATTTTTTAGTTGTTGATGTTGGTAGAGCAAGCAATTATCTATAAAATGATATAAAATTTATGTGGAGCAATTGTGTGGTTTTTTCGAAAAAGGGAGGCAAACATCATAACCTTAGCGTATTAATATATATGATTTTATTCTTACTATGCACTCTCAAAACTTGATGTCAGTTCTTTTTGTTGCACAGCGTTCAGTTCGCAGGTTCTATTCCTAGAACTGGTAAATATATTAAATAACTGATATCAAGTTTCGAGAGTGTAGTAAGAATAAAACTAATAGAACGGACTCATTGACGACTACAAATGAAATCATTGTTTTATAAAGCATTTATTTTTTTGTATCGTCAATCGTTGAGTTCATTCTATATTAATTTTATTCTTACTACTTCATTCTCTTTACTCATTGGTCATGATTTAAGCTTGGAACACAGTGAGAATGGAAAATAGCGGTAATATAATTAGAAATGATAAAACTCGATGAAAAGATTACTCTCGCTTTAAGTTAAAACTCCAGTTAATCGATAACAACAGCCGGTGTTCGTTGACTTATAATATTATTTTACTTGAAACATTATGAAATCAAATTTTCTTTTTAATAATAATACTCTATTAAAATATAATTGATATTATACGCAACGCCCAGATTATTCCGAAAGTAAATGCTCTAAAAAAATGTCAATATATAAATAAATGTATATAATGCAATATTAGAAAACTGTTTAATTCAAACAATGTCACTGGAAGGACTCAAACCCGAATCTTCCACTATGTCGACGACACCTTAACAAACAACTTTTCCACAATAAAACATAAACAGTAAGACCCTGCTTAACGCGGGAGATACGTTCCAATAAGTTCCTGCGCTATACGAAACAGCGCTTAACGAGGTCAAATACTCTTTTGTCACATTAATTATAGATTTATTAATTGTTAATATCGATTTTTGTTCATAAAACATTTATCAAAATCAAATAAAAGTTCGAGTAGGAAATTATGTTTGTGATAGGGAAGATTCATCATTTGACATATTTTGTTTTTTGTGAAGAAGTAATCTAATGTCGCTTACCTTTTTCTGTTTCATTCAGCAAGCTGCTGTCGATAGCAAGATATTGCATCAATGAATGACACTTCGTCTTGCCTTTAAACTTTTATCAACATTTGAACCACTTTGTATAAACCAATCCACAATTGACGTTATAGTGGCTAAACTTTTTTTTTTAGAAACCGCGTAATACTGAAACAGCGTTAAGCGGAGCAGCGTTAAGCGAGGTCTACTGTATATGCAACTGTATTTTGGATCCTCCGAGAGAATTTACTGTTTGAAATCCGTTCCACACGTTTTATGGAATAAGTTGAATATAAAAATCTTCACTGTGTTCGAAGTTGTTCTGTTAGAGTTATTAGGAGATGAATTCTCTCACAACTGCACTCCATGGCCTGTAGCTACGGTGTCAAGTAGATAAATTAGAAATTTATTGACTGCCATTGCCAGAGCAAACGTTTCCTCATTAATGTTCTGCCGACTGCTGGCTTTGTTTGTACTGTAAAATACTGTGATTAAACTTCATATACAAAGCGGATACACCATGTCTGGATTTTATAAGAGACTTATGCTGGGTTTGTAGAAAGTGTTGTCAAAAAATTTGATTAGACAATGACCTTAGACGGTGGTCATACATATTTCTTCAGATAAGAAAAGCAAGCATTGTAGAATTTTAAATTAATCCAGCTCGAAAAATATTTGATCCATGAAATGATATTTTTTGAAATTGTGTATTAGCATCGTTTTTTATATCTGAGACAAAGTATAGTTGACAATCACAAAATGTGTAAACAATTTTTAACTATATCATATTACGCATTTATTTACAATATATTATTTGAAACTAATAAAAACACTAATAATAATGTTTTATTAGTTCTGTGAAGCGACCTACAGCGTGGTGATTACGTAGCTCGAACAAAATGAAACTAAAAAAGCATTATTTTTCATTTCCGCATATCTAAGGTATGCGTCGCGGCTTTGCTCTTTCGTTCCTTGCTAGTGTAGACTTTTTCCAAACTTATTTTGTTGGGGAACTCCAACTTTCCAATAATCGTGGAACCATAACTATACTTCGCGACCCTCCTCAACTTTAATGTGACAAACAATAATTAATTGTTTTTAAAGTCAAAACTTCTTTAGCGACGTATCTGTTTAAAATTTTCTGTAACGCTAAAGGGGAAATGATTCGACGGCGGGGAAATATAAGAGAAACTTTGGTAACGCAAAATGAATAACGCATCAATGAAATGAGTTCATAACTCTAAAGAAGTTTCACTTCCCTCTTGAGCTTATGTGAGGGAGGGTCACACGTTCCTTATCTTTATCTTGCGAAACCCTTTAATTTTGCCGCAAAAACAATTTTGAGTAACACAGTGCTAAAACTAAAGTACTCAAAGGTAAAAGCGTTTATAGGTCAGGCTCTGCAACACTTTTGGATTACAAAGATTTTATCTGAGGTTAGAGTACTTACTTCCAAAAAAGTTATTGCCTATTGGATGATTAATCGTTCTGATCACTGTGTTTCATGAACGGGAGCTTTTTCAATCATTCTAAAACTATATTCACCACACTGACTTACTATCCATTTTACTCTAATGCAGGTTTTTCAACACAGACAAAAAATATTTTCATATTATATCATATTCTCGTTATGTTTTTAATTCACCGACTCTTGTAAAACAAAAAAGCGTCAAACGAGTGCAAATTACAGTGATGGTGGGTTGAAAGAGTGTATGTAATTGTGCTACTGAGATGATGTGTGTGGTGATATACCGGCTGAGTCTCAAAATGCATCAAAAAGACAATTTTTAGATCTTTTTCAAATTTACCGCGCTCAATCGATTCAGACCACTCCCACGTCTGTATCTTTCTTCATTTAGAAGTTATGGCATTTTTAACTTTTTCTAATATATATATATATATATATATATATATATATATATATATATATATATATGAACGTTCATGTTTTTGAAACTGAAGTAGATACAGGGTTGCGTATGGTCGGAGTCGATTCAGTTTGAATTTTTCTATAATATACTTGAATAAATCTAAAACATATCTCAGGTATGCTTAACATTAACGTTTCTGATAGTCCGAAGAGGTATTAAACAAACTTTAAAAAAATGAAAATTCCTAGATTTCTTTAAAAATATTTATAGAAAAACACGCCAATTCTTGCAAGCAAAAGAAAACTTCTGTATATCTTTTAGTTTGAAAGTTATGATAACGTCTAAAATCAGTAAGCCCAAGAAGTGAATGGTAATGAATCGGTTGGAATTTGTTAGAATAGTGACAGTGCGGGATTTTTTAAATGTTTAGATTCAGAAGGTCCATCCGGTACAATATGTTCTTTGTGTGGACTGCAGAGCGTGTCAGAGGTCATGTCAGTAATTAACCTCTGTGTGTGACGACGCCCCTGCCTCTGTACTAACTCAGAAACATCTGACCAATTACACACACTCGCTGCAGTTCGCGGTGAATCATATTACAACGCCTGCTATATACCATTCAATCAAACTAGTTTAGCCTGGATTGAAGAGTAAATTCTGCAAGCGACATTCGAGCGATCTTTCATATGAAGTCTTGCGTTTCAATTAATTATTTTTGAAGTTTAACTTCTTTAGCGACGTATCTGTTTGAAAAATGTAAGAAATCGAGGAGAAGTAGAATAAACAAATAAAGGGGGAAGTTAGTTTAGCCCTAAATTACATGAAACTGACAAGGACGGAAGTTTATAGTGTCTTGCATTTTGATTCGCAAAATAGTAAGGCAAGGATGAAGGGCTCGAATCTGCCGTTTAAAATTACGTACAATTGAAATACAAAATAATTTCTGTAATTTGACATACAAACGGTAGGAACTCATATATTTCATGTAAATTCAGAAAGGAAAATATTCTCTATTTTCAAATATCAGAACAATTTTCGGATTAAACATTTTTTAAATACAAGTATATGTTAAAACGTCACATATTGTGGGGTTATGATGTTGATTTTTTAAAATTTATTTTCATGATATACATTTGAAGTAAGAAAAACGTGTTTCAATTTTTTTCTTTTGTAAAAAAAGTGAAAAATGTTCAATGTTTGGTGTAAAAGATTAGACAAATGAAACGCGATAAAAATTCAAAACTACCATTTAATTTACGTTGTCACCATCCGTTTATCCGACTGTTTGTCGGACAATAGAGACTGGACTGTGAATGAAGAATGAGCTTGGACAGGCTATATACGTTATTCGTATAACTGGAGTAATTGTAAAAATAATTAAAACTCTAATGTGTTCATTCAGGTTTTATGGATAACGGATTTTGTGGTTAAAACTGCAAAAAAATGTTTCGTAAAAATTCTAATATGAAATTGCTATTTTTACACCGTACAGTTAAAGAACGTCATTTAACATTTTATATGGCACACAAAAACAGTAAACTCGTTTAAATATTTTATACATTCCAGCGATAACGGATTAAAAAATCGAGAGTACAGTTTTTTCTTTGTACATTCAGAAGGGGAACAGCTTCCTTCATCTGGTCAGTTTTTTTGTCTTTCTCGTCTCGCTAGCGACATGAGTTCGACCATTGATCTCGTCCTACGAGACGAGAAATGTTTCCCGTTTCGAGATTTGTTTCGTCTAAACGAAATTCGAAAAATTTCGTCTCGTTAACACAAAATATATTAATGCATCAAATATTTTAACGGGTATATTACGACTAGCTTTTAACCAATAAAAACGCCTCTACGTTGAATTCGTATTTCTCCCGATTAAAAAGGTTCAAGGCCATCAGAAATTACCGTATACCTTATCCACACACCAATTTACCAATTTACAGGATAGCAAGTTGATCACAGCTGTTGGGATTTGATATATGGCTGGAGATTAGATCAAACGTAACGTACTATACGTCATTTTTTACATGCGTATATAGTTAACAAATAGCATGTAAAATGTAATATTGGTTACAATTTCTATCGCCAGATGTACCGTTTTATGTTAACTTCCAATTGTTTTACACCTATCAACATTTTTGGTGGTGTCGTGTAACGAAATCTGAACCAACTATATAAATCTACACTTTACACGTAATTTGTAACTGAACTTATGGTTTATTAAACAACAAAAATTGTATACTTTTTGTGTCTACCAAATTACTAGACATTTAGTCACAATTAAATAAATTGTTTTAGTGATTTAATTCCATTAAAAAGTTAAGTGAAGGCAGAAGAGTCAAGGTTGTGGGAATTGTAAAGTAATTGCATTAAGTCGGCTCTATTACCATTCGTTGTGGATAAATTTAATCGTCGTAAATTACCCACTTCTTTTGATTCTTTCCTAATCTAATAATTTCGATTCGTGGAAGAAAATATGTGTTTTTATTTTTATACAAAGCGGGTGCATAAACAAGAACAATATTAACAAATAAATAAATAAAAACATTTGAAAATTCTACAAAAATTATTATTATTAAATTATTTCTGGACGCTCGTTTCGGCCAATAAGTCCATCCTCATTTATATGCTTTATATTCCTGAGGATGGATGTTTTTGTAGAATTTTCAAGTGTTTTTATTTATCTGTTATTATTAATTATGTTCTGCCAAGTGCCGAGTGAAAAATCAGTGCAAATTATAAGAACAATATTTCTATCTGACAAGACATTGTACCGCCTTTTTCCGCCCAAGTGCCAACTGAGCTTAGAACTATTTCATAGTTTCAATGTTTGCTCAGTAAGCATCTTTGAAAATAGTATATTACATCACAAGGGCAGAAAGTTGAAATTCCTGCACTGCGCGCCATGATGCCCAAGGCGAAACGAGGTCACCTCTGTATCTAATAACCTTGAACCGTGTCTAAACCAGATCACCACTTTGTTTTTAATAATACAAAATCTAATTTATAAATCTTCACATTTCCATAGACGTCTTGATATTTTCATAGGATACGAAAAAGATTGAATAAAAACTACACGATTAATACGCTTGCTATAACAATTTAAACAAAATACAGTTGATAGTCATAAAAATATTTTTCATTTCACTTTTTCATTCGTCTCATCAGGTAACGAAGGTATCTTACATAATTAACCGTTAATGAACTATGATCTGTTGGTAAAATTCTGTTATTTCTTGCACCTGTTATATTGATGATTATCACGTGGGATAAGATGCCAAAAGCTATACGAAAATCATCATTAACACTTTCTGGATGGACGCTGATGACCTCAGATGTTGAGCCTCTATAATCCACAATCTATCTTTCTGGATGTTTCATTTATCAATATTTCGTAATACTCTCTTTACTTCCGTAATTTGAAAATAAGTTTAGAATAATTTCATATCTTGGGAATGTCTCCAGTTTTTTTCGGTATCTAGATGGAAAATGCGGCTCCAGGATTTTTCTACAGATCTTTCAATAACAACAGGGCCGCATTTGACGAATATAGTGTTAGTTAAATGAATTTTAATAATACAAACGCATATTGTTGGTCCATTATTCTCTCATCACCGCTATAGAGTGTTTTATTTGTGTGACAATAGACTTTGGAGGCAGGTGAAGTTCCGCTGTACTCAGACGTACAAAGACCTACTGTGCATCCTGGATTTATTTTTCAATATACGGGTTTTTCACTTCCACTTAGAATAATAATTAGCTCCGATTTATAAACCATTTGAGATGAAACAATGTAGTCTTACTTCGCAGTGCTGCGCCTCGCTCAGCAGGCACTATACCTTCACCATGTACTCAAATTTATCCAGTTTATTTGGGATTTTTATTTTTTATCAAAATAAAGTATATAGCCTATATTACTCAGGGATAGTTTAGCTTTTTACTAGTGAAAACATTTTTACAATCGGTTCAATAGTTTCAGTAATTATCCTCTACAAACAAACACACAAACAAATTGTACCTCTTTATATAATAGTAAAGATGTCTCAAAGAGTCCCGGGCCCTGTCTATAACATAACTAGGTGCCACTATTATTGCCATCCAAGCTTGAAATGTGATTTTTGTGCTCGACTACACTTGGAACGATACAGGGATCTCGTCGAAAGCTAATGATTTTACAGTTTGGGCAACTTTAGCTGTTGAATGTATATATTGATTAGACCTTCGCTTATTCACACGTAATCATAAAAACAGGTATCGTTTGAACAGATTATTTATTTTCTTAATTGCAGTATGCTCAGTATATTTGCGTATATCTTTTTATACAGACTGCATTTCGATATTGTATTTTTGTTTTGTCAAAAATATTCAAATTGATTTTTTTATATATTATTAAACAATAATAATTGAAAATATGAATTGGAACTAGGCTCAAATAGTTCTGACTGTTGGCCTTAAATAATAATCGGTATATATTACTTCTCAAAAGTGTTTTATGGCAGTATGAAATATTACAGTTTAAAAATTTTAACAATTTCATTACAGAAAATAACATCCATAAAAAACGTCGCCATCTGGTTGCAATCTGTTTATTTTAACAGTTGTCGGTAATATTGAGTGACGTAGTGGCGCTGAAGTATTTGAATAGAATAGAATATTATATTACGTAATTGACCACTAACGGTGCGAAGTATTCGCATGGGGTCGCTAGTAACAATAATTGATAAATATATGTACTCAGTCAGTAGTGTGTTTTTACAGACTAGTCACTCGACAAATTTTAGAAACAGTCTGTAAGTACATTACTCACCTGACCAGGTATATGGAAAAAGAAGGAAAGAAACAAAATAACATATATTTATTCATAATAAACATCCCAACAATTATTATTAACCTTGGCCTCTAAAAGAATTACCTAACGCAAAAAATACGTAGCCACAATGAAATAAATAATTCATTTTCTATATATTCATTTATACATTATTAACGAGGGTAAATTTCAACATGCAGAACAAAAACCAACGCTGCAGAAATAAACACACGATTGATTGATTCCTCCAATGAGCATATTATTTTTTTTAATGGAAGCACGTAAACCACGTTACCTTTTGCTTACAAAGATTGAGAAGATAATATATATATGTTTCTATATTTTATTTTAGATAAATTTAACAAGCTATGATTTAAGGTGACTGTTTACTAGTTGTTCAATATACCCCCTTTTTCACTCACAGAGTTCTATTCTACGAGCAATTGGATGTGTGTGTGCATGCAAAATGCACTTAGTCACGTTTCGGAAATCTCAAATTTCTATAAAAAATCTTATTCAATCTTTGATGATAATGCATACAAAATAAACTAGAAATATGCACCATTCTTCCCATGTGACTTTTTACAGTTTACTTGATCTAAATAAACGATTTAAAATCTGATAAAAACGAGAAAATTCGCAGTACTGTTATAACAAAAGTTTGTAAAGAAAAATTTCAAAATATTAGTTTGTGTTCCCATAATTTGAAATCTTTTGACGTACTGTGAAGAGCTATTGACGATTATCACATTTTTTTTATTCAATTTTAGGGCAAAACTACGTTTTTTGAAATTTTTAAGCAGCAAGCCATTTTGTGAAGCTTAATGCTTAATCACAGCTAATAGAAACAATAATAAAATTAATTTTGCGACCACAATTCGAAATTTCCCGACAGCATATTTTACGAGAGCCATGTGTTGGACGGAAAGAAAATGAAACTAAAATAATTGCGGCATTCGTTTTTGCCCTGGTCGGAAATTTTACAAAGTCCTTGTCTATAACATCGGGGAAACCCTGGATAAAACATATTATTATTTATAAGAATAACAACCTAGGCCTTCGTAATATATCATTTTTATTACAAATGAATTACAGAAATCAGTGAAGCTATGAGGAAAATGCAATAAAGATAACTTCCATTTTAGTACTACGTAAAATGTTTAATTAACTTTCGAACCATATTGCATACGTAAGAAATAATTAGTAGTTTCTGATTTGGATTATTAAGTTACCGACAGAGGCAATGAAATCATTACCTGTCTGGTTACGGTAAATTTGTTCATGATTTTTTTGTTTAATAGCTATTTTTTACTGTCACGATTATCATTCAAATACCTACCGTTAAATTTACTGGTAAACTGTATCAATTATAATTTATTCGAACAGTTATAGTCGTCTAGTACATTATATAGTTTCCAAATGACAGAAAGTGCATTGAATTCGTCCATATGTCATTTCAGTTTGAGCCTCTTATGGCACATTTCATACTGTCGAATTTTCATTAGCTATATGCGCAGTGCGCACGCAACTTCCGTTGCCTGTTAAACTTTTACTCTCAACCCGCCAAAAGAAGTATAACTTCAAAATCAATTCGTTTTAACAATAAAATCCATAAATGAATATAATAAATCGAAGCAAACTGCAGTAGTCGCACAGTTCACATTTCTGCCACTATGAACGCTACATAACCTTTCTGCGTAGAATGACTATAGAAAAGGCCCCAGTACACAGTGGTCTGTAGTGGGCCATGCTTTGCAAATGTGCAACTGTAGGCCACTAACACTTAGTGTTCACACAATGGCCCATGGCTCATTTCTGCCTAGCGAAGCACTTGCGATGGACGTGGAAGTAATTACGGCTGCGGCTATTTATTTATAGTTATTTACAAGTATTATAGTATTATAAACCTAAAAGTCTCTTCATTGCTCCAGGATACTGACATTTTGGGCGATTAAAAATTTAAATAGTATAGCACGCAACAAAAAAAGTAGGTACCTGTCCAAACAATGGGCGACTGTGTGAACACCACGATTCCTTTGAAGTGTATCAAAAAAACCGACAACAAATGGATTGCGCACCACGATTCACAATTGTCCGCCACTACAGACCATTACCCCCTATACACAATGGCGATGGTCTACAATGGCCCACTACAGACCACTGTGTACTGGGGCCTTAAGAGTGTGGCCAACAGGTCACGTGACCTGGCCGGAATACGGATTGGCTGCGCCATATTAAGTTATTTTATACGCAGTGTACATCTGTTTCTGTATACTCGAATAGTGTGCATCACTCGCGGCTCAATATGGCGGCGATCGGTACATTGGCCACACTGTTACTATAGTCTCTCTATTTTCCCGCGCATATAATCTACACGGATGTTCTTAAAGGTGTCTTTTAAACGTGCGATTTTTTATTTATCAAAGATCTAGGAAAGAATATTTTCTTGATCAGTTATGAGGCAAGTGCTGATAATAATAAACTCTAATATAATAACTGGTTAAGAACAGTTACGATTTAATCGGAGTGCGGTCACGATATTATTATTTCATGAAATGAAATCATACACCGAACCAGTAACAACCGTGATGATACATCGTTTATTGTGAATTAGCAATACAATATGCGGTCATTGTTAATCGGTTTTGTATTGTAACATACCAGCTACTTCCTTATCGCGTTTTGTTAACATTGACTATAAACACTATATTAGAAGGCCACCAGCCATAGCAAGAAATCGAACAATGAATGGCCGCTATTATTAGAGCCATACTTTGGAAAATTAGCACCTATTTGCCAAAGTTATGATCATTTCGCAATAAATAGTATATTACACCACAAGAGCCGAAAGTTAAATTTCCTGCACTGCGCCACATAATGCCCGAGGCGTAGTTGAGGGCATCATATGTCGCGCGGTGCAAGACTTTCAGCTTTCTGCTCGTGTGGTGTGTACTATTTTTCTTCATACCATGCCGAAAATACGCACTTTCATCAGTATATAAAAAGATTAATTACTTTCAAGTGAGCAATGTTGAGGTTATACGTAATGACAAATGGATGTAATAATGTCCATTTAATTAATTAAACTTCTTATGTGAGCTTATAAGGGTGAGGCTCATTATAATTTTTTTTCTAGTAAATCGTAAAAAAATTTCAAAAGTAGTCCCTTATAGACCTAGATTTGCCCTTTATCTTCCTTATGAAGAAAGAATGTTTGCAAAATGTTGACGAATAAGTCTACAATCAGCTATCAGCCGACGCTCTATTTTTGGCTTAAATTCAGAGCGTTCCAACAGCCTTAAAGTTGGAAAATTCCGAAGTAGACATCGTCCTAAGTAATATTTATAGGAACACCAAAACATAATCCATAAAAGTAGAACTCGAAAAGTCGGGAAGAATGAGATTTCTGTACACGGGAATGATTAAACTGCATATCGATTATCAATCGATTTGGTCGATGGTAGAACCATGACAGTAAAGTCTCACATTCCTTGATTCGCCAGCGCATATAGAGTCTAGTCCGTCTTGCACATAGTTTAGCAGCCCATTACCGATACATATTTATAGAAGTAAACGGATTGAAACCGTTTCACCACGTATTCACCGCGTCGTGTTTTTCACGTTCTTCGTTTCGCAAATATAAGAACCGTTTGAAGATATCTAGTTATTGTTGTTTTATTTTCACACGAGTTTTGTGCATTTATTGTACCGATTCGAAAACTTTAATTGTACAGGTGTTTGGAAATTACACTGCCAATCATCGCAAGATGATTCCTTCTTAGAGCTGTTTTATCACCTGTTGCTGCTGTATAGAGTAATTATAGTAAGAGTGTGGCCAATTCATCTGATCGCCGCCATTAACCCGGCGTGAATGAATCAGGATTTTTAACATCCACTGATGTATAAAAACGCACACACGTGTCACAGTTGACGGTATCCTACCCCCTGCGCCTCGGTAGCTGCCATCTTGGAAATAATGCGTCGATTGTTTTTTGCGAATCAGCGTGGTGCGTGACGTCGCTGGTGATAGGAGAGTTCAAAGTGCATTTGGGCATATTTTACCCGGGTTTATCGTTCGCGTGATAAACATTTTTAACGGCATTTTTATATTTTCTATTATTTTTTTTTGGATTGTACGTAATAAATAAGACTTGATTATTCTTATTTTGTTCGTGATGGAAGACGAAATGATAATACGCCATTTAGAAGAATGTTCTTCGGACGAAAGCTGTCCATCGGGGTCGGATGTTGACGAAGAGGAGTGCATCAGTAAAATTTAAAGTTTCTTCCTAAATTAAATTAAATTAAATTAAATATTAAAAATGGTTTTTATTATTACGTATATTGTAACAATATTCTATTAGGTAATTCATCTAGATAAGAAAAAAAAACTATTTCAAACGAAATTTATTGAAATCGATAACCGGGTAAAATTCACCCTGGTGCAATGACGATGTGATTGAAAAGAGGTTCATTTACGCCAGGTTAGAACTGCGAGTAGAGGACACTAGTGATGTGAATCGATTACAAATTTGAGAACCGGTTTTTACCGATTACTTTGAGAAAAAACCGGTATTTTTATGTTTTTTTGTTACGTTAAAATAAAGAACAAAACATTGAACATTTTTACTTGTCCTGATAAGAAACTGACACTTTTTGAAGAAATGCGAGAAATAATTATACACACGCAAGAAAACGAAGGATCTGAGTGAAGTTTGTCAACAGTGTTGCCTGACAAGAGCTGTAAACGGTGCGGTGATTCCCCGATCAAAGACAATATAAACTTGGTCTGACCTTGGTGTTCGGATACACGAGTAATGAAACACAAGTGAGTCCGAAAGTAATGAATTTTAGTAAACAAAAACCGGTGTTTATCGGTTTTACAAAAACCGTTTTTTTAGGTTTTTCGAAAACCGATTCACGTTACTAGTGGACACTGCGTACGTAGCTCCTGTGCAGTCACTCTACAGAAGCGGACGACAGCTGTACACTGCGTATACAATGGCTTAATATGGCGCAGCCAATCTGTGTTCTGGCCAGGTCACGTGACCTGTTGGTTACACTCTTACTTTACTGAAGTATTGCTGTTAGTGAGATCCGCCAGCGAATCTCCGGTAGTTTAAATAATCCGAGAACCCGTGGTCAAAAATTACAAGAATTTTGTAAAGGTTGATATTTTGAGTTTTAAGCTGTAAATAAATATACTACAGACATCAAGTTAGTTGGGATCTCTAATGTGTAGTAGCTTTAAAGAACTAAAGTTTTGTAAAAGCTGAAACAGAGTTAATTTCTTCTCTCAATAGGTAAATGAAATTTTTAAATTATTTAACAGATAATTCGTGAGATAATGTGCAATTCAAAGAAATGGAAATTTGTCAAAATTACTGTTTCGTAAACAGACCCGGTGCATCCCCTTAGTGGCCCCCTACAAGAGAAAATTAATACGATAAACTTATAAAAATAATATGATTAATTTGTTAAAGAAAAAGAAAGTATCTATTTCTTTCACAGCTGACGGTCATGTCAAATTAAACGTTTGAAGAAGTGTTAAAAAAATATTTGTAAAATAATTGAAACGCAATACAATAAACAAGTGAAAGTAAATACAGTAATTTTCGTGATGAATCCAAAAATATTATTGAACGTCATTTTACATAATGAAAAGACATACTTGCACAAAATTTAGTTTGTTCCCGCGCGAACGTTAATTTTATCTGCAGACTAGCTTCCGTTAATTAACAGGACTTCTTCCCAAATACAAACAACCTGAAATTCCGAAGAACTCCAATATTTCACGAAAAAGACTTAAAGTTGCTGAGTACCAGCTGTTCAATATGCTCCCTTTTTCAACCGCATAGTTCTATCTTACGAACTGTTGGATGTGTGCGTCCATGTAACATGCACTTACGTTCAGAAATCTCTAATTTCTATGAAAAATCTCATTCAATCGTTGATATTAATGCTTCAAAATAAACTAGGAATATGTACCATCCTTCCCACACGACTTTTAGCGAAGTTTTTACAGTTTATTTAATCTAAGTAAACGATTTCATGTTAGACAAAAACCAGAAAATTAACATAAATTTTACACAGAACTTTGATTTGAAAAAGAAAATATTAAGCAAACCAAACTTGTCAATATTTTTGCCATAAGTTTTGCCTTTCCGTAATTCGAAGCCTCCTGACGTGTTGTAAAGAAATATTGACGATTGTGACTTCAATTTTTACGACAAAAATATGTGTTTTCAAGAATGTTAAAATAGCAAGCCCAATTTTGTGAAACTTAATGCTTAGTTAATAAATCCAGCAATAAAATTAATTTTGCGACCACAGTTTGAAACTTCCCGAGAGCATATTCCAGATGAATAGCCGGTGACTAGATCACTATGATGTGGTCCTGTGGATTAAAAACAAACGTTTAAGATTTTGTAATTAATTAAACGTAATAATCAATCAATTGCTTGTAATAATTGCTTCTAGAAATTTAAAACAATCTCTGCTTTTACCAGTTTTAGCTTAGTAGAGTTTAGCATAGATTGATTGATGATTGGTTAAACTCAACAGAGCCATATGGTGGATTAATTAATTACAACGAGATAACAGTCGAGTAGTAATTATATTATCTTTATATATTATACAAGGTGTCTTGTTTACAAACTTGTCATAGATATTTCAATTATTTTTAGGGTTCCGTACCTCAAAAGGAAAAAAGGAACCCTTATAGGATCACTTCGTTGTCCGTCTGTCTGTCTGTCAAGATCCTTTTTCTGAGAAACACGTCGAGGTATCAAGTTGAAATTACTATCAAATACGAAGGTCTGCAATCCCTTGGAGCTGTGAAAAAATCAAACCTCTCAGTCAACGCAATCAAAAGATACGGCACCGTTTATGTCGTATATTTTGACACTCGCAAGGGAATTAAAACCTATAAGGTACTTTCCGAAGCACGCACGGCACAAAGAGGAGACGAATGTATTAGGAAACACACCAGTATTCTATCTCATTCTCTCGCAGGCTAAATACTATAGATGTATATGTTTGTCTCCTTTTAGTGTCGCTTTTTCGTTTCATCGAGTTTCAAAATTACGACTGTGCTAAAGAAGTTTTCACGTCAAAAAGTTCTATTAGGAAATTGAACATTTTTCCTTGGCAATATATCGATACGTATTGATACAACTCTAAATATGTGTTTTTAAAGTCATTTATACTTTTTCTCGCAGTAAAATTCTTTATTGTGAGATATTATTTATTGTATGTTTTTGCACTATTTGGTTTCATTATTTGTTATTTAAGCGTGACATTAGCTTGTCCGCAACATATCAAAGAAAGTGTAATTTACAGGATGTAACATAAATGTGTGATCCAATTTATGAAGTCAATTTCTCGTCAGATTTTGGGTTCAAATGTTGCCTAAAGTAAGAACGATTGATACTCGGAAGCTACTTATATGTCGGATTTTACTCATGTATTTTCAAGTTTTTGGTCTCTACTTCTTACGCAAAGCATTTCCTCCTACGTTATTCTTTACTTATTTATTGTAGATTATAGACGCTCGACAACTTAAATCATTAGCGTCTTAACTACATCAAATAACGTAATCATTTTAAACTAAACGACATCACAAAACATCCATGAGCAGAGACAGGGTTCGAACCCACGACAGTCCGGACAAGAAGCCAGCACGCTAACTACTGTACCACACTGACCTCCCTACGTTGCACAGCTAATGAAAAGATACGTTTGAAAACCTCAAATTGATTAAAGTTTTTTTTCTGATTGATCTATGACTGCCACGATTTGAGAAGGAAGGAAAAGTTGAAAATACACGAGTCGATTAGTCCCCACTGGTCAAAAATACATGAGTTCTAGTGTATTTGATATGTACAGCCCAACAGGTTGATTTTCTGAGCGTTGTGTTTTGGACCACTCTATATAATCTATATGTGTATAAATACCTGTGTATGGCGTATTCTAATAGTTGTACAGAGAAATTACATGCACTTATATGTAAGGTCACGTCTTGTTTATGGCAAAAAGTGAAAATGGATATATTATTTAAAAAATGTTAGTCTTAAAAAGCAGTCGATCACCATAATAATATATTGATAGACTTTTGAAATAAATATACAGTGTGTTTCCCAATAGAATGACACAATTACGTAAGGCATTAAGAGATGCGCCTGCAGGCAGTGCTTCATAGAACAGAGGCAGATAAAAAACGTGAATAATGCAATGTATCAAAGAGTAAAGAAAGAGCGTAGTATGATAATTTTTTACTGTAGATTGTATTATCGAGATTTTTTAATAATCGAATAGCTTGACAATTTTCACTCGAAATATTCCATATCTCTAATACACTGTCAAAGTTATTTGGTAATATCATCCCATCTTTTTATTCGCGGTTTTTGGCCCGCTTACATGTCGCAATCTGTACTCTAAATATTGCGTTTCATAAAAATCGATTCGTTAGTTGATAGTCGTACAAACGGACAGACAAAAAATTGGGAAAAGCGTTTTCCCAGATAAGTATTACACAAAATACCAAGCACTTCAAAAGTTCAGTTAGAAAAAAAATTACAGTCTGCAAACGTTTTATTATAATTTTTTTACAATTTTGTATTAAATTTCAGTGGAAAATATTCTGTTTGGAAAATGTCAAGGTTTCTCATGCTTTTCAAAACAACTGAACTGTTTTTAAATAGCCTTCAGTTATATTAACAAATGAAACAATTTTCACGGGAATTCACAAAGGTCAAGGGGTCGTATGGCGAATTAAATCAATATTAATTTACATAGTTTATGAATCCAGGACGTTTTTCCAAACTGAATAAATTAGGTGTGGTTTTTGTGTTAAAAATATTCTGTCCACGGTTCGTGACAAATTGAAAACCGTAATAACATTTTCTACAAAATAAAATTGAAAACTGAAAATCAAAGGAATGGAATGCCGTTGCGGTCCCACAGTGACCTACAAACGGGAATACAAAATCCCGCGAAGGTCTTGTGCGGTACGGCATAATTATATATCGATAATCGCGCGCCACTCACCGGTACCTTTGCGTTAATAACGGTCCGTTTATATCGCTACGGCTACAGTCATATTAACCGCGCGACAATAAATATTTCCTGTTCTCCTGATACAAAATTGGTATTAATTCGTGATTGTTGTTATCCTGTCAATTTTATAATACTTATTTGTTCAGAAATATATCTCACTTTAATTTACTCTCCTGCAGATACCCAAAACGGCTACAATCATATTAACCGCGCGACAGTAAGAACATTAGCAATATTTCCTGTTCTCCTCATACAAAATTATTATTAATTCGTGGTTTTTATTATCCTGTCGATTTTAATGTTCGTTCAGAAATACATCTCACTTTAATTTGCTGTCCGGATAGCCAAAATAGCTACAATCATATTGACCGCGCGACAATAATAACTTTAGCAATATTTCCTGTTCTCCTGATACAAAATTATTATTAATTCGTGATTGTTATTATCCTGTCGATTCGTTCAGAAATACATTTCACTTTAATTTGCTCTCCTGATACCCAAAACGGCTACAGTCATATTAGCCGCGCGATAAAACTTTAGTAATATTTCCTGTTCTCCTGATCGGAAATTATCTATCAAATCGCGTTTGTTTATCTTGCGGATGTAATGTTCGTTCAGAAATATATCTCACTTTAATTTGCTCTCCTGATACCCAAAACGGCTAGTCATATTAACCCCGCGACAAAACTTTAGCAATCCTGTTCTTCTGATAGAAAATTATTATTAATTCGTGATTGTTATTATTCTGTGGATAAGTTCATTCAGAAATACCTGTTACTTGAATTTGATTTCCTGATACCCAAAAGGAAGTAATTAATAATTAAATAGTGATTATTGATTGTTCATAAGAAAAACCTCTTAGATAATTTTTTACCCCGATAACAACGAAATTAGTTATTACACCATTATTAATATTCTGAAAACTCAATGTTTGATCAAACCTCTTACATGTATTTGTTCTCCAGATAACCCTGAAAATACAGCTCGAAAAAAACTTATATCTTCACTACAGTTATCTAGTTCTATAGAGTTAGTATAAGCGTACATAAATAGACATTAGACACAGAAACTTTCTTTTATACCTTATGTCGGTTAGAAAAAAAAAACAATGCTAATAAGTAAAAAATTTCATTGAATACAAAATTGTATCAAGAGAATTACACACAAGGTATTTTTAAAATGAATAGGATCTTCAGTTGATTTCATTTGAAGACGCGTTTAATTTAACTACAGCTTTAAACCAATCAGTATAACTTGCTGCTACTACATATCTACTCAAATAGCTAGCAAATATCATTTATTATTTTAATCAGTTATACCGTATCTTCACTTTAGAGGTATAAATTGTTACTTTATTATATAGGAATATGTGAGTTCAGAAATCACAAAACAAGAAACCAGCAGGTTTCAGTGTTATCTTAAGTAAAATATATTTTTTGGAATTAGATTTCAAAAAGATATATTAATTACTAGCGGATCCTTGCGAATACTTCGCACCGTTAGTAGTCAGTTACGTAATATAATAGGGTGGAAATAAATTGTATTCTATTCAGGGACTTCATTACAACTCAAGGTAACATCGTAAGAGGAGTTGATGTTCTCATATAAAATTGCACATTAATCAGACATTCATGTGAATAGCTCAACAGTTACTTTACGTAAATAACTTTATGTAAAAGTGCGAAACGTAACTGATTATTTATGTCAATTAACTAGAAACTGGTAAAGATGATCTTTCCAATCAAATCAGACTCAAGGCAACCATTTATAAAATAAGTTATGTTTAATTAAACTGTCTTGAAGTTGAGCTGAACTGCAGCCGTGAATTTTGGTTTGATTAAAAATAATACACATATTTTGTTGAAAGATTGACTGTCACTTCCAGTTCTGAATAACTGAAATAGTGAACAAATAAAATAATCGGTGTAAATATATCAAAAAAGATGGACATACGACGGAAACTCTCCTTATGCCAGGGGTTCCGAAATTTTTTCAGTTCGCGCGCACTTACAGGTTTAGCATTTTGGCTCGGTGCCCTAGCTAATCGAAATAGGGTAAAATGATACCACATGAAGCTGAGTTTTTGTATTTATATTGACACACAAAAATACATTCATTGTTTAAAAAAAAATGGAAATAAAATACAATGGCAACTTAAGGTAGTTGTCGTGGTACAATATTGTTAAAAAGTTTTAGATTATACGCGCCACAGAAGTATATACTAGCTTGTAACTAACATAAGTGATCCATAATTTGTACGCAAGACTGTACCCGGGGAAACGTAACCCATACAGTATTCATATGCATGTATACTTTTCTATAAATTGTTGAACTTTAAACCGTTATTTATAAATAATTAGACGGTCAAAAAAAATTTCTTATTTTTTTTTAACTCATAACAAATGCACTGAAAAACTGTCAGTTTTTGGAAAGTTTCTGACAGTTAGTTCTTTCCTATCAAACTCCTAGTTTAAAAATTACCTACCTTATCCTAATTTCCTATAATTCCTTCATTCGCCCATTTCTATTACATAAGTTGAAGTTGTAAAAAATGTAGAAAATAACGGGAAGTGGTAGATGAAAAAATAGTAATGGTTCGAATGACGTCTGTTATGACATAAAGTCGAGAAACGGACGCATTATTATTATTATTATTATTATTTTTTATAAATAAGAAACTGGTTCAGAACTACAGAGATCGTATACAATCAATGTTAATTATCCAATTTTTAATTGAATTTATCTCGGATTATATACGGTCGATCGACTTCAAATTTTCAGGATAATTGTATTATCATGTCCTTAATAACTATTCAAAAATTAAGAATTTTCTGACGGTGTGCCTTAACCACGACAACTACCTTAATCAACGTGACGTGTGAGCTTGGTGATCTCCACATATTTTTTCAAAGCGTGGGATAAGGCTTGACACCGCTACTTTCATTTCTTGCCCCACACTGATCTTTGAGCGATATTTATTCTTTATTGCAGCTACGGCTGGAAAACCTGGCGTCACATAAATAAGATGTTACAAAGGGAATGAGAATTCTTAGAGCTTTTGAACTTAAACTTGGATACTCATTTTGGACCGATATCCAAATCGAAACATGTGAATTTTGTTTTAAGGATGCTGTCGCAAGAGTTCAATGTGTAAACAGGAACGCCTCACGGCTCCCCTCTTTAGTCTCCACGGCGCACCAGGGCGCCGCGGCGCACACTTTGGGAACATTACATGTACACAAAAAATGTTTGAGCCTCATCCACATAAACTCACGGCGTAAGTGAAACTTCTTTAGAGTTGTGAATTCGTTTCATTAATGCGTTATAACAAGGTTTACCGTTACAAAAAATAGCAAACAGATACGTTGCTAAAGAGGTTTCGCTTCAAATTAGAAAAAAAAACAATTTTATACTAATTTGTCATTTGACATATCTAATAATTTGTACCCAGACGACTCAACGTAACGAGAGATATACAAAATGCAGCTCTAATTTTGACAACACAAAAACACATGTGTGCCTTAGTGTATTTGCTTGCTTATTTGTGTATAGTAGATTATAGACGCTCGACAACTTAAATCATTAGCGTCTTAATTACATCAAATAACATAATCGCTTATAAAACTAAACGACATAAAAAAACATCCATGAGCAGAGGCCGGATTCAAGCCTATGACAGTCCGGTCAAAAAGCCAGCACATTCACTGGACTACATTGTCCTCGCTTGCTTGCTCTTTTTTCGCAGATCATTGCCTGTTCCAAGGCATGCGTTAAGGAACATTGCTTAAACAAAAAGTAAAAGCGTTCTTTGATGTGATATGTATCACTTTCAATTGATGTACATATTAAGTAAATGATTAGTTTTTTAAACATTATAATTTTATGCAAATACGCGTAATTCACATAGACTCATCACATATGGAGCTTTCTCACTATTTGTAGATTAATTATGATTTGCATAATAATTATTAAATAATTAATGTAAAAGTATACACTACTCTGTTTTCACCACATAGTTAAATCGTCAACAATTAATCAATTTCATTATTTAATTAGACATATGATCAACATATAAAATCAGTCTTCTTTTCTGAGCTATTATACATTCCGTGTACAATCTTAAGGTAGGAGTAGTATCGTTTAGAGAAGATAGTAGCGTCGTTCCTGCGCACAAACGAGTTTCGGGTTGGACGGGTCTATGTTTTCTAACAAGGGATAGTCCTATGAATTGAGGGTAACATTTTCTCTGTTACGGAAGTTGTGCACGCAACATGCAACGTCTCTGTTACGGAAGATGCGCAAGCAGTATGCAACGAAAATGAGACACCATAAAGTTAATTGTTAATTTAATATGTATGCACTATGTGTATTGACCAGGTTGAAATCGTCGATAAAGCTGACTCTTCGATTCAGTATAGTTTTACTTTGTATTTATAGATGACACGTCTCATTTCTCTGACAATGTGTTAAGTGAGTTGTCCACCTATTATCCTAAGTAAACAAGTACTACTCGAAGTGAACAGGCTGTTTTATTTTATCAATTGTACCTACATCTTTAACGAAAATATGAATATCAATTATCGCGATCACGCCAAAGAAGTAGAACTTCTGCCGCGCATTCATAAGTACACGCACCATTTTTTCTTCTAAAGGAGGCGGTAATCCAGAAAATTTTGAGAACCTCTGCTTTACAGCATTGCAAAATTTTGTATTTTAGTGTTGATAATTCATGCAAAAAAATATGCGGCTTAATTAGTTGTTGCAGAATTTATAATTTTACTTACAATTTGAAAGCAGATATTCCAAAACATACATTTGACACAAATTAATGTTATTTTGCGTTAAACTCATTTTTTTTATTTTCACCTTATAGAATGTTATGTAAAAATATCACAAAAAATGCACTTCGGTCAACTGACACTACGTTTAAATATTTTGGTTTCTGTTCCATGAAAAAATAATTATTTACAAATGTTCACAATATTTGACTATATTCACTTTTTAAACAGGCCACGCATTCACCCTTAAAATCAAAATTCAGGATTTACATCAAACTACGCCAGCGCCATTGCTAAGGCTCCTTTTAACACAAAGCAAACAGAACTACGTACTTATTATTTTTCAAACGGAATGTTGTAAACTAAAGCACGTTTTTTCTTTGAAAGTCAACAGTACGGAAAATATTGAGATAACTCTCAAATACAATTCACTCCACGTAACTAAAGAGTATACTACAAATCTACATATATAAAATCGATCTGTGTATGTATGTTCCCTATGGACTCCAAAACGGCTAGGCCGATTTTGATAACATTTTCAGGCAATCTTCAGATTAGCCCAGCGGGGATCCTGTGAAGTTTGGTAACGACCGGATCAACAGAACTTCTTTTTTGTTGTTCTTTGGCAATTTTGATTTTTCCATGATTTTTGAACATTCACAATTAAAAGCGATTGATTTCTCGCAAATTCAATACACGTTGAGAATTTTATGAGAATGATTCTCATCTTTAATGGCTATAGATAATTAATTAGTGCTACCCGTGCGAAGCCGGACCAGGTCGTTGGCACCCTATAAAACTTTGACGAAAACGTCTTTAGCACATCTGTTAGCAGCTTTTTTGAAGAAAAGAATATTTTAGCAGGCAATGGCATTACGTTTTTAGCATGACATCTGTTAGCAACTTTTTTGAAGTTATACTTATTTTGGCGCATTAAAAGTAATATTTTAGCAGACAATGGAATTGCGCGCGCACAGCTAACGAAAGTTCGACAATATAACATTGGCCGCGCCATCAAAAGTTCGACAGTATGAAATTCGCTGTGGTAATGAAAATTCGACAGCATGAAGTTGGCCATGAGAGGCTCAGACTGTAAAACAGACGAAATCAATGCCCAAAAATGTTCTTTAGGTGACGAGAACTGTACGCAGTGGTTTATAATAACTATACCTGTATTAAGAGGTATGTGCATTTAAGTAGAAAAGTTTTTTCTTGAATAGAATTCCATTTCTGTGAGCCAAAGTTATATGAAAGGTGCAATCATCTCCTTGTACCTGTTGTAGGTGTAGCCATGCCCAACAAAATATATGAACTATAAAAATAGGTAGTATATTTGTATATATATATATATATATATATATATATATATATATATATATATATATTATGACATGTTGAAAATCTCATGATCCAATGCCCCTAGGGACTTGACAGACTCATTACTGGATACCCCTTGACGTCCTGAATCCGTAGAGCCCACGATTATGATTCTAGCATTTCTGGAAGCCTAAATATTGCAAAAAGAATCAAAAAGAAAAAATGATCGTGTGTATGCGCTTTAGACCGCACCTTTGAATGTATATGGCGTGCTTTACTGGTTCATAATTCGCAGCCGACGTCAAATGAGCGCTACTTTTTGCGAGAGA
Organism: Venustoraphidia nigricollis; assembly: GCA_034508555.1. Lineage (NCBI taxonomy): Eukaryota > Metazoa > Arthropoda > Insecta > Raphidioptera > Raphidiidae > Venustoraphidia > Venustoraphidia nigricollis. The sequence goes on from JAVRKA010000030.1 coordinate 3,548,462, forward strand.
GATAAGTTCATGTATTGTGTGCGTTAGAGAGAATTCGATGCGTTGTGTGAGAAATATAGAGCTGGACGGTACGAGTCGACGACTTGACGGAGGACTTGCGTCTAAACTGGCGAGATATGCACGGCTGTTGAAGGCCGATGTGTGTTTTTAACTTACAATACAGATATTTTATATACATGGAATTTTAATATTTGAAAGGAAGCATATTTTTTTGTGGCGAATAGGGACTGTTGTTATGGATTCTGGATTATCGTTGTAGTGTATTTCTGGCGCTATCTCGTTTCCGTATTTCGTTGTCGTTCTTGTCGAATTTTTTCCTGGTTCGAGAGTCCCGTATTTCCCTGGAAATCCTGTCGTTTGTATTTTTTGATTGTTGCGTAGGATTTAGCTTCCCGTGAATAATAAAAGTGTATGTCTGGATTAGGTCTGATCTGTTGTTAGGGAGTGATACCGTGAAATCATTGCCCCATACCCCTTTTAGTAGTTGTCGTTTTCTTGGATTTGTATTTCTGGAAGTTAGGGATAAGACGCTTAGGTTTTCCTGGAGTTAATTGTTTGAAGTTTGTGATATCGTCCATTATACCTGTGTGGCGCTCTTAATGAATATGATATCAGCTTATGTTGGATTTGTTTCATGTTCAGGATAGTGTTCCTACAGGTTCCGGGAATAAAGTTCCAGACTTCCCGAATAATCAAATTTTCATTTTGAACTAAACATTTTACTTTATCTGAACGGCAATTCTATGTGCATGCCCAGTAATAAAAATTTGTATTCGTTGGGCATTGATTGTAAATGCTAGGGTGTTCCCGAGGGATAACAGGAACACAAATTTGGTCTCGTTTTCGTGTTGTTACGACTTGTTTCGGTGTTCATACTGTTTGGTTTGATTGCACAGACGCTTATGTCCCGTTTGAAGTTTTAATTTTATTTTTTCGGTATTTTAATACATTTTGAGTATTTTCCGAGACGAAAATTTCATTGAGATACCGGGTGTCCTGTTTAAGATAAAATTCTGTTGAAACTGAACCGTCATTTTATAGTGAGTTTATTGTCATTGCATCTTCCGGGCCAGGTCCCGTTGGTGTCTTCAGACCCATCTACAGGGTGTCCTTGTCAAGTCGGTCAATTATATGAAGTGACTACTAGCTGATTATTCAAGATTTTACCATCACTTTTGTTAGTAATCAGGATATCCAAAGACACATATACCGGGTGTCTTATTTAAGTCGGACAATTGCTGTGAATTGACCCTCTATTGTGAACCCTCAATATTTTAGCACACCTGTCAGCATATAGTGGCGTCACTACCGACATATACCGGGCGTCCTATTTAAGGAAGATTATTAATTCCCGTGGATCAGCTGTGTATTGTTTTATATTAGTTACTACGGATAATAACTGTGGTGTACCTGACCTTTATACCGGGTGTTCGATAAAACTGAGTGTATGCACCCTCGTTTCGCTGGTTCTTTCTCAAGTCCAAATTTCTTTTAACGTGTTTCTCGAATGTTTTGTAAATTGTGTTGTAAATTTTAAACTAGTAAAGATCATCATTGACCTGCCCCGTTCTAAGCCTCCTAGTCTGGACCATCTAGGTGTGGCAGCTAACGATCTGAGTCTTGGCGCCCTGTTACCTCCTGTCGGTGGATACGTTAGCCCAATTACTACCTTGGACGTGTTGGTCAACTGGTTGGTCAAGTATCGGGTGTCGTCTGTACTGTGTTGTCTATTTGTCGAGTGGTAGGTGGTAGGATTTTTTAAGCCTTCATTAGGCTATTCCGTTTGGAATTATTTTCGAGAACTCTACTATTGTGTTATTCTTCTGTGTTGTGTTGTTTACTTGTCGAGTGGTAGGTGGTAGGATTTTTTAGCAGCCATAGTAGGCTGTTCCCCAAGTCATTGGTTGTTTGTCTAAAGTGTTCAGTTGGTTTGAATGTTCCCCATCAATGTTTTGTTCGTACCACGACCCAGCATCCGCTGATCGCTAGCCGCGCATCTGATTAAATTCAGAAGTGAACTTCTTTCACTTGCTGTGGTACAAGGGTGATCTCTAGGCCCTGTGGCACTTCTCCAATCCCTTCTAATACCTCAGAACAGCTTGAGAAGCTTAAGGTCACAAAATGGCGCCTGCCAACGTGGGGCCCTATGTTCTTTTCAACTGAAGCACTAGTTTGTTGTTTGACTTGCGGGTTTTTTATCGAAATTTTTTCTTTCGATTTTAGTCCCTTTGTGATTTTACCGATCTCGTATTCGTGTTTCGTTTCCGTCTATTTCCGTTTTATTTAAAGAAATTGGTAATAATTTTGCGCTGTGTGGTAAGATACCGTCTCGTCTCGTTAGGAAAATTTTGTGTTGCCTTCGCTTTTCCGGACGACCTTTCGTTTATCTTTTCGGCCTTTCGTTTATTTTTTCGGGCCTTTCATTTTTCTTTTCGAGCCGTTCTGTACCTGGATGGTTTTAACTAGCGTTACTTTCGATTTTCGTGTGTCTTTAGAGTGACGTTATCTTCTCGTCTTGCGTGAACATTATCGATTGACGCTCTAGTATTCCGTTACGAATATTGTTGTCTATTTATTGTGTTACGTGCAAAATTTTCGAAGAAAATGGCAACGCTTTCGTGGAATTTGACAATAGGTTCGTTTACCTTACGAAATATTTTTCGCTATAGTCTGCGTATTGGTACCGATAATTATGTTTCGATTTTGTTTCGATTTTTCGCTCCCTTCAGTATCGAAGAATACTTTCGCAACTTTTAAGTGATGTTTCATTTGTGAAGTTCGGTGATTGGTGGTTTTCAATTGAAACTCAGTAGTTTTCAGTTTGTCAATTGAAGAAGAAACAGTAGATGGGTTGGCGTTATTTTGAATAAATCAACGAGTCACAGTAGCCCATGAGTGAAGCTTTGAGTCCGTTACCGGGATTTATATACTCAATGTCAATTCATGAAGTGTGTGCTAGGGCTGTGCAAACTTTAGTCCGGTCATTTTTGAAAATTTTTGAGGCCGCTTTGGGATTTGAACTCAAATTATTTATTTCATAAAATGTTTTTTCGACTATAGCTAAATAAATCCAACACCTCAGTCAGTCAAGAATTCGTTGGGTAACGTATGGTTCGGCATTGGATATTCTGACTTGGTTCTGGGTCCGCAAGGAATTTTTGTCCAATTCCTCTTTAGATGTTCCTTTGTTTTGAATAGTTCGCTATTCCGAGTTCTGAAGAAACTGAATTTTAGAAGCCATTCGAAATAATTCAACCCTAGGCTGGATTAGTTCATTTTTCTTTGACAAACAGTTTTTTTCGTTTATCGTTTGGGAATTAGGGATTCCTGTTTCGTACTACGCCGTGCGATCGACAAAAGGGCCATGATCCCGTCGAAGATGTTGCAGGGTGTGGTACGTGTGTGCCGTTGGAAATGTAGATTTCCGTTATCGTTGCAGTGTGTCTAATCGACTACTATAGAGAGTAGGTTTTTCGATTGGAGGCATATTGCAGTATCGTTTCGTATCGTTTATTTTTTCGTATCGTTTCGTTGAGTTTCGGTTGTGATTTTGTCGACTATCGAATTTTGCTTTAGTGCGTTACCGTTACTAGTTGCGAATTTTTCTTGTTGCGAATTCTTTAATTATTCGGTTTTAGTTTCAGACTTTCGAATAGAAGAACAGGTTTTCTTGCGTTTTCATTTTTCTTAGTCTCTTTCAAGAAAAAGCCTGCGTCTTTTTCTTTCTCGGGGAGACGGGGTGTATGACATGTTGAAAATCTCATGATCCAATGCCCCTAGGGACTTGACAGACTCATTACTGGATACCCCTTGACGTCCTGAATCCGTAGAGCCCACGATTATGATTCTAGCATTTCTGGAAGCCTAAATATTGCAAAAAGAATCAAAAAGAAAAAATGATCGTGTGTATGCGCTTTAGACCGCACCTTTGAATGTATATGGCGTGCTTTACTGGTTCATAATTCGCAGCCGACGTCAAATGAGCGCTACTTTTTGCGAGAGAGATAAGTTCATGTATTGTGTGCGTTAGAGAGAATTCGATGCGTTGTGTGAGAAATATAGAGCTGGACGGTACGAGTCGACGACTTGACGGAGGACTTGCGTCTAAACTGGCGAGATATGCACGGCTGTTGAAGGCCGATGTGTGTTTTTAACTTACAATACAGATATTTTATATACATGGAATTTTAATATTTGAAAGGAAGCATATTTTTTTGTGGCGAATAGGGACTGTTGTTATGGATTCTGGATTATCGTTGTAGTGTATTTCTGGCGCTATCTCGTTTCCGTATTTCGTTGTCGTTCTTGTCGAATTTTTTCCTGGTTCGAGAGTCCCGTATTTCCCTGGAAATCCTGTCGTTTGTATTTTTTGATTGTTGCGTAGGATTTAGCTTCCCGTGAATAATAAAAGTGTATGTCTGGATTAGGTCTGATCTGTTGTTAGGGAGTGATACCGTGAAATCATTGCCCCATACCCCTTTTAGTAGTTGTCGTTTTCTTGGATTTGTATTTCTGGAAGTTAGGGATAAGACGCTTAGGTTTTCCTGGAGTTAATTGTTTGAAGTTTGTGATATCGTCCATTATACCTGTGTGGCGCTCTTAATGAATATGATATCAGCTTATGTTGGATTTGTTTCATGTTCAGGATAGTGTTCCTACAGGTTCCGGGAATAAAGTTCCAGACTTCCCGAATAATCAAATTTTCATTTTGAACTAAACATTTTACTTTATCTGAACGGCAATTCTATGTGCATGCCCAGTAATAAAAATTTGTATTCGTTGGGCATTGATTGTAAATGCTAGGGTGTTCCCGAGGGATAACAGGAACACAAATTTGGTCTCGTTTTCGTGTTGTTACGACTTGTTTCGGTGTTCATACTGTTTGGTTTGATTGCACAGACGCTTATGTCCCGTTTGAAATTTTAATTTATTTTTTCGGTATTTCAATACATTTTGAGTATTTTCCGAGACGAAAATTTCATTGAGATACCGGGTGTCCTGTTTAAGATAAAATTCTGTTGAAACTGAACCGTCATTTTATAGTGAGTTTATTGTCATTGCATCTTCAGGGACAGGTCCCGTTGGTGTCTTCAGACCCATCTACAGGGTGTCCTTGTCAAGTCGGTCAATTATATGAAGTGACTACTAGCTGATTATTCAAGATTTTATCATCACTTTTGTTAGTAATCAGGATATCCAAAGACACATATACCGGGTGTCTTATTTAAGTCGGACAATTGCTGTGAATTGACCCTCTATTGTGAACTCTCAATATTTTAGCACACCTGTCAGCATATAGTGGCGTCACTACCGACATATACCGGGCGTCCTATGTAAGGAAGATTATTAATTCCCGTGGATCAGCTGTGTATTGTTTTATATTAGTTACTACGGATAATAACTGTGGTGTACCTGACCTTTATACCGGGTGTTCGATAAAACTGAGTGTATGCACCCTCGTTTCGCTGGTTCTTTCTCAAGTCCAAATTTCTTTTAACGTGTTTCTCGAATGTTTTGTAAATTGTGTTGTGAATTTTAAACTAGTAAAGATCATCATTGACCTGCCCCGTTCTAAGCCTCCTAGTCTGGACCATCTAGGTGTGGCAGCTAACGATCTGAGTCTTGGCGCCCTGTTACCTCCTGTCGGTGGGTACGTTAGCCCAATTACTATCTTGGACGTGTTGGTCAACTGGTTGGTCAAGTATCGTGTGTCGTCTGTACTGTGTTGTCTATTTGTCGAGTGGTAGGTGGTAGGATTTTTTAAGCCTTCATTAGGCTATTCCGTTTGGAATTATTTTCGAGAACTCTACTATTGTGTTATTCTTCTGTGTTATGTTGTTTACTTGTCGAGTGGTAGGTGGTAGGATTTTTTAGCAGCCATAGTAGGCTGTTCCCCAAGTCATTGGTTGTTTGTCTAAAGTGTTCAGTTGGTTTGAATGTTCCCCATCAATGTTTTGTTCGTACCACGACCCAGCATCCGCTGATCGCTAGCCGCGCATCTGATTAAATTCAGAAGTGAACTTCTTTCACTTGCTGTGGTACAAGGGTGATCTCTAGGCCCTGTGGCACTTCTCCAATCCCTTCTAATACCTCAGAACAGCTTGAGAAGGTTAAGGTCACAATATATATATATATGAATGTTTTTAACCTTTCGTAAATGTGCTGCGATTAACCTACGAGGTAAATATACATGATGACTCAAAATTGTATGGAATCATTATGAAGAATACAGGAAATAAAAGTTTAAAATTAAGGTGACAGATTCCTCAGATCATAAAACATGCTCTCGGGAAATTTCGAACTTTGGTCGCAAAATTCATTTTATTACTGGTTTTTATTAGCTCTGATTATGCATTACAAAAAATGACGTGCCAAAAAACATATATTTCTGCCCTAAAAATTAAATTGAAAAAGTTGTGATATTCGTCAATATTTCTTTACGGCATGTCACGAGATTTCGAACTATACGGGAAGGAAAATTACACTTTGAAGTTTTTTTCTTTATAAAGTGTGTTAACTAACAAATTTGGCTTGCTCAATGAGTTTTTTCAAATTTAACTTCTTCTGTACAAAGATTTGCTAAGACTTATGTAAATTGTCTCGTTTTTTCCTGATTTTATATTGTTTATTTAGACCAAAAAAGCTGTAAAAGCTTGGCCAAAAGTCATATGGGAAAGAATGGTACATATTTCTAGTTCATTTTGCGTTTGCATAAGGGTAATTGGGGCCCAGGCCTACGGGCCCCCACAACCTAACGCAAAATTCAATTTCTGAAAAAAAATATGATAAAAAATACACTGCCTAGCCGATTTAGTGGGTGTGGATCTTTAGGATGTATTTTGACGTCAATGAGAGTCATTTATTTATTTCAAAGTTCTGCTTACAACATATACAAAAAAATAAAAAAATTTTATTGGCTAAACATATTTAGCATTAGGTGTATCTGCAATCTATATGGACGTGTTTACATCATTTCTTCGGTGCTAAAATATCACTTCTAAAAGTCGTGATCGAACATAAAATTAAAACGAGTTGAAGATATTTCCAAATCGTGTAATTTATGGTCAAAGTTGTGTAATAAAAACATACTTAGCACTGCACAATGTTGACATATTATCCGTGTTAGATACAGGAGCTCTTAGTTATATAGATTACTAGCCGCTCCCCGCGACTTCGCCCGCGAATGTAATGATACACGACAACAACAACAGTTGTGGAATCTTCATCAAGCCTTACAGCTACATTTTCAGTTCATAGAAACTGTACTATTTTAAAAATTAGAGTGTGTTAATCATTAATAACCTTTTACTTCCCCTCTTTCCACACCTTAGAAGACTATTTTAGTATCATTACTCAACAAAAGAAACATGTCTGCCAAATTTCAAGTCTGTAGGTCTAACAGTTCCGGAAGGTATCGTGATGACTTTGTCAGTGACATTCATCCCCTATTTCACCCCCTTTAAGTTTTTATTTTGAGACAAAAGGTAGACTATGTCCTTCTTTAGAATGCAATCTATCTCCTTGGCAAATTTTATCGAAATCAGTTCAGCGGTTTAGACTTGAAAGTGTAACAAACAAACTCACATTCGCATTTATAATATTAGGATAAATATTCAACAGTTGAGGTCGCCAGCGTCTATGTGTTCAAAAAGAAAATTGAACAGACTCAGTAACTTTAATCATTATTATTGTTATTAAACAAAATAATACGAATTTTAATAATTTGCCTAGTTTTTTTTGTGTTGAAATAGTCTTACCTTATCTAATGAAATTGATAAAAAATTGCTTTTACACATTAATTTCGGTTACCGCAAAAAATTAATAATAATCCGTATGACTATAAGAACCAAATTACACGTAACAAAAATTTCACTTTCATCATATTTTTATAAACTAATAAAAATAGTAAATTACGTTAAGAATTTTTAGTGTTTATAATAATTCAATTTGTTATTTTAAGTAAATAATAACACTACGAAAATGTGACGTAATCATTTATAACAATAATTTTATACATTAACTAAATTATAGTTAATTACGAATTATTTTAATAAAATAATAAAACTTCTTTCATGTCAAAAAGCCGCATTTAAAATAATCTATCGTGGGAAAGATTTGTTGACCTGTGATGTTTAGATTGCATATTGCATTTCATTTTATGTCGAAGGTTTTTATTAGAGCCAGTATGGGGCGTATTTTATAATGACCACATTAGTAGAAGGTTAGTAGATTACAGAGGTTATGCCTTAAAATCGAAGCCGAAAGTCGCGTACTTTCGATCGGATATAAAGAAAATTACTTTACATTGCAATAAAATTTCGACCTTAATTGACTGTTCTGTGATTTGCTTAATTTACACAAAAATCCATTATTAATCCAAATTGTCCAGAACTCTGTGGCTATCCTATATTATTAAAATATTATTTTAGATATTTACACATTCCTACGTGATTCAGACAACTACAAGTTCTTAGAACGTGACTTTTTGAGATGCAATATTTTATATTTCATTTTCATAGTTAAAATTAGAATTATGGAAAGATAAGCATTCATTTGTTATTCAATTCCATGGAAAAAACAAACTGGGTTTTCCATTTTATGCTGTTAAAAGGAAAAACAATCGACTATTGTTTTTCGATTTGCATATAACGCAATAAATTGATACAATTTTAAATCATAATTTATTTTCTATCTATTTGTTATTGAATTTATAGTTCTTTGTTTTGAATTTTTAAAAAATTCAGTTGACTTTACCTAAGAACACGCTCGCTAAAAACGACGTTTCCTTAGTTCTAGTGATGATAAAATTTAGCCTTGGTCTTGCAGGTTTGGTTTTGGTCTAAGATCAAAACCAAGCCTAAATATGCAACCAAGACAAGAATTAATATGCAAGACCAAGACCAGGATTTTATACGCAAGATCAAGACCGACACCAAGACTACCCGGTCTTGGTCTTGATCTTGCTTTGTGTAAGGTTCTTTGCATAAGAAGAGCAAATTTGACAATAAATCCTATAATTTATGAACGTTTATGCTCCAAAATATGACTAGAATTTAACTTAATTATGATTTGGCTGGTAATAGGTCTAATTTAGCATGACGACTAAAAAAAACTATCCAACAATCAGACCATCCTGCAATAAAGCTGGAAACTTCTATGCAAGATAGACTTTTTTCTCACATTTGTGATTTATTTATAGCGTTTACGTATGTACGTTATTGATTCATTAAAATAATCAGGCTGATTCATTAAAGGCATAAAGAAATATAATAAACAAAACCTTTCAATAGATCTAAAGAACGTACAATTTAATGATTATAAAATACAGTGCTTTTAAATTTAAATAAAACAGTTTTTTGCAACAGCTTCTCTTTATGAAGAGTTGTTGCCAAAATATTACTTTAAGAAAAACAGGATACAAGTCAAAATAAACAACAATACTAATTTTTAATGCATATAGTCCCGATGCTACACGATTAAATTTTTTTTCGTAATTTATTAGACAATTCGTGTCGAAATTTGAATCAATTACATTAGCTTAGAATCAGTGAGATGAATTGGATTGACATACAAAACAATTAAGTCTAACTAATTTGATAATCGATTCCAAGATTTCGTTAATTTTTAGACGTTTATTGTACAGTTAACAATACTACGAAACTCGCAAGAACCGTTATGAGTTAGATTTATTTATAAGTTTTGAGATCGGTTGTACTATCTCTTTCAATTGCCGGAAAAAAGTGACAACTGAATCAAAATATAATTCACACGCCCGTTATATGATTAAATCTTATTTAATTAAATTTCTCACGACTGTAACTTTTTTATGGCGAGCACAAAATATATTTTCAACAGATGCGTAAGCCTTTTGTTTATAATAAGTGATGATTTCAGTATCATTGTGACGTCATGCCGCGGGTATCCCACTGCGGGGCAGTTGCATGCACCTAGTAATGTAAGTAAGGTCAGAGGTCACCGCGTCCGTACCTAGATTATGTGATGTGATATGCATACATTACGACTGAGACGATTTTAAGGTCTATTTATACATAGCAGTTTCATATTTGTCTTGGAACCATGCCGTAATCTGGGACTTTCGAGAAATATCGGGCCTCAAATTGAGATATACGAGGTGTGGCTATAAAATAACGATTTCTGAACGGTTTTTGAAGGTCAAACTATTAATCAGCATTACACATTGAGGTCCTTGCTCAAAAGAAAAAGACCCGAATATTGGAAGAAGAAGTTCCGAGTTCTTCACCAGGACAATTCACCGGCCCACAATGTCAAGTGTAAATCCCAGTTTTAGACCACCCGACTTATTCGTGTGATTTGGCATCAGGTGACTTTTATCTAATTCCTGCTTTTTAAAATGAAAATATTAAAAGAAATTAGGATTAGGAGAGCATGAGTTTGGCAGGTAATTGGCCATGTCCTTGAATAAGGAACCATCTCAATATTTATCTGGAATTAATGGAGGGAACCATAGAAAGCCTCAATAAGATGGCTGGTACAGGAATTACCGAAAAGTAGTAGGAAAAAGTCTGTCCCTGCCGGGATTCGAACCCGGTACCTCCTGAATGCAAGTCTAGTGCTCTCACACTACTCTTCACTTCTCGGTTTATATTATTGGTTTATGAACGCTAAATAATGCACCCTGTTCAAATTTATCTAATTTAGTGCACCAGACAATGACGGGCCAGGATGATGTATAAACTATTAGGTACGAAAACATAATAATCAAATATATTTTTGTTCTGGCCAAGATACGAAACGGATTTGTATAAATGAACCTTAAAAATACCTTGCCTTGGACATGGTCCGTTGAGACAGGTTCATCAACTATGCACAGAGACTAGTGCACTTGGATGCACCGAACTACTGGTGTAAAATGAGCGCATCGGTTTTTTTTTAGTCAAGCCTCAGCTTTAGTGAACCACAAATACTCGTTAACTTTATACGACGAAAAAGAATAATGACTTATATTTATGATAAAAAATTAATTTCGGATGTCGAAAAACTAAAGAAAGAGTAAATGAATGCATCTTACATGGTGATGTCAAATGTGAAAAAGTAAATGATTCTTCGTTTACGCAATGATTATCAATTCTAGACATAATTAGTAATTATCTATATATGAAAAAATGGATGCTGGTATTAATAGACTTCGACACCGTTTGACCGATCACCATGAATATTGCGCACATATATATATATATATATATATATATATATATATATATATATATGTATTTTTTCATAGAGAAGGTTTTTATGCTGTCCACTTTGTTGTAACTCGCCACTAGATGACGTCAGGGAGCCGAAGGATCCACTACTATCGTTGCTGCCGTGTTTCATTGCAATCGCATGCAGAGGCGCGGGTAGTGGTTAGTGTGATATGAAAGGGCTTTTATTTATTTAATAAAAGATTATTATAAGCAAATTGTCAACTTATTAAAGGATAGCTTGTAATAAAAATATAATAATAGTTTGATATAAAAATTGTAAAAAATCAGTTTGTGAAGGTTAAACCTTGACGTAAAGTTTGTGGCCTAAAAGTTCAAACACGAACCGTGCACTAATTATAGTAGTTATGAACGTATTTTTTGTTTATAAACTTTAAACATATTCGTGGGAGGGTTAATACATAGTAATTTTCGAAAATTGATAATGATCAGAACTTTCGGAAGCATGTATTTGTGAAAGATTACGGTATTACCGATTGTCGGTAAAGATAAAATCACATTATCTTTCTGTACTTTAAAAGTATGTATCTACACTAAACAGAATAAGCTAGATCGACGAAAAAAACTTTGTTGAGAGTGATGCTTTTCGCTTATCAAATTTTTTTAATGCTTAGTAAAAACAGTTAGTAAAAAATAGTTAATATTAAAGATTATTATCATTATCATGAATTCTTCATGTTAACGTCCAATAATAATCAATAATATTTGCTAATACAGGTATTGTGGCTTTATTATGCGAACTTAAGTTGTTTTTTTGGGCAAAATAAAAAATTTGACTCCTTAATACACCCCTTAAAAGAACATTTTTTTCTCAGTTGCAATAATATTATCAACCGAACCTCTATAACTAAATTATATACACCTTTCAGCAAATAATTCACTATCTGCAAACTAGTGTTTTCATAAAATTTGTAAATCCGGTCCTGTCGGGCCGATTTTATTAAAATTTTAGGGACACTTTTTAATTGCTACTAACGGGTTAAATGTCAATTTTGAAACGATTCGGAGAATTTTTTCGGTATTTTGGGGCCCAAAAACAGTTTTCAACCCCTAAAAACTACTCTTAAAATAGCCCGATTAGGCCCATTTTAAATAGGCTTCTTGCGGTGGTGGATTTCAACACGTGGCCCAAATTTCGTTGAAATCAATTAACTCTTTCGAAAGTTATCGCGCGTACACATATATATATATATATATATATATATATATATATATATATATATATATATATATATATATATATATATATATATATATATATATATATATATAAATAAATATATATACAGGGTGTCTCACCGAACGTTGGCTAACATGGGTAACTTTGTTATTAGTGGAGATAGAAAGTCGGTTAAATGGGCAAAGTAGTGCAGAAAATTGAGCTCATTAACATCCCGTCGAAAAAACAATTGAATTTTGACACCCTATGAATTTATTCAGAAAATAGTGAAAATTGCCATTTATGAAAACTGGCCATAACTTTCTTATTTATGAAGATATTTGAAAATTTCATTAACCATTTTTTGATAACTTTTTAAGGTCTTTTCAGTTGTGTAGGTTTAATTTTTTTATTTCCACTACATAATGAGATATTGAAATGAACTTTGGTTTCTCTTATGGACGGCATTTTTGATTTTCAGATATTCGATTTCTACTTATTTTTCTGAATAATTTGACATAGCATATCCTATACCTAAATCAATCAGAAGCTACAAAACTGACAAAAATAGCTTTTTGGCGTTATCAAAGTGTGCCGTGTAAAACGAAATTTGTTGAAACAAATACATATCGACAGGTTAACAATCTGTCGAGCGATCGCTACAGTTTTGCTAATTCATTTTGTTTGATTTACTCTCTAAGATGGCTCAAGCATCCTCAAATTTGGAGAAACAGGCTATTTTTGCGCATACATTCAGCGTAACAAAAATACCACGTGGGCTCAAGCACAATACTTGAACCTTTATCCAGAAAGGCGACAGCCTTATTCAGTAACTTTTAGGAACTTAAATAGAAATTTAAAGGTATACAGTTCATTTTCAAAGAAAAAAGACAACATTCAACACTGTGAAGATGAATTAGGTTTAGCAAACGTTGAAATTAATGGAGAAAAGTTCCTAAAAGTTATTGAATAAGAAGGCTGTCGCCTTTCTGGATAAAGGTTCAAGTATTGTGCTTGAGCCCACGTGGTATTTTTGTTACGCTGAATGTATGCGCAAAAATAGCCTGTTTCTCCAAATTTGAGAATGCTTGAGCCATCTTAGAGAGTAAATCAAACAAAATGAATTAGCAAAACTGTAGCGATCGCTCGACAGATTGTTAACCTGTCGATATGTATTTGTTTCAACAAATTTCGTTTTACACGGCACACTTTGATAACGCCAAAAAGCTATTTTTGTCAGTTTTGTAGCTTTTGATTGGTTTAGATATAGGATATGCTATGTCAAATTATCCAGAAAAATAAGTAGAATTCGAATATCTGAAAATCAAAAATGCCGTCCATAAGAAAAACCAAAGCTCATGTGAATATATCTCATTATGTAGTGGAAATAAAAAAATTAAACCTACGCCACTGAAAAGACCTTAAAAAGTTGTCAAAAAATAGCCAATGAAATTTTCAAATATCTTCATAAATAAAAAAGTTATGGCCAGTTTTCATAAATGGCAATTTTCACTATTTTCTGAATAAATTCATAGGGTGTCAAAATTCAATTGTTTTTTCGACGGGATGTTAATGAGCCCAATTTTCTGCACTACTTTGCCCATTTAACCGACTTTCTATCTCCACTAATAACAAAGTTACCCATGTTAGCCAACGTTCGGTGAGACACCCTGTATATATATATATATATATATATATATATATATATATATATATATATATATATATATATATATAAACATTTATAAAAATGGTGCCAAAGTGTTTAGGAGGTTATGAAACGGCGAGAAATTTTGGTCCGACCCCTAGGTCCCGCCATCCGACCGACGCCAATAGTGTATGTTGCCATATGGCAAATACACTAATAAGTTTTTACGGGCAAGTGGACAAAAAAATTTAAACAGTTAGACTATTGTAAAATTGTTACGTTTCGTATAAAAAAATAAATAAAAAATAACAAAATAAATTTGTATTAATATTTTTGTTATGCTAATTTGTTATATCATTATAATTATTTCAGTTGCGTGAAGAAGTATTAAAAAATATACGAAACGTAGCTTTACAATAATCTCTATTTAAATTTTTTTGTTCACTTGCTCGTAAAAATTTATTAATGTTGACAATTTTTAGAATGGATTTTGCCAATATTTTGGGTGAATTTTGAACAATTTTTTGGTGAATTTTGACAATTTTTTGACCAAATTTTGACAATTTTTTTGAATTTGACAAAATAAGGTCCTAGACTCTGAAAAATCTAGGACCGACCCTGCGTACAGGTGTATAATTCTGTTAGCAATTCAAGGAAGGTTGTCTTAAAGGCCGTGTTAAGTATTTCTACGATTCATGAGATTCCCACAAGAAGTAGCGATGCATAGAGACGATAGTCGTTTACATAAAGGATGTGATGAATGAATGGAAAATGTTAATAGATTAACTTATATGATCACAAGACTAAATGGTTTACGGCAAAATGTTGGTAAAATAAATTTGATGATGATTTTATACTTCTTTGAATGTCTGTTTCACACAGAGGGTCGCTGGTTCGATTCCATTTTTTGTTTTTGTTTTTATTTCTAGTCCATATTTCAGGTTTTCGCTTGATATTTAATCGTTTTCATTTTTTTGAAATAATACCTGTTTTGGCGCATTGAGGGTAAAAAACATGAGACACCGTGCAACTATGTGTATCGGCAAGGTTGAAATCGTCGATAAGAGTGACTTTTGGATGAAGTATAGTTTTACTTCGTGTTCATAGATGACAAGTCACATTGCTTTGTTACAGTGGATGGAGTTTATCCACAGTAGATAAGTACTACTCAAAGTGAACAGGCTAACTTTTAACTATATTTATTATCTACCTTGACATCCCATTTTATTTTATGAGTGTACATTTTTAACGAAAATGTGAATATTAATTAACGCACCACTTTTTTTTAATAATTTATTTTTCTATCACAACAATCAAACGTATCTTTAAGCATGCGTGCAATAGAGTAACGTTCTTCAACTTTTTAGTGTATTTGCCATATGGCAACATACACTATTGGCGTCGGTCGGATGGCGGGACCTAGGGGTCGGACCAAAATTTCTCGACGTTTCATAACCTCCTAAACACTTTGGCACCATTTTTAAAAATGTTTATATATATATATGTATATATATATATATATATATATATATATATATATATATATATATATATATATATATATATATGTATGTGTACGCGCGATAACTTTCGAAAGAGTTAATTGATTTCAACGAAATTTGGGCCACGTGTTGAAACCCATCACCGCAAGAAGCCTATTTAAAATGGGCCTAATCGGGCTATTTTAAGGGTAGTTTTTAGGGGTTGAAAACTGTTTGTGGGCCCCAAAATACCGAAAAAATTCTCCGAATCGTTTCAAAATTGAAATTTAACCCCCTGGTAGTGATTACAAAGTGTCCCCACAATTTTAATAAAATCGGCCTGACAGGACCGGATTTACAAATTTTATGAAAACACTAGTTTGCAGATAGTGACTTATTTATTGAAGGGTGTATTTAATTCGGTGTAGACGTTACATTGATAATAATATTACAATTAAGAAAAAAATGTTTTTTTAAGGGGTGTATTAAGGGGTTAAATTTTTTATTTTGCCCAAAAACAAACTTAATTTCACATAATAAAAGTATAAAACCACACGGCCCTATACAAGCAAATACACTATATTGTCGGCAGGGTTTTGGCACTGCGACCCGGGTTTTTTATACTTGTGAACGGGCGAATATAGATGAAATTTTTCGCGGTCCTGAGCCCACCTTAGAAAGCTTATAAGTTTAAAAATTCTTTCATTTGAAATTCTGCAAATGATACGTGATATTCAACATAGACCACTTTACCTTGAAGCTACAGGTACTTGTTGTTTGCCACAAAAGAAGAATAAAAACGCGTTTTCAATTTATCTTTATACGGTGTAGCAATTAATTTGAGGCCATTTGGTTTTTGTTTATACTCTATATTCTATAAGTAGCTAAAATATACTTGTTATCGTTGATATTTCAAATGCGCTTATCAATGTAAAAAAATGTGTATTTGCAAACGGGCTACTTTTAAAGAATGATCGCGCTAAATTTCAATAAAACTGCTTTACACATTTTGCGTAGCAGACAAAAGTATATTGTATAATAACACAACGAAGTTGAAGTTACTGATCCCTCAGATTATAAAATATGCTCTCGGGAAATTATCAACTGTGGTCGCAAAGTTCATTTTATTACTGTTTTTACCAGCTATGATTAAGCATTAGGCTTCACTTTGCCTTGCTGCTTAAAAATTTGAAAAAACATATTTTTATCCTAAAAAATGAATAAAAAAACGCGATATTCGTCAATATTTTTTTACAGCACGTCACAAGATATCGAATTATGGGAAGGCAAATTAACATTTTGAAGTTTTTTCTTTACAAACGTATGTTAAAAATACTGATTTTGGCTTGCTCGATAATTTTCTTCAAATTTAATTTTTTCTGTTCAAACATTTCTATCTGATTTTAAATCGTTTATTTAGATCAAATAAATAATAAAAACTTGGCTGAAAGTCATTTGGGGAGACCCGTACGTATTTCTAGTGCTATATATTAACATCAAAGATTGTATAAGATTTTTCATAGAAATTAAAGATTTCCGAAACGTAAGTATGTAAGTGCATTTTACATGCACACACTCATCCAACTGTTCGTAAGATAGAGCTACGCGGGTGAAGAAGAGAGCATACTGAACAGCTAGTACTCAGTAAGTTTGTGGGACAATTTTCAATAATACCAAGAGAAAATCTATTAAAATTACGTACAGAATAAAAATGAGAAACGGTTCCATAATCATAATTAATTCTTGAGTAGATACGGCAGGCGTCTTCAAATTAAATTTAATCAAATCCAATTATGTTCTTTTAAGATAATTAATTCAATTCTTGATCAACAATAGGAAGCCATAAGCGCAGCTTGTTTAAATGAATAATGCTATTTACGTAGTCAATGAAAGATCATATTATACGAGTTCTTCGAAAAAAATACCGCAATATGCGGAACAGGATAAGACCAGTAAACATAATGTGTATTATTTTAAACTTGACCTTTCAAACTACGAACAAGGAAGATGAGTTTTGTTAATTTCATACGCAATATTTCGAAAATTACATGTTAATAATAATTATATAAATTATTACTTGATCAAAATTACGTGAATTTATCATTTAATGTCGGTTGTGGCAGGAAACATATCTTAAGAGCTCGGAACGATTTTTAATCAGGTGCCCTTGTGGTTTATTAGTTGATATAATATATACTTTACATTAATCCGACACGATTAAAATTCGTCTCCGGTACATTTAAATCGGTAAAGTATCGGTAACACTGGTTGGATGCGGAACCGATTTTTGATAAGCCGCCTTTGTGGCTTATTAGTTTATGTAACATAGTTCACATTTATCCGACACGATTAAAATTCGTCTTCGGCACGTTTAAACGGGTAGTTTGTGACCGCCTGTCGGCCGGTAAGGAATCGGATCGGAAGTTTTTGGCGTATAGTTTCTTATGATTGTTCACTCTTGTCGGAAAGACGCGTGATTACTGACTGTAAGAGCTCATTCACACTAGCCGAACGCCGGAGTCGATTTTTTGTCGGGTGCTCTTGTGGCTATTTAATTAATGTGGCATGGTTCCCATCTATCCGACACGAATAGAATTTGTCTTTGGCACGTTTGAGGGTGGTTTCTCACCGCCTCCAGTCTTGTTAAAAATCGAATCGGGAGTAGTTGGCGTATAGTTTTTTATGTCTCTGAACACACTTGCCGGACAAACATACTGCTTATATGGCATATGCTATAGCCACAAGGAAGGTCGCACGCAGAACGGTTGTTTTATGAATTAAAAATTGTGATCGCGTCATGGAATAAGTCGTAGACATTCTAAAATAAACAAAAAACTTCTCAATTCACCCATCAACACTTGGAAAATTCCTACAAAACATTTCTCTACTAAGATTGAGCGCACCCAAGCAAGCTGTTAGCCTGTTGTCGATAGCAAAATATTGCATCAATGACACTTAATCTTGCCTTTGAACTTCTATCAACATTTGAATCGTTTTGTATAAACTGATTCGTAATTTACGTTATAGTGGCTAAACTTTTTTTTTAGAAACCGCGTAATACTGAAACAGCGTTAATCGAAGCAGCGTTAAACAAGGTCTTACTGTACTGTGCTTTAAGTGGGGGTACCAAACTTGTGTAAAATCGGTCCAGTCGTGGAAAAGCAATTTTAGTTTAACTCTGTTATTCTTTAATGCATTCCAAAGTTTCTTATCAACAGTTTTATTTTTCTCGATTCCAAATCGGTTAACACAATTAAATGAGATATGGTGACAAAACTGTTATAACCATGACCTCAAAATATACTTTAGCGCTTTTATAATTAGCAATTACAACAGCCTAAATGTAGACATGTTAATGATGTATGGATGTGCAAAAAGTGCTTTTTAGGGTTCCGTACATCTGATGAAAAAACACAACCCTTATTGGATCACTCTCGTATCTGTTCGTCTGTTCATTAGTGATTTGAACCGGTTTTAGAAAAACCTAAAAAAGCCGAGAAACACCAGTTTTTGTTTACTAAAATCGATTACTTTTGAACTCACTTGTGTTTCATTATTCGTTTATCCGAACACCAAAGTCATACCAATATGTGCCGTCATCCAGAAGAGCAGGTTGTCAGTGGACGCTGTCGATCACATCTATTGTCTTAATCAAAATTACGACTTATGCGATTAGTTATTCTTATGTGGTAGTTTGGTTTTAATAAAGTAAACTTAAAAATGTTCAATGCTTTGTTCTTTTGTTGTTTGTTGTTTGACCGATCTTCAAGAACAGAATGGTCCAGTGGTTAGCGTACTGGCTTCTTGACCGGACTGTCGTGGATTCGAATCCTGCCACTGCTCATAGATGTTTTGTGATGTCGTTTAGTCTTAAGTAATTGCCATTAATAATTATTAATGGCAATTTTACATAGACGTGAAGTACTTAATTTTTAACATAATTATAAGAAGAATGACTTTAACATTTCTGAAACAATTGTGTACCTCTACTAATACTGATTAGATATAAGTTTTATTGATGATAGCTAAATAGCCGAAACGATCGTTTAAAACAAATAAAGAATTGATTTTAATTTTCGGGTTTTGGTCTACTTTTTGATTAAAATAATGGATTTCCCGAACTACTCCTGCAAAATCATAAACAATTTAAGTGATTGTGTTATGTGATGTAAGTAAGATCTAATGTCCTGAGTTGTCGAGCGTCTATAATCTGCAATAAATAAATTGACCGATCTTCGATTTTTCTAGTACTCACACATCCCTATAATCGTGTGACAATAATTCGGCATATATTTTTACATAATGTATTGTTTCCAAACATAGAGCATAGTCTTAGTGATTCTTTAATTTCAGATCGGTACATTTGTCAACTTAAAAGGACAACAATGTCATAAACTTCATAGCCAATACGTGATAAAGTACCTGTTTAAAAAAGTGGACTGACTCGTATTCACGATTCAATTGTCAAAGAATAATAATTAGTTTTGCATTGTTTCAATGCAACCATCAGTCATATATTTAACATGCCAGTTTTTTTATTGCCGCTACCTAATTGTTGTTTTGGCAATGATGTAAACTGCAGTCGTAATTTTCAACCTGCATACAGTGCAGGCTCTTTAATCCGATCGATACATTCACAAGGTCAGATTGTTCGGATTACTAGATATGCATAAATTATTAGGAGTTGTATTTCGTTTTGATATTTTTGGCGCACCTACACATAATTTTTTGATTATGTTTTAATCTTGTGTTAAGAAATAAAAGCCATAAATAAACTAAAAATATATTTCAGTTCATGAGCTATACAATCGATGTGAACTCTATCCTGTCTCGGCGCAGAATGCCCCTGCATGTGGAGTTCCTAAACGAATGCAAATAATAATAATAATAATACGTTTAACGTTCGTTTCTCGACTTTATGTCACAACAGACGCCATTCGCACCGTTACTATTTCCCATTTACCACTTCCCAGTATTTTCTACATTTTTTTAAAACTTCAACTTATGTAATAGCAATGGGCGAATGAGGGAATTATAAGAAATTAGGATAAGGTAGATAATTTTTGAACTAGGAGTTTAGCCTCAAATAAGGAACCATCTCGATATTTATCTGGAATTAATTGAGGGAAATCATGGAAAATCTCAATCAATGTCGGCGAAAGGCAGTAGGAAAAAGTCCTAGCCACATCTGTCCCCGCCGGGATTCGAATCCGTACCTCCCGAATGCGAGTCTAGTACTGTTACCACTACTCTACCCAGCTCGGTTAAACGAATGCAAATAACAGTATACGCAGTTTTCCTAACATAAAGCATTACACAATTCATAGAACAATATAGCACACTGAACAAGATTCGTTTAAATACTGTAGGTCAAACATGTGCTTACACTTAATTATTGGTCTACTATCGACGTGAAAAATTAACGGTCATACTTAATAATAAGTTTTTATTGTTGTTTGATTAACCAGACACCAGTCTTAATTTTTATTTATTCTGTAAAGAAACATTTTTTTTATTATCATAAGCAATATTATCATTTCAATGGAATCTCTCTATTATCTGCGATAAGAAAAACTTTGTCAAATGTCCTCAGCATCCATTCAAGGACAAACAATATGAATTACGAGACAAAAAATTATTGGTATTTACCGTTTAATAGTTTCGTAATATTTTCTAATTATGGTAGACTTGTGCCAAGGTTTATTAATACGCAGTCGCAATATTATGGTAATTATCAACATTTGTATCGTAAAGAAATACAATTTAGCGAACATATAAGTTAAAAATAACAAAAAAAAATCAATAAGAATACATTGTTACCTCGGTATATTGGTTCTCATATAGCTGCAGTTTTTATTTTATTACTCCGTCCTAGCCTAAAGGATGAATCACACAACTAAAACAAATATCTTTCCTCGCAAATAAATTATATCTATCTAAAGAAGCACCTATATGTTCCAGCAAAACTTAGGAACACCACTGTTGTAAAAAAATTTTTAACCTACAATATTTAAACGAATGTTATTCAATGTGTTCTATGAATTGTGTAATGCTTTATGTTAGATAAACTGCATGTTCTGATATTGTGGAGATTGTAAACGGATGCAGGGGCATTTCTGTGTTGAGACAGGATAAAGTGTAATTAACCCTACAGTATTTAAACGAATCTTATTAAGTGTGTTATATTGTTCTATGAATTGTGTAATGCTTACTGATTATACTGTGTTGAGTTCACATTGGTTGTATTGTTGAATTGAAATATATTCTATTTAATAACAGAATTCTTGTTCATTTATTGGTTTCATCATTTTATACTGTACCGATTTGATTTGTTTCACCGTCTAAAAACCCACCTCATGATTTAAAAACCAAACCATTCTTGATAAAATTCGAAATTACTTGGAACTTTTCAAACTTGTTATGCTTGTTTTAGAAACGCTGCGATACGAAGAGGCAACCCTTTTTTATTTTTCTTTTCCATAAATTCTTCTTGTTTTTAAACAAAAGAATGCATTGTGTATTTATCAATATTGATGGCGAGTCGAGAATTTTTGGTCAAAGATAAATGTGAACTCCGAATGCCAGTAAAAAAACCCGGCATATTTTGTTAACAAAAGTCATCACCATAAATAATACAATATTTATAATATTTCTACCGTACGGAATTTTGCAATAACTAATAACAAATTTTATACTTCATATTTATGGCCAAAAGTCAAAATCGCTCATGTCGTTTCCCTCTTGTCTAAAACATTATTATACGTCAATTTAAATTATTATACGTCAATTTAAAGCTGCCGGTTCCCTCTTGAGCACCAATTTTTAAAAAGTGAAACCAATGTGTTTTCCAGTTTTATAATATACAGTAAGACCTCGCTTAACGCTGTTTCAGTATTACGCGGTTTCTAAAAAAAAGTTTAGCCACTATATAGTAAATTATGAATCAATTTACACAAAATGATTCAAATGTTGATAGAAGTATTAAAGGCAAGACGAAGTGTCATTGATGCAATATTTTGTTATCGACAACAGTTTGCTGAACGAAACAAAAAAAGGCAAACGACATTTAGATGACTTCTTCACAAAAAAACAAAACATGTCATATGAGGAACCTTTCTCATCACAAACATAACTTCTTACTCGAACTTCTGATTTTTGTAAATGTTTTATGAACAAAAAACGATACTAACAGTTAATAAATCTATAATTAATGTGATAAAAAAGTATTTAACAATAAATATTACAAAATTAAAAGAAAAAAAAAACTAACAAATTTTCTTATTCTCGGTTCTGTTTCACTGGTCTACGTATTAAAATGACCTCGTTTAGCGCTGTTTCGTATAGCGCAGAAACTTACCAGAGTCAGTTTATTTGAGACATAAGCGATTTTGTCCTATGGCCACAGCTATATTATTTTAATACGTATATATACACAGTGTTACAACATTAATTCAATGTAAACAAATTGCCAATTAAAATATTTTTATTCAATAACTTGCATGCATAAAAATCACACGTGTTTCAAGAAAAAAATATGTCGATATGTCAATTCACATTAAAATACAGTTGGATCGCGACAAGTTGCTGTACAAAAAAAAGATTCGAGTTATGGATGTTTTGTCTTATCCTAGTTGCGACTTATTAATGTAGTAAATAGGTTTTTTTATGTATATTTTTAACAGGAAATTGCCGCTATTATTACCTAGTCAAGTTTTCTCGTAAAGATTTGTAGAGTTCCATTTTCATAACCTATGATCTGAATTCGCATAAAATTCTGTTTTTATACTTTCAAGGTTACGTGAAAGAAACTACATTTTCAATTTTCTCAGACTTTCGACATATTCGTAATCCAAAAAAGTCGAATTTTGTAAAAAGCCAAAGTTCGAAAAAAACGAAAATATTTGGAATTATCTAAATTTCGACTTATGTGAGTCATTAACTAGAAGATTACTGCAGAATTATTCCAAGAAATTACTCCTGTGCTCGAAAATAAAAAAAAAAAATCTTCCCTTGCTTCTAAAAGTATTGTAGTTCAAAAATATTTCCTATTCTAATGTTAATATAATTAGTATGAATATATTTATTCAAGTGTCTTAATTAAATATAGGTATAATTCCATGGCCGCAACTCAAGCATATATTTTGTAGGTATTTTGCAGATAAAAGTTATTCACCCAAAACAAATTATTAATTAGGAAAAATTCATGTCTCATCCGTGGTCCGTATTTACAACGGAAATGTGTAAGTTTCTAAAAAATATTATTTTTTTCCTGAAATGTTCTTTGTTTTTCAACTATACATATTTTAACCATTTTTTAAACACATTTTCTGTGCATTTTATTCAAATCTTATTTAAAAAATAAATAGAGTACATTAATTTAAATTCATGTTACAGTTGACAAGAAATACGCAATAGCTTTCAGGGATGCATCCAGGATTTATTTTAGGGACTTAATTCGTTTAAAACATTTCTCTAAGAGTTAAAAAATGAAAGAAAGTTAAACAACCGTACGAAGACGTGCTATAGTAATAAATAATAAAAATTATTCAACCGTTGTCCAACTTTTCAGCAACACCAGTATATAATTATTTAGTGATGAGCAAAGGAAGACCAAGACTGAAATGGTATTGGTCTTGGTCTTGCTTATTCAGTCTTAGTCTTGTTCTTGCTGAAATAGTTCTAGTCGTGGTCTTGGTCTTGCTTATTTGACCTGTTACTGACGTCTTTTGAAAATTTTTCCTAAACACTACCATCGTCGAGCTGTAGAGTTATAAATTATAAAGTTATGAGAAATATTCGCATGTTTCTTATTTCGAACGGAAGTTACAATTTTTAGCTTAGTCTTGCACATTTGGTCTGGGTCTTGCATATTCAGTCTTGGTTTGAGTCTTGTTCATTCGTTCTTGGAACTTGGTAGTTTAAGTATAGTCTTGGTTTTGGACTTGCAGAATCACAAGACCAAGATCATGACTGCAAGACCAAGATCAATTTTGTTCATCACTAATACAATTATATTTTACAGCAAAAGTTATGCAAAATGTATGTCTAATTGTAAGTAGCCAATTAGAATGCAATTAGAGTGTTTGGTTATGCAGATGTACTTTAAATTTATAACTTGAAGAGCCGGGGCTTCGAACATCAAAATTAGATTATTATATTTAGAGCAACATACGTACAACCTGATATTTTAGTATTTATTCACATAAAACACTGCAGCAGACTGGCTGTTATGTAACTAAACCAGATTCCATCAAACTGCTTTTCATTATTACATCAAAACTTTATAAATGTATCAAAATAAATTCAGAATATATAAAACCAATATATTTATTTATTACTAGCCTTTACCCGCCGTTTCGCTTGCGTGAATTTTTACAGAAACTTTATCGTATATATAAATCATCCCTGATTGTTAGAAATAAAATGATGAAACCAATAAATAAACAAGAATTCAGTTATTAAATAAAATATATTTCAATTCAGCAATACAATTGATGTGAAATCCATCCTTTCTCAACAAGGTCTCTGCATCCGCGTAAAATCTTTACAATATCAGTATAAGCAATTGACATTAAATAAAGCATTACATAATTCATAGAACAAAACAACACACTGAATAAGATTCACGTAAATTCTGTAGGTTAAACATTTTCTTATACTTTATCCTGTCTCAACACAGAATGTCCCTGTATCCGTTTACAACCTCCACAATATCAGTATACGCCGTTTACATAATATAAAGCATTATACAATTCGTAGAACAAAATAACACAGTGAATATGATTCGTTTAAGTAGTGTAGGTTAAACATTTTCTTACATAGTATTCGTCAAAATTCACGTGAAAGAGTTCTAAACTATTGTTGGTGTATTTGTAAATATTTAATGCTTGTTGGTAAAATTGTCACGATTCGAAGTATAACACATCCGTTCCAGAAGGAATTGTGTTCTGTAAATGGTAAACAAGCGTTAAAGAGATTAACAAAGTAGAATGTAATGTTTACTGTGTGTGTATATGTTGTTGTTGTTGTTGTTGTGAAGTACAGATGTGGAGGAATGCTAATTATTGCACAGTTGATTAGCTCTCCGATGTCTGATACGCGCCGACACCGGCGAAATTACATCAGTTCCGCCCTGAACAGGTAATAGCCATGCTTCTAAAGACGCAAACTTGTATGCCTTATGTCTGTTTTTTGTCTCTTTTTTATAGATCGTCGATTAATTAGCTCAAATTAGTTTGAAAATTTTCAAATGAAACTTCATAGTATGCTACATTACAACGGCAGAAAGTTGAAATTCCTGCACTGCGCGACATGATGCCCTAGGCAAAGACGAGGACATCATGTCGCGCAGTTTAAGGCTTTCAACTTTCTGCCCGTGTGGCGTTCACTATTTGTCTTTATACTCGGTCGAAAACGCATTTATTATTAGCATTTTTAATTATTATCATAAAAAATACAACCACGTTTCAGCAGACAGCTTGTTATGCGTAATTTTTGTTCCTTTATTCAGCGCTTTTTTCGAATATTCACAATGCATTGGATTTTTTTCTTTCTCTAGTTTACTTATCGGGCATAAAGAAAAAACTCTTTCGTCCCGCTGTTATTTTCTTTCGGTCCACTGTCATAAATGGCGTACGAGTAATTCCAGCAGGGCTTTTTGCCTTAAAATCGAAGCCGAAAGTTCGTAATTTTGACCGGGTCTAAAAACATTTTTTTTTTGTGTAAAACGATTTGATTAGACTTCCAATCAATAAATGTTAGTGATTTATTATCAAAAATCTAAATTTAATCTCATTATCTTGTTATGTAATTTTAGTGTTTCAAATTAATTTGAGCGAAATTATTGGTTATTTATGAAATTATCTACTTTAAATATATAACCCATGATTATCTGTTCTGGTCATTATTATTTAATATTGTAATTTATAGTCTATTATTATGTAATTTATCAAAACCGTCGACTTCTGCGTCTCTCTAAAGGCCCCAATACACTACGATGAAATACGTCGGTTTTCATCGTCACGATAAAACACGTCGGTCAAAACCGAAGTGTATGGGCAAAAACTGTCGATGAAACACGACAGTTTTTATATCTGCCGAATCTTGACTTTAAACACGACGTGTTTGCTGGTTGTCGTTTCAAATCGTAATGTGTGGCGCTTTCCGATAAGAATCGACGTGTTTATTCAGTGGACACAACTGCGATGTACAGCAAATAAGTCATATCAATTAAATGATTGTAATTAGTTTGAGTATTGATTTATATTTTCCGTTATTTATAAAAATGAATAAAAAATTTTTGGTTGAATTTATCGAAGAATATAAAAAATTTCCCTGCTTGTGGCGTATTAAGTCTGAAGAATACCGAGATAGAAATATGAAAAATAAAGCATACGAACATTTACTGAACAAAATGAGAGAAGTGGATTCGGATGCTACAATTCAGATAATTAAAAATAAAATCGATTCAAGTTTCAGCTCGTTCAATAAATTAGTATGAGAAAATTTATTTCTTTTTAACAGCCACTCTTTAGTCCATACACGCTTCGTCCTCTTTTTTGACAAAACAGAACTTGCCACTGCCACTGCTATCAATTGCGTCGAATTCATTGCAAGCGCACAAAAAATTTAAATAAAGTTGAAACATGTATAATTTTTTAACAAATTTTAAACAGAAACAGAGTGAGCAAGACACGATTTTACACGAAGTCTGTGGGCAAAACCAATTGACGATGAAAACCGACGTGTTTTATCGTGACGATGAAAACCGACGTATTTCATCGTAGTGTATTGGGGCCTTAATATCCGACTTCTGTGTGGTCTTGTGGCAAGAAAAGCGGTTGGTTTCTTCCTCACCCTACTCTACTGTCCTTTCCGTAAGTTTTTTTGTATTAGCATCGTAGGGATTCGTTAACAAATCTTCATTAAAAACCTTGTAGGAATAAATACGAACAATATTATTTTATACAGCAAAGCTCTATGCTCCAATGGCCTAAAGCTATACCTGAACAAAAGAAAGCATTTAACGGTGTAGTTAGAGGAAGGCAAGGTTAGCAGAGTACTAAAGTTGGGCGTAAGAGGCTATAAAACTGGTCACGTCTGCGATTGATTGAATCGATTGGTTACGCCATTCGAAACTTTTGGCTTGATTTTTTAATTATGATGAACGTTTGGCATTTGAAAAAAAAGTCCCAAGGCCAACTACCCCCACTATCTCTCCCGTCTCGCATATAGTTAACGCCCAACCTCTAGTATTCTACTAACCTTGGAAGGGCGAAAATATTAATCTTGTGACCTTGATCTTTTAACCTCTATTGTTCGTTTGGTTATCTTTTAATCTTCTATTTAACAATAATAATAATGCACTTAATGTCCGTTTCTCGACCTTATGTCATAACAGACGCTATTCGCACCATTACTATTTTCTATCTACCACTTCCCGGTATTTTCTACATTTTTTAAACTTCAAATTAATGAAGGAATTATAGGAAATTAGGATAAGGTAGGCAATTTTTGAATTAGAAGTCTGATAGATAATCGGCCATGGCGTCAAATAAGGAACTATCTCGATATTTAACTGGAATTAATTGAAGGAAACCATGGAAAACCTCAACAAGATGTCCGATACAGAAATTACCTTTTCTCGGCGAGAGGCATTACGAGGAAAAAGTCTTAGCCACATTTGTCTCCGCCGGGATTCGAACCCAGTACTCTCCCCGAATACGAGTCCACTTCTCTCAACACTACTGTCCGCCGGACAATAATATTTTGGAGCAATTAGCAATGACATTTTAACACAAACATTCTAATGCTGGTGTCGTTAAGATTTATGAACTATAAAAAAAATTGCATGTATATATTTTGCATGCAATAATGTAAAAAAAGTGAAAACACATTGTGAAAATTAATTACTTTTGTAGTTCTTTCGCGATGAAAATAATTGCTTTCATTTAATTTGTTTATTTATGTACACAAATTGTGATTTCAGTTTCAAAACATTTTTACCTGGAATCTGGTAATTATTATGTCTATGTGGCACAGTTTGAATGCGAAGGTCACTTTTCAATGTATCTACACTTTTTTTTTAAGTTATACTTCTTTGGCGCATTGAGGGTAAAATTTTCTCTGTTACGGAAGTTGCGCACGCAGCATCCAACGAAAATGAGACACCAGGAAGTTAGTTGTTAATTTAATATTAATGTACTACGTGTAATGACAAGGTTGAAATCGTCGATAAAGCTGACTCTTCGATGCAGTATAGTTTCACTTTGTATTCATAGATGACACGTCTCATTTCTCTGTTACAATGTGTTGATGGAGTTGTCCACCTATTATCCAAAGTAAATAAATAGATACTACTCGAAGTAAACAGGCTAACTTTAAACTATATTTATCATCTCCCTATGACATCCTATTTTATTTTATCAATGTACATCTTTAACGAAAATGTGAATAACAATTATCGCGATCACGCCAATGAAGTATAACTTCTGCCGCGCGTACATAAGTTTACGCGCCATTATTTTTAATTTTCTTATCATAATTTGCTTTGACTTAATCCCGATCATAATATTATAAAAGTTCCAACTGATACAGTAGGAAATAACATTTTCCCAGTTGCAAATATCGTCATATACATTTAAAGAGTCCTTGAAAAACACCTCTATACAAATCTGCACGTATACTGCAAACTTTAAACCCTTTTATAATAATTATTAGTTTCGTTTCGGTTGACAATATTTTTAACAATATTTTATTTTTTCCAGGTCAGAAAAATATTCAATCTTTTGCGGTGGCTGGTAAGTCGACAAACATTTTTCGCGTTATGAATTTTTATGACTGCATTTGTTTAGAAATCGGTTAAAAACATAAAAATATCTAATAGACATTTTTGACACGTGTAAAAAATTCGTTTCGACGAGATCTTGACAATTTAATCTTCATCCGGTTTCGGAATTCGAGATGAGAAAAATTGTTTGTATTTATATTTTTAATCTCGGCTGCGGAACACCAAAAAGTACGTATATTATAGAGTCTCGATACAATGTTAAAGCGTGATATAACTATGCTAACGAATGTTTAGTTTTTTCGGTAAAAAATCCCTCTTGCTCGATTCAAACTGATGTATTTTCTTAGAACTATAATTTTTATCTATAAACCAACTTGAACACTCAGAGCTTATTCACACTAGTCGGGTACCGGAGCCGACTTTTTATCGGGTGCCCTTGTGGCTTATTGTAGTTATACTTCTTTTGGCGCATCGAAGCTAAAATTTTCTCTGTTACGGAAGTTGCGTGCACGCAGCATGTAACGAAAATGAGACACCACGAAGTTAGTTGTTAATTTACTACGTGTATCGGCCAGGTTGAAATCGTCGATAAAACTGACTCTTCGATGCAGTATAGTTTTACTTTGTATTCATAGATAACATATCTCATTTCTTTGTTATATAATGTGCTGACGGAGTTGTCCACCTATTATCCAAAGTAAATAAGTACTACTCGAAGAGAAACAGGTTATCTTTTGACTATATTTATCATCTGTCTAGACATCCTATTTTATTTTATCAGTGTCCATATTTAATGAAAATATGAATATCAATTATCGCGATCACGCACCATTTTTTTTAATTTTCTTATCATAATTTGCTTTGGCAAAGAACACTGTCCCAACTTTGAATTTGTCACATCTATAAGCTTTAGTCCAGTGAAATGCCGACTTTGATGTTTTATTTCCACAGCATTAGTCTCGTATTTCTGAATTTTACATATAGCCAAATATTAATGCTATGTCAACATGCACGACATAAAACATCTAAAGTGGTTGATTTATCCCTATACAAAATAAAGGCGGTACCCAGCGCGAAGTTTTTGTACGATTTGGCGATGTTTGAAAGTTGGAGTGCAGATTTCAATATCATAAACATTAACCCTTGTTACATACATTTGACCTCATATTCTGGTCTCCTGGTTTCGGTTGACACTTGACAATGGCAGAAGCGATCCCATTCACCGATCTCTCGAATCTACAAAATGGACCACAATTTCATTCACGGACAAAAGCAATTTCAAAACTTTTAGTCCAAGAGCCCGTGAGTGCCAGACCTTCGTTATTTTATTAAAGCTGAAAGTTTCTCAGCGCATGCTTCCAACACAGGTAGAAACGACAAACATATAAGGTAGCTGTAGGTGCGAGCGCGCATCAGTATCTCACTCGAATCTACCCGCGCTCGCCCCTACAGCTACCCTATATTTTTGTCGGACTAGAGGTTAGAACTATCGAAACTGTCTGGCTACTGGGGAAACACCTTCTAATAGTTTACGGTTTATAATTTGACGAAATTAAGTCGGTATTTTATATATATTTGCTCCCTGTTAGCTGCCAAAGCCACGATGACCCAAAGTACATAATAGCCCATGTGTTGGAAGCATGCGCTGAGAAACTTTCAGCTTTTATAAAATAACGAAGGTCTGGCACTCACGGGTTCTTGGTCTATTTATTAAAATCACTGCATAAAATTAAACATTTATACGGGTATTCAAAAAGTTCGGAAACGCTGAAATATCTCTAAGAATGGTGTTTTCATGGAAAATGTTCAAAATAAAAGTTCCTCAATCCCAAGCAGCGCTTATTTTGATGATAAATATTTCTTCTCTCGGGGATGTCCCCGCGGGTGGCTGTGGTCAACTCTAAAATTTCAAATAGCAAACTCTATTTTTCTCTATTAGATCGTATTACAGTTTAAAAATTTTAACAATTTCATTACAGAAAATAACATCCAGAAAAAACAAATGGTGTCATTTGGTAGCAATCTGTTTATATTAATAGTTGTCGGCAATATTAAGTGACGTAGTGGCGCTGAAATCTCTGAATAGAATAGAATAGACTAAAATTTATTTCCATTCTATTATATTACGTAACTGACCATTAACGGTGCGAAGTATTCGTACGAATCCGCTAGTTATTCTAACTAGAAGCAACCAAAAAATAAAAAATTCCAGCTCTAGACAGAAATGGTTATATCTGTCTATATGTATAAAGGTATATGTTTTGTATAAAAATGATTTTTCGGGAAAAAGGACTTTATTTATAAGTAAAACACTTAATATTTTATTTTCAGCGACGTTTCGTTCCTTGTTTGGAACTTTATCAAGCTTTAATAACTATTAAATGTTATGATTAAGTAGACATAAAAGATATTATATACATGTGAATAATTTGAGTTTAACAATAATTATTAATGAAAAGTTTATAATTTCGTTTTTTTTATAAAAAATGTTTTTTCAGTTGATGTTCAAGTTAATAAATTTATTAACTTGAACATCAACTGAAAAAACATTTTTTATAAAAAAACGTCGCTGAAAAATCATTTTTATATTAATTACCAAGGACAAAAAAGAAATAAAGTCAGTATATGTTTTGTGTTCGTATCTTTTATGATTTATTTCAATTGTAGATAATTATATTTCAGTTTCTATAAGCTTGTAAAAAATCGGCGCACAAAAATAATGCTTATAATATATTGCGTTATTTGTTTAATATGAATACTACGATAAGGATTACAGATAGCTTCTTTATCCACGAATGAAAAATTATACGCTAGACTGCAGTCCGCTGGAAGTTGATAATTTATTATAACCAAGGCTGGAACTTTTTTTTTGGCGAAATAACAGAAGTGCAGTGATCTACATTCATATAGCTTTTTTAACCGACTTAAAAAAAGGTTATATATATTTGTTAACGTTTCTTCAGTCATGACTTTTCAAGGGGTTAACCGATTTAAAAAAATTCGACATCATTTTGTTCGCAATGCTTACGGATTGGTCCAATATATATTTTTGAATCGGTTCAGTCGTTTTTAACAGGCTTTAAAAAATGTTATAATATATATCAGTAGTGAACCGATTTTGTTGATTGTTTTTCTATTTGACTGGGCAAGCCTTCAGGGTGGTCTCATATAAATTTTACTTAAATCGGCTCAGAAGTTTTTCTGGTTTAGTAATAAAATATTAAGAAAGAAAACGGTTAATAGCGTGCAAACTACGTATTCAAAGACACTGAATAGTAAAAACTAAAAAAACTAAAAAATTGAACCTCCTTAAAAAACATTTTTTTCCAATTTGCCCCCCAAAATCGGAATTATATTATTATATGTACCAAATTTGAACTTTCGGAAAAATAAGCTTTGACAGACGGATAGATATGAGAGTGATTCTATAAAGGTTCTATTTTTTCATGGAATGTATTCGGAACTCTAACAACCACTAAAAAGCGAAAAATGATAAATCGATCGAGTTAAAGCGGGACATCACTCTCTTTGTCTTTAATATGACTATTGCAATGAGAGTTTGTTTTGAATCAGTTGAAGAAAATGACATAACCTAGATAACATGGCACTAGGCAAAGCTTGCATATTATGCAAATGAGATAAATGACAAACCGCTGTTGCATAACAGATGCGAACGAAAATTGTGCACCCGTCTTCTTCCATGATTATACTCATCTCTTTCTAGCTTTCACTAATTTATTGACTTTTCACCTTCAATCAAATATTTTATCTGCGTGCTTTTCAATTGGCAATTTTCATACGTGACTTAATGGAAAATTTCATTTCATATTGAAATTACAGTACTGTGATCTATGTATATAGGATAAAAATGATCAAATATTGAGAATTAAATTATGATAAAATATCATATTTCAAATGTATTCACGTTGCAAGAATCACGAATTTGACGTTTTAACCAATTAAAATTTCCAAAAAATATACGATGTCATAATAAAAGGTTTTGCGACTCTACATAATATAATTTATTGAGAAAAGCCGTGATATTTATTGTT
Organism: Venustoraphidia nigricollis; assembly: GCA_034508555.1. Lineage (NCBI taxonomy): Eukaryota > Metazoa > Arthropoda > Insecta > Raphidioptera > Raphidiidae > Venustoraphidia > Venustoraphidia nigricollis. Next base: position 3,581,837 of record JAVRKA010000030.1, read on the forward strand.
AATAACCATTTTTAATAACGCGTAATGTCACATTAAACAAGCGGCCCTAATGTTCATAAGAGCTACTTTTTAGTTTGATAAATATCGGTATATATTATTTCTCAAAAGTGTTTTTTTGTCGCTATGAAATATTCTTAATATGTACTGTTGATTTTTAACATAATATCTCTGTTGTTATACTACATATGTACTTTGTTATTTATTTAATATGTTTTTTAATGTTCTAAAGCTTTTTTCTGTAGATAATATGTTCTTTCTGACGCTGTTTACGCTGTAATTAGCACAAATGAATAAAGGAAAATTATTATTATTATTATTATTATCAAAATTAATGTTTTAGAGATTATTTTTCTCTCTAATGATGAAAACTAAGTTTACATCTTAAAATTAATGTTTTCATTAAAAAATTACCGTTTAAAAATTTTAACAATTTCATTACAGAAATTCAGAAAAAACAAATGTCGCCAGCTGATAGCAATCTGTCTATTTTAACAGTTGTCGATAATATTAAGTGACGTAGTGGCGCTGAAGTCTCTGAATAGAATATAGAATAACATTTATTTCCACCATATTATATTACGTAATTGACTACTAACGGTGCAAAGTAGAATATTAGTAATAATAATAAGACAGAAAAGTGAGTAAGCATTAAGTAAAAAATTTTAATGCCACCAGAACAAATTCTAAATATGTTCCAATAAATTCTAACATCAACTTTTTTGTAGTAATTTTGGTTAAAAGAAAAAAAACCGGGTTATTTCGGAATAATTTCATATTTGCAAGATTTCGTGTAAAATTCGCGGTTCACGAGAGCATATACAATCCTTAAACTCGATAATTTTCACTAGAAAGTCATTTTGTCTCGTGACCGTAGATATATTGCAGCATGTACAAATATAGTAATGTAACCACATACTATCGGTATACATCATACATTGTAATATGCAGCAGGCAAGCAGGTATGATGTGCTGTGAGGGACATAGCATGGCTGGTGTACCTGTTAAATTAATTAAACATCGTGCAGAATTCGCCTGCTTACCCGTCGGGATTCAATTTAAAATATACCTTTACCTCCTTAGATCATACGCATTTAGATAGGAGATTATATGAAATGCGGTTCTTAGCCCAAGGCACTTCCGGAATCACATAAGTAAGGTGACCAATCGTCCTCCTTCAGGGACGACAGTCCTTCTTTTGTAGGATCTGCCCTTCCTCGAAAAGTGTCCTCCTACCTGTTTTCCTTTTCGATATTTTAAAACTAATTTGTTAATCTCTGTATTCAAACATGCCGCTCCGAACTGTAAAACTCTAGCGTCTACTGAGGGGGGAATTTATTATGTATAGGCTTTGCGTAAGTAAGTTTAACTTCTGTAGTGAGTAGTGTAAATTAAATTTTACAGTGTAACTTTTGACGTTTGAGTTGTACATAAGAAATTATACTTTCTTTGAAGGTCACGGCACGCGATTTTTATTCTTAATTAAGCTTTTCATGAATCGATAAAAAACTGTTGATTCCGGTGGAACATTAATGTCTTGATATTTAAGCTCAGTACGATAATATTGTAACTATGTTAACGTTTTATTTGTAAATAAAATATATTTTTATAACATCTACATCATTAATCTTCCAAACTTCACGTATATAAAAAGCTGTCGACTAGGGCTGAACAATATTCAACAAGTACCGGTACATGCGTCATATTTATACCGACTTTGTTCAAATTCAACCAACTATGCAATCGTCATTATTTTTCGGATACCCTATTTTGTCTCACGTCTGTCCGTTTATCTTAGCCATCTACATTCTAATCTATAAGTAACTAACCGCTCCCCGTGGCTCCGCCCGCGATTTTAATAGTTAGGATTCTTTCATTACTCACTCACTCCGTTCGTTCGCCCCAGTTTATAATTATTTGTTTCATTACACGCTCTGTTCGTTCGCTCGAATTTATAATATCCTATGTCCGTCTCCTGCTTCTAAGCTACCTCCCCACCAATTTTCATCCAAATAGGTTCAGCCGCTCTTGAGTTATAAATAGTGTAACTAACACGACTTTTTTATATATATATAGATGTAATTGACATATTGTATTATAGGTTCATGGCCCGATCCTAGACAAATTTTAATTTTCTATACCGAAAACGAGGCCAAGTGCGAGTATGAAATAGAATAATGAAATCAATAAATAAACAAGAATTCAATTATTAAATACAGTATATTTAATTTAACAATACAATCCAGAAGAACTCCATCCTGTCTTAGCACAGAATATTCTTGCAGCCGTTTACAATTTCCACACTGTCAGTATACACAGTTTTCCTAACATAAAGCATTACACAATTCATAGAACAATATAACACACTGAATAAGATTCGTTTAAATATACTGTAGATTAAACATTTTCTTATACTCTATCCTGTCTCAACAAAGAAATGCCCCTGCATCCGTTTACAGTATCCGCAAAATCAGTATACACAGTTTACATAACATAAAGCAGTACACAATTCATAGAACGATAATGAATTACATTCGTTTAAATACTGTAAGTTTACCTTTTCTTACACTCTGTCCTGTCTCAACACAGAATGTCCCTGCGTCCGCCTACAATCTTTACGATATCAGTAAACGCATACGCAGCTTACGTAGCATAAAGCATTACACGATTCGTAGGACGATACTGAATTATAAATACTGTAGGTTAAACATTTTCTTACATTCTGTTCCGTCTCAACACAAATTGCCCCTGCATCCGCTTACAGTCTTTACAATATCAGTAAACGCATACGCAGTTTACATAGCATAAAGCATTACACAATTCATAGAACGATACTGAATAACATTCGTTAGGTAGGTTAAACATTTTTTTACTCTATGTGACCGGACAAATTGTTCCAGCCCTGTTAACTGTCTTGGCATTAGTTCATAAAACGTTCCTGGACTATTAATAGTATATAAGTGTTTCTGAATAATTAATTACAATAATTTATAGACATATACAATTAAACCGTATAATGTAAAATAATATATGGCGTGCTATGCAAATGTTTGTGCGGAAAGTGTGACATTGTGACATGATAACTAACCAGATGACACGTTCCTTTCTTGAAACGTCTCTCTCTACTCTACAGAGACATCCACTGGGGATGACGTAACTCGTTGATTTTTTTGAGACACCCGAATCGAATATCTCGTTTTTACCCTTTAATCGATAATGGGGTCGTCTCGTATGTTTATTATACATTAAGGAAAAGAATGAGTTAGACAGAGTGTTAAAAAATGCGTGGGATTTTGGACTCACAGTTCTAATCAAAACAGACTAAAAATCGTCTTTTGTTTCAGAGATAGAGTTTGGATGTGAGACTGAAACAGACCACTGATGCATGTCATCCTATAAAGATTTTTATGTTCCCCTCATCAGTGGATCCAGATGGTTGTTCTCCTAGTAGCTAAGCATTCAAATAATAGGAGATAGGGTCTTCTCACGCTGTTAAGCACCAACATCGATTTTCATAAATTTTTAACACGCTGTTATTAGTTTATTTGTAAAGGAATCTTTGAACGTGAAATTCACCCACTTTAAAACGTCAGATTAAACTGAAACTTTGCGCTCTTATCAAGGGCCGATGACAATACAATAATTTAATAAGTTTGTCCCATTATCCTGACCAAATAAAAAAAAACTGAAAAATTACAGCAAGTAAGCTAGCACGCTATACAGTGACATACGTTGCGTTTACATACCCCATAGTCAAATGCAATATTGTTTTTAGTCTTATAATTAAAATTAGTTTAAAAAAACAACTTGTCAAATTATTTTGGATTTTTTGTTCATAGCGTGTTGCTTTAGTTTTTTTAAACTCTAATTTTTTTACTGCAAAATCTCGGGAATGGATTCTAAGGTTTCAAAATCGAGCATCAGGTACCTGATTTCATTCAGGTACCCGGACAGAATCTAGTATCCGGTTACCAATCGTCATCTCTAGCGTCTACATTTCTGTATACATAATTATGTTATTTTCTAACATGAATTCTTTACATATTTCTATTCCGCAAACAAAATTCTCGGCTCATACTCCAAAAGGAATTTCAAACACGCTATTTTATATTAAACTCGAGTCACTAGAATAAGTAATATAATTTCAAGAGATTTTAAAAATATTTTCAAATAAAATCTCTTCATAGACAAATATTTTCGTAAATGAATCTTTTAAGGGGACTGTTCATCAGATGCTCAATATTTGCCAACCAATCTGGTCTGAATTCAAACCCAGCTTTAAATTAATTCGTGCGAGGGGACATGCGTCTCGTACTATATTTTCATGTAACCGCAGAATTACTGTCAGACACTGTACTTTCTTTTTGATACCTAGAAAAGGATTAATGTGTGACTTAAACGACAAAATTGCGTCAGAATAAACGTTTAACAATTGTTATAACAACTATTAAAAATGACATCATATCGGTTTTTCTGTTGCAGTATTCAACGTTAATTTAAAAATATAATCTTTTAAAATGAACAATAAAAAAAGTTTTTTAGTTAATACGATATAATGTTATATACGTACTGAAAATTATCATTTAGAAAGAGAGCACATCGCTTTTGCGCACAGTTAAAGAGAGGTATGTATATGGAAAGAGACGTACATACCAGTTATGTATAAAGTAGTATTCATTTATAGAGTGACAAGAGAGAGAGAGAGATCGTAGGCTGAACGTCTGAATATACAATCTCTTTCTCTCTCTCGCCACTCTATAAATGAATACTACTTTACTACTGCTGTATGATTCAAATATTGATACTTCAATAAGAGAGTCTATTTTGCCATAATATGATCCCACGTTGAAAGAGGTGATCAAATCAATGAGTGCAGTTTTATTTCGATCACGCAGGTAGCTCACGATTGTTACACGTATTAATAATGTACAAAACAAGAATTGCAAACAAATAAATTATAACAATATAAAATATAAACTGTTTAACGGCAGGGCATTTCACTTTCAATGTAAACATTCACCTGTCTGTCAGAACAGCATTCTTGAGATTAGATAATTCACCTGGGGCATATCGCATTTACTTTATTCTATAAGAAATAAATTGACATATAAAAACGTTCGCCTTAAAAGACTATCATCAGCCAATAAGATCGTAAGTCAGTGGCGTGCATACAATTTTAGTAACGATATTGTTTTTTTATTATTTCCAAATGATCAGAATACAATTATCATAATTAGATATATAAAAAACAAAATTGAAGTGTCTGTCTGTAATACTGAAATAACTGGCCCTTTTTGAGCTTATTGCTTGCTGTCAAACCGTTATTAACAATTTTTGTCTGTCTGTCTGGGCTAATCTTCGAAACGACTTATCCGATTGTGATGATACTTCATAGACAGGTAAATGGCTCTGCCAGGAGTGATCTGGGTTACATTTTAATCCAAAAATACGTAGGGCTATTTCTGTGAAATTGAAAAACTGGTAAAATCATTATTTTTTCATAATTATCTTATAAATTATAAGAGATACGAAAAAAGATTTGAGACAAAATGTATCTAGCTTTATTTCCTATCTCTCTCACTTTATTGTTTTCTCTGAGCTAACTATATTACACATTACACATCTATTGTTTCGTTTGAATTGCGCGTGAAGTCCCGGGTAGTAGTATAACATATAAGGAACTTACTAAAAATATTATATAGGTATACCTCCAGGATATTTCTAAAGCAGGTATTCAAACTTCGGGAGCAAATTTTATTGAAAATATTCAGTCGAACAACGTGTACGACAGTTTTCCAAACTGAGTTGAATTTCTTGAATACTGGGAGATGATGAAAGTCAGTTATAATTTTAATTGGTTATATCTATCTCCTAATCATTTCAAGGTAATTCGTTTCATGATATAATACCTTACAAATATAACGTGTTTTTAAGTAGATAAATCGATAAAAACAGATATTAGCACAATATAAAAAATCTATATTTTTAGGATTTCCTGCCTATAGACCCTATTAATCAAATGTTCTGTGCCTTTATCACCAGGAAAAATGCTCATAGCTCTGAGAGAGAAAAACGTATTGACTAGGAAATCAGAAGCTGGAGAAGTACATTTTTAAACAATTTTGTACATTTTTCGTTTGGCTTAGAAATTATTTGACATTTATTTCTGGCCTAAACCCGCCACAAAATGTTGTAGCATGTGCATTTTATTTTCGATAAAAATACCGAAAATTCGCAAATTCATTTCGATAACACCCAGTACCTACCAGGAAAAATACTCATAACCCCGAGATAGAAAAATGTATGGTCTAGGAAATCAGAAGTTAAAGAAACAAATTTTTAAACAATTTTGCACATCTTTCGTTTAGTTTACAAGTTATTTAAAAAAAAATTTTGGCCTAAACCCGCCTTAATATGTTGTATTAGGTGTATTATATTTATTATTTTAGTGTTTAAAAAATAGTCAATAAAATTAAAATATGCTTTAAAGTTATTTGCCGAATTTTCTTCTATTGCTTATATTGTGTATAGCCTTGATAAGACCTTCGATAAATTGTTGCTGTTACTTATAATTAAACAATTAATATAATTATAAGTCGCCGATATAGGATAGCATAATTATTGCAACAACGCATCTTTGGACAACGCATACAGGGTGTTCGTAAATAGAAGATATTAATCGCTATTTTATCAATAACACATATTGACATGAATATCTGACGCATTTGCACCGGAAGGATAAAAAAATAGTACGCATTCCTGGACACAGTGTAATTTTAAACTAGACTGCAACAGATCTGTTTTACTGCAGGCAAATCAAGTTACAACAAATTAAATATCACGTTTTTGTTGCTTAAAACATTTATAATTAAACTTTGTGGTTCACGATTACATTGCAATAAAATTTTTGTATTATTGTTCTTTATGACCTACTATAAAATATTGAAACATAATTTTGATATAAAATATTTTTTTCAATTTACTGATTCAACTTTGGTTTTAAAAAATAGCCGTTTACTATTTTTATTGCAGTCACCTGTGTTTGTTATTTGGGTAAAACGATTCAAAAAAATACATTTCTTACCTTTTTATGAAACCCCCAAAAAAAGACAAATTTAAAATCCTTAATACTGGTCGAGGTTCCACATATTTTTATATAAAACATTCATTTTTTTAAACCATAACCACAATCACTCATTAACATTTATAAAATAATTCAATAAAAATATATTTAAACGCAATTCATAGTTTTTCAAAACACAAGTCTAAATTGTCATTTATTTTTAAAAAAACACCACTCACATTTTTTCACATTCATCGAACGGTTATTTCATTTCGATATTGGCAAGGCCGTTTGTGCGTATTAAAAACAAAAATGTAAACAGAACACAGTGTTTTGTTTAACACCTGACAGTGAATGATGTGCCGATGTTTTACATTAAATGCGATCGTCAGCTGCAGGGAACAACCGCTGCGCGACTGACATAAGAATATGCGTTCGTTACCATCTCCAGCAGTAATAATCAGACTTCGTCGGTATTCGGCGTTTGAATCGGATGACTGCAGCACGACGACGGCGGCGGCGGCAGTGAGATCGTTTTGCAGAAGAAGGTAAAAGCTCTTGGTGTTCGTTTAACGGCCCGAACGACCGACGCTCACCATCGGTACCAATCTCTCGTCACTGCCGTCGCTATTGCAGCGCCGCCGTGACGTGTGCTGGTACTAACAAAGCTCGTTTTGTCAGATGCGATCAGTGAGATAAGAAGTCTAAAGGAGTGCGTGTAAAAAAAATTTCATTTGCCGAAATTGTCCATAAAATTCATGTTACGTACTTTAAAAGTTTAAAAGAATTCTGCAATTTTTTTAACACGCTTTTATTAGCTTCACTTGTATGTTTGTTTGTAATGAAATCTTTGCACGTGAAATTCATCTATTTCAAAACGTCAGATTAAACTAAAACTTTGCACACTTATCAAGAACCGATGATAATACAATAATTTAATAAGTTTGTCCCATTATCCTGACCAGGGCCCTCAGGATAAAAGAACTTGAAAAATTACAGCAAGCAGGCTAACACGCTGTACAGTGCCGTACGTTGAGTTGCCTACCTCATAGTCAAATGCAATATAATTTTTTAGTATTATATTTAAAATTAGAGTTTAAAAAAACTTAAACAACACACTTTTATGAACTAAAAAATGCAAAATAATTTGACAACAAAATTAACTTTACTGTAAAAAGCCTGGAGTGCTTAAAATCGGTAATAAATTTTTCATTACTAGTTCTAATTGTAAACGTAGAGCTATTATGAAAATTTAAGTAGATAGCACCCCACGCTTTTTACAGTAAAGATAATTTTGTTGTCAAATTATATGTGAAATATAATAACGCGCTTGGATGGAGTGAATTCGTATTGCACGTATTGCGCGTAGCCGATGTCCCATTCGGCCAACCTCGTCTCTCGTCGGCTCTTTCCAAATTTATGCCCAAAAACATGCTAACTTACTTTTGAGCCAGAAAAAGCGTTAAAATCTATTAAGGTCAAATTCATTGCTACAAAAAAATTTTAGGCTTGGGCATTATATTTCCTTCCAAATATTTTTATTTTAATGTGTTTTGCAATTTACCTACAAGGCATACACATTACTAGGTCCCACATACGAAGAATAAAATCATGATTCATAGCCTCATATTTTGTAAATCATATTCCTGTTAGCTTTTTGAAGCAAGAGAAACCAGTTTTAAATTAGCGTTTACAGAGATACGCTAAATGTCGACCTACGATAAAAAAAATTCCGTTATATAAATTTTACATTGTTCTTCTTTCCCCTAAATGCGAAAAAAAAGTAGTTGTCTTTAAATTTGTTGCGTTTTCATATAAATTCAAAAAGGTGTATCACTCCTTTTCAGAGACGTCTTTTTAGAAATTGCGCTGTTATAACGTTATTTAAAACAACATTAAAATTAATGATACATCAGGGAACTAGCAGCTATCCGCGGCTCCGCACACGATTGAGAAGAAGCAATGTTTCGTAACAATAGTGGAGCCTTCGGCTCCGCCATATTACGGTCTTCTAATGTACTAATATTTTGGAAAAGTGAACACTAGATTGTCACTTGACATATAATATGCAAATTGTCTTTTTTCAAAGCCTGCTTATATCATCTATTTTGTAACGTTAAAAATCAATTTTCAATCCCTAAAATCGACGTCACTCTATTCCGACGCCATATTGCCCAAATATGTCAACTGACACCTCGATCGTCGAAATCGGTGCAGTAGTTTAATAAACAGTAAAAAAAATGATGCAGTAGAAGTTGTACTTCTTTGGCGTAATCGCTAAAATTGATATTCACATTTGTGTTAAAGATGTACATTGATAAAATAAAATACTGTTGAATACATAATTAAATTTACAGTTTTTACCTAAAATTATAAATTGGTAAACTTAGAAACGGGACGCCGTGGAATATAGCTCCGTTAACCCTAAAGACGGTCCTGATCCTCTTAAGCGGTTAATATACGAGAAGAAAGGATAAAACGTCGACCTTTTCTCAAACCCACGTACATTATTCATTCTGGGGATTCCCAAACTTTATCTCAATGATCCCTTTAACAGGGCACAAATAAAAATTTATTTGAAATATGTTTTTTCTGGAAAAAAACATCTAACGCTTTCATTCCACCTTTATGTTGATTTACGATTCTTCTATTTTCTACAATGGAAGTAAATCCTAAAAAAAGTATTTAAAAAACGGTTTTTTCAGTTTTATAATCACTTTCTCGACCCTACATTAAATTAAATGTCACGCTACTTTATTTACGCCGATTTCAGTTTGAATAAAAGTAGGGAAGGTGTTTTTAAAACTAAAGGAGTCATCCTTGTTGAAAGAATTAACATTTTGATAACTTCCCGTTTATTTCCTTGACTCTATATTATACCATTTATGAGGGCTGGTGTTTTTAGAATTCGTTGTTTGCTCTATTCACCATGTTTTTTCTGCTTTTCGCTTTAGTGATTTTGATTGTTTCGACTTTGACTACAACATAAAAATATTCGTGCCTGACTTGAATACTACATCATAATACTCTTACAGCATTTTTAGGCGCGAATAGCGTAAGCGAAAGCACCTATGTACACTCGCTTTGTCTGAGTCTGTCATTTACAAAAACAATGGCTTTGAAACGTCAGGTGGTTACTTTATCATATTCCGTTACATTAAAAATAAAGTTGAATAGATTCAGCTCTGATTATACCACAGGGTTTTCAATAGGACTCAGGACCTCAGTACTCGAGCGTCTATAATCTACAATTTAATCATTAACAAACGTAATTTGCACTGATTTTTCACTCGGTACTTGGTAGAATATGACTAATAATAACAGATAAAAAAAACCCGGGTCGCAGTGCCAAAACCCTGCCGACAATATAGTGTATTTGCTTGTATAGGGCCGTGTGGTTTTATACTTTTATTATGTGAAATTAAGTTTGTTTTTGGGCAAAATAAAAAATTTAACCCCCTAATACACCCCTTAAAATAACATTTTTTTCTTAATTGTAATATTATTATCAATCTAACGTCTACACCGAATTAAATACACCCTTCAATAAATAAGTCACTATCTGCAAACTAGTCTTTTCATAAAATTTGTAAATCCGGTCCTGTCGGGCCGATTTTATTAAAATTGTGGGGACACTTTTTAATCACTACCAAAAGGTTAAATTTCAATTTTGAAACGATTCGGAGAATTTTTTCGGTATTTTTGGGCCCAAAAACAGTTTTCAACCCCTAAAAACTACCCTTAAAATAGCCCGATTAGGCCCATTTTAAATAGGCTTCTTGCGGTGATGGATTTCAACACGTGGCCCAAATTTCGTTGAAATCAATTAACTCTTTCGAAAGTTATTGCGCGTACACATATATATATATATATATATATATATATATATATATATACATATATATATAAACATTTTTAAAAATGGTGCCAATGTGTTTAGGAGGCTATGAAGCGTCGAGAAATTTTGGTCCGACCCCTAGGTCCCGCCATCCGACCGACGCCAATAGTGTATGTTGCCATATGGCAAATACACTAATAAAAATACTCGAAAATTATACAAAACATTATTTTTAAATTATTTCTCAACGATCGTTTCGGACAATCCTCAGGAATATATGTTTTATATTCCTGAGGATGGACTTATTGTCCGAAATGATCGTCGAGAAATAATTTAATAATAATGTTTTGTAGAATTTTCAAGTGTTTTTATTTATCTGTTATTATTCAACAAACATATAAAATTGCTATATTTTATCGGCTCCATAACACAATCGATGTAACCGGTACTTTTGGAGAAGGAGGGGCAATTTTCCGCGAAAAAATATACAGAATAATTTTGACCTCCAGAATTCCCAAGATTTCTCGATATTAATGAAGAATTTCGATTACAAAAATGTAGACGAAATTTTCAGAAAATTGTTCACAATATTTATGCTGGGTTGCGGAAAGCTTTGTCAAAAAATCTGATTTGACAATAACCTTAGATTGTGACCACAAATATTTCTCCATAAGAAAAGCATACTAGAATTTTAATTGATCGAAAATAATTGATCGATTGAAACGATGTTTTTAAACTGCGTGTATTAATTTATTTTACATATTTTTTGGCACAATTTTCACTTCGAAACATTTTTTTACGCACTTTGATCAAAATTTAGCTCAAAACATCATTTTTTTCGATGTAGATCGATCATTTGTTTTTGTGTGAGTACAAATCTAATTTTCTTCACGACAGGGAGTTTCACAACGACATTAGACTGTTCCTGCATGTATGAAAATCGCAATTTTATTATCACAATATAAAGTCATTGTAATTTTTGACAATGCTTTCTGCAACCCAGCATTAATATATTTTGTATTTTCGTAAGATTAGTTCTTTCAAAATATAAACTTTAAATCTCAATATTGTTCACGTCCATTATAATTAATAAGTTTTTTATTTAATCACGGGAAATTGGACAATTGAATTTTAATATAGATAAACTAAATTAAAAAATTTTGCGACGTTTCGTTAATTTCTTTTAACTTCTTCGGGCAAAACTTTAACTAGTTAACCATAACTTCAATAAAATTTAGATATTTAACAATACATATATATTTAATTCAATAAAATTCAAATAGTAATATTTAAGCGAAATGAAATTATGTAATTTTTTTTTTTTCCTAGAACAAATTTCAAACAAATACTATTTTATTTATTATTAAAATTCAATTGTCCAATTTCCCGTGATTAAATAAAAAACTTATAAACTTTAAAGTTAAGCACTCCGCAGTTTTCATATCGCTTATTCCATTGGTCCACTGAGAACTTTCGCAATGGTGGTATAAACTATAAAGTTAAATACCAGCTCTTTATAATATGCCAGCGTGCATATTTGCACAATAAACTCTACTAAAATGATATCAAATGTATATGTTACTGGATTAAAAAAACTGTCTGCGATAAAAATGAAGTTCGTTTTACACTGAAACAATTTTCAATATCTCATTCCAATCCTTTTATCATTTTATTTCAATAAATTATTTGCATGTAAATTAAGAATTATTTTTTTCTCCTGCTAAAGAAATATAACTTCTAACGTGCGTACATACATACTTATGTACGCACGTTAGAAGTTATACTTCCTTAATAAAAAAGTAGTTGTGTACAAGTATACGCACCTACTTTTTTTGTTATGAACTCTGTATTGAAAATGTTGAAGCTTATCTTTTTTTTTTAATTTTTGTTAACTTCAGTTGTTATTGACAGTGATGAGCAAAGCAAGTCCGTGGTAATAATCTTGGTCATGGTTTTGCTCATTTGGTGTTGGTCCATCCTCTTGCGTGTTTAATCGCCGTCTTGGTCTTGGTCTTTTTTTTGTCATGGGCGCCTGTCTATAGCCGAGAGCACTGCAACCTCTAGGGCTTATTGTGTTATCTCCCAATTTCTTTATATCACCCGGTCCAGTATCCTCGTTCCTTATACTTGTAACATAACTAACGTATGTCACGATTTTAAACTTACAATTTTTGATTATATTATCCGATAAAATCATGTCATATTTAAGAATTAATAGTAATAGTTCAAGAATACAACTTGAAATTTCTTAATTATATAATAATCAAGTTAAATAAGTAACCTTTATTTATCATTGGCCAATGCGTCGTCTTTGTCAAAATTGCATTTATAATTTGTTGAAAAATTCATTATTAGCTAGAGTTTTTTTAATCTTCGAAGTATTAACATTAAATTTATAGTTATTTCTATCAATTACATCTCTCGGCGGTGATTTGTAACGTGGCGAGGCCTTAAGCCCATTATTACTTATCCACGTTAAAATAATTACACCAGTAAGAGAGCAATATATTTTCTATATTAATTAATCAAACAAAAAAAACGTAAAGATAAAATTAACACCATATTGGCCGTCGACATTATATATCCACCGGCGAATGAAGAATTGTCGTCGTTTTGTAAAATAAATAGTGAAACTTATCTTCGTCTTTCAATCACCACACCTTTTCACCTTGTTCGGATTTGATCCTGCCTTTTTTAGTGTATTTGCCATATGGCAACATACACTATTGGCATCGGTCGGATGGTGGGACCTAGGGGTCGGACCAAATTTTCTCGACGTTTCATAAGCTCCTAAACACTTTGGCACCATTTTTAAAAATATTTATATATATATATATATATATATATATATATATATATATATATATATATATATATATATATATATATATATATATATATATGTGTGTGCGGGCAATAACTTTCGAAAGAGTTAATTGATTTGAACTAAATTTGACCCACGTATTGAAATCCATCACTGCAAGAAGCTTATTTAAAATGGGCGTAATCGGGGCATTTTAAGGGTAGTTTTTAGGGGTTGAAAAATGTTTTTGGGCCCCAAAATACCGAAAAAATTCTCAGAATCGTTTCAAAATTGACATTTAACCCTTTAGTAGTAATTAAAAGGTGTCCCTAAAATTTAAATAAAATCGGCCCGACAGGACCGGACTTACAAATTTTATGAGAACACTAGTTTACAAATAGTGAATTATTTACTGAAAGTTGTATATAATTTGGTATAGAGGTTCGATTTATAATAATATTGCAATTAAGAAAAAAAATGTTATTTTAAGGGGTGTATTAAGGAGTCAAATTTTTTATTTTGCCCAAAAACCAACTTAAGTTCGCGTAATAAAGCCACACTGCCTGTATTAGCAAATACACTATATTGTCGGCAGGGTTTTGGCACTGCGACCCGGATTTTTTTTAAATATAAACAAGGGCTGGAAAATTTATAACACTATCTTTGTGATAGTATGTTATATACTAACTTGCACAGTCCGTGGACTGGATGGTTGATATAGTCTTCTGGACCCATTGCTGATTGTCGATAAATTATCTGTCTTCTGCAATCCAGAGCCTCGCATTCGCACAGAATATGGTATGTTGTTTCCTTATCTTTATTGCACTGTCTACACCTTAAGTCCTCATTAAACAGTCCGGTCTTGGTCTTGGTTTTGCAGATTAATTCTGATCTTAATCTCGCGTATTTGATCCTGGTCTTGCTCTTGTTCATTCGGTTTTCGTCTTGTTTATTCTATTTTCGTCGGTTTTGGTCTTGTTCATTCGGTCTCCGTCGTGGTTTTGCATATTTAGTCTTGGTCTTGGCCTTGCTGTTTTGCAAGACCAAAACCAAGACCGCAAAATTTTGCTCATCTCTAGTTATAGGGTCAAATCTTGTAATCCAATCTTGACTCACTTAGAAATATCCAATCGACTTTGAACTTTGCACATAAACGCAGTTCTAATGACAATACAATATTTCTTAGAAGGATCTAATTTGAATAATTGGTTCCTGTGTCATCGAAATATGTGGAACAATCCCGTTACTTCCACCATAGAAGTGTCGTTTCTCCCACCACTGAATACATCACTGGTAGACTAATCTAGGCGGGAGGCAATAGGAAACCGCTGACTATACCCTGTGTATAGTGGACTATAACATATATAAACAATTGCGAGAGAAGAGAAAAAACGACGCGTCGCGACATCGACGCCGACGTCGGTCGTCTGTTTACATTTTCCGTCGTTCCTACGTACGTATAAACGCGCATGGAAAAGAGGAAGAGGGATGTTATCGATGCAACAACAGTGTTTGCCATATTATTATACTTTTATGCTATTATGTAACAATAAAACATCTATGTACAATGTCTATACTATTTAGTAAACAGTGGGTTAAATAACCGGTTAATTAACCGGTAAAATAATCTGTTAAATAATCGCGGTAATTTATTTTAAATATATAAATATATTATTTAAGTAATTCTTTCAGTTCTTCTGTTGAAAACTGCTCTATTGTTTGGTTTTTTGTTAGAAAGCCGACATTTTGTTTTATAAATATCCGGTTATATTCTATCAAAGTGGTTACTATCATAAATAATCAATAATTTGACGTCACTGATACTACTATATAAAATTCTTCGTATGTATTGTATGTTTGAACGGATTTAACTTAAAAACTGTTGGACGAATTTTGACGAATTTTTTTTTAAATGTTTCTTATGATTCCAGAAATGCTATAGGCTATTTTTTTCACTCTTTTATCGCAATGTTAATTAATTTAATACCTTTTGCGGCATACTTCTGTACAAATATATGAACTCGTAACGTAGTGTAGCATGTTCACAGCAAACTTCTCCCACTACTAGTCAAGGTAGACCAGTATCCCTTCTTCTCCCGCGACTGTGTTATATGATTATAAATGATGAAACAACCAGTGTAGAGGCGACAGAAAGAGATTATAGATTATAGACGCTCGACACCTAAGACTGTAGTAGCGAGTCATTCGACATTCCGCTTTTAATTTCACGCGACGTGCAGTTCACAAGCTCCTAATATTATGTGGGATGGTTTTAGGCTATATCTCGAATAATTGCAGGGCTCTTTTCAGGTCACTGCCCTTTGAGGTATCACCTTAAAAAAATTGGCATAATAGACATCGAGTCATGTCGCTTCTGTCTGGAGGCTCCTGAAACATCGGAGCATCTGCTTTGTAAATGTGAAGCACTCATGAAGCGAAGACTCCGTCACCTCAATAATCCATTCCCAACACCTGATCAGGTATGGGACACAGATCTCAAAGCAATTCTAGGCTTTATCAAAAGCCTTAATCTCATAGAGATATAAATGAGTCAGGGCTACACAATAGATCTATCAAGGTCGCGACGTTGACGAGGAATAAACCCTCTCGCCCTCTTTTCTAATCTAATCTAATCTAGGCTATATGTCAATATGCTATCATAACAGGGATCTGTTATTTCTGGCAACACCGGGTAAATACTATATTCTATAAAAAAACGGTCAAGTACGAGCCGAACTCGCGTGGAGAAGATTCCGTACCATTCCGTTTTCCATGGGAACTTTGAGATTTCGTTTAGGTTTTCCTATAAACTACAAGTGAGGCTTTATATTTCCTATTTATTTTTCAAAATTTTAGGCTCAGTAGTTTCGGAGATCAGGGCGGAGGATGCTTGATTTTCGTACACACCACAAAAGCGTGATCCAGTGGTTAGCGACCGAACTGTCGTGGGTTCGAATCCTGCCTCTACTCATGGATGTTTTATGATGTCGTTTATAGTTTTAAGTGAATATGTTATTTGATGTAAACACGATGACCTTAGTTGTCGAGCGTCTATAAAAAGAAAAAAACCCGGGTCGCAGTGCCAAAATCCTGCCGACAATATAGTGTATTTGCTTATACAGGCAGTGTGGCTTTATTACGCTTTATTAAGTTAGTTTTTGGGCAAAATTAAAAATTTGACTCCTTAATACACCCCTTAAAATAACATTTTTTTTCTTAATTGCAATATTATTATCAGTCTAACGTCTACACCGAATTAAATACACCCTTCAATAAATAAGTCACTATCTACAAATTAGTGTTTTCAAAAAATGTGTAAGTCCGGTCCTGTCGGGCCGATTTTATTAAAATTTTAGGGACACTTTTTAATTGCTACTAACGGGTTAAATGTCAATTTTGAAACGATTCTGAGAATTTTTTCGGTATTTTGGGGCCCAAAAACATTTTTCAATCCCTAAAAACTACTCTTAAAATGGCCCGATTACGCCCATTTTAAATAGGCTTCTGGCAGGGATGAATTTCAATACGTGGGCCAAATTTCGTTAAAATCAATTAACTCTTTCGAAAGTTATTGCCCGTACACATATATATATATATATATATATATATATATATATATATATATATATATATATATATATATATATATATATATATACATATATATATAAACATTTTTAAAAATGGTGCCAAAGTGTTTAGGAGGTTATGAAACGTCGAGAAATTTTGGTCCGACCCCTAGGTCCCGCCATCCGACCGATGCCAATAGTGTATGTTGCCATATGGCAAATACACTAATAAACTTTTAAAACGCATTTGTACATTAACTCGGACAACCCTCTAAATACGGACGATGCGCGGTACCATATGTGTCCGGGTCTGTGAAGCTGTACTGTACACATGTTGTTATTCGTTAAATGGGAAACGAAGTTATGAGCGTTTCGCTGACAACTTGGCTTGGCATCCTGCCGTGCGCCTATAGATTCGTGTCACCTAATTAATCGCATCCAGCAGACGTGCCTAATCTTACGAGATTTAAAACACCAGCGGGAATTATGTCGTCGCCCAGTTTGAGACAATTGTTTCTGTGTGTCAATCCAATGAACAGACTCCTTGCGCGCGGGCGGCGCGGCGCTGTCGCTCGACCCATTATGCAGGTCTCTCCGTTATGTAACCCAGCATACGAATACAGAGACGCGGCGATACTGGTATGTTAGGGTACAGCATATCGATTGGCCTATATACCGGGTGTACTGTTTGTGCAGGTGAATTATCTGCGGTCACAAAACAACGTGATCACGGTCGCCTCTGAAGCTGTGTAAACCCTGGGGCAACAAAGTAGCGAGTGTAAGAAGCAAGTTTTGCCATGGTTACACTAAAATTATTAGCGTTAAATATTTAACGAAAACGCTAAACGGTCCGTATTTGCATAAGAAGTTATGTTTTTAAAATAGTAGGTGCATGTATTTATGTACGTGTGCTAGAAGTTATATTTCTTTAACGTGTTTAAAAACTAATTTTTAATTTGCAAGGATATAATTTATTGAAAAAACATAATGAACGGACTGGAGTGAAATATTATCACTAATTTTCACAACTAACAAATGTTTTCAAGAATCCAAATTAATATTAACATCTATGATTTATATAGTTCAAAAATAAATTAGCATTTAATAAATTTTCAAAAATATTCACCAGTACTCACTATCAATCACTACCGTATATAATTTTTATTCGTATTGAAATAAAACATCACTTGGCATCTACCATATTCACTATTATACATTTTCAATCGAATTTTTGGTAAACGTGCTTAAAATCAAAAAATTTAATAAAATATCCAGAGTGTGATTTAGGGCGCAAGATCATCCTGTTAATTTTGATGTTACAATGGGCAACTTCTTACTATTAAATTTGAGGCTACAATCGGCAACTTTATCCTGTTAAATTTGTTGTTATAATCGGCAACTTCATTCTGTTAATTGTGGCGTTACAATCGGCAACTTGGGCCTGCTAATTTTGATATTAACCACTAACTTCATCCTGTTAATTTTAATGTAACAAACGGCGATTTCATCCTATTAATTTTGTTCTTACAATCGGCAATTTCTTCCTGTTAAATTTGATGTTACGAACAGCAACTTCATCCTGCTAATTTTGATTTTACAATGGGCAATTTAATCCTGTTAATTTTGATGTACAATCGACAACTTCATCCTGTTAATTTTGGTATTACAATCGGCAACTTCTTCCTGTTAAATTTGATGTTACAATTGGTAACTTCATCCTGATAAATTTGATGTTACATTCGACAACTTAATCCTGTTAATTTTGGTATTACAGTCGGCAACTTCATCCTGCTAATTAGTGTATTTGCCATATGGCAACATACACTATTGGCATCGGTCGGATGGCGGGACCTAGGGGTCGGACCAAAATTTCTCGACGTTTCATAACCTCCTAAACACTTTGGCACCATTTTTAAAAATGGTTATATATAATATATATAAACATTTTTAAAAATATATATAAATATATATATATATATATATATACATATATTATATGTATATATATATATATATATGTGTGTGTACGGGCAATAACTTTCGAAAGAGTTAATTGATTTTAACGAAATTTGGCCCACGTATTGAAATCCATCCCTGCCGGAAGCCTATTTAAAATGGGCGTAATCGGGCCATTTTAAGGGTAGTTTTTAGGGGTTGAAAAATGTTTTTGGGCCCCAAAATACCGAAAAAATTCTCAGAATCGTTTCAAAATTGACAATTAACCCGTTAGTAGCAATTAAAAAGTGCCCCTAAAATTTTAATAAAATCGGCTCAACAGGACCGGATTTACAATTTTTTTGAAAACACTAATTTGCAATTAGTGACTTATTTATTGAAGTGTGTATTTAATTCGGTGTAGACGTTAGATTGATAATAATATCACAATTAAGAAAAAAAATGTTACTTTAAGGAGTGTATTAAGGGGTTAAATTTTTTATTTTGCCCAAAAACAAACGTAATTTCACATAATAAAAGTATAAAACCACACGGCCCCATACAAGCAAATACACTATATTGTCGGCAGGGTTTTGGCACTGCGACCCGGGTTTTTTTGATGTTACAGTTGGCAACTTCATCCTGATTAATTTGATTTTAGAATCGGAAACTTAATCCTGTTAATTTTGATGCTATAATCGACAACTTCATCGTGTTAAATTTAGTGTTGCAATCGGCAACTTCATCCTGTCAATTTTGATCTTACATCGTAAAAACTCACTCTATTTATTTTTTCATAATGCGTCGAAAGAAGTATAAATTCAAAAATTACCGAACATTCGATATAAACCATTTTGTCATGTGGTCTTTGCTGATTTTGTCTGTATAAGTACTACGTGTGAAGTACGTTGGTTGGATACAATCCAAGTGGAACTGTGGAACACACGTAGATATTGTGTACCTAAAGAAGTGTAGGTGAAGGACGTTTGTACGATACGCTGGGACTTGGGACGCTGGGACCAACACACACACACATATTCACAAAGAGACAGAGAACGTTAGCTGAACGAATTAATATCAGAGGTAAATAATCCCTATTTGTATAGGTTATTGAGAAATTGTTCACTATTGATAAATTAATTTATATAGGTACCTACCGTATAGCTTTCAGCTTTATAAAATAATTGAACATTTGTAGATTCCTAAATGAAATAAAAAAAATATCAAATGTTGAACTGAAACTTCTTTATTGGTGTTATTCACCTTTAGCTGTTCAATTTGTTCCGAAAATCTGTCAAAAAAAATTGGCTAGCTGACAAGACAACCAGTGTCGTAGTTAAGGTTAAGGCAAGATTTGAATTAAGCACCCCCCAAAACTTATTTTGTAGGAAGAAAAAACAATACAAAAACTTTAAAAGTGCGCTTTCTTGAAGTTTGTGCCGCTGATAGCCTCTCCCGCTGTCAGCCTTCAGCCACGACGCTGAAGACAAGCATGCTTTGGTTAATTATTACATGTGAAACCATATTACGTAACCATGCAAACAAATAGCAAATAACCATATTTATTACTAGCGGTTATTTTATTTATTATAATTGTATCAAGTGCCAATATTTTTGTAGTTTGAATCGTCTTGTCGCCCAATTGTTTAAAAGTAAAAAACAACATAATTAAAAGCGTTGGGCACTCGATGAATGAGTGTTCCACACTTAAACGTTATAGAAGAGAAATTATTTTATTTTCTACTTTTTAGTGCATTGATTGAAACGAACTATAAATTTTATTTCCCAACTAAGTGCTAAATTACTCTCAGAAGAGGACCAAAAGCAAAAAAGTGTTGGGAAATATTGCGAACAATGTGAAATGGCTACCACGTTCCAAGGTCATTTGATACACATGTTGCCTCGTTAATGAATGGCGTCAGCTAGGAAACCAGTCTATATTTTTATCAACCACCAATATCAAAGACAGTCCACTGGATGGCGTCATCCCCCCCTACTATTTAATAAAACGAGGTCACCTCTGTATCTAATAACCTTGGAATGTATGTAGAATCCAAGGTCATTAGAAGCACTTGCTACCTCGTTAATGAATGGCGTCAGCTAGGAGACCGTTCAATATTTTTATCAACCACGTAATATCAATTGACAGTCCACTGAATGGCGTCACCCACCTCTACTATCTGACAGAACGAGGTCACCTCTGTATCTAATAACCTTGGCATTTGTCGACATGATTGACATGACAGCTAACAAAATTTTATCTATTTCGAGATAAATTTATGTAATGGAATATACCGTGTCATCTATCTTATCTCAGTTCTCTGTTTATCCTTTCTGTTTATTCTTTATGTCATTTCCAATCTAACTATTTACGTTTAAGTCTCTTTGTGTAAATAATATGACAAAATTAAATATCTGACAATCGCAACCTACCACTGTTGTTTTTGCAATATTCAAGTATTAAAAAGGCGATGTATGTATGAATGTTATATCTGTGGACTCCAAAACGGCTGGAATAATTTTGATGAAATTTTCAGATAATCTTCAGTTAAGCCCAACGGATGATCTGTGAAGTTTGGTAGCGATCGAAGCAACAGAAATTAATTTTTTTTTTTTGACAATTTTTGTTTTTCTTCGATTTTTGAACATTCACCAGTAAAAGCGAGTGAACGGGCGCAAATTCAATACACGTTGAGAATTTTATGATGATGATTCTCATCTTTTATGGCTATAGATAATTAGTACTATCCCTGCGAAGCCGAACTGAGTCGCTATAGATTATAATATCTTAGGAAATATCACAGAATAAACTACTTATTTATATTAATAATATTGACTCTACCAACAGTAATATATCTACTATTAAATAAAACGAAACTACTTGCGTTTACTGTTCAAAATATTTTTTTATTTATTTTAGTACTTAACTGTTTTGTTTTTATATAAACAATTATAATTTATTTTGTATTTTGATAAATTGAAAAGGACCAAAAATTTGGTAGAAACGTTTTATAAATAAAAAAATATTTTGAACAGTAAACGCAAGTAGTTTCGTTTTATTTAATACTTATTTATATATTTAATTGCATCCCGGCGAAGCTGGGCCGGGTATCGCTTATTGGGTATACTAAAACAGAGCAGATACCTCCGTGAAATTTACAATGAAAAATGTAGGTTCGACCAGGGTCGGACTGGGCCGGAAGGGCCCGGATGGCTCCCGACAAGCCCGGGGCCCGAGACTGGATAATGGTAGATGGGGTATTTTTCTATTTCATTTCTCTCTAATGTATGAACGAACTATCTGATCTAGTTTATATTTAGGTCGCAAGAGCTGAGACCTAGCCTGCATGGGCCCCCTATCCTACCTACCGCCTGGCTTGCGGCAAGCCCCGCAAACCTATAACCGTTACAGCGTTTTCGGCACGACTTAATTTTAATCATTCGAGTTGAAATTTTCAGAGAATCATTTTTTCAATGTAAAGAACCATTTTAAAGGTTAGCATATGTGACAATTTCCAACTTGTCAAAATGAGGTCCAGTCTATTAGATTGACTCTTATTTGTAAAAGCCAATTTTTTTTTCAAATTTTTTGAGTTGCTACCCCCTGAATTGGTTCTATATAATGAAAAAGTGGTTAGCTTAAAATTTCAGCTCAATTTATACAGTTAAACCGTGCCGAAAACGCAGAGAACTTTAAAAATACGTTACGTAGAAAGCAAATTCCGAAACTACTTAACTCTGTGCTTAGAGTATAAAAAATTAACTTTTCCTATGGATCTGGACAAATCAATTCGCCTCTTAAACACAGCTTAGGACTTCTTTAAGATAGAAATTGGTCGGTGTTAAGTCATATAGACAAAGCTACGCACTCGTTCTACGGAACGTAATGCTTCGTGGGGGGCCCGCGCAGGCTGGGGCCCGGCTGGCAATCGCCACCTCGACTATATGGTCAGTTCGACGCTAGGTTCGACTATGAAATTACATAATTCATACCTATTAAATACGCAGTCAATTTAATTATTGTATATTATAGCACCCGAACCTGTGTTTGGAATAGCTAAGGCAACGGCCAAGCTAACGGTAGCTAACTGACCCTAAGAACAACACAAACAGTACAGGGGAAAAAATCCAGCACAGACCCACTCCAAGGCATTCATCGAAGAACCTTGGAGAAAAAGAACTACCGAAGCATTCAAACTCAGTAGGCACAATTTAAGAACAGTGACCGGTTTATTAACAGGACATTGTCATCTTAATAAACACCTAAATAAGTTAGGTATCTCCAACGATGTACTCTGCCGCAAGTGCAATGAAGCAGAGGAAACCGCTGTCCATATACTTTGTAAGTGTGAAGCTGTAACGCAAACAAGGTACCAGCACTTTGGAGCAACATCTATGCAACCAAAGGATTACAAAGACATCAGTCTAGGCAGGATACTAGAATATACCAATAAACTGGGGATCCTAAAAAGCTGATGGAGCATTAGGGGAGCACAATAGATCTTAGAGGTCGCAGTGCCTACCGGTTTGGCCCCTATCTATTAATTCTAATTCTAATAGGGAACCCAAAAAACATAAACATGTTCAATTTTCATTAAAACAACTCACTAATTTCAATAATCTACAAAATATTTGTCGATGAATAATCGAAATTCAGTTAAATCGACTTGAAAACGGTACCCATAAAGTTTATTTTTTGTGTGGAAACATTCTATACTCTTGATTTTTTAGAGAAATTAATTTTTCAAAAACTGTTTTAAAACCACAGCGTTTTACAGTTTGTATTTTGCTAGTACCTTCACTAATGTATCTCTATAGAACAACAGTACATGCGGTAAAACTGATGCATTTTGTATTCCCGAGGCCTTTTCCACTTGCAGATTATCGACGCTCGACAACTGGGGTCATTAGAGTGTCCGAGTTGTAATACGAACAATAAAAGGATGAGAAATGCCGCATTACTGTCACGTGATGTGACAATGTTCTAGATTTTTAAGGTTGAGTAAAAACTGCAAAATTAGCTACATTATCAGTCCGAACGCAATGTTAAAAAAGTTGCTTCAATTTGATGGACAAATCCACGAAGGAAGATGTAAGGAGCCAAACCCAATGTTAAAAAATAGATAAAAACTTTTATAAAAACAAGCTTTTATTGCAATAGATAATAGGCATAAGCGAAATAGAACCAAGAATTAGAAAATTTATTAGTTTTTTTTATTTGTTTAATTTTTATCACATTAATATAGATTTATTAATATTGCTAATACCGATTTTTGTTCATAAAACATTTATGAAAAACACAAGAAAGTTCGAGTAAGAAGTTATGGTTGTGATGAGGAAGGTTCCTCATTTGACATATTTTGTTTTTTGCGAAGAAGTCATCTAATGTCGTTTGTCTTTTTCTGTTTCGTTCAGCAAGCTGTTGTCCATTGCAAGATGTTGCATCATGATACTTCGTCTTGCCTTTAAACTTCAACATTTGACTCATTTTGTATAAATTGATCCATAATTTACGTTATAGTTGCTAAACTTTTTTTTTTGGAAACCACGTAATACTGAAACATCGTTAAGCGAGGTCTTACTGTATTTTGGTTTTGATTATTCGTTGCCAAACCAAAATCTGCTCGGGCGAAGCCTGGTCGGAAAGCCAGTAATAAAAAAATTCGTCGATTTTAAGCTATGTTATAGACGTTAAGCCACGATTCACAAAAGAAAATGCAACACTTTGATAAGTTATTTTCGTTGATTCAGTGTGCAGACGTGTAAGTATACAAGTTTTGTAAAACCTTCAAGGGTTTGAAGAACAAAGGACACAAGTCTTTTGAAAGAAACCTTTTCATTTGCCGTAGGCAACGAACTGACATACTTTAGAACTTTGATTATATCGCGATTTTATTTAGAACACGTTACGAGTAGTCTATTTTGGCAAAAAAATTATAAAGGCAAACATTGCGGCCTCCCTTGTTTTCCCTTGCATAATCCCATAGAAATATCGCAACAATAAGTTTTAATTTGATTATTAAGTATAAGAATTTGAATTAGAAATTTGTTTAATAAATGTATCTCTCCATCTTCTATATTATTCATTTTAAAAGAAAACAGATGAAAACGTATTGTCATGGAAAAGTTTCTCTACACACCGCCGGAAAACTAATTTCCGGTAGACCGACGGGGGTTAAAAAAACCGGAAGAGTCAAACAGGTGAATGGCTTTGTTTAAAGCAAGTATTAGAAAATAAAATATCGTACTTAAGTTTTTACGCGTGATAGCCACAGCTAAGCTTGTATATTTTATTACTAGCCGATGCCCACGGTTCCGCACGCGATTGAGTTGAAACACGGCAATGACAACAGGCTCCACCGTATTGCAGTGTTGCATCGCGGGGCTGCGCCCCCCTCGGCAGGGCGTAAAAGAATGTAAACTATGACATGTAAATTTCAAGTTCATAGGAACTGTAGTTACAAAAAAAGAATGCCGTCAATCATTGATACCCTTCGATCTATTCCATTCCTTAGAAGACAATTTTAGGAAAACCTATTTTTAGTGGATGTCTATATAACATAAGAGACATCTCTACCAAATTTCAGGTCCGTAGAAGTTCTAGTTAAAAAACGGGAATCTATAACGCCCCAGCAATCTCCTTTGGGATTCAATTTCTCGTTTTCGTTCTTGCCGAATCTCTACTAAACAAAAGAAACATTTTTGTCAAATTTCAAGTCTGTAGGTCTAATAGTTCCGGAGATATTGTGATGATTGATATTTCACTCCCTTCAAGTTTTTTTTGAGACAATAGGTAGCCTATGTTCTTTCTCAAATTGGAGTCTATCTGCTTGCCAAATTTTATCGAAATCTGTTCAGCGGTTTAGGCGTGAAAAGGCAACAGAGAGACGGACAGACTTTAGCATTCATAATATTCTATGGATTGCATGGATTCATAGACTGTTTATAATAATTGTTTTATAGTTTTCTGGCTTATTTTATGTAAAAATAATATAGCAGCGTCCTGTATGTTGTACTAAACAATACAAACTCGAAGCTTCTATAAAATTTCCTCGGTTTTCCCTATCGAAATATTTCCCTGCATCACTAATTTGCAGATCGATTGGTCTATTTAAAGCGCATTCGCTTATTGCGCATTGTTTCACGTGAAACTCGAAGACATAAAGATATGGTAAACCCGAAGACTATTTGAAAAGAAATGGAATCATTGTTTATCTTATTAAAATAACAAGGTCCGCTGTACAAATGTTCGTATTTACATAAACACACTACTTTAACGCACCCTATTATTTGCAGTTTACTAAAAAGAGAGACATAGTACATAATGTGTGTAATGTATAATAAACTATCTCTCACACAAAACTCAAACCAAGTGCTCTGCTCTGATCATTCTGGTAGTGTTTTTGAGTGAAATAGCTATCCAAGAGTTATACGTGTATGAAAAAGAGAGGACTATTGCAGATCATTGAAATATCCAAATATTTGGCTTCAGTAGTGCCCGTGGAACTTGTGTTTGTTGTCATTTTTATCTTTGGTGCTTGTTTTATCGAATTTCTTCTCGAAGATAAGATAAAATGACTTGGGGCTTTGTTACCTGTGGACCTAATGAAGCACTTGTAGTATCAGGTAAATAATTTCTACCGGCTTTATCAATTATTTTGAAAGAGGGAGGGGCTGTAAAGCAAGTGTCAATGTGACGTAAAAATGAGATATTACGTCATTCTTTGAATACAAGGTTAATTTAAAGGTTAAGTGCGTATTATTAAAAATATTAATAAAATCTATCGAACTATCCACAAATTAATTGAGATTCCAGTTTTTTAAATAGTCTATTTATTTACGACATGCTACCTTTAACCGCATAGCTTTCCTCGTAAGTTTTTCTTTAGCCGGTTTACAGCTTGCAGTTTTTAAGAAAAAAATCTTGGCAGCCTCACCCACATTCTCTCGAGGGGGTAGTGAAACCTCTTTAGAGTTATGCTCATTTCATTATTTTGCGGTACCAAAGTTTCTGTTATATTTCCTCGCCGTTGAATCAAACGTTACAGAAAATTTCAAACAGATTTGTCGCTAAAAAAAAGTTTCACTTCAAAAAAAATGCACGAAGAATTGAATTCTGCTTTGACATAAATCCTGACTTTCAAATAATAATAGAATTATGTCGTTGAATAAATAATACTTATAAATCATAAGACACCACATAGACAGTTACCATATTCAATTTTCCGTAGTTGTGTTATTTTCTATACTACAGGAAAATTTTGAAAACTTTCCTTTGCGAATCAACTAAACACGGACATGTTATAAAAAATTAAATCATTACTTTAAACTTTGAAGCAATACCTCGTCAGTTAAAAGTTCCAAACTAAAGAAATCTTTTGATAATATACCTACCTAGAACGTTTCAAAAACAAGGTAATTTTGTTTACCTGTTCATTTAATTAACAATTCTCAAGACATCTTGGAATTTTGACTACGTTTATAAATGTAGTAAAAATGTGTTTTCTCTTCTGGAAAATTAAATGTATTTAAAGTGACTTCACTTATGCTAATTATGTTTTAAAATTCGTTGTGCCGATCTAATTCGAAGTTTAGTGTTAAGTCGAAAAATTCGTGACTTTGCATTCTTTTAGGATGTTGTTATTCAAAGCCACTTCTTGTGCCTGGAGGCCGAGCGTTTGTTTGGCCAACCCTTCAAAGAGTTCAAAGGTAAGTTTTTGTACGAACACATATTTTATCAGATTGGGGAAAAAGTAATTTCGGTTTTTCCCAATTAGGTGGCTTTAAAGTCGCATATCTCAAGTAATACTTATTCAGTGAAGCCATACTATAGCGCGTTTGAAAGATAACAGTTCACAGAACATTTTAGATATAAAGTTAGCATCATTCGTTAACTCTGTGAAAATTTATTGAACTCTGAAAATGGGGATTTCAGATGGTCATTTTCGTCATATTTTGCGTTTTATTTCCGAAAAGGGAAAAGATAATAATCAGCGTATTTCGAATAAATAGAAACTGGTTTTGTATTTGCTCCCCTGTCATGTGAACATTAGATTGTACACACACAGAAACAAGTGATTTATCTACATAGAAAAGATCGCTTTTCAACTTAAATTTTGATCAATATGCGTAGGAAAATGTGATTTCGAGGTGGAAATTGTACAAAAAACTATTTAAAATACATGTATATATAGTTTTAAAAAATCGTGTTTCAGTCGATCAATTAATTATTTTTGAGCAGAATCGATATTTTAAAATTCTACAATGCAATATGTGTGATTACAATCTAAGATTGTGAAATCAGATTTTGTGACAATGCTTTCTGCAACCCAGCATTAACGTTCCGATATTTTTATTTTAGAATATCTTTAAATACGATGACTTTGCAAGTTGACAGTCCTACTGTATATACAAGCCAAGGAGTGCCTATTTCTGTTACAGGAATCGCCCAGGTAAACGAAACTTTTAATTGTAATTGATTAAATGCTTTAGTTGAATTCAAATATCTACTTTTTGACAATTCCTTAAATCTTCTAATTCTCAGAATAACAGCACTGATTAGTTACAGGCCAATCTTGCCAGACTTGAGCCACCCCTGTGTAAAATAACAATTATAACTAGAATAGGTATTTATATCTCCTTTGATATCTCTCGCTGAGAAACGGTAATTCCTATACCGGCCATCTTGTTGAGGTTTTCCATAGTTCCCCTCAATTTAATTTCAGAAAAATATCGAGATGGTTCGTGATTCGAGGCCATGGCCGATTACCGATCAAACTCTTAGATCAAAAATTGCCTACCTTATCCTAGTTTATTTGCCCATAATTAAGTAAAGTTTTAAAAAGGTAGAAAATTACGGGAAGTGATAGATGAAAAAATAGTAATGATGCGATTGGCGTCTTGTTATAACGTCAAGAAACGGACGTTAAAACGCATTATTATCATTTTTTAATAACAAATAAATAAAACCACTTGAAAATTCTGCAAATTTTCTTATTAAATTATTTCTCGGCGATCGTTTCGGAGAATAAAAGTCTATCCTCAGGAATATAAAACATATCATGTTCTACTAAGTGCCGAGGGAAAAATCAGTGCAAATTTTTTAGGTAAAAATTCAAGGACAAAATGAAGAAATGTTACTTGCCGCTTGCGAACAGTTTCTTGGAAAATCGGAAATGGAAATACGTAATATAGCTCTGGTGACCTTGGAAGGACACCAACGTGCTATTATGGGTTCGATGACTGTTGAGGAAATTTATAAAGATCGTAAGAAATTCAGTAAACAGGTATTTGAAGTGGCTTCATCGGATCTTGTTAACATGGGGATTACAGTCGTGTCGTACACTCTTAAAGATATTAGAGATGAAGAAGTAAGTGTAAGAACCATTTTTTATTTTAACCCTCGATTTTGATGAATAGACATTGAAAAGTTTCGTGATTTTAATCTTCCAATAGTTGCTTCTTGACTTCTTCACTGATTTCCGCTGTTGCCAAATTACTTTTCTGCGAGGATTTAATTTTCTCAATTTGCATGGAAATTTCATAAGTCAAAGCTTTTCAATACTTCTTCATTAAAATTGGTTAGAAATAAGAAGAAAATTTCGATTCACCCTTTTCTTTTAAATGATGTCACCGCGTTTTTGATTTTGAATAGTAAAACTGAAGCAGGATAAATTGTTTTGTTGATGAATTGCGTTTTCTTGATGTCATTTTGAAGAAACATGTTTTAAGATTTTAGATCGTGAAATATTTTTCAGATAATATTGTTACCGTTGAATGGTATGGCTCCATCATCGGTGAGTTGAATGTATAAGAAATCAATGTTAAGGTGTCTGATTCCTCAGATTGTAAAATATGCTCTCGGGAAATTGCGAACTTGGTCGCTAAATTCATTTTATTACTGTTATTATTAGTTGTGATTAAAGCATTAAGCTTCACAAAATTTGACTTGCTGCTTAAAAATTTCAAAAAAACATATTTTTGCCTTGAAAATAGAATCAAAAACGTGATATTCGTCAATATTTCTTTACAGCACGTCACAAAATTTTTAATTACGGAAGGCAATTTAACACAGAAATGTGTTTTTTACAAGCTTATGTTAAAAGTACTGGCAAATTTGGCTAGCTCAATAATTTTTAGTGTATTTGCCATATGGCAACATACACTATTGGCGTCGGTCGGATGGCGGGACCTAGGGGTCGGACCAAAATTTCTCGACGTTTCATAACCTCCTAAACACTTTGGCACCATTTTTGAAAATGTTTATATATATATGTATATATATATATATATATATTTATATATATACGTATATATATATATATATATATATGTGTGCGGGCAATAACTTTCGAAAGAGTTAATTGATTTCAACGAAATTTGGGCCACGTGTTGAAATCCATCACCGCAAGAAGCCTATTTAAAATGGGCCTAATCGGGCTATTTTAAGGGTAGTTTTTAGGGGTTGAAAAATGTTTTTGGGCCCCAAAATACCGAAAAAATTCTCAGAATCGTTTCAAAATTAACATTTAACCCTTTAGTAGTAATTAAAAATTGCCCCTAAAATTTTAATAAAATCGGCCCGATAGGACCGGACTTACAAATTTTTTGAAAACACTAATTTGCAGATAGTGAGTTATTTATTGAAGGGTGTCTTTAATTCGGTGTAGACGTTAGATTGATAATAATATTGCAATTAAGAAAAAAAATGTTATTTTAAGGGGTGTATTAAGGGGTTAAATTTTTTATTTTGTCCAAAAACAAACTTAATTTCACATAATAAAAGTATAAAACCACACTGCCCTATCCAAACAAATACACTATATTGTCGGCAGGGTTTTGGCACTGCGACCCGGGTTTTTTTTTAATTTATTTTTTCTGTACAAAAATTTGTGTAAAACTTATATTAATTTTCTCGTTTCTATCTGATTTTAAATCGTTTATTTAGATCAAAATATCTGTAAAAACTTGACGAAAAGTCATATAGGAAGAATGGTGCTTATTTCTAATTTTTTTTATAAGTATTAACATCACAGATTGAGTAAGACTTTTCGTCGAAATTAGTGATTTACAAAACGTGAGTGTATTTTACATGACACACACATCCAAGTTCTCGTAAGATAGAGCTATGCGAGTAAAAAAGGGAGCATATTGAACAGCTGGTAAACAGTCGCAAAGTTATTTTTTTCGTCGTATTAACTCAAACGTTCAGTGATCCAACATTGAATCATTTAAACTAAACATATTTTATAAAACTAAGAATGTATTAACAAGCAGTGCTGTAATATTTTAATCATTATTTATTTGTCAAAAACACTTTTATGTCCTTAAACAAAACACTTCAAAAGATTTTAATGATCAACGAAATAAAATGGAGTGTCTACCATCTTTTGTTCTTAAATAACATTGAAGTGTTTTTCTCATTTTGTGAAAATTGAGGTAAAAACGTATATGTTTAAAATGCTTGCACGAACGCCACTGCATGACGAATATTTTAGATGATCGAGACATACGTAATTCATTGGAGAATGGAAATTTTAACTTAAATGTAGTAAATTAGAAATAATCTCTGGAATATTTTTCTAACAATATTATCTAAAAAATAATAATGAATAAGACAGACATAATATAATATATTGATTTTTTAGCAACAGTCGATTATTGAAATATCAATATTTGGAGTAGAGATGTGTTTATGCTTTCAGTGTCTGACTAATTCGAACTTTTTAATATCTACCAATTGTAATAAAATTTGTTTTCTGTTGTTTTATTTAATCCTAAACAATTATTGTTATTTTTATTTGCGAACAAGGGTGCCAAGGTATGTTTATATTTTCGTGTTTATTTTATTTTTATTTTTTGTGTGTATAGTCGGCCCTTTTAACTTGCAAATAAGATCGCCTAAATTCAGAACAATAAAATTTGAGTATCTTCTTATTACAAGTTAATAGCCAGTTTTTATTTTTGGCTCGTAAGTTGGCACTAAGCTTTTTTATCATTAAAGAATACATTTTAGTTTTTGTTTTTTTAATAGTGCCTGATTAACACTGAAAATAGATTTTTCGACATTGGAATATATTATATGTATGTATTTTGAATATTTTGTCTAAGATTTTTTATACTGATCATCACTAGAACCAAGAAAATGTTATAGGTATATATGCAATTTATTTTACAGTAATTTTAGTATTTATTTTTAACTCTTTGATGAGTACGTGTATCCATCGGACGGGGTGACCCAAAATAAGTAAATTTCGTATCAAAAAACTTCTTAAATAAAATTCTTTAATTTTGGTAACATGTAAATTTTTCGTATTTTTCATAATAGCCGCGTTAAGTGGCAAAATGTTTAAACTGATTAAAATTTATATGAATTGAAAGCGCGTAACCCGAAATAGATAAATCGGTTATTAATTTTAGCGTAACGGAAATTGAATATCGAAAACTGAAAGCTGAGACTTTCCTGTCAAAATGTATCGAAAAAATGTTTACGATTTTTTTGGCAAAGTTATTACATTAGAATTGATAATGTTGCTTTAGAGTCCCGTGAGTATTGAAATTATGAGGTACTATTCTACGGTAGCTACGCCACTGGCTCAAATGTGAAATCTCAAATTAAATCTTTATTTTACTGCAAATTCATTTATTGCTATCTTCTTTTTAGACCCTAGCTGTCGAGCTTCTATAGTCACCATTTTCTTTTTATGACACTTTTTTAACACTGAAATCAAATAGCTATAGTAGATGTAGGTCGTAGATATGGTAGATTATTATTCATCACTATTTTACAGATAAGTTACACAACATTCATGTACGCTAAATAGTAAATTTAAAATGTTATTTGTGTTGAAATGTACCTTAATTTGCTAACATTTGCAGCTAATAATAGAAGAATAACTGACAAAATCCTACACAAACTCCCACTTTCTTTGATTTCTTGAACGTCTTTCCTTACCATCGGATCTATTACATCTTCTGATTCATCTTAAATAATTTTTCCCTGCAGCCATTTTGTTTTGCTCCTTTATAATTCCTTAAGGATTAACGCTTCAGCATCTTACATTACTTCTCCGCAGCCATTTCGACGTTTTGTTCCTGATTCCTGGATACACTATTTTCTTTTTGATTGCTTGCAAGTCTTTCCATCATTTTCATCTTGATCGTTTTTTCCAAGACAATTTTGAATTGTATCTTATATTATTTATCCGAAACCATTTCGACGTACCTTTTCTTGTGTCTTTCTGATTCCTGGATACACTATTTTCTCATTGACTGCTTGCTAGTCTTTCCGTCAATTTCATCTTGACCGTTCTTCCAAGACAATTTTGTCTTACCTCTTCTGTCATCCTAAGAATTCCAAGGATAGACGATTCGTAATTACTTTTTCCTTAAACAGTTCTCAGTTCTATCTTCTTTTTTTAACATGTTTTGTAAAGTATGTAGGTATATGTGTATGTATGTATAATCTTTAGTTTTGTGTTTAAATTTTCGTCTTAATTGCTCTACGGAATAATGTGATTTATTCAGGGTTACCTAAAAAGTTTGGGTATGGCACGTACTGCTGAAGTGAAACGTGATGCGCGAATTGGCGAAGCTGAGGCAAGATGTGAAGCACAAATCAAAGAAGCGATTGCTGAAGAACAAAGAATGGCATCCCGCTTCTTGAACGATACCGAAATAGCGAAAGCACAACGCGACTTCGAGCTTAAAAAAGCAGCGTACGACGTCGAAGTACAGACGAAAAAAGCCGAGGCTGAACTAGCTTATGAGTTACAAGCAGCTAAAACAAGACAGAGAATCAAAGAAGAACAAATGCAAATCAAAGTTGTTGAACGTTCACAAGAAATTGCTGTACAAGAACAAGAAGTTCAAAGACGTGAAAGAGAACTTGAGGCCACAGTTCGCCGTCCAGCTGAAGCGGAGAAGTTTAAATTAGAAAAGTTAGCTGAAGCTAATCGCACGCGCGTTATTATTGAAGCTGAGGCTGAAGCTGAAGCTCTCAGAGTTAAAGGTGAAGCTGAGGCGTTTGCGATTGAAGCTAAGGCTAAAGCTGAAGCTGAACAAATGGCTAAGAAAGCTGAAGCATTCAAGGAATACAAGGAAGCTGCCATGATCGATATGCTTTTGGACACATTACCAAAGGTTAATCTGACAAATCTTTACTATTACACTCTTATATACTGGATAACAAAAGTTCTTTGTGCAAAAAGTCGGGTTTGTTTTTGGTGAATTTATACAGTTTCAAATCCTATGAACCCAAAAAAGTTGTTTTTAAAAAACGACTGTCTGTCTGTCTGTGGATACCAGATGAGAAAAAGATTATAGCTCAAAACTGATGCTAATCGAGAAACTTCCACCTACAGGTGGCAGCCGAAGTGGCAGCTCCGTTATCGCAAGCCAAGAAAATTACAATGGTATCGACTGGCCAGGGTGACGTTGGCGCAGCAAAACTGACTGGTGAAGTATTCAATATAGTAACCAAGGTGCCGGAACTTGTCAAGACACTCACGGGTGTCGACATTTTGAAGGTGAGTGCGCAGTAAAAGTCGTGACACTTTTTCTTGCTTACATCACAGAAGTTTTTTGTTGGGTATATTCAGGGCCGCGCCACCCCAGGATATAAAAGTCGGTTATCGAAAGTTTTGTTAGTTTTCCAATGTATTTTTAAGGATTACTCATTTGATGTTCATTTATCACCCCAACGGGAAATAAAGACATAATTGGGTTGGATATTGGATATGGTGAAAAATATAGTATAGTATAATTATTTTTTTAAATTTTGCTTTATCGTACTATAATAGATGAAAATTAATCCAAACAACGTATTACTGATTGGAATTTCGGACGAAATCTTGCGTTCCAAATGCAATCTTGTAAACCGCGACTGTGCGACAAAATGAAATTTATTGGCGGAAATACCCCTCTTTGCGCAGTCCTGGCTATAGTTTTAATATTGCTGAGTAAACCATTTTTAATTTGTTTTCAGTCTGTCCACGCTGCTTAAACAATTGCGACCGCTGTAAGTATTTCTACAACTGACCACAAAAGTTTTTTGATAACGCCAAAAGTAAACAATTTATTAAAATAAGGAAATCATTATGGTCTAGTCATGATACTTTTTTTTGATAATTCTACTTCCCGATATTTCTGCACTTTTGTTTGCGTTCAGATTTCAAAATGTGGTTGATTTTTTTTATTGTCACAAGTGAAAATCTTGTGGGGTTTCCCCTTATAGTGGTGCATAAAAAGCCATGCAATATAGATAATGGATCAGTGATATTAGAATTTTCTGCATAGACTTTCGAAGATGATGTCTCTGAATAATGCAATCTAGAATTACGTACCAACCTCCCTCTTTGAAAATTTGGTAAGTCATATATGTTCAGTGGTACTCCATTTCCTTTGATGTTTCCAAAAGCAGAAAGCAAGCTAGAAACAGTTGAAGACTGCGTCTTCATCTTGGTAATATTTAGAATATGACTAAGAAGACCCAAAGGAGACTGGACACTTATTTCTAACCTAGGTGATGAGTGATGTGTATTTTGAACTAACGCGTGATTTCTGCACCAAAGTGTTCGTTTTATATTGCTATTAAAAAGCACTGTTCACAAATCCAAAGTGTCCAGTCTGAAAGTAATTGAACAATCATCTGCATATTATGGTTATAATAAACAAATGAAGAAACAAACAATTGTGTCAAAAAACGCGATCATTTGATTGGGTTTTCAATTTATTATACAAAAATTGATATTAAAATAATTGTTAATTGTCTATGCTGCAAGGGCTTGGATATTTTAAAATCAGATAAAAGCAATATCGTAGAAAATGAATTTTATCAAAAATCAACTGATTTTTTTCTGTTGATGCGTGCTGTCTTAGCTTTTATATTTTCTTGTTATTGATATGTATGTTAAAATTAATAATATCATCTGAAGAACTCGAAGACTTTTGTATGTCTCGAAAAGTTTCATGTTATTTCTCGTAAATGCAATTGGCAATATGATTTTTTTAAAGTACTGTATCTTCGACTTAAATACGTTTAGAGGAATACAATCACAAAAACGACAAGATTACTGATTTGTGTTACCGACTGTGTTAACGCGAAAAACGTCACCTAGCTGAACGTAATATTTATTACACTCCGCATGTTTTGAATGTCCTGTTTCTAATCCTATTTTTTCTCATAACCTTGGTTATTTTTATTATGCGAATTTGCATTTTTAAGAATGCATTACCTCGTTATAAAAGAAATTACTAAAGTTTTTAATTTATTATTAATTTAGACCCTTGCGTTCGTTGCGTTTTGAGACACTAACCTCTAAATGACCTTACCTCTGTAGTCTAAACGCAAACTAAATGTTTCATTTGTTTCCAGTTTTTTAGATGATATTTGTTAATAAAAAAAAATTGGATACATAGGCCAACATTTTTAATCGTGCTTTTATTTTTAGTTAAAATTTGTTTTATTTTATCAAATTTATTTTTATACATAAAAAAGCATATTTTGTAAAAATAGGACATACTCTGTAAAAAAAATCTCTTTTGTATGATCTTAAAGTTCAAGTAGTCGGAAAATTAGTAGTTTTTTGAATTTTTACATTTAAAATAAATAAATACGTCATAGTTAAGTAATTATCATTTTTTGATTATTCATTTTACGGATTTTCGTAAATTTGACTTTCTGGCGGACGCGTGGATCACGAAACAGTTCTTTCACAAAATTTTGAACTTGAAAACTTGTTATTAACTTTCTTTTATTGTGAAAGAAGAAATTCAACTATTTCATCGCTGAATAGTGATAAGTAAAAAATTAAACGTGTAATTTCCACGTGTCCCCTGGTAGGATAAGATAACTATATTATAAACAAAAAATATTTTCCTAACAGAACATTTTAGTTAGGGAGCTACTGAGGATTTTACTCATAGTATTTCCTCAAACCTGAATTTTTTTGAGTTCATTTGGGCCCTATCCTGAACATGAAAACCTCAGTCTGACAGCTAAGACCAAAGACAACGCCTGGATGGACGCGGTCAAATATGTCAAACTGGAGATATCAGCATATTTCCTCATGTTTGAAATTTTCTCACCGATAAGTTCAGGTGCCTTTGAGCACAAAAACTCAAGTCTGGCGGCGCGTGCGTGGGGAAAATTATGTTTGGCAGACCGTCGAAAGTGTTATGAAACAAAAAATGTAACGTTATGAAACAAAAAATGGTAACGTTTTTAAGGTTGTTCTGTCAAAAAAGTTAATTGTTTAAAATAAAAAAAAGAAAACCCGGGTCGCAGTGCCAAAACCCTGCCGACAATATAGTGTATTTGCTTGTATAGGACCGTGTGGTTTTATACTTTTATTATGTGAAATTAAGTTTGTTTTTGGGCAAAATAAAAAATTTAACCCCTTAATACACCCCTTAAAATAACATTTTTTTTTCTTAATTGTAATATTATTATCAATCTAACGTCTACATTGAATTAAATACACCGTTCAATAAATAAGTCACTATCTGCAAACTAGTGTTTTCATAAAATTTGTAAATCCGGTCCTGTCGGGCCGATTTTATTAAAATTGTGGGGACACTTTTTAATCACTACCAAAGGGTTAAATTTCAATTTTGAAACGATTCGGAGAATTTTTTCGGTATTTTGGGGCCCAAAAACAGTTTTCAACCCCTAAAAACTACCCTTAAAATAGCCCGATTAGGCCCATTTTAAATAGGCTTCTTGCGGTGATGGATTTCAACACGTGTACCAAATTTCGTTGAAATCAATTAACTCTTTCGAAAGTTATTGCCCGCACACATATATATATATATATATATATATATATATACGTATATATATAAATATATATATATATATACATATATATATAAACATTTTTAAAAATGGTGCCAAAGTGTTTAGGAGGTTATGAAACGTCGAGAAATTTTGGTCCGACCCCTAGGTCCCGCCATCCGACCGACGCCAATAGTGTATGTTGCCATATGGCAAATACACTAATTATGGACTTCGACATGTTCAACCCGGAGTTGTCCCGGGTACGAAATGCCAGACATGAGTTTTTGTGTTCAAGGACACCTGAACTTATCGCTCAGAAAATATCAAACATGAGAAAATATATTTAGTGACATCTCCAGTTTGACATCTTTGACCACGTCCAGCCGCCAGACTGCGGTTTTTATGATTACTATAGTGCCCTTAATGAACTCACAAAAACTCAGCTTTGAGGAAATATTATGCGTAAAATCGTCATCAGTTCTCTGCCTATTAGTAAATTTACGTAGAAGAAAATTGCAGTAATTAGAAATATTTTTGAATTTAAAAATAAGAACAGTGAATAAAATTAAAAAGGATGGGAAATTTGGAAAAAACCTCATTTTAGTTCGAAAATACGTCTTAATTCTGTTTTATTATTTGTTTTTCTCTAAAATTTTGTATTTGTTATTTAGTGTGTCTCATTTAAAAAAACAAATCAAAATGAAAATTTCACCAAAAAAAATAAAATTTAATTTATGTATTACAAGTTATTTTTGTCGATTGGGTTATAAAATATTTGCGAAATTCCAATGTTCAAGATATTTTTGTCAACTTTCCCCAAAAAAAATTCCCGCCATATGTTTGTGATGTTCTATTTTGATTATGTAATTAAATGTACTCTACCGATCAGAAGTTTGAAATATGTATCGCCAAATGCTAATAATTTGAGATATAAAAAATAATATTTCGACAGTCGTGAAAAAACACAAATTGTTTGTTGAACACTGACAAATTATTTTTACGTTAAAAAGTAAAAACCCATTTACAGGTTTTTAATAATGAAGAACCGTATTCAAATTATGTCTATAATCGGGTTAATAAGCGTAAGTATATATTTTTTAAAAATTTTATTTTTTTAAGACTGTTGTGGTTTTCTGGATATATTCAGGTCCGGATTGGTATTTTTTCCTATTGGAGAGTTTCTTAGATCGACCCCAGTTCAATTAAATAAAAAATCTAATGTAAAATAGGTTATGAAGTCGGGACTGGGATCGAACCCGGGACCCTGACCACACTAAGCATATACAGTTCAATTACTCCACAGATACTACTGGAGCTGGCAATTTTCACGGTGTACCAGTTAGCTTTTCCTACCTGTTTACTGTAGAATAAAACACTGTATATCTGTATTATATCTCATTCTCACGCAGGCTAAATACTATATATGTATGTCTCTTTTTTGTTTCATCGAGTTACAAATCTCAATGGTGCTATAGAAATTTTCACTTCAATAAAAAATACAGGTTATTTATATACTTTTTTTTTTGAGTCACTAATCTACCATACATTTGCTTAGTTATCGGTTGTGATGTAAGCCTGGATCTATGATCTCAGTTATTAAACGTTATTAATTTCAAGTTTCTGATTTTTTCTCATAAATGTATTAATACTTTCACGAGTGCAAACAGGAACGTCAACATTATCTAGCTGTTCTTAATTCGATTGTTCTAATTAAGAAATCAGTAAAGAAAGTTCTGAACCAAAAAAATAGGGTTTTTCTAGAGAACACCAACCTAGAATATGATCACCTCTCTCCAACGTGATAACAATGTTTAAAAAACGAGCAAAATTTTTTTGATGTGAAACATTAGTCGCGCGCTCGAATGGGAATGAAAGCGTTTAGGTTACACGTTGCGACGTTCCATTCGGCCAGCCTCGCGTCTCGTCGATTCTTTCCGACTTGACGCTCCTTTCTCAATACCTATACTGAGCGCTTCCCTCTCTGCTACACTACGCACTCGCTACTGTACGTGAGTGTTAGTGTGTTGGCATTTTACTCGTGAACACGTTTTTTTTTAATTTTTCGTATTGATATTTTGGGGGGCTTATTTTTTAAAATAATGGAGTAAAAAGTTTTAATTTATAAAAATGAAGGAACATGCGGTTCTGTTGAGCAAAGGTATTGAAAAAATTATTGATTATAATATCCAATTTGATGATGTAGTCAAAGAAATATAGCCTGCCAAACTTTTGGTCGGTAGTGTATTAATGTTTACTGCCTGAATCTGTGCACTTTATAAAAATGTTCCATTAAATTGGATCTAAAAAAAATTAGATAGCCATAAATAAATTAGTCGCCCAGTGTTTCCCAATCTGCCACGACCTTTATTTTGGAGGGGAATTTGAACTATTTTAGGCTATTAAGAGGAGGAAAGTTTTGTGGTTAAACCAGTCCTGAAAATAATTTACCGCTACTTATAATAATTGCGTTGATCATATTAAAAGTTGACCGTCGCTTTATATCTAACGACAGATCGAAAGTGTAATCGCTGCGTTACTGTCGTAGATAAGGAAAGGTAGCAGTTACTGCTTTGGTGCGTAGTAAGCGTTAC
Organism: Venustoraphidia nigricollis; assembly: GCA_034508555.1. Lineage (NCBI taxonomy): Eukaryota > Metazoa > Arthropoda > Insecta > Raphidioptera > Raphidiidae > Venustoraphidia > Venustoraphidia nigricollis. The sequence continues at coordinate 3,622,411 of JAVRKA010000030.1, forward strand.
TAAAATAATAGTTTGTTGGTAGCGCGCAAATCAGTGAAAGATGAGGAAACACTGGTTAGTCAAATCAAGATATATTATTGTCATTGATTTTTGTGTGCATAAAAATGTTAAAAGCTATTTTATGTAAAAAAGTATTTTATTACCTTTCAAAATAAATAAATATGTACATGTTCTATTCATAATATTTATTTTCCGTTTTAACTTGAATTGTCGTTCTGTGCCTATAGTAAAAATTCGATGAAAAATTCCAACTGAACCCACCTCCTACATACAATGCAAAATTCATGCTGTGCTAAAGAAAACTGTCAAAAAAATGAGCGAGTCTTACAGTAGTTCCCAATGATATGTAGAACAGATTTATTTCACACGGTATTTATAAAAGCACGGTTGACAGCTGTGTCTTCATTTCTTTCTCCCCGTTTCTCGGTCTCTGAATTACGCTGTAGCACACGCGCCAATTGTAGGCCGCACTAAAGTATCATAGTAATTTGAATAGCGCGCGCTTTTCTCACTTCATTCACAAAAATAGCCCCATATCGAGAGCTAAGATGGACGTCATCAGATTGTGATAATAAAATTATTATTTTGATACATACAAGAGCAGTCTGATGTCGTCAAACTCTCTGTCATGTAGAACATTAGATTGTGCTCACACAAAAGCAAATGATTGATCTACATAGAAAAAGATCGCTTTTCAAACTACATTTGGATCAAAACGTTGTTTCGAAGTGGAAATTGTATAAAAAACTATTTAGAACACATGTATACACAGTTTATAAAGAAATATCGTTTTAATCGATCAATTATTTTTCGAGCAGGTCGATTAGAATTTTGCTATGATTTTTTTACGGAGAAGTATGCGTGGTCACAATCTAAGGTCATTGTCAAATCAGATATCCTGACAATACTTTCTGCAACTCAGCATCGTTCGTGACCTCTTGTACTATGAGTAAAATACAGTAGGACCTCGCTTAACGTGGGAGATACGTTCCAATAAGTTCCTGCGCTATACGAAACAGCGCTAAACGATGTCATCTCAATACGTAGATAATAGGCATAAGTGAAAGAGAACCGATAATCAGAAAATCTGTCAGTTTTTTTTTAATTATGTAACATTTATTGTTAAATACTTTTTCATCATACTATAATGATCAATTTGATCTATTATATAAAATAAATAATAAATAAATGAAACACAATAAAATTTGATTAAATCAAGACGAAGTCTAAATGCGTCTGATCACAACGAGATTGAAAATTATAATATACTTATTTGTTTCTCAAGCGTTGCTAATCGAAACTTCAAACAAAACAATGTTGTGGTCGACAATGCAGAGTATTAATGTTGTCTCTAGGAGACCCAGCAATACGAACTATAGATTTATTTACTGCTAATATCGATTTTTGTTCATAAAACATTTATGGAAATCAAATAATAGTTCGAGTAAGAAGTTATGTTTGTGATGAGAAAAGCCTCTCATTTGACATATTATTTTGTTTTTTATGAAGAAGTCATCTAATGTCGTTTGCCTTTATCTGTTTCGTTCAGCAAGCTGTTGTCGATAACAAGATATTGCATCAATGACACTTCGTCTTGCCTTTAAACTTCTATCAACATTTGAAACATTTTGTATAAATTGATCCATAATTTACGTTATAATGGCTAAACTTTTTTAAAAACCGCGTTATACTGAAACAGCGTTAACCGGAGCAGTGTTAACCCTTTCAGGACCATAAAATTGTAGGAGCGAAAGTAACCATTTTTTTACAATTTAGGATGATCCAATTTCCAGTGATCATAATCAAAGAATGACGGTTCAGATGCAGTGTTGCCATATATAAAAAATGAAAAAATACGTTCAGGAAATAATAAATGTAAAATGACACCCACTAGTTTCTTAGTTATTCACTTCTTTTAAAATTTTTGTTAGGGACAAATGTGTCCCCGTAGTCGTTAAAGAGTTAAGCGAGGTCTTACTGTAATTATAAATAGATCAGAGCAATTCTAGGTAATTTTTACATTTTATCTAAACAGTTATTGTTACTAGTCTATTGATATTTTTCAATGTAAATCCCAGCTACAATGAAAAATATCTAAAATAAAATTCCAATAAAAAAGATAATAATTAAAAGTGACGCTACGTCATTTGCAGTAATAAATATTTTATCAGTAAAAGAGCATTTCGTTGAAATGTTTATCCGCTATGTTCTAATTTTATGCGAAAGAAAATCCATTCGGTTTGTTTTATACGTTCTATAACTACGCGAAATTAGAATATATTAAATTCTTGGATTAGCCTTCGTCTTAAATCTATTTCTGGCCTTCCTATGCAACTTTTAAAACCGGCAAAGTTTAGTAAGATAATACTTTCGGTTTCTAAGGCAATGTTTTTCCATTTTTACACGAATATTTTTAAACTTTACTTTTAAAACTAGGCTTACTGAAGTCTGTGGCAAAGTTCCCCCGTCCTTCAGTCTAAAACGGGACGATTGTATACAAATTTTGAAATTTGAAACAGTTGTATTTTAGACATTTTTATTTCCAAAAACAAACTTTTTTTTAAAGTTTAAAAATAACAGAATTTTGAATGAATTACACTATTAATGAATTAGATTACTAGTAAAGTTAGGCTGTTAGTTTATTCATGGTACGATACTGCGTAAAGTAAAAGGCAGTGAGCGGAATGAAAGTTTCACGTACTCACGAGTACACTCAAATTTCCTCCACCTCCATACTCACACAATAACTCAAGGATTAACTCTGCTACATCGGCTAAGAACTGTTCATTAATCTGACTTACGAGCGAGCGGCAAATCGACGTTTACGCGAGCAGAAATGTGGTTATAATATAAATCATTTTAAAATACGTTATTGAAAATAAATTAGCGAAATCGTTCATTATTTTCGATGGCAGAACATCCGTATGTGACATAGCACATTTTTATCATAAAGAGACTAACATAAAAACTTTATCGTGTCTAGCTGATTTTTTACTGAGAATGTTAAATTGTTTTGGCACATTTTGTTATACCAAAAAAATGTTTGCAATAGCTCAAACTGTTAGCGGTTTTAAAAAACAATTCGTAATTGTCGGAAACTTTATCATCAAAACATTTTTTTTGTCTTAATAGACATTTTTGATAACTATTCGGTTAATTACAAATAAATAGTAATTTATTTGGCACAGTAAAGGAAGATTTGGTTTGAGGATCATAAATAAATAAGCTTTACCAAATTTTCGCTAATGGCCATTAGCGAAAATTTGGTAAAGCTTATTTATTTATGATCCTCAAACCAAATCTTCCTTTACTGTGACATTCTAGTGGATCAACACCACCATATACGAAGTAATTTATTTGGGTAAAAAACATTATTAATAATATTCTATATTCTAGAACATTAAACCACATGCATATTATTATTGTATTACTTAGTCGTCATTAATTCATAAGCTATTAACTTATTAGTGTATTTGCCATATGGCAACATACACTATTGGCGTCGGTCGGATGGCGGGACCTAGGGGTCGGACCAAAATTTCTCGACGTTTCATAACCTCCTAAACACTTTGGCACCATTTTTAAAAATGTTTATATATATATGTATATATATATATATATATATATATATTTATATATATATATATATATATATATATATATATATATATATATATATATATATATATATATATAGGTATATATGTGTGCGGGCTATAACTTTCGAAGAAGTTAATTTATTTTAACGAAATTTGGCACACATGCTGGAATCCATCACCGCACGAAGCCTATTTAAAATGGGCCCAATCGGGCCATTTTAAGGGTAGTTTTTAGGGGTTGAAAAATGTTTTTGGGGCCCAAAATACCGAAAAAATTCTCCGAATCGTTTCAAAATTGAAATTTAACCCTCTGGTAGTAATTAAAAAGTGTCCCTAAAATTTTAATAAAATCGGCCCGACAGGACCGGACTTACAAATTTTATGAAAACACTAGTTTGCAGATAGTGAATTATTTACAGAAAGTTGCTTATAATTTGGTATAGAGGTTCCATTGATAATAATATTGCAATTAAGAAAAAAAATGTTATTTTAAGGGCTGTATTAAGGAGTAAAATTTTTTATTTTGCCCAAAAACCAACTTAAGTTCGCATAATAAAGCCACACTGCCTGTATCAGCAAATACACTATATTGTCGGCAGGGTTTTGGCACTGCGACCCGGGTTTTTAATCTTTGATTACGATAAAACAGGTAAGTGATACAGTTAATGTACCAATTTTTTTGTATTTTTGATGCAAATCTTCAGATAAAATATTATATATCTATTTAAAAATATGTGCTATTATAAAAACATTACATTAATGCTAGCGTATTTAGATGAGCTCAGAATAAAAAATAAAAACGTACTGATGTCGATACATCGCCGTTTTGGAGCTACGATACCACATATAGACAGACTTCAGAATTCAAACTTCGACATAGTTTCGTAACTTCTCAGAAAAAATATACATTGAAACTTCGTTAATTCGTTGTCGAAGAGATCGAATCAAGACTTTGAGTTATCAACTCAAGTTTTAATTATGGGAGTTGGTGTTCGAAATATCCAAGAACTTAATATTACATTGTGTTACATCGGAAGTTCAAAAGACCAGCCAAGAAATTCAAATTATCGAAGTTCGAATTAACTTGGTTCCACTGTATTTTAGAATATTTCCACCAATTAACCTTAATACGCTCCTGTGTACAGAGGTGACCTCGTTCTGTTGAATAGTAGTGGGGGGATGTTGTCATAGAGTGAACTGTCAATGGATATTGTGTGGTTAAAAATACTGAACGAGCTAGTAACCGACGCCATTCATTATCGAGGTATTAACCTATGTATCTGATGATCTTGGAGCCTGTATACATTCCAAGGTACAGAGGTGACCTCGTTTCGTTGGATAATAGTGGGGACGTGATGTCATCCAGTGGACTGTCAATTGATACTGCGTGGTTGATAAAAATATTGCATGCTCGTCCAGCTAACGTCATTTATTAACGAGGTAACATGTGTATCTAATGACCTTGAATCTGCATGCATCCCAAGGTTATTAGACATATGTGACCTCGTTCCGTTGGACAGTAGGGGGAAAATGACGTCATCCAGTGGACTGTCAATTGATATTGCGTGGTTGATACAAATACTGAACGATCTCCTAGCTGATGTCATTCATTAACGATATAACCTGTGCACCTAATGGCCTTGTGTGTATATATTTATTATAATAATTTTATAACAATATCATTTATTGAAGAATACGTTGCTCAGATGTATCCCATTACAAATACAATCCAAATAAGTCTAAAGGTTATCAAAATATTTCTATTTTTTTAAATTTTAATATGAACATGAACTGAATGATTTTTAAACTGCACCTGATAACAAATAAAATTATTTACGCAAATGTCATGAATAGATACGGGATACAAAAATTAGAACACAATAATATTGTTATATGAGTAATCTTTTGAGTGGTTTCATTTTTATTAAAATGGTACATAGCAATCCAAATTACAAGTAAATAAGTTGTATAAAAAATCGGTTAAGTATCTCCGTTTTGTAACTTTCAGACATTCAAGCGGTTTCTAAATTTTTTTACCTTTCAGTGATAATGAACCCCTTATTCGGCCCTTAATAAAATAACAATACATAATTTACAAAAACAAAATTTACAATACAATTGATTAGTTTTGAATTTTGCAACGTTTAGTTCCTTAAGGCTGTCGGAACGCTCTGAATTTAAGCCAAAAATAGGGCTTCGGCTGATAGCTGATTGTTAACTTATTCGTCAACATTTTACAAAAATTCTTTCTCTATAAGGAAGATAACGGACAAATCTAAGTCTCTAATGGACTTTTGTAATTTATGTACGATTTACTAGAAAAAAGTTGGCATTAATTGTGCCAAAAACACGTTTTCAATGTGACACTACGACCTTATTCGTACTTATTTCACAAAATTGTTCCATCGCAAACCTAAAGTGACTCTTCCTTTTTCGGGAAAGTTTTTTAAATCTTCAAAATATTTCCACAAATTAGAATAATCAACTGACAGCGGCACCCTTGCAACAGCATTTTTTAGCCTCTTATCGCTGTGCCTCAGCAAATATCCCTTCTCTATGGCCTCAGCACAAACTGTGTGAAAGTGATCTAACACTTAAAATAAGCAGTAAAATTTCAAAGCCGACTACATTCGTGTTAAGCTAAAAGAATTTCAGTTACAAAGAGCAATATAGAAATATGTATTAATAATTAATTTGATGGGTAGACTTGTTTCTGTCGCAAATTGAGTCGATTCTAGAAGCAATTTTGTTCAATTTCAATCTTAATTCAGATTAAGCTAGGCAGCCGCCATTACGTAAATTTTGTCCGCGTGCTCTCTACGATCAACTGACGTACTCCACTTTGAGAAACCTCGAGCTACGGTAAATGGCAAGGGGATAAAAACTTGAGGCTATAAAAATAAAATACAAGATGTAAAATTTGTAAGAATTTATTAATAATTATTAAATAATATTCTATAAAATTAAATATTACAGATTCTTTATAAAAATATGTAATCAACCCCATCATAATTTTTTAACAAAAAAAATATATACAAAGATTTTTTCTCTTATTAGCATTATTAATAGAAGCGTAAACGCAAAATATTTATTACTCCGTTTTTTATTATTTGCCTTTTCAAATGCAAAAAAATGGATTTCATAAAACCGGGATATCGGGAACAAACACGCTTTAGGATAAAAAATACATAGCGAGATAAAACAAATGAGGGTGACTTTTCTTCGAAAGCCTACCTCAATTACAAAATACAGCCGTGACGCAAAGCTGCTTCTTCGTCGCTCGGCTAAACTCGGTTTGCCCTAGTTTACCCGAATGAGCGTTTCACCTCGAAGCTTGATGGAAATAGGAGCCCAGAAAAAATTGTGCACTGCACACCTCAAAAAAATGTCACTTTAAAAACAACACGACATTAAAAATTGTTCAAGTGTAAATATTTAAAATGTCTTGCAATATGCAGTTTGTTCCCGCTAAACCGAGCCTTTCTAAACTTGCGACCGCGACGAAAAACAACGACACGCGACAAAGATAGGTGACAGCGACATAATTTCAACTGATTTGCAGACGTCGACAAAGTTGCTCATCTCAAACTGGTTCATATTCAATTTCATTTTTTATAATCTGTGATGTCTTTGTCATGTGTTGTTCTCTCCCATCATGGCCGCAAATTATCGAAATTCGAAAGGCTATCTTAGTAGACCTTTAAGAGATACGGCCGTCTGTTTAAATAAATTACCATTATCTTGAAGTTTCGTTTTAAAAACGGTTTTCTTTATACCCGGTCGAAAGTACATACTTACAACTTCGATTTTAAAACAGAAAGCCTAACATTTATGCTCTGCTGGAATTACTCGCACGCCATCTCTAACAGCGGACCGAAACAATTTTCTCGTGCACTCTAATACAAAAGTACGTACTTTCGACCGGGTATAAAGAAAAATAGTATACACCACGTGGCCAGAAAGTTGAAATTCCTGCACTGTGCCTCGGACATCGTGTGTCGCGTATTACATGAATTTCAACTTTCTGCTCTTGCGGAGTAATATATTTATTCTTTAAATATTCTTGATCAATCGTTAAAAACAATTCATCCCAAGTTTAGTTCAAGATGAACATGAAATTGTACAATTCAGTCGACAAAACCTTTTTAAGTGTGCGATTTACGTAAACAATATAATAAAAATCTTAACTGCTAATAGTTTCTGGTCATTGTTTTATATCGACTGATTTAAATTATAGTTTTTTTTTAATGTCACAAGTTTTAGTCGTTTAATCGAAAAGTTGATCAGTTTTCACGTAAACTAGAAATAAAAAAAATTCACAACTGCCGTAAATTTTTAAATAGTCCTATTTTGGCAAAAGTTTCAACTTCTAATTTAAGTGAAATAGGTTTACAAATAATGTTTTTAAAAAAATCAAAGATACATGCAACATAAAAAATACTTGTTTTAAACTGGTTATTCAAATAGTTAAATTAGTAACGACTTTAAGTTTGAAGCACCATTTAAGCTGTTAAAGTCGTTTTTATGCAATTTTCTACAATTCTACAATTCATTCAAAATTTCATAGTTTTGAAAATTACAAATTGTCACAAAATTTTTCGAGTTTAAAAAAAATTAATTATTTATAATACAACAACAGTGCCAAAACAAATCGTAAGATAGGCGCCCAATTCCCTAACTCAGGAGTGACAAACTCATTTGAGCCCGCGGTCCGTTTCTTGTAACAATATAACTCATGCAGTTCGAAAAATGTTTGGCTTCGTCTCATTTCTTTCTTACTGTTTTTTCCACGGGTCGTCAGTTTGGCATCCCTGTCTAACACATTCAGCAATTTACGCGCCGACGCAAATATTAAGTCGGTAGTTTTAAATAATTTTTTGTATTTTTTTTTTATTTACAATATTCGGTTATGAATTTGACACCCCTAGGCACATAGTTTCGGCACTGTGAGAGTAAATGGTGACCAAATTATCATAAAACAGACCCAGTTTCGAATGGTACACGTTTCGTGTTGCATATATTTTGATTTAGGTACTTAAAATATTTTTAATAAGGTTGAAAATAATAAACGCACTCAATTTGTTATCTATCACAGTTATCAGCAAAATTGTTATCTTAAAATAATTAATCCGATTTCTTAATTAATACCAATATCTAGTTAAAAGTTCCATTTTCAATAAATTAATAAGGGTATACAGCTGAAGAATACAGCCTTGCCAAGGTTGCCTGAAAAAAATTGAGAAATTAAAATGTAAACATAACATAAAAAATTCGTTGTTGAAAAAATGTTTTTTTGAAAAACAACTAAAGATTATCATAATTACGTCAGAAATAATATCTTTGTTCTGAAATACGTGAGCAAAAAATAAAATAAAGATAAAATTTTGGCAGAAAATATTCATGTTAAATTAATAGTTATAAAAAGAATACATAAAAAATGATTTATTTGTACTTTAAATTTTTAGCCGATGCCTCATTTTTTAGTCTGCCTTTTCTTTGTTTTTCTTCGACCCAAAATAATATCGAAGCTGTGCTGTGCTGCATACTAAGCTAATAACTTATGTTGAAAACATATGTCTACTACTAAAGAATACTGAATCAGCTTTGTTCCGCTTAGAAGACGCTGTGTCGAACTACTCGTTTTTTACCGGCAAAGTATCGTAGCAGCTTAGTAAAGGTTGATTTTTATTAATTATTAATAATTTGGGACATTTAAGAAATGTTATAGGAAATTTTGGGATAAGTTTTAAAAAGGTTAGAGACAAACATACAGGGCTGGATCTACGTTTTTCGGGGACTTATTGAAGTTCAATGAGGTTCAATTTTGTCATGATACAAAACAAAATTGACAACATTTACTCAAAAAATTGTCAAAATTTACCCAAAAATGTCTCACAATTCACACAAATTAACAAAAAAAAAAAGTCAAAATTCACCCAAGATTTTGTCAAAATTCATACACAAAATTGTCAACATTCACCCATATAATCATTAATATTAAATTTTTGTGGCTCCTTGGCACGTGGATACCCAGGGTGTCAGGCCTATTAGTCCCCATTTAGATCCACCCCTGCCAACATACACAAAATTAAAACTACTTCATATATAATGTATAATTTTGATCGACGGAAAATTTTATAAAAATTAAGCAACAATATATGTTTGGTATTTTAACCTAATATTTGTCATGCATTATTCAACTTATTTGATTAAAACAAAACTCTGTACATATACTGTAGATCATAAAATATTAATCATATATTATAAAAACACACGAGTACACGTTAGTTAGGTAATGTAAAGGACCGGCTTTAAGCATCAGCGAAAAAAGCACGCGCTTAGGGTGGTATATTTTTGACGCCAATATACAAAAACTTGTATGTCACAGGATTCAAATGCAAACCCCCAGTTCGCGCTGGTTGAATATTATGACTCAATCAGTATTATTGAAGTTATGCTTTTTTTGGCGCATTGAGGGTAAAATTTTCTGTTACGGAAGTTGCGCATGCAGCATGCAACGTAAATGAGACGCCATGAAGTTAGCTGTTAAAGTAAACAGGCTATCTTTAAACTATATTTGTCATCTCCCTAGATATCCTATTTTATTTTATCAATGTACATCTTTAAGGAAAATGTGAATATCAATTATCGCGATCACGCCAAAGAAGTATAACTTCTGCCGCGCTTACAACATAATATACGCACATTTTTGTAAATATAAATTATTAGTAGTAAAATTTGAACAATCAAAATGCCAGCAACTGTTCAGATAGCAAAGCGTCTCAAATTGACTTAGTTATGTACTTTGCGAAAAAAAAAAAAAAAAAAAAAATATATATATATATATATATATATATATATGTTTATATAGGTATAATAAAAATATAAAATCTATACACATTTGGAAGCCCCTCAGCAGAATCTAATTTCGAGGTCTCTTTTATAATCTGTATTTTTTTATCAATTTATATAACAATGCAAACAAATAATAGTTGATGCATCTAGATTGTAATGCGTTATTTTATGTATAACAGACGGTTATAAAAGCATTACAATCCAGTTACGTACTACATTTTTTGCACATTTTCACGTTATAAGTATTTGATCATGTCCGACCATATTGGAATCTATTTAGATTGTTTACGAAGACAACGCCTACTTTGCTTCTCTGTCGCTCACATGGATTTAAATGACAAGTGACAGAGAAATTACTATTGGATTGGTAAAATAGCATTTCTCTTTTTACTTTACGCACTAGAGCGAAATGGATCATTTTACTACCGCTATACAGGCAGCTATTTTATAGAGGACCGAGAAAAAATATATACTGTTTTTGCAATATGTATTGACATTTCACGTTTATGTTGCTTCCGGCTCGCGGTGACCCGTTTAATTGATATTTTTTCCTAATTAGCTATCATTAATATTGTTTTTTTATAACGGAAAGTCCGCAAAAATGGGGAAAAAATATTATTTATACCGAAATCTAGCAAAAAACCGGTTTACTCATTTAAATAATAACAATACAAAATTCATAGGTAATTCATATTTCGCAATCAGCAGTTCAGATAAAAATACAGCTGTATATCTTTTAGTTTACCAATTAGAGTAATTAAAAAAAATTTTTTTTTTGTGTTTACTTGAACACATTAAACGTGTACAATTTCTAAACCAGAACGTTTGCCTGAAATCAGCGTGTCATTTTTTTACATAAGCATTGTTTTGAAAATTATTTAAGATTTCGATTTTCGTTAAAAGTCCGTGTTTTTTAAGGTGTATGTATACAGATATTTCGTTTTTGAGTGATCTTAGAACTGAGATTATGTATCTAACTTGCGACATTTTGGCGGAGGCAGACTGTAGTTTATGCCTGTGTTCCTGTTCAAAAAAAAATCATAGAATCAAAAATACAATCGGGACTACATAATAATTTTGGGAGGACAAGGTTATATCTCTCCTTAAGCTAACAGTGAAAGCGCGGAATAATGAGCTTTATAATACCGAAGCTAATAATTTGTTTTTATCCTAATGTAAATATTCTCTCATACTCAACACTTTTAATTAAAAAAAGCAAGCAGCCTTGAAATAACCTTGAAAACGGCAGCAAAATAAACTGTTTATCTCGCAAATTATAAAACAAGTGATATTCTTAATAATTTGTTTATACAATAATTTAATATCAAAATAATTTAAATATTCGCAGAATTTTTAGTAAAGTGACTCACTCATTTACTCATTTATTCTACACCGGTATGTCACATACAACTGCTCATAAATCTGGGAGCTGGGGGTTTGTAAAAGATGAGTCATGTAAATTACGAGCTCGGCTTCAAGTCTGTGGTATTTTTAATATTTTCTTTTTCAAATGAATACGTAAAACTACAATAAATATCATGACCACAATTTTATGGTTGAATTTTTTCGTACTGTTCATTCAAACAATAATTGAATAGTGTATTGTTTTCGTTGTTTACATTTTATTTTTACATTTATCAATCAAATTTTTTACTAGGGCCGAATTTACTTTTGTACCATCGTTAGAACAATTTTTTTTAGGCTTGTATATAATATATTTATGTAACATATATTTTTGAAATCTAGGTCACGACCTTTAATTTCAGTCAATGGGATTTTCAGAGTTTTTTTTTTCACGTTGTCAAGGTTAGTAAATTATTGATGTTGCCTCGTTCCGTTGGATAGTAGTGGAGGAAAGACGTAATTTGGCAGACCTTTCAATTGATTGCGTGGCAACGGTTGTTTATAAACTTTATTGGAAGTATTTAACAAATGTCAAAGAAATCAAAAGACGAAATATTGACATTATTTGCAATAAATTTAATTTTTAAAGTTAGAGATTTACAGAGCCTAGATCTGGGTGGAAGTACTGAATATTTTTTATAAAAAGTTAACAAGCTGCCGTTTTTTATTAAAAAACCAACATGCATGAAATTTGTATTAGAAAATAGCAAAATCATTTCCAGTTGACTAGAAGGAAATGGGTATATGGTTAAAATTTTGCTGTCAAAAAAGTTGAACTAATTCATAAGCAACCAAAATATACTCAATGATGAGGTACAGACATGGAGTGCTAGTCTGGGCTACGCGAGTTGAATGACAGAAAAAGATATCGATAATAACGGTAGCCATTCCGTTTTTGTTTAAGAACACACTAGACGGGCCAGAAAGAGACATACATACACTGTGTTTATCGCCTTTTCTTTTCTGTCGGTTTGTATGCGTAACAGTCATTGGTGCTCCATAAAAAATGGCAGAAAGAGATAGCGATAATTGCGGTAGACATTCCGTCTTTGTTTAACAACGTACGACAAGACGGACCAGAAAGAGACATACATGCACCGTGTTTATCGCCTTCTCTTTTCTGTCGGTTTGTATGCTCCAAGAAAAATATACATCCGTCTTTGTTTAACAAAATTAAGACGAGATAGAGACATACATACACCGTGCTTATTGCTTTCTCTTTCCTGTCGGTTTCCATATCTACAGCTTAATGAATATACTCAGTTCTAAAAACATTGAGTACTGGCGTTTTTATAAAAAATCGAGTACAGGAATCATTAAACTCTTTATCATTCACGTTTTTATCGTATCTGCTGTTTTTTCAGTATTAAATTACCTAATTACAACGTTGGAAATAGAAACTGAAGCGATAATATTTTATCAAACCCGAATAAAACTTGCGCCATGACGAACTAATTAACATAATACTTATCTAATTTTTTTGTGGAACGGTCCTCCCAAACCTAGCGCGAAGAACATTGGTCCTTATTTTGTAAAAAAGTAAAAATGCACTGACAGAAAAAACAACGTCTCAGAAGTTGGCGAAACAACTTGGCGAAGATTAAAAACAAGAGTAAGCTTCAAATTTTTTGAATAAAAAAAATCGTTTTTTTTTTGCTTAGAAATGTGACGTATTTCAGAAGAAGTATTGCACGCTGCATTGCGTTAAAAAGTACTCTCACGCAATTTAATAAAATATTAAAATGCTCTGAGTAATAAACACAATTCCCTTTGGAAAACGATCGATAATATTTGGAATAATGTTAATTATTATAATTATTTACACCTATTAAGTATATTTTTATGTCTGATGCAGATTAATTAACAATCACTTGTTATTTCTTATTTACGTTATAAAGAATAAATCATTCTGACGATTTTCTTTTGTTTGTAAATCGATAAAATTTGTCACAAAAAAAATGTCGAAAAATCATGAGAAAAATACATAATATTAGCGGACCCGTGCGAATACTTCGCACCGTTAGTAATTTTACGTCATTTAATACTACCGACAACTGTTGAAATAAATAGATTACCGACGACTGTTAAGATTGCCCACAGAGATGGCTAAATTTTAAACTGTAATTTTTAATGAACACATTAATTTTAACATGTCATTAGAGAGAAGAATAGTCTCCAAAATGGCGTATCAAACATGAATTTTCCGACAAAAAAACACCTTTGAGAAATAATATATATTATATACCGATAGGTGAATCATAAGTCGCGGACTATATATGACTGAATTCAGTGTAATCGTTGTTGTACTGGATTCAATTTAAATGAAATTATGCCAACATTATGATAATTTTCGATATTATTCCATTTCAACACCGGTAGCTGATAAACATTTAATAAACCAATTCTATAGCGAAAGAATAACCAATTAAATCATTTCGCTCGGTTTGGAAAATCTCATTATTTTGTTCCGTCAGCTAGTAATAAATCATTTTAATTATAAAATTTCGAAATCAATTATTGTAAATCACTCATAATTTCGTGACTATAAAACCACAGGTCAATAGACCTATGAAGTTCCCATTTGGCGCGTATTTGTTGGTAAACTCGGAACTGCTAAAAAACCACAAGAATAAATAAATAACCAGAAGTATAACTCTCTATTACGCGCTTTATTCCTTTCCGTTACCTCGGTGCTCGGTTAACCCGAGATTCTATCCTGAAACGGCCAGCTGCTGTACCGTCTCGAGTTTTACTTCATTTTAAAATTGTATTTACTTTGATTGTTAAAGATATTTTTTTAAAACATAAATTCTGGTATATATATTTTGCGTATCTCGGAACGGCTCAACGATTTGGATGAAATTTTGTATTTAGATAAGATTTTGCTTTTTAAGTTTATCTACATAGTTGCACCTATTTCGTGTAAAACGGTTTTTTATGACTATTTCATATAGTGCCATCTCGTAAATTTTTGTTGCTGACGGATGATAATCAACTGTTACCTCGAAATTTTGTAAAATGGCGCTAGATGAAATACAAATATGTTCGGCCTACATCCAACAGTAACGATGCAATTATTGTGTTACTGTCGCCCCAAAATTTAGTAAGATGGTGCTATATCATATGTAAACAATGTATGATGTATTCTTGTTTTTTTTTTCTATAATGTTTCATAAACTTTCTTACAAATCAAAAACTTTAAACCTCCCATTGGCCCGAGCAAAGCTCGGTCTCCCAGGTACTATATTTTTAAATAAAAAACAGTAAATATATAAATTAATTAGGCATGTCTATGGAAAAACCATAAAATTTCATCTTTTACTTGATACCAAGGTCACGAATCCGTTGGTAACCACATAAAAGGCACCGTCACCGAGTTATACTACTGATTATATACTTATTCTTGTGACAGATCTTTTCAGACACAACTGCGTGTTTGTGTCTAGACTTCTAGAACTGGAGAAGCCAAGTACCATTAGAACCAAATTCAAATTTTCGACACACGCTTCAGCAGTTCACAAATTGCCAACCAATTAACAAGCAGCTTTGAGACGAAGATTTCCATTTGCGGACAAATTCGCTATTAGCGCAAGCGCAATATGATTTTGTCTGCAGACAGAAATAGATATAGTTTTGTTTCAATATGTCGACTACACTTTAGAAAAAAAGCGCCAAAAACTTTATTTAAGTTAAAAATCGAAAACGTTTTATTCTTTATTTGAATTCATTTGTTAAATCATTCATAAAACAGTGATAAAAATATTCCTGCGAATATAGAAACACAGGAAAAGTTTTATTCATTTTTATGGTGCACGGGGGCATGATTAGACCAAGCACGTGTCGTCCAAAATTTTTGAAGAAAAAACTGATTTTAACAATTTAAATTTGATCAACAATGCAGAGTTTATTGTTGTCTCAAAAAGATTCAACAATATAAATGCTTGTTATGTTGAGGCTAACTCTTATGCTACTACTGTACTCAAGCATAAGGTTACTAAAATACTAAAAAATTGGGCATAAGAGGCTCTAAACATGGTCACGTCCGTTATTGGTTGAGTCAATTGCTTATGTCACCGATGCCCATGGCATGGTTTTTCAATTAGTGTTATCCCAACCGTTTGGGAAAAGACTTCATGTAACGTTACATGCCTACTTCCTTCGCCCTCTCACGCGTCTCGCCCACAACAATGCTAATGCCCAATCGTAGTTTCTGTAACCTTGACTAATGCAGACCTGTCTTGTTGCAAATTAACTACAACTGATCAATTTTCTCACCCGTTTTATTTCAATCTATAAAATTAACAACAAAATATTAACATGTTTTGAGTATTAGTTTTAGTTAATATTGATTAGTGCACAGATTAATTTATACATGCAAATTAAGAGTACGGTCAATTAAATTTGAATTAGTAATGGATGATTGGATTAGAGAATAGGAAATTTCCTGCAATACCAACTGCAAAGAAGCCTACTGTAATAGGCTGCTAGTGTTTTATGGAAGTTTTATTTCTCTGCTTAAAAAAATGTTGGACGGAAAAAGCACCAAATTCGTTATCGTCTAATAATACCCCGAATCAGTACACTCCAGTGACTACACCACACCACTGATCTCTATTAATTGGATAACATATCGGCGTCACGTTCCTGTAAATTTGGTTACTTGCGAACTCTAGAGAATATGATAAACAAGAGCACTGAATAATATTATCATATACCTGATACTCCTATATTGCTATCGCCCGTAAGTGGAAGTGTCACAGAGTAAGTGAGACAGTAAACGACTATCTCTATCTCTTTTTAGACTACTCGCCCTGTTGTGCGCAAGCGTCAAGAGGCTTAAAGTATAGTTCTAGGACATGCGCGTAGGACTCGAAGTAGTTCGTCTCATTCCAGACCCCTAATAGCAATATAGCAGTATAAGGAAGATATTTGATTATTATATGGTTTGGATAATGTCAAATTAAACAGCCCGCCAAAAATGACCCATCAAACGTCAATCTGACATTGCATACGCCATTCGCTATCCATTAATTAGAAATCAGTGCACCGAACAATGAAAAAAATATTTGTAACAAACAACTAAACGTCAAAGATCCCTGAAATCCGTTTACTAAAATATATAATTTGTTCAATCCTTGCTCTTTAATGGATCGTATTCGCATGAATTTAGTTATAACCAGTTATATAAAAATATCAATTTGTTGCAAACGGCAATTTGAATAACGCTCTAAAATCTAAGAAACACTTAACAATTCGTCGAAGAGCAATAATTTATTAAAATTAGCTGTTATTTAAATCATATAACGTGATCAGTAATAACCCACAAGTATACATAATAACGTCAAAAGTGCTTTAAAACCTTTTCATAGTTGCAATTTTTTTTGTGCGCGTGTCGCAACTGTCGCCATATTTTTCGGGCACTTTTCATTTTAACGGGTGAAAAGTGATTGATTTTTAAAAAAGTAAATAGAAATTAAATAAGAAATATTATTTAAAGAAGAGATAAATCACTGCAGTAAAATATTTCACTACATTTGAAGATAAAATATGACAATCAACGATTTATCACAGATAGTGTAATCTTTTAATCAATGTTCGTTTACTTCCTCCAGTTTTCTTCAACAATTACTGTTTTGTGCAAAAAATTAGCATCGTCAATAATATTTGCATCTAAATTAATCTTGAAAAACGTTACTGGGTGAGCCATTGTGTCAAAAAGTGCTCGAAACTTTTGAATGTCGTAATTATAATTTATTATCACGGCTTCGACGCTTACGCGTGAAAACGGTGAAAAGACCCATTCGCTATAATTCTTGTTAGATTTATTACTGACGTCATATATCATTTAAATAGCAAACAACTTTTACAAATAATAACAATAGTAAATAAATAAATAAATATGATTCCACATGCACAACAAAATTGCTTATTACATATATAATAATAAATTATTGCGCTGCAACGAATCGTTCAATATTTCTCAAATTTTTGAATTTATTATATCTATGCAAGTAACCCACTCATGAAAATGAAATGAATAGGTATTTAAATTAGAATTAAATTTGTGTTCATTGAATACGATCCTAGCTTTTACAACTACATTATCAAAAAATTATTAACGTGAAGCTTAAATAAAGCAACATATTTTTTGCATGTAAAAAATTGTGGTGTACAATTCCGTTCAAAAAATAATGTATCGGATGATTTTTTCCTGATATTTTTCTTTGTTTTTTATTTTTTCTGTGTGCGGAATGATTCTTCCATATTTTTCTGTTTTTTTTTTTTTTTTTTTTTGTATGAAAATGATAACTATAAGGTGACTGTCAACTCAAATTTTCGGACAACGCTTTGTAAAACGTCGCACGAGTCTTTTTTGTCACGTCACTGGAGTGTTAGACTTTCCCAAACAAATCATGTACATATATTTTCTTTTTATATCGCTTCTTTAAAAACATTTTTATAATTACCGTTAATAAAAAAGCTGAACTTACATATAAAACCAAACATATACTGACATCGAAACTACTAAAAAACGTCCAAGAGGTAGAAATGCTATTTCCCGTTGAAGCAGATGCAATATTACCATCAATATTACTCACAAATTGTCGTATATTTCTATTACTGTACACAGTTTTTAAATATCTGAGTACTTCGCCCAAATTCCAACTACTGTCAGATCTATAGCAATGCGGACATTGCTGTCTCGACGGATACTGAATCTTCGGAAACTGGGGATCTTCCGTGACATCACCAGACAGTCTTTTGTTGACAGTGTTGTGAGCGGCCCAAAGCCACAAGATGCTTCCGTTTGGATTCGATACGCCTAATAGATTATCTTTGGCAGCCATTTCCTGGAAATGTTGGCTGCAATGAGAACAGCCAAAGAAGTGTTTTACGTAGCCCAGCATTGTAGACAAAATTTCTTGGCCGTCGTAATTCGGATTGTTGGCATTTATTTCAACAGCGTTCACTGTCAAATAATGAAACAACGACCAAAGTCCGCAAGGATAACCGCGTTTTGTTGGAGTGCTTCCACGACACCGAATCCATTTTTGAGGCGTCGCATACACTGGATTCAGTTCCGCTTCCTGCTGAGTTATAAAATTCAGTAAACTTTCGCCACTTATTTCGTCGACACCGGCGACTCTGTCACGCAATCTCTGAAGCAAGGTAATCCCATTTCGCCCGAACGGGAAATATTTAGAAAGAACAGTCAAATACCGTTGCAACGCGATTAACTTTTCACCAGTAATCGTTTTCGAAACGGAAATT
The DNA here is from genome assembly GCA_034508555.1 of Venustoraphidia nigricollis. NCBI lineage: Eukaryota > Metazoa > Arthropoda > Insecta > Raphidioptera > Raphidiidae > Venustoraphidia > Venustoraphidia nigricollis. Next base: position 3,641,541 of record JAVRKA010000030.1, read on the forward strand.
TCTTGTTTTAAAGAATATTTAATTACACTTTCCAAATCGTCCAAATAAAGCACATCACCGTAACTTTTAATTTGATTCAATAATCTCTGTTCTTCCGCATGTTCTGCATCTGTTCCTTCGACTACATTCTTTGTTTCGGGCAGCCACATTAAATTTCTTGCGACGCTGAAACTTTTCAAAGCGTTTTGAAACGCTTTTCTAGTTTTTTCGAGCGGCGTTATAGAAATCGGTTGATAATTAGTTGATGACACGGCTATTAAACTAGGTATTTGAATATTTACAGAATGTTTAAGGAAATTGATTAAATCCACGTTATCTGTGTAAACATATTTAACTGCAAGTTCGGTCAAAGATGATGTGTCTAAAATTAGCTCATGGCCTAACAACGAAGTCCTGTTTTCAATTACAAACACTGTATATTGTACAGTTGGCGGTGTCATATAAAAGGCGTTATTCAAATCAGAATACAAATACGGAATATTAAAATGTTTCGGCCAAGACGGGGTCTCTCTTCCGTCATTTACTTCGTTTATCAATGTTTGTACTAATTGTTCCCGCATAACTGCAGTATTTTCGTTCGCTGCAAACGTTTCCCCCAAATGTTTCGTTTCTTTCGTACTACTTGGATAATTTGCGTGAAAAAATCTTAGAGACGGATATGCCATGATTTCAAAGTCTCTACAGATGGGATTGTTTTCATCTTGGGCACAATCGATTGCCCCAATTTTGACAACACTTCCCCAATGTTGAATGTCGTTTGCAAATGTTTTCCAGAATGGGGCAAATCTTTGACAATGACCGCACCAACTGCTGTAAAATTCAATTAGCCACACGTATGGTTTTCCGTAGAGTTTTTCATTAAAATTGTTTACTGTCAAAATTTCTATTTTATCATTCACTGAATATAAACCTTTGTTATTTCCGACTGAAGCCGCATCTGGTATAGTCACAAACAATGTAGACACAATAAAAAACGCTATTAGAAATTTAATACCATTATTTGCCATATTAAAAACTTTAATTTTAAAAATACTTTGTTTGACTATTTAATAAATAACTGATTTTATAATTTTAATTTAATGTCAAACTCGCCACAACACTTATCACACTACTCACTACGACGAATGAATCATTACTGCTCGAGAAAACCCATTTGAATTTTATAAATGTGCACTAATGACGTTTAGATGACAGATCTCGGAAATTGTTGTTCCAATAACAGTGTTTCCAACTTCTAGTTTAAACATTATTTTATTTTTTTGTGATAGTTTATTTTCAAATTATATAATTTAACGCACAACGATAATTTGTCCCTTTAAAAAATATTTTATTTATAAAAAGAAAATATTACAGCAAACAACAAATAAACAATCAATATAAATCGCATATCAATGTTGGTTAGTGTTCAATAAGGTGCGTTTTTAGTGTTGCATGTTTAACAACCAGAGGTCCTCAAACTTCAAAACTTCCGAAAATTAATCATTAAAAAAGACTGATTTTCCACTTGGCACTTGGTAGAACATGATTAATAATAACAAATAAATAAAAACACTTCAATATTCTACAAAAATTGTTATTGAATTAATTCTCGACGATCGTTTCGAACAAAATATTCATCCTTAGGAATATGTTATATTATGTTTAATATTCCTGAGGATGGACTTGTCCGAAACGATCGAGAAATAATTTAATAATTTTTGTACAACTTCCAAGAGTTTTTATCTATTTGTTATTAAAAAAGACGCTTATAAAAACCTTCCTGCATAACAAAAAGAGCAGTCTATTGCAAAAATGATCAAAAAATGAGTATATTATTATTTTAGTTTAATTATAAAAACAAAGTTAGATTATAGTTGAGCAAAAATTTGTATAATGAAGCACCCGTTTTAATTTTTTTAAAGCATAAATATAAACTATATACAAAATCAACAATACTGACAGTTTTAAAAAGTACATGTTTGTGTTGTTAGAACATAACATTAATTATATATAAGAATGAACAAGTTTTAAAAACTAATTTAATATATAAATATATATTACAAAAATAACGCTGGTAAAAAAATACAGAAGACAAATTTGAACACAGTTTTATGGCTTTGATATCTTCTCTAAAAATGCCATTCTTTTGTTTCGAACTTCTTCAGGATTTAGATTAGGCGTAGAAGGTGCAGATGGGGTCTTGCATTCTAAACTCATAGCCATCGCTTTCCTCAATTGTTTCTCCTCACTTTCCTCATCATCAGACATATCTACATCATCTTGTAGACTCAAATCTATAGCTTTTTTCAAATCATCATCGTCAACATTTATAATATCAGGATTTTCACCTAAACTTAGCTTCAATGCCGTTTCTAAATCCTTTTCTTCTTGAGACTTGCTAGTTTGCGGTTTTGATTCAGATGATATAGATAATTTCTTGACCGGAATTAGCGGATGTATTTTTAAAATACGATCCGCCTCACATTCTGGTAACTCCCCAGATACTATAAAGATTGAATATCCTTCCTTCTTTAATTGAGTTAAAAACAAATCCAAATATGTATTTGAAATTAATTGTGGTTCAGCTAACAACGAATTTAAATTAAACCATTGGTTTCCTAGTTTTCGTATAGTGAACCAATGCTCCTTATAATTACAAATGAATGCTTGAGAATCCATTTGTGAGGGTGACTCAGTAGATTGTCTAGCTTGATGATCTGCGCTGTTATAAGCTTTCAGTTCTAATCCCCAAACACACAATGCACTGCTGATTACTTGAACAGAAAAATAACCGCTATCGTCCATGTTGCCCGATGGCTGAGCAAGAAATCTTCGATATTCTTCACTTTCCTCTCCGTTTTCGGCCATACGTTTTCTTTCTTCATCGTCCATTTGCTGAGCTAAATCGCCTAATTCAACAGCTGTAAAGTATGAGCCTTGTAACAACGCATTCAAACAATGCTGAGCACATAAGGATCCCTCTTGCTGAAAAATAAAATAAACGTATAAATATTTGAGGTTAACTTGTGAGATGCAATATTTAAAAATTAATTAATATTTTTTACTCTTTCGTGGAAAATGCTTTCCATGTTTGCTTTCAGTAATCATTAACTGTCGAATTTACAAATAGTTTTATGTCTTTAAGATATCTGTCAGTTATTTGACATATTACCGAGAAATGTCATCGCCGCAGTTCTTTTCTTTTTTGTTTATCATTCAACGGATACAGTGTGTAGGCGAGACAATTTGATAATTCAGAATCTGGTTGTTGTAAATTTATCGTAAAGTGTAATCGCGTTGTAAAATATATATTAGACTAAAAAGGAATTTCATAAATCCAAAAATAAATTTTTCTTTGTAATTATTTTTTTATTTTATGTTTTAAATGAAACGCCATTACGGTCTTTTCGTACGTGATTGGTTATAAATGAATTCAATATATTAACACAAACCAATCAAATTATTGGAAAATTGTTCTCAACTACACTAATACGCTCTTGTTTTGTAGATTGTGTTGACATTCAACATGGCGGCATGTCGTCAGTGCTGTGCTGTGTCGTGGTGAGTTTGTAAATACCTCAATTTTACACTAAAATAACAGTTCACGAGTACTTTCAGTGTGATATAATATTCTTCTAATGACATCGTAAATAATGGTACCGATTTTATGTTATTGTATCTGAATTTATTGAGTATTTTGACGAGGAAGTATCTAACCCTTACATCTACAAGGCCTCACTTGATATTTTTTCCAAGTTACATTCGGCATGTTAAAATGATAATTATATTTGATTTTAATTAATACTCTGCCGTATATTCGATGTTGCGAGGAATATGATCAGTTGTTGTGATTTTGCTTAAAAATGTACCTGAAAGAATATGCAGTTTCTTTGGAAGAAATTGTTAATATTTTTTAAGATGTAAGTTCTTTATTTAGAATATATGTTAATTTTTTACAGCTTGTGTAACTAATGACTACATAATTAGACTAGAAATTTGAAGTAACCAGAAATTATCTACAATTAAATGAAAAATTAAAGCTATAAATTCTTATGAGCAAATGTGAGTCAGTTGTATATCTACTACCTACGTTGAACGCAATCCGCACCCAGCACGCATTGAAGACATCTGAGGATTTTTATTTCCCAATTTAAAATTTTGTTTATAAATATAAATTTGTCGACACGTTATTGCAAGTGATTCATCGTATCGTATTGATAATTTTTTATATAACAAATTGTTCTTTTTTTGAGTATAATTGTATTTGTATATTGTGTTTGTTTCGTTTATAATTATATCATCTCATTACGAATGAAGATAATTTAAGACTAAGGTATCTTATTATGGACACCTATTGCCATATGGACATTTAAATGCTGGGCAGAGCACCATTATTATATAAAAACCATTCTGTGATAATCGCTACACTTAAGTAAACGGAGTTAAAAAAAAATAAGTAAATCGTCGGTATTTAGACTATGTCCAACAATCCTCAGTGGAAATCATTCCAGCCGCCTTGCACCATGAATCAAGATCCCGCCATTCTCGACTTCAAATCAACGACAGTACCGAATAATGGAAAATCACCTCAGTCGTTCGGTTTTCGCAACACGACCGCGGCTGGTTTCGGAGGCGACTATCCCACTTCTCCGCGAGACAAGACTCCTCCTCCCCAATACCCCATGTATAACCCCCTCTTGCCGTTAACTCGTAACTCCGGAAGATTTCCTATCGGAACGTTTTCGCTCGACACTAACAATACATTCAACAGTAGCGGCGACGGCCTGACATCGCCCGCCACCAATAATATATTCTCGAACGGGAACAGTACCGCCACTACGAATTCAAGCTACGATCCAAATTCATCAAATCAAGGCACAAGGGAAACAGGAATCATTGAAAAACTGCTACATTCTTACGGGTTTATCCAATGCTGTGAACGACAAGCAAGACTGTTTTTCCATTTTAGCCAGTTTAGCGGCAACATAGAGCATCTTAAAATCGGCGATCCCGTCGAATTTGAAATGACTTACGATCGCCGCACCGGCAAACCCATTGCAAGTACCGTAACCAAAATTGCGCCGGAGGTGGTTAGTAATTGAAATAATTTTCGGATTGCTTACGTGTTTTATCGCGAACAAACAAAAGACAAATTGCATTGTTTTTTCGTAGGTTTTGAGTGAAGAACGCGTTACCGGTACGGTCACGACTGAACTGAGAGCCGAGGGATCTGGCGGCGATACTCAAGGAAGAATTAGCTACGAAAATAGAGGTGAATGCTTCTTTTTACCTTACACAAAGGACGACGTCGAAGGAAATGTTACGCTTCGGTCTGGGGACAAAGTCAGTTTTCAGATAGCAACAAATCAACGGTAAATATCGCAGAACTGTGTTTACGAGAAATTTGTTACTTTTTCTTTATATCTGGTCGAAAGTGTGTACTTTTGGCTTCGATTTTAAGGCAAAAAGCCTAACACTTATGCACTGCTGGAATTACTCGCACGCCATCTATAACAGCGGGCCGAAACAGCTCTCTCGTGCACACTGATACGAAAGTACGCCTTTTCGACTGGGTATAAAGAAAAATAGTATACACCGCACCACCAGAAATTGAAATTCCTGCTTCGTTTCGAGCATTATGTGTCGCGCAATGCAGGAATTTAAACTTACTGCCCTTACGACGTAATATACTATTTCTATACCTGTTTGCGTTTGTTTTTAGTGGAAATTTGGGTGCGTGCCATGTTAGGCTTGAGAATCCAGCTCATCCTGTCAAATACCAAGGGGTAGTTTGTTCGATGAAGGAAAGTTTCGGTTTCATCGAAAGAGCAGATGTTGTTAAAGAGATATTTTTCCATTTCTCAGAAGCAAAAACAAAAGAGGAACTGAGATTAGGAGACGACGTAGAATTTATAATTCAAACTAGAAACGTGCGTTCAATTTCAATCTACTTTTGTCTAATACAGTAAAACCCTGCTTAACGCGATAGATACGTTCCGATAGGTTCCTGCGCTATACGAAACAGCGTTAACGAGGTCATCTTAATACGTAGATAATAGGCATAAGTGAAACAGAACCGAGAGTAAGGAATTTTGTTAGTTTTTTTTCCGTTTAATTTTGTAACGTATTGTTAAAAACTTTTTTATTACATTAATTATAGATTTATTTATTGCTAACACCGATTTTTTTTCATAAAACATTTATGAAAATCAAACAAAAGTTCGAGTAAGAAACTATGTTGGTGATGAGGAAGGTTCCTCGTTTGACATATTTTGTTTCTTGTGAAGAAGTCATCTAATATTTGCCTTTTTCTGTTTCGTTCAGCAAGTTGTTGTCTATAGCAAGATATTGCATCAATGATACTTCGTCTTGCCTTTGAACTTCTATTAACATTTGAATCATTTTGTATAAACTGATCCATAATTGACGTTATAATGGCTAAACTTTTTTTTTAGAAACCGCGTAATAATGAAACAGCGTTAAGCAAGGTCTTACTGTAATTTTGATACATCTGTCGAAAGTATTACTTTAAAATTATTTTTAGGGCAAGGAAGTAGCTTGTAATATTACGAAATTACCACCGGGGACCGTTGTGTTTGAAGACGTAGCTCCCGACATAGTCAAGGGCCAAGTGTTGAAGCCTCTAGACCGAGGTACTAACGCGCGTCACCAGAACGATCCTCTGCCCGGTCGAATCCGTTACAGAGCCGCGGATCATTCGGAAAGCGAAGTGCCGTTCGGCGATAAAGACCAAAAGGGGGACTTCACGTTGCGACACGGCGATTGGGTGCAATTCAGAATCGCTACCGATCGTCGCGACCAACTTCAACGTGCCACTGGAATATCGTTACTCGACGAATCGTTTATGATGTCCGGAGAAAGAAGAGAACACGGCGTCGTCGCGGCCGTCAAAGATGGATTTGGCTTTCTCAGGTGTGCCGAACGCGAGGCTCGCTTATTCTTTCACTTCAACGAAGTGTTGGACATCGAGAACGATGTCAATCCCGGAGACGAATTTGAATTCACTGTCGTACAAGACCAAACAACTTCGTTCTGTAATAGTCGTCAAAGTGGTATTCGTATGAAACGCTTACCGCCCGGTACCGTGAAATTCGAAACGGTGACGGAATGCAACGTGAACGGAGTTATTTCTAAAGAAATACCGGGCGTGAATTATAGCCGTAGTCCGACTAAATCGCAGAACGGACAGGCTTCGAATAACGGAGAGAAGTCGCCCGAAAGTGGTATGATTACGTACCAAATTAATGGACTGAAGAAAACAATTTGCTTTTTCCCCAAAGATTGTGACCCAAAGAATCCGCCGAGAACGGGAGATAAAGTTGAATTTGATATTTGTCAAGTGAGACGCAATAAAGAATTGGTAGCCACCGACGTTAAAGTTATAGCACCTATTAATTCGACACAGAATGGAGCTTTGAACAAAAATATTCGGTCTAATAATTTACCGTTGTGCCAAGGATTCATAGCTGCATTAAAAGATGGTTTTGGTTTTATCGAAACTATCGAACACGATCGTGAAGTGTTTTTCCATTTTAGGTAAGTTTCACGCATCGATGCAATCCGATGCTTTATCTATATTGAACGAAAAAAATAATTTTCTTTATACCCGGTCGAAAGTACGTACTTTCGGCTTCAATTTTAAGACAGAAAGCCTAATGTTTTTGCTCTGTTGAAATTACTCGCACGTCATCTATAACAGCGGGCTGAAAGAAAGTAATAGCGGGACAAAGAGTTTTCTCGTGCATACTGATACGCGAGACTGCTGCCAGTAACTAGTAGCTAACAGCTGTTATTGCGTATAACCTCAAAATTGCTCACTTAAAAGTTATCTAATGGTGAAAATACGTACTTTCGACCGGGTGTAAAGAAAAGTAGTATACAGCACACGGGCAGAAAGTTGAAAGCCCTGAACTGCGCGATATGATTTAATTTTGGTCCCGCAATTTTAAATATTTTATTAACAATTGATGATTAAGATAGTGTCGTTGTTAAGGTACACCGTCAGAAAATTCTTAATTTTTGTATACTTATTAAGGACATGATAATACAATTACCCTGAAAATTTGAAGTCTGTCGACTGTATATAATCCGAGATAAATTCAATTAAAAATTGGATAATTAACATTGATTGTCTACGATCTCTGTAGTTCTGAACCAGTTTCTTATTTATAAAAAAAGAACTAAGAAACTTTCCAAAAACTGACAGTCTTTCAATGCATTTGTTATGAGTTTAAAAAAAATAAGAAAACATTTTTGACCGTCTAATTATTTATAAATAACGGTTTAAAGTTCAACAATATATAGAAAAGTATACATGCATATGAATACTGTATGGGTTACGTTTCCACGGGTACAGACGTGTGTACGAATTATGGATCACTTAGCTACAAGCTAGTATACTTTTGTGGCGCGTATAATCTATAATTTTTTGACAATATTGTACCACGACAACTACCTTGAGTACTTGATAAAGTTCTGAAATAAGGACGAAAAGTACGAAAATAAATAAAAGTCATTAAGTAAGAAGTATATATTTTATCCAATTTAAACATCTGTGAAGTCTGTTTGCTATAGATTCTAAAATTTGTGTTCGTTATATTTTGTAGTAATTTTGAAGGCGATGCAAATACTTTAGAGCTCGGTCAAGAAGTTGAGTACAATTTAGCAACGCGCGGTTCTACCGGTAGTTGTTCTTCAGCCGAAAATGTTAGAATTATACCGAAAGGCTCAATCGAGTTGCCCAGTTGCGAGGGCGAAGTACTGGACGGAACTGTAGTCAGACCTTTGCGCTCGGTAAATCCCGATCAGAACGAATACGCCGGATTGATCCAAGTAGTCGGCGATGGACCGGAAGACAAGGGCGCTGAATACGAGTTCGGAATCATGGGACTAGTCAACAAAAGAGAACTGCTTCAAGTCGGAGATCCGGTTCAACTTCAGGTCGATTCGACGGGTCGCGCTTCGAAAATAATCGCCGTACGTAAAAAACGTAGAGCTACCGTAGACGCTATCAAAGGACCTTTCGGATTTTTAGCATACGAAGTCGAAGAAGGCAAAAAATTATTCTTTCACATGTCTGAAGTCAAAGACGGTGTAACATTACAGCCGGGAGATCAAGTGGAATTTGTTTTGGTTACAAATCAACGGAACGGCAAATCGTCGGCTTGCAATGTTACGAAAATAAGGTAAACTCTAACTTTTCGTCTCGAGATTTTGCCATTGTAGATTTTTGAGAATTTCGTGTTGAAAAAAGTTCTCTAAGAATCGTTTTAGAAAAGTTTTATTTTATTTACTAGTGATGCAATGATTCCTGTTTTTACGATTACGATTAACAAACCGATAATCGTACAATTACGATTATAAACAAAGTAATGATATAAAGTAAAATAAACTTTATTGGTTGATGCCTTCGTAAAATTTTTTCCCAAAAAATGTTAATTCAACAAAGAGATGAACAATTAAAAAAGTGCACTAAAACATCCAAAACGCACTTGTAACAAAGTTATACTTCTTTTGGCGCATTGAGAGCAAAATTTTCTGATGCGTCAAAATAGTTATTTCATAAAACAACAAAGTAGGTTATACTAGCGACATCGGGCGGAACTTCTTAAAAGCTATAGCGTTGTGAACAACTTTTGACAGTTAAATAACCTCAATATTTGTATTTTTTTTAAATTATGGATTCAGCAGTATTTTATTTTATCAATGTACATCTTTAACGAAAATGTGAATATCAATTATCGCGATCACGCCAAAGAAGTATAACTTCTGCCGCGCGCCATTTTTTTATTAAGATTAGTATTTTTTTCTAGCGATGTGCAAGCGAGACCCGAAAGGCTAATCAGCAGACTCCGGACGATTTCGCTCGACGACTCGGGCCCAAAATTAACTGTGCTTCGACAACCGAAAGGACCGGACGGTTCGCGAGGATTTGCGGTCGATGTCCGCGTTCCACGCGTACCGGGCGTCGTGATAGAATAACCGTCATAATGTCTGTAGCAATACGTTCAATAGTTGGCCAAATATAAATCGGCTTGAAAACAGATCGTCCCAAATGCATAATTCTCTCGAATCGAGTCTTTTGGAAAAGTCACAGTGCTTAATCGCGTACGTAATATTGTGCTGATTGAAATTATTTTGAGTGTTCTTAAAAACGGGAACTTTTTAAGTGTAATATATATAATTTGTCATTTAGTTTATTGTATCCAATTCATAAGTCATACCGATTTCCAAGAATCTTGTCGTTTAGAATAAAATGCTCAAATCAGGCTGGTCTTTATTGCTGCAAATTAAACCATGTGACTTTTTGAAAGATCTTTAAAAAAACGCATCCTTATTTTGATTTCGACACGTGTAATGTTATTTTCGAATCAAATATGTGAATGAAAAAGTTTAAAAAAATATTATACATAAAAAAAAAATATTGATTACAGTTGTGTACCGCTATTCATTGTATTACATAGATGGAAAAAAAACAACAAACAAACACACGGAGTTCTGACCGGGCATTTTTGTCGATCGTAGCAGGCTTAGACGGGAACGATAGTCGTGCGTTACAGTTTTACTGTCTCGATAACTACGTAAAAATACTTGAAAGTCGATCGTTGTTCGATCAGTGGCGTAGTTTTCAGAGTGCTCAGGGGGCTCCTCAGCCTCCTGAGCGACGTTCGAAAACATTATTTAAACATCAGTAATGGAATAAAGAATTTTTGACATTTTTGACTCTGGCCTGTGTAGTCTGGTTCACAAGTTGAAAAACGTGTTAATTTTTGCTACTGCGAGTTATAATACATGTCATAGCTCATTGGATTTTTAATCACCTCTAGAAAAATGTGCAAGAGTTTGAAATCCGCACGTAAAACAATTGCTAAAGTTAATAACAATTAAAGAATCCCAAAAAAGAGGTCCAATTTTTTGTAAATAACTGGAAAATTATTAACGCTAGTGAAATTTAAAAAAAGATTCCTAGAAAGATGGAAATTTTCGAAAAAAATGTCGACTCGCAGAACTTCATCTCTATTATTAATACTTTTTATTTATTGTTGAAAGTAAAGCTCCGTGTGGTCGGCGCTTTTTGCACCGGAGCCCTTGGCTACATAGCTACGCCACTGGTTTAGACGCGAACGATTGTCGTTTGTTACAGTTTTACCGTCTCAATAATTACGTAAAAATACTCGATCGTCGTGCGATGTATCCTGTCGTCTTAAATCGTAAAATTGTAATACGTGACGTTGTGTCTATCGTAGTCGCTGCGATGCTCTTTTGTTATTGGAGTTACGAATTAACAATCGACGAACGAATGATAACACTGAGGAATAAAGCTATCTCTATCATACACCAATATTAGAAACTAGATTGGTCTTTGTACATGTTGATTGATAAAAAAAAAAAAAACAAGAATTAATAAACATTCAATCGAACGCCCTACTTGCTGTAGTTGTTTTATTTTATAACTACTACAGATAAAGAAATTACTTGCTTATAAACACTGCTTACAAAAACCAAAAAAATGAAAATAAAAAAAATTATTGACAAATATTTAAAAAAAATAAATAAATAAAAATAAACAATGAATTTATTACTAGGAATATGAAATAAATACATTATTATACAAATCTTTTATTTGCTAGAAACAAAAAAAAAAGAAAAAAATGGGGGTTAGAAAAATATTATCTCTAGGAGAAAGACTGCTGTAACAATTTTACTTTTTATCCCTGATCATCAGCTTTTATTTTTTTAGTCATTTTAAATGGCGAATATTTAAATTGTGGAATAGTTTTTTTGAACAGTACCCACAAAAAATATGGTGACGTCGATATTTATCGGAATACGTATTATCTTTATGTATATCTTTTTTTGATAATTTTTGGCAATGAAGGTAAGATAAATTACTATTTCTGAATCGTTGCAAATGCTCATGGTAATTTAATTTGAATGAAATAGATATATTTAAATTAAGTGAAATAATCTAGTTTTAAAAAAAGAGAACACTTTTTTATGTTTAAATGTTTCCCGCTAGTAGAATACTGTCAGGCACTTTTTTTTTATGATTATCACAAAAAATCTGGACACACTCGGCTAAATGACCATGCCTGGTCGATGTGTTGGTGTGGTCCCCATTCCGCTTAGCTCGACGAGAGCTATTAGACATTTTTAGGTAGGTATTTGAGGCACTGTGGAAATTTGTACAACGCCTCTTTAGTAATATCCGAATACACAGGCCTGGCTGAAAGGTAGCTGGGCTTAACCGACCTTCAAATTTTTAATCACCTGGCAGGTAGAATATCCCATCAAAACGACGTGTCCTTTTGAATATATCTATTTTTAGTTACCGATAGTATACGCTTTAAATTTCAACGTGCCTCAAATATATTTTTAAAATTTTTCAAAAATATAATTTTGCAAACACCTGGCTAAAGACACGATTAAGAAATCTGGCTTTTTTTATTTTTCAACTCTTTAAATACTAAACTTCAAGGTATTAAAATTTCAAAATGTCTCGAGGGCTGTTCATTGTGAACAAATTTTTGTTAACATAAAAATTTGAGGATCGGTTAAGCCCCGCTACCCTTTAACCAAATCTGTGTTTTTGTATTTAGATGTTACTAAAGAGGTATTAATAAATTATAAATATTTTAGAGGAATTAGGATCAATGAAATTAAAAGACAAATTATTATTTCACAACGTTTCGTATTACATTAATACTTCATCAGTGATCTTAATTAATTGTCTTAATAACTGGCTTTAATTCAATTATCTTGTTATACTATTTTAAATTATCATAACAAATCAAAATTTTAAGATATTACAATTCATACAGAGTGAAAAAAAAAAATTTTCACTCTGTATGAATTGTAATATCTTAAAATTTTGATTTGTTATGATAATTTAAAATAGTATAACAAGATAATTGAATTAAATCTAGTTATTAAGACAATTAATTAAGATCATCTGATGAAGTATTAATGTAATACGAAACGTTGTGAAATAATAAATTTGTCTTTTAATTTCATTGATCCTAATTCCTCTAAAATATTTATAATTTATTAACATCAAAAGAATCTGATATATACATTTTTTAAAGAGGTATTGTTCACATTTTCACAGTGCCTCAAATACCTACCCAAAAATGTCCAACAGCTCTCCTACTAACAAAACTAGATTCGCATGGGCGCGGAGCACGCCAAAGCACAGTACAATTTACCACCCAGACACTGTACTTCGCAACTGACTCGGTGCAGTCGTGTGTGTCCCGACCATAATACTATTGTTTGTTAAATGTGACCGATAAAAATGTAGAATGTTGGGATTGGACAAGAAGAAATAGTATTTTACACCGCAAGGGCAGGAATTTCAATTTTCTAGCCCTGTGGTGTACTATTTTTCTTTATCAGGTCGAAAGTATATACTTTCGTATCAGTCTGCACGCAGTCGGCCCGCTGTTACAGATGGCTAGCGAATAATTCCAGCAGTGCATAAATGTTAGACTTTCTGAGTACGTAATTTCGACTGAGTATAAAGAAAAATGGTTAACAAAGACCACAATAGTGCATCATGATATAAACAATATATCTATTGCAGTCTTTTAACATTTGCATTTTTATTGCTCTCATTTGACAAAGAATAAAAAAAAATCACACATCACATCTTTTAGTATATCTGGCAGCCACGTTCATTCAAGGTTAGTAGAGTACCATAGGTTGGGCGTAAGAAGCTATAAAAATGGTCGCGTCTCTGATTGGTTGAGTAGATTGCTTACGTCATTAGAAACCTTTGGTTTGGTTTTTCAGTTATAGTGAACGTTTGACAGAAAAAAAGGTTTCAAGGCCTGTTACCCTTACCCGTCTGGCCCTGTCACGCTTTCAATAATGTTAACGCCCAACCTATAGTATTCTAACCTTGACATTCATATGTATAATTAAAAAAGTTGACAATCCGTTGTATAGGTTCGTAAAATTCGATTATTGATAGAATATTATTTTTTTTATTGGCAACTTTTTTAAAAATGCGTTTTTTAAATAACATAGATCTTAGCATTATGTGCGAAAAAAAACAAATGCCAGTATGAGACAAGATTACATTTAATTCATTTGTTTACGTCCTTCTTTGTTTCTTTGTAGTTATTCTGTGATAAAAGTTTTAATTGTAGATAGATGTGGTTTTACATTGTTGATTTGACGTCTCGTTTATAAAAAAAACTGATAATTTCCATTTCTTATTAGTGTTTAAAGCAAACAAAATCATCTAACGCTTGTTAGTTCCAAGAAGAGTAGAAATAAAAGGAGACCGAACTGCGTTACTTTTGTATAGGGAGCGTTAGGATGAATTCTGTCCGCCGCTCGTGGCGCTACGAGCCCATATATGAGTAGCGCAGTGCACACTGCGCAGGTGATGTTTGTGTTAGTGAAAATCTTTGTAGATTGACCATAACCTCACTTTGAAGTGGTCACTTGACAAGAAAGTGAGGTTACGGTCGTTGTACACAGATTCCCACTAACACAAACATCATTGTAGTGCATTGTCCGCTTACAGACGCGCGCGCAGCGGTGTCTAACGGCGTCCAGAATTCGTCTTGTTTGTGGCGCGCGACTTCGGTATCCTTATTTCCAGTCTTCTTGATTAGCTCATTATAAAATGGTTTGTAATCAATGTTGCCAAATAAAAAATGATAAAAACAAGCGTCTTTTGCCGTACACTGAACATTTTTTAAGCGAGACTAATTTCGAAATGAATTTTCTTGAAAACGAATTTTAATTGTAATAATCACATCTACGTTATTAAAACGTGATTATTCGTTTGCCATATGTCATTAGATATTTGATGTTGAAATTGTCAAAAACAAAATGGTGAATATGTATAGAATTTGTAATATTGGCCTTCAATTTTGGATATTACTGCATTTAAATTATGATAAAAAAACTAGTTAAACGAATTGCGTGATATTTAATTTTTATTTGCTTTATTTAAAGTGTACATATTTCTTGAAAGAAATAATAGTAGAGAGCCCGCGACAGAAAATGGTCGTGTGAGCGCGACGATCCAATATGCATCTGCAGTAGGTAGTTCGAGTCCCCCCTTCAACTTTTTCCTCTTACATTATTCTCTGCCGTTAGGCCGGAGCGCGCTAGAGCGCTTTGTAATGAAGATTCGTATTGATATTCAACACTAGTGGTCGCGATGTCTGGTAATGTTTTTTTTAGCATTTGGGGAGCTTAAAAATCATAGAAAACACATTTTCTGACAAATTCCGCCGAACAGGAACTTTTCCGAGATCATCAAAAAACCAAAAATAAATTAATAAAAAGTGTCTGCGATGGATAATTTGTCAGAAAATGTGTTTTCTACGATTTTTAAGTCCCCAAATGCTAAAAAAATATTTTCAGTAATCGCGACCACTAGTGTTGAATATCAATACGAATCTCCATTACAAAGCGCTCTAGCGCACTCCGGCCTAACGGCAGATAATAATGTGAGAGGAAAAAGTTGGAGAGGGGGACTCAAACTACTTACTGCAGTCGCTTAATGGATCGACGCGCTCACACGACCATTTTTTGTCGCGGGCTCTCTAACTGTAATTAGTCTACTATTTTAGGTATTCAAAAATTCTAAATTATATTCATATTAAAATATTGGTCAAATTAAAAATACAAGATGTAGTTACTTTTAAGGATGCTTTTTGTGGGTACTTGAATTTGTAATGGAGTAACACTGTATTATGCATATGAATCAAATGCGTTTGTTTAAAAACAATAAATCAGGAACAATAGCACACTGTGTTTTAATTAGAAACATCTTTATTTATTTTTTACACGTTTCAAACATATTTTTCATTATATTATTGTGTTAAATTAGAAAACAAAAAGGTATAAATCATTACGTTTATTAAAGCATTTTGAACCTAAAACTGTATTATTTCTGAAAACACTGGCTTTTACAGTTTTTTTTTATCGTAATAAAGAAGAACTTTTCGTTGTTTGCAGTTACTCGAACATCAAGGCTATTAAATACACAAGTCACCTTGAACGAGGTCACCTCTGTATCTAATAATCTTGGAATGTATATAGGATCCAAGGTCATTAGATACACAGATCACATCGTTAATGAATGACATCAGTTGGAAGACCGATCAATATTTTTTCAAGCACGCAACATCAATTGACAGTTCGCTGGATGGCGTCATCCCCCCATTGCTATTCAGCGGAACGAGGTCGCCTCTGTATTTGATAACTTTGGAATGTATATAAGATCTAAGGTCATTAGATACACCGATCACCTCGTTAATGAATGACGTCAGCTGGAAGGCCGTTCAATATTTTTATCAACCACGCAATATCAATTGACAGTCCACTGGATGACGGCATCCCCCACTACTTTCCAACGAATCGAGGTCACCTCTGTATTTAATAACCTTGGAATGTATGTAAGATCCATGCTTATTAGATACACAGGTCACTTAATTAATTAATGGCGTCAGCTGGCAGACCGTTCAGTATTTTTATCGCAATATCAATTGACAGTCCACTGAATGATGTCATCCCCCCACTACTATTCAACGGAACGAGGTTACCTCTGTATCTAATAACCTTCACTATAATCAAGGTCATTAGATATACAGGCTACCTCTATTAGAGATGTATATTGAATTTTTTTTTTTAAAGCCAGTTTTGATACAAAATATTTTGTTGAATTGCATTCTGAAAAACCAGGTTTCAGATTGCTTAAGTATTGAGTAAGAATAATTCTTATTGTATGAAAATAATTCGGTTCTTTTATTCGACATCATCATATAACGACGCATTCATATGGAAAGGTACCTCGAGCTAGTACTTGATCAACTGATGGACAAGCTGCAATAGAAAAAAATTCAAATTACAGGTCCTGTTTTAATATTTAGTAAAACTGGAACGATGTTTGTAATTAATATAATGAATTATGATGCTTCTAGCGCATAGATTCTCAACGCAGGCGGTGACGCCCCCCAGTGGATGCTGGAGCCTTCCATGGGGCGGTAGCGGATCGAGAGGCAAATGGGAGACTTTCAGACAGTCAAGAGGGGCGGCTGTTACGTACCTAACTATTTAGGAAAGTAATATAATAAAATACTTTGAAAATAGGTGAGATGGCAGAAAGGGTACCCAAAAAATTTGGTGAAAAATTTTTTTTTCGAAAATATTTGTAAAATGGTCATTAATGACGCTTAACATCATATTGCTCCATTTGGAACTTAAAAAAAATATGTACTGTTATTTTATCATTTTTATTCTAGTATCAATATTATTACTCAAATAGGTATGAAAATTGAAGTGCCGAAAAGTTTTTGTAAAAAAATTTTTTTACAAATTTTTTTCAAAACCTTCAAAAAAAAATTATTTTTTTTTTTTTTTTAGTTTTCAAAAAACTATTTCATATAAAATTAACTATTATGGACCATTGGGTGTTGGAATTTTGTTTTTTTCTAAAGAGGGTGGTGATCCAGAAAAGGTTGGGAACCTCTGATCTAGCGCTATAAAACTGGAACAGATTTCTCTGTTGTGTTGTGACGAAAATCTGGTAGCAAGGAATTCGCATTACAGTGCGCCACAACACAACAGAGAAATGTGTAAGTCATGTTTTTTCATTGAATAAGAAATTTAACTTCCGGAATTTCCAACTTACTTCTTTCACATCTTGATCCGTAGAATCCGGTTCCTTCACATCTGCATTTAAATCCGGGATGCTGCGACACCTGGATACACTGACCTTGATTTAAGCAAGGTTTTACCGAACAGATATCCCTTCGTCGTCCTAAAATTGTAATTTTTTTTAATATCACGTGTTCCATAACCCATAAAAATTAGGAATTAATATTGGTCATCACTACTAATATGCATTGAAATGTGGTTTATTATATTAATATAAGGAACCGTCTCGATATTTATCTGGAATTAATTGAGGGAAACCATGAAAAAACTCAATAAGATGGCCGGGGTTAGGGATTGCAATCCAGCGGCATTTTCAATCCAGCTGGATTTATGCTGGAATAAAGCAAATCCAGCTGGATCCAGCATTAATCGATTTTTCAAATGTAACAATTTTTTAACTCTAGAAACTTTTATAACTATTTATCAACATTTACATCAAATACTCGAGTATCCGGATTATAATTATTAACTATCATAATACAGTCTTAAATCACCTAAATTGATATTGTAGATATCTGAAATAGTTATTCGTTTATCTATTTTACGAACTATGTAGTCTCAGTAATATAATTTTAGAAATAAAATGGCGTTTCTCGCTTATAAAATGTTTAGTTAACTCTTATTAGAAACAAAACTAATATAAATTATATAATTTAAAACTTGACTTGTCAGGTTTTTTTTACTTTTTTTAAAGTAAGATCTCAAAAAACAAATGTTATTGATGGTATTATCTCCCAGCCTACTTCTTAAAGAACTGCAAATATACCCGAATCCGGAAAGGGCTCTCTCTACCTCTACGCTGGTTGGTTTGAGAGTCATCAAATAGTCATAGATTAAAGTTAGGTTTTCATCTATTGCTCCCTCACTTTACTTGAAGTGTCATTTATTTCTTTAATATCTTATCATAATCCTTCTCAGACCCAGTTAATTACTTGTTTTTAGCTGATTGCGGATCCGCACTGCTGGATCCAGCAAGGCCAAAAATGTGCTGGATCCAGCATTGCAATCCCTAGCCGGGGTAAGTACATGCATCACGGCTTCTCGGCAAGAGGCAGTAGGAAAAAGTTCCAGCCTAGACGTGTGTAACTCTTGAGAAACGTAACAGTGTTCCGAAACATCAATGTAATATGAATGTTCCGAAACAGTTGTGTCGTTACAAATTTGGAACTCGGACGGGCGACGATAGCATTTTATTTCGTATTCCGTTAAGGTAGTACTCCCACCGCTACTGTTTTCTTAAGATTTTTTTTAAAATTTGGACAAATTATTCTCTAAATAGTTCTGAATCAAATGGTGCAAAAATGAAATACATTGACGATACAGTTTCGGAGATATTCAATTTCAAAGATCGTGTTTTTGAGACTCTTACACACTTTCCCTATACGGGATACCGAAGGTCTACTTACATATTTAGTTATAACTAAGAAACCTTTCTTAGGGTTGTTATAAAAAACTAAATGAACATAACAACAACTGATAACATCAATCAGAGTGAATTACGTCACGTCTATCTAAACATTCGAATAAGTTTTGTTGTGTTATTATTTATTAAATCGAAAGTGAAATAACGTGAATCATGGAACAAGGATTTACTAAGGCAAACATCGCTAATTTGCCTAGAATTGTTGATGCTGGGAGAGTTTTTGACAGTTAACAAAAACTTTTTTTCGGCAGTATTTAGAAATGTAAAAATGTCCATGTAAGTACATTAATAATCTTTAAAAAATATAATAACTAAAGTCACAAAAATAAGTCCAAACCCTTAAATACACTTCTATGTGTATTTCATAATAGGTTAATATTAGAAGTTATCAAGGGCGTACCCAGTGAGGGGCAGGGGGGGGCAGCTGCCCCCCCTGGAAGCAAAAAATAAGTCGTTATTAAATTTTGTTGCTGGAATTTTTACAATTCTTGAAATAACTTTACTTCTACAAATCCAAGAAAAATGATACTAGTATAAGACATGTAACTAGAATAATTTTTTTTTTTCAAGCAAATAATTGTAATAACTTAGTTGATAAAGCACTGCTATAATTATACATAATTTTCTTAATATTTTGGTTTCATTCACCTTTTCCGTGATGAAATGTTACAACCTGAACGACCATGGCTTGCCCCCCCCCCTAGTTTTGATCCTGGGTACGCCCTTGGAAGTTATGTTATTGAAATGTTTACGCCGTTTGTCTCGTGTTGTTTTCTTGTGCACAAATAACTTGTCAGGAGTTTTTATTGATGTATTATCGCATTGAGGGACCGTACAACACTTTTGAATTCATGTTTAATAACAAAATGTATGAATTATTGCATGAGTATCTAGTGTTTACGTCTGCTTATATAGAGACGTGACATCACAAGCGACGCCATGACACTGGCAAGCGTTTTGGTGGGAATTTTAAACTTAAAAATTAAAATGATTTTTTTTCCTACTAAAACTTTATTTTCTGCAGAAACATATTCGAGTAAATAATATATATTTCCGAACATTATAGAACAGTTTTTCAAAATCTGTCATTGTGCCTATTGTTGTTTCAAATAAGAAGCTCACCTTTTAAAGCCGCCAAACATTCGGTTCTGGACTCATATCTGAATTCTGTAATACATCCGTAACCGCAAATACATTGGCCATTTTCGATCTTGCACCCTTGCCGCGTTTCGTTTATATCACAGCTGGTACACAGATGGACGATTCCTGATGATTAATACAGTAACATTTGGTATGTTGTTATTTTGATTTACAACTCTTTGGATGCAGAGCTAAAAATAATCTCCTTACTAATGCATTTAACTGTCATCATTGTTTAAGACATCAGGAAAAGTTAAACATTTAACTAATTTACGACCGTCTTTGTGCTAGTATCGTTTCAAATTTGCGTCTACTCCGTCTTAATAGAGCCATGCTGGGTTGCACAAAGGATTGTCAAAAAATTGATTTGACAGTGACCTTAGATTGTTCTCATATATTTACAATTTTCATACAGGCAGGCGTAGTCTAATGTCGTATGAAACGCCTTGTCATCTAGAACATTATATCATACTCATATACAAAAACAAATGATTGATCTACATAGAAAAAGATCGATTTTCAAGCTAAATTTTGATCGAAATGTAAAGAAAAAAGGTGTTTCGAATTAGAAATTGTACAAAAAATGAAGTTTTCTTATGGAGAGAAATATGTGTCATTGTCAAATCAAATTTTCTGACAATGCTTTCTGCAACTGTGTTGTCGCTAGGGGGCGGCTACCAGGGACGCAAACGTCAAGGGGGCACATGTTTTGTTTCTTCCTACAAAATAAGTTTTGGAGAGCGCAAAATTTAAATCTTGCCGTGGGGTGATCATAATCTTAACTACGACACTAAATAGAACGATTGCAAAGCTAAGCGCGTTGTTATTATTTAACGAATTTGACAATTTGCTTTAAAATAACGTTAATGTAAAAAATTATTAACGAACTTCTTAAATTTTGCCCTCAATGCGCCAAAAGTGTAACTTCAAAAACATTTGCCTATGAAACATCGCTTATATAAACTTGATAAAAGAAGATAACTTCAATTATATTACTTGTTATACCTTTTTTAATCGCGGAAGAACTTTTATGAACTATAAATGTCTGTAATTAAACTATAAATAGCGAGCGGGGTTATCAACGTAAATATTTAAAACTAAACTGTCCTTTTCAATATATCAATTGTGCTATCAAATTATTTTACGATAAATGTAATTATTAATTAACGATTTGAATATTATTTGAAGAACATTTTTGTTTATTAAAAGAGGCAACTTCCGCTTGCGTCATTTATATTTTTAAATTATATTGGTATAAGGTCATTGTTTAAATGTTTTAATAGAATCTTTCCACGATTTTTATTTTCAACGCCACATTTGCTTTCAAAGAAATTTCATCTAATGCTGTTATAATTTGTGGTTGGTAGTAGGGTTGTCACTATTAAGCTTTAACAAAACACGTGGAAAACAGTGCAATTCACACGCCATAGAAGTGAATCCTTCAGAAAACAAAACTGCGAGGGAATGAGACGAATGCACATATATACAACGTTTGGTAGGCAAGAGTGTCATCTATGAATACAAAGTAAAAAACCCGGGTCGCAGTGCCAAAACCCTGCCGACAATATAGTGTATTTGATAATACAGGCAGTGTGGCTTTATTATGCGAACTTATGTTGGTTTTTGGGCAAAATAAAAAATTTGACTCCTTAATACACCCCTTAAAATAACAATTATTTTCTTAATTGCAATATTATTATCAATCGAACTTCTATACCAAATTATATACAACTTTCAGTAAATAATTCACTATCTGCAAAGTAGTGTTTTCATAAAATTTGTAAGTCCGGTCCTGTCGGGCCGATTTTATTAAAATTTTAGAGACACTTTTTAATTACTACTGGAGGGTTAAATGTCAATTTTGAAACGATTCTGAGAATTTTTTCGGTATTTTGGGGCCCAAAAACGTTTTTCAACCCCTAAAAACTACCCTTAAAATGGCCCGATTACGCCCATTTTAAATAGGCTTCTTGCGGTGATGGATTTCAACACGTGGGCCAAATTTCGTTAAAATCAATTAACTCTTTCGAAAGTTATTGCCCGCACATATATATATATATATATATATATATATATATATATATATATACATATATATATATATATATATATATATATATATATATATATATATATAAATATATATATACATATATATATAAACATTTTTAAAAATGGTGCCAAAGTGTTTAGGAGGTTATGAAACGTTGAGAAATTTTGGTCCGACCCCCAGGTCCCGCCATCCGACCGACGCCAATAGTGTATGTTGCCATATGGCAAATACACTAACTATACTGCATCGACGAGTCAGCTTTATCGACGATTTCAACCGTGTACGTAGTACATTCATATTAAGTTAACAACTAACTTCATGGTGTCTCATTATATACTGCGTGCGCAACTTCCGTACCAGAAAATTTTACCCTCAATGCGCCAAAAGAAGTATAACTTCAAAAAAAATTCCGTCTTTTTTAAGTCGGTTAAAAATAAATGCAAAATTTTTATGACATTTACAAGATATAATTTACTGAGCGCAAACGAATTAATTTTTTAAATAAAGCGATGGTTGGAAGCCCTAGTTCGTGGGTTGCTACAAACAATTGTTATGTACTCTAATCTTTTAAGTTCTGACTTCTGAGTAATGAAAACTTATATCAGTGTAATTTAATATAATTAGATTTACTGCATTACTTTGAATTTCCAGACAACATTCCTTCATTCTAGAGGCATCAGCAAAAGTTTCAGTGTATTTTTCAAAAGTTATTTTATACCTATAGCCACACAGCAAAATATTATTTCTGTGTAGCAGAATGTTTGAGCCATTGAATGAAAACAGCTTTAACAACTAAGTCAGGGGCTCCCAAAGTTTTTCTTAGGAGGGCCAATTTAATATTACCGAATTTTTTGGCGGTCCAAAAAAACACGGAATAAAATCAAAACAATAACCACGATTTTGTATCTATTTGAGACTACTATATTATATTTCTGTACAAATGTGTAATAACTAGACTAGACATACTACAATATTTTTTTTAAATATAAACTAGACAATATTTTATTAATACAAACGCTTATAGTTAAAGTTCTGTACGAATTTTTTAAAAATATTAAAATATTTTATTGTATCTTATTTGCAATATTTATTATTTATTTTACTATTAACTTATTTATTTTTTAATAAAAATATAATATATTGTATCGATATCGCGAGCTGAATTCATAGGCTTTGCGGGCCACACTTTGGGAACCCCTGAACTAAGTAATCATTTCTGATATCCTGTTACGATTCTTTTCTTCAAAAGAGACGTATTTTTAATTATCAAAGTCGGAGAGAGGGTGGTGTTTTGATCAGAAAAGTTACCCTCGAACCAGTGAATGGTGCAATTGTTAAATAATTTAATTATTTTTGACATCTTTGCCATTTCAAGAATCATTTCTTTCAAAGAAACGTTTAGTAAGTACCTAAGTGGTAACATGTTGCCAGAATTAGAGGAATGAATTTATTAGTTTCAGCAAAGTTTGTCTTCGAGCCACTAAATGAAATAATCACACGTTTTATTTAATAATTTAATTATTTCAGACACCAGTAAGTTCTTTAAAAGAAATACTTAATATCACATGGAGAATTTTACTATAATCGAACCGTTAAATCAAATAATCACATCTAATATTCAACAATTCAATTATTTTAACGAGATTTAATATATTTGCACTGTAATTTGTCAAACGACCAGTTTTTAGATGGAGACTATTAATTGTCCTGATTGGATGGAGAAAATATTGATTTTATCAAATGTAAAAAATAAAAATATTCTAATCAAAAGTTTACAATCGATCATTAGTCCAGGTCTTGTACGTTTATGGTATTGTAAAATCACAACCTGCATATTTTTTTCAAAAGTTCTTTCCTGTGTCTTTTTTACTTCAAAAGAAACATTTAGTATCAGGTTTTCAGAATTAGCTTCACATGTACGTTTGTAACGGAATCTTTGAACGTGAAATTCATCCACTTCAAAACGTCAGATTAAACTGAAACTTTGCACGCTTATCAAGGACCGATGACAATAAAATTAGTTAATAAGTTTGTCCCATTATACTGACCAGGATCATGCTGATAAAAAAATGAGACTAAGAAATAAATATAGTTTAAAAAAACTAAAAAAACACGCTTTAATAGCAAACCGTACTATTTTTATACTAACTCTACTTTTACAAATAGCTACCATTGAAATATTTATAACAGCTGATATCAAGCATCCCACGCTTTTTTACAATAAAAAAATATTTTTTACTTTTTAGTTCGATTTAAAGTGTTTTTTTTGTTTTGTTTTTTTTAAACTATTATTTATTTTCAGAAGTTTTTTTCTTGTCCTTTTTCACTCCAAAAGAAATATTTAGTATCAGGTTTTCAGAATATGGTGTTATTTTTATCTACATTAATGATTATAACCCCACGTAACTATATATTCGGTAACTTACCGGTTAAAGCGATCAATAAACAGATAAAGGTACCGTGTGCGGTGATCATACTGCTAAATATAATTCTATTTCTGCGAAGCCACTTTTAATTAGGGACAATTGGCCAGAAGTCCAGATGCGGTAAAGTTTGGCGATGCACTATTGCCCTTCGCACAGAACTAATAACTGTCTCTTACGTCCGTTTCAATGCAGTTTGTGAGGGCTACTGTTTAACTGAGTGGTGATAACAATAATATTATAATGATGAGCAGATGGTCGTTGCCCCCTGCTTTTACCATGCGTTTTGTGTACAGGGTTCCCTACAGTACTGAACCAAGAAAAAGTAAGAGGCGCAGTTCGGGTCTGCGTCGTAGATTTTTCGTGGAAACGTTGGGATATAAAATCATGATGAGTCTTTGGTATTAATATGTAATCTATTTCCTTTTCGATGTTGCCCTAGTTCTCGCATTCGCTCAGCACTCGACTTTTTATACTTATAGTGCAGTGAATGAGTCAGGATTTTTCATGGTTTTCGCGTTTTTTTTACCAGACTTCTAAATTAATCACCCTCTCCCGTTTTCGAGGTCGCTGAAAACGATGGTAGTGGGCAAAAAAGTTTTTTCCCTCGGCAACCCCTTCGAATTAGCCAAAAATCACTCCCACATCGCCTTTTCGCGCACAAATCCAGACTATCGTCCTGTCCAATAGATAAAAAAGAAAACGTACAGATTTTCCTGGGAAATCAGGAATTTTCTTCGGAAATCTATTCATTCTGGTAAACCCTAAGTACTGGTTTTGTTCCCTCGGTCAATTATTAACTCAAAATAGGAACCCTGATAAAAACACCCAAACCATAACATAACTATGTTGATAAAGACATCCCCGCACTGTCTGTTATTATAGTACGCAGTAAATATTGTTTACATAAAAAGAGATTTTTTATTTTGTTTTGATAACTTTTATATCTAAATAAAAAATGATATTTGTGATTTTATATAAATTTAATCTATTCTTGTATTAAACAATGGAAAATAACGGAATATAATCTGTATTGTATAATGTATTTCTTTTTTGGTCTTTCATTTATTGTTATTCTTTGGAACTTTTAAAATTTTGATCTCCATAGATACATATTTGTAAATTGTAGACGCTCGATAACATTGATCATGATTAAATGATTATTTATTTATAAAACTTTTAACCATTCCGCTGTTTATAAGGCGTTTCCATGAATTCTCTGTTACAAGGTTCCAATCCGGTAAACGTTTATATTGAATTTTCAATTTTTTATTAATAAACTGAAAATACGAACTGACGTGGCATCCGTAATGACGCATGACATGAAGTCGAGACAAAGACGCTAAACTTGTGTAAAAATAAAAAATTAAATCGTTAATTTACGTAAATGCACGAAAAATATTATCAACCGGAAACAGGACCAACAATAGCTGGCTCGTGCGACCAGCAGTCTTTGTGATCTAAACTCCACCCACTTGCAGATTGCGTACTCAGCGAGTGCCTTGCTTATATGAAAAAAACATTTATTTTTGTTTTTACTTTAGAATCCTTTTAAGTATTGAGACTGGCGGATTTATCTAAGTCGGGACCTATGGGCAAAATTTTTGTGGAGACCTAGGTATATCAAAAATAACACGCGCATATTATCTTTTGCTTTTGTTACTGTCTGTAATTACTAGTTATACATTTCTTTTTTGATTTTTAGTGTATTTGCCATATGGCAACATACACTATTGGCGTCGGTCGGATGGCGGGACCTAGGTGTCGGACCAAAATTTCTCGACGTTTCATAACCTCCTAAACACTTTGGCACCATTTTTAAAAATGTTTATATATATATGTATATATATATATATTTATATATATATATATATATATATATATATATATATATATGTGTGCGGGCTATAACTTTCGAAAGAGTTAATTGATTTTAACCAAATTTGGCCCACGTGTTGAAATACATCACCGCAAGAAGCCTATTTAAAATGGGCGTAATCGGGCCATTTTAAGGGTAGTTTTTAGGGGTTGAAAAATGTTTTTGGGCCTCAAAATACCGAAAAAATTCTCAGAATCGGTTCAAAATTGACATTTACCCCTTTAGTAGTAATTAAAAAGTGTCCCTAAAATTTTAATAAAATCGGCCCGACAAGACCGGACTTACAAATTTTTTGAAAACACTAATTTGCAGATAGTGACATATTTATTGAAGGGTGTCTGTAATTCGGTGTAGACGTTAGATTGATAATAATATTATAATTAAGAAAAAAATGTTATTTTAAGGGGTGTATTAAGGGGTTAAATTTTTTATTTTGCCCAAAAACAAATTTAATTTCACATAATAAAAGTATAAAACCACACGGCCCAAATACACTATATTGTCGGCAGGGTTTTGCCACTGCGACCCGGGTTTTTTTATTTAAATTTCGTGGTACAACAAATTCTATTTAATGGTAAAATCTCAGGCTTTTTGTACGTATGGTCGCTAATGACATTTGCGTCACGGCAATACAAATTTTATGAAAAGTTCAGAGACTGCTTTTATTTACTTTTGTTGTGTAACGTGTAGTGCCTGCAAAAATCCATAAAATTATTTATCTCAAAATTATTATAAAGTTAATATTACTATACCTATCTGAAAGCTGCTCTCCTGATACTTTTGTGTTTATATTTGAAAGACGAAATTTTTACAAATTATGCAATGTTGTATACTTACTGTATTTTGTTAAGACAATCCCTTTCAAAAAATTGAGACGACAGTATACAATGGGAGTGGTTTCAATTTATTGTCTTTTATTAGAACACTCCCTTTTCAAAAACAGAAGGAATTAGATAACTGTCGATTATTCCAGCGGCGCAACAAAAGAGTATTATTATGGCGTACATAATCGAGAAGTAAAAATATACTGTTGATGTTTATTTTAAAGAACAAGAATTGAATTTAAAAAAGTAACTTAAAAATATAAATTATATAAACTACCATTTGTCTCTTTAACTGGACTTACTTTGCTTGAGAAGAGAGCAAACGGGTTAATACAAGCTTTTATTTTATTATTTTAACTTGTCGTCTTTGCCAGCCAGTTTGCCAATGCGTCTGTCAGTTTGTGTCGAAGCTTGCAATCAAAATTTAGACTAGATTTAATTAAGCTATATAGAGTTTTGAAATTTTGCACACGTGTATAATTTCGGTGACAGTGCATAAATCCAAGATATCATATCAAATAAAAGAGTTTGACGAGTGGAATACGATAAGCTATGTGACGTCATTGTGAACCCAATATGACGGACGCCACATGTCCCGATCGATTTGAAATTTTGTACAGATATGTATCCCGATGACAATACACGATTCAATCGTTTTTAGTATTAAGTAATCAGTTAATTTTAATAAATTAATGTATTAATAGTAAACATTTTAAAAGACTAAAAAGAACAAAATAAAATATTTGTAAAACGAAGCTTTTGTTGAAATATGTGCTTAAAAGAAAAAAATAATTTGTAGGTAATAATTTAGTTTCATAATTATTAAAGCGTGAATTGAGACTAATAAACTGTCGCAGAGTTTACAACCCACGCTTTTATAATTATGATTCTAAAATATTAAAAATTATTTTTCCTTTTTAGTACTTTTCAATAAAAGCTTGCCTTTAAAAAGTTTTTACACATATTTTAATACCTATTAAAATGATAATTTAGTATTGTAGTTAACTTTGAACCCATAATTTTATTAGCCAATTTTTCGTAAACATACTCACTAAGTGGATGATTTTCACACACAGTTTGTGTAAACCAAAAAGTGTCTGAAAAACTCTGATTTGCGTAATAGAGTGCCTGGATATCTAGTACTTACTTAATTTGTTTAACATTGCTTATTTTATTTTTCAAAAAAAAAAAAAAAAATCTTTAGATATGCATTTCACATCGGTCTTACTTTCTTATTTAGAAAACAGCAGTCATAGAGAAATTATTTAATTGAATCAGTTTGAATATTATTTCTGCATCATGTTTAATCGAAATATTTTTTCTGTTATAAAACGCAAAATATAAAACTTTGGATTTTACTCGACCAAAAAGTATTTTTTTCACACGCCACTGATTCATAAATAATAATTATTTATAATATTATACAATACTTGATCGAACTGCTATCCTAATACAATTTTTTTTATTATACCTGCGGGCGAGCCAAAAGACAAAGCTTTTTAAATGAAAAATATTATATACGCAGTGTCTGTTAAAAATAGGCACTACTCGGTTGTTGAATAAATTCAAGACTGTGAAAAAATTTTAAAAGTACACACATAAGCATAATTATTCAAGTCAATTAAAATACGTGTGGGTATAATCTTGTACTTACTTGACTCGAACATAATGAAATTTTTTAAACAGTTCTCTCATTGGAATTTTTTCTGTCTCAAATAATTGTTTGATGCTGAATGAACTGCAAATAATCGCCTAATCCTTCTTTGTACATTGTCATGGCCGGATTTACTCATAAGCAAAATTATTTCTGAGGTTAAGGGTGCCTCCTATACGACTACTGCGTAGAACTCTTACAAATATAAATCCGGTGCTGGTCTTGTGATCTGTATAATATGTCTTTGTTTGATGTTTTTTACCCTGACTGTATATAAATGTATTCAGACTTGAAAAATGATCTGGGTTTGGTGAATAACTAAATTCCGAGTGGATAAAACACTTCCTCGGAATTTGACGGCGTTTTTGGAGAAAATGTATTACTTTACCAACCTTATATTATTAAATATGCTTATATTTGGAGAAACAGTTGTATGAGTTTTTTTTCACAAAATGCAAAGCACAGCACGGTTTTTGCGTTGCGTAATTAAATTTTTGTATCTAATGTAACGAATCTCTTGTAAATATGCTGATGACCTTTGCTGTCGAGCGTCTATAATCTTCAATCTATCTTTTTTATAAGCATACCTAATAATACATAAAAAATAATTCGGAGAACGCACACAACAGCGGCACAGAGGGATAAAACACCCCGTATATAAACACTTACGTAACTGCATTTTATAGGCATGCTATGTTCGATTTGAAGTAGAAATACCTCTTAAGTGCTTCTGGGAGCTGGATAGCAAATTTTTGATTTTTCGGTTTGTTGAAATTATTTTATAATTTTTAGCAAAATTTTTGTTTTTTCATCTTTCTTCATACGTATTGTAATTTTAAGATCAATATTGTAATGTAATAAACGCTCGACAACATAGATCAAACGTATTGTAAATTATAAACGCTCATATTGTATTATTTATTAATGCTCTAGGGCTAAAACCAAAAATTTATAACAATACCCGGTTCTCGTCTATGGACCTTAGAGCGTCCACAATCTACAAAATATTGAAACATGAATGCAAATTTTGTGTGTAACCGCGAAAAAATAACTTTTTCTTTCTTTGTTGCAGATACGATTGTATTGAATCATCAAGTGACTGGGCGACTCCCATTGCTGGAATTTCCATGCCTACAGTTTAAATCAAATATTGTTTTAGGGTATTTTTAATGTTATTATTCATTTAACAATAATTAATTATTGTATTAGAATGATTGCAATGATTTTTATTGTGAGAAAATAAACATATATTAACTAAATAAAAATATTTTTTCAAGTATAACACGTATAAAATGCCTCTTCGTGTTTCTGGTGCCCTATTCCTAAATTTTCAAATTTTAACAATTTACCAGTCCGTAAACGACAAAATATTTTTCAAATGTTGCAAGTAAAAATACCTCTTCGCGTTTATGGTGCCTTATTTCTAAAATGACAAATTTTAAGAATTTCTCTGTTCAAACGTTACATGTATAAAATACCTTTTCGTGTTTCTGGTGCCCTGCTCCTAAAATTTCAAATTTTAACAATTTACCAATTCGTACACATCATATTTTTCATATGTTGCAAGTAAAAATACCTCTCCGTGTCTCTGGTAGCCTACTCATAAAATGTCATATTTGACCAGTTCGTAAATGAAACAAAAGTATAGTTGTATCGTGGTTTATAAACTATGTAGTAGTAACAATTTACTTCATGTGTAGATAGATTGTAGACTATAGACGCTCAACATCTGTAGGAATGACAATATCGCTATGGTACACTAAAAACCACTTAAGAAATTTCTGTTTATGGGTTGGACGCGAATCAAATGCTTAGCTGATGTGTCAAAATAGGGATGCTGCTAGTAAATCCCCCTAACTGCCGACATATTTACTAGACATGTTTAGCCCCGTAAGGATTCCTAATGTAATGTAGGTAATCTATAAATCCGGACGAAGGAAATATCACAGAATAAACTAATTATTTATATATTTATTTTGTAGATTATTTACGAAAACGTATAGAAAATACTTTTATTTATGAAAAAATATACAATATTAATATAATTTAAAATGTGCATTCCTATGGCCACGTCCGTTTGGAATGGACCCTTTCTGGCGTAGTCTTCTGACAGCTTCACGTAAATGTTTTGGTTGAAGAGGACCCGTTTCACCTAACTCTTCCATATAATCTAAAGCTAAAAAATACAAACGTTCTTATAAAACAATTGTTTGAAGATATTAAAAACTTGGGAAAGTAAAATACATACATTCTTCGACAACTTCTCCGACAAATACCTTAGCAATTCCTGACATTGCTATAACCACGTTCTGAGAAACAGAACATCCTGTGATCGTTTGCATCAACCTTTTTACAGCCGCTTTTGGAAACGCTGATCTTCTGTACATTTCATATCGGTCTAGTTGTTCTTCTGTGAAGTTGGAAACAAGTACTCTAAAAAATAAAACAAAACATGCAAACATTATTTAATATATTCGTTCTCTGCAAGGTTCCTTTTAATTTCTTTTAGGAATTAGGAATAAAAATTACCAGGTCGCCTCGGAACTGTTTTAAAATCTCCGGACATAAACAAAGTTTCTCCTTCATATATAGCTGAGTTTAAACACCAGAAACTAAAGTTGGGCGTTAGCATTGTTAAAGTAGGACATGGCGAGACGCGTGAGAGGGCGGGGGAAGTAAACTTGTGACGTCACACGGAGTCTTTTTCCAACCAGTTGAGATAACAATTATTGAAAAATCAAGCCATGGACATCGGTGAGGCAAGCAATCGACTCAACCAATCACAAACGTGAACATGTTACCCCCAGCCTTCTAGTAAGAATACTAGAAGGTCGGACGTAAGATGCTGTAAATATGGTCACGTCTGTGATTGGGCACAGGTCAAGGCTACTAGAAAGTAACCTGGACCTGTGCCCACTTTGTATTTGATAAACCAATAATACTCCAAGGATAAAACCAAACTGAAATTGGTTCAGCGGTTTCCAAGTTAAACACGAACATAGAACAGATCTTATTTTAAGCGTTTGTATTAATACTTACTGCATTTTTTCTCTTTCTTCTTCTTCAATTTCTTTCTTAGTTTTAATTTCTTTCTTTTTTTCTTTTTGTTCAGTGCTGTCTCTTTTAATGAGAGACGGTTTTGGAAGAATGATATCTGTATCAAACGAACTGTCGTGCTGATTTTCACTCAGATCAAAATTTCTTATTTCTAAGTTATTATCGTCCAAATTTGTATTATCAGTATGATGTTCGGGTTTCATTTCTGAATCAGGTATGCTATCTAAATCTTTCATGAGATTTTCTTCTATTGTCAAAGCTGCATCTCTTGAATCATC
Source organism: Venustoraphidia nigricollis (assembly GCA_034508555.1). Lineage (NCBI taxonomy): Eukaryota > Metazoa > Arthropoda > Insecta > Raphidioptera > Raphidiidae > Venustoraphidia > Venustoraphidia nigricollis. Next base: position 3,673,954 of record JAVRKA010000030.1, read on the forward strand.
ATCATCATCCATCATTTCTGTTTCACTATTGGATCTTGATGTGTTCAAGTCATCAGCTAACTGCTGCATTACCATATCTTCGTTACTTTTATTCAGATCATTGGAATCATCAATTAAAATGCTTCTGTCAGATTCCATCTCGTTATTTTTAACAAACGAATCATCCATTGTGCTAATTTATTTTAGATTTAGATTCTTTTGACAAAATTATAGTGTAGAATTTGATAATTGAAAATAATCCTCGGGACATTAAAACCGCGAAACCCGACTGTATTTACATACCCATTAATCTAGTTTTCATAAAACTGTCACAATTTTATTGGTATAAATTGTATTTTGTGATATGAAATAAAATTTTACAATCTAACCCCTAAATAATATTGACATTTGTGAAATTTCAAAACTTTGACAGCTAAATCCTCCAGAACACCCAACTTTTAAAAAATAAAAATTGTAGCTCGCTGGTAGATTTTGGCTACGCTCATTATTTGCTACGCCTACGCCTGTCATTTATGAAACAAACCAATATTTTGCGTCTTTGTGAAAACGTAACCTAAAAGAATGTTTTTTCGTTTTTTTATTTGTGGATTATAATTAGAATCGAGATAACGCGTTTTAAATGATGCGACAAAATTTTGAATTTAGGTGATGGTTGGTCAATTACAAAATACTCGTATACTGCGAGTATTAGCTAACATCGCAATGCGAGTATGGGCTATATCAGGCGCAGCACTATTGGGATGTTTTTTGCTATTTTGGGTTTATGGAGGTGTTTTGCCGTTTCTTTTATTAATATTTGCGACTACCGGTAAGTGAAAATACTACTTTATAGTTTCATTCTGTGCACAATTTCAATATATAAAGACAGTATATTTTATTAGGAATACTTTATCATGCCGAAGATCAATTATTATATCATCCAGAACTTCCATCGCATTCCCGTGTGTTTGTTCCGATTCCGACAATGTTCGGATTGCCATACGAAAACGTCTACATTAGAAGCGCGGATGGAACGCTAATCCATTTATTCTTCATCAGACGGCCGGATGAACAAGGCCTAAAAGCACCAACGATAGTGTTTTTCCATGGTAATGCTGGCAATATGGGTCATCGATTACAGAATGCCGCCGGTTTGTATCAAAATTTGCAGTGCAATGTATTGTTGGTTGAATATCGAGGGTATGGTTTGTCAGAAGGATCGCCTAACGAAGAAGGTATATGTATGGACGCAAGAGCAGCGCTGGACTATTTAAGCTCAAGACGTGATGTCAATCATTCAGAAATTATTGTTTTTGGAAGGTCTTTAGGTGAGACATTTTACCGGTTTAATTAAATCGGTGACTAATTTGTATTGCACTGTTCGTAAGATACTGTCGAGAAATGGGAAATCAGTACATTATAATACAGTATCTTGATTATGTGTGTTGTTTTTTTAGGAGGAGCAGTTGCGATCGATTTAGCATGCAGACCGGAATACGCTGACAAGATTGCATGTCTTATTATTGAAAATACTTTTACTAGTATTCCCGATATGGCAAAAGTATTGCTGAGCTGGAAATTGCTGCAGTATTTGCCATTGTTTTGTTACAAAAACAAGGTAAAAATAACAATTTAATTTAAGCTGTTATTGTTATCAGTGTCGTCAAATTTCTGCGAATAACGGATTCTACTTTTTTGAAGTTTAACTTCTTTAGCGACGTATATGTTTGAAAAAAATAAGAAATCGAGAGGAAATAAAACTACCAAATAAAGAGGAAGTTAGTTTGTCTCTTAAATTACATGAAACTGACAAGGACAGAAGTTTATCGTGTGCTGCATTTTGTTTTTCTGTAGATTACAGTATGTAAATAATACTATGGTATGAATGTAACGATGAGAATTTTCACATGACATAAACATCAAAGTGCCCTCTTAAAATGTGCAATCATTTTGTCGTAATTATAATATTAAAAACTAAAAAAGTTAAACTTCTTATGTGATCTTATGAGGGTGAGGCTTATTATAATTTTTTCATTTTAGTTTTTATCGATATATAAAATCCCAATGCTCCGTGTACCAATACTGTTTATATCAGGCCTTGCGGATACATTAGTGCCTCCAAGAATGATGTCAGAACTTCACTCGAGGTGTAGCAGTGAAAGAAAACAATTAGTTCAATTTCAGACTGGTACACATAACGAGACGTGGACATGCCAAGGGTATTACAGGACAGTCGCATTGTTTATCCAAGACATGCGAATGAGACAACAAACGGTTCCGTCCAGTCAAGGAGAAAGCCACAGTAAGAAATGGAATAATATTCATGATGTATGAAGTTTATAATAGCACAACTGCTTATATTATTTTTTATTATTATTCTGATTGTTATTTATTAAGCATGAACAATATATTTTGTAATGAAGCAAAAATTTTGTTTATTTCATTTTTCCAAACAATATTCTGTTGACATTAGGCAAAATCATCCTAGAGCAGCCATACTACATTTTCCATAAGCATACCGAATTTGGAAATAATTCGAGATTGTCAAAAAAAAAAAAAAAGGCTATGAGAAAAAGCGATTTTCGACAAAAACCAAAAACTCGTTTTTTAGTTTCCAACTAGCTTTAGACTAATAGAAAATGACATTTAAGTTCAAGTTTACAGTCTATGACCTTGCTGTTTTAAATTTCATAAAAAATTTGAAAGATTTGATCGCAGACAGATATAATAGTCTAAGAGCCAGTATTAGAAATATATACCCTCATCTGTTATTTGACGATGACATTATTATGCTAGATAATATTATATACACTGATAAATCGCAAATGGGTTGTCTAGCTAAATTGCGTACCGATGCTGTTAAATCATATAAATTCAAATTAACTTTTTTTGATCAACTTCCCCGATTTGTTATTCATAAAATTGAGCGAACATGGATGTTACACGCTTTTGTTAATTAAAGCAATACTGTTGGGTAGGATTAACAAAATAACCTTACATTTCATAAAAAAGATCCATTAAATACCTGATGAGGGTATATTAATAACACTTGCTCGCCTGTTTATACCTGGCAAAATCATAGTTTGTACTCAGGAGAAAGTAGACAACCTATTTTTTCCAATTTCTTGTGTCATGTTCTCTCAGCTAATGCTTGTTTTTTTATGAACAACAAACCGGGGACATTAATCAAAAAAAGTTAATTAGAATTTATATGATATAACAGCATCGATACGCATTTCAGCTAGGCAAGCCATTTGCGATTTATCAATGTATATAATATTATCTAACGTATAATCGTTCTAAAGGTATATATTTCTTATACTGGGATCTCGGACTATAAGAAATACGCGAATTTAATTATAACGACCAATTACAAAGTTCAGCTTTTTCTACATCTGGAAATCTTGCAGCTAATCAATTTTGTAAAAAAACTATAAATTGAAGCAAAATTTGCCCCAATAAGGGTTTTTCGTATGTTTGCTTGCCGTCCGGGAGTCTGTCAGCAATCACGTGTGTACGCGTAGTGGTACTATGACATTGCCATAGTGAGGTTATGTACATGTGATGGATTTACATTATTACGAAATATCACAGAATATGGCGTTAAAATCAACATAATATAAATATAAGATTTATTAAGTAAAAAATGGGTAAACAAAAACGCGTGCGTCAAAAATATCATTTACCTGCGATTAAATCAAAGGAATCAGTTAACAACCAATCTTCCAAAAATGTGACTGAAAACATGGAATGGAAAGTAGATTCAACAGTGATTCCCGAAAATGTGTTTTCTGGTATAAGTATTAATATCAACAATTTGAAAAAAGATTTGGATTTCGATACAAAAAGTTTCAAGTCAATAAAATCTGAACTGGCAGCTGATAAGCCTTTATCGAAGAAAGAGAAAATCGCTTTACGGCATGAGTTTCTTCTTAAAAAGATAGATACTGTACGTCAGGCTCGTAAAAAGTATAAGGAAAAGAAGAAAAGGCAGAAGACACCTGTAACAGGTGATATGGAGCCACTTTTAGAAGCTTTACCTTCGTTGGAGTCATTATTGCAACCGAAAGATCAAACTCCGACGACAAAGATGAAGCAAAAGAAACACAATCCTATTCCTTCGACACAGAAACGGCGAAAGAAGATGGTGAGACAAATAAACCTACACAAAATAATACTGAAAAACCCCGATTTTGATAAAACTGCATTACAGTTTATTACTGAAAATATTGTGAATGTTAATTCGGATAAGTAAATTTATTTTGTTAGTTAAGGCTTTCGGAACGCTCTGAATTTAAGCCAAAAATAGGGCTTCGGCTAAACTGACTTCCTTTTTTGTAAAAGTTTTTTAAATCTTCAAAATATTTCCAAAAATTAGAGTAATCAACTGACAACGGCACCCTTGCAACAGTATTTTTTAGCCTCGTAGTGTGGCTTAAATTCAGAGCGCTCCAACAGCCTTAAATCATTTATTTGTGTAAATTTGAAATATGTTAATATACTCATGGTTTATTTATTGTAAGTATAACTGTATAAGAATACAATTTTGTTAACTTTATATCGTAGTTTATATTTGATAAATAAAACTGAATTAAAGTAACTGTTTACCAGCTGTTCAGTATGCCCTTTTTTCACCTGCATAGCATCTCAAGAGCAGTGTGTATGTAAAATGCAATTACTCAGTTTTTCTGGAATCTCTAATTTCTATGAAAAATCTTATTCAATCTTTGATGTTAATGCTTCAAAATAAACTAGAAATATGTACCATTACTCTCATACGACTTTTAGCCAAGTTTTTACAGATAATTTGATCTAAATACGCGATTTAAAATCAGATAGAAACGAGAAAATTGACATAAGTTGTACACAAATTTTTGTACAGAACAAATTAAATTTGAAAAAAATTATTGAGCAATTTGTCAGTATTTTTAATATAAGCTTGTAAAGAAAAAATCTTCAGAACGCTAATTTGCTTTACCGTATTTCGAGCTCTCGTGATGTGTTGTAAAGAAATATTGACGAATACCACGTTTTTTTATTCAATTTTTAGGGCGAAAACATGTTTTATGAAATTTCTAAGCAGCGAGCCAGATTTTGTGAAGCTTAATGCTTAATCACAGCTAATAAAAACAGTAATAAAATGTAAAATTATCAGGAATGTGGACAGTAGATTATTAAAAATGCAGACAATCAATTCCGCGACGTTTCGATCATTTTATTTGGCCTTCATCAGGCGTCTTGATTTATAATGCGTAACAATACGAACTTCTCATACACCATCCTTCAGACTCACTCATCATAATTCACAAAACTTGTTTATTTTATTAATTAAAACAGCTAACAGAAAAGAATAAGGTAGTCACAGTCCTGATAATTTTATATTTTCATTTTAATAATCATGGATAATAAATTTAATAGTAATAAAATGTATTTTGCGACCGCAGTTCGAAATTTCCCGAGAGCATATTTAAGAATCTGAAGAAGTAAAGATGTGAAGCAGTTCTTTTGCTTTTATTTACTCAAATATATTTATCAAAGGATGTATTCAGTAAATCTGATTATTTGAGATATTTATTAAAATTATAAAAAAGTGTTACAAATCCAATGTTGACGCTTCGTAGGTGTGCCAAAATAAACATGGCTTGTTAGAAGACTTATTTATTGTTATGTAATTAACACTTGTGCTTCATTTGGCAGCATCTATTTTCCTCTAATTAACACATAAATATTTGCATAACAGGATATTATTATCTTTATATAAAAGATCTTTTGCTCTGCTTACCTATTTTCAAAATGTTTCCCATTGCAGCAATATTGATTCTAATATTCTTTAATGTCACCATCGAAGCGAACGATAAGAATTTAACGGAGGTATCGTACCGTAACGAGAAATGTGAGTATTAAGCAAACATTTACGTATGTTAATTTACGGTAATCGCGGATATGTCACAAGTAACGTCCATTGTAAATATTTTTAATTAATTTAAATATTTCGTGTACTTATTTTTTGTAGTTTTTCCATTTTATACTGTAGTACGATTCGAAAACACACAGTGTATCGGTGTGTGCAAATTAATGGGTACGTGTTATACGAGACACGAATGCAAAAAGTATGGTGGAATGGCATCGGGGTTCTGTGCCCAGAAACTGGGCGTCTGTTGTATAGGTAAAAAAATTTCGAGTTTACATTTTTAAGTTAGTTCAGTGACGTAGCTACTGAAGTGCTACGCGGTGCAGTGCACCGGGGCCCTCAAGCTTAGAGGGTCACTCGGCCTCCGGAGCGGCGTTTGAAAACGTTATTTAATAATCCTAATCGAATAAAGAATTTTTGACTTTTGACTCTTTGGCCCCTGTAGTCTGGTTCACAAGTTAAAAACGTGTTAATTTTTGCTACTGCGCCTTAAAATACGCGTCATAGCTCATTGGATTCGTAATCACCTCTAGAAAAATGTGCAAGAAATTAAAATCCGCACATAAACAATTGTAAAAGTTATTAATAATTAAAGAATACCAAAAAAGGGGGCCTAATTTTTTGTAAATAACTCGAAAACTATTAGTGCTAATGAAATTAATAATACAATTCCTAGAAAGGAGCAAATTTCCGATAATGTCGATACCCGAAACTTCATCTTTATTATTAATACTTTTGTTTTATTTTTGCACCGGAGGGCGGAGCCCTTGGTTACATAGCTACGCCACGGTGTTAGTTGGTTAGTTTTTCTCAAAAAAATGTTTGTTTAACAGCTCAAAGAACTTGTGGAGGGACATCACATCTGAATAATACGTATTTTCAAAATCCGGGCTTTCCCAACGCTTATCAAGGTGGGCAAACTTGCACGATTACAATTCGAAGATGTAATCCTAATATTTGCCAGGTGAATTTCAATTTTTATTTATATAGGGTAAACTACTAGTCATTGGACAGAACACATTTTCATTAGCTATAATAAGAATAAGAACGATACCAAAGCAGATTTGAATGACTCATTTTATTAGTCATTCAAATCTGCTTTGGTATCGTTCTTATTCTTATTATAGCTAATGAAAATGCGTTCTGTCCAATGACTAGTAGTTTACCCTAGAAACAAATTTTGTAAAAATACGACAATTTTTTAACACGCTTTTATTAGCTTCACCTGTATATTTGTTTGTAAAGGAATCTTTGAACGTGAAATTCACTCACTTCAAAACGTCAGATTAAACTGAAACTTTGCACACTTATCAAGGACCGATGACAATACAATAATTTAATAAGTTTGTCCCATTATCCTGACCAGGATCATCAGGATAAAAAATGAGTCTAAAAAATAATAGTTTAAAAAAACAAAAAAAACACGCTTTAATAGCAAACCGAACTAAGTAAAAAATATGTTTTTATTGTAAAAAAGCGTAGGGTGCTCGATATCAACTGATATAAATATTTCATTGGCAGCTATTTATAAAAGTAGAGTTAGCATAAAAATAGTAATAAGCAGCCCACGCTTTTTTTACAATAAAAAAATATTTTTTACATTTTACTTCGATTTGCTATTAAAGCGTGTTTTATTAGTTTTTCTAAACAATTATTTATTATATTTCAGTTACGGTTGGATTTCCTAGATTTTAAATTAGCTCAACCGAACGGTGACGGGATGTGTATCAACGATCGATTTACCGTAAGCGGCGATGCCGGAAATGTCAGCACTATATGCGGTGATAATGTTAACAGTCACATGTATGTCAATTTCAACGGTGATTCGCCCATTTCGTTGACGATTCGAACATCGTCGCTGTTAAATATAGACAGACGATGGAACATAAAGATTTCGCAAATACCGTGCGACAGTCGGTACAGAGGTGGGTTACTTAGAAAATATTTTAGAGAGCTTAAGGTGATTGATCCCTCCAATTGTAAAATATAATAATAATAATGCGTTTAACGCCCGTTTGTCGACTTTTATGTTCGTAACAGACGCTATTCGCACCATTACTATTTTCCATTTTACCACCTCCCGTTATTTTCTACATTTCTAAAACTCTACTAATAGCAATGGGCGAATGAAGGAATTGTAAGAAATTAGGATAGGATAGGTAATTTTTGAACTGGGAGTTTGATAGGTAATCAGCCATGGCCTCGAATAAGAAACCGTCTCGATATTTATCTGGAATTAATTAAGGGAAACCATGGAAAACGTCACTCAAGATGGCCGGTACAAGAATTATCGCTTCTCGGCGAGAGGCAGTTGTACATCCTGATTGCGAGTCTAGTGCTGTCATCACTACTCTACCCAGCTCGGTTGCAATTATAAAATATGCGTCTGGGATATTTCGAACTGTGGTCGCAAAATTCATTTTATTACTGTGATTAAGCATTAAGCTTCACAAAATTTGGCTTGCTGCTTAGAAATTTCAAAAAATACATATTTTTGCCCAACTGAATCAAAAAACGTGATATTCGTTAATATTTCTTTACAGCACGTCCCGAGATTTCGAATTACGGGAAGGCACATTAACATTTTGACGTTTTTCCTTTACAAATTTATGTTAAAATAACTGACAAATTTGGCTTGCTCAATAATTTTTTTCAATTTTAATTTTTTCAGTATAAAAATTTACGGTAATTTCTCCGTTTTTATCTGATTTTAAATCGTTTATTTAGATCAAATAAACTGTAAAAACTTGGCTGACTGCCCTATGGACATATTTCTAGTTTAAGACTTATTATTTGTGTAACATAAAACCGAAGTACAATTTACGTGACGTGAACGCGTCGACCAAAGGGCGCTGAAAGACAATCTCGCTCTACCCTGATCAAGGGCTAGGGCCGGCGCTGATTGCAAAATTGATTTCCTTTTTCCAGCGCCAACCGGATGTCTTCAGTACTATACCGATTTGATGGGAACGGTTAAAAGTTTCAACTACGATACAGCAGTAAACTCGCAAATGAATCAACAAGGCGTAACTGGCACACGAGAAATAGCCAATCAGAATTACGGTGTTTGCGTTGAAATGGCGCCGGGTTATTGCAGTATCGAATGGAGTCAAGACCCGAACGATGCGTTTTCATTTACTGTATCCGGAGATACGACAATGCCTGTTCCGATGACCGATGGCCTTAGTGGCGATCAATGCACGACCGATTTTGTTATCGTTCCGAACGCAATGGACGGTGTTAACCCTCCAGCCGATAGGTTTTGTGGAGGAGGTTTTACTACTAAAACATGTAGGTTTATTAAATTTGTTACCGAATTATTATTTTTCCACTAGGAATCTTTCCAAATCTTCTTGGTCTCCGGGCTTTTAGGCTGTACCCCACTGATATTTCTACCTGACGTTATTAAAGGCGATGTGACAACAAGTGAAGTGTCCTTCTAAACGGTTCACAGGTTAACCACGGCTTACAAACCTTTAATTCAAGAAGATTTGAACCAACATCGGCTGCAAAAGTCTACATATTTGCCAGATTGTTCGCCAGTCTTGAAAGTTTTAGTACTTCTACTCATAGTCATTAGAAAGAGATAACTGATAATACCGTTTCTAACAAGCGCGTTTTTAAGATATAAGAAACCGTTTATATAAAGTGAAAATATAAAGATTTGTTAAGGGGTGAAGGAGTACCCGGCATGTATCACTTAGGATAGGTTACATTCTGAGTCTGGTGAATTATAACGTTTTTAACAAGCATAAAAAAACATAAGAAAGCATTTAAATAAAGTGAAAATATAAGGATTTGTCAAGCAATAAAGGAGTGCCCGGCACGTATCACTTAGGATAGATTACACACTGAGTCTGCTGAGCTATTGGCGAAAACTTTGAAGCGTGTGGAATTTCGTATTTTTTGTGATGTACATAATTAATTATTTTTTTCTGTTTCTTCAGAGATATACTCAACATTACTTATTTTTTCAGCGAATCTGAAACCGTTCGTTCTTTATGTGGTTACGGACAATGACGAAGCATTGGACGTAGCAAATCACGGATTTAAACTTAACTACAGACAACTACCATGCTAACAATTATTGACTGAAGTTACTCATCTTTGAGTGTCGCGACACACAATTTTTTGAAGTTATACTTTTTTTGGCGCGTTATGAAAAAATGATGAGAGTGAATTGTTACGATATAACATCAAAATTAACAGGATGAAATTGTTCGCTGAACAAGGCTACCAACCGAATAGAGGTAGAACCCATGTTTGCATGCGCGTAGTGTCTAATAGCTGCATTTAGGCTGATCTCACTCCAGCTTTTTTACTATTTTATTTCAATAAATTATTTGCGTGCAAATTAAAAATTATTTTTAATCACTCCAAAGAAGTATAACTTCTAACGCGTGTACATAAATACACGCGTCGATTTGTTTAATGACTGATTCAGTTAGCACATACAGGGTGCATAAAAAATGAACAAGGAAGACATCAACACAATGACAAAAACAGTGATTAAAGCTGATCCTTATCGATTTTCACTACAGGGTTTTTCCCTGACTGGATTTTCCCTAAATCCTCAATCAAGTAATGCATCTCTATATTGGACATTTAAATTATTTTATTACGTTTAATAAACAAACAGATCGTTCTAAAAAAAATGTAAAGATAGCAAATTAATGAGTGCAACGAGGAAGATATAGACAAAATGAGTAGCGTGACAAAGATAGAAACTAAATTTAAGTAAGCATCGAAAAGTATCCATGGAAATAATTGAATAATAAAGTGACCTCTTTGTCGCACTCATTATTCAACTGCCAATTCTTTGTTGCCGTCATGACTTGTTATATTTTTTGTTACTATAAATATGGCACTTGTGCCGCGTGACGTCACTTGAACTGAGAACGCCATTGCGTGAATAATTGTCAAATAAAACTTCGAAATAACATAGCTTTGTTGTTTTTAAAGATATTACAAAAATTCTTTCGCCAATTTTGTAATTTTTAGGACTACAATTAAAAGAGAAAAAAAATGTGGGAAACTTTAGTTTTCGGACAATCTGTATATATTGGTACATTTTTGTATGTGAAACAATTACGATCTGTAAATAACAAAATATATTTCTGTGCTTGTTATTTTATTAACAAGATATTCTCTTGTTTGACGAATAATTAACACATTTTGCAAAATTATGACTTATATAGTTTTTATAACGGTTATTTCTAACTAGATCATTTTAGAATTACGATTCTGGCTCCTAAACAAAAAAAAATGACTTTTGTTGGAACTGCCTTGGTTATACTTATAATTTGGGGTTTAATTGGAGGTAATGAATTAAAAAATTATTCATTACGTCACGGAAAGTGTGAGTACTTAATATAATTAATGAATTCGAATCCGCGATTAATATAAAAAAATATCCGATTTTAGTATTCCCGTTCTACAGCGTGGTTCGATTCGAGAACTCCGTTTGTTTTGGCAAATGTAAATTAAACGGCACTTGTTATACTCGATACGAATGTAAAAAATATGGAGGCACTCCGTCTGGTCCTTGTGCTAAAGGATTCGGTGTTTGCTGCATCGGTGTGTATAAAATGATAAAAAACAACAATTCAGTCACTTCTTAATCACAGCAATATTGTTAGTAAATTGTTTATTACGGCAATATTTCTTAAAGTGCGGGTCGCGATCCGGCACCGGGTCATAGAAAAATTTTGCCAGATCGCGAAAAAAAATTGTAAAAACAAAATATACATATGGTTTTTTTTTCACATCAAGCTATTGAAAAATAAAGTTTGTTTTGTAAATAAATGGTTTCCTTCATAAAGTGAGTCGCGAAAAATTTTAAAACTTCGTCCCGGGCCGCGGTCAAAAAAGTTTGGGAAACGCTGCACTATGGTATAGTTCATAAGACTAAATTAATAAACAATTTGCTATAATTGTTAAGAAATAATGCTATGTTAGAAAAATGTATTTTCAAACAACTGTCACCGTCGGGACTTAAACCTGAATCTTCCCACTTTTGCGGCGGAATGAGTTATCACTTATTCAACGGTGTCATATCTTAACAGTTAATCTCACTACTGTGATTAGCTCTCGCATGATGTGAATTTGCTGGTATTGCTTTGTTATGAATTTTTTTATTTTTTAATTTGGCCCCCAAAATCGAAATTTGTCTTTTTACGCTATACCTCCGTGATTGGATCATCTAACTCTATATATGCACCAAATTTCAATTTTTTTCGTCCAGTAAATTCGGAGAAAATAAACTCACAGACAGACACTAGATAAGAGTTCCGTTTTTTCCTCGGATGTACGGAATCCTAAAAATTACGTATTACGTTATTGTTTTGTTTTATATAAATGCTATCATCATAATTATTTGATTTCAAACTTAATACAAAACAGTATCGGAGATTTGTAGTATAAGTAAATTTAAAATTTCTTTTTTATTTATTATGGATAAGATATGATTTATTTATACGATGCTAATCGGTTAAATGTGGTTTAGAAGTTTCTGTATTTTTTTTCCAAATGATCTCGCATTTTTATAGGTCACTGACAACTGATAAAACTAATTTCAACCTTGATTTAAAATTTTAAATGTAAAAAATAGTTAAAAGCATGTTAAATATATTAAATTATTTTTTATTAATTATTGTGGTTGATGCAAATTTATTACAAACAAATAATACTAACAATGGACCTGTTCCAGCACAAAAATCATGTGGTGAAGTATCACATTTAAATAATACTTATTTTCAAAATCCTGACTACCCTTTATCAAGCATTGGACCTAAAAAATGCACTTTGACAATCATCAGGTGTAATCCAAATATTTGTCAGGTATGTAGAAGGTGTTTTGTTTTCAAAAATAAAACACAATCATACACCATGGTGTGCTCAGGGTTACTAGAAACTTAGGTTAGGCGTTAGCATTGTTGAAGGTGTGACAAGGCGAGACGCGAGAGAGGGCGGCGGAAATAGGCTTGTGACGTCACATGGAGTCTTTTTCCAAACAGTTGGGATAACAATAATTGAAAAATCAAGCCATGGGCATCGGTGGCGCAAGCAATATACTCAACCAATCACAGACGTGACCATGTTTATAGCCTCTTACGCCCAACCTATTAGTATTCTAGTAGCCTTGTGGTGTGCTCATTGGGCAGGTTTCTCTCTCGCACATAATAAAATAATACTCATGAAAAGTTCCTAGGAATTAACTTGAAGATTTTTATATCTAAATGTTTTGGTAACTAACAATTTAAAAAATAAGTCGCAAACGTTTGGGCGGTTATCATGGTGATGAAATCAACTTTAAATCAAGATGAATGATTACAACATTGATACAACATAATTCACTAATGTGATAAAACTTGTATCAATTTAATAGTTTGTTATAACGGTAAAATAAAATAAGATATACCTATATTAAATAATTATATGAAAAACATGCGAATCAAATATTTGAAAAATTTAATTTTCATATAACTGTCATTTTGCAATTTGAAAGAGAGTTCCAATAGAGTAAGTGCGACAAAGACAAGTGATATGAAATCACTCGTGAAACGATTTTTTGTTTTCAAGTTGTTTGCTCTGGGTATTATTTGCACTTTCGATGGTTTTTAGAGAGAGAAACTCGTCTAATGAACACACCATGCAATATTTGCACTATTGACATATACTATAAGTACATAAAATAATTCGCAGATGACCTCAGCTATTGAGCGTCTATATTCTACATAAAATAATTTCTAAATCGAAAGAATATAATATTTACGATGAAAGTAAAATGTAATGAATTCGATTTTTAGTTACGGATCGATTTCTTAACCATGAAATTAGCTCAACCAAATCCAGACGGACATTGCGATAGCGATGCTTTTACCGTAACTGGTGGGGCTTCGGATATCCCGACAATATGTGGCGAAAATATCAATCAACATATGTACGTTGACTTCAACGGAAATGCTTCGATACAGCTCACTGTTAAATTGAGTGGAAATACAGATCTCGCAAGAATTTGGAGTATAAAAACTACACAAATAGCTTGTGACAGTCCAGAAAGAGGTATGTACTATACAGGTGATTTTTAAGTTGATGCAAATATTTCCGTCGCCTATAATCTATAGCTCAGGGTACCAACTACGGTATAAGAAAGAATGGTAGTATATCTCCCACATGAAAAAGCGAGTCTCTTATGGGGCTAGTATACGGAGAGTCCGCGGAGTAGCGCTGCGAGCTCAGCAGCAATGCTTGTTGTGTTAAATAAAAAGAGTAAAAAGATTAAATTCAATTTTCAAAGTATATTACGCAACGCCAACGCATAGGCAAACACGTTACGCATCTCTTTTAACACAGTAATCATTGCTGGTGTGCTCGCCGAGCTACTTCGCGGGCGCTCCGTGTACTCGTCCAATAAGAACTTCACCCCTTCCATGTATAAAAGAATAGAAGATACACTACCATTCTTTCTTATACCGTGGTACCAACCTAACAGTTAACATTATTTCAGAATGCATTTTAATAAATTTAATTGAGCTAAAATCACACCTAAAACAAACTCTTCTGAAACTTGGTTCATTTTAGCGCCAACAGGGTGTCTCATGTATTACACTGAGTTAACAGGAAGAGTAAAAAGTTTTAATTATGGATCGACTGCAAACACTGAAGTTAATCGCGAAACCGGCGCAATAGCTACAAGAGAAATGGCGAATTTAAATTACGGCGTATGCGTTTCAATGGCTCCAAATTATTGCAGTATCGAGTGGAGCAGAGATTCGAGTGATCCGTACTCGTTTACTGTGTCGAGTGATACTGGTGGACTCGGAAGTGACGTTGTAGGGATTCCAGAAGCTGAAATACAAGGAACGGACTGTCAAACTGACTATATTGTTATACCGAGTCCTATGGTTAATGGAAACCCGTTGTTAGTCGACAGGTTTTGCGGCAACGGATTTGTAACTAAGACATGTATGTGATTTGTCAAACTTCCGCAACCATTTTTTTTAACACGCTTTTATTAGCTTCATCTGTTTGTTTGTAACGAAATCTTTGAACGCGAAATTCACCCACTTCAAAACGTCAGATTAAACTGAAACTTTGCACACTTATCAAGGACTGATGACAACACAATAATTTAGTAACTTTGTCCCCATTATCCCGACCAGGACCTTCAGGATAAAAAAAACTACACCAAGCCAACTAACACGCTGTAGAGTGACGTACGTTGAGATGCCTACCCTATAGTCAAATGCAATATTGTTTATCAGTCTTGATTGAAATTAGAGTTTAAAAAAATTAAAACAACACGCTTTTATGAACTAAAAAAAGCAAAATAATTTGACAATCAAATTAGCTTTACTGTAAAAATCGTTGGTAATGGACAATATTTTCATTTTTAGCATCTTCAAAACCATTCGTGCTCACTGTCATTACGAACGATAATGAAATCGGAGATGCAGAAAATCGCGGTTTTCAATTAGTTTACAGACAAATACCTTGCTGATGAATCGGAACGATTTTTGAAATAAGTCACTGTGATGTAAAAACGAATATATTCCTAACATGCTTGCCGGATTTTGGTAACTAAATAAATATTGATTTTCGAAATAATTTATTTAATTTATAGTAAAGATAAACAATAAATATTAACCACTAACTTCGACTCTTCCTTTGTGTTCCGTCACATTATTTTTCATTTCTTGGTACCAAGGTCCGATACTCGAATGTTTGAGTAAATCTTGAAATGCGTCGCAACCCTCGATACTCGATAAAATTCCATACACGGAAATATCAGATAAGTTCGGTTTCGAACCACCCATGAATGGAGTTCCTTTTTTCTTTAAAGCTTTTACCCAATAATTACATTCATCATACAAAGATTCGCGTACATCACCCTTCAAACCATGCCTGAAATTGAAATTCATTTAAAACAACTTTTAAAATAACGCTCACAAAACAATTTTTCTTTATACCCGGTCGAAAGTACGTACTTTCATCATTATATAAAAAGACTAATAACTTTCAAGCATAGAATCTAGAGACAGAGCATGTACTAGGGTCTTGGACGAGGGGAGTAAAGCCGATTAACGAACGCGACGAGGTTAGTGGTGTCCGTTTCTCATTGGCCGACGCACTGTGCATGTCTAGTGGCATGAAATTTATGTTGGTAGTGTGGTGTAAAAAGAAAATTTCTTCTGTATGCAGTACAATGGGGCGGCCAATCAAAAATCGACACCATTCTTACTTTGGCCCCGTCCCTCAATAGATTCCCCCCGCAGCTGTATACTCCATTCCTATAATTATTAGATCCATGCTTTCAAGTGAGCAATTTTGAGGTTATACGCAATAACAGCTGTTAGCTACTACTAACTGGCAGCAGTCTCACGCAGCAGTGTGCACGAGAAAACTCTTTCGTGCAGCTGTTACTTTCTTTCGACCCGCTGTTATAGATGGCTTTGAGCAGAGCATAAATGTTAAGCTGTCTGTCTTAAAATCAAAGCCAAAAGTACATACTTTCAACTGGGTATAAATAAAACAATTTATATTACCTTTTTTTGAGTCTTTTTCCTATCAACCACATAGCGAATGCTCCTACATAAATAATTAAGTATCGTTCCCAAGCCGGGAAGTTTTTCTCCCATTCACCGACAACCGAAAACCAGTTAAATGCTTGAAGAGCTTCTTGATGAGTACGATAAACGTTCGGCGATAAAACGTGGACTAAGGTTTCATCGGCCCATTTACGCCATCTTCGTTCCTCTCTATAATTAATTATACAGCTCTTATTTCATTTCGAAGAATTTTTGAAATTGAGACTACGCAAAGCTGTTAGAACATTCCTACCTTTCTAATCTAAGAATTAGCTATGATTAGTTTTATTGACAACCGAACTGATATTTTCGATTCACCAGTTTTCAAATTAGAACGTAATAACTGGTGGAAGTATCAATTGAATTATTAATTTATACCGTAAGATATCAGGGGTGCACTAAAGATACAAGATGTGTTTGTTAATAAGTTCTGAAATGGTCTTGAAACGTCTGTTGGTAATACAGAATTCTTTGGACAAACCGGCATGTTTATTGGTCAAATTTCCGCACTGTTTGAGTTTGGTACCAGCAATTCTAGGCTTCTGCAGTTCTAGGCACTGCTAAGACCAAGTTTAAACAGTCTGAAGAGCTTGAGAAATTGATCAAAAAACATGCAGTTGTATCCGTAGAGTTCTGTATTGCCGACAGACGCTTTAAAAGTTCAGAACTAATTCAGGACTTACCAACACACACATTTAATGATATGTTAAATTAATGCTAATATAAATTATAAATATTTCTGATAAGTGACGGCTTAAAAAAAGTAAGGCATTTTCTATGAACTTACAAGACATCTTCTTTAGTTCTATATTTAGGAAACGCATCGGGGTACATAAGAAAGTATCGATTTAATATTTCCTCTTTCTTTAAGCCTGTTTCATCAAAGTATGTTATATTTGGATAAAATTCTACGAATTCGGGTAGTTCTTTTGTGCGATCTTTTATGAAAGAAAATATTGCCGAAATTATCATCGAACTATCATTAAGTTGCTGTAAATAAATGAAAAATAAAAGTGAGTGATTCCAATTAAGTAACTGGTGTACTAAAGGAAAGAACGCATAACACGCCAAAATATAAGCTTTGAATAGAGGTTGATTTGCAAACATTAAAAACCCTATATTATGCTTTCGTTTACCCTCACTTGAGGTATGGTTTACTTGTTTGGGGCAGCTGTACTGGCATGAATCGTCCATTTATTCTTCAGAAAAAAGTTATTCGTATTGTATTTAAGTTAAATTATAATCAATCATGTCGTGACACCTTCATAAAGCACAGAATTTTAACTCTGCCATCGATTTATATTTACACTATTGCAATTTTTGTTAGAACTCATTCTAATATCTTTGGAACTGTGGAACATCACTATTCCACACGGAATAAAAATAATTTATTGTTGCCGAAAGCATCTCTGGAGCTATATCAGCGTAGCCCTGCTAGTATTAAAAGGAAAAAATCCCAGGGTTTAAATTTTATTTTAGTGTCTAGAATTTCAGAACATGTAATTCAATCTCAAGATTACTAGAATACTAGAAGGTTGGGCGTAAGAGGCTATAAACATGGTCACGTCTGTGATTGGTTGAGTCAATTGCTTACGTCACAAAACCCCTTGGATTGGTTATTCAAGTATGTTTATTCCAACTGTTTGGAAAAGGACTCCACAAGCCTATTATCCCTGCCCTCTCTGCGTCTCGCCAAGCCATAGCTTGAACAATGCTAACGCCCAACTTTAGTTTCTAGTAATCTTGATTCAATTTAATATCAGGATTGTTTAGTTTTAGAAATTACCTACAGATAGGTGAGAAGTTTTAACAATGTTGATTATTTGTAGCGTTCAATCGTGTGTTTCAAAGGAAAATTAGTTATTTAACTGTTCTATGGCAATGTTGATTCGTCTAAAAATTTACCAAAAAAAAAAAAAAAAAAACACCTAATATCCTGGTTCAACTAAGATGCTTTTACTAAATTATTCACGTCTCCTAGATTCTGAACCAATTTGTCATCCCCTTTTTCGTATGTATTTCAGCGCGTTATACGTTCATTTGTTTTACACTTTAACCAGACAAATGAATTACCTGATAGCCTTTATCAGCTTTTGCTAACATAATTGGAACTTTCTTATAACTTGACCACTTAATGCTTTGTCTCAAGACAGGATCAACTTCTACAATATCGTACGAAATTCCATAATAGTCCAAAAACGCCCTTACTTTACAACAAAAAGGACATGTTTGGTATTGATACAATGTGAGCTTTAATCCTGAAGGATCTGTCGAATAAATTATCTACATATAAAAATATAGTTAGTATTTCATCGAAAATGAGATATTTCACAGGCGGTCTTTAAATCTAATTTTATTTTCCTAAAATGAACGTACAGAATCTTACTAGCGACTCGTGATCGGATATTTTAAATGAAATTAATCGAACTCTTTGATTATTACAATAATTTGAGAGGTTATTTAAAATCATTCGAATGATACAAGTTACGATTTATAATAACAATAATAATAATAATATATATTTCGTTTAAAACCACACTTGTGGTATAACACGTCAACAAATACACAGATACATAAAATACATCATAATCTAAAATAGAGTACAAAAGATAATTTCCAGTGATAAATTATCTTTACTCTTTGAAGCACAGCATGCAAGTGGCTCTCTCAAGTCTCATAATCGAAAAGGAGAGCTAAATTAATTCGTTATAACAATATAACGAATGCATACGCTGCTACGCAGATTGAATTAATTGTGTTTTCACTCAAGTAATGCCTAACCGCGGGAGATGCTTGCATTGCACAGTATTGAACTCGATTACTTGCGTCTTTTATCTGTGTCTGTTCTATTAAGCTCCGTATGCAGGCGACTCTCTCAAGACTGGCAATCGAAACCGAAAGCAAAATTCATTCAGGAGTTGAAACATTCATTCATTCACACATAGTAGCAACACTCCTATTATTATGATACATCATGCGAAGGAATCACTTCGAATGAATTATTCGAATAGCAACCTTTCGTTTATCAAAATAATTCGATTATTCCCTAGTCTACTACTGACTCGGAAATCTTTTTTGTACTAAGTGGATTATATCAGTACGTTTCTTAATTTATGGTATAGGACACTTTTTCTGCACTCGATATGTACGAAAATTGAAGACCGCCTGTGACCGAATTTGAAAAAAAAAATTTACTGACCTGTCGGGATGGATTTATTTTTGGAACCTCTTTAAAATCCAAAAACGGTATTGGCGATACTTCGTGTTCCATGTGCCTACTTGCTTCGTTCATTTTATACAACGAATAAGCAGTACCTATTGCAACACCCGCTGTTATTCCTAACAATCCAGTTTTGAACAATTGAAATTTGTAAAAAGGAATTTTACTAGAATAACTTGTATTGCTATAAAAATGTCTCACTAAATTCATGCTACGTATGTTCTGTTTACACTTAAAATTATTCACAGATTTAGTTAAAATATGTCCTTGAAAATAACATAACCGGTTTAAAGAATTCATGTTTTTAATTTTTACGTACTTTTTAAGGTTTTGATAAAAAAAATTACACACTTATTTTTAGATACGATTTACATAACCTCTTTTTTATGTGACATTACGTAGGCCGCCATCATTTGACACCTTTAGTAAATATAAATGTAGGGTTATGAGCATGATGTTGTCTTTAAAACATAAATCATTTTAATTTAATTTTTCACTTATATACTTATAAAAAATGGTAGTTGGTGTTAGAGACCGGTTTAACATAAGTTGTGTTAAGAACTGGTGTAATTTGTCAGTTATTTCTGTCAGAAGACATTTTTCTAAAAAGGACTGTCAAGTTGCCTCTGACAATGGTAAGCGTATACGCAAGTAGATGGCGCTAATATATCGGTATTCATTTTTGTTCAGTGTGGAAATTAACCCTCAACAGACGTGTAGAATTTTAAATGTTTGTTTTCTTTTTAGGGGAGTTTCATAAAGCATATATACCAGAACTTGTAGAGAAAAATAAATATGCGGTTTGGGAAAGTAGTAATTATTTTAAACCCACCTTAAAATCTAAGTCAACATTTACGATCATATTGCCGCCTCCAAATATTACTGGCAAATTACATTTGGGTCATGCGTTAACAATAGCCATAGAAGATTCTTTACTAAGATGGTAAGTTTGTACATTTCGAATAATCGTAAATTAAACGTGAAACAATATAAAAATAAATAAGCAAACTAAATAGAAAAACGCCAAAAATAAACCCAAATCTATTTAAAACTACGCTTTGCTCGCGGGCTAAATCAATTTTAAAAATAGATCCGATTAAAAAAAAAAAACTGGTCAAGTGCGAGTCGAACTCGCAAGAAGAGGATTTCGTACTATTCCGTTTTCCGTGGGTTCTTTAAGACTTAAGATTTTCGTTTCAATTTTCCTGTAAACTATGGGTAAGACCCGACATTCCCTATTTTTTTCAAAATTTTAGACGCAGTAGTTTCGGAGATAAGGGGGGGAATGGTCAATTGTTCATCTATTTTCTTATTTTAAAATTATAAAAAAAATATATATTAGAGACCCTCGCTACAACCCCTTTTATTTGATATGTCACATGGTACAGTTTGTTATACTTTTTTTTTAATTTCCTAATTTGCACCCCAAAAATGACCTCCATGTGCAAAATTTATTTATTTACGTTACACGTCCGTCTTTGGGACACCAACTTATATGTGTACCAAATTTCAACTCAATCGGTCCGGTAAGTGATAAGAGAGGGGTAAATGGTGAATTTTCATCTATTTTTCTTAATAACTTGAAAAATATTAATACCGAGCTGAGTAGAGTAGTGGTACAGTACTAGACTCGCATTCGGGAGGTCCGGGTTCGATTCCCGGCAGGGGCAGATGTGGCTGGGACTTTTTCCTACTGCCTCTCGCTGAGAAACGGTAATTCCTGTACCGGCCATCTTGATTGAGATTTTCCATGGTTTCCCTCAATTAATTCCAGATAAATATCGAGATGGTTCCTTATTTGAGGCCATGGCCGAATACCTATCAAACTCCTAGTTCAAAAATTACCTACCTTATCCTAATTTCCTATAATTCCTTCATTCGCCCATTGCTATTATATAAGTTGAAGTTTTAGAAATGTAGAAAATAACGGGAAGTGGTAAAATGGAAAATAGTAATGGTGCGAATGGCGTCTGTTATGACATAAAGTCGAGAAACGGACGTTAAACGCATTATTATTATTATTATTATTATTATTAATTTTAAAATTATAAAAATATATATATTTGAGACCCTTACTACAAGCCCTTTCATTTGATATGTCAGACGGTACAGTTTGCCAAACTTTTTTTTTTTTTTATTTTCTAATTTACCCCCAAAAAATTACCCCCATGTTCAAAATTCATTTATTTACGTTACACGTTCGTCTTATGATCACCGATTTACATATGTATACCAAATTTCAACTCAATCGCTCCAGTAATTCGGCGCAAATTGGCTTTGACAGTAGGACGGACAGACACACGAGTGATCCTATAAGGGTTTCGTTTTTTCCCATTGAGGTACGAAACCCTAAAAAGAAAAATTGAGTGGGACTTGTTCTTTGCGTCCGCCAGTGATGAGCTTATGTTTTATCCAGAGATTATTTTGAAGAAGTTTTCATTTTTAGATAACTTATTGAAAGTTCGCGCGATTTAAACGAAACAGCGTAACCATCGATAATTTTTATTTAAGAATTTTGAGTAAGTAGTTCCAAATTCATCTGCAAGAATATGAATATTCGTTGAATTCAATGTATCATTTTCTTTTAAAGTGTATTTTAGTTTAGGAGCTAAAGATGTGCCCAGCCGCGAGAAGCGCCCTGAAAATGAATAGCGCATAACATAGTCACTAATTGTATTCATATTTTGTAATTGCTAATTATAAATCTTTATGCATTCTTTAAAATATTAAAAACGAACTAAAATGTTTTTGTAATTTTAATCTAAATAAAAAATTCTATTAAATCAGGCATAAAATGCGCGGTTTTTCAACCCTTTGGATACCAGGCACCGATCATGCCGGTATTGCTACTCAAGTTGTTGTTGAAAAGAAACTGTGGCAAGAAATGGGACAAACTCGACACGACATTGGCCGTGAAAAGTTCATTGAATTAGTTTGGAAATGGAGGAAGGAAAAACAAGATACTATCAGCGAACAAATGAAGAAACTTGGTGCTTCTGTCGATTGGTCACGTGAGGTGTTCACAATGGATCAACCGCAATCAGAGGCGGTCAACAGAGCTTTCGTTAAATTATTCGATGATGGTAAAACATAACACATTGATTGGTATTTTTAACACGCTTTTATTAGTTTCATCTGTATGTTTGTAACGAAATCTTTGAACGTGAAATTCACCCACTTCAAAACGTCAGATTAAACTGAAACTTTGCACACTTATCAAGGACCGATGACAATACAATAATTTAATAAGTTTGTCCCATTATCCTGACCAGGATCATCAGGATAAAAAAAATAAGATCTATGAATGTATGTGACGGAATCTTTGAACGTGAAATTCACCCACTTCTAAGCGTCAGATTGAACTGAAACTTTGCACACTTATCAAGGATCGATGACAATACAATAGTTTAATAAGTCCACGCGAGTTTGGCGTGCACTTGACCATTTTTTTAAATTTATTTTTAGGGTTGGTGTATAGAGCCGACGCACTTGTGAATTGGTCATGTGCTTTGCAGTCGGCCATATCAGATGTAGAAGTCGACCAGATTAGTATTGAAGGTCCAACAGACGTCGCAGTACCCGGCTATGATAAGCCTGTACGATTTGGAGAACTGTTCAAATTCGCCTATAAACTATGTGATGACGGTAAATATTGAAAACTAGTTTTTTATATATAATTTAATAATTTAACACCATTCTTATCTGGAATACTTTCATAGGAATCATCTATCCAAAAAGTAGAGGCCAGTGTTTAATGTTGTATTTATCATTTGTTTCAGATGGTGAAGTGATTGTTGCAACGACGCGTCCAGAAACGATTTTAGGTGACGTGGCAGTCGCCGTTCATCCAGAAGATGACCGCTACTCGCATCTGCGCGGTCGGTCAATTTGGCATCCTTTCCGTCAGGAAGCAATACCAATTATATTCGATGACTTTGTCGATCGTGATTTTGGCACAGGTTCGTATTTATCTCCAAACGTCCCAAACATTCAGCGCCGACCCTGGGGTAGAGCGAGAGGAGCGGTCGCTCTAGACGCCAGGAGGCTAGGGCCGCCAAAAAGCCCAATGCGAAAAACAATTTTAGTGACTAATACTAATTTAGCGGTAGGAACTTTCTTAATGTTAAAGAAGCAGAAGTATAATATTTAAAGCTACTTAAAAACATTCAACAAGTGTTGATGTTTGCAATAAAAGTTGATTTTTGAAAATTTAAGACATTATTTATTTAACAAAAAACCGGAGTACAATTTACGTGAAGTGAAAGCGTCCATCAAAGGGTGCTGAAAGACAATCTCGCTCTACCCTGAACAAGGGCTAGGGCCGGCGCTTAATTTTCCGTCTCTCGCAAGTTTAAACTGTAGGTACTAATTTGTTAAAAAACGGTTTATTGTTGCAGGTGCTGTGAAAATAACACCAGCTCATGATCGAACAGATTACGACGTTGCTAAACGCCACAACTTGAAGACGGTTCAAGTGATTGACGAATCAGGAAACATAATTGATGAACAGACTGATAATTCGGCATCGTTTGGTGGCATGAAACGGTTCAACGCGCGACGTGCGATTGTTGATCGGCTAAACGAATTGAGATTGGCGCGCGGTTTACAAGAGCATGCAATGGTTTTACCGGTTTGTAGCAGATCAAACGATGTGATAGAACTGTTACTGAAACCGCAATGGTTTGTCGAGTGTCAGAAGATGGCCGCCAGAGCTGTAGCCGATGTCAGAGAGCAACGATTGCGGATTGAACCTGCAGTTTTCGAAACAGTGTGGTACAGCTGGCTTGAGAATATCCGGTGAGTGTTCATTGTTTTTTTAATACGCTTTTATTAGCTTCACCTGTTTGTTTGTAAAGGAATCTTTGCACATGAAATTCACCCACTTCAAAACGTCAAATAAAACTGAAACTTTGCACACTTATCAAGGACCGAAGACAATACAATAATTTAATAAGTTTGTCCCCTTATCTTGACCAGGATCATCAGGATAAAAAAAATAAGATCTATGAATGTATGTGACGGAATCTTTGAACGTGAAATTCACCCACTTCAAAACGTCAGATTAAACTCAAACTTTGCACACTTATCAAGGACCAAAGACAATACAATAATTTAATAAGTTTGTCCCATTATTTTGACCAGGATCATCAGGATAAAAAAATAAGATCTTAGAATGTATGTGACGGAATCTTTGAACGTGAAATTCACTCACTTCAAAACGTCAGATTAAATTCAAACTTTGCACACTTATCAAGGATCGATGACAATACAATAATTTAGTAAGTTTGTTCCATTATCCTGACCAGGACCTTTAGGATAAAAAAAGCTTGAAAAATTACAGCAAGCAATCTAACAAGCTGTACAGTTACGTACGTTGAGTTGCCTACCTCGCAGTCAAATGCAATATTATTTTGTCTTATAATTAAAATTAGAGTTTAAAAAAATTAAAACAACACGCTTTTATGAACTAAAAAATGCGAAATAATTTGAGAACAAAATAAGTTTTACTGTAAAAAGCGTGGAGTGCTTAATATCGGCAATTGGTTGGAGCCGTTTCCGAGATACGCGAAATCGATTTTGTCCCACACTGTATTTCGTAAGAACTCGTGGCATGTTATGTATGTTATGCTGCCTATAACATAACATAACCATCCAGCTGAGAGCCGTTATATAACAGAATATCGACGTTCGAGTTACACCGCGCTCTCGTATAATGCAGTCGTTTTGTATAACATATGTACGGAGCGCCGAGTTCTATTTCGCTCGTTCACTTGTCATTTTACGTCGCCTACGCGCGATCGTTAAATTACTTTCTATTAACAGTAATTCTGCGCGAATATCAACAACAATGGAGTCGTCATACATTTTTTTATTGTTGGAATCTCCATTATAAATAGATTACAAAATAATTTCTTTGAGATTTTTTCAGAAGCTTTTTAAAATGACGTTTCCAATAGACACTGAACATAAATTATTTATCAACACACACTTTTTCTATTATATAGTACTTTGACAGTTATACAGTAATTTAAAACCTACGCAAAACTGTTGAATAAATCAATCTTGCCACATCGGTTATACACGTGTAAATGTGTATATGTATAAAATCAGTATTGGAATTATTAATTCAAGGCCTGTGGGCACAACGACTGTGGGAGCCCTTATGTGAGGAGATCAAGATTGGATGAATATTAAAACATATAATGCAATTTGTTAAAATAAAAAACTTTTTTTAATTCATTAATGGAAATGATAAATTCTAAAATGAGATATTCTGACAAGATATTTAAATTAAATGAAGCACTTTTTTATAATTTTAGGTTGAAAAATTGATTGCAAATTTTTACTGAAAATATGTTAAGAGTATCGATGACCAGACCAGTGTACATATATATTTTTTATTATATACATAAATTTTACCTCTTTGTTTCCCTAGTTTTTGTGGGCCTGTGAACCTGAGCCCTAAGTGCCCGTATGTAAATCCGGAACTGTCTACAGTTACCTTTTTCTTTCTCGCGCTCAAGGCTACTCTCATATTTCCCCCCTGTTGAATAATTTCTCCTCTAACGTCACAGAAAATTTCAAACAGATACGTAGCTAATACACATGCAAACGTGTATATGAACTATACAATTGCCCCTTCCTTTGTCATGCTCAAGGTTACTCTTGTATTTCCCCGCCGTTGAATCATTTCCCCTTTAACGTCACAGAAAATTTCAAATAGATACGTCGTTCAAGAAGTTTCATTTCAGTATAATTTTAGTAGTGTTCTCCAGTAGACTTTTGTACAGTCAGAGCTCGGACTAATATTGCAGCAGTGTGGTTAAAGTTGCGGTAGAGAAATTTCAAATCATCTGTACTCGAAGCGGCGTAAGTTACAATATTCTACCGACTCGGGTGTTACATCCAATGAAGTACCCATCTAATACCGACGTAGTTATAACAGGATTGTAGTTAATCAAATGGAATTTAGTAGCAAATTTAATTGGTTGACGTGAAGTTGTTCATTTTAGTTTACATTTGCAAAAACTTCATTTGCCGAGAAGTAATTTCATTTTGGTTGCATTAGCTAGTATGACGCTGCATTAATAATATTCTTACTTTTAACTCAATTTTAAATGTTTTGAAAACGTGTGCAAACATTAGGTAGTTCAGTAAAAAATCAGTGTTAGCTCAATAAACTTAATTTTATAGTGTTTTTTAACACTTAGGGGGCGTCCATAAACCACGTAGCTCGATCAAGAAGGAGGGGGCATCAGTCCGAAAGCTACTCTGAGCTACGTGAGGGGAGGGGGGAGTTGAAGTGAAGCTACGTAATTTTTTTTATATATTTTATTTGGCACAATGAAAATAATTTGCAGAATAAGATGAATACTTATTTTCAAACATTGGTTACTTTTTAACCGACTTCAAAAAAAGGAGGAGGTTCTCAATTCGTCGGAATCTTTTTTTTTTTTTATTTTTTATGTATGTTCCCCGATTACTCGAAGACGCCTGAACCGATTTGGAAAATTCTTTTTTTGGTTGAAAGGGTATACCTACATCCCAGGTGGTCCCATGGTCATCAGGTCAGGATCTGATGATGGAACCCTGGAGAAATCGAGGGAAATCTTCAAAAATGTGCGAAATCAAATCCACCACTAAAAAGTAAAAAATAAAAAAACTTTAAAAAAATATTAACCTCCTTCAAAAAAATCACTAAAAAGATGAAAATAATGAAATTTTGAGGTCGGCGCCTATTTAATAAAAGTAGATATGTAATTAAAAGTTTTTGTAATGAAATTAGCTCCGACCTCAAAATTTCATTATTTTCATCTTTTTAGTGATTTTTTTGAAGGAGGTTAATATTTTTATATCTTAAAAATGCTATATTCTTACAATTCTGTATGTATGTGCGACTTGAAATAAATTTTTTTTAATAATTTGTTAACAGAAAACACAAAATGTTTTCTAGACTTGATAATAAAAAACCCGGGTCGCAGTGCCAAAACCCTGCCGACAATATAGTGTATTTGCTAATACAGGCCGCGTGGCTTTATTATGTGAACTTAAGGTGATGTAGGGCAAAATGAAAAAAATTTACTCCTTAATACACCCCTTAAAATTACATTTTTTCTTAACTACATTATTATTGTCGATCGAACGTCTACACCAAAATTAAAAACACCTTTCAGTAAATAACTCACTATCTGCATACTAGTGTTTTCAGAAAATTTCTAAATCCGGTCCTGTCAGGCCGATTTTATTAAAATTTTAGGAGCAATTTTTAATTGCTATTAAAAGGTTAAATTTCAATTTTGAAACGATTCTAAGAAATTTTTAGGTATTTTTGGGCCCAAAAACTTTTTTCAACCCCTAAAAACCACCCTTAAATTGACCCGATTGGGCCCATTTTAAATAGGCTTCGTGCGGTGATGGATTCCAACATGTGCAGCAAATTTCGTTAAAATGAATTAACTCCTTCGAAAGTTATTGCCCGCACACATATATACCTATATATATATATATATAAATATATATATATATATATATATATATATACATATATATATATATATATATATATATACATATATATATAAACATTTTCAAAAATGGTGCCAATGTGTTCAGGAGGCTATGAAACGTCGAGAAATTTTGGTCCGACCCCTAGGTCCCGCCATGCGACCGACGCCAATAGTGTATGTTGCCATATGGCAAATACACTAAAAACTATGTTCCATCCGGGGGGTCATAGGGAAGGCTACGTTAGGCTACATGAAGGAAAGGAGGGGTTCCAGAGGGGCAGAAATAGGGCCACGTGGTTTATGGTCATTTTGTTATTGAACTGCTGCAATTTAGATCTGAGCACTTTTAACGACGAGGAAGAACTTGGCTTTGCGAGAACTTGGCTGCTTTATTTAAGGATTTTGAATGAATTTACATTTCTTTCAGAGACTGGTGTGTGTCACGGCAATTATGGTGGGGCCATCGCATTCCAGCCTATGAATGTACAGCCAAAGGAAATTCAAAGATTGTTTGGGTAGCTGCTGAAGACGTTGATTCCGCTCGTTCGAAAGCCGCTCCTAAATTGGGGGTAGACAAGGACAGCGTTATTTGCAGACAAGACGATGATGTTCTCGATACTTGGTTCTCTTCTGCACTGTTGCCATTTTCGGCTTTCGGATGGCCTCAAGAGGTTAATAAAATTTTTATTTAGATTAGAAATGCAAATCGACACCCCCTTCCGAAATGCTAATCGAGACCCTCTTCCGAAATGCAAATCAAGACCCCCTTCCGAAATACAAATCGAAACTCTCTTCCGAAATGCTAATCGAGACCCCCTTCCGAAATGCTAATCGAGATCCCCTTCCGAAATAATCGCAAAATAATTTAGTAGTTGCTTTACAAACCCTTTAAACGTGTAAAGTTCGTTATTATTGCTAATTATTCATTTATGTCTAGAACGTCATTTTATAGAGGCAAAACATTCGAAAAATATCCAACTGTAAAAAAGACTTGTGTAATTGATGATGTATATGTATTATTATTAATGATAATAACCCTTTTAGCCGAATAATTAGTCGGTTAATCAACCGGCTATTTATAAAACAAAATGACCACTTCCGGTTCTCCTTCTCAGAACAACAAAAAACAAAACAATAGAGTAGTTTTCAACTGTAGAATAAACAAAATGAATTTAAAGTATTTATAGTTATGAAGATATTGATTATAAAATAAAAATCTGGACCGAAAATTACAATCATGCGCAAAACTTTCTGCTGCGAGAATTTAAAATACATTACCGCGGTTATTTAACCGGATATTTGTCCGGTTAATTAACCGGTTATTTACCCTTTTACATCACTAATAATGATAAATGTGTTTAGACAACTGATTTGGAACGTCACTATCCTCTATCACTGATGGAAACCGGACACGACATCTTGTTCTTTTGGGTGGCGCGGATGGTAATGCTGGGCCATGAACTTACCGGCCGATTACCGTTCACCAAGATCCTACTGCACGGAATTGTGTGCGATGCCAACGGTCGCAAAATGTCGAAGAGTTTGGGGAATGTGATCTCGCCAGAAGACGTTATCTCCGGCATCTCGTTGAAGGTCAGTTTTAACGTATTGATTTTTGAAGTTATTCTTCTTTTGGGTGAAATTTTCTCAGTTACGGAAGTTGCGCACGAATATGTTGTGGAAGTTGCGCGCGAATATGTTCCGGAAGTTACGTACGCAGCATGCAACGGACATGTTGCGGAAGTTGTTCCTGATAACGTCTAAATAGTTATTTCATAAAACAACAAAGTAGGTTATAAAAGCGACATCGGACGGAACTTCGTAAAAGCTATTAGCTTAGACTTTTTTGAACACTTACCTGTGAGCAGCCTAGAAGGACACTTCGTCTGTTGCCACATCGCCTTTGCTAATGTCTACCGCAGTTGTAGACGAAATGTCAAGTAGACATATCAATGAACCACGGCTTACAAGCCCGGAAGCCAAGAAGTTTTGCAATGTATAATTTGGTCGCTCCATCATTTTTACATAATTTATGAATATTCTTTAGTCGCGCACGTAAGAAAAGTGTAGTACAGATATCCAATTGCACGAGAATAGTTATGTAGCAAAACAATCGAACGTTTATGAACTATCGAGCGTCTATAATGTGCATTTGTTTAATTATTCTTACAAACCCTACTCGTGCACGTAAAAAAGTATACAATAGACATATCATTGAAAATGAGACACATTATGCAGGAGTTATGAGGACAATAGTTGTAGCAGGGCGACCGAACACGAATAGCGTGACATGAGACAGTCACACAGTGGCCTGACGTAAAGATGGGATATTTCGAGTGAAAGTATTCGATTATTAAAATATCTCGTAATATATAGGATATATTTTATTTCTACAAAGCTGCAGAACGCTATATAATTGTTATAAACATTCATTGTTACAATGCTAAACTAGAAAAATTTATTTTTTATCCACCAACACCGTCGGGACTTAAACCCGAATCTTTCCACTTTCGCGGCGGAATGAGTTATCAATAACTGTACGGTGCGATATCTAAACAATCAATTCATCATAATAAAGCAAATTGCAACATCAAATTCACTACTTTCCGCCGCGAAAGTGGAAAGATTCGGGTTTAAGTCCCGATGGTGTTGGTGGATAAAAAATATTTTTTTCTAATTTAGCATTGTAACAATGAATGTTTATAACAATCTCGTAATATCTCGAGAGGTTATTCAAAGTCATTCGAATGATTCTTACACCTTCGACTTACGACTTATAATACAATCTTCTGTAATAAATTGTTATACTGCGCTCTTTCTTTACTCTTTAAAACATTGCATGCAATTATCTCTCTCAGATTGCATTTCAGAGTATTCAATATATGATTACTTAGTCTTCTATTTGTCACTGTTCTATGAAGCACTGCATGCAGGTGACTCTCTTAAGTCTCATAATAAAAAATTCATTCGTTATAACAATCATATCGAATGAATGAATTGTGTTTTAACTTGCATCCCAACTACTTGAGATGCATTGCACAGTATTATTTACATCTTTTGTCTGCGTCTGTGCTATGAAACACTGTATATAGGTGACTCTCTCAAGACTGACAATTGAAACCGAGATCAAAATTTATTCGAGAGTTGAAACATTCATTCATTCACGCATAGTACCAACACACTTATTATGACACATCATACGAATGAATCATTTTGACTGAATCTTTCGATTATAAAATAATAGTTTAAAAACTAAAAAAACATGCATTAATAGGAAACCAAACTAAAAAGTGAAAAATATTTTTTTATTGTAAAAAAGCGTGGAGTGCTTGATATTAACTGGTATAAATATTTCATTGATAGCTATTTGTAAAAGTAGAGTCAGTATAAAAATAGTAATACGCACCCAAAAAAAATATTTTTTACTTTTTAGTTCGGTTTTTTTAGTGTTATTTTTTTATCCTGACGATCCTGGTCAGGATAATGGGACAAATTTATCAAAATATTGTATTGTCATCGGTCCTTGATAAGTGTGCAAAGTTTCAGTTTAATCTGACGTTTTGAAGTGGATGAATTTCACGTTCAAAGATTTCGTTACAAACATAAAGGCGAAGCTAATAAAAACGTGTTAAAAATCATTCGATTACTCCCAACACCGGTCTGACAGAACGTACTTTTGTTGCATGATACGGCTGTGTCATCGGCAGGAGTTGAACGATCAGACGCGAGCGAGCTATGAGGCCGGTTTGCTGTCGCAGCAGGAACTAGAAAAGGCCA
Organism: Venustoraphidia nigricollis; assembly: GCA_034508555.1. NCBI lineage: Eukaryota > Metazoa > Arthropoda > Insecta > Raphidioptera > Raphidiidae > Venustoraphidia > Venustoraphidia nigricollis. Next base: position 3,705,937 of record JAVRKA010000030.1, read on the forward strand.
TTGCAGGACAGAAGAAGATGTTTCCCAACGGTATACCGGCTTGTGGGGCTGACGCTCTCAGGTTCACGCTCTGTTCACACGACATTAAATGTAATATTAATATTTATATCCGATACCTTTTTAAAAATGCATTACTTTTTTTATTATTTATAACTAAGATAAGGAATGGATCACAAAATTATCAGCGACTCCAGACAGTAATGGCTAAGTTTTTTTAATGTTCCGTACATTCGATGAAAAAACGAAACCCTTATAGGACCACTCTCGTGTCTGTCTGTCCGTCTGTCACAGCTTATTTTCTCCGAATCTAATGGACGAAAAAAGTTGAAATTTGGAACGTGCAGTAAGACCTCGTTTAACGTTGTTCCGTTTAAGGCATCTTTTGTCCGAGAATTTTTTTTCAAGCTACAAATCACGGAATGGGGCTTGAAAAAATTTTCAAATTACCTCCAACTCCCTGCCCAGAAATTTTGTATGTAAACGCCCGTTCACCTATTCAGCAGGACGTTGGAGGTAATTTGGAAATTTATTCAAGCCTCATTCATGATTGGTAGCTTGGAAAAAAAATTCTCGGGCAAAAGAAGTTTATTTTTGTCTGGAAAATACGATCTAATAAAGAAAAATGGGGTTTGCCATTTGAAATTTTAGAGTTAACTCCAAAATAAGCGTTGCTTGAAATTGAGAAACTTTTATTCGGAATATTTTTCATGAAAACACCATTCCTTTTGAGGTATTTCAGCGTTTCCGGACTTTTTAAACAGCCCGTATATGTATCTAAGCTTAATTAGATTTTCTGCAACGCAGCATTATTGTTTTATTTTATCTATTGTAGTTTATAGACACTCGACAACTCAGGTCATTAGGGTCTTAATTACATCAAATAACATCATCACTTAAAACTAAACGACATCGCAAAACATCCATGAGCAGAGGCAGGATTAGAACCCACGTCAAGTCCAGTCAATAAGCTAGCACGCTAACCACTGGACCACACTGTCCTTCATTGTTGTTTTAAAATGAATGTTTCAGCTCATTTCGTAAACTTCGACGTCAAAGAGTGCCACGTGAACCGACTGTTTTGCAATAAACTATGGCAGGCTACCAAGTACACGTTAATGGCAGTCGACCGTTGGAATTTGACCGACAGATTGACCGACGTGGACTCGTGTAAACCGACATTGTTACCGATGGACAGGTGGATCCTAAGTAGACTGGCGTATATGGTCACTACAGTCAACGCCGCTTTCGAAGAGGCTGATTTGCAGACAGTTACAGCAGCGCTTAAACATTTCTTTTACAGCGAATTATGTGATGTCTATGTGGTAAGTTTAAAATGAAAGATGTTTCTTGTGCTATTATTCATTTTGCTTGAATATGCTTGTCGAAATAACTGACAAATTATTTGTCAGACATGTTTGAACTTATTCATTTTGGATGAGTAGCCTTTCGTAAACGGACAACTGATATTTGACTCTTTTAGATGACGTAAAAATTATAATGAAAAAACGTTCGCGTGTAGTTTTGGGGAAATATTACTTAAAAATTGTCGAAATAACTGTCAAATTACTTGTCAGACATGTTTGAACTATATCTGTCTCTGTCAAACACAGTATACGCAATGTATTGCTGTAGCCAAAACTTATGTAATGCTTATTTATTACTTTCTTAACTGTTTTGTGCAAAAATAAGGGGAACTTCTAAACCGTTTTGTCCAAAAATTATCGTTGAAGGAAATTTAGATGAGGAACAATCAAAAGAGAAAAGCTTTACCGATGTTTCGTTTGTGATCAACGTTTTAAAATATTTTATTTCATGATCAGGGCCAAAAATTATGTTCCAAAATTTTTTATTTTACGTAGACGAGGGGAAGACTCCTAAACCGTTCTATCCACAAATTAGAGATAGTAAAATTCCCCCGCGAGCTAATGTGGATGAGGCTAACACATTTTTTTATGTGGATTATGCCACACAGAAGCTATGCACTATAACTCACAAGAAAACGAAATCACTGACAGAGGTTGATTGTTAATCAAAAATTGACAACATGCAGGAAAGTACAAAGCCGGGCCTGCGTGTTCCCGAGAAAAACAAGAAGAGTGATGATGAAGAGATGACGAAGGAGGTATGCAGCCGTGATGCGGCGGCAGTGACGACGCTGGATCATGCGACGGTAGTTGCCGGTGGCCACTGTTCGACCCTGGCACAGTGCTTGGACGTCGGACTGAGGTGTCTGGCGCCCCTCATGCCCTACTTGACCGACGAACTCTACTCTCGAGTGCCAACTGTGCATGCCGCTGCATCACCGCCGACAACGTTGTTGTCATCTAGACGCTTCAACTGCATGGCAAACGCTGACTACCCTTCATCAACACAAGTTTGTTGTTTTCTTTCTACTTCTTTTGTTTTCTCGTTCAACAATAGCTGTGTTTGGTATATTAGAGTAGATAACTCAGTGACATTCAAGGTTACTAGAAACTAAGGTTAGGCGAGACGCGAGAGAGGGCGGGGAAAAAAGATTTGTGACGTCACATGGAGTCTTTTTCCAAACGGGTTACTGATAGATTTCAAAACAAGGTTTAGATTTAGGTTAGGGTTAGAACAGAACGTTGTTTTACAAGCTTTTGTTTAGCTTGCTTTTCTGTCTGTCAGTTTGTCAAGGGCAAATCTTGCAATCGATTTTTGAACCACTTCCCGATATTCGATCATGCTGAAATTTTGCACACACCTTTGGTTCTGAAGACAATACAATATAGTGTATTGAATATTATGGTAGATCCAAAATGGCCGCCACCACGAAATGGTGGATTACCTTCTTCTTTACAACACCCTTCACATGGGTATCAAATGTGTGTGTGTGTGTACATGTAAAATGCATTTACATTTCGGAAATGTCTAATTTCTATGAAAAATCTTATTCAATATTTGATGTTAATGCTTTAAAATAAACTAGAAATATGTACCATTCTTCCCATATTATGACTTTAAGCCAATTTTTTACAGTGTTTTACGTAAATTTTTGTACAGAAAGCATTAAATTTGAAAAAAATTATTGAGCAAGTCAGATTAGTCAGGATTTTTAACAGAAGTTGGTAAAGAAAATAACTTCAAAATGCGAATTTGTTTTCTCGCAGTTCGAAATTTCGTGTCGTGCTGTTAAGAAATATTGACGAATACCAACTTTTTTTATTCAATTTTTAGGGCAAACATGTTTTTTGAAATTTTTAAGAAGTATGTCAAATTTTGTGACGTTTAATGCTGAATCAAAGCTAATAAAAACAGTGATAAAATGAATTTTGTGACTACATTTCGAAGTTTCCCGAGAGATATTTTATAATCTAAGTTATCAGTCAATTTCTACGATATGAACATTTTAGGATAAATTAAAAAAACCCGGGTCGCAGTGCCAAAACCCTGCCGACAAAATAGTGTATTTGCTTATACAGGCAGTGTGGCTTTATTACGCGAACTTAAGTTGGTTTTTGGGCAAAATTAAAAATTTGACTCCTTAATACACCCCTTAAAATAACATTTTTTTTTCTTAATTGCAATATTATTGTCAATCTAACGTCTACACCGAATTGAATACACCCTTCAATAAATAAGTCGCTATCTACAAATTAGTGTTTTCAAAAAATCTTTAAGTCCGGTTCTGTTGGGCCGATTTTATTAAAATTTTAAGGACACTTTTTAATTGCTACTAACGGGTTAAATGTCAATTTTGAAACGATTCTGAGAATTTTTCAGTATTTTGGGGCCTAAAAACATTTTTCAACCCCTAAAAACTACCCTTAGAATGGCCCGATTACGCCAATTTTAAATAGGCTTCTGGCAGGAATGGATTTCAATACGTGGGCCAAATTTCGTTAAAATCAATTAACTCTTTCGAAAGTTATTGCCCGTATATATATATATATATATCAATATATATATAAATATATATATACATATATATAAACAATTTTAAAAATGGTGCCAAAGTGTTTAGGAGGTTATGAAACGTCGAGAAATTTTGGTCCGACCCCTAGGTCCCGCCATCCGACCGATGCCAATAGTGTATGTTGCCATATGGCAAATACACTAATAAGAGTCGAATAGCCTAATTGAGAGATTCTTTTTAATTTCTCAGTGGCAAGAATGGCGGAATGTTAAGCTGGAACAGGAAGTAGAAACAGTACTTGAAATGGTCGTTTCCGTGCGCAGACTGAAGAGTTCGTTTGGTCTGAGCTATAAACAGAAGCCGGTCGGTATGTAAATGTGCAGTTGTCAGTCACATTCTTTTGTCTTTTTTCGTTTGCGGCTATAGAGATATTTTCTATTGTATCATGCATGGCTTGCTTCCAGGATTTTCGACATACTTTTTTCTCTGTGATGTTTATAATCGTGCCATAGGCGCCGCTGGGGGGAATAGTCACCAAATAACTCTTATCACAAGATAATCAAAATGCCGGTTTTTACTTAATTGGTTTTTAAAATGACTTCTTTCATTTCGTGTTTAGTCTAGTTTTTAGCGACGAATCTGTTTGAAATTTTTTGTAACATTAAAGGGTAAATGATTCAACAGCAGGGAAATATGAGTAACCTTGAGCGCGAGAAATAAAGGAACAATTGTATACATCTACACATTTACACGTGTATAATATTTGCAGCAAGATTCAACAGTTTTGCGTTTTATAATATTGTATAACTGTCAAAGTACTATATAATAAAAAAGTGTGTGTGGATAAACATAATCCATGTATATATACATATTCAATATATATGTATATTTCGTTGAGTGTCAGCGCATGCGCGATATTAAGTACGTCATCATTTCAGCTGTAGTAAATAATTTCGAAAGAAGTTTCACTTGCACCGTGAGCTTATGTGAGTGAGGCTCACTTGTTTTTTAAGATGCTTTTATTAGCTTCACCTGTGTATTTGTTTGTTTGTTAGTAAAGGAATCTTTGATCGTGAAATTCACCCACTTCAAAACGTCAGATTAAACTGAAACTTTGCACACTTATCAAGGACCGATGACAATACAATAATTTAATAAGTTTGTTGGATTATCCTGACCAGGACTTTCAGACTTGAAAAATCAAGGACCGATGACAATACAATAATTTAATAAGTTTGTTGGATTATCCTGACCAGGACCTTCAGACTTGAAAAATTACAGCAAGCAAGCTAACACGCTGCATAGTGACTTACGTTGCCCATAGTCAAATGCAATATTGTTTTATAGTCTTATAATTAATATTAAAACTAAAACAACACGCTTTTATGAACTAAAAGACGCAAAATAAGTTGACAACAAAATTAGCTTCACTGTAAAAAGCGTGGAGTATTTAATATCGGTAATAAATTTTTCATTTACTAGCTAATTATAAACGTAGAGCTATTATGAAAATTTAAGTAGATAGCACCCCATACTTTTTACAGTAAAGCTAATTGTGTTGTCAAATTATTTTGCATTTTTAAACTCTAATTTTAATTTGTTCCTTGAGTGCAGTTACCATGTATACGTCGAATGCGTCACTTTACGGCGCTTACGTTAACGAGATTGTGACACTGTCCGGTTGCGGTGACGTCGTACTGAAACCGAAAGACAATCTACAGCAGGCCGAAGCCACCTTCGATCCAGCGGCATACGAAACAGTCAACGCGGAATGCACTGTGCACTTGACGATACCAACACGAGACTCGTCACGGTCCAGCGAAAGACTTGCAGCTGACGACGATAGCGTTGACAAAATTGATAAAAAGGAAACTAAGATCTGGAAACAACTTAACAAGTTACGGAAGATGGTTTCGACTGAAGGGTATAAAGTTAAAGTTTCGATCGAGTTACAGCAGTCGCATAGTGAAAAGGTAAGAGTTAAGATGTTAAATTTATACAGAGTGTCCTTGTTGAAACAAAGTGTCGCGCCAGGACACCATTAGCAATCCACGCTAACTTATATACAGTCAAAATCTGTTATAACGACATCGAAGGGTCTACTCATATTTGGTCATAAAAACCGATAGTCGTAATAACCGGTGATGTTTTCGAGGTACCTACACAGTAATTTTTGATTTAATATGTAGTATTATGGAATGTGTAAGTGCATATAAATTCATAGATTAATAGGAATAATATTCACATTATCGTTATCATTTTTCTGTATTCATAAAATCTGTATTTTTAGTGTGTTTGGAACACTTCTGTGTTTACAATACAGCTGGTCGTTCTAACAGATATAATTCTTCGAAGGTATTACATTAAATGTAGTCGCTTAATGAGGTATGTCGTAATAAGCAATGTCGTAAAAAGCAGTGTTTTAGGCGGTCATATAGCATTCAGCCGGGACCTATGATTTTGGTTAATATAACCGATGTTATTCTAAACGATGTCGTCGTAAACGGTTTTGACTCTATTTAAAGTTTTGAGTGTTATTTTATCCTATATTGTAAAACTATTACATTTAAGCGAAATAAAAATTCCTGGGGAGTGATATGAATGTTTTAAGACAATTTAAAGTTACTGAGTATACTAGCTGTTAGATATGCCCCCCTTTTCAACCACTTAGCTCTTACGTTTCGGAAATCTCTAATTTCTATCAGAACATCTTATTCAATCTTTGATGTTAATGCTTCAAAATAATCTAGAAATATGTACCATTCTTTCCATATGACTTTTAGTCAAGTTTTTACAGGTTATTTGCTAGGAGTGATCTAGGCCACCGTTTCCCAAAGTGTGGGTCGCGACCCGACACCGGATCGTAGAAAAACATCGGGTCGCGAAAAAAATTGAAAAATTTTGTGTATGATATAAACAAATAGCTTGATTTCTATTAAAAAATAAAATTTGTTTTGTAAATAAATTTTTTTTCATAAGGTGAGTCGCGAAAAATTTTAAAAACCTCGTTCCGGGCCGCGGTCAAAAATGTTTGGGAAACGCTGATCTAAGCTACATTTTATCGCAAAAATAACCCTTATGGGGGTGAACAGGCTGATGGAAACCTCCGTAAAGAACACGCTGTATCTCTGAAATTACTTAAGTTAAAAAAGAAATACATGTTCGACGGTCTTTTGAATGGGGTGGGGGTGGATTTAACCGGGTACTATATATTATCTACTATACCACGCGAACGAACTCGCGAGCAAACCGCTAGTTGGTTATAAAGTTAAAATTACAAACATGCACGAAACTTTCTGCGCAACGTTGTGTAATAATAATATCTGTGGCAATTAAAAATCAATTACCGTGCTTATTTAAGGGGGTATTCTCATGTGAACGCATAAATTTTACCTCTTTTTAGGGAATTTTTTTTAGACGACAATAACATTCAATCATTTTAATTTTTTTATATGTTTTTGTTTGTATCTTTAACTGTATAAAAAAAAATTTTTTTTCTTATTTTACATTTTTTATATATATATATTTTTTTTAAATTAAATTAGACACTAAAAAAAAGCGGGATACTGGTCATGGTAATAGCGGCTGTTCATGTTGTCTGAAATAAAAAAATCGAATGGATCATTGTTCAGTAGGGATGTCGCTATCGTCCCTACCAAAATTAATCAATTTCATTAAAAAAAAAAATTGCGGACTGTAGAAAAAAAGTTTGTTTTTTATTAATTTTTTTGTTAAAAATCGTTTAAAAAAATAAGAAAATATTTTCGAAAATAAGCAATTTTGGTACGGACGATAACCATTAATGAGTAGAAGAACATATATAAATTTCAAAGCAATCGGTTGAATACTTTTTTTTTAGGACCATGACAGTTTTAGAAAATAATGTTTCCAGATAAATGCGTTTAAAGTTTCAAGAGCCAACAAGTCGCTTATACGGCTCGTCGGCGACTATGAGTTGTAATTTATTTAAAACTAGGAATTTCGGTCTCAGCATATTTTCGATAGGTTTTACTATTGAAATATGAAAAAAAAATCGATTTTTCGAAATGGTCGCATGAGAATACCCCCTTAATCTGTTAATTAACCGGTAATTTGCCCTTTTACATCGCCAAATTTCAATTTCTGGTCCAAGTAATCGATGACGTATTGTATATTTATAATACATTATGTAGTGGCAATCTGTTTTCTATGTTTAAAGTTGAGTAAGATTACTCATAAAAAGTGGAATATTGCAATCTTTTAAAACGAATCGATAAAAAGTGAACTCTTCTACGTGTTTTTTAATAGTTTTTTTTTACTCGCCAGTCTTTAATGCTCTCTTTTTAGTATACTGCATCTTTCAGACGAATGTAAATAGCAATTATTTTTCCCGGCATGGTAAAAATATACTTTCTTACAGATAGCTGTGTTGACAAAAGATCTAGAGCGACTTCAAAAGCTGAGGACATCAATAATTAATAGAAAACTCTAGTGATAATAATTTATAATTTATTTTACATTTTTGTATGAAAAATATACTATCTACTATTTTCAAATGTAACTGAAAAATATAGTTCACATTTTACCATAATGTCTTTAAGGTTACTGCTTACCAGCTCTTCAATATGTTCCTTTTTTCACCATCACATTGATAGATAGACAGATTGATATTTATTAAACCAGTTGAGACATAGGTACATCCATTTGACACGTCAGCGAAACACAGAATTAAAATTATATACTTATCAACAACATACAAAAATTCACTAACTGTGTAAAAGGCCCATTCCGAAAAATATTTGCAGTAACATTTACCGTAAAGAAAAGAAATTGAATGATATTAAATTCTTAATAAAAATATTAGTTAAAATATAAAATTCGAATCGTATGGACAACCGTGTATTAATATTTTATCTTACGATCGGTTGGATGTGTGTGTGTGCGCATGTAAAATACACTTACTAACCTTTCGGAAATCTCTAATTTCTATTAGAAAATCTGATTCAATCTTTGGTGTTAATGCTTACAAAATAAACTAGAGATATGTACGAGTCTTCCCATATGACTTTTAGCCAAATTTTTACAGTTTATTTGATGTAAATAAACGATTTAAAATCAGATAAAAATGAGAAAATTTTGCACCAAATTTTATGCAGAAAAAAGTATTTTTGAAAAAAATTATCGAGCAAGCCAATTATTTTTTTTAACGTAACTTCAAAGTGTTACTTTGCCTTCCCGTAATTCGAAATCTCGTGACGTGCTGTTAAGAAATTGACGAATATCACGTTTTTTATTCAATTTTTGGAGTGAAAATATGTTTTTGAAATTTTTAAGCAGCAAGTCAAATTTTGTGAAGCTTGGTGCTTAATCACAGATAATATAAGCAGTAATTTTGCGATCTGAAGGGTCAGTCACCCTAACGTTGAAATTGATGATCCGATTCCTAGGTTCCGGCATCCGACCAACTTCAAACTGTATTTGTCACAGGTAAGTACACTATAAATTTTTAATTAAGACAAATCAAGAATTATTTTTAAACAAAATAATATATAGCTAGCGGACCCGTGCGAATACTTCACACCTTTAGTGGTCAGTTGCGTAATATAATAGTGGAAATAAATTTTATTCTATTCTATTCAGAGACTTCAGCGCCACTACATCACATACTATTACCGACAACTGTTAAAATAGACAGATTGTCACCAGATGGCGACATTTGTTTTATTCTATTCTATTCAGAGACTTCAGCGCCACTACATCACTTAATATTACCGACAACTGTTAAAAAAACAGATTGCCAGCGGATGGCGACATTTGTTTTTTCTGTATGTTATTTTCTGTAATGAAATTGTTAAAATTTTTAAACTGTAATTTTTTAATGAAAACATTAATTTTAAGATATTAACCTAGTTTTCGTCATTACAGAGAAAAATAATCTTCAAAATGGCGTATCAAGTATTAATTTTGATACAGTATTAAGGGAGATATTTCAAACCGACTGAAAACACCTTTGAGAAATAATATATAGATTTTAATTTAATACCGCTTTTTAAGCACCGCTTTTTAAGTGCAAATCAATAACACGTGTATCATAATCGTATCGAATAGTTTTTATAGGTTTTATTTTAATTAAATTGTTGAATAAAATCTGATTGCATAATGCGTAAGCTGGCTATAACCAGATCTGTATAAGTTCGTTTGTATTTGCACGAGATAGGTACACGCAGTGTTGACTTTACGTGAGTGTCTTAATATTGTGTGTAAAATGTAAAATTGATCGGTTGAATTGTAGAGCCATAATTAATTATTGTGATAAATAGTTTCGGTGTGTGTTGTAGATTAGTTTAATATAAATATATTTTCGAGAAATGTAAAAAACGAGTGTTTGTTATTTTCTTACGACATTTAGAAGCATGCGGCGTTTGACATCTTGGGTAAGTCTGATTTTGAGATTTTAGTTCTAAGTATATACTTTGATAATTGAATGAATATGCATAATATTAATGAAAATAATAAATGTTTATTGTACATAAAATCTTCATCATTAAAATCTTTATCTTGAATGCTATTGTTTTTCAATACAGTGAACTTATTATTGAATTTATGGATAATTCCAATAACACACGTCACAAAAGTATTAGACTTCCAAAGAACATATTAACAATTGGTCAAAGAAGTTACATCTATTACGCAATAAAGTACTTTAACCATCTGCCAAATAGTGCTAAAAATCTAACTTGCAGTAAAAAAGTGATTAAAAATACAGTGAAAAACTATATAAAAACTATTGAGATTTAAATAAATTAAAAGCACCTTATTACCTATTCGTTATATTCTTCAAATATTATTAATTACTAATTCTAAATTATATGAAAGCGAGGATATTCTCACACTTTTTGTTTCTTTTTTTTAAAGTTTATTAATCTATTTTGTTTAAGTTAAGGACCAACCTATGTACGGGTACTTGGTGCCCCCTATAGGTCCTGTAGGTAAACATAGGTATCATGTGTATACTTTATGTACTCCTAGAGGAATTTGGAAATATATTATTATTAGTGTATTTGCCATATGGCAACATACACTATTGGCGTCGGTCGGATGGCGGGACCTAGGGGTCGGACCAAAATTTCTCGACGTTTCATAACCTCCTAAACACTTTGGCACCATTTTTAAAAATGTTTATATATATATTTATATATATATATATATATATATATATATATATATATATATATATATAAGCGTATATATATATATATATATGTGTGCGGGCAATAACTTTCGAAAGAGTTAATTGATTTTAACGAAATTTGGCCCACGTGTTGAAATCCATCACCGCAAGAAGCCTATTTAAAATGGGCGTAATCGGGCCATTTTAAGGGTAGTTTTTAGGGGTTGAAAAACGTTTTTGGGCCCCAAAATACCGAAAATATTCTCAGAATCGTTTCAAAATTGACATTTAACCCTCCAGTAGTAATTAAAAAGTGTCCCTAAAATTTTAATAAAATCGGCCCGACAGGACCGGACTTACAAATTTTATGAAAACACTACTTTGCAGATAGTGAATTATTTACTGAAAGTTGTATATAATTTGGTATAGAAGTTCGATTGATAATAATATTGCAATTAAGAAAATAATTGTTATTTTAAGGGGTGTATTAAGGAGTCAATTTTTTATTTTGCCCAAAAACCAACATAAGTTCGCATAATAAAGCCACACTGCCTGTATTATCAAATACACTATATTGTCGGCAGGGTTTTGGCACTGCGACCCGGGTTTTCATTATTATAAAACGTACAAAAGGCATAGTTCATTTGCGTTGATCTTCCGACTTCCACCTAGTCTATTGAAAAAAGTAATACAGTATGACCCCACGCGGGAATTACGTTCCAATAAGTTCCTGCGCTATACGAAACAGCATTAAACGAGGTCATCTAAATACGTAGATAATAGGCATACGTGAAACAGAACCGAGAATAAGAAAATTTGGTAGTTTCTTTTTTTTTTATTTTGTGACATTTATTGTTAAATACTTTTTTATCACATTAACTATAGACTTATTAATTTCTAATATCGATTTTTGTTCATAAAACATTTATGAAAATCAAATAAAAGTTCGAGTAAGAAGTTATGTGTGATGAGGAAGGTTCCACACTTGACATATTTTGTTTTTTGTGAAGAAGTCATCTAATGTCGTTTGCATTTTTCTGTTTCGTTCAGCAAGCTGTTGTCGATAGCAAGATATTGCATCAATGACACTTCGTCTTGCTTTTGAACTTGATCTATCAACATTTGAATCATTTTGTATCAACTGATCCATAATTTACGTTTTAGTGGCTAAACTTTTTTTTTAGAAACCGCGTTATACTGAAATAGCGTTAAGTGAGGTCTTACTGTATACAGAGTGTCTCAACCGACGTTGGCTAACATGGGTAATTTTTAGTGGAGATAGAAAGTCGGTTAAATGGGCAAAATAGAGCAGAAAATTGTGCTCATTAGTGTCCCGTTGAAAGAACAATTGAATTTTGACAACTTATGAATTTATTCAAAAAATAGTGAAAATTGCCAATTATGAAAACTGGCCAAAACTTTTTGTTTATAAAGATATCTGAAAAATTCATTGACCATTTTTTGATGAATTTATAAGGTCTTTTCAGTGGCGTAGGTTTAATTTTTTTTATTTCCACTTTCGTTTCTCTTATGGATGCCATTTTGGATTTTTAGTATTCGAGTTCTGCTTATTTTTCTGAATAATTTGATATAACATATCCTATATCGAAATGAATCAAAAGCTACAAAACTGACCAAAATAGCTTTTTGACGTTATCCATACTGATCAGTGTGCCGTGTAAAAAAAAAAAAAACATTAATACATCTGTCATACAATCTATCGAACGATCACTACAGTTTTGCTAATTCATTTTATTTGATTTACTCTCTAAGATGGATCAAGCATTTTCAAAATTGGAGAAATAGGCTATTTTTGCGCATACATTCAGCGTAACAAAAATACCACGTTGGCTCAACCAGAATACTTGAACCTTTATCCAGAAAGGCGACAGCCTAATTTAAAAATTCATCAAAAAATGGTTAATAAATTTTTCAGGTATCTTCATAAATAAAAAAGTTATGGCCAGTTTTCATAAATGGCAATTTTCACTAATTTCTGAATAAATCCATAAGGTGTCAAAAGTCAATTGTTTTTTCGACGGGACGTTAACGAGCACAATTTTCTGCACTACTTTGCCTATTTAACCGACTTTCTATATTCTCTAATAACAAAGTTACCCATGTTAACCAACGTTGGTTGAGACACCCTGTATAAAAACATTTTTTTAAGCCACCCTTAAAATAGCCCGATTAGGCCCATTTTAAATAGACTTCGTGCTGTAATGGATTCCGACCCCTAGGTTCCGCCATCCGAACGACGCCAATATTATTCTCCCGTAAAAGTATATTTTTGTTAAACTATTGAACGTAATTCAGAATTGAAATAACTTTAAAGTTACGATAAGAAAAGAACCAATTGAAATTCGGAAAGTTTTAGTAACTAACGAACTGATCTGCACTCAGGTCTGTTCATTTAGTTTTTTTTTTTTTTGTTGTGTTTCGTGTGAAAATAGAAGCTGAAATCTTCTAATACATTATGTGTGGTGGCTCGGTATTGGCAGTTGGTGAAGTTGGTAGTAGTGAATAGTTTCAACGTAGTTTAAATTAATTCAAGCCACATCGTATGCACGCGCCATTGTGTACCAAGAATTCAGAAATAGAATGCACAAAACACTAAACAGGGTCGGATTCAAAGGCGCCCGCACACATTTTTGAAGTGAAACTTCTCGATGCACTGTAGCCAATTTTATTAATGTAGAGTCATTCGGGTTAAGAGCACGCACTTTGCCTTTCTCGAGCACACCAAAGTAAAAATAATTTAATATTAGGAATGTTAATTTTGATACAGTATTAAGAGAGATATTTCCTACCGACAAAAACACACCTTTGAGAAATAATATATATCAATTATATTTCGCTCTTTCTTTACTCTTTAAAACACTTCATGCAGTAGTCTTTTCTAGATTGCATTTCACAGTATTTAATATATGACAACTAGCACTGCATGCAGGTGACTCTCGCAAATCTCATAATCGAAAATTCATTCGTAATAATAATCATATCGAAAGTATGTACAGCTGGAATTAATAGTGTTTTCATTTGAGATGCTTATATGCAATGTACAGCACTGAATATGATTACTTACATCTTTTATCTGCGTCTGTACTATGAAGCACTGTATGCAGATGACTCTCTCAAGACTGACAATTGAAACTGAGAGCAAAATTTATTCGAGTGGTGAAACATTCATTCATTCGTGCAAACACACCTATTCAGCTGAAAAAATCGTTTCGAATGAATCGTTCGAATAGCAACCTTTTGGTTGTTAAAATTATTCTATTATTTCTCAAACTACCGAGAAGAACACTTCGCCCAAACCAAGAAGATTTGTAATAAATATACAATTAAAATGTTGCACACTTCAGCTAAACCTGTAAGTCGCTTTAATTGCTTGAAAAAATATGTTAAGTTAGGACATGACCCATAACATTTCTGCAGGTCGTGAATTTCTACACACGATTTTATATTTTCCTTCGGGAAACAAAATATACACACGATAGCTAAAATTTAAATTTAGCACTGCATTTTTTGTGGGCATTATTTTTTTAAGGTATTTGCTTAGGTAAGAAGACTAAGTGACCTCCGTGGGTCCGGTCAGTAATGCCGAGTGCAGAGCTACCATACGAAAGCAACGTTGCAACCTGTCCGACTGTTGACATGAAGTTTCAGCACCTTCCGCGTATAGATTAAATGTGTTATATAGCTCTGACGTATAGCTCTTGTGTCAGTGCCGACGCGTGAAATGGGGTCGACCCACACTTTTACCATTCCAACCCACTATTAGGGAATGATACTAATTTAAATCAAAGTTTATTTTACAAAATGTTTCAATATTTATTCGTTTTAAGGTCCTCCTAGTTTAAAAAACGTAATTGTAGAAATTGTTTGTTCGTCTGTTAGTCTGTTTGTACGGCTAAGCGGATCGAAAGGAAATTTTGGTAAGATGTTTGACATGTAAATATGAAGAGCCCTATTGATTGTGAGAAAAATGGACGCATCCACAGAAGACATATACGCTATAATGTTGTTTTTCTGTTTTAATGATTTTTCATATCGGTTTATTATTCTATTTATTATTCTAAAAAAGTTTTGTAGACAATTTTTTTTTATAGCTTTGGACATATTTTTTCAAGTAAATCATGTGTTTTTTTTATAGCTTTGGACATATTTTTTCAAGTAAATCATGTGACGTATCAAATGAAATGGCTCGTTATGAGGAATTCAAATATATTGTTTTTATAATTTTAAAACAAATAGTTTTAAAGTAATTTAAGAAAATATATGAAAAATCCCCTCCGAAACAACTGAGCCTAACATTTTGAAAAAAATGCGGAATGTCGGATCTCACCCATAGTTTACAGGAAACCTAAACAAAAATCTTAAAGTACTCACGGAAAACGGAATAGTACGGAACCCTTTTCTCGCGTGTTCAACTCGCACTTGACCGGTTTTTAGGGTTCCGTACCTCAAAAGGAAAAAACGGAACCCTTATAGGATCACACGTGTGTCTGTCTGTCCCACTGTCAAAGCTAATTTGCGCCGAACTACTGGACCGATTGAATTGAAATTTGGTACACATATGTAAGTCGGTGACCCTAAGATGGACGTGTAACGTAAATCAATGAATTTTGAACATGGGGGTCATTTTTTGGGGATAAATTAGAAAATTAAAAAAAAAAGTGTGGCAAACTGTACCGTGTGACATATCAAATAAAAGGGCTTGTAGTAAGGGTCTCAAATATATATATATATTTTTATAATTTTAAATTTAATAGTTTTTAAGTTATTTAGGAAAACAGATGAAAATTTACCATTTACTTCCCCTTATCTCCCACTGGACCGATTGAGTTGAAATTTGGTACACATAGGTAAGTCGGTGACCCAAAGACGGACGTGTAACATAAATAAATAAATTTTGTATATGGGGGAAATTTTTGGGGAGAATTAGGAAATAAAAAAAAAACTTTTGCAAACTGTATCGTGTGACATATCAAATGAAAGGACTTGGGGTAAGGGTCTCAAATATATTTTTTATAATTTTAAAATAAATAGTTTTAAAGTTATTTAAAAAAATAGATGAACAATTGACCATCCCCCCCTTATCTCCGAAACTACTGCGCCTAAAATTTTGAAAAAAATAGAGAATGTCAGGTCTCACCCATAGTTTACAGGAAAATTG
Organism: Venustoraphidia nigricollis; assembly: GCA_034508555.1. Taxonomy (NCBI): domain Eukaryota; kingdom Metazoa; phylum Arthropoda; class Insecta; order Raphidioptera; family Raphidiidae; genus Venustoraphidia; species Venustoraphidia nigricollis. The sequence goes on from JAVRKA010000030.1 coordinate 3,722,143, forward strand.
AAACGAAAATCTTAAGTCTTAAAATACTCACGGAAAACGGAATAGTACGGAACCCTTTTCTCGCGTGTTCGACTCGCACTTGACCGGTTTTTTATTTATCTTCTATACGCTAGAAGTGTTGACTTAACGAGCAACAATTTAACGAAAAGAGATTACTGTTTCTGATGTTTCCTGAAAGTCTCCGTTCGTGAATCCAATATATTTCATACTTTATACGAAATGTATTGTTTTTGTACATACACAACACATCCATAACGTGAGGTCGTCATCGGGGGAGGCGCTGCTGCTCGCCCCGTTGGTGTGTCGGAGGCAACGAAAACTCATTACCAAACTTGATCTTATGTATTCTGCCCACTTGCTCTTTCTCTCTCAATCTCTTTCATCACATATATATATACTTCCATTACTGTTTATCGAGTTGTTTCAATACTTCTTCTATTAGCCATTCGCTGTGTTTTCGGACATGTAGCCTTTTTATATATATATATACTGGTGACGTAATATACCGGTTATAATAGTGCAACAAAACTGTTCTTTGTGGTGGATTAAAATTGATTTATTTACAACAAACGAAATAAATACAAAACAGATAAACTGAAAAGTATTTCTCTAATAACAATTATAAAAAGAAACTAACAATGAAAAATAAACGAATTCTTATAAATAATAACGCAACAATGTCTATTTACACAAAACACTGCTATAACACACACAAATTTATGTAGTACCACACTACTATTTATGTGACGATCTATTTATGTGTGAGCTCAATGACTGACTATGCACTGTAGCAATTGATCTTGACGCACTCACTGCTTCAGACTGAATGAATGTGGCGCCCCACACGCGCGGTATTTATAGGCGCACTAGTCTGTTCTCTCGATGCTTCGAGAAAGATCTGTCACTTCCAGTGGCGTAACAATGGGGGGGGGGCACTCTCGATCGTTCGAGAAACTTCTGTCAATTCCAGTGGCGCAACAACTGGGGGCGCGCTACAATAGTAACCATTTTGGTTAATTAACCGGCTATCTATAAAACAACATGCCGGTTTCTGTTTTTCAGAATAACAAAAAAGCAAACAATAGAACAGTTTTCAACAGTAGAACCTAATGAATTAAATAACGTAGGTATTATATTTATGTAGTGTAATATTTTTTTCACTTTAACAAATTACATCATGCGTATGTTAATAATTATCCAATCTTGATCTCCTTATATAAGGGCCCCTAGAGTATCCGACAGACCTTGATTATTAAATCCTGCAATGAAAACAATGGCGATATAAATTACGAGAACAAAATAGGTACCAATGAATGGTGGTGTAGCCAATCCTGCATATTTTGCAATAGTAACGATTTTAATCTGTTGCATTAAATCGCGAGTGTTTCTGTAATTATGTTTTGCAGTAAATTCACTAACTAGGTATTGGTCATGTTTTTGACTGCAGCCGTAGTTATGTAATATAATTAATGATAGTTTTAGATCAGGCGTGACGAACCGTAAGCCGGTGGTCATTGTATTTCTAGTATTTTAAAATTCGATTTTAAATTTATCATATTATTCAGGACTGCTTTAGTTTCCCCATGAGTCTTAGCTCAGTAGTTTTTTTTCCGTTTGGGTCACCTTATAGTCCGAGAGCTGTTGGATATTTTTGGGTAGGTATATGTGGAAATTTGTACAATACCTTTTTAGTGATATCCGAATACCAAAACACAAACTTGGCTGAAGGGTAGCGGGATTTAACCGACCCTCAAATTTTTAATCACCTAGGAGGTATAGAATGTTCCAGCCAAGTGACCTGTTTTTTTTTTGGATATATCTATTTTTAGTTACCAATATTTTCGTGCTCAAATATATTTTTTAAATTTTTCAAAAATATAATTTTGCAAGCACTTGGCTGAGTTTTAGACCAGATTAAGAAATCTGACTTTTTTATTTATCAACTCCTTAAATAATAAGTTTTAAGGTAATGCAATTTCAAAATGCCTTAAGGGTGTCGGAACGCTCTGGATTTAAGCCAAAAATAGAGCTTCGGCTGTCAACTGATTGTAGACTTATTCGTCAACATTCTGCAAAAATTGAAGATAAAGGACAAATCTAGGTCTCTAATGGACTACTTTTGTAATTTATGTACGATTTACTAGAAAAAAGTTGGCATTAATTGTGCCAAAAAATACACGTTTTCATTGGCACACTACAACCTTATTCGTACTTATTTCACAAAACTGTTCGATCACAAACCTAAAGTGACTCTCCTTTTTCGGAAAAGTTTTTTAAATCTTTAAAATATTTCCAAAAATTAGAGTAATCAATTGACAGCTGCACCCTTGCAATAGCATATTTTAGCCTCGTAGTTGGTACCAGCTAAACATTGAAACGTGCGGATGATTTGAGTGAGACAGAGCTAAAGAAGGTCACACCCCCAATATGTCTTTTGCCTACCTCGTCTCTTACCGCGGGGTCTCAACACAAACTGTGTGAAAGTGATCCAACACTATTAAGGGTTTTTATTGCGTAAAAATTTTGCTAATTTAAAAATTTGAGGGTCAGTTAAGCGCTACTATCCTTCAGCCAGATCTGTGTTTTTGTATTCGGATATTACTAAAGAGGTATTGTACAAATTTTCACAATGCCTCAAATACCTATCCAAAAATGTCTAACAGATCCAAATGAAAAATTCCTTGAGGGGACAGGGGAACGGAATGTTGTATGTAACCATCGGAGCACGAAGTAAGATATATAAGGAGTTCAAACCCAATGTTTTGTCTTGGATTTGGTGAATAAACTATAGTTCATGAGTGGATACGTATAGATTTTGCTGATGGGAGTCGAGAACTCGTAAAACGTGATAAAACGGCGCGTCATCAATGTCTTAAAGCTCCTAAAACTAATACGCACGAGATATCTACGTATGGTATTTTTTGCACGTCCTCCTATAAAATAGCTGCATTTCACTTAATTTTCAAAATTTTTGACAGATTATTTCTAAGCAAACGTCACTTCTATAACAGTAGGCTATAAAAAAAATTAACTGACAGATAGTGATTTTCTATGGAATAGATAGGTATATCGCGACCAGTTTTGTTTTACCTTAGCGCACTAGGGCGTAATGATTCACTTTACATCCCTGTATACGTACATGTAAAGTGGCTATTTTATAGAGAGTAAAGCGTAAAACAATATCTTAACTTTCAATTAAAATTTTTAGCCACACCTGACCTTTCATCTTTGCTAATTGGAGCATACCTGATTTCAGAGTTATAAAAACAACTCATTAATGCTTCTAAAATTATTATGTTATGATTTATGCATATACATAAGTGCCTCGTAAATTTCAGTCGAATATATTTGTTTTGCAAATTTTCTGCAACGATTTTCTAATTAATTTTAATAAACTTTAATGCACCGCTAGTGTCTATTATTTAATTTAATAAATTGTAGCATTTAAAAAAATATTGTACGGCACAGCCGCCTGATTTTCTTGCTCCACCGTATCGATCGTGAACTTTTTAATCGATGTAAAAAAGAGGTTATATAATTTGACACGTATTTTTATTTTATTTTTGTTCCACGATAGCTCTGCCAGTTGTGAACCAATTTGAAAAATTCCGACGACATTTTATTCAGAATATTATCGGATTGGTACAATATAGTTTTTATTAAATTCGGTCCATCCGTTTTTAAATGACTTCAAAAAACATATTTTTTATATACAGTGTGTACCAAAAGTTCCGAAACGGTCCAGTATATGTCCAGGCGGTGAGGGTTTAAAAAAAAAGTTTGTGAGTGACCATTGTTGGGGTACCAAGCCATCCCTCAACTCCTCACCCCTTCGCAGGGGTAATAATTTTTTGCTTGGAATACGAATCCGCGAAAAAATGAGGATCTCAATTTGAAATCCGAAAATCTCCCTCACTCCCCGCGACAACCAAGCAACTTTTGTCCCAAACTTTTTTTTAAACCCTCACCGCCCGGACATATTGAACCGTTTCCAAACTTTTGGTACACCCGGTATATGTTACCTCATATCTCCAGAATTTGTGAACCGATTTTGATAATACTTTGCCTGTTCTCTTTTTAAACAAAAAAAAGTACTTATAATTTTTTGTTAAAAAAAATTAAGGCATAAGATGATCCCACGTAAAGTTTACTTAAATCGATTCAGTAGTTTTTATGTATGGTATAGGAATTATATCCACGATCTAGAAATTCAGTGGTGTACAGTAATGCCAACATTACGCGACATTAAATAATAAACATCGGGAACATGTTTATGACTGCGTCTGGAGGACAATCGCTTTTGTGACGTAGCCAGCCGACGCATTAGTGCAATTCTGCCCCGAGTGCATTACACATCCGGGACATACAAGATGTCTCTATTTTTAATGTATTTGCCATAAGACACATACACTATTGACGTCGGTCGGATGGCGGGACCTAGGGTTCGGACCAAAATTTCTCGACGTTTCACATCCTTCTAAGCAACTTGGCACCATTTTTGAAAATGTTTATGTAAATAATGTTTATATACATAAATGTTTATATACATAAATGTTTATATACATAAATGTTTATATACATAAATGTTTATATACATAAATGTTTATATACATAAATGTTTATATACATAAATGTTTATATACATAAATGTTTATATACATAAATGTTTATATACATAAATGTTTATATACATAATGTGTGTGTGTGTGTGCGTACGGGCAATAACTTTCGAAAGAGTTGATGGATTTTAACGAAATTTGACACACATGCTAGAATCCATCGCCGCACGAAGTCTATTTAAAATGGGCCTAATCGGACCATTTTAAGAGTGCATTTAGGGATCGAAAATTGTTTTTGGGCCCAAAAACATCGGAATTGATTCAAAGTGGAATTTGATCTTTTAATATAAATTAAAAGGTGCTCCTAAAATTTGGATAAAATCGGTTGTACAGGGCCGAACTTATAAACTGTATGAAAACACTTACATGTGGTAAGAAAATTATACTTACTGAAGGCTGTAAGTATATAATTTTGTAGAGATGATGAATTGATAAAACAAACGAAATATTGAAATTAAGAAAAAAATATTAGTTTAAGATGTGTGTTAAGTGATTAAATTTTTTATTTTGTCAAAAAACAAACATATTTCACATACTAATGCCACAACGCTTGTATTTGCAAATACACTATATTGTCTTTAACTCTAGAGTTAGGCGGAGCATTACGAGACGAAAATGGTTACGAGTTCCCGATCAGAAAAGTTGTATGGTCTTTAAAATTTTCTTTTTGACAAACACCTTGTATGAAGTGTAATGATCATTCGAATTATTAGACGTTATTTCTGATTCAAAATGTGAGCCAAGTTTTTAGCTTTAACGAGACTGAAACAAAATACTGACACACAAAACAGACAGTGAAATGTTGGCGGCGAACGTTGCCAAATTTGAAACTATTTTATGATACCGATAAGAGGAGGGAAAGTTTGGCTTGCTGAAGGAAAAAGGTTTTCACGTTCTTTATAGCGGGAAATTTGAATAATAAATTGGCAAATACTTATTCCATATTTATGCGCTGAGACCTCAGCTGTGTCGATAGTACTGGACGTTGATTAAATTAACTGTTGATCATTCGTTAACGAATCAACTGTTTATGTTTTTTGAGTCAACTAGTTGATCCAACTATAACTTCATCAACAAAACGCAAAGAACGAAACGAAATCGACATACGAACCACAGCACTGGTGACGTGTTTATTAAAAACCAGAAAATACTAATAGTTTTAGTTTTTACTTCACAAAATTTGTTTAAAAATTTCAAACAATATATTTTCACTTATATTGAATAAAAAATGTGATATTAGTCGATAATTCTTTACAGCACGTCACGAGATTTCGAATTAAGTACGGGAAGACAAACTAACATTTTGAAGTTTTTTCTTTACAAACTTATGTTAAAAATACTGATAAATTAATTTTTTTTTCTGTAGAAAAATTGTGTGTAAAACTTATGCTAATTTTATCGTTTTTATCTGATTTTAAATCGTTTATTTAGATCAAATAAACTCTAACAAAACCTTAAAACGATATGGGAAGAATGGTACATATTTCTAGTTTATTTTGAAGCATTAACATCAAAGATTGAATAAGATTTTTCATAGAAATTAGAGATTTTCGAAACGGGACATGCATACACACATAAAATAGAGCTATGCGGGTGAAAAAGGAAAAATATTGAACAGCTGCTGAAGAGTCACCTTAACTTTTTCAAAGACATATAACAAGCGATGAAAAAATGCTGTCAAGTACAATTTGATTACTGTTATGTTACGCGATATGGTTACAAATTGAGGTTATGTTATTGAAATGTGAAATGACAAAAGCTGACTTTTGACAGTCGGGTGAAATTAACGGGAGACAGAATTCTCTGGATGACGGGAGAGATAGGATATACGCGACGACACATTAGGGACGGCATTACGACAACGTTGTTAAAATGTCGACTCAAATTAGACTTCAGACTGGAACACTTTGAAATTTCATTTTAATTGATGTTCCACACAGACGTTCAAACAGTTCCAACACGGTGTCCTGCAGGATCTGTTCACTAATATGCTGTTCTCAACTGAATCGTTAGAACACTATTGCTGGCTTGTTCTGTCATTATAACAGTGCAAGCAAAAAATCAAGCCCAAAAATAGTTCCGATTTTAGTTTCTGAATGCACCTTGCGACCAAACAGCGGAGCCTTCAGTGACGTCATTTCCATCCTCCAGCCAGCACAAGTCTCAGCAGCGATTCCAATAGCAAAATTAGCCTCGTGTACATCAACCTTTAAAAACATTATAAAATCAAATTTTTACAATTTGATTTTATAATGATTTTGAAGGCCGCTTTACACGCGATGCTAGTTTTGCCACTGGAATCGCTACTGGGAGTTGTGCTGGCTGCGAGGACGGAAATGACGTCACTGAGGGCTCCGCTATTTGGTCACAACCTGGATTTTAAAATTCAAATTGGAACAATTTTTTGGTGCTTGATTCTTTTGCTAAAAAATTTCAAAACAAATCACTTTGAAACTTTTCAGTTTAGGCTGTAGTTAGTTCAAAACCGAATTCGGAAGATGTATGTTGCTTGTTAATATGGTGGAAAAATCATTTCCGCTCTGATATTTCATCAACTACAAAGTGAAACGTCTATATATTGTATATATATGTATATATCCATACACTTTATTTACGGCTCTAATTATTACGTAAAATGGCATCATTAATTTGATTTTTCAAAGAAGTAAAACATTTTTTTTAATTGGGGTATTATATTTCAGAGAAATCAAATACGTATAAAACAAAAGGGTTAAATAATATACTATGGCTATTAATAAATTACTAACGGATCCGTGCGAATATTTCGCATCGTTAGTGATCAGTTACGTAATATAATAGGGTGGAAATAAGGTTTTCCCATTCTGTTCTGTGAATTCCACGCCACTACGTCATTCAATATTACCGACAACTGTTAAAATAAACAGATTGCCACCAGATGACATTTGTTTTTCTGAATATTATTTCTGCAATGTAATTGTTAAAATTTTTAAACTGTAATTTTTTAAAGAAAACATTAATTTGAAGATATTGACTTATTTTTCGTCATTAGAGAGAAAAATAATCTCAAAAATGGCATATCAAACATTAATTTTGATACAGTATTAAGGGAGACAAAAAACACCTTTGAGAAATAATATATACCGATTTTAATTTAATAAAACGTAGCAACACTTTTTATGTGTAAATCAATAACACGCATATCATAATCGTATCGAATATTTTTTATAGGATATCAAATTTTAAAAACCCGGGTCGCAGTGCCAAAACCCTGCCGACAATATAGTGTATTTGCTAATACAGGTATTGTGGCTTTATTACATGAACTTAAGTTTGTTTTTGGACAAAATAAAAAAAAAATTGAACCCCTTAATACACCCCTTACTATAATAATTTTATTAATTGAAATATTGTTATCAAGCCAACATCTGCACCAAATTAAATACGAAATTCAGTATGTAAATTCGTATACGCAAACTAGTGTCTTCATAAAATTTGTAAGTCCGGTCCTGTCGGGGCGATTTGCTTATAATTTTAGGAGTACTTTTTAATTGCGACTAAAAGGTTAAATTGCAATTTTGAAACAATTCTGAGAATTTTTTCGGTATTTTTGGGCCCAAAAACTTTTTTCAACCCCTAAAAACCACTCTTAAAATGACCCGATTGGGCCCATTTTAAATAGGCTTCGTGCGGTGAAATGATCCGGATTTATCTGAATGATTCAATAAATTTAAAAACTGACACTAATAACTTAAGTTGTTTATATAATGGTATTTTGGATAAATATAAAAAGTTGATAAAGATAACTTAAAGTATTATTTAATGTTATTAATAATTAAATTAAATTGATATTTGAAAATATAAAGTTTAATATAATGACTGAGATTGACGCATGTATAAAATGATAGTGATGAAATTTTGTATACATACAAATTAGTTACTACGTAGCTGTTGTAATAAATAAAATAAACTGTTTATTTGTTTATTTAGTTTTAAGAAAAAATTTACTCTGTATAAATTGTAATATAACTACTTAAAAATTTGATTTGTTATGATATCTCAAAATAATATAACAAGATAATTGAATTGAATCTAATTATTAAGGCAATTAATAAGGGTATGTTTAATATTTATTTATTTGTTTTATTAATAGTTGTTAAATTGTCTTGTTATTTTATTTTAGATCACCTGATGAAGTATTGATTTGTATACGAAAAGTTGTGAAATAATAATTTGTCTTTTATTTTCATTGATCCTAATTACTCTAAAATATTTATAAATTATATAATTATACATATACATATAAACATTTTTAAAAATGGTGCCAATGTGTTTAGGAGGTTATGAAACCCCTAGGTCCCGCCATCCGACCGACGCCAATAGTGTATGTTGCCATATGGCAAACACACTAATTATATATTCAAAACAGTCATCTGGACAGTAGGTAAAGGTTAAATCGCATTTAGAAAAACGAGTGTCGTTTGACCATTGGTAACAGTGATTAGAAAAAAATATCTGAGCATCTAACTGTCAGTGCAAAGTAGTAAATTTGTCGCAATATCGGCTGTGTTAATAATTATTATTATAACATTAAAAATTGTTGATTTTAATAATGTTATTGTTGAAACACGTTTTTGAACATTTCTTTTTCACGTGTGTGGTATTAGTTTTGCTGAGTTTTCCGTAAGAGTGATTTTTTGTGTCAACGAAGTTTCGCCCGGTAAACGCCTATATGCTGTCCTAGCCGCAAGTTGTTAAGTAAGTGATTTTTAACAAACTTTATATTATATTTTCTGTTTTTAAAGAGGACGGTTTTTTATGGTTTTCTCTAATGTACTCTAACTACACATTTATAAAAGCATGTGTCATAGTACACGACCGAAGTGAAACTTCTTAAGTAGGACTAATATGACGTCGTTCATATGCCTTGAGAAAAAATAAATTTATATTTTTGCTGATTATACTTACCTTTCTGTGTTTTCAATATATTTGCCGTATGGCACATGCACTATTGATATCGGTCGGATGGCGGGACCTGCAGATAGAACTAAACTTTCGCATGTGTGCAGTATACTGTACAATATATACACACAATAATTTAAGAGTAATTGATTTTAACGACATTTGGTCCAAAATTATTTTAAGGGGCCTCATTAAAGGATAAAATTTTTTATTTTGTCTAAAAACAAATTTAAGTTTACGTAATAAAGCCTGTATTAGCAAATATATCATATTGTTGACAGGGTTTTGGCACTGCGACCAGAGTTTCTTCTATTCAGCAGCAATTAGTTGGAATATTTTTTTCTATCGTTTCCACATTTGAAAAAAACTAGTCAGTGATTCTATTTGAAGTAGAAAGTGGATTATGTTCTGTAAAACGGGCTTAATTTCATTTTCTGTATTGACAAAAAAAAATTGTGTCGCAAATCCAATACCCTGCCGACAATATAGTGTATAATTGCTAATACAGACATGGTGGCATTATTATGTTTTCTTAAATTTGTTTTTGGATAAAATAAAAAATTTGTACCCTTAATACGCCCCTTAATTTTTTTTTTCTTGAACATTTTTGTCAATCTAATATCTGCACCAAGTTAAATATACTCTTCAGTAAGTAAATTCGAATCCCTAAAAATTAGTGTTTCATAAAATTTGGTATTTTAATAATGTGGAAAAAAGGATCCAGTTCACTACAGAAATAGAAGTAGATGGCAAATTACCATTTTTAGATGTCATGGTTGTCAGACAAGATGATGGTAGTCTGAGAACAAATTGGTTCTCCAAACCTACAAGTTCAGGGAGATTATTGAATTTTACATCAAATATCGCAGAAAATTTCAGTAGCACTTGGTCTTCTCCAACGCGCAATCAATCTCAGTCATGAAATATATCATAATGACAATATCTTAAGAGTAAAACATATATTAGGCAAAAATAATTATCCTCCTAAATTTATTAATTTGTGTATTGATAAGTTCAAACGAAATAAAAAAATAGTCAAATTGAAACATTATAAATATTATTTTAAATTTCCATATATTAAACGACTATCAGGTGATATATCTAGAATTTTCTTTAACACTGATTGGAGACCAGCTTTTTATAATTTTAAAACTATAGGATCAATATATTCAAAATTGAAAGATAAAGATGACCAAGGCCGTAATTCTGAATTGATTTATTGTGTTCCATGCGAATGCAATAAGGTATACATTGGACAAACTAAACAATGGTTAAAAAATAGATTATATCAACATCAAATAGATTGCAAAAACGTAAACATGTTGAAAATGGAACATACTGCTTTGGCTAAACATCATTTTAGTACAGGACATACTTTTGAATTTGATAAAGTTAAAATATTAAATATAGAGTCTAATCAATTCAAAAGGAACATAAGTGAAATGATCTGGATTTATCTGAATGATTCAATAAATTTAAAAACTGACACTAATAACTTAAGTTGTTTATATAATGGTATTTTGGATAAATATAAAAAGTTGATACAGACAACTTAAGTTATTATTTAATGTTATTAATAATTAAATTAAATTGATATTTGAAAATATAAAGTTTAATATAATGACTGAGATTGACGCATATATAAAATGATAGTAATGAAATTTTGTATACATACAAATTAGTTACTACGTAACTGTTGTGATAAATTATAAACTGTTAAAAATTTCATTTGTTATGATATCTCAAAATAATATAACAAGATAACTGAATTGAATCTAATTATTAAGACAATTAATTAAGGTATATTTAATATTTATTTATTTGTTTTATTATTAGTTGTTAAATTGTCTTGTTATTTTATTTTAGATCACCTGACGAAGTATTAATTTAATACGAAACGTTCTGAAATAATAATTTGTCTTTTATTTTCATTGATCTTAATTCCTCTAAAAAATTTATAAATTATATATACATATATATAAACATTTTTAAAAATGATGCCAATGTATTTAGGAGGTTATGAAACATCGAGAAATTTTGGTCCGACCCCTAGGTCCCGCCATCCGACCGACGCCAATAGTGTATGTTGTCATGTGGCAAATACACTAATTATATAATCAAAACAGTCATGTGGACAGTAGGTAAAGGTTAAATCGCATTTAGAAAAACGAGTGTCGTTTGACCATTGGTAACAGTGATTAGAAAAAAATATCTGAGCATCGAACTGTCAGTGCAGAATAGTAAATTTGTCGCAATATCGGCTGTGTTAATAATTATTATTTTAACATTAAAAATTGTTGATTTTAACAATGTTATTGTTGAAACACGTTTTTGAACATTTCTTTTTCACGTGTGTGGTATTAGTTTTGCTGTTTTCCGTAAGAGTGATTTTTTGTGTCAACGAAGTTTCGCCCGGTAAACGCCTATATGCTGTCCTAGCCGCAAGATGTTAAGTAAGTGATTTTTAACAAACTTTATATTATATTTTCTGTTTTTAAAGAGGACGGTTTTTTATGGTTTCCTCTAATGTACTCTAACTACACATTTATAAAAGCATGTGTCATAGTACACGACCGAAGTGAAACTTCCTAAGTAGGACTAATATGACGTCGTTCATATGCCTTGAGAAAAAATAAATTTATATTTTTGCTGATTATGCTCACCTTTCTGTGTTCTCAATATATTTGCCGTATGGCACATGCACTATTGATATCGGTCGGATGGCGGGACCTGCAGATCGAACTAAACTTTCGCGTGTGTGCAGTATACTGTATAATATATACACACAATAATTTAAGAGTAATTGGTTTTAACGACATTTGGTCCAAAATTATTTTAAGGGGCCTCATTAAAGTATAAAATTTTTTATTTTGTCTAAAAACAAATTTAAGTTTACGTAATAAAGCCTGTATTAGCAAATATATCATATTGTTGACAGGGTTTTGGCACTGCGACTTGAGTTTCTTCTATTTAGCAGTAACTAATTGGAATATTTTTTTCTATCGTTTCCACATTTGAAAAAAACTAGTCAGTGATTTTAATTTCATTTTCTGCATTGACAAAAAAAAAAAACTTGGGCCGCAAATCCAATACCCTGCCGACAATATAGTGTATTTAACACATACAATACAGGCATGGTGGCATTATTATGTTTTCTTAAATTTGTTTTTGGATAAAATAAAAAATGTGTACCCTTGATACGCCCCTTAATTTTTTTTTCTTGAACATTTTTGTCAATCCAATATCTGCACCAAGTTAAATACACTCTTCAGTAAGTAAATTCAAATACGCAAACTAGTGTTTTCATAAAATTTATAAGTCCGGTCCTGTGAGACCGATTTTATTAAAATTTTAGCAGCACATTTTAATCTTTACTAATGGCTTAAATTTCAAATTTGAAACGATTCTGAAATTTACTTTCGGTATTTTTGGTCCCATAAAATATTTTTAATCTCTAAAAGCAATCCGTAAAATGGCCCTTTTGGGGGCCCATTTTAAATATGCTTCGTGAGGTGATGGACAACAAGGTAGGTACCAATTATAAATAAAATCAATTAAATCTTTTATTGCCCGTACTCTTTTCCACGGAAAGACTCGTGATTTTAAATGCAACGTCAAAAGGTTTGGGAAACGCTGCTGTAGTTTATGAATGCTACTGCTGAATCTATAATACTGTAAATCGGTTAAGCGGTTTTTGAGTTTTCAGACAACGTACATTCAAGGTACGCGGTTCGTACAAACATTTTCAATTGAGTATATTATTATGTTAGTACCTATATAGATTAATTTAAATAATGTTTCTGCAACAAGTGACATAGATTTTAATTGAATAAAACGCATCAACGTTTTTTTAATATATATCAATAAAACGCACTTCATAGTTATTCTAATATTTTTTATAAGGTTTTATCAAATTTTAGGTAAATAATTCTATAAAATCTGATTGCATAATGCATATGTTGGCCGTGATCAGATCTGTTCTCTTTGTACCCTTGACCGCGTTAATTTGACAATACCGTCTGAATATTGTGTCGTCTCTTCGGAAAAATATAAAATTAATCATTTAAATTCTAGAATTATAATTACTTGTTGTAATAAATAATTTCGGTGTTTGTCGTAGATTATTTTCATATAAAGATCTTTTCGGGAAATGTAAAAACCAGTGTTTATTATTTTCTTATTAAATTTAGAAGTCTGATTTTGAGATTTTAGTTTTACGTATACATGTTTTGATAATAGAATACGCATAATATATTATTTTAAAGAAAGCGTGTGCTTTGAAAATAATTTTAACATTACTTTGTTCGCTTTTAATTCTTTTTTTTTTTTTTTTGAACTAACAAATTTTGGTTATTCAGTGTAGCGATTATAAAAGCTCGAAATTAGTTTAGGAGGAATTGGTATATGAGTGACGGGACTGTAGGTTAGAGCGTCAGATTCGAACACGATACTTCGATCTATATCATTGTTAAAGTTTATTTATTTCATTTTGTGCACGTCTCATTGAAACTCACTGAATAAAAGTTCATGGCATAATTATACTCCTTAAATGCATTCTAAAGTAGTGAACCGATTTAAAATCAAAATATTATTTCTAACGTTTTTGTAGATACATATCGTGTTAAAAATTGAAAGTTAAAAATTAAGGTATATTCTTTCTCGAAAAATTAAAATAATCGTTTAAGTATATTTTAATATTGCACAAATGTATAGTCTTCATAAATTGCAAATTATGATCAAGTACGCTATATAATCATAGCTGACTATTTGTGCCATCTTGAAATCTAGTGTCTTTTGTGGGGTGCCAGCACTGCACTGAGTAGAAAAAAAAGAACATCTGGCTGTCATATCGTAATGTGTCTAAAAGTGCATTGATATCTTTTGAGTTTTAGTGATAAAATTTGTGTTTTTCAAATAATTTAACTGTTGAATGATGCTTTTAAATGTTTTTCCAACCTATTTGTGATACTTATTAGTTTGGCGGCGGTTTTTGCGAAAATGCTTTTTTTGAATGAAAACATTTTCCGCTCAAACTCGGTATAATAAACGTCGCTACTAGTAGGATGTTGTAAGTAAAGTACCTATAAGTCATTAAAATAATATTACTTTGGATTTATATTATTCACTTATAAATATTTTTGGTCTGTTCTGGCTTTTGGTAAAATGATTAATTTTCAAAAGCAGAGATAAAAACAAAAAAAATACATTTTTTTTTTTTGTTAATTGGATAACGAGAAATTTTTCGTCAGTGTAACAATGTCAGAGGCGTGCAGCCATCACACCAAAATAAAAATCAAATTCGGTTCTTATTGCCAAATGAACAATGTGTTCGGAGAATTCTTGTTGCGGTGATAATTCAGTGCAATTTGTGCAATTCCGCGTCCACAATCAGCACATTAACAAGAAATAATGCTAATATTTATAAATAAGACTATAAGAATGTGTCGAAGACACAAATTTTATATTACAAGTACAGTAAGACCTCGCTTAACGCTGTTTCGGTATTACGCAGTTTCTAAAAAAACAGTTTAGCCACAATAACGTAAATTATGGATCAATATATACACAATGATTCAAATGTTGATAGAAGTTCAATGGCAAGACGAGGTGTCATTGATGCAATATCTTACTATCGACTACAACTTGCTGAACAAAAGGGAAAAAGGCAAACGACAATAAATAACCTCTTCACAAAAAAAAACAAAATATGTCAAATGAGGAATTTTCCTCATCACAAACATAATTTCTTACTCAAACTTTTATTTGATTTTCATAAAATTTTATGAACACAAATCGATATTAGCAATAAATAAATCTGCAATTAAAGTGATAATAAAGTATTTCACAATAAATGTTACAGAATAAAACAAAAAAAAACTAGCAAATTTTCTTATTCTGGGTTCTGTTTCACTTATGCCTATTAACTACGTATTAAGATGGCCTCGTTAAGCGCTGTTTCGTATAGAACTGCAACTAATTGAAACGTATCTCCCGCGTTAAGCGGTATCTTACTGTATTCATAAATACAGTGCATATTATTTCAACGGGCATATATGTAGGTATAGTATTTACACGTTAAATATATCCAATTGATTAACACTGGATTCAAGTTAATTAAAAATAGTATGTTTGGAGTGACAAATCACGAGATTTCGACTTATTATAGGAAGGCAAATTAACATTTTGTAGTTTTTTCTTTTTAAGTTAAGAACGCTGACAAAGGTTTGCTCAATAATTTTTTTCAAATTTATTTTTTTACTGTAGGTACAACAATTTGTGTAAAACTTAATTGTTTATTTAACTTAGAGCGATAATATGCATCTACAAAAAATTATATTGCAATTAAGAAAAACACTATTAATTCTATATAACGTCTTTGTAGATACATAATACATATTAATTATCGTTCTAAGTTAAAAATTAAGCTAATATGTTCTTTAATCAAAAAATTGAAATAATCGTTGTAAGTATATTTTAATATCGCACAAATTTACAATCTTTATAAATTGCAAATCAAGATCAAGTAACATCTTGAAATCCAGTGTTTTTTGTGTGTTGGCCACACTGCTATACTCGGAAAAAAAAGAACATCTACCTGTCATCGTAATTCGTAATTAATGTGTTTAAAAGGCATTGATTTATCATTTGAATTTTAGTGATAAAATTTGTGTTTTTCAAATAATTTGACTGTTGAATTATGTTTTTAAATGTATCTCAAAACTGTTTGTGGCTTTAGTTCGGCGGCGGTTTTTGCGAAAATACGTATTTTGAATGAAAACGTTTTCCGCTCAAACTCGGTATAGTGAACGTCGTTTGCTAGTTATTGGTATGTATAGTTTCTATTGTGCGTGACCCTGATGCCCTCAGATATTGAGCGTTTTGAATATGCGTAATATATTATTTCAAAGAACACGTGTACTTTGAAAATAATTTTAACATTACTTGGTTCGTTAAAATACTTTTTTCGAGTTGATAAATTTTGGTTATGCAATGCAATCTATTTTTTTGCGTAATATAATTGTAGATTAGTCTAGTAGGCATTGGCGCATAAAACTCAGTGACTAACAGTGCGTAATTTTTTGACTAATAATAATCTTTAATATGCTCTATTGATCATAAATCAAAAAACCCTACTGCGTTAAAAGCAAACTAAAAAGATGGAAGCTACAGCAGGAAAATTTATAATGACACTATACTTTGGAGATAGTATGTCATTTTAGTTGTATTTGGTAGTAGTCTGTATCCGCGGCGTTGTTCTCATTAATATTAGTTTCATATCTAACTTGAGATTTGTAAACGCCCTATAATTTTAAGTTTCGGGTCAATTAAACAGTGTACCATGTTTTATAAAAATCATTTCAGCTATTATCGAGTAATGATGATACAAACTAACAAGAAATCTGAAACGACTTGTTTCTGTCTGTCACAAAATACCCCAAATTAATTGCAGACAAGGGGTTCATAGCTAATTTACATATTTTGTATTGGTTTCTAACTACAGTATTTTTCAATTATTTTTTTTTTAATTTCCAGATATGATTACATAGGCTGAGTAAGCAGGATTAGGAGCAAATTTCCACCGCAGCGATAGGCTGAACCAACTAAGAAATGAACAGAAGACAGAGCTCGAAGCAGTAGACAGGAGGACAGGTCAAATATCCCCTGCCTTAGTGACCTGCTCCAACATGTGGAGTCCGCAAGAATATGATGTTTGGTGATTCAAATGCTCTGCTGATGTGTGTTACGAGATTGTCATTTGCTAGGTAGGAAATATTAGCTTTTTGTTTATACTATTAATTTAATATCACTAAAAACAATAACACACACCTTTTTACAAATTTAAATCTTTTACAGTCCCGAGAGTGATAATAATTTTTCTCTATACATACATTCCCAAACAACCAACGCATTACGGGAGATTTAAGGGCTCAAATCCCGCACGTTCCGATTTAATTTTTCATTCTTAAACTTTCTATCACAGTTCATTTCACTAAAACTAATATTATATAAAATTTTGAATTTCACACATCATTTATACACTATAGGGATTTTCAGATTGCCACTAAAATTGTAATGCTAAACAATAGCGAATTTCATGACTGCACCCACTATTTACGCATAACAGAAAATATTACACATTATTTTCACACTACATGGACTTTCAGGAAAATTTGTTACTATGCAAACGTTTGAGTGGTAATTTTACAATTTTGGCTATTAAGACACGTTTTTGGTGTGGACAGGTCTGATACAAGGGGTGGCCCCCCATGCGATAGTATCAGAATGGGGGTCAACCAAAACGGTGGTCGGTATCAGTGGTTCACTTTACTTTGAGTGAATCTACACAAATTCGATAAAAATGAAAGTTGTCTTAATAATGCCAATAAAGACAAAAGACATATTAACCCATTTTTTCCCAGTGTTCCAAAATTGGAACTCTGTACGTTTGTCCCAATATTCCAAAATTGAAACGGGCGTTTAAAAAAATATAATTATATGTTGATAGAAATATTCATAAAAGTTTGCCAATCTGCATTATTTTAAACAGAAAAATCACACTTAATTAAAAAAATTGCTGTTCTGAAATACCATATATACTGTTTGTACAAAGCTCGAGAAAAAACGGGTTAATATTGTTTTTAATTTTGCACAACCGCTCTTAAATATTCCAGTGTCATGATTTCGAAATCATTATATTTGGTGTTTTGCGATTTTCTGGTCTCTTTAAAATTGCAATGAAAGACAATGTGACGGATTCCATGTCTGTACTTATTTATTTAAAAAATCCAATATCACACATTATTTGTACACTTTAGGGTTTTCAGGTCCCGCTAGAATTGTAATGGAAGTCAATGATGGATTCGATGTTCAAACTTATTAACTAAAAACAGAATATCACACATTATTTGTACGCTTTAGGATTTTCAGGTTTCCATGGAACTATACCGATTTCTTTAAACTAACGGCAGGACTAAATACAATATTACACACCTTTCCACAGATCTTAAATCTTATAAATGGTCCCCAAAGTGATTTTTATTTTTTTTTTCATATTTTTTCACACAACCAACGCAATGTTGGATATGTTCGGGCTCAAATCACGAATTTTCGATTTAATTTCGTCCTTTAACATTCTATGAATTAAACTCACCTTATAGTAGGTACTTTTATAGTTATATAAATATTTAAATGGTATTTAGGAGGTCGGCAAGAATTATTAGATTTTTTTTTCATTCTGTTGCACGATAATATAGGTGGCCCGTTTGATAGTTCACGATCAGGCTTGTCTCCAAGGGGTGCCGGGTGTCGGAAGCGAGCCGGCGGAGTAGCGGGCTAGGCACATCCGGCCAAACGTAATAAGTAAGCATCCTTAAAGGTGTAATTTCATCATCAATGCATTTAGGGCCAAGTCACTAGGGATGAGCATTCAGAGTCGTTTTTTAAAAGAAAAGCTCTCGTCGCCTAGTGATGTGACCGTGAAACCGGATAGTTGACTCTGACTATCTTTCGCGGTTGGTAGCCAAGTTGCGGAGGGCTCGTCACCCGGATGTTAGACATTCCAACGGGATATTCTTCAATGTTTGCTTATCTGCGTGGAAGTCAGTAGTGGTGTGTGCGATGCAACGCTTAGTCGGCGTTTAGTAAAGAACCTTTCACTCGGAGAGAAGCGTTATCATTCGGGTAGTGCGGCAGTTTGATTAATTAAATCTGATTTTTTCTGTTACTGATCCGGAGATAATATTGACCAGTGTAAAGCAGGCAGTTTTGGGATTCAAATTCTCTAACTTTGCACTTATTTTTTGTTTTTTATATTTTTTTATTCATTCAACGCGAAATTCTAAGATCTTCACACTTTTTTTACACTTCAGAATTTTCAGATTACTCTAAAACGATATCCATTTCTTTAAATATAACAGAAGGATCAAGTTTTTGTTATCACTAAATACAATAACACACATCTTTTTACAAATTTATATCTTTAACGGTCCCGAGAGTGATAATGATTTCTCTTTTTAAATACATTCCCACACAACCAACGCATTACGGGAGATTTACGGGCTCAAATCCCGTACATTCCGTTTTAATTTTACATTCTTAAACGTTCTATTACAGCTGTTCATTTCACTAAAACTAATATTATATAAAATTTTGAATTTCACACATCATTTATACACTATAGGGATTTTCAGATTGCCACTAAAATTGTAATGCTAGACAATAGCGAATTTCATGACTGCACACACTATTTACATAACAGAAAATATTACACATTATTTTCACACTACATGGATTTTCAGGTCACCTTAAAATAGTGAAGCAAGACAATAAGGGATTCCATGAGTGAACCCATTAGTAATATAATATATTATCATACATAATTATAACACTGTAAGATTTTCAGGTTGCCCCAAAAACTGTAATGAAAACAGTGACGGATTCCATGTCTAGAGAATAGAACGATAATTTTTTATTATCAGTTTTTCAAGCCTATTAAAATTTGTTACTATGCAAACGTTTGAGTGGTAATTTTACAATTTTGGCTATTAAGACACGTTTTTGGTGTGGACAAGTCTGGTACAAGGGGTGGTCCCCCCATGCAATAGTATCAGAATGGGGGTCAACCAAAACGGTGGTCGGTGTCAGAGGTTCACTTTACTTTGAAGTGAATCTACATAAATTCGATAAAAATGAAAGTTGTCTTAATAAAGCCATAAAAGACAAAAAACATATTAATATGCTTTTTAATTTTGTACAACCGATTAAATATTCAAATGTTATGATTTCGAAACCATTATATTTGAAGTACTGCGATTTTTGGTTCTCTCTAATGAAAGACAATACTTACGGATTCCATGTCTCAGAACTCATTTATTTATGAAACAGAATATCACATATTATTTGTACACTTTAGGGTTTTCAGGTCCACCTAAAATAATTATAATGGATGTCAATGATGTAATCGATGTCCATACTCATTAAATGAAGATTAGAATTATCACTTATTATTTGTATACTTTAGGCTTCTTGCTACAAGCCCTAGTTTATTTTACCATTTTGTTTGCGTTAACATAGTTGTTTATGTATAACAAATTGGTCCACCAATTTTCCCGACAGAATTACCTTCAAAACTAGTACGCTTAAAATTTTGAAAAAATTGGGAACATAGAGCCTCACTCATAGTTTATAAGAAAACCTAAACGAAAATTTTAAGTCTTAAAGCTTTCACGGAAAACGGAACTGTACGGAACCCTCTTCTCGCGAGTTTGACTCGCGCTTGACCGGTTTTTTTATATAGGTATATGCTATATATAAATATATAGTCTAGATATATCTAGAAATACCAATGGACCACGGCGTACAAGCCCGGAAACCAAGAAGTTTTGTGTAAAGATATTGTTTGTTATTATTTGGTCCTCCAATATTGTCTATTTCAGTTCCATGTCCAGAAAGTACAATGATTATGCCAAGTAATCGAACACCGAAAAGTGCTTCCAAACGTGGAAAAGTCTCATTAGTTTTTAATAAGCTACTGATATTTTTTCGTAGTGAAAACGCCTTGCACAATTACTAGTAACGGTTCTAGAAAATAAATATTTATTCAAATATAAAATTATTAAAGAGTATAACATTTTTTAATAAAAGTATACATTCTTCTTGGATTTTTCAGTTGTGTCATTTCGTAGCATTCCGATTTATCAAGTAATGTACCAATGAAGACAATTATCGCCAAAACGATTATTATAACACTAAAAAAATATAATCACTGCACTAGATTCGATATGACTCAAAAATCTTTAATTTAAATAAAAAATCAATGGAAACTATAAACATAATAAGAGATTGACGTAATCTATCACACAGTGGCTGCAAATTACCGTACTTTAGAAGATCTAAAATTGAAGCATCTACAAGAAATTAATGTGTTTTTACCAATGTACTTAAAGTAAAAAATTAAGATTTTTTATTATTTTTTTTAGATCAGAAGCACGTCATTAAGGTAGGTGAATATAAGAAAATATATTTAAAAAATATTACAATTTCAGTGAGTGCAAATTACCGTTTAGTGCTTTAGAATACCTAAAAATGAACCACATAAGAAATTAATATGTTTTTACCAATGTACTTAAAGCGAAAAATAAAGCTTTTTTTAATATTTTTGTTTGGATGCGAAACACGTCAGTAAGGTAGGTGAAAATAAGAAAATATATTTAAAAAATATTACAATTTCAGTGAGTGCAAATTACCGTTTAGTGCTTTAGAATACCTAAAAATGAACCACATAAGAAATTAATATGTTTTTACCAATGTACTTAAAGCGAAAAATAAAGCTTTTTTTATTATTTTTGTTTGGATCCGAAACACGTCACTAAGGTAGGTGAAAATAAGAAAATATATTTAAAAAATATTACAATTACAGTGAGTGCAAATTACCGTTTAGTGCTTTAGAATACCTAAAAATGAACCACTTATAAGAAATTAATATGTTTTTACCAATGTGCTTAAAGCGAAAAATAAAGCTTTTTTTTATTATTTTTGTTTGGATCCGAAACACGTCACTAAGGTAGGTGAAAATAAGAAAATATATTTAAAAAATATTACAATTTCAGTGAGTGTAAATTACCGTGTAGTGTACACCCCTGTACATTATATTAATTATATAAGTAGAATAATCTTTTTGTTTATTATGTAATTGTAAATACTTTTTGTAAAAATACTTTTACGTTTTTCAATATTAATCAATTCAATAAAAGTTCTTGGAACAGCAACAAGTCTTATTAATTATTCTGCACCAAGACATTACAGTGGCGACGAGTTAAATAAAATTTACTATTAAGGAAATGCCTGATCCAGCGATTCCTCCGCAGTCAACGGATACTAATGTGGCAAGTTTTGGCCATTTACGGGAATTTAATCCGAGAACGTGTAACTGGACTATCTACAGCGCAAGACTGAAAAATTATTTTGAAGCAAACAACATTACTGACAGAGGGAAGAAACGCTCTATATTGTTAAATATTTGTAATGAGGAAGCTTATCAATTAATTCACAGTCTGTGCATTCCAAGAGCACCAGAAGATGTTTCTTTCGACGACCTTATAAAACATTTTGATAAACATTTTCGTCCCGCAACAGCAGTTTTTGCGGCGAGATATAAATTTTATAATGCCGTCAAAGATAAAAATGAGTCAATTTCAAATTGGCTAGCAAGACTGCAGGGATTAGCAGGTCACTGCCGATTCACCGATGAGTTGTCGATAATTTTACGCGACAAATTTATAATGGGGATAGGTCCAGGACCAATTATGGATCGTCTCTTTGAAGAGGATGCCGCAGAATTAACACTGAACAAAGCAGTTCAGATGGCTACTAACAAGGAGTCTTCCAGTCAGAACTACAAATTAGATGTAACGGAAGTGAAGACGGAACCAACAGAAATAAATTTTCAGCGTTCAAGAAGCAGAAGACGAAGAAGACAGCCAGCTCAAAACCAGTCGAAAGCGTGCAGGGTTTGCGGATGGACAAATCATACAGCAGATCAATGTCGATTCCGGGATTCATATTGCAGCTTTTGTGGTAAGAAAGGACATTTAATTAAAGTATGTCGGAATAAGGCCAAAGTTGAAAAAGATGATAAAACAAAATCAAATAATTACTTAGAATCTAAAAGCGAAACATTATATAATATGAATTGTAATACTGACGCAATTAAAAAAAAGTTAGTTGTCAATGGGTCAGAAATTTGTTTTGAAGTAGATACAGGTTCTAGCATAACGGCAATTTCTAAAAAATTTTACGATGAAAATTTTAAAAACATTGTAATAAAGGCTTGCAGCAAAGAATTAAAAACTTATACCGGTCACAAAATCGTACCCCTTGGAGTCATTGATGCCGATGTAATTTACAATAATAAAAATTATAAACTGGGAATATATGTAATTAAGAATGGTAGTTCTCCATTATTAGGTAGGGACTGGTTGTCTGTTTTAAAAATTGGATTATCTGAAAACATTAACAGCATAATTGATAAATCACTTGATACCGACATAGATTCATTATGTAATGAGTACAAAGAGGTCTTTTTGTCAAATTTAGGTTTATTTAATGGCGGTAAAATTAATTTAAAATTAAAAGACGAATCAGTGACACCCAAATTTTTTAAATCTCGTCCAGTTCCATTTGCTATTAAAACAAAAATAGAAAAAGAATTGGATAAACTCGTGGATAATGGAGTGTTGACCGCAGTTAACTACAGCCGGTGGGCTAGTCCAATTGTTCCAGTCTTGAAAAAAGATGGAACAATACGGATATGCGGTGATTATAAAGTTTCTATAAACCCTCATATAGAGATAGATCAATACCCTATACCACGTATAGAAGAGATTTTTAGTAAATTAAATGGCGGAAAACAATTCACTAAATTGGACTTATCTAACGCATATCAGCAAGTGGAATTAGATAACGCTTCAAAGGAATTAGTGACTATTAATACGCATAAAGGTCTTTTTCGGTACAACAGACTTCCTTTTGGAGTTGCATCTGCGCCTGCTAAATTTCAATTTATAATGGGCAATGTTCTGCAGGGCATAGATGGTGTTTGTTGCTTTCTGGATGACGTCTTAATTACAGGCAAAACTAGACAATTGCATCTTCAAGCACTAAATTCTGTTTTAGAACGATTTAAAAAATTTAATTTAAAAATTGCAGTCGATAAATGTAACTTTTTTCAAGATAGTATAAATTATTTGGGTCACGTTATAAATTCTGAAGGTCTAAGTACCTCTCCAGAGAAAATTGAAGCTATCAGAAAAGCTCCCAGTCCAAAAAATGTTACCGAATTAAAATCATTTTTGGGGTTAATTAATTATTACCATAAATTCATACCAAATGCAACAAATTTATTACACCCATTGTATGATCTCTTAAAAAACAATACTAAATGGATTTGGTCAAAAATCTGTGAAACTCATTACAATAAAATTAAAAATATTATGACGTCTCTACAAGTGTTAGTACATTATGATCCTGCAAAAGAGATCACTTTGAGTTGTGATGCTTCATCATACGGTTTAGGCTGTGTATTAAGTCATAACATTTCGCCTGGCGTTGATAGGCCTATAGCTTATGCCTCTAGAACTTTGACTCCAAGTGAAAAGAATTATTCACAGATAGATCGTGAGGCCTGTGCTATAATATTTGCTGTTACTAAATTCTACCAATATCTCTATGGCAAACGATTCACACTAATAACTGATCATCGACCACTGGTGTCAATTTTGGGCTCCAAAAAAGGTATCCCTCAATTGGCCACCAGTAGATTACAAAGATGGGCACTTATTTTGTCAAGTTTTCAATTTGATATTCAGTATACAAAATCTAAAAATAACAATTCTGATTTTTTTTCCCGTTTGCCTATTGAATCAAATACCGCTGAAGAAATAAAATCTAAATTTGAAAATTTTGGTTATTTAAATTACATTGAGCAAAATGAACATGTTATTTTAAATGTCGAAGATATTAAGAAAGAAAGTAATAGTGATCCAATTTTAATAAAAGTTATGAATTATGTCAAAAAAGGTTGGCCAGAAAATTGTAAAGAATTAAAACAATTTTTTAATATAAGAAATGATTTAAATTTAGAAAATGATTGTCTTATGTATGGCTATAGGGTCGTAATTCCAAAAAAGTTTCAGTCTTATGTTTTAAATGAATTACATAAATCCCATTTGGGGATAGTAAAAACTAAATCATTGGCGAGATCCTATGTATGGTGGCCTAATATGTCAAAAGACATCGAAATGTTTGTTAAAAATTGTAATTCGTGTTTACTAACGCAAGATTCGCCATCAAAATCAATTTTAAAGTCATGGGATTGGCCAACAAAGCCATTCCAACGACTTCATATTGATTTTATGGGTCCGTATTTTAACAAATATTATTTTATAGTACTTGATGCACATACAAAATGGCCTGAAGTATTTCATTTAAGTAACATTACGTCTTCAGCGACTATAAATGTTTTGCGAAGTCTTTTTGCTAGATTTGGAATTCCTGAAATAATCTGTTCAGATAATGGCACACAATTTTGTTCTGTCGAATTTAAAAATTTTTTGAAATTTAATGGCGTTAAGCACATTACTACCGCTACGTATCATCCAGCCTCCAATGGAGCAGCTGAAAATACCGTACGTACCGTTAAAAATGCTATTAAAAAAGCAGTCTTTGAAAACAAACACGAAGATCATAATGCAATAATAAATCGATTTTTATTAGATTATCGTAATTCTGAGCATTTGACAACAGGCAAGAGTCCTGCTATGTTAATGTTTGGACGTCAGCTTAGATCTAAATTAGATTTAATTAGACCTACAACAGATGATGCAAATAATAAAGATAATTCTGTCGAATCTCATGTAAAACGTAAACAAGAATATCAAAAAGAATATTATAATGGCACGAGAGATATTTCTTTTTCAGAGGGAGAAAAGGTTCTAGCTAAAAATTATAAAAAAAATAAAGAATTTTGGACTAAAGCTTTTATCAAAAAGAAAATCGGCTCTCGAAATTACATTGTTTTCATGCCTGCTTTAAATATATTTTGTAAAAGACA
Organism: Venustoraphidia nigricollis; assembly: GCA_034508555.1. Taxonomy (NCBI): domain Eukaryota; kingdom Metazoa; phylum Arthropoda; class Insecta; order Raphidioptera; family Raphidiidae; genus Venustoraphidia; species Venustoraphidia nigricollis. Next base: position 3,748,312 of record JAVRKA010000030.1, read on the forward strand.
TGTCAATCAATTGAGAACCGATAATTCATCTGACATAAAAATTTCTGATATTCCCGTTTACGTTAAGGATTCTGAAAATAAAACCGATAATGAAAATAAACTTGTAAATGCAAATGAAAATGAAGTAATAAATATTGATGATAATAATTTTGAATCGCAACGACCAAAACGAAATACAAAACCTCCTGAGAGATTAGTTTATACATAATTCAAAATTTATAAGGGGAGAAATGTAGTGTACACCCCTGTACATTATATTAATTATATAAGTAGAATAATCTTTTTGTTTATTATGTAATTGTAAATACTTTTTGTAAAAATACTTTTACGTTTTTCAATATTAATCAATTCAATAAAAGTTCTTGGAACAGCAACAAGTCTTATTAATTATTCTGCACCAAGACATTACATACCGTTTAGTGCTTTAGAATACCTAAAAATGAACCACTTATAAGAAATTAATATGTTTTTACCAATGTACTTAAAGCGAAAATTAAAGCTTTTTTTATTATTTTTGTTTGGATCCGAAACACGTCACTAAGGTAGGTGAAAATAAGAAAATATATTTAAAAAATATTACAATTACAGTGAGTGCAAATTACCGTTTAGTGCTTTAGAATACCTAAAAATGAACCACATAAGAAATTAATATGTTTTTACCAATGTACTTAAAGCGAAAAATAAAGCTTTTTTTATTATTTTTGTTTGGATCCGAAACACGTCACTAAGGTAGGTGAAAATAAGAAAATATATTTAAAAAATATTACAATTACAGTGAGTGCAAATTACCGTTTAGTGCTTTAGAATACCTAAAAATGAACCACATAAGAAATTAATATGTTTTTACCAATGTACTTAAAGCGAAAAATAAAGCTTTTTTTATTATTTTTGTTTGGATCCGAAACACGTCACTAAGGTAGGTGAAAATAAGAAAATATATTTAAAAAATATTACAATTACAGTGAGTGCAAATTACCGTTTAGTGCTTTAGAATACCTAAAAATGAACCACATAAGAAATTAATATGTTTTTACCAATGTACTTAAAGCGAAAAATAAAGCTTTTTTTATTATTTTTGTTTGGATCCGAAACACGTCACTAAGGTAGGTGAAAATAAGAAAATATATTTAAAAAATATTACAATTTCAGTGAGTGCAAATTACCGTTTAGTGCTTTAGAATACCTAAAAATGAACCACTTATAAGAAATTAATATGTTTTTACCAATGTACTTAAAGCGAAAAATAAAGCTTTTTTTATTATTTTTGTTTGGATCCGAAACACGTCAGTAAGGTAGGTGAAAATAAGAAAATATTTTTAAAAAATATTAGAAATTCAGTGAGTGCAAATTACCGTTTAGTGCTTTAGAATACCTAAAAATGAACCACTTATAAGAAATTAATATGTTTTTACCAATGTACTTAAAGCGAAAAATAAAGCTTTTTTTATTATTTTTGTTTGGATCCGAAACACGTCACTAAGGTAGGTGAAAATAAGAAAATATATTTAAAAAATATTACAATTTCCGTGAGTGCAAATTACCGTTTAGTGCTTTAGAATACCTATCGTAATATTGTTTTTGTTTTATCTGTCTGTTTATGAATTTATTTTTCAAATCAGCCTTATTAACAACTTTACGTAACAATAGTTTTTTCTAGAATTGGTAAATTATCTTTCAATCTCCTGCTCATAAGCATTCGTGCTGGAGAAAGTTCTAACCCTGGGATTGGTGTATTTCTATACTTCAATAATAAAATATCTAAATTGTTCTCGCACCCAATTTTTTTAATTATTTGTTTAGCTATATCAACACATTTTTCAACTTGTCTGTGACTTTTTGGATAATTTGGAGAGGACGTTATTAAATTGACATAACCAAACGTCGAGTAATTTTGGTCCGACCCCTAGGTCCCGCCATCCGACCAACGCCAAAAGTATATGTTGCCATATGGCAAATACACTAATTATTCTTGAATAAAATCTGATTGCATAATGCGTAAGTTGGCTATGACATGATCTGTACAAGTTCATTTGTGTTTGCGCGAAATAGATACACCCGGTGTTGACTTTACTTTAGCGTCTTAATATTGTGTCATAAAATGTAAAATTGATCTGTTAAATTGCGGAACCATAATAATTAATTGTTGTGATAAATAGTTTCGGTGTATGTTATAGATTAGTTAAATATAAATATCTTTTCGAGTAATGTAAAAAACGAGTGTTTGTTATTTTCTTAAGACATTTAGATGCATGCGACGTTTGACAGCTGGGTAAGTCTGATTTTGAGATTTTAGTTCCAAGTATATATTTTGATAATTGATTGAATATGCGTAATAATAATAAGAAAATAGAGTATCAAACATTAATTTTGATACAGCATTAAGGGAGATATTTTGTACCGACAAAAAACACCTTTGAGAAATAATATACAGTGTAAACTCTTTATAACATTATTCTTTATAACGATAAACTCTCTATAACATAGAAAAGATCACAATTTGGTTGGTTTACCTTAAAACCCTTGATACACTCTTTATAGCGCAGCAGCCATTCTCTATTACGAAGAAATGTGTTTATATTTAGACACAGAAAATCGTCATTGTCGGTGTTATTGTTTATGTTATCTTATCAGGTTACAAAAGACGCCGACTAAACCTTTGAGGCCCCGAAACGTCAGGCAAAGTTAACTGACTATATGTATTAATTTTATCAAAACATACATATTAAAGATTATTGTTAATTTGGTTGTTTTTCTTTCTTCACTCCATATAACGCTAACTCTCTATAACGATAAAAAATGCTCGGTCCCTTGAGTTTCGTTATATAGAGTTTACACTGTATATATATACCGATATACCTACATTAATTAAGCTAGTTTATTATTGAATGCTGTGTCGTATTCTGAGCACAATTGACAAAAATCCGGGTCGCAGTGCCAAAACCCTGCCGACAATATAGTGTATTTGCTTATACAGGCAGTGTGGCTTTATTACGCGAACTTAAGTTGGTTTTTGGGCAAAATTAAAAATTTGACTCCTTAATACACCCCTTATAACATTTTTTTTCTTAACTGCAATATTATTATCAATCGAACGTCTACACCGAATTAAATACACTCTTCAATAAATAAGTTACTATCTACAAATCAGTGTTTTCAAAAAATTTGTAAGTCCGGTCCTGTTGGGCCGATTTTATTAAAATTTTAGGGACACTTTTTAATTGCTACTAACGGGTTAAATGTCAATTTTGAAACGATTCTGAGAATTTTTTCGGTATTTTGGAGCCCAAAAACATTTTTCAACCCCTAAAAACTACCCTTAAAATGGCCCGATTACGCCCATTTTAAATAGGCTTCTGGCGGTGATGGATTTCAATACGTGGCCCAAATTTCGTTATAATCAATTAACTCTTTCGAAAGTTATTGCCCGTACACACACACACACATATATATATGTGTATATATATATATATATAAACATTTTTAAAAATGGTGCCAAAGTGTTTAGGAGGTTATGAAACGTCGAGAAATTTTGGTCCGACCCCTAGGTCCCGCCATGCGACCGATGCCAATAGTGTATGTTGCCATATGGCAAATACACTAAAAAGAGACGGTGTATTTTATACTATGCTGATTTTGAAAATGAAAATTTACCTGTGTGGTTAAGGATAATCCTTTATTAAAGTTGGCATTAGTGCACTAAATTTACTCAATTAGAGAGAATGTAGATACAAATTTAAACAGGGCTTCGTTCGTGTAACTTAATTAGAATATCAGTAATAACTGTCAAAATGTGTGCAGCAACGAAAATTAACATTAATAACAACAATTTACTATTGTGTGATGATGGTTTAAATATTATCCTAAATTGATTTGTGTGCTTATTTATTAAAACATTTAATTAACACTACCGACAATAGATATATTTCCTACGTACAACAAATCATCCAAATCAATACGGACACGCTTTATCTGCACGATTTTTCACGTAAATCATTTTTTGCGCACTGCTCTGAGAAACATGTAATTTGGAAGATGTTTTTCTTTTAAAACGTAGACATCCACTAAAGAGTATTTCTCAAAAGGGGTGAAATTCGTGGTTATGTTTTAAATCCAAAAAGGACGAAGTGGGCAATCAAGGTTATTAGATACAGAGGTGACCTCGTTTCGTTAGATACTAGTGAACTACTAAATGAAATTACGATGTTGATAAAAATACTGAACGGTTTTCAAGCTGATGTCATTCATGGAACGAGGTAGCCTGTGTATCTAACTCCCGACAGGCTGAAAAGACATCAGTTCTATTCAAATTTATTAGATACAGATGTGACCTCGTTCCGTGCGTGATAAAAATATTGAACGGTCTCTCAGCTGACGTCATTCATTAACGAAGTGACCTGTGTATCAATGACCTTGATGAGCAATAATTAGTGAATATACGCAATTATTAATTATTATTTTGTGTTATACCTATGAAGGAACGCCTATGGTCTAAAAACTTAAATAAAACACATTCACTTTTAGGTTTTAAAATACGGAGTATACACAATTTTTAATCTTTAAAATGTTTTGTATGTGTCTACTAGCTTTGTTTTAATTTGTGTAAGTATAGGTGTAGCTAGATGTTATTAGAGTACTCTTTAAAATTAGAATGAAAGTAAACAAAAGAAATGAAACAAACTTAAAGTAAATAACGTCGGTACTAACATTTTTTTGTTGCGGTATAAAAAAACAAACTGGCCAAGTGCGAGTCGGACTCGCACACGAAGAGTTCCGTACCACCGTACAATATTTATTACCTTTATTTTATTTTTATTATTTGTTGTTATTCATTTTTTCCTTTTGAGATACGGAACCCTAAAAAGATGAACATTTTAGATAATTTGTCGTATAAATATGAAATGGAAATTAATTTCATTCAGCAAAATTGAACATATCTCTAGACGTTCGAAAATACTTATCTAAAAAAAATAGGCTTGTTTTTGAAATCCCTTGAGATAGAATCTTAAACTTTGATATGTTCAAAATTGAAAAGATTTGTTGAATAAATTTTCGTTTTTCGCGTCCAAAAGACAAAATGAGGCAAACTTGAATGGTATGCGCATCTATGTAAGCGTTTAAACTAAAGATGTGAAACTCGGTAAAAATACAAAATAAATTTTGTTTCTGATTTATTTTTTTGTACATATAAATTTGTGCCATCTTTAATAGAATTTCAACAAGGTTTATGCCGCAATTTTGTTTGGTCAATGTAGGAATATACAATTTTAATTCTTTGTCACACCAGGTTAACATCACGTAAGTTAAACTGAGACAGAAATGTACTGGCCAGTGCTGTTAATTTTAACGTTGACCATTATCATGGAGCATCCTATAATTAAACTGCAGTTCTATATACAGGCTGTTCCATAAATCCTGCGTGAGATTTCAGAGGGTGATTCCCTTAGATTCTTTTATTATTATTAGTATTAGTATTATATAGCTTATATGCAATTTAAAGTGCCCAAAAATTTTTGTCTAAAACTTTTCTTTCAAATTTTTTTTCCAAATTTGTCCAATTTTTTTTTATTTTTTGATATAACTTAGTTTTTGTAAAGATATTTCATATAAAATTAACTATTGTAGCGCGTCCTCAATTGTTACGCCACTAGAAATGACATAGGCTTTTCGAACAAATTGACAGAAGTTTCTGGAATGGTCAAGAACAGGATGTACACACCTATAAATATAGCGCATGTGGGGCGCAACATTCATTCGTTCAGGGACAATGAGTTGCTACTGTGCAGTGAATTCAGTCGATAGTCAGTTATCTCAACAGTCAGGCAATTGGTACGGCGTTACAGAAGACATAAATACAGTCAAAGCCCTCTAAGTGCACGCTCTCTAAATGCACACGCTCTCTTACTGCACACGAACTCGCCCTCTAAGTGCACGTTCCCCAGCCCCCACTTCGAATAATCTGCGACCAATCACGTGCGACCGTAAGCGCGCTATTTTCAAACTTTCCATTTCCATCATATTCATAGAGTTTTAGAGATATTGTTTATAGCATCTGATTGAATAAAGATAGCTATAGGAGTTAGAAGAGTGGGGATGAAAAAGATCGTAGGGGAAGTGTGCACTTAAAGGATGGGCTCGGTTCCGAGCTGTGCACTTAGAGGGCTTTGACTGTAATCAGTTAATACATAAATTTGTGTGTGTTAAGAATAGTTTATTATTGTAGTATTATTTATAGAATCCGTTTGTTTGTTTCATTGTTTAGTTTATTTCATTATTAGAGAATTACGTTTAGTTCATTTCATTGTTGTAAGAGAGATACTTTTTGGTTTATCTGTTTTGTACTTATTTCGTTTATTGGAAATAAATTAATTTTAAACCATCACAAAGAACTGTTTTGTTACACTATTATGGACCACGGGGCGCTGACTTTTTTTCTTCTAAAGGGGCCGGTGGTCTAAAAAAGGTTGAAAACCTTTGATCTAAAGAAACACCTCCTGAAATCTTTCGCGATACTTCTGGATCATTCTGTATACGTTCTGCTTGACTTAACTTCCGCGCAGATAAAGACAAATGCCTCTTTTCCACGGTGACGCGCTAAATTGTGTGAACATGACTAAATAAGACCAGCTCTGCTCTGTTGTTTGAATTAAATAAATAAGCATCGCATATGCGATGCGTTCTGTTTTATGTCGACAACCCTTTTCTCTACGAGTGCAAGTTGTATAATGGGTTTGCTCCTTATTAAGGCTAGGCTTCAAGAGTCTCGCTCTGTAAATACTGTCAAGAGATGGCAGTAGTGAGCAGATTGAGAGAATTTATTATCTAACTCTTGATTTAAAGATCTAAAGGTGATATCAGACGGTTCATTTTTTGTTCATTTCTGTTTTTCATTCGAAATGGAACGTCTGAACATAAAATGAAACAATAATGTAAAATGAATTCATTAATGAACCGATCAAACAACGCTAGATATCGACATTCGGTAGGATTCATTCGCACACCAAATGAACGAAAAATGAAACGTCTGAACACAAGAAAGAACATTCATTCGGGTTCGATCATTTTGTGTCGTGTCTTGTAGCGGACGGACTTGGGACTACGACATCGCATAGTGAATACATTCTGTCTGTGTATGAGACAAAATGGTATTCAAGTGGAACGATCAAAACATGCTGATGTTTTTGGAGAATTTTAAAAATTATCAATGTCTTTGGAACCACATACTCGACGAATAAAAAGACAGAACAATACAGGCAAATTTTACAAAATCTCTAATTAATGATTTAAAATTAAACTTTGCTTCTTTTTTTGTCAATTCTTCTATCAAATGATCACAAAACAAACGAATTCTAGGCGTACAACTTCATTCGACGACATCTTCGAGGAAAAGACTGGATGATCGTTCATTTCTATGTCGTTCTGTCTGCGCCGTATGAACGCGGAATGAAACGAAAATGAACATTCAGTCAAATGAACATTCATTCGGAATGAACCGTCTGATATCACCTTAACTCTGTTTCTTGTATTTTTATTATTTGTAACTAAAATAGATCTAATCTAATTCTTTGTTACTTTTGATAACGCCATACAACCACGACAGCGGACAATTTTAAAAACGGCTAATGAATTGTAATAATCGTAATAATAGTATAATTAGTTAATTTAGATCAAAATCGACCTTTACATCAAAACATTTAAATGAATAACTTAGTAGATATCACAGATTTAAAAACAGCTTGTAACAAAATAATTATGATATACTTGCTTGGTGAGACTTGCGAAGCAATTTTGACAGACATAGTATTAATCCTTATCAAATTAAACATGTTATCTTGTAATTGGCAATTTACAAAGTCGGGCAAAGCCAGACCGAACCGCTAGTCGAATATAAATTAATTCGCGATGAGCGACCTTATGTCATTACACTATATCGTCGTTTCCCGTCGCGGTCGCAAGTTTCGAAATACTACGTTTGAGTATTGTAATTCGTAAGATTTTGATGCTGTTCTCCTGTTCTCTTAGGTGGATAGAATAAAGCCGGCGTTTGAGAATTGAAGAGAAAGTTCAAGCTGTCAGCTTATAATAGCTTGTTTAGTGCGATAGTTTCTAAAGTATTCTCATTTCTCATAAGTAGGGACAGTTTCCTCGTGAGAGTTCTGGACATTGTACCTACTGTTTACGTTTAGCCTTATATTATATACTAGCGATCCGACCCGGATTCGTCCGGGGAGATTAAATTTTGTTATCTCAAAACTCCCTTTAAATAAGTTAATTTCTTTCTGTTCGTCGATCTCAAATTTCGATAGTATGAAGTTGGCCATAAGCTAGTCTAAAATAACCTACTCCTTATAATATCAGCTATTTGCCAGTGAAAGTCCCGTAAAAATCGGTCCAGCCGTTTCGGAGATTAGCCGGAACAAACAGACAGAGACAGATAGAGAAACATTTTAATTGTCTTTTTGATGTAAATCCCGTATTTAAGTACTTCAATTTTATTTATTTGTATAGATTATATCAATCTATAATGTTGAGCATATCATAGCGTCTATCTAGAATTTAGATTATAATTACATACTCATTTAAATTGATGAAACCGTTACGAATGGTAAACCAAGAACGATTTTACAGATTTCGTATAATTAACTCGATTCATTTGTGTATATACGCTGTGACTGAAAATTTCTAATTTCAAATCAATGAATGATTCACTCGACCGACTGAACTATAACAATTGCGCCGATTTTTAAGCTGATTTTTATACGCTCATTTTTTATACAATTTCAAAAAAGCCTGTAAGTACATGCGTTTCACATGGATCCTATTTATTTTCTGGTATCCTCATAACTCATATTCTACCGTAGGTGTCAATATTTTCAGCAACACCCAAGAAATAGCCCTGAACTTGATCCGTCATTTTGTTTCAAAATGGCGGCCACTTTTTCTTATAATGTCCAAGGTTATTATAGAAATATCAATTGCTAGTCCACAGAATGAAGTCTACTATCCAATAGAACTGGGTCAGTGGTCACCTCTGTATCTAATAACCTTGAGCATAGCTTATGTCTCGACTATTCTACACAAGGTCATTAGATATACAGGTCACTTCGTTTCATGAATGACGTCAGCTGGAACACTGTTCAATATTTTTAATCAATCACTCAATTGACAGTCCACTGAATGACGTCATCCCCCACTACTGTTCAACGGACTAAAGCCACTTCAATAACCTCGAAGGCTACGCTTGTATTAAGATAAAATAGACTTTTTAGACGACCGTGTACATATTGTTTCGATTCGGTTTATTTCTAGATCATAATTTGAGTCGAGTGAGGAGCTAAGAACACACAGAGAGAGAGAGAGAGAGAGAGAGAGGGAGGAAGAGAAGATCATGCATATATGTGGAATGAAAGCGTGGAGTTCTGTTGTTTATTTAATTGAACATTGAAACTCACGCGTCATGGCGGACGACGGCAGCGACGGACGTCGGCGTCGGCATATATACTGCCGCAAATCATGTATCACGCAACGTTTGTTTCAGGTTTGTGCTCTTAAAGTAAATTGGAAGTAATGTGTTCACGTCTGCCTAGTTTTGCATTGGACGAGAGCGCTCTCTGTCTCTGTCTAATATGCGATATCGAATTGATAGAACAAGGAAGTGTACATGGCACTCAAGGCTAGTAGATTGTGCACTATCAAATAATATTACGTGCTTGATAAAAATATTGAACGATTTTCCAGCTGACGTCGTTCATGGAACGAGGTAAGCTGTATATCTAATGATCTTGAGTAGAATAGTGCCTACAGGTTCAAGAGCTATAAGTTCTCCTCAAGGTTATTAGATACTAGTGATAAGCAAAACAAGACCAAGACCAAGACTGGGTCAGTCTTGGTGTTGGTCTTGTTCTTACTTGTTCGGTCTTGGCTTTGCTCAAATATTTCTAGTCTTGATCTTGGTCTTGCTTATATAGCACGGTCTTGGTCTCGGTCTTGTTCTTGCTTATACAGTCTTAGTCTTGCATATATAATCTCGATCTTGGTCTTGGTCTTGCGTGTTAAGTCTTGGTCTTGCTTACTTACGTGTTTTAATAATTTTTTTAAACTCTATCATTATAAAGACTATTAAAGTTATAAATTATAAATAACTCACAATTTATAATTAACTAATAGATCTCATTTTATCGCAATCATGAAAATATGAAAACTCTACTGTCTATATATATAGGTATACTTTTTGTCCATTTCAAAAACGCGTTTTTTTAATGTAACTAAAAAATCCTTTCCCCCACCATAAATAACCTATTTTTACACTCTATAATCGTCCTAGAAGACTAGAAATTTTTTTAGAGACGATGTAAATAATTGCTAATTTTTCTTGTTCAAACAGAGAAGAAACTACACTTACACCAACCGAAATACAATTTAATTTACGCTCAAAAGTCAGTAAGAAGACAAAACAAGCAAATTTTTTGGAATTTATATTATTTAGCAATAGTCTTGCATATTTGGTCTTCGTCTTGCATACTCGGTCTTGGTGTTGCATACTCCGTCTTGGTCTAGTGCAAAACAGAGTCTTGGTCTTGGTCTTGCTTTTTTGTAAGACCAAGACTGCAAGACCAAGACCAATTTTGCTCATCACTATTAGATACAGATGTGACCTTGTTCCGTTGAGTAGAGTAGAGAATTACGTCATCCGGCGAACCTGTCAATTGATATTGCGCGGTTGTTAGAAATATTGAACGGCCTTCTAGGTGAACGTAATTCATTAACAAGGTAACCTGTGTAACTAATGATCTTTCCGATATATATTGTATAAAATATTGTTTTATCTCAATCGTGTGCGGAGCCGCGGGTAGCGGCTATTTTATCTATATATGTAGAATTTAATAACCCCTTAATGTCAATATGTTGATTGGAGAAAACTGTAATAAAGTATTTTCAAAGCCATAGTTTAAAGTCATTGGTAAACCTGAATGTTTTGTTTGGTTTCCCACTTTTGCACCATTTTTATCTTTTTTAATCTTTTTTACACATCTTTACACGAAAAAAAAAACAACCCACCGTGCTTCCAGTATTCTTTACATCTTTATTCACTGAACAGTTCTTTCTATGTTACATTATTTCGATGAATGTACTATAAACGAGTCGCGCATGCGTAACAGGCATCTAGTACAAGTCGAGTGAATCGATTCTTTTAAAAACCGAATCTCCGCGAGTTTCTGTTTAAATATTTTAAAGCGGTCATAAACCGTTATTGAACTAGTTCCTTAAATTTTAATTATCGTTTTCCGAAAGAACTATTCGTGCATTTTTTCAGTTTTATTCTAGAGAGATTTCAAAGTGATGGAATTTTAAGTCACGTCTTTAATAAGAACGATTTTTTTATGTGTATATACAATATTAAGGTTATAGAAATAAAAAAGTAAATAAAAAAAATAAAAAAAAACCGACTGCCTTAAAAGCGAATTAAAAAAATTGAAACAAGATTAAATGATACATGCAGTCGAATGCATCCAGTATTTCTGTTTAATTTATTACAGTTACTACATGTATGCCTCCGATTGCATGTTACCATTTAATCTTGTTTCAATTTTTTTAGTTCGCTTTTAACGAAGACGGACTTTTGGATTTTTTAATCTACTTTTTATTTTATTTTTTTTCAAAGACATGTTTTTGCAGTCGGGTTTTTTGTTTTTTAAATAATTTGGTTTATTTGAAGTTTTATAATTATTTTTTTTTTGTATATGCCCAATAGTTTCTCTAGACACATTCGATGTAAAAGTATCATAGAGTGGTTCAATTAATAATTTTATTTTGCAATTTGCCTTTCTAAATTACATTTAATCATATAGGTATGTTGTATATATTTTGGTGATCACCTTTTAATATTCTTCTCCTTGATAGATTTATTTGGAGAAAAAAAAATTTCAAGCCGCACATTATGGTGCCTAAAATCCTCCATTTTGATTTTTTTATTCTAGGACACTTGGGTTTCTGAGACAAATCCAATGATACCTTAATTTTAGAAATCCGTCTAGCCACTTGAATGATACGAGTTAATAAAGAACATAACCCTCCTTGGCAGCCGGGTAAAAAGGCTTTGCTTCATAAATAGACTATATCAGAGGTTCCCAAAGTGTGCGTCGCGGTGCCTTGATGCGCCGTGGAGAATAAAAAGGGGAGCCGTGAGGCGTTCCTGTTTACTCATTGAACTCTTGCGACAGCATCCTTAAAACAAAATTCACATGTTTCGATCTGGATATCGGTCCAAAATGAATATCCAAATTTAAGTTCAAAAGCTCTAAGAATTCTCATTACTTTTGCAACATCTTATTTATGTGAAGCCGGGTTTTCAGCCGTAGCTCTAATAAAGAGTAAATATCGCTCAAAGATCAGTTGTGGGGCAAGAAAAAGAGTAGCGATGTCAAGCCTTATCGCACGCTGTGAAAAAATGTGTGGAAATCACCAAATTCACACGTCACATTGATTAAGTTGCCATTGTATTTTATTTCCAATTTTTCTTAAATAATGAATGTATTTTTATGTGTCAATATAAATACAAAAACTCAGCTTCATGCAGTATAATTTTACCCTATTTCGATTAGCTAATGCTAAACCTGTAAGTGCGCTGCGAACTGAAAAAGTTTGGGAGCCTCTGGACTATATGGCTCTAAAATAGTAGAGAGTGAGTAAACAGTACTCACTCTCTACTATTTCAGAACCGTATAATCTATTTATGAAACAAATACGGAGTGGCAATAAGGCAACGAAACAATGCTAAGTTTATACCCTTCCCACGTTTAAAAAATGTTGCCGCTTATATTATCTTGAATTTACGAACTAAACTCTTTCCCTTTGCTATTTTAAATAGTAAATCAAAATAATTTTACAGTGTTTCCGAAAATGTTATAAACATTTTTTTCAAATCGGTTAGCCACTGGTGGAGATATTACACAAAATACACAAAAAAAATATGCGCGTCGAACCGCTTAACCTCTTTTTAACAGGCTTTTATTAGCTTCACCTGTATGTAAAGGAATCTTTGAACATGAAATTCACCTACTTCAAAACATCAGATTAAACTGAAACTTTGCACACTTATCAAGGACCGATGACAATACAATAATTTAATAAGCTTGTGCCATTATCCTGACCAAGACCTTCAGGATAAAAAAAATAAAACTAAAAAAATAAAAGATAATAGTTTAAAAAAACACGCTTTAATAGCAAACCAAACTGAAAAGTAAAAAATAATTTTTAGTTAAGATTTTGTTTAACAGCGATTCAAAGTTCACTTTCTATCGCTGTTAAACAAAATTTTAATAATTAAAAATTATGTTTTACTTTTAAGTTCGGTTTGCAATTAAACCGTGTTTTTTAGTTTTTTTCAAACTAGTAATTTTTTTTAAATCGGTTAAAGATGGCATGTGTGCGCCAGCCCTAACGTGTATCAAAATCAAACATCTGTCTAAATACATTATCCTCCTTGAGATGGTTCCACTTCACATATTTGAAGTTATCCGGTTCGATTCGTTGGAAAGCTTTTTCGAAGAATCGTAAAGCAACATAATATTCCATGCCAATGTCTACATTACAAGAGATTGTGTGCTTTTTGCTTGTGCTTTGCGGACAGAGCTTCTAGTTGTTACGAACACTTCACAGTGTGAACACTGTGTTCGCTGTGGTTGAACGCTTCTCATAATAATTCTTCATTTGAACGCCGTGTTCTAGTTTTTGTTTTTGTAATTCGATTTTGTGCTCTTACGGTTCTGAACTATTGTTGTTGCTAGTGTTTTACGTGGATCACAGGTATGTCTTAAACAATTTCTCTAGCATTTGTTTAAACAAACTGTCAACTTTTTTAAAACTATTTTGTTGCTTCGGACTGGTTAAGTTTTTGGAATGAAGTTCCTTAACGCGGCTTGCGGTAGGAGTTAACTGGCAGAAATCGTCACGGAAGGAAAAAGTGTTATTTTTATATAATTAATTGCCAAATTCACCAACCCCAAGTTATAAATTAATTTCGAGTTATGTCTAAAACTTTTTTGCCGTCGTATATTTGCAGATTTTGTTTCGAATAGTAATGCACTAATGCTGGGTTGCACAAAACATTGTCAAAAAATTGTATTTGGCAATCACCTTAGATTGTGATAATATAATTACAGTTTTCATACATGCAAGAGCAGTCTAATGTCGTATTCAAACTCTCTGTCATGTACAACATTAGATTGTATTCACACAAAAACAATGTTTGAGCTACACAGAAAAAGTTCGTTTTTCAAGTCAAATTTTGATTAAAATGCGTAGAAAAATATCGTTTCGTAGTAAAAATTATGCAAAAAACTATGTTAAATACACGTATACACGTTTTAGGAAAAATACCATTTCAATTGATGAATTATTTTTCGAACAGAATTGAATTAAAATTTTAGAATTTTTTTCATATGGAGAAAAATGTGTGTTCACAATCTAAGGTCATTGTCAAATCAAACTGTTTGACAATCTTTTCTGCAACCCAGCATTCCTCTGGTTTATTGTGGTTTAAGCTACGATAAAGTCAGCTGTTAGTACTAGCGGAAATAAGCTACGTAGAGTTTGTTAATTTTTTTTAATTAACTGTCCGGCTCGGATTCGCCCGAATCGATTTCAGTTTGGCAGTAAATAGTCAAGAGCAAAACATTTCTTTTATCTTACTTTACTGCATCTAGTGTATATTTTTCAAGTCGGTTCAGTAGTTCTTCAGATTGTCCGAAACAGACAAACATACAAACGTTTCTAATTTATATTATTAGAATACTAACCTAGTTATAGTAACGATTACAAGCTGTTCTCTTTTTTCATCAATATGTCTAACAAGGTTGGCATTTCAACACAGGTCAAATATTTTATTATCCAAATGCCAAGTGAAAAATTAAAGTAATAATTTTTAGGTTAGGTCCCCATTTTTCTACAACGTTTTAATTCGTAAAAGTCTTACACTAAAGTGATATTTTTCTGGGACAAACTATAATAGTGGATTTTATATTTAGTGTCGTAATGAAGTCTATTAGACTATTACTGACGAGTTTTAACAGTCACACGAGATATAATATCATTGCGCACAGGATATAGGTATGTATAGTATTTTTTACTACCGCTTAAAAAATATTTTTTTCCAATATGTCTTAAAAATTTGCCGTGACTATTCGTGTAGCGTATTAGTAATAATTATGTCCGTATTTTTTTGCAATAAAAAATTGTTTCATGCCTTTAAAAATTATTATTTCATATTTAAATATTATATCTTATAAATCAAAATTTAATATTTTAATATTTAAGAAAATTATAATTAAACATTAGCCATACTTTGACTACCGCGGTATATTAAGTATAATGTGTTTGACAGAGACAGATATAGTCCAAATGTGACTGACAAGTAACTTGACAGTTGTTTCGACAATCTGAAAAGCAATTTGACAGTTGTTTCGACAATCTGAAAAGCAATTTGACAGTTGTTTCGACAATCTGAGAAATAATTTGACAGTTACTCCAACAATCTGACAAGTAATTTGACAGTTATTTCGCCAATTTTTTAGTAATATTTCCTCAAAACTACACGTAAACGTTCAGGCATGAAAAGTAGCTATTTTATAAAGCGGTATGCAAAAAACATAATTTATTAACTGAGTCCTTATTTTAGAGCACAATATGTATCTTTGCGATAGGTTAAATAATTCAAAAATGCATGAAAATGACGTCTAAAAATAATACCGTGTACAATATTGAAATGGATGCTATTTGTATCTTTGCATTCCTTGTCCATGATATACTGTGCCTTTTCAGAATAACATAAAATGGCGCCTGTACTTTTCTTCCGACTCGTTTTCCCCGGGTAGGTTTAGTGTCCAGAAATCGCGTACGCGATTCTCCACTTGCTGTACGTTTTCGCTCACTGCTCACCCCCTTTTTGTCGTAGATTAATAATATATAGCCTAAGTTACTCGGGAAGAAATAGTTATTGACATTGTCTGTGAAAAACATACGAGCTCCTATTTACAATAGTACTAGTCGCTACCCGCGAATCCGCGGCAGCGACAACAGTCGAATGCGCCACCGTATTACAGATTTACCTTGCGGAGCGGCAACAGTAAACAGTTTTGTACAGAGATTTTTTTATATACCTACCCGTATTTTCACCATGTACTCAAACTAAGGTGGTTTATTTGGGGTCTCTATTTTTTATCAAAATAAAATATAGCCTGGATTTTGTAGCTTTTTATTAGTGAAAAAAAAATTAGAATCGGTTCTTTAATAATTTCTCACCTGCGATTTGCGCGTTTTTTTTTTGTTTTAAAAATCATTCATTTTGGAACACCGAATGAAAAACAGGCGATATATATTCTATAAAATATTATACGTACATCATATTTGCACGGTAAAGCATGCTTTAAAAATATTTTTATACTGTTAATACTAAACTTTTTGTACATTTTTTTGTTGACAAATATTTTTTATGACAAAAAACTTAAATATGTCCACTTTCTCTACGTCACTTCAGTTGCTATAAAATCTTTTTTGTTGGTTAAGTGATTTTTTTAAAAAAATATTTAAAAAAAACAACGTGTTTGCGGTTGAAGGATATGCTATTTTTTTATTTAACAACTTACAGCAGTTAAAATTATTTATTTGCAAATCAAGATTTCGATAAAAAAGTATATTTTTTTCAATTTTAAAAAGTTTTTGAAGTAATCTGTTTCTAACGGAAGTAACTTTTTTTCATGGAAGTAACGTTGAGTTCATGCAAAGAAGTATCGACTTTTGGTAAGTGAGAAATTTTATAAGGTAACTGTTGAAGCTTTAAGTCAATAGATGGCCGCGCAGCTGTAAAATTTTTAGTTTACTGACTTAAATTTTGCCACTACGCCAAAGAAGTTTTATCTCAATTAATGAATAATTATATTTTTTACTAAATATATATGTATATTAGTGATAAAACTATCCTGCTAATATTTATTATATGGATGAAAAGTTTGTATGTTTATCGTCAGGAACTAGTGAACCGATTCAGATTTGTTAAATACTTAATTCTTCTCGGATAACACGGGCCATATTTAGTTACAGTATTAAGGGAGATATTTCATACCGACAAAAACACGTTGTTATTATTCGATGTGGAATCTTACTTTATATTCGACTATTTGCAAGTTAAAATTATAATAAACAAACACGAACCTACAATATTGCAATTATTTTTTTATGTTATAATTTCATTAGAAAAAGAGATATAATTTGTAATAAGATTTGCTCTGCATGTCATCTGCACAGGTTATAAAGTTTTTGAGTTACGACCTATTAAAAACACGACGGTGGACGTAACGGGTAAGATGGTGGAAGTAAAGTACCAGATACAGATTGCTTCGTACAATAAGTAATATTTAATTTGAAGCAGAATTTAAGAAGCTTCAATGCTGTTGAGTTTTTAATTTAATCGGTAGGTACATATTATTTCTATACGGTGTTTTTTGTCGGTATGAAATATTTTTCTTAATACTGTATCAAAATTAATGTTTGGTACGCCATTTTAGAGATTATTATTCTCTCTAATGACGAAAAATAAGTTAATATCTTAAAATCAACGTTTACATTAAAACATTAAAGTTTAAAAATTTTAACAATTTCATTACAGAACAAAACATTACAGAAAAAAACAAATGTCGTCATCTGTTGGCAATCTGTTTATTTCAACACTTGTCGATAATATTAAGTGACGTAGTGGCGTTAAAGTCTCTAAATAGAATATAGAATAAAATGTATTTCCATCCTATTATATTACGTAACTGACCACTAACGGTGCGAAGTAATCGCATGGGTTCGCTAGTATAACATAATTTCTTTAAAATCAAAGCCTTTACGCATATTTGAAGACGTAATTAATTTGAGAAAAAAAAAGATCATAAATCAACTGTGCAGATTTTTCATACCCAATTTTGATAATATCTAAAAAATAGTCAGTTTTGGGTTTATTACTTGGTAACAGGAATAGCCGAGTTAGTGATCTATTAATTTTGTGAAAATCGGACCAGTGGTCTTGGGTTATTCTTATTAACGGTTTTCTGACAAATTCTAATTAAATTTTTCACGTATACAGTTGAATTTCTCTAAATCGAATCTCACGTGACATCCGAAAAAAATTCGACTATATAAGCTATTTTATGCCTATAACTATGATTTAAGGGCCTTCATGTTAATCTTCATGTTAAAAATTACTTTGAAAATTAATTTTGAAGTCGTGATTTCTATTTTTTTCTAGACGCGTACTTTAACGAATCAACAAATTAGATGAATTCTGTTAGCAAAACATTAGAATGTGTTTGTTGTCGAGTAACTTTTACAACATAAACATATTATAATGTAGTGGTTAGTAAACAACTTGGTAACATTGTTTTCCGAAACTAGTAATCTGTGTTATAACAAGTACAGTCGCCATGTTGTTTAGACTATGTTCTCTTTGAGGTTAGAATACGCAGGGTGTGTAAAGTGGTCAAAACTTTGAACGCTTTAAAGTTGCCCACTAAGCTTTCACACCTTTAAAATACGTCTGTAAATTTATACATTCTATAAGCTTGCTTTATACATCAAAGACTTGAAAAACTGCAGGTATCGCAAAAATAAAGCCTCTTGAACATTTAAAGTTTTTAATGTTTACTCTACAAATCAAAAATATTAAAAACCATCGAACTTTTATGATAAGCAGTTTATTACAAGCTTGTATTCAACTTCATGTTTGTTATTCAGTAAAACTTGCAATCAAAATTTTGACTAGTTCTAATTAATAAATAATAAAAATCCAATATGGCGGATCCCCTAAAATGGCAGATTATCAGGTTCTTCACGACACGAATATCAAATGGAAGAGTTTTGACGAGTAGAATACGTTAAACTATGTGACGTCATACTAAACACAATATGGCGAACGCCACAAGATGGCAGATTATCTGTTTTTTCACAACTCTCTTGACGCGAATATGAAATGGGAGGGTTTGACGAGTAGAAGGTGGCGTCATTCTAAACCCAATATGGCTAACGCCCCACGATGCAGATTATCTGTTTCTTTACGACTTACATGAAATGGATATCAAATGAAAGAATTTGACGAGTAATGCTATTTTTTCATTTTTAAAACATTTTGCAACGAGGAGTTTCTACCAAACGTACAAAGTCGATACAATGACATGTTACATAAAACATGTATATTAACGTTTGATAATAATTATAGTTTAGACCAGAGACGGCGAATAAAGAAATAGGGTTTAATTTCTATTAAATTAAACATAGTAAACAACTGAGTTGTTGCGATATAAATCGCATCCTTGACTACTTGGCGTCGTCCAGCCTTGAGCTTTTCTTTGCAGACTAAATCTCTAGTATGTGTGAAATAAATAGTACTGTAGTTAAAGACTGCGCACCATAGATACGTTTACCACATAACTGGACGAGCACGGCACGGATTTATAATAATGAACTATAAGTTCGGATCGTTTAGTTAAATGCGTATATTAGTGATGAGCAAAATCGGTTTTGGTCTTGTAATCTTGGTGTTAGACTTGCGATTCAGCAAGACCAAGACCAAGACCATACTTATACTAGCAAGAACAAGACCAAGACCGAATGAACAAGACCAAGACCG
Source organism: Venustoraphidia nigricollis (assembly GCA_034508555.1). Classification (NCBI taxonomy): domain Eukaryota; kingdom Metazoa; phylum Arthropoda; class Insecta; order Raphidioptera; family Raphidiidae; genus Venustoraphidia; species Venustoraphidia nigricollis. Next base: position 3,767,972 of record JAVRKA010000030.1, read on the forward strand.
AATGAACAAGACCAAGACCAAATGTCCAAGACTAAGCTAAAAATTGTAACTTCCGTTTGAAATAAGAATAATTGGAATATTTCTCATAACTTTATAATTCATACTTCTAAAAAACCTTGACGAGTATTTACAGAAATTTTTCAAAAGACGTAAGTAACAGGTCAAATAAGTAAGATCAAGACCGAGACTATATAAGCAATACCAAGACCAAGACCGAATAAACAAGATCAAAATCAATACCAAGGCTGCCCCAGTCTTGGTCTAGGTCTTGCTTTGCTTATCACTAGCGTATATTGACCTTTAGCGAAACTGTGGTTAAAGACAGCATTGCAATGGAGGTCACGTAACTTCACTTGACTTTCGTCTGAACTCAGAACTCTGGAAAGTTACGTATAGATAATCCGGCATAAACTCCATTCTAGTTGTATTATCGCCCACTGTATGTTTGCGGGGTGTTTCTTAAAAATATAAATGCTATTTAAACGTAAATGTGTGTCGAGATTTAGAAATAGTGGGACTGCACAGTGGGGCAAAATAGCAAAATTTAATGTCGTTAAAATTCCTTGGAAATGAGTCATAGGTGAAAGCTGAATATCTGAATTTATTGACTGTTTTGGCGTCAAATCGTGAACCAAATTGTAACAGATTCCAAAATTTTCTACATACTTTTTATTGGAGCGACTGAAATATCTTTTCAAAAAGTATTTTTTTTTTCAAGAAATAAAAATAAAATTTAAAAAAAATTTTGACGAAAAGTATTTAACCTCGTTCTGCCCTCCTTTACTATTTTCAAAGTATTTTATTATATTAATTTCCTTATTAGGTAGATACGCCACGATCGCTTCTCTTGACTGTCACAACGCTCCCCATTTGCCTATCACTGCCATGAACCGCGTCAGCGTTGAGAATCTATGATCTATTGAAATAATCAGTGAAAAATGGAACAAGATCCAATTATCGAGTGGGGAATTAAAGAGAGAGTACTGTACAATGAGTTTAAAAAAAACAAACAGTTTCGTTTGCCTGGTTTCCAAAGCCACGTTATCCTGTGTTTTTTTAATCCATTTCACTGTCATAGGCGCTTATTATTGTAATAAGATTGAGGACGCGTCGTAATCCTGGTTGAAATGGGGGCGAAAGTTAGATGTCGTTAATGTTCTGCTGTGCGCTCGAAGTTTTAAACTGAAAAGTTTTTTCTCGGTTCTGTCAATTTCCTTTCATTGCTTTTTGTGTGTGTATATATTTTTTACTTTTGACAAATTGAAGTATGTTGAATATACACCACAAAATAAATACGAATAATGTACTCTGATTTCAAGGACTAAATTAAATAGATTATTTCTACAACTCACTATTAGATTATAGATGAAGGGACAGTTTCGAATATTATAAATTTATTTTAAATCTCCGATTATTATTATTGTCGACAAAGCGTGTTGTTTTAGTTTTTTTTAAACTCAAATAATTGTAAATAAATATTTTAACGTTACTAAAGGGACAGTTTAGTTACAATATTAAAAAGAACTATGCCACTAGAAAATATCGTAGTTTAATTTTGTTTATAAAAAACGTTGTTTCGTGAAATCTTTATAAAATATTCGGTTGATACATGTTTAAGGGCGATGATAGTTTTAACAAGAAAACATTTGTCATTTTATCTCTGCATTCAGAAACTTGTTTGACATGTGAGGAGATTAATAATAATTCTGCGGGAACACATAAATGTCCTATACTATATACAGGGTGTTTTCTGCATTGATGAGCAAAGCAAGACCAAGACCAAGATTGAAATAGCCTTGGTCTTGGTCCTGCTTATTCAGTCTTGGTTTTGTTCTTGCTCAAATAGTTCTAGTCTTGGTTTTGGTCTTGCTTATTCAGTGTCGGTCATGCGTATTCAGTCTTGGTCGTGCTTATTGGCATGTTACTTACTTCTTTTGAAAAATTTTCAAAAGCACCAGCATCGTTTAGAGCAAAAATATATGTTTAGTGAAATTTTTAAGCAGCAAACCACATTTTGTGAAGCTTAATGCTTAATCACAGTTAATAGAAACAGTAATAAAATGAATTTTGCAACCGCAGTTCGTAATTTTCCGAGAGCATATTTTACAATCTAAGTTAATTCAAACAGTCTGTAGATCTAATGTTGAACGTATAAAGTGTAAGTGGTATAACGACATCAGTAGGTATAGATATGATCGAGGCTATTCCACATACGCCTTCTATATTAGATTATAATTTTGTTTGAAAGCCAACTGATTGATGACGCCAATTTGAAGGTCGATCGTTTCGAACGCATTCAGGGCAACGTTCTTAGGTCGATAACTTAGCAATAAATGTGACGATGTTACATTTAGACTTTTTTGACGGTGTGTCGTACCAAAATGCTAAAGAAATTAGGACCCTTATGGCATAGATAAAAAGAACAGAAGCGAATAATAATTTCCATAAACATCCTTTATAAATGTGAGGTTTATTACACGATTGGACTAATAATAAAATTAGAGTTTAAAAAAACGAAAACAACACGTTTTTATGAACTATAAAATGCAAAATAATTTGACAGCAAAATTAACTTAACTGTAAAAAGCGTTGGGTGCTATCTACTTAAATTTTCATACGTTCTATGTTTACAATTAGCTATAGTAAATGAAAAATTTATTACCGATATTAAGCACTCCACATTTTTTACAGTAAAGGTAATTTTCTTGTCAAATTTTTACGCATTTTTTAGTTCATAAAAGTGTGTTGTTTTGGTTTTTTAATATTCCAGTTTTAATTATGGAACTAAAAATCAATATTGCATTTGACTTTCAGGTAGGCAACTCAACATACGTCATTGTACAGCTTGTTAGCTTGCTTGCTGTAATTTTTCAGCTTTTTTTATCCTGAAGGTCTTGGTCAAGATAATGGGACAAACTTATTAAATTATTGCATTGTCATCGGTCCTTGATAAATATGCAAAGTTTCAGTTTAATCTGACGTTTTGAAGTAGGTGAATTTCGCGTTCAAAGATTCCATTTCAAACAAACAAACAAACAGGTGAAACTAATAAAAGCGTGTTAAAAAATAAACGGCACATGCTAACACTCTAGCACAAGGTTTCTACGCAACTCTGTAAGGACTTCAAATGCAAATAGACATTATTATGTGATTAACTCAACTTAGAGACTGTTTGCCCTTGGTCTTTTATCCCCTGTGCGCCTCATATCAAATAGACGCATGTATTAATAATTTCCCAGAAGGTCAATTTAAAAAGCTTTTGTGAAAATTGGATCAACAATTTTAATAACAAAACTCGTGCATTATCAGAAACGTAATTTAAATAAAATCAACAGAGATTTTTGAGCCGATTACGCTAAACAGCCGTTTTATTTGTTAATGACAACCGTTATCCAAATTTTTGTTTGTTTTCATTAATAATTTCGACATAGGTACACTAAAACGTAATACAATCGAGTAGCAGTAATCCGAATCGAATCGAAAATACCCGATCATAACGTGCTGTAGTTAAACCTCTTGTATATTCAGTGTTCGGACACATATAGGAGCAAAATAAAATGAAGAAGTTGCCAATTTATTTTTTTCGTAACATATAATACTTGAATAACATGTAAACAGTTAGTGTGAGAATAATAAACAAAATAATAAATATTTATTAGTACAGTAAGGCCCCGATTAACGCAGGAGATGAGTTCCAATAAGTTTCTGCGCTATACGAAACAGCGCTAAACGAGGTCATCTTAATATGTAGATAATAGGCGTAAGTGAAACAGAACCGAGAATTTAAAAAAATTTAATAATGTATATATCAGATCCTTTTGATGTTAATAATTTATAAATATTTTAGAGGAATTAGGATCAATGAAATTAAAAGACAAATTTAATACGAAACGTTGTGAAATAATAATTTGTCTTTTATTTCATTGATCCTAATTCCTCTACAATATTTATAAATTATAAAAAAAATTGTTAGTTTTTTCACTTAATCCTATGCACACGCTTTATGCATCTCTTAGGGGACGCGGACTTTTTCCAACTCGACGTAGGTCTGATGATCGTGACCTCACTGTATTGACAAACTGCTATCGGGCATTCATGTAATATATATCTAGCAAAACAAACCAATATCTATGATCAACATAGGTGGTAATAAATAATTTTAATATAACTGGATTTCTGTCTGTAATTCCGTTACTCTCCAGGGTTTTGGATATTTTATATGATGCCTAGATGAAAGAAGACGTTTAGAAAATTTCGAAACTAGGTAATATCAATATAGGTTTACGTGTTTTTTTTGAGTCAATTTTTTACAAAAAAAAAAATTCCAAAAAATAAATGTTTCAATGTAAACGTAGAATAGTCACGCTACGGATATATGTCATCGTTAGACAGCTCCAGATGAATGGCTGCCTGCAGTTGAGTCACGCCCGCGCTGGTTCCTCACACTTGGATAATGCGGTAGTGGTGTAGATAACCGATATATACGTCTCTTTCCATAGACATACCTCTCTTTATCAATGCGCCAAAAGTTATGTGGTAGCTCAGGTACACGTTATAATATGGCGTCTTTGAAATAAACACAATTTTTTTAAATCTTGTTTGGAGAGGAACAATATAAGAACAATTTTTTTTATTTTCATTATTTCTTTATGTATAAATAATTTATATAGCGCCTGCGCGATCACTTTATACAGAAGCAGCCGACAGCTGTACACTGTGTATCAAACATTCGTTATGGAATCATTTTTTGGGGTAATTCTCCATATGTTCATGAACTGTTTATTATTCAGAAACGCTGCATAAGAACTATAAGCAACGTTGGACCTAGAGAATCATGTAGAACGTTGTTTAATGGCTTAAAAATGCTCACTATATATGACATGTTCATTTACGAATGTTCAGTATTCTGCAAAAAATATCCTCACTTATTTATAAACAATTTATGTCAACATGACTACGGCACTTAATGAGAAACCACTATGTAACATCTTTTATCGTAGTCAATAAAGGTTCCATGAACATTATTATAAAAATATATATTCATTTGCCTTTAGCTATTAAAAATTTAAGCCTACCAAGATTCAAAAAGGAGGTCAAGGCTGTGTTGTTGCGCCATAGTTTTTATAACATGGACGAATTTTTCTTTGTACGTTTCTAACTGTGTAATTGTAATGACTTTTTCCACACTACACATGTAGTATTTTACGGAAATAAAGAAATTATTATTATTATTATAAAATGGCTCAATATGGCGCAGCCAATCCGTGTTCAGACCAGGTCACGTGACCCGTTTGCCACACTCTTACTATAGTCATTCTAGACATAACCTATTATCTCGTTTGAACATAATATTTTCCCTTAACTTCGTCTCGTCAACGAATATAAAATAACTGTGACTAAAGCGGTGCAAAACTTAAATTGTTGAGATAATTGCAATTTAAAGTTTTCAAGTTTAACGTAGATTGTAACGTAATTAGAGTTTTATTAAACCGTAGCTACTACATGTAGCATGGATAGAAAAGTCTCGAAGAATCTCTTAATTTCGAGAACGGTATAAAGAATTGTTTAAATGTGTGAAGTAAATCTGAATTGTAAGGTTAAAATATTAACCATTTTATAAATTGCACTGATTTTTTACTCGAACATGATTAATAAGAACATGTAAACAAAACCCCTTGAAAATTCTACAAAAATTATTTTTAAATTATTTCTTGACGATTGTTGCGGACAATAAGTCCGTCCTCAGGAATATAAAACGTTTTATATTCCTGAGGGCGGACTTATTATCCAAAACGATCGTTGAGAAATAATTTAATAAAAAATTGTTTTGTAGAATTTTCAAATGTTTCTATTTATCTATTATTGACCATTTTGTTTAATTGTAAAATATGCTTGCTGAAAATCTCGAACTGTGGTCGCAAAATTCATTTTATTACGGTTTTCATTAGCTGTGATTAAGCATTAAGCTACACAAAATTTTTTTTTCGCTTTAAAAATTTCAAAAAAACACGTATTTTTACCTTAAAAATTGAATCAAAAAACGTGATATTTGTCAATATTTCTTTACAGCACGTCATGAAATTTCGAATTACGGGAAGACAAATTAAGATTTTGAAGTTTTTTCTTTACAAATTAAAAAGTTAAAAGTACTGATAACTTTGGCTTGCTCAACGGTTTTTTCCCAATTTAACTTTTTCTGTACAAAAATTTCTGTAGAGCTATGTTAATTTTCTCGTTTTTATCTGATTTTAAAAACTGCTGATCCACGCGTTAGGGTGAGTTGCGTCAAACTCTGTTTGTTTTACAGACGTATCAAAGTTAAGAACTGTACCGTCAATATTCTTGATAAATTAACGGAAGGTACTCGAAACTTTCGCGCTGATTTTGTAAATTTTACACTATTTGCAGTAATTTTCTACTAGTTCATTATTGTAAGTTTTAATTCTATTTCAATATCGAGTCATTAATTATATTTTCAGTTTTCATATGAAAGAAAACTATTTTTTTATTAAATTTTCTGCTTGTCTAAACTCTAGAGGAGAAAATTTTCTTAAAAATTTCAACTCTGTATGCACGCTTTCATATTTGCAAGTCAACAGACAATTAAATGATTAAAAAAAATAATTTATTGCACGCCATCGTATAACTGGATAGCGGGCGTAAAATGACACATTTAAGACTAGTGCTGTAAAGTAAAAGAAACGTAATCGCGCAACAATTTCGATGGTGAATTATAGTCATGACGCAGCTTAAATAGATATGTTTTTGCCTTAAAAATTGAAACAAAAAACGTGATATTCGTCAGTATTTCTCTAGAGATTTCAAACTACGGAAAGGCAAATTAACATTTTGAAGTTTTTTCTTTATAAACTTATACGTAAAAAGTGCTGACAAATTTGGTTTGTTCAAAATTTTTTTTCAAAGTTTTTTTTCTGTAAAAAATCCATGTAAAACTTATGTTAATTTTCTCGTTTTTATCTGATTTTAAATCGTTTATTTAGGTCAAATAAACTGTAAAAATTTGGCTAAAAGTAATACTGGAAGAATGGTACATATTTTTAGTTTATTTTTGAAGCATTAACATTCAATAAGATTTTTGATAGAAATTAGAGATTTCCGAAATGTGAGCAAATGCATTTTACACATCCAACTACTCATAAGTTAGAGAGCTATGCGGATGAAATAGGGGGTATATTAAACAGCTGATAAACATCCACCTTAAATAAATTAAAATTAAATTGACATCAAATACGAGAATCGAAACGATTCCACAAAATTATAAAAAGTTACGACTTTTAGATAAACAAAATGCAAGCACCAAATACTAATTCATATTTAATGAACTATCGGCGTGTGATAAAACTGGCGGTATATAATATTGTGATGTTGGCAGTAGGTACTACGAAAGGCTTTCGTAAGAGTTTTCGTGTTGAAACAAAAGTTGAACGGTAGTTCTATTGTTATTCGAACTATGTATTCACCTCATTAGGACGTAATGAATTACTCCATTATCTATTGTGATGTGTGTTTTATGTATATGTAATGTACTTAGACAAATAATTATTTTGTTTTTTGAACTTTTGATCACGGAATACTAAAACCGACGAAAATTCATAAAACATTCTTGTGACCGTAATGAAACCATTGTTATGATTTAGGTAATTAATCAAGCATAGATTAACGAAATTTCCGATATTAATAAGTGTAACGATATATACAAAAAACGTCTTCGACTTTTATAAAGATTAATAACGTGTTGGCTTCTTGACCGGACTGCCGTGGGTCTGAATCCCGCCTCCGCTCATGGATGTTTAGTGATGTCGATATTTTGAGCTAGCCATATTCACGATTTTCCTGGTCAAGTACCAAGAGGTGGTGCTTCTCTTATATGTGTGAATATACATATGATCTATATATGTGGATATACAGTGTAAACTCTATGCAACGTCACTCGATTTAAAGTCAAACTTCCTAAAATGTCGAAATTACTCGACTTTGGTTGGTTTGTCTTTGTTGCCCATGCAGTGATACACTCTATGTCAGACCATTTTTTAAAGATTTTCCACTAGGTGACCAAACGAAAGATACCCCCCGCTTCCGTACATCTAATCGTAAATCTAATTTGCATGTGCGATTATTACGTAAGCGATTGATTTGAATATTCGCGCTCTTAATGCATGGAAATGAATCATCTAATTTATGTTTATGCGAAATTGTGAAAGTGTTCTCGGTTCGTTTTGTTTTTAATTATTATTTTATTATTAAATTAATCTATAAAGGAATTGTTACTGCTAAATGACCGTGGGTCATCACAATATTACCGTTAAAAATTTTTTGAATATAAATCTCAATCGATTTTTGAATAACTTTTGTGGCCAGATCGTGGTTACTACGTGGCCACGGCAGATCACTACGTGGCCATTTGGCCACCTAAGTACTTACTTAAAAAATGGCCTGCTCTATGTAGCATCACACCCACTCTAGATAACGACCATATGTCATTATAAAGCTATTAATTTCGGCAACTTATAAAGCACCTACTGTTTGTATGAATAAAATACATAATAAAATACAATTAAAAGACTGGCGTAGCAAAAAATATCAGATGGAGATAACAGATTTTACGCAATAAGCGTTGTTATTTGTGTTAATAGTAATGTTTGTTTGTAAATTTTATGCGTTATTATTAAAAAATACTAAACAATATTGTTTTTTGTTTCTCTCTATATAACGACAACTCTCTAAACGCCAGAAAATGCGCAGTCCCTCGGCGTCGCTATATATAAAGTTGGATCTCCGATTTTTTCGAACCGGGGCAGAAACTTAATAGTGGCTTTTCAAAAAACGAAGAAAAATCAAAATTGCTGTTGATACGATCGTCACAGCTGACTAATCTAAAGATTGCTTGAAAATTTCATCAAAATCGGTCTAGCCGTTTAGGTAACATACATACACACCATGATTTTGTATATATTTATAATACAATTGGATATTCTTTTAAAAAAAGATGAATAATAGGAAAAAATTTCAATTTTGATTCACAATTACACTTGGGTCTCGGTTGAGTGAAGGTTCATACTCTAAAGATGCTTTGTAGCTCTCGGGAGGTGTAGAGTGTTATTGCACTGTAGAATAAATGATAACTTAACGTCCGCGATGGTTGAAGAATCGGGGTCGTGTTCCGACAGTGACATTGTTTGAATTGTATTTTTTTCTAATATCGCATTATAATTGCAACAATGGATGTTTCATAATATTAAAGCAAACTTGATTAGTTTTTCACTATGGAGTATAGTAAAAACCAAATGTACGTGTTCCTACCTAAGTTGCGTGATTTAAATACGGAATAATAATAATAATAATAATAATAATCTTTATTCCATGAAGAAAATACTGCATTACAGTGTGGAATGAGTCATTATAAAATACAATTATAAAATACATACATATTAAAAATTAAAAATCAGTGTTAAGAAATTCTTCTATGCTGTAGTAGTTATTGTGGATTAAAAGGTCTTTAATATTGTTCTTAAAGGCTAAAAGTGAGCAGTCTTTGCTGGTTATCGATGTCGGCAATTTGTTGTAAATTCTTATAATAGAGTTAAGTGGACTGTTATTAGTTACTGTGAGCTTAGACTGCATTGTTATAAACTTATCTTTATTGCGTGTGGTATATGGATGCTTGTGTACATTATTTACAAATAAATGAGGATATTTTTTTACAAAAGTGGCACATGATAAAATGTATAAGTCTATGACAGTAAGTATTTGGAGATTTCTAAAAAGTGTTCTACATGACTCTCTCGGTCCAACCTGACAAATAGCTCTGATTGCTTTCTTCTGCATTATTAATAAGTGTTTGACATAAGAAACATGTCCCCAGAAGATAATACCATACTGAATGTTTGACTGAATAAAGCTCATATATGCTGATCGTACAACGAGAAGGGGAACATTTTTTATCATTGTTCTTAATAAGTAGACGTATTTTGAAATTTTACCAATTAGGCAGTCTATGTGAAATTTCCAAGAAAGGTGTTTGTCTAGATTTATGCCTAAAAATTTTACATTATCCTGTAGAGATATATTTCCCACATTCGGAAGGAGTAAATTATTTTGAGTGTATCCGTAATTACCGAACTTAATAAATTGGGTCTTGGTAATGTTTAGTCTTAGGTTGTTATCATCAAACCAGTTGTTCAAAAAAACGATGGAGTTATCTATTTGCAAAGTTATGTCTATTTCATTGTTGTTTTCATAAAGCACAGCAGTATCGTCTGCGAATAGCACAACATTTTCCTTGACTACTTCGGGAAGATTGTTAATGTAAATAATAAATAAGATTGGGCCAATAATTGATCCTTGCGGAACACCTCTTATTACCTTTTTACAGTCAGAGGAAATACGTTTTACAATATTCCCTTCTACTGTTGTCAATTGGACTGTTTGTTTCCTGTCTTGAAGGTATGATTTAAAAAGGTCCAGAGTGATGCCTCGAATTCCATAGCTATACATTTTTGATAGCAATAGATCGTAGTGAACACAGTCAAACGCTTTGGATAGATCGTATAAAGCAGTAATGCATAGCTTGTTGTTGTTCCATGCTTCAAGTATCGAATTGATAGCTTTAAATAGAGCTAAGTTGGTACAGCGACCCGCTTGAAATCCATGCTGTTGATCGGCTATTACATTGACTTGGGATAGGTACTTCTTCAATCTTATTGATATTATGTTTTCAAAAATTTTGGAAATGTTGCTTAAAATTGCTATCGGCCGATAATTGTTGATATTTGTACAGTCGCCTTTTTTCAATAATTCAAAGTAAATCTGTAATGTTTTAATATCATAGCAATTATTTAAATAAATACAATTCGTTTTTCTATCTGTAATTTCTCTTTCTGTGGCAAAATCTTCTTTAGTAAAGTAGGCTTCACAAACTATTGTGCCAGCAATCACAGCAAAATTTTTTTCCCATCTGTTAGCATACAATCACTTCTTTTTCTAGTTCCAAACTTCCAGATCCGTTGGAAATACATAACTTGTATAATTTGAACATTGGTCAACACAACACATTGTCAATATATCATTAATTGTAATAAACTTATTTAGCACACACTGCCCTGAATTATTCACAGAGTGAAGGCGTTATAAAGCGCCCCTAGCGATAAAGTCTGGCTTTAAAATCGTGCAGTAATTTTTGAGTCAAACCAGAACGAATAAACCACGAAGTATAGATATGAGGAGTTTCAACGCAAATTTGACCTAACACTGAGGTCGTTGTATAGCTGGCGCCTCTAGCGGCAAAGTTTGGAAGTGTCCGTCTCCATTACGCGATTTGGAAATGACGATGACGTTGTGCAGACGGGATAAGAAACGAACTACCCCACCGCTTGTATGCTGATGTATAGTCATTTCTCATTTGTGAAGGGTTATTTATGACCGTTGATAGGTAATGATGGCAGAACATAATGAAGCCGTCTGCGGAAAGCCGCACGGCACCACCTACCGTACACCCTCTTCCCTTTCACCTCGCGGTAGCCTTGCTTATGCAGCAGTAGGTCGACATTCTCTTGTTATCTCTCGAAACAAAAGCTGGAGAGCCGTCCTCTGCAACTAACGGGCGAACGAACGAACAACGCCAGACAACAGTCTTCAACGCACTCGTAGTCGACGTTCAGTTGTTTTGTTTGCAATGAACGTGTGTGTGTGTGTGTGTGTGTGGAGTGTTCGCGCTTCATTTGTTTCGCCGTCTCCACTACTGCGTCGTCGACTGCTATGTGTCAATTTTGTTTGTTGCGTCATTTAGGTTGATAATTAGCGACTTTATTGTTATACGTGTGCTCATTTTTGCTGTTTTTTTATTTTCGGTTTATTAATTACTGTTGCGGAAATGGATGTTTACAAATTGTAGCAGCTGTAACTGAAATTGTAAACTTAATTTTTATGCAGCTTGAAATTGTTACGATGGGAATGCTAAAGTAAATTTGCATCCCAAAGAACACGTGCCGATCTGTTTAATGCACGGTTAGTAGATAAATTCGTTAAGGTGGCTGTTTACCAGCTGTTCAATATTGCCCCTTTGTTACCCGCATAGCTCTATCTTACGAACAGTCTTCATGTCAAATGTACGTTTCGGAAATCTCTAATTTCTATGAAAAATCTTATTCAATCTTTGATGTTAATACTTAATTACTTACCAAATAAAGTAGAAATATGTATCATTCTTTCTATAAGACTTGTAGCCAAGTTTTTACAGTTTATTTGATCTAAATAAACGATTTAAAATTAGATAAAAATGAGAAAATTAGCATACGTTTTACGCAAATTTTTGTACAGAAAAATTGAATTAAAAAAAAAATATTGACCAAGCCAAATTTGTCAGTTTTAACAGCAGTTTGTAAAGAATAAATTTCAGAATGTTAATTTGAACCTGCAATTTTCGTTTGTGTCTGAGCAAAAGTAACAAAATAAATGCTTCTTCCTCAAAATCCATATTGCAACAAAATTTGAACGAGCAGCTCGAACAGTTGACAGGGACTGCTCGAGCGATTGACAGTGACTGGTCGAACGGTAGACAGTGACTGCTCGAGTGATTGACAGTCATTGCTTGAACGGTGGGCAGTGACAGCACTGACTGCTCGAGCGATTGACAGTGACTGGTCGAACGGTAGACAGTGACTGCTCGGGTGATTGACAGTCATTGCTTGAACGGTGGGCACTGACAGCACTGACTGCTCGAGCGATTGACAGCGATTGGTCGAACGGTTGACAATGACTGCTCGAGCGATTGACAGTGACTGGCCAAGCAGTTGACAATTATTCGCCGATTAAAAAATCAAGCAGTTAGTATACGCGGTCAGATTGTTGGTTATTATTTTTTTTTTGATTTTACACTTTTTAGTATTTTGAACAAATTTTTACTGAACCTTACCAAAACAAATTAGTACACATTTTTTAGTTTCAAAAATCGTTTGAATTAATATTTTTAATTGAAAAAAAAATGAGCCTAAATACTAGATTAATTTGACAACAAAATTAATTAATGAAACAACGACAAATAATTCCTGTAACCCGTGCAGTGAGTACATTTGTCAATGTAAATTACACAACGTAATGCCTGTAATTAAATGGAGTCATGTATGGATGTGTGTGTGTGTTTGTGTGTGATGTGCGTGCAAGGTGGTGTGGGTGTCGGAACAATAGAAAAGTGAACTTTAATTACATCACAAACACTACCGTTCGCCGCCTCCCGGCAAACGGTCGACGGAATACGGAAATTACACATTTTAAATGCAGATTGATGGCCGGCGTGACGTCACTACGGCTATTATATATGTGTAGACTGCGCGTACAAAAGACAGTATAAATAATAGTGAATACATGCAAGCGATGTAAAAAAAAATGGATCCCGGTGTTACAATTTGTTATCGGTGATAAAAATAAATTTAATTTGCCACGCCGAAAAATAATACCACTAGAGATGCGCAAAAATAATCAATTTTTTCAGCTGAACACCAATTTTTTGACATTTATAGTGTAATATAACGAACTTTAGTATGACGATTTCCTCGATTTAATACATTTTTCGAAATCCTCTAGAACTGCCCGTAAGAGTTAATGCAAAATATACTTCTAATTTACGAATACTTTTTGTCAAAATCCTCTATAATGAATTTTCAATCATTGCAGAATATAAATAGAATGTATAATTTACCTCTATTTAACGATTTTTGTCAATTTATAACCTTTACATAACGTATATCCTACCAATCAATCACACACAATTCCACAATAACAACAACAATTCATGTCTCGACAGGTTTAGACACGTTGTTTATCGCCAGACAATCTGTTGTTTGGTGTAACGTAATGTTAACACTGCTGTTGGTCACTGTTGTTAGTAAATTTAAAGTTGCAGTGGCTGAGAAACGAAAATGGTGGTCCCAAACCGTCGCAGAGAAGCGAAAAATCTTTAAGTATGTAGATGAGAAACCTACAACGGAAAAATTAGACATTGCTAAAGATTTCGAAATTCCCGCAAGTACATTGGCCACAATTTTAAAGTTTAAAGATAAGTTTTCAGAAGAAAATGGGTTTTCTCACCTAGTTAAAACGAAACTTTGACCAACCTAACCTCTATATAACAAACTTCATTATAACGAATTACTTGGTATAATGAATATTTTCTAATTACCTTCAGCTTCGTTATATCGAGGCTGTACTGTATTTATTTATTTATGCCCTATCAACAAGTCAAACCCTAATTACATGTAGGATTATAGGAAATACGGATAGGATGTGCAGCTTTCTGCGTATAGGAATTTGACAGGCCGTGGCCTCAAATAAGGAACCATCTCGATATTTATCTGAAATTAATTGAAGTAAACATCAATTGTGTGGCCATCGATTGACTAAAAGGTTCAACAGTTACTTTATAACATTTCTCACTTACCAACATGTCGTTACTTCCGTGAGAAAAAGTTACTTCCGGTAGAATTGACCCCTCATATTGCGCCTTAAGAAGTTGTAGGCCAAGAATCCACGAGCAAAGATACTGCAGAGATATGTCTATCGAAATAAATAAAAACATCAGATAGATCAAACAGTTGATGGCCTATCAACGTTGATTCTCGCTTGTTAATAAAATAAACATGGCGCAATCGAGTCGCTTGTCAGTCCTCCTCACAGAAAGAGAATCGGTCAATAAATTCTATATTAAGTTTTTTGCTTTATACACAGAGCTTCGCAGCTATAGTTTCTCACGTCCCTTTTTTATTGAAGTAATTCAATAAAGTCGTTTCAGAGTTTAAGTAACAAATATATTCTCTGATTTACATTCCATTTGTTACTGTTGTATTGAAAATTAATAAAATAAAATTAGAGTTTAAAAAAACTAAAACAACACGGTTTTATGAACAAAAAAATGCAAATTAATTCGACAATAAAATTAGCTTTACTAGCTAATTGTAAACGTAGAGCTATTATGAAACTTTAAGTAGATAGCATCACACGCTTTTTACAATAAAGCTAACTTTGTTGTCAAATTATTTTGCATTTTTTAGTTCATAAAAGAGTGTAGTTTTGGTTTTTTTAACCTCTAATTTTGATTATAAAACTAAAAAACAATATTGCATTTGACTATAGGGTAGGCAATGGAACAAACTTATTAAACTATTGTATTGTCATTGGTCCTTGATAAGTGTGCAAAGTTGCTGTTTAATGCAGGCGAATTTCACATTCAAACATTCCAATACAAACAAACAAACATACAGATGAAGCTAATAAAAGCGTGTTAAAAATAAACTTATTTCGACATTAAAACAGATGCCACTTTATGAATTTTATATAGTGTACGTGTGTCGTGTGAAAATTTGTATATTCACAACTTTGCATGTCCCAAAATACGTCTGGAAAACTCTATTTTTGGTGACTGTGTAAGTCGAATATAAGTTTGCCACGTCGCGTCGTGAACCGATTAAAATTTGCGGTTCTCACAAGTGTTTTATTCAATGCGACGACAAACTTTTCCAGGTCAAGTGTCTCCACTCCTTTTCAGAGACAACTTTATGCGTCATCCCTTCAGAGGCGTCTGAAATATAAATATTTTTTTTGCAATTAAACCATATAGCATAGATAATTTTATTGTGCACGCAATGTTCCATTTTTCTTTTCAATTTGAATTATCTATGTATTACATAACAAGTTCTTTAAGGTGACTGTTTACGAGCTGTTCAATATGTCCCCCTTTTTTATGAGCAGATGGATGTGTGTGTTTGTCAATGTAAAATGCACTTACTTTTCGAAAATCTCTAATTTCTATGAAAAATCTTTGATGTTAATGCTTTAAAATAAACTAGAAATATAACCCATATGACCTTTAACCAAGTTTTTACAACTTATTTGATCTAAACAAACGGTTTATAATCGGATAAAAATGAGAATAGCATAAGTTATACATTTTTGTATAGAACAAAATTAAATTTGAAAAAAATTATTGAGCAATCCAAATTAAGGTGATATCAGACGATTCATTCGAATGAATGTTCATTTAACTGAATGTTCATTTTTGTTTCATTCCGCGTTCACACGGCATAGACAGAATGACATAGAAATGAACGTTCATCCAGTCTTTTCCTCGAAGATGTCAAATGAAGTTGTGCGCTTTGAAAATCGTTTGTTTTGTGATCATTTGATCGAAGAATTGACAAAAAGGAAGCAAAGTCTAAATTTAAATCATTAATTAGAGATTTTATGGAATTTGTCCGTATTGTTCTGTGTGTGTATTCGTCGAGTTTGTGGTTCCAAAGACATTGGTAATTTTTGGAATTCTCTAAAAACAGCAGCGTGTTTTAATCTTTCCACTTGAATACCATTTTGTCTCATACACAGACAGAATATAATCACTATGCGGCGTCGAAGTCCCAAGTCCGTTCGCTACAGGACACGACACAAAATGATCGAACCCGAATCAGTGTTTGTTCTTTTGTCCAGACATTTCATTATTCGTTCATTCGGAGTGCGAATGAATCATGCCGAATGCCAATATCTAGCGTTGTTGGATCGGTTCATGAATTCATTTTTCATTATTGTTTTATTTTTGTGTTCAGACGTTTCACTTCGAATGAAAGATGCTGAATGAAAGACAGAAATGAACAAAAGGTGAACCGTCTGATATCACCTTTAGTTAACATTTTTAACATAAGTTTGTAGAGAAAAAGCTTCAATATGACCTTGGTCGTGACCTTACTCTCTAGAGGTTGCACCAAGGTTATTAAATACAGAGATGATCTCTTTCCAATGGATAGTGGTGGGGGAAGCGTAATCCAGCAGACTGTCAATTGATATTCAAAAATATTGAACGGTATCCCAGCTGACGTCATTCATTAACGTGGTAAAGTATGTATCTAAAGGACCTTGGAAAAAATGAATTCTTTTATATTAGCATCGGTTGTAGTGAGTAACGATGCTGACGACGGCGCTTCTGTGTTCTCCATTATGTAATAATAATAATGCTTGAGTTGCTTTTTATATTTTTTAATTACTTTCACGTAGCTCGTTAACGATATCAGATCACAATTCATCACGCTTTCCTTTTGATTGAAAGAAACTACGGAGAGGGAAAAGTGGAAAAGCAGCAAGTTTCATTGAACACAAAAGAAAACACGTTGTTGAACAGACAGTGCGGAAACAGATAAGAGAGATCTTTCCTTTTCATTGGGACAAATCGTTTTGATATTTGTGATGTTTTGTTGGAAATTATTTTGAATCGTTTCTGTGAAGAGCTGCCTGTTGAAAGAAAAATATGAAATGTAATAATTATTGCGGAATAAATAAAAGCTGTCAGTAGACGACACAGGGTTATTGCTATTACAGATTTTTCTTTTGTGTGTTTGCAAAATAAATGTCACAATATTGTTGAAAGGAAGTTTGAATGAGGAACAATCAAAAGAAAGAAGTTCTACCGATCTTTTGCTTGTGGCTAACGTTTCGAAATATTTTATTTCATCTTCAGGGTTTATGAATATGTTTAATATATTATATATATTATTAACAATTTAACAAGTGAAACATTGGTAAAACTTCTCTCTTTTGATTGTTCCTCATCCCACTTCTTTTCAACGATTACATTATTGGAACAAAACAAATAATAATAACTGTCACAATATTCTTCTGAAATTAAATGATCCCTCAGAATGTAAAATGCTCTTGAGAAATTTCGAACTCTGGTTGCAATAGTATTATTACACCACAACTTTCTGCCCGTGTGATTGTGATGTATACTATTTTTCTTTACACCCGGTCGAAAAAAGTACGTATTTTCAGCATTATATAAAAAGACTAATAACATTCAAATGAGCAATTTTGAGGTTATACTACTGGCTGGTGGCAGTCTCACGTATCAGTGTGCACCAAAAAACTCTTTCGTCCCGCTGTTACCTTCTTTCGGCCCGCTATTATAGAAAGCATGCGAGTAATTCCAGCAGAGCATAAATGTTAGGCTTTCTGCCTAAAAATCGAAGCCTAAAGTACGCACTTTCGACCGGGTATAAAAAAAAAGCTTCGCAAAATTTGACTTACTGCTTAAAAATTAAAAAAAAAAACATATTGTTGCCGTAAAAATTAATTTAAATAACGTGATATCGTCAATATTTCTTTACAGCGCGTCACGAGATCTCGAATTACGCGAAGGTAAATTAACATTTTGAAGTTTTTTCTTTATAAACTTATGTTAAAAATACTGACAAATTTGGCTTACTCAATAATTTTTTTCAAACTCATTTTTTTTCTCTATAAAAATTTGTGTAAAACTTATGCTAATTTTCGCGTTTTTTCTGATTTTAACTCGTTTATTTAGATCAGATAAACTGCAAAACGTGGCTAAAAGTCATATGGAAAGAATGGTACATAATTTTAGTCTGTTTTGAAGCATTAACATCAAAGAATGGAAAACCGAATACATGACAACCCTGGACACAAAAGAAGTCTACAATAGTTAAAATGTATTCTAGTTTTCAGTTTTCCAATTTATTTACAACATATTTTGATTTATTGGATCGTTTGTGTGCTCAATAACGTAAAATTATTATTGCGACCACTTATCGTCCATCATTCTATCGTACTATCGTCTAACTGTGATCGTTTATTTACAAAACCGGTCTCCATATTACCAAAAATAAGCTATTATGCTGATAAATGGTTTTACGGTTTTATACAGATGATAAGATTGCTCAATGTTTTAGAAAAAGCTGTAAAGAAATACGCTTCTACACAGCCATTATTCTTTTTTCTTAAAACGTCCCTTCCCCTTAACCCGCCACTTGACGTGTGAATCATAACAAATATCCAGCTGCAACGAAAAGAAGTGTGCGCGGTTGAAGTAAAACATACAAACAATACTTACAATACCTATGGCAAATAATAATATTTTCAAATACAGTCCATCAAATATTTCAGCTTATTTATACAATATATTGCCTGCAGAATACAGAAATTTAGCTTCCTTCACAAAATTTAAGTCCACAGTTAAAACGCTGCTTGTTAACAATGCATTTTATTCGCTCGATGTATTTTATTCTTATTTTAAATAATATGTTTGTACCTTAATGTGACTAGCCAAATGACTGTATATTGTACAGCTCCATTGACAATAAAATTCATATTCATATACACAAATAAACAGTCAAAAAATGACGAAAACTGAAATTTCGCTCTGGGAATTTTTAAAACTCTACAATTACATCAGACTATTCTAGTAGCCTTGGGTCGTTGTAGTCTATTTATAACTTTTAATACGTCATTGAAACTCGTTTTATATTTTTGACATAAACGAATAAAAGATATCTTTAATGAAACTCGAAATTGAATATTTCGTTTGTAAAGAAAAATGAAACTGTTAAATATATACTGTTGCCAGTTTCATATTTCTTGTGTATTGTCGCTTCACAAAACGTGCAAAAAAAAAGTAACAGTCTCATTAGAGAGATAAGCTGAGAAAGCGCAAATAAACCGACAGGTGCAAAAAGAAAACAAAGTAGTGTTTCGTATGAAATACAGGCAAATGTTGACATTTTCTAAACGTTTTTTAAAGATATTGTTTATTTTTAAGAGAGTGTTTAATAGTTCGAGACTCGATAAATCGATTCAGCGTGATTTTTTTTACAAGTATACCTAATATTAAACGAAACGGAGCGAATTATTTTCGAATTTTTTTCAATTAAAAAAAATCTCCCAAAAATATTAGATATTGTTTACAATTAACAACTGAGCTTGCACTGACTCGATACTCCAATCTCTGTATCTTTGCTCGTTAAGAAGCTATGATTTTTTAAGTATTCCTAAAAAAATATGTATATAAACGCTCATATGGGAATTGCTACTGAAACCCAATCAACCGCTGGTGACGCAGTTGAAGGATACAAGGCCTCATTATAATCTCATTTTAACCTTATAAATAATAAAACCCGGGTCGCAGTGCCAAAACCCTGCCGACAATATAGTGTATTTGCTTATACAGGCAGTGTGGTTTATTACACGAACTTAAGTTGGTTTTTGGGCAAAATTAAAAATTTGACTCCTTAATACACCCCTTAAAATAACATTTTTTTTCTTAACTGCAATATTATTATCAATCTAACGTCTACACCGAATTAAATACACCCTTCAATAAATAAGTCACTATATACAAATTAGTGTTTTCAAAAAATTTGTAAGTTCGGTCCTGTTGGGCCGATTTTATTAAAATTTTAGGGACACTTTTTAATTGCTACTAACGGGTTAAATCTCAATTTTGAAACGATTCTGAAAATTTTTTCGGTATTTTGGGGCCCAAAAACATTTTTCAACCTCTAAAAACTACCCTTAAAATGGCCCGATTACGCACATTTTAAATAGGCTTCTGGCGGTGATGGATTTCAGTACGTGTGCCAAATTTCGTTAAAATCAATTAATTCTTTCGAAAGTTATTGCCCGCACACATATATATATATATACGTATATATATATATATATATATATATATATATATATATATATAAACATTTTTAAAAATGGTGCCAAAGTGTTTAGGAGGTTATGAAACGTCGAGAAATTTTGGTCCGACCGACGCCAATAGTGTATGTTGCCATATGGCAAATACACTAAAAATATGCTTTGGCCGATTTTCATCTTCACTGGCAGCCGCGAGCTCCAGTGTGGTCCAGTGACTAGCGTGCTGGCTTCTTGACCGAACTGTCGTGGGATGTTTTGTGATGTCGTTTAGTTTTAAATGTTTGTGTTATTTTATGTAATTAGGAAGCTAATGACTTGATTGTCGAGCGTCTATAATCTACAATAAATAAATAAAAGCGGTCGCCGGCTCTCAACTCTAAAATCAGGTATCTACATTCGATCCGACTCGAAAATAAAAATCCAGTACTCGTAAATCCATACAAACAAATTAAAAAAATGTCACTTGACTGAATTAATGATCTTTTGAAAATACTTTAAAACTCAATTTCTTTTTATCACAGACTAAAACCATTAAATTTTAAAAAGAACTTTAGAGAGACTTAAAATAATTTCATAACGAAATTACTCAGTATTAAAAATCAAATTTTCTCATTAGCAGTAAAAAGTTCGGTTTGCTTTCAAATCTAATACATAATATCGTGACTATCTCAAAACAATATCAGCAGAGATCAGACATTCACTGTTTATGTAGTCATAAATCCAAGGGGAGCGCCTTTTGCGCAAGGAAATACGTCGAAGAAAACGGGGGGCGCAGCGGGTGGAATTGTCGATTAATGATTCACGTTTATGTGTTTGTCTGAGTGCATCGCAACGTACATCGGGGCATGGTGTTTCGTTGTTTTGTTTCGCGCGTGTCTCTGAACTACATTTGTCTGAACTTGATCAAATAGTATATTACGCACAAGGACATGAAGCTGAAATTCCTGCACTGCGCGACATGATGCCTGAGGCGAAGCCGAAAGCATCATGTCGCGCAGTTCAGGGCTTTCAACTTTCTGCCCGTGTGGTGTATATTATTAGTGTATTTGCCATATGGCAACATACACTATTGGCGTCGGTCGGATGGCGGGACCTAGGGGTCGGACCAAAATTTCTCGACGTTTCATAACCTCCTAAACACTTTGGCACCATTTTTAAAAATGTTTATATATATATGTATATATATATATATATTTATATATGTGTGCGGGCAATAACTTTCGAAAGAGTTAATTGATTTTAACGAAATTTGGCTCACGTGTTGAAATCCATCACCGCAAGAAGCCTATTTAAAATGGGCGTAATCGGGCCATTTTAAGGATAACTTTTAGGGGTTGAAAAATGCTTTTGGGCCCCAAAATACCGAAAAAATTCTCAGAATCGTTTCAAAATTGACATTTAACCCTTCAGTAGTAATTAAAAAGTGTCCCTAAAATTTTAATAAAATCGGCCCGACAGGACCGGACTTACAAATTTTATGGAGTCAAATTTTTGTTTTGCCCAAAAACCAACTTAAGCTCGCATAATAAAGCCACACTGCCTGTATAAGCAAATACACTATATTGTCAGCTGGGTTTTGGCACTGCGACCCGGGTTTTTTTTTCTTTATACCTGGTTGAAAGTACGTGCTTTCACCACTATATAAAAATATTAATAACTTGGCAGTGAGCAATTTTGAGGTTATATACGCAATAACACCTGTTAGCTACTATTGGCTGGCGGCAGTCTCACGTATCACGGTATCAGTGTGTACAAGAAAACGCTTTCGCCCCGCTGTTACTTTCTTTCAGCCCAATGTTATAGATGGCGTGCGAGTAATTCCAGCAGAGCATAACTAATAGGCTTTCTGTCTTAAAATCGAAGCCGAAAGTACTTACCTTCAACCGGGTATAAAGAAAAATATTTTTAGTTATAAATTATCTATTTAATGTGTAAATTATTAGTGTATTTGCCATATGGCAACATACACTATTGGCGTCGGTCGGATGGCGGGACCTAGGGGTCGGACCAAAATTTCTCGACGTTTCATAACCTCCTAAACACTTTGGCACCATTTTTAAAAATGTTTATATATATATGTATATATATATATATTTATATATATATATATATATTTATATATATATATATATATATATATATGTGTGCGGGCAATAACTTTCGAAGGACTTAATTGATTTTAACGAAATTTGGCCCACGTGTTGAAATCCATCACCGCAAGAAGCCTATTTAAAATGGGCCTAATCGGGCTATTTTAAGGGTAGTTTTTAGGGGTTGAAAAATGTTTTTGGGCCCCAAAATACCGAAAAAATTCTCCGAATCGTTTCAAAATTGAAATTTAACCCTCTGGTAGTAATTAAAAAGTGTCTCTAAAATTTTGATAAAATCGGCCCGACAGGACCGGATTTACAAATTTTATGAAAAAACTAGTTTGCAGATTATGAATTCTTTACTGAAAGGTGTATATAATTTAGTATAGAGATTCGATTGATAATAATATTGCAATTAAGAAAAAAAAATTTTATTTAAGGGGTGTATTAAGGAGTCTAATTTTTTATTTTGCCCAGAAACCAACTAAAGTTCGCATAATGAAGCCACACTGCCTGTATAAGCAAATACACTATATTGTCGGCAGGGTTTTGGCACTGCGACCCGGGTTTTTTTGGTAATGGCATTGCCTATTTTATTCTGTAGTTTTATAACGAAAATTATTATATTGTGTAAAACCGTATCATTCACAAATATATTTTTTTGATAAAAAAGGAAAGTTGTACAATATTAAAAAAACATTAAAAAGAGATAGAATAATACTAAGGAACGAAATTACGCAATGGCCTGCATTAACTTGTTTCGTTTGATATACCAAACCAGTCATTTTTTGCCTGCAGTCTCAACATTGAACATGTTTAGTGCAATACTATTGAACTATTTAAAACAAAAAAACTATTTTGAAACATTAAGAATTATTTTATTATTGAACATTTATATTATTATCGATGTGTTTGAAAGTAAACTTTTAGTGTATTAACCAATAGTGAAATCGTGGGTTTTTAGGTAGATATGTTTTCAATGGATATTATGTATTTTAGTAAATTACCTAATACGTTTATATTGATACTATGTAAGCTGAGAAATTCTAGCAGCTGGTGACTCTATTAAAATATTAATAATTATCTACATTAATTATATTTCAATTATATAAATTCGGACCAGAACAAAATTGATTTTATATTTATGACTTTAAAAATATGTTCAAATTGTATGCAGCAAGATTAAATAATCCGGTATAAAAAGGTATGTACAAAATAAATATAATTTTAAAATCTGGTTATTATTTCATATCCTTCAAAAAGACAGTCTTTTTTAGGGTTCCGTACCCAAAGAGTAAAACGGGACCCTATATTACTAAGACTCCGCTGTCCGTCCGTCTGTCACCAGGCTGTATCTCATGAATCGTGATAGTTAGACAGTTGAAATTTTCACAGATGTATTTCTATTGCTGCTAAATACTAAAACAGAATAAAATAAATATTTAAGTAGGGCTCCCATAGAACAGACATGATTTTTTTGCCGTTTTCGTAGATAATAGTACGGAACCCTTCGTGCGCGAGTCCGACTCGCACTGGCCCGGTTTTTTCAATATCCAACTTTTTTGCTTCTACACCGATTAGTGTAAATAGCCAAGTCTTGTATGAAAACCAAGATTATATACAAATATAATATAAATTAAACTGAAAAATTAAATTGAAACGAAGAAAGAAGCAAATAATCTTATAAATTTTGTAGTCACTATGGTTACGTAAGAACAGTAATTAGAACAATTACACATAATATATGTTGTACTATAATATAAACTAAAAAATTCTGGGAACGCGATTAAGATAAACAATGTTTTATAGCTCGCTGGGCAGCAACAACAGTAATGAAGCCTTCGGCTCTACCGTTTTACAATCCTGCCCTACGAAGCCGCGCTCCGCTCGATAGTAACAAGTTTTTCGTCGACTGACCTTGTAAAATTGGTCTCCACGAAAAGCGCTTTTTATTTTAACGCGATAATATACAGCCAATGTCTATCATTATTTTTGTGATCGGATGAGCAGTTTCGGAGATTACCTGCTACATCCAAACTTACAAACTTTACCTCTTTATAATATTATAGTATAGATTATCTACATTAATTATATTTCATAACTATAAAATCAGACTAAGTAAAACAAAATAGACTTTATAATAAAAACATTAAACGTGCTGTGGACAATTTAAAAATGTGTTTATATTGCGTGCAACAAAATTTGATAATTCGGTACCTATATCAAAGGGATGTACAAATTAAATATAGTATTCAAATCGGGTTATCACTTAGCAGTTCTAAAAAAGAACGACAAGTAGGCGATGAGGTACAACGTTATAAGTAAATCGGATGACTACGAAATCAAAAACACTGTGAGTAACCACTTTTGTGTGTTTTTTATTCTGCAAATAAAATGACTACCTAAGTAGCATCTTAAAGTGATTACAAACACTGCTTATTGTTAGAGATTTTGTAGACACTGTGGATACGTAAGAACAGTAATTAGAAAAAAAACCCGGGTCGCAGTGCCCAAACCCTGCCGACAATATAGTGTATTTGCTAATACAGGCAGTCTGGTTTTATTACATGAACTTAAGTTTGTTTTTGGTTACAATCAAAAATTTAACCCCTTAATACACCCCTTAAATTAACGGTTTATTTCTTAATTGCAACATTACTATCATCGAACATCTACACCAAATTAAATACACCTTTCAGTAAATAACTGACTATCTGCAAACTAGTATTTTCATAAAATTTGTAAGTCCGGTTCTGTCGGGCCGATTTTATTGAAATTTTAAGGCCACTTTTTAATTGCTACTAAAGGGTTACATTTCAATTTTGAAACGATTCGGAGAATTCTTTCGGTATTTTAGGGCCCAAAAACATTTTTCAACCCCTAAAAACTACCCTTAAAATGGCGCGATTAGGCCCATTTTAAATAGGCTTCTTGCGGTGATGGATTTCAACACGTGGGCCAAATTTCGTTAAAATCAATTAACTCTTTCGAAAGTTATTGCCCGCACACATATATATATATATATATATATATATATATATATATATATATATATATATATATATATATATATATACGTATATATATAAATATATATATATATATATACATATATATATAAACATTTTTAAAAATGGTGCCAAAGTGTTTAGGAGGTTATGAAACGTCGAGAAATTTTGGTCCGACCCCTAGGTCCCGCCATCCGACCGATGCCAATAGTGTATGTTGCCATATGGCAAATACACTAATAAAAAATAGTAGAATATGGATAAATATTTGACTATAATTGATATTTTGACTATAACCGTGTAAGCTAACTATATGCTTGTAGCTTAGTGTAGTATCTTCAGCCTTGAGAACCGGAAACACCGAAGTAAATCTTTTCGATATCTCGGCTATGAATACTCCTTGCCGTTAACAACATATGTATTGTTTACATGTTTTACTTCAAATGCGCGCGTAAAGGTTACATGCACACTTTTTTTTTAAATATTACTTCAACCGCGCGTAAAGCTTACATACACACTCTTTCTTTCGATAACTAGACATACTTAGGGGTAAAGGTAGTTTAAAATCTGGCCAACAAAATGCCTTCCATATCTTAACGCACACATGGTCGTTATATGGTCGTAACTACCCAATTACTTTTCCAATATTTTCAGCACATTTTTGTACATCGCGTTTTCAGAAAGTTTCACCACTAAAAGGTGACTAATCCCTCAGATTGTAAAATATGCCCCGGGGAAATTTCGAACTGTGGTCGCAAAATTCATTTTATTAATGTTTTTATTAGCTGTCATTAAGCATTGAAGTCACAACATTTGACGTACCTACTGCTTAAAAATTTCAAAAAACATATATTTTTGCCCTTAAAATTGATATTCGTCAATTTTTCTTTACGGCACATCACGAGATTTCGAGTTACGCGAAGGCGAATTAACATTTTGAAGTTTTTTCTCTACAAACTTACTTAAAATAGGTACTTTGACTTGCTCAATAATATTTTTCAAATTTAATTTTTTGTATACAAATATGTGTGTATCGTAATTATTTCAATATTGTCTGATTTTAAATCGTTTATTTAGATCAAATAAACTGTAATTACTTGGCTAAATGTCATATGGGAAGAATGGTAGGTACATATTTGTAGTTTATTTTGTAAACATTAACATCAACTACGTATTAAATAAGATTTTTCATAGAAATTAGTGTAGGAATATAAAATGATGAAGTCAATAAATGAACACGTATTAAATTATTAAATAACGTATATTTGATTCAGCAATACAATCAATATGAACTCTATTCCGTCTCGACACAGAATGCCACCGCATCCGCTCACAATTTTTACAGTATTAATGTATGCAGCTTACATAACATAAACCATTACATAATTCATAGTACAATACTGATTAACATTCGTGTAAATACTATAAATTAAATATATTTCTACATTAGAGATATCCGAAACATCCAACTGCTTGTACGGTAGAAGTATAATGCGGATGGAAAAAAGGCCATATTGAACAGCTGGTACACAGTCACTTTAAGAGAAAAAACAATTCCGTTGTTCACGCATCTTTTAATATTTGATTTATTAGTGTGCGTTATCGTGGTGAACAATAGTACATATAATGGGGTAACGCCACAATATGTAAAAAAATAATCTGGAAATCATGTAACTATAAACATACAGATAGACGCGAAAAAGAAGTTTTACTTCATATCTGATAACCAAAAAATCTATCCTCTGATCAAAAAGATGAATCGTGTAACATATTTTAAAAATATTTTCAACCTGTTGAGACTAATCGACTCATGTATTTTCAACACCTTCTTCATCCTCACTTCGTGGCAGGCATAATCACAAAAAACTTTATCAATTTAAGGTTTAACTTTGTCATTGGCTGAGCAGCGTAGGAGGAGACACTTTGCGTGAGAAGTTATGACTAAACACTTGAAAATACGTCAGTAAAATCACTTGAAAATAGGTGCTGAAATTACATGACTCCCACTGTAGTAATATTAGGTATTTTTTTAAAGTTAAAAAAAATCCAATTTGTCACTTTAAATTAATAAACTGAGTAATTTTTTTGAAAAAAATGTTTATAATCACGTCATTAATTCTATTCATGAACGAAAACAATCTCACTTGTAAAAAACAAAGGCGCGATTATATTTTCAAACCTTTTGAAAGGCGCTTTAAAAAAAATAACCTCTCTTTTGTTTCTTTATAATTTATTATCCATACCGTAACGTCTCTTGTAATTTACTTTTATATAAAACCTAAACAGTATTAAAAAATGTTATTAAAAAGTTCAGACGGAAGCCTAAAAATATTAAGAGTTAAAAACCACTGTTACATTATTCGAGAGAGAACGAAATTACCATTTAAATAAAAGAACTGCGGTGCTTGTCTACATAAACATACCACGCGAGTGTGTGCGCCATTACACTATGTAGACATTCTGGCATGGCGTCTTACAGGGCCGCATCAGCCCTATCAGCAATCTTAAAATTTGGCGTCTAGGACCATAAATTATATACATCAATAAATTATGTCAATTTTTAGTAGTGCTGCAAAAGAATAAAATACCGGTTAATTAACCGGTTAAATATCTGCCGTAATTTATTTTAAATAGCCACGGCTATTTATTATAATAATAATAATAATAATAATTTATTACAGCTAATAATAATAATACATTGTACCTATAGCTGATTGTCATACATAATACACAAACATTTTAAAAAGTTATTTTTACGAAGTCTTTAGTATCATAAAGGCATACATTTATTAAAATATTTTTAATTTTTGTTCGGAATGTTTTGCGCATGACTGTAACTTTTGGTCGAAATTTTAATTTCATAACCGATATCTGCATAATAAATATAAATACATACATTATTTAATTCTTTCAATTCTGCTATTGAAGACTGCTCTATTGTTTTCTTTTATAGGATATAAAAGATGAGAATCATTATCATAAAATTATCAACGTGTATTAAATTTGCGCGAATTCAATCGCTTTTAATTGTGAATGTTCAAAAATCGCAGAAAAATCAAACTTGCCAAAAAACCAAAAAATAAATAGAACCTGTTGATTCGATCGCTACCAAACTTCACAGTATCATTCGCTGGGCTAATCTAAAAATTGCATGAAAGTTTCATCGAAATCGATCCAGCCGTTTTGAAGACCATAGATAACATACACACATACATAGCGTTTTATATAGATTACCGCGCATTTTTACCGGTTAATTAGCCGGTAATTAATTTTTTACAACACTAGCGGTAATAGTTTTGGGGTCGCTGTGATTCTGAACATATTTGAATATATGAAGTGCAGAATTCATAACAAGCCATTTGTTAAAAATAAAGGACGCAGACATAATCCAGAGAAACTAAGCGACGATGCGGTTGCCGAATGAGGTTATACTGGTTAGAACGAATGCCGCGAACGCGGGTTAGAAGAAACAAGTCGGACTGCCGACACACACAACCACCGAACCATCTCTAGCCTAGCGCTTAACGGTTACACCCTAATATGCAAACGCCACGTTAACTGCTGAAGTACTCTGCAACCTATATTTTAGATATTATATATGTTACACAAAATGCCGCTGGGTAGAAGCATGATATAATAGTATATTACTCCGCAAGGGCAGAAATTTCAACTTTCTGGCCGTGTGGTGTATATTATTGTAGCGCGCCCCCAATGGTTACGCCACGGAAGTAACAGAAGTTTCTGGAACAATTGAGAATAGCGCGCCCCCAATTGTTACGCCATTGGAATTTGACAGAAGTTTCTCGAAACTTCTAGAATCGGACCTCTGCGGGTATCAATAGGCGAACGCGGAGCAGGTCAGTCCGTCAGTCAGTTGCTTGCTTGATTCAGTCAGAGACAATGAGTGAGTCGATGCGTCACAACAGAAGCGGTCACGGAGCGTACAGAAGACAAATAATCAATTATTACACAATTTCGGTGTGTTGTAAATAGTCGTGTGTGTATATAATTATTGTTCTATATAGTTATTGTTGTGTTATTATAAGAATCCGTTTATTTTTCATTGTTGGTTTCTTTTTGTCGTTGTTATTAGAGAAGTATTTTTTAGTTTATTTGTCTGTATTTATTTCGTTTGTTGAAAATAAATCAATTTTAAACCATACCAAAGAACAGTTTTATTACACTATTTTTCTTTTTACCCTGTCGAAAGTACGTACTTTCATATCAGTGTGTACCAGGAAACTGTTTCGGCCCGCTGTGCAGCTGTTACAGATTGCGTTCGAGTAATTCCAGCAGTGCATAAATTTTAGGCTTTCTGTTTTAAAGCCGAAGCTAAAAGTACGTACTTTTGACCGGGTATAAAGAAAAATAAAACCCGGGTCGCAGTGCCAAAACCCTGCCGACAATATAGTGTATTTGCTAATACAGGCAGTGTGGCTTTATTATGCGAACTTAAGTTGGTTTTTGGGCAAAATAAAAAAAAATTGAATCCCTTAATACACCCCTTACAATAATAATTTTATTAGTTGAAATATTGTTATCAATCCAACATCTGCACCAAATTAAATACGACCTTCAGCAAGTAAATTCGTATACGCAAACTAGTGTTTTCATAAAATTTGTAAGTCCGGTCCTGTCGGGCCGATTCGCCTATAATTTTAGGAGCACTTTTTAATTGCTACTAAAGGGTTAAATTTCAATTTTGAAACGATTCTGAGAATTTTTTCGGTATTTTTGGGCCCAAAAACTTTTTTCAACCCCTAAAAACCACCCTTAAAATGACCCGATTGGGCCCATTTTAAATAGGCTTCGTGCGGTGATGGATTACAACAAGTATGCCAAATTTCGTTAAAATTAATTAACTCCTTCGAAAGTTATTGCCCGCACATATAAATATATATATACGTATATAAATATATATATACGTATATAAATATATATATATATATATATATATATATATATATAAACATTTTTAAAAATGGTGCCAAAGTGTTTAGGAGGTTATGAAACGTCGAGAAATTTTGCTCCGACCTCTAGGTCCCGCCATCCGACCGACGCCAATAGTGTATGTTGCCATATGGCAAATACACTAATAATTCAAGGTGTTCCGTGACAAATTGCGATCTATAAAGCTCGGACGTACGTACGTACAAACCAACCGACAAGTGCTGTTCGTGATTTTTAATTACAATTTTCGAAGTAACTATGAACTCGAATTTTTCTAGAAATAGTTCTACAGAACAGAATCTCGTCTTTTCAGAAAACAACAATTTGAATGGATTTCGTGAGAAAAAAACTCTGTTTTAATATTCAATGTGAGCACAATTTATTTATTCATTTCAACAAGACATCTTGAAATGAAACAGAAATGTGGGGGTGCCTTGGTTCCCAATTATGTAGTGGAAAATATTAACTGGCCATTTTTATGAGCATCGGTAGCCTAATATTATGAACTTTAACCGTAACATATACATCCTACTTGTGAAGGAAGCATGAGATTTCAAATGGAAAATTTGAGCATAATTCTAAATTCCTGAAATGAAATACAGAAATCAAATTTGCAATGTCAACGAAGAATGTTTGCATTTTTTTAAAAATTGACTAATAAAAAACAGTCGACTTCGCAGAATAATTTTATATTGTTTTAGCGCACTGTAGAACTCTTACATCAGATCAAATATCAAGGGCTACAACATAGGCCCGTTAAGTGAAAATTGCGTAGTTTGCTGTTGAAAATCCAATCTCTGTTATAATATTTCAAAAGAGTAAATGACGTAATACAAGAAGCGTATCCAAGTCTCGCGCTGAATTCGCTGAAAATTTCCCCAACGTATTAATATAAAGAATACCGACGTATTCGTTACAAGTATGCCGTGTTTTCGTTTTATTTTTTTATCAGCCTTCTAAACAGCGTTATCTTGTCGACAGAAACTTAATATTGAAATTTGCAACACGTGAAATGTTGAAAATTAATTTTGATACACGTTTTAAAAAAATCGGTAGTTGTAAGGTGCAGGAAATAAAATGATGAGAACCAATAAATAAACACGTATTCAATTATTAAATAAAGTATATGCAATTCAGCAATACAATCAATGTGAACTCTATTCCGTCTCAACTCAGGAATGCTACTGCATCCGCTTACAATCTTTACAATATCAATGTACGCAGCTTACATTACATAAACCATTACACAACTCATTGAACAATACTGAATAGCATTCGTTTAAATACTATGGATCAAACATTCGTTTACAATCGACCGCCACAAATGTCACTTTCACTTTCACAACATTCTTCCGTGACATTCGAGTCACTCTAGCAAAAATGGGGGGAGAGTAAATATAGACTCCTGGACGTGCAGTCCTCGTGGTGTAAAAAGTGTCCTCCCCGAAAGGAAAAGATAGACCGATGATATACCTAGCTAATCTCTATGGTTCACAACAGGCTTCCGTGACATTCGAGTTACTCTAGTGAAAAATGGGGGGGGGTAAATATAGACTTCTAGACGTGCAGTCCTCGCGGTGTAAAAAGTGTTCTCCCCGAAAGAAAAAGATAGACCGATAATGTGGCTAATCTCTGTCACTCTCAAAATTGTACCTTAACCTCAATCGTGCGTGTATAAAGAAACAGATAGAGATGGCTACACCTGTACTCTATCCTCCTCACTCAGTGAATATAACGATATAATATGGCGAAAACTTGTCTAGAAATAAAAGTCTTTGGGAGTAAAAATATTTGGCAAAGATTTTTCAATAAGTATCCAAATATTGGGTTGATAACGAATCAACCGGTTTCCCATTTTTTACTGAAATAATTCGATGACAGAAATAGAGATAATCGGTTTAAAAAATGATGTAAATAAGACATTGTTCGTCGATTACATAACTTCGGTGGGACTATAAAAGAAAAATGAAATTGTTTCGCTGGTGTCAGAGGTAAAAATGGGACGACGACGCGTTGGCAGAAGAAGAAGGCTTAGCAGAAACGAATTCCAGTGAAATAAGGATATAAAAGATACCCTGGTACAGCCGACACCTTAGAACAGGCAGCTATGTGTTTTTTTACATTCTACAGTAGAACCTCTTAAAACTGAATTAACACGCTTCCGTTAGATTTGATCTGCGACGTTTTTACTTATGTTTTGCTGGTTCAAGTCAAGCCTAGCCACAGTTTTGAATTGAATTCATCATTCTGTGTTGAGTTATACTTACTGTATAGACGCTAATGACCTCAGCTGTTAAGCGTCTATAATCTACAATCTCTCTCTTAACTTGATCTGTGAGAGGAAACCAGGGGCCAAGATTAATGTCGGCATAGTGTTACATTGAAGTGAGAATTAAAAAAACGTTGCGTGGTTTGTTATTAGATACATAGGTGATCTCGTTCCGTTGGATAGCAGTGGGGGAATAATGTCATCCGGTGGACTGTCTATTGACATTGCGTGGTTGATAAAAATATGGAACAGTCTTCCAGCTGACATAATTCGTTAATGAGATGACCTGTGTATCTAATGATCTTGGATCCTGCATACGTTCCAAGGTTATTAAATACAGAGGTGATCTCGTTCCGTTGGTTCGTAGTAGGCAAATAATGTCATCCATCAGTAGACTAACAATAATTGATATTGAGTGGTTGATAAAAATATGGAACAGTCTTCCAGCTGACATAATTCATTAATGAGATGCGACCTGGTTATCTAATGATCTTGGATCCTGCATACGTTCCAAGGTTATTAAACATATGTGATCTCGTTCAGTTGGTGCGTAGTGGGGCATATTGTCATCTGGTGGACTGTCAATTGATATTGCGCACAGTTGACAAAAATATCTAGCTGACGTCACTCATAAAGGAGGTGACTTTTGGATCTAATGACTTTGGCTTATAGACGACTTTTTAGTTCAAATGACGAGAGGTGGCATGTTTGAAAACTAAAACTCTGGATTATTGAAGTTCTACTGTACTAGACGTATTTATGTATCATCTACCAAAATTCTGTTTAGTTTTGTGTTAGCTACTGACTTGTTTCAGCACATATTATACAAGATGTCTTTGGTTAGGTTAATAAAAAATTCGCTTACACATCCCGCTATAAAATAGCTGCTTTTCTTGCCGAATAGTGGTCGTGAAATGATACATTTAACACTAGTGGTGTAAAAGTAAAATAAACTTATTCGTAGACGTCAATTGTTTTATTAAGAGTGTGGCGAGCCAGAGAGAGATTGTAGTTTGAGCGCCTATAATTTACAATCTCTCTCTTTCTCTTGCCACTCTCTTTATAGAACAATACCATTTACATAGTAAACAACGCAGCCTACAATTAGAATTCGTTCAAAATTAAACTGTCAAAAATTTTGAAAATTACGTGAATATCAGCTACTAGCGAACCCATGCGAATACTTTGCACTGTTAGTGGTCAGTGACATTGTTTGAATATAAATTTTTTCTAATATCGTATTATAATTACAACAGTGAGTGTTTCATAACATTATAGCAAACTATTAGCTATTATTTCTACGTTATTTTAAAAGTATAAAAAATAAGAAACAAGTCCAAGCCTTCTGATTTTTCCATTTTAGAAAAAAAGATGTTCGATAACAGGGGTGATATAATCGTTTTAATTCGTAAAGTTAACATGTTGCGCCCATATTTGCGAAGACATGTTGTAAAAATATCGAGATGTACCATTTTGTCCATTCAATTTGGAAGGTTATACATAATAAAATAAAATTGACAAAAGTGCGCAGAGCTTAGAAAAAACATGTCCCCGTCAGAATTGAATAAAATTTCGCTTTTGAATTGGTATTCAGTGCAATTTTTGTAGATTTTAGTTTGAAATACGTTTGAAATGACGCTGAAACAAAAACCGTTATATAATATTGTTTGAAATTTTGTAAAATTATATTAAGAGCCCGGTCTGGTTTCTCCCAAATTTGTAGACTGCCTATTAAAGACTTTTTTGTTGAATATAGTCGTATTTACCCTGCATTGTCCGGGAAAGAGAGAGAGAGATTATAGACGTTCATCGTCCCGGAATAACAGCCCCCTGATATGATAGCATAACGAAACTACCCTAAATATTTTATCTCGGTATTTGTGAAAGACAAAAAAGTCTCCGGCTAAGCGTACTAGTACTCTGCACATCGTGTGAACTCAGAAGTCGAATGCCTTCAGTATGGTTTCACGGCTTATATGTACCTGTAATTTGTAAAATATATCACTGACGCGGGAGAAGACGGAAAATCAATCTACATTGATTTTTGAGTATTTTGGGTAAATTTGAGCGATTTTTTGGGTAAAATTTTAAATTTTTTTGGGTGAATTTTGGCATTTTTTTGGCTGAATTTTGACATTTTTTGGGTGTTTTTTTATAATTTTTTTGGGGTGAATTTGGAAATTTTTTTGCCTGAATTTATATCATTTGTTTGATCAGTTTGTCAAGTTTCAACTCTTGTTAGTGTATTTGCCATATATGGCACATACACTATTGGCGTCGATCGGATGACGAGATCTAGAGCTCAGATCAAAATTTCTCGACGTTTCATAGCCTTCTGAATAGTTTGAAGTTGTTATAAATTAATTTTAAACCTTAATTTTATTTTTAAAGATTCTTAATCTAATAAAAAAATTGGAGCCCGTTTGACTTCAATAAGCCCTAGGACTCGAATAACCTAGGCGCGCCCCTGTCTGATGGTTTGTTAATTCTGGAGTTTTACTGGTTTATTGAATGAATCTGTGCTATTAAAATTGTAGTACAGATGCATCGCTGAGTTTGAATGAAGTTTTCAACTTGTTTGCGTTGTATGCGAAACATATTGCAATTTCTGAAATTGCATAGCTTTAACATACATAGTGCATCTGTTACTGATTAGATTTTAAAGCGTACTTTCTAGTTAACGAATACATATTATATTATTGGAAATTTGAAATTCAATT
This sequence comes from Venustoraphidia nigricollis, assembly GCA_034508555.1. Taxonomy (NCBI): domain Eukaryota; kingdom Metazoa; phylum Arthropoda; class Insecta; order Raphidioptera; family Raphidiidae; genus Venustoraphidia; species Venustoraphidia nigricollis. The sequence continues at coordinate 3,803,496 of JAVRKA010000030.1, forward strand.
AAAAATTTAACGAATAGACGGTTATACTGAACTTGTTTAGATATTTTTTCCAGCATTCCAGTGCAAATCAATCCATTTTTATAGATTTTTGAAAAAAAATTGGTGGATAAAAAACAAAATTTTAAAATTGACTGCTTTTAAATCTATTTTCATTTCTAAAGACTAAAAATGCACTTCAAATTGTTGGAAAAATTATCAAGTATTAAAAAATTTCTGGATCTGAAATTTGATCCTTGCGTTCGTCTATTGAAGATCCTCACTTCACAAATTTTAAACTAGGAACTGCTAAAAGTATCAATTTGATTTCACATACTTACATATATATTAATAATAATAATAATAAATTGCAAATATGAATTACTCTCTATGCATAGGACCTTGCAAGTGAGGGAGATTTTATGACACTGGTGACAGTATCAAGTGAATTTAAAGTATGTCATTAACCACAATAAAAAAATAGAAAATTTTAAACTCAGTTGGTAAAATTGAATATTTAAATTTGAATAATTGTTACGAAACCACATCACTTCCGCGCATAGAAAGAAATGCATCTATATCTACCGGCCAATACGTCCAGCAGTTAGATATCTTACTCATAAAAATATCGCCTGTGATCAGTAAAAATTGACACTATGAATGCAAGTGTTTTTACAACAGAGAATGAAAAATTTCTTTACTTTCGGTATTTTTACACTTTTTAATAATGATAATAATTGAAAAACCAAGTCATGGACATCGGTGACGTAAGTAATCCACTCAACCAATCACAGACGTGGCCATGTTTAAAGTTTTTTACGCCCAACCTTCTATAGTATTCTAGTAACCTTGGAACGAGCCCATTGCTTTATTCCTTATTGTAGTCTCTATATGAAACAGTATAGAACAACAGGAAATACAACCTTGATCTATTTTCGTATATCCTTTTAATGTTTAAACCGACTATAATGGGTAAAGACGGACAGACAGAAAAAGGAAATGAATAATAAATTGTATTCAGCACGTAGCAATTTTTTGAAATGAATAAAACATAACATTGATTCAGTGAAAAAGAGAGATATTGATGTGAAACTTCGCCAAAATGCGATTCATTTGTTATTATGGTACGAATATCCCACTACAGGTGGCTGAAAGGTAACGGCTTTTTAAATTGCATTCCTTTGTCATTCACACAGAAGAAAATGGTGGAAAATACAGGTTGGGACACAGTTGGTCAACAAGTCATATCTCATCAACTGTTCAATGTGTTCCCCTTTTTCACCTGCATAACTCTATATCTTATACTAGCAATTATATGTGTGTTCATGTAAAATGCACTCACGTTTCGGAAATCTCTAATTTCTATGAAAAATCTTTTTTAATCTTTGATGTTAATGCTTATAAAATAAACTACAAATATATACCAAGTCAAGTCAAGTTTTTACAATTTATTTAACCTGAATAAACGATTTAAAATCATGTAAAAATGAGAAAATCAGCATGTTTTTCACATTTTTTTCTACAGAAAAAATTATATTTAAAAAAAATGTTAACATAAGTTTGTAAAGAAAAAACTTCAAAATTTTAATTTGCCTTCCCGTAATTCGAAATCTCGTGGCGTGCTGTAAAGCAATATTGACGAATATCACGTTTTTTCATTCAATTTTTTTAAATTTTTAAGCAGCAAGACAAATTTTGTAAAGCTTATAATACTTCATCACAGTAATAAAATGAATTTTGCGACCACAGCTCGAAATTTCCCGAGAGTATATTTCACGATTAGAATATTTCTGTGGTCCTGCTAAAGTTGGGTAACTCAGATCTGAACCTGTTCAAAGAGCCAACTCCGACAGAAGATCTGTGAGAGCCGACTCACTTTTTTTTGAGCCGACGGATCAACGGATCCGCATAACTCAGTGAAACACTTAACACACAGAAGCACATTTTACACTTACGTATCAGTTCTTGCTTTGATGCATCTGTCAGCTCAAATGACTCATGCATCACATGTTTGGCTATGCATTCTTAATTCTATACAGGTCGTGATATGATTGACTGAACTAGATAACTCACTGGCAGACTGCAGTAACATATTCAGAACTCGGCTCTTTTTGAACCGGTTCAGTGAGCCGGCTGACATACGGGATCCAGATGCAAAGATGCAGATCGCTAAAAAGACCCGTTTTTCCCATCTCTAGGTCCTGCTATCATCGTTAATGCGAGAAAACATGTGACAATCGGTAACTGACTCATCCTATATTGAACCGGAAAAAGACCAGATATAAATACGTTTACGAGTTTTCCGTCTTCGTTTATTTTCTTTATTTTTTTCTCGTTTCACCTGTAAATTGGAGCACACATCAATTTGCTGTACGTTAACAATGCGAACGAAAATTGTAAAAATGTTTCTTATACAGGTGTTAATTCAGATCAATTCCAAAAATCACAAGCATCTAAATGGAAAAGTGTTGAGCTCTCGAAAGCATGTCAAGATTTTTCGATTCCCTCTCAAATTTACGCTCATCAACATTGGGCCACTCGACCTAACAAAATTAGCAGCGTCCTTTATTATAGTGTATTTGCCATATATGGCACATACACTATTGTTGTCGGTCGGATGGCGGGATGTTGATGTCGGACCAAAATGTCTTGACGTTTCATACTCATAGTTGCCTGAAAAATTTGGCACCATTTTTGAAAAAAAAATTAGGTAGGTATATAAATATTTGTGTGTGAATTGATTTAAACAAAATTTGGTGCACATGTTGGTACGAAGCCTGTTTAAAATGGCCCTAATCGGGTCATTTTAAAGTGTGGTTTTTAGAGGTTTGAAAATGTTTCAGGACCCAAAAATATCGAAAAAATATTAGAATTGTTTCAAAATTGAAATTTTTTGACTCTTTAGTATCAATTAAAAGATGCTTCTAAAATTTTTATTAAATCGACCTGACAGGACCGGATTTACAAATTTTATGAAAACACCGCGTAGACGAATTTACTTACTGAAGGGTGTATTTAATTTGGTGCAGATACTGGATTGACAATAATATTTCAACTGAGAAAAATAGAGTGTATTAAGGGATTACATTTTTTTTTTTCTGAAAACAAACTTAAGTTCACGTAATAAAACCACAATACCTGTATTTAGCAAATACACTATATTGTCGGCAGAGTTTTGGCATTGCGTCCCGGGTTTTTTTTATTATTTTGTGGAAACTGTTAAACTACAGTAAGACCCCGCTTCATGCGGAAGATGCGTTTCAATGAGTTCCTGCGCTATATGAAACAGCGCTAAACGAGGTCATCTTAATAGGTAGATAATAGAAATAGAACCGAGAATAAGAAAATTTGTTAGTTCGAATAAGAAGTTCTGTTTGTAATGAGAATTGTTTATTATTTGACATATTTTGATGTTTTGTGAAGAAGTCATCTAATGTCGTTTGTTTTTTTCTGTTTCGTTCAGGAGGATATTGCATCAATGACACTTCATCTTGCCTTTGAACTTCTATTAACATTTGAATCATAATTTACGTTATAGTAGCTATACTTTTTTTTGACCGCGTAACACTGAAACAGCGTTAAGCGGATCAGAGTTAAGCGAGGTCTTACTGTATAATGTTTCAGTGTTTACCGATTCGAGAAACTGTATAGAGTTCTACCGTTTTAAAATTCAATCCTATATGAAAAATGTGTTTGACTTTTGATCTTTATTAATTTTAACATATGAAAAAAAAGTCTCGTTGACGTGACATGCTTTTTAATATTAGCCTCAACTGTTAAAAAGAAAAATCCATACTTGCGGTTGGTATTTTATTATGGTCGCGTGTCGAATATCGGTATTCGGTGGTGTTTTGTCAGCAGTCACGTTATTTTTATATTTATATAGGTTTGTATCAAGGTGTGGAACTCACTGCTGCTGCCCTAGTGAAATACTCGGGTCCAAACCTCCTGCAGCGAGAACAGGACAAAACAAACGCCTGTTATCTATAAATTATTGACATCCCTAACGTATATTTACGTAGGAGCTTGACTTTGCTATAACTCAGGGTGGCATAATTGTAGAAGCGGCAAAATTCAAACGTGACTTTCATCGCGTAAATAATATATAGGAGGTTGTTATCAAAATGTGGAACTCAGTGCTGTTGCCCTAGTGAAATACTCGGGTCCAAACCTTCTGCAGCGAGAACAGATCAAAACAAATGCCTGTTTTCTATGAATTATTGACACGCTTTACGTATATTTACGAAGGGGTGTGAGGTCGGCAAAATTCAAACACGACTTTCATCGCGTTAATATATAGGATGTTGTTATCACTGCTGCTGCCCTAGTGAAATATTCTGGTTTAACCTTCTGCAGCGAGAACAGAACAAAACAAACGTCTGTTGCCTATAAATTATTGACACGCCTAACGTATATTTACGTAGGGGCTTGACTTCGCTATAATTCAGAGCGGCGAAATTCAAACCCGACTTTCATTGTGTAAATATAGTTATATAGGAGGTTGTTATCAAGTTGTAGAACTCACTGCTGCTGCCCTAGTGAAATAATCTGGCCCAGACGTCCTGCAGCAGAACAATTCAAAACAAATGGCTGCTTTCTATGAATTATTATTGATTTTGATATAAAATGGATATTTCTAAACGCGTTTTTATTACAATGTACTAAAAAATTCCAGCCAAGTAGGCGACAGAACCATTCTGTATTAGTATTTTTCTTTTTTAGTACATTTCTTTAATCAAGGTTTTATTAAAGATAAAAATACTAATTAATTTATGTACATTTCAATAAAAAACCTATTTTATTTTGTATAAATTACATACCACTTTGATCTTTTCTTATCGCACAAGGTTATCGCAAGGTGTGGAACCCACTGCTGTAGTGAAATATTCTAGACTATATTACTTACATACCCGGAAGAAATATTTTCAGTGAAATGTGATTTTATATTATGGCCACTCGAAAAAGAGGACAAAAACAGACCAAATCTAATCGTAAGATAGTTTTTAACACATTAAAGGATCTTTTATATATAAAAAAAAACAGTGCGTCTACTTAGGTACGCGCGACAGAAGTAATACTTCTTTGGCGTGCTCGCGATAATTGATATTCACATTTTCGTTAAAGATATACAAAATTCAATATGAATGTACGTATTACGTGTCTCGCCAAGGTTGAAATCGTCGATATGGATCTTCGATGCAATATAATTTTACTTTGTATTCATAGATGACACGTCTCATTTCTCTGTTACAGTGAGCTGATGGAGTTGTCCACCTATTATCCAAAGTAAATAAGTACTACTCGAAGTGGACAGGCTAACTTTTAATTATATTTGTCATCTCCCTAGACATTCTATTTTATTTTATCAATGTATAACCTTTAACGCAAATGTGAATATCAATTATCGCGATCACTCCAAAGAAGTATAACTTCTGTCGTACACGCACCATTTTTTTGTCATGTAAATAGTTGGCATGAATTTTTTTACCTTCTATTTAACGAACAAATTTCATAACGTCACATTTTCCGATCAAAGGATTTAATGTCCAATATAACTCACCAAGCACTTTGTAGGTTTTTTAATCTACACTTCAAAGATATTTTTACTAAATTCTGTTTCTTTTTTCATTTTATAGTAAAAATAAATACTACACTAGCCGCAATATATAAAACAAAATATGGAGAGCTTTTGATATTGCTGTAGCCGCTGTAGATATAGGAAAAGTATGCTATTAATATTTTATTTTTGGATCAGCATTACGCAATGTTTTTTAGCCGCGCGTCTTTAAAGTCCACACCCACCGAATTGACTCGGATCGGCTCGGCACAGCAGTGTGTACGCACACTGGTAGGTTATCGAGGCGATCCGAGCCGATTAGTGCGTGGGAACTCATTTAACTTCATGTTGATCCGATCCGATTAAGTAGGTGTGCATCTTCAGACTTATTTTAATGTTCGCACCTCTGAAAAAGCTTTCTTTTGATTAATTATCGAAGTAAAACTTCTGTTGTGAATTTCGCGAAGAGGCAAAAAATGCTTCGCTATAATCATTTTTAGGGTTCCGTATATTGGAACCCTTATATAGGATCCTTCTCGTATCTGGCACAGTCTATTTTCTCCGAATCTACAGAACGAAAAAGTTCAAATTTGGTACATATGTAGAGTTAGATGACCCAATGACGAATAAACGAGTTCCGATTTTAGGGGTTAATTTTGGAGGCAAATTAGAAATTAAAAAAAATATGACATATGACATATCAAATTCGAGGGCTTGTTATGAGAAATACAAATATATTTTCTTATAATTTTGAAATGCTTAATTTACAAGATTTTAAAGGTTATTTACGAAAATCGAGTATCTCACCCCTTTATCTCCGAAACCACTGAGCCTAAAATTTTGAAAAAAATTGAAAATATACGACCTCATTCATAGTTTATAGGAAAATCTAAACGAAAATCCTAAGTCGTAAAGTTCTCACGAAAAACGGAATAGTACGGAACCCTCTTTTCGCGAGTTCAGCTCACAATTAACCGATTTGATTTGCGAAACGATTTGTTTCTTTGTTTGATTGTAGTTTTTAATTTATTTTTAAAACCAACGGAAAAATATCAATTTGACGTAAAGATCGTTATTCACTGGTTTTTGTGAATTGGAACATGGAACGATAGAAAATGAACAAATAATAAAATATAAACGTTCTTGTGAATCAAAGGCCAGTTTATTTCAAATTGTTTGCTCATCAATCATCGCACAGTCAGATTTTTATTTACGACATTTATTTGGTTGCTTTTGTTTCGCCAGTAAATATTTTGTGCATCATCCGTTTTATATTTGATAAAATAATATGACTATTAAGTTCTACACGTATTCTAAAGCGATCAATCTTCTAATGTATGCAATATAAATATTTAATAGTCGTAACGTCATTATGTACAAACAGTTGAATCAAATGAAAACAAAAAACAACCAACCCTCAAATTTTTAAATTAGCAGTAAAAAGCCCTTAAGACATTTTGAAATTTTAATACCTTGAAATTTAGTATTTAAGGAGTTGAAAAATAAAAAGGCCAGATTTTTTAACCGGGTCTAAAACTTAGCCAGGTGTTTGCAAAATTATATTTTTGAAAAATTTTAAATATATATTTGAAGCACGTTGAAATTTAAACAGATAATATTGGTAACTAAAAATAAATATATTCAAAAAACCAGGTCGTTTCAGTGGGACATTCTACTTGCCAGGTGGTTAAAAATTTGAGGGTCTGTTAAACCCCACTCCGCTTCAGCCAGGTCTGTGTTTTTGTATTCGGATATTACTAAAGAGGTACTGTACAAATATTTACTGTGTCTCAAATACCTACCCAAAAATATCTAACAGCTCTCGGCCTATAATAACACAATCTAAGGAACAGACTGAAAAGCAAGACGTGTGAAAAACGTAAGTTTATTTTTTGAAATTGTATAAAAATAGGTGATTTATAGAAAATAAAATAGTGACGTCCGACAGTTTCTAGAAAAAAAACCAATGTAATAATATCAGTATATCGACCATGAAAGACAGAGATACGATTGAAAGAGACAAATTCCCGCCAGACTAAATTTCATGTATGGTACAACTATTGTGAATTCGAGTTGGCAACGAGCCAAGAAATTTCGTGACCAAATATGACATAAGTTTATTGTAGATATTACATTTGCATTGGCTCTAGTACTGCCGTTTTTTGGGCTGCAACATCATTAGACAAGGGATGGCCAAAGTGTTAAATATCGATAATTCCGAATATTACTTGTAATTATAATATTTCACTAAGAATTTGATTTACACCAATATATTGACTTTACGTATTCTCTACATGATTTACATTGAATGCAAGAATAGTAGTTTTTAAACTGTAATTTTTTTATGGAAATATTAATTTTAAGATATTAACTTAGTTTTTGTCATTCGAGAAAAATAATCCTCAAAATGGCGTATCAACCGTTAATTTTCATACAGTATTAAAAAACCACCGTAAAGAAATAATATATGCCGATTATTGACCTATAATTCTCAGAACGTAGCGCGTTGTGTGGCCGAGCGATTTAGTGCACCTACCTTGAAAATTTCAACAACTCCAGTATTTTTTTACTTTTTTTTTACTAATGACTATTTTATTTATATGCCTTAGTAATAAATAAAAAAAAATCGTGTATAGGTATGTAAGTTAAACATTAGTATAAAATACGTAAGGAGCATAACTTCCGTCGTGTGTCCACGAACTGACGCAGCTCTTTTTTGCTTTGTAGTCGCACATTTTAAGAGGGTTATGTTAAAAATCCGGAAAGTAAAAAATCCCACTCAATCCTTTTGTAACTGTATATATGGAGACACGCGGCTGTTCTAGTGAAGTGTTGCGGTTAGCTCACAAGTTCGCTAGCCTGTAGATATCGACCATAGCAGGCTAGCGTGCACCAGCAGTTATGATATCAGCTTAATATAAACCAGTTCTGTGTTATATTACACTTATAAAGGCATTTTTGTGCTGGAATTCTGGAAGTATAAATATTTTTACAAGCATTTTGTTCAGAACCGGCCCGAGGCAAGTTTTAGGATGAAGCAAGATTTAATTATGGCGCCCCTAGTATATACCATAATCGAAATATCGAAAAACGAAAAAAAAGTGGTGCGTGTATTTATTTACGCGCGGCAGAAGTTATACTTCTTTGGCGTGATCATGATAATTGATATTCACATTTTTGTTAAAGATGTACTTACATTGATAAAATAAAATAGGATGTCTAGGGAGATGATAAATATAGTTGGTAAAACGTTTTTAAACACAGGTTTGGTTTAATATTTGTGGTTTTACAATTTATATACAGTCTATCTTTATTCCATTTTAAAAAGTTACATTTTTAGTGTCTGCATAAAGTAACTTTTTAACTATTAAAGGGTTTTTTGCTATTGAATCCATAATTTAAAACAAAAAAATGCAATTTTGAGATTATTTAACTGTCAAAAGTTGTTATTTATTCAGGACACTAAACTAATAGCTTTTAAGTAGTTCCGTCCGATGTCGCTAGTATAATCTACTTTGTTGTTTTATAAAATAACTATTTTGACATTATCAGAAACAACTTCCGCAACGTATCGTTGCAAGCGCGCCTGTAGATGTTTCACATCAAACATTATTTTGCAATTTTTGACCACGAGCTCCTGGTCCATTATGTTGCGGTTTTATTTTGAGTCCGCCTACGAGTCAATGAGTGAGTACAGCGAGTCACGGTGTTACGTCTACCTCTAATATACACACGTGGACATAAATACTTGTGTATACGTAGCTACTTCTCTACCATATTGCATAAAAGTTTTTTTTTTATATCAAGCAGAAGAGCTGAACGTGCAGTTTTGTCTGCGCAAAACTTTTTCAATGCACGTATACATAGCTATAACTTAATCCTTATCTTGTAGGAAACGTATATCAAATTGCCTATTTAAAATTATAACGTATTTTGCTGATTTAGCTGTATACATTTTTTGTACCGATACACGAAATTGAAATTCGATTTTGATGTGAAGTTTAGATTGCTAGACGCGAAATTCCATTCGGCCAGCCTATACTGAGCGCTTCCATGTCTATTACACTACACACTCGCTACTTTACGTGTGTGTTAGCCTCACGTTTCGTCGGCCTTTTCCGACTTGTCGCTTTCCTCTCTCGCTACTTTACGTGTGTCGACATTTTACTCGTGAATATTTATGTCTGACGACGGCACACATTTTTTTTAGATTTTGATTTGATTTTAATTTTCTTTTGTCGTCCTTCCCTAAAAATTGGATTGCACCATACGCTCCGCTCATGTGTACGACTTATTTTTTACTTTTGATGTTGAACATCTAATGATGCGCTTGAATGGAAGTGAAGACGTTTAGTTTGCAAAACCATTTCGTGTCTCATCGGCTCTTTTCGACTTGGCGTTCCCCTCTCAATACCTATACTGAGCGCTTCCCTCTCTACTACACTACACAGTCGCTACATTACGTGTGTGTTATATTTTCATTATAAATTGAAAAAGGGTTTCGAGTGATGTAAGCAATCGATTCAACCAATCACAGAAGTGACCACTTTTATAACCTCTTACGTCCAATGTGTTTATTGTAGATTATAGACGCTCGACACCTTAGGTCATTAGCGTCTTAATTACATCAAATAACGTAATCACTTAAAACTAAACGACATCACAAAACATCCATGAGCAGAGGCAGGATTCGAACCCACGACAGTCCGGTCAACTTCTTACGCCCAACCTACAGTGCTCTACTAACCTTGATTGTATTTCACATTCGAAAATGAGTAACAAAATATACCGCTGTCGTGAGTAACCATGGAATTTTGACGCGATAAACGAGTTCCGAGAAGTATGAATGCATTTTAAACTAAATTAAACTTCTGAGTTTTGATTCAAATGATTTCTTTGAGAATTGAAATATTTTACATTTTCAATATTTACATTCAGCGAGTGAAGATAATGTTTGTAAAATTAAATTCCACAACTGTAAAGCATGAAACTCAACAGAGAGTCGTACCTATTTGAGTTTGCAGTGTATGACTTCTCGAAGAAATCGAGATATGAAAATATGTCGTTTTCTATTTGTATTTCTAACTATACGTCTGCGACGATGCAATTTTCTAGGATGTAGTCTAGAATATATAGTGTTGATCAAACAGTAAAAGATGAAAGGACTTGAGATTAGCCGAGCTAAAACAGTATTCGAGAGATTATCCACGTTTTAAAAATTGACAATTAAAAAGTTTACCTTTTTTGGCACTCTTATTCATAGTCCTGAAAATTACACAATTAATGGCGAAAGAAATTTTGAAATGTCCAATGAATTTGTATTTTCACTCGTGTAACCACTCGAGATAGATACATAGATTGTAGATTATAGACGCTCAACATCTGAGGTAATCATCGTCTAACCACTCGAGATATCATTTCATTGAATACGATTACTTACGTCTTTTATCTGCGTCTATTCTGTGATGCACTGTATGCAGTTGACTCGAAACCGAGAGCAAAATTCATTCGATAGTCGAAACGTTAATTAATTCACGCAAGAAATCATTTCGAATGAATCATTCGAATAGCGATCTTTTGATTATTAAAATCATTCGATTATCCTCAAGTCTAGTATGTCAAAGGTTCATTTTAAAAATACTAAAATTAAATACAGTCGAACCGAGACAAGCAAGATTTCAAGGGACCGCGATCTCTTTTTCGCTTGTGGAGGTTTTTCACTAACCCGAGTTTCTAGCTTATAGAAGTACAGGAGTGGCCTTTCTCACTTATAGAGTCTATATAAAAATACAAAAATATGTAGTGACAAACATGTATTATTCGACATAGATGCTAAAAAAAGAAAAAAAATCTTACAGTAATATTTACTTAAAGAAACCTGTTAGTTGCTTCTGCGTTTCTGTTTTTACATTTTGTGTATATTTTTCTAGTTCATAAAATTTATCAAATATTGTTTTATCAACAACCGTCGAGTATTCAAAAAACTTGTGGAGTGTCGCCAGTGCATTTAAAGCTATTAATACGTTCGACTTTCGCTTATAGAGGTAGAGTCATGTGGGTCAAGTGTGCGCATTCAAAATATCTCGAAAACTATATAGAGCTAAGGAACGGCCACCCCCCTCTCCAGTACCCCGCGGGACGTCCTGCGAAGCGCTCGCATCACAGCGGCTGCTCGCGCGCCATTTTGATCTGACAGGTAAATGAAGATTTTTGCTAAAATATTTAAGATATTTTGTCACATTTGACGCGTAATCTTTTGTAGTCATGTAAACTTTTTATAAATATGCTATTTGCTATGAAGTGCAACATAATATCTAGTTTGTTATTTGCCAGTGTTTAAGTTGTTATGATGACGCAATAATCAACGACATTCATACAATTCTGTTTCGATGGTTTGGGTTAAGTGTGCGCAGAAACCTGTCGTGTAAGTGTGCGCATTTTCACCAACATGTGTAGCTTCAACCAGCAAAGAATTCATACCATTGTCGTCTGTACAAGCTCTGCCGAAAGCAACATCACAAAATCGACGACGAAAAGGCAAAAAGTCAATAATTGCTACTGATAGTCCCTTTAAATCTGAATTAGAAACTAAGAAAAAAGAGGAAGAAGAGAAATTAGCCAAAAAGAAAATACGACTAGATTTAAAAAAAGACTAAAAACTAAGAAAACTACTACAAAATCATCTGAGACTGCCAAAAAAAAAGACTGTGAAAAATAAGATTCTTAAGAAACCAAAAAATTACGAAAAAGAGTATTACTGCCCCTTATGTGGCGAAAAGTATTCTGATCCACCGACTGAAGACTGGATTGAATGTAGCCTTTGTGGAGCCTGGTGGCACGAACAGTGCACCAGCATAGAATAACGGCACTTTTATTTGTGATACATGTATGACGAAGTAGATAAGGATTTCTAAGTTCAAGTTGATCTCATATTTTGATTTAAGATGATTATTATGTTGATTACTTTAAGTACCTATGATGAAAATTTTAATAATTATATAATATTGTTTATGTTCTAAAAATATATAGCTCATTATTTCTTTTTTTGTTGTTGCGTACACTTACCCACAGTGCTGCGCACACATACCCCTACCCTGGGGCAAGTGTGCGCGTAAGGAACGGTCTTTGTTTTCTATAGTTTCTTAAAATATAAGCTACTGACAATACTATTATTGTGTCTAAGTTGATTGCAAATAAACAGTCTTACTAATTAACACAGTTTTGTTTCATTCTACAAATAATTTTCGAGTTTTTGAAGCGCCAAAGTTTAAATGCGCACACTTGACCCACATGACTCTACAGGCAAGTAGTAGTCTCAGGTCCATGACTGAGAAACTTCTTATAGTCTATAGAGGTTTCTGTTTCTCACTTAAAGAGGTTTTAGAGGGTTACAAAGACTGTACCGGCAATTACTCTCACTTAGAGAGTTTTCTCGCTTACCCGGTTTTCGCTCACTCAAGTTTGACTGTATTTATAGCTGAATTGTTTCCGATTAAAAAACAGGGTTTTTAGTTAGACTTGGCACCGTTTTGGCTCACCATAGATGTGTCGTCTTCGTCATGTAGGTGATAAGGAAAATTCACTAGTGCATGTACATACTTATAGCTGTTCTAGGAATAGTAAATAGAGCACAGGTGCTGATATTGATACAACTTGTACCCTATGTGCGAATGTAAACCCACACATCGCCAACGTGGCTGAAGATATATTTTATGTTGATGATCGACAACTGGGAACTAGGTTTGCTGTAAATCGGGTCGTACGCTATTATTCGATATTACACTTTTAGTATATTTGCCATATATGGCACATACACTACTGACGACGGTTGGATGGCGGGACCTAGGGGTCGAACCAAAATTTCTCCACGTTTCAGACCATTCTAAGCAACTTGACACCATTTTTGGAAATGTTTTTATCTGTATGCAGGCAATACTTTCGAAGGAGCTAATTGATTTTAAAAAAAATGGTCTATATGTTGAAATCCGTTACCGCACGAAACAAAATGGGACATTTTAAGGGTGGTTTTTAAGGGTTGAAAAATGTTTTTGGATCCCAAAATAACGAAAAAATTCTCAGAATCGTTTCAAAATTGAAATATAACCACTAATGGCAATTAAAAATGTTCCTTAAAATTTTAATAAAATCGGCCCAACAGGATCGAACTTGCAAATTTCATGAAAACACTAGTTTGCAGTTAGACTGAAGGGTGTATTTAATTTAGTATAAATGTTCTATTGGTAATAATATTGCAATTAAGAATAAAAAATATTTTAAGGGGTTACATCATTTTTTATTTTGCTGAAAAACAAACTTAAGTTCACATAATAAAACCACACTGCCTGTATTAGCAAATACACTATTTGTAGGCACTGCGACCAAAGTTTTTTTTTTTTTTTTGAACACATTAAAGAAGCTGTTTTAAAAAAGCGAAAAAACGACACACTTCGGTTAGATTTAGCGTATCGTATTCATGGCGTCTGCCATCATTGTAATATGCGATATACTCCTTGTATATTGCTATGTAAACAAGCTATGCATACATTGTGACATTAAGCCTGGTTCAGATCTATATAACATTGTTAAGCAGCGTCTAGATGCATGCCATATTGTTACATAGGGATTTCACACTTATCAAAAATTGACACCACACTGTGTCCAACATTGAATTAAATGTCGGTTCCTTTGGTTCGAATCTTTTTATCAGTTAGTACGTTTGCAATTCTTTCCAGTTTTATTTTGTATAAAAATTATTAGTAATTAATGTCTAATTCTATACTGAAGTTGGTGTTGATTAAAAAAATTAAGAACTCAATTTTTGTCTCACTTTAACTTATGTAAATGTTACATTCAACAGAGCGATGAAAAATTAACAGCACTATAAATTCTTATATTGACTTATAGCACCATAAATCTGTGAGTTATTTAAATTTTAAATATTTGTTTGAAGTGGAACAGAACTTTGGTGCTAGAGGCCATGTTATTGTGTAGATTTCTGCTTAAAATAGAGATTTGCTACTAGGCGATCAGAAACTCGGAATGGTTTTCCAAAAAATGTTATTGTGTATGCTTAAAACAGAGATTTGTCACTAGGCCATCAGAAACTTGGAATGATTTTTCCAAAGAATGTTATTGTGTAGATGTCTGCTTAAAACAGAAATTCGGTATTAGGCCATCAGAAACTTGGAACGTTTTTAAAAAATGTTATTGTTTAAATTCTGCTTAAAGATTTAGTACTAGGCTATCAGAAACTAGGAATGGTTTTTCAAGACGTTATTTACGTAGATTCTGTTTACAAATGCATCAAAAAGAAAAATAAATGTAATAGGCTGTCAGAAACGCAGAAAGCTGTTATAATTAATAGTACCTACGTATACCTATCTACTAACTCAGGAAGGAAAATTTCAAAATTTTGAGGTTCCAGATTTTAAGCGTGCTTTGGAATCAAGATTACATTTCTGTAATATCGAGTTTCATATTGGAATTAAGACTCATATTTGCCACTCTCTAATTTACGACGTGTTTGGTATTTAATTATTATTAGTTATCATTTTGTGTTCAACGAATACTGGTCACACAATAACCATCAAGGTCATTCCATTTTCACAGAAAGTTCTGACCTCGAATCTAAGTATCCCAAAATCGAACTTGTCATTTCTAATCCCAAAAAATTTTGGAATTAAATACTCATACCCTGATTGAAACTCAAGAAGAGACAACAAAGCTACGAAACGGATTATATTTGAATTGACAGCTGGTTTAACTGAATTAGTTTCAATTTTAAAAAAAGATCTTTTTATAGATCGCTTGTATACTGCAGGTAATGTATGCACGTGTCATGCATACAGTGTAGATTGTAGAATGTCGGTAGCGATGTATTCATTTTACACCTCATTTGCAACCGATAACCCACCACCACCACCATCGTACCATCACTCCCGCCACAACAACACACCGTTATAATATCGATACGCTCGCCGTTATCTGAGTTCTGTTTACATGTGCCATACAATACATTTGTCCGTGTGTATGTGTTTGTGTATATATGTATATGTGCTGTGTATGTGTGTGTGTATCGGTTAAGAAGTCTCTCGGTTTGAATATAAACACTATTTCCCCTTTTCACCGGGTGACAGTTGTGTAACGTCAGTTTACTTCATTCATATGCGAATGAGGCGGTTTTACCATTGTTGTAACGATACTGCACTTCCGCCATAATCGGTCCGTTCCTTCGTTTTATGTGCGATTGAAGTGGTTTTACTATTGTTACAACTGCGCTGCGCTACTATCGCATGTTACACTGTACTGTGTAAGTTTGAATACTTTTTGCGGTTGTTTATTTGGTAATAATAATAAGTATCTGTTATATGATACTGTACTTCCACCATAAGCAACCCATTTCTTTAATTTATATTATTTGAAACTGCGCTGCGCTACTATTATCTGTTCCGCTGAGTAAGTTTGAATACTTTTTGCAGTTGTTAGTGTATTTGCCATATGGCAATATGGCAACATACACTATTGGCGTCACTCGGATGGCGGGACCTAGGGGTCGGACCAAAATTTCTCGACGTTTCATAACCTCCTAAACACTTTGGCACCATTTTTAAAAATGTTTATATATGTATATATATATATACATATATACATACATACCTATATATATATATATATATATATATATATATATATATATATATATATACAAATGTGTGTGTGTGTGCGTGCGGGCAATAACTTTCGAAAGAGTTAATTGATTTCAACTAAATTTGGCCCACGTATTGAAATTCATCACCGCAAGAAGCCTATTTAAAATGGGCCTAATCGGGCCATGTTAAGGGTGGTTTTTAGGCATTGAAAAATGTTTTTGGGCCGCAAAATATCGAAAAAATTCTCCGAATCGTTTCAAAATTGAAATTTAACCCTCTGATAGTAATTAAAAAGGTCCGTAAAATTTTAATAAAAGCGGCCCGATAGGACCGGATGTACAAACTTTACGAAAACACTAGTTTGCAAATAGTGAATTATTTACTGAAAGTTGTATATAATTTGATATAGAGGTTCGATTGATAATATTATTTCAATTAAGAAAAAAATGTTATTTTAAGGGGTGTATAGGGAGTCAAATTATTTATTTTGTCCAAAAACCAACTTACGTTCGCATAATAAAGCCACACTGCCTCTATTAGCAAATACACTATATTGTCGGCAGGGTTTTATCACTGCGACCCGGGTTTTTTTATTTGGTAATAAATAATAAGTATCTATCTGTTATATGATACTGTACTTCCACCATAAGCAACCCATTTCTTTAATTTATATTATTTGAAACTGCGCTGTGCTTCTATGCTTCTATTATCTGTTCCGCTGAGTAAGTTTGAATACTTTTTGCGGTTGTTTATTTGGTGATGATAATTAATTAAAACCTGTTATATTTAATTATACTGTACTTCCACCATCATTAACTCTTTAATTTTTGTTATATGTAACTACGCTGTGCTACTAATCGTCTGTACGATTGTACTGTATAAGTTTGAATAGATTTTGCGGTTGTTTATTTAGTGATAATAATTAGTATACGTTATATTTAATGATACTGTACTACCGTCGTAATTAACCCGTTTCTTTAATTTATATTATGTGAAGCTGCACTGTGCTACTATCGTCTGTTATACCGTACCGTATCTGAATAGATACTTTTTGCGAGAACTCAGTATTAAAAATAGTGACTGAGTTTAAAGCAGTTGATAACGACAAAAGCTTTTAAAACTTAACTTCGTCCACTATATACCATTAATTATACAAAAACATCAAATTAAAGTTGAGTTATATACAGGGTGTCGTGGACCTGATTTTGTTGTACTATCTGTAAAAAAACTAATAGCTATAGTTTGCTATTATTTTATAAAACACCCCATTGTTGATGTTACAATGCAATATAAGAAAAAAATAGTCATCAGTGACATTATCTGAATAATATAACGTCGATGATTGGTATTCCATAATATAATAGCAAACTAGAGCTATTTATTTGTATATTTGATGTTAATGTTAATAAATTGTAGTGTTTAAATTGAGGTTAAGATAAAATGCTGTTCAGGAAATTGTACAATAAGCAATATTTTAGAACTTTAAATTATGAACACACATTTATTACATATAGAGTTCAAGTATAATAATTGTGAACTTAATTGTTCAACACACTATGTAAGCTGCGGTAGTTTTTATGAGCACCCAATATAACACATAATATAACTAAATTATACTGGATCAAGACTAATTAATAAACTTAAGTTTCAAAGTTAGTTTTAGAGCTTTTAACAAGCGCTTTCTATTCGTTCGTTCGTTTGTGTGTGTGTGTGTGTGTTTATATAGTTGCAAATATTACGATGCTCTATTGTTTCCGCTTGCATTGAGACATTTTGATTTTAACTACCTATAGATAGCTTGATTTATTTTTGTATAAAAATCTTTAATCCGAAAATATCGTACTCAGTTTTTAGTTTTTTAACTTGTCATATTGGAAAGTTATTGTTATGGTTCCGAAAATCAAATTAAAAATTTTTAACAAATTTTTAGGTTTCAAGGCTCTCTCTCTCTCACTCTCTCTCTCTCTCTCTCTCTTTCTGTGTGTACATGTACATTCGTGATCATATCTTTCTAAGACGAAATCTCGAGAATAAAAATTTTTAGTTCGGTTTGCTATTAAAGCGTTTTTTTAATTTTTTAAACTTTTATTCATTTAGCCAGTAACCTAATAAATTACGTAAAACACGTAAAAAATTAAACAGGTCATGTAAAACAAACGATCAGAATACTCTTGTGTGTATTTTGTGTATGTGTATACAATTTATATACCTAACTGCTTTGTGCAACACCGGAACTAGCACGCCGCCGACCGGAAGTTGGCTATGTCTAAAACGTGAAGCTATGCAAAGACGTCGTCACGCTGGGTTTTGTCACATCAAAGAGAAAATAGTTCATCACGTTTCATATTGACGAAAGTGACAATGAAGACACTATATACAGGCTGTCTTTGTTAGTCTTCTAATGACCTCAGTCATCGAGCGTCTAGAATCTTTATATTTGTTAAAAAAACTGCGTGATCAACATCTGAATAGTCACTTAAAACTCGTCACAGCAGAAGACAAAGGACCAATCGGATAGCAGCTGCACGTAACAGAGCAGGTGATATATCTGTTGATGGGAAAAATTATAATAATAGTGGTGAATTAACCATTTGAAGTCCCTCAAGTGCAGTCTGTAGCCAAAGATGGTTGTCCTCCTGTAGGTTAACAGTGTTGGATCACTTTCACACAGTTTCTGCTGAGGCCCAGCGGTAAGAGGCGAAGTAGGCAAAAAACATATTGTGGGTGTGACCTTCTTTAGCTCTGTCTCGCTCAAGTCACCCGCACGTTTCAATTTTTGGCTAGTGCCACACTAAGAGGCTAAAAGATACTCTTGCAAGGGCGCCGCTGTCAATTGATTACTCTAATTTTTGGAAATATTTTGAAGATTTAAAAAACTTTTCCGAAAAAGGAAGAGCCACTTTAGGTTTGTGATGGAACAATTTTGTGAAATAAGTACGTATATATAAGTTCGTAGTGCGACATTGAAAGCGTGTGTTTTTTTGGCACAATTAATGCCAACTTTTTTCTAATATCGTACATAAATTACAAAAGTAGTCCATTAGAGACCTAGATTTGTTCTTTAGCTTCCTTATAGAGAAATAATTTTTGCAGAATGTTGTCGAATAAGTCTACAATCAGTTGACAGCTGAAGTTATATTTTTCGCTTAAATTCAGAGCGTTCCGACAGCCTTAAAGCCTCACATTTGAACATGATATGGGTCGCTGTTTCATCCTTCATTTCGAAAAAATCTCCATAGTGTTGATTCTCATCACATGTAGGTGTTTTCTCAAGAAAGCATGTTTTGTTGTGTAAAGACATGCGTTTCATAATCAAGTAACAACAGCTATGATTTGAAGATTTTTTTGAACACTCGCTATTTTAGAGTTATTCTGCAATGTAGTGTATAGGTAAGTATAATATGTATTATCCGTGTAGGAAGTAGGTAGATATTAATATCTATGTAACTCAAAAGACAGAGGGAGCTCTTTGATGCAAAAGGATGAGGAATATACTATCACGTAATTGCATAATTACACATGTGCATCTATTGCATCTGCCAGAGTGGTATTGGTGGCGTAGTGGTGAGCACACTAGACTCGCATTCGAGAGGTACTGGGTTCGAATCCCAGCAGTGGAACAAATGTGGTTGGGACTCTTTCCTAATGTCTCTCGCCGCGAAACGTCTATTCCTATATTGTACATACCGGTTATCTTGTTTTTAGGTTTTAGGTTCAGATATATATCGAGATGAGTTCCATATTCAAGGCCATGGTTTATTTTGTTATACTTATTGAGGTTGTCCATGGTTTCTCTCAATAATTTCAGATATATATCGAGATGGTTTCTTATTCAAAGCCATGGTTTATGTTGTATAGCCTAATAAGTACTACAGAATCATTAAGGGCGACGATTCGAACGAAATTTAGACAGCAGTGTGCAAATGTTTTAAATTAGTTACTAGCGTTTCATCAAAGATACGGTAGTACGCTAACGAATAACTTCAGTGTTTATTTTGTTATAAACCTAATAAGTGTTTAAAATATTCCACGTTCCACGGAGTATATAACATGGTAATTGATGTAAGAAATATAACGACAACAGAAATAAGTAAGAGCTTAATTACCAATTAGACGCTATTTCATCCCCTTCAATTTTTCCCTTCCTACTATTCTTCAATGTCATTAGACTTTGATTGGAAATTAAAAAATAAAATAATATCTCGTTTAAATATTTTTAATAACAAATTTTTAAATAGTAATTAGTACCTTCTATACAGATTTGTTCTCCTGATACTATTTTGTATTAAATATTGAAGGAGGTATTTCTGCGATTAATATAAGCATTTTAATAACACATCGTGTGTGGATATGTTTTCCTGATACAATTTATTTTATATTCGACGACTGTGTTTTTAAAGTATCAGGAGGAACATATTTCCAGAATCAAGCATAATGATTCATTCTGTTTGATGAGTCTAATAATCGTTTTTCATTAATGAAACATGATTATTATCAGACCAGTATGACAGCCAGTTGATAATACTGTTTTTAGTATCAATACTTTTTTACACAACACGAGTTTGAATATACTGATTAAGCACGTCAGCAATATCTCTTATACGGTCTCTTGGTACTGTTTATTTGGGCTGCGTTCTGTTCGTATTTTCCTGATTATCAGGAGAACAAAAATAGAAAATACGAAGGTATGTATGAACAAAAATGTAAAATATCTGTTGCTAAGCAAATCGATATAATATTATTACAAGACAATATGTTTTCCTACTATTGTTTACTTTATTTACCTACCACGTTTCCTAATTATCAGGAGAACATCAAAATAAAAGGTAATATTGTATCAGTCGTTATATTATAAATATTCAACTCCTACTCCCCTGTTTAATTTATATTCGTCAACTGCATTTTATGTTATATTCTGATTATCAGGAGAACATGAAAATCAACCACTATACATAATTATCAGATCGATATGGTAGCCTGTTAATATAATCCAACTTCTGATAAGTAGCATCTTAGTTTATCAGTATTCGATGGTGTATAATAATAGGAGAACGCGTTCGTTAGTCTCTTGCTACAGGCAACAAAACAACTTGACTGTTAGTAGAACGTACTCGTACACTGTACATAATAGACATGTGTCGTTAGTACCCTACTTATCTACATGAATTAAGGCACTCGTATAACTTGAGTAAAACTTGTTGCCTCGTTAAAAATCGCGCTTTTTATTTCATAAAGTTTCAATGAATGTCGAGAATACCACTCGGTTCTGTTCTCCTGACCTATATATATAATAATAATCTATTTCTGTCGACCAACAATGGGTTTAACTAGAAAGTAAAAATGTAAAAAATCTTAAATTTTTAATTGCCTCTGTATTCATACACAGGTAAAGCTCTTTAAAAATTCCATCCTAACTAATATTATAAATGCGAATGTCAGTTTGTTTATTTGTTTGTTACGCTTTCATGCCTTACCGCTAAACAGATTTCGATAAAATTTGACAAGGAGATAGATTGCATCCTAAAGAAGGACATAGGCTACCTTTTGTCTCTAAATAAAAACTTAAAGGGGGTGAATGGCACTGACAGGTGATCACGATACCTTCCAAAACTATTAGACCTCCAGACTTGAAATTTGGCAGACATGTTTCTTTTGTTGAGTAGAGATACTAAAATAGTCTTCTAAGGAAAGGAGGGAAGTACAGAAGTGTCAATAAAATAGAGTTTCTATGGACTGAAATTAATGTAGCTGTTAGGTCTTGATGAAGATTCCACTACTGTTGTTGTTGCCGTGTATCATTACAATCGCAGGCGGAGCCGCGAGGAGCGGCTAGTAATTTATAAACACAACGACCACAGTCCCCGATTGACATGGACAGATTGTCTTAAAACAGGTATACAAAATGCACCGGTCTGAATACTTTGACTATATATATCAACGACATACTATGTGCGCTTTGTTTCTATGAAACGTTCCTTGTCTATGAAATACGTATGTGCATCTTTCTTTCGTGACGCCCGCTCGTTTCTTTCCCGAGGCTAGCTTCAAAAATAATCAACTCAAGAAAAATCCTACTCCCCACGCATTTTTAGTATATAAACTCTGGTTCAATTTAGGTTACTTTATGGTACAAATTTGAGAAACCGCTTAAAAATGCCCGTATAAATTGTTACGACAAAAGAGGAATGAGTAGTATGCGAAAATAGTGATATGCGTTCGGACTATGCCGGAGCGAGAGACTGGTAAGTTATTCATGAGTGTGAAATAAATCTTTTCGGAAAAATGTCTCGTGAAAAATCGGTGGCACGTGATACGATGTTACGCTCTTTTCTTCCATCGGCGACGTACAACAAGGCAGTTCCATGCGCAACCTTAGATATAATAGATAGCTGATACCTGTATTTCGTACACTGTGCGGAATGGACCGATTAGAGGCCATTTTGAGAGTGGCAAACGCCGTAAAAAACGCGCGAGATTTAAACATATTTTAAATTCCATGTTTTGATCTACACATAGAAATTGTTTTATTTTGTTATATTCTCTTTTATTTGTTAATTTATTGTCAACATTTGTTAAGTTTTTTGTTAACATTTGTTAAGTTTATGCTAGTATTCTTTGTTTTTTAAAACCTGTTACTGTTTTTTAAAGCTCAATTATCATAAAATTTGTTTGTACTTTTATTTTGATGGGACAGAATAGAAATCAGCTGTTGGCTGCATATCTGTACCCAAATAAAGAATTTATTATTATTAATATTATAATATTATTTCATTGGAAATACCAACAAAACTTGCAATAATTAATGTTGCATGAATAGCTATTTTGACTGTTTTTTATTCCGAAAATATCGAAATATTTGTTGAAAAAGAATAATGTGTTTTTGGAACACACTTTTAAGTGCGTTCCAAAAACAATGAATAAAGCACATGTAAAACACGTTTCTTTTTCAACAGATATTTCGATATATTCGGAATAATGAATAGTCAAAATAGCTATTCAAGCAACATTTTAATTATTGTTTTGTTGATATTTCCAATGAAATAACATAATGGAATTTTAAATATTTTTGAAATCTTGCGCGGTTTTTTCGGCGTTTGCTTCATTGAAATGGTTTCTAATGGAGACACGAGACGTCAAGGTCGTCCGCAATCTAGTAGTATATATCTATGGTACATGGTGGATAGATGTGAATAGTTATTTAACGCGCATGCGTGTTAACAAATAGAAGCGCATGGCATGATGTATGGAGGACCAACAGGAAATGCTAAACATACAACTATCTCCGGTGTTATGTTGTGCTAACGGCTTATCTCTTCATACAGGTAGATACTTGCACGGAGTGTCCCATCGACGACGCAATTAGTCGTGGGAATAATCGAATGATTTAGATAATCGAAAGATTACTATTCGAATGATTTTTATAATTCGAAATGATTCCTTCAAAAAAATCTTGTGACTTTTCTAAATTTGACAATTGTTAAACGACCCACATTTTTCATTATCCGTTTTTTACATATTTTTTTTGTGTCTTAAAATTAATCAGTTTCAATATAAAAACAACTTTTTACAAACTTATTTAGATGACAGATATTAAAATTTACGGATGAACAATAATAATGTGACAAGGCAAGAATAACTCTGATAATGTTAATATTGTTTATAGGGCGCCTGAGAAAGCAATAAATACGTCGCGTTGAACAAAAAGTATTAATTGATTTACCCGCTCCTCTGAATTATTTGTAAAACAACTTTTCTTTCTGTTCTAAATCTATAACCTAAATCTAAGCCTTGTTGTGAAATCTGTCACTGGTCCACTTGTTAAGTGTATACATGTAAATTTCATTGAGTTATCTACTTCACACATATTATATTTTCTGAAAGTTTCACGCTCTATAAAATTTGAACCATTTTTTACGTTGAGCGCTTGAACTAAGTAGATTCAAATAGAACAAAGGCTGCGATGGCTATTATATTATCGTGAAGATCCTTTTGAAACACTATGTATGTACTCTGCTATCGTTATCTTCTTGCAACAATATATTACGTAACATAACCTGCAGATATTAAAACAGGAATACCAACTTTGTAAAGTAAATGATAATTATATTTTCTACGTTTGTAAGTTTTCTTGGCTTTTTATCAATTGTTAAGTCTTTTGTATGTATAGCTGGTCATGAAAGAGAGTTGAATTGACTCGACTAGACGATATTATGTCGAAAATGTAGCAACCATTTTCTCGATTGGCAATTGTTAAGCGAGCTCATAATATTTTATGAATCAAGTTGCATTTCGTTTCACAAAAGACGCCATGTTTACTCAAAATGGCCAATCTCGTACATATACCTAATGCTATAATTTACTAATAACATTCGTTCCGTGTTAATTTTTAACCATTCCAATTTCATTAGTGAAGAGACTGCTGCCTACTAATAATTGAGGTGAAAATTAATTTTTACTAGTGATGTAAAATTACCAGTTATTTATGATAGTAACCATTTTAGCCGAATAATTTACCGGTTGATTAATCAGCTATATATAAAACAAATGGTGGCATCCGGTTTCTGTTTTTCAGAACAACAAAAAACAAAACAGTAGAGCAATTGTCGTGACCTTTGACCTTCTGTACTTTTTTTGTGCCGCCAAAATAAAGTGAATCTTGCAAGAAAATCTTTTTTTAGAGGTTTGGCTTTTTTTTGTATAAAGTGACTGGACTATGAATGCAATGAAGAAATATGTTTCGTTGAACCCGCTAGCGGCTCCGCTGCAGTGGGTGACAAGCTTTAAATTCTATATAAAGTCGCAGTTTGAGATGCTATATTGTTATTTAACTTTAATATGTACTCATAATTCAATATTCTTTTTGTCAGATTTCAGACTTTGAACTTTTTAGAATTTAAATTATTTTTTATCAAACCTTTCTTTAAGTTTTCATCTTGGGAAGCAGACATTTTAGATGAAATGTTCTTGTTAATAATACAGGAAAACGTCTGAATACTAAAACAAGTTTCCACAATTCACCAAAACGTAGGAATCGCGTTAGACGAAGATGAATCTTTAGGATATTTTTATAAAATAGCCTTTAGAAAACTCATAAAAAAGCAAGAAAATGATTTAATACTAACCTTAAATTGTGATCATATATTACATTTTAAGGGTTATGTAGCCGGATGGCAAAAAAACGGAGTCTTTATCATTTAATCATATCCGTCTGTCTGTCCATATGTCACAGCCATGTAACTCCACCATCTTTCTCTCGATTCAGATGAAATTTTACAGACAAGTGTCTTATATGAACCGCCTTACTATTAATGAATGAAATTATAAAAAATAATAATTTAGGGGTAGTTTCCCATACATAGAACTGAGAGAAGAAAATTTGTATTTTCGCGCACCCCATTGCATGAGGCATCGTTTTTAAAAAAAAAATAAAAGTTCTTAGGTAACTTTTTTTCTTAGGTGTAAATTTCCCGAGATATAAGCTCGAAAAGTCACACACTTTAATATTTCTTACTAATTCTGTTTCTTAAAGGTCTACATCCTCTGAATCTTGAGAGCTCAGGACTTAAACCCTATTTTTAGTGCCTGCATAAAGTAACTTTTTAACTATTGAAGGTTTTCTGCTGTAGAATCCATAATTTAAAAAAAAATACAAGTATTGAGGTTATTTAACTGTCAAAAGTTATTATTTATTCAGGACATGTCTACGAAAAACGATTAAAGCGCACAAAAGTATAAACTTTTAAGAAGTTCCGCCCGATGTCGCTAGTATAACTTACTTTGTTGTTTTATGAAATAACTATTTAGACCTTATCAGAAACAACTTCCGCAACATATTCGTTGGTTACGTGCGTAACTTCTATTACAGAGAAAATTTTACCATCAGTGAGTCAAAAGAAGTATAACTTCATAAAAACTATTGATTTCAGTATATCAGAAGTTTTCTTTAAAAAAAAAACTCGTACAAAATAAACAAAGAAATCTTCTTTTTTTAAAGACATTTGAACGCATTTCTAAAACCTCGAATATATCGAATTCTAAATGTCAACTGCACGGATGCCATTTTAATTAAAATACGATAATAGAAACGCCACAGCAACTGATAACATTGAATCATTTCAGTCTGCTTGACAAAGTATTTATCTTTTCTTTGCTCTTCTGATTTTTGTTAATTTAATTTTTTGAATAGCCCTTCTTGTTTACAAATAATAAAATACATGCAGTAATATAAAGAATAATGTAGTCTGTTAGATCCGAATTGACTCAAAACTACTGACCCTATTTTAATGCAATTTGCATAGTTTTGTCGTAAAAACTCCTATAACTAGCCAGTGTTTTGTGCTATTTCGTTAACACTTTGAATTTTAGAAGTTATACTTCGTTTGGCGCGTTGAGAGTAAAATTTTAACAGGTAACGTGAACTACGCGCACACGGCTAACGAAAATTTGACAGTGTGAAGTTGGCCGCGTTATTGAAAATTCGATAGTATGAAGCTGGTCATAAGAGACTCAGACTGAAATGACGGATGAAATTAATGCACTTTCTGACATGTAGAAACTATATGATATTATACTAGACGTTGAATATCGCTATCTCTTTTTTCTAAATCATTTCCTGGTTACTCCGACAATATATTAGCATCTCACTTTATCAAAAGTTCTATGTCAGTATTTATGACAGTAGCCAATCAGAACCAACTAACTGTTACCACACAAATAATACAAATGAATGACTGCAGTTTTCGTCCTTAATTTATACATACGTGTAAACTGCACCTCCATTTTGTTTCTTACATAATTTTGAAAGAACGAGCTTAATTGTGCAGAACAGTATGTATTGTTCAGAACTTTTCTTTCAACATAATGGTGTTAAAATGTTGTCATGCGAAAATGAAATTAAAAATTATTAATTAAGATCGAAAAAAAACTTTATGGCGATACTTTGCAACGATAAATGAAACATCAGGTTTTAATTAACTTTTAAACTTTTTTTCAATTATATGAAAGTGCTGTTAATTATTAAACAAAACTGCAAAGTGATTAAAAATTGGTAGTTTAGGTGAGCCGTAAGTGCAGCGTTATATACAGGATGGTCCATAATTGCATGTCAAAAGTTCACATAAAGATAAGTCCATTGTTTCAGGGTTCCGTACCTCAAAAGAAAAAAAGGAACCCTTATAGGATCACTTCGTTGTTCGTCTGTCTGTCTGTCTGTCAAGACCCTTTTTCTCAGGAACGCGTAGAGGTATCAAGTTGAAATTGATACCAAATACTCAGGCCTGCAATCATTTGGAGCTGTGAGCAAATCAAAGTTCTAAGTCAACGCAATCAAAAGATACGGCCGTTTATGTCGCATATTTTGACGATCGCAAGGGAATCAAAACCTAGAATCATAAAATTTGGCGAGAAGCAATGTCTTATACTTATAGCACAAATAAAGGGAAAAATGCGAAAACCGCAAATTTGTCGTTACATCACAAAAAAATATTTTTTTTATAAACGTCAAAATAGAGCATACTAGCGTCATCGAACAGAGTCTCTTAAAAGCTATTAGGTCAGGCACTTCTGCGCCTTAGTGTGTATTAGGGATGTCGAAAAAATACCGATATATCGATATTTTTTATTTGATATATCGATATTTTTGGGCGATATTTAATATTTCGATATATCGGTATAAAATTGCGAGTATCGAAAACCGATATTTTTTTTCCAGTAGTAACAATTGTAGGTACTACCACGACTGACTATGGCCGTTTAATTACTCCGACAAATCGAAAACTTCACTGAAAAAGAAACATGTGTTTTTACATATGTTTTTGGAACACTTTTAAGTGCGTTCCAAAAACAACAACAGTGAATAAAGCACATATCAAACAAGTTTCTTTTTCACCGGATTTTTCGATATTTTCGGAATAATAAACAGTCAAAATGTCTATTCATGCAATATTTCATTTCATTTCTACAACATCTAGAATATTTTTAATTATTTCGATATACACCTCAATTCATGCTGTACCAACAATTTTCTGTCGAATGTCACCTCTGGCACGCATCTCATAGGTTCACCATCCCTGGCTTTATTAATTGTTCGATTAATCTCTAAAATTATCTGCTCCTAAATGTATTAGACATTTAATTAATAAAGAAAAAACAAATTCTTATCGTTGTTTTTGATTTCATATAAATATTTATTAGTTGATTTATTAGAAATAATATCCGTTAATTGCTATTTGAGATTATATTAAGCTAGCCAATATGTATACTAAATTTCTTCGAGTGCCAATGTTCTCTTTCAAATTGGACCGATATATCGATATTTTTTAAAAAATAAAAAATAAAGTTAAAAAATATTGTTCGGTGATACGGCATCCTTCGTGTGCAAGTCCAACTCGGACTTGCCCGTTTTTTTTAGACTGAGCCTACTATTTGAAATAAACTAAGCTCTTGTTACAAAATAGTTACTCTTATACATTGAAAAGTGTATAATAGATGAAACACAATATTATATTTTTTAACTTTTTTATCTGTTTTATGAGTTTCATCGCGAGTTATTATAAACGATGCCGTTGTTAAAACAAACTGCTTTCCACGTGACTCTTCGTTCGCGTAAATTTTAACCGACTACAGGGATATGAAATATCCTCTTTTAATGTGATATCACAGAACGTTTCCCGTTTTATGGCCACATCCTGAAAGGATTCTTGTGTTTCCCCCTTTTACTGAATCTAGTCAGCAAATAATTTGGATCATCTTATGAGTTCCAGAAGATTTGCTACTAGCTTGTCCTGTGGAACTATTCCAGCCTCATCAATGTAACCAAAGATGGTTGTCCTCCTGTAGGTTAAAGTCTCACAGTTGAACACGATATGGGTGGCTATTTAATCCTCCATTTCGCAAAACCTACATAGTGTTGGTTCCCATCTCATGTAGGTGTTTTCTCAGAAAAGCATAACCGGTTAAAAGCCCAATCACCTTTTTGAGTGTCGGCCTGTTGAGTCTAATTAAGTCCTCAGTTAGCTTTGAAGAAGGACCTAAAATCATTTCTTTCCCATGTTTGACGTGCCGGTAATACAGGAAACATTTAGTTTAAAGAGGCAAAAACCTTACACAGCCTGTGTAATAATATGTTTGTACACATTTATAATTTGCATGTTTAATAACAGATAGCCGTAACGCTGTAAAATAATATGTTACATAACCTTAAATATACTGTGTAATGCATGTTTTAAACATTTGTTATTTGTATTTTAGTGAGGCATGACGTCATAAAACAGAAAGCCTTTCGATTTAAAGCCTTAAATACCAGGTATATAACATTAATAATAATACAAATCCCTACACACAAATAAAATAATGGCGTTTTCTTACGAGCTTTTCCAGATTTAGACAGGAAAACATCTGTCCAAAATTTTTATTTGTCTGTCTGTTTGTATAAGCATGATTCATGAACGACTGATTCGATTTTGAAAAAAATTTGTACACTGTCAATAATTGATACCTAAAATCGAATTATAAAGTATATATCCAGCCGTCGTCGACCGAACTGTAAAGTTTCATACCCACCGAATCGACTAGGCACACTTGATTTTACCGAGTCGATCCGACCCGACTAATGCGTGGGAACTCATTTAACTTCATGTCGATTGTACCGATCCTATCCGATTCAGTGGGTGTGAACCAGCGTTGCCAGACGTCCCGATTTTTAAATCAAAATTAAATGTCCCACGCGGGACAGGCTCAGTCCCGCTTTTCGGGGATAACTCGACCGTGCGTAAATAATTATTCTCTTATTGTAAGTTGCAATTTGTAACACTTACTCCTCAGACTATTGTTTGAAACGCCATATTTTTCTAATGAATAAAACTTTTTTGATTTTGATTTGTTTTTTTTTATTCAGAAGACGAATAAGACTCAACTATTTAATGATAGGGTAAATCTGTTTTAAAATACCATATTTTTATTAAAATACATTTTCTATGGCTATTTTTGCTATCTATTGTCACGTAAACGTAATTTGAACTCAAATAAAAAGATAAATATTTAAAAACGCCTGATTATATACGTTTTTTTACTATGTCCCGCTTTCGACGAAAGAATCCCGCTTTTTTCACTCAAAAAGTTCCAAAATCTCGACTTGGCAAAAAAAAAATATCTGGCAACGCTGGTGTGAACCTTCAGAGCGCCATCCGGCAAACAGTGATATTGTGTCGT
This sequence comes from Venustoraphidia nigricollis, assembly GCA_034508555.1. Classification (NCBI taxonomy): domain Eukaryota; kingdom Metazoa; phylum Arthropoda; class Insecta; order Raphidioptera; family Raphidiidae; genus Venustoraphidia; species Venustoraphidia nigricollis. The sequence goes on from JAVRKA010000030.1 coordinate 3,833,886, forward strand.
TTACACTACACACTGCAGAAGTGAAACTTGGTTACGCAATATCGACATCTGAAATGTTAGAAATAATATTGTCATTTACAAAAAAAAAAGTATGAATCGTTTTTATTTCAATGCTTATACATAGTAGTAGCGTTAAGGCTGTCGGAACGCTCTGAATTTAGTTTGTGTTGCGATCCAGAGGTAAGGGGTGAGGTTGGCAAAAGACATATTGTGGGTGTGACCTTCATTAGCTCTGTCTCGCTCAAATCATCCGCACTTTTCAATGTTTGGCTGGTGCCAACTACGAGGCTAAAAAATTTTTTTGCAAGGGTGCCGCTGTCAATTGATTACTCTAATTTTTTGGAAATATTTTGAGGATTTAAAAAACTTTTCCGAAAAAGGAAGAGTTACTTTAGGTTTGTGATGGAACAGTTTTGTGAAATAAGTACGAATAAGGTCATAGTGTGACATTAAAAACGTGTGTTTTTTTAGCACAATTAATGCCAAATTTTTTCTAGTAAGTAGTACATAAATTACAAAAGTAGTTCATTAGAGACCTAGATTTGTCCTTTATCTTCCTTATAGAGAAAGAATTTTTGCAGAATGTTGACAAATAAGTCTACAATCAGTTGACAGCCGAAGCTCTATTTTTGGCTTTAAATTCAGAGCGTTCCGACAGCCTTAAATAGTTAACGCAAACGTTAAACGGTCTAAACTCGCATGAGAAATTAGTTCGTTTGTTCAATCCCTAGTTATAAGGGTGTGCAAAGGGACGTCTGTTAACATTGTGTCTAGGATACTTAACATGTATAATAGACGCCAACGAAAATGTACAAAGTTTTACCTCTATTACTTACATACCTTTTATAGTATCTACATACTTACACAGTTTATATGCAAACAAGCTTATGCACCGCCGCATAAACATTCGTACTTACAAGGACTGTACCCGTTGAAACTGGTACCAGTTTCTGTATTTTTTACCCGACTGCCAAGAAGGGTTATGTGTTTGCGCGTGTCTAAGTATGTAGTATTCATCCAAACGACTGGACGGATTTCTGAGATTAAGGTATCGCTGGATTTGTCTCGGCAACCCAAGTGTCCTAGGATAGGTGACGCCAAAAAAAACATAATGGCGGATACTAGATGCCATAATGTGTGGCTCGAAATTTTTTTTTCTCTAAATGAATCCAATCAGTGCCGGATTAAGGCAGCGCGGGGCCTGTAGCAAATTATGTCAAGGGACCCTTGGTTTGCTTTAGGTTCTCAAGTTTAGGGTATTAAATAAAACAAAACATTAACGTTAAAAAGTTCGTAAAATACCTACTTATTTTTGCGATTTAACGTGACGAAATCGAGTTTTAGATTTTCAAGTGGAAGTGACGCATAGCCTAAGCGCTTCGCGTTTAAGGCATGCAAGATATTTTACGCTCCTATCTAAATTAATATTTTTTATTACGGTCAGACAGGCGTTGGAGCGCGGGGTCTCCAAATTCGCGGGGCTCGTAGCATTTGCTACTCTTGCTACGTGGCTAATCCGGCACTGAATCCAATAGGATATCAAAATAAAGAATATTAAAAGGTGATTACAAAAATATATACAATATATGTTTAAATGTAATTTGGAAAGGCAAATTGCAAAATTAAACTATTAATTGAACCATTATATGACAATATTACCTCGAAAGTGCTAATACTGAAACTGTTAGGCATATACAAAAGAAAATAATCTTATAAAACTTCAAATAAACCAACTTATTTAAAAAAGAAAAAAACCCGACTGCAAAAACATCTCTGAAAAAAATAAAAATAAACAAGTAAAAAAAATAACATAAAAAAGTGAATTAAAAAAACTAAAACAAGATGGAAACAAGTTAAAATCTTGTTAGTTCGCTTTTTACGCAGTCTGGTTTTTTTATTTTTTTGAATTTACTTTTTTTTCGTTTACAATTAAAGTTTGTGTTTTAATACGTTAGATTTTGACATGTGACGTCACGAGGATTATGAACCCTCCTTGTCACACAATGTCACACTTCGTCGACTCCCTCCCCCCTCTTAACGTGTGACGTATGGTCTTTCGATTGATATTGAGGTTGTGTAAAATTTAACAAAATAATAACATTAAATAAATGAACTTGAAAAATGATTTCATTTGTTTGTCGCTCAGTTCACATATCTGCCACTACGAACACAATCCGTTAACTATCCCTGAATTTGCCGTCCGTGCTAATAGAGTCTATTGAAAAATATTTTTGTTTTTGTAATTGTATTCTTGAATTGCGAAGTGGTTTTTATAAGATTTTAGTACAAAACTTGAATTGATGCTCGTTATATAATAATAAAATATAAATTTGTGAAAAATCTGAAAATATATTTTACAGAACACGTCTGCGATAATATGTAATGCATTCAGAAATTCCTTTGAAATTAAAAAAAAAAGTTCTTCAGCTTCTATTCAAGAGAACGAGACAGTTGGCAATACAAAATAATATACCAGGTGAATGTCAATATGTGCACTTTGTTTGCGACGTGTTTTTTTAACATTCACTTTTTTCGTATTGTATGCAAATGTTTAACCAGCAGTATTTAATTAGAATGGGTTTGAAAATTTCGAAAATTCGATTATTATTATTGTGTTAATAGAGGGTTTTTTTTCAATAAAAATTATAATTATTTCATATCAATATAAATTCTTCTAGAAGTAAGAGGTGTTAGAGTTATAGACTAAGGTCTGGAATCTGCATGTACATCTTTTCTGTTCTTTTTTTTTAACTAATGACAATAAAGAATCCTTTTTAGTGTATTTGCCATATGGCAACATACACTATTGGCGTCGGTCGGATGGCGGGACCTAGGGGTCGGACCAAAATTTCTCGACGTTTCATAACCTCCTAAACACTTTGGCACCATTTTTAAAAATGTTTATATATATATATGTATATATATATATATATATATATATTTATATATATATATATATATATATATATATATATGTGTACGCGCAATAACTTCCGAAAGAGTTAATTGATTTCAACGAAATTTGGACCACGTGTTGAAATCCATCACCGCAAGAAGCCTATTTAAAATGGGCCTAATCGGGCTATTTTAAGGGTAGTTTTTAGGGGTTGAAAAATGTTTTTGGGCCCCAAAATACCGAAAAAATTCTCCGAATCGTTTCAAAATTGAAATTTAACCCTTTGGTAGTAATTAAAAAATTTTAATAAAATCGGCCCGACAGGAGCGGATTTACAAATTTTATGAAAACACTAGTTTGCAGATAGTGACTTATTTATTGAAGGGTGTATTTAATTCAATGTAGACGTTAGATTGACAATAATATTACAATTAAGAAAAAAAATGTTATTTTAAGGGGTGTATTAAGGGGTTAAATTTTTTATTTTGCCCAAAAACAACCTTAATTTCACATAATAAAAGTATAAAACCACACGGCCCTATACAAGCAAATACACTATATTGTCGGTAGGGTTTTGGCACTGCGACCCGGGTTTTATTTTTTTATTTTTATTATTGTGAAATAGTATAATATGTCTAAAATATTCTCCCAAAATTTTAAATTAATTGGAATAATATTCTAAATTCTAAATTTTCTTCATTCAAGCACGAGCTACACATCTACTAACAGAAAATATTTAGTTTTTTAATTTCAGATAAATCTGCCATTAGTTATTTTGACAACGGCGAGAAAACTTTTTTCTTAGCGGTCAAAGGAAATGAGGTCTCAATGGCTAAATTTCCAAATTTTTCAAATGAAAATTTCACAAAGTACTTACCAAATGTATATCTTTGTTATGGTGAATTGTTTGAAGAAAATATTTTTTTTGATATATTAGAAAAAAATTAATAAAAATATGCTTTTTTTTTGCCTTCGAAACCCACCTAACCCTTAAACGAGTCTTATTCAGGGTGTTATATTGTTCTATGAATTGTGTAATGCTTTGTGCTATGTAAACTCAGCGTTGTCAGTTTTTTTTTTGCCAAGTCGGGATTTTGGAACTTTTTGAGTGAAAAAAGCGGGATTCTTTCGTCGAAAGCGGGACATAGTCAAAAAGCGTTTATAATCAGAACTTATTAAATATTTATCTTTTTATTTGAGTTCAAATTACGTTTACGTGACAATAGATAGCAAAAATAGCCATAGAAAATGTATTTTAATAAAAATATGATATTTTAAATCAGATTTACCCTATCGTTAAATAGTTGAGTCTTATTCGTCTTCAGAATAAAAAAAACAAATCAAAATCAAAAGTTTTTTTCATTAGAAAAATGTGGCGTTTCAAACAATAGTCTGAGGAGTGAGTGTTACAAATTGCAACTTACAATAAGAGAATAATTATTTACGCACGGTCGAGTTATCTCCGAAAAGCGGGATTGAGTCTGTCCCGCGCGGGACATTTAATTTTGATTTAAAAATCGGGACGTCCCACCAAAATCGGGACGTCTGGCAACGCTGTGTAAACTGCATATGGCGTTTTTATTTTGATTCTTATGCCACCGAAGACTGTTTTAATATTGAATTTGACTATTATTTATTGCGGTTCGTTGTAAACACATTTTTCATCTTGTATACACATTTTTATTGGAACTCGTACAAGCGATCTCTGGAGGATCACTTACGAAAATCTAATATATGTTCAAGTACACTTTTGTGCCGGCCTCTTGAACTGATATCCTCCTCTCGTACCAACTTACAGATATACAAAAGTGTTTGTAGATACATATATTTATAATATATTCACTTTTAGTGCAAATGCGTCAATCTAAGGCTTTTGAAACTAGCACCCAAAGCAGTTTGTTTAGTCTTAGGTACATTAACCTTAAACCTTAACAGGGTTGTCTCAGAAAGGACGATTTTTTCCGACTTCATTCACAAATATCATCATACCGGTTCATAAAATGTAGCGTTTTTTATCAAAAACAAAAATGGGTATATGTAGAAATATTTTTTTTAATTTTTTGTTACAGGTAAGAAACGTCAACATAATACGGAATTTTCGGAAAATCCAGTTTGTGAGTAAATTTTAATTGACTTTTATTAGCTATTATCAAATACCGTAGAATTTCAACACTATAGCTCCTCGCGCGGCTTGGGATACCAAAAAAAGTTTTGACGTATCAATTAATACTACCTAATAATAGAAACAATATTAAATAATATTAGTAAATATTCAAACGTTAAAGCTCAGTACAAGGCTAAATTATTATTAACAGTATAATAGCTATCGTCTGCTATAATTATTAAGAGACATTCATTGTTGTAATACTATATTAGAAAAATTTATTTTTCAAAAACATGTCACCGTCAGGATTCAAATCTTAATCTTTCCACTTTCGCGGCGGAATGAGTTATCAATTAGTCTACGGTGCACACAATTCAACATTTTAATCCTTCATAATAAAGCAAATACAACACTTAATTCACTTCATGTGAGAGCCAATTATTTTAGCTACTGCTAGACATGAACCATCACAATAACGAATTACTAATATGATATTATGCGAAAATAACTCTAAAAACTTAGAGTGATGATGATCCTTGAAAGTGATTGAAGAAATTTCTTAGGATAAACCTAGGTGGCACAGGATCGAAATAAGCAAATACTGAATTATGTAAATTGCATTTATTCTAACGTTTCGGCAAGCTGTTTGCCATCTTCAGAGAGTCAATGCTGTCCAATTGTTCAGTATTATTGTGAGAAGATGAAATAAAATAATGTGAACATCTAACATCACAAATAATAAAAATGTAGTAATTGTTAAATTTATTTTACTAATTTTTTTTTTTAAAGTATTACCAGTTAAAAGTTAAAAAGCTTAAAAGCTAAAAAGTGCCAGCTAGGTTTATCCTAAGAATTTTTTTCAATATGATATTATGGGGTTGATGATTTATCAAATTATTTAAATTATCGTTTTCCGCCTTTAATCAGACCTAACGAAAAACAGAAATATTCTATGACTTAGGACTGTATTAATAATGGAAATTTTAATCTTTGATTCATGTTTAGCAGTAGCTAAAATAATTGGCTCTCACATGAAATGAACTTTGTGTTGAATTTGCTTTATTATGAAAGATTAAAATGTTGAATTGTGTGCACCGTAGAGTAATTGATAACTCATTCCGCTACAAAAGTGGAAAGATTCAGGTTTGAGTCCTGACGGTGACATGGGTTTGAAAAATATTTTTTCCTAATATAGCATTACAACAATGGATGTCTCTTAATAATTATAGCAGACGATAGCTATTATACTGTTAATAATCATATACATTAATACGCTAAGGTTAAGATGTTTGTCTCCCTTTTTCGAAAAAACCACACAATTGCTCCACATAAATTTTACATCATTTTATAGATAATTCTTTGCTCTACCGACATCAACAACTAAAAAATCTATTATTGCTTTTGTTTTTGCAAAATAATTAATTATAACAATTATACATTTATTCAGTATATGCAGCAATGCTGACATCTGACGGTTCTAGCTTTGAAACAACGTCAACATGATTGACGGTCGGTAAATTTTTTTTGTTTAATTTTTAATCAAAATTCACGTATAAAGACTTTTCGTATGGCGGCGCTTCAGCTCAACGTTTTCGATACTTGCGCCTCTATATGACAGTTTTAGAAAAATATTTTCTTGAACCGTCACTGAGCTTTGTAATGTAATACAACAAAAAGAAGAAAGTTATACAAAGAGTGAGAAATTAGAAACGAATTTTAGTGCGAATTATTCGCACAGGTACCGCTAGTATTATATAATGTTATTGACGGATTGAATAAACGCTGATGCCCTCAGTTGTTGAGCGTCTATAATATACAATCTCCCCCTCTCTCTCAACGGATTGATTTTTTTCAATTTTCCGCGTAGTTTAATTTTAACAATATAACATTAGAGAAAAAGAAAGATAATTTAGTTAATTATTGCCAAATCTAGAATAATAGAAGGTATTGGGCGTAAGAGGCTATAAACATGGTCACGTCTATGATTGGCTGAGTCGATTGCTTACGCCACCGATGCCCATGACTTGGTTTTTTAATTATTGTTATCCCAACTGTTTGGAAAAAGACTCCATATGACGTCACAAGTCTACTTCTCCCGTCCTGTCTTGCGTCTTGCTCAGTCACACCTTCAACAGTGCTAACGTCCAACCTTAGTTATTAGTAACCTTGAATTGTTGCTACATTTGTCAAGTCTATTTATTGTGATGAATCTAAAACAGAGACGCAATGTTATTATGAAAAAAAGAATATGAACAAATCTTCTTTCTTGAAGTCTGGTAAAAACGACTGGACCGATTAAAAAACATTATATGGAACCCGTAGGTAAATATTCTGAACAAAATGGTGTCGAAATTTTTCAAATCTGTTAAGCCTTCGCAAAGTTATGACAGCTGAGCACACATAAAAGGAATTGTACGTGACGAATTGGGAACCTCCTTTTTTATTTTCTCAATATTGTTCACGTCCATTATAATTAATAAGTTTTTTATTTTTTCACGGGAAATTGTCCAATTTCCCGTGAAAAAATAAAAAACTCCTTTTTTATGTCAGTAAAATTGACATAGTTGCGGTTTTATTTTTTGGTGACATAATTTCTAAATGTCAGAAAGGCAGGACGTTTTAATTGCGACAGCTTTGTTAAATTACAAAAAAAAATATTTTATTCCCGTTAGCGAATTTAACAATTACCATAAAAATTATTATTTTATACACAGAGACAAGACTAAAATTACGATTCGCGTATTCTAAAATAAATAAAAAAAAAGCATATAGTTGTATTTTATTCCACTAAATGAAAACTCTTATGTAAATATACGTCCTACCAAAAACATAAATGTAAAAAAAATGAGCCAAGTTTTCTCTGCCAATTTGTTTGGCCATCAAAAGTCACCCAAAGCTCTGGATGCGTCAAATTATTTTTTTTAAATGCACCAGGTTTTGATAAGTCAGTCAGTAAGCGAAAGAAAAATATACAAATTTTCTGGGGCCTGTATCTCCTACATGTTTTGAGATAGAAGCTTGAAATTTTAACGTGACCTTGACGAAACATACCTTAACAACACATTCAATTTTCGTGTTATTATATTAATGGAAAGCAAAGTTTTGGGGGCGGTAAAGAAACCTTTAAGTTCGTTCGTGTAAATACACGGCGGGCGCCACCGTTGCTACAAGAACTTGGCTTGACACACAACCGTGCGTTTAGATGTATATTTTTTTAATTAAAAACTTGAAACATATTTTGAGCGAATATTCATTTTCATGCAGGCGGCTTTTCTAGAGACAGTATTGAATATTGCATATTATTTAGATACCAGCTCGTTTCTATAATCAGACTGCAACTAATTTGTTTTTTAATTATACATAACGTTCGTTAGAATGATTTTAATAACAGTTTTTTTTAATTATTTAATAAACAATACAAAATTCCTTGTAGCTGTTTAAGTTTTAATACTTTCTGAATAAATAATTAATAAAAATATGTTATTTTTCGCATACAATTTTACGCAAACTATAAGAACGTAATATTTGGTTTCCATTATAAAGGAATAATGGGCACTGTTCAAAATTAGCTTAACGCTGCTCCGCTTAACGTTGTTTCAGTTTTAGGCGATTTCTAAAAAAAAGTTTAGCCACTCTAACAAAAATTATGGATCGTTTTAGACAAAATGATTCAAATGTTGATAGAAGTTCCAAGGCAAGACGAAGTGTCATTGATGCAATATCTTGCTATCGACAACAGCTTGCGGAACGAAAGAGAAAAAAAGGCAAACGACATTAGATGATTTCTTCACAAAAAACAAAATATGTCAAATAAGGAACCTTCCTCATCACAAACAAAACATCTTACTCGAACTTTAAATTTAATTTTCATAAATGTTTTATAAACAAAAATCGATATTAGCAATAAGTAAATCTATAATTAATGTCAATATTTAACAATAAATGTTACAAAACTAAACAAAAAAAAACTAACAAATTTTCTTATTCTCGGTTTTACTTATTAAGATGACCTCGTTTAGCGCTGTTTCGTATAGCGCGGGAACGATTCTTTCGCGTTAAGCGAGATCTTACTGTATATTTGGTAAGCTTTTGTTAAAAGAGCAAATACCGTTTTTTATTGAAAACCAACCAAGGTCAACTAACGTTTTCTTTATGGAGAGTTTATCGTTGTGGTAAATAATTTTGACTGTGGGTGAATCACGCTGAGCGATGGAGGCCCGAGCATCGCCGGGCTTAACAGTTATGTTTCTAATAAACAGTGTTTTTATAAACTAAATTTAAATAAATTAAAATATCTTTTCAGCGTTCGTTAATTCGTTTCAACACGTGTTTTGGAAAAGTGATATGAAAAAGAAATAAAAGAAAACGAATAAAAACAAATGACGCAAATACACATTGCCGTATATTTTTACCTCGGCTAAATTAAAAACCAGAAAATGATTACTTTTTAATCAGATACTATTGTGAAATGTTTTAAATAGCGTTTTTTTAAAGCTTTAAAAAGTATTAAAATCAAATGTAAATGAATTCGCATCGTGAGAATATATTTTCATTTGACTCTTCGTTTATGTTGACTACATTATGTAAGCTTAGTGCTTACTGTAAACTGCGTTACACCATTCAGCACATATGATATGTTCTCGCACTTCGTACCCTTTTCTCTCTCTCTCTCTCTTTCTCCTTTGTGCGGTTTGTAAGCAGCTTGCTGTAAGTACGAAATAACTGGAGTCGCAGTATTAAAACCCTGGCGACAATATAGTGCTAAAGTGTTTTGAACGCTCTGAATTTAAGCCAAAAATAGGACTCGGGCTGATTGCTGATTGTAGACTTATTCGTCAACATTTTGCGAAAATTCTTTCTCTATAAGGAAGATAAAGGACAAATCTAGGTCTCTAATGGACTACTTTTGTAATTTATGTACGATTTACTACAAAAAGTTGGCATTAATTGTGTCAAACAACACACGTTTTCAATGTCACACTACGACCTTAGTCGTACTTATTTCACAAAATTGTTCCATCACAAACCTAAAGTGACTCTGCCTTTATCAGAAAAGTTTTTTAAATCTTCAAAATATTTCCAAAAATTAGAGTAATCAACTGACAGCGGCACCCTTGCAACAGCATTTTTTAGCCTCGTAGTATGGCTTAAATTCAGAGCGTTCCGACAGCCTTAAAACAACTCTTCAAATTTTCTCAGTTGAAATATTGTTATCAATCCAAACACTTGCACTAAATTCAATACATCCCTCAATACGTAAATTCGTATACGCAAATTGTGTTTTCGTAAAATTTGTAAGTCCGGTTCTATCGGGACGATTTTATTAAAATTTTAGGATCAAATTTTAAATTTGAAACGATTCTGAGATTTTTTCGGTTTTTTTGGCTCTAAAAGCTTTTTATAACTCCTAAAAACTACCCTTAAAATGACCCGATTGGTCTCATTTTAAATAGGCTTCGTGCAGTGATGGATTCGAACATGTGAACCAAATTTCGTTAAAATCAAGTAACACCTTCGAAAGTTATTACCCTCAAACACATACATACACACACACACACTAAGAATGTGTTGTGACCTTGAACCATAAAACATGTAAAAAATTAATTTCTATTTTCGAACCCCCATTAGAATAACTTCCAAATGGACTGAGATTTGGGAAATTAATAATAAAATAGTCAGTCAGTAAATCCGAACTAGTTTTATATACACAACATAAATAGCCGAATATATGTCTTTGTGAATGCAGTGGTGAATTTTCATTTAACCACATATATAGGAAAAACCGGCCTCAGTCGACCGGCGGCTTGGGTTGCGATGTGATTGTATTGGAAACGGTACCTAATTTTACACCATATACACGTGCTAACAAAATGTGGAATTGTTAGTTTCTTTTATTTTCTTACTTAGTGAACGCGCCCACGTGACAAAGCAACGAAAATGACCTATCAGAAACGTTACAGCCTCATCGCTTCTCATTTTTTTTTTGTACATGCCTGGCAGATGGATAATTTTAAATATGTTAGGTATGCAAAAAAAATTGCGAGGCATACGATAATATGTTTAAATAATTTTTGTTCAATGCAACTCAAATTTATTCTGTAAAATAAAATTAATGCTAATATATAAAAAAAAATATAAATAGTAAATAAAATTAAGGCTGTGAGAAGGCTGTGAATTTAAGCCAAGAATAGGGCTTCGGCTGATCACTGATCGTAGACTTTTTCGTCAACATTTTGCAAAAATTCTTTCTCTATAAGGAAGATAAAGGACAAATCTTGGTCTCTAATGAACTACTTTTGAAATTTATGTACGATTTACTAGAAAAAAGTAGGCATTAATTGTGCTAAAAAACACACGTTTTCAATGTCACACTACGACCTTATTCGTACTTATTTCACAAAATTGTTCCATCACAAACCTAAACTGACTCTTTCTTTTTCGGAAAAGTTTTTTAAATCTTCAAAATATTTCTAAAATTTAGAGTAATCAACTGGCAGCGACACCCTTGCAACAGCATTTTTTAGCCTCGTAGTGTGACAACCTTAAGTGTTGTGATTTTATTTGTAATAAAAGGCCCAATTTGGATTCCAGTGCTACGGCAGGAGTTAAAAAATAAAGTGGACTTTGTTATAAATGAATAAATATGTGTCAGAAACGTTAAACGTATGTATATTTAAGATTAATTGGTAATTAATATAAAAATGAGTTGTCGATAAAAAGGACAAAATGTATATTTTTGTTTGATAAAAAGAGAGAAAGAGTGTGTGTGATTAAGTGCAGTTGAATTAGTCAGTCAGTTAGTTTGGGTCAAATCTTGCAAGTCTATTTTGATCCTCTGATCCACTCACGAACTATAGTTTATCCACCAAATCGAAGCCATTTTTAACAATGCGTTTTAACTCCTCATATCCATACTTCATGGATTCCATTTTCCAGTTTAATGTAAATTGAGGTTAGGAGTTCATATAATAAATATCTAAACTTTTCGTTCCCAATGTATGAACAGGAGCCCATAACGCGAGCTTATGTACACTGCCTGCCTATCTGTGTACGGTATGTAAAATTGTTTTTGACATAATATGGAAATGTAAAATAAACTATCAACACGATTCTCAACGAACACATACGGAAAAGAGACACGTTGTGATACGATGAACCTCCACTTCATCCACGAAAGATAGATGTTTAAACGCAATGTTAAAATAAAATTGGAGTTAAAAACCGGTCAAGTGCGAGTCGAACTCGCGGGAAGAGGATTTTGTACTATTCCGTTTTCCGTTAGTACTTTAAGACTTAAGATTTTCGTTTTGGTTTTCCTATAAACTATGGGTGAGATCCGACATTCCCTATTTTTTTCAAAATTTTAGGACCAGTAGTTTCGGTGATAAGGGGGGGATGGTCAATTGTTCATCTATTTTCTTAAATAACTTTAAAACTATTTATTTTAAAATTATAAAAAAAATATATCTGGGACTCTTACTATAAGCTTTTTCATTTAATATGTCACACGGTACAGTTTGCAAAACTTTTTTTTTGATTTCATAATTTGCCCCTCAAAAATGACCCCCATGTTCAAAATTCATTTATTTACGTTACACATCCATCTTTGGGTCACCGGCTTACATATGTGTACCAAATTTCAACTCAATCGGTCTAGTAGGACGGACAGACACACGAGTGATCCTATGAGGGTTTCGATTTTTCCTTTTGAGGTACGAAACCCTAAAAAACTAAAACAACACGCTTCCATGAATTAAAAAATTCAAATAATTTAACAATAAAATTAGTTTTACTGTAAAAAGCGTGGAGTGCTGTCTACTTACATTTTCATAATAGCTCTACGTCTACAATTAGCTAGTAAAAGGAAAATTTATTAGCTTTTTATAGTCAAGCTAATTTTGCTGTCAAATTATTTTGCATTTTTTAGTTCATGAAAGCGTGTTGTTTTAGTTTTTTTGAACTCTAATTTTAAATATAAGACTAAGAAACAATATTGCATTTGACTATGAGGTAAGCAACGGAACGTACGTTACTGTGCAGCGTGTTAGCTTGCTTGCTGAAATTTTTAAGTTTTTTTTATCCTGAAGGTCTTGGCCAGGATAATGGGACAGACTTATTAAATTATTGTATTGTCATCGGTCCTTGATAAGTGTGCAAAGTTTCAGTTTAATCTGACGTTTTGAAGTAGGTGAATATCACGTTCAACGATTTCTTTACAAACAAACAAACATACAGGCGAAGGTAATAAAAGCATGTTAAAAATGGCTTCGATTTGGTGGATGAACTGTAGTTCATGAGCGGATATGTAGAGTGTGTTGGTGTGCGTCGAGGACTCGTAAAACGTGATAAAACAGCACGTCATCAACGTCCAAAAACAAACTTGAGTTCACGTAATAAAGTCATTGGCAAATGCACTATAATGTCGGCAGGGTTTTGGCACTGCGACCCGAGTTTTTTATTTACCTATTAATAAAAAATTTAAAAAAAGCAAATTTTTAATTTTAATTTTTTTATTTACAACACTCTCGTTATTTTTGTCGCACTCGCGAATTTTAAGGTGTTTCGGACAATTACCTCGTGATCATAATAGAATCTAAATTTTTTTAATAAAATTAAAAACGTGAATGCATAAATTCATTATTATAATTTAGAGGTGATCTTTTATAATTTATAATTAAATTGAGTTAATAATTTAATTATCAAAAATAATAAATAAATGACTTTTGACTATAGTAGTCTTCTGTTGATTGGTGATTCTGTATTGGACTGATGGCGGACTGACATTTTCGTGAATTTTCGGTCTTTCTTGTTAAAATATTTTTAAAAACTTTCGTCAGAAAATGTCAATTTTATTTTTAACGTATTCTATAAGGCAGTTAATTGATAATTATAGTAGTTTTTTGTTTTTTTTTTATCTTTTCCAGGAGTGGCTACATAACTCGATATGTTTGCGTTTTGCTTACATTCCCTATAGGATAAATTTCAATTATTTAATAATTAATTACACGAAAACCCTTCGTCAGATCTACTTCAAAAAAATTATCTTAGACGTATGCGATAGCGATTAATAACATATTAAAAAAATAGCTTTTAATCTTTAAAAGTGCTTTAATGTCCGAACCACTTTAAATGCTTTTTTTATGAGGATATATCGTTTTAAAATAATTTTAATATTTCGGAACACTCTGTATATTATGGAATGTATGTGGGACCTAAGTGTGCTTGTTTCGATACTAGCGTGTCGATTACTTTATGAACACGCGCATTTGACTATAGTCGGTACCATTGCACTTTGGGATTCCATCGCCTCAGATCGTAAAATATGCTTTCAGGAAATTTCGAACTCTGGTCGCAAAATTCATTTTATTATTATTTTTATTAATTGTGATTAAGCATTAAGCTTCACAAAATTTGATTTGCTGCTAAAAAATTAAAAAAAAAAACTTATTTTTGCTTGTAAAATTGAATCAGAACCCGTAATATTCGCTAAAATTTCTTTACAGCACGTCACGAGATTTCGAATTACGGGAAGGCAAATTAACATTTTGAAGATTTTTTGTTTACAAACTTAAGTTAAAGATACAGATAAATTTGGTTTGGTCAATGATTTTTGTCAAATTTATTTTTTTCCGTACAAAAATTTGTGTAAAACTTATTGTAATTTCCTTTTTTTATATGATTTTAAATCGTTCATTTTAGATCAAGTAAACTATAAAAACTTGACTTAAAATCATATAGGAAGAACAGTACATATTTCTAGTTTATTTTGAAGCATTAACATCAAAGATTGAAAATATGGTTTTTCATAGAAATTAGTGATTTCCGAAAAGTGAGTGCATTTGACATACACATCCAACTGCTTGTAAGATAGAGTTATGTGGGTGAAAAAGAGAGCGTATTGAACAGCTGATAAGTAGGAACTCGACTTCAAATTAATAAAGGCTTTTTCTGACTGCAATGAAATGAGAATAAAAGAGAAGTTGACAAATACATGAGTTCGTGGTGATAGCTCCTCTATTTTAAACTCCAGCTAGCAGGTTTTGATCTGAGAACTGATAATTTTCAATTTATTATATTAAGGTGACATCTCTCAGATTATAAAATATGCTCTCGGAAAATTTCGAACCGTGGTCGCAAAAATCATTTTATCGCTGTGATAAGCATTAAGTTTCACAAAATTTGGCTTGTTGCTTAAAACACTTCAAAAAACACATTTTTGCTCTAAAAATTAACTAAAAAAACGTGACATTCGTCAATATTTCTTTACAGCACGTCACGAGATTTCGAATTACGGGAAGACAAATTAATATTATTTATAATTTATTCCTTATTTAAAAATATTGACAAATTTGGCTTGCCCAATCATTTTTTTAAAAATCAATTTTTTCTGTATAAAAATGTGTGCAAAACTTATGTTTATTGTTTTTATCTGATTTTAAATCGTTTATTTAGATCAAATAAACTACAAAAACTTGGCTAAAAGTCATATGGAAAGAATGGTGCATATTTCTAGTCTATTTTGAAGCATTAACATCAAAGATTGAATAAGATTTTTCATAGAAGTTAGAGATTTCCGAAACGGTGCATTCAACTGGTCGTAAGATAGAGCTATCCTGGTGAAAAAGGGAGCATACTGAACAGCTGATAAGCAGTCACCTTGAGAAAATATTACTAAAAATGCAACGTAACCGCTTTTACCTTTTTATCATAGTTTGTTAAATTGAGTGTTTTTCCGCGATATCTGCGGATATTCGGAACGATCGATCGTTTTTTATGTTTTGTAATGCCGGATCCCGAAACATTTTCAGTCATTCTTTTCGCTCGTTTCGCCAATTGATATAAATGGAACGAAATACACTGCGGACGGCGTAACAAAACATAGTTTAATTCGCCGTGATTCGTGTCGTTGGGGCCATTCATCATTCTACAACACATCAACATTCACTCCTTCTCCCCTTACCTTTGATCTCCCAGTCTACCCCACTAATAATCATTGTTATCGTTATTTTAATATAGATTATTCTATACTCATTAGTATTACAATATTAATATCAAAACCTATTAATGTACTCATTATAACTCGATATAATGTTTCATACAGGTAATTAAAATTTTAATAATAATTTAAAGCCTTTATTATTAGTGTATTTGCTATGGATGGCGGAACTTAGGGGTCGGACTAAAATTTCTCAACTTTTCTTAGCATATTAGGGTGGTCCTTAACAGGGGTATTGTCGAATTTCTATACTCCCAGGGGGTCAAACGTTTCTAAATTGATAAAAAACAATTCTCTAAAAATTTGAGCTCTTAATATTAACTCTAAGATAGTCCGCATTCCAATCAAAGTTTCTTATGGAAAATAATATATGAAAAACTTTTGTTCTTCCAAATTTTAAAACTTGGAGACAAATGAAACTACAAAAATGAGACATTATTTTTGTAGAGAATTTAACGCTCTACAAAAAAGGTATCTTGTGATTTTTCGCTAAGTTTACTGGTACCTCGTACCCTTTTGTTTCAACTACCTATCTGAGAAATATTTTATTTGATCAAAAATCGAAATTCTTAAAGCTGTCGGAACGCTCTGAATTTAAGCTACACTATACGAGGCTAAAAAATGCTGTTGCAAGGGTGTCGCTGTCTGTTGATTCCTCTAAATTTCGGAAATATTTTGAAGATTTAAAAAACTTTTCCGAAAAAAGAAGAGTCACTTTAGGTTTGTGATTGAACAAATTTGTGAAATAAATACGAATAAGGTCGTAGTGTGACATTGAAAACGTGTGTTTTTTGACACAATTAATGCCAACTTTTTTCCAGTAAATTGTACATAAATTACAAAAGTAGTCCATTAGAGACCTAGATTTGTCCTTTATCTTTCTTATAGAGAATGAATCTTTGCAAAATGTTGACGAATAAGTCAACAATCAGCTATCAGCCGGAGCCGTATTTTTGGCTTAAATTCAGAGCGTTCCGACAGCCTTCACACAATATTTTTGACTTGTAAGAATAAAAAAAATGTCAGACGAATCACTGTTTAGAACCGCTGTTATTCGAATACATAGTTCAGTTGATCCCTTTTAAAATATTGACAGACACTGGTATGTTATATTCGCACCTGACGTAATTCTCATAAATTGTTTGTCTACATGCAAGTCTATTGTTCGAAGTTCCGCATATATTTTCAAGAGCGAAATATCAATAAAAATAGAGAACTCATTGTACAAACTTGCAAGAGAAATTCTAAAAACAACTTGTAATACGGAGTTTGTGTAGCGATAAAACATAAAATATTGTAAATATTGACTAAATACAGGTATCATTTATTTTATAATAGATATTGACTTCCAGCATTTCTGTATAGAAACATTATTTGCCCCCTCCACTGTCAGCCCCATCTACCCCAACGATGACGAAACGGTGACGAAAATTAAGCGAAAGTAACACCTCCGCCAGCTCCGTAAGTTCAAGTCATTTATAAATTTTTCTTATTCAAAAACACGTAACAAAAACAGCTAGGGTGGCATTTTGGGGGCCTGGAACGGATTAATGGCATTTCAATTAATTTAAATGGGGAAATTCGCTTTGAGATACGAACAAGGTTACGGAACGGATAGAACTCGTATGTCGAGGTACCACTGTATTTCTATACCGAAGACCAGAATTCAAATTCTATTTTTGCTGGGTTAAGATATTGTCTACATAAATAACTCGTACATCGTTTGCCCCGTTCCTCGATTCGACCCTAGTCTACCCGAGCGATAAAACCAGACGTGTGTTTACGGGGAAACATATATACATATAGGTATATACAACTATATATATACTGTTATTTTTAATAGCGATGTGTTTGCGAAACGACTGGCCGTTTGCATTGTTTGACCGATGTTTTATTTATCAGGAAACCGTTCTTTTGGGACTGATTCAATTTATTTGTACGCTTCGGCACGGAATATCTTTAGAAATCAACTGCTCTATGCTCGATGTATCGACGTTTGTAATCTAAATTAGTTTTGCTGTCAGTATTATTGATGATTACGTCTGAATTCAAATCAAGAATAAAACGGCTGTAATGGTTTTAAAACCGCACTGTCATTTTAAGTGCAAACAGAACACTTATTAACACGCTTTTATTAGTTTTACCTGCTTGTTTGTTTGTAAGGGAATCTTTGAACGTGAAATTCGCCCACTTTAAAACGTTAGATTAAACTGAAACCTTGCACACTTTTCAAGGGCCGATGACAATACAGTAACTTAATAAGTTTGTCTCATTATCCTGACCAAGTCCTTCAGGATAAAAAAAACTTGAAAATTACAGCAAGCAAGCTAACATGCTGTCGTGACGTACATTGTGTTTCCTACCCCATAATCAAATTCAATATTGTTTTTAGTCTTATAATTAAAATTAGAGTTTAAAAAAACTAAAACAACACGCTTTTATGAACTAAAAAATGCTAAATAATTTGACAACAAACTTAGCTTTACTGTAAAGAGCGTGGAATGCTTAATATCGATAATAAAATTTTCATTTACTAGCAAATTGTAAACGTAGAGCTATTATGAAAATTTAAGTAGTTTGCACCCTATACGCTTTTTTCAGTAAAGCTAATTTTATTGTCAAAATATTTTGCTTTTTTAGTTCATAAGAGTGTTTTGTTTTAGTTTTTTTGAAGCCTAATTTTATTGAAGTTGGCGTATTGAGACTAATTTTTTCTTTGTTACGGAAATTGCGCACGCGCAGTATGTAACAAAAATAAGACACCGTGAAGTTAGTTGTTAATTTAATATGAATGTACTTAGTGTATCGGCCAGGTTGATATCGTCGATAAAGTTGACTTTTCGATGCAGACGCAGTATAGTTTTACTTTGTATTCATAGATGACACGTCTCATTTTCTGTTACAATGTGCTGATGGAGTTGTCCACCTATTATCCAAAGTAAATAATCACTTCTCGAAGTGAACAGGCTAACTCTTAACTATATTTATCATCTCCCTAGACATCCTATTTTATCAATGTACTTCTTTAACGAAAATGTGAATATCAATTATTGCGATCACGCCAAAGAAGTATAACTTCTGTCGCGCGTACATAAGTACACGCAGCATTTTTTTTATAAAATTTACGTCGTCAGCTTAATTTTTAAAATCAACTGTAGACTGTTTGAATATTGACAGATTTCTCAAACGGTCGTGTTTATTCATTTTAGTACCTTTGATGTTTACTTAATATTAAACTGTTTAGTGAATGTATTTGCTTTAATTAGCTAATTAAAGAAAAACAGATTTATGTTTTCAATTCTTAAACAGCGACGTAAAATGAACAAATCTCGAACAGTGTACTGGGTGCCTATAATGAACTGTCAAATGATGAATAATTAAACTTTCCTTAATTAATAAATCGTTTTAGAGTTTTTTATTAAAATAGCTAGTGATTAATTGAAGCCTTGTGTTGCATATAAAAACAATATTGGGTCTAATAAATGTCGGCAAAATATCCATCTTGTTGAATATAGCGGATTTTTTATTACGAAATGATAATTGATTTTTCAATTATAATACCCAAAACGTTGCGGCTAATCATCGCCGTTCCATTTTCTAAGCGGAGTCCTTTGTCTTTATCTGGGTTCGTGTATATTTATGTCTACTTTGTTAGAGATAATCCGCGTGTTAATATTGTGAAAGTTTGGGTTTGCCACTTTGGTGAAGGGTAGACTGGGGCTGTGTTGTACAAATCCATTTAGATTGGGGGAACGAGGAAACGAAGTGTTAGAGAAAGTTTTGTCAAGTTGTTTGCTTATCAGTGTGACGCGACTGAAGTTGGGAACGGGGGCGTCTTCCAAGTCACAGTTTTGTGATTCCATCGACCTTTGTATGTATTTATACTGTTTAATGTTATATAAATGTACTCCTTTCAGTTAATATACACTCCAAGGTCAAATGACATCATAACAGCGTTAGTAACTTAAGATCTTTTCTCACATTTAAAGTTAGAGTTTTGAAACTATGTTCCTTATCGTGCGTTTGGTAGATGGAAGCTACACGGAAAAAAGTGTCCGACAGACACTTTTGTTATAATACGTTATTGTACAGTATATAGGTAGTAGAATAAGAAAGCTAACAGGTATACCGTGAAAATTGCCAACTCACTGTAGTTGACTGTGGAGTAACCGTTAAGGCGTATGCTTAGTGTGGTTAAGGTCTCGAGTTCGATCCCAGCTCCGACATCAAGTTTTTTTTACAGCCAGAAAAATCGAATACCGTTTGGGTGCAAAAGTAGTTAGTTAAAAAAAAACTCGACACTCTCAAGAGTGCTATAACATAACCATTTCAGATTGAAATGCGACAACGCTAGAGATACAACCTCAAAGCATTGTAAGTTATAAAGGCTCGATAAGACATCACGTTTCTCGATTTTTAAGCTAGGAGCATCGTTCCGGGTGAAAAGCGAGCATTTTCATGAATTGCGGATTGAAAATGAAACGGATTTTCAGTGACTGCGATAGTTTGTGCTGTGACGCTGTGTTTCAATATAAAAATGAAAAACCCTGTCTCTCTCTAATTCCCATTTATAGTGTCGTTGTCATGCACAGTATGCAAATGCGATGCTTTTGTTTTTAATCTAAACTTTTCACATTGAAATAAACAAAAAAGTAAAGTAGTTTTGTGCTTTATTATGTCTCTATTAAAAAAGTGTTATTGTTGCAGAGCATTGTTGCGGTTTTTGTATACAGATTGTTTCAAAAGCATTGTTTAAAATTTCAAGCTGTCATATTACACCTAGTCGAGCATGGATGTGTAAATTCACGGCGCGATATTCATTTTTATTAATATAGGTACTCAATAACACACTTGCCAGTCAAAACTATTTTTAATTTAAAATAGCTGCTTTTCATGTCTGTACAACTGTGTTGTAAAATGACTCTTTTTCTCACTAGTGCATAAAGTACAACAAAAGTACAAAGACCCCGCTTAACGCGGGAGATACGTTCCAATAAGTTCCTGCGTTATACGAAACAGCGCTAAACGAGATCATCTTAATACGTAGATAGTTAACAGACATAAGTGAAACCAACCGAGAATAAGAAAATTTATTATTAAATAGGTACTTTTTGAACACATTAATTATAGATTTATTAATTGCTAATATTGATTTTTGTTCATAAAACATTTATGAAAATCAAATAAGAGTTCGAGTAAGCAGTTATGTTTCTGATGAGAAAGGTTCTTCATTTTTCATATTTTGTTTTTTGTGAAGAAGTCATCTAATCATTATCTTTTTCTGTTTCGTTCAGCAAGTTGTTATCGATAGCAAGATATTCCACCATAGACACTTCGTCTTGCCTTTGAATTGTCAACATTTGAATCCTTTTGTATAAACTGATCCATAATTTACGTTATAGTGGCTAAACGTTTTTTTACAAACCGCGTAATACTGAAACAGCGTTAAGCGGGGTCTTACAGTAATTCGATTTTATCAATTCAACACTAATACCTATCTCTGTCCGTTGACATTTAAATTCATATGATCAAGAGATTAGCGTCAGTTAATAAATGCGTTTTTATTCTGGGTCCTTCAGGAAAATGAAGATATTTCCTGCAGCGAACATTTTTCAGAAACTTCAAAGCCAACCCTGAAGTCCGTGTTTTTGTAATCAAAATTCCACAGATTAATTAGGTACGACCATCGAAAATTAAAACACGGTTTTTAATTTTTGAAATAATCGAGAAAATAATGAATAAATTATTGACAATGCAACACGTACATAGCTGCTTCGGATCGTGGTTTAATTTCCCAGTTGCATTTTTCGAAAACATTTCCCCCTTTACGTATTATGATTGACATTTTGAATAATGCTCTATATTATCCCTATTATACAATAATCCCACTGACTATATTCATTCGGGATCGTTTCCAAATCCTCCATAGCCTATTGTAGTCCCCACACACAAACGCCGTAGACACAGTGGTATAATCTGTTGCTTTCGCTTGGATTAAGCCGGGTTTACGGGACGCCATTTGGTCGTTTGCTGTGACCATTACTATCGATGCCGTTACGGCCTATCGCAATGAATTACTCGCTATTGAAAGCGAATGTAGATGTAGATTCCGTCCGATGTCGCTAGTATGCACTATTTTGACGTTTATAGAAATTATTTTTTTTTTGTGAAGTAACTACTTTACAGTTTTCGTATTTTTCCTTTTACTTGTGCTAAAAGACATTGCTTCTTGCCAAATTTCATTATTCAAGGTCAACGGGGAGTACCCTATAGGTTATGATTTCCTTGCGATTTTCATAATATACGGCATAGACGGCCATATCTTTTGATTGCGTTGACTTAGAAGTTTGACTTTTTGACAGCTCCGAGGGATTTGATATTAATTTTAACTTGATACCTCCACGGTTTCTTGAGAAAAAGGGTCTTGGCAGACAGACAGACGGACAACGAGGTTCCTTTTTTCCTTTTGAGGTACGGAACACTAAAAATGTTTCAAAAAACTGTCATAAAAACATTCTGTATAAATTCAGATTTGAATAATCTGTCAGTGTTAGTTTATTGGAAGTTTATTGCAACCCGACATCAAGTGGCAACAACGACCGTATATTACAAAATGTTTAAATGCAATGTGTGTTATTTCAATCATTGTTATTTATTATTTACAATACTTGCAACAATACGGTGCAGTGCAATTCCATCTGTGTACACTTTTAATTAAACACATTTTCTATTTTTTATACATGCGATACATTACTCGTATGAAAACTTTAATAGTGGCGCCCAAACAGGGGCGTAACCGGATATTAAAATTGGGAGATGCGATATTCTTATAATCGCAAGACTACATCACGTGACATTGATTCATAAGAATACGTTGTCTAAATATTTTTTCAGGCAATCATTTTCTTTTCATTCATAGGATGGACTTATTGGATCCGTATTTCTTCCGATATAAAGTCGAACGACATCGGATGACTTTGGAAGAAAAGCAAACACCAAAATTATGTCGTAGGTGCGTACATTGGAAAGGGATGACCGATTTCCTTAAAAATACTAGAAGGTTGAGTGTAAGAGTCTATAAACATGGTCACGTCTGTGATTGGTTGAATCGATGGCTTACGTCACCGATGCCCATAGCTTGCTTATTCAAGGATGTTTATTCCAATTGTTTGGAAAAAGACTCCATAAGCTTACTTCCCCCGCCCTCTCCCGCGTCTCGCATTGTCGCAGCTTCAACAATGCTGACGCCCAAGTAATCTTGATAAGACCTCAGTGAATTGGACAAGAAGTAGAACTGAAAGTTTTTGAGGTTATCTGTTTTTTTTGCGTATACTTTAAACATCGCGGCAGATGTTCAAACGAACAAGTTTGAGACTAGTTTCGTGGTCATAATATTTAAGCGCATGCGTAAATAACAAGAAACTCAGAAACTTGTCAGGAACAAATTCGTGATTGTCTGTAGCAACCAACTATACTGATATAAATGTGAATATGAGTTGTTAATGTGGCTTCAAAGACGTGCAAAAAAATTCCATTGGATTAGAAAGTTTTTAAGGTTATAATTTTGTAAACATGGCGTCAGCTGTTCAAATGAACAGGTTTAAGACTAGTTTCCAAATAGACAAGCGTATAGAGAAATGGAAAAGAAACTTGTCAGAAACAAATTCGTGATTGTCTGTGGGAACAAAGCTAGATTAATATGTATGTGAATATGAATTCTGAATGTGACTCCGTTCATGTAAGACGTGTACGTTACAAAGAGTTAGTATGTGAGACGATCGGAGATGATCCCCTGATGTATGTTAAACTTCGTTTAGAACGAACGTTATGCGACGAACTTTGTGCACGGAAAAGTTTGCACCCTCTTTGACCTGTGAGTCCTGCGACCCTGGTACAGACACACATGCTGCACTGGGATTCAAACATATAATTGTGTTTTTGAAGCATTCGTTTTTAGCTGGCGTGGCAACATCTGCTCGCTGCAACTTTGAATGCAGATAGTTTTAATTATATGGAAGGATAAATGTTATGAAATTAGGGATGACGCTGTACCCGGAATAATATACACGGTGCTGTTACCCGATCCTACTCGGTGACGACACGGTGAAACTCAAAAATTCTGCAGTAGAATTCAAAGTTGTTAGATACAGATGTGACCTCGTTTCGTTGGATAGTAGTGGAGAATGACGTCATCCAGTGGACTGTCAATTGATATTGCGTGCAAGGTTATTAGGTGATCTCGTTCCGGTAGAGAGTAGTATGGAGTTGACGTCATCCAGTGGACTGTCAATTAATATTGAGTAATGTTGAATGATTTTCCAACTGACGTCATTCATCAATGAGGTAACCTGTGAATCTCTAAAGACCTTAAGTAGAATAAATGTATTTTCAACCATTTTTTGGATGAATGTGGACAGTTTTTTGGATGAATTTTGACAATATTTTCGGGTGAAATTTGACATTTTTCGGGGTAAAATTTCATATTTTTTTGGATATATTTTGACATTTTTTTAGGAAATTTTGACATTTCTTTTGAATCAATTTTGACAATTTTTTGGGTGAATTTATATGTTTGGTCAGGTCAGCAAGGATCAATTCTGATTTACATTTTATTAAAAATAAATTTTAAACCGCAATTGAAATATCTAACAAAAATGAGACTCCTTTAGATTTCAATAATCCAGAGGCTCTGAAAAACCTAAATCCGCCCCTGCTTGTAATACACTTAACATTACCTCGAGCGTGCATACATATAATTACAATAACTCGTTGAGAGACACGATCACCTTCAAAAGAAAGATTTATGTTTGAGTCGTTAAATTAAAACCACGAATATAGCAGAGCGCATGCGTCTGATATTATGTAAGTCGATCCTTTTGAAATATCAGTAATATCAACCTTTATATATAAAGCGTTGAAATGCTGTGGTTTGTCGGTTTAATTCACTCTGTGCAGATATTATAAGGGAAATGGTTTAATTTAACGGTATAATGACTTTATCTCAAATGACTACAGACGTACAGCCAACTAGCGTATGCTTATATTATTAAAGTCGAATGGGCTGCATCTAGATCTATGGTCACTGCAATAGTATATTACACCGCAAGGGCAGAAAGTTGAAATTCTTGCACTGCGCGACAAACGATGCCCTCGGCTTCACCTCGAACATCGAGTGTCGCGCAATGCAGGAATTTCAACTTTCTTGTCGTGTGGTGTATACTACTTTTCTTTATACCCGGTCGAAAGTATGTAGGTACTTTTGTATCAGTGTGCACGAGAAAACTGTTTCGGCCCGCTATTACAGATGGCGTGCTAGTAATTCCAGCGGTGCATAAATGTTAGGCATTCTGCCTTAAAATGGAAGTCGAAAGTACGTAAATAATATTTTTATTTTCGTCTACAGATTGTAGGAATGAAGAAATTCTTGTTTTGGCGAAAAGATTTTGAAGCATTTATGCTAGATTTCTGGCACGATTTAAAAAAAAAACTATATAGCTTTCCAATCGGAACACGGTGTAGCGTAGTGGTGAGAGCATAATTAGGCTCGCATTCGGGAAGTACCGGGCTCGACTCTCGGCGGGAGCAAATGTGGCTAAGCGTTTATTCCTTCTGCCTCTCGTCGAGAAACAGTAATTCTTGTATCGGCCATCTTGATGAAGTTTTCCATGGATCTCCCTCAATTAATTCCAGATAAATATCGAGATGGTTTCTTTTTTGAGACCATTACCAGATTAGTGGTTAGAGCACTAGACTCGCATTCGGGGGGTACCAGGCTCGAATCCCAGCAGGAGGCAGATGTGGATGGGACTCTTTCTTACTGCTTCTCGCCAGGAAACGCTAATTCCTGTACCGGCCATCTTGTTGAGATTTTCAATTATTTCCCTCAATTAATTCCAGATATAAATATCGAGATGGTTCCTTATAGAAAATCTAAAATTGTGATTTTCTCGAAAACTTGAAATGCCGAAAAAACCCGATTTCGAGATTTCAAAGATTTTTGCAGGCTAAAACTTGAAAAAAATCGTGATTCTTCGTTCATTTTCGTTTTTTTCTTAAACAAATAAGTGAAATTAAATTGCTTGAAGAGCGAAAGCAGTAAGTTTAACAAATAGACCACCGAGTCTTGGTTTTACTAGTACATTGACCATGGTTTTGCGTTACCGTGCTTGAGGCTAGAGATCGAAGGTTGCTTGGATTAAATTATAATTGCTAGAGAACGCGCTAAATTATAATAGAGGTGTGAAGGATGAACGAAAATATAACAAATACAGCTATTCGTCACTGTTTTATGCGTTACACGTATTATTATCTGTCTCATTCTAACAAACGTTTTTGTCTGTTAAATCCAATGCATATTAATGTTTATACGGAGCTTAACTTTGTCAAGTTTAATAATAACGAACAAAATGTTTAGTAAATTATTATTGATTTGAAACTTCGCATTCGTAAATAGTTCTAATAACAATACAACATTCCATTATTTTCATGCGATAGTAAAATGACCCATTTTGCACAAGCTATGTTCTATAAAAAAATTCGCTGCAGTATAGTAAGACATCGCTTGACGCTGCTCCTCTTAGCACTGTTTCAGTATTACGCAGTTTCTAAAAAAAAGTTTAGCCACTGTGACGTAAATTATGGATCAGTTTATACAAAACGATTCAAATGTTGATATAAGTTCAGCAGCAAGACGAAGTGTCAATAATGCAATATCTTGCTATCGACAACAGCTTGCTGAACGAAACAGAAAAAGGCAAACAACATTAGATGACTTCTTCACAAAAAATAAAATATGTCAAACAAGGAACCTTCCTCATCACAAACATAACATCTTACTCGAACTTTTATTTGATTTTCATAAATGTTTTATAAACAAAAATCGATATTAGCAATTAATAAATCTATAATTAATGTGATATAAATAACAATAAATGTAAAATTAAACTAATAAATAAAACTAACAAATTTTCTTATTCTCGGTTCTGTTTCACTAATGCCTATTATCTACGTATTATGATGATTTCGTTTAGCGCTGTTCCCTATACTTATTGGAACGTATCTACCGCGTTAAGCGGGGTCTTACTGTATATGTCTATCTTTAATGGGTAATCTACAAATTCGAACGAAGCCAGACCAGACCGCTAGTAAACTAAATACTGTGTTACCTTTTAGTCGCGACTCGCGAGACCCCATCTTGTTCTTGAAGTTCTTCAGTCATCACAAACAAAAGGAGGCCGTAGAGATTTTATCCCAACTCTGAATTTTACATCAGCGTGAAAATCTTGAGCTCTTCATTAATATTAAACCTCTTTGAGAGACCCCCAACGTTGGTGATAGCGGTCGACGATGCAACAGCGGCGTGTCCAGGACATATATCGAACGTGTTTTGACCTTGGCAACCTGAGAGCGGAAAACACGCCACCAGCTTATGTTTTAGGCTTGTCGTCTCTTTCTCATGACATGTGATGAATTTATTTGCGGTGAGATCTGCAACTGGCGCGCGCCTCTTTGTGTGTGGGTGTGCAAGTTTAATAGATTACAGAGGTTGTTTCGTTCCATCTGACCAATAAGCGCGGGAATGACGTCTGCTAGCGGACCGTTCATAATTTTATCAACCTACACCTAATGACAATATCAAAAATGTCTTACCTTAAAAATTCAATGTATTGCTAATACTGTCAATATTTTGTCATTTGATTTCTTTGACATTTGTTAAATACTGCCATTAAAATAAACATTAAGAGCACTGTGGTTGGAACAATAAAAATAAAAGAAAGAATAGTAACTTCTTACCACAACAGATTTA
This sequence comes from Venustoraphidia nigricollis, assembly GCA_034508555.1. Classification (NCBI taxonomy): domain Eukaryota; kingdom Metazoa; phylum Arthropoda; class Insecta; order Raphidioptera; family Raphidiidae; genus Venustoraphidia; species Venustoraphidia nigricollis. The sequence goes on from JAVRKA010000030.1 coordinate 3,861,688, forward strand.
TTCAGTGGATGTGCATTTCGAGAGCTAAGCTCCCATCTTCAGCAGTGTTTAGTGTTTTGTTTAAAAGGGTAGCGTAGCTCTCGAAATGTATATCCACTGAATAAATCTGTTGTGGTAAGAAGTTGCTATTCTTTTATTTTTACTGCCATTAAAGTTTGTAAACAACAGCCGTTGCCACGCAATCAATTGACGCGTCCATCGGATCACGTCATCTCCTCATTACTATCCAAAGGAACACAGCAACCTCTGTGATCTATTAACCTCGATTACTATTAAAGTGCAAAAGCAACAGCTGCTGCCACGCAATCAATTAACACGTCCGCCGGATGACGTCTTCCCCTTACTACTGTCTAACATCCGCAATCTATTAACCTTAGTATATGAAACATAAATAGTACATAAAACAAAAATAGTACAATGAAGCAACAACCATTGTCACGCAATCAATTGATGGATGACGTCATCTCTCCACTATTATTCTGTTGAACGAGGCAACCTCTGCAATCTACTAACCTCGATTGGTGTGTGTGTTTGTGTGTACATGCGTCATTGAACAAGCAAACCGAGCGACCGCTATCATTTCCATGTCATGTTAGACGTTTCCCGATTGGCGTCAGAACTTACAAGTGTGTAGATATTCACACGTCACTGAGCACTGAACGAAATTTGGAACGCGGACGAGTTTCGTTGATGTCTTCAAAAATCGATACAAACTAATGTATTAAAAAACTCGAGTCGTAGTGCCAAACCCTGCTGACAATATAGTGTATAGCGGGCCTGGTCCGACTTCGCATGGGATGCACTGATTATCTAATTATCTATCTATAGTCATAAAAGATGAGAATCATTATCATAGAATTCTCAACGTGTATTGAATTTGCGCGAATTCAATCGCTTTTAATTGTGAATGTTCAAAAATCGAAAAAAATCAAAATTGCGTAAAGACAAAAAAATATGTTGATCCGATCGCTTCCAAACTTCACAGGATCATCCGCTGGGATAATCTGAAGATTGCCCGAAAATTTCATCAAAATCGGTCCAGCCGTTTTGGAGTCCATAGGGAACATACATACACACATCGACTTTTATATATGTAGGTATATATACCTGTATAGATTTGCTAATACTTGTAGTGTGACTATAATAATAATAATAATAATAATAATGCGTTTAACGTCCGTTTCTCGACTTTATGTCATAACAGACGCCATTCGCACCATTACTATTTTCCTTTTACCACCTCCCGTTATTTTCTACATTTTTTAAAACTTTAACTTATATAATAATAATAAGGTAGGTAATTTTTGAACTAGGAGTTTGATAGGTAATCGGCCATGGCATAAAATAAGGAACCATCTCGATATTTATCTGGAATTAATTGAGGGAAACCATGGAAAACCTCAATTAAGATGGCCGGTACAGGAATTACCGTTTCTCGGCGAGAGACAGTAGGAAAAGTGTGACTTTATTATGTGAACATGTTTGTTTTTGAACAAAATAAAAAAATTTATCCCTTAATACATCCCTTATAAAATTTTTTTTCTTAATTTAAATATTATTATCACTGCAACATAAGTATGCACCTTTATCAGTAAGTAATTCGGTATCCATAAGCTAGTATTTTTGAAAAGAAAGTTAAGTCCGGTCCTGTTGGGTCGATTTTATTAAAATTTTAGCAGCGCATTTTAATCTTTATACAAAAGGGTTAAATTTCAATTTTTGAAACGATTTTCAGTATCTTTGGACCCAAAAACATTTTTTAAGCCATAAAATCCTTAAATCGCCCATTTGTACCCATTTTAAACAGGCTTGGTGCGGTGAACGATGCCAACATGTGGACCAAATTTCGTTTAAATCGATTAACTATATCGAGAGTTATCGTGTTAACAGACGCAGATATACATGTATAAGTAGGGTTGCCATCTCTAAAATTTGGCAACCAGGACAAGACGCGTGAAAACCCCGGATTTTAGAGCCCAGAACCCGGACATATCAACAGGTTTTTTTAAACATAGTCAGTGTAATAAAAAACAATTGAAAATGTCATAAATCACCTTTTTATTTATTTTCAGATCCTAAAATTAAATTTAGTCATCTTTTATCATCATTTTAAATGTACCTAACAAAACAGAATTTTATTAAAGTTTGTTACAAATTGTTTTAATAATCAGTTAGAATTTTTTTATTCTTAAAATAAAACACAAATTATTAATATACTCTGTTATGAAAACAAAACCTTATTAAAATATGTCACAGGCGGCCCAAGACTTTAAATTTTTAAACCCGGACTACAAATGAAGCCCAGAGCGGACGGTCCCCGGATGCCCTCTAAAATAGGACAAATCCGGGGAAACCCGGACGGATGGCAACCCTATGTATAAGCCAAGTTGCTTAGAATGATATGAAACGTCGAGAAATTTTGGTCCGGCTCCTAGGTCCCACCATCCGACCGACGCCAATAGTGTATGTGCCATATGGCAAATACACTAATAAATTCTTAAGGATCTAGTATACCTTGACAGTTATATAGCGTGATGTCTTCTCATGCGTACCAAATTTTCATCCTGAAAAAAATGTGAAGATTAAGTAGATGAACATTTTTTCTCGTTATTTTGGAAACGTGATTTCTTATGTCTTCATCTCAGAATCGATTCAAAATTTAAATTTAACCCTTTAGTAGCAATTTAAAAGTGCCGCTAAAATGTTAATAAAATCGGCCCGACAGGACTGAACTTACAATTTCTATTAAAACACTAGTTTACGAATACGGATTTACTTACTGAAGGATATTTAATTTGGTGCAGTTGAATGGATAATTATATAAAGAATTATTATTTTAAGGGATGTATTAATTAACAGTCTTGGGTAGTTTGCGAACGACCTAGGTGGGAAGAGCACTCCTTTAGGTGAACTGAGCGAACTAGTTCGTCGATGATGTCGCTCTTAGTTCTTTTTATACAGTAGAATCTCGATAAGTTTAATTCGATGGGAAACGTTAAAAAAATTAAGTTATCTAGTTTTTTACTTATCGACAGTTGAAGTTAGAGAGGTTGTCGGAGTAAAATTTTTTACTCACCGAGGTTTATGGATTTTATGGAAGATGTATTTAATTCAATAGAAGTGACATAAATTTTTTATTTATTCATTTAGAATCAATTACTTATTTATTTATATAATCAATCAATTATGTAAACAAAGAAATCAGTAATTTTTTTTTGTTTCATGCAATTTCGGTCAGTTATGTTTTCTATATTATGTAATACGTAAAGCGATTTAGTTGAAGACCAAAGTTCTTGGCAAAACCTTCTGTTTGGATACTTACTCATGATGACTCACTGATAATACTTTAACTTATGGAGGTCACCAAAATATTATTTTAAGTTATCGAGGGCGATGTTCAGAATATTTGTCTAAGTTACCGAGCTTTTGTGATTTAAGTAATGGAGGTTTTATGCTTTCAGGAGAAGGGAATTCAAAACATTTTTAACTTACAGAGGTTTTTAACTTATCGAGGTTTAACTTATCAAGGTTCTACTGTATTTATTTCTTTGGCGTCCGTTCTATTAAGCAGTGACGCTACATGACCTACCCACCAAACGATCACTGTTGCCTTTAAACTAGTATTCACGTAATAATTCGAGCTAATGACTGTTTAATTTATACTATCTTAATAAAATTCGAGTAATTATATATTATTTTTTTAACTAGCTCTCCTGAAATGTTAAAAAAAGAACTAAACGAATTAAAAGAGCGAACTAGTTAGCTATAAGACTGCAAACTAAATTGAGCACTCCCAATGGTGACCGACCATGCCCAAGATTATTAATTAAGGGGTTAGTTTTTTATGTTTTGTTTAAAAAAATAAGTAAACATAATAAAGTCACAAAGCCTGTATTAGCAAATACATTATATTGTCGACAGGATTTTGGCACTGCGACCAGGGTTTTTTGGTTAGTATTTAAAGTAAGAAAGGTGACTGTAATTTTATTTCTTGATTGACAAATGACCTTTCGGAACACGGAAAACCTATACCTATCAAGCTATAACATGTAAATAATTTCTAAATATATGTATCGATTCTCCTACAGCAATTGACCTCAAGCTGGTGGAAATATTGATTTATTTTGGAATCGTTTCGTATAATATGTTAAAAGATTTTATAATAAATGTTGACGCATGCGTAGAAAAACTTCTGTGTACACACGATTATTCCGTATAATAATAAAACCATGCAGAATAGAATTTTGTATTGTTTGTTATGTTTTTGTTGATTTTAGTCTTGAAATGTGTTTCCTTAGAGAATAAACATTCGGGGTATGATGCATATTTTACAAAAAATATATCATATATATTATTCGTGAATTCAAGTAAATGTTGATTCTGACAGCAACTATATTTTAAACAAAAATAATAAATTATAGAGGAGAGAAATTTTTGAAAACAAATGCTTGATTGCAGAAAGGGTTGTCAGAAAAACTGATTCGACAATGATCTTTACAGGTGATTTTTAAGTTGATACTTCTTTTTTAATAGCGTGCAGAACTCAAATAGACGAGCAAATATTTCAAGTAACTTTTTTTATCAAAACTCAAAAATAAGAGAGAAACAGCCATTCAAAGTTTAATTAAATTTTATTAAATTTTGGGTCGGTCCTGGCGTTATGTCACTATGGAAATATCTTATGTAATTATCGAGTATCTTGCCTATTTGAAACAAAACGGGGACAACTTCGAACAATTTCTGTAAATACTTGATATTAGTATATAATATATACTCCCATTTATTATTTAATTTTTTTTTATATGAAAGCTTATTTTATTACCTATCCAACGGTACTAGGTTGCCTAAATAAAAGTGGGTCCATGAGTAGTTTTTAGGAGTCGAAAACTGTTTTTGGGCTCCAAAATACCGAAAAACTTCTCCGAATCGTTTCAGAATGGAAATTTAACCTTCTGGTAGCAATTAAAAACTGCCTCTAAAATTTTTTTGAAAACACTAATTTGCCGATAATGACTTATTTAGTGAAGGGTGTATTTAATTCGGTGTAGACGTTAGATTGATATAATATTGCAATTATGAAAAAAAAACATTTTTATAGTTTAAAGTTATTGTCAAATCAACTTTTTATTATTATTTATTAGTTAATAAAATTATGCCACGAAGGATGAAAAAGTTGAAAATTCGGGAGTAGGTTAGTCCCGACAAGTTGAAAATACGAGTTCTACTGTACCATTAATTATATTTTTTTATGCAACTGTAATTTAAATACATAAGAATGTGTACGTAATATTTTTAAAGTAAGTACCAGTTCTTTTGGACAGATAAATGGTTTTTTAGGCTGCTGTATTTTATCTTTGAAATGAGAATTTATGAATTAATAAAAATAAATATTTTACGAATAATAAATATATATTTAAAACGGGGAATCAGCGCACAGATGGTCCAAAATGCGGACACACGGCGTTTTATGCGGTAAAATTTATTATTTACAATAAACAGAAGCAGACTTGAAGCGGTTCACCGCTGCGACTTAAAGTCGGATTTACACAGGCCAAAACTTTAGCCTAGTTTCTTTCGACATGGAGCAATAATAGTAGGGATGTTAGAAATGCCAAAAAATATCGATATATATCGTATCGATATTTTTTTCAAGTATCGGTATCGGTACCGATATATTTTTTGCAAAATATCTAATATCGGTACAATTTTAAAGAAAACATTGGCACTCGAAGAAATTTAGCATACATATTGGCTAGCTTAATATGATCTCAAATAGCAATTAACGGACATTATTTCTAATAAATGAAATAATAAATAATTATCAGAAATCAACAACAACTATAAGAATTTTTTTTGTTTATTAATCAAACGACTAACACATTTAGGAGCAGATAATTTTAGAGATTAATCGAACAATTAATAAAGCCAGGGATGGCGAATCTATGCCATGCGTGCCAGAGGTGACGTTCGACAGAAAATGGTTGGTACAGCATGAATTGCGGTGTAAATCGAAATAATTAAAAATATTCTAGATGTTGTAGAAATGAAATGAAATATTGCATGAATAGCTATTTTGACTGTTTATTATTCCGAAAATATCGAAAAATCCGGTGAAAAAGAAATGTGTTTTTCATGTGCTTTATTCACTGTTGTTGTTTTTGGAACGCACTTAAAAGTATGTTCCAAAAACATGTGTAAAAACACATGTTTATTTTTCAGATATTTTTGGAATAATTCAACGGCCATAGTCAGTCGCAGTAGTACATACAAGTGTTGCTACTGGAAAAAAATATCGGTTTTCGATACTGGGAATTTTATATCGATATATCGAAATATTAAATATCGCCCAAAAATCTCGATATATCAAATAAAAAATATCGATATTTTGATATTTTATCGACATTCCTAAATAATAGTACAGTGAAGACAACTGGTCAACGTACAGATAATAGATATACCTACATAATATGTAATAACATTATTGATGTAAAATTGCCGGTTATTTATGATAGTAACCATTTTGGACGGATAATTTATCGGTTAATCCACCGGCTATTTGTAAAACAATATGGCCACTTTTTATTTAATCGGATATTTAGGCGATATTCTTTTACATCAGAAAGTAACGTTGCTGGTGTCATGAAACTTTGGTATATGTTTATGAGGATCCGCTGATTTGTGACTTACAGTGCTAAACAATTTCAAAAATAGAACGCACATGGGGTGTTTCTTTGTTGAAAAATATGTCCAAAGAATGATCTGGTTCCATTCGTATAAGACTGGATTATTAGTGTATTTGCCATATGGCAACATACACTATTGGCGTCGGTCGGATGGCGGGACCTAGGGGTCGGACCAAAATTTCTCGACGTTTCATAACCTCCTAAACACTTTGGCACCATTTTTAAAAATTATTATATATATATGTATATATATATATATATATATATATATATATATATATATATATATATATATATATATATATATATATTTATATATATATATATGTGTGTACGCGCGATAACTTTCGAAAGAGTTAATTGATTTCAACGAAATTTGGGCCACGTGTTGAAATCCACCACCGCAAGAAGCCTATTTAAAATGGGCCTAATCGGGCTATTTTAAGGGTAGTTTTTAGGGGTTGAAAACTGTTTTTGGGCCCCAAAATACCGAAAAAATTCTCCGAATCGTTTCAAAATTGAAATTTAACCCTTTGGTAGTGATTAAAAAGTGTCCCCACAATTTTAATAAAATCGGCCCGACAGGACCGGATTTACAAATTTTATGAAAACACTAGTTTGCAGATAGTGACTTATTTATTGAAGGGTGTATTTAATTCGGTGTAGACGTTAGATTGATAATAATATTACAATTAAGAAAAAAATGTTATTTTAAGGGGTGTATTAAGGGGTTAAATTTTTTATTTTGCCCAAAAACAAACTTAATTTCACATAATAAAAGTATAAAACCACACGGCCCTATACAAGCAAATACACTATATTGTCGGCAGGGTTTTGGCACTGCGACCCGGGTTTTCATTTAAAAATTATTAAACATATTTTTTTAAATAACCACGTAGTCCTTTATTATTTTCAACAGTAACTAGATGAAATATACAAATGACAATGTATACAGGGTAAACCCGCCTTTAAAACTCAGTACCAAACTGAGTTTATAATAATAAAGTAGATATAAGTATAACAAGACGGTTTACTGCCTAGCAAGTACTGTTTAAGGAGAACTGTTTGCTATTTGATTTGTTTTTACCAACGTTGAACAAATACCTAAATATACAAATAGATAGTTATAATTTGCCATTATAAAACGCTTATTGTTAACGTTACGATGCAATATTAGAAAATCTGATTATTCACTCAAATCCAAATCTTCTACTATCGCGGCGGCTGGATTATCATTTGCTTCTACAGGGTAAATATAAGCAAGCAATTTTCCTATGATAAAGCATAATAGCAACAGTATTTCACATCCTCCGAGAGACATCATTAAATATGAACCGTCACTCAACCGAGAGCTACGTCTATTATTTATTCAAAGTCAACAAACACATAAAATAGTGCATTTAGAAACTTTTTCTTTTCAAGGTAGTTGCTTGAAATCACTCAACTACAGACAATAGATTGAAACGCACAGGCCACCATCTTGGAGACGGGAAGAGCAGATACTTATTATTTATTAGGATGACTCAAAAGTTTTAGACGCTTGCGTTAAATTTCAGAATATTAGAGTCGTATTGCTTAGAGAAGATATAGTAGTGCCATTTCTGCGCACAAACGAGTTTCGAGTTGGACGGCCATCTATTTGTTTCTAGAAAGGGATATGAATATGATAATTTAGTTGTTCGTCGTTAGTTGAAACGCGCCATTGGCAGTACAGATAGCCGTCTATGATTGCCCTTGAAATTGCCTATCACACCGCTCCTGAGCGTTTTCCCCACTCTTCTTACTACGCAGATTCCTCACTTTATTACTATCTCATCTAAACGCTATTGCGCTGAGTATCGTTTAGAGAAGATAGTAGCGTCATTTGTGTACACAAACGAGTTTCGGGTCGGACGGGTCTATGTTTTCTAACAAAGGGTGGTCCTATGAATATAGTCCTTTACTTGTACATCGCTAATCGAGACGCACCATTGATAGGACAGATACCGCCTATGATTGCCCCTATGAAATTATAAATCACGATGCTACGGATCGCTTTTCCCACTCTTTTTACAACGCAGATTCCTCACGTCTCTACTATCTTCTCTAAACGATACTATTTACTCTACAGTTAGGGCAGCGAGAAGACAGGAACACAAAACTTGTACTGTACTTTTTTGTAACCTATAGAAATGTGTTTGTCGTTATAGTGATATAGAAACCATATAAAAATTATAGATAATATGAAATGTGATTTTAAAACGAATGTATCGTTCCTCGGCTCCTTCCTATTATTTTTTGCTCAGTAACGGACCCAAGAAAGTAATGGTGTACACCGAACATACGCGACACCTACACTAGAAAAATGGAAAGCGCATTACTTTATGTATTCACACGAGAACAACGTGCTTGAAAAACGAGACTTGGAGAAATATTGTGTTCCGCTGGTATCGAATTTTCCTACGTCTTATGAAATTATTGCCTATTTTCACTTTTATAATGTTGAAGCCGTTTTGAGGATAGTGTGATCCAGTGGTTAACATGCTGGCTTCCTGACCGAACTGTCGTGGGTTCGAATCCTGCCTCTTCTCATAAGTGCGCTTTGTGATGTCGTTTAGTTTTAAGTGATTATGTTATTTGATGTAATTAAGACGCTAATGACCTAACTTGTCAAGCGTCCATAATCTACAATAATAATAAAAAAAATAGGGTCGTTTTTCTAGATAGATACTTTAAATATTTGAGTAAAATTCGTGATAATAATGATGTTATACAAGTGTGTTAGCTTTTACGGCAGGCGTTGTTCCAAATCTTCTTAGTTTCTGCGCTTGTAGACTGTTGTTCATTGGTATTTCTACCTGACGTTTCGTGTACAACTGCGGTAGACATTATTAAAGGCGATGTGGTAGCAGGTGAAGTATCCTCCTTGGACTTTTGATTTTGGTGGTCTTTGATAATTTTTTCACTGAATATTGGCAATTTTTTCTATGAATTTTAACAATTTTTTGGGTGAATTTTGACACTTTTCTGGATGAATTTTGACATTTTTCTGGGTGAATTTTGACAATTTTTGGATGAATTTTGTCTATATTTTTGGGTAACTTTTGACAAATTTTGGGTGAATGTTGCCTATTTTTTTGATGAATTTTGACAATTTTTTGGGTGAATTTAGAGAATTGTTTGATGACTCATGACTATTGGGTAAATGTTGACAATTTTTTGAATGAATATTAACATTTCTTTTTTGGTTAATTTATATTAGTGTATTATTTGTCTGGTCAGGTCACCAAGTTCAACTGTGATTTTAACGTTAATAAAAATAAAATTTAATCTCCAATTTAAAGATTCTTCATTTAACAAAAAACGGGACCCCATTATTCTTCACTAAGTCCTCGGCCCCGTAAAAACCTAAATCGCCCCTGTGCATGTTTCCGGTGCCCAATTTAAAGATACTTAATTTTAAAAAAAACGAGATCCCATTGGATTTCACTAAGTCCTACGTCCCGTAAAAACCTAGATATACCCCTGTGCATGTCTCCCGGCACTGTTCCAATTTTAAAGACGTCAAGATGTTTTGTGTCAGATGAATTTTGACCGGTTGTAGTTCTGAACCAAACCAACAATATTACAGAACAGAGTGTAATTCGGCAGGGATTATGCCTGAAATGAAAATCAAGTATCTGTTATACATACAGAGATGTTCTATATAGGGTACCTGCTACATCTACTTTGTCGTCGTGACGTATGGAAGGTACCAGGCAGAGCAGCTGCTTCGCTCCATAACTTCTTTATGTTCCGACACACTGCACGACTACAGAACTCCCAACATAATAATATTAATAATAATGTTGAGTTCACATAGGGATATTTAGGACAATACAACTGAACAAGGCAAGAGCGTCTAGTAATGGGATATTTCGAATGAAAATCATAACAGACATGACTCGTGTCCATAAAATTATAAATTAAGTTGACTGTTTATTAGTTGTTCAATATACCCCCCCTTTTTATCAACAGTTGGATGTTTCGGAAATCTCTAATTTCTATGAAAAATCTTATTCAATTTATGTCAATGTTTCAAATTTTTTTTATATGCAGTGTAAACTCCATGTAACGTCACTCGATTTAACGTCAAACTCCCTAAAACGTCGAAATTGCTCGACTTTGGTTGGTTTGCCTTGTTGTCGATAAATGATACACTTTATAATGTAGCATCACACCCACTCTAAATAACGACCATATGATATTATAAAGCAAGTAATTTCGGTAACTTATAAAGCACCTACTGTTTGTGGGTACTGTCCAAGTTGCCGAAATTGGTAAGAACTGTAGTTTTATTGTTTAACCCGTATTTACCTCGACTGTAGGCATCATACGCACCGAATGTTTGTTTGTAAATTTTATGCGTTATTATTAAATATCGCTATAATAGTAAAGCAATATTGATTTTTCTTTCTCTCCATATAACGACAACTTTCTATAATGCCAGAAAATGCGCAGTCCCTTCAGCGTCGCTATATAGAGTTTACACTGTATATAATTTGCGTCTTATTAGTAATCAGTCTATACAAACTGTAAACTAATATGATGATGAACTACTGGCATATCGTTAATTATTAAAATAAACTAGAAATATGTACCATACTTATATGACTGCCATCAGCCAGTAGTAGCTAACAGCTGTTATTGCGTATAACCTCAAAATTCCTCACTTGAAAGTTATTAGTCTTTCTATATAATGGTGAAAGTACGTACTTTCGACCGAGTATTAAGAAAAATAGTATACACCACACGGTCAGAAAGTTGAAAGCCCTGAACTGCGCGACATGATGCCTGAGGCTTCGCCTCGGGCATAATGTCACGCAGAAATTTCAACTTCCCGCCCGTGCGGTGTAACATACTATTTCATTTCGAATATTTATTTATTTATTCAATGATAATTTCACAAATATTTCTTTCAAAACATCGAATAACAAACTTTCGAAATTTTCAGGTGTAAAAACTTTCAAAAGCGAATTTATTCGGTTTGTGCTTGTGAACGATAATTAAAATTTATTTCATTTTGTAATTATTCTGTTATTCATATCACGCTAGATAATTAAACCAGATGTCGCTTTTATGTTTCAATATTAATGAAAATATCCATATTATTGGTCTAACAGCAGACTCGGGGATTAATTAAATATCCTTTGTTTTAATCAGTTTTTGATGTATATTAAATTGACTAATTGCCTGTTTATAACAAACACATCTCTGTACACATTGCATCATAGAAAAATAAAATTACGTATATTTAATTTCGTTCGTTAATCACGCTCAAACTACAAAACCAATTTGAAAAATTATTTCGCTGTTTGAAAACCTACTTCTTTCTAAATGACCTGGACTAGAGGATCTCAACCTTTTCTGGACCACCGCCCCCTTTAAGAGAGAAAAAAAATCTGGAAACCGGTTGACCCTGCAGGCTATTCCTGAAATTTTCCCGCTATTTTCGAGCGTCAAGCGCTCAAAAATATACTTCGCGCTCAAAAATCTGACCGTTATTTCAGAACAACACTTTTATGTAAATTTTGACGAGCAAAGCATGTGAGGTTCTGAATTCTTCTTAAACAAGCGTAGCTTCTTTGTTTCTCACTGCCTCCTAAACTAAAAAAGAGAAGAGCTTTCCCAAAGAAAAAGAGTAGTCGGTCCCAAAGGGCAAAGTGTAGGTCTTAAAGAACTCGACCTGAATTTTAAATTTATCGATTTTCAAAGTGACTTGTAACTTTTAGATCGTCTTTATTACACAATGATTTAACGTATATTCTGAGAATTACTGAAGTTAGCGTTTTATAAACAACAATAATCGAACAATATTCATTATCGAATTATTAATAAGTAATAAGCTGCCGCTTGAATGATGACACGATAATGACTTAACTCTGTTACCGACTGAGCACAAAGTTATAATCCTTTTATCGCTGATAATCAATAATTGAGCAAATTAATTCAGTGCGCTGAATTTTCGCTTGAATGGTTTTATTGCTTTGTTTGAAGTTTATTGAAAATATTTGTCTGTTTCATTTTTGTTAAGATTTTTGAAGTTAAAGGTATTACGAAATTCTGTATTATAAATTATAGACGCCCGACAATTGAGATTATTAGCGTCTTAAAGGTTTATAAATCAGATACATTTCATCTTAAAAGGAGTCTAGTCTCTTCTTTCGCATTTAAACTTTTATTGCATGCTCCCGATCATATTTTTTATTCGAGGAGAGATTTTTTGCGTCAAATTGAAGCTAATTGTCCTCTCTTGGTGCGCTACCGATCATAATTTAAAAATTTTGAGATTGGGTCGCACAACTCTCTTCTATATGTTGCACGACCGATTTCTGTCTAATCTGTTGTGGACTCAAAATCAATACCACACATGAAAGTCTTTTGAAAACCTGATCAGTCATTCACGAAATATAATATAATTTAATATTTTAATTAAGTAGGGTTTCGTTCAAACGTTTAACATGAAACGGACATTAAATTGGAACAAAACCGCTTGTCTTCTCGGCTTGAATGCTTAATATTTATCGCGCTAATCAAAAGTACGCGCACGCTGCTCTCTTTGACTCTTGCCACTTGACATATTTTCATCAAAGAGACACAGGGATAGTTAAACGAAGTATAAATGATGATGATGATATTACAGTATTCTGTAATATAAATATACCGACCGAATAACGTAGAGGCACGTCACTAGATTTACATTAAAATAAAATTAGAGTTTAAAAAAAAACTAAAACAACACGCTTTTATGAACTAAAAAATGCAAACTAATTTGACAACTTTTTTTAAAGAGAATGTCACTTGGGGAATTGGCTTCCGCCGTAAGGCATTTTAGCCAGCAAACTTTAAATGTGAAATATATCAAATAAATCGACATCACAAAACATCCATGAGCAGAGGTGGGATTCGCACCCACGACAGTTAGGTCGAGAAGCTAACCACTAAACCATAACTGTCCCCCGACAACAAACAGCTTTACTGTAAAAAGCACGGGGTGCTATCTACTTAAATATACATAATATAGCACTACGTTTACAATTAGCTATTAAATTAAAAATTTATTACCGATATTAAGCACTCCACGATTTTTACAATAAAGCTAATTTCGTTGTCAAATTAATTTGCATTTTAAGTTCATAAAGGCGTATATATTCCAGCATCGACTAGACGCGAGTAGTCTTCAAACGACTGGTTGATGCATTCGGATCGATGTTCTCAGCACCGGCTAGCCGTTTGCGATTTATGATGATCTATCAGTCAGTCAATGAATGTCAAAAATTATGATTTTTGGAAACTCGTTTCTTGGAAACTATTCCACCTAGACGTATGAAATTTGGGACACTGCTTCTTTATAGTAATCTTAACCCCCCTGAAAAAATTCAGTACTATAACGCAACTAGCCTCGGAGATAGGGGAGGGTCGAAAAGGGCTCAAATAAATATAGTACACAACGCTTTGTGAGAACTTAGTCGGTACACTCCGTGCACTGTGTAATACCTACTTTTAAAACATGTCAGCATTACTAGGTTCACAAACCACGTATAGAATAACACTGGGCAGGTAGGTAGGTAAAGTAGGTATTTCTGTAAATGCCGGCATATGCTTAAAACTGTCATATAAACATTTAATTAACAATTAGGCATTCATTTATACTGCAACGTGTTTACATGAAATGTACGGCAGTTTTAAATGACGGTATATTTCAACAACAATTCCCTTTGGGAAAGGCATCTACAATCTGTTGTTTTGTACATACAGGATGTTCATTTGAAGAAATGTTGTGACGATGTTCAAATGTTCTTCCCATGGTTTCTTATATAAATATCTTGATCTATTCCTTTTTGTTCCTGTGTGATCAAGTCTTTTAAATCTCGCGATTCATTCTTTTTAGGGTTCCGTACCTCAAAAGGAAAAAAAACCGAACCTTTATAGGATCACTCGTGTGTCTGTCCGTCCCACTGTCAAAGCCAATTTGCGCCGAACTACTCGACCGATTGAGTTTAAATTTGGTACACATATGTAAGTCGGTGGTCATAAGACGGACGTGTAACGTAAATAAGTGAATTTAGAACATGGGGGTCGTTTTTGGGGAGTAAATTAGAAAATTAAATAAAAAAGCGTTGGCGTTTATAATAAACAATAAAGCAAAATTTGTCAACTCAGTTATTGTTTATAAGACCAATATAAATTATTACTGTTTATCGACGACTTAATATGTTGAACAAATGAGTTTATTCTTTCCAGCCGTGTACGGCGTAATAAAAGAAAAATGCAACGCACACATTTTCTTATGTATGATATAATATAATATTCATTTCATTTTACCAGAGTCAATCATTACTTCACAAAACAGAAAACGAAACACTTAAGAATAAAATAAATAATTCTACAAATTAACAAGTCTAATTATTTCAATTTCCCTTAATCCTCTAACGAAAAGTTTGGCAAACTGTATCGTGTGACATATCAAATGAAAGGGCTTGTAGTAAGGGTCTCAAATATATATTTTTTTATAATTTTAAAATTAATAGTTTTCAAGTTATTTAAGAAAATAGAAGTACAGTTGACCATTCTCCCCCTCCCCCCTAAATAAAAAACTACTGCGCCTTTGAAAAAAATAGGGAATGTCGGGTCTCACTCATAGTGTACAAAAAAATTGAAACGAAAATCTTAAATCTTAAAGTACTCATGGAAAACGGAATAGTACAGAACCCTCTTCTCGCGAGTTCGACTCGAACTTTGACCGGTTTTTTTGTTTCAGATCCTGTAATTGAAATAAATAAATCAATCAACGTAGGGTCCAGTAAATTAACATATTGTTGTGTATAACTATTCCAAAAGGTCATTAATATCCCATTAAAAATATACAGTGTATAAATATGTATAAAAAAAAATTTTTCCTCATTTTTTGTTTTGTTTTTATTTTTAGGTGACTTAAAGCATGTGTCGAGCGCACATACGGTGGGCTTGCGCCCTCCTCCTGGCCGGCGTTCTGAGTGCACAACGAGCCCCTTGCTACCAGTGTGAACGATATATGGCGGAGCACCCAAGCGCAAGGCCGTACGAACAAGTGAGTTTTTTTAGAGATATTTTAAGATGCGATTTCAAATTACAAGTATAAGTATATATAGAGTGACCCGTAATTAAGTTAGATTTTTAATTTATTATTAAAATCACATTTTGAAGATGAATCGGCACTAGGCCCAGATAACCCTTGATTTAAAATGATTTTTTAAAAATAGTAAAGTTTTATTATGTTTTGTTAACTTTGCGTAAAAACGAACTTTTTTATGGCGTAATTAATTTAAATTATCAATACCTATATACAGGGTGTTGAAAAAAGATTAATACACTGGAATAACTCGAAACCGAAGCAGTTTGGTGAAAAATTGTTAAGGAGAAAGTTTCAGCTTTTTTCCCTGGCGATAAGCTCGAAATATTATTCCGGGATAGGAAACCTTGCGGGGGAAGGCAACGCCCTTCCACTTGCAAATATTAAATGGGAACCCGTGCTTTTTTTACACATTCTGATTCCTTATCAAATATTACACATGAAAATACGCTATATCAATTTTTTCAATCACTTGCAAATATTGAAAATACATTCAGAAAAAACAAATGTCGCCGTCTGATAGTGATCTGTCTATTTTAATAGTTGTCGGTAATATGGCGTGTAGTGGTGCTGAAGTCTCTGAATAGAATAGAGTAAAATTTATTTCCACTCTATCATATTACGTAACTGACCACTAATAGTGCTAATTATTGGAACGGGTCCACTAGTGTAAATATAATAATATTAGGTATTATATTTACTCTTTATATTTACGTAGATTGTTTAATAAAGTTACGTCATTCTGATTTGTTAAAAAAGTAACATTTTATTGCTCCGTAAAAAATGTTCGTATTTACACAATACTTAATCCACTTCAAGATAATTCTGTGCAATTAAATAAAATATAAAACAATAAAGAAAAGACGAAAAAAGGGATGATGTAACAAAGAACAAAGACGTTTAATATTAATTTTAATTGGTGCAAAGACTTTGCATAAAGAAAACTTGAGAAATTCGTAATTATGATTTAAAAAAAATGAGATTTAATGAAGTCATGTTATTAAGAAAAGAAAGTCTCTGCCGGAAAGTGAAATATTGTTTTGACAACACAGGCAAGGATTTTCAAATGTCGTCACGAATTTGGATATACAATGTTTTCGTTATTTTGCTATTTTTAGTTTAGGCAATTTTTAATTAACAATTAAACAAAATTAAAAGTAAAAAAAAGTTAAAACAAGTGAGGTAGAAGAATGAATATCGATTGACCTTGACTACAGTGGTAGTGGAAGAAGTCTACTATGAACATACTGCACCATATCACGATTTGTTAAAAAAAATATGTTAAAAAAAATATTAAATTAATTTGCTTGGCGATATAATAGTGAAATAAAACATTGCCTATAGCAGTCATACTCAAAGTGTGCTCCGCGGAGCCCCGGGGCTCCTTTAGGGCTCCGCTGAAATAATATCAACGTAAAGAACGAAACACTGACTGAAACAGTGGGTCAAAAATAAAAAAACAACTTCATACTTCCCGTTAAATGGAAACAATTTTATCAATTTCTAGTGGAATAAATATAGTGTTATGCAAAGAACGTATTTTTGTATGATTTTCATTAAAGAATGAACATAAAGCCAGGTTTTTGCTTATTTTAGGGCTCCGTAAAATATTTAACGTTTCCAGAGGGTTCAGTCACCAAAAAAGTATGAGAACCGCTGGCCTATAGCATTCTTGGAGTCATAAGAAACATTTCAAAAAGTTTTTCATCAAAATACGTCAATTAGTTTTTAAGTTAAATTCGTTCAAACATACAAACAGACAAAGAATTTTATATAATAGTATAGTATATAGTATATATAGTATAGTATATATGTAAAAAACATACATACAGCCCAAGGTTATTGGATACAGAAGGGACCTCGTTTCGTTGGATAGTAGTGGGGGGATGACGTCATACAGTGTACTGCCAATTAATATTGCGTGGTTGATAAAAAGTATGAACGGTCTCCCAGCTGACGTCATTCATTAACGAGGTAGCTTATGCATCTAATGACCATGAATACTAAGTAATAAGTTAAACACATAAGTTAAACTACATTCTACCCAAGGTTATTAGATACAGAGATGACCTCGCTCCGTTAGATAGTAGTGAAGAGATGGCGTCATCCAGTGTACTGTCAATTGATATTGCGTAGTTGATAAAAATATTGAACGATTTCTCAGCTGACGTCATTCATTAACGAGGTAACTTATGCATCTAATGACCTTGAATACTTAATTAAACACATATTATGAAACAACGAGGTAAGTTGTGTAGTATTTCTAATGACCATGAATATCGAATTGATAACCTGTGTTTTTAAATCGGTTATAAAGATAAGCTGTTTTGAAACAGTCAACTATAACCTCACTTTAATCTGATTTCGAAACGAATAGGTTAGTTATCTATCCGAATATATACGCCGTGTTCGGCTCTGATATTGCGACCCTAAGTTGCAGTGAACGGCCGGGATTACAGTTTACAGCGGCGTAGACCGCACACAGGTGACTCGGTGGCCGCCGGCCGGACAAAGTGTACTTGATAGATGAGTACGTCCCACTGGGACTTCGCCAACAACACCATTATCGACTCGAATCGACTCTACATCCCGTTTATAAACTGGCTGAAGAAAGTACGTCGACCAAAGGAATGTGTATATGATTCCTTATTTAGAGAAAATAATATAGCGTCAGATTTATTCTAGTAGGGGTCTATTGACAAAAAATTTATGAGGGCCTATATAATATGTGTAGAAAATTCAATGTTTTGAAAAATTTCAAATATTGAAAAAAAATTCGAAATTTCGAAAAATTTCAAAATTAAAAAAAATTAAAATTTCCAAAAAATTCAAATTTAAAAAAAAAAATAAGTTTAAAAAAACAGTCGATTTTTCGATTTTTTTTTTTAATTTTGTAGGGACCTTTTTTGTAGGGGCCTATGAGTACGTGCACATAGTGCCCAGTGCCTAAATCCGGTACTGAAGTGACGTGAAAACAAACGAACGTTTGATAGTTGATAAACGTGTTAAGTTATACAAAACGCTCCTGTCATATTGTAACATTATTTTTTTCCTAGCTTTATTTATTATTATTCGACTAACCAAAAGCTTACCAGAATAATCTGCTTAGGGTTCCTTATTTAGAGAAAGCGGCACGAAAATAAGTGAATGGTTTATAGTTAATATATGTTAAGTTATACAAAATGCTCCTGTCACATTGTAGCATTATTTTTTTCCTAGCTTTATTTATTATTATTCGACTAACCAAAAGCCTACCAGAATAATCTGCTTAGGGTTCCTTATTTAGAGAAAGCGGCACGAAACAAGTGAATGATTTATAGTTAATATATGTTAAGTTATACAAAACGCTCCTGTCACATTTTTGAATAGTAACCTTGAACGTTTCTTATGGAATATTCAGCTGTGTCAATGAAAGCTGTTGACTCATTGATTCACCTTCAAGCGAAGTGCCAGAGGCGTAGCGGCCTATGAATAATTGACCGAACATGTAGTTGAAAAGATTTTTATAGAGATTTGTGTAATTAAATATTTATCAATAGGTATTAATAAAGTATTATTAACAAGATATGAGCCACCTAGAAAGACACTTCGTCTGCTACTATATCGATAATGTCTACCGCATTTGTAGACGAAACGTCAGGGGGAAATACCAGTGGACCAAGGTCTACAAGCCCGGAAGCTAAGGAAATTTGGAATTATTTACAAGACTTTTCCCTTGTCAATAATCGCATGACTAATTATGTGGAAATACCTTTTTCGATCATAGTTTCGCATAATTCTGGTACACACGATCCCACTCTCCTTCCGAATCGACGTACTTTCGCTGATCAAACTGTACAACTAGCTGGGAATTGTGTTAAAACGGTTCACCTTACTTTGTAGCGTTGAAAGGATTGAACAGTATTAAAACTAGACCGCTTTTTAAAATAGTCGTTGGGATGCTGTTTATATGAAGTCTTTTGCAAACCCCCATTCCTCAAGCTTTAATAATAGAACCGATGAATTGTATTAATTGCTTACAGCTTTTCAGTTCACTTATAGGTATATCGTTCTAAATTATGTATTTTACAAAAAATTAGAGTCCTCCCGATCTTTAATTTATACCAATTGTAATAATTTTCCGCAATAAAGTCGGTTTTTTAATTATTATTGTGGGTCTACCGTTTTGCTTTTTTAATAGAAACTGACCGTTGTTCGGTGTATAACATTTTATTTATTTATTTTACTTTTTCGTATTTTATATGCAGCACTATTAAAATTAGTTTGAGATGTCGAAGGACTTATATAGTACTTTGACAGTTATACAATATTATAAAACACATGCAGAACTGTTGAATAAATCAATCTTACCACATAGGCTATGTAAATGTGTACATGTACATAATTTCCCCCTCCTTTCTTGTCCTCAAGGCTATTCTTATATTTACGCGCCGTTGAATCATTTCCTCTTTAACGAAACAGAAAATTTTAAAGACATACGTCGCTAAAGAAGTTCCACTTTAAAAAATAAAATATTTTTATTGTAAACCTTGTCTTCGATCTGTCGTTTAATAACTTAATTGTAATTGTAAAAAAAGTAATTGCATTTTTTTGTATTGCATACCCGTTCCTACGCCATCGATACCTGCACCTCCACCACATTAGCAATTTATTCTTGTGTACTCACAAAGAAAGAGGATTTTATTCAGCAGCTTACGTTCGACGTAAATACGGTACGTTTGCGGGCGGCCTTTCTGCACTGTTGTAAACAGCTCGTTTTATTCCGTCTACTAGAACGTAATAGATTGTTCTAATTTATGAATTAAAACCGAAAGCCTTCTCTTACAGTCAGGAATAAACACAATTCAGTTCGACGCAGTTTATAGTTTTTGTATATTTTCTTTATACACGGTCGAAAGTACGTACTTTTGATTTAGATTTTAAGACAAAAAGCCTAACATTTATGCTCTGATGTACCAAATTTCAACTTTTTTCGTCCAGTAGATTCGGAGAAAATAAGCTGCGACAAGACAGATACGAGTGTGATCCTGTAAGAGTTCCGTTTTTTCATCGAATGTACAGAACGCTAAAACTGACATGATACTATGCCGTCCCTGTCTGACAAGACTTGTTTTGAGAAAGAAATTAAATTAAAGTCAAAAACTATTTAGTTTCATATAAAAAAAAATGGTACAAGAAAATGTCACCGTCTTTGCTTGAAAATGGCAATTAAATATTTAAAAGCATGTCGACTTTGTGATAGAAACTTTTAATTTGTTCCAAGAATCCAGTAAGGCTTTCTAAAGGCTACTTGCATTCAGTGGCCTCTGCCAGTGTCGGAGTTAGCCTAATGGGGGGCCTATGTAATATGTATAGAATTTTTTTTTAAATTAAATTTAATTTTTTGAAAAATTTCGTAATATTGGGGGCGGGGAAATTGAAATTTAGAAAAAAAATAAAAAGTCAGACAAAAGTTTCAAAAATTTCAAAAAAAAAAGAAATCAAAATTTCATTGAAACATTGAAAATATCGATTTTTTTTCAACATTTAAATTCTTTTCAAAAAATTCTATTTTTTTCGCAATTTCGAATTTTTTATTTTTTGGTTTGGATTTTGTGGAACCCAATGCCTAAATCCGGCACTGCTTCAACAAATATTACTACCATGCTTTTATTTTGCTTTGTAGAATGTTTAATATAAAATGGACGCCACTGTAGCCTTTCGTATATAAAACAAATGAGGGTACGGTTGCTATGGTCACATGTTCATTTATGTGATTGGCTCGTTTTGTCATTATTTTGTTCTTTGACAGTTTTATAAAAATATAATTTTACCTTCACATTGCAGGTGAAATAGGGTATGCCGTCTGCGAACAAGGTCATTAGATACACAGGTCACCTCGTTAATGAATAACTGTTCAATATTTTTATCGACTTCGCAATATCAATTGACAATCCACTGGATGACATCTCCCCACTATTATTCAACGGAACGAGGTCACTTCTATAGCTAATAACGGTCTGCGATCAAAGTTACTAGGGTATAAGGTTGCCTCGTTCCGCCTGAACAATCGACATAAACGCAGATGGCGGACCGTTCAAATAAAATACAAAGATAGATTGAAGAATAGATTTTAAAAATAGGTAAAAAATTATTTTTATTACAAAATTTTGGTTTAGTAATATCTACATATATAAACAAAAAGAAAATATTCGGCGCCAGAACAATTTTAAAATTTGTGGAAGCACTACAAATTAGGGGACGGAGGAGTAGAGGTTAGCCCACCCCAGTTCACCCTTTCGCCCCCAGTACATGTAGGTACGACTCTTTGATGTCAGGTGCAGAAATTCGAAAAACCTAGTTTTTAAGCTGTTAATACCACACGAAAGGGAATACAATTTAGACTTTAGTCTTGTAAAAAATGTAACAATCTTGGACTTAAGCCCTTTATATCTGACACCAAAGAATTTTTAACAAATATACATTTTAAAATTTTATATATATACACTGTGAACTATCGAAAAAACTTTAAACAATTTATGCAAATATTATTTCACTAACGTATTTGAAATTTTGTAAATAAAAGTTAAAATTTCGGATGCTGCGTAAAGTTTCATCGGTCGCTTCTTCCTATTCGCGAACGATGCTAGACATTGTGTCTGGGAGGCTGCGTGTATGTGGGATGTGGGACCGGTGGCACAGTTCAACCGGCTGTGTTACTGCATACTGGGACACATTAGTCACGCCGGTGAAGTAATGACCCACTCGCCCCATCTACAGAAAATTCAATTGGAAAGCGAATTTATATTCCGAGCGAGACTGTTGTAACGTTTCAAATATTTTTACTTACAAACCAGTCGCGACGTGCAGAAATATATTGAACTTCAGATAAGATCTGCTTAAAATATATATCTGTGCCCAAAGAGCAAAGTAGTTCATGGCGAATTTTGTATGATACTATGAATACGTTAATTTATCGAATAAGGGAGCGTTCATAAACCACGTAGTTCGATCAAGAGGGTGGATTAGTTCGAAAAGCTACGCCGATTTTCTTGAGAGGTTAGATGAAGAGCCTGAATTGATGGAAAACATCATCACTTGCGATGAAACATGGATATTCCAATACGATGTTGAAACTAAGCGGCAATCCATGCACTGGAAGATTCCTGTATCGCCAAGAATGAAAAAAGCAAGGATGTCGAAATCAAAATTTAAAGCCATATTAATCGTTTTTTTCGACATCAACGGCATCGTGATGACTAAATGGATTCCACAGGGTCAAACGGTAAACCAAACTTACTATTAGAAAGTTTTGGCAGCACTATGAGAGTGAGTTCGTAAAAAACGGCCGGAGTTGTGAAAAAACAAGTCGTGGATCTTGCACCAGGACAACGCACTTGCCCATAATGCGCTGTCTGTGAAGCGTTATTTTGCCGCTAGAGACACTCCAGTACTCGAACACGCGCCTGATTTAGCACCCTGTGACTTTTTCTTGTTTCCGAAAATCAATTTTTATTTGGCACAATGAAAATAATTTGCAATATAAGTTGAATATTTATTTTCAAACATTGGTTACTTTTATATCTTTATAGTATCTAATAATAAAACAAGCGATCCAAAAATTAGTTGTTAAAGTATCTTTATATCTACAATTGAGTATTTGAATAAAAAAAAAACTATTTTTTTTTTATTTTTTAAATAATATAACGTAAATAATATTGAAGAACGAAAAGAAAAAAAAATTTAAGCCATAGGTAATTAATAACAAATTAATTAAAATGTATAAAACTTCATAAGATATAACGTGATTACAAAACGTACCAGGAATGTTTGTGACGTCAAAATGATAAAAGTTGTGTATTTGTGTACGGCTTTATAAGACACTAGTGGGTTAGGCCTGTCTCCGTCAGGCACAATTGAAGTTCAAATATTCAAAATAGCATATTGCTTGTACATATAACATGTACCTTAACATATATTTTAGAAGACCCCCTTAAGTTATGTTCCGTTGACCTAGGAAGTCAAAATGTGTGGATCAAATTCAAATCTGCAGGATCCTGAGTTGTAGTCCCACGCTGGGCGAATAATTATTTTTTAATGGTTTTATTTGTAAATTAAAAATTTTTGACGTAGCATATAGTGAGTAAGGCGTGGAAAAAAACAAATTACACATATATGTTGAAAAACTTACATGAATTAATTAATTAGTCTGGGAGACCGAGCTTTGCTCGGGGAGCTCAATAAACAATATATTAATTTGCTGTGATTTTTAAAATAGTGTACAAAAATGTATATAATGTTTTTTAATTTTTTTTTCTCATTTAAAATAACAATTAAAAAAATTGGTAACAATGAAACAATAAATAAAAATTTTCAAACAATGAAAAAATACCGTTAATTTATTTCAGTTACATTTTGATGATACCAAAGTTTCTTGATTATCGCTTAAGAAACTTTGGTATCATTAAAATGTATCTGAAATAAATTAACGGTATTTTTTCATTGTTTGAAAATATTTATTTATTGTCGCAAAAATGATATGTGAAGGTTATGATTTAACAGTGCGTGATCATTTTCGAAAATTTGACAGTAGTCAAGTTTAAGTTAAAATCGTCAATAAAAATATATATCCGGTTTTCGTACTTAAAAGCAGCGGTGAAAAATCAAAATAACCCGCCTTGAAATACTTGAATTATTTGTATAGCAATAGGTTTAGGCAGTCAGTGTGTTTAAAAATTCGACAAAAATTGCATGTGTTTATTTAGTGAAATTAAATATGTTACCTACATTACTGTGTTTTTAAAATTAATAAGTTGAAATCAACTATTTTCACTTAAAACGAATAATAATATAAAAGCAATGTTTTCTAGATATTGATTATTCCCAAAGGAACTAACAAAATGGTTAACGGTATTAAAATGACACGTATCTAATACAGTTTTAAGTGCTATTAATTTCAGGTTTTTGTGCTTTTTTTTTGTTTGGAAAAATGTGTCTATTTTCACTTTTCTGGAGCTGAAATTCTGGGCTAGAATAATGTTTAATAATACGTCATGATATAAAAATAACATACCTTACGCCAATTATTGAAATATTAGTTAACACTATTAACAATATTTCTTCATTTTTATTAAAATAATTTACGTCTTACTTAGTATAACATATTAAAGGGATTCATTTTCAGTATTCTGACACAATTGCTCATTTGTAATTCCAAAACTTACTTACAATATTACAGTATTTTGAAACGTCAAAAAATTATTTTTTTAAATGATTAAATTTGTAAGAAAACGGGGGCTTCCAAGAATAAAACTTATCTAGATCGATTTTTTTATGAGCGCCCAATCTGTAAAAACACATTTTGAATATCCCTTTGTTAGGTTATAGAAGAAATAGGTATGTATTCCAAATTTCATGTTTCATAGTTTCTGCAACAGCAACTTTCTTAAACCTGAACTGTGAATATGTTAAAAACATATTGGACCATAATTATTTCTGGCAACACTGTGACTCCTAAACCTATTTTAGACGCCAAAATGCGGTTTTCGTATTTTCCATACAGAAGTATTTTCCATATGCACTAAATTGTAATATTAATTTTTTCAGTGTTTTCTTTTAACTCACATTTTTTACTGCTATAAGACGAAAAATAATGTGTAAACTAAATAATTCACTGCGCACACAATTATTCTACACTTTTTTCAACTGATTATCAGCTTAATTAAAAAATTTGTAATTATTTGCAAACTTATTTGACACTTGATATCAGAATGTTTCTGAGTTTGTTATTGGTAACCAAGGCAACCAAACACCCATTCATGGCCTATTATGTTCTATGAAGTTTTTTCTAAAAACCCCCCTATTTTGACCCCCGGGGAAAAAATCGAAAATCCGGCTACGTAAGGATCTGTCCCGTGTTTCGTACTATAAGTGTGCCAAATTTCAACTTCCTAAGTCTGCTGGGGCCTTCTGGAGGGTCTGGAAAGACAGACGGACATCTGGACATCCGGACATCCGGACACACAATTGGAAATTATATATGTAGATACTATCAAAGTAACCATGGCAACCAGGACCATAAAAACATTTTGACGTCACAGAGGTTTTTGCCTCGTTATCGGATCTTAGCTTAAACATTATTTTTAAAACAAATATAACTCTTTCATTATGAAATTAAACAAAATAATAAAAGTAGTTTCGCTATAAAACTTATATGTGATCTTTCCATTTATGTAAAAAAAAAAAATAATTCAAAAACCCAATTCTACGATTTCGTCCATACAAGAAGTTATGTCTCCTTAAGCGGTCTTACATTTTGGCCGTAGATATACTATAGAATATAATATATATGTTTATCAAATTGCGGTAAATCCATTGCAATATGTTTCGATTCAGTTCATTATTATTATTTTTTTTTTGTTATTTGCGCATCGTTATTGCTAAACGCGAATGTTACGCGGGTAATTTTGATTTACTTGGCAATAAAATGTGATTTCTATTTGTTGCGGAACTTTAAGAGTAAACAAAAATCAAAAGCAAGAATTGTGGAACACATTCAGGAGCGGACCTAGTTTTCTTCGGGGCCTAGGTTTATAGAAGTTCAATGTGGCTCCATTTTTTTTTTTTTTGTTTAATTAAGAATCTTTAAATTAGAGTTAAAATTTATTTTTAGTAACATCAAAATCAGAGTTGAAACTTGGTGAGCTGTCTAAACAAATGGTATCTACTATAAATTCACCCAAAAAATGACAATTTCGCCCAAAATAAATTTATTTTCCCCCAAAAATTGTCAAATTGTATCCAATTTACCCAAAAAATTGTCCGAACTCACCAAAACTATTTCAAAAATTACTGAAAAAATTCACCCAAATAAGTCACCTCGTTGATGAGTACGTCAGCTGGAATACTGTTCCATATTTTAATAAACCACACAATATCAATTGACAATCCACTGGATAACATCATTCCCTCACTACTACTTAATGGGACGAGGTCACCTCTGTATCTGATATCCTAGACTAGAATTTAAGTATTTTCAATCTGTCGGGATGACTCGACTGTATTTTAAACAATCTCACTTCAATGCAGCCATAGATTGATCAGAAAAAACCTTTATTAATTTGAGATTAACTATTGTCAAACGTATTTTTCCATCGGTTAGACACACTTTGCATGAGAAGTAGGAACTAAAAACGTGAAATTAGGCAACTAAAATCAATTGAAAATAGATGGGGTTGAAAATACATAAATACGACTGTAGTTGGTAATAAATTTTTTCATCACTTCGTCGACAAGTCACCAAGTCACGTGGGCAGAAATATGGAGTGTGCCAATTATAAAAATGCTTACATATAAAAAAAAACCGGGTCGCAGTGCCAAAACCCTGCCGACAATATAGTGTATTTGCTAATACAGGCAGTGTGGCTTTATTTTGCGAATTTAACTTGGTTTGTGGGCAAAATAAAAAATATGACTCCTTAATACACCCCTTAAAATAACATGTTTTTTCTTAATTGCAATATTATTATCAATCCAACCTCTATACCAAATTATATACACCTTTCAGTAAATAATTCACTATCTGCAAACTAGTCATTCGTAAAATTTTTAAATCCGGTCCTGTAGGGCCGATTTTATTAAAATTTTGGAGGCACTTTTTAATTGCTACTAAAGAGTTAAATTTCAATTTTGAAACGATTCTGAGATTTTTTTCGGTATTTTGGGGCCCAAAAACTTTTTTCAACCCCTAAAAGCCACCCTTAAATTGATCCGATTAGGCCCATTTTAAATAGGCTTCGTGCGGTGATGGATTCCAACATGTGTGCCAAATTTCGTTAAAATGAATTAACTCCTTCGAAAGTTATAACCCGCACACACATATATATATATACCTATATATATATATATATATTTTTTTTTTTTTTTTTTTTGTGAGAGGAGGAAATGCTAATGCACACCAGCAGGTAGTGTCGGACTCGCACCGACTAAAACCTCCTCTCGATCACCTCTCGTTTTCCCGGAACCGCGCGAGCATTACCTCAGGAAAAGAGACCCAATAAGTATTACTCCATTTCTTCCTTCCTCCGATCTTCCACAATTTTCCGTACAAGTGCGTCAACAATTTTCCAGTGCTCTTCGCTTTGGAGCATAAACTCCACACAGTTCTGGGCAGTTAGCTTGATACCCGCAGTAACCTCGGCCAGATACCTATATATATATGTGTATATTATATATATATATATATATATATATATATATATATATATATATATATATATATATATATATACATATATATATAAACATTTTTAAAAATGGTGCCAAAGTGTTTAGGAGGTTATGGGAGGTTATGAAACGTCGAGAAATTTTGGTCCGACCCCTAGGTCCCGCCATCCGACCGACGCCAATAGTGTATGTTACCATATGGCAAATACACTAAAAACCTCGCAAGGCGTGTAATGTCTGCAGTTTTTTTCGTCGTATAATTAAGCATAAATAGTTCTCGGCCTGTTTACGTATTTCGGTCGTTTTCATGATGTTTGTTAAGTTCGTCTTGTTATGTAGTACTTTCTCATTTCCACTAACAACTTCATGAAATACAAAGAACATAGCAAATAGCAAATACAAACTAAGCAGGTTGAGAAAACCTCTACACATACCGCCTCTAAGAATTGTTTGCAGTAAGGCACGCGTAGCTGGTTATTTCGTCGCATTAAGAAATTACGTATTCACCGTGGATCTATTCCTATGTCTGTGGTATCAACAGACAGAAATAAAAAGACAATAGAACTCATGTATTGTCAACTTCTCTTTTATTAGTGTATTTGCCATATGGCAACATACACTATTGGCGTCGGTCGGATGGCGGGACCTAGGGGTCGGACCAAAATTTCTCGACGTTTCATAACCTCCTAAACACTTTGGCACCATTTTAAAAAATGTTTATATATATATGTATATATATATATATATATATATATATATATATGTGTGTGTGCGGGCAATAACTTTCGAAAGAGTTAATTGATTTTAACGAAATTTGGTCCACGTGTTTAAATCCATCACCGCAAGAAGCCTATTTAAAATGGGCGTAATCGGGTCATTTTAAGGGTAGTTTTTAGGGGTTGAAAAATGTTTTTGGGCCCCAAAATACCGAAAAAATTCTCAGAATCGTTTCAAAATTGACATTTAACCCGTTAGTAGCAATTAAAAAGTGTCCCTAAAATTTTAATAAAATCGGCCCAACAGGACCGACTTACAATTTTTTTGAAAACACTAATTTGTAGATAGTGACTTATTGATTGAAGGGTGTATTTAATTCGGTGTAGACGTTAGATTGATAATAATATTGCAGTTAAGAAAAAAAATGTTATTTTAAGGGGTGTTTTAAGGAGTCAAATTTTTAATTTTGCCCAAAAACCAACTTAAGTTCGTGTAATAAAGCCACACTGCCTGTATAAGCAAATACACTATATTGTCGGCAGGGTTTTGGCACTGCGACCCGGGTTTTTTCTCATTTCATTGCAGTCAGAAAAAGCCTTTATTAATTTGAAGTTGAGTTCCTACTTATCAGCTGTTCAATACGATCTCTTTTTCACCCACATAACTCTATCTTACAAGCAGTTGAATGTATGTGTCAAATGCACTAACGTTTCGGAAATCACTAATTTCTATGAAAAACCCTACTTTCAATCTTTGATGTTAATGCTTCAAAATAAACTAGAAATATGTACTGTTCTTCCTACATGATTTAAAGTCAAGTTTTTATAGTTTACTTGATCTAAAATGAACGATTTAAAATCATATAAAAAAAGGAAATTACAATAAGTTTTACACAAATTTTTGTACGGAAAAAATTAAATTTGACAAAAATCATTGAGCAAACCAAATTTATCAGTATCTTTAACATAAGTTTGTAAACAAAAAATCTTCAAAATGTTAATTTGCCTTCCCGTAATTCGAAATCTCCTGACATACTGTAAAGGAATATTGACGAATATCACGTATTTTGATTCAATTTTTATGACGAAAATATATGTTATTTTGTAATTTTTACGCAGCAAACTCAATTTTGTGAAGCTTAATGCTTAATCACAGCTAATATAAACATTAATAAAATGACTTTTGCGACCATAGTTAGAAATTTCCGAGAGCATATTTTACAATCTGAGAGATTAGTCACCTTAAACGTTGTCAAACGTATTTTTCCATTGGCTGAGCAGCGTAAGAGTAAACATTTTGCGTGAGAAATAGGGACTAAAAAAAAATGAAAATACGTGCGTAAAATCAGTTGCAAATACATAGATGGTGAAACAGTTGCGTACACCCTACTGCGCACACAGCATGCAAAAGGAATGTCGTTGAACCGAACTCGTAAAATATTCAACATCTCTTGATGTGAGACGCATTCAGTGAAAGCACATATAACACGAGTGACTTACTTGCATGCACACACAACACACACACACACATAATCATTTAAAAGTTATTTGAACTTAATTTTGTACATCAGTTGAAATGATTATTGTAAGTAATAGTTTAGAAAACTAAAACAACACCCTTTAATAGCAGATCGAAATAAAAAGTAAAAAGTATTTTTTTATTGTAAAAAGGCGTAGGGTGCTTGATATCAACTGGTATAAATATTTCATTGGTAGCTATTCGTAACAGCAGAGTTAGTATAAAAATAGTAATAAGTATCCCACGCTTTTTTACAATAAAAAATATTTTTTTACTTTTTAGTTCGGTTTGCTATTAAAGCGTGTTTTTTAGTTTTTTAAACTATTATTTATTTTTTAAACTTCTTTTTTTATCCTGATCAAGATAATGGGAGAAACTTGATAAAATATTGTATTGTCATCATTACTTGATAAGTGTGCAAAGTTTCAGTTTAATCTGACGTTTTGAAATGGGTGAATTTCAAGTTCAAAGATTTTATTTTTGTATCGTGAAGGACCTGGTTAGGATAATGGGACAAACTTGACAAATTATTGTATTGACATCGATCCTTAATAAATGTGCAATGTTTCAGTTTAATCCGACGTTCTGAAGTTGGTGTATTTCACGTTCAAAGTTTCCTTTACAAACAAATATACAGGTGAAGGTAATAAAAGCGTGTTAAAAAAGCTACTGTGATTTTGAACCACTCTATAGACGTTATTTACATGTCAATGCCCATGCTCGTATAAAACTTGTTTTTTATTTTGACTCAAACTTTTTGAGACATCCCTTTATTGGATCACTTCGAGATAGCGGTTCTACGTTTTTTCCACATACCTACATAATATTTTATATTTGGTATGTCTATAACATCTGTGATCGTAAGGCAAAACTGCTTATGTCGAATTTTTCGTTATACTTTTAAGGTTTCGTACCCCAAAAGAAAAAAAAAACGCAACGCTTATGTGATCAGTCACAGCCGACTGTCTTAACGACGTAAAAATTTGAAATTTATATTTTGGCATAGTAATACATTTATTTAACACATAGTTAATACTAAACGTAAAAGGAGCTGGTAAAATGACCGGTGGTAAACTTTTGAATAAAAAATTCGCATAAAATGTTATCGCTTTTTCATATTTGACTTCATGACTTTTCCTATTACATAATATATACAATAAATTTTACATTATTTATTTTTAAACAGTATAGTAACGATTGTTTGCTATAATTATTAAGAAACATCCATTGCTACAATGCTATATATACGAATCTTTCCAATTTTTAGTGTATTTGCCATATGGCAACATACACTATTGGCAGCGGTCGGATGGCGGGACCTAGGGGTCGGACCAAAATTTCTCGACGTTTCATAACCTCTTAAACACTTTGGCACCATTTTTAAAAATGTTTATATATATATATGTATATATATATTTATATATATATATATATATATATATATATATATATACGTGCGGGCAATAACTTTCGAAAGAGTTAATTGATTTCAATTAAATTTGGCCCATGTGTTGAAATCCATCACCGCAAGATGCCTATTTAAAATGGGCCTAATCAGGCCATTTTAAGGGTAGTTTTTAGGGGTTGAAAAATGTTTTTGGGCCCCAAAATACCGAAAAAATTCTCCGAATGGTTTCAAAATTGAAATTTAACCCACTGGTAGTAATTAAAAAGTGTCCCTAAAATTTTAATAAAATCGGCCGGACAGAACCGGATTTACAAATTTTATGAAAACACTAATTTGTAGATAGTGGCCTATTTACTGAACGGTGTATTTAATTCGGTACACATGTTAGATTGTTAATAATACTACAACTAAGAAAAAAAAATATTTTAAGGGGTGTATTAATTATATTAATTATTATTTTGCCCAAAAAGTTCATAACAGCCACACTGCCTGTATTAGCAAATACACTATATTGTCGGCAGGGTTTCGGCACTGCGACCCGAGTTTTTCTAATATAGCGTTGTAGCAATGGATGTTTTTCAACAATTATAGTAAACAATCGCTATTATTCTGCGTATGAATTGAGTCTTGAAAACTGTACCGCTGTGAACAATTTACTAATATGATTATTTATTTATATTTGTATTTTTTAAATTTGATAAAATCAATATTTTCTATATTCAGTCAGGAAAAATAAAGCCCTTATCTAAAAACCGATCATTTGACCGGTTACAGTACCAATAGCTATAAATCTCGGCATGTTTAGTTTATTTCTTTTGAGTTTTTACTCTACAATGTACAACCTAGGGTAGTTACGTAAGTAATAATTTTGTAATACCTATTTTTTTCAATGTCAAAAATTTTTGTTACAACTTTTATTAGTTCATGTTTGAATACGTGAGAATAAAGTCGTTTGAATTTCTTGGATAAGATTTATCTTTATTCTTTTTATGAAAATACATATTTATATTTCAAAATATTCATGTAAGAATTTACAAGAAAGCAAATTAAGTAGGCACTTGAAATTTTTTAAGTGAAACTTCTTTTAAGCTACGGGTCCGCTTGAAATTTCCTGTGACGTTAAAGAGAAAATGATTCAACAGCTGGGAAATATAATACTAATGTGCGTTGAGTGTGATAAAGGAAGGGGCAATTTATTGTACATTTACACGTGTACATCCTATGTGACAAAATATATGCATTCAATAATTCTGTGTGGGTTTTATAATACTGTATAACTGTCAAAGTACTATATAATAAAAAAAGTGTGTGTTGATAAATAATTTATGTTCAATGTTTATATATTGTATGCATATACACATTTACAAATGTAAAACCTATGTAACAAAATGAGTGATTCACTAGTTCTGTGTGGGTTTTATAATAATGTTTAACTGTCAAAGTACTATACAATAGAAAAAGTGTGTTGATAAATAATTTATGTTCAGTGTTTATATATTGTATACATATACAGATTTACAAATGTAAAACCTATGCGACAAAATGATTGATTCAATAGTTCTGTGTGGGTTTTATAATAATGTATAACTGTCAAAGTACTATATAACAGAAAAGTGTGTGTTAATAAATAATTTATGTACAGTGTTCCTATATTATACACATATAATATATGTATTTACAAATCCGTATAAATTAGTGTCTTTCGTTGTGTGTCAGCGCATGCGTGATATCAATTACGTCATCATTTCAGCTGTAGTAAATAATTTCTGAAGATGTTTCACTTGCCCCGTGAGCTTATCTAGGTATGGATTACATGTTTGTTTTTTTTTTGTTTCTTTAGCAGTTTTGATTTTTTTTTTCTATTTTTTAACATTCACAATTAAAAGAAATTGAATTCGCGCAAATTCAATACACGCTGAGAATTTTATGATAATGATTCTCATCTTTTATATCCGCTAGTCTATAATAAATAAAAGAACCGGATAATTAAATCACTAATCGTACTAAAAGATCGACATAAGCTATTATGCTTCATTGTCGTAGATATAAGAACGGAGTTATATTTTAGAACTCGTATATATTACGTTCAGAAAACTTATACATGAACCAAATGGACAAGACTATAACTTGCAGAAAATATACTGTCTCTTTCTAACAGTGCATCTGTCTTCATTTGAATTTCTTTTCAAACATAAATGTAAAATTTTAAAGCTCTCAGTCTATGCAAATATTATTAAATAAAAAAAAATAAAATCCTGTAAATTAAGTTTGACGTAATGTTAGTTTAGAATTGAGAAACAATTAGCCGTATTCTACTATTTTTTAACCGAATTCAAAAAAGGAGGTTATACAATTCGACGCATTTTTTTTAATTTAGAACTCGCGTAAATGGGGTTCCGTACCAATCAGTTTTTCGTGAAAACTTTAAGACTTAGGATTTTCGTTTAGGTTTTCCTGTAAACTATAACTGAGGCGCTATATATATTCCTCATTTTTTCAAAATTTTAGGTTTAGTAATTTCGGAGTTAAAGGGGGTCGATTTTCGTATAGTTTTTTTAATATATTTTGAACTGCGCATTTTAGAATTATAAACAATATATATATATTGTATTTCTCATAACAAGCCCCTTTCATTTGATATGTCACATGATGCACTTAAAAAATATATTTTTTTAAACTTTGTAATTGGGCCCCCAAAATTGGAATTCGTTTATTTACGCTATACGTCTATGATTGGATCATATTTTCCAATATGTATGTACCAAATTTCAATTATTATTCAATTATTATGCTACTTGATGTAAAGACGTTAGTAACCTAAGTTTTCGAGCGTCTATAATCTACAATAAATAAGTAACCAAATTTTAACTGTTTTTGTTCAGTAGATTCGGCGAAAATAAGGTATGACAGACGGACAAAAGAGTGATCCTGTAAGGCTTTCGTTTTTTCATTCGATGTATACGGAGCCCTATAAAAAGAGAGGTTGTAGATTACAGATGCTCGACAACTAAAGACTTTATATGAAAATTGAAAAGAGATAAACAAAGATTTGGCAGATGTCTTGGAAAATGTGAAAATTCTCAGTTTCGTCTGCAGAAACGATTTTCACTTGTTCGCGTCTTTGCAGCAGCAGAGCGTTAAAACGTCGATAATTCGAGTCATGTAAATAAACATTTGAAATGACGTTATAGCTGATGTGGAAGACGCAGTCTCTGAAGTGTTTAAACTAGATTACTTTGAGAATGAGCCGTGTCAAACAGTAGACAATCGGGGTAGGCCGGATACCAATTATCAGAACGTTTCTTTGATTTATCGACCGAAAAATGAAAGAAGTGTCGGCCGCTCTGACGAGAATGTTTCCTCTTTCGTGGTATTTTCTTTCTCTATCTCTTCGCCGTCTAAAATGTGATTGTGTCCACACTGAAGTGGGTCAATGGCATCAAAGAATTAAAATTAGAGTTTAAAAAAAACTAAAACAACAGGCTTATATGAATTAAAAAACACAAATTAATTAAAATTAAAAGCGTGTAGTGCTTAATAGCGGTAATAAATGTTTCATTTACTGTTAACGTAGAGCTATTATGACAATGTAAGTAGATAGCACCCCACGCTTTTTACAGTAAAGCTAATTTTGTTATCAAATTATTTTGCATTTTTTAGTTCATAAAAGCATGTTGTTTTGGTTTTTTTAAACTCAAAATTTAATTTTAATTATGAATTGAACAGTAGAAAACTCTTTAAGTAGCAGTAAAAATGTTACTTTTGAAAATGGAACGAATTCGTTGTAGGTACTTGAATTACGCACATTTGAATTGTCGACGAATAAGCTGACAATAATAAACTCGATAGTACCTACAGCCATTTTGCATAAATATGTTAAAGGATTGCTTTCATTCTTTGAAAGTTGTTTTGTACTGGAGTTTACTTTTTAATTGTTTCCCCTCTCGCATTTATGAATTTTAACAAGATTCAATTTTATCACACAGAAAGTGTTGGTATAATTGTATTGCATTATAAAAACTGAATAATGAATGTATAATTTGACGTAGCAAAATACAACAGAGAAAATGTTAAAGCACTTTAGGATTTAAATGAAATTCAGGAAGGTTGTCAAAGCACATTTAAATTTTACAAGAAACATTTCCAAAAACAAAGACAGAACTGCGTTAAGCTTGACTCGATTACACTTTTCTTTATATGAAACTATTGGAAGAGACCATAAAACATAAAAAAAAACTCGGGTCGCAGTGCCAAAACCCTGCCGACAATATAGCGCATTTACTAATACAGGCAGTGTGATTATATATTATATGAATTTGTTTGTTTTTAGAGAAAATAAAAAATTCAACCCCTTAATAATACACCTCTTAAAATAATATTTTTTTCTTAATTTCAATATTTCGTTTCTATTTTATCATTTCATCATCTGCACAAAATTATATACCTACAATATAAATCTCTATGCGCAAATACGAGTGTGTGTTTATAAAATTTGTAAGTCCGGCCCTGTCAAGCCGATTTTATTAAAAATTTTGGAGCACCTTTCAATTGATACTAAAGGTTTAAATTTCAATTTTAAATCAATTCCGAGAA
The DNA here is from genome assembly GCA_034508555.1 of Venustoraphidia nigricollis. Lineage (NCBI taxonomy): Eukaryota > Metazoa > Arthropoda > Insecta > Raphidioptera > Raphidiidae > Venustoraphidia > Venustoraphidia nigricollis. The sequence continues at coordinate 3,897,941 of JAVRKA010000030.1, forward strand.
ATTTTTCGATGTTTCTGAGCCCCAAAACCATTTATAACCCCTAAATATACCCCTTAAATTGATCATATTTAGCCCACATTAAATGGGCTTCTTGCGGCTATAAATTCCAACGTGTGGACCAAATTTCGTTTAAATCAATTAAGTCTGTCGAGAGTTATCGTACAAAGACACACCACTTTTTTTAATTTTTAGGGGCACTTTTTAATTACTACTAAAGGGTTAAATTTCAAATTTGAAACGATTCCGAGAATTTTTTCAGTGTTTTTGGGCCCTAAAACAATTTTCAACCCCTGTAATATACACCCTTTAAAATGATCCAGTTAGTCCCATTTTAAATAGGCTTCAAGCCATTTTCAAAAATTGCGCTAAACTGTTCAGTAGGCTATAAACGTCGAGAAATTTTGGTCCGACCCCTAGATCCTGCTATCCGACCGACGCCAATAGTGTATGTTCCACATGGCAAATACACTAATAATAATAATTTAATTCGATTCACTATAAATGTAGGTAAGTTGTCCGACGACCTACGACGATGTCACCAGCGACACGGGTCGCGTGTGGGCGATGATACACCCACGTGACCGGACTCGGAACGGAAGTGGTTTTCTGTCGTCTTCCGCTCTCGTTTGTACAGACGCGGACAATCTAGACACTGAAAATTACTCTTGATCATTTATTCCTAGTTTTAGAATTTTTTATTCGAAATTAATATAAGTAGGTACTAAAACACTTACATTGTAACACGATTTTATTAGCTGCACCTGTATGTTTGTAACGGAATCTTCGAACGTGAAATTCGCCCACTTCAAAACGTCAGATTAAACTTAAACTTTGCACACTTATCAAGGACCGATGACAATACAATAATTTAATAAATTTGTCCCATTATCTTAGCCAGGGCCTTCAGGATAAAAAAACTTGAAAAATTACATCAAGCAAGCTAATACGCTGTACAACGACGTACGTTGCGCTGCCTACCCCATAGTCAAATACAATAATGTTTATTATTCTTGTAATTAAAATTAGAGTTTAAAAAAATAAACAACACGCTTTTATGAACTAAAAAATGCAAAATAATTTGATAACAAAATTAGCTTTACTGTAAAAAGCGTGGAGTGCGTAATATGGGTAATACATTTTTCATTTACTAGCTAATTGTAAACGTAGAGCTATTATATGAAAGTTTAAGTAGATATCACCCCAAGCTATTTACAGTAAAGCTAATTTTGTTGTCAAATTATTTTGCATTTTTTAGTTCATAAAAGCGTGTTATATTAACTCTAATTTTAATTATAACACTAAAAAACAATATTGATTTCGACTATGAGGTAGGCAACGCAACGTACGTCACTGTACAGCGTGTTAGCTTCCTAACTGAAATTTTTCAAGTTTTTTTATCCTGAAGGCCTTGGCCAGGATAATGGGACAAACTTATTAAATTGTTCTATTGCCATCTGTCCTTGATAAGTGTGCAAAGTTTCAGTTTAATCTGCCGTTTGAAGTGGGTGAATTTCCCGTTCAAAGATTCCTTTACAAACAAACAAACATACAGGTGAAGCTAATGAAAACGTGTTAAAAATAATGTACAGATGCGCTATACTGCAAAAACGTCGATAACTTTTCGTAACGCCAACTTACCGAGTAAGTCCCGTCGCGAAATTCACCAAACCCGCCTAAAGAAGTTTTAATTCAAAAAGTCATATATCCTTTATTTGTATTGATTTTACCACCCCTGTATTTGTGTGGAAGGGAGCATCGGTTAGCCGCAAACCAAATGATTACATGTAATGATACAAATCTCTCTTCCAGTTACAACCACAGTTACAATCGCGTTGCATACGTACCAATACAATGGAATTATAACATTGTACAATATTATGAAAACACAATATGGACAATGCGTTCCGCGTCAATACATTGCTGTAACGTGTAAAACACAACCAAACATGCAATACTCGGATCGCAGTGCCAAAACCCTGCCGACAATATAGTGTAATAGCGGGACCGTGATATTATTCTGTTTAAATTTCAATGTGCCTCAAATATATTTTTAAAATTTTTCAAAAATATAATTTTGCAAACACCTGGCGAAGTTTTAGACCCGATTAAGAAATCAGGCTTTTTTATTTTTTAACTCCTTAAATACTAAATTTCAAGGGTTTTTTTATTGCGAAAAAATTTTACTCATTTAAAAATTTCAGGATCGGTTAAATCCCGCTACCCTTCAGCTAGGTTTGTGTTTTTGTATTCAGATATTACTAAAGAGGTATTGTACAAATTTTTACAATGCCTCAAATACCTACCCAAAAATGTTTAGCAGCTCTCCTACTATTAGCGAAGTTTGTGTTTTGGTGTTTCACTGTATCAACTACCGTATCACTTTGTCATGTCAATGTCTGTCATACATAATCCAGTTCTAAAATGGATACGAGATTGTATATAAAAACATACAAAAATGCATTAAAAAGTCCATAAATTTCAATATTGTCTGTAGTTGCATTTACGTAACCAATGTGCCAGGCGAGTCAACACATCATGTTTGATGCATTGAAATTTATAGGCGGGAAAATTCATAGCGGAACATTTCTCAACCAGGAGCGAACTAACAGGACTTAAGCCCAGTCCCAGATCTAGAGGGGGGGCGGTAGTTTCAGAGGGCGCCAAAATCTTAATATGTTTGAAAAACCATAATATGTTTGAAAATTGATAAAAAATTATCTCTAAAAAATTATTAAAGGGTTCTTATTTTCCCCTCCTGGCCACAAAAACTGCTACCCATTATATATTTTTGAGTTTTTTTAAACAATTTATCTATGTTGCTGAAACATTCATTCGGTAGAATATAAAGGTGAAGCTTGACGAATCCTCTTCCCTATACATAGAAATGGGAACAGACAAAGACATGTATAGGATAGAAAGAGAGAGAGGGGAGGTCATGCATTAAACAAACTTGTGATCGGTGTAAGAAGAATGATTTTATCAAAACCTGATGAAACTTTGAAATATCAACGCTTATATAAACATTAACTCTGATTTAGAATTCCATGTTTGTGAGATGAATTGCCGTAGAAATTGCAGGGGCGCACTCCATAAAATTCTTGTGGCCCTTCATTGAAAGTTCTTTGAAAATTCGTTGCAACCAAAATTATTTAAGTATTTTTTTTAATATACCTACCACGTTTTTAAAACGAACTAAAAAGTATAAAATCATTTCTCCTAGTTCATTATTAAAGCGTGGATTGTATAACAAATAATCTATCACAGAGCTTACAACTCATGCTTTTAAATTATTTAAATTTTTTTTTAATATACCACGTTTTTGAAACGAACTAAAAAGTGTAAAATAATTTCTCCTAGCCCATTATTAAAGCATAGGTTTGTAAATTTTGTAATAGTTTATTAGTTACAACCCACTCTATTGGGCAAAGAGAAATAATTTTATACTTTTTAGTTCGTTTTAAAAACGTCGTATATTAATTTTTTTAAAGTTTAAATAATTATTTTCTGCGATATTCGACAAATTCCACCAGGGCGTGTTAATAATCGCATAATACTCGATTCTCAGTTGCAAAAACATTTTCTTATTTATTATTCAAATATTAATTCAAGGAACAACATTCAAATTTGGTTCGTTAATAGGAAGTTTTAGATAAGGTTTTTTCTATTCGTATTTGGTAATTTATAATTTATAGTTGAACTTTCTAAGTAACCAAACCGTTAAGCAAAGAAAATTATGCTGTCTGTAAAGTTAGGTGCTTTTCCACTTCGGCGCTCTTCCACGTTCTTCTATATAAACCATAGATATATAATACAAGATCGCTGACGCCTATCTCTCGATCATTGTGCAGAATGTACCGATAAGAAGCCATTTTGGTGGAGGCCAACGGCGTAAAAATCACGCGATATTTAAAAAAAATTCAAATTCCATGATATTATTTCATAGTACTTTCAATAAGCAATGTTTTGCATGATAGCTGTTCTGGCTATTAATTATTCCGAAAACATCGAAAAAGAAACATGTTATAGCTTTTGGAACGCACTTAAAAAGTGTGTTCTAAAAACATCTGTAAAAACATATGCTTTTTTAATTAGATTATTCGATCTTCTTGGAATAATTGACAGTCAAAATAGTTATTCATGCAAAATTTCATTGATCATGGTAAGTTTTGTTGATATTTCCAATGAAACAATATAATGGATTTTAAATCTTTTGTAATCTCGCGCGCTTTTTACGGCATTTGCAGTAGATTCTGCATAATGCTCGAGAGATAGGCATCAGCAATCTAGTATTTATGTATCTATGATATAAACCAGTTTTGTATATGTAAATAGCAGAGTTATATCACAGTCTGATGTTAAATTATGTATTAAAATGCATGGAATTATAGATTACTTGATTTTAATTTCACAGTTGATTTTTCAGACATGTACTGTGATGAAACTTTCAAGCTTTTAACTACGACCTTTCGTCGTGTCGTTGGGGTTAATTTGAATTTCAAACTTTGAAACATTTTTACATTCTTTTTAAGATTCTAATTTAGATTTAATTTTTAAAGTCTTTACATACGTTCCAATATAATATCGGCTTAAAGCCGCTGGATTCTGTAAAAAAGCTTTTAAGCCCGTCTTTAAATGAAAATCATGTTTTCACAAGTGTAAGAAATAAAATGATGAAACCAATAAATAAACACGTATTTAATTATTAAATAAAGTATATTCAATTCAGCAATTCAATCAATGTGAACTCCATCCTGTCTCACACAAAATACTATTGTATTGATTTCGTCCGTCTGTCATTTCAGTCTGGGTCTCTTGTGGCCAGCTTCATACTGCCGAATTTTCGTTAGCGCGGCCAACTTCATACTTTCGTTGCATGCTAAAATTTTACTCTCAACGCGCCAAAAGAAGTATAACTTCAAAAACTAAATAGGTACTTATATAGGAAGAGTGTTTCTCAACCCCTGAACAAGAAAACATTCCCTAACTTAAAACATTCCATTTTCACCGGTTCATTTACTACGAAAATTAAACAGAACCTGTATATAAATTAGAAGTAAAGATTCGCTATGGAAATGTTTTTAATTAATAATTTCCTTGACTGAGATATTAATCGGCAGACGTGCATTTAGATCATACAGATCTAGCTAACTAATGCAAATTTGTATTGTTTTATGAACTCTTTCGAACAAAGCAAATTCTTGTTGATAAAAATTAATAATTCGTATATTTAACTTCCGACGATGACAGTTGTTTGAATTTTTTTTCTAGTATACCATTGTAATAATGGGTGCTTCTTAACAATTGCAGCAAACTATAGTTATCCTACTGTTTATTAAAAAAAAATTTTATTTTGAACTTGAGAATAGCTGAACTTGTAGTTTATATGATGTTGCCATAGCTTCTTTACCCCAGTCCCCAAGTTATCAATTGCATTTTCAATTTGTTATTAAAAAATACTAATTGATAGACCCAAATAATTTCTGAATTCACTTCAAAGAAGGCTAAAAGTAAATTTTGAAACATTTGTGAGTTCCATCTGCTAAAAAGCGCTCTGGCTCATGACGTCACTTGTCTATTTAAAAACAAAGAATAAGACTTAAAAAACGTTATATTGTACCTATGTAAACTATATACGCTATGTACATATGGAAACGAACATTCGAGACGGCACGTGATGTAAAAGCCAATTCAGACTAGCCGTTCTCGGTTACGATTCACCGGTCCGGTTCGGTTTTCGATTAATCTAGGCTGCTCACACTATCCCGATTCGGTTCTACGTTTATTCTCGGTGCGCATGTGCAATTACGAAATATGATTTGACGTTTGATGTGTAGAAAAACAGCTGGCTAGTCACGTGACTCCAGCAAGCGTTCTCATTGGCTACGGTTGTGAACGGTCCGGTTGAAATTAGAGCTGAACCTAAACGCTCGAACCGAACCGCAATCGGGAACGACTACGCCCTGATTGGTCGAGCTCCCAACCGAACCGGTGAATCGTAACCGAGAACGGCTAGTCTGAATTGGCTTTAACACACCCTTTGGTGATCACACAATTTCGTTTAAAACTCATTCATATCTTATTAATAGAAAAACATTCTCAATCTACACAATCTGAAATTACGGAGTATAAATTAAACTGTTTGCCCGTTTCTCTTTCAGATATTTCTTTACGCCTTTGCATAATCACTATTTAAACTGGAACAAGTGGGGCTATTTATTCCCCACTATTACAGCTGTAATTTGTTCTACAAAATATTACTTATAATATATTACGCTTTTAAAGACTGAAAACATTTATTAACTTAAAATGAATGTATTTTTTGTTTGGATTTCATTCTTCTGTTCGCGTTTTTATTTCTTGGTACTGACACTGTCTATCAGTGTTTGCAACTTACAGCCTAAATCGACCTTTAAGAAAGATAACCGTACCATATTATGTAACGTAATCCATGGAAACAAAAGAAGAAATAAATATACATATCTGTCAATATTGAACAAAACGCTACCTGAAAAACAAAACAAACCATGTCTATAATAATTGTATTTACTTGTCGTATAAATTCATGATAAACTTTCTATATTGTCAATACCTATCAAAATATCGTTAACTTTTAGCTGCAGACTAGGGCACAAGCAAGGTTATTAGATATAGAGGTGACCTCGCTTCATTGAATATAGTAATCGGGGGATAACATCGTCCAGTGGGCTGTAAATTGATATTGCGTGGTTGATAAAAATATTGACCGGTCTTCCAACTGGCGTCATTCATTAACGAGGTGAGCTGCGTATCTAATGACCTTGGTCGCGACCTAGCTCTCTAGAGGTTGCAGCAAGGTCATTATTTATTAGATACAGATGTGTATAGTAATGGAGGGATGATGTCATTCGGTTGATATTAATATTGTGTATTTGATAAAAAATATTGAACGGTCTACTAGATTACGTTAACAATTACGGGGTAACCTGTGTATTCCTAATGATCTTAGACACAAGTAAGGAATTTACTATTGAGGAAATCGCTTATTTATATGGTGAGCAGTGGATCAATGTTTTTGTAAGAGTTGATAACGTAATTATCTGGCGTATACTAGAAATAAGGGATTAGGAAACCTTACAATTCAAACATTATTTGTAACAGTTTAGTTTTTGAATCGTATGCTTGGGATTAAGAATAGCTGAGCGTATAGCGTTGTTGTTGTTGTTTATATCGTATTTCCCTAGGTCCTATTTTACGAATTTTCCGTTCGCAACTAGGAAAAGTACATCAACCAGATTTTCAATTTGTTATTAAAAAATATATATAGTGAAAATATGAATCGGTTTTAGACCTTAATTATCCTAGCTACGTTAAAAAGATAATTCATAAGTATGCAAAATTTCAAAGTAATCGATCAAGTGAAAGTGGTTCAAAATCATCTTGCAAGCTTTCACCTAAATATCTGCCTGACTAACTGCATCAGATTATTATATTGTCATCAATACCACATAAGTATGCAAAATTTCAAAGTAATCGATTAAGTGGAGCGGTTCAAAATCCAGCTATAAGATTTGACCCAAATGGACTGACTGTGAAGTTGAATAAAAGCTTGGAAAAAATGTCGACCAGATTAGAATTATTTTTGGTGGAGAACAGAAATTTTTTGACTGGTAATGACATTTTTTGGTGCCCATGTTAGCATAATGTAGCGCGCCCCCAATTGTTCCGCCTCTGGAAATGACATAGGCTTCTCGAACAAACTGACAGAAGTTTCTGGAATAATCGAGAACGGATGTGCGCGCCTGTAAATGCAGCGCATTCAGTCAGAGACAGTGAGTCACAATAGAAGCGGTCACGCGACGTACTGAAGACATAAATACTTAATCAATTATTACATAAATTGCGGTGTGTTGTAAATAGTTGTATGTGTACAATGTAGGAACATAATTATTGTTCTATAGTTATTGTTGTGTTATTATAACAATCCGTTAATTTTTCATTGTTAGTTTCTTTTTGTCGTTGTTATTAGTAAAGTACTTTTAGTTTCTTTGTTTGTATTTATTTCGTTTGTTGAAAATAAATCAGTTTTAAACCACCATACAGAACAGTTTTGTTACAATAATATACAGTATACACTTTTTTGCTGTTTTAAAATCTTAATACCCTGGTGAAGTTTCGATACTAGATCGGCCTGTATTATGACGCATTATACGCTTATCTACGCATTTATTGTACTCGGCTAGCTAGCCTGTATTTACCGAACCGTTATGTTGCGCTGTCCCAGTTCCACTTCTGTCCCACTGAACTCAGCAAAGCAACAACACCGTGTTAAAATATGACATACTGAATGCAGCTTTTGATACTTCAGTGATGCTGTTAGACCGGTCGTCACCGAGTGGATTCGTAATCAAATTGAGACTTACTAATATTTAAGGACCTTTTCTAATGGTCAAGTGTCAACCAATCGAAATAAAAATATAACCCCACTACACAATTTTGAATATTATTATTTTTTTTAAATTTCATTTTTTTTTATAATTTAAGTGAATTAGTTTTCATAAATTTTGAACGTTCGTCCGATTCTGTTAAGATTTTAGGGGTTCTTTTTAAGCTCCTACGATTTCGTTGGAAATTTGATCATGTCTGTTGTCTGATCAAGTCAAAAACTCCTTTTTGAAGTCAGTTAAAAAATAACAACATTAATATAACTTTAACAAAACGTTTAACATAACATCAACATCACCCATTTTTTCAAGCCCCATTCCCTTTTTCAAACCTCATTCTTTTTTCAAATCTAAACCATTTTTCATACCCTACCCCTTTTTGTAAGCCCCACCCTTTTTTCCAAACAATAATCTTTTCTTCAAGCCCTACTCTTTTTTTCAACGTTACATTGTTTTTAAGCTCCGCCCCTTTTTTCGAAAACCTACTATTTTTTTCAAACCTCACTCTTTTTTCAAATCCTACCCTTTTTTCAAACCCCACGCTGTTTTCAGGCCCTACCCATTTCTCAAACCCCACCATTTTTTTTACCCCACCCTTTTCGTCAAACGCTATCCTTTAAATATTGCTAAGTTTGAAAAATGATTACCATACCCATAGACGCTGATGACCTCAGCTATTGAGCGTCTATAATCTGCAATCTCTCTCAGCATCATACTCCACTTGTAAATAAAATATGTATACATATCAAATTGATACGTTTTTTTGAAGTCGTTAAAAAAACGAAACGTTACATAACACGGTGTGACATTTTTCAGTATAACAATCCAGATTCGAATTCAGTAAAAATCCGGACAGACGTTGAGACAGATAGACAGTTCGCGTCTCATCTTCCTTATCCTGGTTATATCGTCCATCCAACCGGAATAAGAATACCTGCCATTGCACAATCAAAACGCCACGACGCATTCTGAGCCGTCTATCTTCTCCACGTTATCTCCTTGTCTTTCCGCACCTTCCCTGCCACTCTCCTATCCTCGTCCTGCCACGAGATACTCTCCCATTCCGCCACCTTCCGCAATCCTCGAGTGTTACACGTCGACCGTCACGAATTGCTGAGATCTCTGTCAGGGGCTGAAGTGGATAAATCAGTCACTGCGCATTATGTACACTCGTCGTCACTACGAACGTGCCACCCGTCCGTCCGAATTATAATCGAACATAATTTCATTCACATCGGTGTATCCCATAGACATAGGAATATAGAGACAGAGTATGTACAGTACAACCTCGATATAACAAAGCTGAACGTAATTAGAGAATATTCGTTATACCAAGTAATTTGCTTGTTACATAGATGTTAGGTTGGTCTAAGATTCGTTTTAACAAGGTAAGAAAATCCATTGTTTATCTTTAACCTTTAAAATTGTGGCCAATGTACTTGCAGGAATTCGAACTATTTAGCGTTGTCTAATTTTTTCTTTGTTGGATTCTCGTCTACATACTTAATGATTTTTCGTTTCTCTGCGATGGTTAAGGAACACCTTTTTCATTTCTCAGCCGTTGCAACTTTAAATTTACTAACAACAGTGACCAACAGCAGTGTTTACATTACTTTGCATCAAACAACAATGACTGTCTTACAATATAATGTGTCTGAATCTGTCGAGACATGAATTGTTGTTATTGTGGAATTGTATGTGATTGATTGGTAGGATACTGTAGCGCGCCCCCAACAGTTATGACGGAAGTTTCTGGAACAATCAAGAATAGCGCGCTCCCAATTGTTGCGCCACTGGCAATGACAGAAGTTTCTCGAAAGACCGAGAAGCCACACCCAGATGCCTATAAATAGGCGCGTGTGGGGCGCGAGCATTTATTCAGTCCAAGTCAGTGAGACAGTGATAGTGTATAGTCAAGGTCAGTGACCTGTGCAGTGAATACATAGCGAGCGAGCAATTGACAATCATTGAGTTCAGAAATAAATAAATCGTCTACATAAATCGCATTTTTACATAAATTTCGGTGTTGTAAATAGTTGTGTGTAAATAATAATTGTGTATATAGTTATGGTTGAATTATTCTTTATCAGAATTCGTTAGTTTATTTTTCATTGTTAGTTTCATTTTTTCATTATTACTAGAGAAGTACTTTTTTAGTTTATTTGTTTTGTATTTATTTCGTATGTTGAAAATAAATCAGTTTTAAACCACCACAAAGAACAGTTTTGTTACAATAAGTTATGTAAAGGTATAAAATGGTTCAATATGGCTTAGCCAATCCGTGTTTTTTAATAAAAACATGAATTTTAAGATATTAACTTAGTTTTCGTCGTGAAAAATAATTTCCAAAATGACAAACATACAGTATTAAGGGAGATATTTCATACCAACAGAAAACACCTTTGAGAAATAATATATACCGATAATTAAATTTCCACCGATCTAGTTTGCATATAGTTGCATCACTTTTCCACGTCTCAAGGCAAGAACAAATACTTACCGTTGTCAGTCGTCTGTTTTGTATTGAATTTGATTGAGTTATCGTACAGATAGGCGCGCGCCTTGCGCCGGCGTTTATTCAACCTATATGCGTGCGTCGTTTGACAGTGAAGAACTGTCACTGATCCAAAAAAGCCGGGTTCCGCTCGGTTCACGGCTAAAGGCGGACTTAAACGATTTCTTCTCGACGCGAACATCGCAGGTGGGAAGTAAAAAAGAAATCGGTCACGTTAATCCCTAAAGAAATTTAATATTTAGTATATTACGTCGTAAGGGCAGAAAGTTGAAATTCCTGCACTGCGCGACATATGATGTCAGAGGCGAACCCGAGGACATCATGTGCAGGAATTTCAACTTTCTAGCCGTGTGGTGTACACTATTTTTTATTGAGATGTATATGTCGTCGATTCAAAATTATTTTTTTTTTATATTTGATAATTTTTTATAGATTTCCTCTCGACGAAATTGTTATATAGATACTCGTATATATAAAAAGCGATGTGTGTATGTTTGTTCCCTATGAACTCCATAATGGCTGGACCGATTTTAATAAAATTTCCAGACAATATTCAGATTAGCCCAGTGGGTGATCCTGCGAAGTTTGGTAACGATCGGATCAACAGACTTTTTGTTTATTAGCAATTTTGAACTTTCTTCGATTTTTGAACATTCACAATTAAAAGCGATTGAGTTCGCGCAGATTCAATACACGTTGAGAGTTTTATGATAATGATTCTCATCTTTTATAGTTACAGATAATTAGATAATCAGTGCTACCAGTGCCAAGCCAAACCTGGTCACTAGTTGTTATATAGATTCCAATGTAAAATTTTATTTTTGTGGTAACATTTGTAAACTTTCATTTAAATATAAACACATTTTATTAGAACCGAGCGACTAAATTCTTTAGCAATCAACTTACAATCAGCTCAGAGGAGCAGCGCTCTATGTAAATAGATTTCCTCGGAGCGCCGATGCATACTGCAAAGTGCATTTTGTTGATTGAAAAAGACTTTCAAAACATTGTAGCAAATCGATGTTCTTGAAAAGTTGCGTTCAATTTACTTAATTTGATCGAAAATATTTACAAATTTTAGTTTAAAACTTAGTTTAATTTATTTGTTAATTAAGAGAAGGAGGAATAAGTACAAGGTAAAAGAATAAAAGGTAGGGAGCCCGCGATCGATTTTGAGGACCAAAACTACCAAAAGTGATTTTTATTTATGAAAGTCGCAAGCTCCTTATTAAATTTATTTGTCACTTAAGAGAAGCGGGAGTTACAGGACAAAAGAATAATATCCGAAAGCCCGCGACCGATTTTGACGAGCAAAACTGCCAAAACTGCTTTTTACTTATAAATGTCGCGAGCTCTCACCTGTTTAGTTTATTATCGCGCGAGCCCACGGTTGATTTTGACGACCCAAACTACCAAATTTCGACTTTTATTTTAAAAGCCGTGGGCTTTCAAATATAACAAAATAGTTTCATGCGTGTGTAACGGTCGAAAAATGACCCATTTAACTCTAGTGGGTAAAACAAACGCGCGCGATTTAAACAATTCAACAGTAATTTTCATAAACCACCTAAGCCTATCATCAGAAATATATGTAAAACAACAGCAGGAGCGACTGGCAATTTCCATAAGCAACCTAAGTGGGATTAGATTGTATATTTCAAGTAATTGGAGCTCTTTTAGTAGAAATACGGAGAAATGAATTCATATTCTTTTTTTAAAAAACATCCTTAATTAATATGTTGTTAAATTACATAGTATGGGTGAAATTCGAGTCCAGTAAATGTTTTAAGGACTATTTATACATCAGAGTTGCGAACATTTTTTGAATACGGGACGTAACTAGAACTGTTTTAAGAACAATTTTGCTTCTGTGCCCAGTGGTAAAAGTCTTTGGTAATAACGGTATACGAATCCGTTTGGTAGCTCTCGAGGCTGGTCGCAGCGTTGCCAGATGTCCCGATTTTGGCGGGACGTCCCGATTTTTAAATCAAAATTAAATGTCCCGCGCGGGACAGGCTCAGTCCCGCTTTTCGGGGATAACTCGACCGTGCGTAAATAATTATTCTCTTATTGTAAGTTGCAATTTGTAACACTCACTCCTCAGACTATTGTTTGAAACGCCATATTTTTCTAGTGAATAAAACTTTTTTGATTTTGATTTCTGTTTTTTATACTTTTTTTATTCAGAAGGCGAATAAGACTCAAATATTTAACGATAGGGTAAATCTGATTTAAAATATCATATTTTTATTAAAATACATTTTCTGTGGCTATTTTTGCTATCTATTGTCACGTAAACGTAATTTGAACTCAAATAAAAAGGTAAATATTTAAAAACTTTTGATTATATACGTTTTTTTACTATGACCCGCGTTCGACGAAAGAATCCCGCTTTTTTCACTCAAAAAGTTCCAAAATCCATACTTGGAAAAAAAAAATCTGGCAACGCTGGTTGGCCAGTACATATATTCAGACAGACAGACAGAAAGGCATCAAGATTTCCTTTGATACTAGATATTACAATATCAAGTCGCTGTAAAAAATTAGATATTTTATTTTTGGACTGTGGTGTCTTCATGATTACTTATTTATATGCAAAAAGAAAAAACCACTTTGGCCCTGCTGCAGCTGGGTTCTGAAGTCGGGACCTTTCGCTTTTATGTTTATATATACCTTCATTTTGAAAGCATCCAAACTCAATATTATTTCACGATTTAATTAACGAAAGGCTTTCATTTGAGATTTGTTATTTTAATTTTATATGAAAGACGATACCTCGTACTAAATAAATTATTTTGCCTCGAAGCCGTGGAATTGTTGCCAATATAAAACAACTCTGGAAACAGCGTAACATTTCAAAACAAAATATAATAATATTTATTTTAACAGAAATAGTAGGTAGTTAAAATATTACATATTATTTTTTATTTAATTAATTGATGTTAACCTTTATTTTTTAATGTCGTTTTTCAATACTGATAAATATTACTGAAGGTTTGGCAGTATAACCTCAAAAGTAACAAAGTAATTTCATTACTTTCTTTTATTAATTAAATAATTAATTATCAATTTATACATTTATTATTATGAATTAAAATAATTAATTTTTGTAACTATTAGAAGAATTAAGCAAACAAAAATTTCAAACACTACTTTGACTCATTATTTCCGCTTAAACCTCCTTAAATCGCCGTGTAAAAATGGGCGGGGGAATTAGGCTTGTGACGTCACAAGAAGCCTTTTTCCAAACAGTTGGGATAACAATAATTGAAAAACCAAGTCATGGGCATCGGTGGCGTAAGCAATCGACTCAACCAATCACCGGCGTGACCATGTTTGTAGCCTCTTACGCCCAACCTTCTAGTATTCTCGTAACCTTGACACAATAGGTACCTATATATGCATTTAGTATTTATGTGAACCAATTCAAGGGGTCGAACGACGTTTCGGTTCTCGTGAGTATAGTATAATTTATTTATTTGTCTATCCTCCTGAGTCTTTCTTTCACTATCCTGTTACTGTACGTATATAAATAGTAAATACATCGAAACATATCGGTGTTTCTAAAACATTTTCTTCTCCTTGAACGATCGTTTCAATTGCACACTTTTTGTATTCAAAATGATTAACCTTCAACTGGTGACGTAAGAATAGGTTTCAGTATTGGAGAGGTGACGTCATTTTGACGTATTATTAAAAGTTATGAATATGGTACATTAAGTGTATGGGAAATGAAATAGATCATGTTCTTTAAAAGAACATGATCTACTTTTGTAAATAAAACAACGTTTATACAAATTAAATGGGAACTAAACTTTAATATAACTCGTGAACATAATATGAACTTTTGGCCTGTTTTGGAAGCTATGAGATCAATCATCATAAAATATAAAATTATCAAAGAAATACAACAACCAATGTTAGTTTCTGGTTGACTGAAATAATAACTAAAAAAAAAAATTCCGGCATATTGTTTACATAGAAAAAATAAAAGCTAAGCCTGGTAATAATTGGCACTATATTATGACTTGGAGTTCTAACGCTGCTTCTGTGAGGGTCTTTATACCACTTAAACGGTTGTCTATCTCCGACTTTTTTACCTAAATAGAATGGTCTGCTACTTGCTATGTTGCTCAAAGGCTCATTGTCGGAGTCGTCTTCAACTTCTAGAACTTGTAGTTTGTTTTCATTACCGGAAATCTCAGTTGTAGTGTCATGTTCGGACGCCAAGCAATAATTTTGGTCCAATTCGTGATCCTCAATATCACTGACATCACTATCAGTTTGATTCAGCACTTCATGAACCCAGCGCTCGAAATCGGGGTGATTTATATTCATTTTGATTGAAAATTAATAAAAAGCTAACTACTAAAAAGTAACACTTAAACGGTGACGTGACGTCAATATGACGTCGAGAGCTCTCTAGCTTTCAAACCGTGCACTTGCGACGTCCGATTCAGGCAGTGTTCGACGCCGAACTGCAAATGAGACAGCTATTGAGGGGGACGAGTGCGGCGGACAAATGGTTTTTGAAAAATATAGTCACTTAGTTCTTGCGACGTCAAATTGACGGTAGGTCACCAGTTGAAGGTTAATGGAATTAACAACCTCGTTACGTTGGATAGAGATGAGGAGATGATGTTATCCAGTGAATTGATATTGGGTGGTTGATAAAAATATTGAACGATCTTCCAGCTGACGTTATTCATTAATGAGGTGGCCTGTGTATTTAATGACCTTGCCTATCATCATAGTTTCATACCTTTATGTGAAAGTAAACGTGGTAATAAGTCAGTGTTTATTTCTTTTGAACTGACGCAAAAATCAATTTACAGAAACAGTAAAGTATATAAACAAAATGGCATTGTGAGACAAGACTAATCTTTTGTAGGTATAGTAATAGCAGTAGAGCTGTGTTAGTAAAAGTTAAAGAAACACAAAAGAACTTCGAGTCGGTTTGCCTATTACATAACCTCAACAACGTGCTCTTCTTTGGATTCCGTTTCCGGGATCTTTCCTGTATTCTAGATATATATATATATATATATATATATATATATATATATATATATATATAAACGTGTTTTATATAAGCCTCCCGTCTATAGAGCTCACATTTATATTTCTTAACAAATGAATTTCAAGAATTACGCAACCGGTAATTTTGAAAGTTGTAAATTATATTTGTTTTGTTCCAATAATGTAATCGTTGAAAGAAAGTTTGAATGAAGAAAAATCAAAAGAAAAAAGTTTTACTGATGTTCCGCTTGTGACCAACGTTTCGAAATATTTTATTTCATCTTCGGGGCCTTAGTCAAGTCAATTATTGGTAAATTGAACTAATAATAATATACATGATCATAATCTTAAAAAAACCCGGGTCGCAGTGCCAAAACCCTGCTGACAATATAGTGTATTTGCTTATACAAGCAGTGTGGCTTTATTATGCGAACTTTAGTTGGTTTCTGGGCAAAATAAAAAATTAGACTCCTTAATACACCCCTTAAATAACATTTTTTTTTTATTAATTGCAATATTATTATCAATTGAACCTCTATACTAAATTATATACACCTTTCAGTAAATAATTCATAATCTGCAAACTAGTTTTTTCATAAAATTTGTAAATCCGGTCCTGTCGGGCCGATTTTATCAAAATTTTAAGGACACTTTTTAATTACTATCAGAGGGTTAAATTTCAATTTTGAAACGATTCGGAGAATTTTTTCGGTATTTTGGGGCCCAAAAACATTTTTCAACCCCTAAAAACTACCCTTTAAATAGCTCGATTAGGCTCATTTTAAATAGGCTTCTTGCGGTGATGGATTTCAACACGTGGGCCAAATTTCGTTAAAATCAATTAACTCCTTCGAAAGGAAAGTTATTGCCCGCACACACACACACACACACACACACATATATATATATATATATATATATATATATATATATATATATATATATATATATATGTGTATATATATATATATATATATATATATATATATATATATATATATATATATATACGTATATAAACATTTTCAAAAATGGTGCCAAAGTGTTTAGGAAGTTATGAAACGTCGAGAAATTTTGGTCCAACCCCTAGGTCCCGCCATCCGACCGACGCCAATAGTGTATGTTGCCATATGGCTAATACACTAACTACTAAAATTTATATTTTGATTAAAATTAACATTAAACAATTATATTTAAAATTTGTTGTGTCTAGAATAAAATTTCAAATTGAACTGATTTGAAATTTTATTCTAGACAGCACTTTTGCTGCTGGACGTTGTATAGTAAAATTTGTTCCGAGCAAAGCTCGGTCGCCCAGATATTAAATATTATGGCTGTCGGAACGCTCTGAATTTAAGCAAAAAATAGAGCTTGGGCTGATAGCTGATTGTAGACTTATTCGTCAACATTTTGCAAAAATTCTTTCTCTATAAGGAAGATAAAGGACAAATCTAGGTGTCTAATGGACTACTTTTGTAATTTATGTACGATTTACTAGAAAAAAGTTGGCAATAATT
Organism: Venustoraphidia nigricollis; assembly: GCA_034508555.1. Classification (NCBI taxonomy): domain Eukaryota; kingdom Metazoa; phylum Arthropoda; class Insecta; order Raphidioptera; family Raphidiidae; genus Venustoraphidia; species Venustoraphidia nigricollis. The sequence continues at coordinate 3,915,412 of JAVRKA010000030.1, forward strand.
GTGCCAAAAAACGCACGTTTTCAATGTCACACTACGACCTTATTTGTATACTTATTTCACAATATTGTTCCATCACAAACCTAAAGTGACTCTTCCTTTTTCGGAAAAGTCTTTTTTAAATCTTCAAAATATTCCCAAAATTTAGAGCAATATATCTTTTGCCTACCTCGCCTCTTACCGTTAGGTCTCAGCACAAACTGTGTGAAAGTGATCCAAGCGATTGAAATTCGTGAAACCATGACATCGAAACAATAGAACTCGATGGATTTGAAACTAAAATAACAAGTGCACGACGTTTCCCGTACTTTTAATATTTATATTGGTAACTTCCTACGGGATATCATCACACAAGGACAAATAAATCATTTTTGAATATATAGATGTTTCACTTATATACCTACATTGTTGTATTTGTTTTTTATATACCTATAAGTAGTTTATAACTGTTCTTTAAATATTATATTTTTGTACCATTCAAGTTTCGCCTTCGGGATTTTAAAACAAATGACATAGTAGAATGTGTATCTAGTGTCGTAATGAGGTACATTACTCACGAGATGTAACATTATGTTAAAACGACTCACAATATCAATGCGCTCGATTTATTTAAGGTATTTATTTTTCATATCCTACTATTATTACAAATGTGAAGGTTTGGATGTTTGTTACTCAATCACGCATAAACGGCTGAACGGGTTTGAATGAAATTTTGCACACAGATAGTTTATTATCCGGATTAACACGTAGGATACTTTTTATCCTAGGAAAATATTAAAGTCCTGCGTCAAAAAATAAACTATAGGACGTATCCACTTGAAATGTGTTACTTTTCTTTAGTTGTTTTCACTTTAAGCAAATATATAATTCTGAGTTAATACTTAATTAATATTCTTTTGTTATGTTTAGTTTGCTAATGCCTGTCTGTCTATCTCTTGCCTTTCCCCGCCTAAAGCGCTGAACAGATTTTGATAAAATCTGACAGAGATAGATTGCCTCCTAAAGAAGGACATAGGCTACACGACAGGTCTTTACGATATTTCCGGACCTATTATAGACCTACAGACTTGAAATTTGGCAGACATATTTCTTTTGTTGAGTAGAGATCCTAAAATCGTCTTCTAAGGAGTAGAAAGGGGGGCAATAATTAACATATTCTAATGTATAAAACATAAGTCAAATTCACCCAAAATATTGCCAAAATTAATCGAAAACAATTGTCAAATTTCAGCAAGAAAAATGTTAAAATTCACAAAAAAAGTCAAAATTCACCAAAAAAAGGTCAAAATCCACCTGAAATATTGTCAAAATTCATCGAAAAAATTGTCAACATTCACCCATGATAATAATCATTAATATTAAACAGATTTTTTACTATAAGTGATCATTGTTGATGAAAAGTATAAAAAATGTGTGATAATAATATTTTCGTGGATCCTTGACACTTGGGGACCCATAGCTTAAGCTCTCTTAGTCCCCATGTAGTTCCGCCCCTGTCAACCCGATAACAGGATAGCACTAAAGATAGTTCTCATAAAGACATCAGTGCAGTGTGCAGATGCATCGCGAAGCTCGATACAATGTACGAGATGAAAGGGAAATCCCCGTGCAACTTGTGAACACAACAGATCGCATTAATGGTGTTGTATCGGTATCACAGATCTCTATACACCGACTACCTCTCGATGTACTCATATACACATTTGACACAGCTCGTTGATATTTTAAGAGCGCCTAGATGGAATACTATTCCTTTTCATATACCGTCATAAAGCAGTGGTTTGCAAATGTTTTCGGGTCACTGCACAATGAAATAAAATACATATTACAAAAAAGAACTTTTATAATGACAAGCTTGTAGTGTACTATGAATTTAAATTATTAAAAATTATTTTTATCCTTCTTAGTACACTGCAATAAAAGCTTGTTTTTATAAAAAAAATCTAATATTTTATTTTCAAATTTTTTGTTACGCCTTTTGACCACCTTATTGGCTTTTAAATAACGCCACACAGTTTACTGTATTCTACTTGTCATATCCTCTCATTTGACACCCATGTCGAGAGAGTTGTAAAGAAATAGATGATACGCCATTTTGTGTCTGTCGCCATTTTGAATTAAGAACGACGTCACATTGCTGATTGTATTCCACTTGTCATACCCTTTCATTTGATACCTATGTGGAAAGATTATAAAAAGGAAGGTAATTCGACATTTTGTGATGACGGCCATATTGGGTCTAGCATAATATTCAATGTACTGTATTGTATTGTCTTGAGAACCAAAGATGTGTGCAAAATTTCAGCTCAATCGAAGAACAGAAAGTGAATCAAATTCAGCTTCGCGACACACGGAGGAGGTGCGTTTATTTTATTTCAATTTTGAAGTAAAACTTCTTTAGGCGCGTTTTGTGAATATTGCAAAGGGACAACTCAGTGATTTACGATTTGTCGTCTAGTATATTATATCGTATAGTTTCCAGATGACAAAAAGTGCAATAATTTCATCTCTCATTTCAGTCTGGTCAACTTCATACTGTCGAATTTTCGTTAGCTGTGCATGCACAACTTTTGTTGCTTACTACAAATTTTCTCTCAACGTATCAAAAGCAGTATAACTTAAAAAAATCGCATTACAGTCCTGCTATTTCGTTTATTTAATTTTCATTAATTTTCATGAAATGATGTTTTCGTATACATCAACTTGATATATTTCTCAAATAAAATAAAAATTTCTATTTACGTGATATGTTTTCATCGTTTTTCTCTCTCCGCCATTTCCTTTGAAATACGTTATAATTTATGATGTCGGATTATTAATGCCTTCTCAAATTAGTTTACGAATCATTCCATGGATGTGAAGAAAAGCCGCATGGCAAATATTTCATGACAGAATAATTAATTTGTTCGGTTAGAAACTTTGAAAATTCATAACATATTTTTATAATCACAGAGTCAAGTCACGGTTACTAGAATACTAGAAGGTTGGACGTAAGAGGCCATAAACATGCTCACGTCTACGATTGGTTGAGTCGATTGCTTACGTCACCGAAGACCATGGCTTGGTTTTTCAATTATTGTTATCCCAACTGTTTGGAAACAGACTCCACAAGTCTACTTCTCCCGCTCTATCTCGCATCTCGCCTAGTCACAGCTAACACCCAAGGCTGGGCGTAAAACGCTATCAATATGGTCACGTCTGTGATTGGTTGAGTCGATTGCTTACGTCACCGATGGCCATTGCTTGGTTTTTCAATAATTATTATTCCGTTTGGAAAAAGACTCCACAATCGTACTTATCTCGCCCTCTCTCACGTCTCGCCTAGTCACACCTTCAACAATGGTAACGTCCAACCTTAGTTTCTAGTAACCTTGGAGTCAAGTGACTTGCAGTGTGCGATACCGCGGATAACGGCTAGTTCTACAGTCAAAGCCCTCTAAGTGCACGCTCTCTAAATGCACACGCTCTCTTACTGCACACGAACTCGCCCTCTAAGTGCACGTTCCCCAGCCCCCACTTCGAATAATCTGCGACCAATCACGTGCGACCGTAAGCGCGCTTATGTCAACACATGTCATATGATTGTAAACACAGTTTGAGTTTGAACTCATTTTTAAATTCTGCGTAATGTTTCGCGCAGAGAGAGAGAGCATCTGATTGAATAAAGATAGCTATAGGAGTTAGAAGAGTGGGGATGAAAAAGATCGTAGGGGAAGTGTGCACTTAAAGGATGGGCCTCGGTTCCGAGCTGTGCACTTAGAGGGCTTTGACTGTATATATAATGGTGCAGTAGATATTATTTCAAATGAAATTTGTATTTTCTTGCTATGTTTTCGTAAACAATAAAAAAACATTTAGCTAATAACATTCAGTCCACATTGAAAGGATCTTTTTAAGTTTTGTCGGTTTGAAAGATGAAATAAAAGTGGCGAGATAAAATTAGCATTGCTTTGAGAAAATTCTAGATGATAGCATAAACTTGATACAGTGAACCCTGTTTTTTAACTTCCCAGTACATTGGTAAGTTACTGTTATGAGACCGAAAAACGAAATCAAAATTTGTACTACACAATTTTAGAATTATTTTTGAAAACTTTTCTCTCTGTGCCCATGTGGAATGGGCTGTAAAGAAGAAAGTAATCCGCAATTTTCTGACGGCGGCCATATTGGATGTACCATAATATTCAATGTACTATGTTAGTATTGTCTTCAGAACCAAAGGTATGTGCAAAATTTCGACTCAATCGGAAACCGGGAAGTGAGTCAAAATTAATTTGCAAGATTTGATTACAGACAGACAGACACCGGGAGAGGTGAAACTAAATAAAAGTTTTAGTAATGAACAAATGCTGGCGTTATGAGGTAACATTCATACAAAAAAAATGTTTTTTTGATGTCATTTAAAAACGGATGAACCGATTTTAATAAAAACTATATGGTGCCAATCTGGTCGCATTCTGAACAAAACGGCGTTGAAATTTTTCAAATTGGTGTACAATTGACAAAAATATCGGTGCACTAACATAAAAAAAAATACAACCGAATTGATAACCTCGACTCCTTTTTTTGAAGTCGGTTAATAAAAGCTTGTAAAAGATACAATCCACTCCTGCCTACCTAAAAGTTTCTCTGCAAAGTAATTCTCCAAATGTATAGCAAGTTTCACTGTAAAAATAAATATCGGTTGAGTCAGTACTGCGGTATAGAGCGTTATAAATAATGATAAGGACACAGTTTATAAAGTAAGTAATAGCAATATTGCTAGCAATTTATGCGATAGGCGACACAATAATATGTGAGGAGGGTTTTCTGTATTGCTGATGGCTACACCAGACCGTTTACAAGTGGAAAGTTTCATAAAACGACATGGTCGCCGTTTCAACTGGGGACTTCAAAAAATATTGACACTTGATAATAAAATTTCTATTAATGTTGACGCGGGTAACGACTAGTAATAAAAAAAAAACCCGGGTCGCAGTGCCAAAACCCTGCCGACAATATAGTGTATTTGCTTGTATAGGGCCGTGTGGTTTTATACTTTTATTATGTGAAATTAAGTTTGTTTTTGGGCAAAATAAAAAATTTAACCCCTTAATACACCCCTTAAAATAACATTTTTTTTCTTAATTGTAATATTAATATCAATCTAACGTCTACACCGAATTAAATACACCCTTCAAAAATTTGTAAATCCGGTCCTGTCGGGCCGATTTTATTAAAATTTTGGGGACACTTTAATTACCACCAGAGGGTTAAATTTCAATTTTGAAACGATTCGGAGAATTTTTTCGGTATTTTGGAGCCCAAAAACATTTTTCAACCCCTAAAAACTACCCTTAAAATGGCCCGATTGGGCCCATTTTAAATAGGGTTCTTGCGGTGATGGATTCCAACATGCGGACAAAATTTCGTTAAAATCAATTTACTCTTTCGAAAGTTATTGTCCGCACATATATATATATATATAAACATTTTTAAAAATGGTGCCAAAGTGTTTAGGAGGTTATGAAACGTCGAGAAATTTTGGTCCGGCCCCTAGGTCCCGCCATCCGACCGACGCCAATAGTGTATGTTGCCATATTATGGCAAATATGCTTATAATAAGAAATTCGCTATTTGTTTGCATGTTTGCGTAATATGGTATCACATGTAAAAAAGTCCAGCCAATCGGGCGACAGGACTCTTCTAACTTAAAAATACTGACGTTTGACATAAAAATAAAATAAAATTTCTGTTAACGCGTGCGGTGACGCGGGTAACGACTAGTACACGATTACATAATATAGTTTCACATAAATTAACCAAAGTATGTTTGGCAGCTACCTAACTAATTTTTTTTTGACAGATCTTCGGAATAAAAGAACAGCTGATTTTTTCTTCAAAATATTTCCAAAACTAGACATTTTAGAAAAAAATTTTTACAAACCTTTCTTGAAAAAATAAATATAATAATAAACCGTAATAAAAAATATACCATTCTAACAGCAAAAATAACGTTATAGCGTATAGCTCTTCTGCGCTTGCGCCGATTTTTCTCAAAAACAATAGGGGCTTTCGTTTTTACATGACAAACATCTTATAAAAATTTGGTTTTGATTCACTCAGCCGTTTGACTTGTATCGTGCGCAAAGACGAACAGACTGTTTCCAAAGATATGTTTTTTGGAGTCATTGGTCTTTGAAATTAAAAAAAATAGTAAAATTTTGAAAACTGAATTTTGACCTAAATTGTAAATATGATTTGATATTAGGTTCAAATAACCTTTTTTTTCCAATCTGTTTTCAAAAGGACAAGATGTCACTTAAAAATGAACTAAAAGTAATATTTTAAAAACGTAGCTTTAAGTTTGAGAAATTAAAATTACTTACATAAAAAACGGATTATCACTGACGATGATAACTTCGAAACGATTGTCTGGAATATAAATTTTATTAAAACAGCTTTGGAGATTGATCTACTTTATGTCCTAGAACAGCGTTTTTCAAACTGTTTTGACCGAGACCCAGAACGAGATTTTAAAATTTTTCGCGACTCACAAAAAACATTTATTTACAAAACAAATTGTAATTTTTAATAGAAATCAAGATATTTGTTTGCTTATTTCATACACAAAAACTTACAAATTTTTTTCGCGACTTGGCAAAATGTTTTTACGACCCGGTGCCGGGTTGCGAACCACACTTTGGGAAACGTTGTCCTAGAAAATTCAAATAACCTTGGCTATTGATAACTCATCTATCTGGAATTCGCCGCCACTGAAATAAAAGAGTAACTTAACAAGGGTATAGCGATTCGGCGATCCTTGCTTTGTTTGTATGTTTACATAAATGTGCGATCATATTTTGTGTCCTGTCCTTCGTTTAATGTAAATTGATTTTAATGGTTTCGACGGTATCGAATAATGGCGATAATTGTTTGCTTTCATTTAACGCAATTCACAACTTCTCGAAACAATCGACTGGAATTCAATAATTCTATTTGGCAGGGAAAACATAAGAACTTAAAAAAAAGTTGCCCGAGTGTGAGTCGGACTCGCTCACGGCGGGTTCCGTACCACCGTACAATATTTATTAACTTTATTTTATTTTTATTATTTGTTAATTATGAGATAGTGGGAAGACCTATTCCAAAAGTAAATAAAACTTTTTAAAGGAAAAATTCTATTTTTTTTAAAAAACGCATTTAATAAGCAGCTTTCGTATACATCCTAATATACATTTTCAGATTAACTGAAATTCAAACAATTAACATCTAATTTTACAACTTACATAAAAAAAATTCCCAAAAAGTTTTGTTTACTTTTGGAATGGGTCTTCCCACTATCTCATAATTATGGATTTCCAAAACTTCTCACCGTACCTACCTAACAATTTATTATTTGTTGTTATAGCTATGATGGTAGCGGATCTTTTAATGGATCTTGGGCCGAGTGTTTTGCAAGAGGCGGATTGAGGTTTTGTTCATAGAAGGTTTATCATAGTATTCATTAGTAAAAACAACATTATTTTCTTACCAGTATTTTTATTATAACACAAGGTCACTTAATTTTAGAAAATTGACAAACTCACGTTTCGAACTGTCTCCGACTGACTGACTGAACTTACATTTTGACTAGCTTTCTGGACTGTCTCCGATTCACTGATCTCTTGATCAACCAATCGGTCCCCTTTTATCAGGTTGTGGATGAAACCTTTGGACGGCAAAAAGTTCCATATCAGTTTTTTACCGTGAGACTTCCGCCGGTTTGGACTTCGGATCCACATACTTTGCAATATTCACACGCGCCGTAATTTAGTTGCAAGATGGCATTTATTACAAACCAGGGACGTACTACGTATTACATAGCGGCCATAGTAATACACACTGAGCCGCAGTAATGCCTGAACTAATAGCTTTTAAAAGATTCCGTCTGATGTCGCTAGTATGCACTATTTTGACGTTTATAGAAAAAAAGGTGATGCGTGTACTTATGAATGCGCGGCAGAAGTTATACTTGGCATGATCACAATAATTGATATTCACTGCATTTTCATTAAAGATGTTCATTGATAAAATATGTCTAGGGAGATGATAAATATAGTTGGAAAAACAATTTTTAACACATATTAGGTTATGTTTGTGGTTTTATAATTTATATACATTTTACCCTAGTTCCATTTTCAAAAGTAACATTTTTAGTACTTGCATAAAGTTGTTAACAACACTATAGCTTTTAAGAAGTCCCGTTCGGTATCGCTAGTATAACCTATTTTATTGTTTTATGAAATAACTATTTTGACGCTATCAGAAACAACTTCCTCAACATATTCGTTGCATGCTGCGTACGCAACTTTCGTAACAGAGAAAATGTTGCCCTCAGTGTGCCGAAAATTGAATGTATTAGTTATAACATATTCATGTTTTTAGAGGTGTGAACGAGACTTCACATTTTAATCCCCAAGAGATGAGGCTGTATATCTATAAGAAACGTTTGAGTGCAAAGCTCACTTATTATTAAATACTGCAATATAAGAACAAAAGAATATTTTATAGCGCAACCGTTGAAACAAAGTTCTCTTACAAGATCGTCAATTACGAGAAGAACAGTTAATGAACATTTCTTTTTTAGTTATAGTTTTAAAGAACGATTAAAAAGTCTTTACCATTATAAAGAATACTTTAATATAACGTGTCTTTTTTATGTTTAAATACACGCTTCACCAAAACAACGTTCCTTCTTTAGATTTTACAGTCTGCACCAAAACTAATACAAGAAGTATTAAAATAACTGATAATGATCTTTCAGATCGAAAATATGCTCCCGGAAAATTTCGAACTGTGGTCGCAAAATTACTGTTAAGCATATTAAGCATATTAAGCTTCACAAAATTTGGATTGCTGCTTAAAAATTGCAAAATGTTGCTTAATCTTTTTTTTTCAAATTTTGTTTTTTCTCTACAAAAAGTTGTGTTTTTTCGTTTTTATCTGATTTTAAATCGTTTATTTAAATCAAATAAACTGTCAAATCTTCACCAATATTCATATGGGAAGAATGGTACATATTTCTAGTTTATTTTGTAAGCATTGATATCAAAGATAGAATAAGACTTTTCATAGAAATTAGAGATTTCCAAAACGTAAGTGCATTTTACACGCATATCCAACTGCCCTTAAGTTAGAGTGATGCGGGCGAAAAAGGGGGCACATTGAACAACTCCCATATTAAAATGTACACTTCCAGTGTGATCCTAAAGTACCCTTGTTTCCCCTACAACAGTACTTTGCTCTTACAAAATGGTGGCCATCTGGGTAGGGATGTCGAAAAAATATCGATATATCGATATTTTTTATTTGATATATCGATATTTTTGGGCGATATTTAATATTTCGATATATCGATATAAAATTCCGAGTATCAAAAACCGATTTTTTTCCAGTAGCAACACTTATATGTACTACCGCGACTGACTATGGCCGCTTAATTATTCTGAAAATATCGAAAACTTCACTGAAAAAGAAACATGTGTTTTTACATATGTTTATGTAAAACATACTTTAAGTGCGATCCAAAAACAACAGCAGTGAATAATGCACACGTTAAACACGTTTCTTTCTCACCGGATTTTTCGATATTTTCGGAATAATAAACAGTCGAAATAGCTATTCATGCAATATTTCAGTTCATTTTTACAACAGCTAGAATATTTTTAATTATTTCGATTTGCACCTCAATTATTCATGCTGTACCAACAATTTTCTGTCGAATGGCACATCTGGCACACATGCCATAGGTTCGCCATCCCTGGCTTTATTAATTGTTCGATTAATCTCTAAAATTATCTGCTCCTAAATGTATTAATAAAAAAAAAAATCTTAATTTTGTTTTTGATTTCAGATAATTATTTATTACTTAATTTATTAGAAATAATGCCCATTAATTGCTATTTTATATTAAGCTAGCCAATATGGATACTAAATATCTTCGAGTGTCAATGTTCTCTTTAAAATTGTACCGATCTATCGATATTTTTTAAAAATTATATCAGTACCGATATCAATACATCCCTACATCTGGGCATGAGAAGGATTCAACCGCGTCAGGCTGTACGGTTGCAGACCCAAACAAACGATTCAGTGTTGCTTTGCAGAACAGCTCAAACATGCAGCTCTTCCGGTGCGTCAACCTTTAATATGTGGCCGATGTTCGGCGCTAGGAATAAAACAAAACATTACAAAATATTATGTATACTAAGTCAGAGAGCTACTTCATCATTTTTGTGTCTAAAGTAAAAGGCATGTGCAGTTTGGAATTTACATAAGATGCATCATTTAGGAAGACAATGCAAAGCATGTTTGCAACTTGACTTTTAAGTATTTATTAATAGAAAACCAGCGGACCCGTGCGAATACTTCGCACAGTTAGTGGTCAGTTACGTAATATAATAGGGTGAAAATACATTTTATTCTGTATTCTATTCAGGGACTTCAGCATCACTTCGTGACTTAATATTATTTTCTGTAATAAAATTGTTTAAATTTTTTTTAATGTAATTTTTTAATGAAAATATTAATTTTAAGATATTTACTTAGTTTTCGTCGTAAAATTTTAATGGAAATTTTGGAATTATTATTGAAGTTTTTATCTTCTATCTATAGACTTAATATCAGCAGATTCTTAACTGACTTGACTAACCTCTACGCGCACGACTTCTAAAACTTATTAGGAAATTGAATTTTGCATCCGCATTAAACAATCGACTGTCATCAGATTAAGTGACAATGCCTGTTCATTAAAAGCCTTTGGAAAATCGATTTTCCTCGAGTTTTTATACGGCGGCGCTAGTTTATTCAATTAGCGTTTTATATGATTCTATAAAAACTTTCAGAACCTAGCATTATCGGGAAGCTATTATTGGTATATACTTACACTCAGGTGCAAAAAAACGTTATACGCCTCAACTTTTTTATTAACACGCTTTTATTAGCTTCATCTGTATGTTTGTTTGTAATGGAATCTTTAAACGTGAAATTCACCCATTTTAAAACGTTAGATTAAATTGAAACTTATCAAGGATCGATGACAATACAATAGCCTAATAAGTTTGTCCCATTATTCTGACCAGGATCTTCAGGATAAAAAATCTTGAAAAATTACAGCAAACAAGCTAACACGCTGTACAGTAACGTTGCTTAGTCTATAGTCAAATGCAATATTGTTTTTTAGTCTCATAATTAAAACCACAGTTTAAAAAAACAAAAACAACACTCTTTTATTAACTAAAAAATGCAAAATAATTTGACAGTAAAATTAGCTTCACTGTAAAAAGCGTGGGGTGCTATCTACTTAAATTTTCATAATAAATGAAAAATTTATTATCGATATTAAGCACTCCATGCTTTTTACAGTGAAGCTAATTTTGTTGTCAAATTATTTTGCATTTTTTAGTTTATTAAAGCGTGTTGTTTTAGTTTTTTTAAACTCTAATTTTTAGTTCGATTTTAATAATTTTTTGGAGAACTATAGACACAACTATTATTTTCAAATACGTGCAATTTTCAAGTGAAATTTTTTTTTGAAATCCAAATGTTGTAATTTTTTACCTATTTCAAAACACCTGTAGAATAATTGTGTGGCAAAATCATTTCAAAATGCCAATTTTCATTAACTGTTATCAGTTATTTACATTTTGTTTTTTTTTTTGTTAATGTCAATATTCATACATTTGTTCGCTCACAAATGGAAAATGATTACCAGCAACAACATTTTCACCTAAAAAGACCCCAATATTTAATATTGCCTCCTCTATAACCCCAAACTACTGCCTGGAATTGTAATTTATTAGCCATATTGGCGTCGGTCGGATGGCAGGACAAAAATTTCCCCTACGTTTTACGTCTTTCTAAGCAGCTTGGCACCAGTTTTGGAAATACAGTGTAAACTCTTTATAACATTATTCTTTATAACGATAAACTCTCTATAACATAGAAAAGATCACAATTTGGTTGCTTTACCTTAAAACCCATATATTGATACACTCTTTATAGCGCAGCAGCCATTCTCTATTACGAAGAAATGTGTTCATATTTAGACACAGAAAGGCGTCATTGTCGGTGTTATTGTTTATGCTATCTTATCAGGTTACAAAAGACGCCGACTTAACCTTTAGAAAAATTTTTATTGTTTAATCAAGAAGATTCCACCACATATGTAGAGATGGATAGAATACATAAGAAAATACAAAACAAGTACTGGCAAAGCAAAAAACGTCAGGCAAAGTTAACTATATGTATTAATTTTATCGAAAACATACATATTGAAGATTATTGTTAATTTGGTTGTTTTTCTTTCTTCACTCCATATAACGGTAACTCTATATAACGATAAAAAATGCTCGGTCCCTTGAGTTTCGTTATAAAGAGTTTACACTGTATGTATACATACTCGTATGTGTATATAGTAGTGGTGTATGCCGTCAACAACTTTCGAAATTCAACTCTTATATTGTAGCTATCTGAATAATGAAAAAATGAAAAAGAAAAAGAGTTGATTGATTTTAACGAAATTTGGCCCACATATCGGAATCTACCACCGCACGAAGCCTATTTAAAATAGGCCTAGTCGAGCAATTTTAAGTGTTCAAAACATACGGAAAGAAGTTCTGAAAATCGTTTCAAAATTGAAATTTAACCCTCTAGTAAAGATTAAAATGTGGTGTTAAAATTTTAATAAAATCGGCTGACAGTATCGGACTTACAAATTTAATGAAAACGCTGGTTTGCGGATAAGAATTTACTCACTGAAACGTGTATTTAATTTGGTGCAGTTGTTGGATTGATAAAAATATTGAAATTAAAAAAGATGTTGTTTTAAAGATTGGGTTTTTTTATTTTTTCCAAAAAGAAATATAAATTCACATAATAAAGCTGTAATAACTATGAAATCCGATAGTTATGTATTTTTTTTCATAATTAAAATACTTTATAAATGATTTACAATTAAGTACTCATTATGTAACTCTTAATTATTATATAAATCAATAGTCAACACTATGACAAAAGCCACACTGACTTACTTTTGATGTAATTAAGACGCTAATGACCTATGTTGTCGAATGTCTATAATCTACAATAAATAAACAACACACTGACTATTTATTTATTTAACATGGGTGTCAAACGGACTGTGGATCCATACAACTGGCACCCCAGGGTGTGGTACTGCGACCCGAGTTTTTATTAAAAAATAATAATCAATTGGACCTGTGAGTTGAAACTAGACCCCAATAACCCCGGCTGTTGTTGGCGAGGTTATCGTTTCCGGGAAACGCCTGGTAAACACGGGCAACATACAATAAAATATTATTTATTCACTGCATATACTATTTCGTAGCGAAACGAGCAAAAAAATAACAAAACCAGCTTTCTTTGATGCAAAAGGGAAAAAAAAATAATCCGGTTGATGCACAACAATATTTTGCAGCTGCTGCAATTTCCTCGAAAGATTTGAAAAATAAACTACGAAATATAACATAAACGGAGTGAGAGCTTGAAATTATAAATCTCTGCTGTAAAAGGGTAATTCATCACCAATATACACTTTATGTAGGGTTGCAATAAATCTAACGACCTATAAAGGGTTAACACATTTGTTTCTTTCCAACAGAAATCCTTTATCGTTATCTTCTGTCTTCTTACAGGACGTGTTTGTCAGACTCTAATGTGTTTCTCCTTATTTAGACTTGTTTTCGATATAATTCACTTCGCCAGCTGACTTCGGAATGATTGATTTGTTTGATTCGTGTTCGATTTGCAACAATATCGTGACTAAACCAATATCCATCAAAGTACCTCACCATAGACTAAAATTTCAGCCAATACTGAATGATCAAGGGCACATGACAAGCGTAACGTAGATGGCAGCAGGTACATAACGACCTAAGTTTTCACTATGGAGTATAGTAAAAACCGAATCTACGTTTTCGTGATTTAAATAAGGAATAATTCAAAGTAAATCTGTTTTAATATTATAATCATTATTTAAATAAATACTGTAAGGCCTCGCTTAACGCTTCTTCTAAAAAAAAAGTTATTATTGATCAATTTATATGAAATGATTCAAATGTTGATAGAAGTTAAAAGGCAAGACAAAGTGTAATTGATGCAATATCGTGCTATCAACAACAGCTTGCTGAGCGAAACAGAAAAAGACAAACCACATTAGATGACTTTTTGACAAAAACAAAATATCTTAAATGAGGAACATCACAAACATAACTTCTTACTCGAACTTTTATTTGCTTTTCATAAATGTTTTATGAACAAGAATCGATATTAGCAATTAATAAATCTATAATTTAATGTGATAAAAAGTATATAACAATAATCTTTAGTAGTTTTTTTGAAAACGGTTAAATTTTTTTTAGTTTTTTTTTATTATTTATTTTTTATAATATTGCCAGAGTATAGTTTTATACCTGTAAAGTTATGAATGACTGACGAATAATGAATGCTGAGGGGGGAAAGAGATGAGGATAATCTATGAATCAGACGGTAAAAGGAGAAAGAATTAAGGTTATTGAACCGGTTTGGTTATGTCGAATGTCTGCTGATAATTCAAGCACATGGAGAAAAAAAACTAACTAATTTAAGGCTGGGTATATTTACACATAACCAGAAAAATATTTTTTTGTAATGACACAATCCAAGGTTAGTAAATTACAAATGTTGCTCCTTCCGTTGGATAGTAGTGGGGGATGACGTCGTCCGGCGGATCTGACAATTGATTGCGTGGCAACGGTTTATAAATTTGGTAATTGTATATAAGCTTCCAACTCCCGGAGGGGGTGGGGTGTAACTGACGATGGTTCAGAAGGATGTCCACAACACCCTCTTATAAAAATTTCGCAGCAGTTACCTCATAAAAAAAAAGTTACAACCCCATAAATTTCACGATTTTTGAGAGCAAATAAGCGTGAAATTTAAACTTATTTTCCCATTGTCGAGTATTTTTGAGACAGTTTTTAAAATACTCTGCATTGTCGACGACAACATTGTTTAGTTTTGAGTTTCTATTGGCAACGCTTAAGAAAGAAACAAGTTTAATATAATTTTCAATCTCGTTGTTATCAGACATATTTAGACTTAGTCTTTTAAATCAATTTTTATTGTGTTTTATTTATTTACTTTTTATGTTATATTAATAGATTAAATCAATACCTATTCATAATTGTGATCTTCGAGGACACACGGTTTCTAAAATCTTTAATAAGACTGACAATCGAAACCGAGAGCAAAATTTATTCGAGAGTTGAAGCATCAATTTATTTACGCATAGTGCCAACACATCTATTATTACTATTATTATTATTGTATATCAACTGAAGGAATAATTTCGATGAATCATTCGATTATAAAAATCATTCGAATACCAATATTTCGATTATCAAAATCATTCGATTATTCTCAAAACTATCTTCATAAACGACTATTTATTATTCTTTGTTTGCATTTTTAAAAGTGAACTACAGCCTTAAGTTCCAACCACTCTAGGAAACAAAACAACATCAGATTATTATGAAAAATGTTCAGAATTCAAACAATATATTTGTTCAGCATCTTGAAAAGCAGGTTCAATAATGCGGTAAATTCCTAGTTCATATTTAATCCCGTGTTAAAAAAGTTTGTTCAAGAGAGTTCAAGAGTTTGTTGTTTCTACATAGTTGTTGTTGTTGATTCTCTTGATTTGTTTATGAAAGCGTGCTTTCGCATTTTCATATAATATAAATAATTAATTTAGAGCTTGAACATATCATAATCTGAAAACTTATGTAATATTTATAAAGCAAATATCTGTGGCCAAAATGCAATACTGCTTACGACGATTTTTTTCGAAAAAACAATTTTGTTTTGTTGTATTTCTATATTTGACCGACTTCAAAAAAAGAGGTTAAACAATTCGAGGCGTATTTTTTAAACACGCATTTATTAGCTTCACCTATATGTGTGTATCAATGTGACAGAACTTTTGAACGTAATTTTCACCGACTTCAAGACGTCCGAGCGATTAAAAAATTTGCAAACCTATTAAGGACCGATGACAATACAATAATTTATCTTTAAAAGGTATATCCAATTGTATATGTCCACATATATAGAGCAGATACAAGAGAAAATCAGTTGGGGATTTGGCTTCCATCGTAAGATATTTTGATCAGTAACATTAAATATCAAATAAATCGACATCACAAAACATACATGAGCAGAGGTGGGATTCGAATCCACGACAGTTCGGTTTAGAAGCCAGTACGCTAACCACTAGACCATAACTGTCCTCTAATACAATAATTTTATAACTTTGTCCTAATGTCCTGAGCAGGATCAACAGGTTAAAAAAATAAGACTAAAAAATAAAAAAAATAAATAATAGTTTAAAAAACTAAAACAACACGCTTTAATAGCAAACCGAATTAAAAAGTAAAAAATAATTTTTAATTATTATCATTTTGTTTAACAGCGATAGAAAGTCCACTCACTCAATATGTTTACAAATCAACAATTAATAGAAATTAGTTTCACGGGTAATTGGAATAAAAATAAATCAATTTAAACACTCATTGATTGCAACGTTTCGTCTTTATTCAATCAAGACGTTTTCAAACTCTGAAAAATTTTTTTTACAAAAATTAACAATCTTATAATAAAAATATAAAACCTTATGGATTAAATAATTTACTAAAAAGAAACAATAATGTGACTAACCTCAATATGTTTAAATTATAATGAAACTGATTTCTATTTTAACATATTTTGGAATTGAACTTTAAAGATCAACAATTAATGTTGTTTTGTTTTTTTTGCAGATTCGGTCGCAGTGCACATATCCCTGCACGTGCCCGGCGAGCTCGGAGCCTCTCGGTCCATTAGTTTGTGACAATGGGGCGACCCCAGTTCTGGATTCGTGTGATTGCTGTCCTACGTGTCCTTTATCGGCTGCCGGTGATCCTTGCGGTCCTTCGGCGCCTTGCGATCGAAGGCTAGGACTCACCTGCAGACTAGCTCATCGTACGTCAACGCACGGCGTCTGCGCTTACGGTAAGTGAAAACGTGTAAACATTTTCTCTTTAAGAATATTCACTTTAAATACCGTATTAAAACTACTAATAAGCAAGGAGCGTTGTAGAGTAGTGGTTATAACACTAGACTCACATTCTGGAGGTACCGGGTTCAAATCCCGGCGGGGGCAGATGTAGCTGGGACTTTTTCCTAATGCCTCTCGTCGGTAATTCCTGTACCCCCCGTCTTGTTTCACGTTTTTCATTTTCAATTAATTCCACATAAATATCGAGAAAGTTCCTTGTTTCGAGGCCATGACCGAATTATCTGTGTTCTTACAGTTGCCTACTTTATCATAATTTCCTGTAATTCCTTCATTTGCCCATTGCTATTAATTAAGGATTACAATAGATTGGTGAATCTAATAATTTTATAACTATCCGAGAACGACCGCGTTTGACGTACCTCGTAAATTTCATAAAAAACGTAACGGACTTAAAAACAATAGAATAAATACGATTGTAAACTTAAGTAGAGTATTAATTAAGGAGTACGATAGATTGCAATACATGGTAATTCTGATAGTTTTAAAACTATCGAAGATCGACCGCGTTTGACGTACCTCGTATATTTCATAAGAACGCCACGGACTTAAAAACAATAGAATTAATGCGGTTGTAAACTTAACTAGAATCAAAATCAATATTTTTCTTAACTGGAAGTTGCACCGGCATTCAGTCATGACAACAAATTTTATGTCCGGCTGTTATATCTGGTGTATAAATGATTACGGTAGTATATCTGGCAAGACGCACACAGCATTTTATCTACCGGGGATTGGTGTGGTAGTATGCGGTTGTTTGGTTTACTTGCACTGCCTCTTAATGCACAGGCTGTTCCAAAAGTAATGCCGAGAATTTCGAAGGCATATTGTTTGTGAAAATCCATATCGAAAAGTTCTTTTTTCTGTTTTCATTTCTGAGGTGTAGTAAACTACTAACTATATTAATAAATTGTTAAAATAAAAACTTGTGTAAGTTTTGCTTTTACATTCTAATTGGTGTGGTTTTTGCGCAAGATTTTTTTAAATGTAGAATTTATCTAGATAAATGAAAATAAAATGCTGTTCGTTGGCAAGCGCATCACTTGAGAACGGCTGAAGCAATTGGACTATTGTTCGTAATACTTCGAGTAAGGTGGAAAGTTTGGGAAAACTGAAAGTGCTTTTTTCTGTGAAATTTATTCTTATTAAATTAGTGTCAGAGCCACACGAGGTAGAAATACCAACAGACCACAGCCTACAATCCCAGCAACCAAGAAGATTTGGAACAGCAGCGGCCCGTGAAAGGTCTATACACTGCGATAATCACAATGTAATTCCATATTTTAACGAGTTTTTTTTCTTAATTATATTAATTAGAAAGTCGAGTCGCAGTGCCAAAACCCTGTCGAAAAAATATTGTTGTATTTGCTAATACAGATGTTGTGGCTTTATTACGTAAACTTAAGTGTGTTTTTGAACAAAATAAAAAAAAATTAAACCCTCAATGCACCCTTTAAAAATATTTTTTTCTCAGTTGAAATATTGTTATCAATCCATCTAGACTTAATTAAATATCCCTCAGTACGAATTACGTACTGAGGGATGTATTTAATTTAGTGCAGATGTTGGATTGATAACAGTATTTGAACTGAGAAAAAAATATTTTTAAGAGGTGTATTAAGGCTGTCGAAACGATCTGAATTTAAGCCAAAAATAGAGCTTCAGCTGTCAACTCATTTTAGACTTATTCGTCAACATTCTGCAAAAATTCTTTCTCTGCAAGGAAGATAAAGGACAAATCTAGGTCTCTAATGGACTACTTTTGTAATTTATGCACGATTTACTAGAAAAAAGTTGACATTAATTGTGCCAAAAAACACACGTTTTCAATGTCACACTACGACCTTATTCGTACTTATTTCACAAAACTGTTCCATCGCAAACCTAAAGTGACTCTTGCTTTTTCGGAAAAGTTTTTTAAATCTTCAAAATATTTCCAAAAATTAGAGTAATCAATTGACAGCGGCACCTTTGCAATAGCATCTTTTAGCCTTGTAGTGCGGCACCAGCCAAAAATTGAAACTTGCGTATGATTTGAGAGAGACAGAGCTAAAGAAGGTCACACCCACAAATTGTCTTTTGCCTACCTCGCCTCTTACCGCTGGGTCTCCGCACAAACTGTTAAAGGGTAAAGAAGTCTCGGTTTGAATCCCGAAATATTCTGGAACAATCTGTATAGTATACGCATGTCCGTGTGCGTTCGTGCGAGTTATTCCAACACTCTCGCACGGAGTAGCCGGTCGCCTTATTATATCGAAACGTCCGTCATTTTTATGAAGTAGGCATTTCATTTTATTGTGCCATAGTCTGGGCCGACACGTGCGACGAATCACTTTTTTATATGTTTCATCTTCCCACTGGACGTGCTAAACGTGAACCCTTAAGCTGACTGAAACTTGCCATTCTTTAAATCTTGTTTATGTAGATCACAGATTTCCAACCTTTTCTGAACCACCACCCCCTTTAAAAGAAACAAAAATTACAACGCCCCATAGTCCATAATTTTATATGAAATATGTTTATATAAACTAAATTTATCCAAACAAATTTTTAAATAATGGAAAAAATGTTGAAAATATTTTTAAAAAAATTGCCTCTGAATCCGCAATTCAATAATCCTGAAGGCTGTTTTTATTTCGTATCTCATCGTAGCTAATATAATATGACTTCCAGATTGAAATGTAATGCATTTAACATTCACTTTAAGCAAACTTTTACTTCCACCATGTCGACCCGTTTCTTCCTTTCTTCCACCATAAAAATGGTTTTGAGTACGAAAATCTTAATTATTCACATTAATCAAATAAATATTTCAAATAAAACGAAACTACTTGCGATTACTGTTCAAAACATTTTTTAATTTAAATATTTGTCCATGTTTTGTTTAACAAACTGCGGCTAGATTTCAACGGCATAGCAAAGACATAATCGCGAGTTTTTACAACTAGAAGTTTTGCACGTTTCTTCAAATAAAACGTACCCCGAGTTTTTACATTTTCACTTAGATAATATATATCTGATGAGCCAAGTGTCCAGTGGCGGGTTTAATGAAAGGGGGAAAGATTTTATTACTGTGCATTGGCACATATACAATTGGCGTTGGTCGGATAGCGGAACCTAAGTGCGGGACCAAAAAAATCTCGACACGACACATCAGATACTATCTATATATTTAAATGAATCTTGGTATATCTGTTTGAGATTATCAGATTTCGACACCGTTTGACCGATCATCATGAAAGTTGGCACATATATAATTTTTTTTTCATGGAGAGGGTTTATATGCTATCCACTTTGTTGTAACTCGCCAGTAGATGGCGTCAGGTGAAGAGTCAGTTAAACCTCGCTACCCTTCAGCCAGGTCTGTTTTTGTATTCGGATATTACCAAAGAGTTATTGTACAGATTTTCACAGTGCCCCAAATACCCACCCAAAAATGTCTAACAGCTCTTGGGCTATTTCATCTAAATCGCTCCAGCAAGAAAATTTAATTTTGCACCTCCATGGGCAATTCAATGAGGTAAACAATGTGCAGGCGGAGTCGTATACCATTTATTTCGCGTACGCTACTGCAAACTTAGCTCTCACTGCTTCGCAATATACTTTTGGTTTTTACCTCTGATTTCTTTAGCGTGGTCTCGGTAGTACGGAAACTTTAAAACAACATTAAATAAATAAAATGTAAATTGGACACAGAGTTGCTAAGGTCTGCTTTTGCATATAAATTAAAAAAATATAAATAAATAAACATTTTTCTACTATTTTTGAAGTCAACTGATGTAGTATAAAAATATGCCAAGGCAAAATTTTATTTATTTTATTAACGTTTGGATACATTCTTATATTTAGGTACCGTAAGACCCCGCTTAACATGGGGATACGTTCCAATAAGTTCTTGTGCTATACGAAACAGCGCTAAACGAGGCCATTTTAATACGTAGATAATAGGCATAAGTGAAACAGAACCGAGAATAAGAAAATTTATCAGTTTTTTTTTTGTTTTGTTTAATTTTGTAACGTTTATTGTCAAATACTTTTTTATCACACTAATTATAGATTTATTAATCGCTAATATATCGATTTTTGTTCACAAAACATTTATGAAAATCAAATAAAAGTTCGAGTAAGAAGTAATGTTTGTGATGAGAAAGATTCCTCATTTGACATATATTGTTTTTTGTGAAGAAGTCATCTAATGTCGTTTGCCTTTTTCTGTTTCGTTCAGCAAGCTGTTGTCGATAGCAAGATATTGCATCAATGACACTTCGTCTTGCATTTGAACTTCTATCAACATTCGAATCATTTTGTATAAATTGATCCATAATTCAAGTTAAAGTGGCTAAACTTTTTTCTTAAAAACCGCGTAATACTGAAACAGCGTTAAGCGGAACAGCGTTAAGCGACATCTTACTGTATAGGCAGACTTCGTGTTTGAGAAAGAAAAAAAATACTACCGAATGATTGAATTTTATTGTGGGAAATGATCCATGTGATCATCGTAAAACCTCGTAACGTATAAAAATCTGTACACATCGACGATAACTTTACAAAACTTCCATAATAACTCAATCTTTATGTGCCGAATTGAATTGCTAGTCAAAATCTATTATCGAGTCTAGACTTACGAAAACACACTGTAAATTCCGCACCTGTCAAGGACCCGACCGTGGATACTATACAAGGATCACGAACTCATCTGCGAGAAATCGTACATATTAGTGTTTTATTTTTTTATCGCTAGCGTCACTATTTCTCTATTGCACTGACGTGCATTTAGGTATCATACATACATGTGAAGTAAGCAAGCAAGATAACTCTCGACTTAATTGATTTAAACTAAATTTGGTCCGCACGTAGAAATTCAATTGGGCCATTTTAAGGGGTGTATTTCGGAGGTAAAAATTGTTTTGGGTCCCAAAAACACCGAAAATAGTATCGAAATTGATTCAAAATTGAAATTTAACCTTTTAGTATCAATTAAAAGGTGCTCTCAAAATTTTAATAAAATCTGCGTGATAGGGCCGGGCTTATAAGTTTTATGAAAACGTTTGCGGATAGAGAAGTATGTGTTCAGATAATGAATTGATAAAACAGACGAAATATCAAAATTAAGAAAAAATATTATTTTAAAGCGTGTATTAAGCAGTGAAATTATTTATTTTCTCAAAAACAAACATATTCATATAATATAGTCACACTGCCTGTAATAGCAAATACACTATATTGTCGGCAGAATTTTGGCACTGCGACCCGGATTTTTGTAGGAAACTTTTTATATACATGGAGTTCGTAACTTCGTACTCCTTTGTATAGTACCTATCCATGGAACCGGCTATCATATATTCAGGTAACTTCGGCACGACACTGCCATCTTTTATTAAGTATTAAGCATTAAACTTTATCTCGTTTTTAGAGGTTAAGTACTCTTTATCGTTTGTTTTAAGCTGTAATGTTTCGATAATCTGTTTAATATCTCCGAGTAATTGTTGTAGCTATCGATTGAGCTTATGCTTCGACAGTTTTTCAGGGGTTTATATACAAGCTGTACCAAGCTGGGTAGAGTAGTGGTGACAGCACTAGACTTGCATTCGGGAGGTACGGGTTCGAATCCCGGCGGGGGCAGATGTGGCTGGGACTTTTTCCTACTGCCTTTCGCCGAGAAACGGTAATTCCTGTACCGGGCATCTTAATTGACGTGTTCCATGGTTTCCCTCAATTAATTCCAGATAAATATCGAGATGGTTCTTTATTCAAGGTCATGGCCTATCAAACTCCCAGTTCAAAAAATACCTATCCTATCCCAATTTCCTATAATTCCTTCATTCGCCCATTAGTTAAGTTAAAGTTTTAGAAATGTAGAAAATAACGGGAAGTGGTAAAATGGAAAATAGTAATGGTGGGAATGACGTTAATCGCATTATTATTACATATTATTATTGTGAAGGAAATATTCCGTAAAAAATTTTGCATCCACAAGCACCCAACTTCGGGTTCGTCACCGTCATACTAGGGATACTTGTGGAGCAAGTTGTAACTGTAACCGCGTCTCAAACTATGAAATGGGCGATTACAGTGAGTTTGGGTCATGCGCACGGAGTACACGGAGCGACCCAATAAGCACGGCCTTTTGCATACGGCAAATTAGTGACTCAGCAATACGCTGACATGCCGGAATAGTTTTCATATTTGCTAACAGTGACGGTTTTGCTCCTCCAAGAACACCAATTATAAGGACAATTAATTTAACAGTATACTCTGGGTACTGCTTTCTGAGCTCAAAAATTATTATTATTATTATTATTATATACAAGCTATACTGCTAAATTCTTCCTAAACACTTTTTTTATCAATTGATAATAATGACCTTGGTTATAACCAACCGTATTGGCTACTGATGAATATCATGTTTGTTGATTCAATTTTTAGAAAAAAGAATGTTTTTTAAAATGTTGTGAAGTTTAATGCTTAATCACAGCTAATAAAAACAGTATTAAAATGATTTTTTTTCTACACCAGTTCTCAGGGATCAGTCGCCTTAAGCGGTCTTGCCTTCTGGTCACAGATATGTATACAAGATATTGCATTTGTGAACGCATTTTAACATTTGCAAGTTTCGGACAGTAATATCCGACAAAACTTTTACGTGTTATAATAATAAAACTTTTACCTGCTTTCCATAGGCGAAGTGTGGCGTAGCTGTTCAGTATACAGCTAACCTTTCTCTTTGTTTCTCTCTTTCTCTACGACTCGAAAAGTTATCTCCTTATTTTCGTTTCAGTTTGTGACTTTCAAACTAGCCTTGTCGACTGAAAATAACATTTGTTCACATGGTGAAGAACTATACGCACCATAATTCAGCTACTATTTATGCCTGTTATTTATCCTAAAAAAAATAGAGTTTAAAAAAACTAAAACAACACGCTTTTATGAACCAAAAATGCAAAACAATTTGCCAACAAAATTAGCTTTACTGTAAAAAGCTATCTACTTAAATTTTCATAATAGCTCTACGTTTACAGTTTGCTATTAAAAGAAAAGTTTATTACCGATATTAAGCACTCCACGCTTTTTACAGTAAATCTAATTTTGTTGTCAAAAAGCGTGTTTTAGTTTTTTTATTATAAGACTAAAAAACGGTATTGCATTTGACTATGGGGTGGGCAACGCAACGTACGTCACTGTACAGCGTATTAGCTTGCTTGCTGTAATTTTTTATGTTTTTTGTCCTGAACGTCCTGGTCAGAATAATGGGACAAACTTATTAAATTATTGTATTGTCATTGATCCTTGATAAGTGAGCAAAATTTCAGTTAAATCTGACGTTTTGAAGTGGGTGAATTTCACGTTCAAAGATTCCATTACAAACAAACAAACATACAGGTGAAGCTAATAAAAGCGTGTTAAAAATAAAATATTTTCCGTTTCATTTCTGTGTGATTCAAATAAAAATGTAGCTATCGTTTGTTTTTTAAGTGACGTAGATTATTTCATTACAGAGAGATTTAAAGTGTCTTTCAAACATAATCTTTCCCACGACGAAATAAAAACGTACGAAGATTAAAGGAACGTCACAGCAAATAACGTTTAATTGAATGTCCGGGGAAACACATGAATAATAAATAACCGAGCGATACCCTATAGCCGGGTAAGATGTAGCGTTGTGGGAAATAATACAATTTACTGTACCTACAACAAAAAATCAAATGCGTTCACTTCTCGATTCTGTCTGTTGCATAAAAAAGCACTACATGAGTAAGTAGACGTCAAAATCCATGTATGTAAGGTTTCACGGCCGGCGTTGTTCCAAATCTTCTGATTTCCGGACTTGCAGGTGATGATCCATTGGTATTTCTACCTGACATTTCGTCTACAAATGCGCTAGACATTATTAAAGGCGGTATGGCGGACTGGTGTTCTCTCTTCTTTTATGCTCAGTGTTCTTTGCTAGGTCGTAAGAGCGAATTACGGCCGAACAGAGAATAGTACCACGCTGCGCATAAAAGAAGGGAGGACACCAGTCGTCGATACACTTGCGAGCGAGCCGCCAAGGAGGACAGCTCGCCCGCTTCCTCATCGCCTTTGATAATGTCTACCGCAGTTGTAAACGAAAACGTCAGGTATAAATATAAATGGACCACGGCCTACAAGCCCGGAAACCAAGAAGATTTGGTTAAACGTCAAGAGAATAAAAGAAGGGAGAACACCAGTCGTCGAGAAACACTTCGCCCGCTCTCACATCGCCTTTGATAGTGTCTGCCACAGTTGTAGACGAAACGTCAGGTAGAAATAGCAAAGGCCACGGTCTACAAGCGCAGAAACTAAGAAGATTTGAAGAGACGTCAAAAAATTTAAATATCATGAACTGAAGTTAATAAATAATTAATCCGATAGTGAACAAGTGGAAGACGGGTGACCCAATTTTACTGCAGTTGAACAAGGCAGCTGGTAACATGCCTTACGGTACTATCTTGTTATATTAGAGTCGTAAATTTAAAATCCTCTTCGAGGGATGCACAGTTTAAAGTTTATTTCAACTTGTTGCGGCGAAATAAGGGAATAATATCAGTCATATTATTTTTTTATTACAGTGAAAAACTACTAGGTGACCCACTTATAAATATAATCTGTTTTTTATGTAATATGCAGTTTAAATTTTACTTAGAATTCGGATAAACAAAAACATTTTGTTAACAGAAAAAGGGGAAACTAATTAAAATAATTTTAGTGACTTTTTTACGGCGACAATTTTTTTATAAAAGTTTTTTTTTTACTTTTTAGTGGCTTTGCAATATGTAGTTTACATGTTATTATATCTTTCTTGATACTTGATTGTTAAACTTAAAGAAAGCTACTGAACCGATTTAAATAAATAAGAAATATATAAAACCAATCCGTAAACAATCTAAAGTTAACGATGCGGCGTTGAAATTATTAACATCGATTAATCTCTCGAGAAGTTATCGTTGAACAAACATTAAAAAATATGTGTTTTTTTATTTTTTAACAGGAAATTCAATTTTAATATAGTTAAACTAAATTAAAAAATTTGCGACGTTTCGTTAACTCTTTTTAACTTCTTCGGGCAAAACTGAAATGGTTAAAAATACAAATTAGTTAGAATTGAGAATTAAAAAATATAGTGGGACAAACTTATAAAATTATTGTATTGTCATCAGTCCTTGATAAGTGTGCAAAGTTTCAGTTTAATCTGACGTTTTGAAGTGGGTGAATTTCACGTTCAAAGATTCCTTTACAAACAAACATACCTCATACAAGTGAAGCTAATAAAAGCGTGTTAAAAAACGTTGCCCACCGTTATAATAAACAACAATTTTTCTTCATACCATGCCAAAAGTACGTCCTTTCTGATTCGATTTTAAATCAGATAGTATAACATTTATGCACTGTTGTAATCACAACTGGAATTACTCGCATACCGTCTGTATAGGCGACAGTTTTGTCATGCACACTGATACGTGAGACTGCCGTTTGTCACCTCACTTGTTCGCCAGTAGACAGTAGTAGGTAGCCAACTGCTGTTATTACATGGACATTATTAGATCCATGTGTCATTACGCATAGCCTCAACATTGCTCACTTGAAAGTAATCAGTCTTTTCAAGTACGTACTTTCGGGGTATGGGAAAACTAGTATACACCACACGAGCAGAAAGATGAAAGTCCTGCGCGACACATGAAGCCCTCGACTTCGCCTCGAGCATCATGTCGCGCAGTGCAGGAAATTCAACTTTCTGCTCTTGTGGTGTAATGTACTATTGCGTGATATAGTTTTATACCAGACAAATGACGTATTGTGAAGATTCGGATATATTTGTGGTACGAGACGGCACATTAAATTACAATAGTGTATCTCTACTTACTTAGCGCTCTTTTCTAGTTTATGAGAAATCCAACTTACAAATTGTAACAAATAGCGTGGCTTTCTTCTTTCACTTTGTTTTTTGCCAATTAGAATGTTTCAGGATTTTCAGTGCATCTGGGTTTTAGAAGGCATGCACTTTGCTACTTTTCGAGTTAATCTTTCCGTGTTTGAGAACAAATTCAATTTTGGAAAATAC
Organism: Venustoraphidia nigricollis; assembly: GCA_034508555.1. Classification (NCBI taxonomy): domain Eukaryota; kingdom Metazoa; phylum Arthropoda; class Insecta; order Raphidioptera; family Raphidiidae; genus Venustoraphidia; species Venustoraphidia nigricollis. The sequence goes on from JAVRKA010000030.1 coordinate 3,942,621, forward strand.
ATCCGTCTTAAGGCTGCTCGTTACGATAGAAATAATAATAATAATAATTCTGTATTTGAAAATAAATACATTTCATTACAGGGGAGAGATACAAAATACGTTATAAGGTATATTCCACTTCTTGAGTGCCCATTATATGTGCCATACAGAAATGTAGTTTTGAAAAATTATAAAAACATAAATAACAAATATAATTTTAATTCTTTACAAAGAATTCTATTGGCTAGTGCCCCAGAAACTGTCAAAAATATATTTCTTTATGTCACTAATGCACTAAAGTTGAGGGCATTTCATCTATGGGAATAACTTTACCAAAAAAAAAAAAAAAAACATGCGTTCTGAACACGAACAAAACTAATCTTCTATTATTTAAAACTAAGCAAAGCAACATAAAAACACCTGATTGTTTACATCTTAATAACACTAAAGTTGATTTTTCGACTGATGTCAAATTTCTAGGCATTTTTGTGGATCAACATATCAAGTGGTGCAAGCATATCAATATATTAGCAAAGCAACTTGGTAGTTGTATATATGCTATACGTAGGATTAGTACTTTCTGCAATTATAATACAATAAAAACTATGTATTTTGGTAATTCTTATTCAAAAATGAAATATGAGAGTATTGTGTGGGGGCGGCAAATACTGATTTAATCTTTAAAGCACAAAAAAAATGTGTTCGCATTCTGGCCAAAATAAATCCTAGAGACACATGCAGAGGAATTTTTAAGACACATGGACTCTGTTTACATATATGAATGTATTGTGTTTGTGAAAGAGCATTTTACCTATTTTAATAACTACCAATTGTTACATAACTATAATACCAGGGGAAACAGTGACTTTCGTTTGCCAGATCATTCTTTCTTCGTTACAACTGCCTTAAAATCTACAATCATCTGTCAAATGAAATCAAATCATTGCCACTGCAAGCCTTAAAAAGGAAGTTAAAGAATGACCTGGTAAACAGAGAATTTTATTGTATACAAGAATTTTTAATGTGTAATTTTAATATGTTTTTATGGACTTGCCATACACTTTTTTTTGTCAATGTGGTAAATAAATATATCTATCTATCTATCTATAACGTTACGATAGAAATATGCATGCATTGTCTCATCGTGTATCAGAAAAAAGAATGCGTGTAACCTTTACGCGCGATTGAAGTAAAACTTTTTAATCACTTAGTTTTTGAGAAATATTCACTTGCAAATTGAAAATTAGTAATAGCACTTTATAAGCACATGGATAGAGTCGCAATAAAATATATAAAGCCAGAATATTTTGGGTCAACTGCACGTTTTTCATGTAAATAATGCATAAGCGTATAGCCAGCTATACTTGCGCATTGTATATGCTTGTGTAATCTAAAACATATTTTTGAAGCAATTGCTGCTTTATTGAATGGATATTCTTTGATTTGTTTATAAATTAATTTCTGATGTAACATTTTGCACCTAACAAAATGAGTAAATGACACTTGGCACAATTTATTTTTGTGCCCAATTAAATATCACTGTTAATTTTATAAACTTTTTTTTTTAATCTGAAAGAGAATTCGCGCGTCAACTACCTTAAAGAAAGACGACTTAAAAGTTAGCTCTCGCATATAGTGTATTGTACTATATACCATAAAAAAAGAATAACGCTTTATAACTAAAGAGTGAATATTTTAACATTAATTTAAATACAAACATTATTCTCTGCTGTTTCGCTGAATTAATTTTTTGTTTAGTTTATCCTGTGTGAACTTCCTTGCAATTGTTACAAGGAATTAGATTTATTTTTGGCAAGAATAATTCCACTGTATATTTTGTACACTAATTTAAATTTTAAATATTAGAAGATTTTTGTATTATAGACTTCTTTTTCACGACAGGATGTAACAAAATATTAAAGTTTAAAAAAACTAAAATAACATGCAAAAGAATTTGACAACAAAATTACCTTTACTGTAAAAAACGTGGGGTGCTATCTACTTAAATTTTCATAATAGCTCTACGTTTAGAGTTAGCTAGTAAATGAAAAAAATTATTACCGATATTCATCAATAAAGCTAATTTTGTTGTCAGAGTATTTTGCATTTTTAGTTCATAACAGCGTGTTTTAGTTTTTTAAACTTTAATTTTAACTATAAGACTAAAAAACAACATTGCGTTTGACTATGCAGTAGGCAACTCAACGTACGTCACTGTACAGCGTGTTAGCTTGCTTGCTTTTTAATTTTTTTTTATTCTGAAGGCTGTCAGGATAATGAGACAAACGTATTAAATTATTGCATTGCCATCGGTGATAAGTGCGCAAAGTTTCAGTTTAATCTGACGATTTTACGTTCTGAATTTTACGTTCAAAGATTCCTTTACAAACAAACAAACATACAGGTGAAGCTAATTAAAGCGTGTTAAAAATCTGACTTAAGTCATTTCGCTTTATGCCGCAGATATTTTATGTACATAAAATTGAAACACTTGGTTAAGTTCGTATGTTTTAAGTTTAATTTAAATACGGGGGATATTTTCTTTAGGAAAATAAAACGTCTGATCGCTACTTTGCTTAACATGGCGCTTATGTTTTTTAGAGATTTAACGAACGCAAAGCGGTTTTTTTTGACAGTAATCTGATTTCATGAAAAAGCTGAACAGAAAGCGTATATACTTGTTTTCTTTTCCATGTCTTTTCAGTCTTCCCTCGCATGTTTCCAAGAACCCAACAGGGATGGGAAATATATACCAACAGCTTTTATCCGTGTTTTATTTTAGACATAAATCAATTATCTTATATGTAGCAGCGCACAAATATTTAAGCTGACTGATCTCTCAGATTAGGGATGTCAGAAGTGCCAAAAAATATCGATATATATTGTATTGATATTTTTTTCCAATATCGATATCGGTACCGATATATTTTTTTTTTAAATATCGATATATCGATATAATTTTAATGAGAACATTGCCACTCGAAGAAATTTAGTATACATATTGGCTAGCTTAATATAATCTCAAATAGCAATTAACGGACATTATTTCCAATAAATCAAGTAAAAATAATTATCTGAAATCAAAAACAACGATAAGAATTTTTTTTTTGTTTATTAATCAAACATCTAATACATTTAGGAGCAGATAATTTTAGAGATTAATCAACAAGTAATAAAGTTACGGATGGCGAACCTATGTATGAACCGGTGTAAAAGAAATGTGTTTTACATGTGCTTTATTCACAGTTGTTGTTTTTGGAACGCGCTTAAAAATATGATCCAAAAAAATATGTAAAACCACATGTTTCTTTTTCAGTAGAGTTTTTGATATTTTCGGAATAATTAAACGACTATAGTCAGTCGCAATAGTACATACAAGTGTTGCTACTGGAAAAAAATATCGGTTTTCGACACTGGGAATTTTATATCGATATATCGAAATATTAAATATCGTCCAAAAATATTGATATATCAAATAAAAAATATCGATATATCGATATTTTTTCGTCATCCCCATCTCAGATTGTAAAATATATGCTCTCGGATAATTTCGAACTGTGGTCGCACAATTTCTTTTGTTTTTATTAGCTTTGATTAAACATTAAGCTTCACAGATTTTGGCTTGCTGCTTAAAAATTTCAGAAAACATAGTTTTACCCTAAACATTGAATCCAAAAACATGATATTCGTCAACAGAATGTCACGAGATTTCGAATTACGGAAACGCAAATTAACATTTTGAAGTTTTTTCTTTACAAAAGTATGTTAAAAATACTGACAAAGACTTGATCATTAATTTCTTCAAATTGATTTTTTTCTATATAAGAATTTCTGTAATATTTACGCTAATTTTCTCGTTTTTATCTGCTTTTAAACGTTCATTTAGATCAAATAAACTGTAAAAACTTCGCTAAAGGTCATATGGGAACAATGATACGTATTTCTAGTTTATTTTGAAGCATTAACGTCGAAGACTGAATAAATTTTTTCATAGAAATTAGATATTTTCGAAACGTATTTTACATGCACACACAAATCCAAGTGCTCGTAATAATATAGAGCTATATATGGGGGCAAAAAGGGAGCATATTGAACAGCTGGTAGTCAGCAACCTGAAAATGGGTTATTGTAAATTAGAAACCAACAAGTATTTATTTATTTTCGGTATCACCCGACCCTAGGACCCACTTTTATTAAATATTGTATACTGGAAAAATAATTGCGTAAAATACCAAAGAAAATATGAAAATTTATAACAGATAATATATCAGATTACATATGCTTTTCCTTGCATTTTCTTTCTTAATCAAAATCGGTTTTTCTTCTTACGTAATTTAATACAATTTTGTTTTTCTCCTGGTTTGTTTTCGTCGGAAAATCTTTGTACTCAAAATTTCATTATTTTTTTATTATTTATTATATTTAAGTACTAACGGCCTCGTGCGAATATTTCGCACCGTTAGCGATCAGTTACGTAATATAATAGGGTGGAAATAAATTTGATTCTATATTCTATTCAGAGACTTTAGCGCCACTACGTCACTTAATATTACCGACAACTGTTAAAATAAACAGATTGCCACCATATTGCGACATTTGTTTTTTTCTGAATGTTATTTTCTGTAATGAATTTGTTAAAATTTTTAAACCGTAATTTTCTAATGAAGACATTAATTTGAAGATATTAACTTATTTTCGTCATTAAAGAGAAAAATATCCAAAATGGCGTATCAAACATTAATTTTGATACAGTATTAAGAGAGAAAAACACCTTTGAGAATATATATACCGCGGATTGATTATTTCATTACCGATCTTAAATCTATTCGGACGCAGCCGAACCCGAAATTAATTTCTAATAAAAATGTTTTGTAAATAAGTAGTTATATAAATATTTTTAATTTATTTTAATGAGGCTGCCATAATTAAAAATTCATTGCATCTGCAACAAAAATGTCACTTATACCTTAACAGCAATCATTAGCACAAATGATACATTAAAAATTTATATTTTAATATTTTTGAAACATAATGTAATTTTTCATAATAATAACTGTCATGCAAAAAATTCTAAGAAAGTTCTTAAACAAAGATAAGTTTCTGTTTTAAGAATGCTTTTATTATAATCGTTTTTTTTTCTAAAGTATATGAAGACTTAAAATGGATTTAATACAATTTTTATAAGTAGCGAAATTTAATTTTTAAAATATTGACGCTAAAACACGGCATACATCTCAACTTCAACCACTTTATAAACGTGTAAACTTTTCAATATGCACAAAATTACAAAAAAAAATATATTGATTTATTTTCAACTTTTCTACATTTCAGTGGATCACTTTGGAACAAAGACTGATAAAATTAAGCGATCTATACATATTATATGAGAAATTTGCTCTTCATAATTTCATTGTCGAAGCAAAATCTACCCGGACGAAGCCAGACCAGAAAATTAATAGGTATTTCATACTTTTGTGTTTTCTAAGAAATATAGCGGTCGTAATATGACATTGTCACAAAAAAACGTGTGCGTAGAAATAAATAAATAAATGGTTGTCTCGGTAGCGGCGGCAAGTAACGTAAAAAAGCGGTATCTATTTACTTCTGTGCACATGTTTCTTGTGACGTCATTCAACGTCATATTACCGTACTGCTATCTTAGTAAATTATATTTCTAATTATTTATATCAACGCTGTTTTTGTATAACTGATTTGATCTCAAAATTGTTTTGTAGAGATAATGATTTCTGAGAACACGCTGATAAAATGAAATGTCTACATCAATCATGGCTGCCGTAATGTCATTTTACACTTCACACATAAGACTACTTCAATCGACTTTTTAGTATATTGAATGGCTCAAAATAATCTGCGTCACAAAAATAAAAATACAGTAAGACCTCGCTTAACGCTGTTTCAGTATGACGCGGTTTCTAAAAGAAAGGTTTAGGCACTATAACGTATATTATGGATCAGTTTATATAAAATGATTCAAATGTTGATAGAAGTTCAAAGGAAAGACGAAATGTCATTGATGCAATATCTTGCTAGAGACAATAGCTTGCTGAACAAAACAGGAAAAGGCAAACGACATTACATGACTTCTTCACAAAAAAAAATATACCAAATGAGGAAAGTTCCTCATCACAAACATAACTTCTTACTGGAACTTTTATTTATAAATGTTTTATGAACAAAAATCGATACCTGTTAGCAATAAATAAATCTATAATTAATGTGGCAAAAAGAATTTAACAATAAATGTTACAAAATTAAACAAAAAAAAAACTAACAATTTTTCTTATTCTCGGTTCTGTTTCCTAAATAAGGAACCGTATACAAATTATTTTGGTAGACTTTTGGTTAGTCAAATAATAAATAAAGCTAGGAAAAAATTAGTGTCACAATGTGATATCAGCGTTTTGTATAACTTAACACATATTAGCTACAGATAGTTCGTTTATTTTCGTGCCGCTTTCAGTAAATGAAGGATCCTATTTACATTTTTTTGGTGGGCTTTTGGTTGGTGGGATAATTAATAGGGCTGGAAAAAATTAGTGATGAAGTCCGTATTTTATACACATGATTCAAGTGAACCATTCCTTGGGTACCTATTATTGTAGCGCCATTTTTCTACTTCCTCATACCCTGGTAATATGACGTGGTTTGACTACTTGAATTTCACAACAGATTCTTTTCTTTCTCCCACACGTATCTCCCATTTTACATTTATATTGAGCAACGTGCCAGATATTGTTTGAGAATAAATATTACATATATATCTGTCTCTTTTTATACTTTTTAAAAATAGATATTTTTATGAGACATGACAAAGAAGATGATCTTCGACAAAGAGAGTCAATTTAAATTAGACCATGGCGCTAAGAAACATTCGTTTGAAAAATCCGGTGGATTCATAACGATTGTTGATTTATGTTCGGAAAGACCTAAAGAATGAAATTCTGAAGGTTGCCGCAGTTTTTTTTAAGCGTAATTATTGATTAAATCGCTTTGTATGTCCGCTAAAACACGGGAACTACTGAAAGGAATTGAATACGGTTTTTACCATTCGATAGCTTATATTTTGGGAAAAGTTTAGGTCTATAAATACTGACTGACCCAGCTTCACTCGAGTGAAAATCGGACTGAATTCACTATACTAAATGCATTTTCATCAATTCTCGATTTTTCGGGGCATAGGGCTATCGAAGTCTAGGGGGGTCCCATTTTTTGGTTAATTTAAGTATTTTTTAATTGGGTTTTTAAAATTTATTTGTAATATAATTCAATAATAAATCTCAGGTATTTGGATTAATAATACAAAACTATCGTGTTATTGTTAATCTTGCTACGTTTCGACTACTTTATTTATTTTTAATGACATCAAAATCAGAGTTGAAACTTGGCGATCTAGCCAAACAATTAATACTGTAAAATCACCCAAAAATGTTAAAATTCACCCAAAGTATTGTCAAAATTCACCGAAAAAAATGTCAAAAATCACTCAAAAAAAAGTTAAAATTCGCCCGAAAAAATATCAAAATTCGCCCAAAAAATTGTAGAAATGTAGTCATGATAATGATAATCATTTATATTATTTTTTTACAATATAATTCCTTTTTTGTGGGCCCTGTCAATCCCTATTTAAATCCGTCCCTACAGCCACCCTATTTTATTGATGAAAAGATGGAACATATAGTGTGAAGATTAAAAATATTTTAAAAAATATGACAAAATAACCACAAAACACCAAAATATTTAATATTTAATACATTTCTTAAACCATGCTAGCAGCATCAGGAGGCGAAAAAAAGAGATCACTCGAAGCGTCGCCTCTTAAAGAAGTTACCTACCCTTTACTTTTTCCTCAATCTTGATTGCACTGAACATTTTTAAATTGTGTATTATGTCGCTGTCGTCTTTATCACATTTCTTTTTGCGTAAACAATTTTTACCTTTTTGAAGTATTCCTTCTTTTGCGTTTGATGGTTAGAATTAAATAAAGCTTTTTTTACGTTTCCAATTTTCGAAAAGACGATGTTTTTAAAAGTAATCGTATTTACTACTAATGTCTGCAGACGCTGTTGACCAATCTGTTGAGCGTCTATATATTCTATAATCTATAATTCCTCTACTAACGTAGGCGTTTTCTGAAATGAGATGTACGTTACCATAGTTACCACTCGTAAAACTATGGTATATTTGATGATATTTTATTCATCCATAGTAGTATTATTCAGGTCCATATAAATCATAAAGTAAATAATCAGTTAGATCAGACCAAAACAACTCAATGTTGATTAAACTTTCATATTGTTACAACGTTTCGTCGAACATCCCGACTTCCTCAGACAATCTACAGAACATATACATAAAAATTTTACAGTTAACGGTACAAATTAAATAATTAAAAACAAGTAATTAATTAATAGAAATCATCATACCATGAAAAAATATCAACACATTGTTAACAAGTACATCATTTTGCTGGTTATATGAAGACACTTGCTCTTATCTCATGTATAATACTTAAACCTCAATAGTAATAATAATTTCTTGGTTAGGTACTTCTATTCCAAACGTTGTAATAATATGAAAGTTTAATCAACATTGAGTTGTTTTGATCTGATCTAACTGATTATTTACTTTATGATATTTTATGTATTTTGTGTAGGCCTGATGGAAGACCAATCTAGACCAATTGTTTCGACAATAAACTTATTAGTGTATTTGCCATATGGCAACATACACTATTGGCATCGGTCGGATGGCGGGAGCTAGGGGTCGGACCAAAATTTCTCGACGTTTCATAACCTCCTAAACACTTTGGCACCATTTTTAAAAATGTTTATATATATAGGTATATATATATATGTATATATATTATATATATATATGTATATATATATATTATATATATATATATATATATATATATATATATATATATATATATATATATATATATATATATATATATAAATATGTGCGGGTAATAACTTTCGAAGGAGTTAATTGATTTTAACGAAATTTGGCCCACGTGTTGAAATCCATCACCGCAAGAAGCCTATTTAAAATGGGCCTAATCGGGCTATTTTAAGGATAGTTTTTAGGGGTTGAAAAATGTTTTTGAGCCCCAAAATACTGAAAAATTCTCCGAAACGTTTCAAAATTGAAATTTAACCCTCTGGTAGTAATTAAAAAGTGTCCCTAAAATTTTGATAAAATCGGCCCGACAGGACCGGATTTAAAAATTTTACGAAAAAACTAGTTTGCAGATAATGAATTATTTACTGAAAGGTGTATATAATTTACTATAGAGGTTCGATTGATAATAATATTGCAATTAAGAAAAAAAAATATTTTAAGGGGTGTATTAAGGAGTCAAATTTTTTATTTTGCCCAAAAACCAACTTAAGTTCGCATAATAAAGCGTTCGATGTTCGATGATAGTAATGTTGCAATTAAGAAAAAACTGTTAATTTAAGGGGTTAATTTTTTTATTTTGACCAAAAAACTTAAGTTCATATACTAAAACCAGACTGCCTGTATAAGCAAATACACTATATTGTCGGCAGGGTTTTGGCACTGCGACCCGGGTTTTTTATTACTATTATTAATGTACGAGACGAGGTCGCCTCTTTATCTAATAACCTTGTATATTAAATATTCAATTCGACTTTGTGTTTTATCTTAACCGTTAATAGACGACATTGTAGTTAAAATAGTACGGCAATTCTTAACACGCAAGCGTACGGTTTCTTTGAAATGTGCGGAGTTTTAACCTACATAAATCCACATATCCGTCACGTGGCGTTCAACCTTTACATCTGTTAATGCTCATGACGGGGTTTGATTTTTAGGGCAACTGAACACGAAGGACTCCTTAATGATCAGTTACATAAAGTACTTTGCAATTGGCTAGTAGATAACAAAAACTAAACGTTTCCCACACATGCAGAGGCGTAACTAAGGGAATGCATTTGAAAATCTTAAAAAATTAAGTACATGACAGGCGTAACGTAGATGGCGGCTGGTAAATGGCGACCTAAATTATAATTGGGTTTCACTAAGGAGTATAGTAAAAACCAAATCTACGTGTTATCTTCCTAGGTTGCGTGATTTAAGGCTGTCGGAACGCTCTGAATTTAAGCCAAAAATAGAGCTTCGGCTGTTAACTCATTTGTAGCCTTATTCGTCAACATTCTGCAAAAATTCTTTCTCTATCAGGAAGATAAAGGACAAAACTAGGTCTCTAATGGACTACTTTCGTAATATATGTACGATTTACTAGAAAAAAGTTGGCTTTAATTGTGCCAAAAAAACACACGTTTTCAATGTCACACTACGACCTTATTCGTACTTATTTCACAAAACTGTTCCATCACAAACCTAAAGTGACTCTTCCTTTTTCAGAAAAGTTTTTTAAATCTTCAAAATATTTCCAAAAATTAGAGTAATCAATTGACAGCGGCACCCTTGCAATAACATTTTTTAGCCTCGTAGTTGGCACCAGCCAAAAATTGAAACGTGCGAATGAATTGAGCGAGACAGAGTTAAAGAAGGTCACACCCACAATATGTCTTTTGCCTACCTCGCCTCTTACCGCTGGGTCTCAGCACAAACTGTGTGAAAGTGATCCAACACTGTTAAATAAGGAATAATTCAAAGGCAAAACCTCAGCCATCATGTCGCGCAGTACAACGCTTTCAATCTTCTGCCCGTGTGGTATATACTATTTTTCTTTAAACCTGGTCGAAAGTACGTTAATAATTATGATAAAAAATACAATCACGTTCCAGCAAGTAGCTTGTTACGCGGTCATGCTTAATTTCTGTTCCTTATTTCGGCGCTTTTTTCGGATATTCACAATGCATTGGATTTTTTCTGTCTTTCTCCAATTTACTTACCGGGTATAAAGAAAAAACTCTTTCGTGCCGCTGTTTTTTTCTTTCGGCCCGCTGTTATCGATGGCGTGCGAGTAATTCCAACAGAGCATAAATGTTAGGCTTTCTATCTTAAAATCGATGGCGAAAGTACGTACTTTCGACCGGGTATAAAGAAAACTTTTGAGCAGTTCATATATTTTCTCAAGGTACGTATATTTATTTGTTTAGAACGGAAAACAATTCTCACGAAACAAAACTCATATCAGCGACCTAATCATACAGACATACTCAAAAGTACTCATAACAGAGCACGCGTTATGTAAAGACGTATTTTATTTTTCGAGAACCCTATTTTACTTACTGTTTGTCTGTCGCAGCCTCCTGGTTCTAACTTTTAATAATGAAATTGACGGTTCAAAATCCAGACAAATATTATTTTCTTATTGAGAGAGTTGTTATAAAAAGATTAAAAAGGAGATAAAAAAACTTTAAATTTTGGTGTGTCTATGAATAGCTCACATCAAATAGAGTAAGATTTTTCAAATTTCTTTTTTTAGTTAAAAATGGGCTCCAAAATGGCTTATTTTAGTGCAATATTGCGTTTGTAGCTACGTATTTGCCCCTAACGACTTCAGTTATCAAGTGTCTATAATGTGCAATCTTTTTGGCTCCTCCCCTCGTCTTTCTTGAAAGTTAACATTACATTACAAATTCACACTTGTTTGAAGGCAATATTGCCTCCTACTGAATATGTTTTTGTAAGTTATTATTGCATTATAAAACCGAGCTTGTTTGGAGGCAATAGTGCCTCCTACTGAATGCACAAACGGAAATACGATATGAGATATGATATTAAGGTGTTGTTAACTTGCCAACAAAAAATTAACGGTTTTCTTTTAAAATGACCTAACGAAATAGAAATATTCTGTGATTTAAGACATATTAATTACTATTAATATTAATTACGAAAAAAACGAAAAATACGACATCTTAAAAAATAAATTAAAATAGTTACTGGTTGTAAGTATTAAAATATAAAAAAAAATGTTTTTGACTGTTCATTTATGTTAAACTTAGATTTAAGATAAAATATAGTAATTTAATGTTTTTAGATCCTCTGAAAATGCTATATTTGCGAAACGTCAGGAAAATAATTATATTATGAGAATTTACTATGTACTTAGACAGTTAGTTCAAAAAATATGCGTATTTTTTGAAAAAAATAAAGATTCATTAGTTATTATCCAAAATCTTTCAAAATCACACATCCACAGCTGTACTAAAGTCTCCACAATTAATATTAATATTAATTACTATTGTGAAGATTCATGCAAGCCTTACCGAAGCTGAAATTAGCTCTCGCGTGATACGATTTTCGTGTTGCAATTTGCTTTATTGTAAAAAATTAACTGTTGAGATATGGCACCGTAGAGTAACTGATAACTCATTCCACCGCGAAAATGGAAAGATTCGAGTTTGAGTCCCGACAATGACCGTTGTTTGAAAATATTTTTTTCTAGTATATAGCATTGTAACAATGGATATTTCTTAACAAATATAGGAAACGATAGCTATTATACTACTGATAACATTTCGACAGAAACCGGGCAGCTGCCACAGACTTATTGAACGGCCGATATTACATCTGCATTACTTACAGACTTTACACACTGAATATATAACTTACAACAAAAGTTACATTAACACAGTTAACTTATTATGTCATGTTATCAAGAGCTTATAAGGTATTATACTGTTGTATCTTTTGCTTTGTGCTTTACTTTGTTGGACCGTCTTCGAAGATTTATGAACTGTTGTTGTAGCGGCTCATAAAAGGGACCAGCGCTTCAAAAGAAACTGACAAGATTTATTTGTCAACTGCTCTCTGTTGACAGATCGTGTCAAATTTTAAGGTGACGGAACCCACAGATCGTAAAATATGCTCTCGCGAAATTTCGAACTGTGTTTTTTTAGCTGGGATCAAGCGTTACGCTTCATAAAATGTCAAAAAATTTATATTTTTTCTCTAAAAACTGAGTAAAAAAACGTGTAATTGGTCAATATTTCTTTGCAGCACGTCACGAGATTTCGAATTACGGGAAGGCAAATCAACATTTAGAAGTTTTTTCTTTACACTTATGTTAAAAATGCTGACAAATTTAGCTTGGTCAATATTTTTTTTTCAAATTATTTTTTTCTGTACATTACTACCCAACGAAACGATGTCACCTATGTATCTAACAATCTTGAAATGTATGAAGGATCCAAGATCATTAGATACACAGGTCACCTCATTAGTGAATGACATTTAAAATTTTTTATCAACCATGCAATCTAAATTGACAGTCCACTATATGACGTCATCCCCCCACTACTATCCAACAGAACGAGATCACCTTTGTGTCTAATAACCTTGAAACCAAACCAAATCTTGTAATTCAATATTTTTGTATATAATGTTTGGGACCCCAATAAAAAATGTTTTTCGTCACGCCTCAGTTCTTATAATAGAATTGTGATTTCAATTCTGAGTTAGATGCAGTGCTGCTTCAGCCTTTTAAAAGACTTCATTAAAATGGCGCGAGATAGTCTTGCATTAAAGACGAAAATAGAAATAAACGATTCCACTTTATTATAACTGAAGGAAATGGGAAGGAATGCTTATGTAATAATGAGTTAGACGCTTCTATTGAAAGCTACGATTTGTTGCCACGTTTCGCTTGATAACACATGCAGCGCCACTCGTACACAATGTAGGTACTATTTCTGCAGTGTTTAAATTAAAAGCTGAAATATTTTCATCAACGTTCAGGTATTGGTTTTTCGTACACAGAAATAAATACCGGTAAAGTTTTACGAATTTTATAAGAGGTATATATTATATTTACTATTTTTCTTCGTACCCGATCGAAAGTACATACTTTCGTATCAGTGTGCACGAGAAAATTGTTTCGGCCCGCTGTTATAAATGGCGTGCGAGCAATTGTAGCAGTGAATAAATGTTAAGCTTTCTGCCTTAAAATCGAAGCCGAAAGCACCTACTTTCAACCGGGTACGATGAAAAATAATTTATTTAGAACAAATAAGATGAACAAATCTGACTGAAAGTCATATAAAAAGAACGATTCATATTTCTAGTTTATTTTGAAGATGTTATTATCAAAAAATGAATAAGATTTTTCATTGAAATTCGAGTAAAGAAGAAATCATAAACAACTGGTGAACAATCACGTTAGGAATTTTAAGCTAAAAAAGATAAGCGAGTCTTTCAGTAGTTGCCGATAATGTGAACATATTTATTTCACACTGTGTTTATAAAAGCACGGCTGCAAGATATTCGCCAACTGTAGGTCGGACCAAAGAATCATATTATAATAAATTGAATAATTTGAATAGCACGCGCTTTTCTCATTACCTTAACGCATTTCCTCTACATTCACAAAATTACTGCCCATACCGAGAGCTAAGATGTTACACATCACAAAATATGTTAGTTTATTGTTATTGTACTAGTGGGTTAGGCCTGTCTCCGTCAGGCGCAATTGAAGTTCAAATAATATGAAATATGAATATTACAATTTATGTAATATTCATATTTTCTGTTTCCTTTAATTCACATTTTTTACTGTTATAAGACGAAAAATAATCTGTAAGCTAATCTTACTGCGCACACAATTATTCTACACTTTTTTCAACTGATTAATATTAGTTTAAAACAATTGTAATTATTTACAAACTTATTTGACATTTGATATCAGAATGTTTCAGAGTTTGTTATTGATAACCAAGGCAACCAAACGCCCATCCATGGCCTCTTATGTTCTATGAAGTTTTTTTTCTAAAAACGCCCCTATTTCGACCCCCGGGGAGAAAATCGAAAATCCGGCTACGTAAGGATCTGTCCCGTGTTTCGTACTATAAGTGTGCCAAATTTCAACTTCCTAAGTCTTCTGGGGCGTTCTGGAGGGTCTGGAAAGACAGACATCCGGACACACAATAGGAAATTATATATGTAGATACCAAACAATTTCACCCAGCTGGTCATAACTCCAAAAATACTCACATTTGACACAAGATAATTAAATAGATTAAAATATTAAATAAATTATAATAACTAATTGCTACCTGTGTACAACAAAAGCAAAGCATTGGTTCAATAACGAACACTGATGAGTTTTTACCTGAAGGCGTTATAAAAATTGTAGCAAACTATAGCTACCCTACTGTTATTAATTTAGTCTAACGAACTATACCGTAGCAAATACTCTACTAATAAAAGAAGTTGTCTTAAAATTGTGAACTTCAGTGATCATTTGTGCATTGAAGATCTTCTTCTACAAGACTCAAATTCTCTGCATATTCCAAAATGGATATACGTAAGTATTTTCTAATACATCTACATTTTGAATTTTTTAAAACACAGTTTTGATGTATTAATTTTAAAATGTTTTTTACATCCAGTAACTTTCAAATTTAAATACAATATTGGAATTATTTTTCAGATTTTGGAATGATGAGATTTCAAGTTGCGAGAGACAAAAGAAAAGGTAAGAAGATAAAAATGCCGCCAACGCCATTAAAATACCAAAAGCCATTGTCAAAAACATGGAATATAATTCTCGAAAGCAACAACTTGTACACAATTTTTGAAGTCGATGAAACCAATTTGGATCTCAGTCAGTTAGACTCGTCTTGCTTGGATCATTCCGACCTGTGTGAGACAGCTTTAGATCTTTCGTTTGAAGAAAACACAGCAACTTCTGCGCCTAAAGTTCAGCCAAAACTAGAAACAATGTTTTCATCACTTTTGAATCATTTGTCAATACTCAACCCCGATACTAGAGTAGACGTAGGACTTTTACCATTACCAGGAAATGTTTACAATTCACCAAAGTCAAGGGTCAATAATTCATCTTCTACTTCAGAAGATTTTGTTTGCACATCAGTGAAAAGTTTTGTGACCGTTGAACGTTCTGGAACGCCGATTTGTCCTGTCAAACAGTTTATGAAATAAATTAAGTAAAACAGATTTTTAAGTTAAACGGTTTTATTTAAAATTAAGACAATTATGATGTTAATAAAGTACTAAAAGCTAAAAAATAATTCGGTAGGTCCTAGGTACCACTCTCCTCATCAGTCTACGGCATTAATCAGACAAAAAAATAAAATCGTTGGGCGTAACGTAACCTAACGTAACGTATGTAGGTAAATAGCGTTTATAAATAATATAGCGGTTGACTTGATAAAAATTTAACGCGCCCAACGATTTTATTTTTTTGTCTGATTAATGCCCTAGATTGATGAGGAGAGTGGTGTGATGAATGGTACCTAAGACCTACCGAATTATTTTTTAGCTTTTAGTACTTTATTAACATCATTATTTTCTTAATTTTAAATAAAACCATTTAACTTAAAAAATTTTTTACTTAATTTATATTCAAGTTTTTAGTTTTTTATTTTGTTATTTCATAGTGAACTTTATTCTTCTACTCAAACCCTTTCATTTGATACTCATATTGAGGTAGCTGTGAAAGAATATGTAATCCGCCATTTTGTAGCGGCGGCCATTTTGGATTTACAATGATACAAAATGTATTAAATTGTATTGTCATCAGAACTAAATGTGTGCGCCAAATATCAGATCAATCTGTCAACAGGAAGGGGGTGAAATTTTAATTACTAGATTTGACCCAAACAAATAAACAAACAAACAGGATAAGCTAAATAAAAGCGTTTAAAAAGGACCTGTAAGCAGTCCTAAATGTATTAGGTTTTAGATATAAGCTTTGTTTTGACATATTAAATTTTTAATTATTCTTAAAGAGATCTTTAACGCTATTAAATATATTTTAATTATTAATATACCTACTATCATAATATGTAATTTTCTAAATATTTATGTATATGCAGTTTTATAAACGCTATGTGCGTGAGAAAAATTTTTATAAAGTGTAATTTCTTTCGCTAACACGCTGTACAGTGACGTACCCTACCTCATAGTAAAATCCAATATCTCTTTTTAGTTTTATGATTAAAATTAGAGTTTAAAAAAACTAAAACAACACGCTTTTGTGAACTAAAAAAATCAAAATAATTTGACAAGAAAATTAGCTTTAGTGTAAAAAGCGTGGGATGCTTAATTTCGGTAATAAATTTTTCATTTACTAGCTAATTGTAAACGTAGAGCTATTATAAAAATTAAGTAGATAACACCCCACGCTTTTTACAGTAAAGCGTATTATGTTGTCAAATTATTTTGCATTTTTTAGTTCATAGAACCGTGTTGGTTCAGGTTTTTAAACTTTATTTTTTTAACTTCTGCTATGATCAAATCAAATGCATTGTATATAAAAAGTATCAGGAAAGCAGCTTTTGTCAATGGTATTAAAATAAGTTGTTAAGTGATTGAATTGTAACCGCATCGTTTCTTTTGTGTCGCTACTCGAACGCTATACTTATTTTGAATAAGCTTTTTTATATCGCGACAAGTCAACTGAACGTATTTCAGCATCATTTGCGGCGCCATCGTTTAAATGCGAAACAGGAAACACAAGTGACACGGAAGTGCTTTTAAATGGCGACCTGTTACAGGGACGTTCGATGTCTGTATGGTGGTACCTCTGTCACCGTTACGCTTCACCGACTTTACCGGCTTGATTGTACCTAAATAAACAATTAATGGACCTGATATCTTAACAGTCCTCTTTTAAACACAAACAACTGACAATCACACATTCGCTCGTTTGTTCGCTAAAGTTAATATTATTATAAATTAGAGCACTAAAATAATATAAATATTTAATATGTTATTCATTATCTTCACATCAACGTCTTGCCGTTTGTCGGAGGATCCAATGTGGTCCAATGGTTAGCGTGCTTGCTGTTATTATAAGGATTAACTTAGGCTACTTTTATTTTAGAAAAAGAATTAGGGTTCCGCGCAAAAAATGAAAAGGCAATTTTCATATGTATTCACTTCAAGTCAAATAAAACATGACCATATTACCCGCAGTAAACCTAAATTAAAACCAAATAAATCACATTTTTCTGTAACATTTAAGGGGGTCCGTAACTCTATGATACGGATACATAGTAATATTCCTGATGAAATAAAAATCGAAAACGACTTGATATTTAAAATTAAATTAAAAACATATTATTCTCTGAAAGAGTTCTTTTAAATGTAGAGTACTGACGCTATTTATACATATTTCTATGTACTTCTAAATAAAGTTATTATTATTAGTGTATTTGCCATATGGCAACATACACTATTGGCGTTGGTCGGATGGCGGGACCTAGGGGTCGGACCAAAATTTCTCGACGTTTCATAACCTCCTAAACACTTTGGCACCATTTTTAAAAACGTTTATATATATATGTATATATATATATATATATATATATATATATATATATTTATATATTTATATACGTATATATATATATATATATATATATTTATATACGTATATATATATATATATATATGTGTGCGGGCAATAACTTTCGAAGGAATTAATTAATTCTAACGAAATTTGGTCCACGTGTTGAAATCCATCACCGCAAGAAGCCTATTTAAAATGGGCCTAATCGGGCTATTTTAAGGGTAGTTTTTGGAGGTTGAAAAATGTTTTTGGGCCCCAAAATACCGAAAAAATTCTCCGAATCGTTTCAAAATTGACATTTAACCCTTTAGTAGTAATTAAAAAGTGTCCCCGAAATTTTAATAAAATCGGCCCGACAGGGCCGGATTTACAAATTTTATGAAAACACTAGTTTGCAGATAGTGAATTATTTACTGAAAGTTGTATATAATTTGGTATAGAGATTATATTATTGCAATAAAAAAAAACAGTTATTTTAAGGGGTGTATTAAGGAGTCACATTTTTTATTTTGCCCAAAAACCAACTTAAGTTCTCATAATAGAGCCACACTACCTGTATAAGCAAATACACTATATTGTCGGCAGGGTTTTGGCACTGCGACCCGGGTTTTTATTATAAATTATGAACAAAATCCGATTCATATAGGGAAGTATACATCCAATATAATCCAATATACCTAAACATTAATAAATAATTAATTATTAACGTAAATCTGCCGAGTATTTTTACTTGCTTCGAGTAATAATATAATAATAATCCTGCTGAAGGTTCCACCATAATTGTTGCTGCCGTGTTTCATTATAATCACAAGCGGAGCCACGGAGAGCCCCTATTTATTTATATTTATGTAGACAGTTGTTATAAAACTAAAATAAAAATATCTACCGTAAGTTACTAACATGCGCAAAGCTTTCTGCACAGTCTTGTATAACGAGGTTGACTCTAATTAAAAGAAGTTAATTAGAGTGGTTGTGGTTGGATAAGATAAAAATGATTTGTCGAGAAAAAGGACTTTTAAATAAACACTTATTTGTTATTTACAGCGACGTTTCGTTCTTTGTTTGGAACTTTTTCAAGCTTTAATAACTATTAAATGTTTTGATTAAGTGGATATAAAAGTTAAAATACACATGTAAATATAAATGTGAGTTAAACAATTATTAATAAAAAGTTTATAATAATTCCGTTTTTTTTAACTTTTATATCTACTTAAACAAAACATTTAATAGTTATTAAAGCTTGAAAAAGTTCCAAATAAGGAACGAAACGTCGCTGTAAATAACAAATAGGTGTTTATTTAAAAGTCCTTTTTGCCGACAAATCATTTTTATATTAATTACCAAGGACAAAAAAGAAATAAAGTCAATTGTTGGATAAGTTTGGATAAAATCCGTGGCACAGGATCAATAAAACACAATACTGAAGTTGAAATTGCATTTTCACTAACGTTTCGGTGTGCTTTACACCATCTTCAGAGTTTTTAGAACTCTGAAGATGGTTCTAAAAACTCTGAAGATGGTGTAAAGCACACCGAAACGTTAGTGAAAATACTATTTCAACTTCAGTATTGTGTTTTATTGATCCTGTGCCATGATTTTATCCAAACTTCTCCAGCAGTCTTGTATAACAATAATAAATAGCCGCGGCTATTTAACCGGCAATCTATTCTTTTACATTATTGCGGCAAATGAATTCTTTCGATTTCTGAATGTCAGTCGATGTTTCCGCGATTCCACAGTAATGGCCATTGTGCTTACATAATATGTGTAGTACAGACGTATACCTTCAGGCTACGAACTACGGGGCGTGTTACATGACCTCGACCCTTCTCAACCTTCTCAGAAGCACATTGCCTTTCATGTGTCATCTACGAACTGTCTCAAAAGTGCGCGAACTGTCCAACTATTTCGACGATACTTGTGCATTATTAAAATGAATAATTTGAAAAGCCTGTACAATTTACAAATGAAAAGTTTGAAAATCATATTTAATTTAACCGAGCGGTGTTGCGTAGTGATTTCTTCCTACTGCCTCTCGTCGAGAAACGGTATTTTCTTTACCGGCCATCTTGTTGAAGTTGTCCATAGTTATCAAGATGGTTTCTAATTATAGATCATGACCGATTACCTGTCAAAATTCTGTGCTCACAAAGTTGCCTACCTTATCCTAATTTCCTAGGATTCCTTCATTCGGACCCGTTGCTATTAATTAAGTTGAAGGTTCAAAAATGTAGAAAAGACTGGCCAAGTGCGAGTCGGACTCGCATACGAAGGGTTCCGTACCATCGTACAAGCTTTTTTAATTATATTTTATTTTTATTATTTGTTGTTACAGCGGCCATAGTAAACACACTAAGACGCATAAATGCCTGGAGTAATAGCTTTTAAATTATTCCGTTCGATGTCGCTAGTAGGTATGCACAATTTTGACGTTTGCAAAAAAAAATGTTTGTGATGTAACTACAAATTTATGGTTTTCGGATTTTTCCCTTTACTTGTGCTATAAGACATTGCTTCTTGCCAATTTCATGATTCTATGTCAACGGGAAGTACCCTATAGGTTTTGATTTCCTTGCGAGTGTAAAATATGCGGCATAAACGGCCGTATCTTTTGAATGCATTCATTTAGAAGTTTGATTTTTTCACAGCTCCAAGAGATTGCAGACTTGAGTCTTTAGAATTAATTGCAACTTGATCTCTCCACGCGTTCCTGAGAAAAAGGGTCTTGACAGACAACTAAGTTGTCCTATAAGAGTTCCTTTTTTCCTTTTGAGGTACGAAACCTTAAAAAGATGTAAGTTATGAAGCGTCTATAACAAATGCGTCACATAAAAAGGAATTTACTTTGTTGTTGCAAACAATCGCATATAGTTTAGTAATATTTCAGGAACAGTCTGTATTTTCAAAAGTTGAAATAGACATTTATGTAAAAATAACAATTTTGTTTGTTCACGCCAATTCCATTTGGACTATTGTTTTTTTTTCCGGAGGAAAGATGATTTCTGCGTACTCTTCGCGCGCGAGTCCGAAACGTAACGCATCGTTCGCTGGATCCAGCAAAAGTGCAATTGAGTAACCGTCAAAGCTCGCTACAGTTGTTAAATTGCGAGTTTTCGACATCTGGTCCCACGCTTTTTTACAATACAAAATATTTTTTACTTTTTAGTTCGGTTTGCTTTTAAAGCATGTTTTTTTAGTTTTTTTAAACTATTATTTTGAACATTGCGATAAAACTCCTTATATCTTCGTGAGAGTAACGCTCCGGTGTCGATTTTACGCACCACATCGTATACAGCAGTAGTGCAGCGACTGCCCCCCACTTTGTTAGTCTGATTCCATCGTTGTGTCCGGCTTCTTGCATGAAGAGCAAAAAGTATGACAGCGACCACGATTTACTGTGTGTCATATTTTTTCAAAGCGCTAGCAAATTTCTGTCTCCGGCACGCAAGCTCTTAGTTCCGCTTGGACGCGCTTTCTTGACCATATTTCTGTTTACTGGAGCTTTAAGAAAGAGCTTTACACAAAATGTGCCTAAGCTTACGCAGCTAAGACTGCTTCACATTAATGTTTACGTGTTATTTCGTGAACATTGTAAAAACACCACACATTTGTGTTACAAAAAATATTTTAAATCTCCTGTTTCGTATTGGGATTTGACATGAAATGATGCGACATCTGGAGACGGAAATTTAGACTAGAAACACATAACATTTTACATGCTATTAGTATTACTACCTATATATATGAAAATTGGCGGACTTGACATTACATTTGGTCTAAGCTCCTCCCATATGTCTGCAAATAAAAAGTGGGTGCGTGTTTGTAGCAATAAGTACTTCTTTGGCGTGATTAAAAACTATTTTTATATACATGCAAATAATTTATTGAAATGAAAGTTTCATAAAGCTTAAGAATAATACTTATAAAAAATTAACCTCAAATATTTTAAAACATTTTCAAAATTTTCTTTTGGTTTCTGCTTCTATATTTAATCCACTGAGTAATCAAAAACACGATATTATAAATTCCGCTAGAGGGCCGTTAAAACGACTAGTTGTAATCAAAGGTTATAGTCGTCTAGTATATTATATAGTTCCCAGATGACAGAAAGTGCATTGATTTCGCCCTGTTGTTATTTCATTCTGGATTTCTTATGGCCAACTTCATACTGTCGAATTTTCGTTAGCTACACACGCGCAACTCCCGTTGCCTGCTAAAATTTTACTCTCAGAAGTATAACTTAAAAAATATTTATTTAACAGTTATAGCTAGCTATTTTTACGTGCAATTTTAACTAACAATATCTCAAAAGTATGTCCAGTGATGTAATTTTGATCTCTTTCAGTTTTCAGAAAAATTAGATGTTATCTAGTTTTTAAGATGCATTTTACTATTTTATTTTACAGAGAGTAAATAAAATTTAAACTACTCCCGCGATTTTATAATATTACGAAGTCAGCAGCAGCTTGCATCGCTCACAACGGAAATTCATTTGAAGTTACTAAATTGTCTCTATTTCATATTCAAACGAGCGTGAAATCTTCTTTCGAAACTACTCTACAAGTTGCAAATCGTTACTTTCATTATTTTCAACCCTCTAGCGACAACGTGAAACATCGAAGTAAAACTTTTGACAGACACAGCGGCCAATTCTGTCTCAAACTATCAGTTATGTAGTAAAATTAGGGGCGGAGCTAACGCGCGCTTAACACAGCTGTTTTCAAGGTCTTACAAATACGTTAACAATCGTCAAAGTGCCAACAGTCGTATGAATATCTGATAGGGCTCTGTATTGCGACCCGAGTTTTTTCTACGATTCGCAGTGAGTCCGGAGTCGACAAGATTTTTTTTTCTGACAAAATGCTTTGTTTCTATTTCAAGCCAAGTGAACTTACTGAAGTGTAGGTAAGCTATTACCTATATAAAGTATCTTCGAAGTGAGTTCTTGCGACATCTTCTTTTACAAGGACAAAGAACAAAATCGATGTTTCCTTTCATCAGGGAAAGAGAAGAGAGATAATCCTTGTTTATGCCTCAATGAATTAATAACAATTTGTTATATAAAGGTATCAACATTAATAATATTAGTTTGAACATGATTACATTTCTCTACACGTTACAATCATGTTTTGCTATCATAGTCGTTCAATGTTACGTTTTATCTAACACTGGAACTATCGTATGTTCTGGTAGCCTGATACTGAGTTTCAGATAAAAGGTGTTCGTTTAGCGTTTCGTTTTTTTTTTATTCTGCTAGCTACGACCTGCCATCAACACTGAATCACAACATGTTCTGATAACCTGATACCCAGTTCCGAGATCATCAGTCCATTTTTCACTTGATTGTGTGGCATTTCACATTATATTTATTTTCTTTGTACCCGGTTGAAAGTACGTACTTTCGGCTTCGATTTTGAGGCAGAAATCCAGCGGAACGAAAGCGTTTTCTCGTGCACACTGATACTTGAGATTGCCGCTAGTTAGTAGTAGCAACAGCTGTTATTGCGTATATAAAAAAATATTTCTCTTTATTCCCGGTCGAAAGTACGTACTGTCGGCTTTTAAAGCAGAAAGCGCAACATTTATGCTCTGCTGGAATTACTCGCAGACTATCTATAACAGCGAGACAAAAGAGTTTTCTCGTGCACACAGTAGGCTAATAGTTGTTATTGCTTATAGTTAGTTATAACCTCAAAATTGCTCACTTGAAAGTTATAAGTCTTTTTATATAACGGTGAAAGTCCGTACTTTCGACCAGGTATAAAAAAAATAGTATACACCACACGGGCAGAAGATTGAAAGTCCTGAACTGCGCGATGTCCTTGTGACGTAATATATTATTGTTTGTCTGTTGCCAATTTCATAGTCGCTCAGTTTATTTGTTACGATCTGCTAGCAGCACTGAATTATCACATGTTCTGGTAGCCTGATGTATATCAGATTGAATCATCGTTCATTTTTTTAGAAGTGTATGTATTTTTAAAAAAACTTGCAAGTTGTCCGGAAAGAGCTATAAAATAATCTCAATAAAATTTCCATCTTTCGCAAATTTCATCGGTACATGATTGAGTTACGACGCTGTACTCTACAGAGAAACGGGGAAAACCCGACGGGTTCAGTACACTCACTGAATCATAATAAGTAGACGGATGTGACATCGGTCCGTGGAGACACAATAGCTAACAGATTCTACTCTTCCCTTATTAATGCCTTCCTGTATATAAATATATACACGTATATATATGTATATTTCAAAACATTTGCACGTTATTAAATTTGTCATCAGTATTATCCGCCATGCATATTACACAAGAATTATTATCACGGAAATATATAGGACATGATTTACGAAATCGATAAATAATAATTATAATACTTCCGAGGCTCAGGTGGACATTTTAAATTTTAATCTTTGTCGCAGTTAGAGATGGGATATTTCGAGTGAAAATATTCGAACTATGTATTCGGTTATTAAAATATTTTGAGAGGTTATTCAAACTCATTTGCATAACTTTTATTGCCACGAGTTACGACTTATAATAGAATCACCGATGCCCATGAATTGGTTTTTCAATTAATGTTATCCCAACTGTTTTGAAAAAGACTCCTCAAACCTATTTTTCTCGCCCTCTCTAGCGTCTCGTCTAGTTACACCTTCAACAATGCTAACGCCCAACCTTAATTTCTAGTAACCTTGTATTCACGTTGCATTTTTACTAACTACGCCTATACCCTAATATGTATACCTATCTTCTAAAAGAAAACTTTTTATCCCTTGTAAATCACTTGGCTTTAGTACACTCTCTACCGTTATTTAAGGGAACTAATGAATTTATAATCTACCTTAAGTCGTACAATGTTAATCTTGCAATCTCCATTAATTCCAAGTTATTGTCTTGGCAATTTTCTTTTATCACAATGCTATCATAAAAAAATTCGATTAAACTTTTGAGATATTACAACCCTCGTGGACAAAAGAGTCGTATATTCCATCAATAACGGAAGATGTTATCGTTCACTCAATCTTCAATGTATAAACTTTAACAGTCCGATACATAACTATCATTCGCATGAACTGAAATCAAATGATCGATCTAAACTATTATAAAAAGTGTATATTTGTTTGTAGAGGGTAATCTCTGGATCTACTGAACCGATTCTAAAAAATCTTTCACTAATAAAAAGTTGCACTATTTTTGAGTAATATAGGCTATATTTTATTTTGATAAAAAATAAAAATCCCAAATAAACTGGATAAATTTGTGCCTAACGTGTAAATGTGCAGGTGTCTGTTGTATGTGAATGCGACGTGTAATATGTTTGTGAGGAGTTTTAGTGTTAGTTGAAGTAACTAAATATCTGATTTCTGTCAGCATTACTTGTGATTGGTTTTTTGAAACTATTAACAGAAGTTATCGTGTGGAGTTCGTGTGGCAGTTTATTTTATCGTCTCTATAATGTTTTATGACTTCGTATCGTGAATCCGAAGTCTATTTGAAATTGAATTTAGACATACGTAGTTTGATATCGAACCAAATACTTCGACAAAAATCTCGTATAGTAGGTAAATAAAATCTCACTTTAACTTTTCCACTCTTTATATATCATTTTCGTTTAAATCCAACTTTTTACTTGCGTCATCTTAACTTTTCAATTTTTACTACACAAATGCGTCTTTATGATAATATTAATAATATTATTCCTCGAGTTAATTTGCTTCTTCGCTGCAATTTGACTGGATTTTCGTTGTCAATGAACCAATTTGTAATAACTTGGTATGTTGAAACTTCTTCACAAATGTCTAAG
Organism: Venustoraphidia nigricollis; assembly: GCA_034508555.1. Lineage (NCBI taxonomy): Eukaryota > Metazoa > Arthropoda > Insecta > Raphidioptera > Raphidiidae > Venustoraphidia > Venustoraphidia nigricollis. The sequence goes on from JAVRKA010000030.1 coordinate 3,968,683, forward strand.
GTCACAAGATATATGTTTTAGGCTACACAAGCATATACATTGCGCAAGTATAACTGGCTATACGCTTATGTATTATTTACATGAATAACGTGCAGTTGGCCCAAAATATTCTCACCTTACATTTTATTACGACTCTATCTATGTGCTTATAAAGTGCTATTGCTAATTTTCAAATGAATATTTCCCAAATTGGGAAAGTGATAAAAAAGTTTTTCCTTAAATCTGGTCGAAAGTACGTACTTTCAGCTTCCATTTTAACGCAGAATGCCTAACATTTATGCTCTGCTGGAATTACTTACTCACCATCTGCAACAGCGGGTCGAAACAATTTTCTCGTGCACACTGATACGAAAGTACGTACTTTCGACTAAGTATAAAGAAAAATAAAATTATTACTTCGATCGCGCGTAAAGATTACACGTACTATTTTTTTGTTATTTCAATTATTATTCAAAACAAGTTTCTCTTTCAACAACAATATTTATCATTACTTTTGTTTTTATAACGCGATTGTCTATTGTTTGCAGGTGACGCAGACACCGACGTCGTGGACAGCGACGGCGATAGTGGCGGTGGCCCTGTGACGCCTCAGCCGACGTCCAGCATCGGTCCGACCGCGGGATCGACGAGCACCGGTCTGCCCTGTGTGGTCAACAACCGCACGATTTCACACGGAGACACTTTCTTGCTGGACTGCAGGACACAATGTGCTTGCCAGGTAAACCACCTAACCTTACCTACAATATATCTCCTCCTTGAATTATTGACTAGGATGTATAGTGTTGGACTCATTATATCCGAATTGGATGAACAAAACTAATTGAGGAATTAGATAAAAAATGATACAAGTGGCTTTTGCATAGGGATTCATCAAGTCAAGTAACTTGACGTTTTTCAAAAATTCACTGTTAACATTCAAACTTTTTTAAAGTTCACTACTTGACTTGATTTTCTGTCATTACTTTTCAAAAATTCATCACTTGACTTGACTTGATTTTTTATCGTTACTGCTTGACTTGACAATCAAACTTTTTAAAAATTACTTACTTGACTTGAAAATATAACTTTTTGAAAATTCACTACTTGACTTGATTTTCTATCGTTACTACTTGATTTGACAACCAGGTTTTTTGAAAATTCACTACTTTTCTTGATTTTTTTATTGTTACTACTTGATTTGACAACCAAACTTTTTCAAAATTCACTACTTGACTAAGCTTGACTTGATTTTCTCTCGTTACTACTTGACTTGACTTAAAAATCAAACTTTTTAAAAGTTCACTACTTGACTTGATTTTCTGTCGTTACGACTTGACTTGGAAATCAAACTTTTTAAAATTTCACTACATATTTGACTTGACTGAATTAACTTGATTTTCTATCATTACTACTTGACTCGATTTGATAATCAAGCTTTTTAAAAGTCCACTGCTCCGATTCAATTCAATGAGTGTCGACCTTAATATTATGGTCGACGTACGGGTATAAATGGTGGAAGGACGTGACGACTCAGTTGATATTTGGTACTTGATCCGCTAATGGATTTTGGATAGCCCTAGTTTGGTTGTACAAAGCGCTGCTACTAAGTGTCGTAGCGTTCATGTCGTGCTTGATGACCACGCTTTTATTCCCACACAAGTCGAAGTGGTTTATGTCAGATTAGCAATAAAATAATTAAATGACTTGACATACGGTTGATGCATGGATTCGAATAACACTAAAAAAGATTAATTAGGTGATAAAATATTTTTTGTGTTATATTTTATGTGTTTCAAAATTTTTTTCGGGCACCGTATAAAATAAATTACCAAAAATTCGACGTAAGCGTTTTGCTTCGTAGCCCCAGAGAACTGTTCGTCACGGGTCGTTAGCCAATAGCGACAGCGGTACGTTGCACGACGTGTCCTCGTCAACAGTCAACTGTTACAGCGTGCTTGTATTACATAAACATCATTTGTGTCGCGGCTATGCCGTCATTAAGGCTGCTCAATTTATTTTTGCCAGTGTCCCGTAACTAAACGATTGTTGCATTACTCTTGGAGAAGCTTTTCGAAGTTTTAAAATGCTTTAATTCAACAAGATTTGCGTTTATCTGAATGAGCTTATTAAAACGAAATGCAGTGTTTGGGTTAGGCTGCCTGAAATGTTTTCAGTCAATTTTTTCCCGATTTTTTTTCTTGTACATAGCTCAGTCGATTACAAATTTACTATTTAATTAAGCTTAATGAATCGCATTTCAGAACACAATTAGTTTCTTCTTTAGGACCTTATTTTTTTTAATTGGCAGGAACTGAACTTTATTATAAACTAAATATACTAAATAAACTAATAAAATACTAAATAATATATTACACAACAAGGGCAGAAAGTTTAAATTTCTGCACTGCGCAACATGATGCCCGAGGCGAGACCGTGGCCATCATGTTGCTCAGTTCAGGGCTTTCGATCTTCTGCCCGTATGGTGTATAGGTACTATTTTTCTTATACCGGGTCGAAAGTGCGTTTATTATCAAAATGTTTAATTATTCCTCCATCATTTTCTTTGATTAATTTTTACTTAATATCACTATTTAACTTTTGTTCACCTTTATATAAAAAGATTAACTACTTTCAAGTTAGCAATTTTAAGGTTATAAGCAAAAACAGCTATTAGCTACTACTGGTTAATGGCAGTGTCACGTATCAGTGTGCTCGAGAAAACTCTTTCGTTCCGCTGTTATAGATAGCGTGCGAGTAATTCCAGCAGAGCATGCCATAAATGTAAGGCTTTCTGCTTTATAATCGAAAGTATACGTACTTTGGACCGGGTATAAAGAAACATATTTTTTTTAAATTCTTATTTGCAATTAAGAGCAAAGATAAAAGAAGGAATTTTTTGGTTTACATTATTTGTTTTTGTATAAGGAATAATGTATACTGTTTAAAAGTATCAATTTTTAATAGGCGGGACGACCCTATTAAATATGTTTTATTATCCAATAATTAATCAATCATTTAAACATTTATTTGTGATACGTTTATATTTTACCAGCCTATGCCACATGGACAAAGCAAGGCCTACTATAATATTGATGTATTTAATTAATTCGAAAATAACTATATTTATTAAAATAGTACATGAACGCTGTTTGAAGTTTTTCAATATTGTATTTCCACTTGACTGGCAGCGCATTTCGCGAATTCGCTTTTTTATATCAGCTGCTCCAAAATAATACAATTTAATCGTACTCGACAACAACTACCACCGGCCATTTTCTATTTTTATAAGCATGCTGTATTTTTATTTCTTTTTTAATATAGTTTTCGCGATATCTCTGTAAGTTGTGAACCGATTTTAATGATTACATTTCTATTTAATGGAGCATACCTTCAAAGTGATCTCACATAAATTTTATTTAAATCGGTCAAGTAGCTTTTTTGAAGCTATAATTCTTTTTGCGCACGGAGGGTAAAATCTTCTATGTTTCGGAGGCTGCGTACGCAGCATGCAATGAATATGTAGCGTAAGTAATGTTGTGGAAGTTGTTTCTGATAACGTCAAAGTAGTTATTTTATATTTAAATATCTACTTTTTCTAAATTGGCGCTGACTTCAAAATTGTATTATTTAGGGGCTCTTTTGCAAGAGTTTCCATTTTTTAAAAGTTGAGTTTATAATTAATATTCAGTAGCATCATATTCTTTAGTTGACCTCACTTGTTAAGCGTCTATAATCTCTCTTTCTCTTTCTCTCACTTTCTTCACACTATAAAAATGTCCCAACACCACCCCTATTTCCGCAGTGTATTCCCAAACGGGCTGTGTAAATTTTTTGACACCTCATAAATTATATCGAATGAAATTTTTTAACGGATGACAAAATATTTTGTTTTCGCTGCGTATAGAGAATTAACTGCAGACGTAAAAAACGTCCGCATTGACCGTGATGTTTCTGATTTACAATACGGTAATTTATAACTCAAAATGTCCACATATAGACTCTGTGTTATATTATGATACCATATAGCTATAGGAAAAAGCATGACACTAACCTTTCAGTGAATTGAGAAAGAGATATATTTTCTACGAGTATAAAATGTCGCAAGCCCGGTACATAACTGTTACGAATTTAATTTTTACGAAATTTCTTGGCTCCCGTGCTTTTAGGCCGTGATTCATTGATATTTCTACCTGTAGTTTTGTTTACAACGGCGATAGACATTAGTGATGTGGAATGAACCGGTTTTAAAAAAAATTGGCTTTTCTAAAAATCGATAAACACCTGTTTTTTTTTTACTAAAACCGATTACTTTTGGGCTCACTTGTGTTTCATTATTCGTGTATCCGAAAGTCGGATTAATATGTGCTGCCATCCAGAAGAAACAGGTTGCAAGCGGACGCCGTCGATCACATCTGCTTAACAAAAATTACAATTTATGCGATTAGTTATTTTTAGGTAGAAGTCGTTTTGATTTTAAATGAGTAAACTTAGAAATGTTTAATGTTTTGTTTTTTCTTTAAAAAGTAAAAAAATCTAAAAATACCGGGTTTCTTCTCAAAGTAATCGGTAAAAACCGGTTCTCAAATTTGTAATCGGTTCGCATCACCAGTAGACATTATCAAAGGCCAACTGAGCTATTGAACCGATTATTTGTCGGTGTCTTATAACGGTATACGAGCATAATACGCGCCAAGGTTCTGAAGTTAGTCACAAACAGCGTCGCAAATGCATATCTTAGAGCCGTCCTGGTTGTTTTGTGAGAAAGGAAGACTCCCACCACCTCCCAGTTGCCGGCACAGAACGTGCGCTCGTCGGTGATTGGTTATCGCTGGTTGTCGTGTCACTTGTCGCTTTCCTGCTATAAAGTACAGTCCAGTACGCTATTGTTAAGTTGTTTCTTTGATTGTTAATTGATCAAGATGCCTAATACAGTTTTGCATAGACAAGCACGAAAAATATTTTTTTGGATGACTTTATGCAAGGAATTAAACCTTTAGATTAAAGAAAAATTAAAATAATAATATAGCGCGAGTTTGTAGTTTTTCAATCGACTGTACCTGCGCAAGCCTCCATTTGCATCTAACTTCCGAGGTTTTTAGATCCATGACGCGTACTATAACAGTCATTGTAAAAAATAAACAAAAAGCAAAAGTGTCAGTCAGACACTTTTTCCCGTGTACCTCCCATCCACCACACGCGCGATAAGTAACATAGTTACAATAAATAAATATAAAATTTAAGTAAAAGCTTTAATTGAAAAAACCCGGGTCGCAGTGCCAAAACCCTGCCGACAATATAGTGTATTTGCTTGTAGAGGGCCGTGTGGTTTTATACTTTTATTATGTGAAATTAAGTTTGTTTTTGGGCAAAATAAAAAATTTAACCCCTTAATACACCCCTTAAAATAACATTTTTTTCTTAATTGTAATATTATTATCAATCTAACGTCTACACCGAATTAAATACACCCTTCAATAAATAAGTCACTATCTGCAAACTAGTGTTTTCATAAAATTTGTAAATCCGGTCCTGTCGGGCCGATTTTATTAAAATTGTGGGGACACTTTTTAATCACTACCAAAGGGTTAAATTTCAATTTTGAAACGATTCGGAGAATTTTTTCGGTATTTTGGGGTCCAAAAACAGTTTTCAACCCCTAAAAACTACCCTTAAAATAGCCCGATTAGGCCCATTTTAAATAGGCTTCTTGCGGTGATAGATTTCAACACGTGGCCCAAATTTCGTTGAAATCAATTAACTCTTTCGAAAGTTATCGTGCGTACACACACATATATATATATATATATATATATATATATATATATATATATATATATATATATATATATATATATATATATAAATATATATATATATATATACATATATATATAAACATTTTTAAAAATGGTGCCAAAGTGTTTAGGAGGTTATGAAACGTCGAGAAATTTTGGTCCGACCCCTAGGTCCCGCCATCCGACCGACGCCAATAGTGTAATACACTAAAAAGTACCGTGTAAATTGGGCTCGAACTGCACACACAGTATATATTGTGAAATTTTATATAGTTGAATGGTTAGACTGGTAATAAAACATGTCGATAAATCTCATGACGGTCCGTATTGGTTCCTGACATTGGGGAAACAGGATGTTGACAAATGTCCGCGGGGCTCTGTAGTTGAAGGCTCTGTCTTTATGTACCCTTACCCACCTATACCATGCACGTACCTACCCTGTATAAAGCCGGTTACATACAACATGGCATCTAGATTTGGCGGACTTTGATAATACAAAATCCATAGATATTAATAGGAATAATATTCGCATTATCATTGTCATTTTTCTGTATTCATGAAATCTGTAATTTTAGTCTGTTTTGAACACTTTTGTGCGTATGAATTTTGTTTACAATACAGCTGGTCGTTCTAACAGATATAATTCTCCGAAGATATGAAGATATTACTTTAAATGTAGTCGCTTAATGCGGTATGTCGTAATAAGCAATGTCACAAAAAGCAGTGTTTTTTATAAGGCGGTCATAGAGCATTCAGCCGGTATGTTGTTCTAAACGATGTCGTCGTAAACGGTTTTGACTGTAGTAGCTCTGTGTTGCTCAATATTTCCTTATAGCACGTCATGACATTTCGAATTACGGGAAGGCGAAATAACATTTTGAAGTTTCTTCTTTACAAACTCATGTTATTTTTTTTTAATTTAATGTGTAAAACTTATGCTAATTGTTTCTTTTTAATTTGATTTTAAAGCGTTTATTTAGATCAAATAAATCGTAAACTCTTAGCTAAAAGACATGGATAGAATGGTACATATTTCTAGTTTATTTTGAAGCACTAACATCAAAAAATGAATAAGATTTTTCATTGAAACCAGAGATTTCCGAAACGTGAATAAGTGGATTTTACATATACACATTGAACAACTCGTAAGATGTGGGTGAAAAAGGAGGCATATTAAACAGTATATAAACAGTCACCTTAAGAGTAAGCACATTTTTGACGTTTGTAGAATTTTATGTGTAAAAAGAAATCTTCGAGATTTTTTCAGATTATTTTTAACGACTAAATAAAAGTGCTTACAAAAATTCAGTCAGGTTGTAATTTAAACTGGGATAGCTTCCAACATACTAGACCTCTAGATTTTCAGTTACACCACTGACCGCGTCTGTCTTGTAGGAAATAAAATGATGAAACCAATGAATAAACACGTATTCAATTATTAAATAAAGTATAGTCAATTCAACAATACAATCAATGTGAACTCCACCCTGTCTCAACTCTCAGCACAGAATGCTACTGCATCCGCTAATACAATCTTTACAATATCAATGTACGCAGCTTATAATATTCGCCACGGTTCTAAAAGGTTCTGAAGTTAGTCACAAACAGCGTCGCAAATGCATATTTTAGAGCCGTCCTGGTTGTTTTGTGGGAAAGGAAGACTCCCACCACCTCCCAGTTACCGGCACAGAACGTGCGCTCGTCGGATATTGGTTGTCGTGTCACTTGTCGCTTTCCTGCTATACAGTACAGTCCAGTACGCTATTGTTAAGTTGTTTCTTTCATTGTTAATTGATCAAGATGCCTAATACAGTTTTGCATAGACAAGCACGAAAAATAATTTTTTGGATGACTTTATGCAAAGAATTAGACCTTTAGATATTAAAAAATTAAAAATAATAATATAGCGCAAGTTTGTAGTTTTTCAACCAACTGTACCTGCGCAAGCCTCCATTGGCATCTAACCTCAGAACCTTTTAGAACCGTGGCGCGTATTATACATAACATAGACCATTACACAATTCATCACCAATATACAGAAAAGTAGCATCATCAGATTTTTAGGCATACATATTGATGATAACCTCAAATGGCTAGCGCATATAAATATAGTATGCAAAAAATTGAATAGGTCATTCTTTCAATTAAAATTTAAAAAAAAAAGAATTAACCGTCTCATATTTAACCTTAAATATAGAGAAACATATAAAAATGTATTTTTTGAAAAAAAATTGCTAACATTCTTTGAAATATATGCGTATGAAATATTGAAGCACATGCATAGTCTAGGCTTTTTTGATCAAAAACAAGAAAAAATATATAACACCAGGAATGAAGACTGGTCAATAAAACATAAGACTACATTTTTTGAAAAAAGCCCGGTATATACTGGATTTAAAATATACAAAAAATTGCCAAACTATATTAAAAGTATAAAAAATGAAACAAAGTTTAAAAAAGAAGTAAAAAATTATTTGTTATGTATTGTCCCTTATAATTTCTCAGATTTAATCTGATTTCTTTTTTTCTTTTTCTTTTTTTTTCGTCTGACAATTTTGTATACCTGCAATATGGTCAACACAAATAAAATTTATTATTATTATTATTGAACAACACTGAATAACATTCGTTTAAATACTAGGGGTCAAACATTCGTTTTCAGTCTGTAACTGGCTTTAGAGCGACACACACACACACACACAGACATAGAAGGTTCTGACCCAATTGTAACAAATGAAATCGGCCTCCTCTCTAATCTAGCAGCGCACGGTGTCACATTTGAACTAATTGCCTTAGGATACTGAAAATAGATTTCAAAGCTAGTGACGTAATATCCACTCTAGAAAGCAATAAAGAGGACACTGTGCTCCCATTGGTGAATGATATTACATAATGGTCAAACAGACTTTATTATCGCTGAATCAGTCAATTACAGATTTCAAACTAATGGATTTGCAATCGTCGCACTATATCAGCAAGATATGGCATCCTGATGTAACTTTGACGCTGGATCTCTTCACTTGAGTAATAATAATAATAATTGGATGTGTGCTTATGACCATACGATAGAAGTGAAACCTTCTGATTTTCCAGTTTACACTCGCAACGGAATCAAAACCTATAAAGTATTTCCCGTTAACCTAGAATCATAAAATTTGGCATGAAGCATTGTCTTATAGCACAAGTAAATGTAAAAATCCGAAAACCGTAAATTTGTAGTTACATCACAAAAAAACATTTTTTTCTACAAACGTCAAAATTGTGCATACTATAGCGACACCGGACGGTATAATAATAATAATAATTTTATGACTCCAGTAAGACATGTAGGTACACGTATAGGAGAAGTCAATTTAAGTATATAATCAGTTTGTTTTTCATAAAAAATAAACAGTAATTTTAGTCAAATTTTTACCCGAGATATTTTTTTAAATCATAATTAGTTTCATTAAGTAATATTTCTTTTAATTTGTATTTTAGGTTAGCCTCTTTTTTTATACGTTCAGGTAAGTAAGTAAGTAATTTATTTAGTCATGTTTCGATACAATGGTATCAATATGACGAGTCACAAGTTTACAATAAACATTTAAGTCATAATACATATAAAAAATTACAATTTAAATTCATCACTATTGCAAAGTACACTTGAGCCACGAAGTACTTCTCAGTTTTTCAGCTAAAAAAGTAAAAGAAATACATTAAAATTTGGTAGATAAAAACTCTTCAACGCTATAGAAGCATTGATCTAATAAAAAAGAAGTATTATGTTATGAATCATAGCGTTGCGGACACCTTTTTGGACTGTAGTAAACAAAGATGCTACCGTTTTAAAGTTGTTTTTGTTTCTGATCGAGTAGTTATGTAAAAAATTATTCTCGATAAACAGAGGTGGGTTGTTTTGTACGAAGAGTACGCATTTTAAAATGAAAATGTCTTAAACTGTAAGAATTTTTAATTTTTGGAATAACTCTCGACAGCTATCTCGAGGTGCCGCACTGGCTATGATTCGAATACATTTTTTTTGTAGTATAAATACTTTTCTTGTCAGCGTGGAATTGCCCCAAAATATAATGCCAAACTGTAAATTTGAATGGAAATAAACATAGCAGATGCTAAGAAGTGCATCAAAATTTACGACTCTTTTTAGATATCTTACTAGATATATTGCTCTACATAGTTTTGATTGTAACTGTTCTATGCGAGATTTCCTGTTCAAATCACAGTCAATATTTATCCCTAAAAATTTAACATATTTTGCCAATGATACTTTTGAACCCAACAAATTCATTTTTTGAGGAAGTTGGCAGTAATTGCCAAATTTTATTATTTCTGTTTTAGAGCTATTTATTTTTAAGCTATTTTCATTAAACCATTTGTTTAATAATTCTGTGGTAATTTTTATTTGATTTAGTAAAAGCACTTCATCTCTTCCCTCGCATATGACGGCCGTGTCATCTGCAAATAGAAAAAGTTTATCTTTTACTGCTGCTGGCACATCATTAATGAAAATTATGAAAAGCACAGGTCCCAAAATACTGCCCTGAGGGACTCGTCTTCGAATTTGTCTATATTCTGAATATCTTAAAAGCTGTTCAGGCATTTATGGGCCTTAGCGTGTACCTATATAACAACAAATAATAAATATCAAATAAAGTTAATAAATATTGTACGGTGATACGGAACCCTTCGCGTGCGAGTCCGACTCGCACTTGGCCAGTTTATAATAAATCGCTTACATCCACATGCAATAATGTAGGTTTCTAGCAGTAAAAGGATTTTCATAACCCGTCCAGTAGTTTTCGAGCTAATTTCCTATACATACAAACGATTTTTTGCTCTTTATTACGAGTATATTAGTATAGATAAACGATTGCAATTACATATTTCTTTAATTTCTGAGATACTAAATATCGTCACTACGTTGTTTTTCGAGGAGCTCCGGTTATTTATTGTGTTTTACTAAAAATCTGACATAAGCCGTGTGCCTTGTGACCACAGATAAAATATAGCACTGGTTGTAGACTTTGATGCATCGATGCTAAGTGAAGTATTAAATACACAGTAATTATTTTATCTGCAAATATTTGACCTGAAAGTTCAATTAAATTTATATTGCTTGCCGTCTATAAATCGATAATATAGTTTCCTCTTTTTTTAAAATTAATTACATGCAGTCGTTATACAGTCGACTCTCGATAATTTGACACTCAAGGGACCAGAGAAAAAATTCAAATTACCAAAGTTCAAAATAACAGGAGTTTAAATAACCAAGATGGTAAAATACTAAACTATTTTCCGACATCTTTTTTTCATTGCCCATCCTCCACAGTCTGAATCACGCGCTTTTTTTCGCTTATGGAAAGACACTTATTCTTTGTTGAATTCATTTTAATAACACATTAACATCAATCAATCAATCAAACATTAACATGACTTTAACATTTGAAGGAAGACTGGAATGCGAACTGCATATTCACTCATATCTCATTTGTGTAAACAATCGACAGGTCTGTGCATGATAAACGCTTCAAATTATAGAGAGTAGGGAAGCCCGAACTTCAAGTTATTGCATGTTGGCGGGCAAAATACTCTTCCTTCAACTTCAAATTACCGAGGGGACCAATTAATATTGATTTTATTGAGTTTATCTAGTATTTTTCAAGGGACCGGGGAAAAATCAAAGTATCGAGAGATTCAAATTAACGAGTGTCAAACTATCAAGAGTCGACTGTAGCTAAGTAATCCCTCGCTGTATACAAAAATTCAATCAATTTCTTCGACGGGAGTGGATCATAGCAAAACCCCTAAGTCTTAATATTTTTGAAAAGTCAAACAAGGCGTGAAATGTTATTCATAGTTAAAGGAAAATATGAAAATATTAATTTTCCTTACCCAAATATATTGTTTTAATCGATCAAGTATTTTCCGAGCAGAATAAAATTCTACAGCGCTTTTCTTATGGGAAAAAATGTGCTCATTGTTAAATCAAACATTCTTGACAATGCTTTCTGCAACCCAGCATGAGTCTCTTAATAAAACAGTTTGGGAAGCTCCGATGTAATGAAGATACACCTATGTAAGCAACACAGATCCCTGTAAAGACGTCTCATCTAACTGTGTACTATATCATTTATATGTGCGTCTACAAAACTATGTGCTGTAATGCTACTATGACAATACGTAACCAGTGGCGTCCGCAACAATTAATAATTGCCGAAATCTAGTTTAACAATGACCTTGGATTGTAACCACATTCAATTGGACTCATGTATGTTCGACACCATTTATTTTCAACTGATTTTACTCACCTAAGTTTACTCAAAAACTTGTCAAACTTCACACAAAAAAAATGTAAAAATTCACTCAAAAACTTGACAAAATTCACCGAAAAACTTGGCAAAATTCCTCTAAAAACTTGGCAAAATTCGACAAAAAATTGCTAAATTTCACCAAACAGATCGTCAAATTTAACCCAAAAAATTATCAAATTTCACCCAAAAAAAGTCTAAAATCACCCAAAAACTTGTCATAATTCATCCAAAATATTCGTTTTTAGTTCCTACTACTCACGCAAAGTGTCTCCTACGTTGCTCGGCCAATGAAAAAATACGTTTGACAACGTTTAACCACAAGTTAATAAAGATTTTTTTTATTGGTCAACGAATGTCACGAAATGAAGATGAAGAAGAAGTTGAAAATACATTAATCGATTAATCCCGACACGTCAAAAATATTTTTCTAAGTTGAAGAATAATTGATTGAATGAAACGAAATTTCTTTTAAACATAATATAAATTTTTTGTACAATTTCCACTTCGTTCCTAAAAAAATAAGTTTGAAAAGCGATCTTTTTCAATGTAGACCACTTCTTTGTTTTGCTGTAAGTACACAGTCTAATGTTCTACATTTAAATAAAGAATTTGGCAACGACATTAGACTGTTTCTGCATAAATATAGAATGTACAATTACACGATCACAATCTAAGGCCATTGTGAAATCAATGTTCTGTACCCCAACAATGGCAGCTATATTAAAGATTAGCCTGCGGCTATTAAAAGTTTTACGTAATTTGTCAACGCAACTCGACCCGCCCCCTTAAGCGCCGCCACTGCATTTACACGTATGTGGTACGAAACTCACATAATATAATATGCTCACAGAGCGTAGACTTGTGGAATTAGAATCAGCCATTATTTGTTTAACTATTGCATAAATACCTCTACGTAATGTTTTTCAACACGAATGCTGGGTTGCAGAAAGGATTGTCAAATCGTTTAATTTGACAATGACCTTAGATTGTGACCACACATATTTCTCCATAAGAGAAGCATTGTAAAGTTTTAAATCGATTCTGCTCAAAAAAGAATTGATCTATTAAGTAATACGACATGTCTTTATTAAAAAATCCTAGGATGTTTGCAAAAAACCGGATTCCATTTAGTCGGTTTTTGCATCTTTCTAGGATTTTTGCGAAGATTCGATTATTTCAATTATCCTACGACATATGCATTATACATGTATTATTTGATCTAAATAAACTATTTAAAATCTGATAGAAACGAGAAATTACATACATTTTTGTAGAGAAAAAATTTCATTTGAAAAAAAAAAAAACCGGGTCGCAGTGCCAAAACCCTGCCGACAATATAGTGTATTTGCTTATATACACGCAAGGTGGCTTTATTATGCGAACTTAAGTTGTTTTTTGGGCAAAATAAAAAATTTCACACCTTAACACACCCCTTAAAATAACATTTTTTTTCTTAATTGCAATATTATTATCAATCGAACCTCTATACTAAATTATATACACACTTCAGTAAATAATTCACTATCTGCAAACTAGTGTTTTCATAAAATTTGTAAGTTCGGTCCTGTCAGGCCGATTTTATTAAAATTTTAGGGACACTTTTTAATTACTACTGGAGGGTTAAATGTCAATTTTGAAACGATTCTGAGAATTTTGTCGGTATTTTGGGGCCCAAAAACGTTTTTCAACCCCTAAAAACTACCCAAAAAATGGCCCGATTAGGCCCATTTTAAATAGGCTTCTTGCGGTGATGGATTTCAACACGTGGGCCAAATTTCGTTAAAATCAATTAACTCTTTCGAAAGTTATTGCCCGCACACACACATATATATATATATATATATATATATATATATATATATATATATATATATAAACATTTTTAAAAATGGTGCCAAAGTGTTTAGGAGGTTATGAAACGTCGGGAAATTTTGGTCCGACCCCTAGGTCCCGCCATCCGACCGACGCCAATAGTGTATGTTGCCATATGGCAAATAGGTACACTAATTATTGAGTAAGCCTTTGTCAGTATTTTTAATATAAGTGTTTGTAAAGAAAAAACTTCAAAATGTTAATTAGCCTTTGCCGTAATTCTAAATATTGTGATGTGTTGTAAAGAAGTATTGACGAATATCACGTTTTTTATTCAATTTTTAAGGCAATAATTTATATTTATATATAAATGTTTTTTGAAGTTTTAAAGCAGCAAGTCAAATTTTGTAAAACTTAATGCTTAATCACAGCTTATAAAAACAATAATGAAATGAACTTTGCGGCCACAGTTCGAGCATATTTTACAATCTTAACGTCGAAATGTATATTTGAAGAAATAAAAATGCTTTTAGAAACTTCCAGGATTTGAACCCGTAAGGCACCTTCTAAAAGTTTAGTGCTTTCACTACAAAGCTGCGTTATTAATATGGTTATAATACCTCAGGAAATATCGATCCAACGTCAACAAGTAAATGTATTAAATTAATTCATATGCATGGAGCATTGTCATTTCTATATTATAATACATATTTACAATGTGGGAAGTTCACCTATGCTGCCCTCGTAATCGAAAGTACAGTAGGTATGTAGGTGCGAGAATAGGAGATTTATTTTGAGACTAGCGGCTGGGTCCGGCTTCGCCCGGGTATAAATGTAATATATTATAGGAATATACCTATTTTTGTCGGTATGAAATATCTACCTTAATACTGTATAAAAAATTAATATTAGATACGCCATTTTGGAGATTATTTTTCTCTCTTATGACGAAAAATAAGTTAATATCTTAAAATTAATGTTTTCATTAAAAAAATACGGTTTGAAAATTTTAACAATTTCATTACAAAAAATCACATTAAAAAAACAAATGTGGCGCCATCTTGTGGCAGTCTATTTATTTTAACAGTTACCGGTAATATGACGTGTAGTGTCGCTAAATAGAATAGAAAAAAATAAAACAAATGTCGCCAACTGGTGACAACTTGTTTATTTCAATAGTTATCGGTAATATTAAGTGATTTTCCGTTAAGGCTGTCGGAACGCTCTGAATTTAAGCCAAAAATAGAGCTTCGGCTGTCAACTGATTGTAGACATATTTGTCAACATTCTGCGAAAAATCTTGCTCTATAAGGAAGATAAAGGACAAATCTAGGTCTCTAATGGACTACTTTTGTAATTTATGTACGATTTACTAGAAAAAAGATGGCATTAATTGTGCTAAAAAAACACACGTTTTCAATGTCACACTATGACCTTATTCGTACTTATTTCACAAAACTGTTCCATCACAAACCTAAAGTGACTATTCCTTTTTCGGAAAAGTTTTTTAAATCTTCAAAATATTTCCAAAAATTAGAGTAATCAATTGACAGCGGCACCCTTGCAATAAAATTTTTTAGCCTCGTAGTTGACACCAGTCAAAAATTGAAACGTGCGGATGATTTGAGCGAGATAGAGCTAAACAAGGTCACACCCACAATATGTCTTTTGCCTACCTCGCCCCTTACCGCTGGGTCTCAGCACAAACAAACTTCAGAGCGTTCCGACAGCCTTAAGTCGAGGTAACTTACTGAAAGTCTGTTATATTTAATTTTAAATTTTGCATATACTGCATTTTTGAAAAGGAGGGCAGCGTATAAAACACATACATAAATTACAGTAGTTGCTTGCTTTTGTGTGAAGTTATGCGAGCGTGTTGGTTGACTGAACTAAATGTAACAAATGAATAACTGTGTCGCATATACAATGAATAAAGGGGTTACTCAAACATTACTGACATAAATGACACACGAAAATCGTCATTTTGTTACTTATACTTGTTTGTGGAATTTTGGATACATTCAAGTGGAATTCATATTTGATATAGTTTCTGTTGTGTTTTGTTGGTACAAAATTACATGAAATTATCGTAGAATATCATCATCAAAACATTAAACCCAACCAGAATGTTTTGAAAAAGTTATATGCTCGCCGTGTGACGTCACAAGCTTACTTTCCCCGCCCTCTCTCGCGTCTCGCCAAGTCAAACTTTCAACAATGCTAACGTCCAACCTTAGTTTTTAGTAACTTTGAATTGTTGCTACATTTGTTTAGTCTATTTATTACAATATTGTCATGAAAAAAGAGTATGAAAAAATCTTCGAAACCCTTGTCACGTCTGTGATTGGTTGAATCGATTGCTTACGTTACTCGAAACTCGTGGTTTAACTTGTTAATTATAATGAACGTTTGACATTTGGAAACAAGGTCTCAAGGCCCTACCACTCCCGTTTTCTCTCCCGTCTCGCCTCGTCACACTTTAAAAAATGCTAACGCCCAACCTTAGTTTCTAGTAACCTTGGCTCAAGATTTCTGAAATACTAGAATGTTGGGCGTAAGAGGTTATAAACATGGTTACATCTGTGATTGGTTGAGTCGATTGCTTACGTCACCGATGCCCATGGCAAGTATGTTTATCCCAACTGTTTGGAAAAAGATTCCACAAGCCTACTTCTCCCGCCTTCTCTCGCGTGTCGCCTAGATACACCTTCAACAATGCGAACGCCCAACCTAGTTTGGGCGTAAAAGGCTATAAACATGGTCACGTTTGTGATTAGTTGAGTCAATTGCTTACGTCACCGATGCCCATGATTTGATTAATCAAGTATGTTTATCCCAACTGTGGAAAAAGAGTCCACAGGCCTACTTCCCCCACCCTATCTTTCGTTTCATCTTCAACAATGCTAACGCCCAACTTTAGTTTCTAGTAACCTTGGTTTAAACTATTTGGTTGCCAGTTGTTCTTCTGTTAGTTACAACCAATTAAAATAAAGACCGTGACACGTTTAAAAGATCAAACCATTCGAACGTACAAATCAATACATTAATACATCAGTTCGCTTTTTGTACTATATTTTTTAACAGTTCTCCGCAGCACTCTAAACACCGACAGGTAGGGCAAACCGTTCACCTGTACAGCCATCCATTTAGCCGTTTACGGCTTTACCGTGTCCTCCACCTGCTCATCTATTTCTACATCCTCCGCCTTCCCCTAGCCTTCTCCGTCGACACGAGGTTCGCGCGTGCTTCCACTTCAATTAACCAGATTGCATCGGCGGCAGAGAAACGTTCAGGGTGTAAAAAGTATCGTACGCCGTCCCCAGACCATGACGTGCCGCCCTCTGGAGAGACTCGTTACACACACACACACACACAGATGTATCTTAAGATCCACATTGGAGGTTTCATTTATCAATCACATTTAACATTACGTCACGTCGCGTTGCGAAACATTGCGTGACGTAACGTTATGTTAACGTTGTGTTACGTTACGTTTTTTTTTTGATTACCGATTTACAAAAAAATATAAAAATACAGTAAGACCTTGCTTAACGCTGTTTCAGTATTACGCGGTTTCTAAAAAAGCTTAGCCACTATAACGTAAATTATGAATCAGTTTACACGAAATGATTCAAATGATGATAGAAGCTCAAAGGCACGACAAAGTGTCATTGACAACAAAACAGAAAAAGGCAAACGACATTAGATGACTTCTTCACTAAAAACAAAATATGTCAAATGAGGAACCTTCCTCATCACAAACATGACTTCTTACTTGAACTTTTATTTGATTTTTTATGAACAAAAATCGATATGAGCAATAAATAAATCAATAATTAATGCGATAAAAAAGTATTTAACAATAAATGTTAAAAAATAAAACATAAAAGAAACTGATAAATTTTCTTATTCCCGGGTTTGTTTCACTCATGCCTATTATCTACGTACGATGATCTCGTTTAGCGCTATTTCGAATAGTGCAGGAACTTATTGGAATTTATCTCCTTCGTTAAGCGAGGTCTTACTGTATCACGGAAGAACAAACTAGGACCGAACAGAGAGCAAATAATGCTAAAGAATACCAGCCCTCGACACTTTTACCTGTAAGTCGTCAAGAAGGACACTTCGCCCGCTGCTACACCGCTTTTATAAAGGAAACGTTAGGTAGAAATAATATTGGAACACGGCCTACAAGCCCGGAAAGCAAAAAGAGTTTATTTGGTTATTTGATGTATTGAAATGATCGGCAATTTGTAACATTTTATTGGTGTAATTAATTTCTGAAAGGCAATAAACAAACACAATCAATGGACGTCGAGAAATCAATCTATTATTAATCTAAACTAGTTCCTGTTTGGCGCCGCGATCGCTTGCTCTCTGTGTGATACGTCAAACAGACTACGTCAACTGCTCACAGTGATTTAATTACGAACGTGATTATTTATTTAACGTATTTTTCGCATTCCACGTGTACAGAATGGTTGCAAAGTCGTTTTCTAGCTCCAGCAATCCATTAACAGTTTTAGGACGCCTTCGGAATGTTTGCGAACCATTTCTATGACTTTCAAATTTGGTCTATAGTGGAGTGCCGTTAGATGTAAAAATTGTAAAACCTCGGAATCCAGGGCCAGTCAATGAATCTTCATAAAAACTGTTGGACTGCATTGTTAAAAGCTCAAATAAAAAAGTTAAAAAAAAAATTGTCGCTCTCGATTGCGGGGTTTAAACCTGTCAAACTTCTAGGACATGTTACAAATACACAAATAAAGTGAATTGTGAAGTGGTAACGATTTTTTTAATTTGGGTGGTAATAAGGAGGTGACTTTCACATTTTTTGGCGCCGAAAAAAATAGGAACCAACATTATTTTCATCAGAACTCAGTTAGTTTTGATGCTAGGGACTTTTATAAAAAATAAAAATAAAGGTTCTTTCAAGCACTTCAAAAAATGGTCCATGAATTTCCCCCAAAAAATGCATTGTATTTTAGTAAATTCACGTTGAAACTTTCAATTTTGGCTTTTGACCAATAAGAACCAACCTTCAACAAGGTAGTACTCCGTTTGTATTGAGTCTACAGACACTAGAAACTCACCCTTATTTTTGTTTTTTTATAAGCTACATTTTTACTAAGAATGATTTTTTCGATAAAATACTTATTTTTTCAGTTATTCGGGAAGAAACATCTGAAAACGTGTGTTTATTGGTTGAAAAATTGACACACTCGCGAAAAGTATGGACTTTCAGAAAAAACTTCATAGAACAAAAGTTGCTTAGAATTAGTCAATCTATCCATTTCCGTACTTATTTTCAACGAAACATTTTTCACCCCCGAGAAGGGATGGCATCCACCCCGCAATCGAGAGCGACAAAATTTTTTTTTTAACTTTTTTATTTGAGCTGGATTCCGAGGTATAAACCTTACGGCACTCCACTACTAAAAGAGTGCTTTATTTGCAACTGTGTTTTTATCGACAAAGTATTAATTATTTTTTTAAATAAATATGTTAATCATCTTCAGTGTTTAATTTAAACCAAAATTGCGCTTTACACCATGTAATTTAGAATACCAGATAATTTTCAAACCCCGGCGAGGCCGGACCGGGCCACTAGTAAATTATATTACAGGAAGGTCCCGCTTAACGCGGAAAATACGTTCCAATAAGTTCCTGCGCTATATGAAACAGCGCTAAACAGTGAAACAGAACCGAGAAGAAGAAAATTTGTTAGTTTTTTTTTTTGCTTAATTTTGTAACATTTATTGTTACATACTTTTTATCACATTAATTATAGATTTATTAATTGCCAATATCGAGTTTTGTTCATAAATCATTCATGAAAATCAAATAAAAGTTCGAGTAAGAAGTTATGTTTGTGACGAGGAAGGTTACTCATTTGACATATTTTGTTTTTTGTGAAAAAGTCATTCAATGTCGTTTGACTTTTTCAGTTTCGTTGTCGATAGCAAGATATTGCATCAGTGACACTTCGTCTTGCCTTTGAACTTCTATCAACATTTGAATCATTTTGTATAAATTGATCCATAATTTATGTTATAGTGGATAAACTTTTTTTTAGAAACCGCGTAATACTGTAACAGCGTTAAGCGAGGTCTTAGTGTATTTTTATATTTTTTTGTAAATCGGTAAACAAGATATCTATTGATCTGCCGGTCACATTTTCATTATGAAAACTATGGAATAGAAACTTGATCATATTGTGAACCAAGGGCGTCGCCAGCGTTTGAGCCAGAGGGGGGCAGAAGGATGAGAAAAAAAATTCAGATTTTTGAGAGCTAAGATATTAAATATTAAAACATTTATTGAATCCTTAAATTTGATTTTAGTTTCAGAGTGATTTTGCTGAACGCTATATTTTATTACTTACTTATTCTGTGACATTAGGCAGAAAAACTTATAGCTTAAAAAATGCCGAACCTCTAGGGAGGGGCAGCTGCCCCTACCTGCCCCCCCTTGGCGACGCCCCTGTTGCGAACTATTAAAGAGTATCTAGCGAATTTCTAAAAAAAATAAATTTTTTCTCGTGGATCCGATTGTTTCTGAAATTCATTTCTTCGTGCCTATGCTATTTATACACATAAAAATTAAAATAGTATTGATTAACAATAAAATCGTATTAATTACAGAACGGCACGTACGGTTGTTCATCGCTATGCCCTCAGGAGCACATCTCGCCACGCGGCTCATGCCGTCACCCCCGTCTCGTGGACCTGCCGGGACAATGCTGTAGACAATGGATCTGCGATTCGCAGGAAGGTCAGTACCATAATTATTGTTTATTTCCTAACCGAACTGTGTAGAGTAGTAGTTAGAGTACTAGACTCGCATCCGGGAGGTACTGGGTTCGAATCCCGGCAGGGGTAGATGTGGCTAAGGCCCCCTTTTCTACTGCCTTTCGCCGAGAAACTGTAATTCCTGTACCGGCCGTCTTGTTGAGGCTTTCCATCGTTTCCTTCAATTAATTCCAGATAAATATCGCGATGGTTCCTTATTTAAGGCCATGATCGACTGATTACCTGTCAAACTATGCTCCATAGTTGCCAACCGTATCCTAATTTCCTATAATTTTTCTCATTCACCTATTGCTATTAATTAAGTTAAAGTTTAATGAGTAGTGTTTGCGCTAATTAGTCTATTTTTATTATACCTGTTTAGTGACTTTTTTAAAAATTGTTTTTAATAATAGTAATACCTCCCTATAGATAATAGCTATGACAATTTCATATTACACCACCACCAGTTTGTTGTTATAAAAGCATATGTTTAGTCAAAAATTATTTACTATACCTATGAAGATTTCACTCTAAAATCTAAATGAATTACCAAACTAGAAACCCCAATCAGATGTAATAAAGGCAGGATTGAACCCTCCATTGTCCCTATTTTAAACTATGTGTGTAGTGTTTTTTTTTTTTTGTAATTTTCGATTTGTTTGTACTGCATAATCACTAACGCAGTAAACAATCGGGTATTCCCAGAGTATATTATTGTTATTCACGCATTGCACTAATACCACGAGGTAATATAATTATTGTATTTACTCTATTTACGGATGTTGTAGCAATAGTAATCACTGCGAAACAATGCAATGGCTGCAACTAATTTGCAATTATACAGTGTGGACATTAAGGTTACTAAGTACTAACTGTTCAACATGCTCCCTTTTTCGTTCGCATAACTCTATCTTACGAGTAGGGTTGCCAACCGTCCCGCTATACGCGGGACGTCCCGTTTCTGATACCCTTAACGAGACGTCCCGCTCAGGGTGTGTGCGCGGGACGCTAAATATCCCGCTTTTCGGAGGACGCTAAATACATTGCATCTATTCCGTGTTCTAATGCAGCAGCAGAGAGAGTCTTCTCACTTTGTAATAATGCTTGGACCGACGTACGAAATCGTCTTCATGTGGATTCTGTAAAGTCAGAGCTATAAGTTAAAGTAAATTTTTCTTATCCGTGCAAAGATTTTTACAATGTTGTACTTAAAAATAAAAAAATCCTTAAAAGTGCCAAATGTCAAGAAAAATACTCATTTAAAAAGTAATTTATAGTTTTCATAATAAAGTCTAAATTACACTATAACTGTTTTTTTTAGTAAATATTGACTGTTATTAATCTAACAAGGTGTGTTATTTTACTTCTCATCCTGATTTGTAAAGAAAATTTCACGTTTTTTTGTATTCTAAATAAAATTAGTTGGATTCCGCTTTTTAAACCCTTGTCCCGCATTTGAAATCACTATTTCCCGCAAATTTGTATTTTAAATTTGGCAAGCCTACTTACGAGCACAGTTGGATGGGTGTGTGCATGTAAAATTATCTTACGTTTTGGAAATCTCTAATTTCTATGAAAATTCTTATTCAATCTTCGATGGCAATGCTTACAAAATAAACTAGAAATATGTGCAATTCTTCCCGTATGACTTTTCAGTCAAGTTTTTACAGTTTATTTAATTTAAATAAACGATTTAAAATCAGATAAAAACGAGAAAATTGACATAAGTTTTATGCAAATTTTTCTACAGAAAAAAATAGCCTTGTCAGTATTTTTAACATAAGTTTGTAAAGAGAAAACTTCAGAATTACTGTGTACTCAGCTGAGTTATTCGCCATTCTTATGGCTTTACAAAAAATCCTAAGTCTCCCGCCTAACAACTACGTCATATGCTCCGAACCATGCAGTACAATATACGCTTTAAACAACAAGTCAAAAACTAACAACCCTATACTCACTAAAATCCTTAATATATTATTTTCATTAACATCAGAATATAACATAGTTTTCATTTGGACTCCTGGGCACAGCGGAATTGCTGGAAACGAGCTTGCAGATGATCTAGCAAAACAGGCAACGCACTCCGACCGTGATCCTGATACTACAGATCACAGCCGACGACGCTTTTAATTATTACCAGTCTCTAATTAATCGAAATTGGCAAAATGTTTGGATAAACATCGGTAATAATAAATTACGTACACTAAAAGAAGATACCAAAAAATGGCTCACCTCTTCACAGCCTCAGCGTCGAGATGAGATTAACCTAGCAAGGCTAAGGATTGGACATACAGCTATCACCCACGCACACATCTTAAAGAAAGATCCTCCACCAATATGCGACACCTGTAACGAACAAATCACAGTGGAACACCTACTTACTACCTGTAATAAATTCAATAACGAACGACTAACATCTAACTTACCCGCTGCATTAAAAGATATTCTCCAGGATGACGAAGCAATAATCATTAAAGTTCAACTGTTTCTTGAATTAACCAATCTGAAAAACAAAATATAAACATTAATCTAAATTAAAATAAGTGAAAATACATATAAAAAGAATCATACTTACCAATTTGCTGTAGATACTCACCTCACTTAGCCAATTTATGTAGTACATATTACTCCCACCCGCGCATATAACCTTTGCCGCTGAGCGCGTATATATTATATAAAAAAAAAAAAAACTTCAGAATGTAAAGAAATACATGTTCGACTCTCTTTTGAACACATTTATCCGAACGGCTACTATTGGCCTCCGGTAGTCTCACGTATCAGTGTGAACGATAAAACTCTTTCGTCCCGCTGTTACTTTCTTTCGGCCTGCTGTTATGGATGGCGCACGAATAATTCCAGCAGAGCATAAATGTTGGGTTTTCTGCCTTAAATCGAAGCCAGAAGTACGTCCTTTCGACCGGGTATAAAGAAAAAACTCTTTCGTCCCGCTGTTACCTTCTTTCAGTTCGCTGTTACTTTCTTTCAGTCCGCTGTTATAGATGGCGTGCGAGTAATTCGAAAGCCGAAAGTACGTCCTTTCGACCGGGTATAAAGAAAAAACTCTTTCGTCCCGATGTTACGTTCCTTCGTCCCGCTGTTACTTTTTTTCGGTCCGCTGTTATAGATGGCGTGCGAACAATTCCAACAAAACATAAATGTTAGGCTTTCTACCTTAAAATCGAAGCCGAAAGTATGTCGTATCGACCGGGTATAAAGAAAAAACTCTTTCGACCCGATGTTTTTTTCTGTCGTCTCGCTGTTACTTTCTTTCGGTCCGCTGTTATAGATGACGTCCGAGTAAAGCGAGACGGAGCATAAATGTTAAGCTTTTTGCCTTAAAATCGAAGCCGAAAGATGCGTACTTTCGGCCTGGCATAAAGAAAGCAGTTTGTCATCTCGATAAAGTGATCGACGAAGAACAAAGCCGTTTCTGCAGACGATGTCTGCTCGCCAGTTCATTATGGAGACACCAGCGTAATGACGTAATGTACGTATTATAGCCATGTCCAATTACATTATCCTGTTGGCCAGTGTTCAAGTCTCCTCGACCGATATGCGCCATTATCGTGACATCAAATCACACGACCACTGCCGCGCATCGTCGTCTGACCACCGTATGCTCCGACGGCACAATAAGCTTTGTCCCAGCCTCCTCTCCGCCGCATCCTTTGGCTTCGCCGGCGCGTCTTGTTTATTATGCCGTTATAGACTTCCACCGCAGAACACCTTCCACTGCTATGCACACTAGACTTGGGAGTAATCGAATGACTTTAATGATATGATACATCATTAAAATTATTCGATGAGTATTGGTACTATGCGTGAATGAATGAATGCTTCAACCACGTAGTAAGATATTATAATAGCCCAAGAACTATTAAGCATTTTTGGGTAGGCGGTGTGAAAATTTGTACAATAACTCTTTAGTAATATCCAAATACAAAAACACAGACCTGGATGAAGGGTAACGGGGTTTAACCGACTTAACCGATTTATCAAACATATTGATCGCCTGGCACCTGTATTTTTTAATATATCTATTTTTAGTTACCAATATTATTCGGTTTAAATTGCAACGTGCCGCAAATATATTTTTTAAGCCTTAAAAAATATAATTTTGTCAACACCTGGCTAAGTTTTAGACCCGATTAAAAAATCGGGCTTTTTAGTGTATTTGCCATATGGCAACATACACTATTGGCATCGGTCGGATGGCGGGACCTAGGGGTCGGACCAAAATTTCTCGACGTTTCATGACCTCCTAAACACTTTGGGACCATTTTTAAAAATGTTTATATATATATGTATATATATATTTATATATATATATATATAATATATATATATATATATAAGCGTATATATATATATATATGTGTGCGGGCAATAACTTTCGAAAGAGTTAATTGATTTTAACGAAATTTGGCCCACGTATTGAAATCCATCACCGCAAGAAGCCTATTTAAAATGGGCGTAATCGGGCCATTTTAAGGGTAGTTTTTAGGGGTTGAAAAATGTTTTTGGGCCCCAAAATACCGAAAAAATTCTCAGAATCGTTTCAAAATTGACATTTAACCCTTCAGTAGTAATTAAAAAGTGTCCCTAAAATTTTAATAAAAACGGCCCGACAGGACCGGACTTACAAATTTTATGAAAACACTACTTTGCAGATAGTGTATTATTTACTGAAAGTTGTGTATAA
Organism: Venustoraphidia nigricollis; assembly: GCA_034508555.1. Taxonomy (NCBI): domain Eukaryota; kingdom Metazoa; phylum Arthropoda; class Insecta; order Raphidioptera; family Raphidiidae; genus Venustoraphidia; species Venustoraphidia nigricollis. The sequence continues at coordinate 3,994,073 of JAVRKA010000030.1, forward strand.
TTTGATATAGAAGTTCGATTGATAAAAATATTGCAATTAAAAAAAAATGTTATTTTAAGGGGTGTATTAAGGAGTCAAACTTTTTATTTTGCCCAAAAACCAACTTAAGTTCGCATAATAAAGCCACACTGCCTATATAAGCAAATACACTATATTGTCGGCAGGGTTTTGGCACTGCGACCCGGGTTTTTTTATTTTTCAACTTCTTAATTATACTAAATTTCACGGTATTAGAATTTCAAAATGCCTCAAGGATTTTTTATTGCACAAAAATTTAAAAATCGGCTAAGTCGGTTAAACCTCACTACCCTTCAGCCACGTCTGTGTTTTGGTATTCGGATATTACTAAAGAGGTATTGTACAAATTTTCACAGTGCCTACCTACCCAAAAATGTTTAATGTTCTCCTACTATAAGGAGTTCACATGCAATGTTAAAAAAATGGCTTGAATTTTATGGATAAACAATAGTTCGTTAGTGGATACTTGGAATGTGCTGCTGTGTGTCGAGGATAACGAATAAACGTAATCGAATAGTTCGACAATTTTCACTCGAAATATCCCATCTTTAGACATTATATTGATGATGTTTTTCGCACAAAAAAGATGTTTCATTCACGATTATATAGGTGGGAACTTTTTAGTATCTTACTAGTATTTCTAACCCTTTTAAGAGTTCGTTGTCAAAAAATCCATAGTTTATGATTTATTCCTCCTAAAAATCAAATATACCTAGGTATACTAATTATACGAAGATTCTCTGTAAATATGAATTACTTAAACAAAAATTATTTTGAAACACGACAATCATGTATGCGGTTCTCAATGACGAATAATTTAAATTTAATTATAAAAATGCTATTTACATAATTTTATTTCACATTTTTTTGATTTATATGTTTTCAAATAATATATTTTCTTTGACAAACATTCTACTACGTTATATAAATTGTAAATTGAATATATCTTTTAGCTGCTCTGTTTATTCAATTATGTACATTTCTATAAGAAAAAAAAACATTTCAAGCAGAAAATCAATTTAGAAGACAAATATTTTGAAAATCACCTACCTAAAAAAGACTTTCCTCCATCTTTTGTTTCCAGTCGTGTACTAATTTAATGAACACATAGAAATGAGGCTTCAAATATTATATAAGGGTTTTCTTTTTCTTTATATATCAACGTATTTTTACTAGGTAAAAACATTTTTCTTCCTTGTTCCACAAGGAAATGTACAAATAGTATTCCAGGTAAAGATTCTGATTCACCTGTTTCGTATCGCTGTATCTACATTTTTTAAACTGATGTAATGGAGTAATATGCTTACGATATAAAATTTGTAGATATTTTTGTAAAATGTGATCAGATTGAATTAAAACGTGCACGGGATCGAATATTGAATCTAAATTAATAAATATAATTGTTTGATTTGAGAAATTCGTTTATCAGTTTATTTAATTGTATAAATGTCCTACCTAATTAACAAGGGCTAACAAAATTTGAATAATTATCATTTTTAATACTTTTTCATTAACAATGGGCACTTATCGTATAGTTAGTGTGGTACTTTACACTTATAATGAAACGCACTCAATAACGGTCTAATAATAATTAACTATTTATTGATGAAAAATGTATAAAATAATATTACATTATACTCTTATACTATCTTTGAGCCCGGTCTCCACAGTCAGTATTAATGATTAATTATCATTAGAATGGATGAATTTTGACAATATTTTGGGTGAACTAAGAATTTTGACAATTTTCCTAACGAATTTTGATTTTTTTTTTTGTGATTTTTAACAGTTTTTTGGGTTGTTTTTGACAATTTTTCGGATGAATTTTGACAATATTATGGGTAAATTACGACAATTTTTTTAGTGACTTTTGAAATTTTTTGTTGGTGATTTTTGATAATTTTTTGGATTGTTTTTACCAATTTTCCGGGTGAATTTTGACGATGGTTTGGATGAATTTTGATAGTGGTTTGGGTGAATTTTCACAGTATATTGGAAGAATTTTGACAACTTTTTTGGTAATTCTTGACAATTTTTTGGATGAATTTTAACAATTTATTTTAGTTAACTAAATAGTATAAATTTAAAGTATACTCAGTTTGTGATCCTCGTCAAAAAAAAAAATTATACGACAATACCTTCAGTAAATTGATGTGACGAAAAACCGAACGTAGATACGTCAAAGTAAAGCCAGTACGCAGTTCCACTGACAACAAGATGTTTAAATTTAGACCTACGAAATGATTGTTCAACATTGAAAGAAATATTTACTTTATGCCGCATCTGTAATCAAGTATGTGTTTTCAACATTCTTTTCATCTTCTTTAATTTATAAATAGGAATGACGACGGATGATGCGGTACCCGAAATCGAGTACCTGACTTAGAATCAATATATAATCTCTCTGTTTGAAGTACAATTTCTTTCGTGTAATAAAAATAAAAAGAGCTGTTGATATATTAATATTCGCTTGCACTGATTTTTGAACGAGAAGTGAAAAATACAGGAGTTAGTGAAGGCCTATCGATAGAAATTTTGTGGGGATCTATATAAAAATAATTTTTTGAAAAATTTCGCAATAAGTATTGAAAAAAAATTCGAAATTTAGAAGAAGAAAAAAATTTTAAAAATATAAAAAATTGAATATCTACCTATTCGAAAAAATTCAAATTTTTGAAAAAAGTTCCAATAAAACGAATATCGATGAAAAATTTAAAATTTCGAATTTTTTCAAGATTTAAGTTTTTTTTTTCAAAATGTCGATTTTTTTATTTTTGGTTGGAGATTTTGTGGGATCTCTGGGTATGTGCCTATGGTGCCCAGTGTCTAAATCCGGTACTTATCGGAGTCGATAAGTTCTGACAGGTTGAAAATACATGAGTTCTACTGCAGTTCGGGTACGCGCGGTTTGAAAATTTAACGAGTTTCGTCATCTTCTATTTGTAAGTCATCAAAGATACATATGCGGTGGGATTAAAATCTGCTACTTTGTAGTTTTTTCCTTCTTTTTTAAAAAAGTAGAAATCTCAATGTTTCTCAACGTATTGCTTGACAAATTATTTGTACTTGTAATAATAAACGTGAAACTTGCGTCCTTTTTTAGTAGAAGATAAAAGTTTATTTGTGAAGGAGAAAAAGCCTATACCTACATAAAAATAAGACGGACATGCGCGAGTAAAACTTGAGCCCCGATGGTTTTGTATCTTTATAACAATTTAATAAATATATGTATACATACTTTGCTAACAGTTGTATTTATTAAGAATAAATAAAATTAAGCGACAAATGAAAAAATTTAATTATGAACGATGTTTCAGTCCGGATTTGGATTTTCTTCAGGTTCTTAAGAAAAAATATACAGTAATACATATTTATTGTATATTTTTTCTTAAGAACCTGAAGAAAAAAAATATACAATAAATATGTATCTTGACATGGTCAAATAAAAAATTTTGACAATGCTTTCTGCAACCCTGTATGTCTTCAATTTGACACCTCTAACCGCTTTGAGAAAAGGGGTACAGAGTAGGTATGAAACGGATAGTTGTTTGGCCGGATACCGGATATTCGGCGAACTGCAAAGCCGGATATCCGGCTCATTGTTTCATTGCGCATGTTGTCACATTATTGTGACAATCGTATCAATTCAGGCGATTTCGGAACTTTCGGATGTTATCATGAGTCGTCGTGCATGACGGATTACCTTTTTCTTTGCAACCCCCTCTGCATGGGTATGACAACTAGAATACAATAAGCAGTGTGGTTTTATTCCAAATCCAAAATTGCCACCGACACAATTGAATTGTACTAAAAAATAAAAAACAAATTTTAATAATTTAGGTTCATATTATTATAAAAGCGTGGGTTGTAACAGCCTACGCTTTTAAAATTTATTTTTTATTTTTTAGTATCTATATAATTCATTATTTTAAAAAGTTTTTTTTACTAATATTTCATTTAGTTCACTATTATTAATTTCACTAATTAAAGTCTTTGAGTATCCGCGAGGTTTTTGTAAATTTTTAGTTTAAATATTTATTTATCATTAAAGTGAATATCTCGGAAGATAAATTTATTTTTACTTTGTTCTTTGTAAATTTTTGTAACTTTTTCACCTTTAAATAAAAGCAGTCATTATTACAACCCATTTTATTATTATTTACATCACAAAGATTCATTTACTAAAGTTGATTTTAAGACTTTCTTATAGTTTTTGATTATCCGGCATCCGGCCGGATATCGGTTACTATCCGGTATCCGGCCGGATATCGGTTACTATCCGGTATCCGGTCGGATATCGGTTACTATCCAGTATCCAGCCGGATAGTAAATTTAGGCCGGATACCGGATAGTGACCGGATATCCGTTTCATCTCTAGTACAGACGATTGAAATTACTCCTACCAACCGCGTCGAAAGAAAAACTCGAAAGAAAATGAAATTAGAGAGGTCGCGTGACTATTTTATATAATATTGATTTTTATTTTGCAAAGGAAAAAAGTTTTGTGCACGATGTGCTTTTTCAATTGCATTTTCCAATTGAAGTTTTTCGTTATAATTGTTGCGAAAAATCTATAGCAGCAACATCACAATACACCGTTTCCACTCGTTTCAATATGATTAGTTTTTCCTATTTTCAATTTCTGCTGAATCATAAAAATGTATAATAAAAATCTCTAGGTACAAGATTGCGGAGGTTTCCAAACATTCAAATATGTACACGGTTTTATTTTTTTAACACGCTTTTATTAGCTTCACGCTGTATGTTTGTTATTTGTATAATGGAATCTTTGAACGTGAAATTCACCTACTTCAAAACGTCAGATTGAACACTTATCAAAGACCGATGACAATATAATAATTTAATAAGTTTGTCTCATTATCCTGACCAGGATTAAAAAAACTTGAAAAATTACAGCAAGCAAGCTAACACGCTGTACAGTAACGAACGTGGGGTTGCCTACCTCATAGTCAAATTGATATAGTTTTTTAGTCTTATAATTATTTAGCATTTTTTAGTTCACAAAAGCTTCTTGACCGGACTGTCGTGGGTTCGAATCCCGCCTCTGCTCATGGATGTTTTGTGATGTCGATTTATTTGATATTTATTGTTGCTGGCCAAAATGCCTTATGGTGGAAGCCAAATCCCCAAGTGATATTCTCTTGTATAATGCTCTATATATATGGGCATATACAATTGGATATAATATGTACCTTTAAAAAAAAATATAATAAAAAATCAGCCCAAAAGCGCTTAATGGCATCGTCGAATGAATGTGGAACGTCTGGTTGAATAAGATGGAACAAAGTACATAATATAATATTATATATGTACAATGTACATTATGTACAGTGAAATAGTATTGTCCGCCCTCCCTCTCCGCATAACATATCTAGTCTGCAATTTTGCATATTCAGAATGTACTGTGTTATTTTTTTATAACCTGTTTGGTTATTTTATACAGAAGAATATATTCTAGAGTCGTTTTACGTTGAAAAGTTGGTATTATTGCGTTCGCAATAAATTCAATTATTGCATTTTTTCACCGCTATCTTCACAGAATAACAACCGATAAATATTTTATTTTTCATTTATTTTTCAAAAATTGTAGATTTTCATGTTTTTTTGGCTATCATATACCGTTTTTCATCGGCTCACTCCAATGTTTTTATTATATTTCATACTTTCTAAACTTTGTCGCAAAGCACGTTCAGCGAAAATGTTTTTGGTTATGTTTTTTAACAAGAATGGTGGAAGATACGAAACATTTGTGATGGGAGTAAAGGGACAGTTACGAAAATGTCAAAACACGAGAGCTGTGCAAATTAGATCCTCATTCAAAAAGATTGTATTGTCATCGGGATTACATATGTTTACAGAGTTTCAGGTTAATAGAATATTTGTAAGTGGGTCAAAATTGGATTATAAGATTTGACCCCAATAACTAACTAACTAACAAGTCGAATTAATAAAAAGCTTACAAAAAACGCGATTTTAGATGTTGAACCGGGCAGCTAGTTAATTATAAGTGACAATTAACGCTAAAACTCTACGACATAAGCTGCACGAATAGATTAAACCTCGGGTGCGACTTTTAGTCTACCTTCAAAAATATTTTTAGCACTGAATTACCATGGGAACAATTATTTAAATCTACTTTAAAAATCATCCCGGAAATCGAGCATTACCTAACTAATTTAATTTTTGCACACACCGTTGCACCGCTAGCGGATGTGCTCTCTTATCGCTTTTCGTGTGAGACCTGAGTTTTGTTCATACAAGAAGATGTATCTACGTTAATTTCGCACGAAATCCATATAAATTGTAGCTATTTGACAAGGAAAGGTTCTGTTTTATAAAGTGGAGTCATTTTTAGATTGATTCGACTTCATAATAAGTCCTGAAAGTTTAATTGAACAGTACGAACAGCAGTTGTCAGTTGGTCTATACTTACATCCGAGCTGTACAGATCGCGACCTTGACAATGACCTTGACATATCTTTTTTTTATTTCAGCTCAACAGCCGCCGAAATGCAACCCGATGTTTTCACGTTGGTCACCATGTTCTTCGCCTTGCGGAGCTGGTCTTTCGCATCGGGAATCGAACTTGAACGCCCTGTGCGAGAGCGCCACCGAAAGTCGTCTGTGTCAAGAAAGACGCTGTGACGACTTTCCAATGTCATCTTTGCCTTCACACAGCAGACTTCATCACGTTCGGGTAAGTCACTGAGCTCTCTTTATGTAATAAAAAAAATTACAGTGTTGTTAATTTTTTGTCAAATACGAAGTTTCACATTTTTTTACTCTTAATCATAGTGTGTCGATAAAAATACAGAGCCAGCCCTGTGTATATAAACAGTGCGTTCAATTTTAACCCTTATTATTATTTACTGAAAGCCAACGTAAGCACACATCAACACACACACACAAAACTTCAAACTTTCTCATACGTGAATTTGAAGTTTATGTACGAAATTAGTTTAACCTCTTAATAATTTATAATTAATTAATTTCGGCGTGCTTTGCAAACAAATAAATACCTCCATCATCGACGAATTGATATAAAATATTTATAGTAACTAGTTGCGAACCCGGCTTTCCCCGATACTATCTTTAGTTTGCAGTTAGAGTATATAACTACGAGTATTGACTTGTATATTAAAGTTCTTTTTGTTCTTTTGTCTGAAATTTTTTTTTCAACACCACCGTTTCGAAATATTTCCCTGGTGAGTTTAAAATGGATCATCCTGTATGTTTTTTGAAATTTTAAGCAGCGAGCCAAATTCTGGGAAGCTTAATGTTTAACCACAGCTAAAAAAAACACATAATAAAATAGATTTTGCGAAGACAGTTCGAAATTTCTCCAGAGCATATCTTACGATCTTATGGATCAGTCGCCTAAATAATCTATATAATATATGTTTAAAAATCGATGTGTATGCATGTTCTGTATGGACTCCAAAACGACTGGACCGCTTTTGATGAAACGTTCAGGTAATCTTCAGATTAGCCTAGTGGGTGATCCTGTGAAATTTGGTAGCGATTGTATTAACAGATTTTTTTTTTTTTTTTGTCAATTTTGATTTTTCTTCGATTTTTGAACATTCACAATTAAATGCGATTGAATTCGCGCAAATTCAATACACGTTGAGAATTTTACGATAATGATTCTCATCTTTAATGGGTATAGATAATTAGATAATTAGTGCCACCCGTGCGAAGCCACACCGGACCGCTAGTTTTTGATAAATTTCAATCAAGTGTATCGTGTACCCTCGACGAAATTACTAATACAAATACGCAATGAGAAAATATCAATATCAGTATTATTAGTATGCCTAGCTTGTTTTATCTAATAGTATTTACATTGCTTAGTGTAAAGAGTTTTTATTGCTTTGAAATTGAATGTTATTATCTTTTCGGATGAAAACAGTAATTAAAAATGCCTTAAGCTGAATTTTAATTAAATATTATCCCAAATATCGTGTTATTCTCGTGTCTATTTAAATTAAAACTATAGCTATCCGGCCCAGCTTCCTGCGGATATATAGATTTTAATTTGGCAACCGATCTCTCGTATATCAATTTCGTGAACGTACTAAGCCGAAATAACTCTTGCTGTTGGTGAACAAAAGCCTCGGATCTACAGTTTTTTCGAACCGGGGCAGAAACTCTCTCCAACGTTTGTTTAAAAAAAACTCAAAAATATATAATGAGTGGTATTTTTTGGGACCGGGAGGGGAGAATAAGAATCCTTTAATAATTTTTTTTTTCAAAATAATTTGCTATCAATTTTCAAACATATTATATTGTGCTTTTGGCGCCCCCTAAAATAACCGCTAGGGAGCTCTAAATTTATTCTGGCTTCAAATAATCTTGATCCTTGGCGGTTGCCGCTGAAAGTAAATAATGAAATTTTCTTTTTGATATTATAAGTTTTCAAATTATTTTTTTAAATGATCAAGACAGAAATTGCAAAAACAGCGCATATAAAAATATTAAAAATATTTTTGCATTTATTGTGTAGTTGTTTCATATTATATTTTTTTTATTTTTTGTGTTCAGTTTTTTTATTTCATTTTGTGTTTATATACATGTAAAATAAGCATTTGCAAATAGCTTTCTGAATATTTTAGAGCAAAACGATGACGAAATCATTTATTAAGAAATTCAAAATTCTTGGTTCTGATATAAGTTCTAGAAGTCGCTGGGCTCGATAATACTGATGTTGTCAAGAAAAATTATGGAGGAATATATTTTCGTCGTTATATAACTGGCACCCCTAGCGGTAAAGTTTGAAAGTGTCCAAAAAATGTCGGAATTTTGATCAGCGTCGGTGACACAATTTTGGAGTCAATACATTGATAGTTTCAGACTCCATCATATAGAGTTACGAAAAATGCACATATATGATCTCCGTTATCGAGCGTCTATATTGCATGTATGTGCTAAGAGCGGAGTTTTATATTTGTTTATATGAATGTGAAGACGATAAAAGACATTATTTGTGCTTCCTTAAAAAAGGCACTCGCTATGAATTATTAATTGCTTCATTTGGTTTGCTGAAAGGCAGAGACGGCTTGTATTTGCTAGTGTTACCAACTTCACAGTTCGAATAATCATATTCGTACGGCTATCCCGTGACGCCACAACTCGTTTGATAGTTATTTTTACGTCATCAACATTGGATGTGTGTCCTTATTTGTGACTCCCTAAACGTAGCCAGCCCTGATCTTGGTCAACCAGATGCCCCGGACGATCTTTATTAATTTGTCAATTAGGGATTTCAATCCAGCGGCATTTCCAATCAAGCTGGATTTATGCTGGATTAAAGCAAATCCAGCTGGATCCAGTGCGGATCCAGCATTAATCGATTTTTCAAATAAAAGTAACAATTTTTTAACTCTAGAAACTTTAATAACTTTTTATGTAGTTACATTAATTATATCAAATACTCGTTTTTTTGGCGTTAGTAAAGTACTCTAATAGTAAGTAATATCCGGAGTATAATTATTAATTATCACAATACAGTCTTAAGTCACCTAAATTGATATTCTAGATATCTGAAATAGTTATTTGTTTACCTATTTTACAAACTATGTAGTCTGTTTCTCAGTCTCAATAATTTTAGAAATAAAATTGCTTTTCCCGCTTCTAAAATGTTTAGTTAACTCTTATTAGAAACAAAAATTTAATATAAATTATATTGTATAATTTAAGACTTGACTTGTCTTTTAAAGAATAAAGCCAATCAATTATGTAGGTAACAGTTTTTTTTTACTTTTTTTAAAGTAAAATCTCAAAAAAGAAATATTATTAATGGTGTTATCTCCCAGCTTACTTCTTAAAGAACTGCAAATATACCCACCTGCACTCTCTACTCTCTACCTCTACGCTGCTGGTTGGTTTGAGAATCAACAAATAATCATAGATTAAAGTTAGATTTTCACTTCTTTCTCCCTCACTTTCATAAAGTGCCATTTCTTTCTTCAATAATATTTGTTTTTATTTGTTTTTAGCTGATTGCGGATCCGTACCGCTGGATCCAGCGCCAGTCAAAAATATGCTGGATCCAGCATTGCAATCCCTACTGCCAATGTATTGTGGAGTTATTGTAATGAGTCCGAAAATAGAAATCAAAATGCTTAAAGTTACTGAGTAGCAGCTGTTCAATATGCTCCTTTTTACACCCGCGTAGTTCTATCTTAGAAGCAGTTGGATGTGTGTGTGCATTGAAAATCCACTTACGTTTCGAAACTCTCTAATACTGTCCAATTTTTTATTGAAATAATTACAAACAACGTTTCAACCACAGTCGTCGTCCTTTTCAAGTTCGAAAATTTAAATGCGTCAAGTATAAATAAATTTAAAATTACAACCATTGTAATTTTAATTTTATGTATATTTGACGCATTTAAATTTTCGAACTTGAAAAGGACGACGAAGGTGGTTGAAACGTTGTTTGTAATTATTTCAATAAAAAATTGGACAGTATTAGCAATTAGTTAATTTTGTTAAATTAATAAAATGAATTTTGCGACCACTGTTCAAAATTTCTCGAGCCCATATTTACAATCAGCTGGATCAATCATCTTAAAAATGAATTAAGACGTTAAGGGAAACGTGATCGTTATTAAGTTTGCTAGTTGAAGTATCTAACAGGTAGCTGAATAAAAACCTAAAAATACTGAAGCACCTGCAGGAGACACTGAAACGCACGCTGAAACTTGAAAATGAAAAGGCGAGAGAGAAGGAGATAGAAATCCATTTCTTGTCTCTCTTTAGGTTAGCAACTACGTGAGACTTTATAGGAACTCCACGTGCAGTAAAGGAAACATTTTACTTGTTTCGAAATATATTCAGAACAGCCACCACTGGTGCAAGTTCATTAAAATAGTTCGAACCGTTACTCTCATGCTCTAATAAAATACCCACAAGGGTAGAAAGTTGAAATTCCTGCACTGCGCCATGCAATTCATGGCTTTCAATCCTCTGCTCTTGTGGTGTATACTACCCGGTCGATAGTGCGTTTATTATCAAAATTTTAAATTATTCGTCCATCTTTTTCTTTGACCAATTTTTACTTAATATCACTATGATTTAACTTCAATTCACCATTATACAAAAAGACTAATTAGTTTTAAGCGAGCAATTTTGAGGTTAAATACGCAATAACAGCTGTTAGTTACTACTGGCTGGCGTCAGTCTCATGTATCAGTGTGCACGAGAAAAATATTTCGTCCCCTTGTTACTTTCTTTCGGCCCGCTGACATGCGAGTAAGTCCAGCAGAGCATAAATGTTAGGCTTTCTGCCTTAAAATCGAAGCCGAAAGTACGTACTTTTGACCGGGTATACATAAATAAAACTTTATTTTATTCAAGTTATACTTCTTACGCGACTGCGCACGCATATAACGTGTTATACCAGTGATTCACAAAGTGTGCGTCGCGGCTCCCCGGGACGCCGCGATGTCGTCATAAGGGCGCTACGAAATTTCGGTGCCTCGAGGTGCTGCGGCTGTTTTATTGCGGCGCCGTGAAAAGTTTAGGTTATTTATTAAATAAAATTGGAGATAGCATTGAAGGTGTAGATATATCAATGAGTTTCTGAATTAGAAATGAAAAAAAAACTATTAGTAACATAAGGCTTACCATGAGAACCAATGTTTTGACTTGGGGCACCGTGGAAAAAATCTGATATTTTAAGCGCACCGGAAGCCGAAAAGGTTTGGGAACCTCTGTGTTATACTCCTACTTGTTTATCGTTGTAAGGTTTACGCTTAGTTGGTCAGAACGTCGCAAGGTTAGTTCATGTTGGGCATAAGAGGTTATAAAAGTTGCTTACATCATTCAAAACCCTTGGCTTGATTTTTCAATTATAATGAACGTTTGACGGTTAGGAAAAAGATACCCCTGCCTAGCCACACTTTCAACAATGTTAACACCCAACCTATATTATTCTACTAACCTTGATAGCTTGCTAGTAATGCGAAAGTTAGTTTATTGAAAGGACATATTGCCAAATATCATGTTTTTTATACAATTTTTAGGACAAACAAACCTCTTTTACAAACTTTTAAGCAACAAGTCAAATTTTCTTACGCTTAATACTTACGCATCTAATAAAGACAGTAGTAAAATTTCTTTTGCGACCACACCTTAAAAATTACCGACAATATTTTTTTGACAATCTGAGTAAAGCGTCACCTTAAACCCGAAAACGCCAGTGGTTGACGCGTTCAAGGTCGAATGTTGAAGAAGCCAACAGTCAGGAGATGAACATTACAGTTTAATGCAGTCTCCCAACCTCAAGTCTCTGGGGCCACCGTCCTACTTTCACTCCGCTCCGCTAGGGGGCCCGTAGATGATTTATTACTTAATTATTCAAGCGTCTGAACCACGCTGCTGCTATATTTTTTCAACATTATACATACATTTAGAATTAACACATACAAACACTAATCCTGCACACTACACTGAAAATACAATTCATTGTTGTATAACCGTCTCTCAAATTCACTCAATTTAAATGTCTTTAATTTCATCCCTTTCAACAATGTACATTTATAATAAAGGTTTACCGTTACAGTTGACTCGAAATTTAACTCTTACTAGCGGATCCGTGCGACCACTTCGCACCATTAGTGGTCAGTTATGTAATATAATAGGATGGAAATAAATTTTATTCTATATTCTATTCAGAGACTTCAGCGCCACTACGTCACTTAATATTACCGACAACTGTTAAAATAAACAGATTGCCACCAGACGACGACATATGTTTTTCTGAATGTTATTTTCTGTAATGAAATTGTTAAAATTTTTAAACTGTAATTTTTTAACGAAAACACTCATTTTAAGATATTCAGGGCTATTCTACTAATGATAATCACGGTGATTACCAAGTGCTTAGCAACATATACACTCTGGGCAACAACTTTTATTTGTTTCTTTCTGCTAAGCAAAGTGTTTGCCACAAGTGGTTAAAATGATCATGTGCCGTGTTTATAAGAGTGGATAAATTGTAACTTGTAAATGGGTGTTGTTAAGCTGACACTTTGAGTGTTTATTAATTAAAATGGACGCCAAAATATTTCACTTACTTATTTTGGAGTTAATTGAGAATGAAAACAGGTTAATAATAGAATTATATTAACGTACACGCGTTATACATTTTTTTATTATTCTTTTACGTTTTTTATTAATCCAAAATTCGAATTGGAATTCAGTATAAGGGCTAATTTTTCCCATTTTTTATCCACAATTGTGGATTCGGTTGATGAAAGTTTTCCACTCAACATATTTTTATTAACGTCAATAAAATCAACCATCAATTTGTATTGACTAGATGATACTTTTTTTTGTCGTCTTATTGTAATTTTATTATCCATAATAATAATAATTATTATTAATAATTAATTATTTTCAGGACTTGACAACTAACACAAATTCAAAAGTATATAACCGTGGTAACCGCACAAAAATAGACTTCTAATTAAATTCAGACAACTCTTTATAAATTTTGTAATCACTGTGGTTACGTAAGAAGAGTGATTAGAACAAAAATAGTAGAATACGGCTAATTAACTTAGTTTTCGTCATTAGAGAGAAAAATAATCTCCAAAATGGCGTATCAGACATTAATTTTGAAACAGTAAGGGAAATATTTCATACCGACAAAAAACACCTTATAGAGAAAAAATATATTTTTTCAAATTCTTTGCGCGCAACATATTTTTCAAAACATTCTGTATAATATGTACCTAGCATGTTGTTCTTTCGAATAATAAATACTAATTACGTAAGATTTCGTGTATTTAAAATGCTTTCTATAATTTACTAAAAGAGTTTTTGCACGAACGCATTTCATATAGGTTAATTAAATTATTCTATTTCTTTTTACTACGTTTGTTTGTTAAATAAAATATATTAAATTTGAACTAATTCAGCAAAAGACAAACTGACTTTAATATAATTTTATTGTAGGCACCTTGAAAAAAGCCAAATTCGAAAACTTAAAACATGTTAAGTATATTTATTCCAAGAATCAGATTTTTCTGAAAACGATTATTATTACAATTTCTGCAGTATTACATTTTGCGAACATTTTAACTCGGTAAGAATTCTGAAAAGATTAGATTTCAGTTTCATTTTATAAAATAGTTTTAAATGGTTGATAACGGAAACAAAAGACTGCGGCATTAACAAATCGATATCCGGCTTTCAGAACATAAAATTTGTTCTTTACGGTGTCTAGACGTAGTATATTATTTGTTCTATAAATTTTATATTTTATATTTCGTTTGATTGTATTGATTTGATTTAAGTACCGATAATAGAAAAGTTTCTCCTCCAGGAAAAATATGAAACTAATGCTATTTCTGCCAAAGTTACGACCAGAATTTTGTTCTTCCTTTTTAATTAGAGTTAAAATAGGTGTAATTAATAATTAAACCACTGTTAAAATCTTAGCTTTGCTGAAATGAGTTGAAATTTATACCCTTATAAGCTCACGTTTGTTTTTTCTGAATGTTATTTTCTGTCATGAAATTGTTAAAATTTTTAACTAATTTTTTAATGAAAACATTAATTTTAAGATATTAACTTATTTTTCGTCATTAGAGAGAAAAACAATCTCCAAAATGGCGTATCAAACATTAATTTTGATACAGTATTCAAGGAGATATTTCCTACCGACAAAAACACATTTGAGAAATAATATAATACATACCGATAGTTTTGAATAATTTTTTTTTTTTTTTTATTAAATTAACACGCTCAGCTGCTAAGGCTATATGCGTGGAAGATAATTTCGTTGAATAATTTTATTACGACGCCTATGGAAATAAAAATGTTCATATTTCCTTTGAATTTTAACAAAAGATAACGCTTTGAAAACGTATATCAATTACTGATAAGAAAAAATAGAGATTTTTTTTTATTTATCGGCACATCCTGTCATCATCCAGATGTCACTGAAATAACAAAGATTATTTCTCTCAAGCGTTGCTGGAATAAAATTCAACACGAATCAATGCAAATTCCGAAAGTCATGTGTACTTGTAATGCTGTGCCGATAGTTTGATAATTCTGAGACAAATATAAAAAAAAACTGGCCAAGCGCGAATTGGACTCGCATACGGAGGGTTCCGTACCACCATACAACAATTATTTATTATTGATTGTTATAGCAGCCATAGTAATACACACAAAGGCACAGAAATGCCTAAATTAATAGCTTTTAAGATATTCTGTCCGATGTCGCTAGTATGCACTATTTTGACGTTTATAAAAAAAAAATTTTTTTAGTGATATAACTACAAATTTAAGGTTTTCGGATTTTTCCCTTTACTTGGGCTGTAAGCTATTGCTTCTTGCCAAATTTCATGAAGTTCCCCACAGGTTTTGATTCCCTTGCGAGTGCCAAAATATGCGGTGTAAACGGCGTTGATTTAGAAGTTTGATTTTTCCACAGTTCCACGGGGATTTACGTTTTTCGTTTCGTATTTTTTCTGAATTTTATGCTCCACAAAACATCCTGCCGTAGATTTAAACATTTGTCGTAATACTGATTATTTTTTTTACAGAAAGGTCACGAATGCAAAGCAACCCAGCGCGTAAGCGAACCTGTCCGATTCCACTTCGGCCCTTGTCGTAGTCGTAAACATTTCCGACCGAAGTATTGCGGAAGCTGTTCGACAACTGGAATGTGTTGCGAGCCCCGTTTGAGTACAACGGTCAAAATTGAATTTATTTGCGACGACTTGTACCACGAACTGCCCGAAAACACATTGGAAGTTGTTCTGGAGCATTTGGAGCCGTCGCAGGATCTTTGGGTGCCGTTGGTGAAGCTGTCAAAAGATGGCGGCCATCGACCCCATCGGTCCCTATTTGTCAATATACAGTGGATCTTAAAATGTGAGTGTGGACCCAAATGCAGCACCGATCGTAGTGAATCCGTTACTTCGAATCCGGTCACGGGACCCGAAGGAATGATTTTACATAGAGTTCACAGGACAGCTGCTCCATGAAAATAGTGGACTGTTTTAGTGGTTACAATAACATTCGTTACTAACATAACGTTATTACCCGTGTACGAGAAAAGGAAGGGTTATGATTTTTTTTAACGGTAAGTGTTGATTTCGCACACATTTTTGAATATTTGGGACGTGAACGGCCAGTTTTTTGAAATATAAAAGGTCTGTTTGGAGATTCATAAGTTGCCAGGTAAGTTATTGCGCGATAATTTTTCAACGTATGAAACCGGACATTTTAGAAAATGCGTTTTGAACCTTTGCTCTTCCGCAGAACCAAATGCATCCTTACTTCATACTTAGAGGAACAGGAATGATCGTTTTTCGTATAGGTATTTTCTTTAATATCCTCTAAATTACGCATTTTAAAATTATAAAATATATTTCTATTTCTAATTTGCTCCCCAAAAGTTACCCCCATCTAAGACTTAGAATTTTCGATTAGTTTTCCGTGTAAACTATTTTTTTCTTCAAATTTTTATACTCAGTAGTTTCAAAGATACAGGGAAGGGGAGGCTCGGTATCCGTATAATTTCTTTAATATCTTCTAAACTATTAATTTTAAAATTATAAGAAAACTAACCCTTTCATTAGATTATTATTTTTTAAGTTGACCTCCAAAATGTATCCTCAAAATCGGAATTCGTTTATTTACGACATATACTTGTACACGTGATTGTCCCATCTATATTTGTATCAAATTTTAACTTGTTTCGTCTAGTAAATTCGGAGAAAATAAGCTGTGACAGACGGACAGACAGACATACAGAAACGAGAGTGATCCTATGTGTTTCAATTTTTCATCAGATGCACGGAATCCTAAAAATTATGAAAACCAAACAGACCGCATACTAATAGTCATATGTTCAAAACATTCTTTCAGTAATTGTACAGTTTACTATTTCACTATTGTCGATGACTTATTTCGCTCTACACGTAGAATAATTTTATAGGGCGACTGTAACTTATTGTTTCCTCACGTCATTGATTTAATATGTAGATGTTAGTTGATAGTACCGCCACCAAACGATTTTTAAAATATTTTATTATTTTAATGTCCTAAATAGATAAGTACGCCATGACCGTCCCTCTTAACTGCCTCAACGCCCTCCATTTGCCTCTGGATTCACTACCACGCCATGGAAAGCTCCATCACCCACTGAGGGGCGATACCGTCCCCGTCAGAAATATGATATTATATATATATATATAATATCATATATATATATAATATCATATATATATATATAATATCATATATATATATATATATATATATATAATATCATATATATATATATAATATCATATATAAATATATATAATATCATATTTCTGACGGGGACGGTATCGCCCCTCAGTGGGTGATGGAGCTTTCCATGGCGTGGTGTGGATCCAGAGGCAAATGGAGGGCGTTGAGGCAGTTAAGAGGGACGGTCATGGCGTACTTATCTATTTAGGACATTAAAATAATAAAATATTTTAAAAATTAAGGGGGCAGAACGGGGTACACCAACAATTTGGTGAACAAAATTTTTCTTCGAATTTTTTCCATTATTTTTCACGATTTACGTCGTTTAAAAAAAATCTGAATTTTTTTTTAATAAAAAGAAATGTATTACTGTAATTTCGCACTTTTATTGATATTATTAGTTTTATATGAAATTTGAAGTGCTGAAAAGTTTTTGTCAAAAACTTTGCATAAAATTTTTTTTTCCAATTTTTTTATTCGTTGGAAAAATTTAGTTTTTGAAAAGATGTTTCATATAAAAATAACTATTATGGATCACAGAGCGTTGAATTCTTTTTTTTCTTCTTCTGAAAGGGGCGGTACGGCTCAGAAAAGGTTAGGAACCTCTGGTTTATATCAACACTGAACATATGCATATTAGTATTATATTTCATTGCACTGTTGTGCAGATAATTAATTGAATAAATATCCGTAATATGAAACTGAAAAAATTTAGAATGATGCTAAAAAACTAGGATCATTTTAATGAAACAGGATAGGTGAATTCGACAAGCGATTCGGGATAAAAACGGAATTGACAATTTTACTGAACTGAACATTAAAAAAAAACTAAAATATAACGTAGATAATATTTAACAAACTGCCTTTAATTGAAACAAAATAAAATAAAGGTGAATTTTAATCGCCTTTATTAATAAATATCAGTTTTATTGGATTAGAATTTATGACACAGACTTATTAATAATATTAATAATAATAATAAGAATAATAACGAAGGGCACTATTTTGTGAACACTTTTTTAAAAAATAATATTTAAATTAAGGACATTGTGAATTTTAATAAATGCAATGTGCTAAGAAAAGAGAATTGTTCATTTTAATTTTTTTTTTATTAAAATGAAATTAAAATATTGTAAACAATTAAATTATAATTACGTCATTGTTTATTTATTGTGTTAATAATAGTATAGTCTGTACTATCACAGTATAACAAATAGTTTTACTCCCGTACGTCTCTACTGCATTGCACTACTACACACATAACTTGCATCTGACTGGCGGCAACTATAAAAAGTCGGCGCAAAACGACGAAATCTTTGGAGTGAAAGTATTGGTTATACGGTGGTACTGTTTGGTAACCATTCTTTGGTACCATCACTTAACATTACGCATATTTCTAAACTACCACTACAGAAAATATCATAGCGATTCACTAACGGTGTAAATAGTTTTTAGATCATAACACTTAGATAACTAATTATAATGATACTGCAACATATAAGTGTACGTACTTTGGGTTAAAAGATCTAAATTAAATGCACTATTCAATCTATATATTTAGCCGAAATCTTGGAAAGTTTATTTCTGTTCTAAACCTTAAAAAATTAACAACTGCAGCCAACAATTTAATTTTATCCAAGGTTACTAGAATACTAGAAGGTTGCGCGTAAGAGCTCATAAACATGGTCATTGGTCACGTCTGTGATTGGTTGAGTCGATTGGCTGATCGATTGCCCATGACTTGGTTTTTCCATTATTGTTATCCCAACTGATTGGAAAAAGATTCCACAAGTCTACTTCCCTCGCCCTCTCTCGCGTCTCGCCTAATCACACCTTCAACAATGCTAACGCCCAATTTCTAGTAACCTTGAATTTTATCGGTCTTTTGCTTTTATTGAAACTTTACATGGTTCACTTATATTACAAAACATGGTGAGTAACCATGAAGTGAATGGATGAACCAGAAAGTTTGTTATGAGAAATTACTAAAAAAATTAAAATATAAAAAATCAGTATTATTTGAAGAAACACTGATCTGTTGAAATCAAATTTTACAGCTTGTGTATAAAATTTCGGATTTAAATTTCGATTCAATAGTGCCTTTAATTTTATCTTCCAAATCTGAAAGAAGACTCAGATTTTTTCGTTGAATCATCTGCTATAATAATAGTCTTAATATATAATTTTAGTAGCCTTACGTCGCTATTATCTTTATAGAATCTACTGATGACGCTGATGATCTCAGATGTCGAGCGTCTATAATCTCCAATCTACTGCTTTTAAACAGTTTGAAAAATTAAATGAAATTGAAACAAATCAGAAGTTTGTTACCTGTCTAAAAGCACTAGGTTCTAAAAAATTTAAATATTCCAAAAAAGATTTTGGAAAAGTATCCATTTTATATAAAAATATAAAAACCATTTTCAATTCAAAACCTTTTTAAAAAATAATATGAGATTCTACAGAAACATTAAAAAATAATGGATATAAAGCTTCCTAAAAACCGTTCAAAATAGTTTTTGGTCTAAAATTAAGGGCGCCAGCGTAGCTTAAGAACTAATCTAGTCGGGTAAACGTTAGCAGAGTACTATAAGTTGGGCATAAGAGAATATTTAAGTGGTCACGTCTGTGATTGGTTGAATCCATTGCTTACGTCATTTGAAACCCGTGGCTTGACTTTTCAATTATAATGAACATTTGACAGTTGGAAAAAAGGCCTCAAGACCTACTACTCCAGCTCTCTCTCTCCCGTCTCGCCAAGTTACACTTTCAACAATGTTAACGCCCAACCTCTAGTATTCTACTAACCTTGAGTTGACATTACATATGGATTGCATTGAGATCAAATAACGACTCAATTTTTACATTTGATCTGTTCACTGTTACATATATATTGTTTAATTTTAAAAATTTAGAATAGGTATTTCGAAAAAAATATGGACCATGTATTTAGAAAAGAAAGTAAAGAACGATTCACAACTATTTTATAGGGACCAGTTAAATTAGATATCCCTTTGGACCATTCAAAATTCATTATTGGAATTTTGTGGCAACCGTGCGCTGTAAAAAAAATTCAAAATGAAAGATCAGACGATTAGCAATTAACATGAGCTAGTGTATTTTTTATTTAAAAGTACGATAAACCCCTGAAATTCAAATTCGCACCAAAAAAAATTGTTACAAAGTTTTAAATTGTCATTTCTCAATTTCTTTGCAGGTCTTAAGAACTATATGAAAAGCGTTCTTTAAATATTAAAAAAAGTAACCACAAAATACATGCTGACATAGTTATAATCCGTGAGCTGTTAGACATTTTTGGATAGGTATTTGAGACACTGTGAAAATTTACCTCTTTAGTAATATCCGAATACAAAAACACAGACCTGGCTGAAAGATAGCGTAATTTAACCGACCCTCAAATTTGTAATAACTTGGCAAGTAGAATGTCCCACCGAAACGGCCTGTTTTTTTTAATATATCTATTTTTAGTTACCTATCAATATGACTTTTAAATTTCAACGTGCCTCAAATATATTTTTTAAATTTTTCAAAAATATAATTTTGCAAACACCTGGCTAAATTTTAGACCCGATTAAGAAATCTGGCTTCTTTATTATTCAATACCTTAAATACTAAATTTCAAGGTATTAAAATTTAAAAATGTCTCAAGGGCTTTTTATTGCGAAAAACTTTTTGTTTATTAAAAAATTTAAGGGTCGGTTAAGTCCCGCTACCCTTCAGCCAGACCTGTGTTTTGTATTCGGTTATTACTAAAGAGGCATTGTACAAATTTTCACAATGCCTCAAATACCTACCCAAAAATGTCTAGCAGCTCTCCTACTATTAGCGAAGTTTGTGTTTCATGTTTTGTGGAAATTTTTTGAAGATTCAGAATCGTCACATCAAAGTGCAAAGGTTCCATCCCTCTTTTAAGTAATCAATTGAAAACCGCTGTTTATTTTAAGAATGAATAAAAGTTTTTGAAAAATACAATTTGAAACTCTATTTCTAACACATTGCAAATAACGTAAGCAAATTTTTGTAAATAAATTAACACAGTTGTAAAACAAATGATAATGTTTATAGACTTATTATCAGTTTTAATGTTTAAATAATTTATAAATAAATAATTATTTAATAAATACGCTCTGTTATTAAACTTCTGTTTATATTTTCGTATTTTTTGCATATTCATAAAAAAAACTGATTTTCAAAAATTTTTATTATTCATAAAAGTTACCAAAATTTTCAAACTTCATTATTTTTCATCTTAGATCGTACTCATTTTTTTCTCTTTTGTTTTTTAATTAAAATAATGGTTATTTCAAATATTAAGAGAACCTTATAAAAATGTACTTCGGTAGTAAAATTTCACAGGAAGGGCTTTTAAATTTCTTTCAATCTACGTGCTTTTACTAAAATCATTCTTACAAAATTGCATTAGATCAGTGGCGTATCTAGGATATAAACTAGAGAGGGCCAACTCATATTTGTTTCGCGGGAAACGAAACACGATTTCTTACAAAATAAAACTCAAAACTTTTGAAAAACATACTAAAGATCCACACCCACTGAATCGAATCAACTTGGCACGTCAGTGTAAACGCACACTGGATGTTGCCGAGTTGATCCGACCGGTCCGACCAGAACTCATTTAAGGGGCTATTCTTAAGTGAACGCATAAATTTTACCTCTTTTTAGGGATTTTTTTTTAGACGACAATAACATTCAATCATTTTAATTTTTTTATATGTTTTTGTTTGTATCTTTAACTGTATAAAAAAAAATTTTTTTCTCTTATTTTACATTTTTTATATATATATTTTTTTTTTAATTAAATTAGACACTAAAAAAAAAGCAAGTCACTGGTCATGGTAATAGCGGCGGTTCATGTTGTCTGAAATAAAAAAATCGAATGGCTCATTGTTCAGTAGGGATGTCGCTATCGTCCCTACCAAAATTAATCAATTTCATTAAAAAAAAAAATGGCGGACTGTAGAAAAAAAGTTTGTATTTTTTTGTTAAAAATCGTTTAAAAAAATAAGAAAATATTTTCGAAGATAAGCAATTTTGGTACGGACGATAACCATTAATGAGTAGAAGAACATATATAAATTTCAAAGCAATCGGTTGAATACTTTTTTTTTTAGGACCATGACAAAAATAATGTTTCCAGATAAATGCGTTTAAAGTTTCAAGAGCCAACAAGTCGCTTATACAGCATATTTTCGATAGGTTTTACTATTGAAATATGAAAAAAAAATCGATTTTTCGAAGTGGTCACATAAGAATACCCCCTTAACTTCATGTATCACAAAACTGGCGATCGTGTCGAGTAGATCCGATCCGATTTAGTGGATGTGAATCTTAATGTTACCACTTCATAATAGGTACCTACAATGTACTTCATTTTTTCTTTTGAGAGAGCAGTTGCTCCTCTTGGGTGCTCCTTTAGGTGAGATAACAAAAGGAAAATTACATTTTTTTTTGTCGTAACTATTTCTAAACTTATCATTTTATTAATTACAGACACAACTAGACAATATAAGAAAAACGAGTATGACTGACAGCCGTGACACTAACGTACGTTTCCAGAACTAATTGCATGACATTTTCAAAAATTTTGTTTCCAGTTTATTAAGGTAAGTGCACAAATCATGTTTCACTTCACGTTTTATTTTTACCATTGTTATTGTTGGAATACCCTCTCATTTGTAAAAAAATAGATGATCCGCCATTTTGTGTCGGTCGCCATTTTGGATTTGGAATGATGTCACACTGCTGATTGGATTCTATTTGCCATACCCTTTCATTTGATACTCATCTGGAGGGGGTTGTAAAGAAGAAGGTAATCTGCCATTTTGTAGTGCCGGCCATATTGGATGTACCATAATATTTAATGTAGTGTATTGTATTGTCTTCAGAACCGAAGGTGTGTGTGCAAAATTTCAGCTCAATCGGTTGCGGATAACTGATTTGAAATTCAGTTGTCAGATTTAATGCGAACAAACAAATATTGCAAGTTAAATAAAAGGTTGTAAAAACTAGTTCATTCCATTATGTGCGTGAGATTATCAGGTCGCAACGTGCCACGTGACACCACTCGCAAAACGAAAGAAGTTCACAAACTTAACTATAAAAATAAATAAAAGTTGGAAACTAATTCGTTTCTTTCTGTGACAACGGATCTCATTATGCTTTAGATCGCGAATCACCCTATTCCGCCCCTGTTTATAATATAAATGAACAATCGACAAACTTTTTTACAACTGCTCGGTTTTATTCCTGACAAAAGTATTCTTTTGATGCGATGGCAAATTGTTAGCAGTAAACAAATTGTCCTCGTGTGCGGCATACCAACATACAAAACAAAAATCTCCTTTGTGGATTTAAAAAAAATACGACGGCAATTAAAAACATTACATGTCTCCTGTGGGATCGTAGGGCTATCCATTACACGTGCTAGTGTTCGATATTTTTTTTTCTTTTCAGTACAGTTTAGGTTCAAAAAAAATTTTAACAAGGTGCATATGAAAATAATTTAGTAGATTAAACGAATCACTAATATGTAATTATTTTGCAAATTAAAAAAATCTTTTAAAACAGCTTTAAAACTAACCGCAAAACAGTTTTATTAGTTTAATATTCTGGTACACCCAGTATAGCCAAATACCCTTTTCGCGTCTGTCGGTGTATTCGCAAAAAAAAAACTTAAAAACCGCTAGACCAATTTCAGTTCGGTAATAAGTTACTAGTGGCCCAGTCTGGGTTTGTCCGGGTGTAAATGTAATATATACGATATAAAAGATGAAAATCATTATCATAAAATTCTCAACGTGTATTGAATTTGTGCGAATTCAATCGCTTTTAATTGTAAATGTTCAAAAATCGTAAAAAAATAAAATTTGCCAAAAAACAAAGAAAAAAAATCTGTTGATCCGATCACTACTAAACTTTACAGGATCACTCGCTAGACTAATCTAAAGATTGCCTGAAAGTTTCATCAAAATCGGTCTAGCCGTTTTGGTGTCCATAGACCATAGATAACATACATACATTCATCGCCTTTTATATCCACGATATATCGACAGATTATTACGTCACTTTATTTTGACATTAACGATTTCGAAATGTGGGAATCAATTTAATTTGTCATGGATAGCACAGATAACGCCGGGTCTAGCAGCCATTTAAATCGTAAACATTCTAGTAACAGTGAACAAATCAATTAAATATTTATTTATCGATTAAGAAAGTTTTTAAACTTCGATTTAAGGCATTGAACTCGTTTGTTTTTTTTCTCTTGTTTTAAAATAGTAGTTTATGCATCTATAACGTAATGAAGGTTATTATTTTACGAGTTGTGACATTATGGAAAAACATTCATCAAGTTTTAACAGTCACACGAGTCATAATAGCATTACCTTCGAGATACCTATTACGTTTTTTACCCCTAAAATGGTTGGTTTTCACATAATTTACAGATTCAACATTTTTGACAGTTCGAACTTATCATCTGATTGGTGTTTATGAAAATTACGCCTGTGGATCGTCATATAACTTGACAGGTCACTTATAGAACTTACTGTTAAATTGATTAGATCGCGTTTTTTGCTCTACTTTACGCACTAGTGCGAAATTGCTTTTTACGACCGATTTACAGGCATGAAAAGCAGCTATTTTATACGGGAGTGTGGAAAAAAACAGAATTTTTATTTACAAATTTTCGGGTAAGTAATGTTTCAAGTAGGCATAGCAGTAAATTTTATCATAGAGCCCTAATAGTAGTTTACGTTCTTAGCTCGTGAAATAATATCATCACGCACGAGATACATATAGTACTTTTTGCGTTCTATAAAATAGCTGATTTTCACATATTTTTCAAATTTTCGATAGTTCAGTTTTGATCAAGTTCACCTCTAATTTTTAGCAGTACCATATTTTTACTATGAAAATGGACAATAGTATAGTGCGACAACGTTTACTTTAAGCACTAGTACGAAATGGGTCATTTTACTGTACCGCTGTACAGGCAGGAAAAGTAACTATTTTATAGGGGGGTCGTGTAAAAAAACTATTGTCCACAACTGTAGTTTACTGTTTGAAATTTTTAATCAAGGCTACTATTTTAGTATTCAGTGTAATAACTCGTTAGTTAAGCCATTGTGAGTCTGTGAATCCCCCACGTAAACAGTCCGACTGGACTAATTAAGTCTAATGATGATTCTTGCCACGTACCCATTGTAAATAACGATGTCACACCTAAAATTAATTGTAAAATTATAAAAAAAATGTTCCAGAATCGTGGATGCGCTTTGCACGCAAAACTTGTACATAAATATTCAACCTTTTTTGAAATTTTATCACCTTATTCCCAGGTCCGGGTCTAGTTTTTTCGGGGCTTAGGACTTATTAAAGACCAGTAGGTCATCATTATCTTTAAATTGAGGTTTGAAATTAATTTTTAAAGACATCAAAATGAGGATTAAGCTGGCTAATTTTTTGGGAAAATGGATCTTTTAGGTAGATGGATATTTTGGAAAGATGGATCTTTTGGGAAGATGGATTTTTTGGATAGATAGATCTTTTGGGAAGATGAATCTTTTGGGTAGATGGATCTTTTGGGTAGATGAATCTTTTAGGTAGATGAATCGAAGCATATTGACACGCTTTTCAATCTAGATTGTCAATATTATTGATCGTCTACGGGCCGCTTAATGAAAATATAATTCTTTAGTATATAAATAATCATTATCTAAAGTATTTATAATTATCATATTACCATTTAATATTGGGAAAGCAAAATGTGATAATATAACTCACAAAGTGACCAAATTTTTCTTGGAATAATTGGCCTTATTCACCAAATATAACTGGAAAATAAATTACATATATAAAATATATTATAGTAAATTAAAATATTAATTAATAATTCACAAATAAATGACCACAGTTTGCTATTAAATTATGAAACACCCATTGTTGACGTTACAATATAATAGTAGAAAAAAAATTATTCTTCAATAATGTTACTGCCAGATCTTCAACTATAGCGGCGATTGAGTTATCATTTATTCTACATATTCAAACAATCAACCTTCATAATAAAAGCACATTTATAACATCATGCGAGAGCTAATTCTTTGGTGTCAGGTATAAAGAACTTATGTCGAAAAATCTAGTTTTTAAGTCGTTAATACCAAACGAAAGAATACAGTTTAGACGTAAATGAATTTGTCAGTTTTCGTCATAAGTCCCTTATACCGGCAGCAGAGAATTTTTACGTTAGGTAGTGCTAGACATGAACCTTCATTATAGTGAGAGCTACTGATGAATCAAAGATTCCCTGTCAATAATTAATTAATTTGAGTCCCCTCAGTGGCATTGTTTGCATAATAAATTTTTCTAATATTGTATTCTAACAACAACAATGGATGTTTCATATTATTATAGCAAACTATAGCTATTTATTTATGTATATTTATTTATTGTTCTTATTTCGTAAAGAAACTATTAAGTTATTAAATATTTATAACTAATATCATTATTTAGTTTATAATATAATTTAGTTAATAAAACCCAGGTGGCTAGGCCACGCTTATCATCTCTGTGGCCGTAAAACAAAACCTCGTATGTCGATTTTTTGGTAAAATATAAAGAAATCCGTTATAATGACAACATTACTCACTGTCACATGCCTAGGGGTAACGTTCCAATACACGAGCGTTACGAACAACGAGTCGTACAAAATTCAGTCTCCAACGTACATTATGTAAATGAAATAAATGAAAATTCTATTAACATTTTAAATGTACGTTGAGAATGAATTTCATTTGACACGTCGTTCGCACCACTCGTGTAGTAAGTATCTCGAGGCATTTCAATACAAAATGGCGAACAGAATCATTACCAAAAACTCGATTATGCGAATTAATTTTTAAGTTTTGTTGAAATAAGAATAAATGAGTATTTTGTACATATCTATAAATACCTTCGCATGTAGTATTGTAAGAAATATATATTAATAAACACTTAAAATATTAAAAATAAAAGTATAGAAACTTCTTACCACAACAGTTTTATTAATTCATTTAATTCATTTCGAGAGCTAAGCTCCCATCTTCAGCAATCCACTACACTAAAATACTAAACAAAAATCCTTACATTATATGACAAAAATTAATAAAGGGTTACTATAAACTAAACCATAGACCAAAATTGTGATACTTAAAATATTAGTTGGCAGTTTTTTTATAGGGTAAACGACTAGTCATTGAACATTACTAGTCATTGGACAAAACACACTTTCATAAGCTATAATAAGAATAAGAACGATACTAAAGCAGATTTGAATGACTCACAAAATGAGTCATTCAAATCTGCTTTAGTATCGTTCTTATTCTTATTATAGCTAATGAAAGTGTGTACTGTCCAATGACTAGCAATGTCCAATGACTAGTAGTTTACCCTATAAAAAAAAACCCGGGTCGCAGTGCCAAAACCCTGCCGACAATATAGTGTATTTGCTTATACAAGCAGTGTGGCTTTATTATGCGAATTTTAGTTGGTTTCTGGGCAAAATAAAAAATTAGACTCCTTAATACACCCCTTAAATAACATTTTTTTTTCTTAATTGCAATATTATTATCAATCGAACCTCTATACTAAATTATATATACACCTTTCAGTAAATAATTCATTATCTGCAAACTAGTTTTTTCATAAAATTTGTAAGTCCGGTCCTGTCGGGCCGATTTTATCAAAATTTTAGGGACACTTTTTAATTACCACCAGAGGGTTAAATTTCAATTTTGAAACGATTCGGAGAATTTTTTCGGTATTTTGGGGCCCAAAAACATTTTGCAACCCCTAAAAACTACCCTTAAAATAGCCCGATTAGGCCCATTTTAAATAGGCTTCTTGCGGTGATGAATTTCAACACGTGGGCCAAATTTCGTTAAAATCAATTAACTCCTTCGAAAGTTATTGCCCGCACACACACACATACACACACACACACATATATATATATATATATATATATATATATATATATATATATACACATATATATATATGTATATATATACGTATATATATATATATATATATATATACGTATATAAATATATATATATAAACAGTTTTTAAAATGGTGCCAAAGTGTTTAGGGGGTTATGAAACGTCGAGAAATTTTGGTCCGACCCCTAGGTCCCGCCATCCGATAGTGTATGTTGCCATATGGCAAATACACTAATAATCTCCAAAATCGGAAATCGTTTATTTACTCTATATGTCCGTGATTTGGGTATCTAACTCCATATACGTACGTTTCTACTTTTTTCGTGTAGTAGATTCGGAGTAAATAAACTACGACAGTCGGGCAGACAAACAGACACGAGAGTTATTTTTAATAAGGCTTCTGTTTTTTCATCGGATATACGGAACCCTCAAAGGTCATAATATAGTTATTCGTTTGTTATTTACTATTTTATTTATTAAAAAATTGCGGACCATTAATGACTTCATTTCCTTGACCTGTTATTTAGGCCAGTGCCAAAAAAAAAAAATAAATAAAAATACTATTATTATTTTTTTGAATTTGCTGACCTAAAAATAATTACAGTTATTGGCAAATTAAGTGTATCAAGTGTTCCAAAATCGGTTTACAGTGTAAGCCGAGTTTAACGCCCCGCTCGAAAAATTTTAATTTAAGCTGATTGAAATTTTGAATTGTAGTCGCAAAATTTATTTTATTGTTGTTTTATTAGCTGTGATTAAACATTAAGCGTCACAAAATTTGGCATACTGCTTAAAAATTAAAAAACGAAGGGTTCCGTACCTTTATCTATAAAAACGGCAAAAAAATCATGTCTGTTGTATGGGAGCCCCACTTAAATATTTATTTTATTCTGTTTTAGTATTTGTTGTTATAGCGGCAACAGAAATACATCATCTGTGAAAATTTCAGTTATCTAACTATCACGGTTCATGAGATACAGCCTGGTGACAGACGGACGGATAGCGGAGTCTTAGTAATAGGGTCCCGTTTTACCCTTTGGGTACGGAACCCTAAAAAACATATATATTTGCCCTAAAAATTGAATCACAAAACTTGATATTCGTCATTTCTTTACAGACCGTCATTTCACGATATTTCGAATTACGGAAAGGCAAATTAACATTTTGAAGTTATTTCGTTACGAACCTTATGTAAAAAATACTGACAAATTTAACTTGCCCAATAATTTTTTTCAAATTTTACTTTTCTGTACAAAAAATGTATGTAAAACTTATGCTAATTTTCTCGTTTTTATCTCATTTTAAATCGATTATATAGATCAAATATACTGTAAAAACTTGGCTAAAAGTCATGTGGGAAGAATGGTGCATATTTCTCGTTTATTTTGTAAGCAAAGATTGAATGAGATTTTTCATAGAAATTGGAGATTATGTAAACACGAGTAAATACATACGGTCACACCATCCAACCGCTCGTAAGATTGAGCTATGCGGGTGGAAAAGGGGGCATATTGAACAGCTGGTAAAACAGTCACCTTAAATGCTATGAATAATAAAATCAATTCATATTCAAAGTTCAGTTCTAGATATATGTTATAATAGAAAACAGGATCGCCGATATAATTGGAACAATATAGTTAAATCAATTTAAACACTCATTGATTTGCAACGTTTCGTATTTATTATTAAGACTTTATCAAGCTCTATATTGTTCCAATTACCCGTGATCCTATTTTCTATAATAAAATCAATTTTATTTCATTAAAATATCGTATTTATAAAACACCAGACACAGAAATATTTACCTACCTATACGGAAAATGTTAACTGATTATATCGACGCGCTTTTGTTTTATATTCAGAATATTCTTTTTATTGGCACATTTCGACTGGATGTAAAATAACTTGTTTTTTCTTTTGAAATAGCTAAATTATTGGTTTGAATGCATGGAAGAAAGCACAGCTGTTATAGGATTTTTATAGTCAGTTGTAAAATTGCTATTCTAAAGCTAACATCGGTCTGTAACCGGAAAAACTTGTCACCGTCTCAAATAAACGACTGTCGTAATTCAGATGTTATTTTATTAGGTATATATTTGTAGGTTTACGCGAAGTGGAACAAAAAATTCAACCGTGAAATTCTGCAATGTTTATAATTTCACACACATTCTTAATAAAGAGAAAAAGTATTTTATTTATTTCATTTACACGACCGCATTTTTCGAAAAATTTTCTATAACGTGAAATATATTTTTTTTCATGTTCCAAATTTTGTCGCCCCTGAAAATTTACCACCCTGGGCACTAGCGCTGTGTGTATAAGAAACTGGTGAATAGGGGTGAAACATTGACTTTTTTCGATACGACAAATCTAGATTTAAGAATATCGTATGTTTTCAACTAAAAAGAGATCTCCGTTGAAATACAGCGGATTTTTAAGCGATTTTTGAAGACATTGAAGAATCTGATTCTTTAGACCCACTTCAATTAGAAGTTCAATTGACGGCTGGAAACTTGACAGAAGGCCTTAATTCAATTGAAAAAGGGTCACAAATTTTAGAAAACATACACTCCAATGAAAAATTAATAGCGTGCTACGAGGAAATTTTGCATGAGAAAAAAATTGTCGATCCGTCAGGCGACTTTGTTAGATTTTATGAAGCCTTCTCCGTCAAAATAACTTTGATTTCCGTTTTCACAATTCGTAATAATATAATTTTTTGTTTTATCTAAAATTTTATTACACATTTTTCTTCTAAATTATTTTATTTAGTATCCGATCACAGTTTAACATAATTTGTATGTATACATACTATACCCCGACTTACAGGAACTCCACTTACACAGTTATCGCTTAAGTTTAAGCTTATAAGTTTAAGTTTAAGTTTAACCTTATAAGTTTGAGGTTTACTGTATTCTTAATAAGAATATACTTAAAATCTTGACAAGGAACTAAAATACACATATTATTTCTTCACTGGCTAACCAGTAACTTCTGCTCTCGCACGTCTATAGTTTACAGTGATGCATAACAGAATAAGCAACAGTACTGTATTTTTCCATTATAGCGAAATAAACTCACCTGGGGCTATACAATTAAAAACACATTTTTTTGTACAGTCTATATAAAAAGACGATTTTCACGTAGTCCACTAAAATTCATAGTCGTATAAAATTTACATCGTTTTTATTTTCCTATAATAAATAAAATTATCCTTATTTTTGGCACGTAGATCTGTATTACAAAATTTTTTTTGATGTTTGATGATTTTTTAAAAATCAAAATTTAAATTTTCTTTAGATGTGATATAAGGCAAAAAAAGATGACAATATTTATTTGCTAAATTCTTTATATGTTGCAACTTTTTCTCGTGCGTCATAATATAATGATTAATGAAATATCGTTATAAATAAATAAAATTAAAACACATAAAATTATAATCACGTAAAACGGTTCAAACCAGTGTTATTATTAAGCAAAACAATATTAATTTCTTCTTCCGTTTTTGACAGAAAACTATTTATAAACTCAGTCCAACTAATCTCCCATTTTTTTATTGCATTCGTTTTTTCAACATCACTCATTGCACTATAAATTAAAGAATTTAAAGCCAGCTGTTTTAAGATTCTTATGTCGGCTTCACGACTTGACAGTCCCATAAACGCTTCGTAAAAATCATAACTCAATCCTTTTGCTCCCCAAAAACTGGGGTCGTCGTTACAAATGACGACAGGATAATTATTGGCGATATACATATTAGCTGGATGATTCCTCAGATCATCCACCAACTTCAGCACTTGGTTAGATATTGGACTCACTTCAATCGCAATATCTCTTTGTTTGACAAGTTCCAATACTTTAGGATGCTTCATCAACGCATATCCATGTCCAATTCTAGTCGTTCCCAAAAGTACAGCGTCGACTAAATTTAAGTCCGTGCTTGTACCGTACCAATTCGTTTCACCAGCGTGGAAAAATAATTTGATACCACTTTTTGATATTTCTTGCAATTTTTGTACAAAATCCATTAATGGCATTCCTAAATCTTCCTGGCCAACTAAATCGAACCCAGCAATAAAATCAGGATATTTTTCGACCAGTTCGTGAAGGACTTTTACGTAATGATCGAACATGACTTGAGATGCGTGTCTTAGAGGAGCGTATATAAATTTTGCACCATAAAAATCTGGATAATCCAACATAAATTTATCGAGAACTTTTTTATAAATACCGACGACTTGGGTTTCATTGTATATCGTGCCATTTAATTCGTAAACTGGAGGTAAAGTACCTCTCATTTCCAAGTACATAACGTTGTCTTCGTAATGCTCTTTCAAAATTTGGTAGAAATAATCTTCGAATACAGGTCGATAAGTTAACATGGGTGTTATTGTTAAAAATATAGAAATGAATTTCTGCCAAACAATATTTATGTTCAAATAAATTTTCGTGGGATTATCAACAAAAAGCGATAATTGTCTGTGTAAATAATTATTAAATTGAGTCAGATTGGTTGCATTTGCGCGCATGTCTTTCAATAATTCCCAGTCATTGCCCTGAGGTTTTTTATCGAAGAACTTTAAAGACAATGCATTTTTCTCGTTGATATTTCCGTAAAGATTGTCTCTATATGTCAAATTAAAGACAAATTCGTGCGAAGCTAATGCCGTATCGTGTCCATGAAGTAACGCTCCTTTTGGCATTTTCTTAATGAAATTAATAAAAACGGACGACTCTTCAATTTCATCTTTTGCAAAAAAGAAATGCTTGGCGGGCGGAAATCTTTCTGGATCTAGAAAACCCTTATCGTATTCACTATACTTCTGTTTCATTAATAAATTATTTACAATCTCTTCATTTTTCGATAAGTTTAAATTGCCTCCAATTATCTTATTCGATTCAAGCAAGAGAAAGTCATGTCTTTGATTCCAATAATCAGCTTTTGTTAAAACAAACAATACACACACCAACGTCACAAGATTTAAATTCACTGCAGCCATCGTAATGTGAGCTCACTTGTTTAACAAATGAATCACTTGTCTGATAAATCTTTGGTTTATATATAGAACTAAACAGATTAAACTAACGTTCAATCCCTATGTTAATTACATGCATCGAAACATTCCAATCGTTAAGTCATCTGCGCAGTATCACGTTATTTTTTATCAAAACCAAAAAACGAACAAAATAGATTAGTTTTAAACAAGTCTCATCATTCTTAAAAATATTTATGAATACACTTTTTTCGTACAAATTTCAATTTTTGAGTAAAATTTATCGAACACTATCTTCAGTACTTGATTTTTGATCTGTTGAACAAGAAAAAAATTTCAAGGATAAACACAAAAACAAAATAAAAATTCGATAAGATTATATTTTAATTAATTTGACGGAAAAAAATCGGCGCAGCAAAACTAAGCCTGGTGTTTAATAGTTTTTGAACGAGAGAACCGATTTTGATGAGTGTTTTTTATGTTAAAGATTTTGCGCAAGGGTGAATGGGACGCTGGGATACCGAAAAAATTCGCGCACCTTTTTTGTTAATAGCCTTTTTGGTTCCACTGTATCGTTTCTCCCAAAGTTTATTAAATTATTATTTAATGATATATTACATTTATTTTTTATTACCTACAAACTCTCAATTGATTTAAAATTGTCAATTCTTTGTTCAATATAAAAATCTTCGATTTGGTTATCTTTTTTAATAAAATAAATTTTATTTCAATTGTTAACATCAGTTGTAAATATCAATTGTTGTCATGTGATTTATCAACATTTGTATTATACTCTATATCAGTGGTTCCCAATATGTTGCACACGGGTGCCACAACATTTGCTAAAACAATAACATTAAATTATGATCATAATATGCAGAAGAGGGAGAGCAGGTGCTCTCTGTAAAATTAAGACACACTCCTTTGCAATTTGGTTGCGCTCTTCGTCGGAAATGTTTGAGATTTACTGGTTTACACTCACGTTTTGCTTGTTTTTAACATAGCGACAAATTATGTTGGGAAAAATGAGTATTAAAATGCATAAAAATTAATTATGATAAGCAATTTTCAGAAAAAATATAAAAAGGTTACATAACTAATTATCAGGTTCGCTGATGACTATAAATGTTTAGCGTCTATAATCTACGATTATCAGGTGACTGCCTTTATTACAAATATACAAATAAAATCTAAATATACATTCATATTTTTTTAAATCAAATTTTCAAAGCTAAAAATAAAAATGCTTTAATGCTACTATTTTAAGGCTAGTAGAATACCATAAGCTGCACGTTAATATTGTTGAAAGTATAACTTGGCGAGACGGGTCGAGGAGGCGGGGGTAATAGGCCATGAAACTTTTTTTCATTATAGGCAATTGAAAAAATCAAGTCAAGGGTTTCGAATAACGTAGCAATCGTTTCAAACAATCACAGACGTGACAACTTTTATAGCCTCTTACGCGCAACCTACAGTACTCTACTAACCTTGCAATTGCCTAACACAAATAGATAGGTGTATTATGGGCGTAAATCGGATCAAAATTAAAATCTCATTTACAAATTTCACAATTCTTCCCTTTCTGATGTAAAACTATTAACAAAAATATTCCAACTATTCTCCCATTTTTTTATAGCATTTGTTTTTTCGGTTTCATTCATCGCGCTGTAAATTAAGGAATTCAAAATTAACTGTTTTAAGGTTTTCAAATCAGCGTTACGAGGCACAAGTCCCATAAATGTTTCATAAAAATCGTGGCTCAATCCTTTGGCATCCCAATAGGTGGGATCATCATTACAAATCACCACTGAAAAATTATTGGCGATGTACATATTAGCTGGATGATTCCTCAAATCGTCCACCAGTTTTAAAACTTGATTAGATATCGGACTCACTTCAATTGCAATACCTCTTTCTTTAACAAGTTCTAATACTTTTGGATGTTTCAGCAATGCAAAACCATGTCCAATTCTGGTCGTTCCCAAAAGTACAGCGTCGACTAAATTTAAGTCAGTACTGGTCCCGTACCAATTCGTTTCACCAGCGTGGAAGAAAAACTTGATACCGCTTTTAAATAAGTTTTGTAATTTCGGTATGAATTCAATTAGCGGAAATCCTAAACTCTCCTGACCACATATGTCAAATCCAGCAACAAAATCAGGATATTTTTCAATCAATTTATACATGACCTTTAAGTAATGTCCAAAAACGTTCTGGGAAACTTTTCTAATAGGAGCATAAATCAGTTTGGCACCGTAAAAATCCGGATAATCCAACATAAACTTATCCAGGACACTTTTATAAATACTAGCAACTTGTATTTCATCATAATTCGTGCCGTTTAGTTCATAAACTGGAGGCAAGGTCCCTCGCATCTCCAAGTACATCACATTGTCTTCGTAATGCTCTTTCAAGACTTGGTAGAAATAATCTTCAAAGACTGGTCTGTACGTTATTAGTGGCTTTATTGTCGAATTTTTTTGAACGAATTTTTTCCAGATTGCATTTATATCTGGATACACATCTTCTGGATTATCGACCACAAGTGATAATTGCTGACGCAAATGATGATTAAATTCCGTCAAATTCTTGGCTTTTTCGCGCATGTTTTTTAATAATTCCCAGTCACCAGCAGTTGGTTTTGAGTTGAAAAATCGTAATGAAAATGATCCTTTTTTATCGAACCTTCCGTAAAGATTATCTCTGAATGTCAGATTAAACACAAAATCCAACGATGCTAAAGCAGTGTCATGACCATGCAACATACCACCTTTTGGCATCTTTTGAATGAATTTGAAGACACTTGATTTTTCGATGTCTTTCTTCGCGTGGAAGAAATGTTTTGCTGGTGGAAATGTACCGGGATCTAGTACTGCCCGATCAAATTCTCTGAACTTCAATTCCATTAATAGTTTGTTGACTTTCTCTTCTTTTTCGTTTAGCTTGAGGCCGGCACCAATTGTCATGCCGGCTTCTTCCGATAAAAAAGCATCCCTTTCTTGCCAAAAATCGGCAAATGATGGTGGAAAATATAAACACAGTAACGCGAATTTTAATAAAACAGTCATCTCACTGATCAGACAGATAATAATAAAAAACAAACAAAAATATGTTTTTACTTTCTATTTTTATAATAAATACGGACAGAACGCACCTTCAGCCATTTGCAAATATTGACTGAGTTTAATACAGTGGCGTGCTATTCAGATTTTTATCGCTTAGATAATAATAAATTACATTTGTTAAGGTGGGATCGCAAAAATCGGGCCTTCGTCTAGTTAGCCACCTCTTATGATCGGGCGTAGTTGCAGGTATCGACCCGTCACGGGCGTAAAAGAAATATTCGTTTCTTTTTTGGGTTTGAAAGTAGTTAACAGATAACTAATAAATAATTATGGTTTTGTTTATTATTCTCTCAGCAACTGTGTATATGCTGTTTTGATCAGTTTCAAGAAAAAATTCTATCGAAATTCAACAAAAAACTTAAAATGCTAACTTCCTCCTTTAGCTCACTAACAAGAGGTTTAAGCACGGTATTCTATAATCGAGCAACTTTGATTATTGTACACCAGTATGCAAAACCCCGTAACACTATTTACAATTCTGGAGAAAAAAACATTTTGAAAATATCCTAAATAATTTGAATGTATTTATTTATATAACGTTTATTACAAGCCTTTAAATTAATAATGATAAAAAAATAATAATAATGTTGATTAAAGTCCTGGTAATTGATAGTCAAAAAAACTTTTTGAAAAAGTAGGACACACTATATTAAATAAATAAATAAATGAGAACAGAATTTTTTTAACGACTATGAATTTTTACCATTTGATAAGACAGCCTAAAGAAGATAAAATATTGTTAGAGTAAATAAAACTTTACTTAAAAAAAATATTAATTTATAAAATTAATTTAAATTTCAATATTATATTTTATCACATAATTTTTTACATGATTAGATCACCATATCTCATTAAACTCCATATCTTTGTCGATATTCGCTTTTTAATGGTCACTGTGTTACATCTGGCTGTACTATTGTTTGAAAATTCAAAAGTTACGTCTTCTTCAGAACGGGCAACAAGCCTCGTTAAAATCAGGAGGACAGTAAATTGCACCGTTAGATAGTTGTATACAATGACCTTGGCCAAGTTCGTAGATTCCGTCAGTTGTGACGCCATAATCTTCTTTAACCCAATCTAAAAGATTTAACGTAAAACGGTCCGGGGTTTCCATTTTCTGAAAGAAAGGCGTATATTATTAACAGATGCATTTAATGCCCGTTTGTCGCCATAACAGACGCCATTCGCATCATTACTATTTTCCATCTACCACACTTCCCGTTCTTTTGACAAGTTTTTAAACTTCAGCTTAATTAATAGTAAAATGGGCGTATGAAGGAATTATAGGAAATTAGGATAAGGTAAATAATTTTGTGATTATACGAGTTTGACAGGTAATCGCAAAATTACTAGAAACTAAGGCTGGGCGTTAGCATTGTTGAAGTTGTGACTATGCGTGACGCGGGGGGACAGGGGAAGTAGGTTTGTGAGGTTGGGCGTTAGCATTGTTGAAGCTGTAACTAGGCGAGACGCGGGGGGAGTAGGCTTTTGGAGTCTTTTTCCAAATTTGGAATAAACATACTTGAATAACTAAGTCGTGGTTATCGGTGACGTAAATCGACTCAACCAGTCAAATACGAATACGAGTCTAATGCTCTTACCACTACGCTACACCGCTCGGTGGAAGGCGTATCTGTATACACGATCTTTCGTAATTAATGTTGAAAACATCGTCAGCTGATTCCTTATATAGAATTAATAAAAAAATGCTATGAATAAAGTATTAACAAAATTCCTACGTCGCACAGAAATACAAATGTTTGTTTCTTCATTATTTCGCAAAGTTTTAATTCAATGCATTTTAACTTTTGACAAAACATTGCGAAGGGAATTTTGAGAAAAAAATCTCATGTGAACATAGGGTTAACATCTATTTACGAACCTACAAGAGTTCAAACTTTTGTTGGTGTTGGCCAACTTTGAACTTGTAATAGGTCAAATTATTTGTCTACTTACCACAAACTTTTCTTGAAGATCTTTTGGTACTGGTATATCGTCTATGACATGTGGATAGCTTTTGATTGCTGTTGGATTTTTTAAAAGATGGCCTTTCGCAAAATGATAAACCAAAAAGTCGTCTTTTTCTGTATAATAATTTACAAAAGTTCATTATTAAAACCAATGTTCAAATTAATAGAACACTTTGTAAACTGGATGTCTGTATTTAAACAATGAATAATGATAGATATTTCCTAAATAATAGAAGAATCTCAAAAATTTAGGGTGGAAATTTCATCTTTGATTCACCCAAAGCGCTCACTACTATGAAGGTTCATGTTTAATGTTACCTAATACCTAAGATTAATTTGTCTCCCCGTAATTTGAAATCTCGTGACGTGCTGTAAAGAAATATTGAGTATCACGTATTTTTATTCAACTTTTAAGGCAAAAATGTAGGCGTTTTTGAAATTTTTAAGCAGCAAGGCAAATTTTGTGAAGCTTAATGCTTAATAACAGATAAATAAAAAAATTAATTTTGCGATCGTAGTTTAAAATTTCCCGAGAGAACATTTTAAAATCTGAGGGATCAGTCAACTCTTTCACGCGAGCGAAACCGCTGACAAATGCTAGAATATATTTAGAGCAAAATGACACTACAGTAAGACTCCGTTTAACGCGGGAGATACGTTCCAATAAGTTCCTGCGCTATACGAAACAGCGCTAAACGAGGTCATCTTATTACGTAGATAATAGGCATAAGACCCGAGAATAAGAAAATGTGTTAGTTTTTCTTTGTTTAAGTATGTAACAATTATTGTTAAATACTTTTTTATGTTTATTAATTACTAATATCGATTTCTGTTTATAAAACATTTATGGAAATCAAATAAAAGTTCGAGTAAGAAGTTATGTTTGTGATGAGAAAGGTTCCTCATTTGACATATTTTGTTTTTCGTGAAGAATTAATTTAATGTCGTTTGCCTTTCTCTGTTTCGTTCAGCAAGCTGTTGTCGATAGCAAAATATTGCATCAATGACACTTCGTCTTGCTTTTGAGCTTCTGTCAACATTTGAATCATTTTGTATAAATTGATCCATAGTAATTTACGTTATTGTGGATAAACTTTTTTTTTAGAAACCGCGTAATACTGAAACAGCGTTAAGCGAGGTCTTACTGTACTTGTAAACGAAGACTTCGTAATAAATTACAATATTATTATTTAATTATTTAGTATTAAAAGGAATTAGCATATCAGTGCAAGGTAAATAATAAATCAATCAATGTCCGCCGTGCAAATATTGACAAGATGTCTTACCGTTTTCTGGAACAGAATCTAGTATCTGTCTGCCTTCTGGTTTAGCTGGACGCAGTGAATTACTTTCAACATTTCCGAAAATCAACACCACCGACAACAAAGCGAGCAAAACTATTTTACCAAACATTTTTATTTATTTTTATTTCTATTATTAAACGAAAAAATTCAACTGGTAATAAAAGTAATAAGAATTATTCTTTATATATTCTTTATACAAAAAAAAGGTCTGTCAAGATTATGTCAAGGAGGGATTACAGTTTGCTCACTAAAAAGAATCAATTGTTCTACGATTGTTAAATTAATCCTATT
Source organism: Venustoraphidia nigricollis (assembly GCA_034508555.1). NCBI lineage: Eukaryota > Metazoa > Arthropoda > Insecta > Raphidioptera > Raphidiidae > Venustoraphidia > Venustoraphidia nigricollis. Next base: position 4,034,083 of record JAVRKA010000030.1, read on the forward strand.
AATCTCTGTTAATACGTTATATGTTTAAACTAGACGTAAACATTTAAAAAATAAAATTTATTATTGGTTCATAAAAGATACGGTTCACCAACTGGTAGAGAGCTAATGACGTTTTTACTCATAGTATTTCCTCAAACATGAGTTTTTGTGAGTTCATTAAGGGCACTATCCTGAACATAAAAACCGCAGTCTGGCAGCTGAGACCGAGGACGATGCGTAGTTGGTGCACGCGGTCAAAGATGTCAAACTGGAGGTGTCACTTAATATATTTCCGCATGTTTGAAATTTTCTTAACGATAAGTCTGACATTTCGTACCCGAGACAACTCCCGTCTGCCAAAGGCTTAAATCACATCCTCAAAAAAAATCGTGTCTTTTTATATATATTCTACTAATAAATCACTCAAAATTATTTATTGGAAAAGTTTTTGAATAAAGCATAATAAATTCCTTTCTTTGTTTACTTTATAGAATATTATGAAACTGTAAAAATACCAAAGTGTTTTTCCCACATAGAATTGTTTCGAAAATATACTCTTACGAAACTCTTTATCTCTACTATTAATAAAATTTTAGCGTATGTGTGATACAATGAATGTGTGTGTGTGTATGTATGTATATGATAAACTTGAGAGTGAATCGATTTTGACGAAACTTTCGCTAGAGAATAGGAAATGCCATCAGCTTGAAGATATGTTATATTTAATCCAACATCTTTTAGCGATTCATTATTTTTTCGATTGCTATTTAAAAAAATCATGTAAGGAAGGATCGGTGATGGACTATCGAAATAAAACAGGGTGTGTTTTAAAAATATTTTTTCTGAACAGTATCGGTCAAGGTTATTAGATACAGATGGAGACCTTGTTCCCCTGGATAGTCGGGGAGATGACGTATCCACCGGAATTGATATTGCGTGATTGAAAAAAATATTGACCGGTCTTCCAGCAGACGTAATTCATAAACCAGGTCACCTTTGTTTGTAATAACCTTGAGTAAGGGTAATGTTCTGACTTCTGATAAACATTTGCACGTAAGTTTATAATGCAGAGGTATTAAGTTAATCATGGATTAGCTGCAGCCATAGATAATGATTTTGTCTTTAAGTCTTTACTACGACATTAAATAGCACAGATTTACATGGAAAAATATTAATCCCTGACGTGCAATAATTTCGAAATAACAATAAAAAAATACCCTCGATGGAATTAAAATATTATTTTTATTGTTTAACAAAAAACAGTAACTAATAAGTATACACAAGGACGTCAAAAGTGCTTTTTAAACCTTTTCATAGCTGAGCATTTTTGGTGCGCATGCCTCAACTTCCGCCATTTTTTCGGGCACTTTTCATTTTGACAGATTAAAAGTTCTTGATTTTAAAAAAGTATTTATAATAATAATAATAATAATAATAATAATAATAATAATAATAATGCGTTTAACGTCCGTTTCTCGACTTTATGTCATAACAGACGCCATTCGCACCATTACTATTTTTCATTTTACCACTTCCCGTTTTTCTACATTTCTTAAACTTCAACTTATATAATAGCAATGGGCGAATGAAGGAATTACAGGAAATTAGGATAAGGTCGGTTATTTTTGAACTAGGAGTTTGATAGGTAATCGGCCATGGCCTCAAATAAGGAACCACCTCGATATTTATCTGGAATTAATTGAGGGAAACCATGGAAAACCTCAATCAAGATGGCCGGTACAGGAATTACCGTTTCTCGGCGAAAGGCAGTAGCAAAAAGTCCCAGCCACATCTGCCCCCGCCGGGAATCGAACCCGGACCTCCCGAATGCGAGTCTAGTGCTGTACCACTACTCTACCCAGCTCGGTTGAAAAAAGTAATTAGTAATTAAATTAGAAATATTATTTAAAGAATTAATACAATATCGTAGAAACATATTTCACTACTTTTAAAGATGAATTTTTGGACAATCAACGATTTAGGACAGGGTAGTCTGTAAACCTTTCAATCAGTTTTCGTTTATTTCCACAAGTTTTTCCGATCATATTTCAACTACCGTCTCAATTGAGCACAAGCGTGTTCTTCTGCTGTTTTGCGCTCTAATTTAGCATCGTCAATAAAATTTGCATCTAATTAACATTGAAAAACGTTACTGGGTCAACCATTGCGTCAAAAAGTGCCCGAAACCTCAAATACCATGATCATAACTATAGCGACGACGCTTGTGCTTAATTGCCTAGAATTTCGAAGACAGATTGGCAAACAGCGACACTTTTTAGGAATTTAAATTCCTAATTTAACTACGTTTGGACTAGTAACAGCATATTTTGTCAGATGTCGATGTTTCTAAATTATTTTATCGGGCCAATAACTTTTTCGACTTTGTCAATTAATTCCACGCTAATCCTCGTAGATCACGTGAAATTAACGCATTTATGGAAAAATATGTATGATAGAAATTTAATATGACAGATAAAGAAAACTGACAAGTGTTTTTTAACGGAAAAATTGTAAGATGTAATGTAATTCTTTCAAAATTAAACTAATCAATACTTCAGGGATCTCGTCAGTTATTTCGAGGTTCTTTGTAGGTGCTATTGTTCCGAAATTATTACTCTTGCTTTGCTTAATGGATTGGTGACCCATCCCGAGCAGGAAGACTGTGCCACTTATATTGTGAAGTATAATTAATCACTAACTAGAATAAGCGCATCATACTATACACGGAAAAATGTGTTTACAGGATTTTTGTCTGTATGTCTATTTGTACCAGTATCACTCGAGAACGGCTGGCCTGATTTCAATAAAAGTTTGTGCATTCGATAGGTAGGAAATCCGAAGGTCAACTCTAGGACTATATCGTTATAGTGAAAAATAAAATAATAAGTAGAACTATGTGAGTAGATAACAAATATTATATTACACCATTAAAACAAGAAATTGACGATAATAAATGATATCAATAATATGTTTTATTGTTTTTAAAAATAGATTTATTTTGATTTAATTATAAATATTTAAAATTATTTATAGTTTACGTACTGAATAAATACTATAGGCAATCACGTTTTTATTGTTCTAAATTAATTTGAATAATTAAAATGTATCGTCGAGGTGCAACCGTACTTTGAGAGAGAGAGAGAGAAAGAGAGAGAGAGAGAGAGAGAGCGAGAGAGAGAAAGACTCAAGGGGGAGGGAGAAGGAGAGGGAGAGAGAGATTGTAAATTATAAACTCTTGACATCTGAGATCATTAGCGTCTTGATCGTACTTTGAATTAAGGAGAATTATTTCACTAGGTATTCAGATTTTCATTTATTTTTGAAATCGATAAGATTATTAGTTCTTTATTATTTGGGAAAGCATTCTTTATTCAGATGAGGTGTGAAATTTACAAGCTGTTGCGTTAAACGGAGAGATTATAATATGTTTAATAAGCTTTAAATACATCGATATTTCGAATTAGACTTTTTTTTAATTTCGAGATACCATAGGGATTATGGTAGCTCGAAATTTAAAAAAAGTAGTTCTGCACTAATTGGTCGAATCGTAATATGAATTTTTTTTCTTATTAACTCCTAAGATTTGAAAAACTGCAAACCTTACCCAAGAAACAAACACGTATTTCCATTGACTTAACTACTATAAATAGTTAAAAGTAATGCTGGCAGATGTCACAAATAACGCAGCTATAGAACTCAAGTTGATAGAGATCAGTGGGAATGACCCTTTATTTATACTCCTTGTATTTATATGTCACGAACATAACCTGACGTTTTATTTGACAGCGTTCTGTGATCTCTGTTTTTGTACGATTTTATAATTTCATATTTGTGTCTTAAAATGTCTGAGGAAGCGTCAAAAATTGTGTTTAAAAGAAAGAACAGAAAACCTCTGAGAAAACGACAACAGTCATCTGATGAAAGTGAATCATCAGAAGAAGAAAATGTTCGGTAAGATATATTTTTTTATGGTTATGCTTATATTTAATCGGTTTTATTTAACTTCACGTTCCGTATCTGTGTTTATTCATTTGAAAACTAATATTAATTTGGAACAGGAAAACATTAGAAGAAATGAAAGAACTACAGAAACTTCGAGAACGTCCTAATGGAGTAAGTGTTGTAGGCCTTGCTCTTGGTAAGAAAACCACCGTTGAAGAAGAAATAACAGTAAGTAGAACTTATTTTTCATTAAGTACATTTGTTGTTAAATATTTTATAATAAATTGAATATTTTAGAAAGATCCATTTAGAATTAACAGCGGCGGTTTAATCAACATGAATGCCTTAAAAAGTGGAAAAATTAAAACAAATGACGATGCATACGATACAGGAATAGGAACACAATTTTCAGCAGAAACTAATAAACGCGACGAAGATGAAGAGATGATGAAATATATTGAAGAGCAGTTGTCGAGGCGAAAAGGAACTGACAGTGGGGATGAAAGCAAAACAAAAAATGAAACGAATGTGGAACAGGAACCAAATAAATACTTCACTCCTGAAGAAGCTGCTCTTCAAGCCGTACCAAAACATTTGAAAGAATCGTCAACGCAGAGATCTGAAGAAATGTTATCGAATCAAATGCTCAGCGGTATACCAGAAGTTGACCTTGGGATCGATGCTAAAATTCGTAACATCGAAGCGACAGAAGAAGCCAAACTCAGACTTTTATGGGAGAAACATAATAAAAAAGATGGACCGTCACAATTTGTGCCCACAAATATGGCCGTCAATTTTGTACAGCATAATAGATGTATGTAACATTTTTTACCTAACTATGAAACTAAAATTAGAGTATATATTTGACTATGGGGTAAGCAACGCAACGTACGTCACTATACAGCATGCTAGCTTGCTTGCTGTAATTTTTCAAGTTTTTTTTATCCTGAAGGTCCTGGTCAGGATAATGGTACAAACTTGTTAAATTATTGTATTGTCATGGGTCCTTGATAAGTGTGCAAAGTTTTAGTTCAATCTGACGTTTTTAAAGTGGGTGAATTTCACGTTCAAAGATTCCTTTACAAACAAACAAAAATCTACAGATGATGCTAATAAAAGCGTGTTAAAAATGAGATGGTTGAGAATTGATAAAACAAATTATTACTGTTTGTTGCAGTCAATATTGAAGATAGCGGCATTCCCAGGAAGAAAAGAGAAATGGATAAAAGAAGAGAACCACCTTCAAGTAATAACAGTAACAAAAAATCTAAGACGGAAAAAGCAACGGACGATTATCATTATGAAAAATTTAAAAAACAGTTTAGAAGATACTAGTTTTGTTCGATTTGTCAAAAAATTGACAAGCTTGCGTAGAATTTTTGATCAAATTTTGTCATTAAGATGCCAATTCGTCGGTTCTACACTGAACTACACCAGAATATGAATATGATCACAGCTATTTATATTTTAATTTTTTAATATTTATATAACAATGTGTTGGAAAATAAAAATTGCTAGGCAGCACGTTCTTTATGATTCTGTAACTTTTCCCCAAAGGTTCAAATAGTATAATACACCACGAAGACAGAAAGTTGAAGTTTCTGCACTGCTTCGTCTTCGGCATCATGTCGTGCAGTTTAGAGCTTTCAACTTTCTGCCCGTGTGGTGTATACTATTTTTCTTTATACCCGGTCGAAAGTACGTACTTTCACCATTATATAAAAAGACTAATAACTTTCAAGTAATTTTGAGGTCATATGCAATAACAGCTGTTAGCTACTACTAGCTGGCGGCAGTCTCACGTGTCACTGTGTACACTAAAACTCGTCCCGCTGTTATAGATAGCGTGCGAGTATTTCCATGCTGAACATAAATGTTCCTCAAGCCATTCTCGTTGACCTCTCGACTATGTTGACATTGTTTTGGTGCACGTGAAGTGAGACGGTAAAATATAATTAATTACTATAATCACTGTGTTCGGTGCACTTCTCAAAACGAACTGACTCAACCCAGTACACACGTTTAGATTTAACTGAACAGTTCGCAGTTTTATCAAATGAATTTTTGTATTTCATCAGTTCAACTGTTCAGTTCAAAAAAACTGATACTTAAACCATACACACGGATCGATTTAACTGAACAGTTTTAACTGTACAATTATAACTGACACTTTAACTGACCGTGTGTAGCTGCCTTTAGGCTTTCTGCCATAAAATCTTACAAAGAAAATAAATATAAGTTACATATAATTTGCTGGGTGTGAGAATAATCTAGAACTAAATTGGATTAATGTAGAATTAGATCGGAAAACCTAGAATTAGATCGAAATGGTAGATCATTGGAATGTCTGTATTTTTACTATGGCGTTCGTATAATTCGTTTATAAAAAACATCTAGTCTCTAGAGTCTAGATTGTAATCAAGGAACAAATCAAATCGTCAATTTGATTTTCAATTTATAATAAATCGGAGATATTAACCAGTACTAGGCCCACACAATCATAGAAGCTGGTAAACGCGAATAATTAAATAGTCCGCTATTTTTAAATTTTTAAACCAGTCAATTAAAAACTGCAACTCCCAAATCATATACCTATAATTGAGTATTTATCATTATGTCAAGTCATAATGAAAATAAAAATTGTTTATCAATGTTGCAAATCATTGTTTTCGTATCAAATTATCAAACGCAGTTATTATCTGTTTGTTTTTTGCAAAGTTCGTTGGTCTCATTAAAACTAACGACTTTTGAAGTGGGGAAGATAATTACAAAAAGTCGGTCATGATTTTTGAAAATTTGTATCAAAAATTCGTACTTTGAAAAATTACATCTCACTATCATATATACAAATTATACCTATGAACGAAATAGAGAGAGATTTGAAAAAATAAAACTACTGATAGTTTAACAATTAAACCGAAATAATTATTTTGCTGAATTTAAATAGACTTTGACTTAAAAATCTGCCCCAATATTCTGCCATTTATCATTTCAAATTACCGATAAGCAAGTTGTATAATACAAACATACTTTGTTTATTACTTATTTATCTATAATTTAAAAATATGATAAAAATGAGGTGTGTGAAAAATTGAACTTCGTACTCAACCTGTTCTACGATTTGTTAATTTATTAATAAATAGTAAAAATAATATAAACTTAATAGTTTCCTATAAACAAATGTATTACAATAATATAATAATGCTGTTAATTACCCTATCGTTATTTTCTTGGAAATTACCATTAAATACACGTTTTGTTAGTTAAAACAGATGGTAGCTCAGGTTTATAAGATGCACGTTAAGGGTTAAATAAACTAAAAATAATACAGTGTCTGATTATGACGTTTGTTTCGGGTGTAAGCATGAGATAGATATATATTACTAAATTGGGATAAATCTATATAAAACGCGTTTGTTAAATAGAGAAACAAAATATGACTTGCTTTCAAACTTGTTTATTACAGCAAGTTTTGTACCAAAGTACAAGGGTTCTTACCTTGGAATGACGATACAAATAACTTTTTGATTAATTCGTTCACATTAAAAGACTTCAAATTAGTAAAATTTTAACTGTGATATTTGCCGGACATTTTCGCTGTACACTGTGAAATTATTGATTAAAATAATTTTATTTACATTTTATAAAGATGAGTACCTTACAGCAAGTAAGTATTTATTTCTTATTTACTAAAATTTACCTACAAGTAGGTTTATTTATTGCATAAAAATTATTTTATAGATTATTCGGCCGTGCTTAAGACCTATTGTTCGGGCATTATCAACCAGTGCTAAATTAGAAAGTTCTGCTGCTGCTAGTACACATTCTAATGGCTACAGCTTTGGTAAGGAACAGACTTTTGTTTTTACTACTGTCACTTGTTTTTAAAAATGAACATAACCCTACTTATCATTTATGCTATATAAATTAAGTGTGTATGTCGTTATTTAGAACTTAGCGATACCCAGAAAGAAGTTCAAGAGACTGCGAGAAAATTCGCAAGAGAAGAAATTTTACCGATAGCACCTAAGTATGATAAGTCCGGAGAGTACCCGTGGGAAATTGTCAAGAAAGCATGGGAGTTGGGTCTAACGAATGGTCATATTCCAGCCGATATTGGTAATTATAAAAGAAAATCTTTTATTGAGTAGTTTTAGCTGACATTTATTTACAGGATCTATTTTATAGGTGGAATGGACATTGGTGTTTTCACCGGTTGCTTAGTCGTAGAAGAATTAGCTTACGCATGCACTGGAATACAAACTGCAGTTGAAGGAACGAACTTAGGTGTAAGTTAATGTTGTATATTATATTTTCAGGCGGGTTGGATATTGGAGTATTCGACGGCTGCCTTGTAGCCGAAGAATTAGCTTATGCTTGTACGGGAATCATGACTGCGCTTGAAGCTAGTGGGCTCGGTGTAAGTATGGGATTGTATGTTTCTTTGTGCTGAGTTGGAATGTGTGTCTGTATTAATGTTCCATGTAAACGAAATTGGTGTCCGTCCGTCCGTCTGTCACAGGCGATTTTTCTAAACTAAAACTGTATTGTAATATTGGTACTGTCATAAAAGGACCAGGGTGGCAATTTTCTATGAATATTTGTTTTTCAATAGAAAGCTGTTGCAGTGTGCATTTAAAAATAATATAATAACGGGAAAAATAGAACCTTCTGCCTGTACAGTGTATTTGTTTTTCTTGCCAACGTTTCGTCTACAATTTGAGAATTCTTCAAAAGTATTAAAATACATAGTTAATATTACTTTTATCGATTATAGAGCCCTGAAGAAGTCTCAAATTGTAGACGAAGCGTTGGCAAAAAACTGGTGTAAACTAGTTATTTCCATAACTTTTTAAACTTAAGTTCTAACTGATATCAAAGAGCATAGAGAAGTTATAACTAATTGATCATAATTGGTTGTTTAACATTTTCATAAAATGGACATAGTGGCGTCATAAGGGTAAAATAAGACATTGATTGTGTGTAATCAGCAAAATGATCATATTAATCATCCATTTAACATGTGTACGCCTTATTAACTTGTAAACAAATGATTTACGCATGCAGTTTTGTGAAGTCTCTTCTATTGGATTTATAATTTTAAAACGATGGAACACTAAATAAATTAAATAAACAAAATTCTCTTTTATATCAATTATATTTGTACAGATCCAGTTTAATAATATACATCATCAGATACACAGGTTGCCTCGTTAATCAATGTCAGCTGAGAGACCGTTGAATATTTTTAACCACGCAATACTCATTTACAGTCCACTGGATAACGCAATCCCTCACTATTATCCAACGGAACGATGTCACATCTGTAGCTTATAACCTTGCAGCATCTTTCAGAAAGCTAGATCGCGACCAAGGTTAATGGTTATACAGGTTACCTCGTTAATGAATATTAGCTGAGGGCCGTTCAATATTTTTTTAATCAACCACGCAATATCAATTAACAGTCCACTGATGACGCAATCTCTCACTACTATCCAACGGAACGAGGTCACCTCTGTGTCTAACAACCTTGACTACTGCATTTTTTTATATTTTTATTTAATTATTCGTGTTTTTCGTAGTTTGCAATCTTCTACAGTTTGTCATTTTTCGTGATGTGCAAATTATGTCTTTTTTCGTAACCACACCTGACACCATACTAACTTTATATCTTTAAATTTTATAATATAGTGTAAACTCCATGTAACGTCACTCGATTTAACGTCAAACTTCCTAGAACGTCGAAATTACTCGACTTTGGCTGGTTTGCCTTGATGTTCATACTATGATACACTCTATGTAGCATCACACCCACTCTAAATAACGACTATATGTCATTATAAAGCAAGTAATTTCGACAACTTATAAAGCACCTACTGTTTGTATATACTAATTTCTAAGTTGCCGAAATTGATAAGAACTGCAGCTTTATTGTCTAGCGTTTTGGTTATAGTAATGTTTGTTTGTAAATTGTATGCGTTATTATTAAATAATACTATTATAGTAAAATAATATTAATTTTTCGTTTTCTCCATATAACGAAAACTTTCTATAACGCCAGAAAATACGCAGTCCCTTCAGCGTTGCTATATAGAGTTTACACTGTATTTAATTTTAAACATATTTACGTGAATAGATATTATAATACTTATTTTTTTCAATATTATTGTTTACTATTATTGACAGCAACAAAGTGACTGAAGTAATATGTTTATTTACAGCAAATGCCAGTTGTAATCGCGGGAAATAAGGAGCAACAGAAAAAATACTTGGGACGCTTACTTGATGAGCCTTTGGTTGCTGTAAGTTTACAACAATTTTCAATTAATATAAATAAAATGGTGGCTTTCGCAATACGTCAACAGATCATGCGCATTAGTCGCTGTATAATATTCAGAATTTCTATGTCTGTCTGTTTTTTGAACCAACTAAACGTTACATTTTGAGAATATTCATTAAAAAAACTAACACAATTTTATTTAAATATTATTTTAGAGTTAAAGGGGCGTTTGACACTAATCTGAATTCGGAATATTTGTTTTTGGTTTATGCTGAGGCCTGAGTAGCTATTGTGATTTGACATAAAACGATGCGACATCTAGTGACAGAAATATAAACCATAAACACATTACATTTTATATGCTGTTAGTATTTACTCATTGGTATTACGATATATGTGGAAAATGGCGGATTCGACATTACATTTGACCTTGACTCTGCCCATATGTCAAATCACAATAGATTTGGAAATAAACAATAAACAAATGAAGCAAATAAAATCATATTAGTATAATTAGTTCGAAAAGCAGGAAAACTAGTTTATAAACTTGAAAATGAGTCTGTTGTCAAGTATTCTAGAAATGACAGATAAATTCCAAAGATAGATTCTAAATATTAATAATACAAATGTTGACAGAATGTTGACTCTTTTTGCTTATTTCTGGAGCGTTTATCTTTAAGTTTATTTTAATTCATTGGCCAATGGGATTCAAGGGACCCCCATTTCACCAACCAAAAAAATTTGAGGGAATGTCATAAACTGGAATGGGCTTTATTTTCTTGCCATAGATGTTCGCAGCCTCAGAATTTCAGACAAAAGAACAAATGAAACATTAAAAAAAAGTATGAATGTTTTGTTTAATAATTATAGTGTTCATTTATAATATTGTTATATTAGACTCAGATGTAAAAATGCTGCAACTAACATTTTAAAAACTAACTTGGTTTAATTTTTAGGCTTACTGTGTAACAGAACCAGGTGCAGGCTCTGATGTAAATGGGGTCAAAACAAAAGCTGAGAAGAAAGGTGATGAATGGATTATTAATGGACAGAAAATGTGGATCACAAACGGTGGAGTTGCCAATTGGTATGCAAATAATCTCGATATATCACTTATGAATGGAGACGGGCACTGCCAAACTTTACCGCTAGGGGCGCCAGCTATATAATGACAGTGTGTGAATCGTTCTTAGCAGTGTGTGCTAAAGAAGTTTATTTCAAATAATAAAACATTAACAATGGCGATCTGTTTGGCACTGCCAAACTTTATCGCTAGGGGCGCCAGCTATATAATGACCTCAGTCTGTGAATCGTTCTTAGAAAATTATAGATGTTTTGTGTTTCCAAAGGATCCGGAACGGAAAAATAAGTGGTTGAATGCTATCAGAAAGGAAAAAACTTACTATAAATTCTGTGACAATAATTTGTAAAGCCCACTTTACTAAAGATTTTGCCACAGAAGGAGAAATTACAAATAGAAAAACTAATTTAATTTATTAAATTGATAGTTATATCGTATTATTAAAATATCACAGATTTACTTTGAATTATTCCTTATTTAAATGACGCAGCTTGGGATTTAACTCCATAGTGAAAACTAATCATGACTTGGGTTATTATGTACCTGCTGCCATCTACTTTACGCTTGTCATATGTCCAGAGTATACATTGGTATGTTTTTTTTTTGTTTTCCAGGTATTTTGTTTTGGCTCGTACGAATCCAGATCCCAAATGTCCAGCGAGCAAAGCTTTTACCGGATTTATTGTTGAACGTGACACTCCTGGACTAACTCCCGGCAGAAAGGTTTGTGTTCTTTTGCGGCGGTATTTTATTTATTGCTCTAATATTGTGTATTATTCAAATTTTAGGAAATCAATATGGGACAACGAGCATCCGATACAAGAGGCATAACATTCGAAGATGTTCGAGTCCCAAAAGAAAACGTACTTCTTGGCGAAGGACAAGGTTTTAAAATTGCGATGGGCGCTTTTGATAAAACACGTCCTCCGGTATGTGTGAAAATAATTAACTATTTAAAAATGTTAAACGGATTTTTTTATGTGAAATATCTGATGGCGCGCTTGAATGGGGCTGAAAACGTCGGATCCCATTCGACCAGCCTTGTGTCTCTTTCCAACTTGGCGCTCCCGTCTCAATACCGATACCGAGCGCTTCCCTCTCTACTACACTACACACTTACTACTTTACGTGTGTGGAAATAATTAACTAGCTGAAAATTTAAAACGGATTTTTTGGTGTGACACGTCTAATGGCGCGCTTGAATGGGGCTGAAAACGTTAGATCCCATATGGTCAGCCTTGCGTCTCCAACTTGGTGCTCCCGCCTCAATACCGATACCGGGCGCTTCCCTCTCTACCACACTACAGACTCGCTACTTTATGCGTGTGGAAATATTTAACTAGCTGGAAATTTAAGGTAGTTGTCATGGTTAAGACACACCGTCAGAAAATTCTTAATTTTTGTATACTTATTAAGGACATGATAATACAATTACCCTGAAAATTTGAAGTCGATCGACCGTATATAATCTGAGATAAATTCAATTAAAAATTGGATAATTAACATTGTATACGATCTCTGTAGTTCTGAACCAGTTTCTTATTTATAAAAAAAGAACTAACTGTCAGAAACTTTCCAAAAACTGACAGTCTTTCAATGCATTTGTTATGAGTTTAAAAAAAAATAAGAAAAATTTTTGACCGTCTAATTATGTATAAATAACGGTTTAAAGTTCAACAATTTATAGAAAATGCATATGAATACAGTATGGGTTACGTTTCCACGGGTACAGTCTTGCGTACAAATTATGGATCACTTAGCTACAAGCTAGTATACTTTTGTGGCGCGTATAATCTATAACTTTTTGACAATATTGTACCACGACAACTACCTTAAATTAGATTTTTTTTAATTATTTACTAACTGCAATTTCAGGTCGCTGCTGGTGCAACAGGCTTAGCTCAAAGATGCTTAGATGAGGCATCAAAATATGCGCTCGAACGTAAAACTTTCGGCGTTCCGATCGCAGCGCATCAAGCCGTAGGCTTCATGTTAGCCGATATGTCTATAGCCGTTGAAACTTCTCGATTGTCGTGGCAAAAAGCTGCGTGGGAAGTCGATCAAGGTCGCCGCAATACTTTGAACGCTTCGATAGCTAAATGCTACGCGGCCGATGCGGCTAACAAGTGCGCTACCGATGCTGTACAAATATTTGGTGGAAATGGATTCAATACTGAGTATCCGGTTGAAAAATTGATGAGAGATGCTAAGATCTATCAAATTTATGAGGGCACTTCGCAAATCCAGCGTCTTATTATTTCGCGTGAAATCGTGGAACGTGCCAAAGCATTGTAAATCAGTTTATTTGTCGTATTCAAGTTTTTTCAGTGCAGTAGATATAACCAAGAAACAAGGTTATTAGATATAGAGGTGACCTCGTTCCATTGGATAGCAGTGGGGGATGACGTCGTCCAGTGGACTGTTAATTGATTTTGAGTGGTTGATGAAAATATTGAATGGTCTTCTAGCTGACGTCATTCATTAACGAAGTAACTTGTGTATCTAATGACCTTGACCAAGAGATTATTCTTTTTATGCAAGCAGTTTTGTCTTTGAAGAATTACAATGTCAAAAGTTTAACAAAATTCCGTCGCAATTTTTTTAGGCAGTATTTTCTATAGCTAGTCTTGTTTTTTAATATAAAGCAAGTGCCTTTATAATTTGTATACTTCGTAAATATTAATGGTTTTTTTGTAATCTTTAAAAAAATATAAAATAGACTGTATTTCAAATCTATTTTGTGAAATATATATATATATATTTTTAATGATATGTTGTTTTTTCTTTTGTGTGTTTTGACTCAACAGGAAATTTGTTTTTGCCTTCAATAAAAGCTATTTTTAAACAAACAATGACTATTTTTGCATGAGAAGTGTTTTCATGTATAGATTTTATCATGGAACTGAAAATGGAATTTCAACAATTTTTAATTTATTGATGCAGTAATAGAATTTCTATAATAATTATGTGGTTTCGTACGTTAAAAACTTTTCTCGATGGGTTACAATTTTGCGAAGATAATTTAAACGCGATTATATCTGTTCAACATGTTATAGATGAGTGAACACAACCTCCAAACAATACGCTAAATGTGTATTTTAGTATCTAGGTTTCAGTTAATAATTTTCTCTATTCGTTCCCTTTTATTTTTAATTTAACTACAATCTTTCGCCCCCGCTTTGTATATAAATAATTGAAATCATGTTTTCTTTTGAAAATACACATAAATTTCTTATCGCAATTTTCTAAAGATAAGATTCCTACAATATGAAGAACCACTACAAACTATCTATTTACTAAAAATATATTATGAAGTATTAAATACATTTAATAATAAATTTTCTCATATAATTCTGTGTAAATAACACTTTAAAGTGTATTTTTTAGTTTTATAGGATTGGCGGTTCTTTTTAAACATGTTGCTTTTAGTGTACATAAAAGACGCTTGCGCAACTCCACTAACCTAGTCAAAGTTTTAGTGTTTATATTTTTCTTAATTTTTAGTGTTTTCTTACGAGTTTATGTCTTTGATTTATTTATAAATCGAAAACAATGTGTCTTAAACGTATAAAAAATATAATTTTCGTCAATTTTTATACATCATCATAAGTGCTTAAAATTGGATAAAATGTTTTAAATATAATCTAAAAACTTATAAACATTTCTTTCATTTCATTATTTTTAAAAGAAATATTTTAAAAGATATATCTTTCGTTATACAATAATTATGCAATAAATCAGTTTTCACTTTCGTCGAGTTCCATCATTTATGCAACCATTATAGTTGCTTACTTGAGCTACCGAGTTATGTCTGAATGCATAGTGTAAGTGAAGTGGCCTACAGACCTACATTCAATACTTCGATTTTTATACCGCGTAAAAGAAAGAGAATTTAGTGAAACCTTGTTATATTAAAAAAAGTTCAGAGCTTTTTTAAGCTCGCAGTGTTTGTTTTCGCGATAAACAATCGCTCGATATAGTGTTATATTCTAAATGGACAATGCATGAAGAGGCGACAAGTATGACTAGCGTTCCGGGCTCTGTTGCCGCTTCTACTAGTCAGCCAAGCGCTCAGCCTGCCCCTGGCTTGAGTACCACAGATGTTGATCCTATTGCTACAGATAATTCCACCTCTGACAACGTCGAATTACAAGTATCGTATTCATCTAATTCTGCAGGTATGTCACATTCAACTGTCATTTGATAATACCTAACTTTCACACAGATCCGTCTGTCAACATAGGTTAGAAAATGTGCCATAAGGGCAGCAGGGCACAACACATTTTATGGTGTGTGTCTGTACAGAAACCTGTTTGATAATAATGTATACTCTGACCACACTGAACGGATCTAGCCATTTCCTATAGAATAGGTTTACTCAGTACCTATTATGCTCTTACAATATATTTATTATACGTAATCCCCACTTTCGTTTCTACCTGCAGTGTTGTAGGTAATACTAATAATAAAACAACGTTCATACATAATACCACCTGCATCGGTTACGCTATTCAGGTTAGAAGGCAAGCAGATTCACTTTTGTTAATGTGATGTAATTGTTTATTCACAAGCAAAAGTCGTCTGTCTCTAGCTCCGATCGTCTGATGTTTTGCAACGCGAGCTTTTTGTTTTTTTTAACAAACGTATGGCAGCTACACATAAAAAATCATACAACTGAGACTAAAGTCTAAAACCTAAACAACCAACTATAATATTATTCTAACTTACACTAAATGTATTTATATTTATTTATAAAATGCACTCTTCCTTGGGATAGGTTCAGTTGTCATTTTGCTAACTTCTCACAATGTCTACTTTGTTAAATGCATACGTAAGCGTATGTCGATAATTCATTATTTATTGCAAGGTTAATTATTTACTTCCTCTATTTATATTTTTCATTCAAAATATAAACAATTTGTAATTATTTTGTTTCCTAAATATACAATGCAAATACTACGTACATTTTGCCATGACATTACTAAAAATGTAAATACCTATATTGTGGTCGTAAGAAACACTTTATTACAGGGTAATTAGTGGAATTCCATGTCAAGAAGTATTTTGAGTACTACTGTTTTAGATAGTGCACCAATATAATTGCATCCTGGGTGCATGCAGGGCATAAAGTAAGCTGAACAACACAAACATAATATTTAGGTTAAATTTTATCAGTTCGATATAAAACTATTCTGGGACATAACTAAATTTTATTGAACTTGTTTTAGTTTTAGTGTTCAGGTACACTGTACATTATATTTTTAGACATTTCCTGAACAAATAGCAAAATTCTTGCCAAATTTTGTTATAAATACCTACATTGCTGCATTGTTTACCGACTTATGTTTATTAATTGCTAAATAAACAATAATTCTTACAGTTGGAGAAGGTTTGGATAAAAATCCGTGACAAAGGATCAATTGAGAAGCAATACTGAGTTTAAAATTGCATTTATTTTTAACTCAGTATTGATTCTCAATTGATCCTTTGCACGGACTTTTATCTAAACCTTCTCCAACTGTAAGAATTATTGTTTATTAAGTAATTCTTATAGTTGGAGAAGGTTTGGATAAAAATCCGTGGCAAAGGATCAATTGAGAAGCAATACAAATGCAATTTTAAACTCAGTATTGCTTCTCAATTGATCCTTTGCCACGGATTTTTATCCAAACCTTCTCCAACTATAAGAATTACTCCAACAGTCATCAAGGATCACAATCGCTCTAATTAATCATTTAATTAGAGTCAACCTCGAATAATAAAAGGCAATTTTGCATTACAAAGATCAATAAAATTTTATTGATCTTTGTAATGCAAAATTGCCTTTTATATCAAAGTTTTATTATAATTTAAACATGCTGAGAGCTTGAAAAAGTCTTAATTTAATAAAGACGAAACGTTGCAATCAATAAGTGTTTAAATTGATTTTTTATTCCAATTACCCATGAAACTAATTTCCAAAGATATTAATTTTAAAAAGGTTTGCTGTTTGAGAAATCAAGACGGCCAAGTGCGAGTAGAACTCGCACCCTAAGCGCTCCTTACCGTTATAACAATATTACAATTATTGAAAATTTAAAAATTAAGTTATTCCGTTTAGAATTAGACATTGATGATTTTTGGATTTATATCCTTTTCTTGTGCTCTTGAGACCTTCCTTCGTGCCGAATTGCAAGATTCTAGGTCAGCGGGGAAGTATTCTGTAGGTTTTGATAAGTGAGCTAGCGTCAAAATACGTGTTTTTGTTAGTTTTTGTTAGCGCGGTCAACTTCATACTGTCGAATTTTTTTCGTTAGATGCGTACGCGCGGAACTTCCGTTGCCTGCTAATTAATCTCAACGCGCTAAAAGAAGTATAACTTCGAAAATCTTATTTATAACAAATTGTTTCGCAAAAGAGTGGTTTTGTCCGACAAATATTCACTTACATAAACGTTAAGAGCACTGTGGTTGGAATAATAAAAATAAAAGAATAGTTACTTTTTACCATAACAAATTTATTTTTTAAATATTCACTTTTTAAACTGTTTTAAGATCTTTGTCGACAAAGCTAATGTGTTGTGCAAAACTATTGTTCTAAAAAGAAAACGCTGTATTTTTTATAAAATGAAAATGAATTAAACATATCGTATAACCACACTTCCCATAGTGTAATATGATAATGTGAGATTTTGGTTTTTGATTTGTGGTTCTTTTTTTTATAGATATAAAATGCGATAGATTTGGGTAATATAAGTACAATAGAACTCATGTACTTTCAGCCTAACAGGACTAATCGATTTCTGTATTTTCAACTTCTCCTTTATCCTCAGTTCGTGGCAGTCATCAGAACAAAATGTTGTCAAACGTGTTTTCCATTAGCTGAACAGCAGTTGAAATTCCTGCATTGCGCGACACATGATGCCCTCGACTTCGCCTCGTACATCATGTTACGCGCAGCGCAGGAATTTCAACTTTCTGACCGTACGGTATATACTATTTTTCTTCAAACCCGGTTGAAAGCACGTACTTTCGTATCAGTGTACACAAGAAAACTGTTTCGGCCCGCCGTTACAGAGGCATGCGAATAATTCCAGCAGTGCATAAATGTTAGGTTTTCTGCTTTAAAATCGAAGCCTCAAGTACATACTTCCAACAGAATGTGAAGAAAAAACAAATTTGATTTTTTAATAGAAATCAAGTTATTTGTTTGCTTATGTCATACACAAAAATTTACAATTTTTTTTTCGCGACGCGGTAAAATTTTTCTACGACCCGGTATCCGGTCGCGACCTACACTTTGGGAAACGTTGGCTTATGTCGTATATTATTTTTTTGACAGGATAAAATTATGGCACAATCGGGGCATAGCAAAAAGCTGTACTATCCCGTTGATACGCGTGATTGTGATTGGCTGAGTATTGACCACATTTACTCATACTATATTAGTTCCAAATTGTTCTTGAGATAGTTCCGCGCCGAATAACTGAATAGTAAAATACAATGCGTATTTGTTATATACACGGAATAGCATGCGATGGAACAATTATGGGCCCGAAATAAAGCAGGCTGTGCTAGTTTCTTTTGGGCCAAGTTCAAGTGCGGCGAAGTAGTGTGCTATGCAACCCAGGATATCGACGTCTATAACCGACCTAGTGATGCGCATGCGCATAGTTGTGTCACGTTGCTTGACACCGGTGTACATAACCTAGAAAATTGTACTATTATTATTGAAGGATATCCGCGTTATATAATGTACCCTTCCTGCCGAGTCCAAAATTCCCCGGAACGGTCACAGATTAAAGAATACCTGTTGGTATATGACTTGAAGGGAAATCTATTGAAAGTAGAATCACGGATAATTGAGACTTTCATCTTTCAACAAGGAAATTAATGATAGGTTTTCCGTGAGCTTTAAGAGTTAATAACCGTTTTAAGATTCCTTAGATTGTAAAATATGCTCTCGAAAAAAATTTCTAACTGTGGTCGAAAATTAATATTATTACTGTTATTAATAACTGTGATTAAGCATTAATATTCACAAAACCTGCTGCTTAAAAATTCCAAAAAACGCATATTTTTGCCCTAAAACTTGAATAAAAAAACGTAATATTCGTCAATATTTTTTTCCAGCATGCCACGAGATTTCGAATTACGGGAAGACAAATTAACATTTTGAAGTTTTTTTTAAATACTGATAAAGTTGGCTTGCTCAACAATTTTTTTTAAATTTAATTTTTTTTTTGTATAAAAATTTGTATGACTTTTTTTCGTTATTATTTAGATCAAATGAATTGTAAAAACTTGGCTAGTCATATGTGGAGAATCGTACATATTTATAATTTATTTTAAAGCGTTAAAATCAAAGATTAAATAAGATTTTTCATAGAAATTGAAGATTTCCGAAACTTGAGTCAGTGCATTTTTCGTAAGAAAAGCTATGCCGATGAAAAAGGGAGCAAAAACCTTAAGTTTGAAATCGATTTTATTTTTTTTCATCCCTTTAGCATCGGCCCTACTCCTTAATCAGGGTAGAGAAAGCTTGTCATTCAGCGCTCTTTGGTCGATGCTTTCACTTATAGGGATGTTGACTGTATTCAAATAAAAACATAATTTTAACGTTACGTGGTAGTTTCTATGATAAAAATACTAAAAAACACGATATTTTTCATTATTTTTAAGGAATTTAATTAATATTTAACAAATAAAACGTAATTAAATCACTCGCAAGTCACGTGACAACAAACACCAAAGTGCATGACGTCACGTATTCGTACACATCATCAAACGCTGTTCACGCTGTCAAAAGCCTTCATTGCTTGGTTAATTTTTAGGGTCGTATTTAAAAAATAATAATAAATATCTGTGGCTATATTAGGTACTTATACACGATTTTTTAGATACTTTCCCAAAAATAGTCAACATCCCTATTGTATTCGGTTTTATGTTAGATAAATAATAAGTCCCAAATTTTCAAAAATCAACTTTTATTGCAAACATCAATAGTTCCATCAAAATTTTATTTTGCGCTGGAAATTGTTTTTCGCATTTGGCCTTTTGGTGTCCTGCCATCTGGTACCTAGAGCGACCGCTCCTCTCGCTCTACCCCCAAGGCCGGCGCTGCATCCCTATACAGTCCAACAAAATAAAATGTATATTACGATTTAAATTATGATGGTTAATTTTGGAATTTGTTCGTTTCGTGCATCAGCGCTTTCGATTTCGTGGCATCGTTATTTTCACATAATCATTAACAAACAATAATCAATTAAACAAATATTAAAGTGTCTGCTAGGCTAATTACTTCACATACGAGCGCGGTATTGGTTCGTTATTGTAGACATAGTACAGAGCTACTCAACCGATGAATCCCAGATTGATTTCGAACATTTAAGGCCACTAACAGCTAGGGTTATGTGAGCCAAGTACCAATTCACATTTTCAATTTATTTGTTCATAATAATAAATTGAATATTCAACGGAGGATAGAGAGAAAGAACACTAATCTCCATGTATTCGCCGTTACCCAAAACGCGAGGAAAATCCGGGTTTGCATATTCGGACGGTATAGGCGCTGAAGCTATAAGACCTCAAGTAGAATGGCTAAACTGACGTTTTTTGCTGAGTAGAAACAAACTACTTTAATAATCGATCAGTGTCATTAAATATATGATTTCACTTTTTTTTATAATAGACTGGCCGCTACACACGACTCCACACGTGATTTAAATCCGCTCGGCAGCGAGAAGGCTCTACCGTAAGATAGTCTTGCCTCGAGGGTAGCGGAGCAAACGAACGTTAATTTAATAAATATAAGATTTTTTT
Source organism: Venustoraphidia nigricollis (assembly GCA_034508555.1). NCBI lineage: Eukaryota > Metazoa > Arthropoda > Insecta > Raphidioptera > Raphidiidae > Venustoraphidia > Venustoraphidia nigricollis. The sequence goes on from JAVRKA010000030.1 coordinate 4,055,168, forward strand.
TGGTCAGAACCTTCACGGGCGCACGCACAACAACTCACCAAAGTTTTATCGTAATCGAATAAATAGTATAAGAGTAGGTACATATGAGACAAACATTCTTTTTAGGTTCTCAATATTGTTCACGTCCATTATAATTAATAAGTTTTTTTTTATTTTTTAACAAAAAATTGGACAATTCAAATATAGTTATTATTTCTTGTGCCTGAAGAAGTTAAAAAGATTTAACGAAACGTCGGATTTTTTTATTTAGTTTAACTATAGGTATTTGAATTGTCCAATTTCCCGTTAAAAATAGAAAAAAATCTTTAGGGTTCTGTATATCCAATGAAAAAATGGAACCTTATAGCATCACTCTCGTGTCTGTCTGTCTGTCCGTCCGTCTGCCACAGCTTATTTTCTCCGTATATGGATAAGGATTTCTATATTCTATAATCTATGATACGGACTTACAGCTACGCAGTGCTGCCTGCCGAGATCTGTCTCTCTATCCTCCATGGTAGAATCTCGGTGAAAAAATGTTGAGCAGCTCTGGTCTGTGCATAATTCACCGAAAATAAACATTTCGCGTATACAAATCAGTTATAATCGTTCGCCGCGTTTATGTTGTACATGCATTTGGCCGTACAACATCGGTACGGCGGAATACATAGGTACTAACAACATCGTTAAAGCATGCCAGTGGGTGAACATCTAGCTCAAGGTTTTGTTTTAAATATTGTAAAAATGGGTCTGCAGGCCATGGGCATCTCTCCGCGCAGTCCTGCGTACACATTACACAAATATTGCCACGCCAGCCCGAAGTCCATCCTAACCTCACAAACGCACGCGCACGCATGCGCAAAACGTTTTTAAATATTTGTGTGTTTATTTATAAATCAAAACGCGTGTTATCTTTTATAAATGTCTGGCTTTAATTTTATAGTCTGTCCAACGAACCGATTCCTCACTTTGCTGATCCCTCAGATCGTAAAATATGCTCTCCGGAAATTTCGAATTGTGGTTGCAAAATTCATTGTATTACTGTTTTCATTAGTTGTCATTAAAGCATTGAGCTTCACAGAATTTGGCTTGCTGTTAAAAAATTGCTAAAAACTTTAATTTTGGTTCAAAGAACGTGAATATTTCTTTACAACACGCCACGAGATTTCGAATTAGGTATGGGAAGGCAAATTAAGTTTTTTCTTTACAAACTTATATTAAAAATACTGACAAAGACCAACTCAATAATTGTGTTCTCTGTATACAAAACTCACCGCAATTTTCTCGTTTTTATCCGATTTACCGTTTATTTCGATCAAATAAACTAAAATCTTGGCTAAAAGTCACACGAGAAGAATAGTTCATATTTCTAGTTTATTTTGTAAGCGTTGACATCAAAGATTGAATAAGATTTTTCATAGAAATCAGACTTCCGAAACGTAAGTGCACACACATCTAACTTGCTCGTAATATAGAAACCTTGCGGGTAAAAAGGGAGCTAACCTTAAGGGGGGGGAAAGGATCAGAAAATCGATTTTTTAAATTTTTTTTTCTGATACTACAACATAAAAAATATTGTCAGAAATTTTGAAGTCATTAGGAGCAAAACTTTTCGAGTTACAGACAATTGAGTCTCCGGGCGCTTGGTCTTTTCTTCTCTATTTTAATCATGTATCAAACTTCAATCGCGTTTTTCTCAAAACTTTTTTTAAGTCGGTAGTCAAAATTTCTCTAAAACCGTTGGGCCGCTCTCGTTTAAACTTTGCACACTTCTTTTACATACTAAATACTCGCTGAACGAAGGATTTTCTTTTTTTAATTACAACTTATCTTTTAAATAAACAATAAGAGCAATTTTTGGCAAACGTTTTTTTTATTGCACCTTTACCAAAAATTCAAAAATGAATATTTTGTTAATTCCTTCGTTCAAATCCAAGATAAACTTATGTATTAAAGAAATCTTTTTGGTTTTTTAATTTCAAATAAAGCAATCATGACTCATGAGTTATCCTGAGTACCACATGGAAACTTTTTTTTGAGGTGACTCGGTTCTGACCACTACCACTGGCTTATTTTTCAATATTTTTTTATGAAAATTTAACAGAATATTCTTAGAATGATGCTTAATAATGTAACGAATTTTTAAAATATTACTAAATAAGGTATTCGGAAAAAAATCACAAAAATATGCTTTTTTTGTATCTCAGACCCATTTCCCCTCTTAAGTGCAGGCGTTCATTATAGGCTCCTGCCAAATGACGCCTGGTCGATTCTTCTAACAGATTGACAATTGTCGACCATGTGGCCAAGTCATCTCGGTGAAGAAGAAGAATTGTAGATTATAGACGCTCAACAACTGAGGTGATCAACGTCTTGATCTCGGTGAATTGGTAACTGTAATTTATGAACGCGTGTGTCATAATAACGCTGTAGAAAGTTGTCGATATAAATATCTCATATGAATGCAATTATCTCTTCAATAGACAATTAATTGATATTTGCATATAAATATTATTATGTAGTTTTTGGCAAACCTTGGGGCTTCGTGATTCATTGCCGTCCACTCCCTCCCTGTTTAAAACAGAGTTCGCAGTCCCCAGCAACACTGTTGCCAAATTGCTGATGATAGTGTACCTTAAGCCTAAACTTCACACATGACAAGCCTGGTCCAATATCGTCCAATAACGATTATGTCATCAAATATTCGAGACTGGAAGGTATATAAGAGGGCTGGTTCAAAGAGAACAACACATACCGACCAGGCTTAACCGAAGTCAAACGTTTGAAAATGATCCAATGAATCAGGGCCACACATTTTTGCGCATGCGCCGATTTTCTCCCCAAAAACAATAGGACTCTTCCAGTTTACATGTTAAACATCTTATTAAAGTAAGCCTAGGCTTCACACAGGGCAAACCTGGTCCAATAACAATTATAATCATCAAATATTCGAAACTGGAAGGTATTGGAGGATTGGTTCGAAAAGAACAACACATACCGATCAGGTCCCAACCCGAGTCAAAGGTTTGAACATGCTCCAGTGAATCTGGGCCACACATCTCTTCTGCGCATGCGCCGATTTTCTCCTCAAAAACATTAGGACTCATCCAATTTACATGTTAAACATCTTATTAAAGTAAGCCTAGGCTTCACACAGGGCAAACCTGGTTCAGTATCGTTCAATAACGATTATGTCATCAAATATTCGAGGCTGGAAGGTATTGAAGGGCTAGTCGAAGAGAACGACAAATTACCGACCAGGTTCCAACCCAAGTCAAAGGTTTGACAATGCTCCAGTGAATCTATATCGCATACCTTTTCTGCGCATGCGCCGATTTTCCCCCAAAAACAATAGGACTTTTCCAATTTACATTTTATTAAAATTTGGTTTTGATCCGTTTGACCTGTATCGTGCTTACAGACAAATGAATAGGCATTTTCCAAAAATATGTTTTTAAGACTCGAAGAACCCTAAAAGGTGAATTTTGACCTAAATTAGTATCATTCTCCGCTTGTGTAGTTGGAATGGTAAAAAAATAACACTAAATTCCCTTGGTGTAGCTTTTTACCAAAGTTAGTAAAATATTTTTTTTGCAAACATTTGGCAACACTGGTTCCCAGTCGGTCGTTGCCGGGCCGCAACAGTCCCATCTGAATGTGTACGCGGCGCCCACCACCTCTTTTTTATATTCTATATTAATTTCACATCGTAATCTCAAAGTGTATAAATGTGTGTCAATGTTACCGGGTGACCCAAATTCATACATCGAACTGAAAATAGACTCGTGTACAGTACTGTGGGAATGAAAACGACGTCTCTAATTGATTTTCGTGTGGGTCGTTTAACGCTGGTAACTCCCCAAAAACGACAGACCGTGGAACTTCCCGAACGCGTCGTTACCAGTAGTATCGTTTAGAAACGGTGGGAAATCTGCGTAGAAAGAGGAGTGGGAAAAGCGGTCAGTATAGCGACGTGATTGATCATAGACGGTATCTGTTCTTCTTTACCATCCCCTCCACATGGGTATCAAATAAAAGGTAAAATCCAATCAGCAGTGTAACTTTATTCCAAATCCAAAATGGCGCATCATCTATTTCTTTACAACCCCCTTGATATGTATATCAAATAAGAGGATATGCAAAGTAGAATACAGTGAACTGTGTGACATTATTAAAATCCAATATGGCAGCCAAATGGCGTACCTCATGATTTGAAAATAAAATATTAAATAAAAAACTTTTATGAAGATAAGCTTTTATTGCAGTAGGATAAAACAATTTTTAATAATTAAGGTTCATAATTATAAAAGCGTGGGTTATAAGCTCTATGATAATCATGGCCCACGCTTTTATAATTATGAACCTTAATTATTAAAAATTGTTTTTATCCTGCAATAAAAGCTTGTCTTTGTTTTTTATTTTTTTTTTCGTTTGCACAGCAGTGTATTTGTTATTGGTATTATTGTGACAAATCAAAGAGTATCTGTTTTAATTTACTGTACGATTTTTTTATGCTCCATTTTTTTCTGTTTTTCGCAAAGCAAAGCTACTCTTTTCATTATAACGTATTTTTGGTATCGTTTTTTTGCGTCAGAAATATGATTGACAGTTCAAACGCATTTGAAACTAATAAGACTTGCAAATTAAGTGCTTCGTGTTTGCTTTAATAATTTGAGTCCAACGTGTACAACGCAAATAATGTTTTGTGTTTGTTCAAATAGCGTTTTCCTTGTCAGTAGCGTGCGAAGCTCAACGGGCTATTAAAATCGATTTTCATTCAGGCTTACTGATAGCCGAGATCTGTTAGACATTTTTGGATAGGTATTTGAGGCACTGTGAAAATTTGTACAATACCTCTTTAGTAATATACGAATACAAAACACAGACTTGACTGAAGGGTACCGACCCTCAAATTTTTTATCACCTGGTAGGTAGAATGTCCCACCGAAACCACCTGTTTTTTTTTTAAATATATCTAATGTTAGTTACCAATATTATTCTATTTAAATTTCAACGTGTCTCAAATATATTTTTTTAATTTTTCAAAAATATAATTTTGCTAACACCTGGCTAATTTGTAGACCCGGTTAAGAAATCTGACTTTTTTTATTTTTCAACTCCTTAAATACTAAATTTAACGGTATTAAGATTTCAAAATGTCTCGAGGGCTTTTTATTGCGATTTTTTTTTTGCTAATTTAAAAATTTGAGGGTCGACTAAACCCCGTTACCCTTCAGTCAGATCTGTGTTTTTGTATTCGGATATTACTAAAGAGGTATTGTACAAATTTTTACAGTGCCTCAAATACCTATACTTGTTCAATATGCTCCCTTTTCTATCCGCAGTACGAGGAGTTGGATGTGTGTGTGCATGTAAAATACACATACTCGCATTTCGAAATAATTTCCATGAAAAATCTTATTCAATCTTTGATGGTAATGTTTTCAAAATAAACTAGAAATATGTACCATTCTTCCCAGATGACTTTTTAGCCAAGTTTTTACAGTTTATTTGATCTAAATAAACGATTTAAAATCAGATGAAAACGAGCAAAAGAGCACACATTTGAATATACAAAAAATTAAATTTGAAAAAATGTATTGAGCGAATGAAATTTGTTAGTATTATTAACATAAGTTTGTAAAGAAAAAACTTCAAAATGTTAATTGCCTTCCCGTAATATTTGCTTATTATTTATTTACTGACCAAAAAATGTTGATAATTATCTACAGTATTTTGAACTGTTTTAAAACTATTGCTAACTAACGCAATACGGAGAAACTCGTGAAATTCATTTCATACTATGGAAATTTACGCTAACGATTTCATAATTATTTTGTTGAACGTTGACTTTTACTGTTCGGCTATAGTGTAATGTAGATATTTAACACTTATCAGGAGATTCGGCAATTAATTTTATACTCCTCTATGAATAGGTTAAAATGTTAGAAGCAAATTAACTATGTTGTAATTATTTTTTTATTTTATTTGCCATATACATAGTATATAGCACTATACACTATTGGCATCGGTTTTTCCGAACAATTTGACACCATAGACATGCTAAGATATTTTTTGTTTCATGAATAATGTGAAACGTTTTATTTTTAAACGGTTTTATTTAACTTGACTCCATTTTATAACTACATATCTTCGTTTTTACCTAATTCCCGGTAACCGATTGAGTTGAAACTGTTCACACATATTATGTAGTTCCGAAGACAATACAATAATATTAACTAACTGATCGTTCCGGCTTCGTCCGAGTGCAAATAGCATTTTTAAATTTTCATCCTCTTCCCGTTAGCCGATTGAGTTAAAATTGTTTTAACCGTGACTTCAAAAAAAGGGGTTGTACAATTCAATGCGTATTTTTTTATTATTAAATTCGTGCCAACTTGAAAATCCATTATTTTCCTCTGTTAAGTGACTTTTTTAAGGAGGTTAATATTTTTTTAAAAATTTCTTTTAGCCTATTTAAAAATATATGACGTAATCCGATTGCAAAATTGTAGTCAAAAAGTCTCTGAAAAAGTAGCGGAATTGCTTCAAATTGAGATGAGTGCCCGTAAACTTTTATTAAAATCGGTCAGGCCATGAAACGGATTTAATAGTGAATTATTTATTGCACGATTTAATTGCGAATGTTGGATTAATAAAATTAAAACTAAAAAAAATGGATCATTTACAACGATGTTATTAACAGGTAATTTTTTTATTTTGTCAAAAAAACTGTATTCGCATAATTGTTTTAATTGGCGGCAGGGTTTAGCACTGCGACCCGACTTTTTTTTTGTGTGGTCAATTTTACGTTCATCCGCCAACGCGTCGTTACGTCATACTATTCTCGTTGACTGACCGTTTTCACTGGGGCGAATCTTTTTCATTGTTTACTTAATATTCCGCGATAATTGCTGCTTGTGTAATACCGCAATTAAGTGGAAAGCTCGTATATTAATTTATGTCCATTAAGGTCCACACCCACTGAGTGGATCGGATCGACACGGCAGTCTATACGCACACTAAATGTTGCCGAGTCGATCCGAGCCGATCAAATCGCACTATAGTACATGGGAACTCAGTCCTTATTAGTGTATTTGCCATATGGCAACATACACTATTGGCGTTGGTCGGATGGCGGGACCTAGGGGTCGGACCAAAATTTCTCGACGTTTCATAACCTCCTAAACACTTTGGCACCATTTTTAAAAATGTTTATATATATATGTATATATATATATATATATATATATATATATATATATATATATATATATATATATATATATATATATATGTGCGGACAATAACTTTCGAAGGAGCTAATTCATTTTAACGAAATTTGGCATACATGTTGGAATCCATCACCGCACGAAGCCTATTTAAAATGGGCCCAATCGGGTCATTTTAAGGGTAGTTTTTATGGGTCGAAAAAAGTTTTTGGGCCCAAAAATACCGAAAAAATTATCAGAATCGTTTCAAAATTGAAATTTAACCTTTTAGTAGCAATTAAAAAGTGCTCCTAAAATTATAAGCAAATCGGCCTGACAGGACCGGACTTACAAATTTTATGAAAACACTAGTTTGCGTATACGAATTTACTTACTGAAGGTTGTATTTAATTTGGTGATGGATAACAATATTTCAACTAATAAAATTATTATTGTAAGGGGTGTATTAAGGGGTTCAATTTTTTTTTATTTTGTCCAAAACCAAACTTTATTTCATGTAATAAAGCCACAATACCTATATTAGCAAATACACTATATTGTCGGCAGAGTTTTGGCACTGCGACCCGGGTTTTTTTAATTTCATGTAACCCAAAACTGCCGAGCTGATCCGATCCGATTAAGTGGGTGTGGACTTTTAACAGTGCGAACTGCTGTCAAGTTTTAGGTTGTTATTTTTCCTCTCCCGTGTTTACGAGTATTCGCTATGTTGTTACTAGACTGTTTTTGTTCCGTGTTTTGATTTTGTCGCTGACGTGTCAATAAACTGCTGATGTTTAGTGTTTAGCGTATACAATTGCCATGTTTGTATGTTTGTACTGATAATAATTTGCACACAAACGCCGGATAACAAGAGTATAGTAAAACCTCAATATAGCGGACAAATTGGGAGGGGGGGTCCGTTAAAGCCGAAAATCCGTTCTATAAAAATAGGTTTAAAATAAAAAACTTTTTTTTTTTTTGAAATTATGTATGTAGTACACTGTATTTAGATATATAAATGAAAAATACAAAACACAAACAAAATTCTAGTTGTCTTCGGACACTCGTCGTAAAGTGACGTTGCTGATTGGTATCGACGTGCTTGCTTCGGTAATCGTGCTTTGAGGAAGGAATCAAGTTTTGTTTGAAGGACGGCATTATGTCTCAAATTCTAGTGCTAGACGTATGACGTGATTATCATGGCCGCTAAAAGATTTTTTGCCCGTTAAATCCGAAGTACGTTAAATAGAGGTCTTTTTATATCGAGGTTTTACTGTTCACTAATTTAATATTTGTAAGTAGCAAGCCGTGCTAACTCAAGACGGTAGAGTATGAGACTCATAATCGCAGGGTTGTGGATTCGAGTCTCCCTTTTGGCGAAGGTATTTTTTTCAGTGGTTTTCGTATTTGTAAATTAAAAAAAAAACCCGGGTCGCAGTGCCAAAACCCTGCCGACAATATAGTGTATTTACTAATATAGGCAGTGTGGCTTTATTATGCAAACTTAAGTTGTTTTTTTTGGGCAAAATAAAAAATTTGACTCCTTAATACACCCCTTAAAAGAACATTTTTTGCTCAGTTGCAATATTATTATCAATCGAACCTCTAAACTAAATTATATACACCTTTCAGCAAATAATTCACTATCTGCAAACTAGTGTTTTCATAAAATTTGTAAATCCGGTCCTGTCGAGTCGATATTATTAAAATTTTGGGAGCACTTTTTATTTGCTATTAAAGGGTTAAATTTCAATTTTGAAACGATTCTGAGAATTTTTTAGGTATTTTTGGGCCCAAAAACTTTTTTCAACCCCTAAAAACTACCCTTAAAATGGTCCGATTGGGTCCATTTTAAATAGGGTTCTTGCGGTGGTGGATTCCAACATGTGGGCAAAATTTCGTAAAAATCAATTAACTCTTTCGAAAGTTATAGCGCACACACACACATATGTATATATATATATATATATATATATATATATATATATATATATATATATATATATATATATATATATATATATATATATATATATATACATATATATATAAACATTTTTAAAAATGGTGCCAAAGTGTTTAGAAGGTTATGAAACGTCGAGAAATTTTGGTCCGACACCTAGGTCCCACCATCCGACCAACGCCAATAGTGTATGTTGCCTATGGCAAATACACTAAAAATATATGTTTCCAATGTAGATGGGCACTGCCAAACGTTACCGCTAGGGGCGCCAGCTATATAATGACCTCAGTTTGTGAATCGTTCATAGCAGTGTATATGCAAAATAAATTTATTTCAGATAATAAAATATTGAGAATGCCGATGTGCTATGTTTACCAATTTTCAAATTATACTGGTTTCGTATTGAACTTAAAAATAATTGGTTGTATGCTACCAGAAGACAAAAAAACTTTTACTGTAAATACTGTGACAATTTGTTGTTTGTGAAGTCCACTTTACTGAAGAAGATTTTGCGACAAGGAGAAATTACAAATAGAAAAACTGATTATATTTATTTAAAGAATGATTATAATATTAAAACATCATAGATTTACTTGGAATTATTCCTTATTTAAATCATGCAACCTAGGAAGGAACACGTAGATTTGGTTTCTACTTTCTACTATACTCCGTAGTGAAAACCAAACATAACTTTAGGTCGTTATGTACCTGCTGCCATCTACGTTACGCTTGTCATATGCCCATGTCCATAGTATGAAATTAAAACAATTAAGACGTACAAGTAAATAATAAAATAAGTTTATTTTAAACAATGGTTTTTGCACCAAAAGGTAGAAAATAATTTATGATATAAATTTTCATCATTTGTAAATATAAAACCATTGGGCGTTAATATTTTGTAAGCGCTCAATTGTTTTCTTTGTACAAATGTTGAAAATACTATAATTCTAATCAAAATTATTTTCTACTTTTTAGTACAAAAGAAAATCTTTGCTTTTTTGCTTATTTTATTATGAATTTTTTGTAGAAAAAAATCTAACGATTTTAATATTTTTTAGCTTATGTTTCATCAACTTTTTAACATATTAGTTTCAAAATACAAACTTCAGAATTAATATTGTAGGTGTTAGATCTAGTGTTTCCACGACTGATTGTTGAAACCGTCCAACGAATACATCTTTTGTTTCAATTTAAAGTCCAACCCTGAAACTAAACAATCGAAATTTATAGTACTTGTTATATCCTCCGTATTGAGCGGGTCAAACACATGCAATATGTGGGCGTTTTGTGTGAATATGTTTGGTTTATATAAATAAACACGTTTTGTATGTGCAACGGTGCATTCGTCTTGCACAAATGCACACCAGACTGCCGCTGCGACGAGACACGTCGCACGCCCACCAAATCGAGATGCAAGACGATAATTCGACGAGTTGGCTGTCTTCAATTCATTAAGGACAATTCTGTCGGAAAAAGTCGTTCTATATTTGGGATTTTTGTAAACATATTTTTACAAATTCCCTGTTTCTAGAAATTGATAAAATTAAATTAAAAAATTCCGTACCGTTATAACACGTAATAATTCCACATAAAATTAAAAATTTATCATTTTCGAGTTTTTTCCTTTACTCGTGCCAAATTACAAGATTCTAGGTCGACGGGAATTAACCTATATGTTTTGATGAGTGTCTGAATAAAAAAACTACGAAAGCACCGAACATTCCTTTAACTTAATTTTGTCGTTGGAAAAGTGTTGTCCCTATACGACATAGGTCGCGGTCAGTTTAGCAACTTGCAAATAGGGTTATAATCCAGCGTTGCCAGACGTCCCGACTTTTTAATCAAAATTAAATGTCCCGCGCGGGACAGGCTCAGTCCCGCTTTTCGGGGATAACTCGACCGTGCGTAAATAATTATTCTCTTATTAGTGTATTTGCCATATGGCAACATACACTATTGGCATCGGTCGGATGGCGGGACCTAGGGGTCGGACCAAAATTTCTCGACGTTTCATAACCTCCTAAACACTTTGGCACCATTTTTAAAAATGTTTATATATATATGTATATATATATTTATATATATATAAGCGTATATATATATATATATATATATATATATATATATATATATATATATATATATATATATGTGTGTGTGTGCGGGCAATAACTTTCGAAAGAGTTAATTGATTTTAACGAAATTTGGCCCACGTATTGAAATCCATCACCGCAAGAAGCCTATTTAAAATGGGCGTAATCGGGCCATTTTAAGGGTAGTTTTTAGGGGTTGAAAAATGTTTTTGGGCCCCAAAATACCGAAAAAATTCTCAGAATCGTTTCAAAATTGACATTTAACCCTTCAGTAGTAATTAAAAAGTGTCCCTAAAATTTTAATAAAATCGGCCCGACAGGACCGGACTTACAAATTTTATGAAAACTACTTTGCAGATAGTGTATTATTTACTGAAAGTTGTGTATAATTTGATATAGAAGTTCGATTGATAATAATATTGCAATTAAAAAAAAATGTTATTTTAAGGGGTGTATTAAGGAGTCAAACTTTTTATTTTGCCCAAAAACCAACTTAAGTTCGCATAATAAAGCCACACTGCCTATATAAGCAAATACACTATATTGTCGGCAGGGTTTTGGCACTGCGACCCGGGTTTTTTGTAATTTATAATTTGTAACACTCACTCCTCAGACTATTGTTTGAGACGCCATATTTTTCTAATGAATAAAACTTTTTTGATTTTGATTTCTGTTTTTTTTTATTTTTTTTTATTCAGAAGACGAATAAGACTCAACTATTTAACGATAGGGTAAATCTGATTTAAAATATCATATTTTTATTAAAATACATTTTCTATGGCTAATTTTGCTATCTGTTGTCACGTAAACGTAATTTGAACTCAAATAAAAAGATAAATATTTAAAAACTTTTGATTATATACGTTTTTTTACTATGTCCCGCTTTCGACGAAAGAATCCCGCTTTTTTCACTCAAAAAGTTCCAAAATCCCGACTTGACAAAAAAAAATCTGGCAACGCTGTTATAATCACACAAAAAAAGATTTTTTTGTGATGTAACTACAAATTTATGGTTTTCGGATTTTTCCCTTTACTTGTGCTATAAGACATTGCTTCTTGCCAACTTTCATGATTCTAGGTCAACGGGAAGTACCCTATAGGTTTTGATTCTCTTGCGAGTGTCAAAATATGCAACATAAACGGCCATATCTTTTGATTGCGTTTACTTAGAAGTTTGATTTTTTCATAGATTGCAGACCTGAGTATTTGAGATTAATTTCAACTCGATATCCCCACGTGTTCCTGGTCTTGACAGAAAAACAACGAAGTGATCCTATAAGAAGTATCAGACGCAACACATAAAATTTTATAACAAATTCAGTGAGTCGAAAGTTCGCGTATTTTGAAATGCGAAATAACACTGTAAAGTGTAAACACTTGAGCTCTAGTATCTGTATAGGTACTACCGTCCTAACCTGAAAAATAGTATCTCCAATTTTCATTTGTAATAAATGACTTCCTAGAACGCTATTGAAGGCAGAATAAGACACTAGATAAACAAAATAGTAGTAACAGTCACACGAGTCATAATAGCATTACGTTCGAGATCCGTATACTACATTTTTTTTGTAAGTACCTCCTATAAAACAGCTGAAGTTCACTTCATAATAATATATTTGACAGCTGTCGTATTCTGTGTGTTGTCTACGAAAACTACGCCTGCTTTGTGTCAGTTTGCTATCTCTGTCCATCTTGTAGAATTAAACGGCAACTGGCAGATCGATTTTGGAATGACTGTTGGGGATTGCATTTTTTTTTTATTTTACTTTACGTACTAGTGCGAAATGAATCATTTTACGACCGCTTTACTGGCAGGAGAAGCAAGTATTTTATCTTATGCACTTTGCAGTATGTGCACGTTGTCATCAAAAACACGTTTTCTTGACATTTTTCAATTTGAAGAGACTGCTTTTTAGACTTGGGCGGCAGTAAATGCGTGGATGGCTTGTGTTTTGTGCGCGAAGCTTTTTGAATGTGTCGATCTTTTAATTTAAACTTTGTTTTATTTTTTGCTGCTGTGTAAATGTTTGCCAAGTTCCGATGTCAAAAATAGATTCGTTCTACTCACAAAGTTTAGAAGCTTTTAGTGTGGAGTTTCACTTTGTCTTTTCTGCTAACTCTTGACACTGATGCTTTTTTGTTAGCCGCATACAACACGCAAAAACTAACAGATCTGTAAAATTTCTTCACATAGCATGAGGAAAGAACGTACATTTTCCCAGATTTATTAAGACGTATACCTATGTTTGAAAATTTTCCGTGGCATTAAAGGAAAAATGATTCAACAGCAGGGAAATTATAAGAGAAACCTTGAACGCGAGTATGGAAGGGACAATTGTATACACATACACATTTACACGTGTAACATGTGTAGCAAAATTGATTTATTCAATAGTTTTGCGTAAGTCTTATAATATTGTATAACTGTCAAAGTACTACTTATATAATAGAAAAAGTGTTGTATTCATAAGTAATTTATAGTGTTTATAGATTGTATACATATACACATTTACATGTGTGGCAATATTGATTTTTTCAACAGCTTTGCGTGGGTTTGATAATATTGTATAACTGTCAAAGTACTATATAATAGAAAAAGTGTGTATTGATAAATTAATTGGGTGCAGGTCCATTTTAACCGAGCTACGGATTTTTGGAGAACAATCACTTTCGTACTTACGTAGTCAAATTCAATATAATGTTACGCGTGCCGTGCCGCGGGTAACGGCTAGTTTTATTTATAAGTATTGATGGAAAGTATACATCACCATTAAATATACTACCGTGCTTTTAAGTTACATAATTAAAATAAAAAGTTAGTAGATCTGAAAATATATTAATTACAAAACTTTCAATACTAAAGTAGAAAAGAACTAATATTGGTATCGTTTGATCCGGAAAAACTTTTATAATTGGAAATGTTTATCGACAAAGTATCGCAGTGTAGATAGGCAGTTTTTTTTAAATGCTATTTCTAACTTTTTTAACTAGTAAATAAATTGCTGGAATCATAGTGTATGTATCTTCTTTTCCTTACATATTATAAAAAAGTCCCCCGCCGCGCTGAGTTTGTGTTTGTCCGGGCTAATCTCAAAAACTGTTGTACGGATTTTCATACGGTTTTCATCAATAGAAAGAAGGATTATTTAGGAAGGTTATAGGCTATAATTTGTGAACATTTTGCGAAAATAAGCTACCGGTGTGATGATATTTGTAAATGAAGTCAGAAAAAATCCATCCTTGTGAGAGTTTCCGTGGCGTGCGCTGCGTAAATAGTTCAAGCTACACGAAAATAATATATTTTGGAATTATTTCTCTTAAAAAGTTCTAAAAAAAGTCCACGATAGCATTTATCTTTTAAGTTGACAAGAATAACCATTTTTATGATTTTCAACTTTGGTCTAAAAGAATGCTTTAGCACCAGTTTTTTTAATAATAATACGATTCAATTTTTGCGATTGTGGATGAAAAAGGCATTAAATACTCAGCTATAAATGCTTTTAATACGCTACCTAAAGATGTAAAGCTCTTAAATTTTAAAGATTTTTCATTTTTAATAAAAAATATGTTAATTGGAAACTTTCCAATTAACATATTTTTTATTAAAAATGAACAATCTTTAAAATTTAAGAGCTTTACATCTTTAGGTAGCGTATTAGTCATCTAAAAAGTCATCTAAAAAATCATTAAAACAAAATAATATAATAATAAAAACAAGATAAAATGTAAATAACTAATTAAAAGTCATCTAAAAAATTATTAAAACAATAATATGCCTTTCCATTGGAAAGGCATATTATTGTTTTAATGATTTTTTTCATTGGAAAGGCATATTATTGTTTTAATGATTTTTTAGATTTCTTTTAATTTGTTATTTACATTTTATCTTGTTTTATTTGTTATTTATATATTATTGTTTGTCATTTCATCTCGTTTTGGTTGTTATTTATTTAAAATTATTTATTATTATTTGTTTATTATTGTTTTTGTTAGTAACTTGAAATTTTAGCTTAATATATATATGACATGTCCTATATCTGTTATACACGATTAATAAATTATTATTATTATCCGTTGATGGCAGCATGGCACAGCTTTTCTTGCGCTGTAATATAGAATTCAGTTCATTTATCGTCGTTCAAATCCAACATTCACTGTAACTTCTGTTTAGTTCGTGTTTATTTTTATGTTTACAACCAACTCTATAATGTTGAGACAGGTGTAAAAGCTTTTGTGTTCATTTTTATAAAAAGATACAGGTAACATATTATGCGGAAATGAAACAGTCTTACATTAATTGTTTCCGTCGCTACATAATAATTTTATAGTACAGACAACTCCCGTGTAAT
The DNA here is from genome assembly GCA_034508555.1 of Venustoraphidia nigricollis. Lineage (NCBI taxonomy): Eukaryota > Metazoa > Arthropoda > Insecta > Raphidioptera > Raphidiidae > Venustoraphidia > Venustoraphidia nigricollis. The sequence goes on from JAVRKA010000030.1 coordinate 4,070,763, forward strand.
CGCACAACATGGTACTTCTACTGCGCGAATTTTCTAAAAACATGATTGAAGAATTGCGACAGCGTGGTTCGTTCGAACACTGTTAAATATTTGCGATGAACTTCGCATTAACACCCTACTTGTACAACGCGGTTTCGTTTTAACACGATTATAGACACTTCTACAGCACGGTTTTTCTTTAACACGATTGTAGAAACTTCTGTAGCACAGTTGCTGTTTAACACGATTATAGAAACTTCTCTAGAGCAGTTTCTCTCTAACACGATTCGATAATTGCGGTAATCATCGCACGATGCGGTACTTCTACAGCACGATTTTTTTGAAAACACGATTAAAGAATTGCGGTAACCATGGTTTCTTTCGAACACTTAGAAATTTGCAAAGAGTCTCGCATTTACATCGTACTTCTATAACGCTATTATAGAAACTGTCTAACACGATTGGATTATTGCGCACAATACCATCCTTCTATAGCACGATTTCGCTCGTGACTAGAAAATTGCTGCAAGTTACGCGTAACCCAGTTTATAACACTACTCGAAAAAATTCCTTAGATAGCTATGAAAATAATTTGATGCGTTCTGATTAGCTTTTAGACGTAACCGTCCTTTTGTGTTAGTTCCTTCTATTTAACATGTTTTTGCACCGGTTGCATCGTGCCTATACGAGAACTTACTGTAATTAAAAATGTTAATATTTATTTTGTCGTTTTTTCTGTCTACATATAGGTATCTCTATTCACACTACGCATCTGTTTTTGTTTATTAAAGATGAAACAAATGACTATTTATTGTTTAATTGTTTTTTTATTTTGTTTTATATAAATTGATTACAGTTGGAGGAAAAATACTAAAACGTTCCCAATCGCGTATCACACTTCAGTAATATTGTTTTTACTTAAATTGTAATACAAATGAGGTACCTTTTCAAAAATTTGTATAGTCAAAAAACCTTTCAGATACCTACTGTTTGAATATATTTTCCAAATGGAGAAAGTAGAAAAAAAATTTTGGCCAGAAGTGAAAGATTCATTAATTTATATATACTAGCGGACCCATGCGAATACTTCGTACCGTTAGTGGTCAGTCACGTAATATAATAGGATGGAAATACATTTTAATCTATTCTAGTTCGACACTTCAGCGCCACTACACGTTATATTACGGCCAACTGTTTGCCAGTAGATGGCGACATTTGTTTTCTCTGAATGTTATTTTCTGTAATGAAATTGTTAAAATTTTTAAACTGCAATTTTTTAATGAAAATATTAGTTTTAAAATATGAACGTATTGTTCGTCATTAATAATAATAATAATGCGTTCAACGTCCGTTTCTCGACTTTATGTCATAACAGACGCCATTTGCACCATTCCTATTTTCCATTTACCACCTCTCGTTATTTCTACAATTTAAACTTCAACTTATATAATAGCAATGGGCGAATGAAGGAATTATAGGAAATTAGGATAAGGCAGGTAATTTTTGAACTAGGAGTTTGATAGGTAATCGGCCATGGCCTCAAATAAGGAACCATCTCGATATTTATATGGAATTAATTGAGAGAAACCATGGAAACCCTAAATCAAGATGGCCGGTACAGGAATTATCGTTTCTCGGCGAGAGGCAGTAAGAAAAAGTCCCAACCACATCTGCCCCTGCCGGGAATCGAACCCGAACCTCCCGAATGCGAGTCTAGTGCTGTACCACTACTCTACCCAGCTCGGTATTAGAGAGAACAATAATATTCAAAATGGCGTATCAAACATTAATTTTGATACAGTATTAAAAGGGGTTATTTCATACCGACAAAAACACCTTTGAGAAATAATATATGCCGATTGTATTAGATTACGTTTTGTTGTTAGTGTACCGTCGGTATATTGTTTATGTGTAGACACAGCTGGATAATGAAACTGGGGATTGAGTACAAGGTCTGTTTTACACAATAATTGATCTGCTACAATAATTTATAAATCATAAGCCACTATTGTACTGTCATCATTATTATGTACCATCATTGTAACAGTATGATGGATCGCTGTTAAAATAGCTGCGTTTTCAAAATATTCGATGAAAAGGAATTATATCGGATAATTCACAGAAAAAAAATTGTGAATCTAGTGGTGGTGATGGTTGCAGAACGCATTGTCAGAAAATCTGATTTGACAATGACCTTATAGATTGTTATTATATCCCTTTACACCCGAGAGATGAAATTCTTTTAAATACTGTTAAAATGTGATTACGTGTTTTCCTCAGTGTTCAAAACATTGTTTTGGACACTTGTTTCTATGTTAATAAAGTATATTTTGGTGCACTCTCAGATCGATCGACGTCGGTTGCGTTTACAAAAATAGTTTCGAATACAGTGTAGAATTTTTCTAAGTCAGAATTCACGATTGTTAAATCTATACAGAAACAGTCTAATCTTCCGTTGGGCACAATAGTCAATCAATCGTGTTCGAGCCCAATGCATCTGCCAGATTAGATATCGGGAAATCATTATTTTCATTGAATAAATGAAAAGGAAACATTCAATAGCAACGACAGTATTAAATCAAGGTGTATTAAGGGGTATTCTTATGTGAACGCATAAATTTTACCTCTTTTTAGGGAATTTTTTTTTAAACGACAATAACATTCAATCATTTTAATTTTTTTATATGTTTTTGTTTGTATCTTTAAAAATTTTTTTCTCTTATTTTACATTTTTTATATATATATTTTTTTTAATTAAATTAGACACTAAAAAAAAAAGCAAGTCACAGGTCATGGTAATAGCGGCTGTTCATGTTGTCTGAAATAAAAAAATCGAATGGATCATTGTTCAGTAGGGATGTCGCTATCGTCCCTACCAAAATTAATCAATTTCATTAAAAAAAAAAATGCTGGACTGTAGAAAAAAAGTTTGTTTTTTGTTAATTTTTTTGTTAAAAATAGTTTTAAAAAAATAAGAAAATATTTTCGAAAATAAGCAATTTTGGTACGGACGATAACCATTAATGAGTAGAAGAACATATATAAATTTCAAAGCAAACGGTTGAATACTTTTTTTTTAGGACCATGACAGTTTTAGAAAATAATGTTTCCAGATAAATGCGTTTAAAGTTTCAAGAGCCAACAAGTCGCTTATACGGCTCGTCGGCGACTATGAGTTGTAATTTATTTAAAACTAGGAATTTCGGTCTCTATTTTTCACAGCATATTTTCGATAGCTTTTACTATTGAAATATGAAAAAAAAATAAATCGATTTTTCGAAGTGGTCACATGAGAATACCCCCTTAAACGTAATATGAGCTAAGAATATCTATTTTTGGCAAAAAAAAAATAAAAATATAAACCAAAATCTTAAGTAGGAACTTGTGACAGATTTACATATATAGGCCTCTTCAATTTGTCAGATTTATTGCGCCCGACGGAGGGTTAATGTCGTTATTAATTTCTTTGTTACGTTGAACAACAGATCAAGGCGATCGGTAGATCGTCTAGTTCATGAAAAGCCTTATATTTTACAGGAATACAAACACATTTTGGCTTTTTATTTTTATACACAGAGATGGTGTTTGTGCTAATTTTTACATATTATCATCATAGTACTAAACCTTATCATGGCATTAAACCTTATTTACACAAATGGAAATGTAGAACCGTTTATAGTTTACGTATCTTCTCCTATTATTCCTGTCACGCCGTTCACTTGTTTTTATTAACGGGACGTGTTTTTGTTTTATACACGTAGATAAAATTAATTCCAAAGAACCTTCTGCGTTGCGATATTCCGGACACTCCGGGGAAAGTCTTGTGGGAATTCGACTTGTGTCGTCACTCAGTTTCGCTTGTATAGTATTGTAGTATATATTTATGCGAGTAGGGCTTCCGTACTGGAATTCTGGAATTTCGGGCTAAATTTGCAGACATCAATTCCGGAACTAAAAAAATTGATACAGGAGTTCATGAATTAACGAAGTCATTAAAGGAACTTTTAAAAAAGTCATTAAGCAATTTTATATATAAATAGACTAAAGAAAACTTTAATTTTAAAAAAGAATGTGTATTAGATTCTAAAATAAAACAACAATTCATGTTATTGTGAATTGCAAAGGCTTCATAAAATCAAACAAAGTCGTCTGACTGATCAAGGATTTTTCCTTCTCACGCAAAATATCCTCGTAGCACACTAGTAATTAGTATATTTGCCATATGGCAACATACACTATTGGCGTCGGTCGGATGGCGGGACCTAGGGGTCGGACCAAAATTTCTCGACGTTTCATAACCTCCTAAACACTTTGCCACCATTTTTAAAAATGTTTATATATATATGTATATATATATATATATATATATATATATATATATATTTATATATATATATATATATATATATATATATAGGTATATATGTGTGCGGGCTATAACTTTCGAAGAAGTTAATTTATTTTAACGAAATTTGGCACACATGTTGGAATCCATCATTGCACGAAGCCTATTTAAAATGGGCCCAATCGGGCCATTTTAAGGGTAGTTTTTAGGGGTTGAAAAATGTTTTTGGGGCCCAAAATACCGAAAAAATTCTCCGAATCGTTTCAAAATTGATATTTAACCCTCTGGTAGTAATTAAAAAGTGTCCCTAAAATTTTAATAAAATCGGCCCGACAGGACCGGACTTACAAATTTTATGAAAACACTATTTTGCAGATAGTGAATTATTTACTGAAAGTTGCATATATTTTGGTATAGAGGTTCGATTGATAATAATATTGCAATTAAGAAAAAAAATGTGATTTTAAGGGCTGTATTAAGGAGTAAAATTTTTTATTTTGCCAAAAAACCAACTTAAGTTCGCATAATAAAGCCACACTGCGTGTATCAGCAAATACACTATATTGTCGGCAGGGTTTTGGCACTGCGACCCGGGTTTTTTTTTCGTTGGGATCTATGTTTTCCAAAATTTGTAACCCTCTTTCATTTGAACTGAGGCGTTCTCTCAAGTTTCCCACTTCAGATGTTGAGCGTCTACAATCTCTAACTCTCTGTGTCTCTCTCTGTCGTTACCAACGGTCATTTGATCTTCTAATTAAACCGAGTCCAAAGAAGCAAGTTCTTCAATGTCACCAAAAATCGTGTAAGACTGGATCCGCGTAAAAGCCAATTCAGACTAGCCGTTCTCGGTTACGATTCACCGGTCCGGTTGGGAGCTCGACCAATCAGGGCGTAGTCGTTTGACCGCAATCGGAAACGACTACGCCCTGATTGGTCGAGCTCCCAACCGGACCGGTGAATCGTAACCGAGAACGGCTAGTCTGAATTGGCTTTAAGACGGGATAGCGTAAGTCGGGGTATTACTGTATATAAAATGTCTTCTTTCAATTGAACTGAGACCTTTTGTCAAGTTTCCAACCGTCATTTAATCTTCTAATTGAACCAGATCTAAAGAATCAGGTACTTCAATGTCACCCAAAATCGTGTAACACTGGATCCCCGAAAGACGGGTTAGTGTACCGACGTACACTAACCCGTCTTTCGGGGATCCAGTGTTACACGATTTTGGGTGACATTGAAGTACCTGATATTACTGTATATAAAATTTCATCTTTCAGTTGAACTGAGACCTTCTGTCAAGTTTCCAACCGTCATTTAATCTTCTAATTGAACCAGGTCTAAAGAATTAGGTACTTCAATGTCACCGAAAATCGTGTAACTCTGAATCCACGTAAGTCGGGATATTACTGTATATAAATTTTCTTCTACTTGTAATATTTTTGTACTAGACTTTACTCGATAACGGAACATACGTCCGAAGTTCCGAAACGGAGAACAAAAATATCGCAACCAGCTTTCGATATTTCGAGTGCTTCAATATTGAATGCCCTATAAACGAGTGGCCTGTCTATATACGGTGTATTTAATAAGTTCGTAACTTGATATATTACTTTTCCGAAGCTCCGCTGGAGCCCTACGTAGTTCGCATCGCGACCGCGCGGGGTGGTGCGCTCGCTATGACAACGGGGGTGACCTCATTCTTGTCTATGACTGTACGTACACTCATGTACAGTACATATATGGATGAATTGTATATATAACGAGATTATACAAATGTAAACATTTCTGATAGACACGTGATTGCTAAATTAAAATTGGACATACCATCAGAAAAGATCAGCTCTTGAACGGAACTCAATACTTTTTTAACGATTTTGCAATAGAATTGTACGTTATTTCTTGTCTTTAGCGACGGCTTTGCTCGCGTTAATGTCGGTTTTAACTCAAGTGAGTTGAATAAAAGCTAGACTCTAATCCATGATCTGATAAATTAATTAGTAAAACAGATATAATTGTAATTAAAATTAGAATTAAAAAAAACTAATACGATACAGGACACGTTTATGAACTAAAGAATGCAAAATAATTCGACAACAAAATTAGCTTTACTGTACAAAGATTGGAGTGCTTAATATCGGTAATATATTTTTCATTTAAGTACTAATTGTAAACGTAGAGCTGTTATGAAAATTTAAGTAACTATAGCACCCCACGCTTTTTACAGTAAAGCTAATTTTGTTGTCAAATTATTTATCATAAAAGCGTGTTAGTTTTTGAAACTCTAATTTTTGTTTTAAATTACATCTTTATTATATAGACGCTGATGAACTCAAATGTTGAGCGTCTATAGTCTACAATCTTTCTCGCTTTCTTTGTATCTGAAACGCATTCTTCGCTGTCATGTTTTTTATAAAAAAAAATACCCTTCTGTTGAGTTGGCCACTGATCCTGAAACCGCGCAACGCCGAGTCCGCGTAAGTTGCGCTAGTGTATGTCGATGTACTTTATAATTTATATTGTAGTTGTGACATTACGATGATTATTCACTTGATGACAGACAGAAATTGTATAGAAACGTATAGTTTCTGTACAATTTCTGTCTGTACATCAATAAACATTAATGCTTGCATACAAATATACATTATATACAGTGCAACCTCGATAGAACAAAGCTGAAGGGAATTAGAAGATATTCGATATACCAAGCAATTTGTTATAATGAAGTTTGTTATATAGAGGTTAGGTGGCTCTAAGATTCATTTTAACAAAGTAAGAAAATCAATTTTTTTCTGAAAACTTATCTTTAAACTTTAAAATTGTGGTCAATGTACTTGCGGGAATTTTGAACGCTTTAGCGATGTCTAATTTTTTCTTGGTAGGATTCTCGTCTACATACTTAATGCTTTTTCGTTTCTCTGCGAGGATTAATGAGCACCTTTTTCGTTTCTCAGCCGCTGTAACTTTAAATTTACTAACAACAGTGACCAACAGCTGTGTTTACATTACTTTACATCAAACAACAACGATTGTCTTACGATAAATTTAATGTGTCTGAACCTGTAGAGACAGGAATTGTTGTTATTGTGGAATTGTGTGTGATTTATTATTGGTAGGATACGTTATGTAAAGATTCTAAGTTCACAAAAATCGTTAAATAGAGGTAAATTATACTTTCTATTTATATTCTGCAATGATTGAAAATTCGTTATAAAGAGGTTTTTGACAAAAAGTATTGGTAACGCTTACAGGCAGTTCTAGGAGATTTCTAAAAAGTTGTTAAATCGAGGAAATCGTTATGTTGAGGTTCGTTATATTAAGGTTACCCTGTAATAGTCTGTGTGTGTGTTATGGAAGGGGCGGGTGTGATAATCATGGGTGGCAACGGGTGACCCAGTTACCCAGTTGTTGCTGCGGCAGGTCCCGTAAACTCCCGTTCCTCGCCCTGTCTCTGACGGCGTGTGCCGTGCTTCCCCGGATACACACGAATACGTTTTAGGATTTGTACATGCCCAACCGCGAAAAATGCACAATCATGAATGTCGAGTTTAACGATCGGGCGATTAACAACGAAAATGTATATATATGTCCGGACTTTATATATATTCGCAAAAATATGTCGACTGGGCGTTGTGTTTGACCTAAATTTGAACCTGAATTACTGCCTCCGAGTGACACAGGTAACGAACTTTTATTGTCTGCCTATTATGGGGGGGAGAACATTCATAAAAGATACGCTGTCTGTATTTCTGAAATTGCTTAAACTAAAAACGGGAAAAAATACCCTTCTTAGAAAATAAAGAAATACATGTCGACTGTCTTTTGAACACATCTACCCGAACGAGGTGGGGGTAAATTTTGTATAAAAGAACTGTGGGTACAATCTATACCACGTGGACGAAGTCGCGGGTAAACCGCTAGTATACTATAAAAATCGGCTGTAGAACATTACATCGGTCGTAACCTGAAAGTCGTAGGTTCGACCCCGGTGGTCGGGACCATTATTCCTTTTTTACAATTATATTAGTTTTACTTCTGTAGTGTGTAGTGTAAAAAAGTCTCTTTTTCCACTATTCTCTTTCCATCCTTTCGTGCTTTACACTATTAAGATTAAAAATAACATCCAAATACGAATACGATAATGGCTACTTACAATCTCAAGTTTACAACGGATCAAGGAGGGTATAGAATATTATTGACATCCCGAATCGTGATTTTTCACAGAGAAATTGAGGAGGCTACTTCGTAGAGATATTCACAAATCAAAAATCGTCACTTCGCTCGCGTTAACGTTCCGGGCAGCCATCCTCAAGCAATGCTTAAAATTAAAATGTTTAAACTTATTTATTTAGAACTTTCTAGTTTTGAATTCTACTCATCTCTCTCTTTAATTTGACATTAGTTTTTATTAATTTTTTCACATAGTCAATAATTTACGTTTATCGTCCGCCATATTGGATCCATCATGACGCAGCATACTCTACAACATGCACGTCACCAAGATGAATTGATAGACACCTTATACTTGTCGAAATCGATTCAGTAGTTAAGAAGTTACGAGGGAACATTCATATATACACACCAGCGTTGCCAGACGTCCCGATTTTTAAATCAAAATTAAATGTCCCGCGCGGGACAGGCTCAGTCCCGCTTTTCGGGGATAACTCGACCGTGCGTAAATAATTATTCTCTTATTGTAAGTTGCAATTTGTAACACTCACTCCTCAGACTATTGTTTGAAACGCCATATATTTCTAATGAATAAAACTTTTTTGATTTCTGTTTTATTTTATTTTTTTTATTCAGAAAACAAATAAGACTCAACTATTTAACGGTACGGTAAATCTGATTTAAAATATCATATTTTTATTAAAATACATTTTTTATTGCTATTTTTGCTATCTATTGTCACGTAAACGTAATTTGAACTCAAATAAAAAGATAAATATTTAAAAACTTCTGATTATATACGTTTTTTTACTATGTCCCGCTTTCGACGAAAGAATCCCGCTTTTTTCACTCAAAAAGTTCCAAAATCCCGAATTGGCAAAAAAAAATCTGGCAACGCTGATACACACATACATGATGCATACTTACATACATGCAGACAGTTAAAATCATAACTTTTCCTTTTTGCGGTTGAATAAAAAAAAGTGCAAGTTACAAATGTCCAACTGTAGTTATTACTAGAATACATAATATCTCGTATACCGCAAAGGTACAAATGGAGACGCAATTATGAGATTGTATTATTTGTTTGTGTGTGTGTGTAAATTTGCCACGCACCATATGTGCGTGCACGCATGCGCATCGCGTCCGATTAGGCAATCCACAGGTGCGTTTATAAGAGCGAGATGGAAACAACGCACAGGCGTGTTTTTATTTTTAAGATAATCGGTCGGATTTGGCCTACTTTTGTGGGAAATTACCATTAACGAATTTGGAACGAGAATGTTTCAGGAATATTGCCATTAATTACGCACTGTTTTGTGCGTAAATCGGTACCAAAAATCGAGGACATGATTTAAATTTTATTGCGTAATCTCTGATCAGTAGCATAGAATCGATTATTATTGATTAAACATAAGATACGTCAATCTATTTGATTTATAATTTATAGCTGCAAGATATGTTTATTAAAGTTAGGTATGATAAAACTGTATTTTCCAGTAAGTAACTTCTTGAAATTTTGGCTGACAGCTGTTCAATATGCCCCCTTTTTCACCAGATTAGCCCTATCTTACGAACTGCAGTTGGATGTGTGTAAAATGCACTCACTCACATTTCGGAAAGCTCTAATTTCTGTGAAAAATCTTATTCAATCTTTGATGTTAATACTTCAAAATAAACAAGAAATTTGTAGGTACCATTCTTTCCATATGACTTTTAGTAAAGTTTTTACAGTTTATTTGTCCTAAATAAACGATTTAAAATTAGATTAAATTAGCATAAGTTTTTACAAATTTTTGTACACAAAAAAATATTTTTAAAAAAAATTCTTGAGCAAGCCAAATTTGTCAGTATTTTCAACATAAGTTTTAAAAGAAAAAACTTGAAAATATTAATTTGCCTTCCCGTAATTCGAAATCTAGTAAAGAAATATTGAGGAATATCATGGTTGTTGATTCTATTTTTAGGACAGCAGCAGGCCAAATGCTTAATAACAGCTAATAAAGACAATAATAAAATGAATTTTGCGACCACAGTTCGAAATTTCCCGAGAGCATATATTTTACAATCGGAGTGATCAGTTACTTATTAGTTATTATCTATCTCTGTATATTTTGTTGTCGATTGTTGCGTATGTACAGTTAGAGACAAAACTAAAAAGTAAAAACCAAGAAAAATCACGATTTTTTTTTTTTTGTGAAAAAAAAAGTGATCACCCTAATATGGGGAATAATTCAGGTATAAAAGACTTAAGTGAAAAAATTATAAAATTTCATAGTTTACCGTCTAAACTGTATTCTGTTTTGTTTGGTATGAACGCTAATGTAAATAACCAATTTTTTGGATTTCTCCTGTATGAGAATTAACTATCTGGTGTCAGATATAACTATAAGGGACTTAAGTAAAAAAATTATTAAATTTCATTTTTACTGTCTAAGTTGTATTCAGCATCATTTTGAAAGGTTAAATAACCAGTTTTTTCGACCTGTCACCAAAGAAATTCAAAATTAAATTAAATTTTGTTACGTGCGACGACCCCATGAATCATGTGTGATGTCTAACCCTATATACAATGGTACGTACCTACGTAATAATAAACGTCTTGTTCATTCGTTCTGACCTACTTTTTTTCTTTTAAATAAACTCATCTATTGTTTGATTAATCGTATTACAAAGTCTAAATTATCTGATTACAACTTGAAGTGCATTCGCTTACATTGTCAATTCAAATATGTATTTGCGTCCCATATATGTTATGGGACGCAAATTTATAAAATTTGATCTTTTAAACTACACGTATTTAAGTTCGAACGTGTAATGTCAAAGCGTAATGAACGCAGGCGACTCTGTCAAAACCGAGAATGAAATTCATTCGAGAGTTAAAACAATTATTCATTGACGCATGGTATCAACAAACTTATTCTTATGATACCTACATCAGCTGAAGGAATCTTTTCGAATGAATCATTGATTGTGAAAATCATTCGAATAACAGCCTTTCGATTATCAAAATCACATATTTTATCTGTGTCTGTGCTACGAAGCACTGTTTGTCGGCGATTCTCCCAAGACTAACAATCGAAACCAAGAGCAAAATTCATTCGAGAGTTGAAACATTCACTCATTCATTCAAGCACAGTACCAACATACCCATTCTTATGATACATCGGCTGAAGGAATGATTTCGAATGAATCATTCGAGTAATGAACATTTCGATTATCAAATTCATTTCGATTATTCCCAAGACTAATCGAGATGTTGATGTTGAGCCGTTGTTGTTGTTGATTCATTCAAAACAAATGTGCGTCGCCTGCATACAGTCGTCGGATCTGAGAGTGCGAGAGATCAGGGACGCTGCTGTAGGCCGGTAGGGGGTGACCAATGATGTCACGGCATACTGACACACTGCACTAGACCTACATACTCGCATTGAATTAAGTGCTTGATCTATGGTCACAAGAAAACATTGCTTATGTCGATTTTTTTTCTCGAAATTTACATAGAGGTCATCTATAAAATACTTCACGCGAATTTCACGCTGTGCCACATTTTCTGTAACCCCCCTAACAAATATTACGTCACAAAAATTAATTTTATAAGTGACTGATTTAACATTAAGCTTCGCAAAATTTGGCTTGTTGTTTAAAAATTTTCAAAAAGCATTTATTTTTGTGGTAAAAATTGAATCGAAAAACATGATTTTTGTCAGTAGTTCTTTACAGCATGTCATGAAATTCCGAAGGCAGATTAACGTTTGGAAGTTTTTTCTTTACAATCATACTTATGTCAAAAATACTGACGCATTTGTCTTGTTCATTTTTTATTTCAAATTTAATTTTTTCTGTACAAACATTTGTGTAAATTTATGTCAATTTTCTCGTTTTTATGTGATTTTAAATCGTTTATTTAGATAAAATAAACTGTAAAAATTTGACTGAAAGTCATATGCGAAGAAGGTACATACTTCTAGTTTATTTTGTAAGCATTGACATCAAAGATAGAATAAGATTTTTCATTGAAATTAGAGATTTCTGAAACGTGACACACACATCCAGCTGCTAGTGGGTGAAAAATGTGGCACATTGAATAGCTGGTACACAGTAGCCTTAAGGTTTAATTCAATAAATGAAATAATCGAAAACACGCATATTTATTATTCAAAACTGAGATCACAAACATTACAGTGTACCCAGTTAAATGTGACGCCCAAATAGATTTTCATCAGTTTACTATGACAGTTTTAGACGTTATGTATTTTCTATATCGTTATTTAGTTGTCGGGCGTCTACAACATTATAATCTACTGAGCGGGTTATTATTGAGAACCGTTACGTAAGCACAAATTACCGTACAGATAATTGTTTTCGTTTTCAATAATTAATTTATCGGACCGGTATCCGATCGAAGCCAACAGGTATGTACCGTGCGTGACACACACACACACACGAATATAGCGAAAAAGACCTTGAAACAAAACGACTATGTGTTGCGTAATGCAACTGTATAAATTATGCGTTGTAAATTCGATGTTTTGATAGAAATTAAAAACGGTCGAGAAACAAAAAAATTGTGTCAAGGTTGTCCTCCCTACCACGCCTCGACTATAGTTATTTGTGTGTGGACTGAATTCTTCTTCTTTCGCTATGCAGAAGAAAGTAAAAATAACCTTTCTTACTATACACATCGCAATTTTGCACGAGATTGTCGACTAAATAGAAATTTCGGAAGGTTGCGGGATGCTTGCGGATTTTTTTAGGTCAACTTCGATATGACATTTGCAGGAATAACAGCGAATGGAATCGTCCATTTTTTCCATGAAACAAAGCTTTGTGTATAATATATAATTGTGTATAAATAATTATCAGCCTAAGGTTGGTTGACTGTATCTATTGTGTCGCGCCTACTGCTCTGTGCAAACCACAAGGAACATTATTAGTGTATTTGCCATATGGCAACATACACTATTGGCGTCGGTCGGATGGCGGGACCTAGGGGTCGGACCAAAATTTCTCGACGTTTCATAACCTCCTAAACACTTTGGCACCATTTTTGAAAATGTTTATATATATATGTATATATATATATATATATATATATTTATATACGTATATATATATATATATATATATATATATATGTGTACGCGCGATAACTTTCGAAAGAGTTAATTGATTTCAACGAAATTTGGGCCACGTATTGAAATCCATCACCGCAAGAAGCCTATTTAAAATGGGCCTAATCGGGCTATTTTAAGGGTAGTTTTTAGGGGTTGAAAACTGTTTTTGGGCCCAAAAATACCGAAAAAATTCTCCGAATCGTTTCAAAATTGAAATTTAACCCTTTGGTAGTGATTAAAAAGTGTCCCCACAATTTTAATAAAATCGGCCCGACAGGACCGGATTTACAAATTTTATGAAAACACTAGTTTGCAGGTAGTGACTTATTTATTGAAGGGTGTATTTAATTCGGTGTAGACGTTAGATTGATAATAATATTACAATTAAGAAAAAAATGTTATTTTAAGGGGTGTATTAAGGGGTTAAATTTTTTATTTTGCCCAAAAACAAACTTAATTTCACATAATAAAAGTATAAAACCACACGGCCCTATACAAGCAAATACACTATATTGTCGGCAGGGTTTTGGCACTGCGACCCGGGTTTTTTTATATATGTCGTAGGATAATTGAAAAAATCGGATCTTTGCAGAAATCCTAGGAAGACTGCAAAAAACCGGGTAATTGGAATCCAGTTTTTTGAAAACATCCTAGGATTTTCGCGAAAATCCGATTTTTTCAATTATCCTACAACATATACATCTCTTTTTATAGATAAAGAAGTGTGACTACCCGTCTAGTCAGTGATTAATTCTTCTACACACATCACAATTTTGCACGAGATTGTCGAATGAATAGAAATTTCAGAAGGTTCTTCGGATACTTGCGAATTTTTTTTAGGTCAACTTCGATATGTCATTTGCAGGAATAACAGCAAATGGGATCGTCCGTTTTTTTTTCATTAAATAATGTTGGGAAGATTTTTCTATGCCGAAATTAAGTAAATAATTATCAGCCTAAGATTTGGCTGACTATATGTACAAATCACCAGGAACACTATTTATATGTATACATCTCTTTCTATAGATAAAGAAGTGTATCTAGTCTTCTACTCAGTAATTAAAATATAATTCTTCTTTGCAATGAGGAACGAAAAAATGGGTAAAATTATTTGTTTATTTGATTGATTGGTTCTTTTTAATTTTTGGAAGGGCTTAGTTTATACCTTTTAAAATCATTTTTAGTGGCCTCTTCCGTTCTGAGCTTTCTTCAGTCCTTCATGTTTTAATAGAGAGAGATTGTAGATTATAGACGCTCAACAGCTGAGGTCATCAGCGTCTTCATGAGTCGATTAAAAATGATAGCGTGGAAATTTATGAAATGTCTTGATTTCAGTGAGAGGATTTTATTAAAAAAAAACTCTATTTTAGTTTGCTGGGTGCCGATTTAATTTATTCAGTTATGTAGCGCCTAAAGTCTTTAAATATTTTTAGAAACCCGCAATTATTTTTATTCTTCTGTTAAATTATAGGTATGTTTGCTATTTGCTGTTTTTGTTCTGATGAATACATTAAAATGAACCGTTAGAGCGAATCTGCATAAAATTTGTTTTTTGATACAAAAATGTGAATATAATATCTTGTCCACATTCATGGTACATTATTATGCCGTATGTCCTCGTATTGAGTTGATAAGAGGAAAATATTTTTCATTTTCGATTTTAAGGTTACTGAGTACTTTTTTCAGCCGCATGGCTCTATCTCATAAGCAGTCGGATGTGCGTGTGCATGTAAAATGCACTTACGTTTCGGAAATCTCCAATTCCTACAAAATATCTTATTCAGTCTTTGATGTTAATACTACAAAATAAACTAGAAATATGTACCATTCTTCCCATATGACCTTTAGCCAAGTTTTTTCAGTGTATTTGATCTAAATAAACGATTTAAAATCAGATAAAAACGAGAAAATTAGCCTAAGTTTTGCACACATTTTTGTACAGAGGAAAATTAATTTTATAAAAATTATTGGGCAAGCCAAATTTGTCAGTATTTTTAACATATGGTTTGAGGAAAAACTTCAAAATAATAATTTATCTTCCCGTAATTTGAAATCTCGTGACGTCCTGTAAAGAAGTATTGATAAATATCACATTTTTTTATTCAATTTTTAGAGCAGAAATTTGTTTTTTGAAGTGTTTTAAGAAGCAAGCCAAATTTTGTGAACCTTAATGCTTAATCACAGCAATAAAATTAATTTTGCGACCACGGTTTGTTATTTTCCGAGAGCATATTTTACAATCTGAGAAATCAATCTCATTAATATTTACAATAAATTGAAAATTACCAGTTCTCAAAACCTGGTAGCTGACGGCTTAAAATAGAAGAGCTATGTATATGTAATGTCATAAATAGCGTCTATAACCTGCCCTGTTCAAGAATGGAAAATTCAAGATTGAACACAGATTATTTTGTAGATCTCTTAGTAAGCACTCAATTAAATTTATTTAAAACGAATCAATATTAAATAAGCAGACGTAATATTTCTTATAATCAAAAGCGATAAAATTAAGATTTGCATAAGTAATAAATGACGATATTTTAATAACCTAGATTAGAGCTGTTGTAGAATGAAGCTAGTTCGACCCTGACTTGTTTTATAGTATGCCGTGAGCACCAATCTATATTTGGTTATTATCTATGGGTGTTATCTAGGCTAATGCGGCAATGCCTCAAAGTGGAGCGAGCATAGGGAGATGATTTTAATATATGTATTTAAAATAATTCGACTTGGTCACATTAAAAAAAAAGAGTGGTGTTTGTCGGTTTATTAGCCCGGTTATCTCAATTGTGTCAAAAATTTTTATTAAACGACAGTCCAAAGTTACTCTCGTAACGCTATTTTTAAAACTAAAACATCGGGTAAACGCCAAATGAATTACAATGTAAATCCTACCAAATTTCAGTCTTCTAGGACCTCAGGAAGTACCCTAGAAGTTTTGATGATCATCAGTCAGTGAGTCAGTCACGAAATCGACATATTTGAGACGTCAGTAAATCTGAAACCATGAAAGCTAGATAGTTGATACTTGATGTGTTTGAGAAATCTGCTTAAGACATCTTAATTTCAGCTTTCTAGCATTGTCCAGAGCGAAGCTATGACGGTTCGAAAATACGACTAAACGTTTCCAAAAAAGGGAGATAGTGCCCCGCTTCCTTTGAGTCGTTCTGACGGGAATCATTCGATTATTCCCAAGTTTAAAAAATAGCTCACCGCAAGAATAATGCGATCACTAAAGGGTTAAAAACAAAAGTGGATCCTGACGTCAGCTTCATCTTTAGCTGGGAGATATGTATATAGATAACTCATAGTGATGCCGGTAAAGTAGGACTCGGTCATGATTCTTGTGTATGTGTGTGAGTTTTACCAAATGTAGTATCACTGTCAGTGGGTAAGTGGGTCAGTGGCACACTCTCGATTTTATATTACAGAATAATACGATGGAAATAACAAAAAAACACGTCATTATTACGTCTTATCAATTCTGCAGAATCACTGTCGAGAACGTTATGCGTCTATCTCTCTCACTCTCGCACAATTTAAATGAGAGTGAGGGAGAAGATGTGGCGACGACGGAGATGGTGGAAGACAATTAATGATTAATATCAGATGTGGACCAAATTGTTATTCTAAACGAACACGTTCCAAAGTATTTTTATTAAATAGTCAATTTTAATTAACATTTTGTTTGCACATTCGAAAATATTTTTGAAGGTCACGAGGCTTCCCCATTTTCTAGTAAAATAAGAAAAATAAATATACATTTGGTTAAAATTAAAGGCTTTTTGTCCGAGGGGTCATATCGACAACACACCGAAGTATTCTTAATTCAGGTGCGATCCAGCGATCCTTTTTGCTAAAATTTAGTTCAACTTCTGACAGTGTCGTCTAAAATCCTTAAAGCGATTTAAGAAAATCGTGTTGCTAACTTCTGATGGCCTGGTATTTTTTTAATTATACGTTTCAATCAAGATTAAAAACGAAATTGAGAACATATTTAATGTAATTTATTATTAACAGCACGGTGCCAAAACATTCGTTGAAAATGAAATTAGATTGATATGATTAAAATAAACTGAATAATGGACACCTAATAAAGGTGTGCATAAGGTAGATACAGTTTTCTAATGCAAAGTATGACTCACAAACGCATATCGCAAGTTTTTAGTCACTAATCCGGCCGTCAGTTTTGCGACATTGCCACTAAACCGACGTTTTTCCAGCGTTTTGAAATTCGTTATCCTGTTAAGGTGGGTGCCATCTGTGAACGGTCATTCGTTCTTTCAACATTTTTCTAAAATATTCTTCGTTAAAATAACAGAACTACAGAAAATCTAAGTAACTTGGGGAATTACCCGTTCGCACGTATCTAAACTGCGAAATTGGCCGAATGCATCGCAAAGATTTGTGCCAGTGGGCGCAATTTTAGTGCGTGTTTCTAGATGTGCTTGAGATAAAAATGATTTAATAATTTTAGGGTCATAATTAAAATATACAAAAAATTGCCAAACTATATAAAAGTATAAAAAAATGAAACAAAGTTTAAAAAAGAAGTAAAAAATTATTTCTTATGTATTGTTCCTTATAGATTTCTTTTTTCCTCTGACAATTTTGTATATCTGTATTTGATGGTCAACACAAATAAAATTTATTATTATTATAAAAGCGTGGGTTGTAAGCTCTATAATGGTCACGGCCCACGCTTTTGTAATTATGAACTTAAATTATTAAAAATTATATTTATCCTTTTTAGTATACTGCATTAAAAGCTTGTCTTTATAAAAGTTTTTTATCTAATTTTTTTTTCGCTCAGTTGAATCAAGAAAAAAGAAAAAACAGGTGCATTTAAAAACAATGCAAATTAGCGCCTTTATTGGTCGTTTTATACAATCGCTGCTTCTATGATAGATCCAGGGCATATTAAATTTACATAATACCGTTGTAGTACATATATCAATTATACATACATAGAGCCATTGTAACCGAGCGTGTGTAATATTATGTAAAAATGTATAGGCGATCTAGACATGCACATATTGTGTACGAGGAGCGGTCAAACAGATTTATGACATCGGTTTAATAAGAATAAATCCCATAGAAAAAAGCACTTTCAGTTTTTCCGGACTTTTCTACTTTTCCGGGCAATTTATCCAAATCTTCTTTCCGTAAAAACATAATTCGGACTATTACGAACAATTTAAAACAAAATTAGCCAAATCGGTCCAGTCGTTCTGAAGTCATGCGTTTACCAACGAACAGCATTTAATTTTTACAAGCTTTTTAGTTTCACCTGTCTCAATGTCTGTCTGTCTGTAATCAAATCTTGTAAGTTAAATTTGACCCACTTTCCGGTTTCCGACTGAGCAGAAATTTTGCACACACCTTTGGTTCTGATGACAGTACAATATGGCCGCCGCCACAAAATGGTGGATTGTCTTCTTCCTTACAACCCCCTCCACATGAGTATCAAATGAAAGGATATGACAAATAGGATACGATCAGCAGTGTGACTTCATTCCAAATCCAAAATGGCGACCGACACAAAATGACGGATCATCTATTTTTTTACAACTCCCTTAATATGGATATCAAATGAGAGGGTATGACAAGTAGAATAAACTGGGGACGTCATTTAAAATTTTATGTGGTTAAAGATTTGAATATAAAATATTAGAAAAAAAACTTTCAAAGACAAGCTTTTATTGCAGTGTATACTAAAAATATTGTCTAATCATTTAAGTTCATAATTATAAAAGCGTGGGTTGTAAACTTTAATAAAGTTTACAACTCACGCTTTTGTAATTATGAACTGAAATTATTAAAAATTATTTTATTCTTTTTAGTACACTGCAATAAAAGCTTGTCTTTAAAAAAGTTTTTTTTTCTAATATTTATATTGTTCAATGATATTCTTCGATCCTCGTATTTTGTGTACGATATAAACGTTATACGGCGTTGGCTGTGGGGCGTCGTCACGTGTTTTCCAAGGCTTGCTTGATATTATGTCGGTCTAGTGCATTAGGTATCTGGGTCAAAGTAAAACTACCACCACCGCTGCCACTTTTGCCGCACTCCTATCAATTCTTATATAGGTATAATGTGAAGCGAAAAAAAAAAACATTACTGACATAACGACTATTATAATGAACAAGCGTTGTGAATTCTAATTGGTCGTATCTTTATCAATAAACACATCGTCGAATAAACTCTCGTTTTTCTGTTGAATTAATTAAAAATGCTGCTTGCGTTACATCAAAAAACCTTCAGGCGGCTGCACACGCATTTCAATAACTCATCCTAACTGTTTGTTGTTTTCTTCTCAGAAATCAAGTTTTTGTGTACGTAGTTCATTTTTGTTTTTTTTTTTCTGTTGTCAATTATTTGTAAACGATAGACCTAGTCGTTCCATGACAACTGACCGATTTAAAAACAAATTTTATGGGACCAATCTGTAAAGGTTCTGAACAAAGTGGCGTCGAAATTTTTTAAATCGGTTAACATCTCTTAAACCTATAACTGAACAAACATTAAAAAAATTAGAGTTTAAAAAAAACTAAAACAACACGATTTTATGAACAAAAAATGCAAAATAATTTGACTACAAAATTAGTTTTGCTGTAAATAATAACTCTACGTTTACAATTTGCTAGTAAATGAAACATGTTTTACCAATATTAAGCACTCCACACTTTTTACAGTAAATTTTGTTCTCAAATTATTTTGTCAGCTTGCTTGCTGTGATTTTTCAAGGTTTTTTATCCTGAAGGTCCTGGTCAGGATAATGGGATAAACTTATTAAATTATTGTATTGATAAGTGTACAATGTTTCAGTGTAATCTGACGTTTTGAAGTGAGTGAATTTCACGCTCAAAGTTTCCTTTACAAATAAACAAACAAACATACAGGTGAAGCTAATAAAAGCTTGTTAAAAATATATATACATGTCGAATGTACATGGATACATGACAATCGTAACGTAGATGGCAGCAGGTACATAACGACCTAAGTTATGATTGTTTTTCACTTTGTAGTATAGTAAAAACCAAATCTACCTTCCTAAGTTGCGTGATTGAAATAGATCTGGGTCTTAATATTATAACCATCATTTAAATAGATATACTTAATTAGTTTTTCTATCTGTAATTTCTCCTTCTATGGCAAAATCTTCCTTAGTAGAGTGGGCTTCACAAACTATTGTCCTAGCATTTACAATAAAAGTTTTTTTATTATATAGATAAAGCGAGTGTCCCACGCTTGTAAACGTCATAAAAGAGAAAGAAATTCATTTTTTACTGTTTACTGCGTTAATATAAGCGAATTTTTTAATTTTTTTTAAGCCATGGTCGAGTCACCATGTCTTTACTGTTTCAGCTATTATGCTCTTAAAATTCGCGTCCTATAGCCAACTTGACCACGTCCGGTCCTAAATACAGCACTGTCGACCGCTCTGGTCACTATTACTAATGTATTAAGAATCTTGTTTGCATGTTATGTAAGCTTAAAACGAGTTTTGTATTTTAAAAAATGTATCTAAAAAAACAGCAAGTACAATTTAGGTACAACTGAAAATTTTCCATTTTTAACTGGTCAAGTTCTAGGTTAATAATTTTAATTAACACATAATAATAATAATAACAGTGCGTTTAACGTCCGTTTGTTGAAATTGTGTCACAATAGAAGCCATTTGCACCGTTACTATTTTTCGTTTTGAAATGTGAGTTAGCTTTTCATAAAAAAAACTGCTCCAATTCTTCGAAAGTAATAAACTTTTAACATTTGGCATGAAAACTGCGTCTTCTTGATTCATTGATTATGTTTTGTTCGCGACATTTACAAATATAGAAAATTGGGTCAGATTTTTTTAAATTTGAAATCTTCCATCGTAATGTATGGTACTTAATATATATAGAGGTATATTAAATGTATATAATGAATGGACTGGTCCCAAACAAATGCGCAACGGAGTACATGCGCAATAAAGTGCACCGCGTCTATACACAAAACATGTACATAAAACATTTGATCATGATTTTCCAAGGCTTGCTACATTGCAAATGTTGGTCTAGTGCAGTAGGTATCTGGGTCAAAACAAAACGGGGGTCCTAGGTGACCTTACTATTGCATTCTAATGGCTCTCGTACCATGCCAATGTTGTATAATAATTAAATTTAAACACTTGTTTTTGGCATGCGTTCAAAGAGTGCCCGTTATCATTTATGGGGAAAAATGCAATTTCCAGTACGATTAGATTCAAAAAAATTGTAATGAGCCTCACCCTCATAAGCTTTTGGTACATAAGAAGTTCAACTTCGTTAGTTTTTAATATTATTCCCAAGTTTAATTTTTTTTATGTGAAACTAATTAATAATATTTACACATACTTAGCAACACACTATAAACTTCTATTCTTGTCAGTTTCATGTAATTTAGGAGACAAATTAACTTTCCCTTTATGTGGAAGTTCTACTTCCTCTCGATTTTGTTCTTTTTTCAAATAGGTACGTCGCTTAGGAAGTTAAACTTTAAAAATTCCGTGACTTTTCTCGGTTTTTAGATGATTTTTTAGTTTCTTCTCTAACTCTACGTACGTAACTAAGTTGTTTGGAAACGTCTCTGTATATTTTGATAGTTACGTACGTAGAGTTATAGAAGAAACTAAAAAATCATCTGAAAACCGAGAAAAGTCACGGAATTTTTAAAGTTTAACTTCCTAAGCGACGTACCTATTTTAAAAAAGAACGTAATCGAGGGGAAGTAGAACTGCCACATAAAGGGGAAGTTATAGTTTGTCTCCTAAATTACATGAAACTGACAAGGATAGAAGTTTATAGTGTGTTGCTAAGTATGTGTAAATATTATTAATTAGTTTCACATAAAAAAAATTACAATTATTACACTGAATTTTACGACCAGAGTTCGATTTTTTCCGAGAGTATATTTTACGATTGGAGGGATCAGCCACTTTAAGGTGTTTGGAAACGTCTCTGTATATTTTGATAAAGTGGCTGATCCCTCCAATCGTAAAATATGCTCTCGGAAAAAATCGAACTCTGGTCGTAAAATTCATTGTAATACTTAATAAATAATCATCTTTAAAGTTCAATTCCAAAATATGTAATAATAGAAATTAGTTTCACGGGTAATTTTATTCCAATTACCCGTGATACTAATTTCTTAATAAATAATATTGACTCTACCAACAGTAATAGAATATTAAACAAAACGAAACCACTTGCGATTACTGTTCAAACCAATTTTTTATTTACAAAACGTTTCGACCAAATTTTGGTCCTTTTCCAAAATTTGGTCGAAATGTTCTGTAAATAAAAAATTGGTTTGAACAGTAATCGCAAGTGGTTTCGTTTTGTTTAATCATTGTAATACTGTTTTTATTAGCTGTGATTAAGCAGTAAGTTCACAAAATTTGTCTTGTTGCTTAAAAATTTCAAAAAACATATATTTTTGCCCTAAAAATTGAATAAAAAAATGGGACATTTGTCAATATTTCTTTACAGCACGCGAATTCAACTTACTCGGTCGCACCAATCGCGAAAGTTCGGGGTAGTACTGTATTATATTTTTTCTTGTGTTTATAGAAACTGATTTAAATAAATCAAAAATGTGTTTTATTTCGAAAACCACACAATTTTTCCCTGTTTTTTTTAAGTTGAAAATATTATTTAAATAGTGCAGTTGCCTACTACTATAATACTGTAGGTCAGGAGTTCCCAAAGTGCGGCCCGCGGACCAAATGCGGCCCGCGATATCGATACGATATATTATTATTTTTATTAAAAAATAAATAAGTAAATAGTAAAATAAATAATAAATATTACAAATAAGATACAATAAAATATTTTTATTACTTTCAAAAATTCATACAGAACTTTAACCATAAGCGTTTGTATTAATAAAATATTGTTTAGTTTATATTTAAAAAATTATTGTAAGTATTGGTTATTGTTTTGATTTGGCCCGCCAAAAAATTCGGTAATATTAAATTGACCCGCCTAAGAAAAACTTTGGGAACCCCTGCTGTAGGTATATTATAGATGCTCGGCAACGATGTGGGTACTAACGGTTTTTTTGTTTGTTTTAGGTAAGCAATGGTTTGTCAACTGTAAGATCAGTAGTTGTGGCAGTGGCAGCTAAGTCTAACATAAGTAGAGGTCAGTGTTAAAAATCTGCAGAATAATACCCAGGGGAGGATCTACATAGGGACTATAGAGCTTAAACCCTGGATAAGTCAATAACCCACAAAAATTGAATTATTATCGTTCATTTTGAATATGTCTTCATTAACAATTAGTACTTATCGTATAGTAAAAAATAGTTAATATTAATGATTATCATTATCATGGGTGAATGTTGACAGTTTTTTAGGTGAATTTTGACAAATTTACAGATGAATTTTGACAAGTTTTTAGATAAATTTTGACAATTTTTTTAGCGAACTTTAACAATTATTTAGGTGAATTTTGTCTTTTTTTTTTTGGATGAACTTTGAATATTTTTTTTATATTTTATAGTCTTTTGTTTGGTCAGGTCTCCAAATTTTAAACCCCAATTTAAAGATTCTTAAGCAAACAAAAATGGAGCCCCATTGGATTTCAATAAACTCTAGGTCCCGAATAACCTGGATATTAGTCTTTTGTCTTGTAGGTCAGTCAGTAGTATGTTTATTTTCTGCAAATCATTATTGAGATAAGATTTCGAAATTGTGACCTGAAATCGCCGACGAACACCCGGTATATATGAAACAATAAATGCGAATGGTCATAACTTGTAATGATGATAACATAAAGGCAGTAGGTCAATCGATATTTCTGATAGTGTAGATGCGACCTATTTATTTCACATCACTGAGTACCAAAGCTAAAGAATGTGGGTCAAAACTTTCGGAAAAGTTTTTCGTAATTTACTTACTTATTGCTTTCAACATTCAAGTGTACCCCTCCTCGATTGTATTTATTTATCAAAAAACACTTTTATTTAATAATAGAGTATAACTGTTGTAAAATGGCGTTTTTTCGCACTAGTGCGTAAAGTAAAAAGTAATGCGATTTTACCAATCCAAAAGATATATCTCTGTCAGTTGCCATTTAAATCAGTATGAGCAACAGAGAAGCAAAATATGCGCTGAACAGTTCACTTGCATATCAATAAAGCCGAACGTGAACTGTCAAAAATGTTACAAACATATTTATTGTGATGTGAAAATAAGCTATTTTATAGAAAGTACGTACAAAAAATTTAATACAGTACAATCGCGATAATATGAATATGCACTCTTATGAACGAGTTAGTAATATGAACATAATTTTTGTAGAAAATTTAACGCTCTACAAAAAAAAAGTTTAAACTTGATTCTCGGAAAACTTTTGAATCAGTAAACTAAGCGAAAAATCAAAGATACCTTTTTTGTAAAGCGTTAAATTCTCTACAAAAATATGTATATTTTTGTAGATTCATTTGTCCCCAAGTAAAATTTGGAAGAACAAAAGGAGTTTTCCACATTTAATTTTCCATGAGAAACCTTGGTTGGAATGAGGACTATTTTAGAGTTAATATTAAGAGCTCAAATTTTTAGCGAATTTCTTTTTATCAATTTGAAAACGTTTGACCCCCTGGGAGCATAGAATTTTGACAATACCCCTGTTAAGGACCACCCTGTACATGTTTCTTGCGAACCTCGATGATATAAACATACCGCTAATATGAACTCCTCAGGATTTTTTGTGTTCATGTTACCGAGATTGTACTGTATTTATCTCGATTGTAATGCTTTTATGACTCGTGACTGCTAAACTCGTTAATCGCTCGTTGCTAACACAATGTCACAACGAAGTTACGAATTTTCCGAAAACACTAATTTGCATATAGGGAATTATTTTCTGAAAGGTGTATTTAATTTAATGTAGATGTTAGATTGATAATAATACATATTTAAAAAAAAATTGTGGGGTGTATTAAAGTGTTAAATTTTTTATTTTGCTCAAAACCACAATTAAGTTCACATAATAAAGCCACACTGCCTGTATTAGCAAATACAGTAATAAAAAAACCCGGGTCGCAGTGCCAAAACCCTGCCGACAATATAGTGTATTTGCTAATACAGGCAGTGTGGCTTTATTATGCGAACATAAGTTGGTTTTTGGGCAAAATAAAAAATTAGACTCCTTAATACACCCCTTAAAATAACATTTTTTTTCTTAGTTGCAATTTTATTATCAATCGAACCTCTATACCAAATTATATACACCTTTCAGTAAATTATTCACAATCTGCAAACTAGTGTTTTCATAAAATTTGTAAATCCGGTCCTGTCGGGCCGTTTTTACTAAAATTTTAGAGGGTTTAGAGGGTTGAATTTTAATTTTGAAACGATTCGGAGAATTTTTTAGGTATTTTTGGGCCCAAAAACTTTTTTCAACCTCTAAAAACTGCTCGATTAGGCCCATTTTAAATAGGGTTCTTGCGGTGGTAGATTCCAACATGTGGGCAAAATTTCGTTAAATCAATTAACTCCTTCGAAAGTTATAGCGCACACACACATATACATATTATATATAAACATTTTTAAAAATGGTGCCAAAGTGCTTAGAAGGTTATGAAACGTCGAGAAATTTTGGTCCGACCCCTAGGTTCCTCCATCCGACCGATGCCAATAGTGTATGTTGCCATATGGCAAATACACTAATAACTATTTAGAAATACATATAGAAAGATGTATAAATACGCGTTAGTGTTCTACATTTAAAAGTACTCTTTCAGGGAATAATATGTTTTGTTAATTATAAGAATTTTTTTAATTATTCTCGGCAGGGTTTTGGCACAGCGGCCCGAGTTTTACAATTGGTGTCAAAATTTGTATTTGCTAGTTTCTGGCAGGTATATTTTTTTCGAGCACACCGCAGCAAGAGTGTTATATTTAATTTTTCTTTTCAATTATCACAAATATCTAATAAATGTATATAATAAATGTATGTTGAGAACAGCTGCTATCTTATTACGAGCAGAGGTCGGTATTTTAAATTACGTTGGCAAATTATTTCAGTTGCATAACGATGAACAAAATCTGAAAAAAATTCTTTATCGTCGTTTAGTTTCCGTCAACAAGCCAAAGGCATAGTGTGTGAATAAACAGTGGGTTTTCTATCGCATTTAATTAATAATAGAGTTCTTGTTGACAATTTTTGAGTGTTTGTGCAAAGATTAAAAGTGTGTTTAAATATAAAACTGTGTTATTTTGTACAATAGGACTGTGATTAAAATTACAATAATACAATGTTTCACATTGCGGCGAATCTCGGTATCTATTGTATTTTTGCTCGAACTTTGTTGCATAATCATTATTTGTGTTGCAACTAGTCGTTTGAGATTGACTAATTTGTAAATTGTAAGTTTTCATATTTTATTTATTTTTTAATGACTATTTTCGACTCGGTTTCGTTCCGGTAAATGATCCCCAACTTGTAAACAAATACTCCTAAATAATATTTCTCAAACGTTACGTAAGAATTGATTTTTATTATTGAAAAACAATTTTGGGAGTCACTAATTTCCATGAAAAATCTTATTCAATATTTGATGGTAATGCTTACAAAATAAACTATAAATATGCATCATTCTTCCCACGTGACTTTTAATCAAGTTTTTACAGATTATTTGATCTAAATAATCGATTTAAAATCAGATAAAAACGAGAAAATTAGCATCCGTTTTATATAAATTTTTGTACAGAAAAACATAAATTTGAAGAAAGGTATTGAGCAAGCCAAATTTGTCAGTATTTTTAACGTAAGTTTGTAAAGAAAATACTTTAAAATGTGAATTTTCCTTCCCGTAAATCGAAATCTTGTGACGTGCTGTAATGAAATATTAACGACTATCGCGTCTTTTTATTCAATTTTTAGGGAGAAAATATGTTTTTTGACATGTTTAAGTAGCAAGTCAAGTTTAGTGAAGCTTAATGCTTAATCACAGCTAATAAAAACAGTATTAAAGTTAATTTTACCACAATTTAATATTTCCCGAGAGCATATTTTACAAACTGTGGGATCGGTCGCCTTAAATTTAGTGGTAATAATAGTGTTATTGCTAAACTCCGTTTTTCCCGAACACACAGTATATATCTTGAAGATTTGTACATACTTATGGTGCTATTCTGTAAGGTCAATGTAAGAATTTACAGTGCTGTTAATTATTTGTCACTGTTTAATAAATTTAACATCACATAAGTTAAAGCTAGACAAAAATTTAACAGCACTGTTAATTTTAACATTGACCGTATAGAATAGCGTCATTATGTGTTTGGTTACTATTATAGTAATATAATTGCTCTTTAAAATTGGATATATGTATGTATTAACTATTAATATTCATAACATTTTTTTTCATACTATGGCAAGAGACATTTCACCACTATTTTCGCTTGCTTCTCAAAATTTGGATTGTTGCTTGAAAAAGTAATTTTTTGTCTTAAAAATTATTTCCTTACAGCACGACATGAGATTCCAAAATACGCGAAGTCTAATTAACATTTAATTTTTTTTTCTTTACAATTGTATGTAAAAAATAGGAAATTTAGCTTGTTTAACCATTTTTTTTTAATTTAATTTTTTCTTTGAAAACTATGCATCCAAAATTTAAAAAAAAGAAATATTTTTTATGTTAAACTTGCTATTTTTGTGATTTTTACTGGATTAAAAATTATTTAGATCAAATATTGTATAAAAATCGGGCTCAAAGTCACATTTTAGTTTATTTTGAAAGCAAATTGCCATCAAAAATTGATTCAGATTTTTCGTAGAAACTCGAAATTTCTGGACCCGTTTTTTATGCATATTCAAATGTGGTATAGTGAAGATTGTTAGGTGACTCTTCACCAGCTGTTCAATATGACTCCTTATTCATCCGCATAACTTTATATTACGAGCATTATGAATGCACGAGTCCATACAAAATGCTGGTAATATAGAGTTATGAGGGTGAATAAGGAATCTGCAATATACCACATTTATCTGACACACGGTATGAATGAATAGTAGATTATACGGCACATTATGTTAGCGGCTGGTCAATTAGCGTTTGGTTGTGACGCAAGATGCTATAATGTCATGTTTATTATTTCGTCACATCATCTTCTATATGTTATGGATAACGGGCGTGTTTAGTCCTTTGCAAACTTAGTAAGTCACTCAGAATATATAAGTTTTTCACCTGGATTGTTCATCGATACTATAAGTAACTTAGATGGTGCCGCCATTTTGCTTAGCAGTTTTTATATAGCAATCCATCAAAATATTTCGATTAAAACTATTCATTTTTGTGAACATAATTTTAATTCATCTTCAAAGATCAATTCCAGATATATAAATAATAGAAATTAGGATCACAGGTAATTGGAATAATGTGGTCAATTTATTAAATCCATAATGTTTAATATTTTTTATGAATGTTGTTAATTGTTTATAAATATTATTTAGAGCTTGATAAAGTTTTAAGAATAAAGACGAAACGTTGCCCATCAATGAATGTTTAAATTGGTTTGCCCACATTATTCCAATTACCCGTGATCCTGATTTCTATAATTTTAATATTTTTACGTTATTTATTTCATTACTTAAATCATACAATATTTAACACAGAGGTTATTTTTTCTTATGTATAATTAAATAAGACTGCACTATACACTGTGCCTTAGATGCTCAGACGAAAAATTTATTTACAGTTTGCTAAGAACTGAACAAAACTTGAAGTAATAAACATCTGTGAATCAATTTTTTTTTAAGTAAAACTTCTTTAGGCGTGACCTGGGGGTATATCAGATCTCTTTAAACGAAAATTATTCGGACAGATAGTCTGATATTTCAAACGGAAGTAGGTCTTTCCAAACGAATATCAATGGGACGGAAATTACGTTGTTCGTTGTATTGTACAGTATATAGTAGAACCAGCTATGTGCTATACCATGAAAATAGTTAGATACCAGTTGAGTTCTGTGGAGTAATGAATAAGGCGTATGCTTAGTACAGACAAGGTCGCCAGTTCGATTCCGGCCGACATTAATTTTTTTTTGGATGTTTCAATTATATTTATAAAATCGGTTTGGTGCGTACAGATTTTAAATTATAGACGGTCGAGAACCGAGACCCTAATCGTGTATAAAGTGATTTTTATTTGTTAATTCAGAGGTAACCAAAATGTCCAAAAACCGGTTTTATTGCACGAGCAGCTTTTTAGGCACGAACCGTAACATATATACACATAGAACTCCAACATAATCGTTAATCATTTGTTACTGAGTGTGTTCTGAAGATTGAAAGTGGCGATCATGTTTTGTTTATTGTACCACTTGATGTTTTAGTGCGCTTATTCGATAAAAGATGACGCTACTGTGGTCCAAATACGCGGTCTTATTCGTTTCCAAACTGAAAGTCAGATATCTGCAACTACTAAATACAGTAAAATCTCAATTATACTAGCTACTGCGTGAATCGTGAAAATTCAGATGATGCGAACTTTTTGAGGATAAAAAAATATAACGAAATCAACAATTCCTTATTAAAATCGCAAAGATAATTTATTTTTTGACATATACTTGTATATAAATATCATATATAAAATTGTAACGTGTTGGCAAGGTAGACAGATATTCCCTCTTCTCTTCTCCCGCGACTCTGTTATAAGTTACGGGTACATATAAACCTTGAAATAGTCATTCGAGTTCTGACTTCACATGACGTGCAGATGGAGACTTTTTTTTACTTACACGAACCCCGAGATGGGTTTAGACTGTTTACATCTCATTTTATTCTCATAATAGGGAGTTGTTTTTCACATGACGTGCAACCAGAGACTTTTTTTGACTTTCACGAACTCCGAGATAGGTTAAGACTAGTTATATCTCATTACGCTCTTATAACAGGGGGTTGTTTTTCCCGCACAACGCCGGGCAGATACAGCTATATTCGATTAAAAAAAATTGCGACAGACTAATAGATCAATCTTTAATAGGCAGTCTACAAATTTGGGCGAAGCCGGACTGGGCTGCTGGTGTAGGTATATTAGCATCCTATTATCTTTTAGACAGTTGCACGTTATTGACACATCCTTGTATTTACGATTCTAATGATAATAATAATAATAACAATAATGACATTGCTTACCAATTTTATTTTGCACAATTTAGTATATAAAATTATAAACATCAGACCGTTTTTTTTCTGTATTTTCTTATATTTTTTGCAAAGTAAACTTTTTTTTATACAATTTTGTATATTTCAATTGTAATTGGAGTTTTAACCCTGTTGTTGAAATAAATAAATATTATTTAAAGCAAGATGCACACTGAATCCATTCGGTTCGGTCAAGAACGGTACGGAATAATTCAACTAAACGAAATCTCGCGATCGACTTCGAAACAAATATGTGTCAAAGCCATTCGATGCATTTCGCGGGTCTCGTGTTAATTCGGATCGAATCAAATCAGCGTTCGTCCGATGCATCGGAATTGACAGTTTGCAAGCAGATTGATTATAAATATGTATCAGTCATTTGTTATCATCATTCATCAGCTTTGTCACCTTGAATCTGTTTCCGTCTTGGCGAATCGGATTTAAAACATTCCATTCACGTCAATAGTAGAGAAATATCTTGACCTAATTGTGGTGCCCTTGCATCGTTGCAAACAGGAAAACAATATTGTAGAGCACGTTTCTGAAATGCGTCTGCTTGTGTGTGTGTGTGTGGCTCTCTCGATGGTTTGGGAAAGTACAAAACATTTCTACGAACTATCAAACAGGTATATATTACACGGACTTACCTTATCGTGCGCGACTGATCGACCGCAGTCGACCTTGGAAATGATTTCTCACCCCAATCGAAATGGAAAAAGTGCTGTCTAGCTCGTAGTTTTTAAGATAAATCCCTACTGGTGGGAGCGGCAGACGTTAATCATGAATGATTCTGGTTTTATAGAGAAGGCTCTCTCAAACTTATAGCTCCACGTACCCCTATTAGATTACCAAAACAACGACGAGCCCTTAAAAACTGGATATAGACAGAGCAAAATAAGGTATTTTATTAATAAAGAAATACAGTCACAAGAAGCAATAGATATGTGTTATTAGTGTATTTGCCATAAGGCAACATACACTATTGGCGTTGGTCGGATGGCGGGACCTAGGGGTCGGACCAAAATTTCTCGCCGTTTCATAACCTCCTAAACACTTTGGCACCATTTTTGAAAATGTTTATATATATATGTATATATATATATATATATATATATATATATATATATGTGTGCGGGCAATAACTTTCGAAAGAGTTAATTGATTTTAACGAAATTTGGTCCACGTGTTGAAATCGATCACCGCAAGAAGCCTATTTAAAATGGGCGTAATCGGGGCATTTTAAGGGTAGTTTTTAGGGGTTGAAAAATGTTTTTGGGCCCCAAAATATCGAAAAAATTCTCAGAATCGTTTCAAAATTGACATTTAACCCTTTAGTAGTAATTAAAAGGTGTCCCTAAAATTTAAATAAAATTGGCCCGACAGGACCGGACTTACAAATTTTATGAAAACACTAGTTTACAAACAGTGAATTATTTACTGAAAGTTGTATATAATTTGGTATAGAGGTTCGATTTATAATAATATTGCAATTAAGAAAAAAAATGTTATTTTAAGGGGTGTATTAAGGAGTAAAATTTTTTATTTTGCCCACACTGCCTGTATAAGCAAATACACTATATTGTCGGCAGGGTTTTGGCACTGCGACCCGGGTTTTTTAATTAATGTGCTTACTTCTTGCTGCAAATTGAGTCGATTCTAAGAGCAATTTTGTTCAATCTTAATGCAGATTCAGCGTTCAGTCGATTCCTGTATTTCGTTCTTATCATGACCAGGTGTGAAAACCCATTCTCACATAAGTAAATTGTTACGAAACACAAAAGGAATTTCACCGTTTTGCGTGAAATCTCCGGATATTCTTGCTGTCTTGCTATCTAACGCCATTACGTAAATTTTGTCCGCGTATCCCTACGATCAACTGGCGTATCCTAAGGACTACGTGTACCCCACTTTGAGAAACATCGTTATAATTTCAGAAAAGATAGTACGTAGATAAAAACGACTTAGTATTCTTCCCATTTGACTTTTAGTCAAGTTTTGATAGTTTATTTGATTTAAATAAACGATTAAAAACCAGATACAAACGAGAAAATTAGCATAAGTTTTACACAATTTTTTTGTGTAGGAAAAATTAAATTTGAAAAAATTATTGAGCAAGCCAAACTTGTACTATTTTTAACATAAGTTTGTAAAGAAAAAAACTTCAGAATGTTAATTTGCTTTCCCGTTGTTTGAAATATCTTGACTAATATTGACGAATATCACGTTTATTTATTCAATGTTTAGGACAAAAATACGCTTTTTGAAATGTTTAAGCAGCAAGCAAAATTTTGAAAAGCTTAATGCTTAATCACAGCTAACAAAAAACAGTAATCAAATGAATTTTGCGACCACAGATCGAAATTTCCCCAGAGCATACTATACAACACCTTAAAACATGAATTTTAGTAGATCATAGCTTTATATGGCCGATACGATGGTCACCGTGTGAAAACCACTTAAAATGTTTACGTCTACACAAATTTTACCTGTCTAGCGATGTTGCATAATTTCCAACCCCTTGGAATTCATTAAACTGCTGTTGTGCAGGTCGGTTTATAGCTGTTGCGCATGTGCAACAGGATGACATGGATTTAATAATAAACCAAATAGTCCTTTTCAGCTGAAAAGGACGCACCGGTGTATTCGAAACTGGGTCAGCGATAGATTCAGTATTCCTGAGCAAATAAACAGATGAAAGTTGGTTATGTAGAGGAGAGTGGGTCAAATGTGCCGCGTTAAGCTTTTAAGACTTTTTGTTATTGTACTGGCGTGCGTACGCACATTTGTACTTTGTAGGGCTCCGTAGTCAAATGGCAAAAAAACTGAACCATTATTTTTTTGTCATGTCTGTCCATCGATTTGGATAAAATTTTACAGACAGGTGTCTTATGTGTATTGAAATTGAATCCCGGAAAAAATAGCCCTGGAAAAAATGAGATTTGGAATAAATAGCCCCGGAAAAAATAGATTTGGAATAAATAGCCCCGGAAAAAATAGACCCGATATATATGCACTAAGAATACATAAAAATCAGTATATGGGCGTTAAGCATTATAAACCAAAAGCACCTAACAAACACCCACCCAAAAGCGCCCAACATCTACCCACCCATTTTTTCCGGGGTTATTTTTTCCAAATCTATTTTTTCCGGGGCTATTTTTTCCGATTTCCGTTGAAATTCCAGCTGGAAAATAATTATGGGTCAGCAATCTGGAGCTTTAATGAAACTAAAATATAGCCGTGATGCACATTTTGATGGACTGTTGCACTGACTCCGCTCTCCTCTAATATTGTACATCTACTTGACGTGTGTAGAAGTGAGACAACAGCATGATTGAGCAGGTGGGCCAGGGCCATTGCTGCTGCTGCTGCTGCGTTGATGGCGTTTGCGACGCGGCTGACTGCTTCACACGAGCATTCTTTTCTATTCTATTCGCCTCTATTATCGAGATGCACTACATCCGGTTTATTCGTTGGATGTCAGAACCGTTCGGAACATTGTGTTCAGTTCGAGAAGAGATCAAGAATGTAAACTGATAGCTCTGGGGACAATTAAGATTAGGAATTTTAACGGAACGGAATTTTCGTAGCAGTATGTCACTCAAACTAATTTAATTTTAGGTTTACCCCCGTAGCTCTGTCTTCCTAGCAGTTGAATATGTGTGTGCATGTAAAATGCACTTAGTTTTCGGAAATCTTTAATTTTTATAAAAAATCTTATTCAATCATTGATGTTAATGCTTCACAATAAACTAGAAATATGTATGTACAATTCTTTCCATATGCTTTTTAGCGAAGTTTTAGCAGTTTATTCGATCTAAATAAACGATTTAAAATCGGATAAAAAGAAGAAAAAAAACCCGGGTCGCAGTGCCAAAACCCTGCCGACAATATAGTGTATTTGCTAATATAGGTATTGTGGCTTTATTATGCGAACTTAAGTTTGTTTTTGGACAAAATAAAAAAAATTGAACCCCTTAATACACCCCTTAAAATAATAATTTTATTAGTTGAAATATTGTTATCAATCCAACATCTACACCAAATTAAATACGACCTTCAGTAAGTAAATTCGTATACGCAAACTAGTGTTTTCATAAAATTTGTAAGTCCGGTCCTGTCGGGCCGATTTGCTTATAATTTTAGGAGCACTTTTTAATTGCTACTAAAGGGTTAAATTTCAATTTTGAAACGATTCTGAGAATTTTTTCGGTATTTTTGGGCCCAAAAACTTTTTTCAACCCCTAAAAACTACCCTTAAAATGACCCGATTAGGCCCATTTTAAATAGGCTTCGTGCGGTGATGGATTCCAACATGTATACCAAATTTCGTTAAAATTAATTAGCTCCTTCGAAAGTTATTGCCCGCACATATATATATATATATATATATACGTATATAAATATATATATATATATACATATATATATAAACATTTTTAAAAATGGTGCCAAAGTGTTTAAAAAGGAGGTTATGAAACGGCGAGAAATTTTGGTCCGACCCCTAGGTCCCGCCATCCGACCAACGCCAATAGTGTATGTTGCCATATGGCAAATACACTAATAACGTGTCTTGCACGAATGTTTGTAGAGATAAATTTAAATTTAAAAGTAATTATTATAATTTGTATGTATTTTTAACACAAGTCGTAAAGAAAAACCTTCAAATTGTTAATTTGCCTAAATCGAAATCTCTTGACATGTAGTAAAGGAATATTGATGTATATCACGTTTTTTTTATTCAATTTTTAGGACAAAAATTACGTTTTTTTTAATGTTTAAGCAGTAAGCCAAATTTTGTGATGCTTAATGCATAATCACAGCTAATAAACAGTATTAAGGCTGTCGGAACGCTCTGAATTTAAGCCAAAAATAGAGCTTCGACTGTCAACTGATTGTAGACTTATTCGTCAAAATTCTTTCTCTGTAAGGAAGATAAAGGACAAATTTAGGTCTCTAATGGACTACTTTTGTTATTTATGTACGATTTACTAGAAAAAAGTTGACATTAATTGTGCCAAAAAAACACACGTTATCAATGTCATACTACGACCTTATTGGTACTTATTTCACAAAACTGTTCTATCACAAACCTAAAGTGACTCTTCCTTTTTCGGAAAAGTTTTTTAAATCTTCAAAATATTTCCCAAACTTAAAGTAATCAGTGGCACCCTTGCAACAACATTTTTTAGCCTCGTAGTTGACACCAGCCAAAAATTGAAACGGGCGAATGATTTGAGCGAGGCAGAGCTGAAGAAGGTCACACCCACAATATGTCTTTTGCTTACCTCGCCCCTTACCGCTGGGTCTCAGCACAAACAAAATTCAGAGCGTTCCGACAGCCTTAAAATGAATTTCGCGACCACAGTTCGAAATTGTCCGAGAGCATATTTTACAATCTTAAATTCATTTTTGCAGGAAACTATCTGAGTTTATAATTCAGTTTGGTTGTGAGAGAGTTTCTGATCGAACTTCCCATTGTGATTTTATGTTATGGCATCTAATAAAATACAAATATGTTGTGTCGTAAAATGTTACGTAACCTGAATCCTGTAAAAAAATGTCGTTTTTTTTTCAATACTATCTACCGTTTTTTATCTGTGTAGTGTGTATCAATTTTTTTTCTTCGTACAAGGTTCATAATCTGTCTGTCCGTCTGTCACAGTTAATTTTCTCCGAATTTACTGGACAACAAACGTTGCAATTTGATACATATATAAAGCTAGATGACCCCATCACAACGTATAAAATAAACGAATTCAAATTTTGAAGGGCAAATTAGAAAATTAAAATAAAAACATATTTTTCAAGTGCATCATGTGACGTATCAAATGAAAAGGCTCGTTATGAGAAATACAAATATTTTTTTTATAATTTTATAGTGCATATTAAAGAAAATATACGAAAATTGAGCACACCCCCTTTTATCTGCGAAACTACTGAGAGCTTAACAGTTTGAAGAAAAATCGCATCCAAATCGGTTCACCCGTTTGAGCTACGGTGCTACAGACACACACACACACACACATAGCGGTCAAACTTATAACATCCCTCTTTTTGCGTCGCGGGTTAAAAATACGGAATATAGAGCCTCATTCGTAGTTTAGAGGAAAACCTAAACGAGAATCTGAAAGTTCTCATGGAAAACTGAATGGTACGGGCAACCCTATCCACACGAGCTCGACTCGCACTTGACCGTTTTTTTTTATACCTTCGAGTTAATGAATATTTAAAGTAACCGCAATAGAATACATAAGCAACCGTTTGATACTTTCGTCACCATGTTGCATTATCAGAAGGCTATGGGGTTTCATCCTTTAATTAATATATTGTTCAAAAATGAAAACTGATTATTGTCTTTTCCTTTGCCCACAATTTTAATTAAGGCTTCTTCAATACAGAGAAAAATTGTAGTTATAGACGCTCAACATCTGAGGTCTATATAATACACATATATCAAAACAAAAACAATATAAAACAACAGATAAATGATAAGTGTAGATTTCAAAATAAATAAAAACTTTTATATAAAAAAGCGTGTATATGTCGTAAGATAATTGAAATAATCGGATTTTCCTAGGACGATTGCAAAAAACCGGGTAATTGGTATCCGGTTTTTTTTGCAAACATCGTAGGATTTTCGCGAAAATCCGAATTTTTTAATTATCCTACAAAATATATCTATACATTCTTCAATACAGATCCAACTTTGGCAGAAGCCTATATCTTTCAATTTTGTTTGTGTTCAACGATATTGTGTTATTTTTTGTATAAAATTTTGAAAGAATAAATTCTTCTTATTCTAATGATTATTATTATAAACAACATCGCTCTGTCAGAACTCCAACTTCAGCCAACTTGACTATTGTGACTGCAGCTATATGTGCAATTGTTTTTTTTGCACGCAGAGATCGATGCATTGTCTCTCACGCACTCTCACACATACACACACACATTGTCTGTTTCTGTTTACACCTGTAATTAAGTTATCACGCTATGTCGTCGTGGTTAATTTGATAAATATCAGGTGTACTGTCGGTTCATTCTTTTCCA
Organism: Venustoraphidia nigricollis; assembly: GCA_034508555.1. Taxonomy (NCBI): domain Eukaryota; kingdom Metazoa; phylum Arthropoda; class Insecta; order Raphidioptera; family Raphidiidae; genus Venustoraphidia; species Venustoraphidia nigricollis. The sequence continues at coordinate 4,108,604 of JAVRKA010000030.1, forward strand.
TGGTCGAAACATGTGATGGACAGTTATTGAGCTGATGAATCAAATGTGAAATTAATTGGTGGACGCCGCATTGTCGCGCGGGATAAACTCAGAAATTAAATCATCTATAGATATGGGAATAATCGAATGATTTTGATAATCGAAAGGTTCCTTCAGCTCAAGTATCATAATAATAGGTATGTTGATTACAGTGGCGTAACTATATCGTTTGAGGCCCGTGGCAAATTCATCGGTTGGTGGGGCCCTCTCTGTAAAGAAGCTCAACCAACGTTATAGTTTATTTTTTTTAGAAATCACCACGTAAAGTACGTACAAACGCTATTATAATTAGTTGATTTTCTAATAAGTTTTGATTTAATGAACATATTTGACTGAAATCACAATTTTAAATTTTAGTCCAAAATTCTAATTGTTAAAATTACTTTTTTTGGGCTTTCTGTTTAGCAAAAGTGTTAATGACATCATCAAAGTTCAAATTTTGGGCCTTGGAATGTTCGGTGGATAAAATAGCTAAGTTGCCAAACCTTGTCACCCATATAAGTTTTTATCAATTTTAATTTTGAAAATTGCCGTTCGGCACTAGCCAAGTCACACGGATGGTTACAAATGCAGTGCACACTTTAGAAAAGCTTGAAGAAACAAAATGATTCTTTATGATTAATAAATCAGCAAGTTCTCCTATAGAGGATGACTTTTCTATTTCGTGTCTTAAAAGTGGATCGAAAATGGAGACTTCATTTCTTTCAGTTACAGCGTTGGGTTTACAAGTGGCGAGGACTTTATTACGTATCAGATACGTTCTAAAACTGGGTGATATATTTTTCTTACAAATACGTTCAAATCTTGATACATTTTTTGTTTAATTTTTGTATGAACTTAGTAAATATCTTAAATTAATTACTTACAAACTAATAATTTTACTAAATGTTGTAATAATAAAAGTTAGGATCCACCTGTGCTCACAGCCCTCTTGGGCCGGGGGCCCGTGGCATTTTGCCCGTTCTGCCACCCTATTGTTACGCCGCTGGTTGATTATCATACGTGAACGAATGAATGTTTTAATTCTCGAATAAATTTTGCTCTCGGTTTCGATTGTCAGTTTTGAGAGAGTCGCTTACATTCAGTGCTTCTTCTCTGCCAGTTCTGTTTTTCTGTATTGTACAAATTTTCACAGTGTCTTAAATACCTACCCAAAAATGACTGACAGCTCTGAGGCTATAATGGTGTGCGAGGAAGAAAAATGGGCATCATAATTATTAATCGTTTTACAAAACGCCGCATTTGTATATCTCCAAATTCGCGTGCGTCGCGATAAAAGAGACTATTACTCCTCGAAGAAATTGATTACACACTTGAACGGCAGTCATTTGTTTTCATCAGTTTCGCTGAGATTATTCTGGCAGTGGATAGGTTAAGTGGTCGTCACACTATTTTGCAGGGCTCTCTTTCTCACTGAGTACTCTGGACACATGCCCAGGGCCTCGCGATTGATAGGGGCTCCGTTGTTCCTGCCAGATCACCAAAATATAACGAAATTTGTAGAACGACATTTAAAACAAACAACATATTACCGGTTACGAGTATCTATATTTTGAAGCTTTTACTTTTTTTTGCGAGGAGGGAAAATCTTGCATAAGACACCTGACTAAAACCCCTCCTCGTGAGGAGAAAACTTGACTCTTGGAACCGCGTACGCATAACATCAAGAGAAGCTCTTACTGTATGTCAAAAAAAAATGAACATATGTTTACGATGAACTCTGATATGCATGAGTATTGTACAAGCAAAGGTCTAAAATTCACTCAGAAAAATATAACCATACCTTTTACAAAAAGTTACCGAAATGTGCTTGGGGCTATCCTGTTCAACACTTTGCCTTCAATATTAAGAAATGAACCCAATATTCAAAAATTCAAATCTAATTTAAAAAAATATTTATTGGACCGGTGCATATACAAACTAAATGAATTTCTAAACTTTCCAAATACTGCGACTGTGCATGTACAGTAATTTATATTACAATTTAGACATTTTCTGGTTATTTATTATATGTACTATATTGTTTTGTTGTTTATTTTCTTGACTGTTCACATCTGTACAATGGGCCACGTGAATAAATTATTTATTAATGTTATTATTATTATGCTAATTTCCTTGTTTTTATCTGATTTTATCGTTTATTTAGATCAAATGAACTAAAAACTTGATTCAAAGTCTTATAGAAAGAACGGTGCATATTTCTATTTTATTTTGTAAGCATTAACATCAAAGATTGAATAAGATTTTTCATCGAATGCTAATACAATCCAACTGCGCGTAAGATAGAGCCATGCGGGTGAAAAAGGGTGCATATTGAACAGCTGGCAAACAGTCGCCTTAACGAGTAAAATTTTCCATCACCAAATGTCATAATACATTTGGCGAGAGTTCAATAGTGAGAGAGCCCCTTTACTTGTTAAAAGACTCAAGTAGCGTGTCGTTATAACGCTCTTTTGTTTTTGTGTGTGTGTGAGTGCGCGCGCGCAGCCTTGACACACTTGCCGTAATGACGTTACGTTTGTGCAAACTGTGTGCCCTGCGTCCGCCCCTGGAGCGCTAGGCCTCCCGCACAACACTCGCGCGGAAAGTGAGAGCGAAAATTCATTCGCCGTGATTTCACTTTATTTTATTATATTATTTGAATTGGCGTGTTTTTACCACGATTTGTGTTTGCTTAAAAAATATTATATCTATTTACCATACACGTAATTATGTGCCAATTTTCTTAACGCTCCGGTGCGTTTGACGCGATGACTAATTGTTATACCTCTTGCAAGATGCAAGATATAATTATTACCGAAGAAAAGCGAACGAATATTCAATCAGTCAGTAGCATTGAATTTTTAAACCTGTCTTCCATTAATTAAGCGAGCTTGTGACGATTTTATGTATAGTTTTTGTGGGCTCAGTAAGGGCACTATCCTGAACATAAAAACCGCAGTCTGGCAGCTGAGCGCGGGCACAATACTTGGGTGAACGCGGTCAAAGATGACAAACTGGAGGTGTCAATATATTTCCTCAAGGCTGATTTTTTCAAATCTGACAGTTTATCTACTTAGGAATATGAAAAAAACACTCTAGCGGTCCGTGTTTTAGGAAAAGTCTGCCTGGCAGGTCGACGAAAGTGTTATAAAACGAAAAATGTGTAATGATGTCAATTTTTTTTACCAAAACCATGTTAACATTTTTGTTAAGTTGTCCTGGTATAATCCTTTACCTGTCCGTGAAGTGTCATCACAATCTTTTCAACCGTTTCAAAGATTAGTCCGGACAGACAGAACAAACTGACTGAAAACTGAACATTCGCTCTATAGGAATCTTTAAAACTACAATTGCAGACTACATTACGATTATATTTATTTCTATCAATTGAACTAACTTCTGTAAAATTCATCAAAAAAGCAACTCTTGCAGTATGTGGACTTTGTAATCTATTGGCTATATATACAAACACATCATCACTTCTGTGAAAAGTGCTGTATTGTACAAAGTTTGGAATTGTCGATTTTATTTGTATGTATAGATTACCAACGGATATATCTAATTACGCATATTGACTCTACCGACAGTAATGATATATATTTAACGAAATGAAGCTACTTGCTAATACTGTCCAATGTTTTTATTGAAATAAAATTACAAACGACGTTTCAAGCACATTCGTGGTCCTGTTCAACTTAGAAAATTCAATAAAAAAATTGGACAGTATTAGCAAGTAACTTCATTTCATTAAAGATATATCTAATCTTGTAATTTTAGATCGTTGCCAATGTTAAGAAATGAAGAGAGCCTAATTTGCGATGTGTCGCCCAAATTAAAGAACGTGCGCGTAGAGAAAATCGTCCAATTCTGGCAAGTCGAATGGGACATACTTTGACCAAAGTGAAACTTCCAGCAATCTTGGCCAAACTTTGGGTTGTGATAAGCCCTTATTTATTATTAGTAAGTGACCATGCAATGCATTGCTTTCAGTACGAGCTTCAACTGGAAATGAGGGGGGACAAGGGGAGACTTTATTATCCGAAATCTAATCATCGACATTCAGCGGCATCGAGCTGCAAATGCGAAGCGATGACGAATGTCATCATCATCATTATTGTGATTGTGTTTGTGATGTTTGCTCGTCCATGGCGTCGCCGTTCAACGATGCATAACGTCACTGACTATAATATCAACGCTGTGTGTGTCGCTCGCTTGTTTTTTATAAATTTGTGTTCTCTTTAGTTTGTCGTATTTTTTTGTTAGTCTATTGCAGTTGTGAATTTTTATTAAGTACGTGGTATTGCTCTAAACATGCCATGTTTTATATAGGACTAGTCGCTCCCCGCGGCTCGGCCCACGGTTGTAGTGAAACACGGCAGCAGCAACAGTAGGGAAACGTTCAACAGGACCTAACAGCTAAATTTCCAGTCCATAGAAACTGTATTTTAAAAATTAGAATGTGTTAATTGTTGACTCCCCTGTCCTTCCCCCCTTGCCACTACTTAGAAAACGACTTTAGGATCTCTACTCAAAAGAAGCATGTCTGCCAAATTTCAAGTCTGTAGGTCAAATAGTGCCGGAAATACCGTGATGACCTGCCAGTGATAATCATTCTCTATTTTACCCCCTATATTTAAGATTATAAAAAAATAGTTAAGGTTTTCTGACATAAGAAAAAAACTAGTTATAGCTCATCTAATTTAAAAATTGTGAAATTATTGAAATGGAACTTTTTTGTTGAAAAAATAAGCTTTATTAGAATGGTAAATAATAAATACGAAATTCCGATAAAAAACATATTTTCAAGCCGTATCTAGTGAACGAAGCTTTATATAAAAAAATCAATTAGTGTCAAAGAATTTCTTCAATAAAATGCTTTAATTTTTGTGACATGTAAATTTTCCGTATTTTTCTTTATAGTGGAGTTAAGTAATAAAAAAATATGTATTACCATTAATGAAAGACTTCAACGGTCCGTCAGGCGGGTAACCCAATAAATAATAAAAATCAATTATTATAACCACTTATTTCATTTTCAATATTTTGACACTATTGAAAATTAATATTTTTCTTAAAGAAAATATGGTAACTGATTGACCTGTCGGCTAACCCTAAAACTTCCCACTAGTTAAATACGTTACTACGGTCCGTCAGGCGGGTAACCCAATAAATAATAAAAATCAATTATTATAACCACTTATTTCATTTTCAATATTTTGACACTATTGAAAATTAATATTTTTCTTAAAAAAAATATGGCAACTGATTGACCTGTCGGCTAACCCTAAAACTTCCCACTAGTTAAATACGTTACTATAAATTGATACCATTGTGTAAAATTATGTAATCAAAAAATCTTCAAAAATTATTTTTTACATCTTTTTCGATGCACGGAATATTTCCAAATTTTATACTTAGAGACTTGAGTTTTTAGTGCTCAAGGGCACCTGAACTTATCGCTCAGAAAATTTCAGACATGAGGAAATATATTTAGTGACCTTCAGTTTGACTTCTTTAACCACGTCCACCCACGCATTGTCACTGGGCAGACTGCGATTTTTATTTTCAGGATAGTGCCCTTAATGCACTCACAAAAACTCGTGTTTAAGGAAATACTATGTGTAAAATCGTCACTAGCTCCCTATTATAAGTAAAAAAAAAAACATTTTGCTGGGTTTAGGCCATGAAGCTGCAACAAAAAAAAGCTAGAGTACTTTTACAGACAGATAGATCACTTTGAATACGAAACTATAAAAAAGCGATTTAAAAAGTGGAGAGCTATTTGAAAAAAAAAAGTTTTGTCTCTGCGTAGTAAAAGATCGATGCTTTTTGTGTGTATAATGTTCTCCATAAATAAAAATGAAAACTCGGTCGTCCTTTCTTGCAATTAGTGAAAGGAAATTTAATCTTTTCAAATGTTTTATTGGAACAATAAAATTGACTCGTAGAATTCCGTCCACACTTTTTCGTGGAAAGCACGTGTACTAACGGCCGGTGAGGTGATGCCGGCCAGGTAACAAGGCTACCACCTGGGGACTTTTGAACAATTGTATTGTGTTTTTAAAATCGCCTTCCGATGATATGTCCGCCTACTACGGAAGTCTTGTTGAACTCTGCTCTACCCAACTTGAAACCACCTAACTTGTTTTAAAGATATTTTATTTTCTTCGAAAATAATACAGAAAATGTATTCGAAACAAGACATTGTTAACATTTATTTTTTTATCACATTTATTTATTGCTAAATCGATTTTTTTCATAAAACATGTATGAAAATCAAATAAAAGTTCGAGTAAGAAGTTTGTGATGAGAAAGGTTAATTGGACATATTTTGTTTTTTGTAAAGAAGTCATATAATGTCGTTTGCCTCTTTCTGTTTCGTTCAGCAAGCTGTTGTCGATAGCAAGATATTGCATCAATGATACTTCTTCTTGCCTTTGAACTTATATTAACATTTTAATCATTTTGTATAAATTAATTCATAATTTGCGTTATAGTGGCCAAACTTTTTTTTTTTTAGAAACCGCCTAATACTGAAACAGCGTTAAGCGAGGTCTTACAACAGTAGGATCTTGCTTTAATGCTGGTCTATTCTATTCTATTCTTTGGGAGTTTTTGAAGCTTGGTGCGTTAGTTAAGGACCAGACTCTTTTTCAGTTATGAAAGGACAAAACTAATATTTATGTTTATAGAAATGTAAACTAAATGTTTCAATTTCACGCTGAACAAAAATAACAATATCACGTTTAACTTGTTTATACTTTAAAAGTCCTTTTTATGGTATAAATACACCCTGCGGGGTGGCGTGTTTGTTTTGTCGAAACAATATTCGTCAACACAAAATGTTGTTAAAGTTTAACAATACTATACCTTTATTTTCAAAATATGCTCTCTTTTAAAAGAAGGTACGTTTTATGATCTTTTTCTTGCTGATTTTCACGGATTATTTCATTGTAATTTTTCATTTTTGACAAACGGCGATGACAGCTTTATTGAGCAATTTGTTTTTCGACTTTTAGGCGAATTATTGTAACGTCGTGTGCTGGCTTTGTTACGTCGTTACATTTTCCATGCATAAAATATTACGTTCCAACTAACCGGTGAAAGAATAAATTACCGGTTATTAAACCGGTTAAATATCCTCGGTAATTTATTACAAATAGCCGCGGCTATTTATTATAATACAACACAGGAAATTTTGCACATGAAGGTAACGTTCGGTCGAGATTTCGATTTTAATTTTATAACCAAATATCTGCATAAATATAAATACATTATTTAATTAATTCTTGCAATTCTACTATTGAAAACTGCTCTATTGTTTTGTTGTTTGTTGTTCTGAGAAACGGAAACCGAAAGCCGCCATTTTGTTTTATAGATAGCCAGTAAATTATCTGGTCAAGATGGTTACTATCATAAGTAACCGGTAATTTTAAATCACTACAACTAACTGAAAGAGAAAAGTACGTTTTAATAAAATAAATCATATTTAGATTCAGTTATAATTTTTAATTTTTTAGGGTTCCGTACCTCAAAGGGAAAAAAACGAAACCCTTATAGAATCACTCGTGTGTCTGTCCGTCCCACTGCCAAAACCAATTTGCACCGAACTTCTGGACCGATTGAGTTGAAATTTGGTACACATATGTAAGTCGGTGACCATAAGACGGACATGTAACGTAAATAAATGAATTTTGAACATGGGGGTCATTTTTTGGGGGTAAATTAGAAAATTAAAGAAAAAAGTTTGGCAAACTGTACCGTATGACATATCAAATGAAAGGGCTTGTAGTAAGGGTCTCAAATATATATATTTTAATAATTTTAATATAAATAGTTTTCAAGTTATTTAGGAAAATAGGTGAAAATTTACCATTTACTCGAACGATTGAGTTGAAATTTGGTACACATAGGTAAGTCGGTGACCCAAAGACGGACATGTAACGTAAATAAATAAATTTTGCACATGGAGGTAATTTTTGGGGAAAAATTAGGAAATTAAAAAAAAAAGTTTTGCAGACTGTACCGTGTGACATATCAAATGAAAGGGCTTGTAGTAAGGGTCTCAAATATATTTTTTTTATAATTTTAAAATAAATAGTTTTAAAGTTAAGTAAGAAAATAGATAAACAATGGACCCCCCCCTGATCTCCGAAACTAATGCGCCTAAAATTTTGAAAAAAATAGGGAATATCGACTCTCCCCATAGTTTACAGGAAAATTGAAACGAAAAGCTTAAGTCTTAAAGTACTCACGGAAAACCGAATAGTACGGAACCCTCTTCTCGCGAGTTTGACTCGCACTTGACCGGTTTTTTACTTATTGATCAATATCGTTATTAGTAAATGTTGGAAAGTTTTTATTATAATGCAATTCGTCCCATTAAAAAAATTTCCAGCCAATCGGGCGACAGGACCATTCCAACTTCAAAAATATTGACATTTGACATATTATTATAAGTAAAATAAAATTTGTTACGCGTGTTTTTTTTCCTGAATTGTATTTATATTAAATTAACCTTGACCCAAATTTATATTTTTACAAAACACTAAATTTTTGTTTTTTAATTTACACTCGAAATATTAGCAAATCTCAAAATATTAGTTTTTACAAAAATCTTGCAATTTTGGTACACGAGCTCTTGTACTAATCGCGTTTGATTCTTTGTCGAGTTTATTTGGACAGTTAAGTTATTTTCAATGGGATAATTGTTTTGTTACACCAAGGACATATGCATTGTTTTACCGTAACTGATTGCAGGTTACAATGCTGTTTGTAAGATCTCTGTTGTGCCATGATTTGTTACAGGTAAACGTTTTTAAAAGAATGAAAAAAAGGATAAAATTGTGAACACGTTTTTTTTTCTTTCTTTTCAAAAATGCAGGCTGGATTTAGCAACAGTTTCACTGTCGTTTGATATTAGGGCTGGATTTATGTTTCTATAATATCGAATAACTGTAAATAGTTTGCTTATAGAATAATAAAAACCCGGGTCGCAGTGCCCAAACCCTGCCGACAATATAGTGTATTTGCTAATACAGGCAGTCTGGTTTTATTACATGAACTTAAGTTTGTTTTTAGTCAAAATAAAAAATTTAACCCCTTGATACACCCCATAAATTAACAGTTTGTTTCTTAATTGCAACATTATTATCATCGAACATTTACACCAAATTAAATACACTAATTGCAAACTAGTGTTTTCATAAAATTTGTAAGTCCGGTCCTGTCGGGCCGATTTTATTGAAATTTTAGGGCCACTTTTCAAATGCTACTAAAGGGTTAAATTTCAATTTTCAAACGATTCTGAGAATTTTTTCGGTATTTTAGGGCCCAAAAACATTTTCCAACCCCTAAAAACTACCCTTAAAATGGCCCGATTAGGTCCATTTTAAATAGGCTTCTTGCGGTGATGGATTTCAACACGTGGGCCAAATTTAGTTGAAATCAATTAACTCTTTCGAAAGTTATTGCCCGCACACATATATATATATATACGTATATATATAAATATATATATATATATATATATATATATATATATATATATACATATATATATAAACATTTTTAAAAATGGTGCCAAAGTGTTTAGGAGGTTATGAAACGTCGAGAAATTTTGGTCCGACCCCTAGGTCCCGCCATCCGACCGACGCCAATAGTGTATGTTGCCATATGGCAAATACACTAATAATAATTCTTTATTCAAGATTGCCATTATGGCAAAGAAAGCGTCAGTAAATTACATAGCACAATAATTAAATACATGAAAAGTCATACGGGCATTTTTCTAATAAATACTCTGTAACTTTTTTTTTAAATAGATTATAGCTTTCCACGTTCGTAAGCTCTGGTGGAAGACTTTCGTAAAATTTCATAGCGGAGTAACGAGGTCCTTTGGTATACAGGGTGAGGCGGTGCCCCGGTACACCGTGATTAAGACGTCCCCGTGTATTATAATCATGATCCGGCAAATGTTGATAAAATAACTGCTTGTTTCTAAAATAAGACCTCGCTTAATGCTGCTCCGCTTAACGCTGTTTCAGTGCTACGCGCTTTCTAAAAAAAGTTTAGCTACTATAACGAAAATTATGAATCAGTTTATACAAAATTCAAATCTTGATAGAAGTTCAAAGGCAAGGCAAAGTGCCATTGATGCAAAATCTTGCTATCGACAACAGCTTGCTGAACGAAACAGAAAAAGGCAAACGACATTACTAATGGGTCACGGATACATAAGATGCTGTTTTTTTTCCTCACAACCCTAGGTATATTATACATTGAAAGTCAATCAATAACAAAGCAAAATGTTTTGATTTATTGCATGGCTGTTTGACTTTCAATGGTTACAATGTTTACAGTTATTTTGGTTGAATGTTTGCACATAAAATACAAAACTTGGTCACCCTTTCTGGGCTAATTAAAGTGAATCTTAACTGTTCGCAGAAGTCAACAATAAAAAAAGAGAAAGTTACCGTTATCGTCTTTGTGTTTCCTGAATACTCCTTTTGATTTTTGCAGTTCACCCTTTTCAAGGTTATTTCGAGCGAAAATCAAACCCGTTTGTGCAGTTTACAGTTGATGCCAATACATAAAATTTTTAATGTCCGTTTATGGCAACGGGCTTGATCCCAGTCATCCTCTAGTTCCTAGGTGTTAATCGAAGAATTGGTAAAAGTATCAAGTATATTTTTACAATTCTCACGGTTCGCTAAGGGGTGATAAAAAAATTTGAATTTTTGATTCAAAAGCTAGAATGTACAAGCTTTAAAATGAGCTTTCGTTTTTTAAAAAGCCTATCATTTTTCGCGAAAATACAGCGATTTGAGATAAGAGTTTTTTGTAATTCTGAACAACTCTTTTTAATAAAAATTTGCTCTATTTGATCGCACATGTAAGTTTACTTGAAAACCTACTTTTTATTTTAATCGTACTTGGCTATATTTTGACTTGAAAAATAATGTTCCTATACAAAAAAGATGCATCTTAATGGCCTGGATAACAGCTAAAAATTTTATAATGATTGTTTTTAAAATGAAAAAGTTATTTATTTATTATAGCGAATGTTTGTCAATTTGTAATAGAAAAATATATTTTGTTTCAGGCAGTGGATCGGACGTCAGGGCGGATTCCTATTTACTAAATGTAGCTATTGAAACGATCAATTCCGAGCCGCTCGACTCCAGCACAGGTTCGACACTTTTATCATATTATTATTTCAATTCATTAATTAGTTGTTAAAGGCTTTGTTTACGCGGAGGCGACGTTAATTTTGCGCGCTAGTATAATCATTAAGCCGGTTAGTTGAATTTCTGACAGCTGATATGATTTTAAACTATTTGAGGCTAGGTTTTCTGTTGTGTCAGATCTGACATGTTTAGCTGAACTCTTCGCGTAAACAAAGCCAATATTAATACGCGCCACGCTTCTAAAAGGTTCTGATGTTAGTCACAAACAGCGTCGCAAATGCAGTTACCGGCACAGAACGTGCGCTCGTTGGTGATTGGTTATCGCTGGTTGTCTTGTTACTTGTCGCTTTCCTGCTATAAGTTAAGTTGTTTCTTTGATTGTTAATTGATCAAGATGCCTAATACAGTTTTGCATAGACAAGCACGAAACATGATTTTTTGGATAAATTTATGCAAGGAATTAGACCTCTAGATTAAAGAAAATTTAAAAAATTAAAAATAATAATATAGCGCGAGTTTGTAGTTTTTCAAGCGAATGTACCTGCGCAAGCCTCCATTTGTATTTAACTTCCGAGTCTTTCAGATCCATGGCGCGCACTATACACAGTTCAGTATTATGAAAATTGTTAGATTACTGAAATTTTTATAAGACTATCGTTTTTTAATCCGAATTTCGTCAATCTATTTTTACTCGATTGATAATTTACATTTTTTGCAGTGAACCTTATTGCGATATTTTTTTGTTTTTTTTTATAGAATTAATATTTGTTGCAGATTATATTTTAAACTTTTTTCTGTGTTTTTATGGACGGACTCGACCTGGTTATTTATAAATTACTCGCAACAAAATAATGATGGTTAATTTGCTTTGCAAGACTTGCGAAGCTACTGCACCGATTATTAATTACTATTAATTCCTATCCAATAAAACATGTTATCTTTATAATATCTACAAAGCCAGGCAAAGCCGATCCGGGCCGTTAGTTGGAAACGAAATACGCGCATATCATCATCTTGTCCGAAAGTGTGACGGATATTCCGTTTAAAGCGCATATTAACTATTTAAAGCAAATTCATTCATTTGTTTCCATTAGCGGTACTCCAATAGCCTTTGATGGAATATCAAACATCTATTTGGGTTGTTCCATTTTTAATGCCATATAAAGAATATCGATTCCATAGAAGAACGCGTACCAGTGATGTGCTACATAAGACACTCAGTTGGTCAGGGGTGTCCAACATTTGGGTCGTTTCTATTTTGATAATAATCTATACTGCGAAAATAACTCTAAAAACTTAGAGTGATGATGATCCTTGAAAGTAGAATTGAAGAAATTTCTTAGGATAAACCTAGGTGGCACAGGATCGAAGAAAGCAAAAAAGCTTGCCGAAACGTTAGAATAAATGCAATTTACATAATTCAGTATTTGCTTTCTTCGATCCTGTGCCACCTAGGTTTATCCTAAGAAATTTCTTCAATAATCTATACTCATAATACACGCAATGATAGTAAGAAGTTGACAGCAATAGGACGTGTGGTTAACCAGTTGTGTACTTCCCAATTTTTTTTTTTGAAGGGGCAATTCTTTTTACGAACAATCAGGGATGATGACCCTGAGTAGTGTGGGACTCGAACCAGGGTCCCATACTCATAAAAAATCTCTTTCTATCGCCCATATCGTCGTATATTTCTCACCTTTTTTTTTGATGGCGAAATTCTTTTTACGAACACTTAGGGACGATGACCTTGAATAGTGAGAGACTTGAGCCAAGGACCCCCACCTACCAAACCCTTCTCTCTCTCTCTCTATCTGTCGTATCGTCATATTTAGAATCGATGTACATCGCACCTAGTAAACATTATTGCTCGTAAAAGAAAAGGTTTCCAACCGGGTTAAAAAAGATTACTAATTCGACTTAAACATTTTTTTGTCAATGTTCGTTCAGTCATAACTTCTCAATGGATTAATCGATATGAAAAATGTTGGCATCATTTCGTTCAGAATGTTCACGGAATGGTCCCATGCAGTTTTTCTCAAAAAATCAGTTCTGTCGTTTTTAACTGAAATGAGTTTTTTTATATGCTCAGTAGTTTTTGAACCGATGTCGGTTATTTTTTTCCATTTTGTAAGTTATATCTTCAGGCTGATCCTGCATAAATTAAACAAATCGCCTCACTAGTTTCACGTGTAACCCGCTCGTTACGAGTTGACCACGCCTGTAATACCGCATATACCCATTTTACACAGAGCATTGGCGGAGAAACAGTTCAAGTGTATTGGGTCAGTTCATGTGTGTGTGTGTGTGTGTGCGTTACGTGTATAAATATCGTCCACGATCCTGCATGGGGTACTCTGTCTATTACTGCCCGCTGTCCCTCTCTTTCTCTCTTTTAGCCGTGCGTCACGACGCCGCTGCGTCATAAGCGCCGTGGCGCTGGCGTATAGCGTCGACATAAGTAGGTCAGTCGGTTCCGTTCGTTTTCCTGTATAAAAAAAGCTCACTCGCCGTCGCTATTAAACGTTGCACGAGAAAAGTGCATTTATTTAATCTCAGTAATTTTTATGTATACAAAGTCGAGACGTTCGTCGAAGACCGTGACTAGAGTTGTTAAAAACGTTTTCTAAAACCTTAGTAGTCGTGTGTATGACTCCTGATAGTCTAAGATCCGAAGAGAACTTGTCCTTCACCCATTTGTTTACCAGACGAAAAGTATGTTTTATCAATTACTAGCAGCTTCCCGCGGCTTCGCCCGCGATTTTAATAGTTAGGATTGTTTCATTACTCACTCACTCCATTCGTTCGCCCGAATTTATAATTAATTGTTTCATTACTCACTCACTCCGTTCGTTCGCTCGAATTTATAATTATTTGTTTCATTACTCACTCACTCACTCCGTTCGTTCGCTCGAATTTATAATTATTTGTTTCATTCCTCACTCACTCCGTTCGTTCGCTCGAATTTTATAATTATTTGTTTCATTACTCACTCACTCCGTTCGTTCGCCCGAATTTATAATTAATTGTTTCATTACTCACTCACTCCGTTCGTTCGCTCGAATTTATAATTATTTGTTTCATTACTCACTCACTCCGTTCGTTCGCCCGAATTTATAATTAATTGTTTCATTACTCACTCACTCCGTTCGTTCGCTCGAATTTTATAATTATTTGTTTCATTACTCACTCACTCCGTTCGTTTGCTCGAATTTATAATTAATAGCCGCTCCCCGATTGTAATGAAATACTGCAGCAACAACAATAGTGGAAACTTCAGCAGGACCAATAGCTAAACATAAATTATTTGAATAAAGAAATAATTAAGCTGAAAATAAAATAAATTTCAAAAACAATGGTTTTCTTGTGCACTAAAAAGTAGAAAATAATTTTGATCAGAATAATTTTAAACATTAGTTAAAAAACTTATAATTATTTGCAAATTATTTGGCACTTGATATCAGAATGTTTCAGAGTTTGTTGTTGGGAACCAAGGCAACCAACAATTCGTCCATAGCCTGTTATATCATAGAGTATAGCAGGCCATGGACGAGTTTTCTGATAATCCCACAGGGACCTAACGTTTTTCCGGGATAAAAAGTTTCCTGTTATTTAATCCAGGTAATAAACTATCTGTGTGCCAAATTTCATTCAAATCAGTTCAGCCGTTTTTGCGTGATAAGGTAACAAAAAGACAAACAAACAATCTCACATTCGCATTTGTATTATGTATAGATAGATTATTTTTAAAAAAATAAATCGCAATTGAGTAGCATATTAAAATATGTTCATATGGATATCCTTAATTAAAAAAACATGGAAAAAAATTAATTATAGTTTTTTTTAAATTAAGGACATATTTTAATAGGCAACTCAATCGCGATTTATTTTCTTATAAATAATAATTGATAAAATATACTTTTCGTCTGGTAAACAGATCAGTGAAGGTCGAGCTCTCTTCGGATCCTGTACTATCAGAAGTCATACACAAGTTATTACGGTTTTAGAAAACGTTCTTAACCCCTCTAGACACTGTCTTCGACGAACGTCTGGGGTTTGTGTACATAAAAATTACTGGAATCAAAATTCACTTTTCACAATTTTACAATATTTTTTCGCTTCAAGATCCCTCGAGTCAAAAAAAAACATTTTTGGAAAAAACCTCTTCGTCTGTTTGTTTCACTTTTTACATTCTCAAAAGTTTTTTTTTTTTTTTTTTTTAGTGTTGAAACTAATATCTATAAGTTTTAGCTTGCGTTTGTTTGAATTTTCATGTAATTTCTTAACTAATTTTTCTCACAAATGCGCCAATATCTGAAAAAAGCGTCGAAATAAGGAACTAAAACTATGCATAACCGCATAACAAGCTGCCTGCTGGAACGCGGTTGTATTTATTATGACAGCAATTAAAAATTTGATGATAAACGCACTGGGTATAAAGAAAAATAGTATACACCAAACGGGCAGAACATGTCGCGCAGTGCAGGAATTTCAACTTTCTGCCCTTGTCACCGATACACAACGGTTTCGAATTCTTCAGTTTTCATGATGTTTTAGTATTCAGTGCACACGTAATGTTTTTCGCGTTTCATACGGACAGATAACACACGTAGAGTTTTTTATGATATAATATTCGACAAGTAGATTTGTGTCGGAAAACGTGTCCCGCATTCTCTAATGCAAACACGAGCCACATATCTCGCAACACAAATCGCATTAGCTTCAATTTTCAACGTCACTTTCGACGAATATTGCGCTAAATTTGACTATTTATGTCATTGTAAATTTACAACTATTGTATCTAAGCTCATTTTTAGGGTTCGTTTTTTGTACGGAAGCTTAAAAAACGTACAAAAAACAAACCCTTTAGGATCATTGTCGTGTCTGTCAGTCCGAATTTTCTCCGAATCTACGGGACGAAAAAAAAGTTTAAATTTGGTACATAGAGTCAGATGAGCCAATCACAGATTAATAGACGCACAAACTTTTACCTAAAATATGTTTTTTGAAGTCGGGGAACTTCAAAACGATAATATATTGTAAAATTTTTACCTTCATTTTTGCCCTAAAAATTGAATCAAAATGCGTGATATTTTTCAATATTTCTTTACAGCACGTCACAAGATTTCGAATAACGGGAAGGAAAATTAACATTTTGAAGTTTTTTTTTTTACAAACATGTTAAAAATACTGACAAATTTGACTTGTTCAATCATTTTTTTTAAATTTATTTTTTTCTGTACAAATATTTGTGCGCTAATTTTCTCGCTTCTATCTGATTTTAAACGTTGATTTAGATTAAATAAACTCTAAAAAACTTGGTTAAAAGTCATATGGAAAGAATAGTACATATTTTTAGTTTATAAAAAAAGACAACTGATGTAATATCATTACGTTTTAAAAAAATAATTTAAACGTAATGGGCGCGCGCTTTTAACTGATTGTGTGTCACGTGTTAATAGATAGAAATAATCATACGAAGTCAAGTGTAGTAGGTTTGTGGGTCAATGATAGAAGAGTGAGACTAAAACCGCCCCATCACAGTCCCCACTGTTGCGCTACAGTAACTATATTATTTGTGTGCTGCATGCACTGTACTTGGAACTGGGACTCTGCCACACACTTGCGCTGCTGTTGCAACGGAGCCCCCAGTTAATGCGACTCCACCACCCCATACTTCTCCCTAGATACACACTAACTAAA
Organism: Venustoraphidia nigricollis; assembly: GCA_034508555.1. Taxonomy (NCBI): domain Eukaryota; kingdom Metazoa; phylum Arthropoda; class Insecta; order Raphidioptera; family Raphidiidae; genus Venustoraphidia; species Venustoraphidia nigricollis. The sequence goes on from JAVRKA010000030.1 coordinate 4,125,514, forward strand.
CCGGGTCACGTCACTCAACCGACCACCTATTGACGACCCGCACCCCGTTTTACGTCTATACTAATATTATAAAGAAATAAAGTTTGTAAGTTTGGATGTAAATAGTAAATTTAGAAAATACTCATCCGATTTCAAAAAAAAAAATTACCAGTATTTAGAATGGACCTTCAGGATGGACATAGGCTATATATTATCGTGTTAAAACAAAAAATTTTTTCGTGGAGACCAGTCTATACTAATATTATAAAGAGGTAAAGTTTGGATCACCAAAAATACTCATCCGATTTCAAAAAAATTTTTCCCAATATTCAGAAAGGATCTTCAGGATGGACATAAGTTATATATATTATTGCGTTAAAATAAAAGCGCCTTTTGTCGAGGCCAATCTGTACTGGTATTATAAAGAGGTAGAATTTGTTAGTTTGGCTGTAGGAGGTAATCTCCGAAAATGCTCATCCGATTTCAAAAAATTCTTCAGCAATATTTCTTCAGAAGGAGGCAAATTAAATTTTGTCTTTACAAATTTATATTAATAATACTGACAAATTTTACTTGCTCAATAATTTTTTTCAAATTTAATTTTTCCTGTACAAAAAATCGTGTAAAACTTATGCTAATTTTCTCGCTTTTATCTGCTTTTGAATCGTTTATTTAAACCAGAATGGTACATATTTCTAGTTTAGTTTGTAAGCATTACCGTGAAAGATTGAATAGTATTTTTCATAGAAATTAGAGATTTTCGAAATGTCCACACACCCATATGTAACTGCTCGTAAGATAGAGCTACGCGGGTGAAAAAGGGAACATATTGAAAAGCTAGTAAACAGTCACCTTGAATCAAAGTATTTCGAAATCTCCTGAATCTTTTTATCTCAAATAATTCAGTAGTTTCAGTGGCAGTTTTCAATACAAACCACTCTGTATGGAGTGTAGATTTTATCGTGTATCGTTTTTGTCGAGTTATTTGTGCCTTCCTATTTATCATTTATCATAATTAAACTATCCGTTTTAAGTAGGTCAGGTAGGATTATGCTTTAAAGCCTATTTATTTGTGTAACCTCACGTTTATTTTTTATTGCTTGTGAACACGGTTGCCAGAAGTTTTCACCAGAAAGTAGGGAATCCTTGCGGCAAAACTGCCCAATGTTTAAAACTTTAAAGAAATATGTGTATCTTTTTCTTTTTTTATATCATTTATTCTTAAAAGCTTATTAAACAATGTTATAAGTAACATATGATAATTACTAGGTATATATTATTATTTATTTCATTGAAAAAGTGTCTTAATTAAATTATTTACACGAAAACAATGCAACAGCAGTTCGACCGTTCATAGTAACATTTTCGTGAAATATATCTATCGGTTGTAAATGTTAGCGCTGTGAATGTCGAGTAATACGTGAAAAAGTTTGTTTACATATTATATTGGAAATATAAATTGAAGTTTTGAGTTTAATTAAAATGGAAAAAAAAATTTAGTTAAAAATTTTTTTAATTGTTACTACTTTCAAAATAGCCCAAATTGTTGAAAATCGCCCAATAGAGATTTAGGCGCAAAACATGCTCGAAATTCGCCCAATTTGTGATAAATCGCACAATCTGGCAACGCTTGCTTCTGAATTTAAAACTACATATTTCTTTCTGATCAAAATCAATGCTTAGACCAAAAGCTCCCAATCTTGTCTGGACCACCGCCCCCTTTAGAAGAAAAACAAGTTCATAATAATTAATTTTTTATGAAATATCTTTTCAAAAATTTATGTAATACAAAAAATTAGAAAACAAATTTGAAGAAACGTTTATGATAAAAATTTGTCAGCATTTCAAATTTCATATAAGTAATAATATTAATACTAATAAAATAAAAGTAATAATTTTTTTTATTTTCAAAAAAAAATTTTCAACAAACTTTTTTGAAAGTGTCAAATGGTGCAAAATGATGTTACGGACCGTTTGAGTAACATTTTCGAAAGAAAAGAAGTATTTTTTACCACCAAATTTTCTAGGTACTCCCCCCTACCCTATTTTCAAAGTATTTATTTTATATTAATTTCTTAATTAGATAGGTGCGTCATGGCCGCCCTTTTTGACTGTCACAACGCCCCCCATTTGCCTCTACCCTATGGAAAACGCCAGCACCCATTGGGACGCGGTGCCACCCCGGCTGGGAAATCTTATAACTAAAGTTAGGTTTTTCATCAGAACGTGTTCGAAGTCACGGGTGCATGCTAAAAAATTATATATTTTGCGTAATAATCATTCTTGAACTGTGTACTTAATGACGTCACATCGGTCATGTTTTATAAATTCATATTTGTATAAAGTTGGAAGCTACGACTCTTGTGTTAAAAGTGAATTTAAAATTAAACTAAACATTTTACTTGACTACAAGATTAGTAGATTACAGATGTTGCCTCGTTCCGTCTGACCAATCAACATAAGTACAAGAATAACGTCAGCTGACAGCGTCATTTCCACGAAAAATGTTACATTTTTCTTGCCGTGCAAAATACATTATTTTAATGTCTCTGAAATAATTACTTTTTGCTTCTTACAGCGTGCAAGTACACAATTAGAGGTAATTTCGTGGTGCGTTTGTAAAATACAGTAGTGTACAAATGAAAGTTACGCTGACACATGTATGGCTAGTAAATGCGGATTGGATTCCTAATATAGGTTCGTCCCACATTTTTCTTAGGGCTGGAATCTGCATTACAAATAGATAAAACAATTTTTTCGAGAATTTTTCAGAACCTTTTTCTACATGAAAAAAAATTCCCAAAAGGGTACTTTTCAATGTGATTTTAAACCTAGAATAATCCCTGTACGGAAATGTGTCATTTGAAAAAAAAATATTGAACAAGCCAAATTTGTCAGTATTTTTAGTGTATTTGCCATAAGGCAACATACACTATTGGCGTTGGTCGGATGGCGGGACCTAGGGGTCGGACTAAAATTTCTCGACGTTTCATAACCTCCTAAACACTTTGGCACCATTTTTGAAAATGTTTATATATATATGTATATATATATATATATATATATATATACAGGGTGTCTCACCGAACGTTGGCTAACATGGGTAACTTTGTTATTAGTGGAGATAGAAAGTCGGTTAAATGGGCAAAGTAGTGCAGAAAATTGGGCTCATCAACATCCCGTCGAAAAAACAATTGAATTTTGACACCCTATGAATTTATTCAGAAAATAGTGAAAATTGCCATTTATGAAAACTGGCCATAACTTTTTTATTTATGAAGATATTTGAAAATTTCATTAACCATTTTTTGATAACTTTTTAAGGTCTTTTCAGTGGCGTAGGTTTAATTTTTTTATTTCCACTACATAATGAGATATTGACATGAACTTTGGTTTTTCTTATGGACGGTATTTTTGATTTTCAGATATTCGAATTCTACTTATTTTTCTGAATAATTTGACATAGCATTTCTTATATCTAAACCAATCAGAAGCTACAAAACTGACAAAAATAGCTATTTGGCGTTATCAAAGTGTGCCGTGTAAAACGAAATTTGTTGAAACAAATACATATCGACAGGTTAACGATCTGTCGAGCGATCGCTACAGTTTTGCTAATTCATTTTGTTTGATTTACTCTCTAAGATGGCTCAAGCATTCTCAAATTTGGAGAAACAGGCTATTTTTGCGCATACATTCAGCGTAACAAAAATACCACGTGGGCTCAAGCACAATTCTTAAACCTTTATCCAGAAAGACGACAGCCTTATTCAATAACTTTTAGGAACTTAAATAGAAATTTAAAGGTATACGGTTCATTTTCAAAGAAAAAAGGCAACATTCAACACTATGAAGAAGAATTAGGTTTAGCAAACGTTGAAATTAATGGAGAAAAGTTCCTAAAAGCTATTGAATAAGGCTGTCGCCTTTCTGGATAAAGGTTCAAGTATTGTGCCTGAGCCCACGTGGTATTTTTGTTACGCTGAATGTATGCGCAAAAATAGCCTGTTTCTCCAAATTTGAGAATGCTTGAGCCATCTTAGAGAGTAAATCAAACAAAATGAATTAGCAAAACTGTAGCGATCGCTCGACAGATTGTTAACCTGTCGATATGTATTTGTTTCAACAAATTTCGTTTTACACGGCACACTTTGATAGCGCCAAATAGCTATTTTTGTCAGTTTTGTAGCTTCTGATTAGTTTAGATATAGGATATGCTATGTCAAATTATTCAGAAAAATAAGTAGAATTCGAATATCTGAAAATCAAAAATGCCGTCCATAAGAAAAACCAAAGTTCATGTCAATATCTCATTATGTAGTGGAAATAAAAAAATTAAACCCACGCCACTGAAAAGACCTTAAAAAGTTATCAAAAAATGGTTAATGAAATTTTCAAATATCTTCATAAATAAAAAAGTTATGGCCAGTTTTCATAAATGGCAATTTTCACTATTTTCTGAATAAATTCATAGGGTGTCAAAATTCAATTGTTTTTTCGACGGGATGTTGATGAGCCCAATTTTCTGCACTACTTTGCCCATTTAACCGACTTTCTATCTCCACTAATAACAAAGTTACCCATGTTAGCCAACGTTCGGTGAGACACCCTGTATATATTTATATACGTATATATATATATATGTGCGGGCAATAACTTTCGAAAGAGTTAATTGATTTTAATGAAATTCGGTCCACGTGTTGAAATCCATCACCGCAAGAAGCCTATTTAAAATGGGCGTAATCGGGGCATTTTAAGGGTAGTTTTTAGGGGTTGAAAAATGTTTTTGGGCCCCAAAATACCGAAAAAATTCTCAGAATCGTTTCAAAATTGACATTTAACGCTTTAGTAGTAATTAAAAGGTGTCCCTAAAATTTAAATAAAATCGGCCCGACAGGACTAGTTTACAAATAGTGAATTATTTACTGAAAGTTGTATATAATTTGGTATAGAGGTTCGATTTATAATAATATTGCAATTAAGAAAAAAAATGTTATTTTAAGGGGTGTATTAAGGAGTAAAATTTTTTATTTTGCCCAAAAACCAACTTAAGCTCGCAAAAAATACACTATATTGTCGGCAGGGTTTTGGCACTGCGACCCGGGTTTAAGAAGACATTTCAAAATGTTAATTTAGTTTCCCGCAATTCGAGATCTTGTGACGTGCAGTAAAGAAAATTATGACGAATATCCCGTTTTTTCATACAATATATCTACATAATATGTTTTTTTGAATTTTTTAAGTAGCAAACCAAATTTTGTAAAGCTTAGTCCTTAATCACAGCTAATAAGAACATTAATAAAATGAGTTTTGCGACCACAGTTCGAGATTTCCCGAGAGCATATTTTACAGTCTGAGGGATCAATCACCTTGAAAGCAACTATTTGGTAGTCGGTTACTTCTCAAGTGACTATATTCGCCGAGATTAAAAGTTTCCAGTGTGTGGGCAGGCTACCTTGTAAGTTTCTTTTGCACATTGCTGTATATAATTATGCACAAGTACTACAGAACCTATATAATTGGGTTAGCACATTTGAACCCTGATGTCAAACACTCCAGGCAATATCATATTACTAATATTTATTAGCTATTAATTGCAAGAGTAAAATATTTGATTGATACAAGTATACCTACATCATGTACGTATTGTATACAGTCTGATTACAAAATCGGGAATCAATCTAGCGAGCCTGATGCCTCAAATCGTAAAATATGCTTTCGTGAAATTCCGAACTGTGGTCGCAAAATTCATTTTATTACTGTTTTTATTTGCTTCACTTTGTCTTGTTGCTTAAAAATTTCGAAAAACATATATCTACACCCTAAAAGTTCATTCAAAATGCGTGATTTTCGTCAATATTACTACACGAGATTTCAAATACGGCCTGACGGCTGCAAACAGTGTGGTGATTCCCCGATCAAAAGACAATATAAACTTGGTCTGACTTTGGTGTTCGGATACACGAATAATGAAACACAAGTGAGTTCAAAAGTAATCGGTTTTAGTAAACAAAAACCATCGGTTTTTTTAAAAAACCGGCTTGTTTTAGGTTTTTCTACAACTGGTTCACATCAGAGAGAGGGAGAGATTAAAAATGTTTAAGAACAATGAAACTTGTTATTCGATGTTGCTCTATCTTTTGCGAGCCATGCTGTAGGTGTATATTACATAGATCATGACGAATATTGATATTTTTTCTCAGTCGTAAATGTTTTTTATTTATTTGATCGATTGATCGATGCGTTGCTGTCATATCTACAATTAATTTTGAAATATTGAATACGCTCTTTTTTACTAATAGTGTAGGTACTTTCATTTTTTCGTTCTAAGTTGTTAAATTTTTAACGTATTTGAAATGACTGCAGATAGTTTGATTTAAAACTGTGTTAACTAGAATAAAATAAGAAATTACAAAACTACATTTATTTAATCGAAAAGAAACGGCTAGTGGTCAAAACGCATTTAGAAAAAAAGGTGGGACCGTAGTTAAATGTGCCATACATGCATGTAATAATAATAATGCGTTTAACGTTCGTTTGTCGACATTGTGTCATAACAGACGCCATTCGCACCATTTACTATTTTTCATTTACCACCCGTTATTTTCTACATTTTTAAAAGTTCAGCTTAATTAATTGCAATGGGCGAATGCAGGAATTATAAGAAATTAAGATAAGGTAGACAACCAGGAGAGCATGAGTTTGATAGGTAATTGGCCATGTCCTTGAATAAGGAACCATCACGATATTTATCCTGAATTCATTGAGGGAAACCATGGAAAACCTCAACAAGATGGCCGGTTTAAGGGGGTATTCTTATGTGAACGCATAAATTTTACCTCTTTTTAGGGAATTTTTTTTTAGACGACAATAACATTCAACCATTTTAATTTTTTTATATGTTTTTGTTTGTATCTTTAACTGTTTAAAAAAAAAATTTTCTCTTATTTTACATTTTTTTAATATATATTTTTTTAAATTAAATTAGACACTAAAAAAAAGCAGGTCACTGGTCATGGTAGTAGCAGCTGTTCATGTTGTCTGAAATAAAAAAATCGAATGGATCATTGTTCAGTAGGGATGTCGCTATCGTCCCTACTAAAATTAATCAATTTCATTAAAAAAAATGGCGGATTGTAGAAAAAAAATTAGTGTTTTTTGTTAATTTTTTTGTTAAAAATCGTTTAAAAAAAATAAGAAAATATTTTCGAAAATAAGCAATTTTAGTACGGACGATAACCATTAATGAGTAGAAGAACATATATAAATTTCAAAGCAATCGGTGGAATACTTTTTTTTTTAGGACCATGACAGTTTTAGAAAATAATGTTTCCAGAAAAATGCGTTTAAAGTTTCAAGAGCCAACAAGTCGCTTACGGCGCGTCGGCTACTATATTAGTTGTAATTTATTTAAAACTAGGAATTTCGGTCTCTATTTTTCACAGCATATTTTCGATAGGTTTTACTATTGAAATATGAAAAAAAATCGATTTTTCGAAGTGGTCACATAAGAATACCCCCTTAAGATGTACCGTTTCTCGACTATAAGAAAAAGTCCCAGCCAGATCTGCCACCACTGGGATTCGAACTCAGTACGTCCCAAATACGAGTCCAGTGCTCTCTCCATCAAATTAGTTATGTCATACCTATAAACAGCTATTTTATAGGGGGTAGTGGAAAAACTTGATAGTTTGATACGGTGTTATATATAAATGGAACTTCTGCTATCGATTGATTTTAAAGATAAGTTGTTTTGAATTACATGCATACCAAATTTGGTAAATGTTAGTCGAACAGAACGTATAAATTAAGTATTATTATGGTCGCAGGTTGACTCGCACGATCGCATTTATATTACTCGATAACAACATATTATTATTTTAGTTCTCTGATTCGTGCTTCTTGTCCATATTTCTCGGTCTTTTAAAGTAAAAGCTAAAATTCAGTTGCACAATGCAGAGTTAATATTTATCTCGTTAACACATTATCAAAATGTTTTTATCATGGTGATAGACAATCAGTTCGTGCGCTTTCAATATTGCACTAAATTATTTTTTTACGTTCTAGTTCGGTTTGCTATTAAAGCGTGTTTTTTTTTAGTTTTTTTAAACTATTATTTATATTTGTTCTTATTTTTTTATCCTTAGGATCCTGGTCAGGACATTAGGACAAAGTTATCAAATTATTAATAATGTTGATTCTACCAACAGTAATAGATATATTAACAAAATAAAATTACTTGCAATGTACTGTTCAGTTTATTTTTTATTTATATAAAGACGTTTCGACGAACAGTTTTAGTCCTTTTCAATTGAAAAGGACTAAAACTGTTCGTCGAAACGTCTTTATATAAATAAAAAACCAATTGAATAGTATATTGCAAGTAATTTTATTTTGTTAATATTATCAAATTATTGTATTGTCATCGGTCCTTAAGGCTGTCGGAACGCTCTGAATTTATGCCAAAAATAGAGCTTCGGCCGATAGCTTGTTGTAGACTTATTCGTCAACATTTTGCAAAAATTCTTTCTCTATAAGGAATCTAGGTTTCTAGTGGACTACTTTTGTAATTTATGTACGATTTACTAGAAAAAAGTTGCCATTAATTGTGCCAAAAAACACAGTTTTCAATTCATCTTTAAAGTTCAATTCCAAAATATTACAGTTTTCAATGTTACGCTACGACCTTATTCGCACTTATTTCACAAAATTGTTCCATCAGAAACCTAAAGTGACTTTTCCTTTTTTTTTTTTAAATTTAAATCTTTAAAATGTTTCCAAAATTTAGAGTAATCAATTGACAGCGGCCTGCGCCACCGTTGCAACAACATTTTATAGCCTCGTAGTGTGGCTTAAATTCAGAGCGTTCTAACAGCCTTAATTCGTGTGCAAATTTTTTTAATCAATCCATTGAAAGACTCCGTCATATTGATACATACATATAAAGCTAATAAAAGCGTGTTAAAAATTAACAATCGCCAAATTTGTTATTATCTTCCTTCAGTAATGTTGAGTTTATGGATTTGTGAAAACATTTCCTGCATATTTTGTGCATCTTTAAACACCCTTTTTGCAACTGAATATACAGTTATAATTTACAAAACGTCGGTAAAAGTCAAAGAGAAGCAATAAAAAAATATTGGACGGTGGAATCAGTTTTCACTTCCAGTCTGCCGTTATTTTTATTATTTAACAGGACCGGACTGTCAACATTTTAAAATCATCCTAAATATTGCATTAACTCTAAGTTTGGGAAATGTTCATTTTTAATTTTCAAACATCGACAAAAAAATATTTTTTAGGATATATAAAATGGAAAAAAATCTCTCACAAGTTTTTGAAGTTAAACTTCGTTTGGTACTGTAGGGTAAAATTGGTTCTTGAGTTTGAAAATGTAACGAGCGTGTCAAAAGCCGCGAAGTAGAATACTTGCCTCGTAATCTAAAAGTCATAGGTTCGATCCCGGCGGTGAGTGCCATTATTACTTTTTTACTTCTGTAGTGTGTAGTGTAAAATACACTGTCTGTTTTTTTTGTAGACAGCTGAAGTCTAGTACCACACACACACACACACTCACACACCTATATTTTAAAAGACTATTTTATTTTTTTCAAGTGTAATATTTTAAATTTTTCCGCCAATTTATTGCGCGAATGTTTTTATTTTTCATTTTGTTTTTGAGATATTACAGTCAGAAAATTTTTCAAAATTACTGTAAAAAAAATTAGGCCGTCTCTGAAGGTATGGCATCAGGTCAAAGCCATAAAATGAAAGCCAATACGATTTATTGTCAGCAAAATCATATTTTCAAAAATTAACAATTTTATAAATAAAATCGTAAAATATTATAGAGTAGCATCCCGATTGTTGGCTACCTTTACCAACTACCGACTACCTTCTAGTCGTAAAATAATTAAAAATTTTATATTTTAGTTTTATTGTTTCGAAATTTATACTAACTTTCTTTTAGTGCGCTTTTACGATTTTTGATATTGTAAAAAAAACAGAAGTCGGCTCCTTTACCGTCTTCCAGTAAATAAAACAATTTTATTATGACTTGCAAAAGTGCAAAAATAGTAGTCTCATATATAATTTGGGAAATTTTTGACCCATTTTGAATGAATATTAAGTATACACAATTTGAAAATAAACACTTGGCCCAGTTTGTATCAGGAACTATTTTATGCGCGCATAAAATTTAACGTGCAACAAAACTTTGGGCGGTTTCTGTACACAAATAGTTACCAATATGTTGAATAAACTATCATTGAAAAGAATGATAAAAAACTGTCAAGTGCGAGTCGAACTTGCAAGGATGGAGTTCCGTACCATTCCGTTTTCTGTGAGAACGACTTAGGACTTAAACTATGAGTAAGGTTATATCTTCCCTATTTTTTTTCAAAATTTTTGGCTCGATTTTTGTATCTTTTTTTAAATATCTCTTATAAAAAATATATTTGTTTTTCTCACAACGGGCCCTCTCATTTGATGATGGATGCCCTTGAAAAATGTATTTTTTTAGTTTATAATTTGGCCCCTAAAATGAACCCTCAAAATTGGAATTCATTTATTTGCACTATACGTCTGTGATTGGATCATCTAACTCTATATATGTACCAAATTTCAACTTTTTTGGTCCAGTAGATTCGGAGAAAATAAGCTGCAGCAGACGGACATACAGACAGACATGAGACATATCCTATAAAGGTTCCGTTTTCTCATCGGATGTACATAACCATAAAAAGAGGTGCGTCGGTTCGTGGACACACGACGGAAGCTGTGCTCCTTACGCATTTTATATTAGTGTTAAAAATTCACGCAAAAAAAGTTCAATTTACAAAATATAGGTCAAAGAACCCTCTTCATAAACGGAATTCGTGAGAACTAAAAATGTAGGTCAAATTGAACAAATCCCACGCTTGTTAAATTGTATCTTTATTACAACGGGGATGAATTGATCAAGGCTGTCCAACTCATAAAAAAATGGGAATTTGTCTTGGCTAAAACGTAAACACTTTTTGTGAAGCTATATCAAATCGAAAATCTGAGAAATGAACTCGCGAAAAACTTTCAAGCGGCTAGAATCTACATCCTGTCTCTATCTATCTGTGGGAACGTTTATTTAGGATCTATAGAACCTAAGAAAAGGGGCACGATGAAAATTATTTAGAATTCCTTGCGAACCCTATTATTCCTAATAATTCTATATCTATGCGTCTATAATAACCTTCTAAACTATGCTGAAACCCAAGGCTATTAAGATATAAAGGTGCCCTCGTTCCGTTGATAAGTAGTGGAGCGATGACGTGATCCAGTAACTGTCAATTGATATTGCGTGGTTGATAAAAATATTGTATGGACCTCGAATGAAACCTATATATTTTAATTATTATGGTATTAGTTGATGGCCCAAACTTAAGCAGTACAATTTTTAAAGTTATACTTCTTTTGGCGTGTTATTAAAAAAATTATGAGTGAATTTTTACGATGTACAACAAAATTAACACGATGAAGTTACTCTCAGAAAAAGGCTATTAACAGAATTGAGGCAGCAATATAAAAAAAATGTTATTAGATAGTAAAAAAAAAGAAAAAATAATCATTGCTAATATGGGATTTGAACTTGAGAGCTTCGATATAATATTATCTAATCTAATAATTTGTAAACAGACATCAAGCAACGACGGCTATAATGTGTCTTTGATAGACGGTCTAAAAACAGGCATACAAAATGCACCGGTCTGAATTCATTCATAATAATAATAATAATATTCTTTATTAAAATCCATAGAGGTAATAGCGTCGATAGTATAATATCAACGACGTGAAATATGCGCTTTGTTTCTATGGTCCTATCCTTGTCTAAGCAATGATCCGAACACAAATACGTTCTATTGTTTTTGCACTGCCTGTCCCGGGGACTGCGCTTAGAAGTATATTGCTTCGATAAACCGAACTTCCGGTTTGAGTAATTTGGACAACCCTGAATCAGACAGGTATACCGCCTTCGTAGTTACGTTCATTTTTTTTTTATTTATTGTGCGTATTGATTCATATGTGAATTATCTACAATTTTTGTATGTGCACCTTTTTTTTGTATTGTGCCGCAGTAAGGTGTCTTATAAAAGGGGTTCGGCGATGTGCCAGATGTGCTGCAGGTGTCTGGGAGGTTAAATATTACAGGTAAAAAGTAAAGGATAAATAATTCGTCCCTTCTATTAGACTTTTTGGCATGCTTGGCCCAGATTATGTGTTAAAAAAAATTAAAAAAAATATATTTTCTTGTTTTTCTCATAATGAACCATTTCATTTCATATACGTCACATGGTGCATTTGAAAAATATATATTTTAATTTTCTAATTTGGCCCCCAAAATTAACCCCAAAATCGGAATGCCCGTGATTGGGTCATCTAACTCTATAGGTATCCTATATGTATCAAATTTCAACTTTTTTCGTCCAGTAGATTCGGTAAAAATAAACTGACAGACAAGTGATTGCAAGTTTCAAAATATTAATCTGAAGTTAGCTTTATATTAGGTATACAGAAATCAGACTCATGTATTTTCAACACCATCTATTTTCAACTCGTTTTACTCGCAGAATTTGTATTTTTTTACTAACTAGATACATTAACTTACTATATTTTATTCGCGATTTAAAGAAACGCAATTTGTTATGCTTTTGCTCAATTTTAGAAGCCCTTTTTTCGATTCTGAAACGCGTTATGCTTGTGTAATTAAAAATATTATGTTTTATAAAAAGTAGGTCACGCTGATAAATTTATCGCTTTAATAGATGCATGTTTGGCCGAAAAATTTGTAATCTCAATAAATACATAATATTCATTAAAAATAATATTACTTTATCTGTAGTAATTTGATTTAAAAATAACTCATATTACAGTTTCTCGATTTGTAGTATTTATTTTTATTGCAGACATTTGTCAATAAAATGATTTTTGAACTTTTATTACTCATCGATCGTATTTCTGTTTTTAACTGAAAAAAAAAAGTTATACAATTCGAGGCGTATTTTTATTTTATTGAAGTTTAACTTCCTTAGCGACGTATCTGTTTTTTAAAAAAAGTAAAAAATTGAGGGGAAGTAGAACTACCAATAAAGGGGAAGGTTTGTCCCCTAAATTACATGAATCTGACAAGGACAGAAGTTTATAGTGTGCTTCAATTTGATTTTCTGTAGATTATAGTATGTAAATAAAACTATGGTATGAATGTGATGATCTGTCCATGTGAGAATTTCCACATGACATAAACATCAAAGTGCTTTCTTAAAGTGTGTAATAATTTCGTTGTAATTATAATATTAAAAACTAAAGAAGTTGAACTTCTTGTGTGAGCTTATGAGGGTGAGGCTCATTATATTTTTTTGTGTATGATCCGCGATAGCTCCGGCAGTTGTAAACCGATTTCAGAAATTTCAACGCCATTTTGTTCAGAATGATATCGGGTTGATGCCATATATTTTTTCTTAAAATTGGTTCAGTCCTTTTTAATTGACTTCAAAAAAGATTGTTATACAATTCGACTTGGTTTTTAGTGTATTTGCCATATGGCAACATACACTATTGGCATCGGTCGGATGGCGGGACCTAGGGGTCGGACCAAAATTTCTCGACGTTTCATAACCTCCTAAATACTTTGGCACCATTTTTAAAAATGTTTATATATATGTATATATATATTTATATATATATATAAGCGTATATATATATATATATATATATATATATATATATATATATATATATATATATATATATATATGTGTGTGTGTGCGGGCAATAACTTTCGAAAGAGTTAATTGATTTTAACGAAATTTGGCCCACGTGTTGAAATCCATCACCGCAAGAAGCCTATTTAAAATGGGCGTAATTGGGCCATTTTTAGGGTAGTTTTTAGGAGTTGAAAAACGTTTTTGGGCCCCAAAATACCGAAAAAATTCTCAGAATCGTTTCAAAATTGACATTTAACCCTTTAGTAGTAATTAAAAAGTGTCCCTAAAATTTTAATAAAATCGGCCCGACAGGACCGGACTTACAAATTTTATGAAAACACTAGTTTGCAGATAGTGAATTATTTACTGAAAGTTGTATATAATTTGGTATAGAGGTTCGATTGATAATAGTATTGCCATTAAGAAAAAAAATGTTATTTTAAGGGGTGTATTAAGGAGTCAAATTTTTTATTTTGCCCAAAATCCAACTTAAGTTGGCATAATAAAGGCATACGGCCTTCATTAGCAAATACACTATATTGTCGGCAGGGTTTTGGCACTGCGACCCGGGTTTTTTTTTTATTATGTTCCGCGATGGCTCCACAGTTGTGAACCGATTTGAAAAAATTCGACGTCATTTTGTTTTTGTCTTTTCATTCAGAATGTTATGTTACACGTCCGTGTTTCGGTCACCGACTTACATAATATGTGTACCAAATTTCAGCTCAATCGGTCCAGTAGTTCAGAGCAAATTGGCTGTTACAGTAGGACGGACAGACACACGAGTGATCCTATAAGGGTTTCGTTTTTTCTTTTTGAGGTACGAAACCCTAAAAATTAGAAGTCGAAACTGGAGCTATAAATTGATAGATCTAGAATTCTAAAGTTTCGTAGTGCATTTTAAGTTTTAAGCCGCGTAATTCTAGATGCTTTTTTATAATTTTTGTATTTATATAACCTTTAAACTTACTGAACGCTCTGTACGTACATGGATTTATCAGTGTCCAAAATTTAGGTTTGTAAATATTGTAACTTTTTTTGCTATCTCTCCTCTTCTATAAATCAGATAATTTTAATCGTACAATTCAAAATGTTTGCGCATAAAACGCTGGTTTGTTTACTCTGTTTTCTAATTATGCATTTTAATGAAATTATTACTATAGTCGTTCCCACCAGCAGATTTACACTCAGGTGCAAAAAAAAACGTTCATCGTGAAATTTTAGGTTTTGCAACTTTTATTGATTAAAACTAATAGTTTGGTTCTACAGTTTTATAAAGAAATCACTAAAATCGGACTAAAAACAAAAAACTTATGAAGCATAAAACTTAATCAAAATTTTTTTTGCACCTGAGTGTAGTTATCGCCATATTTCTTGTACAAGAATATAAACAGTTCTTATATCTGTTGGTAGGAAAGACTAAATAGGTACTGCGTTGTCATTAACATTTTAATAAACTTTATATACTTTTGGCTCGAAACTTTTCCGAAAAAATCTAACTCTAATCTCTACCATAGAAATGGGATATCAAAAGATACATTTATTAATATTAATTTCGTTTTCATCGAAATACATTATACTATAAGAGAGCTTTTCGTGCGAAACCTCATTCCAAGGATTGGTGAGCTTTCCGAGCGGCATGTGTCCGGAGAAGAACGTCTCTTTCATCGTCCAGTCTCAGAGACAGAGAGAGCTTTTCGCACGCGTCCTGCAATCCTTGTACAAAGCGTCGCGATAGTTCCACTACGCTGAAACTGTGAAGCTCTGCTTTAAGTAGGTCAGTAGGTTACCTTTACCCCCACTCTGCCGGCGCCTCGACATCCCGTCTCGTTGCATCTCACTCATCCGCCCGGTTGTCTCGCAATCTGTCTATGTATGTGTGTTGTGTGTGTTGAGCGTACCAGGACCCCGCCTCCGTGCTGCGTTTTGACAATCGTTAACTCTGATTTGTCGCAATTGAAACAATTGCACGCCGTATTTTGACAAGCGGCTATGATAAAGCAAGGAATACTCGAAGGTTGAGCGTAAGAGGCTATAAACATGATCACATCTGTGATTGGTTGAGTCGATTGTTTACGTCACCGATAGCCATGGCTTGGTTATTCAAGTATGTTTATCACAACTGTTTGGAAAAAGACTCCACAAGCCTGCTTCCCTCGCCCTTTCTCGCGTCTCGTCTAGTCACACCTTCAACAATGCTAACGCCCAACCTTAGTTGTAGAATCCTTAATGATAAACTACTTACGCCCAGACTCCAATCAAAATTGCAATTGATCCAGCGAACCACTTCTGGATTGATCAGAAGTGGCTCGCTAGATCGATTGCAATTTTGATTGCCTGACTTTCGCCACCCACGCACTTTTTTTAGGGAACTCACGCCCCCTTTCATCTCGCTTGAAACACAATTGCACCAAAATCCTCCGGAAGAAAGTCTGTCCTTGCGAGAGACAACACCTGCCAAGTTTGTATGATAAAAACATGATTTAGAAAATTCCCTAAAGTGTATTTTTTAGTATATTGATAAACAATAATGCTGCCACGTAAGTCTGTCACCTCGTGAATTTACTCTTGCTACAAAAATTTAATCCACTTGTCTCTTGGGGATAAGAACATTGAAGTCTTCTCAAATAGATACATAGATAGATATTTATTTGCACTGTTACAAGCAATGCGTGTAGTCTCGTCATACATGGAATTTACAGTTAAAATATTCGTCGATAAAATGTAGACAATTTTCAGTTAAAAACTTTTTGATGATTTTGTTACATTTTAAAAGTGGCAGGTTTTTAATATCATTTGATAAGAGAAACAATGCCGCTACGGAAATCTATCGCCTTTCGAAAAATTATTTCAAGCATCTCTTGGCGATGAGAATCTGTCTCAAATGAAAATGTGTGTTAATTTGGACACAGTTCAGTTATAGAGCGGGTCCACCAATGTGATGCATGTCACAATGTGAGATCAAGTAGGTTGGTTGTGCACTGTATATAAAAAGCACACAATGCTTAGTTTATAACATTAGTTTTCGACTCGTTCCGAATCGGTTCTTTTGACCTGTTCGACGAACATTCCTTTTTTATAGTTTCCCAAAAATTCATTTGGAAGAAACTTCCTTTGTTCCGCGTTACTTCCAGCTGTCTAATCTCGACTAGAATTTACGATTGATTTCAATGTCGTCAAACTTGCGATTCTTGCGTGGATTATTCATTTTTTAGGGTTCCCTATCTCAAAAGGAAAAAAAGAAACCCTTATACTCTTATAGAATCGCTTCGTTGTCCATCTGTCTGTCTGAAAGACTCTTTTTCTCAGAAATGCGTGGAGGTATCAAGTTGAAATTAATATCACTACTCAGGGCTGCAATCCCTTGGCGCTGTGAGAAAATCAAACTTCTAAGTCAACGCAATCAAAAGTCGGCAGTTTTGGGATACATGAAGTTAAATGAGTTTCCACGCACTAGTCGACTCGGATCGACTCAGCAACATCCAGTGTGCGTATGTACTGCCGTGCTGATCCGATCCGATTCAATGGGTGTGTGAAGCTTTAAACTTCAAAGACTTCAAAGAAATCTGTTGTCGAAAGCAACGGATCTTTTCGACTCGTTGTCGCAAATCGATTCCTGATTTTATTATAGTGGTCGCGAGCAAACAAGGAATATGTTTTGTTGTTGTATTTCGAAGACACCACGCGACCACACCACAAACCTAGTTCCAATCACAGAATATAACAGACCATTATTATTATTTTGGATGCACGTCTTTGGAGGATGCGCGCGCATTGCAAGGCGTCCGACCAGAGCGCGCGCTGTCCGCGACCGATACATGTGTGTTAATAGTCGCCGCGATGGTGGTTTGTACTTTGTAGCACTAGTGCGCATGCAATGATATTACGTGTATGTCTGTGTGTGTGTATTACGACTGTAATACATGCAAGCGCATAACATAATATATAACGTAATATGCCCCACACACACAAACACACACACATATCTCTAACATAGACCTGGTTCAAACGAGAAAGTAGGTCAGCGTTTTACTTTCACTTATTACATGGACTTCTAATCATTTTTCATTGTAACACTGCTGTGGTTAGTTGGGTGTTATGTTATTTTCTATATACAGTCGAAAAACACGACGCGTTTTAACAGTCGTGCCGTTGTTTTATTATTTTTTCACTTAAATAATATGCATCGCACCAACTCTATATTGAAACCAGCCAGCCTCTAGTGTCTTCATGCTGTACTAACTTACCCGCGCTCTGCCAGCGACGACGACGTTCTACTGTTTCATATTATCGTAACTTGTCTTTGGTTACTTCTTGATGCGTGTGTGCTGCACACACCGCCTACCTTAACTATTGCACAACTTTTTGGGGACTGTCATCTGAGTTTTTTTTTTGCATTGACCAGATTGCGCTTTCGGATGTCTTTTTTTATGCAGCGAGCGACTTTTTTTAAGTTTCAAGTTGAGAACAAATTCTATTGAACTGTACATCGAAGTTCAGTGATTGGCCTGATTTTTTTAACAATTTAAAAGACTTGGGCCACTGTTTATCAGTGTGTGCACAAAAATTATCTAAGTGACACATTTTAAAAATTGTGTCATCGGTTAAAAAGTGTATTGTTACAGTGTTTTTAAACTTGTTAGTGTCGTAAACCGTTTGACTCAGTGAAATATAAAAAAATTCCGTCATAAACTGTTTGACTCAGTGGAAAATAAAGAAAAATCTGTCGTAAATCGTTTGATTCAGTGAACAATGAAAAATAACCTGTCGTAAATCGTTTGACTCAGTGAAAAATAATAAAAATTCCGTCGAAAATCGTTTGACTCAGTGATAAATAATAAAAATTCCGTCGTAAACCGTTTGACTCAGTGAAAAATAATAACAATTCTGTATAAACCGTTTGACTCAGTGAAAAATGATGAAAAATCTGTCGTAAACCGTTTGACTCAGTGAAAATTAATAAATGTCGTAAACCGTTTGACTCAGTGCAAAATAAAAGTTGTCGTAAACCGTTTGATTCAGTGAAAAATAAAAAATTGGTCGTAAACCGTTTGTCTCAGTGAAAAATAAAATATATTCCACAAATTTTGACGTATTGACGTATTGGAGAAACGAGCGAAAAATATGAAGTGGTTGTTCGGCTTACTTTAAGTGTATGCGGCAAAACTGAATCGTTCAATGATAATATTTGGCGATTATTTTGCCGATGTGACATTGACACACTGACTTAATTGTGGCGAGATATTTTTATGATAAAAAAAACTTACGCGCGATGTTTTAATACTTGTCGCTTATTCCATAGTTCTGTGAAGCACGGCTACTCCACAGCGCGCTGGTCGGTTTATTTACCAGTTCTTTAAGAGTGGTGTGTAACACACACACACAGCTACGTTCACACGGATACAATACAGTCGAATGGGAGCGCTCACACATACAAACACGGACGCAATACGCCTGCTGCTTGACTAAAGATCCTTTGGTTTATTTTAGTTGTGTTGCAACCGCGTGCTAGATAGCTGTACGTTACCGTACCCGCTCAACACCTGTTTTTTTCGGTGTTCGTCTGAAATTGTTACGTCGACACCGTTTACGATTTTTCAAAAAAAAAAAGTGTGGATTTACGTTTTGAATTTTTTTAAAGTAGTGCGCAAAAAAAATTTTTTTTTGTTTGGATTTTGTGTCTAAGTGTTTGTTTTAGAAATACAATAAATCTAAAGGGTTTATAGTTTTTAGTGTTACGAAACATTTCTTTTCTTTTTTTTTAATTGAAATTTACCAAATAGTGTGTTCAAATATTCCGTCCTAATAAATTGTGTTCAATTTTCAAAAAAAAAAAAAAAAAACAACATTCGTTAATTTTCGGATTTTTTGGTGTGTGTTTTGAGTGAAACTTTTTGACAGTTGGCGCGCGTAAGCAGTGGAAAATCAGTGTTTTTCATCGCAGCGGCTGCGCATTGAAGGATTTTCACAGCGTGTCTTTCTCTTACACATATACTGGGATGTTTAAAGCTTCATTTTGGATATTTAACCTAAAAAAATGTGCTTACATATTTTTACTTGTGCGCAATGATTTGAAATTGGATTAACATAACCTTACTTTTAGTGCTTGAAAAAAATGTCGCTTTCGGATATTGTGCTATTGAAAGTGTATTATAGATATCTTTGCTATAGCCGTCATCGTCGACTTTTACATCACACTTAAAATTGTTGAAACATGTGCGATAGAAATATCTATCCAATGTATTTGATATTTCGAAACAGACAAAGGTTATATTGTGTTCACAAAAAGTACTGTGTTCATTAAAAAAACAAGAAATTTTGCTACTTTGTTATTAATTTATAGAACAAGTTACCAGTTACCCCGGATTGTGATCTCTACTATTTATTTATTTAAATAAAAAAAATCTTTATTTATTGTGTATAACTGCTTAAGTGTTTTTGTGATCATATTTATATAGTGAAAAAATACACTCTACTTCAAAATCTATTAAAAAAAGTGAATTTTAAAATTAAAAAAAAAGTGTTGTTCATACTACCTTGGATTACTGTGTTCAAAAAAAATCATATATATACATATTTGTGTTCATATTTATTAAATCGTGTTTGAAAAATATATATGTCTACCTGTAACTTTCAAAATTGACTGTGTATGTTTAATCCCCATGTTACCAATAGACACTAGGTTACGTTTTGATCGAGTGCTTTCGAACAAACCATTCGAATCGGTGTGACATTACGAAACGAACTTGTAAAACGAATTTTTCTTAAGCTCTCCCCCGTTAATTCGCGTCTATGCTTTGCAGTAGGAAATGTTATTAGAAATGGAGCACCATTCGACCCTCATGTCACTAAACATGTCCCCGTTCCATATGGGATCGAACGCGGGTTCGCCGAACGTGTCCCACCACAGTGCCGGGACCACAAACGTCCCGATGACCCAGGTCACGAGTCCGTCCAACAATAACAATAACGCTAACACCGCGAACAACAATACAATGCCACCCCCGTTATACGGTTCGCCACCGTTGCCCAATTACAGCTGTCAGCAGCAACAGAACGTCGCGATGCAGCATCACCAGCAGCAGCACCATCATCAGCAGCAACAGCAGATGATGAATCACGGTTTGAATAACATCGATCCGTTTTATTTGTTCTCGCCAGGTGGTGGCGGCGGTATGGACATGGGTCCTGCGGGCGGAGGCGGTTACCAGGTGACGGCGCCGGCTCCGGGAATGGCGGCGCCAGGCGTCACCGGTGCCGGCGACATGCCCGACACCAAGGACGGCATCGAAGAGTTGTGTCCGGTATGCGGCGACAAGGTGTCCGGCTATCATTACGGCTTGCTCACGTGCGAGTCGTGTAAGGGCTTCTTTAAACGCACCGTCCAAAACAAGAAGGTCTACACGTGTGTGGCCGAACGCAGTTGTCATATCGACAAGACGCAGAGGAAGCGATGCCCGTTTTGCAGGTTCCAGAAGTGTTTGGATGTTGGAATGAAACTCGAAGGTGAGTCGTCTTTTTCATCATTATTATTATTATTATTATTATTTTAATTGATGCGTCACGTGTAGGGAAACTTCTTGCTAGAGAATTAGGATATGTCAGTGGCTTGATAAGGCAAGCTTCGTTAGACCAGTGTCTCCAAAAAATCGAAAAAATTTGTGAATGAAGTCGATTGTTAATTCTAAGATTTGTAGAGAAATCGTTAAAAACTATAAAAGCAAAGTCATTTTTAATTGCTTCACATAACATTTCTAATTTCACCATCAACTATTTGAGTTTAGTGATTCATATATTTTTACTACGGGGATAATTTCCGGGGACTTTTGTATACATTCTTCGGAAGTCGCGAGAATCTTCGAAAATTACCGTTAGATCGAGAATTTTTCAAAACTATCGAGATTTCTTCAGAATTATTGTTTTCTGTGGAAATTTACGCGTCGATTTAAACTTTTCCATTTGAAAACAATTGGTGACGATCTTTTGTTATTTTGCGTTATTTTGAATCATTAAAATAATCTCGGAAATTCGCATTTTTAAAACATATCGGTTGTTGTATTTACTATTTTTATGTAAATGAAAATTGAGGAGTGTAGGGCAAAAATGGTGCAGAGCCAAAGCTGTTATACATAAATGAAAATTAAGGGACAAAGGCGGTGTATTACCAAGAGAAAAATCGATTTTACCGGAATAATTACAAAAATGGCTAAGTCGAAAAAGTAACAATGTTTAATATTGGGTTTATCAATCGGTCTGTTAAAAACATAACTTGGTTTACCATATTTTAATAACTTTAATAACATCTTAAGCGGTTTATTTTTTATTGGTTTGAATTTTTTTAGTCACGATAATTAATAATAAGTTTATTGTTGAATCAATTGGACTAGATTCAATCATTGGAATGGTCTGCCATCTGCCCAGTATAAAATATATAAAATATCAGTAAAAATATAATTAAAAAATAATACCAATTAAAATACAAGGATAATAATAATTAAAATACGAAGATAATAATAATTAAAATCCAGAGATAATAATTAAAATCCAGAGATAATAATAATTAAAATCCAGAGATAATAATAATAACAACATGAACTAGGAAGAGGTTATAGGATTCTGCCGATTTAGCAGCATGACAATACAAATTTAATAAAAGAGGCTTGAATATTCCTAGGCGAAGTTGCTTTCAGCAAAATAGTGCTATCTAACTCGTTTAACAGCTTAGGCGCTAGATATGTAAAAAAAATTAAAGCCTGAAATATTGTGAGAGATTGCAGCTCAAAACTTATTGAGCAAATTTGATTAACTTGTTTGTTAGAAGATTTGGGTAATTTTCCTTTAGAATTTTAAATATTATGTTGTACTTACTAAGTACGGTTGTTATATGATCAGGGAATGGAATACAGAAAACATACCTTAGACAGGCGTTTTTGATAATTGAATAGTACCTGACGAATGTATCGACTTAAACAAACACTAAAAATTAATCGAGTTATTGTTTCGCCTAAGTTGGTATTTGTTACAGCGTTAAATAATAAAGTGTTGGGAATTATGACTGCAGATCCGTGTCAAGGTACAAAAGTAAATTTAATATAATAAAGTTGATTGTACTGTATATATTTAGTAGCTCTATACGTCGTCTTTAGCTACGCAAAACTGGTTGTGTGAGAAATACGTTTGTTACCTGTGTGTTTGTATTTTTATTACTCATAACGATGGTTTTTAATGAAAGCAAAAGTAGCTATACCAACATTAAAACTGTTCCTTTAAGAAAATATTGTATCGTCATATTTATACTGCGGCATGCTATAAATATAAATTATATTTATTTTACAATATTTCTGTAATACATGATTCGTTTGTTTTCTCAAATTTGGAACAGTATAATTATGACATTTTTGTCCATTTTTTTCAATACAGGATAAGTTTGTATATAATTATTGGAAAGATATCTCTAAGAATTTGTTTTAAGCAATCCCAGATTGTACTTATCCTACAGATAAAATTATACCACTGGTTGATGTAGCATATATTATCTCATAGATATTTATTTAAGGTGTCTGTTTACCAGCTGTTCAATATGCTCCCATTTTTCACCCGTATAACTTTATCTGAAAAATGCATTTTGTCACGTTTCGGAAATCTCTAATTTCTATGACAAAATCTTATTCAATTTTTGATATTAATGCTTCAAAATAAACTAAAAATACGCACCATTCTTCCCAAATGACTTTTAGTCAAGTTTTTGCAGTCTATTTGATCTAAATAGACAATTTAAAAACGAGAAAGTTAACATAAGTCTTACACAAAAAATTTTACAGAAAAAAATTAATTTGAAAAAAATTATTGAACAAGTCTTTGTCAGTATTTTTAACAGGTTTGTAACGAAAAAACTTGAAATTCCCCGAATTCGAAATCACGTGACGTGCTATAACGAAATATTGACGAATATCACATTTTTCAATTCAATTTTTAGAGCAAAAATATATGTTTTTTGAAATTTTTAAGCAGCAAGTTAAATTTTGTGAAGCTTATTGTTTAATCACAGCTAATAAAAACAGTAAATGAATTTGGCGACCACAGTTCGAAATTTCCTGAGAGCATATTGTACAATCTAGGAGATAAGTCACCTTAATGAGCACTTAAAATAGAGGAGCTATATTAACGGTAATAAAGTATATGTAATGTCATAATAATATTATATTTGTCAAGCGTTTATAAGCCTGCCATGTCGGTTCAAAAATGGAAAATACAAGATTGAACACAGATTATTTTTATATATAAGACGCTGATGACATCAGATGTTGAGCGTCTATACTCTGTCTATCCTACCGTAGCACTGGTTAACCAAGTTGGGAAGGAAACCCTTTGTTTATAAAAAAGGCATTTATTTTTATTTATTAATATTATCATGTATAATTTATTGTAAAAACTTATTAGTATTTTTTTTAGAAGGAAATAAATTTTTGAATTTGAATATACAATGTGAGGGATCAGTCATTTTAATTACAAAATTTTTGCCACAATTTCTACAGAAATGAACGCTGTTACGTTTCGCGTAGGAAAAACGTTTGGAAACCAAACGTTTTTCTACTTTATCTTTGATGTGCTAAAGTCACGCTACTTGTAACGCTTGATTTTCACGAGCCCTTAACGTAAATCACGTCACGCGGTCCGTAATAATACTTTAAAAAGTAAAATAATAGTTTTGATAACAATTATTATAGCTGTACTTATTTTAAAAACCTTGACACCATTAAACAAGGTTAATTTATTTAGGTTCCTTGTTTTCTTACGCTTGAAATAAACATATACATTTACCTATTTTCTAATCTGTTGTCTACGCATGTATTCTATAAATTTGCGGTCAAGAAGCTAAACGGCTTATGTCGAATTAATAACAACTAAGCAGATGGCGCTACTGAAGTTAGTGTTAGCACGATAACTCCCCACAGACTTAATTGATTTAAACTAAGTTCGGTCCGCACGCTGGAATCTGATATCGCACGAAGCCTATTTAAAATGACGGGCCATTTTAAGGGTGATTTTTAGGGGTTGAAAAAAATTTTGGGCCCAAAAATACTGAAAAAATTGTCAGACTCGTTTCAGAATTGAAATTTAACCCTTTAATAGCAATTAAAAAGTGCTTCTAAAATTTTAATAAAATCGACCGGACAGGACCGGATTTACAAATTTTCTGAAAACACTAGTTAGATAGTGAGTTATTTACTGAGACAATGCGTGGGTGGACGCGGTCAAAAATGTCAAACTGGATGTGTTACATACATTTCCTCGTGTTTGAAATTTTCTGAGCGATAAGTTCAGGTGTACTTGAGCACCGTCGACCCGTGCTTGGAGAAAAGTATGTCTGGCAAGCCTACGAAAGTGCTATCATCCCCTAGACACCCTATTTTATTTTATCAATGTACGTCTTTAACAAAAATGTGAATATCAATTATAGCGATGACGCCAAAGAAGTATAAATACACGCACCACTTTTTTCTTATTTCACCTCCGTTGTCGAGCGTCTATAATTTACAATCTAACCTAATTTGAATGAATTGTTTTATTTGTAAGAGCGTTTCGTAAAAAAAGTAATTGTTTTTTTATCGATCCAATTGATATTGTTTCGGTTCCCAGAAACAATTCTGGAAGTATTGTACAGATTTTTTCTGTGAATATTTCAAATTGTGATACTCATTTTTTTATAGTGAAATTAATCAAAATCTTCTTTAGTTACCAGCCGTCGTGTCGTTTTTCATTTTTCACGCGTCATTTTATAGCGAAATTTTTATATTAAAAATCAATAATTTCAAGAATACTGTTTCAATAATTGATTACTGTTTGAGTATCATAAATCATTAGTAAGTCATTTGCACCAATGGCGAGTATCTATATTCTATAGTTTAGTGGAAATATACGTGCTAACTTAACCCTTAATAATTAATTTTTAACGCGCTTTTATTAGCTTCATCTTTTTGTATCATATGACGGAATAACGCAATTTTCATCGACTTCGAGACGTCCGATTGATTAAAAAATTTTCACACATATTAAGGACCGATGAAAATAGAATAATTTGATAACTTTGTCCTAATGTCCTGGATAAAAAAATAAATAATAGGTTAAAAAAACTAAAAAAAAACACGCTTTAATATCAAACAGAACTAAAAAGTAAAAAATAATTTTAATTATTAAGATTTTTATAACAGCGATTGAAAATCCACTCACTCAATACAATTATGGAGTTTCTGTCGCTGTTAAACAAAGTCTTAATAACCAAAAAATATTTTTATAAGGAAAAATCAGGTCTTGAAATAAATTAAATAAAAAGATCAGGTGAAAAGACCAATTTTTAAGTACGTTTTTATTCAATGTACGACGTTTCGTCGGTTTTTTATTCCGACTTCTTCAAGTACCTCGAAAATTTAGTTAAAATATGTCATACCAATATTTTTTTAAATAAAATAATAAATTACAATAAAATTCAAAAAATTATTAGCGTCTAATGATGAAATTTATAATATTATAAATTTCATCATTTGACGCTAATAATTTTTTGAATTTTATTGTAATTCATTATTTTATTTAAAAAAATATTGGTATGACATATTTTAACTAAATGTTCGAGGTACTTGAAGAAGTCGGAATAACCGACGAAACGTCGTACATTGAATAAAAACGTAATTAAAAATTGGTCTTTTCACCTGATCTTTTTATTCAAAAAATATTTTTTTACTTTTTAATTCGGTTTGTTATTAAAGAGATGAAAACCTGAGAAATGAGGATTTGCACTGGCATTTCAATTATCTTGACTATTCTCAAATTCAAAAGTATGAGAATAGCCGAGCGTGTAACCATACCCATTGTCAAAATATTTAATTGAGTTTTCAGTTTCTTATTAAGAAAATAATAATTTGAAAATATGAAAGACCCAGATAACCATGACTGTTGGTGGCTTAAAAAAAATCAAAAGTATGGTTGCATTATGTATTCAACTTTTTTTTCGTGTTTCGAGGAATAAATGCACACTTTTTTGTCCGCGTTTTATTTTAATAATAGTCACTGATAGTTAAAAATACGTTAGCACGCCAAATCTTTTCACATGTAAATCTGTGTTTATCTTATCAATGTATATATTTGTTTTATGTCGCTTTCCGGACAGATACGAGTACAGTCGAACCTCCACTAAGACCGCTGTTCCCCTCAAAAATGATACTTCGCCCACTCTATTCAATTTAGTTGAACTTTCCATATTACCCTTTTAAATACAATTAGAGTTTAAGCCAAACACGCTTTTAAGAACTAAAAAATGCAAAAAATTTGACAACAAAATTAGCTTTACTGTAAAAAGCGTGGGGTGCTATAGCTACTTAAATTTCATAATAGCTCTACGTTTACAATGAACTAGTAAATGAAAAATTTATTACCGATATTAAGCACTCCTACGCTTTTTACAGTAACGCTAATTTAGTTGTCAAATAATTTTGCATTTTTTAGTTCATAAAAGCATGTTGTTGAGTTTTGTTTGAGACAACATTAATAGTCTACATTGTCGACCACAACATTGTTTTGTTAAAGAATTTCTACTAGCAACGCTTAAAAAACAAACAAGTATAATATAATTTTCAATCTCGTTGTGATCAGACGTATTAGAACTCGTTTTAATTAAATCAAATTTTATTGTGTTTTATTTATTTACTTTTTATTTTATAATAATAGATCAAAAAGATCTTTAAAAAGCAGTCCTCCGTGTACGGTGGGCCCAAGTCTTTTTACAATTTGACGGAATCTCCATTCCGTCAAATTGTAAAACGACTTGGGCCCCCGCCGTATACGTACTGCTACCTGCTCGAAGCAGTCAGTTTCCACTACTTGAAGCAGTCAGTGTCGACTGCTTGAAGCAGTCCTCCGCGTACGGCGGGCACAAGTCGTTTTGCAATTTGACGGAACGGATCACGTCCTTACACCAGTAATATCTGATAGTCTAGTGACGACCAAGAAACATATCGATAACTTATAGCGTAAGAAGCTGTAATAATAAAAAACGGTATTATTATCATCCGTAAACAAAACCAGATAGTGTTGAGAAAGATGCATTTTGAAGCGACTGACCTAGTTTACGACAACTAGGATTATGTATTTACCTATTTACTTGCTGTACGTAATATTATTTATGTAGGATGCCAGAACGCGACGCTATCTAGTAGGCTAGGCGTTACGACGCACGCGCACTGCGCAGTCGCGATTGACAGTTGAACGTCGGCGTATACTCCTCTCTCTCACACACGATATACGAGCTCTACTCATGTTCATTTCGAGTCACACAAACACATGCTCGCGATGTTTTTATGTTGTTTTTGTTATTTTTTTGTAGGAGTTTTATTTTTGTTTTTTTTATAGTTAGCTTTTCCGCATTATTTTAAAACTGATACCGTACTAGAAGTACGACGTGCACCAAGCGTTACAGTGCAAATTTTTGAGATTGGATTAAAGTTACTGAGTGCCAGCTGTTCAATATGCCTCCTTTTTCTTTTCTTACGTGCACTTGGATGTGTGTATGCGCATGTAAAATGCACTTACTATTCGGAAATCTCTAATTCTTATGAAAATCTTATTCAATCTTCGATGGCAATTCTTCAAAATAAACTAGAAATATGTAACCATTCTTCCCATATGACTTTCAGTCAAACTTTTTTCAGTTTATTTGATCTAAAACGATTTAGAATCAGCATAAGTTTTACACAAATTTTTGTACAGGAGAAAATAAATTTGAAAAAATTATTGAGCAAGCCAAATTTATCAATATTTTAAACATAAACTTCAAAATGTTAATTTGCCTTCCCGTAATTCGAAATCTGGAGACGTGCAGTAAAGAAATATTGACGAATATCACGTATTTTGTTCAATTTTCACGGTAAAAAGGTGTTTTTTTTTTTAAATTTTTAAGCAGCAATGCTTAATAATTACAGCTAATAAAAACAGCAATAAAATGAATTTTGCAATCACAGTTCGAAATTTGAAATAAAACTTCAAACGCATTCACCTTTTAATTTTTTCTTATTCTTAATGCTTATTGATTAACCCTCCATCAATTTCAATTGTTTCCGAAGATGTTACTGTCTACCTGTGTCACCCAAGCGCCCACTTCTTGCTTATTAATGGTGTACAGAGTGTACGACGTTTATGAGTCCAGGTGCGTTAAAGTACTCTACCCACCTCCCACTATTTATCTTTCGAGCGAAATGGAACGAGATTGCAATTCATACGATGCAATTAGAATAAATTTGTACGTGGATCAGTTATTTTAAGTGTAGGCTATTGGGATTTGAGAATTATTTCAGATGACATAATTCGCCCACGCGAAATACTGACTGCTGCTCTAGCATACATAATATGCAAATGATCGGTTGATTAATACACATGTATGGTGCGTATTATTAATAATACAGATCATTGTCACGATCCAATGAACTGACTCACCGATCCAGTTATTTACAAAAGTGCTGGTTTTGCGAGCTTTTCCTGTATTCACGATCGTCGAGCGTCTATGGTTCATACCCTCTGAAAAGGACGCATGATCGGCAGTTTTGGAATATATGAAGTTAAATGACTTTCCACGCACTAGTCGTGCCAAGCTGAACCGAATCAGTGGACTCTATATCTCAGTTGTCGAGCATGTATCGTCCTTGTGGTTTGATTTCAATTTTACAAAGCAGTGGCCGTGACATAGTAGATCTAGTCAGCCAATCGGCATAATTTTCATAGAAATCAACAGTACAACATGACTACCAAATTTTAATGGAACACACGTCTGAACCTGTGAAAAATTACGCACATCCGCGATATAAGAAAGAATGGTAGTGTATCCCCATAAAAAAAGTGAGTCTCTTATAGGGCTAGTATACAGAGAGCCCGCGAAGTAGCGCTGCCAGCTTAGCAGCAATGCTTGCTGTGTTAAATAAAAAGAGTAAAAAGATTAAATTCAATTTTCAAAGTATATTACGCAACGCCAACGCATAGGCAAACCCGTTACGTATCTCTTTTTTTACACAGCAAGCATTGCTGGTGTGCTCGCAGCACCATTCCGCGGGCTCTCCGTGTACTCGCCCAATAAGAGCTTCACCCCTTCCATGTACAAAAGAATATAAGATACACTACCATTCTTTCTTATGCCGTGTGCACATCTATTGTTTTTAACGCTGTCTGCAAAGAACCGCGTTTTACGTATTATAAATCATTAATGAAACAGATCTAATAGGTGTATAGGTATGTGTCGGTGTGGCCTTGAACTTCTAAAATCGCACACGCACAGAAACTTTCGATTTCTTGTAGAGGTATAGTTGTGAATACAGGTTTTGCTATTTAAAAACTTTCGTTTTCTATCGAACACTGTTACATATATTTACCGAGAGATGCTGCGACCGTTGTTGCAGACTCTTTTCGCCTTCTTCTTCTTCTTCTTCGGCTGATGGCGATTGCACATTGTAGAAACATGCAGAGCTGGTCTGCTGACGAAAGTAAAATCGGTTTCACGTTTTTGCTGTCTAAAGCCGCTGCACACGAGCCTATTTAAATTTTGTTTTATCCTGCCTAGTTGATTTGCAATACGTACCTTGCACGCTGTTAACCCGTCTTCCTTTTAATATTTTGTCACTGAACTAGAAAAAAACTGGTGAACCAATCTAAGTAAATCGTATGTGAGACCACTCTGAAGGTATGCCCTATTATACAAAAAAAGAACAATCAAAATCGGTTCACAGAAGCTTGGAGTCAGTTAAAAACGACGTGGTCGATTTAAAAAAAAATATCTGGTGTACCAATCGATAATCATTCTGAACAAAATGGTGTCGAAATTTCCCAAATCGGTTAACCTTTTGAAAAGTTATTGCTGAACACATAAAAACATATAGGTATGCATGAGTCGATAACCTCTTTTTTTTAAAGTCGGTTTAAAAACGAAATTGAATCGCAGTTTTTCGTCTATAAATTCTAGCATTGAAAATCTGCTTTTACGGCTGTGTCTATAACAAACGTCCCAACTTTTTTTGGACCACCGTCCCCCTTTAGAAGAAAAAAATTTCAACGTCCCCGTAGTCCTCAATTGTTAATTTTATTTGAAATATTAAAATATTGTTGCATGTTGTCTGCATCTAATTTATCTGTTTATTTGTCTATTAAAATCATAAAGCCCCCATGAAAGGTTCCAGCGACCACACTATCTATGGTCTATAACGGGGTTTCTTAAAGTGGTATACCAGTTGACAAAATTTACGTAATGGCGGCTACCCAGCTAAATCTGAATTAAGATTGAAATTGAGCAAAATTGCTCCTAGAATCGACTCGGTTAGCGACAGAAAACAAACCCAATCATCACATAAATTAAAAACACATGTCTGTTGCTCTTTGTCAGGGATTTCTTTTTTAATCAAATACCTTATTAGCCAGTATAGACGCTGATAACCTCAGATGTTGAGCGTCTATAATCTACAATCTATCTATAACCAATGTTTTAAGGCTGTCGGAACGCTCTGAATTTAAGCCAAAAATAGGGCTTCGGCTGATAGCTGATTGTAGACTTATTCGTCAACATTTTGCAAAAATTCTTTCTCTATAAGGAACATAAAGGACAAATCTAGATCTCTAATGGACTACTTTTGTAATGTATGTACGATTTACTAAAAAAAGTTAGCATTAATAGTGCCAAAAAAACACGTTTTCAATGTCACACTACAACCTTATTCGTACTTATTTCACAAAATTGTTCCATCACAAACCTAAAGTGACTCTTCCTTTTTCGGAAAAGATTTTTATATTTTCAAAATATTTCCAAAAATTAGAGTAATCAGCTGACAACGGTACCCTTGCAACATTTTTAGCCTCGTACTGTGGCTTAAATTCAGAGCTTTCCGACAGCCGGGGTTCGCCGTTGCCTTGGAAATCTAATAGGGGTACGTGAACTTTTAAGTTTGAGAAAGCCTGGTCTGCAAGACTCCATGACTATGAGTAAAATCGTTAACTCGTAAAAACGATTGTAGAGATACACACGCTTGTACAGTGGATATCTTTTTTGTTGTCTGTGAGCCTAGTACTTCGTACGGTTCGCAAGACAGTACAGCAGCGCACTCTCGGATCTGGGTCACACATTTGGGGGATCCTGTTGGGGGTTACGTAATATCGCGCGCATACACACACGTGTAGCGCCCGCATTCATAAAGTTGCGCGCGTCGTTATTGCACTACCGAATATTCTTAAGCCCAATTTAGACGGAACAATTTTACGATCCCAAATTTGTTACCGTGTAAAACAAACTTACGAACAGAACAGATTGTTATCGGATTTAGGTGACTTATCTCTCAGATTGTACAATATGCTCTCGGGAAATTTCGAACTATGGTGCAAAATTCATTTTATTGCGATTTTTGTTAGCTGTGAGCATTAAACTTCACAAAATTTGGCTTGCGGCTTAAATATTAATGAAATATTGACGAATATCACGTTTTTTTATTCAATTTTTAGGACAAAGTGCTTGCACTTTGCTCTAAAGATTGAATAAAAAAACGTGATATTTGTGAACATTTCTTTACAGCGCGTCACGAGATTTCGAATTACAGAAAGGCAAATTAACATTTTGAAGTGTCTTCTTTACAGACAAATGTTAAAAATACTGACAAACTTAGCTTGCTCAATAATTTTTTTAAGTTTATTTTTTTCTGTACAAAAATTTGTGTAAAACATGCTAATTTTCTCATTTTTATCTGATTTTAAATCGTTTATTCAGATCAAATAAACTAAAAAAACTTGACTTAAGGTCATATGTGTAGAATGGTACATCTTTTTAGTTTATTTTGATGCATTAACTTCAAAGATTGAATAAGATTTTTCGTACAAATTAGAGATTTCCGAAACGTGCACAGACACGGATGAAAAAGCGGGCATATTGAACAGCTGATAAAAAAAAACCTTAAGATCAAAATTTTGAATATTTAGCAACGATGAGAGTAACTTCGTTCAACGGTACCGTCAGGAGTTAAATGAATTTATGTTGTTTTAAGTTGGATATGAAATTAGCATGTTCTTTTGCGATGTTATTTTTTAAAGACGGTTTTTACAATGACAAAATCAAAAACGAGTATCTTATTTAGTGTATTCGTTGCATATACAAGGCTTCCATTGTCTCAAATATGGTGCCAGTGCTCTTTTACGGCTGTCATTAATTTCGCAATTATTAGAACAATGCTCTGCTGTTGATGTCATTTTGTACACGACTTAACCTATTTTCAACCAGTGATCTCAACATTTTTACCGATTATATTTATTTATTTATTTTTTGTGTTTTGGCACTGTAAAATACATTCTTGAAACTCAAAATGTAACGAACGCATCGCGATGTACGTATACCGTATACTATAAAAATTGGCTGTAGAAAATTAAGCTAAGTTGGCGGCGAGGTCGAACACTTGCCTCGAAACCGGCGGTCGATGCTATCATTACCTTGTTTCTACAATTATACCAGTTTTATTTCTGTATTGTGTAGTGTAAAATACACAGTCTTTAAATATCCGCAATAAATCGAAATTACAAAAGGAAAGTATTATGATGAAAGAATCATTTCGAAAGCATCATTAGATTATAAAAATCATTCGAACAGAAACCTTATCAAAATCATTCGGGTATTCCCAAGACTGACACCGTGTTTTGTCGTACACATTGTATAGATAAAGTGAACACTATGGATTTGACCAACCCAATAATATTTGTAAGTACATATGTTTGAACAGAAGTTGATGTTCGTACGTTATTTGTTCATTATGCCACAGTAAGACCTCGCTTAACGCTGTTTCAGTATTATGCAGTTTCTAAAAAATAAAGTTTAGCCACTTTAACGTAAATTTAATGTACCAGTTTATATAAAATGATTCAAATGTTAGAAGTTGAAAGGCAAAGTGTCGTTGATGCAATATCTTGCTATCAACAATACCTTGCTGACCGAAACAGAAAAGGCAAACGACATTAGATGACTTCTTCACAAAAAAACAAAATAATATGTCAAATGACATAACTTCTTACTCGAACTTTTATTTGATTTTTATAATTGTTTTATGAACAGAAATCGATATTAGCAATTAATAAATCTATAATTAATTAACAATAAATGTTAGAAAATAAAATAAAAAAAACTTACCAATTTTCATATTCTCGATTCTGTTTCACTTATGCCTATAATGTACGTATTAAGATGACTTCGTTTAGCGCTGTTTCGTATCTCCCGCGTTAAGCGGAGTCTTACTGTATAAGAGTTTCGCTAGGTAATTCAACACGTATTACTCAATGAGAAAACTAAACACCGAAGTGAAATCACTTAATAGAGAAATAATAGGCGTCTGTTTTATGTTGTTTATGTTTAAACGTAGGCTCATAGACATAAGATCTGTATCTATATGCGTTGCCGTGCTTGAGAAAAATGCCTTATCTCTACACTTTTAGCAGCCTTAAAAAAAAGACAAATTTTGGTAAATAACACGCTTTTGTGAACTAAAAAATGCAAAATATTTTGACAACAAAATTAACTTTACTGTAAAAAGCGTGGGGTGCTATCTACTTAAATTTTCATAATAGCTCTACGTTTACAATTAGCTAGTAAATAAAAAATTTATTACCGATACTAACCACTCCACGCTTTTTACAGTAAAGCTAATTTTGTTGTCAAATTATTTTGCATATTTTAGTCCATAAAAGCGTGTTGTTTTAGTTTCTTTAAACTCTAATTTTAATTATAAGACTAAAAACAATATAGGATTGGACTATGGGGTAGGCAACGCAACGTACGTCACTCTATAGCATGTTATCTTGTTTGCTGTAATTTTTCAAGTTTTTTTATCCTGAAGAAGGTCCTGGTCGGGATAATGGAAAATATTTACTAAATTATTGTATTGTCATCGATCCTTGACAAGTGTGCAATGTTTCAGTTTAATCTGGCGTTTTGAAGTGGGTGAATTTCACGTTCGAAAATTCCTTTACAAACAGACAGATGAAGCTAATAAAAGCATGTTAAAAATGAAGACTTTCACGTTTTGATCGTGCAAAAGTGTTCATATATAGGTATAACTATTTATTAATCGCCCACTTTCAGGTCAGTGGGCAAATTGCGTTCCCAAACTTGTGAATTAATTAATTTCATTCAGTTAAATGTGGCTGTAAGATTTCATTTGTTATTTGCGCTAAGATTAAAATCCATTTTATTAATTATCCATCCGTAACCTTTGATCCCATCTAAAACAGTTGAAATGTTGCGCAATTCATCTTTCTGACTTTAAAAGAGTTTTTGCAATGATACGCTCTTCTTGCATTTTAGATGAGTCAGACGAGTTGTGCGTGGATAGAATTGTGATTATCTGTCAGAAATGTAATTGATTTTTGCGGAAGACGATTTCACAAATAACTTTTTCAAGTTTTTAATATAAAAATTACAACTCAATGACATCATGGTTTTAGTCTCCGTGTAGAGTGAATGGTGGCTCCGGTGTGGCAAATTTCGAAAGTTTCGTTGGGTGCTTTTGTATTGTTTGTACTCATCAATATATATATTTTTTTATTTTTTAGTCTGATCCCCAAAATCGGAATTCGTTTATTTACACTATACGTCCGTGATTGGGTCATCTAACTCTATATATGTACCAAATTGCAACTTTTTTTGTCCTGTAGATAGCGGAGAAAATAAGCAGTGGCAGACGGACAGACAGACACGAGAGTGATTCCGTTTTTTAATTGTTATAATAACAATTAAAAAACGGAATCACTCTTGTCTGCCACGGCTTATTTGAAACTATGAAGCATAGCTTCCATCGTGCATCCACGAACCGACGCACCTCTTTTTTCAATTACCTAGTGTAAATTATATTTTATGTATATTTTTTCCGTTTAATTTACGCAGTCCTTGTCATTAGAATGTACTGTATTGTTTTTACGTATATATAATTTATTATTAATAAAGAAATCATTTTCACGAAACAAGTGAACGGCTAAAACAAAAACCGTTCCTGCTATTAATTATAATTTAAACATCTCTTTCAGAAGGTCAATAAAAAAAATATCGCACAAAGAGAATAAAATGTCGGAATTTAGAAATCTGTGTCTATTTTTACATTTTTTGAAGTTGCGATCTAATGAAATGGTTTCGAAATAGAATTATTGATATATAAATGCGAAATTCGTGAGACTTTAATAATAAAATATCACCGAAATTTATATATTTTTTATCGTATCGGTGTATCTGTGGGAATATAGCATGTTTCATAATTTGAGTAAATATTTCTATATTTGCATCATCTATCATTTATTTATATAAAAAGCGATGTGTGTATGTATGTTCCCTATGGATTCCAAAATGGCTGGACCGATTTTGAGGCAATTTTTCAGTGGGTGATCCTGTGATCGGGTCAACAGATTTTTTTTTGTTTTTTGGCAACTTTGATTTTTCTTCGATTTTTGAACATTCACAATTAAAAGCGATTGAATACGCGCAAATTCAATACACCTTGAGATTTTATGATAATGATTCTCATCTTTTATGGCTATAGATAATTAGTGCTGCCTGTACGAAGTCGAAAATGCTATCGCGGACTTTTCTGTAGACCTTTTTAGGACCTACATTTCTGTAGTATATTAATTTAATGTCTCTTATAGTTTAGTCAGCGTAAGCCATGTAAACGATCTAAAAACGTCTTTTTTCGTCTTGATTGCAAAACATGGAGATGTCTCTACTATCTTTAAATTTAATATGAATGTACAGGGTGGGGCAGAATGGAATCCCTGATTTGGCGGGTGCATTGTGAAAAAACAGGTCAAGATAAAAGAAAAAGGTTTTTATTTTTGAAAAGTACATATTACGCCATTTTTTTAACTTAACTTTTAAAGATAATATCGTCCAAGTGGGTGGTGGCCTTGGCGGGCGATGCACATATTGAGCCGTTCAACACAGTTTTCAGCCACTCTTGCCAGCATATCTTGTGGAATTCCGCTGATTATGTCCTCAGTTGCCTCCCTCAGAGCTTCCAGGGTTCGAGGTCGAACTTTGTAAACCGCAGTTTTGAGGTAGCCCCATAGAAAATTTTGCTTGTTTACTGTACCGCTAAGGTGAAAATGCGCTTCGTCGCTTGTCCACACAATATCGCCAGGGGGTACAGCTGTCAGGATTGCATTGCAAGCATCTCTACGTTTCACACAACCTTGTGGGCTCAATTCCTGGACAATCATCATCTTGTAGGGGTGTAACTGAAGGTCTGTGTGTAAAATTCGCCTTATCGTTCTGAACGATATTCCAAGGGCAGTGGCGTGTTCCCGTGCAGAACGCGTTGGAGATTGTTCAATAGACGCTCTAACTGCCTCGATGTTTTCGGGAGTTCTCACACTTTTAGGTCGCCCGGCTGGTTTTTTAGGAAGTGCATTTCCCGTCGTCCTTACATTACTGATCCATTTCCGAATAGTTTTAGGCTCAGGAACACTGTCGTTACGTTTTAAATTGAACCGCCTGCGAAAGGCCCTCTGCGTCGAGACTACACTTTCACCGTTTTTAAAAAAGGTCTCCACAACAAAGCCCCGTTGTTCACCTGTCCACCGCATGGTGACTACTGAAAACGGCATTGTTACCCCCACCTAACGCCACCTGTCACACTCCTGCTCTGAAGCCCCTCCAGTGAATTTTTGAAACTAGGGACTCCATTCTGCCCCACCCTGTATTATACACATAAACCTTCCAGAAGAAATTCTCGACATGAAAACCGTATCAAAATCCATTGTGTGATTAAGTAGAACAGACACACGCGACTAGTAAATTAGTTTTATACTAACAGATAGATAAAAACACTTGAAAATTGAATTTCTTGACGATCGTATCGGACAATGAGTCCATCCTCAGAAATAAAAATGTTTTATATTCCTGAGGATGGGCCTATTTTCCTAAACTATCGTCGAGAAATCATTTAATAACAAATTTTTATAAAATTTTCAAGTGTTTTTACTTGTCTGTTATTAATCATGTTCTACCAAGTGTCGAGTGAAAAGTCAGTGCCAATTATAGTTTCATACTACTTAGAGATTCACGGTTTTTTGTTACTGCCCTGACATAACCCAAAAGATTTTCTGAACGTGCCGTCGATCGTTTCAATTCGTAAACGCAGTCGCAGCCAACCGCCTTTCACTTTCGTATAGCATTAGCCAATTCTCTGTGCCTTTCAGTTGTTTTGCATAAACATCGTTGCTTTGGTCTTTGTCCATAGTTCGTTCATATTATTAGGTTATATTAACCCTAGAAATGTGCAGCGTCTTACAGTACACCGTCCTGGATATTGTCTTATAATAAATAATTGAAACACGACCCCATCTTGTAAATGGGATCGCGTCCCAGGCATCAAAATTCGATAACTTTGTACAGTGTATATTTTTCCTAACATTTTTCCTATAACTGAATGTTGCATTGGTATATATATATATTATTTCTCAAAGGTGTTTTTTGTCGGTATGAAATATCTCCCTTAATACTGTATCAAAATTAATTTTTGATACGCCATTTTGGAGATTATTTTTCTCTGTAATGACGAAAAATAAGTTAAAATCTTAAAATTTATATCTTCATTAAAAATACAGTTTAAATTTTTTTAGCAATTTCATTACAGAAAATAACATTCAGAATAAATAAATGTCGCCATCTGGTGGCAATCTGTTTATTTTAACAGTTTTCGGTAATATGACGTGTAGTGGCGCTGAAGTCTCTGAATAGAATAGAATAAAATAATACAAATGTCCTCCATCTGATGGCAATCTGTTTATTTTAACAATTGTCGGTAATATTAAGTGACGTACTGGCGCTGAAGTCTCTGAATAGAATATAATAAAATAAAACAAATTTTACCATCCGGTGGCAATCTGTTTATTTTAACAGTTGTCGGTAATATTAAGTGACGTAGGTAGTGGCGCTGAAGTCTGTGAATAGAATAGAATAAAACTTATTTCCACCCTATATTACATAGCTAACCACTAGCGGTGCGAGGTATTCGCACGGGTCCGCTAGTTTAACTAATTATATTTGTCGCAATACGACTACGAAAACCGTCAATTAAATTGTATCACTTAAATCGGACATACTATATGAATATATATACATATATATAAAATTCAATATAAATTGCATGGCGTGGAATGCAAGCACGGAACAATATATTGCAAGAATGCATTAGATGATTTAGTTAAAATTACAATAATTTTTACAGCGTCATGAATGATGACAATTACAAACCCCCCCGTCTCTGTATCTGTTTATTTACACCTTTTTTTCCATTATATGAATAAGCAATTGATTTTATTTATAGTGTTGTGCGATGTGTAACATTTTTAAATGTCACTTGAATATGCCGAGTATTGTTGCTACAGCATTATTAATATTGTCCCAGATGCAGTCGACATAATAAGCTTCAAACGTTTTTTCCTGCTGTCCGGCGATTATTTTTCAGATACACTTATATCACTTTTTATGGTTTAACGGTGTTCAACACATGTTTTTAGTATTTGTCTGCGGTCACAGAACAATATCTTATATGTACAATTTTTCGATTGTTTTGCACACGCTTTTATTAACTTCACCTGTATGTTTGTTTGTAAAGAAATCTTTGAACGTGAAATTCACCCACTTCAAAACGTCAGATTAAACTGAAACTTTGCACACTTATCAAGGACCGATGACAATGCAATAATTTCATAAGTTTGTCCCATTATCCTGGCCAGGACCTTCAGGATAAAAAAACTTTAAAAATTACAGCAAGCAAGCTAACAAGTTGTACAGTGACGCACGTTGCGTTGCCTACACCGTAGTCATATACAATATTGTTTTTTAGTCATATTAGGGTTAAAAAAACTATAACAACACGCTTTTATGAATTAAAAAATGCTAAATGTGAGGCTGGCCAAATGAGACGTTTCGCGTCTTGCAGTTTAAACATTTGCACTCCCATCCAGGCGCGTCATTAAGTGTTTCACATCGAAAAAACTTACGAATTTAATATTTAATGTTAAAATTCTTGTGTACAGTTACTTAGCAGAGTATACTCATTTACTTGTAGGGATTCTGACATTTACTGCGTGGCTTGAAATGCCGTATTTATGACCGTCTAGCATTTAGTAGATCGATGTTAATATTTTAGATTTTATTGATACTCGTAAAATAGGGAATAACGAACATAATGTGGCTTGTCGAACGTCTATAATTTAAAATAATTCATTCGTCTATTTTAAGGTTATATTGTAAATATCATTTTGATTGTATAGGTCATGAAGTAAGATATACAGGAGATCAATATTAAAAAATGGCTTCGATTTGATGGATAAATTATAGTTCGTGAGTGGGTACGTAAAGTATGTTGGTGAGCGTCGAGGACTCGTAAAACGTGGTAAAACGGGGCGTCATCAATGTCTTAAAGCTCCTCGATTAGTAGATTTACCAAGTGTCGGAGTCGTAATATTGTATAATTTGGGTAATTTTGGGTATTTTTGAATATGAAAATAAACTTGTCATTATTTGTCTTACGAAAACTTAATATTTTTTTAATTGAATCGTTTGCCTCGAAATGGTGGACGATTGGTCAAATCTATAGGGACTTTCTACGTAAAGGAAGAAACCGTTCTTATTTTTCCTTAGTTACGAAATCTTTTATATTTTTTAGTTGAATCATTTGCCTCAAAATGGTAGACGATTGCGATACTTTGTCAAATCTCGGGACTTTAGTAATTCACGAACATCAGCGCTATCAGTGTCAAAAAAGTGAATTATCTTGTGGAGGCAAAAATCATGGAAAACTCCAAAGTCGTTTTCTCTGTATATCTATACTTCGATTGTATAGGCGATGAGATGACGTTTATTAGTGCCCTAATGACGGTACTCTAAGTACATAAGGTACCTCTATATGTGCACACACAAGTGTTTTCACTTATTATATTGCCGACACTCATTATAGGGCACAAGTGTCAGCAGCCCGACCTGCCTACGTTCAGATACGTGCTTTGTTAACACACCTCGTGCATGCTAAACAATACGCTAGGCCCGCTCAATGAATATCCCAAGAAAAGTCTCTTCACTCGATTTAACTCTTTTTTATCAATTCACCATCTACACAAAATTCAGAGAACAGTGTGGTCCAGTGGTTAGTGTACTGGCTTCTTGACCGGACTGTCGTGGGCTCGAATCCCATCTCTGGTCATGAATGTTTAGTGATGTCGGTTTATTTGATTCATCTTTATTATTTAAAGTAACTGGCTAAAATACCTTACGGTGGAAGCCAAATCCCCAAGTGATATTGCCTTGTATAATTATATGCTCTATATTATGTACAATCGGGTATACCTTTTTTAAATAAAAAAAATTACATAAAATTATGTACCTACAGCCTTCAATAAGTATAATGTTCTATCCGCAAAAGTTTTCATAAAATTCCAATCCTGTCGAGCCGATTTTATTAAAAATTTAGAAACACCTTTCAATTGATACCAAAAGGTTAAATTTCAATTTTAAATCAATTCCGAGAAACAATTTTCAACCTATAAAATGGCTCAATTAGGACCATTTTAAATAGACTTCGTGCGGTGATGAATTCCAACGTGTGGACCAAATTTCGTTTAAATCAATTAAGTCTGTCGAGAGTTAAAGTGCTAACACATACCTACATGCATCATACATATATACAAATATTTTTAAAAATGATGCCAAAGTGTTT
The DNA here is from genome assembly GCA_034508555.1 of Venustoraphidia nigricollis. Lineage (NCBI taxonomy): Eukaryota > Metazoa > Arthropoda > Insecta > Raphidioptera > Raphidiidae > Venustoraphidia > Venustoraphidia nigricollis. The sequence continues at coordinate 4,166,990 of JAVRKA010000030.1, forward strand.
AGGATGCTATAAAACGTCGAGAAGTTTTGGTCCCGCCAATAGTGTATGTGCCATAATATGGCAAATACGCTAATAACTACGCTCTGGCACCCGTTTGTTTGGGTTGCAGTTTAAACTTTTGAGGTGCTTGTCGCTTCCTAAAATTTTAGAGTCGTGAAAAACCGGACAACCCTAGAACTAATTTACAAATCAAAAGCAAGACAAAATCGTTTTTATTGTATTGTGCAGTGCTTTTAGTATAGCAACGTGAAATGGAAACAATAACTCGATTGGTTTCGATCAAGTCGTTTGTTTTTAACGACTCTAGTAGATATTACGTTGTAATAACGACACACGGCATACTTTTGTAGCGATAGTTATGGTGTTAGAGCATCGCAGCGCTCGAACTGCTGCATGTCTCTAAATATCAAACAACTTAAGCATTTACGCAAACGTCACAAAACATTATCTTTATAATACCGATTTTATAGTTTACGTTCAATCGTCTATCGAAGATCTAACGAGGCACATTCTCTTGCGTTCGAACCTTTAAACCAGTGATTCCCAACCAGTGGCCCACGGGCCATAGGTGGTCCGTGAGAGCCATGAAATGAGAATTTTAAAACATGCGGTGAACCAGATGAGGTGAATATATCCGTGCTTATGACATAATGAATGTGTTTTAAAAACTGTTTTACTAACACCTTTGAATATGGTCACAACTGAGGAGGACTGGTTCGCAGACTTCTGCGTGTTGAGAACCACTGCTTTAAATAACATCTCTAACAAAATTTGTTTTTTTTTACCATTCCCAGCTCCGCTAGTGGGGAATGGTACTAATTTAGGTCAAAATCGGCGCATGCGCACAAGACATATATACTATAACGCTGTTTTTTTTGTAATGATTATTTAACGATTTATTATTCGATTCAATACATTATTATTAATTTTCAACCAAGAACTATTTATGTGCCTAGAACTCAATTTAGAACGGAGTTATACTAACTTAATCTGAAGAATAATTTTTACGGGTCAAATTCGATTTAAACCCTGTATGTTTAATAAATAAAGATTACATTAAATTGGCACTGATATAAAAAAAATATTAAAGTTTTTGATTAACAAACAGGTTAAACAAATAATAAAAATATCGCAGTTAAATAATAAACAGCGTGCTTGGCCTGCCTCAACCAGAAATATTTTTTATGCTGTTGATAAGAGATCGACATTTGCATAAAAATACATTTTAAGCAAAATAATGATAAATTGCGAATGCATCAATCATTGCTAAAAAATGCAGTGGTGACACCACTTTCAAAATGTAGTGTAAAATTGTAAATAGCAAGTAGCAACACTCTAAAAAAAGAATTGTTGCGACAGCAAAGATTTCGATCGCGCTAGCAAAAATCATCAGTAACTTTGGCACAGCGAACAATTTTAGTTCCATGAATCAATGCGGATTTGCTGGAAATTTATTGCTAATGCAACAAATTTTTTTTTGCTGCAACGAAATGGAATTTCCAATTCGTGATAGCTAATGTAATTTTCTGAATGAAATGAAGTTCATTTCTGCAGTAAGAAAGCAAATCAGCTGTATGTACTTATAGTTTTGCAGAATTAGCGAATTGTAATAGCTACAGCAAACAAATTACTTGCTAAAAGACAAAACGCATTGCTAATGCAGTAAATAAAATTTGCTGAATGAGCAAATAGAATTAGTGCCAGTAAAGGAAATATTTTCTACAACACAAAATAAACTACTATTGTAACTAATAAAATTTGCTGAATTAGCGAATAGCATTAGCTACAGCAAGTAAAACACCTTCAAAGTACAAAAATAATTGCTACTGTAATTAATGGGGTTTGCTGAATTTGCTAATAACAATAGCTACAGTAAATAATATTTTGCTGACTCAGCAAAAAAAACTTAACTGTCTACTAAAATGATCTTGCTACAGTAAATAATTGTACTTACCTGAATTGTCATTATACTATTTTTTATAGCAAACGTACATTGCTATTGCAAATATTTTTTTAGAACCAGGAACAAAATTTATTAGCTGAAAGAGTGAATTGAAATTTGCAGTTGCAGGAGTAATAATTAAAAATAAAAAAAATAGTTACTTCTTACCACAACAGATTTATTCAGTGGATGTACATTTCGAGAGCTAAGCTTCCATCTTCAGCCAAACACTAAATGTACATCCACTGAATAAATCTGTTGTGGTAAGAAGTAACTATTCTTATTATTTTTATTGTTCCAACCACAGTGCTCTTAATATTTAGAGTCATAATTAGTTGAAATTATTTCGCTAAGTAGTGCAGTCGATTATTGAAGCAATTGTTCGAATTGATGTCAGAATTTACGTAAATAACATGTATAAATATATTATATTTGTGTTATATATGTAAAAACATATCAATTGGTAATTCTAATAATTACTTGGCCTATATAATATAACATAGGTTTTGAATTTTTTTGATAATCGTCACATTAGTTTGTAGCAAAATGATTTAATTTCAATTATTATTACTACTGTGTAAGTGAAAACGGCGTATATTGCGTTTTCTATAGAACGTACCATTAGCACAGCAGTGGTAGTATAAAAACAAATATACATGCATTTAAGAAAAGATGTATTAATTATTCTTTGTGATATTGAATAAAACAAAATTAATAAGTATGCAAAAATAACATTTTAAATTCATTTGTACTTATAATAATAAAACTCCAATAATATGAAGTCGCGGCTTTTACCTTTTTTTCAATTATTTCGTGGAAAAATATGTAAATTTAATTCCTAAAACACAGTTTGTAAACAAAAACAAAAGTTTTCAAAATAGCAAAAATATAACTACCTATTGACTTTGTTGTCCTTGGTATTAATATAAAAATGATTTGTCGGGAAAAAGAACTTTTTAAGTAAACACTTATTTGTTATTTATAGCACCTAATTCTGCTAATAAAGAATTTACGACAATAAACTGTTTATCGAAAATTGTTTGCATTTTGTCTATAGAATTCTGTAAAAAGAGCCAAACTTCCTCACTTTCTACGGAATATGAAGCATGTAACGCATGGAAAGCTTTATAGCAACTGTCAATACCGTGTAACGGACTATCGCACTTGTATAATATTTCGTCAATGTACACGAACGTTGAGTGAATATTATCTAATGTTGAACCCACAATTACGGTAGTTGGCTGAAATGTCTGCTTGAAATTCTGAAGTTTTTCCTTTTTTCTTGAAACCGTTTTATTTAAAGTGCTAATATCCTGCAAAGAACAACAAACAAAATTATTATATTAGTTTTATCGTAATGAGAGTAATTGCAGATATTAAATTAATAACACTATAATTTCCTTATTTGTTCGATTCAAACCGTAAAAATAAATGAACAATCTACTCAAATAAACAATAAGTTAATATACCTTTAAATGTAATAAGAATCCTTCTTGGATTTCCAAGCGGGACGGTCGCCACAGATTCTTGTTTTTTGTACAGTTAAATTTTGTAACAGGGTGAAACAAATATGGTATTATCATAAGAATTTTACAGTGCATAACATCTGTAATTAATAATTAAGATATAAGAAATATATTAGTTAAAATTACACTCAGTTACATGCAGTGCCAAATTTTAAGTATGACTTCAGAAATTTGAAGTAGGGCTCACATTTTATGAGGCCGTTATTACTACACATAAGCTATTTTCAAGTATTAAGTATTAACTATTTACCATTTGAAATATTATCTTGCTCGATTTCTTTTAAATATTTTTGTATAATTTTATCGTTAATTTTTTTTGATGCGATTTTTAAAATCCCTTTAGAAAATGCATCCCAATTATTCCATAAATTTAAATCGTTTTGTGGAAACATCACTTGAAAATCAATTGCCAACTAAAAATAGAGAAATTATATGATACTAAATATATAAAGAAATTGTTACTGCATTAATAATGCTTACGAGATTAATGCCCGCAGATTCTTTTAAGTGCTGGATATAACGCCATGTATTCACAAGCTGTGCCCGGATTATGTTTTAAATCGTTAATTCGGTATTTTGTGGTTTCCGCCCAGTATTTTTCGACAGTTTGCCAAGGAGACTTTGAATTTCTTAACCACTGGATAATTTTGGGTCATTTTATATAAATTATATTTCTCAAGAAAAACCATTCTTAATCCGACTTTAGGTATTAGTTCTTTAATTAAGTCCTTGGTTAAGTTATTAAAGCAGTGCATGTTAATCATGTTATCTGAAAGAATTAACATTTTATTCTTAAAATTTTTTTATTGGAATAAACTAATATATTTTATCTAATTTTCTACGAGTCTGCTTATTTCCAGCTACATATGAACTCAACTTTCACGCATCAAACAAAAAAGCAAATTTTAAATCATAAAATAATGTAATTGTACCTACCTTTGAATGCATCAATGAGGATATCTAGGTCCCAACTCTTTAAAATATTTTGAACACTAATTATTTCGTTAGTACTATCCATCGTTATTAAACATTTATTAAACATTAAGATGCGCACACTATCGAACATGGATGATGGAGCTACAATGACGCGTCTTTAGATTTGCGAACACTGAAACAACTCGTTCAATCCGGGTAAATACCCATACTTGTTGTGCCAACATATAACAACTATTACCAGAGATCTATTACTCTGCATACAAATATGATTTGCTGTACAAACCAAACTTTTCAACAAAACAGTATTTTCTTTTGTTGGGTCTGCAATCTGCGTTCACTGTATATTGTATAATAAGACCCTTATTGTATTTTCTTCTATTTTAGTTTTTGACTACATATCAAACGATAACATTGTCAATTATGTTTAGCAATAATGCTGGATTAGATTTGTTGCAATCTTTTAGTTTTAACTTTGACGTTACTAATAATTTATTAAGAGTAAATTAAGTATCACAAATAATTATTTCAACTATGTTAGATAAAATTGTATCTGCTATAACAAAAAATGTTCGGTTTTAGTAACTAAATTGTTCAGTCAGTTGTAGCTAATCGGAAAATTGTTGGTATTGCAGATTTTTTAATTGGGATAGATAATTTTTTAATTCTGGCAACTATAAAATATGTAGCAAATTTTTATTAACTTTAGTAACAAATCAACATAAGTAGAGCTTACAAATTCATTTTGACTATTACAGTAAGATTGCCCACAAATAATTATTTTAACAATAGCAACTATTTTTTTCTCTATTCCAACAATTTTTGTTGTTGAAAGAGCTAAATTGTTCCATTTGAGCTCAGTTAAAGCAGATTATGCTGCTATTGTTAATTTTTTAGCTAAGGTAGACAATGTTTTTGCTCCGGTAGCAAAAAAATATCTAGCAAATCTGTATTTGCTCCCACAACCAAGTCATTTTTTAGAGTGAACTATGGGATTTTAGGAGTTAAAGAAGTTTGATAGGTAATCGGCCATGGTCAAAATAAGGAACCATCTCGATATTTATCTGACATTAATTGAAGAAACTATCGAAACCTTCAACAAGGTGGCCGGTACAGAAATTACCGTTTCTCGGCGAGAAGCAGTAAGAAAAAGTTCCAGCCATGTCTATATTAAATACGGAACCATTTCAATATTTACCTGGAATTGAGGGAAACCATTGAAAACTTCAACAAGCTGGTCGCTACAGGAATTACCGTTTCTTGACGAGAGCCAGTAAGAAAAAGTCTGCCCCCGCCGGGATTCGAATCCAGTATCTCCCGAATGCCACTACGCTGCACCGCTTGGTTTGGATACAATATATTAGTTGGATTTGTTATGTTGAGGTTCCTGAAGCGTTTAGCTAACTGCTCGAGCGGTATTAAATTTGTGGCCATGCACCACAGTATTTTTTAGTAAACCTACACTTGACTTTTTCGCAGAAAATCAGATTAGGGCATACTTTCGTATCAAATTTTGTTTTGTCTATTGCGGGTCTGTTATAGCTGTCAGGTTTATCTGAGTCTGATAAGAACGCAGTAAAAATAAGTTATCGTCTTGCATTTGTTTATAACGAAGTTTTTTTCGAAATATGAAATTGTTAATATTGTAAAATACTGTTTTTAGTTCAAGATCATAACAGTAAGGAAGATTCTATTTTACCATTCTAACTCACTATAGTGGGCAATGGTTTAAAATATTATAATTTATAATATTGTTTCGTTTGGAGGTCATATTTTGTTTTTTGTGAAAAAGTCATCTAATGTCGTTTTGCCTTTTTCTGTATCGTTCAGAAAGCTGTTATCAATAGCAAGATTTTGCATCAGTGACACTTCGTCTTGCCTTTGAACTTCTCTCAACATTTGAATCGTATTGTATATATTGATCTCCATATATATTACGTTATAGTGGCTAAACTTTTTTTTTGTAGAAACCGCGTTATTAAGCCGAGCAGCGTTAAGCGAGGTCTTACTGTATATTATCTTTTATATAGACCATAGCCTGCTTTGATTTCTTGATATTGGATTAATGCACATATTTTTATTTTCGATAAAATCACGTTAAATATTCTAAACGACGCATCAATTGTTAAATCAATGGTTACACTTATGTTTTGTGATCATTTAATAAATGAGGGTACGCTCTTATCGAATAAAAACGACAAAAACATTATATTGTAAAATAACATCAGACATGGAATACAGTAATTGGTAGCCCTTATATTTCAATGTACCTAGAAAATAAACTAGAACGTTGATAAATAATAAATCCGGGTATAATTTAAATCTGAAGCCATATTGTCCATTTTGTCGACATATTATAATTTCTTCGATTTGTGTAACTATTTTACCGATTCATGATTTAAATTCAAGAAAACCTAAAGAATGAAATTCTAAAGGTTGCCGGAAAAAATCGGCGTGTAATTTTCTTTTAACCGGACTATGGGAATCATTTAAAGGGCTAGGTGGGTTTGAAAATTTTGAAAATTCGATTATTTTATGAAATAGTACAATATGTCTAGAATTTTCACCCAAAATTTAAAATTGATTGGAGTAAAAGTCTAAGAAATAGAGCCTTCGGAAGTTTCGCACATCAGGTCACGTTAACCTGGCGCGTCGCAGGTATATTGAGGCAGCGGTTAGCTATTGTTTAGTTTTAAATATTTTAGTGCATTGTTGCTTCTTGAGCCATGAGGTTTCTTTGAGGTTATAAGTGTTCGTTGTATTTTTTTACCGAGATTTTTATTCATTTCTTTGCAAAATGCGTAACTTTACTAGAACTGACCTCGTAACTTCAATCGCGTTTTTCTCGCAACTCTATTTTTGAAGTCGGCTGTCATGATTTCTCAAAAAGTTATAAACCAATTTGGTTCAAGTTTTGTTCACTTCTTCAGGATATCATTATCTAGTGCTTGAACGAAGGATTCTTTTTTGTAACACAACTAATTTTACAACGCAATACGCGGGGCAAATTTTACCAAAAAATAGGATTTTTTCGTTCACAGATCCGCCAAAAACTCAAGTTTTATTTTTTTTTTCTTTTTCCTTCATTCAAGCACGAGCTTTACACATCTATAACAGAAAATATTTGGTTTTTTAATTTCGGATAAATCTGTCATGAGTTTTCCTGACAATGGCGAGAGAACTTTTTTCTGAGGGGTCAAAGGAAATGGGGTCCCAATGGCTGAATTTTCAAATAAAAATTCCACAAAGTACTTTTGTGTATCTTTGATATGTTAAGTTGTTTGGATAAAATATTTTATTTGCTATATTAGAAAACAATTAGAAAAAAGATGCCTTTTTGAGGCTTCGAAACCCACCTATCCCTTAAATTGTTTTGTGTGTTTGTAAAACTCGAGAACTACTAAATGGATTGAACGCGATTATTACCATTCGATAGCTTATTTCTTAGATAAAGCTTAAGTCTATAATAACTGGCTGCCCCGGCTTCATCGGGGTGAAACTAAAATAAATCCATTAGCAGAATCATTGTTAAGTACGGGAATTTTAAAAGACAACTTTTAGTTTTCTTGCGTAGCTAAGGAAAATAATTAATTAAGAAAATATTGCATTAGAGATACAGACTTCTTTTATATTTAAGTTTGACAACCCTGCGATGACATTATTACTCATATTATTGTAATTGTGTTATATTATGCATTGTAAATCGTGGGAACGAACATTTTATTGTTTTATGTACATCGGCTCAGAACAATATAACTTATTCTGAATTCACTCTTTTGTGAAAATCGTTCTTTGGAAATTTTACGTATAAAGTAAAAAGTCTGCATGTCTGTTCGCTTATTAACCGAAAACTTACTCCCTGTGTAAACTCAGCATGTATTGTGCATCCGACAGAATTGTCAGTGAACGAAAAATATAATAGCTCCGAGACATTTTTGGGTAAGTATTTGAGGCACTGTGAAAATTTATACAATACCTCTTTAGTATTATTCGAATACAAAAACACAGACCTGGCTGAAGATAAGCGGAGCTTAACCGACCCTCAAATTTTTAAATTAGCAAAATTTTTTCGCAATAAAAAGCCTTTGTGGCAGTTTGTAATTTGAATACCTTGAAATTTAATATTTAAGGAGTTCAAAAATAAAACAGTCAGATTTCTTAATTGTACCAAAAAGTAGTATTTAAAGAGTTGAAAAATAAAAAAGGCCGGATTTCTGAATCGTGTCTTTAGCCAGGTGTTTGCTAAAAATTATATTTTTGAAAAATTTAAAAAATATATTTGAGGCACGTTGAAATTTAAACAGAATAATATTGGTGACTAAAGATAGATATATTAAAAAAAACAGGTGCGACATTCTACCTAAAGAGGTTTGTACAGATTTTCACAGTGCCTCCAATATCTACCCAAAAATGTCTAACAGCTCTCGGCTATTATATGGATGAAATAAACCAAAGTTCTACCGTTCTTAATTTAGGGTAAGATTTTGTAGTTACAGAAGCTCGAATTTAGCACCAGCGCTAAGATTATTTGCGTTTGAAATAAACAAACACTTCATTCCAGAATAAATAATACTGTGTAATGTAGGTAAATCGTTATTCAAAACCGATGTAATAATATAATACAATATTTGTGTGATTGCATGTCTGGTGTATTACGAGAGAGATTGAGTTAGTGTATAATACACAAAACACGCTAAGTCGGTAACGCTACGACGCATAACCAGCCTCACTGGTTGCGCTTGGTTGGTTAGCTGAGCACAAATCACACAGCTAAAAACACACCGAAGCTGTAACACAGCCGTCGTTTTGTTTGCTTTCGACCGATGATGAATTGGCTTTCTCTCCATTTACAAAATAAATCGAGCTTTTTAGCTAATATTAAGTTAAAAAACACTAGTCACACAGCTAAAAATATACCGATGATGGGCTGTACAATCGATGTTTTGCTTGCTTCAGCTGATAATGAACTGTCTTTCTGTGTAAAGTGTCCATTCCCAAAATAATCTTTTTAATGAGTTGAAAAACACTAATTACTCAGCTAAAACTGTTACTGATGTGTTATTTGCTTTAGCAGTTTAGCCGAATTGCTTGCTCGTTTACAAAATGATTTAAGCTGTACCTACTTTAGCTTATGAGTAGAAAAGTATAAATCACACAACTAAAAACTTGATTACGTTGGTTTGTTCGCTTCAGCCGATGTCGAATATTTGTATAAGGTACAAGTGTATAAAATAATTAAACTGTATACTTAGGTAATAATTTAAGACGCACACAACACACAACTAAAAACACAGATGCTACCAACGCTAATATGCTTTAACCGATTTTGTGTAAAATACACGTCAAAATTAAATTAAGCTCTACATATTTATTTATTTATTTGCAATCCCAAATTACACAGCTAAAACATTGATACCGCTCCGATGGTTTTGTTTGCTTCAACCGATGATGAATTTAAAATAGATGTTTGAAAATTGATCCAGCTGTGTGTTAAATTAATTTATGAGCACAAATTACACAGCTAAAACACCGCTACTGTATCGCTGTTTTGTTCGGTGGTGAATAAATCTCTACATGACGTTTGGATTGTAGATTATAGACGCTCAACATCTAAAGCCATCAGCGCAAAACGTTTGGAAAATGGATTAAGTTCTTCGTTTACCTAGTTAAGCCCTGATTTCCCTAGATAATATGGTATAGGTAATATGACACTGAATGACGTAATGGAAAACGAGTGCACATAAGTAAATGGATGCCGTTATACGGTGGCGCGTCCGCTACCGAGACAACCACATCCATATTTACTTCTATGCGCACGTTTTTTGTGACGTCGTTTATCGTCATTTTACGATACCGCTATCATAGGAAAGCATGGCTTTAGTTGATAAGCACGATTCACACAACTAAAAACAGCCAATACGGTATACTTTTTGTTTGCAAGATTGGGACTCAAAATTATCATTTTGCTAATTTACGGCACACACTACACAGCTAAAAGTAACTATTTACAGATGTAGAAATGGATTAAGCTGTTCTGTAGAGGGTTTGTTGAGTCATACAGTTAAAAACACCTATTGGCTACTTATTGCACATCTGCTAGCTAGTTAGCTAGCTGAGTTTCATTCATATAAGAAGTTATATTTAGGTTAATTTCGTGCGAAATCCATGCAAATTGATGCATTCTGAAAAGAGGAGATTCTGTTCTGTAGAACGAAATCATTTCTAGATTGATTCGAGTTCGTAATAATTGTAATTGAAAATCGCAAACAGCAGTTGGCGGTTAGTCTGAACATACATACATCCGAGCTCTACAAATCGCAATGTTTGACGAATTGCCTTCGAATATAATTTATTTTAGTTATTATAATTTCTGCGCAGACGCAAATACGTTTTGTTGAGTTAAAAAAAATGTTTTTAAAATGCTCGTATTTTGAAGCTCGTTTGAATTAGCTGAGCACAAGAAAAGTTTCCTGGTTATGTTAAATAAATTAATTTGTTCGTTTTTCGAAGTAAGGATTAAATATCTAGAAATACAGCGACAATTGATTAGCAAGGCCGGTATCACACAACTAAAAATATGCTGAAGTAGTTCATATCGAACCTTTTCAAAACGAACTGCAACCACAACCTGTCACAGGACTCTTCTTTATCGACTTGTGTCAAGAGGTGTGCGTTATAGCGCTGTGTTGACTTGACATCGTTTGAAACCGGCTTCAAGTTCCGTGAAGTGGGACGAGGTCGCTCGAATAACAATATTGTAATATCCGATGTTGTGTGTGCGCGCGCGCGCTTGTGTATAAAACACATACATCCATAACTTGCACGTGTGTATGTGTGTGAAGTATGTATATTGTATATATATTCCATCAAAAACATAAATGTGAAAAAAGGAACCAAGCTCGATACCTAGAAAGAACAGGTTCGATGAAAAAAGTGTTGAGATCTAAATGGATCCAAGCTTTCACTTGACAAGTTAAAAATACAGTAAGACATCACTTAACGCTGCTCCGCTTAACGCTGTTTCTGCAGTTTCACGCGGTTTTTTTAAAAACTGTTTAGCCACTATAACGAAAATTATGGATCAGTTTATATACAAAATAATTTAAATGTTGATAGAAGTTTAAAGGCAAGACGAAGTGTCACTGATGCAATATCTTGCTATCGACAACAGCTTGCTGAACGAAACAGAAAAAGGCAAAACGACATTAGATGACTTCTTCACAAAAACAAAATATGTCAAATGGGGAACCTTCCTCATCACAAACATTACTTCGTACTCGAATTTGATAAATATACACACGCAATTGCTTAACTTGGCTGATACACTGCCGTGTGTCTATAGATATATATGTACAGAAATAATATGGGACCTACGACTATACCTTGTGGTACTTCAATTTCTGTCTTTGTCTGTATGCAGTGCTCTGTCGAGAGCTGATTGTTGAAACGCACGGCAACACTGTATTTACCTGCTTCATAAAGGTACATAATATTATTGTAATAATGATGTGCCTACTGTCTTGTTGACGACTATTGTTCACGCCAAATGAAATTGGTTTTGATAATAATTGTTGCGCCACTGTTAAGTGTGAATTGTGAGACGTCACACACCCGCGCTCTCGCCCTTCAACTGTTTGAGCGATCCGATGACACCGCAGGGCGTGACATTTGACCCCCATTTAAAAAATATATAATATATTCCTTTAATCTGACGACTTTTTTAGAGATGTCGTTTAAAGCGGGACCTGCAATAGCGCCTTTCGGTACAACAGCCATATTTTAAACTTCAAAAATTATCATATTTCCCTTTAATCCGGTGCTATCGGGGTTATGAGGCGCAAATGGGGTGGAATTTTTAGAAGGAAATTGCGATGCAGAGATGATACAAATAGTTGCTCCCAAAATCGCACCCTTTGGCACTCCGTATGCTTGCATGGCATTTTTTATCGAAATTTTTGCCATAAGCCAGTTTGAACAAAACTAATCTGAGAGACATTGACTTAATCGACGCATGTATTTTCAATTTTTCTTTAACTCTCACTTCGTGGCAGTCCATAGACCAGTTCAAACACTTTTTTAGATTGACTGAACAGCGTAGGAGAAGACACTGCTTGAGAGTAGAATCTAAAAACTTGGAAATACGTGAATTAAATCAGTTGAAAACACATGAATGCGACTGTAATTTGTTTTAATATAAATACTTATTAAAGGAGAAAATTTTATCCACTTAAAAAAAGATTTGATACTCCGGATTTTTAGAGTTTTGCCGTAAAATTGTGTGCAAGTTTAACATCACAGTTTGAGTTAATAAAATCTCTGAGTACGAAAGACGTTTTGTTGTCGGGCATTTATAATTGACGCTATTCTAACCCCTAAATAATGTCCCTATATTTTATAACGAAAGCAGATACCAAAAACTTCAAGAGAAATTTTATCTATTTATTTAAAATCGCCAGCTGTCAGTGTTATCTGGGCTTAGTACGTATTCATAATTTAACGCCTTCAGTTCGTGTGATCTATTCGTTTACCTAATATTATGTTATTTATCTCACTATTCGTAAATTTATGTGCAAAAATACGTAACAGGGGATACTAAAATCACTGATTCATAAAAGGTAAATTAATCACTCAGGTGTTTCACTAGATGTGCTTTGTAAATCCTAAAAAAATCTTACACGCTCATGTGAATTCCGTATAGACATGCGCAGTAAACAAAAACAACACCCTCCGTAACATTGGCTGCATAGTAATATCTAACTGAAGGTATAGCGGAACTTAGTGAATAGTAGATAGACAAAACCAGCAGAATACACATATACAGTAAGACCCCGTTTAACGCGGGAGATACGTTCCAATAAGCTCCTGCGCTATACGAAACAGCGTTAAACGAGGTCATCTTAATACGTAGATAATAGGCGTGAGTAAAACAGAACCAAAAATAAGAAAAATAGTAGTTTTTTTTAATTTTGTAACATTTTTTGTTAAATACTTTTTTATGACATTAATTAAAGATTTGTTAATTGCTAATATCGATTTTTAATCATAAAACATTTATGAATATTTAAAAAAGTTCAAGTAAGAAGTTATATTTGTGATGAGAAAGGTTCATCATTTGACATATTTTGTTTTTGTGAAAACGCCATCTAATGTCGTTTGCCTTTTTTTTTTTGTTTCGCTCAGCAAGCTGTTGTCAACAGCAAGATCAATGACACGTCGTCTTGCCTTTGAACTTCTATCAACATTTGAATAATTTTTTTAATGGTGGCAAAATACACTTTAACGAACTGCCTAGTACGTAAGGCTACTAAATTGTAAATTGTAAAACGTTAGGACTAACAAATTTTTGAATTTTTATTCATTGTGAGATGATGAAAACATTTGCAGAATAAAAGAAAAACGTGTATTACAATCATAATGGCGGCGGTCTGTGCGAACAGCTGATCGGTGTCAAATATGATAGCGATTGAGGTTAGAAACGCTCAAAAGCGATAATTGCACTGAAACCAGACATCGATTCGTGATCACTTTAATCAGTGAAACAAACCACTATATTTTACCATTATCGGTTCAACGATCAATACATTATTAATAAATGATCGTACATTATTTGCATTATTCATTTGATTGTTTTATTGCGACGACTTTTTACACGTGCTGCGATGGAAAATCCGAGACAAATTGAAGTAAATCAGTAAAAGTAATTATTGAAACCGTCTGAAATGTATTCTTAAAAAAAGTTTACTGCTAGTTTATTTTAATGTGAATAATTCATATTGCTTACCTTTTCATTCAGCTTAGTTTTTAATTACTTTTTGACAGGTTTGACGATTTTTAATTACAGCAAATTCAATTTTAAATAATAATCTTTTTCTGTTCAACTTTGTTCAGCCCGAATGAAACAATTATATATATTTTTGCTATCATGTTATGAAACACTCATTGTTGCAAATTAATGCGATACTAGAAATATTTACATTCCAAACAATGTTACTGTAGGGATACGAACCCGAATCTTCCATATTGTTGTGACTTTGGTGTTCGGATACACGAATAATAAAACACAAGTGAGTCCATAGCTAATGGGTTTTAGTAAACGAAAACCGGTGGTCATCGGTTTTAAAAAAAACGTTTTTTTAGTTTTTTTTAAAACCGGTTCACATCACTAAATCACAGACTTAAGGCAACTTAGAGCTGGCGCTCCTAGCGGTAAAGCTTGGCAGTTCCCATCTCCATCGGTATGTTGTTTTTTTTCGTAAACTAAGAACAATGAACACCATTTCCGAGCGGAGTGTAAATATTTCTAAATCTAACATAATAGCGATATTATAATAAATATAAAATGCGTTCGTCACGGATTAGTGCCTACTAATAACATAAATTCGTTAATTTTTATAATAATACGAAATCAGTTTCACAATTAGAATTCACCCGCAGCAATAAATGTGCTCGGTTCGTGATGCCCGACATAGTCAAGGCGCGTTAGACTCGAACGCTGGAGCGGTTTGCGCGCGTTTGCCTTTTTCAATACTCCTTGGCATAATCTGATTTCGTAGTTCAAGTGTTTCGCTAAAATGGCTACATACGTGCACAGTCCCTTTGTAAAGATTGATATTTAAAATGCATATTGCATAATGTTGACGTTTACCGAACCCTTTTACTTTAATACGCGCGAGTGCTTTAGTCTTAAAAATAGCGTCGGAAGAGCTGGAACCGTTTTTAAGGCGAGGGGAAAGGGTTTGAGATGAAGAATGCAGAGGGTGGTATTCGTAGGATAGCATGTGTACTCTTATGGTGATTTCTCAGAATGTAAAATATGCTCTCGGGAAATTCCGAACTGTGTTTGCAAAATTCATTTTATTAGCTGCAATTGAGAATTAACCGTTACTAAATTTGGCTTGCTGCTTAAAAATTACAAAAAAAACGTATATTTTTGTTCTAATTGAATAAAAAAAATTAATATAAATATTTCTTAACAGCATGTCATGGTATATCGATTTACGGGAAGGCAAATTAAATGTTTGAAGATTATTTCTTTACAAAGTTATGTTTAAAATATTGGCAAATTTGGCTTACTTAATATTTTTTTTCTAATTTGTCGTTTTTCTGTACAAAACTTATTATAAAACTATAATTTTCTCGGTTTTATCTGTGATTTAAATTATAGTTCAAATAAATTGGGACACTTAGTTAAAAAGTTATATATATTTTGAAGCATTGCTATCAAAGATCGAATAAGATTTTTCATGGAAATGAGAGATTTTCGAAATGTAAGTGCATTTTGCATGCACACACTGCTCGTTAGATAGAGTTATGCAGTTGAAAAAGGGAGAATATTGAACAGCTGATAAACAGTCACCTTATGTGAACGAGAACTGTGTTAATGTTAACACTCGCTGGTGAAATAGGCCATAGCGCTCGAATAATTAAACGTTAAATCCAATACCGAACGGAGTTCTGAAATTATGTGAAATTTGCTCGCTGTTCGATTCTGAACTATACCCTATCTAAATTAAATGGAAAGAAGTTTATTTTGAAACATTATCAAAGATTGAATAAGATTCGTCATGGAAATTAGCGATGTTCGAAACGCAAGTAAGTGCATTTTACATGCACACACACATCCAAATGCTAGTAAGAAGTTAGGCGAGTGAAAAATAGGGGCATATTGAACAGCTGGTAAAAAGGACCTTAATACTAATACAAGTCAATATCTATATAGTCACATACTCTAAAGTCTAACTGCTCCGACTACTTGTAAGCTATGCGGGTGAAGAAGGGAGCATATTGAACAGCTTGTAAACAGTAACCTTAAGAAGGTCGCTCGTAAAATTACGTTCGGAATAATAATAATCATAGTGCGTTTAACGCCCGTTTCTCGACTTTGCGTCATAACAGACCCCATTCGCACCATTACTATTTTTCATCTACCACTTCCCGTTATTTTCTACGTTTTTAAAACTTCAAAATAATACCCATAGGCGAATGGAGGAATTATAGGAAATTACGATAAGGCAGACAAATTTGGAACTAGGAGTTTAATAGGTAATCGGCCATGGCCTCAAATAAGGAACCATCTCGATATTTATCTGGAATTAATTGAAGCCGCATGCAAAACCTCAACAAGATGGCCGGTACAATAATTACCGTTTCTTGGCGAGAGGCAGGGGCTCTAGCTACTTCTGCCCCCGGCCGGGATTCGAACCCGTACTTTCCGAATGCGAGGCTAGTGTTCTCATCACGTTTTGTACCCTGTCGCTGACTGTTTCTATTCGCTCGGTCATAGTTCAACAACGGACTAGTCAATTGGTGTAGATATTTAATATGACTCATGTTTACACAATCCCTTGCTAACAATAAAACTAAATTTGTCTATTATATTATATACACAACTTTTTATTTACTTGCGTTATTATAAAATATGACTAGTTGAAACTGAATTGTTTACGCTAATAAGAAATTTGTATTTTCGTCAAGTTTTCAGTAGAAATCGCTCTTTAATTATGTGCAATTTTCCTGTCGACGATAAATAGTATATTACAACACACGACCAGAAAGTTGAAATTCCTGCACTGCGCGACACACATCATGTGTCGCGCAGTGCAGGAATTTCAACTTTCTGGCCGTGATGTGTATACTATTTTTCTTTATACCCGGTCGAATGTATCTACTTTCGTATCAGCGTGCACGAGAAAACTGTTTCGGCCCGCTGTTACAGATGGCGTGTGAGTAATTCCACCAGAGCATAAATGTTAGGCTTTCTGCGTTAAAATCGAAGCCGAAAGTACGTACTTTCGACCGGATATAACATAGCTACTTTTCTCATACCTGTATAGCGATCGTGAAATGACGCATTTAACACTAGTTCTGTAAAGCTGCGTAATGTAAAATATATAGTCGTGCTACCATTTCTATAGTAAAACATTATCATGACGTGTGCAGCAGCATGAAAATACAACGCAGCCTACTATTAGAAGTGAACTTGCTCAAAATTATTGAACTGTTAATCATTTTGAAAAGATAATAAGTGTAATTAAAATATTACTTTCTTTTTGTTTTAGGTAAGCACATTGTTTACTAGTCAGAATTTTTGGAGGTCGGTAAGTTGACGTAAAGAATTTTTTTTTAAGTGAAACTTCTTCAGAGATACATCTGTTTGAAATTTTCTGTAACGTTAAAGAGGAAATGATTCAACAACGGGAAAATCTAAGAGAAACCTTAAGCACGAGAAAATGTATACATGTACACATTTACACGTGTAGAACCTATGTGGCATAATTGATTTATTCAATAGTTATGCATGGGTCTTATAATATTGTTAAACTGTCAAAGTACTATATAATTATTTTTAAATACAATGTAATTCTATTCAATGCGGGAGACTAAGCAAGTTCCTGGAATTATTAGTCAAGATCACAGATCAAACAATCTCTTAATGATTTTATCTGTGAACGCACAGTACATGCGTGCAGAAACACTGAAACAGATTTGTATGTATTTTTAAATGTGTCTTACTGGTTCTGTTTCAAGCCAGTTGAAACTATTGAAAGTAACATTAGAACATGCCAGGGCTGGACGATGTTTGAAATTATTTATAATTATACTTCGGAAAACGGTGTCTCTTACCTGTGTTTTTGTCGTAAGCAACGTATATACGATTTTTTGGTACGAAATGAATACAAAAATCCTCACGAATAAAAAATAGTAACGAATCTGTCTGTCAAATTTGCCATTTTTCCGGAACGGAATCTGGTTCGAGTATCCGGTAAATAAGATACCTTTGTTTAGAATTTGCGGCTAGATAGAGAACTTTTCAATAACATTTTTAAAATTATAATTTTACTTGATAGGGAAAATTCACCATAAACCTTTTTGCCTTGCTGCCACCGAAAATAATCCCAACCCTAATTTGCGTACGCGCACACACACACACACACACACACACACACACACACAGCTGATTAAGAAACGCTACATTTACGAAACGTTTCTGTTTACAAACCGCTACGGTCACAGTCTTATCGCAGTTGACTGTTAAAAGATAATGTACTTTAACGATTAGAACGTGCCTCTGCAGTTTGTAATTGCGTATGGGATAACTGGCGTTTTCAAAATGTCTAACGAAAAAGTTTTTTTTTTATGTACACTAGATGTGGAAATCTTAATGTATTTATTTTATTTTCTTTTTTTTAATGTACTGTTTCATTGTGAAACTATTTGAAGACATTTTTTTTATAACGCAAGAAGATATTACTCTTTTTTAACACGCTTTTATTAGCTTCACGTGTATGTTTCTTTGTTTGTAAAGGAATTTTTGAACGTGAAATTGATCTACTTCAAAACGTCAGATTAAACTAAAACTTTGCAGACTTATCAAGGACCGATGACAATACAATAATTTAATAAGTTTGTGACATTATCCTGACCAGGACATTCAGGATAAAAAACTTGAAAAATTACAGTTAGAAAGCTAACACGCTGAACTGCAGTGACATACGTTCCGTTGCCTACCCCGTTGTCAAATGCAATGTTGTTTTTTAATCTTATAATTAAAATTAGAGTTTAAAAAAACTAAAACGACACGCTTTTATTAACTAAAAAATGCAAAATAATTTGACAACAAAATTAGTTTTACTGTAAAAAGCGTGGAGGTTTACCTTCGCTGCCACACCGTCTTTGATAATCTCTACCGCAGTTGTAGACGAAACGTCAGGTAGAAATACCAATGAACCACGGCCTACAAGCACAGAAACCAAGAGGATTTGGAAATTAAAGTTTTTGAAAAAGTAATAATACGCATTCCTGGTCTATGGGAAGCCTTCATTCGAGAAGACTATTAAACGTGTAAAAAATGTTAGCAGAACCACGCCTAAGCCGATGGCCGGTTATTCAGTGCGTTGTTATTTCTGATAATTGGATCCATTGTTGTAAGAATGCTCTGTGACCTTTAAATATATCCGTCTTTGTGTTTCCACGGACGTTCATTGTTGAAACAAGAGTGTTCTTTTTGTGTTTTGAATAATTTGCGCTAATTAAAGAATATAATACGGTGTTAAAATCGTGAGACAAACGGTTACAGTGAGCGATTTTTGGAAATATTGCCATTTGTAATCTTTTTCTTTTTGGTGATCCCATTTTGGATAGTTTTCGTAGGGCTCAGCATGTATCTTAAATTGTTCCCCCACAATCATTTTAATCTAGGCATTTTTTTCTGCGGTTTTAAGAATTTTAGAGTTTTTTGAAATATATATTACCTCATATCTCCAGAATTCGTGACCCCACAAAAATTTACATAAATTGGTTCAGTAGTTTTTTTTTTTTTAATAGTTGTCTAGTTTTAGTGATCAAAAAAAGAAGTCGGTTAATATTTAATAACATGCAAACTGCGTACTTCAATTCCACTAAATATTGAAAAATAAAAAATAGCCTTGAAAAAAGTCACTAAACGGAGCAAATAATGAAATTTTGAGGTCGGTGCCAGTTTAATAACAGTAGGTACGGAAAAAGTTTTGATATTTAAATTGGCGACGACCTCAAAAATACAGTATTTTCCTTTTTTTGTTGACTTTTTTGAAGGAGTTTAATTTTTTTTCGTACTACTGCAGGTAACAAACCTTTACGTATCAGATTAAAAAAATCAAACTACCCATGACCTACCTAAATTGTTGGGGTAGGCATATCAAGAAATGTTTGAAAAACAGTTTACTACATTCACGATGTTTAAAGTAGTGTTTTTTATTGCTAAATGAATAATGAGTAGAAACAACAAATCTGTGGCCTCGAACTTAAATGGCTTACGGCGATTTAAAAAAAAATAATTAAGTGCATTTTCGGATACGAATTATCTAGCCGTGTTTTTCACAAATTGTGAATAACTGCTCGAGCTGTTGTGACTGCGCGTGGGCATCGTTATTTACGAAAGAGCAGGAAAATACTCGAGCAGTTGACATTGACTGCTCGAGCGGTTGACATTGATTGCGCGCTTGACGCTAACCGCTCGAACGGTTGACGCTGATTGCTCAAGCGGTCGACACTAACTACTCGAGCAGTTGACACTGACTGCGCTGAAGCGGTTGACATTGATTGAGCGCTTGACGACTGCCTGAATAATTGACGCTGACCGCTCGAACGGTTGACGCTGACTGCTCAAGCGGTCGACACTGACTACTCCAGCAGTTGACACTGACTGCGCTCAAGCGGTTGACATTGATTAAGCGCTTAACGACTGCTCGAACGATTGACTCTGACCGCTCGATCGATTGGCGCTGACTGCTCGAGCGGTCGACACTGACTACTCGAGCAGTTGACAGAGACAGCTTGAGCTCAACTAGTCCGTGCATCGGTCGGCCTAAATCGTCGAGATTGGTTCACCTGAAAAGTCGACGTGAACCGTTTTGTCATGCGGCCGGAGAAATTAACATATCAGTTGAGTCAGAGACAAATTGGCATGCAATGAAGCCGAGGCCGACTATGAAAAAGCTTTGTTTTCTACTTAGTTTGCAATTTAAATGCACTCATTTATTAGTGAATTGAAATTAGTGTCGGTTAGTTGTTTTGTTTTGAATCGTTTGAATCGCGTGTCTGCCGCGACCCAATCTATTGCTGGTCACTACTTTTACTACTGCTTCCATGGTTTCGTTTTTACAGTTGCGACGTTTTAGTAATTGTCACATCGATCTTCTCTATACTGAACACTCGACTGGATGAAGGTGATGAATCGTTTCGGTTTTTCGGTTTTTTTAAGCTATGCTTCTTAACGCAAGCCTCGAGACAGGCAGTGGACTGCGAAAAAACGATCGAGCGTCACGAAAAAAGGCGCACATACGTATTTGTGTTAGGACCATAGAAACAAAGTGCACGTCGTTGATATCATATATTCAATCCATACAGACCGGTCTATTCTGAAGGGATGCATTTTGTATAAGTACCTGTTGTACGGTCGTCAACCAAAAACAATCGGTAGCTGTAGTCGTTATGTCGAGATTGTTTACAAATCATTACATACTAGCCGCTACCCGCGGCTCCGTACGCGGTTAAGATGAAACAGCACCGTATTAAAACAAATAAATCGACTCTACTGTGTTTTGTTTATATATACAAAACAAATATCTCGAGAGCTGTTAGACATTTTTGGGTAGGTATTTGAAGCACTGAAAATGTGTACAACACCTCTTTAGTAATATCCGAATACGGGGCTTAACCGACCCTCAAGTTTTTAATCACCTGACAGGTAGAATGTCCCACCGAAACGACGTGTTTTTTTTAACATACCTATCTATTTTTTTATTCTGTTTAAATTTCAACGTGCGTCAGATATATTTGTAAAATTTTTCAAAAATATAATTTTGCAACACGTTGCTAAGTTTTAGACCCGATTAAGAAATCTGACTTTTTTATTTTTCAACTCCTTAAATATTAAATTGCAAGGTATTAAAATATCAAAATGTCTAAAGGGCTTTTTTATTTAAATTTAAAAATTTCAGAGTCAGTTAAGCCCCGCTTTCCCTTCAGTCAGGTCTATGTTTTTGTATTCAGATATTACTAAAGGAGGTATTGTACAAATTTTCACAGTGCCTCAAATACCTACCCAAAAAAGTCGAACAGCCAGCTCTCCTATACTAAAAACAAACCGTCGGAAAACGGCCGAACATCGACGAGTTCAGTGACCCGTCTTTTCGAAATCGTTTACCGAGAACCAGACTAATCGACTCGACTGTGTTTTGTTTATATTATATAAAAAAAACAAACCTCTGGAAAATGGCCACTCAAAAACATCTAAGAGGTCAACGAACTCGTCATTTCGGAATCGTTCACCGAATTGAAAAGTGGAATAGCAACGCCCCCCCTCGGCAGCCGCAATGGTACGTGAACTTGCCCGCTGTTATGCGCGCAGCACGGAACGACAGTGTCAAGATTATTAGAAACAAGGTATAATAATAATAATAATAATCCGTTATATAATAGACAAGTATTGCTGGCGGTCGTAACCACACATACAGACATACAGACACGTTGTTGAGCTATAGCCATGTAACGTAACTGCCGTAACATCCGGCATCGATATTGCTGCTGCTGCCGCTACTTGAACTGCGACCTTGAGGAGCTTGGAGAAAGTAGGTAATCGGGTACTGCTGGCGCTGTTGTTGTACCATTGTTGTTTATTGTTGATTGTCAGTTGTCTCGTCAATTGTTGCGCAATATGATGTGGGAAATATTGTTATCTTCGAGTTTTGATCGCGAATTTTCGAGTGTTGCTTAAAGGAATTTATTTTATTCGTCAGAGCTGTTCCATTCCATGTAGTTCCCGATTTACGAGTTAGTTTGTAATTAGACGAGCTTTTGTTGTCGTTAATGTTGATTTGGATGCGTTTCTTATATGTCTGATAGTAGCGGACGACTTTTAGATTAGTAGTATTTAGGTAGCGTAAAATAATTTGGGCTTAAAACTTACTTAACTCGATCGTGATTGGATATAAAGTATATGTCAGACAATTTTGAGATTTATCATTACACATTTTTCGTTTCATAACACTTTCGTCGGCTTGCCAGACATACTTTTCCCCAAGCACGAGCCGCCAGACTTGAGTTTTTGTGGTCAAGGGCACCTGAACTTATCGCTCAGAAAATTTCAAACATGAAATATATTTAGTGACATCTCTAGTTTGACATCTTTGACCGCGTCAACCCACGCATTGTCCTCAGCTGCCAGACTGCACTTTTCAGGCCCGGCGGATGACCAGGGTTTTGTGGGTAGCTATACCCATACGAAAAATTCCGTGTGGGTAAAATACCCACATGGAATTTGACAACATTTTTTTCACATATTAATAAATAAAGTGTTTTGGTCGTAAAGCAGTATTAAAAATATGAAATATAAGCTATATACAATTATTAGGTTTTAAATGCTCAGTGCTGACATGAGTTAATTGGAGGGGGCTTGCTTTGAAGTTTGTTAATTTAATCACCGCTAGATCGAAAAAAAAAATTGTTTTCATCTCACTACCCACACGGACTGAACATGACCTGCCGGGCCTGGCACTTTTTATCAGTGCAGTACCCTGAACTCATAAAAACTTAGGTTTGAGAAAATATTATGAGTTAAATCGTCACTAGCTCCCTAACTAGATATCATTCATTATTCAGTTCGCATGACAGGCAAAAATTGTTGACTCGATTTACACAATTACTGCAATAGAACAGCCATTGGCTGGACTTTGACAAAATAGAGAATCTATTCTATTCTATTTGCACCATATATATATACCTTCTATAACTGACTGACAGGTGAATGCAATACATTGTGTAAAAATTTGAAATAAGTCATTCGTTGTTCAGTTCGCACGACAAGTAAAAATACATTGACACGATTTACACGATTACTACCGTAGAATATTCATTGGCTGCGCCAAAATAAAGAATCTATTCGATTTGCACCATTATACTCTTGTTGTTTCTGTGTTCAAATTACGAGCTTGTTTTTGTAGAGAAACCGTTCCCCGCGTTCGAAACCGTAAGCGTAAACCACCTTTAATATTCTCTACAGCCCAAAAGACACGGAGTCATCCACCATAACCAGTCATTAAAATTTCTTGCGTCGAGTGAGTTTTGATTACACCGACCACACTGGCACAGAATTCGTTAGGAGTGTTACAGAAGATAACTATAAAGATATTATGTAATGATCTAATTTGATCTGTTGATATAAAATATAATAAAAAATAAATAAATAAAATACAATAAAATTTGATTTAATCAAGACGAAATCTAAATACGTCCAATCACAACGAAGTTGAAATTTATATTAAACTTGTTTGTTTCGTAAGCGTTGTTAATAGAAACTCAAAACAAAACAATGTTGTGGTCGACAATGCAGAGTATTAATGTTGTCTCAAAAAAACCAAACATTATTTTTGTCTTTTTGAGACAACATTAATACTCTGCATTGTCGACCACAACATTGTTTTGTTTTGAGTTTATATTAGCAACGCTTAAGTAACAAGTACTTACAATATAATTTTCAATCTCGTTGTGATCAGAAGTATATTAGACTTCATCTTGATTAAATCAATTATATTGTGTTTTATTTATTTATTATTTTATATTAAATCAAAACGGTTATTATAATATGTATTCTGTAAGTTTGCTCCAAAATAGCGTAAATATGTTACGTAAACTTACTTAAGCCATGTTTGCATCAATGTGTAATGTTAAGGAACGAACAATTAAACCGGGTTTCAGCTCCCCCAAATTAATTTGTAGGTTTTTAAAATTTTGAACAGTAAAGACAACTTGCGACGTTGAAGGACATAATCCAGCATTTAATGCAAATTTTACATCGCTGGAATCCATGACTGTATAACTTTATTAACTTATTTGAAACACACTGAAGTTCATGTGCTGTATTTTGATTATTGTTATATGCATATTAAAAAAAATTCCGGTCTTACAGTGTATTATCTTCGCTGTAATCGAACCTTTAGCGCATTAAGATATTTTCTAATTATGCTAGTGGCAGCGCCACTTAAGCCGTCGCCGGAACACTGTATACATTCTGTGACAGGAAATCAGTGTTTCTCAACAGTTTCACACGATGCGCGTTCTAAAACTGGAATGGTAGATGGTTTTGTTGCGACAGTTTGAATGTCAACAAAAATAGACGACGGCGCGATTACAGCAGAAGTTGTTTGTCGCTGCTGAATAACAATTTTTGCATATTTATTAATTATATATTTTACTAATAATTTTTATTAACTATTAACTGTCACAAATGACGCCATGTTTGTTTATGATGACGTATGTTCACGACGTGAACGTGATAAGATACTGTTTTCTGAGTGGTTCTTGCTCAATGCTGACAGAATTAAGTAAGGAAAATAGCGCCGGTTCTATTTCTGAAATGCAATCTGTGACCACGCAGTGGATCCCGCAATGACGTCATTTCCATAATAATTATATATTTCTAGTGCCATATTGGATATAAATTGCCAGTTATGGGTCCATCAAAATCTGTAAGGGGCACACTAATTCATGACTTAACAGAAATTCATCCAATTTTAACAACTCTCACGATCGACCTAGATTATTTGGAGATTGTTTTTTTTTTTGAAATATTTAAATATTCCAAAGGAACTCTAAGTGTAGACTTTGATCGGGTACTTAGATCATGAATGTCCGAATTCTTGATGAACCTACTCAAGTTCTTGAATTCATAAATTGGTATCCTCGTTCACCAACGTCCTGTGCAGCGGCCTTTAGCCACTGACACATCCCCGGTTGACAACCGCTGCTTTTGAGAGTAAAACCACCGTATACATCGATGCAACGTTAAGATAAGAAAACCAAAGTCCCATGTAACATGTTACGTGTTACGTAGGTATTATAACAGCGGTTACGTGAAATGGGTCATTGTCAATGTGAAATCGTGTGCCTCTACTCCACTGCTCCACTCTCTATCCAATCTCTCTCTGTCTCTTTCTCATGCTCTCTCTCTCGCTCTCTATCTATGATATAACGATCTACTATAACTACACATAATTACACCGACTCCATAATGCAAGAAGGTACAGCAGGTCGATTTGGATGACTTACGTAGTTTTTTCACAAGAATAAATAACCATAGAAGTATAACGCTCTATTGCGCGCTTTATTTCTGTTCGTAGCCTCGGTGCTTGGTTATCCTGAGATTCTATCCTGAAACGGCCAGTGCTGTACCGTCTCGAGTGTGTGTTGGAAGGTTTGCAACAAATTGTGTCTTATGCGTCGAGTTTAATGAAACATTTTATCTGTTTGTTTTCTTTGATTTTAAAATTGTGCTTTCTATGGTAATAGGTACATTTTTTTAAACAAGACTGTCGATATATAAATTAATTAGGTATCTACGCCTATGGAAACGCAATAAAATTACATCTTTTACTGGGAACCAAGGTCACGAATCCATCGGTAGCCACATAAAAGACGTCGGCTCCGAGCTTCTGGTCATTTTCTGTTAAAGAAAGAACATTTCGCTTCAGTTTGGCTCATAAGATTATTCTGTCTCACCATAAACAAATTCTAGAATTTTTATACTTCCGTACATCCGATGAAAAAAGGGAACCCTTATGGGAATACTCTCTCATGTCTGCCTGCCTTTCCATCCGTCTGTCATAGCTTATTTTCTCCGAATTTACTGGACGAGAAAAATTAAAATTTAAGGTCCATATATAGAGTCACGAGCGTATAGTGTAAATAAACGAAATCCTATTTTCTCATTATAAGAAATACAAATACAGTTTTTTTTATAATTTTAAAATGCATAGTTTAAAAGATATTAAAGAAAATATACGAAAATCGACCATCCTTCCGACCCCTATTTCCGAAACTACTGAGTCTAAAATTTTGAAGAAAATAGGGAATCCTGGGTCTCGCCCATAGTTCACAGGAAAACCTAAACAAAAATCTTTAAAGCTCTCACGCATAACAGAATGGTACGGAACACCATCTCTACGCGAGTTCGACTCGCACTTGATCGATTTTTTTAAATCACCGATTGTAAATACGTTGCTTTCTCTAATTGTTGAACTATAAGTTAATCGATTCGATAAAATAATTATAAGTTGTTAGTTCTATCAGTATTGCACCGTTCTCTTTCGAATTTTTAATTTATTTTTGACATTTCACATTTTGTGTGCAACGCGTTTTTAAAAGTCGACGTATAGATTTTCTATCAATCAATCTGTCTATAAAATCCATTCCTTGTACGTGACTGTATCAAAATTTTAATCACACTCGATTATTAAGTAATAATATGATTCCAATGAAACAATACCAACCAATAAATAATAAGTTAATAACATTTACTTTTTTCTTACTCTCTCTTGCATAACAGAGGTAGGCGTATTTTATTAATATTCTCAAATCGTTGTCGGAGCTATTATTACTTTTGTTGTCGATACGATCTGTCGACATTTGAACGAGTCTCGTTTCGTCGTCTTAACGAAATCTATTGCTCCCGCCTGATTACTTTGGAAGTTTTCTTTTTTTTTCATGTTTAATTCGAAAAACAAACCAAAATTTGTTTCGATTGCGAAGGTCCAAGTTTTCTTTTGTTTCATGCTTTTAAATCACTGAGAATTCATTTCGTGGTGTGCTATATGTTTTGTATTTTTATAATGACCTGGCCGCTACCCGTGGCTTTTCGCACACATTGAAATAATATACAGTCAAGCAGGGCTCTCGCCCAGCTTGACACAGTCAATACTGTTTTTCGTTTGGACCTATCTTTTATTCTGTTTTAAATCAAGTTAATACATTTTTATTTGAAATTATAATTAATTAAAACCCACCTCGTGACCGTTCGGGTAGTTCGTTTAAAAGACATGCATTTCTGTATTTGAAGAGTTTTTTTTTAAGTTTCCCGTTGTGAGCTTGAACAATTTTAGATATACTGCAGATGGCAGCAGGCAAATCATGACCTAAGTTATGATTGGTTTTCACTAAGGAGTATAATAAAAACAAATCTACGTGTTTCTAAGTGACGTGAATTAAATAAGGGATATTTCGAAGTTAATCTGTGTAATATTTATAACCATTCTTTAAGTAGATATAATTAGTTTTTCTATCAGTAATTTGTCCTGCTGTAATTTTCTCATGCTTTTAGTAAAGTGGGCTTCAC
This sequence comes from Venustoraphidia nigricollis, assembly GCA_034508555.1. Lineage (NCBI taxonomy): Eukaryota > Metazoa > Arthropoda > Insecta > Raphidioptera > Raphidiidae > Venustoraphidia > Venustoraphidia nigricollis. The sequence goes on from JAVRKA010000030.1 coordinate 4,195,038, forward strand.
AAACTATTGTCCCAGCATTTACTGTAAAAGTTATTTCCCTTCTGATAGCATACCGCCACTTATTTTTCAGTTCCAGACCGTTTGGAAATATAAAACCTCTATACTCATAATTTAAACATTGGTAAACACAGCACATCGGCATTGTCAATGTTTTATTATTTGAAATGAACTTATTTTGCACCGGCTACTATGAACTATTCACATACTGAGGTCATTATATAGCTGGCGCCCTTAGCGGTAAAGTTTGGCTGTGCTTATCACAGACTGAGGTCGTTATTCAGCTGGCGCCCCTAGCAATGAAGTTTGGCAGTGCCCATATCCATTAAACAACTTATAGTAAGTATTATAAAAATAAGAAAATTTAATCTGTCCGGACAAATCCGGGCCGAGCTGCTGGCTCTAAATATGTTAACACTTAACGCATGTGTATTACACCTAAATATTTATGTAACGTCGTAATATTCTACCTATTAAAGGCAAGCATTCATAAAAAGCGATTGTCAGTAATGGTTACTAAATGTATGCCTAAACTACATTTAAACTAAAGGTTACTCAATAATATACAGTAATCTAATCTGCGCCTTTCTATTTTTTTAAACAAACCCAAATAGTAATTCATTTGTTTTGTGCCGTGTGCGTGGGTTGAAGATTCGTTTTTCACTGACAAACTCTGCGACCTGTGTGAAAACAAAAGGTCAGGACGCGCGTATAGCTTAATACGTTTTTTGTTACGAAATATAAATAGTTTGGCCACTACAACGTAAATTACATTGTACGAATTTAGTCTCAAAATTAAATGTAGTGTGTTATCAGATTCGACAGCTAAGACAAGTGCTAAATATAACACATTTAATAAAATTTTATTATGCAAATGTGCAGTCTCGCCTAGCGTACGGTGTTATGTTTTGGGGGGCTTCTGCACATAGTGAAAAAGTCTTTCTAATTCAAAAAAGAATAATACGTACCATTTTCCAAATAAATAAAAGGGAGTCATGTCGGCCATATTTTAAAGAATTTGGTATATTAACATTACCGGGTCTATATATATTAGAAACAATTTTATTTGTAAAAAAAAATGAAAAATCGTATTTTAATAACAGTGTGAACAATTCATTTGATACGCGAAGACCGCATGATAAATTTATTAGTAAACACCGCTTGGAACTAACGGCTAAATCTCCTTTAATCCGTGGCCCTAAGCTATTTAACGCTTTACCACAAGAATTGAAGGAAATAAAAACATTTCACAAATTCAAAACAGATCTAAAGGCCTACTTAAAAAATAAAAACTTATATGCTATCAATGAATTGCTCACATTGTAATTTTTTAACCTAAGTTTTAAATACATTTGTATTGACTTTTTTGTAAACATTTAGTTACAAAATAAAATTGAATTGAATTGAATTGAATTGAAAGTCCAAAAGCAAGACGAAGTGGCATTGATGCAATATCTAGTTATCGACAACAGCTTGCTGAACGAAACAGAAAAAGGCAAACGACATTAGATGACTTCTTCACAAAAAACAATATGTCAAATAAGGAACCTTCCTCATCACAAACATAACTTCTTACTCGAATTCTTTTATTTGATTTTCATAATTTTTTTATCAACAAAAATCGACATTAGCAATAATTAAATCTATAACTAATGTGATAAAAAAGTAGTTAACAATAAATGTTACAAAATTAATAAAACAAAAAACTAACAAATTTTCACATTCTCGGTTCTGTTTCACTTGCCTATTATCTACATATAGTTTTTTTTTTTTTTTTTTTATATAAATATTTATGGACGCATCAACATCTAAGGTTATTAGCGTCCGGAACTATAAATTATGAAACTATTAGGATTAGACGAGTGTATATAATCCTGATGAGTGGAGAAACGATAGTATGCGCTTGATGCCGTTACATATAGTTGATGACCTCGTTTAACGCTGTTTCGTATAGCGGGGTCTCACTGTATTTGCTACTTGCTAGTGACTATTGGGCCAGCTCGGCATGTGTGTGGTCGTAACTTAAACGAACCAACAAAGTTTTTGTTGATGCACTGTTCGACACTTTGTGTATTGTTGCAAAACATTTAAGTTTTAACGCACTGTTGCTGCATTTATTATGCGTACTGCGTAAGACGGTGCGTGAGTGGTTTAACTTTCACGTGCTCTTTCTCAGATGGAGTGTTTGCGTATAACGCAACAATAAAAGCCACAACAAACGTAGAGAGAACGCGCGCGCGCGTTGCTCAACAATCGTCGTAACGTAATAATAACTAACTTACACACTACAAACACTATCTGTAATATATTTAAGTGCGTACGACGGCCGCAATGCTAAGCGGCTTATGTCGAATTTTTAATGATTTTACCATCCAAACCCACTTAGCACCACTAAGTGGGTTGGGATAGTAAATGTTTTTTTGGATTCAGGGGACCTCAAACGAAAAAATACTGTAAAATTTTGAAATTTTGAACTAGATCATAATCTAGGTCAAAATTCACTTTTCAAAATTTTACAGTATTTTTTCGTTTTGAGGTCCAGTGAATCCAAAAAACATATTTTTCCAAAATGTCTGCATCTGTTTGTCTGTGAAGACGATACAGGTCAAACGGATGAGCGAATTGAAACCAAATTTTGGGAGGATATTTAATGAATGGTACTAATTTAGGTTAAAATTCACTTTTCAAAGTTTTGCAGTATTTTTTTCATTTTGAGGTCCCTTAAATCCAAAAAACATATTTTTGGAAAATGTCTGTACTTCTGTGTGTGAACACGATACAGGTCAAACGGATGAGCAGATTGAGACCAAATTTTGGGAGGATATTTAATATGCAAATATGAAGAGCCCTATTGTTTTTGGAGAAAATCGACGCATGCGCCTTCCTATTTCCATGTTAAACACATCAAAATTTGATTTTCGACTGCATGTTTGACAAACTTTTTCAAAAAGACAAATGTTTGTTAAACTCGTGGGACCTTACAACTAAAAAAAATTTGCAATTTTGAATTTTGACTTAAAATAGTACCCACTCATCAAATTGGAATGGTAATAGTTTAAAGCAAACAAATATTTGTAAAAACTTATAAATACGCTAGTAAAATCAGTTGAAAATACATGAGTTCTCTACGGAGCAATGTATATTATTTAACTTCACTTACTTAGCCATCTTTGTTTTGTTGGCACAGGTGTATGTATTACAACAAAATATGCCACGCTTTTCAAAATATCAAAACGAATTCCTCTCTGTTATATTGTTCTGTTTTCTTTCCAATTATATTTTGTTAGTATTTGTTTCAAAGTAAATAGGTAGGTAGTACTTTATGTGATAGACGTTTCCTAACTTTTGTGTCATTTGTCATTTACATAATTTAAGTGACCTAGTTAAAGGGACAAGTGAAAATGCGTGTTTCTGTGGTTGCGTTTCCCTTTGGAAATTTTCAACATCAACATAAATAACAACAAAAATCAAAACCGTCCTCTTTAGGGTTCCGAACATCCGATGGAAAAACGGTACCCTTATAGGATTACTCTCGTATAGCTGTCTTGTTTTTCCGAATCTACTGAATGAAAAAATTAAAATTTGGTACATATATAGAGTTGGATAACCCAGTCACGGACAAATAGCGTAAATAAACGTTTTCCGATTTAAGGGATTAATTTTAGGGACCAAACCAGAAAATTAAAATATTTATCAAGTGCATCATGTGACGTATCAAATGAAAGGACTCGTTATGAGAGCTTTTGTCGTAGCGTAAACATACTCAGGAAGATGTAAGCTTTTAAACAGTGAAATGATTTTTGAGATCGGTTCAATAGTTTCTGAGATAATACCCAGTGCAAACATAAAAAAATTTTCTCTTTATATAATATACTGGCCCGGTCCGGCTTCGCACGGATAGCACTAATTATCTAATTTTCTATAGCCATAAAAAGATGAGAATATCATTATCATAAAATTCTGAACGTGTATTGAATTTGCAGAATTCAATCGCTTTTAATTAATTATCAGTGTTCAAAAATTGAAGACAAATCATAATTGTCAAAAAACAAAAAATCTGTTGATCCGATCGCTACCAAACTTCACAGGATCATCCGCTGTGCTAATCTGAAGATTGCCTGAAAATTTCATCAAAATCGGTTCAGCATTTTTGGAGTCCATAGATAACCTTACATACATACATCGCCTTTTTAGATTAGTGTAAATAGTAACTGCAAGATTATTCTTTCGCGGGGTCCACTAGTAATTTTTATTTTCGTATATATGTTTCTTAAACGACGTGTCTCTCGGGCGTTAGCTTAAATTTTTCCGCTGCTAGCCTGGCAAGGCAGATAAAATGTAAATTTAAAGATCAACGGTGGTGTCACTAAATCCGAGACGACTTGGCCCAAATAAACATTTTTATTCTATTTACCTATATTTATTATTTTATAAATAATCATTTTATTTTGCAATCCGGTCATCGAAAATTATTTGATAACAGATTGGCGCTAGAATTTTCGAAGTCTTCAAAATCGTTCTCAGAAGAGTACTTAATAATGGTCTAAACTCGAAAGTTTAAGGAAAACACAGAAATGTTCTGACACTTCGTTTTTAGGGTTCCGTACTAATTAAAATTAGAGTTTAATAAAACTAAAACAACACGTTTTTATGAACTAAATAATGCAGAATAATTTGATAACATATAAGGCTTCACTCGTAGTTTATAGGAAAATATAAAAAAAATCTTAAAGCTGTCACGGAAAACGATGTGAGTTCGATTCGCACTTGACCGGTTTTTAAATTTTTCTTAAATGCGATCTTCTGCCTATTTTATAAACTTCTATAAACGTAGAAAGATGGACAAAAAACCAAAAAGATCTCACGTGCCCCAATATATATACCTAATCCATATGTTTTAACAATATAAAAAGTGTGCCCATGCTTTTATTTAAAGTGCTGCTATCTTTTTAATTATATCCGCCCCACTATTTTTCTATGATTTGTTCGAAAGAAATTTATAAAAGTAGATTTAACAATATAGAGCGTGTGCCCATGCTTTTACTGAAAGTGCTGCTATCTTTTTAATCTTATCCGCCCTAATATTTTTCTATGATTTGCTCGAAATAAATTTTATAAAAGTAGATCGAGCCACGGTTTGATGATCTGAATTCAAGGGGCTACAAGATTTAACCGTTCTTCAGTGACGAACCGACTGAAAAACAAACAGCAAATATGTATTCAGGTCACACGTGTCAAACGTTGGCTTTCAGAGTCGATCGTGTTCAGTGTTGTGTGTTGTGACTGGACTCTCACATGCCTTACTCATATAACAATATATTAATGCAATGTTTTTAATTCATGCTTTGTGTTTAATATCTTATTAAATTATTATTACAGTAAACCTTTGTTTTAACGCGGACTAGAAACCACCACACAAAAACATTTCAAATGATTTGAAAACACGAGTGAATGAAGGAAATCGCTTTTTTTCGATTTTTAGGGCTCCGTACCTCAAAAGGCAAAAAGGAACCCTTCGTTCTCCGCCTGTCTGTCTGTCTGTCTGTCAAGACCCTTTTTCTCAGGAACGCGTGGAGGTGTCAAGTAAAAAAAACCCGGGTCGCAGTGCCAAAACCCTGCCGACAATATAGTGTATTTGCTAATACATCAGGTCTTGTGGCTTTATTATGTGAACTTAAGGTGATTATTGGGCAAAATAAAAAAATTAACTCCTTAATACACCCCTTTAAATTACATTTTTTTTAACTACATCATTATTGTCGATCAAACGTCTACACCAAAATTAAAAACACCTTTCAGGAAATAACTCACTATCTGCAAACTAGTGTTTTCAGAAAATTTTTAAATCCGGTCCTGTCGGGCCGATTTTATTGAAATTTTAGGAACACTTTTTAATTGCTATTAAAGGGTTAAATTTCAATTTTGAAACGATTCTGAGAATTTTTTAGGTATTTTTGGGCCCAAAAACTTTTTTCATCCCCTAAAAACCGCCCTTAAAATGACCCGATTGGGCCCATTTTAAATAGGCTTCGTGCGGTGATGGATTCCAACATGTGTGCCAAATTTCGTTAAAATAAATTAACTCCTTCGAAAGTTATTGCCCGTACACATATATACCTATATATATATATATATATAAATATATATATATATATATATATATACATATATATATAAACATTTTTAAAAATGGTGCCAAAGTGTTTAGGAGGTTATGAAACGTCGAGAAATTTTGGTCCGACCCCTAGGTCCCGCCATCCGACCGACGCCAATAGTGTATGTTGCCATATGGCAAATACACTAATAAATTTCAAAAACTCAGGTCTGCAATTGTTTAGAGCTGTGAAAAATCAAACTTCTAAGTCAACGCAACCAAAAGATACGGCCGTTTATGCTGCATATTTTGTCACTCGTAAAGGAATCAAAACCTATAGGGTACTTCCCGTTGACCTAGAATCATGAAATTTGGCAAGAAGCAATGTCTTATAGTACCTACAAGTAAATGTATAATATACATAAAATATTAACGCATTTACTGGAATTTTTATCAATTGGTGACAGGAACAATTATATATAAGCATACTTTGTAAATAATTTGTAAATAATATAAATAAATAAAAAAAAAAAAAAAGGAAAAATCTGAAAAACGTAAATTTGTAGTTACATCACAAAAAATAACTTTTTTCTACATACGTCAATATAATGCATTCTAGCGACATCGGACGGAACCTCTTAAAAGCTATTACTTCAGGCATTTCTGCGCCTTAGTGTGTATTACTTATTCCGCTATAATAAAAATGAAATAAAATTAATAAATATTGCGCGGTAGTACGGAACTCTTCGTGTGCGAGTTCGACTCGCACTTGGCCAGTTTTTTTGACATAAATGAAATTGTTATGTATATTACAACGTTTCGAATATTTTAAAGTTAACACCTACTGTATCGAATCGGCACGGCAGTGTATTATGTACACTGGATGTTGCCGAGTTGATCCGAGCCGACTAGTGCCTGTGAATTCATTTAACTTCGTGTAATCCAAAACTCCCTATCGTGTTGGTCGATCCGATCCGATTCAGTGGGCGTGGATCTTTACTTTTGTTTTACTAGTGCGAAAAAAGGTCATTTTACAATACAGGCATGAAAAGTAGCTATTTTATGTGGGAGGAAAATTATTTCAGGGTCATTTGTAATGTAGATTTTAAAAAAATGAAACCCAGTCATTTCAAAGTGGAGTGGAGTTATCCCTACACTTTCGTGCACGTATAAATATAGATAATTCGTACGAAGTACGCTATATCGGAACGGTTGGTGTACTATCTCCCGTTTTGACGGCAGGATTTGGCGTCGCTCCAGCAGCGTCATACAAAATGACGCGTCGCGGCGCTACAGGACACTAACATCTCGATTCAATCCGGAAACGTGGTTATTGTTGTTATTGTTAAAAATACTTTTTTATACATGAAATGAGTTATTGCATAATTCAAATCTTTTAAATGGCGGTGGCTTTTTTATGAACGGCGAACTTGTGCCAAGAATGCAAAATATATTTGGCCCAATTGTGTGAAATAATTAAAGGTCTTGGCGTTTTACACGCACTAATTTTTATACAATTGATGTTTAGGTACAATTTAATAGTATATTTACACCGCAAAGACAGAAATTTCAATTTTCTGACCGTGTGGTGTATACTATTTTTCTTTATACTCTCAAGATAGCTACGTATTTTTAACGACCCATAATTACAGGCAGGATTATAGGAAATTAAGATGAGATAGACAGTGTGGTCCAGTGGTTAGCGTGCTGGCTTCTTGACCGGACTGCCATGGGTTCGAATGCTGCCTCTGTTCATGGATGGTTTGTGATGTCGTTTAGTTTTAAGTGATTGTTATTATTACGCTAATGACCTAGTTGTCGATCGTTTATATAATTACAAAAAATAAATAAGATGCGCTTAGAAGTCTGACAGGCAATGGCCCATGACCTTGAATAAGGAACCATCTCGATATTTATCTGGAATTAATTGAAGGAAACCATGGAAAACCTAAACAAGATGACCAAGTACAGGAATTACCGTTTCGCGGCGATAGGCAGTAGGAAAAAGACCCAGCCACGTCTGCCTTTAAATAAGGAACCATATCGATATTTATCTGGAATTAATTAAGAGAAACCATGGAAAACTTCAACAAGATGGCCGGTTTTTGGCGAGAGGCTGCCCCCGCCGAGATTCGGACCCGGTATTTCTCGATTGCGAGCCTAGTGCTCTCACTACTGCGCTACACCGCTCGGTGATCTACTATTTGTACCGACAATCTTTTTGTTAAAACTTTACAAACGTTTCAAAGTTAAACGAAAATACTATTTTTTAGCTAAAGTTTTAATGCAACAATGCAGATATATTTAGTTCATGGCTACGCAGACAATAATAATTCGTCGGCACACATGTTTGTGGCCCTGCACGAATCTCTCTCTCTCTCTCTCTTACTTGTATTATAAGCCGTGAAGAACAAGCGAGAGAGAGACACTGTCACCGGACCGTGTCAAAGTGCAACTCACGACTGTTGTCCGAATGTTTTTGCTGCACAGAAATGCATGCGAATTGCGTGCAGTTTGCGAAGTAGTAGTGTTTGTGTAACGCGCGTACGAGAATATGTCGGATGCGGTTTTAAAATAGATTCAAGGCCTGTCAAATATTTATATATGTTCGCCAAACATCGATGTGCCCCACGGCATCACCCAATGTTGCATCTGAATCTATTTAAAATTAGGGTTGGAGTTAGATTGGGTCCAGAAAACTGGAACTAGTCCACGATCTGTGCAAGATAGTACAGTAAGACCTCGCTTGACGCTGCTTCGCTTAACGCTGTTTCAGTATTACGCGGTTTCTAAAAATAAAAAGTTTAGCCACTGTAACGTAAATTATGGATCAATTTATACAAAACGATTCAATTGTTGAGAGAAGTTCAAAGGCAAGACGATGTGTCATTGATGCAGTATCTTGCTATCGACAGCAGCTTGCTATCGACAGCAGCTTGCTGAACTAATCAGAAAAAGGCAAACGACATTGTTTTTCCCTCTCAGATTGTAAAATACGCTCTTATAATATTTTGAAACTGTGATTGCAAAATTCATTTTATTACTGTTTTTATTATTAGCTGTGATTAAGCATTAAGCTTCACAAAATGTGGCTTGCTGCTTAAAAATAGCAAAAAACTCGCATTTTTGTCCTAAAAATTGAATCAAAAAACGTGAACGTCAATATTTCTTTACAGCACGTCACGAGATTTCGAATGACGGGAAGGCAAACTAACATTTTCAAGTTTTTTCTTTACAAACGTATGTTACCAATACTGACAAATTTGACCTGCACAATAATTTTTTTCAATTTTAATTTTTTTTCTTGGCTAAACGTCATATGGTACATATTTCTAGTTTATTTTGAAGCATTAACATCAAGGATTGAAGAAGATTTTTCATAGAAACTAGAGATTTCCGAAACGTGATTTAGTGCATTTTACATACACACACATTCAACTGCTTGTAAGATAGAGTTATGCGGGTAAAAAAGGGAGGACATTGAACAGCTGGTAAACAGGAACCTAAAGTTACAAATCCAATTACGAGTGCGTTTATTTTCGTATTTCACCCAGCCCTGGAATCTAGTTGCGGTGCAGTCGATGCAATTGTGAATGCGTTTATTTTGGACCGTTTGAAAAAGTGCGTCCAAATAAATTTATTTACGTCCGTCTATATTTATATGAGGAACAAAAATATTTTTTCTTGCACACTCCCCTATAAAATAGCTACCATTTCAATAGTTTATTCGCATGAGAATTGAACGCAGCCTAGAATTTTGTTCAAAATTAAACCGTCAAAAGTTATGAAAACTATGTGAAAATCAGCTATTTTTAAAAATATAATAATTAATAGGCGGTCTATCGTTTTAGAATATTTAAACAATGTTTTAAAAATAATGCTATATTATACTGACAATGAACAATAATGGTTATAGCATACATTATAAGAATTATGCAACAATTTCAAGGCCAAGAGAAAGTTTTAAAAGTATTCAAAGATGTGTGTAATTTTTTTAATTAGTTGTATTATTACACTAAATCATAACTTACCGTGTCTATATTTGTAAATGACTCATGTCCAGTTTCTGTGGAAATGGTACGTGTATGTTAATTTTTTTTATAAACTCTAGTGTCATTTTTTAAGGTATAGTTAGTTCATAAAAGCGTGTTGTTTTTGTTTTTTTAAACTCTAATTTTAAAAATAAAAGAAAGAATAGTTACTTCTTACCACAACAGATTTATTCAGCGGATGTGCATTTCGAGAGCAAAGCTCCCATTTTCAGCAAAAGTGTTTTGCTGAAGATGGGAGCTTTGCTCTCGAAATGTACATCTGCTGAATAAATCTGTTGTGGTAAGAAGTAACTATTCTTTCTTTTATTTTTATTGTTCCAACCACAGTGCTCTTAATATTTTTTTTCTAATTTTAAATGTAGAATAACACAGGAAAGAGGCATCTTTTTGTGTCTTCCTTATAGGATCTACAATAATTTAGAAGTTAAATGTTAAAACGAAATCACACAGTTTTCATGCTGTTTACAAAGTTATGTGTTTTATATTATGTATTAGTTAATTTAATATATTATTGACGAAATTATAATTTTAATTATAAGACTAAAAAACAATATTTCATTTGACTATGGGGTAGGCAACGCAACGTACGTCATTGTACAGCTAGTTAGGTTGCTTGCTATAATTTTTCAAGTTTTTTTTATTCTGAAGGTCCTGGTCAGGATAATGGGACAAACTTATTAAATTATTGTATTGTCATCGGTCCTTGATAAGTGTGCAGTTTCAGTTAAATCTGACGTTTTGAAGTGGGTTAATTTCACGTTTAAAGTTTTCTTTACATACAAACAAGCACGTGAAGCTAATAAAAGCGTGTTAAAAACCATCCAGTTTGACAGCCCTGCTTCTAAAACCGTGCCTCTGAGCCAATAGTAACGAACGAACCGTTCGCAGGAATGTCACATTGCCTAGTTAATGTACCTAGTTTACAAACAGGCAGTGTTTATGTAATAATATAATAATGAGCGTATTTCAACATCCGAAAGGTCAGTTTTGTTGATCCGATTGCATTGAATGAATTGAACCGTTTTAAATTCAATAAATTTCTTATTTGAATAGAGCGAAATTCCGCAATCTCTTCAGAAATAGAAACACAATCACAACAGCGATAGCTTTTGTTTCTGTGTGTGCGTGCGTGTGCGCGCCGATGCGGTAATACAAAGTACTACGAGTTTTGTCCAGGGCTTGGCGCGATTCACTCGCCGTTATGTCGGTTTTGACGGGAACCTGCGCGCGCAACCCGAAATAAGAAAAATAATTCGGTAAGTATACCAAATTTCAACTTGAACCGAATCAGATCGGCACACTTGATGTTGCCGATTCGACCCGAGCCGATTAGTGCGCGGGAACTCATTTAGTATCACGTAAACTGCCGATCGTGCCGATCTAGTGGGCGTGGACCTTTATAGATATGTAAATAAGAGGATAGAAGAGCTTAGACAGACAGACGGGCAAACCATCAAAAAATTGCAATTTTAAGGTGGTTTCTTAACACGTGCATTTTTACATTGTCACAGATATCTGAAAATTTATTTATTACAATGCCTGCACGCGTGTTACGAAGATAACGAGAGAGAGAGAGAAGGCACGGGCGAACAAACATTTAATGCGCGCTGTTGAAACCGAAAGTGAAATCGTTTTTTAAATAAAACATCAGAAAAAAAGTTTCTCTCTTGTGTTCTTTTTTAGGCACTGACTGCATCGCGATCTTGAAATAGTACTTTTATAGGTATTTGGTTTCTTCTTTTGTTATTATTACCCACTGTGCTCGATGTGTATTTGTTTTAACTTTCGTTTTTTTTTTTTGCCACGCCGATTCGGTTTTATTGAGGCGTGTTTTGTTTATTATGTGGCAATTATTTTTCCAGTTTTCTTATTTGTCGACGCCCTCATAAAAAAACACGTCTTGTTAACTGCGAATGTTTAATTACTTATGTCAAAAATTAAATTGCATCTTTTGATATTCGTAATTTGGATCATGACTGGCGTAGGAATGAAGAAGTTGTCATATTATTAACAGTCGGAGGATAGTTTGCAACAAGTGTTAAGAAACACCTATTATTACAATGAAATATTAGAAAAAACTATTTTTTAACAATATCACCGTCGAAATTCTAGCTCGAAGCTTTCCACCATCGCAGCGGAATGAGTTATCAGTTTCTCAACAGTGACATATCCCGCAACAGCCAACATTTAAAGCATATTTGTAACTTCATTCGAATCATGCGAGAGTTAATTTTTATCTTAGGTAACGATAGACGATGAACTTTCACAGTAGTGAGACTTTTGGGTGAATCAATTCATTAATCTAGAGTCTAGATTATAGGTATTGTTATTAATTTAGTTCTACGAAGTCATCCGTTAAACGAAAACTTTGCCCCAAATTGCATTCCCCACTTGTAAAAAAATTATAATTCAAAGTCAACGAGAAATTGTAGTAAAAAAATAAACACAGCGTTGCGATTTAGTAAATATATACACGACGGTAATGTGGTACATTTAGCGGACGTGTGAACCGCCCACCATTTTGCGGATACGCTTCCGAAATTTGATAAATTTCTGTTCGATAACCGATATTTTAATTTTAAAGAATTAATCATGGGGCATGCGTCGTTGATTGGTGTTAATCTCTTAAGGAAAGCGATTCCAAACATTGAGAGTGTGTCAGATTAAACATTGAGTCATTGACTCGCGATTTTGATAATTAAATTAGTAAACAATTAAAAGAAATACAAATATTAATTATAATTAATTCAATTACATTGAAGAGTGGTCAAACAGAACATGTTTTGCGCAGACCAGTTTCCCATTGGATCCGTGTTTTCCCGACCCGACGTCGGACGAAATCGTAATAAAATCAAACACCAAGATTATAATGATGGGTGCCTACATTGGAAAGGAAATCGGTCTTCTCTTTCCAATGTAGACACCTCCATTATAATCTCGGTGGTTTGTTTTTCTTCTGATGTCGTCCGACGACGGCCGACATCTAACTTTGTCTTTTAGTTCTCAAAATAGGGTGACGACAAGTTTGTTTCGACTGTTGGAATCAAGTTTACTTTCCAAAGTTGAATTAATCCTGAAATTCGAGACACCTGGGTTCTGTTTTGCTCTGCTCGAAATATCATTGGTAGTTAACCACAATATTACTAGAATACTAGAAGGTTGGACGTCTGCAGTGATTGGTTGAGTCGATTGTTTGTCATCGATGTCCATGGCTTCGTTATTCAAGTATGTTTATCCCAACTCAACTGTTTGTGAAAAAGCTCCACAAGCCTACTTCTCCCACCCTCTCTCGCGTCTCGCGTAGTCATATTTTTGACAATGCTAACGTCCAACTTTAGTTTCTAGAAACCTTGAGTTGACCGGCCTACATTTCGTAATGGTAGGACGGTTATTTAAGTTATAATAAACGACAGATTGTATTGTTAGTAAAAATGTTATTAGATTGACATTTGACATCATAATTATGTTAGTTTTGTCGTTTACATGTTTTACTATTGCAGTGAAGTTACTGCAACTATATTCATGTAAATATTAGTTGATAATTAATTTGTGTGATTGTTTCTAGTTAATTAATTTTTTTGTGTTTTTGCTTTGTTACAGCCGTCCGAGCCGATAGAATGAGAGGTGGTAGAAATAAATTCGGACCAATGTACAAGCGGGACAGAGCGCGAAAACTACAAATAATGCGACAGCGTCAGATCGCCGTGCAGACGCTGCGCGGCTCAATGAACGCGGGCGGGGCGGGCGGCGCGGACGGCGGCGGTCTCCCGCTCGGATACAGTTCGCCGCCGGGCGCGTCACCTTTCGCCAACCTGCACATCAAACAGGAAATCCAGATACCGCAGGTGTCGTCGTTAACGTCGTCGCCGGACTCGTCGCCGAGTCCGATCGCCGTCGCGCTCGGACAAGTCGCCGGCGGCAATCAACAGTTACCGCCCGCGTTACAGATATCGGCGGGCGGTCAAATACATCACACGGGCGGTGGAGGAACTACGGCCGCGTCGGGCGTTCTTCAGCACCAGCAGGATTCGGTGTCGGCAAAATTGTGGGGCAACGCGAATTCGACGACGACGTCGCCGCATTCGCTGTCGCCGAAAACGTTCCAGTTCGACGGGTCGCCGGCCGGAACGGTCGCGACGGCCGCTGCGACGGGCGGCGGCGTTCAGACGAACAGTGCGGGCGGTCATCATCAGGCGTCGAGCAAGTTGTCGCCGTTGATAAGGGAACTGGTGCAGGCGGTTGACGATCGGGAGTGGCAGAACTCGCTCTACGGACTGTTACAAAATCAGACTTATAATCAGTGTGAAGTGGATCTGTTTGAACTTATGTGTAAAGTGTTGGATCAGAATCTGTTTTCGCAAGTGGATTGGGCGAGGAATTCCATCTTCTTCAAAGATCTCAAGGTAAATAAATATTTTTATCATTTACTAGCGATTTGCCCATGACTTCGTCCGCGTGGTATAGTAGATATATTGTACCCGGTTAAATTATTTTATATAAAATCCACTCCCACTCCGTTCGGATAGTATGTTCAAAACACCATCGAACATGTATTTCTTCTTCGACTTAAGTAATTTCAGAGGTCCAGCTTTATGAATGTTTCGATCACCTTTTTCATCCCCATAAGGGTTATTTTTGGGATAAAATGTAGCCTAGATCACTGCTGGTATGTATAGATGTAAGATATTGGAAGTATACTTCCCTATTTTAATTGACTTTTGTTCACAATTTCATGGGTTTTAATTTTTTTATGCGAACTCTAATTCTTTTTCTATAATAAAAGTAGCCTAAGTCACTTCTTATAACATCAGCTATCTGCCAGTGAAAGTCCTGTCAAAATCAGTCCAGCCGTTTCGGAGATTAGCCGGAACAAACAGACAGAGACAGGCAGACAAATTGCCTGAAAATTGAATATTCGTTCCAGGAATCTTTAAAACTGTACAATTACAGACGACGTTACGATTTTATTTATTTGTATTAATTGAACTAACTTCAGTAAAATTCATTAAAAAAGCAACTCTCGCAGTATGTGGACTTTGTAATCCGTTGACTATATACAAAAACACAAATCGTTCCTTCTGTAAAGACTGCTCTATTGTACCAAGTTTGAATTTGTCGATATACATTATATAGATTATAGCGAGTACTCCTCACTTCACCTGAATTTGCAGATTATCTATTAAAGATAGATATATTTTGCTGGCGCCGACTTGTTTTTAACATGCTTTTATTTAGCTTCACCTGTATGTTTGTAACGGAATCTTTGAACGTGAAATTCACACACTTCCAAACGTCAGATTAAACTGAAACTTTGCACACTTATCAAGGCCCGATGACAATACAATAATTAATAAGTTTGTTCCATTATCCTGGCCAGGATCATCAGGGTAAAAAATAAGACTAAAAAATAAATAATAGTTTAAAAACCTAAAGTAACACGCTTTAATAGCAAACCACACTAAAAAAAAAATATTTTTTATTGTAAAAAAGCGTGGGATTATTTTTATAGTTACTCTACTTATACAAATAGCTACCAATGCTAAATCAAAATCGGTTCTTCCGTTTGGGAACTACGATGCCACAGACACACAGATACACATACGTTAAACTTATAACACCCCTCTGTTTGCGTCGGGTGTTAAAAATTAAACTCGGTCATTATGTCGCGCCTCCTTCAAAAAACAAACGAATTTACTAAATGTAATGTAAATGTTACTAACGCTTTTGTTTTTCGTTGTTCTCTTTTCTTTTTTATTATATTTCCGTTATAAACACTAACTTTCTTAATATATAAAAATGGCCGTTTTTTACGATTCTTTTTAAGAGTCCCCTGCGTCTAGAACAAGGCGAGATTTTATCCAAAAAGAGGACATTAAACTATGTTAGCAGTAATTCGTTTTCTACACATTAGGAGAATCATACAAAAGAAGCTTGTGTTTTGTTTTTTATGACCTCGTTAAAAGTTTATATATATACGTATTTTTGGAATAATGCATTGGTCACCTCTCAGTTCTCGTCCACAAGCGGTGTTTTCTGTTTGTGATATCCGATACATTTCTGATTGAATTCATAGAATCCTCCGGGGACACCCGCTTCTGCTGAATTTCGCTTCGGAAAAATATCCAATGCACAAAATACAATCGCGTTTCGTTATTACAGAGAAGGAAGAATTCTTCAAAGAATTTTGGATCCACAAGCGCCCAAAACTTCGGGTTAAGACCCGATTTGCAAATACACTATATTGTCGGCCTGGTTTTGGCACTGCGACCCTAGTTTTTGGTTCCACTGAGGGTAAAATTTTCTCTGTTACGGGCGCTGCGTAGGCAGCAATATGTTGCGGAAGTTGTTTCTGATCACGTCAAAATAGTTATTTCATAAAACACCAAAGTAGGTAAGCTATAATTGTCGTCTCCCTTGACATCCTATTTTATTTTATCATTATACATCTTCAACGAAAATGTGAATATTAATTACCGCGATCACGCCAAAGAAGAATAACTTCTGCCGCGCGTATACATATTAGTACACGCATCACTTTTTTTTTGTATTCTAATGGGGGTACGGGGACCTATAAGTTTGGGTTGGGTATGTGTGGTTTAAGCGACAAAAGTGAGATTTTGGGAGAAACACGAGATAACAAGGTAATTTTGCGGAACATTGTAGGCCCCCAAGGTAACAACAATCATGCAGTCCACTAGAATCGGTCATAGCGCCGTACGCACTGTCCCTTTCGCTTTAATACGTTTTATACACCGTCACCTGTCCCTACACACAAACAAATGACACGTGTCGCGACCCACTTGTCAATCGAAGCTGAACACATGTTTTGTAATATTCGACGCCACTGTAATACGAGTATATCCATCTACTGCGCTGGTGTCTCCCTCTAATCCATAACTTCATTTTATATTGCAGTCGCGCTCGTGTATTTTCAACACCATCTATTTTCAGCCCATTTTACTCACGTGTTTTCAAGTTTTCGGGGGTAGATGTGGCTGGAACTTTTTTCCTATTGCTTCTGGACGAGCTATCTTGTTCAGCTTTTCCATGGCTTGCCTCAATTAATTCCAGATAAATATCGAGATGATTCCTTATTCAAGGCAAACGTGGCTGGGACTTTTTCCTACTGCCTCTCGCCGAGAAACGATATTCCTGTACCGGTCATCTTGTTGAGCTTTTCCGTGGTTTCTCTTAATTGATTCCAGATAAATATCGAGATGGTTCCTTATTCAAGGCAAACGTGACTGGGACTTTTTCCCAGTTCCTCTCACCGAGATTCCTATAACAGCCATTTTGATGAGGTTTTCCATGGTTTCCCTCAACTAAGTCCAGATAAATATCGAAAGTTGCCTATCTATCATCCTACATATAATTAGGTCTTGACCTGTTTGTAGGGTATAAATAAATAAATAATATGTCGACAATGCAAAGGGTGAAAGGCCAATATTGTTTAAAAGAATTATTGTGTATAGAAATATATAGTTAAATTATGTCGAAACATTAATAAAAAATTGTGTCAACACTGCGTCAACCCAAAAAAAAATAATAAAATAAAAATACGGTACGCGTTGATTAGAAAGTTGGTAATGAAATATTTTCTACAATTCCAAATCTATTAAACTTTTATGTTAATCGTGTCAAGGTAAATCGAAGTTTTGAAAGCTCTAGGTATGCAGTTTGAAGTGAATTGATTCCTTTGTCTAATTATTGTCTGTTATTAGTTTTCTTTTTCTTTAAAATATTTTAATATTATTTTAATTGAATAAACCAGGTCAGTTTAACAATTAGTGATAATTCGAGATAAATGCTGCCAATTAGAGTACAGTTATACCTCGTTTTACGCGGATCTAGAGTAGGCGATTTTTGAAGACATTGAAGAATCTGATTCTTTAGACCCAGTTCACTTAGAAGATCAAATGACAGTTGGAAATGTATGCTCAATTGGTTCCATTTTTTAAAAATTAAATAGTTTTAAATTGTGGTGTAAAATTTATTTTTAATAACATCAAAATCAGAGTTAAAACTTGAAGACCTGACCTAGTAAAGAATACTATAGATACATCAAAAAAAAATGTCGAAATTCACCCAAAATTCTTCCAAGAAATTGTCAAAATTCGACCAAAAATATTTTAAAATTCATCCAAAACAATTTCAAAATTCACTCAAAAATTATTCAAATCTCATCCAAAAAATTTCGAAAATTCATCCAAAAATTGTCAAAATTCAGCCATGATAATGATAATCATTTACAATAATTCGTCATTGTTAATGAAAAAGTATTAAAAATGTAGAATAAAAAATCAATTTTTGCGAACCCTTCACACTTGGGGCCTCAGGGCTTAAGCCCTATTAATCCCTATGTAGATCCACTCCTGAATATAGTGTTTTCGCAAAAAATAATCCGGATATCTCGACCGGCGTGATTGCAACAGTGACAATATTTGCAATGGTTGCTACACATACGACTTTGCAGGTACCTACATAATAATAATACATATAATTAATTGAATTATTCATTCGACGCAAAACAGATTTAAGGAATTTAGCGTAATGTCATTATTAATTTGTGTATTGGTTTCGATAAAATCTCTCTATGGTTGATTTAATTATACTGCGAAAGAAATAATATTGTGACACTACTGTTCACACACTATTTTTTTTTATTAATTAAACGCCTAGTTTCTATATCTCTTTTGTCAAAAGTTCTGTAATACAACAAAGAACGAATAATCTCAAGCTTACCCGGCTTCACCGAAGAAATCCTCCAAGATAATCCCGACAACATCACTTGTCTGCGGAACTTCCTAGATATGACTAAACTACTACCATAACCTATAACCTAATATGTAATAACATACTTATAATCTATAACGACACACTTAGCCAAGTAGTTGCGCGTCTTTAAAAAAAGTTCTGTGTCAATGTCTTGATGAAAGTTGTGGCGAAATTAAAGGGGAGGAAAAGGGGTATTTGATTCTTGAAACCCATTTTGTCGAATGGTGTTCTATTTAAACTGCTTGCGATTTTTCTATGCCAAATTTTCCCGCTACCTTACGCAAGGAAATTTTTTTTTTTCAAACACATTCTGCACAACTTCCATTTTTAGTGTTCCGTGCAAACGAAACACTTATAGAACCACTCGGTGTCCATCCGGTCGTCTGTCATAGGTGATTTTCTCTTAAGGTCACTGTTTACCAGTTGTTCAATTGGTCCCCTTTTTCACTCGCATGGCTTTATATTATAAGTCATTTTACACTCACGCTTTGGAAACCTCTAATTTCAATGGAAAATCTTATTCAATCTTTGATGTTAATGCTTCAAAATAAATTAGAAATGAAACTATTCTTCCCGTAAGACTTTTAGTAAAGTTTTTACAATTTATTTGATCTAAATAAACGATTTAAAATCAGTTAAAAACGAAAAAATTAGCATTGTTTTTGTACAGGAAAAATTAGAATTTAAAAAAAATATTAAGTTTTTGTCAGTATTTTTAACATATGTTTGTAAAGAAAAAACTTCAAAATGTTAATTTGCCTTCCCGTAATTTAACATCTCGTGACGTGCTATAAAGACGAATTTCACGTTTTTAGAACAAAAATATGTTTTTGAAATCTTTAAACACCAAGCCAAATTTTGTGAAGCTTAATGCTTAATCACAGCTAATAAAAACAGTGATTTTTTCGACCACAGTTCGAAATTTCTCGAGAGCATATTTTTCGATCTGAGGAATCTGCCCTCTTAAGGAAGTTGTCCACTTAATAGAGCTGTCCGCAATGAGAGACTTCACTGTACTGCAAATTCTATCAGTTTTGTTTTACTTATTTGTGACAATCAAATACGTACTCTAACTTTTGTAACGCCAAAATTACCTGAAAAAATGTAGGTATAATAATAATTTTATTGCAACAGTATGTGCAGCGTTGTTTTTCTGTAGAGATTGGCAACACTGGACAGTGTTGACACACACGTGTGAGACACGCCCCTTTAATGATACAGGTGATTAATAATTCACAGATTATAATCGCGCCTGCCGCTGCATAAAAAAATTTGGTTTGACTTGTTTGTCCATGCATAGCAAGAATGCATGTTCTGTAACGAAAAAAATATTAGAGAAAAAACTTTTGTAAAGGCAAGCTTTTATTGCAGTGTACTAAAAAGAATGAAAATAATTTTTAATAAATATAAAAGCGTGAGCCGTGACAATCATAGAGTTTACAACCCACGCTTTTATAATTATGAACTTAAATTATTAAAAATTATTTTTATACACTGCAATAAAAACTTGTCTTTATATTGGATTTTAAATAACGTCATACAGTTTACTGTATTCTACTTGCCATACCCTCTCATTTGATACCCGACCGGATCATTCCAACTTTAAAAATATTCACTTTGGACATAGAAAACTTCAGATAACGCGCGCGTAAACGCGGGTAACGTTCAGTAACAAACATGATATTTGCTACTCGTTTCCATGGCTACATAATATCGTTTGACATGTAAAAATTAATCAAAGCATGCTTGTCAGCTAGCTAACTAATTTCTTTTTGGCAGATCTTCAGAACAAACGGAAAGTTAATGTTTTTTTTATTATTAAATAAAAATATTTCCGAAACTAACTTAGAAAAAAACTTGAAGAATTACAACAAGCAAGCTAACACACTGTACAGTGACATACGTTGCGTTGCCTACCTTATTGTCAAATGCAATATTGTTGTTTAGTCTTATAATTAAAAATAAAAAAACTAAAACAACACGATTTTATGAACTAAAAAATGCAAAATAATTTGACAATAAAATTAGTTTTACTGTAAAAAAGCGTGGAGTGCTTAATATCGGTAAATAATTTTTCATTTACTAGCTAATTGTAAACGTAGAGTTATTGTGAAAATAACACCTCACACTTTTTATAGTAAAGCTAATTTTCTTGTTAAATTATTTTGCATTGTTTAGTTCATAAAAGCATGTTGTTTTAGTATTTTTTAAGTCTAGTTTTAGTTTTCACGTTAAATCGGTGAGATAGTATGAATACTACATTTATCTGTATGGATGGTACATGCGAACATTAAATAGTAGGTCTGTCGGTTTATCCTTAACGGGGCCTCACATAGACCGCGATGCCGCTCCGTGCTATCCGTCGCTATAGCAGCCTACCCGCGAGACCACCATAGGTACACCTCCTCTTATGCGAGACTCCAGACATACTAACCATAGGTACGCGACGTACAGACGCGGTCAAAATGAGATTTGTTAAGTGAAAATTCGATTACCATTATAAATTACTAAATTAACTAGCCGCGGCTCCGCCCGCAATAGGGATATTGACTATTTTTGGGAAAGTGTTTTAAATCGTGCATAAGTACCTAATATTGCCACAAATATTTATTATTTTTATTTAAATACAACTCAAGTCTTAAAAATCATGTATTTTAAATCCCGTTTCAAATTTCGGTCCAAAATGCCAATACTAGTCGCGTGACGTCACCTGTTCATACCAAAGGAGGCTCAAAAGTTTACACGGGAGCTACCACCATCCTATAGATGCGTATCCTGTGCTCATAAACGTTAGTAAACTGAGGTGATGAAAAGTTGTTTCGTAGTCGTTGCTATAGTTACATGTAATTTGACGTTTCCTTTAACCAAACAATGAAGTTTGAAGTTTTTTGACAGCGGCTGAACATATTATGACGTCATGCGCTCTGATTGGTGTCTGTTGTCACGTGACTTGAGAGTGATTTTATTAGGTTTTATTTATTAAATATTAATTAAATTCCTTAAAAATAAGGAAAAATATAGTGTTTTTTAGTATTTCTATCATAGAAACTACTACTTTTCGTTAAAATTGTTTTTTTTTAATACAGTCAACATCTCTATTGTAAAGATCCGCGACAACAACAACAGTAGTGAAATCTTCATCAAGACCTAACAGCTACATTTTCAGTCTATACAGAAACTGTATTTTAAAAATTAGAGTGTGCTAATCATTGATATCCCCGTACTTCCCCCCTTTCCATGCCTTAGAAGACTGTTTCAGTATCAACAAAAGAAACACGTCTGCCAAATTTCAAGTCTGGAGGTCTAATAGTTCCGGTAGGTATCGTGATGGATCTGTCAGTGACATTCATCCCCTATTTCACCCCTTTTTGGTTTTTATTTTGAGACAAAAGGTAGCCTGTATTCTTGTTTAGGATGAAACCTATCTCCTTGTCAAATTTTATCGAAATCTGTTCAGCGGTTTAGGCGTGCAAGCGTAACAAACACTCACCTTCGTATTTATAGTATTAGTTAGGATTAAAATATCTCGAGAGGTTATTCAAAATCATTCGAATGATTTGTATACCTACGAAGTACGACTTATAATACAATCTCCAGTAATAAATTATTTATACTACGCTTTCTTTACTATAAAAAACACGTTTAAAAATAGATAGTAATAGTTTGACCGCGTCTGTAGATTCGAGTCTTCACATTAGTTTTAAACCGGCATACGTTTTTTGTGAGAGATTTACTTACTAGATATGTTTTCGTGTTCGTCTAAGAGCAATATGTTTGAAAATTCACTTGTAAAACAAAATTAATAAACGTTTTGAATTTTGATTGTATTACCTAGGTATACAAAGTGAACAGAAGTGTAAAATTAATTTCCTGATTAAGGCTGTCGGAACGCTCTGAATTTAAGACAAAATAGGGTTTCGGCTGATAGCTGATTGTAGATTTATTCGTCAACATTTTGCAAAAATTCTTTCTCTATAAGGATGATAAAGGACAAATGTAGGACTTTAATGGACTACTTTTGTAGTTTATATATGGTTTATTAGAAAAAAGTTGGCATTAATTGTGCCAAAAAACACGTTTTCAATGTCACAGTACGACCTTATTCGTACTTATTTCACAAAATTGTTCCATCACAAACCTAAAGTGATCCCTCCTTTTTCGAAAAAGTTTTTTATTATGTTTTTAAGACGGCACCGAAAATTAAAAACTCAATTACTCCACAATTTTGCCGAAATTTTTTGAAACGTCAACCCTTCGTAAATCCATGTCCAACAAGATTTTATCCTATCCATCTATAGATTCCCTCAAATCTCTATCTATATAAAGACGATGAAGGTATAACTTTATCGTCTTTATAGAGATTTGAGGGAATCTTTGTTTCTGGCAAACGTGTTAGGAGAACCTACTTAGATTTTATGGTAGAAACCGTATGAACCGTTTTTGTAAATATCTTGATCCTCACCTCACGGTAGGGACTTAATGGAAATTCGACCATCAGACGTAGTTAACCCTTACGATACCAAGCAATCTTTATTCAATCATAATTTTATCTTGCTTATATGTAACGGCGCCTTAGTAAAGTCATGTAAGTTTTGAAGTAATACTTCTTCTTTTGGCGCGTTGAGAGTCAAATTTTAGTTGTCAACGGAAGATACGCGTGTGTAACTAACTTGCGGCCGGAACGCAATTAAATAAATAAATAAATTGTTTATTCTTTGATATTTCTTTCGCCCAGATTGCCTATTAATTATGTATTATGCTGTAGTGAGCTTTCTTATAGAATAATAGGATATTTTCCCGGTGTTGATTTAAATATGTTTAATCAATCCAATGAAAATATACGACACACTTGTCAAAATTAATATTCAACGGTTACACAAGTTGCCTAGAAACATATTATATTGAATTTGCGCGAATTCAAAAAAATCAAAATTGCCAAAAAAACAAAAAAAATCTGTTTATCCGATCGCTGCCAAACGTCACAGGATCACCCGTTAAGCTAATCCTAAACTTCTTAAAGATTTTGTTTCAATAAAATGTTTGCATGTATATTAAAAAGGTGTGTTTAATCACGCCAAAGAAGTATAACTTCAAACGTGCGAACGAAAGTACACGCACCCACTTTTGTATTAGATTGTCACGTTTTGATACCCTATAGGAATTCATTCGAATCCATGTTGAAATTTTGTCTTTCGATATCGCAAAAACGGAACAACCATACTTTAATTTTTTTTTTTTTTTTGAGAAAAAAAATTCTTGAAGAATAACTCTGAGCGTACATAACTTCTAGGTCAGTCAAATTTAAACAACGCCGTTGGTTCGCATAACACGGAACAAAAACAGGAAAATTAATTATTTATGTTTTTTATGTGTACAAAAAAAAGTTGGGTCGGCCGATCAGCACAAAACATGAATGCGAATAATATTGTACAATTCAAGTCAGCAGATTTGAAATGTGTTTAACCCGGGAGTTTTTTTTTTTCAAAATACATATAAAACAGCTTTCGTTTTAAAAACAAACAATTTTGTGCCAATGTCAGCATAATTATTATACTGTTAATTAATTATTATTGTATTTACTGTAAATATTATAAAAAAACATGAGGGGAGTCCGCTATACAAACATTGTAATGTTAGTGAACTTTATGTTATTGTTTTCTGTTTGTCTTGTTTGTCTGTCGCACATTTAATATTAGAATCGTATCCGTATTCTTTTAAAATTGAAAATGGTTGACAAGATTTAAAAAAAATCGAATCTTCTTCAACAAAACCCCTATAGTGAAGTGTTTTTTTTTTTAATTATTTTGAGCTTTTGTTATATTTTCTATAATTAGTGTATTTGCCATATGGCAACATACACTATTGGCGTCGGTCGGATGGCGGGACCTAGGGGTCGGACCAAAATTTCTCGACGTTTCATAACCTCCTAAACACTTTGGCACCATTTTTAAAAATGTTTATATATATATATATTTATATACGTATATATATATATATATATATATATATATATATATATATATATATATTGTTAGAACATTTTTAGAACTGCTGTTTTTCACATGTGTCTACTATACACTGATAACGCTAAAGTATAAACAATATGTGTGGTTCAGCCCTTAGAGATCAAGGGCAGATGCCAGGAAAGCGGAGTCAGGAGGAATAGAGGCACATTGTGGATGATAAAGATTATTTTTAAGTTAGTCGATATTTGGTTGTAAAATAACGCAGTACAAATGCTCCATAATAAATAAAATCGTTTGAAAAGATCACAATGTGATTATTAATTATTTCATTTTTACCCTTTAAAAAGTAGTTCTAACATTTCAGAAGTTGGGATTATGGAACTTCATGTGTCCTTTCTAAATTTATTTTTTTTTGTGTCTATAATTTTATTGTGTGTGTGTTGTATCGTTCGGAAGATTGTTGCATCTTAAGCTCGGAACTGGTATTTCTAAACATTTTTACTCTTGTGTGGACAGTTGAGATAAGTTTATTATTTTTTTTTAAACATTTCTGTTGAATTTTTATTTGTTTGAACATTTTATTTTCATAATTTAATATCTATTTGTTTGAAAATTTATTTTTGAACATCGTTTTTAAATAATTTAATTAAATTTTAAATTTTAAGAAATTGAGTTTGTGTTTTGTGCTTTGAACATTTTATTTGAACAATCTATTTGTTTTGAAGTGTATTTTTGAACAATTTTTCACTACATTTTGAATTTTGGGAAATTGATTTGTGTTTTGAACATTTTATGTGGACAATCTATTTGTTTTCAAGTGTATTTTTGAACATTTTTACCGGATCACTTTTAAGTTTTGAGGATTAATTTTTGTGCGCTATATTTGTTTTGAACAAGATTAGATTGATTTTTCTATTCTGAGTATTTTGAACTTAATTTCGATAATTTTACTGGACATTTTAAATATTTTACGGGCTATGTGAGGCATATTTTGGTTTATGCTTTCACTTCAGATAGTCCTATTTTATTTTGTTTGTTTTGACACCTGATCTGAGTATCTTTAGAGGTGTATATTATATTTTTACGGGCTATGTGAGGCATATTTTGGTTTATGCTTTCACTTTAGATAGTCCTATTTTATTTTGTTTGTTTTGACACCTGATCTGAGTATCTTTAGAGGTGTATATTATATTTTTACGGGCTATGTGAGGCATATTTTGGTTTATGCTTTCACTTTAGATAGTCCTATTTTATTTTGTTTGTTTTGACACCTGATCTGAGTATCTTTAGAGGTGTATATTATATTTTTACGGGCTATGTGAGGCATATTTTGGTTTATGCTTTCACTTTAGATAGTCCTATTTTATTTTGTTTGTTTTGACACCTGATCTGAGTATCTTTAGAGGTGTATATTATATTTTTACGGGCGATGTGAAGCATATTTTGGTTTATGCTTTCACTTTAGATAGTCCTACTTTATTTTGTTTGTGTTGACACCTGATCCGAGTATCTTTAGAGGTGTATATTATACTTTTACGGACTATGTGAAGCATATTTTTGTTTATGCATGCACTTTAGATAGTCCTATTTTAATTTTTGTTATAGTGCCCATATTTAATTAAAGGCCCTTTGTTTTATTTGTCTCTGACGTACGACTTGTGGTCATGGCGTCTTCAGAATTTTGTTGATCGGGGCGATCAAAAGCAGAATGGCCGAATGTTAGAACATTTTTAGAACTGCTGTTTTTCACATGTGTCTACTATACACTGATAACGCTAAAGTATAAACAATATGTGTGGTTCAGCCCTTAGAGATCAAGGGCAGATGCCAGGAAAGCGGAGTCAGGAGGAATAGAGGCACATTGTGGATGATAAAGATTATTTTTAAGTTAGTCGATATTTGGTTGTAAAATAACGCAGTACAAATGCTCCATAATAAATAAAATCGTTTGAAAAGATCACAATGTGATTATTAATTATTTCATTTTTACCCTTTAAAAAGTAGTTCTAACAATATATATATATATATATGTGTGTGTGTGTGTGTGCGGGCAATAACTTTCGAAGGAGTTAATTCATTTTAACGAAATTTGGCACACATGTTGGAATCCATCACCGCACGAAGCCTATTTAAAATGGGCCCAAAAATACCTAAAAAATTCTCAGAATCGTTTCGAAATTGAAATTTAACCCTTTAATAGCAATTAAAAAGTGTTCCTAAAATTTCAAGAAAATCGGCCCGACAGAACCGGATTTACAAATTTTCTGAAAACACTAGTTTGCAGATAGTGAGTTATTTCCTGAAAGATGTTTTTAATTTTGGTGTAGACGTTCGATCGACAATAATGATGTAGTTAAAAAAACTGTAATTTTAAGGGGTGTATTAAGGAGTTAATTTTTTTATTTTACCCAACAATCACGTAATAAAGCCACAAGGCCTGTATTAGCAAATACACTATATTGTCGGCAGGGTTTTGGCACTGCGACCCGGGTTTTTTATTTAACGTTTTTTAGTGACTTTTTGAAAGATTCAATTTTTTGTCGTTGTTTTTTTACTTTTTAGTGACTTTGCATGTTATTAACCGCTTTCTTTCTTAATATTTTAATTCTGACTTAGAAAATTTGTGTGAGACTACCTTGAAGGTATGACCTATTAAATACAAAACAGTCGGTTCACAAATGCAGTTAAAAACGACTAGGCCGATTAACAGGTGTCGAAAGGTTTCAAATCGGTTAACCCCGCGAAACAAACATTAAAAAGAATTATCTGTATTCATGTCGAATTGATAACCTATTTTTTTAGGTCGGTTAAAAATACTGCAGAATTTATAGAAAACTGTACCAAAAATTCAGCATTGGCTGTTTTCGCTTTTGGTCACAGAAATAACAGCTCCGTCGACAGTGATACAACAAAAATCTGCTATACTCCTTGTAAAATAACTTTATAAGGCTGATATTCATGTTATTTTTGTTGTCTGCATCGTACGTCATAGCGTGCGTAGACGATATTCCTCGAACAACATATTATAGTATTATCCTTGCTCTGCTGATCTTCAATTGTTAACTTGTCTGTTGTTACGACTGTTGGTCAAACAAATGACTCGCGGGTGCGAAACAAAAGCCGACCGTGAAGATCGATGCATAAAGAAAAAGTTGACATAATACAAGAAAGTGCAAGTGGAGAGAGTGTGTAGGTTACACAGTTGATTGTAAATACTTTCGCGAAACAGACGAGAATCGGTGTGTGTGTGTGTGTGTGTGTCAACTGTTTAGATAGTAAAAGTGTTAAGCGTGGCGCGCGAATCAAGTCCGAATGGCGGCGCGCGATGCTTCGTTGTTTAGCCTGTCAAGTGGGTCATTGTTAGTGGGTCAAGAACAAAACACTGTGGCAGAGAGAAGTCATACCACGCGCTTTCCATAGGTTATGTGTGCCCCGCCATTTCTGCACTGCTGTTTTTATGTGTGTGTGTGTGTTTGTATGAATGTTACGAAACAATCGCCGGTACGCTGTTGTGTGTATATGAGATATTACGAGACCGACGAAAATGGAAAGTGTTCCAAATAACAACTCATTTGTAGTATTATCATAGTAACCAATGCGCATGTGTGCGGATGATGACTTCATCGGCGTGTGACGATGGCCACGTCGGACGGATTTTCCACTGGGCGTCTGGGAGCGCACCTTCTTGTGCTGGCAAATCCATGTTTGAATAGATTCAGGATAAGTTTGTGTTTTCCTCAGGCAGTTTGGAATCTCACCTTCTTGTACTGGAAGATCCATAGCCGAATAGCCCCGAGATGAGTTTGTATAGTTTAAAAGATTACCGCAAGCGAAGAAGAGTTTTCCTCCGGGAATGTGGTATCGCACCTTCTTGTACTGGAAAATCGTTGGCTGAATAGCCACGGGATAAGTTTGTATAGCTTGAAAGATTACCGCAAACGAAGACGAGTTTTCCTCGCGGAATCTGGAATCGCATGTTCTTGTACTCGAAGATCCATGGCCGAAATGCCACGGGGTAAGTTTGTATAGTTTAAAAGATTACCGCAAGCGAAGAAGAGTTTTCCTCCGGGAATGTGGTATCGCACCTTCTTGTACTGGAAGATCGTTGGCTGAATAGCCACGGGGTAAGTTTGTGTAGTTTAAAAGATTACCGCAAACGAAGACGAGTTTTCCTACCGGAATCTGGAATCGCATGTTCTTGTACTCGAAGATCCATGGCCGAAATGCCACGGGGTAAGTTTGTGTAGTTTAAAAGATTACCGCAAGCGAAGAAGAGTTTTCCTCCGGGAATGTGGTATCGCACCTTCTTGTACTGGAAGATCGTTGGCTGAATAGCCACGGGGTAAGTTTGTGTAGTTTAAAAGATTACCGCAAACGAAGACGAGTTTTCCTCCCGGAATCTGGAATCGCATGTTCTTGTACTCGAAGATCCATGGCCGAAATGCCACGGGGGTAAGTTTGTGTAGTTTAAAAGATTACCGCAAGCGAAGACGAGTTTACCTCCGGAAATGTGGGATTGCACCTTCCTGTGCTGGCAGTTCGATGGCTGAATAGCCACGAGATAAGCTTGTATAGTTTAAAAGATTACCACAAGCGAGGGCAAGTTTTTTTCGATAATCTGAGATCACACCTTCTTATACCTACTCGCAAATCCATGGCTGAATTAGTTGGAGATCGGACTTTCTTGTACTGGGAGTTTTTTTCCATGAAATGGATCTAGCTGTACGTCTAGAATGCTCTCAAATTACACATTCGATCCTGACTGCATGCAATCCTGCAGCATCGACTGCAGTACAGTTCGCCCACTCTAATGAATATTTTGTTGAACGTTGTTTCTCAATATTTGTCATTGATCAGAAAAAAGAGAAACTGATTTCAGACTTTAATAGAAAATAACAACGGTTGCTGTAATATTTATTATTTTGTTGTTACAATGCGAAGTAAAAACGTGATAAAATTAATCTATATGAAAAAGTATGACCGATGCGGTATTGAAATAAATCAATCACTTAACCTACTTTAAAGACTCTATATACATGTAATAATGTAGCAAGAAGTCGAAGTATTCCACGATTTTTAGGATTCCATACATCCGATGAAAAAACGGAACCCTTATAGAATCACTTTCGTGTTTGTCTGTCATATGTGCATTACGTACTATTTATATCAGTAAACAGAATTATTTTCTATAGAAATTCACTAATCATAGGTTTTATCAGGAGATTTATTTTCTAATTTTCCTTGTAAATTAACATTGAAGAAGTTTTGTATCTACAGTAGAACTCATCCTCTTATAAACCGACTAGTCCATTTGTAAAATATATATTTACGTAAACGAACTTAAATCTTCAGTCCGTTTATATGCGGACTATAGCCGCTACCCGCGACTCCACACACGATCAAGACGAAACTATGCCGGGCCTGATGCCGGTCCGAGACAATTTTTTTTATCGAGCGAGATCCAATTATGGCGCCCCCCTTGTTTGTCCCTAATATATACCACAATTAAAGTATCGAAACGCGAAAAAAATATTTTTCCTTTTATTTTTCTTTACCACTTGGCGCCTGGAGCGGCTGCTCCGTTCGTCGCACAAAGATTCCTTTATATACCTGTACTTCCACCCTAAAATTACTGTACATCCCCCTGTACCTACTGAATTTTAACCAGTCCAATTGGGATTTTTTTATCAAAATAAAATATACCCTATATTACTCAGGAATAGCGTAGTTTTTTATTAGTGAAAGCATTTTTAGAATCGGTTCAGTAGTTCCAGAGATTACCCCTTACAAACACACAAATTTACTTCTGAAAGAATACTATAGACTGATTCTTTTCTATATAGCCTGCTTTACATACACGGTCTGAACATATAATATAATAGAAGTTAAAAAAAAAATTGTTAACTAATAGTTCTGTTGTGGGAGCGAGATAGCGACACGGCTTGTTGTCTCGCTCTCGCACATACGCTTTCAGCATTCAGTGACCATATCTGGGTCAAACCTGATCCACGGCTTGTTTGGTGTGTGTGTGTTTGTGTGTGTGTGTGAGTGCGTGGTACACATGGACTCATTCGTGTACCATATATAATATTATGTACTATGCATTGAACAGTACACACATATTAAAGTAATATAGCGGTGTGCCGCTCCACTATTCTGCATACTGACTTTTGTGCTGTGGATGTCAGTGGCGTACCACACCTCCGGGGACAAGGCATATCCCCCTTTCTCCAAATATAACCTTAAACGTGAACTTTCTGTCTGCCCCGTTTCGACGGATGGGTTATCGACGATCGTAAGGCGAAATAGCTAGCCGCAGATTTTGGATATGGAAATTTGGTTTATTGCTTGTAAATGTTATAATAAAATTTATTTATTTTTAAATCCTATATATTTCACATATAGAAAAAAAATTTGCAAGGATATTTCCCCCCACTAGAGCGAGTTCTGTGTCGAGGGGAAGGATACGGAATTTGTGTGCCTGTGTCTAACGTGTAATTGTGCATAAGTTTAGCTTGTGTGAATGCGACGTGTAATGTATGTATGTGTTTGTGACGAGCTTTAGTGTTACAATGCAAACTAAGTTAATTGCATTAAGGGGTAACACCACTGTAACAGCCTAAAAAAACGTGTTTTTTTGTCATTTTTTTCTGGGTGGAAGGAAAGGTAATAAAACTATAATATTGGAGGAAGTTTTTTAGCGTATATTTAAGTAACAAAATAGAAAATTATTATAAAAAAATATTCAGAAATGACGGCACCACAGCCATTTACGCGAGGCACGTAGAATTTGAGGCGCTCTGCGGCACGCAGTGTAGCTGCTGCAAATTTGGATTTAGAAAAAAAAAACACTTATTGTACATGCTTATAGCTAGAGAAATACGTAGGGGATTTTAAAAATATTGATTTTTGTGTGATTGGCGAGTATTTGAATTAAATCGTTAAATTTTCAACAAAAAAAAGATAATCATTTGTTAATAAATAATGATTAAATTAACTTATCGAAAATCCCCTACGTATTTCTCTTCAAAATCTTATTTTAAAGATATTGTAACAAATTCGAATGAAAAGAATGAAAATTGTTGGAGTTATGCTGCGTGCCGTTTTGAAAAATCGTGTTTCGAGAAAAACGCATTTAAAGTTTTGAAATGCATTATAGACATTATAGACGCGCTTGGGGAAGAGCTCGAAATTACAAGAAAAAAAAATACTTTGAGGTATGAAATATTTTTCCCCATATTCTAAAAGGTTCAAAGTATTTTTTAAGCCTAAAAAAATCGATTTTTTGAAAACTTTACAGTGGTGTTACCCCTTAACTGAATGTCTGATTTCTGTCGGCATTATGCAACCATTTAGTGATTTGTTTTTTTGAAATTATTAACAGACCACGACCTCCAAGCTCGGAAACCAAGAAGACCCGGAGGAAGTTTCGATAGCTTATGTCTTGATATACATTTTTAGACAGTTAAAATATCATTTCAATCGATAAATAATTTTTCAAGCAGGATCGATTTAAAATTCTACAATATGAGAAATATGTGTGGTCACAATTTAAGGTCATTGTCAAATCAGATTTTCTGACAATACTTTCTGCAACCCATCATCTTCACACCAAAGAACCCAAACAAGAGTTTCGTTTGTTCAGAAATCTGATTTAGTCCCGAGAGTTGTTAGACATTTTTGGGTAGGTATTTGAGACACGGAAAATTTGTACAATACCTCTTTAGTAATATCCGAATACAAAACACGAACCTGACTGAAGGATAGCTGGGCTTAACCGATCCTCAATTTTTTTATCACCTGGCAGGTAGAACGTCTCACCGAAACGACCTCAAATGCCTATCCAAAACTGTCTAGCAACTCTCCTACTAATAGTTTGAATTAGGCCAAATACAATTTGGCACGCTACTGAACTAAGCGTTTAATTTTAAGCTATTACACGCGGATTATGCAAAAATAACAACAAATAATCAAAAGTGAAACTCGGAGGCAAGGAAAGGTAAGCATTCAAATACGGTACGTCGCTACGTTACGCTATCGTTGTGTCAGCACGCTATACTTGCACTGTCAATTGTTTGTTTCATTTAGGCCAAGTTCAACATCGCCGCGCTCTGCGAGTTTTGAATTACGGCATGGCCGCGCGCTGACATTTTAGATTCAGCGGTAATAATTACAATTATTACAAAATTAGCTGCACTTCCGAATGCCGATTCGTTGTCACTGTCCGTTTGTTACATAAATCGACTGCTGTTAGAACTAATTTTTTGTATGACCAGTTAATGTTTAAAAAAAAATTAGTTTTCTTGTATTAGTCTTTCGCGTCGACTTCGCTCGCGGTAACGTCGTCTTAATCCGAACCAAATAAAAACCGTACATACATTATACTAGCCGCTACCCGCGACTCTGTACGCGATTGATAGGGATGTAAGAAATGCTAAAAACTATCGATATAAATTTTTTTAAGTATCGATATCGCTAGCGATATATTTTTTAAAAAATATCGATATATCGGTACAATTTAAAAAAAAACATTGGCACTCGAAGAAATTTAGTATACATATTAGCTAGCTTAATAT
Source organism: Venustoraphidia nigricollis (assembly GCA_034508555.1). Lineage (NCBI taxonomy): Eukaryota > Metazoa > Arthropoda > Insecta > Raphidioptera > Raphidiidae > Venustoraphidia > Venustoraphidia nigricollis. Next base: position 4,228,498 of record JAVRKA010000030.1, read on the forward strand.
AATCTCAAATAGCAATTAACGGACATTATTTCTAATAAATCAAGTAACAAATAATTATCTGAAATCAAAAACAACGATAAGATTTTTTTTTTGTTTATTAATCAAACGCCTAGTATATTTAAGCGCAGATAATTTTAGAGATTAATTAAACAATTAATAAAGCCCGGGATGGCGAACCTATGACATGCGTGCTAGAGGTGGCATTCGACAGAAAATTGTTGGTACAGTATGAATTGATATGTAAATGGAAATAATTAAAAATATTCTAAGTAGATATTGCATGAATAGCTATTTTGTCTGTTTATTATTCCGAAAATATCGAAAAATCCGGTGAAAAAGAAACGTGTTATACATAGTATGCTCCAAAAACATAATATTATATAAAAACACATGTTTCTTTTTCAGTGGAGTTTTCTATATTTTTGGAATAATTAAACGGCCATAGTCAGTCGCGGTAGTACATACAAATGTTGCTACTGGAGAAAAATATCGGTTTTCGATACTCGGAATTTTATATCGATATATCGAAATATTAAAATATCGCCCAAAAATATCGATATATCGATATTTTTTCGACATCCCTAGATTGAGATAAAACATAGCAAAGCGACGACAACAGTAGTGGAACCTTTGGCCTCGCCTGGTGTCATTTAGTGGCGAGTTGCAACAAAGTGGATAGCATAAAAACTTTCTCCATGAAAAAATACATATATGTGCCAACTTTCATGATGATCGGTCAAACGGTGTCGAAGTCTATTAATCGCAAAAAAACCAAGATCCATTTTTATATACAGGTATATAGGGGCGAACTTAAAATGTTGGCTCTCAGAAACGCTAGGACTGATGCGGTCCTATGTACCCGACTGCAATAAAGGAAGGGTTATGAGTTTATGAACTATTTTTGCCTACTAGACTCTAATTTTGATTACTTTTAACAAGTATGAAAAACATGAACGATTTTAAGAATTTTGTTTGATCACAATCGTAGTCATTGTCAAACCAAATTCTCTGCAATCCAGAATTACCGTTGCGATATAAAAAACGAAGTCTCGTTAATCTCAACTGTTATTCTGAAATCAAAAAACTCTTTTTAGTGTATTTGCCATATGGCAACATACACTATTGGCGTCGGTCGGATGGCGGGACCTAGGGGTCGGACCAAAATTTCTCGCCGTTTCATAACCTCCTAAACACTTTGGCACCATTTTTAAAAATGTTTATATATATATGTATATATATATATATATATATATATATATATATATATATATATATATATATATATATATATATATATATATATGTAGGTATATATGTGTGCGAGCTATAACTTTCGAAGAAGTTAATTTATTTTAACGAAATTTGGCACACATGTTGGAATCCATCACCGCACGAAGCCTATTTAAAATGGGCCCATTCGGGCCATTTTAAGGGTAGTTTTTAGGGGTTGAAAAATGTTTTTGGGGCCCAAAATACCGAAAAAATTCTCCGAATCGTTTCAAAATTGAAATTTAACCCTCCGGTAGTAATTAAAAAGTGTCCTTAAAATTTTAATAAAATCGGCCGGACAGGACCGGACTTACAAATTTTATGAAAACACTAGTTTGCAGATAGTGAATTATGTACTGAAAGTTGCATATAATTTGGTATAGAGGTTCGATTGATAATAATATTGCAATTAAGAAAAAAAATGCTATTAAGGCTGTATTAAGGAGTAAAATTTTTTTTTTATCCAAAAACCAACTTAAGTTCGCATAATAAAGCCACACTGCCTGTATCAGCAAATACATTATATTGTCGGCAGGGTTTTGGCACTGCGACCCGGGTTTTTTTTTATTTTTGTATTAGGTAAACTAGTTTTGAATAATTTAAATTTCTTGACCAAATAATCTGTAATTGTTCGGGCGCCATATTTTATTCGATTCAATAAATCTGTTTTTGCTCATGTCAATTACTGATGTGCGTCCGACTTTACACACGTGAGATAGTGTGTGTGTGTGTGTGTGATGTGTGTGTTTGAGTCTATTTATAGGTTTGTTGTTATAATTCAACTGGTCGCGGTATACACTGTTGCCAGATCAACTTGTGATTTGCTCTCGCGATATACGCAATGATCGACAAACGACTACAATCACTGATCTCTAGTTAATGGATAGCTCATAAACGACAAGTCACTAGACTAACAATTACCTTAAACTTGTTATAGGCAGCAGAATCTAGGCAAGATGAACTGAGGGAGCCCTTAAACATGTTAGATAGCACTGTTTTTTTGAAGTGAAACTTCTTTAGTAACGTATCTGTTAGGAATTTTATGTAACTTTAAAGCAAGCATTGTTACATTAACTACTTATCTCTCGAAAATGTGGTATTTTCTAAATTGTTTTCCTTAGCTGCGAGGAAAATTGAAAGTGGTTCTTAATAACATTCTAAAAAAATTAATACTATGATTACATTTTGAGAAAACAATATTATTTGTAAATCTCTTGAAATTTCACTTATTTAAAGTAAGTGCTTATTAGTTCTTACAAGGGAAATAATTCAACTGACTTTAGTGTTCGGATCCACGAATAATGAAACACAAGTGAGTCCAAGTTCACATCACTACTAACAGAGCTGGGCAGTAGTTAACTACAAAAGTAGTTAACTACGTAGTTAACTACTTTTTTTAGAAAAGTAGTTGTACTCTAACTACTTTTCTCCACACAGTAATCGTACTCTATTATTTTGAATATCTATCAAGTAATCACAAAAAGTAGTTAAAAATGTAGTTAACTACTTAGTTCTAACTACTTTAGGTAGTTTAACTACTTTTTTGTAATCTAACTACTTATTTTGAATTTTAACTACTTTTAAAAATATTTTTGTATATTATATTTAACCGACGTGTTAGAACAAGTTCTTATTCGTTATGCATTTTTCTGGATTCTGGAACACGATCAGACTTTTTTTAAAATAATGAAATATCAGTTGCTTGAGTTTTAATTTGAAATACAACGTGGAACTGGTAATCACATCGTTGCTATTTGCAAAATTTAATAAAAACACGTTTCGGCCATGATATCAGCCCTTTTCAAATGAATATAAATAAAAGATCCTACAAAAAATAATAATCATTGAAGAAAACAAAAATAGCATTAAGCTAGAAACAATTAACAACCTAGACTGTCAAAAAGAAAGATTAAAATATACAAAACTGGATGGCAATTGACAGTAATATACCTATATATTTTTTTAAATATCGTTTTTGAACATTCTAGCTTGTAAATTGTTTTTTGTAGAATTTTTGATTTAATATATTCATTTGAAACAGACTGACATCTTGGCCGAAACGTCGTATTGTTATTAAATATAAGTTTTTATTATTTAAAATAATTTTCATATATTATATGTGCAGATTGTACGCCATAAATAAAGAGATTTATATTATTATTATTATTATAGTAGTTAAAAAAGTAGTTAAAATTTTAACTACTAGTAGTTAGTAGTTTAACTACTTTTAAGAACGAGTAGTTTAACTACTAAGTAGTTTAACTACTTTTTTACCTAGGTAGTCAGTAGTTATACTCAACTACTTTTGTCAAGTAGTTTGCCCAGCTCTGACTACTAAGTATCTACGATATAATGAGATAATTTGGCTTTGCACAGTGGGTCGCCATTCGCGCTATCCATTAATGAGAGATCGATAATTACTCACAATGATGATATTATCCATCGTCGGCGTCGTCACGAATACCAACTGCACACATTTTAGTTACATAGGTACGTAGTACTAATCTACGTATCTATCTGTTACAGCGGCTCTCAACATTTTCACCACCACGCAACTCTCGTCATTACCCGTTTGAATTAATTCTAGTCGATCAAAAATAATGCCCAATTTATGTATCCAGGTTGTGATGAACTTTATTTTAGGTTATGTTAGACGAGTTTTAACATACACGCAAACCAAAATATCATCACAACTGAGATATATGCCGACTAGATTGTTTTACGTACCTCCTATAAAATAGCTTTATTTCAGTTTTGACAGCTGGTGTCATCATTGTGCGCGACAATACTGCATTTCATTTGAATTGTTTACGAAAACTGCGTCTGCTTTGTGTTGCGTTACTCTCTGTTCATCTTATGGTATTAAACGGTAACTGACAGGTCGCTTTTGGAAATTACTGTTGGATTGGTATACGATGTTTTATTTTATTAATTAGTGTTTAATGGGCCGTTTTACCACCGCTGTACCGGCATGATAAACTGCTAATTTATAGAGGGATGTGCAAAAAACAGTTTTCATGGAATTTTGATTGAACTGTAGTAATGAAATTTATTATTATTGATTGATAGTCCGGGAGCCCACAACCATTTTTGACGACTAAAACCGGTAAAGCTGATTTTTATTTATAAGATTAAAATGATGTCATAATGAAGCCTCGTATCCTTCAACTGTGGAGTTAGTGGTGACTGCGCTAGCTTACCACGTTTGCAAATTAAAAATTAAAAAAAAGGAAAGCCGCTAAAACTGAAAATTAAAATATATTAATTAAAAATTCGAAAACGTGTATTATCTGACTGAAATGCGGGGGGACTCGCATAAAATACGCCAAAATGTGACAGTAAAATCACCATTCGATTTTTAGGATTCCACGAAACACCGGTTCAGAAACATTGGTCTGCGCGATTATTATTTTTTTGCACGAACACGTATTGACTATGAGGTATTTTCCTTTCCAACAAATTATAATTATTTGCAATGATTGATGATTTTTTTTTTCAAACTGGTAGTCATTTTCTGAAGAAATAATTTACCTGTGTTTAAAACTCTCGTGGACGTAATAATCACATTTTTAAGAGTGCATCGCTTTCGAAAATTAAAAAATATTTTTTTACCAGACAAAAGCTGTTTATTTTTTAAGGTAACTTTACTAGCTGTTCAATTTGCTCTCTTTTTCACCCGCATAGCTCAATCTTACAAGCAGTTAGATATGTATGTGCATGTAAAATGCACTTACTCACGTTTCGGAAAGCTCTAATTTCTATGAAAAATCTTATTCAATCTTTGATGTTAATGATTCTAAAATAAATTAGAAATGCGTTCCATTCTTCCCACAAGACTTTTAACCGAGTTTTTACGGTTTATTATTTGATCTAAATGAACAATTTAAAATCAGATAAAAACGAGACAATTAGTATAAGTTTTACATAAATTTTTGTACAGAAAAAATTAAATTTGAAAAAAATAGTCAGTATTTTTAACACAAGTTTGTAACAAAAAGAAAACGTCAATTCCCCGTAATATGAAATCTCGTGACGTGCTGTAAAGAAATCTTGACAAGCAACACGTTTTATGATTCAATTTTTTTAAGGCAAACATATGTTTTTTGAAATTTTTAAGCAGCAAGCCAGATTTTGTGAAGCTTAGTACTTAATCACAGCTAATAAAAACAGTAATAAAATGAATTTTGCGACCACAGTTCGAAATCTCCCGAGATCACATTTTACAATCTAAGTCATCTTAATACACTTTGCCGAGTACATTTTTACAATGCCTTATTTATAACTGGCTCTCCAGATAGTAGCTATAAATTAATAAAACAAAATTGCTTCAAATTGTTCTTACATTGTAACCATTTTTTAAGCTCACAATGTCTGAAAGGTATACGGTTTAATTTGTTTTTAATTGCTTTGATTGGACGACATAAAAACGTAAAGACTTTTTTTAACCTCAAACTGATTTCTGATTGGTCTATGACTGCCACGAAGTGACGATTAAGGAGAAGTTGAAAATACATGCGTCTCGACATAAGTTAATTACTGTATTTTATAAGGCGTCAGTTACCCGTGTCACAAGGCGCCTCTATTGTCGAGCGTCTATTCAATGTCTTAACGTCTCTCACTCCCCGTGCCACGAAATTGCTATGTAATCGACCTAAAAAATTTCCGATAGCGCGAACATCTGTTTCGTTTATAACAAATTAATTGTTGTATATCTAGTTTAATTGCTCATAAATTAGTCAACATAATTAATAATCTTATAGATGCACTGATTGCTAGCGACATCTAGCGTATTCGGTCAAGTTTTAACGTTCAATTGTTGTAAAAACTGTAGCGACATCTAACGGTTTGAGTGTTAGATGTATTGTTGCCGACAATAATGAAAACTGACAGCGGATGTTTCAGAAATAGGTAGCCATTGTTTTTATACGTCACGAAGTGAGATATAGGCTTTTTCATAATTTTTGCCTCCGCAAAAACGAATGCACACAATAATTCACTTTTTGGACACTGATAGCGCTGATGTCCGTGAATTACTAAAGTCTCTAAGATTTGACAGATTACCGTAGTCGTCTACTATTTTGAAGCAAACGATTCAATAAAAAGATATAAAAGTTTTCGTAACTAAGGAAAAATAATAAGTTCAAAAATAAATATCGATAATCATTTTCATATTCAAAAATACTTATATTACCCAAATTATATAATGTCCATGGGCACAATTGATTCCGTTACTTAGTAAATCTACTAATCTAGGAGCTTTAAGATGTTTATGATGTGCCATTTTACCACGTATCCATTCTCGAAGTATAGTTTAGGGACCGTTCAAGTATTACGTAATGCACTTAGGGATGAGGGGGATGTGGCAAAACGTTACAGCGCGTTACAAGGGGGGAGGGGGTTCAAGTAAAGTGTTACGGTGCGTTACATGGGGGGGTCAAAAATCCTCGAAAATTGCGTTACGTAATACTTGAACGGTCCCTTATTCACCAAATCGAAGTCATTAAAAAAAAATAATAATAAGGCAAACGTAAATCGTCGGTCTGACAGACCAATGCGCGGGTATACGAAAGCTAATAATAATCGGATTCAAAGAGTGATCCCGTTCTGTTCATCCCAGATAATCCTATCGATCGGGATTCGCGGCTTTATTATATGCTGTCGCTCTATCTTCTATATCTCACACGGCTTAGTTAATATCAAGTGGCTCGTAAATTTCAAATCGACGCCCGAGATTGGCAAATAAATGTGAGTTTTACGTTCTTGACCTCGATATCATATTTACACACATAAATAATATTGTATATAAGTGGTGGACTGAATGATCTTCATATGCGACTTTGTTTTCGGTCAGTGGCGTTGCCAGGAGGAGGGTGCAAAATGTGCATTTGCGCCCCCCATAACATGCGTTAGTCACTAACACGGTTTCGATTACAACAGTTCTTAGAAACAAAAAAATTGCAACGTCTACATTTTGAATTTTTTATTACGGTCCTGTTTTTTTGGGACAGGTAGGAGATTATAGGCACTTTGAAAATCAATTGAAAATAGATCAGTTCACAACTTAAAAGAATTCATATACTAGTTTGAAACCCAGTACTTCCACCGTAAAATCTATTTTTTTCCACACGAATCGTTATGACTAGATTTGTAAAACGTTTCGATAAAGTAGTATACATCTAAAATGCTTCGTAACGTTGTCGTTTAAATTTCGAATCGACAGTAATCGGTGAAAATCGCGTTAAAAGTTACATAATATTTATAATATAAACGAAATTCACTGCGCCTCCACCATCACCGATTCTAAATGTACTATAAAGGAAGGTATCAATATCTAGGGAGTTAGTCATCATTATAGTTCGGTTCGTTTAATCCAAGTCGATTATCTGACTCAAATTTGGATCGCTAAATTTGACCTTCACTTTCTAAAAAACAGTGACCCAGTACAGCTTTTCGTGTAGGTCAGACATTGAACTTAACATTTTCAGTTAGGGTCGTTCCAAACATTGATTTATCGAGATAGTTTGTGTGTATCTTTTGTTTCTTATTGTAAATAAAGAATATATATATAACAAATAAATGTCTTTGATCCGTTACGTGTGGCTTTTCGCGAACGTGCACAGCAAATCCGTCTCAAACACGGCTTTGTAAAGCTTGCCGTCCACTGTGAACTCGAAGTTGTGCTTTTGCTGAATGATTCTAATTAAATTCTTTCATTTTTAATTTGAAAAGAAAATCGAAACATCGACTTGATATATTAGCTTTAATTTCCACTTATTGTCAAGAAATTTGATTTGACAATGATCTTGGATTGTGATCTTTTAATTACGCTTTTTATACATGCCAGGAGCAACAGTCTAATGTCATTGTTAAACTCCCTGTCATGTAGAATATCAGATTGTGCTTACACAAAAACAAATAAACGAAGATCTCTTTTCAAGCAAAATGTGGATCAAAATGTATAGAAAATCGCACAAAAATTCATCGTTGAAAGGAAATTTGGATGAGGAACAATCAAAAAAGAAAAGCTTTACTGATGTTTACATCGGTAAAGCTTGTTTTACATTACTGGAACAAAACAAATACTAATAACAAAAATGTATGCTAAATACATGTATACACAGTTTAAGAAAAATATCAATTCTTTTTCGGTTAAAATTGATTCGAAATATGTGTAGCCACAATCTGAGATCATTGTCAAATCAGATTTTTTGGCATTACTTTCTGCAACCCAGTATATATATTATCCTAATCAGAGCTGGGCAGTAGTTAACTACAAAAGTAGTTAACTACGTAGTTAACTACTTTTTTTGGAAAAGTAGTTGTACTCTAACTACTTTTCTCCACATAGTAATCGTACTCTATTATTTTGAATATCTATCAAGTAATCACTAAAAGTAGTTAAAAATGTAGTTAACTACTTAGTTCTAACTACTTTAGGTAGTTTAACTACTTTTTTGTAATCTAACTACTTATTTTGAATTTTAACTACTTTTAAAAATATTTTAGTATATTATATTTAACCGACGTGTTACAAGTTCTTATTCGTTATGCATTTTTCTGGATTCTGGAACACGATCAGACTTTTTTTAAAATAATGAAATATTTGTTGCTTGAGTTTTAGTTTGAAATATAACGTGGAACTGGTAATCGCATTGTTGCTATTTGCAAAATTTAATAAAAACACGTTTCGGCCATGATATCAGCCCTTTACAAATGAATATAAATAAAAGATCCTACAAAAAATAATAATCATTGAAGAAAACAAAAATAGTATTAAGTTATAAACAATTAACAGCCTAGACTGTCAAAAAGAAAGATTAAGATATACAAAACTTGCTGGCAATTGACAGTAATATACCTATACATTTTTTTAAATATTGTTTTTGGACATTCTAGGTTGTAAATTGCTTTTTGTAGAATTTTTAAATTATATTCATTTGAAAAAGACTGACATCTTGGCCGAAACGTCGTATTGTTATTAAATATAAATTTTTATTATTTAAAATAATTTTCATATATTATAGGTACACATTGTACAACATAAATAAAGAAATTTATATTATTATTATTATTATTATTATAGTAGTTAAAAAAGTAGTTAAATTTTTAACTACTAACTACTAGTAGCTAGTAGTTTAACTACTTTTAAGAGCGAGTAGTTTAACTACTAAGTAGTTTAACTACTTTTTTACTTAAGTCAAGTAGTTTGCCCAGCTCTGGTCCTAATGTTTGTCTGTACGTCTTCCAAAAGTCTCCCGTTCACGTAGGAAACAAACTTTGCACCTTTATAAGGACAGAATCTAACGGAGCAGAATTTTCGAATTTTTTTTTCTGCCGGGAGCAGAAATTCAATCTTGCACTGGCGAGATGCACTAAAGAATAGAAGTTTATGCTAAAGCGATTTCATATAATATATTCGATGGATGATACTTATGTTTTAGTTTTTACTGTTTTGATTTGTCGTGCTTTGCTCTCTAGTGCGCGCTAGACTTTAAGTTTGCTCGTATCCTGGTTGGCTTCCTGTTTTAGAACATCCTCGGCTTCCTCTTCGGTTGACAAACGGCGCCCCTGAGGTCGATTAGACACAGTGTGGTAGCTACAATAAACCGAACGCAAGGACGCGCCTACGCAACAAGGACGTTCTTACTCACTCTTTCTCATACACTCGATATATACAGTTCGCCTACACTTTCACAAGAATAAGATAAAGAGAAAAGAAACGGAGGAAGTGTACTTCTTCTTCTTCTTCCACCGAATGCTCAGTTGAAATCGCTTTATATCAACGACCCCAAGACAAGATGACTTATGTCGAGTTTGGAGTAAAACTTCTTTAGCGGTGTATCTCTGTTTGAAATGTAACGGTAAAGGGGAAATGATTCGATGGCGGGGAATATAAGAGAAATCTTGGTAGCGCAAAAGGGGAAACGATTCAATCTAAAATGAAAGCTGTGCGTGTGTGTTTGTCTACAGAGTTTTTGAAGCGAAACTTCTTTAGCGATGTATCTGTTTGAAATGTTCTGTGACGTTAAAGGAGAAATGATTCAATGGCGGGGAAATATAACAGAAACCTTGGTAACGCATCAATGAAACACAAATTAGATGTTTGAAATGTTTTGTGACGTTAAAGGAGTAATGATTCAACGGCGGGGAAATATAACAGAAACCTTGGTAACGCATCAATGAAACACAAAGTAGATGTTTGAAATGTTTTGTGACGTTAAAGGAGTAATGATTCACCGGCGGGGAAATATAACAGAAACCTTGGTAACGCATCAATGAAACACAAAGTAGATGTTTGAAATTTTCTGTGACCATATGATTAACTAAGGTAAGAAGTAAAGCGTACATTTCGTATGATCTCACGAAAATGTTTAATCCCAGACAAACCACTTTTTTTGCCGTCCTCGGAACTGTCGAGAATGCAGACCCCGGGCAGTCTGAGCACGTATAGACGCGCGTCGACGGTGGCGTCGGTAACTCCCCAAAGCCCTCGACGCACAGTGCATGACCGCCGTCTATAGTACAGTTCCAATGACCCAATTTCATTTCTACGGTTTGCGACGCGCGACGCTAAGCGCAAAAATGTATGCCGCCGACTATTCGCTGCACGGCGGCGAATAAATAATATTACAAACAAATCCCGTGCAGACGGTGTTGTGGAAGCTGTCAGAATACACACGATCGGCACGTAATGTGTAATCTCACAGTGTCCACACATAATAGTTGTTTTTTTTTTGACCGACTTAAAAAAGAAAAGTATTTATGCTTGTATTTTTTTAAAGATTTGATTTTTTTTGTGCACTAATCCCTCTGTTCATTTCCTGTGATACACCCCTGTATATTGAAGTAGAATTAATATTTCATTTAGAAACAACCGACGCTCGACGATGTTCCAAGTTCGAGCCATATATTTCCCGTTGAACGTTCGTTTGTCAACTCATAACACATGTTCAGCGTCCTTGTACTAAAAAACAATAATAATAAAAATAAAAATGGAACGCGTGTGAAATTTGTGGATATCGCAGTAAAAAAATAAGCACAAACACACTTCGTCTCTCTCACCGTCAGAGACGGATCGTTGTGATTTGACGGCGTGGAAATCCCCGAGCCGCACGACTGTTTATACGCAGAATAAATTCCAAGGTCATTCAACTAGGGCGCGTAATTTTATCCCAAGAATATCTAGTAAAATTTGAAAAAACGGTGAATGTCGGAGCGAATAGGTGTGTTTGGCATCGTATTCCAGTTCAAAAACTGTTAACACCTTTTAATCTATTACCAGAAGCGTAGCGTGCCTTGGCGGGGCCCCGTATAAAAATTTGTTTGGGGGCCCGTCCCCCGTTGAAGTAAATGACTTAAACGGGGAAATCCGGCTGCCCGCGATAACCGATGTAGGGTGTTGCCAACTTTTGAACGCAATCTTTACGCGGGAAAAAAATTGCTTTTTTGACTTCTGTCATTTCTGAAATAAAAAAAAAAATTGGGAAGTTTTTATTAATTTTTGCTTACGCACGTTGGGAGCCCCTGTGGCCCGGGAGCCCCGTATGATTGATACGGCATATCCGGCGGTAGCTACACCCCTGTCTATTACGTTTGTTATACAAAGGAGTAAGGTACAGTAAGACCTCGCTTAACGCTGCTCCGCTTAACGCTGTTTCAGTATTTGCTACTATACCGTAAATTATGGATCAATTTATACAAAATTATTCAAATGTTGATAGAAGCTCAAAGGTAAGACGAAGTGTCATTTATGCAATATCTTGCTATCGACAACAGCTTGCTGAACGAAACAGAAAAAGGCAAACGACATTAGATGACTTCTTTACAAAAAAACAAAATATGTTAAATGATGATTTTTTCTCATCACAAACATAACTTCGTACTCGAACTTAAAAAACTAACAAATATTCTTTTTCTCGGTTCTGTTTCACTTACGCCTATTATCAACGTATTAATGTAATTGTTTTCAAAATTCTTCGGGAAAAAAACCCACCCGATTTTGCTGTTAATACACAAATATTTTTAAAAACAATAGACGAAAATTGTATTATTTTTTTAGTTACTTCGAGGACCATTTGAAACGGTCGACCAATATTGCGTCTCTCTCTCTCTCTCTCTCTTCACTCTAATGATATTTTGATGCGGTTTCGCCATTAAAGTTATTTTTATTTCTCGTCGAACGCTTTTATATATTAAAAAAAATACACAACTGTTTTAAATTTATGTATAATAATTAGATATTTTTTATTCGACGACATTGACATGCTTACCTACTTTCAGTGTTGTGTGTTGTTGTATTTATATGAATAAATATATACATTCTTTGATTATTTTTTTATGAAAAATATATTTTTATCTCGTGCATTATTTCACGTTCTTATTTATCCGCCGACGTATGTAAAACTTTTTTTTGAATTGCGCCAGTTTCGTTCCATTTTTTTTGAAGTTTGACATCTTTAACGACGTATCTGTTTGAAAAAAGTAAGAAATCGAGGAGAAGTAGAATGAAACAAATTAAGGGGAAGTTAGTTTGCCCCCTAAATTACATGAAACTGACAAGGACAGAAGTTTATATTGCAAAATAGCAAATTACTACGACAGGGATGAACATAATAAAATCAGTGCTTGGGAATCTGGCGTTAGAAATTACGAACAATTGAAGTACAAAATAATTTCTGTAATTTGACGTGCATAAAAACTAAAGAATCTTCTTATGTGAGCTTATGAGGGTGACGTGCAATGTGTTTTTATCTAAATTATTTCACCCGTTTCTTAGGGTTCTCGTTGTCCGTCTGTCTGTTAAGACCATTTTTCTTGGGAGCGCGTGGAGGTATCAAGTTGAAATTAATATCAAATACTCAGGTCTGTAATCCCTTGGAGCTGTGAAAAAATAAAACTTCTTAGTCAACGCAATCAAAAGATACGGCCGTTTATGCTGCAAATTTTGACACTCGCAAGGGAATCAAAACCTATAGGGTAGTTCCCGTTGACCTAGAATCATGAAATTTGTCAAGGAGCAATGTCTTATAGCACAAGTTAAGGGGCAAATCCGAAAAATATTTGTTTTTGCGATTATAAACTTATTTGCGATTGGTAAACTGACCGCGACCTATGTATGAGGACAATAGTTTTCCAACGGCAAAGTTAAAAAAACTAAAAAAACACACTTTAATAGCAAATTGAACTAAGAAAGTTTAGTTTTCTATATTAAAGCGTGTTTTTTTAGTTTTTTTTTCACTATCCAATTATTGTTCTCGCAGTAAACGAAATTTGAAGCTTTACCTGAATCTTGAATTATGAGCCTCTTAAATTTTTGCACGAGATACGCTGACCATTAATTTGAAATTATGTTTTCAGGTGGACGACCAAATGAAACTCTTACAGCATTCGTGGTCGGACATGTTAGTGCTGGACCACATTCATCATCGGATGCACAACAATCTTCCAGACGAGATGGCGTTACCGAACGGTCAGAAATTCGATCTGTTATGTCTGGGTCTGTTGGGCGTCGCGACGCTAGCCGACCAGCTGCACACGCTCTCAGTTAAGCTGCAGGAACTCAAGTTCGACGTCGGAGATTACATATGCATCAAGTTCTTGTTGCTTCTTAATCCAGGTCAGTGTGTTACGTCACCGTTTTTTTTTTTTTTAGTACCGACCTTTGCCCGCAGAATATCTCGCGTGAATCACTGGCGTCGCTACCGGAGGGCTAGACCGTGCCGTGCACCGGGGCCCCCAAGCTTAGGGGACCCTCGGATCCTGACCAGCAAACCTAAAATTGAACTAGCAAAAACTCTCCCACCTTCGGAATATAAATAAAATAGGTTGCAACACGACTTTAATCATGGCAATTCATTTATACAGTCTATAAAAATCATCCGTTAAATAAATTTAAACTTTATTGCAACAAAAACCTTTTATAGAAAACTTTATATTATGTTCAATTTTCAGTTTTTTTCTATAAACTGTTACATGAAAAAATAACTATAAGTATTCGAGTTCCGTATTTAATATTTTTGAAATATAAATCTATTTATTTGTGTATTTTTGTTCTTTTGTAGATGTTCGAGGAGTTTCGAACAGAAAACACATTCAAGAAGGATACGAGCAAGTACAACAGGCGCTTCTAGACTACACGATAAACTGTTATCCACAAATACAGGTAAACAATTATTTCAAATACAGTGTAAACTCTATATAGCGACGCTGAAGGGACTGCGCATTTTCTGATGTTATAGAGAGTTGTCGTTATATGGAGAGAACGAAAAATCAATATTGTTTTACTATTATAGTATTATTTAATAATAACGCATAAAATTTACAAACAAACATTACTATTAACACAAATAACAATGCTAGACAATAAACCTGCAGTTCTTCTCAATTTCGGCAACTTAGAAAGTACCTACAGTAGGTGTTTTATAAGTTGCCGAAATTACTAGCTTTATAATGACATATGGTCGTTATTTAGAGTGGGTGTGATGCTACATAGAGTGTATCATTGTATGAACAACATGGCAGACTAACCAAAGTCGAGTAATTTCGACGTTTTAGGGAGTTTGACGTTAAATCAAGTGACGTTACATGGAGTTTACACTGGTATAGACTATAGAGTATAGATAGATATTGGATGGTATACTTATTTGAAACGGATTTTGTTCACAATTTCGTGGGTTTTAATTTTTTTGCGCGCAAACCTCTTTCTTTTTCTAAAATAAAAGTAGCCTAAGTTACTCCTTATAACATCAGCTATTTGACAGAAAAAGTCCCGTCAAAATCGGTCCAGCCGTTTCGGAGATTAGCCGGAACAAACATACAGACGAAAACTTTAAGAACTGTTTTTTTGATATAAGTATCGTACATACAAAAAGCTATTATTTTGACAGAACTTTCAATTTTATTTATAGGTATAGATTTTTAGTGTGAAAACCTGAAATTAAATGTTTTTTTTTTTTTCAGGATAAGTTTGCGAAACTGCTACTGATTTTACCTGAAATCCATTCGATGGCCAGTCGGGGAGAAGACCACCTCTATCACAAACATTGTACGGGTAGTGCTCCGACGCAAACATTACTTATGGAAATGCTGCACGCGAAGCGAAAATAACGACTAGGAGATGTTTAAGGTTCAGACCAATTGAGAAACAATAGAACATAATAAAAAGTTTTGACAGTCGGCGCCGCTCCGTCGGCCGGCCGGAAAATAGCGCCGCCCGCGTCAAGAGAAATCCCGCGTGAAAATGAAACGACCTCGTCGGTCAGCGGCGGTTCCCCCGGTACGACGCTGAGCGTTCCTCGTATTCAAAAAGCGGTGGTGGGGTCCCCTCCGGCTTTAAAATCATCAATAAAGAAGTGTGACAGTGTAGAAAAAAAAATAGCTTATATTTGTTACCCATCGTTACCAAGAAGTTACTTTAAAGCTACCTGAACTGTTGTGTAGTGTTTTTATGTGTGCAATAATATGTACTCGCTGCCTGGAAAAAAAGAACAAAAATATTTAGTGACAGTTTTCCCCCCACGATTGTTGTGTGTTGTTTTAAAAAAAAAAAAACTATCAACGATTACGATAAGTGATTCTCTTTTTTTGTTTTAATCAATTGAAAGGATGAAGTGATAATTCGACAAGATTCTTTTTAAATATAATGTCCGTCAGTCCATCGAGTATGTGATATTTTTTTCAGGTAAAATGATGTTTTACAGTAGCAGGCACGGATGTTTTTGAATCTAAACCTTCTCTTTTTTCTAAACGCCCTGTTTTGTGTTCTTGTTTCTTTTTCTTTGTTTTATTGAAAAATATCGCTTTGAACGTAACGGCTGTGATTTTTGGTTGTTCGGCATTGTTCTTTCTGTTTATATCTCAGTACCGGATTTATCCTATATAATACCTGTAGAATTTTTTTTAAATTGATTATATCAAAATTCCGAAAAAAAATCAATTTTTTTATTAAATTAGAAATTTCAAAAAAATTATTAAATATTGAAAAAAAAATTCAAAATTACAACAAAACTGAATTTTCGAAAAAATTCAAATTTAAAAAATGTTCGAATTTCGATGAAAATTTTTTTTTCGAATTTTTTATTTTTTTGGGTGGATTTAGTGGGGGGCTCGTGAGCCCAGTGCCTAAATCCGGTGCTGATATATCTAGTAATTACCTCTGGATGTGATAAAAAAAATATATCGTTTTATTTGTGTAATTTTCATTCACAGAAAATGCATTTTTTAACTGTTAAAAATGTTGAAGAGCAGAACATATATTTATGTTTAATTTTTTTTTTTGTTGTTAAAATATAAAAAATTGGCATCGAAATTGCGCGATGCGTATATATAATTGGTTTTGATTCAAAACAAGTTTCTGTTTGAAATTTTGGCTGAAAAAAATTCATGTACTTCTTCTTTTTTTATTTTCTTTTTGTTTCGTTGAGACAATTCAAAAGATGCCTTTTCAATGAAGTACAAAGTAGAGAGGGCAGGGATCGTGTGTATTACCTGTGTAGAAAAAAAATACCTTTACTGGATAAGGGTTAAGTGTGCAGAACTTTGTGCCAGGAAATAATATTTTTATATATAAAAAAAAATTAATAAAAATTTTGCATAAAAATAAACACGAAAGATAACTTAAAAAAATAGGTAAGCAGTTTGTTGATATTCGTAACTGCGGAATAAAAAAAAACAGCGGGCCACAATACCCTTGCTCCGAATAAATAAACTTGTTTTTAAAAGTGTTTTTAAAATTTATTATATTTAGAAAAAAAAAGAAAATTGTATGAAAATATATTTTTTAATGAGAAATTTTATCGAAACATTCCAGATAAGTTTTTTTGTTCTGGAGGGATTTAAGGGCATCAAAACATGTTTTCTTCTTTGTAGATATTCTTAGTGTTAAAATATTGAATTATTTAAGTCTATAAAAGTGTGAATCGAATTAATAAATGTATTTGTATTATAAATTTTTAAAACTAAAACCGTGATAATTTGTGAGAATGTATGAAATTTTCATTTGTTTTACAACGTTTCGTGTAAGACGAAGATCGCACCACAACTCAGTTTTGTTGTTCTTCTTCTTTCTATAGTTTGTATATTTTTATTTTCGCGGATATTCCATAACTTTTTTTTTAACAGTTTTTCGACATTCCTATTTGTAGCAATTTTACGATTATATATTTACGCCCAGTGTTGTTATTTGGTTTATGCGCTTTTTATTTTTGATCTAGCAGTGACTGGTTATTTTTTTAAGGTTGATTTTGATTGTAGTTTGAAAAAAGGCAGCTTCACAGAACTTGTAACCGCTGACGCAGTATTTAATCGCTAAAACTATCCCCATTTCAGACTTGTTTAGAACATTTTTAATTTGAAAAATACAGTATCTTAAAGTATATTTGATTCAATCAAAAAACTTGCCGACAAACAATACACAAACAGAAAAAGCTGTGAACAAAAGTTTTGTTTTAAAACTGTCATGAACATCTGCAAACTAATTTGTTTGACAAATCAGAATAAAAGTATGTACTTTTGGCTTCGATTTTAAGGCAGAAAGCCTAACATGCTCTGCTAGAATGATTTGCACGAAAGAAAGTAACAGCGAGACAAAATAATTGGAGAGCACTGTTTTACCCTCAAAATTATTTGAGAAATTTTGAACCAATTACTTGGAAAAACACAGACAGTTAAATTTGAAGAAAACCTGTAGCGATATAATCTGCTATTTGTGATAGCGTCGTTCTGTGAAACTAGCTTGTTAACATTTTATTTTGTGGTTTGGAAATTTTTGTGCAGGCGGTTTTAATTAATCTACACGTTTTGTTGAAACTATTTTTTTTAACGTTTTTGTTACGTTATTTAGCTTGAAACTTGATATGAGCAGTTTTCATTTTAATTTTAAAATTAAGTATTTTTCAGACAATTTAATCATAAAATCTTCAAATCATTCAATTATCGGTGCGAAAAAATAAAAAATTTGTTTTTTTTAAAACCGTTTGTCGGTTTTTTGATCCACAGGAACAGCGTTGAGTAATTTCTTAATACATGAACGACGCTAATAAAATTCATTTGTCAATGTGTGTTCGATAACTTTGCACCATTTTGAAATTAGTTAGTCAATATTTGTCGTGTTCACTTGCATAGTGGGAAGGTACATAAAGACGTGTGACCGATACGATGTAGTCACACACGACGCTGAGGGTTTTACAAATTCGTTCGAAATAAAACGACTAAATTTTGAGGAAGTGTTTTCCGGTGACCAGTCCATTTAAAAGAAAAAAAGGATAAAACCTTTAATGTGAATAATATTGTTTTTATTTTTATTATTATATATAATATGTATTTTTTTAAATAGATTAACAATCTCGTCTATGGTGATGGACTAACAAGTTACTATATAATATGTTATTGAATTTATAAATAGTTTAGTCATATATATATAAATATATATATTATACATAGATATACATATAAATTAAATATATTATAAATGTTTATTAATTATTGATCGGTACAGCAAGGCTGCTGTGGTCAATCCTACACGTCTGTGTTATCGAATGACGCTAATAAAAATGAGCTTACGTACGGAGCGGTCGAAAATACAAACCCAATTTGTTTATTATAGTACGAAAAATTGCGATAAAAACACTATCATAATGATTGGTTATAGAGCAAGAAAATGTATAACCAATTAGTTTTTGTTTTTGCATTCATTTGTTTGAAATTGATGCATCATGACTTTTTTAGTTTTACTATATCTGTATTATATATTAGAAATTATTGTAAATAATTTTGCACCTGTCCCTTTTTTAAAAAGACTTGTATAAAGGGTATAAAATACCAAGTTTTTATGTAATGGCCGTTTTAGGTAATTCAAATTTTATCGTCAATTTTTTCAAAATATAGATATATGATTTGGGAATATTAATGTCGTGTTTCTGGTACACTAAATCAATTTTGAAAGTGGATTTAGGACATTGCAAATTGTAGCAGGAACCTAGCATAAGTATTCTGCTCATTTTCATTAACGTCATCAATTGTTTTTGCGTTAAGATGATATTTTAGAAAAGTGGTAATTACTAAATATTGTTTTTTAATTGAAAAAGATTAAATACCAATGGAGTTTATTAATTGACAATAGGCAAGATCGGTTCTCCATTTTTTTATACGAATATAGCAGCGATGCCAATTAGAATTCGGCATATCTTCAACTTCAAACTAAAAAAACATGGATTTATTTTATTGAGTAGAAAATTTAAGTTAATGTAATATTTTAAGAATTATGTGTAGCAATGCAATAACACAAAATTGTTAATTTTCAAATTATAATTTTTTTATTTGTTTTTAAATTTAATATTGGTGTATGAGCTCAGTTTTTTTAATTTTATTTTGCTGTAACATTTATTTTGTAAGTTGTTGATTTCGGAGAACCCGAGTGCCATTTCTACCTCCGTATTAATGAAGGGATTTTAAAAAATAGTTAATTAAAAGTAGTGTTGTCAGACATTTATTCATCCAAACACTTAATTGTTCGAGCGTGAATATGAAACACAAAAGAAGTCCGAACATTTTTTTGCGAAAGATTTATTTTCCCCAAAGCTGTCGGTGTCAAAACGTAACTATCAAATTTGTTTTGTAATAATGACAAAATTGAAAAAAAAAAACATCGTGCAGCTTATAATATCTGGCACATGCGATTTTTGGGTTACTGACTTCTCGAAATTGTCCACACAATTCTCAAAAAACAAATGCAACTATTAGTTCAATGATATATTTTAATTAACTATTTTTTATATTATTTCATTCAAAACCAATACACAAATTCAAAATTGAATCCCCACATTGTTTTACTGCTGATAGTGTACGAAAGAAATCTCATTAAAAAAAAGATTACACGATTTTGAAAGTAAACTAATAATCATATCGAATAAGTCACCTTGCCTGTTACTGTATAATATTGTTGTTTGTAAAAAAGTATATAAATAGATATTACAGAGCTTCTCCTTATGAATTAATAAGAAATGAAAATAAAATGATATATTTATATATACATAAAAAATAAATCTTCAAATGTGTACACATTTTCATTTATGTGATATACATTTATTTGTAAATAGTATTTTAATAGGTGCGATGATAAAGGGAGAGAGAGCATGGAGAGACGGCATTACTTTATTGTCTGTATGTTCGACAGGAACGAAATGTTAGAAATAAACTCACCCGTCAATATTACTTTGCTGTTTTATTTTTCCTTTCGTTTGCAGGGAAAAAGAGAACCCAAATAAAAGAAAATGTCTGTCGATGATTTGTCACTATGGTTACACGACTTCGTAAATGTAAACGGTACGTTAACTCTTTCGTTAATCTCGACTTCCATGAAAACCGAACTAGTGTCGGATTTGTGGAAGTGACAGATTACAGTGTATAAAAGATAGAGACTTTAGACGTAAGCCGTATGAGACATAGAAACGATTGATTAAAGAACTTCAAATTATGCCTTCAACTAATTAAAAAGAACAACAGATTACAATATTTATCGGATAATCGAACAGTGGATTAAAAAGAGTACTTAATATAAGGTCAAGTAACTAGGGCATTTTTCTTACAAGGTCTAAATATGGAGTACTAAGTACTAGTGCGCCTACAACCGGTAGAGACGGTTATAAAATACATGTGTGTCTTTTTCCGGCCCGTCTTTTGTATGCTGTTAGACAAAGACGGAATTATCGCTTATGCTTCTGTCATTTTGCTCGTGCAGTCCAGTTTAACGCTCCATGTGTACATGTCGATGGTATCGCTCAATGTCAACAGAGTCAACATAAACATCCATATATATAGAGATCAGTGGTTTACTTTCAGGTCATTTTACACTGTAGAACTGGCAACGCTGATTTTTGTTGAACTATCATCTGTCAAAATTGCGCAGTGTACTTTTGAGATGTGAAAATTTAGGCCACGAAATGAAATCTGTTGTCATAATCGTAGCAGCTAGTTTCTTTATTATTTTACAATTAGTGCCGCTAGCTCAGGTAAAGTATTTGAATATTTTATATATATAAGTTGCGTAAAATAAATTCTAAACATTTTTGATCGGTTCTTCTGTCAACAGGGTCAGTCTTACGAGAATAACAGATGCAAATGCGTCTGTCCCAGTACCTCGTCCGTAATTAATGATACACAGACATCTGGCCATTTATATATCATATCCAATGTTCAACCAAACAGATGGTATGTAAACATTCGTAATAATAATAATGACAGCCGTAGAATGACTTTTAAAAACAATCGAGTTTGAATAAAAATTTGACAGCCGAATAAATATATTTTGATATCAAAAAGCTCGAGGAAGCACACCTATTTCGTTGCGCCTCCACGACTATACTATTCAACCAAGCCTGTAACTCGAGACTTACTTTCCGTAATAGATCAGCATTCATCTATACGGCGTAGCAAGTAAAATTTTTCGACAAGTACCACGTATTGAGTACCTATATTCTAGCTAACAAGTAATTTTTACCAAAATCACGATCCGAATGGTGTAAAGTCTCCTTTTTAATTATTAATGAATTATTTATTTTACTTTATGTTCAAACATTATAGTTATAATTGTTAAGAAACATCCATTGTTACAAGGCTATATTAGAAAAATTTATTCACCGTCGGAACTCAAATCTAACTCAAACCAAATAATTTCATTCGTAACTCACTATTGTGAAGGTTCGTGTGTAACGTTACTGAAGCTTAAATTAGCTTTCGCATAATGTGAATTTAGTGTTGCAATTTGCTTTATTATGAAAGATTAACTGTTCAAGATGTGGCACCGTAGAGTAACTGATAATTCATTCCGTCGCGAAAGTGGAAAGATTCGGGTTTGAGTCCCAACGATGACAGTTGTTTGAAAATATTTTTTTTGTAATATAGCATTGTAACAATGGATATTTCTTAACAATTATAGCAGACGGTAGCTAATGATTATACTGCTTATTTATTTAACAATCGTCATAAATTATTTACAGTAACTGTGAAGGAGTAATTCTTCCAAGATTGGGTGACAAGATCAAAGGTAAAGAACAAGAATTCTGTCCGAGATGTGAATGCAAATATGAAAATCGAAACACAACCATAATTAAAGTAGGTATTATCGTACTTTATACTGATCCTTAATTTTTTTTAAAGAAAATATTAATCAAATCGCGTTTGGTTTCAGGTTGTCGTCATTATAGTAATTTGGGTTATATCTTTATTAGTAATTTATATGCTGTTCCTTATCTGTTTGGACCCACTATTAAACAAGCGAGCGAAAGGGAGTTACCAAGAGCATACGAATGAAGATGTGAGTTCATTTTTATGGTTCCGTACCCAAAGGGTAAAACGGGACCCTATTACTAAGACTCCGCAGTCCGTCCGTCTGTCACCAGGCTGTACCTCATGAACTGTGATAGTTAGACAGTTGAAATTTTCACAGATGGTGTATTTCTGTTGCCGCTATAACAACAAATTCTAAAAAACAGAATAAAATAAATATTTAAGGGGACTCCCATACAACAAGCGTGATTTTTTTGCCGTTTTTATAGATAATGGTACGGAACCCTTCGTGCGCGAGTCCGACTCGCACTTGGCCGGTTTTTTAACACGCTTTTATTAGCTTCACCTGTATATTTGTTTGTAATGGAATCTTTGAACGTGAAATTCACCCACTTCAGAACGTCAGATTAAACTGAAACTTTGCACACTTATCAAGGACTGATGACAATACAATAATTTAATAAGTTTGTCCCATTATCCTGACCAAGACCTTCAGGATAAAAAAAACTGGCGAATTACAGCAAGCAAGCTAACACGCTATACAGTAACGTACGTTGCTTACCCCATAGTCAACTGAAATATTTTGTCTTATATTAAAATTTGAGTTTACAAAAATTAAAACAACACGCTTTTATGAACTAAAAAATGCAAAATAATTTGACAACAAAATTAATTTTACTCTAAAAAGCGTCGGGTGCTATCTACTTATATTTTCATAATAGCTCTACGTTTACAATTAGAGCTAGTAATGAAAAATTTATTACCGATTTTTACAGTAAAGCTAATTTTGTTGTCAAATTATTTTGCATTTTTCAGTTCATAAAAGCGTGTTGTTTTAGTTTTTTTAACTCTAATTTTATTTAGTATTCCGTACAAAACGGAACATTTACGGAATAATTGACTTTATTTCTTTTTTGTCCTTGGTAATTAATATAAAAATGATTTTTCGGGAAAAAGGACTTTATTTATAAGTAAAACACTTAATATTTTATTTTCAGCGACGTTTCGTTTCTTGTTTGGAACTTTATCAAGCTTTAATAACTATTAAATGTTGTGATTAAATAGATATAAAAGATAATAATAATTATTTACGGAATAATTTCAGCATCTGTCCCGTCTGTTACAGACAATTTTGTCTGAAACTGTTTGATGTTAAGAAAAATATTTTTACAACTGTTTTTTTAGGACGAAGCAACTACTGGCGCTGGAGGCTCAACTGCTCATCCAATGGGCGTAAGAGGCAATGTTTTGAACAGGGTTGGACATCAGCAAGACAAGTGGAAAAAACAAGTTAAGGAACAACGACGCAATATTTATGATAGACATACAATGCTTAATTAAAATAGAATTATTTGCATTTTCAGTTTTGTGATGTATATAGAAACGTTAATTTAAATAAAGTTGAATTATTTATAAAATAACATTGGTTTTCCTTGTATACCACATGAATTTAGCGTGTCATATTCTATAAGTATACCGAATTTGAAAAGGATCCAAGAAATTTCCCATTTTTGTCAAAAAAAAAAAACGCTGCGAAAAGGCCGTTTTTTGGTTTCCAACGGCTTAGACAGCAATGCACTAATAGAAAATGACATTTTAAATTCAAAAATAAGCCCAACTTTGCAATCGGTGGCCTTTTCAAGACGTGTGTTTTGAGACATGAACTAAGTGTTTGATTTGCGGTCAACCCATAGAGATAGAAATTTCTTAGTGATTTGAAGTGTATCATAGCGTCACTCTTATTCCCTACACATGAAGTAAATTGTTACTTACTCCATTATAAACCACAATAACAAACTACTTGTTTCATATTTTTCATTTATTGGTAAAATTCTTAAAATATGACATTTTAGGAGTAGGCTACCAGAGACACGAAGAGGTACTTTTACTTGCAACATTTAAAAAAAATATTTTGTCGTTTACAGATTAAACTGTTAAAATTTGAAAATTTAGAAGCAGGGCACCAGAAACACGAAAAGGTATTTTATACGTGTTACATTTGAACAGATAAATTCTTAAAATTTGTCATTTTAGGAATAGGACACCATAAACGCGAAGAGGTATTTTTACTTGCAGTCGTTTATGGATGGATAAATTGTTAAAATTTGAAAGTTTAGAAGCAGGACACCAGAAACACGACAAGGTAATTTATACGTGTTACACTTGAAAAATATTATTTTCTTTTAGTTAATATGTGTTTATTTTCTCACAATAAAAATTACTAATACAAACATAATTTACAATCATTCTATTCTAATACAATAATTATTGTTAAATGAATATTAATATAAAAAAGTACATAAAATAATATTTGATTTAAAATGTAGACTTGGAAAGTTCCAGCAATGAGGGTCGGCCAGTCACTTGATGTCGATTCAATACGATCGTACCTGCAACAAAAAAAAGAAAAAGTTATTGTTTCACGATTACACACAAAATTCGCATTCATGTTTCAATATTTTGTAGATTGTGGACCCTCTAAGGTCCATAGACGAGAGCCGGGTATTGTTATAAATTTTTGGTCCTAACCCCCAGAGGCATTATGCTACCAAACATACTGATTGCGTCGAGATTGCCGCCGCTTCACATTTACAACTTTTTGTCTTCAAAATTTTCTAAGTTTTAATTTTAAATAAAATAATATGAGCGCCTATAATTTACACCTGCGTTGTAGGGCGTCTATTACATTACAATAATTGATCATAAATTTTACGTACGGAGAAAGGATAAAAAACAAAAATTTTGCTAAAAATATTGAAATAATTTCAACAAACCCAAAGATCAAAAATTTGCTATCCAGCTCCCAGAAGTAATTAAGAGGTATTTCTACTTCAAATAGAACACAGCACGACTATAAAATGCAGTTGCATAAGTCTTTATATACGGGGTGTTTTTTACCTCTGTGCCGCTGTTGTGTGCATTCTTCGAATTATTTTTAATTTATTATTCGGCATGCTTATAAAAAAGATAGATTGTAGATTATAGACGCTCGACAGCAAAAGTCATCAGCATATTAACAAGAGATTCGTTACATTTGATACAAAATCTTAATTGCGCAACGCAAAAACCGTGCTGTGCTTTGCATTTTGTGAAAAAAAATTTCATACAACTGTTTCTCCAAATCGAGTTTGTATGTAAAATAAATATAATGTAAACTAAATATATAAGCATATATAATAATGTAAGGTTGGTAAATTAATATATTTTCTCCAAAAATGCCTTCAAATTTCGAGTGAGTGTTTTATCCACTAGGAATTTTTCTTGTGAGTATAGTTATCCACCAAACCCAATTTATTTGCCAAACCTGGGTACATTTATTTACAGTCAGGGTAAAAAAACATCAAACAAAGACATATTATACAGATCACAAGACCAGCGCCGGTACGCAGTAGTCGTATAGGAGGCACCCTTAACCTCAGAAATAATTTTGTTTACGAGTAAATCCGGCCCTGACAATATACAAAGAAGGATTAGGCGATTACTTGCAGATCATTTAGCATCAAACAATTAACAGTTATTTGAAATAGAAAAAATTCCAATGACAGAACTGTTTAAAAAATTTCATTATGATCGAGTCAAGCAAGTACAAGATTATACCCATATACGTATTTCGTAACAATTATTGACCTAAATAATTATGCCCATGTGTGTACTTTTTAATTTTTTTTTAGTCTTAAATCTATTCAACAACCGAGTAGTGCCTATTATTATCAGACACTGTGTATAATATTTTTCATTTAAAAAGCTTTGTCTTTTGGCTCCGCCCCCAGGTAATAAAAAAAACTCGGGTCGTAGTGCCAACACCCTGCCGACAATATAGTGCATTTGCTAATACAGGCAGTGTGACTTTATTACGTGAATATAAAGTGTTTTTGAGCAAAATAAAAAATATCCCTTAATACACCTCATAAAATAATGTTTTTTTCTTAATTGCAATATTAATATGAATCTAAGGTCTACACCGAATTAAATACACCCTTCAGGAAATAAATTACTGTATGAAAATTACTGTTTTCAAAAAAAGTCCGGTTCTGTTAGGCCGATGTTAATAAAATTTTAGGAGCACTTTTTAATTGCTACTAAAGGGTTAAATTTCAATTCTGAAACAGTTCCGAAATTTTTTTCGGTATTTTAAGCCCCAAAAACAGTTTTCAACCCTTAAAGACTACCCTTAGAATGTCCTGATTAGCCCCATTATAAATAGGCTTCTTGCTGTGGGCCAAATTTCATTAAAATCAATCAACACTTTCTAAAGTTATAGCCCGCACATACCTATATATAAATATATAATATGTATATACGTATATAAATATAGAATAGTTTATATAAACATTTTCATAAATAGTGCCAAAGTGTTCAGGAGGCTATGAAACGTCGAGAAATTTTGGTCCGCCCCCGAGGTTCCGCCATCCGACCGACGCCAATAGTGTATGTGCCATATTATGACAAATACACTAGTAATTGTATTAGGATTGCAGTTCGATCAAGTTTTACATAATATTATAATTATTTATGAATCAGTATAGCGTGTGAAATATTTTTGGCCGAGTCAAAAAATAATCCAAAGTTTTATATTTTGCGTTTTATAGCACAAGAATTATTTCGATTAAACATGATGCAGAAATAATAAAAATGATTCAATAAAATAATTTCTCTATGACTGTTGTTTTTTAAACAAGAAAGTAAGACCGATGTGAAATGCATATACAGATTTTTAAAAAAATAAAATAAGCAATTTTACAATTTGTTAAACAACTAAGTACTAGATACCTAGACACTCTATTAAGTAAATCAGAGGGTCCCAGACATTTTTTGGTTTACATAAACTGGCCGTGAAAAGCATCCACTTAGTGAGTATGTTCACGAAAAATTGAGTAATAAAAGTATGGGTTCAAAGTAAACTACTATACTAATCTGTCATTTTAATTAATAATAGGTAGGTATTAAAATATGTGTAAAAACTTTTTAAAGGCAAGCTTTTATTAAAAAGTACACTAAAAAGGAAAAATATTTTTAATAATTTAGGATCATAATTATAAAAGCGTCGATTGTAAACTCTGCGACAGTTTATTAGTCACAATCCACGCTTTTATAATTATGAAACTAAATTATTACAAATTCTTATTTTTACAAATATTTTATTTTGTTCTTTTTAGTCTTTTAAAATGTTTACTATTAATACATTAATTTATTAAAGTTAACTGATTAATTAATTCCAAAAACGATTGAGTCATGTGTTGTCGGGATTACATATGTGTGCAAAATTTCAAATCGATCGGATATGTGGCGTCCGCCATATTGGGTTTACAATGATGTCACATAGCTTATCGTATTCCACTCATCGAACTCTTTTATTATTTGATATGATGTCAAGAGGGTTGTGAAGAAAAAGATAATCCGCCATCTTGGATTTATGCACTGTCACTGAAATTATAGATACCTACACGTGTGCAAAATTTCAAAGCTCTACCTTAATTAAATCTAGTCTAAATTTTGATTGCAAGCTTTGACACAAACTGACAGACGCAATGACAGTCTGACTGGCAAACACGACAAGTTAAAATAATAAAATAAAAACTTGTAATAACACTATTTAACCCGTTTGTTCTCTTCTCAAGTAAAGTAAGTCCAGTTAAAGAGACAAACAGTAACTGAAGAAAACGTCATAACCCAATAGCTTTTTTATACAGCAGTAATAATAAATTTTTTTAAATTCAATTCTTATTCTTTAGAATGGATATCAAGAGTATATAAAACCGGAACATTTTTACTTCTCGATTATGTACAATGATACTCCTTTGTCGCGCCGCTGGAATAATGAACAATTATCTAATCCCTTCTATTTTTGAAAAGGGAGTGTTCTAATAAAAATTCGTCAGTCAAAATATGTAAACACAAAAGTATCAGGAGAGCAGTTTTCAGATAAGTCTAAGTATATCAATTTTATACGTCATAATAAATTAAATTGATGCCTAAAACAGCATCGTTATTCAAAAGTTATAAAAGCATTATTTGTACATGCCGTGAAAATTTTGCCAATATTGTGTTGTTACAAGCAGTTTAAAAACCGTATTTTACATATTGTTAACATTTTTATACCGAATCGATTAATGAATTAAGGGAGTATTCTGCAATGACGGTTTGAAAAATACGTCTGTAAACGGGTTTTTGAAAATTCGCTAAATTAAGGGAGTTATAAGGCTTACAGGTTCGACGCGTAAAGAATGTCGAGCGAGCATAGCCAGATACACGCGGGTTTTTTTTTTTCGGAGTTACGAAGCAGAAATAGCTAGAATTGAGCAGAGAGATGAAAGAACTTCCCAGCTGAAGACTTTTATAGAAGAGGAAGGATGCCTGTACGGCCCAGGCATAGCATTAAGTCGGCGCTGTTCGTTAAGACTTAATTAATAAACAGTATAATAGTTATCGTTTGCTATAATTGTTGTAATTTCATTTACTTTAAAAAAAATCTATTTAGTGGTAAAATCTCAGGCTTTTTTGTACGTATAGATACAAATTTTATGAAAAGTACGGAAACTGCTTTTATTTACTTTTTATATAGTTGTGTAATGTGTAGCGTCTGCAAAAATCCAAAAAAAATGTTTATATACAAAATTATTATAAAGTTAATATTCCTAATACCTATTTTAAAGCTGCTCTCCTGATACTTTTGTGATTATATTTGAAAGACGATTTTTTTTTTATAAATTATGTAATATTGTATACTTACCTACTGTATTTTAAAGACATCTCCCTTTCAAAAAATTGAGACAGCAGTATACAATTGTCTTTTATTAGAACACTCCCATTTCAAAAATATAAGTAATTAGATAACTTGTCGTTTATTCCAGCGGCGTAACAAAAAGTACCACTAAGGACTACATAAACGACAAGAAAAAATGTTCCAGTTTTTTATATAAACTTGTTCATTCTAAAGAACAAGAGTTGTAATAAAAAAAATACTTGAAAAAAAAACAGACAAAATGTTGCAAATTTTATTTAGATTATTATAATTAATTTTTTTTTTTAATTTATTTACTCAGCGAACGAATTAGAAAACTGATAATTTTTCTACTTTCTCCTGTTTTCGCGAATCAAATATTTTTTTTAACACTATACACATTTGGGTGCTTTTTATATTTACCATACTTCTCGAAATAATCCATCCGCATCTTTGGTATCTCTTTTAGTTTAAGAGTTAGAAGCGTTTATATAATTTTTTCTTGAAAAATTTTAAAATATAGTTTCCAAACTATAACTTCTGCGTGTGCTCATTTGATTTTTTCTTTAAGATTAAGTTAATTCGAAGCATATATTTATTATAAAATGTGGCCCGAAACACCGGTTTGCATAATAGTGTCTGAGAACCCGGTACTTAATTTGTTTAATTAATGGATTGTAAAATTGACTAATTCATTTAAATGTGGATTTATTGAAAACTGCAGGCATACTGTAATTTTTTTTTTTGTTACATCATTATGAATGTTGTTTCTGCATTATTGTTTATCAAAATAGTGAGATGTGTAAGTATTATAAAACGTAAAATATAAAACTTTACATTTTACTTCTTTAAAAAGACTTAGCACGTAGTCGTGTTAACAATATATAAAAATTATGATCCGAAGTATCATTAAAATATATTTTTCTAAAAATCATCTTCTAAATTTGAGGTGCGTCTTATAGTACGAAAAATACGGTACTCAATGACATAAGTAATTTGAGTAAAAATAATTTACCAACAATTTTACAACAAATACAAATAAAACACTGTGTATAGATAAAAATATTTTCGCAACGTGATAAAAAATATTCCTAATCTTATAGACGTAAATTGGTACATGTTTCTATTATTCAATATATTTATTTCTTAAACAAATAATACGCATCGTTTTTGAACTACATTTTTGTAAGTTCAAGTTGAAGATAAACTTTTTAACCCTTTTTTACTGACCTCAGATTGCAGGCCACGTAAATATAACAAGTAGTTGTTCCTTTTACAGAGAAGTTGTAAAAAAATAAGGTGTATTTACGAATTTGAAAATTTTCAAAATTCTGGATAGGAATTTAAAAACGACAACATTAACAGTGTTTGGAATTAAGAAAGGCCTTAAGTGGTATTAAAAACTAGCTTTCGATATAACTTTATAAAAAAAGGCATTTATTTATATTTTTTATTATTATTATTATCTATGTATAATTTATTGTAAACATGTATTAATATTTTTTAGTAAGGAAATACATTTTTGAATTTGAATTTTGAACTATATCCTTCGTGTGAACAGCCAGTAGCCCTCGACACTGATGATCTCAGCTGTCGAGCGTCTATAATCTACAATCTCCGGATACAAGAGATAAACCAATAGAGCAGTTTTTAACACTAAAATCGATATAATTAAATAATGAACTTATATTTATGTAGATATTGGTAATAAAATTAAAATCACGATCGGAAATTACAAACTTTCTGTGCAGCCCTGTATAATAATAAATAGCCGCGGTTATTTAAAATAAATTATTGCGGTTATTTCACCGGTAATCTATTTTTTTATATCACTACGTCAATAAATTACGAAAAATCTCTGACTAGCAGAGTAGCAGCACGCGGTAGGCAAGGTTAGTAGAGCACTAGGGGTTGGGCGTCAGTCAGATAACCTTGCGCGGTAGGAACAAAAACATACCATAATACAGACCCCACTAACTCGAGAGATACGTTCCAATAAGTTCTTGCGCTATACGAAACAGCGCTAAACAAGGTCATCTTAATACGTAGATAATTAGGCATGATTGAAACAGAACCGAGAAGAAAATTTGCTAGTTTTTTTTTGTTTAATTTTGTAACCTTTATTGTTTAATACTTTATCACATTAATTATAGATTTATTTATGGTTAATATCAATTTTTGAAAATTTATGAAAATCAAATAAATTTTCGAGTAAGAAGTCGTGTTTGTGATGAGGAAGGTTCCTCATTTGACATGCATTTTTTGTGAAGAAGTCATCTAATGTCGTTCGCCTTTTTCTGTTTCGTTCAGCATAGCTGTTGTCAATTGAATCTTTTTGTACAATTTGCATAATTTACGTTAGTGACTTAAATTTTTTTTTTAGAAACCGCGTAATACTGAAACAGCGTTAAGCGAGGTCTTACTGTATATAATAAAATAGTGCAATCTAATCAAATCCAAGGTAGCGGTTTAAAAGTTACTCTGAAATAAATACGTACCCCCTGCAAATTTAAAATTTTATTTTTTTGGTATATTCTAGATAAATATTTTATTTACAAAAGTTACTTACAAAAAATAACACATTAAAATAACAGTATAATTTTAATGATGATCCGTCTTCAAATATTCTTCATACTGTTTTTCGTTCATTAAATCTTTTAATTCACTATCATTTGTTAATTCCACTTTAAATAACCATCCTTAAAAACAAAAAAAAAAAGATTATTTTTTTTTCAAAAATGCTTAGCCAAACCTAGGATAAAATTGCATACCTTTATCATAACATGACGAGTTAATAAGTGCCGGAGTCTCCTCCACAGCCGTGTTTTTTTCTGTAACTTTTCCAGACACCGGACTGTAGAGTTCGCTAGCAGCTTTCACACTTTCAAGTGCCCCACATTCATCTAAATAAATAAAAAAAAAAAATAAAATAATAGGAGCATTAAGATGGAATTACTGGCATAATAGAGATGTTGACTCTATTCAAATAAAAACATAATGCTAAAAATGCTAAAAAACACAATGTTTTCCCTTATTTTTAATGAATTTAATTAATATTTAACAAATAAGACGTAATTAAATCACTTTCGAGTCATGTGACAACGAACATCAATCAGAGTGCACGACGTCACTCAGTGATAAACATTACCCGACGCTGTCCAAAGGATTCATTGTTTGGTTAACATTTAGAGTGTGTAATTTATTATTATTTATTAATAAAAATTGTCAAATTACATATAACTATAGCAACAACTACGAAAAAACCATTTATCACATCATCAGTGTACCAGCGTTTATGATTGTATGACGTCGCGGCAGTCACGTGACAAGCATTGGCGTTTTGGAGTGAAATTTAAAATACATGATTTTTAAAGCTTGAGTCGCATTTAAATAAAAATAATAAATATTTGTGACTATTAGATATTATATCGCATCCAAAATTATTACTATAATTCAATAATAAATTAGCAAGGTTAACTATAACATGATTGTTTTGTATCATTAATCCAAATACCTAAGATTTATTATTGAATTATTTGTGACTATATTAGGTACATATGCACGCTTTAAAACACTCTCCCAAAAATAGTCAACATCTCTATTATACAGTTTGCATGTGTACTGAGTTCTACAATCTAAATAAAATTTCAACTGTTCTGATTTCATTAAAAAAAACTCGGGTCGCAGTGCCCAAACCCTGCCGCCAATAAAGTGTATATTTTGCTAATACAGGCAGCGTGACTTTACTATGTGAAGTTAAATATATTTTTGGAGAAAATAAAAAAATTGACCCTTTACGACACGCCTTAAAAACACATTTCTTTCTTAGTTTCAAATATTTCGTCTCTGTTTTATCAATTCATCATCTGCTTAAAATGATATAGCCTTTAGTAAGTATAATTCTCTATCCGAAAGCGTGTTCATAAAATCTGTACGTCCAGCTCTGTCAAGCCGGTTTATATTAAAATTTTAGGAACACCTTTTAAATTTTAATTGATATTAAATGGTTAAGTTTCAATTTTGAATCAATTCCGAAAAATTTTCGGTTTTTTGGGTCCATTTTAAACAGGTTCCATGCAGTGATACATTCCAACATGTGAACCTGTCTTTTGAAGGAGTTAACTGATTTTAACGAAATTTGGTCCACATGTTGGCATCCATCACCGCATGGAGCCTATTTAAAATGGGCCCAAAAACACCGAAAAAATTCTCGTAATTGATTCAAAATTGAAATTTTGGTCCGACCCTGGGTCTTACCGTCCAACCGACGCCAATAGTGTATGTGTCATATGCTAAATACACTAAAAATACTCACCTTTCTTTGAAAGTATCGTATCTATGTCTGGCAGCTGGGCGTAAACTACATCTCCTAGAGATTCCTATAAAAAAATAGCATTTAGATAAAATTAGGTAAATTTTATTATTGTATTAAATATAGCCTACCTGTGCATAATTCGAAATTCCAACGATGCCTATTTTGCCATTCACTTCGACCCATTCATGTTTATCAGTGTACAATCGTGCTGAAATCAAAGATTACATAATAATCAAAAATTTTCACAATAAGTTTGGTTTGTTTGTATCAAAATTACCGGCTCTATTTGCGGAACAACTAATAAACCTCTTTGATAAGTTATTGTATGTGTTTAAATTCACATTACATAAACGCAAAGATTTGCGAGATATTTGACCCGATCTAAAAATGATCTTGCACAGAACCATTCTGTTAAGGCCAGGATATTTTTTGTCAAATAAAAAAAATACAATATGACTAGACTGCCTTAAAGTGACCGACACACTATTGCAATAAGGTTTCCAGCGTCTTAAAAGTTTAACTGAAACAACTTACACCACGTTTTAACGATTTATAAATTGTTTTTCTTAAATTATTAATCTTTTAAACAAATAGTGATTTCATATTCCTCACAATCTTTTAAGGTTGACAGTCAGGTCAAAGGGTAAAATAACAACATAAAACATCAATTTGTTGTGTAGAATTTTACCCCCAGCAAAGTCTTATCACTTTTTGTCAGTCAACAATAATTGTTATTCGTAATGGCAAACAAATTATTACAAAAATAATAATTTAAGTCACCTCACTTTTGAAGTTTATTTCCGACTTTTCTAGCCTCCATGTTCTTATCCATAGACTTCTTAGTTCT
Organism: Venustoraphidia nigricollis; assembly: GCA_034508555.1. Lineage (NCBI taxonomy): Eukaryota > Metazoa > Arthropoda > Insecta > Raphidioptera > Raphidiidae > Venustoraphidia > Venustoraphidia nigricollis. Next base: position 4,262,932 of record JAVRKA010000030.1, read on the forward strand.
TACCTCATATTGTCAAGTTTTCATTTTTATTCTATTGGTGTGATTGACCTAGAGTAATAGCAGACTTCGTTATTGTGAAGTGCAAAGGTAGGGCTAAAGAGATTTTTGTGACGTTTCTATTTATTTCGCTTATATTAGCGCACTTTAGTTAATTAGAACATCTTACTAATATTAAGCATATCGATTTTGATGTAGGTACTAACGATGAATCCTAATTTTATTACTAAATATATGCTTTTATGTTATATTAGATCATGCCAACATAACCTCTATTAGTGTTTACAAACGTAAATGTAAACTAATTGTACAAATGTTTTTAGTAAAAGTAAAAAAAAATGGCAGATAGTGAAGACGAACACGACGGAGAATCAGAAGGTGTAGATTTAACGGGATTTCTATTCGGGAATATCGATGAATCCGGACGTCTGGAAAGTGACGTTTTGGACAATGAATCTCGAAGACAGCTTGCTTCTCTTAGCCGGTACGTTTTTAGGTAGATTGTAGACGCTCAAAATTTGAGCCAACAGCGTCTATGGTACATTTTTAGCATATACCTTGAAAAGATTCACACCTAACTCGGATCGGCTTGGCATCTGAATGTTGCCGAGTCAATCCAAGCCGACTAGTGTGTGCGGGAACTCATTTAACTTCATGTACCCCAAAACTGCCAATCTGATTTATGGGCATGGGCCTTAACTCAGCGATTGCGCTAAATAAATTTATTGAACACTGATAGTTGCGACATTCAACATTATATATGGACATTATAAACTTAATAATAATTTTTAAGACTCGGCTTGGGTTCTCTTCTTGCTGAAATGATGGGCAATGAAGTGACCAAGGAAGAAGATGAAAGAGACACAAACGATGATGCGGAACGAAGCGATAGCGATGAAGAGCCAAAACAAAAATCAACATCAGAGAGTCAAGAAGCTAGTCAATCTGATTCGACTTTTGATAATCAGAGTAAATAACTTTTTAAATTGCTCGATTAAATTAATTTCAATTAAGGTTACCGAGTACCAGCTGTTTAATATGCCACATTTTTCGCCCGCATATAAAATGCACTTACGTTTCGGAAATGTGTAATTTCTATGAAAAATCTTATTTAATCTTTGATGTTAATGCTTTCAAAATAAACTAAAAATACGTACCATTCTTCCCATATGACTTTTAGTCAAGTTTCTGCAGTTTATTTAATCTAAATAAATGATCTAAAGTGAGATTAAAACGCGAAAATTAGCATAAGTTTTACACACATTTTTGTACAGAAAAAATTAATTTAAAAAAAATTATGGAACAAGCCAAATTTGTCAGTAGATATTTTTAACATAAGTTTGTAAAGAAAAAACTTCAAAATGTTAATTTACCTTCCCGTAATTCGAAATCTCGTGACGTGCTGTAAAGAAATATTGACGAATATCACGTTATTTTATTCAAATTTAAAGCAAAAGTATGTTTTCGAAATTTTTAAGCAGCAAGTCAAATTTCGTGAAGCTGAATGCTTAATCACAGCTAATAAAGACAGTAATAAAATTAACTTTGCGACCACAGTTCGAAATTTCCCCAGAGCATATTTTACGATCTAAGAGATCAGGCACCTTAAGACAATGAATATTGTTTTTGGTAATTGAACAAACTGATATTTCAGATTATAGCGATAAATCACCTTCTGCTGTGGATTACTCAGACATTAATGAGCTCGCTGAGGACGACCTTACTGAATCACAGGTGACATTTTTTATATTTTGTTTTAATATCGAACAATATACCAACCACTATCATATCAATGCAGATCTCCATTACAAAGCGCTCTAGCGCGCTCCAGCCTCACGGCAGAGAATAATATAAGAGGGAAAAGTTGACGGTTTTGAAAATTTATTTGATACGGATAAATCGATTACATGAATTTATTTGTTTAAAACAGATAGCAGATAGTCAGGACAGAAATAGAAACACAACAAGCGGTTACGATGCCGATGATGAAGGGACGTCTGTACGATTAGATTCACAATTAATGCCTCCGCCTGCTGCCAAGATTGAATCTGGTGAAGCGATACGTCGTAAACTCGAAACACCGCTAGCAGCCATGTTACCGTCTAAATATGCGGATGTTGATGTCACCGAATTATTTCCCGATTTCCGAGTCGATAAAGTATGTCAGATTAAATTTTACCCAGAGCTGGGCAATGCTGAGAACTTAGTGCTTTAAGCGCTTGTAATGATTAAAAAAGAAGAATTGTAGATTATATACGCTCGACAGCTCAGGTCATCAGCGTTTACCATAATGCTTAAGCATTTCGTAACACAGATGCCCGATGCTAACTTGCTCTTGTTAAGCATGTAAGCATTAGGAATGCTTAATAAGTACTTACAGTGCTTAATACCGTATTAGCCCGAATATAACGCGACCCCGAATTTAACGCGACTCCGAAATTTTCATAAAGATATTTAGAAAAAAAATAATACTCATAAAAGAATTCAAAGAAAGTAAAATTCAATCAGATAAGCATTTATTTAGGTAATTATAGGTAATAACACAGGTTACATTCATGTCAATAAAGTTAAGTAATGTAAAACAAAATTAATCTCCGTAGGAGAATGTCCTTGTTTATATTACATTACTTAAACCCCAAATTTAGCGCGAGTCGATTTTTTAACGGAAAATAAATGGTCGAAAAATGTCGCGTTATATTCGGGCTAATACGGTAAGTACTTTCAAAGTTTAAAAAATGTATTTCGTCTATCTTTTATAATTCTTATTTCATTTGATGTTCAATTTCTTTGTTTAAGTCCAAACTTCTCCATCAATTAGAAATATTGTGCATGTCCAAAATTTATATAATAACTTAATATTGGAAGTTAAGTTACTTTAAAATGCTTGATGCTTTAAAGCACTTTGCGATACTTTTAAGCACTTTTCAAAATGAAATCGTTTAATGCTTTAAGCACTTTAGTATTAGTGCTTGGTACTTCAAGCACTTAAGTAAGTGCTTGGTACTTCAAGCACTTAGGTTCGGTAATTAACTACAATGTTACAGTGTCTGGGTTTAAAAATAATCGTCGATCTAAATTTAGGTGCTTCGTTTCTCGAGATTGTTCGGCCCAGGCAAACCGAGCAGTTTGCCACAAATATGGAGAAGTGTACGTAAAAGAAGACGTAAGAAAAGGCATCATCAACGTAGTGTCGGTGCTAATGGTCTTCCGCTTCGGGACAGTGACTCCGGATCGGATGCCGAAACGGGTAGAATGAAACATCGCGGGTGGACTTTTAATTATGCGTCGGATCCAACTGCCGAACAGTGCAAATCAGATGATGAGGTTAGTGATATTCATTTTTAACCGAATTCAAAAAGAAGAGGCTATACAATTCAACGCGTATTTTTATTTTTTTTTTTTGTTATGTTCCACAATAGCTCCATTAGTTATGAACCGATTTGATAAATTTGGACGCCATTTTGTTCAGAATAGTATCGGATTGGTACCATATAATTTTTATTAAAATCGGTTAATCCGTCTTTAATTTTTTTTTTTATTATAACAGGAAAAATTATTACGGGCAGTAGAAGAGGGAGATGGCGGTGCAGGTATGAATGGAACAAAAGGTGAGCAGTCAGGACCGAAAGTGGCCGATTGGCGTTTTGGACCAGCTCAAGTCTGGTACGATATGCTCGAAGTTCCCGAAACGGGCGAAGGGTTTAATTATGGATTTAAAGTCAAAGAAAAGGTATTTTTTTTACAGAACCCTAAAAATGAGCTAAAAATTATATATGTATGTCGTTTCTTATTTTGAAATTTAAAAATGTGTATCCGGTACGATTTTTGCTCACAGAAAGACGAAGAAGAAAGAAATGTCGATTTAAGTGAATATTTTCCAGACGATGCGTTTCTCATGGTGTCGCAGCTTCATTGGGAAGACGATGTCGTTTGGGACGGTAACGATATAAAACATAAGGTAGAATTATTTTCACTGTACACTTTGTATTTATGTGCATGTAATCAAAACAAGTGAAAATTTTAATGACACACATTCACGTTCAGATTATTTTGCTATCGATCAACTTCTTTGATTGGTTGTTCACACTAAAGAAGTGAAACTACGCAAAATCTAGATATGTCCGGCAAACAGTGAAATATAGAACGCCGATGAACTGATTTTTTCTTATTAAGGTGATGTTCTCGTGAAATTTCGAACTGTGGTCGCAAAATTCATCTTATTACCGTTTTCATTAACTGTAATTAAGCTTTATAAAATTTGGCTTGCCGCTTAAAAATCTTTACAGCATGTTACGAAATTTCGAATTATGGGAAGGCAAATTAACATTTTAAAGTTTTTTCTTTACAAAAGTATGTTACAAATACTGACAAAGGCTTGCTCAATAATTTTTTTGTAATTGAATTTTTTCTGTGCAAAAATTTGCCTAAAATGTATGGTAATTTTTTCGTTTCTATCTGGTTTTAAGGTAGTATCCTCGCAACAGTTGTAGTAAAAAGTTTATGCTGGAGTGTACAGTACATGTAGTTGAGAGTCGTTATTAACAAACCCAATAATTTTTGCAGATTCTGTACTAATTTTAGCCAATCCCGAGCGAGAAATCTGGCAACACTGTCAGAGCGTTGAGATATTTTATAGTACACTGTACAAACTGAGAAGGCCGATTACATGGATATATATAAACACCAAATTTGTTTAATTTCACAGCGAAAGTCCAAGTTTTTATACAGTTCTCCTTGTAAAAATAAATAATGAACAATTACCTAAAAAAGTGAGGGAATTTTACTTTAACTTTCAATGTAATTTTATATCCATTTTTACAGTGTATGTTGTACTTATACTATAGCATATCGTACTATAAGCAGCCTAACCTTTACCGGGACATGTGTTTATTTATTTATCTACAAAAATTGACTCAGAAATATTATTGCAATGTCTGAAAAAGTACATTATAAAGGATGATTTATTAGAAAAAAAGTTCGTGATTTTTAAATAGATAAAATTAGCACCTATGTTGTACCTTACATAAATTGCTTTTTAAAATTTCCAGCGCATGCGCATCTTATACTTGTTTCGCGGGTTAGATAAGTATGCGTTGTTGCCAGATTGTTTATCGTATAACCTCTCCTCTGCTAAAATCCGGTAAATTTTCCATTATTATTTATTAAATATCTTTGAAACTGTGTTGTAATTGTTAATGAGACTATTTTTAAAAAATGGTTTAGTTGTTAACGTTACTTTAGTTTTTTAAAAAGATCCTAAGAAAAATTTCTGAGATACAAAAATATTTGTCAGTAAATTTTTCGATACCCAGTATACCGTAATGTATAAGGAACTTTGGAATTTAGTATCTCTGAAACTGTGTTGTTCAAAAATTTCATTCTACGCCAATCGATGCAGAATTACATAAACATTATTCAGGCTAAATTTCAAATAAATTGTAAGAAAACGGGTTTGGCGAGGGTACTGCCTTAAGACGTTTATTTAGTTTAAATAAACTGTAAAAACTCCACTAAAAGTCATATGGGAACAATGGTACATATTTCCAGTTTATTTTGAAGCATTAAAACATCAAAGACTGAATAAGATTTTTCGAAACGTGAGTAAATGCACACATCCAACTGGTCGTAAAATAGAGTTATGTAGGTGAAAAAGGGAACATATTGAACAGCTAATAAACACTCACCTTAGGTTAAACGGTTTTTGTTTGTACGATAGGCAGACATCATACACGATAGTTATGACTCCATAAGACATCGGGCTATACGTATTTGAAGGCGACCGGCTTCGTTGAAATTCCTCAACCAATGTACATAGTAACATTTTAAGGTTGAAAGGAAAGTGTTAATTTTTAGGTATTACAGAAATTGAATTGTAAGTCGAACGCCGCAGGATGGGTGCCCAGCAGCGGAAATCGGACAGCGCAAGCGTTCAGTCAACCCGGTAAAGGCGCCGCATTGCCGGGCACAGCTCTCAGTGGGACGCGGCTTCCTCCGTCGCTCAGTGGACCATTATCAAAACAAAACAAATCCAATGTGTAAGTTCAATTTAGGGAGCGTCCATAAACCATTTACCTTGATCAAGAACTAAAAAATTCTAAATAATTTAATTTAATGGCACTGTTAACACTTTTTGACACACTTTTATTAAATTCACTTGTATGTTTGTTTGTTTGTAAAGGAATCTTTGAACGTGAAATTCATCCACTTCAAAACGTCAGATTAAGCCGAAACTTTACACACTTATCAAGGACCGATGACAATACAATAATTTAATAAGTTTGTCGCATTATCCTGACCAGGACCTTCAGGATAAAAAACTTGAAAAATTACAGCAAGCAAGCGAATATGTTGTACAGTGACGTACGTTGCGTTGCCTATCCCATAGTCAGATGCAATATTGTTTTTTAATCTTGTTTTTTAATTCAAATTAGAGTTTAAAAAAACTGAAACAATACGCTTTTATGAACTAAAAAATGCAAAATAATTTGACAACAAAATTAGCTTTACTGTAAAAAACATGGGGTGCTATCTACTTAAATTTTCATAATAGCTCTACGTTTACAATTAGCTAGTAAATGAAAAATTTATTACCGATATTAAGCACTTCGCGCTTTTTACAGTAAAGTTAATTTTGTTGTCAAAATATTTTACACTTTTTAGTTCATAAAAGCGTGTTATTTCAGTTTTTTTAGACTCTAATTTGAATTATAAGATTAAAAAACAATGTTGCATCTGACTATGGGGTAGGCAACGCAACGTACGTCACTGTACAGCATATTCGCTTGCTTGCTGTAATTTTTCAAGTTTTTTTTTATCCTGAAGAACATGGTTAAGATAATGGGACAAACTTATTAAATTATTGTATTGTCATCGGTCCTTGATAAGTGTGCAAAGTTTCAGTTTATCTGACGTTTTGAAGTGGGTGAATTTCACGTTCAAAGATTCCTTTATAAACAAACAAACATACAGGACTGAATATTTTTCAGAATGGTAAATAAATCTCAGAGCGGAGGTCAACAGAACGACGGTGACGGAGGTGACGATACTTGGTATTCGATTTTCCCGGTCGAAAACGAAGAATTAGTTTATGGTAAATGGGAAGACGAAGTCATTTGGGACGCCGAATGTGTTGAATCAATCCCGCAGCCCAAAATATTGACTCTCGATCCCAACGATGAAAATATCGTGTTGGGAATACCGGATGATGTGGATCCATCGAAAATTAATGCAGGTACTAAAGGCCAAATTCGGTATCCGACTATTTTACTGGAACTGAATCTGTTATTCGAATTTATAAAAATTGTATTGTACTCGCGTTCATTTGTTTTCCAACAATGTTATTTTGTTTTTCTAGACTCTGTCACTCCGGCCAAAGTGAAAATACCGCATCCGCATGTCAAGAAGTCTAAAATATTGTTGGGTAAAGCAGGCGTCATTAATGTTCTACAAGAAGACGTACCTCCACCGGCACCGAAATCTCCCGATAGAGATCCGTTCAATATTTCAAATGACAAGTGAGTACTAAGAGAACTAACATAGTTCAACTCTGCCTAAGTAGAACTCCAAATTTTCATTCCGAATTGTTCGATTTAAAAGAACTCGTAAAAGATTCGGGCTTCCTGACGTGTTAACGTCTAAAATTTTATATGGCAGTAGTCTCAGAAAACCGAACACTAGATGTTTACACATACTATGAGAGTACTAACTGAACTCACACACCTGTTGTTTACACATACTATGAGAGTACTGACTGGACTCACACATTTTTTCATAACTCATCGGCGGTCAGTAGTGGACAGCCATCGTAAGGCGCACGGCAAACTCAATTCTGTTTTGTTTTTTTTTTGGGCAGGTATTACATGCCACGTTCTTCCGAGACTTCGCTGCGTCTAAAAGTGGGCGGCGGCAATCTGATCCAACATTCTACACCTGTCGTAGAACTTCGCGCGCCATTCGTTCAGACGCATATGGGTCCGATGCGTCTACGAAACTTCCACAGACCTCCGATGAAACGCTATTCGCACGGGCCGTTAGCCAATCCTGGACCGCATCCCGTACAGCCGTTGCTAAAGCACATAAGGAAAAAAGCTAAGGTAGGTCGTGTTTTACTAGAGGCGCGCAAGTACTCAAAACTTCCACCCCCTCACATGTAGAATAGTCTGAACACAAATTGATGACGTCAGTGTCCTTGTCTAAATATCAGCACTGTACATCAAAGTCATTAGATACACAGGTTACCTCGTTAATGAATGTCGTCGGTTGAGAGACCTTTCAATGTTTTTATCAAGCACGCAATATCAATTGACAGTCATTCTTGCAGTACTATCGAATGGAACGAGGTCACCTCTGTATATAATAACTTTGGAATGTATGTAGGATCCAAGGTCATTACACAGGTCACCTCGTTAATGAATGACGTTAACTAGGGGGACCGTTCAGTATGTTTATCAAGTACGCAATACCAATTGACAGTCATCCCTGCATTACTATTGAACGGAACGAGGTCACCTCTGTATCTAATAACCTTGGAATGTATGTAGGATCCAAGGTCATTACACAGATCACCTTGTTAATGAATGATGACAGCTGAAAGACTATTCAATATTTTTATCAAACGCGCAGTATCAGTTGACAGTTCACTGGATGACATCATCCAACGGAACGAGGTCACCTCTGTATCAAATAAGCTTGCAGTCTGCCTTAGTAATATGCGACTTTTTTTAAATCTGCGCCATCTTTTTACAGCAAAGGGAAGCAGAACGAATGGCATCGGGCGGAGGCGATGTCTTCTTCATGCGCACGCCCGAGGACTTGACCGGAAAAGACGGAGATTTGATCTTGATCGAGTTCTGTGAAGAACATCCACCTTTGATGAATCAAGTCGGAATGTGTTCAAAAGTGAAGAATTATTATAAACGGAAGGCTGGCAAGGACACGGGACCACCTCACTATCGTTACGGAGATGTTGCTTATGCCCATACGTCGCCGTTCTTGGGAATATTACCTCCGGGTCAGTCGATTCAAGCCGTTGAAAATAACATGTACAGGGCTCCGATCTATGAGCATAAGATACCGGAATCCGATTTTCTTGTAATAAGGACACGGTATGTTTGTTTTTTTTTGGAGCGTATCTGCCACCCAGTAATCTGTATTGTAGATGCAACAAAATTCAGTGATTTAATGTAGAGCCATCTGAGATCAAGATCGCGTTTTATAAGATCCAATGCATACGCCATAGACACTATACAAGGATTACGAACTCCATGTAAAGAAATAGTTTCCTAAAACAAGAGGTCACTAGTGTTTTGTTATGTAATCGAAACCATGGGTGTCTATGATTGAAACGCTGGAGGCGTTCATGCACTTCAAATGAAACACCAATTAATAGAACAGTATAATTTTCACACGAAATTAATTAATTACATTGCTTTACTGCGTCGAAGTTCAATTAAAATATTAAAATTAATTGTTAAATTGTAATTCATCACTTAATAATATAAAATTCTTATAATCCAACGAATATTTTGACAGCTTACTTATCTAATACTTGCTTACTTCACGTGTATTCCTAAATTCACGTCATTACAACAGGAAAATTTGCGACGCTAGTGGTAAAAAAAGAAAGCACTAATATGAACTATTTACTAGGAAATCAGTTTTGTGATCCTTGTATAATTTCCACGAAATGAAGATTAAAGGGAAGTTGAAAATACATGAATCCCGACAGGTTGAAAATGAGTTCTGCTGCAGTAAAAATACATTTAAGGACCACGTCAAACCGTTACTATATTTTTATGAATATAAACCAATTTGCATTGTTTCTAGACAAAGTTATTACATCAGAGAAATGGATGCGTTGTATGTAGCTGGACAGCAGTGCCCTCTGTATGAAGTGCCCGGACCAAATTCCAAACGAGCCAACAATTTTGTCAGGGACTTTTTACAGGTAAACCAATATTTTAAAGACGTGAAAATTAAAAAATTAAATGAAATTTTGCAAGACACAGTTTCGATTGATTTCAGGTATTTATCTACCGACTGTTTTGGAAAAGTAGAGATAATCCTCGAAGAATTAAAATGGACGACATCAAAAAAGCATTCCCCTCGCATTCGGAAAGCAGTATTAGAAAACGACTTAAATTATGTGCCGATTTTAAAAGAACCGGTTAGTATTGTTTTTTTTATGACTTTTGCTTCGTATTTTATATTTGGACGCTTGGATATGACATCTGGTGGCAAAAAATTACAGTATAGCACAATTTGATTGCCAATCAAAGAGTTATAGAAACACAATCTTATACTCTAATGAAAGATGCCAACTGTAAATTTACACAAAAACAACAAAGCCTCGCTAATTAACAGTATTTTTTTGCATAATTTTCAATAATTCTGAATACGTTTGTGTTTCATAGGAATGGATTCCAATTGGTGGGTAATTAAGCCAGATTTTCGACTGCCTACGGAAGAAGAAATTCGAGCAATGGTGTCTCCTGAACAATGCTGCGCGTATTTTAGCATGATAGCTGCTGAGCAGAGATTAAAGGTTCAAAGACTAACCTTGAAACTAAACGAATGATCTTGGTAGTTGACCTTAACCTTAAATATATTTTTTTTAGGATGCAGGTTACGGTGAGAAATTTTTGTTTACTCCAGCGGAAGATGACGATGAGGAAATGCAATTAAAAATGGACGACGAAGTGAAAGTTGCTCCGTGGAACACGACGCGAGCCTATATTCAAGCAATGAAGGGCAAGTGCTTGCTACAGTTAACGGGACCTGCTGATCCAACGGGATGTGGAGAAGGTTTCAGTTATGTCCGAGTGCCTAACAAACCTACGGTATGGATGTAAACAACACTGTTCAAACAAAAATAATGGTGCTTCCGAAAAAAAAATTCAATAACTGTCATTTCTTGACCAATTTTAAAAAACAAAAAAAATAGATCATTCCAAGTATACTACGAAACAAGGAACTAAATTCAATTTTTTTATGTTTTAGCAAAGTAAAGAAGAGCAGGAGTCCCAACCAAAACGAACAGTCACAGGAACCGATGCCGATTTGAGACGTCTGTCTTTGAATAATGCCAAGGCTTTGTTACGGAAGTTTGGTGTTCCCGAAGAAGAGGTAAATATTAAAACTAATTCAGTGTTTACGTTGATTTTTTGACACAAGCTAAAATAATTAAACGTGTATTAATATTTAAGATAAAAAAATTGTCTCGATGGGAAGTTATAGACGTCGTACGTACTTTGTCTACTGAAAAAGCAAAAGCGGGAGAAGAAGGGATGACTAAGTTCTCTCGTGGTAACCGATTTTCAATAGCTGAACATCAAGAAAGGTAAAATAAGTGTATACAGTCGAATTTTTCAAGTTTTTTAGTCTCTATTTCTCACATGAAGTGTCTCCTCCTATGCTGCCCAGCCAATGAAAAAATACGTTTGACAACGTTTAACCTCAAATTAATAAAGGTTTTTTCTGATTGGTCCATGACTGACACGAAGTAAGGATGAAGGAGCACTTGAAAATACATGAGTCGATCAGACAGTTTGAAAATACAATGCTGAGTTCTACTGTACATATTTTAATGATGTATTTGATTTTAGTACAGCTGTTTCGAAATAATTATTCTTGTTTTTTTGGGCCAATCAGCTAATTAGCTGATTGGTCCAAAAAAAAATGAGAATATTTTAATGATGTTTCTATTTATTTATTATAATTTTGGAAAAGTTTATTGACAAAATTTTCGAGTTTGAATAAAATAAACTTTTTTTCGCTATATTAATTTTTTTTTTAACGCTGGAGTACTTAAGCGTTTTGATCGAAATTATTATTAACTATGTCTTTTATTTTTAACTTAGGTACAAGGAAGAATGCCAAAGAATCTTCGATTTGCAAAATCGAGTATTGTCGAGCGCCGAAGTTCTAAGTACCGACGAAGCAGAAAGCTCAGACGAGGACAGTTCCGATATCGAAGAAATGGGTAAAAATATCGAAAACATGTTGGCAAACAAAAAAACAAGTTCACAGGTATATACGTCTTTTCACAAGCATTTGGGGTGTATCACCACGTAGTTCCGCGCACGATTGAGTTAAAACACGGCAGCAACAACAGTAGTGGAGCCGTTGGATCCACCATAGTATAATTTTACGTCGCGGGGCTTTGACATTGATTTAATAAGAGTAAATTTCATTGAAAAAAGCACTTAGTTTTTCCCGAATGTTTCGGTCAATTTTTCATTCCCTAAAAACCTTATTCGGACTATTAAGAACATAAAAAAAATTGCCAAATCGGTCCAGCCGTTCTCAAGTGCTGCGCTTAGGAACAGCATGTAACTTTTATTTATATAGATTGCATAATTCATTTATAAGTCTTTTTTATTTTGCTAGTTATCATTGGAACGTGAAGAAGCTGAACGACAGGAGTTACGAAAAATGATATTGGAGGGAGGCGGTAGCAACGCCGATGCAGATCGTAAGACAAAGAAGAAAGATGACGAAGACGGCGGCGAACAAGGCGGTTCGGGAGCTCAGTCCGATCGCGTTTTGCGAATTATTCGCAAGTTCCGTAATCCGGAAGGTAAAGAATACACGCGCGTAGAACTGGTTCGTAAGCAGTCGGTCATTGATGCGTACATCAAAATACGTACGACTAAAGACGACACTTTCATAAGACAGTTTGCGACTCTGGACGAAGCTCAAAAGGAGGAAATGAAGCGAGAAAAAAGACGCATTCAGGTAAATAACGATCCTTTGAGATAATTTTTGGAACTACACTGACATATTCCTCGAAATGGGCCGCCATGTTGACCAAAACGTTGATTTAATTCAAGATTATTAGAAACTAAGGTTGAGCGTTAGCATTGTTGAAGGTGTGACTAGGCGAGACGCGAGGGGGGCGGGGGAAGTAGGCTTGTGGAGTCTTTTTCCAAACAGTTGGGATAACAATAATTGAAAAACCAAGTCATGGGCATCGGTGACGTAAGCAATCGACTCAACCAATCACAGACGTGACCATGTTTATAGTCTTTGACGCCCAACCTTCAAGTATTCTAGCATAATACTTGCCACGGATCTAAAATGTTCTAAAGCTAGTCACAAACAGCGTCGCAAATGCATATTTTAGAGTCGTCCTGGTTGTTTTGTGGGAAAGGAAGACTCCCACCTCCTCCCAGTTACCGGCACAGAACGTGCACTCGTCGTTGATTGGTTATCGCTCATTGTCTTGTCACTTGTCACTTCCCTGCTATAAAGTACAGTTCAGTACGCTATTGCTAAGTTGTTTCTTTGATTATTAATTGATCAACATGCCTAATACAGTTTTGCATAGACAAGCACGAAAAATAATTTTTTGAATGACTTTATGCAAGAAATTAGACCTTTAGATTAAAGAAAAATTAAAAATAATAATATAGCGCGAGTTTGTAGTTTTTCAACCGACTGTACCTGCGCAAGTCTCCATTTGCATCTAACTTCCGAGCCTTTTAGATCCATGGCACGTATAATAATCTTGGATTTAATTAATAAATAATCGTATTAGGTCAGTTCAAAGTTACCTCGAATTAAGGTTAGTAGAATACTATAGGTATATTATTGACCTTTTTCTCAATTGTTAAACATTCATAATTGAAAAATAAAGCCAGTCGATTCAACCAATCACAGACGTGATCACTTTTATAGCCTATTACGCTCAACCGACAGTACTCTACTAACCTTGACCTTGAATAACTAGGTCACTTAACTTGAATTACAAATTCACGACGCATGTGTGCTAGTGTAATTGCTTACAGCGCCGCTAGTGCGTGAGTTTAGAATTAAGAGTGAAAAGAGAAGATGAATGTATTAACTCTTTTAAGAGAGTCGAACCCCTGGATTTAACTCTAGTTTGCTATTTATTTAGGAACAATTACGTCGTATTAAACGTAACCAAGAACGCGAACGTTTAAGTGGAATGATGGCGTCCCAGCAGACGCCGATAAACAGCCCCGGACTTCTGAGTCCCGGCGGAGAGAGACCGAGCCTAAGCAGTCAAAGTTTCGGCGCCAGTAATAACGGAACACCGCTCGGTAGTGCACCGGGAACTCCGAGCAGTTCGCAGCAAAAGATGTCTCCTACGGGCGGTTCGCCCAACAAATCGCGTCGGAAAACGAAATTAAAACCGGATTTGAAGTTGAAATGCGGCGCGTGCGGTAACGTCGGTCATATGAGGACCAATAAGGCGTGTCCTCTGTACCAGGGTAGCGGTCCGGCTCCGCCTTTAGCCGTCGCCATGACAGAAGAACAAGAAGAAGCGATAGAGAAACAGATAAACGCAGACGATGAAGATTTAGTTAATGTTGACGGCACTAAAGTTAAACTGTCCGGAAAACTGCTTAAGGTTTGTTCAAAATACACTATTCAACAAAAAATGGACTGTGTAATTTTTACTACACACTACAGAAGTGTAACTTCGAATCGTATGAACATGCAAAAAATATGTACACGGACTTTAAAAATACAATAATTATTGATATTCACATTTTCGTTAAAGATGTACATTGATAAAATAAAATAGAATGTCTAGAGAGATCATAAATCTAAGTAGAAAAACATTTTTAAACTCAGGTTGGGTTATGTTTGTGGTCTTATAATTTATATACATTTAACCTTTGTTCCATTTTCAAAAGTAACATTTTTAGTGCCTACATAAAGTAACTTTTTAACTATTAAAGGGTTTTCTACTGTTGAATCCATAATTTAAAAGTAAATACAAGTATTGAGGTTATTTAACTGTCAAAAGTTATTAACAACACTATAGCTTTTAAAAAGTTCCGTCTGATGTCGCTAGTGTAACCTACTTTGTTGTTTTATAAAATAACTATTTTGACGTTATCAGAAGCAACTTCTGTAACATATTCGTTGCATGTTGACTGAGCTGAAAATATTCAAAAAAAAAGATTCCATCAGTTTAATAATGGGAAAATGTTTTTTTTTGACAGCACGCCGAAGAAATGAAACGGCGCACGTTAGTGTTGAAGGTGCCACGCGAAGCAATGGCTGGAGGACGCAAGCGAAGGCGTACGGGAAATGATTTACACTGCGATTACTTGACGCGCCAGCAAAGGCCGGCCAACAGACGCCGTACCGATCCGGTCGTTGTTCTTTCCACTATACTCGAATCGATCCTCAACGAGATGCGAGATCTGCCCGATGTTCAACCGTTCTTGTTCCCCGTTAGCACCAAGGTGAGTTCACAAAATTGTTTTTGAATTATTTTTTTTACAAGAACATTTTAGTGTCGCATGCGCGTGAATTATGAACAGTACTAACTTTTATCAATGTTGAATTAGTGCGTTTGAAGTGAAACTTCTTTAGTTACATATGTGTTTGAAATTATCTGTGACGTTAAAGGGGAAATGATTCAACGGCGGGGAAATATATGGGTGACCTTGAGCGCGAGAAAAGATGCAATTGTATACATATACACATTTACACGTGTGTAACCTGTGTGACAAGGTTGATTTATTCAATAGTTTTGCGTGGGTTTTACTAATGAATTTAACTGCTAAAGTACTATATAATAGAAAAAGTGTGTTGATAAATAATGTGCATTAGAACCCCGATAAGTTAAAAACCTCTGTAAGTTAAAAATTTTTTGAATGCCCTTCCCCTGAAAGCATATAACCTCCATTACTTAAATCACAAAACCTCGGTAACTTAAACAAATATTCTGAACATCGAAGTTGAAAATGGAGATTTGAATGAGTCGCCACTAGATCCGCCAATCTCAATCAGTAGAGCAAGGAAGGCTGTGGACGATTTACGCGCTTTTATCGAGCGTTGTGATGATGTTAACGACGAATTTTTTTCTTTACATAATATAGAAAACATAATAATTGATGTAGAAAATCAAAATTGCAAGAAACAAAAAAAAAATACTGATTTCTTTGTTTAAATAATTAATTGTTTAAATAAATAAATAATTGATTCTAAATGAATAGATAAATAATTTATGTCAATCTATCTAACTTCAACTCTCGATAAGTAAAAAACTCGATAACTTAAATTTTTGAACATTTCCCTTGGATTCTAACTTATCGAGGTTCTACTGTATATACATTATACAGTGTTTATATATTGTATACATACATGTATTTATTGTTTTGTATTATACAAATATAAATATTTTGTTGAGTGTCAGCGCATGCGTGATATCAAGTACGTCATCATTTCAACTGTAGTAAATAACTTAGAAAGAAGTTTCGCTTTCCCCGTGAATTTGTGTGGTTGAGGCTCACTGTTTTCTTTTTATAATGACAGATGGTAGTGGATTATCACAAAATTATTCAACGACCGATGGATCTTCAAACGATTCGTGAAAATTTACGTCAGAAGAAATATCAGAGCCGTGAAGAATTTCTTGCAGACGTCAATCAAATTGTGGAAAATTCTACATTATATAACGGTGAGTTAAAATTACACAAATAAGTTTTTTTTTTTATTACTATTATCCGTAAATTATAATCGCTTAAATTCTTAAAACAACCCGGATTTTTCATAACTGAATGAGATGCATTATCAACATTTTCTCATGTAGCTCTCATCACCGAGCTGGGTAGAGTAGTGGTGACAGCACTAGATTCGCATTCGGGATTTATCGGGTTCAATCCCCGGCGGGGGCAGATGTGGCTGGGACTTTTTCCTACTGCCACTCGCCGAGAAACGGTAATTCCTGTACCGGCGATCTTGATTGAGGTTTTCCATGGTTTCCCTCAATGAATTCCAGATAAATATCGAGATAGTTCCTTATTTGAAGCCATGGCCGATTACCTATCAAACTCCTAGTTCAAAAATTACGTACCTTATCCAAATTGCCTATAATTCCTTCATTCGCCCATTGCTATTACATAAGTTGAAGTTTTAAAAATGTGGAAAAATAACGGGAAGTGTGGTAGATGGAAAATAGTAATGGTGCGAATGGCGTCTGTTATGACATAAAGTCGAGAAACGGACGTTAAACGCATTATTATTATTATGTAGCTCTCATCCACTAAACGCGGGATAAGGAACATAATTCCAAAAAAACTAAATCTTTAGAGCTTCATCGTTATTTTAATTGATAAAAAAAGTATATAATATTCAGAGAAAATTACTACAACTGATTTTTCTCCCTGATTAGGTGCAAAGAGTTCTCTAACAGTGGCTGCGCAACGGATGTTGCAGAGATGTGTCGAACGATTGGCCGATAAGGAAGATAGATTGATGCGACTTGAAAAAGCTATCAACCCGTTGCTGGACGACAACGATCAAGTCGCGCTGACGTTTATTCTCGACAATGTTGTCAATACGCGACTGAAAACTATGCAAGAATCGTGGCCATTCCTTAAACCGGTCAATAAAAAAGTTGTCAAGGACTATTATACAATTATTTCAAAACCGATGGACTTGGAGACTATCTCGAAAAAAGTTTCTGGCAAGTATTATTATTATTATTATCAGTGAGGTGTAAATATGGAGTGCTAGTCTGAGTTGCGTGAGCAAAATGACAAAGATAGTGATAATTACGGGGTAGCCATTCCTTCTTTGTTAAAAACCTTCAAGACGGGCCAGAAAGAGACATCCATATAACGTGTTTATTGTCTTCTCTTTCCGGTTCAGATGCTGAGCGTCTATAATTTACAATCTTTCTCTTTCCGGTCGGTTTATGCTCCGAGAGCAATGGCGGAGAGAGATAGCGATAATTGCGGTAGTCATTCCGTCTTTATTTAACGACATACAAGACAGGCCAGAAAGAGACATACATATAACGTGTTTGTCGCCTTTTCTTTCCGGTCGGTTTGTAGGTGCAATAGTACATTAACGCTTCATGTCTACAGCTCAGTGATTTTATTTTGATATATGGATTCACCTTAAGAAAATAGGCAATTGTTTTTGTAAAATATGAAATTGAATTTATTGTTTTGTTTTAGCTCACAAGTATCATAGCAGATATGAGTTCTTAAGTGACGTAGAGCAAATTTTACATAATTGTCAAAAATACAACGGCATTGATTCGCCGTTTACGCAAAAAGCTGAATTAGTTGTCAAAGCGTGTCGAGCAACATTAGAGGATGTAAGAAATTTGTTTTATATTCGTGCCCAGTTGCAGAAAGTATTGTCATAAAAAAGTATTGCCAACGTTAATAAATAAATGTTTGTTTTCAGTACGATGAACATCTCAGCCAACTCGAAAAAAATATATCGCTAGTCCAAGAAAGAGCGCTCGAACAAGCCGACGCCGATTTCGGAGGGGATGAAGAAAACTACACCATAATCGAAAACGAAGCCAGACCTGTAAGTGAATTTGAGATCGATAGGGGTAAACGTTTCGAAGGGAGCTATTTTAAATTTGTTATAAACCCATAAGCACGGTTCCTTCCTTTATGTCCGTAGAATTGACAGAGTACCGCAATCGTCCACCATTTTGAGGCAAACGATTCAATTAAAAGATATAAAAGTTTTCGTTATTAAGGAAAAATAACAAGTTCAAAAATAAATTTCGATGATATATAATCATTTTCATATTCAAAAATACGTAAATTATCCAAATTTTATTTGGTCACTCGGTAACTCTACTAATCTAGGAGCTTTAAGACGATGATGACGTGCTGTTTTGCCACGTTTTACGAGTTCTCAACGTACAGCAGCCCACTCTACAGATCCACTCACGAATTATAGTTTATTCACCAAACCGAAGCCATTTTTTTAACATTGCGTTCCTTGTATCTCTTCGCGAATAAACGTTTGGTAGGCTTTTTTAATTTTTTAAAGTTTACTGTATTTTTTTTATTTTTTACAACAGAGTCACATGCATTCTCCAGACGGCGGGTTTAACAAATCTCACGAAGATTTCGATTACGTGGACATTGAAGGAGATGCTTCGGGTCGCAGTTCGTCAATGCCACTCGATATTAAACCTGCGAGACGACCTCGAGGCAGACCACGGAAGAAAGTGGCTCCAACGCTAGAAGAAGGTATGCTACTTTAGTCGGTTTTGAAGTTATACATCTTTTGGCGCGTTCAGGGTAAAATTTTCTCTGTTACGGAAGTTGCGCATGCAGCACGATGATCTGTTATGACAGCTAACAGAATCACCGTGTACTACATGTATTGTCAATGTTGAAATCGTCGATAAAGTTGACCCTTCGATGCAGTATAGCTTCAGTTTGTATTCATAGATGACGCGTCTCGTTTTTTTCTGATAACGTCAAAATAGTTATTTCATAAAACAACAAAGTAGGTTATACTAGCGATATCGGACGAAACTTCTTAATAGCTATAGTCTTGCTAACAACTTTTGACAGTTAAATAACCTTAATACTTGTATTTTTTTTAAATTATGGATTCAACAGTATTTTATTATATCAATGTACATCTTTAACGAAAATATGAATATCAATTATCGCGATCGCGCCAAAGAAGTATAACTTCTGCCACGCGTACATAAATACACGCACCACTTTTTTTTTACAACTGTTTCGTTTTTACTAGACATTACAAAACTGAATTTTTTTAGACTTGCATTTTTCGAGTGAAGATGAATTCGACGAAGTTCCGTTGAGTCCCGTCGAGAACGAAGGAGTAATAGTGCCTGTCGAAGAAACTATACCTGGGGGAGCCGACGACGACAGTCAACAAGCTGCCGAAGCCATGGTTCAACTAGGTAATATCGGCTTTTATACTCAAGCTGATCAACCAGTTACGGACGAACAAATTTTACAGCAAGGTAAGATCTCACGAAGTAGTACATTGATGCTCTGTATCTACAGCTCGGTGTCTTAAATGAGGATTTTAAACGCTACTTTAAATATTTCAGAGGAAAGTATGGACGTGGACCCCAATTATGATCCATCGGACTTTTTAATGGCGGGTCTACCTCAAAAACAAGATATGGATGTCAGTGCAGAACCTATGGATATGTCCGGACAAACAAATGAACCAAACACTGAGATTTTACACGAACTAGCAGTCAGCGATAGTGACGAAGAAGGTCGACAAAACGAATCGGCCGGTCAGCCAAACGAAGAAGACGAAGGGGACTTATGGTTTTAAATAATCGACTGAAAAAAAAGAACAATGGTTTTGTTTCTCAATTGTTTTAAAGTTAAGGAAATTGCAACCATGAGCAGATCTGGAACTGGCCGCCGTTTTACTTCCGTATTTGGCCAAAATTTCCAGATAAATTTTATAAAAATAACAAATATATATATAAATTTATATTTTGGCGACCTCGCGCACTGGATATTTATCCTATAGCATGCAGGTCCGGTCTGAACCTGATAAAAACAGGAATTTGCATCTCTGTTTAAGATATCTATGATAATGCAAACTTTTTGTATGGACCACAAATATGTATATAATGTAGAGGAAATAGATTATTAATTTTAAGTAAATAAACAATTGCATTAACGATAACCGACGTTTTATTTAAAAAACATATAAATTTTAAAAATTGTTTAATATTTACCAGTTCGATTACGCTGAAATTTGGATGGTAGTAGTTTGGGACTTGAGCGCCATTTGTTCAAAATCCCACTTCTGATCTTGGATGTTTAGACAGCTACGATCTGATGATATTTGTATGTGTGGGCGTGTCCAATTGCGTGTTCTTGTTTCGGTTACTTATGACGTGGCAACTGAAAGACCTCCTAGGAAGTAAGCCCCAATGTTACTAAGCACAGCTGCGATTTCCAATAACGTTGCATCGTTTATGTTTACCGTATAAAATCTGAAAATGAGTAAATATTTATTTTGTGTTGATTTGAAGACAAAATATATTTAAATGTCAGTCTTACTTTTGTTGCCATGTTTCATTTAACAATTCGGGCACCGATTTGTGTTCTGAAGATGCAGCTGTCGGATATATGCTTAATTCCGATTCAGATTTATCGGCTAATGATCCATAGAGAGTAAATATTTGAAATCTGGAAGTTTAAAACTGAAATAAATTCTTCGACACGACTCCGACTAAAGAAGTAGACGTTATACAGTATTATCGGTTTTTAGGTTAGAACTACGAACGATTTCATCTCAAGCAGAATCGATCGAGTAGAGATGGACGTTGTGGTGTTAACGATGTGTGTACCCTATTGGCGTTCTAACCCCCAGTATGAGAAAATCAGTTTATTCACTGTAAACATAGTAAATGCGTTGGTTGGCTTCTTCGCTTTGTAGGTTTTCATTAAAATGATGACGCGCACGCGCAGTCTAAAAAATGCGCAGTCACACACGCGGTCATCATTTTCATGGAAATCTTCAAAAAGAAGAATCCAACGATCACACTCAATATAAATGGGTCAAAAATGTGATTCATATATTTTCAACATGTTGGAACGAATCTGCTTCTTCATTCTTACTTCATGGCAATCGATCAATCAGAAAAGATCTTTATTAATTCGAGGTTAAGCATTGTCCAACATACTTTTTCATTGGCTGAGCAGCATAGGAGGAGACAGTTTACGTGAGAAGTAGGGACTATAAACTTAAAAATACGTGAGTAAAATCAGTTGAAAATAGACAGTGTTGAAAATACGTAATTCCGAGTGTACATTCAAAACGTTGAATAAAGAATCAATACCTGCCATTTTTATTTTGCAACATCAATTTTAGATCCATTCGAATATCGTCGGTTGGGTGAACACGTTTCGACCAAACGCCGATAAGAAATCGGTTGGTGCAACGAATTTCACAGTGCATTAACTTATGCAAATGGTCGACCGATGACGAAAACAACTGTAAAGAGCATCCGTGTGGCACCGCCCGGTATTCTATGTACCGTTTAAGGCACATACAAAAGGACCGATCTTCTGATAAACCATCTTCTTTGCTCCAATAACCTCCAAAAGGGAGCACTGTTAGTTGCAAGTCTTGCTTATTTATATCATAATGATTCTAAAATAAAATGTGTTATTAGAATAAGTTACGCAAGTTTAGTATAACATAAAAGCTATTAAAATCTATAGTAATATTATAAAGACATGAATTTGTTTGTTTGTTCTGGATAAACTCAAAAGCTACTGAAACGATTTTAAAAATTATTTCACCAATAGAGAGCTCTATTATCAGCGAGTAGCATAGGCTATATTTTAGGATATTTTTTGACTCCACTACAGTTGTCGCTTCCGAGTTCAACACACTGTCAAACCAGTCTCTTGTCTCTCTATTCTCCATACCGCGAGTAAAAGATAATTAGTGAATATTTGTTAAAATTTTAATTGCAACGTACAGATGAAACTCCTGTCCCAAAAAAGGTAACGAATTCCTGGGTGGGGCCGTGAAAGTATAGGAACTCTTGCAATTGTTTCCAGAACACGTAGTCACGTGCGTAGAAACTTTGTTGATACGTCTCGTCCGGTTGCTTCGTCATAGTTTCGTACGTCCAGCCGGGGGCAAATATTGCGGCAGATAGCCCGTTCTTACGTATAACTTCTAACGGTTTTGCTGTATCCATTTTTCCTATACAATTTCTCGCAAAAACGTCGATTCCAACAAACACATCTAAAATTCGATGGCCCGCCATTTTTGCAGATGCTTGGAGTTGGTCGTGTGTCCAATTATAATTTAAAAATATTCCGTCACATGCATCAAACCAGCACCTGTTAATTTGATGAATTATAACATATAACATTGAATACTTCGATATACAGTAAGACCTCGCTTAACGCTGTTTCAGTATTACGCGGTTTCCAAAAAAAAAAGTTTAGCCACTATAACGTAAATTATGGAACAGATTATACAAAATGATTCAAATGTTGATAGAACTTCAAAGGCAAGACGAAATGGCGTTGATGCAATATTTTGCTATCGACAACAGAGACAATGTGATAAAAAAGTATTTAACAATAAATGTTACAAAATTAAATAAAAAAAAACTCTAACAAATTTTCTTATTCTCGGTTCTGTTACGCTTATGCCTATTATCTACGTATTAAGATGACCTCGTTTAGCGCTGTTTTGTATAGCGCTGGAACTTATTGGAATGTATCTTCCGTGTTAAGTGGGGTCTTACTGTGCAACAAAAAATGTAATTCATGTCTTGACAAAAATAACGTACAAATCAAAAGTCACTTCTGTGTAATTTGACAGCTTGACTGTATATTTACAAACCTATTCAAAGAATTGAGTTCATTCTGCCATTTCAACGTTCCATCAGCTATGACACTATCGTACCAAATTAACATCGAATTCGGGCACTTTTCGTGTAGCTTATGAGTGAGATCTTGTAATAAAAAATTGAGCATCTCCGTCTCTGTCACTTTATTTTCAATATTTAACAACCAACCATCGAGATGGAAGGTTTTTGTTAATGACACAATTGCATTTGAAAACTTTTCTACTGATTCTTTGGATTTTAAAATTTCTGATGTTATTTTTTCACCTTCAGTCCATTCCGTGATTATTGTTCCTTTAAATGAAGCGGATTGTAATTATAAATAAAATTTTAATTAGCGTCTAAGCAAGCTATTTTGGCTGTTCGATTATAATCAGGGATGCTGCGGGCCGGCACACTGATACTTTTTTTTACCGATATTTTTTCATATTCAATTCAAAATAATTATAACAATTAATGTAAAACGTCGATGCCGTCGATCGTTGCTATACACTTGATGAATAAATAATTTGAATCGAAAAAAATAAATGCATAAAAATTAGTGATGTAAAATTACCGATTATTTATGATTGTAACCATTTTGACCGGATAATTTACCAGTTAATTAACAAGCTATCTATAAAACAAAACGGCGGCTTCCGGTTTCTGTTTCTCAGAACAACAAAAAACAAAACGACAGAGCAGTTTTCAACAGTGGAATTGAAAGAATAAATTAAATATTTATGTAATTGGCTATAAAATTAAAATCTCGACCAGAAGCTACAATCATGGGCAAAACTTGCCTTGTATAATAATAATAAATATCCGCGGTAATTTAAAATAAATTACTCCGGGTACTTAACCGGTAATTTATTCTTTTCCATCACTAATAAAAATAATTTATATGTCATTTTAAATCTGATTCCGACATAATTCATTAAAACCTCCAACTCCGATATAAGACATCCGCAATATCCCTGGTAAGTTCAACAAACAATTGTTACTTGCCAAGAATTTGTACTCCGTGAATATGTGCTGCGTTAATCCATCCAAGAGGGGGAATAGTTATTAAATTATGACTAAAGTATATGAACATATCAATTCCACCCCAATTATAAAACGTATAACCTTGAACGTTATCAACGCCTCTGCAATGCCTATAAAAATCAATTAAAAAATATATAAAACTTTTGGAACTTCACATTTGGCTTCAATGAACTACGGCACAAATCGGCTAACCAGTAGGAATGAGCATCGGAAATCGATATTTAGAAAATATTGATGTATTTTCGTTAAAGATGGTACATTGATAAAATAAAATAGGCTGTCTAGGGACATGATAAATATAGTTAAAAGTTAGCCTGTTCACTTCGAGTAGTACTTATTTACTTTGGAAAATAGGTGGACAACTCCATCAGCACATTGTAACAGAGAAATGAGGCGTGTCATCTATGAATACAAAGTAAAACTATACTGCCTCGAAGAATCAGCTTTACCAGTAGCGCATCTAGGATCCAGGTCTGGGGGGGGGGGGGGGCTCGAGAGTTAAAACCTCGAAAGTCCAGTTGAGTTGATTCATTGCAATTACTCATTGAAAGTTTTCAGTGCAAAATTTTTTCTTCAGTAAAGTTTGTGTGATTACATATTTGAATTCACACGAATTTCATGATATAATCGACGTTTATTTTGTTTAAATATGAAATAGGCACATCCGTTCTTCGAAATTAGGGGAAAATGTGCCTTTGAGACTGGAAAATTCCCTTTGGGGATAAAGTATTCTTGTCTTGTTTGGGGAAAAATTTATCCTGGGATTTCTAGAAAACAATTCTTTTTACTGTAACTCTGGGGGCGACTTTAACGCCCATAGCCCCTCCCCCTCTGGATCCGCCACTGGCTTTTACATTCATATTAAATGAACAGCTAACTTCATGGTGTTTCATTTTCGTTACATGCTGCGTGCGCAACTTCCGTAACAGAGAAAATTTTACCCTAAAAGAAGTATAACTTCAAAAATTCTTTCAAATAGACCCTAACAAACGAGGAGATCTAAGCTATTGAAGTTGTAGTGTTCCCTATGTGGTGTTTGGAATTTTAAGTTTGATGTCTAAGGATTAAAAAGTTTAAAGCGTTACCTATCATGTAAATATCCACCAGCCATATCATGACAAATAAGTGTCTTAGGTACAAAACCTCTTCGCATTCGAACAGGAGCTCTCCATTCCTTTTCTTTTGTGTGACAATTTAAATTAACGCCGCTTATACACCATTCTTTATGTGTAATCAATGGCTTTATAAGTTCTGTCCATCGTGGAGTTTCATATATGTAGAGTTCTTTTAATGATACGATTGGCTTGCACTCAATATCCATTTATCTACTATAAAATAATTAGTGATTACAGATAAGATAAGAAGTTTATTCTTTGCCTTGTATAATATATCAGTAGAGAAATTTAAAGTATTGAAACTCAATAGCCAAAATTGGTAAGTAGTATAAATATAAATTTCATCCTCACCATTTACGCAACAATTAATTTTTAGATTCGGTGGCTACAACAATATTTTTTCGTATTTATTAATCACAGATATCAATTATATCTTATATTCGTTTTACTGCAAACATGCTGAAACCACTTGAACTTAAGTACTTAGAGCACGGTTTAAGTTTGCAGTTGGCGAAGGAATGATATAAAAAATAAAAAAATAGAGATTTTTTCTTACATTTTACAAGAACTTTCCGTTTAAATGGCAGACGATGGTCGATGACACAACGGTTAAATTTAAATACTTGTTTACGAGTACTACAGCAGAACTTGCGTGCGGCATGTTTTATATATACTTTGTAGGTTAAGTTTAGAATGACAGGAATATTTTAGATTTTTATATGTTCAAAATTTTTTGTGGTTAATTTTTCAAACTAGATAAATGAATAAAGTAATAAAAACCAGGTTTTTATTCACAATTACTTCAATATATCAAAAAACAGTCTGTAATTATTCAAAAAAATCTAACCTAAAAAAACTATTAGTAAGCATGCCTAAAGAACCTAAACACATTGCCGAAGCTCAAAAGCAGCGACAAAAAATAAAAGAGAGGTCTCAGAAATACGATTCGGGAAAAGTGTTTCTACATGTACTTGGCTCCGGAGCAGAAGGGGCACCGAAAGCCCTGTACGTTTTCACGGATCATGCTCGGTAAGTACATCGTACAATCTTCATTTTTATTATATTAATTATTAATATAACAGTGCAATCATTGTTATATTTTGAAGGTACTTATTCAATTGCGGTGAAGGAACACAGAGGCTGGCCCACGAACACAAAATGAAACTATCCCGCTTAGAGCACATATTTATAACTCATGCTTCATGGTCTAATCTCGGAGGACTTCCTGGGGTAGCACTCACTATACAGGACGTTGGCGTAAGCGATATCTGCCTTCATGGGCCGCAAGGACTTGTAAGTAACCGCCAACAATAAAATATTTTCATAAACATTAGCATCACCACCATCTTTAGGATGTAAATTCGTTTTAAATCTATAAACAGTCGAACCTGGATAAGCAAGAGTTCAAGGGACCGCGATTTCTTTTTCGCTTATGGAGGTTTTTCACTAATACGAGTTTCTAGCTTATAGAGGTGTAGAAGTGGCCTTTCTCACTTATAGAAGTCTATAAAAATATAGCAAATATGTAGTGATGAACATGTATGCATTATTCGACATAAATGCTAAAAAAAAACAAAAAATCTTGCACTAATATTTGGCCATTCAAATAAAATACGATAAACAAAATCAATGATACAAAAACAACGTTAGTTAGTTCAGCTATTTATGACTCATTCTTAAATTTTGTGGAACCATTAATATGTTCGACTATCGCTTATAGAGGTACAGGCAAGTAGTAGTA
Organism: Venustoraphidia nigricollis; assembly: GCA_034508555.1. Classification (NCBI taxonomy): domain Eukaryota; kingdom Metazoa; phylum Arthropoda; class Insecta; order Raphidioptera; family Raphidiidae; genus Venustoraphidia; species Venustoraphidia nigricollis. The sequence goes on from JAVRKA010000030.1 coordinate 4,289,936, forward strand.
TCAATTATAGAGGTCCATGAGTGAAAAATGTCTTTCGCTTATAGAGGTTTCTGTTTCTCACTTATAGAGGTTTTAGAGGGTTACAAAGACAGTGCCTGACAATTACTCGCACTTAGAGAGTTTTTTCGCTTGCTTATCCAGTTCTCACTCACTCAGGTTTGACTGTACATGTAAAAAATGGTTGTTTGCCTGTGTGAGATTAATAGACTTCGACACCGTTTGACCGATCACCATGAAAGTCGGCACATAAATGTATTTTTTCATGGAGAAGGTTTTTATACTATCCACTTTGTTGGAACTCGCCACTAGATGGCGCCTGGTGAAACCGAAGGCTCCACTACTGTTGTTGCTGCTGTGTTTCATTTCAATCGCGTTCAGAGCCGCGGGTAGTGGGTAGTTATATGTAAAATTGCGATATATAAATTGAAAATTTAATTCATAATTAATCTGGAAACCGGTTTTTGTCATAGATGAGTCATGATAACGTCATATAAACACTATTATCGCAAGGAGCTCAGTTCTTCTTAAGTCCGATCTTTTGATATCTTAATTTGCGACTACAAAATTTTCTATCTCGGAGCCTTTTAGTTATTTATTATCAAAAATCTAAATTTTTGTAGGACGAATTGTTTGCTGCAACGAGAAGATTTGTAGTTTTACGTGACTTGAGTGTACAAATGGCAAATTGTACTCCTGAAACTGTATACGAAGACAATGTTTTAACAGTTCATTATGTTCCCATCACCAAAGTAAGCAGTGTGATGACCTGTCAGTCTACTTCAAGAGGTCAAAGCCCCGTTTTGGATGCTGTCGATGATACAGATTACTATGCTCATGAACGTAAGGGTCGTAGACGAAGAAGGAGAAGTAGGAGTAGATCAGTGAACCGTGAAGGTATCCTTGTCCTTCAAACCTTTATCCTATTTCCTTCTTACACTTTTTCCAGAACTACCAAAGGACTTTCGTTCTCCACTTTTCCACTGTTTAATGCTTTTGTCTTTTGGCTACAGATGTGCAATTCTTATGGGTTTTTAAGGGTTCCGTACATCCGATGAAAAAACAGAACCCTTATAGAATCGCACATGTCTGTCTGTCTGTCATAGCTTATTTTCTTTGAATCTACTGAACGAAAAAAGTTGGAATTTGGTACATATACCGGGTGTCTCAGAAATCGCGCACCCAATTGTTGTGATCAAAAGAGAAAAATACCTATTCTGAGCTCAAAAATCCATGTTTGGAATTTTTTGATAACGTAGTTAATTAGTAATTAATTAATGAAAGTGACCAACCAGGAGCGCGCTACAGAAGAGAGTGTCGTCGGCTGATTTATTTCGGTTAATTACTAAAATAATAATTATTATCTACTGTTGCGTCCATTTTAGTGTTAATTGTGAATATTATCAGGAAATTGGAACAGGCAAAAACATCAAATTATCGATTATTACTTCTGCAACGTTTCGGCCTTTATTAGGACTTCTTCAGGCATCATAATATCCAGATAATTAATGAATCTCTTCTAATTGAATAAAGACCATTGTAGAATGAAAAAATATTTGGATAAGACAAATATTTATATTTTAATTTTTTAATTGTAGAAAATTGACAATATATTTTATAAAAAGAAACCAGAATATATAATATATAATAAAGGCCGAAACGTTGCAGAAGTAATAATCGATAATTCGATGTTTTTGCCTGTTCCAATTTCCTGATAATATTCACAATTAATAATAATTATTATTATTAAAATTAAAAACCGATGGACTCAGACGAACCGAGAGAGTGTCGTTAGCTGATTTATTTTTCTCAAGAAACTTCTGTATTTTTATTCTTCCATTCTCCTTGTTTATTGACTTTTTTCCATCCTAATTGTTGCCATTATTTCGACTCGCTTGTTTTAATTAACGCTCGCCAGTGATTTCCACTTTTCGCATCTGTCTTGTCAAGGCCCTCTGGCGTCTCACTCTCGCGTCCCCTACTGCGTCCCCACTCACTTTTTATTCTTCTGTAGCGCGCTCCTGATTGGTCACTTTCATTAATTAATTACTAATTAACTACGTTATCAAAAAATTCCAAACATGGATTTTTGGGCTCAGAATATTTTTCTCTTTCGATCCCAACAATTGGGTGCGCGATTTCTGAGACACCCGGTATAGAGGTAGACGTATGGCGTACATAAACGAATTCCGATTTTGGGGGATATTTTTTGGGGATAATTAAAGAAAAATGCTTCGAGTGCATCAAATGAAATGGCTCGTTATGAGAAATATAATTGATTTTTTTTTTATAATTTTCAATTACATGGTTTAAAAGATATGAAAGAAAATATATAAAACACGAACATTCCCCCTCCCATTATCATCGAAACAACTGAATCTAAAATTTTGAAAAAAATAGAGAATATAGGGCCTCACTCATAGTTTATAGGAAAACCTATACGAAAATCCTAAGCTCTGATGGAAAACGGAATGGTACATGAGTTCGGCTTGAACTTGTTTTTTGTTTTTGTAGTGAGTGGAACTCGTAAACCGATTCCGACACCTCGTATTAGTATGGAAGCTCGTGAACAGACAACCGTTATGAATTATATTTGTAAGCTTCGGCCCAAACAGGGTAAATTGGAGCTGGATAGATGTGTAGATCATCGGGTACCTCCAGGTCCATTATTGGGTTTATTGAAAGCAGGTCACGATGTTACGCTAGATGATGGCACTGTGGTAGAGTCGAAAGATGTATGTTCTCCTGACGAACCTGGACCCGTATTCATCGGTAGGCAATCTTTTTAAAATTTTAATTAAAAATATTTACATAGTTTTATTAATTGTAATTGTATTTTTTAGTTGCGGATTGCCCTAACGAAGATTTTTTAGATTCGTTTGTCTCGCAGTCTTCGTGGGAAAATTATCAGTCGACAGCTAAAGAAGAGCATAATATGGCATATGCTGTAATCCATTTTAGTCCACCTAATATAATCAATAATTCAAGGTAAAAAATATGAATTCCAATGAAAGTACATTTATTCAGTTGATTCGACACACCTGACGTATTATTTGAGATGTTCCAATATAACAGAACTGTGCTCTTTCACCAATTTTGATGTGAAACATCTAATGGCGCGCTTGGATGGGAGTGAAAACGTTTAAATCGCACGTCGCGACGTCTTATTCGGCCAGCCTCGCGTCTCTTCAACTCTTTCCGAGTTGGCGTTCCCTTCTCATACCCATACTGAGCGCTTCCCTCTCTACTGCACTACTCGTTACTTTACGTTAGTGTGTCGGCATTTTACTCGTGAATATCTGTGTAAATGTGAAACATCTAATGGCGCGCTTAGATAGGAGTGAAAACGTTTAGATTGGACGTCGCGACGTCTTATTCGGCCAGCATCGCGTTTCGTCAGCTCTCTCTGAGTTGACGCTCCCCTCTCAATACCTATACTGAGCACTTCTCTCTCTACTATACTACTCGCTACTTACGTATGTGTTAGCATTTCACTCGTGAATATCTGTGTAGTGTTTCACGTCTGCCAGGCATCTCATGACGGCTCACATATTTTTTTTAAGGTATCAAGAATGGATAAACAAATTCCCCATAAGTACACTCCATGTATCTTTGAACGAAAATGGACATTGCATGGGCAGCGCTGCAGTTCATAGAGTTCAAAAACAATTGCATCTTTTGGATGAAATAATATTTCCTGTTCTTGCTGATCAAAAGGTTATTGATACTGCGAACAAAGTCAAACGACTCAAAATTGAAAAAGGTTAGGTGAACAAATTATTCGATCGTGACGCTATTTAATTTAGTGTTTCCTTGTATAGTTAAGGTTACTGAGTACCGACTATTCAATATGCTTCCTTTTTCACCTGCATAGCTCTATCTTACAAGCTGTTGGATGTGTCTGCCACGTTTCAGAAATCTCTAATTTCTATGAAAAATCTTATCCAATCTTTGATGTTAATGCTTCAAAATAAACTAGAAATATGTATCGTTCTTCCCATATGACATTTAACCAAGTTTTTACAGTTTATTTGATCTAAATAAACGATTTAAAATCAAATAAAAACGAGAAAATTAGCATAAGTTTTACACAAATTTTTGTACAGAAAATAATAAATTGGAAAAAAATTATTGAATGGGCCAAAATTTTCAGTATTCTTAAGTTTGTAAAGAAAAAACTTCAAAATGGTAATTTGCCTTCCCGTAATTTGAAATCTCATGACGTGCTGTAAAGAAATATTGACGAATGTCACGCTTTTTTATTCAGTTTTTAAGGAAAAAAAATATGTTTTTTGAAAGTTTTAAGCAGTAATCCAAATTTTGTGAAGCTTAATGCTTAATCACAGCTAAAAAAAAATAATAAATAATTTTTGCGACCACAATTCGAAATTTCTCAAAAGCATATTTTACAATGTAAGGAATTATTATTAACTTTTTTTCAGGTAAAACTGTGGAAATAGATGAGGGTGAAAGTGGCTCAGATTCTTTGATTAAAACGGCCAATACTCTTTGGACTCTTGGTTTACGACCAAGGTTCGGCTTAGACAGGTTCGTAAATATCGAAGCTTGAAAATGGCGTGTAGTTTTTAGGTTTGTTTGTTGGTTTCTTCTTTTTGAAGATTTTCGTCAAAATGATTGACTCCCTTCGTTTTGATCTGTGTGAATGATAGAAATCTTCAAAAATAATAAATCAGCGAACACGTCTATTAAGTATTAGTCGGTATCCAAGTCTAGTCTTCGCTTAAACTATCAAATAATATTTTTAAAACTTTTGTAGAAGTTCAGAATTGGGCTCGACACTTAATGAAAAAAATGAAGACACGGATATTTTAGAAGTATTATCTTTGGAAGGAGTCCCTGAAGCATTGGAATCTGTTCGTCAAGAAATTCAAACAATGAGACGTTCTAAAGCATGTATCGGCAATGATTCTATCCCACATTTTGTGTTTCTGGGTACAGGATCTTGTATTCCGAACAAAACGCGTAATACAAGTGGAATATTAATCGAGACTAGGTAAAACAAATTGTATATTTAAAAAAACCCGGGTCGCAGTGCCAAAACCCTGCCGACAATATAGTGTATTTGATAATATAGGCAGTGTGGCTTTATTATACACACTTAAGTTGGTTTTTGAGCAAAATAAAAAATTTGACTCCTTAATACACCCCTTAAAATAACATTTTTTTTTCTTAATTGTAATATTATTATCAATCTAACGTTTACACCGAATTAAATACACCCTTCAATAAATAAGTCACTATCTGCAAATTAGTGTTTTCAAAAAATTTGTAAATCCGGTCCTGTTGAGTCGATTTTATCAAAATTTTGCGGGCACTTTTTAATTGCTACTAAAGGGTTAAATGTCAATTTTGAAACGATTCTGAGAATTTTTTCGGTATTTTTGGGCCCAAAAACTTTTTTCAACCCCTAAAAACCACCCTTAAAATGACCTGATTGGGCCCATTTTAAATAGGCTTCGTGCGGTGATGGATTCCAACATGTATGCCAAATTTCGTTAAAATGAATTAACTCCTTCGAAAGTTATTGCCCGCACATATATATATATATATATGTGTATAAATATATATATATATATATATATACATATATATATAAACATTTTTAAAAATGGTGCCAATGTGTTTAGGAGGTTATGAAACGTCGAGAAATTTTGGTCCGACCCCTATGTCCCGCCATCCGACCGATGCCAATAGTGTATGTTGCCATATGGCAAATACACTAATAACAGAAAGCTTTTTTTTAAATATAAGGCTGAGTGGAAACCACTGGTCTATAGATTTGACCCTGACATCAACTAATTTTAAGAATTAGACTAATAATTTTTCATTAACTTCAGAAAATCAGAATATTTTCTAATGGATTGCGGTGAAGGGACGTTCGGTCAAATAATGCGTTTTTTCGGTACCGATAAAGTTATTCCGGTACTTTCTGGTTTAAAGGGAATTTATATATCGCATCTACATGCCGACCATCATATAGGCCTCGTCGGAATGCTTTTGGGTCGAAAGAGAGTGTTAGAAAAGGCTGGTCTTACATGCGAACCTCTTTTATTATTGGCTCCTGCGCAAATTATGTCTTGGCTTCTTCTGTACCATCGACGTTTCGAACATATTTTGGACGAGTTTAAATTAATTCCTAACGGAAATTTGGTAAGAACTTTCACTCATTAAATTTTCAGTAAAAATTAATAGGCCCTCAATAATTTTCTGTAATTTTTTTTTATGTGTAAACACTAAACATTTAAGCTGACGCCCCCCCAAAAATTGTATGCGACAATAATCTCAGAGAGCCTGAGCGGAGTTGAAAATACATGATTAGTTCCGACAAATTGAAAATACATTGGTTCTACTATATTTCACTATTACTGGCAATATTTTGTTTTTATACCAACAGAAAAAAAATCGTTAGCTTTTATTTTTAAATAGCACTCATACACAGCATGTTAACACTTGGCTTACACGTACTATGAGAGCATTAACTGCGCACGCACATTTTTTATTATATTAATTATGAATAAATATGTTAAGTTAAACGAAACGTTTCATTACAGATTTTAAACAGACATCAAATAGAAACGAATGAAGAAACTGAAATGTTAAAACGTTTGGGTTTATCGGAAGTCAATACTACATTAGTCAAACATTGTCCAAACGCTTTTGGTGTTGCAATCAGAACTTTGTCTGGACATAAAATTACGTATTCGGGTGACACAATGCCGTGCACACAGCTAGTTGAATTAGGTAAGCGCCTTTGTTTCTTTGTATGTCAAAACAATCAACAGATTGGGTGCTTAGCTAGTGCGCTGATTCAAATCATTAAATGTGTAGACGTTTTGCTACTGTTGGGAGTACCCGATGTCATCCGTTTTTTTATGCGTCAACATTTTTTCTGTTCACGTTCCTATATAAACACTTTTACTAGAAACATTAAAAAGTGTTTGAGGTTATGTGTAACAGTCATTGTATTTAAATGTGTACATTTTTCGAGAGTAGCTCTTCTGTTTATGTTCAAAATCGCTTTGAAAGTCACCATAAAGGCATTCTTTACTAAGTGCGGTCCCTACTTCAGATTTTTACCACATGAAGGTTGATGGCGCTGTTCAACTGGGTTGTTGAGATTTGTCTGGTTACGAATTATGCTATACATAAGTAGATTCTTATAGATAAACCATTCTTTTTAAAAATAGGGGCGGATAGCGATGTTTTAATTCATGAAGCAACTATGGAAGACGAATTGGCAGGAGAGGCTAAAGTAAAATTGCATTCGACAATGTCGCAAGCTATTTCGGTTGGTCAGGATATGAATGCCAAACATATTTTACTAACGCATTTTAGTCAACGCTATGCACGTTTACCGAGAGTAACGGGTGAAACGCTAGAAAAAAATGTAGGCCTTGCGTTCGATTATATGTCGGTAAGTTTAAATAAAAATGTTTACTACCATTATAATTTTTTTTATTAAGGTGGCCGTTTACCCGCTGCTCAGTATGCCCCTTTTTTTATCTGCATAGCTCTGTCGTAAGAGCAGTTGGATGTGTATGTAAAATACACTTATTCACGTTTCGGAAATCTCTAATTTCTTGAACAATTCTTATTCAATCTTGGATGTTAATTCTTCAAAATAAATTAGAAATATGTACCATTCTTCCTACATGACTTTTATCCAAGTTTTTACAGTTTATTAAAGGATTTAAAAATCAGATAAAAACGAGAAAATTAGCACGTCTTACACAATTTTTCAAAAATGAAAAAGTGGTACTATCCTACCCCTGATTATAATTGCTCAATTTAAGGTGGGATTGAATGATTTGCCACTTCTTTCCGTCATGTACCCAGCATTACGACTTTTCTTCCAAGAACATTGCGACGAACTAGATAGAAAAGCTGCAAGGAGACAAAGAAGAGAAACACAGTCGAGAGAAAATTCTCTCAAAAGAAAAAATAGCCCTTCTGAAAACAAACAAATGTCAAGTGACATTAAAGTCTAGCAAAAGCTGGTAGCAACTATAGATTTTTAAATTTAGAAAAAAAAATGACTTGTTAAGTAATTTTTATACCGATTGGCCAGAACATTATTTTTGGACAGTCTGTATACTTAAATAACTTCACTGATTATCACCATTGTCTCATATTTTATATATGGAAACTAGAAACATAATTTCTAAATATAGAAGCAAGTACATTACAAAATGGTTTCGTTTTCTATTTTGCATAAAGATTGACTGTGATAATTGGGAACTAATTTCAATAGAACTAGTTACTAGACGATTGTAACTGAACGTATTAATAAAAAAAAAGTTGTTCCATTCTATGCTATTCAATTTTTCAGCTGTTAGTTCAGTGTGAACATTGAATAAAATAAAAACTTTTTAATTTTGTTAATTGCTTTTTTTAACAACATAACCACGTTCTCATTTCTTTAATCCATGTCGTTGACGGTAAGTGCGCACGTCAGTTATTCCACTGAACCGAACACACACACACCAGGGATGTTTACACATGCTATGAGAGTGCAAGCTGAACTTTTGTAAAAGCTTGTTTTTAAAAAATGTTTTTTTACTATGAATTTATTCGTATTCTTCTCAGGAAACTCTTATTTGTTACTCATCTCATGGAAGTTCATAAAAAAATAACTTGTCCGCCATTTTGGGCGATCTGCCATATTGGATTTAGAATGACGTCACTTAGCTAACCATGCATTGTCATACAAATTAAATGTGGATGCAAAATTTCAGCTCAATCGGTTGAGAAAAATTTCTTAATTCAGTTGCAAGATTTGACCCAAACACACATAAAAAAAAGCTTGTAAAACAGATTGATTTCTTAACATTTTATTAGATATAGTATTTACAATTGCACTAAAAAGTAGTAGTCAAAAATATGTTTCAACAAAATTGCAAAAGTGCATAAAGAATAAAATCAAAATTATTATAATTAAATATTAACACAAAGGTAGATTCTGAATTAAGAAAACGTTTTTTGTTCGAAAATGTTACGCAATTGTAAAGAAAATTCAGAAGGCTACCCGTGTGTATTTTTAGCCTTATCAAGTAACAAAGTTTATAAAAAAAGTATGGCAGTGATAATATAAAATAGGTATACGAGTTTAATATTTTTTTGTACTTTAAAATAAGATAATATTCTGGACTAAAGCAGAGAGTTAGATAATAAAAATGTGACAACGTAAGTAATTATTAAATAGAGTGCTAGACAATTGTTAAGTAGTTGATTGATACAGCAGCCGATAGTAATTCTTATCATTTTTGCTTTATCGATAAGAAAATAGGCAGTTAAATTTAACCAGATACAAACATTAATATTTGTAATTCAGTTCTTATTAAAAAAATAACATGACGGTATAATTCAGCTGCTGTAAATTTATTATAATATATACACATATATTAAATGTACAGTAGATTCCAGCACCATAGCTAAGATCTGGTAATAGGGGCTCGTGCCAGGGACGCAGGCCCCAGCGGACGCAATCAGCTATAATTTCTTTTAAATATATCAACTGACGCCGCGAAATGAGTCTTGTCCTGGAGCTAATAGCCATACTGTGACACTGGTAGAGTCGTGTCCATTTATAAAGAGAATGGCACGAGAAAGAGTGAGATTGTAGATTCAAACGCTCAATTTCTCTCTCTATAAATGGATACCACTCTAGATCCTTTTGCATTGACCACCATAGACAATAAAAGATTGACCACTACAGTACAGATTAATCAGCTAAATCACTGGAAGTTATACAACCGCCATATTCATAAGTTCCAGAAATGTTGGCGCCATTTGTATTCAAGCATAGGTTCTTAGAGGGCATCAAAGAATAGTTTTTGTTTTGAAATAATTTACGGGTGGTGACACTGGTAACTTTCCTTTTTAGTTATATTTTTGCTTTTGAATTGAGTGCGCAAAATTTTGTTGTGTAAAGAATCAAATAGAATTTAATACGAAAAATCATATATTTTGTTTAGTAGAAAGCAGAGAACTGTTGGTGTTTAGTGGTAGAAAACTCGCTTCAAGTATTGTAGTTAGTCATAAATGTGTTACGTATAGAAAGGTCATATATAGTGGTGATACAAAATGAGGTTCAAAATAGTTATACAATCGCGTATTTATTACAACCGAACAGTCAAAACAAAATTAATTTAATTATTGAAACACTAATTTCAAGTGTCCTTCGATCCATTCCCAAACCCCTAAATATGAGTGCTATCAACATAACCAATCGGCAAAAAGGGTAAGTCGTTTGACATATTTATTATTTTTATAACAATCCACTTAAAAAACGTCAAAAATTGGTGAACCAGCATAGCAAATATTTTGCAAGTCGCGCTGCATGGAAAGATGGTCAATGTAAACAGAATCCTACTGTATTTAGAAGAAGGATAATTTTCGAGCATATCAGTATTTTTAATTTTAAAAATACATTTTTTTTATAATTATTATATGGCACTTATTTCAAAAATTAATGAGTCAAAATCAGACTTGTGAAGTATTTGAGAAAAGTATTTCAAATTACAAATACTTTTCTAGTATTTGTATTTTAAATTCTTTCCAATTAACGTATTTGTATTTCAAATACAAATTTTTTGGCATTTTATTTGATTTTGCAAATACTTTTTCAAATTGTTTTGTAGCTATGAATGATTAATGAATAATTCGAGTCAAGAGTATATATAATTACATATAAATTATTCAAACAATTCTTATTGTTAAAATAATAATGCAATGTCATTTCCAAATAAGAGATTATTATTTAAGTATTTGTATTTAAGTACTTAAAATCAAGTATTTTTTACAAGTAGGTATATACTTGCTAAAGAATATTTTTTTAAATAGCCAAGCGAGTATTTGTATTTGTATTTAAATACTTAAAAGAAAGTATTTTTTACAAGTATGTATACACTTGCCTAAGAAAACTTTTTTAATTAGTTGGGCTTTCGCATTCGCTTGTATAATAAATAATTATTGCTCAAAAATATTTTCGTAGACATGACCCAACAGTATTTGTATTTCAAATACTCCAAAGTATTTGTATTTAAATACTCAATGAAGTCAGAGTACTTGTATTTAAATACTTTTAAAAAGTATTTTTCACAAGTCTGGTCAAAATAGATTTTAATGAGTAATATGAACACAAATATTTTAAAATTAACGTATCGAAAGATGCAATCTGAAACACAACAGCAATTTTTTTAAATGCAATATTAACGTTTGAGAAATTAATTATTACCGAACTATATATTGCAATGTGCTCAGTGGAAGGGTAGTTTTTTAGTGACACTGTAGAAGACAGAGAGGAGAATACATTTTCGCATGTATCTCTATCAGATACACAGGAATGATTTGAAAGAGTGAGTTCCAAGGTCACAGGAGTATAAGACCGCACTAGGCGTAAGGACCAGCAAGCTAAGTCGACAGAGAAAGCTGCTTCAGGTATCGTCATCGCATGGAAATAATACGTGATAATTTTTTGGTGACTAAGTGAAAAGCTATCTTTCTCGGTTTCGATTTGGAATAACAAGAGATTCAGGAGAGTGGAGTCGCAACTGGCGACGGGAAGATTCGCATGAGCGCCTCTATTGGCCGATCGCGGAACTAGCTAGGCACAGACACGTCTGCATATGTTTCAAATACGTAGACTTGTTTTCGGACACGTCACCACAAACCACATGCGCTGTGCTATCTGTCTCTCATTAGTTCCGTGACTATCTGGTAGAGGCGTTGATACAAACATTTTCGTTGCCTGTAATCTATAGCTAAGGGTACCAACCTAACAGTTAACATTATTTCAGAATGCATTTTAATTAATTTAATTGAGCTAAAATCATACCTAAACGAGACTTACTTAATTTGCCCTAAACATTTTGCAGCTAAAAAATCATTAACACCAAAGGACACATAGTCATAATAGGTGAAATGTTTTGGTCCAAAATATGAGCTAGGTTTGCTAATTTTCTATAGAAAAACATACCCTAAAAGCCTGTTTTATTGGCTCACACGTAACCATATGTTATCATCGATACGGATATCGGGTATTATCGACGTATACAGTGGCGTAACAATAGGGTGGCAGGACGGGCAAAATGCCACGGGGGGCCCGCCGGAAAGGGTCGTGAGCACAGGATGATTCTAGCATTTATTATTACAACATTTAGTAAAATTTATTAGTTTTGTATTCAATTAATTTAAGTTACCTACTAAAGTACATACATAAACAAAAAAATGTATCAACATTTGAACGTATTTGTCAGAAAAATATACGTTGGTTGAGATTCTTTATTTTGAGGGAGGGCCCCATCCGACGAATTTGCCACGGACCTCAAACGGTATAATTACGCCACTGGATATACTTCTTTAAGATTGAGGTGCCTCGATACTTAAAGACGACGCATCGGTGTATACAATATTTTAGCTGACCGTTCTCTCAAAACTATATTTATGTCATAATCATGTATATATTTAACTTATGAGTAAAAATAAGTATATTTGAAAAGAAATTATTATCTAAAAACATTAATTTACGAACTTTTAAAAACTGTTTTGCAACTATTCATTTGTTTAAAAACAATAACGATACTTTAAAACTGACAACTGGCAGTAACAATAATATAAAGTTAAACATGAACTAATAACATTAACAGTCTATTGTACCCACGAAGCAGGCACCCAAAGCGGTTCAGTCTCAACGCGATTTGCGGCCGAGACTAGTTGTTCGAACGCAGTTGCTAAATCGGCATTTACGATTACTTCGTCGAAAAGATGTTCGTATAAGAATTCGATGCGTTTTGAAGCATGTATGATTTCGCTGAATTCATCATCCTGAAAATATTTTTATTTTTTTAATTTCATGCAATACTTGTTTTAGGAACTTGAATTAGGATAAATAAACGTTCTAGTTAACTTTTGGTTACATCGTAGTGTTTACTGTAAGCCTACGTCTTTTGAAAAAAATATTCTAAAACATATATTATTTTTTTGATTGATACGGTGATAGGAACTGGAATTTACATAAATCAAATACTAAATTTCACAAGTTTGCAACGTTTCGTAGATCATTTTTCTACTTCTTCAGGCGAGTTTGTAGTTTAGAATAATGTATGAAACGTTGCAAATTTGTGTAATTTAGCATTTGCTTTACTTAAGTCTCAGTTCCCACTACCCTACCAATCATAAAATAATATGTAAATTAGAATGTTTTTTCAAAAGACGTAGACCAACAAAAAACACATACAGTAATACATCGCTTAACGCTGTTTCAGTGTTACACGGTTTCTAAAAACAAAAGTTTAGCCACTATAACGCAAATTAAAATTATGGATTAATTTATACAAAATGATTCAAGTGTTGATAGAAATTCAAAGGCAAGACGAACTGTCATTGATACAATATCTTGGTGTTGACAACAGCTTGCAGAACGAAACAGAAAAAGGCAAACGACATTAGATGACTTCTTCACAGTATGTCAAATGAGGAGTCTAACATAACTTCTTACTCAAACTTTTATTTGATTTTCATAAATTTTTTATGACCAAAAATTGATATTAGCAATAAACAAATCTATAATTAATGTGATAAAAAAGTACTTAACAATAAATGTTACAAAATTAAATAAAAAAACACGGGTCGCAGTGCCAAAACCCTGCCGACAATATAGTGTATTTGCTTGTATAGGGCCGTGTGGTTTTATACTTTTATTATGTGAAATTAAGTTTGTTTTTGGGCAAATTAAAAAATTTAACCCCTTAATACACCCCTTAAAATAACATTTTTTTCTTAATTGTAATATTATTATCAATCTAACGTCTACACCAAATTAAATACACCCTTCAATAAATAAGTCACTATCTGCAAACTAGTGTTTTCATAAAATTTGTAAATCCGGTCCTGTCGGGCCGATTTTATTAAAATTGTGGAGAAACTTTTTAATCACTACCAAAGGGTTAAATTTCAATTTTGAAACGATTCGGAGAATTTTTTCGGTATTTTGGGGCCCAAAAACAGTTTTCAACCCCTAAAAACTACCCTTAAAATAGCCCGATTAGGCCCATTTTAAATAGGCTTCTTGCGGTGATGGATTTCAACATGTGGCCCAAATTTCGTTGAAATCAATTAACTCTTTCGAAAGTTATCGCGCGTACATATATATATATATATATATATATAAACATTTTTAAAAATGGTGCCAAAGTGTTTAGGAGGTTATGAAACGTCGAGAAATTTTGGTCCGACCCCTAGGTCCCGCCATCCGACCGACGCCAATAGTGTATGTTGCCATATGGCAAATACACTAAAAACTAACAAATTTTCTTATTGAAACGTACCCGCCTGTAGCGGGTCTTACTGATAACTTTTTTAAATTTTTGACAGTCTCGTGAGACACTGACCCACCAGACAGTTGTTTGACAGCCTGTTAGTCTGTGAACTGGATTAGTTGTCGAACAAACACACTTACAGATATAACATGCTAACGTGCGATTATAAAACTAACTTCATTCAATACGTACCGTAAAGCCTCTTGAGTTATTGATGTCGAACGTAGATCGAGCATGTACAGCATTTCTTGATTCCTTTAAGACTTCCAATGAAGGAGGTTTAATATATATAATATAAGGCTTCAGTTGAGGTGTCCTGAGCATTTTTAGAGCTTGATAATGGGGGTTCAAAATGCAAACGTAGCCTGCGTTTACCAACGATTTTACACTATCTGCTGATGTGCCATATAAATTACCTTTATATTCGCCGTACTCAATAAATTTACCGGCTTCGATCTCTTCTTCCATTTTGTCACGTGACACAAAGAAATACTCTTTACCGTTCACTTCGCCCGGTCGCATCGAACGAGTTGTATCTATTATCATAAAAAATCAATTTAAAAAAATCGGTAACGATCTTCCATGATCCAAAATCAATTTCTTTCATATTTCAGTAGAATTTATCGCGGAAAAAAATGTGAGCCGTCGTGGGACGCCTGGCAAATGTGAAACATTATTTATTTATACCCAACAGGCAGGGACGTCTTTAACCTATTGGAGACCCTGGGCACTTGAGAATAATGGGGGCCCTATGACTATTACAGAGAATTATTTTCTCTTTAAAAAAAGAGCGTTATTACTAAGCAAATCAATAATGAACAAATCCATTAAAAAATGTATCGATATATTTGTCAGCAGTATCGGTTATCGATTGCTGATTTGGCAGGAACTAGAGGGCCCCATTGATCGCGGGGCCCTGGGCACTTGCCCTAAGTGCCCAATGGAAAAGAGGGGCCTGTAAACAGGTCAAGACCCAATTACATGTAGGACTATAGGAAATTAGGACAAGGTAGGCAACTTTGTGTGGATAGGAATTCAGTAGGTAATCGGCCATGGCCTTGAATAAGGGCCCATCTTGATATTTATCTGGAATTAATTGAGGAAAAACTTGGAAAACCTCAACACGTTGACCAGTACAGGAATTACCGTTCCTCAGCGAGACAGTAGGGAAAAGCCTCCGCCAGGATTCGAACCCAATGCCTCCCAAGTGCGAGTCTAGAGCTCTCACCACTACTCAACACCGTTACACAAATGTTCACGAGTAAAATGCCCACACACTATCACACACGTAAAATAGCGAATGTGTTATGTAGTAGTGAAAGAGCCGACGAGACGCGAGACTGGCCGAATAGTATGTTTTCACTCCCAACTAAGCGCGCCATTAGATGTTTCACATCAAAAAGTCAAAGGAAATTGTGCTTTTTGACGGATAGATTGGATAGATGCTCGATAACTAAGGTTATTTATGGATTATTCACGACTATATTAAGTAAAAAAATCGTACTTACACGGAATAGGTGTTTTATATTTATCCTGATCGGTAGCTATCAATCTTCGCTTGAGTTCGTTCCGACCTATGCCGGGTGCTCCGATCAACACAACTGGTCTATGTATGCCAGGTCTGGGATAGAGTTTAGCAACTTCTTCGTATGTGGCAATTTGTTCGCGATCAAAGTCGTCATTTTCGGCTGTGTCATACATAATTTTTTTAGTTTTTGGTTTAGTCGCGCATCGGGGGGATTTGATCGGGGAGTCACTGCAGGTTAACACAGGTAAAGCTGTAACAGAACATAACCCTACACGGGCACAACTAGGTGTTAGTCACAAACAGGCGTTCGTTGAGTGGAGCAGATTTTTTTTAAGTAATCGTTTGAAAACTTAAAAAAATAATACATTTCCGATAACAATAACTTTTTTTATTACATTTTCAAAGCAATAAAAAAATTCGCTCCACTTGAATGAACTATCGGTCTTTAGGAACAACTACAAAAACAGTTTTTCTAAAGATATTGAATCAAAGAAACAATTAGATTTAAGCATTTTATGAAAGGTCAGGCCCGACCTAAGGTCACAGCTATGTTTCAAGCGTTAACCATGACCATCATAAGCCAAGAGGGGGCTCATAGTACTGTAGGATGTATGGGGCCCCGCTAACGGAACTTCAGGTTATCAACAGACATAAACAACATTTTAGTTATAATTATTATTTTGAAGCAGAGGCCCGGGGGCCTCATAGATTGCGGGGCCCTGGGATCACAACCAGCGAGCCCATGCGGAAAGATGGGCCTGGCGTTAAACATTTTAAAAATATATCCGCTGAATATTATATAAAATGTAGGTTAATTTAAAAAAAAGCATTTTTACACGAGCCCAAGGTTATTCGATACAGAGGTGATCTCGTTTCGTTG
This sequence comes from Venustoraphidia nigricollis, assembly GCA_034508555.1. Taxonomy (NCBI): domain Eukaryota; kingdom Metazoa; phylum Arthropoda; class Insecta; order Raphidioptera; family Raphidiidae; genus Venustoraphidia; species Venustoraphidia nigricollis. The sequence continues at coordinate 4,306,680 of JAVRKA010000030.1, forward strand.
GATAGTAGACGTCATCCAGTGGACTGTCAATTGATATTGCGTGGTTGATAAAAATATGAACGGTCCCCCAGTTGACGTCAATCATTAACGAGACAGCCTGTGTATTTCTAATGGCCTTGCATGAGTATTCTAAGTTTTAAATTACGTAATGTATAAAAAGAGGAATAATTTTGTAGCAATAAGTATATGTTTAAGTTCAAATAAATTATACACAGTAGAATAGCTCTAGTTTGCTATAAGAAACACACATTATTACAATGCTATATTAGAAAAAAATATTTTCAAACAACTGACTTAATGATATAGATAATATATTTTTATATTCTGTGACTTAGGTTTGAATTAATGAAGGGGAAATTTCATCTTTGGTTCACCCAAAAACTCCCACTACTGTGAAGGTTCATGTCTAGCGTTACCCAAGCTAAAAATTAGCTCCCGCATGATGTGCATTTACTATTACAATTTGCTGTATTATGAGAAAGGTTAACTGTCAAGTATGGCATCGTAGAGCAACTGATAACTCATTCCACCGCGAAAGTGGAAAAATTCGGGTTTAAGTCCCGACGGTGACAGTTTGAAAATATTTTTTTCCAATATAGCGTTGTAACAATGGGTGTTTCTTAACAATTATAGCAAACAATAGCTATTATACTGTTTAATCATTTAGTCTTAGGAACTATGCCGTAGTGAACAATTTACTAATAAATTATACGTAAGTCCAGAAATCCTTCTAAGATCGGCGCTGAGTACAATTCTTAGTTTATAAACTTACAAGTCGCAAATATCTTTTCTGAAGAAAAATGACGTCTGAGAACCACTGTATTAAAAATTATCTAATTAATACGGCATGCTTACACAAAAACCAAAAGCGCTACAAGCAAAGAAAGCCGCACTAAAATGAATGCTATTTAATTTACATGAAGTAAAAGATATGTACAATTTCTTTTGAACACGCTTTTATTAGCTTCACCTGTATGTTTGTAACGGAATTTTTGAACGCGAAATTCATCCACTTCAAAACGTCAGATTAAACTGAAACTTTGCACGCTTATCAAGGACCGATGACAATACAATAATTTAATAAGTTTGTCCCATTATCCTGACCAGGACCTTCAGAATAAAAAAGTTGTCATGCAATTATTAATATTGCTATTTTACCTTCATCTTGTGTGGTGTCTTTTTGCGATTGGGAGCGTTCATGAATGATGCGCCTTTCTTGTAGTGCCCGACTCGGTATTAGTCCTGCTCGCATGTTACGATCTCCTTCTCGACGAGCCTGCCACCTATAAACAAAGTTTTTAACGTGAACTTCTACAAAATTCACACCAGATAGATCGAATACTAAGACAGACTTTATCGTATATAATTGCAGTATGCTTTTTAAAATATATCGATACATCAAGGTTTCGTTACATCGATTTAATCGATAATTTAGATTATTCGATATATCGATAAGCGAGGTGTAATCATGAATTTAGTAATTATAGGGATGGAGCATACTGTTGTGTGGGGGAATCAATTGAGTGACGGGTACAAAGTAAGAATGGTGTCGATTTTTGATTGGCCGCCGCATTGTGTTGCATACAAAAGAAATTTTCTTTATGCACCATACTAGCAACAACTTTCATGTCACTAGACGTGCGCAGTGCGCTGACCAATGACAAACGGACACCACTCACCTCGTCGCGTCCCTAAATCGGCTTTACCCCCCTCGTCCATAACCCTAGTACATGCTCAGTCTCTATATTCCTATTTCTATGGGTGTAATACACCGATTTTCTTGAACCTACAGTTTTTGATCACCTTAAATAAATTATAAATATTTTACCAATAAGCGTCATCTTGGGACACGATATGGAGAACATCGCCCTTACGAAAATCTAATCCAGCCTCTTTACAAGGAATGTAGGGATCCATCGAAGCAGCGTAATCAAAATGCGCGCGCACTCTAACCTTACTTTCTCTTATGCCTAGCTTGCTATCGGCTGGTACCAACTTAAATGTGATTGTTCCTTCAGAATTTTGCTACAAAGAACAAGTTTGAAGTATGTTTTATTTTGAAATATAATTCAACGAATTTAAATTTACTATCGGTAATACTGACTAGAATTGTTAGTACATCGGTAGGTGTTTTTCCTTCGACATTTATGTTATTTACTTCGACTACTTCGTCGCCGACATGAATTAAACCAGATCGATCAGCCGCACCTCCGTGCATAATTCTCGCAATTACAATTTTTCCAGTGTCTTCATCTGTTTTGATTGTTGCTCCCTGTTTAAGTTATCAGGAAATCAAAATTATGTCGATTTTAGTTAAAAATTATATTTTCATTGCACTTATGCATATATTTTGAATTTTTATCTGTTAAAATTTTTTTACACAATTTGGAAAAATTGTCCTAAAACAATGACAGTTTAATATTTTTTTTCACGAAAAAACAATTTTTTATCATGCTCGCATATTTTAAGGTAGTTCTAGCGTGGTATAATAAAGAAAAATCACTTTTCGACAGATTTTGCCCATTTTTTTTCATAGGCTCAAAATAACTTCTAATAAATCCCGAAGTTTCAGAATTTTTGACCGTTTAGAACGCGAATTAATTAATAACAAAGTTCGCAATTTTTACGGTCAGTATGTGAAAATTGCGAACTTTGTTATTAATTATCTCGCGTTCTAAGCGGTCAAAAATTCTGAAACTTCGGGATTTATTAGAACATGTTATTTTGAGCCTATGAAAAAAAAATGGGCAAAATCTGTCGAAAAGTGATCTTTTTTTTATTATACAACGCTAGAACTTCCTTAAAACAAAATAATAAACTAATAATTAGCACTGAAGTAACAAAATATCGGCAGCAATAAAAAAACTTTGTGATTTCTACTTGAAAAATATAATTCTCAAAATTTTCAAGTTCGAAATAAATGTATTTTTAAAAAATTCTTAAGTAGGGACCGTAGATAATGAAATGATTTCTGGTTATGAGAATAATAATTTAAACATTTCTTTTTATTCAACTGTTTCAATAATGAATTTATCATGTAAGAAAAAAGAAAACAAGTGCATAATTTACAATGGCAAATCTACTACATAATAAAAATGTAAACATATATTTTTACATAAAACAAAATTTTCACGATTAATACCTAACATAAAACGACACTAATTCAACTAAAATACAAAATACTGAAAAAAGATGATCATAAAAATTTTACATTGGTCGTTTTTACATTTTGATTATATAATAAATTTAATCATACAATTAATCACTGTAAATATAAATTATTAGCTGTCCAGTTTAGCTTATCATATTATGTTATTCATCAAAAAGCAGATTTAAATTTATGTAAAGAATTTTTTAGTTGATTGAATCGTTCCAGAACTTCAACATGAATCATGGCTTTTATTTCTTCTTCTCTTCTCTAATGGCGTAAAACAAAGTCGCTATCCGCGTCTGCCCGTTCGCTTAGTTCTTTTAAACTACATAACAGATTTTGGTATGGTTTTCACCATCATGCTTGTCATGTGCCTATATCCATTAAATAAATTCTTTATATTATAAAGAATTTATTTAATGGATATAGGCACATGACAAGCGTAACGTAGATGGCAGCAGGTACATAACGACCGAAGTTATGATTGGTTTTTACTATAGATTATAGTAAAAACCAAATTTATGTGTTCTTTCCCGGGATGCGTGATTTAAATAAGGAATAATTCAAAGTAAATCTGTGATGTTTCTATATTATAACCATCATTTAAATAAATATAATTAGTTTTATCTGCAATTTCACCTTCTGTGGCAAAATCTTCATTAAGAAAGTGGGCTTCACAAAGTATTGTCCCAGCGTTTACAATAAACGTTTTTCCCCTTCTGGTAGCATACAACCACCTACGTTCCAATTCCTAATCTTTTGGAAATACAAAATTTCTATAATTTGAAAATCGGTTAACATAGTACATCAGCATTGTTATTGATTTATTATTTGAAATAAACTTATTTTGCACACTGGACTATTCGCAAATTGCGGTTGTTATATAGCTGGCGCCCTTAGCGGTCAAGTTTGGCAGTGTCCATCTCCATTACTACAGCAACTAATTGTAAGTATGTTTTAACATGATATTATGTAATATGTGAGGATGATTTATGAAAGCAATGAATGGTGCATATTTTTTTGTTATTTTTATCCACAATTGAACTTACCACAATAGGCTCAGCACTTTGTGCGCCAGTCTTTGTAAGCAAAGTAATAAAAAAGGCATGATAATACCTCTTATTACGTATATTTTAATACATGGCATTTATTTACAATTTAGCAAGCAGAAATCACAGTGGTTGTGTAAGAAGCATATAGCGTATACTGTTTCAATGTAACGACAGGCAAAAACAAATGTATCTTTCTATTCTACACATTTACAGAAAGTATTTTACACTGATCGAGAATCAGTTAATGCAGAAGCCTTTGATCAAATTTTTAGAGAAAACAAGTTCACTTATTGTTTAATTTAAAGTCATTTATGCAAAGAACTAGCTATGGCTTTTTAAATACGCAACTGTCTAAAAGCCAATTCAGACTAGCCGTTCTCGGTTACGATTCACCGGTCCGGTTGGGAGCTCGACCAATCTGGGCGCAGTCGTTCCTGAACGACTGCGCCCTGATTGGTCGAGCTCCCAACCGGACCGGTGAATCGTAACCGAGAACGGCTAGTCTGAATTGGCTTTAACACAGGGATGCTCAAACGGTCGATCGTGAAAGCCGTGGGAGTTGATTGCGGAAAAGCATATGTAATCTGCATTTCCTTAAAAGACTACAACATAATCGTAATTCGACGGCGTTCGGTCACTTAAAATTACCCACAGGTCACAGCGTCAACTATCCAATAATAAATGTACTTAATTGCGCTTGCTTAGGTAAACAAATGTAGCACCAATAAAAGCATATATCTAATCCTAATTCACATTTTTCATTCGTAAATATGTCTTTGTTGTAGTCTAGTCGATTGTTTGAATATTTTGTGGTAGATCGTCGTCACTATAAATCTGAGCATCCCTGGTCTAACTTGGACACCAAGAAAAATGATGGAGTACTTTTTTTGAAACGATTATCGTTAGAAAATTGGGTAGTCTGGTATAATTACATTAAGATGGCAGTTGGGTATATTTTTAATGAATAATTCTGAAATGCCAAAAAATTACAGTTTGATTTCTTAAGGTACGATTTTTGTTCAAAGTATAAATGACTTTACAAAACAAAGAACATTTTTTTAAGCATTATTATTATATTAAAGCTAATTATTTCTCTATTCTAGACAACTTAATCTTGGTTTCTATATGTTCCTTCAACACTTTCTTAATTATGGCTATTAATGAACAGTTAAAAATATTTCTTGATTTCAAAATGACTGTCCGAGTTTGAATACATTGTCGGTACCCCGTGTAGCTCATTCACTGTATTCGAATAATTTTCTAGTTTTCTATTCGATTGGACTTTAGCATAAAAATTAAAATGTGAATCACGTATTACTTTGATCGTTAATCTTAAAATAAATAGCTTTAGATATTTAGTTTAACTGTTCATAAATTAAACATAAAACAAAGTTAAATCGACCAATGAAACGATAAGAGCTAATCACAACCACCATTCTGATTTTCACTTGCAATAAAAAGAACTAGAAATAAATCAGACAATTTTACCTACCAGCGGTTCATTACTTTTCACCAGCTGAACTATTTTGATCGTTTCTTCGTCTTCATCAACTTCTAGGGGTATCTCAGGAAGATGCGGGTAATAATCTTTTTGGGCGACGGCGTCGTGAGCACACAGAATACCCTAATATAAGATCCAAAAATGGATAATGTTAGATTTTCAGTAAAGATCTGTGACATTGAGATGCTAACACGGGTTATCTCGTTAATAAATAACGTCAGCTGGAAGTCCGTTTAATATTTTTATCAAGCCCGCAATAAGTAAATGAGTGCCGCTTTTTAGGGTTCCGTACCTCAAAAAAGGAAAAAACGGAACCCTTATAGGATCACTCGCGTGTCTGTCTGTCCGTTCGTCTGTCACAGCCGATTGAGTTAAAATTTGGTACACATATATAAGTCGGTAACCCAAAGGCGGACGTGAAACGTAAGTAAGTTAAATCTAAACATGGGGGCCACTTTTGGGGGGTAAATTAGAAAATTAAAAAAAAAGTTTTGCAAACTATATCGTGTGACATATCAAATGAAAAGGCTTGTTGTGAGAATCTCAAATATATATATATTTTTTAATTTTTAAAATAAATAAAATTTATTAACCCGGCGTGTTTAAGGTTAAAAGTTGTAACACGGAGCATAAGGTGGGTGTGACAAACCCATATGATTGATTGAACATTTCAACATTTTAATCTAGATTCTAGATTGTTATTATTTTCTTTTTTATATAACTATTCTGCATATTTAAAAGAAAATAAATGGATAAAGTAAAAACATTTAAGTATGGTTCCTTAATATTTATTCACGCATTTAACAAATCAAAAATTTTTAGCTTATATTGTAAGATATAGCACAGTTATTTTTTGTTATTAAAATATTAAAAAAACTAACGTAAAGTATTTTTTCATCTAATTATACAATGAACATTATAAATGAAATCACTTTTTTGAAATAATAACTAGTCAGACTTCCGTTATTCATCTTGAGATCTAGTGCAATTTTCACTTTGACCCCATCTAAACAACCCGCCGATCAGCTGTCGACTGCGTGGAGACACTCAGCGCTTACTTAGCTCCCCCCGCGCAGCTACTCAGACGCACAACGCATTTCAATAACTCACTTTTGAAATATGGAGCGATTTATTAGGGTTTGGGTGTATTACACCCAACCTTACGCACGCCGGGTTAAGAAAATAGATGAAAATTGAATAGATCAAATCGATCATTATAGTATGTTTCAACAGCATTCGTAACACGCTAGACTAAAGCTCAGCTAACTCAGTTAGTCATATTTTACAAACCTGTATATGTGGTTTTTGAAGCAAAAAGAACAACTCTTTACAATCTTCGTTAAAATGCATGTACGAGGCTAGAACCTCTAAGACGTCCATCATAACTTGCATCGAAGTAGATAAAAGCGGAAAGAACTTGTCACTTGCACCGCTACTAACTATTTTGTTGTGAGCGCTGACGAGCGCATGTAACTCTTTTGACGTGAGTAACCCACGTAGGAAGCTAAGTTCATCTTCCGAAGATGGTAAATCCTTAGCATCTTGAAGCGATGTCAACAATCGCGAAAGAGCTGTGGGCGGTTTAAGATTTCTTATTCTTGCTATTTCAAATACATTTAATTATAAGAAAAAATCGCCAAAATTAAGAGGAAATCAGTCTACTTGTATTCTAGGGATGCGCACGATACATCGATGTTTGAAAAACATCGATTTAACTTTTACATCAGTTTTTTTTTCTTCGATATATCGATTAATATCGATGTTTTTTGCGATGCTTCTTGCAACTTTACTATTTTTATACACAGGTTAAAATTTTAGTTTATTTTTTGTTGCACAATTTTGTAAATTAAAAAAAAAATCTCAATTAGGTACTTGAGATCAAGTTAATAAATACTACAAAGTCTCTTTGATAATAATTACAGTTTTAAAAAATAAATGTGTATTTTCTACTCATTAGAAAATATCGATGATGTTTCAATATTTTTAATAGATTTTGTTAGTTTAATGTATCGTTCGATGTTAACATCGATGTTTTAAAAAATATTGCACATCCCTACTCTGTGATAAAAAACAAAGCTGTACATTTATATAGGATCAGTATTTATAATTAGCACTGATTTTTCATTCGGTACTTGGTAGAACATGATTAACAATAACAGATACTTAAATAAAAACACTTGAAAATTCTACAAAAATTATTTTTAAATTATTTCTCGACGATCGCTTCGGACTATAAGTTCATCCTCAGGAATATAAAATATACAGTACATGTTTTATATTTGTTTTTCTGTTATCACAATCAGTATTGTTCAAAAACTGTGTCCTCTCCTGGACCTACTGAAAGAGTGTATCGTGCGACTGATTTTACTAATCGAGCAATTAAAAATTTAAGTAATCACTGCCCATGGGCTTCACCAAGTTCACTATTAATGCCGCTTACTTGGTAAAATTTTCTGAGAGCACTAAACCGTACTTAAAAGAAAAAACTCTAAGATTGATTTAGAATATTTCTGCGATCAAACGATTATAGTTTTGAATATAGGGCGACATAATACTAAATAAGAATCTGTTCTGATTTATTCAGAGATTCCAACGTGTGAAATAACTAAGCATATATGAGTACAGTTACAAAACACACATACGTAATAAAGGACTAAAAGAAAACACAAAAATAAAGAAAACGTTTTATTTACAAATAAAAAAAAGATTATTAACAAAAAAAATATTACATAAGAGAAGATAAATAACACAAAACATAAATTACACAAAAATAAGCATTAAAAATAATTAATAAATAACTAAAGGGAATAAAAAATGGCGATTATCTAAGTGTCATTACAATAAGATTGGTAAAGAATTGATAGCACACCCAAGTTATCATTTTTAGCGAAACACAATAATTGTAGACATAACCAGAAATAACTAACAAGAATTAATGCAAAGATTTAAGGACATCACATGCATTACATGATAAAAAAGAAGAGTTTCCAGTTTACAAAAAAAATACCTATATGCGAATTTAGTAATTACCTGGATCCCAATTTGTACCTGACCCGTTAGCCATGACTTTAGCGGTCATTCTCCACTTCTTTATTTATGGAAAACTAACTACAGTACAATTTTGTTATAAAATTCTCTATAAAATTTATAAGTACAATAGGTTATGTCTTAAAAATGAACACTTTTCTGTTAAGACGTACTTATCGTTATTTGAATACACGTATATACGTCTGCTTAGACTTAAATGAAACAGTATTAAAAATTTAACTGCATAAGCACATTTTTATCGTAAAATTACATTACTTATCAAAATTTGGTGTCAGCATTATTTCTTCTTTTAATACTAAGAACGATTACGTAATATACAATGAATCGTTAAATTATGCTAACAAAAATTCGCTGTTGTTTTAGAATAGTAAGAAAGTTAACAAATACGAATTGGAAACTAAAATTATTTCATTTTACACCCTAAATGTCACCATATTGTTTAAATGTCAAATATGACATATCTATAATGGCCGATTAGGAAGCACCCATTTTTCTTTTTTACAAAATAAAAATTAATCTGCCAATTTTTTAGCAAATTTTATAATATTCGCGTTATAGATAATTGAAACTAATTTTATAAATGTATATTACCAAATAAAATGCTAATAAGATACCTTTATTTGGCTTAGATCGCACCGCTTTCATTTAAAAATGGTGGAGACTACTTTATCGACACGTCATATTTGCTTTGCAATTTGCATTGAGCGCAGCACTTCAGTTCGCTTTCTCGCCGCTAGATAATTATTATTCTACATATGTTTTTTGTTATCACACGTGCTTTATCTGTCATATTGACATTTAAACGTACACCTGTGCGACATTTAGGCACCCCGTCGGTGTCCTGGAACAAAAATCTATTCAATGATGAATTAAAATTGTCAAATAAAAAATAGCATGGCGTCAGTTTGAAAGAAGGCGGCGAGCGCCGAGACGACAGCGCCGCTATTTTCGACGTTGTCCGCGCCACGACGCGTCTCGCCACCTGTTTTCGACGGAAGACAAGCCACAGGGACATTCCGACGCTTGGGTTGGTCAAGACGCGACAGTACATGTATTTCTCAAAGTAAAATGTCTAAAAAGAGATACTTTAATTTATAATTTACATATTTGTTTCGTTATTTTCGTGTGTTTTGTTCATGATTTTGTCTTTTTTATTGTTAATTTTATATTATTTTGGAGGTGAGCATTTGTTTTTGTTTTGTTTTTCTTTATTTTTCTTACGTTAGTTTTACGTTGTTTCCAGCTAGGTTCTACAAATGGAATGCAAACTCATTTACAGTTTCGCTTTCTCTGAACTTGAAATTTGTTCAAATTTGTTATTTGTGTAAGTTGAAAATATATGAAAAGTTTGGTTATGTATTTGACACACCTGTAGAGCTCTCATTTATTATGGGAGTGGGGGTGTTTACTTCTGACTGACCTCTTGTTAAATAAACCCTCAGGAATAAGTCAGATTGCCCTGATTTTATATCAACACAAATAGTAAACATTTTGTAACCTTAAAATGTCAATGCAACCAACACTAACAAAATATCGCTATTCAATTGGTGAAACAGGCTTCTGTTTTTGTTAATTTTATGGTGACAGAAATATCGAAAGAGTAAAAATCCAAAGAATGAGTCATTTTTCTAATTTGTTTATCAAAAAGATTTAGACAAATGTTAAATTCAAGATTGAAAAAACACATTAGCGTCCTCTTATAAAACAGACGTTTTAAAGTGCCCTATTTGCACTTCAGAAATCACAGCATAAGCAATGCCATTTGAGATAAAAGTTCTGTTAATAAAGAAGCAAGCTCATAGAATAGTTTCCAACAACAAATATCTTTTTAATGAACGCTTTAAATTAATTACTATCTGAACAGTTAATTAAATAGTTAAGTTAAAATCAATAATACAAACTAACCTTTTTCGTTATATTGGTAAAATAATAAGTACTATATACTTACATTCTATATTAAGAAAATATACATAATAAAATTTTACAATTGACTTTATTTCTTTTTTGTCCTTGGTAATTAAAATAAAAATGATTTGTCGTGAAATTTTTATTTATTTTAAAATTTTACAATTTTCATCATAATCAATAGAACCTAAACAAAATAATTCTGTTGCTAATTGCAAGTTATTAACGAAATTTCAGTTTCTACTTTACCTAGATTGAATGAGCGTTTTCAGATTCTTTTCCATTCCGGATTAACTCAATAGCTCAGTCAATTTTTAATCAAGCTATTAAAGATCAGAGAATATAATAGGCGATATATCATCGTGATTTTACTAACACGAGTTAAAAACCGGGCAAAGCCGCGGTTAAACATTAGTAAATAATAAGTAATTACGATGCAATGAACCAACGCAGTACCTGTGTGACTAGACGTAATGAATTATTAATTAAACATGTAAATTAAAATTAAACGGGCATTTTTAATATTCAGTAATTAAGTATGATTAATAAGTCTTGATTTCTGTTTTATTGCAGATTATACGCGTTTATTTGTTTGTGCCAGCACAACTAACTGTGAACTTCCAGAGAACTTCAGTCTGCTTACCAGTATCGTGAATAGGTAAGTCTTGAGTGATTTGTTTAATTTTTAAAATCTAATCACATGCTACATTGATTTCTTATAATGCAATTTAATATTATCCCGCCACTGGTAATAAAACGTACAGCTATAAAACAGACCTCCCACATAGAAGCTATTTTTACCTGAAGAGAAATCGCGCAGATGTGTTCGGCGAAGTTGCGTATAGATGGCACGATCGGTATCGTATTTTTTAACATTTCGAACGAGGTTCAGTCGACTCTTGATAATTTGATACTCAAGGGACCAGAGAAAAATTTCAAATTACCAAGAGTTCAAAATAACAGGTGTTTAAATAACCAATAGGGAAGGAGGGAAAAAATCAAGTAAACAAGAGTTTGATCAAAATTCGTGATTTATTATTTTGAACATTTGAACAATTATTCATTTTGAAAAGAAGTCCGTAATTTTCTGTTGAGTAAGCGACTTTAGTCTATCATTGTCCAATGAATTTTCGATAGGTCTGTGCATGATAAACGCTTCAAATTATAGAGAGTATTGCATGTTGGCGGGCAAGATACTATTCCTTCAACTTCAAATTATCGAAGGAACCATTTAATTCAATTTATCGAGTATTTTTCAAGGGACCGGGAAAAAATATCAAATTATCGAGAGTCGATTGTTGTTTCAGTTCAGAACTGTTTTAGAATTTTCGTGGTCTGTACAGTCCTGAATTTGTGTGTAGGCCGGGACGTATCTGCCTCATGTCGAAAAGGACGCTTAACTTTGAAATTTAAACTATTCATGCGTTTGAAAGTACAGTAAGACCCCGCTTAACGCGGGAGATACGTTCCAATAAGTTCCTGCGCTAAACGAAGTCCTCCTAATAAATAGGCATGAATGAAACAGAACCGAAAATACGAAAATTTGTTAGTTTTTTTTTTTGCTCAATTTTGTAACATTTATTGTTAAATACTTTCTTATCACATTAATTATAGATTTATTCATTGCTAATATAGATTTTTGTTCATGAAAATAAAATAAAAGTTCGAATATGAAGTTATGTTTGTGATGAGGAAGGTTACTGATTTGACATATTTTGTTTATTGTGAAGAAGTCATCTAATGCCGTTTGCCTTTTTCTGTTTCGTTCAGCAAGCTGTTGTTGATAGCAAGATATTGCATCAATGCTACTTCGTCTTGCCTTGGAACTTATATACCTATATCAAAAAAAATATCATTTTCTATAAACTCATCCATAATTTACGTTATAGTGACTAAACTTTTTTTTTGGAAACTGCGTAATACTGAAACAGTGTTAAGCGAAGTCTTATTGTACTCCTTTCTGTAATCAGGACCATTTTAGTTGTGATGACGCTCTAGGCCCGCTGATATGTCTGTAATGTTTTTTTTTTTGACAATGAATTTTTAAGAGCCTTAAAATAAGTGACTAAAAACTTCTAAACCGTTTCTTTTTGTTTGATATTTTGAGTTTTAGCGATTGCATACGTATTTTTTTAACATAGTAATAAGTATTGAAATATTAACATTTCTAAGAGAAAGCAATAATATTCGTTTTCACAATCGATAGCAAACTCATTCAGATTTGAATTTATTAACCGACTTCGAAATTTTCGTCACGTTTCAAATATTAGTCGCCTCCCAAATTTTGCCGCCTTTTGAATTGTATCGTCCTAAGCGCGGACCTAAGTCTAAATCTTCCACTGTTTGCGCCTAAGGTTTCTTAAAATCTAACGAAGCTTCTAATGTAATATAAAAATATTTTCTATCATCTTAAATTTTCATAATAGCTCTACGTTTACAATTTGCTAGTAAATGAAAAATTTATTGGCGATATTAAGCACCCCTTGCTTTTTACTGTAAAGTTAATTTTGTTGTCAAATTATTTTGCATTTCTTAGTTCATAAAAGCGTATTGTTTCAGTTTTTTTAAACTCTAATTTTTTTACTCAAAACAGCTTCATAAATACCGAACTAATTAATGTGTCAGTTGAAAGAATTTAATAAAACAGTTTCTATTATGTAACCTGTGTCGTAATGTCATTGTATATATCTACAGTGGAACATTTATTACCACATCTCGAAACCAACATTCGAACTGATCTGTCGCACAGCTCGGTTTTACGCATCAATATAAAATTATTACTTTTTCAATTACGTTATTATTGAAACATGCAGCGCACATGACGGCTGTGTCGCGTACTATATTACGGCCTGCGGTATACATAGCAAAACCGAGTTTACAATGTTCATTCCTCATAATATAAAATTGAAGAAAACATTAAATATACGTTAGAAAAACCATTTAGCGCGTGAATGGTTCGTTCGCCGAGCGCAATATCTATACTCATAAAAAACGCCGCAACCCTGCACTTTACCTGCCTGCAGTAGCGCGCAAGGTGCTGCAAAATCGTGTAACTGCGTCTTATAAGAAATAGTGATGTAAAAAATTAAATTACCGGTTAATTAACCGGTTTAGTAACCGCGGTAATTTCTTTCAAATTATCGCGGCTATTTATTATTACCTATTATACAAGGTGCGCAGAAAGTTTTGTTTTTTAATTTTCGGTCGCTATTTTAATTTTATTACCAGTATCCATACCTATAAATATACATTCATTATTTATCAAATTCTTTCGATTCTACTGTTGAAAACTGCTGTATTGTTTTATTTTTTGTTGTTCTGAAAAATAAAACCCAGAAGACGCCGTTTTGTATTACAAATAACCGGTAAATTTTCCGAACAAAATGGTTATTATCATAAATAACCACTAATTTTACATCACTAGTAAGAAAGAATTTTTGAAGTTTCGTATATTTCAGACAGGAGCGGATATAGGGCTTATTAAAATCGAACGGAGCTTCGTTTTATGCTAGACTAGAAGTAAGAATCTTTAAATTGGGTTTTAAAATTTTTTTCTAAAATCAAAGTTGCCCAAACAAATAATACTATAAACTTACTCAAAAAAAAAAGTCAAAATTCACCAAAAAAACTGTCAAAATTCGCCTAAAAAATTTCAAAATTACGCCCCCCCCCAAAATGACAAAATTCAACCAATTAAAAATGTCAAAACACCCAAAATGTCAAAATTTATCCATAATAATGATAAAAACCCGGGTCGCAGTGCCAAAACCCTGCCGACAATATAGTGTATTTGATAATACAGGCAGTGTGGCTTTATTATGCGAACTTAAGTTGGTTTTTCGGCAAAATAAAAAATTTGACTCCTTAATACACCCCTTAAAATAACATTTTTTTTTCTTAATTGCAATATTATTATCAATCGAACCTCTATACCAAATTATATACAACTTTCAGTAAATAATTCACTATCTGCAAAGTAGTGTTTTCATAAAATTTTTAAGTCCGGTCCTGTCGGGCCGATTTTTTTAAAATTTTAGGGACATTTTTTAATTACTACTGGAAGGTTAAATGTCAATTTTGAAACGATTCGGAGAATTTTTTCGGTATTTTGGAGCCCAAAAACGTTTTTCAACCCCTAAAAACTACCCTTAAAATAGCCCGATTACGCCCATTTTAAATAGGCTTCTTGCGGTGATGGATTTCAACACGTGGGCCAAATTTCGTTAAAATCAATTAACTCTTTCGAAAGTTATTGCCCGCACACATATATATATATATATATATATATATACGCATATATATATATATATATATATATATATATAAATATATATATACATATATATATAAACATTTTTAAAAATGGTGCCAAAGTGTTTAGGAGGTTATGAAACGTCGAGAAATTTTGGTCCGACCCCTAGGTCCCGCCATCCGACCGACGCCAATAGTGTATGTTGCCTTATGGCAAATACACTAATAATCATGGTAAAGGAAGATTTGGTTTGAGGATCAATAAATAAATAAGCTTTACCAAATTTTCGCTAATGGCCAACGTTTCGAAAATTATATTCTCATCATCAGTGCGTTAAGCTGGTCGAATAGTGGTAAATTGTTCTACTAATATATACATGATCATATTATAAGATTAATACAATTTTAACATCACAAACACATTAAAAAATTAATTCAATAGTAATAAACTGTCACAAATTAAAAAAAAATATTAAAAGCTATTACTTTTTCGAATATTGTGCACAAATAAATTTGTACAATTTGTACAAATTTATTTGTGCACAATGATTAGTATGGTGGCGGCTCAATGCGTTTTGCCAATTGTTTGTGAAACATCCTCTATAAAATACATGATTGCTGTATAGGTGAAACGTAAAAATATAGACGTTATTTAGAGATATTTACATTTAAAGAAATGCCGTGGCTATATAAATATGTATAACTTGGTTTGCAGCTTGTATTCTGCAAGTTTACAATTAAAAAAACTTTTGTTTCACAACTGGTCGAGGAGGTAGCGTGAAACATAAATAAAAAACTAATGAATCGATATAAGTAAAATTTATGTCGAATCATTCAAAATTGGTTTATAAATGCTGAAGATGTGAGGTGAACATATATACAAAAAAATTGTATTTTTCTCAAACGGATGAACCGATTTTTCAAGAAAAACTATTTGGTACCAATCCGTTAACATTCTGAACAAATTGTCGTCAAGATTTTTCAAATCGGTTCACAACTGACGGCTGGCACCCGCCTTTGATAATGTCTACCGCAGTTGTAGACGAAACGTCAGGTAAATCGGATTTAGAATCTTCTTGATTTGCGGGCTTGTAGGTCGTGGTCCATTGGAATTTCTACCTAACGTTGTCTACAACTGCGGTAGACATTATCAGCAACGGGCGAATTGCCCTCCTTGGCGGCTTACAGATAAGTGTGTCGATGTGTGGTGTCTAAATGTGTTTTCTGTTCGGTCATAGTAGGAAGTACGAACTACGACCGAACAGAGAACACGCTTATACGTAAGTCATTGACACACTTACCTGTGAATCCCCAAGGAGGACACTTCGCCCGTTGCTGATAATGTGTACCGCAGTTGTAAACGAGACGTCAGGTAGAAATACCAAGAAATTCCAAGCCCGGAAACCAAAAAAAAAGATTTAGAGCTTGGACTATTTGAATGTTAGTTCTGCGTCCAAAAGAATATCTAATTTAGGAAAATCGTGCGATCATGAAACAAACGAAATGCGATACGTTTGTCCGTGTTTACGAAACAAAAACAGTTTATATTTTATTGTAGACAAGCGATGAGAAGATACATAACCTCACAATATTGGTTCACATTATTTTTCTTATTTATGTCGATATAATATTCCACACAATGTTTTATATTAGCTGAATGAAATACATTTTCATGGTGTTCAGGACATAAAAATATATATATACCTACTGTAGTTCATCTGAAGTATATTAAGTAAAGACTCTTTCTATATTGTGGTGCAGGATATTATACAGGCTGTTTGTAATATTTGTGACCACATAATTGACAATGTATTATAATTCTTACTGAAGTTATACTTCTTTTGGCGCATTGAGGGTAACATTTTATCTGTTACGGAAGTTGTGCACGCAACATGTAAATGCAAATGAGACAGCATGAAGTTAGCTAATAATTTAATATGAATGTAATTATGTACTACGTGTATAGGCAAGGTTGAAATCGTCGATAAAGCTGGATCTTCGATGCAATATAGTTTTACTTCATAGTCATAGATGACACGTCTCATTTCTCTGTTACAATGTGCTGATGGAGGTATCCGCCTATTATCCAAAGTAAATAAGTAGTACTCGAAGTGAACAGGCTAACTTTTAACTACATTTATCATCTCCCTAGACATTCTATTTTGTTTTATCAATGTACACCTTTAACGAAAATGTGAATAACAATTATCGCGATCACGCCAAAGAAATATAACTTCTGTCACGCGTACATAAGTACCTACACGCACCATTTTTTCATTAAAAATTGCTGAAACCATAATGACGTAATTATAAATGCTGTAAATCCTGTGTAAACAATTTTTAATCAGAAGTCTAATAACCGAAATAGTACTAACTAGGAAAATAAATGGCGTCTCCTCTGTGTGATGCCCTAGGCTGGTACCTAGTGTGCCTTATAAATCTATCATTGACCGTACCGAAGCGCCATAGCATTTCGAATGAATCATTCGAATATAAAAATCATTCGAATAGCAACTTTTCGACTATTAAAATCATTCGATTATTCCCAAGTCTAATAGAGATACAGACATAATATATATATGCATTACATAATATTGTACGGTAATGTACGTATCATATGTATAATATGTGAGCAGTTATGTAACTTCATGTCTTCTTCGTTTCCCTTCCTATCAGCTTTATGAATGTTAATGTTGTTACCAGATACGTACGTCTCGCGGCTGGAAATTTTATCAAAAAATGTCATTTGACATCAATATGTATCAATATTTGAAATCGCATTAATGTTACGATGTAGTATGTATGTGTGTGTGTCTTAAATATCTACAATGGGGTCGTCCTACACTTTATTTTTTTGGCAGAGTTGAAAGCCAGATTGGTAATAGATTGCTAGACAATTTTTTTAGAAATTTATATCGTGAACTTTTTGGCAAATTTCACTGTTATACAAAAAAAAGCATATTTTTGTGATTTTTTTTCAGAATATCTTATTTATTAATATTTTTAAAAAATGTCACATTATTAAGCATCATTCTAAGAATATTCTGTTAAATTTTCATCGAAAAATATTGAAAAATAAGCTAGCGGTAGTGGTCAGAACCGAGTCACCTCAAAAAAAAAAAATTTCCATGCGGTAGTCAAGATAACTCATGATTGCTTTATTTGAAATTAAAAAACCAAAAAGGTTTCTTTAGTACATAAGTTTATCTTGGATTTGAACGAAGGAATTGACAAAATATTCATTTTTGAATTTTTGGTAAAGATGCAATAAAAAACTCTGATTTTTGCCAAAAATTGGTCTTATTGTTTATTTAAAAAATAAGTTGTAATTGAAAAAAAAATCCTTCGTTCAGAACCGAGTATTTAGTATGTAAAAGAAGTGTGCAAAGCTTATACGAAATCGGCCTAACGGTTTTCGAGAAATTTTGACTACCGACTTAAAAAAAAAGTTTTGAGAAAAACGCGATTGATACATGAATAAAATAGAGAACAAAAGACCGAACGCCCGGAGACTCAATTGGTTGTAACTCAAAAAGTTTTGCTCCTAATGACTTTAAAATTTCTGACATTTCTTATAAGTTGTAGTACCAGAAAAAAATAAATAAAAAAAATCGATTTTCCGACCCTTTTCCCCCCTTAAGCTCTGGGTCACCAACCGTCAAGGACACACAAAAACTGAATTGTCAACATATACTTTTTCATTAACAATGAGTATTTATCGTATTGTAATAAGAAACACGCCCGCCCATCACATTAATTAACAACACGTATTTTTTGCTCTTTGTGACTGTATTCTCTTTTAATAAAATACCTTATTTTGTTGTATCTATAGCCATTTTTTTAAGGGACTCGCCGTTGTTTTGAAAATCTACGTAGAGCCATAAACTTGAGAAAGCCTGCTTTAGACGAAAGAGGTTTTCATTTTGTTCGGTTTAGACTTCAAACCGAACTTGCATGCAAAATACAAGTATACTGTATAAATCGTAGATTTGTAGAACTGCGAAAGGAAATGATTTTAGAAATGACGCCATTCGCGGTAATTTTCTCTGAAAAAAACGCGAGACAGAACGAACTCCTTGCTAGTTGCAAGTCAGTTATCAATTTGCGCTAAAGTATTATTTTAATCGTGGTTTACTGTAGCCAAGTTTCTCTTTTTTTATGAAAACGTGCCTGGCAATACTCAAAGCGTGTGTAGATTGATATGCTAATTTAATTTATTGCTTGTTCAGTGTTCATTTGTTATTTGTATTATACGGGAAAAAAGGCATGCGTTTAATATATTATGTATAGTGCGCACACATAAGTATGACATATTTTAAGTTTCCGAGGGGTATTGTCTCCAAAAATAGCAAAAATCTATAGCTTTAAGGTGACTGGATCTCTCAGATTGTAAAATACGCTCTCGGGAAATTTCGAACCGTGGTCGCAAAATTCATTTTATTACTAATAATTAATAATATTGACTCTACCAGTAATAAATTAACAAAATGAAATTACTTGCTATCAGTGGCGGATTTACCAACAGGCTGAGTAGGCTGAAGCCTAGGGTGGCAGATTTTAGGGGGCGGCCCAAAAATTTTTGTTTTACAGAAATTAAAAAAAAAACATATACATAGAGAAAACGAGTTTCGAAAATTTAACAAAAATTTCAATAGGTATTTTAGAAAAAAATAGGCTTTCCGAAAATATGTATGTTAAGTCATGTCATGTCATTCTTGGTGTCGATATAACACATTTCTCTGTAAAAATGGCATTTTGGTAACATTTTAACATAGTCAGCAAAGCAACTTGCTATTATATCAAAAATATTTAATGGCATAAGAAGTTCATTTTTATAATTACTTAAAAGTTATATCAGATCAGTTTGGGACAGACGACTACATGGACAATTCATCTATGGCAAAACTCTTTTTCTCCTTTGCCAACTGTGTTAAAATATTACCAAAATGCCATTTTTAAAGAGAAATGTGTTATATTGACAGCAAGGATGACAAGACATGAGATTGCGAATATCAGAGGTCAGTAGGGGCGGCAAAAATTTAATAGCCTAGTGGCGGCAAACTTGTAAATCCGCCACTGCTTGCTATACTGTTCAATATATTTTTTTTTATTGATATAAATTTACAACGAACGTTTCAATTTGAACGTTTTACTTGAAAATGACCACAAAGTTTGGTTGAAACGTTCGTTGTAAATTTATATCAATAAAAAAAAATATATTGAACAGTATAGCAAGTAATTTCATTTTGTGTGTTTATTAGTTATGATTAAAGCATTAAGCTTCACAAAATTTAGGTTGCTGCTTAAAAATTTCAAAAACATGATATCTTTACAGCACGTTACGAGATTTCGATTTATGGGAAGGCAAATTAACAATTTGAAGATTTTTCTTTACAAACTTATGTTAAAAAAACTGACAAAAGCTTGCTCAATAATTTTTTTCAAATTAAATTTTTTCTGTAGAAAAATTTGTGTAAAAACTTATGCCAATTTTCTCGTTTTAATCTGATTTTAAATTGTTTATTTAGATCAAATAAACTATAAAAACTTGGTTAAAAGTCATACGGGAAAAATAGAACATATTTCTAATTTATCTTGAAGCATTAACATCAAAGTTTGAATAAGATTTTTCATAGAAATTAGAGCTTTCCGAAACGTAAGTGTATTTTATATGCACACACATATCCAACTGCTTTAAGATAGAGATATGCGGATAAAAAAGGGAGCATATTAAACAGCTGGTATTCAGTAACTTTAAACAAAAGACGTAAGCTGAGCAATCACTATGAAAATATGTTGTATGAAACACACAAAATGAGCTCTTTTGAAATTTCAACAGCTAGTAAACAGTCACCTTAAAAAATATGTTTTTGCGCTTGCGTATTGCGTCTTGTACGATGATTGATGACGAGCACGATTTGACAGGGGGATGTGTAAATTTGTCGACAGCTTGTACTTTTAAATGTGTGACATTACAGTAAATAAATGAGGTACAATAACCAGTCACAGGTGTAGTATTATTATTATGGAGGAGCGCTCTCGCCGTTGCACAATACGCCGAGGCCGTACGGTCGTAGCCCGTAATCGAAATGCACTCTCAAATCGACAATAAACAATAGCTCTCCATAATATATTTTGGAGATGACTGCCTGTGATCATCAATTGGCAATGTTTGTGTATCGCGAGCAGTCATTTGCCGTTACAACTAAAAAGAAATCTGGACGTGTTCTTCCAACAACGAGATTTACAGATATTAGGTGTTTTTGGTATCGTATTAGGGATGTCGAACAAATATCGATGTTTTTTATTTGATATATCGATATTTTTGGGCAATATATAATATTTCGATATATCGATATAAAATTCCGAGTATCGAAAACCGATATTTTTTTTTTCAATAGCAACACTTGTATGTACTACCGCGACTGACTATGGCCGTTTAATTAATCAAAAACTATAGAAAACTCCCCTGAAAAATGTTTTTGGAACATACTTTAAGTGCATTCCAAAAACAACGACAGTGAATAATGTACATGTAAAACACGTTTGTTTTTCACCGGATTTTTCGGTATTTTCGGAATAATAAACAGTCAAAATAGCTATTCGTGCAATATTTCATTTCATTTCTACAACATCTACCTAGAATATTTTTAATTATTTCGAATACCTCAATTCATGCTGTACCAACAATTTTCTGTCGAATGTCACTTCTAGCACGCATGCCATATGTTCGCCATCCGTGGCTTTATTAATTCATAATTGTTTGATTTATCTCTAAAATTATCTGCTCCGAAATGTATTAGACATTTGATTAATAAACAAACAAAATTCTTATCGTTGTTTTTGGTTTCAGATAATTATTTATTACTTGATTTATTAGAAATAATGTCCGTTAATTGTTATTTGAGATTATATTGAGCTAGCCAATATGTATACTAAATTTCTTCGAATGCCAATGTTCTCTTTAAAATTGTACCGATATATCGATCTTTTAATAAAAAAATATCGCTATCGATATCGATACTTAAAAAAAATATTGATACGATATATATCGATACTTTTTGGCACTTCTGACATCCCTATATCGTACTCCAGTCTAAAAAGTGTAAACACTTTTTACACTATTGTGTTTTAAGATACACTGATCAGTGTCGGACGAAAGGTGTAATCAGTATCAGTCCCCGACTCTTGAGCAGGAGTACGTAGAGTAGAGTAGATCACGTAACATATGTCTGATTTTGACAGTTGTTAAACGAAGTACATTTTTCATTATCCGTGTTTTACATTTTATTGTATCTTAAAATTAATGTCTCAATATAAAAACAATTTTCGTGACGCTCTCTCGGTTGTTTTTTCGCTGTCGGAACACTCTGAATTTAAGCCAAAAATAGAGTTTCTGCTGATAGCTGATTTGTAGACTTATTAGTCAACATTTTGCAAAAATTATTTCTCTATAAGGAAGACAAAGGACAAATCTAGGTCTCTAATGGACTACTTTTGTAATTTATGGACGATTTACTAGAAAAAAGTTGGCATTAATTGTGTCAAAAACACGTTTTCAATATCACATCAAGACCTTATTCGTACTTATTTCACAAAACTGTTCCATCACAAACCTAAAGTGACTCTTCCTTTTTCGAAACAGTTTTTAACATCTTCAAAATATTTCCAAAAATTAGAATAATCAACTGACATCGACACCCTTGCAACAACATTTTTTTGCCTCGTAGTGTGGCTTAAATTCAGAACTTTCCGACAACCTTAAGAAGCAAGCATCAAAAAGTTAACCGATGGAATATTGAAGCAAGTAGGATCGTGTTTTCGCTCCGTTAGTGATAGATTTCACTGTAGCTGCATTTCAGATTACGGCTAGCGCATTAGATGAGAACCAAACCGATGAAGCATTGTGCAAGTGCAATCCGGGGACCAATATCACGCATGATCGGAAAATATATATTTAGATTCGAATTGGCATGCAATATTTAGCAAAGTGAGTTCTACACTCGTTCATAACTCATTTTATATTGTTTTGCTTGAATTTACCTACAGTTTGATAAGCGTAGAAATATTGCTTCACTCTGCGATAAATTAAATAATTAATATTAAAAATTATCAGGAAATTGGACAAAATAAAAAATATGCAATCAATTCTGCGACGTTTCGGTTTTTTAATTAAATCTTCATCAGGTTTCTGAAACATACATAGTAAGAAATAAAAATAATACAATTAATTAATAAAATAAAAAAAAAAAAAAAAAAAAAAAAAACAATATAAATATACCTTGATTGAACTATTTAAATAACAATAACTTATTATACATTACTAATACTCATAAACTTTTCCAAAATTATTTAATTTTTTATTTATTTTTATTAAAATATATTAAAAATCAATTGACAGAAAAAAATTTTTTTTGAAATTATTAAAATAGAAAAAATGAACGAATAAATACATAAACAAATTGACGAGCAACGTCAACTGGATGAAGGTTTAATTAAAAAACCGAAACGTCGCAGAATTGATTGCATATTTTTTATTTTGTCCAATTTCCTGATAATTTTTAATCTTAAAAAATAATGGATGATAATATTAATATTTAAATAATTAATATTAAAAAAAAACTAAAACAACACGCTTTTATGAACTAAAAAATGCAAAATAATTTGACAACAAAATTAGCTTTACTGTAAAACTCGTGGAGTGCTATCTACTTAAATTTTCATAATAGCTCTACGTTTACAATATTAACTAAGTAAATGAAAAATGTATCACCGATATTAAGCACTCCGCGCGTTTTACAGTAAAGCTAATTTTGTTGTCAAATTATTTGTTCAGCGTGTTAGCTTGCTTGCTGCAATTTTTCAAGTTTTTTATCCTGAAGATCATGGTCAAGATAATGGGACAAACTTATTAAATTATTGTATTGTCATCGGTTCTTGATATATGTAAGTGTACAAAGTTTTAGTTTAATCTGACGTTTTGAAGTGGGTGAATTTCACGTTCAAAGATTCCTTTACAAGGCGATTTTTTCTCTAATATTTTGTGACAAAAGAAAAGCGTTACGTAATTGTTGAACGCGTGCTAAGTTTGTGCACCTGTACGCAAATATATAAAATGCATATCCGCATAAAATAAACGTGTTTTATTTACACTTTTGTTTGTAATTTACGAGATCGGCGTGCCCAAGCCAGCGCCCACCGGCCACTGTAATGTTCAAACCGTATAGTCAATAGCTTGTGTACTGTGCGCCAAGCCAAAGAACGTTTGTGCGGAAGGGGAGTGAAGCTGCTAGAACTCTGCGTAACCGTAATCGTGATAATTTTATTAATAATTTTACGATTCATGTTTTCATAAAATCACACAAATCTCGTCAACTACAAGTTCGGTCATACGGCGTAACGCCACTGGCACTTCTCTTAAAGGTACATTAATGAACACCTTACATTAACACAGCTGGATGCATGAGAAACGTTAAATATATCTGGATTACTGGAATGTCACAATGTGACATAAGCGTAACGTAACACATATTAGCTACAAATCGTTTGTTTTCGTGCCGTTTAACCTAAATAGAGGACCCTGTTCACATTCTTTTGGTAGACTTTCTTTGATTGGTCAAATAATGCGTACGGTACACAGTAATATTACGGGACAACGATGGAAACTTTTGCGGGATCGACTATGCGTTTTGCAACACAGCTTCATTCAAATCAGTGACCAATTTACCAACTTTTTAAAATTATTTTATAAGGCGACCGACAGCTAGGTCCATTTAGACCTAGCACCAATAATTGGTGCTAGGTTACGGAGGGGAGGAGGGATGGCAATATAATTTTAGCTACGCGTCTGCAAAATTTATAACGTAATTGAAACAATATTAATCCTAAAATTTATAGTCGATCATTCAAATGATTTAATTACTAGCGGACCCGTGCTAATAATTCGCACCGTTAGTAGTCAGTTACGTAATATAATAGGGTGGAAATTCTATTGAGACTTCAGTGTCACTACGTCACTTAATATTACCGACATCTGTTGAAATAGATTGCCACCAGGTGGCTAAATTTTAAACTGTATTTTTTTTAATGAAAACATTAATTTTAAGATATTTACTTAGTACTCGAAATTAGAGAGAAAAATAATCTCCAAAATGGCGTGTCAAACATTAATTTTGATACAGTATTAAGGGATATATTTCATACCGATAAAAACACCTTTGAGAAATAATATATACGAGTATATGTCGTAGGATTATTAAAAAAATCGGATTTTCGCGAAAATCCTAGGACGTTTGCAAAAAACCGGATTCCAATTACCCAGTTTGTTGCAATCTTCCTAGAATTTTCGCGAATATCCGATTTTTTTAATTATCCTACGACATATATACCGATTGTACTAGATTTTTAGTGTATTTGCCATATGGCAACATACACTATTGGCGTCGGTCGGATGGCGGGACCTAGGGGTCGGACCAAAATTTCTCGACGTTTCATAGCCTCCTAAACACTTTGGCACCATTTTTGAAAAAGTTTATATATATATATTGTAACCCGGTCTCCCAGGTTGGGTGCTGATGCCTCGGCTTTGCTAGCAGCGGTTGAAGTGGTCGGGGTTGTCCACACGTGGGGGGGGGAGTCGAATCACCTACCGTTCTATTTTGATGGAAAACTGAGTCGCGTTCAGATGATCTTTTCCTGATAAGCATATAAAATTGATTTTAATGAAAACTCGGGGGGCGCCAGGAACCGGAAACGAACACGCTCGCGTTATGGCAATCGTTGGCTCCAAACGTTGCTGAAACAAAAGAGACGGTAGGGATCACAGGGGGGGAATACGTCACATGCGCGATTGATGGAAAGTAATTTAATTAGTGAAATTAATATATTGAAAATAAATGATTGAGAAAAATACATATAGCGAGCAAAAACTATTACCATACAAACCGGTGTATACCAGGTGTATACTAAGCAAATAATCTACTACACTAGTAGGTTTAGAGGTGTTGGCCAACGCTTCAGAAACACTGGTTTAAATACTAAAATGACAAAAAAATAGCAAAAATAAAATTAGGGTATTGACGTCGTGGATGAGCAGCGATATTACTATTTCGCCAAGAAAACGTTAGTTAAACAGAATGAATGAATCACGAGTCGGCGCTTTGGCGTGACATCAGAATTCCGACAATTTTTCTAGTGCCCAGCCAAACCCTCACTATTCCCGTCTCAAATCCACGACAACAATGCTCAAACTAAGGTCTACAAGCAAAAGCACTAAAAATAAAATTAGTTAAAATTTGAAGAGTAAGGCAGATAGTTCACCAACACTAGAAAGCAGTAATTTAAAACCAAGCACAATAACAATCGATTTCGTGCTGAAAGCACTAAACAAAATAAAATAATAATTCAAAAGGTTCACCTGACAGGCGTAGTTACCAGGGGAGGCACTGATGCCCCGTTGTAAAATAGACAGGATCGCCAGTGGTAATTACCGGTAAACGCGATCGTGTTCGCAGCCGATGTACCTCGCCCACCGACGCCGACACCTGGAATCGTTGACGCAGGGAACCAACCGTGGTCCGATGCTGTAGATGTTACATTAGGTGGTGGAAACCGCTGTGATTACGGCTAACTTAATCGCCGATTCGTCCAAAACGAACTACAGAACAGTTGGTGAACAAAATTCTTCCCTTTGCTGGACAAAATGGCGTTGACACAGTACAAAAAAATTTCAGCACGTGTTCCAGACGGGCGACTCATAAAATTTTCTACTTCGCGCGAATACAAGTTCAACAAACATGTATTGGTGCGAAATGCAACAATCCACGGTTCCAGGACACAAAAAATCGCGGGTATCCTTTACCAAACACCATAAAAAAACAAATTAAAACCTCAGAAAAACTATCGGCACACCTCAAAAAAAGCAACGGCCCTAATCCGCCATCTCAAAAAAACTTACCCTGGTTCAGAACCCAGCGTTATCAGCACGCTGTAAATAATTCGCTTAATTGCCGTCGGAGGGCAGTCAAAACTTAATTTCTTTATACAATTTGAAATTATACAAGTTGAAAACCCCGACCAGCGGGTTACAATATATATATATATATATATATGTGTGTGTGTGTGTGTGCGGGCAATAACTTTCGAAGGAGTTAATTCATTTTAACGAAATTAAAATTTTGCAAACGTTTGATTTTACAATTATATAATTGGTCTTTTAACACAGGCACCAACCAAATAAAACATTTTTAAAAGTTTTGCAGCGCTGAACGCTCGTTATTTTAACAATACAATTCTTCTGTCGAACTGTGAGCAAAATGACTAATAATAAAAAAAAAATGTAACAATGTAAATTATTGACAATAATTTTGTTAGGTACCCCTTGGAAACTATTTCAAATTTAATTTTTATTATTTACGACTAGACGAACTCCTGTGGTTATTTTCGCCACCCCAACAAAATAGGAGGACGTACAATAATGCAAGTATAGTTTATTTTAAAACTGTTGGTTGTGACCAAAGTAATTAGGTAGTCAGTACCAATGAATAATAATTTGACTCTTTGACATTGAATCCTTACTTGGGAGTTAGGCGGAGCACAACAGGACAAGAGTCATTAAAATAATTCTACTTGAAACATTTTTATTTCGCAAAATACTTTTCTTCATACCCGGTTGAAAGTACGTATTTTCGGCTTCGATTTTAAAGCAGAAAACCGAACATTTATGCACTGCTGGAATTACTTGCACGCCATCTATAACAGCGGGTCGAAACAGTTTTCTCGGTCACCCTGATACGAAAGTACGTACTTTCCGACCGGGTATGAAAAAAAATAGTATACACTGCACGGGAAGAAATTTAAAATTCCTACACTTCGCCTCGGACATCGTATCTCGCGCAGTGCAGGAATTTTAACTTCCTGTCCTTACGATGTAATATACTATTTTTAAATAATAATGAACAATTTGGTTAAACTATGCACATTGTTAACGTAAAGCTAAGGAGTTTATTTATTCTTGGTATACGGTACTGCGTAAACTAAAAGGCAGTGGGCTGAGTGAAGATCTCACGTTTACAACTACTACTCTCAAATCTCAAACATACTTTGATTAAACAGTCGTTTCTGAGATATTTTTTTTGAAAAAAATGCGATCTAGGCGAAGTATAAATTTAAATAGGGAACAACTTCAGTGATGTAAAATTACCGGTTATTTACGACATTAACCATTTTTATGTAATAATTTACCGGTTAATTAGCCGGCTATCTATGAAACAAACTGGCTGCTTCCGATTTCTCTTTCTCAGAACAACAAAAAAAAAAAAAATAAAACAGATCTGTTGTAGAATCGAAAGAATTAATTAAATAACGTATTTATTTAAAACAAATAATTCAAAGGATATTTTATGGAGCAGATAAAATATCCTTTGAATTATTTGTTTTAATTAAAAATAAGGAGCTGAACTTTCTGTAATAACGTATTTATATTAATTATGATTGGTTATAAAATTAAAATTTCGACCGAAATTAACAACCAAGCGCAAAACTTTCTGCGCAGCCTTGTATAATAATAATAAATAGCCGCGGCTATTTAAAATAAATTAGCGCTGTTATTTAACCGGTCATTTATTCATTTAGATCACTACTTTAGTCACACCCGACTATCTTGAAATGAATTATAGATACTAATGTAAATACTAAATAATAATTCGACGCGCGTGTTTTAAATATAATATTGCATTTCAAAGAATCAAGTTCTGTGGGACATCTCTGCGGGAAACTTAACATTAAATATGGACGAGCTGTCCTCATTGAAGAACCCTTTTATGAACCTTTTATAAAGAAGTGATTTGCATTCGGCGCGCGCACCACTTACACATTTGTTCACGAATCAAATGTTTTCAATTGAAGCTCCAATCGTACATCAAATCATTTGTAAAAACCGAACTTGTGTGGGATACTTCAAAAGTTTATTTATAATCTTTTTTGTTCTGCTTAAATTCACTTTGAAGAGTTTTGTTATAGGTTGAGCGAAATGTTGCAAATAACGCACGACCTGTCGAACAAAATAAATGCAAGACTAAATTAATAACAGCAAGATAGCCATACTTTGCTACATTTGTTAAGGTTACTGAGTCTTTGCTTAAATTCAAGATTTTTAGAGAATTCTTAACGAATTTATCATATTTTCTTCCTATTCCCCTAAATAAGAAGAATAAGTAAAAATAAAAAAAAACAATTTTATCGAAAACGGCTCGAATGATTTTTTTCATACATGGTGTTTGTTTTGGTCGAATTAATAATTTTGAACGTGACTTTTTTTTTTTTTTTGGTACATTTTGTCAAAAGAAACATTGAAGTTTTGAAGTTAAATATTTGTTTTTTTTATATTACTTTGTGTGAAGATGGTCTCGGCTTGTAACTTTTCATATTTATGTAAATACAAAAGTTAATTATTTCTTTAGAATGAGATTTTTTTCCCAACCCGGTCACGTTTCATCGTCCGTAATAATTACTTATTGTAATTAACAACTTAAATTTTTGTCTTGTAAATTTAGAACAATGTCTATTGTTTTATTGATTCTGCAGAAATGTTTTTTTATGATTTCTCAATAATATTCAACTACATGTAGGTACCGTTTTTTAGACTATAATACTTTTTTATAAAATTGAAATTGTCAGTTGAGAATGTTCAAATTTTCGTGGCCCATTATATTTGAGGAGCAACTTTTCAAATCGCATTTTGTCCATCAATAGACAAAACTGACTTTGGGACGGTTTTGAGTAGGTTTTTGTGTTATCTACCTATCTAGAAACACGGCACACAGCAAATCACATAACATTCATGTATAATTCAAGTGAGTAAAGTAACAAATTCATCAAAACGCATTTTGTCCATCAACACGGTCACTTCAAAAAGCATTATGTCATTTTACCGCTAGTATGCAGCACAATCACTACAGTTTAGACAGTAGTACAATGACCAAACGAGGTTTCAATTTAAATACAGATATGATAATTCGTCGTGAGGTTCATCAAAGAAGAGAAAAAAAAATGATGTTCGTAAGGTACTTTACGCTAGATTTGGAGAAGATTGGGAATATAATGTGCCGTTATCTGTATTTTTA
This sequence comes from Venustoraphidia nigricollis, assembly GCA_034508555.1. Classification (NCBI taxonomy): domain Eukaryota; kingdom Metazoa; phylum Arthropoda; class Insecta; order Raphidioptera; family Raphidiidae; genus Venustoraphidia; species Venustoraphidia nigricollis. Next base: position 4,336,710 of record JAVRKA010000030.1, read on the forward strand.
GTGTATTTGCCATATGGCAACATACACTATTGGCGTCGGTCGGATGGCGGGACCTAGGGGTCGGACCAAAATTTCTCGACGTTTCATAACCTCCTAAACACTTTGGCAACATTTTTAAAAATGTTTATATATATATGTATATATATATATATATATACGTATATATATATATATATATATATATATATATATGTGTGTACGCGCGATAACTTTCGAAAGAGTTAATTGATTTCAACGAAATTTGGACCACGTATTGAAATCCATCACCGCAAGAAGCCTATTTAAAATGGGCCTAATCGGGCTATTTTAAGGGTAGTTTTTAGGGGTTGAAAACTGTTTTTGGGCCCAAAAATACCGAAAAAATTCTCCGAATCGTTTCAAAATTGAAATTTAACCCTTTGGTAGTGATTAAAAAGTGTCCCCACAATTTTAATAAAATCGGCCCGACAGGACCGGATTTACAAATTTTATGAAAACACTAGATTGCAGATAGTGAATTATTTACTGAAAGTTGCATATAATTTGGTATAGAGGTTCGATTGATAATAATATTGCAATTAAGAAAAAAAATGTTATTTTAAGGGCTGTATTAAGGAGTAAAATTTTTTTTTACCCAAAAACCAACTTTTGTTCGCATAATAAAGCCACACTGCCTATATCAGCAAATACACTATATTGTCGGCAGGGTTTTGGCACTGCGACCCGGGTTTTTATTTTTTGAAAAGGCACTAAACTGGAGAATGAAGCTCAAGAGGAAAATCTGTGTGATTGCTTGGAAGATGATTCTAGCTTTCCCCATATTTAAGAATTTAAAACGTTTAATCTGCTTTATAATACTTATTTTGTGTTTGTTTTTTTCTCAAAACTTAATGAAACATTTTTTAAATTTGTATGTTTTTATTTATTTCTATTTGTATCAATACTAATTTTCAAATCAATTTCTACAAAATGCATTATGTCCAGTTATGATCACAACCAAAGGAATATTGTGTACTTTGACGCAACAAAACGAATAATGTCCAAACAATTTTGTTAAATTTAGAATAATTTATGCTAATTTTGATTTAAATTAACCTATTTACTGTAACTATACAATAGTATCTTCTAACATGTGACATTCATTATTTTATCTGATGAACTAGTTGACAGGAACACGTTTTTGGCTTCTACTCAAAAATTTTCTTTTAAGGACATAATGCATTTGAAAAGTTACTCCTCATTTACTCAAGGCCAACATTTCGATATATGTATATACTTTTCATATCGGTTTATTATTCTATTTTTCCATAAAAGTTGTGTAAATTTTTTTTCTAAATTCGATAGTTTCGGAAACATTTTGAACATAAAAAATCAGCTTTTCTTTCGTTCTGAAGATTTGTCAAAAAAAAGTAGGTACCTAGCTGACAAGCATATTTTGTGAATTTTTAATTGAGAAATCATGCAAACGAAGAACAAATATAATATTTATTACTAGCCGCTACCCGTGTCACCGCACGATTTAACAGAAATTTTGTTTTTTTTTTATGATACATATATATCAAAATGTCGATATTTTTAAAGTTGGCATGATCATGTCGCGCAATTAGCTGGAATTTTTTTCTTACTTTAAAAGCTTAAAAGCTTGAAAGCAATTATTTTTTGTGACATGGTAACGTCTCTACTTAAATGATTATTTTTAGAGAACTTATTTTTTTTTCTGCAGTAAAATGTTAATATAGAACGCCCAATTTGCTCTGTTGTACCACGGATATTTAAACGCTGTATTGTGCAGACAGTTTTACATTCATTTGTTTAAAACAAAAGAACGTTCATTACGTATGTACAATATGTACATTATGTAACATCACATTGTTTTCTAACCATTGGATTTTTAAGTGCAAACTACGTGTTCTGCGATCTTTATATAGGGATTTCAAAAACAAATCAGTATAGTAGAACCTGTCGGGATTAATCGACTCCTGGTATTTCCAACGTCTCCTTCATCCTCACTTCGTGGCAGAAAAAACCTTAAATAAATGTAAGGTTAAACGTCTTTTCATTGGTTGAACAGCGTAGGAGACACCTTGCGTGAGAAGTAGGAACTAAAAACTTGACGCAATAATGTAGGATATAAAATGATGAAACCAATAAATAAACAAGTAAGTGGATACCTTGAGATACGAATGCCCTGACATACGAATTTTTTGAGATACGACGAATAATATTCGAAAATTTCTACCTCGACATACGACGAAAAATTTGAGATACGAATTTTAATGCGCGATAATTTTATAGATGATCGCTAGATGGCAGAGCGTTCGCTCTGTTTGGTCGTTGACACCGTCGCCGCATCGTTCCTTGTTCACACGTAGCTGTGTTATTCGTTGTGTTGTACCTGTTTTTCGTGCTATTTTAGTTTAAATACTGTATGTACCCTGTTATTTTAACAATGGGTCCCAAAGTTAAAGTAAGTGAGAAGAAAAAATCTAAGAATTATTATCAATATCAACTGCTTTACCGACCGTACCGTATGAATAACAGCTGGTTGCCTATCCGATTGTAAAAATAACCTACATATACAGATGATGTCACCAGATGGCGCAACTAATTTAACTGTGTATTGGGGTAGTTTCATATCGCTAGAACGCATTAATATACATTACATTGTTTTAAATGGGAAAAATTGCTTTGAGATACGATTGTTTTGACATACGACGATGATCCCAGAACGAATTAAATTCGTATCTCAAGGTACCACGTATTCAATTATTAAATAACGTATATTCAATTCAGCAATACAATCAATGTGAACTCTATCCTGTCTCAACACAGAATGCTACTGCAGCCGCAGTACAATATCAATGTACGCAGCTTACGTAACATAAACCATTACACAATTCATAGGACAATACTGAATAACATTCGTGTAAATACTATAGGTCAAACATTTGTTTAGAATAATCCGCGCAAATACGTCACATTTGTTCGTAACGCTAATTCACCGAGTAGTCCCCTTACGCGAAATTAACAAAATGCGTCTCTAAACAAGTTTAAGTGTAAAAAATCATCCAAAAATTTGACATAAGCGATTCTGGCGTGCGGTCCCAAATAATGTGTATATATCATACATATCTGTCGTATCAATGTTACTTATAATACAACATGCTTACAGAGTCGGGAACAACCCTCTTTAACACAACGATTACGTGTGAAATGAGGTGCGAATAAGCTCGAAATCTCGTACCGGCGGCAACGGCGGCGGTAGTAGCGGCGGGGGCGGCGTACCCGAACATGCTCTCCCGCTCTCGTCTCGTCCTGCCCGCACGGCGTACTGCCACCGACGGACCGTCGACTTATGTACGACTGTCTAGACCGGCCAATCGCAATAAGGGATTTTTTTTGCATTCAACGTCATTAGTTACTCAGCGCCGGCTCTAGCCCTTGATTAGAGTAAAGCAAGATTGTCTTTCAGCGTCCTTTGATCGACGCTTTCACTTCACGTAAATTGTACTTCGGTTTCATGTTAAATAAAGTCCCAAATTTTCAAAAATCAACTTTTATTGCAAGCGTCGACACTGCAGACCTAATGGACTTATCTAGAGACAATCTATGGAAATCACGGATTTTTCATCGTCACCCTACGGATTTTTAAAAATCCGACCCGGCAACACTGCTCCCGCGCCTCTCAGAAATTTCCCTCAAAATTTTATTTTGTGTTGGAAATTGTTTTTCGTATTTGATTTGGCGCCCCTTGCCATCTAGCGCTTAGAGCGACCATTCCTCTGGCTCTACCCCGCAGAGCCGGCACTGAATACATTCGTCACCTCGTTAAATATAAATAATATTTTTGATATTGTCGTTACAGCTGGATAAAAATATGAACGGTTCGCCAGCTAACGTCACTCCCGCGCTTACACTGATTGGTCAGACGGAACGAGGCAACCTCTATAATGTACTAACTTTGAGTCTGACTGCGCAAAAGTGAAATAGCATCGCCTGATCTAGGACGTTGTTTAAACATCGTCCGTTGTTATGAAGTTGTATTGTATGTTTGTGTGTGTGTGTGTGTTCGTTTTGGTGTGAGGTCGCCGATGTGCCCTTCGTGCTAAGCGACGCGGCTCGCGCTGTTCATTAGAAGGCGAACGAACGGTCCTTCTTTCTCTCTCGCTCTAACTCGTTCGCGTTCCCTTTTTCTTTCTCTTCTTTAATACGTATGCGGTACGTATTCACGCTGTCACTGCTTGTCTCTCGAGTAACAGGGTTGCAGAAAGCCTTGTCAAAAAATCTGCTTTGACAATGATCTTAGATTGTGACGATGACCACACATATTTCCCAATAAAAAGTGCAGTGTAGAATTTAAAATTTTTTTAAACATAGTTTTTTGTATTTTCCACTTTGAAACAACTTTTTTACGCATATTGATCAAAATTTATCGTGAAAAACGTTTTTTGTTTCTACATAGATCAATCATTTGTTTTTCTGTAAGTATTTCGATTATTAGGCTTGCAGAAAGCATTGTCAACAATGGGTTTAGATTGTGATCACAGATGTCTCAATAAAAAAAGGATAGTATCTACAATTTTGAGTCGATTTTTTAAGCATTGTTTTTTCGTAGTAAATTAGTACGGTTCCCCGAACTAGTGAAGTTGGAATGGTAAAATATTTTTCTAGGATGTAATTTTATTATTTTACCATAAGGTTGACATCGGCGATTTTGCCTTGAGGCCACAGGTATATTATGACGAGGATTTGACATCCTTCTGTCATGATCGGTCAATTTTAGTTGAAGGAATAAATAATGGATGAAACATTTTTATATAATTGGTCTGTTGAATTATTCATGTTTTTTTAAGGAACGGAATACCGTTTCGTAAAAGGCTAAAGGGTTTGGCACAAAAGCTTTTAAAATAAATTTGGAAAATAATTAAAAATTCATACGTATTATATTCAGTCTATAATCCCTTCTTTTTATTGCTGTGTTGAATCATTACAAAAATATCCTCTTCAAAATAAATTTTTAAACGTAATTTTGGCATTGATTTTTTGTTTACGACGAATGAAAGTTGACGGATATTAAGCCGCGTGTACACTTGCGAGTCGAGTCCGCTGATGAGCTCAGATGTTGAGCGTCTATAATCTATAATCTCTCTATGCGAGTCGAGCATCTCCTGCGTCCTGGCAATTGATTGCGTGGCATTGCTTAACTAATGTCAAAGAAATCAAAGGACAATATTGATATTATTGGAATAAATTGCATTTTTATGGTATAAGAAATTTACATAGACTCATGCTGGGTTACAGAAAACATTGTCAAAAAATTGGATTTGATAATGACCTTATAGATTCTGATAATATAATTACAGTTTTCATACATGCAAGAGCAGTCTAATGTCGTATTCAAACTCCCTGTCATGTACAACATTAGATTGTATTCACACAAAAATTAAATGCTTGATCTACACAGAAAAAGTTTGTTTTTAAGTCAAATTTTGATTAAATAATGCGTAGAAAAATGTCGTTTCGAAGTAAAAATCATGCAAAAAAAACTATGTTAAATACACGTATACACAGTTTAAAAAAATATCGTTTCAATCGATCAATTATTTTTCGAACAGAATCGAATTAAAATTCTACAATGCTTTTCTTGTCGAGAAATATGTGTGTTCACAATCTAAGATCATTCTCAAATCAAATTATTTAACAATCCTTTCTGCAATTCAATTGTCACTATAGGTTGATAAAAATATGAACGCTCCCGCCAGCTGACGTCATTTCCGCTGTACGCTTATTGGTCAGATGGAACTTGGCAACCTCTGTAATCATGTTACTTTGGATGACACAAAAAATAAAATTTTAAAATTAAAAGGTTAATCATATTCGAAAGAGTTGTGAAAGTTTGCGTCGGCGACATTTATCTTGTCTGCAGGACGGTGTTTGCCAGCCCTTGTGTAGACACGGGTCGGGCCCGACGTATGTACGCACGCAAAGAGCTCTCTCTATACGTACGTACGTACATACGTACGATCTGCGTGTAGGTACATGTAGAATGAGGAGAGTGAAAAGGTTTCGGGGGCGCGACAGGGTGTTAACCCGCGGCAACCCTCAAACACCACCAATAGAGAGACGATCGCATTGCCTGCCGCCCCCGTATTACGTGTATCGGTACACAAGTTACGCTATCAAACGTCGGAGACACGATTCACAGATCTGTCTGCCTGTCTGTTACTTGACGCCCAGTAAATAGTCGTCCACAGCGTGTGGGATATTATGTTATGGTGACTGTTCAACATAATACTGTAACAAAACTGTTCTTTGTGGTGGTTTAAAACTGATTTATTTACAACAAACGAAATAAATAGGTACAAAACAAATAACTAAAAAGTATTTCTCTAATAATGAAATAAACTAAACAATGAAACAAACAAACTGATTCTTATAAATAATGCAACAATACCTATTTACACAATACACTACTTTACACACGCACCGAAATTTGTGTAATAATGGTATTTATGTCTGCTGTCCGCTTCTACTGAATGACTGTACTCTGACTGTAGCAAGCAAGCAACTGACTGACTCACTGTCGCTAACTGAATGACTGTCGCGCCCCACATGCGCTGTATTTATAGGCGTGTACACCCGTGCTCGATCATTCCAGAAGTTTCTGTCAGTTTTTTCGAGAAGCCTATGTCATTTCCAGTGGCGTAACAATTGGGGGCGCGCTACAATATGTTTCCTTTTTCACCCGCATAACTCTACCTTAGAGCAGTTGGGTGTGTGTGTGCATGTAATATGCATTTACTCTCGTTTCGGAAATCTAGTTTCTAACGGCAATGCTTACAAAATAAATTTGAAATATGTATTATTCTTCCCATATGACTTTTAGCCAAGTTTTTACAGTTGATTTGATCTAAATAAACGATTTAGAAAATTAATATGTTTTACCGATATTTTTGAACAGAAAAAATCAAATTTGAAAAAAATTATTGAGTAAGCCAAATTTGACTGTTATTAAAACTCACTAATCGCTCGTCAAACACAGCATTACAACTCGTCATAAAATAATGCAATACAAACTAGATCCATAAAATATAATTTTGCGGTTAGAAACGTCACTAAAAGTCCGTTTTTTATAGGTATTATTAATGTACCTTACATTCTGTGCACTACTATATATTATAGAGACTACATCCCCCTTTCGCGTCCCGCCCCCCGCTACCTTGCACCTTTACGCCATCTGATATGTGGCTGTCTTTTTGATATTTACGTTTATCTTTTTTATTGTGTGGGTAATTATTTGATTTGGGAATTTTAATATTTTTATTTTTTATGAAAACATTTTTTTTTAACATTTACAGTTTAATTCCTTTTAAGAACATATGTATATATTTGTAATCTCTGTATTTTATACGTATTAATTTTTCATTCATCGTATTTTTTCTGTATAAAATCGGCTTAATTTGAGGTTATTAAAATTTAAATATTAAACTTTTTCAAATGAGAATATTGATACGTTACAGAATCTGTTTATTATTTAAAATATGATTAATTTAATTCTGAAACCTATTTTAATTTCATGCAGACATTCGATTTTTGCATATTTTATTAATTAAAAACTCGGGTCGCAATGCCAAAATCCTGCCGATAATATAGTGTATTTGCTATAAAGGCAGTGTGACTTTATAATTTGTTTGTTTTTGGAGAAAATAAAAAATTAACTCTAATACATCCCTTAAAATATAATTTTTTCTTAATTTCAATATTTCATGCCTGTTTTATCAATTCATAATCTGCACAAAATTATATACTATCCGCAAACGTTTTCATAAAATTTATAAGTCCGCTGCTGTTCAATTTTTTATCATTTCCAAGAATATTTTCGATGTTTTTAAGGTCCAAAACAATTTTCAATCCCTAAATACATCGCTTAAAACATGTCAACTGTTAATATCTGAAGTTAAAATGGTCTTGTAGCTCAATTAGATGGATTTTGTTTTATTATTCAACTTTTGACATCTGTAGTGCAAAAAAGTGTAAGCTAAACTTCTTAAAGCTTATGGATGATTTTTGAAGTATAGTCGTGGTTGTAGGAATTTTGTTCTCTTTTACAAAGTCCACAGTAGGTACCCAAGTTTCTAATCCAGGAGGAAAATGTCTTTTGATTTTAAACATGTTTATACGAAAAAAAATTTAAACTGTTGTTTCTAAAATACCCAATAGATAGAAACGCAATGAAATTATTTTTTAAGTATAAAAACAGATCTACCTGAATTAAAATTTGAATGTTTTGTTATAATTCTACAAACGTTTCAGTTTTTTTTTCTTCAGTCAGAAACGTTTATTTTTATACTATGGCTGTGTTTTGCAGTAGGCTGTGTCAATCGACGATCGATTTGCAATCAGATTATATTATCGACAACCAATGGAAGGGGGGAGGGGGGGTCTGCCGACTGTCCACCGGTTCGCGTTCGACACATAACGCATAATGGAGTTCCACAAGGATTCACCCTTCTTTATATGGGACACATTGACACAATGTACAGCTTGTTTGGATTCTGATCCAGTTCCTGCGTAAAAAAATATAAATATGTTTTTAATATAAGACGCTTTTTATTGAGGAACCCTAAAAAGCAGAAAATAAAAAAAATATCTTCCAAAGAAATGATATAAAGAAGTAATATTTTCATTTTGGAACAAAAAGGTAAATATGTCTCTCTAATGAGAGACGTTTTTAAATGTTTAAAAAAAATTTAAATGCATTCGAGATCCCAGCAAACTGCCATAAGTTAATTGCAAAATTTATGATTAAGCAACAGATGTACTCAGGAGTGTTGGTCTCGAGTACTTTTTAAAAATTTGTTTCAACATTTAAAAAGTTTCATCTCTTGCTAGAGTAAAAATATTTACATTTTTGCTCCAAAATTATCTGTTTTGGAAATTTTGCTTGTTTATGTTGTCTTTTTGGAAGATCATGTTTTTACTTTCTGCTCATAAAAAGCATCTTCTATTATTTTTTTAAAATTAATTTTAATTATGACAAAAAATAAAAAACCCGGGTCGCAGTGCCAAAACCCTGCCGACAATATAGTGTATTTGCTGATACAGGCCTTGTGGCTTTATTATGCGAACTTAAGTAGGTTTTTGGGCAAAATAAAAAAATTAACTCCTTAATACACCCCTTAAAATTACATTTTTTTCTTAACTACATTATTATTGTCGATCGAACGTCTATACCAAAATTAAAAACACCTTTCAGTAAATAACTCACTATCTGCAAACTAGTGTTTTCAGAAAATTTGTAAATCCGGCCCTGTCGGGCCGATTTTATTGAAATTTTAGGAACACTTTTTAATTGCTATTAAAGGGTTAAATGTCAATTTTGAAACGATTCTGAGAATTTTTTCGATATTTTGGGGCCCAAAAACTTTTTTCATCCCCTAAAAACCACCCTTAAAATGACCCGATTGGGCCCATTTTAAATAGGCTTCGTGCGGTGATGGATTCCAACATGTGTGCCAAATTTCGTTAAAATGAATTAACTCCTTCGAAAGTTATTGCCCGTACACATATATACCTATATATATATATAAACATTTTCAAAAATGGTGCCAAAGTGTTTAGGAGGTTATGAAACGTCGAGAAATTTTGGTCCGACCCCTAAGTCCCGCCATCCGACCGACGCCAATAGTGTATGTTGCCATATGGCAAATACACTAAAAAACACATTTTTCATTCTTTCTTTTTGTCATCTCACTACAGCTTTTCTAGAAAGTTCAATGAGTTTTTTAAAGACCTATGATGTTTCTAGAATTTTCTATGAAGTTTTTAGAAGGCTCTATGAGATAGGTTTTTTTTCGTGAGTATCTATAGAAGTAAAGTGCCACCAAGACAGAAAGACAAAAATGACATATTAATTTTCACTTGATACCTTTGAGAACAGTGGTCTTAACGGACAAACGTTTTGTTAGCCTAAGTAAGCATCATCAGAAGATGATTCTACACTCTGACTTGAATCATTTGTTGATACTAAAATGATAATCGAAACGTACGTCCAAAAAAAGTATCATTTAGTCAATTAACAGTAAAAAATTAAATTGATTAAAATTGGTAAATTTTTTTTCAATTCTTTTTTGAGTCACCCGTATTTGTGCTCCATAAACAAGACTGTAAATCTTTATTATATGAACGAACGGTACATATGTATATTTTTATATGAATGTATTGTATATGTAGTGACGATGATCGAATTTTTATGGGCATCATTTTTTCATTTCGTTAAAATAACATTTTTTGATTATTTTTGATGCTCATACCTCGACTCTAAACCGTATAAACCGATACCTATGCGTAGTTGAGCGGCACACACACACACACACACACACACACACACATGTGTGTGTTAGTAACACCTAACTACTTTCACTTTCGTTTATTTATAAATAGCGCATGCGCCCTGAATATAGGTATGTACAAATGTTATCAGTGGAGGTATGTACATAATATGTAGATGGGGGTTTATATTTTTGCGATAGTGATTTGCATACATATACATACGTATTTATTTTTCTACAGTTGGTTATAAAATGTTTGCGTATCGAATTTTATTGGATTTGGAGGGACGATTAAAAGCTTTCCGACGAAAAGTGTGAAATTCGTCTCTAACTTTCGCGAGAGCAATGTTTTAATGTCAGAAATTCGAATCAGAAGTGGAATACTTGCATAATGCGTTTTTATCTACCAGATAATTTGAAAAAAACATCTTTAAAAAAAATTACAAAAGTACTTAGTATATTAGAGTGGCATATGGTTTTAAATATTCAGTATCAATTTTAATTAATACTATTTTTTTATAGTATATATAGTATATATATGTGTAATGCACAGTTTTATTGTAATTGTTTTAACGCAACATCAATTTTAGTTGACAATTTCAGTTTATTAGTGTATTTGCCATATGGCAACATACACTATTGGCATCGGTCGGATGGTGGGACCTAGGGGTCGGACCAAAATTTCTCGACGTTTCATAACCTCCTAAACACTTTGGCACCATTTTTAAAAATGTTTATATATACAGGGTGTCTCACCGAACGTTGGCTAACATGGGTAACTTTGTTATTAGTGGAGATAGAAAGTCGGTTAAATGGGCAAAGTAGTGCAGAAAATTGGGCTTATTAACATCCCGTCGAAAAAACAATTGAATTTTGACACCCTATGAATTTATTCAGAAAATAGTGAAAATTGCCATTTATGAAAACTGGCCATAACTTTTTTATTTATGAAGATATTTGAAAATTTCATTAACCATTTTTTGGTAACTTTTTAAGGTCTTTTCAGTGGCGTAGGTTTAATTTTTTTATTTCCACTACATAATGAGATATTGACATGAACTTTGGTTTTTCTTATGGACGGCATTTTTGATTTTCAGATATTCGAATTCTACTTATTTTTCTGAATAATTTGACATAGCATATCCTATATCTAAACCAATCAGAAGCTACAAAACTGACAAAAATAGCTTTTTGGCGTTATCAAAGTGTGCCGTGTAAAACGAAATTTGTTGAAACAAATACATATCGACAGGTTAACAATCTGTCGACCGATCGCTACAGTTTTGCTAATTCATTTTGTTTGATTTACTCTCTAAGATGGCTCAATCATTCTTAAATTTGGAGAAACAGGCTATTTTTGCGCATACATTCAGCGTAACAAAAATACCACGTGGGCTCAAATACAATACTTGAACCTTTATCCAGAAAGGCGACAGCCTTATTCAATAACTTTTAGGAACTTAAATAGAAATTTAAAGGTATACGGTTCATTTTTAAAGAAAAAAGGCAACATTCAACACTGTGAAGAAGAATTAGGTTTAGGAAACGTTGAAATTAATGGAGAAAAGTTCCTAAAAGTTATTGAATAAGGCTGTCGCCTTTCTGGATAAAGGTTCAAGTGTTCTGCTTGAACCCACGTGGTATTTTTGTTACGCTGAATGTATGCGCAAAAATAGCCTGTTTCCCCAAATTTGAGAACGCCTGACCCATCTTAGAGAGTAAATCAAACAAAATGAATTAGCAAAACTGTAGCGATCGCTCGACAGATTGTTAACCTGTCGATATGTATTTGTTTCAACAAATTTTGTTTTACACGGCACACTTTGATAACGCCAAAAAGCTATTTTTGTCAGTTTTGTAGCTTTTGATTGGTTTAGATATAGGATATGCTATGTCAAATTATTCAGAAAAATAAGTAGAATTCGAATATCTGAAAATCAAAAATGCCGTCTATAAGAAAAACCAAAGTTCATGTCAATATCTCATTATGTAGTGGAAATAAAAAAATTAAACCTACGCCGCTGAAAAGACCTTAAAAAGTTATCAAAAAATGGTTAATGAAATTTTCAAATATCTTCATAAATAAAAAAGTTATGGCCAGTTTTCATAAATGGCAATTTTCACTATTTTCTGAATAAATTCATAGGGTGTCAAAATTCAATTGTTTTTTCGACGGGATGTTAATGAGCCCAATTTTCTGCACTACTTTGTCCATTTAACCGACTTTCTATCTCCACTAATAACAAAGTTACCCATGTTAGCCAACGTTCGGTGAGACACCCTGTATATATATATATACAGGGTGTCTCACCGAACGTTGGCTAGCATACGTATATATATATATATATATATATATATATATATATATATATATATATATATATATATATATGTGTGCGGGCAATAACTTTCGAAAGAGTTAATTGATTTCAACTAAATTTGGCCCACGTGTTGATATCCATCACCGCAAGAAGCCTATTTAAAATGGGCCTAATCGGGCCATTTTAAGGGTAGTTTTTACGGGTTGAAAAATGTTTTTGGGCCCTAAAATACCGAAAAAATTATCCGAATCGTTTCAAAATTGAAATTAAACCCTCTGGAGTAATTAAAATGTGTCCCTAAAATTTTAATAAAATCTACCGTACAGGACCGGATTTAAAAATTTTAAGAAAGACTAGTTTACTGATAGTGAATTATTTACTGAAAGGTGTATGTAACTTGGTATAGAGGTTCGGTTGATAATAATATTGCAATTAAGAAAAAAAATGTTATTTTAAGGGGTGTATTAAGGAGTAAAATTTTTTATTTTGCCCAAAAACCAACTTAAGTTCGCATAATAAAGCCCCACTGCCTGTATAAGCAAATACACTATATTGTCGGCAGGGTTTTGGCACTGCGACCCGGGTTTTTGTTATTTATTTTGATGTACTATTTTTGTAAGATAATGTGTATGACGACATCGTACCTGTGTAAGGTTAACAAGGAATAAAAATTTATTATTATTATATTATTATAAAAATGATTTGTCGGGAAAAAGGACTTTTTAAGTAAACACTTATTTGTTATTTATAGCGACGTTTCGTCCCTTGCTTGGGACTTTTTCAAGCTTTATAACTGTACCTAATTGAATTATTAAAATGCAATTTGTAAATTTACAATTGAAATATAAAATATCAGATATTAATTATACATACCTATTAAATGTTTTGATCAAGTACATATAAAAGTTAAAATACACATGTAAATATAAATTTTAGTTAAACAATTGTTCATTAAAAAGTTTGTAATAATTCCGTTTATTATTATTATTATATAATTTACAAACTTTTTAATGAACAATTGTTTAACTAAAATTTATATTTACATGTGTATTTTAACTTTTATATCTACTTTTTATGGCTGACTGTGCAAACAAAGGCCAAAAAATCTATATTAAAAAAAATATCTACTTGATCAAAACATTTAATAGGTGTGTATAATTAATATCTGATATTTTATATTTCAATTGTAAATTTACAAATTGTATTTTAATAGTTCAATTACAGTTATAAAGCTTGAAAAAGTCCCAAGCACGGGACGAAACGTCGCTATAAATAACAAATAAGTGTTTACTTAAAAAGTCCTTTTTCCCGACAAATCATTTTTATATTAATTACCAAGGACAAAAAAGAAAAAAAGTCATTATATTATTATATTTGTCGTTAACTTTTGCGATGATAACATTTTTAATGTCGGAGATTCGAATCAAAAGTGGGATACTTGCATAATGCGTTTTTATGCTACATTAATAAAAGACTCAATTGTGAACCAAATGGCACTTAGATGACTTCTAATAAGTACGATAAAAACTTAAAAAAATGTGCTTGCTTCAAAAAGCCACCACAAAGAGGATAATAATAAAATTTTGAGATCGGCGCTAATTTAATCACTAAAACTATTATCCTACTTTTATAAAATTGGCACCGACCTCAAAATTTTACCATTTTCTTCAGGGGCTTTTTTAAAAAAGGTTAATTTTTTTAATTAATATTTTTTTACTTTTTAGCCAATTTGCAATACGTAGTTTCCATGTTATTAAATATTGAACTTCTTTATTGATATTTGATTATTAAAATTAAAAAAGAAATTTATTTCAAAAAACCACTTAACCGTTTTAAGTAAACTTTATATGGGATTAGCCTGAAGGTATGCTCTATTAAATAGAAAAAGAATATTTAAAATTGGTTCACAACTGACGAAGATATTGCGGAACATAGACAGAAAAAAATACAGGTCGCTTTGAGAACCTCTTCTTTCGCGATCCGTTGCTCCCACCACACCACTGATTCAGATAATTCTCGACCCGCCATTCCCACCACTTGGAGTCACATCACTTAAAATAACGCCAGTTAGAATTAAACTAAAGTTTTATTTTTCTATTTATTTAAGTGCTATTATGGACAAGTCGCTTTCACATTTTTTTTATTAAAGTTGAGAAAATTGTGATGTTGCTTTGTTTGTGCTTTTAAAATGACACGGCTCCTCCACCGTAATAGGTATTCTGTCATTCAGTGCTTCTTTGAAAACGCTGTGTCTAAGAATGTTTAGTTTGTACCTAAGTAGAATAGAATAAATGCAGTTCGACAAAAGTCGGACTTAAGGCTCGATTTCTGGTACGACTTGTAGCGTTTGTAATATTTCTAAAGTAGATTTCGCATTGACTTTTGTTAATCCTTTTGTTAATGTGTCAAATGTAATAATAGTTTTGGAGGATTAAAACGAGCTTGAAACAGGGTTTCAGGAATTTGAGTAAAAACTTACGATTCACCTGTGCACATGTAAATATTCGGGGCTTAAATAACACATTTCAGTTATCAGTTTCGTATAAACCGATATCTATAAAACGTTTTAATTTTATATAAACATTACGTTTGCGTTAGATTTTTTTTGCTTTTGTTTCACGTGAAAAAATCAGTTTTAATTAATGTTTTTTTTTATTATTTTGTTTTATGATAGAAACAAAAATTTAAATCAACAATAAAATTCGAGGTATTTTCCTACTTCATCACGCAATTCTGATTACAAATTAATAAAGATGGACATTTTTAATTTGTGTCAAATTTGTATCTATTATTAGGATTTGACATGTGCACGAAATTTAGGCCAAATGTAATGTCGAATCCGCCATTTCTCATATAGTTTTCGTTTTCTGTAATTTTTTTCTAGAGGCATAGTCGAGCCTGTAAAAAAATATAATGAGTCTCACCCTCATAAGATCACATAAGAAGTTTAACTTCTTTAGTTTTTAATATTATTCCCAAGTTTATTTTTTTTTATGTGAAACTAATTAATAATATTTACACATACTTAGCAACACACTGTAAACTTCTGTCCTTGTCAGTTTCATTTAGGAGACAAACTAACTTCCCCTTTAGGGGTGAATTCTACTTCCCCTCGATTTCTTACTTTTTTCAAATAAATACGTCGCTAAAGAAGCTAAACTTCAAAAACATTTTCTGTTTCGTTCAGTAAGCTGATGTCGATAGCAAGATATTGCATCAATGCCACTTCGTCTTGCCTTTGAACTTCTATCAACATTTGATTCATTTTGTACAAACAGATCCGTAATTCACGTTATAGTGGCTAAACTTTTTTTTTAGAAACCGCATAATACAACAGCGCTAAGTACATAATAAAGAAATAAAGACAAGGATTGATAAATGCATTAATATTATGTAACTATTTAGAGTACTATATTTATTTCGCTGAAAGAAAGAAAGTTGTATTAGTTTTTCACGAAAAATATACTTCTTTGAACTGTTTTTCTTTCCTAGTACCTACAAAATTAAATATTTCAGTTAAAATTACTATTTATATATAACAATGCAAACTAATTATTTTTCTATTTTGTTGCAGGTATGTATTAACAGTCAAGTTATGTTTACGTAAGTTCTTTATTATTACAATAATACTGTCGAACGAATTTCAACCGATTTAACACACGTATTTTAAAGTTTTTAGTCTGTACTTCTTTCAAACTGTCTCTTTCTACGCTGTCCAGCCAATGGAAAAATACTTGTGGCAACGTTAAACCTCAAACTAATTAAAGGCTGTTTTCTGATTACGTATCAAATAAAAAAGCTCGTTCTGAGAATACATATATAAATATATTTTTATAATTTTAAAATACATTGTTTAAAAGATACTAAAGAAAATATAGGAATATTAAGCATTCCCCATCCCCTTAACAGCAAATCTACTGAGCTTAAAATTATAAAAAAAAGTAAGGAATATAGTTTACTCATAGTTTACAGGAAAATTTAAACGCAAATCCTGTTTTAAAGTTCCCATGGAAAATGGAATAGTACGTCACCCTCTGCTCGCGAATTCGGTTCGCACTTGACCGTTTTTTTCTTGAAATGATTATATATTTTTCGTGACTGACGGGCCGCAAAAAACCCTTATCTTCGGTACTACTGAGCTTAAAATTTTGAAAAAATAGAGAATATGGTTTACTCCTAAGTCTTAAAGTTTTCATGGAAAACAGAATGGTACGGAACTGTATCCTCGCGAATTCGGCTCGCACTTGACCGGTTATTTTTTCTTGAAATATTATATTTTCCGTGAGTTGACGGCGAACCGTGGATTAAAGATTGCTGTGCGTCGGACGAATTTGTGTTTAGTGTTTGATGAAGTCTGTGGTGGTTAGGTATATCGCGGTGGCCGCGGCACGAGGGGCGGATTCGGCAAATAGCTTATTTAGCACAATGGGATGATTTAAAAATGAGTTAAATTCGTACACAATGTTTATTACGCATATTGGCCTATATAATGAATATCAATCCTGCGAAATATCCAGCAATGATCGATAAAAAGGGTTCTCAGTACGAAACGCACCTGATGACAGTATCGCCGTATACGCACCGCGTGCGTGTGTGTGTGTGTCCGTGCGTTTTTATAATAAAACGAACCTGCGACTCACTCACCTGTCATAAAATACGCACAATTATGTCCACATATAACCGAGCAGTGTAGCGTAGTGGTGAGAGCACTAGACTCGCATTTGGGTTCGAATCCAGGCCGAAGGCTTCCTCCGACTGGTTCTCGCCGAGAAACGGTAAATCCTGTACCGGTTTTGAGGTTTTCCATCGCACACCTCAATTGATTCCAGATAAATATCGGGATGGTTCCTTGTTCGAAGTCATAGCCGATTAGCTGTCAACCTCCTGTGCTCTCATAGTTGCCTACCTTATCCCTACTTTCATCATTATAATATACTAGCGCTGTAGAGTAGTGGTGGGAGCACTAGACCCGCATTCGGGAGGTACTGAGTTCGAATCCCGGGCGGGGAACTTTTTTCTACTGCCTCTCGCCGAGAAACGGTAAATTCTGTGCCGGTTTTGAGATTTTCCATGGCATCTCTCAATTGATTCCAGATAAATATCGAGATGGTTCTTTGTTCGAAGTCATAGCCGATTAGCTGTCAATCTCCTGTGCTCTCATAGCTGCCCACCTTATTCCTACTTTCATCATTATAATATACTAGCGGTGTAGAGAAATGGTGAGAGTACTAGACCCGCATTCGGGGGGACTGAATTCGAATCCCGACGAGGGCAGATGTGGCTAGGATTCTTCCCTACCGCTTCTCGCCGAGAAGCCGTAATTCCTGTACTGGCCGTCTTGTTGATGTTCTCCATGGTTTCCCTCAATTAATTCCAAATAAATAACGAGATGGTTCCTTATTCAAGGACATGGTCGATTACCTGTCAAACTCCCCTATGCTGTCATAGTTGCCTTACCTTATCCTAATTTCCTATATTTCCTTCATTCACGCTTGCTATTAATTAAGTTGGAGTTTAAAAGTGTTGAAAATAACGTGATGTGTAATAGGATGGAAAATAGTAACGGTGCGAATGGCGTCTTTTAAAGTCGAGAAACGAACGTTAAATACGCATTATTATTGTTGGGTCGTCCCGCTTATCAAAAGGTCATTTGAGAACAGTGTGCATTATTCCTCATACATAAACAAATAATGTAAATGTTTTTACGGTATTCCAAGTATCGATGCAAGGTCATTCCGTAGCTAAAACCCCTTACATAAGGCATCACTGCGTAAAAAAAACACTCACCAAAAAAGATGCACTTAAGTTATTCGATAATTTTGGCTTTCATTAGGAAAAATAGGAATCCCAGAAAAATAGCCCTGAAAAAACTAGCCCCGGAAAAAATAGACATGGAAAAAATAGATTTGGAATAAACAGCCCCGGAAAAAAGCCCTGGAAAAAATAGACCCGAATCACAACTATATATGGGAATGGCAACCCGATATATATGCACTAAGAATACATAAAAACCAGTGTATGGGCCTTTAGCATTATAAACCAAAAGCGTCCAACACCCACCCACCCATTTTTTCCGGGGCTGTTTTATTCCAAATCTATTTTTTCCAGGTCTATTTTTTCCAAATCTATTTTTTCCAAGTCCATTTTTTCCGGTCTATTTTTTCCGGGGCTATTTTTTTCCAAATCTATTTTTTCCAGGCCTATTTTTTCCAAATCTATTTTTTCCAGGTCTATTTTTTCCAAATCTATTTTTTCCAGGTCTATTTTTTCCGATTATCGAGAAATAATCGGGTAACTAACTTTTTACCCGACTACGTTTCATATGGGAAGCTCGTTAACTTACCGACTGCAAGCGCACATCTTCAGCATATAAATACACACATACGTACATCGTACACAAATACCAAATATTGTTACAAAAAATATATCGGCAAGTGCTGCTGCAATCAAAAACGCTGCTGGAAACCATTTTGAATTTGTTATTTTTTTAATTTATTACTGAACAAAACAATCGCCCCACATGATCGCATTTACGTCAGCGCATTTTTGCGAGTGTCTGGGAAAAAAAGTATTCAACTGCGTAAATCACCCGACTTATTATTGCAACTATCCCACTTCTGCAACCGATCCTCACTTTTGAGAAAACGTGCGTATCAGATATGTTTGGTGTTTTGTTGTGGCGTTCGATTCACGTGTCATAAATTATTGAAACTATAGTACATGCAAAAAATGTAGTATAATATATCAAGAATGCAATGAGCTGATGTTAGTTTTAACATATTATCACATATTCGCATAATAACAACACTTACGCTCTAAGTTAGTACCTAATGTGAACCGGTTTTAGAAAAACCTAAAAAAACGGATTTTGTAAAAACCGATAAACACAGGTTTTTGTTTACTAAAACAGATTACTTTTGGATTCACTTGTGTTTCATTATTCATGTATCCGAACACCAAAATCAGGCCAAGTTTATATTGTCTTTAATCGGGGAATCAGCGTACCGTATGCAACAGTCAGGCAACACTGTTGACAAACTTCACTCAGATCCTTAGTTTTCTTGCGTGTGTACAGTTATTTCATGCGTTTGTTGAAAAAGTACTAGTTTGTTATCTGGTCGAGTAAAAATGTTCAATGTTTTGTTCTTTCCTTAAAAAGGTAACAAAAAAACTTAAATATACCGGGTTTTTTCTCAAAGTAATCGGTAAAAACCGGTTCTCAAATTTGTAGTCGGTCGTAGATTTATTACATTATAGTTTTAAAGCATCATACGATGTTGAGCAAAAATTTTCCAATTGTTCTTCGTTCTATTTAATAGATTTTCACTAATTAATAATAATTTAAAAAAGAAACTCGGGGTCGCAGTGCCAAACCCTGTCGACAATATAGTGTATTTGCTAATACAGGCAGTGTGACTTTATTATGTAGATTTATGTTTGTTTTTGGACAAAAGAACAAATTTAACTTTTTAATGCACACCTTAAAATAATATTTTTTTCTTAATTTCACTGAGCTATCTACTCTACTTTGAGATATCAAACGCGCCTAATAACACATTTAAAATTATCAGAATTCTGTACAAAAAAAAAATATATATGTCTGCCAAAAATCATTTTTGAAATATTACAGCGAGATAAAAATTATAACATGTAAATCGCTATGAGACATTGATAAAAAAATTCACTGTGTAATTATTTTTATAATGTATTTACATAATCGTCGTACCCTAAAAATGTTACACGAGGAGGAAAAAAATTTTTTTTTGCTATTGGCTTTTAATTATGGCTTTATTTCATTATGTTTTAACAAAAATATTCACGAATAATATGACAAAAAAATATTGTCACCCGTCCTCCCGGCATCGTGGGGGATACTGTACATGTGCCCACCATATATATGGAGCGTACAATACAATTATATTCGTACATACATACATACATTTGTACACTCTTTGACGAAAATCATTCTTTTTTCCGTTCGGTTTTTTTTTAATTTTATTTTTTAATATTTCTATCGGTTTCGAAAAAAATTATAGCTACAGTGAAGTCTTTTGTGACAATAAATTGCACGTGACCTCAGCTCTTGAGCGTCTATAATCTACAATTGCACGTGTAGTACGAAATTTCTACTCCTCGAAAACTAATTTTTTTATTGTAAATGAAATTTTAGTTTTAAATTTCATTATTTTAAGGATTTCGAAGAATATCACGCCCTATAGTGAGACGGTTGTTTCAGCTTTGAATAATTTACGATTTAGTTTATTTTTTTAATTTTTGATAAAAAATGTTAGTTGATAAATTAATAAATAATTTATTAAGCGTTCCCAGAAAATAATGATCATTTATTGTAAATTATAGACGCTCGTTAACAGAGATCATAACCGACTAAGCACTTTTATTGACTAGCTATTAATAGACCTGCGAATAGTCGAGCGTGTAATAAAAGCCTGCCTTTATATAAGTGTTTTATTTAATATTTTATTTTCAAATTTTTAGTCACGCCTTTTGGCCGCCATATTGGGTTTTAAATACCGTCACACACTTTACTGTATTTTACTTGTCATACCATCTCATTTAATAGCCATGTGGAGGGGGTTGTATAGAAGAAGGTAATCCGCCATTTTGTGGTGGCGGCCATATTAGATCTACCATAATATTCAATGTACTATATTGTAGTGTCTTCAGAACCAAAGGTGTATGCAAAATTTCAGTTCAATTAATTGACCTTTAATTGACCTTCGACCTGATCAGCTTCTGTAGTATTCACATATGTCGAAGATTCCACTGACGACAATTTTTACTGTATCCCTGTTGATCAGCTAAAATAAATTATTGCTTGAAGTTGGCAACGTTCAGTGATAAAATATTCCATCTGCTGTCGTTCAATAAATTATTTACAAAAAAAAAATATGTGTGGATATATATTTATGTCTGATCTCTAATTATTTTCCAAAATTGCCTCGTAAACACACAAACATTAATGTCTGTCAACAAAACTTTTTCCTCTTATTTTTTGTCAATTCATCGGAAAAAAATCCAACCTAGTTGAATATTTGTATACGGTATATAGAAATAATCTTCAAACAGTCCCTATACCTCATATACGCATATTTAATTACTAGCCGCTACCCGCGACTCCGCACGCGATTGAAATTAAACGATATCTTATAGTAGTAAATGTTCATATACTGTTGGGTTTTTTTGAGACAACATAAATACTCTGCATTGTCGACCACCACATTGTTTTGTTTAGAGTTTCTATTAACTACGCATAAGAAACAAACAAGTTTAATATAATTTTCAATCTTGTTGTGATCAGACGTATTAGAACTTATCTTAATTAAATCAAATTTTATTGTGTTATTTATTTATTTTTTAATTTATATTAATAGATCTATTTTATCGTTATAATGCGTTATAGTTAATGAATGGGAATAACGTCATCTTTGATTCATTCGTAATCCTCACATGAATCACAAGAAGAAATTGATTCAGATATTAGATAAACGATTTTTTTAATTGTTAACGTCAAATTGTTAATAATGAATCGTTTACTTTCTTGTGTTGTATCTGTAAGTTGGCAGCCTGCTAATTGCGGTAACCTCTATTGGGCGATTCAGCTGTCATACCTCCGTCATGGCCGGCTCCGATCGTCGAAACCACGAAGTATAGATATGAGGAGTTCAAAAAAATTGCTTGGATTCGGTAAATAAACTATAGTTCGTGAGTGAATATGTAGAGTGTGCTGCTGTGCGTCGAGAAAGCGTAAAACGTGGTAATACCGGCTGGTCATCAACATCTCAAAGCTCCTATAGATTAGCAGATTTACCAAGTAACAGAATCGATTGGTATAAGACATTACATAATTTGGGTAATTTACGTAGTGATGAGCAAAGCAAGAGTAAGACTAAGTCTGGGTCAGTCTTGGTCTTGGTCTTGTTCTTGCCTATTCGGTCTTGGCCTTGCTTATATAGTTTTGGTCTTGCTTATATAGTCTTGGTCTTGCATATATAGTCTTATTCTTCGTCTTGCTTATATAGTTTTGGTCTTGGTCTTGCTTATATAGTCTTGGTCTTGCTTATATAATCTGGGTCTTGGTCTTGCTCATCTGACCTGGTACTTACGTTTTTTCAATAATTTTTTAAACACTATGATAAAGATTATTAAAGGTAAAAATTACTCACAATTAATAACTAATAGACCAATTTATTTTATTGCAATCATGAAAATATAAAAAATCTATTGTCTATATGTAGGTGTACTTTTTGTTCATTTAAAAAATGCATTTTTTTTAATACGACTAAAAAATCCTTTTCTCTACTTTAAACCTATTTTTACACTCTATAATCGTCCTAGAAGACTAGAAATCTTTTTAGAGACGATGTAAAAAATTGCCAATTTTTCATGTTCTAACAGAGAAGAAACTACACTTACACTAACCGAAATACAATTTAATTTACGCCCAAAAGTCAGTAAGAAGACATAAAACTAGCAAAATTTTTGGAAAAAAATAAAAGAATAGTTACTTCTTACCACAACAGATTTATTCAGTGGATGTACATTTCGAGAGCTAAGCTCCCATCTTCAGTAAAACAAAAAAGTTTAGTGTTTTGCTGAAGAGGGGGGCTGTTGTGGTAAGAAGTAACTATTCTTATATTTTTATTATTCCGACCACAGTGCTCTTAATATTTATAATAAAATTTTTGGAATTTATATTATATAGCAATGGTTTTGCATATTTGGTGTTGGTCTTGGTTTTGCATACCGGTCTTGCTTTTGGTCTTGGTCTTGCTAGTGTAAACAGAGTCTTGGTCTTGGTCTTGCTTTTTTGCAAGACCAAGGCCAATTTTGCTCATCACTAAATTTACGTATTTTTTGAATATGAAAATGATTGATTGTCATCGATATATTTATTTTTGAACTTGTTATTTTTCCTTAGTTACGAAAACTTTTATACCTTTTAATTGAATCGTTAGCCTCCAAATTCTGGATGATTGCGGATCTCTGTCAAATTTTTAGTAATTCACGAACATCAGCGCTATCGGTGTCCAAAAAATGAATTATCGTGAGTAGATGCTCAGTTGTGTGTAGGCAAAAATCATGAAAAAGCCTCCTCTCTATATGTCTTACTTCGTGGTTGAAACGAAGTGCCTTAACGGCGCGGCAATGCTGGTCTTCGCAGCGACTGGTATTAATAAATGTTGTGTTATATATTACATACCTACAATATTTAAACATTTCTTTTGACCAATGTTGTACAGCGAATATAATATTGGGAACATGTATGTATGTATGTACAGATAAATCCCAGAGGGCCCTGGCAACGTCAAATCACCCCTGTGACATTAACTGAAGGGGGTGCGATTGAAAAATTTGGACGAGCCCACTGGCTCGATTGATCGGGGTGGTTGCGGGATTGAATCTCGCCAACGCACTAGTGTGTGATATATGCAAATAAAAATACGCGTATATTTCCATTTTGTGTGTTATTTGATAAAGAGAACGCATGGTTGAGCGCTGAAGATATTCCAGTTTAAAAATGTACATTTGTCGATGTGTGCGTGTATGTACTAGTACGTACACCATACTCAGGTAAAGCTGGAACAGAGTGTTCGCTCGAAGCGGCGGTACGTCTGTTTAAAACCTATAGATTTCACACGTGCCAAGGCTGGCCCAATATAAGTCATTGGCAAATGTTTGCTTCAACTCGCGTCGTCCCCTACTCTTGAAGCTGGCTACACAATGGCCCGATGCTCCTTGGCAAATATTTGCTTCCAGAACATTTAACGTCAATAATTTAGCTGTAGATATTAGGGATGTCAGAAGTGCCAAAAAGTATCGATATATTATATCGTATCGATATTTTTTTCAAGTATCGATATCGGTACCGATATATTTTTAAAAAAATATCGATATATCGGTGCTATTATAAAGAGAACATTGGCACTCGAAGAAATTTAGTACATATATACATATTACCTAGCTTAATGTAATGTCAGATAGCAAACGGACATCATTTCTAATAAATCAAGCATAATAATTATCTGAAATCAACGATAAGAATTTTTTTTTGTTTATTAATCAAGCGTCTAATACATTTAGGAACAGTTAATTTTTGAGATTAATCGAACAATAATTAATAAAGCCAGGGATGGCGAACCTATGGCATGCGTGTCAGAGGTGACATTCGACAGAAAATTGTTGGCGGCACAGCATGAATTGAGGTGTAAATCGAAATAATTAAAAATATTCTAGATGTTGTAGAAATGAAATGAAATATTGCATGGATAGCTATTTGACTGTTTATTATTTCGAAAATATCGAAAAATCAGAAAAAGAAACGTTTTTTACATGTACTTTAATCACTGTTGTTGTTTTTGGAACGCACTTAAAAGTAGGTTCCAAAAACATATGTAAAAACACGTTTCTTTTTTAGTGGAGTTTTCGATATTTTCGGAATAATTAACGTCAAACGGCCATAGTCAGTCGCGGTAGTACATATAAGTGTTGCTTCTGGAAAAAAATATCGGAATTTTATATCGAAATATTAAATATCGCCCAAAAATATCGATATATCAAATAAAAAATATCAATATATCGATATTTTTTAGACATCCTTAGTAGATATTATAATAAACATTTAACTCTCGATCAAGTAACGGCAGTCCCGGATCTACGATTTTTTTGAACCGGGGCAGACTTTGTTAGTGGCGCACCCTCTCTCCATCGTTTGAGATAAATTGTTTAAAAACCCTCAAAAATATATAATGGGTGGCATTTTTTGTGATCCGTAGGGGAGAATAAGAATCCGTTAGTAAATTTGCACCCTTTATTATTATATTATGATTTTGGCGCCCCCTGAAACTCTGTTATCGAACGTCTATAATTTATTATAGGTATCTATCTTGTAATCAGCGAGTATAGAAACGCGACGATTATGTCTTTAGTGTAAAATAACAAATAGAATTTTGTATCGAAAAATTTATGAAAACTCTAATTCGCCCAACTTTACTCTACTCAACACACCTAGAGATTGTCAATCGTTAGTTGACATAAAATAAATTCAAACTTGCTCTTAAATAGTCAACGTAAAACAGTGAAGATGGAAATGTTTTTTTTTGCCTCAATAATTTAAAACAAATTTGAGAAATTTGTATATCTAATATATTTTGCAATTGATTTGTTATTTCTGTGGAATAGTAATTTCTTGTGAATAAAATACAAAGCATTAAGCTTGTTGAATTTGAACATTTGAACATTTCGATAAACAGACGAACGTCAATTAATTAAAATATGAAGGAAATTAAAAAAATAATCACTATTTAAATTTCACATTGATAATTTTAAAACGGTTAGCCTTAATGAAACAAGCTTTGATATATAGCTTCATTTTTTAGTTGTAATCTTGTAATCCAATTTTAACTCACTGCCGCCGTATGTCCAATCGACTTGAAACTTTGCACATATAGTTCCGATTACAATACAATCTTTTTTCTTGTGTCCGACCTGATGGTGAAGTCAGAACGGGTACGAATTAAAACCCCACGTTGTGGAAAACGCCTTGTTGTTTACTCACTTCCACAACATGTCCGATCGACTTGAAACTTTGCACGCACACCTAGTTGCGATTACCATACAATATTTTCTTGTCTCTGACCTGGTTATGAAGTAAGGAGGAGGGTACGTATCAAAACCTCACGACAGTTTGTTTTTGACTCACTGCCACCATATGTCCGATCTTAAAACTTTGCACTTATATCCAGTTTCGAATACAATACAGTATTTTTTGTCTCCGGCCTGATAATGAAGTCAGGCCAGCGAATACATATCAGAACCTCACGACTCAGAACTATGGCTTGTTTTTTGTTTAAATTGTTTTTTTTTATAATTAATAGTATTTCGTTGATACGAGTTGCTGTTTTTAGTTCCCTGTTTTAATTGCAAAGTAGGCTGTTTTAAATAAACAAAAACCAACCAGTCAATATAAACGCCCATTAAACAGTCAGTTGTTATTTTAACTAAAATAGGTTTGTTAGTATTAAAATAGGGGAACTGAATGCGGCCTCTAATTATATTATTGTTACATAACTGAAATTGTTAAAATTAGTTGCCGATAAAATGTTAGAATTTTGAAATGAAATGAATACCTTTGAAATAAGTCAACGGTGCTTGTGCTTCCCCTGTTTTCGATCGTTACAAAACATCACTCTTGCTAGCAGCGTTGCCAGACGTCCCGATTTTGGCGGGACGTCCCGATTTTTAAATCAAAATTAAATGTCCCGCGCGGGACAGGCTCAGTCCCGCATTTCAGGGATAACTCGACCGTGCGTAAATAATTATTCTCTTATTGTAAGTTGCAATTTGTAACACTCACTTCTCAGACTATTGTTTGAAACGCCATATTTTTCTAATGAATAAAACTTTTTTGATTTTGATTTCTGGTTTTTTTATTTTTTTTTATTCAGAAGACGAATAAGACTCAACTATTTAACGATAGGGTAAATCTGACTTAAAATATCATATTTTTATTAAAATACATTTTCTATGGCTATTTTTGCTATCTATTGTCCCGTAAACGTAATTTGAACTCAAATAAAAAGATAAATATTTAAAAACTTCCGATTATATACGTTTTTTTACTATGTCCCGCTTTCGACGAAAGAATCCCGCTTTTTTCACTCAAAAAGTTTCAACATCCCGACTTGGCAAAAACAAAATCTGGCAACACTGCTTGCTAGTCATGCATATTTCCTATAACCTATGACAAGACTATGTAAAAATTGTTTCTAAAAATGTAATGGAGCAACCTGCAACATACATACTTACAAAGTATTAGTTTAGCAGTTCGCTAACTGAGCAAACGAATATGTGTATTTCAATCATGTACGTATTAATATTGTACTGCAGTACGAAAATCGCTATCGCAAGATTAGGGTGGAAACATATACATCTGTCTTTTTTTGTGGTAACAGTTTGATGTTTCTGATTGACTATTGTCATAAATAAAGACATGGAACTTTTGATAAAGCGAGTTATACTCCATGCTAATATATTGTCGGAATAATCAGGTAATTACTTCGAAAAAAAGAGACGGAGATATATTTTTTGCACTCTTTGTTGCATTCTCTCACCGCACATTGAGCAAATAGACTTCGAGGAAGTCTACTGTAGAGTATTTACGGTGCACACGAGAGTAAAAGTGTTTCCCCGAGGTGATATTTAACCGACGACCAAACCAGCCAGGTATTATAATCGTGCATTTTGCGCACACTTGCTTGAACATTTCAATATTTTCGAATCGAAATTGTCATATTTCAATTATCTAAATTCTAAAATGACGATTGGTTTGCCGCAGCAGGTGTCTGCTTTACCGACTCTGGTTTGATTCAATGCTTCCGAATCATTTATTTGAAAAGGGAAAACTTCTAGTCGGAGATTGGCAGACGTTTGATTCGTGCAACTCGCAGACTGGGTTTCAATACAGTACAACCTCGATAGATCGAAGTATAGGACGAAGAAAAATAAAATTAAAAAAATATTATCTTAATCATTCCATTGCCAAAACCAAAATGTACACAGGCGAAACCAGGCTAGTGCGTTGTACACGGGACCGGGTTTAACCTAGGGAGACAGTTTTTAAAATTTAATTTATTTTTTTGAAAAATTTCGGAATATTTAATAATCAACGTTTCGGCAAAATTTTAAATTTTAAAAAGAATAATTTTATAGTTTTATATTTTTTAAAATTTATACTTAAATGGAATTTGACGAAATTAATTTTACAATTTTAGTTATGTCATTTATGGTGATGCGCTACATGAGGAAATCATAAATTGTGTCGAAACGTTGACCATTTAATATGTTTAGTGAATAAATATTGTTTGTAATTGAGCCTTGTATTCCGTACTCTTTATTGTAAATTAGAAACAATTATGTCTTATTTTTTTTTATTATATCGTTATTTTTATGCAGGTTAGAAGTTTTCTCCGTCGTATATTTCGTTTTGTGTTTCTTTGAAATTGTTTTTCTTGTTAAGTATGAAATGAGAGTTTTCATTCGATTGCTGCATTTGAAAGTTATATTATTGTTTTCTTTTAAAGCATCAATTGATTTATTTTGCGCTCCCCTTGTCTTTCAGCTTTTATTTATATATGTATGAGTCGGCTTATATAATAATAATGTATATGCAGCTATGCTTTATTTAATATAATTATAAAAATATAGGGTTCACTGCACGCTGAATTAGATAAATATATACAGAGTGTTTAACAGAACGTCGCGGGAATACAGTTTACTTATAGATAAAAGAGGTGTGTCAGTTTGTGGACACACGACGGAAACTATGCTTCTTATACGTATTTTATATTTATGTTTAAAATTTGCGTATATCTACACAAAAAAAAAACAACAAAATTATTAAATTTAACATTTTTTATTTAAGAAATACCCATAAAAAAATGTCATTAGCCAGCCAACTTGTCTTTGTAAGGTAGGTGCACCAAACCGCTCGGCCACATAATGCGCTTCCTTTAGGTATGTTCTTCAGAGTATTATACTTAATAATAAATCCTGACATGTGCTCGCTCGTTTTTTCTGTAGTTTGAGTTTGTCGTTTGCGTCTATAGCCTGCGTTAAGAAACATAGAGTTTCAATAAAAAAAAACATTTCTGTGGGCCACTAGCTTTCATTGGACACTCCACTCAACAGGGTTGAATACTTTTCATTTTTTGATAACCTGTTTACGTTTTTCCAATATTGTTACGGAACACTAAAAACATTGGACTATTCTTCTCGTATTTTTTTAAAAGACCGCTAACAGTGAAGATTATTTGGGACTAGTACCAAGTCATATTTTCAATTTTATTATTTTTTAACAATATTTTAAATATCTAGTTGGCCGATTTTTCCACTCATCTGATTTCTTACTACCTATACTCACGTTTTATATATTCAAATAATTCTGGGCCAGCTGTTTTTTTTTTGTACACACAGTATATTCCTATATGCGTTTCACTTTTATCATAACAAAGAGGGTGGTTAGGAAAATATTTTATTATATTATATATGTATGTGCGTTCCCTAAAACTAATATGCAATTACAATGTTAAAATATGATTCATCGGAGCTCGAGGTAAAAGCAGTGAAATTTGTTTTTGTCAAAACAATGTTGGCAATAGTAATCATATAAAGTCGTACAAATTATCGTTATCAAAATATTCTAAATGCCTTTTATTATTTGTGATGCAAAGTTTTATAAATACATTTTTTTTAGTTTCTGTTGAAGCTTGTTAAATATATAATTTTTCTGGATCAATTTGGAGCTATCAGTAAAATAAATCGCGCGAAATTCATTAATTTTTGACCCCCAACACCCCTCCTCCTATGAGACTAACTAGTTAAGAAAAAAAAATAAAATTAATGAAGTGCGAACGTCACGTTTCCTTTGGCCCCCCCCCAAGTTAAATTTCGTCACGCTAAACTATACCCCTCCCACCCCCTTGTTTGCAAACATATTTTATGAATGACCACTTATCAATATTTTGACTTAACGTCAATAATACAGTGAGCCGAAAAAAATCAATACAGTTATAAGATCTCACTTAACGCGGGAGATGCGTTCCAAAAGTTTCTGCGCTGTACGATACAGCGCTAAACGAGGTCATCCTAATACGTAGATAATAGACATAAGTGAAACAGAACCGAGAATAAGAAAATCTGTTAGTTTTTTTTTTGTTTAATTTTGCTACATTGATTGTTAAATACTTTATTGTCACATTAATTATAGATTTATTTATTGCTAATGTCGATTTTTGTTTATAAAACATTTATGAAAATCAAACAAAAGTTCGAGAAAGAAGTTATGCTTGTGATGAGGAAGGTTCCTCATTTGACATATTCAGTTCTTTGTGAAAAAGTCATCTAATGCCGTTTGCCTTTTTCTATTTCGTTCAGCAAGCTGTTGTCGATAGCAAGATATTGCATCTGTGACACTTCATCTTGCTTTTGAACTTCTATCAACATTTGATTTATTTTGTATTAACTCATCCATAATTTACGTTATAGTGGCTAAACTTTTTTTCTTAGAAACCGTGTTATACTGAAACAGCGTTAAGTAATGTCTTACTGTAGTTTTCAGATTGTAATCGCACTTTATTCGAGCAATGCCAGGTTACATAGTAAATTATTGATATATAATATGAAACATGATGTATATATAGAATATATCACGTTTTCTGTTTCCCAATCATTTTCAATATTTTGATTAGCATAAACATCAAAGCGGTTAATGTAACATAAGGAAATAATCCCAAAAAGGACGTTCGGTTTTGTATGTGTGTGTTGTCCTTTATATATTGTATAAAATATTCACACATGTCCAGCCTAAATCCTTTTCACGTAAATACCTGTGCCTCGAATATTCGCAACACACGGCACAATAATATTATTAGTTCAAACAAATTAAATCAGGCGACTATTATAGAGGTATTGGTCACGAATCGTTGAACATTATAAATCTCATCAGCGCGTTATACAACCAACTCCAACATCGATAATCTACAGTAGAATGAAAGGCAATTAGATATATAGAGGTGACCTCGTTCCGTTGGATAGTCGTAGTTGGATGGCGTCGTCCAGTTGATGACTCTCAATTGATATTTCGTGCTTGAGGAGCGTCCATAAACCACGTAGCTCGATCAAGATGGAGGAGGGAATCAGTTCGAAAATTACGCTGACCTACGTGAGGAGACGGGGGAGTCGGAGTAAAGCTACGTATTTTTTTTCATGTATTTTATTTGGCACAATGAAAATAATTTGCTGATAAAATTGAACATTGTTAACAGAAAACACAAAATGTCTTCTGGACTTGATAATAAAAAACTATGTTCCATCCGGGGGGAGGGATCATAGGAGCGGCTATGTTAGCTACATGAAGGGAGGGACGGGTTCCGGAGAGGCTAAAATAGGACCACGTGATTTATGGACGCTCCCTTGATAAAAATGTTGAACGATTTTCAGCTACCGTCATTCATTAATGAGGTGACTTGTGTATATCTAATGACCTTGGATCCTACATACAATCCAAAGTTATCAGATACAGAGATTACTTCGTTCCGTTGCATAGAAGGATGGATGATGACGTCATCCAGTGGACTGTTATTTGATATTGCGTGCTTGATAAAAATGCTGGAAGACCGTTCAGTATTTTTATCAAGTACGCAATATCAATTGACCGTCCACTGAATGACGTTATTTCTCCACTACTATAATATGTAACAGAACGCGGCTAGTTGTGCCATCTTTTAGTTACGCCACTGCATGATCGTGTGTGGCGCAACAGATTCCTTATTAGTGTATTTGCCATATGGCAACATACACTATTGGCGTCGGTCGGATGGCGGGACCTAGGGGTCGGACCAAAATTTCTCGACGTTTCATAACCTTCTAAGCACTTTGGCACCATTTTTGGAAAAATTATATATATATGTATATATATGTATATATATGTATATATATGTATATATATGTATATATATGTATATATATGTATATATATGTATATATATGTATATATATGTATATATATATATATATATATATTTATATATATATATATATATTTATATATATATATATATATACGTGCGGGCTATAACTTTCGAAAGAGTTAATTGATTTTAACGAAATTTGGCACACATGTTGGAATCCATTACCGCACGAAGCCTATTTAAAATGGGCCCAATCGGATCATTTTAAGGGTGGTTTTTAGGGGTTGAAAAAAGTTTTTGGGCCCAAAAATACCGAAAAAATTCGCAGAATCGTTTCAAAATTGAAATTTAGTCTTTTAGTTGCAATTAAAATGTGCTCCCGAAATTTGAAAAAAATCGGCCCGCCAGGGCCGGATTTACAAATTTTATGAAAACACTAGTTTGCAGATAGTGAGTTATTTACTGAAAGGTGTATTTAATTTGGTGTAGATGTTCGATGATAGTAATCTTGCAATTAAGAAAAAAAACTGTTAATTTAAAGGGTGTATTAAGGGGTAAATTTTTTTATTTTTACCAAAAAACTTAAGTTCATGTAATAAAACCAGACTGCCTGTATTAGCAAATACACTATATTGTCGGCAGGGTTTGGACACTGCGACCCGGGTTTTTTAGTGTATTTGCCATATGGCAACATACACTATTGGCGTCGGTCGGATGGCGGGACCTAGGGGTCGGACCAAAATTTCTCGACGTTTCATAACCTCCTAAACACTTTGGCACCATTTTTAAAAATGTTTATATATATATGTATATATATATATATATATATTTATATACGTATATATATATATATATATATATGTGTACGCGCGATAACTTTCGAAAGAGTTAATTGATTTCAACGAAATTTGGGCCACGTATTGAAATCCATCACCGCAAGAAGCCTATTTAAAATGGGCCTAATCGGGCTATTTTAAGGGTAGTTTTTAGGGGTTGAAAACTGTTTTTGGGCCCAAAAATACCGAAAAAATTCTCCGAATCGTTTCAAAATTGAAATTTAACCCTTTGGTTGTGATTAAAAAGTGTCCCCACAATTTTAATAAAATCGGCCCGACAGGACCGGATTTACAAATTTTATGAAAACACTAGTTTGCAGATAGTGACTTATTTATTGAAGGGTGTATTTAATTCGGTGTAGACGTTAGATTGATAATAATATTACAATTAAGAAAAAAATGTTATTTTAAGGGGTGTATTAAGGGGTTAAATTTTTTATTTTGCCCAAAAACAAACTTAATTTCACATAATAAAAGTATAAAACCACACGGCCCTATACAAGCAAATACACTATATTGTCGGCAGGGTTTTGGCACTGCGACCCGGGTTTTTTTTTTTATTTTTACTTGAGTATTTTCTAACTCAAAAAAAATATCTTTGTTTTTTGGAACATAAAATAAAACGGGAATTGTTAAAAATAAGCACATTAAATTCAACTCTTTCTTTATTTTTTATTTTTCTTTTGCTTTCTTTCGGCTTCGCCTGAAAAAAAAAAAACAAAGTTCATATTTGTTGTGTCGATTTCTGGTTTCTGCGGTTACAAATTTACATTGAAATTAACGTGTAAAAATTGTTTGTTAGTTTTCATTTCGTTTTTCATAAAAGTGATAATTTCCCTTGAATTTGTGTTTGCATAAAATTATTCAGTCTTCCTCCACGTGATTCAGTTGCGCGGTTACAAACTGTTCTTTGAATGATCGACTACACGACATTTTCACGACACAATCCAAGTTATTACCACACTTGTGAAAAATACTTTTTAAAAGTATTTAAATACAAATACTTTTGTTCCTAGAGTATTTGAAATACAAATACAAATACTTTTGTGTCATGTCTACGAAAATATTTTTGAGCAATAATTATTTATTATATATAAGCGAATGCGAAAGCTCAACTAATTAAAAAAGTTTTCTTAGGCAAGTGTATACTTTCTTTTAAGTATTTCAATACAAATACTCGCGTGGCTAATTAAACAATTATTCTTAAGCAAGTATGTTCTTGTAAATAATACTTAATTTTAAGTATTTAACTACAAATACTCGTTTGGTTTATTATTCTTAAGCAAGCATATACTTGTAAAAATACTTGATTTTAAGTAGGTACTTAAATACAAGTACTTAACTGATAATTTCTTATTTAGAAATGACATTGCATTATTATTTTAATAATAAGAATTATTTGAATAATTTATATGTAATTATATATACTGTTGAATTGAATTATTCATTAATCATTAATAGCTACAAAAAAATTATGTTAAGTATTTGAAAAAGTATTTGCAAAATCAAATAAAATACCAAAAAATTTGTATTTGTATTTTGAAATCGAATAATCTTGGGTACAATCGACACTCTTAAGCCTGTTGGAACGCTCTGAATTTAAGCCACACTACAAGGCTAAAAAATGCTGTTGCAAGGGTGCCGCTGTCAATTGATTACTTTAATTTTGGAAATATTTTGAAGATTTAAAAAACTTTTCCGAAAAAGGAAGAGTCACTTTAGGTTTGTGAAATAAGTACGAATAAGGTCGTAGTGTGACATTGAAAACGTGTGTTTTTTGGCACAATTAATGCCAACTTTTTTCTAGTAAATCGTACATAAATTACAAAAGTATTCCATTAGAGACCTAGATTTGTCATTTATCTTCCTCATAGAGAAAGAATTTTTGCAAAATGTTGACGAATAAGTCTACAATCAGCTATTAGCCGAAGCTCTATTTTTGGCTTAAATTCAGAGCGTTCCGACAGCCTTAAGAAACAACGGTACGGGACCCGGCTTTTGGCTTTTTGGCACCAAAATAATAGTTGTGTTTTGTTTATTAGTCTAGTGTAGATTACTGGAAAATTTACACAGAAAAGTGTGCGTTAGATTTACCAAAAGTTGGTACACTTGTAACGAATTGGCTAGTGGTTCTGACATGCGCATTACAAAATAAATAAATGACACATATATTTTGACATATTTTATAAGATCAGTGTATCCTTACACTTTTGCATAACAAACGCAGCAGTGTCAAAAGTGTTGACACGTTTTACACTGGAGCACAGTAGCAAACACTGCACACATACTAACAATTGGGACGACTATGATTTTTGGTGATATTCAAACATCTTGTATATAAAATGTTGTTGCGGTGGACTTTTTTCTAAAATTTCGCAATCCTTCCCGTTTTTTTTTACTGTTCATAAAAGTGTTAATTTTTATGTTTGTGTGTCGGTATATATTTTTACATATTTATATTGTTTTTCGGTTTTTTGTGTGTCGATAATGGATTTCAACAGGACTCAAAAAATTAACGTTACATACGTTAACATGTTTTTCCGTATTTTTCTCCAAATGTAAACAATACTTATATAAAAAAAATATTTTAAATTTCAAAAGAGTTTATTTTGTATGTTTCATAATACATATTTTCATAGTAATTGCTCAACTTATGTCTTTTGTTTAAGGTTACTGAATACCAACTGTTCAATATGCTCCCTTTTTACCCGCAAATATTTATCTTAAAGCAGTTGGATATGTGTGTGCATTTAAAATACACTAACGTTTCTGAAAGCTCTAATTTCTATGAAAAATCTTATTCAATCTTTGATGTTAATGCTTCAAAATAAACTAGAAATATGTTCCATTTTTCCCATAATATGACTTTTAACCAAGTTTTTATAGTTTATTTGATCTAAATAAACGATTTAAAATCAGATTAAAACGAGAAAATTATAATAAGTTTTACACTTATTTTTGTAGAGGAAAAATTGAATTTGAAAAAAAAATGAGCAAGCCAAATTTGTCAGTATTTTTAAACACAACACTGTAAAGAAAAAACTTCAAAATGTTAAATTGCCTTCCCGTAATTCGAGATCTCGTGGTATAAAGAAATATTGACGAATATCACGTTTTTTGATTGAATATTTAGGGCAAAAATGTATGTTTTTTTGAAATTTTTAAGCAGAAAGTCAAATTGTATGAAGCTTAAATGCTTAATATGAAGCTTAATGCTTAATCACAGCTAATAAAAACAATAATAAAATGTATTTTGCGAACACTGTTCGAAATTTCCCGAGAGCATATTTTACTGTTTGAGGGGATCAGTCATCTTAAGCCGACCACCTGTATATAAAACTGCATCGGAACAATCACATAAAAAATGTTAGTTGAAAGCTAATCGAAAGCTTGCGAAGCATGATAGGCTGCTTTCCCGCGTACTGACTTATTTATAAAGAATTAATATAATGATATATTGATTTCGAATCAAAATGTTTTCGAATTCAAGATGGCGGTTTTGATATAACAGTTCGTGAGTCGCCAGTAGCCAGCAAAATATATACATAAATACATAGTTAACGAGGTGAAATTATATATTCTAGAGTGGCGGCTATGTAACTATCCATTACGGCGAATAAAAATTTAAATATAAGCGATGATTCGTGAATTGTTTCATTGCTGTAATCGTACATAATATACATACGTGGTATCGGGATGCTCTTTTGTATAGTATCGTTAGCTTAGTTGAGAACTGGCCCATGTCCGACTTGGCACTGAGCTATTGAAAAATAACTTATTCAATTATGTGAATATGATATTTCTATTGATTAGGAAACACTGTTTAACACAAAAATCCTCCCCATAAAATTAATGAGTATTTTGTTAAATTTAGACCTACATTGACCTGCAAATCGCCAGATTAGCCTCAAATTTAGTGATGAGCAAAACAAGACCCAGACTGGGTCAGTCTTAGTCTTGGTCTTGTTCTTGCATGTTCGGTCTTGATCTTGGCCTTGTTTGCTCGGTCTTGGTCTTGGTAAACAGAGTCTTGGTCTAGATCTTGCTTTTTTGCAAGACCAAGACCAATTTTGCTTATCACTACTCAAATTTTATGGAAAGCCTTTATAAGCCTCTTTCTAGATAATAAATCGATGAGGTATATATTATATGCAGCCAGTTACGCATTTTTTTTTTGATTCCTTAAATATTGTTTTAATTGTTGTGCAGTCGTTTAGTGACCCTCTATTCGTATTTTCCGAGTTTTGTGTATAACGTATTTAATTTAACAAACATGTCGTCGCGTACTTGTGTGAATAAAACCGATAACTTTTGTTATATTTGTGGCGAAGTTACTGTGAAAGCGCACCAAAAACCCTTATCTCCACTCGTGAAAAAGGCTTAGGAACTGTAGTTTGCCTGTAAAGTTGGTAATGAGGATAAGGATATTTTTTTTAAGACACTGAATAAGGAATGAGATGCTTTCTTATATCTTAAAGAAAAATTTCCACGTATGAGTGAGGCAAAGATTCAAGAGGGAATTTTTGTTGGACCACAAATTAGACAACTGTTTCACAGTGGAAACTTTAGGACAACTTTAAATGACACTGAAAGACGAGCATGGGATGTCTTTTAAAACGTATGCAACAATTTTCTTGGAAACATATAATCAGAAAACTATCGCGAACACGTGCAAGAACTACTCTCTGTCTGCCACATTATGGGGTGTAACATGTCGCTAAAACTCGCATTTTCCCCATGCTCATTTGAATTTCTTTCCCGAAAATTTAGGAGCAGTATCAGATGAGCATGGAGAAAGATTTTACCAAGACATCACATCGATTGAAAAACGGTATAAAGGAAAATGGAGCCCAAACATGTTAGCCGACTATTGTTGGAATATAATATGGGAAACCCTTGGTAATTCTTATTAAAAAAATCAAAAAAATGTAATAATCAGAAAATTAATTTCAGATGGATATATTGCCCTTAAATGCACTGTTAATAGAATTTATTATGAGTTTGTAATTGTTTAAAACCAATAAATTGGATATAACTAGCGTTTTTATTGATTTTTTTTAATATTAAAAAATCTCCGCCTCCTTCATTACTGGAGGCTGATATCGAAATTCTGAGGTCAGGGCTGGATTCAACAGACCAAAATGCATAAAAATCAGCCAAAAATTTTCCAGGGAGGAAAAAAAAGTTTTGAAATGTTGAACGGTGAAATCAGAAGTTATCGATTTGTATTCACAAAAACACGAGCTTGATATTTCGACCGATCGGACATATCTCGACCGATCCGCCGACCAAGACACAATAGATATTATAAAAAATAAATTAATAAATTATATGAATACGGTATTTTATTGATTAGAAAATCAGAAGTTTTCGGTTTGTATTCACAAAAACACGAGTTTGATGTATTATTAGTGTATTTGCCATATGGCAACATACACTATTGGCGTCGGTCGGATGGCGGGACCTAGGAGTCGGACCAAAATTTCTCGACGT
Organism: Venustoraphidia nigricollis; assembly: GCA_034508555.1. Lineage (NCBI taxonomy): Eukaryota > Metazoa > Arthropoda > Insecta > Raphidioptera > Raphidiidae > Venustoraphidia > Venustoraphidia nigricollis. The sequence continues at coordinate 4,375,157 of JAVRKA010000030.1, forward strand.
TTCATAACCTCCTAAACACTTTGGCACCATTTTTAAAAATGTTTATATATTTATATATATATATATATACGTATATATATATATATATATATATATATATATATATATATATATATATATATATATATATATATATATATATATATATATATATGTGTGTGTGTGCGGGCAATAACTTTCGAAAGAGCTAATTGATTTCAACTAGATTTGGCCCACGCGTTGAAATCTATCACCGCAAGAAAATGGCCTAATCGGGGCATTTTAAGGGGTTGAAAAATGTTTTTGGGCCACAAAATGCCGAAAAAATTCTCCGAATCGATTCAAAATTGAAATTTAACCCTCTGGTAGTAATCAAAATGTGTCCCTAAAATTTTAATAAAATCGGCCCGACAGGACCGGATTTACAAATTTTGTGAAAACACTATTTTGCAGATAGGGAATTTTTTACTGAAAGGTGTATATAATTTGGTATATAGGCTCGATTGATAATAATATTGCAATTAAGAAAAAAAAAAGTTATTTTAAGGGGTGTATTAAGCAGTAAAATTTTTTATTTTGCCCAAAAACCAACTTAAGTTCGCATAATAAAGTCACACTGCCTGTATAGCAAATACACTATATTGTCGGCAGGGTTTTGGCACTGCGACCCGGGTTTTTTCTATTTTAAAATTGCAATTTGTCGACGCTGCCCGCCATGACGGTTCAAAGTGTGGCGTCAGATTTGTAGTAAACATATCTGTATAAACACACAAGTAAACACTAAACAAGTCTCTTGTAAACGATACTGAACCTTTTTTGTACTTGTTTGTATACTACAAGAATGACGTGACAGTAGGTAAACATGGCGACTCGTGTGTTTGCGCCATATATTTGAAATTTGGCAGTGCTATTTTACCCTATAAAACGGTTACATTTAAGCGAAATAAAAATTAATGTGGACTAATGCTACGAAATAAACATTTTGGCAAATATTTGCTTCAAATCTCGTGTTCCTCTACTCAAAATGAATTCAAGCTGGATACACACTGACCCAATGTTCTTTGTCGAATAACACTTAACCTCAATTATTTTGCAGCAGATATCATTTTATTGGACGCTCATATTGGGCCAGCCTGCATGCATGAAGCCGAGAGTTTAATAATAATCATTTGAAATTTTAGTAGGTCTGAATAACCTTGATAGTTACGCAATGCGTATCACAGATGGCAAAATTAAATGTCCGAATTGAAGAAATTAAGCTCCAACTTAATTTTAGAGAAACATGAGTTAGCGTAGAAATGTGACACCCTGTATGCTGTTTCAGTGTGTGGCTGCGAGTTTCTGTATGTTTATGTAGTTAGTAATTGTCCGTTATTGTATTAGTGAAAATTACACGACATGCTTCGTTGAAATCAATAATTTCTCGACAAAAAAAGTAGCTATTATTCTTTGCATTCTTATACTTTAAATATCACTGAAGATGCCAAACGATCGATCTTTCTATATCTTTGTTTTTTATTTGTGTTCGTAACATTTCACTGGCTCTCTGTGAAAGCATGTTCAGCGACCTGTGTCATTATTAGGGTAGCAGAAGCATCGTTGATGGTTTGCTTTTAACGGTCTATGTTTCTCTAGCTTTGTTCGTTCAGCGACCTAGGTCAGTATTTAGGGTAGCAGAAGCATTGTTGATGGTTTGCTTTAAACGATCTATCTTTCCATAGCTTTGTTCGTTCAGCGACTTAGGTCAGTATTAGGGTAACAGAAGCTTCGTTGAAGATTTATTTTAAACAAACTTTTTTTCTATATCTTTGTTGTTTTATTTTCTTAGTAGCATATCTTCGGCTTTCTGTGACGGCTTCAGTGACCTATGTCTGTATTAGGGTAGAAGAGCATCGCTGATGGTTTGATTTAAACGATTTATCTTTGTTTTTCTGAAACTTAATAAATTATTATTATTATTAGTGTATTTGCCATATGGCAACATACAATATTGGCGTCGGTCGGATGGCGGGACCTAGGGGTCGGACCAAAATTTCTCGACGTTTCATAACCTCCTAAACACTTTGGCACCATTTTTAAAAATGTTTATATATATATGTATATATATATATATATTTATATATATATATATATATATATATATATATATATATATATATATATATATATATATATATATATATATATATATATATATACGTATATATATATATAAATATATATATGTGTGCGGGCAATAACTTTCGAAGGAGCTAATTGATTTCAACTAAATTTGGACCACGTGTTGAAATCCATCACCGCAAGAAGCCTATTTAAAATAGGCCCAATTTGAGTATTTTAAGGGTAGTTTTTAGGGGTTGCAAAATGTTTTTGGGCCTCAAAATACCGAAAAAATTCTCCGAATCGTTTCAAAATTGAAATTTAACCCTCTGGTAGTAATTAAAAAGTGTCCCTAAAATTTTAATAAAATCGATCCTACAGGACCGGATTTAAAAATTTTAAGAAAGACTAGTTTGCAGATTGTGAATTATTTACTGAAAGGTGTATATAACTTGGTATAGAGGTTCGGTTGATAATAATATTGCAATTAAGAAAAAAAAGTGTTATTTTAAGGGGTGTATTAAGGAGTCAAATTTTTTATTTTGCCCAAAAACCGAGTTAAACTAAGTTCGCATAATAAAGCCACACTCGCTGTATTAGCAAATACACTATATTGTCGGCAGGGTAGTGTATTTGCCATATGGCAACATACACTATTGGCGTCGGTCGGATGGCGGGACCTAGGGGTCGGACCAAAATTTCTCGACGTTTCATAACCTCCTAAACACTTTGGCACCATTTTTAAAAATGTTTATATATATATGTATATATATATATATATATATTTATATATATATATATATATATATATATATAGGTATATATATATGTGTGCGGGCTATAACTTTCGAAGGACTTAATTAATTTTGACGAAATTTGGCACACATGTTGGAATCCATTACCGCACGAAGCCTATTTAAAATGGGCCCAATCGGATCACATTAAGGGTGAATTTTAAGGGTTGAAAACAGTTTTTGGGCCCCAAAATACCGAAAAAAATCTCAGAATCGTTTCAAAATTGAAATTTAACCCTTTAATAGCAATTAAAAAGTGCCCCTAAAATTTTAATAAAATCGGCCCAACAGGACCGGACTTACAAATTTTTTGAAAACACTAATTTGCAGATAGTGACATTTATTTTATTGAAGGGTGTATTTAATTCGGTGTAGACGTTAGATTGATAATAATATTACAATTAAGAAAAAAATGTTATTTTAAGGGGTGTATTAAGGGGTTAAATTTTTTATTATGCCCAAAAACAAACTTAATTTCACATAATAACAGTATAAAACCACACGGCCCTATACTAGCAAATACACTATATTGTCGGCAGGGTTTTGGCACTGCGACCCGGGTTTTTATTATTATTATTCGTTCAGAGACCTAGGTCAGTATTAGAGTAGCAGAAGCATCACGAAGATTTTCTTTAAACAAACTTTTTTTTCTATAGGTATCTTTGTTCTTTTATTTTCTTGGTAGCATTTCGTCGGCTTTCTGTGACGGCTTCAGTGACATATGTCGGTATTAGGATAGCAGAACATCATTGAATAAAGAAATAAGTTTTCATATATTGCATGAATAACATTAAAAAAACATGATTACAAAACAAATGGTAGATACTGCTTGCAAAAACCAATTAGGCTAGATCGGTAAAATAGAAAATAAAGGTTTCTGTGAAAGATGGCCAGGCGATTTTTGATTTACGCAAACAAACGCTAATGAAACTAGCGCTTGTAAAAATAAATTGACAGTGTATAAAAATGGGATTTTAAAATTGAACAGGTATATAATATGTTATCAGAAATCGCAGTTTTTTATGTGAAAACTTTAAATATTTAATGAATGTTGTACGGTAGAATATATCTGTTGTGAATACATCTAGAGTCCCTAAGGTTATTCAAAATATTCCACAGATATCAATTCTTAGGTCCGTAATATCCGTCGCTCTATTATTATTAGTGTATTTGCCATATGGCAACATACACTATTGGCGTCGGTCGGATGGCGGGACCTAGGGGTCGGACCAAAATTTCTCGACGTTTCATAAACACTTTGGCACGATTTTAAAAAAATTTTATATATATATGTGTGTGTGTGCGGGCAATAACTTTCGAAAGAGTTAATTGATTTCAACTAAATTTGGCCCACGTATTGAAATTCATCACCGCAAGAAGCCTATTTAAAATGGGCCTAATAGGGCCATTTTAAGGGTAGTTTTTAGGGGTTGAAAAATGTTTTTAGGCCCAAAAATACCGAAAAAAATTATCCGAATCGTTTCAAAATAGAAATTTAACCCTCTGGTAGTAATTAAAAAGTGCCCTTAAAATTTTAATAAAATCGGCTCGACAGGACCGGATTTACAAATTTTTATGAAAATACAAGTTTGCAAATAGTGAATTATTTACTGAAAGGTGTATATAATTTGGTATAGAGGTTCGATTGATAATAATATTTCAATTAAGAAAAAAAATGTTATTTTAAGGAGTGTATTCAGGAGTTATTTTTTTTATTTTGCCCAAAAACCAACTTAAGTTCGCATAATAAAGCCACATAACATGTATTAGCAAATACACTATATTGTCTGCAGGGTTTTGGGACTGCGACCCGGGTTTTTTATGAATTATTATAGAAAAGCAATAAGATTAATTGCCAACATTAGGATAGCTATAGTTTGCTATAAAAGCTAAGAGAACACCCCTTTTAACAATGCCACGTTAGAAAATTTTATTTTCAAACACTGGTGGAAAATAGTCTAGATATTGCAAGAAGAGAAAGAGATAGTAGTTTATAGACGCTCGACAATCGAGATCATTGGCGTAGAGCCTTGCATAGGCAAAAATAAAAAAAGAAACAAAAATCAAATTCTTCAGACAGATCTCAGAGAATACACGAACCGCAGCAGGGAATAGTTTTTTGTTGGATTATTTTTTTCAAGCGAGTGTTAACCGAAATTTTTTTCTGAAAAAATGAACTATGAATTAAACACTGAAACGCTATCTTATGGCAGATATTTGACCAATAAACCAATAGCTAAAAATAAAAGTGTCCGTTTTTTTTATTTCACCCTTTCGTACTTGATCAAAGTTACCTATGTATGTTTAATATAGCTACATACATAATGTACGAAGATATTATGTATGTTCGATAGGGAGAACAGTATTTTTATTTTACTCTTGCTACTTAAAAATTCTATCACATAACGGCGCATGCATCACACTCAGTCAAACTCAGAGCCATGTGTTTAAAGTAAGACCGTTTTAAAACTAATGAGGGAACTTCCAAATCTTCATAGTTTCCGGGCTTGTAGGCCGTGGTCCATTGCTATTTCTATCTGACGACGCGGCGGCCGTGAAAGTCTACACATTCAGTTATTTTATCATAGAGTGAAAAATGTGGCGGGGTATGCACTTTTGGTTTTGCCAACTATTTGTTACGGTGACTGTTTAGCAGCTGTTCAATATGCACCCTTTTTCACCCGCATAGCTCTATCTTACGAGATGTGTGTGTGTGCGCATGTAAAACTCACATTTTTGAAAACTAGTTTGTATGAAAAATCTTATTCAGTTTTTGATGTTAATACTTAGAAAATAAACTAGAAATATGTACCATTCTTCCCGTATGACTTTTAGCTAAGTTCTTACAGTTTATTTGATCTAAATAAACGATTTAAAATCAGATAAAAACGAGACAATCAACATAAGTTTTATACCAAAAAAATAAATTTGAAAAAATTATTGAACAAGCCAAATTTGTTAGTATTTCTAACATACGTTTGTAAAGAAAGAACTTAGACACGTTATAATTTGCCATCTCGTAATTCTAAATCTCGTGACGTACTGTAAAGAAGTATTGACGAATATCGCGTTTTTTATTCAAGTTTTATGACAAAAATATAAATGTTTTTTGAAATTTTTTAACAGCAAGCCAAATATTATGAAGCTTGGTGCTTAATCACAGTAATAAAATGAATTTTGCGACCGCAGTTCGAAAAATCCCGAGAGCATATTTTACAATCTGAGTCATCTTTAATATTAAAAATACTGTTTTAAAATGGCGCTTTGAATTCCCTCAGTTTAAAATAATTCCGCTGTATATTATTTCCAAACAGGCGAAGCACTCTCGATCAAAAATTCAATTGTAATTAAAAAATAAAAATACATCGTACATATTCGAAATACATTCATATACAAATATCCTGTCGTTTTTAAAACCGTCTCATACCATATCTGGCCACCGCGCCACCACTTTTACGTTTCGTCTCTTTCTGTCCACATTGCCGTCTCACTTCGGTTCCTTCACTGCATTGACAGAGCGCGGAATTCTGGATTTTGAAATATTTATTTTATTTTTTATTTGATTCTCTTGTTTTCGAATTGTTTCGTTTTATTATTTTTTTGCGATACATCACATTTCTCATGTGCCCACCACACGCGAGATTCGTTTAGTTTTGCTAATGTGAAATACCGTTTTCAATTAATCAAAATGTAGCTAAATACAGAGAGACCGCTGTAATTTGTTCCAACTATGCAAATCGCGTGAAGATATTGCGATTGTATTCTTTTTGCTGCGGCTACAGATTTTTGTTTTTGTTTTTACAGTATGTGTATTTGGTATATTAAAGCTCGGTGAAATTTACTCTGAAAAGTGCACGTTAGGTTTATCACATGTGAGGTTATTAAAAATGGATTTTAAGCCTCAGTTTAAAGATTTTTAATGTAACAAAAAATGGGACCCCGTTGGACTTCAATAAATCTTATGGCCGCATTCATAAAAAGTCGATAACTAATTTAATAGATAGATAACACTGATAAACTAGTCAATAGGCTGATTTGGTATTCATAAAGAGCATAAAGATTATAGAGCTATTGGGCGTTTAAATCGTCCGATAACTTATAGAAAGAAATACCCTCCTGTTAAACTATTTATTGGACAGTTTTAACAAAGAAAGAAATACTTTTGTATATTCTATTCCGTTTCATTTTATTATTATATTTTATTTTCAATATTAAATTTGCATGAACTTGGATTAAATATGTTTATTATAAATTAATACAATTAATTATTTCAGCAACGTTTCTATTTGAATCAAATCTTCCTCAGGCATCTAAAAAAATTTTTTTTAAAGCACACATATGGCGAAAATTAAGTAATGATTACATGAAATAAAATAAATAAAATATTACCATAATTAATTCACAATAAATATGATAAACAAAGTATATATTGCTATCGAAATTAATATATATCAAAATTACAGTTTATTTACCAAGTTATAAAATAATAAAATAAACAATAATCCTTTGTCAAGTAACTATAAGTCTATAAATTAAAAAAAATAATTAAATTTAAATATAGTGACTTATATACCTAGTTACTTGTATTACTGTTGATAAAGGATTATTGTTTATTTTATTATTTTGTAACTTGGTTAAAGTGTAATTTTGATATATTTAATTTCAATAGCAATATACTTTGTTTTAAAAAAAAAATTAAAAACAAAAAATCTTATACGAGATTGACTTTAATTAAAAGGAATTAATTAGAGTGCTTGTGATCCTTGATGAATGTTGGATAAGTTTGAATAAAATCCATGGCGCAGGATCAATAAAATCAATAAAATAATATTTTAGTTAAAATTGTTTATGCCAATAATTAAAATTGTCACTAAATAAAATTCTTTTTTGAGTGGTTACCATCAATTTTATTTAGGGACAATTTTAATTATTGGCATAAACAATTTTAACTAAAATATTATTTTATTACAAACAACCATCTTACCAATGTATGTATATTGTGAAACTAATCACCATGTTTTCAGTCTTATTTCGACTAAATACTGATATGAATTGACAGCACTTGAACTCTGAAGATGGTGCAAAGCGTACCGAAGCGTTAGTGAAAATGCAATTTTAATCTCAGTATTGCTGTTTTATTGATCCTGCGCCACGGATTGTATCCAAACTTTTCCAAAAAATCTTATTAGTGTATTTGCCATATGGCAACATACACTATTGGCGTCGGTCGGATGGCGGAACCTAGGGGTCGGACCAAAATTTTTTAAAAATGTTTATATATATATATATATATATATATATATATATATATATATATATATATATATATATATATATATATATATATATATATATATATATATATATACCTAAGTATATATATATATAGGTATATATGTGTGCGGGCTATAACTTTCGAAGAAGTTAATTTATTTTAACGAAATTTGGCACACATGTTGGAATCCATCACCGCACGAAGCCTATTTAAAATGGGCCCAATCGGGCCATTAAAAGAATAGTTTTTAGGGGTTGAAAAATGTTTTTGGGGCCCAAAATACCGAAAAAATTCTCCGAATCGTTTCAAAATTGAAATTTAACCCTCCGGTAGTAATTAAAAAGTGTCCCTAAAATTTTAATAAAATCGGCCTGACAGGACCGGACTTACAAATTTTATGAAAACACTAGTTTGCAGATAGTGAATTATTTACTGAAAGTTCCATATAATTTGGTATAGAGGTTCGATTGATAATAATATTGCAATTAAGAAAAAAAATATTATTTTAAGGGCTGTATTAAGGAGTAAAATTTTTTTTTACCCAAAAACCAACTTAAGTTCGCATAATAAAGTCACACTGCCTGTATCAGCAAATACACTATATTGTCGGCAGGGTTTTGGCACTGCCACCCGGGTTTTTTAGTGTATTTGCCATATGGCAACATACACTATTGGCGTCGGTCGGATGGCGGGACCTAGGGGTCGGACCAAAATTTCTCGACGTTTCATAACCTCCTAAACACTTTGGCACCATTTTTAAAAATGTTTATATATATGTATATATATATATTTATATATATATATATATAGGTATATATATATGTGTGCGGGCTATAACTTTCGAAGGAGTTAATTCATTTTAACGAAATTTGGCACACATCTTGGAATCCATCACCGCACGAAGCCTATTTAAAATGGGCCTAATCGGGCTATTTTAAGGGCAGTTTTTAGGGGTTGAAAAAAGTTTTTGGGCCCCAAAATACCGAAAAAAATCTCAGAATCGTTTCAAAATTGAAATTTAACCCTTTAATAGCAATTAAAAAGTGCCCCCAAAATTTTAATAAAATCGGCCCTTCAGGACCGGATTTAAAAATTTTACGAATGACTAGTTTGCAGTTAGTGAACTATTTACTGAAAGTTGTATATAATTTGATATAAAGGTTCGATTGATAATAATATTACAATTAAGAAAAAAAAATGTTATTTTAAGGGGTGTATTAAGGAGTCAAATTTTTTAGCTTGCCCAAAAATCAACTTAAGTTCGCATAATAAAGCCACACTGCCTGTATTAGCAAATACACTATATTGTCGGCAGGGTTTTGGCACTGCGACCCGGGTTTTTAGTGTATTTGCCATATGGCAACATACACTATTGGCGTCGGTCGGATGGCGGGACCTAGGGGTCGGACCAAAATTTCTCGACGTTTCATAACCTCCTAAACACTTTGCCACCATTTTTAAAAATGTTTATATATATATATGTATATATATATATATATATATATATATATATATATATATTTATATATATATATATAACTTTCGAAGAAGTTAATTTATTTTAACGAAATTTGGCACACATGTTGGAATCCATCACCGCATGAAGCCTATTTAAAATGGGCCCAATCGGGCCATTTTAAGGGTAGTTTTTAGGGGATGAAAAATGTTTTTGGGGCCCAAAATACCGAAAAAATTCTCCGAATCGTTTCAAAATTGAAATATAACCCTCCGGTAGTAATTTAAAAGTGTCCCTAAAATTTTAATAAAACCGGCCCGACAGGACCGAACTTACAAATTTAATGAAAACACTAGTTTGCAGATAGTGAATTATTTACTGAAAGTTGCATATAATTTGGTATAGAGGTACTGTCAATAAGAAAAAATATATATGTTGTATTATAATTGTAGTACGTTTTGTAGAAGTTAACAAGTTATTTTTTTAACAACGTGATTGCAAACTGTTTTTCAATAATCGAATATAATTTAATTTTATAAATTTATTACTGTGTCTAACCTTCCACATCATATCCAACTTTACCAATAATATTATCATATTTATTGTGAATTAATTATGGTAAAATAAAGCATTACTTAATTTTTGTAATTTTCACCATATGTGTTTAAAAAAAATTAAATGCCTGAGATAGATTTGATTTAAATCGAAACGTTGCTGAAATAATTAATTATATTAGTTTATAATAAGCATATTTAATTCAAGTTCCTGCAAATTTATTATTGAAATTTAAAAAAATGGATGCTAATATCAGTATTGATTATATTTTATTATTACACACGATATATTACCAAGCGGTGACAACTAACGACTGGTTAAAAACACGTGGTTACACCACATTTCAATGTGCGAAAATGTAATAATAGGAAAATATAGACATAGGAGGAAAATATGATCAAGTAAGACAAAATATTCCATGTTAGTAGACATCCACTAAGCAATTTACAGTTTATAATAAGGATGCAAATCTTTACCAGTCGGTAGTTATATATTTGATAATAATTTCTACTTCATGAATACCAACTGAATTATTATTAAATTATTGGTTAAATATTGGTTCAATAACAGTTAACGATTCGATAACTATCAAGAGATTTAATAGGTCTTTATGAATACGACCATTAGACTTCGAAAAATCTAGATCCGCCCCTGACTGTTCGGGCACGTCCAACAGTGTAACACTGTACCTATTGAGTGATTGTAACCAATGTAATTATTTTAAATACCAACTTCGATGTGTATTTTGTAAATTCCTTTTTGTTGAGATTCACGACTTATTGCTTCTTTTAATAAAAAATGATTTGCGCAGACATTATAGTTGCAATTGTGATAATATTTATTATATCGTCTATATAATTTAATGAAATGTTTAAAGACTGCGGCAGAGGGACGTTTTTATTTATTCGAATTATAAAATTAAAAATGACCTTTCATGATTAGTGTGTAAAGGAAATCTATCGAAAGAAAGTTCATCCAATAATAATAATAATTGTGTTTGACGTACGTTTCTCGACTTTGTCATAACAGACGCCATTCGCACCATTACTATTTTCCATCTGTCACACTTCCCGTTATTTTGACAAGTTTTTAAACTTCAACTAAATTAAAAGCAATGAACGAAGGAAGGATAAGCTATAGGCAACTTGAGATCAGTCATGGCCTCGAACTAGGAACCATCTCGATATTTATCTGAAATTACTGAGCGAAACTACGGAAACCTCAACCAGGTTAACTTTGAAATTTTTCTTTTTATGTACGCCTGTATTTCTTGACCCATCTCACAAATCGCTCGCTCGCTCATTTTTTCGCAGTTCACTGCCTGTCCCGAGACTTGCGTTAAGAAGCTTAGCATTAAAAAAATGAATTTTTTTAAATATTGCTTCCTGGCGATAATTGTATTTCGTACAATCTATGCCAGAACAACACGATAATACCTAGATATATTTTGTGCAGCATAGTAACTAGTCACTAGCCTGTCCTGCATATACGTAGAACAATGTGAATAGAATAAGTGAACGTTTTGTTATTTGTACAGTTTGTGGATGAGGATTGTTAGACGGAGAGAGAGATATACATATTTACATACACAAGTGAAAGTATACCCATTTCAGTGCTACGTGTCATACAGGGATGTCCTGTTATGTCACTATATATTGCACTTTGTAAGCTAGCCGGTTTTTAAGGGTTCTTTATTAAGGGGCCGTTCATAAAATACGTCACGCTACAATCAACTTTTTTTGACCCCCTCCCCCCCTATTGTCACGCTGTGTCACACTTTCTGTGACCCCCCTGTAAATATTTCGTCACAAAAACTAAGACCCCCCCCTGAATATAATAAATTTCAATGGATAGTACACAAATTTTGAAAATTAAAAATATTTATTTAGTTTTTATAATAAAATTTGAATAAATTAATAAATATCTTTTATAACGAACAAATAAATAATAATTTAAATTAATTTAATTAATTTAAAATATTTTAATGAACAGCGAACGTCACGTTGCCGTAAACCCCCCGTCCCCCCTTGTCACATCTTGTCACACTCAGCAAGACCTCCCTCCCCTTGTATGCGAACGTATTTTATGAATAATAACAATATTTACCTGACCTTTCACAATTTCGATTTATGGTTTAGTTTACAGTACCCCGTATTAATTTTTTATATCTTTTTTTGTTACATAATGTAAGGATTTTTATTTAGTAATTTAGTGTAGTGTATTGCTGAAGTTTGGAGCTTAGCGCTCGAAATGTACATCCATTAATAAAACTTTTGTGATAAGAAGTTTCTATACTTTTATTTTTATTTATGTTCTTTATTCAGTCGGTCATAACTGGGAGCTGTTAAACTATAATAGGTCGCGAGCTAGTGACGATTTTACTCATAGTCTTTTCTCAAACCTGAGTATTCGTGAGTTCATTAAGGACACTATCCTGAACATAAAAATCGCAGTCTGACAGCTGAAACCGGGGACAATGCGTGGGTGGACGTGGTCAAAGATGTCAAACTGGAGATGTCACTTAATTTATTTCATTGTGTTTGAAATTTTTTGAGCGATAAGTTCAGGTATCCTTGAGCACAAAAACTCAAGTTTAAATACTGTGAAATGCAATCTAAGAGAGACAATTGCAAGCAGTGTATTAAAGAGTAAAGAAAGAACGTAGTATAATAATTTATTACTGGAGATTACGTTATAAGTCGTAACTCGTATAGGTATAAAAGTCATTCGAATGATTTTAAATAGCCTCTCGAGATATTTTCATAATCGAATAGTTCGATAATTTCACTCGAAATATCCCATCTCTAATTTTCACGTAAAAAGGTATGTGAAAATATTCTCCTGATTCGATCGGGCGCATCAGTTTGTCCAACCCTGTTTCCGGCGGAACAAGTGTGTGCACAGTAAACTGACCCTTCTCATCCCGGATTAATTCCAACCCGTCATAAGTAAATTGTCCAGCTTATGTACCTGGCGTAACTCCGGTTAAACGTTGCGGTCGGTCAGCTTTATAAAGCTTCTTACACACACACACGCATATGCCTCTATGCGTCGGTATTTGTTCGTTTACACGCTGTACTCTCGAAAAATAATTATCGCATTATTTTTTAACACATTTTAATCATTTGATTACTTCGTTTATTTTTTTATTTTAATATTTCATTTTCAGACCGTGTTTTATGTATAATATGGTATGTTTGGGGATGGTGTATTGTTTTTTGTTCTTAAAATAATTGCATGTTCCCGACACGCTTTTTAGTGTATTTGCCATATGGCAACATACACTATTGGCGTCGGTCGGATGGCGGGACCTAGGGGCCGGACCAAAATTTCTCGACGTTTCATAACCTCCTAAACACTTTGGCACCATTTTAAAAAATGTTTATATATATATATGTATATATATATATATATATATATGCGGGCAATAACTTTTGAAAGAGTTAATTGATTTTAACGAAATTTTGTCCGCATGTTGAAATCCACCACCGCAAGAACCCTATTTAAAATGGGTCTAATCGGGCTATTTTAAGGGTAGTTTTTAGGGGTTGAAAAAAGTTTTTGGGCCCCAAAATACCGAAAAAATTCTCCGAATCATTTCAAAATTGAAATTTAACCCTCTGGTAGTAATTAAAAAGTGTCCCCAAAATATTAATAAAATCGGCCCTACAGGACCGGATTTACAAATTTTATGAAAACACTAGTTTGCAGATAGTGACTTATTTATTGAAGGGTGTATTTAATTCAGTGTAGACGTTAGATTGATAATAATATTACAATTAAGAAAAAAAATGTTATTTTAAGGGGTGTATTAAGGGGTTAAATTTTTTATTTTGCCCAAAAACAAACTTAATTTCACATAATAAAAGTATAAAACCACACGGCCCTATATACAAGCAAATACACTATATTGTCGGCAGGGTTTTGGCACTGCGACCCGGGTTTTTATAAATTGATAATACAGTAGAACTCATGTATTTTTAATGTCGACTTCATCCTCACTTCGTGGCAGCCATAGACCAATCAGAAAAAAACCCTTATTAATTTGAAATCAAACATTGATACTACAGTAGAACTCATGTATTTTCAACCTGTCGGAACTAATCGCCTCATGTATTTTCAACGTCGCCTTCATCCTCACTTCGTGGCAGTCATAGAGATCAATCATAAAAAAATCTTTATTAGTTTGAGATCAAACATTGATACTACAGTAGAACACATGTATTTTCGACCTGTCGGGACTAATCGCCTCATGTATTTTCAATGTCGCCTTCATCCTCACTTCGTGGCAGTCATATAGATCAATCAGAAAAATCTTTATTAGTTTGAGATCAAACATTGATACTACTGTAGAACACATGTATTTTCAACCTGTCGGGACTAATCGCCTCATGTATTTTCAATGTCGCCCTCATCCTCACTTCGTGGCAGTCATAGATAAATCAGAAACACCTTTATTAGTTTGAGGGTAACCATTGATAATATAGTATAGAAGACATGTATTTTCAGCCAGTCGGAATTAATCGCCTCATGTATTTTCAACGTCTCTTACATTCTCACTTCGTGGCAGTCTTAGACCAGTCAGAAAACCTTTATTAGCTTGAGGTTAAAAATTGATAATATATATATATAGCTCAATTTCAATCTTAATTCATATTCAGCTAAGCAGCCGCTATTACGTAAATTTTGTCCACGTAACCCCTACGATCAACTGCGAGTACCCGTTATAGACGCTAATGATCTCAGTATATGTGCGTCTATAATCTGCGATATGTATGTGTCTTTCTGCCACAGAAATCAAAACGTAAATATTCGGTTTTCTATATGAATGTGTCAGGGGCTTTAAGTGAGGTTGCGGTCAAGCCACGTGGGCGGCAGTGGTGCCAACCACCCGGCGCTTATAATATCGAGTTGTGTACTCTTTAAACATATGTTTAACTTGTAAATAACCTCTGCACCCTGTTTACTTACCAAATTTAAGACACTTTGTTAGAAAGTGTAGATATATACGCTAATTGTTGTTGGTTTGGGGTTGGTAACCGTGTACAGATGCTAACGTCACGTTGGTTGCTTTTTAGTTTTATAATTAAAACAGTTATACTTGTTGTCGTGTGTTTATTAGCCTATTTAAACGCGTTTTTTTATTTTTGGGACTTTTCTTTGTTTCAAACTAAATTATAACCAACAAGCTTGCAGGTAAGCAAAGCGAGAGATTCACATGGATAGTTTAGGCCGGGCGTTTGTGATGCGGCGACCAATAAAAAATTGACACCATTTTTACTTTGTACCGATTAGAGATTGCAATGCTGGATTCAGCAATCCAGCTGGATCCAGCACATTTTTGGCCTTACTGGATCCTCAATTAGCTAAAAACAAGTAATTAACTAAGTCTGAGAAGCATTATGATAAGATATTGAAGAAAAAAATGGCACGTTACGAAAGTGAGGGAGTAAGAGGTGAAAACATAACTTTAATATATGATTATTTGATAACTCTCAAACCAACCAGCGTAGTGGTAGAGAGAACCCTTTCCGCATTCGGATATATTTGCAGTTCTTTAAGAAGTAGGCTGGGAGATAACACCATCAATAACATTTCTTTTTTGAGATCTTACTTTAAAAAAAGTAAAAAAAAAAACTGTTACCTACATAATTGATTGGTTTTATTCTTTAAAAGACAAGTCAGGTCTTAAATTATGTAATATAATTTATATTAAAGTTTTGTTTTTAATAAGAGTTAACTAAACATTTTATAAGCGGGAAACGCAATTTTAGTTCTAAAATTATTGAGACTGAGAAATTGAGACTACATAGTTTGTAAAATAGGTAAACGAATAACTATTTCAGATATCTAGAATATCAATTTAGGTGATTTAAGACTGTATTGTGATGATTAATAATTATACTCCGGATACTCGTAACTATTACTTACTATTAGAATATTTTACTAAAAAAACGAGTATTTGATGTAAATGTAGATAAATAGTTATTCAAGTTTCTAGAGTTAAAAAATTGTTACTTTCATTTGAAAAATCGACTACCGCTGGATCCAGCTGGATTGAAAATGCCGCTGGATTGCAATCCCTAGTACCGATGCTTTGTACCCGTCTCTCAACGGATTCCCTCCCGCAACTGTATCCTCCATCCCTATAATTACTAGATTCATAGCACGCAGCGAATAGAGCTAACTATCCGCTCCATATTATTAGAGGTCAGTTGTTCCGATGGTTTCTTATTGCTCTCGTTTCGGTATGGCAGAATTCATATGATGGTATTGTCCCAGCGTAAGGAGCATCATGCAGCTTGATTCTGTTGCATGAATATTGTTGAAATAATAACGGACATATCTTACATGTATGTCTATTTTACATTTATCTAGTTTATATATGAAGTAGTAATATTACACCAGGCTTAAACTTCATTCAACTAAACGTGAGAGTAATTGGGTTTTTTAATGAAAAAAATATTTACAAAGAAAGATTACATACAGTGCATATAGCAGCAAGGGCGTACCCAGCGAGGGGCAGGGGGGGCAGCTGCCCCCCCTGGAAGTAAAAAAAAATCCGGGTCGCAGGGCCAAAACCCTGCCGACAATATAGTGTATTTGCTCATACAGGCAGTGTGGCTTTATTATGCGAACTTAAGTTGGTTTTTGGGCAAAATAAAAAATTTGACTCCTTAATACACCCCTTAAAATAACATTTTTTTTCTTAATTGCAATATTATTATCAATCGAACCTCTATACCAAATTATATACAACTTTCAGTAAATAAGTCACTATCTGCAAACTAGTGTTTTCATAAAATTTGTAAGTCCGGTCCTGTCGGGCCGATTTTATTAAAATTTTAGGGACACTTTTTAA
Source organism: Venustoraphidia nigricollis (assembly GCA_034508555.1). Lineage (NCBI taxonomy): Eukaryota > Metazoa > Arthropoda > Insecta > Raphidioptera > Raphidiidae > Venustoraphidia > Venustoraphidia nigricollis. Next base: position 4,392,178 of record JAVRKA010000030.1, read on the forward strand.
TTACTATTAAAGGGTTAAATGTCAATTTTGAAACGATTCTGAGAATTTTTTGGATATTTTTGGGCCCAAAAACATTTTGCAACCCCTAAAAACTACCCTTAAAATAACCCGATTACGCCCATTTTAAATAGGCTTCTTGCGGTGGTGGATTTCAACACGCGGGCCAAATTTCGTTAAAATCAATTAACTCTTTCGAAAGTTATTGCCCGCACACACACACATATATATATATATATATATATACGTATATATATATATATATATATATAAACATTTTTAAAAATGGTGCCAAAGTGTTTAGGAGGTTATGAAACGTCGAGAAATTTTGGTCCGACACCTAGGTCCCGCCATCCGACCGATGCCAATAGTGTATGTTGCCATATGGCAAATACACTAACAAGTCGTTATTAAATTTTGTCGCTGGAATTTTTACAATTCTTGAAATAACTTTATTGTAGTTACATGTCTTATACTAGTACCTATCATTTTTCTTGGATTTGTAGAAGTAAAGTTATTTCAAGAATTGTAAAAATTCCACCGACAAAATTTAATAACGACTTGTTTTCAAGCAAATAATTGTAATAACATAGTTGATAAAGCACTGCTATAATTATACATAATTTTCTTAATATTTTGGTTTCATTCACCTTTTCCGTGATAAAATGTTAGAACCTGAACGACCATGGCATGCCCCCCTCCCCCTAGTTGTGATCCTGGGTACGTCCTTGTATAGCAGAACTGCCTTTACTAAGTTATATACTTAAATATAATAATTAGACGAAGTTCCGATAACGCGCCAAAACGCGTTTGACGTCGTAATGTTTTTATGGTCTTTATACCCACGGTTACTTCGATAGTGTGTTAGTATGTATAATATTCCCAAGGTTGCTGGAAACTAAGGTTGGGCGTTAGCATTGTTGAAGGTGTGACTTGGCGAGACGCGAGAGAAGGTGGGGGAAGTAGGTATAAGGCTTGTGATAAAACAACAAAGTAGGTTATACTAGCGAAATCGGACGGATCTTCTTAAAAGCTATTAGTTTATACTTTTTTGCGCTTAAGTCGTTTTTCATAACATGTCCTGAATGAATAGCAACTTTTGACAGTTAAATAACCTCAATACTTATATTTTCCTATTTTATTTTATCACTGAAAATCTTTAAGGAAAATGTGAATATCAATTATGGCGATCACGCCAAAGAAGTACAACTTCTGCCGCGCGTACATAAATACACACCATTTTTTAGGGTTACGTACCTCAAAAGGAAAAAACGGAACCCTTATAGGATCACTCGTGTGTCTATCTGTTCCACTGTCACAGCCAATTTGCTTCGAACTACTGGACCGATTGAGTTGAAATTTGGTACACATATGTAAGTCGGTGACCATAAGACGGACGTGTAAATAAATAAATTTGGAACATTGGGGTCATTTTTGGGTGAAAAATTAGGAAATAAAAAAAAAAGTTTGACAAACTGTACCGTATGACATATCAACTGGAAGGGCTTATAGTAAGGGTCTGAAATATATTTTTTTTTATAATTTCAAAATAAATAGTTTTAAAGTTATTTAAGAAAATAGAAGAACAGTTGACCATTACCCCTCCCCACCCTTATCTGCGAAAGTACTGAGCCTAAAATTTCGAAAAAATAGGGAATATTGGGTGTCACCCGCGAGAGAATTGTCAGGAAAATCTAAACGAAAATCTTAAGTCTTAAAGTACTCACAGAAAACAGAATAGTACGGAACCCTCTTCTCGCGAATTCGACTCGCACTTGGCCGGTTTTTTTTTGTTATATTTATAGGGTCCCTAGATTCGTCGACAAGAGTATACCTAGATATTATAGATACAGGTTGGCAATATATATTATAGAAAACGGAACAGCAATGGAATTGCGACTGCATTACATTATTCATATTGGCGCAATTCACGAAGCCCCCGACCCGATGATCGTGTGTTGAATTCTCAACAATTCACCGCTTGATCGCCATGTCTTCGTCTCCTCTCATAGAAAACCTATACCTATTTTCTACTGTATTGACTGCTGACAATAGTATACCTACTTCTCTTGTCTACAGAAAACCTGTATGCATTAATAAAACAATACACAAGCAGTTTTATTTCAAATATGAATAAAAATTATCGTAATGTTATGTGTACAGTAGCGTACGTATCTACTGTAAGCACAAAAATTACGCCGTTACAATAATGCTGTGTCCAGCGTCTATAATTTACTGTGAGTAAGATGGTATTAAGGGAGCGGCCATAAACCCCGTGGCCCTATTTCTCCTTCTTTTCATGTAGCCTAACGTAGCCGTTCCTATGACAACCCCCCCCCCCCCCCGATAGACATAGGTTTTTTTATTATCAAGTTCAGAGGATATTTTGTGTTACCAATGTTTGAAAATAAATATTCAACTTATTTTTACAGAAAGTTCAGCTCCTTATTTTTAATTAAAATAAATAATTCAAAGGATATTTTATGGAGCAGATAAATTAGTTAATAATATTTTGTTTAACACAACGTTTCGTAATAATTTATTACTTCATCAGGTGTTCTATAAACAATAATATAAAAATTTAAAAATATGTTAGAAATACAAATAAAGAATTAACAATAATATAAACAATAATATGCAACAAGATAATAAGAATTTAAATAATGTTAATATGTAATATTGTTGTATGTATGATATTTAATATTATTATTAATTCTTTATTTGTATTTCTAACATATTTTTAAATTTTTATATTATTGTTTATAGAACACCTGATGAAGTAATAAATTATTACGAAACGTTGTGTTAAACAAAATATTATTAACTAATTTATCTGCTCAATAAAATATCCTTTGAATTATTTATTTTAATTCAACTTATTCTGCAAATTACTTTCATTGTGCCAAATAAAATACATGAAAAAAATTACGTAGCTTGACTCTAATTTCCCCCTCCCCTCACATAGCATAGCTTTCGAACTGATCCCCCCCCACCCTCTTGATCGACCTGCGTGGCTTCTGGACGCTCCCCGAGTGGTAAAAAATTGTTTTTTTTTACGGATATACGAATCAATAGTCTATGTATCTTGTATGTTATTTTCGACGAGTAAGTGAGATTATGTTGAAACGAGCGTCATTATTTGCCAGCACCTTTTATAAAATAGCTGATTTCACATCATAATAAGTATATTTTAAATATTTTTGACAGCTTCATTGTGTAGCAAACTTGAGTCCTATTAAGTTGTGTATGGAAATTCCTTTTCACACTTGCTTTTATTTTACATATAATTCTATAATAATAATAGTTTATATTTAATAATACCCTCCAGACATAAAACAGGTCATAATGGTGGACTTAGGTGGTTTATGATAATTACTGTTGAATAGATCGCGTGCGTTTGTTTTACTTTAGACATTAGTGTTAAATGGATCATTTTACGACCGCTATACACTCATTAAAAGCGGCTATTTTGTAGGTGGTGCACAAAAATAATATTATTTCGCACGGTGGAAGACACGGAACACTTATGGTGGAAGTAACGGCTCAGTTGCGAAAATTATGAGGAAAGAACCGGTTATATAGCTTAGAAACTTATAAAAATAAAATTCTGTTATCAGCGGAGCTATATTGATATATAATTTGCAGTGATTTTTTACTCGGCATTTGGTAGAACATGATTAGTAATAACAGATAAATAAAAACACTTGATAGCTCTACAGAAAGTACTATTAAATTATTTCTCGACGATCGTTTCGGACGATAAATCCATCCTCAGGAATACAAAACATATACATATATACAATATATGAAACATATACGTATATGTTGGACATATTGTCCGAAACGATCGTCGAGAAATAATTTATAATAATTTTGTAGAATTTTCAAGTGTTTTTATTTATTTGTTACTATATTGGTATGTTTGTAAAGTTTCAACTCAGTTGGTGATTTGGATCAAAATCGAATTGCAAGAATTCTGAATAATTGATATTGTATGTCCCATGCATAAACATCGTGCCGCTTATATTGTATTGTGAAGTCTATTATATGTCGATTATTTTGAAACCGGACTATAATTTATTACTCTCAATATTGTTCACGTCCATTATAATTAATAAGTTTTTTTTATTTTTTAACGGGAAATTGGACAATTCAATTTTAATATAGTTAAACTAAATTAAAAAATTGCGACGTTTCGTTAAATCTTTTTAACTTCTTCGGGCAGAACTGAAATGATTAAAAATACAAATACATTAACTAATTTGTATTTTTAATCATTTCAGTTCTGCCCGAAGAAGTTACAAAGATTTAACGAAACGTCGCAATTTTTTAATTTAGTTTAACTATAATTTATTACGTTGTGTGAGAGCGAATTTTTGATAATTATTGTAGGGTAAACATTATTTTCTAAAACGCCACTGTGTTGTGCTGTGCATTATTATTTATACAAATAATGCACATACATAGAGCATTTAAGAATTTTACTGAACGAGATATCATGGGAGACGGTAACATTTTTATTGTTTATCGATAGTTCACGTTATAAAAAAACTGGCCAAGTGCAAGTCGGACTCGCATACGAAGGGTTCCGTACCACCGTACAATATTTACTAACTTTATTTTATTTTTATTATTTGTTGTTATAGCGGCCATAGTAATCCTCAGTAAGACGCAGAAATGCCTGAACTAATAGCTTTTCAGAGATTCGTCCGATGTCGCTAGTATGCACTATTTTGACGTTTATAGAAAACAAATTTTTTTTATGATGTAACTATTAATGTACGGTTTTCCGATTTTTCCCTTTACTTATTCTATAAGACATTGCTTCTTGCCAAATTTCATGATTCTACGTCAACTGGAAGTACCCTATAGGTTTTGATTCTCTTTTGCGCGTGTCAAAATATGCGGCATAAACGACCGTATCTTTTTGATTGCGTTGACTTAGAAGTTTCATTTTTTCACAGCTCCAAGGGATTGCAGACCTGACTATTTGATATTAATTTACCTCCACGCGATTTTGAGAAAAAGGGTCTTTGACAGACAGACAGACAGGCAACGAAGTGACCCTATAACGGTTCCTTTTTTCCTTTTAAGGTACGGAACACTAAAAGAAAAAAAAGAAAAAATCCGACCATCCGACACACAAAACAAGCTAACAACGCGAAAATAGTGCGCGCGTAAAAATATGTTAAAGTTGGTATCATCATTAGCACACTTAAAAATGTAATATTATATTTTTTGCAATAGCCTCTGCCACTAAAGCGGTAGTAAAATGATCCTCTTTCGCACTCGTGCATAAAGTAAAATAAAAGTAATTCGATTTTATCAATCCAATAGTTATATCTCTTGCCAATCCACATGACCGACAGAAAAGCAAAATAGATATCAATATGGTCGAACGTGAGCTGTCAAAAATATTACAAATGTACTTATTATGATGTGAAAATCAGCTTTTTTGTGGGAGGTACTTACGTTCAAAAAATGTAATACTCGATTGCTTCATACCTACTTCATTATCTTATCATCTATATTTTCGTAACTATAGCCGTCGTGTTGATCAACAATAAGAGACATTCCAGTCTCTCCCAAACTTTTTTGACTGCGGCTCAGAATGAGGTTTTAAAATTGTTCGCGTCTCACCTTATGAAAAAAAACATTTATTTACAAACCAAATTTTATTTTTTATTAAAAATCAAGTTATTTGTTTGCTTATATCATGCACAAAAATTTACAATTTTTTTCGCAACCCGGCAAAATTTTCTACGACCCGATGCCGGATTGCGACCCACACTTTGGGAAACGTTGAGACATCCTTATTGAAAGGCCAAATATTTTGGTACGGTGTTTATAACGTGAACGAACCGTACGGGCATTATTTTCTTATGATACACTGAGTTGTTATTATTTTGTTCACGTAGCCACGATAAACGTGCCGATTTTTTTCGCTATTTTCGAATATAGCTCCTAAGTTAGCGTCGTCGCTCAACAATTGCCATGTAAAACACGAAATCGAGGACATTGTGTGTGCGCGCTATTGTTTTTAACATTCTATTATTTTGTTTATGAATATTTCAATAATGACATCATCATTTCATAATTAATTTTTTTATGGCTTTTATTGTTTATTCATTTCGTTTACTCATTTGGTTAGTTAATGACTTTATATTTAAGTTTTTTTTTAATTATAAGTTACTTGTTGTACCCGGTTTTACTCGGGATGTAATTTAAAATTACAGCGTTTCGCTCATAATAAATGGTGACAGCAAAACCCACCCCTTCTCTGTACACGTAGTTTTTTTTGGGTTCGGTACCTTAAAAGGAAAAAGGAACCCTTATAGGATCATTTCGTTGCCCGCCTATCTGTCTGTTTGTCAAGACCCTTTTTCTCAGGAACGCGTGGAGGAAATCATTATCAAATACTTAGGTTTGCAATCCCTTGGAGCTGCGAAAAAATCAAAACCGCTTTATTATTTTATTTATTAGTGGCTAGTAGTAAATATACTATTTTATGTATTTTCATAAATTCGTATTAATGTGAGCATTCCTTATTGACATGATTATAATCAAATTTCAGTTCATTTAAAAACAAAATTAACATTTTTCGCTTCTATAATGAATTTTGTTTTTGAAAAGATAAAAATAAACAATTACCTATCAATTAGATTTTTTTGTGTATAGGTTAGTTGAAATTTTGTTGTCACAAATAAATTGGAATTTTGAGTTTTCATTGAATCTCCTGCGGCATTTTATATAAACAAAAATTATTTCAGATAAACTGACATCAAGTAATATAAAACAATTCTCGAAAATACAATAGTACAGGTGTTCTAATAAAAAAAGCATTTTTTTAAATGATATTTAAAATGCTAGTTCCAAATTCCAATTTCATGACACATTTAGCACTAGAGGTGTAAAATTGCGGAAAGTAGTATAAACGTAGTCGTACTACATAGTAAATCTTAGTTTAACCGCATGAAAATTGGACGCTAGAAGTTATCTTGCCTCGTACCGAGATTATACTATGTTTAAAATTACATTGAAGAGTACACACTTTTAGGAATTTTTTTCTTGTAGAAAAAACTCCCGAAAATGTGTTATTATCTATTTGTAATGTAGAATCCAATCCTACAAAAAAGCAAAAACTATACTGGCGTTGTCAGGAGTCAAACTAGCTACCTTCTACTTGCAATGTAGGCGTATTAACCCGCTCATCCACGAAACACACTTAGAGAAGAAACAGCTGTTATTTTGACATACCATACGAGGGTTGATCAATAATTACCCGTGTTTGACGACAGATGGCGTTGACGAGTGAAATTGACTTTACCATCTTGTACTGCAGACTTTTAAATGACCTCGTGCTGAGGTGTTGATAAATTCATAGGTTAGGTTATTTTTGAAAAAAAGCAATGCCGATCCGTATTTCATTTTTTAAAAAATATGCGAAGAATGAATTTATCTACAACTTAGCAAGAGGTCATTTAAAAGTCTGTAGTACACGATAGTAAAGTAAATTTTACTCGTCAACGCCATCTGTCGTCAAACACGGGTACTTATTGATCAATCCTCATATATTCAATACTAACCAGAGAGCGTCATGCAAACTTTCGCGTCTTGCAATCTTAAACGTTTTCACTCCTAATCAAGCGCGCTATTACATGTTTCACATCTAAAAATCTGGAACGACCCAATGGCAAAACGGTATAGAAGAAGCGATGACAAACCGCGTCTAAAACTCATCTAGAGTAGAGACAGGTCAGCCAATTGGAGTCGTAATATTCCTTGATTCTTTTACACGAACAATGCAAAAGATGCAATAGGACTGTGCAAATGTACTATGCTAAGGGCACAGACGTCGTTGCGCCGCCATCTCCCCTCCCCTCGATCTTCCCCCGGCCATGACCATCGCCTGCGCCTATACCTGTATGTCTATATCACGATGCACACGCAATTACTCGCGATGCGTTTTTTAATGCAACACAAAATATTATATTATTATATACATACATGCGCATCGCGAAACCAAATAAAAGAATTATTATCATACTATTGTGTCAGTGACGTGCCTCGTTGGATTTAATTTCACGCGTGGGAAAACGGGGAATTCATCTTCAGATGAGAACGGAAGATACATTCTTTCCACTATTTCCTCTGTAGCCGATAAGTCAGTTTGAAGGACAAACGTGCCATTCTTCTTCAGAAAAGAGCGGAAGATACATTCTTTCAACTATTTCCTCTTTTACCGATAAGTCAGATTGAAGAACAAACATGTCATTCTTCTGCAGAGGAGAGCGGAAGTATGTCAACTCAGTTTGATGGTGTTCCTTTGATTTGATGATGATTGGTGCGGCGAATCATCTGATCAGTCTACCCTTTCCTCTGTTGCCGAAAAGTCAGTTTAAAGGACAAACGTGTCATTCTTCTCCAAAAGAGAGCGGAACTATATCAACGGAGTTCGATAATCTTCCTTTAATTTGAGAATGGTTGACGCCACAAGTCACCGTCGGAAAGAGTATAGTTAGCAGTATGCAAGATCATTAGATACACAGGTTATCTCGTTAATTAATGACATCAGTTGGTAGATTGTTCAATATTTTTATCAACCACGCAATATCAATTGACAGTCAACTGGACGACGTCATCCCCCACTACTATCCAACGGAACGAGATCATTTCTATCTAATAATCTTAAGTGTAGTCTGTATATTTTTATTTTGACTGCGTCTAAAATCTACAATGTCTATCTTTGACTGAACGAGTGTTTTTGTGATTGAATGTTGACGGCACGCCACTGGACTGAATTGAAATCGAATGCATGTTAAATTGAGATGGATGACCAAATATTATAATAATCAAGCAGTCGTCTCTCTGATAATTTTAAATTACAATTCTGTATATCTCTTTCTCAAATTATAAACTTACTAAAGTTATTCATTGTTTTTGTTTTATTATTTATTCATATATGAATATTATGCTGAGATATAATTTTATTTTGTTGTATATAAAATTACGTAGCTATGGATTCCTTTATAATGTCCCGATATTACCATGTTTCATGTTAATTTACATCCATTCAGGTTTGTATTGTATTGGAAATTTAAATTATTATTAAAAAAAAAACAAACAATATTCTGATTATATTGATTTTGATCACGATTTCGTCGTAGCTGATAATAATATAATTTAGTACGTGATTGTTTCTGTTTGTGATAAAGTAAAAAACTGTAAACATAATTTGGATGCTGATAAAATTATTATAGAAACAAATATGTTTTAGAAATTTTATCGATTTTTTCTTAAGGTTACTTACTGTTTACCAGTTGTTCAATATGTCCCCTTTTTCACTAACACAGCTATATCTTACGAACAGTTGGCTATTTACAAATTAACTTATGTTGGAAATATGTACCATTCTTTCCATATCACTTTGAGTCAAGTTTTTACAGTTTATCTGATCTAAATAGCGATTTAAAATCAGATAAAAACGACATAATTAGCATAAGTTTTACACAAACTGTTATATAGAAAAACTAAATTTGAAATAAATTATCGAGCAAGCCAAATTTGTCAGTATTTTTAACATAAGTTTGCAAAAAAAAAATACTTCAAAATCTTAATTTGCCTTCCCGTAATTCGAAATCTCGTAACGTGCTGTAAAGAAATATTGAAGAATATCACGTTTTTGAACTTAATTTTTAGAGCAAAAATGTATGTTTTTTGAAAATTCTAAACAGCAAGTCAAATTTTGTGAAGCTTAATGTTTAATCATAGCTAATAAAAACAGTAATAAAATGAATTTTGCGACTACCGTTCGAAATTTCCCGAAAGCACATTTTACAGTCGGAGAGATCAACGTTTCAACACAAACATATTTTATCAGTTCTTTGAATAAACAGGCAAAATAGATATTATGTTAATAATTTTACAAAATTACGTAATCGTTTAATCTTTTTCATCTGTTACTTCGATGTACTTAGGTAGGTGTTAAGGTTCATTCATCTCTTTCTATTGAACTGGTGTATCCACGTGCCCGCTGAAGGGTTAGAATAAATAATATCCGTGGGTATATGCCATCTCTCTCGCGAACATTAAACCCCATAAGTTACCTTGGCGTATACGCAATTATAGATATTAAAATATATTGTCTGTCTGCTAAGATTACGTTCGGAATCTCGCCATGATTATAAGGGTAGGTAAAATAATATAATAATAACGCATACACACACACATACACACACATATTTGTATTATACGGATAGAAAGATAGCGTTTTTGTTTTATTTTGATGCATTCATCAACTGGAAACGTTATGCTAGTCGACCGATGTCAGGTTAATTATTGTTCGAACGGACATTCTTTGTCGACCGCCAGTTCATAGTAGGGTGGATAAAAAAGTAAGTTGAATCGATTGTTTACGTCATTTGAGACCCTCGGCTTGATTTTTCAATTATCACGTAAATTACATTATTATAAATATTTAAGAAAAAACGTATTTAGAAGGAAATTAAGGACAGACTACGAATTATTTTTGTTATTTTTTTGAATTGTCACTTTCCGATCTGTATTAAGGTCCACATCCACTGAATCGGATCGGATCGGCGCGGTCAAATGAGAGTTCCCACGGACTAGTCGGCTCGGATCGACATGGCAACATCCAGTGTCAGTATGCACTGCTGTGCCGAGCTGATCCGATTCAGTGGGTGTGGACCTTTAGCATATCGCTTTCTCATTGATGACGTCATGGGTGCAGTTGATTTTATTTTTTGTCTCCTCTATTATGTACATAATAATCAAGCAAAAAATTTTCACGACTTGTGTAGCGAACAATTTCTTCATGTCACGTCGTATCAATATTTTGCATATCAATTTACAGTAGTTTTACATTTTTGATTTTATATATGTATGTCTTTATGTATGTACCTTCAATTGAAATAGGAATATGCATGTATATTGTTGTGATACAGTGCCTCGAAAAAGTTTTCTAAGTTCATTTGCAGTTATGCCGTTACGTCGTCGAGAAATGATCATTTTCGTCTTGTCGTGACGAGATATTTCACTGAAGTTACTTTTCACACTGAACAAAAAGTAGGTGCGTGTACTTATGTACGCGCGTTTGAAGTTATACTTCTTTGGGCATAATTAAAAACTAATTTTCAGTATACATGCGAATGATTTATTGAAATAAAATTTTCAAAAAATTTAAGAATAATTAAAAATTTACCTCATATATTTGAAAACACTTTCAAAATTTTATTTTCGGTTGTACTTTTTTACACTGGATGACGCTTAAAACGACTAGTGGTTGCAATCACAGATTATAGACGTACCTAGTATATTATTATATAGCTTTCAGGTGGCAGAAAGTGCATTGATTTCGCTCGTCATTTCAGTAAGGGTCTCTTGTGGCCAACTTTATACTTTCGAATTTTTGTTAGCTGCGCGCCTGAAACTTCTATTGCCTGTTAAATTTTTACTCTCAACGCGCCAAAAGAAGTATAACTTCTCAAAAATTGATAATCAATGCACCTTCTGCCATCTGGGAACTATATAATATACTGATATAGCTTCCAGGTGGCAGAAGTGCATTGATTTTATCCTTCCTTCATTTCAGTCTAATCTTCTTATAGCTAACTTCATACTGTCGATTTTTTGTTAGCGCGGCCAACTTCATACTGTCGAATTATTGTTAGCGCGGCCAAATTCATACTGTCGAATTTTTATTAGCGCGACCAATTTCATACTGTCGATTTTTTGTTAGCGCGGCCAACTTCATACTGTCGAATTTTTGTTAGCGCGGCCAACTTCATACTTTCTAATTTTTGCTAGCTGTGCGCGGCAAACTTCACACTTTTGATTTGTCGTTCCTTATGCGCGTGCACTTACGTTGCCTGTTAAAATTGTATTCTCAACGCGCCCATGAGTATAATTAGAAAAAATAAACTGGCGGTCGATGCTTCGAAACAAATCGATTGAACGGCAACATTTTTGGTACCACTGTATATGCATATGGGGGGGCTCGTACGTGTTTGTATACATTACCTTTCCCTTTGTAGTTCCAGTTCTGTATTTTAAAGGAATGTTTATTCGAATTGATATGCATGTATGAAGAAATATTTCATCGTTTTAAAACAACCCGTGAATCTATAATAATATCTCACATTATGCGACATTGCAATACAATCGACTCTAGGTAACGTGACGGACGCACCATAAAGTCGGCAAGTAGTTTCTATTTTTAACCGCCTTAAAAAAAAATTCCGTGCTGTCGACAATATAGTGTATTTGCTCATACAGGTATTGTGGCTTTATTACTTGAACTTAAGTTTGTTTTTGGACTAAATAAAAAAATTGAACCCCTTAAAGTAATATTTTTTTACAGTTGAAATATTGTTATCAATTAAACTTCTGCGCTAAGTAAATTAAATACACACCTTAGTTTATTAGTAAGCAAATTTGTATGCGCAAACAACTAGTGTTTTCATAAAATGTGTAAGTCCGGTCTTGTCAACCCCATTTTACTAAAATTTCAAGAACACCTTTTAATAGATACTAAAAGGGTTAAATTTCAATTTTAAATTCATTCCTAGAATTTTTTCGGTGTTTTTGAGTCTCAAAAAAACTTCAACTCCTAAATACACCCCTTAAATTGGTCCTGTTTTAACTAGACTTCGTGCTGTAATGGAATCCAACAGGTGGACGAAATTTCGTTTAAATCAATGAAATCTGTCAAGAGTTATCGTGCTATTTTCAAAAATCCACCGACGCCAATAGTGTAGTATGTGCCATATGTAGTATCCACTAAATATATTCCGCAACTTAATTAAGGAGACACAAAAAAAAATGTTGAAATTTTGTCTCAAAAACTAGAATGTTCAAGCTTTAAAATGAGCTATAGTTTTTTTAAATCTGATCACATTTCGCGAAATTACAGCGATTTGAAAATCATCAAAATTTCAACAATTTTTATGTGTCCTCTTCATTAAGTTGCGGAATGTATCTAATAAGTTGTGATTGTGGATGCTTATAAATTTTTGTTTGCACTGTTTCAGTGTTGCGTTTCCCGCCTCAAGAGTATCTCAAGACATCGTGGATAAATATTTTGCTGACCAGTATACGGTAAGTGATTTTATATTTTCTCAACTAATTGTTTATAGGTATTTGCGTTTAATTCTTTACAGGCACAGTCCTGCGGTACTCAAAATTATTAACGAATCCCAAAGACTAGCGACGCGGTCCGGTTTCGCTCGGGTTTAAATGGAATATATAGAGTACAGCTGTGCCCCGCGGTTTCATCCGCTGTTTAACCGGCGTGAATGAATCAGGGTTTTTAGTTGTGTCGCCTGACGACTGTAAATGATGCGGTGATTCCCCGATCAAAGACAATATAAGCTTGATCTTACTTTAGTGTTCGAATACACAAATAATGAAACACAAGTGAGTTCAAAAGTAATCGGTTTTAGTGAACAAAAACCGGTGTTTATCCGCTTTTACAAAAACCAGTCTTTGTTTTAGGTTTTTCTAAAACCGATTCACATTACTAATCGTAGCGTGTTAGTTTGTCGCAACAGTGTTGCCTAACGGCTGCAAACGATTGGGTGATTCCCCGATCAAAGACAATATAAACTTGGTCTGATTTTGGTGTTCGGATACACGAAAAATAAAACACAAGTAAGTCCAAAAGGAATCGGTTTTAGTAAACAAAATCCGGTTCACATCACTAGTCATAGCGTGATAATAAATAACCTATAATCTATATGGAACTGACCGAATGACTAGTGAGATGGACAACGTTAACATTGAGTTAACACAACGTTGCGTTATTGTGAACGTCGATTTCTGCGCGTGTGTGACTGTTTAGACGCGTTTTGATTATTAAGTTCCGTTTAACTACGCCGTGCATTCTAGATTGGCGTCAGTTGGAAGCAGTCATGTCAAATGTAATAATAATGTCATTATACAGATACTGCGTGTATCCTCTCTTCGTACGGAGTGTGAAACAAATTTTTACTCGGACCGACTGTAAAAATACTGTCGAACATAGTTTTACTTGCGCTGAAAATCCGTATCCGCGGATGAAACACAAAAAAAACACGTATCTAAACACACCAGTTTCAGATTTGCTCTGAAGATATCCGAAAAACTAAATCGTTAAATTCTTGAATAGGCCCTTATACTCTTTATTTTTAAATTGACTTAAAATATTCATATCGTAATATAGTCCACATAAATTGTAAATATGTTGGCGCGAAAACGAGCCGCCATGTTTACCTGCTGTGAAGTAATTCTTGTAGTATACAAAAAATCCGAAAAATGAATCTTGTGCACATAAATCATAAAAAAGCCTACGTCGTGTCACGTTACTTCGCGGGCAGCGTTTTGAAAAGATCTAAGTTACTCTCAGGTCGCGCCTAGAGAAGTTTTATTTCAATAAAATACTAGTAAAAAAGCTTTTTAAAGACAAGCTTTTATTGAATTGTACTAAAAAAGAAAAAAAAACTCTTAGTCCTTTAGGCTCATAATTATAAAAGCGTGGGTTGTAAGCTCTATGATAGTAACGACCCACGCTTTTATAATTATGAACCTAAAGTATTAAGAGTTTTTTTTTCTTTTTTAGTACAATTCAATAAAAGCTTGTCTTTAAAGAGTTTTTTTACTAATATTTGGTTGTTTTTAGTCATTTAAAATTTTACGATTAAAACATCAATTTATTACAATTATTTGACTATTTTATTCTAATATTTTACATTTGATGCCCGTGTCAAGGAGGGGTAATCCGTCATTTTGTGTAGCCGCCATATTGGATTTAGAATGATGTCATACAGCCTTTAGTATTCTGCTTGTCGTATCCTTTCATTTGATACCAATATCGAGGGTGTTTTAAATTTTGGAAGTCACACTGCTCATTGTATTCTACTTGTCATATCCTTTCATTTGATACCCATGTGGAGGGGGTTGTAAAGAAGATGGTAATCCGCCATTTTGTGGTGGCGACCATATTGGATCTAGCCCATATTCAGTATACTATGTTGTATTGTCTTCACAACCAAAGGTATGTGCGAAATTTTAGCATGCCCGGCTATCGGGAAGTAGTCGAAAAATTGATCGCAAGATTTGATCCGAACATACATACATTCCAAGTTAAATAAAAGCTTGTAAAAAAAATGTATTATTATCCCGTTTGGCGCCACTAATGGCAGCAGTTCGTCACATCTGCTATAGGCTTTGTGAATAATGCGAAGACTGCTCATATAAACACACATAGCGACCGGCGTGCATTGCGTATGCATGCAGGTGTAGTATATGTGAGGTTATGTCACAAGTCATCTGGATAGATGGGACTCACGCATACATAAGTGAAGCATCTATAATGCACATCTATATGCATATATACCTGGAATTGTAGATGGTGTACCGGGCAGGTGGAATGACTTATGGAATTACGTAGAGAAATGAGATTTTTGGAGTACATTCAAAAATTTTGAATCAAGCGAATAGATCGGCTCCATTATAGTGATGTGTGCGTATTTTCAATTTTGACACAAACGATTGAATGGAGACGGGCGCTGCCAAACATTACCACTAGAGGCGCCAGCTAATTAACGACCTCAGTCTGTCAATAATTCATAGCAGTGTGTACAAAATAAGTTTATCTCAAATAATAAAACATTGACGATGCGGATGTGCTGTGTTTACCAACGTTCAAATTATAGAACTAGGTTTTGTATTTTTAAAGGATCTGGAACTAAAAAATAAGTGATTGTATGCTACCAGAAGGGAAAAAAATGCTGGGGCAATAGTTTACTAAAGAAGATTTTGTCACAGGAGAAATTACAGATAGAAAAACTTATTATATCTATTTAACAATTGGTGATAATATTAAAACATCATAGATTTATTTTAAATTATTCCGTATTTAAATCACGCTGCTTAGAAAGGAACACGCAGATTTGGTTTTACTATACTCTAAGCGAAAACCAATCTAAGCGTGAGTGTGTTTTCTGCTCGATCGTAGTCCGTGCCTCCTACTACGACCGAGCAGAAAACAGTCGGTTAGACACTATTCATCTACACACTTACCCGTGAACCGCCAAGTAAGACACTTCACCCTCCTTTGATAATGTATACCGCAGTTGTAGACGAAACGTCAGACAAATCGGATTTTAAATCAAATTTCGGGGCTTATAGGTTTTGATCCATTGCTATTTGTTCGTCTACAACTACGGCAGAGCTGCCAAGGAGGGAACTTCGCCCTGCTCTCACACCGCCTTTGATAATGTTGCAAACGAAACTTCAGCTCGGAAACCAAGAATATTTGAAATCCGATTCGCCTGACGTTTCGACTACAACTGCGGTAGTTGTGATAGAAGGAACTTCGCCCCACTGTCTCATCGCCTTTGATAAATTCTACCGCAGTTGTAGACGAAACTTCAGGTAGAAAACCAAGAAGATTTGAAATCCGATTCTGGGCCGAGAAAGAGGGAAGCAACAGTCTCAAGAGAACCTATAAGCTGGCGACGACGGACGCCGCGGCGGTAGATTTATGAAACGTGTGTGTAGCGTCGTCGCGTTGTGGTGAACGGAAATCGTGTACGATATTAACGCACGCACGCGATCACGTGAGTGACAATATCCATGTAGGCTTTTTTTTACTATTGATTTAATTACATATTCATTGCGGAAACATTGTGTTTAATTAAGTATACCTGCATATATTATATACATTATAAATGAGTATTATTTGCTTTTGTGATGTATTTGACATGTGCACGGGCGTTTAAATACCGACTGAACAACACTAACTTGTCCATTTTTTTTAGGAACTATGAAAATATGTGTTACCCCAGCTTTAGATTTTGAGATGTTCTAATAGCTTGTGCAGTGTTTTTCCTTGACGATTTTTTGTAATATTTAAGACAGTTATCAAGACACCCGCTAGGGCGCCCGTCTTGATAGGAAAGAAAAAAAACACTGGCGCTCAGCGAAGCATTATTACAGAAATGTGCAAGGTCAAAAGTCAGCTGGAGTTTTCTTTATTTTTTTTAAACTATTATCATTAAAAGAAACCTGATATAATTTATTTTGCGCGTATCTAATACAAAAGTAAAAATATGGAATCGACTTGTTAGACATATCAAGCTCGTGTGCCCGCAATCGTGAAAATCGGGTCAGCGATTTTAAAGTAAATTGCGAACATACGGACAAACTACAATAATTATTTACGAAATGAAGTTACTTGCTATACTGTTTATTGAAATAAATTACAACGTTTCAACCACTTTTGTGGTCTTTTTCAAGATTTAAATGCGTCCATAAAATTAAAATTACAACTGTTTAAATACTATTAAAACAAATTATTACAAACAAATAATAAATTTTTAACAATAATTATTCATTGGCATTTCCACGTTGAATATATAATACTAGCGGCCCGGTTCGGCTTCGCCCAGATTAAGACGTATTATGCTGCAGTGGTCTTTCTTATAGAATAATTTTCCCGTTTTTGCAACATTTTCATTGATGCTACGCTCCTATTGGTCGTAGCCTGATATTATATAGCCTATAGCCTTCCTCGATAAATGGACTAGCCAACACAAAAATAATTTTTCAATTCGAATCAGTAGTTCCTGAGATTAGCGCGTTCAACCAAACAAACAAACTCTTCAGCTTTATAATTTTAGTATAGATAACGGGGATTTGGGCTACTCCAGTTCCCCATGCTATTAAAATTTGAAACTCTATAATAGATGTATTGATCCAAAGAGATTAGCATTGTCGACAAAGCGCCAATAATGTAGAGTTTAAACGGGAGGGCGAAATTATTATTATTATTATGGATAATAGGGCCCAGGTTGTCCTGTAACGACCTTCAATATCATTTCGAAGATAGTCAATGTCCCTAATTATATCGTTTTGCTGAATTAACACCCTATTCCATTGCAGGTACGCATTATGTAAGAGTATATGGCGTTCTGTTTAGATTTTGTCAGTGGCGTACGCTAACTGAAATTATAGTGTTGATATATTTCGGATTCGAAAGATTAGATATTTACGTAATAACTGCGGGAATATTTATTTTGCATTCGCAAATCCCTACTTTGATCATTTTTAAGATAAGATAAAGAAATATCTATCTATCTATCTATTTCGAAGGAAAATTGTCGAACTATTCGATTATTAAAATGTCTCGAGAAGTTATTAGTGTATTTGCCATATGGCAACATACACTATTGGCGTCGGTCGGATGGCGGGACCTAGGGGTCGGACCAAAATTTCTCGACGTTTCATAACCTCCTAAACACTTTGGCACCATTTTTAAAAATGTTTATATATATATGTATATATATATATATATATATATATATATATATATATATATGTGTGTGTACGTGCGATAACTTTCGAAAGAGTTAATTGATTTCAACGAAATTTGGGCCACATATTGAAATCCATCACCGCAAGAAGCCTATTTAAAATGGGCGTAATCGGGCTATTTTAAGGGTAGTTTTTAGGGGTTGAAAACTGTTTTTGGGCCCCAAAATACCGAAAAAATTCTCCGAATCGTTTCAAAATTGAAATTTAACCCTTTGGTAGTGATTAAAAAGTTTCCCCACAATTTTAATAAAATCGGCCCGACAGGACCGGATTTACAAATTTTATGAAAACACTAGTTTGCAGATAGTGACTTATTTATTGAAGGGTGTATTTAATTTGGTGTAGACGTTAGATTGATAATAATATTACAATTAAGAAAAAAATGTTATTTTAAGGGGTGTATTAAGGGGTTAAATTTTTTATTTTGCCCAAAAACAAACTTAATTTCACATAATAAAAGTATAAAACCACACGGCCCTATACAAGCAAATACACTATATTGTCGGCAGGGTTTTGGCACTGCGACCCGGGTTTTTCAAAATCATTCGAATGATTTTTATAAGAGTTACAATTTATAATACAATCTCCAGTAATAAATCATTATACTACGCTCTTTCTGTACTCTGTAAAACACTGCATGCAATTGTCTCCCTCAGATTACATTTCACAGTGTTTATTATATGATTACTTAGTTTTTTATCTGTCACTGTTCTATGAAGCACTCTCACTATCGAAAATTCATTCGTTATAATAATTATATCGAATGCATAGACAGATAGAGTGAACTGTGTTTTCATTCGCGTCCTAACTACTCGAGATACACAGTTCTGAATACGATTACTTACGTCTTTTATTTGCGTCTGTACAGTGAAGCACTGTATGTAGGTGACTCTCTCAAGATTGACAATCGAAACGAAGAAAAAAATTTATTCGAGAGCTGAAACATTCATTCATTCACGCATTGTACCAACACACCTTTTATTATGATGTATCAGCTGAAGGAATCATTTCGAATGATTCGTTCCATTCTAAAAATCATTCGAATAGCAACCTTTCAGTTATCAAAACCAATTGATTATTCCCATCATACAACGTACAAATCGTCTGAAATAAAACAGAACGTTTATATAAAATGAACTTTTGGAGCATATTGTAGATACATGATATGAATTTAATTTTGTACAATTATTTATCGTATAAGTTGTCATTTATCCATTTTTTTTTCAATTGAATAGCAGATCCGGAGTTATTTGTTAATAATTTATAAATTAGATATAACATATATATGTACATATTATACGCGTTTATTTTGTTATTATTATATGCCATACAAAATTAACAGAAATAATAGGAATTGTAACAATGTGCCATAACAATAACAGAGCTATAACATCCGTTTCATCAATCTGTTTTATTTTTGATTGATGGTTTGTTTATGATTTTATAATTTATTATTCAACAATAATTTGTTAACAAATTTGTAGATTCTCTAGGCCGATCGTGTTTCTGATAAAACACAAATTTAATTCTTTTTATTTGTCTATAGTATAGAGACAGGTACACTATTATAATTAAAAAAAATCAAGCCAAGAGTTTCGAATGACGTAAGCAATCGATTCAATTAATCACAGACGTGACCACTTTGATAGCCTCTTACGCCCCAAGGTTTCTAGAAACGAAGGCTGGACGTTAGCATTGTTGAAGGTGTGAATTGGCGAGACGCGAGAGAGGGCGGGGAAGTAGATTTGTGACGTCTTTTTCCAAACAGTTGGGATAACAATACATCAAGCCATGAACATCAGTGACGTAAGCAATCAACTCAACCAATCACAGACATGACCATGTTTATAGCGTCTTACGCCCAACCTTTTAATATTCTAGTAACCTTACTTATGCGCAACCTATAGTACTCTAATAACCTTGTACCAAACGCACCTAATAATACATTTAAATTAGCAAGTACACTTTTTTATCGACAGGGTTTTGCACTGCGACTCGAGTTTTTGTTTTATTGGGTTGGTATGACATGTCAAAAAAAAAAGATCAAATTATCTTAACCCATTGTAATCGTGCACAGTGTGGGACCGCGGCCTGTGTTTTGCAGCATAAAAAAACTCATAAAAATAAATTTTTTAGTGGAATCGGAATAAATTTGCTTGCTTGATAAAGAACTGAATCACGTTCAATTTAAAACGTAATGAATTTATAATTGCCATCGCTAATGTCATTCATAAACAGCGTTATTGAACTGGAAGTAGCAAGATTGCATACTTTTTGTTTTAATTGTCGGCCCTTACATTGAAACTATAATCTAATTATTTTTATGTATTCTCACAAGGCGATCACAAAAATATTGTTTACACACGCCCTCTATCTCAACAGTTTTTAAAATTCCGCGCTCGGGGTGACGAAATGAGAAAATTGTGCATACTTTGTCGCCATAGATATATTTAAAATATTCCAACAGTGGATAGCTATAGATTGTGACAAGCGTAACGTAGATGGCAGCAGGTACATAACGACCTAAATTATGATCGGATAGTAAAAACCAGATTCCTTCCTTTAAGTGGCGTGATTTAAATAAGGGATAATTCAGAGTAAATTTGTGATGTTTTAATGTTATAACCATCCTTTAAAATACATGTAATTCGTTTTTCTATCTGTAATTCATCCTTCTGTAACAAAATATTCTTTAGTAAATTGGGTTTCACAAACTATTGTCACAACATTTACAGTTTATTTTTTTCCCTTTGGATAGCATACAACCACTTATTTTTCAGTTCCAGATCCTTTGGAAATACAAAACCTGTAAGTATACATAATTTGAAAATTGGTAAACGCAGCACATGGCATTGTTTTGATATTTGAAATAAACTTATTTTGCACGCTCTGCTAATGAACTATTCGCAGACTGAGGTCGTCATTTAGCTGGCGCATCTAATACTGAAATTTGACATTGCCCATCTGCATTATTAAGGAATACCCATTGTTGCAATGCAATACATATTAGAATTTTTTTTTATCGAACATTGTCGCCCGAAATTTCCTACTTTCGCGGCGAAATGAGTTACCACTATCAGTTTCTCTGCGGTTCTAAATTTTGTCATTTAATCTTTGTGATAAAGCAAATTGCAACAGTAAATGCAAATTATGCCAGGGATTGTTTTTATCTTAGTTATAACACTAGACCATGAACCGTCACGGTAGTGAGAGTTTTGGGTGAATCAACGATGAAATTTCCATTATTAAATAGTCAATAAAAAAGTGGGTGCGTGTACTTATGTATAATACTCGCCACGGTTCTAAAAGGTTCTGGAGTTAGTCACAAACAGCGTCGCAAATGCATATTTTAGTGCCGTACTGGTTATTTTGTGGGAAAGAAAGACTCCCAGTTACCGGCACAGAACGTGCGCTCGTCGGTGATTGGTTATCGCTGGTTGTCGTGTCACTTGTGACTATCCTGCTATAAAGTACAGTCCAGTACGCTATTGTTGTTTCTTTGATTGTTAATTGATCAAGATTCCTAATACAGTTTTGCACGAAAAATAATTTTTTGGATGACTTTATGCAAGGATTTAGACCTTTAGATTAAAGAAAAATTAAAAATAATAATATAGCGCGAGTTCGTAGTTTTTCAACCGACTGTACCTGCGCAAGCCTCCATTTACATCTAACTTTAGAAGCTTTTAGAACCGTGGCGCGTATTATACGCGCGTTTGAAGTAATACTTTCAAACTTATCAATGATATTCAGATTCTGAAATGATTATTAGGTGCAGTGAGAATTCAAGTAATGTACAGGTTTATTTTAGTTTATAGTAAATCACAAAAAAGTACAAAACGTCACTTGTTTTTAAACCGAAAAATTCTCTCTCAAAATAAAATATCCAATAATCCTTTATAATTCATATGTATGAAAGTGTAATTGATGAATACGAAAAAATGAAAATGCTTCGCGATTAATATTTTTTTTTCTTTTTTTTTAATTTCAAATAAAAAAAGTGGGGTTCGAACTCGATATATAGGGTGATTCTTTTCAAAATAAACATAAATCAAAACTATATTAACAAAATACTGTCATATAGCGGGGTTGAATGTTACAGCTGTGTGAACAAAGCATGCCGGGCTAAAGATACCTCTGGGGGCACGGTAGTACCTTTTCTGAAAGCGTTTCGTTGTATATTCGAACCGTTATAGCTTTGGTCTGGATAATGTTAGAAAGTTGCAATTTTCAGGATAAGATTTATTAATTATCTAGCTTTTATGGTTTCAAATTTATTGACATCTAAAATACGTCACTGACTTATGATCATCAAAACCTCTAGGGTGCATTCTGATCTCCTAGAAGGCTAGGATTTACAGATTAAGAATTAAGAAATCGGAAACTTCCCCTCTCCAACCCCAATATAGAGTAATGTGTGCAAAATCTGCAAAAGTGGTCCACAAATATTCATTAATGATGAAAAATAGTGAATTAAAAAGTCCAGAGTAGGTATATACTTTGACTTTGGATAGACCCCGTAGGCTATGACGCGCAGTACCAATCTGAGCTCAGCTGGGGGCTTAGCTCTACTAAACTTTTTAAGAGTGAAAGCATTATGAACTTGTGAGTCTTAGCAACCAACTTCACATGAAATGTTTTTGGTGGGATATTTATGTACAAATTCGTTGATGGCCGCGAGGAGACAATAATTCGGGTCCTGAAGCATTACCTTGTGGTACTGCTGTACTTGTGTGTGTGTTTATTACATATTATGTGAGTGTGAGGTAAACCTATACATCAATACTTGCTTGTATATATGTATGTATTTTTAATTCTGATATCAACTCCCCAAACATCAGTATAAATTTTAATTGAAAAACATTAAAGGTATATGTATGTACGTATTTTTTACTACTCTAAAAACGACACGACGTAAAAATTTAAATAAATATCGAAATTTAATATTTGCGCGTTTGTACAAAGTGATACAGAAAAAACGATTTCTGTAACATATTTTTTTATTTTAATTTTTGAGTCACAATAATGCTTTAAGATTTTAGAGGTAAACTTCCAACCAACTGGATGACAGGGCCATTCCAGCTTCAAAAGTTATGAGTCTTGACAAGCACAACAAATAAAATATGTTAACGCGTGACGTGACGCGGGTAACGGCTATTAATAAATATTATATTTGCTATTAATTTGCAATGGTTTACATAATATGATTTCACATTTAACCAAAGCGTGCTTGTCGCCTACTTAAACTTATTTTTGATAGATCTTCAGAATGACCGATTTTTTTCCAAATATTTTTGTTTTCCGAACTTCCGGTCCATTGGTATTTCTACCTGATATTCGTCTACAATTGCAGTAGACATTATCAGAAGGCGTCGTATTCGTCTCGGTGGTGCACAAGTAAGTGTGTCGATGACTGGTGTCCAAACGTAAATGTATTTTCCGTTCGGTCGTAGTAGGAAGCACGGATTACGACCGAGCACAGAACACACTCTCGTTTAAACGCCAGTCATCGACACACTTGCCTGTAAGGTGTCGAGAAGAATACGTCGCCCGCGGCCATATTGTCTTTTGTATAATGTCTCAGCGCAATTGTAGACGAAACGTCAGGTAGAAATACCAGTGGACCACAGTCTACAAGCCCGGAAACCGAGAAGATTCCAAACAATGCCGGCTATGAAAGCTTACACAGTTGATATTTTTATTTTCCGAAACTGTGAAGCTTATAGAAAAAAACATTTTTTACCAAACGTTTTTAGAAAAATCAATAGAATAAACTGTTATGAACTGCGCATGCAAATCCCATAATTTTGACGGAAATCTTTAAAAAAAAGAGACCGTCGAACGCGCAGTCAATTTTACACAATCTCACGATGTTTGGATCTTTACTTTTGAAACACGCTGTGGCGATTGCAGTATTCGATCGAAAAGTAACTGGTACCAATCGATTTGTGTAGACGCCAGTAATCTAACATTAAGTTTTAAATTATGTTTGATGTGCAATAATAGTTCAGTGACAATAAAACTGTTATCATTTACGTGACGATAAAGATAAATAAACTATATGCTGATGCAGATATTAATATCTACCTACAGATGTGTGACCAAGATGCAAAACTGCTTATGTAGAATTTCTTCGGATAGTTTTTTTTTTATTTTGTTAAGGCTGTCGGAACGCTCTGAATTTTGTTTGTGCTGAGACCCAGCGGTAAAGGGCGAGGTAGGCAAAAGACGTATTGTGGGTGTGACCTTCTTTAGCTCTGTCTCGCTCAAATCATCCGCACGTTTCAATTTTTGGCTAGTGCCAAGTACGAGGCTAAAAAATTTTTTTGCAAGGGTGCCGCTGTCAACTGATTACTCTAATTTTTGGAAATATTTTGAAGATTTAAAAAACTTTTCCGAAAAAGGAAGAGTCACTTTAGGTTTGCGATGGAACAGTTTTATGAAATAAGTACGAATAAGGCCATAGTGTGACATTGAAAACGTGTGTTTTTTTGGCACAATTAATGCCAACTTTTTTCTAGAAAATCGTACATAAATTACAAAACTAGTCCATTAGAGACCTAGATTTGTCCTTTATCTTCCTTATAGAGAAAGAATTTTTGCAGAATGTTGACGAATAAGTCTACAATCAGTTGACAGCCGAAGCTCTATTTTTGGCTTAAATTCAGAGCGTTCCGACAGCGCTACGTCTCTAATCATAAGCGGTATGAGGAGGGAGGTATTATGACATCCCTCTGATATAAATCGAGACGAAAAAGAGAGGAATAAAAATTCTGGGAGAGGTTAAAGATACAATATCAAGGGTGTAATTTAATACGTCAGTGTTAATTAATATAAAAAAAAGATTACGTGTGCTTATAAGGCTTAAAGATAGAAGTAAAATTCTCTCACTCCCGCTCACTTGAATTAAAAATTGACACACCCCGCGGTCGTGCTATTTTTCACCCGTTCCATCTTCATCACTATAATATAGAAACGGCTGTTCCCGTTACGTTTTTAAATGAAAAACCGCTATCGACCTTGGTTGCCGAACGTGTATAATCCCGTTGGGTTGTAGAAATGGAGTGCTAATGTACTACTGCGCATATACAAACTGACAGGAAAGAGAAGGCAATAAACACGGTGCATGTATGTCTCCTTCTGGCCCGTTTTGTT
Organism: Venustoraphidia nigricollis; assembly: GCA_034508555.1. Classification (NCBI taxonomy): domain Eukaryota; kingdom Metazoa; phylum Arthropoda; class Insecta; order Raphidioptera; family Raphidiidae; genus Venustoraphidia; species Venustoraphidia nigricollis. Next base: position 4,417,702 of record JAVRKA010000030.1, read on the forward strand.
ATGTGTTGTTGGACAAAGACGGCATAACTAGCGCCAATTATCGCTATCTCTTTCTGCAATTGCTCTTGGAGCACCAATACTATTGCACATACAAACGGACAGGAGAGAGAAGGCGATAAACACGGTATATGCATGTCTCTCTCTAGCCTGTCTTGTATGTTTTTGGACAAAGACGGAATATCTACAGCAATTATCGCTACCTCTTTCTGTCAATTTGTTGGAGCAGCCCAGACTAGCACTCCATATCTACAGCTCCAAAAACTGTTTGGTGACAACCAAACGTGTTATGTAGTTCATAAGATAGTACGTCAGTTATTGTTCTCTATCTCTTTCTTTCCCAGTCTATCATTTCGTGGCATCGCCTTTACTCACAGTACAGAAGTTTCACTTCAAAATTTCATGATGAACGGTTTTGTCATTCAGCCACAGATATTGTATGTGTAGATGTAAAGAGGGTTGAGTACCAGGCGGGCTGGAGTAGAGAGAGGTTGTATACTGTGAAAAAGCGTCAATAATATTTTTAACACACACCACATTGCGTATAACATTAAAAATGGCCGAATGTTACGTTACGTTACGTACCTATGCCTGCTTTTCGACCTCATCTCTTCTCCGTTCACAATAATACCGCCTGACCATAACCCCATTCAGTAAACAAATGAGGTATGATTAGTGTGGAATACGGAAAACTTAGAAGTGGAATGATTTTTTGGAGTTATACTTTTTATGACAATATGTGTGCATAATAACGTAACTTAAACCTGAGAAAGATAAACTTCCAAAACTTCCAAAAACATTAATGCTAATTAGAAAGAATACGGTATACTGGAACTTGAAAATAGTCGAGCGTCTATAATCTGGAATTGTTTATCTATATACGAATTCTCTTTTACAAGCTTAGACTCTATTGCAAGCCCCCAGATTCCAGATCTAATCTGAGAAGTGGTTGAAGACTCAGTTGGATTTTCAATTTATTATTAAAAAAATGTCAATGATTCTTGGTCAAATAACCCTGACCGTTTGTGATATAGAAAACTACATTGTGTTCAGTTAGCTACCCGAAAAAGTAACAGAAAATGAACATTCGTTAATAAAAAATGTTTATGAAAAAATCACCGAAAAATTCAGTGTATTAAAAAGTAATTTCATTGTAATGAAAAAAAAATGTATTAATAATAAGTAATTGTTCTTTTCATTAATACAATCTATATTTTTGCTTGAGTTTAGTAAGTTAACGTTCAAAGTCGTAAACGTAAAGCGAGTCATGTGTCTAATAAAAAAATATACTCTTGAAAATAAAATGGTGAACCGAATAAATAAACAAGAATTCCGTTAGTGTCTCCTCTCCATCCATTTACAATCTCCATAATATCGCAGTTTACGTAACATATAGCATTATACAATTCATAGAACAATATAATACACTGAATAAGATTTGTTTCAATACTGTAGGTTAAACATTTGCTTACAATAGTGAGGTGCGTATACTGTAAAAAGATAGCTCTCGCGTGGGTGACGATTCGTGTGCAGAACCTTAATAATGCATCGCAGCAGCTCAGTGCCTACTCAGGTTGCAGATTACGAGTGTGAAATAGAATCGTGAACGTTCTGGAACTCTTGTGTAGTGTTAGTACAAGATTTAGTGTGGACTTGAGTGGTGTCTGGAATTATACTACAAATAAAGTAAGTACAAAATTTATGTATTTGATTATTTTCAAACAAGATGGTACGTATTCAATCATTTTAATATTTAATTGTTTCGTAAATGTATTCTTCTTTGTTAGTCCAACAATATAAATATTAAATTTTCAGTGTTGTTAAGAAGGCTCATATTGACAATATTACAAAAAGCTTTGTAATTGTTTGTGATTTGTTTTTTTGGAGTTGATGACTTTACAAAGATACAAGTTTATTTTAAAAGAATAATAATTTTAGGTTAGAGTTTTGTTCGGGTAAAAATCGCTATCTGTTAACTGTATAGTGATTTTTTTTTATGAAGTGGCGTCTAATTGATATCTTTACAAAGGTATAAGTTTATCAAAGAATAATAATTTTAGGTTAGAATTCTGGCAAAAATGAGATTGCGATCTGTGAACTGTTTAGTGATTTTTTTTTTTATAAAGCTGCGTCTAATTAATGATTACGAACATAGAAGTGTTTATCTTAAAATAATAATAATTTGTTAGAATTCTGGCAAAAATGAGTGCGATCTGCTAACTGTTTAGTGTTTCTTTTTTTATAAATTTACGTCTGGGTTGGTACTTTTTAGTATCAGTGTTTATTGGTTAGGTTATTTAAGAAGTATTTCAGTGTTTTAGTGTTGTTTTAAATTATGTTTTGTCGATGTTCGTTGAGCAGTGTATTTTCTGATTAATCTTGTCATTGTTTAGTACAACTGGCTCACAGAAGAATTTTTGTATAGTCGAACATAACATTTTAAGATTGACATTTACCAGTTACCGGTAGTGCAGCGGAAATTGTTTACTTTTTCAAAGCAAGCTTATACTTTCCTGTACAGCTGTTCAATATGCTCCCTTTTTCACCCTCAAAGCTCTATGATACGAGCAGTTGAACGCGTGTGTGTGTGTAAAATGTAATTACTCACGTTTCGGAAATCGGTAATTTCTATGAAAAATCTTATTCAATCTTTGATGTCAATGCTTCAAATTAAACTAGAAAGATGTACCGTTCTCCCCGCGTCCGGATAAAGCAGGACATAGTCAGGCTTTTTGATTGCGTGTCCGGCTAAAATTAAACGGTGTCCGGCTTTTTAGGTTTTTTATATTTCGCAAACGAGCTAGGCCGATCGCAGGCGAGTCGACTGTCGGTCGCTCCCGCAATCCGCCCGATACACATTTATGGTAATAATCAAAAAAGCTTGATTCTACGTAATTTTTTTTGTCGTACCTATTAATACTGAGAAAAAATCCTCAATGTAAGGTGTCCGGCTTTTTTACCCAAATGTTCGGCCAAACTGGCTGATCTATTCGGCTTTTAGGTTTGGCGTCATGGCAACCCTGTCCCCGTGTAACTATGAGTCAAGTTTTTACAGTTTAATTGATCTAAATATAAGATTTAAAATCAGACAGAAGCAACAAAAGTAGCGTAAATTTTACATAAATGCTTGTACAGAAAGATATAAATTTGAAAAAATTTACAAACAAGCCATATTTGTCAGTATTTTTGACATAAGTTTGTAACGAAAAAACTTCGAAATGTTAATTTGCCTTCCTGTAATTCGAAATCTCGTGACCTGCTGTAAAAAAATATTGACGAATATCACGTTTTTTAATTCAAGTTTTAGAACAAAAATGGATGGTTTATTGAAATTTTTAAGCAGCAAGTCAAATTTTGTGGTGCTTAATTACAGCTAATAAAAACAATAAAATGAGTTTTTGCAACCACAGTTTGAGATATTCCGAGAGCATAGTATTTGAGGGATCAATTTATCTTAAAGCGCTTTTACTTTTTAGTCACAAAAATGTACACAGCGTTTGCAAGAAAACAAAACCAAGCTAGGCTTCAATGTTTTTATTTCTTTGTTGTGCTTTTTTATCGTTTCAAACATTGAGACGAAATAGATAATTGACTCGACACCCACCGCGGCGGTCACACCCGGGAATAGTCACAGTGTAGTGTCATCACTTCATCAGACAATTGTTTGTTTTCGTTTCCGGCGTCGCGGCGCTCTGACCGCCCCCATCTCCCGCCAACCCACATCTCTCTATATGTGTGTGTGTGTGTACGAATACACGCATAATTAAAAGGGGGTGTGAATTTTTACGGCTCAAATTTACCATACACTCTAACCGTTTCATCAGGAACGTTCTGTGATTTGCATTTTCACTCTCACTTTTACCCTTGCTGTGTTTTTATATTGGTTATGTGTATAATACGAGGGCCGCCCAAAACTTGTTTCAACATCCCACACATGATGGAGTTGGACTTTTTGAAACGACGCTTTTTTTTCGGACATTACACGTCTTGCGTCATTGTTAACTGCGCCCATTATTATCCGAATAATTTATTCATATCTAACACTTATGATTGGGTCATAACAGACTTTAACTATGCAAAATTTCAAGTCTTTAGTTTTTACCGTTTGGCTCTGGGAGCTTGTGAATAAAGAAATGAAAAATATTTTTCAGCTTCAACGCAATTTTTTTTTAGAACAAGCCGCTAAATTTGTGTGTTGTAATATATTATGGACGGTTCTTAAAAGCGTAAGGTTTGTTTATGTGTTTGTTTGATAAAATCTAAGAAAATGCTTTCGTTATTTAACACCTAATAAGTATCTCCTGGTCATTTCATATTGGAAGATCGCTGTAGAGAAAAGAATTTTTAACCCTGTTTTTGATTACCGATTTATTATGAGTTAGCTTTGGAAAAACAATTTGAATTAGGTATGTCAAAATAATCTAAGTTCAATTTCAGTTAAGGTATGTTAATTTTTATATCCCTAAATTTTCTTATAGTCTTTTTACCATTTTGAAGCAATGAAATTAATTCAGTCGATAGAATATTGAGAAATTAGCGGTAATAAGCCATAGTTCATTAGTTTAGTATGTTAACCTCAATTATTAATGATAAGTAATCGATTCAACCAATCACGGGCATGACTGCTTTTGTAGTCTCTTACGCTCAACCTATAGTACTCTACCAACCCTGAGTGCCAAGTACCCAAGGCTAGTAGAATATTATAGGTTGGGCGTTAACGTTGTTGAGACCGTGACTTGACGGGACGGAAAAGGGGGCAGGGGTAGTACGCCTTAAGACTTTTTTTGCAACTGTCAAACGTAAATTACAATTAAAAAGTCGAGCCAAGGGTTTCGAATGTCGTAAGCAATCGATTCAACCGAACACAGACGTGACAAGGGTTCGAAGGACGTAAGAAATCGATTCAACCGATCACAGACGTGACAAAGGTTTCGAATGACCTAAAAATCGATTAAACCGATCACAGACGTGACAATGGTTTCGAATGACGTAAACAATCGATTCAACCGATCACAGACGTGATAAGTGTTTCGAATGACGTAAGCAATCGATTCAACCGATCACAGACGTGACAAGGGTTCGAATGACGTGAGCAATCGATTCAACCGATCACCGACATGACTGGGGTTTCGAATGACGTAAGCAATCGATTAAACCGATCACAGACGTGACAAGTATTTCGAATGACGTAAGCCACCGATCACTTACGTGACCGCTTTTATAGTCTCTTACACCCAACCTATACTGACCTTGAGAGTGCACGGGCGTAACGTTAGTCCGATTGTTGAATAATTGGAACGTGTTTCGTATCCGACGATATTCTGAATATAGACGCGGGCATAGCGAACGGCTTATACGCGTGTGTGTAAGCCCATATTTATATGTACAAAGGACATGTCGTTTAAAATGCACCACAATTTTCATATCGCGCGCCTACCGTGTTTTTGTTTTTAATGGTCATAGTTACCATTATTATTTATAACAGTATGAAGTGACGCTCTTAAATTGCGGTATACTGTAACTAAGTAAGTGGATCATAAAGTCGAAAAAATGGAAATTCAGTCTTTAATAACTCAAAAACATAATTTACACGGCTTACAGTCAGAACAATAACGGCCCTCTCTGCTTTATAAACAATGCAACTGTGATTTTTCCAGGCTTTTTTTGGTGTCAGTTCTTTATGCATGTTGATAAGATTTTTCTAATTTTAGCAACGGGCAAATAAAATTTTTATGCAGGCTATTCGACACAACGGTCGGAATTTTGAACCGTCCAGGGTCTATTTATACATCCACGTGACCGGTTCTGATATTAATAGAATTTATAGCAATGTCGACAGATTAAAAAAATATTTCACCTCTAGTTTTAGCAAGACTTTAGGAGCAAATTTAGGTAACGGAATTATTTAGAGAATGTTGCAGTTGAAGGATTTTATAGTTACAATAGTAATATTAGTAACTACTACCATATAGTGCGTAAATCTAAATTAAAAAATAGTATAATAGGTATAGTTTGCAAGAATTGTTAAGAAACACCCATTGTTACTACAATGCTATGTTATTCTCAAACGACTGTCATCGACGGGACGTAAACCGAATCTTTCCACTATCGCGGCAGAATAAGTTATCAGTTACTCTGCACTACTGTTTAGATATGTCACTCTAGAGTCTAGACTCTAGAGTAACATAACTTATTCCGTCCCAATAGTGGAAGAATTTGGGTTTAAGTTCCGACGATGACAGTGTTTGAAAATAAATATTTCTAGCATAGCGTTGTTTCTTAACAATTGTAGCAAATTATAGCCTGCTATTTTAATAATAATAATTTTAATAATACCTAATTTATTTAGAGAATTGAAGTCCACATCGTGGCGTATTTATAAATCCCACGTTAGAATTAAAACAATATTTATTTTTTGTGGGGCTATAAATTGATTTCTTTTCATTATCACGTGCTGTTCTCACATGAAAGGACACTTGTTGCAGATTCCGTAACGGTATTTCTTAATAATGAAACAACAATTTATTACATTGTTTCTCTCTTTCTCTAATGTCTAATTTTACTTAGCTAAACTACGCGGGAAAACGGTATAAAAACAATCTTGTGATAATTAGTGTACTTATAATATCTATATTTTCTAAAATTGTGGTTTCCATTTATAACTTTTCGTTGAAAATAATTCTTTTGTGACTAAAAAATAATGGGCCCCCATTTTTTTAACCAGTTATACTTTGTTTTAGTATTTTTTTAAGCTAATGTTAAAAATTATAATAAAAATAGTTTTTCTAAATTCATTTACAATAAGTTTACTGACAGAGCAACTGGGATAGAAATTCTTTTTCTTGTTGTACTGCTTTTATATATTACTTTTTTCTATGGGCTACGACCTAAGTGGAAGATCAACGCAAGTTGAACCGTTCCTTTTGTGCGTTTTATATGTACAATAAACATTTATTATTATTATTAAGTTTGTATTAGTCTTACAAATATATAGACAAATAATGATAATAACTTAGGAATTTAATCAACTCAGGCAAGGCGCTTGTTAGGGCGGATTTTTACCTACGTACATTTTGTCGTGGAATTTGACTGAATGTATAATCATTGAGCTATACTTTCAACAATTGAAAATATTTTTTAATCTAAAAATGGTAATATAATTTTCAAATTTGGTGGAAGTTTACTGCTTACTTGAAATTATTGTTTTTAATTAAGCTTTTTTTATTATTCTGAAAGCGACACATTTTTTTATGTAAGGCTGGTAAAATGTATTTCATGTACACAGCATATCATTTTCAGCAATTTCGTAGAGGCGTAAAATTGAAACAGTTTTCTGATGGTGTAATATTTTATTGTTTTTAATATACACGTACATATAGGTAGCTCCGCACGCACAACAACAAAACGCGATTGAACTCCGGGTAGGTTAGTCCGTCAAAAAAATATTCATCCCCTCGATATTTGGGACACATAAAATTCGCAGATGCCAATATATGGAATGGTCATACGAATTGTATGGCATATATCTATATTAAAAAGCCGTGGGGTGTTTCGAGCTGGTTTGAGGTAATGAGAGGGAGTAGGGTGGCACAAGTGGTGTGAGAGATTTGGGTTGCGATCACTCGTTTGTCTGTTTGTGCGTGTGTTTGTGCCGAGTGTGATTTGTTTTGATTACGTTCCTGACGCACGCCGATCGCTGTTGGTCCTGGATGTCGTTTGCCTCCTGTTACACACTCTACAGCCGCCGCACCAGGAGCAGCTCCACTCCTGCTGCTGCTGTTCTCCTGTTAGCGGCTGAGTGCCGGCCGCTTGCCGCTACTCCTATAGTTGCTACCGCTCTCCTATACTGTTCAGGAGGCGGACGCACTCCTCTGGTCTGTCCACCAATTCACTCGCGAATATTTTTTACTGTCATCGTAGTCGGTTGCTATATTCAAATTATAAATATATACTTATACGATTTATTCGTGCATTTTTTTAATAGGATTTTTAATTGATTTGATCGATTTTTTTATGTAAAACGGTTCTACGTAATCTTGATAAAAAGATGTCGGACGTCAACTGATCTATACTAATTTTATAAAGAGGTAAAATTTAGATGTAGGAGGTAATCTCCGAAACTATTCATCCGATTTCAAAGTTTTTTTCTCCAATATTTAGAATGGATCTTTAGGATGGACATAGACTATATTATATTATCGCGTTAAAATAAAAGCGCTTTTTGTGGACACCAAGACAAGATTGTAAAATTATATAAAACTACAAACATGTGTTTCAAAATGTTCAACTATGTATATTTATCACCTCCCTAGACATTCTATTTTATTTTATCAATGTAGGTACATCTTTAACACAAATGTGAATATCAATTATTGCGAGCATGCCAAAGAAGTATAACTTCTGCCGCGCGTACATAAGTACACGCATCACTTTTTGAAGTTAAACTTCTTTAGTGACGTACCTGTTTGTAAAAAGTAAAAAATCGAGGGGAAATAGAATCAACCCCTAAAGGGGAAGGTAGTTTGTCTCTTAGATTGTATGAAACTGACAAGGACAGAAGTTTATAGTGTGTTGCTAAGGTATGTGTAAATGTTATTAATTAGTTTGACATAAGAAAAAATTAAACTTGGGAATAATATTAAAAACTAAAGAAGTTAAACGCAGCTTGAATCGTGCCTTTTGTAGGTTTATGTGCAATAAAAATATATTATTATTATTGTTATGTGAGCTTATGAGAGTGAGGCTCATTATAATTTTTTTTTTAATAATTTATGTTCATAATTATTATAAAAGCGTGGTGGGCCGTGACTATCATAGAGCTTACAACCTACGCTTTTATAATTATGAACTTAAATTATTAAAAATTATTTTTATCTTTTTTAGTACCTACACTGCAATAAAAGCTTGTCTTTATAAAAGTTTTTATCTAATATTTTTTAGGTATTATTTCGATAGTCAATAAATATATTAGTATAGATTTATGATTTGTTTTTAGGTCAATAACATAAACCGAGCTTTTTCTATTAAAAAAAAATTGAAATTACCTCTGTTTTTTTAATTCGCTTGTACACTTTTGATCGTGAATGACTGTTAATTCCATTTCCACCTCTCCTACAGGAGCAATACGACACATCCGATTGTTGCCGCGTGTTCTCTCTATATTTTTGATGAATAATGAATCTATTTTTTTTTTTGTAATAACAATGGGGCGCGGTCAAGTGGGATCCGGTGGGGTGGTGTTAGATGGACTGTGCTCTCGCTTATCATCGCACCCACCCTACGCGCCGATCGCCGGGATGGGCAGGCGAAGTGTTTAGTTTTGGGTTTTTTTTATATGGAGGTAAAAATACGTCATGTATTGATGAACTCGTTCGTATAGTCAATCACTAACTTGCCAACATGATAATATAATTGCTTAATGTATAATTATTACTTCATAACAAATAAATAAAAAAACAATTCTACAAAAAAATTTATTTAATTATTTTTCACACGATCGTTTCGGATAGTAAGTCCATCCTCAGGAATATAATATATTCCTGAGGATGGACTTATTGTCCGAAACGATCTTGAAAAATAATTTAATAAATTGTTTTGTAGAATTTTCAAGTGTTTTTATTTATTTGTTATTATTAATCATGTTCTACCAAGTGCCGAGCGAAAAATCTGTGCAAATTATATCATTATTTCGATCGTGTAAATTATTGCCATTAATGGTGTAAAATTACCGGTTGTTTACGATAGTAACCATTTTGATCGGCTAATTAATTGATGTTCTATAAAACAGAATAGCGGCTTCCGATTTTTCTTTCTCAGAACGACAAAAAACAAAACAATAGTGCAGTTTTCCACAGTAGAATCGAAGGAATTAATTAAATAATGTATTTAAATTTATGCAGATATTGGTTATAAAATTAAATTTAAGTTCTTGAACGGAAATTGCAAATTTCTGGACGAATTCATGTGGCAACACTGATTTTAGTGTTCATTCGAAACAAACTCGGTTATCATGCGTTATTTGATTTTTAGAAATTTGAAAATTCGTCCAATTAACATAATTAAGGGGAGCTTGTCTGAGCTAAGCTATTTTTCACTTGAATGAAATTATATTTATTTTTTAATCACCTGTGAGTATGAAGATAAACAATCAAATATGCTGCGTTGTCAATAATTTGTATTGGTTTTATTTTTATATATATACAGTATACATGTGTGTACATATATACTTTTTTTTTAATTCTACCAACCAATAAAAATGAAATATGTGTATTACATAATATGTACCAATCTAAATGACTTATATGTTTACCGAAAAAATGTCAAAGTTAAAAATTGTTCCCTGTATGATTTATTGATAATAGAATTTAACACATACATATCGATGTAGAATTATTTCAATTTGAGATACACAATTTTTCAAACGGAAATATTAAAAAAAATATATTTTTCTGGGATGTCACAAAATACCAAAAAATGTTCGAAAATCCTTGGCACAACCGCCCTGAAATTGTCTGACGACTAAGTCGAACTTCCGCGGGAACTTTTTAAAGTGAAACTTCTTTAGCGAGAGGGTATCTGTTTGGAAATTTTTGTTACATTAAAAGGGAAATGATTCAACGACGGAGAAAAACAAGAAAAACTTCGTTAATGCAAAATTGGTAACGCATCAATGAGTCGAGTTCATAATTCTAAAGAAATTTCACTTCCCCCGTGAGCTTATGTAGGTGAGACTTACACGTTTTTTTGATATATGTATAGATGGTGTTGTCCTGTAGTTCATCAGTTGTTGAGCGTCTATAATGTACAATCTACAATGGATCTTTCATGCGCGCCTAGCGTAAACGCATTTCAAAATTAATTTTATTACCATTGCATTGCTGTCATTGAGCATTCAACTTCCCAAAATTTGACTTGCTGCTTAAAAATCTCAAAAAACTTATTTGCCGTAAAAATTGAATCAAAACACATGATATTCGTCAATATTTCGTTACAAGCACATCACGAAATTTCGAATTACGGGAGGACAAAGTAACATTTTGAAGTTTTTCCGTTATAAACTTATGTTAAAAGTACTGTCAAATTTAGCTTGCTCAATATTTTTTTTTCCATTTTATTTTTTTCTGTATAAAAATGTGTGTAAAACTTATGTTAATTTTATCTGATTTTAAATCGTTTATTTAGATAAAATAAACTGTTAAAACTTTGCTAAATGTCATATGGGAAGAACGGTACATATTTCTAGTTTATTTTGTAAGCATTACCAACCATAGACTGAATAAGTTTTTCGTAGAAATTAGATTTCCGAAACGTAAGTGCATTTTACGTGCACACATATTGAACAACCGGTACTCAGTAATCTTAATTTTGATGTTACATCGTAAAAAAATAATCCTCATAATTTTTCTAAAAGAAAAATGTTGCTTAGGGACCAATCTGGCTCTGAGGTACTAATTTCGTAGTTTTGAGTCAGTTGTATTCTATTAGTTGCAAAATGATGAAGTGAAGTGTTCTGTTTTTTGGTCTTTCGACACCGGTTCTGTTATCGATAATACATAAATCACAGTTGCAATTGGTCCGTTGATTGCACGCACTGCACAATACACAAACCCAGTAATTAATTGTATAATCGGCATCACCTATATATAAAGTAGTGTTGGTAGTATTATGCTGGCATAGTGTGTGGCGTAATAGATACACTCCGCGCGCGTTTAGAGGCGGGTGTGTGGGCGAGGGAAGGGTGGGAGGCGGAGGACACAATGCTAGGATAGATGTGTGGATGAATTCGGTCAGCGAGCGCACAGCAATCGATATTAATTTAAACGACATTGTAGTGAAATGCGTAAAATGCCATCAACATTAACACTAAACAGATTTAACTATATATACAGTAGCCGCTTTCAACTTTCGAGTAAGGATGTGTTCACCTACAAACTATAGATATGATGAGTTAAAACGTAATGTTAAAAAAAACTGGCCAAGTTCGAGTCGGACTCGCACACGAAGGGTTCCGTACCACCGTACAATATTTATTAACTTTATTTTTTAAGTTTTATTATTTGTTGTTATAGCGACCATAGTAATACACACTAAGGCGCAGAAGAAATGTTACAAGTTCCCGAGTACCAGCTGTTCAATGTGCTCCCTTTTTCACTCGCATAGCTCTATCTTACGAGCAGTCGAAAATCTCTAATTATAATACTCGTCACGGTTCTAAAAGGTTCTGAAGTTAGTCACAAGCAGTGTCGTAAATGCATATTTTAGAGCAGTCCTATGGTTGTTTTGTGAGAAAGGAAGACTCCCACTACCTCCCAGTTACCGGCACAGGACGTGCGCTCGTCGGTGATTGGTTATCACTGGTTGTCGTGTCACTTGTCGCTTTCCTGCTATAAAGTACAGTTCAGTACGCTATTGTTAAGCTGTTTCTTTGATTGTTAATTGATCAAGATGCCTAATACAGTTTTGCATAGACAAGCACGAAAAATATTTTTTTGGATGCAAGGAAGTAGACCTTTAGATTAAAGAAAAATTAAAAATAATAATATAGCGAGAGTAGTTTTTTAACCGACTACGTACCTGCGCAAGTCTCCATTTGCATCTAACTTCAGAACCTTTTAGAACCGTGGCGCGTATTATACTATAAAAAATTCTCAATATTGTTCACGTCCATTATAATTAATAAGTTTTTTTTTTCACGGGAAATTGGACAATTGAATTTTAATATAGATAAACTAAATTAAAAAATTTGAGACGTTTCGTTAATTCGTTTTAACTTCTTCGGGCAAAACTTTGACTAGTTAACCATAACTTCAATAAAATTTGGATATTTAACAATACATATATTTAATTCAATAAAAATCAAAAGTAAATAAATTTTATTGAAGTTATGGTTAACTAGTTAAAGTTTTGCCCGAAGAAGTTAAAACGAATTAACGAAACGTCGCAAATTTTTTAATTTAGTTTATCTATATTAAAATTCAATTGTCCAATTTCCCGTGAAAAAATAAAAAACTATAAAAAATCTTATTCTGTAATCTTTGATGATAATGCTTACTAAATAAATCAAAATTACGTACCATTCTTTCCATATGACTTTGAGTCAAGTTTTTACAGTTTATTTGATCTAAACAAACGATTTAAAATCAGATAAAAACGAGAAAATTAACATAAGTTTTATACAAAAAAATTAAATTTGAAAAAATAATTGAGCAAGCCAAATTTGTCAGTATTTTTAACAGAAGTTTGTAAAGAAAATACTTGAAAATGTTACTTTGCCTTCCCATAATTCGAAATGTCGTGACGTGCTGCAAAGAAATATTGTATTTATTTTTGGGGCAAAAATATGCGCTTTTTTGAAATTGACCGATTAACTCAACCTTATTCTAAACAGATACACTGTTACACTGCTCATATACATATATATATATGTACAAAAATAATTTGATGCTAATTGTTATATTACCCGATGCGAGGTGCACGCTGCAATTTGTTTTTGACAAGGTGCATTAATCACGCGAGCAGTGCGTTTTTGGTTGGGACGGACGAATGCGCCGGCCACCGTTAAAACTATAGCTCTCTTCTGTGGTGGTCGTCCGATGCACATCGCAATCACTAATTTAGGGATGCAAACGCTAGCAGTATTCACATTCACGAAATAAAATATCAGAGAAAAAAAACTTTTTAAAGACAATGTATTATTGCATTGTACCAAAAACGATAAGAATTAGAGTTTAAAAAAACTGAAACAGCACGCTTTTATAAACTAAAAAATGCAAAATAATTTGACAACAAAATTAGCTTTACTGTAAAAAGCGCGGAGTCCTTAATATCGGTAATACATTTTTCATATACTAGCTATAATTGTAAACGTAGAGCTATTATGAAAATTTAAGTAATTTTAAGTAAATTTACAGTAAAGCTAATTTTCTTGTCAAATTATTTGGCATTTTTTGGTTCATAAAAGCGTGCTGTTTCAGTTTTTTAAACTCTAATTTTAATTATAAGACTAAAAAACAATATTGCATTTCACTATGGGGTAGGCAACACAACGTACGTCACTGTACAGTTTGTTGGCTTGCTTTCAGTAATTTTTCAAGTTTTTTTATCCTGAAGGTCCTGATCAAGATAATGGGACAAACTTAATCGGTCCTTGATAAGTGTGCAAAGTTTCAGTTTAATCTGACAAATTGAAGGGGGTGAATTTCACGTTCAAAAATTCCTTTACAAATAAACAAACAATCAAACATTAATAAAAGCGTGTTAAAAATAATGTTTCATAATTTGTGTTCATAATTCGTAAACTGCATGATAGTTATGGCCCACGCTTTTATGAACCTAAATTATTGAAAACTATTTTTATCCTTTGTAGTAGATACACTGCAATAAAAGCTTGTTTTTAAAAAGTAATCGGCCATTTTATGGTGACGGCTATATTGGATCTACCATAATATTATATTGTCTTCAGAACCAAAGAAGCAATGATAATAAAATTATTTTGTTTGTTATTTTCCTCGTTTTAGTTTTTAAAAGATTTTTTACTTTACATATTTTATTTTATCTTGCGATACTGATGTTCTCAGTTGCTGGACGTCTATAATCTGCAATTTTTGAATCTAATTTAAAAATACTCACCCTCACGGCGTGTCATGCCGAGACCGACATTGTCACGGAAAATGCAACGCCCGATTTGCATCTCTAGTCACTATTAACAGTGGACGGGGACAGTTTTTAATATGACATATGCGCTTTCAAACATTGTACGCGTGTTAAACATAATGCATACGTATTAATGTTTTAGGCGCGGGGTTGTTTCTGTAACCACTGACATTTAGTTTAATGGTAACAATAGAATCAACAAAATAAACAAACAATTAAAAGATATTTTTAAAAAAATCATCAACGAAACGAAAAGCAAACCTTAAAAATAAAAAGATTAAAATATAATGCCGTGGTCTCTTGGCCCAAATGCATCACATCCTGAAAGGATTTTTATGCTTTCCCTTTTACTGGATCTAGTGAGCAAATAATCTGAATCTTCTTAAGAGCTCCAGAAGATTGGCAAACGTTAATAAAATTGTTTCGATGTATTTTTAATGCGCATGTGTACTAGAGTTTGTGCGTTCAATATGGCAGAATAATTTTTTTTAATTTACGAGAAATACATATTGTTTTAGTCCAGACAATTAATAGGTATGTTTGGTATATTACAGTTGAGTAGATAGTGAAATTTACTCTGGAAAGTGTACGTTAGATTTACCACATATGGACACTTATAACAAACGAGCTAATTACGCAGATTTCACAACAAGGTTTAGATTTAGGGTAAAAGTTAGATGAATTGCTTTTATTTTTTATATTGAAACTGATTCATTTTAAGACACAAATATATATATATATATATATATATATATATATATATATATATATATAAACGGATAATGAAAAATGTACTTCGTTTAACAATATTCGAATTCAGGCGTATGTCACGTGATCTACTCTACTCTACGTTCTCCTGCTCAAAAGTCGGGTACGCTATAGTGTTTCAAAGAAATGAAGTATAAAAAGAAAATGCTTAGAAAATTTTGATAATCTGTTGTCATCACCAAGAAAACAAATCGAGCAAATAATTACAACAAACTTTCTTGTTTAATCTGAAGTAGATCAGTGTATTTTTATGGCCATGTGTCTGACCTTATGATGTTCAATGTATTATGTAAGAATTTAGGTGCTGTGAATTATAGAATAGAACTTATATAAGAGAAATTTGAACGATAATATAAGTATAAATAGAATGACATGGCACTAATAGCTTGGTAGCTCTCATTCACTTGAGTGCAAATTTGTTTTTATATTAAACCTGCTTAGTGAAATTAGTTAAAGAACTGAAATATATGTATCAATATAGAAATAATAGCTAATAGTTTGCTATAATATTATGAAACACTTTTCCTAATTTCCTATAATTCCTTCATTCGCCCATTGCTATTACATAAGTTGAAATTTTAAAAATGTAGAAAAATAACGGGACGTGTGGTAATTGGAAAATAGTAATGGTGCGAATGGCGTCTATTATGACATAAAGTCGAGAAACGGACGTTAAACGCATTATTATTATTATTATATTATGAAACACTTATTGTTGCAATTATAATGCGATATTAGATAACTTTTACTCAAACAGTGTAGATACGTATCTGTCGGGACACGAACCAGAATGAATCTTCAATATTTGTGACAGCTGAATTATCAGTTGTTCTACAATATACATATTTAAATTCAGCCGCCGTGATAGTAGAAGATTCGGCTTCGAGTCCCAACAGTGACATTTTTTCTAATATCGCATTATTGAAACAATGAGTGTTTCATAATATAGCAAACTATTGGCTATTATTTCTATTTTAAGAACCATGCGCAATTGTAACCGTAATGAACCATTATTCTATTTATTAATTTCTAGATGGCACCTAGAAAGGCTTCACGTAATGGTTTCTACTATTACATGGTAGAGATAAAAGAAACTAAAAAAATTACGATGACTGAAGCGTCACGAATAGCTGGTGATTGCTGGGCAAAAATGGATGCTCAGCAACGAGCTCCATATGAAAAGATGGCGTATGGCAAGAAAGGCTTTCGCGGAGAGAAATATACATCTGAGGGGATTCCCTTTAGCGTCATAGACACAATTAACAAGGAGAAAATAGAGAAACTATCATCCATGAAAATTGATATCAATAGGATTTTGACAAAGGCGTTCGAAAATGGTACGCTTAGCGAACAGGACTTTTACATAATTGATATTAATATTTTCTGTTCAACTTCGAGCGAGTATGTACCAGCAGAATTAGCCGTTTCATGCTTTAATTTGAACAATGGCGTCCACAGGGTACACCATACTTTGATTGATCCAGGATATATCCCGACAGGTTATAGAAGTGAAGCAATGGCCGTATCAGATGAGACTCATCAACTAAGACTCCCTCCGGACGCACTTGGTGAAAGTGATTTATTCAAAATATACACTGATCTCCTTGCTTTTATCGTCGAAGACGAAGGCACGCCGTCTCTTTACACTCCCTCAAAGAACATCGAACAGGTCGAAGGAGTTATTTCACAAATCTGCCAGACGTTTGACGTAAATCCTGAAGAATTCAATGTTTACAGTTTAGATGAACTGTTTTTTCAAATGGCTAATTTTTGTGCTGAACAAGCACACTGTCAAAAAGCATTCATCACTGCTTCTATTGCCGAATTTGAATTGTCCAAAGACGTTTACGATTTCTATTTAGAACTAGCTTGCGAGTTTCATGAAACCACCGATGCAGTGGCTCACTGCAGCCTTTCAAAAGTGAAACGTTTTGCGTACTTGATAGCCGATTTCTGTTGCCAGCATTTGGGTATTAAACTTATTCCTGGAAAACATATTCCAATGAAGGCGAACGCCAATAGATTTCCAGTACAACCAACTGCTGAAGACGAATTTGATAATATGAGTATTGCCTCGCAACCGCAGACTGATGTGACTGATAACACGTCGTCGAGGGCATCTAGTGGTCGACCATATGGTCGCGGGAATGGAAGAGGATATTTGGCGTTCCAAAAATTGCTACAATCGCAACATAACAGTAGAAGTACTTCGTCGATTACTTCAATTATGTCCTCAGTGTCAACGGCCACACTTCTCAATGAATCGACTTACGAAGATGCCGTCGAGGATGATAAATCTGAAGGATTAACCTTAAATGATAACCTATCAGAATATTCGTTCTCGACCAATAACGAGCCTGAATCGTCAATTTTGATTGATAAGGAATCTGTGTTTGATTATAATGAAGTACTAGGATCTCATAAGTCAGAAGTGAATTATTCCAGTGCCGGCGAGGGAGCTACGGCTGCTTGTGATGATTCTCAGGAAACTCCGAAACCACTTAGACGACCTTTTTTTCGAGCTGGAATGTCATCGTCGCTCAAAAGTAGCTCGACCATTGATCCAATGCCAACTTTTGCAGCTGGCAGAGGAAAAAGAATGGCTGCGCAGCTTTTTAATAGATAAGTGTTTGTTGTGTTTTTTTGAAACCTAGATATGGTTTTTTGTTTTATGTTCATTTGTTTTGAAATTAATAATCTAATGTTCCGTAGATTATAGGAATTTTTTGTTTTTAAGTAAGTAGAAAACATTGTCGAATGTTGACAGAATTTAATTTTTTTTTTTTGTAACATTCTTATTGCAGTGAAGATCCGCTAATCCGAACACGTTTCGGTACATGGAGAGGAAATTTTTTAGTTCGCAATATACGTATGGTTTATTTTTTATTTTTTTTTATTTTTCAGTTATATTTAAACGGTATTAATGGTACAAAAATGTAATTCCACAAAAATATTTTTGACGTGGCCTATTAACACTACAGTTATTTGACTGATCCGAACAATTAGTTCGGACTAGCGGAACTCCACTATATTTTTTTTTGTCATTTAAGAGTATTATATTTGCACCTGAGTTTTAAACTAGGTAGCAATATTTTATTTCAAAAAACATGTTATTTTCTAACTATTGACATTGTGTTGAGATTTTCATTTTAACAAAAATTGTTTTTGTTTTGTTTTTTAATAAATAATAATTTTTGTAGGAGATAAGTATACTCATTCAACATCACAAACTAATATACAAGGTGGTCCTTGATAAACGAGGCAGTAAGGACGCCGTTGTTTATAAGGCAGTCTCAATTTTATTTTTTAACATTATTTCCAGCCTATCCAATTTTGAATTTTATAACATTTTATAAAAAAAATCTAATCTCAAAAAAGTCACTTAAAAACAAAAATAATAAAATTTTGAGGTCGGTGCTAACTTATAATATACAAAAAGTTTAAGTAATTAAGTTGGCGTTTATCTCAAAATTTAATTTTTTTTTCTCTTTTTAATGTTTTTCCTACAATTCCAGTTTTCAGGTTCCTACCTTTAAAAAAACCGATACTCTCAGACACACTTTCACCCCCTCCCCCTTACCCCGTTAAAGTCCAAAAACCCTGAAACACGTCATTATTTATTTATGCTCAGTAGCTGTAATTCAAATTTTCATGTTTCTCACTTCAAAGAACAAAGACTTTCATACAAAGTCCTCCCTCATTAAAGTTGACATTTCTAAAACCCTTTCTTAGCGGATGCTTACATTATAAAATAAATAAATATATGTTTATTTCAGAAATCTTTTTTTACAACATAATATCTACAAACAGTACAGAAATCAGTCTAAAGACTGGTTTTCAATTAAACCTATGTTCCAAATTTCAGCTTTTTTCTGAAAATTTCGATCGTATTTCGTAGTGCTGTCGTGTAGACTGTGTAAGGATATTGTGACGTCACCTGTCACAAACTAAAAAAAGTAGGCAACATGCAGTACGGCCCGCGTTAGCGAGAATCAGACTTCAATTATAAATGCATTTGGGGGCGTGTAAATTAATGCAGGTGTTAAATCAGTGCAACGCATAATGTGTGTGATAAACATGTTCCAGGTGCGTTTTTACTGGGATTGCTGTGTTGACGTCTGAACGAATTTTAACGTCAAACGAAAATCTAACCATAAACCTCCAATTTCTAATCAAGTAGATTCCAATTATTAAAATTTAATAAATTCAAAATTTGAATTGTTACTAACCTCAAATGTAGGTCTAAATGTTTCGGGTTCCACGGATGGATCCTATCTTATTTTATTTATTTACGAACAACGCACAACAACAAAATGACGTTAAGACGAAATTCAGTTCTCGAACCGATCTCTATTTGTGTTTAAAGCGAACCTTTTGATGTACCGCCTCTATAGCGAACCCGGCCGAACTTGTAACAAGTTCGTGACCTGTTCGCGAGCATTCGTTTACTCCAAAAGCTCGCATTCTGTTCGCAAACTTGCTCTAAACGCAGCTTAACAAGTTCGAGACATTTTCGCGAACACTCGTTTACACCAGTCACGAACTTGGCCTAAACGCGACTTTGTTTTTTATTAGAAGACCCCAATTACCAGATACTAACCCGAAACTTGATAATTTCATTTTCAATTCATTATTAAACCCGCGTTGACGGCCAAAAAAATGTACAAGTTTTAACCGTCTCCTGATGATGCTAACAAGATTAGCGAAACGTGCGTTGAGGAAATAGAAAAAGCTGTAGTTCATTTTTTTTTAGTATTCAATAGACGAACCATGAAAACTTCATGCATGAGTTATTTACAGACCAACTTTTGACGTCACAATAACCCTAAAAAAAGTTGACCGCGGTCGTTGTTGGGGACAGGTGGGTGCATTGCAGGTACACGCAGTCGTGTCATCCACTAAAAGTGAGCTCATCCTACTCTAATTACATGTAATGTAACTAACTAGCTTTGGGCAAATTGACCAGTGGACAGGGTAGATGTGATCTATTTTGTACCCACTGACAGGACTCCAGCATATTCGTGGACGGTACAAGTTTGATTGTTGCTTTCTTATTTAGGTGACTAGTGCAAGTGTCAATTGAATTTTCAATTTATTTTTATTGGAAATATTGATACCGGAAGTACATAACTTTGCTAAATGGATGATGATCCCTCAGATTGTAAAATATGCTTTCGGGAAATTTTAAACTGTGGTCGTGAATTTCATTTTATTACGGTTTTTATCAGCTGTAATTAAGCATTAAGCTTCACAAAATTTGGCCTGCTGCTTAAATATTTCAAAATAACTGTATTTTTGCCTTAAAAATTGAATAAGAAAACGTGATATTCGTCAATATTTTTTTACAGCACGTTACATTATTTCGAATTACGCGAAGGCAAATTAACATTTTCAAGTTTGTTCTTTACAGATTTACGTTAAAAATACTGATCATTTTGGCTTGCTCAATAGTTTTTTTCAAATTAATTTTTTTCTGTGTAAAAATTTGTATAAAACTTATGTTAATTTTCGCGTTTTTGTCTTTTTTTAAATCGTTTATTTAAACCAAATAAACTGTAAAAACGTAACTAAAAGTCATATGGGAAGAATTGCATATATTTCTAGTTCATTTTGAAGCAATATCAAAGATTGAATACGTTTCGTCATAGAAAGTAGAGATTTCCGAAACAAGTGAATTTTACACGCATACACACTACTCGTAAAATAGAACTATGCGGGTGAAAAAGGGAGCATATTGAACAGCTGGTAAACGAGCACCTAAAATTGATTTATTTTTAAAAGAATATTCAATTGTATATGTCCACATATATAGAGCCTATGCACATATACCCTTTTTGGTGGCACTACCTCTTGGTATATAGCCAGTAAATCGAAAATATAAATAGCTGGGTCAATATAAATCAACATCACAAAACATCCATAAGCAGAGGTGGGATTCGAACCCACGACAGTTAGGTCGAGAAGCCAGTACGCTAATCACTAGACCACATACCTGTCCCCTAATATTGATTTAATTGTAAGAAATATTTTAAAATGTACTGTTGAATGATGTATTACGTCTTCCCGATCCACAGTTAAATTCCAATATTTATTACGTAAATTTACAAAATGGCGTAGGTCCACGCTGCATCCACTTACCATATTTTATAAACAGGTAGCGTTATTAAATACAAAGTTTCATTTTTCGGAAAATTGAAATCACATAAAAAGATTTATTGAAAGTTTACAAAACATAACTGAAACAGTTTTACATGTTTATTCGAAAATAATCATAGGTGGCGTTACGGTGATTGAGGCGATGATCCGCGTAGACTATTCACAACATAAAACTATGCTGCTAGGCATGTACAACAACGAGTTAGTTGGGCCTAAACCAAATATTTTAGTTTTGAAGAAAAAATTCTTAACAAAAGACAGATTATCTTTAGGTGCATATTTGCACTTATAAATTGTACTTGACCATTTGAATAGAATAGAAATATATTTGTTCCCATAATATAAATACATAAAGTATACAAAACTTCTATACATATTTAATAAAGAATATACTAAAAAAAACAAAACACAAATTACTGTATGGGAGCTATAGGTACATCTATAGGAAAACCTGTTCTGGATGCACCGTTACAAAAACATATTTTTCTCTAGCCGAATGTTATGCAACTACATAAAAAAGATCGTTAACATCATTCCTTTGTAAGAGCCATTTTTTAATCATATTTAAAAACACTTTTAGGCTGTAAATATTCTTGTATTGAAGTGGCAAAATATTATAGATATGCGGGCTGGTAAAAAGAAAATATCTCTGAAACAGGGACTTATTTGGTTTTGGAACAAAAACGTTTACAGTTCGAAAGTTGTATTTTTCCTCTCCATAATTTGTGCCACTTCTTATGTAAAATAGTTTTAATATTTTATATACATATAAATGTCTTACTGGTAATATTTTTAAACTTTTAAATAACGGATGTGAATGCTCAGTTGATTTTTTATTTAACATTATTCGAATAATTTTTTTCTGAAGGATGCTTGTTTGGTTAAAAACGTTAGAAAAAGCACCACCCCAACATTCAATGGTATAGTTAAGTTTGGAATGTACGAGTGCATAATAGACATTTGTAAGTATGCTTGTAGGACATTTATTTCTATAAAAGTAAAATTTAGCCAAGCTATACCTTAAGAAGGCATTTAGCTTATCCAAGTGTTTCTTCCATTTTAATTTTGAATCTATATGTATTCCTAAATATTTATATATATTTATATGATATTTGACAGACGCTAATAACATGTCGAGCGTCTATAATATAAATCTATCGACTTGCGCTCAAAAGCGTGGGATTTTGGAGGAACATAATTTGAAGCTAGGATGAATAACCTTTAGAAAGAGTTGTGACATCTAAATCCAACCATGTTTTGGGGATAATTTATTTAATTTATAAAATGTTATAATAAGATTTATAATTAGAATTTCCATTTGTTAAGTTATTTTTAGGGTTCCGTACATCCAATGAAAAAACGGAACCCTTATAGAATCATTCTCGCGGACGAAAAAACTTGAAATTTGATACATATATAGACTTAGATGACCCACAAACACGTACCTATAGCGTAAATAAACGAATTCCCATTTTGGAGGTTAATTTTGGTGGGCAAATTAGAGGAAAAATGTGACTACGAAATGAAATGGCTCGTTAGGAGAAATACAAATATATTTTGTTATAATTCATAAAATTCATAGCTTAAAAGATATTAAAGAAAATAAACAAAAATCTATCCAAAACTACTAAGTTCAAAATTTTGAAAAAAATATGGGATATAGGACTTCATTCATAGCTTATAGGAAAACCTAAACGAAAATTCTAAGCCTTAACTGGAGGTTAATTTTGGGGTGTAAATTAAAAAAAAAATCAGCTACATCAAATAAAAGGGCTCGCTATACGAAAAATACAAATATATTTTTTTTATATTTATAAAATGCGCAATTTTTTTATAAAAAAAATTGCATACTAGATAGTAATTGCTTAGATTTTACAACACAACAAAATGGAAATGACAGTTGGACACGGCTAGTGTTAGTTCGTGCATCCATGCCATATATGCATTTCGCGGATCGTGGAAGGAGGGTGTTGTTGCACATCGACAACATCAACATACAGTGCGGTGGTGTTATTGGTGGTAGATCAGTTGCACGTATCAATCACTGATTAGTGATTCACTGATTACCAAACCAATAGACGTATTTAACAGTGTAAACTCACCTACTAACTCTAAACCATTAACCAGTGCTTGCTGGGTGCTTTAAAACATCATCAAGACTAAGGCTCAAGAAAAAATAAATAACCAAAAAAAGATTACTGAGTACAAGCTCTTAAATACGCTCCCTTTTATACAAGCAGTTGGATGTGTGTCAAATGCACGCACGTTTCGGAAATCTCTTATTTCTGTGAAAAATCTTATCCAATCTTTGATATAAATGCTTACAAAATAAACTAAAAATATGAACCATTTTTCCCATCCAATTTTTTGTCAAGTTTTCACATGTGTGTGTGTGTGGCTGCATCTAAAATGCACTTACTCACCTTTCGGATATGTCTAATTTCTATGAATAATCTTAATCAATGTTTGGTAGTGCTTACCAAATAAACCAAAAATATGTACTATTCTTCCTATATCACTTTTAGTCAAGTTTTTACAGTTTATATAAACGATTTAAAATGAGATAAAAACGAGAACATTAGCATAAGTTTTACACAAATTTTTGTACGGGAAAAATAAAATTTGAAAAAAATCATTGAGCAAGCCATATTTGTTAGTATTTTAAACATAAATATGTAAAGAAAAAACTTGTAACTGTTAATTTGCTTTCCCGTAATTCGAAATCTCGTGACGTGCTGTCAGGAAATATTTTCACGTTTTTTGATTCAATTTTTAGGTTTAAAATATGTTTTTATGAAATTTTAAGCCAAATTTTGTAAAGCTTGATGCTTAATCACAGCTAATAAAAACAGTAATTAAATGAATTTTGCGACCACAGTTCGAAATTTTCTGTTAGCATATTTTACGATCAGAATGCTCGTTAAACTGAGACTCTATCCTGAAACGGTCAGTTGTTGTGCCATCTCGAGTGTTGAAAAGTTTGCAGCAAATTAAAACAAAAGACGTAGATTCCAAATTTTAATAAAAA
Organism: Venustoraphidia nigricollis; assembly: GCA_034508555.1. Classification (NCBI taxonomy): domain Eukaryota; kingdom Metazoa; phylum Arthropoda; class Insecta; order Raphidioptera; family Raphidiidae; genus Venustoraphidia; species Venustoraphidia nigricollis. The sequence goes on from JAVRKA010000030.1 coordinate 4,442,303, forward strand.
CGAAACTTTTACGAGCTCTCTAACCGAAATACAATATGAATTTTGGTTTTAAAAAATACAGAAGACCGTATTGAAATACAGGACTGTCCCGTTAATTATGGAACATTAATTATGATCGTAACTAGTTGAAAAATGATGCCTTCGTTATTAAAAAGCGTAAAATAAATTATGACGTTCGGCTTTGTAAACAGATATTTTACGTTTATTTTTTTTTTGTTTGAAATAGAGTTTTATGAAAATAGAGAACTGATTAACTGTTTCCATGTTACAAAAGTGCATAATATAATGCAATTAAGTGCACATGGGAATATGGCCTATTATTTGGTACCTACCTGATGCATACATTGAACTCGTCTGTATTTATAGCCGATTAAATCCGTACACACGCACGCACATACATACACTCCGGGTATATTTTTGATCGCATAAGCGTGCTGCCATTTTTACTTTCCCATATTTTTTAGGGTTACGTACATCCAATAAAAAGACGGTATCTTCATAGATCTGTCTGTCCGTCTGAAACCGCTTATTTTCTCCGAATCAACTAAACGAAAAAAACTGAAATTTGGTATATTAACATGTCGAAAGCTTCTAAATTCGAAAACGGCATAATTTAATAAATTAAATTAATTCAATTTATTTATAACATAAACTTAATTTATTAAATTATGCCTTTTCGAATTTAGAAGCTTTCGACATGTTAATGGTATTGGGCGAAAGTGGACAAAATTACAGAGCTGAACGAATTAATTTTATTTACAATGTAAACAGAAACACTGAACAATAAACTGATAATTTGCTCAATGTGTGATTTTACGACAAAAAAAGCAATTGCAATTATTGATAATTTATTTTGATATTGTCTAATTAGGTAACTAGATTTTAAATGCCCTACTTTTAAAATTAAGTTCGTTATTATCACATTTCAATTTAATTATTTCAAACAAATATTACTTAACAGGGGTGACATCAACAAAAAAAAAATGCCCTACAAAACTTGCGTATTTTTTAAAGATCTTTTCAATAATACCACTTTCGACCTATCGTGCCATTTAAAATTCCGGAGTTCTGAACATTCTGGAGCAAACTAATAGGGAAGCCGACCTTTCCGGGGGGAAAAAATATTACCATTTGATTTTTCATTAGGGCTTTTATGATACAGATTTTTGACACAACTCTCTACGACTAACCGTTTTCGAAAAAAAACGACTGATACGGGTGGTCTGATTCACCCTGTATATCAGGTTGGGGAAAAAGTAATTTCGGTCTTTTCCAATTAGATGGCTTTAAAGTTGCGTATCTCTAGTAATACTTATTCAGTGAAGCCATACTAGGGCACGTTTGAAAGGTAACAGAATAGTCTATATATGAACTTAGCGTCATTCGTTTACTGAGTCAAAATTTATTGCGCGTTGAAAATTGAGATCCGAAGGTCATATTTTGCTTTTTTTACTTCCGAAAAGGGAAAAATGTTGCGCAGGCACATCGAAAATTGTGTGGTATTTATGGTGATGAATGTTTAAGTGAAGTGTCAGAATTGGTTTGCTCGTTTTTGTTCCGGAAATATTGATGTTTAAGATGAACCTCGCCCTGGCCGATTCATCGTTGAAAAAAACGATGAAATACAATATATATACAGTTTAGATGACCTTATCACAGTCGTATAGCGTCAATAAAAGAATTTCGATTTTGAGGACCAAATTAGAAATTAGTAAAGTGGTCTTCGCAAACTATTGTCCCAGCATTTACAGTAAAAGTTTTTTAGTGATGAGCAAAGCAAGACCAAAACTGGGTCAGTCTTGGTCTTGTTCGGTCTTGGTCTTGCTCAAATGTTTCTAGTCTTGGTCTTGCGTGTTAAGTCTGGTCTTGCTGATTTAATGAAGTTTGTTGTCTATATATAAGTATACTTTTTGTTCATTTCAAAAATGCGTCTTTTTTAATACGACTAAAAAATCCTTTCCCCCACCTTAAATAACCTAGTTTTACACTCTATAATCGTTCTAGATGACTAGAAAATTCTTTAGAGACGATGTAAATAATTGCCAATTTTTCTTGTTCAAACAGAGAAGAAACTACACTTACACTAACCGAAATACAATTTAATTTACGCCCAAAAGTCAGTAAGAAGACATGAAACGAGCAAAATATTTGGAATTGATATTATTAAGCAATAGTCTTGCATATTTGGTCTTGGTCTTGGTCTTGCTCTTATTTGTTCGGTTTTGGTCTTGGTCTTGCATACTCGGTCTTGGTCTTGCTAGTGTAACAGCAATTTTGCTCATCACGAAGTGTTTTCCCTTCAGATAGCATACAACCATTTATTTTCAAATTCTGGTGCCTTTGGAAATACAAAACCTGTATAATTTGAAAATTGGTAGACACAACTCATCGACATTGTTTTATTGTTTGAAATGAACTTATTTTGCACACACTCTGCTATGAACTATTCACTCAGACGGAGGTCATTATATAGCTGGCGCTCGTAGCGGTAATGTTTGACAGTGGCCGTGTCGATTGCAGTCGGTACGTCTATGGCGCGTGACACATTTGACAGATGCATTTATAGGCCGCAATGCGTTTTATCCATTTACCGCAAATAGTTTTAGTTTTTATCTGTGTGTTTGTGTTTTCACCGCCCGTCCTCGTGCCGTCATCATTTTCCATCATCACCTCGCCGCGCGTCCGTCGTGGTGTCGCGCGTTAAACTGTTAACACATTTCTGTGTACTAACTGATTGACAGGTTGACCCTGTTTTTCAATTTCACTGGCCATTTGTTATTGGATTCTGTACGGACCAATAATGTATGTATTTGTTTGGTTAGTTTACATCGATACATTAATTATATTGACACCGTGCTAGTTGTCATAGTTTGATGGAAAGACAGAGATCGAAAATATGCACAATGGATGAGAGTAGAGAGAAAGGAAACTAATCTCCGTGCATTCTCGGGCGTCTAAAAAACGACGAAAATTTCTGTATGGACCAATAATATAGGGATTTGTTCGGTTATTTCTAAGCGAAAATTTACATCGATACATTAATTATATTGACAGCGTTTTAGTTGTCATAGTTTGATGGAGAGACAGAGATCGAAAATATATATTTACCATGTAAGAGAGAGAGAGAGGAAATTAGTGTTCGTGCATTATCCGTTGAAAAAAATGAAGGAAGTGAAAATATAAATTGGTAGGCCCAGATAATTCTAACAATTTGTGCGTTTCCGTAAACTTGTTTCGACGAATAATTCACTGGCAACTTAATAAAGAATTACATGAAAATAACTTCATGTTTCTCACTACATGTTTTCAAGCGATTAAAATACCATTTTACAGAAAGTATTTTAAAGTGGTGGAATTCCATTTTAATGCACGTGCTTAAAACATTTTAAGCATTATTGGCATGCATTGGTGAGTGGCAGCTAAGAATTTTAAATATGGGTGCATTATTTTTATACATACCACATTTTACACGTCTTGCTTATATATGTTAATAGACATTTTTTTTCAAAGAAACAGGATAATCGATGACCAAAAAATATACCCCTATTTTATACTTTGTCCACTATTGTTTAAATTTTATGGAAGTTACTAATCAATCAAAAAAACTGCTCAAGTGCGTGTCGGACTAGCGTACGAAGGGTTCTGTACCACCGTACAATATTTATTTTATTGTTATTATTTTTATAGTAATACACACTAAGGCGCATAAATACCGGAGCTAATATCTTTTAAGATATTCCGTCCGGTGTCGCTAGTATGCACTATTTTGACGTTTGTAGAAGAAAAGTTGTTTTTTATGTGCTATTAGATATCGCTTCTTACCAAATTTCATGATTCTACGTCAACAGGAAGTACCCTATAGGATTTGATTCCCTTGCGAGTGTCTAAATGTGCGACATAAACGGCCGAATCTTTTGGTTGTGTTGACTTAGAAGTTGGATTTTTTCACAGCTCCAAAGATTGCAGGCCTGAATATTTGATATTAATTTCAACTTGAGAAAAAGGATCTCGACAGACGAACGGACAACGAAGTGATCCTAAAGGGTTCCTTTTTTCCTTTGAGGCACGAAACCCTAAAAATCACACTAACAACCAAAAATCAGCAAAAAAAAAAACTAAAATTTTCAGTTAGGTTTTTTTTCGACAAAGAGTGTGTGAAATAGAGTAAAATATATTTAGTGTCGGCGTTTCAAGGATTGGTAATGGCAATTTGTAGACAGGCCGTTAAGTCTAAGTAGCCATTAAACATATGCATACTCAAAGAGCTCATATGTGTGGAGAGGTCTTAATCGGAGCTCTAGAAAACGATATGTGAAATGCCTCTGTGTTTTGTCGCTTGGTGCATTTGCAGAAATATTTTTTTATCTCGGTGTCAAATGTATGAAGAAAGAAATTATAGGAATCGAACATTATTTCAAATTCAATATGGCCGCCAAAAGGCGTAACTAAAAATTTGAAAATAAAATATTTGATAAAAAACTTTTATAAAGACAAGCTTTTATTGCAGTGTACTAAAAAAGATAAAAATATTTTTTAACAATTTAAGTTCATAATAATTATAAAAGCGTAGATTGTCAGCTCTATGACAGTCACGGCCCACGCTTTTATAATTATGAACTAAAATTATTTTTATTCTTTTTAGTATGCACTGCAATAAAAGCTTGTTTGTTTTATTTAATATTCTTGTGTAATAATAATTTTAAATTTTTGTTGCGTAACTTTTTTTAGATTCTACGACATTTTGTAAGATTTATGCAATCACAGTCTTATCACGACATGCAGACGTGAGATTTGTATAACGGCTGAAAACAGTAAAGCAAAGGGCGGGAAGGGCTAAAAGGGTTGACTTATGAGAAGCTACGGTATTTTTTAGAAACGGTTCATGACGACATTGTAATAAGTGTCATTTTTTATTGAAACTTTGCACCTCCCAAGTGAAATATTATACAATACCAAAAAAGAAATAACCAAAAACCCACCACTTTATAAAGATAAAGTTGTTTATTTTTATTTTTAAATTATTTACCTTCTGTCGTTTTTAAACACACATTTTTAATTTATATGTTAAGAAGTTTTATCGCGAAATAAAAAAGCCCACGCTTCTATACACTGTATAATGTTTTGGTGTATTAAAAAATAAAACATCTCAGCGACAAATTAAAACTGCAGTAGAATTTACAATTACAAAATTCATTTTTTATAGTCTGAGTATTAAAAATATGAGCGTAAAATGACAAACGTTTTATAATTTAAATCATCCAGACTTGTGGACGGTGTTCCAGGGATATTTGTGCTGCTCGTCTGTCTTTTGGCATCATACAGTCCTGACAATAAATCTTGACATAATACCTCATATATGATGCCAAACTCTTATGTTACTTCATTTAAGAAAATATTTGGTGAAGTCGGTTCAGTAATTTTTTGTAACATATTTCTAGCTTTAAGTTTAGTAATCAAATATCAAATTAAATAGAAAAAAACAGTGCGTGTAACCTTTACGCGGCATTGAAGTATAACTTCTTTGGAGTAGTGACACAATTTATGTTGGTAAGCTAGAAATTTTGCAACTGTGCGACCATCTATTGTCAGCGTTTACTTCCTCCATTAGCGTGGAGCTACACCACAAAAAATACGTAGAAGCTTTGCTTGTTGGGCGTCCCCCAACGCCTACCTTTTTTAACACGCTTTTATTAGCTTCACCTGTATGTTTGTTTGTTGGTAAAGGAATCTTTAAACGTGAAATTCACTCACTTCAAATTGTCAAATTAAACTGAAACTTTGCACACTTATCAAGGTAGATGACAATACAATAATAAGTTTGTCCCATTATCGTCGCCAGGATCATCAGGATAAAAAAAAACTTGGAAAAATTACAGCAAGCCAGCTAACACGCTGTACAGTGACGTGCGTTGCGTTGCCTACCCCATGGGCAAATGCAATATTAAAATTACAGTTTAAAAAAACTAAAACAACACACTTTTATGAACTAAAAAATGCAAAACAATTTTGACAACAAAATTAGCTTTACTGTAAAAAGTGTGGAGTGCTTAATATCGGTAATAAATTTTTCATTTACTAGCTAATTGTAGACATAGAGCTATTATGAAAATTTAAATAGATAGTACCCCACGCTTTTTACAGGAAAGCTAATTTTGTTGTCAAATTATTTGGATTTTTTTGTTCATAAAAGCGTGTTGTTTTAGTTTTTTCAAACTCTAATTTTTACGACGAAGTGCAAAATTTCGTCAACGCACGTTGTGTGATCTGTGGCCGGGTGCGTTTATATGCGAGCCGGTGTACTAGTGTGCGTGTACTTAGTGCATGTATAAAGTGTATATAGTATAGTTAAAAAAAGATGCAGACATATAAAAGTAATTATAAATGAAGAGGGTCTCTCACTCCTCTCGCTCTTTCGCCTGCTTGATCCCAGTGTATGTCTCTCTGTAAAATTTAGATTAAATACGAGCCGCGGTGTAAAAGGGTTCGCTTAAATCAAGGATGGATCATAGTAGTTATCATGAGACAACATTGTTTTTCGTTTCAGCTCAATTAATATTGTAGCACTACAATAATGATTTTTTTTTCACCGGTAATGACCGAAACTTTTCATATTTGTAATGTTCATATTTGCATGTTTGCATCAGAACGCATGAAAAATAATTTTCAATTACTCTCGGAAAATTTCGAACTGTGGTCGCAAAATTCATTTTATTATTGTTTTTATTAGCTGTGATTAAGCATTAAGCTTCACAAAATTTGAATTGCTGCTTAAAAATTTCATTTCATATTGAATGAAAAACGAGATTAATATTTTTTTACAGCACGTCACGAGTTTCAAATTACAGGAAGACAAATTAACATTCTCAAATTTTTTTTCTTTATACAAACTTACGTTAAAAATACTGACAAATTTGACTTGCTCAGTTATTTTTTTTTAATTTATTTTTTTCTGTACAAAAAACGTTTATTTAGAATTTAGATCAAAAACTTAGCTAAAAGTTATTATGTACATATTTTTAGTTTATTTTGTAAACGGTACCATCAAAGATTGGTTAAGATTTTTCAGAGAATTTAGAAATATCCGAAACGTAAGTAAGTGCATTTTGCATGCACCAGATACATTTAACTGCTTGTAAGATAAAGCTATGCGGGTTAAAAAGAGGACATTGTAAGAAATAAAATGATTAAATCAATAAATAAACAAGAATTCAATAATTTTCAATTCTTGTTTATTTATTGGTTTCATCATTTTATTTTTTATAATGTCCCCTTTTTTGCAGTAGCATTCCTGTGTTGAGACAGGATGGAGTTCACATTGATTGTATTGCTGAATTGAATACCTTATTTAATAATTTATTATTAATAAAGTATATTCAGTTCAACAATCAATGTGAACTGCATCCTTTCTCAATACTGAATGCATCCGCTTACAATCTTTACAATATCAATATGCGCAGCGTACATAACATAGAATAGAACCATTACACAATCCATAGAACAACATTGAATAACATTCGTTTAAATAATATGGGTTAAACATTTGTTTACAGCATATTAAACAGCTGGTAAACATTCATCTTGAAGAAGCAACAATAAACAAAAAACGTTTAACAATAATTTGCGCAGCCCTAAGTTTGAACGTAGCAAATTGCAGATATGGATAGACGACGGATTTTTACTTTTATGATATACAAAAGTGACCGCACAAAGTACATTTATGTCACATTTGCTTTTGTCATGACATAATAATTTGTTTTAGAATTTCCATCAACGTATAAGAGATGTAGAACATACCGCCCACCTTGTGTGCTCGTCGTAGGAATATCTCTACAGTTCGCGCGATATAACACACTCAAAAGTGTAGAGAAACGGACAGTGATATGTATTGTAGCGCGCCACTGGAATTGACAGAAACATCTGGAACAATCTCGAACCAGATGCATACGCATACAAATAAAGAGAATTGGTACAGTGAAGTCAGTCAGTCGATGCGTCACAACAGAAGCAACGGTACTAGGGATTGCAATCCAGCGGCATTTTCAATCCAGCTGGATGTATGCTGGATTAAAGCAAATCCAGCTGGATACACGTCGGATTCAGCATTAATTGATTTTTCAAATAAATGTAACCATTTTTTAACTCTAGAAACTTTAATAACTACATATTTATCTACATTTACATCAAATACTCGTTTTTTGGCGTTTGTAAAGTACTCTAATAGTAAGTAATAGTTACGAGTATTGGAAGTATTATTAGTGTATTTGCCATATGGCAACATACACTATTGGCGTCAGTCGGATGGCGGGACCTAGGGGTCGGACCAAAATTTCTCGACGTTTCATAACCTTCTAAACACTTTGGCACCATTTTTAAAAATTATTTATATATATATTATATATATATATACGTGCGGGCAATAACTTTCGAAAGAGTTAATTGATTTCAACTAAATTTGGCCCACGCGTTGAAATTCATCACCGCAAGAAGCCTATTTAAAATGGGCCTAATCGGGCAATTTTAAGGGTAGTTTTTAGGGGTTAAAAATGTTTTTGGGCCCTAAAATACCGAAAAAATTCTCCGAATCGTTTCAAAATTGAAATTTAACCCTCTGGTGGTAATTAAAATGTGTCCCTAAAATTTTAATAAAATCGGCCCTACAGGACCGAATTTACAAATTTTATGAAAACCCTAGTTTGCAGATTGTGAATTATTTACTGAAAAGTGTATATAATTTGATATACAGGTTCGATTGGTAATAATATTGCAATTAAGAAAAAAAATGTTGTTTTAAGGGGTGTATTAAGGAGTCAAATTTTTTATTTTGCCCAAAAACCAACTTAAGTTCACATAATAAAGTCACACTGCCTGTATTAGCAAATACACTATATTGTCGGCAGGGTTTTGGCACTGCGACCCCCGGGTTTTATTAATTATCACAATACTATCATAAATCACCTAAATCGATATTGTAGATATCTGAAATAGTTATTCATTTACCTATTTTACAAACTATGTAGTCTCAGTTTCTCAGTCTTAATAATTTTAGAAATAAAATTGCGTTTCCCGCTTATAAAATGTTTAGCTAACTCTTATCAGAAACAAAACCTTAATGAAAATTAAATTATATAAATTAAGACTTGACTTGTCTTTTAAAGAATAAAGCCAATCAATTATGTAAAAGTTTTTTTAATTTTTTTTTAAAGTAAGATCTCAAAAAAGAAATGTATCTAATTGATGCTGTTATCTCCCAGCCTACTTCTTAAAGAACTGCAAATATATCCTACCTCTACGCTGGTTGGTTTGAGAGTCATCAAATAACCATAGATTAAAGTTAGGTTTTCACCTCTTACTCCCTCACTTTCATAAAGTGCCATTTGTTTCTTCAATATCTTATCATTTCTGGATCCAGCTGGATTGCTAGATCCAGCATTGCAATCCCTAAGTGGTACACAGTGGACAGTAGACATAAATCATTGAGCTCACATATAAATAGCTACATAATCTACATAAATAAGTATAGCAAGAGTACATACATTTCGGTATGTGTTTAATGATAGTGTTTTGTGTATATAGTTATTGTTTCTTTTTTCATTATTATTAGAGAAATACTGTTTAGTCTATTGTTTGTTGACACTTTGTCATTGTAAATAAATCAGTTTAAAATCACTACAACGAGCACTTTTGTTATAGTATTTTAAACCGACTTAGAAACGAGGTTATCAATTTGAGTGACTAACCGATTTAAAAAAATTGACGCCATTTTGTTCTGAATCTTTACGGATTGATGCCATAGGTAGTTTTTTTAATTAGGTTCTGTCTTTTTAACTTTGTTCAATTTTTTAAATTTCGCTTTCAAAAAAGGCATTTATTTATACAAGCGTTTTTATAAAATTGGTACGTCCCTATAACACATATCGAAGTCGAAGGTGTATTAAAAAGCGAGGTTAAGGCTGTCGGAACGCTCTGAATTTTGTTTGTACTGAGACCCAGCGGTAAGGGGCGAGGTAGGCAAAAGACATATTGTGGGTGTGACCTTCTTTAGCTCTGTCTCGCTCTAATCATCCGCACGTTTCAATTTTTGGCTGGTGCCAACTACAAGGCTATAAAAATTTTTTGCAAGGGTGTCGCTGTCAACTGATTACTCTAATTTTTGGAAATATTTTGAAGATTTAAAAAACTTTTCCGAAAAAGGAAGAGTCACTTTAGGTTTGTGATGGAACAGTTTTGTGAAATAAATACGAATAAGGTTATAGTGTGACATTGAAAACGTGTGTTTTTTTAGCACAATTAATGCCTATTTTTTTCTAGTAAATCGTACATAAATTGCAAAAATAGTCCATTAGAGACCTATATTTGTCCTTTATCTTCCTTATAGAGAAAGAATCTTTGCAAAATGTTGACGAATAAGTCTACAATCAGTTGACAGCCGAAGCTCTATTTTTGGCTTAAATTCAGAGCGTTCCGACAGCCTTAAGGTGACTGTTTACCAGCTTTCCGCAGTTTTATGTTACGAGCAGTTGGAGGTGTGTGTGTATGCATGCACTTACGTTTCGGTAATCTCTCATTTCGATGGAAAATCTTATTCAATCTTTGATGTTAATGCTTCAAAATAAACGAGAAATATGAACCATTCTTCCCATATGACTTTTGTACAAGCTTTTACGGTTTATTTGATCTAAATAAACGATTTAAAATCAGATAGAAACGAGAAAATCAACATAAGTTTTACACAATTTTTTGTACAGGAAAATTGAATTTGAAAAAAATTATTGAACAAGCCATATTTGTCACTATTTTTAACATAAGATTGTAAAGAAAAAAAAAACTTTAAAACGTTAATTTATCTTCATTTAACCTGAAATATCGTGGCGTACTATAAAGAAATATTATCACCGTTTTTTATTCAATTTTTAGGTCACAAATATATATTTTTTTGAAATTATTAAGCAGTTAGTCAAATTTTGTGAAGCTTAATGCTTAATCACAAATAAATAAAACAGTAAAAAAATGAATTTTGCGACCACAGTTCGAAATTTCCGGACCATATAATTTATAATCTGAGGGAGTAGTCACCTTAGAGCAAAAACTTATCTATGCCATTGCCGTCAACAATAAAGGCACGTACTGTACATCAACAACCCACCTTCATCCAACCCTCGACCACGTAACATTTACGGTGCATCATTTTCTACATCTGGTCAGTTGAGTTGACTTGAAATAAAAATTAATTTATATCAAATATTCTTCTTTTGCACTCGTTTGAACTTTATTTAACTTTTTGCTGTGTTCTTTGTGTATTTTCTGTACGTTTGATTTTGATCAGAAGTTTTTCTATACAACTGTCATATCGCATAACTTTATATATTGCTGTTATTTTTTTAACGAAATCATAATATGTGATGTAGACATGGTAGTTGCTAAGTAAATCTTGGTTCACAATCATTCTTGATTCACAATAACATTACAGTAGTAAATTGCTCACTACGTTATAGTTCGTAATAGTACACTACAAGCAGTGGCGGATTTACAAATTTGCCGCCAGTAGGCTATTAAATTTTTGCCGCCCCTACTGACCTCTGAAATTCGATACCCTACTTCGCAATCATATTATTTACAAAAAAAAATATTTAAATGTTGAAACATATTATACGTTGATTCAATTGTATGAGTGGACCTACCAACATTTAGGTAGGGTAAATGACTAGTCATTGGACATTACTAGTCATTGGACAGAGCACATTTTCATTAGCTATAATAATAATAAGAACGATACTAAAGCAGAACTGAATGACTCATTTTATAAGTCAATCAAATCTGCTTTAGTATCGTTCTTATTCTTATTATTATTGAAAATGTGTTCTGTCCAATGACTAGTAATGTCCAATGACTAGTTGTTTACCCTACATGGAGAAAAAAAATTATAGTAATGAATAATGATTAATAAAAAAAAAGACGAAAATTTTTGGGTCACATTTGCCGCCCCCTAAAATCTGCCGCCCTAGGCTTCAGCCTACTCAGCCTGCTGGTAAATCCGCCACTGACTACAAGAGCCGAAAGTACTGCGCCACATGACGCCCGAGGCGAAGTCGAGGGCATCATATGTCGTGCAGTGCAGGCCTTTCAGCTTTCTGCTCGCGTGGTGTGTACTATTTTTCTTCATACGCAATTTCACCAATATATAAAAAGGCTAATTACTTTCAAGTGAGCAATGTTGAAGTTATACGTAATGACACATGTAATAACAGCAAATGGCTACCTATTGGCGAACATGTGTCCTGACAAACGGCAGTCTCACGTATCAGTGCGCATGACAAAACTGTTTCAGCACGCCTATACAGACAATATGCGTGTAATTCCAGCTTTGACTACAACGGTGCATAAATGTTATACTTTCGGCTTTAAAATCGAGTCAGAAAGTATGTAAGTACTTTCGGCATGGTATGAAGAAAATTGATAAACAGTAGAATAGCTATCGTTTGCTATAATTGTTAAGAAATACAATAATTAGTTAGCTAGTGAGGATTTCACTCCATAGTATTTCCTCAAACTTGAGTTTTTGTGAGTTCATTAAGGGCGCTATCCTGAACCTAAAAATCGCGGTCGGGCAGCTGAGACTGGGGACAATGCGTGGGTGGACGCAGTCAAAAATGTCAAACTAGAGGTGTATATATATATTTCCTCATTTTTGAAATTTTCTGAGCGATAAGTTCAGGTGTCCTTGAGCACAAAAACTCAAATCTGGCGACCGGTTGATGCAGTTGATGCCAGTTGATCGTAGGGGATACGAGGACAAAATTTACGTAATGGCAGCTGAACACTGAATCTGAATTAAGATTGAAATTGAGCAAAATTGCTCCTAGAATGGACTCAATTTTTAATAAAATACTTTATTTTGTTCTATCTACGAGTATATAACCAGTTTTTTAAGGGATTCGCAATTGTCTTAGAAATTAAATAGGGATACGCGGAGCTGTAAGTTTGAGAAAGCCTGACTTAGAATTGTGAAATTTGGCACGAAGGAAGGTCTCACAGCATAACTAAATAAAAAAATCCGTTAATCATTAATTTCTGATCGTATGTACGTAACAGACTTAGTTTTTATTAAATTGTTATATAGTGGTTTTAAGCTCTCAAGGTGTGAGTTCTACTCTGTCCATCTTTTTTATTTGTTTTGTTGCAGACAATATTGGAAAACGTTAAAAAAAACTAAATAACTGTAATATGCGAGTTGTTTGATGTAATCTAATAAAAACTACATTTTCTTCAGTTCTGTTTTACATTTTACAATAAATAATGAAAAAACGTCGGTAAGTTTCGAATTCTGAAATCGAATTTGCTTGTATCTCTACTATTTGTATATACACATATTTTTACAAAGTAATGTCTTTTCTTTCCTGACCACAAACGGTTATCTTCTACGATATTTCGATTTTATAGCACGGTCATTATTCCACGGTTTGAATTAAACAGTTATTTCACGCACAGTTTCGTCGGTGTAAAAGTTTTTTTTTTTTTAATTTCTTGTTTTTACTTCTGCGGGTTAAAAGCCAAAAGCCATAAATTCGCCAACCGATTCCTGACCCAAAAAGAAGTCCAAAATGTTTTTATGTCATACATGATAAAGCTACATGCCTGAACCGATCAGAAAGTTTCCTGTTTTTTAACTCTCTTAATTCTAAAAATTACAAAATTGATGGCAAAACAATTTTTGTTATACCTTTAAAAATAACAGTTATGCTACTTCAAAGTTTAAAGACAGTTCTCTGCGTTATGTCGTTCTCAGTGCGAGTGACTTCATGCGGCACAAATGTCATATTTGCAAGTAACTAATAATATAGCAAGTCATGAAGGCAACAGAGAATTAATAGTTGTAAAAATGAATGAACATTTTAGGTAAGCAATGGGCTAGTGAATTTATGATCCTCTATTTGTTAATGATTACCAACAAAAAGAAAACATATTTTTAAGGTCTTTGAATAATGGCCTTGCTATATGTGTATACATTTTTATTTCATATGATTGTAGATAATCGGATATGATAGAAAAAAATAACTTCTCGATTGGACATCCCTTCGGGACATTTACGAAACCCGGCTTAATAATTGCATATGTAAAAATAATTTTCACGGCATAGGTTTTCATTTCACGTTCGTTAAAGTTTGAAAAAAAATTGAACAAGTAAAAATACTTGATTGTTTTTTTTTTCAAAAATATAGTAACCAGATTTGTACCAGTTTATAAAATTTTCTTCTTATAGGTCAGGTATTTTAAGCCTTGGATTATAAATTGGAAAGCGCATTTTGTGAATCAACCTTTAAATTGTATTGATGTAGATTACTTTTTGATGTGAATTATTTCTAATAAAATAATCCTACAATATTTTGTGTTATTTTTCACCTTTTTGGTGGCACTGCTATTCTGACAATAATAGACATTTGAGAAAGAAAGTCATATTTAATTCAACAATAGAAAGAACGATTTTAACTTTTGCTGATATTTTAATAATATATGAAAGAACAGGAAAATCCATTCAAGCATTTATTTTTGCTAATTGTGAGTAATATTTAATTGCAAGTAATATTTAATTTTTAAGTGCATTTAAATGTTCTTTTGTTTTTTAAATCATTCTTGAAACTAATGGCGCTATTCTATAAAGTCAATGTTAAAAATTATATTGCTATTAAATTTTTGTCACCTAACAAATTTGATATTACATAAGGTCGAATGAGACAGACATTTTACAGTGCTGTAAATTCTAACACTGACCACACAGAATATATCTATGATACTAGTTATCATAGATAATAATTGACGAAACGATTCAGATGTACCTACGGTTTTTTAATGGCTATAACTTGGATTTCTTCGAAGACGATTTTGTGACTTTCCAGTGTCAGTGTGTACTCAACACAGAATGTCCCTACATCCGTTTACAATCTCCTCAATATCAGTATATACGCAGTTTACATAACATAAAGCATTACGCAATTCATGGAACAATAAAACACATTGAATAACCATTAGTTTAAATAGTCTAGATTAAACATCTTATTACTCTGTCATGTCTTAACATAGAAATGTCCTTGAATCCGTTTAAAATCTCCACAATATCAGTATATGCACAGTTTACATAACATAAAACATTACACACTTCGTAGAACAATATAACACTGTATAAGATTCGGTTAAATACTGTAGGTTAAACATTTTCTTATACAGGACATCAATGTATAAATATTAATTAGCGTTATGTCCAAATAAACCTAGTTATAGTGTGAGTAGCCATAAAAATAAATAGGAAAGTCAGCAAAGTAGTTTGCGTACATACGGGAGTCTACTGTAGTTGTTAATTAAAGAAAACATCGTGTAAATTGGACTTAAGATATTTATGCACTTCTGTCGGCTTATGGAAGAGTTTATAATTTAATGTAAACGTAATATGAAAATGTTTTATGTGGATTTTATTAGAATGTTTTACACAAGTATTTATGTAACTGCGCCTTAACTGTAACAGCCAACGTGACGTTTAGGCAAATACTCGATCGTAAAAAATACACTCGCGCATGCTTGATGGCCTGTCTCTTGCATTTACACACGCCTGAATGCAGTTCGTATTTTAATATTATATTTTATTGTTTATGAAAATGTCGCTGCAATAATTTATTCGCAATGTTCCTGATCGAGTTTCAATATTATAGCCGACAGCTGTTAGACATTTTTGGGTAGGTATTTGAGGCACTGTCAAATACCTCTTTAGTAATATCCGAATACAAAAAAAAACTTAAAAAAAAAATATATTAACCTCCTTCAAAAAAATCACTAAAAAGATGAAAATAATGAAATTTTGAGGTCGGAGCTAATTTCATTACAAAACTTTTAATTACATATCTACTTTTATTAAATAGGTGCCGACCTAAAAATTTCATTATTTTCATCTTTTTAGTGATTTTTTTGAAGGAGGTTAATATTTTTTTTTTTAAGTTTTTTTATTTTTTACTTTTTAGTGGTGGATTTGATTTCGCACATTTTTGAAGATTTCCCTCGATTTCTCCAGGGTTCCATCATCAGATCCTGACCTGATGACCATGGGATCACTTGGGATGTATACCCTTTCAAACAAAAAAAGAATTTTCCAAATTGGTTGAAGTGTCTTCGAGTAATCGGGGAACATACATAAAAAAAAAAAGATTCCGACGAATTGAGAACCTCCTCCTTTTTTTTGAAGCCGGTTAAAAACAGACTTGGCTGAAGGGTAGCAGGGCTTAACCGACCCTCAAATTTTTAATCACCTGGCAGGTAGACTGTCCCACCAAAACGACCTGTTTTTTTTTAATATATCTATTTTTAGTTACCAATATTATTCTGTTTAAATTTCAACGTGCCTCAAATACATTTTTTAAATTTTTAAAAAATATAATTTTGCAACCACCTGGCTAAGTTTTAGATTCGTCTCGGACATCATGTGTCGCGCAGTGCAGGAATTTCAACTTTCACCCTTTACTATTGTATATAGGAGATCAAAAACCCGATTAGCAAACTATAGCTACTTTACTATTATTAATAGATAACAATACTGAAGTTCAGTGACGTTTTTTGAATCAGAACAATGTATAGTTAGTTATCGATCGTTCGAAGCTCGAATGTAACAATTATTTTTTTATTTTATTTTTTAAATAGCTGGTTATTATTTTTTTTTCAATATGTAATCAGAAGTGTATATATATACATATATAGCTATCAATTATTATTATTTTTTTCATTTCAATGTACGTTCGACGGAACCATAAGTCAAAATTGCAATTATTCGTTTTTAATGCATTGTTCAGTATTTCATAATTGCCCGTCTATGCCGGAAAGTAAAACAGGAAATGAATATGATATAGTGGCGGATATTAGAGACGTTGGTAACGTAGCTCTCTACAATATTATATGTGATCTATATATCTACAGACTGTTTTATTCAATAAATATATCCTATCACCTAATAGCTCCACGGACCCCTATTAGATTTCCAAGACAACGGCGAACCCCTTAAGAAAACTGGGTATACTCGTGGATAGAACAAAATGAGATATTTTATTAAAAAATAAATAGAATTGCAAAGATCAATAGATCTATGTTATTAAGTAATGTGATGGGTTAACTTGTTTCCTGTGGCAAATTGAGTCAATTCCAGGAGCAATTTTGGTCAATTTCAGTCTTAATTCAGATTCAGCGTTCAGTCGATTCCTGTATTTCGTTTTTATTATAACACAAGTAAGTAATCGTCACGAAGGGCAAAAGGAATTTCACCGCTTTGCGTGAAAGCTTCGAATATTTTTCCTGTCTTTCTGGGCAGCCGCGATTACGTAAATTTTGATTCGATCTTTAACACTGTCGCAAAATGCGACAACAATTCCCGTTTTCAGGCAAACGGTTCTTAGATCGGAATTGTATTAACGGTTTGGTATATCAGTGTACCATTTTGAAGCAAACGATTCAATTAAAAGATACACACAAGTTTACGTAACTAAGAAAAAAAAATAACTTCAAAAATAAATATCGATGACAAATATTCATTTTCATGTCCAAAAATTACCCAAAGTAATGTCAATGGATTCTGATACTTGATAAATCTACTAATCTAGGAGCTTTAAGACGTTGATGACGTGCCATTTGACCATTACGTGTTCTCGACGCACAGCAGCACACTTTATACATATTCACTTACGAACTATAGTTTATCCACCAAATCGAAGCCATTTTTTAGTGTATTTGCCATATGGCAACATACACTATTGGCGTCGGTCGGATGGCGGGACCTAGGGGTCGGACCAAAATTTCTCGACGTTTCATAACCTCCTAAACACATTGGCACCATTTTTAAAAATGTTTATATATATATATATATATATATTTATATACGTATATATATATATATATATATATATATATATATGTGTACGCGCGATAACTTTCGAAAGAGTTAATTGATTTCAACGAAATTTGGACCACGTGTTGAAATCCATCACCGCAAGAAGCCTATTTAAAATGGGCCTAATCGGGCTATTTTAAGGGTAGTTTTTAGGGGTTGAAAAATGTTTTTTGGCCCCAAAATACCGAAAAAATTCTCCGAATCGTTTCAAAATTGAAATTTAACCCTTTGGTAGTAATTAAAAAGTGTCCCCAAAATTTTAATAAAATCGGCTCGACAGGACCGGACTTACAAATTTTATGAAAACACTAGTTTGCAGATAGTGACTTATTTACTGAAAGTTGTATGTAATTTGGTATAGAGGTTCGATTGATAATATTATTGCAATTATGAAAAAAATGTTATTTTAAGGGGTGTATTAAAGAGTCAAATTCTTTATTTTGCCCAAAAACCAACTTAAGTTCGCATAATAAAGCCACACTGCCTGTATAAGCAAATACACTATATTGTCGGCAGGGTTTGGGCACTGCGACCCGGGTTTTTTAAATATTGCGTCTAAACTCCTCACATCTATACTTCGTGAACTATTCAAACCACTTTAAGAGTCTCTATTATCGAAACCTTAAACGTTAGCTTTAGAAGAATGCGTTTTGTGCAGGTCACCCTGTATACTGTATCTATCCATATTATACATACATTGTGCCTATACAATATTTGCACTTTTATAACGAACTCTGAAACTTGTCCAATGTACGTATTTTATTTATGCCTCCTAACATTGCACTCATATGCGACATTATTATGTCATAACGTCATATCCATAACATATAGTCATCCACACAGCGTGCTCTTCTTTCAAAAACGCTAATGACCTTAGTTGACCAGCATCTATAATGTAAGCGATTTGGTTAGATTTAGAGCGTAAAAAAATTATGAAAGTAGAAAAAATGCAAGTATTGAATTTTTGAATGTTTTTTTTATATAAATGGAAATATCATTTACAATTTTTATAGCAAAACTATTTTTATTTTTTACTTCAGAATTAAAAAAGTTACATTTAATTTAAAAAGAAATTTTAAACTAAGTTCCGATAACGCGCCAAAAACGTGTGTGACGTCGTAATGTTTTTATGGGCTTGGTGTCCATAGTTACTTATAGTATGTTCAATATTCTTTTAAAATACAAGGCTGTTAGATACAGAACTGATCTCGTTCTGTCAGATAATAGTGGGGGATGACATCATCCAGTGGACTGTCAATTGATATTGCGTGCTTGATAAAAATATTGAATGGTCTTCCAGTTGACGTCATTCATTAACGAGGCGGCCTGTGTATCTAATGATCTTGCAAATACACAGCTTTGAACATGATTACGTCACAAACATGTCGGGTGTGTTCTGTAGTCACGTGATATTTTATAAATTTTTTATCAAAATTATCTATGGCTTTAAAAAAAATTTCCTTTTTGTTTCCCAATACTTTAACCATGATTTTTTTGAATACGTTTTTATAATCTTAAATACTTGTAAAATTTTAGTTTATGTTAAACCAAACCTTATATTTTGTGAGAAACTATACAGACGCTACACGAATGCGAATATACTTATTTTTATGATATTTTTTTTCGCATTTCAATTTTGAAATTGACCGAACTTCTGTTTTATTTATACATTCCTAGCTTCACAATAATATTTTGTAGAAATGATGAATACAGAATTTTTGAAAATGTTGCTTTGTATGATTTCAAGTAAATAATGCAGATAAAAAGAGAATACTAATCCATGAATTTGATCTATTTAATGAGGCAAATTTGTATGAGCTATTATTTTCCTGACAGATTTTTAAAAATAACTTCATTCACACATTTTTGAAAAACTTCTCTTGTTTGTTATAAAATTCCTCAGATCCTTTGATATATTACCCATTATATTATAATGATTGTCAATATGATGAGTGAATGTAGACAATTTTTTGGATATAATTTTGACAATATTTTGGGTGAATTTTTCAACTTCTTGTATCAATTTTGAGTAAATTTTAACAAATCATTGAGTGATTCTTTGACATTTTTTTTTGGTCAATTTTGAGATTTTGAATGTTGACAATTTTTTCTATGAATTTTGACAAGTTTTTGGGCGAATTTGACAATTTTGTGTATGAATTTTGATAAATTGTTTGCGTGAATTTTTTGACAAATTTTTGTGTGAATTTTGACAATCTTTGGGGTGAACTTTGACAATTTTTTTTATGCATTATGACAACAATTTTGACAAATATGATTCCACTGGACTTCAGTAAGTCTTAGACACAAAAAGACCAAGATCCGTGCCTGCGGGAAACGATCCAATTAGGGATTTCTTGGATAGATAATTGAACAGAAATCGTCACTTGAACAGAGTACCCCGGTTTAGCGCTTTCGTTACGTCATTGAACGTGGATCTTGGTGGCTGGTGCACATTATGTGACCTCTCGATATTAAAATATGAATCATTTATTCCTTTATACATTTGTAATGAGTAGCCTTTGTTTATAAACTTGAATTTAATAATCACTTGCTCAATGTTTCTTGCTAGACTTTAAATATACATTGCACTATTAATACTGCACATTGATATAATCATTATAATAAGAATTGCACTTCCATTATAATATTAACTTAGATTACAGGGGTGCCCAGACTTTTTGCAATAAGATTCCCTAGATACCTACCTGTAATTATTGGAACCTACTCTTGAAGTTTTTGATATGAAAATAAAAAAGATTGTGTATTTTGCACTGCGTACTATAGAAGTAAAAAAAAAGTAATAATGGCACCGACCGTCGGGATCGAACCTACGACCTTTAGGTTACGAGGCAACCGTTCTACCTCGCGACCACCTTAGCTTAATACTCTACAGTCGGTTTTTATAGTACAATTGCGACACTATCTTTACCTAATTTTCAATCTTATGAATAAATTTTACCCTGTCGTACTAAAAGAAGTTTACTTCTTAAAAAAAAAACAATGGTATACGTTTTATATCATTGATTTTCATTGAATAAAATCTTTTGCGTGCTACTGTCCTCTATGTTCACCTGTTCAAGATTTAACAGTGCTAGTGTTTACACGTTTAGTCCGACACTGAATTAAGGGTTCACATCCACAGAAATGACTCGGATCGGCTCGGCACGGCAGTGTATACGCACACTGAATCTTGCCGAGTCGGCTAGTGCGCGGGAACTCATTGAACTTCATGTATCCTAAAACTGTCGATCGTGCCGCGTCGATTCGATCCGCAATAGTGTTAAAAGCGTTAACACTTTTTTAACACTGGAGCACGATATCAAACACACCTAATATGATATCAGTTCTTTACTCAGTAGTGGGTGTTTGTTTATACTAACAGGCGCCACAATTTTATTTATACATGTGTTTTGTACCCCGTAATCAACATATGATTAATTGCAATCACTTAATGGAATAGGCATGTTATAATTATTATATTGCGTAATTAATGAAAATTATTTTTTATACCTTACATATTCATCTCTAAAAATGTTATCGGTATATAATATTATTTTTCAAAGGTGTTCTTTAAAGTAAAAAGACACTAATGACGTACGTTGTTTGGCGTCCATAATCTACAATAAATAAAAATTAAAAATAATGACTACAACTGAATGATACTTAATATTTCATTCATAATTTTTCCATCATTACTTTTTAATACGTAATTCTAATTTTACAAAAAAAAAGAAAAACTACTTTTAATATCATTTAATTAATCTCCTTGAATATATATGTGGTTTTAGATAATAACCAACTATAGTTAGCATAAATTATTCATTTATTTGATGAATTGATAACTGAGAGAAATTATATATCTACAGTGCACGTCAAATGTCTTCTAAATTTTTAAACACAATTTCTCATTTTTATCTGATTTTAAATCGTTTATTTAGATCAAATAAACAGTAAAAACTTGGCTAAAAGTCGTATGGCAAAAACGGTACATATTTCGAGTTAATTTTGAAGCATTAACAGTAAAGACTGAATAAGATCTTCCAAGCACTGTCTAAATAGTTCCAAGAACTGATCCAATAGTTCCAAGATGTCGCCCAATAGATCCAAGAACTGGCCCAATTATTCCAAGAACTATCCCAATAGTTTCAAAAACGGTTCTTGGAATTATTTGCGATTCAAATTTTCCGAAAATTCATAATTTCCCACAAAATTTATATTTTCTCACAAAATTCATATTTTCACACACAATTCATATTATTCCCTCAAAAATTCATGTTATTCTCATAAAAATTCATATTATTTCCTCAGAAGTTTATGTTATTCCCACAAAAATATTATTTTCCCCTATATTCCCTCCCCCCCCCACCCAACGCGTTATTAATTTATTCAAAATTGATTATTTATTTGGCTTTTTTGAGAACCCAAATTTTAAACCTTCAGCGACTGAAACCCCGACTTAAGAACCTGGTACCCTTCCTACAGGACTTTGTAGAATATAATGAAATTTCTCCTTTTAGACGGACGGCAGTGTAGTGGAGTGATTAGCGTGTTGGCTTCGTGGGCTCGAATCCCGCATCTGCTAGTGAATATTTTGTAGCGTCCGATTTTAATATGAAGGCGCCACCAAATGTGCATAGAATGGAATAGAATTTTATATGCTCTATATAATAATAATAATATATATTTGTTCCATTAAAACTTTATCATATTATATATTATATAATCTTTTACTTGAGAAAGGAAAATCTAGATTTTGTATATAAAAGTGCGATTAATGCAGTCATCAGATGATAATAATAACACAATCGCGATTAATAATGAACACAGGAACAGTTCGCGCTCTTAGGTTGGCATACCTGACATGGTAACATTACAAATCCGTTAAAACTTCCTACGTGCAGGTTGGGTATATGAAGTTTATACATTATTCCACAATTTTATTATACTCAGACATATAAAAAACGCTAAATAATTTAATTCAATATAACATGCATAACATATAAGTATGCGCATGTATTTGTGCGTATACACGCTGTCACAAAATGGCGGGATGCAAGAAAACGCGTCTGAAATCACTGTTGCGTTCTTTGTTTTTTGGTATCAGTGGAATACGCGGTTGACAATAACTGCTCGAACGATTGATACTAACTGTTCTAGCGGTTGACAGTAACTGCTCGCGCGGTTGACAGTTATTCCTCGAACGATTCATAGTGACAGCTCGGTGCCGCGACTATTGAACCGCGGCATTTCAACCGACGACAGTTCAACCGAACGACAGTTCAGTCTAACAACAATTCAACCGACGACAATTTAACCGGTAACTCGTTCCCAAAAAAATGATAGGAAAAACTATTATTTAAAAAAATGTATTTAGAGAAGGTCCTTCTCATATTATTTTTAAGATGCAAATTCTTTCATTTTTAATAAAAGATTTATTTATTGAATTTTAATTTAATTATTTAATTGAGTATTTAAATTAAAAAAAAAACTATTTTTTTTTTATTTTTTAAATAATATATCGTAAATAATATTGAAGAACGAAAAGAAAAAAAAATTTAAGCCATAGGTAATTAATAACAAATTAATTAAAATGTATAAAACTTCATAAGATATAACGTGATTACAAAACGTACCAGCAATGTTTGTGACGTCAAAATGATAAAAGTTGTGTATTTGTGTATGGCTTTATAATACATACTATCAATGTAACCATGGCAACCAGGACCATAAAAACATTTTGACGTCACAGAGGTTTTTGGCGCGTTATCGGATCTTAGCTTAAACATTATTTTTAAAAAAAATATAACTCTTTCATTATGAAATTAAACAAAATAATAAAAGTAGTTTCGCTATAAAACTTGTATGTGATCTTTCCATTTATGTAAAAAAAGTAATTCACAAACCCAATTATATATATGATCCAGCAAAAAAGCTACAATATGTCCATGCCATTGCGGCAGTATTAGCCCTGTGATTTTTTATGTCACTTATAATTTTTTCGATACTTAATTAATTTGTTGCAATGTTGTGCCAAAGTATAATAATTATTCTTTATTGATTACTTTAAGTATTAAATAGATATTATAATAAAAATATTTCCTTCATATCGAAATCTGAATTATTTATTTTAATTTGAAAATAAGCATACCCATGGACTGTATAGATTATAAATGTTGGATTAAAGGATAGTTCAATGATTACATGGTTGATTTGTTCTGATGTTAAAGTGTCGTCGATTGAACTCTCGATCGGTTGAACTGTCGTTCGGTCGAACCGTCGCGGATGAATTGTTATACAGAACCGACAAGTCGAGCGGTGGACAATTTCAGCTCGAACGGTTGACAGTAACAGCTCGAGCTTTTGACAGTGACTGCTCGAACGCTTGATAGTAACTGTTCGAGCGGTTGATAAGGTCTGCTCGAGCGGTTCATGTATGCTGTTCGACGATTAGCATTTGTGTACACTGTACAGCCTGTCGTACGAACAACTGCATCTCTACGAGCTCGCCTATTTTCGAGCACCTATCCAATCAGCGGGGCAACCCTATGAGCTCGACTATTCTCTAGCCGAAGATCTTTTTTGTGACAGGCTGTAAAATAAGGTAGAGTAGCTCTCTATACGGGAACTAGAAGCTCGCCCTGAGTCTCTGTAACAACAACCAGTGAAAAAATTACCAAGTTTAATATTAAATAATTAATTTTAATACAGTGCGCACCTGAGTTATAAATTTGTAAGCGGTGTTAATAATTAATTCGAACAGTCGGATGGCCGCTTGAGAGAGAAAGAGCGAGAGAGATGCACAACTTCTTTCTCTTTACATATACTACGTACCTATTTGCTACACACACTTGAATGCAGGCACGTGTATGAGTGAACGTCTTCTGTTTCTTTTCTTTCTCAATATCTCTGTCTTTTCCGTTTTTCTCTTCCCATTGTGTATTCACTTTTATTAGTTTATTTGATAAGCGACCAATACGAAATCATTTTTAGTTTATTTAATAAGCGACTCATGACATTTTTTTTTGTATTGGATTTTTTCATCAAATAATATAACAATTCACTTTTCCATTACGTAAGGTGAACTAATCAAGCGTCTATAATTTGCAATATCTATCTCTTAATATACATTGCACCGGGGTACATTTTTTGGGAGTGACAAATTATATCCTTAAATTAAATAATATAACAGTTCACTTTTCGATTACCTAAGGTGAACTAATAAAGCGTCTATAATTTTCAATATCTATCTCTTAATATACATTGCACCGGGGTACATTTTTTGGGAGTGACAAATTATATCCTTAAACTATTACAAATAATATTAGGAAAAATCAGGTCTTGAAATAAATCAGGTAAAAAGAATAAGGTGAAAAGACCAAATTATAAATTTTAACACTTTGAGCTATTTTATATCGGTTAATCTAATAATTTTTGGACTTATGTATTATTGTACTTCATTATTTATTGTAAAAAATATTAGTATAACTATATTTTAACAGAATTTTCGAGATACCTGAGGAAGTCGGAATAATACCGACGAAACGTCGTATAACGAATAAATGTGTTGAAACGTACAGATTGGTCTTTTCACCTGATTCTTTTTACTTGATTACAAATAATTTAAGGTTACTGAGTATCAGCTGTCCAATATGCTTTCTTTTTCACCGGCATAGCTTATGAGCGTTGGATGTGTGTTTTGCATGTAAAATGCACTTACGTTTTGGAAACCTCTAATTTCTATGACAAATCTTATTCTATCGTTGATGTTATTGCTTACAAAATAAACTAGAAATATGTTCCATTCTTTCCATATGACTTTTAGCTAAGTTTTTAAAGTTTAAAGTTTAAAATCAGATAAAAACGAGAAAATTAGCATTAGTTTTATACATATTTTTGTACAAAAAAAATAAATTTGAAAAAAAATTATTGAGGAGCTAGGAGTAGTCAGTATTTTTGACATAAGTTTGTAAAGAAAAAAACTTCTAAATGTTAATTTGTCTTCCCGTAATTCGAAATCTCGTGACCTGCTGTAAAGAAATATTGACGAATATCACGTTTTTTTATTCAATTTTTAAAGTAAAAATATATGTTTTTTGAAATTTTTATGCAGCAAGCCACATTTTGTAAACTTAATGCATTTTCACGGCTAATAAGGGCAGTAATAAAATGAATTTTGCGACGACAGTCCAAAATTTCCCGAGAGCATATTTTACAATTTCAGGGATCCTTACGGGTGGCGATTTATTAATTAGACCATAGCCCCTTTAGAGTATTCCTAGGTTAATGTTGTGTACATCCGTGAAAACCAAATTGAAATCGGTCCAACGGTTTTCAGATAAATAGCGAATACAGACACGAAAAGGGGGAATTTATTTTATACGAGAAATTAAAAAAATCTTATAGTGCAAACATAACCTATGAGTCTACGATGAAGAGCGATTTTGTTCATTCATACGGTTTATTTTAGCAGGATAGGTATGATTAATATTTAATAATGTACATAAACCTGAAACATAGACTCGTAGATGTTAGTGAATTTTTTAAATGTCTTCAACACGTCCGGAGAGCTATGCGCCGGTGTTTCAAAAATAAATATCACAGATTCGTCATTCTCTTGGAGAAAAACCAAATCTGTAAGCTTAAGTTTTCGCATAAAAAAAAAAGAAAATGCACTTATGTACGCGCGTTTGAAGTTAACACTTCTTTGGCGTTATTAAGATATAATTTTTAATACACATGCAAATAATTTATTGAACTAAAATCTTCAAAAAAATTAAGATAAACTTATCAAAAATTAATTCCAAATACACTGGATCCCCGGTAATCCGACAAACATTTTGCAGGGCAGTGTCGAACTATCGAATTTGTCGGATTATAGAGTACTGCCTAAGACCTCCTATAGTCCGGAATTTACCTTGTAATCCGATAAATTACAGATCCAATGATAAGATTCTATATGTTATATATATGTACTCTGAACTTGTTCAATCATGCATTAGCGAATATTGTCAAAAAAATATTCAATAATAAATAATAGACCATGTCGGATTACAGGGGGTGCCGGATTAGACAGGGGCCGGATTACCGGGGGCCACTGTATTTGAAAACACTCAGAATTTTATTTTGGTTTCTACTTTTATAATTAATCCATTGAGTATATCAAAAATACGATATCATAAATTCCGCTGCATGGTTGTAATCAAAGTTATAATCGTTTAGCATATTACCTATATAGTTTCTAGATGACAGAAAGTGCATTCATTTCGTCCATCTGCCATTTCAGTCTGGGCGTCATATGGCCAACTTCATACTGTCGAATTTTCATTAGCTGTACGCGCGCAACTTCCGTTGCTAAAATTGCATTCTCAGCGCACCAAAAGAAGTATAACCTCAAAAACTGTTATGTCGTGTTCAATTATAGATCATAGAATATAGACGCTCGGCTAAAAAAGAGGGACGGACAGTAAGCGAGAATATGGATTTTTGTTTTTTTTTTAGAGAAATGATTTTACCTTGCAAACTTCGAATTAAAATCGTGAAGTTTTATTTTACGGGAGTGAATACACTACCTATAATTTAATTATCAAATCACTTACAAGTATACTTTGAGGCAGCGGTACTGAAACAGTGACACAATCGAAAATCGATTCAGTGTTTCTCCTAACAGTTCTACTTGAATGACTATATAAATTCCACGCAGCTTAATCTAAAATAATTCAATATTCGTTTTCTTGCGGGGTATTTTATATCACATCTAGATCAGAAAACGTTTCTCCAAAATTTGTAATCTCTGTGCTTGTGTGTGTACAAACATTACTTAACAACTGAACCGATTTCAGTAAAATTTGGTATTCAAATTTGAATTCCTCTTCTAAAATGGCGACTTGAATAATTTTTTATTTTTTTGAATTTGTAGTATTAGAGTGGAACAAAAGTTTTTTTTCTAATTCCAATCTATTTTCTTGGAAGCTTTAGAGAATAATTTTGAAAAACTTTTTTTAAAAAATATTAATTTTCGTTGTTGGCTGCGACGAAAATGTTTGAGAACTACTGATTTAAGGTATGGTTTATTGTAGGTGCGTCTTACAAAAGATTCAGAAGGGTTATTTTATGATTAATCATCTTCTGTCTTTGTTTACAATTACGTTAACAATAGCGCAGAGGCCCCCCCGCACTCTCAACCACATTCATCCCCCATGCCTATTGCCCTACAATCCGCCTTTTGTGTTACTATGCTATATAATAATATATGCTTTTTATAACTTTTATTGTGTTCCAATCTCTTGATAACTAATGAATCTATTACATAAAATTAATAATGGATTTTTTTTCATTTCTGCTGAAAGTAGAGAAATTGAATGACGTAATACGTCTTGTCTTGTGCTGCAATTTACTAGAATTTCAAAATTGTACCTGGAAGAATTTCGGGTTAAGATTATTATTATAACAGTGTAAAGAAACTATACTTGAAATTGTGTCAGTATTTTAAATATAAGTTTGTAAAGAAGAAACTTCAAAATGTTAATTTGCCTTTTCGTAATTTGAAAGCTCCTGACGTGCTGTAAAGACGTTGACGAATACAACGCATTTTTTTTTCAATTTTTAAGGTAAAAATATTATTTTTGCAATTTTTAAGTAGCAAGCTAATTAAAACTGTATTATAATGAATTTGGCGACCATAAATCGAAATTTCTTGAATGTATATTTTACAATCTGAGGTTTAAATTTGTGTTACCAGATACTATAAATAACATTGAAAAACAATTGAAAATGTATAAATAATCAAAATTCTGTCCAGAAGAAAGTTGTTTATCAACTAATAAATCATTTTTTTTATATAATAATAAGAATATTGTACTTTGAAATTGATTAATGTTGTTGAATCAATTAAAAGATAGAACAGTGCAAACAAATTAGTGTACACTCATTTCCACGCAATACAGTTAAACACAGTGTCAGATTCACATTAAAAGCGCCTTTATTCAAATTAATGATCACACGAAAATTTATTCTAAGTGTAAATAATATTCAGGTATATACTGTTTATTTTTCATACTTAATTATAACTGTAGATAAAGGTGTTTTTGTGAGGTTGTTTTCAAAATACGCTTTCTTCGAGTCGGACGAATCTACGTTTTCTAACAAGGGTTGGTCGTATGAATATGGTCATTTAGTTGTTCGTCATTAGTCGAGACGCACCATTGACAGTACAGATACCGACTATGATTGACCCTGAAATTAAAAATCGCTTTTCCCACTGTTGTTACTATTCCCCACCTTGCTTCTTTAAACGATCTATCATAGGAAGCGAGTCGATCAGGCTGGCAGCTTGATTGCGGCTGTCAGCATCGACACTCGAAGGAATATTTTGGCAGCCTAGAAAAACCACGACTACTCAACCAGTTGCGTTGCAGTCGTAACTCGCTGAGGCCCATGACCGTAAAACTTCTGAAGAGAATACTGAATTCGATGTAAAGTATTGGGTAAAAAGATTAAAGATTAAAATAGAATGGGGTGGTCTCTTGGCCCAAATGCACTACATCATGAAAGGACAACCATCGTTGGCTACTTTGAATAGTTCCACATAACAATCTAGTAGCGAATGTTATGTGGAACTATTCCATCCTCATCAACGTAGCCAACGATGGTTGTCCTCCTGCAAGTTAGAGCCTCACATTCGAACGCGATATGGATAGCTGTTTCATCCTCCATTTTACAAAATCTACATAGTGTTGATTCCCCTCACATGTAGATGTTTTCTCAGGAAAAGCATGACCGCTTAAAAGCCCAATCACCTTTCTGAGTGTCGACTTGTTGAGTCTAAATAAGTTCTCAGTTAGCTTTCAGGAAAGGTCTACAATCATTTTCTAAATGTTTGGGTAGAACGACCAGATATTTTTAGAGAACACTCTTGCGTTCAAGTAGATTTGAGCTCAAAATTCTTTACACGGAATTTCTTCTTTAATACTCGGAATATGGAAAAGTAAAACTTAAAATACACCACTGTGTAAATTCATAAACGTTTTGTTTACAAAAAAAGGTACAAGTAAAGGACAAATGTATTCATGTATTATATCTTTATTTTAGATCGTTCACTTTGACAAACTTACAACTAATTTAAATATGAGTACATGCGGTTGTATTTTACTTGAAATCATTTCCAAATTAATGAAACTACCAATATTTACCTACATTTGAAATACAAGTCATTTATCAAAACCAGTCACACAATTTAAATAAACTACATAGCTGATAATTATTGTTCTCATATGTAATTACTATAATTAGAAAAGAAAATATCTTTATCTTTAATATATTCTCCTTGAACAATATTTTTATCTTCTCCTCCTGTGACGTCCTTTCGAATGCTCCAGCATCCTCTAGACGTACACTTAGACGTTGATGACCTCAGATGTCTATAATCTACAATCTCTCTCTCCCAAGCATATATATAGGTGAGATGAGGATCTCCGTTTTCTGACAGTTCATTGTTTTTGCAATGTTTTTTTTTTATTTCTTTCTTAAAACTTAATTCAAAAATCCCCTCTGGTTCATTCTCTGTAAAAACGGAACAATTGTTTTCGGTCGCCGCTTAGATTAAAAGAGACAAAAGTAGTCAGAGAAAGTGGTAACACCCAGTCCTATCGAAGACAACGAAAATAGCATAAAAAACATTAACTGCTTGAAGTCGCCTGTATTTTGTATGATATACATTAGTAAATATAAATTTTAAACTGCAGTTATTAACGCCGCAAATGCGGTCAGATCGATAGTTTTTCATAAATCAAAGTCACGTTTCATATTATTGTTTTCATCGTGGTTGCACGATATTCGAACATATTTCAAATACATCATAATATACCATTATTCTAATTACTGTTAGAATGAATATAGATTATTTCAATAATAAAACCGAGGGTTGGTCTGCCCTCTGTGGAAGGGCAGGAGGTGAGTGAGCCGACCGGGTGAGCCTTGAGTGGCTCCGACACGAACACTGCATCGCACCCACAAAGTCCTCCCCATTTACAAGTCTTAGGCATATCGCGAAGACGCAGCTATTTTCTGTAAGACGCGACACTCGATCAAGAGAGCTGATTTTCGACAGAATTTGTTGGATATTAAAAAAATACAAATATTAAAAGAATACAATTGAATTGAATCTATTTAATTATTTATACAGTGTAACCTTAATATAACGATTTCCTCGATTTAACAAATTTTTCGAAATCCCCTAGAATTGCCCGTAAGAGTTAATGCAAAATATACCTCTACATTACGAATACTTTTTGTCAAAAACCTCTTTATAACGCATCGAGTCGATTTCTCTCAGGCATCTTGATTCTGTGGTGAGGGGAAAATCGATTCGACGTGTCCAAATACTATGTGGCCCGTCCCATAGTTTTTAGCGATTCGCGGTTCATTTTTGCATCTTACAAAAAAAAATTCGGTACAAAAGTTGTTTATTTTTTGACGAGAAATTGAAACCTGCAAGAAAAAAAACCCGGGTCGCAGTGCCAAAACCCTGCCGACAATATAGTGTATTTGCTTGTATAGGACCGTGTGGTTTTAGACTTTTATTATGTGAAATTAAGTTTGTTTTTGGGCAAAATAAAAAATTTAACCCCTTAATACACCCCTTAAGATAACATTTTTTTCTTAATTGTAATATTATTATCAATCTAACGTCTACACCGAATTAAAGACACCCTTCAATAAATAAGTCACTATCTGCAAATTAGTGTTTTCAAAAAATGTGTAAGTCCGGTCCTGTTGGGCCGATTTTGCTAAAATTTTAGAGGCACTTTTTAATTGCTATTAAAGGGTTAAATTTCAATTTTGAAACGATTCTGAAATATTTTTCGGTATTTTGGGGCCCAAAAACTTTTTTCAACCCCTAAAAGCCACCCTTAAATTGATCCGATTAGGCCCATTTTAAATAGGCTTCGTGCGGTCATGGATCCCAACATGTGTGCCAAATTTCGTTAAAATGAATTAACTCCTTCGAAAGTTATAGCCCGCACACATATATATATACCTATATATATATATATATATATATATATATATATATATATATATATATATATATATATATATATATATATATATATATATATATATATATATATATATATATATATATATATATATATATATATATATATATATATATATATATATATATATATATATATATATATATATATTATATACATATATATATAAACATTTTTAAAAATGGTGCCAAAGTGTTTAGGAGGTTATGAAACGTCGAGAAATTTTGGTCCGACCCCTAGGTCCCGCCATCCGACCGACGCCAATAGTGTATGTTGCCATATGGCAAATACACTAAAAATGGAGTCCCTATTTGAAAAAATAAAGTTCAGGTGCAGGGTAAGCACCTGAACGCGGCAGGTGGAAAAAAAAACGGCAATCAATTTCCCCCTCCCAGAACTGAAGATCATCCAAGGGGGCAAAAATTCATAGGATACAATTTCAAGGAATAAGAAAGATGTTCGGTTTTTAAAAAGCCAGCCTGTATAT
Organism: Venustoraphidia nigricollis; assembly: GCA_034508555.1. Taxonomy (NCBI): domain Eukaryota; kingdom Metazoa; phylum Arthropoda; class Insecta; order Raphidioptera; family Raphidiidae; genus Venustoraphidia; species Venustoraphidia nigricollis. The sequence continues at coordinate 4,474,764 of JAVRKA010000030.1, forward strand.
AATTTATCATAAACTTGTCCGTAAATAATCGATTTTTGTGTGTTGTCATAAATATAAATCTTTTTAATTCCTAATTTTCAACTTAATGCTATGCAGGAATCGTCGTTCCTCCTTGCCAAGGCTCTGAACTAAAAAAAGGAACATAGTTTTTAGTAGGGTGAATGAACTGCAGTCTCTTGACAACCGCGTGGTTATTTTCAAAATTAATTATTAAAAAACGGTGATTTTAATTATAAAAAAGTTTTATTCTGTAGTAAAACATGTCATCTACACGTGTTTTATATTTTCAAAAAGGGGCGCTATGCGAAAAATAGTTTTTTGAGTGAATATAGAAAATGCATTTTGAACAGTTCTATGCATTTATTATCGTACCGGCAGTTACAGCATAAGACATTACCGACTGACTGTATCAGCCGATATTTTTATTCTCAAATAATATTGCTAATTAACATTGTGCTAACTGTTGTAACTATGTTAGTGAGTTGTTTATTCAATTAATTATTATATATTTTATTATTATATTTATATATTATTATATTTATTTTATTATATTATATATTATTATATATTCAAGAAACAGTGATTTAAAACAAAACAAATTCAGCTGAAGGATTCGTTGTTGTTCACTTGTGATATATTGGCATTAGTTTTTCGCGTACTTTTATAATTTTTATTGTCTCAGATATGATTGTTTTTTAAATACTAGACATTTTTGGATAATATAATTATATTTATTTGTATCTATGCATGGGGTATTTGACCCAATTGTCATCATTTGACATTCAATGCCAAATTAACATTTGGAGTTTAATATTGTTAACGTCCTTTTTTGTCGTTTTTTGTTAAAAGCTAAAAAATTGCTATAAAATTTCGTTTTTGTTTAATATTTTCATATTATATTTTTCTAAACGCCATATTTTATTTCGTCCAGTTACTTGTGTTTTAAAATTAGTTTTTTATAAATACATATTTCAATCATTCTGAACGCGAAATTACCTAACATGTTTTAGATCATTGCGCTTAAAATTCTGCAGTTTAATTTAAAAAAAAAATGAAATAATAATTTTATAAAAGATTCTTCACCATTATTTTAGTAAATATACAATATTTATAAGATTTTCTTTTTGAAGGGAAACTTTTTTACGCACGGTAGGGAAGTTTGATTTATGCGATTAAAAATGAAACGAACAAAGTATTACGGAACGTAATTTTTGTTTTTTTGATTATATAAATTGAATTAAACATTGTTTGCCATATATTTTAATAATTTGATAATGCGTTATGAATTTAAAAATTAAATGCCGCTTACATTATAGTGTGATTTTTACTTGAATTTGTAATATTCTTGTAAGGCTATGTTCGTATTTTATTAAACCAATGTTTTTGTTGGTTAGTTCTTAAAAAAAAGAAGACGTTTTTTTTTCTTGGATTAATATTATTTAGTTTTAACCAATGGAAGGAAAAATGAGCTGCTAAAATTTTAATAAAATTTTACAAATATGAAAACACTAATTTGTGGATACGGGTGTATTTAATTTGGTGCAAATGTTGCATTGATAATAATATACTGAGAAAAAAATATTATTTTAAGGGATGAATTAAGGGCTAATGTCTTTTTTGTTTTGTCCAAAAACAAACTTAACTTCACGTATTAATGCGACATTTAACAAAAACGCTATATTGTTTTGGCACTGCGACTCAAGTTTTTATTATTTCCTATAGATTAATACACGGACCTTCTAAAATATAAATTACATTTTTAAACTTCGGGCGCTTTATGTTCTACGCATTTAAAGTTAATTTGTCCCTGAAACTCAACGCTAACAAGGACTGCGCGCAACGTCTCTTACAGAACAAATTTTACTCTTGCTTTTAACACACGTTGATTGCAGTTTTTAACATGGTCAGTGTTCGTCCGTGTCGAACGTTTGTTTGCAAAATGGCCATTTACTCTATCCCTCTCTTTATCTCTTGATGCAATTATTTTAATAATAATGAGTGTACATATTGTTAAATGTACTACAAAATAAGATACATCACAATTATTACGAGTACCTACAGTAATCCCTCACTATAGTCGCGATTTAAAAGACAGCGTTTTGTTTTGTAAAAAAATTATAACGGTGTTATCGTGGGTTATCTATCACAAGCTTCTTTAGTATTTTGTTTCTAATAGCTAATAAAACAAAATTTAAAATTAATACGAATTGCAACAAGGCTTAATAATACAGGCTCCTTATTCTGACCGTACCTATAATGTTGGAATCTATTTAAAATGGACCCAAAGGTTGAAAATGTTTTCGGGCCTAAGAATACTAAAAAAAATTGTCAGAATCGTTTCTGATTTGAAATTTAACCCTGTGGTAAAGATTAATATAGGCTCCTAAAATTTTAATAAAATTGAAGTTACAAATTTTATAAAGATAAGTACTACTTTGCCGATATGGATTTACTTATACTGGAGGCTGTATTTAATTTGGTGCAGATGTTGGATTGTCAATAATATTGAAATTATGAAATTATTTTAAGAGGTGTATTAAGAGGTAATTTTTTTTATTTTATCCAAAAACAAACTTAAGCTCGCATAGTCACGCTGCCTGTATTAGCAAATACGCTAAGTTGTTGGCTGGGCTTGGCACTGCGACCTGAGTTTTTTGTTATAAAAGAAGATTTGAGCGGGAATACTTAGTTTTTTTATATAGTCACTGGAAAATGCCGTAAAGAGTTGACTACTACCATTACTTATTGTTGCATTTGTATTTGTAAAAAAAAAAATACAGTGCAAATAAACAAGCGTGTTTACAATGTTTATTTTCTTTCTACTGAAGGGACACTGTATGTGCCAGTGTATTATTTTTGTCGTGTCTTCATTGATTTTGCCTCCGTACTTATAAAACCATTAACTGTTCAACATTAATATTTTATATTTAATACATTAAGGTATACATATAGTAATTATTTTGTTTTTATTGAGTTCATTTTATTGATTTGTTTCCTTCACTAATTAATAATTTATATTAATTTATTAATTAAATATTAAATTTTAATTTCAGAAACGACAAAAGCTGACTACCTCTTCACATAAAGCGTCTGTTAGTCCGGGAAGGTAATTAAATTTTATTATATTATATATACATATATATTTCTTTATTATACTTGATATATACCTTCATCTGGTCACGCACAAACATGGAAATTAGTATCGAACAGTTCAAAGGCTTTATTGTTGTCAGGCCATAACATGCAGACCATAATAATGTCGAACTATTCTGCTTATCGTCATAGAGAACTGGTCCAAATGGTACAAACGTCAAAAAGAGGGAGAGAGAGCGAGAAAGTTTGTAGATCTGCTGAAAAAGGCCAATAAAAAAATTATAACGAGCCTCACCCTCATAAGCTCACATTAGAAGTTTCACTTCTTTAGTTTTTAATATTATAATTACGGCGAAATTATTACACATTTAAGAGGGAATTTTGATGTTTATGTCATGTGAAAATTCTCACTTGGACAGATTGTCACATTCATACCATAGTTTTATTTACATACTATAATCTACAGGAAAACAAAATGCAGCATACTATAAAACTTCTGTCTTTGTCAGTTTCATGTAATTTAGAAGACAAATTATCTTCTCCTTTATTGGTAGTTCTACTTCTCCTCGATTTCTTACTTTTTTCAAACAGATACGTCGCTAAAGAAGTTAAAAATGTCAGAAAGAGACTTCAACTTTATCGTTTCTTGTGCGTTTGGGTGCGCAGTGGTAGAGCATCAGTTCAGTTCTCTACGAAATGACACAATTATTTACTAACATTGTATGTATTGTAGATTATAAACGCTCGACAACAGAAGTCAAAACTTATAATACATTTTTAATTAGATACAAACACATAGCGTCTTAATGGCGTGGCTTCGTCAGACAAACATCAAACTTATTTGACATTTTCAGAAAAAAAATTACCTTTTTTAAACGAAAAAACTGAAAGATACAGTGACAAATTTACGTTCTTTTATACATTTCTACCTACAGAACATTGTAACAAAAGATTTAAGTAAGACACCTTAATGTTTAAATCGATTATAATTGCTTGCCTTTTTTCACCGAGCTGGGTAGAGTAGTGGTACAGCACTAGACTCGCATTCGGGAGGTACGGGTTCGATTCCCGGCAGGGGCAGATGTGGCTGGGACTTTTTCCTACTGCCTCTCGCCGAGAAACGGTAATTCCTGTACCGGCCATCTTGATTGAGGTTTTCCATGGTTTCCCTCAATTAATTCCAGATAAATATCGAGATGGTTCCTTATTTGAGGCCATGGCCGATTACCTATCAAACTCCCAGTTCAAAAATTACCTATCCTATCCTAATTTCCTATAATTCCTTCATTCGCCCATTGCTATTGCATAAGTTGAAGTTTTAAAAATGTAGAAAAATAACGGGAAGTGTGGTAGACGGAAAATAGTAATGGTGCGAATGGCGTCTGTTATGACATAAAGTCGAGAAACGGACGTTAAACGCATTATTATTATTATTATTATTATTATTATACTTGCCTTTTTTCTGTGTATAGTTTTCTTTTAGGATTTTTGATTTTCCCTAGATAGCGACAATTGGACAATTTCCCACTGTCGAAATTTCCCTAACTTAGGGACATTTCTCTAGACACAGCATGACCTTATTTGTCGAACGTCTATAATATACAGTAAATGAATAAATAAAATATGTTTCATGAAAATAACTTCTAAAGTGCAACGGTTTTGTCCATACAGTTTAGAATAGAATATTTTCGGCAAATGTCTGAATTCACGCAGACAAAACTGATTGGAAATTAGCAAGGTATAGCTAAAACGTTATATGTAGTTTTATATAGTTTGACTTCAAAATCCGTGTATATGTATATATATTTTTTTTTGGTGCACAACCCTGCAATAGCTGCATCGTTCATCTACTTTCGTATACTTATCCAACCTCTTCACAGTCTTATGTCGTTATTTTAATTATAAATGATGTTAAATGTTTAATTTCGAATAACCTTTAATGGTTTTTAAACACAAATGCCTCCTTGCCTCGTTTCTTAGATACAGAATGTTTTTTTTTTAATATAGACATAATAGCTAATAGTTTGCTTGAATATTATGAAACACCCATTGTTGCAATTATAATGCGATATTAGAAAAATTTACTATTCAAGCAATGTCACTATCGGGACACGCACTCGAATCTTCCACTATCGCGGCGGTTGAGTAACCTATTATTCTACGGTGACGTATTAAAATTTTAATTTTTTTGAATTTTTTTCAGACCTGAAGTATATATATTTTTTGTATTTTTGACCATACACGTTATATGCAATACCGGCTTTACAAAATTTTCAAGATATTGTAGCCATATTTTTTATTTTCACAGATTTTAAAAAGCGTAATTCTAGCGCTCGCAAATTGACCTTTGCTTTGAAAATGTTCTAAAATTCTGTGGTGTTAGGTATATTAAAGATTCAAGTCAAAAACTGTAAAGTTTCATTTTTTACTGAACTAACTCGAAATAGTATTCTATTTCGTTTGGTATTAACGGCTCAAAAACTAGTTCTTTATGCGTGACACCAAATCTTTTTTCGCGTAGATACTATTCTTAATACGCATACCGCCGTTTGAGAAACACTCGTTTACAGTATAAAATTTGGTCAATATGTGTTTTGTCATTTTATGTAATAAAACATTTTCAATTCAATATTTTTTTAAATATGACAAATTAGGAACGGATCAAAGATTGTTATTTTGGTTTCGTTAATCAAAAATAATTGCAATTTGTTATTTTTCCGCTTTCGGCTATCATCGGACGCCCGAAGAAGCGATTCGTTGAAAGCCTGAAGCAGAGTTGTCTGTCGACAGCGCATGACAGTAAAGCACGCGTTTTAATTTAATCGGGCAGCTTGTATACTGTGTGTGTGTGTGTATGAAGAATGTATGTAGAAGTACCTGAAATAATAATATCTATTATTCATAGTGTCTGAGGGAACCCATGTATATTATATAATGCTATACATCTGGGCCGTACGGTACCTGTTCGTATTAAAGACGACGCTGGAAAACCGTGGTTGTATTCGGGTTTTTACCCGTTAGTTATCATACAAGATTTCAAAAGAAATACAGTAAGCCTCCCGCGTAATCGGGGAACTCTGTCAATTGCGAAATCCTCGAAAGATAACCACATTAGTATTTTGAACTCAGCGAATTCATTTAAAAACAGTGGGTACTTATGTACGCGCGTTTGAAGTTATACTTCTTTGGCGGGATTGAAAACTAATTTTTAAAATACGTGCAAATAATTTATTGAAATAAAATCTATGAAAAAGTTTAAGAATAATACTTACAAAATTAACCTCAAGTAAACAAAGTGTTATTTTGGTTTTTATACTTTTATAGATATTCAATTAATTGAGTATCAAATATAAATGACTGTCAAATGTTATAGTCAGCTAGTATATTCCTGCAGATGGCAGAACGTGCATTGATTCGTCCATCTATCATTTCAGTCTGATGACCAACTTCATTCTGTCGAGTTTTCGTTAGCTGTGCGCGCGCAAGTTCCGTTTTCTGCTAAAACTTTACACTCAACGCGCCAAAATGAAGTATAATTTAAAAAAACTGTAATATCGTGTTAAATAAATTGTAGATTATAGAATATAGACGCTCGACTATAGAAAATAGGGACAGACAGTGCGTGAAAATGTTGATTTTGATGCGGTGTTATTTGAAACACGTTTTTAGAGAAATGACTTCGATTTAAAATCGTGAGGTTTTATTTTACGGTAGTGAATACGTTACCTATAATTTACTGTCTCTAGAGGTATCGGAGCTACTTTTAAAAAGTGACGGGTTGCTGTGAAATAACGGGTACTCGTAGTCACTGTAGTAGAGATGTGTAGTCAACACATAACATCAGTTCGGTTGGGAAAGACAAGTTTTTTTTTAGCAAATTTTCAGCTAGGATCCGAATTTCGCGGATAGTTTTTGTTTTTCAATTTTGATTGTATTTTCAGGTTCGAAGTAGTCAAGGTTAAATATTTTCATTGATGTATTGACGTGAATAAATCGATTAGTTAAAATTTCCAAAATTATTCATTGATATTTTTATATAAAACTAGCGGCCCAGTCCGGCTTCGCCCGGGTGCAAATGTAATATATAGGATATAAAAGATAAGAATCATTATCATTAAATTCTCAACGTGTATTGAATTTGCGCGAATTCAATCGCTTTTATTTGTGAATGTTCAAAAAACGAAGAAAAATCTTATTTCCCAAAAAGAAATTTAAAAAATTCTGTTGATCCGATCGCTACCAAACTTCAGAAGATCACCCGCTGGGCTAATCTAAAGATTGTCTGAAAATTTCATCAAAAATGGTCAACCCGTTTGGAGTCCATAGATTACATATACATCGTCTTTTATCTATATAGATTATTAAAATGTAAAAGTGCTTATTGTGACATAACGATAATAGTTGGACATATAGTATCGCGAAGTTTTTTGTAGTTATTGATATGTTCTTTAATATTGTAGAACATACTTTTGTTCTGTCATCAATAGTTTCCGCAGCGCATGCGACGAAATATGTTTTATGGCATTTTTTTCCACCTTGGGTTACGTTACTAAAGTTTTAGTAAGGATCCCTAATATTTTCTAGCAATAAATATAGCCTATGTTACTCAGGGTGAATGTAGCTTTCTAATGGTGAAAGAATTTTTTAAATCGGCACAGTAGTTTTTGAGTTTATTCATTACAAACATACAAAAGTACAAATCTTTCCTCTTTATAATATTAGTATGATTATAGTGACTGGAAATTGCGCGTTGTATATTAAAATTACGTTAAACTTTTAATATTTTGTATATGCATATTTCGTTGTAAGTAAAATTTATTTATTTCACAAAGTCAACATAGTAGCGAGGAGCGTTAAAAACGAGAATGTAAACAAAAACGTAAATATTGAAAAAAAAATTGGTATTAAAAATATTTTTCTTCGCGTATTTCTTTCTGAAGATGAATTCATTTAATTAATCTCGATTTATTTATTTTAATTAATTTCATATTTTTTGATAAAAAATTATTAAATAACTTTCCGTTTGAGTCAGATGAAAGAAATTTTAAAGAACTAGAAGTGTATATGTAACTGTCCAATAGTTAAATTAGCCACTTAATTGAATAGCTAGCCAGCATTCAACTTCATGCGAAGCCTTTTTGAGTAACTATGACACGTGACATTTAACGTTTGACCTGACTAAAAATCAGCTTTTTAGATACCGCCGTATCAAAAACCGCCATGATGTTTAAATTTAGTTTTATCAAAGACTTCTTAGGCGAAACTTTGAGTACGGTCAATTTGAAAAAAAAAATAGTTTTGCGAGTCAAAATTTTGAAATACCTATAAAAAAACAGTTTCTCTTTTACCTACTGTTTTTTTTTTAGTCAATTTTCCCACACGGGCCTGCCCTCATAATTATCAATTATATTCTTCGGTTACGAAACTAAACTTAGTCCACCAAACTGGAAAGTCGCGCAGCCTTTTTGGGCGGAACGGAACGTGTCGTTCACCGACTTGCCTAAACTTCCTTCAAGCATGCGTTTAACTAACCGGCGGACTAGGCGTTCAACTAACTGTCTCATTTAACCACCGACCAGCGATGGTATATTCAGTATTGCCAATGTTGTTTCCTTGCACTTGACAAATAGGAAACCGGTTCCCAGGACGGTTTTTTTCACCAATGCGGGCCTGAATATGGGTCAAGGTAGGAATTTACCTGTTTATAATTTCCTGTAAAATATCACATTCAAAAATTCTAATAGATATACATATTACAATATAATGTAAATTAGGAATATATTAATATTATTATAATATGTCAAAAAACATATTATAATTAATGTCATATTTATGACTCATTTGAAATTGTATAAAAAAGCCGGAAATCGTGAGTTGACGAAAATTGACAATAATTAAAAATATTGAAATTAAGAAAAAGACATTATTTTAAAGAGTGTAGTAACGGGTTAATTTTTTTTTTTTTTCAAAAACAAATTCATATAATAAAGACTGCTTGTACACTATATTGTCGGCAGGGTTTTGGCACTGTGACCCGATTTTTTTAAAATTTCCTTTGTTAAAATTATTTTTGTCAAGACAGAATCGGAATTTGCAATCTTCTTCGGACAGTCTTTGGACTTCGTAACGATACAAACTGTATACAGAATAAGAAATTTGCATTACGAATGTGTGCGTGTGTGTGTGTGTGTGTGCATTTTCTTTTTCGAGGTACATATTTTTTTAATTTTCCTTTGTTAAAATTATTTTTGTCAGTATTGATCGCATTCATCTTTCTCCTCTTTTCTGCCCAGCGGCTGTATAATTTCTCATGCAAATGCTAATTTCACAAAATAAATAAAAGCGGTTATATATATTTTTTTTTCGTCTGCCGCTGCGCGTTTTTTTTCATCCACGACTCAGGACATCAAGAAAGAGAGAGAAGTCTGTGCGAAAGAAAAAGAGAAAGCTACGAATTCCTTAAATGTATATTTTAAATTTATATCGAGAAAAAGTCATTAGTTTTAAAATTAAAATATACATCACTCTCTCGGCACTCGCGCTGCTGCTGCTAGAGCGGCGCGAGAGAACGCTTTGTCCTTTTTTATTTGAAATGAGAGAAGTAAAAACAAATGTTTTTTTTTTAACCGACCGCCACCCAAACTCCCGAGCGGGCTGCAGTTACAATATTACACTATGAAATTTATGATAACTAATAAAGAAAAAAGCAAAGCGCGGGCATTTTCGAAATGTGTATTTAATATTCTCGCCCCTATGTGGTAGTTTTAAAAAGGTGGAATTTGCAACGACTTTCCTCTTTTCACTGTGTTCTTTTTTCATCAACTTGCAAATACCTTCGATAAAAGAAAACGCCGCGATTCTATTCTTACTTTTGGTTATGTGTACTTTTAAGGGGGGAAATCACAGTAGCACACAAAAAAGTAGGCATATTTTCGGGAATTAATTTTGGCTGAATAAAAGTATCAATCGAAAATCTGTAAAGTAGGTTTTATAGCAATACTAAAAAAGTACAAAATGTAATTTTTTCAATAAGAAATATTTAAAAATGGCGGCTGCGCAGCATATGCCCCAAGGCGCCTATTTTTGAAAGCGTGTCGATGGCCGAAGACGTAGACTCCTTAATTTTTGACCTGGAAGAAAAAACCAAAATTTTTTAGTTTTCATATCACAACAGCTAGCGAGCTACGTAGGATTTTTTCGATATATTGATTTTTCACAAAATGGTGCATGTTTGAAAATAAAGTTAAATTTTTAACAAAAAAAACGCCATCAAATCTTCGATAAAAAAAAACTAAGCCATATAAAAAAAATCCTACGTAGCTCCGTGGAGAAAGATATTTCGAAGGTACTGTCAAAATTTCAAGTCGATCGGTAAAGATTTGCTCGAGTTATGTCTTCGGCGAGCTCAAAAAAAGTGGTTTCGAGAAAAACGCGTTTAAAGAAACCATATGAAAATTTCATATACCTCTAATCTGCAATGCCTGCACCGTACAGTTGACCTTCTAAATCTACCTCCAACTCTTCTTTTTCTTTCCGCATACTTTTCAAGTCGAGTCGGGCCTGTTTTGCGCCATCACTAATAGTTATACCGTTATACCTGCACCCATAGTCATAAGTTACAGCGCGCGCCGGGATCACAAAAGGCGCTCGGAGCATACCTGAGTGGCGTTACCGCAGAATGAAAAATTTGGGCACTCGGACACTTTTGCCGTGTTCCATCATTTGGTATATTATTTTTAAGACCCTAAAGCACCTTTTAGGCGAAAAAAATTTTTTTCGAAAAATTGAAAATTTTACTGTGATTTCCCCCGTTAATTAATTTAGACAAAGCGCTTCACATTTTTTGAATTAGTCATTATTTTATAATTTTCAGTGCGTGGTAAAAACGTGTTTTTTAGTCTTTTTAAACTATTATTTAGTTTTTAGTCTTAAAATGAACTTAAATGTAACAGTAACTTGAAGACGCGATTTTTTGGTACCTATATCATATTTTTATCTTGCGAATCCTGATCAGAACATTAGGACAAAGTTATCAAATTATTGTATCTGTCATTCATTCTATGTATGGTACATGTTTAACCTGTAAAATTAGTCTTTTTTTTATTATCCTGATGATTCTGGTGATATTAGGACAAAGCTATCAAATTATAGTTGTTAATATGTGTGCAAATGTTTTAATCAATCGGACGTCTTGAAGTCGGTGAAAATTACGTTGAAATATTCCGTCAGATTGATATATATTTATACAGATGAAGCTAATAAAAAATAGTGGTTATTGCGATGTTTCTTGCATCCATGTCGTTCGCAAAGGTGCCTCTACTGTTGTTAAAGTTTATAGGCAACTTTGGACGAACAAATACGTTTAATGAAAACTATAAAATATCCATGATGTATATTACAAGTTCTTTTTTTCACTTGAAACATATTGATATCGTACATTATGAAAATGGCGCTGTCAGCAAGCGCATACTAATTTGTTTTAAATATTAAAATATCTGCTTTCTTTTTCGTTTTCGGATTTTTTAAATGACAAAATAAATTATCTGCGCCACATGGATTCCACTCTGCATTTCACGATTGTTTTATTTGCTTTTCGTACAACTTTCTTTGTAATTTTTGTGCCGGTTAAATTTATACGTGCAAAATTTTATACCTTCGACGAACTGTTATTTTTTTCTTCGTTTTTTCTTAACTAAATGGCTTGTCTCAATCTCTTCATTTCAAATTTAGTTACAACAGATCATAGATCTCGGCAAAATTATTTTCAAAGGGGGTGAAAAATGTTAAACTTGTGCAGTACCGCTTCAGTTTTTTTCAAGGTTACACATTTTGTAGGTAACAGCTTATCAAAATGTGATAACTTTGAACAGTTCACATTATTCTGTATACAGTAAGACCTCGCTTAACGCGGTTTCTAAAAAAAAAAAGGTTAGCCACTATAACGTAAATATTTATACAAAATGATTCAAATGTTGACAGAAATTCAAAGCCAAGACGAAGAGTGTCATTGATGCAATATCTTGCTATCGATAACAGCTTACTAAACGAAACAGAAAAAGACAAACGACATTAGATGACTTTTTCGCCAAAAACAAAATATGTCAAATGAGAAACCTTCCTCATCACAAACATAACTTCTTACTCGAATTTTTATTTGTTTTTCGTAAATGTTTTATGAACAAAAATCGTAATTAGCAATCAATAAATTTATAATTAATTAATGTGATAAAAAAGTATTTAACAATAAATGTTACAAAATTATCAAAAAAAAAAAAAAAACCCGGGTCGCAGTGCCAAAACCCTGCCGACAATATAGTGTATTTGCTTATACAGGCAGTGTGGCATATTAGGCGAACTTAAGTTGGTTTTTGGGCGAAATAAAAAATTTGACTCCTTAATACAGCCCTTAAAATTACATTTTTTTCTTAATTGCAATATTATTATCAATCGAACCTCTATACCAAATTAAATACACCTTTCAGTAAATAATTCACTGCCTGCAAAATAGTGTTTTCATAACGGGCCGATTTTATTAAAATTTTAGGGACACATTTTAATTGCTATCAGAGGGTTAAATTTCAATTTTGAAACGATTCAGAGAAATTTTTCGGTATTTTGGGACCCAAAAACATTTTTCAACCCCTAAAAACTACCCTTAAAATGGCCTGATTAGGCCCATTTTAAATAGGCTTCTTGCGGTGATGTATTTCAACGCGTGGTCCAAATTTAGTCGAAATCAATTAACTCTTTCGAAAGTTATTTCCCGCGCACACACATATACACACACACACACACACACACACACACACACACATATATATATATATATATATATATATTGAAAAATGTATAATCAGATCCTTTTGATGTTAATAAATTATAAATATATATATATATATATATATATATATATATATATATATATATATATATATATATATATATATATATATATATATATATATATATATATACGTATATATATATATACATACATATATATAAACATTCTTAAAAATGGTGCCAAAGTGTTTAGGAGGTTATGAAACGTCGAGAAATTTTGGTCCGGCCCCTAGGTCCCGCCATCCGACCGACGCCAATAGTGTATGTTGCCATATGGCAAATACACTAAAAACTATCAAATTTTCTTATTCATACAAATCGGAACTCAACTAGGGGCCTGGTTCTACAAGAGAACTCATACCTTTTTAACAGTAGAAGCATTGTGAACTTGTGAGTCTTGGCAACCAACTTCACACGAAATGTTTTTGGGGGGATAATTGTGTCTCATAGATAAGTGAGTACATCAGTGAGTCTGTTGGGCCAGTCTTCTATATTATTATGTGCAGTGCACATGTGCGGTGGTATTGATGTAATACTCTAATTCATATGTACAATACTTATGCACATATAATATTAATATACTATATATGTCTGTATATGATTTTCAAGTGGTATTCGAATGAAAGCTCATACTCACAACTTTCGTTGATGCAGTTCAATGAGCTGCAATAATACGCTAGAGAGCTATTTGAGGTGACCGATCCCTCGAATTGTATAATATATACTCTCGCGAAATTTTGAACTGTGATGCAAAATTCATTTTATAACTGTTTTTTATTAGCTGCGATTAAGCACTAAGCACCACAAAATTTCGCTTCCTGCTTAAAAATTTCAAAAGATATATTTTATTCTTAAACATTGAATAAAAAAACTTGATATCTGTCAATATTTCTTTACAACACGTCTTGAGATTTCGAATTACAGAAAGACAAATTAACATTTTAAAGCTTTTTTCTTACAAACTTATGTTAAAAATAGCTTGCTCAATAATATTTTTCAAATGAATTTTTTTCTGTACAAAAATGGGTGTAAATTTTTTTTCTCGTTTTTATGTTTTTAAATCGTTTATCTAGATCAAATAAACAGTAAAAACTTGACTAGAAGTAGTATGTGAAGAAAGAGTTTATTTTCTAAGCATCAACATCAAAGATTGAATAAGATTTTTCATAGAAATGTTCGTAAGATTTATGGGAATGAAAAAGGGGGCATATTGTACAGCTGGTAAACAGTAATTTTAACGAAAAATTCGTTTTGCAATCCGATCTTATAACAAGTAGAAATACAAGATATTATTAATTTTATTGCTGCTCTATGGTAGTTTTTCTGGTGTCCCCACACCGCTATCAAAAAGCAGTTCTCTAGTGTATCGCCACCCTGTTCACAAGTAGTACCTACCACAGAGAACCACCCTCCGGACCATGAACGCTCCCCATCCAAACCCCTTTCCATAGTGCCTATACCCAGCTCGCTTTTATAAATATTACAATAATTAAATATACAGTGGAACTCGTTAAAATTGCATAGGGTCGGTTCCATTCCAGCTTCACTCGAGGATATGGAAGGGTGTGCCGCGACGTCTATATATAGCTATATATATATTTAATAATTATATAATGTTTATATATATAATATTATATATATAGCTATATAATATATATTAAGTTTACATTCGTGATGGAATTTCCCGCGTCTAGTTTATTTTTCTTCATTAAAAAGTAATTTTACCCGGAGTATGTGAAATCGACTAGAGATTACGGCTCGTTTACTAAGTGAATGACAACTTTATTTTACTGTTATTTTAATGTTATGGCTGGTTTAAAAGTTGCAATGTACTCTTTGTCACATGATCCGTTTTATATAGCTCATTTTCTCCAACGTGTCGCCTTCTGTCGAAGCCTAATAAATACGAGTATATTTTTTATGTAGCCGGTACAATCGAAAGAGAAAAAATTGCGAAAAATTAGATGTGCCTACGCGATTTTGCTTTGTGGCTGCAGATATAAACTCAAAATATTTAACAAAATGTCCATCGCGTATGGTTTAGCGAGCAACTTCATTTGTCAATTTTGACAATCGTTGCTTATCCAATATGCACGGTTGGCTAATCGAATAATTTTGATAATCGAAAGGCTGCTCTTCGAATTATTTTTATAATCGAATAATTCATTCGAAATTATTCCTTCAGTTGATTTTTCATAATAATAGGTGCGTTGGTACTATGCGTGAATGAATGAATGTTTCAACTCTCGAGTGAATTTTGCGCTCGGTTTCGATTATAATAATTTAATCTCGAGTAAAAACACAATTGATTCTATCTGTCTATTCATTCGATATGATTATTACAACGAATGAATTTTCGACTACAAAAAGTCATCTGCATGCAGCGCTTCATAAAACAGAGGCAGATAAAAATTATGTAATCATACATATAATACTGTGAAATGCAATCTGAGAGAGACAAGTACATGCAGTGTTTCAAAGAGTAAAAGAAGAGCGTAGTATAATAATTAATTACTGGATATTGTATTTAAGTCGTAATTCGTATAGGTATAAAAATCATTCGAGTGATTTTGAAATAGTCTCACGAAACATCTTAATAATCGAATAGAATTTTCACTCGAAATATCCCGTCTTTACGATTGGCTGTTTTTTTCGCATATTTGACTGCTTTATAAAGTTTTCCTAAAACTAGCTGTGAACGTGCTGTTATTTCGCGTCGAGAGAACAGGACGCGGTCTACATTGCACGCACGCCTTAAAAAATTTAATGAATTTAAAGTTATTTTTACTGCTTTTCGTTTATATACTGTAGATTAATGTACATAATGATGACAGGAACGAAAATTATCTTCATTTAAAAAAAAAAAATTTCGACGACGCATTTATATAATGTAGAAAATGTGTTAATTTTTAATTTTATATTTTAGCCTGATGTTAATTATTGTAAAATGGCTTTTCTTGTATAAAATAAATTTTAAAAAACGTCTCTTTTGTTATGACAAATAATAAGTGCTTCCTTTATGAAACCGGCTTTCATTTTAAATAATTAACTAAGGATAAAATACGTTTTCATTGTCTTTTGGTGCAGTAGAAAATTGAATAAAAAAGTGCTCGCAGGGTTATCCATTATATATGCATGCAGGGTTTGCAAAGCGATATCAATACATAAAATAGTAACGCCATTTTTCTTCCTAATTTTGCTTTTCCTGGTTTTCGAGTGTATATATATCGCTTCTGGAATTAGAAAGGGTACTTAAAATAATATCTATTAATAGTGATGTAAAAGAATAAATTGCCTGGTAATTAACTGGTTAAATATCCGATTAAATAATCTCTGTAATTTATTTTAAATAGCCGTGGTTATTTATTATTACTTTACAACGCTGCGCAGAAAGTTTTGTGCATGATTATAACCTCCGGTCGATATTTTAATTTTGTAACCAATATCTACATAAATTTATACATATAAATAAATTATTTAATTAATTATTTCGATTCTACTCTATATAAAAGAAGTAGTTGAATACTATCAGAAGGGAAGAAACTTTTACAGTAAATCTGTTTATATGGACCTCCATGGATTTTAACATACTAACTCTGTATGAAAACTGTCCTCGATAGTGCAGGAAACGAATCATAACTTAAGCGATTATACACCTTCTGCCATCTGCGTTAGGCTTGGCATGTGCCCATGTCCATTCTAATGAAAAAACCCTAGGCCACGGGCTATATCAACTATCAGCGCTTAAATTATGATTCTTCCTGCTATGGAGGATAGTTTTCATACAGGAGGCTATACAAGCATGTTAAAACCCTGGAGCTCCATATTGAAACAGATTTACAGTAAAAGTTTCTTTCCTTCTGATAGCATTCAACTACTTCTTTTTCACTTACGGATCTTTTGAAAATCCAAAACTTCTATTATTTTGAACATTGGGTAAACATAGTACTTCGACGTTGTCAATGATTTATTATTTGAAATAAACTGCTCTGCACTATTCCCGAGATCTTAGAAAGAATACAGCTTTAGCAATACCTGATATCCCTTAAACTACGAGTAATTACATGCTTCATTGTCCTCTGTACAATATGGTTAGACTAGTTAATAAAGTAAGGCGTTTAAATATCGATATTCATCAAGTGAAACTTAAAAAGTTCAAAAGGCTAATTAGTAAAAATATTGAGGCCATATCAATGTTTTCCTATGACTGACTATAGTCAAAACCGTTTACGACGGCATCGTTTAGAACAACATATCGATTATATTGACCAAAATCATAGGTCCCCGCAGGATGTTATATGACCGCCTGTAAAAAACACTGCTTTTTACGACATACCGCATTAAGCGACTACGTAATATCTTTATATCTTTGGAGAATGATATCTGTTAGAACAACCAGCTGTATTGTAAACAAAATTCGTACGCATAGAAGACTTCCAAACAGACTAAAATTACAGATTTTATGAAGACAGAAAAAAGACAATGATAATGTGAATATTATTCCTATTAATTTCTACGGATTTATAAGTACCTACACATTCAGTAATATTACATACTTAATAAAAAATTATTTTGTACCTCGAAAACGTCACCGGTTGTTACGACGATCTGTTTTTACGACCAAATTCGATGTCGTTATAACAGATTTTGACTGTATTTGGATTTTTCTATTTTTTTGTTTTTTGTTTTCATAAGTTGTGTTCTGTTTTCTCTTCTCTGAACTCATTGGTAACTAATACCATTAATTGGCTATTCTAGTAACTGTTGGTATTATTAAATTAAATTAAATTGACGGCAACTTAGAACTGGCGCCCCTGGCGGCAAAGTTTGGCAGTGCCCATTTCCAGTATCAGACGTTGGTGTTGCATAATGCTAAATGAAATTAAAATATAGTTAATAACGAGTAATAGTATTGTGTGACGTCATCGCGAGGACAAAACGAAAGGCGGCAACGCTCTCCTCCTTGTATGAACACATGTATATACATACGTACATGTTCTATTGCAATTGTGTCGGAGACGGAACATGTAGGTATGTTTAATAATATATAAGTGAAAGGTTTTAAAGTTTACATAAGTAATGGAAATGAATTATACAGGAGGAAACGGGAATTGGCAGCATATAACAACAGAGCACATTGCCTCTTCCTCCTCTACTCGGCCTGCCTGCCTCCTTATAGGTCGGGTCTCTCCTGCTGGTACCCATTTGTGTAGAGGTATGTTCTAGTCACTGTTTGTGAATGTTGGCACTTCTGAAACTCTTCCTTCAAGAATGAGGCCGTCCTACATTTTTTTTAAGTTACACTTCTTTTGGCGCGTTGACAGTATAATTTTAGCAGGCAATGGACAGTATGAAGTTTGCCGCGCTAACGAAAATTTGGACAGTATGAAGTTGGTCATAAGAGACCCAGACTGAAATTACAGACTATCATTTCTTCAGGAGCTGTGAGCGTTTAAAGTTAAAAGTGGCATTTTTGCTTTGACAGCTGATAACTCGATTTAAAGAAATCGTAGAAAAATTATAAAAAAAGCATTTTAAAGAGGAAAGTATACCAGCTTTAAAATGCTTCATTCGAGATTTATATAGAATTTTTTTGGAACTCATAAACATGATGCAATTTTATAAAAAATTAAGGGACCATTTTTCTTTTTTCAATTCTCACTGTTCGCTAAGAGATTTTTTTTAAATTTTTAATTAAAAATTATAATGTGCAAGCTTTAAAATGAGCTTTCGTTTTTTAAAATCCGATCATTTTTCACGAAAGTACAGCGATTTGAAAATCATCAAACTTTCGAGATTTTTTATCTGATCCCTTAAGTTAAGCTAGATGACCCAATCACTGACGTATAGCGTAAGTAAATGAATTCCGATTTTGGGGGGCAAAATAGAAAGTTGAAAAAAGTATATTTTTCAAGTGCATTCTGTGACGTATGAAATGAAAGGCCTCGTTATGAAAAATACTAATATAAAATGTAAAATGTGTTATGCAATAACTATTGTTAAACAAAATCGTCTCTTCTCTTCCACCACGTCGACCGGCCACTTCCGCCACGCAACCGGCTGTCATTTGGAATGTTTACACAGCGTCGCGATGTACGTCTCTTTAGCGCCGCCGATGCCGTTCGTTCGGTGGGCTCACGTATAGTATCCAACAGACAGAGAACAAACCACCGCGGCCCACTTCGCCTACCTCCCAAGTCGCAAGCGTGCCTCTCCAGTGTGCTCACTTTTCAGGTTTATTGATCAAGTGTAAAGGCTTCGTCTATACGTATATATAGATCTGTGACCGCAAGACAAAGTGACTTGTTCGAAAACCGTTAACCGATGGCAAGTGTTTTGAATTAGAACTTCTTTAGCGAGTGTATCGGTTGAAATTTGCTGTGACGTTTAAAGGGAAATATAAGAGAAACCTTGGCAACGCGAAATTATACGAGTAGTTTGGATATGTGTGTGTGAATGTATGCACATACGTTTCGAAAATCTCCATTTTTATATGAAAAATGTTATTCAATCGTGAATGTTAATGCTTCAAGATAAACTAAAAATACTTATGTACCATTCACCTTATATAAATTTTAGCCAAGTTTTTACACTTTATTTGATCTAAATAAACGATTTAAAATCAAATAAAAACGAGAAAATTGACGAAAGTTTTACACTAATTTTTGTACAGAAAAATGTAAATTTGAAAAAAATGATTGCCAAGTCAAATTTTTCAGTACTTTTAAACAAAAGTTTGTAAAGAAAAAACTAAAAAATGTTAGTTTGTTTTCCCGCAACTCGCAGTCTCGGAACGTGCTGTAAAAAATATTGGCGAATGTCACGTTTTTTGATTAAATTTTTAGGACAAAAATATATGTTTTTTGAAATTTTGAAGCGACAAATCAAATTTTGTGGAGTTTAATGCTTAATCACAGGTAATAAAATGAATTTTGCGACTTCAATTCGATATTTCTCGAGAGCATATTTTACGATCTGAGGGATCAAGTCTCATTAATGTCATAAGCCATTTTACCTTGCGCCCCATATATATCTGTATATATATGTGCGGTTGTAATAATAGTAATCCAGTTTTATAATGTAAGACTTCAATCGGAGTCTCATTTCTTATTTAGAAGAATGTCGCCAGAAAATAACAATTTCCTCCAGCTCTCATGTGTACTCAGTATTATTTTTTCGGTTAAAAGACTACTTGCTTTTTCTCTCTTTCTCTCTCTCCCTCTCTCTCCACACACACACACACACACCTACACTATAATTCAAAAGAAGATAGGAAAAGAAGATTGCAAGCTTGCAGATTAATTACATAAAACTCCAAAATTGATATGATAACAATTTTGTGAATACCCGATCACCCCTCAGATCGTAAAATATCCTCTCGGGTAATTTCGAACTGTGGTCACAAAATGCATTTTATTATTGTTTTTATTAGCGGTGATTAAGCATTAAGCTTCACAAACTGTGATTTGCTACTTAAAGATTTCAAGAAACATATATTTGTGTCCTAAAAATTGTTTTGAAGTATTTTTACGTGTGTGTTATAATGTACATTTATATAGGACTGAGAAAAAGTTATAAATGATACTTTTATTAAATTTGTTTTAATTTTAGTTATACAGAGGTGTCTGTAAAAACGGCTAACAATGTTAGACCAATTGAAGTTTCAACCCGATTTATTCAAAAAATATTTTTTTTGTTTGTTACTATTATGTTGCGCTCAGAGATTACACATCCGCCGCGGGTGGTGGTGATGATGTTGAAGGTAGATCAGTTGCCTCACGCTAGAGAAAAACTGAAATATATTTAAAATCATTATAAATTTTTGATAGCAAAACATGTCACAAATCTGAGTAACATTTGTCAGCCATATTTATTTTTCTTTTTTTTTTGGCTCCTCCCCTTCAGAAAGCTTTAGCGCCTCTGACATCCGGTAACGCGTGATCAAAAGTCTATACGATGTACAATTAAAAAATCAGTTAATCAGTAAATACATAAAAAGAAAAATGAAAATGACATTTCAGGAATGAATTTCCCCTATTGAATTACCAACCTTGTGAATGTAAATTAACGATGCGGGGATGTTTTAGCTATTGGCGCTAATTCGTCGTTAATGAGCATTTTCTGTTTGTTTGATGCATCTTCGTGGACCTCAACATCAGCGCAATAATACAGCTAGGGGTGCCATCTTTCGATTAAACTATCGTGGGTTCGAATCCCACCTCCACTCATGTACGTTTTGTGATGTTGTTTAAATTCAATTTGATGTAAATAGACGCGAATGGCATAGCTGTGGAGCATTTATAATTTACAAAAAATAATTTTGGCCCTGTGTTTGCTATGATAGAAACAAAGATTTTTTTTAAAAATATATGCATATATTAGAGCTGGGCATTTTCATAAACGCTCGATTTATTCAAGCGACAAGCACTTTCTTTTTTTAAAAAATGCTTAAAAGCATTAAGCATTTTAAAGTAAATTCTTAAATCTTAGTTTCCAACATTAAGTTATGCTATAAATTTTGAACATGAACAATATTTCTAATTGATGGGGAAGTTTGGACTTAAACAAGGAATCGAACATCAAACGAAATAAGAATTATAAAAGATAGACGAAATATGCTATATTAAACTTTGAAAGTACTTATCAAGTATTAAGGATGCTTATTAAGCATTTCTAATGCTTAAGGTGGCGGTTCGCGCCGCGACAGAGACAGGAGACCGAGGCCGGAGACAGAGACTGGAGACCGAGACAGATGTCTCCGTCTCTGGTGGTCTGTTGTGTACCGAGACTAAAGACCTCTGTTCATTCAGTTTTGTTGAGTCGTTAAAGTCAATCGTGTCGTGTTCTGGAAAATTATTAATCCACAGCGTAATGGAAAGCCATTCAGTTATGAAGTTACTATTGGAAGAATTATATTATTATTATAAAACAAAACGAAGAATGCCTATCAACAAATTATATACAACTAGAGGCCACGAAGGATCGTTTTCCCTTTTGATAAAGAACCATTTATTGTTTGAGGAAAATATGTTCAGGATGTACTTTCGGATGAATAAAATACAATTATCCTTCAAATTTTCATCTCTGTATGCGTCAAGTTGAGAATTAAATAGCGCAGGATGTTGTCTAATCATTTTAATCAATTTATCGGTGTCTTCATCAGAAAACGACGTCATTTTTCACAATTTTGCACGTGCGTCTCGAGCGAGACGCGAGACAGTACTAGTCCAGGCTAGAGACCGTCTCGCGGTCTTCTGTCTCCCGTCGCGGTCTCCTGTCTCGGTCTCGCTCGCGAACTGACACACATAGAAAACCTATAAGGTCAAGTAACGGTCTCGGTCTCCAGTCTCTATCTCTGGTCTCGGTCTCCTGTCTCTGTCGCGGCGCGAACTGCCACCTTTAATAAGCTTGTTGCTAATAAGTAATAAGTTTTTATGCAAGTGTTTAGGCATCATGCATCTGTTTTACAAAATACTTTAAGCTAAGTGCTTTAAGCATTAAAACAAGCACTAAGTTTTGAGTAGTGCCCGGCTTTGAGTTCGAGTTTTGGAAATATTATCACGGCAACCCTAAATAATACTGACATTTTTTGTTAACCTTTCTACTGACTTCCTTTTGTTAGTAATCAAATATCCGTAAGTTTTTTCCGGTCGTGTATTATTTTGCTTTGGGGATTTGAGTTGCAGTCGCGCGGTGGCGGCAGCAACGCACACAAGGCGTTGTTACGGAACTTCGCAAGTTTTCTTTCTTTTCTTTTTACTTTTTTTCTTCTTTTTTGTTCATGTTTTATTGACATGTTGCGAAAATAAAATATATATTATTTTTTCTTATATACGGACTTGTGTATAGTATTTATATACACATCTAACGTACGTCTTTTCTGATTCCGAACTATACTGAACCGAGGTTCAAACCAATATCCTTTTTAACATGCTTTTATTAGCTTCACCAATCACCATGTATGTTTGTTTGTGACGGAATCTTTGAACGTGAAATTTACTTACTTCAAAACGTCAGATTAAGCTGAAAAATTTCTTAGGAAGAACCTAGGTGGCACAGGATCGAAAAAAAGCAAATACTGAGATATGTGAATTGCATTTATTCTAACGTTTCGGCAATCTTTTTGCCATCTTCAGAGAGTCAATGCTGTCCAGTTGTTCAGTATTATTGTGAAAATATGATATAAAATAAAGTGAGAATCGAACATCACGTATAAAAATGTAAATTATTAAAATTATTTTACTAACATTTTTTTAAAAGTGTTATCAGCTAAAAACTAAAGAATAATACGATACAATAAGTACAATAATTTTAAAAGTTTGTCCCATTATCTTGATCAGGACCTTCAGGATAGAAAATTTTAATCCGAAACAATAAAAGTATCAATTCGAGTTCCAATTAATTATTTTTTTTTTTTTTAATATACGTGATTTTTGGCTTCTACGCTTACTGGCGTAAGAATTAATTATTATAAATAGAATACCCAAGCTGTTGATGACCTTAAAAAATATTATGTAACCCGTTACTTTTTTGTCGTACAAATTTTCTAAAGGCAACCGACAGGCAAGGCTGTTAGATACAGAGGCGACCTCATTCCGTTGAATAGTTATAGTCCAGTGGATTGTCAATTGATATTGCGTCGATAACAATATTGAACGGCTGACGTCATTCATTAACGAAGGTGACATGTGTATCTAATGACCTTGACATAAAATTTTCGCTTGGCGATGATTTATTTATTGTAAATTGTAGATGCTCTACAACTTAGATCATTAGTGTCTTAATTACATCAAATAACTTAAAACTAAACGACATCATAAAATATCCATGAGCAGAGGCAGGTTTCGAACCCACGACAGTCCGATCAAGAAACCAGCACGCTCACCACTGGACCACACTGTCTTCTGCTTAGCGATGATGATGATTCTGATCCCGTTTTCAAATGTGAAAAAAATGGTTTATTCATAGACATTGAAAGCAGCTATTCAGCAAGCAAAACTTACATGTACTTATCAATTCGAGTTAGTGGAGAGTTATAGACCAGGTATGTGACAGCCACAGGTTTGGCGGTGTGTTCAGATCGCTCTCGACTCTCTCCACAGAAAAAATATTATTGTTCTTCGCTCGTTTTCAGACAAGACAAACATCGACCGTAAAAGTTCCTTTGGAAATTTCCTCTTTCATTACTATCTTATTAAATTATATATATTATATGAAATTATTAATATTAAGAAATTGTTTACAACCAACTGGCAAGAAAAAAATGATAAACTTGAAATAATATTTCTTATTGGTTTGAAACATTTCTATAAACGCAAATATATTGTTACTTGCTACCTCTGCCCTGGCAGGGACGTATTAAGATCAATTAATTGAAAAATTCCGTTCGGATTTTTGATTGTTATTTGCACATTTTCTGTTTGATATATATCTGCGTGTTTGTGTTTCGCTTTCAATACGCAAAAACGAAACAACAAAAGGTCGTGCGATTTTTTTATTGTTATATTTGTCAATATTTAACGAAGATCTGATTAGAATTTGGACAAAATAGGGTTTTTGAGATCCACAGAGGTTATCTGAGATCGGATCCTTTATACAATAAAAAGCTAAAAATAAATACTTTTGACATTTGTTATTGTTAGTTGCAAAATAAATTTATTGAGTACTATTATTATTTATATTTATTATAATCAGTTTAATTGTTTAGTATTAAATTCGCAATTTGAATTTGGCCGTGAGACAATAATTATTATAATTTAAAAATACTATAACATGGCATTGAAATTAGGTATTCGTATAGTCTGTATTTCCTGTTTTTTTATTGTTGGAGGAAGGAAGGGTAAGGTGTTCCGTCTACAACAAATGCATTCTTTAAATCTCTTTATAAGTTTTTAACATAAGACTTGGATCCACATGGATCCAATGATGATTTTTAGTGTATTTGCCATATGGCAACATACACTATTGGCGTCGGTCGGATGGCGGGGCCTAGGGGTCGGACCAAAATTTCTCGACGTTTCATAACCTCCTAAACACTTTGGCATCATTTTTGAAAATGTTTATATATATATATTTATATACGTATATATATATATATATATATATATATATGTGTGCGGGCAATAACTTTCGAAAGAGTTAATTGATTTTAACGAAATTTGGCCCACGTGTTGAAATCCATCACCGCAAGAAGCCTATTTAAAATGGGCGTAATCGGGGCATTTTAAGGGTAGTTTTTAGGGGTTGAAAAATGTTTTTGGGCCCCAAAATGCAGAAAAAATTCTCAGAATCGTTTCAAAATTGACATTTAACCCTTTAGTAGTAATTAAAAAGTGTCCCTAAAATTTTAAAAACCCGGGTCGCAGTGCCCAAACCCTGCCGACAATATAGTGTATTTGCTTATACAGGCAGTGTGGCTTTATTACGCGAACTTAAGTTGGTTTTTGGGCAAAATTAAAAATTTTACTCCTTAATACACCCCTTAAATAACATTTTTTTTCTTAATTGCAATATTATTATCAATCGAAACTCTATACTAAATTATATACACCTTTCAGTAAATAATTCATTATCTTCAAACTAGTTTTTTCATAAAATTTGTAAATCCGGTCCTGTCAGGCCGATTTTATCAAAATTTTAGGGACACTTTTTAATTACTACTAGAGGGTTAAATTACAATTTTGAAACGATTCGGAGAATTTTTGCGGTATTTTGGGGCCCAAAAACATTTTTCAACCCCTAAAAACTACCCTTAAAATAGCCCGATTAGGCCCATTTTAAATAGGCTTCTTGCGGTGATAGATTTCAACACGTGGGCCAAATTTCGTTAAAATCAATTAACTCTTTCGAAAGTTATTGCCCGCACACATATATATATATATATATATATATATATATATATATACGCTTATATATATATATATATATATATATATATATATATATATATATATAAACATTTTTAAAAATGGTGCCAAAGTGTTTAGGAGGTTATGAAACGTCGAGAAATTTTCGTCCGACCCCTAGGTCCCGCCATCCGACCGACGCCAATAGTGTATGTTGCCATATGGCAAATACACTAATAAAATCGGCCAGACAGGACCGAACTTACAAATTTTATGAAAACACTAGTTTGCAGATAGTGAATTATTTACTGAAAGTTGCATATAATTTGGTATAGAGGTTCGATTGATAATAATATTGCAATTAAGAAAAAAAATGTTATTTTAAGGGCTGTATTAAGGAGTAAATTTTTTTATTTTGCCCAAAAACTAACTTAAGTTCGCATAATAAAGCCACACTGCCTGCATTAGCAAATACACTATATTGTCGGCAGGGTTTTAAAACTGCGACCCGGGTTTTTATTTTTTAAATCTGATAATATTTCCTCAGTCAATCAGCAAGAATAAAGCCCTTATCTAAATAACGGTCATTTGACCGGTTGTACGTGTTAAATATATATTTTAAACAAACGTTTTAAGCGAAACATATTATTTTTCATTCATCTTAATAGCATTATTTCTAATATGATCCTCGCTTTAGACTTCTTACCTTAAATTCCATCTCTTGACTGCATAAGATATAGAATACTGACTTTGAAGAGAATGGAACAATGAAGTTCTATTGTTATTATAAGATTGTTATAGTTTATCGTAATATTATTTCGATAATAATTATTGAGGTTGCATCGATCGATCGAACGCTTCGGTACAGTCGTAATGAAATTAAACCAGCAAAACTTCGGAATCCTGGACTTATTTAAGTATAAAGAAACTGATCCTTCAGATTGTAAAATATGCTCTCGGGAAATTTCGAACTGTGGTCGCAAAATTCATTTTATTACTGCTTTTATTAACTGTGATTAAGCATTAAGCTTTACAAAATTTGGTTGGCTGCTTGAATTATTTCAAAAAATATATATTTTGCCTTAAAAAAACGTAATATTCGACAATATTTCTTTACAGCATGTGACGAGATATCGAATTACGGGAAGGTAAATTAACATTTTGAAGTTTTTTATTTACAAACTTATGTTATAAATTTGGCTTGCTCAATCATTTTTTCAAAATAATTTTTTTCTGTGTAAAACTTTGTGTAAAATTTTGTCGCATTTTATCTGATTTTAAATCGTTTATTTAGATTAAATAAACTGTAAAAACTTCGTTAAAAGTTCTACGGGAAGAATGGCACATATTTGTAATTTATTTAGAAGCATTCAGATATTTGTGGTCCTCCGCTAGTTCATAGAACAGATGGAATTCCGCATTACTTGTTGACAAAACTTCTGCCTGTCGTATGCGTAGAGCGCTGTGCTGAGCGCCTAATCCTGTCATATCAGACATCCAGTGTCGCATAACAGTTCATCAATATTTCTCTATGCATTGTAAATAAACGTAAGCGTTCGCAAGTACAGTGAGTTATGAATTATTTGCGTTCATTTATGTAAAATTCACGACGCAATTTGAATAGAAACTCTCCGGGCCTTATATACCTCTATACCTACTAGTATGTGTATAGCTGTCTCTCTTGCACCTTCTGTATGTATGTTGTATGTTTCATACACACACATTGACAAACAGTATTGTAGAAAGAGAAAGAGGTAGCTCGACTGTTTCATGCAAACAACACACATAGTATGATGGTACACGTACTATAGCATACCTTGTCACAAGGATGAATGAATGTCCACTGTACTAGTATGTAGATTCACTGTAAAATAAGGTGTGAACATTTTCTAACTGAATAGTTTGCGACAAAACAAATTAGTGAAAATTACATTGAACTAAAATAGTTGTTATAACATTTTTACCGTATTACTATCGTTTATTTTTGACAATTAACCAATGAAATTAGAAATTTTAATAACTTCGAATGAGACGCTGTCGCAATATCTTCCATACTAGTCACTCACTCATACGTATAATTAATATGTGTTGCTGTCTAACAAACTGTACCGAAATAGAAGTTTTGATACAGTTTGCTACTGTCTTAAATAATATGCGGCAAATGAACAGATTTTAATCTATGACTGTCCATACATTTTTATTAGTGTATTTGCCATGTAGCACATACGCTACTGGCGTCGGTCAGGCCAAAATTTCTCGACGTTGCACATTATTTTAAGCAACTTGGCACAATTTTTGGAAATGTTTATATATGTGTGTGTGTGTGTGTGCGGGCAATAACTTTCGAAGGAGTTAATTGATTTTAACGAAATTTGGCTCACACGCTGGAATTCTTCACCGCACGAACCCTATTTTAAATGGGCCTAATCGGACCAATTTGAGGGGTGTATTTAGGAGTTTAAAATTAATTTGGGGCTCAAAAAATCGATAAATTCTCGGATTTGATTGAAAATTGAAATTTGACCATTTAGTGTTAATTAAAAGGTGCTCCTAAAAGTTCAATGAAATCGGCTCTACAAGGCCGAACTTATAAATTTTATAAAAACTGTTGCTTACAGGTAGAAAATTATACTTAATGGAGGCTGTATATAATATTGACATTTTGTGCAGATGATGAATTGATACAGGTACGAAATGTTGGAATTAAGAGAAAAATATTATTTTATGGGATGCATTAACGGGTCACATTTTTTATTTTGCCCAAAAACTCTCATAATAAAGTCACACTGACTGTATTAGCAGGGTTTGGTACTGCGAGTTTTTTAATTTTAAATTGCTTTGAATTTTTAACTGACAACCGCAAGGATCATGGATCCAGTCCTCGAGTCCTGCAAGCAAACTGTCAAAGTACGTCAGGTTTACTCAGCCTTGATCGTACATAGTCTATGGCAATCCGTTTTGTAAATAATTGAATTGTTTTCTGCTCTGAGATGAGGACTATAGAGGGCGGATGACGGGAGCAGGTGGGTCTGCGAGGGAGGAGGAGGAAACAGGCTCGCAGCCCTGTGAGGACGGAGTGCCACTGCAGTAACTATAGAATCAAGTGTACTGGTCGTGTTGAATTTGAAAATTGAGGCGTTGATCAAGTGCTCCAATTTGCAAGCAATTAGACGACAGGACCATTCCAGCTTCAAAAATTTGATATACATATTATAATCAAAAATGCAAAATAATTTGACAACAAAATTAGCTTTACTGTAAAAAGCGTGGGGTGCTTAATATCGATAATAAATTTTTCACTCACTAGCTAATTGTAAACGTAGAGCTATTAAGAAAATTTAAGTAGATAGCACCCCACGCTTTTTACAGTAAAACTAATTTTGTAGTCATATTATTTTATATTTTTTAGTTCATAAAAGCGTCTTGTTTGAGTTTTTATAAACTCTAATTTTAATTTAATAGAATTTTTTTGGAATCCAGCTAACATATGTTATTTTATTCAAACACTAAACTAGTCTTTGAATTAATTTTAATTATAAGACAAAAAAAAAACAATATTGCATTTGACTATGGGGTAGGCAACGCAAACTGCGTTACTGTACAGCGTATTAGCTTGCTTGCTATAATTTTTCAGGTTTTTTTTATCCTGAAGGTCCTGCTCAGGATAATGGGACAAAATTATTAAATTACTGTATTGCCATCGGTCCTTGATAAGGGAACGTCCATAAACTACGTGGTCATATTTTAGTCCTTATAGGACCCCTCCCTCCCTTCATGTGGCCTAACGTAGCTTTTCCTGTGACCCCCCCCCCCCCCGGCCCGATGGAACGTGGTTTTTTTTCACAATAATTTTTGTTTTCTACTACATATTTAGTCAAATTTTAAAATGAATAAAAATATTGATAAAAGAATTTATAAATATTTGACACAACTTTTTTAATGCAGAATAAATAATTTTCTAATATTAAACTATTAATAAATATTATTTAACTGTTAATAAATGTGCCAAATAAAATTATTTTGTTTAACGAAATTTTCATCTGAAGAAAACTACGTAGCTTTGTTCTCACCTCCTCCTCCCCATTACGTGGCTCAGCGTAGCATTTAAACGTAACCCCCCCCCCTCTTAGCCGAGCTACGTGGTTTATGGACGCTCCCTAAGTGTGCAAAGTTTCAGTTTAATCTGACGTTTCGAAGCGGGTGAATTTCACGTTCAAAGATTCTTTTACAAACAAACATACAGGTGGAGCTACTAAAAGCGTGTTAAAAATATTGTATAATTTTGAAAAGTGAGTTTTGACCTAAATTTGTATCATCTACTTGTAGAGTCGGAATGATAAAATGCGGAACGACCTCATTTGAAGCGTATTTCAAGCTCAATATAATTCCCACGGAACAACGTGCGGGTTAACAACAGAATTGAGTGTACTTCTTGACTGTTCGTTTCGAGTTAGGAAGCAACGAGTGTCCATTGCTTTTCTGAAAATTGAGTGTGTAACACTTTGTACTTATTGTAACTGCTCTATCTGTGTATTCTTCGTACGTGGTAAGGGGTATTACTTGAATTGCCACCTAGTTTTATTGTAAATATGGTTACGTATTACAGAAAGCACTGTCAGAAAATCCGATTTGACAATGACCTTAGATTGTGACCACATATATTTCTCTATAAGAAAGGCAGGGTGGAATTTCAAATTGATCCTGCTCGAAACATAATTGATCGATTGAAGCTATATTCTTGGGACTGTGTTCCTTATCGCGCGTTTGGCGGGTAGGAGCTACACTGGAAAAAGTGTCCGACCGACATTTTTGCTATACTAAGTTATTATATATGAGTAGTAGAACAGAAAAACTAACAACAGGTATAGCGTGAAAATTGCCAGTCAGTTGTAGTTGACTGTGGAGTAACCGCTAAGTCGTATGCTTAGTGTGGTCAATATATTTTTTTTCAAATTAATGACTGGATGTGAAACGGGTATACAGGAATACAGGACTATACTAGCACGTTAGGTTAGGTTAGAACATGATACTCATATCGCAGAGTTCTTGGTTCGACCCCCCCCCCCCCCCGTTGAGCAAATAAATTTTTTACATCAGTCAAATAATCAATCCGCGCATATAATTTATAGGATTATATGCGTAGATGCCTATTTATTGCTATTTTAAGATAACTTATTTGCATTTTCTGCAGAGAACTTTCACCGTAGTAATGTATATTTTTTTTCATACCATCAGAAAGTAGAGATTTCAAGGAACAAAAAGCCCACCGACTTTTTTAAAAAAGCAGATATTTTGACGTGATAATTTTCGATTGAAAATTAGGGTGCTTTTTCGATATTAAGTCAAAATAAAGTGAAAAAATGAATATTTTAAATAAAAAAAATTACCGTGTGTTTGGGACATAAAAAGGTAAGTTTTCACCAAATTTCGTGAAAAAATAAATTTTTTTGCAAAAGATAAAAATAAAAAACCAAAAACTTGGTTATTTGAATTTTTCACATAAATTTTGAGATTATGTGAAAAAAGTGTAAAAACAAAACTTGTAGATATTTTTATTACCTACAACTTTGCTATTTAACTTTTTTTCATAGGACTTGTAGTTTTGCCGGAAATCGAGATAAACCGTTTTTTACCCTTAAAAACTCACCCCCTTCCCCTTCCCGACCTCAGATCGACCGTAAATTATTTTTTCTTTCATTTTTGTTTTCCAATGGGTTTCATCGTACTATAATTTTGTTTCACTTTTTACCATTTTCAACACTATCGACTCTGGTCTAGTTGTGAATACCTATACTTGGTTATAATTTTCGTCTATACTGTTTGGAAAAGAATTGATTTGTTATTGGCTTTTTATTAATATTTTGTTAAGAGTTCATTATTTAGAATGAATTAAATGTTATTAAATGAATTAAATTTAATAAAAAAAACATACACGAAGCCCGACCCAGACAGTTCAGGTCTCCGTTATGGCATGGCGTAGAGTGCTATATTATATTATGTCCCAGACTATTATAATTTATATATTATTAATTCAATCTATTTCAATTACTAAACTAGTCTAGGGAAGTTTGTTTATATCTATACATATATGTAAGTATGCTATATGTTCGAATACTAGTGCCGTTCAACTTGCATTGTTCGAATTTATTGTATATCTAATAATTATATTTATTACTGTTTGACGAAAACGATTCCCTATATTATATAACCCCCATCCTGAAATAATGTAGTGTAAGAAACCATTTTGTTTTGAAGTTTTTTTACAAAGTTAATTGGTACTTATATTATTATATTGCAAATACACTAATAATCCTACTAATATTATAAATGTGAAAGGTTGTATATTTGGATGTTTGTTACTCAATCACGCGAAAACCAATGAACGGATTTGGATGAAAATTTAGCAGACAGATAGTTTATTACGTGAATTAATATATAGAATACTTTTTATCCCGGAAAAATGTTAGGTTCCTGCGGGATTATCAAAAAACGAACTACAGGACGTATACACTTGAAATCTGTTACTTTTCTTTTGTTGTTTTCACTTTAATCAAATATATATATCATTCTGAGTTAATTAATAAGTATTATTTTGTTATGTTTAGTTATAAGCGAAATGTCTGTTTGTCTATCTGTCTGTGTGTTACTTTTTCACGCCTAAACCGCTGAACGTATTTCGTTAAAATTTGACAAGGAGATAGATTGCATCCTAAAGAAGGACGTAGGCTACCTTTTGTCTCAAAATAAAAACTTAATTAGATCTCCAGACCGGAAATTCAGACATGTTTCTTTTGTTGAGTAGAGATAAATCGTCTTCTAAGGAGTGGAAAAATAGTTAAGATTCAGATACTTACTTTAAAATGTTTATTGTAAATTTAAAAATTTTTACATTTCTTGTATTTTTATTGTAATTTTTATTGTATTTTGTGTACCTTGTAACTTTCAGGTTAAGTTGTAAAACAGCATTTAGCTGAACTTCGTCCTTTGTTTCAACTCATTTGATTCAATAAAGACTTTATTATTATTATTATTAAGTACAGGGGTGTCAACATTTAACACATTCTAATTTTTAAAATACAGTTTCTATGGACTGGAAATTTAGCAGTTAGGTCCTGCTGAAAGTTCCACTACTGTTGTTGCTGCCGCGGGAAGCGGCTAGTAACGAATAATTTGGTTTTATTTGGTATTATGAAACACTCATTGTTGCAATTATAATGCGATACTTACGAGAAAAATTTACTATTCAAACAATATGGCAAATACATTAATAACGCCATTACTTTTCAAATAATTGGTGAAAAATTGAAAGCTCTAGTATTAGTTTCTTAGTATATGTATATAAATAATTGCTGTTAGTATATAGGTACTAGCAGAGAAAGCTGCAGTATCTCAATTCTATATATATGCATATTATCAGAAATTAAATCACTAAACTTTAGTATAAGTTTATCGTTTATCCTTTAACATGGAAAAGCAGCAAAACATACAACACTTTATGTTCGAAAATAGTATGTTTATTTTAAAAGAGACCTAAGGCTCTGTTCAGATTTTCTTGAAATTATGTCAAAAAAAGATTTTTTTAAATCAATGGATTTCAAGTTTCTGTTAGTATAACTGAATCGGTGCGATGGGCAGTTTTGAGATACATGAAGTTAAATGAGTTCTCACTCACTAGTCGGCTCGGATCGACTCGGCAGCATCCGGTGTGCTCATATTGACTATTCATTGATGTAAATACATAAAAAAACCCGGGTCGCAGTGCCAAAACCCTGCCGACAATATAGTGTATTTGTTTGTATAGGGCAGTGTGGTTTTATACTTTTATTATGTGAAATTACGTTTGTTTTTGGGCAAAATAAAAAATTTAACCCCTTAAAATAACATTTTTTTTCTTAATTGTAATATTATTATCAATCTAACGTCTACACCGAATTAAATACACCCTTCAATAAATAAGTCACTATCTGCAAATTAGTGTTTTCAAAAATTTTTTAAGTCCGGTCCTGTCGGGCCGATTTTATTAAAATTTTAGGGACACTTTTTAATTACTACTAAAGGGTTAAATGTCAATTTTGAAACAATTCTGAGATTTTTTTCGGTATTTTGGGGCCCAAAAACATTTTTCAACCCCTAAAAACTACCCTTAAAATGCCCCAATTACGCCCATTTTAAATAGGCTTCTTGCGGTGATGGATTTCAACACGTGGGCCAAATTTCGTTAAAATCAATTAACTCTTTCGAAAGTTATTGCCCGCACATATATATATATATATATATATATATATATATATATATATATATATATATATACGTATATATATATATATATATATATATATATATATACATATATATATACATATATATATAAACATTTTCAAAAATGGTGCCAAAGTGTTTAGGAGGTTATGAAACGGCGAGAAATTTTGGTCCGACCCCTAGGTCCCGCCATCTGACCGACGCCAATAGTGTATGTTGCCATATGGCAAATACACTAAAAACACTTGAAAATTCTACAAATAATTCTTTATTTCTCGACGATCGTTTCGGACAAAACGATCGTCGAGAAATAAAGAATTATTTGTAGAATTTTCAAGTGTTTTTAATTACTTGTTATTATTAATTATGTTCTACCACGTGCCGAGTGAAAAATCAGTGCAAATTACGATCGACAGTTTTGGGATACACGGAGTTAAATGAAATCCCGCACACTAGTCGGCACGGACCGACTCGGCAACGTCCAGTGTACCGAGTCGATCCGACCCTGAATATTTGACTGCGTTACTATTTTGTTTCAATCCGTCTGAAAGGCTTTGCCACATTAGTCATTAATGAAATTCAGTAATAGTAATAGAGCACGATCTGACTCACATAATAATGTAATATGAAATACACCAGCGAGCCATCAGTTATAACTATAGATACAATGCATTTCACATTGGCTATGGGTGTGACCAAGGCATACTTGATATATGCATTAACATTATTATAATGTAAACACATACAGAGAGAGAGAAAGAGACTGTAGACGGTCGACAATTGAGTTAATAAACTTCAAAACTAAACCCTTATAGGATCACTTCTGTCTGTCTGTCTGAACACGTGAAGATGTAAGTTGAAATTAATATCAAATACTCAGGTTTGCAATCCCTTGTAGCTGTGAAAAAATCAAGCTTCTAAGTCAACGCAATCGAAGATACGGCCGTTTCTGCCGAATATTTTGACCCTCGCAAGGGAATCAAAACCTATAGGGTACTTCCCCTCGATCTAGAATCATGAAATTTGGCAAGAAGCAATGTCTTATAGCACAAGTAAAGGGAAAAGTCCGAAAATCGTAAATTTATAGTTACATCACAAACAAATTTTTTTCTATAAACGCTAAAATAGTGCATATCATCGACATCAGACGGAATCTCTTAAAAGCTATTAGTTTAGGCATTTCTGTGCCTTAGTGTTATAAAATATATTTTATTAAATTAAATTAATAAAAATTGTACGGTGATACGGAATCCTCCGTGTGCGAGTCCGACTCGGACTTCGCCACTTTTTTATTAACTAATGAGTGTATTACGTGTGTGTTGGTGGGTGTGTTTGTGTGTTGGTAATATACGTAGTAGGCCATGGAAACATTTTAATGACATATAATAAGTAAAGCTGGCGTATATGAAATATGAACGGCGTGTCTAGTATCTTGCCAAAAGTTATTCGTAACACAGCTGTAGCGAGAAAAGGATAACAAATAATTAAATATATTGTGACTGCGTTATTATTTATTTTTATTATTTCTTGGCAACGCATTGTTTTAATTAAATTTTTTAAAACATATGTTACGATGATGACTAACTATATTCACTATAACGTTCGACTTTTATTCGTTTGATATTCAACTTCAAATAATCCAAGAAGTGACCAAAAGGTTGTGTATAGTAGGGATATCGAAAAAATATCAAGATATCGATATTTTTTATTTGATACCTATATCGATATTTTTGGGCGATATTTAATATTTCGATATAGCGATATAAAATTCCGAGTATCGAAAACCGATATTTTTTTTCCAGTAGCAACACTTATATGTACTACCGCGACTGACGATGGTCGTTTGATTATTCCGAAAATATCGAAAATTCCACTGAAAAAGAAACGTGTATTTTTACATATGTTTTTGGAACATACTTTTAAGTGCGTTCCAAAAACAACAACAGTGAATAAAGCACGTTTCTTTTTCACCGGATTTTTCGATATTTTCGGAATAATAAACCGTCAAAATAGCTATTCATGCAATATTTCATTTGATTTCTACAAATCTTCATAGAATATTTTTAATTATTTCGATTTACACCTCAATTCATGCTGTACCAACAATTTTCTGTCGAATGTCACCTCTGGCACGCATGCCATAGGTTTGCCATCCCTGGCTTTATTAATTGTTTGATTAATCTCTAAAATTCTCTGCTCCTAAATGTATTAGACGCTTGATTAATAAACAAAAAAACATTCTTATCGTTATTTTTGATTTCAGATAATTTATTTATTACTTGATTTATTAGAAATAATGTCCGTTTATTGCTATTTGAGATTATATTAAGCTAGCCAATATGTATACTAAATTTCTTCGAGTGCCAATGTTCTCTTTAAAATTGACCCGATATATCGATATGTTTTAAAAAATATATTGGTACCGATATCGATACTTGAAAAAAATATCGATGCGATATTTATCGATACTTTTTGGCACTTCTGACATCCTTAGTGTATAGGCTAATATTTTGAGATTGACTAGTAACATATTTCAGTTACCAAGTCAGCAAGTCACTTGACGTCGAGGCGCCTTAAAAGATATAAAACAGAATCTAACTTTTTGTAAATTTGCCAGTGTTTATTTATTGATTCTAATTTTTGAAAGAAAAAAGAACAGACGTCATTTTAATAAAACCGACCTATATAGTAGGTTGAAGTTAAAATTTCTATCGAAAAACTTAAAATTTCAACTTCTCCGTTTTAAAGTTTTTCGTTGTATATGTTTCTTAAATGTTTGTTTTTTTTCAAAACATGTACACAGTTACTGTGAGAATAATAAACCAAGTCATGAATATCTATTGATTTTAACATCAGTGTTGACCACCTTCAAAACAAAAACTGAATTTTGCACTGCGTCTTCTGTCAAAAACAGTTTTTTTGTAGTCGTTTTTACATGTTTTTTAATGGGGATTGAAATATGTTTATTCCTGGCTACTAGGACCGGGCCAACAAACAAGTTGCTGCTCAGGCGCCGAATCTGCAGAGGCGCCAGAACAAAATCTATGATTTTCAGTTTATTCTTTTTTTTTTAATACTGTTAAATTGGATTAAATGAGACCTCGCTCCACTCTTAAAATAGTCTAGAACCGCTCCTGGTCTATACCGTACTACTAGCGCTGCTAGTGAGAAATTTTTCTTACTTGAAATCCTGGAAGACGGCTCTGTCGACGTTGCTAATTATACAGTCGTGAATACAAATAAAAATCCTATTAAGGATTACAACATGCAAAACTATATAGATATATTTTATATGAGAGTTATTCATAATGGAACAGTAAACAAATATTTTATTTATTAAAAAGAAAATGTGAAGAGAGCACACTATTTGTTGATGTTTGTTGTTTTATATTATAAATTATAATAGCTGGTGCTTCTGCATTCACGCTTTGGGGGTCGTTCACCGAATGCTTGCTTACCACCGAGTTGCTGTACTACGTCAGATCCATCCACTTTTCTGTGTGTTTATTGTGTGTCCAACGTGAAATTGACGATCTATCACAGGGTAAATAACCGGTTAATTAACCGGCTAAATAACCGCGTGTATTTATTATTATTATACAAAGTGTAGAAAATAAAAGATTGAAACCAATAAATAAACACGTATTCAATAATATTAAATAAAGTATATTCAATTCTGCAATACAATCAATGCGAACTCCATCCCGTCTCAATACAGAATGCTACTGCATCCGCTTACATTCTTTACAATATCAAAATACGCAGCTTATATAACATAAACCATTACACAATTCATTGAACAATACTGAATAACATTCGTTTAAATACTATGGGTGAAACAAAGCTTGCGCAGAAAGTTTTGCGCATGATTGTAATTTCCAGTTGAGATTTTAATTTTTGTTAACGATACCTACATAAAAATACTGTATTTAATTAATTCTTTCGATTCTACTGTTGAAGACTGCTCTATTGTTTTGTTTTTTGTTCTGAGAAAGAGAAACCGCGGAAGTTGTCATTTTTTAGTGTATTTGCCATATGGCAACATACACTATTGGCGTCGGTCGGATGGCGGGACCTAGGGGTCGGACCAAAATTTCTCAACGTTTCATAACCCCCTAAACACTTTGGCACCATTTTTAAAAATGTTTATATATATATGTATATATATATGTTTATATATATATATATATTTATATATATATATATATATATATATATATATATATATATATATATATATATATATATATATATATATATATATATATATATATATATATATATATATATATATATAGGTACCTATATATGTGTACGGGCAATAACTTTCGAAGGAGTTAATTCATTTTAACGAAATTTGGCACACATGTTGGAATCCATCACCGCACGAAGCCTATTTAAAATGGGCCCAATCGGGTCATTTTAAGGGTGGTTTTTAGGGGTTGAAAAAAGTTTTTGGGCCCAAAAATACCTAAAATATTCCCATAATCGTTTCAAAATTGAAACTTAACCCTTTAATAGCAATTAAAAAGTGCTCCTAAAATTTTAATAAAATCGGCCCGACAGGACCGGACTTATAAATTTTTTGAAAACACTAATTTGCAGATAGTGACTTTTTTATTGAAGGATGTATTTAATTCGGTGTAGACGTTAGATTAATAATAATATTACAATTAAGAAAAAAAATGTTATTTTAAGGGGTGTATTAAGGGGTTAAATTTTTTATTTTGTCCAAAAACAAACTTAATTTCACATAATAAAAGTATAAAACCACACGGCCCTGTACAAGCAAATACACTATATTGTCGGCAGGGTTTTGGCACTGCGACCCGGGTTTTTTTATTTTGTAGATAGCTGATCCATTAACCGGTAAATTGTTTCTCGCTGTAGTCTGTTTCATATAATTGAAATAAGTCAAGGATTTCGAATGACGTAAGCAGTCGGATCAATCAGTCACAGACGTGACCACCTTTAACGCCCAACCTATAGTACTCTACTAACCTTGAGTACCGAGTACCCAGGATGCATAGAATACTAGAGTTTGGGCGTTAACATTGTTGAAAGTGTGATCAGGTGAGACGGAAGAGAGGGCAGGTGTAGTAGGCCTTGAGATGTTTTTTCTAACTATAAAATGTTCACTAGGTATAATTAAAAAATCAAGCCAAGGGTTTCGAATGACGTAAGCAATCTATTCAACCAATCACAGTTATGACTTATAATACTCTACTAACTTTGAGTACCAAGTATCCAAGGTTAATAGAACACTATAGGTTGGTTGTTAATATTGTTAAAAGTGGGACGTGGAGAGACGGGAAAGACAGCTGAGGTAGTAGACATTGAGACTTTTTTCCCAACTGCCAAACGGTCATTATACGTAAAGTGAAAGGTAGTGGGCGGAGTGAAGATCTCACGTACACACTAACACAAACATCTCGCACATCTAACACGACTCAATTGTTTCCTCCACGTCACGGTTCTAAAAGGTTCTGAAGCTAGATGCAAATGGAGACTTGCGCAGGTAAAGTCGGTTGAAAAATTACAAACTCGCGCTATATTATTATTTAAATTTTTTAATTTTTCTTTAATCTAAAGGTGTAATTCCTTGCATAAAGTCATCTAAAAAATTATTTTTCGTGCTTGTTTATGCAAAACTGTCAGGCATCTTGATCAATTAACGATCAAAGAAACAACTTAACAATAGCGTACTGGACCTGTACTTTATAGCCGGAAAGCGACAAGTGACACGACAACCAGCGATAACCAATCACCGACGAGCGCACGTTCTGTGCCGGTAACTGGGAGGTGGTGGGAGTCTTCCTTTCCCACAAAACAACCAGGACGGCTCTAAAATATGCATTTGCGACGCTGTTTGTGACCAACTTCAGAACCGTGGTGACTATTATATATGCTCACGCCGATACATCTCGTGGCTCCTAACCGGGAAAGGGGTTAAAATAAGATTTACGACTAGCGATGCCAGTTTTCAGCGAGACGAAGTAGAAATAGAGGGAATGTCGATG
The DNA here is from genome assembly GCA_034508555.1 of Venustoraphidia nigricollis. Taxonomy (NCBI): domain Eukaryota; kingdom Metazoa; phylum Arthropoda; class Insecta; order Raphidioptera; family Raphidiidae; genus Venustoraphidia; species Venustoraphidia nigricollis. Next base: position 4,514,824 of record JAVRKA010000030.1, read on the forward strand.
TGTAGAGATAAGTGTTTTTATTATTTTTATCTCATTTCTTTTAAATATGTATTTATTCTTTATTATTTTCTTTTTGATGTAATATAAATATTTACTGTGTGTGTGGTATAGGCTAAAAGAGTATAAAAATATACATAATAGGGCATTCATATGCTGTTTGGATTGGGTTTTCTTTCTGTATAAATTTATTGCAATGGAAATCTCTTTCCTGAAAATTATACAGTGACGTAGTTTATTACAGTGAAAATAAGAAAACGGTTTTCTGTTTTTATTAACTTCCCAGTACAGTAGGACGTTATTGTATAATAGGTCAGTAAATTTAAATACATTTTTTTAACATAATTTCGTGTTTCAAGGTCTTTTTACGATAATTTTGGAATTTACGTGAATTACGTGACGAAATCTCGAGAATAAAAAATAAAATCGACTTCGTTAAGAGTATCAATTGACGCGTACGAACGTAAATATGTTCCGAAAGACATTTTTTCAAATTCGGTCCAGTCGTTCTTCTTTTTAAATAGGAAGACTACAAAAATGTGTATTTTGAATTTTTGCTCGAGTCTAACTTGTTAAGATCATACTGGGAAGTTGGTCGGGTGGACCTCATGGATCGCACTTTTAGAGTCCTAAATACTACCCACCTCACGGCTTGTTTTTAAATTAAATATCTTGATCTAAAAATTTCAAAATAAAAAAAACAATTAGTATGTTAGTACAAATAATAAAATTGATTTGAATAAAAAGTTTCACTTCTTTCACGAACCCCTGATCTTTTTTTTTTTAATATCAATTGAGAATTCAATTGATACTTTCACCAGTTTAACAACGACATCTCTGCGAAGATTTGTACTTATACATACTTTTCTTGATTTCATTTTGCATACGTTTTTAAAAACTGTTTTTCCTCAACTATTAAAAACAAAATAAATAAAATGATAATATTGTTGTGAAATATGTATAAAACAGTTGTTGTTTTTATATTAATAGAAATAAAATTGTCATTGTTGCTTTAAGATATCAATATTCAAATATTCAGTAAATAAATAAACGATCATTCACTAGAAATTTTTAAATATCTGTTTATGTTCATATTTTGACGTGGTTACGTCTTTAAAATCGGAAAAAAACTCAGTGAAATCCACCAAAAGTCGAGCTTTACATAAATTGCGACGAAAACGGCTGCAAATGTTTCGTCGAATAATTTCAAAACTAAAAACTGCATCCAAACAATAAACATAGCGTCGAACAGACAGAGGATTTCCGCGCCTGAAATGACCTTCAGACCTAGTGTCCAATCGCAGTGAGGGCTGGCGGAAGATCCGCAATATGACGCAATTCTTCGGTGCTCGGCGGGCACTGGGTCATTGTAACATCGGATGGCGTTTGAGGGAGAGAGAGAGAGAGGTGCCGATCGAAAGATAACGAACTACGTTACAATTAATATTGGCCTGAAAATTCTTACGATTTGAAAATTCATTATTAATGCGCAGCGCAGTGATAAGTGATAAAGCAGCCTAAAATCATACATCATATGCGTCTGCATCATATATTCAGGGATGGAGTAGGTCTGTTACATGCATATTACATCTATCTAGAATACTGTCATCTATAAATCAATAGTCCTCGTGTTCCTAGATAACACCTAGAGCACCTATCCGTGTATAGCTAGATATAGACTAGAAGAACACAAACGGTATACACGTTGAATAAGGAGAGAGTACGTTGCATTATGTATGTTCTAGCTGTACCGCGTGCTTCCCCTCCCCCCTCGCGCTCAGCGCGCGTTCCCCCCGCATTCACTCACTCTCAACAATTCACACCCCCGTATTACATGTACATTTTATATAAATAAATGATAGAGGCGAGATAAAGGGTAGCGAACAAGCCTGTGCCGTGAGCTGCTAAGGCGATAGGTGTACTCCTTGCTGTACAAAGTGGATTCGATAATGATAATAGCGAACAAGTTCGAAGATAACAGATACGCGGGTCTTATTTATGATGATTATATAATAAAAATGAAATGCATCACTGCAGGACCGATTTGGCTGGTTTTCTTCTTAAATGTCCGTAATAGTCCGAATAAAGTTTTAGGGAAAGAAAAATTGGAAAAATTGTCTGGAAAGTAGCTTTTTTCTATGGTATTCATTCTTATTAAATCAATGCTAGATCCCCGCGTGTGGAACCGCGGGTAGCGGCTATTAATAATAGAAAACACCACCGGGAAATATGTCTTTTAAGGCTGTCGGAACGCTCTGAATTTAAGCCATACTACGAGGCTAAAAAATGCTGTTGCAAGGGTGCCGCTGTCAGTTGATTACTCTAAATTTGGGGAAATATTTTGAAGATTTAAAAAACTTTTCCGAAAAAGGAAGAGTCACTTTAGGTTTGTGATGGAACAATTTTGTGAAATAAGTACGAATAAGGTCGTAGTGTGACATTGAAAACGTGTGTTTTTGGCACAATTAATGCCAACTTTTTCCCAGTAAATCGCACATAAATTACAAAAGTAGTCCATTAGAGACCTAAATTTTTGCAAAATGTTGACGAATAAGTCTACAATCAACTATCAACTATTTTTGGCTTAAATTCAGAGTGTTCCGACAGCCTTAATCTATAAGGAAGTCAACTGCAGTATAATATGTTCATCTTGAATAGATGTAATCTACTAATCCGAGCGAAGCCGGACCGGACCGCTAGTCGATTAATGATTTCTGTAATCAGCGAACAAGTCCGAAGATAAAACCTTTTACGATGATTATCGATTCATGATTTCGGTTAAATACCGAATATTTCCGAAGATAAGGCAACACATATGCGCTCTTTACGATGATTAATGATTTCGGTAGATAGCGAACAAGTCCGAAGTTAACAAATATGCCCTCCTTACGATGATTATCGAGTAATGGTTTCGCTTAACTAGCGATGAAATCCGAAGATGAGACAACAAATACGCCGTGTTTACAATGATTATCGATTAATGATTTCGGTTAAATAGCGAACGTGTCCCAAGATAAGATTACAAAAACGCCCTCTTTGGTATGATAAATGATTTCGGTAAATAGCGAACAAGTCCGAAGATAAGACGTCCTCTTTACGCAGTTCCGATAAAAACCGAGTCATACAAAAGTGTGTTTCAATAATAATTTCGATGTAATTCGGCTAAGTATTACAGCTAGCGAACTAGCGAAAGAAGCGGCATGTGTTTTAAATATGTAGATTCGTCTTTAAGTCGTGAAATTGTACTATATACTGATTCGCGCGTTACTCTTGAACGAATGCCGTATCGTGTCGACGTCGACACCGCAACGTCCCGACGCTTGTTCCCAGCTGTTCTCATCCTCTCGTATGTGTGTCAGTGTTCCTGTCCAGTCGACGGTTCTTCCCCCATTCCTTTAACAGGAGAGCACATGGTGGTTGATGCAAGTGTAGCGCAGCAAAAGCGACTGCTGCACGATAGACTGAAACAAGGTTAGTAGAGTACTATGGGTTGGGTGTTCACTTTGTTGTAAAGTGTGACATGGCGAGACGGAAGAGAGGGCGGAGGTAGCGGACCTTGAGACCTTTTTTCCAACTGTCAAACGTTCATTAAAACATTGAAAAATCAAGGTCAAGGGCTAAGAGACGTAAGCAATCGATTCAACCAATCAGACGTGATCACTTTGATAGCCTCCTACGCCCAACTTAATAGTCCTCTACTAACCTTGAGACGAACAGTTGCTTTTTTTATTAAAATCAATCTTTCGTGATTTGTTTTGAACCAAATATTATTATAGTGTGTACAGTCGGACTCATGTATTTTCAACAATTTTTTTCAGTTTTTGAGTCCCAAATTTTCATAAAAAAAGTGTGTCCTTCTGTGCTGCTCAGACAGTGAAAAAATGCGTTTGATAACGTTTAGTCTCAAATTAATAAATGTTTTTTTCTGATTGGTCTAGACTGCCACGAAATGAGGATGAAGGAAAAGTTGAAAATACATTAATTCTGCTGTATGTGTATTAGGAAGCAAAAATACATATAAAAAAATAGAAAATAGTTTTTGAAGTGTAAATTCTTATACAAGTCTGCTTTAAATATTTAACATAATTTGTTGTATTATCTAAGACTTTTTTAACACATTTTTGTTCTAAATTATTCTTTCTTTAGTTTCCGATTAAATTTATATCCAGAATTGTACCCCGACTTACGCGAATTCAATTAACACGGTTATCGCTCGGGTTCACTTATCGCGTAAATTCGGGATATTACTGTATGCGCAAGAAGATTTTCGTACGTTTTCGGATATGAATAAATTGCGGCGAGCGTTTTCCTGCTTCTTTAGATAATAATTGTTGTAAACTTCCATCTATAGTCACATTAAATTATAAATTAGGCGCAAGTACAAAATGTAGAGATTAAGCCATTGTTATAAAGTTTGCATGGATCGTGAACCGAGAGTGAAAAGGGGAATTCACCGATGAATTATTCAGCGGTGCATCCAGCGCAGGAAGAAATAGATTAGTTTGTATTTAAAGTGGCAGGGAAAATAACTATACATTCGTTCTGTTTGAAAAATTTACTTACAAATTTATTAAGTTCTAATTTTGTGTTGTACTTATTTATAAGAGTAGATTTATTACGCTTACAATTGCAAGTTTCTTATAGAAACTATATAGCTAGTTTGCTAGAATAATATGAACTACCCCGAATCTAAGGGGCGCCGAAATCATAATAGGTATATTTGAAAATTAATAACCCATTATTTAAAAAAAATATTAAAGGGTTCTTATTCTCCCCTCCCGGTCACCAAAATTCTACCCTAAAGTTGAATTTTCAAAAATGAAAAAATAATTGATTGATTCACGCTGAAATTTTTGAAGCAACTTCATTAGATATATTTAAAAATATTTGCAAACAGTCAGACACTTTTTCCGGGATTTAAGGCTATTTTTGGGAACTTATTTATGGGTACTTATACACGATTTAAAACACTTTTCCAAAAATAAGCTTATCCCCGGAAAAAGTTTTTGGCTTTTTGCAAATATTTTTAAATATATCTAATGAAGTTGCTACAAAAATTTCAGCGTGAATCATTCATTTATTTTTTCATTTTTAAAAATTCAACTTTGGGGTATTTTAGTTTAATGTTAATCCCTCATTTATTTATTTATTTAAAATCAACTTTTTTGGCAGATATTTTTTTTAAACCTTTTCTGTATGCACAGTACCTGGCGTACCCATGTAGGACAGGCAAACACTGATTTACGCACACATCTTACCTATATATACTATTGTATAAAATTTCTACCTGAATCAAACACTTCATGAAACGAGTGTCATGAGCTCTCCGACTAGTATAGAAAAAATCACGCTGAATCGATTCCGACCATCCGCAACTCTGTATTTTATGGTAAAATTGAAGCCAACAAGGAATTTATTGTGTCTCCTGATATCGATCAATTTCTCATTACAGAACTATAAATGATTTTTTTATGATAGAAAATTAATGATTTATACAGTAGCTGTATATATAGGTACAATACTTAAATCAGAAATTGCAATTGAAAATATAAATTACATTTATTCAGCAGTATCACAATATGAATAAGTGGCTTCAGTTTAATAATAAAAACAGGCTATTGTTATTTATTTATGAGTATAAAAATTTTAATATGCGTATCCTTTTGATATGGAAATTTATAAAGAAATGTCTTGCTATTGGCTGTCAGAACATATTCTGTAAAACAAACATAATACGATATATAGTTAATATAGAATAAAATTGTGTATTTCTGCCCCGTGTCCTCTCTCCCTCTCTCTCTCTGTATGTGTGTGTACTGTGTGTGCATATATGGAAATTGTAGAAACAATAATATGCCGCAACTATACACCTATAAGATAAAAATCGCTAAGGATGGTCGAAGTCTTCAATCAAGTGAAGAGATATTTTCTGATACACAGGGAAAATAGTGGTTTTTGCACATCCCTCTATAAAATAGTTGCTATTAATGCCTGTATAGATGTCGTGAAATCACACATTTGAACTGTAAAGTTACGTTAAAGTGACTGTTTATCAGCTGTTCAAACTGCCACTTTTTTCAACAGCATTACTCCTATCTTATGAAAAGTTGGATGTTGAAACTTATTCACGTTTCGTAAATCTCTAATTTCTATGAAAAATCTTATTCAATCTTTGATGGTTATGCTTGCAAAATAAACTAGAAATATGTACCATTCTTCACATATGACTTTTATCCAAGTTTTTACTGTTTATTTGATCTAAAAAAAATCTTTAAAAAAAAAATATTAACCTCCTTCAAAAAAATCACTAAAAAGATGAAAATAATGAAATTTTGCGGTCGGAACTAATTTCATTACAAAAACTTTTAATTACATACTAATTTTATTAAAAAGGCGCCGACCTCAAAATTTCATTATCTTCATCTTTTTAGTGATTTTTTTGAAGGAGGTTAATATTTTTTTTTTAAGTTTTTTTATTTTTTACATTTTAGTGGTGGATTTGATTTCGCACATTTTGAAGATTTCCCTCGATTACTCCAGGGTTCCATCATCAGATCCTGACCTGATGACCATGGGACCACCTGGGATGTATACCCTTTCAAACAAAAAAAGAATTTTCCAAATCGGTCGAGGCGTCTTCGAGTAATCGGGGAATATACATAAAAAATAAAAAAAAAAAAGATTCCGACGAATTGAGAACCTCCTCCTTTTTTTTGAAGTCGGTTAATAAATGAGAAAATTAAAATAAGTTTTGCACAAATTTTGTACAGTAAAAAATTATTGAACAATTATCCATATTTGTCAGTACTTATTTGAGAACATAAATTTGCAAAGAAAAAACTTAAAAATGAAAATTTGCCTTCCCGTAATTCGTAACCTCGTGACTTGCTGTAAAGAAATATTGACGAATCTCACGTTTTTTCATTCAATTTTTAGGACAAAAATGCATGTTTTTTGACATTTTTAAGCAGCAAGACAAATTTTGTGAAGCTTAATGCTCAATTACGGCTAATAAAAACAGTAATAAAATGAATTTTGTGACCACACTTCGAAACTTCCCGAGAGCATATTTAACAAACTGAAAGATCAGTCATATAAGTAAAATAAACGTAGTCGTACTACCATCTCCATAGTAAATTGTCACATGTTCACTCACGGTCCGTAACCACATAAAAACATTGGTTACAATCAGCGTTGCCAGACCGATTTTGGCGGAACGTCCCGATTTTTAAATCAAAATTAAATGTCCCGCGCGGGACAGGCTCAGTCCCGCTTTTCGGGGGTAATTCGACCGTGCGTAAATAATTATTCTCTTATTGTAAGTTGCAATTTGTAACACTCACTCCTCAGACTATTGTTTGAAACGCCATATTTTTCTAATGAATAAAACTTTTTTGATTTTGGGATCTGTTTTTTTTTATTTTTTTTTATTCAGAAGACTAATAAGACTCAACTATTTAACGATAGGGTAAATCTGATTTAAAATATCTAATTTTTATTAAAATACATTTTCTATGGCTATTTTTGCTATCTATTGTCACGTAAATGTAATTTGAACTCAAATAAATAAATAAATTTTTAAATAAATAAATTTTATTGACCAGGTGTAGGGGTACAAATTTTATTTGAAAGGGAATAATTAAAAAGATAAATATTTAAAAACTTCTGATTATATACATTTTTTTTACTATGTCCCGCTTTCGATGAAAGAATCCCGCTTTTTTTACTCAAAAAGTTCCAAAATCTCGACTTGGCAAAAAAAAATCTGACAACACTGGTTACAATACAATATAATCTTTATTTATAACCATACTCGGTACAAATGGAGTCACATAAAAAACAACTACTGAAATAGGTTAAAAATCACATGTTAATATAAACATAATAAAATTATATTTAATTTATTCCAAATTTAAAAATTCGTTGATGGAATAAAAACAGTCTGCTACTAAAAACTTTTTTTACGTTTGAATTTATCAATTCTACTTAGATTCTTTATTTTATGTGGCATAAAATTATCATGCAAGAGATAGGTACTGTAGAAAATTTATACAATTAAATAAATTGATAAACAAAATTTTCAAATCAAACTATTATATAATCTAATATTTGTAATTAATTGTAATTATTAATTGTTATTTCTTTTATTGTAAACTAGCCGCTCCCCGCGGCTTCGCCCGCGATTTTACGATTGCTTCATTACTCCCTTACTCCGTTCGTTCGCTCGAATTTATACTTAGGTAGTTGTTTCATTACTCACTCACTCCGTTCGTTCGCTCGAATTTATAATTAATAGCCGCTCCCCGATTGTAATGAAGCACTGCAGCAACAACAATAGTGGAAACTTCAGCAGGACCAACAGTTAAACATAAATTATTTGAATAAAAAAATAATTAAGTTAAAAATACAATAAATTTCAAAAAATATTTTAAAACCAATGGTTTTCTTTTGCACTAAAAAGTAGAAAATAATTTTTATCAGAATAATTTTTAACATTAATTAAAAAAATTATAATTATTTGCAAATTATTTGACATTTGATATCAAAATGTTTCAGAGTTTGTTGTTGGTAACCAAGGCAACCATCAATTCGTCCATGGCCTGTTATATCATATATAACAGGCCATGGATGAGTTTTCTGATAATCCCGCAGGAACCTAACATTTTTCCGGGATAAAAAGTACCCTATTATTTAATCCAGGTAATAAACTATCTATGTGCCAAATTTCATCCAAATCCGTTTAGCCGTTTTTGCGTGATAAGGTAACAAACATACAAACATACAAACAAACAAACATTCGCATTTATAATATTAGTAAGGATGACGATGGTATCCACTTAGGGCAGAACAAATATATATCTATCTGTGTAATTTAGATTCAATATCTAATCTCGTAGGCGTTTTAATTCAATCTCAATCTGATCACATTTTACAAAAATATCTACACATTTTATATCGTAAGCTTATTACTCCATTACATCAGTTTAAAAAATGTAGATACAGCAATACGAAACAAGTGGATCTCCCACAATCCCTTCTTTCAATACGCATCTGTTTCAGCTAATATTTTTGTTTGTCCATGTAAGAGAATTTTAATTCGAGTTTGTGAAATCTGACAGCTTCGACTCAAATCGTTTTCTCGTCCAACCCTATAACTTCGCACGTCGCGCCAATGTGTACTCATAGGTGCCTTCGTTCTACAATCTACTTGCACCTTAATACATATCGTATCAACTGCGTTACTATTTTGTTACTGAGAGTACTAGGTGTGGGTCGTCGCCTGTCCGATGGACGGTGGGGTCGGCCGCCCCCCGAAGGTGGGGGGCGGCGAACATGTGGTGCGCGGACTGGCATCGCGCGCTCTGTGGGCCGTCCCTAACCGTGCCGCCCTTCGCCGTACAAACCGCGCCGACTTCAGGCACACAGTATCGTGCGATCCGTCGTCGAAGCTGTAACGTTGCATTGTCGTCGCTCTCTCATATATTATCGTCGATGTAGTCGTTGCGATCGCGTTGTACAGTCGCCGCGCACGATAAAAAAAATTGCGTCGCGTTTTATCGTCAAACGGTACGAAATTCGTTGTCGGGAAAATTTTCGTCGTCGCGAAATCGCGGGTAATCTTGGCGTGTTAATTCGATTGACTTAATATTGTCGTCGAGAAAAACTGTGATGTGATTTATCCTATCGAAAAATAAACGATTGTTCTATGATAACAGCTAATCGCAAAATACGACAAAAAAATCTTGTGAATTTTTCAGTTTGCGTAAATTGTGATTGACACGCACGTGGATTGTGACAGTACAATTCTATTAAAAGAATTTGCGTGATTGACAGTTTGTTTAAAAAAAAAAAATAGACAACACGTGATAATGCGTGAAAAAATTGTGCGTCAGTAAATAATTTTATATGTGCAACGCATATCCTTCAAATTTGCGAAAACAGCTGTTCTCGTATTTAATGATTCTTTAAAAGATTCGATTGAAAAAGTCTTACGTTTTTTAAATAGAAAAAAACACGAACGTTTAAGCTAGACACGTGGACTAACATGCGTTTGTTTTTAATATTGAAACTGAAAACCGTTTGTAAATAAGTTTTCTTGGAAACATAAATTAATTAAATAAGTAGTTAATATTAATTAGTTCCAGTGTAAAATTACATTCGTGTAATAAAAATAATATATCTGCGGGTCAAATATAATAAATTCTTGTAAACGACAAGTCTCTATAAGAGTATAGTTTTTCGAGTTGGACTAATTAAATAATAATTACAAAATAAATCACAGGACTGCATATATCATTTCTTCTGAAATCGTTTAACAATTGAAGAAAACAAAAAAGAAACATTTTTGATTTATATTTTGTATTAGGAGTGCAGCTGCAACAAATCACAGCTGTCAGTTGCGTTGATTATAATTGTTTTTTGTGGGTCCGTATTCTTTATATACCTGCCAAATAAACTGTATACATGACCACTGTGTATAAAACAAGGGGTGCTGAGGGTTAAGACAGTCACGTGTTTTTTTAAAAAACAATTACCGCGCGCGTGTTTATGTACTGTGACTAAGATGGAGACAACTTTTCTATTGACGTGTTATGATTTCTTTGCAAATACAATACTATAGTGTTTTTGTTCTGTGCTAATTTCAGGTGAGTGTTACACCACCTCCACGGGCTTAAGACACAAAAAAGAAAACCTGCCGTCATCTGCAATCGAAAAAAAAAACATACACCGGCCACAAAATGCAACATACTACGAGCCCGCCACAACAGTTCTGTCTCCGATGGAACAACTACCAAACAAACTTGACGAGCGTTTTCGATCAACTACTTCAGAGCGAATCGTTCGTCGACGTGACGCTCGCGTGTGACGGACACAGCGTCAAAGCGCACAAAATGGTTTTGTCGGCGTGCAGTCCGTACTTCCAGTCGTTGTTCTTCGACAATCCTTGCCAACATCCGATAGTTATCATGCGAGACATAAAATGGCCGGAGCTGAAAGCCGCCGTCGAGTTCATGTACAAAGGCGAGATCAACGTATCGCAAGAACAAATCGGCCCTCTGTTAAAAGTGGCCGAAACGTTGAAAATTCGCGGTCTCGCCGACGTGAACGGCGAACAGGATTTGTCGGCAGGTCCGCCGGTAGATATACCGAAAGCGACATCTTGCGCCCCGCCGCCAATGCGACCGCCGAGAGAATGGGAAGCGACGACGCGTGCCGATCTCAGCGAAGACGGCATGTCGCCTTCGTTGATGGCGTCGACGCACAGATTGAAAAAACGACGTCGCTTGTCCGGCGAAAGAAGTAGCAGCATGTCGAGTCCGGCCGATAGTTTGGTCGCCGAGCCGCACGAAGCGACGCCGGCAGATTTGTCTCCGGCACCGCCGCCCACGCCTGTTCCGAGACAACAAACCCCTCAGCCCCCGCAGCGGCAGGCGTCGCCGCAACAGCAGCAGCAGAATCAGTCGCAGCAGAGAGAAGGTAGTGGCTCCCAACCGGCGGTATCGCAACAATCGCCGATGCCGTCGGTGCAGACGAATAATATCGGAGGCGGACCCGATCAGGGAATGCCGACGATGAGTTTGCCGTTGCCGCCGCCGCCGCCCCCGATGCCGCACGTACCGGCTATGACGCATCTCACGAGCCATCCGGCAGACGATATGGAAATCAAACCTGGTATTGCAGAGATGATCAGAGAGGAGGAACGGGTAAGTCGCAAATTTTATTATACTATAGATCGAGCTTTCTCAAACTTGTAGCTCCACGTGCCCCTATTAGATTTCCGAGACAACATAACGGGCTATAGATAGAACAATTTAAGGTATTTTATTAAAAAAGAAATACAATCACAAAGAGCAATAGATATTATGTGCTATTAAGTAATGTGGTGGGTGGGCTTGTTTCTTGTCGCAAATTGAGACGATTTCAGGAGCAATTTTGCTTAATTTCAATCTTAATTCACATTCAGCTGCATTTGGTTTTTATCACGACCAAGTGTGAAAGCTCACACTCACATAAGTAAGTTGTCACGAAGGGCAAAGGGAATTTCACCGCTTTACGTAAAAACTCCGGATATTCTTCCTGTCTAGCCAGACAGCCACCATTACGTAAATTTTGTCCGCGTACCCCCTACAATCAACTGGCGTATCCCACTTTGAGAAACCCCGGTATAGACAGCCGATTCCCAGCGAAGGTGGAACCGCCCCCTCACTGGGCGCTGGGCTTTTTGATTTTTAATAGACAAATTAGGTAGCTACAGATAATATTCAATAATATTTTAATATTTCAAATAAAACCAACTATTATATGGACTACGGGGCGTTGAAATCTTTTTTTTTTTTGTCTAAAGGAGGCGGTAGATCAGAAAAGATTGGAGACCTCTGGTATAGATCGTTTTTAGCATCTCAATGGACCCTAGACCAGCATCTTTTATTTAACAGTTGCTACTTTACTTGACAAGCGTTTATAATCTTGCACTGTAATGGTAAAAGTCGTTATGTTCAGTTTAGTTGACCGTTGAGTAATTTCAGACGCTGATGACCTCAGCTGTTGAGCGTCTATAATCTACAATTCTTCTTCGTTGAGTAATTTCGCCAAAGTATTAATTACTTGTCATTACTTCCAGTTAACTATAAAAGTGACAGAGAGAGCAAAACTATATTTGCTTTTTTTAATAGATGATCGAAGAAATAGCCTGTGATTATATTGTCAATGATACTTCCAAAGTATCTTAGATACCAGGTCCCTTGGAGAAGTAAAAACCGCGTCACTCGCGCGTTTATATAAATTTTATTGTATTTGTTATGTCAAATGTGAGTATTATTAATGTTGGAATGGTCCTGTCGCCCAATTGGCTGGAATTTTTTATTTAGTGTTATTTGTATTATTGTTCGTAATGCATACATTTTTGGAATGCGTGAGAAGTAGGGGCTAAAAACTTGAATAAAATCATTTGAAAACTGATGGTATTGAAAAGACCTGCGTCTGATTGTATTGTTTTTTTTTATGACTGAGAAAATGTGACAGGTGGTTTAACTAAACAATTTTTAAAACTTTTTTTCTTCAAATGAAAAAAAAATTCCAGCCAATTGGGCGACAGGATCATTCCAACATTAAAAATACTCACATTTGACATAACAAATACAATAAAATTTATATAAACGCGCGAGTGACGCGGTTAACAGCTAGTAACAAATATGGTATTTGATATTTTGTTTACATGGCTACATAATATGATTTCACATATAAAAAAAATAATCTAAGTAAGCTTGTCAGCTATGCCTATCTTAATTTTGACAGATCTTCAGAAAAAAAGAACAGCATTTTTTTATTTTCAAAATATTTCCGACACTATAAAGTTTAGAGAAAAATTTTTTCTACAAAACTTTCATTGAAAAATAAATTGAACAGTTTAGTATATCATTATATGTCATTATGTGAGAAAAAACAACGTTATAGCATATATTTCTTTTGCGCATGCGCCGATGTTCCCCAAAAACAAAAAGGGTTCTTCATATTTGCATACCAAACATCCTCCCAAAATTTGATTTCAATCCGTTCATCCGTTTGACCTGTATCGTGCTCACAGACCGACAGACACCGAGTTTTTCCAAAAATATGTTTTTTGGATTCGGGGGACCTCAAAACGAAAAAATATTGTAAAATTTTGAAAACTGAATTTTGACCTAAATTAGTACCATTGCCCACTAGTGGGTTGAAATGGCAAAATTGAAATTGAACAGGCTGTAATTTACATTTATTGTCGACCGTCTATAATTTACAATTTCTCTATCTACACACTTATTTTTAACTTTTCAAAGTAATTTTTCGAAAAATAGATAGAAAATATTGTAATGGGAAAAAACGATTAAAAATATTTTTGGTAGGTCTTTATATCTATAAATTATTTAAATGTTTTATTTAGCTTGAAAAAGTGAATTATTAATTACAAATTCAAATTAAGAATATAATACGTAATAAGCCAGTTACATAAAAAAAAAATTATCGAATCGCCGTCATAGGTTAAATGAACCCCTTATTAGATGTCTTTTTCAAGGACACTATAATAATATTACATTATGCATTTCGTAATTTATTTCAATGAAAAAAATAAATAGAACTACTTTTGTGTTCATAAAAAATACATCTGACCCTTTTTGACTGAAGTCTGCCACAAAAAATGTTTGTTCAGCACTGCCGCTGCGTAATAAAACGGTAATTACCCCTACAACTATCATAATAACCAATCGAATTGTTTGTAATGTATAAAAAAAAGGACCTGCGTGTAATTGTTTTCCATAGGTTATATATATTAATATTACACAGAATATTATATTACTGTAATAACATCTCCATTATATTGAAAAATGCTTTACGTGTCGCTTAAACAAACAAATAATTTACCTAGTTGTTATATTCATATTTTAAATCAGCTCTTTTCAATATTTTTCGACCATTAGGCGCAGTATTTTTCCTGAGCCTCACGTTTTTAGTTTAAGCAGTTTCAGAAATATAGCATATCCTTTATGACTGTTTCTCCCCCCCCCCCTTCATGCACTTAAATCTTATTTGTGGGATAAAGTGTAGCTTGGGTTACTCCTGGCATAGCCTTTCAGCCGTCTGTGAAGTGCCATCACAATCGGTTTAGCCGTTTCGACGATTAGCCCGGACAAACAAACAATTTTTACACAGTAACCCCAAATATTTCGTGGATAAAAAGTAGTCTAAAATAATGTTTGATAAGTCGTCTACCTGTAAATGAAAGTCTCATCAAAATCGGTTCAGCCATTTCGGAGATTCGCTCCGACATACAGACAGACAGGCAGGCAATGGCTCATGTGATAGGAAGCCCACATATATAGCGACACACAGTTTGAGAAGCGCTGTTTTAGATTAAAAGCAGAAATTATAATAGCAGATAGCTTACTTTTAACAAAAAAAAAACAACTAATTTAACTAAAATGACGTATATCGTTTGTAACGCAGGGTTGTGCTTTATTAATTTTGCGCCCTGGACATACAGCTGCTTTTACATGCTCACTGCGTTCCTTGAATTTTTATTTGTAAAAACAAGTATAGCGGATGTCTTGAATCCAAAAAAATGCAAACTACCTTATTACCCAACACGTTTAAAAAAAGAATTGCGCCTTTAATTTAGAGAAAAAGTGACTGTGTTTACACTACACACTACAGAAGTAAAACGGATATAATTGTATATAAAAAAAACTAATATTGAAACTGACCGCCGGGATCGAATTTATAGCTTTTAGGTTACGAGGTAAGTGTTTTATCTCGCCGCCAGCTTAACTTAATGTTCTACAGCCGGCTTACACTTACACTTATGACACGTTCGTTACATTTTACTTAAAAAATATGCAAAAAATTGTTGTAGTTTAGTTGATGCAGGATTTCTTTCCACGAGTTCATAAGAGGGATTTTCATAACCTAAAATATAGTAAATGTTTGTGCCCTCGTGTCTTGTTTAATTATTCATAAAAATACTGTTAAATGAACATTAAAATATAAACATTACGGTTAATTTTTTATTAAGTTTTTGTACTACATCTATATGAACAGATTTTATCATTTACGAAATGAAATGGTATCCTGTGTGACGTTTATATTAATGTTTAATTTATATATATAAAAAGCATTATTTAATTTTTTTTTTAGTCTAAAGTAACTTGTTTTAAACTTAGTAACAGGATTAATAATTTTGAATATTCAAAAATAATAACTGAAAAACTGTAATTCTGGACATTTATATTTTCTCTTTTTCCGATTTTAAACATTATAGGTGTTGATAATGTTTGGACGTATGTAACCCCTATATAATAAAGTACAGACAGGTGGCAACATTGAATTAGTAACAAAAAAAAAACAAAAATTATTATTCATAATTTTTTGTCCACTATCATTACATGGATAAATTACAGTGTATTTGTTTTAACTGTTTTATATCCGTGACCGCAAGGCAAAAGCGCTTTTGTTGACTTTTTCGATAATATTTTAACATATACCCCCTGCACTTCCCCTTCCCGCACGGCCTTGATAATATCTATTTTCATCCAAATTAATTCATGGGTAAAAGATAATTCTTATAATGCTTAATCCCGGCTAGTTCTATGACATTTATATTAATTTTGTGATTAAACCACGCGGTTGACAAAACTAATTTTTTTTGCTCGACTCCCTATAAAATAGTTGCTGCTCATGCCTATATAGATCCAGTTTGTGCCAGTGCGTAAAGTAATACAACAACCAATCCAATAGTACTTTCTGTGTCAGTTGCCATTTAAATCCGTATGAGTAAAAGAGACAGCAAAGTAAGTGTTGTTTTCATAAACAATCCAAATAGATTAGAATATGGCCGGACATGAACTGTTAAATATTTGCCAACCTATTATGAAGTTAAAATCAGCTATTTTATAGGAGAAACATGCCAAAATTGTCGTATGTAATGTATTTGCTTTTATGATTCGTGTAACTGTTAAAACTCGCTAAACGCTCGTTTTAACATAATGTCACACTTTGTACGCGAAATAGTGCATTACAGTCTAGATACACAAAGTACTATTTGCTATGGATTTGTTTTTATAAATTCTAGTCGCCATACCCTTTGCGGTACGTGTATTGGAAAACTTTTTAGATTGGTTTAAAGTAATTATGTGTCCTACACCAGTGGTCTCCAAACAACTAGGTCACTGTAGAAGTGTAGAACCTCTGCATATAGAATAAACTAATTATTTTATATACCTGGGTGCCCCGACCAAGACCGAATAAGCAAAAACAAGACCAAGACTGATCTAGTCTTGGTCTTGGTCTTGCTTTGCTCATCACTAGTGATCCCTCAGATTGTAAAATATGCTCTCAAGAAATTTCGAACTGTAGTCGCAAAATTCATTTCATTACTGTTTTTATTGGCAGTGATTAAACATTGAGCTTCACTAAATTTGGCTTGCTGCTTGAAAATTTTAATATTCGTGTCCTAAAAATTGAATAAAACAACGTGATATTCGTCGATATTGCTTTATACAGCACGTCACGAGATTTCGATTTACGGGAAGCCAAATCAACATTTTGAATTTTTTTCTTTACAAAATTTCAAAAATACTGACAATTTGGCTTGTTCCCTAATTTTTTTATAAATTTAATATTTTCTGTACAAAAATCTGTGTAAAACTTATGCTCTCGTTTTTATCTGATTTTAAAACTTTTATTTAGGTCACGGAACGGTAAAAATTTGGTTAAAAATCATATGGAAAGAATGGTACATATTTGTAGTTTATTTTTGAAGCATTAACATCCAATATTGAATAAGATTCTTTTTCAAAATTAGTACTTTCCGAAACGTAAGTGCATTTTACATACACAAACACATCCAATTCGTAAGATATGCGATTGAAAAAGGGAGCATATAAAACAACTGACACCTTAATGTACGTATTTATGAATACCGATCTCGTTGTGAGTATTCCAGAAATTGAAATTACGACATTTTGGAAATCTAGATGTGCAATTATAATAGTTTGAGAATCGCTGCAAGAGCTAGGCAATTGTCTGACGACTCAGCTCACAAGCTTCTCTCTCTCTCTCTCTATATATGTGAATATATATTATATACAATAATATGCATGTTGGTATTGTTTTCCTCCCCCTTGTGCCCGCGCACTGCACTTCGCCTGTTATAAATACGAACACCCTGCATCGCGCACAATTATAATTTGATATTGATTTTTATGTTCCTCCCTGCACTAGTTTGTTCTTTAGTTTCGCCAGCACGTGTAGACACTCAGAATGAAACTATATAGCCTTGCCATTTCCACATAGTCCAGACCACGAACTATGAGTTCACAATGTTAAAAAAATGGCGTGGATTTGATGGAAAAACTATAGTTCGTGAGTGGATCAGTAGAGTATGCGTCGAGGACTAGAGTGACTATAGTAAGTGTGGCCAAAAAAAAAAAACCCGGGTCGCAGTGCCAAAACCCTGCCAACAATATAGTGTATTTGCTTATACAGGCAGTGTGGCTTTATTACGCGAACTTAAGTTGGTTTTTGAGCAAAATTAAAAATTTGACTCCTTAATACACCCCTTAAAATAACATTTTTTTTCTTAACTGCAATATTATTATCAATCTAACGTCTACACCGAATTAAATACACCCT
Source organism: Venustoraphidia nigricollis (assembly GCA_034508555.1). NCBI lineage: Eukaryota > Metazoa > Arthropoda > Insecta > Raphidioptera > Raphidiidae > Venustoraphidia > Venustoraphidia nigricollis. The sequence goes on from JAVRKA010000030.1 coordinate 4,532,986, forward strand.
TCAATAAATAAGTCACTATCTACAAATTAGTGTTTTCAAAAAATTTGTAAGTCCGGTCCTGTTGGGCCGATTTTATTAAAATTTTAGGGACACTTTTTAATTGCTACTAACGGGCTAAATGTCAATTTTCAAAGGATTCTGAGAATTTTTTCGGCATTTTGGGGCCCAAAAACATTTTTCAATCCCTAAAAACTACCCTTAAAATGACCTGATTACGCCCATTTTAAATAGGCTTCTGGCGGAGATGGATTTCAATACGTGGCCCAAATTTAGTTAAAATCAATTAACTCTTTCGAAAGTTATTGCCCGTACACATATATATATATATATATATAAATATATATATATATATATATATATATATATATATATATATATATATATATACATATATATATAAATATTTTTAAAAATGGTGCCAAAGTGTTTAGGAGGTTATGAAACGTCGAGAAATTTTGGTCCAACCCCTAGGTCCCGCCATCCGACCGATGCCAATAGTGTATGTTGCCATATGGCAAATACACTAAAAAACTAAAACAACACGCTTTTATGAACTAAAAAATGCAAAATAATTTGACAATAAACTTAGCTTTGCTGTAAAAAGCGTGAAGTGCTGCCTACTTAAATTTTCATAATAGCTCTACGTTTACAATTAGCTAGGTAATGAAAAAAATATTACCGATATTAAGCGCTCCACGCTTTTTGCAGTAAAACTAATTTCGTTGTCAAATATTTTGCATTTTTCAGTTCATAAAAGCGTGTTGTTTTAGTTTTTTTCAACTCTAATTTTTATTATAAGACTAAAAAACTATATTGCATTGACTATGGGTTAGCTTGCTGGCAATAATTTTTCAAGATTTTTTATCCTGGAGGTCGTGGTGAGGATAATGAGGCAAACCTATTAAATTATTCTATTGTCATCGGTCCTTCATAAGTGGGCAAAGTTTCAGTTTAATCTGACGTTTCGAAGCGGATGAATTTCACGTTCAAAGATTCTTTTACAAACAAACATACAGGTGGAGCTACTAAAAGCGTGTTAAAAATATTGTATAATTTTGAAAAGTGTGTTTTGACCTAAATTTGCATCATCTACTTGTGGAGTTGGAATGATAAAATGCGGCACGAGCTCCTTTGAAGCGTGTTTCAAGCTCAGTATAATTCCCACGGAACAACGTGCGAACTGAGTGTACTTCTTGACTGTTCGTTGCGAGTTAGGAAGCAACGAGTGTCCATTGCTTTTCTGAAAATTGAGTGTGTAACACTTTGTACTTATTGTAATTGCTCTATCTATGTATTCTTCGTACGTGGTAAGGGGTATTACTTGAATTGCCACCTAGTTTTATTGTAAATATGGTCACGTATTACAGAAAGCACTGTCAGAAAATCTGATTTGACAATGACCTTAGATTATGCCCACACATATTTCTCCATAAGAAAGGCAGGGTGGAATTTCAAATTGATCCTGCTCGAAAAAACATTGATCGATTGAAACTATTATTGTATTGTCATCGGTCCTTGATAAGTGGGCAAAGTTGCAGTTTGATCTGACGCTTTGAAGTGGGTGAATTTCGCGTTCAAAGATTCCTTTACAAACATACAGGTGAAGCCAATAAAAGCGTGTCAAAAACTGTAAACCTAGTATATGTATTGTTTACATGTTTTACTTTAACCCCGCGTAAATGTTACTGCACGCACACTTTTTAATATAAAATTTTTGACAGCGCATAATCCTTGTTGTGTCGTATGAAATTTACTGTGACAAACGAAGGTTCCATGTGTCGTTCGTGTGTGAATAATAATATCATAAAAGTGATCTGACGAACCTGTTGCTCGCTTCTCTCCGCTGTTGTCGCGACACACAGAAAACCTATTCGAATATATCGCCATAACATTTTACCCCGCGCACGAACCATTGACGTACTGAATGGATTGCGCATCAAAATAAGGAGAGGCAGTGGCACGTTCTCAAGGTCAAGATACACAAGTTTAACCTTCTTACTGACTGAAGTCGGTTGAAATAGACGAATGAGACTTGAAATTTTAAAATTAAGAACAAGACTAGAAAGAATATAATTATCTAAAATAGTTTATTACACCACGCCTCGGGCATCATATGCCGCGCGATTCAGGAATTTCAATCTTCTGCCCGTGTCGTGTTTACTATTTTTCTTTATACCCGGTCTAAAGTGCGTTTATTATCAAAAGTTTTAATTATTCGTCCATATTTTTGTTTCATTTTTATTCAAATTATATTAAAAAAAAACTAATAACTTTCAATTGAGCAATTTTGAGGTTTGACGCAATAACAGCTGTTAGTTACTACTGGCTTGCGGCAGTCTCACGTATAGTACGTGCCATGGATCTAAAAGGCTCGGAAATTGTGGCGTGCGCAGGTACAGTCAGTTGAAAAACTACAAACTCGCGCTATATAATTTTTTTTAATTTTTCTTTAATCTGAAGGTGTAATTCCTTGCATAAAGTCATCCAAAAAAACTATTTTTCGTGCTTGTCTTTGCAAAACTGTATTAGACATCTTGATCAATTAACAATCAAAAAAACAACTGAACAATAGCGTACTGGACTGTACTTTATAGCAGGAAAGCGACAAGGGACACGACAACCAGCGATAACCAATCACCGACGAGCGCACGTTCTGTGTCGGTAACTGGAAAGTGATGGGAGTCTTCTTTTCCCACAAAACAACCAGGACGGCTCTAAAATATGCATTTGCGACGCTGTTTGTGACCAACTTCAGAACCTTTTAGAACCGTGATGCGTATTAGATCAGTGTGCACGAGAAAAATCTTTCCTCTCGCTGTTACTTTCTTTCGGCCCGCTGTTATAGATGGCGTGCGTTCCAGTAGAGCATAAATGTTAGGCTTTCTACCTTCAAATCGAAGCCGAAAGTACGCACTTTCGACCGGGTATAACAAAGAATATTTTTAGTGTATTTGCCATATGGCAACATACACTATTGGCGTTGGTCGGATGGCGGGACCTAGGGGTCGGACCAAAATTTCTCGACGTTTCATAACCTCCTAAACACTTTGGCACCATTTTTGAAAATGTTTATATATATATGTATATATATATATATATATATATATTATATATATATATTTATACGTATATATATATATATATATACGTATATATATATATATATATGTGTGTGCGGGCAATAACTTCCGAAAGAGTTAATTGATTTTAACGAAATTTGGTCCACGTGTTGAAATCCGTCACCGCAAGAAGCCTATTTAAAATGGGCGTAATCGGGGCATTTTAAGGGTAGTTTTTAGGGGTTGAAAAATGTTTTTGTGCCCCAAAATACCGAAAAAATTCTCAGAATCGTCTCAAAATTGACATTTAACCCTTTAGTAGTAATTAAAAAGTTCCCCTAAAATTTTAATAAAATCCGCTTAACAGGACCGGACTTACAAATTTTATGAAAACATTAGTTTGCAGATAGTGAATTATTTACTGAAAGTTGTATATAATTTGGTATACAGGTTCGATTGATAATAATATTGCAATTAAGAAAAAAAATGTTATTTTAAGGGGTGTATTAAGGAGTCAAATTTTTTATTTTGCCCAAAATCCAACAAGTTCGCATAATAAAGCCACACTGCCTGTATAAGCAAATACACTATATTGTCGGCAGGGTTTTGGCACTGCGACCCGGGTTTTTTTTTGATATACAGATTAAAGAGTATAAAATAATTTAAACCTAGCCCATTAAAAAAGCGTGGCTTGTGACGTAACTTTTCTGATGCACAGTCTATTTTCTAAGTCAATGTAACCATAAGGTTACACGCCTTAAAACTGGATTTGACCGCAGACAAAACATATTAGCACTAAAATGCTCACAACAATAACATCTATACCTACGAGCGGCTCTCAACTTTTTTCTGTTGCTATCACAGAAACCGAACGAAATTATTTTGACGGCGTCCCATTAAACTTTTTAACCTAGAACAGTTAAATGTCAAAATTAATTTTTATTAGAACGGTATTTATCGTAGAAACACTTGACACAAAGTCTTTTAAAATTTAAGAAGCTGATCTGCAGTAATGTTTTTCGATTTTAGCTGCAAGATAACCAAGCATGTGCTGTTTGCGTGATAACTATATATATGTTGGTGGGAAAGACTGTATCAACGTTGAATGCATTCTTTTACAAAAAATGGAATTTAAATATAAAAGTGTGTGATGTTGAACGAGATTTCAGATTAGATTACAGCATTTGCGTTTTTATGGTGATTTTAGGTAATTGAAACAATAGACTGTCTATTTTCCGAGCTCGTTAAAGTATGTGTGCGATTTTATGTCTAAATGGTCTAAATGTTAAAGTATATATGGTTTTATTATCAAACCATATCAGTGAACGTATTACGTGTACAGCCAGTATTGTGCGAGATATTACTATTTCAAAAAACGTAGTTTTGGAAAAAGCCTGTTTGTGATAAATTAATTTTTGCATGTGAAAGCATATTATATAACCATTAGCCGCATCACCGCAAGCATTAAAAAAAAATTTATTGTATATTTTTTTGTCAAATGTCAATATTTCTGAAGACTTGTCGCCCAATTGCCTCGATTTTTTTTATTACGGCAAACGCAGTAATAAAATTGTTGCGGTTAAGAAGTTCTTGATTTTTAGGGGTGAAAAATGTCGAATTTAAATTTTTAATTTTTTAAAATTAATTTTATGCCAATGAATCAGTGATACATTGATTCGAAGCTCAATACTAGAATCCCCAGCCGCATAAACATTAAACAGTTTTTGATGTAACTAAAATGTTGCACCAGTTGGTCGTGTAATCTAATGTGGCCAGGCTATGATGCGTTTTATTAAACCTGTAAAATTGTGTGTTTAGGGCCGAGAGAGCTACTGAAAATTTTAACTTTATCTGTAGTGTGACAACATTTTCAAATTCCAACTATACACTTTCATCATATTGGAGCTACTTATCGTATTACACCATTTTTTAATACTTGTGATTTACCCTACTAAGGGATGTTCCATGCATGTAAAAGGGAGGCTGCAAAAATGTTTTTCTATCCAGTTAATTTGTTAACTTCCTAGTACATTGAGAAGTTATTTTTTTAATTTATCGAAAGCTTATACAAAATTAAAAAATAAAAGTTTAAAAAATCACGCAAAACAGTAGATTATGTTTATCTTCTAGAAGGTTTAGAAGCGTGGGGTACTCGGTGAATTAAATGAAAGTGAGTGCCCCCTCTTCCAAACGGTATAGAATAAAAAGACATTTGTTTTCTATTTTTAGTGCTTTGCTATAAGCGTGTATTTTCGATTTTTTTTTTTTTTTTTTAAACTATAAATTTTTTATTAGCCACCGAGTGTCAGTAGCAATTTGTCAATTTATTTTTATAATTGAAAATTCAATATTATCGCTTTGTATTAGACAAATGTGAATGGAAACTTACATCACGTAATCAACGGATCCTTTCGATCTGGGCTCCTCTCAGACACCTTCGTTTGCTCATTTATTTTTCGAATGGTTCGATATTAATAATGTCGGTTTTTATATTTGGTAGTCGCTGATGATAACTTAAAGGTTAATAGACTTACAACTATTAACTTTGAAAGAAGTTTATTTTAATACAGCTAGGTATATTTACCTAGAAAAACTATTTCCCTGACTAAATAGTTGTTTTATATTAAAGTAGAGCTCGTAGCCTCAATAGTTCAAAATTACGTAATATCTTAATTTTTAACATGTCATTTGAATGAAATGGCCTGGCAGAGTAATAGTAAATAATAAAATAATAATAATAATGGCTGTAATACCAGATATTTTTTTGTATTTATTTTTATATGGTAGTTTTATACCACTCACTGTACTAATGATGGAATAAAATAGTAACTGTTACTTAAAGAACAAGTACCGAAAATAACAGTCCTAAATTTTTTTCATTTTATACACCATATAATAAGAGCTTGTCTTTAAAAAGTTTTTTTTCTAATATTTATTTTAATTGTTATTATAATAAGTTCTTTTTAAACAGTATCCAGTAACACCTGTTATCAGTAACAATAACGGTACTCATGTGTTTTGTGGGCAGATGTTATTCCATCCATCCTTGTGTAACGATTTCAATCGGATTCATGTATGAAGTTATTTGACATTTGATGATTCGTAAACTACTAAAATGTATTCAAACAGGGTAGATATATTTATATGGTCGCATATATTTTAAATTTAGTTATAATCAATACGCCCTGTTACGTTTATCAATGATATAAAAAATTAAAAAAACCCGGGTCGCAGTGCCAAAACCCTGCCGACAATATAGTGTATTTGCTTATACAGGCAGTGTGGCTTTATTATGCGAACTTTAGTTGGTTTCTGGGCAAAATAAAAAATTATACTCCTTAATACACCCCTTAAATAACATTTTTTTTCCTAATTGCAATATTATTATCAATCGAACCTCTATACTAAATTATATACACCTTTCAGTAAATAATGCATTATCTGCAAACTAGTTTTTTCATAAAATTTGTAAATCCGGTCCTGTCGGGCCGATTTTATCAAAATTTTAGGCACACTTTTTAAATACTACCAGAGGGTTAAATTTCAATTTGGAAACGATTCGGAGAATTTTTTCGGTATTTTGGGGCCCAAAAACATTTTTCAACCCCTAAAAACTACCCTTAAAATAGCCCGATTAGGCCCATTTTAAATAGGCTTCTTGCGGTGATGGATTTCAACACGTGGGCCAAATTTCGTTAAAATCAATTAACTCCTTCGAAAGTTATTGCCCGCACACACACATATATATATATATACGTATATATATATATATATATATACACATATATATATAAACATTTTTAAAAATGGTGCCAAAGTGTTTAAGAGGTTATGAAACGTCGAGAAATTTTGGTCCGACCCCTAGGTCCCGCCATCCGACCGACGCCAATAGTGTATGTTGCCATATGGCAAATACAATAATTATACCATACAAATGTGTAAAAATAGTGACGAATCGTTCGCGTGCAAGAAATTTCGAATATTTTGTAAAACTCGTTTATAACGAAGATTACCTACATACCGACGCGACGGTATTAAACATAAAACATTAAAAAATATAAAACTTCTTTATTGGAATACAGCTAAATTTTTTTATTTTTTCCCTCAAAAATAATATATTATTTTTTGGAAAATTGTCAAAATATACATTTGATATAATTGGTAAAATCCTGACGTTTCGCTATTTTATAGCATTTTCATAAGGTATATACTAAAAAAATTACATTGTATTTAGCATTATGAGTAAACGAACAGTTAAAATTTTATAATCTTAAAATACTTACATTAATGTGATTGAAAAAATTTTTTTTTTGTAATGAACATTATATATTATTATGTTGTTTCGTTTTTCGTAGGTTCGTATATTTCGTTTAATAAGTTAAAATTGTTTCGTTTTTTCGTAAAATTCGTTTATAATAGTTCGTTGTGTAAGACATTTTGTTATTTTTATATTTGTTTTTTCTTTAGTTGAAATTTCCATTTTTAGACATTAATATAGAAAAAAATTTTTTTTGCAAGTGTGATGGCGTGTCTTGTTATATGTTTGCTAGTGATTAAAATATGACGAACTGCCGAAATTTAAGAAATATCTGAAAAAAGTACTTAGTTTTTAAAAAAAAATGAATTTCTGGTTAAGCCATAAATGACTGTGTCCTTGAAGGACCTAATAATGTCCTTGACCAGAGGTCGACAACCTTTTCTGGACGGCAGTTATTTAAAAAAAAAATTTTAAACGGGTCGTACAGACTAATGTTTTGCAAGGTAGGTATGCAGTTTCTGTCTAGCCGTGCTGGACCGATCTAGTGTGCTAGTGATGTCTCGTTTTCATTAATTAGTAATTGATGAAATTAATCGATGAGTTTTGACGTCGTTGGCGTCAAGACCTTGATAGAAATGAATATGAAATATTAATGTAAAATTGGGGGAAAACGTGTCGTAAGTGTGAAAACCCAGTTTAAAAAAATGGCGAATGGTCACGAATGAAAAGGGTTCTTCAGAATAAGGATGTAATTATTATAGAGAAGTACCTACATGAAATTATAGCATTAAATTCCTTACGGCTATTTTAACTGATGCTGATATCATTTTCACTCATTTTAAATTACAATACTTCTGCCCCATGTATGCTTACTGCGGTTCGATTCTGAACTGTTCTTTGACCAGTGTCCAAACTATACAAAACTATTTTTTTCACATTTTTATTATTTATAAAAAGCAAAATTATTTTTTTTAATTATTAAATGAGAACTATAAAACAAATTGTTATTAGAAAAAAATAGGAAAACAATTAGTTTTATGTTAATTTAAACCTGAGAGGTTTCCGATTAACTTTGGTTGGCGACCTGAAAACAGGTATACAAAATGCAGTTTTAATTTTGACAACACAACTACATATTGTGCTTGCTTGGTTATTTTTTCGCTTGTATCGAAGCCTGCATAGCTTCAAAAACAACTCACAAATCCTTTTAAAAAACGCAACAAAACGAAAATACAAACAGAATTTGCTACAAATTAAAATATTAGACTAGCCGCTACCCGCGGTTCTGCACGCTATTGAGATGGAACACGGCAGCGACGATAGTCTTGCCTCGCGAGGCTGCACCTCTCTCGGCAGTGGCTTCATTAATCTTGTCGAGTGGAGCACAGAATTTTTTTTTTAAATACCAATTCTTACACCATAACAATACTCTACTTCCACCATGTACTAAAGTCTAGCCAGTTTTTTTTGGGATTGTTATTTTTATCAAAATAAAATATATATATTACTCGGGGGTAGTATAGCTGTGAGTGAAAGAACTTTTAGAATCGGTTCAGTAGCTGCAGAGATTACCCACCTACAGAATATATTATCCGTACTTCCACTTTAAAATTACTGCATGTAGCTAGTTTATTTGGGATTTTTTTCTATCAAAATTAAATGTAGCTTATATTATTTGGGGATAGTGTATCTTTTTATTAATAAAAGACTTTAGAATCTATTCAGTAGTTCAAGAGATTACTCCACACATACAAACAAACATACAAAGTTTACCTATGTAATTGTAGCATAGATTTGATTAGCGTTGTACGAACATAGTTCAACACCGGGTCCCATACAATAAGTGCACGGCGTGTATCCTGTTTATATTTAATTCGCGAGTATTATAACTTCTTCCTATATTAAGCATGCAAAAAATTACTAATAGAAATGAATTATCTGCAACTACTAGTGTTTGGCGATTATATCAGATATCCGGGAACGGTTAGATAAGCAACAATACAAACATATTTTGCATACGACGACACAAGGGGGACACCGGACACTCTATAAACTATATTGCATATTATTGTTAATATTGCCGGGTCAAAAGTTCCTAGTGAGATAACGCGCCAACTTTCGGACGCCATTAAAGTCTCTGCATGTCTATGTATATGTCGTAGGATAATTGAAATAATGGGATTTTTGCGAAAATCCGATTTTTTTAATTATCCTACGATATATATAATTTGACTAGCGTAATATTGGTAAAGCTTTTTTCTTGACCCTAAACCAACTTTCCTTCACCGTGACATTCTACTGGATCAACACCACTATATACTGAAGATAATTCGACTATTCGAATTTTTATATTTTCGCAAATTCGTTATTTGCCAGGGTTACTAGATACAGCAGCGACCTCGTTCCATCTGAGAGTAGTGGGGGGATGTCGTCAGTTGAGATTGCGGGATTGATAAAAATACCAACGGTCATCCAGCTGACGTCATTCATGAACGAGATTACCGCTGTATTTTAACCTTGATCAAGAATGAATTCAGAAACAAGATTAAATTGTCAAGATCTTGCCGAAACAAAGAACGAACTTCGTCAAATCTCGACAAATTGTGAATAGTCGAAATAATTATGTTCTGAAAAAAGTAAGAAAATTGTTATTTAAGTCAAATAATTAAATGGTAGTGAAAATGAAAATAGGAATTAGGTGCAGACAACCCTTACAGTCGGTGATAACCATCGAACTTCGGTAGCTTTGTGAATCCCCGAACTCTGATAATCCTTTGCTAACAGGAAACGTTCTAATCTCTGCGGGAATATAGATACCGCTACTCCACTAGAGAAATGGCATATTAAATAATTATTAGTCGATAGAGTGACTATAGTAAAACCTGGCCACAACACGGATTGGCTGCGCCATTTTATACGCAGTGTACAGCTGTAAGCGCTACATACGCAGTGTCCACCACGTGCGGCTCAATATGGTGGCGATTGGATGCACTGGCCACACTCTTACTATAATCACTCTATTAGCCGAGAACGTCGTAACATTGTTCGTCTCAAAATCCGCGACGAGAACGAAATTGTCAATGTTTTGTGGCGAAGCGAGAAGGGAACACTATTTTAGAACATTATATAACATCTGATCATAATTAGTTTAATTAAACTGTCTATTTTTATCTTAACTATAATCAATTAAATTCACTACATTTATGGCTAGTACAATACAGTAATAAAATGTTTATTAATAAATATATTGCAGATCGTATATGCGAAACAGCCTTGGTCATAATTTGACATTGAAAAGAAACTTTTAAGTGATTATAATTTTTATGTGGGCTTTTAATAATAATGTTTACTTAGTAACCATCATTTACACTCTCCACTATCAGTAATATTTAATATACTATATAGATCTGCAGACGTGTAAAACTTCCAGTGATCGGGCCGCGCATTCAGTAGGAGGCACTGTTGCATCCAAACGAGCACGGTTTAGCAATGCCCTACCTTAAAATACCAATGCCATACATTAAAAAGTAGTAAGAAGTCAGTTGATCTAAATGAAGTCCTTAGCATTTTTGATAATATGGCGAATCGAAGATTTCAGTTGTATTAAGGAAGGACTTTTTTATATTGAATTAGTATGTTTGGAGTATTAATATAAACTTGAATAAATCAAATTTTTGCTCTTATCTATTTATCACCCCCTTCCGACTATTAAGTACTACCTTACTCACAAGTACGACGAAAATCAATTGACCAGATTGATCAGATAATGTGTACTTCCGCCCTACCTTAAATTCAGCTCGAGCTACGGCCCTGGTGCAATGTAACATTAATTTACAAAAAAAAATTTAAAAAAAGGGCGTTAAAACTGAGTAAAATAATGAAATCTTAGGATCAGAATTTCGAACGTTCCTTATCTGAAGGTTTTTTCATATGACTTAAGCAGTTGTAGCCCCATATAAAAATGTTTAACACCACTGACATGTATAGAAAATATAAATATATATGGGGATTGAAAGTGACTAGATATGGTCAGTAGCGTTCCCAGTGTTTCAAAAAAATATTCTCCACGGATCGCTTGAAACAACAAAGAAACTTCTGGACCGATTTTGAAAAATTCTAATCTAAAAGACGTTAATACGCTTCGATTGAAGTCGATATAATTTTTTATGCGCGAGACATTGTGCAAAATATATTTTTTGTAGTCTTTTTGCTTAAACAAAAAAGAACGGCTTGACCGATGTTGAAACAATGTCATTCAGATTATATTTACGTTATTACGCGTCGGTTGACACCCTAGTAGTCGATATAATTGTTTTTCTCGAAATTTCGTGGCAGAAAGAAATGACCACGTAGGTATTTCTGTTCAAAAATAATATAAAAATATTTTAGTGACCTCGAAACATAAAAATATGTTTCCATCCCTATACTATAATTTCCCAATGTACTGGAAAGTTAATAAGAAGGAAAAGAAAATGATTGTGTTGTTAGATACAGAGGTGATCTCGTTCCGTTGAATAGTAGTAAAGGAATGACGTCATCCAGTGGACTGCGAATTGATATTACGTGGCTAATAAAAATATTGAACAGTCTCCCAGCTAATGTCATTCATTAACGAGGTGACCTGTGTGCTCCGATACTCTACTAAAGGTTAGTAGGTACAGAGGCTGCCTCGTTCCGTTCGATAGCAGTGACGGGATAACGTCATCCAGTCGGTTGATATTGCGTGTTTGACAAAAATACTGAACAGCTTGACCTTGACGTTAGTGATATAATACAGTTAGCGTATCAAGGACGTAGTGCAGCCGTTTTTTACGAGCGCGAAGTCCTCTCAAGTCTGCCGGCGCGTACACAAATTCCTTTTAGCCTTGTGATAGATGCGTCTATGCTTGTTGGTAAAGGAAAGAGACGGCAGAGAGGCGCCCCCCTTGCAGATGCGCCAGTGGTGTCCACACGCGGACTGCAACGGTAGAAACGGTATGTTTGATTGAGGTCAGGCGCAGGATGATCTCTATTGTCCAATTATAAAACTTGACCGTCCGTTAGTCATTTTATATTACACATGCGGCCATACTCCGTTGTCATACTTTGCGTATCTTCCCACTCGTGCAGTGTTGCAGCGCTCACTTCTCGCTAATGTGTACAGTGTGTCCGCACTTTTTGATCCAGGAAGCTTAAATCAGAGTGACTATAAACGTCTGGAAAGATTATGGTATTTTCTAGTGAGATCGTGGCCAAGTGCGAGCCGAATTCGCATGGAGAGGGTTCAGTACCATTCCGTTTTCCATGAGAACTTTGAGACTTAGGTTTTTCGTTCAAATTTTCTTGGAAACTACGAGTGAGACGCTATATTCCACATTTTTTTCGAAATTTTAGGGTCAGTAGTCTCGCAGATAATGGGGGATTTAATCCGACAGCAGGGAAACATCACTTCCGGTATTCATTTTGATGAAGTAACCAGCCCCGGATCTAAAGGAGGAGGCAATCGGGAAACCTGCTCCGGGCGGCAGTTTCAGGGGCGCCAAAATCATAATAACAAATTATAAAAAAAATATTAAAGGGTTCTTATTCTATCCTCCCGGTCACAAAAACTGCCACTCGTTAGATATTTTTGAGTTTTTTTTATGATTTATCACAAACGCTATCAAGTTTCTGCCCCGGTTTGAAAAAATCGTAGTTTCGGGGTCGGTAGTAACTATAGTCCCATAGAGTTGGAGGTTTTAATCTTTATGCATTTTTTGGTCATGACCTCGAATAAGGAACCATCTCGATATTAATTTGGAATTAATTAGAGGGAAGCCATGAAAAACCTCAACAATATTACCGGTAGGGGAATTACCGTTTCTCGGCGAGAGGCAGTAGGAAAAAGTTCTAGCCACATCTGCCCCCGGTCGGGAGTTCAATCCGGTACCTCCCGAATGCGATTCCGGTGCTCTCACCACTACGCTACACCGCTCGGTTAGTCAACTATCTATAATAGACTTAGCGATCAGTAACAGGCACCCATCAAATGCTAGCAGGTGTATCGTTGTGGCGGTTGTGTTTCCATTGCAATAACATCCCATTCCCGCCTCTTTCCGTTCGTCGTCGACATAGAAACCGAAAACAATGGCCAACTGGACGAACGATTGCATTGGGGAATATACAACAATATAATAACAGAAACAATAACGAATATAGCGCCAAGTCAATAGCTAGTAATAATGTCACTGATTTTCAACACAATACTGCTCGGACAATTTATACAATGGGGCTATATGTAGTTGGCTCCATGCGAGACCTATCAATGGTTCTCTGTTTGATACCTAGATGTCCTTTGTAATTTCACGTTTGCTCGCTATTTGTCCTTTATTTATATTTTAAGGCCAATAACCTGGCAGTATTGTCTAGGCCTAATAGTGCCAACAATAAAAAAAAATGGTGCGTGTACTTATGGACGCGCGGCAGAAGTTATACTTCTTTGGCGTTGTCGCGATAACATTTTTAGTGTCTTTTTTTAAAGAGGCTAATTTTTTAAAGTTTTTTTTTGTCAGTGAAATCGTTAACATGGAGTGGGAATCTTATAAGCTATAAACAATTTTTGTATTTATTGAATAATTGTGGTGTTTAGTTTTTTCTTCTTTTAGCGTGCAGTTTTTAATAAATACCTCATAAAATTTTTAACACACAGAGAAAGAGAGAGAGAGAGATTATTTTACCTTGAATTAAATAACGAATAGAAAATAATTTTAAAGTTAATTATTTTAATTGCGGATTAAAAAATATAAGTATAGATAGAATGCAAATAATAACGTACATCAAAGTTAAATTGCTTCGAAAAATAATCTGGCAGGTTTTTGGATAAGGTATTAAAATATATTTATGTACCTACATAATTTTTTATAATATTATATATATAATGTTATTACTTATTATCAATGTAATAATATAAATAAGAATAATCTCGGCCGTAATAGCAGCGTTCAAATTATAATTATGAGAATATTATAATATTGTGTATAGTCGTGTAGTCCATTTATACAAAGCGGAGAATCATGTGTGTGGCTATTATAGCTCCTCCGATCTTTCAAATGTAGGGAAGCAAGAAATGTAAGGGTATGACCAACGTTGTCACCGAAACAAAATTTTACAATTTTTAACCGACTTGAAAAAAAAAGTTCTCATATCGACGGTTGCAAAGCTAGTTTGGTTTAAAAGAAAACGCGTAAACCTCATTCGTATAAGCTCATGGGGGAAGTGAAACTTGTTGAGAATTATGAACTCGTTTCATTGATGCGTTATCCATTTTGCGTTACCAAGGTTTCACTTATATTTCCCCGCCTTTGAATCATTTCCCCTATAACGATACAGATAATTTCAAACAGATACGTCGCTAAAGAAGTTTCACTTAAAAACTATACAAACGTTTGGGGTTTTTTCTTCAAGCTGCGATCTCCTAATCAACTAAGAATATCATGGATGCAAGAAGTTCGCAATAACGAATTATAATTCGTTGTTGGGAACTTCTTGCATCCATGATATTATCAGTCGTTGGGTTGGTTGGTACATAATGACACGCTGTCTTCTATATCGACGATTACGCCGACAGCTCCAGCAACGCATAGCGCTATAATTGCGAAATACCTCATATTTATAATAATATTACAAGTAATAAAATATATATTATTATTATTATGTACTAAGAAACGAAATAAAATAAAATTTATAACTACAACGGCCATGAACTTATTCGTTAGTTGCTTTATTATTAAAATAATATATAAAATTATCATCTGTCTGGTTTTGATGTCTGTTGGGCGTTTAAAGATCATTATGATGCGGTCAGTAAAAAATGCGAGGGTTAAAACACAATCGCGTCTTTGACTTTATTGTTAATCCTTTTAACAGCTCTGTTAAAAATCTTCGGCAGTTATTTAAAATTGCGAAAAATATTTAGTATTTAGGGCTTGTAAGTTTCTAAGGTGAGCGTAAAAAATTAGTAACTTGTTTCTTTACTCCGTGTATTTAGTACGGATTTTTGTTTGTATTTTTATAAGAAAAAAAATATTATTTTTTTATAATTTGCACTGATTTTTCACTCGACATTTGGTAGAACATGATTAAATAATAATAACAGATAAATAAAAAACTTGAAAATTCTACAAAAAATTTTATTATTAAATTATTTCTCGACAATTGTTTCGGACAATAAGTCCATTCTCAGGAATATAAAACATATATAGTATATAGTGCATAGTATATGTTTTATATTCCTGAGGATGGACTTATCCGAACCGATCGTCGAGAAATAATTTAATAATACATTTTGCAGAATTTTAATTGTATGATGTAAGATTCAATATGATGATAGCTATATAATATAATCTCAAAAAAAATGTTGGCAGCTGACCGAGGAAGATAGTTAACTGACAGTTGGCATCACTTCCGTGACATCTCACCGAATCACTCTAACGGAAATCCGGGGAAGAAACGTTTACACATAATTAAAATTCTCAAAGATAGACGATAGACGAGCGAAGCGGGTGGGGAACCATATTAACTTAATTGAATGAATGAAATGAATGAGATTCCGCAATAGATGCCTATTTAAAGGCAGAGACCAGACTAAAATGTGCTGGCTAGGAAGATAATTTAATATATCTAATACCTAGTAAATTGAAAATCAGGTATTAGGCCCAAATAACGCTGATAGTTGGCAGTCTCAAAAAATAAAATTCTCGGTAATTGATAGTATGAAATGTCGAGAAATTGTTGTCCAACCTCTAGGCCCCGCTATCCGACCGTCACTAATCGTGCATACGTTAGATGGCAAATACACGAATAAGATATTTATATAATTTTATAATAAACTTGTCATAATCCGTAAATAATCGATTGTAATTTTGCCGTAAATATGAATCTTTTTAATTTTATTAAAAGACACTATTTTTTTGTCATCTATGGGTTATGCGTAATTTGCTACCTTGTGCTGTATACGCGGATCATCGTTCCTTCTTGTCAAGGTTCTGAACTAAAAAAAGGAACATAGTTTTTAGTGAGGTGAATGAACTACAGGCTCTTGACAACCGCGTGGTTATTTTCAAAATTAAGTATTAAAAAATGCTGATTTTAACTATAAAAAAGTTGCATTCTGTAGTCAAACATGTCGTCGACGCGTGTTTTATATTTTCAAAACGGGGCGCTATGCGAAAAATAGTTTTTTTAATGAATATAAAAAATGCATTTTTGACAGTTCTATGCAATTATTGGGTAATGGGATCGTACCGGCAGTTACAGCACAAGACGTTACCGACAGAGTTAGCTATCAGCCGGTATTCAACAGTCAGAGAAATCTCTGAACGTTATAATTTAAGAACTGTGTTTGTTCTCAAATGATATTGCTAATTAATATTGTGCGTATTATTGCAACTATAGTGGTGAGTTATTTTTTCAATTATCATTAGATAATCTATTTTATGTGATTTAAAACAAAACAAAACCAGCTGAAAGATTCATCGTTTTTTACTTGCGATATCTTTATTGGAGTTATTTTTTCGTGTATTTTATAATTGTTATTGTCTCAGGCATGATTTTTTTAAATATTAGAATTTAATAATAATAAAGTTTTTATTTGTACTTTTGCATGGAGTATTTCACCTCATGGTTATACAAAAACAAAAAACATCATTTTGACATTCGATACTAAATTAACATTTGGAGGCAACATCCTTTCTTATCGTTTTTTGTTAAAAGCTAAAAAAGTTAGCAATTAAATTTCATTCTGGTTTAACAGTTTCACATTTTATTTTAAGTCGGAATACCGTGTTTTTGATTTCGTCCAGTTAATTCTATGTTTAAATATTAGTTTTTTTATAAATATTTCAATCATTCTGAACGCGAAATTACTATTACCTAAAATATTTTAGGTCATTGCGTAACGTAACTCGAAGTTAATAGTAAAAAAAAATGAAATAATTATTTTATAAAAGATTTCTACTGCTTTTTAATTAAATACACAATACTTATAAGATTTTCTTTTTGAAGTGAAACTTCTTTTTGTACGGTAGGGCAAGTTCGATTCATGCTATTGAAAGTGAAATGCAAAAGTGTTACGAAGAAACTCTTGAAAGACTTAATCAAGTTAAACAAAATTTCCAACACCGCAGGAAGCCTATTTAAAATAGACCCAGTCAGACTATTTACGAGTAGTTTTCCGGGGCTAAAAATTTTTTTTGGATCAAAAAATACTGAAAAAAATTTCAGAACCTTTCAAAATAGAAATTTTGCTCTTCAGTAAAAATTAAAATGTGCAACTAAAAGTTTAATAAAATTGACTTGACAGGACGAAGCTACAAATTTTATGAAACACTATTATAGCTTGCGGATATGGATTTACTTAATGAAGGGCGTATTTAATTTGGTGCAGATGTTGGATTGACAGTAATACTGCAATTAAGAAAAGAATTATAATTTTAAGGGTTTTATTAAGGATATAATTTTTTTTTGTCTCAAAAATTGTTAACACAGTTAGCCACAATAGTATTAGCAAATACATTGTCGGCGGGGTTTGGGCACTGCGATGTGAGTTTTTTTTTAATTGTCTTGTTTTTCGTGTTTATAAACTTCCAAGTTTTGATCAAACAGTTGGAGAAACCAAAAATATTTGAAATTACGTCCGTTTTTGAAGTCGATTAATTGAACCATAAGAGCACCACATGCGAAACTATCTGTAATTAATAATAATTCTATATCATCCATGTGTGGTCACGCCAGTGTCGTTCGTCGCCCGTGGCGCAAAACCGTCATCATAAATTATATATTATAATATTATTGATAGGGAGATACGCATAGCTAATTTTTTAGGCGTTAGATAAAGACCTTATATACAATCGCTTTGTCTGTACGTCTGTGAGTCTGTCCACATACAGCTCAAATACGGCTTAACCGATTTTTTAATTAATATACACTTATACCTACTATTAATCTATTATAAACGAGAATATATATACCGATGTTTTAAAATGATTTTTTACGAAAAAATCGGTCAAATATAATCTATACTTGCACAATATTAAGAAAATGAATTTTGCGGCCACAGTTCGAAATTTCCCGAGAGCATATTTTACAATCTGAGCGATTAAAATACCCGCTATATTCTGCGTGTAACAATAAAATAAAAAATGAATGCTTTTCAAAAAATTTGTAAATGTTTAGATAACTATAAAAATGACCATTGTTTTGGTTGTTATTGTTGCAATTATACACAATAAATTATACGGGTTCTAAATTAGATTTTTGTTGAAGATACAGTTGTTACAAATTCTTATATGTGATAGTTAAATATCTTTGTTCTGAGTAATTATTATTATACGAAGACCTTTTAACGATCCATATCTTCAACACCTTAAAAAAACTGTAATATTTTATAGAACAAAACACATTTAAAATAAATATCGTTAATTATACACACATTTACATTAGGTATAAATATATATGCATTTCGTATTTTTTTATTTCTTGAAATAGACTGGCCGCTGGTATAATAAATAGACGTTTTATTATTTTGGAGGTACATATTATAAATAATAATCCAGTGGACTTAAAGATTCGTATACGCAAAGATTTTTTCTGTGTTCTTCGTTTATAATACGCGCCACGGATCTAAAAGGTTCTGAAGTTAGTCACAAACAGCGTCGCAAATGGATATTTTAGAGCCGTCCTGGTTGTTTTGTGGGAAAGGAAGATTCCCATCACCGTCCAGTTAACGACACAGAACGTGCGCTCGTCGGTGATTGGTTATCGCTGGTTGTCGTGTCACTTGTCGCTTTCCTGCTATAAAGTACAGTCCAGTATGCTATTGTCAAGTTGTTTCTTTGATTGTTAATTGATCAAGATGCCTAATACAGTTTTGCATAGACAAGTACGAAAAATATTTTTTTGGATGACTTTATGCAAGGAATTAGACCTTTAGATTAAAGAAAAATTAAAAATAATAATATAGCGTGAGTTTGTAGTTTTTCAACCGACTGTACCTGCGCAAGCCTCCATTTGCATCTAACTTCCGAGCCTTTTAGATCCATGACGCGTACTGTACCAAAACAATGGTGGGCTGCAGACAACATTGTCAAAACATTCGATTTGACAATGGTCTTGTGATCATTCATCTTTTTCCATAAGAAAGGCATTGTAGAATATAAAATCAATGGTGCTCGAATTATAATTGATCGGTGGAAACGATATTTTTTTAACTGTGTATACATCTATCTAACATTGTTTGTTTTTTATGCAATTTCCACCTCGAAACAATGTGTTTCTACGCATATCGATCAAAATTTAGCTTGAAAAGCGATCTTTTTCTATGTTTATCACTAAATTGGTTTTGTATGAATACAATCTAATGTTCTACATGAGAGGGAGTTTGACAACGACAATAATGTTTATGAATGATTCCTTCTTTTGTTTTATAATTCATTTTCTCACGAATTCGTTTTATGTATTTAAATTACTTTATGTGTAAACCATTCTTTTGAACATGATCTACCTTATCCTTAGCCCAAGAAATAAGTTTTTATATTATTTTTCGGGAATCGAGTATAAAACTATTTTTACCGCCCTTAACAAACGCATAACTAAACCTACGTATCCTTTGGATGTTACGTAGTTTGGAAACTGCTGATTTATATAAAAAAAGCATTGTTCATTAAAACTTTTTTTTATATTATACATTTTATCCGCGTAAGTTTACGCGTATATATATAAATGTGTTGGTTTGTGTGTGTGTGTATATTATATTGTTTCACAGGTGAGGTGTTTTATCACTCGGATATAAGCAATAAAAAGTAAATAATACGTTATAAAGTTTATAATATCTACGTTTGTGTGTGTTGAACAGAAACAGAAATATCTGGCATCCACATCTATACAAAAAACCACACACATTTTTGTATCCAGTATGCGTTTGAATGTACAGTGCAGTCGTGATAATACGTCAAAATCAATAAAAAAAAAAAAAAAAACTGGCCAAGTGCGAATCGAATTCGCACCGTTCAATATTTATTCAATTTAATTTAGTTTTATTATTTGTTGTTGTAGCGGCCATAGTAATACACACTAAGGCGCAGGAATGCCTGAACCAATAGCTTTTAAAAGATTCAGTGCGATGTCGCTAGTATGAACTGATTTGACATTAAATATAAAAACAAAATTTTTTTTTGTTATGTAACTACAAATTTACTAGAGTTATGTACCTGCATTCTTCCCATTTGACTTTTAGCCAAGTTTTTACAGTTTATTTGATCTAAATAAATCATTTAAACTTGGATAAAAACGACAAAATTAGCACTAGTTTTATATACAGAAAAAAATAAATTTGAAAAAAATTAGTGAGCATGATTTGTCAGTATTTTTAACATAATTTTGTAAAGAAAAAAACTTAAAAATATTAATTTGTCTTCTCGTAATTTGAAATCTTGTGACGTGTTATAAAAAATTTTTAATAAATACTTATCACGTTCTTTGATCAATTTTTAGGGCAAAAATATGTTTTCTGAATGTTTTAAGCAACAAGCCAAATTTTGTGAAACTTGATGCATAATCACAGCTATTAAGGCTGTCGGAACGCTCTGAATTTAAGTCAAAAATAGAGCTTCGGCTGTCAACTGATCGTAGACTTATTCGTCAACATTCTGCAAAAATTCTTTCTCTGTAAGGAAGATAAAGGACAAATCTAGGTCTCTAATGGACTACTTTTGTAATTTATGTACGATTTACTAGAAAAAAGTTGGCATTAATTGTGCTAAAAAAACACACGTTCTCAATGTCACACTACGACCTTATTGGTACTTATTTCACAAAACTGTTCCATCACAAACCTAAAGTGACTCTTCCTTTTTCGGAAAAGTTTTTTAAATCTTCAAAATATTTCCAAAAATTAGAGTAATCAATTGACAGCGGCACCTTTGCAATAATAATGGACTACTTTTGTAATTTATGTACAATTTATCTAGAAAAAAGTTGCCATTAATTGTGCTAAAAAAACACACGTTCTCAATGTCACAATACGACCTTATTTGTACTTATTTCACAAAACTGTTCCATCACAAACCTAAAGTGACTCTTCCTTTTTCGGAAAAGTTTTTTAAATCTTCAAAATATTTCCAAAAATTAGAGTAATCAACTGATAGCGGCACCTTTGCAATAACATTTTTTAGCCTCGTAGGTGGCACCACCCAAAAATTGAAATGTGCGGATGATTTGAGAGACACAGGGCTAAAGAAGGTCACATCCACAATATGTCTTTTGCCTACCTCGCCCCTTACCGCTGGGTCTCAGCACAAACAAAATTCAGAGCGTTCCGACAGCGTTAAAAGTAGTAATAAAATGAATTTTGCGAACACATTTCCCGAGTGCATATTTTACAATCTGAGCGATCACTCACATTAATTTGAGGTTATAACCGTGATGCTATCTGACAACAACGTCCATAGGACTATAAGTGAGCTTTCTCGAACTCCAATCAACAAAAAAGCTGTGACCGCATGAAGTTTTTCCAACGGGTCACCCGCAGTTCATTTCGTATTGCGTACGCATATGTATAATAATACAATATAATATTATTATACTGACTTACATCAACTATTATAAATATTCATTTGACTGTTTTTTAGTGTTTGCATGCGTGTACTTAATATATTATTCATATTTTAGATATATTAAATACGATAAAAATATTATTGTTTGAGGTAGTTGAATGTTTTACGATACATTCGTTTTGTATTTATAATAAAACAACACACGATCGATCCCTGTGTTATACTTAGTTGATAGTACGTCTGCTATTTTGGTTTGATTCCGAACTAACCTGGGATGCAAACTAGCCGCGAGATACTAAAAAGGATGAGTTATTGCGTCGTCGTGTCCAAGTTAAGATAAAATCGATTGGCAATCGGATAACTAAAAAAAAAGATGAATGCGCTTAAGACCGCAGGAATGAAACTTTTTGACTACTTTACCTACGCAGACATAGATGGCACTGCTAACCAAACACGTATAGTTCATAAATAGTGCGTTTTGTTTTAACTTACACAAAGTCATTTGGAAAGATGTACATGCCTTTAAAATTTAAACAGTAAAAAAAATTTCAAATCGGCTGGAAATTTGTAAGATTAAACAAAAAACAAACTTTACCTCTGCGTGTTTTATAGGATCCAAGAGCGTATTAAACTTAAAACGGAGTGGGGGCAACATTCTGAATTCAAACTTTTTCATGGGGCGATGTTCTGCCATAATTGCAATATTAAAAAAAAGGAATTATTTATTAATTAAGTAATTGCAGAACAATAGTTTACGAGGATTAGTTTCGCATATTTTATATTAATATCTGTTCAACTATGATGCATTTGTAAATTACAAGAAAAAGTGTATTTGTGTTTCTCATAACGAACCCTTTCATTTAATGTCACATAATGCACTTGAATTTTTTTTTTATTTTCTAATTTGCCCTCCAAAATCAGAATTAGTTTTTTTATGCTGTACGTTCGTGATTGGATCATCTAACACTAAATATATATGTACCAAATTTCATTCCCCCTCCAGTAGATCCGGAGAAAATAAGCTGTGACAGACAAATACTAGATTTCGTTTTTTCATCGAATGTACGGAACCCTAAAAATGATAAAGAGTTCTATAAGGCGACCTGCATTCTGTAGGATCGGATTATGATAGATATGGCAAAACTTTTTTTGACAGATTTATCTAGACCTCTAAATGCATCCGCCATTGTCTCCAAGGGACCATGCAATTTGGAACTAGAATAGTTTTCTATCGGACTAGAAAAAGCAGTATTCTTTAACTGGAATAAAATATTTATATTATTTTATATATCTTCGTGTTGAAAACTGAACAAAAACATGGAAACAATAATATTATTTTAAAAACATTTGTATATATAGATCTGGTCGAATATCGTAAAATCTTAAATTTGTTTCTTTTATAAAGTATATATTATTACACTTTCATATATTAGCTTAATTACATCTACACATGTAACGCAAATGGGGTGCCGATTCGTTTGATTCAGAGACGGTCGATATTTTTTTACAAATGAAAATTTTTCCTAAACTTTCCTATTACACATTTTACCCCCTTAGAACGTTCTAATCATGACTTAAATACAGTTATATATAAGCTGAAAATATGGATATATGAATTGGTACTAGGCCCAAATATATCAAGTTGTTAGTTGCTTACAGAACAAACGGGAGCAAAACTGCAATTAGTCAAGGCTAGTAGTATAGGTATAGAACAACGTGGGCGGTAGCGGATTTACAGACAAAGGGGGGAGGGGGGCGTTGAGGCAGTCAAGAAGGACGGCTGTGGCGTATCTATATAATTAGGAAATTAATATAATAAAACACTTTGAAAATAGGAAAGGGAGAGCAGAACGGGATACTCAAACCATTTGGTAAAAAAAAATAGAAAGTGTTTCTAAAACGGTCATTAATGACTGTTAACATCATTTGGCATCATTTGAAACTTTAAAAAGAAAAAATTGTTTCCGAATTTACTGTAATTTATGATTGTTATTATTATTAATATAATATTAATAATGCCTTTAACGTCTGTTTGTCGACTTTTATGTCATAACAGACGCCATTCGCACCATTACTATTTTCCATTTTACCACTTCCCGTTATTTTGTACATTTCTAAAACCTCAACTTTACTAATAGCAATGGGCGAATGAAGGAATTATAGGAAATTAGGATAGGATAGGTAATTTTTGAACTGTAAGTTTGATAGGTAATCGCCCATGGCCTTGAATAAAGAACCATCTCGATATTTATCTGGAATTAATTGAGAGAAACCATGGAAAACCTCAATCAAGATGACCGGTACAGGAATTATCGTTTCTCGGCGAGAGGCAGTAGGAAAAAGTCCCAGCCACATCTGCCCCCGCCAGTATTCAAACCTGTACCTCCCGAATGCGAGTTTAGTGCTGTCACCACTACTCTACTCAGCTCGGTTTATTATTAATGTATGTATATAACTATTTATATATGAAATGTGAAATGCCGAGAAGCTTTTGTCATAAACTTTTCATAATTTTTTTTTTCCAATTATTTATTTTATTTTTTTTTTTTTTTGAAAAATAATGATATTATGGACTACGGGGCGTTGTAATTTTTTTTTTCGTCTAAAGGAGGCGGTGATCTATAAAAGTTTGGGTAGCCCTGATATATAAGAAATAAAAATCAAAAATGGTACCTCTTTTGACATCATTATTATAATTAATAATGGCTTTGGTATCGAAATATGTTTTTAAAATACCGTCATTTATCGCGAAAAACTTCCAACAGTGTTCATTAACAGTACTTTGACGTAATAAATATGCACAGAATATAATATATTCACAAATTCTAACATCTACATTATTATATACTTGTAGTAGAATAAATATGAAAAGTTGAGTAAGCGTTGACATATAACAGTTACTTTAGTTGCTCTGGATTTACATTTTTTTATAATTTGAGTCACGCGAGGACAGTTAAGCGAACGTTGTGAATGAAACTTGCCTGGTAAAACTGAAAACTGATGCTAACGTAGTCGGCGTTAACGCTGTCCGTTTGTAAGGTCCTCTCATATACAATGTGAACCGAAACTTATAGTGAAAAGAAAAAAATTTCAGAACAATTGGGCTACAGGATCATTACAACTTCATACATATTGACGTTTCAAATATTATATAATAAACTTATTAAAATTTATGTCAAAGCGTGCAGTGACGCGGGTAACGACTAGTAATAAATATTATGAATATTTGCTGTTCATTAATATAATAATAATAATAACCATAAATAATAAAACCCGGGTCGCAGTGCCAAAACCCTGCCGACAATATAGTGTATTTGCTTGTATAGGGCCGTGTGGTTTTATACTTTTATTATGTAAAATTAAGTTTGTTTTTGGGCAAAATAAAAAATTTAACCCCTTAATACACCCCTTAAAATAACATTTTTTTCTTAATTGTAATATTATTATCAATCTAACGTCTACACCGAATTAAATACACCCTTCAATAAATAAGTCACTATCTGTAAACTAGTGTTTTCATAAAATTTGTAAATCCGGTCCTGTCGGGCCGATTTTATTAAAATTGTGGGGCCATTTTTAATCACTACAAAAGGGTTAAATTTCAATTTTGAAACGATTCGGAGATTTTTTTTCGGTATTTTGGGGCCCAAAAACAGTTTTCAACCCCTAAAAACTACCCTTAAAATAGCCCGATTAGGCCCATTTTAAATAGGCTTCTTGCGGTGATGGATTTAAACACGTGGCCCAAATTTCGTTGAAATCAATTAACTCTTTCGAAAGTTATCGCGCGTACACATATATATATAAATATATATATATATATATAAATATATATATATATATATAAATATATATATATATATATAAATATATATAGACATATATATATAAACATTTTTAAAAATGGTGCCAAAGTGTTTAGGAGGTTATGAAACGTCGAGAAATTTTGGTCCGACCCCTAGGTCCCGCCATCCGACCGACGCCAATAGTGTATGTTGCCATATGGCAAATACACTAATAATAACCAAAAGCGTGCTTGTCCAGCTACCTAACTTAATTTATTTTTGACAGATCTTCAGAAAAAAAGAACATTTGGTTTTTTAATTTTCAAAATATTTTCGAACTATGAAATTTAGAAAATAAATTTGCACGAAACTTTCTTGAAAAAATAAATAGAAGAAAAGCCGTTATTAACAGTATACCATCATTGTACAAAAAACAACATTACAGCATACATCAGTTTTCCCCAAAAACAATAGGATTCTTCATATTTGCATATTAAATATCCTCCCAAAATTTGGTTTCAATCCACACATCGTGTTCACAGACAAACAGACAAATATATATTTATTAACAGCTGCGATTCGTTTTTACATAAAATCACACAATTCTCTATAACAAATCTCGTCGACTACAAGTTCGATCAATTACTCATACACCATAACGCCACTATAGCACTAAAGCTACCACCTGACCAATAGTTCAGCTCTTTGGGCCTGATAGATACCAATAATTATATTTTCAATTGTTTATTAGTGTATTTGCCATATGGCAACATACACTATTGGCGTCGGTCGGATGGCGGGACCTAGAGGTCGGACCAAAATTTCTCGACGTTTCATAACCTCCTAAACACTTTGGCACCATTTTTAAAAATGTTTATATATATATGTGTATATATATATATATATATATATATATATATATATATATATATATATGTGTGTGTGTGTGTGTGCGGGCAATAACTTTCGAAGGAGTTAATTGACTTTAACGAAATTTGGCCCACGTGTTGAAATCGATCACCGCAAGAAGCCTATTTAAAATGGGCCTAATCGGGCTATTTTAAGGGTAGTTTTTAGGGGTTGAAAAATGTTTTTGGGCCCCAAAATACCGAAAAAATTCTCCGAATCGTTTCAAAATTGAAATTTAACCCTCTGGTAGTGATTAAAAAGTGTCCCTAAAATTTTGATAAAATCGGCCCGACAGGACCGGATTTACAAATTTTATTAAAAAACTAGTTTGCAGATTATGAATTATTTACTGAAAGGTGTATATAATTTAGTATAGAGGTTCGATTGATAATAATATTGCAATTTAGAAAAAAAATGTTATTTAAGGGATGTATTAAGGAGTCTAATTTTTTATTTTGCCCAGAAATCAACTAAAGCTCGCATAATAAAGCCAGTGTGGCTTTATTATGCGAGCTTTAGTTGATTACAGGCAGTGTGTCTGTATAAGCAAATACACTATATTGTCGGCAGGGTTTTGGCACTGCGACCCGGTTTTTTTTTTATAAAATGAATAGTCTGACAGTTTTACCAGTTCTCGGGGTTGTAGAACCATGGGAACTTGTATTAAAGGAGGCATGGAGAAAAAGATTACTTTAAAAAATGATTTGCTAACAGATTGAAAATAATCTAACTTTTTTCTGTAATTTTTTATCCCGTCACATTCGAAAGCAGACTTTCGGTTTGATAAAATAAAAACGAACCCATATTGCTGATTCCGTTTGGTCGCAATGTGGGATGGGCGTTGACATATTTGATTAAATTTCTTTAAGAGAAGTGAGAAATGTCGGCACGGCAGAGGAAGAGAGATAACGCAAAATAACGGCAAACGGGAATCGTCTCACTTTGGTGAACAAATAAAGTTATTTTCCACCCGCTTCACTTTTGTTATAACCGACTGCAAAATATTCGTGCGGCGTGTTTTCTTTTTTGTTTTTATTTAAAAGTTATTGTTTGTTTTGTTGTGTCGCCGTGTCTGTTTTCATTAAAATGTTCTGTTAATTTGCATTGAAATGTCAATATTTTTTTATTTTCATTTAAAAGAGATTTTGAAGTGTTCTTGTGGTATATTCCGTCATCATCTAACCGATCTTATGTAAACTGACAAGGGACGACCAAAGTTGAAGGGTTTCGAATTTCGATCGATTTTTATATGGAGCTCCCGCTCTTTTCCAAAAAAAAAATTATACAACAGTGAAGTCAAAATATTGATGTTACCAAAAACCGAACGGATTACGTCATAGCTGAATAATTTCTCTGCAGTTACTCCTGGTACTACTAAGTAGTTTCTCTGCAGTTACTCATGGATACTAATAATTTCTCTGTAATGAAATGGTGCAGTCTTGCAACACTGTAGCAATTGATAAGGGACGACCAAAACTGAAGGGTTTCGAACTTCGATCGATTTTAATGTGTAGTTTGCGTTCCCCCCTCCCCCCAAATGTATACGACAGTAAACTCAGATTACGAGGTTGACTCTAATTAAATGATTAATTAGAGCGGTTGTGATCCTTGATGAATGTTGGAGAAATTTGGATAAAATCCATGGCTCAGGATCGATTAAACAGCAAGACTATATTTAAAATTGCATTTTTACTAATGTTTCGGTATGCTTGATGCCATCTTCAGAGTTTCAAATGCTGTCAGAGCGTACCGAAACATTAGTAAAAATGCAATTTTAAATTCAGTATTGATGTTTAATTGATCCTGAGCCACGGATTTTTTCCAAATTTCTCTAAACTCAGAATATTGATGTGACGAAAACCCGAACGGATTACGTCGTACTCCAGAATAATTTCTCTGCAATTACGCCTGGATACTACTGACTTATTTCTCTCTTGGATACTACTACTTTCTCTATAGTTACTCCTGGTTACTGATACGTAATTTCTCTGTAGTTAATGGTGTAGTTTTGCAACACTGTAACAATATTATTTATAATCTTCGCAATGCAGTGCAGTTGTCATTGAGATGGGGTGAGGGTCTCTCGGTCTGTATCTGCTATACACTGCTGCTACCCTGTTACTGCGTTGCTTCCATGCTCTCGCGTCCCTTTGTACAATACAACACTATTATTGTTATGTTTATAGCCATGGTTAGTGTTATTATGACAAAGTTTTTAATGGTTATTATTATATCTGGCAGCGAAGACGTAGATTTTTATTGTTATTATATGTAATTATTTTTTATTATAATATTTTTTTTTGTTACAAAAATTTCTTGGAAGCTGCGTGTCGACTTATTATAATGTTTGTTTATGATTTGTGCTATGTAATGCTTGTGCATACCAAATGACATTTTGTATTATTTCGTCCCCCAACTTGTAAAATTTGTTCACTGACCGCTTGGAATTTTTGAAAATCGATAATTCTATTGTGTGATTTGGAATAATGTGACGGATTTGGGTCAAGATTTTCGCTGTAAAGTTAAACATAACCTTTATTTTCACCTGAGAATGTCTAATCTATATTATCGTATAGATGTAGATAGAATATATTATATGATATTTCCAATGCCTATAGTTAGGCCACATGGAACAGCGCTAGGAAGTACTTCTATAAGCAAGTCAGTTTGCGAAACGCTGTAAGCGAGGCTCTACTGTATTCTAAATTTGATTATTTAATTATATTTATGCAGGGGGCGGATCTGCAGGGTCTTAAGTCACAAGGATCCACAAAAATTGATTTATTATCATATTTAGGTACATTTTTTTTAGACTTTTTCATTAAAAATGAGCACTTAAAGTATGTTAATGTGTATCATTATCATGGTTGAATACTGACAATTTTTTGGATGAATTTTGGCAATATCTTGGGTGAGTTTTGACATTTTTTTTGTGTAAAAATAAAATAAATATGTGAGTACTATATATTTCGTCAAAAAACGCAATTCTTATACAACTTCGATATTTTTAATATTTAATTGAAAAATCAGATTCGTACCCGAAAACTTGTGACTTGTAATAAAATTTAAAGAATACGTATGAGTGTTTGAAATCACTATATTCGTATTTTGTTTGTTTTGTGATGAATTAATTATTTTTATTTGTTTTTTATATTAGGAAAAAAATGGATCTTTTGTTCAATTTATTAAATGGGGGATTGTAACAAAACGTGGCAATAAAACAAGAAAATGTTTGTTTTTGTAATGGAAAATTTTATTAATGCTGAAAAAAATGTATACAAATATTTTTTCCATAATATGTATTATTAAAAATAATAGGATTATTGATTTAAATAATGATATTTTTTTATAATTTATAAAATTGCTTTTAATGAAAGGTGAGCATAAATATTATATTGTGAACGGCCGATTCGTGATAATACTCTGATGACCTCATCTATCGAGCGTCTGTAATCCAAACGCTGTCTAATTTTACAAATTTGCTGATAATTTATGTAATTTTTGGCCCGACTTCGTCTTCTTTGGCAGCAAAATAATTAGAAACATTTTACCTATATCTCTTTTCGTTTAGCTGAGATTGCGTGTTAAATTCCCGAAAATAGCCTAACAAAACCATCTTATAGTTTGATTGATCATCAAAGTTGGTTCAATTGTTTTAAGTAATGTACAAACAAATGAAAATTCTAGATACATGTTTCACGGTCGTCTTGACATCCTACATATACCCGATAAATGTTCCATATAAATCATTGTTTGATAATGTTAGATAGTTTGTAAATTATAGACGCTCAACAACTGACATCATCAATGCCTATGTGTGTATTAGAGAATCTGTTAGTTGGCATACACTAACCGACTGGTACTGCGAACTCGGTGCAAAAAATGTTGGAATGCAAACTACATTACAAAATTTCCTTTGGGAGGTTTTTTATGTATTATTTTTATATTTAAATATTTTGGAAGAAATGCGAATGTGTTAATACGAATCGTTTGAAATTGCTATTTCAGAATATATTTATTTTACAAAATGAAGAATTTTTAAACATTGTCTAATTTGTTTTTTCAACTTTCTTCTTCCACAATAAACTATTTATTTACTTATTATTACTTCCATAATAATAAATAAAAAAAATAAATTAACATCGTGGTTTATGTCTACAGGTTTGATCATTAATTTGTTACGTTTAAAAATATTATATAAATCTGTCATCATATATAATACGTATAATATAGCCCCCCCCCCCCCAATAATTAGTGCGTGTGACATTTACGCGCGGTTGAAGTAAAACTATTTTGACATTGTAGCAGAGATTGCGATTAAATCATAAATAATAAGCTTAAATAATAATTTTGTACAGTTTAATAATAAAATAATTATTGTTACTAATATTCAACTATATAAAACTAGCATAGAAATAAATTTAAAAGTTGAAACTGCATAAGCGGACTGATATGTTAAAGTAAACTGAGTGTTGCCTTTGTACCATGCTATTAAATTTCCTCCTTGAATTTGGTTCTACAATAATAATTGATACATTATGATAGGACTATTGATTTTACTGAACAACGTAACTTCCGTTCAAATGAGTTCCGCTCGAAAAGATCTGAGTTACTCTCAGGCCGTGCCTAAAGAAATTTTTCTTTAATAAAATTAGAGTTTAAAAAAACTAAAACAATACGCTTTTATGAACTCAAAAATGCAAAATAATTTGACAACAAAATTAGTTTTACTGTAAAAAGCGTGTAGTGCTTAATATCGGGATAGTACGCGCCATATCCAAAAGGCTCGGAAGTTAGATGCAAATGGAGGCTTGCGCAGGTACAGTCGGTTGAAAAACTAAAAACTCGCGCTAAATTATTATTTTTAATTTCTTAATTTTTCTTCATTCTAAAGGGTCTAATTCCTTGCATAAGGTCATCCAAAAAATTATTTTTCGTGCTTGTCTATGCAAAACTGTATTAGGCATCTTGATCAATTTACAATCAAAGAAACAACTTAACAATAGCGTACTGGACTGTACTTTATAGCAGGAAAGCGACAAGTGACACGACAACCAGCGATAACCAATCACCGACGAGTGCACTTTCTGTGTCGGTAACTGGGAGGTGGTGGAAGTCTTCTAAAATATGCGTTTGTAACAAACTTCAGAACCTTTCAGAACCGTGGCGCGTATTATAGTAAACTTTTCATTTACTAGCGGATTGTAAACGTAGACCTATTATGTTAATTTGAGTAGGTAAGCACTCCACGCTTTTTACAGGAAAGCTAATTTTGCTGTCAAATTATTTTGTTGTTTTAGTTTTTTTAAACTCCAATGTTATTTCTTCATCTAGAATTGTCGTTTACAGATTGGACTGTCAGAAAATCTAGATTGACAATTATGACACGTTATAGACCTGTACGTATTTCTTTAGTGTCTGGGAATATTTTTTTTGAATATTATGTTATTAAAATAATAGTGATGTTAATGACATATAACGGCGAAGGTGCAGTGCTTACGAATCAATAATAATAATATGTATAATACAATATTGAATTAGTAATCAGCTTATACATATTTTATGAACATGTTATAGGCGAGGTATACATATTATTATAATATGAATATATAAATTGTTTTGTTGTAACCAAGTAAAATGTCTAAATCAAACAAAAAAAAAATGAACGTATAGAGTTCGTCTGTTTACAGTTTCAGGTGCATTGACAGCTATTTCGGGATCACTAACCTGTCATGTTTACAAATATAATATTAGTTTTAAATTAACAACAACGCATCTACTACGGAAATGTGAACGATAATTGTATTAACAATATTATGTGTATTTGTAGGCCAATACATTTATATATATTTAAATACGTGTGTAGTGGCGTTTGTGCTTGCACGCTGCCAGCCTGATTTTGAAATTGTGATCACTTGAAATTATTAATTAGTTTACCTGACATTCGGTTTTTTATTGCCATTTTAACACACGATAATTCTTTTGCAATTGATTCCTAGTTTTATAATCACCCAAGAGCTACATAATCTATACTCTATCCATATAAATAAAATTTCAGTGTCTGTAACATCAAAATAACAGCTTTTTACTAAATATCGAGTTTTTAAAATTTGTGTCTGTCTATATGTTTGTTACGGCTAATCTCCGAAACGGCTGGACCGATTTTGACGGGACTTTCGCTGGCAGATAGCTGATGTTATAAGGAGTAACTTAGACTACTTTTATTTTGGAAAAAGAATTAGGGTTTCGCGCAAAAAAACTAAAACCCATAAAATTGTGAATAAATCCGTTTCAAATAGAGAAGTATACATCCAATATAATCCAATATAAAAAC
The DNA here is from genome assembly GCA_034508555.1 of Venustoraphidia nigricollis. Classification (NCBI taxonomy): domain Eukaryota; kingdom Metazoa; phylum Arthropoda; class Insecta; order Raphidioptera; family Raphidiidae; genus Venustoraphidia; species Venustoraphidia nigricollis. Next base: position 4,565,898 of record JAVRKA010000030.1, read on the forward strand.
TCGCTGAGCGCTCGTTTTGCTATAAAGCCACACTTGATAGAAAACCTGCTATTAAACGCCATAAAACGTCAATTAGTAAGTCAGTGAGTTGTGTGTATAGTGATATATTTGAAGTCTTGCTTATACAATATTACTTTCAAAATATTGTTTTCAATCTACGGGAAAACATTGGGGATGTTTTGTTAATATGTAAAGTATACATCGAGAAATGCGCTGTATATTTTACACAATTGAATTCTGAACCCAAATAATACAAACCTTCTGTTTTAAATATCGAAGTCGTAAAAACTTTATTGCTGCAAGAAGCATATTGCATTTTTTTTATTTAAAGGAAAGTGTATGAGTATATTGAAATTGAAATAATAAACAATACATTAATTTAATATTTTCATACTTTTATTGTTTTGTGTAATTTAATATTGAAAAATGAAAATAAGCTTTTATAATTTTTATTTTGTTGTAACTATAAAATTTAACTGACTCTGCGAATATAAAAAAATCACAAGTGTCTCACTCACATAAGCTCATGGGGGAAGTGAAACTTCTTTACGAACGCGTTTCATTCATGCGTTATCCATTTTGCGTTATTGAGATTTCTCTTATATTTCCCCGCCGTTGAATCATTTCCCCTTTAACGTTACACATTTCAAACAGATAAAAGAAGTTTAACTTTAAAAAACGTGTGAGCCTCTTCATAAACTCACGGAGGAATTAATAGTATTATTTGTTTGGTCAGGTCACCTTTCAATTCTGATTTTGATATTATAAAAATTAAACATTGTTTATTTAACAAAAAAATGGGGTGTTGTCGAAATTCAATAAGTCCTGGGCCCCGAAAAACCTGTATCCACCCCTGAGTCGTTGCAGCAAAATACGTTTAATAGTTTTTGGAATATAAATGTTTTAAACGCTTTGATATTTCTCGTAATTGAGGTGCATACATCATTTTTTAGTTTTTTGCGTGTATTAATTTCCTCTAATACAACCAATATTTAGTATTTGTTTCTCGTTAAAACGAACAGGTCTGTCAAACGAGTAATGACGATTTTTCTGATAGAGAAATATATTTTCATTATGGAATATTTCCAGTGCAAATAACGCATAGCTATTACGCATCTCTCCCTGTGTTAGTCGAGGAGAGGAAATTGAGGGTAGGAAACCTACTACTATGTTCATAGAGCCATTTTAACTCGGCTAGAGATACGCTTCATCAATTTTTCAAATTTGTTCCTGTCAGGTCGGTTTTGTTAAAAACTATTATTAGTGAATTGTCCACTGCTATAATTGTTAAGAAACACCCGCTATTACAGTTACATTAGAAAAATTTCTTTTCAAACAATATGTACTTATAAATAAAAATAATCAGGCAGAAAAAGTCGAGAAAACTGAAAACTCTCTCTAGGAATCTTTAAAGCTGTACAATTACAAACTAAGTTACGATTATTATTTTTTGTTGTATCCATTCAGCTAACTTCTGCAAAATTCAATAAAGAAACAACACTCGCAGTATGTGGATTTTGTTAATCCGTTCCTATATATTATGCAAAGAATTCGGTTTTGCTATATGTATAAGTGAAGTATAGTCTACGCAAGAACGTAGCTAGCTTTCGCAATATTTGTTCGTGAGGCGTGTGACAGCAAATCATTGAGCTTCACAGAACACGTCTAAAGAAGTTTCACTTCAAAAAAAATCTTGCGGACTGTTGAGTTTATAGTTGAGCTCGCTGATGTTGAGTGAGTCGGGGGTGTGAGACACTAGGTTGTGATGTATACAGAATACTGTTGTATAGGTAGGATATGGATGGCGGCGCGCTAGCAGGGTATAGGGCAGGGCCTGCTCAATACTCATGCAAATACAGCAATTTATAATCGCTGATGGATGGCAGCAAATATATTATAACATCTACCTGTGTGTGTGGGTACACCCACACACACGACTACAAATTGTACAGATAAAGATGCGTGTACAGGTGTTGTATAGTGCGATCTCACTCTAGCGCCTCAATCTCTCGTCTTTGATGATAGTTGAACTTGAGATAACCCGAATGTTTGTGTAAAGTTTGGGGCTGACCTGTACAGCTGTAGCTTTGAGAAGCGAAGTTTATGAAAAGTTGAATGAAAATTTTAGCTTAAGGTTGATTTACATCCCGGCCTGTCTATTTGCTAGCAAGGGCGATGGATCAATCGGAAAAAAATTGCAAGGACTTTCTTGTTTCAAGATAATTTTCAATATATACAAAATTTCACTAAAAACTCTTTATTGACTCTTCAAAATATGCACAAAATTGCTATATTTTTCATTAATTGGTGCCAATATGAATAGGTTCTGAAGATGGCAAATAATATAGTTTTCCCTTGTATTCCGTGCTCCTGTAGGAAGCTAACTTCAAGAAAGCTGTTGTTATTAAAATAATAACAAAATGATTCTAAGACTGGAGTCCTTGGTATAAACATTTTCCAAATAAATATATTCGGTACATGTTTATAGAAATTCTTGGAAACAATTTAACACTACTTCGAGGTAGGACATCTCATATCTCAGCACTTTTAGATCAGCGCAGAAGTGGGATTTTAAGATTCTCGAAACTATTTCTGTGTATGCCCACGGCTAAGAGTCAAAGATTTCAGTTAAATTCATAGGAAAATGATGTCTCGGCAGATAAATAATTGCAGAAGTGGGATATTAAGATTCTCGAAACTACTTCTGTACATCCCCACGGCTGAGATCCAAAGATTTCAATTAAATTCAGAGATACTCTGTCGATATAAAATTATTTTCATACGTTTATTTTCTATTAGGTTATTATTTGGTGAAGAACGCTTATTGCTATATTTTGTTTAACATAAAATAACCAATAATAATAATATTGTGAAGGATTACTGCAGTCAGCTGCACGAATATTTCGTATTTTAATCAGTTCTTTTTTGTCGTGAATTTGTTAGAGGTAATTCATTTCAAATACACACTTTCGCAAATGTGATTTCGTTTTTAATTTTTTTCTTTAAATTTATGCGCATAATTTAAAATGGAAAAATGTACATATTTTTTGTGTATTGGTATGGATGTACACATACCTACGCATACATTCATTCCAGAGGTTGACAAACTGTTTTTCTTTTTTGGAGTTCTGTACTCAAATGGTGATCTTTTGTTTGCCTCTTTATCACAACCCTGTTGCTAAACTATAAAATTCACATATACTATGTAAATTGATAACCTAAACACAGACAGATACTCCGTCGGGTGTCTGAAGTGGTTTCGTTTAGTAAGAAATGTTTTTTATATATATTTATATTAAGGCGTAGATAACCGGTATACACATCTCTTTCCATAGACATGTCTCTTTATCTACGCGCGAAAATGATGTGCTGGCACAGACGTCATCATATCGCATCTTAGCTCAGTCGTTTGAAATGATTTTTAAACTCTTGTTTGCAATTAAGAGAAAGAATAAAAGAACGAAATATTTGATTTACATTTATTGTAAGTATAAGGAATAATGTGCACTGTTTTGAGAGGCGGGACCTTATAATAAACCTAAAAATTTATAGTATTCTATGCGAAATCAAAAATCTCAGACGCATTTACATTCTGACTGTTCAGTTGGACGAAATGTTTGCTGGAATATTTCTTTTCTAGTTTAGGTAACTTGAAACATGCCTGCTCCAGTTTGAGTACCGCTGAATTTAGGCTTAATCCATCCATACCTGTCTATGAGAGTTGTATATGTGTGGGGTGTGTGTGCCAGATTTCGTTATGGTTAACATCATCCAATTTTTGGGGGAATATTATTTTTTGCTGTTACTGTTACTGATGGCGGTGCCGTTGATTGATATACGTCATGATAATGCTGTGGTCAGTAGGCCACACCTGGGAATAACTGCTGTGTGCGTACGGCGGGGGGCGGTCAAAATGTTCGATTGACGACTGAAAAAAAAAAATCAATCGCTAAAATCCGAACAGTTTTTGGCAAAAATATGAATTGTTGTTTTTAATCGCGCGATGGAAAAAAATGATCAAGTGTGCTGCCTTTGTTATTTGAAACAAGTGAATGTAATGTTACCAAGTTTAGTTGATTATGAAAAAAAGAGTTGTTGAGTAAAAGTGATGACGAACCTTTTCTCCGTGTGGCTCAATATTTTTAAACCTGACAGCGTGGGTCAAAATTATATTTGTTTTATTGCTGTCATACACACGTAAATATTGCTATACCGTTAGACGCATTCATAATGGCAACTTTGCACTGATTCACATGATCTCCAAGATCATTACATTAAATAGGTTGGACGTAAAGATTTCTAAAAGTGGTCACGCTTGTGTTTGGTTGAATCGATTGCTTACGTTATTCAAGACATCAATCTTTGAAATTGAAATCTTCGAAACTGTGTTGTTCTTGTATTTCATTTTTGCACTATTGGATTCAGAATTATTTAAATAATAACCTGTCTAAATAAAATAATCCTAAGTAAATGAACTGGTGGTACAACTACCGTAAATTTATAGGTACCTATTCAAGTTTTTGTTTTGTTTTGGGAAATGGTTAAAATCATGGACAATTTAAAATCGTGGCGTAGGTCAGTCTGTGACCCACAGGTTATAGGTGCGTTATCACTGCTCAACTTTGTCCGCCGTCTTTGATCAGATTAGTCACTTGAAACTCAGCACAGCAGGACAACCAATCAGATACTTTGGTGGGAACAACTGAAGAACGGTTGTCTGAATCTAGCACTTATACTAAGATTAGGGAATAGGGAGATATATATAGTAGATTATAAACGCTCGACATCTTCAGATTTGATTAAAACTAGGGAACTGCAGGTTTATAATAGACGAACGTTTTCGAAACGGCGTATTAACGCAATGTTGTCTCGTAATAACGATTAATAATATGAAAGGTTTTTTAAGGTTTGTAGTATTTTGTTGTAGTAACAAGTGGGTATCTACAATGTATTAAAAAAATAATACTTTCAGTAATTCTCAGATTAAAACCTAAGGAATTTGGGATTTGCAGTGCATGAGTCATAAAAATGACGTACAGACCCTCCTGTTTCCAAATTCAAATGAAAATAATTGCCAATAATTTAATGAGTTTCTCTTATGCATTTTTTGTAATATATATTTTTGTTTTTTTGTTTCAGGTAAGTGATCCAAATTTTCTGATTGTCATTCCATTGTCGAACATGTAAAATAAATTGTTGGTAAGTAGTATAAGAAAATTAATTTTGAAAATTTATACTTGGTTTACCTCGTATTATTTTACAAAATAAAATATGCTTTTTCGTTAACTTTTAACATTTTTTTGTAAACAAAATATAATTCGAATAATTGATTAATGTAAAACACGCAAAATTTTTATGAATTTTCTGGGAAATATTTTGAATTTTTAACATTCTCGTAACATATTTTTATTTTGTACCAATTATCGTTTTACAATACCTACTTCTTTTTTCAAAAGTATCAAATTTTTCATTAAAAAAATCATGGTACCTACTAAATGAATGTATATAGCTAATGTTTCATTTTTTTATTGATAATTAATTTCATATGTTTTGTGCTAATACCTAATGATACCGCAGGACGCGTTTGCCCCCAGATAGAAATTTCAGTCAGGGCTTCTTATGGCTAACTTCATTCTGTCGAACTTTCATTAACGCGACCAACTTCATAGTGTCGACTCTTCGTTAGCTTTGCGCGCGCACCCTTCGTTGCCTGCTATATGATTTTATTCTTAACATCCGCGCCAGCAAAATATGTCTATCTTTAATAGACAATCTACAAATTCGGGCAAAGTCGGACCGGGTCGGTAGTAAAAAAATAATCAAATCAATACGCTGCCAATGTATTTAAGAAGATTAAATAATAGGTTTTAGTTCTCTATTTACGTATTGTTTAAATTTGGGCGTAGATGAAGGCCGATTTGTATCGGATTTACAGTGGCTATTTGTCACAAGCAGTGGGTAGGAGGGGTGGGGGGGTGCGGTGTGCAACAACCAAAGGGCCGGCGCCCCACTGAGAGGGGGGCCGCAACTGCTACATGTACCGTAACCGCTCATTCCTAGACCTAGTCGCACCATCTCACCCGCTTTCAAACCCACCCACCCTTAACGGAAGGGTTGTTTTTTATATTTTACATGTATATATGCATTATATTGATCTGTGTTGTTGATATATGCATACGTATAGAGGAGACAGGGGATAAACGTCGCTACATAAATATTTTATGGACGTAAAGTGCACTTGCAATTTTGTTTTTGTAATTAAGGAGAAAAATTCACTTAACTATCAAAACTCGAACATGAAAATTTCAAAATTTCCTGTTTTTAATGTTTCGAATGGGGAATTATCAGTATTAGAAATAGAACATATAACTTTAGTGTAAAAAGTCGAGGTTTTATTAATGAAAACATCTATTAATTTATGCCCGGAGCATTCTTAGATACTTTTTGCAAATTTTAAACTCGTTCCTTCTTTCGTAGGATCTATAATTTTTGACTAAACAGTCAATTTAAATAACTTGCTTGGCTACACCAAGCATTGCCAGAAAATTTGATTTGGTAATGACCTTAGATGGTGACTATATATGTTTCTTATAAGAAAATTTTAAATCGATTCTGCTCGAAAAATAATTGATCGATATTTTTTAAATTGTATCTAAGATAGTTTGCTGTACAATTTTCACTTGGGAACAATATCTTTCTACGCATTTTGATCAAAATTTAGCTTGAAAAGCGACATTTTCTATGTTGATGTTTTGTCGTGAGTACAGTCTAATGTACTTTACAGAAAGTTTCACAATGACTTTTATAGACTGCTCCTGAATGCATAAAAACTGTAATTATATAATCGCAATCTAAGACCATTGTCAAATCAATTTTTTTGACAATGCTTTTGCAACCTAGCATTTGTTACGTTGAATTATTATAGAAACATTGGAAATTTGAATGTTTTAAATTTTGTTTTAAAGATTTTTTCTTTTACAAGTGTGAATCGGCTGCACCGAGAAAAGTAGAAAAATTAGAAAAATAAATAGTGACATGAAAATTTATGAAAAAGAAAATCTAAATGACTTCAAATCTGAATTATTTTAAAACGAGTGACCATTTTGTAGGTTATTTTCATTTCACCTTAAATTGGATAGCAGAAAGAATTTTCGGAGATTTTTTTTATCGAAATTTTACATGCATATAATATGAACTTTTAATTTTCAATACAGGGTTATAAAATGTTTATATGAAGGGTGGTAAAATATAATCATTAAAAATATACATAACGTATACATATGCATTATTTAATACATCCATAATAAATATAAAAAATATATTTATGTATGTATATTGTACCTATATTTATATACAAAGCAAACCAATACCTTTAGAAAGACACGTTTATGTTCGTCGAAGACAAAATGGCTTCTAATGATTTTTTTTAACTTTTTAAAACTTCGGACTGATTTATTTAACATAAGTATTCAAACCTGACTTCGCCAGATCCTTAGGCTTATTTAATCTATTAAAAAATATTTCTCCCGTGAGCTTATGTGGCTCAAGGTTACTATAGAAACTTGAGCGTTAGCGTTGTTTAAGGTGTGTTTAGGCAAGACACGAGAGCGTAGAGCACGTCACAAGATTTTTATTTACGGGAAAAGTCATATGGGAAGAACGGTACATATTTCTGGTTACTTTTGAAGCATTATCATCAAAAGTTGAATAAGATATTTGATATAAATTAGATACAGTAGAACCTCGATAAGTTAAAAAACTCTGTAAGTTAAAAAATTTTTGAATTCTCTTCCCCTGAAAGCATAAAACCTCCATTACTTAAATCACAAAACCTCGGTAACTTAAACAAATATTCTGAACATCGCCCTCGATAACTTAAAATAATATTTTGGTGACCTCCATAAGTTAAAGTATTATCAGTGAGTCATCATGAGTAAGTATCCAAACAAAAGGTTTTGCCAAGAGCTTAACTGATTTTCGCTTTAGTCTTCCAGTAAATCGATTTACTGATTTCTTTATTTAAATAATTGATTGTTTAAATAAATAAATAATTGATTCTAAATGAATAAATGAAAAGATAAAAAATTTATGTAACCTCTATTGAACTAAATACATCCTCTATAAAATCCACAAACCTCGGTAAGTTAAAAATTTTACTCTGACAACCCCTCTAACTTCAACTCTCGATGAGTAAAAAACTCGATAACTTAAATTTTTTGACGTTTCTTTTGGATTTTAACTTACCGAGGTTCTACTGTATTTCCGAAACGTAAGTGCATTTTACATGCACGAACACCCACATTCAACTGTTCGTACCTTAAATATGTGGCCCATCCCGAAGGTTACTAGAAACTAAGGTTAAGCGTTAGCATTATTGAAGGTGTGACAAGGCGAGACGCGAGAGAGGGCGGGGGAAGTAGGCTTGTGGAGTCTTTTTCCAAACAGACATGACTATGTTTATTGCCTCTTACGTCCAACCTTCTAGTATTCTAGTAACCTTGGATGAAACTCACACGTTGCTTTGTTACACTCTGTAATCGTTCAAACTTATCCCCAGAAGTGACAGAAGGGTGATGAAGGGGAGAATTGTAAAAAAACAAATATTCCATTCTGTATTATTATGGTTTTTTATTAAAGTTATACGTGTTGGTTTCATATTTAATATTTGGCATGTTGGCCGAGCGCGTATTACTTTACATCTGTTCAATTTAAAATTTTGTTACATCAGAAAGGTTCACAACCCTTTTTGACCATAAAAATATATTTAATATTCATATAGATATGTATTGTATGTACAAATTCGCGAGCCTTAATTAATAATTCAAATAAAAGTATGGTATAGTCAATAAAAATTAATTATTAAATTGTGTGTATTCAGTTTTTTGATATAAAAAATGTCCATTGAACTCTGCTGGACAAATATGCAATTATTTGACTGGGCGCTTAAATTTAACAGCAGTTACTAAGCAGTTTTTATTCTTGTAACTCTAAGAATATTTGTTATTATTGATTCACGCTTATTGATTTAAATATACTGAAATTGATTATTCTTCTTCGAAAATAAAATTGGCCGGGTAGAGCCGATTTTAAGGAAACACGTTATTATAAATAAAAATTAAATGCTGCCCGTTAGTAAGCACATGACTTGAGAATGGCTGGACCGATTTGGCCAATTTTTTTTTAAGTGTTTGTGATAGTCCGAATAAGATATTTACGAAATGAAAAATTAGACAAATTGCCCGGAAAAGTGAAAAATTCTGGAAAAACTGATAGTGCTTCTTCTATGAGATTTATTATCGCTCAGAAAATTTCGAACATGAAATATTATATTAATTGACACCTCCAGTTTGATATCTTTGACCGCGTTCACGCATTGTCAGAACAAAGTGGGTTTTCGTACCTTGTTAACAGTGTTGTATCACTTTCACACAGTTTGTGCTTAGGCCCAGCGGTAAGAGGCGAGGTAGGCAAAAGACATATTGTGGGTGTGACCTCCTTTAACTCTGTCTCTCTCAAATCATCCGCACGTGTCAATTTTTGGCTGGTACCACACTACGAGGCTAAAAGATGCTATTGTAAGGGTGCCTCCGTCAATTGATTACTCTAATTTTTGGAAATATTTTGAAGATTTAAACATTTTTTCCGAAAAAGGAGAAGTCACTTTAGGTTTGTGATGGAACAATTTTGTGAAATAAGTACGAATAAGGTCGTAGTGTGACATTGAAAACGTATGTTTTTTGGGCACAATTAATTCCAACTTTTTTTCTATTAAATCGTACATAAATTACAAAAGTAGTCCATTAGAGACTTAGATTTGTCCTTTATCTTCCTTATAGAGAAAGAATTTTTGCAGAATGTTGACGAATAAGTCTACAATCAGTTGACAGCCGAAGCTCTATTTTTGACTTAAATTCAGAGCGTTCCGACAGCCTTAAAACGAATCTTAGACCAACCTAATCTCTATTTATAACAAACTTCAATATAGCGAATTACTTGGTGTAACGAATATTTTCTAATTCTCTTTAGCTTTGTTATATCGAGCTTGTACTGTACTATGAGTAAAATCGTCACCAGTCCCCTAACTATAACGTAAAATTGGCTGAAATGTTTCATTGTGTTCAAGTTTTCAAATTAAATCAGCCATCTTTTAATACAGCTCCGTATGTAAAAGAGAAAAAAGAATAAAGCTTGCGTCCTCGTCGCTTTTTGTTTACAAACAAGAAACACATGTGTACCTGAATACTCTAAGAGCTGTATAGTTGCACGTAAAAATGCTAATTATTTGCCTGGTATTTTACAGGCTGTTCATTAAAAACTATATTTCAATTTTATTAATATGGGTGACTAATCCCTCAGATTGTAAAATATACTCTCGGAAAATTTGGAAGTGTGGTCGCAATTTTCATTTTACAATTAGCTAGTAAATGAAAAATGTATTACCGATATTAAGCACTCCACGCTTTTTACTGCAGTAAAGCTAATTTTGTTGTCAAATTATTTTTTAGTTCATAAAAGCGTGTTATTTTAGTTTTGTAAACTCAAATTTTAATTATGTGACTAAAAAAACAATATTGCATTTGACAATGGGGTAGGCAACGCAACTTATGTCACTGTACAGCGTGTTTAGCATCATACTTGCTGTAATTTTTCAAGTTTTTTTTACCCTGAAGGTCCTGGTCAGGATAATGGGACAAATTTACTTTAAATGTTTGTATTGTCATTGGTCCTTAATAAGTGTGCAAAGTTTCAGTTTAATCTGGCGTTTTGAAGTGGATGAATTTCACGTTCAAAGATTCCTTTACAAACAAACGTTCAGGTGCAGCTAATAAAAGCGTGTTAAAAGGAGGGCATATTGTAACCTTAACTCTTTCAGTCTTGGTGGTTAGTGTCACTCATCACCTATTTCCGAATTTTTAAATTAAAATCCATGCCATTTAGCGACAATCGATTGAATATCAGTTAGAACCATGCTTGACAAGATGTGACAATGAATTTGCATTGAATTAAATATTGTTCTAAGTTCAAAATCTTTTTAACAGTGTTGGATCACTTTCACACAGTTTGTGCTGAGGCCCAGCGGTAAGAGGCGAGGTAGGCAAAAGACAGATTGTGGGTGTGACCTCCTTTAGCTTCGACACGCTCAAATCACCCGCAGGTGTCAATTTTTGGCTGGTGCCACACTACGAGGCTAGAAGATGCTATTGCAAGGGTGCCGCTGTCAATTGATGACTCTAATTTTTGGAAATATTTTGAAGATTTAAAAATCTTTTCCGAAAAAGGAGGAGTCACTTTAGGTTTGTGATGGAACAATTTTGTGAAATAAGTACGAATAAGGTCGTAGTGTGACATTGAAAACGTGTGTTTTTTTGGCACAATTAATGGCAACTTTTTTCTAGTAAATCGTACATAAATTACAAAAGTAGTCCATTAGAGACCAAGATTTGTCCTTTATCTTCCTTATAGAGAAAGAATTTTTGCAGAATGTTGACGAATAAGTCTACAATCAGTTGACAGCAGAAGCTCTATTTTGGCTTAAATTCAGAACGTTGCGACAGCCTTAATGTAAAAGCGTGACTAAAAGAGTTAATATATACATGCATAGTCCATTCTTCTTTCGACACATAGTACATATGTGTGTGTAGGTGGTTTTGTGTGAACACGGGTTGAAACCTTCATAACAGCACCTGTCTGGCAGTGTCTAGTTAGCCTACCGAGACAGAAGCCAGACCCAGACGCCGCATACCTCGACTTCACGCACACATTCGCTGCTACATCTACGGATAGAAGCAGAAACGGTGGACACACGACAGCGCCGTTACTACACGTGTGTGTGCGACTCTCTAGTACCCTTGTCTCTCTACATTTGACCTTGCCCACCATATCACAACACGTGACTGCGAACTGCGTAAGCGATTTGTCTGCTGATGAATGAATTGCCCCAAGATTTTCTTCTTTCAGAACAGTTACAATTCTTCTGACGCTATTTTTCAAACTAGAAGTTGTGTCTTGCCGGCGGCTTGCTTTTCCCGGCCGTCCGTGTTCCTGACCTCCTGTTAGTTTTGTCCGCCGAGTTGAGTCCGATGCACTTCCGTTGTTTTGTTTCCTATATCCTGATGGTTCATCCTTCTTGTGTCTCCGTTTCATATACGTGCATGCAAGGTTTTATTTTATTTTATGATTTTTAAATAGTGGCTATTCAGTCAAAAAGTTTATTTAAAAAAAGCTATAGAGGTTTCGGCTAGATCTCAAATTGAGGACTAAATCTGATCGGATCGGCTCGGCACGATGGACGGTTTAGGGAGACATGAAGTTAAATAAGTCCTCATCCATTGGTCGGCTCGGATCGACTTGACAACATCCAGTGTGCGTATACACTACCGTATCGAGCCGATTCGATACGATTCAGTGGGTGTGAACCTTTAGAATCACCCTATAGGCGATTTTTTTTTAAATTCATGGAAAAATTAGTAACTTACGTAAGCAAAACTCTTACTTTAAAAAAAATTCGCCTGTAAAAGCCAATTCAGGCTAGCCGTTCTCGGTTATGATTCACCGGTCCGGTTCGGTTTTCGATTAATCTAGGCTGCTCACACTATCCCGATTCGGTTCTACGATTATTCTCGATGCGCATGCGCAATTTCGAAATATGATTTGACGTTTGATGTGTAGTTAAACAGCTGGCTAGTCACGTGACTCCAGCAAGCGTTCTCATGGGCTACGGTTGCGAACGGTCCGGTTGAAATTAGAGCTGAACCTAAACGCTCGAACCGAACCGCAATCGGGAACGACTACGCCCTGATTGGTCGAGCTCCCAACCGGACCGGTGAATCGTAACCGAGAACGGCTAGTCTGAATTGGCTTTAAGATCTATAGTGTGATTGTTGGTTCTTCATTTGGTAGTTGGCCGAATTCTTTACTTTTGAAAATAGCTAGGAAGAATGATACATATTTCTAGTTTATTTTGAAACATTATACTATCGAAGATTGCATAAGATTTTTCATCAAATTTGGGATTTTCGAAACGTAAGTTAGTGCATTTTACATGCACACACTAACATTCAACTGCTTGTAAAATTAACTCACATCATTTTTATAGAGCTCCGTAGCCTAAATGACAAAAAAAAAACGGAACCTTTATAATTTCGTCACGTCCGTCAGTCTATTTGGCTATATGACTCCGCCATACTTCAATCGATTCGGATGGAATTTTACAGGGACGAGCGTATTGAACAACTGGTAACCTGTTACCTTAAATTAGTCGTCATAGAACAATAGTTAATCTAATTATATAGGAAATATTGTTGTTTGTCGTTGTAAAAGTTGTATTTGATATTGATCAGGATCGTTAAATAATTAATTGTTAATTAACTATATTTTTGTTTAATACAAAACGCCACGTCATTACGGCTTACAATAATAAATACGAAGAATTCGCTGTAAGTCACCCCTTTATGTAAATATGCACACACAACATATTATTAGCCCGTAAAAAGTATGCATGTATGTTCCGTTCTGGGGAGGAAGAGTGCATGCGGATGTATATTCCAGTGGCGTACTTTAAAATTACATTCGAATTTTCTATGCACCTACATGTGATGGGATTACAACAGGAATCAACACTATGTAGATTTTGCGAAATGGAGGATGAAACAGTCACCCATATCGTATTCGAACGTGAGGCTCCAACCTACAGGAGAACAACCATCTTTTGCTACATTGATGAGGATGGATTAGTTCCATATAACAATCTAGCAGCGAATGTTCTGGAGCTCATAAGAATATCCAGATTATTTGCTGACTAGATTCAGTTGAAAAAGGGGAAGCATAAAAGTCCTTTCAGGGTGTGGTGCATTTCGGCCAAGAAACCACCCCATTCTATTTTAATCTTTAATGCGTCTGTTTGGTTTTGGTCGTCGCATGAAAAAAATTAATCTCTCAACTCTTTGTGTGGAAAGTTACCTCTAAATTTTTTTTATTTACACAATTATATGGGTGTTCACGTGACACGTTCCTGTAAAATTTCATCCGAATCGATTGAAAGATGGCGGAGTTATAAGGACGAATACACGGCCGGACGTGACGAAATTATAAGGGGTTCCCATTTTTTTGCTATTTAGGCTACGGAACCCTAAAAATGATGTGAATTAATTTTTACGATGTAACTTCAAAATTACCATGACGAAATCGTTCGCAGAAGCGCGCGCACACTGTAACGTCTTACGTCAATATTAACAGGATGAAGTTGTTCGAAGAAAAATGCTACCAACAGAATAGAGGTAGCGACTATTGCTTTACAGCAATGGACAAGCCTTCGACATACATCGTTGATGCTGTTTTTCGAATTATTGAGTGAGGAGTGATAGAGGATAGAGCATGCTAATCTCACTGCAGTCCATTTATTATTTTGTTTCAATAAATTATTTGCATGCAAATTAAAAATTAGTTTTTAATGACGCCAAAGAAGTGTAACTTATGTCCGCGTGGACGTAAGTATCAAAGGTAGAGATTGAGAAATCATAAAAAACTGTGATTGATTCGCTCTAAAAAGATAAAAAATGTTTGTGTCAAGTTCCGGCATTTTGATTCGATTTACTTTTTTATTTCTGTTCTTTCTTTTCTTTTCTATTTTAGTCGCAGTTGTTACTATTATCGTTAGTTTTCGTGTTGGTTATAAAATAAATAAAAATGGCGGCCACAGATCGTGTCCAGTCTTTGATTAAAGGATCTCTTAACTGAGTTATTCGAGTGGGTTAGGATTTTTATTATAATCGCCTGTACTTAAACGAGAATAAATAACTCAGGTATACTTATTAGTTTCTTTGAATGTTTTATTAATTGTAATATTGATGTACTGGCAATATAAATATTTTTATAATTGTTAAATAGTGGCGAATACATTAAAATTGATTCAAATTACACACACCTTGACCTTATTGTTTTTTTAATTATTCACGAATACAAAACTAGAATGAATATTTAAAGTGTTAAAACTTGCAATTCACTATGTATTCATTTGTTTACAACTATTTTATATTGAACAAAACCAGACATAAAATTGTGGCGTATGACCTTATTTTATTTGATTATTTATAAATATTTATAATTTCCCGTATTTTAGGTATTGTTTCTATACACTTGTTAAAAAAAAATATTAGTTTAAAGTTTCCGTATCAGTAGGTAAAAAACAAAATCTTATTGTGACTGATCCCTCAGATGGAAAATAAGCTCTCGGGAAAATTTTAACTGCGGTCGCAAAGTTAATTTTATTCCTGTTTTTAGTGTATTTGCCATATGGCAACATACACTATTGGCATCGGTCGGATGGCGGGACCTAGGGGTCGGACCAAAATTTCTCGACGTTTCATAACCTCCTAAACACTTTGGCACCATTTTTAAAAATGTTTATATATATATGTATATATATATGTATATATATATATATATATATATATATATATATATATATATATATATATATATATATATATATATATATATATATATATATATATATATATATGTGCGGGCAATAACTTTCGAAGGAGTTAATTCATTTTAACGAAATTTGGCATACATCTTGGAATCCATCACCGCACGAAGCCTATTTAAAATGGGCCCCATCGGGTTATTTTAAGGGTAGTCTCTAGGGGTTGAAAAAAGTTTTTGGGCCCAAAAATACCGGAAAAATTCTCAGAATCGTTTCAAAATTGAAATTTAACCCTTTAGTAGCAATAAAAAAGTGCTCCTAAATTTATAAGCAAATCGGCCCGACAGGACCCGACTTACAAATTTTATGAAAACACTAGTTTGCGTATACGAATTTACTTACTGAAGGTCGTATTTAATTTGGTGCAGATGTTGGATTGATAACAATATTTCAACTAATAAAATTATTATTGTAAGGGGTGTATTAAGGGGTTCAATTTTTTTTTATTTTGACCAAAAACAAACTAAAGTTCATTTAATAAAGGCACAATACCTGTATTAGCAAATACACTATATTGTCGGCAGGGTTTTGGCACTGCGACCCGGGTTTTTGTTAGTTGTGATTAAGTATTAAGCTTCACAAATTGTGGCTTGCTGCTTAAAAATTTCAAAAAACATATTTTTGCCCTAAAAACTAAAGAAACGAACGTAATATTCGTCAATATTGCTTTACAGCACGTCACGAGATTTCGAATTACGGAAAGGCAAATTAACATTTTAAAGTATTTGCTTTACAAACTTACCTTAAAAATATTGAAAATTTGGCTTCCTCAATAATTTATCACAAGTTTAATTTTTTCCGTATAAAAAATTGTGTAAAACTTACGCTAATTTTCTCGTTTTTATATGATTTTAAATCGTTTATTTTGATCAAATAAATTGTAAAAACTTTACTGAAAACCGTACGGGAAGAATGGTACATGTTTCTAGTTTATTTTGTAAGCATTAACATCAAAGACTAAATCAGATTTTTCATAGAAATTAGAGATTTCCGAAACGTAAGTGCATTTTACATAGATCTGTGCTAATGATAAAAACTTTTAAAAAAGGGGACATATGAACAGCTGATCAATAGTCATTTTAAAAACAAACTGTTAGAAGTGCTGTACTTATTTAATGATAGCTGCCCAGTCCGGCTTCGCCCGGGTGTAAATGTAAATATATAGGATATAAAAGATGAGAATCATTGTCATTAAATTCTCAACGTGTATTGAATTTGCGCGAATTCAATCGCTTTTATTTGTGAATGTTCAAAAATCGAAGAAAAATCTTATTTCCCAAAAAGAAATTTAAAACATTCTGTTGATCCGATCGCTACCAAACTTCAGAAGATCACCCGCTGGGCTAATCTAAAGATTGTCTGAAAATTTCATCAAAAGTGGTCTACCCGTTTGGAGTCCATAGATTACATATACATCGTCTTTTATCTATATAGATTATTAAAATGTAAAAAAGTAGTTATTGTGACATAACGATAATAGTTGGACATATAGTGTCGCGAAGTTTTTTGTAGTTATTGATATGTTCTTCAATATTGTAGAACATACTTTTGTTCTATCATCAATAGTTTCCGCAGCGCATGCGACGAAAGATGTTTTATAGCATTTTTTTTACACCTTGGGTTACGTTACTAAAGTTTTAGTAAGGATCCCTAATATTTTCTAGCAATAAATATAGCCTATGTTACTCAGGGTGAAAGAATTTTTTAAATTGGCACAGTAGTTTTTGAGTTTATTCATTACAAACATACACACACACAAAAATACAAATCTTTCCTCTTTATAATATTAGTGTAGATATATTTTTAACATTTTGTTTCACATTACATCTTAGAATTGTTCCCATTTTATTTACTGTTTGCACTTCACTGATTATCGAAGAGTTTACTGCATTGAAAAGAAATGAGAATATAAACTCACTGAGTTTAGATAATGTGTTGAAAAGAAACAGACATAAACTGTGAGAGAATAGAGATATAAAAAAAAATTCTAGTACAAGGGTATGTGTGGCGTTGAGGCAGAGTATGAGTAATGTTTTTATTTTACACACTTTTGCAAGTGCATGCTTTATGTGCGAATATATGTTACAGTAAACTGATTTTAATTCGTAGATACAAGATATAAACGTACCTAATTAGACATTGGACATATCTAATTATATATGTATAAAAATTAAATGCTGTTTATTGGACCGACTTGGCTAATTTTTTTTTAATAATAGTTCGAATAAGGTTTTTCGGGAAAGAAATATTGGAAAAATTGCTTGGAAAATTGGAGAATTCAGGAAAAACTGAATGTGCTTTTTTCGATGAGATTTTACGTGCGTAAATGTCGTTTGATTGTCGGGCGTAGTTCCGAAGGAAAGACTGTTATCGGTGGAGCCAAAGGCTCCACTACTGTCGTCAATGCCAAATTTCATTTTAATCGCGTCGGCTAGTTTATAATAAATTTAATCTTCCAATGGCATAACGGAGCCCTGCAGGCCTCAGAACTATCTAGAATTATTCCAAATAATCTTGGTTCCTAGGCTTGATTCATTGGGTTTTCCACCTGACGTTTGGTCTACAACTACAACATTATCAAAGGCGATGCGTGACAGCGCGCGAAGTGTCCTTCTAGGACTCGTGGTGGTGTGTTTGAAAAAAAGGATGGAGTTTGAAAAAAAGGTGAGGTTTGAAAAAAGTGGTAGGGGTTGAGAAAGGGTGGGGTTGGAAAAAGGGTGGGGATTGAAAAAAAGGTGGGGTTTGAAAAAAGTGGTGGAGGTTAGAAAAAGGGTGGGGATTGAAAAAAAAACGACAGGTGGTCTCTCCTCGGTCGTAGTTCGTACAAACATGCTGGATATAAAAAAAGGAAGAACGCTCGTCGTCGACACCCTTTATACCTTGGTAATGTTTTTCTCACAGCACTTTTCGTGTTTTTCCGGTTGCATATTTACTTTACTTCGCACAGATTGCGTGTGTTTCGTTTCGATGTGCATATTCAAAATAATTAAAATGCGTGCACTATAAATATTATATATCGTTCTCAGGACCGAACTTTCAATTTTTTTTTCATAATCGTTCAACCTTTTCAAAAATTGTTTTATTTATATAATCCAAAAAAAAAATGACAAAAATGGTATAGTATAGTATACGGACTAATTTTACCTGTCAATAAAAATAGCTCCCCCTACCATTTTTATTTGACATAGCTCCCTTCCAATTATATAATTGGAAGGGGGGGGGGCTATGTCAAATAAAAATGGTAGAGGGAGACTATTTTTATTCATTATAGTTAACTGAGAGAACTGTGTAAACATAAAAATGTCCATACCCTACTACCACCTGACAGTGATGATAATAACCCCCAACCCCGATAAGAAACGTCTCGAAATATTTCAAAAGTTCTCGATCATTAAACTTAATGATCGAGAACTTTTGAAATATTTCGAGACGTTTCTTATCGGGGTTGGGGGTTATTATCATCACTGTCAGGTGGTAGTAGGGTATGGACATTTTTATCGTACGGTATTTTATAAAAATTGTAACCATGATTTAAAACTCTATTCTAAAAAAAAAATTCTATGACATGTTTTGGGAAAATGTTACGGGGTTAACGTTTCCTGAAAGATTTGAAAAATCAGTGTTCAGATCGTAAAATTAATGTTTGAGGTTTTTGATTTAAGCTCAACTTCCACGAAACTTTATGGATAAAGTTGCTACGAACCCTTTTAATTATTTCTCTGGTACGCACCTGATTTACATAAATAAAAATCCAGCCCCCATTTTGCAGGGGTGGTGTAATATATAAGTGTGGAGTATTTATTTACGTATGTAATATATGTACATAGATATATTTAAAAATACAAATGTGAAATACTTTTTATTTAACACAAATATGCACACTCTGTGATATATGGTTTTTAATATTTTTTCTGTATTTGAATACGCTTACCTACACAGTACATATTTGTGCTTATAATTTTTTGCTTGCACGATGCAAGTACGTTGACTAAGTCGTCCGTTTTTACGAACTTCTTTTCTTCAAAAAATTGAAAATATGAACATAAAAATAAAACCCGGGTCGCAGTGCCAAAACCCTGCCGACAATATAGTGTATTTGCTAATACAGGTATTGTGGCTTTATTAAATGAACTTAAGTCTGTTTTTGGACAAATAAAAAAAAATTGAACCCCTTAATACACCCCTTACAATAATAATTTTATTAGTTGAAATATTGTTATCAATCCAACATCTGCACCAAATTAAATACGACCTTCAGTAAGTAAATTCGTATACGCAAACTAGTGTTTTCATAAAATTTGTAAGTCCGGTCCTGTCGGGCCGATTTGCTTATAATTTTAGGAGCACTTTTTAATTGCTACTAAAAGGTTAAATTTCGATTTTGAAACGATTCTGAGAATTTTTTCGGTATTTTTGGGCCCAAAAACTTTTTTCAACCCCTAAAAACTACCCTTAGAATGACCCGATTGGGCCCATTTTAAATAGGCTTCGTGCGGTGATGGATTCCAACATGTATGCCAAATTTCGTTAAAATCAATTAGCTCCTTTGAAAGTTATTGCCCGCACATATAAATATATATATATATATATATATACATACATATATATATAAACATTTTTAAAAATGGTGCCAAAGTGTTTAGGAGGTTATGAAACGTCGAGAAATTTTGGTCCGACCCCTAGGTCCCGCCATCCGACCGACGCCAATAGTGTATGTTGCCTTATGGCAAATACACTAATAATGCGCTTAACGTGCATTGTGTCTTAACAGACCCCATTCGCACCATTTTTCATTACCACACTTCTCGTTATTTTGCGAAATTTTTAAACTTCAGCGCAATTAATACATTTTTAGTGTATTGCCATATATGGCACATACACTATTGGCGTCGGTCGGATGGCGGGACCTAGGGGTCGGACCAACATTTCTCAACGTTTCATAGCCTCCTGAACACTTTGGCACCATTTTTGGAAAAATTATATATATATGTATGTATGTATGTATATATATATATATATATATATATATATGTGTGAGCACGATAACTCTCGAAGGTCTTATCCGATTTGAACTAAATTCGGGCCACACGCGGGAATCCATCATCGCACGAAGCCTATTTAAAATGGACCTAATCGGACGATTATAAGGGGTGTATTTAGGGGTTGAAAATAGTTTTGGGCCCCAAAAACACCGAAAATATTCTCGGAATTGATTCAAAATTGAAATTTAACCTTACAGTATCAATCAAAAGGTGCTTCTAAAATTTTAACAAAATAGGCCCGACAGGACCGAACTTATAAATTTTATGAAAACGTTTGCGGTTAGAACATTATACTTACTGAAGTCTGTCGCTATATAATTTTGTGCAGATGATGAATTGATAAAACAGAGACGAAATATTGAAATATAGAAAAAATATTATTTTAAGGGGTGTATTAAGGGTTTCAATTTTTTTATTTTCTCCAAAAACAAACAAATTCGTATAATAAAATCACGCTGCCTGTAGCAATACACTATATTGTCGGCAGGGTTTTGGCACTGCGACCCGGGTTTTATTATAATTTTCAAATTGAAGTGAATTGGCACGTAAGGATCTTTTCTTTTTAAGATACCATTTGATTTTTTTGCTTGAAACTTGCCGAACCTGAGATTAACTGTCGGCTATGGAACAACATTTTTTCAAAGACTGGAATTTGGCGCTCTTTGGACATTACTTTAAAAATGAAAATTAAAAATACAAAATTATTTTTGTACTTAAAAAGTATAAAATAATACTTTAGAAAACGTTTTATATTTATATCTAATAAAGAAACTGAGAAAAACTATTTTTTAAATTTGATTTTTTTTAGCCTTCTAAAATGGACAACCTTAAGGAAAAATAAAAGGTACTGGGCCCAATAATTAATAAAACGTATTTTCTTTTCGGTTCAGAGATACTAAAATTGATAAAAATTTTATTCATTAAACTAGCATTGACAACTCTATGACGCAGAACACAAAATAAACTTATATAACTAACTTAAATATTTAATATATATCTTAATATAATTTAAGAAAGATAAAAAAACAAGGAATACTTGATACTATAGCTTAACAGATAAAGAAAATATCTCCGTAACTAGTGAGCCTAAAATTTTGAAAAAATAGGAAATATAGGATCTCACTTAAAGTTTACCGGGAAACCTAAACGAAAAATCATGGAGAACAGAATGGTACGGAACTCTTCGCGCGAGTTTGGCACTTATCGTTTTTTTTTTTTTTGTTATGGTGTTACGTGTCCAAAGTTCATGAAATGTGAGGCAGTGAGCACCAATCATGTTTACATATATATAAAGTATAACGTATTGTGCATGTTTATATTGTACGGGTATGTCATTGAAAATAATTAGCGTCATTTCAACTGTTTACTGTTAATATATGTGATATTATAGATGCAGCATTACATTTCACACAAGTTTTCTCATCAAATCGCTGACAGTTTTTCAGAGGAATATTTCATTTATTCAAGTGACTATTTCTTATGGGACTCCACCGGCTTTGCGCAAAACGTTAAGCACCGTATACACGGTTTGAAACAAGGTTAAAAACCAAGGTCACCTTGAAGAGAAGCGAGTAGGACGTTGCCAGCTACACCAAACCAGCTACCCCAAACTTCAGTGAAGGTTGCCAGATTGGGCAATTTATCGCCAATTGGGCGAATTTCGAGCATGTTTTGCGCCTAAATTTCTATCGGACGATTTTCCATAATTTGGGCTATTTTGAAAGTAGTCCATATAGGTACTTAATAATAAAAAAATTTAGACCCATTTTTTTCCATTTTAATTAATTATAGACATAAAACTTCAATTTTTATTCTCAGATGTTGAAAGTCTATAATCTGCTAGAGATGGGAAAAACGGGTCTTTTTAGTGATCTGCATCTTTGCATCTGGATCCCGTATGTGAGCCGGCTCACTGAACCGGTTCAAAAAGAGCCGAGTTCTGAATATGTTACTGCAGTCTGCCACTGAGTTACCTAGTTCAGTCAATCATATTACGACCTGTATAGAATCAAGAATGCATAGCCAAACATGTGATGCATGAGTCATTTGAGCTGACAGATGCATCAAAGCAAGAAATGATATGTAAGTGTGAAATGTGCTTCTGTGTGTTAAGTGTTTCATTGAGTTATGTGGATCCGTTGATCCGTCGGCTCAAAAAAAAGTGAGTCGGCTCTCACGGATCTTCTGTTGGAGTCGGCTCTTTGAACCGGTTCAGATCTGAGTTACCCAACACTATAATCTACCATCTCGTTCTCGATTTTTATCTCCAATATATGTAAACAAACTTTTTCAGGTACTATTTACTAATTGGCGATAAATCGCCCAATCTGGCAACCCTGTTCGCGTGGTTTAAAACAAGGGCTACACGGTTTTAAACAAGTTTTAAACCAACGCTTCTTCCTGGTTTGAAACGCGTACGAAATTTGGTATAAAACCACTGTCTACACTGTTTTAAACCCTTTGTTTGAAACTGCCGTTTAATACCGTGTATTCGATACTTTAGCGTTATGTATAACGCGTTATACAGAGTTTATTCTTACTTGGGTAAGTCTTGGTTTTCTAAGATTGCGGTCCTGTAATATAGCGACCGTAATATGACGGCGAATGACGGGAAAAAACGGTCAAGTGCGAGTCGAACTAGTGCGTGAAGAGACTTTCGTACCATTCCGTTTTTCGTGAGAACTTTAAGACTTAAGATTTTCGTTTGGGTTTTCCTGGAAATCACGAGTGAGGTCTTATATATTCCCTATTTTTTTTTTTAATTTTAGGCTCAACTAGCTGTTAGTGTGACTACTATAGATAACAGGCCACGTGACCTAGCCGGAACACGGATTGGCTGCGCCATATTGAGTCACTTTATACGCAGTGCATTGCAGTCGGCAACTTCTGTATGAAGTGTACAGCTGTCGCCTGTTTCTGTGTAAAGTGACCGCGCAAGCGCTACATACGCAGTGTCCACCACTCGCGGCTCAATATGGCGGCAATCGGATGCATTGGCCACACTCTGACTATAGTCACTCTAATTAGCTGTGTGTAATATTGATGTATTCATAAACTTTACCTATATTATTAAACTAATAATTACAATATTTTCTTATCGTTTTTTAATGTTTATTATTATTAATTAATACATAATAATAAATAATGATAAGAAATTTTTGTGGAATAAATACATATTTACATTTAAAGATAACGAATAATCTCTTAATTAATAAATTAATAATAATTAGTGTTGTTATTGGAATGTTGAACAAGATTTGGTTTTTCCGAAATAAAATAATTAGAAATACATGCAAATGATAATATATTTAAAAAAATTATTATTTTATTTGATACCTATAAAATTTAAACACTTCTTCATTGCAAAATACATTGCGTTGGCATTTTTTTGAATTTCAACAAAAATTGGTAAATCAGAACAATTTTACAAAATTTAGAGTAATTTCAAATTGTTAATACCTATTACATGTCATTGTAAGTGTTTCTGTGATTGTAATTTCGTTTTTTTTTTTGCGGATTTTGTTGTATGTACAGGGACGAATCTAGGTTTTTCGGAGTCTGGAGCTCATTGAAAGTTCAATGAAATCCCATTTTTGTTAGATTAAGGATTTTTAAATTGCGGTTTACAATTCATTTTTCAGACAAGAGACATGGTTTCTGTGAAAACGAGACAACGCGTGCAGGGATAATATTTTTATAAAATACCAATTTCACAGAATCGACTATAGAATTCTGTGACGATTTTATATTTATGTTGTATTTACATAATGTAAATCAAATAACGACGTTTATTAAAAATTCGAAAGTAAAAATTACATTGAAACTAAACGTGGATATTTTATCATTTTCAGTTTTATTTAATGACACTTACATTTTCAGTTTATATTAGCATATTATATTAAATTATTTTCATCGCTATTAATTTAATTATTTAATAGCTCACTGCCATTTATTTATATACATAGAAATCTATACAGGGTAACCTTTTTGCATATAGTTAATAAACAAAATGTTAGGCAACTAAGAAGCAACCAGATCTTAAAATATGCTTTCGGGAAAATTTCGTTAAAACTCATTTTATTACTGTTTTTATTAGTGTATTTGCCATATGGCAACCTACACTATTGGCGTCGGTCGGATGGCGGGACCTAGGGGTCGGACCAAAATTTCTCGACGTTTCATAACCTCCTAAACACTTTGGCACCATTTTTAAAAATGTTTATATATATGCATATATATATATATATATATATATATATATATATATATATATATATATATATGTGTACGCGCGATAACTTTCGAAAGAGTTAATTGATTTCAACGAAATTTGGGCCACGTGTTGAAACCCATCACCGCAAGAAGCCTATTTAAAATGGGCCTAATCGGGCTATTTTAAGGGTAGTTTTTAGGGGTTGAAAACTGTTTTTGGGCCCCAAAATACCGAAAAAATTCTCCGAATCGTTTCAAAATTGAAATTTAACCCTCTGGTAGTGATTAAAAAGTGTCCCCACAATTTTAATAAAATCGGCTTGACAGGACCGGATTTACAAATTTTATGAAAACACTAGTTTGCAGATATAGTGACTTATTTATTGAAGGGTGTATTTAATTCGGTGTAGACGTTAGATTGATAATAATATTATAATTAAGAAAAAAATGTTATTTTAAGGGGTGTATTAAGGGGTTAAATTTTTTATTTTGCCCAAAAACAAACTTAATTTCACATAATAAAAGTATAAAACCACACGGCCCTATACAAGCAAATACACTATATTGTCGGCAGGGTTTTGGCACTGCGACCCGGGTTTTTGTAGCTATGGTTAAGCATTAAGGTTCACAAAGTTTAACTTGCTACTTAAAAAATTCAAAGAACACATATTTTTGTCGTAAATATTGAATTAAAAAATGTGATATTCGTGACGAGATTGAGAATTATGGGAAGGCAAATTAACAAGTTGAAGTTTTTTCTTTACAAATTTACGTTAAAAATATTGACTTTGACTTCCTCAATAATTTTTTTTAAATTTATTTTTTTCTGTACAAAATTTGAGTAAAATGTAATTTTCTTGTTTTTATCTGATCTTAAATTGTTTACTTACATCAAATAAACTGTAAAAACTAAAAGTCATATGGAAAAAATGGGGCAAATTTCTACTTTATTTTGTAAGCATTAACATTCAAGACTGAATAAGAGTTTTCATAGAAATTAGAGATATCCGAAACGGAGGTGCATTTGACACGCACAATCATTTGTTGCCTTAAATTTTTGAGTTCCCATCTGAAGATTTTTAAAAATGTTTTAAACAATTATAATAGTTTTTGAAAATAGGTCCAAATGACCAAAGTTTTCTGGAAAATAAACAAATGCATTGTACCTTGATTTATTTATTTAAAATATTATACAAATTTCATTAGATGTTTGATAATATAATTTATTTTAAATATTTGTTTACAACATATTGAATAAAATGTTTACGTGTAAAAATAAATTATGATGAAATATCCTGAAGTTATATATATTTTTTTAAGTAATTGTAAGTATCGATGACTCATGGCCCTTGGATCATGCGTGTTCCGTTTGCAGTATCTTATTTATAAATTATAGATATAATAAAATAAATTCATCAATTTGGATTTTGTACGAAATATTAATTTTATTAAGCACCTATTAAACGTAATAAAATTTGAACTTTTCCAAATTCAATCATGCATATAGAAAAAGACACGATGATTCCAACGAGAACAAGCAAACGTCTGTTTCTTTTCTAATTTAACTTTCCCACAATTCACAAACAAATTTGGAATGCCAGCAGCTTCTAAATCAAAAGACACACTACTTTGAAATCAGCGTATCAAATATCCTCTATTAGAAAAATATATGAAATTAGCCGCTACCCGCGGTTCTGTACGTAATTATAATGAAACAGCCCGCTCGGTAAAGACAACATTAGTAGAGCAAACAAACAATAATTTAATAAAAATAAGATTTTTTTAGTTCAGTGACTTTCACAGGCGCGCGCGCAACAATTCATCAAAATTTCATCGCAATCGGATAAATTGTATAGGAACTCATAAGAGACAAACAAACAAAGATTCATTTTATATATAAGGATTTGATTTTGTCATGCAAATGATCCAAACTTACACTGAGATTTCTATTGCGTATGGTTAGAAATTTACGCTTATTTGACACTCTCCCAGTTTCCTTATTATTGTCGCAAAATAGAGCCTCAATTGTAAAGAAATATTCCGAGATTAATTAACTGACTCAAGTTTGCAATCGTTGAACAGGTATTCGAGGAATAGTCTGTATTATAATATTTAAAATAATATAAAGGCGTCATGTTGTACAAACGTTTTAAAGTAAACAGATAATTAGCCTTAATTTCCATTAAAAATAGTTCTTAATTGCCTTTTTAATACATCGCTTGATGACGTCACATTTTGATTACTTAGCATATTGCATTAGATAGTGTTTTTAGAAAATTATATAGTTGGATTATTATTATAAAAAAGTTTAAAATGATATAAATATGTTTTTTTATGACATCCTATTTTACTCTGACATAAGTAACATACTACACACCTGTCAGGCTAGTCTCTCTCTTACTCGCTCTCTCGCTCTGAGTACAAGGCATCTCATTTGTATTAATTACCACCAGTGTTGCCAGATTGAGGATAAAATCCCTAGATTATCTCCATATTTAAAATGAATATTTGTTTGTTCGTGTCCTATGCGTTCCTATACCATTCATTCGATTACGATGAAATTTTGGAATCCATCACCGCACGAAGCTTATTTAAAATGGGCCGAATCGGGCCATTTTAAGGGGTGTATTTAGATGTTGAAAATTGTTTTGGTGGCCACATTCTCAAAATTGACTCAGAACTGAAACTTAACTTTTTCGTATCAATTGAAAGCTGCTTCTAGAATTTTAATAAAATTGGCTCGACAGGACCGCACGTATAAATTTTAGAAAACGCTTGCGGATAAAAAACTATACTTTCTGAAAACTGTATATATAATTTTGTGCAGATGATGAATTGATAAAACAGAGACAAGATATTGAAATTTAAAAAAATATATTTTAAGGGATGTATTTAGGAGTTAAATTTTTTATTTTGTCCAAAAGCAAACATTAAATCACATAATAGTCACACTGCCTGTTTTAGCAAATAAATTATATTGTCGGCAGGGTTTTTCTTATTAACTTAATGTTTGTTTGCTTTACTACTGTTCTCGATGCAGCGAGACAAGACTACAGTACGATGGAACCGAAGACTCTACTACAGTTGTCGCTGACGAGCGGACTATTAAACATTGTCTAATTTCAGTTGCGTGTGGATCGCGGGCAACGGCTAGTTAATTATTAAAAAAATCGGCCAAGTGCGTGTCGTATACGCGCATTAACTTAGGATTTCGTAGAGAGTTTCTTTCTTTATTAGTTGATTGTGAAAATTGTGGATATCTAAAAACGTTCAAAACTGCGGGCAGAAAATAGTTATGATCTAAACTACTCGTAAATTAAAAAAAAATATTGATGATTGTTCAAGTCGATATCCACCGTAGAAAGATTTCCCTCAGAATAAAAAAGCTTGTCCTGAAAAAAGTTGGAATTTTTATTTGATCTTTTCATGCATTTCAAATTAATTGCATAGATCTTTTTATCTTTTAATAAATTGAAATTTGTAAAATATATAATCTTCTGTTGTCAATTTATACGTATTTGCATTTAGACTTAACTTTAATCCACAAAAAATCGCATGCCCTGTTTTTGCCTTTGTAACGCTCAACTATAAAATTGCATTTTTATTTTTGTTAATGGGATTAGTTATTTTCATTCATTTAATTTGTTACCAGCTCGTGTTAAAAAACTTTGACATTTGTTGCAACTTTTGATATCAAAACGACAGCGGATTTAGAAGAAAAATATCTAAAGTTTCTGTTCATTTTCTGATACGAAAAACAACCATTTTTTACTAATTATTATTGGACGGAATGAAATGGCATCGTTTTGTTTTCAGATGCTTTTTATTGAAATCGTCTTTGTCCTTATTTCTTGGTTTCACACTTCCTTTAGTAACGCAATGTAAGGACCGATTCGCAGTAAGTTTCTGTGTTTTAGTGGTTGAATGCTCGACTGCCTCGCGGGTGATCCGGGTTCTATTCCGGGCCGATGAATATATACAATATTCGGTGCTTTTTTAGTCTAACAATTAAAATTAGTTAAGGCTTAATGTTGATTTGTGGACCATCCAAAGTTATTTATGACTTCTCAGGTGTGCAAATATTTTAAACGTTTCGTACTGCAAAAAATCGTAAAAACAAAAGTTATAAATAATAATTATAATACTGACTTAGTGCTGATAACGTAAATGGAGCCTGGGCGTAAAAATTATATATTGTTTATATTATTCCTGAATAGAGTTATTAATTTGCATATTATGTATCTACTACTATTAAGTTATAAAATTTCGCAAGATATCTCTCCAATAAATTACTAATTTCACGGTAGTATTATCAATTTGCAGTAAATTTCTTTTAATGATTTCGAATTTTATTAAAGTTTTTGTACACACGTAATTAGAAATTTAGTTATATTAGGGCCCTCACGTAAATGTGCCGTTTGTATTCTGTTGTGAAGTGTGTTTAAGAATCACTCACAATTATTTTCGAATCGTACTATAGGTAACATGGGTAGGTAACTAAAACTACCCTCGACTACCAATGCCCGTCGCTTTTAGATATATCAATTGAATTAAATTTGGCCCCACGCAGTCACGTAGGTACCCACATGACTCTTTCGTGTTAGGTTTGTTCAACTTCTTCTAAATGGTGCCCCGTTCTGTAAAATTAAAATTCGTAACCTAACCATTCGTACGTGGCTAAGATATGCTGTAACAAAGTTTTTTTTTATATAATAGTACTTTCCATGACGGCTTATTCTATTTATTTTTTCAAGAAAGTTTCGTAAAAACCTTTTTTTTCGTAGTTTCGGAAATATTTTGAAAATAGATTGTTCCGAAAATCAGTCAAAAAGAAATTAGATAGCTGACAAGCATGCTTTGGTTAATTTTTACATGTATAACCATAAATTTAAATATTTTTGAAGTTGTAATGGTCCTGTCGCCCAATTGGCTAGATTTTTTTTAAAAATCGGTCCCATCATTTGCATAAGACCGGTCCTGGTAATATCATGGATAATTTTATTTATAGGTATTTAAAATGGAAAACTTATTGATTTGATAAGATTTTTTCACCTTGAGTTAATTGATTTTAAAATTATTTTTATAATTCGTTCCATGCACAAATAAATTGATTCTAGAAGTTTTTAAATATTTAACTACTGCCTATAAATGTGACGCATATCAAAACATTATTGTTCTAAATTTAATCAATTCAATGCTTCGTTATTTAAACCGTGTTCTATTGTGTTATTTTTCTAATCGTGTTCAAATACTGAAAGTATAAAAATGTAAAAAGAACTATAATTATATGTTTTATTCGTCTTAGCTACCTTTCAGATTGTAATTCTGTTCCAAAAATTCTGTGAAGAAGACCCAACACTCACTACCTACAAACTACCCAAAAAATACATCTATCCAAAAAATTCATTTACTCAAACAATTCATGTACCAGATCCATCTATCCATAAGATTCATCTATCCAAAAGATCCATCTGCCCAAAAAATTCATCGACCCATCCACGATATAAACATTTTAAAGCAATTTAAAAATAGAAGTCAAATAACCTATTAATATGTAGGTAAATATTGCAAGGACATAATTATTTAAAAAGGAGATGAATATTTGATTGATAAGAAAACGAATGTTGAACCAGCCTGGTCGAACCAATCGGAATCGCGCTTCTGTGGCACTCGCCTCTAGCAGTAAAAAATCCAAAGCTTTTTTATTTTGAAATATTAATGAACGGTCATGAAATATTGAACTGTTTGCGGATCCTCACACCGTTCTCTTCACATTTTTGACCCCGTCGCCGATATTTCTCTTCTCTCTCTATTTATATATATGTATTGGTTTTATATGCCTCCCGTGAAATGGGTGCGTTGTGTTTATTGAAAGAGCATAACCCAAGATGTACTGCGTTGTCTTCGATAGAAAATCTTACCAGAATAACATGAAATACGTTTTAAGGTAGCTGTGTTGCTAATTAGCCCAACTGGCAAAAACTCATTGAAATCATTTGTTAAGACGACTGATCCGTCAGATTATAAAATATGCTTTTAGGAAATTTCAAACTGTGGTCGCCAAATTCATTTTGTTACTGTCTTTATTATCTCTGATTAAGCATTAAGCTTCACAAATTTGGTTTGCTGCTTAAACATTTCAAAAAAATATATATATTTACCGTAAAAATTAAGTCAAAAAACGCTATATTCGTTAATATTTCTTTACAGCACGTCACGAGATTTCTAATTACGGGAAGGCATATTAATAATTTGAAGAATAATAATAATTTGACGAATTCGACTTCCTCATTAATTTGTTTCAAATTTAATTTTTTCTATACAAAAATATTTGCTATTAAATGGTGTTTTTTGCTTTTTTTAAACTATTTTTTATTTTTTAGTCTTATTTTTTTATCCTGATGATACCGGTCAGAATAATGTGACAAACTTGTTAAATTGTTGTACTGTCATCGGTCCTTGATAAAGTGTGCAAAGTTTCAGTTTAATCTGACGTTTTGAAGTGGGTGAATTTCACATACAAAGATTCCGTTACAAACAAACAGGTGAAGCTAATAAAAGTGTGTTAAAAAGCCGTGCACTGCAACAGAACCTTGTATCATTAGCCCGGCATGGAATATGAACGAACAGTACATGTGGTGGGGCTCTTTCATCCAATCCGGTCACTTATTTGATGACTCTCGGACGTCGATTGACAGCCTGACTGAAATATGAAACAGACTACCTTCAAATCAAAGTGTATAAAAAATCGCAAACCTCAATATGCGTGATGTTTAGACGATTGCCGCTGGACATTGAGGCAAACACTTTACTCAATCAATCGACATGTATTTATCTTGTGCCTCTATAACCAAGGTTATTAGATATAGAGGTGACTTCGTTCGATTGAGTAGTACTGGGGCGATGGCGTCATCCAACGGATTGTCAATTAATATTGCGTCATTCATGGAACGAGGTGACCGGTATATCTAATGACTGCCAAGGTTATTAGATACGGAGTCAACTGCCAATGGATATTGCATGATTGATACAATCCTTGAAAGACCTCCCAGCTGTCATTCATGGAACAAGATAACCCGTGTATCTAATGACCTTGAGTAGAATAGTCCCAAGTCCCGACAGGTTTAAACTAAATAAGTTCTACTCAAGGTTATTAGATTCAAAGGTGACTTCGTTCGGTTGAATAGATTGGGCAATGACGTCCAGTGGACGGTCAATTGATATTGTGTGATTGATAAAAAATATTGAACGGTCTTCCAGCTGACGTAATTTATTAAGGAAGGCAAATGTATATCTGATGACCTTGCTCTATTTATATACTTTACGACCAAGGTTATTAAATACAGAGGGCACCTCGTTCCGTTGGACAGAGGTGGGGGGATGACGTCATCCGGAGGATTGGCATTTGCTATTTGATAAAAATTATTGAACGGTTTACTAGCCGGCGTCATTCATTAATGCGGTATCTAATGGTCGTGATAAGAACGTGAATAACAAAATAAAGAAATGAATAACAAAATAAAGAAAAGCGGTAGGGGTACTGTTTCCTTATTTTTTTGAGAAATCTGGTCCGAATATAACCGACAATTTAGGAAAGGCTAATTAAATCTTTGTCGAAAATCGACTTTTCATTTAACATTTTTTACCACCGCGCACATATTCAATAATTAGAATTAACCTTAATTTCTATGGCTATATTAACAAATCACTGACTAATTATTTCATTAACCGGTTTTCAGTCAAACTAAATTTTTGAGAACAATAAATACAGGTCGCTTAATTTATTGATCATTGTTGCATTGTTATGTAATCTACGGCCAACAGTCGAGGTCGATCACAATGCCTTGTGAACAATGCACACGTTTATACGTCACAATATCGTCTACAGCTATATTCATGTGCATTATAACAGTTCGCTCGCATTTGTACCTGACGTCATAGTACTATTTTAACCAATAGCAAGGCACACACATAAAGTTATGTCTCCGCATTTTCGACCGCCACTATTAAAAAATAGTGTTTAAAAAAACTATAACAACACGCTTTTATGAACTAAAGAATGCAAAATAATTTGACAACAAAATTAGCTTTACTGTAGAAAGCGTGGAGTGATGAATATCGGTAATAAATTTTTCATTTACTAGCTAATTGTAAACGCAGAGCTATTACGAAAATTTAAGTAGATAGCACCCCACGCTTTTTACAGTAAAGCTAATTTTGTTGACAAATTATTTGGCATTGTTTAGTTCATAAAAGCGTGTTCTAGTTTTTTAAACTCAAATTTTAAAAAAACAATTCGGGCTTATCATCATTGAAAAAAATCCGGACACGACCGTAAAAAAACCAAACACGTTCGGATAAAGTCGGACGCCTGGCAACGTTAGTTACTCCGCCACTGTTATGAAGCCATAATGAGTGCGATTCTTCGAGTTTAACTATTGCTGTTTATTATTTGTCTAATCAACGTAACAATTTCACGTATGCACGATAAATACACTTCCAACACAAACCGTATTATTTATATTTGCTAATGTTTGAATACAGTAACACCCCGCTTAACGCGGGAGGTGTGTCCAATAAGTTCTTGCGCTATACGAGATCACCTTAATAATAGGCATAAGTGAAACAGAACCAAGAACAAGAAAACTTATTAGTTTTTTTTTTGTTTAATTTTGTAACATTTATTGTTAAATTTATTTTTTATCACATGAATTATATATTTGTTAATTGCTAATATCGATTTTTGTTCTTAAAACATTCATGTTTGTGATGAGGAAGATTACTCATTTGACATATTTTGTTGTTTGTGAAGAAGTCATCTAATTTCGTTTGCCTTTTCTATTTCGTTCAGCAAACTGTTGTCATAGCAAGATATTGCATCAATAACACTTCGTCTTGCCTTTGAACTTTTGTCAACATTTGAATCATTTTGTATAAACTGATCCATAATTTACGTTTTAGGGGCTAACTTTTTTTTAACCTTTTCGCGCCGTGCTATTTACCTATTAAGTATGCCCATAAGACGGGCAGTTTTCGAGGTTTGCGGAATCGTATGGTCTTCGTCGTTATAGCATACATTTACCGGAAAAGTACAGTAATCGGCGTCTCTACAGGAATATTCCACTTAGCATCATATCAGATTTATCCACAGCACCCATATTTTGATTATACTCGAGCACTGCAGTAGGTTTCTGAATATATTCTTTTGTTGTTTTATTAACTTTTTCTGTAACAGTCATTGACATTTCACGCATAGTTGTTAAAATGTAAACTACCCTTTTATCGAACCATTTAATTCCAAGGATTGGTCCAGAAGAATTAAAAATTACATCACCTTGTCGCAATTTTTGTAAAAAATCAGGCATGTGTTTTCTGTTTTTCTTGACAGTACCACAAGCATTAACTTCAATTTGATGCAAATATCTAAACAATAGCGGACTACTATACCAATTGTCCACATACAAACAATGACCCTTATGAAGATAATTGTTCATAAGCGTTAAAACTATTTGTCCTGATTTTCCTAATTCCGGATTCGTTTCTGTTATTTCAGTGGTTCGTGTGCCCACTATGAAATAAGAACTACTGCTGCCAGATTCATACATGACAAATAAAAAAACCCGGGTCGCAGTGCCAAAACCCTGCCGACAATATAGTGTATTTGCTTATACAGGCAGAGTGGCTTTATTATGCGAACTTAAGTTGATTTTTAATCAAAATAAAAAATTTGACTCCTTAATACACCCCTTAAAATAACATTTTTTTTCTTAATTGCAATATTATTATCAATCGAACTTTTATACCTAATTATATACAACTTTCAGTAAATAATTCACTATCTGCAAATTAGTGTTTTCATAAAATTTGTAAGTCCGGTCCTGTCGTGCCGATTTTATTAAAAATTTAGGGACATTTTTTAATTATTACCAGAGGGTTAAATTTCAATTTTGAAACGATTCTGAGAATTTTTTCAGTATTTTAGGGCCCAAAAACATTTTTCAACCCCTAAAAACTACCCTTAAAATGGCCCAATTACGCCCATTTTAAATAGGCTTCTTGCGGTGATGGATTTCAGCACGTGGGCCAAATTTCGTTAAAATCAATTAACTCTTTCGAAAGTTATTGCCCGCACACACATATATATATATATATATATATATATATATATATATATATATATATATATATATATATATATATATACTGTGCGATCGGCGAAAGAAGACCGGTGGGGAAAGGGCAAGAAGTCGCTTATGTGTTCCCAAATTATCGGAATTCATAGGCGGCGCATAACAAGGCATGCAAACAATGTATAGCTTTAACTTAGTCCGTGGACGCACGCCAGTGTACTGTCTGGAGTATGATTTTTTTGTACTGTTAGCAAGTGTCACTGTATAGTCGTACAGTTATGGCAAGTGTACTTTTATCGCGAGATACCACAATTGTGAATACAATAATTGGTCGACTGGACTCCCTTATTGCATAGAAGCGGTTCCAGGATCATTACCTTTTACTAATATAAAATACAGGTGCGCTCTTCTGCAATAAGGTCATAGGGCTACATTCCATAGACCGGTCTTCTTTTAAAAATCGTACAGTACGTATATATATATATAAATAAATATGTACATATATATATATATAAATAAATATATACATATATATATATATAAACATTTTCAAAAATAGTGCCAAAGTGTTTAGGAGGTTATGAAACGTCGAGAAATTTTGGTCCGACTCCTAGGTCCCGCCATCCGACCGACGCCAATAGTGTCTGTTGCCATATGGCAAATACACTAATAACAGACTAGGTTAAACTTGCCTATAAACACAAATAAACATATCTAACACATAAAACGGAAGCGTCCAGCATTCGTCGCGTAAATATAATGAAATCGGATAAATACGGTCTTCGACTATTTGTCACATTTTTTTATCACGGGGATATACGGTCTTCGGCGCGAAAAGGTTAAACCGCGTAAAAGCCCATTCAGACTAGCCGTTCTCGGTTACAATTCACCGGTCCGGTTGGGAGCTCGACCAATCAGGACGTAGTCGTTCCCGATTGCGGTTCGATTCGAGCGTTTAGGTTCAGCTCTAATTTCAACCGGACCGTTCGCAACCGTAGCCAATGAGAACGCTTGCTGGAGTCACGTGACTAGCACAACTCCACTTGTTTTTGTTGACGTTTAACTACACATCAAACGTCAAACCATATTTCGAAATTGCGCATGCGCACCGAGAATAATCGTAGAACCGAATCGGGATAGTGTGAGCAGCCTAGATTAATCGAAAATCGAACCGGACCGGTGAATCGTAACCGAGAACGGCTAGTCTGAATTGGCTTTAATACTGACCAGCGTGAAGCGAGATCTTACTGTACATGTAGAAGGCATGTCTCTCCTTGTATTGATTAGGCTTCCCGGTTTATTACATGTTATATTATACAGTGAAATACAATGTATACTAAAACTAAACAAACCTCCCATTCTCACTATACAGTTGCATGAGTTATGATTGTTTCTGTATCTATTTGTTTTAACTGATTAGCGGGTTACACAATTTGATTAAATTCGATACCTACACTAATCGATTAATTAATTATTAACTTTCTATTCATGGCTTGTGATGGTTGATTTGGGGTGTTCTGCATCCCGTTTTGACTTTTTGGTCGCGTTGTCTCTAAATAATATCTTTTCACGCGCTTCACAAAATTTTTGTGGTTTAATTTTTGAGGTTAGTTTCGTGTAATTTTGTGTGGATCAATACTTTTTCAGGTTCACAGATTGAGACATAGAAATCTCATAATTTGATTTATTGAATAATTTACGCGTTTACTGCTTAAGGCTGTCAGAACGCCTTGAATTTAAGCCAAAAATAGAGCTTCGGCTGTCAACTGATTGTAGACTTATTCGTCAACATTCTGCAAAAATTCTTTCTCTATAAGGAAAATAAAGGACAAATCTAAGGTTCTAATGGACTACTTTTGTAATTTATGTACGATTTACTAGAAAAAAGTTAGCATTAATTGTGCCAAAAAACACACGTTTTCAATGTCACACTACGACCTTTTTCGTGCTTATTTCACAAAACTGTTCCATCACACACCTAAAGTGACTTCCTTTTTCGGAGAAGTTTTTTAAATCTTCAAAATATTTCTAAAAATTAGAGTAATCAATTGACAGCGGCACCCTTGCAATAGCATCTTTTAGCCTCGTAGTGTGGCATCAGCCAAAAATTGAAACGTTCGGATGATTTGAGCGAGATAGAGCTAAAGAAGGTCACACCCACAATATGTCTGTTGCCTACCTCGCCTCTTATCGCTGGGTCTCAACACGAA
Organism: Venustoraphidia nigricollis; assembly: GCA_034508555.1. Classification (NCBI taxonomy): domain Eukaryota; kingdom Metazoa; phylum Arthropoda; class Insecta; order Raphidioptera; family Raphidiidae; genus Venustoraphidia; species Venustoraphidia nigricollis. The sequence continues at coordinate 4,602,979 of JAVRKA010000030.1, forward strand.
CTGTGTGGAAGTGATCCAACACTGTTAAGGAGACTTTTTCACTCGTAGTTAGATGTGTGTGCATGTAAAATACACTCACATTTCGAAAATCTAGTTTCTATGACAAATTTTACTTAATCTTTGATGGCAATGCTTACAAAATAAACTAGAAATGTGCACCATTCTTTCTATATGATTTTAGCCATGTTTTTACAGTTTATTTGATCTAAGTGATTTGAAATCAGATAAAAACGAGAAAACAAGCAAAAGTTTAGCACAAATTTTTGTACCGAAAAAATTAAATTTGAAAAAAATTATTGGATAGATGTGTGTTTGGTACTAGATCTTAATATTCCACTGTAATTTTCTCGTAGTGTTTCTTATATAATTCGCGGCCGTTTAGCGGAACTTACCGGCTCGTATTGGCGGTGGTGTCGAACAACGCACCCCGTTGTTGTGTTGTTTTGTTGTACTGCTGGACATCATAGAACACACGCACACACAAACCCATCAGGTGTATTGTGTGGCCTTTATACAGTGCATATATACATACATATTGCATTATCTATGTTTATTTATCGCATTATATTATACACAGTCCCAATGCAATGAGAGACAGACTTTGTAATGAATCTGGTTTATTTAATTGATGAATAAAATAATTGAATTGAAATAAAGCTAATTAAAATTTAATACTGTGTATATCATATTCAAAATATTGTTTCAACCATGATTGGCTTACGATTATAGAGAGCTATCGTTACTATTATTACAAAAAGTTGTTATGAAATAATCGAATGTGATGTTTTGATCAAATGGCACAAAATGTTACGATTGTTAAGGTGGCTGGATCGCTCTGATCGTATAAAATATGCTCTCGGGAAATGTCGAATTGTGGTCGCAAAATTCATTTTATAACTGTTTTTAATATTAGTAGATATTTTTTGTACGCTTATAGCTACGTACTTGCTGAATTAATTGAGAATAATAGCTATTGTCTGCTATAATTGTTAAGAAACATTCATTGTTGTAACACTATATTAGAAAAATTTATTTTTCCAACACGTCACCGTCTGGATTTAAACCAGAATCTTTCCACTTTCGCAACGGAATGAGTTAATCAATTACTTTACGGTGCACACAATTCAATTTTTAATCCTTCATAATATAGCGATTTACAACACTCAGAATCACTACATGCGAGAGCCAATTATTTTTAGCAATAGCTAAACATTAACTCTCACAGTAGCGAGGGCTTTTGAATGAATCAAAGATGAATGTTTCTTAACCAATATAGCAGACAATAGCTATTATTCTCAAATAACTGTTTTTATTAGCAGTGATTAAGCTTCACAAAATTTGGCTTGCTATTTGAAAATTTCAAAAAGACATGTATTATTGCTCTAAAAACGGACATAGCACAGACATCGTGACAAGACAGATAAAAAATAATAAACGCCCGATTTGTTTTCGAAATTGACATGTAACTTCGCTTCTCATATGGTGTGCTTGCCGTATATGTGCCCAACGGGCAACGTACTGGGAGCCAATGAATGAATTAGTCCAACGCAAAAAAATAAATTGTCATCAATAAATAATATGTCTTAGAAATTTTACGCCTCGTATATCGTGTGTCGCGCAGTGCAGGAATTTCAACTTTCTGGCCGTGTATACTATTTTTCTACGTACTTTCGTATCAGTGTGCACGAGAGAACGGTTTCGGCCCGCTGTTGCAGATAGCGTAAGCAGAATTCCAGCAGAACATAAATATTAGGCTTTCTGTCTTAAAATATAAGTCGAAAGTACGTACTTTCGACTGGGTACAAAGAAAAGAGTTTTGTTACAATATTAATAGTACTTTTTCATTTTATGGACCACAGTTGATTTGAATAGCTTAATATAACTAGGTAGGTATAGGTATCGTATTTTATGTGGTTATGTTGGCATAACTACTTCACAACAAACTCTTGAGTTATAACTTTAATTACACTAAAACGTAGTGCGCATTACTTACATTACTGTGTTAATTAGTTAATTAATGAAATGATTAATCAATTGATTGGTCTGCCGGCTTTCGGTAATTAGTTTTAATTGAAATTCAAAGCCATTAATGACGACCGATCTGTAATAATCGAATTTCATCAAATTACATATAGCAGGTATCTCCGTCTAATGTACCAGTCGTCCTATGTGCATTATATAATATCTATAGTCCAAACCGCCACCGTACGAAAGTCTATTGGACAACACAATAATTTTATTATTGATTTTCATAATATGGTGAAAAGTGAAAACATTAAATTGGTGACAGATTAATACAATTTTATTTTATCATTTTTTAGTTCCGTACATTCGATGAAAAAACGGAACTTTTACAGGATCACTCTCGCGTCTGTTCGTCTGTCACAGCTTTAATTATTGTTCCGAATTTACTGGACGAAAAAAATTTGAAATTTGGTACTTATATAGAGTTAGATGACCCAATCATGAACGTATAGCTTAAATAAATGAATTCCAATTTTGAAGGCCAATTAGAAAATTCAAAAACAAAATTGCAAGTGCATCATGTGACGTATGAAATGAGAAATACAGCTATATTTTTTATAATTTTAAAACATAGTGTAAAAGATATTGAAGAAAATGTACGAAAATCGAGCGTAAAAATTTGAAAAAAATAAGAAATATAGCGCCTTACTCATAGTTCACAGGAAAATCAAAACGAAAATCATATCTTGCAGTCCTCATAAAAAATGGATTGGTACGAAATCCTTTCCACGAGAGCTCGGCTAGCCCTTTTTTTTTTTTTTGTTTATTTTTTTAATTTTTGTTTTTAGTATCCCAAAGACGAGTCAACACTACTTATGGAATTTATACAGATTGTAGAGAGATGTCAATTATTTATGACTTGCTACGAACCCGACTTACTGAAAATGTATCCAATTGGGGAGAGGTCTGCCAGATAAGCCAAAAAAAAAATTACAACGTAAAAAATGTGAATTGTAAATACTTGACACCAACTTCTCTATAACCTCTATAAATTTCATTGAGTCATGTTGACAAAAAAAAGTTGTGCTTCCGTTTTGATGTTTTTTGTCATAGTTAAATTCAGTAACAAACGTTTAGAAATGTTGTCCGATAGGCTTTTCTACAGCCGGAGCTAGGACTACTGGTAGTAGATACATATTAAGTTAGTATTATGTAATATAAGTATAGTATATAGTATAGTATAGTATAGTATAAGAAAGGAGTGCACGTATCATGACAAACACCAACGTTACATCTTTTTGAATTGAATTTTCTCGAAAATCGTTAGTCTTATGAAAAAAAGTAATGTGTTTTTTGTAGGCAATCTCCTAAGCTACAAATTTGATAACCACTATTTTTTCGATAAAAGGGACTGTTAACGAGAATTTTGCGAAAAACCGTTTATCGCGACCTTTGACCCCGCGTAACATTTCTAGCGGCGCATAGATCAGTGGGGACTTTTATTCCACAACAGGAACATTCATGCAGAAATCCAGCTTTCCCCTAATTTTTCCAAAGTTTGGACTTTTTTTGTCTTTATTCCCTGGGGTTTATTAGTTCGTAATCTATTCTCAATACTGTTTTAAATTGGCTGCAATTTTTACTCTACTATACTGACCACTAACTGAAATGGCGCTGTGATACATAGCATATTGTGAGTTTTTGCGACAACATTATGCCATTGACGTAACTAGAACTATTTTCTAAGGGCTGTTGGAAGTCCAGAACACCATTTTCTACTACAACAGTATATATGTATAATAACCATCGTTCACTATAAATGTTAAGAAACATACCTACATTGTTACAATGCTGTATTAGAAAAACAATATTTTCAAACTAGACTCACCGTCGAGACTCAAACCCGAATATTTCCACTTTCGCGGCGGAATAAGTTATCAGTTACTCTAAGCTGCCATATCTGATTAGTTAATCATTCATAATAAAGCAAATTGCAACATTATATCCACATCATGCGAGAGTTAATTTTTATCTTAAGTAACTTTAAGCCTTCAAAATAGTGAGAGTTACGAATGAATCAAAGATGAAATTATTTCTCATTCCGCCGCGAAAGTGTACAACTAGAATATTGATAAAAGGCCGGTTACAACAACTATAGTTTTGACTAGCGGGTTTTAACGGTAACAATATATACACACGATATTTCAAAGAAAGCGTTTAAACTTCTGTGGTACACTGTATAATATATTTACAAACGAACCCCCTTTGATATTGGCTATAAATTTGAAATAATTACCGCACACGCGCGTCGTCCTTGTTATGTCAGTAATATTGTGAAGAAACATAATAGCCGGAGCCCCAATTGTTTATGACATTAATAAACTTAATAATTAATTAAATTAAATAATTAAATCCGATTAACATTGCATACGCTCCACTGAAGTTTCGTTCACAATAAAACTTATTGGGAATATCCACATTATATTACATAATTAACAAACGGCCAGAGAATATTTGAGATGAGAGAGAATGTGTTCAAAAATTGATTTCGTAAAATTTGGAAAAAGTTTCGGATCTTTTCCCAATTAACCGTACACAATAGCTTTGTTCCCATCTCTCTGCGAATGATAACATTACCATCACGCTCATGCGTAGTAGATAAAACGTGTTCCAACTGAGGCATGGACGGTTGTCTACAGCGCCGGCCTAGCCTTTGATCAGAGTAGAGCGAGAGATTGTCTTTCAGCGCCCTTTGGTCGACGCTTTCCCTTCACGTAAATTGTTTTTCGGTTTCATGTTAAATAAATAATAAGTCCTAAATTTTCAAAAATCAACTTTTATTGCAAAAATCAGCACTGTAAACCTATGGATTTATAGAGGCAATCTATGGAAATCTACGGATTTTTTATCACCCTACGGATTTTTAAAAATCAGATATGAGAGCGCTGTTCCCGCGCTTCTCGAAAGGCTCCATCCAAATTTTATGTTGCGCTGAAAATTGTTTTTCGCATTTGATTCGGCTTTTTGGCGCCCCTTGCCACCTGTCGCCTAGAGCGATCGCTCCTCTCGCTCTACCCCAGGGCCGGCGACGCTGGCTGTCGAACCGTGCTGTAAGTGTTCCAACCGACTTTGTGGTCGTTTGGTGACAGTTTCGAACTTTACCGTGTCAACGCGTTAAATTGCTTGATTTTTATTTTAAACTAGTATAATCACTACTTTCTATTGTTGACACACGGGAGGGTTTTTATACTTTTGTAATTTACTACAAATTTTTTTTTTTACAATTTCATTTAACAAACAAAGAACACTACCCAGCGTTTGATTTTTGTTTTTAGGCAGACGCGACGGTTAATTTTTAGTTACGTCGACATGATTCGTTAAAATGCAACTCGTCTACAACAGAAATTATCTTTAATCAAATTTCAGTACTGTAGCATAAAAATATGTAATCCAATTTCTGTTACAATTTTATTGCAAAAAATTATATGTGAAAATATAATCGAGTTATCCATGTATTTGATCACGAGGCGTATCTATTCGGGAGTGCTTCGTGCACGCTCGGACGCACTAGAACCGGCACGGTCGGTTATACAGTGCACTACATACCGACCGAACCTACCTACAATTCCCCGATGCATTGTGAAACGTAATGCAATAAATAAACCATACAATACTCAAATAATTTCATCGTAAATATAATTTTTCTCTTGTTTTTGTATTTGTAATAAGTTGCTATCTCGTTTAAATTTGATTTTGAAATATGGATTCGTTGTTTTGTCGACGTGATGAAATGTTTTTATATATATGTGTGTGCATACGTACGTGAAATTCTCTTTCTTTCTCTGCTACGAACATTTGTATATTATGGCCAGACATTATTTCTATATGTACGTATTTTATTTTCTACGTACCTACCTACATACATCTTTTGATATAAAACTCGCATGAATTCAAATTGAATTCGAGTTTAAATACGTCGTTTTTTTATTCAGACACAACAAAAAATCTCTAAACAGTTTAGCAAGTGGCAATAATCTTGCTAGAAAATTGTTATTTCTTTTCTTGCTTGGAGAAGTGAAAAGATATTGTAATTTTTTTAAGTTTCTTGTTAGACTTGCACCAGCTTGACAGAATAACACATTTCGAAGGTGATTTAATTATTACCAGTGAAGAGAAAGAATGATCTTCCAATAGCTGTAGCTATAGTTAAGGAAAAAAAGACAGTGTGTATTTTACACTACACACTACAGAAGAAGAAAGAATAATGATAATGGCACTGACCGGCGGGATCGAATCTAAGACCTTCAGATTACGAGGCAAGTATTGTATTTCGCCGCCAACTTCGCTTAATGTTTTAAGACGATTTTTTAGTATACGGTATATACGTACATTGCCACACGTCCTTTACATTTTTAATCTCAAGAATCAATTTTATTCGACTGTTCAAAAAGAAGTTTTCTACCGATTTGTTAACAGAAATCCACTAGCATCATTTCTTTCGAAATGTCAAAAAACAGTTAATCAAACCTAAAAATAAAAAATTGCGTCGAAATCATCCGAGGCGGTCCGTCAAAAATTGCGATCTGTAGAGCTCGGACGTAAGTACAGACCAACCGACAACTGTTGTTTGCGATTTTCAAATACAATTACGAACTCGAATCAGTCTAGAAATGGTTCCGTTCTAGAGAACAGAATCTCCCCTTTTCTAAAAACTACAATTTGAATGGATTTTATCTGAAATTAACCTTGTAAATTAACTCTTGCATCATGAACGAAACTCAACTCTGACATGCAAAGCGATTATAGAACGTAATCGCTATAGTGTAGCGGATGTGCAATTACAATTTCTTAGCTGTGAAATCAGTTTAGACATGATATAGTTTTGGCACGTTTTTATCGATGGCATACGCACACATAAATCTATCTACGCACATTTATAATATTTATTTTACACCGGGTTGGGCTAGAAAATGTTGTACAAACTGATTAAAAGATGCTAAACATTATCTTAGTTATTATAGATTATAGACACTAAACTGTAGAGTCGGCCCGCGGAATCAAAATTTGATAATTTTGAACGGTGCACATTAAATACAAACAAATAATGTAAGCTAAATATTTCGTTCTTTCCTTTCTCGCAATTGCAAACAAGAATTTAAGTTTTTCTTTCAAACAACTGAACTTGGCGCCATTTGATGACGTCAACGGTAGACCTGAGTAAGTACATTAAGGACGCACATAGAAAGAGATGTATATATCAGTTCTATACCGGCCAACACGACCAGTAGTTAGACGTTCCAAAGTCACTCCATGTGACGTCACAAGTCTACTTCTCCCGCCCGATCTCGCGTCTCACCCTCGACAATGTTAAGGCTGACGGAACGCTCTGAATTTTGTTTGTGCTGAGACCCAGCGGTAAGGGGCGAAGTAGGCAAAAACATATTGTGGGTGTGACCTTCTTTAGCTCTGTCTCGCTCAAATCATCCGCACGTTTCAATTTTTGGCTGGTGCCACACTACGAGACTAAAAGATGCTATTACAAGGGTGCCGCTGTCAATTGATTACTCTAATTTTTGGAAATATTTTGAATGTTTAAAAAACTTTTCCGAAAAAGAGTCACTTTAGATTTGTGATGGAACAGTTTTGTGAAATAAGTATGAATGTCAAAATGTGACATTGAAAACGTGTGTTTTTTTAGCACAATTAATGCCAACTTTTTTTCTAGTAAATCGTACATAAATTACAAAAGTAGTCCACTAGAGACCTAGATTTGTCCTTTATCTTCCTTATAGAGAAAGAATTTTTGCAGAATGTTGACGAATAAGTCTACAATCAGTTGACAGCCGAAGTTCTATTTTTGGCTTAAATTCGGAGCGTTCCGACAGCCTTAACGCCCAACCGTAGTCTCTTGTAATCTTGGGAGCTAAAGATTGAAAATGCTAGTAAAATCAGTGGAAAATATATGAGAGCAAACTGTATGTGGTCTGAACCAGTTAATGATCAACCACTTTCGATTACACCCTGTGATATGGTGTACTACAATATATCCAGCCAAGTTTTGATGTCCATTATTTAGACATTGATTTATAAAGATTGCATGCCATTGTTATAAGCCCATTATTCTTCTTTTTATACATAAAGATTATAAAGCAGATTATACGTTTGTTTGTCTATATTAACTTTGTTAGCATATATTTCACGTATTGCAATTCCAGTACTCGAGTGATAAGGCCGTATTGCTATATCATTCAACACCACTTCGGCTACCCGCTCCCGCCCGCGCCCCTTTCAAACTGTTCGAGCGCTGTTGGCATATATTCCACGTATTGCAATACAATGCTCGAGTGAGAAAAAGTTTGGTGAAGATAGTGTGGTCTAGTGGTTAGCGTGCTGGCTTTTTGACCGGACTGTCATGCCGCCTCTGTTCATGGATGTTTTGTGATATGGTTTAGTTTTAAGTGATTATCTTATTTGATGTAATTAAGACGCGCTAATGACCCAAGTTGGCGAGCGTCTATAATCTGCAATAAATAAATAAAAAATGTAATTGTGGAATTATTAAAAAAAAGCACGTGCCCAGAGCCCCGCGATCGATAGGGCCTCCTAGTTCCAGATCATTATCCGATAGCCGATACTTCAGACAAATGTATCTATATATTTTTTAATAATGCATTTGATAATTATTAATTTGCTTAGTAATTACGCTCTTTTTTTAAGAAAAAATAGTCCTCTTTAATAGTCAAAGAGGCCCCATTATTCGAAAGTGCCCAGGGTCTCCAATAGGTTAAAGACGGCTCTGGACGTAGCAGCTAGACGGCATTTTTTGCAATGTGTGTGTGTGTGTAGTCGACGCGACTAGAAGTTTCACTTCTGTAGTGCGTATAGTGTAAAATACACAGTGTCTTTGTACAAACATTTAGGAAAATGTACTAAAAAAGAGAGAGTGTACATAGGTGAAATTCTCTCTTTCACATTCACTTAAAACAAATGCAAACTTTAAAATAACATTTTAAGTAGATGAAAACTTAACTAAATAGGAATCGCTTTAACAATTTTTATAATTCAAAAATGTTCAATCAAGACTATTTTTTAAGTATTATTAATTTGGTAAATAATATGTTTTCAAACAAAAATGTTTTGGTAAATATAAGCGCATTAAAATTTATATAAGGTACCCGTCTCTTCCACCATCAAACAATAGTATATTACACCACAAGAGCCGAAAATTGAATTTCCTGCACTGCACCACATGATGCCCGAGGCGAAGTCGAGGGCATCTTATGTCGCGCAGTGCAGGACTTTCAGCTTTCTGCTCGTGTGGTGTATACTATTTTTCTTCATACCATGCCGAAAGTGCGCACTTTCGCCAATATATGAAGAAACTACTCACTTTCAAGTCAGCAATGTTGAGGTTATATATACGTAATGACACATGCATCTAATAATGTCAATATAACAGCAGATGGCTACCTACAGGCGTACATATAGACATCTATGGGTCGAACATGTGATTGACAAACGCCATCTGTGCGTATGACAAAACTGTTTAGACCCGCCTATACAAACGATGTGCGTGTAATTCCAGCTTGTGACAACAACAATGCAGAAATGTTACACTTTCTGATCTAAAATCGAATCAGAAAGTATACGTACTTTCGGCATAGTATGAAGAAAATGTATTTTTAACACGCTGTATACACTTTATAAATTCGAAAAGTTTGTAATTTTATGTATTTTTACTGTATAACCCATATATTTATATATTTATTTGTTTGTTTCAGGTAAGTTACCATTCGTATTCTCTATAAACACCGACATTCCGCCAGAGCTGTAAGTACAAAATTTTCGTAAATTTTGTTTAAATTAAAAAAAAAATAGGTTTGAGTTATAAATGCTTTTTGGTACTACGTGCAATGAAAGTGCAATATCACATACTTATTTTCAGGGACGAAAGTTGACGTTTGCATGCCAGTGACGAAACAAAAATTGCGCATGTTCAGATCAAAAGAAAAGTGTTTTCGTCTCTTGGCAAATTCTTTTCGGGTCGAAAGTACGGTGTATTTTGATCTTAGATCTCACTCCTTTTTTCGACAAAGCCGGCCAACTCACTTGTTCTTTGTATCGAACCCTTTTTTCACATTTATGTTTTTGTAAAGCTATATTCTTACTTATTCTACTTAAATATTATCTAGATACATAATGTTATAGTTATATATCACACTTCATTATATTATAGTATATACAACACGACTAGACGCGAGTAATCTTCGAACGACCGGTCAATGAATTCGGGTCGATGTTTCCAGCACCGTTTAGACGCTTGCGATTTACAATAATCTATCAGTCGGTCAGTGAATTGTGCTTTTTAAACACTCGTGTCTTGGAAAGTATTACACCTAGACGTTTGAAATTTGGAATATTGCTTCTTTATAGTAACATTAACCCGCCTGAAAAAAATCAGTTTTGTAACGTAGCCGCGGAAATAAAGGGGGGTCGAAATGGTTCATGTATAGCCCATAGTGCTTTGCGGGAACTTGGCCGACGCATTCCGTACGCTATGATAATGTAAATAATATAGAATAAATTGAACCTATGATAATATAACTCAAAATTGCTCAATCATCATTGAATAAAGTAAATAATATATTTTTGATTATTAATCAATAATATAGGTTCCTTTTTTTTTTGTGTAGACCAACGTTTGAACTAATGGTTTATTTAAATATATTCAAAATAATTCAGCTTTTGCTTACGGTTAACCGTACCTCTATATAGCATGTATAAGAAATCAATTCAACAGAAAAATTAGTTTGTTTCAAATTTTATTGGAGTATACAATGTATTCACAAAAGACTGAACCAATAATGACTCTCAAAATTCCATGCTTACGTAAAACGAAATTTCCAAGTTTAATATTTGAAACTTAGTATACATATATAAATGAATACATTAGTGACATATTCTCAAAATTTGAAAACGATGTGAAAAATTAATTAAAAAATAATGTTTTAAAGTTCAGATCTACTGACTCGTTTTTCTTATTTTTTTTTAATATTAACCTTCCAATTTTAAGGAATTATTTAGCGTATATTTTCGATTGTCATTACTGAGACACAGCCGCCATGCGAAAAATCACAGTTCTTTACGTTTTAAACGCAGAAGACCATTTTTAGGGTTCCGTACCTCAAAGGAAAAAAAGGAACACTTATAGGATCACTTCGTTGTCCATCTGTCTGTTTTTAGATCTTATCACTTCCTTACAGAAAATTAAAAAGATTACCTCATTATAAATATATAAAAAATAATTGTAATACATAAATATTTCCGAGTGGTACAAAAAAACGTTAGGTAGGTATTTTTTGTGTGAAAATAGGTTTTTTTTTGTAATTGTTTCCTCCTTTGTTTTGATTACTTCTCGTTGTGATTATTTAATTTTTAATATTTTAAAACTTTTTAACGGAATGATGACGTAATTACATGAGTTGTGTTATAAAATATCTGATAATTTTTTTCATATTAAGCAAGTATTTACTGACAAACAAAATTTCATCAAATATAAAAAATATGTCATCGGGGACAAAAAGTATAACATAAATATACTTTTATATAAAATTACAAAGCTCATAATATAATATATACATTATACATGGTGTCCATCTTTTCGTGTTACATATTCCGCTCATTAAGAAAGTGCTAGGGCTGCACAATACTGGAAATTGTTATTGTGAAACATTTGTTAATAATTATGTATTCAAAACAAAAATGTAAGTTTGTTTTTTATTTGTTTTTTTGTCTACTGCACATCATGAAACCTGCACTAATATTTGCTGTTTTGTGCTGCGGTCTAGTGTGCAACGTCGTGCAGGCTGCAGGTTTGTGTTATGCAGATCGTGCTGGTCCATGCTAGACAAGTGTGCGCGGCTTTTTAAATATCAAAAAATCTACGTTACGCTTGTCATGTGCCCATGTCCGTTGTACTCGTTTTACATACAAAATGAGCTTATCTATCGTTTTAAAACGGACACAAATACAGTGTAATATTGTGCGTATATGTATTAAAGACATAATCTATTATACATAATATAAAAACAGCTATAATAAACAAGTTTAATATTCTCGGGGCTCATTTATTGACCGCATATTTTTAATACTGTCGTACAATATTTACACACAAAACATATTTTTATATATTATTTTAATCTAAAGGGAGTTATCTCTCTGTTCATTGTGTTAAAAAACACACCCATTTCGTCGGAAATACGTAAACACATAAAAACTTTTTTTTTACATATTCATATATTTAATTGCAGCGGTGTAGGGGACAGGCGGGAGTTTATGTGTATAACTTTTTACCGCGCCTTTCTATATATTAATACGGATTTACACCAAAGCCGACATTTTTTTTACAAGCTTTTATTCAACTCACATTGTTGTCAAATTCTTTCAATCAAATTTTCGACTAGCTCTTTAAAATTATCCTGACTACATCAGATTATTGATAAGTATTCAAAATTACAAAGTAATAGATCAAGTGGAACTGGTTCAAATCGACTTGCAAGATTTCACCCAAACTCACTGACTGACTGACTGCAGCATCAGGTCAATATTATCTGATTATTGCATTGTCATCGATATTTCATAAGTATGCAAAATTTCAAAGTAATCGATCGAACGGAAGTGGTTCAAAATCGACCTGAAAGATTTGACCCAAACTGACTGATTGACGAACATATGAAGTTGGAAAGCTTGTAAAACGATTTTTGTTCGGCGTGAGCTCAAAAGTGTAGAAGCGACTTTATTACACTCATACAGTCACAATGTTAATGCATCATAATATTCATAATATGTGTATACATGTAAATATATTGTATGTTTACCCAAAAACTCAACTAACACGTGTTGATAAATGGTGATGGCCTAAAACTTTAAAAATCCAAACGGGCTGTATTATAACGAAGCGGTTAACTTTTGAGAAATATATCTCATTTTTGGTTTCCTATACAAAAGAGAGATAGTATATTTATAAACGCACGACAACTGAATTCCCAACATAAGTATGGAGTATATATATCTTGTGATCGTGAAAAAAATCGAGTTTGAGTTTGCATGTTTCAAATTCTCTGAACCCAAAAAAGTGATTTTAAAAAAATGGCTGTCTGTCGCTTTGTCTGTGGTCTATTGTCTCGTAAACAACATAAAACGGATTTATGATGTGAAGATCAGAGCTATTTTATAAAAGGTACGTGCAAAAAATGTAGTACGTGTCTCGAACATAATGCTATTTTGACTCATTTTTCCATAATGTCCCAAATCATGCAAAATGACTGCGTTTACGTTCTAGAAACAGAAACTACTTACAATATTAATACATTAACTCGCTTCATATCCATAGTCCTTATCTCTGATACAGTAAGTTCTGAAATAAGAACGAAACGTTGTACAAAAATAAATAAAAAATCATTAAGTAATAAGTATAGATTTTTTATCCAATAACATCTGTGAAGTTTGTTTGCTGTATAAATTACAATATTTTCTCGAAAATATTTCTATTAAATTTTGCTCAGGAATGCCAGTACCAGTATGAAATGTCGTGAGTATAAATAAAATAAATGCAGGGAGTATAGTTTTTGAAATTTCTATATTTTTGAAGCGAAGCTGGAATTTGAACCCACGACACAAAGCCTAGCACACTAACCATTACACCAAACTATCCTCTATACAGTTCGAATTATTTTTTGGTCAAACACTGTATTCATAACTTAATAAATTTATAATTTTGTTATAAATAATCCTTATTTAAAAATGAATGTTTGATTGTTTGTTCGTCTCCTGTGCATTCCTATGCCATACATCCGATTACGATGAAATTTTGGTGAGCTGTTATGCGGACGCTTGCGGAAATGTCTGGCCGAAAAAAAATCGTATTCTTATTAAATTAATGTTTGCTTCAGTATTGCTGTCGCTGCCGCGAAGTAAGACGTTATTCGGTGAAATCCAATCGTGGGGAGCCGCGGGTAGCGGCTAGTTTATTAAAAAAATGTATTAGATAATGGTATGTTCGACAGTCACAATAACTGCGCATGCGCTTTGTGTGTCCCAAAGGCACAATACATGTACCTACGTATTATTATAGACAGCCACAAACAGAACTGCATCAAAGACATTAATTATATTTTATTAATTATATTTTTAATTAAATATTATTAAGTACATGTCGTACATATATTACAACGTCTATTTCTACGCTATATATTTAAATAAAAATCAAATTTCAATTATCTTTAGTCAGTTATATTATTTATACATTATAAATAAGTCGTAAATTTATGCAGTTGTATTACAGAACCGGGATTGCATATTATAAAAAACGTTATGCAGATATGCTTTTTATCCGACTGTATGCATGAATTTTATGTTTTCTATTTCATCTTGTTTCCATCTTCTTAGTTTGTTTTTTACGCAATCCGGTTTTGTGATTTTTTTAATTTACTTTTTATTGTTATAAATGTAACTACTACTAGAAGAATAATTTCTAAAAAAATTCTATTGCACTTTTTCAACGAGTTTTATAGTGTAGATAACTTTGTTGCTTTACCTTCTTGAGAAAAAAAAATAATATAAGTTTCATTAAATAGATTTTGGTGTCAAGTATAAATGATTTAAGTCGAGAAATCTAGTTTTTTAACTGTCAGATTATAATTTAGCCTAAGTCCGATAAAACATGAAATTTATAATAATGTTTTTACTTAAATCCCTTATACCTGACACCAGAGAAATTGTCTTAATAGATAATGAAAAAATCGGTATGCAAAGTTCGTGTAAAGTTTCAGGTCTGGAAGTCGTCCCACGGCGGCCACATTTAAAAAAAGTTGTATGTCATTTTCATGTGTTATGTTTTTGGTGAGGTTTTAATAAAACTCAGCTTTTTCTAACATAAACTGTATTCTTCGATTTTAAATATTAGAATGAATATAATATTTTACAAAGCAAAAATCTTAACTAAACTAATTACATAATATGTATAATACAAGGTTGATTACATCATTTAATAAAATATCTATATACAACACATGTAAAAGCCAACTTTGTTTCGATTTTTTAATGGTGCTCTTGTTTAAAAAATAGCTTCAAAACATGTTAGTATTGTTGAAAAGTTAGCACCCGGTGTCAAGAATTTAATTGAAATATCGACGTAAAAAATGATTGAAGAAGTCATTTTGTTATTTTTATAGCAATTTATATATACCTATATGTCGAGGTAATAGTTGTTTGTTTGGAAATTATATATTTTATTATTTATAAGTAATTTCTTTTCTCTAATTTGAATAATATATATGATTGCATTCTGTTTTAACCGTAAATATATCGCCTATATTTTCATAAATTATATTTTTAGTGTATTTGCCATATGGCAACATACACTATTGGCGTCGGTCGGATGGCGGGACCTAGGGGTCGGACCAAAATTTCTCGACGTTTCATAACCTCCTAAGCACTTTGGCACCATTTTTAAAAATGTTTATATATATATGTATATATATATATATATATATATTTATATATATATATATATATATATATATATATATATATATATATATATATGTGTACGCGCGATAACTTTCGAAAGAGTTAATTGATTTCAACGAAATTTGGGCCACGTGTTGAAACCCATCACCGCAAGAAGCCTATTTAAAATGGGCCTAATCGGGCTATTTTAAGGGTAGTTTTTAGGGGTTGAAAACTGTTTTTGGGCCCCAAAATACCGAAAAAATTCTCCGAATCGTTTCAAAATTGAAATTTAACCCTTTGGTAGTGATTAAAAAGTGTCCCCACAATTTTAATAAAATCGGTCCGACAGGACCGGATTTACAAATTTTATGAAAACACTAGTTTGCAGATAGTGACTTATTTATTGAAGGGTGTATTTAATTCGGTGTAGACGTTAGATTGATAATAATATTACAATTAAGAAAAAAATGTTATTTTAAGGGGTGTATTAAGGGGTTAAATTTTTTATTTTGCCCAAAAACAAACTTAATTTCACATAATAAAAGTATAAAACCACACGGCCCTATACAAGCAAATACACTATATTGTCGGCAGGGTTTTGGCACTGCGACCCGGGTTTTTATTATTATTATGGAATATTTTGATAGGTGTTTTTTCGTTAATGGTATAGTAATTGTTTGCGCTACGTGTTTATTGAAAATTTAGATGCTGAGTAGTCGAGCGTGTATCATAATCGAGATACACATATATGTTTGGTGAAAATTGTTGTTAATTTTGTACGACGAAAAAAACGACTTATACAACAAGCACCACAAAATTTAAACATAGCTAATCAGTTCTATGTTGTACACTGCAATATACTATAATATATGACCTCAGTTGTCGAACGTCTATAATTTTTCTCTCGTTATTTGTCGGACAGACGCGTACTGTCCGACAAGTGTGAACAGAGACATAAGAAACAACGTACGCGAACGATATCCGATCCGGTATCTTACCGGCCGGCAGACGGTGACAAACCACCCGGCAAAACGTGTGCCGGAGACGAATTTTAAAACTAATAAGCCACAAGGGCACCCGAGAAAAAATCGGTTCTGGCATTCGGCTAGTGTGAACGAACTCTTAGTTAATACATTTAAAATCAGATGTCAAATTTTTTCTGACTTTGATATGATGCGGATAAATACGTTAAATTAGAAAATAAAATTGTATGTCCATTTCAGTTAAGCAGTAAACATAGTCGGCCGAGTCCATTATGAATATCTCTCTCAATAAATTATATTTTCCACTTAAATTTGTGAATGAAATGTCAATTAGTAACACAGTGAGCTCAAAAGCCATTTACTTTACCATTAAGTATTGTCACAGCTTGGTTTGACCACTGAAAAGAACCCGTCAATGCCAATCAAATTACTAAATGGATAAACATTAGCCGCTGGCAAAAGAGAAGCATACAGTGTGTAACCGAGACCGAAAAAACAAAACCGCGTATGTCGATTGTTTCGAAATTTGTTCATCGTCCCGTCACCGTTACAGTCAATTACAGAAATTTTTATTTCGCTAGATGTAATTGTTTTCTAAGATAAAATAACACTTAAAATTTGAAATATATAAGTTGGTGCGGAAACTCGAACCGTCCATGTTTACCTACAGTGACGTCATTTTTGTAGTATGCAAACGAGTATATACACGAACTCCACAGAAATTGCTATTTCGCTTAAATGTAATGGTTTTCTAAGATAAAAAAACGCTAAAAATTTAAAATATATAAATACGAGCTATCATATTTACTTTCTGTGACGTCATTATTGTAGTATACAAACGAGTGCAAATAAGGCTCGGCACCGTTTATACGAGGCTCGTTTAGTGTTTACTCACGTGTGTGTGTCGTGTGTTTATATAGGTTTATGTGTGTTTACTGCAAGTTTGACGTCACACTTAAAACCATCTTTACTGGAAATTCGAAATAGGCGATTTTGCCTTTTGGTCACAGATGTAATGAAAGAATTGAACCGATCGCTTTTAAATGTAAATCTGTTTTAATTGTAAATTGATAGTATATTTACTTTAAAAAGGCTTTATTTGTTTGGATTTCGTATATCCTTTTTTGCGTGAAAACAAAACAATTATTGTTGGTCCCGAAAACTTTTATAAATGTTAAATCGCTTCACCTGTCTACAGTAAGATCTTGAAAGTATCTTGTATGAACTTTCTTGTAAACAGTAAAATTTTTCCAATGCTATAAAATGCTAAAAATACTACTCCAAAAATCGTTGTACAAAACTTAAAAATAAAACTGAAATCTTAATTATTGTCAAAACAGTAAATCTCGTTAGAAGAGTTTGTTGATGTATTTTTCTGTTCGGGAACAGAGGTCATTCTAAAGTATAAAAAATGTAAAATATTGTGAAAGTAAAAATTCAAGATGTCTGACGAGAAATGAAGAACACATGAAATACAAGGTCATGAGAAATATACAGGTCACCTCGTTAATGAATGACGTCAGCTATAAGATACCGTTCAGTATTTCAACCACGCAATATCAATTGACAGTCCACTGGATGACGTCATTTCCTCACTACTATCCAACAGAACGAGGCCACCTCTGTATATAATAACCTTGGTCTAAATAGAGACTTCATCTTTCTATTCTATATTTAGAATACATTTATTGTTCAATGCATTTTTCAGCGCGGTAGAGTATTCGTCTATAGTTTATACCGATAGATGTCAGAACGTATTTTTTTCACACCTAAAAAATAACTACAGATAAATAAATGATAAAAAGAACAGTAACTGAGTTCCGATACTTGTATATAGAAATTGCGAAATGAAAAGTCAAAGGTTTTTGAAGTGTAAGTTGATAGACAAGAGTTAATTACTTGTAAACTGTATTTAATGAGAAAATTATAAAAAATTAATGAAAAATCGTAAAAATTCAATTCCAGGTTTTAATTTATATTTTGAAAATAATTTTAAAAACCCTTAAGCGTTGCTTAATAACGTTTGTGTGAATATCTTAATAAATTCAATGATACATCTCGCTTCTTCGCCAACTTGTTCAGAAATATTTATGTCCCAATAGAAGCGATGTGCAAATGTATTTGAGTTATACTTAGTTTGAGGAAGAGCATATTTTAGTATTTTTATCGCTCTAAATTTCTAGTTTTCCGTAAAAATATTAAATTGACTGGGAAGTGGGATGAGGGACGGTTTCACATTATTTTATAGTCTAATCAAGATTCCTTGAACTATTTTTATCGGGGAATCACTCCTTGCATTTTCAGGAAAGAAGATGTTTTGTTTGTCTCAGAGTAGAGACAGGCGATTACATAGATAGATATTGATGGGATAGTCAGACAGAGAATCAGAGAACCAGGGAAGCAGAAATAAGGAGAGGATGAAAGATAAAAAAATATCTCCAAACGGTCACCGAAAGAACTTTAAAATCAGGACACACCCTGTTTTTGTCTCAGTGTAGAGACGGGAAGAATAGATAGATAGATATCGTGATGGGGTAAAGTCAGACAGAGAATCAGGGAATCAGAAATAAGGGGAGGATGAAAGATAAAAAAATTCTCAAAACCGTCACCAAAAGAACCCTAAAATCAGGACACACCCTGTGTTTGTCTCAGTGGAGAGACGGGGAGAATAGATAGATAGATATCGTGTGATGGGGTAGAGTCAGACAGAGAATCAGAGAACCGTAGAGGTACAGCGTGACACAAGGCTTTAATGGACTCCCGGACCGCTCTAGAAATGAAGTAATCACATTAGCGGCCATAATTACAAACCCCTTTGAGAACGGAAATGCATCCATATCCTGTTGCGCAGAAACGGCCTGTGTTCCAACTCTCTAACCGTAGGCAGGTAGTGTATAACCCCACCACCCCAAAAGTACACAAGCAGGTTGTGTAACAATGTCGGACAATTTGTTGACGCTGTTCTTTTCTGTTTCCCTGTTCTTTCTTTTAGTTGTGTATGTAGACTTTGTTTTTAGAACGAATAGTTGCGGTTTGCTTTTTTTAAATCGTTGCATTTCTCTTTTATCTACCTCTTATACTTTTATATTGTACATTAGAGACGCTTGACAACTAAGGTCATTAACGTCTAATTACAGCTAATGATCTCAGTTCTCGAGCAACTACAATCTGTTTATCTTTCAAATTAAATTAAACGACATCTCGAAACATTCATGAGCGAAAATGGGATTCGAACCCATGATAGTTTGATACACCAGCACGCTAACCATTTAAGTAGACACGCGAGTCCGGTGTATAACAACTATCCAGTCAAAATTGGTTCACTAGTTTCCTAGTTAAATCGAAATAAACAAACCGATACACAAAATTATGAAAATAGTTAAGTCGATTTAGGTTTTCTAAACACTACAGTTGCAAAAATAGGTACTTTACTCCAAATCTTCTTGGTTTCCGGACTTGTAGACCGTGGTCCATCGCTATTTCTGTCTGACGTTTCGTTTACAACTGCTACATCGCCTTTGATAATGTTTACCGTCGTTGTAGACGAAACGTCAGGTAGAAATAGCAATGGACCATGATCTACAAGCCCGGAAACCAGGAGGATTTGAACCAAAGCTGGCTGTGAAAGTCTATAGACTTCGATAGCTCACTGTTAAAAAACCCCCATTTTTTGAAGTATAGAATAATAGAATTATGAAAAAATATTATAATTGCAAAATTATGATTTGATAAAAAATAAAGGAAGAAAAATCTTTTTCTGTTGTTTGAATTGATTTCTGTTTAATAATCATTAATTAGTCAGTCAATTGTATCCATTAGTTTTATAGGAAATGTACAATCTACGATTTTATATTTTGTAGGTACTAATACGGATTGATTTAAAGAAAATGTGTTCATTCATTAAAAATCAATGTATTTTTGCCAGTGATTTTTTTACCGTCACTGTAGTTCGTACCCACATGTCAAACATGCTGCCTACATTCAAACATTTTTTTTATTTTATCCCAGAATTAGAGTGTTCACAATCCCCCCGTGTTTCTGACCCCCTGGTACTCTTGACTTCCTACCTCGCTTAACCTTCTCTCTATGCTTTCATATTTGCATAAAGGTGGTCGAAAAATCACTTAATAGGGCAAATATAATATTTTTTTATGTGAAATATCTAATAGCACGCTTGGATGGAAAAAAGTAAGCAACCCCACTTTTGCATGTTCGTTATGTTTTATAATTTCGATTTATGTTAAAATTCGTGTGGTAAACAAGAGAATGAAACATGGACAATAAATTTAATTATAGTTTTTTTAATTAAGGATATCCATATTTTAATAGACAACCCAATCGCGATTTATTATCGTACAGATAATAATTGATAAAATATACTTTCCGTCTGGTAAACAGATGGGTGAAGGACGAGCTATCTTCGGATTCTGTACTAACGTGGTTTGGTTTGTGGA
The DNA here is from genome assembly GCA_034508555.1 of Venustoraphidia nigricollis. Classification (NCBI taxonomy): domain Eukaryota; kingdom Metazoa; phylum Arthropoda; class Insecta; order Raphidioptera; family Raphidiidae; genus Venustoraphidia; species Venustoraphidia nigricollis. Next base: position 4,623,893 of record JAVRKA010000030.1, read on the forward strand.
GCTATACGTGTCCAAGTGTACTGGAAGCTGGGGGTTTATAATAAACGAACCATGGAACGGCATGGAGGGAATATTATTAAAATAAGCGTAAGGCTAGAATTCTAAGCCCTAAATTGGAAGAAGCTGGGTACAATTGTTGATTCCTCATAAAACTATGACGTTTTACCAAAAGAGGTGTGATTCATGTGACGTTCAGTTTTGAAACAGCCTATATAAGTGATACTTCCAGTCAGACAACCCCCCTTGTTTAATGTATGTAATTCGATTAATTTATTGTCAAATTGTCTCTAATGTAGTTGTTTTCCTGGACGAATGATGGTAGCAGCGCAAATGGTTGGCTCTTACAATCATACGCTTTGCTGCCATTGCTACCTACACCATACTCTACCGTTGCTATCATACACAATATAAGTACAGGCTGTGACAAAAATGTCTATCATAATCGGGCGATTTTAATTTTTTGTGACTTTTGAAGTTATACTGCTTTTGGCGCGTTGCGAGTAAAATTTTTGCAGGCAAACGGGACTTGTGTACGCATGTTTCAAATTGTACATGATTAAAAAGTAATTTTTAATATACATAATTTATTGAAATAAAATCTTCATAAAGTTTAAGAACAATATCTCAAATATTTTAAACACTTTAAAAATTTTGTTTTGGTTTTTACTTTTATATTCGATCCTTTGAGTAACCAAAAATACAATATTATAAATTTCTCTGGATGACACTAAAAGCGGTGTAATCAAAGGTTATAGTCGCCTAGTATGTATATAGTTTCCAGATAACAGAAAGCGCATTGATTTCACCCGTCTGTTATTTAAATCTGAGCGTCTTATGGTTAATTTCATACTTTCGAATTTTCGATAGCTGCGCGCGTGTAGCCATTATTGCCTGCCAAAATTTTGCTCTCAACGCATTGTCAGCGGCCTCAGCTGCCAGACTGCGGTTTTTTTTTATCGAGGATAGTGCCCTTAATGAACTCACAAAAACTAGGTTTAAGGAAATACTATAAGTAAAATCTCTAACTATAATAGTTAATAGCAAATAATAGTGTCGTTAAAATTAGATCTAAAAATAAGTTTAAGACTTCTGATTTCGTTATTTCAGTTCAAATGTTTCCGGGCATGCGCCGTTTTAACTATAATACAAGCAAGTTTATGTATGTTTGAAAACACAGCCAGAAGCCGGTTTGATACATAAGAAGGCTGTGAAATTAAATTTACTGAAACATCCGCGAGGCTTGACGCTAAATCTCTCCCAATCACCAGTTGAAAACGATTTGACAAGAAATGTACCTTCCTAGAGATTATACCGGAGGGAGAGAATTTAAATATATCTTCCAACGGGTAAATGCCGTGATCTTCCTCCAGGAGTCTTTTAGGGTTGGTGCGTTGGTAAATCTGCGTCACCGGGACTTCCCCTTTGCCTCTGCGCCCTTCGTGAACTACTTCGCCACCCTTGAGAAATATGATTTTGGGGGTTGTTGAAGGTGTTAATAAGGTTGAACCATGGCTTGACTTATAACTCGTCGGCGCCATGTTGATTAATTTTATGCAATGGCGTTAAGAACGACGTGGCTGATGGTGGTTTCGTTTTTCAAGTATCGCGGTGCTTCTGAAACGCTTTGTCGTGTAAAATAAACTTGTTTTTTCCGTTGATAAACAACAAATAAATTGAAAAATCCCGGTTTTCATACATTAAAAAAAATTATATTAATACATGTAGATGCTAACATCTATTAAAATAATAATAATAATATGTTTAACATCCGTTTGTCGACATAGTGTCAAACAGACGCCATTCGCAACATTTCTATTTTTCCATGATAAGTTTTTAAAACAACCTTAATAAATAGTAATGGGCGAATGAAAGAATTGTAGGAAATTAGGCTAAAGTAGGTAACTATGAGAACGCAAGGGAGTTTGACAGGCAATCCGACCATGGCGTCGAATAAGGAACCATCTTGATATTTTGAATAAATGTATAGATTTTTACTAATTGGTGGTATATTATTTATTTAATTATTACTGTAGAAGAAGACTTGATTTGTTATAATAACATTAGACAATAATCTGAAAAGATAATTAAATTTAATCTGAATATGTTAAGAGAGTTAATTATGAGCGCCTGATGAAGTATCAATAAAGGATACGACACGTTGCGAATAATAATTCGTCTTGACTAAGTTATTGATCCTAAATCCTCTGATCATCTTTATAATTATTCATCTTGATATTTATCTGAAATTTGATTGAGGAAAACCATGGACAGCATCAACAAGATGGTCGGTACAGGAATTACCGTTTCTCGGCGAAAGGCAGTGGGAAAAAGTCCCAGCTTCCCCACCGGCATCGCACCCAATACCTCCCGAATGCGAGTCTAGTGCTGTCATCACTTATACTTCACTCTGCTAGAAAATCTCGATCTCCGAGAATATTGTTACACTTACACACTACAAAGGCTACCAACATTTTCTGGTCTACTGCCTCCCTTAAAAGAAGAAAAAATTCCAGCTCCCCATAGTCCACAATATTATTTGAAATATTAAAATATTGTTGCGTATTATTTGTACCTAATTTGTTTATTAATCTATTAAAAATTATAAAGTCCCCATGGAAGACTCCAGCGCCCACTAGCGGGCGGTACCGCCCCCGTTAGGAATCCGTGTTTTATACGATAAAATTCATTTCCTGTACAGATAATTAGAAATCACTTTTTTAATTCGCCATTTCTTGATGCGTTGTACAGCGCCGCCTGTGTTTAAAATAGCAAACCACGTGAACTGATGCAGAGAAAAGCGTCTACTTTCCAAACGACTCGGATACAGCGTGAGTGAATCTCTTAGTTAGATTATACCAATTTGTGGTTTCCAAGCTTTTGGCGCTTTATGCTTCACCTCTCTCTCTCTCACACTCGCTGCGAACTTCAACTGTCTAGTGCAACATTGTCACAGTTCGCGACGAGAACGTTCACAGCCCCCGTCGATTGCCACTCGATTCCAATCGTTACATTTATCGATTAATCGATAACTGTGAATAACAATACCCGGTCAACTACCTCTTCAACCCATCCCGACTGGAGAACGCGTTGTAATTGGATTGTGAACGAAACACTGGTGTTTTTAATGCGACTGTTGTGTTTGAACTGTCGGTGAATCCCCGTTATTCAAGCGAAGGGGTTATTCGTACACCGCCGACTTGATTGTTAGAAACTTGTGATGTTAATTCAACAGTTACAGAGTAGTTATGATCCTATATTTGTATCGTGTTGTTTCTGTTCTAACTCTCGTCAACTACCCATTTGATCTAAATTGTTAAATTATGTTTTTAGTTATAAATGCAGTTTTGCCACAACACTCATTAGTGTATTTGCCATATGGCAACATACACTATTGGCGTTGGTCGGATGGCGGGACCTAGGGGTCGGACCAAAATTTCTCGACGTTTCATAACCTTCTAAACACTTTGGCACCATTTTTAAAAATGTTTATATATATATGTATATATATATATATATATATATATATATATATATATATATATATATATATGTGTGCGCGCTATAACTTTCGAAAGAGTTAATTGATTTTTACGAAATTTTGCCCACATGTTGGAATCCACTACCGCAAGAACCCTATTTAAAATGGGCCCAATCGGGCCATTCTAAGGGTAGTTTTTAGGGGTTGAAAAAAGTTTTTGGGCCCAAAAATACCTAAAAAATTCTCAGAATCGTTTCAAAATTGAAATTTAACCCTTTAATAGCAATTAAAAAGTGCTCCCAAAATTTTAATAAAATCGGCCCGACAGGACCGGACTTACAAATTTTTTGAAAACACTAATTTGTAGAAAGTGACTTATTTATTCAAGGGTGTATTTAATTCGGTGTAGACGTTAGATTGATAATAATATTACAATTAAGAAAAAAAATGTTATTTTAAGGGGTGTATTAAGGGGTTAAATTTTTTTTTGCCCAAAAACAAACTTAATTTCACATAATAAAAGTATAAAACCACACGGCCCTATACAAGCAAATACACTATATTGTCGGCAGGGTTTTGGCACTGCGACCCGGGTTTTTTTAAGGTGGCGTTTAAATTTGCCTCAAACTTTTGGACTTCGAAAGTCATTGCTCGTCGTTTGTCTTCCCCTCTCAACCTCTAACCTTTTGATTTAACCCTTTACAGCCGAGATTATACAGTCGTGAGTTTTGACTTTGAAAAATTCTACACCTTACAGAAACAAGTGTCCAAAACAATGTTTTGGACACTAAGGGATCCACGTAACCCCATTATAACAGCATTTAAAAGAATTTCATCTCTAGGGTGTAAAGGGTTAAGATGACTGTTTGCCCCTTTTTCACCCGCATAACTCAATCTTACGAGCATGTACTTACTCACGTTTCAGAAAGCTCTAATTTCTATGAAAAATCTTACTCGATCTTTGATGGTTCTGCTTCAAAATAAACTAGAAATATGTACCGCTTTTTCCATATGATCTTTATCCAAGTTTTTACAGTTTATTTGATCTAAATAAGCGATTTAAAATCAGATAAAAACGAAAAAATTAGTATATATTTTACACAAACTTTTGTACAGAAAAAAACAAATTTGAAAATCATTATTGAGGAAGCCAAATTTGTTCGTACTTTTAACATAAGTTTGTAAATAAAAAATTAAAAATGTTATTTTTCCTTCCTGTAATTCGAAATCTCGTGACGTGCTGTAAAAAAATATTGACGAATATCACGTTTTTTTAATCAGTTTTTAGGGCAAAGATTGTTTTTTTTTTGAGCAGCAAGCGAAATTTTGTGAAGCTTAATGCCTAATCACAGCTAATAAAAACCCGGGTCGCAGTGCCAAAACCCTGCCGACAATATAGTGTATTTGCTTGTATATAGGGCCGTGTGGTTTTATACTTTTATTATGTGAAATTAAGTTTGTTTTTGGGCAAAATAAAAAATTTAACCCCTTAATACACCCCTTAAAATAACATTTTTTTTCTTAATTGTAATATTATTATCAATCTAAAGTCTACACCGAATTAAATACACCCTTCAATAAATAAGTCACTATCTGCAAACTAATGTTTTCATAAAATTTGTAAATCCGGTCCTGTCAGGCCGATTTTATTAAAATTTTGGGGACACTTTTTAATTACTACCAGAGAGTTAAATTTCCATTTTGAAACGATTCGGAGAACTTTTTGGTATTTTGGGGCCCAAAAACATTTTTCAACCTCTAAAAACTACCCTTAAAATGGCCCGATTGGGCCCATTTTAAATAGGGTACTTGCGGTGGTGGATTCCAACATGCGGACAAAATTTCGTTAAAATCAATTAACTCTTTCGAAAGTTATTGCCCGCACATATATATATATATATATATAAATATATATATATATATAAATATATATATATATATATACATATATATATAAACATTTTTAAAAATGGTGCCAAAGTGTTTAGGAGGTTATGAAACGTCGAGAAATTTTGGTCCGGCCCCTAGGTCCCGCCATCCGACCGACGCCAATAGTGTATGTTGCCATATGGCAAATACACTAAAAACAATAATAAAATGAGTTTTGCAACCTCAGTTCGAAATTTCCCAAAAGTGGATTTTACGAACTGAAGGATCAGTTTCCCTAAAATCTTTTAAATTCGCAATTTCACTTAAAAAAAAAACTAAATGTGTAGATAAATTACTCCGTTTTATATTAGGGAGCGGCTGTGAGAATTTTACTAATCTCTAAACCCTGTCCTAGAGTAATAACTTCAAACAAGGTGTTTGGAGAAAATTAAAACATGCTACATTGTGGCCACAGAACTGTATAAACACATTGTGTATGTTATTTTAAAATTGCTACTCGTGTTGTGCGTCGAGTCGTGTATCAGAACGACGCCGGCGTCGGGCATACTCTGTCCACACAAAGCTATTTGAGGTTTTGCGGCACACCGTGCGCGGCTCGCGTGTGCCTCTCTTGTGTAGGGGGGAGCCCGGTGCCCTTGTCCACTTGTTTGGCCAACAATGTTTTGTCGGTTTCGCAGTACAATTATTTATGTATGCCTAATTCTTTGCGTATGTCGGGGGATTTGGTTGAAGGAAAAATTCTACCTGATTTCAAAGATCTAGTAAACTGACACGTATTACTGAATATGTGTTTCCGTAGGGAATAGCTTAATCTTCTCAGTTATCGAGCGTCCTAGAATGTCATAATGGAGATATATGTATTTACGAGTTTTTGATCATGAAATTTATTAAACAAAAGTCGGTGCGTGTTTGAAGTTATACCTCTTTGATGGGATTAAAAATTAAATTTTTAATATACATGTAAACAGTTTATTGAAATAAAATCTTCAAATAGGTTAAGAATAATACAAAAAAATAACCTCAAATATATGAAAACACTTTCAAAATTGCATATTGGTATTTACTTTTATATTCAGTTAATTAGGTAATCAAAAGTCCGATAGCATAAATTCCACTGGATGACATTTAAAACGACTATTGGTTTTAATCAAAGGTTATAGACGTCTAGTATATTATGATATATTTTCCAGATGGCAGAAAGTGCATTGATTTCGTCCATTTGTCAACTCAGTCTGAGTCTTTTGTGACTCAACTTCTTTACTGTCGAATTTTCGTTAGCTGTCCGTACGCAACTTTCTTTGCCAGCTAAAAATTTACTCTCAACGCAGCAAAAGAAGTATAACTTTAAAACTAAAATTTTACACTACATAATCAGACAAAGCGTTACTAATGTTTAAATTATATTTCATTAAATATTGAAATAAATTTTATTATAATTATCAGTTTCTAAAAGATATTGTTTAGTCTGAAAGTACTTTAAACTTTTGCTGTAATAAAACTGTTGTTTATCAAGTATTGTATAATAGAAATAAAATACATTTACATTTTTAATTATAACAAAATACAGGTAGCTGTGCAAAACCCTACCATTAAAATAGTGACACTGGGTATTGCGGAGTCGATCCGAGTCGACTGTGCGTGGGATCTCATTTAAATTCATGTATCCCAAAACGGCCAATCCGATTCGATTCTGTAGGTGTGGTCCTTAATTCTTTCAAGGTATGAAAAGTCCCGTAATTCGAGTAATGCCAATAGTGTACTTGCCTGTATACTGTGTATATAGGCAAATATACAAATAATTCAACAAATTATAAATAAAATACACATATTAAATTCGCGACGGTAATATAATATATTCTTATATCTCTCTATAGACGTATTATAATATGTAATTAAAAATATGATCATGAATTTAAATATAAATAATTGAAATCACATGATCTGCACATGTGATATTAATAAAATACGGTCGTTACACATATACAGTCACAAACACATGCATAATATATAATAATTATTAATTATGTATATAAAACTGATCGGTTGTACAGATAACTGCAAGCAAAAATTAAATGATTATTTATATTATTGTTTGTCGACAGTTGGGTTTTTGAATGAATTGTTTTTACATAAATGGAAAAATCACATAAGATTCTTGTAGAAAAAGAGAAATCAAAAACGGGCAGAACTTTTTGAAGTTATACTTCTTTTGGTTCAGAAGTGGGAATTAGGATACATTCTTTTTTTCAAAATGAGACGTTGCGATAATCAGGGTAAGGCTACACATTTTGCGAATTAATGAGTCAGTTAATGAGTATGGATAATATGTTTACGTAGTAGACATAATAATTATTAATTATATCTATATAAAATGAATTATGACGTCAATAATACTTTACCTTGGTTGAATATTATATCTGCTCGTAATTTTTATAAATAAAATATATAAACAAAACTATAAGATACACCGCCTGTGTTTTAATCCAGAGATGGATTTTCGTTAAGTATGTAAAAAAAACAAAAATTTTAGATATTTTTGTTTTTTTTACATACTTAACGAAAATCCATCTCTTATTCTATTGAATCCCTAGAATTTACTCAAGAGTTGATGTGAAAAATATTCAGAATTGAATACGATGACAAATACACATAGCCTCAAGTCTAGGGATTGCAATTCTGGATCCAGCAATCCAGCTGGATCCAGCAAATTTTTGGTCTTGCTGGATCCAGTATCTGGCGCTGGATCCAGCGGTGCGGATCCGCAATCAGCTAAACACAAGTAATTAACTAGGTCTGAGAAGGATTATGATAAGATATTGAAGAAAAAAATGACATTTTATGAAAGTGAAGGAGTAAGAGGTGAAAACCTATCTTTAATCTATGATTATTTGATGACTCTCAAACCAACCAGCGTAGAGGTAGAGAGCCATTTCCGCGGGCGGGTTCTTTAAGAAGTAGGCTTGGAGATAATGCCATCAATAACATGTCTTTTTTGAGATCTTACTTTAAAAAAAATTAAAAAAAAACTGTTACTTACATAATTGGTTGGCTTTATTCTTTAAAAGACAAGTCAAGTCTTAAATTATATAATATAATTTATATTAAAGCTTTGTTTCTAATAAGAGCTAACTAAATATTTTATAAGCAGGAAACGCAATTTTATTTCTAACATTAATGAGACTGAGAAACTGAGACTACATAGTTTGTAAAATAGGTAAACCGATAACTATTTCAGATATGTAGGGTATCAATTTAGGTGATTTAAGACTGTATTGTGATAATTAATAATTATACTCCGGATACTCGTAACTATTACTTACTATTAGAGTATCTTACTAACGCCAAAAAAAACGAATATTTGATGTAAATGCGTAGATAAATATTTATTAAAGTTTCTAGAGTTAAAAAATTGTTACATTTTTTTGAAAAATTGATTAATGCTGGATCCAGCTGGATTTGCTTCATTCCAGTATAAATCCAACTGGATTGAAAATGCCGCTGGATTGCAACCCCTAGGCTCAACAATTTTGACATCTGACAAAAGAGCCTAGAATGCAAGGTTAAATGACTTCGTTCCGGTAGATGAGGTCATCCAGTGGACTGTCTGTTGATATTGATTACGTTTGTCACATATTTTTTCACAGTAAAAAATAAATTTAAAAACTACTGCCGAGCGAGTCAAATTTGTTAGTATTTGCAACATAAGTCTGTAAAGAAAAAGCTTGAAAATGTTGATTTGCCTTCCCGTAATTCGGAATCTCGTGGCATACTGTAAATAAATATTGAAGATCACGTTTTTAGGGCCATAATATGTTTTTTTTGAAATTTTTAAGCAGCAAACAAAATTTTCTGAGGCTTAATGCTTAATCACAGCTGATAAAAACTGTAATTAAATTAATTTTACGAAATTTCGCGGGAAGGATCACTAACTTTAATTTTATTTGTAGTTTTTGCTGGAAAGTCTTTGTATTTTCGTTTCGTAGAATGTTGCAATACATGATTTATCTGATACCAACCTGGAGACGGAGGGTACATATGTTTTTAATGTAATTTACTGCGGATGAAATAAAAAACCCGTTGCAGACGCAAATAAATATGGAATAAATTAATAAAAATAAATAAACTATGCAGTGTGTTTGTGTATGCTCCATAATGAATAAATATATAGCATAAAATTCTTTTAAACTTTAGATACGTCCAAATAGAAAACCCGTTTAAATAAATATAAAGAGATTAAAATAACTCATCATAAGATGAATCTGCTTTTACAATGTGTTCAAAACATAGCGACTCGCATGTAGACTCATAAACCGGCCGTGAAAAAAATATCTTCCGTGGTTGGTCGGAAGAACGAACTACGACCGAGCAGAGAACACTATGAGAACAAAAAAAAAGGAGAACAATATACTACAAGTGTGTAAGCTTTCACGACCGGTGTTGTTCCAAAAAAACGTGAAGTCGAAATACCAGTCGACCATGGCCTAAAAGCCCGGCAATCAAGAAGATTTAGAATTGAGTTTAGTTTCAAAAATTCCTCCGCAACTAGCCAATATTAATTCTGACATTGTGTCGACGACTGGTGTTCTCTCTTCTTTTATCTTCAGTGTGTTACTGTTCTCTGCTCGGTTGTAAGATCAACTTTCCGCTCATTGATCAACACATCAACGTTGGCCGTCAAGGAGGACCCTTCGTCCAAAAAATACTTGGAATTAAAATCCTGACGTCTTTTGAAAAAATGTACTATTTATCATACATAGATAACAAAACGTATATATTTTATAGTTTAATAATATACGTAAAACACATGTCTTCTAATCAAATATTATTGCTTTTTAATAAATAAATATTGACAAGAATTGTTGTACAATGTATGCTTAAGATTTGTTATCGGAGAAAAATATAATAATATATAAATCTCTTTGTCGCTTATCTAGGAACAATATATTTGTGTAAATATCTTTCTTGAAGTAACGCATATAGATTTAGTTTTTTTAAAATTAATTCAATAATTAGGTATATCGAATGCTGTATTTATAAGCAGCAAACTAGGTCATGCGAAATGTGTAAGTGAAAACTTATTAAACTTGGTACTTAAACTAAGCCCGAATAATAGTTCTTTTAGTATCAAGGACTTCATTATTATGATCAAGATGACATTTAGAGTACAGTAAAACCTCGTTAACACGAACTCGTAAAAATCAGGCAAAAAGTTCGTGTTATGTGGGAGTTCGTGTAAACCGAGTATGGCATAAAATACAGTCAGTTTATATGTTCACTTCTTAACAAAGCCAAATTGTTAAGAAGCCTTTGCCTTTGTTAATTAGTTTACAACCTTTTCAATAAATAAGAGGGGAAAAATTTTGAGGTATGTTTCTCTTTATAGGATTTCGAGTGAATTTTTAATCTCTCAGTCCTTTGTCTATTTTTAGGATGTGAGTTAATTACTTTTGTAATCCCTTAAGCGAATCTCTTCTTTTAGTTGTATTGTATATTCATTGACCAAAATGATCAAAATATATGATTTGAGAATTTTTGTAGTTCGTATTATCCGATAATTAACCGTGAAGGGACGAAAAAGTTGTTCGAAGTTCGTATTAACGAGGGTTCGTGTAAACCGAACATAATTACATTAAAGCTTATGTGACCATTGTCGAGAGCAAATTTTTGTTCGCGTTAAACCGAAATTCGTGTTAACCGTGTTCGTGTTAATGAGGGTTTACTATAGTGTATTTAAAGCATGAAATTATCCTTGATATCTGACAGGCACTAAGCGATGTACTATGTTATTGCTTCAGTCAGTATCACGAACAACTTCGCGGGTAAAATGCAACAAATATTTTGACTTAGTTTTTTTATCAAAATTAGTTCAACCGTTTTCGAATTGTGGTGCCACAGACAAAAATTCAAGAGACACCTTTTACGATCTGATGTACGAAAAAATCAAAAATAACGAATTTACAATCAGGGGTCACAATTGCAATTTTGACTTCCGGAAGCGAAACAAAAGGTGGAAAATCGGGTAGAAGGTAAAATCTTCTACTTCTGTGGTTTTTCTTGTTGATGTTATATAAGTATCGATTGCAAAATAATTGCACGGGATCCTGTATTTTTTTTTTAATTTCACCGCTTTATAGTATAAATATTTTATTATTTTATAAATTGAAAGTTTTTGAAAAACATTACGTAGTTGCTTTCTAAAGTAAAGTTTCCATTCATATATTTATTTATGAAATAAAAATAACTCGTTTTTTGAACCGTGCAGTAGTTCTCTCTCCAGTTGTAATAATAATAACAATATTCTCTTAGGTTATTAACGATACATATTAGTTGTTTCGTTTGAAATAACTTTTATTTATTTTATTTGAAATGATATTTTTTTCGAAACGCCTATGTAAACAATTTAAAATAACTTCATAGATATATATTAAAGAGCAGATGATTATTTACTTAAAAATTCTTTAACTTTTACATGTTCGGACGCCAAATGTGCAAAATTTACGTTAAATTCAATTTCTTAGAAGATTTATGATTGTACGGTCGTGGCGGCGCTCGTCTGTCGACAAAACGGTTATTTTTCATAACATCATCAAATGTCTCTCACATCAAAAGATCTTTCTTAACTAGTTGACGAATGGAGGATATGTAAATAATGATTGTGTTAAGGTTTTGTAAGAAACATACTGGTATTTCTCGCCCGATTCATAAATATCCGCTGTCCATATTGAAGCATTGATGGTTGATCAAATTGATGTTGATCAAAAGATCTTTGTTGATTAGTCGACGAATAGAATACTTGTGAATTCTGTTTGTGTACAAGATTTTTAAGAAACATATTGGTATTCCTCGCCCGTATCTGAAATATCCATTTTTCATACTGAAACATTGCTGGTTGATCGGGGGCGTGTTGATCAAAAGACCTTTGATGATTTGTCGACGAATTGAATACTTTTGAATTCTGTTTGTGTACAAGATACAAGATACCCCTACATAAATCAGCGCTCTATGAGAGCAGTGCTTATTATAACTGCATTAAAATATATAATATAATACCTAAATACATAAAAAAAAAATGAAGGTGACGAAATTCACCAGAATAATAAAAAAAATTTTAGTAGAAAATGCCTTTTACAGCAAGGAGGAATTTTTAAACTACAATTTTAATACTTGCGAATAAGTTTTAAATGTTAAATTGTTATATTTTCTAATTCGTTTGCTTTTAATATTGTATTTTACTGTTCTATTTTTATATTTATTTTGTATATACTCGTATATCTCGACACGTCCTCCATACCATGTATGATTTATTAGGATAAATAAAGTGATGCTGATGATGATTTTTAAGAAACATATTGGTATTCCTCGCCCGGTTCTGAATAAAGATTAAAATAGAATGGGTTGATCTCCTGGCCCAAATGCGCCATATCCTGAAAGGATTTTTGTGCTTCCCCTTTTTACTGGATCTAGTCAGTAAATAATCTGGATCTTCTTATGAGCTCCAGAAGCAGAGCGTAGTTTAATCAGACACCCGTTACCAGCTCCCCGTCTTTTACATTTTACGGGTAGAACAATCAGAATGTGATCTTATCTCAGACGTGATTTTTTGGGCCAATCACCATGTACTTCAATTTTCTTACTTCAGAGTAGTTCATTCAGACATCCGTTACTAGCTCACTGTTTCTTACATTGTGAAGATGGTAAAATCAGAATTTAGCCTTATCTCAGACGTGATTTTTGATCCAATCACCAAGTTTTCGTTTGCTTACGGAACATTCAAGTAAAACGGTAGCAGAGCGTAGTTCATTCTTACATCCGTTACTAACTCAAATAATCAGAATCTGATCTTATCTCAGACGTGGTGGTTCCTACTTATATTTCCTTAAAAAATTTGGAAATAAAATGGTAGCAGAGCGTAGTTCAGTCAAACATTCTTTACTAACCCTGTCTCTATTACGTTTTGAGGATGGAACAATCATAATCTGACCATATCTCAGATCCAATCACCCAAAGATCAAATTCCTTACCAAACATGGAAGTAAAAAAATAATTTCAAAGTACGGATTGGTATAAACCTGAAACTACGTGTTTCTAAATAAATTTAAAATATTTATTTACAGATTAATTGATGAATTTCAGTATAGTTTTATATCAGATCGGTCAACTTTCAGTGTACATTTATGTATAATGTTTATGTACCTTTGTAAAACTGTACAGACATACATATAAATGTGAACATTTGTTAAAAAATCATTTGTTCTGCGACCTTTTTTTACTCTAGAATTGTTTGCTGCGAGCACGAGTTATTATTCAGGGGGAAATATGCTGAACTAGATTGTTTTTTATTTTATATTTTTTATATTATTGAGACTAAAACAAGGAGTACGGCATTTCATGGTATAAAAAGTTTACTTTTTTATTATTATTATTATTATATTTTCATTTCTCATGTTGCTGCTCGTATGCTTTGTGTTAATTATTTATTCATTTACTAGAAAATCGAGATTTTTCTTTTCCAATAGCCTCGTCCAGAATACTAGTTTATGGATCTAGAATGTAATTAGTGGCATTTAACAATCACTCGAGTCATAATAACATTACGTTCGAGATACGTAGGTAGTACAGTTTTGCACGTAGCTGATTTTCACAACATAAGTATATTTGTTTACGAAAACTATGCCTACATTGCTCTTATTTGTTTTTAAATGATAACTGACAGGCCGCTTTTGGAAATTACTTAGATGTCATTTGTTTTTACTTTACAGCACTTACTAAATGAGCCATTTTACGATCGCTATACAGTCATGAAAAACAGTTATTTTATAGCCTGAGACTGTGCAAAAAAATACGTTTTTGCTCGTCTTTAAAAGTAAACGTTTTCGCCTTTAAAAAATAGCACAATATTTAGTGTTGAAAATTTGTTTCATAAAGAATTTGGCAAACAAATGTTTTTATTCCTTTCATATTCTAAATGAATTAACTTCAAACATCGATCGGTGTAAGAAAATTGTTATAAATTTAGTTATTTTTAACATGTTTTTTCTTTTTTTGTTTCAGGTAAGCGCATTTCTAAACTTTTTTGATATTTCGACAATACACGGTTCCAAAAAAATGATCAAAGTGAGTAAATACAGATGTGATTTTTTTTGTTATAAATAAGTGACTTTTGACTAAATAGATGCCTCTTATCTGTTGTTGTTATGAAGTGACCCTACTATTTGATACAACTTGAATTCTTGAGCGAACTGTCATGGGTTCGAATCCTACCTCTGCTCATGGATGTTTTGTGATGTCGTTTAGTTTTAGGTGATTATGTTATTTGATGTAATTAAGATCCTAATGATCTAAGTTGTCGAACGTGTATAATCTACAATAAAATAAAAGAATGACTTGAACTGGCTGTTTTAAGGTTTATATGCACCTGTAACATTTAACACAGGCGCGGGATAAAAGGGAATATCGGTCTGCCTTGATAGCACGCTACAGAAAAGTAAAAATGAAATAAATTTAGCTTTGCGATTAAGTGGTGAAATAAAATGTGGCCTGTAGCGCTTCTGGAATGATAGGAAACATTACAAAATAAGTTTCATCAAAATTCGTCAAATAGTTTTTATATAATATTAGTATAGATTGATGTATCGTTTACACGCAACAAAAACTTTAGTGTTACATATTTTGTTAGATATTATGTAAAATTGTCGTGTGTATTGTTATGTTACGTGAAATAATTGCACAGAACGTTGAAAAAAATTGTCCACTTGAATTGAAAGAGAGACGACATCATAGGCGATCGGTGGCAGTTAACAAAGACAAAAGATATACACACCTACCTTTATTATGCATATATGTACATTATAATATATTTATTTAAATTGCTATTTGATATTTAAATATGCTGTCCTTGACACGTGATTAAATATTATGTATTTTGACAATTTGCCAATTATAATTCATGAAGGCCAATTTAATGGACGCTATTGTAAAATGTATTTTAACATTTACTTTTGTTATTTATTATAATAAAATTAATTTATGGAATAAACATTTGTGTACTCAAGGAACGAGTTATTGCGGGCCGACTACGAGAATATTATCTTATTAATTTCAAGGCCGTTGTTTGAAAACATTTTTGACGATTGAAATATTATACCCGTATTAGTTTCATATTATTGTTCTATTTAGAGGTGGGAATAATCGTTGATTTTAATAATCGAAAGATTGATATTCGAATGATGTTGATAATCGAATGATTCCTTCGCGTGGTGTATAATAACAATAGGTGTGAATGAATGTCTGTTTCAACTCTCGGACGAATTTGCTCTTGACTTCGAGATTGTCACTCTTGAGAGAGTTACATGCATACAGTGCTTCATAGTACAGACGCAGATAAAAGACGCAAGTAATTGTGAATTCTTTTTATCTGTCTATGCATTCTCGAATAGATTTTCGGTTATGAGACTTGAGAGTCACCTGCATGCAGTGCTTCATAGAACAGTGACAGATAAAATACTAAGTAATCATATTTTAAATACTGTGAAATGCAGTCTGAGAGAGACAAGTGCATGCAGTGTTTTAAAGAGTAAAGAAAGAGCGTAGTATAATAATTTATTACTGGAGATTGTATTTTAAGACGTAACTCGTAGGTATAAAAATCATTCGAATGACTTTGAATAACCTCTTGAGATATTTTAATAATCGAATAGTTCGACAATTTTCACTCGAAATACCCCATCTCTAGTTCTATTTTTTTTATTACTTTCCCATTGGAAGCATTTTTTGTGATCGTGCAAAAATTCGATTTTTAATTTTTAATAAAATCGCTAAATCTCGTAAATCCAAAAAAGTGTTGTTTAAAAATATGTTTGGTCGCACCTAAAAATCGATTTTACTCAAAACAGCTTAAAAGTCAAAAATATTTTTTTCCAAAAAACGAGTCGAGCGACTTTGATTTTATTTCATTTTACAATACTCCTGTAGTAGCAGTATTCCTCTTATAGATATAATAAATATTGTAGATTATAAACGCTCGACAGAATTGCTCCTAGACTTCCAGACCGTGGGGGTGGTTCAAATAAAGTACCAATTACTATTTTATGTTAGTGTTGGTAATATCGTAATCTTTTATAACTTTTCTCTGTACTGTTTAAGACAATATTTAATGAACAAACAATATTTTAACAGAAACCAATAATTTAATTGAATTATGTGTTTGTATATGTTATTAAAGTAAAAAACAATAAATTAAAATGTTTTATTAAAATTTAAACATTAAAAACATATTTTTTTTTGCTTGCTTATAAAATTTATAATGCTATTAGGTTTTCCACAATACGTAATAAAATTCATAAATAATAAAATATTATACCTCTGTATAGATATCTACATTATTTTAATTATTTTTTTAAATGGTTTTTTCAGTTATTATAATCCGTCTTGCGCGGTAAAATGTAGACAAAAAATATTTATCGTAATATATTTTATATTACAGATAATTACGTTTTATTATATAAATAATAATAATTTACGATAATTATTTTTACGGTTCACATATTTTCAAATAATCGTATATAATATTACACAAAATTACGTTAAAAACATAAATCAGCGCTTTCAAACATTTTCTTTTAAACATCTAATATTAACTTTTTTAATGATGATAAAGCCCGAGAGCTGTTAGACATTTTAGGTTAGGCATTTGAGGTACTGTGAAAATTTGTACAAAACCTCTTTAGTATTATCCGAATCCAAAAACACAAACCTGGCTGAAGGGTAGCGAGGCTTAACCGACCCTCAAATTTTTAATCAGGTAGAAATATCCCACCTGTTTTTTGATGTCGTTTAGTTTTAAGTGAGTGTGTTATTTGATGTAATTAAGACACAGTAATGACCTTAGTTGTCGAGCGGCTATAATCTACAATAAATAAACAAAATTATCAATATTTCAAAGATTGTTCCGATCCTGACTAATTAAATAGATGAAAAATTGTCTTAAAATTGACTTAAAAAATTGATCCGAAGTCCTCAGACAATTTTTCATCTAAAAATTATCAATCTTGACACAATTTCTGATACGATCGTTCAGTAAACATTTTGATGAAATTATTCAACAGTTCACGTTTTGTGTAATTGGATCCATTGAATGGTAAAAATTCCATAAATAGTTTAATGATACGGAAGAGAGTGTGTGTCATTTTGATCCTTGTTTGCACCGCGTACTAAATTGCCCGTTACAATACATGAATAACTATAAAAATACGTATCATTGTCGCATATAAATACCATAAATCCATAGTAAATGTAAATACGTGCATGCTGTTAATATTTATTATTAATGAAATTATTTATTTCCGCTTACTTTAATGTCATATAATAATATGTATAATATTTTATTTATATACTTGTTTGCGGAGAAGATGCGATTTGAAACGTTTTTACAATGTAAATAACTGTCTACAAGTCTTGGTGTGCCGCAAGACGTCGTGCTAGGACCACGCTTTTTAGATAAGTTCACAACGAACGTTCGACGTAAGAACGTAACACTTTAGATTAGATTTTAGAGAGAGATTGTAAATTGTAGACGCTCAACATCCGAGACCATCAGCGTCTATGATTAGATTGTAGGTTCAAGGTCACTAGTATCTATGGTAACTTTTGAAATCTTCTTCAGTCAAATATAGTTAATACCAGACGAAAGTGTTTTTGCCAACTTGGCACTACATCCTATTTTAGACAATTGAAATTTCATGGCGACGCTTTCGTAATCGTCTCGTTATGTCACGCGGCGTGACGAAACTAAAGTTCTCGTCGCTAAAACTGACGGCATTTTTTTAATTAGATGATTTGTTGAGTCGGTAGAAATCGCTCCATCTGTTTGCTGCTAAGGATAACCAGTTCTTCCTTTTTTGCAAAAGGTAGACCTAAATCTCGCTTCCGTTTTTAAAGACTCATCTCAGACTGTTTTAAAACTATTCGGTCTTATTCCATCATTTAAGCTTTCATTCTCTGTATCGTTACTATAAATACCACATTATTTTGTTAGTGTTCTTTTTGATGACGTCATCACTGTGAAGTCATTTTCGTGCATTAATTTTAGAAAAATTCTGGTTCATTACTTATTTAAAATTTTTCTAGGCAGGACGACCGACGACGTCCAACTCTAAATTTTAACATTTTTGTATCTTCCCGAATGTCAGACACCCGTCCTGAACGCACTTATTTCGTTATTACAGACCTGAATGTGTATAATCTATTCTCATATGTTATACAAATAATGTAAATATAATTATATTCATTGACATTGACATGGTGACATTGTTTTTATATAATGAATACATTAATATATTATAATCCTATTGTCTTTTATGTGAATCCCTAAGGCAATACCCAGTATAAAGTCTTTTCATTGCTTTTCCTAAGATATTTAGTACAGGAAGACAAGATACTAAATTATTATATATTCCCAGCGCCCATTAGATGAGGTGGAATCGGCGTTGCTGTTCCGATTTCAATTCATATCGAATTCATTTTTTTTTGCTGGATTCAGTTTAAGAGATCGTACTGATTTTGAAAGAATGTTACCAGACGATAACCTTGTCTGATATTTTCATAATAATAAAAACCCGGGTCGCAGTGCCAAAACCCTGCCGACAATATAGTGTATTTGCTTGTATAGGGCCGTGTGGTTTTATACTTTTATTATATGAAATTAAGTTTGTTTTTGGGCAAAATAAAAAATGTAACCCCTTAATACACCCCTTAAAATAACATTTTTTTTCTTAATTGTAATATTATTATCAATCTAACGTCTACACCGAATTAAATACACCCTTCAATAAATAAGTCACTATCTGCAAACTAGTGTTTTCATAAAATTTGTAAATCCGGTCCTGTCGGGCCGATTTTATTAAAATTTTGGGGACACTTTTCAATTACTACCAGAGGGTTAAATTTCAATTTTGAAACGATTCGGAGAATTTTTTCGGTATTTTGGGGCCCAAAAACATTTTTCAACCCCTAAAAACTACCCTTAAAATGGCCCGATTGGGCCCATTTTAAATAGGGTTCTTGCGGTGGTGGATTCCAACATGCGGACAAAATTTCGTTAAAATCAATTAACTCTTTCGAAAGTTATTGCCCGCACATATATATATATATATATATAAATATATATATATATATATATATACATATATATATAAACATTTTTAAAAATGGTGGCAAAGTGTTTAGGAGGCTGTGAAACGTCGAGAAATTTTGGTCCGACCCCTAGGTCCCGCCATCCGACCGACGCCAATAGTGTATGTTGCCTTATGGCAAATACACTAATAAGAAGAAAAAATTTCAATCTAACAAATATTTGTTTGAGATTAATAGACTTCGACACCGTTTGACCGATCACCACCAAAGTTGGCACATATATATGACTATTTTCATGGAGAAGGTTTTTATGCTATCCACTTTGTTGTAACTCGCCACTAGACCGTAATCTGCTGAAACCAAAGGTTCCATTACTGTTGTCGCTGCCGTGTTTCATTACAGTCGCGGGTAGTGGGTAATATTTTGTGAAAAAACACTTTTTAAACAATAACTGATCAAATAACAACCTGTTTACCGTACTGATTATGAAATTGGTGCTGTCTCCTGAACTGATTTCAGCAAAAAAAAAAAAAAATTGAATTCGAACTAAATTCATGACGACAGCACCAACCTTGGTTTATATGACTACACCGTAGTTTTCTTCAAACAAAATTAAATGTTTTTTATTTTCTCATTCCGTTTAACAGAATCCGCCATATAGAATTTTATAAATACAGTCGACTCTCGATAATTTGACACTTTTGAATTTGAATATCTCGATAATTTAAAATTTTTTCCCGGTCCCTTGAAAATACTCGATAAATTGAACAAAATCAATATTTATTGGTCCCGTCGGTAATTTGAGGTTGAAGGAATAGTATCTTGCCCGCCAACGCAATAATTTGAAGTCCGGGCTTCCCTTCTCCATATAATTTGAGGCGTTTATCATGCGCATGCACAGACCTGTCGTTCGTTTACATACATTTACAGACCTGTCGATTGTTTACATAAATGAGATATGAAATTTTACTTGATTTTTTCTTCCCTCCCTCTTGGTTATTTAAACTCCTGTTATTTGAACTCTTGGTAATTTGAAATTTTTCTCCGGTCCTTGAGTGTCAAATTATCGAGATTCGACTGTATATGGGTTTCAATCTACTATGATACTAGCGCCTCGAAGAGTTAAAATTAAATTAAAAAGAAAAAACAACGATATCCAGCTTTCGTTATTACAAACGCGACAATATAACACTCGTGCGACGGCACGAGTTCGCGATTTTGAAGTTGGGCCGACACACTCAATAAAAGCGGGTAACGGGTGACGACATAACAGCGGCAGGCTTTGACTTCCGGTACACACAAGTCGACAGGACGCCGTCGGTTCCGTGCGTGACTGTGCGTCGCGTTTGTCTTGACACGAGCGCGCGCCGTGCCACCCGCGTCGTTGCGACATGGCCATAGTGCGCGACGCACGCCGTCAATCTTTATCTATAGAGTGACTATAGTAAGAGGATCGCCAATGCATCCGATCTAGGGATTGCAATGCTGGATCTAGCACATTTTTGGCCTTGCCGGATCCAGCGTCTGGCGCTGGATCCAGCGGTGCGGATCCGCAATCAGCTAAAAACAAGTAATTAACTGGGACTATGATAAGACATTGAAGAAAGAAATGGCTATTTATGAAAGTGAGGACATAAGAGGTGAAAACCTAACTTTAATCTATGATTATTTGATGACTCTCAAACCAGCCATCGTAGAGGTAGAGACAGCCCTTTCCGCAGGCGGGTATATTTGCAGTTCTTTATGAAGTAGGCTGGGAGATAACACCATTAATAACATTTCTTTTTTGAGATCGTACTTTAAAAAAAGTTAAAAAAAACTGTTAGATAATTGACTGGCTTTATTCTTTAAAAGACAAGTCAAATCCTAAATTATTTAATATAATTTATATTAAAGTTTTGTTTCTAATAAAAGTTAACTAAACATTTTATAAGCGGCAAACGCAATTTTATTTCTAAAATTATTGAGACTGAGAAACTGACACTACATAGTTTGTTAAATAGGTATCTAAATGAATAACTATTTCAAATATCTAGAATATCAATTTAAGTGATTTAAAACTGTATATTGTGATAATTCATAATTATACTCCGGATACTCGTAACTATTATTTACTATTAGAGTACTTTACTAATACCAAAAATTACTATTTGATGTAAATGTAGATAAATAGTTATAAGAGTTTATATAATTAAAAAATTGCTTGATTAATTTGCAAAATTGATTAATGCTAGATCCAGCTGGATTTGCTTCAATCCAGCATAAATCCAACTGGATTCAAAATGCCGCTGGATTGCAATCCCTAATCTGATCGCCGCCTTATTGAACCGTGACTGCGTTTGTAGCGCCTGCGTGGTCACTCTATACAGAAGCAGCCGACAGCTGAAGCATAAAAATCCTTTCAGGATGTGGTGCATTTGGGTCGAGAGATCACCTCATTCTATTTGAATCTTTAATGCGTCTTTAGTCGCCAGCTGTACACTGCGTATATAATGACTCAATATGGTACAGTCAATTCGTGTTCCGCCCAGGTCACGTGACCAGTTATCCACACTCTTACTCTAGTCACTCTATCTTCATCCACCACGATTTCTGTATATATTTGAGAGACCTATCTACCTGTTTTTCAGTTCAATTATATATACAGGGTTGCCAGATTGGGCGATTTATCCACCAATGGGGCGATTTTCCGCAGTTTGGGCTATTTTGAAAGTAGTTCATATAATAAATAAAAATTTTTGAACCGACATTTTTTTCCATTTTAATTAGAGACAAGGCTTCAATTTTTATTTCCAATATATGTAAACTTTTATATTTACTTGACATTCGCATCGGTAACTGCCTAGTACACAAAAAAGTTACTATAAACGGTTAAGCACTGTTGCATTGTTTTCGTGTAAATAATTTAATGTATAACATGTTTTGCTCCCAAATTTCTGTTCGGCGATTTTCCGCAGTTTGGGCTACCGTTTGTACGTCAAATTTGAGAAAATATTTCGTTCTTCAATTGTTAGTAGTTTTAAACGTCAGTTTCAAGCCGTTCATCCTTGTCTTACTATTTTGCGAATTAACATGCAACATACTATAAACTTCTGTCCTTGTCAGTTTCATGTAATTTAGGAGACAAACTAACTTCCCCTTTATTTATCAGTTTTACTTCCCCTCGATTTTTTACTTTTTTCAAACAGATACGTCGCTAAACAAGTTAAACTTCAAAAAAAGTGAAAATTCATCCGAAAAAATGTCAAAAATCAACCAAAAAAGAGTTTAAAATTTATTTTGAATCAATTTTTGTCTGCAGTCCTTGACACTTGTGAGCCCAGGGCTTAAGCCCTATTATTGTTACTAATAAGGAACCATCTTGATATCTAGTACAGGAATTGCCGTTTCTCGGCGAGAGGCAGTAGGAAAAAGTCCTAGACACAGCTGCCTCCCGCCGGGATTCAAACTCAGTATTTCCCGAGTGCTCTCACCACTATAACACACACATATATTTATATAATTTTAGAGGAATTAGGATCAATGAAATTAAAAGACAAATTATTAACATCAAAAGGATCTGATATATACATTTTTCAATATATTTATATATTTGACAATTCATTTCCGGCCATATTGGAATCTTCTGTCATGTTAAACAACTAGAATATTTTAAAGAAATATCCTTGGTAGTTGTCTGGTAGTTGAGCCTCTACCTTAATAACTTCTGTTCGACGTTTAATACATATATAGGGGCGGAAGAGACGAAGCGTGACTCTAGGGGTGTATAGCATTGTTGTGGAAGCCGCGACTCTAGGGGCTGGTTCGGTCGCATCAACTCGACGTTAATCAACGCCACCCAGGAGTCTGTGTGACGTGACAGATTAAACTGTATCACGTATACAGACTTAAATGTATCTAGTGTAGTATATACAGGATGTAAAAAAACTCGGCGTATAGACGTGCAAGTGGGTGGAGCTAAAGTGGTTTCAAATGCCTCGCTTGCGGTGGCGAATTTTAAAATGAAAAAACCCGGGTCGCAGTGCCAAAACTCTGCCGACAATATAGTGTATTTGCTAATACAGGCAGTGTGGCTTTATTATGCGAACTTAACTTGGTTTTTGGGCAAAATAAAAAATTTGACTCCTTAATACACCCCTTAAAATAACATTTTTTTTTCTTAATTGCAATATTATTATCAATCGAGCTTCTATACCAAGTTATATACACCTTTCAGTAAATAATTCACTATCTGCATTAGGCCCATTTTAAATAGGCTTCTTGCGGCGATGGATTTCAACACGTGGGCCAAATTTAGTTGAAATCAATTAACTCTTTTGAAAGCTATTGCCCGCACACATATATATACGTATATATATACGTACCTATATATATATATATATATATATATAAATATATTTATACATATATATATAAACATTTTTAAAAATGGTGCCAAAGTGTTTAGGAGGTTATGAAACGTCGAGAAATTTTGGTCCGACCCCTAGGTCCCGCCATCCGACCGACGCCAATAGTGTATGTTGCCATGTGGCAAATACAGTAATAAAACAAATAATTAAATAAAATAAAAACTTGACGCTTAAGAAACAATTATGGATATGGGGACATGACAAGCGTAACATAGATAGCAGCAGATACATAACGGCCTAAGTTATGTTTGGTTGTCACTATGGAATATTATAAACCAAATCTTTGTGTTCTTTCTTAAGTTATAACTTATAACCATCATATAATTTCTTTTTCAATCTCTAATTTGAAAATCGGTAAACATAACACATCAGCATTGTCAATGTTTTATTATTTGAGTGAAACTTATTTTTGCACACACTGCTATGAACTATTCACACAGTCGTTATATAGCTGGCGCCCCTAGCGGTTAAGTTTGGCAGTATCCATATCCATCCTTCCAACATTGGAGACGGTACAGCACTGGCCTTTTCAGGATACAATCTCAGGTTAACCGAGCACCAAGGTTACGGGAAGGGATGAAGCTGGTAATACAGAGTTATATTCGTAGTTATTAATTTAATAATGATAATAGGAATAATTTTCTTATAGCCAAAAAGGCAAGAAGGTGCCATTATAAAAATCTTAATCTAAATATACATCTAGTATAAAATATTTGTTTTACAGCACCAGAAGCTGTTTTGACATAAGAGTATACTTTTTATAAGAACAATAAATTAATCAATGGCCTCAACTTTTGGGAACCCAAATTCTGTAATCATCTTCCGGACAGTATAAAGACCTACCGCTGAACATTTAAAAAAATAGAATTTAGATTTTGCTACAGAATATGTGTTTGTATAATTTTAATAATACTATTGTATTTTTATGTAAGACTGTAAAATGATCTAGATTTTTGTATCTTTCTGACGCTTTTATACCAATATTGGTCACTAAATATATTTATCTATTTATCTATTAATCAATTGAATAGAAACATTGCTGAATGAGAAATTTTTTAAATGTTGTTTTAAATTGAAGAATTCTTGTGGTGCAGCGGTCGAAGCTGTTGTTTCAAGGCAAGATTTTGGCGTTCGTTAATACGACGAGACATTCAGTATATAGATTATGTGTCTAGGTATCTATGAACGTGCCATTAGTGTTTGCGTCTCCACCCACACCGCCTTCATCCCACCTGACATGCTGTACGACCCACTCACTTACATAATACATACAGGTGTCGTGTGCCCTTCCGATTATGTACGAGCATTTACGAGGTACTGTCCAAATAATATCACTGTCTGTGACTTTGCCTTTACAACGAAGTAATATATATGAGGATTTTAAATGCAATGTTTAAAACAATGGTTTCGATTTGATGGATGAACTGTAGTTCGTGAATGGATGCGCAGAGTGTGTTGCTGTGTCGAGGACTCGTAAAACGTGGTAAAACGGCGCTTCATCAACGTCTTAAAGTTGCTAGGTGAATAGGAATCCATTGTACCTATCCGTGTGACGTTATATAATTTGGGTAATTTTGGGTATTTTTGAATATAATCTGTCATCGGTATTTATAACTTTTGAACTTGTTAGTGTATTTGTCATATATAGCACATACACTATTGGCATAGGTCGGATGGTGGAACCTAGGAGTCGGACCAACATTTCTCGACGTTTCATAACCTCCTAAACACTTTGGCACCATTTTTAAAAATGTTAATTGATTTTAACGAAATTTGGCCTATATGTTGGAATTCATCATCGCACGAAGCCTATTTAAAATGGGCCTAATCGGGCCATTTTAACGGGTTGAAAATAGTTTTTGGGCCCGAAAATACCGAAAAATTTCTCAGAACCGTTTCAGAATTGAAATTTAACCCTTTAGTAGCAATTAAACAGTGCCCCTAAAATTTTTATAAAATCGGCCAAACAGGACCGGACTCACAAATTTTTTGCAGATATAGGCACTGATTTACTGAAGGGTGTATTTAATTCGGTGCAGACGTTAGATTGATAATAACATTGCAATTAAGAAAAATATATTTTGATGGGTGTATTAAGGGGTAGATTTTTTATTTTGCTTAATAACACATTTAAGTTACCATAATAAAACCAAACTGCCTGTATTAACTAATACACTATATTGTCGGCAGGGTTTTGGCACTTCGACTCGGGTTTTTATTATTTTTCCTTAGTTACGAACAATTTTTGTATCTTTTAACTGAATCGTTTGTCTCAAAATGGTGAACGACTGCGGTGATCTATCAAATCTAGGGACTTTAATAATTCACGAACATCAACGCTATTGCAGTCTCCAAAAATGAATTATTGTGTGAGCTCGTTTTTGTGGAGGCAAAAATCATGAAAACGCCTATCCCGTTTCACCTTCTCTATAATATCTCACTTCGTAACCTTTCCGTGCACGCGTCGACTGTTTTGCAGTTTTTAATTTCAAACTGGTTTGCGATGCAACTATTCTGCAATCGATTTAAAATCGAGATAAAGAGACAGTGTATTTTACACTACCCACTACAGAAGTGAAATTTCTGGTTGCGTCGACTGTAGACACACACACACACAAACTTTGCGAGAAGCAACTCTAAAATTGTTGTTTTGATTAATTAAAATAAAAAGATAATTAATAAAAAAAATCAAAAAATATATAAATGTTATGGAAAAAGTTGATAAAAAACGCGGGCCGGAATTGAATCTATGACCTTCTGTGCAGATGAGGCAGCCGCGATACCTTTCAGCTACCGCAGCTTATTATATAGTCGCTTTATTTATACGGTATAAAAAGCATCGACTATTTGAAATCATTGTTCGTGCATCTATTGGGTTCCTCAAGGTTTGATCCCTAGACCCTGTTTCGTAACACTCTTTTCGTCTCACTTTCAATAGCGTGAATCGAACTTGTCTAACGTGCCTAAAGAAGTTTCAATTCAGAAAGTCGTCAGCTTCGGATTTCGTAAAATTTTGGTGAGCACCTCGTGTGTATTCGGGATTATGTTTGTAGCGTCTATTCATACAATGTAAATACAAACAAAGCTATGTTATGCATCCGAAAATTATTGGATGACGACGGAATATATTGCATCCTCAACAACAGGATCATAATAATATGAAACCGAAAGATTTCGACGAACTTTGCCGAAATCGGTAGTTATAGTGATCTAAATAATTATCATATAATATGTAAACGTAGGTACATAAGAAATATTAAAATATTGTTGCGTACTTTCTCTAACGAATTTATGTTTATTTATTTATTGAAAATTATAAACCCTCCCATGGAAGGTTCCAGCGCCAACAGAGAACGGTACCGCCCCTATTGAGAATCATTATAGTGATGAGCAAAGCAAGACCAACACCAAGACTGAAATTCTTGATCTTGTTCTTGCTCAAATAGTTCTAGTCTTGGTCTTGATCTTGCTTATTCAATCTCGGTCTTGGTCTTGCGTATTCAGTCTTGATTTTGCTTATTTGACCTGTTACTTATGTCTTTTGAAAATTTGACCTAAACACTTATCGTCGTCAAGGTGTCTAAGAGGTATAAATTATAAAGTTATGAGAAATATTCTCATGTTTCTGATTTCGAACTCAAAGAGTTCTGAAATGCCTTAACTCTGACACTGGTGTAAAGGCAGTGGTGATTTTATATATGTCGAAAACTCCAGTGGCGATCACATATCATTGTAAATTGCGATGGCGTTCCAACCAATAACTACAATTAGTGTAATGACAATAGTAGATGTATACCCCTGCTCTTCTAGGACACATACCTGCATATAGAGTACATACCGCCGCCATTTATGTCCATTGACTTTAGAGAACAGGTTTAGAAACGGGACACAAAACCTATTAATCGAAAAAAAAGAGAGATAGCCAATGATGGTTGACATTTTCACATCCTTTTTTAACACTTTGACGGACACTTAAAAATTTAGTTTTGTTCCAATTTTGACACTATAGTTTTTTCAATTGTTTGAACCAATAATATGTTTTTAATCACAAAAATAACATTTATATCTAATTATTGAGTTAATTAATAAGATTAATTAGCATGCAGGGTATGTATTCTACACTTGCAAAGAGACTGCTACACCCGTCTGGCTGTTACGCGGTCCGTAGTATACGACGCCTTCAGCCGTCGTGTCAAATTTTTGAACTTTTGTTTATGACGGTTTTAGCCGGTTTGTCCGTCAAAGTGTTAACACGCTTTTATTAGCTTCACATGTTTGTTTGTTAGTTAAGGAATCTTTGAACGTAAAATTCACCCACATCAAAACGTCAGATTAAACTAAAACTTTGAACACTTATCAAGGACCGATGATAATACAATATTTTGATAAATTTGTCCCATTATCCTGATCAGGACCTTCAGGATAAAAAAAACTTACCCACTTAAAAACGTCAGATTAAACTGAAACTTTGAACACTTATCAACGACCGATGACAGTACAATAATTTAATAAGTTTGTCCCATTATACTGATCAGGTCCTTCAGGATAAAAAAACTTACCTCCGTCAAAACGTCAGGTTAAACTGAAACTTTGAACACTTATCAAGGACCGATGACAGTACAATAATTTAATAAGTTTGTCCCATTATCCTGCCTAGGGCATTCAGTATAAAAAAAACTTACCTACTTCAGAACGTTATATTAAACTGAAACTTTGAACACTTATCAAGGACCGATGACAGTACAATAATTTAATAAGTTCGTCCCATTATCCTGATCAGGTCCTTCAGGATAAAAAAACTTACCTACTTCATAACGTCAGATTAAACTGAAACTTTGAACACTTATCAAGGACCGATGACAATACAATAATTCGTTGAGATAGAGATGTGCAGTCTAACCTTTAAGTCAATGATACATACCACAGTACACATCCAATGACTTACCCACACACACACACACACGTTTTCGTGTGTGTGTTTACACAAAGTCCGATATTCTATAGTTGACCATTAGTTATACCAAAGTTTCAAATTAACATTTCGAATTTCGATATTGATATGAATATGTGATAGGTGCATTGCTAGCTATTGTCACTAAAAACCAGTGCTTGTCAAATTGTTCTTAAGTGCACTCCCCTAAAGAGAAATCGTAGACAAAAGTATAATGTCCCTTGCCGCATAGAATAGAATAGAATATTATGTATCGTCAATGGGCAAAAAGTCATAAAAAAATACATGAAAAACAATAGTTAAATTTTTTTAAAATTAATATTAAAAAATTCCTCGGTAGGATATAAGCATTCCTTTGTACGCAATTTTATATTTTTTCTTTAAAATCTTTAAGATTCAGTTGCCTTATTGTAAGAGGCAGAGTATTAAAAAATCTATAACTTATACATACGTAGTTTCTGTCATTCAGATACAATCTCACCTTTGGTATGCATGTATCCTTACGGTGTCTTGTTAGCTAGATGTGTTTATCAGAACGCATTTTTTGAATGCTGCTTTTCGCAAACAGCAAACAATAATAAACAAAAAGGGAGCAAAGTTTGACGAATAAAGATCTGCAGGATTCATTCCACTGCGATTTAGTAATTGTCCTTACGGCATGCTTTTGGAGCTTAAATTTGCGATCACAATTTGGAG
The DNA here is from genome assembly GCA_034508555.1 of Venustoraphidia nigricollis. NCBI lineage: Eukaryota > Metazoa > Arthropoda > Insecta > Raphidioptera > Raphidiidae > Venustoraphidia > Venustoraphidia nigricollis. The sequence goes on from JAVRKA010000030.1 coordinate 4,653,447, forward strand.
AATTACCCCAATGTTATAGCATAGGATGGCGTGCAGAAAGCTGTCCGTCAGTTATTGCTCCAAATTTCCTTGATTTTTGGAAGCGCTGTTCTATAACGAAGCGATCTGTCTGATTAGAACCAGTGTTCAAATGTGTCGATATGACGACATGCATGCGTCGATATAACGCCGCAAACATACAAGCGCATACTAATTTGTATTTACGTTGCCAACGATGTAGGCGGGCACTGTTAGGTTGGCAACTTGGGAAGCAAACAATTGCTAACTATTTGTGAACAAACTTGTGTATTGCCTTGTGTGTACCTAAAGCATGTGTAACATGACGACTATACCTGTACATGATATAGACAAGTGAACACGTCGCACCAGAGCTTCGCAAACTGTTTTTGTTTTTTGCTTTTTTTTTAAGACTGTTCATTATGCTTCCTTTTTCACTAGCATAGCTGGATGCGTAGTTGGATGAGTGTGTGCATGTCAAATGCACTTACGTTTCGGAAATCTCTAATTTCTATGAAAAATCTTATTTAATCTTTGATGTTATTGCTTCAAAATAAATTAGAAAATGTACTATTCACATATAACTTTTAGCCAAGTTTTTACAGTTTATTTGATCTTAATAAACGATTTAGGCAGGTTTTACACACATGTTTGTATAGAAATAAATTTGAAAAAAAAATGTTTATACAAGCCAAACGTATCAATATTTTTAACATAAGTTTACAAAGAAGAAACATTAAAAATGTTAATTTGCCTTCCTGTAATTCGAAATCTCGTGACGTACTGTAAAGAAATATTTACGAATAACGCGTTTTTTATTCAATTTTTAGGGTAAAAATATATTTTTTTTGAAATATTTAAGCAACAAGCCACATTTTGTGATGCTTAATGCTTAATCACAGCTAATAAAATATCGAAATGTGCATGTTTCGTATTTGTTTGAAAATTAAGATCTCGTAAAAAAAGATTTAATTGTAAGTACTCCTAAAAGTTTAACAAAATGAGCCAGATAAAAAGATATAAAAAGTGTATTTTGCGCCGAATATTTAAATTGAGAAAATTTTAATTATTTTAAAGGTAGTTTTTTTATTTTGTTGAAATATAATTCAACTTATTATTACTAAATGACACAATCTGCTAACAAATACAATATTTTGTCGCAGGATTTGGCACTAAAACTCGAGGTTTTTATCTTTCTAAAAAGGAATATTTTTCTCACAAAAATAGAATTAATTTTTAAAAATATTAAAATTATGTGTATAGGACATAACTGGATAACTTAGTGTTATAGTTATTCTAAATTGTTATTTATGAGCAATTTATTTTTGCTAATTATTAATTTGACATTTCTGTTTTTCTCCAAGGAGTGTTGGCGTCAGTTACACTTAATAATTGTTAATTTAAAATAATTAATATTGTGCCTTGAACAGGGAATTAAAATATTGTGCGAACTGTTGCATTTAAAGTTGTATAGATTTTGTATTTCAGTAAGCATCAATATTTTCTGTTTTTGTACATTTATTAAATTGGTTCAAATAAAATGTGCAATTCATTAGTGTATTTGCCATAAGGCAACATACACTATTGGCGTCGGTCGGATGGCGGGACCTAGGGGTCGGACCAAAATTTCTCGACGTTTCATAACCTCCTAAACACTTTGCCACCATTTTTAAAAATGTTTATATATATATGTATATATATATATATATATATATATATATATTTATATACGTATATATATATATATATATATATATATATATGTGTACGCGCGATAACTTTCGAAAGAGTTAATTGATTTCAACGAAATTTAGGCCACGTGTTGAAATCCATCACCGCAAGAAGCCTATTTAAAATGGGCCTAATCGGGCCATTTTAAGGGTAGTTTTTAGGGGTTTTTGGGCCCCAAAATTCCGAAAAAATTCTCAGAATCGTTTCAAAATTGATATTTAACCTGTCAGTAGCAATTAAAAAGTGCCCCTAAAATTTTAATAAAATCGGCTCAACAGGACCGGACTTACAAATTTTTTGAAAACACTAATTTGCAGATAGTGACTTATTTATTGAAGGGTGTATTTAATTCGGTGTAGACGTTAGATTGATAATAATATTACAATTAAGAAAAAAATGTTATTTTAAGGGGTGTATTAAGGGGTTAAATTTTTTATTTTGCCCAAAAACAAACTTAATTTCACATAATAAAAGTATAAAACCACGCGGCCCTATACAAGCAAATACACTATATTGTCGGCAGGGTTTTGGCACTGCGACCCGGGTTTTTAATTTTTAACGTCGCGTTGATTAATGAAAATATAGGCTAACTTACAAAAAAATGCACTTATTGTATTTTTGTTTTAAAAACGTATTATACGGAATGTTCGAGAAAATATTTTAGATTAAAAAATATCGTATGTTCGTTATCTTGAATGAAATGTATTTTGTAAGTTTAACACAAATGATAGGACTTAGACAAAAAAATTACACACTAGAAAATTTTACAAAAAGAATTTTTTATTCGAAAATTACTGCATTTCTACAGAAAATTCTCTATTTGTAAAAAGCTAAACATGTCCGGCAAAATCCGGACGCCTGGCAGCCCTAAATTCATAAACCTCATTGACCATCACACAGTCTATGATATACAGTGTTTTTTTCACGTACCTCGTATAAAACAGTACTTTTCACGTCATTTTCAAAATTGTTGACAGTTCACTTGCAAGAACAAATAACACTTTTAATTGCAGTTTATAAAAACAAACAACTGTCAGACAAACAATGATCTACTATGGAATTGCTATATCGCGACCACTTTTTGTTTTACTTTACAGCACAAGTGCGTAATGAGACACTTTATATGTATGTATAAGTGCAGTTATTTTATAGATCATGTGTGACCAAAAGAATCTATTATCCGGTGTTTTCGATTGCAAAACCGATTTAAATGTTAAATGCATCAATTTTAATATATGTATATATATATATAGATATAGTTATTTTCAAATAAATCGGTTTCGATATAGCAAAGTGCAGTGCAGAAAAACAATGTTGATTGTTTACTTTGCCACTTTGCGTGCATTTTGCAAATTAATGACAGCCGATTTTATTTATATATCAAACGATGCAAAACTGAATATTATATATGATTTATACATCTGATATTGTATGACTCGGTGTACATATTTTAAATAGGTTTTATCTGATGGCCTTTTCGAACGATAATATTGTTTTACTAGTCTGTACCCGCGACTTTACTGACATTCATGTTGGAAATTACTCGTAGCAATAAAATCTTCCAGACAGTACTTAAAATAATATATACATTACTAACTTGTAATCTTACCGGGGCGGATCTAGGTTTTTCGGGACCGAGGAGTCCGTGCCATTTTTTCTTAGATTATGCATTTTCAAATTGTGGTTTAAAATTCAAAGGTAAAAATCAGAGTTGAAACTCAGTGGCCTGATCAAACAAATAATACTATAAAGTCACCCAAAAAAATTGCCAAAATTCATCCAAAAAATATCGAAATTTTCATCCAGAAAATTTGTGAAAATCATCAAAAAAATTAAACGTTCACCCAAAATATTTTTAAAATTCATCCAAAAAATTGTCAATATTCACCTGAAAAATCATCAAAACCTTTTTTACGTTTTTTCATTCTTTTTTTTGTTTAAAAAGTACCATCGTCATCCATCACGCACGACAGCGCGTTTCAAAAATGAATTCGAATCAACGAACTGAGCGGAATTTTATCGTGTAATGTGAACAGGAAGCATCCGGCATCCGATAAAAAATCGTTCCGGCATGCGGCCAGTGCGTATCTCGAGCTCTTACTGACCAATGATTGATTTCAACTTTCGTAAGATTTCTAGGAAGATTTTTTCAAGTCCTTCGATTATTTTTCTATATTTTGCTCACCAGTAGACACGAAGATAGCAGATGACTTTTAAATATGTAGGATAAAGCAATAGAAAGAGAAGGTCGTGCCATTCGTAAAACTGATCGTTTACACCCTTCCTCTATCAAAGTAATCTATATAATAGACCACGGTTATATAACGCTGTGTATTGGTATGCATGAATTGTTCAATTTATGAACGTTGCCAGCCCTGATGCGTTGTGCTGTTAGTCGGCCGGGGAAGTCCCGTCAGCCATATACTCTCTCTCTGGTGCCTGTTTTCACCGTTGTATTTATAACATCGAAATTGCTCTTTGTCTCCAATCTCGATATTGGCTGAATCGCACGTAATTTATTATATTTTGTTCAGAAATTTTTACAATAATTGAGTTTTGTTTCAGATCTATAACACACTTCGATACGGACAGTAGCGGCGCCGTTTTAAAATTCCAAAAACGTCGATATTTAACTGTTCAGTAAAAGCTCATTCACGCTAGCTCGACGCCGGAATGCCCTTGTGGTTTATTAGTATATAATATATACTTTACATTAATCCGACACGATTAAAATTCGTCTCCGACACGTTTAAACGGGTAGTTTGTGACCGCCTGTCGGCCAATAAGGAATCAGATCGGAAGTCTTTGATGTATAGTTTCTTATGTCTCTGTTCACACTTGCCAGAGAGAGATGCACCTATGATACATTGTTTATATTATAATATGCTATAGTTACAATGAAGCTCGCACACAGAACGGTTGTTTTAAGAATCAAAAATTGTGAATGCGTCATGGAATAAGTAATAGATATTCTAAACTAATCAAAGAACTTAACTACGTTACTTCTCAGTTCAACCCATCAACACTTGGAAAGTTCCTACTGAAAATCTCTCTATATACTAATTGTGAGATTAGGTGCATCTAATATTTCCTTTTTCGATTCTTTTTTTGTTGAAAAATTATCACATCACAAGGAACTTCGTCGTCGTTTATTACGCACGGTCGGCTGTTGAGCTCTTGTCAACGAAAGGACCAGAATTTTATCGTGTAGTGTGAACAGGAAAAAATTGTTCCAGAATTTGCAGGCTACTATAAACGAGCTCTAAAAGAGAGGGTTGCTAGATGCTTTTGTCATTTTATGATTAGTGAATGGCGATGATGTAAGGTTACATTTCTCGGCGTTCGAGGCGCCACTGGCGAGCGTGTTTTATGTCTGTAACAGAACGGAATGTTATTTTTTTTTATTAGTGCGGCGGTGTATTGTTCTATTGCTGTGACATTTGCATGTTCTCTCATTCCAATATTACATCGATGATGTCATTTAATGATTTTTATGGTTTATAAAGGGAACAAAATATGATCTACCATACAGTCGACGCTATACGTGTTTTATGATATTTATTAATTATATTATATACGTATTCGGTTCCGTGGCGAATTTTCTACGACAGGGATGACCAGTTTATGAACCGGTCGATTCATCTCAACAAGGATTACGCGGTTTCTAAAAAAAAAGTTTAACCACTATAACGTAAATTATGGATCAGTTTATACAAAATGAGTCAAATGTTGATAGAAGTTCAAAGGCAAGACGAAGTGCCATTGATGCAATATCTTGCTATCGACAACAGCTTGCTGAACGAAACTGAAAGTGGCAAACGACATTAGATGACTTCTTGACAAAAAAACAAAATATGTCAAATAAGGAACCTTCCTCATCACAAACATAACTTCTTCCTCGAACTTTTATTTGATTTTCATAATTTTTTGATGAACAAAAATCGATATTAGCAATTAATAAATCTGTAATTAATGTGATGAAAAATTATTTAAAATAAATGTTAAAAAATTAAACAAAAAAAAAACTGACAAATTTTCTTATTCTCGGTTCTGCTTCACTCATGCCTATTATCTACGTAGGTATTAAGGTGTTTCATATAGCGCACGAACTTATTGAAACGTAGGTATCTCCCGCGTTAAACGAGGTCTTACTGTATACAATATTATAGGAATAGTTATATAAAACGTGAAGCTCATCTTAGGTGCATACGTGGGCGAAATGGAGTAATTTAGCGGGGTGGGGTAAAAAGTAAGTTTGCCGCTTACTACGTATAGTTAAGTATTAAATATACAGTTTGATATAATAAAGTCTGCTATAGCTACGTTAAATCTAAATAATATTATAGCGCCGTTCTCACAGCAACAAAGTAGTAATTATAAGTGATATATTAACACATAAATACGCGCTACACACAGTTTAGATATAATGTGTTAAAACAAAATGTAACACTGTTATAGTATAGTAGTGTAAACGTGTTGCAGAGGTACTCAACATTTAGTTCTTTTAGGGCCACACGGTGTAGAAAGATACTTTCTGAATGGTGTGATTGGTATAGGATATTTGGAGTTTAGACTTGAAAATAAATCAAATACTAAATTTTGCAAATTTGCAACGTTTCGTAGATTATCAAAGGGCGTAGGCTTTCACTTACAGTTCGGCGCGACATCTCTGAATACAGAGATTCACAGATTTGTTTTAAAATATCGAAAAGGAGAATAGGTAGGAGAACACCTTTCGAAGAAGGATAGAACCGATAAAAGAAGGACTGTCCTCCCTAAAGGAGGACGATTGGTCATCTTAATATTATGGCATACACACTAATAACGTTTTCGCTCTTGCTAGAAGTCCGGACACATCGAAGAATTAGAACAACGCCGGCCGTAAAGCCTGCACATTTGGGTATTTGTAGATGTTCTTTATTTAGTTCGTTTGTTTGGAGTCCATGTGTGTTTTCATTGACTCCTTAGTGGTATAAAATGTTTGTAGACTTCTGCTGGTAGCGCTAATTTGCATGTTAGTTGCCGACCGCCCCACTGTATGGCGTATTCTACATTCTAACCATATTATTTATAATAGTTTATCTGCAAGAAGAAAACGACACACATTGTACCTACGAGTTTAAGTGAAGAATTATTCACTGTACAGATATTTGCATTTACAATAGGCTTTATGTATGCTAACGACCAAAGAAAAAAATATTTATTATTAAAAAAAATGTTAAATATTTAGGAAAATGGTGCGTGGCCTTATGTACACGCGGCAGAATTTATACCTCTTTAGCGTGATCGCGATAATTAGTGTATTTGCCATATGGCAACATACACTATTGGCATCGGTCGGATGGCAGGACCTAGGGGTCGGACCAAAATTTCTTGACGTTTCATAACCTCCTAAACACTTTGGCACCATTTTTGAAAATGTTTATATATATATGTATATATATATATTTATGTATATATATATATTTGGCCCGAATGTTGGAATCTACCACCGCACGAACCCTATTTAAAATGGGCCCAATCGGGCCATTTTAAGGGTAGTTTTTAGGGTTTGAAAAATGTTTTTGGGCCCCAAAATACCGAAAAAATTCTCCGAATCGTTTCAGAATTGAAATTTAACCCTCTGGTAATAATAAAAAAGTGTCCCTAAACTTTAAATAAAATCGGCCCGACAGGATTTTATGAAAACACTAGTTTGCAGATAGTGAATTATTTACTGAAAGTTGTATATAATTTGATATAAAGGTTCGATTGATAATACTATTGCAATTAAGAAAGAAAATGTTATTTTAAGGGGTGTATTAAGGAGTCAAATTTTTTATTTTGCCCAAAAACCAACTTAAGTTCGCATAATAAAGCCATACTGCCTGTATAAGCAAATACACTATATTGTCGGCAGGGTTTTGGCACTGCGACCCGGGTTTTTGATATTAACATTTTCGTTAAAGATGTACATTGATAAAATAAAATAGGATGTATTGGAAAATGATAAATATAGTTAAAAGTTAGCCTGTTCACTTCGAGTAGTACTTACTTTAGGACAACTCCATCAGCACATTGTAACAGAGAAATGAGACGTATCATCTATGAATAAAAAGTAAAACACTACTGCATCGAAGATTTAAAACCTGTCGATATACGTAGTGTACATTCATATTAAATGAACAACTATCTTCATGGTGTCTCATGCGTGCGCAACTTCCGTAACGGAGAAAACTAACTTCATGGTGTCTCATTTTCGTTACATGCTGTGTGCGCAACTTTCGTAACAGAGAAATTTTACCCTCAATGCGTCAATTATAACTTCAAATATAAATTACTCGTCGTTTTGAGTTCCTTCACGTGTGCTGAATAATGATTCTTAATTTCTTCGCTTAACAAACATGTTGCACAAGAACACATTAATAATTATTTTTGCTATTTTTTGGATCAATCAGCTAAACTTTATTGTTTTTCAAAAAAAATAATAAATTTTATTTTTTGGACAATTGTCAAACATTATTTAAAACAAAAATATATTTGTTTTAAAAAATGTTTGACAATAAAATTTATTTTTTTTTTTAACAATAAAGTTTAGCTCATTGATCCAATCTAAAAAATAGCAAAAATATTACAAAACAGCTGTACTAAAATCATCTCACATTAATTAATAATTATGTTAATTATGGCAATGTAAACTGGAAATTTATACCATTCTTCTTATATGTCTTTTAGCCAAGTTTTTACAGTTTATTTGAACTAAATAAACAATGTAAAGTCAGATAAAAACGAGAAAAATAGCATAGATTTTACAAAATTTTAATAAAATTTGAAAAAATTATTAAACAAGCCTTTGTCACTATATTTTTAACATAAGTTTGTAAAGAAAAACTTCAAAATGTTGATTTGCCTTCCGGTAATTCGAAATTACGTGAAGTGCTGTAAAGTAGCATTGACGCATATCACATTTTTTTTATTCCATTTTTTGAATAAAAATATGTTTTTTGCAATTTTGAAGCAGCGAGTCAAATTTTGTGAAACTTAGTGCTTAATCACACCTAAAAGAAACAGTAATAAAATGAAATTTGGACCACAGTTCGAAATTTCCCGAGAGCATATTTTACGATCTAAGAGATCAATCACCTTAATAGCGGCTTTCTGTGCTAATCTATTTGTCTATAGCATTTTACATGTGGCTAGACGCTCGACGGAGGTACTTGTTCACTATATATCATATGTGTAAGACGGCGTCGCGGCGCTTGCGGAGGAGTAGCGGGGTGCGGAGAATGTACAGTTACTACCTTTCATCACATGCATACTCTCGTTTATAACAGTGAAATATTCTATAGCCGCTCCAATCTTTTGTAATTAAAATGAGTCTTTAAGCTAGTTTAATTTTTATATTCGAGATAAAATTTGCTTTATTAATAGTATAATGTGTCTTGCAATATATATTTAGTCTGCTCAACGTAATTGTGTTTGTCGTTTCCAGAGTCGGATTAAGTACAGGGTTGGATTTTTTTTCGCCGGGAATTATTTTTGATAACTTGAAACAGTACTTAGATGGAAAATAGTAATGGTGCGAATGGCGTCTGTTATGACAAACGCTAAACGCATTATTATTATTATTTTTAAAATCTCTACTTCAGACTTAAAAAACGTATTCTTAAGGCTGTTGGAACGCTCTGAATTTTGTATGTGCTGAGACCCAGCGGTAAGGGGCGAGGTAGGCAAAAGACATATTGTAGGTGTGACCTTCTTTAGCTCTGTCTCACTCAAATCATCCGCACGTTTCAATTTTTGGCTGGTGCCAACTACGAGGCTAAAAAATCTTTTTGCAAGGGTGCCGCTGTCAATTGATTACTCTAATTTTTGGAAATATATTGAAGATTTAAAAAACTTTTCCGAAAAAGGAAGAGTCGCTTTAGGTTTGTGATGGAACAGTTTTGTGAAATAAGTACGAATAAGCTCGTGGTGTGACATTGAAAACGTGTGTTTTTTGGCACAATTAATGCCAACTTTTTTCTAGTAAATCGTACATAAATTACAAAAGTAGTCCCGTAGAGACCTAGATTTGTCCTTTATCTTCCTTATAGAGAAAGAATTTTTGCAGGATGTTGACGAATAAGTCTACAATCAGTTGACAGCCGAAGCTCTATTTTTGGCTTAAATTCAGAGCGTTCCGACAGCCTTAAGACTCAAACCTTAACAATTTTGTTAAGAAAAATTGATTTTTCCTGCGTAACTTCGCAGAGACTTGAAGAGTCGATTTAAAAAGAACAAGGGGAGCATATTATGAAGGAAATGTTTTTCCTTGTTCTATATAAATACAAGTTAAATTTCATTTCGGATCCAAGATAAATACATAGTTAACATGTTTTTATTTCCAAGAAAATAATATTATAGTGGCCGTAAAGGGTAGTCATAAAATGTAATAATAAAGTTTAACTTTCTCTCTTTTCCGACGTTGTTTTGTACATTTTCAACTTACGTTTGTATGTTAAGTTTACTAGCTTCGCAAACCTTCACCAAAGCTTTTTTATACAACGGAATGTGGCGTTTTTTTGCAGTACTCAAAATGACTTTTATTGTGTACTTCGACGGCTCTCAAACAGTGGACTGCTTCGGAATTTGAACGAATTGTTGGATTGGAAATTGAAAGCACATTTTGTTTCTTAAATCATAGCGTCTTAAAATCACCAGATGCAATCTTGAATTACTATTTATTATTATATTGTTGGTAATAACATCCCAATTAAGGTGACTGGTTACCAGCTGCTCAAAAGCCCCCTTTTTCACACGCATTACTCTATCTTACAAGCAGTTGAATGAAAAATGCACTAACTCACGTTTCGGAAAGCTCTAATTTCTATGAAAAATTTAATTTAATTTTGACGAAAGACATTGTAGATTAGATTAATTGAAAATGTAAAGTGGTACTATACCCAGGTAACCATGACATTTGGTGGTCTTGAAAACATTGATAAGTGGATGGTAGAGACGATTTTCGAATTAAGAAAAGCATATACCCTTCATTATTTGTTCAAATAAAATTACTGTCTATACAGACAGTCTGTTGAATTATTTATACTTATTAATTTTAGCAACGACGCCATCTTCAATTGTAATCTGAAAAGCTGTGTAGCTCCACGCTGTTAATTTGAAGCCATAAAAATGTCCGGCTTCATTTCTATCTATTATTTACTTCACGCAATTCGGACAGTAATTAGTTTTTATAATATGCAGTGTACTGTATAAATTCATATTTATTTTTTTCTACATGCAGGGCTGAATTGTGCACTCAAAAATCATAATTATGAACATCGGAGTTGATCTCAGCACAAATCGATAAATCTCTCTCCCTCTCTCTCTCTCTCCATTGCATGTTTGATAAAAATATTGAACTGTCTTCCAGCTAGCGTCATTCATTAGCGAGGTAATCTGTGTATGTGGTGATCTTGGATCCTACATACATTCCAAGGTTATTAGATACAGAGGTACTCTCGTTCCATCGTATAGCAGTGAGGGAACGACGTGATCCGGTGGACTGTCAATTGATATTATTGCGTGCTCGATAAAAGTGTTGTACGGTCTCCCAGCTGACGACATCATTCATAAACGAGCTGGCCTGTGTATCTAATGACCTTGTATAAAAAATGTTCAAAAACAGCCGGACCGTACTTGAAACTTTTTGCCGATGCCTGCAGTTGACCAACTATGTGTTTCTCGCGACCAATATTGAAACATGTTGTCGTACTGTTTTGGACAACTGTAGTGTTGCGTAAATTTGATTTGACCTGGTGCATAATTTTGCTGGAATTATCTTTTATGTAGATATAATATTTCTAAGTTTATTTTAAAAAATTATATTAAAGTGAACGTCGTGATGTCTCAGTTTTTAAAAATTCGTCCTGTTTTGGAAATTTTTGTGTTGTGATAGTTTCTAGTGCAAACTAAGTTTTCTGTTTGTAAATAAATTAATTGTGACGTTGTTTTAATTAGTGACTATTTTACAAAAAAAAAAAAAACAAATTCAGTGGGTTGACTGCTATTTCTACATAGTATCCCAGAAATTTTTAATAAGGCTAGTTTCTTTTTATGTCGAAAAAATGAAAGAGAACAATTTTAATAAATTACCTACTGTACGAAGTGAAAGTATTAGAAAAAATCTTTGAAACGAGTTACAGTATAATTCGCCGAGCTATTGATTTAAGTAATGTTCAACATTTTAACGAATTGCTCAATGTTTCTAAGTTTTGTTCAAATTGACTCAAATTAACGCATAATATGCATAAAAAAATTATAATGAGCCTCACCCTCATAAGCTCACATAAGAAGTTTAACTTCTTTATAGTTTTTAATATTATTCCCTAGTTATATCTTTTTTTATGTCAAACTAATTAATAATATTTACACATACTTAGCAACACACTATAAACTTCTGTCCTTGTCAGTTTCATGTAATTTAAGAGACTAATTAACTTCCCCTTTATTTGCCAGTTCTACTTCTCCTCGATTTCTTACTTTTTTCAAATAGATACGTCGCTAAAGAAGTTAAACAAAAAAAAAAAATTCCAGTGCACACTGTCGTATCTGATACAACCCTGTATTAATTTATGAACACGGAGTTTGGAACCCCTGCATTATTTTCCAAGCGCATTTTTTTATGTCAGAGAAACGGTGGGGGTTTTGAATTATTTTCAGACAACAGCAATGTCATCTTTCATATTTCACCAGATTGAAATTAAGAATATTAATATCGTTTTTATTTCAGTGCTGATGAAATTTTTGTAGTTGATTTTAGTACATAGCTGATGTATTATTATTTGTCACTTGGAGTTTATTAGTCACCAAAAAATGTGTTCTTTTATTATTATTAGACTGGTATTTCTCATAGACAGAGTGTCTAGTGATAAAAAAAAACTAGATATGTTAGGCATAGTCATAAAAAATACAACCATTTTCCAGCAGGCAGCTTGTTATGTGGTCATGCTTAATTTTTGTCCCTTATTTCAGCGCTTTTTTCGGATATTCACAATGCATTGTATTTTTTTCCTGTCTTTCTCTAGTGTACTTACCGAGTATAAAGAAAACCCTCTTTCGTCCCGCTGTTATAGGTGGCGTGTGAGTAATCCAGCAGAGCATAAATGTTAGGCTTTCTGCCTTAAAATCGAAGCCGAAAGTACGCACTTTCGACCAGGTACAGTAGAACCTCGATAAGTTAAAACCCAAGGGAAACGTTAAAAAATTTAAGTTATCGAGTTTTTTACTTATCGAGAGTTGCAGTTAGAGAGGTTTTTAAAGTAAAATTTTTAACTTACCGAGGTTTGTGGATTTTATAGAGGATGTATTTAGTTCAATAGAGGTGACATAATTTTTTTATCTATTCATTTATTCGTTTAGAATCAATTATTTATTTATTTAAACAATCAATAATTATAACAAAGAAATTAGTAATTTTTTTGTTTCATACTATTTTGATTTTTGGCAAAACCTTTTGTTTGGATACTTACTCATGATGACTCACTGATAATACTTTAAGGTCAGCAAAATATTATTTTAAGTCATCGAGGGCGATGTCAGAATATTTGTTTAAGTTACCGAGGTTTTGTGATTTAAGTAATAGAGGTTTTATGCTTTCAGGGGAAGGGAATTAAAAAAAAATTTTAACTTACAGAGGTTTTTAACTTATCGAGGTTCTACTGTATAAAGAAAATGAATTTTGCGACCACAATTGGAAATTTCCCGAGATATTTTACGATCTGGGGGATTAGTCATGTTCCTGATCCACTAGTCAGTACCAGCGTAAACTCGGCATAATTTTATAATATTATTATTCAGACAAAAAAATATAGAACACAGTTTTGTAATTTTGCTTCACCTGCTATTTGTAAAATTATCTTCCGAAGGATAATAAAATTGCATCAAAAGTGCATTAATGCAAGATATTTTGTAAGTAACACACTGTTTAATATTCAAATTGATACATTGCATGAGGTACAATAATAATTCTATACACCAAACAATCAGAGAAATGCTATATATAAAATTCAAACTGTATTTACAAGAATATGCATGTACTTAATAATTATGTATTTTTTTTATTCCTTCGCCATATTGAAATAATAAAACACTTGTCATTAAAGTTTTTCATTGTATTTATGTACTAAGTATATTCATGCGTGGGTACGTTGCGCTGAGATTTTGCAAGCAAAAATAATTACTATACTATTATTTTTTTATAACGCACATTACAATAGCTTCTCGAAAAGTCAATGATCTAGCCCTTCCCCTTCTACGCCTTACTGTTTTCAACCACTCCTCACCCTACACGCCGTGGAAAGGCTGCTTCAGTAATTAAATTTTACGGTTGGTATAGTTTAAACTAAGAATTCACGAAAAGGGAATCATAGACACCAAAAACACTAGTTTTTAGGCGCGAATATATGTATAATAGACATTTCCAAAACGGTGCAAATACACTAATAATAGAATGATATTATTTAATGATTTTTATTAGTGTATTTGCTATATATGCCGTATACATTATTGGTGTCGCGTCAGATGGCGGCACCTAAGGGTCGGGCCAAAATTTCTGGACGTTTCACATCATTCTAAGCAACTTAGCATAACTTTTGGAAATGTCAAGTAAAAGGTGCTCTTATTAAATGAAATTTTATGGAAACACTTGTTTGCAAGTAGAGAATTATAGTTACTGAATTAGGTTGTTTATAATTTTGTGCAGATGATAAATAGATAAAACAGAGACGAAATATTGGAATTAAGAAAAATTGTTATTTTAAGGGGTGTATTAAGGGGTTACATTTTTTATTTTATCCAAAAGTAAGCTCATAAATTCACATAATTGTCACACTGCTTGTATTAGCAAATACACTATATTGTCGACAGGGTTTTGGCACTGCGACACGAGTTTTTTTAGATTGGTTTCACCATTTAAGAATATTTAATGTAAAATAAAAACAACGCAATGATTATGTATTATTTATATAATATCGTGTTCGTTTCGCCATTTTAAATGTTGAATTTTATAGACAACAAGCTATTGTTTATTTTTTATTCTGCACAAAATTACAGATTTACCGACAGGCAGTATTTCCATAAATGTCACGATTTGCAAATTTATTTTCTGTAGCTGCATTCATAATGCAATTATATTAGAAATCATTCAGTAATGAATTTAGCATATTGCAGCAATTAGAGATGAAATACTTTCAAAAAGGAAATTTAATTTCTACTCAATTGGAAAAAATTCATAGGCTAAATATTAAAGTAAGACAGTTTGTATTAGAATTGTACCTGCAAACGATTATGACCTGTGTTGTCGAGCGTCTATAAGCTACAATAGCTATAATAATGTTTGTAGACGAGATCATTATCAGGGCCAGACTTTTGTAATACAATGTTTTACATGTGTTATTATGATCGATGTGCAATTATTACGTACGTTTATGTAAATACGCATAAAGCATTATGTATATTGAATAAAACCTGGGTTCGAGAAACGTATTAGCATAATGTTGTGTGCCGCTTGTGCAAACTTCTTGGTCCAAATTGATGCGGCAGTTCATCGCCTTTGGAACTTTTAAAAATATCTGTATTAGTCCAAGAGCTTGGAGTGAACAATCAATAGAAGTTCCAAACTTGGTTAGTTTTGCCAAGTATGACTGTTTTAGAAGTTATACTTCTTTTGATGTATTGAGTGTAACATTTTCTGTATTTTGGAAGTTGCGCAAGTAGCATCAACGAACATGAGACACCGTGAAGTTAGTTGTTAAAGTGAACAGGCTAACTTTTAACTATATTTATCATCTCCCTTGACATCCTATTTTATTTATCAATGTACATCTTTAACGAACATGTAAATATCAATTATCGCGATCACGCCAAAGAAGTATAACTTGTGCCGCGCATCATTTTTTTTTCATAAATTTTATATTGAATAAATGCTTTCTGTCAAATACCAGATTTTAGAAAACGGTAGTGTTTTTTAAAACGCCCCGGTGCCAGATGTCCTAACCGCATTTCTTTTCATGTTTTCATGCGGTTTGCAAATCTGCATCTTTTTATGACAGTAATCGCTTTTCGGGCCGTTTAATATTAACCGAGCTTATAGAAAAAGTCAAACCTGTGTCTCTTTTAGTTTCAGGTTATGGTCAATGAATAATTTAAAAAAACGATTAATCTGTTTTTACATAACCGCGATCATCTCAAATTTTAACCGGTCGGTTCTGTTGTCCGGTTTTCATGCCCAGCCTTAGTTTCTATATGAAGCTATTAGAATATACCTACATATAACAGAGTAAGGTATTAATTTGTCGTTTGTTTTAAAAGCAACCTATAATAATAAATATAATAATATGTGTGTTTTGTACCAAGTATTGACAACTGTAATGTGACAAATGTATTAGTGCTAGTTGAGAACGACGAAAGGCATCGCTGATGTTTGTATTTGCATTTCTTTGCTGACGTATCGACACACTTCTAATCATCTTCAGAGTCTTATTGCCGCCATTTTGACAAATGTAAAGTAATTCCTGTACGCAATTTCTGAACTTATTAGTGTATTTGCCATATGGCAACATACACTATTGGCGTCGGTCGGATGGCGGGACCTAGGGGTCGGACCAAAATTTCTCGACGTTTCATAACCTCCTAAACACTTTGGCACCATTTTTAAAAATGTTTATATATATATATGTATATATATATATATATATATATATATATATATATATATGTGTGTGTGTGTGCGGGCAATAACTTTCGAAAGAGTTAATTGATTTTAACGAAATTTGGCCCACGTATTGAAATCCATCACCGCAAGAAGCCTATTTAAAATGGGCGTAATCGCGCTATTTTAAGGGTAGTTTTTAGGGGTTGAAAAACGTTTTTGGGCTCCAAAATACCGAAAAAATTCTCAGAATCGTTTCAAAATTGACATTTAACCCTTCAGTAGTAATTAAAAAGTGTCCCTAAAATTTTAATAAAATCGACCCGACAGGACCGGACTTACAAATTTTATGAAAACACTACTTTGCAGATAGTGAATTATTTACTGAAAGTTGTATATAATTTGGTATAGAAGTTCGATTGATAATAATATTGCAATTAAGAAAAAAAATGTTATTTTAAGGGGTGTATTAACGAGTCAAATTTTTTATTTTCCCAAGAACCAACTTAAGTTCGCATAATAAAGCCACCCTGCCTGTATAAGCAAATACACTATATTGTCGGCAGGGTTTTGGCACTGCGACCCGGGTTTTTTATTTGTGTACGTTGGCTAAAATGTAAGAAATACACTAAAGAGACACATGAAAGAATTGTTGTTCTTGTTATTAACTTATTTCGTACATCCGATGAAAAAACGAAAACCCTCTCCATCTGTCACAGCTTATTTTCACTGAATCTTCTGAACGAAAAAAGTTGAAATTTGGTGCATATATAGAGTTAGATGCCCGAAACGCGGACGCATAGCGTAAATAAACGAATTCCGTTTTTGGGAGTAAAATATGGGGGGACAAATTAGAAAATTAAAAAAAAAAACAAGTGCATCAAATGAATTAAGAGCTCGTTATAGTGGAGTCTGTAAGTCGAAAGACATACAAATTTTTTCAGACTCAACGAAACCACTCCCCTCTCTGACTCATAGACTCCAGTACTATGAGAAATACAATATATAATTTTAAAATAGACATTTTAAAAGATATTAAAAAAATATACGAGAATCGGACACCTCTCCAACTCCGAAACTACTGAGCCTGAAATTTTGAAAAAATGGGGAATATAGGGCCTCACTAATATCTAAACGAAAATCCTTTGTCTTAAAATTCAACATGGAAAACGGAAACCATCTCATCACGAGTATGGCGGTTTTTTCGCTGCGAAACTAAAATCTACGCGGATGAAGCCGGGCCGGAAAACTAATAAATTAATATTTATCTTGACACATATAAACTTTATTTATTTTTCAAATAATACCTATTATTAATTATTACTAAAAAAATAGTTATGTTTTTTTTTGTTGCTTGACATCAATCAACTTTCGATACATACGATTATATCATTATGACCTCTATAAAAATAAAGTAAAACGGAAAAAATAATAAGTATAATACAAAATATCAACTAAAACAATTCCAACATCGCATAAAAAAACTAGATTACTTTGTTATAAGAGTGAAATATCGTGTAATTCAAAAAAAGTGTTTTTTTAAAATTATTTATACACCTTTATTTTGAAATCAGTTCTATGATAATATATTGAAAAGTTTATCGAGCTTAATTTGAAGGGTGGAATCTTAACTGCGATGTTAATAGAATACTATGGGTCAGGCGTTAACATTATTGAAAGTGTGAATTGACGAATCAGGTGAGAGGACGGGGATAAAAGGTCTTGAGACCTTTTTCCCATCTATCATACGTTCATTATAATTGAGAAATCAAACCAAGGGTTTCGATTGACGTAAGCAAGCGACTCAACCAATCACAGACGTGACTACTTTATAGCAGTCGCTCCATTGTTTTCGAAACCGCTGGGCTTGAAATTTTGAAAATAGGGATATATGAATTATGTAACCTTGAAAATGAATAGCAAATTTCATAATATCTAGTACTATATTACCCGCGTCACTTCACGTTTTAAGAGAAATTTTATTTTATTGTAATATTTCAAATGTCAATATTTATGAAGTTGGAATGGTTCTGTCGTTCAATCGGCTGGATTTTTTTTTGTTACACCTTGTATATGCGATTCACAAATTATTCCTTACAACTTTGTGACAACTATCAAAGTACGTCGCTTTCTTAAATATCATGTACATATAGGCAATGCTTATAAATTATATTTGGAAAACTTTCAAGTTTTTAACTTATTAGAGCCAACTTTTATATTAATTTGTTATTGAATAATTTAGTATTAATCGTGTAGTATTATGTACACAAACTACTAAAATTTATAAATAAATATACAGCTTAAGGACACAGAAATTAAGAAAAAAATATATAACTATTTATTAGGGTGAAACTTTTATAGTATAACCTGACATAATGATATGTGTATGTTTTTCATAATTATACATATAATAATATGTACAATATTGTGACGAAATTGGATATTTGAAATACACATTTTCCTTGTGAAAAGCTTTATTTGGAAAAATAAAAAATTCCAGCCAATTAGGCGATAGCAAATACTGACATTGGACATAAATAAATTTTAATAAATAAAATAAATTTTCTGTTAACGCGTGAAGTAACACGGGTAACGGTTAGTAATAATAATAAATTAAAATTTCTAATAATAAATATTATGATGTTTAATATTCGTTTGTATGGTTACGTAATAGGGCATCACATGTAAAAATTAACCAAAATTAACTTATCAGCTACCTAACTAATTTCTTTCGGACAAATCTTTAGAACAATTTTTTTTATTTTCAATTTTTTTCCGCAACTACGAAGCTCAGAAAAAATAAACATATACAATAATAAACGATTAATTAACCTGTACTATTATTACAGAAAAAAATAACATTATAGCTCATATCTCTTCTGAGCA
This sequence comes from Venustoraphidia nigricollis, assembly GCA_034508555.1. Lineage (NCBI taxonomy): Eukaryota > Metazoa > Arthropoda > Insecta > Raphidioptera > Raphidiidae > Venustoraphidia > Venustoraphidia nigricollis. The sequence continues at coordinate 4,672,732 of JAVRKA010000030.1, forward strand.
TGTGCCGATTTTTCCCAAAAACGATAGAGCTCTTCATATTTATGTCAAACATCATACCAAAATTTAGTTTGGACTCGCTCATCCGTTTGACCTGTATCGTGCTTACAGGCAAACAAACTTTTCCAAAATTATTTTTTGAATTCAAGGGATTTCAAAGCGAAAAAATCTTGTAAGCTTTTGAAAAGTGAATGGTAATAATAAACGGGGATGACCTCAAACGTTGAGCGTCTATAATCTACAATCTCTCTCTCTCTCTCTGGAATTGTATATAGCTACTATAGTTTCTATCGAAACGAGACTGACCCGAGCGAGCCTCGAGTAAAGGCTTGTGTTTTTACAAATATTACTTAATTACTTTGTTTGCAGGAAACAGTTGGTAATTTGTTTTTTTTTTGTACAATCGATTCAAAAGCAATCTGCTACAAAATTACTTTTTCAATAAACAATCGTCTCGAATATATAATTAACATATTTTTAACTGTTTTGTGAAGAAATGCAAGGAAATGTCGTTCCATTCAAAATTGGAAAGATACGAAAATATCATGTATCGCTTAATAACATACAAACTGCGTCAATTGTCTGTAAAAATGTATAAAATACACGTATAATTATGAGAGAAATAATATTATAAATTATGAGAAAAAGACATTCGTTTTAGTTTTTCTTGAAAGGGCGACATTATAAATACTCTATACTGTAATTATAACAAAAGCTTTTTCATTTACTATGCAAATTAGGTTGAATTTTGGACGACCCGGCGAGTTATTTTAATATTTATATCACGCTTGACCCGCTCTATGCATGTATTATGCTTTGGTAAATATTTGAAATCTTACATTTGTTACAGCTGAATCATTAATAACATTAGTCTAATTTGTCTTAATTACTCTACTTTACAAAAGCCTGTTTTCATGCGACGCTACAAAGTGCTACAAAAAAATGACCACATCCGAGCAATGATGGATTTACGCCTAGGCCCGTGAGACCTGGGCATAGGGCGACATGATTTTAGGGGCGACAAAGCTTTAGAGACGACAAAATTTCAAAAGTAAACAATATGTTAGAACAGTTGAAATTTTAAAATTAATTTTATTACGTTATCATCCGTTGTCCAAATTTATGATTCTCTGGCTTCATTATAGATGTTTAATTTCAATAATCACTTCCACGTAGAGCAAAAAAGGCGACATATGGGACGGTCCTAGGGCGACATCGAACCTAAATTCGCCACTGCATACGAGTACATAAAACAAAATTCCCATCTGTCTGTATGTCCAGAACTTCAATCACAACACTTCATCGAGCCACTCGAGATAAAATTTGGAAGAACAGAGAATCGGTAACGTTGTTTAAACATAAAAAAAGAAATTGTTTTGCAAATTCTGGAAATTTTAATGTGATTTTTTGAGTCTCGAAAACAACGATGCAGTTGTAGCCTAAGGCTATGGCTTTTTAATTATTGTATTTATTTTAGTTTTGAGAAAATAAGTTACCAGTTTTAAAAACCAGTCATGTATTAAATTTCCATAATCTGCGTAAAAGCATGTTGGTGCATTTCTCGTCTTTATGTTGGCAGTGCATAAGAAGTATTGCGTGTGATATATGTAAAATGGCCGCCATAATATCTTTAATATACACATATATATTTTATGAAATAACTAATTAGTACTTCTATACACATGTATTATATTACTTATAGTTCTGATAAATAAACTGGGAAGTTCAGATTCAGGGCTATCAACTTTTCATTTTAGTGGGAACTAATTTAATAGAGCGTACTTTAATCCTGCATTAGAGTCTATTAACTATTCAATAATTGATAGTTCTGTACATATATTTTTTACTCGCGGCTCCGTTCACCCCCCTTGCGATGCTTATGCGCATTGTGTATTTGTCGATCCGTCAAAAAATGTGTCTTCTAGAGCTCGGATGTATGTACAGACCAGCCGACAACTGCCGTTCGAAATTCTCTCTCTCTCTCTCTCTCTCTCTCTCTCTCTTTCTCGTTACTTTCTGCACTCATCTAGACATATATATAAATAAAATCGAAAGTTCCAAACTTTGTACAACAATGCACTCTATACAAAAATAACGATTTGTGTGGTTGCATATATTTGCCAATCCACATACTGCGAGAGTTGCTTTTTTAATGAATTTTACCAAAGTTAGTTCAGTTAACACAAATAAATATAATCGTAACGTAGTCTGTAATTGTACAGTTTTGAAGATTCCTAGAGCGAATTTTCAGTTTTCAGTCGGTTTGTTCTGTCTGTCCGGACTAATCTTTGAAACGGCTGAGCCGATTGTAATGGCACTTCACCGATAGGTAAAGGATTATGCCAGGACTGATCTAGGCTACATTTTATCCCAAAAATAACCCTTATGGCGGTGAACAGGGTGATGGAAACCTTCATAAAGGATACGCTGTGTCTCTGAACTTAAGTCAAAAACGAAATACATGTTCGAAGGTCCTTTGAACACACGACCTGAACGGGGTGGGGCTGAATTTTATATAAAAGAATTTAACCGGGTACAATATTTCTACTATGGCACGCGGACGAGGTCGCGGGCAAACCTCTAGTTGTAAGTATAGGGAGAAAAAGCAGTATATATTTTAAAGTATGTATACTTACTATTTTATAAGATGCGTTTGTGAATGTGAACTGACAATATAATAGATGTACTTATAGGGTTTTATATAGTAAATGTAGTGTTGTACACCTTATATATTAGATATTAATACTTCGCAAATCACAACGGTAAACATTTTAAGACAATGGTCTCATTGATCGGCCCATATTATATACAGTATAGACATCAGATTATGTTTTGCTTTAATACAAAATAAGTGTTTGCAGTAAGTATTATAAATGTTATATATGGTATTAAATGTGTGTTCGTGCACGTATTACCAGGGGTGTCCACTCGTATAGAGATGGGGCATTTCGAGTGAAAATAATCGAACTGTTCGATTTTCACCCGCATAACTCTGTCTTATGAGAAGAATGATGTGTGTGTGTATGTGTGTGCATGTAAAATGCACTTATTCACGTTTCGGAAACTTCTTTTTTTCTATGAAAAATCTTACTCGTTCTTTGAAGTTAATGCTGACAAAACAAACTAGAAATATGTACCATTCTTCCTGTATGACGTTAAGCCAGGTTTTTGCAGTTAAACGAGAAAATTAGCAAAAGATGTACACGAATTGTAAAAAATAAATTTGAAAAGAATTATTGAGCGAGCCAACTTTGTCGGGAATTTTTTATAAGTTTGTAAAGAAAAAACTTTGAAATGTTAATTTGCCTTCCCATATTTCGAAATCTCGTGACGTGCTGTAAAGAAATATTGACGAATATCACGTTCTTTTATTCAATTTTTTTTTTGAAATTTTTATGCAGCAAGCCAAAGTTTGTGAATCTTAATACTTATGACAGTTAATGAAAACAGTAATCAAATGAATTTTGCCATCACCTTAAAATATATTTATAATATTTAAAATCATTCGAATTATTTTTTTAGTTATGTCTTATTGTACAATCTCCAGTTATAAATTATTATTCTCATCTATGCTCTTTCTTTACTCTTCGAAACACTGCATTACTTACGTCTTTTATCTGCCTCATTTTTAACACCATCAATTTTGAACTGATTATACTCACGTATTTTCAAGTTTTCAGTCGCAAGGTGTCTACTCCGACGTTGCTCAGCCAATAGAAAAATACGTTTAACAACAAGACGATGGAGGTTAAGTCGATTAATTCCAACAGGTCGAAAGCAAAGTGGAATAAATTTTATAGTTTATAGAAAGTAGATAACTAAAATCAAAATAAAAGAAATTAAATATGGATAAATGGACATCCCTCCCCGGTTCATAAAGCGTATGTTGGAAAAATATAAAGCCTACATGTTTTATAGTTGAAAAGGGGTGATTTTTTTATATTGTAGAAGAGGTTGAATAGCAAAGAATTTTAAGCACTCATATTTCATTGAAAACAACTTGAATTCTCGTATTCCAGTTTGTTTGCCTATTCTATTTTATATTTTAAAAATTATAAAAAAAGTTTTTTATTTATGCGAACTTTTTATTTACAAATTGCATTTCGAACTTTTTATTTGATTGCACTTTTTCTTATTGACCTGAGAATTTTAAATTTTTTTCTATAATTTGTTTTAAAACTTTTTTAAATAATAAATACCAAACCGTATTTTTAATGCACCAGACCTTATTTTCATTTGTTTTTTTTCTCTTTAATAATATGGGTATAAATCTAGTTTATAATAACCGATGTAATATTACGGTAGGTATAACCAATAACTTTTCCATACAACGAACTTATTTTTTTTTCTCAAGAATTACTGAAATTTTTTAATACAATGAGTTAATTTTTTTTAAGTAAATTTTTGCTTTATTATTAAGAATATTAGGTACTTTTAAAAAAATTGCATCTACGAGACGTTGAGGACTCGGAGAGTTGAGGATCCCAGGGGCGGATCTACATAGGGACTAATAGGGTGCTCCCAAGTGCTAAGAACCGACAAAAATTGAATTATCATCATACTTTTGCATTGACAATGACCACTGATTTGTACTGCAAAAAATAGTTATTATTAGTGATTATTATTATTATCGATGATTTTTGACAATTTTTTGAATGAATTTTGACAAATTTTTATCATCTTGGTGCGTGAGTTCTAACAAATTTTTGGCTGAATTTATAGTACCTACTATATGTGTGGTCAGCGATCACCAAATTTCAGGTTTGATTTTGATGTTATTAAAAATGAATTTGAAACCCCAATTTAAAGATTCTTAATTTAACAAAAAATGTTGAACGTTATTAAGCCCTAAACTTCGAAAAGCCTAGACCTGTTGGAGGATCCTTATTAAAAAACAAATCGAAAAAAACGAACATTTGACGACACTAGAAAACCAACCTTTGAGTACCTAAACCAATATAAAAGTAAGCTTTGGTATCATTTCATATTTTTTCATTGTTCCGCAAATATAAATTAATACCAGTGGCTGTAAATATTAATTATCTTCAGCGTTATTATGGACGTTTTTCATGCAAACCAATAATCCTATAGCAAATTTTTTTTTCATTTTTTGTATAATGTATTACGTAATAATAATGGTTATTGGACTCGATTTACTTTCAAACCATAAAATATTATGACAGCTGTTTATTATGGCTTTCGTATACTTTTGTGTCGGTGCAATATTGTGTAATCTACCAAGAAAACAAAATGGAGTGCACCTGTTAGTTCAAGCTCTGACCGTAGAACCGTCTACTGGACAACACTACCATCAAATTTTATTAAAGAATTTAACTAATACAGCTGATTTTTAAGTTGATTCTTTTTTTTAATAACGTGTAGAAATCAAAAAGACGAACAAATATTTCAAGTAGCTTTTTTATCAAAATTCAGAAATAAAAGAGAAACCTACTAATTAAATTTTATTTTATTTTGAGGTCGATTTTGCCGTTATGTTATGTCACTATGTTATTATCCAGTATTCACAGAAATTGTTTCAAATAGTTGAAATTAGCACCAAGTTACGTGATAATGACATATTTCCATAGTGACATAACATAACGATAGGATCGACCTCGAAATTAAATAAAATAAAAAAATTTTAATCAAACTTTGAAAATCTGTTTCTCTTATTTTTGAGTCCTCGCGGAAGTCTAGCGGAACCCCAGGGCTCCACGGAGCACACTTTGAGTATAGCTGGTATATATAGAGAACTGTTTGGAGTGCTTGCCATTATTTACTCTAATAATATTAAAATACGTACTAGGAGAGGGAAATAAAAGAGGTAAATAGGTACTAAAGTTTAAATTCGAGAGAATTTAACATAATTTATAAATAAACATTCATAATGTAAATATCGTCTACTGACGGAACTGTCAGCTTGATGCAATGCAAATCGCACAATACAGCGGTAGAGTGTACACTATTACACTATTACGAACTCGGAAACATAGACATGAGATAGTTCGAGTGAAAATAATCGAACTATTAGATTATGAAATCATCTCGAGAGGTTGTTCAAAAGCATTCGAATGATTCTTATATCTACGAGTTATCTACGAGAGATGGGATATTTCGAGTGAAAATAATCCAACTATTACATTTTTAAAGTCTTGCGAATGATTTGTTTACCAATGAGTTACGACTTAGAATCTCATTAATAAATTATTATACTACGCTCTTTGAAACACTGCATTGCTTACGTCTTTTATCTGCCTCTGTTCTATGAAGCACTGTATGCAAGCGACTCTTTCAAGTCTCATAATCGAAAATTTATTCGTTATAATAATCATCGAATACATAGATCGATCGAATGAATCGTGTTTTCATTCGCATCGTATCTAACCACTCGAATGCATTGCACAGGATTGAATACGCTTGTTTGCGTCTTTTATCTTCGTCTGTTCTGTGAAGTATTGTATACAGGTTACTCTCTCAAGACTGGCAATTTAAACAGAGAGCAAAATTCATTCGAGAGCAGAATCATTCGAATGGCAACCTTTCGATTATTGGTATATTATTGTCGTAATAATTTGGCGAAACTGTAACATTTTATAGAAAACAATAATATCTAACGCATTTGCTTCCAAAGTTTCAGAATGATTTCACGTGCCAAATTTGAGTTATTGGCAATTAAAGCTCAGACTTTTTGCATCTTGTGCCGTTGTTTAATTTCACAGTCTGATTCCACGGCGCAATAGTGTACACGACAAAATTGCGAGCTGTAAATCGATGTATATGTATTAGATACATTATAATAAATATCGTGTATATTATTATAACGCGAGCGATGTTTGGTAGTTAGGGCTCGCAACTAGAAAGTTGCCAATTTTCAAACCTTTTGAATGAAGAAAATTTACTTCAGACCACATTTTAAAATGCAGGACGATCCCATTAACAATTCTGATTTGGAAAGACTTACTGCAAGAGACTTGTAGCCATGATCAAGACCAATGTGTTCTGTTCTTGTTGTATGCTAGTTCTGGTAGTTACAAGGAAAGTTCTCGAACTTTCCTTGCAAAAACAGGACCATGACCACATTGACCTTGGTCGTGGCTACAAGACTCTTCCAGTAAGTTTTTCATGCAGATAGTTTCGTAGGGATGACGCGTTATTTAGAAAAAAGACGCGACTTCCTTACAAACTCTGCATGAAAGACTTACTACAAGAGTCTAGTAGCTACGACCAAGTCCAATATGGTCACGGTCCTGTTGTTGCAAGGAAAGTTGGGGAGCTTTCCTTGTAACTACCAGAATTAGCGTAGAGCAAAAACAAGAACATGACCACATTGGTCTTGGTCGTGGCTAGACTCTTTTAGTTTTAGTAAGTCTTTCATGCAGTTTCACTTACACCATGTAACATTTAAAAAACAATTACTTAGCACTTCGGTGTGGTGCTTTCTTCAGTTCTGGTCTTGGTTTTGGAAAAAGTGCAAGACCAAGATCAATTTTGCTCATAACTATAGAATGAGAACCCTGTCAAACTATAGAACATGTAAATTATCTGAATATATACATTACACACGATATACTACACTTATAAAATGTTTTAATGTTATTGACGTCAGAGTTATTTATTTTAAAATAAATTATATTGAGCATTAACAATCATCTACTTGCTTACTTGTTGTATATTAGATTACCTCGGTTCTTGTAACGACTAGCATGCCTGAATATTACATATGTATATATATAGTTCCTATTTATTATATAAAATATGAACGTTGCTATAAATTAACAAAATATACTTAGAAAATATACAGTGAATTTCATTTAAGCTTATTGGATGCATAGAGAGTCCTTAGACGAAAAACTGAACTTTTAGTGTATTATTTATCTCATTCAACTATTTTTTTTCTATATAAATTTTTCACGTCGTTTCCAAGTGCTAGTGATGGGTTACTTTATTTTTGTTGCTTTTCACCTCGTGAACTGTCGCTTTGCTGAAAATTTTTATTATTTGTGGTTTCCTGTTCGCGAAATGGCGCTTTTTGCAAGGAACCTTTTATTTTTTCTGCGATCCTTTTCGCAAGTTGTTACTTTGCAGAAAAGCTTGTATTATTTCTGATTTCCTGTTCGAAAATTGTCGTTTTATGCAGAAAACTTTAATTTTTGCTGCGTTCCTTTTCACGAACTGTCGCTTTGCAAAAAATCTTTTATTATTTCTGATTTCCTGTTCACAGAAAACCTTTTATTTTTGCTGTGTTCCTCTTCGCTAATTGTTGCTATGCAAAAAACCTTTTATTATTTCTGTTTTCCTGTTCGCGAATTGTGGCTTTTTGTTCAGGTAACCTGATATTATTGCTGCTTTCCTCCTTGAAAACTGTTGCTTTGCAAAAAAATCCTTTTATTTTTGCTGTTTCCCTGTTCACGAAATGTCGCTGTTTGCAGAAAACCTTTTTATTAATAGAAAACAGGTTCACGGGTAATTGGAATAATAAATCAATTTAAACACTCATTGATTGCAACGTTTCGTCTTTATTATTAAGACTTTTTCAAGCTCTAAAAAATTTATAACAATTAATTAACATTATGGATTAAATAATAATGTTAAATATTTTTATTATATGAATGTTGTTAATTGTTATAAATATTTTAGAGCTTGAAACGGTCTTAATAATAAAGACGAAACGTTGCAATCAATGAGTGTTTAAATTGATTTAATTTTATTGTGCCAATTACCCGTGAACCTGTTTTCTATTATAACATATTTCTGGAATTGGACTTCGAAGATGACTTTTTATTAATGCTGCGCTTTCCTTGGAAATTGACGCTTTTAGAAAACTTTTTAGTATTGCTGCTTTCCTGTTCGCGACTTTTACTTCACGTCATTTGCATGAAAAAGTCAACTTTCGAACTCGAAAACAACGTGCTGATACACTGCACATTTAATTGTGATTTGACCAATCAATTTTTTGAGACACTGTATATATTACAAATCGATTAAGTATCATGTTTTCATGCATTTTTCCAGTTAGTTATTATGTTTTCTACAATAAATTATTGTCATTAATATATATATAGAAACCTTTACTGACTGTACCAACTGGAGAATTCACTGTTTATATACGAAAAAAAACTGCATTTAGTTTCATTTAAGTTTCGTTAGTGAATAATAAATTCACGATTAAACGACGCTGACAGCTGTGCACTAAAATACATAACTATTAACTACACAATGTAAAGGGTTAGATTAAATCTAAAATTAAGGCGGATCCATCATTGCCGTAACGTATGGTTTCCTAGTCTATCAGTCCAAGCAGCGACCATAAAAAAATGTTGCGATTTTATGGAGAATTAAACTTTCCGAAAGATAGTACAGTAAGACGTCGCTTAACGCTGTTTCAGAGTTACACAGTTTCTAAAAGAAAGTTTAGCCACTATAACGTAAATTATGGACCAGTTTATACAAAATAATTCAAATGTTGATAGAAGTTTAAAGCAAGTGGAAATGTCATTGATGCAATATCTTGCTATCGTAAACAGCTTGCTGAATGAAACTGAAAGAGGCAAACGACATTAGATGACTTCTTCACAAAAAAACAAAATATTTCAAATGGGGAACTTTCTTCATCACAAACATAACTTCCTACGCGAACTTTTATTTGATTTTCATAAATGTTTTATGAACAAAAATCGATATTAGCAATTAATAAATAAATAAAAAAGTATTTAACAATAAATGTTACAAAATTAAACAAAAAAAAAAAACTAACAAATTTTCTTATTCTCGACCTCAGGTGTTTAATGTCCATAACCTACAATATAACCGGTTGGTTATATTATGTAAAAAAAATATTTGTAAAAATTCTCAGAAAAACGAAATCACAGACAGACGTCCGGTTACAATTTAATTTATTAGTATTGACGTATTATTTAGTGAACATCGCGTATTCATTTAATAGAAATTGTAAAGCTATATTACAAATGCGGTATTAGTGAATGAGGGATGTACAATGTCAGGGGGTGTACAAGTAATGCATATAGTTCTGTTGTCGGAGGGTGGAATAGACGTTGGGATGGGTTTATAATATGTATACCTATCTATAGTACAGTACGTGACCGCTAGAGTCGGAAAGGGCGCGACCATCACCCATTCCCGCTGTTTGATTAATGAGGAGAGGAATAATGAAAGCACTTCGATAGGGATTCGCGATAGCACAACTCATTCTCTATACTGCCGCCGTCGCCCCCCCCACCCTTCCCCGCGCTTTGCCCCCCGCACCTACAAATCTACAAACTCAACATACATACGTCATGAGTTATATTTTACTGAATTGATGTGAAACTTTCGTTTGCCCAACTTGAAAATTATCCGGGTTCTTCGTGAAACTTCTTTAGCGACGTATCTGTTTGAAATTTTCTGTAACGTTAAAGGAGAAATGATTCACCGGCGGGGAAATGTATGAGAAACATTGATAACACAAAATGGATCATGGCATCAATGAAATGAGTTTATAGCTCTAAAGTAGTTTCACTTCCCCCGTGAGCTTATGTGGGCGAAGGTTCATACGTTTTTTTAATGCGTGCTCTGAAATTTCATAAAAAATAGATTTTAGGATTTTTTTAAAATGTTCTTTTAATCTAAAATTAAAGTTCAAATTTTGACGTCATTCTAAGTCCATGTAGATTTGTTTGTTTATTTTAAGACCACCAGCAACCATAGCTCTCTGGGTCCAGTGTAATTTATTTATAACACTTTCATCAGTTGTCAGTGTATAATTTTGGAGCTGGGAGCTTGTAATAGATGATGCACTGAAACAGTATACAAAAAACTAAAAAGGTATCCCTATGATCAGAGTTCTGTTCTAAAGCCAAATTCATTGATATAGTAAATTCCGTCATCAATATCAGTTCTTAAGTGTTAACTGTTTGGTTAGTGTTTTGTTTTCGCTAATGAACTCAGTTATCGAGCGTCTTTAATGTATAATCATTCACTCTTTTTTTTTTAATTATTGCTATTGAAATTGACTTCAGTTAAACATTTCTCTACGTTTGCGTACAAAAACTATAACAGTTCGATTGATTAACTTTCGCCATTAAATACTAAGCCGTATGCGCATGCGTTGAGCAGGGCACTTTGATGTCAGAGTATTTATTATTCCTTTTCGATTTAATTTCAATTGAAGCAGAGGATATTTCAACACCGTATCAGCTAAGTTCCACACATATTTGTATATATTTCATACAATCGGTCAGTTAACATTGATGTCGTTATTATCAATATCAATATTCTGCATTGCTAATGAATATTTGTTTGTTTGGCTGTATTATTTACCTGACTGTGATGTGGCGACGGGAGACGTATTTGAATGTGAAAAAATACATATTTAAAATATAACATGATTGTACAAGGATCAACTATGAACCCAAATCAGCTCGGGTTTGGTCGGAATTAGCTCGACATAGATCGGGATCACCTCACCTCTGATTGGTATCAAGATTCCCTCGACTCAAATTGCGATAGCCTCGGTTATGATCGGGAACCACTTGAAAATTAAAACAGAATAGCCGCAGACCTAGAAAAGTGTGTGTGAGAGAGAGATTGTGGATTATAAATTCTCGACAACTGAGCTCATTAACGTCTGTGCCTGAAAAAGTTAAGGACATTTTTGGAAAAATTGAAATATTTGAGTCACGGCTTAAGAATAACATGAAAATAAGTAAACGAACGTATAGCGAATTAATCGCGCGCTGAGTCATATTTTTCCGGTTTATTTATCTGTATCTGTAGACACGTATACATACGTATACGCTGATGATCTCGGATGTTGAGCGTCTATAATCTACAGCAGGGGTTCCCAAACTTTTTCAGTTCGTGGCGCACGTACAGGTTTAGCATTTTGGCTCGGTGCCCTACCTAATAGAAATAGGATAAAATGATACTACATGAAATTGAGTTTTTGTATTTATATTGACACAAAAATACATTTATTATTTAAGCAAAAATTGGTAATAAAATACAATGGCAACTTAATCAATGTGACGTGTGAGCGTGGTGATTTCCACACATTTTTTTCAAAACGTGGGATAAGACTTGACACCGCTACTGTCATTTCTTGCCCTACACTGATCTTTGAGCGATATTTTACTCTTTATTACAGCTACAGCTGAAAACCCGGCTTCACATAAATAAGATGTTGCAAAAGGAATGAGAATTCTTAGAGGTTTTGAACTTAAATTTGGATATTCATTTTGGACCGATATCCAAATCGAAACATGTGAATTTTGTTTTAAGGATGCTGTCGCAAGAGTTCAATGAGTAAACAGGAACGCCTCACGGCGCCCCTCTTTAGTTTCCACGGCGCACCAGGGCGCCGCGGCGCACACTTTGGGAACCCCTGATCTACAGTATACATACATATAAAAAAGAAACTAAACTTAATGGCATGTGTATTGTTTACATGTTTTACTTCAATAGGGTTGCCATCCGTCCGGGTTTCCTCGGATTTGTCCTAGTTTAGAGGGCATCCGGGGAACGTTTGGGCGGGGCTTCATTTGTAGTCCGGGTTTAAAAATTCAAAGTCTTGGGCCGCCCGCGACACACGCACTGTGTGTTTTATTTTAAGAATAAAAAAATTCTAACTGATTATTAAAACAATTTGTTACAAACCGTAATAAGATACTGTTTTGTTAGGTACATTTAAAATGATGATAAAACATGACTAAATTTAATTTTAAGGTCTGAAAATAAATAAAAAGGTGATTTATGACATTTTCAACTAACTATGTTTAAAAAAAACATGTTGACGTGTCCGGGTTCTGGGCTCTAAAATCCGGGGTTTTCACGCGTCTTGTCCTGGTTGCCTAATTTTAGAAATGGCAACCCTATACTTCAACCGCACGTAAAGAATATTACGCGCCCACATTTTTAGAAGTTACTATATTAAATTTTAAATTAAAACTCTCATTCCCTCGGCAAATTTAAATTATAATGATACTAGATGGAAGGGGCGATTTGTAAACATCAAATGGTTAAAAATAAGTCGATGGGGCACATTTCACCGCTTAAATAATGTTTGTATTGTGTGCGTATATATACATTTATACATATGTTTTCTTTATTATAGGTATGGGCGAATATTTAGAATACCTATTTGAGATAAGCCGATGAAACAAACATATCTGCGACAAAAAGGCAAAATCGCTTATTCCGTTCATTTTTAGGGTTTCGTACCTCAAAAGGAAAAAAGAAATCCTTACAGAATTACTTCGTTGTCCGTCTGTCTGTCTGTTTGACTGTCAAGACCATTTCGATCAGGAACGCGTGGAGGTATCAAGTTGATATTGATATCAAATACTCAGGCCCTACAGTCCTTTGGAGTTGTGAAAATATCAAACTTCTAAGTCGACGCAATCAAAAGATACTGCTGTTTATGTCACATAATCAAAACTTAGAATCAGAAAATTTGGCAAGAAGCAATATCTTATTCTCAATATTGTTCACGTCCATTATAATTAAAAAACCCGGGTCGCAGTGCCAAAACCCTGCCGACAATATAGTGTATTTGTTTGTATAGGGCAGTGTGGTTTTATACTTTTATTATGTGAAATTAAGTTTGTTTTTGGGCAAAATAAAAAATTTAACCCCTTAATACACCCCTTAAAATAACATTTTTTTTCTTAATTGTAATATTATTATCAATCTAACGTCTACACCGAATTAAAGACACCCTTCAATAAATAACTCACTATCTGCAAATTAGTGTTTTCAAAAAATTTGTAAGTGCGGTCCTGTCGGGTCGATTTTATTAAAATTTTAGGGACACTTTTTAATTACTACTAAAGGGTTAAATGTCAATTTTGAAACAATTCTGAGAATTTTTTCGGTATTTTGGGGCCCAAAAACGTTTTTCAACCCCTAAAAACTACCCTTAAAATGACCCGATGACGCCTATTTTAAATAGGCTTCTTGCGGTGATGGATTTCAACACGTGGGCCAAATTTCGTTAAAATCATTTAACTCTTTCGAAAGTTATTGCCCGCACACATATATATATATATATATATATATATATATACGCATATATATATATATATATATATATATAAACATTTTTAAAAATGGTGCCAAAGTGTTTAGGAGGTTATGAAACGTCGAGAAATTTTGGTCCGACCCCTAGGTCCCGCCATCCGACCGACGCCAATAGTGTATGTTGCCATATGGCAAATACACTAATAAGTTTTTTTTATTTTTTAACGTGAAATTGTACAATTAAATTTTAATATAGTTTAACTATATTAAAATTAAAATTGTCCGATTTCCCGTTAAAAAATAAAAAAAAGCAATATCTTATATTGCACAAGTAAAGGGAAAAATCCAAAAACCGTAAATTTGTAGTTACATCACAAGAAAATGTTTTTCTATAATAATTGTCGAAATAGTGCATACTAGTGACATCGGACAGAATCTCTTAAAAGCTATTAGTTCAGGCATTTATGCGCCTCAGTGTGTATATAACAACAAATAATAAAAATAAAATAAAGTTAATAAATATTGTTCGGTGGTATGGAATCTTTCGTGTGCGAGTCCAGTTTTTTGTACGGAACCGTGTCGAATTTTCGAAATAAACTGTTTTGCCTTGTGGTCGTAGATATTTAGAGGCACTAGGAAAAGACACGCAAAATGGCAGAGTGATAATAACATTAATGTATGTTATTAGCTATGACGGCGTTATAAATAACACATTCCAAACTCGACATTTCTCTAATATATGCCCACTTTTCGTTATTGCCTATTCGATTAATGCTTGTTCTATAATATTATATCTATAGATCTTTGTTAGTAGTTTTATATGGTAATTAAATGACCCGAAAAAATGTTATTTCATACATGCAAGGATTACTGCGTAGTACCCTTAAAACAATATTGATAGCTGAATATTCTGGAAAAAATATCAACATGTCTTCAAAGTCATTTTTAATTAGGTATAAAATATACCTAAATAAAATTTGAGCGTCTTGCTAAAATAAATATTTACGTTTCTTATATAATTCAGTTTTTCTTACTGGTAGAGCTAGTAGCGGATTTACCTTAAAGTAAATTTGTCATTAGCTCCTACCCATTCTTGCATGGCTCTGATAATGAGAGCTTTTGGCGTATTTACCTTAAAGTAAATTCGTCACTAGCTCGTATACATTCTTACCTGACTCAAATTCCTCTCAGAACTAGCGACGAATTTCCCTTAAAGTTAATTCATTACTAGAACTTATCCATTCTTAATTGGGTCACATTCCTCTCAGAACTAGCGAAGGATTTACCTTAAAGTAAACCCGTCAGTAGGTCTTATTCATTCTTACCTAACCCAGATTCTTTTTAAAACTAGGGACGGATTTCTATTATAGTTAATCCATTACCAGGTCTTATTCACTCTTATTTGGCTCAGAGAAGTCTGAGCTAGTGGCGGATTTACGTTAAAGTAAATCCATCAGCTCATAGAGTCACTGTTACTTGGCTCAAATAACAAAGAGCTAGTGATGGATTTGCCTTAAAGCAAATTCGTCACTAGCTCTTAATATAGTTTTTCATATATAATTAGGATTAGGCAGAAGAAAAAAAGAATTTTGTGTGAGACTAAAATTGTTCTCAAATATTGGCTTTTGACATTATGCTGTGACGTCATGACGGTAAATTGTTAATTAACATTAACAATGTCGAACGCGCATTTTAAGTGAGCTGATGTCAAAAACGGTAATCATTTTTGACACAGTTCGCGTTAAAGAAACTAAAGACAGACAGTCATGGTCATCTGAACTCTTTGTATATTTTTAATATTCCAATTTTTAGAATTAATTTTGTTATTTACTGGTATTTTAACTTCTGTTTTTTATGAGTGATGACGTCCGGCGCTTTTATAATAATCAATTTCTAAGAATACGCTATTGTATTTTATAGTAATATATATTTTCTCTTTTGTTCCAGGTATGTAATTCGATTTTATTTAAATATTCATTCAGTAATGCATCGTAAGTACTTATTAAATTATCGTAAATTATTTTATGTGAGTGATTTTTATTGTATAACCGTCTTTGAACGAGTGTTGCAAATACGCCAATAGAAAAAT
The DNA here is from genome assembly GCA_034508555.1 of Venustoraphidia nigricollis. Classification (NCBI taxonomy): domain Eukaryota; kingdom Metazoa; phylum Arthropoda; class Insecta; order Raphidioptera; family Raphidiidae; genus Venustoraphidia; species Venustoraphidia nigricollis. Next base: position 4,688,831 of record JAVRKA010000030.1, read on the forward strand.
TATTTTGAAAAGTATTTTATTAGATTAATTATAGACGCTGAGTACCTGAGCTCAAAAAAAGTTTCTTGTTTACTGACATGGAAATTTGCAACAACAATCGCTGTCCCTTTATTTATTTTTGAAGTGAAACTTCTTTAGCAACGTATCTCATTGAAATCTTCTGTAACGTTAAAGCGAAAATGATTCATCGGCGGGGAAATTTAAGAGAAACTTTGGTAACGCAGAATGTATAACAGTTGTCGGTAATATTATATGACGTAGTTGCGTTGAAGTCTCTGACTAGAATAGAATAAAATTTATTTTCACCCTATTATACTACGTAACTGACCACTAACGGTGCGAAGTATTCGCAGGGGTCCGCTAGTTTTATTAATTTACATTTCGAAAGCAGGGCAAAGAAATAGTTTTTCTCGCCAAAATTTCATTTACAAGATAATATATCGTTGAAAGGATAAATTACAGTGTTAATCAACCGGTAATTGTTAAGTTTTTAAAGGTCTTTAGTAATTATTAGTTTTTGCATTATTTATTTTTCGTGTCTTGGTAGTTACGCGAGAGGTAGACTCTGCCTTATATTATATCAATATTGTATGCGGAAAATAGAGACTTTGAATGTGTAACGTCGTCTAATAGTTTAATAAATTTTGCTAATTATACGAAATTGCATTATAAAATATTGCTAATCGATACAGCTTATACCTTATACATAATATACGTTAATGCAAACTTTAATAGCTTTGTTCTAATTTGCAGTATTATATTATATATATGTATATTGTATATATGCCCCCCTATGTAGATAATTTAGTTGTTTGTGCTTTTACACGGCAAGTAGAAATTATATCTCGATAAATACTGTAGCGATCAAACGACAAAAACAACGTTATAGCATATATCTTCTCTGCACCGATTTTTCTCAAAATCAGTAGGGCTCTTCATATTTGCATGTCTAACATCCTCCCAAAATTTGGTTTCAATTCGCTCATCCGTTTGACCTGTGTCGACTGTCGTGTTTTTTCGAATTCGGGAGATCTCAAAACGAATAAATATTAACACATTTTGAAAAGTAAATTTTAACCGTACGTTCATTCCCTACTTGTATGAAGGTCCGGGATTATTCACGACTCAAATTTCACGGCGCGAGTCTAGAGCGAGCTTAAAAATAAGTGAGTCGTGATAGACATTTTTATATAATATACGAATATAGATTGTAACAAAATATTGTAACTAGAATGTTCATAAAGTTTCGTCATAGCCAGAAGCGGCTGATGTTTTATTATGTAACATTTGTATTAAAATATTCAAAGTTACCAAATACAGTCGGACTCAATACTATCTTTTGGATGAATTTTAACATATTCTTTGCTGAAATTTGAAATGTTTTAAGGGACTTTTAAATTATTCTTGGATGAAATTTTATAATTTTTTGGGTGAATTTTGACAAGTTTTTAGACGAATTTATAGTACTGTATGTTTGGATAGGTCACCAAATTATAACTTTTATTTTGATATTAATTTGAATATCCAGTTTAAACATTTTTAATCTATCAAAAAATGGCTTCCCGTTGGATTTCAATAACCCCTAGACCCCGAAAAATATAGATCCACTCTTGATAAAAAGTTATTTTGGAGATCATCCACCATTAGGTTCCAAAATGTATTCTTTTTTCCAAAAATGTACAATGCAAATTTGTTCCCGCCTGTAGAATAATGTTTGCCTACAGTTTTGCTATAAGTAACTCACACACAAACATGCAGTTACAAAACTAAACTTTATAATATTAACTTCTGCATTGTGCATCTCGTAAATAATGCAACATTTATTTCATTAAAATTATATTACTTCATAGTCACTTAGGTACACACCTACAGGTGTTCAAAGCCAACTGTAAAATGACAAAAGCCTCTCGCATATCGGCACGGCATTTACTAAGCGCTCGAAACAATCCGTCGCTTCGCTTATAGGCAGAGAGTCAGCGACAAAAAATGCTCGTGTGTGCGTCTGTAGGTCGTTCGCGAGTCCCCCTTTCTAACTTTTTCCTCTTACATTATTCTCTGCCGTTAGGCAGGAGCGCGCTAGAGCGTTCTGTAATGGAGATCCGTATTGATATTCAACACTAGAATTTGTCAGAAAAAGTGTTTTCTATGATGTTTAGATCTCCCAAATGCTAAAAAAAACATTTTCAGACATCGCGACTACTAATGTTGAATATCAATACGAATCTCCATTATAAAGCGCTCTAGCGCGCTCCGGCCTAACGGCAAAGAATAATATGAGAAGAAAAAGTGAATAGTGTTGGGAATAATCGAAAGGTTGCTTTGTATGATTTTTATAATCGAATTATTCATTCGGAATGATACCTTCAACTGCAGATGTATCATAATAATAGGTGTGTTGATTTATTAATTGTGAAAAAATGCAAAAACGAATGTATTTGTAGTTTGTGTGCTCTCAGCTTTGCAGGATCCTTTGGGTGACAATTATCGCGGGAAATTTGAATTATTAGTATCGCCAATACACGCAATGGGATCAATTTTATAATAGTTGTAGGCTGCGTTTATGAAAAAAATCTTAATTGTGTGATCAAAATATGAAATTATGGTCAGGTCAGATTTGATGTCAATTGTGTTGCGTAATCTATCATTCGTCATTTTTTTTTAATTTTATGTTTTCAAAACAAAATGACGATATTGTAATACTTCTTTGTGTGAACAAACTGTTAGTCATTATGAAGTGCACCTGAAAATTGTTTATAAGTAGAAAAAATATTATAAATGGTAATATTATTACTATTTTCTGATAGAAAAATGTTTATTTTAAATGAATTCTAGTTAATAATGATGCGTTTTATTGTTTGATTATTTTTAGTATTTTAAATGGTATGATTCTTTTATAAAATATTCAACAAAAATTATACATTGAAATCGAGCACTGTTATATAAAAAATATTTACAAAAGAAATAGTTGCTGAATTCGCAATTAACAATTACAAAAAAAAATTAAATTTAAATCCAAACACAGAAGTTACAAAACAACCTGTTTTATTTAATTTTGAACTAATAGTTTTTTTTTCGAAATTTATTACACTATTCACAAAAAAAACCCCGGGTCGCAGTGCCAAAACCCTGCCGACAATATAGTGTATTTGCCAATACAGGTATTGTGGCTTTATTAAATGAAATTAAGTTTGTTTTTGGACAAAATAAAAAAAAATTGAACCCCTTAATACACCCCTTACAATAATAATTTTATTAGTTGAAATATTGTTATCAGTCCAACATCTGCACCAAATTAAATACGACCTTCAGTAAGTAAATTCGTATACGCAAACTAGTTTTTGCATAAAATTTGTAAGTCCGGTCCTGTCGGGCCGATTAGCTTATAATTTTAGGAGCACTTTTTAATTGCTACTAAAGGGTTAAATTTTAATTTTGAAACGATTCTGAGAATTTTTTCGGTATTTTTGGGCCCAAAAACTTTTTTCAACCCCTAAAAACTCCTCTTAAAATGACCCGATTGGGCCTATTTTAAATAGGCTTCGTGCGGTAATTGGTTCCAACATGTATGCCAAATTTCGTTAAAATGAATTAGATCCTTCGAAAGTTATTGCCCGCACATATAAATATATATATATATATATATATATATATATATATATATATATATATATATATATATATCCCGCCATCCGACCGACGCCAATAGTGTATGTTGCCATATGGCAAATACACTAATTAGGTGACAATTAATTTGTATCTTTGTATCTAATAACCTTGGCAGTAGTTTAGCAGGGATCGCCATGACGCCATAGGTTGTAACTGTCGATGTGAGACAACCTGTACGGTAGCTCCCAGTCATGGCGTGACGTAAGGAATATAATATAACGCCCATCGCCAAAATAACAATTCTCAAGTTTTCTTTATTCAGGAATAATACACACACATCGACATAAACAGACATACACACTTGTCTACATCGTATAAAATGTAATATTTTAGTACAGGGAAACGTTTTAGAAATGAACTACCTATAACTTGACTGAGGTTGTAAAAATTAAGTTTCGTAGTTTAAAAAAAGAGTTGTGCGCTTATGTTATTGTTGAATTCTATATCCCGACGAAGGCCAACTATACTGCATTATTTTAACAGTCAATTTAAGTATATCACTTCAAGTAGTACTTATTTACTTTGGATAATTGTAACAGAGAAATGAGACGTCATCTACGAATACAAAGTAAAACTATACTGCATCGAAGAGTCAGCTATATCGTCGATTTCAACCTTTGCCGATACACGTAGTACATGCATATCTTAACAACTAACTTCAGGGTGCCTCATTTTCGTTGCATGCTGTGTGCGCAACTTCCGTAACAGAGAAAATTTGACTCTCAATGCGCCAAAAGAAGTATAGCTTCAAAAAATTTCTTTTAGAATTTTCAAGTGTTTTTAATTATCTGTTATTATTAATCATGTTCTACCAAGTGCCGAGTGAAAAGTCAGTATGCAAATTGAATATTACATTTTCGCAGATCGCAAAAATGGAAACATTTGTGGTTGTTCTATAAGAGATTCATAAGTCATTTTTCAAAATTCTTTTTTGAGAGGATTCACTGTATAAAATATATATATGTATTGTATATATTATAGAGATATTTCACACAGCGCATATTATGTTTCTTATATTAATAATTTATTTGAAAAGTTCGCTCGACAATGCAACGTTGCGAAACTATAGCTCTTTATAATATTATTTTCTCAATATAATATATGTATTCACTTTATACAAGGAAGGAAACTGGTTGGAAAATGTCGAAAACTTTACACATATGTTACAGGAAAAACATTCTTGGGTGCATAACATTACGTCTGTGACAATTAGATCTTTTATTTACGATGCTTGTTTACCAGCTGTTCAATATTCCCTCTTTTTCAACCGCATAACGATCAGTTGGATGTAAACATGCATTTACGTTTCGGAAATCTCCAATTTCTATGAAAAATCTTACATTCAATCTTTGATGTTAATGTCTTCAAAATAAACTAGAAATAAGTAGCCGAGTTTTTACAGTTTATCTGAGCTAAATAAACCATTTAAATCAAATAAAAACGAGAAAAGTTTTACACAAACTCTTGTAATGAAAAAACTGAATTTGAAAAATATTATTGAGCAAGCCAAATGTGTTAGTATTTTTAACATAAGTTTGTAAAGAAAAAACTTCAAAATGTTAATTTGCCTTCCTGTAATTCGAAATCTCGTTACGTGCTGTAAAGAAATATCTCATCTCATGTTTTTTTATTCAATTTTTAGGACAAAAATATGTGCTTTTTTTGAAAGTTTTAAACAGCAAGCCACATTTCACGAAACTTAATAAATTGAATTTTGTGACCACAATTCGAAATTTCCCGAGGGCATATTTTACGATCTGAGGAATCAGTCGTCTTAAGGCTGTCGGAACGCTTTGAATTTAAGCCAAAAATAGAGCTTCGGCTGTCAACTGATTGCAAAAATTCTTTCTCTGTAAGGAAGATAAAGGACAAATCTAGGTCTCTAATGGACTACTTTTGTAATTTATGTACGATTTACTAGAAAAAATTTGGCATTAATTGTGCTAAAAAAACACACGTTTTTAATGTCACACTATGACCTTATTCGTACTTACTTCACAAAACTGTTCCATCACAAACCTACAGTGGCTCTTCCTTTTTCGGAAAAGTTTTTTAAATCTTCAAAATATTTCCAAAAATTAGAGTAATCAGTTGACAGCGGCACCCTTGCAATAAAATTTTTTAGCCTCGTAATTGGCACCAGCCAAAAATTGAAACGTGCGGATGATTTGAGCGAAACAGAGCTAAAGAAGGTCACACCCACAATATGTCTTTTGCCTACCTCGCCCCTTACCGCTGGGTCTTAGCACAAACAAAATTCGGAGCGTTCCGACAGCCTTAACGGAATGCATTTGACGTATTTTAAATAATTATTCGAGTCATCTAAGAACTGAAATACTTTTACAGTTGCAACTCCAAGCAAATGTGGCTATTATTCTTTAAGAAAATCCGCTGCCGCATTTTTATCTTTAATAGTCAATTTGTAAATCGGGACGAAGCCAGACTATAATTTAACTAATAAAATCGAATCAGTATTATTTATGTAATCGATTATTTCCTTTCAAATGTACGACGAAAATTTTCAGGTCTGTCTAAAAGCCGAAATATTGTAGAAATACTCTCTGTCATTTGTTAACAAATGAACAAGCGACAAGACAGCAGCGTCCGATTTAAGGGCGGACAGCCCGGACATTAATTCGAGGCGCGAAAATTTGGGGTCGGAATTTTGGCTGTAAGTGTGTAAAAAATATTACTGTGTTTACCCAATTAATAGAAAATTTCAAATATTTTTTAGTGTATTTGCCATATGGCAACATACACTATTGGCGTCGGTCGGATGGCGGGACCTAGGGGTCGGACCAAAATTTCTCGACGTTTCATAACCTCCTAAACACTTTGGCACCATTTTTAAAAATGTTTATATATATATGTATATATATATATATATATATATATATATATATATATATATATATATATATATATATATATATATATGTATATATATATATATATATATATATATATATATAGGTATATATATATGTGTGCGGGCTATAACTTTCGAAGGAGTTAATTTATTTTAACGAAATTTGGCACACATGTTGGAATCCATCACCGCACGAAGCCTATTTAAAATGGGCCTAATCGGATCAATTCAAGGGTGGCTTTTAGGGGTTGAAAAAAGTTTTTGGGCCCCAAAATACCGAAAAAAATCTCAGAATCGTTTCAAAATTGAAATTTAACCCTGTAATAGCAATTAAAAAGTGCCCCCAAAATTTTAATAAAATCGGCCCTACAGGACCGGATTTATAAATTTTACGAATGACTAGTTTGCAGATAGTGAATTATTTACTGAAAGTTGTATATAATTTGATATAAAGGTTCGATTGATAATAATATTGCAATTAAGAAAAAAAAATGTTTTTTTAAGGGGTGTATTAAGGAGTCAAATTCAATCAACTTAAGTTCGCATAATAAAGCCACACTGCCTGTATTAGCAAATACACTATATTGTCGGCAGGGTTTTGGCACTGCGACCCGGGTTTTTTAATATTATAAATATTTTAGAGGAATTAGGATCAATGAAATTAAAAGACAAATTATTATTTCACAACGTTTCGTATTAAATTAATACTTCATCAGGTGATCTAAAACAATTGTCTTGTTAGTGTATTTGCCATATGGCAACATACACTATTGGTATCGGTCGGATGGCGGGCCTAGGGGTCGGACCAAAATTTCTCGACGTTTCATAGCCTCCTAAACACTTTGGCACCATTTTTAAAAATGTTTATATATATATTTATATATATATATATATATATATATATATATATATATATATATATATATATATATATATATATATATATATATATATATATATATATATATATATATATATATATATGTGTGTGTGTGCGGGCAATAACTTTCGAAAGAGTTAATTGATTTTAACGAAATTTGGCCCACGTATTGAAATACATCACCGCAAGAAGCCTATTTAAAATGGGCGTAATCGGGCCATTTTAAGGGTAGTTTTTAGGGGTTGAAAAATGTTTTTGGGCCCTAAAATACCGAAATAATTCTCCGAATCGTTTCAAAATTGAAATTTAACCCTCTGGCAGTAATTAAAATCTGTCCCTAAAATTTTAATAAAATCGACCTTACAGGACCGGATTTAAAAATTTTAAGAAAGACTAGTTTGCAGATAGTGAATTATTTACTGAAAGGTGTATATAACTTGGTATAGAGGTTCGATTGATAATAATATTACAATTGAGAAAAAAGAATGTTATTTTAAGGGGTGTATTAAGGAGTAATTTTTTTTTATTTTTCCCCAAAAACCAACTTAAGTTCGCATAATAAAGCCACACTGCCTGTATAAGCAAATACACTATATTGTCGGCAGGGTTTTGGCACTGCGACCCGGGTTTTTTTATTTTATTTTAGATCACCTGATGAAGTATTAATACGAAACGTTGTTAAATAATAATTTGTCTTTTAATTTCATTGATCCTAATTCCTCTAAAATATTTATAATATTATTAACATCAAAAGGATCTGATATATACATTATCGATTTTTTTGTTCGCGATTCTAAGTATCAACTTGATCCTTATTGTACAAGGTTGAGCATGATTGCAAATTCCGGTCGAGATTTTATTTTTATAACCAATATCTACATAAATAATATATTCTTTCGATTCTACTGCTACTGCTCTGTTGTTTTGTTTTTTGTTGTTCTGAGAAACAGAAACCGGAATTATGTTTTATAGAGACCCGGCTAATTATTCAGCTAAAATGGTTACAATAAAAAAATAACCTCACTAATTAAATGCCGTCATCACCCCCCCCCCCCCCCCCCAGTACTGTCAGTATTATGTTATATGTTTCTTTCGATATATATGCTTTTATACGGGGCGACGTAACCGCTAGAGCGGACGCCGAAGACAGCCCTGTTGTGACTGAGAAAACCAGGGCTTCGAACAGACAGACAACCGTCACGACTAATTGTCATGCAAGGGGGTCCAGTGATTGCGCTTTGTATATTATATTCTTTTTTCTCGTAACGTATATTCATTGTATAATATAGTATGTATATTATATTTTTATATTATATGCATATACAGCATTCTGTACAACGTTTATATTTCTTTTCTCTGGTAATTTCCATTCCCTAAATATGTAAATTCGTTGTTCCGCTATATAGATATTTGTATATATATAGTATTTTGTTTTCGTTCTGCTCGTTTCAAAAGTTTTCTTCTTTTTTTTTAACGAAAAAACATAAAAATGTATAACCCATTTATGAAATGGCTTTTCGCAATGAGTTATACTTAAAATTTTCGTTCCTTCGTCTGGTGTACGCGATGTGTTTACCCTTCTCCAGTGGCGTAGAGACGCACATTGCCTGCCGCCGTCGTAAATTAAAATTTTCTTTTTTTACAAGAAACACTTCTCTAGCGGCGTATATATAACTCTAAAGGGGAAACGACTGGATGGCGGGGAAATATTAGAGTAACCTTGAGCGCGAGAAAGGAAGGGACAATGATATTTAACACTTTTGCATGTGTATTACAGCTGCATATCTGTTTGAAATTTTCTGTGACGTTAAACGGGAAATGATTCAAAAACGGGGAAATATTAGAAAATCTTGAGTTTTTTAGAAAATCATAAACAGACTCGAAAAGGAGATTTGAGATAATAGATACGATTTTTTGACAGAAAGGTATGTCTGTACTCCGTACCACTGTTTTGAAAACGCAGTAATTAAAATAATGCCTGCCACCTTGAGACGCTACTGTTCTTCACTATACGCTGCGCTTGCGATGAATCTACATATTTTAAAGAAATGAAAAATCGATGATATGACGCAGACGAGAGGCCTAGCTTTCCCATACCCCCCTTCCCCCGACACCCCTTTCTCTTCCGCGACTCGGCTTTCTCCTGCTCGAGAAAAAAATGTTTTTTTTTATTTTTTATATAATATCGTATAGAAGTTTTAAAATAACTCTTCCTGGAGAGAGAAGTGTTGTGTGTTGTGTCGTGTGGCACGTTTGCACTGTTTCACACTCATTCTCCCTCCCTCTCCCACTTCTTCCCTCTACAGTATCACCGTTCAAGTCGGTGCAGCTTTGAATGGATTTTTATTAGCGTTATTTCGTGAAATTTTACCATTAAACGTTATTTAAAGTGGTCAATAATAATAGCGCTCTTAAAATGACAGCTATGTCAAAAACGTCAAGTTTAATTGACCGGAATAGGAACCCATGAAATGAAAAGAGGTTTAATATACTGACGCTCTGTGAATCTCTACCGGTTACAATGTACTAAGAACACCTCTTTTAAACTCCGAATTTTTTTGCGTCGTACACGACTTAGAAAATATGTTAAATTTATGCGTACTCGCCGAATATTTAGTGAGAAAACGTTATTTATAAATTCGTTATTAATAATAATAGCGCTTTTATAATGACACAGCTATATGTCAAAAACGTCAATTTCAATTGAGCGCAATAGGATCCCATAAACCAGAATGAGGTATTTTTATGAAAAACATATCCATTGTATCGTATTGTAGACTGTACATTTTGCACAGTGAAAACTGGAGTTTGGTATTACAGTATTAAGAAAACACCAGGTCTCATGTTCTACAGATTTTTCTTTCTTTTTTTTTTGTTTCGTTGACAGAAAAATTATTAATGCTCTGCTTACACTTTCTTCGCAGCCGAATATTATGAACATGTGTTGTTGTTTTTATTTTATATGTTTATTATATGTTGATGCTTGATACAAATTGATCTTTTAGATGTTCGCGTGTAATTTTTAGAATTTAATTTTCAAATGCAATACGTTTTTTATCTCACAAATCAATCGTTAGCTTATCGTTTATTTTATTTTTTCATTTTTATATTAAAAGTGTGTTTTCACGATAATTTTAATGACAGTAATTTTAAAGATAATGATCAGAGAATTTGCATTTTTCAAAGACTAATTGTTTTTGGATTGTTATAAATATTTGAACTGGGTTGAAACTTGAAAGTTTTTACAGTTTATTTGATCAAAAATAAACGATTAAAGTCAGATACAAACTGGTAAATAAGTTCTTTACACAATTTTGTACAGAAAAAATTAAGTTTGAAAAAGGCTATTGAACAAGCCAAAGTCAGTATTGTTAATATAAGTTTGTAAAGAAAAAAACAATATGGTAATTTGTCTTCCTGTAATTCGAAATCTCGTGACGTACTGTAAAGAAATAATCAATTTTTAATGCAAAAATGTGTGTTTTCTAAAGTTTTTCAGAAGCAAGTCAAATTTTGTGAAGTTAATGCTTCTAATAAAAACAGTAATGACATTAAGTTTGCGACCACAGTTTTTTCGAGGGTATATTTTGCGATCTGAAGGATGTCACCTTAATTCAAGTATTATAATTTCAGTATTATAAATATGAAATTCATAAAATACTCGGATTACTGAAACACTTAACAAAATACATACACAATTTAGTCATATAATTTAAATTAGCGATCGTGATGTGCCACAGGGGTGTCCTGTATTGTTGGGTACGGACAACCCTGTGGCTGTTGTGTGTACATATGGCGATGTTTTTACGCACACACGCACATCGTTACGTAAGTCTTGCACGTAATACGATAAATAACAATATAAATATATTAGGTCTAATGCTTTAGTTAGAGCCATAAATATTACAGTAGGTTATCCGGTCCTTGGTTGCAGCATTCCACCAAGAAGAAGAAGGAGAACTGGCCCACCAACCGTCGTCCCGGCTAGCCTCGTTCCATTACTTTCAAACGAAGAAAAGCTTTCCAAGAAAACTAATATTTCTCCGCTGATTAAATTAAATCAAAAAGCCTATAGGCAGGCCTTGTGTGTATGTCTGTGTGTGTAATATAACACAGTGCAGTGCTGCTGAACCTATGTAATTTTCGGTGCTCTGTTTGGGTTTTGATAAGTTATTGCTGGAACGACTTAAAAGCGCTGTCGGATTACTTTATTTGTGCTTGATATAAATAAAGCCGATTTTTAGACGTCGCGGCTAGCAGTAACCAATAACGGGTGTCTGGCAAAAGAAGTGTTCCAACCGTACCAAATTTTACAATGAGTTTTTTTTAAAGAAAAGCGTGTTTTTACTGAGGAGTGCATTTTTTAATGTCACTGAATGTTTGCTAACCTTAGGTGTATTTTTAACTAGCCCTGAACCCGGCTTCGCTCGGGTTAAGTTCTGTGCGGATACAATCTTTAAATTGCAGTCAGAGTATGAGTATAGATATTGGCTTCTGTAAAATATTAATATAGAAACAGTATTTTATGATAAAGAAAATGATGATTTAATTCAAATCTACCGTGCCGAAGCGACATCTATAAACAATTTTATCGACGACTTAAGTGGATATTTTACGAGAATTTAAAAGCAGTTTTGAATGGCGTTTTACATAGGTAGGTACTGAAAAATTTAGAAAAGTCGTTTTTTGTGTGTAAACTTCTTTTTTGGCAGCCCCTCACTCCAACATCTAATATAGTGTTGCTTTACTTTTCGTTGGAATCCATCACCGCACGAAGCCTATTTAAAATGGGCCTAATCGGACCATTTTAAGAGGTGTATTTAGGCCCCAAAATCACCGAAAATATTCTCGGAATTCATTCAAAATTGAAATTTAACCCTCTAGTGTCGATTAAAAGATGTTCCTAAAATTTTAATAAAATCAGCTCGACAGGAGCGATATAAATTTTACGAAAACGTTTTGTGAATAGAGAATTATAGACTAAATATTGAAATTAAGATAAAATATTATTTTAAGGAGTGTATTAAGGAGTTAAATTTTTTATTTTCTCTAATTTTCTTATAATGAAATCACTCTGCTTGTAATAGCAAATACGCTATATTGTCGGCAGGGTTTTGGCACTGCGACCCGGGTTTTTTTCTAGTTTAGTTTCATTGAAAAATCAGTTGCTTTGCTGCAAACGCGTGCAAAATACAAACAGAATGTGTTTTTGGAAATGTATTTGTGAAATCTCGAAACTACTGCAACTTGTTCGGCTAGTTTTCGAATAGCAAAAGGCGCTTGATTGTGTTTTGTGTAGTACCACGTGTATTATATAGAGAACGGGACTCGAGTGCCCAGCCCGACCAGCTCTGCCCGTCGCCTCCACCACCGCCATCCGCAGACCCGTTTCTTCCACCACCATCGCACTGCTGCCGTCGCCGCCACCACCGCCGCCGCCGCCGTCGTCGTCTTTCCTTGTGAATATAATATCTCGTAAATACTTTTTCTTCATTTGCGACGAATTAGAATAAATTGAAATACGTCTGCGAATATACTTAATGCTGTTTTTTATTTCTTTTTTTATTATATATCCGGGAATTGTTCTGTGTAACACAATTCATGTTTTATTATTCAGACATACAGGGTGTTGACCGGAGAATTGCTAAAAATTCTAACGGCGAAAAGAGAGAAGGGGGGTGGATTATAGACGCTCGACAAGCTCGGTAATTATAGTATGTATTACATATGCCTTCGTCTTATATAAAAGATAGGAAAAATTACTCCGTTGAAAAATTCCAACGGCAGAAAGAGACAGGGGGAGTGGATTATAAACGCTCGATAACTTAAGTAATTAATATGTATTACATAGGCCTTCGTATTATTATGAATTAAAGACGAATAAAAGATGGGAAAATTTACTCCGTTGAAAAATTCCAACGCCAGAAAGAAAGGAAAGAGGTAGATTATTGTCCAACGGAACGAGGCAATCTCTGTAATCTACTAACCTTGACTGCCTTTAAGCAACAGCCGTTGGCGCTCATTTAATTGATAGGTCCGCCGAATGACGTCATTCCCTCACTAGTGCCAACGGAACGAGGCAATCACTGTAATCTACTAACTTTAAGTGCCACTAAAATGTATAAGCAACATCCATTGGCACGCAGTCAATTGACAGGTCCGCCGAATGACGTCATTTCCCTAGTATTATTCAACGGAACGACGCCACCTCTGTAATCTACCAACCTTGAAAAGGTGCGAAATAATTGCTGGCATTGTATTAGTTGAATATTAAAATTAATCGGATGAGGTTTTAAATTCTGAGCTTTGGTGTTTCAGCGGTCGCTTGAAAATATGCAAGAAAACCGATAATCGAATAATATTTTGTACAACCTAATACTTATCCCATTCGACGCACTGTATAGTAAGCACTGTATATAATATATATTTTTATATTATATTTTTTAACTTAAATGAAAATCTTCGATCGGAGCGTTGTATTGTATATAATATATTTATTTTTTCTCCTTTTCTCTTCTGTTGTTCTTTATCATAAAATTATTACACTGTACATTTTTTTCTTTTTCTTCAATATATTTTATGAAATAAGTTTTTTTTTTACTTATACATAAGTACTTTCGGAATCTATTATTTATGTTTTCTTATTTATTTCGTAAATGCTTTTTTTCTGAATTTCTGCTACATTTTTCTTTTTTCTTTATATATAAAAGAAATTGCTGGTATATATTTTTTTAAAGAAAATTGACCTTTTTTTATTTCTTATCATTTAAAACAACGCTTGGATGCCCAATCTTTTGTTAATACGACTTTTGTTTGCGAATTATTTGTATCGTTAAGCTTTTCATATTATTCTCTTAATAATTTAGACCGCTTGTAAAATTATTATCTTTTAGGAAATTGAACAAAATTAGCTTATTAATTATATTTGCATTTTATTAATTTTTTATCTTGTTAGAAATACCTACCTATTTTAAGGTAACCCTCAGCTGATAAAGTATGCTCTCAGGAAATTTCAAACTGTGGTCGCAAAATTCATTTTATTACTGTTTTTATTACCTGTGATTAAGCATTAAGCTTCATAAAATTTGGCTTGCTGTTTAAAAATTTCAAAAAACATATATTTTTGCCTTAAAAATTGAATAAAAAAACGTGATGTCCGTCAATATTTTTTTACAGCACGTCACGAGATTTCGAACTACAGGAAGGCAAATTAACATTTTGAAGTTCTTTCTTTACAAACTTATGTTAAAAATACTGACTTTGGCTCGCTCAATAATTTTTACCAAACTTAAATTTTACCATACAAAAATGTATGTAGCACTTTTTTCGTTTGTATCTGGTTTTAAGTTCTGTATGGTAGGTCAAATAAACTGTAAAAACTTGACTAAAAGTCATATGGGAAGAACGGTACATATTTCTAGTTTATTTTGTAAGCAATAACATCAAAGATTGAAGAATAAGATTTTTCATAGAAATTAGAGACTTTTGAAAAGGGGGGGCATATTGAAGAGCTGGTAAACAATTACCTTAATTATAAAACTGGTGCACTAATGGTGTACGATCGGGAACATTGCCCTATTTTATAACTTTCAATTACATCCTCTCGGCATTATGTATAATATCAAAATATGCGTCGATACATTTCTGTTTGGGTTTAATCCGACACGCGTACATCGGTAAAACACGTTCCAGACCCGACACTAGACTCCTGTGGCTGCAGATATAATATCTACTATTATTGCCTGTGTAATGTTTCATTTGTTACTCTACCGTCTTCTGTTCGATTTGGTCTTTGTCTGATCCTACAGCCCGAGTCTGTTTGTCTAACAGATTACGGTCGTACGAATAAGACACGCTATCGTATTGGCTGTTGATTCAAGTGTTTCTTCAGATGTTTTCCGATCAAATAAAACGCGGGACTTTTCGAAAACTATTTAAATTTCGACGGGAATAGTAACGTGCAAATAGCTTGCGGAATCGAATTAAAAAGAAATGTTAGAAAATAAAACTTTTCATAGACAAGCTATTATTGAAATGTACAAAAAATGTTTTAAAAAAACTCCATGATAGTAATTAATTACGAGCCACGGTTTTGTAATTTTTTGGTGTCAGATATAAAGGACTTAAATACAGTAAGCAATCGTTTGCTATAATTGATGTCACATTCATTGTTGCAATACTATATTAGAAAAAATTATTTTTATTCCATTAATATAGCGTTGCAACAATGAATGTGTCATCAATTGTAGCAAACGATTGCTTACTGTATAGGTATTTAAAACTTATTCTTACGAACTATCGTATTACTCTATTAAGAACTTAAGTCAAAAAACCTAGTTTTTAAGCCATAAACTCGAGAGAAGAGAATACAATTTAGACTTCAATCCAGATATGAAATTTAACTATTTTTGACTAAAGTATTTTATACCTGACACTATAGAATTATGAACCTAAGCTATAAATATTTGTTACGTTTTATAACCTATGCCGCCATCTTGAGGCGTCTGCCATATTGAGCATCGAGTGACGTTACATATTCTACTCGTCAAACCCTTTCATTTGGTATCCATGTCAAGGGAGTTGTGAAGAAACAGATAATTCGCCATCTTGGGGCGTCTGTCATATTAGACTTGGAATGATATTAGATATTCGGTGTAACCTTAATATAACGAACCTCAGTACAACGATTTCCTCGATTTAACAATTTTTTTGAAATCCCCATAAGAGCTAGTAATACAAAAACCTCTTTATAACGAATTTTGAATCATTGCAGACTATAAATAAACAGTATCATTTACGTCTATTTAACAATTTTTGTCAACTTATAAACTTCACATAACATATCCTACCAATCAATCACACGCAATACCACAATAACAACAACAATTCATGTCTCGATAGGTTCAGACACGTTACATTTATCGTAAAACAATCATTGTTGTTTGATGTAAAGTAATGTAAACACTGCTGTTGGTCACTGTTGTTAGTAAATTTAAAGTTGCAGCGGCTGAGAAACGAAAAAGGTGTTCCTTAACCGTCGCAAAGAAACGAAAAATCATTAAGTATGTAGACCAGAATCGTACAAAGAAAAAATTAGACATCGCTAAAGAGTTCGAAATTCCCACAATGTTAAAATTTAAAGATAAGTTTACAGAAGAAAATGTGTGTTCTGACCTTGTTAAAACGAATCTTAGACCAACCTAACCTCTATATAACAAAACTTCATTAGAGCGAGTATTTTCTAATTCCCTTCAGCTTCGTTATATCGAGTGTACTATATTGCCTTGTCACCGGACTTATACACGTGTGCAAAACTTCAAAGTTGTAGCTTAATTAGAACTTGTCGAAATTTCGATTGCAAGATTTGACCCGAACTGATCGACTGACAAACAAGTGAAGTTGAAACAAAAGCTCGTAATAAACAACCTTAAGTAGGTATGTCTTTAAACAGGATATGCATTTATGTTTGGCTATAGATACATATCTTCTACTATATAAAGGTACAACGCGTATTGTGTCCCCATAAAAGCGACAACGACGACGGCGACCTGGTGACAGACTTTGGGGATAAGGAACTGAGGAAGACACTTGTTGGAAACTTGTAATGCGAGCGCACTTGTTCCGTGCCGCGCCCCACCGCCGGCCCTCACATGTCGTGCGCCGTCGTGCCTGCGTCCGATACCTCGCACTCACTCTCTCTCACATCGCCCGTACCCCGTTCTATAAACTCCAGATGACATTCGTACGGCTTGGCTTGCCTCCCCGTCTTCACTTTACTACACAAACCTTTTCTGCGACTCTTTTTTTTTACTTTTGAACATTTATCGCGCTTTAAGTAGATCGCGATTTTGTCTTTCACGGATTGTTTGTTCATATAGTAATAAAATTAGAGTTTAAAAAAACTAAAACAACACACTTTTATGAACTAAAAACGACAAAATAATTTGACAACAAAATTAGCATTACTGTAAAAAGCGCGGAGTGCTTAATATCGGTAATGAATTTTTCATTTACTAACTAATCGCAAACGTAGAGCTATTATGAAAATTTAAGTAGATAGCACCCCGCGCTTTTTACAGTAAAGCTAATTTTGTTGTCAAATTATTTTGCATTTTTTAGTTCATAAAAGTGTGTTGTTTTAGTTTTTATAAACTCTAATTTTAATTATATAAACGATATTGGATTTGACTATGGGGTAGGCAACGCAACGTACGTTACTGTACAGCGTGTTAGCTTGCTTGCTGTAATTTTTTAAGTTTTTTTTATCCTGAAGGTCCTGGTCAGAATAATGAGACAAATTTATTAAATTATTGTATTGTCATCGGTCCTTGATAAGTGTTCAAAGTATCAATTTAATCTAACGTTTTAAAGTGGGTGAATTTCACGTTCAAAGATACCTTTACAAACATACAGGTGAAGCTAATAAAAGCGTGTTAAAAATGTATCTTTGCACCCTGATCGTTCAAGTACTATTTTCGTAATATCCGTAGTATACAGTAAAATGGTTTCTTTATAGTGTAGACTAGTAGCATTTGGCGTGAAAACCCGTTAAAATTGTTCTTTTAGAGTCTGGCAGGAAATTTCCTTTGATTGTACGATTATTTAATCTATTTTTAAAGAAACGAGCGCCATTTTCCTAATTCGAATCGATTAATGGTAAGTCGCATGATAAAATGATCCTGTTTCTGCAATGCTAAATTATTCACCGCTGCTGCAATATTGAGCTTTTGTTGTCGAAACCCATTTGTTGCTGTGAACTATGCATTATACATATACCCCGCACACATACATTGTGTACCTGTATTATGTAATATATGTAGCTGTACAAATAGACGTATTGCTATTTAAATATTTAACACGCGCAGCGACTCCCTCATCTTTGCAGTTCTCCTCTTAGAAAATTACTAACAATATTTTTGGATTATTGAATGGCTGTTTTTCAAATATAAACTTATAGTCCAAGCTGTGACCGTACAATACGTTTCATTTGATACGCCACATGACACACATGAAAAATATGTTATTTTAGAAAAAAAATTAATTTGACTCCCAAAATCGGAATCCGTTTATTTATAACGCTATATGTCCGTAATTGGGTCATTTATAACTCTATGTACAAATTTCAAATTTTTTCGTCCACTAGATTCAGAGAAAAAGCTGTGACAGACGGACAGACACGAGAATGATGCTATAGGATTTCCTCAAACCTAAGTTTTTTTTGAGAGTTCATTAAGGACATGAACATTAAAACCGCTGTCTGGCAGCTGAGACCGGGGACAAAGCGTGGGTAGACTCGGTCAAAAATGTCCAACTGGAAATGTCACTTAATTTATTTAATCGTGTTTGAATTTTTCTGGGCGATAAGTTGAGGTGTTCTTGAGCACAAAAACTCAGGATAAAAAAGGGAGCGTATTGAATAGCCTGGTAAGTAGGTACCTTAAAACGAAAGATGAGTGTACGGTCTATAAAGAGTACATAGTCTATTGTCCATAGTAGAACCGGTAGTAAAATTTAAAGTGGATATCTCACGACTTCATGGAAGTGATAGTATTACGAGGCAAGCACCATTTGAGAGATCTTCATTGGCTATCAAAAGAGCTCTAACACAGATCAACACGTCGTCTGTAACTCTCATGAACAACACTACTTTCGAGCTTTTCACTGCTCAACTGTTACTTTTTTGTGTTTGCAAATAAACTTTTTACGAATCGCGTGCTTTATTGTTGAAGGTTTTCAAGCAGATTGTGTTAAACCGATAGCTGAATAAAAAATACCGTACAATAAACTTTAAGATTGAGTAACAATTGATACTAAGTTTTATTAAAATCGGTAGACCCGTGGTATCGCAACTTGGCGCCCAACCGGGGGCAAAGAGACAATGTAACACTTTTTTCCCTACTCAACTATTATTTTGTTGTGTTTGCAAATAAACTTTTTTCGAATCACATGTTTTATTGCTGATTTTCTAATAGATTGTGTTAACCCGATTGTATAGCTGAGTGAAAAATACCGTATAATAAACTTTATGTTTGAGTAATTGATACTAAGTTTTATTAAAATCGGTAGACCCGTGGTATCGCAAGTTGGCGTCCAACCGGGGGCAAAGAATATAACACTTTTAACACGCTTTTATTATCTTCATCTGTATGTTTGTTTGTTTGTAAAGGAATCTTTAAACGTCCCGTTATCCTGACCAGGACTTCAGGATAAAAAAACTCGACAAATTATAACAAGCAAGCTAACACGCTGTGCATTAACGCATGTTGCGTTGCCTACCCCATAGTCAAATGCAATATTTTGTAGTCTTATAATTAAAATTATTGTTTAAAAAAATAAAAACAATACGCTTTATTGAACTAAATATTGCAAAATAATTTCACAACAAAATTAGCTTTACCGTGAAAAGCGTTGAGTGCTTAATATCGGTAATAAATTTTTCATTTACTAGCTCATTGTAAACGTAGAGCTATTATGAAAATTTAAATAGATAGCAACCCACGCTTTTTACGATAAAGTATAGTAAGTATTAATTCTTTTTCAATTAAACGTGTTATCTTTAACAGGCAATTTACAAATCCGGGCGAAGCCGGACCGGGCCGCTAGTTATTATATGAATACACATATGGAAATAAATTAATAAAATAAAAGAATGGAAAGAGACCTTCAATTGTACGTCACTTGAAGAGGCTGTCGATCGGAAACGATCGAGTATTTTTTTATAATTCAGGTTATGTTCTATGCATAGATAGGCCATCAGTCAAAGAAACGATGTAATATAAAGGCTGTGATGTAGAGAAAGAACTGTTCATATATTCGCCGTTTCGCCGGAACGAATATCGTAAAATCGCGATAGGAATATTTTAGTTCTGCTTGCAGGACTGTAACTGCCTTTTGTTTTTTTCATTTTTAGAATTCCGCATTCAACCAAAACGGCAAAAAATAACATATGCTTGTAAAGTTACTAAAACCAAAATTATAGAGAGAGAAAGATAATAGATTATTAACGCTAAACAGTTGAAGTTCGTAAAATTAGCGAATGGCTTAAGCCGTAGATCGGTGGTTTTAAATGACATCACCGTTTTTCGCTTGTTACAGTTTTCACAATCTCTAGCGCCGTATTAAGCCAAGTTGGGGGCCCTTTGACAGAAATTTGAGTTATGAACAAGAATAAACAACATTCAGTTATAATTGTTATTTTGTCAATTTTCATAATAAATCCAATGAATATATCTTAGCAGTTTATTAAAAAATGTGACGTGAGAAATATTAAAAATTGTATTATTAGGAAAATAAAGGACATACGATTTTTTCGGATTTGTTTAGCTTAGATTAAATTAAAATAATAATAATGCGTTTAACGTCCGTTTGTCGACTTTTATGTCATAACAGACGCCATTCGCACCATTACTATTTTCCATTTTAACACTTCTCGTTATTTTCTACATTTCTAAAACTTCAACTTAACTAATAGCAATGGGCGAATGAAGGAATTATAGGAAATTAGGATAGGATAGGTAATTTTTGAACTGGGAGTTTGCTAGGTAATCGGCCATGACCTTGAATAAGGAACCATCTCGATATTTATCTGGAATTAATTGAGGGAAACCATGGAAAACCTCAATCAAGATGGCCGGTACAGGAATTGTCGTTTTTCGGCGAGAGACAGTAGGAAAAAGTTCCAGCCATATCTGCCCCCGCCGGGTTTCGAACCCGTACCTCCCGAATGTGAGTCTTGTGCTGTCACCACTACTCTACCCAGCTCGGTGCTTAGGTTACATTATTTCTGAGGTTAAGGACCCCTACAAATATAAATCCACCTCTGGATATTTGGCAACCCCCGGCCCTCGAAGAATTTCTGGTCGGCCCGCGAGATCTTTAGAAGAAATTATAAATAAATATTTTTCCGATGTAAAACGTCTGTTTTAAATTTAGTATTAAACGCTCGTAGCAACATGTATGTTCATAATTTAGTACTAATATTAAAACTATCATTTATTAAAGCATCTTTCACTTCAAATGTCCCCACTCATAACAAAGATAAAAGAAATAAATGTAATAATTAAGTGAACAAATTTCTTAGGATAAACCTAGGTGGCACAGGATCGAAGGAAGAAAAAATACTGAATTATGTAAATTGCATTTATTCTAACGTTTCGGCAATCTTTTAGAATAAATGCAATTTACATAATTCAGTGTTTGCTTCCTTCGATCCTGTGCCACCTAGGTTTATCCTAAGAAATTTCTTCAATTCTACTTTCAAGGATCATCATCACTCTAAGTTTTTAGAGTTATTTTTGCGTAATAATTAACTTCTTTTTTTATTTATTTCATAGTTGCAAACTAAAAAATTACAGATCACAAGAAGGTGTCAGTTAACTATTACGACACGCAGAAAAACCGTAAATTATATTCTGGTCCATGTTGTAAGAAAGGTTGCCCACCGTTAATCTAGAGTGTAATACGAGTACACTATATTATAAATATGCCGTTACGGACCTGTCTCGTTGGAATCATTTTTATGCATAGGTATTCAGTAAAAGTTGCGTATACGGTATATGTGAATATAAGCAGAAAAAAAACTAAACGTCTACACATATATATAAAGTAAAATTTTGAATTTTATTGCGGTTATTTCTTTTCAAACTACCGAACACGCGAAGGTTAAAGCGATTGATTTTAAATATTTTATTAGATTACATACTTGGAATTTATGTTGATATAAAAAGTAAAAAAAATATATAAATATATATCTGTAGCCATTTTCTCCGATCTCCATAATCTTTATAATTTCCTTTTCCCGTTGACGGTTTTTATTCTAAAATATAAACAATAATACGTATTTAAATATCTTTGTTTTCAAAATAAAACTTTCCCAATATTTTTTATGACTCTTTTATAACTTTTATTCATATTTTATTTTCATTAAACTTGTCGACATCGATATAGAAAAAAATTGAAACAGACCATGGTGTTGTCCAAGGTCATTAGAAATACCCAGGTTGGAATGAATGTTGTATCCAAAATCATTAGATACACAGGTCTAAGTAAGTTTAAGTTGATACTGTAACCGGGTAACCTTAACAGCCGGTGCTTAACCACATGTGTTTTTGTTACGTTTATACTTAGAGCGAAGACGGCAGTTTTTCGTTACATATGTGACTATGTCTCTTAAATATTTGAATATTTTCGTAAAACTGATATTGTGAGAATACTAAACCAAGTCATCAGTCATCACTTGATTATCGCGACCGCACTGTATTATATTATATATGGTAATATTTCTTGAAACAACTCAGGTTTACGTCTGTTATTATTTATTGTAAATATTATATATCTATTTCCGCAGTGAACAACCTTGATAAAAAAATATTTGATCGTATACTAAAAAAAAGAAACACATATGTTGTATGATTTTATGAACATTTTCATGGCGTCAATGTGTGTGAGAAATCGATAAAAAATTTATTTTAGATATAATATGAAAGTAAGAAAAGTATATTGGTTTTCTGTACACCAGTGTATAGTCAGGTCGACAAAAAACCGTTCTACTAAATAAATATCATATCGTTTAATATCGAAGTTTAAAAAAAATATTTTTCTAAGCTATTTGTTTGACAGAAATAGGGCTTTGCACGAAACGAGATTTTTGAAAATATTTCGGTTTCGTTCAATGTTATTAGATACAGAGCTGACCTCGTTCCGTTGAATAGTAGTGGGGGGATGGCGTCATCCAGTAGACTGTGCGTGGTTGATAAGAATACGAACGGTCCTTCCAGTGGACGGCATCATTCATTAACGAGGTGACCTGTGAATCTAATGACCTTGCATAAAAAAATGTTCTAAAACAGCCGGACCGTACTTGAAACTTTTTTCCGGTGCCTGCAGTTGACCAACTATATGTTTCACGTGACCAATATTGAAACACGTTGTCTTACTGTTTTGGACAATTGTATAGTTGCGTAAGTTTGATTTGACCTGGCGCATAATTTTGCTCGAATGATTTTTAATGGAGATTCTTACGTAATATAATATTTCAGCTGACGTATCTAGGTAAACTGTATTTCTAAAATTGAATTCGATAATAAAATTTCGGTAGTGTTTTTCAGTTACGTCAGAGTTAAGACAATCAGTATCAAATTAAATAATTCGTATTCTACGTTTAAATTTTTGATGCGACCAATTTAGAAATTAGAAATGTGTTGATTTTTTTATTATTTATTAAAGTTAGTTAGCTCAGTGTCAATTTGAATGCTAAATAAATTTTGCAATAAAAGACTAAACATTTTTTTTCGGACCTGTACCGCTCTCTGCTCAACCCCTCCACCGTCTCAAACTATACGTAACTTTTATACATTACATAATGTTCTTTCCGAACAGAAATTTATTATTCGCTGTATAAATATATATAAAGAATAAAACGATCTGCAATAAAAATATAGTACTTTATGAATGTGTGTGTTTTTGTGGATATTGAGTGCTGAAGAATATACACCAAGAGGGCTACAGTACTGCCAATATTATATCGAAGCTTATATTCAGTGACTTCTAAATCGAATAATTATTTTTTAGTTTTTAATTTCACTAATTTGTGATCAGTATACTCAAACCTTTATTATAACAAAAAAAAATGCCGGCGCGTTTACGGTTCACTTGGCACGTCATCCTATGATAGAGATACGGTTAGTTGTTTCATTGCATCGTTTCGAGAAATGTCACTAAAACCTTTACTTAAAACAATAAAAATCCGGCGCGTTTTTGCCCCCATTCGGCACGTCATCCTATGCTAAAAATTCAGTTAGTTGTTTCATCGAGTCGTTTCGAGAAATGTCACTCAAACCTTTACTTAAAACAATAAAAATCCGGCGCGTTTTCGCCCCCATTCGGCACGTCATTCTATGTTACAAATACGGTTAGTTGTGACATGGCGTCGTTTCGATATATTATGTCACTCAAACCTTTACTTAAAAACAATAAAGCCGGCGCGTTTTCGCCACATTCGACACGTCATCCTATGTTAGAGATACTCGTAAAGTTAGTTATTTCATTGCTTCGCGTCGTTTCGAGAAATGTCAATCATTACTTACTTAAAACAATAAAAATCCGATTACATTTAGATTTACTATTGTGTTTCATTAATTTGTGTATCCGAACACCAAAACTAGATAAAGTTTATATTGTCTTCGGTCGGGGAATCACCGCACCGTTTGCAGCCGTCAAGCAACACTGTTGAACTTTACTCAGTTCTGTACGTTCTCTTGCGTGCGTATGGTTATTTCTCGTGTTTCTTCAAAAAGTTTCAGTTTATCAGGTCGAGTAAAAATGTTCAATGTTTTGTTCGTTCTTTAAAAAGTAACAAAACCTAAAAATACCCGTTTTTTTCTCAAAGTAATCGGTAAAAACCAGTTTTCAAATTTGTGATCGGTTCACATCATTAGTTCAGATATATTATACGATCCAGTAGGCAATATTTTTTTGCCTCAAATTTTTTGTCTCGGTGTCTATTCGTATCTATTAGCGCCGTATAAACTTTAACAACAAATGTGCAACGATCCATAATATATAAGTACGAAAATAAAAGTTACTTCTAAAAAGAAATAAAACGATCTCTATAGTTCTCTCTAAAAAAACGATGCGGAACTTCGCCGGTATGCAAAAGTTAGAAAGGTAAAAACACTTAGAAAGTATTCCAAGTGTATGCACAGGTAATAAATATATACAGCTCGTTCATAGCCTGAAATGGATGAACTGTATCTAGGTTATTTGTATTGCTGATATGATTATTAACAATTCAACAAAGACTACTGTTTAATCTTTTCGATTAAAAAAGCGTGGAAATAGAATGTTTCACAGTTTACTTTCTAAGATGTTTTAATGATATCCTAAGAGATGTCACTAGCCGTCAAAGTCAGCATGGCTTTCAGTGACTGTTTACCTTTATTTTATTTTTATTATTTGTTGTTATAGCGGCCATCGTAATACTCTGTGAAAATTTCAAGTGTTAACCTATTACTGTTCAAAATATACAACCCTGTGACAGACGGACAAACAGACAACGGAGCCTTAGTAATAAAATAAAAAAACCCGGGTCGCAGTGCCAAAACCCTGCCGACAATATAGTGTATTTGATAATACAGGCAGTGTGGCTTTATTATGCGAACTTATGTTGGTTTTTGGGCAAAATAAAAAAATTTGACTCCTTAATACACCCCTTAAAATAACATTTATTTTCTTAATTGCAATATTATTATCAATCGAACTTCTATACCAAATTATATACAACTTTCAGTAAATAATTCACTATCTGCAAAGTAGTGTTTTCATAAAATTTGTAAGTCCGGTCCTGTCGGGCCGATTTTATTAAAATTTTAAGGACACTTTTTAATTACTACTGGAGGGTTAAATGTCAATTTTGAAACGATTCTGAGAATTTTTTTGGTATTTTGGGGACCAAAAAGGTTTTTCAACCCCTAAAAACTACCCTTAAAATGGCTCGATTACGCCCATTTTAAATAGGCTTCTTGCGGTGATGGATTTCAACACGTGGGCCAAATTTCGTTAAAATCAATTAACTCTTTCGAAAGTTATTGCCCGCACACATATATATATATATATATATATATATATATATATATATATATATATACGCTTATATATATATATATACATATACATATATATAAACATTTTTAAAAATGGTGCCAAAGTGTTTAGGAGGTTATGAAACGTCGAGAAATTTTGGTCCGACCCCTAGGTCCCGCCATCCGACCGACGCCAATAGTGTATATGCTGCCATATGGCAAATACACTAAAAATACTTTGTATAATAATTGCTGTTAGGAATATTGTTCAATGTATTTCATTCAGGACATGTCTGTGAAAAACGACTATCTGAACGAATAGCTTTTAAGAGATTCCGTCTGATGTCGCTAGTATGCACTATTTTTACGTTTATAGAAAAATACAATATTTATTAGCTTTAAATCTGAAAATTTCAAGTGTCTATAACTATCACGGTTCAAAAGATGCAGTCCTATTACAGACGGACGGACGGACAGCGAAGTCTTAGAAATAGGATTTCCGTGGGCACTCTTTGGGTACGAAATCCTAACTAGATTTATACCTGATAGCAAAGAATTTATATTTGCGTTTTGTTAATTATTTATTAAAAATTCAAATGACCAATTCTCAAATTGACAGATTAGAACCTAAAAACTGGAGGTTTGTAATAAACGAGCCATGGAAACATCATATTAACATATAATTTCAACACGTAAAACAAAAGTACATCAACGTGTGAAAATGATTTGAGATGTTAGCTCCATCGTATCTAATTTCAGTATACATAAAGCAATAAAACAAATGAGAACGTTTATCGCTCTTTTCACATGTTTTTATTTATGTGTGAGTTGATAACGAAATCACGCGCTTGCCTTAACAAAACAAAAACACATCGGCGTGAGGAAAAAACCAACAACAAAGAGAGAGAAAGAGAGCATCAAATTGATCTTCATTGAAATGAACCGTGTAAGCTTTTGGTTTTGGCCGTGAGGTACGAATCGGAGGCGGTTGTGGTTTTTGTGTTTTGTTACTGTACAGTGTTTTGTTTGAGTGGTGGGCGCGCGCTTGCAACTGTTACGGCCGTGTGTATAATAAACAGACGGTCGGTCGGTAAACGCGGGTGCGTGTGGAGGGAGAAAAATACCCTCCGAGGTGTTGAATTGAGAATTATGATGTTTTTCCCGCCAACTAGATTGTCGTTGACGTTTGACGTCGTGTTCAAACAGTGGCGGCGACACTTCTTGAACGTCTAAAGTCAGAAATTCACAACGCAGTACAGTGATTTGGCTATAAAGCCTCGGTTTCACACATGGCAAGTCTGGCCCAATAACGACTATGTGGCCGCTTCACCAGTAACAATGGTCGTCAAATATTCGAGGCTGGACGGTATTGAAAGACTGGTCGAAGAGAATCGACTGTCTAATTAGAAAATAAAGCCTCGACTACACACATGGCAAAGCTGGTCCAATGCCGTCCAATAACAATTATGTGGCCCCTTCACCGGTAACAATGATCATCAAATATTCAAGGCTGGAAAGTATTGGAGGGCTGGTCGAAGAGAACGACAAGTACCGACCAGGTTCCAAACGGAGTCGAAGGAGTCGCCTTGTTTGACTTATTCTCCAATGAGTCTGGGCACACATTCATCGATTATGTTTTAATAAAATCAATGAAATAATTGAAATATCAGACATAATTACACAAAAAGTATTTTATTTGAAATTACTTGTTTTTTAACTCAGTATTTTGTATTTGAAAGAGAAAAACAAGATGTAAGTTGCATTTTTAAACGGCTTTATTTGACTTCACGTTCCGTGTATTTGCAGTCTGTAATTAATTGTAATCCAAAATCTTCATGGTTGGGGGTTTGATGAAATGGTTATCAAAAGGTTTTAATAATTAATGCCTACTACAAAATTGTTAAACATTCATTGTTACAATGCTAAATCAGAAAAAAAAACGTTCTGCAGCTTGTAGAAATTAAAACATCTTATATTAAAACTTTACGGAAGTATTTCGTAGTTAAAAATTTCCATATGATATACATAGGTATGGGCATGGCCCAGCCTCTTTATCTACCTTTGAATTACATCTTAGATGTACCTAGGTTGGATTAATAAAGAAAAAATGGAAATTTACCTATACATTCATAACTCTCGCTATGGAGACGATTCATGTCTAGCAGTACCTAGCTAAAAATAATCAGCTCTCGCATGTAGTGGATTGTATGTTACAATTGCTTTATTATGAAGAATTGATTGTTTAGATATCGCACCGTAGAGTAACTGACAACTCATTCCGCCGCGAAAGTGGAAAGATTCTGGTTTGAGTCCAGACGGTGTTGGTGGATAAAAATTAATTTTTCTGATTTAGCATTGTAACAATGAATGTTTAACAATTAAATAGCAAACGTTCTGCAGCTTGTAGAAATTAAAACATCTTATACTAAAAAATCATTGACGTTAAGTGTTCTGGAAGCCAATATTCGCCAAGGACCATTGGGCCAGTGTGTAACCAGTTTGAAGTCATTGGAATAGAAGACGAAACTTGAAGCAAATATTTGACAATGACTGTTGGACCAGTTTTGGCATGCGTCTAGTTCTAGCTATACTCGGCAAGTACTTGGACAATTTTAAAGTCATACCCGTATCCACTCCCACTCTATAAATTGAAAATTTGTCAAATTACTTGTCAACCATGTTTGAATTATATCTGTCTCTGTCAAACACATATTGCTGTAGTCAAATTATGTTTAATTACCTATTATTTCTTTTTTTGAATAACAAAAATTAATTTTGATTCATAGAATATAATTTTTAAATAAGAAATTAATTAATAAAAGTTATATAAAATTTTTATTGCATTAAAATACGGACGTAATTACGTAAATACGGTAGTAGATTGAACGCGAAGAATGGCAACGTTGGTTAACTTTTGAAGTGTCGACAACTCTTTTAAAGTTTACAAAGTAAAATAGCCGCGTCGAAAGTGGCATTTAGTATAGAAGTTAAAACGTGCAGCATTGGTGTTTAAGTAGTCGTTTGAATGGGCCATCAGCGCGCATAAATGAACAACGTTCGACCCACCACTGGCATTCAGCTCGCCGATACAAAGAGTGAATGTGTCCCGTCACCTACACCGTCTCTCGTCACGCCGCCTACACCGTGCGTCGTCACAGCCTGCTGTCGTGCTATCGCTAGTAGAGACCTGCTCGTGTACATATAGCGTGTTAACATGACTCCGAGCTAAGAATATCAGCAGTATCCCGTCACCTCCACCACATTATCTGGTACCATAAAGCAATGTACGCAAGTGACTCTCTCAAGACTGATATAATCGAAATCGAGAGCAAATTCACTGCAAGTTGACATTATTTTTTTTTGTGAGAGAGGGAAATTCTTTTTATGGACGCCCAGGGAACGTAGCCGTGGGAGTTGAACCAATGCCCCCCTACCCACGAAAACCCCCTCGATCTAACATCTTTAACCCTCCCGCAGCACCGATGCTCTGTCATTCCTTCGCGAGAGACAACATTCATTTACGGACACTGGCAAACTTTACCGCTAAAGGCGCCAGCTATACAGGGTGTCCGAGAATTATCTTTACAACTTTTAAATTTAATGACTTGAAATAAAAAAGATATTCACATTCTGTGTTCTGCAGTTATTAATGCAACTCATAAAGTTTTTTTCTCTGAGGTTATTTGAAGGATATTGTTTATCGGAGAAAGGTTACTGACATTGCTGACTTAAAAACCCGCATTACAAAAGCTCTTGCCACTGTCACAGACGTTATGTTACAACGTACCTGGCAAGAAATCGATTACCGACTGGATGTGCTTGGGCCACACGTGGTGCACATGTGGAGGTGCTAACCTAAACAGAACAAAACTTTATGAGTTGTACTAATAACTGCAGAAAACAGAATGTGAATATCCTTTTTACTTCAAAAGTTATTAAATTTCAAAGTTGTAAAGATAATTCTCGGACACCCTGTATAACGACCTCAGTCTGTGAATAGTTCATAGCAGTATGTGCAAAATAAGGTTTTTTCAAATAATAAATAATTATCAATGCTGATGGTGTTTATCAATATTCAAATTATATATTTTAATTAGGAAAGGAACTCCTGTATAGCTTAAGGATCCTTAAGTTATACAGGAGTTCTTTTCCTAGAAGATTCATCTTAATTCAAATTATAGGGGTTTTATATTTCCGAAGAATCCGCAACTGAAAGATAAGTGGCTGTGTGCTACCAGAAGAAGTCCACTTAACCACAGAAGGTTTTGCTATAGAAGGAGAAATTAGTGATAGAAAAACTAATTATATTTATTAGAACAACACCGATTTATTTTTTATTTTTCCTTATCACGTAGCTTAGAAAAGAACACGTCGATTTAGTTTTTTCAGTGAAAAATTTCAACTTAGGTCGTTATGTACCTGCTGCCATCTACGTTACGCTTGTCAGTTGTCACGCACCCATGTTCATTCATATACACCTCCTATTGTTGTCAAAAATCATACGAAGGAACCATTTCGATCAGTAACATTTCGATTATTAAAATAATTCGATTACTCCCAACTCTTAATTTTGTTTATGTATTACTTTTTACAATAATTGTTTAAGTTTTCCTGTCCCCAACTTGGTGTCTGCATTTTCTCCCGATATTCTTAGATCGTCGTCTGTCGGCCAACAGAAGTGTGTAGAATCGTTTGTGAAGCCGGCGCTCGACGCTAATGATGTCGTCGCTCTTTCAGCGTCGCGACGTCGGCCGTGATGGAGTACCAGTATGTGTGTACAGCCGCATCAGATCATTGGGTCACTTGTATGTATTCACCTTAACTCGAGATTAATTCAGTCTGTCGTCCAATTTGTCTCCGTGTCAGCGATAAAAAAGGCTCTCTCGAGACCAACGCTACTGTTCACAACACTCACATCCTATCTCTCTTTCTCACTCTCTCTCTTCTCCGCCGTGACGTATTCACGTTCACAACAATTCTGACGCCGTGATCTCGTGCGTGTTAATAAGGCTTTTGTATTGTGATCTGTTGCGTGATTATGCACCTAGCCTGTTTGTATTATTTTTAGTCTTTTTGTATTACATTTGTACAACTTGTCATTTTGATTTTGCGCACAGCGTGTTTTCAAATAGCTCTGACAATTTCCTTTGAAGTTTAACTTCTTTAGCGACGTATCTGTTTGAAAAATGTAGGAAATCGGGGGGAAGTAGAATAAACAAATAAAGGGAAAGTTAGTTTAGAATTACATGAAACTGACAAAAGACAGAAGTTTATAGTGTGTTGCAGTTTGATTCGCAAAATAGTAAGACAAGGATGAATCTGACGTTTAATAATAGCAAATCTAGAGCAATTATTTAAGCAAAAAAACTTTTTGAATTATAGCAAAATGAAATTGCCAACAATTCAATTTTTTTTAATTAGTTATTAATTAACTAATCATTATTGACGTGGAGCAGTTGCGGATTCGGAAGGAGCAATTAATTGGCATATAATTAAAAAAAAAGAATGTCCCGCGCTACCTTCTTTCTAGTTAATGCAATTGTCATCTTTTATATCCATTACATTACATTACATTACATTTATACCCAGGCGAAGCCGGACCGAGCTGCTAGTCTACTCTAAAATACCAAACACACGTAATATACGAGTATACTCGTATGTCACAATTACAATTTTTTTTATTATAGATTTTATTGGCCTTTGTTGTGTAAAACACTAAACAGCCACGACAACATTTTTAATTATTATGTGTCCATTAATAAGTTTATTTATTTATTATTATTATTATTATTATAATTACAGATTTAAGCTGTTAAATACTACAAAAATTAAAACGTCATTGAATTGGCTGATGTAATTTGTAAATAATTACGTTTGATTTACAACCCATACGATATTTTTTTTATTGTCATTTTTATTGCACCTTGTAATAAATTTGCCATTCTCGTTTTTAATTTGAAAATTTTATTTGTTTCAGGTAAGTGAATTTCAACTGTTTAATCCCCACTACCAATTGTTTGGTAAGTTTAATTGTTCTATTGTTCAATTCTGATTTGAAACAACTTAAACTCGCCGAAGTTGTGCTGTGACGCCAATAACGGAACCGTTAATCTATCCGTAATGTTATATCGTGAACGGTTATTGAATTGCACATTGTAGATCGGTTGGAATATGTGCTGTTCGAATTAAAAACATGAAATATCAAAAATAAATACGCGCCGCGTCTTGTAAACAAACACTGCCAACTTACAATGCTCAGTCATATTGTAGTACGTGAATGTTTAACGGGAAAAATATACTTCACAGGGTGGACATCGAAGGTTTATTATTTATTTGTTGACCAGAAGAAACTTCTAAATACTACAAATGTCCAAAGAGTAATATTATAGTGAATTGAATAATTTGAATAGCGCGCGCTTTACTCATTTCCTTAAGGCATTTCCGCTCCATTCACAAAATTGCCCTCATAATGAGAACTAAGATGTTACACATGAAAAAAGTGGGTGCGTGCATTTATGTACGCGTTTTGAAGCTATACTTCTTTGGCGTGATTAAAAATTAATTTTTAATATACATGCAAATAACGTATTGAAATAAAATTTTCAAAAAGTTTAAGAATGAAACACAAAAATTAACCTCACATATTTGAAAATATTTTCAAAATTTTATTTTGGTTTTTTATATAATAACGATTATTGGTTGTAATCAAAGGTTAATAGTGATCTATATTATTATATAGTTTCCACAGATGACAGAAAGTGCATTTATTTCGTCCATTTTTCATTTCACTCTGAGTCTCTTATGGCTAATTTCATACTATCGAATTTTCGTTAGCGCGACACACTTGACACTTCCGTTGCGTGCTAACATTTTTACGCGCCAAAAAGCGTACAACTTCAAAAAAATCGTGGATTGTAACGAAACTTAAGTAGCTATCAGTCGGTACTTAGATTTAAATCGTTTTTATTCGGTTACGTTCGAATTGTGATCGGATTTTCTTCAAATCTTGACTTGCGAATCGATTATTTCCGATCAGGCTATAAAGTAACAATAATATGTAAATGTTACTGTAAAATCGCCACTATAGAAAAGTCGATGTCAACATGGACTGGTCAGAGTGGGATGCAAGGAGTACAGAGAGAGAGAGAGAAGGAGAGGGAGGGAGATGACGGATATTAATTCGTACATGTGCACTGTTTGTCACTGTCTCTATACGTGCTATATCGCTTGGAAAAATACAATTATGTTATATAGAGGTGAACTGTAGAGAGACTCTGGAAGCGAACACTTTTATTATTATTATTTTTATCCCCGTTCATGTCAGGGTTTGCTCACAATGAAATTGGCATTTTTAATTAAAATATATTTTTATTTCGCATTGTGGATGTTTTTTTCTCTCTGTGTGTTTGACGGTATTCTCACACATATATACACCGATGCATGCCATATTGTGTGTGTGTGTGCATATTGGAGAACCACATTGTAGAGAAAATGGTACTCGTGTTTGTACGTCCTCTGTCAGAATTAATATTGACTAGTTGTTGAGGAATTTTTGAAAATAAAGTCAATTCTCTCGAATGTTGAAGAAATGTGGTAGTAATTGTGCTTCGTGCAGTAATCTTTTTCTAGATACAAGATCAGTTAAAATTAGAGTTTAAAAAAAACTAAAACAACACGCTTTTATGAACTAAAAAATGCAAAATAATTTGACAACAAAATTAGCTTTACTGTAAAAAGCGTGCGGTGCTTACCTACTTAAATTTTCATAATAGCTCTACGTTTCCAATTAGCTAGTAAATGAAAAATTTATTACCAATATTAAGCACTCCACGCTGTTTACAGTAAAGCTAATTTTATTTTCAAATTACTTTGCATTTTTTAGTTCATTTTAGTTTTTTTAAACTCTAATTTTAATTATAACTAAAAACAATATTGCATTTACTTCAACGGACAAAAATGTTCTTAATGTATTCTAATACTTATTCTTTAGCCCCCCCCCCAATTATAGTTTTGCAAATAGTTTTTTCAATGTACCAAACACGCAAAGTAACTATACCGTAATATAATTATAGATATCATATTTTTCAAATCGCCTAGGCCGTGACTGCTCCAGTAATAGTGAAATAGTTTCTTGAAATGTGAAATTGTAATTTTTTTAATCAAATACATGCCGGTGTTTGTCGATGTTTCATGCTGATTATTGCTGCTTTGCTGAATGTTAAATATTATTATTCTTTGATGTAACATATTCTATAGTGTGGTTCATAAGTTAGCAAAAAACATAAATGTGTCTTCTCCGGACACCAAAAGAATAGAACTGTAAAACGGTGCCCAGTTCTTTTCAAATCCCAAACTAGAAAAATGAAACATGGAACACAACTCCGCTAGGTCGCCATCTGATGGCAATCTGTTTATTTTAACAGTTGTTGGTAATATTAAGTGACAGTAGCGTTAAAGTCTCTGAATAGATTATAGAATTAAATTTATTTTCACCCTATTATATTACGTGACTGATCACTAACGGTGCGAAGTATTCGCACGGGTCCGCTAGTAAATATACTTTTTTTGCGTACCTAATATAACATGAAATTGTGTTGGACTTAATTTTAACAACAAAATATTAATTAATAATTCTTCTTTTCATTAGTAAAATGTTGCCCATATAAAAACCCCACAGTATAATAAAATATCGTCAGTGAAAAAATTAACTACCTATATATATATACACGATACATATGTAAGGTATTTTTGGTGTACCGACCTATAATGAATAACACGAACCATCCATATTGTAACATTTGTGTTGTATTTTGACGTGGCTTTTATTATTAAATGAAAAAATGAATATTTAATCGTACGTGTTAATTTTTTCATGCTAATTGTGAGCTTTCAGAATTAAAAATTTTAATTGTATTTGTGAATTGTAGAAACGGAAAATCGCCAGTCAAAAACAAAATTATATACAGTGTGTTCACATATTATGGAAGAAATTGGCATTATCCCGTTTTCCACTGATTAGATTATTGAAATGGGGAAAAAATAATTTATCAGTGTCTTTAGTTTTAAAAAATATTAATAAATAAGGAGTAGTTAATGTAGATGGGCACTGCCAACGTTTACCGCTAGGGGCGCCAGCTAAATAACGACTTCAGTCTCTGAATAAGTGCATTGCAGTGTGTGCAAAATAAATTTATTTCAAATAATAAATCATTGACAATGTCTAAACTATAGAGGTTTTGTATTTCCAACGGATCAGGACAAAAAAATGGTTGTCAGAAAGAAAAAAAAAATGCTGTGACAATAGTTTGTGAAGCCAACTTTATTAAAGAAGATTTTGCCACAGAAACACCCATTGTTAGAATGCTCTCACATGATGTGAATTTAATTTGCTTAGAGTAACTGATAACTCATTTCGTCGTGAAAGTAGAAAGTTTCGGGTTTAAGTCCCGACGGTAAAGTGTTTGAAAATATTTTTTTCTAATATAGCATTGTAATGAATGTTTCTTAACAATTAGAGGAATTTTTGGCTCCCGTTAATAATAATAAAAAAAAATGTCATAGTATAAGAAAATATATACAAAAACAATTACAATATTGTTTTATTCAGCATTCCTGAAGCCACTGCCGTTTTGTTTTTCAAATTTCACTTTTCATGTGCTATGAAACTAGGTTATTTTAGAGGAAAAAACGAAAAAGAACCAACTCGCAAAACTGGTATTAATTTAGTCTTACAAACTATACGGTAAACAATCAATTTACTAATATAATTTTATTTTATGTGTATTTCCGTTCACAACACATTTTGTGTGAGAAAAGTCAATACAAATTCATTTAATTGCGAAATATTTTCGCTATTAATTCTTTTTAATATTGTGTATATTTTTATAAAACAGTTTTTTTCGACCACAATACATAAATCATATTAAATTCGTATACTGAAAAAGTATGTATAAATTAAACGATCAAAAACAATTTAGTATTTAAAATTTTCACGCTTTTTCAATATTCCCATTTTAAACATATTTGCTCTTCTTTAATATTTATTACTTTTATATTATATTTTATGGATAAACGATTAAAAAAAGGTTACATTTCAAATATAGCATATAATAAAGTGTCTACACCGTATTATAAAAATAATTCTAAAAGCTAAACGAGGGAAAAAAACCGACCGCTTACCCATACCGACGCAAACACAAATTGCTGTTAAAACGCGTTAACACAGAAAATAAATATATGTATAGAGAAAAGCCGACCCATCCTCTTTATCTCTTTTTTTCTCATATAGTCTGCGCGTGTTGTTTCTTTTGCTCTCGCATAATGTTGTGTGTGGTCTCGCATTACCTTCATTCATCTGACTCATTCACGCGACCACCGAAAAAACCTCAAAAGCTTACTACATCTGTATAGTCGATTTTCATCAAGTGTTAAAAATGCCGCCGGCCATATGTTTAGCACCTATCTATAGTACATCCACGAATCATTGTGATCTTGCTTTCGCCACTGACTGTACTTCTAGTAAAAAAATTTAAAAAAAACTTTTTAAAGACAAGCTTTTATTGCAGTGCACTAAAAAGGGATAATTGTTTATGTTCGTTATTATAAAAGCGTAGGTTAATCGAGCGGTGCAGCGTAGTGGTGAGAGCTCTAAACTATTCAAGACCATGGCCGATTACCTGTCAAATTCTTATACTTGCATAGCTGCTTACGTTTTCCTAATTTCCTATAATTCCTTCATTCGCCCATTGCTGTTACTTAAGTTGAAGTTTAAAAACTTAGCAAAATAACGGGAAGAATAGGATGGAAAAATAGTAATGGTGCGATTGCGTCTGTTATGACATAAAGTTGAGAATAGGACGTTAAACGCATTATTAGTGTATTTGCCATATGGCAACATACACTATTGGCGTCGGTCGGATGGCGGGACCTAGGGGTCGGACCAAAATTTCTCGACGTTTCATAACCTCCTAAACACTTTGGCACTATTTTTGAAAATGTTTATATATATATGTATATATATATGTGTGCGGGCAATAACTTTCGAAAGAGTTAATTGATTTTAACGAAATTTGGACCGCGTGTTGAAATCTATCACCGCAAGAAGCCTATGTAAAATGGGCGTAATCGGGGCATTTAAGGGTAGTTTTTAGGGGTTGAAAAATGTTTTTGGGCCCCAAAATACCGAAAAAATTCTCAGAATCGTTTCAAAATTGACATTTAACCCTTTAGTAGTAAGTAAAAAGTGCCCCTAAAATTTTAATAAGATCGGCTCAACAGGCCCGGACTTACAAATTTTTTGAAAACACTAATTTGCAGATAGTGACTTATTTATTGAAGGGTGTGTTTAATTCGATGTAGACGTTAGATTGATAATAATATTACAATTAAGGAAAAAAAATGTTATTTTAAGGGGTGTATTAAGGGGTTAAATTTTTTATTTTGCCCAAAAACAAACTTAATTTCACATAATAAAAGTATAAAACCACACGGCCCTATACAAGCAAATACACTATATTGTCGGCAGGGTTTTGGCACTGCGACCGGGTTTTTTTTATTATAAAAGCGTGGGTTGTAAGCTCTATGATAGTTTATTGGTCATGACCCACGCTTTTATAGTTATAAACCTAAATTATTAAAAAAAAATTCTTTGTCTTTTTAACAAGTTTTTTTTCTAATATTTTGTTTTAAATTTTTTTGTTACGTCTTCACCTATGCATTTCTCATGATAAAAGAAAAAAGGGTAACCCGCCATCTTGGAGCATCCGCCATATTTGATTTATACATTGTCACCGGACTTAGACGTGTGTTCTCTAGCTTAATTAGAAGTAGTCGAAATTTTGATTGCAAGATTTGACCCAAACTGACTGACTTACAAACATGTGAAGTTGAAATAAAAGCTTGTAAATCCGCCATGTTGGATATGTGCATTGTCACCGGACTTATACACATGTGAAAAATGTCAAAGCTCTAGCTTAATTAGTTCTAGTCGAAATTTTGATTGCAAGTTTTGACCCAAACTGACTTACTTACAAACATGTGAAGTTGAAATAAATGCTTGTAAATCCGCCATGTTGGATATATGCATGTGCAAGATTTCAAGTTTTTAAGTTTTCCAAGTTTATAGTTAAAACTAGTCGAAGTTTTGGTTTCAAGTTTTGACCCAAACTGACTGACTGACAGGCATTTGTGGGACAATAATTTTTTCATTTCTCAAAATAAATTTCTCTTTATTCTGATAAATTCATGCAAACAGAAATATGCACCACGTATGTTCCGTTTTTTTTTTATCACTTCATACAGCCGTGAAAAGCGTTTTAATTCACAGGCGATGAAAGATAAACTAGTGTGAAATGTTTTCATTGTTTATATTTATTACTGCTGTCTACGCGCAAATACAAATTTAATTTCTGTACATTTGAAATTTACATAAAAATTAATCAGCCTAATGATAAATTTATATAAATGTATTTGGCTTGGAAATTTATTTAGACTGAGAGGTTTTAATATTTTAAACTTGATTTGACGCACTTAACATCTACACATCAAACGAAATAAGAATAAATTCTTTTTTATGTTTGCTGTCAATGAAAATCGAACGCGTAGAACTTTCCAAAAATAAATTATTTCATTAGAGATTCATAACTATGATTATTTATATATTTTATTTTCGACAGAAAAAATCGCTGTGGTAATTGAAGAACCATGCGTGGTCCAAAAACATTTTTCAAAATAATGTTATAATCGGTATATATTATTTCTCAAAGGTATTTTTGTCGGTATGAAGTATCTCCCTTAATACTTACTGTATCAAAATTAATATTTGATACGCCATTTGGGAGATTATTTTCTCTCTAATGTCGAAAAATAAGTTAATATCTTAAAATTAATGTTTTCATTAAATAATTACAATTTAAAAATTTTAACAATTTCATTACTGAAAATAACATTCAGAAAAAACAAGCGTGCGCGGTCTTTTAAACATATACAAAACCTCTCTTAAAAGCAATTGCCTTATACCCTATTTTTTTAAATTATATTATAAATTATTCCGATAATGCTTATTATTGTCCATTTACTTTTCATCATATTCCTCATTTATCTAAATATGTATGTTCAATTTAACTATTGAACAATATAATATGTACAGGCTGTTTCAAAAGTAGCAATTATAAAAAAAAGTACACTATAAAAACCGACTGTCGGTGGCACTGTTTCTATTTTTTTATTACAATTGTAGGTACCAGTTTCACTTCTGTAGTGTGTAGTGTAACA
This sequence comes from Venustoraphidia nigricollis, assembly GCA_034508555.1. NCBI lineage: Eukaryota > Metazoa > Arthropoda > Insecta > Raphidioptera > Raphidiidae > Venustoraphidia > Venustoraphidia nigricollis. The sequence goes on from JAVRKA010000030.1 coordinate 4,728,096, forward strand.
TACACAGTTTCTTTTTTTGTTGACTGTATGACGCATCTACGATTAAATTGCCTTTAAGGTGGGTGGCTGTTTACTAGTTGTTCAATATGCCCCCTTTTTCACTTGCATAGCTCTATCTTACGAGCAGTTCTCTATTTTTTATGAAAAATCTTAGTCAGTCTTTGATGTTAATGCTTACAAAATAAACTAGAAATTTGTACCATTCTTCCCATATTACTTTTTAGCCAAGTTTTTACAGTTTATTTGATCTAAATAAACGATTTAGTCAGATAAAAACGAAAAAATTAGCGTAATACAAAAATTTTTGTGCAGAAAAAATTTAATTTGAAAGAAATTATTGAGCAAGCCAAATTTGTCAGTATTTTTAACATAAGTTTGTTAAGAAAAGACTTCAAAATGTTAATTTGCCTTCCGTAATTCGAAATCTTGTGACGTGCTGTAAAGAAATATTAACGAATTTCACGTTTTTTTGTATTCAATTTTTAGGACAAAAATATATGTTTTTGAAATTTTTAAGCAGCAAGCCAGATTTTATGAACGTTAATGCTTAATCACAGCTAATAAAAACAGTAATAAATTTAACTTTTCGATCACAGTTCGAAATTTCCCGAGAGCATATTTTACGATCTAAGGGATCTTAAGTCCGCACCGTGGGGCGAAAGGTAAGATGTGTACAGATCACAAAAACCTGCGAGTCGTAAAACGAGAACTCGTAAAGCGAGATCTGCCACTGTGTTTGTCCTCTGAAATCGTGTTCCATTGCGTATATTTGACATACAAAAGAGCATTATTAAAACGTCAATCCTTTTACAAACATAATAAATCAACAAATGTATTTATTCGATAAAACTGCATCGGATTCGTTCTATTGTGACGCACTCTGCCTCTAGTCGATGCTCAACTATTATAATGAGTAAAAACAACAACAGTTTACACATAATGTCGCTAATAAAAAGGTACACACGTCACAATTCATGTACACGAGTCGGACTAAACTGTCCCGGTTGTCGCTTGGCGCCGCCACCTCCGTTACAGAGCGCTTCGCCACCCGGGGCCCGTTCTGCAATTGTGCATCGCCTATCAAATAGCGTATACCGCATGTCTTCACATTTCGTATTCGCACCTAGTCTTGGGAATAATCGAATGATTTTTACAATCCAATGATAATAATTTACAAGCAAAAATAAAAAACATTGAGATCCTTTCTCGCTTCAAGGAAGTAATAAGGAATGATAACCAAAGAATTTTATAAACTAAATGAATTTTATATGTAAATCTGTAAATGATATGTTACAAACATACTGTCAACTGTAACGAAATATATTATTATTATTATTATTCATTCGAAATGATATAGGGAAAACGTATCTATAACGCAGCGTGCGTTATTTTATTTTTAGTCTTGGGAATAACTGAATGATTCTGATAATCGAAAGGTTGCTATTCGAATGATTTTTATAATTAAACGATTTTTTTCAAAATGATTCCTTCACCTGAAGTATCATAAGAATAGGTGTGTTGGTACTGTGCGTGAATGAATGAATGTTTCAACTCTCGAATGAATTTTGCGCTCGGTTTCGATTGTTTGTCTTGAGCTATATGAAACAGCGCTAAACAAGGTCATCCTAATACGAAGATAATAGGCATAAGTGAAACAGAACCGAGAACAAGAAAATTTATTAGTTTTTTTGCTTAATTTTGTAACATTTATTCTTAAATGCTTTTTTTACATTAATTATAGATTTATTAACTGCAAATTTCGATTTTTGTTCATAAAACAGTTTTGAAAATCAAATAAAAGTTCGAGTAAGAAGTTATGAGTTGTGATGAGAAAGGTTCCTCATTTGACTTATTTTTTATCTGAAGAAGTCATTGAATGTAGTTTTCTGTTTCGTTCAGCAAGCTGTTGTCGATAGCAAGATATTGCATCAATGACACTTTATCTTGCCTTTGAACTTCATTTGAATCATTTTGTATAAACTGATCTATAATTCAAGAGTGGCTAAACTTTTTTTTAGAAACTGCGTAATACTGAAATAGCGTTAAGCAAGGTCTTACTGTATAGTTAGTTCGGAACTGAATTTTGACGACATTTTTCCCATTATTTCTCGATATAAGTAAAAGATCTTCGGATGCCTAATTGATTTATTTTCGTAGTAACATGGAAGACATTTTTAGCGTTCAGTCACCGATGACGGGCGCAGACAATTGAGTGGTCGTGTCGCGTGCTGTCGACATGTCGCGGACATCAGCTGTGTTGTGGAAAACATGTGCATAACACACATGCACTAGCTGTGTTACCACCCAGCGGCGTCCGAATTTTGTTAATCACGTGACACAAATGTATCTTATGATTCCAGAAAGGCTATATAGTTTATGTTTTATTTTATAAGATAATTAATAAAATATTATGGCATGCAAATATGCACAATCGTAGCGCGGTGCAGTGTGTTCACAGCAGACTTCTCTAACTACCACTGCAGTCAAGGCCGACCAGTACCCCCTCTTCTCCCGCGACTTTGTTATGAGAAATATTCTCATATTTCTTATTTCGAACGGAAGTTATAATAGAAAACAGTATCACGGGTAATTGGAATAATGAAAATAAATCAATTTAAACACTCATTGATTGCAACGTTTCGTCTTTTCTTTAATTAAGACTATTTCAAGCTCTCAATATGCTTAAACGATAGTTAAACTATATAATATAATATACAATTTGGCATTACAAAAAACGTTGCAATCAATGAGTGTTTAAATTGATTTATTTTCATTATTTCAATTACCCGTGATACTGTTTTCTATTATAACATATATATCTGGAATTGAACTTTAAAGATAGAAATTATAATTTTTAGCTTAGTCTTGCACGTTTGGTCTTGGTCTTGTTCATTCGGTCTTGGTCTTGTTCTTGCTAGTATAATTATGGTCTTGGTCTTGCAGAATCGCAGGACCAAGACTGCAAGGCGAAGACCGATTTTGCTTATCAATCACCTTAAATACCGATGATGATACGCCCTAATGTTGTGGTGCCGCACGCCGCTGGTGTCGGATTCGACCGCTGTGTACCAGTTACATATATCGAACTCTATAGTTTTGTGTGCGTAGTGTCGGTCAACACTTTGCAATACTATTTTATAATTAACACCGAATGATTGTATTATGTCGAGTGATTGAAGCGATTTTGTGGGTTTTGCTCACATCGCTGTTATATCGTTGATTGTATTAACACATTGTGTACTACTTTGTATGTAAACCTGGGTGTATGTGATTACCTACATATATTATATTATATAGGTAGATGTGGGAATAATCGAATGATTTTAATATTCACGTTTATAACTTTCTTCTGAAAATATTAAAATCTAACGAGCCCCACTACCTCTTATTGTTAGATAGGCCGTATTCCATTCAAAATCCTTAAAACGCCCGTTATTAGGGAGCCACGTAGCTCGATCAAGGGGGAAGGGGAATAAATTTGAAAGCTACGTGAAGGGAGGGGGAGTTGGACTCAAACTACGTATTTTTTTATGTACCTATTTTATTTCCTAAAAGATTCGGAACCTTTGAGCTAAGACAAATCAAATTTTTTGACAATGCAGCATAATTGTGCCTTTTTTATGACTTTAAAAAAATAAACAGGTACTTCTTTCATATCCTTTGTCGTAGCAATTTCGTATATTTCTATATTTAATCGGTTCATAAAAAATCGGTGAGAGGATCCGTGTATGCTATGAAATTACACATCCGGTGCTAAATGAAAGGAAGAGCCGCCGAACTGAAATACGTTAATAGAACTTATTATAGAATAATCGTTCGATTCTATGAATAAGTCTATCTATATAGATGAAATGAATTACTGAGTTTAGTGACGAGGTTTTGTTTGTATCTATGCATGCAAATATCTCTACATATTGATTGCCAATTTACGGGTCTATTATGTTATTCGGTGATTGCGTTCTGCTATAAAATGGAGGTTATGACTAAATTCATTCTAGACGTACCTACAGAATGATGGAAGCACGTATTTGTGTTCCAAACGGCAACTGCATTACCTACCGTTTTTAGTTTCGGCTTCACAAAACTAACAGGATACTTTGTAGGCGTGAGAATATTTATTGATTTTGATAATCGAACGGTTGTTATGCGAATGATTTTTATAATCGAATGATTCATTCGAAATTATTCCTTTAGCTGATGTGTCGTAATGAGACGTGTGTTGTCACTATGCGTGAATGAATGAATGTTTCAACTCTCGATTAAATTTCGCTCTCGGTTTCAATTGTCAGTCTTGACAGAGGCACCTGCATACAGTGCTTCATACTACAGACACAGATAAAAGACGTGATTTTAATAATCGAAAGGTTGTTGTTCAAATGGTTTTTATAATCGAATGATTCATTCGAAATTATTCCTTCAGCTGATATATCACAATAATAGGTGTGTTGGTAGGTACTATGCGTGAATGAATGAGTGTTTCAACTTTCGAATGAACTTTGCTCTCGGTTTCGATTGTCAGTCTAGACTCTAAACAAAGGCACGTACATGCAGTGTTTCATAGTACAGACGCAGTTAAAAGACGTAAGTAATCGTATTCAATACTGTGCATTGAATATAAGCATCTCGAGTGATTGGGATGAGAGTGAAAACACAATTCAATCTGTCTATGCGTTCGAAATGATTATAATAACGAATCTATTGACCTTAGAGAGTCACTTGCATGCGGTGTTTAATAGAACAGACGCAAGTAATCGTATATATGTAATATTGTAAAATGCAGTCTGAGAGAGACAATTGCAAGCAGTGTTTTAAAGAGTAAAGAAAGATTGTAGTCATACTAATATTATAAAGAGGAAAGATTTGTATTTTTGTATGTTTGTAATGAATAAACTCAAAAACTACTGTGCCGATTTAAAAAATTCTTTCACCACTAGAAAGCTACATTCACCCTGAGTAACATAGGCTATATTTATTGCTAGAAAATATTAGGGATCCTTACTAAAACTTTAGTAACGTAACCCAAGGTGTAAAAAAATGCCATATAACATCTTTCGTCGCATGCGCTGCCTAAACTATTGATGATAGAACAAAAGTATGTTCTACAATATTAAAGAACATAGCAATAACTACAAAAAACTTCGCGAGACTATATGTCCAACTATTATCGTTATGTCACAATAACCACTTTTTACATTTTAATAATCTATATAGATAAAAGACGATGTATATGTAATCTATGGACTCCAAACGGGTAGACCATTTTTGATCAAATTTTCAGACAATCTTTAGATTAGCCCAGCGGGCGATCTTCTGAAGTTTGGTAGCCATCGGATCAACAGAATTTTTTAAATTTCTTTTTAAGATTTTTCTTCGATTTTTTAACATTCACAAATAAAAGCGATTGAATTCGCGCAAATTCAATACACGTTGAGAATTTAATGATAATGATTCTCATCTTTTATATCCTATATATTACATTTACACCCGGGCGAAGCCGGACTGGGCCGCTAGTAATAGATATGATAATATATAGTAATTACGTCACGGCAAAACTGTTCGGAACACTTTTAGCTTTTTGCATGAACATCATCATATATTATATAGGTAAGCAACCGGTTCTCTCCATATTATCTCTGCATACATGTTACGTTTAGTTGCCTTCATGTATATTAAAAATTTCCAATGACTTTTTCATTAAAATTTTCATTAACTTTTAAAATTTTACAATTAACTTTTCCATCCATCACATATATTGGTTATGTTTTTAATGTCGGAGTATTCAGGTGGATAATTTGATTTAAATGCCATTAAAATAAAAATGCAGAAAAAAAAACTGTATTGCGAACATGTTAACATAATTATATTTTCAGTTAATTTACTTTTAACATTGATGTAAATATTTTTTTATGTTTATTTTCCAACATTGTTAGTTTTTTTTTAAACATGTAATAATAAACACATGAATTCCGTCACTCTAAGAGAAATGAGTTTTTGTTTGTATAGTCGATAAATTTTTAATTTTTAATATGCCTGAAGTTTATACAAACTTCGAGCGTATTAAAAATTAAAAATGTATGCCTCTAACTATTTTGAAAAAATTTACTGGATGAATATTGTAATGTAAACAATTATATTTATTACGTAATTTTTTCAGCACAGTTATTTGACATATGGGCGGAGCTTAGGCCAAATGTAATACCGAATCCGCTATTTTTCCCATACATACGAATACTACCAGTATCTAAGATGTAATGTGCTTACGGTTTGAATTTCTGTCGTCAGATGTCGTCTCGTTTTATGTCAAATCCCAATATTCGAAGTTCAAGCAATTATTTCCGAAACTAAAAAGTTTAGAAAATATTTTTTAAACACAAATTTCTTGGAAAAATAAATAGATTAATAAATCGTTATAACAGGAAAAATGACGTTATAGCGTGTATCTCTTCTGCGCTTGCGTCGATTTTTCTCAAAAACAATAGGGCTCTTCATATTTACAAACATCTTGCCAAAATTTGGTTTCAACTCGCTCAGCCGTTTAGCCTGTATCGTTTTCACAGACGAACAGACTTTTCCCAAAAATATGTTTTTTGGACTTAAAACGAAATAATGAATTCCAAAATGCATGTAGGTATTCCAGAACTGCCGTTCGTGCCGAGCCAATCCGATCCGATTCAGTAGGCGTGAACCTTTATTGCGACAGTGGACTTTATTTTGACTTTCATGAAAGTACGGCGCCCTATAAAATATATCATAGTATCGAGTGCCTTCGTACATACAGTTTATAACAGCAAATTAAGTACATTATTCGACTGGTGTATAAATGTGAAAATGCAATTTAAACCATTAAACTATTTACATCAAACTATCACAATTTGATTGTTAGTGTTTACCTCTTGCACTCACGTTGTTCAGGGTTCCGCAAGATTTATGTATGCTATTTATATAATATATATATGAAGTTTGTACGTGGAAAACAAGCCGTTCATAGAACACTTTATTCCAGTCAGTGTTGTAGAAATGAAAAACAAGAACTAAGTCAAAACTAATTATTAACTTCTCAGTGCAGTGAGAAGTTATTGTAATGGGTCCGAAAACCGAAATCAAATTTATGTTTCAAGGTCACTACACAATTTTTGAAAAGATGTGTGGTTGAACATATATTCGTATGTGATCATATCTTTCTAAAACGAAATCTCTTATCCTTTCCACGCGCCTATTTAAAATGGGTCCAATCGAACCATTTTAAGGCTGTCGGAACGCTCTGAATTTAAGCCAAACTACGAGACTAAAAAATGGTTTTGCAAGGGTGCCGCTGTCAGTTGATTACTCTAATTTTTGGAAATATTTTGAAGATTTAGAAAACTTTTTGTGAAATAAGTACTAATAAGGTCGTAGTATGACATTGAAAACGTGTGTTTTTTGTCACAATTAATGGCAATTTTTTTCTAGTAAATCGTACATAAAATACAAAAGTAGTCCATTAGAAGAAACCTAGATTTGTCCTTGATCTTCCTTATAGTGAAAAAATTTTTGCAAAATGTTGACGACTAAGCCGAAGCCCTATTTTTGGCTTAAATTCAGAGCATTCCGACAGGCTTAAGTGATGTATTTAGAGGTTGAAAATTGTTCTGGGTCCCAAAAACACCGAAAAGAGCTCTCGCAATTGATTCAAAATTGAAATTTAACCGTTTAGTATCAGTTAAAATTTTAATAAAATAAGCTCGACAGGACCGGATTTATAAATTGTTTAAAAATAATTGTTTGCGAATAGGGCATTATACTTAGCGAAGACTGTATATAATTTTGTGCTAAGGAGGAATTGAAATTAAGAGAAAAATATTATTGTGGGGCGTATTAAAAAGTTAATTCTTTTATTTTGTCTAAAAACAAACGTAAATTCACATAATGAAGTCACGCTGATTGTATTAGCAAATACACTATAGTGTCGACAGGGTTTCGACACTGCGATCAGGGTTTTTTTTTATTGTGCGACTCGACTACTCGTATATCACGAACTCGACCCGAAAATTCAGTCTTCGCATGGGTACGATTTATAATTTAAAGCGAAAATTACATTGTAGTCGTTTCCCTGTAGGTATATATTGTACCAGATATTATATATATTTATTATATATATGCGTTATTTGATACATTAATTATAAGTTTGCATGTAGTGTAACTCAACCACAACTAGCATCAGCTAGCACCAGTCGGTGAGCTCGTCACTAGAGAATGGGGGAATAACCGACACGTCGGCATAACAGAAACCATCATACCATGCTTAGTTAGGTGAAGAACTGTGCTATGTCTATCTCAGACAGAAGCGACGAAAGAAATCCCTTTTCTACGCCTGTAATTTCTTTAAAATCAAAGAGAACATTGGGTAGTAATTTGAGCGGGAAATTTGAATTTTAATTCAGTACATATAATTGAAGAGTGAAAATTGTCGAACTATTCGATTATTAAAATGTCTCGAGGGGTTATTCAGAATCATTCGAGTAATGAAGTTACGATTTTTAATACAATCTTCAGTAATAAATTAATTACGTTCTTTCTTATTCTTAAAACACTGTATGTAATTGTCTCTGCGTGTAAATAACTCTGTCAAGACTGAGAATCGAAACCGCGAGCAAAATTTATTCGAGTCTTGAAACATTCATTCATTCATGCTTAGTACCAACACACCTATTATTATGATACACCAGTTGAAGAAATAATTTCGAATGAATCATTCGAATAGCAACCTTTCGTTTATCAAAATCATTCGATTATTCCCAAATAATGCCGGCTATGTTTTACCTACACCGTTTCAAGAAATGTTGCAGCCAATTGTAAGGTTCCAACGGCGGTATCGTCACGACATACGGGAGTGGGGGCCCGTAATGGTTGAAAACTGTAAGGTGGTAGAAACGCTCACTTATCGTTTTTGACTATCGTGCTGACAATATACGTTTGGGTCGTTATATCACGTTTAGAATCAGAATAGTTCTGCATTTACTTTGTTGTAGATAGTCGATGTACCTACTCGAGTCATCGACAATGTTAAATTGCATTCAAACTTTATATTAAAGCTCAATTCTCTGCTCTCGTGTGCATGTTAGGTTATGTTTGATAGTTATATTGTTTCTGTGTTGAGTTTTAAGTTTTAACGTCTATAACCATACAAATACATGGATATGAACATATATTAAACCATACGTGTTATCGGTAATATTGCAGTGTAAAATAGAGTTGCGATATAGCGAGCGAAAATAATCGAACTATTTGATTATTAAAATATAATAATAATGCGTTTAACGTCCGTTTCTCAACTTTATACCACATCAGACGCCATTCGCACCATTACTATTTTCAATCGACTATAGTTTTCGTTAGTTTTCTGCATTTCTAAATTTTAGCTTAATAGCAATGGATCAATGAAAGGATTATAGGAAATTAAGATTGGCAACTATGAGATTAGTGGAGTTTGACAGGTAATCGACCATAGCCTATAATTAGGAACCATTTCGATATGCATCTGGAATAAATTGAGAGATGGCATGGAAAACCTCAACAAGATGGCCGGTACAGGAATTACCGTTTCTCAGCGAGAGAGCCCTAAGCTACATCCGCCGGGATTCAAACCAGTACCTCCCGTATGCGAGTCCAGTGCTGTCAATACTACGCTACATCGCTTAGTTGATTTTTAAAATATCTCGTTATATATAATCATTAGAATGATTTTTATACCTTACGACTTATAATACAATCTCCAATAATAAATTATACTATGCTCTTTCTATACTCTTTGAATCTCTGCATTACGTCTTTTATCTACGTCTGTTCTACGAAGCACTGCATGCAGGCAACTCTCTTAAGTCTCATAATCGAAAACGAGAGGTGAATTCTTTCGTTATAATAATGTATCGAATGCATAGACAGATCGAATGAACTATAGTAGGTAGCTAAAACTTGACTAAACAATGTGCGTCGAAAATTATTCGTAACTAAAAACAAAATGACGCCTTTCAAATACAAATGTATTGCGTCTTAGTTTATACAGTGTGTTATTTTGTACACGTATCTCATACATTTATAAGTAAAGCCATTATATATTTATAACCGTTATATTATGTAATATTGTGTTTAGATGTGGACAGTGGCGTACGTCAGCTGTTTTACTGGAATAAATGTATAGTGTGTTGCAATTAGTAGATTGACTTTGATTGAAATCAATCAATTTCCATTAGCAATCATTTATTAAAAATTGTAATAAATTGTCACGGTTAGTAGATTGCAGAGGTTGCCTCGTACATATTTTTATCAAGCTGACAATTTAAAAAATTGAATTAATATCTAGAATTAAGTAAATCCTTTTCTTAAAAATCCAAGTATTGCAAATAATGTCAATATTCCATCTTTTGATTTCTCTAACATTTGTTAAATATACTGCGAGTAAAGTTTAGAAAGAACAGCTGTTGCTACCCAATCAATTGCCAGGTACGACGGATGACATCATCCTCCCACTACTATTCAACGGAACGAGGCAACCTCTGTAATATACTAACCTAGACAAATTGCTACGTTATTTTTCCGTGACTTCGCTTGCATTGGTGTTTCAATTCAATGATTCTAGTAACGGGAAGTACCCTATAGGTTTTGATTTCCTTGCGAGTGTCAAAATATGCAGCATAAACGGCCGTATCTTTTGAGTGCATTGACTTAGAAATTTGATTTTTTCACAGCATCTGAGTATTTAACATTAATTTCAACTTGATACCTCCACGCGTTCCTGAGAAAAACGATCTTGACAGACCGACAACATAGTAATCTTATAAGGGTTCCTTTTTTTCTTTTGAGATACGGAACCCTAGAAATGTCAGAACTGAAAACTGGCACTGAAAGAACTACTTTCCTTGGTCTCCCGTCACTGTATTTAGATATAGTCATTGCGTGTGTAGGAACAAACATACATAATACATTCTGTAAGCAGACAAGGCTTCACTCGGGGGATTGGAGAATATGTTAACAACCAAACATACGCGCTTACGTTTAAAAACACCTGACAGCAGATAATTTGAGCTTTATTTTTAATGTATCGTTGATGAATTCTGAACTTAACACAAAAATCTAACCACATACATAACTCACGCATTTTACAAGTAAGGGAGCCAGGGGCTAATCGGTAACTAGGGTAAATTGTAACAAAAGTTTTACAGCGATTAAAAGAAAAAACAATTGAAAAGTCATATAGTTGATCCACATGAACTAACAAGCCGATTGAGGTCAAGGTTATTAGAATACTGGAAGGTTGGGCATAAGAGCCTATAAACATGGTCATAACGGTGATTAACTGAGCCGATTGCTTACGTGACCGATGCCCATGGCTTGGTTTTTCAATTATTGTTGTCTCAACTGTTTGGAAAAAGACTCCATGTGACGTCACAAGCCTACTTCTCCCGTCCTCAATCGCGTCTCGCCTAGTCATACTGTCATACCGTCAACATTGCTAACGCCTAACCTTAGTTTCTAGTAACCTTGGATTGAGGTAACACAATTCCGCTCTTAAAACCGAAACGGGGAATAAATCGTCCGAATTGTGTACAACATAGATCTCAAGAAAAGATACGGGGTTCTCCGTATCCTTCTTCATACACATTCCTGTTTACATCCCTTTATGGGAAATGTCGGTGGACGAGTGTTTGTTTATTCCTCCTGGAACAGGGATGTGTAAAATGACGTACGTCACCTGGAACAGACGCCTAAAACCGTTTTGTTATTGGTTTACACGCGACGCCAACCCGATATCGATGTACCCCAAATGCATATAGGCTTTGTTTTCACTTGGCGATACAATATCGATATGTCGTTACCGATTTATCGTCACCGACATAGTGTTTTCATTGAGTTACATGACGTATCATGATGTATCGTTACCGGTAAACGTTATGTTGCAACTAAAATTCGTATAAGCTGTTTTTTCATTTGGCAATCAATCCCGATTTATCGTTGCCAATATAACTTTTTCATTGATTTACACGGCACCTATTTGTCGTTACCGATACCGATAAACGATATCGATGCAACTCAAATACAAAACACGTATATATATTAATTCTCGGTACAATTTCGATATATCGTCACCGATATCGTTTTTCGCTACCAGTGTCAAATCCACGGTCGTTTAATAAAGCCAGCAAGCCAATTAGAAAGACATAGGATAAGAAGGCAAAACAAAACTGGCTTGAAAGATCATTCGTAAGACAAGGAAAACATGCAAAGGCAGTAACGAAACTCCATAGTCGCTTAATGAAGCCAGCAAGTCAATAATTAAGACAAGGATATCATATGAAGGTAAAACAAAACTAGATTGAAAGGTCAAGTAAAGCATACCGAGGCAATAACAAAACTGACTTCAATTAGGATTTCTCTCCACTTTGGGCAGATTCTAGATCCCAATATACGTCTATATGTTTTTGAGGTGTCCGATATTGACTCGGCGACGACCCATTTTCTAAAACTAGCCGTGTATTTCGACAATTTGTATAATTTCCAAGTCGTAACCTTCGAAGATAAATGTTCCACCCGTTTCGTTCGGCGTAAATATCACTTACGGGTTTTATTCAAGCATATACGCAATGAATTCGCAATGTTAGAGGTGTACACGTGTCAGTGTTATAGTGTTAGTTCCTTCATCCCCCGACAGGCGGCAGTGGGTGTGCACACAGTCCGCCATATTGGTCTATATATGCACACACACTCTAGGCATTATATATTATACATACATCTATCTGCGTACTAATACAACATGCATGGATGTAAACCAACTGTGTACATTATTTAGTAGGCTTACAGCTTATGTGCGCCCTGCCGTACGCGCCTGCCGATCTATTCACACACAAAGATGTTGGAACTGGTGCGAAGAGTGTAGAACGATGCGTGCTCTGGAACGAACCCGATATACCCCCACCCAGCTTTCTCCATCCTTTCGCAAGGTTTGTTCACTGAAAGCCGCTGCACACGACGCTGGATTCGCTGCTGAAATCGTTGAGCTATAGATTCTGAAGTGCTAGTGTACCATAAGACATAGGAATGTAGAGACAGAGCATGTACTAGGATTTTTGACGAGGGGGGTAAAGCCGATAAAGGGACGCGACGAGATGAGTGGTGTCTGCTTGTCATTGGTCGGCGCACTGCGCATGGCTAGTGGCATGAAATTTATGTTGGTAGTATGGTGTAAAAAAAATTCTTTTGTATAGAGATCAAAACTCGACACCATTCTTACTTTGTACCAATGCTTTGCACCCGTCGCTCAATGGATTCCCCCCCTCACCTGTATACCCCATCCTTGTAATTACTAGATCCATGATATAAACCGACAGGAAAGAGAAAGCGATAAACACGGTATGTACCTATGTCTTTTTCTGGACCGCCTTGTTATCTGTTATTGAACAAAGACGGAACAGCTACCGCGATTATCGCTATCACTTTCTGCAATTGTGTCCGAAGAGTTCCATTGAAATTCCCAGAAACTCCTTTGATTTTCTTTAACCCGTGATATTCCTTAACATTTTCGGGTTTTCCAGAAAGTGGTTACAAAAGATTTTAGAAATAATCTTCGGTAGTGTAATATTGGCTTTAACGTAATCTGTCCGAATCGATTTGAGCTGTGAAATAAATCGATTACTTATCCAGATTGGGTTTGTTCATTAGCATCAGTTTATCACATTTCTTACTCTTGTAGCCAAAGGTTTCTTTAAAATGGCCTACTGAAAAATTTCTTGAAAGTCCGAAACGCAATTTTTATATTCAAATGCGTGAAATGTGAATCCGTTTTTTCGACTTTGTCGACCAGCTTTTATAGTCCATCCTGATTTAGTGTAAAGTAATAATAACTCGTTTTGGTTTTAAGTTTTTTACATATTTCTGCGTACCTAATCGTTATACATGTACCTAGCATTTTTAAATCATTGCAAATTTCAGATAAAGACTTAAATAACTAATTAATTTTCTGTTCTGAACGTTGTATATATTTATTACAATTTATGACATTTTATTAAGTATAACAGTCTAACAGTTTATTGGTTATTAATTCTTAACCCAAATTTGGAAATTATTTAAAAGAAGGGTAGATACTTACTCGATGCTGCAATCCCTCAAGAACTTCAAATCAAAATGCGCAATATATTAAATATATCTGAATTTTTATAACCTGAATTTGTTTTTTTTAAAGAGGACTATAAACCTACTCGGTGTTACCATAGCAATCTGTTGAGAACTTCAAAGTAAAATTATTTTTATTTACTCTACATGTAGATTTCAGGATATACTATAGTGTATCTAATTTTGTAGCTATCTTTAAAAATATTATGGCAAAACAGAATCTACAATGTTTTTCGTTTGAACATTAGCTATAAATTTAACCTCGACTGAAAGAATGAGTCCGGCTTGTGATTAATATATTTTATGAATCATTTACTTTTAAATTTATTTCAGTGCCAGAAAACAAAATAATAATATATGACAATACAATAATATCTAAAGAAACATACAGACGGGCTATTTCTATTTTTAAAATGACAATGTAATTTTTATTTTTATCCGCTAAAGTGACGACATCAAAATTTACATAGATATAAGAAAAAAAGTGTCTTTGTTCGTATTTTTAAAAATGGTTTTTAGAAGACGTAAAAGATTTGTATTGTTTTAACTAGCGTTTACGTGCGATTTTGATAAAAACTTAGTCCAAGCGTAGCCAAAAAGAAATATGTTGCTTTTTGAGTTTGGATATTACTTTTGTCAAAATCGGTTCAACCGTTGTTGAGTAATGACAGACAGATACGCAAAACAGACAGACATTCTGAAAACACGTTTTTATACGAGGTATTACACAAAGTACTCAATAACCTTGGAAAATTACTAAAGAAAACAAAATAACGGAAGGATCATTACAAATTATTTTACGTAAATTGCTTCGAATCAAAATCAGCCATGGTTCAAAATGGGAGAGGTAGCTTCCTAAAAACAAGTTAAAAATTAAAAAAAAAAAACAAACTCGGAAACGGCTCTAACGATTTAGATTCAATTTTACATATTATGAATACTCCGTTAGTGACAGACGACAGTATATTGCATGGCAAGTAGATGTAAACAAATGTATACAAATACTGCCGTTCGATTCTCCCGATCGACCAATCACAACTGAAGGAATAACGGAACACATGTCCAATTGATACTGTACCAACTTTTGGGTTAGAACCTGTGAACAGAGGGCTTGAAATTGACAAGCAAAGGAAACGACATATTAACAGCGGCATCGCTATTTTCAAGGCCTTGTTCGGATCATTTATTTTAACCGATTAAACATTAAACACTCACCGAAACATCGTCTTAAAACCGTTATGGAAAAATCGTTGAGTCAACAAAAAATGTCGAATGAAATGAAATGGGTTTTTTTATTATTCAAATCAAACTTTAGTCATTGATTCAAACAATTATAATGATATATTAATATTAATGACAGGAGTACGGAAAACAAATGCAACGTCGGTATATAAACAAAGATATATTAAATAATAATTTAAAACGCATCTAACGTACATAGAACTTTAATAATGTTTTTTTCTTTATAATAGCTACATTATTTTCTTTACCCGCGGACCTCCCGCGCATGTTCATAATAAATATTGTACATTTTATACAGTATACACCTAATTGTACAGATAAAATCCGTCATTCGGAATCACGTTTTTCGAGATTATTATTTTTAAAATCTATATGGGTGGGCAGGCTTAGACGTCAACCGGGTAACCTAAAATAATTACAGTAAGGCCTCGTTTAACGCTGCTCCGCTTAACGCTGTTTCAATATTACGCAGTTTTTAAAAAAAAAAGTTTAGCCACTATAACGTAAATTATGGATCAAATCATATAAAATGATCCAAATGTTGATAGAAGTATAATTATAATTAATTGCTATTAATATTGTATATGTTCCTTTATCGCATATATTGTATTTACATCTGTATATTTTTTTTTGTTGTGGTTTGGATAGAAAACCAGCTTCAAGCTGAACTCTACGCCGTTTGATAAAACTTTTATTTTCTTTGTCAATAAAGACATTATTATTGTCATCTTGCTATTGACAACAGCTTGCTGCACGAAGCAAAAAAAGGCAAACGACATTAGATGACTTCTTGACAAATAAACAAAATATGTCAAATTCAATTCTTAATGCTAATGATTACAAAATAAACGAGAAATAATAATAATAATGCGTTTAACGTCCGTTTCGCGACTTTATGTCATAACAGACGCCATTCGCATCATTACTATTTTCTATTAATTACTACTTCCTGAAATTTTCTACATTTTTTTTAAACTTCAACTTACGTAATAGTAATGGGCGAAAGAAGGAATTATAGGAAATTAGAATAAAGTAGGTAATTTTTGAACTAGGAGTTTGATAGGTAATCAACTATGGCCTCAAATAAGGAACCATCTCGATATTTATCTGGAATTAATTGAGGGAAACCATGGAAAACCTCAATCTAGATGGCCGGTACAGGAATTACCGTTTCTTGGCGAGAGACAGTAGGGATTCGAACCCGTACCTCCCGAATGCGAGTCTAGTGCTGTCACCACTAATCTACCCAGCTCGGTTATAAACGAGAAATATGTACCATTCTTTCTATGCTAAAACCGTACGCTTGGCAAATTCACCGCTGCATGTGATGTGTGATCTTATCAATAAAAATAATATTGATATTATGGATAACTACTTGAGTTCCATAAAAAATTATTAAGACAATTATTTTAAACTGTTCAACTTTTTTATATTTTATTACTTATGTATTTTTTTTTTATTTTTTGAGCTTCTTTGGCTTTCGCCTGTAAACTCATTAATCCGTGTTATATATATATATATTTTTATCATTAAATAAGATGCCAAGTGTTTACAGTTTATTTGATCTAAATAAACGATTTAAAATCGGATAAAAACAAGAAAATTAGCATGTTTTACACAAACTGTTGTACAAAAACAATTATATTAAAAAAAAAAAAATGTTGGTCAAGCCGAATTTGTCAGTATTTTTAACATAATTTCTTAAAGAAAACACTTCAAAACGTTGATTCGCTTTCCTGTAATTCTGAATCTTGTGACGAGCTGTAAAGAAATATTGACGAATGTCATGTTTTTTTATTCAATTTTTAGGCCAAAAATATGTTTTTTGAAATTTTTAAGCAGCAAGTCAAATTTGGTGAAGTTTAATGCTTAATCACACCTAATAAAAACCCGGGTCGCAGTGCCAAAACCCTGCCGACAATATAGTGTATTTGCTTATACAGGCAGTGTGGCTTTATTTTGCGAGCTTAAGTTGGTTTTTGGGCAAAATAAAAAATTTTACTCCTTAATACACCCCTTAAAATAACATTTTTTTTCTTAATTGCAATATTATTATAAATCGAACCTCTATACCAAATTATATACAACTTTCAGTAAATAATTCACTATTTGTAAACTAGTGTTTTCATAAAATTTGTAAGTCCGGTCCTGTCGGGCCGATTTTATTTAAATTTTAGGGACAGCTTTTAATTACTCCTAAAGGGTTAAATGTCAATTTTGAAACAATTCTGAAAATTTTTTCGGTATTTTGGGGCCCAAAAACATTTTTCAACCCCTAAAAACTACCCTTAAAATGCCCCGATTACGCCCATTTTAGATAGGCTTCTTGCGGTGATGGATTTCAACACGTGGACCAAATTTCGTTAAAATCAATTAACTCTTTCGAAAGTTATTGCCCGCACACATATATAAATATATATATATATACGTATATAAATATATATGTATATATATATATATATATATATATATATATATATATATATATTTTTATATATATATATATATATATATATATATACATATATATATAAACATTTTCAAAAATGGTGCCAAAGTGTTTAGGAGGTTATAAAACGTCGAGAAATTTTGGTCCGACCCCTAGGTCCCGCCATCCGACCAACGCCAATAGTGTATGTTGCCATATGGCAAATACACTAAAAAACAGTAATCAAATGAATTTTGCGATCACAGTTCGAAATTTCCCGAGAGCATATTTTACAGTATTGTGGGATCAATCACCTTAAGAGTAAAGGGGAAGTCGGAATTCAACTGTACAGTCACATAAATACACACATTCGTATTACCTACATATTAGGAAGATGCGGCTTTCTTGAATTAGTGTAATTATTCAACTAATCTTATTTCAAAAACTAACCTGTATTTTTAATGTCCAAGAATAAAATATTATATTGCTGTATAGTATTTATCTTGCTATTTTTAATACATAAATCATGTTTTAATATGAAATTATCTTGTACAATTTTATATTATGATAAATTAATGCAACGCATATGAACGTACGTTTACTACCGTAATAATTCAAAAACCATTTTATATACTAAATAATTGCGCTATTTTTATAAATAAATTATTTTCAATTGTATACTAAAGTTGAATATGATTAAGTTTAACTTCTTTAATTAATAATAGTTAAAAAAACTAAAAAAAACGCTCTAATAGCATACCGAACTTAAAAGTAAAAAATATTTTTAATTAGTAAGATTTTGTTACGATTATGAACTTTCTATCGCTGTTAAGGCTGTCGGAACGCTCTGAATTTTGTTTGTGCTGAGACCCAGCAGTAAGGGGCGAGGTAGGCAAAAGACATATTGTGGGTGTGACTTTCTTTAGCTCTGTCTTGCTCAAATCATCCGCACGTTTCAATTTTTGGTTAGTGCCAACTACGAGGATAAAAGATGCGATTGCCAGGGTGCCGCTGTCAATTGATTACTTTAATTTTTGGAAATATTTTGAAGATTTAAAAGACTTTTCCGAAAAAGGAAGAGTCACTTTAGGTTTGTGATGGAACATTTTTGTGAAATAAGTACGAATAAGGTCGTAGTGTGACATTGAAAACGTGTGTTTTTTTTAGCACAATTAATGTCAACTTGTTTCTAGTGAATCGTACATAAATTACAAAAGTAGTCCATTAGAGACCTAGATTTATCCTTTATTTTCCTTATAGAGAAAGAATTTTTGCAGAATATTGACGAATAAGTCTACAATCAGTGGACAGCCGAAGCTCTATTTTTCGCTTAAATTCAGAGCGTTCCGACAGCCTTAAACAAAATCTTAATAATTAAAAATTATTTTTTACTTTTTAGTTTATTTCATTTTTGTGTTGATTTATATACTTATCATATAGACGCTGATGAGCGTCTATAATAGTCTATCTCTCTCTCTTGAGTCAGAATTTTATATTACAGTAATGACTTATTCTCATAACATTTTTTGCGATATTCCAAAATAATATTAATTGTTACTGTAGAATTGCCAATTTAAAACCAACCAAAATAATTCAATGACATTTGTAATTGTTTCAAGGAACACTGGTAACTTTTCCACGGAATGGTTGGGTTCCGCAGAACCCACATTAGTAATCGCTGCTGTAGACTGACACAATGTGTACGTCCGAATTTTGGATTACAGTAATGACCTTATTCTCATAACATTTTTTGCGATATTCCAAAATAATATTTGTTACTGTAGAATTGCCAATTTAACAGCAACCAAAATAATTCAGTGACATATGTAATTGTTTCAAGGAACCCTGGTAACTTTTTCACGGAATGCTTGGGTTCGCGGAACCCACTTTAGGTATCGCTGCTGTAGACTGACACAATGTATACGTCCGAACTTTGGATTACAGTAATGACCTTATTCTCATAGTATTTTTTGCGATATTCCAAAATAATATTTATTACTGTTGAAATGCCAATTTAACACCAACCAAAATAATTCAATGACGTATGTAATTGTAACTTTTCCACGGGATGCTTGGGTTCCGCGAAACCCACGTTAGTCGCTGTTGTAGACTGACACAATGTGTACTATGTAGCGTTTACGGATGGACAAATGTATTATTATTCATGTAGCGATAAATACAAAGCATGAACAAAATCGTTTCCGTTTTCTCTATATCCATATGCGATGATTAAGGGATGATTGCAGTTGTGTGCAGACAGGAAACAAGTATGGAAGAGTTTTATGCTTTACATGTAAATACAGAGTGCACACTTACCGACCGAGTGACTGACGTGAAGTTACATACATTTGATCTGTACACAGACAACTGCGATGATGGTGATGAGTACTACACTCTAAAGAGTGTGGGGCTAAAAAGGTGGCGATTCAAGCTATCTCCAGTTTCGAAAACTAAACATAATAGTTTACGCATTCGAGCTTTTGTTTTTTTGTTTTAAATTACTTTTTTTCGTACTTATATCGATGTATTTATTAGAAGAAAAATCTACACATACATTACGGTGACTGACAGCCGCCATATTGTATTTTTTGACACTTCATGCATACTGTATCACTCTCGGGATTAAGACATCTCATTTATTGAAATCCATCCAGCTGTTCGGATGCTAGGAGAGAATAAAGAATCCCGCGCGAAAAACATAACCTTGCCGTTTTGGAAATCGGTGCAATAGTTTCTGAAAATACCACCGACGAAACAACAAACTCATCAACTTTTCCTCTTTATAATATAAACAGAGATTAAAGTGCGACTGATCGTAAAATATGCTCTCTGGAAATTTCGAACTGTGGTCGCAAAATTCATTTTATTAGCTCTGATTAAGCATTAAGCTTCATAAAATTTGGCTTGCTGCTTCAAAATTTCCAGAAAAACATAGTTTTGCCCTAAATATTGAATAAAAAAAAGTGATATTCGTCAATATCTCTTTACAGCACGTCACGAGATTTCGAATTACGGGAAGGCAAATTAACATTTTGTGGATGTTACTTCACAAACTTATGTTAAAAATACTGACAAATTTGGCTTGCTCAAAAAAAAATGTTTGATGTTTATTTTTTTCTGTACAAAAATTTGTGTAGAACTTATGCTAATTTTCTCGTTTTTATCTGATTTTAAATCGTTTATTTAGATGAAATAAACCGTAAAAGCTTGGCTAAAAGTCATATGGAGACGAATAGTACATATTTCTAGTTTATTTTGTAAGCATTGACATCAAAGATTGAATTGGTTTATTCATAGAAATTAGATATTTCCGAAAAATAAGTGCATTTTACATGCAAACACACATCCAACTGCTCGTAAGGTAGAGCTATGCGGGTGAAAAAGGGGCATATTAATTAACAACTGGTAAACAGTTACTTATGCCTATCAGCGTCTTATGATCTTTTTCGCACAATCTTACGTGTCTAATTGTAAATCTGTGTCCTATTTAGACATTATTTCCTGTTGATAAATCTATTGTGTATTAGCATACCATCGATCTTTTATTATTCGTCAACTGGACGATATAATTGAATAATAAACAGGTATGAATAATTTCTAAATTTACATCGCATATTAAACTTGTAAGCACAATTTTAATTAACAAAAATTAAAGACGGTTTCTAGTGCCCATAAATTATCAAGTGAAACAAAACTATTGTAATTCAATTATTGTAGATATAGAAATCAATATGTTATACATATTCATATATGCCTATAAAGGCTGCATCAACATTGCAATATCCATTTTACTTTTGTCAATCCCTTCCATGTTAATATAAAATAAAAGTAAAACTTGCTTGCCTTTCTTTCAAATAATGAACATGTCAGATAGTCACAAGAATAAATAAAAAACCCGGGTCGCAGTGCCAAAACCCTGCCGACAATATAGTGTATTTGCTTATACAGGCAGTGTGGCTTTATTATGCGAATTTAGTTGGTTTTTAGGCAAAATAAAAAATTTGACCCCTTAATACACCCCTTAAAATAACATTTTTTTTTCTTAATTGCAATATTATTATCAATCGAACCTCTATACCAAATTATATACAACTTTCAGTAAATAATTCACTATCTGCAAACTATTGTTTTCATAAAATTTTTAAGTCCGGTCCTGTCGGGCCGATTTTATTGAAATTTTAGGGGCACTTTTTAATTACCACTAAAGGGTTAAATGTCAATTTTGAAACGATTCTGAGAATTTTTTCGGTATTTTGGGGCCCAAAAACATTTTTAAACCCCTAAAAACTACCCTTAAAATGCCCCGATTACGCCCATTTTAAATAGGCTTCTTGCGGTAATGGATTTTAATACGTGGGCCAAATTTCGTTAAAATCAATTGACTCTTTCGAAAGTTATATATATATATATATATATATATATATATATATATACGTATATAAATATATATATATATATAAACATTTTCAAAAATGGTGCCAAAGTGTTTAGGAGGTTATGAAACGTCGAGAAATTTTGGTCCGACCCCTAGGTCCCGCCATCCGACCAACGCCAATAGTGTATGTTTCCATATGGCAAATACACTAATAACCGTAGAAGTATAACTGTCTCTTCCGAACTGTACTCATTTTTGTGATCTCGGTACTCGATTAACCCGAGATTCTATCCTGAAACGACCAGTGTTGGAGGGTTTACAGCGATTTGTTTCTTCAGTTTATTATGTATAAAGTGAGATTGTAAAATACGCTCTCAGAAAATTTCGAACTGTGGTCGCAAAATTCATTTTGTTACTGTTTTTATTAGCTGTGTTTAAAAAATACGTAAGTAAAATCCGTTGAAAATAGATAATATTGAAAATACACGAATCCGACTGTATGGACGGTGGGCGTTGATTCAGTTGCTTCAGAATTAACTAGTTGACAATTCAACTACATCATCTAAAACGCCAAAATTCATTTAGTAACATCCAAATAACTTTGACGGTTGACAGTATAGAAAAAAGTTGACTTTTTTGTTACACCCTGTATATATGTATATTATGCATATTATTACGTTCATTGTTGAAAACCTAATTAAATAGGCATACGTCATATGAAGTTACATAATATCATTACTGTGGATAATTATAGAAAAAAATTCTAATCGTAAATGATATCCGTAATTTGATACTGATTGCTTCATGTAATTTTTAACGAAATATAACGAAATTTTATTTTTATAAAAATGTAAAACTGAGTTTCAGATAGCTCACGTTTTCAATTTTAATTTAATGTACGTATTTTTTTTTGCAACAAAAATTATTTTTGCGATAAATTGTGGAAGTGAAATAGAATGTGTATTCTTTGTACTGCTCTATCCAGATAATCTTCTGGTAATAAAGTTTTCACCCAAACTAGAAGTATGCGTTTTTATCAGGCAATATTGCGTGCCGCTTGATACCTTCCTATATTCAGAAAGAATGTGCAAATTATATTTTCACGTAGAAAAGCACTTGATCACTGCTTAAGCGATTTGAGACATAAATTCATCAAAACTCAATATACTACAAGGTGTGTTTTACTTTACACAGAGAAATCTTCCTAATACTCCGAAAGTATGTGCAAATTATATTCTCACGTAAAAAAGCACTTGATCACTGCTTAAGCGGTTTGAGACATAAATTCATCAAAACTCTTTTCACAGTAGATTATCACAAGGTGCGTTCTAGTTGTACATACAGAAAAGCGCTCGATTTATTGCTTTACGCTGTTTGAGTCTTGAATTTGTTTAAACTCTATACTAGTTCTTAGCGCACTATAAATAAAACATGAATGAAAGAGCTTGATTACTGCTTAACCGAATGAGTTCATATTTCATCTTGTACATGTAAAATGAAAGCAAAGCAGAGTAACTTTCACGTAAATACACAAAAATATAACGATAACGCTTGATAACAGCTCGAATGATTCGAGTCTAACGTTCTTTTAAACCTAGTACCATCACACCAATTATATTATTTGATGACGCACAAATTAGAACGAAAACTTTGCGTAACACCTCTGTATATAAACAAAGCGCTTGATTACTGCTCAAGCGATTCGAGTCTCAGGTTCGTCGTAATTTTTTATATCACGTTTCATCAAACCGACTGTCCACGTTACCTGATGACGCAGACGTTAGAACGAAAACTTCGCATAAATACGTTTGAACATAAAGAAAGCGCTCGATTACTGCTCGAGCGACATAATTCCTCACGTTCATCTTTACTTTTGATATATTTGACACATTGATTTGATGACAAATTGGAACAAAAACTTCGCGTAAATACATTTGAATATAAAGAAAGCGCTTGATGACTGCTTGCGCAGTTGCGAAATTTTGCATTCCATCTAAAATGTCGGCATCAGACCACACCGCATGTGCTACTTGATGACGTACATATCCAGAAAGTGAGAGCGAGTGAGTACAGCATACTTCCACGTGTATGTCTGTCTTTCTGTGTGTGTGTGGAACGCTACTTGACTTCTTTCATTGAGATAAAGAGAACCTGAACATGGATCTATGCATCTCGTTTAATTATACATGATGCATGAAACTCTTGCACCGCTCTGTGTTGACTGTATGCAGTGCCCGCTGCATCCGACAGCGGTACTTCCCCGATCTACCCTATACAGACAATGGCTCATGCTATATACTTCGCTTAACCTTCACAATACGTCAGTCACAGAACAGGGTTCCAGAAGCGACACTCACCGTCAATTCAGTTAATACTACTTCATCGCGTCACTCTGAAAATTCGGATAATTGCTTGTATTTCTATACAGGCTGATTAATAAGTACTCTACGAAAAACGAAAAAATGTTTTAAATAAATGTGATATAATTGGGTGATGGCAGTTTGGCAGCGTATGTTACTTTGACTTTGGGTGGAAGGTTAAGTCATGCAAGGTCAACTTGCAAATGGTAGAAACAGGGTCAACCTTATCTGGGTACCTGGACACAGCAATATTCCGGGAAATGAATCAGCTGATTCATTAGCTAAGGAAGGATCTAATAATGAGTCTATAGCACCCGAACCTGTGTTTGGAATAGCTAAGGCAACAGCCAAGCTAGCGGTAGCTAACTGGCTCTTAGAACAACACAAACAATACTGGAAAAAAAATCCAGCACAGACACACTCCAAGGAATTCATCGAAGAACCTTTGAGGAAAAGAACTACAGAAGCACTCAAACTCAGTAGGCACAATTTAAGAACGGTGACCGGTTTACTAACAGGACATTGTTTTCTTAATAAACACCTAAATAAGTTAGGTATCTCCAACGATGTACTCTGCCGCAAGAGTAATGAAGCAGAGGAAACCGCTGTCCACATACTTTGTAAGTGTGAAGCTGTAACGCAAACAAGGTACCAGCACTTTGGAGCAACATCTATGCAACCAAAGGATTACAAAGACATCAGTCTAGGCAGGATACTAGAATATATCAATAAACTGGGAATCCTAAAAAGCTGATGGAGCATTAGGGGAGCACAATAGACCTTAGAGGTCGCAGTGCCTACCGATTTGGTCCCTATTATTAATTCTAATTCTAAGGTCAAATTAGTTTTTTTTTTAACGGGAACCCCTATTTTTTATTGCAAATTGGGAATTTACAGCTAAAAATACGTAAGATTTGTCTGAAACATTTTTATCGATTCATGATAGATGTATTTGAGGAACCTTGCATACGATTCTGTAATAAAAACTACTACGTTTTCATTCAAAGTAATCAGAATTGGTCTGAAAACAATTTATCAAGTTTTCAATTAATGAAAAATGACCGTTTAAATTTTTGTCAGCGTAAAATGACAATATCAAAAATGTATATTTAACTAGGACAAAGCAAATGTCGTACCTGAAAAATTTATTGCAAATAATATCAATATTCTGTCTTTTGATTTCTTTGATATATTTTGTTAAACGCTGCAATTAAAGTTGCAGCGCAATATTAATTGAAAAGTCTGCCGAATGATGTCATCCAACGGAACGCGGCAATCTCTGTGTATTACTAACCTTGAATCAACATGACAAATGTGATCATGCCCATACAATTCACATAGTCTGGCCACTGACGCTTCTATAAAACCTTTTCTGTGTTTAAGCGTTTACAATTCACGCAAGCACTATATCTTAAATAAATAGTACTTAGAAATATTACCTGTAAGAGCTTATATATTGTGTCGCAATTTCGCAAACTCGCTAAATTAAATTAATTCTTTTCAAGGAAAATAAATCGTCTAGTTTTAAACGTAATTTATTTTTATTTTTTTATTTGTAAATGTAATTTCTTTGAACGTATTTTGTACAAGTCTTGTGTACTCGTTATTTCGTTAAACAAAATTATATCAAATCCATGTACTTATGTACGCGCGGCAGAAGTTATACTTCTTTTGCGTGATCGCGATAATTGATATTCACATTTTCGTTAAAGATAAAATAAAACAGGATGTCTAGGGAGATGATAAATATAGTGAAAAGCTATCCTGTTCACTGTTATTTTGGATAATAGGTGCACAACTCCATCCCAGAACATTGTAACAGAGAAATAAGACGTGTCATCTATAAATACAAATTAAAACTATAATGCATCGAAAAGTCAGTTTTATCGACGATTTCAACCTTACTGATACACGTAGTACATTCATACTAAATTAACAACTAACTTAGTGGTGTCTCATTTTCGTTGCATGCTGCGTGCGCAACTTCTAACAGAGAAAATTTTACCCTCAGTGCGCCAAAAGATGTGTAACTCCAATATGCAGTGTTCTGTTTGAAAATAAGTCTGTGTTTCGATAGATAAGTGAGTCATTTAGTCGAATCATTTAGTTTTATGTAGAGTGATAAATAAATATGGACGTAAATTTTAATTAGTTATATAAGATTCTTAAAAGTTTTCTCTAAATAGGACAAACATCAGGAGCTCGTAACGTATACGTTTAAATTTTATACTTGCTTAAGTAATTCGTTCCAATTTACACGAAATTAATGATCATAATTTAAGAGCATTAAAATAATTGGCAGAATTAGAGAAATAACTTTAATCGTTTATTTCCTCTAACAGATCTTATTTCGTTCCCAAAGTCTTTATTTTTGTTTGTTATTAAATTGTTCGTACAAAAGGAAGAACAGTTTTAATAGCAATTTTTAAGATGGTTTTTTTTTGTAGCGCAATAATTTCGCGTATGTTTTATTCATTTTATGTAGGATTTCTATGACGTAACGTCAGTAATAATTAATTTGATTAATTAAACGTTATTGCTTCCTTCTAAATGAATGTAACCCTTAACATTATTGAAAATGTCGGTCTCTCAGACCTCTGTAAAGAATTTCAATCAGGCGTTTTTTATAAGATTTTTCTTATGTGGTTGACAGTCAATTTAATTTTCTAGGGTTCTGTAGCCAAAGGGTGCCTACTGAAACTCTATTACTTAGGCTCCGCTCTCTGTCTGTCCGTCTGTCACAGGGCTATGTCTTTTAAACCGCAATAGGTTAAAAATGGGAAAATTAGCGTAAATTTTACACAAATTTTTGTACAGAAAAAATTAAATATGAAAAAAAAATAAGCAAACCAAAGTTGTCAGTATTTTTAACATAAATTTGTAAAGAAAAACCTTCAAAATGTTGATTTTTCTTCCCATAATTCGAAATCTCGTGACGTGCTGTAAAGTGTAAAGAAATATTAACGAATATCACGTTTTTTTATTCAATTTTTAGGGCAAAAATATGTGTTTTTTGAAATTGCTAAGCAGCAAGCCACATTTTGTGAAATTTAGTGATTAATTAAAGCTGATAAAAACAGTAATGGAATAAATTTTGCGACCATAATTCGAAATTTTCCGAGGACAGTTTTTACGTACTGAGGTATTAGTCAACTTAAGGAGTAAGGCAGTTATTAACGTGCAAAGTACGTATTTCAAAGCTACTAAAAAGTAAAAAAATAAAAAAAAAAACTCCTACAAAACAGGTCACTAAAAAGCGTAAAGTAATAAAGTTTCGATTATAAGAATGTATCAGAGATACTAGGATTGCAGCAACACGAAGAGCTACTTTTCTCTATATAATATACGCATACCAATCGTTACATAGTCAGTAGTCACGCATACATGTAAAGTGAGAACCGGGTGCTTTAACGCAGATCGTGACCTATCCCAAGGCGCCGCGACGGAGCACAGGCCTTGCTTGCAATCGCCGTCTCTTTTATCCTACCCGCGTCGGTACGCCTGACGTCGAAACACTCCAACGTCGCTTTTGGAGCATTTGATCATATTCAGGCCGAACGACTACCACGTATTTTTATATATGTGTCGGTTATTCAACGAAATCGCAATGTACACGGAGTTCAGGAAAACTTCTGTGCGACGTCAACGGTGACCTGTGGGCCAACCCTAAAACTTTCCACTATATTTCTGAGTCATAAATTTTTTTTAGAATGATTTTAAAGTTATGTATCCATATGATAGGATTTTATATTTAAGGTAATTTCAAAACGTGAATACGTTTGTATAACTTTAAAACTACTGGACCGATTGTCTCCAAAATCTAATCAGCTCTAAGCCTCCATGAATTGTATTTACTTATATCACAACGCGAGAAACGATTTCGGTTTGAGCTGTTAAAATCTGATTATAAAAATTCAAGTACACACCACTTGAGCTGTCTATAAAAACTGAACATATAATTTTTTTTTATTTTTTAACGGAAAATTGGACAGTTCAATTTTAATATAGTAAACTAAATTAAAAAATTGCGACGTTTCGTTAAATCTTTTTAGCTTCTTCGGGCAGAACTGAAATGATAACGTCTATAATTTCGGAACACCTCGTACATTCGATTATAGCAGCAGCAGCAGCAAAATCTACACAAATAATTTCAAAAATGAAAATTATGTAATCAGTTTAAACGTGTTACAGAATATTTTTTTATCTAATCGTTTAGTCTTGTTGTTGCCATAGATTAGTAATAATTTGATTAAATCGAGAGAAATCATATATCATCATTCAAGAAGTTTTTGAAAACAAAATTGAACCAAAACTGTATTTAATATTAGTGTAGTGTTGTGTTTAAACGTAGTACCGGTTTTCAGCGAAAGTGTATTTGTATCCAAAAAGCAAAACGTTTTATGTCGACTTTTTGATTTTATCTTTTGATCGCTTCTATTTAAATCTAAATTTAGACTATTTCAATACGGTTTAATGAGCCTCTAGTCGATGTGTAGATCTCCTATAATCTGTTTAATACAACAATGAAAAGAGACAGCATAGTCGATCATATAATCATATAACTTTATCGCCCGAGCATCACGAATGTAGATTCGAATGAGGGAAATAAATACAGGTAAATTTTGTTTTTATATTATTAATTTTACCAGCGCCTATATAAATTATTAAAAAAAAACCCGGGTCGCAGTGCCAAAACCCTGCCGACAATATAGTGTATTTGCTTATACAGGCAGTGTGGCTTTATTATGCAAACTTAAGTTGGTTTTTGGGCAAAATAAAAAAATTTACTCCTTAATACACCCCTTAAAATAACATTTTTTTTCTTAACTGCAATATTATTATCAATCTAACGTCTACACCGAATTAAATACACCCTTGAATAAATAAGTCACTTTCTATAAATTAGTGTTTTCAAAAAATTTGTAAGTCCGGTCCTGTTGGGCCGATTTTATTAAAATTTTAGGGACACTTTTTAATTGCTACTAACGGATTAAATGTCAATTTTGAAACGATTCTGAGAATTTTTTCGGTATTTTGAGGCCCAAAAACATTTTTCAACCCCTAAAAACTACCCTTAAAATGGCCCGATTACGCCCATTTTAAAATAGGCTTCTGGCGATGATGGATTTCAATACGTGGACCGAATTTCGTTAAAATCAATTAAGTCTTTCGAAAGTTATTGCCCGTACACACACATATATATATATATATATATATATATATATATATATATATATATATATATATATATATATATATATATATATATATATAAACATTTTCAAAAATGGTGCCAAAGTGTTTAGGAGGTTATGAAACGTCGAGAAATTTTGGTCCGACCCCTAGGTCCCGCCATCCGACCGACGCCAATAGTGTATGTTGCCATATGGCAAATACACTAATAAATTATCTGTTTCTAAAAATTGAACAGTCCAGGTCGTAGGATTGCCGCTACTGGTTAATCTATTACAAACCCTCCGTTCCTAGATTTTAATCTTATAACTGGTAAAAGTATAGGTTATATAATTTTTATACGTAGGTATAGAGCAAAGCCATTAGAAACCCAAGTTATCTCACTATTAAATGATCGCTCATATTTTTATCAACCACGCAAAATCAATTGACAGTTCACTGGATTACGTCATCCCTAAACTACTAATCCAGCGGAACGAGGTCACCTCTGTATCTAATAACCTTGGTATAGAGAGGAATTTTTTTTGTTCGTACAAAAATAAGATTTTGATTTTTTTTTAATTTACGTTTAAAAAAATGTGATTTTTAAATGGGTGACTCTTATGTATGTGTGGTTACACCTAGAGATCAAACCGCTGTATTGATTTTGATCAAATTTTGCATGCGGTTCACACCTTGAAATGAAATCGCAAAATCGTTCGTGGTTCAAACACGAGAGAACTCGCGCTTTAAGGCTGTCGGAACGCTCTGAATTTAAGCCAAAAATAGAGCTTCGGCTGTCAACTGATCGTAGACTTATTCGTCAACATTCTGCAAAAATTATTTCTCTATAAGGAAGATAAAGGACAAATCTAGGTCTCTAATGGATTACTTTTGTAATTTATGTACGATTTACTAGAAAAAAGTTGGCATTAATTGTGCCCAAAAAACACACGCTTTTAATGTCACACTACGACCTTATTCGTACTTATTTCACAAAACTGTTCCATCACAAACCTAAAGTGACTCTTCAAAATATTTCCAAAAATTAGAGTAATCAATTGACAGCGACACCTTTGCAATAGCCTCTTTTAGCCTCGTAGTGTGGCACCAGCCAAAAATTGAAACGTGCGGATGATTTGAGCGAGACAAAACTAAAGGAGGTCACATCCACAATATGTCTTTTGCCTACCTCGCCTCTTACCGCTGGGTCTCAACACAAACTGTGTGAAAGTGATCCAACACTGTCAAAAAACAGCGACTAGAAAAGGAGGACGGTTGTGGTGTGAATAGGCCTCTGGGCCTCATCGTGTGTGGAAATTTTATCCAAACTAGCGGATCGTTTTTTTCTTTTTTTTTTAATAGAAAGAGGAAGCACGACCTACCACTGATTTTGCCGTTATAATATGACAGCCCGGCACACGTGACATGACGTTATTCAGTTGTTTAGTTGTGCTATATGTATTCATACGTAGAGACTATGCATGAGTATTCACAAGAAGTTGCTTTGATTCATATTTCATATCATATTAATAATGTATTGTGCGTCTAGTTATATACTGTGTGTAACGAATAAATATTGTGCTCGTAGATTTCCCGTTAGGTTCAAGCCAAGAGTTAAATTTGTTTTTTTTTTTTGCATCACCATTTAGAAAAATAAACTTTGGCCCTTTTTTGACAGCTCGACGTGCAAAAAATGTCTTGCCTTGGAGGCAGTATCAGCTGTTTTGGACAGCGCGTCGATGTGAGCGCCGGTTGAAATTTCAACCGGTCGGTCGGGACTCGACCGATTCGCCGGTCATGATACAATGGGGTGTTCAACACTATATAAAAATAAAATATTTAATTATTATTGTTTCGAACTGTGGTCGCAAAATTAATTTTATTACTATTTTTATTAGCTGTGATAAGCATTAAGCTTCAGAAAATTTGACTTACTGCTTAGAAATTTCAGAAAACATATCTTTTTGCCGTAGAAATTGAAGCAAAAAACGTGATATTCGTCAGTATTTCTTTACAGCACGGCACGAGATTTCGAATTACGGGAGGGTAAATTAACATTTTGAAATTTTTTCTTTATAGCCTTATATTAAAAATACTGGCCAATTTTTGTTTTCAAATTAATATTTTCTGTACAAAAATTTGTGTAAAACTGATGCTAATTTTCTCGTTTTCATCATTATTTTAAATCGTTTATTTAGATCAAATAAACTGTAAAAACTTGGCTAAAAATCATATGGGAAGAATGGCACCTATTTCCAGTTTTTTTTTGAAGAATTAACATCAAAGATTGAATAAGATTTTTCATAAAAATTAGAGATTTTCGAAACGTAAGGCCGTTTTACACACATATCCGAATGTTCATAAGATAAAGCTATGCGGGTGAAAAAGGGGGCATATTAAACAGTTGATAAACGGTGACCTTAAGAGAATATAAAATATATGACCGATGGGAAAGTTATAAAAAGTATAACCGACAGGCATATCATGTTTACACGTTCCTTAATGTTGCCATGCCCTTGCCTACCTCTTGTAGGCAGGTTACACATGTAAGGTTACATCGTTCCTTTGCATATATTATGACGTCATCAACTATGTATAGAAATGTACCGACACATATATCTACATTGTGTTTGTGTTACATAAATACTTATATACAGGCTGTCCCGCAGGATATACAGGCTGTTTTTAAGTGTATAGTCAAGTGAAATAAAATATTAACAAAAAAAAACTTTTTTAAAGATAAGGTTTTATTCAAAATAGACTAAAAATATGTATCATTCTTCCCATATGAATTTTAGCCAAGTTTTTGATCATAAATAAGCTATTTAAAATCAAATAAAAACGAGAAAAATAGCATAAGTTTTACACAATTTTTTATACTAATTAAAAAAAATTATTGCGCAAACTGAATTTGTCAATTTTTTAACATGTCTATAAAAAAAAAACTTCTTAATGTTGATTTGCCTTCCCGTAATTGGAGTTTTTTAATCCAATTTTCAGGGCAAAATATGTCCTTTGAAATTTTTAAGCAGCGAGTCAAATTTTGTGAAGCTTAGTGCTTAATCACAGCTATTAAAAACAATAATAAAATGAATGCTGCGACCACAATTCGAAATTTCCCGAGAGCATATTTTTAAAATACACGGCAACAACAACAGTAGTGGAATCTTCAAGAACCTAACAGCTACATTTTCAGTCCATAGGAACTGTATTTTAAAAATAAGACTGTGTTAATCATTGACACATCTGTACTTCCCCCCTTTCCACACCCTACAAGACTATTTTAGTATCTCTACTCAACAAAAGAAACATGTCTGCCAAATTTCAAATCTGGAGGTCTAATAGTTCCGGAAGGTATCGTGATGACCTGTCAGTGACATTCATCCTCTATTTCACCCCCTTTAAGTTTTTATTTTAAGACAAAAGGTAGCCTATCCTTCTTTAGGATGCAATCGATCTTCTTGTCAAATTTTATCGAAATCTGTTCAGCGGCTTAGGCATGAAAGCGTCACAAACAAACAAACAAACTCACATTCGCATTTATAATATTAGAATTAAGGTTACTGATTATAACTATTTTATTTATATTGTTGGGTCTTTTTGAGACAACATTAATACTTTGCATTGTTGACCACCACAGTGTTTTGTGGGAGTTATTTACAGATTATCATGCGAAGGGAGGGGGGTGTTAATGTTGTCTCAAAAAGA
The DNA here is from genome assembly GCA_034508555.1 of Venustoraphidia nigricollis. Lineage (NCBI taxonomy): Eukaryota > Metazoa > Arthropoda > Insecta > Raphidioptera > Raphidiidae > Venustoraphidia > Venustoraphidia nigricollis. The sequence goes on from JAVRKA010000030.1 coordinate 4,761,526, forward strand.
TCCAACAATATAATATATTGATAGAAAAGTTGAGTTATATAATGAAAGGACTATAGAGGTTTAACATTTTTGATTAAAATGAATATACAATCATAAAGTTCTTTTCAATGTGTGTGTGTGTAGTACATCCAACCAAATGAATTAAACATTTGAATTTCTTGATGTAATTTAAGTACACAGCAGAAATTTTATATCAGTTTTAATATTACACTGAAGTATAAATCGGATTATTCAGTCTACTGCCATTAAGAAATTCAGTTCCGTAACTTTATATGTATTATACAGATGGAAAATTTAATATATAATTTAATTTATAATATAGTATATGTATATAAAATGTTCTATATTATAATAGACCGAGCATTTCTCTGCAAATTAATTTCAGAATATAATCCAAGACTAAAACGTGTTCTAACGATAAATGCACAGGGATGGATTTTCGAACGTACAACCAATATTTTAGTAATATGCACCGAGCGGTGCAGAGTAGTGGTGAGAGCAAATGTCGCTAGGACTTTTTCCTACTACCGCTCGCCGAGAAACGGTAATTCCTATACCAGCCATGCTGTTGAGGTTTTCCATGGTTTCTCTCAAATAATTCCAGATATAAATATCGAGATAGTTCCTTATTCGAGGCCATATAGCCGAATTGCTTATCAACCTCCTATGCGCTCTAATAGTTGCCTTATCCTAATTCCTGTAATTCGTTCATTCGACCATTGCTATTAATTTGAAGTCGAAGTTTAAAAACGTAGAAAAATAACGAAAAGTGTGATTAGATGACAAATAGTAATGATGCGAATGGCGTCTATTATGACACTATGTCGACAAACGGACGTTAAACACATTATTATTATTATTTTAATAATAGACTATTTGACTCTTATGTTCAAATTGTCTTAAAATGTTCATAGTTAACAAGAATTCTTATTTCGCTCAAATGTAATCATTTTATGGGATAAAATAGCACTCAAAATTTTATATATACATAAGTTGTCGCGAAAACTCGAGTCGCCATGTTTACCTACTGTGACGTCATTCTTATACTACACATCCAAGTACAACCGTTTACACGAAGGTCGTTTAGTGTTTCCTCACATGCGTGTGTATTGTATGATACAGGGACATGTGTGTATACTACAAGTCTGACGTCACACTTCAAGCCATTGTGGCGGGCAGCTTTTTTTGACACGTAAAAAATGAAATAATAAATCAATCTCGTGTTTTTACCGACAATTTCTGATCTTTTATTCGATGAATTATTATCGTATTCGCATAATTTTATCATTTATTTTTTATAGTGTCAAATACTCACCTTGTTCATATGGCGTTACTGTTACAAAACCAGATTCTAATCTGGGAACTAGTGAAAGTATCAATTTTATTTTTAGTTTATTATTACTAAAATAATATATTGAAAACAACAGTATTAATTTCGTAAGATTTACGGCTCCATATATTTAATTGAGCTTAAGAGATTTGTGTCAACTGACAAAGAGTTAATTCAGATTAAGGCACATATATAAATAATCCAGTGAAGATAATATGATATTGAAATTGACATAATTTATCTCCAAGAGGAATCGTAATTTAATAAATAAAGGCCAGGTAACCAATAATAATTATTCAGAGATAAAATTGAAACCAATACGGAGGTGTGCTCGGTACCGAGATTAAATTAAATCCAATATCTATATATTTGATCTATGCTGCCTTTTGTATATATACATATATTGAAATGGACAACTAATCTTCTAAATTTGATTTTCCTCGCGCTGTTCAATTATTCTAGACACATTTCAATGTAAATGTGAAATTGACTGAAAATGAAATCCCGTGGACATCAATTTTCCAGGCTATATAATTTGTAGCCCTCGCTTTCTGGTCAGACGAAGTGCGAATGCTACGAAGTACGCGAACCGTAGCAACGCTAGGGCATGTGCTACGAGTCTCGGCTAATTCAACATACGTATTTCAACGCAGGACTGGATTTACTATTTTTCTAGACTATACTGTCAGTTGGAATAATCGGGATAAGTGCGGAAGTTTTGGAACTTTGAGAATTTGTGTGGTCGCTGCCCTAAAATTAATCCCTGAAATCGGAATTCGTTTATTTACGCTATACGTCCGTGGTTCGGTCATCTAACTCTATGTATGCACCAAATTTCAACTTTTTTTGTTCAATAGATTCGGAGAAAATAAGCTGTGACAGACGTATAGACAGACACTATAAAAAATAAATAATTATATTTATGTGAATACGATAATTTATCGAATAAGAAATTAGAAATTAGTAGCGGTTTGTATTCACAAAAACCCGAGGTTGGTTTGTTATTTCAATTTTAAACTTGCATTTTTTGACATGTCAAAAATGCTGCCCGCCATAATGGTTTGAAATGGACGTCACACTTGTAGTAAGCATACAAAAATACACGGCACACATAGGTGAACAAACACTAAACGAATATCGTGTAAACGCTGCGTCACATTTTCTGGAACCCCCAACAAATATAACGTCACAAAAGCTAGACCTCCTTCCAATCAATAATATGTTTCGAATAAATAATATCATACAAATATTTATAATTTAAAAAATTTACTACTTTGATAACAAATTTTAGTAACAAATATCATAAAACTAACAAATTAAGAAAAAAATTAAAATAAAATTGATGAATTGCTTCCATAGCCCCCCCTCCCCTTTGTCACATGTCGTCACGTTAAGCAATACCCCTCCCTCCCTCATTTTAGTGAACGTATTTTATGAATGGCCCCAAACGAAATACGCGAGATCCAATCCTGGGGTCGTACATGTTATCGTATAGCGAGTTCAAGGGCCTTGTGGGTGACGAGAGAAGGGCGATCGGGAGAAAACTAAAGACAGAGATAGCTAATGTTGTACGAAGGAGCGTGAGTACATCGAGGGTATACGTATGACGTTGCAGTAGGCGACGTCGACGGACGCCCGGGTATACGTGGTATGGGTGGACATCTACCCGTAGGTTAGGCCGGCCTATGCCTCCTGCATCTCCACCCCCACCGGCGCTCTCTTGACGCGTCTGGCCGCGATCGATAGGCCACGTTCGCCGCCACACCACTCTCTCACTCACTCTCTTTGCCTGCACTCTCGAGGGCTGATCAGTTTATTCAATCCTAGAAGAAGACCGACTCATCGCGCGCTTGAAACTCAACACATCAGAAACATTGTCAGTTTCAAACTTACAAGTGACACGTGTTTAAAACCGAGGTCAGTAGATACAGATGTGACACCGTTCTGTTGGATAGTGATGGTACGCCATACAGCGGTCTGCCAACTTACGTCATTCATGGTACGTGGTAACTTCTGTTCCTCCGTGTTTGAAACCTCTTCGCCTTGTATATGCCGCAGAGAAATGATAAAAACGGGGATTTGATCAAATTCCTAAGGTAGATGATTAATTCACGGAAGATGATCTTACCCTAGGGATAGATCAAATCTCCGTTTTTATCATCTCCCTGCGATGTATACAACAGGTCAAAGTTATTAGATTCTGAGGTAACTTCGGCCCGTTGGATAGTAGTGGGGGAATAAAGTCATCCAGCGGACATGTGAATTGATATTCCGTGGTTGATAAAAATATGAATGGTTTGCCAGATTCGGTCCACAAAGTACCTATATATAGAGTGGTTACTTTAATAGGGCGACTGTGACCCCTTCAGATTGTAGACAAACGGCCGAGGAAGGACGGGGGAATGTAGAAAATTTATTTATTCATGTTGGTAACAAGATGTGATGTTTATATTGGTATTTTGATGTGACGTTATAATTATCTGTCAATTGTCATAGAAAGGTTATAAATACAGAGGTTATAACTGAAAGTAATCTTCATATTTTATAGTTATAAACTTATAAAAAAATATTTTAGTTGGAGTCTAGTGTAGTGTAATTGTGAGCGAATATTTAAAAATAACAAACTTTCATGTGATTCCTAATAAAATAAAAAAAATGAAAATGAAATATGCGTCTCAAGTAGTCCGGGTTGCTTCATACATGCGGTTGTTGACAGGTAACAAACAGTATTATCATTTAATGTTTTAATACGTAATGTTTCTTCCTCATAAATAATACATTTCTTTTTTTTTTATTTTAGGAGCAGGCCACATTGATCGAGATGCTAAAGATACGATTACCGGTCTGATATTTTTTGTAAATTGTTTGATTCGGCAAATTGCAGGTAAGCCACTTTGTCGCGCCGTTACAAGCACCTCTCAACATGTTATCTTTTGGAAGAAGTCCATAAATTACACCCATCATTAAAAAAATGGCAGATAACACTTAATTCATTTTAAAATTTATGGATAGACTTAAAGTGAGGGGTCTGAGTATTTATTACCTCGAAAAATAATCCAAGATCCTTTGGAAAAAAATTTCGCAGTAATACAAAGTCAGGACAGATTCAATACTAAGCCTACACCCACTGACTTCAGCAATTCGTTCAAAACGCTTATTTTAAACAATTTCGCGTCGCCACATTCCATCAATGCATAAAGGAATTAGTGCTATCGACTTGGGCAAAGAATTTTTAACTGGCTTACCAACGGCCACACCAATATCTGAGACGCATATTGAAAACAGAGTGAAAATATGTTTCACTGTTTTAATTTTTTTTACATAGTCAGCCACATAAACAGGATTTGACACAGGTTTAATGAACTCTGTATCAAAAAATGATTTAAATTATGTGGCTGGCTAATTGAAATTTATTTTATAAGAACAAGAGTTTTATAAAAATTAGATAATTAACTAAATAAAATAAATAAACGCATAATAATATATAATGGAATTACGAATATTAGTTACATAATATATAGTAATATTATATAATATATTACAGTTGTTATTAATATTAATCATATATATTGTATATTATTTGTAATTATATGTCGTACAATAAAATTATTTCTCATTAATTGTTTGTTTTTAAATCAAAATAACCCATAAATATAAAACGAAAGAAAAGGAAAGAAAATATTATATAGGCAACCGTTTTTGCAAGGTTATTCCTCGCCCCGTTGGGCCGACCCCCCTTGTCTATCAGCTAAATGTAGGAGGTTCAAAAGTTAACACAGGAGTTGACATTCTATAGAGCTCCGTGTTCTGTGATTCGGTCATTCATGAAACGAGCTCCTTCCGCGTTTGAAACGTTCTGTTCGCTTTGTATATGTCGCCGGATAATTAAAAAAATCAGATTTTCGCGAAAATCCTAGGACGTTTACCAATTACCTGATTTTTTGCAATCTTCCTAGGATTTTCGCGAAAATCCGAATTTTTTAATATACATCATACCAATATTATTCGATACAGAGATGACTTCGTTCCGTTGGATAGTAGTGGGAGAATAACGTCACCTAGCGGACCTGTCAATTGATATTGCGTGGTTGATAAAAATGTGAATGATCTGCCGTCTGCCAACTGAACGAGGTAACCTGTATTTTTCCCGGTTTGACGCTGTTTATGCAACCGCCCAAGGTTACTAGACACAGAGGTGGCCTCGTTCCGTCTGATAGAAGTGAGGGACTGGCGTCATCTAGCAAAGTAAAAATTGATATTGCGTGGTTGATAAAAATATGAACGGTTCGCCAGCTGATAAAACGAGATAACCTGTGTTCTTCTAATAATGTTGCGAACAGACTAAATTAAACCCCTGAACCTATTTGTCGTGTGTTAACCGAACAGATCGACTGCTGAAGAGTCAGGAGGAGTGTCCGAGAGAAGAGGACATTTTTCTTGGAGCGGTTCGTGTTCGGACAATCCGACTGTAATTTATACGAATGCAGTGATGACGTCATACTGATCAGCCCTCGTATTGGTGGACAGAGATGAGAAAACAGTAGAAGCCTCGGCCGAACGAGCACGCTGCATAATATGACGTTGATATTACATTGTACCTTTAACACAACCATTCGCTATCTATATAGTATCACGTAGTGCAGTTGTGGCTTCTGTTTTGTACCGCCAGAGAGCAGAGCGCGCGCTAAGTTACCCGCTTGTTGAAATACACCGCACTGGCTACCGCCGTGATTATTGTCTGAAATCTGAATGCGCGATGCTCTCTCCTGAAAAGGGTGAAATTCACTTTTCAGGTCCGCATTGATTAAAAATGGGAATTAGTTTGGTTTCTGTTGCTATATGTAGATAGTAGGGTGGCACTATAAAAAATTAATGATTAAATTATGTAAATACGATAAATTATCGAAAAAAAAACGAAATTATCGCATTGTATTCACAAAAACATGAGATTGATTTAATATTTCAATTTTAAAATTGCAGTTTTTTGACATGTCGAAAACGCTGTCCACCATGATAGTTTAAAATATAACGTCAGACTTGTAGTAAACACACATATACCCAGAAAGGCTACACACGACACACACATGAGGAGCACTTTATTTGTATACTACAAGTTTGACGTCACAGTAGGTAAACATGAAAGTTCGTGTTTTCGCGCAAATCCAAATTTTTAGTTCTATTTTATCTTATAAAACGATAAAATTAAAACGAAATAAAAACTCCTGTGGCTTAATATCGGCTTCGATATGATTTGTTTAAGACAATTTAAAAATAAGAATATTACCCGTGCTTCGAGTAAATTTTCCGCGAAAGAAGAAATCGTCTCGTCAGACAAGTTTGTTAGATTTTATGAAGAATTACAATTTTTTGTACATATTTACATATTACTTCTACATGCGTTACTGTTTAAGTTACTCCTTGATCGTAATTAAACAAACGTTATATCCAATTGTGTATATATACGAATGCATACCTCGATCTACGCGATTTCGCTCTTGCGCGATTTTTGTCGGTCTATGGCGTACCTTCGGGTTATTGCTTTAAACACTAAACTCTTGTAGTTCTTCAACTAAATAAAAAAAATGCTTATTAAATATTTTCAAAAATATATTTTTTTAATTTAAGTAATTAAAATATTTTTCTTTCTAAAATGTTCTTGATTTTATCAAAAACATTAGAATTACCTAGGATCTTAATCACTCAATTATTTTTCTTTCTGTTTCAGGTAAGCCTATTTTTATACTCAATAAGAATTTTTGGAACGGGGTAAGTTACGTAAAAAATATTGATTGAGTTTATTGGTGTTAAAATATATTTCTTCTAAATCTTCCGTTTTTTCTTTTTTTAATAATGAAAGTCCGGCCCTGAACGTAACGTGTACCGGTGTTATGTCTTGACGTTAACACCCTCGCTTTACACACAATGCCACGGAGTATATAGAGAGTAAGCACTGGACATATTGATATCCTCATACTCCTTGTTTTTATGTCAGTTTGCTGCATGCATTTTGCATCGTTCTTTCGACGGATAATTTTTTAATTTATCGATGCATTTCAAATTAAAAATTCAGAAATACATATTAGCGTTTTTCTAATTTTCTAATATTAGACCCTCTAGTGCAGGAGTGCCCACAATCTACCACAAAATATGCAAACGGCAACCGATCGAGACTAAGACAAAAACACATTTACCAAAGAAAAATATGCATTAGAATTAGATGTATACTTTTATGGGTGATACATTTGTTTACCTAAGCTAGCGCAATTAAGTACACCTATTATTAGATAGGGCGCTATAACCTGTAAATCGCGATTATTTTGTAGCCTTTCAAGGAAATGTAGATTGTAGATGTTTTTCCGCGATCGACTCTAACGGCTCTCGCGATTGACCGTTTCAGCACCCCTGCTCTAATGGTAGGGATTCGATCAGCGTTGCCTAAACTTTTTTGCCTACGGGCCCCTTAGAAACTAGCAAAATTAGCGCGGCCACCAAATAACATAAAACTAATTATGTAAAAGAGCAAGTAACCGATTAAATAACGCGGTAATTTACTTTAAGTAGCTTTGGCTATTTATTATTAAGTATTATACAAGGCTGCTTGGAAAGCTTTGCGCATAATTGTAAGTTCCGGTCGAGATTTTAATTTGATTTTTATAATCAATTTCTGCAAAAATATAAATAGTTTATTTAATTAATTCTTTCAATTCTACTGTTAAAAACTGGTTTTTTGTTGTTCTGAGAAAGAAAAACCGGAAGCCGCCATTTTGTTTTATAGATAGATTAATTAACGGACAAATTATCGGGGCAAATGGTTACTATCAGAAATAACCAGTAATTTTACATCACTATATAAAACAGAATAGTTTGTTTAATTCTTTGAGGTGTATATAAATGTCAATTTATAACACTACAAATGTAGATTTCTCTTCTGTAGTGTGTGGTGTAAAAAAAAACTTGTCAAGTGCGAGTCGAACTGACAAGATTAGGGTTTCGTACTATTCCGTTTTCCGTGAGTACTTTAAGACTTAAGATTTTCGTTTAGGTTTTCCTGTAAACTATGGGTGAGACCCGACATTCCCTATTTTTTTCAAAATTTTAGGCCCAGTAGTTTGGGAGATAAGGGGGGAGAATGGTCAAATGTTCATCTATTTTCTTAAATAACTTTAAAGCGATTTATTTTAAAATCATAAAAAAATATATATTTGAGACCCTTACGACAAGCTCTTTCATTTGATATGTCACACGGTACAGTTTGCCAAACCTTTTTTTTTAATATCCTAATTTTTTCCCCAAAAATAACCCCCATGTTCAAAATTCATTTATTTGCGTTACATGTCCGTCTTATAGTTACCGACTTACATATGAGTGCCAAATTTCAACTCAATCGGTCCAATAGTTCGGAGCAAATTGGCTAAAACAGTAGGACGGACAGACACACGAGTGATCCTATAAGGGTTTCGTTTTTTCCTTTTGAGGTACGAAACCCTAAAAACAAACCACAGTTTGCCAAATGGTGTTCATGCAGGTCGATCGTCGCTGGTCGAACCGTATAGTTTTGCGTATTGCGGCCGTCACTATGTATGTAGAAATTACATAAAAAAATTATAATTAGCCTCACCATCATAAGCTCACATAAAAAGTTTAACTTCTTTAGTTTTTAATATTATTAATTTTTTATTTTTTTTATGTGAAACTAATTAATAATATTTACACATACTTAGCAACACAGTATAAACTTCTGTCCTTGTCAGTTTAATGTAATTTAGGAGACAAACTAACTTCCCCTTTATTTGTCAGTTTTATTGTTTCCTTTTTTCTGTATTTAAAATCGGGTCGTTTCTTTAAAAAATGGAGTATTATTATAACAATAAAGAAAAATATTTTCAGGGCTCATAAATAATGTCGATGACTAGGACGAAACTAATAATTATAAACGATTAGTATTTTACATTCATATAAAATATGTGAACATTAAATCTAAAATAGTTTTTTTTTTCTCTACGTACTAATTATTACCTATAATTACTTAAATTACTAATGCATTGGTAATACACAGCAGTCGTTTTAATCCAAATTGTAAGGTCCCTGATCTTCCAGATAGAAAATATATTCTCGGAAAATTTCGAACTGTGGTCGCAAAAGTCTTTATTAGCTGTGCTTAAGCATTAAGCTTCACAAAATTTAACTTGCTGCTTAAAAAATTCAAAAAACATATTTTTACTGTAAAAAAATGAATCAGAAAACGTAATATTCGTCAATATTTCTTTACAGCACGTCACGAGATTTCGAAGGCAAAATAACATTTATACCTATATATTATTACGAAATAAAAAAAAGCTATTTTGTAGGAGTTACGTGCAAAAAATGTGGTATCTCGAATGGCTCCAGTGACTTAAATCTCGCTGAACCTCATTTTTGCATGTCACAACTCGCACATAAAATAATGCATTACAGACTAGATACATAAACTATTATTGCCATTCGCTGCCAATGACGACAATAAAATTTAAATACTCGTTACTATTACCTCCAAGGCTTAACGCTACTTCCAGCACTTTTCTTTCTACACTAAAAAAGTTTCAGTTTTAAAGCAGATTACATTTTATATTAGTAGTCGAAACCATCTTCTTTAGAATTATCGTAACCTCTGTGTACAAACTATAAAAAAACTTAAATAGAAGACCCATATTGTTTTATTTGAATACATTTTTTATACAATAATTACAAGTCATATAGCTAGACATTTTGTATCGGTGTAAATCGTACCTTTGTACATAATTATAATTGTTGAAATTCATTTTGCTTGTCAGCCAAGATTTATTGCTGAAGTTAATAATTAAAAAAAATCTACTTCAACTTAAAAAATGGATTTATTTGAAAAATATGTTGTTTTTAAAATAAATTCCATATTATTCATGTAATTTGTAATATGTATTTGAATTAATCATGTCTGTTTTTTTTTCGTTGTTGAAAAAGAAAGTAGTTTTTTTATGAGCAATTAGTTTGTTTGTGGATTAGGTAGATTTAATTTTGATATTTTTCTCAGAAATGGTTAGTTTCATTTCTTAAACGTATTTCTCAGAAATTGGAATATTAAATTTGGATTTTTCCGAATAAAAAAATCAAAATATATAGGTACTCATTATTTAGGCAAACATAAATATGTATATATTTTTAATATTGTATATTAGACAATTTCTTCTTATTCTTTTATTCCTTTTACTTTATCCAAATTTATATTTTAAACATGAACGGATACTCTGTTGACTGCTTAAACTATAAAGCCATTTATGCATAGACAACTGACAAAGGACCCAATAAAGCTACTGGCAGCAAAGAAACATTATTTCGCATCTTACATTTTTTTTAATTTAAGATTAATATACCTAAACACTTGTTCATTTTTTAATTCCAGTGAAAATTTTAATACGAGCGAGTCTCACAGTAGTCACACTGCATTTATAAAAGCACGGTTGACAGTTGTGTCTTCTCGCTCCTTTCTTCTTTTTCTAATACTCCATAGCACATGCGCCAACTGTAGGCCGTACCAAAAAATCATATTATAGTAAATTGAATAATTTGAATAGCGCGCTTTTTTCTCACTTCTTTTTGTCGACATTTTACTTTCCGTATAAATGTTCCGTCACTTCCACCATAAACGTTCCGTTTCTCCCACCATGCGAAATACTAAATTTTCATTTCTCCGAAATAAGTTTCTTTAAAGACAAAATGATTTTTACCAAAAAATTACGGATTATCTGTTGTAATGAGAGTAGATCGAAAAAATGCTGCCTTCCGTAAGTGAGCGCGTATTTCATGTCATCAAAAAAAGCTTGTTTAAAAAATGCTACCGAAAACTTTTTATATTTTGTAAAAAAATATAATCTTGACGCGTTTACTGTTGCTTGTGCATGAATGACTTATCAAGAAACCTAATACATATGTATGTATTTATATTTTCATTTTTTATCAAATTTACTTCATGAATCTATGTATTTGTTGGCCTATCAAGAATTCATATATTCAATTATTTAAATTGGAGGCCAACACAAAAGCCTCCGCGCATATATATATCTAAATATAAAATATTGAAATTGGTTAGACGACAGAGACTAAGAAGGGATTGCAGACGTGCAGGTTTGCGCATGCGTTTCACTTAGGACCAGAAATAATATTTTTGTTACGGTCACAAGAAGGTGATGAAACCATAGTTATAATTGAAAATATGATAATGATTAAAATGTTGATATTGATAATATAATAATAACAATTTACAATTTAATTTTTTTATCAGATCAATCAGGCAACGTTGAAGAATTACATGATTTTTCAAACATTTGACCTGACTTGATACATGACATACAGGCTACTTGATTAAGTTTCAGATTTTAATACTTGAACGTGGTCAAGTCAAGTTAAGTAGGTTGAATATCAGGTCAGCTTGTGAATTTCTCCCATGGTTTGGTGCAAGGTTATTAGTGCAGATGTAACATCATTCCGTTGGGATGACGTCATCCAGCGGACTGTCCATTCATATCGCGTGAATGTTAAACATATTGAACGGTCTGTCAGCTGGCGTCATTCATGGAACGAGGTGAGCTGTGTTCGTCTAGAGTTGGGTAACTCAGATCTGAACCGGTTCAAAGAGCCGACTCCGACAAAAGATCCGTGAGAGCTGACTCACTTTTTTTTGAGCCGACGGATCAACGGATCCGCATAACTCACTTAACACACAGAAGCACATTTTACACTTACGTATCAGTTCTTACTTTGATGCATCTGTCAGCTCAAATGACTCATGCATCACATGTTTGACTATGTGTTCTTGATTCTATACAGGTCGTGATATGATTGACTGAACTAGGTAACTCAGTGGTAGACTGCAGTAACATATTCAGAACTCGGCTCTTTTTGAACCGATTCAGTGAGCCGGCTCACATACGGGATCCAGATGCAAAGATGCAGATCACTAAAAAGGCCCGTTTTTTCCATCTCTATGTTCGTCTAATAACCTTGACATCAACTAAATTAAAACTTTGAACCTTATATTTGCCACGACTACAACCGAACAAATAGACTTCAGGCGGTGTGACAATGGGAGCGTCCATAAATTCTATTTCAGCCTCTTTGGAACCTGTCCCTCCCTTCATGTAGCCTAACGTAGCCTTTCCTATGCCCCCCCCCTCAACGGACGGAACATAGTTTTTTACTATCTTGTCCAAAAGACTTTTTGTGTTTTGTGTTAACAAACTATTAATGGCTTCAGGGTTTAACCCATGTGCCAGCATATTATTCCCTTAACTTCAAAAACATATAAAACTGGGACACAGAGGGATAGGTTAACAGGATTTGGGATGAGGGGCAAGGAAAGCAATAGGCTCATAAATGCAGGACCAACACAAACAGTAGTCTTTCATTTATGGATTATTAAGGTTAGACACAACACAGATATTTGCTTTATGTAGATATTAAGATACAAAAGTAACCAATGTTTGAAGATGCAAATTATTTTCACTGTGCCAAATAAAATTCATGAAAAAAATTACGTAGCTTGACTCCAACTCCCCCCTCCCCTCACGTAGCTCAGCGTAGTTTTCGAACTGATCCCCCTACCTCTTGATGGAGCTACGTGGGTTATGGACGCTCCCTGTGCAATATTGTGTCTAATCAGATCCAGATAAATTAAGTTCGTGTGGACTGTCCTTTAGAAAGAAACATTGTAGCATCTAATTGACGTCGTTGTACGGTTGTTTTTAGGAATATAGAGCGTTATTTTATATTTATTATGCATCACATATATATCTGTGTGTAGTGTTTGTTTTTCTTGTATTTCTCTTCTGCTAGCATACATTCAGTTCATATTCTTGAACTTACATAAAATACATTCCTCTATTATTCACATATATATCACTGGTCACAAAGAAAAAGCGCTCATGTCGAATTTTTTAGGAGAGAAAGTACTTACTGACAGAACTTTAGTCTAGGACTCCGGGATTAAAGAGGGCCAGATGAACAGAAGATAAAAATCGAAGTAAGTAACGAAAAGACGTCTTCGATCCGAACGCTGAATTATTACGTAAACGGTTTCGCCATTTCGTCACATGCATTTATGTATATGAAATTCATACATGCTGATTGGCTTTTGTTTGAAGAAAAAATTGTCTGCTTTGTTTGTTGATTTCGTTTTCTGGATTATATTTTATTAGCCGGAATTTTGTCATAAGTTTTTATATACACAGATTTTTTTATAAATATATTTGATTCTATTGTTTAGTCGCTTAAGATATTTTGAATCGACAGTTTTGTAAAATAATCGTAAAAACGCCATCTATATTATAAACAGAAAAAGGATCTATGATCGTTTATCGCTGGTGATCTAGAAATTGTATTTTGAAAGCGTCAAAAATTGAATAAGGCTATTTTCATAAAAATTGGAGATTTCCGGAACAGCTTTTCATGCATTTTATATGCACACACATTCAAATACTCGTAATATAGAACTATGCGGGTGAATAAGGGATTGCATTGAACAGCTGGTGAACAGTTGCTTTAAGGTTACTGACTACCAGCTGTTCAGTATACTACGAGTAGTTGAATGTGTGTTACGTTTCGAAATCTCTAATTTCTATGAAAAATTTTATTCAATCTTGAATGTTAATGCTTCAAAATAAATTAAAATACCATTCTTCCCATATGACTTTTAACAAAGTTTTTATAGTTTTTTTGATTTAAATAAACAATTTATAATCAGTTAGAATAGAGAAAATTATAGCATAAGTTTTTTGTACAGAAAAAAATTTTGTAAAAAATTATTGAGCAAGTCACATTTGTCAGTATTTTTTACATAAGCTTGTAAAGAGAAAAACTTGAAAATGTAATTTGCCGTTCCATAATTCAAAATCTAGTGACGTGCTGTAAAGTAATAATGACGAATATCTCGTTGTTTGATTCAATTTTAGGGCAAAAATTAGTTTTTTGAAATTTTTAAGCAGCAAGTCAAATTTTGTGAAGCTTAATGCTTAATCACAGCTAACGAAAACAGTAATAAAATGAATTTTGAGCCCACAGTTCGAAATTTCCCGAGAGCATATTTTACAATGTGAGGGATCAGTCTTCTTAAGCGCGTAATTAAGATTAGTGATTTATCTCTTGACAAAACGGTTCACAAAAAAAAATACATATCCGATTACCCCGTCAGATAGGAACGGGACTACCGTATGGAAAGAGAGGCATATTATATAACGCCACAAGGTCCGTGGCTAATGTAACGGCATAACCCTAACACCACCATCTACTCACACGCATCACTACGCGATAATATAGTTGCAATTGTCACCGCGCGAGGTGCTTTCAAGCATTTGTTTTTGAAGTGAAAACTTCTTTAGGTGCGTTTTTGAGTGAACGTAATTGAACCGTCACGCTCGGATCGGTGACGCTGAATCGGGTTTATTCGGCTCCACTCGACATCAAGCGCGGTCCAGTCGTCATCAGCCACGTTTTGCATGTAATCAGTTAAGTACTCGTATTTTAACGCGTGTCTTATCGTATATGATCTGTGAATTTTTTTTTAATGTGCCGTTTAATAGATCTCTTAACTTTAAACCAGTTGCGGATAACACTTTAAAAAAAGAGGTGTGTTTGCTCGTGGATGCACACGACGGAAGTTATGCTCGTTAAGGTAGTACCCTCGCCAAACCCGTTTTCTTAGGATTTGTTTGAAATTTAGCCAGAATAATGTTTATGTAATTCTGCATCGATTGACGCAGAATGAAATTTTTGAATAACACAGTTTCAGAGATATTAAATTCCAAAGTTCGAGTTTTTGAGGCTCTTATACATTACGGTATACGGGGTATCGAAAAATTTATCTACAAATATTTTTGTATCTCAGAAACTTTTCTTAGGATTTTTTTAAAAACTAAAGTAACGTTAACTAACAACTAAACAATTTTTTTTAAAATAGTCTCATTAACAGTTACAACACAGTTTCAGAGATATGTAATAAATAATAATGGAAAATTTACCGGATTTCATCAGAGGAAAGGTTATATGATAAACGATCTGGCAACATTTCAATAATATTTCTGAGTCAATTTATGTAGATAAATAAATAAATACATGTCCCGGTAAAGGTTAGGTTGCCTATGCCCTATAGTATGATATACCATAGTATAATAATAAGTACAACATACTATAAAATATCTCGACGCTCCGACAGTGTTGCCAGATTTCTCGCTCGGGATTGGCTAAAATTAGTACAGAAACTGCAAAAAATATTGGGCTTGTTAATAACGACTCTCAATTACATGTACTTTACATTCTAGCATAAACTTTTTATTACGACTGTCGCGAGGGTACTACTTTAAATATGACACTAGAATAATATGACACTGTAGAATAATCGGTAATTCAGCCGCCGCCATTAGATGTTTCACGTCAAAAAAAATTCAATGTAATTTGAGAATGGTCGGCCCTCGTAGCCTGTTGCGAATTCGTTTGGCGGCCAACGGTTACAAAATGCAACTGATGCAGTTTTAATTGGTAAATCTAATGAAATTTGAGAGCTCAGGTGAAAATTGCAGCGTGCTCTGGTCGGCCAATAAATAGTGTACAGCTGTATCACAATATGTGTAGCAACTATACAGACTGTAGAACCATTTTTGGCATACTATATACTACATAGAATTATAGTAGAGTCTCAATATAATGAACTAATTGATGAACTGCTTTGTCACTCGACCGAGGTTGTTCACTATTTAGAGTGCAGGCCAAAATACACAACAGTGAAATGGTTGGGGGAGAACTTTGTTGATTAAAACTAGAAACCTGAACAGTATGGTCCAGTGATTAGCGTGCTGGCTTCTTGACCGGACTGTCGTGGGTTCGAATCGTGCCTCCGTTTATCATGGATGTTTTGTGATGTCGTTTAGTTTTAAGTGATTATGTTATTTGATGTAATTTAGACGCTAATGGCCTAAGTTGTCGAGCGTCGGTAATCTACAATAAATACATGGAAACCTGAAAGTTTGAATTGCAGCTACTAAACATAAATAAATAATGACATGTTTCAGGGTTTTAGGATTTTCACATTTTAAGGGGAGGGAAATTGGGTTTACTTATATATAAAATTCCGATATGCCTTTGTTCGTAATTCTTCGCTTGACCGATTTTGATGATTTTTTGTACGTATGGAGTCATTTGGATGGTTGGACCCGGTAGGTGGCGCTGTTGTCGAGATCCAGAAATATTTTTTGGTACGACCAAATTTTTTTAATACCTATTTTTTTTGTTTCTCGCATATTGAAAACATAAAATCACAAATTTTCATCCCTTCAATGCCTCTCAATTCAATGGTAGCGAGGTCTCTAGCGAGATACCGTTTGCCTACCGGGTCCACTATAGTACTTCAGTACCTATAATGTGATTTTTGTTGGCATTCGTGTATTTCTACACCTTGTATAAAGGTTTAAAATGGTGGTGAATGTTTTGTGTGTGATTCGCTACTGGCGTTTGAATTGCGGTGCGTATTTAAATAACCCGCGTGTTAAAAGAGCGGTATTTAATTTTTCACTTATTTATAACCGACCTTTAAAATGCACAAATTGTATTAACGCCATTATATTAAAGCACGGGGTGAAAAGTACCAAGTAAACTACTTTTTTGCTAACTTCTACGCCGTAAGAAAAAAAGTGGGTGCGTGTATTTATGTACGCGCGGCAGAAGTTATATTTCTTTGGCGTGACTAAAAACTAATTTTTAATATACATGCAAATAGTTCATTGAAATAAAATCTTTAAAACGTTTAAGAATAATAGGTACTTACAAAAAATTAACTTCAAAATATATGAAAACATTTTCAAAAATTTTATTTTGATTTTTACTTCTTACCGCTGGATGACTTATAGTCGTCTCGTATAGTTTCCATCTGTTTTTTCAGTCTGGGTGCTTTATAGCCAACTTCATACTGTCCAATTTTCGAAAGCGCGACCAATTTCAAACTTCCGAATTTTCGTTAATGTGACCAACTTCATACTTTCGAATGTTCGTTAGCACTGTCAACTTCATACTTTCGAATGTTCGTTACTTGTGCGCGCGCAATTTCCATTGTCGGCTAATATTTTATTGTCAACGCGCCAAAAGAAGTATAACTTCAAGAATAAAAAGTATATACCTAGCCATTATTTTGAAATCTAAATGATAAAACAAACTATTAATATTTTAAACTGCACATGCAACTGTAGTAGAGATTTTTATCTTATATAGTTACAACTGTAAATTACAGAGTTTTACTGTCACGAATGATAGATTTATCATTTACACAAATTATTACTTCCACTGCTGACTTCATATTATTTCTTGTTGCGGAAGTTTTGTCTTGCTGTACACATTGATTTTAATATTTGATTTGAAATTTTACAAATCGCTGTAATTTATCGTTAAATGTTTTGTTTTCATTATTAAAGTTACTGAGAACCTTCCTTTTTCTCCCGCATCTTACAGTTGGTTGCGTGTGTGCATCTAAAATGCACTTACATTTCGGTAATCTCTAAGTTCTATGAAAAATCGTATTCAATCTACGATATTAATTCTTCAAAATAAACAACAAATATGTACCATTCTTCCCATCTGACTTTTAGCCAAGCTTTTATAGTTTATTTGATCTAAATAAACGATTTAAAATCACATAAAAATAAAAATTAGCATAAGGTTTACACATATTTTTGTACAGAAAAAATAATTATTGAGCAAGCCAAATTTGTCAATATTTTTAACATAAGTGACGTGCTGTAAAGAGATTTCGACGTTTTTTTTATTCAATTTTTAGGGCAAAAATATGTGTTTTTTGTGATTTTTAAGCAGCAAGCCAAATTTTAATAAAATAAATTTTGCGAGCACCATTGGAAATTTTCCGAGATCATATTTTACGATCTGAGGGACCAGTCACCTTAATTCGTATTTCTAATATGTTATTAATGCAGCTTTAAATAATATTCCCTATCTATTTAATATATTATCAATAGAGCGGATATCAATCCAGATAATTAATTAATATGCCAATATAGCATGATTAATAAATGTGTATTTTGCAGTAAATACACACAAACCAACATACAGCAGGGCTGGGACCACGAAGTATAGATATGAGGAGTTCCAACTCAATGTTAAAAAAGTAGCTTCGATTTGATAGACACGTAGAGTACTCGTAAAATGCCACGTCATCAATATAATAGGGTGGAAATACATTTTATTCTATTCTATACTTCAGCGCCACTACACGTCATATTACCGACAACTGGTAAAATAAAGATAGGCTCCGCAGATAAATAAATAAATAAATATATGTTTATTGAAGAAATCATTTTTTACAACAAAAATCTACAAACGGTACAGAATTCAGTTTAAGGACTGGTTTTCAATTCCGATCATATCTAAAAATAATATATTAATACACACGAAAACGGTCGCAGCTGTATGGAATACTGAAAACGAATTTTTTTATTAAATTACCTGAGTTATTATACGTTGTGAAATTGAGATATTATACAGAATTTTTGAAAGATCTTTTGATTGAATAATAGCATTAAGAAGTTTTGGTGCGAAATACGAAAAGGACTTTTGGAATTGTGATAAGTTATGTTGAGGGATGTTAAATAG
This sequence comes from Venustoraphidia nigricollis, assembly GCA_034508555.1. NCBI lineage: Eukaryota > Metazoa > Arthropoda > Insecta > Raphidioptera > Raphidiidae > Venustoraphidia > Venustoraphidia nigricollis. Next base: position 4,780,511 of record JAVRKA010000030.1, read on the forward strand.
TAAATAACGAGTGTTATAAGGATTCTGTATTGCACACAGCTTATCTGATAGATATTGAGGCTCATTAGATTTTAATACTTTCAGCGACGTTTGTTTTTTCTGAATGTTATTTTTCACAATGAAATTGTCAAAATTTTTAAACTGTAATTTTTTTAATGAAAAAATTAGTTTCGTCAATAGAGAGAAATATAATCTCCAAAATGGCGTATCAAACATTAATTTTGATACAGTATTAAGGGAGATATGCATACAATCATACCAACAAAAAACGCCTTTGAGAAATAATATATACCGATTAATTTGAATTTAAACTGAAAGAAACTTTGGCCATTCGTGCCGATTGAAGCCATGTCAATAATGGAGAACCGCCCTCTCTGGAAGTGTGCTCTGGGTAGTTGATATATTATCAGCATGTCAACACAGTACAACCTATAATATTGTGTAAATACATTATCGTAAATAGGGCCTCCAATATTGGCTTGTCCTCAATTCCGGAACTGGTTTCGATATTTGGCTCTCAGTTCCGCAATTCCGGAACTAATTAGGAATTCCGAGACCAGCTCCGGCATTGAGGAAAGTCTACAAAAATACTGTAGCTGTGTAGAATAAACGTCTTTTTCGTGTTCCGTGCAAAACGGAACACTAAAGGAATCACTTCGGTGTCCGACCGTTTGTCACAGGAGATTTTCTCTGAAACGATTCAACGTAAAAAACTGAAATTTGACACATAGATAAGACGAGGTGGTCCACATACAGACGTGAAGTATAAATAATGGAATTTTGACTCTTACAGGGGTTAATTTTTTTTCAAGGGTATCGTGTGGGGTGTCCAATGAAAACTTATTGAAGCATTAATTCAGCAATATATATTATAATGTATTCTTTACTTTTTTATTTTTATTTGATTTTTATAATTAATGTTTTATAAACAAAAATCGATATTAGCAATCGTGATAAAAAAGTATTTAACAATAAATGTAAAAAAAAAAATACTAACGAATGTGCTTATTCTCGGTTCTACAGTTTCATTTATGTCTATTAATTATCTACGTATTAAGATGACCAGGAACTTATTGGAACGTATCTCTCGCGTTTAGCGGGGTCTTACTGTATTTGTGTATTAGTATAGGCATATATAGTAAACTTATTTCTTGTACCATGGAACACTAATTGTGCAAGTATAGCTAACTCGTTTTTTTTTTAATTTTCTGGACACGTTTACTTACTGCTGTCTGAACTTTTAAACCTTCAAATCTAAGATTGTTTTGTACAACACTGTGGTTGATATTTTGTGATCTATGTAATAGATTATAGCTCTGTACGTTATATATTATATAACAACAATAACGCCACACATAACGGCTGCTACGATCCGTACTACCAATGGCGTTATGACAGTTGACAAACATTTACACCAGTCGGTCGTACCAACCAATCGTCATATTGAACGTGTTGACCTGTACAGAGCCGTAACGGAATAACTGTAAAAAATTTAAACCTTCTAGATAACCCCCTCTGTATAAAATACTAGCGGCCAGGTGTCACTAATTATCCATAGCCATAAAAGACGAGAATCATAATCATAAAATACTCAACGTGTAGTGAATTTTCGCGAATTGAATCGCTTTTAATTGTGAATGTTCAAAAATCGAATAAAATCAAAATTGCCAAAAAATAAAAATTCTGTTGATCCGATCGCTACCAAACTTCAGAGGATCACCCGCTGGGTTTAGCTGAAGATTATCTGAAAATTTCATCAAAATCGGTACAGCCATTTAAATTAAAATTAAACCAAATTGGTTCCAGACAGACTTTTAAATAACGTAAAAATTATAAAGAGAAAACTTTCACGTCTAGTTTTGGGAAAATATTACGAAAAAATTGTCGAAACAACTCAAGATACAGATGTGACCTCGTTCTGTTGGATAGTAGTGGGGGGATGACGCCATCCAGTGGACTGTCAATTGATATTGCGTGGTTGATAAAAATATTGAACGGTCTCCCAACATTTATTAACGAGGTGATCTGTGTGTCTAATGTGACTTTGGAAACAACTGTCAAATTACTTGTCAGCCATGATTGAACTATATCTGTCTCTGTCAAACACATACGTAATTATCCTACTGGTGTTGTTACGACCATTTTTTCGATGGTTTTTTTTTGTTAGGGTATAAATTAGTCTAGAAACAAAGCCATTAAAAAACCACAGGATTTATTCTAATAAAAATAAAAATAAATATTCGAATGTTAAACTATAAAATTAATATTCGTTACACTGTAGGCATTGAAAACAAATTGCGTTTGGAAGCTTCCAAATATTTAATCAGTTTCTGTTTCATGTGTATTTTGAATCGTCGATTAATTTTCTATATAAATATAGTTGAAACAACGAACTTAGTGATATGTTAATAAAGTTAAAGTAATATTAGGCTCAAAATATATACTGAGTACGTTCCTGGATCTTGCATGTACGTGTTCTAATCGGGTCATAGGGCTAATCCGATCCGTACAGAAAGTGAATTTTTCAAGTGTTGACAGGATTAGTGCCATGTGATTTATCATTCAAATGGCGTTGATTTATATCTATTATGTAAAATACCTTTCACTATCTCTCTCTCTCTCTTGAATTTCGTACAAATATATTTTTATGAATGACTCGTAAAATACACAGACGTGTTAATTCATTTATTTTATTTACACAACCCCATATTTTTTTGTATTATATGTAAATATGTGTTGAACTAAAAAAACGTCCACGGAATCAAAGTGTTTTAGAAGCAGGTCTAACCCAAGGTTACTAGAAACTAAGGCTGGGCGTTAGCATTGTTGAAGGTGTAACAGGGCGAGACGAGCGAGACGGCGGGAGAAATAGGCTTGTGATGCCACATGGAGTCTTTATCCAAAAACTGTTAGGATAACAATTAATTGAACAATCAAGCCGTGGGCATCGGTAACGTAAGCAATCGACTCAACCAATCATTTATAGTTTCTTACGCCCAACCTTCTAGTAATCTTGAATCTAACCAGTGCTTCTTCGAACTTCCCGAAGGTGAAAATTAGTTATTTTATAGAAGATACGTGTAAAAAATGTAGTTTTTTGTATCTAAATTGTAACGTTTTTATGACTCGTGTTACCGTTAAAACTCGCTAATCGCTCGTTTTAACATGATGTTGCGCTCAGACATAAACTAATGCGTTAAAATCTAGATACATAAACTACTATAGAATTTCAATAAGTTTAATACGAACCTCGGTTATAAAAATGTGTTTTTTCTAAATAGAGTTTTGATTGAATGTCGTAAATTCTTACTAGATGAAAAATTAGTTGTTAAAACCCCCAATACACAAAGTGGACGTGTATATAATTTATTTTATTATTAAAAGCGTTATTTTTCTCTTGTTATTCACTCATTATTTACCACCTGTCACATATAATATAATGGAACAATTTTTCTGTCGCACTTGAATATCTTATTTTTATAATTTGTGATTGATGAGTATTGAATGGAACAGAACTTACTTTGTTTTAATCATACACACACACACACACACACACACACACACACACACACACACACACATACACACTATAACTTTTCCATTGTCGCATGTTTTCCCTCGTTTTTCAGAACGTGCAGAAAGTTGACACTGATTCTATAACCATTTTATCAGGGCGACCACTTTCTAGAAAACTTGGAAAAGTCGGGAGATGTCAGGGAATTTTGATGGAAGTCGGGGGATTACCATGAACACACGAAGAAAGGAATTCAATAAGACATAGGCTTGTTCATAATTTTTTCGTCCACAAAACGAGTTCACATGATAGTTCATTTTTGGACACTAGTATAGTGCAGATATGGAGGTCGTACTAAAGTTTCTAGATTTGACAAAGTGCCGCAGTTGTTCACCGTTTTATACACGAAGAATAGATATTAAAGGAGTTCTAAAAGGCATAGGCCTTTTCATGATTTTTTCGTCCACAAAACGGGTCCACATGTGGTTCGTTTTTTGGACACTAGAAGCGCTGATGTGCAGGTCGTACTTAAGTCTTTACCCTAACCGCAAAACGATTCAATTAAAAGTTTTCGTCATTAAGGGAAAACAATAACAAGTTCAAAAATAAATATCGATGGCAGATAATCATTTTCGTATTCAAAAAAATACGTAAATTACCCAAATTATATAATGTCGCATGGATAGGTACAACGGATTCCGGTACTTGTCTAAATCTACTAATCTAGCAGTTTTATCAAGTTTTACGAGTCCTCCACGCACAGCAGTGTACTCTACGTATCCACTCACGAACTATAGTTTATCCACCAAACCGAAGCCACTTTTTTAACATTGGGTTTGAATTTCTCTATATCTGTACTTCGTGATTATTTCGTTCAATTGAAACATTCAGGGCCGGAATAGTAAGTATAATTTAATGTTTTTTAAGACATAAAAATAGTCCATTATTTGAATTACTCACTGTGTATTAACTCTTTAACGACTATGGGGACACAGTTGTCCCAAACAAAAAAATTAAAAGAAGTGAATAACTAAGAAACTAGTGGGTGTCATTTTACATTTATTATTTCCTGAACGTAACTTTTCATTTTTATATATGGCAACACTGCATCTGAACCGTCATTCTTTGATTATGATCACTGGAAATTGGATCATCCTAAATTGTAAAAAATGGTTACTTTCGCTCCTACAATCTTATGGTCCTGAAAGGGTTAATTCATATTAAGTATATATAATATTGTTTTCAATTCAAATACTGCAAAACAATTGTAATGACAAAGATTTATTAACATATATTCTACAGTTCTAATAAGTAGCTATAACGATCCCATAATAACGTGTTTTTAATTTTAAAACAAAGGAAATTTATTGTTTAATCGTTTGTGTTTTTTCAAGCAAACGGAATTCACTATTATTACACCTCGCAATCATTTTTGAAAATAAAATAACCTATCGTGTACCTATTAATTATAAATGCAATACAATTGATTCAGATAAAAGATACAAATCTAACTCTAAATAGTAATTTTTATAATAACAGAATTTTAGTTGGTAATTCGTATAAGAAATTGTATTTGTTTGCCCCACATGCATAATCTTACATTCTCTGTTTTCTCAATCTGCGATGAGCGAAGACAACATAGAGCGCAAAAAATATATTTCCGTCTCTTTTTTTCGAAGTAATTCCCTGATTATTCCGATAATATATTAGCATGGCGTATACCTCGTTTTATCAAAAGTTCTATGTCTTTATCTATGACAATAGCCAATCAGAACAAACGAACTGTCACCACAAAAAAGATAATTTATCACTAACCCGTTTGTTATAAGTGTACACATGTGGTAAACCTAACGTGCACTTTTCGGAGTAAATTTCACTGAGCTATCTACTCTACTTTAATATACCAAACACACCTATTAATACGCCCCAAGATCTTGGACAATAAAAATGGAGCTGAGGTCATGAAACGAAACGAACGAAAACGAAATCTCACGTTGGTGTTTTTACCATTTTTGCGCAGAACCTTAAAAAATATAGGTAATAATTACTGCTTAATATGCTTTTTGTTTCGTAAATTTGTAGGTCTGATAATAGGTTTAATTTCCGCAGATGTTAAATTCATAAAGAGAAATGTTTTGAACAATAACGGTTATAAAACATTATCTACTGATTAATATTAATGATAAGCAATAAATATTCACAAACAGTTTTTACTTACGAGCACGTAAAAAAACAGAGTAATAAATGTTTTCACAATTCTTATAATATAACTGTTGTGTTAAATACGCGTTATTTTCAAACAGATCTTAATACCATAAGTTAAACTGCATAGTAGAACAACAATACATATTTTAATTGTACTTTCTTGTTTATAAGGATGAACAAACGCTACGCGTCTAAAACACTTGCTGGTCCATTTAAGGTGACTGTTTCACCAGCATAGCTCTATTTTACGAACATTTGGACGTGTGTGTAAAATGGCCTTACGTTTCGGAAAACTCTAATTTCTTATGAAGAATCGTATTTAATCTTTGATGTTAATACAGTATAACCTCGATAAGTTAAAATCCAAGGGAAAGGTTAAAAAATTGAGGTTATCGAGTTTTTTACTTATCGAGAGTTGAAGTTAGAAGGGTTGTCAAAGTAAAATTTAACTAACGGAGTTTTGTGGATTTTATAGAGGATGTGTTTAGATCAATAGAGGTGACATAAATTTATCTATTCATTTATTCGTTTAGAATCATTTATTTATTTATTTATTTATTTATTTAAACAAAGAAATCAGTAATTTTTTTTGTTTTATGCAATGTTGATTTTCTACATCAATTATGTTTTCTATATTATGTAAAGAAGAATATTTCTTTAATTTACCGAGGTTTTGTGATTTAAGTAATGGAGGTTTTATGCTTTCAGGGGAAGGGACTTCAAAAATTTTTTAACTTATCAAGGTTCTATTGTACTTACAAAGTAAACTGGAAATATGTACCATTCTTCTCATATGACTTTTAGCCAAGTTCTTTTACAGTTTATTTGATCTAAATAAACGAATTAAAATCGGATAAATACGATAAAATTAAGTTGTCGGGACTGCGACCTGAGTTTTTTATGTGGACCCAAAATAATCAAATTTCAGGTAATTTTGAAATGAAATAGTGTATCGCATACCCGGCCCAAGCATAATAACCATGCCGCTTGTGAAGCAGAGAAACATCCATCGTGTGATTTTAACAAGTCGTTAACTTGTTTAATTGCGCCATCCTTACTGCGCACATGCATAATATAAGAAAGAAACGTTTAATAAATTAACAGTCTAGAAAATTGAAATGACCCTTCTTATTATATGAACACGTCTACAGGTAAAAACATAAAAGTTTTACATATTATTTATACATACCGTGCGTTTGATTTCAATCGACGTATTGACAACATTAGAGATGGGAAAAACGGGTCTTTTTAGTGATCTGCATCTTTGCATCTGGATTGCGTATGTGACCCGGCTCACTGAACCGGTTCAAAAAGAGCCGAGTTCTGAATATGTTACTGCAGTCTGCCACTGAGTTACCTAGTTCAGTCAATCATATCACGACCTGTATAGAATCAAGAATGCATAGCCAAACATGTGATGCATGAGTCATTTGAGCTGACAGATGCATCAAAGCAAGAACTGATACGTAAGTGTAAAATGTGCTTCTGTGTGTTAAGTGTTTCACTGAGCTATGCGGATCCGTTGATATGTCGGCTCAAAAAAAAAATGAGTCGGCTCTCACGGATCTTCTGTCGGAGTCGGCTCTTTGAACCGGTTCAGATCTGAGTTACCCAACACTACTTTACATGTTAATTTTCTCCATTGAATGCAAGTTATGTCAAATAGTAGGCTAACTCCATTTGAATTACAGTAATACCCCGAACGTACGCAATAAGTAGGACTTGAGTTTTTGTGATCAAAGGCAGCTGAACTTATCGCTCAGAAACTTTCAAATGTGAGGAAATAAATTAAGTGAACACCTCCAATTTAGCGTCTTTGACCGCGCCCACCCACTCGTTGTCCCAGGTTTCAGATGCCAGACTGCGGTTCTTATGTTCAGGATAGTGCCCTTAATGAACTCACAAAAACTCAGGTTTGAGGAAAATACAAGATGAGTGAAATCGTCACTAGCTCCCGACTATTGCTATACATAAGTATCTAAAATTTTGATTTTTACTATCTGTTGCATGAAATTCACTGTATGTTGAATGAAATGAAACGCATTGTATATTTATAATATCTCCTTTCTAAAAACAAAAAAAAAAAAACAAATCTAAAGAAAACAAACAGTTAACCTCAGAAGCTATTGTTTTATACATTTTAAATACTCGCTTAAATATGTTATTAAAAATTTGTTTTATAACTTCCGGCCATTTCTTATCATATTATAGATAATGGAATAGAATTATGTATTAATTTTATGCAGTCGGAATATGTTATTGCTGTATTATACCTTCAACTGTTTTCATGCTATACGCTCGCGGCATTTGTCAGCAGTTGTTGCCAACGTTTGAGATTTATATCAGTGAAATATGATGGATCGTTGGATATTTCAGATCTGTTTCTTCTTCAATAAAGATTCTTCTCTCTCTCTCTTTATCCGACCGACCGCCCGCAAACCTTTCTAATTGTTATATATGTTTTCTTTACACTTTAGTTTCGATGAGAAAACGGTATTCTTTTGTTTTTATAGGCGTGACGAATATTTTAAATGCCTTATTACTGTCGTTTTATTTTTTATAAATACACAGACACGTCCGTCTTTTTTTGATATGCAATTATTATTAGTATTTATTGTTCGGGTGAAATCTCATATAGCGGAACGCCAGTCCGTAAGTTTAAATCTACTGACTGCTCCCTATAATGGTATACTAGTCGGAAAAATCGGTCAGGTGCGAGCCAAACTCGCGCGGTGAGGATTGCGTATCATTCCGTTTTCCGTGAGAACTTTAAACACTTCCGATTTTCGTTTAGATTTTCCTGTAAACTATGAATGAAGCTCTAGATTCCCTATTTTTTCAAAATTTTACTCTCAGTAGTTTCGGAGATCAGTGGGAATTTCTCAATTTTTGTATATTTTCTTTAATATGTTTTTAAATATGCATTTTAAAATTATAAAAAAATATAGTTGTATTTCTCATAACGAGCCCTTTCATTTGATACGTCACATGATACACTCAAAAATATATTTTTCTTTTCCAATTTACCCTTTAAAATTAATCTCCAAGGTCGGATTTCATTTATTTACGCTGTACGTCCGTGATTGCATCATCTAACTTTATATATGTACCAAACTTGAACTTTTTTCATCCAGTAGATTCGGAGAAAATAAGCTGTGACTGACAGGAGTCCGTTTTTGATCGGATGTAGGTACCCTAAAAGAATTTTGTATTTTCGTAGAGCAAAAGTTTATACTCGACAAACAAGGTCGTAAGATTAGCAGATAGAATTGGAATTCCAGGCACTGAACGCGAACAATCCTTATTCGGATTTAGTAGGTCGCGCAAAAATACTCACAATACGCGCCTAAAGAAATTTTACTTAGGTTTACATGTACAGTGCCACAACGAACTTGAACGATTACATATATAAAATGTATTTAGTTATTGGGATACCAGAAGACCACACATCGACAAACTGAATAACAATAAAATAAAACGACATTGAATTTTGTTATTAGAAGACTTTTCATGTGCGCCGTCGTGATTGAAAGAAACATAATTGATTGTTTTAATGTGCACTAACTAATAAAGTAATAACTAATAATAAAAAACCGTATGCATTATTGCAGGTATTTGGTTTACGACCGGAGAGAATCAAATCGAAAACTTATTCTCGAAGAACAGGATCTCAGCTTGCGTTAACAGATTTTCAAGTATGCTTGACAAATATGCAGTTTGCGGAATTATTTTGAAATATTTGTTGGAGTGATTTTAGTGATGAACAAACCAAGTCTAACATAAGACGTGATCTTGATCTTGTACTTTTAGTCTCGGTCATTTTCTTGCGTCATCTTAGATACAAGCAAAGACTTTTATTCTTGGACTGGCTATTTATCGTTGTAACTGTTTTTCCTGACGCTGGTGACCTCAACTGTTGAGCGTCTATAATGTACAATTCTTCTTCTTGTAACTGTTTTTCCGGTTCACTAAGGAGGGTAGAGTAATTCGAAATGTTAAATTGCCTTTACGTAATTCGAAATATCGTGACGTGTTGTAAAAAAACATTGACGAAGATCACATTTTTTATTCAATTTTCAGGATATTTTTTGAAATTTTGAAGCAGCGAACCACATTTAGTGAAACTTAATGCTTAATCACAGCTAATCACAGTGAATTTTGTCGAAAATTCCCGAGAGTATATTTTACGATCTGAGCAGTCACCTTAATCCGCAGTCCGTCGATTTTTCTCGAGACCAGTCTAGTTCTTTATATAATAATTTTATTACTTATTGTACAAATATAATTGTATTATATATTGCACACGGTACGTTTAATTTATTTATATATAGTATATATAATAACAATAATAATAAAACTCGCCACGAATAATAATAATAACAATAAAAATAACAATAACCATTATGTTTAAAGTACATGTTGTGTCGGAGTCTCTCTCGGGAATTCAGTGCTATAATCACTTCAGGATCTGAAGGGATGTCGCCTATTGCTATTTCAGCCGAGTGTATACTCGTTCGTTGAATTTTAATACAACTGCGAGCTTAACACATTCTTTTCTGAATAATGGGGACGTCCCACACTTTTTTTAGTTTGGAATCTACATTGCAAATGGATTATAAAACAGTTTTTTTGAGAATTTTTTACCAGCTTTTTCTACAATAAAAACCGTTCCAAAAGTGTGTATTTGAAGACGGCCGTATGTCGCTACAAAAATGACGTAACATTCGGTTGCTTGGATTGGCTGACGAGATATGCGGTCCCAAGCTCACTGATGATTTCCTGTGTGACGTCACTATTATAGTAAATAAAACAAGAATTTGTTAGAAATAGCATGTCTGCTTGCATATTTGTTTACTATAATAGTGACGTCACGCCATAGCAAATCGTGATGGGCTGCGTTTTCGCATGATATTAAATACCCTGTTAGAGAATCAAATAAATGTATCAATCAGTACTATCTGTAATTTCATTGTCTTGAAAGCTGTGATATCTAAAGAATAAACGTATATCTAGATTTTTTGTCTGTATGTGCCAGCATCACTCCAAAACAGCGGTTCCGATTTTGATGAAACCGGGTACTTTTACGTAAAATAAATTTCAGAAATTTATATGAAAATAAAATTACAAGATTAAGAACATTATGCGAATGCCCCTTTTGGTTATATTATTTAGATATATTTTTTAACCGATTTTTTTTTATTTTTTATGTATTTTCCCCGATTACTCGAAGACGCCTGAACCGATTTGGAAAATTATTTTTTTGTTTGAAAAGGTATACATCCCAGGTGGTCCCTGGTCATCAGGTCAGGATCTGATGATGGAACCCTGGAGAAATCGAGGGAAATCAAAAATGTGCGAAATCAAATCCACCACTAAAAAGTAAAAAATAAAACAAACTTAAAAAAAAAATATTAACCTCCTTCAAAAAAATCACTAAAAAGATGAAAATAATGAAATTTTGAGGTCGGCGCCTATTTAATAAAAGTAGATATGTAATTAAAAGTTTTTGTAATGAAATTAGCTCCGACCTCAATATGTCATTATTTTCATCTTTTTAATGATTTTTTTGAAGGAGGTTAATATTTTTTTTTTAAGTTTTTTTTGAACAGCCAGCTGATAAACACCGATATAAATTTTATTTTGTTATCTTGTAATACCGTCTTATAGAATGTAGAGCGTGTTTTTACTGTACAATGTAGTGGAGTGTGTATTATTATTTTTATTGTGTAAAACTTTTAGGTGTATTCTTTGCAAAAGTTTTAAAATAATAACGTATAAATCATGCCCGTTTTTATGTTATAGCAGAATTAAGGCCCGTACTGATTCTGTAATACCTCGGGCCCCAAAAGTAGAAACTCAATTTACAACACACGAAAAAGATTCTCTTGTAATTGGAGTACCTCTGATAGGTAGAGTTTTTTGAGCCTGTTACCAATTCTATTTTTTAAATGAAGCTTATGGGGCACTTCGTCGATGTGATGTGTAAAATAAATGAAACGAAAAACAGTGACACAAGTGAGTGATAACGAAGCCACAGAACACAATGTAAATCAGTGCAAAAATAAATTTTAATATCCTGGTCAGGATAGTCGGACAAACTTATTAAATTACTGTATTGTCATCGGTCCTTGATAAGTGTGCAAAGTTTCAGTTTTGAAGTGGGTGGATTTCACGTTCAAAGATTCCTTTATAAACAAACATACAGGTGAAGTTAATAAAAGCATGTTAGAAGTTCCACATCAATATTAAACTGATTAGAGAACGATTTTTCCATAAGAACTCTTTTTAATTTCATAATTACAAATTTTGTGAACTAATTAGTAAACAGTTGTGAAATTTTGAGTACCTATTGCAGATATATTAAGAAATAAGTTGACTAAAGTCTAAATGACATTAATAAAATTTGCCAGTCCGAGACTGACGTGTAGCAGTACACATTGTGAAATTACGCGTTATATTTCGCAGTTGATACCTACACATAAATAATTGTACTGTTCAAAAGTGTTGTTTTTCAAGATAAATTGTTACTCTTTTTCGTTTTTATAATTGGTACACTTGTTTAAAATCAATATCAAATTGCATTCCATTTTATTGAAGTTTTACTTCTTTTGGCGCGTTATGAAATAAATATGAGAGTGAATTTTTACGACGTAAGATCAAACATAACACAATTGAGTTGCCAACTATAACATCAAAATTGACAGGACGAAGTTGCCGTCTGTAAGGTCAAAATTAACAGGATCAAATTGTCGACTGTAAGGTCAAAATTAGCAGCATGAAGTTGCCATCTGTAAGGTTAAAATTAATAGGATGAAATTGTCGACTGTAAGGTCAAAATTAACAGGATGAAGTTGCCGACTGTAACATAAAAATTAACAGAATGAAGTTGCTCGCTAAACCATACACCTTAGAAATTTTATTAAATATTTTGCTTTTAAGCTTGATATTTTTAGTTAGCCCAAATACATTCGGCCGTGAGCAACTGACAAACGAGTGATATATCTAGGGTTCCGTTTTGAGGTACGGAACCCAAATAAAAATAATTCACACCTTACTAGAGATCACATATGTATATTAAAGGCGTGTATATTTAACATCGAAATTTAACCGCACGTAGTTTCAATTTATCGATTTATAAATGTCGTTTCAATTCCAGTTTTAAACGAGTACTTACAGTTTAATTTAAATTCGTATCATTGCATTTCTGTCTGCTATAATAAAATTGTTTTATTATGGCGCATATTCAATCTGGCTGTATTTACATTAATATTATTATTTATTGGCAACTTTTCAAAGTTTAATTATTTGTAAATACCAGGTTTACACACGTATTGGTTAGTTTATTTGTTTGTTACGTCTATATTTGATTATCGATGTTCATTTTAAAGGTTCCGTACTCAAAGACTTATCCTAAACCTAGGCAAAGTCGAAATTGCACTTTTTAAATTTAATTTGCAATTTATATCGAAAAGTGTTTTAAAAAAAACTTTAAAAAAATTTAGCTCCTCCGAAAAAATCCACTAACAAGCGTAAAATCATAAGTTTTCGAGGTCGACGCTCAATTTAATTAAGTACTGTCAATTTTTATGTACCTATGTACTTTCGTTAAATTGGCATCGACCTCAAAATTTTACTATTTTACAGTCTTTATTGGATTTGTTTGAAGTCCAATTTTTTGAAGTTTTTTTCTTCTTTTTAGTGGCTTTGCAATACGTGGTTTGCACGCTATTATTCACCTTTTTCCTTAATATTTTAATACTAAACAAGAAACAATCTGCGAAACCGTTTTAACTAAAATTTATGTGAGACCATCCTGTCACTTCTTTTATGTCCAATGACTGACTAATTCAAAAAGCGCTCCACGCTTTTTTGTTACTTATGTGTATTTTTAATTAATTTGAACAAGGCGCTCCACACTTTTTGAATTAGTTATTGGACTGAAAAGTGACATGTTTACTACCTAGCATATCAATCAGCCATCACGTATTGATTGAAAAATAAATGTTAATTTAATTATTTTATATTTTTGGTGTGTGATAAAAGCGTGTTTTTTTAGTTTTTAACACGCTTTTATTAGCTTCACCTATATGTTTGTCTGTAAAGGAATCTTTGAATGTGAAATTCACCCACTTCAAAACTGAAGCTTTGCACACGTATCAAGGATCGATGAGAATACAATAATTTAATAAGTTAGTCCCATTATCCTGACCGGGACCTTCAGGATAAAAAAAACTTGACAAATTACAGCAAACTAACACGCTGTACAGTGACGTACGTTGCGTTGCCTACCTCATAGTTAAATTCAATATTGTTTTTAATATTCTAATTCAAATTAGAGTTTAAAAGAAATAAAACGACACGCTTTTATGAATTAAAAAATGCAATATAATTTGACAACAAAATTATCTTTACTGTGAAATTATTTGCATTATTTTGCATTTTTTTAGTTCATAAGAGCGTGTTGTTTTAGTTTTTTTAAAATCTATTTTTTTTTCTATTTCATATCATTTATTATGGGAACAATTTTTATGACAAGCCTGTATTCCGACTACAAGTTTTGTAAGGCGTGATGGCAGACTACCAAAGAAACTTTTTGCATGCACCAAACTAATGCAAGCGAAGGCTTGACCCAATTAATAATGAACAAAGATAAAGCATGACCTTTTTCATGCATACATATTCATGTGAAGACGAGTGTTTTAAAAATATATTATACGAACTTAGACTCGTGCAATATGCGGATATAAAATACAGTGTTACTAAACTAAGTTCAAACCCTGTAGAAAAATCCTTTGCACAATTTCGCCAGTCGACCGGTGCGCGCGACTGGGTTTTCTATCGGTCGAACGTGGCTCGGCCGGTTTGCTGGCCATACGTGTCACAGTGAAATGACTAGTATACCATTAGGTCATTAGATACAGAGGCGATCTCGTTCGGTTGATTAGTAGTGGGGGGGATGACGCTATCCAGTGAACTCTTAATCGATGTTGCGTGGTTGCTGAAAATATTAAAAGGTCTTCCAGTTATTCATTAACGAGGTCACATCTGTATCTAATGACTTGCCGGTCGCGCGCAAACAGCGACACGTGGAGTTGTAAAATGGCGCTTTTGTTTGAGACCGCTACGAGAGATAACGACAGACGACGGATTAGTGGCAGTGCCGGAATACTGAACGGCCAGATTGGTGAGTTTCTAGTCTAATCAAGTAATATCAATTTACGAGTATATAATATTTCAAACAGAAAGTATTTTGGAACAAGATATTTGAAAACTGGTTAGTGGTGTTATTTTTAATATACCTAACGGATGCATATACTAATTAATGTTAATTGATATAAAATTTATATATTGGAATATCATAAATAATTATCTTATTTATATATTATGCGGTATACCTACTATATAACCTATAAGACAAGCTAATAAATTGTAGGTATACACAAAAATAAGAATTAATGTCAATGTTTATGATGGCTATGGTTCAACATCTGTTTTAAATCGTGTTTATATCGGGTCAAAAGCCTAAAGGAATCGTTTAGGAAATAAGTTTTGACCGAATTCTCACAGACGTTAGAGTATCATACTATAAAAACGTATTATAATAGGATATTTGACACTATTCATACTACCCATACTTCCATAGTATCGTAATATTATAAATTTGAAAGTCTGTATGTCTGTTTGTCTCTTACCTTTTCACGCTTTAACCGCTGAACAGATTTCGATAAAATTTAGCAAGAAGATGATTGCATCTTGAGGAAGGACATTTACAGTAAGACCTCGTTTAACGCTGTTTCAGTATTACGCGGTTTCTAATAAAAAAGTTTAGCCACTATAACGTAAATTATGGATCATACAAAATGATTCAAATGTTGATAGAACTTCAAAGGCAAAACGAAGTGTCATTGATGCAATATCTTGCTATCGACAACAGCTTGCTGAACGAAACAGAAAGAGGTAAACGACATTAGATGACTTCTTCACAAAAAACAAAATATATCAAATGAGGAACCTTCCTCATCACAACCATGACTTCTTACTCGAGCTTTTGTTTGATTTTCATAAAGGTGTTATGAACAAAAATCGATATTAGCCAATTAATAAATCTGTAATTAATATGACAAAAAAGTATTTAACAATAAATGTTACAAAATTAAATTTTACTTATGCCTATTATCTGCAAATTAAGATGACCTCGTTTAGCGCTGTTTCGTATAGCGTAGGTACTTATTGGAACGTATCTCCCGCGTTAAGCGAGGTCTTACTGTACAGTCTCTTTTTCAGATTGTTTTTCCGTTCTTTATTACAAAAAGTACTATGCGTTACTAGGGCAGAAAATCGACGATTGCGACTCACACCAATTTTTTGCCTGGTAACACAGTGTACAATTTGTTGTGCTTTAAGAATATATTTTTTACGTAGATGTATAACTTCGAAACTAAAGTTTTCGTATTTTCTAAAACGTTCTTTTTTTATATAAAACCATATTTCATAAAATGTGTAACATATTCTCTTGATGAATGGATTTTTAAACTTTCAATATATGAAAAATGTTTAACATAAAGTTAGTAGAGAATCCCGGTCTCCCCAAAGCATGCTTAGATACCGACGCAGCATATAAAACCGCTAATAGTCGCATTATAATTACGTTTATACATTGTAAATATTTTAGTTCGCGTACTTAAATATGCCTACTTGGTACTAAAATGTTTAGTTTAGTACTGCAGCACTTTGAAAGACGAATAATTAATTAAACAGATAAATGTATTTTTTTAAATCATCAACGCTCTGAAAAGTAGAAAATATTTTTTTACTTCTTTTATTACGTTTAAAAGCGTGGGACACTCGAAGACTTTTTGGGTGAATTTTGACGATTTTTTTTGGTGAATTTCGACAAATTTTTGGGCGAAATCTGACAATTGTTCGGTGAATTTTCACAAATTTTTGGGTGAAATTTTATTTCAATAAAAGCTCTAAGCACTGAAAAACCTAGATCCGGCCCTCTTTATTCGGCAAGTAGGTTATGATACATGATAATTGTTTCAGATCTATAACCACGTACTTATTAATAGGTATATCTTGAGTGAAACCTGTCCGTGCAGTAGTCAATTTACAAGAGGCGGCATGGGAATATTTGACGTTGACATCAATGACATGATAGTTGCAACGGTAACTAACTAGCACAGTACGACTCGTCGGCACGGGCGTCGCGGCAGCACAACAGAACATTGGATGTTGCGGTGACTCTGTTGGTCGGGGTTTTGAACTAAGTGCCATCCGTCGGGAGAGATTCATTGCGTTTGTAGCACACCGTGCCTTGCATTATTCATCTGTGAACTGAAATAGAGGATGCAAATGGAGGATGCAAATACCCGATGTATTATGTAACTGCTTTCTGTAATATGCACATGTGTTGTGTTGTATTGAGTCGGGGGAATATTACCCATAACCCACTAACTCATACCTTCATGCGAGTTGCCGAATTGGGTGGGATAATTTTTGACATAGTTACTGTAAAGCTGTTATCTTGGATTCAATAAACAAATATCTCGGATCGCAGTGCCAAATCTTGCCGATAATGTAGAGTACTAGCGGCCCGGTCCGACTTCTCACGGATAGCACTTAATTATCTATAGTCATAAAAGATGATAATCATTATCAATTATCATAAAATTCTCAACGTGTATTGAAAATTTGCGCGAATTCAATCGCTTTTAATTGTTAATGTTCAGAAATCAAAGAAAAATTAAAATTGCCAAAAAATAAAAAAAAAATCTGTCGATCCGATCGTTACCAAACTTCACAGGATCACCCGCTATAGGCTAATCTGAAGATTGCCATCAAAATCGGTCCAACCGTTTTGGAGTCCATAGATAACATACCCACATATATCGCCTTTTACGTATATATAATACAGGCGATGTGGCTTTTTATTTTTGGACAAAATAAAAAATTTAACCGCTTAATACGCACCTTGTAATATTTTTTTTCTTAGTATGTGCCGTCGGAATGAGGCATTGGATTGGAAATAAACCCGTTGGTCCTTTAACGACCGTTATCGTTTCTTGTCATATAAGGCTTTTCCTTTCCAATGTAAGCATCTACATTATAATCTTGACGTTTGTTTTTCTTCCGATGTTGTCCGATGTAAGCCGACATCGAATTGGAAGAAACACGAATCCAATGTAGGTGCAGCCTTAGACATGATACACTAATAAACAGAAAATAAAGTTTCGTTTTATCCTTACAGGGAACTTACCTTAGAAATGGTTATACCAAGTTGGATAAAACACTTCAATTAATATTTTAAAGCAATAACGAGTATACTAAACTAGCGGCTCGGTTCGACTTCGCCCGGATTAAGACGTATTATGCTGCAGTGGTCTTATAGAATAATTTTCCCGTTTTTGCAACATTTTTCATTGATGGTCCGCTCCTATTGGTCGTAGCGTGATATTATATAGCCTATAACCTTCCTCGATAAATGGACTATCCAACACAAAAATAATTTTTCAATTCGAACCAGTAGTTGCTGAGATTAGCGCGTTCAACCAAATAAACAAACAAACTCTTCAGCTTTATAATATTAATATAGATAAATAACAATACATAAAATACTATTGAAACAGTCGAGTGTGCTAATTCGAGTAATAAATGATTTAAAATTGCATTCAGTTCTGTTGCGTCGTTGAGATGTGATTGAGTAACCAAACATACATGCAATTATGTTCGAAAAATCTTGCACCAGCCTTTCGTTAAGAGGAGTCTACTTCTTCCTATCTTGCTTCTCAGATTAAAATCTGGAAGCGCCTGTCGTATAGATAAAATTGAGCCCCTACGATCGATATTATTCTCAATTTGATATACGCTTCGTATGAATAGTGTTCACGAACTATAATTAGTGGATATTGAACTATGATTTATATAGAAAATTAAATTTAATTATCTGTATAAATACTATAGAAATATTCTACACAAGCTACCACACTTAAAAACTAACTAAACAAGTATGGTTTATGTTTAGAAGCGATTAACTAGATCGTAAAAATATTTTTCGCAGATTTAAAAAAAAAATACCAATACATTACTTTTATTACAAATTTTTGTTAGTTTCGTAGGATGTTTCCAATTTACAGTTAGTAATATCTTTTATGTAAATATTATACACTAAAAATAATATTTAATGCAGTTTCTGATTCACTTGAGGTGGATGGTTTTTTGTTTTTACTGCTTTGCGTATTTTTAACAGTGCGTTAGTGCAGGGTTTAATAAAATAAAAGCACATAATGCAATCTGTTAAAGTGATTGAGCGCAAATTCTTACTGAAAATTCATTAAGAGTAAAAATGACCGATCAGTGTACATGTATATTTTTTATTTTTTAGAAATTGAATTTTGCATTAGGTTGTGGGAGCCCGTTGGCTTGGGCCCCAAGTGTTCTTATGTAAATCCAGCCCTGCAGTGCGTTAGCTTTCTTAGAAATGTATTAAATATCCTAATTTGATAGTTTGTTATATTCTGAAATCTGAACCCGTTTCAAGGTCGCAAGTAGGGCTGCCTTGTAAAGAGTGTCGCCCTCCTGAAAATTAAATTTGTAAAAAATCATTGAGCAATCAAAATTTGCCAGTATTTTTAACATTCGTTTGTAAAGAAAAAATCTTCGAAATGTTAATTTGCCTTCCCGTAATTCGAAATCTCGTGACATACGAAAAATATAAGTGTTTGGACATTTTTTAACGGCAAGCTTAATGTTCAATCACAGCTAATAAAAACAGTAATAAAATCAGTTTTGTAGCCCCAGTTTGAAATTTCCCGAGAGCATATTTTACAATCTGAGGAACTTTAAACCAGAAAACTTTTTTAACATTGGCCCCAATTTAATGCCAGCTGTATTTTCTAATTTAAATGAGCGTACAGACGAATATTTTATTTCTGAATGGGAACAGCAATATATCAAGACATATTTAATTAAAGCTTAGATAACAAAGCGCGAAACGCACGTGTTCAAGTATAACTAATCATTATTATTTATAAATTATATTTTATTTTATTTCTAGTTATTTTTAGATCTATTTGCCTTGCGCAGAACATATCTTGCACAATGTCATTAAAATGGCATATTAACGAACCTCTTTGACTAATTTTCTGCGTAAACTAAATTAACTACCGCCATTTCCTTTCATAATTCGCGCCGCCGAGAGTGTTTTGTTGTTTTTTAATAAAAACAAGTGTATGCTGCAGATAGCTCGTTAACAGTGGCGTAACTATTCCCCTATGGGAGGGAATTACATTGGTTAAATAAATTACTGCTTTGCGTCTCGGGGATGTAATCTAAAATTACAATATTGAAATTTATTAAAATAATATCTACGTATAGTTCGCGACTGTTTTATTTTATCATTAACGACCGTTTATTTATGTGTACATTTACAGGATGGTTCAGGGAATAACAGAATTTCAAAGTTTTGTCACAGTTTGTATAGAAAAAAAAACAAAAGAGGTTATTCAATTCGGCATGTATATTTTCTGTATGTGTGTTCAGCCATAACTTTTCGAAGGGTTAACCGTTTTGAAAAATTTCGACACCATTTTGATCAGAATGTTTGTCGATTGGTACCATATAATTTTGAAAAAAATCTTTTGATTCGTTTAACTCACCTCAAAAAGAAGATTTTTTAAATTTTTGTTATCTCATATCTCCAGCATTTGTGAACTGATTTCAATGAATCTTTTTCTATTTAATAGGGGCTACCTTTACGGCGGTCTCACATAGTTTTTTTTCTTAAATCGGTTCAGCAGTTTCTTTTTGGCTTTGTATTAAAATATTCAGGAAGAAGGCGATTAATAACGTGCGAACTACATTTGGCAAAGCCAGTAAAACATAAAATTACAATGTATCGCATTAATTATTATAGATTTATTGATTGCTAATATCGATTTTTGTTCATAAAACATTTATGTAAATCAAATAAAAGATCGCACAAGCAGTTACGTTTGTGATGAGGAAGATTCCTCCTTTGCCATATTTTGTTTTTTGTGAAGAAATCATCTAATGTCATTCGCCTTTTTGTGTTTCGTTCAGGAACCTGTTGTCCATAGCAGGATATTGCATCAATGATACTTCGTTTTGCCTTTGAACTTATCAACATTTGAATCATTTTGTATTTAAATTGGTCCATAATTTACATTATAGTGGCTAAACTTTTTTTTAGAAACCGCGTAATACTGAAACAGCGTTAAGTGGCATATTTTTCGAATTGACCGAGCTGGGTAGAGTATAGTGGTGACGGAACTAGACTCGCGTTCGGGAGGTACGGGTTCGAATCCTGGCGGGGGCAGATGTGGCTGGGACCTTTTTGTACTGCCTCTCGCCGAGAAACGGTAATTCCTATACCGGCCATCTTGATTGTTTCCCGCAATTAATTCCCTCTTCAAGGCCATGGCCGATTACCTATCAAACTCCCAGTTCAAAAATTACCTATGCTATCCTAATTTCCTAAAAATGCCTTCATTCGCCCATTGCTATAGTTAAGTTGAAGTTTTAGAAATGTGGAAAATAACAGGAAGTCATAAAATGGAATATAGTAATGGTGCGAATGGCGTCTGTTATGACAAAAGTCGACAAACGGACGTTAAACGCATTATTATTATTATATTTTTCGAATTGTCCAGTGGAAAATACAGTCAATACCCCCTGTTTTGCGCCACCCATGTTTTATAGACGTTCATTAAAAAGTACAACAGTGCAGTTAAAGTAGTGTTTCTTCGTGCACCTTTAGCGCAGTATTGAGTGACAGACGAGAAAGCTTTCGACGCCTTGCCGAATCCGCCAAATAATCCTCGTTGTGTACCATTTGCGACCGAATGCACGATACGTGAACATAGAAAAACTACGATAAAATAGAAGACCATGTGACATTATTTCCAATCTCCGTACATAAAAATCAATGTACGTATGTATGTTCCCTATGGACTCCAAAACGGCTGGACCGAGTTTGATGAAATTTTTAGGCAACAGAATTTTTGTTTTGTTTCTTTGCAATTTTGATATTTCTTCGATTTTTGAACATTCACAATTAAAAGCCATTCAATTCGCACAAATTCAATACACGTGGAGAATTTTATGATAACGATTCTCGTCTTTTATGGCTATAGATAATTAGTGCTACCCGCGAGAAGCTGAACCGGGCCGATAGTTTTAAATAATTAACAAGTTTAATCCAGTATATAAAAAATAGGATTCCTTACGGTATATTTAAAATTAATGTCAATTTTCTTTTTGTTGCAGGTAAGCACTCTATTCTTACATTTTTTTGGAAGTGGTAAGTCGTTAAAAAAAAGACAAAAATGTCTAATAATATTTATCAATCCCATGAAATACTGATATTCTTATTTCTTTATTGTAGATTTTTAACAATTCAATAACGCCTGACTTTTCTATAGTGTGAAAAAAGCTTTGTAGAGTGGTGTATCGTGTAAACTTTACTTTAAACGCTTGAAAATTCTGCAAATATTCTAAAATATGAAATTATTTCTCAACGATCGTTTCGGACAATACGTTCATCCTCAGGAATATATAAATTATATTCCTGAGGAGGGACCTATTGTCTGAAACGATCGTCAACAAATAATTTAATAATTTTTTTTGTAGAATTTTCAAATGTTGTTATTTACCTGTTAGTTTAAAATAGATAGGTCTATGGTTTATCTCACCCTACCGCAGTTTGTTAATATTTTAACCCATAGATGTAGGCGCGTTGTACCAACTTGCACAAACTTATGTGTATTGCATTATTTTTACAAACGGTGTATATTTCTTTCACGCGTACGTTGTAAAACATTATTACGATTATATTATACATAAAACAAACGTAGATGTGTGTGCATAGATGTAAATAACATAACAGAAATCGTTTGAGCTTAGTGTTAAATAGCTCACTGTGATGTGTGTTAATGTACAACTTGTGCTTCAGTGTTTTTGAAGTTTAACAGGATGTTTGTTCTTCTGTACGGTGCCTTTAACACTTGGTGTACCGACCCAAACACACACACATACACACACACCTTCTTAAATACAGTATGTCCCATAATAATAATAGAAAACCCGGGTCGCAGTGCCAAAACCCTGCCGACAATATAATGTATTTGCTAGCACAGACAGTGTGACTTTATTATGAGCATTTGTTTGTTTTCGAAAAAAATAAAAAAATTAACTCCTTAATACAGCCCTTAAAATAATATTTTTTTCTGAATTTCAATACTTCGTCTCTGTTTTATCAATTCGTCATCTGCACAAAATTATATATAATACGCGCCACGGTTCTAAGAGGTTCTGAAGTTAGTCACAAACAGCGTCGCAAATGCATATTTTAGAGCTGTCCTGGTTGTTTTGTGGGAAAGAAAGACTCCAACCACCTCCCAGTTGCCGGCACAGAGCGTACGCTCGTCGGTGATTGGTTATCGCTGGTTGTCGTGTCACTTGACGCTTTCCTGCTATAAATTACAGTCCAAAACGCTATTGTTAAGTTGTTTCTTTGATTGATCAAGATGCCTAATACAGTTTTGCATAGCCAAGCACGAAAAATATATTTTTGGATGACTTTATGCAAAGAATTATTAGACCTTTAGATTAAAGAAAAATTAAAAATAATAATATAGCGCGAGTTTGTACCTGCGCAAGCCTCCATTTGCATTTAACTTCAGAACCTTTTAGAACCGTGGCGCGTATTATACCTACAGCATTCAGTAAGTATAATTCTCTATCCGTTAACGTTTTCATAAAACGGTCCGATGGAGCTTATTTTATTAAAATTCTATGAACACCTTTTAATTTCAATTTTGAATAAATTACGAGAATATTCGCAAAAAAATTTTCAACGCCTAAATACACCCCTTAAAATGGTCCAATTAGGCCCATTTTAAATAGACTTCGTGCATTGATGAATTCCAACGTGACAACGCCATATAAGCAACAGCGTCGCGTCGCAATCGACCATTCTCAAAGTCCAGTCATTTACGAACACTCTGTACACGCGTGCAGTTATAATATAATCATGTTTTCATTGCACATTGTGTATATAATATACGTATTCATATGTGTGTTTGTCTCTCTGCGTAGAGAATAACGAAGGGCCTAGCGCCGCGCCTTGCGGTAATCGTGTAGAAATACGGAATACAGTTTGGTCCAAAAGTAATACGTTTTCTACCATAGACTTGTATAATACGCGCTACGGTCCTAAAAGGCTCTGAAGTTAGATGAAAATGGAGGCTTAAGCAGGTACAGTCGGTTGAAAAACTACAAACTCGCGCTATATTGTTATTTTTAATTTTCCTTTAATCTAAAGGTCTAATTCCTTGCATAAAGTCATCCAAAAAAATATTTTTCGTGATTGTACTTGCAAAACTGTATTAGGCATCTTGATCAATTAACAATCGACGAAACAACTTAACAATAGCATACTAGACTGTACTTTATAGCAGGAAAGCGATAAGTGACACGACAACCAGCGATAATCAATCACCGACGAGCGCACATTCTGTACCGGTAACTGGGAGGTGGTGGTGGGAGTCTTCCTTTCCCACAAAATAAACGAACAGCTCTAAAATATGCATTTGCGACCCTGTTTGTGACTAACTTCAGAACCTTTTAGAACCGTGTCGAGTATTATACCCATGGACGGAGCAATAGGATCGTCACGCCTATCAAAAATTTGGTAAATTTGAACAGAGCACATTATTCCTTATACATAAATAATGTAAAGCAAATATTTCGTTCTTATATCCTTCCTCTCAATTACAAACAAGAATTAAAGATAGTGACAATAGTCTTAGGGTTGAAGCACAACTTTTTTCCATAATTTGTTTGATGTGATCATTATTTCAGTTTAAATTGCACTCTGCCAGAAGTACAAATTGTCCAGTTTGCAAATCAAAAAGTTTCTGAAAACATGTATACCTAATATCTCGCAACTTATAAGCAATCGATTTGTTTATCAATTTATGATTTTTAATACGAAAAATAATGTTTTTTGTATAACTATCCCGTTTATAATAAAAATATTTTCGACCATAAATGAATCATTTTTTATATATTTGGAAATTGTATATCGCTTTAGGTAATGAGGCGGCATTTTTCAAGGTAAATCCGACTCTGGTAATGACCCTAATTTTTGGACGAGCCTGTATAGTTGTTTGTTATACACTGTATAATATACCTTCTCTCTGCTAATTACAAATGGATTCAGAAACTCTATGAGCTTCTATATTATTAAGCCATTTATGCAACGACCATATAATGTCGCTACACAGGTGATTATTATTAGCACATTGAATATAGGGATTGGTCGTTAAAATGCTCTACGTCATTGTTATTTTCTCGTAAAAGTTTTTTTTTTTTGTAAATAATAAAACCGTATGCCATTATGAAAATATAAAGTCAAATATTAAAATTCAAATAAAAAATTTACAGTTAGATATTCTTATTTGAAACTTCTTTGAAAACTTATAAATAAATGGTGATACTGCAATGTTACTCTGCAACGTCGCTGAACATCGTAACGTAACTCTATGCAATTTCGCGTCTCTGCTTGAGGTAGCAGAATAGACGCCGATGACCTAGGTCCTAGGATGTTGAATCTACAATCTATCTTGTCAAAGTGGCGGATTTACACATTTTCCAAGTTTTAATTTGAATTCAGTACTGTCAATTGATATTGCGTGGCTTATGAAAACATTGAACGATCTCCCAGCTGACGTTATTCATTAACGAGGTAACCTGTGTACCTAATGACCTTGATTGCTATGTCGGTTCATGAGATAGAGTATATAAGCTTACATGAAAACACAGAAATAGCTTATTTCCAAGTATTATTATAATAGTTGACCCCCTTAGGCTTTGTCTTTATACTTGCGTTGTGTAAACTTATCTACGACACTGTAAAAATACACTAGTAATTATTATTATTTTCTACGCCTCTATAACATCTAATAGTAGACCGCGATATCAATATTTATATTATATTTGATATTTTGTTTTTATTTTTTTTATGATTATCTTTAAAAATGTACTCTGCGGTAAATATTTATGTTTCTTTTATAAATCACTATATTGAAACAAAGGATGCTTTCTTATTTTTCGGTTTCGGATGCTTGTTTATATTATATTCATGTTTTTGTTGTTTTAGTGTCTGCTCACACCCGAACTTTTTTCAGTTCAATTATAGATAGATAGATAGATATTTTTTTATTTACATAGCCGGTAATCCGGATGCAGTACGTCAAAAATACAGATATTTAAAAACATAATTAATTTAAAGATAAGTAAGTAGCTAAAAGTTTATAACATAAAATTACAATCATATGGACACCTGTTCAATAATAATAGTCTAACCTTTTTTTTGAAAGTAACCATTCTCTGTATATTTTTGATCTCAGGAGGCAATTTGTTATAATAATCTGCACCTCGGCAGAGAGGACTATTACTAAATCTTGTGGTTTTGTAACGTTCTATATATATATTCTAGTATTGCGTATGTTGTAAGAATGAATATCAGAATTTAGATTGAAATTGCATAGATTTTGTTTGACAAATACGATGAGTTCAAAAATATACATCGCATGGAAAGTCAAAATTTGTTTTTCAATAAAAAGTTGTCTACATGATTGTCAGCTGCTCATTTTAAAAATAAGTCGAAGTATTCGCTTCTGGCACCTGAAGACTCTTATACACTCCGATGTATGCCCCCATAACACAATACAGTACTTCATTGTACTATAGGCAAAAGAATAATATACCATCATTAGTGTATTCTCGCTGGCTGAAATATTACTTAGTGCTTTTATGTAATAACACACTAGATTAAGTCTTTTGCAAACATTATCGATCTGGTTAGTCCATTTTAATCCAGAGTCGATGGATATACCTAAAAATTTTGAGCTAAGTAACTTTGTAATCACTGTGTTTTGATACGAGATGGTAATATTGTCAGTGTCACAATTTGGTCTATCAAAAATAATATAATTGGTTTTTGCGATGTAAAAAGTACATCCAGAAATAAAAGTACGCAGTCATCGACGGTAACAATATAAAATATGAGTGACTATATAATACAAATTTTAGAAGTTATACTTCTTTGGCGTGGTAAAAAACCAATTTTTATTTTGTTTGCAAATAATTTACTGAAATAATGTAAAAATGGCTTGAAGTGAAATATTAGCATTAATGGTCACAACTAACAAATGTTTCCAATAATATTCACCAACGCTCACTATCAATCATTTCTGCAGTATATAATAATTTATAAGCACATACAAAATTTTTATTCGTACTGAAATAAAACATCACCTGACATCTGTCTTATTCAATATTTTACATTTTTTTATCGTTGCGCCATCGGTGGAATTTCTGGTAAACGTGTTTAAACTCAAAATACTTAACAAAATGTCCAAGACGTATGGCATAGCGAGCAACTTTATTTACAGTCGACAACTTCATCCTGTTAATTTTGTTGTTTCGGTTGCTAATTTCATCCTGTTAATTTTGAGGTTATTGTTGACAACTTCATCCTGTTAATTTCAACTTCATTCTGTTAATTTTGATGTTACAGTCGGCATCTTCATATTGTTAATTTTGAAGTTACAGTCGGCAACTTCAGCCTGTTAATGTCAATGTTATAGTCGGCAACTTCATTCTGTTTATTTTGATGTTACAGTTGGCAACTTCATTCTGTTTATTTTGATGTTATAGTCGGCAACTTCATCCTATTAATTTTGTTGTTTCGGTTGCTAATTCCATCCTGTTAATTTTGAGGTTATTGTTGACAACTTCATCCTGTTAATTTTGATAACATCGTAAAAATTCAGCCTAATCACTTTTTCAAAACGCGCCGAAAGGAGTGTAATTTCAAAAATGTGGGACGTCTCCATTTTTGTATAATGTAGTGTTGTTACGTGTATTTGAGACGACGTATTATAACTAGATATTATTTTTTACCGTTGTACGGATGCATATATATATTATATAGATTTTATGTATGCATGGAGGGTGGTTGTGGCGGTGGCGTATGATGGGGTGGTAAATGTTGAGGGCGCATTGCATCTGACAATGCTAATCAAACAGTGGCCATCATACAGCTGAACTGAATCTCATCTCAATCAGGCATTAGCCATCTGCGCGAGCTTCATTAGCCAGTCGGATGGTCTGAGTCTGGGCACAACATGTACTGCACACACAGAGTTCTCTCTGCTAGTGTCGCGTTCTAACTCCACTTTGACCCCGGCTGCTTATTCTTATTTTCGTTCGTGCACGCCCGGATGCTTATTTCAAATGTCGTCTCATGTCGAGAAATCATGTATGTATTAATATGTACTGCGGACAATATGAAAATATACAGTACAATCGCGATAATATGAATATGCACTCTTATGAACGACTCAGTAATATGAACATAATTTTTGTAAGGAATTTTACACTACAAAAAAGGTATATTGTGATTTTTACTGGTTCAAAAGTTTTTCGAGATAAAAGATTAAACTTTATCCTCGGAAAACTTCTGAACCAGTAAATTTAGCGAAAAATCACAAGATATATTTTTTGTAGAGCGTTCAATTCTCTACAAAAATAAGTATGTTTCATTTTTGTAGATTCATTTGTCCCCAAGTTTTAAAATTTAGAAGAACAAAAGGAGTTTTCCATATGTTATTTTCCATAAGAAACTTTGGTTGGAATGCGGACTATCTTAGAGTTAATATTAAGAGCTCGATTTTTTAGAGAATTTTTTTTATCAATTTGGAAACGTTTGATCCCCTGGAAGCATAAAAATTCGACAGTACCCCTGTTAAGGATCACCGTTAATGTACATGTTTCCAGGATTTTTTGTGCTCATGTTACCGAGATTGTACTGTATCTGTCTTTTTTGTGGTGACAATTTGTTGGTTCGATTGGTTACTGTCATAGATAAAGACGGAATTTTTTGATACAGATAGACGCTAATATATTGTCGGAGTAACCTGAGAATTACCTCGAAAAAAGCTCTTTGTTGCTTTCGATTACTTCAGATCGAGTAAGTGAGCAACGCTTGGTATTGTGATATTTCTATTAATACATCACAGAAAAGAACCATTACTATATCAGCATTTAAAAAAATGCCGTCTGATGTCACTAGTGTACATGTCAGTATTTATTAGAGCTATTTGGTTTATGGAAGACCCCA
This sequence comes from Venustoraphidia nigricollis, assembly GCA_034508555.1. Lineage (NCBI taxonomy): Eukaryota > Metazoa > Arthropoda > Insecta > Raphidioptera > Raphidiidae > Venustoraphidia > Venustoraphidia nigricollis. Next base: position 4,809,439 of record JAVRKA010000030.1, read on the forward strand.
AAGTGATTTCAATAATGCAAATAATAACTCATAGATACTCGATTTCTTTCTTGAATTCTACAAAACAATACCTATCCACATTTTGCAATGACACATTTCAAGGTTAGAGTATGATATCTGTTAAGCAACGATTGCGACACATAAATAGGCCGTAAATACATCATACTAACACTATACGACCCTATCAAGCTGACTTTCCGTTGGACGAGCGACTTATCCCAATATACGCAATGCATATGACCGGTGTCTATTGTAAGCGACCTTGAGTTAACTAGGATTAGTTGCGTGTAATCGCCTCCTCTCCGTCGGCTTTTTATTTACTAATATTATCATATTTCGATATGTGTTAATATGAATAACGAAAAACTAAAATGAGCGAAAAATCCTCGTTTTAGTCGCCAACACTGTACAATACCAGTTGCTTCTAGCCACACGAGTTTTAAAGTATGCTGTGTTGTACGATCTGGCTAGTCGCGCAATGAAAAGTCAGCCTCACGTGTGCTGCTTAACACACGCTTGGATGGTTTTATTCTATAATAATGTGTCGGACGCATTGTGAATACGCACTCAGCTCAAGTAGGTTTGATGAAGCGATCGGATAGTATAGGAGAGAGGTACCTCTCTAGTCTGTACAGTAGCCATTGGCGAATTGTGAGGGGCCGAAGGGTTTCTCCATCCCCGAACGCTCGCGCCTTCACGGCCCTCTCTATGGTCTGGTCGATATTACATTGTTAATTATGTACGTTATCGATCGGTCAGGCGACTGTTCTCCTGCCTCTCTGACTCTGTAGGTATAGCTGATACCTCTGATATAGAATGTAGGCCAGGAATTCCCAACCGGTATCTACACCGACAATTTTCACAAGTGTTCTGCGAAATTTCGTAAAAAAATCCTTGAAGTATTTTGAAATTTTTAGTACTTTGAAATTTAGTATTTAAGGAGTTGGAAAATTAAAAAGCCGGATCTTTTAATCGGGTCTAAAACTTAGCCAAAATTAAGACTTAAAAAATATTTTTGAGGCACGTTGAAATTTACACAGGATAATATTGATAACGAAAAATAGATATATTCAAGAAAACAGGTCATTTCTCTAGGGCATTTTACCTAACAGGCAGTTAATATGTTCATGTGGGTGCGAGTGAATATATAAATTTCAAAATCGTGCTTGTTGAGAGACAGTATTGCCTTCTACTGAACACGTAAACGGAAAATACGCTGCCCGACTCTGATTAAATAAAGAGGAAAATATTGGGAACTTCCGATGTAGAAGAGAATATATATATATATATATATATATATATATATATTGTATTAGAGGCCCCACTGCAGTAAACTCTAATGTAATAGAATTAGGTGTAGGGGAGGCGATCAGCAGAAGCTAAAGCCAGGTTGGACATGTGCTACTGTAGCGGTTCTCTAACTGCTAACGGAACAAATAGATCTCACATTGTTATCACTATTATCATCGTACCACACTATTGATGTAAAATTACCGGTTATTTCTGATTGTAGCCATTTTGACCGGATAATTTATCGGTTAATTAACCTGCTATCTAGAAAACATAGTGGCGGCTTCCGGTGCTTCTTTCTCAGATCAACATAGAAAACAACACGATGGAGCAGTTTTCACCAGTGCTTTATTTAGGTAGGCTACCTCCGCCAATTATAGTCTCCAACCTATTTAGTTATTTCAAATGTTTATATATAATACTCGCCACGGTTCTAAAAGGTTGTGAAGCTAGTCACAAACAGCGTCGCAATTGCATATTTTAGAGCCGTTCTGGTTGTTTTGTGGGAAAGGAAGACTCCCACCACCTCCCAGTTCCCAGCACAGAACGTGCGCTTGTCGGTGATTGATTATCGCTGGTTGTCGTGTCACTACTCACTTGTCGCTTTCCTGCTATAAACTACAGTCCAGTACGCTATTGTTAAGTTGTTTCTTTGATTGTTAATTGATCAAGATGCCTAATACAGTTTTGCATAGACAATCACGAAAAATAATTTTTTGAATATCTTTATGCATGGAATTAGACCTTTAGATTAAAGAAAAATTAAAAATAATAATATAGCGCGAGTTTGTAGTTATTCAACCGACTGTACCTGCGCAAGCCTCCATTTGCATCTAACTTCAGAACCTTTTAGAACCGTGGCGCGTATTTTACGTACATTTATAGATTCTTTTGTTACACTCCGTATGATGTATATTCCGACTCTGATTAAAAATGTACGATTTATGTGAGGGAACCTCTGAGATAGAACATAAATGCAATGCAATTGGGTTTTATTGGCGATGTACATTAAAAATTAACATTATTTTGCTTCAAGAAATTATAGAACGTTGTGAACCTATATGACTGTTTATATATACTACTAGCAACCCAGTCCGGCTTCGTCCGGATTTATAAATTGTCTTAAATAAGGCCGTATTTACCCGGACATGCCCGAGACCAAGAGCCCCCCGTTATGATACCACAATGAGATATCACATATTATAGGAGCTTAGTCGTGCGAAATCAGAAACCGGTTGTCGAATGACTCGAACTGCATTGGCTGCTCCACGGTTTATGATCATACTAGCCGCTACTCGCGGTTTCGCACGCGATTGAGATGCAACACGGCAGCGACAACAGTAGTGGGAGTCTTCGACTCCACCTGACGCCGTCTGGATGGCGAGTTAACATAAAAACTTTCTCCATGAAAAAATACCTATATATGCCAATTTTCATGGTGGTCGCTCAAACGGTGCCGTAATCTATTAATCACAAACAGATATACCGACATCCATTTTTATATATACAATATACATATATAGGTGTTCAGAAAGTCCCGAAACGCTGAAATATCTCAAAGGAATGGTGTTTTCATGGAAAATGTACCGAATAAAAGTTTCTCAATTCTAAGCAACGCTTATTTTGGAGACAATTCTAAAATTTCAAATACCACAACCTATTTTTCTGTATTAGATCGTATTTTCCAGACCAAAATGAATATCTTTTGTCCGAGAATTTTTTTTTTCAAGCTACCGATCACGAATGTGGGGGTGTTCAAAAAGTCCGGAAATGCTGAAATATCTGAAAACAACGGTGTTTCCTTGGAAAATGTTCCGAATAAAAATTTCTCAATTCCAAGGAACGCTCATTTTGGTCCCAAAAATTTCACTCCTCGAGGGTGCCCCCAAGGGGGCTGAGATTAACTCTAAAATTTCGAATGGCACACCCTATTTTTCTCTATTAGATTGTATTTTTCAGACAAAAATAAACATCTTTTGTTCGAAGAATTTTTTTTTATTCGGAACATTTCCCATGAAAACACCATTCTTTTGAGTGTTTCCGGACTTTTTGAACACTCCCCCATTCGTGAATGAACAAAAGATCTGGAAAATACTATTTAATAGAGAAAAATAGGGTTTGTCATTTAAAATTTCCAACCCCCGGCGGTGACGCCCCCGAGGGAGGAAATTTTTGTTACCAAAATAAGCGTTGCTTAGAACTAAGAAACTTTTATTCGGAACATTTTCCATGAAAACGCCATTCCTTTGAGATATTTTAGCGTTTCGGGATTTTCTGAACAACCTGTATATAGATAGAATATTTCTCGGTTCGTGAAAATTTTATTATTAAATTTTCTATACAGATCAGAAAGTAACATTATATAAACAGTTCATTTTTCTTTGGTACTCCTTTTCGGATATCGTAGGACCAGAACCATTAGTTATAAATTAAATATAGTTATCTTTTGAATTTTGGACGCACCTCCTTTTTTAGTTTTAAATATAACGATCTCTTTGTCGTCCATACTCCTTATTGCCGCCACGACAAAACATTGTAGGGAGGACGTGGCGCATATAGTCTAAGTGTGACGATTTATAGTTATTAAAACAATAAATTTGCTTATTCATGTCGCTTTTTAGCGTGCATACGGTGACTAGAACGAGACGGAGATAGTGAGGAAGGCATTTTTTAGTATTTTCAACGATCCGTTGCATTATGAACCATATACTGCTCTCGCCATTATATCTAAAATAAATTGTTTTAATCTAAAATAAACGACAGAAATATTACACTGTTTCATATTATATGTATGCTTAAAATTGCCAACATAAATATTGCTTTATTAATTTTTATAATATTCGTTGCTTATAAATATAATGTTATTCGCCTGCTTGTACGAACTGCGCGTAGAGTAATAAAAAATGTACAGTCAGATCTGGTTTCATTCCCGTCGAGTGATTTCAACAATTAACACGTGCACAAGCGTTTTGAGTTCAAGCTTTTATTTAGTTTCACCTGTTCCGGTATGTCTGTCTGTAATCAAATCTTGCAAGCTAAATTTGACCCACTTCCCGATTTCCGATTGAGCTGAAATTTTGCACACACCTTTAGTTCTGAAGACCATACAATACAGTACATTAAATATTGTGGTAGATCCAATATGGCCGTCGCCACAAAACAACCCCCTCCACATGGATATCAAGTGAAAACGTATGACAAGAAGAATCTAGTCAGCAATGTGATTTCATTCCAATTCCAAAATGGCAGCAGATACAAAATGGCAGCCGATACAAAATGGCAGACTATCTATTTTTTTTAAATCTCCTTGTTATAGATAAATAAAAATTTGAAATTTGGCACAAAGATAGAGTTTTGCGACCCAAATACAGACGTGAAGTGTAAAAAGTTAAAATTGATTTTTTTCGAAAGATAAAATTTTCTCCTTATGCAATTCTGAATTTATTCAAGTATTTGTTCTACTCGACCAAAAAAAAACGAATAACGCGAGTGAATAATAATCGAGAGCTCATTGTAATCTAGACAATAGAAAAAGTGGCTTCCTTTTAATTCGCTGCAAAATGGCGAGTTTATATTTTCATTATAAAATAGAAAAAAGGTAATTTTATTGCTTGATATTAAAATAAAAAATACAAATAACGATATGGTCCTTTCAGAGTACGTTGGTAATTCTAGAACGTACGCAATAACAGTTAAATTCAAGTAGAAAAATGTATAACAAACAAGGTTACTAGATACAGAGGTAGCCTCGTTCCGTTGGAAAGTAGTCGGGATTGACGTCGTCCAGTAGACTCTGAATTGATATTATAAATATGAACCATCCCGAATGTGTGGTTCTCTATAATTCGTATAAATATAATCAAGTATAGTGTTTGGGTATTGAAACAAAAAATTATTTAAAAAAATTGAATGGTTTGCCACCGATTTGATGGTTTGTCATTATTCATTTACGAGGTAACCTGTGTATTTCGAAGGACCTTATATAACAGGCGTTTGTCCCGAATAACATAAAACATCGCTTTTGTTTCCATCATTTTAAATTTACAGTTTTTTCTGTAACTGTTCGAAAGCTGAAACCAAAAAGGTCGGTATTTCATAATGCAGATAATATAACTTTTCTTAGTAACCACATGAATATTCCTTTAACTTAACACTTAAATAACAAAGCCGGGCCCGGGCCGCAAGTATAATAATTAAATGAATGTCTTAGAAGGTACCACAGATTTAAAAATTACTCACAACAAAATAATTATGGTTTACTTGCTTGGCGAGAGATGCGAAGCTACTTCTACCGACACAGTATTAATCCTTACCCGAATAAACAATGTTATCTTTAATAAGCAATCTACAAATCCGGACGAAGCCGGGCCAGGCCGCTAATATAACATATATATCAGAGTGATATTATGACGTCTATGTAAAAAGTATATGATTGTAATTTGTAAGGCATTTCCATATTATATATTATTGTGTGTGTGTGTTTTGTACTTTAAAAACGAGCCTTTATTCCACATTTCTCGTTGCATTGCATTTATTGTAACTTCAACTCTACATGTTTGCCATTATGTATGTGAATAGGTTCGTTTCAATTTTTCACTTTTGTCGTCATGCTGTTTTTCACGTGTGTGAAGCTAGCCCCCCAACCGAGCAATATTGCCTCTAAACAAACCTTACGTTACTTTAGACCTATGTGATCATGAACGTTTTGTAATATCGTTTAGTTTCAAAGTGATTATGTTATTTGTTATAATTAAGACGCTAATGACCTGAGTTGTCGAGCGTCTATAGTCTACAATAAATAAATAAATAAAGTTACTTTAAGATACTTGTTAGTGCCCCTTTTTTAATAAACTGTCGTATGAAATCACAATCTTAAGTCTGAGTGCTTTAAGAAGGAAAGTAAGAGAATTTCTGATTATAATATGTGTTTTTATTTTATTAAAAACTTTTTAGATGCGTAGGCGGTGATTTTGTAAATTTTTGTGATTATGTAATTTTGTAACTTTGAACGATTTCCTGTACAATATTATAATATAATATTGTATGGAAAAACAATACATATCTTTTACTTGTAACAAAGGTTACGAATCCGTCAGTAGACACATCAAAGACACCGCTTACGAGTTATGCTTCTGACTTTTAAGTTATTCTTGTGCTGTTAACCGTGGTGTGTTTATTTGAAGGACGCGACACTGAATAATAAGCGAACGGGGTATTCGAATATTTAACAATTGTTTCGCTGGCCGAATATAGAGTATATTTTAAGTTTCAGATGAGACTCGTGTATTAAAACATACAACACATATGCATGGAGGCATGCCCCCATCGTTGATACCAATGATGCCAATAATAAACGCATGTATTGCGAAATATGAAGTGTAGTTTGATACGAGTGCATACATACGTCTATACAGGGTGCGAAACGGAATTGGCTATTTCTGTTTCTGTTTCTACAAAGCATTTTTTGCACACTCCTCTATAAAATGGCTGCATTTATGCTCGTATAGCGGTCGTTAAATCACACATTTAACACGAGTGCTGTAAAGTTGCGTCAAGTAAAAAACCCGGGTCGCAGTGCCAAAACCCTGCCGACAATATAGTGTATTTGCTTATACAGGCAGTGTGGCTTTATTACGCGAACTTAAGTTGGTTTTTGGGCAAAATTAAAAATTTGACTCCTTAATACACCCCTTAAAATAGCATTTTTTTTCTTAATTGCAATATTATTATCAATCGAACTTCTATACCAAATTATATACAACTTTCAGTAAATAATTCACTATCTGCAAAGTAGTGTTTTCATAAAATTTATAAATCCGGTCCTGTAGGGCCGATTTTATTAAAATTTTGGGGACACTTTTTAATTACTACCAGAGGGTTAAATTTCAATTTTGAAACGATTCGGAGAATTTTTTCGGTATTTTGGGGCTCAAAAACATTTTTCAACCGCTAAAAACTACCCTTATAATAGCCCGATTAGGCCCATTTTAAATAGGCTTCTTGCGGTGATGGATTTCAACACGTGGGCCAAATTTCGTTGAAATCAATTAACTCTTTCGAAAGTTATTGCGCGTACACATATATATATATATATACGTATATAAATATATATATATATAAACATTTTTAAAAATGGTGCCAAAGTGTTTAGGGGGTTATGAAACGTCGAGAAATTTTGGTCCGACCCCTAGGTCCCGCCATCCGACCGACGCCAATAGTGTATGTTGCCATATGGCAAATACACTAATATGTTGCCATATGGCAAATACACTAATAAATGCCGTCGTACTACCATTTGCATATAGTAAATCATAACTGCATGAGATCTTGCCCAAAATTGAACTGTGATTTTTTTTCACTATTTTTCATCAATGAAGGTTTGTGGACCACTTTTGCATATTTTGCGCATATTTCTTTATGTACAGATATGCACTCCATATACGAGGGGATGGAGGGGGAAGGTTTCCAATTTCTTAATTTTTACGTTGTTTATTTGCAAATCTTAGCATACCTACATACTAAACTTCAGCCTTCTAGGACTTCAGGGAGTGCCCTAGAGGTTTTGATGATCATCACTCAGTCACGAAATCGTCGTATTTCAGAAACCGTAAAAGCTAGGTAATTGATACTTGGTGTGTTTGATACATCTGATAAGGACATCTTATCCTGAAAATTTCAGCTTTCTAACATTATCCAGACCTTTGGCTCTGTCTTGGCGGGGGCACTATCGCCCCCCCCACACGATAATAGATACAATGAGGTAAATGCAGGACCGTATCTAGATTCTTTCAAACCAACTAAAAGATCATATATATATATATATTTTTAGGCCTTGACTGTTTCCGTGATGTGAAATATCATTCCAGCATCCTGTATTGTACATAATATGTGGAAATATCAACAGGGAAACTGATAGGAGGAATCGTAATAATGTGTATTATATTCTACTAGGGCCGGTTAAATAGTGACGATAGTTTTAATACCTATTATCAACATAATATATGGAAGTTGTTATTAACAAGTTAGCATTTTAAAAATAATGTTGTGGGAACAAATAAACTTTACCTCTATGCAGGTGATTTTGGGGTAAAATTTCTTTAGGTGTGATATGAGGGGTAACTCAGATCATTTTCTAACGGAAGTAACTTTTTCTCACGTAAGTAACGTTCAGTTTATGCAAAGAAGTATCGGCATATTGGTAAGTTAGAAATTTTATAAATCATGGCCGCACAGTTATACAATTTCTAGCTTACCGACATAAATTGTGACACTACGCCAAAGAAGTTATACTTCAAAGGTTACACGAACTGTTTTTTTTTTTAAATTGCGGAAAATTTCAAAAGGAGTTGGAAAAAAATAAGAATTATTTTATATAAACACGTGTTCGGAAATGATTTGTTTCCGAAATAAATGTAACGTTTTTGCGCGCTGGTAATTTTGTCGCATCTCGCTTTGTTTTCGAAAGAGAGATTTTAGATTATAGACGCTTAAAAGCTGAGGTCATCAGCGTGCTTTTGTTTTCGAGGAAAAATAATTTTGTTCCAAGTAAGCCAGTAAAATAATTTATTAGAATAAATAAATTCCAGAGACAAAAAAGTTTTATTTATCTCGGAAACGAATTGTTTCCGCACAAATGCCTATAGGGACTTTATTCTTATTTTTATTCAAAGAATCTTCTCTTGAAATTTTTTGCAATATTAATATAAATGATAAATTAGATTGTGGATTTTAAGATATTTCATAAAATAATTGTTTTTCTTATAACTTGAAAAACAGCATAAAACATTGTAAAACAATATTCTCTAAACATTACCTGCTAACTTTAGTTGCTTCTTAGCTCAGGATTTTTAATAAAGTAAATAATACGTAATCTTTCATTTTATAAATTGCATTTTTGCACAATCTCTTATAAAATAGTTGCTTTTCGCGCCTGTATTGCACTCGTAAAATGACCCTTTTCGCACTAGTGCGTGTAAAGCTAAACAAAAGAAATGCGATTTTACTAATTCAAGAGTTATATCTCTGTCAGCTGTCATTTAAATCCATATGAGCGACAGAGAAACAATGTAGACGCTGAACAGTTTACATAGATTTCAATATAGCGTGAACTGTCAAAAATATTACGAACATACGTATTATAAAGTGAAAATTAACTACTAGGCGGTACGTGCAAAAAATGTAGTATGTATCTAGTTCCTAATGATATTATGACCTGGGTGACTGTCAGAACTCGTTAGTCTTTCGTTTTAACATAGATAATGTTACTTCCCGTGTAATACCTTCATTTACGAACGAGATACATAAACTACTATTGAAATGTTACTTGTATTTTCTGGTGTTATTTTAAAGTGTATCCTAGCTGTCAAAGGACTGCCCTCGTATGTCATAGACGCAAATAATGTGCATATTATAGGTCCTGCATATATTATATTGACAGTGTATACGCTGGTGAGTAGGTGTATATCTATGGCCTAATAACAAAACCACCTATGTTGTTTTTGGTGTTTTGTTTTACAAAAAAGTTATATCCACGTACATTTTAAATTGAAAATGTATTAAAAATAGTGACAAACTTGGCTTACTTCAGAATTTTTTCAAATTTATCTTTTTCTATACAAAAGTTTGTGTAAAACTTATGCTAATTTTCTCGTTTTTATTTGATTTTAAATCGTTTATAAAAAGGGAGCTGGTTACTTGTGCTATAAAACCTTTCTTCGTGCCAAATTTCAAGATTCTAGGTCAACAAGAAGTACCTACTCTAGGTTTTGGTGAGCTGGTCACTATATAATATTTTTATTTTTATATTGCGTTAAGTTAGAAGCTTGAGTTTTGGGGTCAACTTAATACCTCTAGCCGTTTTTTGAGAAAAAGAATCTTGACGGACACACAGACCAACATTCTAAAGAATCGAACCCTAAAATTACTACAAATTCGACGTGAACTGTTTTGCTTTTTGGTCATAGATATATAGTGGGGTACATCAACAGTACATTCGTATACACAGAGAATGCACGCAATCATCAAATCCTTGGTTTAACCGCAAATATGTTGCATTGCAGTTAGTAGAGATTGAATAAAAAGGATGAGTTTAGAAATAACCGAGATTATTTGAGCGTCGGTATAACCATCGAGATCGGATAATGGTAGAGAGAGAGAGATATATAGAGCGAGATCGTGGATTATAAACGTGTGACAACTGAGATCAATGGCGTTTAATATATAGGTACTTACAGTGTATTGTTTTATAATAAATTTTAAAATCGTAAGAGACAAACGGTGTTCTGCAGGGCGCGGTTATTATTGAAAACAAGAGTTAAAACAAAGGCGTGACCCTTTAATCGAACGACGGTATTGAATATCAATTTGAATGCACCAGCGCTATTATAAAATATGTGAACTTGAGGCTACTTCTGGTCATTCTTTATGCATAAATCTTTAGCAATATCAATTTTACTTGTATATGGCGTTGCGAAAACAAGACCTTGCTAAGCATAGAAGCTTTGAACGGTCCGACAATAATTTAACTACTCAATGTTTTGTTTTGATGTTATTTTTTAGGCTCAAGATTACTGTCTTAGAAGTTCAGAACACAATTCAGGTTTTCATTTTACTATACGAATGCTTTAGTTTGCTTTTGTTGAGATCCTTAGGGTCACTGTTTACCAGCTGTTCAATATGATCCCTTTTTCATCCGCATCTTACGAACATGTCAAATTCACTTACGTTTCGAAAATCTCTAATTTCTATGAAAAATCTTATTCAATCTGTGATGTTAAGGGTTACAACATAAACCAGAAATATGTACCATTTTTCCCATATGACTTTTAGTCAAGTTCTTACGGTTTATTTGATGCTCTAAAGTCTAAATGAACGATTTAAAATCAGATAAACACGAGAAAATTAACATAAGTTTCACACAAATTTTTGTACATTTGTACACTTTTTTTGTAAAGAAAAAACTGCAAAATGCTAATTTGCCTTTCTGTAATTTGAAATCTCGTGACGTGCGGTAAAGAAATATAGACGAATATCACGACTTTTTATTCAATTTTTCGAGCAAAAGATGTTTTTTGAAATTTTCAAGCAGCAAACCACATATTATGAAGCTTAATGCTTAATCACATTTAACAAAAACAGTAATAAAATGTATTTTGCGACCAGTGTTCGAAATTTCCCGGGAGCATAGTTTACAATCTGAGAGATTAGTCGTTCCGAGAGCATATTTTATAATCTGATGGATCAGTTACCAACAAATCAAACATATTTGTTTTCAGGGTAAGCATTTAGTGCGAGCTGAAATGCTAGAAGCGATCAGAGTAGAGATACTCAGAAATGAACTGTCAAAAATTTAGAAATTTATGTGAAAATCAGCCATTTTATAGGGGATACATGCTACAATATAATATAGAATGCTGTATTCGAGAAACTGTATTTGTGTAACAATAATATTTGAATATTAGTCATCTTTAGACACAGAAAATATATAAACAGACTGCGGTGAACGCGAATCACCTGACCGCCACATTACGAAGTTTTATAATAATAATACGAACGAATAGTCAGGTGGCGTATTTATAACAACAAATTGTTTTACTCTTACACTAAATCTGCGCGCACACGACTTGCTTAGAACTTACACTATAGTGCAGCGGTTCTTATACTTTTTTTGGCGACGCAACCCTTTGGAAACACTAATTATTTTACGGAGCCCTCAAATAAGCAGAACCTGGTTTTATGTTCATTCTTTAATGAAAATCATACAAAAATACGTTCTTTACATAACACTGTATTGATTCCACTATAGAAATTGATAACATTCTTTCGATTAAAGCGAGGTATGAAGTTGTTTTCCGTACCCAAAGAGTAAAACGGTAAGACTCCGCTGGCCGTCCGTCCATCACCAGGCTGTATCTCATGAACCGTGATAAACAGTTGAAATTTTCAAAGATAATGTATTTCTGTTGCCGCTACAACAACAAATACAAAAAACAAAATAAAATAAATATTTAAGGGGGCTCCCATACAACAAACGTAATTTTTTTGCTCGTTTTTGCTGGATATTGATAACGGCAACAGGTAGACGCTTGAAATATTCACAGAATATTTAGTTATATATTCACTTTAAAGATAAATAATTAAATTAAAATAAAACAAATATTTAAGGGGGGCTCCCATACAATAAACGTGATTTTTTTGCCGTTTTTATAGATAACGGTACGGAAGCATTCGTGCGCGAGTCCGTGGCTGTTTTTTTTTTATTTTTGATTAACTGTTTAAGTCGATGTTTCGTTCTTTAGATTGGTATTATTTCGATGGAGCTCTCGCGAAGGTCTAGCTGAGTCCAGGGCTCCGCGGAGCATGCTTTGTGTATGGTTGCTATAGAATATGACAAAATTATGTGATTACGATATTTCATCGAATAAGAAATCAGAAATTGTGGGCTTGTATTCACAAAAACACGAGATTGATTTATTATTTCAATTTTAAAATTGCGATTTTTTGACATGACAAAAACCCCACCCAACATGATGGTTTGAAGATTGACGTCAGACTTGTAGTAAACGCACAAACGCGTGAGCCTCGTGTAAACAATACCAAATCGTATTTGAACTTGTTTGTTAGTAAATTTTGATACTTATAACTCTCTTCGACTTTATGTAAAAGTTCACATAAGTACCTTCAGTGTACTGAAATACAAATGCCTTTTGTAATCGGTTAGCGAAATGGTTTCGTGACACAAAACTAACGAAATCAGAGCTGCGTGTAATTGAAGCTTTACTTTTTTAACAGCTTGCGCGGTCTTTGTGTAATGATTCAGTGATCTTATTAATAGAAACGTGTGTCATTTCTTTTAGAGCGATTTATGTTAGATGCTGTAAATAAAGCATTCGAGTATGTATCACTCTATTATTACCATCCGATAATAAGTATTTTACAAGCGGACTCGTGCGAATACTTCGCACCGTTAGTGATCAGTTATGTAATACAATAGGGTGGAAATTAATAATTTTCTATTGTATTATTGGGTCTGTATTTTGTTTAATGTGTTTTCAGTATATTTTTAACTTTTCTGATAGTTCAATTAAACTTCACTTCTACTAGGGTGCTTATGAAAATTATTATTATTTGTTTCGTTTGCGTCTAATGGGTAAGCTTAGGTGGCTTATGAAAATTACTGTTGAATTAGATCGCTTACACTAGTTTTACTTTACGACGCTAGTGTTAAATGAGTCATTTTACGATCACTAGACAGAAAAATGCTTTCAAAACACACATCATCAAAAAGTATGCAATGTTGTTGATTGCTTGTTGAATCATTAGACTTTCCGTTAATTGTCAAGACAGCCTATTTTATAGAAAAGCAATTTAAATAAAAAAATGCGGATATTTCGTAAATATTAAATATTTAGGATGAGTTTCTGTAAAGAGGGATTGGTTTATAAATATAGTAAATTTCGTTGGTGAATTAATCATATTTTGAAAAGGTGAACGTTCAAATTACTTGAGGAGCGTCATAAATTTCAACAAACATGTAAACCGCATATTTGGGAATACATAAGTCACAAAGATTTAGTACTTCTTATTATCAATGCAAATCTATAACCAAAAGGCAACATCGCTTATGTCGAAATTCTCGTGATTATTGTAACAAATCTGTTTGTAGTGGCCTTAAAAATATTTATTTATTAAAATAAAAAACCTCAAATAAAATAAAATTATTGCAACAATTGAATATTTAGTCACTTACTAAACAATGAGAATAATATACAGAACACAAACTAAGTAAACGACCCTAATGTTTTTATTTTGCATTATATAGTTTATTTATTTCGCGTGGTCCAAATATTTACTACATTTTTTGCACGTATAGGTACACTATAAAATGGTTGGGTTTCGCTTAATTTTCAGCTAATTTGATAGTTATATGTGAAACAAACTTTATCTCATATTTGTTTGTTTATGAAAATTACGCCTTCTTTGGAATCGTCATATATTTCAAATGGCAGCTGATAGCTAGTTTACAGGAATTGCTATTGAATTGGTAAGATCGGTTTTCTCTTATTTTACACACTAGTGTTAAATGGGACATTTTAGGGCCACTTTACAAGCAGCTACAAAAATTACATTTTCAGAAGACAGAATTTGAACACAATTTTTGGCATCGTCTGCACCCGACAAAATTTGTTTTGACATTAAAAAACATGAAAAATTCTACATGAGTTATTTTGTCTTTTGACCCACAGAAATAATCCCAAACACGATACACGCATATATGAGCATAATATATATATATATATATGTGGATGTGTAAGTACCTATTAAATTAATTATATATATTGTCTATGACAACGTCAGATTGTATTTTATTGAGCTATCGTTAAATGCTAATATTCTAATAGCACACAGAAAATCGTCCATATACTTATTATTATTGTAATATACATTTATATGCAATTGTTTACAAGGTGTTAACAAAACAAAATCGAAAAAAACAATTGCATTTGCGTTCATAGTAAACGTCACACCAAATATCGCCCCTCCCCATAAAACACGTGTGTTCTGTGTGGCAGACTTTTGCGCTAAACGAGGTCATCTTAATACGTAGACAACAGGTATAAGTGAAACAGAACCGAGAATAAGAAAATGTGTTAGTTTTTGTTGTTTAATTTTGTAACATTTACTGTTAAATACTTTTTTATCACATTAATTATAGGTTTTTTTATTGCTAATATCGATTTTTGTTCATAAAACATTTATGGATATCAAATAAAAGTTCAAGGAAGAAGTTGTATTTATGATGAGAAAGGTTCCGCATTTGACATATTTTGTTTTTTTTTACTGAAGAAGTCATCTAATGTTCTGTTTCGTTCAGTAAGCTGTTGTCGAAAATATTGCATCAATGACACTTCGTTTTGCCTTTGAACTTCTATCAACATTTGAATCATTTTGTATAAATTGATCCATAATTTACGTTATAGTGGCTAAACTTTTTTTTAGAAACCGCGTAATACTGAAGCAGCGTTAAGCGAGTTCTTACTGTACAAATACGTGATACACTTACGCCGAAGTATGTTTTTGATAAGTGTATATTGTATTGTTTGTTATCAAGTGCTATTCTTAGCCCGTGTTTGGGGGTACCTTGGGTGGACCCTGCAGAACACCCATTTAAAATGTTCACGAAACGCCACTGGCATTGGTAATTCGCTGGTACATACTGTATACAACACAAAACTTATATATTATGGTCGTAACCATATTGAAAAAATCATGTTTAAATGTTTCAATAAATAATAATATATTATTTAAGCGGCTATTAGTTTCGTATTAAAATATATTCCATGCTGTTATATTTATATGTATTACTTATGTAGACGTTTTGTTCTATATCAAAGATTTGTAAATACTTAGATTGGCCTCATCAACACCGTAGTCATGGTAAACAAATCAACGGTACTTAAATATAAAATTTATCAAACATTTTTTTTGCGAGAAGCTGCTAAACATTTAAAAAAACGACAAAAAACAGTAAAAATAATTTAAAAAATAAAAGTTAACATTGATTTCCTGTTTATTACGTTGATTTTTATTGTAATAATTACAGAGGACATGTATTTTCAACACCGTTTATTATCAATTACTGATTTTATTCAGGAATTAAAACGCACAATCATACAAGGTGGCGCGAAAATTGTCATCCGATGTTCTTTGGCTGTAATTTGTAGGTATTATAAATGAAAAACTTTGGTTCTGCTTTTGGATTATGTTTATTTGATGTCTTAAATTTTTTTTCATTAAGTCGAGAAAATGATATCGGCCAAGTGGCAGCTGCCAGAATTGATGACCAAACGGGCCCAATTTGTCACTCTTGCTAGAACTTTCTGCGATAGGTTCTTGACGGATATTCTCTTTGAAGACTTCAAGAATCTGAGGCTTGTTGACATAGACTCGTGACTTCAAAAAACCAAACAAAAAGAAGTCTGAAACGGTTAAATCGGGCGATCTTGCCGGCCAGTACAAATCGTCAAAACGGGAGATTAGGCGATTTAACCGTTTAGACTTCTTTTTGTTTGGTTTTTTGAAGTCACGAGTCTATGTCAACAAGTCTCAGATTCTTGAAGTCCTCAAAGAGAATATCCGTCAAGAACCTATCGCAGAAAGTTCTGGCAAGAATGATAAATTGGGCCCGTTTGATCATCAATTATGGCAGCGGCCACTTGGCCAATATCATTTTCTCGACTTAATGAAAAAAAATTTAAAACATCAAATAAACATAATCCAAAAGCAAAACCAAAGTTTTTCATTTATAAAACAAATTACAGCCAAAGAACATCGGGTGACAACTTTTCGATCCTGTAT
The DNA here is from genome assembly GCA_034508555.1 of Venustoraphidia nigricollis. NCBI lineage: Eukaryota > Metazoa > Arthropoda > Insecta > Raphidioptera > Raphidiidae > Venustoraphidia > Venustoraphidia nigricollis. The sequence continues at coordinate 4,826,086 of JAVRKA010000030.1, forward strand.
TACTAAGACGCGATTTAAATACAGTGTATTTTCAACTGATTTTACACACGTTTTTTCAAGTTTTTAGTTCTTACTTTTCACGCAAAATGTCTCCTCTTACGCTGCTCAACCAATGGTAAAATACGTTTCGTTCTGATTGGTCTATGACTGAACATGCACGAAGTGAGGATAAAGAAGAAGTTAAAAATAGGGGTGTGGATTAGTTCCGGCAGGCTGAAAATACATGAGTTCTACTCAAGGTTATTAGATACAGAGTTGACCTCGTTCCATTGGATAACAGTGGGGAGATGAGCTTTTAATTGATATTGCGTGGTTGATAAAAATATTAACGGTCTTCCGTCTGACGATATTTCGAGGTGTCTAACGACCTTTAGTTCTATTGCATTTTCGTAACATTCGCGGAATTAGAATAACCTCCGTGTAATTAAATAAACCAAAGGTAACAATCATCAATAGGTATGCATTCGAAACTAATATGGCGGCATAATAATTAAAATAAATGTTTGATTAATTAAAATTCTTCATAATCTTGATAGGTCGAAGGCAAACTTAACTTGAAACGTATAAAACAGAACGTCACTTATGACTGCGCCTAAATAAATAGCAGTATAGAAGAAGTAATTTATTTTAAATGTCAGTCTGTGTAAACGCGACGATTACCTTAAACACTTTCATATCGCTAAATGCATCTTTTGTATAACTCGTACACTTGTATCGTTTAGTTATGGCGCTAAGGTATTTTTATTATACAGCAAAGAACACAAATTTTAATGAGAAATATTACAAGTTAAGTTCTTTACCGGCTGTTCAATATGTTCCCTTTTTAACCCGTATAGCTCTATTATGTAAAATGCACTTACGTTTCGGAAATCTGTAATTTTGATGAAAAATCTTATTCAATCTTTGATGGTAGTGGTTACAAAATAAATTATAGGAAAATGTACCATTCTTCCTGTATGACTTTTAGCCAACTTTTACAGTTGTTTTAATCTAAATAGACGATTTAAAATCGGAATAAAACGAGAAAATTAGCATAAGTTTTATACAAAATTGTATACAGAAAAAATTAAAATTAAAAAAATTATTGGGTAAGCCAAATTTGTCAGTATTTTTAACATCGGTTTGGAAAGGAAAAATTTAAAAATGTTAATTTGCGTTTCCGTATTTCGAAACCTCGTGACGTGCTGTAAAGAAATTTTTTATTTTATAACCAATATCTACATTATTATAAATACATTATTTCGATTCTATGGATATATTATTTTGTTTTTTTGTTGTTCTGAGAAGGAGACACCGGAGGCAGCCATTTTGTTTTATAGATGTCTGGTTAATTAACAGGTAAATTATTCGGTCAAAATGGCTACTATCGTAAGTAACCGGAAATTTTGTATAACTAATATTCAATGAAGAAAACGAAATTAGAAATTTCAACATTACTATCGATCAGAAATTCAAAGCCTATTAAATAGTGGACGCCTAATGAAATCGGTAAATCTAAAATGTAGGTACATTTATGTATATCACAGGTAAGGTAAGGTAAGGTAGGGTAATGTTTTATATGATGAAGCAAAAGAAAATAGAGGAGTGTACAAATGATTATTATGATGGAGGTAACGTCTGAAAGTACGAATATAATTTCCTGTAATTATTTATGGTCAACATCTAGACTGAAATTAACATCTCCAGTCTGAACATTTATCATTTAAGAGTTATTATATATGTGTTTGAAAATAATTATTCCGTCAGAATTATCCTTTGGGATAAACGTGCTGTACAGAGATGACGACTACGAAACTGTTTGTGTGTGTGTGTGTATCCGTGTTTAAAACCAATACGTCGGTAAAACAGATACCTATACACAATACACACGACTTATGGCTTTGGGACGAGGTGAGATGTTGATTTTGTGTTTAGATATTGTCGCTTCTAAAACGCTTCATTGCGACTATTGTTATGAATTTATCTTGAGAGAAAAGAAGCTACGTTTAGATTAAAATATTATCGTTCCTAAACGGCTGAATTTTAATTGTATACCCGTGGAATACAACTGGAAGTGGGTAGACGTCGGGAAAACATATACCTATATACAATACACATGACTTATGGCTTTGATTTTGTATTCACCTATTCTGCTAACGGTAACCACGGTGATAACCAAGTGCTTAGCACAATAGCCACTCTGAGTAATCACGTTACTTTGTTTTTTCTTCTGGTAAGCAAAGCGACTACCTAAACAACATGTTAAACATTAGTGATTACAAACAGTGCTTATAAATTTTGTAATCGCTATGGTTACGTAAAAACAGTAATTAGTACCAAAAATAATTGTCGCTTCTAAAACGCTTTATTGTAACTATTGTTAAGAATTTATTATGAAGGAAAGAAACGAAGTTTAGATTCAGATACTGTCGCTCCAGGAGACCATGAAACGTCGAGAAATTTTAGTCCGACCCCTAGGTTCCGCCATCCCACCGACGCCTAAAATCTAACGATTACATTTGAGAAAGAGGGTGTTAATGCAACATTATTATCATAATCTAAGATCATTGTCAAATCAAATTACAGTGTAAACTCCATGTAACGCCAAACTCCCTAAAACGTCGAAATTACTCGACTTTGGTTGGTTTGCCTTGTTGTCCATACAATGGTACACGCTATGTTGCATCACACCCACACTAAATAACGACCATATGTAATTATAAAGAAAGTAATTTTGGCAAACTTATGAAGCACCAACTGTTTGTAGGTACTTTCTAGGTTGTCGAACTTGGTAAGAACTTTGTGTATAACCAAGTTGATCTCACAGTATCCCAAGATATGAATAAAAAACAAGAAAATACAATTAAAATACTGGCATAGCAAAAAACATCAGACGAAGATAACAGGTTTTACGTAATAAGCGTTGTTATTTGTGTTAATAGTAATGTTTGTAAATTTTATGCGTTATTATTAAATAGTTCTATAGTAGTAAAACAACATTAATTTTTCTTTCTCTTCATATAACAACTCTCTATAACACCAGAAAATGCTCAGTGTAAACTCTATATTGCGGCGGTGAGGCCGCTATATAGAGTTTACACTGTATTTGACAATGCTTTCTGCAACTCGGCATATGTCGATTTCTTCTGCAGCTCCTACATTCGACGATCGACCAAGGTGGTACCACACAACGCATATATTATGTACCTATTCTACAAATAGTAGGGGAGAATGGGGCGCTGTATGCACGGCGAACAGACCGCCGGAGCGTGTTGTATGTTAGGCACACAAATATATCAGGCTCACGTGGTATCTCGACCGGCCAATTACAATCGTGAACGCGTAATTAAGATAATAAACAGTAATTATAAGCGACAACATAAATACATAATGAACGGGTCTAGCGAACTGCCGCTGCTGCAACACAGACATTCTCTAAGTTCGATATTATAGTAAAGCTATATGTGAAACAATTTAAATTTTCAACGTTAGATAGTTTAAACTAGGCTTGAGCGATACAGGATTTCTGCTGAGATATTTGATTTTCTTTATACCCGATCGATAGTACGTACTTTTCGCTTCGATTTTAAGGCAGAAAGCCTAACATTTATGATTTGCTAGGATTACTCGCTCACCATCTATAATGGCCGACCAAAAGAAAGTAACAGCGGGTTGAAAGAGTTTTCTCGTGCACATTGATACGTGAGCCAGTTATTGCGTATAACCTCAAAATTGTTCACTTGAAAGCTAGTAGTTTTTTATGTAATGGTGAAAGTACGAATTTTCGACCAGGTATAAAGAGAAATAGTAAACGCCACACGGGCAGAAAGTTGAAAGTTCTGAACTGCGCGACATGATACCCGAAGCCAACATTCAGGAGTTTTGGCCTGCTTTGTTAAAACGTATATTTTAATCGGGTTGTAACATTTACGTATATAAATAAATAGCCACATCGAAAAAAAATTACTTAATATTTTTTACTTCTTCAAATTTTACGCTTTTAAGGTGTGTCTTAGTAATTTAATGAAATATTATAGTAATCTAGTAGTCAATCCTTAATTATACATTTCAACAATATATTAAAGTACAGTGAAGTCCCGATTATTTGACATGTACGGGCCTCATTTGTCTCTAGATCCGATAACGCCTCATGGAAGGCTCCTGTGCCCACTGGGTGGCGGTACCGCCTCCGTAATTGGAAGCTATGGGCTGGACGAACTACTATTTTATCGGTTAAAACTAGAATAGAGATGTCAGAGAGTTGTATAATCAGAACTTTACTGTCTTAAAAAAACTTATAAAAAATATATTTACTATATTTTACAGGGAGCACTTATAGTTTCCTGAATAGTAATTAAAACTTTTCATATAAAACAATTGGAAGTATATTTAAAAATCATATTATTATTTAATTTTACCGTGACATTTAATAATCATATCACATGCACAGACCCACACTAGAAGAAATATTTTATTTATAAAATACTAGACTATTGGGAGAGTCATATATTATTAACAGCTTAATGGAATATTTAATTTTCATCAGATATCATAAAATGTGTATCGAAGAAAAAAGTAAATTAAATCTCAAAACCAGTGTTTTCCAAACTGTTGTATAGCCAGTCCTACGCGAAGATTTTTAGCTCTTTTTCATTCCGTCTTCCCTGGGTAGACTTTTGTTTGGCACCGAAATAATCAATATTATAACAAATTTCTCATCTGTCACTTTACTGAATTCTCATAGTCTAGCCAGTGACACAAATCTAGCTCAAAGCAAGCGCTTGAAATCCGCTAGATGACTGCTTGTTTTCGCTGCTAACTCCCGACGTGCTGGGCGCTGGATGTTGTTATATTGCTTGTATGCGTGTTGGCTGCGCACGTTTCGCATTCTGATCTGTATTTGTAGATGGTTTTACCGCTGGATTGACTGCTAGTTTTCGCTGCTATAGTCCAGGCGTGCTGTGGCGCTGGATGTTGAGATGGTTTGTATGGTGTTGGCTTCAAAATGCGCGCGTTCTGAAACTTGTTTTGTAGACGGGTTTTTTTCGATTGTCAACAAAAATGGACGATAACGCGATTATAGCAGAAGTTGTCGTCGCAGTTTTATTAATTTATAGACTATTATATTGTCACAAAATGCAAACATATTTTTTATTATTATTTATTGATCATATATATATACTTTAATCTTATATCAGTTGTCTGTATCATCTATTTTATTATGTTTTGAATTAATTCTTAATACATTATTTTATTTGTACTACGACAAATCCTCCTGCTTCTGGCATGTTACTACAGGAATAATACGTTTATTTGTGTCTCATATAACACATACACTATTGACGCCGGTCGGATGACGAGACGTAGGGGACGGATCGAGTTTTTTTATTTATATACTATGACGCCATGTTTGCTTAAGATGTACTCGACTGTTTGCGGATTGGTTCTTGCTCAAAATTAAAGTTCTTAATGAATTCAAAATGTCAGTTGATATTATTGAACTAAATTAATTATTTGTGTTGTTTTCTATCAGGAAAAGCATTATAAATACCTACTATATGTACAACAAAGAATAATTGCAGCCAATTGCATTAACGAGAAATAATTAAAATAAAACAGATGAAGATCTATATTACTTTGTGTGTTTAGTGTTCGAATATAAATGTAAGCATACCTATACTCAGGACGTTTATATGGAGGAGATAATAATCTCTTTTGTTCATTTAAAATATGTTACATTTGTTTATACAATGTGTCCTGCCATAGATGCATACATTACGTACTTAAGATATATCGTTTAGAAAAGATAGTAGCGTAATTTCAGCGCACAGACGAGTTTTGACTTCATGCTCTCTTTCTGTTGGTGAAAACCGCATGAAAATCCGAACGGTAGTTTCTGAGATTAGTCCGGCAAACTCAAACTCAGCGCGGCGGGGAATTTCACTTTATATTATGTAATGATGAAACCTTCATTTTGATGTTGTTACTAGTTCCATAGAGCTAGAGCTTTTAATTTTTATGTGTTTGTTGGTCGGAATATATATGGTTGCCGTCTTAAATAATGATCAAACATAATGGCAACTCAGTTTTTAGGGTTCCGTACTCAAAGGGTAAAACGGGATCCTATTACTAAGACTCCGCTGTCCGTCCGTCTGTCACCAGGCTGTATCTCATGAACCGTGATAGTTAGACAGTTGAAATTTTCACAGATGATATATTTCTGTTGCCGCTGTAACAACAAATACTAAAACAGAATAAAATAAATATTTAAGTAAGGCTCCCATACAACAGACATGATTTTTTGCCGTTTTTATAGATAATGGTACGGAACCCTTCGTGCGCAAGTCCGACTCGCACTTGGCCGGTTTTTTAAACGTTTTTATTAGCTTCACCTGTAACTAACTTATATGTAAAAAAATCTTGTCGTATCGATTTGAAACTTTGCAAATGTATGTAAAGCCAATGACAATACAATAATTTGGTTCCATCGAACTGCTCTGATGATTATCAAGTGCGCTTTTAATTATTTTGTATTACTTGATCCATGTGCTGCCATCCATGGACTCATATATGAACTTTTATTTTATGAGTCGTTCTGAACGATTCATATTCTGTGTCTCGTTGACGCATTATGAACTAAAAACACGCTTTTATCACACATTAAAATTCAAAAAGCGTAAGGCGTTTTTAGTTACGTGTACTTTTAAATTAAGTTAGAGAAAACGCCCCACGCTTTTTGATTATTTTATAATTTTTAGTGTGTGATAAAAGCGTGTTTTTTAGTTTTTGAAACTGTATATTTTTTTCATGGAAATACATGAGAAAACAGTTGCCATCCTGTTTTTTTTTTGCTCTGATGCTGCACAGTACACCCTGTATAATGTACTCACGTATTGTACCTAATTTTATATATAGGTATATGTAGATTGTAGGTACATATAATATATTATATACATCAGTCCACACATAAACAAACAATATCTACATCATTAATCATTTAGAAAAAAATGTAAAACGGTGTAATTTAATTATTTTTATGTTAAACATGCAAATGCGATGTTTTTATCATCGCCAGAAATAAATCTTTCGGAAAAAATAGCCTGTTAACAAATTGGTTCCACAAGTCACACTCTATGTAATGTGGTTTTGTTATTGTTTTAGTGAAATATTTTAATTAATTATAAAAAATCCAAAATATATGCTCATATCAACGCACTAGAAAGTAGAAAATACATTTCTTTTTGCACTATGCTAATTTTTTCAGCTTTATATGATTTTAAATCGTTTATTTAAATCAAGTAAACTGCAAAAACTTGGCTAAAAGTCACATGGAAAGAATAGTACATATTTCTAGTTTATTTAGTAAGCATTACCATCAACGATTAAATATGCTTTTTCATAGAAATTGGAGATTTTCTAAACGTAAGTGCATTTGACATGCACACACACATCCAACTGTTATGCGGGTGAAAAAGGGAGCATATTGAACAGTTGGTAAACAATCATCTTAAAGATAAATTTGAAATTGTATGAGAAGAATACTTTCAAAATCATCGCACTTTTGACATCACAACGCTCTACATTTATAGACGGAACGGTTTTAACTAGATTTGTGATTTTGAATATTTAAACATTTTAGTTTACTACTTTACAACAAAAAAATTAAAAACAGTCTGATTAAATTTTTATGCATTAAACAAAAACTTCTTTGATTCAAATGATTCAATAATTCATTCGTACAAAGTATTTGTTTTAAATATTTAATAGATATAAGTGAACTAATATAGAATTCATAAACAGAACTCAACAACTGAAATAAACATAAAATAATTCTATATAATAAGCCCATTTTATGAATGAATGATGAATTATTATTCATGTTATAATTTTGAAATAAGTGCTTCAATTGTTTCTAACGTATTAACTGAACTGACATATTAGTTTAGGTTTGTTTTCTTTACTAACTTTTGCCGGCGGCTTATCGCGTATAAACTTTGATTTATCGATGATGAGGTCATGGCAGAGGTACGGTAGTTTTTACAAAAAATAGAGGTTAAAAAAACTAAAACAACACGCTTTTGTGAACTAAAAAATGCAAAATAATTTGACAAAAAAATTAACTTTAATGTAAAAAGCGTGGAGTGCTATCTACTTAAACTTATATAATAGCTCTACGTTTGCAATTAGCTAGTAAATGAAAAATTTATTAACGATATTAAGCACTCCACGCTTTTTAGTTTTTACATAGGTAGCTAATTTTGTTGTCGAATTATTTTGCATTTTTAGTTCATAAAAGCGTGTTTTAGTTTTTTTAAACTCTAATTTTAATTATAAGACTGAAAAAAATGATACTGTATTTGACTATGGGATAGGCAACGTAACGTACGTCACTGTACAGCGTGTTAGCTTAATTGCTGTATTTTTTTAAAAAATTGATCCTGAAGATCCTGGTCAGGATAATGAGACAAATATATTAAATTATTGTATTGTCATGAGTCCTTGATAAGTGTGCAAAGTTTCATTTTAATCTGATGTTTTGAAGTGGGTGAATTTCTCGTTTAAAGATTCCTTTACAAACAAACACACAGGTGAAGCTAATAAAAGCGTGTTAAAACAGTTATTTCGGAATTATCCAAGCCATAAAAAATTACCATTGTGAAGAATAGATCGCACTGCATATAAAATAATAAATGATAAAACTTCCCAAGGCCCTAATATTCTGAATTGCATATATAGTATCCACATTATAGGTATAATATTACGTTTATAAATTATTTACAAACCTACATTAGAAATAGTTTCAATTAGAATAAATTATTTTTTTATATAAGTGCCCTTCATATATGAAAATGTCATTCTACTTTGTCATTATGATGTAAAATTATTTGTTTATTTATTCTTCATTCCTTTCATTACCTTGAAGTATGACGGCCTCTAAGATTAGCAGTTTAAAAAAAAATGTTGGCATCTATAATTTTTTTCTGCAAATTGCATTATAGATAAATAATATTTTTTTTTATTAACTTATTAGTTGGGGTCAAATCTTACAGTCCAATTTTAATCAACTTCCACATCTCTAGTCATCCTGGAACTTTGCACAGTCCTAATAGTTCTGATAACTAGTTCTTCGTAATCGAAATTTACGTAACAATACCGTCACTCCCACCATAAATGACACGTTTCTTCCACCATTCAAAATACAATCTATTCTAATATTGTCGAGTGCCCCGCGCTTTCAAGCGTTATAAAAGAGAAAGAAATCTATTTTCGGCATTGCTCTACCCTTTTTTTTTAAACTATAAATTTTATTTCAGACTTTTTAATTAAAAAAAAAATCTGAATATTGTAGGTATTGTCATCAAAAGTGCATATAACTGCAATGAGAGTTATAACTTAGGCTACTTTTATTTTAGACTAGCTGATTTTTGCGATTTTTCTGCGATGTTTATTATATTAAACGCAGACAAAGTCGCGGGTATCAGCTAGTATATTATTATTATTATTCTACCACAAAAATATACATGAGGTGACGGTTGAAAACCCGGTGTAAAAAGTAGTCTTTTTTTGGAATACATCACGTTCATACGTCATGAATCAATTATATTGGCAGCCAATAATCTGTTGAACATTGATAGAAGAATAAACCACGGATAAACACGATTTTCCCATCGCTGAACTATTTACAAATTAACTATTATATTGATACTGTTCAGTTACTGGTAAATAAACCGTGGTTTTGAACAGTGATTGTTCGTTATTTGTCGATTTACGCGGACCGGACTATAAAAACTACTATCGTATTTGAGGGCTAGAAACCCGGTTTGGGTTCGCCTGAGTAGATTTGACTTTGACAACGAAATAACTCAGATCGTAAAATATGCTCTCGGGAAATTTCGAACTGTGGTCGCAAAATTCATTTTGTTATTGTTTTTATTAGGTGTAATTAAGCATTAAACCTAACAAAATTTGGTTCGCTGTTTTAAAATTTCAAAAAAACATATTTTTTCCCTAAAAATTGAAACAGAAAACGTAATATTCGTCAATATTTTTTTACAGCACGTCTCGAGATTACGGGAAGGCAAATTGACATTTTGAAGTTTTTTTCTTTACAAGCTTTATGTTAAAGATACTGTCAAGGGCTTGCTCAATAATTATTTTCAAATTTATTTTTTTTCTGTACAAAAGTGAAAAATCAAATCAAATAAACTGTAAAAACTTGACTAAAAGTCATACGAGAAGAATGGTATATATTTCTAGTTTATTTTGCAATCATCACCATCAAATATTGAATAAGATTTTTCATAAAGATTTCCGAAACATACACGTAATTTACGTAAGAGCTATGCGGGTGAAAAAAAGGGGCATATTGAACGACTGATAAACAATCCCTGAATATCCAAGTGCGTAGGCTTTCACTGCCGGTTTTGTAAAATTCTTGGTTCTGGGCTTGTACGCCGTGGTCCACTGGTATTTCTACCTAACGTTTCGTCTACAACTGCGATGATTGTGAATCACCAAGGAGGGAGCTTCGCCCGCTACCACAGTGACCTTGATAATGTCTACCGCAGTTGCAGACGAAACGTCAGGTAGAAATACCAATGGACCACGGCGCACAGGCCCGAAACCAAGAAGCTTTACAATTACCATAAAGATAATTGTTCTCAGGTTTAAGATTCAAATGTGATGACTAATTTAAGAAGTGATAGCTGAAATAACGGTTACTTCTTCGCTAGGTTTATTTGCGCGCATCTCTCAATTACAGGCCTGACAAAACGGCCTACGTGTTACACCTATGTATAAAACACAACAAACAAGTGTCGCTAGTTTTGTGTATGTGTGTGTGTTGGGGTGAGGCGACGGCGTCCCGACGCTGACACATGTCGGCGAGCGATTGTGACACGCGGACATTTGACTCGACGTTGTCAGCATTGTGTTGCGTACTGTTAAACTATCCAACACACATATTGTATGGAATGGCACATCGAATCTTTCGCGAATTTAGTATTGCCGCCGTGACGAAAAATGACAACGCGCGCTTTCTTGTCTCGTATTTCGAGATATGAAATAAGACATTTGATTAGGTTTAGTGTTCCGTGCAAAACGGAACACTTAGACTCAGTTGCAGAAAGCATTGTCAAAAAAAAATGATTTGACAACGACCTTAGATTGATAATAACAGATTTTATGCATACACGAGCAGTCTAATTTCGGTGTGAAACTCCCTGTCAAGTAGTATAGTACGCGGCATGAATCTGAAAGCCTCGGAAGTTAGATGCAAATGGAGGCTTGCGCAGGTACAGTCGATTGAAAAACTACAAACTCACCCTATATTATTATTTTAAATTTTTTAATTTTTTTTAAAGGTCTAATTCCTTGCATAAAGTCACCCAAAAAATTATTTTTCGTGCTTGTCTATGCCAAACTGTAATAGGCATCTTGATCAATTAACAATCAAAGAAACAACTTAACAATAGCGTACTGGACTATACTTTATAGTAGAAAAGCGACAAGTGACAAGACAACCAGCGATAATCAATCACCGACCAGCGCACGTTCTGTGTCGGTAACTGGGAAGTGGTGGGAGTCTTCCTTTCTCACAAAACAACCAGGACGGCTCTAAAATATGCATTTGCGACACTGTTTGTGACTAACTTCAGAACCTTTTAGAACCGTGGCGCGTATTATACTTTAGATTATACTCATAGAAACACAAATGACTGATCTACATAGATAAATATCGCTTCTAAATCCGTAGAAAAATGTTGTTCAAAGTGGAAATTATGCAAAAAAAACCTATTGCTTCACTTGATTGATTATTCTTCGAGCAGAATCGATTTAAAATTCTGCTATGCTTTTCTTATGACGAAATAAGTGTAGTCCAATGTAAGGTCGTTGTCAAATCAAATTTTTTGTGCAACCTAATATTAAGAAATCGCTTCGGTATCGATCCGTCTGTCTGAAATAATGATGTGAAAAAATTAATTATCGGTTAACCGATAAAATGCCCGGTTAAATAACTATTATTATTACTATTAATGAATGGAAGTTTCTTTAGGTAAAATAGTTTTGTTTTGTTCCAACCCGTATCTTTGTAATTTTCAGAATTTCTGAATATTTGTAATGAAATTTCGTGTTTGAAAAGTGTTAACTGAAACACGATATAAAAATGCATTTTGTTTTTTTTTTGGTTGATTCACATGCATTCAAAACACGACTAGTTTTGAAAAACTAACATGCCTTGTAATACTTGTATATTTTATTCTAAAGCTCGATTCGAAACGATAATAATTCTCTATTTTTTTATTATAAACTAATCTCTCAGATTGTAAACTATTCTCCCGGAAAATTTCGAACTGTGGTCGCAAAATTCATTTTATTACTGTTTTTATTTATTGAATTTATGTTATTCTGTATAACAAAATATAAATCTCTAAAAGTATAAGTACACAAATATACTAAACAGATATTAACCATAAACAAAGTAATAAACACAATATTGTTTATATATAATCCCTTTTTCTGTTAGGTTTAAAATTTATTGTTTAAACCCAGATATTTTAATATTTATTGGTTCACACATGATAACATAACACTTCAAACTTAACATCCAAAAAGGGAAAATGTTTTGATACAAAATTGTATTCGTATAATATAATATTCAGTTAGTCTAAACTGTATAGCCGTCTTGAATACACTTCAAAACTTCTAAATAAAAACGAATATTACAAACTTAAAGGACTTTCATTATTTTATTCTTCCATAACATTTCTAAATATCAAAATTATTAGCTGTGATTAAGCATTAAACTTCACAAAATTTGGCTTGCTACTTACAACTTTCAAAAAATATTTTTTTACCCTAAACATTGAATCAAAAAATGTTTTTTGATTCAATGTTTATATTCGTCAATATTTCTTTACAGCACGTTACGAGATTTCAAATTACGGGAAAGCAAATTAACATTCTGAAGTTTTTTTTTACATACTTACGTTAAAAATACTGACAAATTTGGCTTGCTCAAAAATGTATTTCAAATTAAAATTTTTCTGTACAAAAATTTGTGAAAAACTTGTGCTAATTTTCTAGTTTTTATCTGATTTTTAAATCGTTTATTTAGATCAAATAAACTGTAACAACTTGGCTAAAAGTCATATGAGAAGAATGGTACATATTTCTAGTTAATTTTGTAAGCATTAACATCAAAGATTGAATAAGATTTTTCATAGAAATTAGAGTTTTCGGAAACATGCACACACAAATCCAAGTGAAAAAGGGGTCACATTAAACAGCTGATAAGCAGGCACCTTAAATGTGGATTTTTTTCTATATTTCTAAATATAGTATAAATTGCATTTCAGAACGACTTATTCTTTGAAACTTACGTGGAATTACGTAGGAAAAGCAGTTATTTATTTGATATAACTTGTAAAATAAAAAGGGGAAAAAACAATTGCACGATCTGAAAATGATAGGTTTGACATAATATGTGCAGTTCGTTGATGTATGTGTGTGTTTGCATGCGTAGACGATATTCCACGCGCCTCGGGCTAAGGGCGAGTCCAGCTCCAGACCTTAGTCACTCGGCTATTGTGTAAGGGAAGTCACAGTACATACATACATACATATTCATATATGTTATATAACAAGTAACAACGTATGCCGAACCACTGACTCGTTAATAAAAAACACGCATCTCCTCGGTCCGTTTCGAAATGCTGATACGGTAAACTTTTTTTTACAAGAAATTTATTTTAATAGAGATGCTTTGTATATTTAGGTGAATAATTTTTACCTGTTGATATTAGGGATGTCGGAAGTGCCAAAAAGTATCGATATTTTTTAAGTACCGATATCGGTACCAATATATTTTTTTTTAAAATATCGATATATCGGTACAATTTTAAAGAGAACATTGGCACTCGAAGAAATTTAGTTAACATATTTGCTAGCTTAATATAATCTCAAATATTTCTTAAAAATCAAGTAATAAATGATTATCTGAAATCAAAAACAACGATAAGAATTTTTTTTTGTTTATTAATCAAACGTCTAATACATTTAGGAGCAGATAATTTTAGACATTAATCGAACAATTAATAAAGCCAAGAATAGCGAACCTATGGCATGCGTGCCAGAGGTGACATTCGACAGAAAAATGTTGGTACAGCATGCATTGTGAGGACATTGAGGTGTAAATCGAAATAATTAAAAATAATCTAGATGTTGTAGAAATGAAATGAAATATTGCATGAATGGCTATTTTGACTTAATTATTCCAAAAATATTCACTGTTGTTGTTTTTGGAACGCACTTAAAAGTATGTTCCAAAAACATATCTATATAAAAACACATGTTTCTTTTTCAGTGGAGTTTTCGATATTTTAGGAATAGGCCATAGTCAGTTACGGTAGTACATACAAGTATTGCTACTGAAAAAAAATATCGGTACTCGGAATTTTATATCGATATATCGAAATATTAAATATCGCCCAAAAATATCGATATATCGATATTTTTTCGACATCCCTAGTTGATATGATGCAGTTAAATTATGAAACACATTTTGGCGTTATCAGATCGTTAATATGGTCGCGGGAAATTTTGAACTATGGTCACCAAGTTCATTTTATTATTGTTTTTATTAGCTGTGATTAAGCATTAAGCTTCACAAAATGTGGCTTGCTGTTTAAAAATTTCTAAAAACAAAACAAAAAGTTGATATTCGCCAATATTTCTTTACAACACTTCACGAGATTTCGAATTACCGGAGGACAAATTAACATTCTGAAGTTTTTTCTTTACATACTTACGTTAAAAATACTGACAAATTTGGTTTGCTCACTAACTTTTTTCAAATTTGAATTTTTCCTGTATAAAAAATTGTGTAAAACTTAAGCTAATTATCTCGTTTTTATCTGATTTTAAATCGTGTATTTAGATCAAGGAAACTGTAAAAACTGGACAAAAGTCATATTTCTAGTTTATTCTGAAGCATTCACATCAAAGAATGAATAAGGTTTTTCATAGAAAGAGATTTCCGAAACGTAATTGTATTTGACATGCTTGTAAGATAGAGCTGAAAAAGTGGGCATATTACTCACATTAGGACAGTTTATATCGTTTTTATTTTTTGAGCTATTATTTATTAGTGAAGAATCCCGTTTTCCGAAAAAAACTAAATCTGTTAACCAGAACCTTGTTCGGCCAAAATTCACTTTTGCTTGATTCATATAATAAATCAAAGTCTTCATAACAGAACATTCTCGCCCTTGATTCATTTGCTGTAATTTTAAAATCACCCATTTTGTGAATATAGATTTTTTTAGCCATTGTATAAAATCGCCCACATATAACAACAGAAATTATGGTTTGGTCAATTTATCATTTTATATTTTATATATATAAAAAGCAGCGAGGGGGGGACGGTTGTCCGATGTATGCACTTTCTCATGGGTCATTAGAGACACGCATAGGTAATTCTTTTACTCAATAATTTACGAATACATTGCTAATCTATTATTG
Organism: Venustoraphidia nigricollis; assembly: GCA_034508555.1. Lineage (NCBI taxonomy): Eukaryota > Metazoa > Arthropoda > Insecta > Raphidioptera > Raphidiidae > Venustoraphidia > Venustoraphidia nigricollis. The sequence continues at coordinate 4,841,587 of JAVRKA010000030.1, forward strand.
CTGCATTATTATATAAAAATTATCTTAGAAATAAACTGTATATCTTACCAAGGTTATTAGAATACAGGCTGCCTCGTCGTAACTAAAATGGCGGCGAGATAAAACGGCTGCCTCGTAACCTAAAGGTCGTAGGTTCGATCCCGACGATTGGTGCCACTATATTTTTAATTTATTTATATTTTCAACACAGCAAACGATGTCTGCAACAAAACGTGCCACTGACGCGCGAAAAATTCGGGGGAAGCTGCTCTGAAATTGAAAATACTAAACTTCGAAGACTTAAAATTTCAGAATAGATACATCAATATGTCTCGAATAAGCATACAAAAATTAGTCAAGATCGGATAATTAATTATATTTTGTAAAATAAATATATGTGACCCGAGCGTATATGAAAATTCGAGGTTTAGTTGTAAACTGAAGATTTTCAGTTCGCGGGCTGAAATGTTTGTGATTTCAAATAATGTAATGTATAACAAATATTTAAAAAAAATCATCAAAATCGAATCTGTTTTCGTGGGTTTAGAAAATCTTTTTTTAACCCGATCGTAACCGAATAAAAATAGCCTAGGTTATACTTTTATACTTCCTAAATTTTGGGTACGAATCTGTTATCAATATAGTGACTATATTATAGTCGGTGTAACTGTAACCGGTGTAGAAAATCAAATTAGAAAAGTTTTTAGATATATATTTTTCAATTGTTCACTATCATGGTTGGTTTATTATTTGAGACATAACTATATCGTTGACATATGTAAATGCACTTGGGTATATCTAATTATCATGCATTTTTTATTTTGTATACTTGCTTGTATGAAACACAAATAAAAACTTCTTATTAAAATAATCGTCTTTTGACAACGTGTTATCAGGATCGCACTTAAATTTCTTTTAAGACAAGTTTTTATTGTAGTGTATCAAAAAGAAAAAATCATATTTAATAATATAGGTTCAAATATTATAAAATTGCGTCGAAAACCAGTATATACTAATACCACACGAAAATATGACTAAAAATATTGTCTATGCCGAAGTACTCTAAATTATTTATAAATAATCAGGTTTCTTTTAAATAAAATGGCGGGGGACACCGCGAGCACAGCTTTATTCTATAAATTTACATTCGGGCGAAGCCGGACCGGGCAGCAAGTACCATATATGCCTCGTATACAATGGTATTACAGCTCGTGTGAGTATTAAAATTTGCTGACTCTCGTTTTAAACAAAATGTTACAGCACGTCGTAATATAACCCATTACGACACAAGGGATACAATCTACTATTGCACATCAATAACCGAGCACTGATGACTATAGATGTTGAGCATCTATATATAATCTACATTCAATAAGGGGCCATCCATAAATTACGTCACACGAATTTCATGATTTTTTACCCCTCCCCCCCTTCCTTGTCACATGTGTGACGTCATATATTTTGCAATTTTATATCTAGAACTGAGTAAATGAATACAGCAGTTCCAAACTTCATATAAGTCTAAAGATAGTTAAAGTTTTGTATTTTAATACTTTAGATTTTGACATGTGACGTCACGAGGCGTATGATGCCCCCGCTTCCGCCCTCTGTCACACTTCGTCGGTCCCCTCCCATCTTCTTAAAGGGTGACGTAATTTATGGATGGCCCCTAACTGGGTATGTATTTAATTGTCAGGTTGTACGGCCCTGTTCAACATTTTACCTGTTTGATAATAAATAGGTTTGACACAGTAATAAGTCATCCATTTTACAATACGTGTGGAATATAGGAAACAATGCCTGTGCATAATAGACGAGGATGGAATCGTTCAACTTATGAAAAATGCATTTTGTGCAATTGTCAAGAAGAGTCAAGAACTTTGCACATGTCATGTATGTTACATGGTTTGGTGGTTGCCTATAAATAAACTATATATAGCCGTGTTCTTCTTCGAAAGAGGAAAGCTGCCCGTTTTTTATTTATTCATTAAAGTGATTGTTTACCAGCTGTTTCACCCGCATAACTCTATCTATCAGTCGGATGTCGCATGTAAAATGCACTCATGTTTCGGAAAGCTCTAATTTTGATGAAAAATCTTATTAATTCTTTGATGGCAATGCTTACAAAATAAACTAGAAATATGAACTATTCTTCCCCATATGACTATTAGCCAAGCTTTTATGGTTTATTTCATCTAAATAAACGATTTAAAATCAGATAAAAATGAGAAATTAGCATAAGTTTTACACACATGTTTGTACAGAAAAAAATTAATTTGAAAAATATGATTGAGCAAGCCTAATTTGTCAGTATTTTTAACATAAGTTTGTAACGAAAAAACTTCGAACTGTTAATTTGCCTTCCCGTAATTCGAAATCCCATGATGTGCTATAAAGAAATAGTTACGAATATCACATTTTTTTATTCAATTTTTAAGACAAAAATATGTTTTTTGAAATTTTTAAGTAGCATGTCAAATTTTGTGAAGCTTAATGCTCAATCGCAGCCAATAAAAACAGTATTAAAATCAATTTTGCGACCACAGTTCGAAATTTCTCGAGAGCATATTTTACGATCTTAAACAGTGGGAATTTTAATTAGTATATGAAACTGTTTTAAAAACAGTTTCAATATATAATTTAAGAAGGTGCGGTAACAAATAGGTTAACTACCATTTCATTCAAACCTAATTATCTAAAAACAATAAACAGTTTTAATTTATGCAAGCGTTAAAATCATTTCTTTCACGAGTTTCTTTTTGTATACTTAGTTTTGATGTACACGAAAAAATAGATTTTATTGTACCTATGTGAATGATATAATAATACAAACATTTACACTGACGGATATCCTGTCATAAATGGAGTTCATTTTAACAGCCCACTTTTACTAAAAAATAACAAGACATTTAAATAAAATTCGTTATGGTCAGATAATGCATATATATCTATTCGCGAATGCGTGGGTAACAATAATGTCGCTTCAAATCGGTACTATTCTCATTTGTGTCGATAAAACGCGCTCATAAACTGTACTATGTCCAACCAAAGTATAGGTATGAGGAATTCAAAAACAGTGTAAAAAATTGGCTTGGATTTGATAAATAAACTAGTGATGAGCAAAATTGGTCTTGGTCTTGCTTTTTTGCAAGACCAAGACCGAACAAACAAGACCAAGACCAAAAGCAAGGCCAAGTATGCAAGGCCAAGACCAGATATGCAAGACTATTGCTAAATAATATAAATTCCAAACATTTCGCTTGTTTTATGTCTTTTTACTGACTTTTGGGCGTAAACTAAATTGTATTTCGGTTAGTGTAAGTGTAGTTTCTTCTCTGTTTGAACAAGAAAAATTGGCAATTATTTACGCGTTTTTGAAATAGACAAAAAGTATACCTATATATAGACAATACATTTGGTCAGATCAGCAAGACCAAGACTTAACACGCAAGACTAAGACGAGAACCGAGATTATATAAGCAAGACCAAGACTATGTAAGCAAGAACAAGACCAAGACCAAGCTATGTAAGCAAGACCAAGACTACATAAGCGAGACCAAGACCAAGACTAGAAATATTTGAGCAAGACCAAGACTGACCCGGTCTTGGTCTTGCTTTGCTCATCACTAGAATAAACTATAGTTCTACCATAATATTTAGTGTATTGCATTGTATTGCCTTCAGAACCAAAATTGCGTGCAAAATTTCAACTCAATCGAATAACGGAAAGTGGGTCAAATTCAACTTGTAAGATTCGATTACGAACCCACAGACAGACATCGGAACAGGTGAAACTAATTAAACGTTTGTTAAAAAAATTATTAGTAAAATGGTTGTAATAGTGCCGACGAATAGAATGATGACAAATATTTTAATTCGTAATAATATGTAAAGATGACGCGTGGTTGTCTTTAAATTCTTTCTTAATATATACATATTTTTTATATGGTAATTGAAGTCAGTGGCGTAGTAGTCTCTAAATTCCTATGCACAGTTTTTTTAACGCTGTTTCAGTATTACGTGGTTTCTAAAAAAAAAAGTTTAGCTACTATGCATAATGTAAATTATGGATCAGTAATGATTCAAATGTTGATAGAAGTTCAAAGGCAAGACGAAGTGTCATTGATGCAGTATCTTGTTATCGACAACAACTTGCTGAACGAAACAGAAAAAAATATTGGATAATAAAACAAATATTATTTTAAGGGATTCAATTTTTTATTTTTTCCAAATACAAAACTTAAGTTTACTTAGCAAAGCCACACTGTGTTAGCTTAACACACTGTTGTAAAGATCATTTTGATCCATATATGAAATAAAAAAATAAATAAATAAAACACAATAAGATGTGTAGTCTCGTTGTGATCAGCCGTATTTCTTCATCTTGATTAAACCAAATTTGTGTTTTATTTATTTACTTTTTATTTTGTGTATCGATCAAAATAATCTTTATACTATATTGTCGGCAGGGGTTCGCATTGCGACTCGAATTTTTATCTTATTTCCGGAAAAAATATTTTTTTTTGCAACAACCTGTACATTGCACATGTAAATTTAAATGTTTATTATTAGCGGTGAAATTTGTTTCCGCATAATTAAAAAGCGAATGCATCAAGTGCATAATTCGTGCTATCATCATTCAATTTGTGTTAATTACTTTTAATTATGATGATGCAATTATTGTAGATTGTCGTCTGCACATACCAACACACATACACATATGAAAACCTCTATGCGCTACGCATTTATAATAGATTAAAAAATTATCTGGATATTTAAACTGATATCACATTAAATTATTATCAAGCGTTCAAGAAATTATGTGGCTCAAAACGTTCGTTAACTTAGCAATTGCCCTCAAAAATTAAGTAGGTACAAACCAAGGTCAATAGATTACATAGGCTACCTCGGTCCATTGAATAGTAGTGGGAGATGGCGTCATCTGGAGGACCTGTCAATTGATTGCGTAGCAACGGCTGTGTTTTATAAACTTTAATGACAGAATTAACGAATGTCAAAGAAATCAAAAGACAGAATAGTATACCAATCTATATAAATAAAAATTAAATGCTGTTGGTTGGTAATGGCTGAACCAATTTTATTATTTTTTTAAATGTTCGTAATAGTCTGAATAAGGTTTTTAGGGAAAGAAACATTGCCCGGAACAGTGAAAAATTCGGGAAAAACAAAGTGCTTTTTTCTATGGAATTTATTCTTATTAAATCAATATCAGAGCCCCGCGAGGCAAGACCGAAGGCTCCACTACTGTTGTCGCTGCCGTGTTTTATCTCACCGCGTACGGAGCCGCGGGTAGCGACTAGTTGGCAATAAACCGAATTATCGAAGTACGAGCCGAACTCCTCGTTGTTTTTTTACACCTGAAAAATTAATATTGATAATTATTTTTTCTTTTTGTTTCAGGCCAAGCTTCTCGAATCGTCGCACGCTTGGCTCGGTGCCTCTACTTCAAGTATTGCCGGTAAGTTAATACACGTTCTAATTGATTTAATTTCTAGATTATAGGTTCATTTATAACCTATTCTTTTAAATTAATTAATAATACTGCCCACAAAAATATACATAAACGTATACCCTATGCTAATTAATGATTGATATTAACTCCTTTTTATCAAATCCATTATCCTGTGTCAAATCAAACTACTGATTACTGTTGACTATGTTATAATGAATGTGTAACATTTATTTTGATGTTGTTTTTTTGCTTGATTATTTTGATGTATTTTGAATATTTACCTGCGTGTTTTCATATTAATTCTATAGTTTGAATTGTTTTTGCCGCGTGTGAATAAGTTACGCCATATAAGATTGTCTTACAAATAATTGTCAAAATGGCAAATTAAACAATCGAAATCCAAGAACTTGCAGTGTTGGAGTCAACAAATCATTGTTAGAAAAGAAAGCACTCTAGTTCATAGCTATATGCCATTTCTTCATGGCGAATACAAAAACATTTTTTTCGGAATATATGTAATTTAACTTTTTTTCTTTTTTGTCCTTGGTAATTAATATAAAAATGATTTGTCGGGGAAAAGGACTTTTTAAGTAAACACTTATTTGTTATTTATAGCTATAAATAACAAATAAGTGTGTACTTAAAAAGTCCTTTTCCCCGACAAATCATTTTTATATGTATTTTAAGTTCTTACGTTTTAGAACATGTAGTATTTTCATTTTAAGAATTTTTTTTCAGTTTTATGAAACTCAATTAAATTTTTTTCTGTAATAAATATGCATTATATATTTATTAATTACAAACGAGAAAAATTCTAACTTGAACTATAACATTTACCTTTCGTGAGTTCTTTTGCATTAATGAAATTAAATGTAGACGGAATGGCTTTTTTAATTAAATTTTATCGTTGTATTGTACTTTATAAATACAGGGTGCTTGATTGGGTATTAAATTTAAATCAACACAATTTTAAAATGCACTTAAATTTTTATTTCGTATATGTTTTTTTTATTCACTTATTAAACATGTTTTTCTACATTGTTTTGTAAAATCAAACTTGAAATGATAATACATTTTTTTAATCAAATAACTTCTCATTTTATTATTATATTATTACTATTATTTTATTGTATTAATACTTGCATGCAACCGCATTCTGTATTTATAAAAGTATTTAATAGAAATTTACGTACTATTGCTGTTTATAAAATGAACTCTGAACAAGACCTAAAGAAGATACTTTAAAAATGTCTGTAGATACAATATATCTGTCATCACCCCAAAAAATGATAGATACATACTTTGATCAAAAATACCGAAAAAAAAGCGATCTCATTTTGTCCAATTCAGATTGCGTAGTAAAACCTCGGCACTACACATGACAAGGCTGGCCCAATATCGTCCAACAACGAATATGTGACCGTTTCAGTAGTAACAATGCTCGTCAAATATTCGAGGCTGGACGAAGAGAACGACAAATACTGTCTTAGACTGTAAAGTTTAAATTTTTCCTTTGCTAGGAGACGTCTAGGTTTTCTTTCGCTAGGGGCGCGAAGTCTTTCTTTCCTCAAAGACACCAAGATTCCTAGATACGGTATTTCTTGACTCTGAAGTATGATTTTGTCTTAGTGTCAGTTCAGATTATAAACGGCAATAGTTCAATTTTATGTGTAACAGGTTTTAGCAATTAATGTGAGTGTTGTGAAGTGCTTTATTTACTGCTGTAAAACAAAAGAGAAACAGCTGAAGTACGACGTGTGGTGTGGCCTTGAAAAAACAACTTACGTGAAATGGCTACGGTTTAATAGCGACATGATTGTGTGGTGTAGAAGATATTTAATTAACCGGTACCGCGATGTTCCCGCCATAACGAGCCTACAAGCATGCGCAGTGTGATGTTCAATTGTTGCACCAGAATTTAACGGCACAAATTGAGTGTTTCAGTTAGTCTGAAAAATAGAGTTTTTCCTGGTTCTTGTATATTTTAGATTTTCGGAAAAATACTACATATCGTTTAAACATCAATATTTTTATTCTGCATTGATTAACCTATTATAGTGAAAAGTTTTCCTGTAATAACTATAGTTTCGGTTGCGGTCACTCAAACGTCAGATTCTTAATATAGATAAATGGCTAAAAATTTGCTACAACATTATGAAACACGGACTAGAAATACGAACGTACGTATAACGAGTTCCGTTTTTAACTATTTTGGTAAGGAACCCAACAGATTCCATTTTGGTAAGGAACCCAGCAAATGACTAACGACATGACTGTACTTAGAATCAATGGTGCAACCAGATGATTTTATTTGCATTCCAAATTTAGAACTAACAAACTAGACGTATGGACAACGAGTTTCATTTTTAACCATTTTGGTAAGAAACCCAACAAATTACTAACGACATGACTACTTAGAATCAATGGTGTAACCAGATGGCTTTATTTGCATTCCAAATTTAAAAGTAACGAACTATGCGTACGAACAACGACATTCGTTTTTAACCATTTTAGTATAGAATCCAACCAATTCCATTTTTGTAAGGAACCCAACAAATTACTAACGGCATGACTATTTTTCTAGAACCAATGGTGCAGCCATATATGACTTTATTTGCATTCCAAATTTAAGAGTAACGAAGTAGATGTACGAATAAGGAGTTTCATTTTTAACCATTTTGGTAAGAAACCCAACAAATTACAAACGGTATGACTATAATCATGGAATGTTCTAGAACCAGGAAAATCTAAATCGTATCTTAGTTATATCGATGTTGCATGGTTTTGTGAGTATAATCGAATAATGACGCGAGTGAAACCTAACCACGGAAGTTGTATGTATGACTTGAAGATGTTGATTTCAGACAATAATTTTTCATCAAGTTCCTCAGTTGACTACACTAACTGGGAATCGATGGACAGTCGTATAGCTAAAGCTTTACAAATGTCAAAAAGTACAGCATCAAAATGGACTAGAGATAATCTAATAGAAGCCATTGAACTGGTGAAGAGCGGTATCCCAATAAAGCCGGCAGCTGAACGTTGCAATATCCCAGTTATGACGCTCTGGCGTCGCACGAGAGCTCTGGGCGTCATAAGCAGTAGAGCGTTCACCTGTAATAACGGTGGATCATCGCGCCAGAACTCGACATCTGGAAACAACGCGTCGACCGATATTCATGCGTACAAACCTATCTATGATTTTAATACTGAATTTAATATCGACGATGCGCAAATTAAATTGGAACCAGTAGAAATGCCCGACTGTTTCTAACTCTGTTTCTGTTTTCATCGCTGACACGGAGAAATTGATTGCGCAGTCAGAAAAAATGTTGCTCAATTGAAAGAGAGAGGTGGCTGCCTCGTCACGTCCTTTTTTAATCAGTACACTTGTCGAACTCTTACATAATCTTTTCTACTGAGACTGGAGCAAGTAGCGTTTAGAGAGAATCAGATTCCACGGATCGCGTTCATATAAATTCAGACACGGACCTTCCATGAAAACTCAGATTTGAACCACTAACGTTTCTGGAGATACACAGCCAGACCAGTAATTCATTCGCAAATTTAAATTCAGACCCGAGTCAACAGTTTTCTTAGAAATTCAAACTTGAACCTTCCTATAGATTCAGATTAGAACCAGTAATGTTCCTAGAGATTCAGATTAGGACCAGTAGTGTTCCTAGAGACTAAAATTTGAACCAGTAACATTCCTAGAAATTCAGATTTTGACTAATAACGTTTCTAGAAATACAAATTTGAACCAGTAAAGTTTATGGAGGTTCAGAGTCATTTGTTTCCATAAAAATTTAGATTCGCAGACCAATATAGCGTACCTAGAAATTCAGACCTGAACCCATAGCTTTCGTATAGATTCAGGTTAGAACCAGTAGTGTTCTATAGATTCAGACCTGACCCAACGAATTTCCTGAGGACTGGCAGTTCCGTTATTCTAATGCGCAGTTCACATTTTCGGTATATGGTAATGCACAATCAATTATCTATGTCAATGACATTCTTAACGTGTTTTTGTCGATTAGAAATTAATTTGTATTACAATAGACATGCGTTCAAAGTCTACTTCAGTACTCTTTTTCACGAATAGAATCGATCAGTAATTTTACTGTCTGTACTGTGCGTCTCGACTAGCGACATACAACTAAATGACCATATTCATAGAACCATCCCTTGTTAGAAAAGATAGACCCGACTCGAAACAGAATTGATGCTACTATCGTCTCTAAACGATGCTATTTTAAATAAATCATCTAATCTTGTTCAAGACGTGTATTGATGGAAAAGAGCATAAATAGACGTTAAACGCATGGTTTTTGTAAATTTTTTATGATAAGCTAGTCATATTTTTTAAATATAACTCCATAATGAAACAATTTGAAAGATTATTTCAGTAAAGTGATTTTTTTGCTCTCGTTATAATATATACTTAAAATGTTGTTAAACATTTAGCAATATGTAATATATATTGATTGAGCAATAAAATGTAAGTGGAGCTAATTACTAATACAGTAAAATTATAAAAAAGGGAAAACAATAGCTTATCCGTTATTCAAAGGACATCTGAGATAAATCATAATTTCAGTAATCAGAGCAAGTAAACAGTAAAGAAAATTTAAAAGTGAGGTACAACTGAAAAAGTTTGCGAATTACTGACGAGTGGCTAAAATGGAGTGTGCGAAAAAAGGAACGAATTTGTCTAACGATATCTAGTCAATATCGAAACCCATCTCATTATGGGAAGTTATCTATACTTTTGAAAAAAGCTCAACAGGGAGAAGTGAAACTTCTTTTTTACAGTTTCCAAGAGTTTCATTGATGCGTTATCCATTTAGTGTTACCACGGTTTTTCTTATATATCTCCGCAGTTGAATTATTTTAATTTTGCGTTACCGAGGACTTTGAGGAACGGATATTTTACAAAAATTGTTATTAATAGTTTCTTAAAGTTAATCGTTATTATTTTAAGCATAAAATATTTTATATAGCTGTTAACTTATTAAAATTTTGCTACTAATTATTTTTTACATTTTAACTCTAATTTAGTATCTCAAAATAGAATTTGGAATAATCTATTTTTAGAACTACTGAATGTAGTTTAAAAAACAAATTATATTTGTGTATACAGTTAATAGTTTTTTAGGTATGAAAAACTAAGTACTACGTAATAAGTGTGGAAGTACTTAAAAATTGACATTTAAATTTTAATATTTTTTGTATTGGAGTGATTATGACAATATAATATATATCTATTTTCGTTTTTTAATTGTGTTTTTTTATATCATTTTTATTTAATTATTCTTCCCTATTTTTTTAGTTGATAATATTTCCCTGTTACTCATAACAAAACTAAGAATTATTTTTTGATGCTTCGGCACAACCGGTTTAAAAAAATCGCTAATTTAATACGCATCTTTTTTTAATTCGTTGTGTTGGCATTTTTCAGTTAGTTTTGTTATGTATTACCAAAAATTCCGAAATTATTTCTGTTCATAAAAAGTTTTTCCATTGACCGTTTTAATGGAATTTCCACAACAGTCGGGATTCATCTTAAGTAACAAACAAATATACAAGAAAACATATTTCCCTATAAATTATTCCATTATAGGTAAACGTGTTTTCTTGTATCACATCATTTGACAGTAGAATTGGGCTGCTAAGGGAATATCGTTTATTTTGTTTTATTTTTAATTTGCTTTTGTTTTTATCGATACGTTTTTTTTTTATTTGAATCGTTTTCTTTTGTTTCATTCGCCATTATAGAGTATCCAAGTCTTTTGAAATTGAAAGCTCCAACATGGACACAAAATCAGTTGAAAGAAGCTATAGACGCTGTCGTTACACAAAAAATGCGTTTTACACAGGCTTCGGCACGCTACGGAATACCAAAAGGAACATTGTACGATAACATTTTGGGTAAATCGAAACGAATGGTGGTGCTTGAAGAAGCCGGCTTGACATCAGATGAAGAAAACGCTGTACTGGAATTTTGCTGCGACGTTTCAACCTCACCCTACAACAGACGTACCAAAAAGTCTTTGGCTTCGGTTTTAATGTTTGTTGAGAAAATTAGGCGCAGACGTGACCCTGAATTTATGTTCACCGGTTTGTCAGGTTTTCGGTGGTGGTGGGCTTTTTGTAAGAAACATAGTGTCGTCTCCTTGTACTACGACAATAATAATTGTAGCAATACTATTAGCCATCCTGAAAAAGGACAAACGGGCTCTTTTTCGTCCGGTACAGGATTTTAAGGAGTACGATTTTATTGTAAAACAATTTCACATTTACCTTGGGTATTTATATGTATATTATAATATATAATAGTTTTTTCGTTTTTACGAGTTATTGTATATCTTAATTCTAACGTCAGCAATAGATAGCTCTGTTTGATGTTTGTGTGGACAACACGTCACATGACCTGGTCAGTGGTCGGATAGCTGCGCCATATTGAGTCAAGTGTACAGCTGTCGGCTGCTTCTATCCTACGCAGAGTTCAACACTCGCGGCTCAATATGGCGGCGATCGAATCTATTGGCCACACTCTTACTATAGTCACTCTATTTTGACATTTTATTGACATCAGTGGTGCTGAAGCATTAAAACATAAGACAATTATGCCAGAGTTAATATTTTGACGTATCCAAAAAATTGTGTGGAAAACGTTCCGCTATGATGTCATTAAGACGTCTTTCCATTGGTCCATCTTATATTGGAAGCAATGGATTGGCTTTTGATGACATCGTTACATTAACAAACGCCGAAATAGTGGATCATTTTACGTCAAATAGAAACATTTTTCACCTAAGTAAAATTTAAAATCACTGAACAAATAGTTATATCGCTTGAATGATATATTTTTTCGTTTTGAAAACGTCATCGTTGGTATTTGATAATAACTCGAAATACGAATTAAGGTATACAAAAATGATTTACTTTTATACTTGATAAAAAAGTTGTTGAAGACAAACAAACAAAAAAAATATTGGCGGTATATTTGTGCTTCTGTACTTACGAATGCATTTTATTCCCAAAATACTATATTATTGAAATTCCTTTAAAGCATTTTTATTTTATTAAATATTCTTTTGTTTTCATTCCATTTTTTGCGATATTAAAATCATACTCTTTACACTAAATATTTTTACAAATGTGTAATTATTCTATTTACCAATTAATACTATTTTCATTTATGCGTTATGAATAAAACGTTTTCCTCGACAAGTTAACTGCTGGCACATTTTTTTAAATGTCAAATTGTTTAAAATAGATCTACTTGAATTTGATAAAAAAAACGGGTTTCCTTTCTTACCCAACGTTGACGTCTCTCTATTAATGTGAATTAGTATTCACAATGTAAAGTTAAAGCTCCGGTTTTGGAAATACGCGAAATTGAAAACAAATGAAAATTACAAAATTTAATAAAAACTTTCGCATAATAATCGATGATTTAACACCAATATTATCAATACGTACCGTGTGTCCGCTAATAACACCTGAACTACTGAACGGATTTGAATGCAGTTTTTGCCATTCGATAACTTATTATTTTTGGGGAAAGTTTAAATCTGTTTCGTGAGTCAGTTGAGACTCTTTACGTTTTAGTTGTTACTGTTAAATATAAACTTTTTGTGAGCCCCTCGACAGATGACCAGTTTGCAGATATCACATTTAAGAATATATGCCGCAGTTAACGACTTTTAGAAATTAAAAACATTCCATTTATTATTTACCAATTTCATTTCCGCAAAATGGTAAAATTATTGATATTTATACTTTGTAAAATTTTTTTGGAGTTAATAGTTTTTTTCTAAAAGATTTTTTAATTTAATTTTGATTTTTTCAACTATACCAGTGAGTTAATGTATACCTATTAAATTTTGTGATTATTGAACTTCGTATAGTAAGAACCCCTAATCCTTTGTTCAAGTATGCGCTGTATATATAATTAAGGTAACAGCTCGTAGCTGCATCCAACACTGTTCATAAATGGGGGTTCCAATGACATCGCTAACCGCAGTTTAATAATTTCAAGACAATTTTAACTATTGAACTATTGCTTTAAGATTAACGAGTTATTTTATGAAATATGATATTTTAAGGGAAATATTAAAAGAATTAATTTTTTGCAAATAGAAAACAGTTTTTTATTATTATTTTGAAATATGTACGAGGTAGTTAATTTACCTTACAATACTAATGTGATATTAAAAAAAATATTGTCGTATTTTGAAATAAAAAAACAATATTTTGAATAAAATACTAAGCACAATCTTAAAGTACGCTAGAACTTATTAGAGCTCCTCAAATAAGGGATTGGACACCGGGTGACATTCGATGCATTTGGCCCGCCATATTTAATAGATAAATAACGACGAAAAATCGAATTATCACATAATTAAGTTGGAAATTTCAGTAATGTTTCATAATCATAATTTAACTCGATTTTGTATTTATAAAACGCATTATTAAGTCCATTTAGATTAAATTATGAAGGCGATCAACATCGTCAAAGGTTATTAAATACAGAGGTGACCTCGTTCCGTTGCATAGTACCTAGTAGACTGTCAATTGATATTGCGCAGTTGATAAAAATATTGAACGGTCTTCCAGCTGACGCCATCTATTAACGAGGTGAACAGTGTATCTAATGTCCTTGAACATAGTCATTCTTGTTACGAGGTTATAGCGAGATTATCAGATACAGAGGAAACCTCGTTCCGTTAGATAGTAGTAGGGGAAATGACCTCATACAGTGAACTGTTAGTAGATATTGTGCAGTTAATAAAAATATTGAACGGTCTTCCAACTGACGTCATGCTTTAACGAGGTGACATGTGTATCTAATGACCCTGAACATAATAATTTATGTAACGAGGTTATAGCGAGTCTATTTCACAGAATAATTCTATAACATTCTATTTCCGGTGTCCCTAGCAATGGCGGTCGGTGTTTTTCTCTTGCTTGAGGGACTCTATTATTAATTATTAAATAACCGATATTCAGTAAAAAATATACTATAAAACTATATTGATAGAATCTTGTTCTTCCATAAACATTATATCTATTGTTATGATCAATTTTTTTTGTATATTATTGTTTTCCGTAGTGCCTAAAAATTAAAATTAAAATTTATAAGTATCTTAGTTTCGATGGGATTTCAGAGTTAGTTTTTTAAACAAAAAAAAAACTTTTTTTATTCTAATTTCTACATAAAATATGCAACGAAAAATGTATAAAAAAATTCATATCTAAAAAAATGCGTGTCTTGTCGAAATTTTGAAAAGTCACCTTTGTGAAAATATTTACAATAAATGCCGAATTCTATTTTGACAATCGATAATCGTGTATTTTTCGGAATAATAACAGAGTTAACGTCCACACCCACTGAAATGGATCGGCTTGACACTGCAGTGTATATTCACACTTGATGTAACCGAGTTGATCCGTACCGACTAGTGTACGGGAACTCATTTAACTTCATGTATTCCAAAACTGTTGATCCAATCCAATTCAGTAGGTGTGGACCTTTTTTCCTGCAATTCCATCGAGTTTAAGATTCCAAAAACTAATCCGAAACATTAGTTTGTTAAGAATTAAGTTTATTACTGTCATACGTTTCACATTGTTGAATTTTGCAAACATCACTCTTGAAGTATCGGTGATATTATAATGAAAGAAAAATGGACGAATTTAAAATGTACTAATTTTTATTGTTTAGTAATTTCAAACTAACGGCAGCCATTGCTTAAATGTTTGCTACAGTATAATATATTAATTACGTTTCATGACAGCTTTAGTAATATAAAAAATAACTTTACTTTTGAATTGACAAAGTAGGTACCTATAGGATCAAAATTACGAATACAAATATAAATCTCTATTTATAATTTCATTTTTATATAGTTAATTTAATTTATTTTGTTTACAATATCATAATATCACAGTTGCAAGTGACAATGTATTAAACTGTATATTTTAAAACTGAACATTTTGAATTTCGTTTTTTTTAATATTCCGTGCGAAAGTGAACACTATCATTTCGGTGTCCGTCTGTCAGGCGATTTTCTCTGAAAGTATTAGCCGTAAACATTTTAAATGTAGTGGTCCAAATACAAACGTGAAGTATAAAAAACTCGGGTCGCAGTGCCAAAACCCTGCCGACAATATAGTGTATTTGCTTGTATAGGGCCGTGTGATTTTATACTTTTATTATGTGAAATTAAGTTTGTTTTTGGGCAAAATAAAAAATTTAACCCCTTAATACACCCCTTAAAATAACATTTTTTTCTTAATTGTAATATTATTATCAATCTAACGTCTACACCGAATTAAATACACCCTTCAATAAATAAGTCACTATCTGCAAACTAGTGTTTTCATAAAATTTGTAAATCCGGTCCTGTCGGGCCGATTTTATTAAAATTATGGGGACACTTTTTAATCACTACCAGAGGATTAAATTTCAATTTTGAAACGATTCGGAGCATTTTTTCGGTATTTTGGGGCCCAAAAACAGTTTTCAACCCCTAAAAACTACCCTTAAAATAGCCCGATTAGGCCCATTTTAAATAGGCTTCTTGCGGTGATGGGTTTCAACACGTGGCCCAAATTTCGTTGAAATCAATTAACTCTTTCGAAAGTTATCGCGCGTACACATATATATATATATATATATATACGTATATAAATATATATATATATATATATATATATATATATATACATATATATATAAACATTTTTAAAAATGGTGGCAAAGTGTTTAGGAGGTTATGAAACGTCGAGAAATTTTGGTCCGACCCCTAGGTCCCGCCATCCGACCGACGCCAATAGTGTATGTTGCCAAATGGCAAATACACTAAAAAGTTAAATTTTGATTCTGGGGATTAATTTCAGGGGTAAATTGGAAATGGTAAAAAACAGTATTTCAAGGACATCGTGTAAGGTGTCGAATGAAAACTTATTGAAGCACGAATTCAACATAACCTTATATATTATACATTTTTTCTATTTTTTTTTTAAATTACTCTTTCATCCCTTTCACCAAAAGAACCGCTCAGAGAAATCTGGTAAAAATCATTAATATTGAGAATTAGGTATAGATTGACCGCGAACATTATCAGGATTTTAAAGTTTAATGGGAATTATGGACAAATTTGATGTGTTAAACTTTTTAATTTATTGCCAACGTTTCAACAGTCTTTGCTGTCTTCTTCAGGGCTCAAATTTTGCGGTTTACACATAAGTCAAAAAAAATGATTTTGACTTATGTGTAAAGCGCAAAATTTGAGCCCTGAAGAAGACAGCAAAGACTGTTGAAACGTTGGCAATAAATTAAAAAGTTTAACACATCAAATTTGTCGATAATTCCTATTAAACTTTAAAATTATTAAAAATATGGACTTAAACTTCGATGATTATCAGGATTGAAAAATTCCAGAGCGATGAAGTTTATTTCTTTATAAATGATACAAGCAAACTTGAATTTGGCATTTTTTTACGACCGACCACCAATATTCAATTTTAAAATAGCACAGTTTTATGCTCGGTTTCTGATGCAACTTTCAGCGCTAAAGTACATAATAATAATAGTAATAATTTGTTTGTGGTGTAATAATGGATACAAATTATCAGTTATGGGTCCATCAAGGACATTAGTAGGTCTATCAAGGACACAGTTAATCATGACTTAACAGAAACTCATCTACATATTTTATAGAAAATGCTTGCTAGCTAAAAGTACTTTTTACTTACAAAGTCGTACCAGAAATCGAACATATTAATTATGTAACTATGGTAGGTATTGTAAAAGCTCAGATCACAATATGTTTAGTGATGGGTGAGTTCGTTTTTTTCTTTATTTTTAAAATGTCCGTTAAAATAATGAACAGGTTCGCAATCTCATCATTTTGATGGGAATCTGAAACAAAAAGAAACCACCGAGCACACCCAATAAAATATTTGCGGTATGTTTCTATAGATGTGCATTTGTCATTTAAAGTTTTTCGGTTTTAAAATACGTATGAAAAGAAAGTAGGTATTGTAAATAGGGATTTAGGAAATATAGATTTAATACTGAAAAACTAAAACAGTAACCACTCAGACATTAATAGAGTACGCAACCATTATTTTATTGTGATTGTTCAGCAATAAAAATTGAATTTAATCTATCAGACTACAGAGTTTATTACTAATTTAAATGCTCAAATTTTTTAAATAGATTAAAGAAATATTTACCGAACATTTTTTTAATAGAGAATAATTTTTGCACATTTTACGCGTAAATAAACATTTTTAATATAAATTCCAAAATATGACTGAATAGATTAATATATAAATTAAAAATAATATTTACCGAACTATTTCTTTTATTTTATTTAAAAGAGTAGAGTTCTTTTTATCGAAATAGAATACCTAAAAACAATTTACAAAAGCTATCATCAGTAATCACAAGGGCAGTTGCCCCCTGATTATGTTAAAATGTTTTTTTTTTTTTAATTATAATAAATCCTATTTTAGTTGTTAAGCAATATTAATCGTTACGCCGCGTCGTCACAATTAGTGTCTTAAAGTTTTGTTCCAATTTTTAAATTTGGGTTTATATTTTGTTGAATATTAAAAATATTTTGTTTTGTGTACTATTTTATCGATGCTACTAGAAACGAAGTCATCTAAATAAAGTATACAATCGTTATGCATATTTAAAATGTCTATGGATGTTAATCTATTTTTTTTAACCCTTTGACGGATAATATGTACATTAAAAAAAAAAGATTTTACGGTCTCTTTTGATGAATTAACAATTGTTTTGTGATCCGTCTTGTTTTTAATTATCCATTTATCGAAAATACTTCGCCTAAAAGTATATATATTTACACAAAGGGTTAAATAATACCACAAAAAGTAATAATTTTTTTTTTGAAATTCAATTGAGATTAATTTGGTATTTCACTGTAATAATTAAATAATAGTTAGTATTGTTTTATCATATATTCGTAATTAAAAAAAAGTTACGTTTGATAAATTTAGATTTTTACTTACTAGTTAAATTTTTGTATTATTAGATTAAGTTTGCTGTAAATCATTCCAAATGTAAACTGCTTACATGTTTTTTATAAAAATAAATCCTTAATACTTTCATAATTAATTTTGATGTGTATTTTCATACATTTATTTTTTTGTTCGCAGATCGCAACGAAAATGGTAACTACAGTTTTTTGAATTAATTATTTAGATGTTGATTGCTCAAAAATAGATATATTAATTACCTGTACTTTTTAATTATTCCTTTGTTTTGTTTTTTTTATGTTATCGACTAGAACAATCATAATATATTTTTTACTTTTGATTCAAAAATACTATTTCTAAAGTATTGATCTTTTAATAAAGAATTAATTTAGTTGAATGAAATTGTCACATATTAAACTTAAATATTAAAATTTTATATTTATGTTGCATCCATTACTACAAAATATTTAGATTGAAACTATTTAAAATAACTAAAACAGTTTGTAAAAAGATGAACTTCTAATCAGTGTATGCCTATAAAAAACCGCGCACATCTATCAAGCACGACCAGCACAGCACGCGGTTCGTTGTTTAACGTAGTAGCGCACATTAGACCAGCTACGTCCGTCAATCGGTCTCCTGCAATGTCTGTCTAGCCGTGCTGGACCGATCCAGTGTGCTAGTGATGTGTCATTTTCATTAATTCATATACATTGATAAAACTACTTGTAAACTGCAAAATGTCTACCGCACATCACGAAACCTCCATTACTGGTTTGTGTTGGTCCAATGTGCGACATCGTGCAGGTTACAGGTTTTGTGATGTGCTGGTCGTACAAGTTTATGGTTGATAAGTGTGCGCGATCTTTAATATACATATTTTCTAAAGACGCACTTCCGAATACGTATTGAACTTAGAAGCATAGGGAGAACGGAGCGGGCGCTCCGCGCGTCAAGTCTCAGGGAACAGCTCAGTGGTAAAAAAAATAAAATAAAAAATCGCTTTTCGGTATTTCGGTTGGGGTATATATTAGGGACAAGCAAGGTGGGCGCCATACTTAGATCTTGCTCTATAGTAAAACTTACCTTGGGCCGGCATTGCTTACAACAGCGGTTCCCAACCAGTGGTACGCGGATCACCTTGGAGGGCCCGGCAGCACTTACATAAAGTTGTCAGTAAATGGGAATTTTAAAAGCGATATGCGTTGAACGAGATCGGGAGAATATATCCGTGCTGATGATTATCATAATAAAAAATGTGTTTTAAAAAACGGTTCTTTGAATTTGGTTACAACTGATGGGAGGGGGGATTATGGCATGGAAGGTTCGTACTGATTCTATTTCAGGCTGAGTGGTCCGTAGACTTCTACTGGTTGGGAACCACTGACTTATAAGAACCGAAGTATAAGGTCTATTTTAGGCGATGAGCAGGCGATTAATTTTTTTTTCGAACCACGGTATAAGAAAAAATGGTAGTGTATCTTTTATACATGGAAGAGGTGAAGCTCTTATTGGGCAAGTACACGGAGAGCCCGCAGAATAGCGCTGCAAGTACACCAGCAATGTTTCCTGTATTAAAAGAGATGCGTAATGGGTTTGCCTAGGCGTTGGCGTTGCGTAATATACTTTGAAAATTGAATTTAATCTTTTTACTCTTTTTATTTAACACAGCAAACAATGCTGCTGAGATCGCAGCGCTACTCCGCGGGCTCTCCGTATACTAGCCCAATAAGAGACTCGCTGTTTTATGTGGGAGATATACTCCCATTCTTTCTTATACCGTGGTTCGAACATATTTAACGCCAGATTAGTATGTCTAAGTTTAAAAATACGATTGGAAGTATTCTTACGCTGGATACGAGATAAAAATACACTTCGAGTTAGAAATAAAAATCATTGATTCGAGAATTCAAATTAGTCTTGTTATGAAATCTGATCAGATTTCTAATGCATCCTTATATTTTTTCAGCAGACAGTTACCAGTACCAACTGCAATCCATGTGGCAGAAATGTTGGAACACGAATCAGAGTCTGGTCCACAACTTGAGGTTTCGAGAACGTGGGCCACTGAAATCGTGGAGGCCTGAGACGATGGCTGAAGCCATATTCTCTGTGCTGAAGGAAGGCCTGTCGTTATCGCAAGCCGCAAGAAAATACGACATCCCGTACCCAACGTTCGTGTTGTATGCAAACCGTGTTCATAACATGCTTGGACCGTCGGCAGATGGAGGAGCAGGTATTCATCTTTTTTGTTACCATTAATAGCGCTTTAGAATTGATCGCGCTACAGATTAGTACAGTAAGCACCCGCTTAACGCGGCAGATACGTTCTAATAAGTTTCTGCGCTATACGAAACAGCGCTAAACGAGGTCATCTTAAGGAGGTATTCTTCTGTGAACGCATAAAATTTTACCTCTTTTTAGGGAATTTTTTTTAGACGACAATAACATTCATTAATTTTAATTTTTTTATATGTTTTTGTTTGTATCTTAAACTGTATAAAAAATTTTTTTCTCTTATTTTACATTTTTTATATATATATATTTTTAAATTAAATTAGACACTAAAAAAAAGCAGGTCGCTGGTCATGGTAATAGCGGCTGTTCATGTTGTCGGAAATAAAAAAATCGAATAGATCATTGTTCAGTAGGGATATCGCTATCGTCCCTACTAAAATTAATCAATTTCATTAAAAAAAAATGGCGGACTGTAGAAAAAAAGTTTGTTTTTTGTTAATTTTTTTGTTAAAAATCGTTTAAAAAAAATAAGAAAATATTTTCGAAAATAAACAATTTTGGTACGGACGATAACCATTAATAAGTAGAAGAACATATTATATAAATTTCAAAGCAATCGGTTGAATACTTTTTTTTTAGGACCATGACAGTTTTAGAAAATAATGTTTTCAGAAAAATGCGTTTAAAGTTTCAAGAGCCAACAAGTCGCTTACGGCGCGTCGGCCACTATATGAGTTGTAATTTATTTAAAACTAGGAATTTCGGTCTCTGTTTTTCACAGCATATTTTCGATAGGTTTTACTATTGAAATATGAAAAAAAATCGATTTTTCGAAGTGGTCACATAAGAATACCCCCTTAATACGTAGATAATAGGCATAAGTGAAACAGAACCGAGACTAAGAAAATTTTGTAGTTTTTTTTTGTTTAATTTTGTAACATTTACATTAGAATCTGAAGGATCGATCACCTTAATACTTTCTTCTGTTGCCATGAGTTTCTTTAATCGTAAAATCTCTCTCCACTTTCAAAATATCTATTGGAATTTGAGATATGGGCGAAGTTTAGACCAAATGTAATGTCGAATCTTCCATTTTTCATATATGTAGTAATACTAACAGCATGTAAAATGTACTTAGGGAGTGTCCATAAACCACGTAGCTCGATCAAGAGGGAGGGGGAATCAAGTCGAAAGCTACGTTGAGCTACGTGAGGGGAGGGGGGTGTTGGAGTCAAGCTACGTAATTTTTTTCACGTATTTTATTTGGCACAATGATAGTAATTTGCAGAATAAGTTGAATATTTATTTTCAAACATTCATATAACAAATATCAGACCTGTTCATTTAAACCAATTTTTTAAAATATTTTGATAACAGAAAACACAAAATGTCTTCTGGACTTGATAATAAAAAACTATGTTCCATCCTTCATAGGAGAGACTACTTCAGGCTACGTGAAAAGAGAGAGAGGGGTTCCAGAGAGGCTGAAATAGGGCCAGCGTCGGACTGGCCATATAGTCAAGGTGGCGTTTGCCAGCCGGGCCCCCCGCGGGCCTGACTTGCGGGGTTTGCCGCAAGCCAGGTGGTAGGTAGGATAGGGGACCCAGCTATTGCGACCTAAATGTAAACTAGACCAGATAGTTCGTTCATACAATTAGAGAGAAATGAAATAGAAACATATCCCATCTACCATTATCCAGTCTCGGGCCCCGGGCGTGTGGGAAGTCACCCGGGCCCTTCCACCCCTGAATAGGGCCATGTGGTTTATGGACGCTCCCTTATGAGAATTGTAAATATTCGTCACAGTCTGAAACAAACTACTGATCGAATCAGATATCTTGTCGCTTTCAGATCTGAGACCCAAGGGAAGGGGGAGACCGCAGCGCATTCTGCTGGGAGTTTGGCCAGATGAGCACATTCGAGGTGTTATCAGAGCAGTCGTGTTCCGTGATTCGCACCACCATATAAAAGAAGAAGCTCACCTGGCTGGTGCATATCCACGTTTACATGTAAGTTCAATTAAAAATAAATCTTACAATTAATAATTAAAAAACTCGAGTCGCAGTGCCAAAACCCAACCGATAATAGTGTATTTGCTAATACAGGCAGTGTGATTTTATTATATGAATTTGTGTTTCTGGAGAAATGACTCCTTAATACGCCCCTTAAATTAATATTTTTATATTAATTTCAATATTTCGTTTCTCTTTTATCAATTCATCAATTGCACAAAATTATATACAGCCTTCATAAAATTTATAAGTCCGGCCCTGTCGAGCCGATTTCTTAATCGTTAGAGCCGTTTCCGAGATACGCAAAATTTGTCAATATACAGGGGTTTATTAATTGAGTGCGGATATTTAAGGGTGTGAATCCTTGGGCGATTTTAAGAAGAAAAGTTAATATAGACATAATATGTCCTAAACCTCTTGATTTTTGAGCTACAGGGTGTTAAAGTTTTAATATAAATTTTTTATCATAATTTTCTTATAACTCTTAGATATTTTTATGAAAATTTGTACACACTTTTTAATCATTACGGGGCATTTTTTGTCGTAAAAGTTTTTTTTTAATTTTTACCAGTGACGTCCGTACGAGGTTTGAACTTAATATTTTTGAAGAAAAAAATGATACGCCCCTGATTTTTCTAAAAACCAAAATTGTTTTTGAAATTCTCATTTATTTTGGAGCAAATTTGGCTCATAGACTTCCTTTTGTACGACGTATCGTTTTCGCGTCAAAAAATAATAACCGAGCGTCACTGGTGAAAGTAGAAAATTAATTTTTGTCCAAAAAAAAAGTATATCCACTCATGATGGGGGTGCCTACCAAATTGCAACAAAATATCAAAAGCAGTCTCAATGAATTGAAGAAAAAAAAATGCACCTTAATGATTAAAGAGTGTGTACAAAATTTCATAAAAATATCGAAAAGTGATAAGAAAATTATGATTAAAAAGTTATATTTCTCTTAAAACTTTAACACCCTGTAATTCATATGTTAACTTTTCTTCTTAAAATCACCCAAGGATTCACACTCTTAAGTATCGGTACTCAATTAATAAACATTCTGTATATGCAAGAATTGCTCGTTTAAACAAAATAAGATAACAATACTGTGTTATTTTCAGGACGGATTGAGCGTCCAAAGCTATCCATCTAGTTCTTGCAGCAACGGACCAGAACCTACGGTATCGCCGAGTTCAGCCGCCGCAGCAGCAGTAGCAGCCGTAGCTCAAGGTCTCCGTCAACAAATGTGCAGTATGGTAGCCGCGGCACAACATCATCCGGGAGCACACCACGATCCAATCAGTTTAGTAAATTCCCTATCGCTTAGCGGTTTGATGCCGGGTGCTCGTAGTCCTACGGATTCAGCGCACGACTTAAGAATCAGCCCCGCCACGTCAGCACACGATCTAGACAGTCCGATATCGTCGCCCCTGACGATAGAACCGGCACTCAACCTAAATATCTCAAATAACGTCGAAGTCGGTATCGGTGTATCGGGAATGACTTATAAACCGCCTCGGAGTTATTCGTCACCGCGGCCGGAAAATCTTTTTCAGGAAGACATCGAGGAGCTGGTCAAGAGTCCGTTACAGTTAACTTCGCCGCGCGTTAGTATATCGGAACCCAAAGATCTCCCCATTAAAATGGAATCGATGGCTGAGTGTCGAGGAGAATGAGTTTCGTGCTATTGATTCAATGTGATACATTCGAAAATGCATTGAAAATTTAATGACTTGTTACACAGTTACAGTCATTTTATTATCAAAGCATTTTAAGTTAATAATTATCATTTAATTAAAAGAAAAATGTTAGAGATATCACGTTTATACATTTTCCAAATTTTAGGATATAAAAATTTTTGGACATTTTTATAAAAGAAATAAAGTATATATTATTATTATATTTAGAAGCCAAAGTTCGGGTCAGTTTCCGAAAAAGACTGTAATTAAGTATGTTTAATGACAAAATTCAAAATTAATTTATTAACTAAAAATTGTACATTTTGCTTTGTTTATTTTTGTTACTTTTAAAATATAAGGACTAAACTAATCATCACATTGGTTGGAATGCCAATAACATTCCCTTCATCTTAGTACTCATTGACAATCCAAAATATTAAAATTATTAATCAGCTTTTGTGCATCAACGGCCGTAAGTAACATTAAAGACGTCTCTACCTTCAACCCTACTACTAAACATGTTCTTCTTCATTATTAATGTTATTGTTATCGTGGCTCTGTTTCATTTTGTTTCTCATTTTGTTATGATGTTCCTTTTAAAAAAACATTTTTGAAAGTAAATAAAATCATTTGATTGGTTAACATAGAGCATACGTTTGTTTTGAGGTTAAGTTGAGGACCACAGAGTATAGATATGATGAGTTCAAATGCAATGTTAAAAAAGTTGCTTCGATTTGGTAGAGCTACTGTGCATGGAGTACTCTATCCACCAATCATAATTGAAGAAACGGGTACGCCCACGTGACGTCCACCAATAATCATTGAGTAAACGGTACTGCCGAACATCAGCGCTATTAGTGTCCAAAAAATGAACTATCATGTTTTGAAAAATCACGAAAAAGTCTATGCCGTTTAAATTCCTTAAATATCTGTACTATTCTGTGTATTAGTACAGTCGATTCTGCACAAGATATGTATTTCTACCGACAGATAACGCTTATTATGCGTTCATTAAAAATTGTTTTATCTGCGATTTCTACACAAAAACTAATAAACTAACATTTTGTTTCTAAATAGGAAAAGCAAAGTAACATAAAATATTCCCAACATTTTATATATGATTTTCATCTTTGGGACCAGAGTCGATTTCTCATTTAGACTTTAGAGGACTCTGACAGATGGACGGACAGACAACTTTGCCACAACAATAGGATTCCGTTTAGACCCTAACCTAAAAATGAATTATTTTATTTACTTTCATGGATGCTAGTTATGTAATTATCTTTATCTTTACCCACATAACGACGACTTAGTTTAATAAACAGTAAGTTGTTTGTTTTTATAATAGAAAATCCGATAGTCTTTAGTAATAAGAACCCATTCACTACAATACAATAGCCCAGGCACCTGAGTAGTCTATACAAATTAATAAAAACCATAATAGGAACTGCTCCAGCAAAAATACATTTTCCACCTATTATATTTTTTTTAAATTCATTAACTACTGATATCATTTAAGTTGTCAGTTTTTCTTTTGTATTTTTTTAAGAATCACCTCGGTTCCAAAAAAATACTATTTTTCGTCGTAGTTAATATATGATGGAAAATAGGATAGATTTATAAATTGCGTAAGTTTAATTCACAATCAGTAGTTAATTTATTAAACAGAGTAGTTTTTCAATACTAATTTAAAATCATCGCACTTGGAACAAAGGTAAAGTTTCATTTGTTTATTTTTCAGTTGAAACAAATGAATAGTGATTTTTGTTTTATTTGACAATTAACATAACCTTTATTTAGAATATCGTTATATTATGTACATATCTGTATTATGTATGTATACATGTGTTTAATATTGTTAATTTCCTTCGACAGTATTGAAAAATAGCTCTGAAATTATTTATTTCCCTGTCACCGGTTCTCCATCATTTGTTTTCATACAATAAAAACATGCCATTAATGTTAAATAAATAGAAAACAACAATTAAAATGAAAATGCCACGCATAATGTACAAAACTTTTTATAAGTATTCCCAAGTGTAAACAGCTGCGACTCATTTAGTGCAATATTATAAATTATTTATAATTACAATTGATTTTATTTGTTTGTTAAATGCATTGAAGCATTGTTGTCATCTTTTATCAGTATTTTGTACCATTTCGTCTGGTCTCATTTTATTAAATTATTATATTTATTGTATGTTAAGTAATTTAATTTCTGTAAAATTTTGTAAATATTCGAATATTAATTTCATAGCCACAAACTCATTTCTTAATGCTTTGAGCATATTTTACATTCAGCATTAATTTCTGTCATTTTAAATATTTGTGTATCAGCGAACAATTTATAGGTTATATGTTATGAAAAATTAATATTTTGTCCTATGAAAAACAAATGATAAAATGTAATTTAATAAAGAGTCAAGAGATGGGTTTTGGAATTTACAATTTGTTTATTGCAAAAAAATTGTTTATATTTTTTTAATACTAATAGTAATTGCCAAATGTATCATATTATTAAGAAAGCTGTAGATTTTAGAGTAGAATTCATTACAAAGAGTACATAATTTCAATATCTTAAATGTTGTGCATGTCTGTACGTTAAATAAATGAGAAATATGTTTGTAAATTGTCAACCATTTTGTTTTATATTGCAAGCAATTTGTATTAAAATTCAGAATAGTTTCCAATGCAAAAATCTTAACTGATTACCAGTAAATGCAAATTGCTTGCCAAATGGTCTTTTATGATTTAAATCAGACATTTTTCATTTTTTCATATTGAAATTGAAACTATTTAAATTAAACTGCGATGCAACCATCTGATTATAACTACAGTCTGCGTTTTATTTCAAAATGAGAAACGTGATATGGAAGTTGCCATATATAAATATTACACGATTCTCTTTTGTTTAACTAATAAGCAGGAGTTGTAAATCTCATTTCGCAATTTTTAATAGCTATAAGTATAGGTACAATTCGAAAGCCATTTTTTACGATTACGACCTCCGTTGTCGAGCGTCTATAATTTACAATATGTATCGAAAGTCATTTTCACAAAACATAAAACGACTATTTTGTTATATGCAGAAAGTCATCTTAATCGTACACAAATATTAATCATGGAAATATGAAAGAATGAAACGTATTATTGTAATTTACCTGATTATCAAAAACAAACTGATTTTTTTTTGTTTTTTTCATATTAAAGGATTTTCTGTTAGAATCGCATTAATCACAAACCCAGTTATAACAGACAGTGAGTGGTTTATTCAATAGACTTACAAGAAATTATTTTAAATAATAGTGTAACGTACATTTTATATAGCACCAGCGGTAAACCCGCGGCTTCGCCAGCAATTGAGACGAAACAATTTTTTATAACCTGCTCGACAGCTACAATAGTAGTGGAGCCTTAAACTGTATCGTATTATAGTGTTGTCTCGCGGCAACAACAACGGTAGTGAAGCCAACAAACATTAATTTAATAAAAATGAATTTTTTTTTGATAAGAAACCTTCATTGGCGCCTTCACAACAACTGTCTCATTAAAGTTTCATTGTAATCGGATGAATGGAACGCATAGGGGACGAACAGACAGAAATACAAACAAACATTCATTTTGATATATTAGTAACAGAAAATTCTTTAATATTTCTAAATTAATAATCGTTTGTTGTATTTTACTCAGTGTTAAACACACAATATGCTGAATCGATAAATTTAAAAAAGCACGAGTTAAAAATGTAATTTATTTTTGTTATTAGGATATAAAGAAAATGTACAAAATTTATATGAATTAATGATATAGATTACATATTTGATCAAGAAACAAATAAAATTATTATAATGCCTTTCTGCCATGTTAGGGTATTCCAATAATATATTGTGTGTATGTATTTTAATTTATTTGAGTTTTAGATGTTATGAAATTTAAAAATTAAAAATTGTGGCCTTCGAAATACTTTGTAATTAAGTTAAGAAAGCAGTTCTAACAAAGCATTCATCTGAATGTGCCTCTGTGCTGCAAATTCTGATGTTTTCTTCAAAATTTTGACCTTTTATAATAATTATATTTTAATGCTTCAGTTCTGTTCACACTTTTTTGTAACAAAGATTATATTCACCAAAAAACACAGTTTAGGTACATTTTACGGTAAATTAATTTTTACAAATATGAAACCGGAGTTAAATTTTCTACTTGATTTTTATCAATTTTTAGCGAGAACGATCTGTCTTTCCTCATTTTTCCCTAAATTTTAAAGTTCGGTATTATTCTTAAAAGTTATAAAAGGTCACATCTTATTTTTATTTGTATAAAAAAATCTAGGCTTAAATGTGTTCAAAAATGTCTAGTAGAAAGTGCCTTCTATTGTTCTAACCATTTGAATGTCATTCACAAAAATTGATATTAAATTTTGTATGTATTAAAATGGAAATACCCTAAATGGCATACTAAAGCTTATTCTTTAAAAAATTGTGTTTACTTTTTTGTCTCTTTTGGTCACGCGTTATATTTTGTAAACTCTGTACACAGTCTGTCCATTCTGAAATGTTACATACCCCCATGTAATTTCTAATACTAACCTCAAAAAACTTCCACTAACTTATTTTAAATTTAAAGTTGTTCAAGTATATACACAAGTTTACTTGAATACTAGAAGGTTGGGCGTAAGAGGCTATAATGATCACGTCTGTTATTGGTTGGGTCGATTGGTTACGCCACTGGTGTCCATTACTTGATTTTTTAATTATTCTAATTCCAACTATTTGGAAAAAGGCTCCACAACCCTACTTCCCCCGCCCTCTCTTGCGTCTCGCCATGTCACACCTTCAACAATGCTAACGCCTAACCTTAGTTTCCAGTAATCTTGTAAAGTACTGACCCAATTCTGATGGGATTTTAGAAAAGCAACAAAAATTCGTACGTTGGCCAGAGTTTTTTTTATTAAATCGAACAGTATGTAGCATAAAAAGATGGGCAAACTGTAACACTTCTTCATAGAAATTTTTTCAACAGATTAGTGATTAAAATTATTGATTTGTTAATGTATGTGAAAAAATT
Organism: Venustoraphidia nigricollis; assembly: GCA_034508555.1. Classification (NCBI taxonomy): domain Eukaryota; kingdom Metazoa; phylum Arthropoda; class Insecta; order Raphidioptera; family Raphidiidae; genus Venustoraphidia; species Venustoraphidia nigricollis. The sequence continues at coordinate 4,871,052 of JAVRKA010000030.1, forward strand.
TTAAAAATTGACAAACAGTAAAAATTTAATCAAAATAGGAATGTTTTTTAATAAAAAACGCTAATGAATATATTTTGAGTACATCTGAAATTGTAGTGTTGAAAATAAATGGTGTATTAATTAAATGCTGCATTGTTATAAACAGATATTTCTAATGCTTGATACAAAATTATTTGACTTTATTTTAGCTGCGTATTTATTTTTGGCTCGCTCGAATGATAAATCATTAAATCGATCAACAGTAATGGCAACCATGAATCAACGTACAATCGATTGATTCTTGCTGATTTGTATAACATCGTTATTATTGATGTCCGATAGTTTAATTGGCCGTTGGATTTATTAGTCATGCGCGCCTATAGCCTTCTTATTTACAAATAGAAAAAAAAACTGGATTTTTTAAAAGCTCTAATGACTTGTGGCGTATAAGTTAAAAAAATGAAGTAGTCTTCATATTATAACCCAATAACGAATCACAATAGTTTTTTTAGTTCCACAGCTATACAAAAATCATTTTTAATTCATAATATGCAATTTCACAATTTTTCTACATATTCAAAACCTTATTAAGCAGTCACTGCCAACGTCGAGTTTTATTAGAAATATCTTTTGATTTTTCTTTTATTTTGTATTGAAACTTGTTTAAAAAATGCGTAAGGACGTAAAAATTACAGGAAGTTTTTTTTTTATTTTATCAGAATTTAAAACTCACAATATTTACATTTAAAATCAATAATATGTTACTACTGTATTATCTGAAAAATGAATTGCATCATAATTCCTGCAAAAATACAATTTTTTCTGAAAAATCCTGTTATTACTTTCAGTTTAAACTTATGAACTATTTAAAGTAAAAACTTGGATTATGTATTTAGTTTTTAACTTCACTTATCATTTTGAATTGTATTATTTATATATCAGTGCAAAATCCTTATAGAAATGAAATAATAATTGAGAAATTTTAACTTAACCACAAACTTACGAGAAACAAAAGAAAACAAACACGTATATGCTAATCTCGTTTAATATTCATTTGTTTTGTGCAATTGTATTTGAGACAAACCGTAAGATTTCGATTTCATCTAACTAGGCTATTTAATTTAACTGTTATACTATTTTGAGTAACATATTATGGCGATCAAATTATTTAATTGTAATGCTCATCAGTCGATTATTAGGATGTACAAAAATATTACGTTTTTGTAGCATTAAATATATTCCTTTAAAGGTAGGGTGGACGTTGCATTGGTATTTTATAGTTTATTACAGGAATTGAATTGCTTAACATTAAAAAATGCAGTGATACAGTTTCTCCACTACAAGAAAATATATATTTCAGTTTGATTAATATTATGTGTTCGAAATACAATGATTAAAAAGTAAGAAAATTTTTCGTTGAAATAACTGTTGCATAAGTTATTGATGATGTTTTAAAATTAAATATAAAATGAGATCGAATATGACGTGAGAGTGAGACAAAAAAATCACAACTGCATATTTTGAAATTACGTCATTCCAAAACTTGACTTACATAATTTCCTTACTTTTCGATTAGTGTATTTGTAATTTTTCTGTGTATAATTTAGAAAAGTGAATGTTCAACCTGAAATATTATTTTTTAAACCAAAACAGTGAAGCAAGTGTTTGTCGTTGATCATTTTAAAGGTAATATTATATATGTTTGCTTTTTAATAAAAGACCACAAACCGTAAATTGCTTTTTGAAGCTAAAGATATGATTTCAATCAGTGTAGAATTTGTGTAAAATCGAATCAACAGATATTATTACCCATAGTTTTACATAATATGCAATAAATACATACAAATACAGTTAATTATGGCTTCATAATCTAGCAGTATGTCTAGATACCTACACGCTGTATGAAAAATGCAGTGTTTAAACAATATTTAATGATTATTGTAGCTACAAATTGTTTAGTTATGTAACTAATTTATTTACTTTCTTATAGTGTTGATGCAATAAATGTATATTACATGTACCGATCATAATAAATATAGATGATTAATATAAAATATATCTCAATTATATTTATTTATATATAATTAATATATATTATGTGCAGAAAGCGCGTTCGGGAGTCGAGGGAATATAACGCCTTCATTGAAGATAACTGATTAAATTGTTTTTGGTTTTTTTACAACTATTTCATTAGTCTCACTTGATATTTATTTATGTTCTCATTTTTTTTTAATTTTATCTTTGTAAATTTAATTTTTACAATTGAGCTTAGTGAGGTGTTGTTTCTCGCGGGGGGTTTTGATTGCGAAGTAAAAAGAAAGTGCAGATAGGGAGTTCCTTAAAAACTGTTCATAGGAGCCAGGCGTTTGTGAATATTTACATCACAATTTACTTGGACCATCTTTACTGTGACAATATAGACGTTCAGGGGCCTGGAAGTTGTTTAACGAACCGAAACTAGGTATTAAAATATATGCATCCCTTTTGATAAAATGTGTACCACCTGGCCAGTTCCCGAAAATTCTTTACAAATAATTATTGAGTAGGTACTTATCGCTTGAAAACAATTATATCCAACGTGACCCAACGGTGTATATTACAAAAATTGTGTTCACATTAACGTCATTAGAAATTTCGAGGATTATCGTGCATGAGTAAAATAATTTAGTCAGCCCTCGTATTAAACCTATGGAAGAATAAATTTTGCAAGGGAGTTTGGTATCAGTTATACAATTAACTCAAACTTCAAAAATGACTAATCATATGGCTCTTTAGCTTAAATTTGATATTAGAATTTGGTTCAAATCATTGTTGAGTAAATTTCTGCATAATTTAAATTCTATATTATCTAAACTTTTTTTATTCGAAGCTGTTAAAAAGAAGCTGTCATAGGTCTATGGACTATGGTAATTTCCGAACAGTTTATTTACTTTTTAGTCCTGCAATAGTGGTATGACTGTTTAAAACGCAGTGTGTTCTATCAAAAAATTGTGAAAATGTAAATTGTGGTTTCATTATATTATGCGTAATGAATTGTGCTAATTGATATTATTAGTTTTATTTTAAAATAAGTTATAAATTAATGAAAACAAAATGGATAACAGCTCAGCAAAAGTACCATCGACTTCAACTGAAAATAATAGTAAGTTTCCGCCATATTGTCAATGTAATGTAGCCCTAAATGATTAAATTGATTTTTGTATTCCAAATTCAATGTTTATTGCAAGAAAACATAATATTTATATATAAAATGAATTTAGAGGCATCAAACTATATTATGATATTAAACGTAGCTGCACGTATATGTTGAAAACACTAAGAAAGCCATTGATGTTGACAGCTACATAGTACCTAAAAATAGTTGTTGCGATTACTATTTTTAAATACTTCTACAATAATTCTTTTAAAGGTTTCAATATTTGACACTATTGGATTTTGAAGGAACGGTTTAAAGCTTGTACTCGACCCCTTTTTTCTCGACTTGTTTAGGTGAAATTGTCACTGCTAATTCTCTATGATACTTAGCGTAATATGATATGATATTTGATTTTTATTTGTGTTGCCAAACAAATTGGATACAAAAAGTCAGAAATATACATATGAAGTAACTATATAATAAAATATAGATTATGGATAAACAAATATCAATATCGATATATCAGCCGAATCGGTCTTGTTACCGATTATCTGTATCGACTGATATATGTACTGCAATATCGGCCTAATGATACTACTTTTTAAAGATTGAACGAATGAGTCAGTTTTTGATTTTTTTTTTCAATAAAAAAATTATATCGAGTATTGACAGTGTTTTTTTAACTAAAACTAGTGGCCTAGTTCGGCTTCGCCCGGATTAAGATTTATTATGCTGCAGTGGTCTTTCTTATTGAATAATTTTCCCGTTTTTGCAACATTTTTCATTGATGCTCCGCTCCTATTAGTGGTAGCGTGATATTATATAGCCTATAGTCTTCCTTGATAAATGGACTATCCAACACAAAAATAATTTTTCAATTCGAATCAGTAGTTCCTGAGATTAGCGCGTTTAACCAAACAAACAAACTCTTCAGCTTTATAATATTAGTATAGATTAAAACGCAATATAAACTTTAAATATTATCATCGATATTAACTTGGTACAATTAGATAATATTAAATTTTTACCAAATGATTGAAACTTTTAAACGAATTTTTTCTACATTACTTTTGTTAACGATTTGGTAATTGTGCCGTCATGTCTTTAACAAAACACTTAGTACAAACCCCTAAAATGTCTCCAAGTCAGTTAGGAGACTTAAGGTTCACACACACTGTATCGGATTGGATCGACTTGGTACACTGGATGTTGCCAAGTCAATCCGAGCCGACTAGTCCGTGAAAATTCTTTTAACTCCATGTATCCCAAGCTGCCGATCTTGCCGAGTCAATCCGACATGTTATATATTTGATTTGTTTTATAGATACGTGTGTTCAAATAGTTATTGACGATGACAGCTCCGAAGATGAAGAAATTACTATTACGTCACCTCCGAAATCGGGTGTCCTTTCTTGGGTGATAAAATTCGAGGAGGCTTGCATCAAAACTTTTAATTCAGACTGTCCTTCCGTAATAAATACGCTTATGGAAAGATACATAAGGTATTTTAATTTATTAATTATTGATGTCAAATCAAAAATTATTTAATTTATAACAATAATTGAATAATTATCTTTTATCGGAAAGCTGTCAAGAAACGGTCATTATCTGGTTCACGTTTATGTATAGAATATAAGTTAATGAGTTTTTTAGAAGGGTAGAGCGAGAGGAGCGCCAGATGGCAAGGGGCGCCAAAAAGCCAAATGCGAAAATAATTTCCAGCGCAAAATAAAGTTTTGATTGAAATGAACACCAAATACTAATCTAATTATTTAGCGGTAGAAACTTTCTTAATGTTAAAGAAACAGAAGTATAATAATTAAAGCTACTTAATTTAATTTAAATTCAGCAAGCGTTGATGTTTGCAATAAAAGTTGATTTTTGAAAATTTGGGACTTATTTAATATAAAACCGAAGTATAATTTACGTGAAATGAAAGCGTCGACCAAAGGGCGCTGAAATACGATCTCGCCCTACCCTGATCAAGGGGTAGGGCCGACGCTGGAAACACTAGATAAATCATAAAGCCGGAAATTGTATCATGTTCTATTATTTATCGAAACTACTTCTGGTGACGTGTGTATTTTTTATATTTTTTAGTTGTATTAAATCTCAAGTACAACTTTCGTGTAACAAATCAAAATCAGGTGCAAATCAACTTAGCAAAGAAGTCAAGTGGGTACTGAATTTCTTTCATAATAAGGTGCAGCTTTTGAAACAGGTATTGTCATGTTTTGTTTTGTTTTTCGTTTGTTGTTTGAGATCGATTTCTCGTTTATTTAAGTTCATCTCCCCAACAATTAGAAATATTGTTTATGTCTAAAATTTATATCATAATGCCGGAAATTAAGATTTAAGAAATGCTTAATATTTGATGCTTTTAAGCACTTTAGTTAGTGTTTGATGCTTTTAAAGCTTTTTCCAAAGTGTCAAAAATCATTACGCGATCGTTCAGTAGCTAGCGACAGCAATACTTCATAGATTAGTAGGACTTTGATTTTTGTAATTTCTAATTTCAGGCTGGTGTCAGCTCAGAGTATTTAAATAACATGACGGAATTAGTGGCCATGCACATTGATTTGACAATAAAAGCACATGAGGCCGGTGACAAATTCAATATCAACACCGCTAGTGAGATTTTGGTTTCATTAGAATTATATCTTCAGGCGAATGAAACGTGTATCGTCAACGCCCTTTTGAGACTCACGAAATTATCGGAATATTGTCAAGTTGTTATGAATCCAGTTTTTGAGTACGTACTTTTATTTAAGAGTACCAAATGCTAGGGTCATCCGAGGCTACTAGAAACTAAGGTTGGGCGTTAGCATTGTTGAAGGTGTGACAAGGCGAGACGCAAGAGAGGGCGAGGAAGTAGAGTTGTGGAGTCTTTTTCCAAATAGTTGGGATTACAATCATTAAAAAAGCTAGTAATGGACATCAGTGACGTAAGCAATCGATTCAACCAATCACAGACGTGACCATGTTTACAGCCTCTTACGCCCAACCTTCTAGTATTCTAGTAACCTTGAGTAGTTTATACATGATGCGTGCAGAAAAACACACGAATAGGTTAAATTTTTTTTCAAAAGACCACGTGGTACAATTTTAATGCTTAAAAAATTGATTTTCCAGGCAAATCCTTTTCAAAAATCTGACTCGGCCAGTTTTTATGACACCGTTAAATTACTGCCGATACATTTTGGCTTATCGACAGTGGAAGAAACTGTGGAAGTTAACGGCGTACAAGAAAAAGATAACCGTCATAGCCGCTGAAAAGTTGTGTCCACCTGAAAACTTTGCTTTACACGATTTGTGTAAAATTATGTGCGTCGTACCTTTGAACGTACATATTACGAAATATTTACTGACGCAGCCTTTTGTTACAAAAGTCGCCATTGAGGTTAGTTCTTTTGTTTCTATCCTTTTAGTAATGTCAGATTATTAACAAGGTTTTTGTAAGCTTCACTTATATGTTTGTTTGTAAAAGAATCTTTGAACGTGAAATTCACCCACATCAAAACGTCAGACTAAACTGAAACGTCGCACACTTATCAAGGACCGATGACAATATGATAATTTAATAGGTTTGCCCTATTATCCTGACCAGGACCTTCAAGATAAAAAAATAAAACTAAAAAATAAATAATAGTTTAAAAAAAAACAAAAAAACGCGCTTTAATAGCAAACCGAATTAAAAAGTAAAAAATAATGTTTTATTGTAAAAAAGCGTGAGGTGCTTATTACTATTTTTACACTAACTCTACTTTTACAAATAGCTACCAATGAAACATTTATACCAGTTGATATCGAGCATCCCGCGCTTTTTTACAATAAAGTAATTATTTTACATCAGAAAAATAAGTTATATTTGTTTTCAGGACTTTTTCAACTACGTTAAAAGTAACCAATTGGATGACACTTTAACGACCGGAAACAATATGTTTTACACAACATATTCAGCGACGGATCGATTCGTAAGTACCGTTGCATATTAATGCCTCACAAATATTTTATTATTTAGAATTTTGACAGTCAAATTCGTATATTTTCAACTGATTCAGTCACGTATTTTCAGGTTTTTTGCCCTACTTCTCGCGCAAAGTGTCTCCTTATTTTTGTAATCTAAATGTTTTGGTTCCCACTTTGAATAGATCCCATATTCTTCAATTAAATTGATAATATCCTCTTCTGACCACTCCATAAAAAATGTGAATTTATTTGAATTATGAATATCAATTCACAAACACCGCACAATAACAAAATAACGTTTAGACCAAATCCAGTTCACGAACTGGTCTCCACTTGTGTTTAAAGCGAACCCTTTGATGTACCACCTCTATAGCAAACATGGCCGACCTTGGAATAAGTTCAAGACATGTTCATGAACACTCGTTTACACCAAACTCGCGAACTGTTCGCGATCTTGCTCTAAACGCGGCTTTAAAAACGTGATCACTTAGATATCTGATGTTATTTTTATTATTTCAGCTAAATATCATCAACAAACGATACGGAAATAAGAACTCATATCCATCACGGCCACCGTTAGGCGAGCCTTCAGTTACAGTCATCGATCTAACAGAAGACGAAACTGTTTCGGACGAGTTACCGGCGAACGCTTGTACACAAAACTCGGCCGATGTGGAAATTCTGAACTCGAGTACCGACATCGGAACGCTGGCGACAGATTTAAGAAATTCAACCCTCGATAGTAGAACGTCGCCAACAGAGAGCGCGTCTGTAGAACTGAGCGAAATGTGTACACAAACAGTGACCTTGAAAGACTCGTCCGTTCAAATTACGGAACTGCCTTGTAAAGTTAAGAGAACCAATAACAAAAAAGTGCTTTGTGATGCGTCTTGCCAAACAAGTGATTTGGAAGAGGAGGAGGTCGTCAAACCGGTTTCCGGACCGAAGGACGCGGCCATACAGATCGATCCCGATACCAGCGAAGCTCCAAGACTAGTGTCGACAAGTATACAAGCCTACGTTCCACAAGAAACGAACAATCGCTGCGTAGATGCCGGTACTGAAATGGAAGGTATCTGCGAAGCTGGTACGGAAGAAAACTGCAAAGTCGGTACAGAAGAAAACTGCGAAGCCGTTACAGAAGATAACTGCAAAGCCGGTACAGAAGGAAACTGCAATGTCATTGCGGAAGGAACCAGCAGTGCGCAAATGGAAGTGAACTGCCTTGCCGGCGGTGAAGACGTTTATACCAAAACAAGAACTTTCGGTGAAATGAAAAATAGTTATTTAAGCGAACAAAGTACTGAAACATGTTCCGATCCAGCCGATAGTGTTTTGTTAACTAGTAATCTAAACGACTGTGTTACAGGGTCGAATGAACGTATGGACGTTGTTGAAAGTGGAAACAGAACGCCGGTTTTAGAAAATGTTTTAATTAAAGTGCCGACGTCAGTAGTGTCGATGAATAAAAGTGATATAGCTCCTAATACTTGTGAGAAAGTTTTAGATGAAAACGATTTTATCAAAACGTCACAGATTGTTCTAAATAATAATATTAGCTGTGAGAGTGTCGCTAAATCTAAAATAAGTGTGCCTAAAAAAGAAATTAAAAAGAAACAGGTAAAGTTACAGAGTGTCGTGTTACATTCGTTCGATGTTACGACGCCAGCCGAAAAGAAATTACAGGAAGAAAAACTAAAGTGCGCGAATGCTAAATTGACGTTCGTGCAGTCGGAAAATAACATTGAAGTGATCGATGCAAGTAACGAAAAGTTAATAGAACATTCGGTAGAGTCTATTTGTGATAAATCGGTTACTGTTAGTGAAATATCTCAAACACCCATTCGGGATAAATTGTCGGTAGATGTTGAATCGAACAGTTCTAAAGAAAAACGGTCGGTTATGGTTAGTCCCGTTAAAAAGGATCAACTCGATTCGTCTTCGGATTGTTCTGACTTTTTGGGATTCAATGAAATGGACAAAAAACGTGCACAAACTATAACTGAAAAAATTTCTGATTCAACCGATCGAAATAGCGTAACGAAGAACACTTTGGGGGAATCGGCTACGAAACCTGTTCCGGATCGCAGTTCGATCGTCGACGATAACGCCGGTCATATTTCGGTTCCGAAAGTATCGTTTTCAGGCACCGGATTTCCACCGAACCCGCCGATCGAAGGTATTTTGAAAACGAGTAAAAACGGAGTTAAACCGAAAAAAAATAGGATATCGTTCGAAACGGGAAATAAAGTGTGTTTCGATCGACGGAAGTCTTGCATTTCATTAAAAGTGACTTATAAAAAAGAGCAGACTCAGGTACCTCAGGTTTATCCTCCTAGTGAAGATTACAGAAATCAAGTGAACTGTGCCTCGAGTATCATCGAAAAACCTGTCAAAAATCGAAGTTATAATAATCATACGTTCGAGTCGTTTTCACAGAACGATTTGCTCGGGTATCCGAAGAGATACAGTCCGATAACCGTTTCTTTACCGTTACAAGCGAAAGTTCACGAAAATATACTGACTTTCGAAAAAACAAAACGGAAACGCGGTCCGCGCAAAAAACGAGAGGAGAAAGGAACGGATCTGTTCGAAATGCACAACAGCGAAAATCAGCAGGAATCGCAAATAAAAGAAAAGAAGAAACGCGGAAGACGGAAAAAAGAGCCACCAGAGAAAATGAAAAAAGAAAAGAAGAAAAACCAGCATCAAGAACAGAACGTGGGAATAGAAGAGGATACTCTGCATGAATTTTTAAGATTTAACAATTCTTCTAAAGGTAATGCTAGTCCAAATGTAAAATCAGTTCTCCAGATCAATAATTCCTTGCTATGTCCCGATAATCATTCCACATCTGTTTCCGAAACCGCGGGTTCGAACGCGCCGTCGATCGACTTCTCGGATTTAGGAAACGGTTTCGATAAACATCCAGATCAGTTATTATCGATCGACGTAAACAATTCTTTCGATAACGTTTTAAATCTCGACACGTTCTGTGAATTTTCAAATTCGCCGAAATTTTTATCGGATGCCGATAACGATTGTTTAATGCGCAAATGTCTGTCCGAGGATTCGGTCGAAATTCCAATCGAGACTTCATTTTGTGGAAAGAGCGATCTATTTTCCGAAGTCATTCCCAAATGGCACATTCCCCAGCCAAGTCCTTCGGGAAGTGCCGATTTGAGCTCCGACTCAAAACCCGACTTAGATCAGCTAGGAGTCGACGGTAAATCCGATAGTTCTTCGACAATCCTTCCTTTTAAAAAGAGGCGAATGATGTCGGAGACCGAAATAAAAAACGAAATCAAACAGGAGAAATGGAGATTGTCGGATAATATTTCGTATCCTCCGACGCCGATGATCAGCATCGCTGAAATCGAAGCGCTCAAACAGTATTCGTCCAGCGGACGAACGTTTAAAACTCCCGCTCAGCTGAAAGCCATGCCCCCTCTACCTCCCCTCTTCAATCCGCAGTTTTCGTCTGTGATGCCCGATCAGATATTAGCAAACAATCTGAATATTAATAATCATACCTACAATAATCCGACTATTAATTATCATGTTAGCAATGTTCCTTTATTTGAATGTGCCTCGTCGTATGACCCCCTGAATTCGGTGGTCGTTTCCGTGAGTAGCAGTACGGAAATTTCGCGGTGCGGATTATGCAATTCTTCATCGCCGTGTCCGGGAAATTGCACAGACGTCCGGATTACTCAGGCGCCATCGACTAATCGACCAAAAACGTAGCTGAATGGCCACTTATTTAACCATAATATATGCATTTTTTTTTACTTAATTTTAAAGATATTTATTTTTGATACTAAAGTAAAGGTTAATCTGAATAACTTTTCATTTAATATGAATCTTTGTGGCTGTGAACATTTATTTTCATTTTTTTTTGTTGTAAATTTAAGTTTTTTCTTTCTATACAATTTTTTGAAATACAGTATTCAAATTAAGAAGAAGAAGAATGAAGACAACATTGACCTGGCATTGCATCGTAACTTTTTTTGTTAATAATTTAATGGCTTGAAGAAACTTTGATTTTTTAAATTCATAATTTTGATAAATTTTGGAAACAGTTCAGTTAATAATAATTTTTGAAATTTGTAAATGAAGAAAAACATTTCAATTACTTTTATTTTTTTAATATTAGATTCGAAAAATGAAATCGGTAGATTCATCGGTAGATCGACATTGTTGGAAGAAGACGAAGTAAACCGGATCATCAAGAAGAAATTCAACATAACAAAAGAACTGTACATTCGTCTTTCTAAAATCGATATTCTAAAACTTCAACAATCAGGTGTGATTATTCTTCTTATTAAAACTTTTCAAACAAGTAAAATTAAAAATTATTTTCTCGTTACTTTTGCAATTTTAATTTATTTTCATATTTACTTAATTTTCTTTTTGTTAAAGTAAAATAGAAAAAGATTTTAAAAAAATCATAACTGTCAGATTTCATGTATTTTAAATTCATTTGCAAATTTTAATTCACTGTATGTCAAAAATTTGATCGATCGGTACACATCGTTTGAAAAAACTGCAGAAATATCAGGTAATTAAAAAAATTAATTAATTCGGCGACTTTTAACACTGTTCTATTTAAGCTATTCATTTGTTTTATTTTAATACACAAATAAAAGAGATTCAAATGCTAAAATATTTAAATATTCAAACAGATTTTTTTTGTCTTGCCTTTTACGAAGGCAGTAATATTAAATTCGAAATATGGTTTGATAAAAATAAAAAAATCATTTCGTTGATTTCAGTGTTTGGCGCATCATTCGGAATAAAATTCAAAATTCCGACCCACTATAATATTAAAAAAAGAGTTATAAAAAAACAAAGTGGTTTTTAAATAGGACAGTGTTTTTTTATATTTTTTTGTCTATTACACGGTTAATTCCGATTTTTTTTGGTTTTGTAAAATATAATTTATTTAGTATTTATTTTGTCCTTACATGAATAATTTTCAGATTCTTTGTCTGTCTGTCATTTTTGTTCCGGGTTAACACAGCTGAACCGATTTTGTTCGAAATTTCACATTTTGTTGTACGTAACAGATCGAAAAGTTAATGTTTTTTTATGTAAATAATAAATTCACGATAATAATTTAAAGAATTCATTGTACGCGCAATTTTGTTGCCACTTTATATTTAAAAAAAAAAAAACATCCGGGAAATTGCAAAGCAAGAACTACCTATATATACAATATGTAGGTAAAATTTTCTATTTACTTCGATACGCGGAACGTGACTTAAAAAAAGCGCATCGGTTTCGTTTATGAAATTTTACTACATGTTATAGTAATTGTTTTGTTTCTTAAAATTAGGTACAATAACTTCACATGGCAAGCTGTCTAACACTCGAGTATTGAGAAGTGTTTACTCAAGATCTGTAAATAATGCAAACAAAAGATATTTGACTCGTAGTGCAGGACACGAGCACCTCCAAGAATTGACTCAACACCGTAAAAAAAGGACGCGAAAACAAAGCGTATCCGATATCGACTACACACCGGAAATAAATGACTCTTTATCAGAACAAGTAGACGTTTCGTCTAACATAGAAGAAGACGGTGACCTTGTAGAAAACGGCGATGATAAAAAGGAGGATAGAACGGAGATGTCAAAGTATCCGAGCTATCGAGAGACTAGCGAAAGTAGTTACGACGGTACGAATGATGTAAGTGTCGATCCGATAATAGATAGCGAAGAGGTCGTTTCTGCTAGTCAAGACGAAGGGGTTTCGATGACACCGGCGTCGTGCGAGGACGATGAATTTTACGAACATTACGAACAAGGCGTAAAAATGAAAAATATGAAAAAAGACGAAGGTGTATCGTTGACACCTGCTTCGGGTGAAGACGACGAATTGTGTGACCAAAGTAAAAAAGATTGCGAATGGGACAAAAATAAATTCGAACTTAAATCGAATAGTTTGGGAGAAGCGAAAGATCCTTGCAAATTTGAAAGCTACGATAAGCTGAGTTCTTTAAATTTCTTCCAAGAAAAAGATTCGATCGAAAATTGTAACCCAAAAAGTAATTTTAAATATGAAAACTGCGTAAAGCCAATTTCGGTGGACTATGTGACTTGTCCGTCCGACCAGACCGGTGCCGATAAAAATACTTTAAAAGATTTGGAAGTTAAAATACCAGAATCGACGGAATCGGACGACGATAATACAGATAAGCTGAGTCTATCGGACATTAGCCCGCCTTCGTACAGTCCTTTGACCGATAACGAGTCTTCGCCTCAGAACGTGGAACCCAAAAGTCTACCCCCTGGTCGCTTATACAGCATACTCGATCCAAATATAAAAACTGTAATCTCCAAGATAAATTCAAAAACAATTTCTGAATCAATTTTAGATCATTCCGATACTGAAAGCATCGCTCATTTGGACAACGAAACCGGCAATTATAATATCGTACCGGAACGTGTCGTAGCTACGACTAGTTTGCTAACCGTTGCTGCGAAGAAGCACTACGAAACCCCAAATCTGTCGTCTAGTGTCCGTCAGAAGTATAGGAAGCTGTCGAACAGAATTATTAAACGCGACGTTTCCGAAGAAAAAGCGAAGAAAAACGATTGTAGCGAATCAATCGATTCGACAGTTTCGGACGACTTGTTAGCTCATTCGCAGCCAAATGTTCGATTGCAGAGCTCGTTAAAAAATCAAATCAAAGAGAATTTCAAAGAAAACATATCGTCCCGTTTAAAGACTACAGAAGTAGTCGAAGCCGAATGTCCGGTTACTTCGTCGCACAACGGTCAAGAATTCGATTCGAGTTCGGAATCGAGCAAAATTCAAATTAAAAACGAACCGAAAAAAGTAAGTTTTGAAAACGTGACTTGCAGAAAAAGGAAGAAATCAGATATAAAGACTTATAATAACAAAAAACCGTTAATTCTTAACGGATTGAGTTCGTATCCTGACAGTGAAGTGAAGAAACAGTCGAAAGTTCACGAGAGTAAATTTAAAAAATCCCACGCTAAAATTATACAGTATACGCATCCGGTGAGCATCGATAAGATTTCGAAGAACGATAAAGTGTTTGATTTCTGCGAAGAAGAAGAAGAACCGTCCGGCTTAGAACCTTATTGTTTGAATCGAAAAAGAAATAACGTCACATTTCCGAAATTCGCCAAGAACTATGATTCCTTAAAACGGAAACATATCGACAGTAATCCGATATCGGACAATAACGAATCGTCTGTGTCAAAATATTCACATAAAAGTAATAAGAGAAAAAGGTTAGGTTATGTCGCTCATAAAGTACCTCACGTTACTGCCGAATCACGATGGAATGAAGGGTGGACCGATCCATTAAATTTGAATTCCGTTTCTCATGGGTATAGTAAACAACAGATAGAGAGCTTTCGCAGCAACGGAGACCATATAGATATTGTTAAAGTGTCTACCGATGATATAGACAATGTCGATAGCGATGGAGTGAACGAATATAGTGTTAATAGGTCACAAAAAAGTGCAATAAGGAAGACAAAAAACATTGCTTATAGAAGTGAACCTGATGATCCAACTTAAATTCAACAAACGATAAACGTGTCATAATTTTCTTGTACCTGATAAAAATTCTGTAAGTAAAAGAACCGTAATTGTAGCGTCAAATGTTGGTAATAGTCAACTGTTTAAGATTGGGTTTCTTTTTTGTTTTAAAAACATGTGAAGGTCTATGATGATTATTTCCACTGAGTCCTTATTTTCTTGCATGGTAACCGTTTTTTTGTTTCCCAGTAAATCAAAATTAAAATTTGACTTATTGCAATATAATTTTGAAGGTTATGGGAAAACAACTGAATTCTGTGTAAAAATTACTGGATTTTTAAGATTTGATAAAAATGAATTTTCCAACGTGGAAGAAATATTACTCACTAGGCAGTTTTCTCTCTCTAAAAATCTTTTAATGTGCAAATAATACCTAGAGCTGACTACTTGAAAACAAAAAATCGTTTCATAAGTGATTTCACATCACCTATCCTTTCGGCACCCACTATATTCGGACTCGCTTTCAAATCTCAAAGTGACAGTTATGTGAAAATTTAATATTTCAAATATTTGATTTGTTTGTGTTTCATACAATTATTTATTTTATTTTACCTTTGATTTCGTCACCACGGTAACCGCCTAACCGTTTGCTATTTATTTTTCAAATTGCTGCTTACCGAAACATTTAAATATTAAAAACGGCAAGATTACTAGAAACTAAGGTTGGGCGTTAGCATTGTTGAAGGTGTGACTAGGCGAGACGCGAGAGGGAGGGGGGAATTAGGCTTGTGACGTCACATGGAGTCTTTTTCCAAACAGTTGGGATAAACAATAATTGAAAAACCAAGACGTAGGCATCGGTAATGTAAGTAATCGACTTAACCAATCACGGACGTGACCATGTTTATAGCCTCTTACGCCCAATCTCCTAGTATTTTAGTAATCTTGTAAAAACGTTACGTTTTCTAGGAATTTTTATGAGTTTGTACACCTGAATACGATTTTTAGAGAGTGAAACATGCCTAATAATATTTCCAGTATGGTTCGTAGTTTTATTCGAACTTTTGTTGAATATTTCTTTTAATTATATACGACCGATATATAGTTGGCCTAAGTTCGACAATGGAATTTTGATTGTGTAACTTCTCTGTAAATGGTTGAACATACCTAACTTTTCTGTGTTCTCTTAAACGTTTGTCTGTTGATATATTGTTAGATAATAATCAAATGTCTTGTTTTAAGATCGATGATAAAAAAAATTATTAATTGTTCCCTATAAAAATAGAATTCCAATCAAAGACCGTTAATAATTCTTACACAAAATAAATTAGTATTTAGAACATACAGGTGTTAAAAAATTCTATCGACAAACTGTTAGAGGTGAAAGAGTACATTAAAACTTTGAAGAGGGGGTTGTGAGTCTGATATTTATTACTGCCCCATTTTCAGGGCTCCATCGTTAATTTTTAAAAAGCTAGTAAATAAATGGCGTCTATGAACGAGATATTATTGACCAAGGCTATTTCCACAGATTAAATTTTAAAGACTTCAAACGACGTAGGTTTTAAAATCTCTAGATTTGACAGAGTTCCGCAGTCGTCCATCATTTTGAGGCAAACGATTCAATTATAAGATATAAAAGTTTTCGTAACTAAGGAAAAATAATAACAATTATACAAAATTGTTATTATAATGTTTAAGCACGTCAGTACAATGGATTCTGGTACTCAGTGAATCTAGGAACTTGAAGACGTTGATGATGTGCTGTTTTATGAGTCCTTCATGTACAGTAGGCCTACGAAATCGAAGCCACTTTTTTTAACATTTCGTTTAAACTCGTATCTATACTCACTGGCTATTTCATTCATTTATTGCCAAATAAAATTGTTGATAAGAGCTGTATCATATATTATTAAATCAGTAGAATCAGTTGAACCCCCCTCCATAAATATATATAACGATCTGCCATTGGGCATCATTCATTTACGAGCCTAATGACTTTGGAATGACCTTTAAAATTAACAACTCATTTCTGGCACATGGTGACATCCAAATATACTTGTTTTAGTTCAGTTGTACATCTTTACAAGTTTGTTGACAGAATCTTGCAGCACCATGTATGTTTGCTTTTTTATACTTTTTGCAGTTCAAATTCCACTTATTTAATATACTTTTATATATACATTTGTTTATTTAATTTTTATGGTTAGAATTGATAAAATATAATAGTCGCCATTTAGTGACAGATCAAACCAATTGAATCGAGGTTTAAATCAAAGCTAGGGCATGCTGAGAACTTAGTGCTTGCAATAATGCTTAAAGCGTTTTGTAAAACAGATGTTTGATGCTTCGAGCACTTGCATAAAGACTTGCTACTTATTAAGCATGAAGCATTATAAATTGCTTAATAAGCATTCAACAAACTTATTAAGCATTAAGAATGCTTAATAAGTACTTTCAAAGTTTAATAAAACAGACGACATCCATCTTTTATATTTCGTTTGATGTTTGAGATCAATTTCTTGTTTGTTTTCATATTTTCCCATCAATTAGAAATATTGTTCATGTTCTAAATTTATATCAGAACTTAATGTTAGAAGTTACGATTTAAGAAGTTACTTTACAATGCTTTAAAGCACATTAAAAAGTGTTCGAGCTTTTAAGCATTTTTCAAAATGAAAATACTTTTGTCGGTTGTTGCTTTAAGCACGGTGTTTCAAACACTTAGGTTCGACGGTCTGGTTTAAATGTATACTTTTTTAACGGTTTATACTTTTTTAATGGAATTTTGTTTTACATGGGATAATAATTTGTCTTATTACATTTTTAATGTATATTTTTTATATTGTACCTAAATATATTTTTTTCTTTGCTTATTTTTTAAGCAAAACGTTTTATCTTTACATTAAAATTTAGATCGAAGACACGATTGCACGGTTTTTGTTTTTGAAGCTGTGCAGTCGGACCTGTCATCATTTTTATCTTTTTACCAAAAATTCAGTATAAGTTACTTTATCTTGTGAAATGTGATCACAGAATTTCATTGTATATATAATTAGTATATACATATATAATTGTATATATAATTAGTAAACAGTTATCCAAAAAAAACCTAGTTGCTTTTTTTTTATTTTGAAAATTGGCTGAACAATAACAAACGTATTTTTTTTCAAATTACGATAATGAAATTGTTTTAATCACTTTGAAAATGTATAATATTTTAAATTTAAACAATGTCCATTTTCAAAAGTAATTATAAAGCGTGGAATTATTTTTTCTCAAGCTTACGGGCTTGCAGACGTTTGTCCCTTGGTATTTCTATCTGTGGTAGATATTATTAAAACTTGTGAGCGCCTAGAAGGACACTTCGTCCGCTACCACATCGCCTTTGATAATATCTACGACAGTTGTAGACGAAACATTAGATAGAAATAACAATGGGTCACGACCTACAAGCCTGGAAGCCAAGAAGTTTTTGAACAACACCAGTCGTGAAAGCGTACACACATTTATTCACTGTTTATAGCACAGTTTGGTCTATTTTATTAACTGTTGGATGATTTTTTTACTTAACAAAATTAAATTAATCACGCGTAGAGCGTAGAGCAATGAATTTGAGGTGTTTTATATTTATAAATATATTAACGTCGAACAGCTAATAAAATATGTTGTCTTCAACCCTGTAAAGAAAATACTGCGAAAAAAACAATTGAACGGTAATGTTTGTGTAATTGATTTTATGAAATTTATAATGAATATAAATTAACGTTTATGACATTCATTAGAATTGAATAAAAAATTTTACCGATCATAATTGAAACGGTAACTATGATCAGTAGTGAACTAAAACATGATAGAAAAATTGACATTAAAAAAAAAATACGCGTCGAAATTGTATGACCTCTTTTTTAAGTCGGTTAAAAATGTTGTATATATAAAAATAGAGCTTAAAAACTAAAAATTAGATCGTATGCGAAAACCCCTAATGTCAGTTTCTTGTACTCAAAAAAAAAAAAATGGCGCATGTTCTACTTATTTATACTGACTGTTGTTTAATATAAACAGCTTAAATGATAAACTGGTATTTTAACTTTTTTGTACACTTTGTAATACAGTACACAGCCGCCAAATTTCCGTGTGTCAATGGAAAATTAAAACTTGTAAGGCCAATTTACAACTATTTCAGGGTAATATTTTC
Organism: Venustoraphidia nigricollis; assembly: GCA_034508555.1. Taxonomy (NCBI): domain Eukaryota; kingdom Metazoa; phylum Arthropoda; class Insecta; order Raphidioptera; family Raphidiidae; genus Venustoraphidia; species Venustoraphidia nigricollis. The sequence continues at coordinate 4,889,852 of JAVRKA010000030.1, forward strand.
CGTGTTGGTAGTTCGTTAAAATATGTTCAAGTCGTTGGTATAATTGATAAATATTTAACACGGAAAATGGATTGCGTATTTCACGGCAGCAACGTACTGAAAATTCGGTATTATTTGAGCGCAAATGAAATAAAGTGACTAAATATCTGTGAATGCTGTTGGTACGAGTGGTGGTAACGTCAACTGGACGCATGCGCAATTCATTTTCTAAGTCAGTGTTAACAATATGTGTGTCTTGCTTAAAGGTCTGAAGTCGAAAAACGTCTGTCGACAATAAAGAACTGTCCGAACTTGATTGTAGGAACCTAGAACTGCTAGATGTCTAGAATTGTTAGAACCAGGTTCAAACAGTTCGAAGAGTCAACAGTATTTCTGTGACTGCCACAAAGTGAGGTTGAAAGAATCCCAACAGGTTGAAAATACATGGGTTCTCTTCAAGGTTATTAGATACTTAAATGGCCTCGTTTCATTGGATAGTGGCGGGAAGATGACGTCATCCAGTGGATCGACATTTGATATTGCCTGGTTGATAAAAATATTGAACGGTCTTCTAAGTGACGTCATTTATTAACGAGTGTATCTAATGACCTTGAGTTGTACTGTGTTATAAAAATTACACACTTGAAAAGTATAAATACGTCAGATAAAGTCACTTGAGCAGTTCTAATGAATGGACATAAATCGGACACCGTATGATTATAATTTGTATATATTATGTACATTTGAAAAGTTCGTTTTTATTAATATTTTTCAATTTGTATATTACATAAATATGTTAATACTTATTGTATTTTTATTTTTAAAATATAGAATGATTAATTGATCTATTGTTATATTTTTAATTGAATAAATAAACTATTTAGTTCGTAAAAATTTTATAGAAAGTAAACTGTGTTTAATTCAAATCGATATTCTTTTTTTTTAATTTATTGGGATTGTTTTGTGTTGTTTCTTTTTTAGTAGGCACCGCGAGATACGTGGCAGGCTAAATTTGATCGAGCTACAAACTACAGGCGATAATCTCATCTAATGAACTGAAAAAATAAATGCTTAATGTAGTTTTTATGAAAATAATGTGTTTTATTGTATTTCTGGAAATTACACAGATCGACAGTGATTTTGATTGTTTGCAAAACAACGGCAGTTTTTAAATAATAGATGACAACATTAAACATAAAGATAACAGAAAATAATTCTTCAAACGAACACTAAAGAAACTCAACATAATTAAATTAAAGTAAGTGATGTTGAATTTAAACGCAAACTATTTTTAACAATCTTTGTCACGGTTACAAATTTTCATTTCCACAGTTTAATTTGTTGATGAGAGATGGTACTGCGTTCGCCATTCTTGACGAGATTGTAGATTATAGACGCTCAACATCTGAGGTCATCAGCGTCTCCAATGATTCCAATTTTTTTTTTTTTAATTGTGACAATGTGAACATGATAGACAGACCTAACTTGGCGGCTGCACTGCCGTGTACTAATTATTTTTGTTTTTTTATAATTGTTGTTTTAACCTTTGGCCAGTAGCCGATTATACGAGTTGTATATATTTTATTTCCATGTAGTATGATATTCACAGAACAGTAATTAGATATCGCTTGTATACATTTTGATATCAGGTATTCCTTGATAAATTGCTATATATGACTTCTACAGACGTTTCATGGACAAGTTATTGTTTCCTTTGGGAATTGTTATAGGCTAGGTTTTAGTCACCTGGGAAAGTATAAATTGAACAAAAATGAAAGGTAAGTAAAGTCAGGGTTGTCTAGCTCTAATACTAATTCAAATTAATAATGTTATATTGTCAGTCGATTAAAAACGCGGTTTGAAAAATTTTTGACATTCCTTCGTAAAAACAATGTCACTTTTTACCAATGGTGACTTGTGTCAGTGTTCAGTGTTGTTTGCATGTCGGATGTTTATCTAACTTTTGAGGTTATGTAGCTGCATCTGCATACGTAATGTTTGTTCGGTGTAATCTTTGTATTCTCTGTGAAACGTAAGTGAATTGAATTGAAAATGAGTTTACCTAACAAGAACTTAAATTCTAATGTACATCAAAACATGCATTATGTTCCCTACCCACCAAACGCCAACAATATGTATTCTCCACCGGTTGATTTTTCCTGCCCGCCTCCAATTTACAACAATCAGTATAACCAAACAAATCCAGTATATTTTAATACAAATATTCCTCCACCTGTACAGGTTCCTCAAGTAATACCGCCCATCGATTTTAGTCGCCCGCCTCCCATTCCTCCGATACAGTTATCCTGTAATAATTATTTGCCACCACCAACTTTGCCGGTAAATTCAGAAGCAAGATTCAATTACGGTATGAATAAGTCAGAAAATCAGACGTATAAACATTCGACCAATGTTTCATTTGCATCAAGTACATCTAACGACCGTTACAAAGATTCACAAGGTGATTTTAAGCCTCCACAAAAGAAATACGTTGATTATAAAAGAGATTTCAGGTCGAAGCATGAAGAAAAACACGACAAAAATGATTATCCTTATCGTTCCAACGATAGATACCGTCAGGAATACGAACGCAATCGAGATTACAAAAGTTCTTCGAATAGCAGACGGGAATACAGAAGTGAGAGTCGTTCTTCTTACAGTAGTTCTAGGAGAAGCATTGACCGGTATTCATCTTCTTCTTCTTCAAGGCATCACAGTCCTGATAGTCGTAGTCGATCGCATTCAATTTCGTCGTCAAAACATCGGCAAAGTCGGGATCGAGATCGCGAAAGATCACATTCATATTCGTCGAGCCATTCTAGTCGAGCCAGTGTTTCGTTGAGTCGATCGAGCAAAAAAGGCTCCCCCAAAACTGAACGTGACATTTTACTTGAAAAATGGCGATCGAATTATTGTGCTACTGATCAAGATATTTCAGAAAAAATGAAACAGTTCATGTCTAAAGATGATGGAGAAAAAGATGTTATAAGGTCGACGCCGGCCGACAAATATTACGAGAGAGAAATTAATAATTCAAAAATAATAAAAGCTACCGATAAATTGGATGCGTTGTGTAATCACTTCGATGAAGAATTGGTGAAACGTGCTCAGAGAGTTCGAGATTCAAAACCAAAATATGAGCCTCCTCCAAGAAAAAACAGGGCGCGCTTATGTAAACATAAATGTAAGTGTTTTTTTTTGTTTTTAAATGAGTTTGTCCGTAAAGTAATGACGATCGGTACAAATTGTTAAGTCTTCAAAATAGTCTCTTTGGGCGGGGTCTTACTGTAGACTGAATATTGCTGTTGTTTCAGCCGAAAAATGCAATTCATCAGGCAGCAGCTCAGACGAGAGTATGACCGACGAAGAAGATTGTACGATGGAGGAATTGGTCCGAAAGCAGTCTCACCCTGATCGCTTGCATCTCGAAATGTGGCACGTATTCATATTATATCAATTTAATATAGTTATTCCAGACGCTAGACTAGTCAGTATTTTATTTTAGCTATATGGACATCTCATATTTTGAATTTATATTTTTTTTTACGTAAAAAATCCAACTGCAGTGTAAACTCTATATAGCGACGCTGAAGAGACTGCGCATTTTCTGGCGTTATAAAGATTTGTCGTTATATGGAGAGAAAGAAAAATCTATATTGTTTTACTATTATAGTATTATTTAATAATAACGCATAAAATTTACAAACAAACATTATTATTAACACAAATAACAACGACGCTAGACAATAAAGCTGCAGTTCTTATCAATTTCGGCAACTTAGAAAGTATCTACAAACAGTAGGTGCTTTATAAGTTGCCGAAATTACTTGCTTTATAATGACGTATGGTCGTTATTTAGAGTGGGTGTGATGCTACATAGAGTGTATCATTGTATGGACAACAAGGCAAACCAACCAAAGTCGAGTAGTAATTTCGACGTTTTAGGGAGTTTGACGTTATATCCAGTGACGTTAGATGGAGTTTACACTGTATATGAAAAATGGTGGATTCGAAATTACATTTGGAACTCATTGTTAACTTTGACGCTATGGGAGATCGAACTTCAGTTTATCAAACTTATTTTTTTAGGTACAATGATCCAGGCGAAATGAATGACGGTCCTTTGTGTCGGTGTTCGTTGAAATCGCGCAGATCGGGAATCCGTCACGGAATTTACGCTGGCGAAACCAGCTTACAGAAATGTTCTCTCAGAACAAACAACTCAGACAGATTGTATCATTATCGTATTACGATCGCGCCTCCGACGAATTTCTTAACAAAAACACCGACGATCATTAATCACGACGATCACGAATTTTTGTTCGAAGGATTTTCAATGTTTTCTCATTTTCCGTTAGTCGAATTACCTACTTGTAAAGTAATTCGCTTTAATATTGAATACACTATTGTTTATATCGAAGAAAAACCACCCGAAAATTTTACTATTATGGAATTGAATCTGTTTCGTGAGTATTGACATAATTTTTTATGTGAACACTCATAAAAGTGTGAATTTTAATGAGCTTTTTGTTTTAGATGATTATTTATTTAATGAAATTTTGGAGCTCGTCGATTTTAATTTAAAAATGGCAGATGACAATTCTGGATGCGCACAATTCCATTTTATGCCAAGATTTGTACGAGATATTGAAGGTAAGATCCAAACTAGTGATGCAAAAAAATAAATAGCCGGTTTAATATTCGGCCATATAACATCTGGTTATATACAGGGTGTTGAAAAAAGATGATTACACCGGAATAACTTGGAACCGAAGCAGTTTGGTGAAAAATTATTAAGGAGAAAGTTTCAGTTTTTTCCCCGGGCATTAAGCTTGAGTTATTATTTCGGGAGGGGATCCCTCTGGTGGGGGCGACGCTTCTCCACTTGCAAATATTAAATGGGAACCTCTTACGGCCAACCTTCTAGTATTCTAGTAATCTTGTAATTTATATTTTAACTTTTCAGATGGTAAAGAAATTCTTTCAATGTGTGAAGTATTGAAGTACCTCTTAAAAAATTCTTTTAAATTAATGAACAGCTCGTTTTTGCCCGATATGGTGGCAATGGATAAATACGAGTGGCAAAAATTCGCCGATGAAGTAAAAGGTATGGTCGTTACCTATCCGGGAAAAAAACCTTGTTCAGTACGGGTTGACCAATTGGATCGCAACTTAGATATTCAACAAAGTGACAATTATTCATTTCCCGAAATTGTTCACTTCGGAATACGACCGCCACAACTGAGTTACGCAGGGAATCCAGAGTAAGTTGAAATGTATTTTTCTAAATGAACGGAATTTATTAAACAATGGCGATTATACCTTTTCTTAAGATGACTGATCTCTCAGATTGTGAAATATACTCTCGGGAGATTTCGAACTGTGACCGCAAAATTCATTTTATTACTGTTTTTATTAGCTGTGATGAAACATTAAGCTTCACAAAATATGGCTTGCTATTTAAAAATTTCAAAAAACATATACAGTAAAACCTTGATAAGTTAAAAACCTCTGTAAGTTAAATTTTTTTTGAATTTTCTTCCCCTGAAAGCATAAAACCTCCATTACTTAAATCACAAAACTTCGGTAACTTAAACAAATATTTCTGAACATCGTCTCGATAACTTAAAATAATATTTTGGTGACCTCCATAAGTTAAAGTATTATCAGTGAGTCATCATGAGTAAGTATTCAAACAAAAAGTTTTGCCAAGAACTTAATTGATTTTCACTTTAGTGTTCCATTAAATCGCTTTACTGATTTCTTTATATAAATAAATAATTGATTCTAAATGAATAGATAAAAAATGTATGTAACCTCTATTGAACTGAATACATCCTCTATAAAATCCACAAACCTCAATAAGTTAAAAATTTTACTCTGACAGCCTCTCTAACTTCAACTCTTGATAAGTAAAAAACACGATAACTTAAATTTTTTAACGTTTTCCGTGGATTTTAACTTATCGAGGTTCTACTGTATTTTTGTACAAAAAAGTGATATTCGTCGGTAATGAAATAATATTTCTGAACAGCTATCAGAAGGCTTGGCGCGACTATGTAAAATTCCGACATTTGTTGGCTAACATGCCGAAGCCGTCATTTGAAGACAAACGAAAACTGGAAGCAAAAGAGGCGCGCTTGCAAGATATGAGAACAGCGAGTAAATTGAAACGCGATGTTACGATCAGTGTCAGTGCCGAAGGTTTCCATCGAACGGGCATTATGTGCGACATTGTACAGGTATGTTGTACATAACTATTTCAGTCCCTTTAAATTAGTTAATCAGTTGTTCGAGGTAGGCGCATTTAACCGCTCGGCCACATAACGTGCTTCATTTAGGTATGCTATTCTGACTATTATACTCATTAATATTAGTATATAATATCACAGTAATGAAGCACTATATGAACTGTGATAATTGATTGTAGATTATAGACGCTCAACATCTGAGGTAATATAAACTTGTTATTTATTTTCTAGCACGCCATGCTTATTCCAGTACTAGTTTGTCATTTACGATTTCACCATTCGCTCGATATTTTGGAGCAGAATATCGACTATAAATTCAAAAACAGATATTTACTGCAACTCGCCTTGACCCATCCATCGTATCGAGAAAATTTTGGTACGAATCCCGATCATGCGCGTAACTCGCTGACAAATTGCGGTATCCGGCAGCCGGAATATGGGGACAGGCGAATACATTACATGAATACTAGAAAAAGAGGTTAGTTTTATTTCCGTATTTTCTTTGAACACTGCCTGTCGAAAAGTATGTTTACTGTAATAAACGCAATGTTAAAAAAAAGCCTCACCTCATAAGCTCACATAAGAAGTTTAACTTCTTTAGTTTTTAATATTATAATTTCGGCGAAATTTTTACACATTTTAAGAGGGCACTTTGATGTTTATGTCATGTGAAAATTCTCACATGGACAGATCGTCACATTCATACCATAGTTTTATTTATATATTATAATCTACAGAAAAACATTTTTAATATAAATTGTCTGTACTATATTAACATCATAACCTCACATTATGTAACGTTTCAGCATATACTTGTATTTAAAAAATGTCGAAAATTGTTCTGATATCGGAAAATAGAGAATATGATATTTAATATGCTCCTTCCTAAATTTACATGAAATATATATTATGAGTTCCTACCGTTTGTACGTCAAATTACAGAAATTATTTTGTTCTTCAATTGTTTGTAATTTTAAACGTCCGATTCAAGCTGTTCATCCTTTCTTACTATTTTGCAAATGAAAATGCAACCACTATAAACTTCTGTCCTTGTCAGTTTCATGTAATGTAGGAGACAAACTAACTTTCCCTTTATTTGTTTCATTCTACTTCCCCTCGATTCCTTACATTTTTCAAACAGATAGGTCGCTAAAGAAGTTAAACTTAAAAAAGAATCAACTTAAAAATCGCCCCTGTACACTTCGTGGTACTAGCGCACGATTTAAATAACGGATTTCTTCGATAGGTATAAACACTTTGATCAACATAATGTCGCGTTTCGGCAAAAAAGACGAAACCGAGTCAAACATAACGCACAACGAACGTTTGGAATTTTTGGGCGATGCAGTCGTCGAATTTCTCACATCGATTCATCTGTTTTTCATGTTTCCCGATTTGGAGGAAGGTGGCTTGGCCACGTTCAGAGCCGCCCTTGTACAGAATCAGCATTTAGCCGTCTTAGCTAAAACGTTAAAACTTGAACAATTCATGCTGTACGCCCATGGATCCGATTTGTGCCATGATCTGGAACTAAGACACGCAATGGCGAACTGTTTTGAAGCCCTCATGGGCGCTCTATTTTTAGATGGCGGCATCGAGGTAAATTCATTTCCGTTAACTCAGCGCTTATTGAGCTACTAGGAGAAAAAATACTTACTTGACCCCTTCTCTTTATATATAAGTAGCGATAACAGTAGCGGAGCCATCGGTTCTACCGTATTATAATTTTGTCTCGCGAGACCGCGCCCTGCTCGACAACAACAACAGTAGTAGAGCCGTCGGCTCCAGCATATTACAGTTTTTCGTCGCAGGGCTCGGACATTGATTTAATAAGAATAAATCCCATAGAAAAAAACGCTTTCAGTTTTTTCCGAATTGTCCACTTTTCCAATTTTTCTTTCATTCATATAAGAAACAGTTCCATCAATTAAATACTGTTTTCTTTTATAGATTGCCGATAAAGTATTTGGCGAAACCCTGTTTAAAGAACATCCGGAATATTTAGAAATCTGGGTCCACTATCCCATGCATCCATTACAAGAACAGGAACCGTGGGGCGATAGAAAACACGTGAAAAATGTAAAAGTGTTACAGAAACTAACAAAGTTCGAAGAATCTATTGGAGTTGAATTTAAGCATATTCGTTTATTGGCTCGTGCTTTTACTGATAGGAGTATTGGGTTTACAAATTTAACACTCGGTTCGAATCAAAGGTTAGAATTTTTGGGTGATACTGTATTGCAGCTGATTTCGTCGGAATATTTATACAAACATTTTCCAGGACATCATGAAGGACATTTATCTGTAAGTAAAAAAAAAATTAGTTAAGGTGACTGTTTACCAGCTGTTCAATATGCCTCCTTTTTCACCAGCATAGCTCTATCTTATGAACACTTGGATGTGTGCACTTATTCACGTTTCTGAAATCTCTAATTTCCATGAAAAATCTTATTGTCTTTGATATTAAAGCTTCAAAATAAACTAGAAATACGTACCATTCTTCCCATATGGCTTTGAGCCAATTTTTTACAGTTTATTTGATCTAAATAAACGATTTAAAATCAGATAAAAACCAAAAAATTAGCATGTGTTCACGCTGAAAACAATCGGAAACAAAATTCTCTACAAAACATATGAAGGAGTTGGCTACTAACTGGGCAGTGCCAAACCCAAAAACAGTTGCCTGTTTTTTTTTTTTTGTAAATTTATGAGTTGACTAAATATTCACGCGTCATCTGATTTGTACACAGAAACAGCTGAAATATGATTTTGTATTACAGTTATTGCGTAGTTCGCTGGTAAACAACAAAACTCAAGCAGTTGTTTGTGACGACTTAGACCTAGCATCGTACGCCATGTACAGTAATCCGAAAGCAGAACTGAAAACAAAAGATCGAGCAGATTTGTTGGAGGCACTGCTAGGAGCATTATATGTCGATAAGGTATTTTATTAAAACAGTACAATCAGAAATAATCGCAAATTAACTCAATAATAAGATGTAAATAGTATGTTGCACTACAAAGGCAGAAACTTGAAATTCCTGCACTGCGCGACATGATGCCCGAGGCGAAATCAAGGGCACCATGTCGCGCAATTCAAGAATTTCAATCTTCTGCCCGTGTGGTGTATACTATTTTTCTTTATACCCGATCGAAAGTGCGTTTATTATCAACATTTTTAATTATTCGTCCATCTTTTTATTTGATTAGTTTTTACTTAATATTACTATTTAACTTTTATTCACCGTTATATAAAAAGACTAAATAACTTTGAAGTGAGCAATTTTGAGGTTATATGCAATAACAGCCGTTAGCTACTACTGGATGGCGGCAGTCTCACGTATCAGTGTTCACGAGAAAACTTTTTCGTCCCGCTGTTACAGATAGCGTGCGAGTAATTCCAGCAGAGCATAAATGTTAGACTTTCAGCCTTAAAGTTGAAGTCGAAAGTTCGTACTTTCGACCGGGTATAAAGAAAATAATCATTTATTTAGGATTAATAAACAAGTGTATTTGCAGGGTTTAGAATACTGTACTGTATTCTGTAGCGTGACTTTGTTTCCACGATTGCAAGACTTTATTATGAATCAAGATTGGAACGACCCCAAATCAAAATTGCAACAGTGTTGTCTTACTTTGAGAACAATGGAAGGTGGTGAGCCCGATATACCAATTTACAAGTATGTGTATTGTATAACCTGTTTTTATTCCCGGATGACTTTCCTTTTACCAATCATTTACAATCTAAGTGTTTACGGTACTCGTGTAAATCTTAATATTTTCTTTAGAATGTACATTCTGAAAAATATGTTCACTTTTCTTGGCGGCTTACAGGGAAGTGTGTTTTCTGCTAGGTCGCTTAGTCATCGACACACTTATTTGTGAGCCTTTGATAATGTCTACCGTAGTTGTAGATGAAGCGTCATGCAAATAGGACTTAGAATCTTCTTGGTTTCTGAGCTTGTAGGCTGTTCTCCATTGGTATTTCAACCTGACGTTTCGTCTACAACTGCGATAGGGAGCCGTTCAAGCATTACATAAGCACTAAGGGGGGCGGGGGGGTCTTTGCTTTTCTTATTTTTGATGACATGGGGGATAAGGCGATCTAGATGGTAATTACGTCAGCAGTAATTTAATAAATAATAAAGTTTATTTTAATGAATATTATGTGCGTTAAAGTCCTCTATCCTAAGCCTATTTTCTTATTTCTAGAATCATATCTGCTGCTCATGAATCAGTAAAAAAAAGATTACATTAAAAGAAAAATACATATACCAATGGGGGGGGAGTAAGAGCTTTGCTTACTTTTGCTGACAAGGGGGAGGGGGGATAAATAATTGTAGTAAATCTGCTTACGTAATACTTGAACGGCCCCTAGTTGTGAACCGCCAAGGAACACCACTCCGCCTTTGATAATGTCTACCGCAGTTGTAGACGAAATGTCATCAAACTTATAATCTTCTTGGTTTCAAGGCTTGTAGGCGATGGTTCAGTAGTATTTCTACCTGATGTTTCGCTTACAACTGCGATAGTTGTGAATCCTTGTGTGCAGCTCAGAGGTAAGTGTGTCGTTGACTGGTGTTCTCCCTTCTTTTAAACTCAGCGTTCTTTACTCAGTCGTAAGAGTGAACTACGACCGAACAGAAAACGCTAGCAGGCTGAACATAAAGAAAGAACACCAGTCATCGTTACACTTACCGCTGAGCCGCATATAAGGACTTACAACAATCGCAGTTGTAGACGAAACGTCAGGTAGAAATACCAATGGACCACGGCTTACAAATCCGGAAACCAAGAACATTTGGAACAATGCCGGACATGAAAAGATATGCACTTGGAATTAGGGTTTAGGTTTAATTATTAAAATTGTTACAGAGTGATAGAATGCAAGGGACCTACAAATACTAGAGTTTATACAGTAGCAGTTTATTTCCGTGAAAAACGTTTGGCCAAAGCGACAGGCCACAGTATTCAACAGGCGGAAATGAATGCGGCTCGACAAGCCCTCGAGAAATCACAAGGTTAGCTTATAGTCGTTTGAGATGAGTTTAATGGACTCGAGTACAAAATTAGCTGTACTGTAAAAAGCGTTGGATGCTACCTACTTAAATTTTCACAATAGCTCTGCGTTTACAATTAGCTAGTAAATGAAAAATTTATTACCGATATTAATCACTCCACGCTTTTTACAGTAGAGCTAATTTTGTTGTCAAATTATTTTGCATTTATTAGTTCATAAAAATGTGTTGTTTTAGTATTTTTAAACTCTAATTTTAATTATAAGACTAAGACCATGTTGCATTTGACTCTGGGGTAGGCAGCACAATGTACGTCACTGTACAGCGTGTAAGCTTGCTTGCTGTAATTTTTCAAGTTTTTTTATCCTAAAGGTCCTGATCAGGATAATGGAACAAACTTATTAAATTATTGTATTGTCATCGGTCCTTGATAAGTATGTAAAGTTTCTGTTTAATCTGACATTTTGAAGTGGGTGAATTTCACGTTCAAAGATATTCCTTTACAAACAAACATACAGGGTGGAGGTAATAAAAGCGTGTCAAAAAACATTCATTAACACTAATCAGTACAGACAGTTGTCGATGCAAATTATGGTACATAAAAAAATCTATCGTTCTTTTTTTGTAGATTTATTTCCGCAGCTCGACCACCAAAAACGAGTAATAGCAAAAAGCATGAAAAAGCAGAGAAGACAACGTGGAAAAAATGCTTTTTCTGCGGATGCTTTTCCTGTTACGTCTGCTTTTTATAGAAATGATGATCGGCAGTCGAATTTACCGGAGTCATACAGATCGAGAAACAATTTTAAAAGAAGATGGTCTGGTTCATGCAGCTCGGAGAAAGGTGTAGACTATAATAAAAAAGATAACAAATTGTCCAGTAAAAAAACAATAAAAGAAAGTTCTACATCGGAATTGCAGAAATACAGAAATGATGCAAAGAAGAAATCGAATTCATAATTATTGTATATGCAGAAGATATATTTTATTTTGAACTTTTATTTCAAACCTAGTGACATCGACTAGTAGAGCGGACAGACTGAGACATGACGCAATAAGTTTTAAAACAAAAGACGCGAATAGTTGAGTTAAGTCGAGTGCAGAATAGTGTCGAGTGTCGTATCTGAAATTACTGAGTTTCCGTTATTTTGAGAGAAGAGAATTAAACGAGGGAACGAGAAATACATTTGAAATTTGCGACTTATTCTGTGTTATTATTTCTAGCGATGCAACGAATACGAATACTTGATTCTACTATAGCTGCACGCAATTATTAGTCAAAGAAGGTGAAGGTATAATACTCGCCGCGGTTCTAAAAGGTTCTGAAGTTAGTCACAAACAGCGTCGCAAATGCATATTTTGGTTGTTTTGTGGGAAAGGAAGATTCCTACCACCTTCTAGTTCCGGCACAGTACATGTACTCGTCAGTGATTGGTTAACGTTTATTGTCTTGTCAATTGTTGCTTTCCCGGTATAAAGTACAGTCCAGTACGCCATTATTGTTTCTTTGATTGTTCAAGATGCCTAATACAGTGATTCAGATGATAATTTGTCTGCTGAGAACCCCCAAAGTCCCACACCAAGTACGAGCAGGATGGATGACTTTAGTGCAAGGAATTAGACCTTTAGATTAAAGAAAAATAATAATATAGCGCGAGTTTGTAGTTTTTCAGCCGACTGTACCTGCGCAAGCCTCAATTTGCATCTAACTTCCGAGCCTTTCACATCCATGGCGCTTACTATAAGTAAATTTTGCTAAAATATTGCAATGTTTACTACATTTTCGAGACTTGTTTTATCCATGTACACTTTTCATATACAGGACATGATCGATAATCCACTGCTCGTTAATCTGACATGTCCAGTAATCCCCTGTTTTTAAGTATGTAGAGGTCTAGAAAAATCGCTCTATAATCCGACATTTTTACGATATTGCGCTCTGTAATCCGACACACGAGTTTACTTAACAAATATTTCTCTATACTCCGACGTTTCGTGAAGTCGTTCGCTCTGTAGTCTGACAATAGACAATGAAAGGAGAAGACGTCACGTTGTTTGTGTTATAAAAGTTCGAAATTAAAAATTGTTTTATTGTTAAAACTAAGTATTATAAATATGTATTATATAAAATCGTTATTGACTTTAGGAACAAAAAAACGTTAAAAGAACTCTTTTTTAATAGTTAAAGTTTTAGTCCGTGCTTACATCCGGTAATCTGACATACGCGAAAAATTCTGTTGTCGGATTAGTGAACCTGTCCTGTATTCATATTCATATTCGTTGCATCACTAATTATTTCTTTAACAAACGTGTTATTTTTATATAGCATATTAGATAGTATTTAGTAGTCAAAGTACTATTTCAACTGGAAAAGCCGAATATTATTGTTTAAAATTATCTTTAACTTTTAAATCATTGATTGTGATATTCTTTTCATATAAAATATAGTTTAACCGTCGACTATCTCTTATTCAATTACCGGTTATTTATGTTAGTAACCATTTTAACCGAATATGATTACTGTTTCGATCATGTACCATCATTCTTAGAAAGAGTTGACTGTAGTCAATTTGCTATAAACTAGTCTTTTTAGAAGAATTTTTTGTTTATATTAAATGCTAGATACGTTTCAATGTTAAATTATGAAAACAAAAAAATAAATATGTACCAATTATATTGTTTTTGTGATTTAAATGTTTTGACATGATCCTGGCAACAAATAATTTATATATTTTTTAGATTCCAAAGAAATTTACAAAAATTGACACAACTTTTGTTCTAAAATGACAGTTTGTTTTATATACAGAGATAATATTCAAGTGTGTAGGCTTTCACTTGATTCGCACGCTTGCTGGCTGCTACATCGCCTTTGATAAAGTCAAGTGCAGTTGTAAACTAAAACGTCAGGTCGAAATACCAATAGACTACGGCCTATTAGCCCGTAAACCAAGAAGATTTAGAGATATTTCATTGTCCATTTATATATTAATAAATTTACTGTTAGTTAATTTATCTTATTTTAAAAGGAAAAAATATTAAGATAGAAAAACGAAAAAAAGCAACAAGTGGACTTAAATAATTCGCTTGCGTAAAGTGCATGGAATATATTATGGCTTTATATCATTCGACTACTTCTAACCTATATTTAAGAAATGTCATTTTTTTATTTTGAAATTTGAAGTGTCAAATGCTACTAATACGGATGTAAACAAATAGTAACCAAAACTATGGGCAGCTAGAAACCAAAGGACAATGGAGAGGTATGTTATACAATTCTTGTTGACTCTTTTGTTTTTTCCTAAGTATTTTATTTTTCTAAACAAAAGGCTGTGTGGAAACTGTTCATTTGTTTTGACGTTTGATAAATTTATTTAGGTTATGTTATACATTTTGTTTTAAAGCAAAGTTAAAAGACGAAATTTGTAGATTATTAGCGCATTCGGAAAGTATTTGGACATTTAATTTGCTTTATTGAAAAATTGGGGCATTAATACAAAGAATCGAATCGAAGTTTTTACGCAATTTTACTAGAAGTATAACCGCGCACTAATGTAGAGAAAAGACGCTGATCTATCGGTGACGGTGACGTTTTTTCTCGGTTTAGTCAAGCGCGCAACGAGACAAAGGAAGCTTCGCTTCAATATAAAATGTTTCCTTGAATTTATTATCTGCCATTCGATGATCTTTAAAAAAAAAGCTTAGAACGAAATCTGTAACAGAAAGTATTTTTGTAGCCCTCGAGACCCGGGTCCAAGTGATTCTGAAACAAAGCAAACAGATGAAGGAGCTGCAGGCGGTTTTCCATCATCTGTGACAAGGTCAGCTGTATCCGAATGTTTAAATGGATGGATTTACTACCTTCAAATGTTGAACGGCTTGTGTTCTGCCGGCTTAAAATTATCACAATGCTTAACGAATCTTGCACAATCATCGGGACAATCGGTTGGAGTTGCGGGCCAATGCCAGGCTAGCTGGGACGAACTGACCAAAGCGACGGTAGTCGCTAGTCATACCGTTAAGACTCACGTGACTGCAGCTATCCAGGATATGAGTACAGTCGATACACATTCTGAAGCGGACTTGCAAATACAAGTTGAAAACAATCAACAAATTGTTTGGGAGAATTTATTAACCTTCATAAATCTCCAATATCAGTTTTCTATTACTAGTTGTGAATTATTAGGAGCAATGGCGACGTGTCCCTGTTGCCAAACCGCTTCTTGGGGTGCTCATGATCCCGATTGTACGATGGCAACCCTGCAACAATGCTTTGCAAGGCTCTATTCACAAGATTCTAGATCGCAAACTTCTAGTCCGCATTCGGTCCCTCAATCTTCGTCGTATCAACTGGAGAAACCTAACCTAGAAAGTCCAAAGTCTCTTTCTAACCCGCATCATGAACGCACGACATTTCCTTACGTATCGGAAGGACCGAGAGTGCACAGCCCCGTTATGACTTTCACTTCTGATACGAGGGTTCCGTCCCCGTTTCAATCGCAGCACGAACAGCCGAGAGGACCGAGTCCTATTCAAGGTTTCATGGATACCATCAGGGGACCCGGTCATATCGAAAGTGTACGAGGACCTTTTCCTAATCCGGGACAACTTCATACAATGAAAGCTCCTTTTCCGGGACGTAGAGGTTCGCGGAGTCCGTTGAATTTTCCTTTGTTTCCGCTGAGCGGACAGAGAAGATGGTCGGAAGCTGCTGCCGCGGAAATGGCCGGTGAATCGAACGACGGTACAATGAGACGCTGGTCTATGCCGTGGGACAGTACCAAAACGGAGCAGCAGTGCTCGTGGCCCGGTAGATTGTTACCGATGTCAAAATTGGCGGTCCCGACAGCAACTAGTTCTCAAGATAGGAGTAGATCCAATACACCAGGTGATAATTCTATTTTAATTTCATACTTTCATTTTAAAAATACTTTTTAATAGTGTTACTGTCAGTAACTATACCGTTGAGGCCCGTGGCAAATTATCAGATGGGGCCAACTTTATATCTTTCTCTACCGCAGCTGTAGATGAAACGTCAGGTGGAAATATCAATTGGCCATGGCGTACAAGCCCAGAAGCCAAGAAGTTTTACATACATAATTATTATTAACATTTGTTTTATATTACAGAAGGAGTTTGTTTGCCATCAATAATCAGTTCAGATGGCTTAGCCGAAGCAATTCAATTATTATCGAGCAGGCCTACGCGAAATACAATTCAATCCCACGCTCCACAACAGCCGTCTCCCAGTGCTACTTCGACTGGACCCAGTTGGATGGAAGGAGCACACACGGACGAAAGAATGACAAGGAAAATGTACCATTTGCATATTCACAGGTACCTGACATTGTTATTTGTTATTATCTACATAAACTCGCAGTTCTTTGCTGTTGTTATAAATTACTAGCCGCTCCCCGTGGCTCCGCCCCCGATTATAATGATACACGGCAACAATAACAGTAGCGGAATCTTCATCAAGACCTACACATCTACATTTTCAGTCCATAGACACTGTATTTTAAAAATTAGAGTGTGTTAATCATTGACACCCCTGTACTTCCCCCCTTTTCTCACCTTAGAAGACTATTTTAGTATCTTTACTCAACAAAAGAAACATGTCTGCCAAATTTCAATTCTGGAGGTCTAATAGTTCCGGAAGGTATCGTGATGACCTGTCAGTGACATTCTTCCCCTATTTACCCCCTTTAAGTTTTTATTTTGAGACAAAAGGTAGCCTATGTCCTTCTTTAGGATGCAATCTATCTCCTTGTCAAATTTTATCGAAATCTGTTCAGCGATTTAGACGCGAAAGCGTAACAAACAAACTCACATTCACATTTATAATATTAGTTAGGATTGTCGTTGATCAGAACTGAACAAAGCACCAAACTTAAATGCTTGAACAATGAGCACTTATAGTAAGAGAGCCAATGACAAAAAATGGTGTGAACGCGACGATCCAAGAAGCGTCTTAGTTAGTTTGAGTCTCCCTCCCCAACTTTTTCCGCTCACGTTATTCTCTGCTGTTAGGCCGGAGTGCGCTAGAGCGCTTTGTGATGGAAATCCATATTGATATCCAACACTAGTGGTCGCGATGTCTGAAAATGTTTTTTTTTAAACACATTCTCTGACAAATTTTGCCGAGCAAGAACTGTTCCGAAATCATCAAAAAATCAGTCTTGAAGAAGTAAATTTGAACTGTCAATTCTGGACAGTGAATTAATTTTATTTTTAGTAACTTACAGAGTACTTACTTAAAAAATGTTTGTGTGTAATACAGAGTGTTATTTTTCTTAAGGTGGTTTGGACATTAAAGCACTTTTAAAGATTAAAAACCAATTTTTTAATATGTTATTAATCGCTATCGCATACGTCTAAAATAATTTTTTGAAGCAGATCTGACGAAGGGTTTTCGTGTAATTAATTATAATATCGAGTTATGTAGCCACTCCTGGAAAAGATAAAAAAAAACAAAAAACTATGTAAGTACTATAATTATAAATTAACTTCCATAGATTACATTTAAAAATAAAATTGAAATTTTCTGACGAAGGTTTTTTAAAATATTTTAACAAGAAAGACCGAAAATTCACGAAAATGTCAGTCCGCCCTCAGTCCAATACAAAATCACCAATCAACAGAAGACTACTTTAGTCAAAAGTCATTTATTTATTATTTTTGGTAATTAAATTATTAACTCAATTTAATTATAAATTATCATAGATCACCTCTAAATTATAATAATGAATTTATGCATTCAAGTTTTTAATTTTAATTTAATTTTATTAAAAAAAAAATTTAGATTCTATTATGATCACGAGGTAATGTCCAAACTACCTTAAGTGGCCAGTTTTGGTGTGCAGTACTTATGATCGTGAATGGCGTACTTATCACTGTCCACTCTCTCAATTATTTTGCAATTTGCGTCTTTTGAAATTTTAGAGGAAACATGGGTACGCAAGATCCTCAGCAAAGTCCGAACTTGTTGGCTGAACCGTACGAGGTGTATCATACAACTTTTCCCCATTCGTCTCGTAAAAGCAGTTCGTCCACGGATTCTTCGTCGTGTCTCTCGATTCACAGCCGATCTACGACCAGTTCAGATAAGGGATCCGAAAGCGGCGGGGTACGTATTTGTTTTCTTCACGTTGCTTATCAGTTTTTTGCGCTGAGGTAGCCAACACGTCTCCTTAGCAGAGTTTTCTTAGTATCTGACAGAAACAGAATTTTTATCTGAACGGAATCTTCAATCACAGTTTCGACCGAAACTAATACTTATTTAGACATTCGAGTGTGTAGGATTTCACGGCCGACGTGGTTGTAAAACTTCTTAGCTTCCTGGCTTGTTGGTATTTTTCTACCTGACGTTTCGTTTACAACTGTGGTTGACATTATCAAAGTGTCCTTGGCTGCTCACAGGTATAATACGCGTCACGGTTCTAAAAGGTTCTGAAGCTAGTCACAAACAGCGTCGCAAATGCATATTTTAGAGCCATCCTAGTTGTTATGTGGGAAAGGAAGACTCCCACCACCTCCCAGTTACCGGCAGAGAACGTGCGCTCGTCGGTAATTGATTATCGCTGGTTGTCTTGTCAGTTGTCGCTTTCCTGCTATAAAGTACAGTCCAGTACGCTATTGTTAAGTTGTTTCTTTGATTGGTAATTGATCAAGATGCCTAATACAGTTTTGCGTAGACGAGCACGAAAAATAATTTTTTGGATGACTTTATGCAAGGAATTAGACCTTTAGATTAAAGAAAAATTAAAAATAATAATATAGGGCGAGTTTGTAGTTTTTCGACCTGCGCAAGCCTCTATTTGCAACTAACTTCCGAGCCTTTCAGATCCATGGCGCGTACTGTAAGTGTGTCGACGACTGCTGCTCCTTCTTTTATGCAGAACACACATTAACATTGGACGGTCACAAGTTCTCTTCAAAGATACCAAGGTAATAGACAATACATTGAGTTACTATCCGCGCATACACAGGGAAGCCATAGAAATACACGAGCACACGCAAAATTTCAAACGAAAAGAAGTAAAACCTGAACACCAGCTCTCAGGCCAACAACCAATCAGAGAAGAGCGATCTACGACCGAATAGAGAACGCGAACTCACTTTGCATAAAAGAAGAAGGAGCAGCAGTCGTCGACACACTTACCTGTGAGCAGCCAAGAAGAACACTACAACATCGCCTTTGATAATATTTACCGCAGTTGTGGACGCAACGTCAGGTAGAAATACCAATAGACCACGGCGTACAAGCCCGGAAGCCAAGAAGTTTTATTATTATATACTGAAATCTAGTGTATTTTTATAGTTCTTACAGATATACAGACAGTTAACTCGTGTTAAATGAAATAAAAAACAATAATTGAAATACAGTATAAACTCTATATAACGACGCTGAAGGGACTGCGCTTTTTCTGGCGTTATAGAGAGTTATCGTTATATGGAGAGAAAGAAAAATCAATATTGTTTTATCATTATCACTTATCTTTTCTCCTGTCTCTATTGACGAGAAAGTTTTATTAATAAACTTTCTCGTCAATAGAAAAAGATACTCTCCATGTTCACAGTTCGTGAGCAACTAAGAATATGATAATGTATATCATAATGAATAATAGTAACCTAACGACAGTCTAGCAGCAGCTGAGGTAAACACGTGCAAAGTTATCACAACAAACAAAAGAACGAATTTCTTAGAATCTTCGGTACGTATGATGCCGACAGTCGAGGTAAATACGGGCTAGTCAATAAAGCTGCAGTTATCAATTTCAGCAACTTAGAAAGTACCTACAAACAGTAGGTGCTTTATAAGTTGCCAAAATTACTTGCTTTATAATGACATATGGTCGTTATTTAGAGTGGGTGTGATGCTACATTATAGAGTGTATGGACAACAAGGCAAACCAACTAAAGTCGAGTAATTTCGACTTTTTAGGGAGTTTGACGTTAAATCGAGTGACGTTACATGGAGTTTATTATATGAGAAATCCACTCGTTTTTGTGGAAGCTAAAATCATGAAAAAGACTACGTCGGTTCATCTCCTCTATATCTTACTTGATGAATTTAGGTTATGTTGTCCACGCATGCGCAAAAGATTTATGCAAGTTTTAATTACGTTACAGGACGCTATGCGCACGCACTCTCATTTATATTCTATATGGAGCGGCAGTGAATATTTGCCATTTGTTAGAGTACCAGAATCGAAAGAACCGCAGGACGGTAGCGATACAGACGAAACTTCAACCACAGATGGCGGCAGTCAGGCTTCTATACCAAAACCAACATAGTCAGTTGTTTATACTTTAGCAGTATTGTCATTTTTGGTCAGATAAATCGTGATAATCATTAAGTACTAGTTATATAAATGTAATGACTGTCCGATGTATTAATTTTTGTTGGAAATTGTTTTTATGTTAGAGATTATTTAAAGCATTTTAAGATACGATACACAGTAAGACCCCGCGTAGCGCGGGAGATACGTTCCAGTAAGTTCCTGCGCTATACGAAACAGCGCTAAACGAAGTCATATTAATGCGTAGGTACTAGGCATAAGTGAAACAGAACCAAGAATAAGAAAATTTAGTAGTTTTTTTTTAATTTTGTAACATTTATTGTTAAATACTTTTTTTTTATAATTTGCACAGATTTTTCAGTCGATACTAGGTAGAACATGATTAATAATAACAATTAATTAAAAACACTTGAAAATTCTACAAATATAATTATTAAATTATTTTGATGATCATTTCGGACAATAATTAACATTGATTATAGATTTATTAATTACTAATATCGATTTTTGTTTATAAAAAATTTATGAAAATCTAATAAAAGTTTGAGTAAGAAATTGTTTGTGATGGAAAAGGTTCTTCATTTGACATATTTTGTTTGTTGTGAAGAAGTCATCTAATCTCATTTGCCTTTTTCTGTTTCGTTCAGCAAGCTGTTGTCGATAACAAGATATTGAACTTGTATCAACATTTGAATCATTGTGTATAAACTGATCCATAATTTACGTTATGGTGGTTAAACTTTTTTTTTTAGAAATCGCGTTATGCTGAAACAGCGTTAAGCGAGGTCTTACTGTATTCGTACCCTGAAGAAATAGTTTACCGGTTTATTGTTTAATGCTTGACGCTGAACACAAATGCTTGAGCGGCAACAAACAAAAAAGAAAAAAAACAGGTAAATTATTTCTTTTTAACCATTGTTTGAAGCTACTGGAAGGAGTAAAATTAATAGACATTAAATGTATGATGATTATATTATATTTGAATTTTAGAACGTTGTCATCAACATATGCGACGTGTAGCGAACCTTCACGTTATATTGTTCGTCATAGCAAGTATCACCTCCTTGCCTCTAGCCTTTTTGACTTAGCCTCAAAAAGTCATCAGAGCGGCATATCTTATAGAATGTATCTACTCTTTATTTGAACTTTGTAATTTTTTTTTCAGAATTTATAAATTAAAAAAAAAGCAGGGGTCAAACTGCGAATTCATGAATTCGCGAATTTCTAATTTTAATTTACTTGTTATATGTATTTATATATATATTTTATCTTGTTTTGTTATTTTGATGTCGTGAAAAATATTCATCATTAATATTTTTATTAAAGACGTTTTATACTTTTTAATTAGAACAAATGAATGTTGAAACAATGGACATTTTATATTTGTAGCAAAAAAAAAAGAAAAAAATTGTTGTACGCACGACTCGATGTATTTGAAATATTTTTTATTTATTTAATAAAGTTTTCAAATAAATTTTCTAAAAACAATAAATAGTTATTTTATTAAAGTACCTATAAATTTTTTATTATTAGTGTATTTGCCATATGGCAACATACACTATTGGCGTCGGTCGGATGGCGGGACCTAGGGGTCGGACCAAAATTTCTCGACGTTTCATAACCTCCTAAACACTTTGCCACCATTTTTAAAAGTGTTTATATATATATGTATATATATATATATATATATATAGGTATATATGTGTGCGGGCTATAACTTTCGAAGAAGTTAATTTATTTTAACGAAATTTAGCACACATGTTGGAATCCATTACCGCACGAAGCCTATTTAAGGGTAGTTTTTAGGGGTTGAAAAAAGTTTTTGGGGCCCAAAATACCGAAAAAATTCTCCGAATCGTTTCAAAATTGAAATTTAACCCTCCGGTAGTAATTAAAAAGTGTTCCTAAAATTTTAATAAAATCGGCCCGACAGGACTGGACTTACAAATTTTATGAAAACACTAGTTTGCAGATAGTGAATTATTTACTGAAAGTTGCATATAATTTGGTATAGAGGTTCGATTGATAATAATATTGCAATTAAGAAAAAAAATGTTATTTTAAGGGCTGTATTAAGGAGTAAAAATTTTTTTTTACCCAAAAACCAACTTAAGTTTGCACAATAAAGCCACACTGCCTGTATCAGCAAATACACTATATTGTCGGCAGGGTTTTGGCACTGCGACCCGGGTTTTTTTATTATAACACGAGGTAGATATATGATTTTAATAAACCGCGCCTATTATCTGCTCTGAATTTAAAGATGTAAGACCGTTTTGGAGATTAAAAAATTATTTATATTGATAAATTCTTAAAATTTGACATTTTAGTAGTAGGGCACCAGAAACACGAAGAGGTTTGAAAATTCCCATAATTTCACAAAATTTAGAATTTTAGGAGTAGGACATCATATAGACGAAGAGGTATTTTATACACTTAACTGAAAAATATTTTTAGTGTATTTGCATCCGCCCCAAGGGTAAAAGCATCCCTCGGCACAGGGACAACTTTGAAGTAGAGGATAAGTAGAACCTAAATCCAAATTTTTATGAAAATCGATACTGCTTGGCAAAATTATGAGGGAAAATGGTCGTTGACTGGACTAATACGATCAAAGGTAATCTGTAACAAAAAAAGAAAAAGTTCATTTTTCGTGATAACGTACATTCGCATTCATGTAGGTTTAAATATAGACAATTTACAAGACTCTTGATCTATATTGCCGAGCGTCTATTACATTATCAATCTCTATCTATTTGTAATTTATATCGGTATTTTATTTTAAAAGTCAAGTTAAAAAAATCTGCTAAAAAATCTCAATAAACCGAAATATCAAAAATTTGTTATCCAGCTCCCAGAAGCATTTAAGAGGTATCAGTTTTGTGAATAAAACATAAACACGACTATATAAAGGAAGTTACATAAAAGTCTTTATCATTGTTTGTCCGGTATTATTTAAATTGCAAAGCCAGCTACACTGTCTTCGCAGTTTAAGCAACATACACTGGTTGCTCTGTAAATCGAAAGCAGCCTCGTATCAACGTGCATCCGTAAGTTCAGTATTCAACGCAGCATTCTTGTTGTTTTGACATTTGATGATACTGAAACTGATTCTACGGATATTTCTTACAGGTTATATTCAATATTTAAGAAAAAGGTTTCATTTACAATACATACAATATGCAAATAATATATATATTCTTTCGGGTGGAATAATGACATTATTGATTTTTTGTGACAAACAGTGATCGTATGGGTGTATAAATACTGTCTCGTTACGCTCTATGTTTATAGAGCAGAGATTTTAGCATTAAATAAAATATATTGGAAAACAAAGTTATAAAATTCAAAAGAAAATGAAATTACAGACATGACACAGAGATCCTGCTAGTATTTTTTATAACATTTTACACTGTCAAAAAAATACATAGATAATATTCTTCGACAAGAGTTGGACAGTCGGTTGTCGAATCGGACAATTGCTTCTGAAGATATTACCATCTTCATATGTAAGTTGGAGTTGGTTTCAAAATTGTTAGTCAAAGGATCAAAAGTTTGTCGACTTCTTTTTAGAGTGTACATTCAGCGTTCAATCTGCGACAATCAGTTGTTTACATGAGGTAACGGTGTTCAGTTCAGTTAAGGTAAAAAGCATCAAATGAACATATATAAGTCACAGGACACAAAGAAGATTTAGGCACGATTACTTGCGGATCATTTAGCGTAAGAAAACGGATGGCGTCTGGGGACGCCCGACAGAAGCAAAGCGTCTACGCATTTAACGATTTGAATCAGCTCACTAGCTAAGCAAGCGTGGATAAAACGCGCGCGCAGTTAACGATGACGCATGACGTTTTTTCTCATTTTACTCCCTAGCAATCAAGCGCGCAACGTCGGAAAAACAGTTTCGCTTCAAAAATTAACAGGTGTTTGAGAAGGAAAAGTAATATCAATAATTTGCTTAGATCCGTCTGCAAAGAACATCAACGTCATTTCAAAATTATTAACCCAGACTTTCATTAATATGTATAATTCAAGTAGGTGTCAAATGTGTCCATATTTTGTAACAATCGACTTTTCGAATTATATTCATGTGTTTTCTTTTTATTTTTTTCAGAGTCCTGTATTCACAACACTGCACTTTCGAAATGGTATGTGACACTGCGTAAAATATTTCTTATTATTAAACACGACCTTCAGTGAATAAAAAAACACAAACTCTTCAGCTTTATAATATTAGTATAGATGTACTGACTCCGCCTTCAGTGAATAAAACTAATTGTGTTATGCTGGCGCCAGACAGCAACAATATTTGAAGACTTGTGAGGCACGGGTATTTGTTCAAAGTTTGATCACACATTTGGTCTCGGTTTTTCGAGCGCACATCAAAGCGTTCAAAGTTCAAATGTGTGCGTAGCGTGCTACACTTGCGCAAAGTTCAGTTCACAAAACGTTCAGTTACTCGTAAATCACTGAGTAGAACGGTTGCTTTGTTCAGTCGCAAGATGGACTGGAGCAACAAAAGTGTCCTTGAATTTATTGAGTTACTTGAAGAAGAACCATGTATATGGAACCGAAAAAATAAAAATCATAAAAATAGAAATTTGGTCAATGATGCCTGGGTCAGAATAAATAATAAATTGTCAGTGCCTTGCTCTGTCGAGGAATTAAAAAAGAAAAGAAACACTTTATTGACACAATACAGGGAATGTTTGAAAAAAATAAAGGAGTCTATGAAAACAGGATCTGGTACTGAAGAAATTTACAAACCATCATGGTTTGCATTCGATGCCATCCACAATTACATGGGTGCTATATATGATTATCGTCCAACAATATTTACCGAGACTCAGGTAAGATGATCGTAACTAATTTTGAACGATCCAATACATATTAGTAAGCTTATTTATTGTTTAGACACCTATAGTTACCCCTCTCTCTGCGAACTCCTCTCTAATATTCTGTGCTGTCATTGTTGCTCTTCGAGGATACGAAACAAGTGAAATCAAGTCATTGGGTTGGTGTTTGTTTCGCCAAGTTCCGGGTATTAAAACATTATTTACAACCCGATCGAATGATTCCGGTGGTGAATAATAATGCTGGGATGTTCTGCTTTTTCTCAAAAAATTGTGCAAATATACACATGCCATTCTTACTATAGATACTTTATCGGGTTGTAGAAGCATGGGTTTTCTGAAAACTCTGAATACTGATGTCATTATACCAAAAACATTTTTCACTTTAACTCTTGCTTTTGACAATATTTGATTAAAATTTCTTTTTTTGCTATGTTCTTGGTGCTTCCCTGGGTACGGCTTCATAATGATATTACTTAAAGCAAATGCACTGTCAGCAACAAACACGTAGGGCACATTAGTATTTCTGCCTGGGAGTGGACAGGGGCTCGGTAGATTTATGATATTTTCAACTGTTTTTTATTACACTGACTATGTTTAAAAAAACCTATTGACATGTCCGGGTCTGGGCTCTAAAATCCGGGGTTTTCACGCGTCTTGTCCTGGTTGCCAAATTTTAGAGATGGCAACCCTATGCACAGGTCACTCCAGTACGACATGTTTGCCATCCAATGCTCGTACACAGTGTAGAAATAACTTCTCATAACCGCCTGCTTTTATCAACCAATTATTTGGAGGTGTCGGTAAGGTAAAAGTCCATATTATGGAACATTGTCCTAGTGTATGAAACATATGATAAAAATCTAAATTACAAATAATTTTTAACTTATTCCATATCTGTAATAATATCTTTTTGATTTTTAATAACTAATATATTGATTACATTAATTTATTCCTGGAAATGTCGTCAAATGTAGAGAAAAAGAAATAGATTAAATAGCTGTGTCAGGTTGCATAAAAAAAACTGTCTGTTGGAGTAAAACAGTGACGTCTGTCATTGCAATTGTTTCAACTTTTTGAGATAAATATCAATGATTCAAAAATACTTGAAACATGTCAATCAAAAGTTTGACTTATTATCTACACATTGATAATGAATTTTAAGTAGTTAAATAAAGTATTTATTTTTTATTTAAGTGTTTCATAATTGGTACAAAATTTTTTAAATAGTCCGTATTTATGGAACAGTATATTCAGTGTTCCATGTTCCCCGTACGTTCATTTTTATAAGTGGTCCGTAATTATGAAACAGTGAGATGTGAGAGTAATATTTATTTAATTTTGTGTTAATAGTTGTTAAACTATGTATAAAAAAGAAGTTTATGTGAAATAAATGTTAGTACAGTGTATATATCTATAAATTTGCATTTAGGTAAGTACTGAGATTTGAAAATTTTATCAAAATGAAAAACTAACCTCAAAAATTTGTAAGTTGGATAATAAACATTAATTTTTGTTAATTAAATCTATAATTTTCTATTTCAGATAAGAATTTCAATTGCGTTAACATGGGAAAAACTACTAAAAAATGTCAGAGAAATAAATCAAGTAAAAAAAATAAAATTAAATCAGTAAACTTAAGTGACACCAGTTCCAAGGCTTCAAAAAAGGGTGTTGTTTTAGTTAATACGTGTAAGAAGGTTTCAAAAAAAAAAGAAATCGATGATGCGTATAAATTATTCTCCTGATGATGTAGCAAACGCTTTGAAAGCTATTGACACGGGTGTTTCACTGAGAAAAGCTGCTGCAGCATACGGAGTGCCTATTGCTACGCTTTCCAGAAAAAAAGGAAACCCTGAGATATCCAAACAAAAAACTGGACCACCAACAGTATTTTCTGATACTGAAGAACAAAAAATTGTTGACTGGATTCTATTTAGAGCTCAGCGAGGGTTACCAGTAACTAAAACAGAACTATTAGATTCTATCCAACAATATGTGAATCTATCAAACAAAAAAAATCCATTTATTGACGGCCGGCCGAGTCGACATTGGTATGAGGGTTTTCGAAAACGACACCCTCAATTGTCAATCAGAAAGCCACAAAATTTAACTCACAGTAGAGCAGCAGTAACCGGTGATGACCTGAAAGATTGGTTTGATGAACAAGCGAAGTATTTAAGTGAAAAAAAATTAATGGATATTCCTTCTACAAGAATTTTCAACTGTGACGAGACTTATGTAAGTTTATGCCCTCCATCAGAGAAGGTATTATTAGAGAAAGGATGCCGTTCTGCTTATAAGGTGGTAGATTCTGAGAAAGAAGGCTTCACTGTTTTGTTCATGTACAGTGCTAATGGTGATCGTGCGCCCCCCCATGCTCATGTTTTCTTACAAAGCAGAAGTACCAGAGAAAATTGTTAAAAATTGTCCTGAAGGTTGGGGTATCGGCCTTTCAGATAATGGGTGGATGACTTCTGAGTCATTCTATGAGTATATAACAAATATATTTTATCCATGGCTAGTGAAACAAGGAACTCAATTTCCAATTTATTGTGTTATATTTAGATAATCATTCCTCACACATGACTATGCCTCTCATTACATTTTGTCGTGAAAAGGGCATTGAGTTGATTGGACTTGTTCCCAACTCAACCCACATAATGCAACCACTCGACATTAGTTTCTTTCACCCATTCAAAGAAACGTGGAAAAAAGCTGTACCAAAATGGAAAAATTCTAAGAATATTGCCCGAGTAAAAAAAGAAGATTTTCCAATACTTTTACAGTTTGCTTTGGATAATATGAAAGAAGAAAAAAATGCTGTTATCAGTGGATTCAAAGCTGCAGGCTTGTATCCTTTCGATCCTTCTGCTGTTGACTATAATGTATTTAATAAAAGAAAAAAATCAAAAACTAATGTTACTGAAGAAAAAATGCAAGATAAATTGACTGAAGATAAGATATTGCTTGTTAATTCGTTTAATTTTTAAATTTAACTGTTCGAATACTCAATAATAATATTAAACAACTTGTGAAACTATGAATAAATAAATTAATAACTGAAAACAAATTTTTAAATCTAAATGTTTTAGTCCTTCTTGTGTTCCATAATTCGGGACATACCTGATGAAACACCCGTACATGTTGCTTTAAACTGTTCCATAAATACGGTCATGTGCACTTATCTATTTTTTTTATTTAATTTATTAATATTTCCAACTAAAACTCACTTGATAATAATATCAGGTAAATAATTAACTTGAAAAAATTCAATTATTTAACTCTACTTTCTTATAAATAATGTGAAATATACAACTCCTATTCATAAGGTGTTCCATAATATGGCCTGTACCTTAACTGAAACAGAAAATATGATTAATTATAAAACTTTTCAGTACCGTTTATTAATTTTCAGGAAAGCATAGATGAAAGCTGGCTATCATATGACGCAAACCCATTGGAATCAAATTTAGAACGTCCTCTTTCTCGTGAATCAAATATTGAAAGGTCTGTGTCACGAGAATCGAACAGTCGAAGTGGATCAGATTATTTTCCCGTTCCAAAGAGGCAACGTGGTGTGCAAGATGTGTTGATTGCCAAAAAACAGATGGATGAAGCTTTTTCCCTTATCAAAAATAGATGTAACTATAGAGAAAATGAAAAAGAGGCGAACGAGTGTGATTTGTACGGCCAGCTACTTGCTCAAAAATTAAAGATCTTAGATGTAGATAACAGACTTGTGTTAATGAATGAAATTGATAATATTGTATTCAAATACGTTATGAATGTCAGAAAAAGAAGCGGTTTAGTAAGAACTGAACACTTCCCGTCTATGAATCAAACAGAGTTTGCAGTTAACCGTCAACATATCTATCCATCTGGACAATCTGTGTTAATGCAACCTCCAGAGGCCTCGCAAATAAATGTGCGAAATTCGCAATCAATTCTAAGTAATTATGAGGTGCCATTCAGAACATCAACATCGTTTGAAACAGAGACCCAAGTAACAATTAAGGGGGAAAAAGAGTCTTAGATACAAAAAAATAAATATATTTTTGTGATTTTTTTCCAGAGTACCTTATTTATTAACATTTTAAAAATTTGTTACATTATTAAGGATCATTCTAAGAATATTCTGTTAAATTTTCATTGAAAAATAAGACAGTAGTAGTGGTCAGATCTGAATCACCTCAAAAAAAAAGTTTCCTTGCGGTAGTCAGGATAACCCATGATTGCTTCATCCGTAATTAAAGACCAAAAAGATTTCTTTAGAACATAAGTCTATCTTGGATTTATCAGAAGGAATTAACGAAATATTCATTTTTGAATTTTTGGTAAAGGTGCAATTAAAAAACTCTGATTTTTGCCAAAAATTGCTCTTATTGTTTATTTAAAAAATAAGTTGTAATTGAAAAAAAATCCTTCTGACAAAACCGAGTATTTAGTATGTAAAAGAAGTGTGCAAAGTTTAGACGAAATCGGCCCAACGGTTTTCGAGACATTTTAACTACCGACTTAAAAAAAATTTTGAGAAAAACGCGATAGAAGGTTGATACATTGAATAAAATAGAGAAGAAAAGATTGGGCGCCTGGAGACTCAATTGTCTGTAATTGTCTGTAACTCGAAAAGTTTTGCTCCTAATGACTTCAAAATTTCTGACAATATTTCTTATGTTGTAGTATCGGAAAAAAAATCGACTTTCAGACCCTTTTCCCCCCTTAAGCGAAAGGCTCAAAACAACTGTGCCATTCAACTTAATCTACCTGAATCTCATCTGCCACCGGAATCGTCAGCTGCTAATTTTTCGTTATATACTTCAAACAATAACACTATGTATGACTTTGATGCTCCAAGCACTTCAAAAAATGAATACAAGAAGTGACAATTTACAATATAATTGAAAAAGCATTTTCCTTATCTGATGTTGATGATTTTAATGCCAGTAATGATTGATACTGACACTATAACAAGCATTACTAAATTATGTACCTATGTAAGTACCCTTTGAAAACCGTAATAAATAGAACTTTGACAAAAAACTGTTTTACCAACCTTTACCTCCTCCTTAAGAACTTCCATCAGAGCTTTACACACGTCGTACACAATAGTAGAGATTAATTGATGAGCAATTTTGAATAGATATTGTAGACTCATATAACTATCGCTAGTTACCAAAAACCTTAAAGTCAATGCCAGTCTCACTTTTGAAGGTACAGCAATTCTCTAATTTGTGTCTGATTTTGAAATCAATGGAGACATTTTTTGTAATAGTATTTCGAAGTCTTCGAACGACATTCGGCAAAAATTACTAAAGTAACCCACTGGTCTAGGCGTCATCTCTTGAAGCATTTTCTCCATGGTAGCTCTAAAACACAAATAAGAAATAGAAATAATTTATTTGACACCCAATAGTAGCATAGGTTATATTAAAATTTGGTATAAATGGCTTGGCGAGTGAAGCCGCTGGCTAAGCTCGTATTAAATAAAATCTATCAATTAAAAACAGACTATTTCATTAATTAAATAAGTACAGTGGAATCCGTTTATAATGACATCGAAGGGAATTGACAAACACGTCATACTAAGCGGACGTCATACAAAGCATTTTTGTGAAAAAAAACCTTTCTTTTTTTAGGTAGCATAGGGCCGCTGACGGGTATTCCTTTGTTTCGCGTGATTTTAAACTACTGAATTAACGCTTGATCAACATTTTCTTGCGCGATTTTCGAAGCCTCTTCGGTTTCAAAACATTTAAATTGAACGATCGCTTAATCCGGTTCTTGTTTTTGAAAATCATTGAGATTGTCGAATGACCCACGCCCAATTCCTCTGCGAGAGATGAGCTTGATTCTCCATTTTCTAATCTGCATATTATTCACCTTTCTCCTCAATCGTAAATGCTTTACGACGTTGAGATGACATTTTTTACATAGGATATCACTAAAAACAATGCGTGACGTTCAACTATCAATTACTCACTGAGATTCAAAACAAAAACAAGCCACGTGCCGAACGTCGTCGGGAATCAACGAGCATTGCCGAAGGTGTAAAGAATCATGTCGGTCACTATAGACGGACAAAATTTATTAAAAATGGGTCATAATAAGCGACATGTCACTGTAAGCGAAGTCATTATATCCGACTTTGTTACAAAGAATTCTATATGAAAACCAAACCTCGTTGTGTAATTACGTCATAATAGGCGGTTGGTCAATATAGGCGGAGTCATAATAAACGGATTCTACTGTACTTAAATACTCACCTTGTTCTATTACGATACATTTCATACATCCACTAAAGCCTTCTTGTCGGACTTTTTAGTTTATTTTTTGCACATGAAATAAATAATTACATACACTTAAATAATGTAGGTATACCGCGTTATTTTTCGGGCGTCTCAAAATAAAATCTAAAGCTTTATATTTTACGTTTTATAATATACATCTCATTATTTGGATTAAAAATAATGCAGAAACAACATTCATACTGATGTAATAAAAACATTACAATATGGCTGCAGTTTTCAACATTTAAATGATTAACTATCGGGTACTCAGACACTATTATGCAAATTGGTGTTTCGCGCCACATTTTACAATAAATATATGCTTCGAAGTAATTAATCTTACAGGAAAAATCGAATGAGTACACGCAAAAGTTATAGTTTAGAAACCATATTTTAAAATAGTACAACAAAAATGTATATAAAAAATGATTTACAAAAACAGGAGAAAGTAGAAACGATCAATTTTGCAATTCGTTAGTTAGAATGCACAAGTTTATGTAAAAACTGGAATGTTTTTTCTTGTCGTTTATCCAGTCCTTAGTGATACTTTTTTGTTGCGCCGCTGAAATAAACGACAAGTTATCTAATTCCTTATATTTTTTACATGGGAGTGTTCTAATAAAAGATAATAAAAAATAAACACTCCCATTGTATATTGTCGTTTTAATTTTTTGGAAGAGGTATTAGTAGGGTAAGGTGAGGCACAACAGATATTTTTAATAAATTAAGGAAAAGCATACCTAATACAGCAAAAAATCTTTCAAAATGTCACTTTTATGAGACCCCTCAATTGTCACAAACTGCCCCATATCTGGGGTACAATCTGACGTACCATGGGGCACACTATACACACTAATAATCCTAAGACCGAAATTCCTACCCGGCATTTTCACTTCAATTCCCTAATTTAAATTCAGTCCCGAGGATACAATTGTCCTAGTTGAGGGAACAGAGTATTTTATTTTGTGTTGCTTGTAATGTATAGAACATATCTATTAATATAAGATATATTTTATTTCTACAAAGCTGCAGAACGCTATATAATTGTTATAAACATTCATTGTTAATTAGAAAAAAATATTTTTATCCACCAACATCGTCGGGACTTAGAGCCGAATCTTTCCACTTTCGCGGCGAAATGAGTTATCAGTTACTTTACGGTGCGATATCTAAACAATCAATTCATCATAATAAAGCAAAAAAAAAATCAGCTCTCGCATGTAGTGAATTTAATGTTACAATTTGCTTTATTATGATGAATTGGTTGTTTAGGTACCGTAGAGTAACTGATAACTCATTCCGCCGCGAAAGTGGAAAGATTCGGGTTTAAGTCCCGACGGTGCTGGTGGATAAAAATATTTTTTTCTAATTTAGCATTGTAACAATGAATGTTTATAACAACAGAGTTATTATATAAGTTGCATTTGCACAAACAAAATTGTTTTTGAAATCGATTGTGACACACGACGGTTCCTTTAGTTTTTTAATGACCACCACAAAACTGGTGACACTGTGCCCCGTCATACAGTACCCCTTTGAATCAGAAAAAAAAATGAAATAAAAATTATAGGTTACGAATATAATTAATCAATAATATGTGTATTTTCATTCAGAGAAAGCAATACTTACCTAAATCCTTCTAGAAAGCCTCTAAATGAAAAACATAACCGGTCTATTAATTAAAGAAAAAATCATCTCAAAAACAATTTTTTTGCAAAAACTTCTTGGCGAGCAAGAATCAAATCCAATGTCAAGCGTTTTAAGATGGTAACTGATTGGAATTATAGACTGAGATATTGATAGTTACACTGTGCGCTACCTTACCCTATACAACATCTAGATTCAAGAGTATTACATAATTTATAAAAATTTCGTTTTTCAAATATAATCATAAAAGTATCAGGAGAGCAGCTTTCAGATAGGTATAGTAATATTAACTTTATAATAATTTTGTACATAAACATTTTTTTGGATTTTTGCAGACACTACCCATTACACAACTATATATAAAAAATAAATAAAAGCAGTTTCCGTGCTTTTCATAAACTTTATATTGCCGTGACGCAAATGTCATAAGCGTCCATACGTACAAAAAAGCCTGAGATTTTACCATTAAATAGTTTTTTTTAATTCAAAAGTAAATGAAATTACAACAGTTATAGCAAATGAGAGCTATTATACTGTTTATTAATTAAGTCTTACGAACAGCTATGCCTGGGCCGTACAGGCACCCTTCCTCTTCTATAAAAGCCTCCAGCTGGGAAGTTCTTTCATTTTTCTGCTCGATTCTAGCCAGATATAATTCCAGCTATTTTTGCTTCGTAACTTCGAGAAAAGGACCCGCGTGTACCTGGCTATGCTCGCTCGACGCTCTATACGCGTCGAGACTCGAGCCTGTAAGCCTTATAATTCCCTTAATTTAGCGAATTTTCAAAAACCAGTTTACAGGCGTATTTTTCAAACCGTCACTGCGGAATACCCCCTTAATTCATTAATCGATTCGGTATAAAAACTTGTAACAACACAATATTGATAAAATTTTCACGGTATGTACAAATAATGCTTTTATGTAACTTTTGAATAATTATGCTGTTTTAGGCATCAATTTAATTTATTATGACGTATAAAATTGATATTTAACTTATCTGAAAACTGCTCTCCTGATACTTTTGTGTTTACATTTGACTGACAAATTTTTATTATGACACTCCCTTTTCAAAAATAGAAGGAATTAGATAATTGTCCAGCGGCGCAACAAAAGAGTATCATTATGGCGTATATAATTGAGACGTAAAAATTTTCCGTTTTTATATACTCTTAATGTCCGTTCTAAAGAATAAGAATTGAATTTAAAAAAAAATGTCTTAAAAATATTATTACTGTATATAAAAAACCCAGGTCGCAGTGCCAAGACCCTGCCGACAATATAGTGTATTTGCTAATATTATGCGAACTTAGGTTGGATTTTGAGCAAAATAAAAAATTTAACTCCTTAATACACCCCTTAAAATTACATTTTTTCTTAATTGCAAAATGATTGTCGATCGAAGATCTACACCACATTAAATACACCCTTCAGTAAATAAGTCACTATCTGCAAACTAGTAGTATTTTCAAAAAATTTGTAAATCCGGTTCTGTCGGGCCGATTTTATTAAAATTTTAGGGACACTTTTTAATTACTACCAGAGGGTTAAATTTCAATTTTGAAATGATTCGGAGAATTTTTTCGGTATTTTGGGGCCTAAAAACATTTTTCAACCCCTGAAAACTACCCTTAAAATGGTCCGATTGGGTCCATTTTAAATAGGGTTCTTGCGGTGGTAGATTCCAACATGTGGGCAAAATTTCGTTACAATCAATTAACTCTTTCGAGAGTTATAGGGCACACACAGATATATATATATATATATATATATATATATATATATATATATATATATATATATATATATATATATATATATATATATATATACATATATAAATATAAATATATATACATATATATATATATATAAATATATATATATATATATACATATATATATAAACATTTTTAAAAATGGTGCCAAAGTATTTAGAAGGTTATGAAACGTCGAGAAATTTTGGTCCGACCCCTAGGTCCCGCCATCCGACCGACGCCAATAGTGTATGTTGCCTTATGGCAAATACACTAAAAAGCTATTAGGTCACGACGTTTCCTTCAATTACTATTTGTCTCTTTAACTGGACTTACTTTACTTGAGAAGAGGACAAACGGGTTAAATAGTGTTTTTACAAGTTTTTATTTTTTCATTTTAATTTGTCATGTTTGTCAGTCAGTCTGTCAGTTTGTGTCAAAGCTTGCAATCAAAATTTAGACTAGATTTAATTAAGTTAGAGCTTTGAAATTTTGCACACGTGTATAATTTCAGTGACAGTGCATAAATCCTAGATGGCGGGTTATCTTTTTCTCCACAACCCTCTTGACATCATATCACATAAAGGCGTTTGACGAGGGGAATACGATAAACTATGTGACTTCATTGTAAACTCAATATTGCGGACGCCACATATCCGATCGATTTGAAATTTTGTACACATGAGTATTCCCCAAGACATATGATTCAACCGTTTTTAGAATTATTTAATCAGTTAATTTTAATAAACTAATGTATTAATAGTAAACATTTTAAAAGACTAAAACGAACAAAATAAAATATTTGTAAAAACAAGCTTTTATTGAATTGTACTAAAAAGGAAAACAGAATTTGTAATAATTTAGTTTCATAATTATTATAAAAGCGTGGATTGTGACTAAAACAAACTATCGCAGAGTTTACAACCCACGCTTTTATAATAATGATTCTAAATTATTTTTCCTTTTTAGTACTTTTCAACAAAAGTTTGCCTTTAGAAAGTTTTTACACATATTTTAATACCTATGTATTAAAATGACAGATTAGTATAGTAGTTTACTTTGAACCCATACTTTTATTACTCAATTTTTCGTGAACTAAGTGGATGCTTTTCACAGCCAGTTTATGTAAACCAAAAAATGTCTGAGACCCCTCTGATTTACTTAATAGAATGTCTAGGTATCTAGTACCTACTTAGTTGTTTAACAAATTGTAAAATTGCTTATTTTATTTAAAAAAAAATGTGTATATGCATTTCACATTGGTGTAACTTTCTTGTTTAAAAAACATCAGTGATAGAGAAATTATTTAATTGATCCAGTTTGAATATTATATCTGCATCATGTTTAATCGAAATAATTCTTGTGTTATAAAACGCAAAATATAAAACTTTGGATTTTATTTTGACTCGGCCAAAAATATTTGTTTCATACGCTACTGACTCATAAATAATTATAATATTATGTAAAACTTGATCGAACTGCAATCCTAATACAATTACTAGTGTATTTGTCATAATATGGCACATACACTATTGGCGTCGGTCGGATGGCGGAACCTAGGGGTCGGACTAAAATTTATTAACGTTTCATAGCCTCCTGAACACTTTGGCACTATTTTTGAAAATGTTTATATAAACTATTATAATATATAAGTAGGTATATATTTATATTTTATATACGTATAGCTAATATATATTATATATTTAGATATGTGTGCGGGCTATAACTTTCGAAAGTATTAATTAATTTTAATGAAATTTGACCCCCGTGTTGAAATCCATCACAGCAAGAAGCCTATTGAACATGGGGTTAATCAGGACATTCTAAGGGTAGTTTTTAGGTGTTGAAAATAGTTTTTAGGGTCCAAAATACCGAAAAAATTCTCGGAACCGTTTCAAAATTCAAATTTAACCCTTTAGTAGCAATTAAAAAGTGCTCCTAAATTTTTATTAAAATCGGCCTAACAGGACTGGACTTACAATTTTTTTGAAAACACTAATTTGCAGATAGTGACTTATTTCCTGAAGGGTGTATTTAATTCGGTGTGGACGTTAGATTCATAATAATATTCTAATTAAGAAAAAAAAAACATTATTTTATGAGGTGTATTAAGGGATATTTTTTATTTTGCTCAAAAACACTTATATTCACGTAATAAAGTCACACTGCCTGTATTAGCAAATACACTATATTGTCGGCAAGGTGTTAGCACTGCGACCCGAGTTTTTTTTATGACCTGCGGGCGGAGCCAAAAGACAAAGCTTTTTAAATGAAACATTATACGCAGTGTCTGATAAAAATAGGCAGCACTCGGTTGTAAATATGATAAGTTCGGGACTTGGAAAAAATAAAAAAGTACCTACACACATGATCATAATTTGACAAGTCAATTATTACGAAATATGTATGGGTATAATCTTGTACTTACTTAACTCGAACATAATAAAATTTTATAAAAAGTTCTTTCGTTGGAAATTTTTCTACCTCCAATAAGTGTTAGTTGTATGATGCTAAATGATCTGCAAGTAATCACCTAATCCTTCTTTGTACCTTGTCAGGGCCGGATTTACTCATAAGTAAAATAAACACCTGCTTAAGGCCCCAACTTAGGGGCCGGCGATTCATCGAAACTTTGCGAATTTTGCAACTAAATTCTAATAAGTCAATTAAAGTGAAAGATATCAATTTTAATAATAAATCCAATGAATATATCGAACATTTCAATAAAAATGTGATGTGAGAAATTTCAAATATTGTATTAATAAAAAAATTAAACAATTGCGTTTTTTTTAAATTGTAAAAACGCGGCCCATTCAATACTTTGTTCACAAATGAAAATTGCTACACAAAGTTGTGGACTACCAACTTAAAAACCATATATATGTATATTGAATTATTTAATTCTCCGATTTTAGAATTTGCCTAGCTTAGGTTGAATTATTTTTGAAGTTACTGCTTAGAGCCCTTACCAATATAAATCCGGCGCTGGTCTTGTGATCTGTATAATATGTCTTCATTTGATGTTTTTTTACCCTGACTGTATATAAATGAACCCAGGCTTGGCAAATAAATTGGGTTTGGTGGATAACTATACCCACATGAAAAATTCCGAGTGGGTAAAACACTCACTCGGAATTTGACGGCATTTTTCGAGAAAATGTAATAGCACCGGACAGATTTTGCGTCGCGCAGTTAAGTTTCTGTATCAAATGTAACGATTCTCTTGTTAATATGCCGATGACCTTTGTTGTCGAGCGTTTATAATCTACAATCTATCTTTTTTATAAGCATACCGAATAATAAATTAAAAATAATTCGGAGAATGTACACAACAGCGGCAGAGAGGTATAAAACACCCCGTATATAAAGACTTGTGTAACTACATTTTATAGTCGGCTGTGTTCTATTTGAAGTAGAAATACCTCTTAAATACTTCTGGGATCTGGATAGCAAATTTTTGATTTTTCGGTTTGTTGAAATTATTTCAATATTTTAGCAAAAATTTTTGTTTTTCAGCTTTTACGATATTGTAATTTTAAGATCAATATCTATTGAAACGTAATAAACGCTCGACAATACAGGTCAAACGTATTGTAAATTATAGACGCTCATATTATTTTATTTAAAATTAAAACTTAGAAAATTTCAAAATTTAGGACGAAAAGTTGTAAATGTGAAAAGCCGGAAATCTCGGCGAAATCACTATGGCCAGTATAGCATAATAAGAATAATACCCGGTTCTCGTCTGGACCTTAGAGCGTCCACAATCTACAAAATATTGAAATATGAATGCGAATTTTGTGTGTAATCGTGAAAAAATAACTTTTTTAGTGTATTTGCCATATGGCAACATACACTATTGGCGTCGGTCGGATGGCGGGACCTAGGGGTCGGACCAAAATTTCTCGACGTTTCATAACCTCCTAAACACTTTGGCACCATTTTTAAAAATGTTTATATATATATGTATATATATATATATATATATATTTATATACGTATATATATATATATATATATATATATATATATATATATATATATATATATATATATATATATACGTATATATATATATATATATATATATATATATATATATATATATATATATATATATATATATATATATATATATATATATATATATGTGTACGCGCGATAACTTTCGAAAGAGTTAATTGATTTCAACGAAATTCGGGCCACATGTTGAAATCCATCACCGCAAGAAGCCTATTTAAAATGGGCCTAATCGGGCCATTTTAAGGGTAGTTTTTAGGGGTTGAAAACTGTTTTTGGGCCCCAAAATACCGAAAAAATTATCCGAATCGTTTCAAAATTGAAATTTAACCCTTTGGTAGTGATTAAAAAGTTTCTCCATAATTTTAATAAAATCGGCCCGACAGGACCGGATTTACAAATTTTATGAAAACACTAGTTTGCAGATAGTGACTTATTTATTGAAGGGTGTATTTAATTTGGTGTAGACGTTAGATTGATAATAATATTACAATTAAGAAAAAAATGTTATTTTAAGGGGTGTACTAAGGGGTTAAATTTTTTATTTTGCCCAAAAACAAACTTAATTTCACATAATAAAAGTATAAAACTACACGGCCCTATACAAGCAAATACACTATATTGTCGGCAGGGTTTTGGCACTGCGACCCGGGTTTTTTTTTATTGCAGATACGATCGTATTGAATCGACATCAAGTGACTGAGCGACCCTCATTGTTGGAACTTCCTTGCCTACATTTTAAATCAAATAATATTTTGGGTATTTTTAATAGTATTGTTCATTTAACAATAATATTATTGTATTAAAATGATTGCAAATTATGTTTGTATTAGTAATTTTATTGTGAGAAAATAAATACATATTAAGTAAAAGAAAATATTTTTCAAGTGTAACACGTACAAATACCTCTCCGTGTCTCTGGTGCCTTGCTCCTAAATCAAATTTTAACAATTTATCAATCCGTAAACGAGTGCAAGTAAAAATACCTCTTCGCTTTTATGGTGACCTATTCCTAAAATGGCAAATTTTAAGAATTTCTCTGTTCAAATGTAACACGTATAAAATAGCTTTTCGTGTTTCTGGTGCCCTGCTCCTATATTTTCAAATTTTAGCAATTTACCGGTCTGTAAACGGCAAAATATTTTTCAAATGTTGCAAGTAAAAATACCTCTCCGTATCTCTGGTGGCCTACTCCTAAAATGTCATATTTTAAGAATTTTCGCAAACGAAAAATATGAGACAAGAATTGTTATCGTGGTTTATAAACTATGGAGTAAGTAACAATTTACTTCATGTGTAGGAATAAGAGTGACGCTATGGTACCTAAACTACTTAAGAAATTTCTATATCTATGGGTTAAGCCACAAATCAAACGCTTAGTTCATGTCTCAAAACAGAACACATCTTGAAAAGATCACCGATTGCAAAGCTGGGCTTACTTTTGAATTTAAAATGTCGTTTTCTATTAGTCTAAAGCTGTACAAGCCGTTGGAAACAAAAATCGACTTTTTGATTTTTGGCGAAAATCAAGATTTTTCGCATAGTTTTTTATATAGCCTCGGGCGGTTTTGTATATAGCCTTGGGCGATTTCGTATAGGCATTGGGCGGTTTCGTATAAAGCCTCGAGCGGTTTTGTATATAGCCTCGGACGGTTTTGCATATAGCCTCGGACGGTTTTGTATATAGCCTCAGGCGGTCTTGTATGTAGCCTCGGACGCCCATCCGTTGAGCTGTATCTTTCACCGTTTTAAAGTTAGACCCCTTCAAACTGATTTTCTGGAAACTCTAAAATTTGTATCCAAGAGCTTTCAAATT
The DNA here is from genome assembly GCA_034508555.1 of Venustoraphidia nigricollis. Lineage (NCBI taxonomy): Eukaryota > Metazoa > Arthropoda > Insecta > Raphidioptera > Raphidiidae > Venustoraphidia > Venustoraphidia nigricollis. Next base: position 4,930,783 of record JAVRKA010000030.1, read on the forward strand.
TGGTATACAGACAGATAGCAGCATTCTGAATTCCATGAGCGCATTCAGAGGTCTGTGTCTATTATCGTTTCGGAGATAGAGCCATTAAAAAAATGTTCGTATAAAGAACACATCTTGAAAAGGCCACCGTGTTTTTTTGCACAAAAATGGGAAATCTCTTGGCTCCTTTTCAAATTCAGTATATTTATAGTAAATGACACGCTGAATTCAACGAACCATCCGTTGCGCTCTATCACTCATCGTTACGAAGATAGAACTGATTTTCTGGAATCTCTGAAATATCTATCGGATATCTTTTAAATTTGGTGTACTGACAGAAAATGTCATTCTAAATTCAATGAACGCACCCAGAGGTCTGTATTTATTACCGTTTCGGAGATAGAGCCATTCAAAAAATGTTCGTAAAAAATCTTTAAAAGGCCACCGAAGGCAAACTAGAGCTTATTTTAGAATTTAAAAAGTCATTCACTATCAGTCTAACGCTATCTAAGCCGTTGGAAACCAAAAAACGACTTTTATTTTTGACGAAAATCGAGATTTTTCGCTTAGTATTATAAACCTTACGTGTTTTTTTTGGACAAAAATGGGAAATCTCTTGGATCCTTTTCAAATTCTGTGTACTTATACAAAATGACACGCTGAATCCAACGAGCCCATCCGTTGCGCTGTATAACTCACCGTTTTGAAGTTAGACACCTTCGAACTGATTTTCTGGAAATTCTGGAATTTGTATCCGGAGACTGTTTAAATTTGGTACAGACAGATAACGATATTCTAAATTCAATGAGCGCACCCAGAGCTCTGTGTCTATTACCATTTCGGGGATAGAGGCATTAAAAAAATGCCACCGCTCGCAAACTAGGGCTTATTCGAATTAAAAATGTCATTTCCTATTAGTCTAAAGCTGTACAAGCCGTTGGAAACCAAAAAATGACTTTTTAATTTTTCTGTGTATCAATCCCGTGCCAAAGAAAAAACCGATAAAAAAATGAAAGAGACTACAGAAATTTACAACAGTTTTAATAGGACACCAGGATGGTACTTTGGTTTAAAACAGAATAAAAGACAATTGATTTTATTTTTAACAGGAACGTACGTTTATTTTGCACTGAGCAGAATACAAGCTATGTACGCACCTTCCCACCGACACACACTTGTATGCATGTACCATGTGATCAGGATACACACACATCCATACATACATACATTTATAGGTTGCATACGAAACAAAATATACATAAAATATTATACAAAACATTTGTGCATATAAATTTAAAGATGTAAAAAAATCGCTTCATATCACAAACAGACTGATCGTCTTAGATAATAAAAATAAAATAATTTGTAGCTATGATTTAATAGAAAAAAAATCACTAGTTTTTTTTAATTGAACAGGTTGGTATAGATTTTTCAACAAACCACAATAAAACGATCAGTTTGTGTTGTTTATTTAAATATGTACTAAAAATGTGAAAACATTTTCACAAAAAATATGTTTTAATGCATTTTAATATTTTGACTCCATTATTCTGCTTGGAATAAACCAGACAGATATTTAGAATTTTCTTTTAAAATTCCGCAAGATGGCACCACTCTACAAAATGTTAACACATTTGCAACTCATAACTAAGAAATAAAAAAATTACTGGCGTTTTAACGCTTCCTGCTTTCGTTAAAACTATACCGGATTAGTTTTGGATAGTTCCAGGAACCGTGTCCTCGCTCTAAAATGTTTCCTACGAGATCTGGCGCAGTGCGAAAATTTCGTTCCCGAATGAGAGTGCTTATTGTGGGTTATAACGGGGATCTGGTATGTCCAGGTACACTTGGCATTTTATAAAAAAACATAAAAAAGAAGATATGACCCATAGGGGACGTATCCTCTTTTCAATATTTATTTCACAAAAAGATGACAGTGAAAAGGTGCAGCGAGATCGTTTCGCAGACATAAATAAAAGGAAACGCGCCACGTTCGTTCTCCAAAAAACTGTATTGCGCGAACCTAAACGGGTCATTCCGTTGAAATAATAACAAAGTTTACATCGCGAGTTGTGTTTCGCGTTTTTAATAACCGTATAGTTATCGTAAATTTGGGACTAAGCCCGAATAGTTGTAGTAGTTGGTGGAGCTAAAAACATATTTAGTTAATTGGGATCACCAACAATCACGATTATTCTGGTTCAGTTTATATTTTCTAATTAAAATTGGATGTGCAATTTATACTTTTTCTTTATACCCGGTCGAAAGTACAAACTTTCGGTTTCGATTTTAAGGCAGAAAGCCTAACATTTATACACTGCTGGAATTACTCGCACGCCATCTGTAACAGCGGGCCGAAACACTTTTCTCGTTAACACTAATACGAAAGTAGGTATTTTCGATCGGGTATAAAGAAATAGTATATTACACCGCAAAGGCAGAAAATTGAATTTCCTGCACTGCGCGGCACACGATGTCCGAGACGAATTCAACTTTCTGCCCTTGCGGTGTAATATACTATTTTTTTATACCCGGTCGAAAGTACGTACTTTCGGCTTCGATTTTAAGGCAGAAAGCCTAACACTTATGCACTACTGGAATTACCGGCACGCTATCTGTAACAGCGGGCCGAAACAGTTTTCTCGTGCACACTGATACAAAAGTACGTACTTTCGACCAGGTATAAAGAAATAGTGTATAACAACACAAGAGCAGAAAGTTGAAATTCCTGCATCGTGCGACACACGATGTCTGAGGCGAAGCCGAGGGCATCATGGGTCGCGCAGTGCAGGAATTTCTACTATCTGTCCTTGTGGTGTAATATAATATTAACTTTAGCCAATTCTTGGACTGGAATTGGGGAACGGGGCGATTTTCAAATCTCAAAGTTATCCATTTTTTATAATATGCAGTCAAAATATTAATATAAACACTACTAATATTTTACAAAATACTGTTTGGAGGTAGAAAATGTTTGTTGTTTTTTTTGTGTGTGCAATGTTTTCACATTTTGTTGTTTCTCTATACACTATAGATATTTTTTTATAAAAATACAATAAAACTTATGACTGATCAAAAAATTGTAATAAGAATTTCATGTCAGCGAGAAAAGTCGTACGAACTATTTTATAAGAGAAAAAAATACAACATGAACATGAAATTTATCTTCACATATAGTCGAATGGAATAATACATAATTAACAGAGATACAGCTGAACGATTCCGTATCACGCATTGAGAGGCGATCAACAATGTCTTTTTAGAATGAAAAATATGTTTTTCATGTAGCCCCGAATCTACGATTTTATTCGAACCGCGGTTGAAACTTGATAGTGGCGCCCCCTCTCTCCACAGTTTGAGATAAATTGTTAAAAAAAAACTCAAAAATATATAATGAGTGGTATTTTTTGTGACCGGGAGGGGAGAATAAGAACCCTATAATATATTTTTTTTAATAATTTGCTATCAATTTTTAAACGTATTATGATTTGGCACGAATTTGTCTGCCACTGGGCACTATGGACCCTCACAAAATCCAACCAAAAAATAATAAAAAAAGCGAAAATTTCGAAAATAAATAATATTTTGAAAAAAAATTGATTTTTCAACAAGATTTCGATATTTTTTGTCTGAAAATTCGAACTTATTCAACAATTTGAATTTTCTCGAAAATTGATTAATTTTGATTTATTTTTTCGATATTTCGATTTTTTTCTAAAAATTTAATATTTCTATACATAAAGGGCCTCAGAAAATTATTGGCCATAGGCCGTCCCACAAGGTAAAGCTACGTAGGGACGCGGTTTTAGACTGGGACGCTTTGTGCATTTTAACGTTTCGACTGTGACTAAACAAAACAGTGGCGTAGAAATCGATCAGCTTGTACACATTGATAGCTATACAGAAGCAAATGAATGGAACCATATTGATCGAGAAAATATTTGCGAATCACTTGTTTTCACCGCGGCTAACGATGTAAAATCATCAATGAACTAGGGCAATCGCACCATCACAATTTATATCTACTATTTTCACATTTCTCAGCACGTAAAAAATTGTTTTTTGTTTTTATTTCGTTTCATATGTTTCATTTTTTTACATATTTTATATTTGACGCAATAATCAATTAATTAATATATTAAATTTTCTTAAATTTCAATTGATCGTATGTCAACTATTTAATTATACTAAAAACTACAGTTACAAATGCGCATCGAGCGTCATTATTTTGTTTTTTTTCATTTTTTTTAATTTAACATTACAAATAACGGAAGAAAAATTTTCGTTTCATTTTTTTTTTCATTAATAATTTGTACAAAATTTCAGTCGTCATTACGACTGATTTTTCAAAATCATCACACTTAATTAAAGTATTTTTTTTTTGAAAATAATTTCGATCCGCTTGCGTTAATTGTATACATTCATTTTTTTATAACAATAACAAAACTATTCACATATTTTTCAAAAACATTTTAATTTTTTTATTAAAGTCTCTGTAATATTATCATGATCCACATTTAGGGACGCTGATGACCTCAGCCGTTGAGCGTCTATAATTTACAATCTTTCTTTCTCTCTCTCTCTCTCTCTCTACAACAGATTTCGGAGGAAAAAAACCTAGAAGATATTTCAATTATTTGCGAATATATATTATATAAATATTTTTGTTTCTTATAATTGCTGCTGTTTTTTCCAAAATATGATTAGTCGAAAAAACTGAGTGTTTTTTCTAAACCTAAACATAAGCAAATTATTACAGGACCCTACTATCTGGCAAACGAGCTACCGCTCAAGGCGCCGAAACAAAATCTATTATCAGTTTGTGCACATCCGCTAGCTAGACTAGCGAATGTGCTCTATTATCGTTCTGCGCGTCAGAACTGTTTCGTTCTCATAAGAAGTTTAGGTTAATTTCGCACGAAATCCATTCAAATTGTTGTTTTCTGAAAAGAGGAGATTCTGTTCTAAATTGATTAGAGTTTATAATTGCTTCGAAATTTGTTATTGAAAATCGCGAGTTGCAGTTGTCGGCTGGTCTGTACCTACGTACGTACGTCCGAGCTCGACAGATCGCAATTTGTCACGGAACCCCTTAAAACAGACATTTTTCCTTTTTTTTTCATGTATTGTAAAATTGGATTAACTGAGAAGAGGCCGAAATGAGGCCTCACTTCACTCTGAAAATAGTCTAGGACCGCTCCTGAATTTTTTTTCTACCGATTATATTTTGAAAAAATCGCAGCAATTTTAGAAACAAAAATTCCATTTGTGCCTGTGTATGATTTACTGACAAATTCAATACACTGTGAAATCGAATTGCTTTATTTATAATGTCCTATAGTTTCTAATAAGTCAAATCACAATATACATTTAAATTTTTCTAATTATATACCCTGGGTTTTTTTAGAAAATTTAATAATTTCTGATATTAATATTATTATCAAAATCTTATAAAACTTCTTCTAAAACTGGCAGGTCACAGCGCAATTTTTTTATCCTACTAACAACTTTTAAACTATACAACTACGTAGCCATTTTTGACAATGAGTTTATTCTGTGAAAAATATTACTATTTTGTTTGAGAAAAATATGAACTTTGCCACGAAAAGACATTCGACGTAGAGAGACCTCTAGTAATATCAGACTACGAAAAAAACCTTTAAAATCATTATTAATTTGAAAAAAAATCGAACGTCTAAAATGCTATAACCGAAATACATTTTATATTGGTTTTGGTTATAGCATTTTAGATGTCCGATTTTTTTTCATTCACAAATAACGAGTCACTCAAAATGGCTGCTAATCGGTACATTCCGCAAAGAGATAGGCTTCAGCAATTTAGTATTATGTACCTATAGTTGTTTTGTACTAATAATTATCACAGAGACACTAATAAAGAAATTAAAATGTTCGTAGTATGTTCCGATCACATTTTTCAACAAACTAAATAAAATTTTAAATATTTAATAATAAAATTGAATAACGAAAAAGGATCGAAATCGCAGGGTAAGCTACATAATTAATACATTACTTTAATGAAATACATAAGTTCTAGAGATCAGATTTTGGTTTCGGTCTGCTATAGCGAAACAATTTCTCGTTATTATTTCAGTCGACCATACAAACAACGTTCCGCAAAGTCTGATCTTTATACATAACATTTAGTTGTGCATTTATTCTACCTAGCACATACGATCAAAAAATGTTTTCCATAATAATTGAACTTTTTTTTAATTTAAATTTCAGTTAGTGAGGTGCTAATATGACTTTTCCGAACGGCTTAACCACATTTTCCAAAAATCACGTATTTAATCGTTGTTTCATTTGATCCAAAACTTTCGGATAAATTGTAGAGTAATTATCAGATGGCACATTTTCTGCAGACTAAGCATGTCATCCTATGTTTTGATTGCTTCAGAAGATTAATTCGTTGTGTTATTTCATGCGACTTTTTGTCAAGGCGATTTACAAATTCATAACAGTTATAAATAAAAATAAAAGTACAAGGTCACTAGACTTTAATAGCTAGCAGATCTATGGTCGCCTTTGAAAGAAATTTTAGTTTTGGACTAAAAACAGAAACTAAAACGGTTTAATAGTGATCAAGTATTCAATAAATTTTAATTCTGATCATCAGAACAAATTTTTGTTTGTATAAAGTTTTCTACGAATTAATGTCGGATCAAACGATTATGTCCATGAATTAAAAATAGTGGTGCGTGTACTTATGCACGCTCGGCAGAAGTTATACTTCGTTGGCGTGATCGCGATAATTGATATCATAGTTTCGCTAAAGATGTACATTGATAAAATAAAACAGGAAAATACAAGTATGGAGCTGAATTAACTGTCATTCAGGAGACAGGACATGTCTATGAAAAACGACTATAATAGCTTTTAAGAAGATCCGTCCGATGTCGCTAGTATAACCTACTTTGATGTTTTATGAAATAACTATTTCGACGTTATCAGAAACAACTTCCGCAACATGTTCGTTGCATGCTGCGTACGCAACTTCCGTAACAGAGAAAATTTTACCCTCAGTGCACCAAAAGAAGTATAACTTCAATAAGTGCTAAAAATGAGGATAAACCTTCCGGAGAAATCATCTTGTCGCCCCAAATAATCAACAATAATCAACGAAGCATGCAGCTGTACAAAATGCTACAAACACTAAAAATTTGTTATAATACATAATAATAATAATAAAACTGTATTTTTCTTACCAGCACACATTCGATTCTTGTTTGTGGAGTGTACAAATAATACACTGTTATCTATACAGAATGCCTAAATACAGGAATGATTATGAAACAAAAGGACATTTCACACATCCCTACTCACTGTGTTTTTTTTAAGTATAACAATCCAATTGAATTTAAACCTCATTTTTTTTTTAAAGTGAACTTCTTTAGCTAAGTATCTTTTTGAAATTTTCTGTAACGTTAAAGGAGTAATGATTCAACGGCGGGGAAATATAAAAGAAACCTTGGTAACACAAAATGGATAACGCATCAATGAAACGGGTTCACAACTGTAAAGAAGTTTTAGTTCCACCGTGAGCTTATGTAAATGAGTCTCATACGTTTGAAGTGAAACTTCTTTAGGGGCGTATTTGTCTGAAATTTTCTGTAACGTTAAAGTAAAAATGAGTCAACGACGGGAAAACAAGAGAAACTTTGGTAACGCAAAATGAATAACGTATTAATAAGATCGTAACTATAAAGAAGTTTCACTTCTCCGTGAACTTATGTGGACGAGAATAACACGTTTTTTTTTCGAAACGCAATTTGATTTTACAGTGTCTCTCTAAAAATTAATATAATACTCAATATTGTTCACGTCCATTATAATTAATAAGTTTTTTTTATTTTTTAACGGGAAATTGGACTATTCAAATTTAATATATTCAATTTTTTAATTTAGTTTAACTATATTAAATTTGAATAGTCCAATTTTCCGTTAAAAAATAAAAAAAACTTATTAATATAATATTTGATTAAAAAATAGAATATTTTCAATCTATTATTTTTAACAAATTGAAAATTATTTTTACCGGTTTTCGGATTAGAACCTGGGAATTGAAAACTTGTAATAGAAAAGCCGTCGAACAATTAATTTTGAATTTAGTTTTTTTTTCCAAATATATCTATTATAAAGAAGGTGCGAATATTTTGATGATTTAGAAAAATTTTTAAGGTAACACGAAAGATTTTAAAATTTCAAATATTTTATGTCAAACACCAATAAAATAAAAAAATAATTATTTTTCTATAATTTTTGAAAATCACAGTGAGTATAATATTTAAAAGAAATCGCTTCAACAGTTTTAAATTTTTAAAAATGTGCGCAGCTTACAAAAAGTTAATAAATTGTACAACATGTTGTAGTCGTTGCATTTTTGAAAAAAGTAAATTTTTCATCCAAGGTCACTTTCTCAAAAATTATTACCTATGACTTAATTTTTGTCATATTTTGTGTGTACTAAATTGTGGCGTTGTATTATAAGTAACGTATTTAAAACATAGCGGAAAGTTTTAGGGTTAATTTTTTAAACGAAAAAGTTCTTTTCCAATAGTGTCAAAATATTGAAAATAAATGAGCTACAGTCAATTTAATTATTTTGGGTTAGCCGTCTAACGGATCGTTGAAATCTTTTAGTTAATTTAGATTTTAATGATAATATTTAATTACTGAACTGAGCTATAAAGAAAAATACGGAAAATTTACATGTTACCAAAATTAAAGCATTTTATCGAAGAAATGTTTTGACACTAATGGATTTTTCATATAAAGCTTCGTTTACAAGATACGGCATGAAAATACGATCTAAATATATAAAATCGTTTGTCCTAACTGATTTATCAACGCACAGCCAAAACTACTTGTAAGTCTAGACATCCGAAATTTGGAACATAGGTTTATTTTATAATGTAAGCCTCCGCTAAAAAATGCTATTTGGCAATTTCAACTTTAAGGGGGAGAAATGTGGGGTGTAAGTTTGTATGGGAGTGTCGGTTTTTTTAAAGGTATAGGAACTTGAAAATTGCAATTGTAGCTACTCACCATAAATAATAAATGACGTCTTTCAGCTACCGGGTCCGCTAGTTATTTAATATTCCAATAAAACTTATTTTTTTACCAAAAAAAAATCCTTTTCAATATGTAATATCAAAATTTTGATGAGCTATAACAATTTTTTTCTTATGACTTAGAAATTCTTAACTATTTTTTTATAATCTTTTAACACAATAGTATCAATTTATTGCAAGGGGAAGTTTTAGGGTTGACCCACAGGTCAACCGGTTCCACATTTTTTTCGAAAAGATGTTTACACATAAATAATTTCTGACTCATCATTAACAGTATAATTCGTTTAATGGAGCGGAGAAGCAATGAAACAATGTAAATAATACCCGTCCCTCGCATAAAAACTGCGCATTTGACATTATCTAGAAAAAGCAAACCGTACTAGACTTTTCACGAAATGATTAGTTGTGTTGACAGAATAAAAACCTCCCTGAACAGTCCAACGCGGGATAGCCGGAACGAGATCGAACGCGGCGCGGGATCATATTCCGCCATATTACGGCGTTCAGTTCCGTTTCCATTATTCGGCGTTGGGAACCTTGAGTACAGAATAGCACACACAAAGTATAACAAAAAAAGGGCAATTTCACCCTAATTATAATTTTCAAATATCAGAAGGTAGTAAATATTGTAACATTATTTCCTTTTTATTTTGAAAACATTTTTTTATCCGTCGTCAATTATCTAAAATTTCTAGTGTAGACTTTTGATTATTTTTTTTACAAATAGTTTTTTCTTTTAATTATTAGGTAATTATTAAATGACAGTTATCCTAAACACCGGCAGCATTTTCCAGCTGGCGTGTAAACCACTCTTTAGCATTACGTAAAAGAGCCAGTCTTCAAATTTAATACTTTTGACACAATCGTACAATTAATTTCTAAATTATTTTTTCATTATTCTAAAACTGACTATCTGTAAAATATCTTAGCAATCATTTATATTTAATTGTTATTAATTTAAATTAGCTTACATTATAGAAGATTTAAATGCTCTTTACTTTTTTCTTAGAAATGATACCTATATGACATAATATTATGTAATACATTAAAAATGAACATGCTTATTTATTTATTATATAAATGAACGACGAGATATACCAATCTCGTCATATTTGATGTCGATCACAGGTATGAACGTCACGAGAGAGATTTGTCGAGTGTTCGTTACGAACGTATCGCCCTTATCGGATATCTGTTACGAACGTGTCTTTCATAGCATGAAAAAATCGTACGTTATGTAGGAGAGCTGTTAGACATTTTTAGGCAGGTATTTGAGGTACTGTGAAAATTTGTACAATACCTCTTTATTAATATCAGAATACAAAAACACAGACCTGGCTGAAGGATAGCGGGACTTAACCGACCCTCAAATTTTTAAATTAGCAATTTTTTCTTGGAATAAAAAGCCCTTGAGGCATTTTGAAATTTTAATACCTTGAACTTTAGTATTTAAGGAGTTGAAAAATAAAAAAGCCAGATTTCTTAAGCGGGTCTAAAACTTAGCCAGGTGTTTGCAAAATAGTATTTTTGAAAAATTTAAAAAGTGTGTTTGAGGCACGTTGAAATTTAAATAGAATAATATTGGTAACTAAAGATAGATATATTCAAAAAAACAGATCGTTTCGGTGGGACATTCTACCCGCCAGGTGATTAAAAATTTTCACAGTGCCTCAAATACCTACCCAAAAATGTCTAACGACTCTCCTATTATAATGGCCTTTCCTTTACTTGTTTAAAGCGAATATTGTCGTTAAGAACGACTCGACACACCTCCCGGTTTGCTCTCTAATATTATTTTTTTACACCTTAATCAAAAATATAATTAATTAGCGTTATTTAAAAATAAAAATAAAAAAACGCACATATACATTCACTTATAAACTTAAATACTTTCTTTTTCAATAATAAATCTTATTTACATAAAATATACGTTTTTCTGTACTTTCAAAAAATAAAAATAAACATTTTTTATTACCTTTTCTTTAAAAATATTACAAATGCATATAACTGTATATGTTTTTTTATTAAATACAACAACAAAATGGATGCATTTTTTTATAACATGTAAATGGTAACCTTTAGTTGTAAAATGGCCGCCCGCGGAATCAACTTCCGGTCAACGGAGAGTTTTAAAGCGGAAGGCGCCACCAGCGGTTTTATTAAAATTTTTCAACAATGACACTTTTTTGAGTCTATTGAAACAAAAATTCAGTGGTAACATTTGACTTTTCCTAGCTTAATAAAATTTAACTTAGCCTTTCATCTTTACTTAAAAATATTTTTAGGAGTGTATACAAATTCTATGGAATGTCTTCTTTCCTGCAAAAATTGAACCACTTCTCAAATTTGACTTTTATGAAAAATATAAAGAAATCGTAAAAAAGAAAATATATTGTATTTTGTCACTGTCGGGATTCGAACCAAACTATTTTATAATTTGCACTGATTTTTCCTCGGCACTTGGTAGAACATGATTAAAATAATAAATAAATAAAAACATTTGAAAATTCTACAGAAATTATTATTATCTACATTATTTCTGGACGATCGTTTCGGACAATAAGTTCATTTTCAGGAGTATATGTTTTATACTCCTGAGGATGGACTTATTGTCTGAAATAATTTAATAATAATTTTTGTAGAATTTTCAAGTGTCTTTATTTATTTGTTATCAAACTATTTTAGTTTCGAGTAGAATACGACGACAGCGTAAGACTGAAAAATTTTGGTTCGAATTCCGTCCATGACATTTTTTCCCAAAAAAACCTTAGCAAAATTAACGCGTTCTTTCTATGTAGTCTCATAGATTGCAATAGTTTGCCGTGAATTCCAATCTGAATTCCCATCTAGATCTCCCAGTATTGAATGATTCAATAGTCATCGATCGATTTCTTAGCAAGAGTCCGACCGAAACCGCCATTAGATCCAAATAGGACTTGAATAGTTGTTGAAATTATTTCACTGAATTCAAAGAGTCGGCCATTTTATGAACGCCATTTCTACAACCTACTTGGCAGTCATGTGCCAAGTAAGGAATGTTATATGAAACAGGGTTGGAATTAGTGTCAAAGTTTCCAGATTCAAAATAAACATTATACGACCGCTAGTGGCACATTGCGGCATAAAAACGTTACAATATTTAAACAAATAAAAAAAAACTTTTCACAATAAAAAACGTAACTTGAAAAAATACGGGTGATAAAATAATAATATTTAACTTTGGAAGTGATTAGAGGTACGAAATATAAAAAATCAGTCTGTTTTTAATTTATTTTCTCCGAATGCAAAAACAACAACTGTTTATTTATCAGCTGAATCATTTTTAAACTGTTGAAATTCTAAATTGATAATTATAAATTTTCAGCACTTGTTTGTATTAGAAATTTGTGTTCCAAATCAACTATTTATGTAAACATTGTTCAATTCTAGCAATTCACACAACACAGTCACTATCAGCTGTTTTAGACAGTCGACTGTTTCACACGTCGCCACCAATTGTTTAAGACAATCAATTGTCACAACTGTCGACCGTTTTATAGAGGGCAGTCCACCACTGAGAAGACAGCCATAGTCGACAGTCAATTGTTTACACTGTCGACTGCTTGAAAGTCAACTGTTTGAATTGTCAACTGTTTGACGCAGTCAATTGTTTGAACTGTCGACTGTTTGACGCAGTCAATTGTTTGAACTGTCGACTGTTTGGCAGTCATTCGTTTGACCTGTCGACCGTTTGACGCAGTCAATTGTTTGAACTATCGACTGTTTCGCGTATGAGGTTCGGCGTATTGTAGAGCCAAGCGAATTGTTACTGCACAGTCGATGTACATACCACAGCGACGGGGGCGACCAGTTGTTGTTCGCGATTGGGGGCGGGCGACGGAGCGACCAGTTGTGCTCAGACGTGACGTTTCATATGCAACGCCAGGTGGTCGGACCGACTGAAACAGCGGTCGCAGTGACGGCACTTGAACGGTTTGGCGCCGGTGTGTTTACGGTAATGGCGTGTTAATTCGTCGCTCCGCGCAAATCGCCATTCACAGCCTTCCCACGAACATTTGTAGGGCTTTTCACCTGAAACAAAGAAAAAAGGACATATTAACATTTTTATTATTGTAAGTCACAATTTCCTTATGCTAAAGCATCGAAACTTTAATTTCCTGTATCTTTTATACATTTGCTTTATATAATAATTGTTTTTAACATGCTTTTATTTGTTTGTTTAATTGTAAAGGAATTTTGAATGTGAAATTCGCTCACTTCAAAACGTCAGATTAAACTGAAACTGCACATTTTTCAAAGACCGATGGCAATACAATAATTTAATAAGTTTGTCCCCATTACCTTACCAGGGCATTCAGGATAATAAAACTTGAAAATTTACAGCAAGCAAGCTAACACGCTGTACAGTGACGTACGTTGCGATGCCTACCCCGTAGTCAAATATAATATTGTGTTTTAGTCTTGTCATTAAAATTAGAGTTTAAAAAAACTAAAACACGCTTTTATGAACTAAAAAATTTAAAATAATTTGACAACAAAATAAGCTTTACTGTAAAAATCGTGGAGTGCTTAATATCGGTAATACATTTTTCAGTTACTAGCTAATTGTAAACGTAGAGCTATTATGAAAATGTAAGTAGACAGCACCTCACGCTTTTTACAGTAAAGCTAATTTTCTTGTCAAATTATTTTGAATTTTTTAGTTCATAAAAACGTGTTGTTTTAGTTTTTTTAAACTCTTATTTTTTATTTCAAATCATCAATCAGGGACATACAACTTCTGTATTAATAACTATTACAAGATTACTTTTCGAATACTCGATTCCACTTAATTGAGTTTGACAATAATTAACATTTCGACCGCTCCATTTCGTTCCGGTACGACTGAAAACATTCCTGTGTAGACGCCAGAGCTGGGCAAACTACTTGACAAAAGTAGTTGAGTATAACTACTAACTACTTAAGTAAAAAAGTAGTTAAAATACTTAGTAGTTAAACTACTCGTTCTTAAAAGTAGTTAAACTACTAACTACTAGTAGTTAGTAGTTAAAATTTTAACTACTTTTTTAACTACTATAATAATAATAATAATAATACAAATCTCTTTATTTATGTCGTACAATCTACACATATAATATATGAAAATTATTTTCAATAATAAAAACTGAGCAAATTAACAGACAAAATTTACTTATATTTAATAACAATACGACGTTTCGGCCAAGATGTCAGTCTTTTTCAAATGAATATAAATCAAAAATTCTACAAACAATAATTTACAACCTAGAATGTCCAAAAACGATATTTAAAAAAATATATACTGTCAATTGCCATCAAGTTTTGTATATTTTAATCTTTCTTTTTGACAATTTAGGCTGTTAATTGTTTCTTAACTTAATGCTATTTTTGTTTCCTTCAATGATTATTATTTTTTGTAGGATCTTTTATTTATATTCATTTGAAAAGGGCTGATATCATGGCCGAAACGTCGTGTTTTTATTAAATTTTGCAAATAGCAACGATGCGACTACCAGTTCCACATTCTATTTCAAACTAAAACTCAAGCAACTGATATTTCATTATTTAAAAAAGTCTGATCGTGTTCCAGAATCCAGGAAAATACATAACGAATAAGAACTTGTTCTAACCTGTCGGTTAAATATAATATATTTAAATAGTTTTAAAAGTATTTAAAATTCAAAATAAGTAGTTAGATTACAAAAAAGTAGTTAAACTACCTAAAGTAGTTAGAACTAAGTAGCTAACTACATTTTTAACTACTTTTTGTGATTACTTGATAGATATTCAAAATAATAGAGTACGATTACTATGTGGAGAAAAGTAGTTAGAGTACAACTACTTTTCCAAAAAAAGTAGTTAACTACGTAGTTAACTACTTTTGTAGTTAACTACTGCCCAGCTCTGGTAGACGCACCTATATCTACGAATACATAAATGTAAAAAAATATCGTTCCAATTTGTATTAGAAAAATAAAAAAAAATAAATCACACAGCTCTATAAGAATTTAGAGATATCCACAGAAAAAAGAATGTCTTAGTTGATATGATTGCATATGGGGCCTTGCGATGTCGCACTGATGTGTAATGTCACAGCCTCCTGAGATGAACCATTAATAATGAGAGGCAGAGAACATAGAGACCATTCGGTCAGACCGACCGGGTCCCACTGGGGTGGCTGCACAGTAATATATCATTCCTGTATCCCCTCACCCCGCCAGCCCCACCTCCGTCGCGACGAGACGGGTTCATTTGAACACGAGTTCCGCTCATCTCCCCTCCTCCTTGTCTATCCTCCTTGTTCTTTATATTCTCGACAACCGGAATCTAAAGGTTCCAAAGGACAAGAGTGCTTTGATTTAACAATTGACGCTCACAACAATACCGTAGGCACATTAATATGGTAATTGGTAAACGCCGGACTTCGATGAAAAAGACAGGTTCAGATTGTCGACAAGAATAAATAAATAACCAGGATCATAACTCGAAAGCGATGCCATTGATGTGACTATGCAAGGTCATTAGATACACAGACCACCTCATTAATTAACATAATACAGTGTAACCTTAATATAATGAGCCTCAATATAACGATTTCCTCGATTTAACAAATTTTTCGAAATCCCCTAGAACTGCCCGTAAAAGTTAATGCATTACAAATACTTTTTGCCAAAAACCTCTTTATAAGGAATTTTCAATCATTGCAGAATATAAATAGAAAGTATAATTTATCTCTATTTAACGATTTTTGCCAACTTATAACCTTTACATAACGTATCCTACCAATAAATAACACACGATTCCACAATAACAACAATTTATGTTTCGACAGGTTCAGACACGTTAAATTTATCGTAAGACAATCATTGCTGTTTTAAGTAAAGTCACTGTTGTTAGTAAATTTAAAATTGCAGCGGCTGAGAAACGAAAAAGGTGTTCCTTAACCGTCGCAGAGAAACGAAAATCCTACGAGAATCCTACAAAAAAAAAATTAGACATTGCTAAAGAGTTCGAAATTCCCGCAAGTACATTAGCCACAATTATAAAGTTTAAAAATAAGTTTATAAAATAAAATGGGTTTTCTTACCTAGTTAAAACGAATCTTAGATCAACCTAACCTCTATATAACAAACTTCAGTATAACGAATAACTTGGTATAATGAATATTTTCTAATTCCCTTCAGCTTTGTTATATCGAGGTTGTACTGTAATAATAAATAATTCGCGGCTATTTAAAATAAATTACCGCGGATATTTGACCGGTAATTTATTCTTTTACATCACTATTTTGTTTACATATCAAAAAGTCCATAAGAAGATGTTGAAAACAATGTGTAAGCCTCATCCACATAAGCTTGCGGGGGAAGTAAAAATTTTTTAGTCGCAGATGTAATTTTTATAATTTTGCGTTGCCAAGGTTTCTCTTATATTTCCCCTTTAAAGTAACGCGTTATTTCCCCTTAAACGTTACCGAAAATTTCAAAATTTCAGTCCTCGCTAAAAAACTTTACTTCAATAATTTCGAGAAATTGGACATAAGCGGTTTTGACAGCTGACCACAGATATACAATAAGGAGAATGAAACAGAGAACGAGCGCGAAACACATGAAGTTAGTGTATAGCGGATGGAGTTGGAACTACAACTAAATCAGTGTTTACACATATAACAAGAACCGTAAAATGTTGAGAAGAGAAGATTTGACGATCATTGTTACTGATGAAGCGACAACATAATCGTTATTGGACAATATTGGGCCAGGTTTGCTTAAAATGGTAACCGGTAATTTTACATCACTAGCTGGCAGCTGAAATACATTATTCGAGTTTATGATCAATGTGAACCCAGCTTCACATACAGTTGTGTACATGTGTAGAGTTGTTGATCCAATTTCGCCTGGCGGTGGTAACGGGCACTACACCGCATCACACTACTAACCTAACCTAGCCTGCTATCGTACACTATACACTATGGTGACGTTGATTTATGCACATATTTATTATAACATAGACATATGAAATTTCGGTCGTCTGTCAACGAATACAGGAAGGTTTATAGATTATACAATCGGCCGAACTGTATATTGGGGTTTGAAACAAGGCTATTATATTACAAAGGTGGGCCTCGTTAAGCGGAAGGATGGCGTCCTCCGACGGATCTGTCTCTTGATTGCGTGGCAACGGCTGTTATTTACAAAATTTCCCTCTGGTTTGTGTGGTGGCGTTATTCTTTCTTAACGCGCGGAATTCCTTGCTCCTAACGCCCCAGGCGACCACCCGGGGTCTCGTCCCCGTCTAAAGTCTGCATCTTTTTAACGCGCGGGATTTTTTGATCCTGATGCCCTAGGCGATCACCTGGACTCTCCTCCGTCTAAAGCCGGCATATTTCTTAACGCGCGGGATTCCTTGGTCCTGGTGCCTCAAGCGACCACCCGATTTATCCCCTCTATCCCCGTCTAAAGCCGGCATCTTTCTTAACGCGCGGGATTCCTTGGTCCTGGTGCCTCAAGCGACCACCCGATTTATCCCCTCCATCCCCGTCTAAAGCCGGCATCCTTCTTAACGTGCGGGATTCCTTAGTCCTGGTGCCTCAAGCGACCACCCGAGTTATCCCCTCCATCCCCGTCTAAAGCCGGCATCTTTCCTAACGCGCGGGATTCCTTGGTCCTGGTGCCTCAAGCGACCACCCGAGTTATCCCCTCCATCCCCGTCTAAAGCCGACATCTTTCTTAACGCGCGGGATTCCTTAGTCCTGGTGCCTCAAGCGACCACCCGAGTTATCCCCTCCATCCCCGTCTAAAGCCGGCATCTTTCTTAACGCGCGGGATTCCTTGGTCCTGGTGCCTCAAGCGAACAACCGAGTTATCCCCTCCATCCCCGTCTAAAGCCGGCATCTTTCTTAACGCGCGGGATTCCTTGGTCCTGGTGCCTCAAGCGACCACCCGAGTTATCCCCTCCATCCCCGTCTAAAGCCGACATCTTTCTTAACGCGCGGGATTCCTTAGTCCTGGTGCCTCAAGCGACCACCCGAGTTATCCCCTCCATCCCCGTCTAAAGCCGGCATCTTTCTTAACGCGCGGGATTCCTTGGTCCTGGTGCCTCAAGCGAACAACCGAGTTATCCCGTCCATCCCCGTCTAAAGCCGGCATCTTTCTTAACGCGCGGGATTCCTTGGTCCTGGTGCCTCAAGCGACCACCCGAGTTATCCCCTCCATCCCCGTCTAAAGCCGGTATCTTTCTTAACGCGCGGGATTCCTTGATCCTGGCGCTTCAAGCGACCGCCTGGATTGACCCCTCCGCCTCCCAAAACCGGCACTGACTTATTGTGCACGCTGTACTCTTTAAAAAAAACTGGAAGTCTGTAACTAAACTTCCTTGGCACATGCATTTAAAATACGTCAACTTAATTCAAGGTCTGGTATATTCGAGCAGAGTGCGCGTGTAAAGTGAGTATTCATATTTGTCCTTGAAGGGTAGTTTCGTCCTTCATGGATATTCATACCGCATATACACCGGAGATCACCGAGCGTGTTAAAACACACACACACACACACATATACACGCGTTGTTCCATCCCACCATCTTGTACAGTCATCCTCACCAGACTACATACCGCCATTACAGATGGGTGTTGTGTACAAGCCACCATATTCTCTGGTGAAATAGATCTGAAGAAAGAAACGCACGTGGCTCGATTTCGAACTGTCACATGTCCAATTCGCTATGACCTTGAGTGGCAATAGGCCAAGCGGCGGTCGTAAAAAATGGTATTGATTTTATAAAGGATGAAACTTTCAGAAAAGATACAGTGACTTCAATCACTTGCCTAGGCAATATTGCGAAGCGGGGAAACACCTCTTCCGGTGTAAGAACTTAAATAAGCACTTATTTTAAACAAATGAAAACTTCAAAATTGAATTACTTATAAATAATTCGTAACGAATTGTTTTCTCAAAATGTAATCATAACATTAATTTTTTTATAATGTTATTAATATTACATTAGAGACCGGTATTCATTTTAATGTAGTTACTAGTCTCATAGCGCGCTAGAGCTTTTGATTGTTATGAATTTGTTGGTCAGTAAGAGATTTTTTGAAATATATATGGTTGCCGTCTTAAATAATGATTAAACATGAATGACGTCAGCTGGTAGACATCCAATATTTTTAACAACCATCAGGCAATATCAATTGACAGTCCACTGGATGACTTCATCCCCCCCACTAGTATCGAACGGAACGAGGTCATCTCTCCGTATCTAATAGCTTTGGAATGTATGTAGGATCCAAGGTCATTAGACAGACAGGTTACCTCGTTAATTAATGACATCAGGTGGAAAACCGTTCAATATTTTTATTGAATAGAATAAATTTATTATCCGAAACAGCCAGCAAGCAGGATTCGTCAATTAGATACAATTTAAAAATACATCATAAAATTCATTAGCGGAATATAAACAGGCTTTAATTAATACTGACTTAAGCTTTCTTTTAAATTCAGAAAATGGTAAGATCTTCATGTGAGCAGGAAGACAGTTATAGTATTTTAAAGCCGAATATTCAGGACCATGTAATATCAATTGACAGTCCACCGGATAACGTCATCTTCGTCACTACTATCGAACGGAACGAGGTCACCTCTGTATCCAATAACCTTGACGAATAAAGTATAGTTGTGAACCACACCGAGATACACGCATCGAGTCCTCCAGCCTGCCGCACGACAGCTGTACATCGTACCCCTGGACCGACCACCGTCTCTCCTACAGCAGCGTCGTCCTCGTCTAGTTGCTTATTCGAGTCCCGCTCCGTACGTGAGACGACTGCCTGATCTCGGACCGCGTGTGTCACTTCACACACACATATATACAGAGTGTAACAAAATTAAACCGACAAAATACTTCCTTTGATTTCGGTCTAGATGTTACCCAAAGGCTAAGTATAATACGGGCCACGGTTCTAAAAGGTTCTGAAGTTAAATTCAAATGGAGACTTGCGCAGGTACAGTCGATTGAAAAACTACGAACTCGTGCTATATTATTATTTTTAATTTTTTAATTTTTCTTTAATCTAAAGGTCATCCAAAAGTCATCCAAAAAATTATTTTTCGTGCTTGTCTATGCAAAATTGTATAAGGCATTTTGATCAATTAACAATCAAAGAAACAACCTAACAATAGCGTACTGGATTGTACTTTGTAGCAGGAAAGCGACAAGTGACACGACAACCAGCGATAACCAATCACCCACGAGTGCACGTTCTGTGCCGGTAACGGGGAGGTGGTGGGAGACTTCCTTTCCCACAAAACAACCAGGACGGTTCTAAAATATGCATTTGCGACGCTGTTTGTGACTAGTTTCAGAACCTTTTAGAACCGTGGCGAGTACTATAACTTAGTTTGCATTGTACACTAAAACTCCTCATAAACACATACATACATTACACGTCGCAGTCACACAACCCAAACATACGCACATTTACACGTTAGACACATAACACAGACACAAATTCTGTATTCTTCCCCTCGACACAGATGTTGCTCTAGTGTATATTTTTATGTTGTTGTATGATGTGCGATAGAATAGAATAGAGTAGAATAAAATTTTATTCTGTAAGTTGCTACGACAACATAGAACAGGCCAATAAAATCACAAAAACACATTAAAATAATAGTGTACATATATATTATAATTTAGAACATGGTGTAAGTATTCACTCATATTATAAAAATTGTGCAAATTTAAGACTGTCACAAGCTTTTTTTAAAATATTTTTAACGGAAGATCTTTAATGTCACTTGGTAGCTTATTAAATATTTTAATCGTAGAGTTTAGTGGGCTCCTGAGAACACTGGATATATGTGTTAAAGTTAATACAAGGTTTTCTTTTCTTCTGGTCTCATAAGCATGTTTAATTTTATTATTAACGAAAAGTTGTGGAAATTTTACAACAAATAAAGCACAGTACAGTATATATAAGTCATAGACGGTGAGTATGATTAAATCATGAAACAATGGACGACAATGTGCTCGAGGACAATCAATAAAATTATGACATTTTGTTACGCCACGTATATATGAACTTATACGGACCATAATACCATAGATATTGTAATTCCACCAGACAGGATTGCTGCTCAACTTTATTGCGATATTATTTATGGTTCTAATCACGGCTTACGCGCGACTTCCTGACAAACAGTCACACAAGATGGATGGCGCAATTATATAACCGACTGTGCTCTCAAATATATTTACCTACCTACTCATGCGGACTGTATTTTTTATTAAGAACTAGCCGCTACCCGCGGTTCCGTTCGCGATTGAGATGTAACATTGCTGCGATAAACTTTCGGCTCCACTTGGCGCCATCTAGTGGCGAGATACAACAAAGTGGATAACATGATCTATGATCTTTCTCTAACAGAAAAACCTCCTACATGAAAAAATACATGCATGTGCCAACTTTCATGGTGGTCGGTCAAACGGTGTCGAAATCTGCTAATCTCAAACAGACTAACATCCATTTATAGATTGTTGAAGAACTCCTATTTAGCTAAATGATCAACAAAAAAATCGGTCAAGTGCGTGCCGAACTCGCGCGGAGAAGATTTTGTAGCATCCGTTTTAACTTTAAGACAGGATTTTCGTTTAGGTTTTCCTGTAAACTATGAGCAAGATCCTATTTTCCTTATTTTTTTTCAACATTTTACGCTCAGTAGTTTCGAAAATAGGGATCGGATGCTCGATTTTCTTATATTTTCTTTAATATCTTAACTGTGCATTTTAAAATTATAAAAAAATATAGTATATAGCGTAAATAAACGAAATCCGATTTTGGAGGGGCATATTAGAAAATTACAAAAAAATATTTTTCAAGTACCTACGTTTTAAATGAAAGGGTTCGTTATGAGAAATACAAATATATTTTGTAAATGATGCTTAGTTATTTAAAAAAATATACGAAAATCGAACATCCACTATCTCCGAAACTTAATAAAATAAAATAGACTCTGATCACCTTAGATGTTGAGTGTCTATAATCTACAATCTATCAATCCGAAACAACTGAGCCTAAAATTTTATTATTCATTGATATTACTAAAATTTGCCGAAAGATTTCACGAATAAAAATATGGCTGGAAAATAAAACGTTTCTAGCATCTAGATAAAACAGTCATTTTGTTTGATGCGTTATTTACGATATCCAATCTATCAAATATTAAACTATTATTGCGGTGAAGAAGAGGAAGAAGAACTGGTGATTTGCACACGGAGATGTCATTCTATGGTAACTGAGAAGAACGCCCTGAGGGTGGGCTGGAAATTTTGGTGGAAGAACGACGCAGGCGGCCGTGTTAGCGACGCGGTTTGGTCTGTAAGTTGATTTACTGTTGTAAAAAAATAGAGTTTAAAAAAACAAAAACACGCTTTTATGAACTAAAATGCGAAATATTATTTGACAACAAAATTAACTTTAGTGTAAAAAGCGTGGAGTGCTTAATATCAGTAAACATTTTTTATTTACTAACTAATTGTAAACGTAGAGCTATTATGAAAATTTAAGTAGATAGCACCTCACGCTTTTTACAGTAAAGCTAATTTTGTTGTCAAATTATTTTGAATTTTTTAGTTCATAAAAACGTGTTGTTTTAGTTTTTTTTAAACTCTAATTTTAATTATACGACTAAAAATTACTGCATTTGACTATGGGGTAGGCAACGCAACGTACGTCACTGCTTGCTTGTTGTAATTTGTCAAGTTTTTTTTATCCTGAAGTCCTGGTCAGGATAATGGGACAAACGTATTAAATTATTGTATTGTCATCGGCCCTTGAAAAGTGTGCAAAGTTTCAGTTTAATCTGACGTTTTAAAGTGGGTAAATTTCACGTTCAAAGATTCCTTCACAAACATACAGGTGATGCTAATAAAAGTGTGTTAAAAACCACACCGTCAAAATCGAATCAAGTTATAACTGAACGGGTTAGTGAGATCTGCATGGTCAATGTAAGAATTCTGTTGTGGTAGACGTCACGTCAGGTACAGATACCAATGAATCACGGCCAACAAGTTCGGAAACCAAGAAGATTTAGAACAACGTCGGTCCTCAAAAGCTAGTCAATTCGTATAACCGATTTTGCAATTCAACACAGGCAGAGTTCGAAATCAGAGCCTGTCTACAGTATTTCGAGTCGAGTGACTCGACAAGAGAGCGAAGGAGTGAATGACTCGAGGAGAGAGTTTGACAAGAGACGGATTCCGGTCATTTACTCGGCACGCGTGCCCGTACTGTCAAACCCACCCGACGCCCTCGTCCCCCCTTTTTAATCCCATCTCGTCCCACTGTGTCACTATACACACAATTCTGAACCGTTGCTCTCGTCTTCGAAACGCGGAACAAGAATTTGCATTGGCTGTTGACTGGAAAATATATACGGTTCAATGCTTTAAAGTTAAAATCAATCAATACTACTAAATACATCTACTATTTGTAATTTTGTTCTCTTCCCACGCTCGACAACTAAGGTTATTAGTAGTGATGCAACGATTACGATTAATTCACGATTATTGCAATTGTACTATTAATCGTAATCTACGAGTAGTTGCGCAGGTGTTACGTGATTAGGGAATTGAAATACAGCGGCATTTTCAATCCAGCTGGATTTATGCTGGATTAAAACAAATCCAGCTGGATTCAGCATTAATCGATTTTTCAAATAAATGAACCAATTTTTTCTAACTCCAGAAACTTTAATATGGCGCAGCCAATCCGTGTTCCGGCCAGGTCACGTGACCTGCTGACCACACTCTGATTATAGTCACTCTAATATAGACACATGCGCCGCGCGTTGGTTGATAATTAAACCAGTCAGTCAGTGTTCGTATACAAGATTAGCGAATATATTATACAATATACAGAATATTACAAGATGGATGACATACTCTACTGACGATGTGAAGGCATGCGTGAATGTATCTACGACTATAAAACAAAAGCGTTCATGTCGAATATTTCCTCTTACTTCCTGTTTTAAACCTGCGCCTATCAATATTTTATAGGTTATAACAATTAATAAAAACACTTGAAATTTCTACAAAAATCATTATTATTATTTCTCTACGATCGTTTCGGACAATAAATCCATCGTTAGGAATATAAAACATAGGGTGGACTTATTGTCCAAAACGATCGTCGAGAAATAATTTAATAATAATTTTTGTAAAATTTTCAAGTGTTTTTATTTATCTGTTATTATTAATCATGTTCTATCAAGTGCCGAGTGAAAAATCACTGCAAATTATAATTATTATCAATTTTATAAATACTTATTATAGCATCAATAATGCTTCCTGTCCAAGTTGGCAGCAAGTTGGATTCTAAAATAGGAAGTGAGGGATCAAAAATTCTACATAAGATGTTTTTCCCTTTAGGGCACAGATATTTACGTTTCTATGAATGTTCTAACGCAAAGGTGCGTTGCTGCATGCTAATATGTGAGCAAAGGTCCTCGGGTGCAATGTTCTACGCGTTCGACATACGGCTGTAGCAAAAGTTATCGCCGGGGTTCAATTTTAATGCGCGTAAAATAAAATACCCCAGGCTATTTAAATGCTTTTTCACTCCGTTAAAATTAATTATTGTATTTTACAAAGAGGCCGGCACAAATCCAGTGAATCTACTCGATTGTAATTTCGGAGATACTCATCATTAGGGAACAGTTTAAAAAAATGTATAAAAAAATTAACGTAACTGTATACCAGCTGTTCATTATGCTCCCATTTTCACCCGCATTAAACGAGCAATTGTGTGTGTGCGTGTGTAAAATTCACCTATTCACGTTTCGGAAATCTTAGGTAGCATTCTTCCAATATGATAAGTTTTTACAGTTTATTTGATCTAAATAAACAATTTAAAATCAGATAAAAACAAGAAAATTAGCATACGTTTTACACAAATTATTGAACGCAAAAAATGAAATTTGAAAAAAATTATTTAGCAAACCAAATTTATCAGTATCTTTAACATAAGTTTCTAAAAAAAACTTCAAAATGTTAATTTGTCTTTCCGTAATTCGAAATCAAGTGTGCTGTAAAAAAATATCGACGAATATCACGTTTGTTGATTCAATTTTTAGGACAAAAATATGTTTTTTTAAAATTTTTCAGCAGCAATCACAACTAATAAAACAGTATTAAAATTATTGTTGCAACCACAGTTCGAAGTTTCATATTTTACGATTCGAGGGATCAGTCATCAAAATCATTTTGATTTATATTTTAGGGTAAAAATATATGTTTTTTGAAATTTTTAAGCAGCAAACCAAATTTTGTAAAGATTAAAAATAATAATAATAATATATTTCTTTACAATTGAAAGTACGTTTGTAATATGTCATTTACAGATTTACATATAAAATTCATTTAATTTATAAAATTCTTTGTTTATCAGTTCATTCCTTATTACTTCCTTTAAGCAAGAAAGAGTCTCAATGTTTTTTTTTTTATTTTCGCTTGTAAATTATTATAAATCTTTAGACAGGTATAAAGGAAGTTAAGGAATACGCTGGCAAACGGAAGTAATTTGCTCCCTTAGTGTTAAGGTCATGTTAAACATAAGACATTCGTAGATGTACACACAGGGAAGCGTCATAAAACCATGTCTCCTAAACACCCCTCTACAGGAATCTCGAGCTCTTAAATTCGCTAATATCCTTACGGCATATTTTTGTAATTTAAAAATTACGTCAGTGTTTGCAGCTCACCAGAAAATGATGCCGTATCTAAGTCTGGCAAGAAAACTACCAAAATACATTATTCTTAGCGTGTTAGTGCCTCAAAGAATAGCAAATTTTGCTCAATTGCCCAGCCAAGTCGCTAAGATGCGATGACTACTTGATGTGCTGATTTATCGTTAAGCCTAGGAATTTTGTATCTGTAGACAGGTGTGTTGCCCCTTGTGACATTCAAAATACCATTATGTTAGTTTTACTTTTATTTAAAGATAATTAATTATTTTCAACCCAGTTTGCTGTAGTAGTTACAACTTTTGAGGCTATTTGAGTCAATTCATTGCAATTTTTTCCCGTAACTAAAAGGTAGTGTCATCCACATAGCAAATGGTCCTCGCATCAGCGATCTGACTGGGCAAGTCATTTATGTATAAAATAAAAAGCAATGGTCCCAAAACGCTACCCTGTGGCACCCCCATTGTATTCTGAATTGCAGCTGTCATTATCGCTTAGTAGTCCCACGTATTGTTGCCTATCTGTGAGATAGGACTCAATTCATTCTAGAACCCGACCTCTATTGCCATATCTGGATAGTTTGTCAATAAATATGCTGTGATCATCGCAATCAAAGGCCTTCGAAAGATCAAGGAAGATCCCCATAGAAAGTTCACGTGTCTCAAAAGTCTTTAACGCGTACATTAGAAAATCAAAGATACCAGTATTAGTGGAGCGTGGTTTCATAAAGCCATGTTGACTATTTGATAGAGTATTATATTTTTCTAAAAAAGCTACTATACGATTGTATATAATATATTCAAAAAAGAATGCAGATAGCAAGCTGATGGGTCGGTAATTTGTTAAATTAGTGCTATATCCTTTTTTAAAGACTGGTATGATTAATCGCAGCTAATAAAAACTAATAAAATTAATTTTGGGACCACAATTCGAAATTTCCCGAGAGCACATTTTACGATCTGAGGAATCAGTCACTATAACATGAAGGATTTATTTTTGGTGCTGAGACGGTTGACTTGACTAATAGTTTAATTAGCAAGTAACTAACGGACAAAGAGTAGTCAATAACTAACGGGTCAACAGCTGACTCTATCATTGTCATACATTTCTGGTGCATGCAATAACTCTTGTGATATAAGCTGGAAGATATAAGGAGTCAACCTTCAGGTAATATTTCGCCGTCCGCATTGCTTCTAAATTTGTGCACACAAGTTGGTTAAAATTCCAACACGTAACCGGGCAGGTGTCATTCCTACATGTTTTTAATTAAGGCCTTAACCGAATAATCCACCCATATGTAATACTAGCCTTTACTCGCGGCTTCGCTACAAAATACTAAAAATCCTGCAAGAAAACGACATCACAGGCAATATTCCCGTCACTAATCAAAACATTTTTTTTGCACGACCCCCTATAAAATAGCTGCTTTTCATGCCTCTGTAGCGGTAGTAAAATGATTCATTTCGTGATAGTGCGTAAAGTAAAAATAAATAAATAAATGCTATTTTACCAACCAAGTAGTAATTTCACTGTCAATTTTAACACTTAAGGCTACCAGCTGTTTAATATGCTCCCTTTTTCATCCGCAAAGCTCTATCTTACGAGTATAGTTGGATGTGTGTGTTTGCATGTAAAATTCACTTACGTTTCGGAAATAACTAATTTCTGCAAAAAACCTTATTCAATATTTGATTCTAATACTCCCAAAATAAACTAGAAATATGCACCATTCTTCCAATATGACTTTTAGCCAAGTTTTTACAGTTTATTTGATCTAAATAAACGATTTAAAATCAGATAAAAACGAAAAAAAAGTTCAAAATGTTAGCTTGCCTTCCCGTATCTCGAACTCTTGTCATGTGCTGTAAAGAAATATTGACGAATACGTTTTTTAAATCAATTTTTAGGCCAAAAATATGTGTTTTGAAATTTTTTAGCCAAATTTTGTTAAGCTTAGTGCTTGATCGCAACTAATAAAATCAACAATGCATTGAATTTTGCGACCACAGTTCGTAATTTCTCGCTAACATATTTTACAATCTGAGGGATCAGTTACCATCAGCATCATTCTGACGACACTGAAATAACGGAACATCCGCATCCACCTACTTAGTATTCTTTTCAAGTAAGGGCATTAAACAATTCCGGGATCGTCGCTTCTTTTACTACTGCGAATAAACTTCTTTTTCGAGACCCTTGAGAAATGAAAGTCATCAATTTGACGCAAGTGAGTTAATGTTTGTAAATACGATGACGTCACGAGTTACCTAGCTATAATGGCCTCTCCTTTCCTGCGAGATAGTTGGCTTGCAATTACAGTGCAGGCAATATAAGGAAATCACATGATGGGGAGTTTACAATTGGGTACGTTCGGATTCGCACTCGCGACAGATCGAGCCGAGAGCCTACAGATTTTTGGTCACGTGACAAACTATCAAGAGAATTTATGGCATGTTTATTTTGTACCACAAAAATTTATGTCGATTTGAATTAAACTCTAAAAATCCAAGTGTACATGCTTTCACGGCCGGCGTTGTTGTAAAATTTTTGGCTTCCAGGTGTTGAGGTTTGAGATAGACATTATCAAAGATGATAATGTGAGCTGCTTAGAAGGACACTTTACCCGCTACCACATCGCTTTTGGTAATGTTTATCGCCGTTGTTGACGCCACGTCAGGTAAAAACAGCGTTGCCAGACGTCCCGATTTTTAAATCAAAATGAAATGTCCCGCGCGGGACAGGCTCAGTCCCGCTTTTCGGAGATAATTCGACCGTGCCTAAATAATTATCCTCTTATTAGTGTATTTGCCATATGGCAACATACACTATTGGCGTTGGTCGGATGGCGGGACCTAGGTGTCGGACCAAAATTTCTCGCCGTTTCATAACCTCCTAAACACTTTGGCACCATTTTTAAAAATGTTTATATATATATGTATATATATATATATATATATATATATATATATATTTATATACGTATATATATATATATTTATATGTGCGGGCAATAACTTTCGAAGGAGTTAATTCATTTTAACTAAATTTGGCATACAAGTTGAAATCCATCACCGCACGAAGCCTATTTAAAATGGGCCTAATCGGGTCATTTTAAGGGTGGTTTTTAGGGGTTGAAAAAAGTTTTTGGGCCCAAAAACACCGAAAAAATTCTCAGAATCCTTTCAAAATTGAAATTTCACCCTTTAGTAGTAATTAAAAAGTGCTCCTAAAATTATAAGCAAATCGGCCCGACAGGACCGGACTTACAAATTTTTTGAAAACACTAGTTTGCGTATACGAATTTACTTACTGAAGGTCGCATTTAATTTGGTGCAGATGTTGGATTGATAACAATATTCCAACTAATAAAATTATTATTGTAAGGGGTGTATTAAGGGGTTCGATTTTTTTTTATTTTGTCTAAAAACAAACTTTTGTTCATGTAATAAAGCCACAATACCTGTATTAGCAAATACACTATATTGTCGGCAGGGTTTTGGCACTGCGACCCGGGTTTTTGTAAGTTGCAATTTGTAACACTCACTCCTCAGACTATTGTTTGAAACGCCATATTTTTCTAATGAATAAAACTTTTTTGATTTTGATTTCTGTTTTTATTTATTTATTTTTTTTTTATTCAGAAGACGAATTAGACTCAACTATTTAACGATAGAGTAAATCTGATTTAAAATATCGTATTTTTATTAAATACATTTTCTATGGCTATTTTTTCTATCTACTGTCACGTAAACGTAATTTAAACTCAAATAAAAAGATAAATATTTAAAAACTTCTGATTATATACGTTTTTTTATTATGTCCCGCTTTCGACGAAAGAATCCCGCTTTTTTCACTTAAAAAGTCCCAAAATCCCGACTTGGCAAAAAAAAATCTGGCAACGCTAGGTAAAAATACCAATGAACGACTCGTTGAAATATAAAAAACGCCTTTAAAAGAACCCATGTTATTAAAAACAGCTTTTTAATTACTATACAACGAGTTAATTTCTTGAAGATATATGCCCAGTCAGGCTTCGTCCAAGTGCAAATCGGAATGACTCAAATTCGTTATTGGAGAGATTTAGTTCTGTGGATCACAACGCATTTTGCATTTTCGCGATCCTGAGATATTTAAATTTTAGTGGAGCAATTTAGAAATTTTCGGCGCAAAAACACTCTCACGCAGAAAAAGTCTAGAAGCAACTGAAGTCAGTTGTCAAAATTCTCAGTACTATTGGTAGAAGGGGGCCGAGTGACTCGATCATCTGACACCTGGTTTGAGCGGTTCGTGAGAGAGTGGCACACCGAAAGTTCATTTGAAACATAACGGTCGATTTTTGCAAAACGTGCGAGTAAGACATTAACATGCCTATGAATTTCATGCAACTTTTCAATTATTAAAATCATTCGATTACTAAGTAAAATTTACTTGGGAGTAATCGAATTATTTTTAATGTTCGAATTTAACATTTAATTTTAAATTCGAACGCAATTAGTGCGCGCGGATCATTCTAAGCGCGAAACCGAACGTACCCTATTATAGTGCGTCACCCGGGAATGGGTTGTCGGTAGGCTTGTAGGGAAACGAAGGGCACAATAAGGGCGGGTTTAAGTAACACGGCGAAGTTGCTGGCGGTTGCGCCGCAACAACTTCCGACAATTACCGGTTAAACCACGTGTACGGCACTCGCACGTGCATTATCTACGTTATATCAACCGGATGCAGGGCTGGACAAACCCAAATCAGTTAAATATAGACCATTCATTGCAGATTTCGGTGTCGATTCTGTAATTTTGTTCTAAATCAATAATTTATAAATTTGGTTACGGAAAGTCACGAAGTATACTAACGCCGTGTCAATTTTGTCCTTTGAGTAGAAATTACTTAGTTCATATTTAATATTATATTGCTTTGTGTTGGAAAACTTTGACTTATAGACTAATTGTAGGTAAATATTTAGCCAAAGACATGTTTTCTCTGCTAAAAATATATAATAAAATTTATTATGCTTTTATTAATAAGGCAATTTTTAAATTATTCTCGTTCATTGTCATGGTTGTCATAGTCAGGGGCGGTTCTAGGTTTTTCGGGGCTTAGGCTCAATTTTTTGTTAGATTAGAAATCTTTAAATTGGGGTGTAACGTCTATTTTTAATAATATCAAAACTAGATTTGAGCAGTACTATGTAAGTTCACCCGAAAAATTGTCAAACTTTACCGAGGAATATGTTGTCACTCCAAAAAAGTTTCAAAATTCACCCGAAAAATGCCAAAATTCACCCCAAAAAATGTCAAAAATTAACCCAAAAAAGTGAAAAATTCACCCAAAAAATGTCAAAATTCATCCAAAAAGTTATCAAAATTTACCCAAAAAAAAGTGTCAAAATTCACATTATTAAAATTCAAATTATCAAAATTAATCCGAATAAATGTTATAATTCATATCTTTAACGAAAATGTGAATATCAATTATCGCGATCACGCCAAAGAAGTATAACTTTTGCCGCACGTACATAAGTACACGCACCACTTTTTTGCAAACCGGCGCCTGGAATATCTACAGAATATATGTACCAAGCTACATTTCAAATTTCAACTTCTTATGACTAGCCGTTCAGAAATTGCAGGTCTCTGACAAACTAGACTGACGGACGAACCACAGAGTCTCACTAAAATATAAAAAAAGCGACAATAAGCAGTTATATGTGACCTTTTACAAAAATATATATTACACAATGTGAAAATCTGTAATTGCTTTTCGTTCGAAAGTACAAACAAAAATACTGTAATTAATTTTTGTTGAAATTCGCCAGGGCGTGCAGAGTAACCGGCAGGCTGGGATCTCTACAGCAACGGCCAAGTCCCGGTGGAATGGGGCGACGGGACTTGGTCGGGATCGTCGGAATACGACACAAATGCCGATATTGACAAGTCATTCAATATATAACATATATTAATATCGTAAAACCTCGTATAGCACAGTAGCACAGCATAATGCTACTGTGTTTATGATAGTCAAGTAACCTTGAACGCAGCTACATTAAGTGGACTTAGGAATTTTTATTTATTTATTTATAAAATCCTATATATTGCAAATCATATCATACAACAACAAAAATACACAAGGATACTTCCCCTTACTTAGAGCGAGCTCTGTGTCGAGAGGAAGGATACAGAATTTGTGTCTCTGTGTTCTGTGTCTAACGTGTAAATGTGCATATGTTTGGGTTGTGTGAATGCGACGTGTAATGTATGTATGTTTTTGTGAGGAGCTTTACTTCCCCTCATTAGAGCGAGAATTTGTGTGTCCGTGTTATGTGTCTACAATGAAAACTAAGCAGTCTTGGGAATAATTAATCGAATTATTTTGACTATCGAACGGTTGCTGTTCGAATGATCTTTCCAATCGAATGATTCATTCGAAATGATGAATCATAATACAAGGTGTGTTTGTAGTATGCATGAATTTTTCAGCTCTCGAATGAATTTTGGTCTCGGTTTCGATTATCAGTCTTAAGAGAGTCACGTACTGCTTCATAGAACAGATGCAAATAAATAAATTTATAAATAAATAAATATGGTGGACGCTAGCGTAACATTGCATGCGTGAATTTTACTTCGAGACAAGGTTATTAGATATAGAGGTGACCTCGTTCCGTTAAATAATTGATAAAAATATTGAACGGTTTTCCACATGACGTCACTCATTAACGAAACAACGCTTTACTGTGAAACAGCCGGTGGAAAGTCATTCGATCCCTGATTTCACACGGTGTGCAGCGTGCAAGTGCTTCTAGTCGGAGACTTTCTTTGACTGTCACGAATGTTGTTATTCTCGAGCAATGCCGGGTAAATACAGCTATATTCAATAAAAAGTCGCAAGTGTATCTATATATTATAGACACTGTATACACTATACATCCGGGCAAAACTGGACCAGGTTCTTAGTTTAAAATAAGTGTGTTTTTGATGGTGGGAGAAACGGGTATAAAATGGTGGAGGCGCGCGTTGGAGCTGAACCGGGTTATACGGGGGCTGTTTGTATTTCATTATATTGGCTTGCTATGTAAGAATAACGAAGGCTTTCTTTTTCTCAATCTTGTTCACAGGAATTGTAATTTAATTGGCTGACAAGGAAACTAATTAAAAAAAAAACTGAAAGAACATTCAACATCAAAAAATTCTTCATATTTTTTTTTAAATACGTAATAGAAATTTAATTCAGTTTAGTTTGTTTGTCTGGCACTCAATTACGCTCAGATACGTGAATCGATTTCAATCAAATTTGGAGAGGCTTTGAGCCAAACGGCGAACGTGAATGGGGTTTCAATTAAAACATCTTTCATCGGTTAAGGGGTGGCACAAATATACACAAATATAAAAATTTTCACAAAAACTCTACGTTTACAATTAGCTAGTAAATGAAAAATTTATTACCGATATTAAGCACTCCACGCTAAAGCTAATTTTGTTGTCAAATTATTTTGCACTTTTAGTTCATAAAAGCGTGTTGTTTTAGTTGTTTTAAACTATAATTTTAATTATAAGACTAAAAACAATATTGATTTTGCCTATGGTGTAGGTAACGCAACGTACGTAGCTGTAATTTTTCAAGTTTCTTATCCTAAAGGTTCTGATCAGGATAATGGGACAAACTTATTAAATTATTGTATTGTCATCAGTCCTTGATATGTGTGCAAAATTTCAGTTTAATCCGACGTTCTGAAGTGGGTGAATTTCACCTTCAAAGATTCCTTTACAAACAAACAAACATATAGGTGAAGTTAAAAATATTATAGATTCAACATAAGCGATTTAGGTTCGCGGTCATAGATATTCTGGCGCAAACTATTGATAGGCCACGTGGTGGCGATGCAAGTTGGACTTTAAAACAGGAAACTAGGGTGACGAGGGGGAGGGGGAGTAGAGTGGAAGTCCGCTGGCGCAAAGAGAAGCGTGTCGACGGACAGACGACTATACGGCGTTTAATTACTTTTTCAAAGTTCATAGCAAGAAGAACGTACACACATATTGGACAAGCTGAAAGAGCGTGGGCGGAAATCTTCCGTCGCGGAGGGAAGGGATGATATAATAAGTCAGTGCAGTGGCACCTCAGTTTATTAGTGGGCAGTCATTCCACGCTACTCACTAGGGATCCCATCCCTAGTATATTTGATGGAACGGGATATAGGTATTTTTGTTAGGGTTCCGTCAATCCGATGAAAGAACGGAACCTTATCGTACTTGTCTGTCACTCTAAATTTACTGGACGAAAAAAGTTGAAATTTGGTACATATATAGAGCTAGATGATTCAATCACGGACGTATAACTTAAATAAACGAATTCTGATTTTAGGGGTCTACTTTAGGGGTCAAATTAGAACAATAAACAAAATATTTTTTAAGTGCATCATGTGACGTATCAAATGAAAGAGTACATTATGAAAAATACAAATATATATATTTTTTATAATTTTAATCTGAATAGTATAAAAGATATTAAAAAAAAAATTTACGATGATTGAGTACCCCCCCCTCCTTATCAACGAAGCTACTGAGCCTAAAATTTTGAAAATAATAGAAGTGGAAAGTCGATCATTATCACCTAAACTACTTCGCCTAAAATTTTGAAAAAATAGGGAATATACGACCTTACTCATAGTTTACAGAAAAATCTAAACGAAATTTTGAAGTCTTAAAGTTCTCACGGAATACGGAATGGTATTGAGCTCCCTTCTCGAGAGTTCGACTAGCACTTGACCGTTTTTTTTTAATATAAACAAATATTTCTTGGTTGACATTTTATCAGGGTAAACTAATTTGAACGCTGTTATGAATGAGGGGTTGTAGGAAAAATAACCGTACGTATTTTGTTTATTTATAACTGACAAATGTCTCATACTTTTAAAATTCGATGTTTCTCCGTTCGACGAGACGCCACTGGCAAGAAACAAAAACGCGAAGAGTGAACGACATATATTGTCATGTTCATGACTGTCATGACGTCATGAGAACAAAGTCCAATTAATTTAAGAATGATGTGACGTACTTTTTTATAGAAAGCTACTCTCTTTTATAATGATTTATATACAGTCCAATCTACATTCTAAACCAGACGTTCACAATTTTTAGGATGAAAAAAACGGAGCCCTTATAGGATCACTCTCGTGTCTGTCTGTCCGTCTGTGCAGCTTATTTTTTACGAATCTACTGGACGAAAAAAGTTGCAATTTAATGATGAACATATAGCGCAAATAAATGAATTCAGATTTTGGGGGTCAAATTAGAAAATTAAAAAATATTTTTTTCTCGTGATATATCACATGAAAGGGCCCGTTATGAGAAATACAAATACATTTTTTTTATAATTTTAAAATGCGTAGTTTAAAAGATATTAAAGAAAATATACGAAAATCGATCGTCCCCTATCTTCGAAACTACTGAGCCATAATATTCAGTGACAGATTTACGCTTAGACCCGTGAAGCCCGGGCCTAGGGCGGCATGATTTTAGGGGCGGCGCTCTTGTTAATAAAATAGCAAATAAATTACAAATTGCAATCATATTTTGAGAAATTTAAGACATGACATTTTTTGACGAAACTACATACTTAGGAGTTTTTTGTCATTTTAACAACTTTTTTTAATAAAATTTTACTTAATCGCACATATGAGTTGCCTCGAAACTCTACTTTTTATTTTAATCGTAGTTGGCTAGATTTTGACTTTTGAAAAATTTTGTTCCTACAAAAAAGATGCATCTTAATAGTCTACATAACTGTTGAGAATTTTATAATGATTGCTTTTAAAATGAAAAATTTATTTAGGTGTTCTCATGTAAAGTGAGACACACTGTATATTAAATAATTTAATAATAGAATTTACTTTTCAAATTTTGGTAAGAAAGCTAAGCTCGATTAGTGCAGGAAATTGAATATGCAGATCTAATCGACGTGTTCGCGCGAAGCAAAGCCAGACGGAAGAAATAATTTATTAATTTAAATATAATTTTTCAAAGATAATTAATAAATACATTTTTTGAATAATCACTCATGACGTTAATTAATAATGTCATGAGTGATAACTTAAAAAAATGTATTTATTAATTATCTTTGAAAAATTATATTTAAATTATAAAGAGTTCTATTTAAAATAATAAAATGCAAATCGCAATAATGTAAATATCTGAAAACTAGATGTTTAATTTCAATAATCACTTCCGCATAAAGCAAAAAGGGCACCATATCGGATGGAGCCTAGGGCGGCATCAAACCTAAATCCGCCACTGATAATATTTCGAAAAAATAGAGTATATAGGGACTCACCAATAGTTTACAGGAAAACCAAAATAAAAATCCTAAGTCTTAAAAATCTCACGGATAACGGAAAGGTACGGAACCCTCACCTCGCGAGTTTGACTCGCACTTGACCGTTGTTTTTTTTTTTTTTTTTTTGTAAAATAAAATCAATAGAAATTAGTTTCACGGGTAATTGGAATAATAATCAATTTAAACACTTATTGATTGCAACGTTTCGTCTTTATTAAATCAAGACTTTTTCAAGCTCTCAGCATGTTTAAATTATAATAAAACAATGATATAAAAGGCAATTTTGCATTACAAAGATCAATAAAATTGAAAATTGTAGAAAATAATATCTTCTTTTTTTATTATTTTATTATTTTATTTAAATAAAATAATAAAAAAAAGAAGATATTATTTTCTACAATTTTCAATTTTATTGATCTTTGTAATGCAAAATTGCCTTTTATATCATAGTTTTATTATAATTTAAACATGCTGAGAGCTTGAAAAAGTCTTGATTTAATAAAGACGAAACGTTGCAATCAATAAGTGTTTAAATTGATTTTTTATTCCAATTACCCGTGAAACTAATTTCTATTATTACATATTTTGGAATTGAACTTTAAAGATGAATAAAATCAATGTTTTAAGATTTTATCAAGAGAATCCAACCTCTATTTTTGTTGCATCTTAGAAAGTCGTTTGCAGCAGCTGGATCGAAATTACTAATGTTTTATAAATACTGCAATTTCTTAAAGAAATTAAAAACATAAATTCGTGGAATTACAAACAACAGATTGAAATGATTAAAAAACAAACCGTCGGACGATAATTTAAGATTTTAATATTAGTATTTGAAAGAGTACAAAGCGAACCAAAATTTCAGCACCGAAACACTACTAACGCTCTCATTTGCAAAATTTGCGCCCCGTGCAAACAATATTTGCCGTCTCCTTTCCACACTGCTTCTGATATTTAAAACCGACGCGGCTGTTGTGCCTTCCTTTCAAATTTGCCCCCATCCATCGGGGGAAAGTTCCTTGACAAAAATACACCCCTAATCGTTTTTTGGAAAGCATGTTCGATATACAAATAAATAAAACTATTTCAAACTTCCAGTAAATTTGACTGGAACCATGTAAAATAATTTTCTGTTAGTGTCATCTTGGGTCGATTTCATTGTTTTCTCTCTCTCTCTCTCTCTAACACATGGCTACAATGTATTGCGATAGATAAATCTGGACTTTAGATTGTAGATAATAAGAAAATAACAAAAATAAATGTAATTATTATAATGTGGTGGAAGTGGTGGGTACACCTGACACTTCCGCAATTTTATTAATTATTATTATTATCTGTACCACTCATCTTGAAGTTTTACATGGTTTCCCTCAATAATTCTCAATCAATATTTTTTAACTTAGAATAGATTCGCACGCATAAGTGTCGGACAGACGTTGATAACCTCAGCTGTTGAACGTCTCTAATCTAGAATCCTCTCTCTCTCTAGTAAGTGCCGATTTTGACAAACTTCTTAACCTCAGCGCAATCGAGTAAAAAATACAAAAATACTGGGTACTGTACCAAGCTTCTTCGTAATCTGTAATCATTCTTGAATAATGTTACTACTATAAAGACCATAATTGATCTATTAATATAAAATAAAAAATAAATAAATAAAACAGAATAAAATTTGATTTAATCAAGACGAAGTTTGAATACGTCTGATCACAACGAGATTGAAAATAATATTATCTTTGTTTGTTTATTAAGCGTTGCTAATAGAAACTCAAAACAAAACAATGTTGTGGTCGACAATGTAAAATAATATTGTCTCAAAAAGAGCCAACAGTACAGACAGACAGACCGACTTAAATTCTAGAAACGCATACAAAACTTAGCAAAAAAAAGACATTACAGACAGAAATCTCGTTTAGTACTTATTGTTATCCGGCTATTTTTGGTTCACTTGTTAGACTGACTCACGTGAAGTCTAGTTATCTATAAATCGATCTACCTATTTATCTATAGATGCATCTGGTGAGTCTCAAATATGCCGTCCTGTGTGTGTTTCCCTCGAATGTCCGTCGGCGCTACTTGGGGGGTGACGGCTCCAATCGTGAGTCCACGAACCGGAACTGCTGCCATTCGTTACAACTCGCCAGGGCTCACAATACAAATCCACACGTCAATTACCAAATACACATTATAAATGCTCGATAACTTGGCGCACTAATGATTTAATAGTATTACTCTTTCTATGAGCAGTAAGGCTTGTTTCCTCCTATTTTTTTAAGTTAAAACATTTGATTGTAACGAAATTTCACCTGTATTGTGAAGGAATCTTTGAACGCGAAATTCGTCCTCTTCAAAACGTTAAACTGAAACTTTGCACACTTATCAAGGACCGATGACAATACAATATTTTAATAAGTTTGTTTCATTATCTTGACCAGGACCTTAAGGATAAAAAAAACTTGAAAAATTACAACAAGCAAGCTAACAAGCCTATCCCATAGTCAAATGCAATATTGTTTTTCAGTCTAGTAATTAAAATTAGAGTTTAAAAAAACTAAAACAACACGCTTTTATGAACTCAAAAATGCATAATAATTTGACAACAAAATTAGCTTTACTGTAAAAAGCGTGGGGTACTATTTACTTAAATTTCTATAATAGCTCTACGTTTACAATTCACAACTAGCTAGTAAATGAAAAATTTATTACCGATATTAAGCACTGCACACTTTTTACAGTAAAGCTAATTTTATTCTCAAATTATTTGGATTTTTTTTAGTTCATAAAAGCGTGCTGTTTTAGTTTTCTTAAACTCTAATTTTAATTTTAATTGTAACAAACTAGGTTCTTACATACAGACAAGTGAAGGTAATAGACGGGAACCCTGGATAGTTCGAAAGCCGGACACAACACCACGTGTACATGTGTATTGTGTCAAACGGTAAAGTAACGGCCTGCAGGCTGCACCAATCGGTTAGCCGGACTAAAAGGGATAAATTGAATTTTGTGATTTGCAACGACGAATGCAGGGTCATATTATGTATGATGTAGCGACCATCTGTCGCGGTTTCGGGTTTCGAACACCGGTCCCGTCCGTTCAGATCTGACAGACAGACAGACAGAGTTACTGTCTGCCAGTGTGGCACAGCCTGAAGCCTTGACAGCCGTTGCCTCGCCTTGTATAAAATGGCTTATTTAAATCAGTGACTCGAACGCCTAAATCAGTGCAACCTGACGATAATTTATCAATTTAAATAAAACTAGAGTTCAAAAAAAAAACTAAAACAACACCCTTTTATGAACAAAAAAATTCAAAATAATTTGACAACAAAATTAGTTTTCCTGTAAAAAGCGTGCGGTGCTATCTACTTAAATTTTCATAATAGCTCTACGTTTACAATTAGGTAATCAATGAAAAATCTATTGTCGATATAAGCACTCTACGGTTTTTACAGTAAAGTAAATTTTGTTGTCAAATTATTTTGCATTTTTAGTTCATAAAAGCGTGTTGTTTTAGTTTTTTTAAACTCTAATTTTAATATTTAGACTAAAAAACAATATTGCATTTGACTATAGGGTACGCAACGCAACGTACGTCAGTGTATAGCGTGTTAGCTGTAATATTTCAAGTGTTTTTTTATCCTGAAGGTCCTGGTCAAGATAATGGGACAAACTTATTAAATTATTTTATTGTCATCGGTCCTTGATAAGTGTGCAAAATTTTAGTTTAATCTGATGTTTTGAAGTGGGTGAATTTCACGTTCTCAAATATTCTTTTACAAACAAACATACATACAGATGAAACTAATAAAAGTGACGTAGTGGCGCCGAAGTCTCTGAATAGAATAGAATAAAATTTATTTCCACCTTATTATATTACGTAGACGATCACTAACGGTGCGAAGTATTCGCACGGGTCCGGTAGTTATTATGAATAACGAATTCTGTAATCCTCAAGCACCCATTATTATTATTATTATTATGCACTCATCTAGGTGCAACGTGACAAGTGCATTGTTACAATCGCATCTATCCTTCTGGACAGATCCCGATTTCAAACTTTTATCATATGTCTGTCTCTCTCTCTTTCTCACTGCACGTAAGAAATACGTTGAGGCGACAATAAACACTCATAGTGATGTGAGTAGTTCTGGGAGAGGCCACTCGGACGACAGGGTTTAAACTAGTCTTGTTACTGTAGGGGTAATGTGTTCGTATCTCTGCGAGGAAAAGCTCGTAATGTTCTGTTATGTACAAAGTCCGGTCAACAGCAAGTCTTGTCTCCGGAGACCAATAACCCGGAACATATATATACATAGGTATCTACCTACAGTCAGTACATTGTTAGATGTAGGGTTTGCCAACAAGATTCAGCGACTTTCAATTATTTATAGCCGTTTTTTTTTTTTTAGTCTAACACCAATTACTATTTTCAGTTAATCAAAAATTGAGCTTTGTGATCATGTAATTACAGTTTTTAAACATGTAAGAGCAGTCTAATGCCGTCTTACCGACCGACAAATTCATAAAAATCAAAAGGTCGAGCTCTATGGGACTAGTAACTACATCAAAATGAAACCTGAAGTGGTGCTTCCTTGTTGTCGGATCAGGTTGCCGCGGGGTTGCCTAGGCAAATGATTGAATTTACTATATGTACTGTAATGTATAAAGAAGTATGTCAGGCAAACAATGCAATAAAAACCTGCCGTGTTCTTATTTGTAAGTATTATTAGTAATTCATTGTTAGTTATTAAATGCAGAAAATGCAATTCCTCGAACGAATGTATGTAAGAGTAGTAAGAAGGTTAAAAGAAGTGAAATCTCATATAGGGACGCGTTAATTTATATAAAATACAAATAAATAAACTAACTAATTATAATCAGATAAGTATTTAATTTACAAAGAACCTTTTTAAAACCACAAACAATACAGTACTATCTTATCTGAAAGTTTCATTCTCTATAAAATCGGAATCATTTTTTACGGTCGCTGCTTGGACTATAGTATTTTTATCACATTTATTGCAATATGGTAAAACTTACACTGTAGTACTACCACAATGTTGTATAGGAACGTGTTTCTTATATATTAGTTTTTGTTGTATATATAACTATATAGGTATCTGTTTCCCAGGAAAAATAAAAAAAAACTTTTATATAACATTGTACGTAGTGTAAGTACGGAAAAGAAGTGTA
The DNA here is from genome assembly GCA_034508555.1 of Venustoraphidia nigricollis. Taxonomy (NCBI): domain Eukaryota; kingdom Metazoa; phylum Arthropoda; class Insecta; order Raphidioptera; family Raphidiidae; genus Venustoraphidia; species Venustoraphidia nigricollis. The sequence goes on from JAVRKA010000030.1 coordinate 4,972,130, forward strand.
TATAATTTTATATTACTGATTTTTTAACAACTATTCAATGTCCAAATTCAAAAAGCGAAAAAAAGTAAGTGCGTTTACTTAAGTAAGCGCGTTTGAAGTTATACTTCTTTGGCATAATTAAAAACTAATTTTTAGTATACATGCGAGTGATTCATTGAAATAAAATCTTCAAAAAGTTCAAGAATAATTAATAAACAAATAATAGCTATCGTTCGCTATAATAGTTAAGAAACATTCACTGTTGCAATGCTATATTAGAAATTTTTTTTTATTTTCAAACAATCGTCACCGTCGGGATTTAAACCCGAATCTTTCCACTTTCGCGGCGGAAGGAGTTATCAATTACTCTACGGTGCACACAATTCAACATTTTAATTCTTCATAATATAGCAACTTGCAACACTACATTCATACCATGCGAGAGCTAGTTTTAGTTTTGGTAACACTAGATATGAACCTTCACAACAGTGAGAGTTTATGAATGAATCAAAGATGAAATATTTTTGTCTCCATTTTTTATCAGCCTTATTTCACAGAAGTTTTTCTGTTTCCATAGGGCCTTTAGAAACCCTATGGAAACAGAAAAAAAAAGGCTGGATGACACTTTAAAAGGCTATAGTCGTCTAGTATATTATACAGTTTGCAGTAAAGTGCTTGAATTCGTCCATCTGTCATTTCAGTCTGGGTCTCCAATGGCCAACTTCATACTGTCGAATTTTCGTTGCCTGTTATAATTTTAAGGCGCCAAAAGAAGCATAATTTTAAAAAATAGACATAGTTTGGATATAGCACAGTTCTGAAGTAAAATAGAGATATTATGAACCCTCACGAGTTACATGAGTCATGACATCTTCTGACGTATATTAGGTAGGTATAGAGCCTTGGTTCACTCCCACCTTCACTCCTACATTATGAAGGTCATGTTTTATTAACTTTTAGGGGAACTTCCTTCTTTTTATGTTGGAATCGTTTTCATATAAAACTTGTACATGTTTATGACAACTATATATTGTGTACAGCTTTCTATTGATCGCAAAAGATATCTGGGTATTAATGGGTCTAAAAATATCTCCCTTTTATTGAAATGAGCTCCGCTTAACTTAAATAATGCAGTTAGATTATTAGTGTATTTGCCATAAGGCAACATACACTATTGGCGTTGGTCGGATGGCGGGACCTAGGGGTCGGACCAAAATTTCTCGACGTTTCATAACCTCCTAAACACTTTGGCACCATTTTTGAAAATGTTTATATATATATGTATATATATATATGTATATATATATATGTATATATATATATATATATTTATATACGTATATATATATATATATATTTATATACGTATATATATATATGTGTGCGGGCAATAACTTTCGAAAAAGTTAATTGATTTTAACGAAATTTGGTCCACGTGTTGAAATCCATCACCGCAAGAAGCCTATTTAAAATGGGCGTAATCGGGGCATTTTAAGGGTAGTTTTTAGGGGTTGAAAAATGTTTTTGGGCCCCAAAATACCGAAAAAATTCTCAGAATCGTTTCAAAATTGATATTTAACCCTTTAGTAGTAATTAAAAAGTGTTCCTAAAATTTTAATAAAATCGGGCCGACAGGACCGGACTTACAAATTTTATGAAAATACTAGTTTACAGATAGTGAATTATTTTCTGAAAGTTGTATATAATTTGGTATAGAGGTTCTATTGATAATAATATTGCAACTGAGAAAAAAATGTTCTTTTAAGGGGTGTATTAAGGAGTCAAATTTTTTATTTTCCCCAAAAACCAACTTAAGTTCGCATAACAAAGCCACACTGCCTATATTAGCAAATACACTATATTGTCGGCAGGGTTCTGGCACTGCGACCCGGGTTTTTTTTATTTACACCCGGTCGAAAGTACATACATTCGGCTTTGATTTTAAGGCAGAAAGCCTAACATTTATGCTCTGATGGAATTACTCGCACACCATCTATAACAGCGGAACGAAAGAAAGTAACAGCGGGACGAAAGAGTTTTCTCGTGCACACTGTTATGAAATTACGTATTTTCGACCGGGTATAAAGAAAAATAGTATACACCACACGGTCAGAAAATTGAAATTCCTGCCCTTGCGGTGTATTATATTATCTTTCTCTCCCGTTGTATTAAAATTTTAAAAAAAGTAGCACCTACGTAAATACTTAACTTACTCAAACGTAATAAACGCCTTTGTGTTTGGGGCAATCATTTGTAATAGGAAACAATAATATATTATTCATTTTACGGCCTCATTATCTGTCGTGGGATTGCACCTTTACGTAAATAAAATCATTGCCAAACATTCAGAAACGCGAAACAAAATATGCAACGGAAGAATCAAGCGAGTGCACTGCCTTTTTTAGATACGTTTGTTGAAATACAATCTGCAGCAGTCCGCCAAAGCTGTGACAAAGACAGACAGACAAAATCTTAAAGGCAGAGCGGGAAGAAGTGTGTGTGTATAAAGAAGAAGAATCCGTATAATATAAATTCACATAAAATACCAGTCGTTTCGGTGTTCCTTATATTCTTCCATCGACTGACCACATTCGCCCAGTCAAATATACGTTACGCAGTTACCGAATGTAGGGGTGACCCGAAGCAAGTCGTGTTAGATAACATCTGAATTGCACTAATAAGCGATGGTAATGACCTTCGGTTTTTAACACTTTTTTATTAGCTTCACCTGTATGTTTGTTTGTAACGGAATCTTTGAACGTGAAATTCACCCACTTCAAAACGTCAGATTAAACTGAAACTTTGCACACTTATCAAGGACCGATGACAATACAATAATTTAATAAGTTTGTCCCATTATCCTGACCAGGATCTTCAGGATAAACACACTTGAAATATTACAACAAGCAAGCTAACACGCTGTACAGTGACGTACGTTGCGTTGCTTACCCCATAGTCAAATCCAATATTGTTTTTTTAGCTCGATTTTTTCTAAATCTATTGTTGATTATAGACGCTCGACAACTCTGAATCTATTTATGTATATACTTCCGAATAGCGCTCACCCCAGATTAGAACGCATTTTTTTTACATATTTACTTCGATTAGACATGAAAATTCCCAAAAGGATTTTTGGAGCAAATGCACCATTAATTTTTTTATCCCTTCACTTTTTTTGGGGTTATCAGGTTTCATCTCCAAACTTTTATCTTACCCGTAGGAATAAATAATTAAAATTTTGAGTGCGCCACTTCCGTAACAGAGAAAATTTTACCCTCTGTGTGCCAACAGAAGTACCTATAACTTCAATAATTCGACAAGAGATTCTGTTGACATTTTGTGTACCTAAGTTGATATTTGTGACAATAATGTTGCCAAGCCTTGTAGGACGATATCTAAAACCCATCTGGTCAACTAGGACATAAAGTACCATTCTCTAAGCTATGCCCTTTGATGTCCCCAGACAGTACTATGTCTTATACAAGGTGAACTATTTGAAAATTTCGTTTTGATCTACAATGGACATGTTATATAACAAACTTATAAATTTCAATGCGGACTTTTAGAACACAAAGAATCAGCTTATTTAGTAATTTTTAGCCTTTTCGTGTATTTTCTCAAATATCTTTTAAGCTATGCATTTTAAAATTATATAAAAAAATATATTTCTGTTTCTCATAACGAGCCCTTTCATTTGATACATCACTTAAAAAATATTTTTTTAATATTCAAATTGGGTTCCCAAAAATAACCCCCAAAACCGGAATTTGTTTATTTACGTTATACGTCCGTGATTGGGTCATCTAACTCTATACATTTTTTCATCCAGTAGATTCGGAGACAGACGGCAAGACACTAAAGTAATCCTATAAGGCAGCGGTATAATACTTTTTTTGGCAATGGAACCCTTTGGAAACACTAAACATTTCACGGAACCCTAAAATAAACAAAAGTCAGTTTTATGTTCATTCTTTAATGAAAATCATACAAAAATACGTTCTTTACATAACACTGTATTGATTCCACTATAGAAATTGATAAAATTGTTTCCATTTAATGGGAGGTATGAAGTTGTTTTTTTCTTTATTTTTGACCAACTGCTTAAGTCAGTGTTTCGTTCTTTAGGTTGATATTATTTCGGGGGAGGCCTAGAGTAGTCCCAGGGCACCGCGGAACACACTTTGAGTGTGGTTGCTATAAGGGTTTCATCAGCTGTACGGAACCCTAAAAATACTGCCCGCGGGGAAACGAGGAATGATACTCCGTTATGTATTACAACAGCCGTTGCTTTTTCCAGTGCGATATTTTAAGTAGTTGGTCTTCGCTTTTAAATTACACAACTGTAACAATACATTGTATTTTTATTCGATTGAAATTTATTGCTTGGACGTGAAAATAACGATATCAGATGGATTTGGAAAAGCGTCGGAGAGAATAACACCGTTGTCTGGCCATTTTACAACTTCATATTCTTCTTTCTTTTGTTGAACTGTGACAAGCTTTTACAGTTGCAATAAAGGCGTATACAAAGACGATTGATTTTAAACAGTGTTAAAAAATAACGAATTTAATTCAGTTGGTAGATTTTATTTTGCATACATGGTCGAGACAAAAAAACGACCGACCGAGCGTCATAAATAGTACATTACACCACAAGCGCAAGAATTTCAATCTTCTGCCCGTGTGGTGTGTACTATTTTTCTTTATACCCAGTCGAAATTTATCTAGTTTCCGCCGTGTGTCCACTAACCGACGCGCCTCTTCCTTTTACCCACACACAACAGTGCTGCCGCCTGGCGTGTCAATAATGAAATGCCGTTGGCGGCTATCAGAGACAGAGTTTCTCAACTAGCTCTAACTATAGATAAGTTACCTAGAGGTAAGCTATTGTGTAAGTTTGTATCGAATATAATAAGTAGTTCACAATGTACACAATATACTGGCGTATTATAGAAGGACTGTTTTAATGTAACTGCGCCATTAAATCGCATTTAATATTACATTATACGGTCTTTGCTTGATAACATTGCAATGCCATTATAGCAGCAATGGCTGCCGTACAATATAGACAAACGTTTACAATGGGGAACTTGCATTACGGGGCCCGTAGCTATTTGTACAAGACAGGTGCATTATTCACCCTCCAGTTGGCGCGCGGATAGATTGCAACCGGGATTCAGTTGTTCATTTCTGACGACAATGGAAAGAGACCACACTGTTGGTTCGTTATCATCGATAATACAGATAATACAGTTCGTTTGTTCAGTTGCACCAATCGCAGTTACATCTAGGCTTCATAGATGGCAAGCCTGGCTCAATATCGTCTAATGACGAGTTTTTGACCAAGACCTCGAAATAAGGAACCGTGTCGATATTTATCTGGAATTAATTGAGGGAAACCATGAGAACCTCAACAAGACGCCCGGTACAGGAATTACCGTTTCCTGTCGGCGAGAGACAGTAGGAAAAAATCTTATCAACAATATCTGCCCCCGGCAGGATTCGAACCCGGTGCCTCTGGAATGCGAGTCTAGTGCTATAACCATTACTCTACTACGCTAGTATATTACACTGATGAAAGTTAAGATCAGGTAGACAACCATCTCGATATTTATCTGGAATTAATTGAGGAAAACCATGGAGAAACTCAACAAGATGCCCGGTACAGGAATTACCGTTTCTCGGCGAGAGACAGTAGGCAAAAGTCTTAACCACATATATCTGCCTCCGGCAGGATTCGAACCCAGTGCCTCTGGAAGACGAGTCTAGTGCTCTAACCACTACGCTATTGGTAATTTAATAGAATTAATAGGTAAAGGTGAGTTATATTACGATCAGCACAGTTCCATATCAAACCTACGTTCCTAAACTAACTGCAGGTACGCTGGAATTCATAAAATATGCAATTTGCTTTTAGAAGTAATTTCATAAATGAAATATTCCCTCGTGAAGAATGTAGTTGTAGCCGATTGCACTACACTAGTCTTAGTCTTGTGCTAGTGCAGACTCTGGTGAACTTAGTGTCTGTAAGTATGTACTATGTTAGCGTGCAAATTAATTTTTTATTATTGTTTCATATTTGTTAATTTTATTGCTGTTAAGGCTGTCGGAACGCTCTGAATTTGAGCCTCACTACTAGGCTAAAAAATGCTGCTGTAAGGGTGACGTTGTCAGTTGATTACTCTAAATTTTGGAAATACTTTGAAGGTTTAAAAAACTTTTCCGAAAAAGGAAGAGTCACTTTAGGTTTCTGATGGAACAATTTTATGAAATAAGTACGAATACCAAATGCCAAATTTTTTCTTGTAAATCGTACATAAATTACAAAAGTAGTTCTGCATTAGAGACTAGATTTGTATTTTATCTTCCTTATAGAGAAAGATTTTTTTGCAAAATGTTGACGAATAAGTCTGCAATCAGCTATCAGCCGAAGCCTTAAGGTAACTGTTTATCGGCTGTTCAATATGTCCCTTTCTTCATCCACATAGCTTTGTCTTACGAATGGATGTGTGTGTGCGTGTAAAATGCACTTACGTTTCGGAAATCTCTAATTTCTATGAAAAATCTTTTCAATATTTGCTGGTAATGCTTCAAAATAAACTAGAAATATGTATCATATGACATTTAGCCAAGTTTTTACAGTTTATTTGATCTTAATAAACGATTTAAAATTAGGTTAAAACAAGAAAATTAACATGAATTTTATACACAATTTTGCACAGAAAAAATTAAATATGAAAAAAATTATCGAGCAAGCCAGTATTCTTAACGCAAGTTTGTAAAGAAAAAAGTTCAAAATGTTAATTTGCCTTTCCGTAAGTTGACATTTCGTGACCTGATGTAAATCGCTGTATGGTGCAATAATTTTTAGTGCTAAAATTTTGAATTTTGAATTGTGGTCGTAAGATTTATTTTATTATTATTTTTATTAGCTGTGATTAAGCATTAAGCTTTACAATCTTTGACTTGCTGCTTAGAAATTTAAAAAAGACAATCTTATGACCACAATTCAAAATTTCCCGAAGGCATATTTTACAATCTGAGGGATCAGCCCCCTTAATTACTGGGTGTGTTTCACCGTCAACCGATTTTCATTTGGTTTTTATGATGCAGGTGACTAAAGGACGCTTATGATGACCTGTGTTCAACATCTATCTAGTGCCGGATTTACATAAAAGCACTTGGGGCTCATGGACCCAGGACCCCCACAAAACTAGAGATTCTCTCAACTTTTTTTCATTTTTTATGAGAATTTTTTGTAGGCTGTTCTACAAGAATTTGTTTCCAAAAGTGTGTATTTTTCAATATAATTTTAAACATAAAAACCCGGGTCGCAGTGCCAAAACCCTGCCGACAATATAGTGTATTTGCTAATATAGGTATTGTGGCTTTATTAAATGAAATTAAGTTTGTTTTTGGACAAAATAAAAAAAAATTGAACCCCTTAATACACCCCTTACAATAATAATTTTATTAGTTGAAATATTGTTATCAATCCAACATCTGCACCAAATTAAATACGACCTTCAGTAAGTAAATTCGTATACGCAAACTAGTGTTTTCATAAAATTTGTAAGTCCGGTCCTGTCAGGCCGATTTGCTTATAATTTTAGGAGCACTTTTTAATTGCTACTAAAACGTCGAGAAATTTTGGTCCGACCCCTAGGTCCCGCCATCCGACCAACGCCAATAGTGTATGTTGCCATATGGCAAATACACTAATAATCCCGTTACGGAGATACGTCATCGTTCAGTTGATTGGCTGCCTGTAGTTTCGTTTGTACACTGGTGTACACAAATTGCTACAACTGCAAACTATATTATATATAGAGGTACTTATTTTATGTTCTTTTTATAGCAAATGTATGTACCTCGATATTATATAAAATTCTTTCGACATTTCCATAATTATTTTTAACTAACTTTTTAACTTATTTTAACAAACTTTTTTTATTCTTTAAAAATATTTTTGAATTACATAAAATGTGCTTTTTAAAAGTATCTATAAGAAAATCTTAAGACGAAAGATTAATTTCCTTTTTCTTAATAAAAGTTGAATAGTTTGAAAACTAAAAAAAAGCAAGAATATACCATTTTTTATTCTTTATTGAAAATGCTAATTAAACTTTATTCAATTAAAAAAAATCAGTAGAGTAAGCTACACAGGAAAATTAGACCACCTAATTCGGGTTAGAGAACACTATGGTCCAGTGGTTAGCGTGCTGGCATCTCAACCGGATTGTCGTGGGTTCAAATCCTACCTGTGCTCATAGATGTTTTGTGATGTCGTTTAGGTTTAAATGAATATTATGTAAAGACGCTAACTATCTAAGTTGTCGAGCGTCTATAATTAATCTACAATATATAAAAATAATTTAGGTTAAAAATGAAATCGTTAAAAATCCACTCTATATTCTCGACGGTACGCAAAAATAGACAAAACTTCTACGAGATTAATAAATAGTGCTATTTGTTCAAGGTTACAAGGTGACCGCGTCCCGCCAGTTATTAGTGGGGGAATGACGCTATCCAGCGGACTGTCAATATTGCGTGGGTGCTAAAAATATTGAACAGTCTCTTAGCTAATGTTATTCATTAACGGGGTAACCTGTGTTTCTAATAAACTTGGTCGCAATTAACTCACTTGGATGTTACAGCAAGGTTACTAGACACAGAGGCGACCTCGTTCCGCCAGATAGTCCAGCGGGCTGTCAATTAATATTGCGTGGTTGCTAAAAATATTGAACAGTCTCTCAGCTAATGTTATTCATTAACGGGGTAACCTGTGTATCTAATAATCTTGCAGGTCGCAATTAACTCACTTGAATGTTACAGCAAGGTTACTAGACACATATACGACCTCTTTTCGCCAGTTAGTAGTGGAGTGATGACGTCATCAAGCGGACTGTCAATTGATATTGCGTGGTTGACAAAAATACTGACCAGTCTTCTAGCTGACGTTAATCATTTAATGAGGTAACCTGTGTAAAACATCGGTCAATGTTATGATTATTGATGTGATGATGTCATTAAAATGGGAATCAGTTTGTCCATTTTTACATTGAAACCAGCCTCAAAAAAGAGTTGTGTTTTGAAAATTTCTAAACTTTACACCAAAGTTTCATTCAACATATTAAAAAACGACTTGTTTTTTCTACGTGCTGTATTTTTCAGACCGTTCTCGATATTGCACCTAGACCCTGAACTAAAAACCAAATATCGGAAAAAATCTCCTCCGCCCAAAAATGGCACGTCACTGGTTGTATCGATTTTACACTTCACTTCTTCTGCACTTCAACAAACCGTATTTCGTAAACTCGTGTATTATGCAACCAATTGAATGATAAAACTAACAGCTGATAAAAAAACAAGCGCTCGAGGCAGGTGAGCTGAACGAACGAACGCGCGCGAATAGCAAATTGAATCAGCAGATAAGTGAAGTGTGTCTGTTGCAAGCGACACGCGAGATCCATACCCGACGCCTCCACCAATTCACTATACTTCATTCGCATTGTAAGTAGAACGACAAAAATTGATTCAATATCTACAACATATTATACTTCATCTGCATTCAATACAATCCATATGCTTTCTATTCAAAAACCCGGCACCTACACCATATACTGAATCTTACACGTTAAGTTCAATACACGGTGTAATTGAGACCCGATACTTCCACCATTTCACTATACTTCATTCGCAGTGTAAGAGGAATGACACAAATTAATTCAATATATATTTACACCATATTATACTTCATATGATTTTAATACAAATCTTTATGCTTTCTATTCAAACACCCGGAGCCTACACCATCTACTGAATCGCATCAACAATAGCAATAGTGTAATTGCGACCTGGCGCCTCCACCATATCACTATACTTAAATCGCTTTGTAAGTGGAACGAAAAAAATTGATTCAATATCTACAAATATACTACATCTGTATTCAATACAAACCATATACTTTCTATTCAAAGACCCGGTACCTACACCGTCTACTGATACTTAAATCACATCAACAATAACACGTTATATTCAATAAATGGTGTAATTGAAACCCGGCGCCTTCACATTCTATCTACTTCGTATGCAAAATAGAACACATTGTTATGCAGTACAATGCATGATATAATACCCGGCACCTACGCCACATATGAAACCTGTTCGGAATGAAAAGCTTTCAATATTAAAGAAGTGCGTAAAAATATATATATATATCTAGGTAAGTGTGACTATTCGGACAACAATTAACTAGTTTTTTGAAGTGAAACTTCTTATGTACCGCCTCTGCCTCTTGTCGTCTCGCGTGGGCATCTTCCTGGCCAATCACACAAGTCAGATCAACACACAGCAAACTGCAGTCATTCGACCGCTGACTTTGCACGACGTACGTTGTAGTCTTAATTGATGTTTGTATTTATTCATTCAAGTTTTACCTCGGTCGTGTGCACCGCAATACATGCATTATTTTAAATGAAACTTTTATCGTGAAATGAAAAAGTGACATGACAGAGATAGATCGATTGAGAAAGAAAGAAATACAATATCCAGACACTGCATCTGTCACTTTATAAATATAGCCGTTTTCATTGAAAAAGCAGTCTTAGAATTTTATTAATTGTAGATTATAGACGCTCGATAAACTAAAGTCATCAACGTTTAATCAGCAAATTACAACGCCATCACAAAGCATCCATGAACGAAAGTGACAGTCTGATTTAGTGGCCAGTATGCTAGACATTGTATCAAGCCGTTCCCAAGACGTAGAATATTAATTTAAGAATTAACCGCTTATGTTTTTTGGCGCCTACGGCTGCGTGATAAAATCCAGCACGAAAACTGTGAAATAACAGAAGTTAACAATAATAATTAAAACGCCTTCAAGAATTTCGCGTGTGGTCTAGCAGGAGTATCACAACAGCAGCAGGATCACCCTCATACCACCTGCAGACAACCAGGTACAGCAGGAGAGCAACACTCCTGGGGCAAACTTCATTATCACAGCTTATGCAAGTTTCATGACTCCTGTACATAAACAGTATATTATACACAACAACACCGTTACTGGGACAAAAGGGGGAATGGTGGGGGAAGCGGGCTGTAGTGCGTGTACACGGTACCAACTTAACAGCCGTTAACACGTAGCCGCAGTTCGGGACTGGGTATTCTTGTACTCGTAATTAGATTAGATTTTAGGCCCTTTTCACAGACAGTCAATATTTTGCTACTCATCCTTATTTCTGCAGTTCCCGATTCCATGTCGGCCGACACATCGGACGACATCGGAATAAAAACAAACGACAAGATGATAATGTAGCTGCCTACATCGGAAAATGGAAATCCGATTTTCTTCTATTGCAGGGATCTATGTTCGTTTATCTTCCGATGTCGTCCGACGTCAGCGATCTCATATAGCTGCCTATGATTCCTTGATTCGCTCATTGTTATTAATTAAATTGAAGTTTAAAAACTTTTTGAAATGACGGGAAGTGTGGAAGATGGAAAATAGTAATGTCGACAAACGGACGTTAAACGCATTATTATTGTTAAATAACAACAGATAAATAAAAACACTAGAAACCTCTACAAAAAAAAATTATTAAATTATTTCTCAACGATCGTTTCGAACAACAAGTCCATCCTCAGGAATATAAAACATATACAACATACAGACAACATATAGACAACAACAAGTTATCTTCAACAATACATACTCAAAGTTAAAAACAGTAAAATTCGGTGTCCCACAAGGGTCAGTCCTAGGTCCTATACTATTCATTATTTACATAAACGACCTACCAGCCAATATTAATGACTAATATAAAAATGGTCCTTTATGCGGATGATACGACAATTTTGAAAAAATCTATATCGACGTGTGATGCACTGTCGGAGGCAGAAACATGGTTTTATTTCAACAACTTAAAACTCAACAAAGACAAAACAGAGCATGTCAAGTTTTCACTAGAGAAAGGCACGATAATTCAGACAAAAAACATAAAATTTCTAGGGATATATCTTAATAACACTATCAATTGGTCGTTTCACGTCCAGTGGGTTTGTGATAAATTATCGTGCATAATTTTTGCTATTAGGCAGATCGTAGAGGTGGCGTCAACTGAAGCTGTGATCTCGGCATACTATGGTATGTTTCATAGCGTACGGAATTATATTATGGGGCAATTCTCCTCACGCATGCAAAATCTTTAAACTTCAAAAAAAAGTGATAAGAATAATAAGCAAAATCAAATATACTGAACATTGCGCTCCTCTATTTATAAAACATGGCATTATGTCATTGCCTTCTGCGTACATGTATCAAAGTTTGCTATATGTAAAAACAAACATGGACCGTTTCGAAAACCAGTCAGACTATCATAGTTATAACACTAGAACAAAAAGTTCAATTTGCCTGCCACGAAGAAGGCTACATATTTCCCAAACTGCCCCAGATTACATGGCGAAAAAGCTTTTTAACAGGCTGCCAGAGTCAATACAGGTTTTACCTATAAAAAATTTTAAAAATAATCTCAACAGCTTTTTAAAAAAAAACTGTTTTTATAGCATAGGTGAATTTCTAAAATGTCAAAATTTGGAATTCAGCTAAGCTATAACATGTTTTTTTATGACTCAGAAATTCTTAACTATTTTTTATAACCTACTATAATCAGCACTGAAAATTTATCTTATTAAGAAATGTTTGTACGAACCAGAATTGTAATTGTACTATCTCATGTATCTTGACTTATGCATACTTCTTGTAAGTCTTAGCATCAAAAAACTTATTATTATTATTATTATTATTATGTTTTATATTCCTGAGGATGCACTTATTGTCCGAAAGGACCATCGATAAATAATTTAATAATAAATTTTTGTAGAATCTTCAGGTATTTTTATTTATCTGTTATTATTAACCATATTCTAACAAGTGCCGAGTGAAAAATCAGTGCAAATTATTATTAGTGTATTTGCCATATGGCAACATACACTATTGGCGTCGGTCGGATGGCGGGACCTAGGGGTCGGACCAAAATTTCTCGACGTTTCATAACCTCCTAAACACTTTGGCACCATTTTTGAAAATGTTTATATATATATGTATATATATATATAAATTTGGCCCACGTGTTGAAATCCATCACCGCAAGAAGCCTATTTAAAATGGGCGTAATCGGGGCATTTTAAGGGTAGTTTTTAGGGGTTGAAAAATGTTTTTGGGCCCCAAAATATCGAAAAAATTCTCAGAATTGTTTCAAAATTGACATTTAAGCCTTTAGTAGTAATTAAAAAGTGTATCTAAAATTTTAATAAAATCGGCCCGACAGAACCGGACTTACAAATTTTTTGAAAACACAAATTTGCAGATAGTGACTTATTTATTGAAGGGTGTCTTTAATTCGGTGTAGACGTTAAATTGATAATAATATTACAATTAAGAAAAAAAATGTTATTTTAAGGGGTGTATTAAGGGGTTAAATTTTTTATTTTGCCCCAAAACAAACTTAATTTCGCATAATAAAATTATAAAACCACACGGCCCTATACAAGCAAATACACTATATTGTCGGCAGGGTTTTGGCACTGCGACCCGGGTTTTTTATAATATGTTTACGGAACTTGTATAACAAAAATAACAATTCTAAAAAATGTATTAAAACATAAACAATAACAAAAAAAATCATCGACATGTGGTACGCCACTGTGCTCAATATTCTGTAAATTCCGTAAAGCGTCAGTCTTGGATGAAATCATGTACGTACGTTTCACAGCGTCTCCGTGAAAGCCATCGCATCCCGGTGTAGGCACTAAGGCGAGCCAAGGTATGTACGTAATGTTATACAATATATAAATACGGAGGTTGCACAAAGATAACGTCATATGATGATAATATTACATGATGGCCGATATGTTAAACTTCACATACCTGTGCTACCGAGTATTCTGTAAACGGTGGTATAGGAGGATTAAGCATTTTTGGGTAGGTATTTGAGGCACTGTGAAAATTTGTACAATAACTCTTTAGTAATATCCAAATACAAAAACACAGATTTGGCTGAAGGGTCGAGGGGCTTAACCGACATAACTGATTTTTAAATTTTTGCGCAATAAAAAATCTGACGGATTTTGGAATTTTAATACTTTGAAATTTAGTATGTAAGGAGTTGAAAAAAGCCAGATTTTTTAATCAGGTCTAAAACTTAGACAGGTCTTTGCAAAATTTTATTTTTGAAGACTTAAAAATATATTTGAGGCACGTTGAAATTTAAACAGAATAATATTGGGAACTAAAAATAGATATATTCAAAAAGACAGGTCGTTCGGTGAACATTTTATCTGACAGTTGATCATTATATTTGATTAATCGGTTAGGTCGGTTAAGCCCCGCTACCCTTCAGCTAGGTCTGTGTTTTTGTATTCGAATATTACTTGAGTTATTGTACAAATTTTCACAGTGCCTCAAATACCTACCCAAAAATGCTTAATAGCTCTTGGGCTAATAATGTACGAAACGAAAGCCAATTTCAAATCGTCTTTGCCCTGGGGGCAAATTTTACAAATACGTTTCTTACCCAGTTCTACTCATGTCAACTTACCGGTTATTTATGATTGTGATCGGATGATTTACCGGTTAATTAACATCTATAAAACAAAATGGCGGCTTCCTGTCTCTGTTTCTCAAAACAACAGAATAGTCTTCAACAGTAGAGTCGAAGGATATAATTAAATAATGTAATTATATTTAAGTATTCGTTACAAAACTAAAATATCGACTGGTAGTTACAATCATGCGCAAAACTGTCTGTATAATAATAATAAATAGTCGCACACATTCAGGGTGGTCTCAAAAAATTTGAGTTACGTAGATCGGTTCAGTAATTTTTTTCCAGTTTAGTAGTAAAATATTAAGGAAGAATAACGTGAAAACTACGTATTACTATACGTAAAATGAAAAATAAAAAACCCGGGTCGCAGTGCCAAAACCCTGCCGACAATATAGTGTATTTACTAATACAGGCAGTGTGGCTTTATTATGCAGACTTAAAAGTTGGTTTTTGGGCAAAATAAAAAATTTTACTCCTTAATACACCCCTTAAAATAACATTTTTTTTCTTAATGGCAATACTATTATCAGTCGAACCTCTATACCAAATTATATACAACTTTCAGTAAATTATTCACTATCTGCAAACTAGTGTTTTCAAAAAATTTGTAAGTCCGGTCCTGTCGGGCCGATTTTATTAAAATTTTAGGGACACTTTTTAATTACTACTAAAGGGTTAAATGTCAATTTTGAAACGATTCTGAGAATTTTTTCGGTATTTTGGGACCCAAAAACATTTTTCAACCCCTAAAAACTACCCTTAAAATGCCCCGATTACGCCCATTTTAAATAGGCTTCTTGCGGTGATGGATTTCAAAACGTGAACCAAATTTCGTTAAAATCAATTAACTCTTTCGAAAGTTATTGCCCGCACACATATATATATATATATATATATATATATATATATATATATATATATATATAAATATATATATACATATATATATAAACATTTTTAAAAATGGTGCCAAAGTGTTTAGGAGGTTATGAAACGTCGAGAAATTTTGGTCCGACCCCTAGGTACCGCCATCCGACCGACGCCAATAGTGTATGTTGCCATATGGCAAATACACTAAAAAAATTGAAACTCCTTTATACGTTCATAAGAAATTCAACTCAGTTTCAGAAGTTACAGAATCGAATACTTGCACGTTTTCCGTATATTTTTTTATCATAAAATATGTATGGTATTTAGACGATGCATTTTCGTACATATTGTATTTGGTTTTTCTTTACATTTCCTTCTAAAATTTAATATGAATTTCATTAAATATAAAAACAATTAAACGAAATTTGACTTTAAAAGGATAAATTAGTGTTCCGTGCCATGAACACCGCTTGCATGTTCTATATCTTTTTAATTAATTTAATTAACAATTGATAGCCTTAGAATTTTTCAATCCTGATAATATTCGTTCAATCTACACCTAATTTTTAATGTTCATGATTTTTTCCGAATTTTTCTAAGCGATTGTTTTGGTAATTTTTAAGCGTTTTTCCCGAAGAGTATTTTTAAAAAATGAAAGAAAACATCATATTATATTGTTGATTTTGTGCTTCAATAAGCGTTCATTTGACACCTTAGAGTTAGACGATGACCTCGAAAGAAACTTTTTTTCATTCGCTAATTTACTCCCTGAAATTAACCACCAGAATCAAAATTCGACGTTTAATACTTCGCGTCTGTATTTGGGCTATCACACTATATCTCTGAGCCAAATTTCAAATTTTTACGTTAAATAGTTTTAGAGAAAAGCTCCTGTGACAGACGAACGGACACCGAAGCGTTTTGCTCAGAATACTAAAAAAGAATTATTTCTTGTTTCTACTTTGTTTAAATCAAAATTTTCATTTGCGGAAAAATAAAACTGACCTTCTGGCAACAGCAGATTAATGAGATGAAAAATCGAAAACCGCGAAAACATACCTGAAACAAAGAAAAATATGATTAGTAAAACTGTTTAATATAATTATTCATATAATAATTATTAGGGTCCCGTATCCAAGGAATGGAATCGTAATGGGCATGGGCACATGACAAGCGTAACGTAGATGGCAGCAGGTATATAACGACCTAAGTTATGATTGTTTTTCACTATGGAGTATAGTAAAAAATAAATCGACGTGTTTTTTTTTACATATTTCTTCATAAGAAAAGTATTGTAAAATTTTAAATCGATCCTGCTCGAAAAATAATCGATCGATTGATTCGATATATTTTTTAAACTGTACTTATCTAACGTATATAAGACCGTTTTTTTATATAATTTCCACTTCGAAATAACTTTTTTATACACAAATGGATCCAAATTTAGCTTGAAAAGCGATCTTTTTTATGTAAATCAATAATTTGTTTTAATATGAGTACATGACAGGGAATTCAACGACATTAGACTGCCCCTAAATGTATAAAAACTATTATATAATCACCATTTAAGTTTATTATCGTCAAGGTCATTAGATACACAGGTCACCTCGTTAATGAATGACGCAGCTGGAAGGCCGTTCAAAATTTTTATCATTTGTTTTTGTGTGAGTACAATCTAATATTCTATATTATAACAATTAGTTTCAAAAACATTAGACTGTTCCTGCATGTATAAAAGCTATAATTTAAGGTTAGAATCTAAACTCATAGTTAAATCTAAATTTTTGACAATGCCTTCTGCAACCCATCATCTTTTCCTTTGAACAGCCAGTGTGGGCACGGGGCATAAATATTTGATGTTAAGGTTAATTGTAATTCCGGAATCCGGGCCTGTACTAAAATTATTTGTCTGTGTTATAATTTCCGGAATTAATAAACATTACCCGCTGTGACGAAAATAGGATTGCAGCAATATTGTATAAATATAATTTATGCACCGAAATAGATTTTTAGAAATGTGTAAATCAATTATTTAATTTGTTAATTAATATTCACAAATCAAAATTGTAGTATGATTGATTACATCATTAAAATTGTATTAAGTGCTTATATTGTAAATTATTGGGTAAACAAACTGAAAAACATTATTATTCAAAATGTAAAAGCACGTAATTTATTAAATAAAGAATTGTTCTAGAGTAATTCCCTGGTGTCAGGTACAAGGGACTTAAGTAAAAAAATTGTTGTATTTCACTTTTTTTAACTTAAATTTAAGTCTAAATTGTATTCTCTTTCAATTGGTATTAACGGTTAAAAAACAATTATCTTTGTACCCGGTCGAAAATACGTAGGTACTTTCGATTTTAACGCAGAAAGCCTAACATTTATACTCTACTCGCACGCCATCTATAACAGCGGGCCGAAAGAAAGTAACAGCGGGATGAAAGAGTTTTCTTTCATACCCGGTATGTAAACTAGAGAAAGACAGAAAAACATCCAATGCATTGTGAATATCCTTATTTCTGCGCTTTTTTCATCCAACAATTTTAGGGACTATTTTCATCGCAAAACTACTCAAATTTATATTTCAGTTAAGGTTGGAACAATATCTATGCCAATTTTCATTAAAATTAGTCAACTCATTTCGTTATGGAACAAAATAACATATCAGAACACTCAAGTAAAATAGGACTCTTCGCTTTGCTCGCGCGGACAAAATACAACTTTCAATTTTTCAGAAAAAAAATTACAAAAAAACCTTAATAAAACAAATGAATGTCACAATTGGTGATTATTTAATTTAGCAGACATAACGTCAAAAAAAGTCATTTGTAATTAAAACACATAACGTACGGAATTTCTATTCGATGTAACATTTTCGTGTTAAAACAACTGAATGAATGTAATTTAATATCATCACTCCTACTGGGTATTCCCCCAACACGTTTCAACGAAAAAGTGTATGGAAACATAAGAATATACAAGGTTATCACAAAATAATGCTTTATTGCTAATCCTAGATTACAGAAAAGGAGCGGCCATAGCTGTCTTATATTTGGATTCGTTTGCGTTAAAGTCCATTTAAACGAGGCGAGTTTTTCGCGTGTTTGTGACAATAGTTAACAAGAATCGTCTTCAACTTAGAGATGGCGGTTCTTTCCGAAATAGATCGATCTTTAAATCGATTCGAATCGAAATTTGCTGAATCGATTCACACAAAAATCGAGGTCTACAAGATCGATTTCTCAGAAATCGATCTTTTTTCGATTTGATTTTATAGTTTTTATTTACCGTATAAATATAAATCCATATTATGGAAAACATAAAGAACACCATAATAATAGATTTTTTATCATTTCAACTAATTAAAATTGTTCTTACAACCATATCAAAATATCGGGTATAAAAAAAATTACAATGAGCCTCACCCTCATAAGCTCACATAGAAGTTTAACTTCTTTAGTTTTTAATATTAAAACCAAGTTTAATTTTTTTTATATGAAACTAATTAATAATATTTACTTAGCAACACACTATAAACTTCTGTCCTTGTCAGTTTCATATAATTTAGGAGACAAACTAACTTCCCCTTTATTTGTTTCATTCTACTTCCCCTCGATTTCTTACTTTTTTAAACAGATACGTCACTAAAGAAGTTAAACTTCAAAAATCGATTTTTTTCGCCCAAGAAATCGTTTTTCCGATTAATAATAAATGTTCATCCCTACTTCAACCTTCCGAGATTACATATCTGGTTTAGACTACGTGTAATCTAAGAGCTTCGTTTGAATTCTTAAATAGTGTCGCGTCAAGAATGAAAGATTTATTTTGAAATAGCAAATAGCAACTTGAATACGTATCAATGTCGTTAGAAATTCAACTGCGCGGTGCGCGGGGGTGCGCGGTGTAGATCTCTAGGCGGTGTGTTTGTTTATGTAAACGCGGCTTCAGCACTGCGGTTTCGAATTTATATCCTCTAGCGACGAAATCTGTGTACACTGTACACAGAAATGTATACCGGATGTTCGATTTTAAATGTGTATTATACTAGCGGCTCCGTCCGGTTTCGCCCGAGTGCAAATTTAACACTCTACGCGAGAAGCAACTCTAAAATCATTGGCAAAACCAAAAGTACACACTCCACTAAGTTTTACTGTATGACGAAAAAAAAAATGAAAAAATATAGAAATAAATATCAAGTGAAATATGGAAAATGGGGGAAAAAAGTGACCAAGTCGAGTTGGAGTCGCCCACGAAGTGTTCCATACCACCGTACAATATTTATTAACTTAATTTAATAATACACACTTATGCTGGGTTGCAGAAATAATTTGAATTGACAATTTTATACATGCAAGAGCAGTTTAATGTCGTTTACAAACTCCCTGTCATGTACAATATTAGAATGTATTCACACAAAAACAAATGCTTGATCTACACAGCAAAAGTTCGTTTTTCAAATCAAATTTTGATTAAAATGCGTAGAAAAATGTCGTTTCGAAGTAAAAATTATGCAAAAAAACTATATTAAATACACGTCTACACAATTTAGAATAAAAATCATTTGAATGGATCAAACATTTTTCGAACAGAATCGAATAAAATTCTACAATGCTTTTCTTATGGAAATCTAAGGTCATTGTCAAATCAAATTATTTGACAATCCTTCCTGCAAGCCAGCATAAGGGGCATAAATGCCTGAACTAATAGCTTTTAAGAAATTTCGTCCGATGTCACTTGTGTGCACTATTTGAACGTTTACAGAAAAAAAGTTTTTTTTTTTTATAATGTAACTACAAATTTACGGTTTTCGAATTTTTCCCTTATTTGTGCTTGAGGACATTGCTTCTTGCCAATTTTGTGATTGTAGTTCAACGCTAAGGTTTTGATTCCCTTGCGAGGGTCAAAATATGCAGCTATCTTCTAATTGCGTTGACTTAGAAGTTTGATTTTTTCACAGCTCAAGGGACTGCAAATCTGAGTATTTGATATTAATTTCAAATTTCAATTTTTTTTATAAAATGTTGGAAGCCACTGATCTAAGGGGTTCGTTTATACAAAACAGATAGTATGTACAGCAAGTCTATGTATAAATACATGATTTATACAGTAAAAGTTGAATGACTCGAAAAACAGCTAAAAGAATTCGATCTCGAGTATTTATATAAGGAGTAAGGGCTGATATAAAAAAGATAGTAAATACCACAAAATATAAGGATCTCTTATATAACAAAATATTATACTAATTTTAAGGTGATTGTTTACCAGCTGTTCATTATGCCTTCTGTTTCACCCGCATAGCTCTGCTCTACGAGCATCGGATGTCTGTGGTTGTAAAATGCATTTACATTTCGGAATAATTTCTATGAAAAATCTTATTTAATCTTTGATGCTAATGTTTACAAAATAAACTAGAAATATGTACCATTCTTTCCATATAACTTAGTCAAGTTTTTACAGTTTCTGTGATTTAAATAAGCGATTTAAGGCCTTACATACACCTAGCAGTGCCAAAAATGCGCTAAAAACATTTTGTTTACTAGGGATAACAATAGAAATTAATAAAAATAAATAATACACATTGTTTATTGATATTTAAACTTTACATTTTTTTGGATAATTTAGCATAAATAATATCGAATACCGAAAAGGAAAATTTTTTTAAAGCCATAGATAATTAATAACAGAGTAATTAAAATGTATAAAACCCCATAAACTATCACGTGACTACAAAACTCGCCAAGGAATGTTCGTAACGTAGTTATGTTAAAGGTTCTGTATTTGTATATGCATTTATACTCGTGCTATCAAAGTAACCATGGAAACAACAACCATAAAAAACATTAAGACGTCACACACGTTTTTGCTGCGTATCGTCACTTCGCTTAAAAAATATTTTTAAACTAAATATAACTTTTTAACCATGAAAAAAAAAAAGTAGTTTTGCTCTAAAACTTGTATGTTATCTTTCTATGTATGTAAAAAAAATCCATTCAAAAACCCCATTTACACTACGGCCCGTGGAAAAACAGTAAAATTTATTCTGGTCTATGTTATAACAAAAGGGTTGCCCACCTTTGGTTTACGAATTGTTAATGTATTACGAGGTTCCACTGTACACAAAATATATGGACAGGTAAGATAAATACGGCATAATAAATTTACGATGTATTTTATGGGCTGTCGTTCGTGGAACGGGTGTATCAATCAAATATGCAAAATATGAATCAATATGACTGCGCGATGACACGGCCTAACCTCTTTGTGTTATATGTACACAACGGACTTACATACACACAGTCACTGAATATGAATATAATAAACCTCAACGGAATCACTCACTGACTGACTGACTGACTGATACAAAAAATTAAATTCAAAATACAGTAAAATACGTGATTAATAAGTACTAGTTATATAAATGTAATGGCTGTCCAATGTATTAATTTTTGTTGGAAATTGTTATTGTCAGATATTATTTAAGGCATTTCAAAATATTCTAGAGATACATTCTAATACGTTCCTGTGCTGTACGAAACGGTACTAAGCGAGGTCATCTTAATATACGTAGATAATAGGCATAAGTGAAACACAACCGAAAATAAGAAAATTTGTTAGTTTTTGTCTTTGTTTAATTTTGTAACATTTATTGTTAGATACTGTTTTACACATTAATTATAGATTTATTTATTGCTAATATCGATTTTTGTGCACAAAATATTTATATATATTTATATATATTTATGTAAATCTAAGAAAAGTTCGAGTGAGAAGTTATGTTTGTGATGAGGAAGGTTCCTCATTTGACATATTTTGTTTTTGTGAAGAAGTCATCTAATGTCGTGTGTCTGTTTCAGTTTCGTACAACAAGCTGTTGTCGATAGCACGATATTGCATCAATGACATTTCGTCTTGCTTTTGAAGTTCTATCAACATTTGAATCATTTTGTATATAAACTGATCCATAATTTACGTTATAGTGGCTACACTTTTGTTTTTAGAAACCGCGTAGTCCTGAATCAGCGTTAAGCGGATTACCGTTAAGCGAGGTCTTACTGTATTTAAAAAAAATCCCCACTTAAAAAAGTAAACCTTCAAAAAAATTTAGGGATGCAAGGATTCCTGTTTTTACGATTACGATGACATAGATGAATTAAAGATATAATTAAATTAAAAATTAAAAAAAAAATCCGACACGAAATAAATCGCATGACATTATTCATAAACAAGGTAACATGTGTATCTAATGACCTTGACTGAACACTAACTGCCAATATTCAATAACGCATGCTCAGTAGAAGCGAAAACCTATACCTGGCAGAAAAGTAACGAGATTACTAATTTAAAACCCGTATCAATTTTTTGAAAATGTGATTATTCAGTGATTTTGCTATTTGCGGTGCAAACGTTTGACAACAGAGCCGTAATCAGTTATAATTCTTTTGGAGCGTTGAGAGAAAAATTTTAGCGGGCAACTGAAGTGCGCGTAAGTATACAGCTAACGAAAATTCGACAGTATGAAGTTGGCCGCGCACAGCTAACGAAAATTCGACAGTACGAAGTTGGCCATAAGAGGTCCAGCTTGAACTGACAAACGGACGAAATTAATGCACTTTCTGCCATCTGGAAACTATATAATATTATACTAGACGACTATAACAGCCAATAGTCGTTTTAAGTATCATCCAACGGAAAAAAGAAAAAAACCAAAATAAAATTTTGAAAGTGCTTTAAAACATTTGAGGTTAATTTTTTGTAATTATTATTATTAAACTCTTTGAAGATTTTATTTCAATAAATGGTTTGCATGTATATTAAAAATTAAAGTTTAATCACGCCAAAGAAGTATAACTTCAAACGCAATCACTTTTTTTCATTGGCTCTGAAGGCAGGCAATTCTGGCTACGGCTCTGATTGAAGAAAAAATGTTGTAATTTGAAATTCCAGCTTGCAAAAGGCAAGCAAAAATAACTATATATAAATAATGTAAACCTATACACCCACCTTCTCCCAATCCTCTGTTAGGCAGACTACACAATTTCCGAAAGTAATTCAAATGTTATTCGAGCGCGAAATTCAAACAAATCATTATTTATGCCGGATACAATGAAATCTATGACGTACAACATCCGCTGTTCAAATAGTTTCCGAAACTAAAATGTGAACAGTGCATCAAAAATGTATAATTTTTCTAATAAAAAAATTAGAGTTTAAAGAAACTAAAACAACGCGCTTTTATGAACTAAAAAATGCAAAATAATTTGACAATAAAATTAGCTTTACTGTAAAAAGCGTGGAGTGCTTAATATCGGTAATAATTTTTTCATTTACTTGCTTTTTACAGTAAAGCTAATTTTTTTGTCAAATTATTTTGCATTTTTTAATTCATAAAAGAGTGTTTAGTTCTTTTAAACTCTAATTTTAATTATACAAGACTAAAAAACAATATCCCATTTGACTGTGGGGTAGGCAACGCAACGTACGTCACTGCACAGCGTGTTAACTTGCTTGCTGTAATTTTTAAATTGTTTTTTATCCTGCACGTTCTGGTCAGCATAATGGGACAAACTTATTAAATTATTTTATTGTCATCGGTTCTTGATAAGTGTGCAAAGTTTCAGTTTAATGAGCCCCGCGAGGCAAAACTGTAATACCTATGCTGAACCCGACAGCTCTACTACTGTTGTAGTAATTATAATACAGTGGAGCCCTCGTTGGTGCACCCAGATCGGCAACACTATAAGAAGGTGGAACCGAAGGCTCCACTACTATTGTCGCTGTCGAGTTTTATCTCAATCACATGCGGATATTAATTAATAATTTTAATAATTAATAGCATTGTTAAAATGGATTATTATTCGAGATTTGCGCTTACATCGGTATACCTTAAACAATGACAAACAACCGCCATTTTTACATTTATCAAAAGTCCTTGACAAGCGTTGCTCATTGATTGGTACTGTCAAATGAGCCTTGAGAATGCAAGTGCTGTGTTCACTATAGCTCAGCTAGAACGTATATAATATAGCTCTGGGATAGAGCTACCGGTTTAACGTAGAAACGTGACACAAGATGAATCTAATAGGTAATGAAACCGGATGTTGAGGGCGGAAGCGAAAAAAGATTGATGTATTTAAGACACAGTACGCATGCCCTGTGTAAAATGTATGCGCATCAACACACATCGGTAGTTACGTCACTACAGAAACACCTCGATTATACGCATCGAGTTGTATACTAATTAGATATGTGGTTTTTTTTATATAGAATGATTTTTAAAAAAATGGAAATTATATTAAAAAATCCTATTATTATATTATATATATTAAAATATATATAATTTAACTTTTTAAGGTTATAAAATATGCTCTCGGGAAATTAGTAAAATTCATTTCATTATTGTTTTTATTAGCTGTGATTAAGCATTAAGTTTCACCAAATTAAACTTGCTGCTTAAAAAATTCAGAAAACAAATATGTTTTCCCTAAAAATTGAATAAAAAAACGCGGTATTCGTCAATATTTCATTACAGCACGTTATGGATTTTGAATTACGGGAAGGTAAATTAACATTTTGAAACTGTTTCTTCACACACTTATGTTAAAAACACTGACAAATTTGGCTTGCTCAATCATTTTTTTTTTTTCAAACTTAGTTTGTTCTCTACAAAATTTTGTGTAAAAGTTATGCTATAATTTTCTCGTTTTTATCTGATTTTTAATCGTTAATTTAGATCAAATAAACTGTAAAAACTTAGCTAAAAGACATATGGGAAGAATGGTACATATTTCTAAATTATTTTGAAGCATAAACATCAAATATTGAATAAGTCTTTTCATAGAAATTAGAGACTTCCAAAACGTAAGTGCATCCAACTGCCCGTAAGATAGAGCTATGTAGGTATGTGAAAAAGGTAGCATATTGAACTACTAGTAAACTGTCACCTTAACCAGAAAAAGTTAATAAAACCGCCAATTTCATAAAAAAACTGCGAGGCTGCATAATACCTACATTATTCTTTTCTCTATGCAAATCTGTATCTGTCATTATTTTTATGTTTATAGAAATTCAGCAGTTTAATAACGAATTTTGATTTTAAAAAATGAAATTGATTACTTGACATTATAAACTACTATAAATTTAAAACGCTTCGACAACCTGAAATGAATTGAAATTTGTAATCAAAATTATAGTTAATATAAAATTAATTATAATTTTCATTACAAATTGAAATTATACACACGCCACAAAGATAAAACGAACGGCACATTTATCCGTGGACACAAGGTCAAACGGTTTATGTCAGACTTTAGTTGCAGAACGCTTAAATTGTGGCCACGCAATATATTTTTTCGTAAGGAAAGCATAGTAGAATTTTAAATAGATCATAATTAAAAAAATAACTGATCGAATGGAACGTTATTTTTTTAATATCATTCCACTACTAGCACACAAAATTTTTTTTATTCGACAAATTTTAGCAGAAGCCCTCAACTTTTTCTGGACCACCGCCCTTTTTAGAAGAAGAAAAAATTTCAACGCCCCGTGTTCCATAATAGTGAATTTTATATGAAATATCTTTTCAAAAACTAAAATTTTCTAAAAAATAAAAAAAAATTGGAAAAAATTACCAAAAAAAACTTTTTTTGTTGAAAAAAATCGTTTTAGAAACATTCCTGAAAAAATGTTTCTTCACCAAATTTTTGGGTACCCCGTTTTGCACCCCTTCTTTATTTTCACAGTACTTCATTATACCTATTAATTTCTTACATATATAGATGGGCACACCACGGGCGCTCCTCTTTACTGCCTTAACGTTCCTACGAAAGACTCCAGCGCCCCTTCTCCTTGTTTCTCGTAACTGTCTATTTCCCGTAACGCGTCACAAGAGCTTCCAAACAGATACGTTTCACTCCAAAAGTGTCATGGGCGATTTTGCCTCGCGGCCCCAGTCATTATATTATTATAACATTTATAACGATCCAGTTCGCACTGTATTATGCAGGTTTTCAGAAGCAGGGGGCAAAGCGCACCCAGTGTGCACCGGCTGCTTTGTTTGTGATCCAGTGTGGAAAGATACAAAGTAACGTCGTTAACGCAACGGAAATTAAAAGTTGGCTGTGTGTGTATTATATAGCGGCGCAGTTTCAATGAATGCGCGCTCTGCGCCGCCTAGCCGACACACTCATTTGTTAAAGCTCACATAACCTCACTATAACTCTATCCGCTTCTTCGTCTTCTTCTTCTGATTTTCCTTTAAGTTGATTTGCAGTTACGATAACAATTCCTGAAGCTTTGCTATTCTTATAATTTAGCTTCCGCTTAAACTTATAATTACATTGTGAAGGTATTTTTAGGTGTGGAGGAACAATTTAAAAAGGTTTCGAAAAATGTATTTTCATCGTCAGGACCTCAGACTACAAATTGTTTTAAAAACTGTTGTCTGGAAAAAAAATAGTGCGTGTACTTTTGTAAAAGGCCACATAGTAACTACTTATTGTCGATTTTTTTATATTTTGGTGAGACTCTGTTGTCCGTCCGTCTGTCCAGTTTGAAGAAACCTGCAATTTCGGAACGGATAGTCGTAAGAAGTTGAAATTTGGAATGAAGTTTGGTAGTATTCTGCAGATATTCCAGGAGCCATTGTGTAAAAAAAGTGCTGCGTGTACTTATGTCGCGCGGCAGAAGTTACACTTCTTTGGCGTGATCGCGATAATTGATATTCACATTTTCGTTAAAAATGTACTTTGATAAATTAAATAGGCTGTGTAGGGAGATGATAATTAATATAGTTAGAAGTTAGCCTGTTCACTTCGATACTTTGGATAATAGGTGGACAACTCCATCAGCACATTGTAACAGAGAAATGAGACGTGTCATCTATGAATACAACGTAAAACTATACTGCATCGAAGAGTCAGCTTTATCGACGATTTCAAACTTGCCGAATCAAGTATTACATTCATATTAAATTAACAACTAACTTCATGGTGTCTCATTTGCATGCTGCGTGCGCAACAGAGAAAATTTTACCCTCAATGCGCCAAAAGAAATATAACTTCAAAAAAGAAAAAAAACTAATCGGAAGACTTTTAAAAGCTAATTATATCTAGTTGCTTAAAAGTCACAAAACAAAATCAAGCAATATAATTTAATTGTGATTTATACGTACACCCTCTTATTTTAAAAAAACAAATTCCCATCTAAATTCAGCAGTGTGAAAAAGTAATTAATAACATACGGAAGCTTATATCTGTCACCAAAAGGCAAAGTTGTGCATGTCGTTTTAGCACCAAAATAAAACAAATAACGGTTCACTAAACATGAGCACACGACAGGCGTAACGCAGATGGCAGCAGGTATATTATTCCTTAGGTTATGATTCGTTTCCACTATGGAGGGTAGTTTTCAAGGAGGAACGCTATATAATCACGTATGGAGGTCTTTATTTTGTCCAGGGATTTACAGTAAAAATAGTTTTCTTTCTGATAACATACAACCAGTTATTTTTTCAGTTCTGACTCCTTTCGAAATACAAAACCTAATTGGTAAACATTGTTAACATAACACATCGGCATTGTTTTATTATTTGAAATAAGCTTATTTTGCACACACCGATATTAACTATTCACAGACTGAGGTCGTTATATAGCTGGCGCCCCTAGCGGTAAAGTTTGGAAGTATCCATCTCTATTGAGGAATCCTCTTATACAAACAAGTCATCGTTCTTAGAACGGTTTAACTGTATCGACTTGAAAACGTGTCTTCTATAATTAATTTTAATATAGAAAGTTGTCAATAGCTAACGATAACAATAAAATAAAATGATGGTCGAACTATACGAATGTCGTCCGACAAACCCCGAATAATATTGTGGTTTACAGGATATATTCGTCACGTAAATTTGTGAGAGATTGTAGATTATAAAGAAAATACAGTGTAAACTCCATGTAACATCTCTCGATTTAAAGTCAAACTCCCTAAAACGTCGAAATTACTTGACTTTGATTGGTTTGCCTTGTTGTCCATACAATGATACACTCTATGTAGCATCACCCCACTCTAAATAACGATCATATGTCATTATAAAGCAAATAATTTCGGCAAATTATAAACTTGCCGAAATTGATAAGAACTGCAGCTTTATTGTATAGCCCGTATTTACCTCGAAATTATTAGAAAAATATTTTTTGCATACCCAAGTTGATCCCACAGTATTCTAAGATATGAATAAAATACATTAAAAAATACAATTAAAATACTGGCATAGCAAATATATAATGACAATTCTCTATAACGCCAGAAAATGCGCAGCCCCTTCAGCGTCGCTATATAGAGTGAACACTGTATTATTAATAAATTAGACATAAACGGTTTTGTCTTTTGGTAATAGATATAATCTTATTACGTGTCTCGTTCGAAAGTAACAAAAAAAAGTACACAAAGTGTTGTTTATCTTGTCGAGTCACATTATGCGCTGCATATAGCGACGTTGCAGCGCATAATGAATAAAAAAACGATTTGAAAACATCAAAAGCTTAAAACTAAAAGCCAGAAGTAGCGAGCTTGTAAGTTGGCAGTATGAGAGGGGTGGTGGTGATGCGGAGTCAAAGACGATAATTGCAAAGGGTGAGGAGCACTTTAAGGAGCTAGGGTAAAGACACCGGTTTCCGGCAACCATTTTACCTGCCGTCGGACTATATTTTAAAGTTGCCGGAATCGGGTATTTGACGCTACAAAAAATTAATAAATTGTGTTAATACGATAATTTCTCGAAATCACAAAAACACGAGACTGATTTCTTATTTCAATTTTAAAATTGCTATTTTTTTATATATCACAAAACGCTGTCCGCCATGATGGGTTTAAATGTGACGTCAGGCTTGTAGCAAACACACATATACCTATATAGACACACGACACACGTGAGTAAACACTAAACGAGCCTCGTGTAAACGATTTGAATTCGTTTGTATACTACAAGCATGACGTGACAGTCGGTAAACATGTTGCCCAACTTGCATATTTAAAATTTTGAATGCTATTTTATCCTATTTTATTAATGTACTTATTTAACGAAAATGTGAATAGCAATTATCGCGATGACACCAAAGAAGTATAACTTCTGCCGCGCGTACCATTTTTTTAAGTAAAAGTACCAGATAGGGATGTCAGAAGTACCAAAAAGTATCGATATATATCGTATCGATATTTTTTTTAACTATCGATATCGGTACCGATATATTTTTTTAAAAATATCGATATATCGGTCCAATTTGAAAGAGAATATTGGCACTCGAAGAAATTTGGTATACATATTGGCTAGCTTAATATAATCTCAAATAGCAATTAACGGACATTATTTCTAATAAATCAACTAATAAATATTTATCTGAAATCAAAAACAACGATAAGAATTTTTTTTTGTTTATTAATTAAATGTCTAATACATTTAGGAGATAATTTTAGAGATTAATCGAACAATTAATAAAGCCAGAGATGGTGAACCTATGGGATGGGTGCCAGAGGTGACATTCGACAGAAAATTGTTGGTACAGCATGAATTGAGGTGTAAATCGAAATAATTAAAAATATTCTCGATATTGTAGAAATGAAATGAAATAATGCATGAATAGACATTTTGACTGTTTATTATTCCGAAAATATCGAAAAATCCGGTGAAAAAGAATTGTGTTTGATATGTACTTTATTCACTGTTGTTGTTTTTGGAACGCACTTAAAAATATATTCCAAAAACATATGTAAAAACACGTTTCTTTTTCAGTGAAGTTTTCGATTTGTCGGAATAATTAAACGGCCATAGCTAGTAGCGGTAGTACCTACCTACATACAATTGTTGCTACTGGAAAAAAATATCGGTTTTCGATACTCGGAATTTTATATCGATATATCGAAATATTAAATATCGCCCAAAAATATCGATATATCAAATAAAAAATATCGATATATCAATATATCGATATTTTTTCGACATCTCTAGTACCAGACAGTGTCTGGCAGACACACAACATTGAACAACTAAATTAATAGTCATTCTTTTTTGGTTTCACCATAGTAGGGTAACAACGAGGTAAGTGATCGGGAAGTGGTGGCTTTACCCTACGAGCAGGTGTAGTATAAAGGATACGCGGGAAAAAGACACTCTTGCTTGTCGCCACACCGACTCGCTATAGTAGCAATTAACGCGAGAGGTCTGCATGCCATCCATTGACGGCGCAAGTGGTACGAAATATCATTGTATTACGTAAAAATAAAAATAAAACACGACTAATGGGTCAGGGTTGCCACTGTACCGACAAAATCAGTTAATTTTCTTCTCCTCTTGCGCCTTAATGTTCTCAACCGTTACTACTACACGCCGTGATGATAGATCTCACAGTGTTGAACCAAACAACTGGACAAAGAATAAATAAATGGTATATTACAGCGAAAGGGCAGAACGTTGAAATTTCTGCACTGCGCGACAACTTTCTGGTCATATGGTGTATATACTACTTTTCATCATACCCGGTCGAAAGTACGTACTTTCGTATCAGTGCACACGAGAAAACTGTTTCGGCCCGCCGTTACAGACGGCATGCGAGTAATTTCAGCAGTGCATAAATGTTAGGCTTTCTGTTTTAAAATCGAAGCCGAAAGTACGTACTTTCGACAGGGTACGAAAATAAGTTTTATGTAGGTACATATAGGTTGGAATGAAACATATTTTATGACCAATATGTGACACACGTGTCAATATATCATTACGTCCGAGATACATATGGTATTTTTTGTCTCATTCCCTATCAAACAGTTGCTTCTGTTTTCGTTTTCTGTATATTTTTCATTGACATTTCACTTGTGTAGTTAACTTTACTTTAACAGTGGTAGACTAGATAGTCTAAGAAATATACGCACGCAGAATAACCATAAATTACTACTGAATAATACTTTATTGCACTGGTGTGTAATGGGTCACTTTACACGCATGCAAAGCAGCTATTTTATAGAGGATAGGACAAGAACTTCTTTCGCTCTCCAAGAACAATTGACAGTAGAGTGAATAGAATAGAATACTATTTTTATTCTCAATAAGTATTCACTCATACTATAAAAAATTTGAATATTTAAAAATGCCGCAAGCTTTTTTTATATTTTTTTAACGAAAGATATTTTATATCACATGGTAACTTAATAAATATTTTTACAATGGAGTTCAGTGGGCTCTTTAAGGCACTGGATATTATGCGTTGATGTTAATACAAAATTTTCTTTTCTTCTAGTATCATAGGCATGTTTAATTGTATTATCAACGAAACGTTGAGGAAATTTTACAACAAATAAAGCACAATCCAGTAAGATCTTACATTTGAGACTCCTGCAGTATACTCTAGCAATTACGACCCCATATGATAATTAGTCTGAACCACTAACAAAAAATAGAACAAGCGAATATTAGGCGAAAATATCTTCACATAAAAATCCGCGAGTGCTTCGTACATACCTTTTTTACATTTAAAACCATAATGTTTTGCTACATTTCGTATAAAGTTATTAAAATCACGGTCTAAAAATTATGAATCTGGGAAAGCTTCGTATATAAATTATTTTTATTTTATGTAGAGTCGTTTAAATTGCTTGTCCATTGCATCCGGCGTCGCGGCGGCCCTGTTGTTTATAGTTTACACGTACATATTATGTATAGTCAGCAACAGGTGACGACACTTGACGTCGCGTCTATACAATTTGCCACCGTTTCGTTTGCACAAACAGAATTAAGAAACTATTTTGGTAAACACTTATTTTAAACAAGCTTTTTTTCGGGAAACATGAAAATATTCTTTTTCGCATGGTGAGAGAAAAATATCCACATTCAATTCCATCAACGTTATTAGATACAGAGGTGACCTCGTTCCGTTAGATTTATAGCAAAACCACTTTTATTATTTTTGAAGTTATTCTTCTTTTGGCGCATTGAGGGTGAAATTTTCTCCGTTACGGGAGTTGCGCACGCAGCATGCAACGAAAATGAGACACCATGAAGTTAATTATTAAAGTGAACAGGCTAACTTTTAACTAGGTATATTTATCATCTCCGTAGACATCCTATTTTATTTTATCAAGGTACATCTTTGACGGAAAAGAAGAAAGAATAAGAACGGCAAAGAACTATAACTTATGCCGCGCATACATAACTACAAGTATCATTTTTTTACTTCATAATTAGAAAGTTATATTTAATTTAAAAATATGTTTAAGCTAAGTTCCGATATTGCGCGAAAAACGCGAAATTTACCACCTATTTTGGAATCCATCGCACCGCACGAACCATTTTAAGGGGTGTATTTAGAGATTGAAAATTGTTTTGGGGCCCAAAAATACCGAAAATATTCTCGAAATTGAAATGCAACCTTTCAGTATCAATTAAAAGGTGGCCTTACAATTTTATACTTACTGAAGGCTGTATATAATTTTGTGTATATGATAGTTTGATAAAACATAGACGAAATATTGAAATTAAGAAAAAAAAATTATTTTAAGGGTTGAAACGTAGTATTTTATATCAATAAAAACCAATTGAACAGTATTGCAAGTAATTTTATTTTGTTATTATTACCTATATTGTTTAAAATGTTGTATTTCATAAAATATTTGACAATAGGTGATTACAGTAAAGTCTAATAATATAATTTATAACATGTAATCAAATTAAGAAACTTTTAATCAACAACACGCTGCAAAATGAAACTGATAATATAGGCTGTAAATATTATTAAAATCCCTCCACGCTTTTCGTTTCTTCACAGAAAAGGGGTTCAGCGAAATACATTAAATATTATATTATTTAATACCATTATATAAAATTATTTCAACACGCTCCAGACAAGATGGTGTGCTGAAAACAGGCTGTTGAAATGTTTGTGTGCTGTTGCTACCGCGCAAGAAAGCAGTCGATGTTGATTGCCATAACGGAACTGGAGAAAGTACACATACGCTTGGTGATGGAAAAAAAATTTGTTTAAAAAAACTAAAACACGCTTTTGTGCACTAAAAAATGCAAAATAATTTGACAACAAAATTAGCTTTACTGTAAAAAGCGTGGGGTGCTATTTACATAAATATTCATAATAGCTCAACGTTCACAACTAGCTAGTAATTAATGAAAAATTTATTACCGATATTAAGCATTCCACGCTTTTTACAGTAAAGCTAATTTTGTTGTCAATTTATTTGGCATTTTTTAGTTCATAAAAGCGTCTTGTTTAATTTTAATTAAAAGACTAAAAACCAATATTGCATATGACTATAGGATAGGCAACGCAACGTACGTCATTGTACAGCGTGTTAGCTTGCTTGCTGAAATTTTTCAAGTGTTTTTTTATCCTGAAGGTCCTGGTCAGGATAATGGGACCAACTTATTAAATTATTGTATTGTCATCGGTCCTTGATAAGTGTCCAAAGTTTCAGTTTAATCTGACGTTTAGAAGTGGGCGAATTTCACGTTCAAAGATTCCTTTACAAACAAACATACAGGTGAAGCTAATAAAAGCGTGTTAAAAAAAATAAATTGCCGCGGTTGTTTAATATTTAACTCTATAAGTGGGAATGCTTACTAATTTAGGTTGAAACACATATTTCAAAATTTGCTATATTTTTTCTTTTCAAGGTCCTTCGAGTACAAAAATAATTGTGTCATAACAGACGCCATTCGCACCATTACTATTTTCCATCTACCCATCTACCCATTATTTTAGCAAGTTTTTTAAACTTCAACTTAATTAATAGCAATGGACGAATGAAGGAATTATAGGAAATTAGGATAAGGTAGGTAATTTTTGAACTAGAAGTTTGATAGGTAATCGACCATGGTGTCTCGAATAAGGAACCATCTCGTTATATACCTCGAATTAATTGAGGGAAACCATGGAAAACCTCAATCAAGATGGCCGGTACAGGAATTACCGTTTCTCGGCGAGAGCCAGTAAGAAAAAGTCTTAGCAACATCTGCCCTCGCCGGTATTCGAACACAGTTCCTCCTGATTGCGAGTCTAGTGCTCTAACCGTTGCGCTACACCGGCCGGCGTATCAACGTGTAAAATGTTTCGTTACCTTTGTGAAGAGCCGGTAGTTTGTACATTAAGCCTAAAGTTTATTATTGTGTACCTAATAACTTTAGTTTACAAACACTTAAATAAGATATGAAGTTCGTAAGTCATCTCCGTGCCAAACAAGTAACGAGGGTTGGAGATTGGAGAAGGTGCAAGTGCGAACTGGTGCCGTGTTCTGTCTACACTCGTTACACTACACTACACTCAGTGAACCAAAATATATATTATTATTCTTCATTGTATTAAATATCCTTTTCAGTAAAACATTTGAAAGACCAAAAAGAACAAAATAAAATATTGAAAAAAAAAACGTTTTAAAGAGGAACTTTTATAGAAATAATAACTTTTAATAATTCCGGTTAATCAATATGAAAGCACGGAACAGTTTATTAGTCGCAACCCACGCTTTTATAATTACGAACCTAAATTATTAAAAATTATGTTTTCCTTTTTAATACACTTCAACAATAAAAGTTTGTATACCAAACGTCTTTTTTTCTAATATTTTATTTTAAAATTTTTAGTTCCGTCTTGACCTATGCATTTCTGATCAGGTAATCTGCCATCTTGCGGTGTTCGCCATGTTGTCTAGAATGACTACACATAGCCTATCGTTATTCTACTCGTCAAACCCTTTCATTTGATCCCCATGTCAAAGGGGTTGAGAAGAAGAAGAATATAATCCGCCATTTTGAAACGTTCGCCATATTGGATTTAGAACGATGTTAAATACATTATGTTGCATTGTTACCGGATTTATACAAGTGCGCACAAGTTCAAAGTTCTAGCTTAAAAGAACTAGTCGAAATTTTGATTGTAATTTTGATGTCTAACAATTTGTGAAGAAGAAGGTAATCCGCCATTTTGGGACGTTCGCCAGTTTGAATTTAGAACGACGTTAGATATACTATATTGTATTTTTGCCGGAATTATGGACGTGTGCAAAATTTCAAAGCTCTGACTTAATTAGAATTAGTTGAAATTTTTATTGCAATTTTGATGTCTAAGAGATTGTTAAGAAAAATGTTATCCACCATCTTGGGACGTTCGCCATATTGGATTTAGAACTCTATTGCATTGTTAACATTATACACAATTCGATTGCAACATTTGACCTTAAAAATACTAACAGATGAAGTTAAACAAAAGGTAACATTTTTATTCTACTACGTATAAGTAAAGAGCTTGAAATGTTTATTTTGTGTAAGCCTGTAGACAATCAACTACGAATATACAACTTCAAGTTTGTATACGCACAAGCTCCAAGCTTTCAGACATCAACTTGCCAACATAAAGCTTTCTTTGTTAACAAATATTGTTTATCCAAAATACACTAAGCACGAAAATTATTAACCTACAGTTGCATTTCAAATATCACAAACTTCCAACTTGTGAAAATATGACAGTCATTGTCGTTGTAACCAACAAACAGCTGAGAAGCGAGTAGAGTAGTTTGAGTTTCAAACTCCTGAAAAACAGTGATGGTTCATAAAATCAGCCGCTGAATTAATACGGACCTAGATTCTTTTGTGGGTGATTAATTTTTTTTGTGTCTAATAGTATTTTCTTTTAATTAATTTTATAGAAGTTGTAAGGGTCTAAATTTTTTTTTGGGTGGATGGTAAAGCGTCTTAGTGCACTCTTAAATCCGTTACCGTTTACTTTTCGAGGCCAAAAACAAGTCAGAACGATAAAAAAAACGTCGATACATAGAGTTCTCGACATTCGATCGACCTGCCTCTACCGGTCGTGGTGAGTACATGCCTGACTGCTACATGGATTTGTAGCTAAAAATGGCAGCTATCTTAGTATATAATTCATTTTTTAAGACGAAGTAATATATGTGCATGACAAGCATATTTTGTTTCTTTATTTCCTGACTTGTGATTGGTTGATACGCACTCGGTTACGTCCGGCATGAAACAATCAAAACTTTTACAAACCGAAAATTAACGAATACCCGGGAACAAATTCAATCTATAATGCGTAGTTTTGTTTATAAAAAAGCTGACTTTTTGGGGCCGCATTTAAGTCTAGCAAAATCACAGTTATATTAACTTGTTTATCCAACAGTAAATAATAAGCTAATAATTTGTAAATAGTTAATGAAATGTTAAACTCTACGGATAACAAAAAAAAAGTCTTGTTTCAACACAAAACTGGTCGTGCAGTAGAGTTTCCTACTTTATCGGTAAGTCTGTAGTATATAGGTTATGTCGCTTTGTAACTGTCGTCAGTCGTCGGGTTGAACTTAAATCGTTTAAGCCGATTACTACTTTACCGAAGGCGGAAACCTCGGATTCCATTCATATGTATAATTTCAATGAGACAAGAATACTATAGTGTTATTTTCAAGAAAGAGAGAAAACGTCAATTATAGATGCTCGACAACTGTCATAGATCAATAGTTTCAGTTTTCAAATTGCGATAATTGGGTTTTTGAATTTAAAAAAAACTATTTTTTGAATTGTTCATCATAAGATAATATTAAAAAACGGAAAGGAAAAATTTGACGTCATAAATAATTAATCACAAATTAATGAAAATGTATAAAACTTTATGAACTACACAACGTAGCAGGAATGTTTGTGACGTCATGTTCAAAGTTGCGTATTTGCAAAGTCATTAGATACACAGGTGTTAATGAATGACGTCAGTTGGAAGAACGTTCAATATATTATTTATTGTAAATCATAGACGCCCGACAACTTATTAGTGTCTTAATTACATGAAATAACAATCACTTAAAATTAAACGACATCGCAAAATATCCATGAGCAGAGGCGGGAATCGAACCGACGACAGTCTGATCAAGAAGTCAGCGCGCTAATCCCTGAACCACACTGCCCTCTCGTCACTTTTGTATCTAAGAGAGAGGGAGAGAGAGAGAGATTGTAGATTACAGACGCTCAACATCTGAGGTCATCAGCGTCTCGAATATTTTGACAGAAAGCTCACAGAGGAAGAAATATAGCTGAATGACATTTCATGATTTCACTAAATTACTCTAGTAGAAAGTTTAAGGAGGAGACGTTAGTCACCAAAAAATGTTCGTCATAAAATGTTTCACCCATTATATTTTTTTCTCACATCGTCACAAATGTAGCACAATATGTATTCCATATTGCAAAAGGTGCCATAAACTACAATCCCATTTGAACTAAAACATGCACCAGAAATTGTACTGCTATGGTGAAATAATGGTTTGAATTAATAGAAAACTAATGTTAATTCAAAACGTTTGTGGCGAATTTGTATTATTATTATTATTCTCAAGTAATAAATGCATGAAAGTTTAATTTATTTATTTACACGTTCGCTTGAAACAAATGAATTAAGTCACGAGTGTCTGCAAAATAGCTTGAGCGCGATTTTAGATAATTTTAAAAACTAGCGAACCCGTGAGAATGCTTCGCACCGTTAATGGTCAGTTACGTAATATAATAGGGTGGAAATAAATTTTATTCTATTCTATTCAGAGACTTCAGCACCACGACGTCACTTAATATTACTGACGACTGATAAAGTGCCACCAGATGACATCTGTTTTTTCTGAATGTTATTTTCTGTAATGAAATTATTAAAAGTGAATTTTTTAATGGAACCATTAATTTTAAGATATGAACTTATTTTTCGTCATTAGAGAGAAAAATAATCCCCAAAATGGCGTATCAAACATTAATTTTGATACAGTATTTCATACCGACAAAAAAATTAAATTATATAAAATTAAAATTTACAGTTTAAACAAAAAATCAAAACACTTTTCTCGAAAACTGGAAATTAATTTGTAAAATCTGTTTTTAAAATCACACTTTAATTACTCAATTCGATTTTACATAATCTAATTAATTATTGTGTTGAATAAAGTCGTAAAACAAATTAGCAACCGTCTATAAAGTTTCTTAAAATGGTTGGCATTCAACAAAACTTTAACCCTTGACTGTCCCTTGAGTCGGATCAATTAGTAATTGACGTTCTGTAACTGCAATCTTTATTTTAAGCGGGCTCTGAAAAGTGAGAATCTCAACTATACAAAATATGACATCGGTATATATTATTTCTCAAATGTGTTTTTTGTCGGTATGAAAAATCTCCCTTAATACTGTATCAAAATTAATGTTTGATACGTCATTTTGGAGATTACTATGTTAATATTTTAAAATTATGTTTTTATTAAAAAATACAGTTTAAAAATTTTAACAACCACCTTACAGAACATACCATTCAGAAAAAACAAATGTCGCCATGTGGTGGCGATTTGTTTATTTTAACAGTTGTCGGTTATATGACGTGTAATAGAATAGAATAGAATAAAATAAAACATGTCGCGATCTGTCTATTTTAACAGTTGTCGGTAATATTAAGCGACGTAGTGGCGCTGAAGTTTTTGAATAGAATAGAATAAAATTTATTTCCACCCTATTATATTACGTAACCGATTACTAACGGTGTGAAGTATTCGCACGGGTTCGCTATTCTTACAAAAATATTTGTTTAGACAGTCGAACAAATTAGAATAATTTTACTTTACAATATAAATCTTTATAGAAACCACACAGATCGACAGGCAGTTTGATGTTTGCGAAAAAATAACAGTTTATAAATAATTAAACAAAAATATAGATGAAATGCAAAATATAAAGCAGTAGCCACTACCCGCGGTTCTGTTTTTGATTCCATCACAATAAGTCGTCCATTTCATGACGAGACATGGAAATAAAATTTCCAAAATGTAATTATTATAATTTCCAGAGTTACCAGTTGAAATGAAACAACTGTTTTATTCTATTATCCTTGGTGCTAGGGAATTGTTTTCAATTAAAATATGTGAGTAACAGCTTTCGCGAAGTTGCAGTCGCGACGACGATTCGGAGTAGCGAATAATTATTATACAACAAAATGTTATTTTCTATTAACTCGAATGGCTAAGCATTTAGAACATATTTTTAAGTAAGTTACAAACACAATTTAAACTTACAATTCACAATGCATCATTAATATACTGACTGTTCAAAAATATACAAAAAAAATCCATTTCCAACTCCCTTAGAGGACTATCCATAAATTACGTCACACGTTAAGAGGGGGGGGGGGTACCGACGAAGTGTGAATTGTGTGACAAGGAACGGGGGAGGGGATCATAAGCTTCGTGACGTCACATGTCAAAATCTAAAGTATTAACACACAAAACTTGAACTGTAAAATAATGAAAAACTTAAAAAAATATTGGTATTAATTTAGGTTTAATTTAGGTTAGTGGGGAATTGTACTAATTTAGGTTAGAGGGGAATGGTACTAAATTGACTTTTCAAAATTTTACAATATTTTTTCGTACTGATGTTTCCCGAATACAAACAAAATATATTTTTGGAAAACATCGTAGTTTCGGAAATATTTTGAAAATAAAAAGTAATATTTTTAGCGTATGTAAATAATTCAAAAATATATGTTTTGTATGTGTGAACGATTTCATGAATAATCAGCGTATTTAAACGAATTTGAATTTATTTAAATTTGTTTAACGTACTATAACAATGAACTTTCTTTTGAAAAGTCCCTAGATATTTGTATAAAACCCCTAACTAGTAACACACATCCTGTAGTTAGTAACCGCAGGCACGTTTTAAAGTTTCAATTCAGAATTAACGTGTTATAGCTTTAGCACACAAGTTTCTACAAAATGCAAATTTCTGTTCGCTCCACGATAACATACTAAAAATTATTTTGCCAAGTCATACTGTTCAATGTTCACCTTGCTTAGTTAGTTACTTCTATAATTTATCGCTAAATTCTACTAAAACTTTAAATAACGATCGTATTACACACTGGTCTAGATATTTTTAAAAGGCCACCAAATCTGATTTAGCCAGTGCATTTATCAAATTCGAATTGAATACATTTAAGGCGATTCCTTAGATTGTAGAATATGCTCTCGGGAAATTTCGAACTGTGATAGCAAAATTCATTTTATTACTCTTTTATTAGCTGTGATGAAGTATTAAGTTTCACAAAATTTGTCTTGCTGCTTAATAATTTAACAAAAAACATATAATGAAAACATATAATGAAAACATTGAATAAAAAAACGTGATATTCGTCAATATTTCTTTACAGCACGTTACGAGATTTATAATTACGGGAAGGTAAATTAACATTTTGAAATTTTCTTTTAAAAACTTATGTTAAAAATTCTGACAAATTTGGCTTGCTCAAGAATTTCTTTCAAATTTATATTTTCTGTACAAAAATTTGTGGTAAATTTATACTAATTTTCTCGTTTTTATCTGATTTTAAAGCGTTTATTTAGATCAAATAAATTGTAAAAACTTGGCTAAAAGTCATATGGAAAGAATGGTCATATCTCTAGTTTATTTTGGAAGCATTGCAATCAACGATTGAATAAGATTTTTCATAGAAATTAGAGATTTCCGAAACGTAAGTGCATTTTACATGCACACACACATCGAACTTCTCATAAGAGCTATGCGGGTGAAAAAGGAAGCATATTGAACAGCTGATACTCACTGACCTTAAATAGACACGTTTTATTGCATCATACCAGTGATTCACAAACTGTATCCCACAATTATGAAATCGAATAACAAAAAATTTCACTAGACAAATGTTTATAGGTAACCTTTTATTACCAGTTTTATTTTCTATCCCGCAAACACAGCCTCTATAATAAGACAGCGGTACGGTAGTTCCCCGTCGCTCAGTTAAATGAATTGTCAAGGCCAAGCGGGTGCTTTACGCAAAGCGCGAACACCGCACACCTCCAGCATCGTCTTCAACTGTTTTAAGCGAGCTTTCAGTTAATACCGTCAGATGGAACGCGCGTCTGCCGTGCACACGCAATTATACACATAACTCAATTTTCTTGAGCTATGCGAGCTCTGGAGCTATTTGTGCAGTGCTTGCCGTCTGTTGACAAACGTACAAGCAACTGGAGCACGACCCAAGGTTAGTAGAGAAGACGTTTTTAGCATTACCCACTACTAATCGCTACCCGCGGTTCTGCACGCCATTAAGATGCAAGACGGCAAGACCTGGCGCCATCTAGTGGCGAGTTACAACAAAGTAGATTGCATAAAAACCTTTTACGTGAAAAATACATACAGGTGCTTAACTTTCATGGTGATCGCTCAAACGCTGCTGTAGTACATTTTATTTAATATTTATATTTTCGAAAATTAAAAAAAATACATACCAGTGAGTGATTACCTCAGAGAGATATATCTCTATATATATACAAAGCTACATCTGGTATGGCTTAATACATTGTCTTAACCACATTTCAAGGTGCAGATACGCAACTACTGTTATTTTAGAAAATTTATATATTTCACTAGCGGACCCGTGCGAATACTTCGCACCGTTAGTGTTCGGTTCCGTAATATAATAAGGTGGAAATAAATTTTATTTTATATTCTATTCAGAGACTTCAGCGCCACTACGTCACTTAATATTACCGACAACTGTTAAAATAAACAGATTGCCACCATATGACGACTATTTGTTTTTTCTGAATGTTATTTTCTGTAATGAAATTGTTATTTTTTTTTTTAATGAAAACATTAATTTAAGATATTAATTTATTGTTCGCCTTTAGAGAGAAAACTAATTTCCAAAATGGCGTACCAAACATTAATTTCGATTCATTATTAAGGGAGATATTTCATACCGATAAAAAACAGAAATAATATACACCGATTTATCGTAAATATAGACGCCCGATATAAGGATGTCGAGCAACTAAAATTAACCGGATTGTATTTAATTATTACAAATTAATAAAAGCTCAATGAAAATTTCATTAAACATTTTTTATCGGATTCCGTTCAAAACAATGCAATTGAAACAATTCGGTTTGTAAATAAAAATAGAGAAAGGTTAATTTCAAACTGAATTTGTTAGCGGAAACTGTAAACATATTTTTATACACGATGTACCAAAATTATCAATTCTCTTGTCTTTACATGTGGTTTCGCTCAAGGTTACTAGAATACTAGAAGGTTGGGCGTAAGAGGCTATAAACATGGTCACGTTTGTGATTGGTTGAGTCGGATTGAGCGTAAGAGGCTATAAATATGGTCATATGTGTGATTGGTTAAGTCGATTGTCTACGTCACCGATGTCCATGGCTTGGTTAAATGTCTCTATCGCAACTGTTTGGAAAAAGACTCCATAAGCCTACTTCCCCCTTCCTCTCGCGCGTCTCGCCATGTCACACTTTCAACAATGAGGTTTCGACTGTTGTACTCGAGCATCTAATGATGCTATACATGGCAAGTAAGATATGTGTTTTGTGCAAGCCTGTAGAAAATCGAGCAAGTTGCCCGCAGCTACGTCACAGAAACACGACCACAAACCCGAAGTTATCGACGAATGTACAATATAAACTGCGGATGCGGAAATTAAAAATCCTTGACAATTTCCTTTCTCTGAAAGCTGGCACTGTTCCAGAACTTTTCTCTCTGATTTTTATATATATATAATTTCACAAAGTAGATGAACTTTCTGACTCCCGGAAAACTTTATAAAAGTAGCTATATATAAAAGGATTACATAAACCTTACATAATGAACATTTAATATTATTACTTTTACAGCTTCAGGCGCTGTACTTTGTAATTGAAAATATCGATTTTCGATAGACGATGTCCGATATAATTAGTGCTACTACGGGAAATTTTAATTGCAAACTGACAACTTCCTTTCAACACTCTGTCAGTGTTGCCAGAGTAGCAAGAGTACAGTTTTACTATCTGAACAAAAGAAAGTCGCGTTGGAGTAACTTACCAGGTCATTAATGGTAAATGATAATATACAGGCTTCTTCATAATAGTTCACCCATTTTAACGCTCGAATGAAAGCCTTAGAAATTCAGTAAAACTTATTTTATTTCTATAATTTGCACTGATTTTTGACAAACATTTTTATTAAATTATTTCACAACGATAGTTTCGGACATTCTTAGGAATCTTGAGGATGAACTTATTGTCCGACACGATCGTCGAGAAA
The DNA here is from genome assembly GCA_034508555.1 of Venustoraphidia nigricollis. Taxonomy (NCBI): domain Eukaryota; kingdom Metazoa; phylum Arthropoda; class Insecta; order Raphidioptera; family Raphidiidae; genus Venustoraphidia; species Venustoraphidia nigricollis. Next base: position 5,015,723 of record JAVRKA010000030.1, read on the forward strand.
TCATTTATAAATTTTTTTTTGTAGAATTTTTAAGTGTATCTATTTATTTATCAGTTAATATTTTATTTTGCAAAATTTTCGTTTATTGTTCTACTCCCGATAACTAATATCAATTTTTTATATTTCTTATATTAATAAATAAAATATTTAATAATTTAGTTATCTTGTATTTCTTAAAAAAAAGTTAGTTCAATAATATTGTTGTTTCTTGTATACTTGTACGTAAATACGGAACATTAATTTAAAATATATAAAGAGTATAACTTCCGAACCCCCGCACCTCTTTTTTACGATTGAAAGGAACACGAATGTCTTCTTTGACCTTGACACTGTATTTATGATTTCATTATAACATTGAGCATCCATGTTTAAAAAATTCATTTTATAAAAAAATGACTCAATTATTTTATAAATAACCCGAAACAGATAGACAAAAACTCTTATATCTTAACTGTTCATCGAAATTTCGTTAAAAACTTCCAATTACAGACAAAGTTAGTATTTTATTTTTGTGTACTGATAGCGAAAAAACAAAAGAATAAAAAGGTAGTATGTCAATAACCAATCATAGCATGTTCCTATACGTCAATACTGTACAATTGTAGCAATGCTTTGTTTTTATTTCGATGTATGTCGATTGGTTATTTGATTTATTTTTTGAAATAAAAACTCGACGTAAATAAAACAAGGAGGCAATTGTAAAAGTAACTTCAGAGATAGTACAGAAATGTACAGGAAATAATACAAGATTGTTGAAAGAAAACAAGTGAACGCGCTATGACATTCGTTTATTTCATTTTTTTATTTTATCACAAACGACATAGGGTTCGACTTTACATCTAATTATATTATCGAAAAATAGAAAACGTTCAAATATATAATAATTTGACCTCTAGCAATTACAAATATTTATAACTACAAGATAGTTTCCCTCTCTCTCTTTCATAAAAAAAAACAAAAAATCTGTTGGATATCGTTTACATAAGACTTACAACTGAGGAAATCCATATAGAAAAAATCACGCTGAATCGATTTCGACCACTTCTGTATCTTCTTCGTTTAGTAGTTATGGCATTTTTAAGTTTTGCTAGAAAAATATATATAAACTCACGGAGGAAGTAAAACTTTTTTAGAGTTATTAATTCGTTTCATTGATGCGTTATTCATTTTGCGTTACCAAGGGTTTCTCTTATATTTCCCCGCCGTTGAATCATTTCCTCTTTATAGTCCAGTGAAAAAGTCGGGATAGCAACTTTTTTTTGCCAGAGCTCCAAACTAATCACCTTCCCCCGTTTTCGAGGTCGCTGAAAACGATGGTGGTGGGCCAAAAAGTGTTTTTCATCGGCAACCCTTTCGAACTGGCCAAAAACCACCCCCACATCGCCTTTACGCGCACAAATCGATTTCCAAAACGTTTTTTTGGCCTGGTTAACAGTCTTTCAGGTGCCGGGGATCAGTTCTTACGGGTAGTGACCCAAACCAACTCCACTCCTTGATTTCCACCCCCTGTGAGTGGAAAATGACTTTTGTTGAAAAAAAAAAAAAAAAGTTTCAGACAAAAGTTGTTTGGTTTGAAAGGGAACATCGTTTGGAGACAAATACCACCCCTCATCGTCAACCACTGCGCAGCAATGAGGGTGGCTTTGATATTTTTAATAGGAACACCTGTTTTTTATCACAAAACATGATATAAAAAATATGCAACATTTGTCTGAAACATTTTTTTATCCGATGCCTCCCTCAACCCTTAAAATGCATGCCCAAACCGAACAATTTTTTGTCTGAAACTTTTTTTTTTCAGCAAAAGTCAATTTCCACTCAAGGAGTGGAGTTGGTTGGGGTCACTACCCTTAAGAACTGATCCCCGGCACCTGAAAGACTGTTAACCAGGCCAAAAAAACGTTTTGGAAATCGATTTGTGCGCGTAAAGGCGGTGTAGGGGTGGTTTTTGGCCAATTCGAAGGGGTTGCCGAGGGAAAAAACTTTTTTGTCCACCACCATCGTTTTCAGCGACCTCGAAAACGGAAAAGGGTGATTAGTTTGGAGCTGTCGCAAAAAAACGCGAAAACCATGAAAAATCCCGACTTATTCACTTGACTATTAACGTTACAAAAAAGTTCAAACCGTTACGTCGCTAAAGAAGTTTGACTTCAAAAAGGCTGTAACATTATTATTTTTATGAGAAACAAATAAACGACAAACAAATTAATACCAATCTCGAATCGGAGAGAATGAAAAGAAACAAAAATAAGTCAACGAGACACTCATCTTTATAATATACTATTTATTTAAAACAATAAACAAGAAGAGAACACAAAAAGAGCCACTCAAAATAAATACGGCGTAGTAAACAATAAGCGGAATAAAAAGATACGAAACTGAATATAAAGAGGGAGATATAGAATGGAGAAATTTGTATACTTTTGTGTAAAGCAAGATAAATTCAGCCGAAGCTTGACAAAAAATTCTCAGCAGTATCATAATTAAGCCAGGAAGACACATATTAGTACTTTATTTCGTAAGTTCTGAAACACGACGATGGCGCCGCCGTAGCAAGGAGGTACCCGAAACTGATATCGTTCTTTAATGAACCGTTCCTTTTCATTTACAATACAGTCGTGATAGTCGGGTGTTTGTTTTGCATGCTAGTGTCTGATAAATGAATTTGCTCGATTATTATGGTGCCATATCTATACACAATTACTATGAGAATAACAAACCGAGGCATAAATATTAGTTTTAATTAACTACCATGCTTAAAAATGACCAAACATTTTATTAAAATGGAAATACTTGAAGCGAAGAACTCTAGTAAGAGGGGTGTTCATAGTGATGAGCAAAATTGGTCTTGGTCTTGCAGTCTTAGTCTTGGTCTTGCAAAAAAGCAAGACCAAGACCAAGACTCTGTTTACACTAGCAAGACCAAGACCAAAACCAAGACCGAAAAATAAGACCAAGACCAACACCGAACAAACGAGAGCAAGAGCAAGACCGAGTATGCAAGACCAAGACCGAAACGCAAGACTATTGCTAAATAATATCAATTCCAAATATTTTGCTCGTTTTATGTCTTCTTACTGACTTTTGGGCGTAAATTAAATTGTATTTCGGTTAATGTAGTTAAGTGTAGTTTCTTCTCTGTTTGAACAAGAAAAATTGGCAATTATTTACATCGTCTCTAAAAAAATTTCTAGTCATCTAGGATGATTATAGAGTGTAAATAAAATAAATTGAATATTAGTTAATTATTAATTGTTATTTATAATTTATACTTTTAAGGGTCTTTATAATGATAGTGTTTAAAAAAATTATTAAAAAAACGTAAGTAAGTACCAGGTTAGATGAGCAAAACCAAGACTTAATACGCAAGACCAAGACTATATAAGCAAGAACAAGATCAAGACTGGAAGTATTTGGGCAAGACCAAGACCGAATACGCAAGAACAAAATCAAGACCAAGACTGACCCAGTCTGGGTCTTGGTCTTGTTTTGCTCATCACTAAGTATTCAATAAATAGTAAATTCCCATGCAGGGACTATAAACCTCTCCATTGGCTAGCTGTCTCGAAAACATAGTCAGGTAAAAGGGTTGTATTTTACGTTACGTAAAACCTTGTTATAATTTTTCAACTTATTTATTTGACGCTCATTTCAAAACTAATTTTATGTACAATTTTATAAAAAAAATTGCAAATTAAAACTATTCTTACATAACTAAAAAACTAAAACCCGATTCACATATCTTTTTAACCCGATTATTTTTTAAACAGTTCGACTCATTGAACAAAAAGATTCGTTTCTAACAGCGGCAGGGAATATTAACCATATATACTGAATCCACCACGAATGGCTATTATTTTTTCCAAGTTGGTACCTTCTGTGTACATTACACGTGAGGCTTGAGTATGACAGAGATGCCAATAGTACGTATAATATGCGTAGAATAGAGAGAGTGAGTGAGACAAAAAGGGGGAAATAGAAAGTATAATAGCTCAACGCACTTAAACCAACAGTAAACTGAAGTGTATACGATACGTCCAAGAGAGACAGAACAGGCTCCTGGCATCAGTGGCGTATCACTCACTTAATCCAAGAGGACTAAAATAATACACTTCCAGTTAAAAAAAAACTGAAATCGCAATGCCAATCACTGGTGCATTTGCTAATACATACAACGTTGCTTTATTATGTGAATTTACGTTTTTGGACAAAATTTTATCCCTTAATACACCCCTTAGAATATTTTTTTCTTAATTAGTATATTTGCTATATAGTACATATACTATTGGCGTCAGTCGGATGGCGGGGCTTCGGGGTCCAACCAAAATTTCTCGACGATTCATATCATTCTAAGCGACTTGGCAAAGAGATATTTACCCAAAACATCCACCTACCCAAAAGATCTATCAATCCATAAATTCCATTTAACCAAAAGATCCATCTACCCAAAAAAGACATCTATCCAAATGATCCATTTACTCAAAAGATCAATCTACCCAAAAGATTGATCTAACCAAAATATTCATCTACTCAAAAGATCCATGTACCCATAAATTCCATCCACCCAAAAGATCCATCTACCTATCTATCTATTTCCGCGATGTCTATCTTTTAAGGTTGACTCACATGAACCATTTTTATGTTTTTCAAATTTGGTCTAAAATCTAAAAGAATGCTTTATTTGCGAAGGTGTTTTTACCGACATAGTATTAATCCATATTTAAATAGATATGTTAGTCATCTTCAGCCAGATCGGGCTGTTAGTTTAACAACTAGGGTTGACCAAACACAAAAAATATTAAGATTACATTGAGTTGTATCCTTTGAGTACGAAACTTTAAAAATGAAATTAGTGATGTCACGTCACTGGTACAACATTATTCTTAATATAAGTATGTATTACTCCCTGTTCCTGAATTAAAGACCGGGGGCCGTAATTAGTTTCTGATAAGTGGTCTCTGATGAGACAATAGGGAAGGCGAAAGTTGCATAATGTTTAAAATAAACAACCACCGCACAGAAAGCCGGAAAACGCAAAGTGGTACCTTAAACGATTCTTTAAATAGAATATTCCCGGGAGATTTTTCGTGCTTTTTTGTCATCAGTTAATGTACCAGCTGTGCGTTTTTAATTTTATCATTGGCTTTAGGTATATTCAAAAAACAAAAACATCTTACTCAAAATTTAACGAACATGAAGAACGCTATTTATATGTTTTTGAAGTTATATTTTGGCGCGTTATGAAAAAATGACTTGAGTGAATTTTTACAATGTAACACAAAAATTAACAGGATGAAATTACTCGTTAAACCATGCGTCTTAAACATTTTGTTAAATATTTTGATTTTCAGCACGTACAAGACTTTTCAAAGATTAATTTAGACCACTTTTTATTCCAGAAATATTTGGGGTTACTGTGCAAAAATTGAAAAAATGTAAAAATTATGGCCTAATCTTCGAAACGGTTGAATCGATTGTAGTGGAACTTCACAGACAGGTAAAGGACTACGCCAGGATTGATTTAAACTACATTTTATCTCAAAAATAAGCCTTTAGGGGATGAAGAGGGGAGGCATTCATAACGGATACGATGTATTTCTGAAACTGCTTAAACTAAAAACGGGAAAAAATACTCTTCTTAGAAAATAAAGAAATACATGTTCGACTATCTTTTAAACACATCTACCGGACCGAGGTGATGATGGATTTTAAAAGAAGAATTGCGGGTACAATCTATACCATGTGGATGAAGTCGCGGGTAAACCGCTAGTATATTCGAACATTATTCAACGAACGATAATCTTAGAAATAAAAGGAGTAAGGCAATAAGTCGTTTCTTATATTTTCTCATTGCGCATTGAACATAAAGAGTAAAAAGCGCGCGTTTCCTCCTTTCTCCAGATAGGAAATATCCAATAAACAAATCAACTCATTTTCCGTCTCTACGTCATGCATGGAAACAAACGACAGCGTGAAAAACAGATGCGAAACGACTGCCGTCGACACATTTGTTGTATTATTTGAATAAGAGCACAATATTACAGATTTCTTTTGACAAAAAACTTTTCGCTTTGAAAATAAAAACCATACGTTGAATATACGGGCATCGCTTTTCAATCATTGTTTTGTGAACATCATTCATAGAATAGACTGGAAATTTCTAGGGGTGTGCGAGAACCGACCGATAAGTAAAAGTACAACATTTTTAGTTGGGTAGAAAAGACACACAAAAATATGAGTCGAAATGGGAAAAAAATCGAAAATTCGAGTCAATTTGAAAAACGCTCGAAAAAAATCGAGTGAACTAAAAAAAAATCGAAATCTCGAGTAGAAAAAAAAATAGTCAGTAATTAAAAAAATGTCATGTAATTAAAATTAAATAATAACGACTTGTCTCGAAAAATAGCCGTCCAAAAGAAAATTTTAAATACGCCCCACATTTTCATTTTAGTCTGTTTAAAGTCCCAGATTATTTTCTAGTTTTTGGTACAGCTCATGATTTAAAATAAAATCGTTTAACTTAAAACATTTTTACCTAATTCTATTTTGAAATTTTTAGTGTATCTAATTAAAAAGCCGGTTAACAGAAAGCGGGCGAAAATTAAAAAGTGCTATTTGCACCCGGACGAAGCCAGACCGATTAGTGAGTTATCATAATATGGCATTGTCTGCGTTAAACTACATACGTGTGCACAATTTCAACTCAATGGGTTAACGCGAGGAGGGTGAAAATTTAAAAGTACGATTTGCACCCGGACGAAGCCGGGTCGGTCCGCTAGTTATCATAATATTATACTGTCATCAGAACTAAAGGTGTGTACCAAATTTCAGATCAATCGGTCATCAAGAAGGAGGTAAAATTACAATTACTATATTTGACCCACACAAGACACAAACAAAGCAAGCTAAATAAAACCGTTTAAAAATGTTGGTTGTTCGGTCTACTAGATTTTAGTAAACCTGTTATATTGAATCGAGTGCAAACTTCAGATGTTAAAAAATGTTAAAAACACTTTCAGTTTTATTTTACTCGAAACGAAAAGAAAAATTAGCTACTCGCCACCCTTGTTTGCGAGCTTAATTTATAAACAGGAAATGTAGCCTTGAAAAAAAAAAATAAAAGCGCTCCCAGCTATGCTGAGGTCGAGCCTAAATAACACGTTAAACAAAAAATCCGTTAGTCTTTGTTTGTATGAAAACCATTTTAATTATTTTGATTTTATTTTTTAATATTAAAACCTACTCAATTACAAAATGGTAAAATATTTTTTAATATTGTATTATAATTAAAATATAGCTAACGGATTAATTTCTTGCTTTTTATGAAAAAATAGAGTAAAAAAACTAAAACAAGACGCTTTTAGGAACTAAAAAATGCAAAACAATTTGACAACAAAATTAGCATTACTGCAAAAAGCGTGGAGTGCTTAATATCGATAATAAATTTTTCATTTACTAGCTAATTGTAAACGTAGAGCTATTATGAAAATTTAAGTGGATAACCTCGCGCTTTTTATAGTAAAGCTAATTTCGTTGTCAAATTATCTTGCATTTTTTAGTTCATAAAAGCGTGTTGTTTTAGTTTTTTTAAACTCTAATTTAATTTATCTATACAGATACGTTTATTTTTGATGGTGGAAGAGCCGGGTATTAGATGGTGGAGGCGCGTGTCGCGTCAATACGATAATTGTATTTGCTGTGTTGTAATGTAACACGTCATATTAAACAACGTAATAAAACGCGTCTGAGCACGATAGCAAACGTGAAGCGGCACAGCAGCACAAATTGATCAAACAGAGCTCCGCGTATGTGAAAATCCATTATTTTCTGTGTACACAGGCAGATCGCTATCTGATTGGCGATGATAATGACGTCATATGTTTAGTAACCGCAATGCTACCAACTCCAGAAAACAGAATTACCTACGAGATAATTCCATATACTGTAAAACCTTAAGGGCAGGAATCGTGTATATATATATATATATTTTTGTAGATATAATCAAATAGGTTCCGCAATTTTCATCATATATCATAAATGTAGTGATGTTAAATAATAAATTACCGGTTAAATAGCTGCACTATTTCTTTAAGTCAATAATAATTTGTTAAAATTTTTACTCACGTTATAAAGATTGAACTTTGAACTTTCAACATACCTGTAACAAAAATAAATACATAATTAATATTATTATAACACTTTTTTAATTATTTTTTACGGGAACTAATATACTAAAGTTTTGTTAGTTGACGTATTTTATAGTTAATTTTATAAAAAAAGAGAAAAAAACAAAAATAAACTTTAATAAAAATAAAAGTATAGTTACTTCTTACCACAACAGTTTTATTAGTGAAAAAAACAGTTATACGTAAGAAGTTTCTATAGTTTTATTTTTATTTTTGTTCCAACCACAGTACTCTTAATGTTTTTTATTTTTAATAAACTTTAAAACACGTAAAAATTACCAGTCACATTACTTTGTTTGGGTTCCTGCGAGCAAAATATTCTGAAATCGGAAAAAACATCGAAATATCTACGTAATATTTTAACTTTAATATCGCAGTTCAGTGACGTACGTCTCTGAATGAAAAAGGGTGGCCAGTGTCAAGATTACAGCGGAAATGTATTTCATCAGTCTCCATTACCGGTGCTACGTCAGGTACTACGATGCTATGCCATGCTACGATGCTACGCCGGATGGATGCAAACGATTCGACCGGGTTTCTTTCATACACCCAAATGTTTATAGTGTATTCGACCTAATTTTAGTACGATCTACTTTTTCCAAACCTAAGTTAAGTAACTGTCATTTTTCGCGCGTTGGAAATACAATTTAATATTAGCCTGCGACTTCGCTTGCATAAATATCGGTAAATGTCAATTTTGAACTTGATTCTAGCTGTTCAAGGACCCTAGAATTGCTAGAACCAAACTCAAACACTCTGAAGAGTGCAACCAATAAATAAACTGTCAATTGATATTACGTGCTTGATAAAAATATTTCAGCCGACGTCATTCATTAATGAGGTAACTCGTGTATCTAATGATCTCGAGTCTTTCCCACGGAGAGATATAGTTATCAGGTTGGAGTTAGTGCGGTTAGGATGCGCAAAAGTATATGATTGGCTGTTCCGGTGTGCTGAGTTTCAAACGAGCTATATCGTTTCTTCATAGGATAGACTATAGTGTTGCCATCTAGTGAAAATACTGAATATTTGTTATATGCAATGTGGCCTGATTAAACACTTAAAGCAAACAGACTATACCGGAATATCAAACAAAACACTGCATTACCGAAACAGCGAAGGTAATAATGTACACACATACACACAACACGGTCTTCAGTGCTGCCTTCTAGCGCAGAATTTATGAAACACTGTTGAATTCGACCCTAATTTCAATCGATTACACATCCGGCTCGGGTCCTAAACAGAGACAAATTAACGGCAGTGTGCACTTTAATTTGTTTTCGCAAATAATGAAATCAGTGACGGGTCGGCTGAAGGTAGACTTTTTCCCCTTTGATGTCGAATTTCACTTAAAATATTTCAGGCTTGTTGAAAAACTAATGAGTGTTGCGTATTGTTTTACAAACATTGTTCAAACCAGGGCTGAAACAAACTTTTGAGCTGTGAACAATTTTTTCGTCAGGAGTGGGGGAAATGAACTGAGCTGTTAACGAAGAGTCGATCTTGATTGGCTGCCAGGTAGTGCGTTGCAGTTAAGGAGAAAATTCGATAGTAGAAAATACATTCTTGGTTTACAAGAAAATCGCTTATTTTAAAACAGGTTCATTAATAAAACAATGAATTGAACGATTAATAATAAAGATTAAGGTGCCTGTGTGTCAACTGTTCCATACGCTCCCTTTTTTACCTGCGTAGCTCTATTTTACGAGCAGTTGAATGTGTGTGTGTGCATGTAAAATGCACTTAAGTTTCGGAAATCTCTCATTTCTACGAAAAATCTTATTCACTCTTTGATGTTAATGCTCACAAAATAAACTAGAAATATGTACCATTCTTCCCAGTTTATTTGATCTAAATTTACGATTTAAAATCAGATAAAAACGACAAAATTAGCACATTTTACATACATTTTTATACAGAAAATATTAAATTTGAAAAAAATTCTTGAGCAAGTCAAATTTGTCAGTATTTTTAACATAAGGTTATAAAGAAAACACTTCAAAATGTTAATTTTGCTTCCCGTAACTCGAAATCTCGTGACGTGTTGTAAAGAAATATTGACGAATACCACGTTTTTTTTATTCAAGTTTTAGGGCAAAAATGTGTTGTTTGATTTTTTTAAGCAGCAAGCCAAATTTTGTGAAACAATGTTTTAAACACAGCTAGGAATAAAACTCATTTTGTGGACACTGTTCGAAATTTCCCGAGAGCATTACAATTTCAGGGATCAATCTTATCTTACTAATCAAAGTTTTCGGTACATTCTACTTCCTGCCTTATATTTTATAGTATACACTTTTGTCAACGACTGTATTTCTCCAACATCCTTAAATTATGATGTTACGGTCCTGTTATCAAGCAGACAGCGCACATAAAGACATAATAATAAGGAATCATACATGTGTTAAGTCCAAATTGTATATATATTTTCCACACAGCGTGAAGCGAATGTACAATAAGTAATATACGTATACAGGGTATTCTATTCAGTAATCACCGAGCTGTGTAGGGTAGTGGTGACAGACCTAGACTCTCATTCGGGAGATAATGGGTTCGAATCCCGGCGGGAGCAGATGTGGCTTAGAGCTTTTTTCTACTGTATCTCGCCAAAAAACGATAATTCCTGTACCGACCATCTTGTCGAGGCTTTCTATGGTTTCCTCAGATAAATATCGGGATGGTTCAGGATTTAAGGCCATTACCTATTCTAGTGCCGTGGGTTTTTGGAATGAGGATTACAAATTTCTTGAGATCACAGACATGTATTAATAAGTGGCGCTAATTAAATCAACAATAAATTCCGAAGAAATTCTGTCCAATGTAGATAATTATATTTTAACTATATTACAGTTGTAGGTACGGAACCCACAGTGTGTAAACGGAATTGGCACTAAGTCGATATTTTTTTGTACGGTAGTGTACACACATAAGTATGTATGCGGCGATAAAGTACATGTCGTCTGTGTATTTTTCTTCGGAGAGACGCGAAACTAGTTTTGAATGCAAATACAAGTTGTACTACGAGATAAAATACGGGAATGCTGACACAGGATGTACCAGCAGGATAGAAATCTACCCGAAACAAATTTTTAAAAGATTTTTCGTAAGCGTTTTTTATAATAAAAAATCCCAAAAGTGTGTATTTTTCAATACAATTTTAAACCTATAATTTATGTCGCTTCAGAAATGACGTTTATAACATTTATCCAATAGTTGGTTCACTAAATCTTCTGTGCCACGCCCACTGAAAATTTAAACCACTTATTTTCTTCCTGTTAATTGCAAACAATTAAAAAAGTGGGGATATATATTTTAAACGCTGTGCATAAGCCGTCATACATGGATTTCGCACCTACTGTTCGGTTCTGTACTCCTAATCTTTTATAATTTCAGGACGACTCAAACTGTTGGTTAATGGAACCCCTGGTGATTAAGGTAAACATATTTACTTAAATCATCAGTGGTACAATATCCTAAAAAAACATTTACAATGCTAATCTTAAGTTCGTGCGGCAAAAATAACAAGTTTTGAGCGGATAGAAAAAATAAAATAAATAAAATGATCTCATCCATTGAAGACACAAAATCATAAATGATTTTATTTTTCGTTGTCAATGAATTCGTTTAATTCATTTCATTCTTACTACACTATCGAAATTTGCTATTTTTGTCGCATTCACGAACTTAGAACTTCAATGCTTTTTTGAGTGTTAAGCGACATTTGAGACATCCAGCAATTTTAAGAGATCAAGAGTACAGCACTGAACAGTGGGTGCAAAGTCCGTATCCATACCAGTCGAGTTCTGCAGGAGGGCAGATACAGAAGAAGGCATATCTATACGAGTCAAAATGTTGAGATATGCAAATGTACACATGAGTCAGGAACGCAAATGTCCCCCCCCCAAATTCGCACCTCCTACGTCACTCCCCTCTTCCTTTCTATCTATCTGTACAGAATACGTGCAGTTGCAAGTACATATTATACAGGGTGTGTTAGAAAATTGGACGTAAACTTCTAGGAGGGAGTATAAGGGTCAGAATTTTGAAAGAAATAAAAAAGACATATTCACGTAGTAAATTTTTAGGAGAATGTTTCGGAGATTTATCTAAGATTCGAAGTGTTTGAGCCTAGTACGAATAATAATAATGCGTTTAACGTTCGTCCGTTTGTCGACATTGTGTCATAATAGACGCCATTCATGATTCGCATCATTTTTCATCTAACCACACTTCCCGTTATTAAACTTCAACTTAATTAATAGCGATAGGCGAGTGAAGGAATTATAGGAAATTAGGATAAGGTAGGCAACTACAAGAGCATAAGAGTTTGACAGATATTCGGCCATGGCCTTGAATAAGGAACCAAATATCAATATTTATATCTGGAATTAATTGAGGGAAACGATGGAAAATCTTAACAAGATGGCCGGTACAGGAATTATCGTTTCTTGGCGAGAGGCAGTAGAAAAAAGTCCCAGCTATATCTGCCTTCGCCGGGATTCGAACCCAGTACTTCCTGATTGCGAGTCTAGTGCACTCACCACTACTCTACACCGCTACAACTGATTCCTTGTCAAAGACGGTATTAACAAGAGCCAATCTGCGAGTAAATTAATTATAAAACAAAACAATAAGTGGATAGGGTTTCTCAGTTTCTTGCATGTTTAGCGAAACGTCAAATTTATAATTAATAAATAGAATCATGTCTAGTTGTTTACCGTAGAGCATGATTATTTATTAACAAAGTAAGTGGTTGTGTTTTAACAACAAAAGCATCTAAAATGGGAAATATTATACGGTCTTAGCGAACAAGTAAAATTGCATACAAACATATACTGCAAAAGGTTGTTTACAAAACCAAACTTTCATCATTATAATATACTAGCGGTACGACGTAGTGGTGAGAGCACTAGACTCACATTCGAGGAGGTGTTGGGTTCAAGTCCCGGCGGGGCAGATCTGGCTGGGACATTTTTGCCTCTCGCCGAAAAACGGTAATTCCTGTACCGGCCATTTTGTTGAGGTATGCCATGATTTCCCTCAATTAATTTCAGATATAAATATAGAGATGGTTCCTTATTCGAGGCCATAAACGAGTATCTCCTACGCTCTCATAGTTCCCTGTTATCCTAATTTCTTATTCTTTCATTCGTCCATTGCTATTATTTAAGTTGAAGTTCAAAAATAATGGGATCTTGATTAATAAATAAAAACACTTGAAAATTCTACCATCATTTTTTATTAAATGATTTCTCGATGATCATTTCGGACAATAAGCCCATCCTCAGGAATATAAAACATATGTTTTATTTCCCTGAGGATGAACTTATTCGTCGAGAAACAATTTAATAAATTTTTTTAAAGAATTTTCTAAATTATTGACGACCTTCTGATTGAAAGGCAGCCGGACCTGTAAAAATCATGTGTCGTCTCACAATAACGACATTTCCTTCGTCCAGAAATGCCAGCTCAATTCTGAAGTACTTGGCAAACACTGAAATACCCATACACACACACACACTAAATATTCCATATGCATACAGACATAATGTATGACAGAGTATGGATATTCATGAAACTGCCATCTGTGCCCAACGAACCTCTCCATGACAATGACTTAAGAGAGAGGAATAGTGTCGTCTGTGAACAATAACGACTAATATCATCATCCACTGTATAAGTTCCTATTTTCACTGCTCCGCAAACTAGTACCTACTACTAATCCAGGACCGGGCCGAGAGATCACTCGACCGTCCTCTACCATCTGTGTCCTCGTCGTTAATTATAATTAGGACACTGATCGGAGCCATTTTTCACGGTCGCCGCTTTTACTATTTGTTAAATAACTATTTAACAAATACTAAGAGTGGCGACCGTAAAAAATAGATCCGACTGTATAGAAAACAGAACTTTCAGAAAAGACAGTACAAGGTTTGTTCGCAAAGTAATGAAGCAGGCCGCCGCGCGACGCTCCAGTTACTAGCAGCGCACTCCCAGGCTGTGGAATTTGTGGTGGAGGTATAAGTTAAGCGACGCACCAGGCGGAATTCGCGTTCGACCTCTGACAGTGAGGATTATGCGTGGCGCAAAAGCAGTTTTTGAGTGTTTGCCACGGCAGAAAACGCCAAAAATGAAGCGTTTCTACCTGGACCGGATAGGAATTGCAGCCTTGTCGCAGCTACTATACAGCCCCGATGTGACCCCGGCAGACATTTTTCTGTTCACAAAGTTCAAGAGAAAAGTCACCCCGCCAACGGGAGTTCGCAGAGCCTCTGAAAGAGGTTTCGGCAGCTGACTCGCACTTGGCCAGTTTTTTTTTTAAGTGAGAGCTCTTTAGGAACATATATTATGATTGCCATTTAAAATAATGATCAAACATAATAGAGCTTATAATCTATTTCAATTGACGCTGATGACCTCAGATGTTGAGCGTCTATAATCTACAATTCATTCATTCATATTCTTTTTCAGTTTTGTAGTCCTTCGAGCAGTATCCTTAGAGTACGCTATATTTTATTTTTCACAGTACACATAGTACTTTTAAACTACTATTTCATACCAACTTCGAACAGCCCATTAAAGTGTCTCGGTAATGTTTAAACAACAGTGCTTCAAACACCATAAAACTGTACATAATGGCGTCAAGTTGGAAATCATGCAGTGTTGCCAACTTTAAAAAAACAAGACTAAAAAAATCCAGCACACATTATTTTACCATTTCAATTCCACAACTAGGAAATGGTACACCTGGTTTCAAAATTCATTTTTTTCTGATAGCGTCAAAATAGTTATTAAACAACAAATTAGGTTATACTAGCGACATTAAATGTAACTTTTTAAAAGCTATAGTGTTGTTCACAACTTTAGACAGTTACAATAACCTCAATACTTGTTTTTTTTTTTATTTTTTAATTATGGATTCAACAGTAGAAAATCATTCAATAGTTAAAAAGTTACTTTATGCAGGCACTCAAAATGTTACTTTTGAAAATGGAACAAAGATAAAACGTATATAAATTATAAGATCACAACATAACCCAATCTGTGTTTTTCCAACTATATTTATCTATTATTATATTTATCATCTCCCTAGACATCCTATTTTATTTTATCAATGTACATCTTTAACGAAAATGTAAATATAAATTATCGCGACCACGCCAAAGAAGCATAACTTCTGCCGCGCGTACATAAATACACGCACCACTTTTTTAGTGTATTTGCCATATGGCAACATACACTATTGGCATCGGTCGGATGGCGGGACCTAGGGGTCGGACCAAAATTTCTCGACGTTTCATAACCTTCTAAACACTTTGGCACCATTTTTAAAAATGTTTATATATATATATATATATGTGTGTGTGTGTGTGTGTGTGCGCGCTATAACTCTCGAAAGAGTTAATTGATTGTAACGAAATTTTGCCCACATGTTGGAAACCACCACCGCAAGAACCCTATTTAAAATGGAGCCAATCGGACCATTTTAAGGGTAGTTTTTAGGGGTTGAAACATGTTTTTGGGCCCCAAAATACCGAAAAAATTCTCCGAATCGTTTCAAAATTGAAATTTAACCCTCTGGTAGTAATTAAAATGTGTCCCTAAAATTTTAATAAAATCGGCCCGACAGAACCGGATTTACAAATTTTTTGAAAATACTAGTTTTATATAGTGAGTTATTTACTGAAGGGTGTCTTTAATGTGGTGTAGACCTTCGATCGACAATAATTTTGCAATTAAGAAAAAATGTAATTTTAAGGGGTGTATTAAGGAATTAAATTTTTTATTTTGCCCAAAATCCAACCTAAGTTCGCATAATAAAGCCACACGGCCTGTATTAGCAAATACACTATATTGTCGGCAGGATTTTGGCACTGCGATCCGGCTTTTTTTAAATTATGTTAGTACTAAATAAACTGACAAACGCCCAATAAAAGTTTTGAAAACGAAACATTGTTCTATTTTCATTTTTGACAAACGTATCGCGATTCTGCTTGTTCCATAAAAACCATTATACGTCGAAGAAACGAGAACTGCTTAGTTGTGAATTCAACAAAGTTGGCAATACTGCAGAAATGTTATCCGACCGTCACTACATCGGTACAGTTGGTACTCCATTTCCAGTCCAGCAGTCAGCGAATATATTTACATAACTAATTAGAGTCGGGTTTAAATCCATGTAGAGAAATACAGGCAAGTGAATTAATCGGATGTTCTACACTGGATTCGATTAGCTATCGATTTGTTTCAAGTACTCGAAACGTTCAGTGAACAAGTCTTGCATCCGCGACACCCGGGGTTCGATCACCGATCGGAAGATTTTATACCACTTGTAGCTCCCGTCTTGAAACCAAATATTCATTTATACAGACTGTTTCGAAAAATATTGACAGATAACGTCACTGCCAACAAACCGCTATGACTTTGACTACCACGCAGTTTTTAACACGCTTTTATTAGCTTCACCTGTATGTTTGTTTGTAACGAATCTTTGAACGTGAAATTCACCCAGTTCAAAACGTCAGATTAAACTGAAACTTTGCACACTTATCAAAAAACGATATCAATACACTAATTTAATAAGTTTGTCCCATTATCCTGACCAGGATCTTCAGGATAAAAAACCTTCACAAATTAAGGCAAGCAAACTAACACGCTGCTCAGCGACATACGTTGTGTTGTCTATCCCATAGTCAAATGCAATATTGTTTTTGTCTTATAATTAAAATTAGACTTTAAAAGAAACTAAAACAACATGCTTTTATGAACTAAAAAATGCGAAATAATTTGACAGCAAAATTAGCTTTACGGTAAAAAGCGTGAGGTGCTATTTACTTCAATTTTCATAATAGCGTTTGAGAGAAATTACTACTGGATTGTTTTACTTTACGCACTAGTGCAAACTCGATCATTTTACTACACAGACATGAAAAGCAGTTATTTTTAGAGGGTCCTGCTAAAAATATTTTTGAAAAGTGCTTACTTGTCGTCGTCTCATACTTTAGACAAGGAGAAAAGTTAAACTTTTCGATAGTCAGTCAAGACTTTTTTATACGAAAAACGTATACTTATATAAAAAACTACGGTGTACGCATAAAATAAAATTAACAGAAAGCGTTTGATTAAACTGCCATTGAAATAAACGACATTCCCACATTAGTAAAAGCGTAAGAACGTGTTTTGAGATGAAGGGTCGCCAACACAACCTATTGTGGTTGACGTGCCTTCAAAATATCAACCTTTCTCTAAAGCGCTTGTGAATACATATTATACAAGCTGAAAAGATATTATGACAAAGAATAGGGAGAGAGCCCGTAAAGAATTTTGTAAAGACTAATAATGTTTCGAAATTAGGTAGTAAGAACTGGGTCAGCAAATTTGCAGTCGGGATCTCAGGTTAGTGATTTGTAAAAGCTGAAATTTGCTACAGACCAGAGGCTGTGAAGAATTTCGTAACGATTAATAATATTTAGAAACTAGTTAGTAAGAATTGTGTTAGCAAATTTGCGGTTTGGATCTTTGGTTGGTGATTTGTAAATGCTGAAATTTGCTACTTCTGTAATTTAGTGAATATAATTCTTGAAAAAAAGGTCAGAAAAAATATACCTAATCGGTAAAGTAGAGACTTATATTGCTGACGAGATCGATTCTACCAAAATGAATGTCAGCCTGTGTTAACTTGTCATAATTTTCAGTTACAAAATTTAGAAAATTGAAAAAATTATGCTTGCTGAATTTTCATGCCACAAAAAAGTCGAGAAATAATGCAAATTTTTTTATTACCCTAAAGACGGACTAATTTAACAGAAAAAAAATGTATTTTTTCCGCACGAAAAACTTTTTTTACATTAACTAATTAGCAACTACCAACTTTTTAAAATTAAAACACAAAAAATGCATATTCCAGGGAGCCGTTTATAACACAATTTTAAACTAGCGTCTTTTGTAAGTATTTCAGCATTGTTTAACTGACTTAAAAAAGAGGTTATACAAATCGACGCGCATTTTTTTCTTGTATGTTCCCCGATAGCTACGCTAGTTGTAAAGCGATTTAAACAATGTGAACGCCATTTTGTTAAGAATGTTATTTTTAAATTATTATTAACTTAAACGGTGTGATAATAATAAATATAGCTAGTTTGCATTTATTTTTAGAACATCACTGCCGTCCCACCAAAAAACCTGTCGACGAAATGTCATGGAAGTATCGCAAAGTCAATTGGTCATCATTTTTTGAGGTTATAATGTAAAGTGTCATTGTATGTTTCTACACATCTTTAAAGAGTATAGCGGCAGCTGTTTTTTTATGTTTTTTACGTTAAAACGAGCGTTATGTATTGACTTTATTGTAAAATTTTCACCTATATCAAAACTTGGAGGCCAACTTTCATTGTGCAAAGAAAAATAAGATCTTAAAAGAAACTCAAGTCAAACAAATCGGGTGGGAAAAGTAAGAAGGGTCTTCTATTTTTGTCGAACGAGGTGTATGCGCGATATCGTCGCTATATAAAGTGAATAAAAAATTAAAATAATAAAAAGCAAATGTCGCTTCATTATTTCGCATTCCGACTTCAATTCCGCCGTGTTAATTGGAATTGTTTTGGCGCTATTCGGTGTCTGAAGAAGGAAACAGCGTTTTACCCTGACATCTGTGTATTGAGGTGTTGTTGGCTCAGTAGCGTATCGTCAGGGGCTGATCTATATCTACTCTTTTACAAGCGTTTATTTAGTTTCACCTGTTATGTTACTGGTGTATGTCTGTCTGTAATTGAATCTTGCAAGTTAAATTTAACCCACTTCCCGGTTTCCGATTGAGCTGAAATTTTGCACGCACCTTTCGTTCTGAAGACAATACAATATAGTACATTGAATATTATGGTAGATCTAATATGGCCGCCGGCACAAAATGGCGGATTACCTTCTTCTTTCGCCGATTTTTTGGTGAATTTTTACAATTTTTTGGGTAAATTTTGACAAAATCTTGGGTACATTTTGACCATTTTTTAGGCGAATTTTGACTGCTTTATGAAGGAATTTTGATATATTTTTTTGTGAATTCTGATAATTTTTTTGGTGATTTTTAACGATTTTTTGGGCGAATTTTGACAGTTGTTAGGTGAATTTTGACATTTTTTGGGTGCATTTTGACAATTTTTTGAGTTATTTTAATGAATAATTAACTTGATCAGGTCACCAAGTTTAAATTCTGATTTTGATGTTCTTCAAAACGAATTTTAAACTCTAATTTAAAGATTCTTAATTTAACAAAAAATGAGACACCATTGGATTTCAATACACCATAGGCCTAGAAAAAATCTAGATACGTGCTTGCGTATCGTTTTACACATTTACGCTGGGCTAAAAACGGCAATTATTCTATAAGAACGTCCGTTGCAGCATAATAAGTCTATCTTAAATAGCAACCCGGCCGCTTTATCACTAACTCTACCACAGCATAAACTGGCTTTTTTAACAAGGAGGCCTTAATTATGTCCATGAAATGCTTCAACCACCTATCAACTGATATAAAAAAAATAAACAATTCTATCCTTAAAAAAATGAAGCAACTTCTTTTAGAACACAGCATTTATTCTATATTTTATCAGCTAAAAAGAATCAGGTGAAAAGACCAATCCGTACGTTTCAATACATTTATTCGTTATACGACGTTTCGTCGGTATTATTCCGACTTCCTCAGGTATCTCGAAAATTCTGTTAAAACATAGTCATACCAATATCTTTTACAATAAAATAATGAAGTACAATAATACATAAGTCCAAAAATTATTAGACGTCAACCGACTAATCGATATAAAATAGCTGTCTTAAAATTTATATTATTTTTACCTGATTTATTTCAAGACCTGATTTTTCCTAATCTATATTTTATGTTTATTGTGAAGTACCTATTATGACGCTTGATGAAGTTCTAATATTTTATCGAAACATCGCAGAAGTAATTACAGTACATTAATTATAATAAACTTTTTCATCCACGTTCCTGTTAATTTATTTTTGGACTTATATAAATCACGGATGCTAATATGAACTTGGATTATTATTGTTTTGTAAAAAAGCGCCCGCCACTGGTCATTCAAACACGTCGCGGAGCGTACATGTTAGTCTCCTGCTTCCATCTCGTCGCTAAATTAATTCAGAGTGGTGTCAAGTTGGGGTGTCGAGTATTCTCTACCAACCTCTGGCCACGCCGTCGTCATCAGAGAACGCCGGCGCGACTTGTACTACCCCACCGCCCGGCCTCCTCTTTCCCCCGTCCAAATTCACTCCAAGTCAACCGCACTACATTCACATGACAAAACACAGTCGCGGAAAACAACTGACACTCAACGTTATACAATTAATAGCTCAAGATTTTGTAATGAAGTCATTCTTACAATCTTAAACGAAAACAATTATTTTATTTAAACGACTTAAACGTAAAACTCAAGGTTACTAGAAACTAAGGTTGGGTGTTAGCATTGTTGACGGTGTGACTAGGCGTTTTGTGTGTTAAATATATAAATTGTAATAAAAGCTTGAATATTTCAAGCTTGTCACGATTAAATTGTAAATTAAGATTTTTTGAACAGTAACACGTCATAAAACAGTCCAAAGGGCGTTAAGTAGGCAGGCAATTTAAGGCAATTAAAAAGTTTGTTTTATGTACCGTACCATAAAAGTTTTCGGAAACACACTGAAACGAGGGTTAAAGTTTCCGTTTATCAACTGTTCTAATGTTTTATTCTGAATTAAGGCAATCCTTTCGGTCACGAATAGACAGACAGACACGAAAATGATCCCAGAAGGGTTCTATTTCTTCATTCGATGTACGGAACCCTAAAAATGATGGAAATTAAATCTTGAATTATTATAAAAGAAAAAATAAATTTTTAATTAGAATTTTTATTCACAAAAATTATAAATAAAATATAGACACCCTTTATTAACAATTATTATTATATTATATGTTTTGTCTTATGAATTTTGCCAACGAAACATTGCGTGGAAATGAAATAAAATTTAACAAAAAAAGAATACAGAGATTTGAACAACCTGAATTCCTATTACCGTCTAGTATTATTATTAAGTACTTATACACTAGAAGTTCCCAATCTTTTTTGAACTACCGCCCCCTTTAGAATATAACAAAATCTTAACGTCCCGTAGTTCATAACAGTCAACTTTTATAATATGACATTTCTTGTCTAAAACTTTTTTTCTAAAAATAAAAAAATATTTGGAAAAATTTCCAAGAAAAATTTTTGACAAAATCTTTTCGACACTTCAAATTTCATGTAAGTACTAGATAATATTAATACTAATAATAATAATAATAATAATAATAATAATATTAATAAAAAAAGTCAATCCCGGTGAAATGTTTTATTTACTTATTTTTCTAAAAAAAATTTCGGAAACAATTTTTTTTGAAAATTCCAAATGTTTTAGAAACATTCTCGAAAAAAAAATGTAATCGTCCAGTGAATTATCCGGCATGATCATGGCCGATCAATATTTGCACGCCGACAGACGAGCGGGTTTTATTTTTCAGTTTTTTTTTTCAAACTTAGAAATGAAGTAAAAGTTTTGCTTCTGGTAAGAAAGAACAGAACGTGATTTCCGTATCCGGTTTCATGACATTGCTTCGGTGTTTTTACACGATGAGTGTTTCTGGTTTTCTGCTTATCGGTTTCGTTCATTATTAAAAACGATTCATTACATCAAAGAATCTTTTTTATTAGTTGTATAAATACTAGCTTTGCGGCCTGGCTTCGTCCGGGTAAATTTTCGTTTGGCACAATTTTCTTATTTATCATTTTACTGTATTTTTTCCCATAAGCACGTAAGGGTTTTAACATTAAAAATGTATGTAAAACCAATCGCAGACGTGACCACCTTTGTAGCCTCTTACGCCCAACCTTCTAGTATTCTAGTAACCTTGAGTCTAGTGCACTCACCACTACGCTATACCGCTCGGTAGATAGAATCTAATATCAATGATTTCGAATCGTTTGCAATATACTTGACTAGAGTTATCTTTCGATATAATTTCATCAAACGATAAGTCAAGTTGTCAACAGTATCAAGAAAAACGAATATTAAAAACATATCGTTCGTGTAAAAAAAAGCATTAAAAATGCAGTTATACGGTTCTAAGATACAAATCCAGAGATTCAACGTTTTTGTTCTGTGTCAGTTTCGATTCTTGTGAGTTTCTATGTCAGTTAACAATGCGAATTGGAAGAAACGCTCGCTCGCGTTCACTTGGCGGGAAACTGAGAAAAAAAAAATACAAAAAGCAAACCTTTCTCGTACTGTGTGCAGTTTACTAGGGCCGATCAAATGATGAAACTACAAATGAAATATGTACTTCGTCTAAGAAAACAAAGTCTCAATCACATAAGTTCACGGGGGAAATGAAACAATTCTTGCAAAATTATTTAGTACAGCTGAAATAATGGCGTAGTTGGTATTACGCATGCGCTGAAACTCAACGAAAAACACATAAATACATGCGTATATAAGCAATAAACACATATATGTAAATGTGTATATGCATACAATATAATATAAACACTGTACATAACTTATTTATCAACACACACTTTTTCTATTATGTAGTACTTTGACAGTTAAACAATATTATAAAACCCACGCAAACCTACTGAACAAACCAATCTTGCCACAAATATATGCACGTTTAAATGTGTATATGTATATAATATATAAATACTGTACATGCATTATTTATCAACACACATTTTTTTCTATTATATAGTACTTTGATAGTTATACAATATTAAAAATCTCACGCAAAACTATTGAATGAATCAAGCCACATAATGTGTATCTATATGTATTGGCCCTACTTTTCTCTTGCTCAAGGTTACTCTTATATTTCCACGCTCTAGAATAATTTCCCCTTTAACGTGACAGAAAATTTCATACATCTGTAAAGAAGTTCAGTGCCAATTGAAGTTCGCGATGCTTCGGAACAAAGCGGTGAAAAGTTTGGGATTCCCCGTATTATACTAAAGCGCTGTGTATGTATGCGACTGTATTTTATACCTTCTAGCGAGTCTGGTTCGTTTCCGAAAAATAAAATGAAATCAACGAAGACGGCCCACCGTCTCGTATCTCAGAATGAACTCTGTGTTAGTGGAGCGCCCGGAATGAGTTGATTCAGGCCACAGAGGCGGAACCCCGCTAGCCGATTTGTTACATTATACCTGCAGGTTTTTTTTCATGCACTAAAATTTCGAAAAAAAATATTCAACATTATACCGATCTACGCTGAGTTATATATTATAGGTATATCAATACTTACTAACATAATATTATCTTTGGTGTCAGATATAAGGAACTAAAGTAAAAAAAAATGTTAAATATTATTTTTCACTGTATTCTCTTTGATTTGGCTTTTCGACGAGAATAGGCCGACATTCCACTATTTATTTTAATTTTTTATTTTAAGGCTGTCGGAACGCTCTGAATTTAAGTCACACTACGAGGTTAAAAAATGCTGTTGCAAGGGTGCCGTTGTCAATTGATTACTCTAAATTTTGGAAATATTTTGAAGATTTAAAAAACTTTTCCGAAAAAGGAAGAGTCACTTTGGGTTTATGATGGAACAATTTTGTGAAATAAGTACGAATAAGGTCGTAGTGTGACATTGAAAACGTGTGTTTTTGGCACAATAAATTACAAAAATAGTCTATTAGAGATCTAGATTTGTCCTTTATCTTCCTTACAGAGAAAGCATTTTTGCAAAATGTTGACGAACAAGTCTAAAATGTTATTTTTGGCTTAATTCAGAGCGTCCCGACAACCTTAGCACCATGTATATATTCACTATAAGTATTTTACATTACTGTTTTATGTATCGCAATCGATAGATCTCGACGAGAGCTGACGGTTGAAATGCAAACAAACCTTCTAGCTTCTTCGAGTCAAAATTTATATTAAACCGACATTATGTGACGCAGCGAAACGATCTCAAAATGGTGGTGCTTCCCCTCCACCGCAAGCGGTGCGTCACAGTCCTCACTCAACTAAGCAAATTCTTTGATCCTTTAGCTATCGAGTGGTGTAATTAAATTTTGAGTGTAGACGATAGTATCCCCCGATTTTGTTATCATTAATTTTCTGAACTACTTTCCACTATGGAAGCAAATTTAAAGACGTATTTACGTCAAAAAAACAAACAAAATATAAACACACATTACAACAAAAAGGAAAACAAAATTCCAAGTTTGAATTCTGATATATTATAAGTGTGAACTTTGATGTATACCTTTAGTTACGTAACAGGCTTGTATATAGGTGCGGAGTTGTTCTATACGCCAAAGTTCACCCAAACTTTGTATACAGTTCTCGAGTTAAGAGTTAAGAAACATCAGCTTCAAACATTAGCTGTATCAAGTTAGCTGCGAAGCAAACTGACCAAACAAATATACGGAACAGACATCGTGACGGGACAAAATAACACTAACAGTTATTTAGTAACCGCTATCGACAACAACCGGTTCCAAAAAAAATGGTGCGAGTATTTATGTACGCGTGGCAGAAGTTATACTTCTTTGGCGTGATCGCGATAATTGATATTCACATTTTCGTTAAAGATGTACATTGATTAAATAAAATGGGATGTCTAGGGAGATGCTAAATATAGTTAAAAGTCAGCTTGTTCACTTAGGGTAGTACTTAGTTATTTTGGATAATAGGTGGACAACTCAATCAGCACATTGTAACCGAGAAATGATTATACTGCATCGAGGAGTCAGCTTTACCGACGATTTCAGCCTTGCCGATACACGTAGTACATTCATATAAAATTAACAACTAGCTTCATGGTGTCTCATTTTCGTTGCATGCTCAGAGAGGAACTTCCCTAACAGAGAAAATTTTATCCTGAATGAGCCAAAATAAGTATAACTTCAAAAAAAATATGTGTGCAGTTCGCACACGTGGTAGAAGTGAAATCTTCGGCTCGGCATATGTAATGGATGTAAAAAAAATTATGAAATCGGGACTGGGATCGAACCCGGGAGCTTGATCACACTAAGCATATACCTTATCGTTTACTACACAGATCCTACTTAGAGCTGGCAATTTTCACAGTTTTCTATTTTCTATTCTACCACCTATATACTGTACAATAAAACATTGTATCGACTTTTTACATGAGCTTGCAGAAACGTGTCTTCTTCTAATTAATTTTAATTATAGAAAGTTGCCAATAGCTAACGAGTACCAATAAAATAAAAGCTTTACAGTCAGTCGATTGTTTTTCAAGCTTACAATAATAATTAACATGCATTCCACATGACCAAATGTTTTAACACATTTTAAGTGGCTGTGTGTGTGTGTGTGTAGAGTGTTACTTTATACAACAAAGTTACCAAGTTACTAACAAAAACAATTCATTCTACTTTGCCCCAACTTCGAAACAAATAAGAAACAAAAGTATAACGCCACAACCAACAGAATTTATTAGGTATAAATGGAACAGTATAGTTAATTCTAAAAACTCGATAAAATTTATGCCGCGAGTAAATGGATAAAAATTTGGGGAATGCTTGTTGCTCAAATAATAATAATAACAGTAATGATAAAGGTTTTATTCCATGAAGCCATATCATACAGCGTAGAACAAGTCGGAAGTACAAATAACAGCTTTCAATAACATTTTTGTTTTTACTTAGCATCTCTACTATGGCAGAAAATTGGAAGCAGTCTGATTTTTTTAATTTCAATTGAACTTTCTTTAGCGACGTATTTGTTTGATATTTCTGTAACGTTAAAGGGGAAAATGATTCAACGGCGGGGAAATGACAAGAGAAACCTTGGTAACGCAAAATGGACAACGCAACAATGAAATGAGTTCATTACTCTAAAGAAGTTTCACTTCCCTCGTGAACTTATGTGGGCTCGAGTCATAAATTTTTGAATTGAAACTTTTTAGCGACGTATCTGTTTGAAATTTTCTGTAACGAAAAGGGGAAATGATTCAACGGCGGGGAAATATAAGTGAAACCTTGGTAATGCAAAATGGATAACGCATGAATCAAACGAGTTTCACTTTCCTCCGTGAGTTTACGTGGGTGAGATTCACACGTTTGTCAATTTTTTTTTGTAAGTATTCAAGGTATACAGTAAACAAAGACGTAACACAACAGGAAAAATAATAAAAAGTGAAATTTAAAAAAAATTTAAAGACATCCAATGATCAAAGTGTTTTTTTGTACTTTTTGAAAAAATATAGATACGTCCAAACAAATTGATTCCAATAAATAGAAAAAAAATATTTCATTAAAATAAATTTTTCAAAGTACTTTCGGCGTGAATGAAATCATATAAAATTTAATAGGGTGAAGGCGAGTCCATTCTAATGGAAAAATCAACATCGGCATTTCATTATACAGAAAAGTTTTATTATAAAATTGAACTTAATTATAAGCAATTCACACTTCGCTGCAATTTCACGACTGTCTTCAGAATTTTGCTATGATTTAAAAAGGTAGGTACTGCTAATAATATTACAATTTGTTCTATTCATTTCATTTGTATTTATTTATATTTCATTTATATTAGGTGCGTTTTGAATTGCTCTAGGAAGAGTTAAGGTGAGTGATCTCTCAAATTGTAAATTATGATCTCGGGAAATTTCGGAACTGTAGTCGCAAAATTCATTTTATTGCTGTTTTTATTAGCTGTGATTAAGGCACTCAGCTTCGCAATATTTGGATTGCTGCTTAAAAAATTCAAAAGACATACGATATAATTTAGCACTAAAAATTGAATAAAAAAAACGTGATAATTTCTTTACAGCACGTCACGAGATATCGAATTACGGAAAGACAAATTAACATTTTCAAGTTTTTTTCTCTACAAACTTATGTTAAAAATACTGACAAATTTGGCCCAGCCAATCTTTTTTTTCAAATTAAATTTTTTCTGTCCAAAAATTTATGTAAATGTTAATTTTATCTTTGAGTTGATATCGTCCATTATGTTAATATATATTTATGGTTAGCGGGTACTTGGACATAACAAAGATTCTAAACTATAATATTGCTTGAAAAAGTAGGAAAAACTGCCTACGAAACGTCGCCAAATTTATAAAACTTAGGATTTTTATTTATTTATGTCCAAGTACCCGCTAACCATAAATATATGTTAATTTTATCGTTTTTATCTGATTTTAATCGTTTATTTAGATCAAATATACTGTAAAAGCTTGACTAAAAGTTCATAGAAATTAGAGATATCTGAAACGTGAGTAAGAGCTATGCGAGTGGAAAAAGATACTCAGTAATCTTAAGACAGCAATGATTTCTGATTGGTTCGTGCCATTCTCAAATCTAGTTTTACAAAGTTGTATCAGGAATTCAACAAACGTCACTAGGGAATACGGTCAAATAGTTGACATTTCTAGCGGAATTTAAAATCAGCAAAACGCAGAAATGAAATATATAATAAAAACTTTCTTCCTGGGAACCATAATCATTTTGTATTTGTTTTTATTTATTGTAGATTACAGACTCTCGTTAACTTAATTAATTAGCGTCTTAATTATAATAAATAACACAAAACATCCATGAGTAGAGGCAGGATTCGAATCTACGACAGTCCGGTCAAGAAGCCAGCACGCTAACCACTGAACCATACTGTCCTCAGTCATTTTATAGAATATGCTGATGCCATAATATATACTTACTAAAAATAAGAAGGTAAAAAGAAAACTCGAAGAGAAAAACACAGATTATGCGTGGAAACCGTATTTATGCAAATATTCAAATCGAATTTTACATGTGTTTCCCTCTGGAGTTTTCCTTATGCATGTAAGTGTTCGGTCGGAGGTGTGGTGGGGGTGAGGGAGTTGAGAGACATAAGGTGGGACCTAACGCCGCATCTTGCGGTACTCCCATGCGAGTCCGTGTGCGTGTCACCGCTTTGCCACGATTGAAAACTCGTTTCCTTAAAAGGTCTCCGCAATACCCACATTTAGTTGGGAGCAGAACCAGTATGTTTATACTCGTATACATTATCTTAAGTGATATATATATATAATCTACAAGGTGTTCCTTAAAATGCATAAAAGGATATCCGCTTTTTAGCATGTTCCAAATATACAGGAGATTCGGTCAACACTGACCACTTTTGTATATGACTAATCACTACTTACGAGCGGTTAAGTTATGACCGTTCTTGAGTAGTTTTTTTTTATTTATTGTAGATTTTAGACGGTCGACAACTTAGGTCATTAGCGTCTTAATTACACCAAATAACATAATCACTTAAAACTGAACGACATCACAAAACATCCATGAGCAAAGGCAGGATTAGAACCCACAACAGTACGGTCAAGAAGCCAGCACGCTAACCACTGGACTACACTGTCCTCGTTCTTGATTAGTGACCGAAGTTTTATGGGTGCGGAGAAGTAGACGTAATATTTTCAAACAACTCTCACCGTCGGGAGTCAAACTCTTTCCACTTTCGCGGCGGAATGAGTTATAAGTTACTCTACAGTGACGTCTCTAAACAGTTAATCTTTCTCATAATAAAGCAAATTCTAACAATAAATTCGCATTATGCGGCGAGAGTTAATTTTTATCTTAGATAAACTCTTACTACTGGGAAGGTTCGTGTCTAACGTTGCCTACGATAAAAAATTGGCTCTCATTTTTGAAAATGTATGTATGTGTGTGTGTTAGCACTTTAACTCTCGACAGACTTAATTGATTTAACCGAAATTTGGTACACATGCTGGAAACCACCACCGCAGGAAGCTTATGTAAAATGGGCCCATTCGGACTATTTTAAGAGTGATTTTTTGTGTTGAAAAGTTTTCTGGGCTCAAAAAATATCGAGAACAGTATCAGAATTGTTTCAAAATTAAAATTTGACCTTTTAAAATCAACTCAACCTAAAATTTTAATAAAATCGGCCCGACAGGACCGGACTTTCAAATTTTATGAAAACACGAGTTTGCGTATGCGAATTTATTTACTGAAGGGTGTATTTAATTTGGTGCAAATGTAACATTATTTCAACTGAAAAAATTCCAGCCAATTGGGCGACAGGACCATTCCAACATTAAAAATACTCACATTTGACATAACAAATAACAAAATAAAATTTATATAGACGCGCGAGTTACGCGGTTAACTGCTAGTAACAAATATGGTATTTGATATTTGTTTACATGGTTACATAATACGATTTCATATAATATAAAAATTAAGATCTTCAGAACAAAAGTTAAAGAATAGTGTTTTTTTTATTTTGAAAATATTTCCCGAAACTATAAAGTTCAGAAAAAAAAATTAAAACTTTCATAGAAAAATAAATTAAACAGTTTAGTATACCATTATATGTTATTATATGAGAAAAAACAACGTTATAGCATATATTTCTTTTGCGCATGCACCGATTTTTTTCCCAAAAACAATAGGGCTCTTCATATTTGCATACGAAACATCCTCCCAAAATTTGGTTTCAATCGGTCCATCCGTTTGACCTGCATCGTGCTCACAGACTAACAGACGCACAGAGTTTTTCCAAAAATATGTTTTTCGAATTTGGGAAACCCAAAACGAAAAAATATTGTAAAATTTTGAAAAGTGAATTTCAACCCAAATTAGTACCATTCCCCACTAGTGGGTTGGTATGGTAAAATATTATTTTAAGTGGTGTATTAAAGGGTTAATTTTTTTATATTGTCCGAAAACAAATTTAAATTAATAAAGTCATAATACCTGCATTAGCTAATACACTATATTGTCGGCAGGGTTTTGGCACTGCAACCCGAGTTTTTTAAATTTTAAAATGGCGACCGAAACACCCTGTGAATGCGAATTCGAACGAGGTGTTGTCCTACATAGCTAGCATAAACACACATAGGTGTGCGCAGATTGAAAGTAATGGACAAAGTCTTGTTCTGCCCTTTAAAAGGGTCCACGTAACGCGCAGCAGAGTCGTCGCACGCTCAGAAGGTGCGCCATTTTTAAATTGAAATATATTTACATATTTTGTGCTTCATAACCAGGGCTACCAATATGTACTGATTAAAAATAAAATAAAATTAAATTTTAAAAAACTAATACAACTACAAAATTCAAAAAAATTTGACAACAAAATTTACTGTAAAAAACTTGGGGTGCTATCTACTTATATTTTCATAATAGCTCTAAGTTTAGAATTAGCTTATTAGCTATAGTAAGAGAAAAATTTATTACAGATATTAAGCACTTTACGCTTTTTATAGTGAAGCTAATTTTGTTGTCAAATTCTTTTGCATTTTTTAGTTCATAAGAGCGTGTGGTTTTAGCTTTTTTAAACTCTAATTTTATATTGAGGTATATATAACAATAAAAGAAACTGTTACTGAGTTCAAACCGACCACCCAATATATTATCAATGTGGCTGACACCAACTGCAAGTGAAGGAAGGACGGGGGCGATATCGTTTACTCTTAAATGACGTTTTATGTAGTGCGCATGTCGGCCTTGGCCTTTTTTTCGTTCAATCCTGACACAATAATACAGTTTATCAAACCCAGTACCGTAATATAAAATGCTCCTGGTCTCGAATGTAAAATGCAGCCATCTTTAAACCTATTGTCGACACAAAACTGAATAAACATTCAAGAACCGGATTCAGACAAATACCAGGCTATCAGAAACGTATAACACGTTACATTTGTGACTGGATTTATGTTACCATTTTCTTTCGTGTTAATTAAATACGGTATCCGTTTAAAATTGTAGGTTATCTTTCTAGTACGTGATGATACATATAATGGTGAATGTGAAATTATGTTAAAAAAAGAGAGACAGCGAGTTTTAACAGTCACGTGAGCTATAATACCATCACGCACGAGAGACAGTATTTTTTACACTTTTAAATAGCTGATTTTCACATAATTTAAAAAAAATTTGAGTGATATGACATTACCTCAGGCTGCGTTTTATTTTCATACTTTTACTATAAACTAGCTTTCGCATTTCTTTTGTTTTACTTTGGGCACTAGTGCGAAATTGGTCATTTTATTACTGCAGCGGTATAGGGATGAAAAGCAGCCATTTCATAGGGTGACGTTCAAAAAAACATAATCTTGAATTTAGGAACCACCAAATAATAAATAAGTAGCTCATTCGATTTATTAAAAAAAAAAAACATTTTTAGAAAAAAATATAATTTTTGACAAAACTTATTTTTTCTCGGAAAAAGATGGCGATTTCAGTGAATCTACGTGTTTTGTGTATCAATTTTGGTTGAAAGTTTGTCATAACATAAAAAACTTTAAATGCTGTAGATTCTATACTAAGCAAAAAGATATTATTTACTTATTTTTCGTATAGGTATTGTCTATGATGGTAGCTTTGGCCAGATCGATTATAAAAATAACATAATTTGCACCGATTTTCCACTCGGTATTTGGTAGAACATGATAAATAACAGATAATAAAAACACTTAAAAATTCTTCAAAAAATATTTTTTTCAAGTATTTTTATTATCTGTTATAAAAACAATAAATTCAAATAATTAAACATTTTTGGCCCCTTGCGCGGTTCTGGTTCATTGTATAACCCCTCCTCTCTGTGAGAGCAAACTCAACTATAGATATATCTATTACCTAGCCTATATATAAACAGTATAGGTATGGTACATTATGTAACTTTCGACACACAGGGTCGCTATTTATTATGCTCTTAAAGGAACGTTTGTTTGATACTTTTTTGGAGTAAAATTCACAAAGCGTACACAATAGACGCCATTTATAACGATATTACTTTTAGTTATAACTATCAGTTGAATGGAAACTTTTGTTATGTCGAAAGGAGAATAATGATTTCAAAACGGTTACAAAAAATATAAAATTTCATATTTGGAAAATACTGACAAAAAAACCAAACTGATAAAAAATAACAATGAACACGGACACAAAAAAAATTGTAAAACACTAAAAATGTCATGTTTATAAAAATGTATGTGTAACTAGTATAGCAGAGGATAGTTCAATTTTATAACGTTACAATTTCTTTACATTTTATTTTTAAGTTATACTTTTTTTAGCGCAGTGAGGGTAAAATTTTCTCTATTATGGAAGTTGCGTACGCAGCATGCAACGAATAGTTGCGGAAGTTGTTTCTGATAACGTCAAAATAGTCATTTCATAAAACAAAAAAACCCGGTCGCAGTGCCAAAACCCTGCCGACAATATAGTGTATTTGCTTGTATAGGGCCGTGTGGTTTTATACTTTTATTATGTGAAATTAAGTTTGTTTTTGGGCAAAATAAAAAATTTAACCCCTTAATACTCCCCTTAAAATAACATTTTTTTCTTAATTGTAATATTATTATCAATCTAACGTCTACACCGAATTAAATACACCCTTCAATAAATAAGTCACTATCTGCAAACTAGTGTTTTCATAAAATTTGTAAATCCGGTCCTGTCGGGCCGATTTTATTAAAATTGTAGGGAAACTTTTTAATCACTACCAAAGGGTTAAATTTCAATTTTGAAACGATTCTGAGAATTTTTTCGGTATTTTGGGGCCCAAAAACAGTTTTCAACCCCTAAAAACTACCCTTAAAATAGCCCGATTAGGCCCATTTTAAATAGGCTTCTTGCGGTGATGGATTTCAACAAGTGGCCCAAATTTCGTTGAAATCAATTAACTCTTTCGAAAGTTATTGCCCGTACACATATATATATATATATATATATATATATATATATATATATATATATATATATATATATATATATATACATATATATATAAACATTTTTAAAAATGGTGTCAAAGTATTTAGGAGGTTATGAAACGTCGAGAAATTTTGGTCCGACCCCTAGGTCCCGCCATCCGACCGACGCCAATAGTGTATGTTGCCATATGGCAAATACACTAATAAAGTGGGTTATACTAACGATATCGGAAGGAACTTTTTAAAAGCTATATAGTGTTATTAACAACTTTTGACAGCTCAACAATACTTGTATTTTTTTTAATTATGGATTCAACAGTACAAAACTCTTTAATAGTTAAAAAGTTACTTTATGCAGGCACTAAAAATGTTACTTTTGAAAATAGAACAAAGGTAAAATGTATATAAATTATAAAACCACAAACAATCCAACCTACCTGTGTTGTTTTTCAACTATATTTATCATATCCCTAGACATCTAATTTTATTTTATCAATATACATCTTTAACGAAACCGTGAATATCAATTATCGCAATCATGCCAAAGAAGTATAACTTCTGCCGCGCGTACATAAGTACACGCACCGCTTTTTTTTTGTTATTATTGTCTAATTGTTTTACTGGGAATGTTTCATATTTTTATGTAACGATATCTTCGGGGTTTATCAAATAATCAAGAAGTTTTATTACCTAACGTATTTTATTATAAATATGACGTCTGTTTTTTGTTTCGTCGTTGTTTGAACTTTAAAAATAAAAATAAAGATACTGTGATCAATAATTTATGATACAGTGACACCTCCAAAATGTTGCAGCAAAGCTTGCTTATAAGTACATACTTTAAATAAATAAAACGCTTTTTAATATGAATAATTGACAATTATTCGTAATTAGTGTTTCTTTTAAAATATAATAGATAGATTAATTTTTTCAGAATGTTTTTATAACAACCTTGATTTTTCCTCGTAGTTAAGGAAAAATAGTTTATACATTATTACATAATACACAGAGAAGGTCATTGTAACAAAGCTTGCTACAATGTTATTGAAAATTGAGTTCATTTTATATTTACCGACCTTACTGCTACGATATGAAGAAAGTACTTTTACATACCTGCAACAAAAAGAAAACATTGTTTACTGATCAGGCAAAAAACATAACATTTTTATTTTTTAATAGTATTCCTGTCCCATTTTAAAAATTCAATCAAGGTAGTGTGACAACAACGCTTATGCCTTCTGATGTTATCGAGCGTCTATAATCTATAAAGGATCATATCCTGATCCCCGGGCGTTCCGGCTACAAACTTAGAGCCCTTACACAGTATTTGTTGGGAACACGAAAATGATAATTGGCATATCAATAACGCGTGTAGTAAATTATTGTAAGGTCAACCAAAAAGTTTGTAGCAAATATGTCGGTCATCTCTTAACAGTAATTACGAACGGAGTATGTGTAATATAATCATGATGTGTTGTTTTAGACGCGGGTAAGCTTTTGTGACAGTAAGCTGCTAGTACAAGAACTGACCGTCTGATTTCCTATGTGCTGAATACACAAATTTTGCTGTGTGACAAACGAAGATTACATATAATTATAACAATACAATATCACGATATTATTATAACAATTAATATTTTTTCTGTCGTCAAATTGATAAAATCTGACGATCAAAAGGTTGTGTCCGGCACCACATGACTATATTAAAGTACTACTTGTTGAGATCAACATTTTGACGTCAGTATCCCATGATTCGAATAAAAAAATCCAGCTAATTAGGCGACAGAACCATTCCAATTAAAAAAAAAATTAAAATTTGACATACAATAAAGAAAACTACTGTTAACGTGTGCGATGACGCGGGTAACGGCTAGTAATAAATATGAAATTTGCTGTTCGTTTGCATAGTTACATAATATGGTTTCACATGTAAAAGTTAACCAAAGCATGCTTGTCAGTTACCTAACTAATTTCTTTTTGACAGATCTTCAGAATAATTTTTTTTTTATATTCAAAAATAAATTTTTTGTGCTCAAAATTTTTTTTGTAAAATTTTGAAAAGTGAAATTTGACGTAAATTGATTCTATTCCCCATTTGTAGAGTCAGAATGGTAAAATAAACATTGTGGCTCTATATATTTGTCTGTTCCAATGCTTTAAAACACGCAGCTTTGTATGTGCGTATTCGGAACACAGGAAATACGGTGGTCGGCTCTCCGACTATGCCTTATAATACCTGACCGCTGCCAACAGGACGAACACATTTAGCTAATGACCGTACGTATCATATGCTAGAGATCAAAATATATATAATTATTATGTACTCCACAGGCCAAATAAAAAAATACCAATACAAGACAAATTGCATGACTTTTACTTTTCCATAAAACGAATATATCACTTGGGGATTTGATTTCCACCGTAAGAGATTTTGGCCACTAGCATTAAATATCAAAGCTGGGTCACATAAATGCGGGCATCACAAACCATCTATGAGTAGAGGCGGAATTCGAACCCACGACAGTTCGGTCAAGAAGTATACAGGTCAAACGGATGAACGAATTGAAGCCAAATTTTGGGAGGATATTTGATATGCAAATATGAAGACTCCTATTGTTTTTGAGAAAAATCGGCGCAAGCGCAAAAGAGATCTACGCTATAATGTTATTTTTTCTATTATAACTGTATGTTTTTATAGCGAATTATTATTCTATTTATTTTTCTAAGAAAGTTTTGTTGAAAATTTTATTCCCTAAACTCAATAGTTCCGGACATAAGAATGCTTGATTTTCATATACTTTTTTAATATCTTTTGAACTACACATTATGAAATTATAAAAAAAATGTATTTCTCATAACGAACCCTTTCATTTAATATGTCACATGATGCACTTTAAAAAAGTTAATTTTCTAATTTGGCCCCCAAAAATAATCGCCAAAATCGGAATTTGGTCTATATACTTATGTACCAAATTTCAACTTTTTTCGTCCAGTAGATTCGGAGAAAATACGCTGCAGCAGACGGACAGACACGAGAGTGATTCTATAAGGGTTCCGTTTTTTCATCGAATGCACAGAACTCTAAAAAAGTGGAACGACCTCATACTGCTAAATGCAATCACGTTAACGCAGAAATAAAAAATCGATCCAATACTGTACTAACGACTGCATCGTAAGGTTGAGCAATTTATTATTGTTTATTACATAAAGGACAGACCCATATTTATTTTACGACCCGGGACATTACAGGATCATAATATCGTAAGTACGGTAAAGGAACATTTATGTGCGCTAATTACGGGTACTGTTAAATAAACAAAAAGTTTCTAATAGTTCATAGTTGTCAGCTGAAGTTAGTTACTTAAAAATTAAAATAGTCCTTTTTAGTTCAAACATGATTTTGTACTTTATGTGACGGATATCAGTCGTCGGTCAAATTAAGGTTAATTATTAAGCTATTAGTGACATCTACGAGTAGTTTTCAAAACTATTTTCTCAAGCGCTATCCGATCAGCTGCAGGCTACAGACCACGAAGTATAGATATAAAGGAGCTCAACATAGGCTTATTCATAATTTTTCTGTTCACAAAAACAACTGCACACGATAGTTCATTTTTTTGGACACTAATAGCGCTAATGTTCGTGAATTACTAAAGTCCCTAGATTTGACAGATTACCGCAGTCGTTCACCATTTTAAGGCAAACGATTCAATTAGAATTTAAAAGATATA
This sequence comes from Venustoraphidia nigricollis, assembly GCA_034508555.1. Lineage (NCBI taxonomy): Eukaryota > Metazoa > Arthropoda > Insecta > Raphidioptera > Raphidiidae > Venustoraphidia > Venustoraphidia nigricollis. The sequence continues at coordinate 5,052,367 of JAVRKA010000030.1, forward strand.
CAAATTTGGCTTGCCCAATAATTTTTTTCAATTTTATTCTTTTTTCTGTACCAAAATTTGTAAAGAAATGTTAATTTTCACGTTTTCATCTAATTTTAAATCGTTTATTTAGATAAACTTAGCTAAAAGTCATATAGGAAGAACAGTACATATTTTAAGTTTATTTTTTAAGCATTACCATCAAAGAATGAATAAGTTTTTTCATAGAAATGAGAGATTTTCGAAACGTAAGTGCATTTTACATGCACACGCACATACAATTGCTCGTAAGATAGAGCAACGCCGGTGAAAAAGGGAGTATACTGAACAGCTGGTAAACAGTCGCTTAAATCAGAATGTTTTGATACGACAACAATGATTTTTATTTGTCGACATAAAACACAATGTTAAAACAAGTTAAGCATCACTCAACGTATACGGCAATATATTCAGTTCTGTTATTGCTTGAATATTTTTCACATTTTATTGCAGCACATAATGTTCATTTGTTTATGTATACCCATAAATAATGCGTACTCACTACAAACTTACGGTTTGTGTTTTTAACATTTTTACAATTATTGTATAAAATACAAACAGCAATGTTTTTATTCTATGGAATTTTTTATACAACGTTAATTACGTGATATGTAAGAATATAGTTTTCATAGTTAAATTTTTTTTTTGTGTCTCAACTGCCGCCATATTTTTCGGGCACTTTTGGTTTTGACAGGTGAAAGGTGATTGATTTAGATAGGAATAGATCTTTTCATAGTTGAATATTTTTTGTGTGCATATTTCAAGTTCCGCCATATTTTTCGGGCACTTTTCATTTTGAAAGGTAAAAACTGATTGATTTTGATACGAATACCGAATAGATCTTTTGATAGATGAAAATTTTTTGTGCGCATGTATTAAATTCCGCCATATTTTTCGGGCACTTTTCGTTTGGCAGGTGAAAAGTGATTGATTTTCATAGGAATAGACATTTTCATAGTTGAATATTTCCTGTGCGTATGTTTCAACTTACGCCATATTTTTCGGCCACTTTTCATTTTGAAAGGTGAAAAGTGATTGATTTTGATAGGAATACCGAATAGACCTTTTCATAAATGAATATTTTTTGTACGCATGTCTTCAATTCCGCCATATTTTTCGGGCACTTTTCACTTTGATAGGTGAAAAGTGATTGATTTTGAAAAAAGTAAATAGTAATTAAATAAGAAATTAAATAAAGAAGAGATACAACACCGTAAAAAATATTTCACTACTTTTGAAGGTACATTTTCTGACAACCAACTATTTATGGCCAATAGGATTCGTAATTTTTCAACCAATTTTCGTTTATTTCCACTAGTTTTTCCTATCGTGACACTTCACTTACATGAGCACAAGTGCGATCTTTTACTGTTTTGTGCCCTAATTTAGCATCATTAATAATACCTGCATCTAAATGGACATTGAAAAACGTTACTGAGTCAGCCATTACGTCAAAAAGTGCCCGAAACTTTTGAATCAAATCCATGGCGACATTGCTTGTGCGTGAAATAGAAGCATTTTACAAAGACTTTAATATGGCGACACGCACTTTATTTTTTTTTTTTATATATTCAGTGAAACCCTTGAAACACAAAGAAGATTTTGTAATCTAGGCACGATATCAAATGAATAATTTATGTTGCTGAGAGATCTATGGTAAACAAAAGATAATAAAACTACTGAAAGATTGACATTTTATTAAGGTTACCAACTGAGAAATGTATTTAAGAAAATCTCGATAAAAAACTACAAAGAAAAAAAAATAGAGTCCCTCGTGACTCAAGAGATGTGTAGGTACAAATTCAGATTCAAACCTACGATATTTATATGACTAAATTTGAACTGTCAGATATACTTGTTATGAGATGAAAATTAGTTATTTTATAGGAGGTACGTGCAAACAACATATATGCTTCTCGAGCCTGAAGATCATTTATAGCTCATGCAGCTCTTAAAAACTCGCTGTCTCGTTTTCACCGTTATTTTATTTTATTTATTTATTTGTACCCTAAAAAAGGTCAAGACATAATTGCATGTAGGATTATAGGAAATTAGGGTAAAGTAGGCAACTACGTGCGTATAGGAGTTTGACAGGTACTTAATCGGCCATGATCTTGAATAAGGAATCGTCTCGATATTTATCCGGAATTAATTGAAGAAAACCATGGAAAACGTCAACAAGATGGACGGTACAGTAATTATCAATTCTCGCCGAGAGGCAGTAGGAAAAAGTCCCAGCCACATCTGCCTCCGCCAAGATTCGAATCTAGTACCTCCCGAATACGAGTCTAGTGCTCTCACCACTACGCTACACCGCTCGGTCACATTCGCCATAATATGTTTCATCACGCACTAGAAACATAACCTACAATTTTAATTATTTGTCACAAATTTCAAGTGAGTGCAGACACAATGTCAAAAGGAAAGCTGTTATCGTGCGCGCCTGCTGCAGCCCTTAACTAACTTCACAACTCTCAGCATTCAACGCTTTAGAAAAAAAGTTGAAGACTCGTGTTAAAAACATTTTATAAACCACTACACAAAAATACAGCTAGTAAAACTTTTATATATCTGAAAGATTTATCGTGTTTTATAGTTTTATTTTTCCTGTACGTGAAAGAAAAATAGAGAAAACCCGTTACAAGGAATGCATTTCCAGAGCATTCGACATTTTCAATATACAGTTTATGGTAAAAATATCATAAAAACCAACTGGAATAATGTGTATTGTATTTAATAGAAAAATGAGCCCTGTTAATAATTCAATGATATACGACATAAAGGTCAAAAAAAGGTCATTGTTGTGTCTTTGCGTCTTTAGTACATTATGCTCGATTTCTGGTACAGGTTAGGTCAGCGTTTCCCAAACTTTTTTGATCGCGGCCCGAAATGAGGTTTTAACATTTTTCGCGAGTCACCTTATGAAAAAAAACATTTATTTACAAATCATTTTTTTAATAGAAATCAAGTTATTTGTTTATTTCATACACACGACCTACTATAAAATATGTAGTTGCTTTTCATGCCTCTCTATAACGGTAGTAAAATGACGCATTTCGGACTAGTACGTAAAGTAAAACGGAGTAAAGCGATTTACTAAGTCAACAATTATATCTGTTAGTTGCCATTTAGTTCGATACGATCGACAGAGAAGTAAAATAGGCGTTGAACACATAGATACCAAACGTGAATGTCAAAAATATTGCAAATATACGTATTACGATGTAAAAATCAGCTATTTTATTGGAGCTACGTGGAACAAATGCAGTATGTACTTCGATTGTAATGCCTCGTGTGACGATTAAAACTTGCCAATCGCTCGTTTTAACTGTTACCCTAATACATAATACAATGCAATACAATCTACTATTAAATCAGAACCTCAGAAACATCTATGAGTTGATCTGCTAGTCACTAGCGTGCAAAAATTGTAGTATGTATCTCGATTGTAATGCTTTTATGCCTCGTGTAACTGTTAAAACTTGCCAAACGCTCGTTTTAAATGTTAGTCTGATACATAAAACGTTGCAATACAATCTATATAATCAGGGCCTCAGAAACATCTGTGAGTTGATGTGCTACTGTCACTAGAAATGCTATTTTCGTCAACAAGTATACATAATTTCCATTGGTTCTGGCTCAAATAATTACTCAACAAACAATATAATATTATAAGGGTCGCGTGTTCAAACCCTGTGAAGGTTAAACAAACGTTAAGAATTACTTAAATGAAACGGCATTCAGTAACAGGCTAACAGGAGTAGCAGCAGCTTTCCATACACAACTCCAAATACATATACGCACACATACAAACACAATGTGCTTTTAACTAAACTCAATGAATAGGAGTTCATATATACGTAGGATCCACTAACACCATGTACATTGTACACATTATATTTACGTATGTTATATTATGTGTTATAATATGTTTTCTATATGCACTTGCGATGTGTCCACTCACTTATTCATTCACTCATCGACTCACCGACACGTTGGGTGATGACCAGAGTCCTACCGAAGGGCAGTTTTCTTAAATTAAAATTTGTATAATGTATATATCAGATCCTTTTGATGTTAATAATTTATAAATATTTTAGAGGAATTAGGATCAATGAAATTAAAAGACAAATTATTATTTCACAACGTTTCGTATTAAATTAATACTTCATACTACTGATGAAGTATTAATTTAATTAAGTATTAATTTAATACGAAACGTTGTGAAATAATAATTTGTCTTTTAATTTCATTGATCCTAATTCCTCTAAAATATTTATAAATTATTAAAATTTGTAGTTCGGCCATAATTGTAAATAGTGTCTAAATTCCATTTTGAAAAGCTGATATTTTACAATTTCAACTCGGTTAACCTCGATTCTATCCTGAAAACGACCAGTGCTGTATTGTCTCGAATGTTGAAATGTTACAGCGAATTCTTTCTTAATTTTAAAAATGTGTAAAAACTGTAATCAAGGTATCAAAACTTTCCAATAGACGTTTCATGAAATGCCATGTTAACAGAATCCCCACAATGTGGATTATGCTTAAAATCATTGTTGAAATAAAAAATACAATTGACTTAAAAAAATGTGTTAAGATTATAAAATCAGGGTATATCAGAACTTTGCAATAAGCGTTCTCACGGAAATGCCTTGTAAACAGAATCCCCAGAAACAAGAATTCCAACTGAATTAACAAAAAATGTGTATGGATTGTAATCAGGGAATCAGAACTTTGCAATAGACGTTCCACAGAAATGCCATGAAAACAGAATAACAAAAAATGCAACTGAATCAACAAAAAATGTGTATGGATTGTAATCAGGGAATCAGAACTTTACAATAGAATTTCCACGGACATGTGTTTTTAAAATAATTTTATGTTCGATTGCAGAATGCTAGGTGTCAGCACAATTGTAGGTACAAAGAGTAAGGTGGGTACGTGTTAAGTTCAAACTATTAGTGAAAGCCGAATAAAGTGGAGCGCTGAGAACAACGTTAAAACAATAAATGCGGAATATTCACTTAACAACTTACACACATATACATACGTTCACCCCTTTGTAGAATTTAATTATCCTCGTACAGAGAAGCTCTCAGCGATTTGATTTACTTACTTATTATAAAGCGATAGATGTACACAGCTGCTAGAATTGATACAGATTATAATCAAAGATTAATTGAAAATCAAATAATTCTATTATTATTAGAGTATGAAGGCCTATAAGTTAAGAGAAATACCACACTTAGCTATTAATGGCAGACGAGGGGTAGTGGGATCGATTAAGGCACTTAAAAACAACAAGTACGGTGCGCGATATCTAAGTTCTAAGCAGTAATAAAGCGCTTTGCGATATTTGTCCGTTCTGTTACAAAGCGCTGCAGTGCGATATTCAAGCAATTGTGGTAATGCTGCTCGATGACAAAATGGCGGTGACACAAGCGGGAAAAAAGTTATTGTGAATTACAGACGCTCGATATCTCAGGCTAATAGCGCGGCTTCATGACATATCTAAATTCTAAGCAGTATTATGAAGCGCTTTTTGATATTTGCCCGTTCTCTTACCAAGGGCTGTCGTGTAATGTTCAAGCAATCGCGGTGATGTCGTTCAATAACTAAATGGTGGTAATACAAGCGAGAAAAAAATTGTTGTGAATTAGACGCTCGACAACTTAGGATAATAGGTGGATGACTAATTATTTACATTTAATGGTAACTTTTTTATGAAAATTATAAATAGACGATACAAATTCTTTTTGTACTAAAAAAGCTTTTGTTATTTGTTAGCTTGTCATGTTTACACTTAAATAACCAGTAAATAAATAAACCTATACTTTCATAAGTGAATTTTTTAAGACTTGTCATTTTTCATTCAGCCAAAAAATAAGTGAAAAGTATAAAGAAGCGAAGTTCTTTTTCAGCGACATTCAGGAAATACATCAGGAAGGAAAGCTTAAAAAACTAACATAAAATAAACGAGTAAACTATACATAGATATATATTATGTCTAAGTTGGTAGGGCTTTACGGACCGACAAATGTTTTTATTAATAATTCGTTGGTTTGGTACTGAAATATTATACGACCAAAGCTGTTTACAATTACATATATATGTATATATTTTTGGAACCGTACGCATTAACAAAAACTTAAATTTTTTTATTATATATACCTCAACACGAAAGTCGACTATAAAGTAGCATAACTTTTGAGCTGAGAAATCCTAAATACTTGTCACAAATTTCATTAAAATCAGATAAGGACTTTAAGACGTATGGCGGAACACCCAGAAAAAAATCTGAAAATGGTCAACTGACTCGGTATTACGTAAAATGCCTAAAAAATATGAAAAGAAGTGAGGACGAGTTTCGGATCGGACGGGTCTGTTTTCTAACAAGGGGTAGTCCTATGAATACGGTCAATATAATTATTGGTCGCTAGTCGAGACGCACCATTGACAGGTACCGTCTATATGATTATCCGTACTGATTGCTTTTCCCACTCTTCTTCCTATGCAGATTCCCCACCTTGCTACTATCTTCTCTAAACGATACTACCCAAACACACTAACGTAGTCTACTTACATTACACTCGAATTCACAGGAAGCCTGTACCGAGTTGCGAGAGCTAAGATGTTTCCAGATTAAAACAAACAATTTACAGTAAACCTTCGTTTACAATTTTACTATTTGTATGGATGATAGTTCGTTACCGAACCAACTGGTCGAGCAACGGTATTTATCTTTGTGGAGAAAATAAACGATACAAATATAACTAAAAGAATAGTGAAAACTGAAAAGAGAACCACAGCATTGTTGCCGGAGGAATAATCCTGTGTGTGTGTGTGACGTCATAAAACAACTGCTGTTCACATGAACACAACGTTTCACTGTGCAATGTGCAGAAGCATTACAAAAATCTATTATAATCTCGCTGCATATAATTTCACCTATCTGCGGCCACAATGCAAAACAGCTCACGCGCTACTATTCGATTATTAAAATGTCTCGAGAGGTCATTCGAATGATTTTTATATCTACGAGTTACGAGTTATAGTACAATCTCCACTAAACAAAATTTACACTGCGCTTTTTCTTTACACTGCATGAAATTGTCTTGACTTGAAACATTAATTCATTCACGCATAGTACCAACACACCTTGACATCTGATTTTAAATCGTTTGTTTAGATGAAATAAACTAAAAGCCATATGGGAACAATGGATAGTTTATTTTGTACGCAGTACCATCAAAGATTGAATAAGATTTTTCGTAGAAATTAGAGATTTCCGAAACGTAAGTGCATTTGACATGCACACATACACATCCAACTGCTCTTAAGGTAGGTGAAAAAGGTGGCATATTGAACAGCTGGTAAACAGTGACCTTAGTCCAACTGTAAAAGAGTTGAAACATTCATTCATTCACGCTTAGTACCACTACCAACACACTTATTATTATACAGTAGAACCTCGATAAATTAAAAACCTCTGTAAGTTAAACATTTTTTGAATTCCCTTCCCCTGAAAGCATAAAACCTCCATTACTTAAATCACAAAACCTCGGTACCTTAAACAAATATTCTGAACATCGCCCTCCATAACTTAAAATAATATTTTGGTGACCTCCATAAGTTAAAGTATTATCAGTGATTCATCGTGAGTACAAGACCTTAATTGATTTTCACTTTAGTCTTCTACTAAATCGCTTTACTGATTTCTTTGTTTAAATAATTGATTGTTTAAATAAATAAATGAATAGATAAAAAATGTATGTAACCTCTATTGAACCAAATACATCCTCTATAAAATTCACAAACCTCGGTAAGATAAAAATTTAACTCTGACAACCTAACTTCAACTCTCGATAAATAAAAAACTCGATAACTTAATTTTTTTAACGTTTCCCTTGGATTTTAATTTATCGAGGTTCTACTATAATACATCAGCTGAAGAAATATAATTTGGAATGAATCATTCGATTATTCCCTGCAAGTTCGACTATTTTCAAGTCACCAAACAGTTCTCAAAAAGATGTTTCACATGTCAGTAAAGTTGCATTTTGTATGTTCTTTGAAGTCTTTTTCAGACAGCTACGTGAGCTTTACTGTACACAATTACATTTGGGATCCGTGCCGCCATGCGTCCATATAAATATACAGACACAGAGATAGATGCATGTTTAAATTTAAACAAACTTTGTACTGCAAAATAATAAAATAAACCAAAACAGGAAAACTTACGGCAATGCAGAAACTCTACACGTGTTATATGTAACTCTGTATACACTTCTCTTGAACTATTTTAATTTAGTTCGAACTTAATTTAAATTAAAAGATCGTATTTATTTATTCACCATCTTCAATACTGAACACTGTTTTTAATAGTCTAGGAAAACTAAACGTTACACAATGAATTTTAACAAGAATAACTGTGGTTACCCAGTAAATATGCGATTTTTCCAATGATAATAATTTTACGCACTGCAAGTTACAGATTAGTTATTGTAGGAAATTTTAACAATTAGATTTACTGATGAACAAAATTCTCAAATCAAACAATTATATTTAGATACTAATTTAGAAACAACATCCGACCGTGTACACGTTTTGTCAACTAATCGCGTTCTATAAAAATAATCTACTTTATGTTGTGTTGCGTAAGCATAGGTATTACTTCAATAGATATGATATTCTCTAGAGGTCAGTTTCAAAAATGTGGCTACAGCGGTACCAAACAGGTGGGTTTCCCACAGTATGGACGGCGGAAAGTTGTGAAAACTTAAAATTATAGACGTCTATCAAACATTCAACACACCGACGGATACTTCAATAATGACGAATAAGAATTTAGCTTTAGTTATGTTATTACTGTTACAGAAATAATTACTGTCTTTGTGTTGGCGTGCAGCTTTCGTGGATTAAGGTGACTGTTTACTAGCTATTCAATATGCTCCCTTTTTCACCAGCATAGCTCTATCTTACCAGCAGTTCGATGTGTGTGTGTGTGTGTGTGTGTGTGTGTGGATGTAAAATGCACTTACGTTTCGGAAATCTCTCATTTTTATGAAGAATCTTATTCAATCTTTGATGTTAATGCATACAAAATAAACTAGAAATATGTACCGTTCTTCCCATATGACTTTTAGCCAAGTTTCTATAATATTCTTGATTCAAATAAACAATTTAAATAAGATAAAAACGAGAAAATTATCATAAGTTTGACACAAATTTTTGTACAGACAAAATTAAATTTGAAAAAAATTATTGAGTAAGCAAAATTTGTCAGTATTTTTAACATAAGTTTGGGAAAAAAATCTGCAAACAGTTAATTTGCCTTCCCGTAAAATTCGAGATCTCGTGACGTATTGTAAAGAAATATTGGCGAATATAAATTATTTTATTCAATTTTTAGGGCAAAATACATGGTTTTAAGCAGCAAGTCAAATTTTATGAAGTTTAATGCCTAACACAGCTAATAAAAACAGTAATCAAATTAATTTTGCGACCACAGTTCGAAATTATATAGCATATTTTACAATCTGAGGGATCAGTTACCTTATGTTGCAGGATCCATATAATGAGGTAAATATTGCTGTTACATAATAACTAAAAAAAAAAGATGCTTGAACGTTATAGACAAGATCACCAGCGTTAAAAAGAGCTGTGAACTGTATTATTAAAAATAAAAATAATGTTTTTATTTCTTTTCACTTGATGGCGAAATAATTAATCAAATTACATTTTAGTAAATAAAGAATAATAACATTAACTACATCGAGGCTTTCACGTCAGCCTGTTAGCATCAACAGAAACAGAAGAACAAAACATAATCGAACAAATGAACACAAAAGCAAAGACAATCGCAAACAATTGAGGAACGTCGTTGTACGAAATTGTTCGCCTCTATCAGATATCACTGACTCGTTTATATACAAACTGTCCTAAAAATAAAACACCATCCGTGTAAAAAATCATTTATAAAGTTCAACATATTACCAAACTTATATTATTGTATGTTTACTACTAAGTATATTTTAAACAAAACAATGTGGACTTCGAAACAGTGCAGCAAAGCCATACGTTTTTTGAAAAAAGAATACAATATACAAGGTAAAAAGTATTTAATAAACTGTCGAGTCATTTTAAAAATACGCAGTTGGAGGCTTTTAAAAGTAAATTAAAAGGTTTTTTTATACAGAAAGCTTATTTTTCCATTCAGGAATTTTCATATACGATTTTTAGTGTTCTTTTATCTACTTTTTTTAATACAGTCGCTATATTTTTTGTTATAGGTATTTATGTTTTGACCTGTCTTATATATAACAATTTTTTTTGATCTATTTGAAATCAAATATTATTGGTATAACTAGTTAAATTTAAACCGAATATTATTCCGATGGTTTAAATATATTTTGGTTCATTTTAAAATTCTCTTTTAACCCCACTTTCTGACAAGAAAAGATGTTGGTTCGTAACTTCCTTTATTCCTTGTATGTTTAATCCTTATCACATTGTGTTTGGCATCTGGGGTTAATCCCTTTTTTTAAAGGAAAAATGAAGTATTCTGTAACAACATTCATAAAACTCCGAAAGTTATCTAACGCCAGAATATTAATCAGTGACTATTATTGAAGACAGTAAAGTAGTAACCCATAATAATTTTGATAGGATATACGCACTAATAGATAGATATATATTTATTAAGTCAGTTGAGACATAGGTACATCCATTTGACAAAAAAAAAATAAAATTATACACTTATCAACAACATAAAAAAATTCATTGACTGTGTAAAAGGCCCATTCCGACAAACATTTTTTTGTAACAAATTTGCAATGATTTTTCACTCGGCACTTGATAGAACAAATAAATATAAGTAGATTAATTTAAAAGAGGTGATACTATAATTCAAATAAATATAGTATACTATGTTTTATATTCCTGAGGATGGACTTATTGTCCAGAACGATCGTTGAGAAATAATTTAATAATAATTTTTGTAGAATTTGCAAGTGTTTTTATTTATTTGTTATATTTTGTAAGTTTATTTTTCTCAGTTAACGAGCGAAGTGAACAGGACCTACCCTACCAGATTATCGTTTCAATTGTGTTTATTTCGGTCCATTTTAAATCTCTTTCAGTTCAAACATATTGTATTCAACGTTCACACATGAATATAACATTTCAACAGATCCCTGCTCTCCTAATAACAGACCATTTATTTCATATTCAATAGGGGTTGAAGAGCAAACAACCATTTCAATTTGGTTCCGTATAGTTTAAATGTAGGGACGTTTCAGAATTTTCTCACCGTTGTTAAACAGGGCCGGATTCATTATTTTAAACCAATTTATGAAAATAAAATCGGCCAAAATTAGATGGTTTGCCGAGGATAGAGGAGCAAGTCGTTTAAATTAATTGACTATTATTTCAGCGCAACGTTTCGTAATATGGTATTTTTGCTTCATCATTTACTCCTAATATTAAAATAATAAGGATAGGAAAAAACCTGTCTAAAAATCGGTCGAGTGCAAGTTATAATTACTGTTCCGTGCCATCAGCCCCCCTCCCACTCGTGTGCTCTATAGCCAAATTTGGGTCCTGCAGTTACAAAAAATAAACAATTAAAAATTGTTTATAACAACTGACCGTGCTAGAATTTTTCAATCTTGATAAATTTTATTCTATTCTTTGTAGGTTTTCAATTTTTTTTTTTCTATATAAACAGGATACTTTTTAAAAACCACTTTTTGGGGTTTAAAAAGCTGTTCTATATTAAATGCTGTTTGATTAAGAAATTTGATTTTACATTTTTTCGAAACAGTTTTTTACTTATTAGAAAGTCAGTTTTTTCTTATTACGGTCCTATATGCTACATTTTATTAAACTATACTCCATTTGCACGGACCGAGTTTGAACGAAATTTTCGTTTTTAAAATGGAGTTTTTGAATTTTGTAAAGCTTTAAACGATTTTGCGATAGCTCGTTTAGTAGCTTCATAAAAATAAACCATAACCTTGTTATACCACAAAAATATAGATATTTCGAACATATAGTTTTGATGTGTGAACATTCGAAATATCAGCAACTACTGACGCTATGTGAATGCTGTCAGTAGCCAGTCAATTGTTTACCAACTGTTCAATATGTCACCTTATTCACCCGCATAGCTCTACCTTACGAGCAGTTGGATGTGTGTTTGCATGTAAAATACACTTACGTTTCGGAAATCTCTAATGTCTATGAAAAATCTTATTCAACCTTTGATGTTAATGCTTACAAAATAAACTAGAAATATGTACCATTCTTCCCATATGACTTTAAGCAAACTTAATAGTTTATTTGCTGTAAATAAACGAGAAAATTACCATAAGTTTTACAGAAATGTTTGTACAGAAAACATTAAATTTGAAAAAAAATTTTGAGTCAACCAAATTTATTGGTATTTTTAACATAAGTTTGTAAAGAAACACCTACAAAATGCTAATTTGCCTTCCCGTAATTCGAAATTTCATGACTCGTGCTGTTAAGAAATATTAACGACTATCACGTTTTCTTGATTCAATTTTTAGTACAAAAATATATTTTGTGAAATTTTTAAGCAGCAAGCCACATTTTACGAAGCGTATTGCTTAAGGCTGTTGGAACGCTCTGAATTTAAGCCAAAAATAGAGCTTCGGCTGTCAACTGATTGTAGACTTATTTGTCGACATTCTGCAAAAGTTCTTTCTCTGTAAGGACAAATCTAGGTCTCTAATGGATTACTTTTGTAATTTATGTACGATTTTCTAGAAAAAAGTTGGCATTAAATGTGCCAAAAAAACACACGTTTTCAATGTCAGAGTGCGACCTTATTCGTACTTATTTCACAAAACTGTTCCATCACAAACCTAAAGTGATTCTTCCTTTTTCGGAAAAGTTTTTTAAATCTTCAAAATATTTCCAAAAATTAGAGTAATCAATTGACAGCAGCACCCTTACAATAGCATCTTTTAGCCTCGTAGTGTGGCACCAGCCAAAAATTGAAACATGTGGATGATTTGAGCGAGTCAGAGCTAAAGAAGATCACATCCACAATATGTCTTTTACCTACCTCGCCTCTTACCGCTGAGCATCAGCACAAACTGTGTGAAAGTGATCCAACATTGTTAATGACAGCTAATAAAAACAGTGATAAAATGAATTTTATACAATTCGAAATTTTGCGAGAACATATTTTACAAGCTGAGGATCACGTCACCTTAGAATTTATTTTGGAACACGGAAATTAGGTATAATGTGTGTCTCTTGAATACCGATTTCTTGTCGTCTTGTTTTACATAGATATTCGTTTTCAATAAGTGGATATGAACATTATAAAAGGTAACTTTCAAAATGAATTTTTCATGAAGTTGTACACCTTCAATGAAGTTGAATGTATTATACAAGACCGTCTTTTGTTTCTAAACTTTACTAATCTGATAAACTAGCGATTAAGTTTTCAAAATTCATTGCTTCATAAATACAACGTGAGCGAGATCCAAGGTTGGGTATTAGCATTGTTGAACGTGTGACAGGGCGAGACGCGAGAGAGGGCGGGGGAAGTAGGTTTGTGACGCGTCACATGGAGATTTTTTCCAAACAGTTGACATAATATAAACATTAAGAGCACTGTGGTTGGAATAATAAAAATAAAAGAATAGTTACTTCTTACCACAACAGATTTATTCAGTGGATGTACATTTCGAGAGCTAAGCTCGTATATTGCTGAAGATGGGAGCTTAGCTCTCTAAATGTACATCCACTGAATAACTATGTTGTGGTAAGAAGTAACTATTCTTTTATTTTTATTAGTTGACATAACAATAATTAATTGAAAAACCAAACCATGGACATCAGTGACGTAAGCAATCGACTCAACCAATCACAGACGTGATCATGTTTATAGCCTCTCACGTCCAACCTTCTATTATTCTAGTAACCTGGAGCGAGATAAGCTATACGAAAAATATGTTTCTTTAATAATAACAGATTAAAAAAACCCGGGTCGCAGTGCCAAAACCCTGCCGACAATATAGTGTATTTGCTAATACAGGCAGGGTGGCTTTATTATGCGAACTTAAGTTGGTTTTTGGGCAAAATAAAAAAATTAACCCCTTAATACACCCCTTAAAATATTTTTTTTTCTTAATTGCAATATTATTAGCAATCTAACGTGTGTACCGAATTAAATACACCATTCAGTAAATAGGTCACTATCTACAAATTGGTGTTTTCATAAAATGTGTAAATCCGGTCCTGTCGGGCCGATTTTATTAAAATTTTAGGGACACTTTTTAATTACTATTGGAGGGTTAAATGTTAATTTTGAAACGATTCTGAGAATTTTTTCGGTATTTTGGGGCCCAAAAACGTTTTTCAACCCCTAAAAACTACCCTTAAAATGGCCCGATTACGCCCATTTTAAATATATATATATATATATATATATATATATATTATATCATGTTCAAATTATGCCTAACAATAAGGTCTAGAGGACCCGGATCCATAGCGACAACTCCCGTAACTCTAGGACAACAATTGGCTTCAAAAATTGAAAAATAAAAATTTGAGCGTGTGCAACCACCTTTATAGTCTGTAGTCTTGCGTATGAGTCGCTCCATACCATTGTTGAACAATCTAAGACTAAATAAAGGCATTCGCATTGTTGGATGATTATTTATGAAACGCACTATACGCGCGATTTCAAGTTATCAAAATGCATTCCATTTTGAATGATTAGAGGCAATGGTCTTACATGAGTGGGTAAAGGACTCACCGCGCGGGGTATACAGTAATGAGAGTAGGTGAGAGAGAAAAAAGTGCAAGCCGGCTGCCTGAGTCGTGAGCGACGTCTGTGACGTAGTTCACTGTCTTAAGATGAGACAGACATAGCGAGCTGTGTGTTAGACGAGAGGTGGTGATGTTATGGTTGGAATATATTGGTATAAGTTCGTAACACGAAAAGATAGGGACTTCTGTCCGGACAAGCAACGAGAGCAGAAGTCAGATCGCGTTATTGTTGAATAAAAGAAAAAATAGAACGGATATTTTTACACAGCACGAAGAAATGATATTTTAACATCGCCAATAATCAATTATCTTTTTCACAAATTTCGATTGTTAATATCTGACATTATTCTGGAGATGTATCGTTCTAGTTTTTATTGTTGACTCCAGCTTTGTCGTAACTATCCTGAAGTCTTATCCCGTTTATTGTAATTCCTGTATTTCCCTGGATTTCTGGATTTTTGGATAATTCCGATTGTTAGTGATTGTTGTGATTGATGTTAGGGAGTGCAAGCTTTCCGTGTGCCCATTATATACCTGGAATTAGGAGCGTTTTTTGTGAATAGGGAATATTAACCGTGAATTATTCATCAAGGATCTTTTAGATTTTCGTACTTGTGTGGATCTGGATTCTGGAATACAGGAGTACATTCTACAGTTTTCTGAAACTGTGTTACTATTCTATTTTACTTCGAACATTCCTGTGCATCGGTTTCGTTTTGAATAAAATTTCTGGCGAACTACTCCCGACTGTCCTGTCGGACTAATAAAATTCAGTTCGGGAATCTGGACCGAGAAAATATTTGCATTCAGTTCACTTAAGCCACAATGCTACATGGTGTCTACCTTTAAGAATTATTACGTGATTCTGGGCAATCTCTAACCTGCCAGAGTTATCCCGTTGGACTCAGCTTTAAGTTTTTCCAGGATTTGTTGCATACAGTTTCTTGATTTGGTACCTACATACGTTCCATATACGTTACGATCTTACGATTAATTACCGGATTTATAATTGGATGTTGTTACGTTTATCCCAGCCAAGATTAACGTTCCCGTGACGTCAGAGATCCTATATACAGGGTGTACGAAAAATTACGGATTAATTATCGCCCTGCGAACTGTTTCTGCTTATCTCAACCCTATCTTAAGTGTATCTTGATGGCAAGAATTTAATATACCGGGTGTCCGATAATTCCCGGATGAAGTATTTTGTAAGAGATGTGTTTGCGTTCTAGTCAGAAGTTTTTAACGTGTTATTCATAGTGTTTCGTGTACTGTGTCTGTTGTCTTGCCCTTCCAGGGTTGTAGTTGAACCATTTGGGTCTAAGCTTCCTAGTCTGGACTATCTAGGTGTGGCTATTTACGATTCGTGTCCTGGCGCCCTGGTAACTCAGTCGGAGAATACGTAAATGTTTTTTTTGAATATCAGAACCGATTTTGGTCAGCTACGTGTTTTCGTGTCTTGTGGTTGTTAATTTTTCGAGTGGTAGGTGGTAGGATTTTTCAGGCCGTTTTACGGTCATTCCCGTTGGGATATATTTTGGGAACTCGTTATTTTGTGCTGTCCTTTGTGTCGTGTGGTAGGTGGTGGATTTTTAAGCGCCTTTTAAGGCATTTTCTTAAGTATAGTATATTCGTGTTTCGTAATTGTGTTTGGGTATTTTTTATGCGATTATTTTATTAAAATTTCTTATACTAACCCATGGCCCAGCGCCAGCTGAAGCTAGCCGCGTAACCGATTAGATTCGGATTCAGTTGAAATGGTTCTTCGGTGTTACAAATGAAAGATCTTAACCCTACACCAAGTTTTACTGAATTTAGAATAATTTCGAATAAATTCGAATATTTCCGAATACTTTCGAACAACGCCGAACGACGCCTATAAATTGGCGCCTGCCAACGTGGGGCCTAATTTCTCAGTCTTTTGCGCTGTTCGTTTGGTCCTTGGGACTTAGTTGTTTTAAGCTCGGGGCTTTGTTTACTTCTCTTGTTTTGGGGAACCCATTTTTTCTTAGTATCTAGTTAGCAATAGGTTGGTACCTTATACGACTTTCGTTTTGTTAAATTTCGGGTTTTTAGGTCGGCTGCGATTTGAACATAGATTGTTAAGTCTGATAACTTTTCTCGTCAAATTCGTATTTTCGCTGTATCCTTATCGTTTCGTATAGGTTGTATTACGCTTGTTTTCGTTAAAACTATCCAAAATGGATATCTCGTATGAAATAGATGCTGATTTATTGACGACGTATGAGATGAATTACGAATTGTCTATTCGTGGATTTGCGCGCGGGTTTGAAGAAGTAAAGAAACGGAAGTGTCTTCGACGATTATTAGCCTCTGACGTTAAGCGTCCCGGAATATCGTATGCCTGTAGTTCGTTTGTCTTGGCCACGGATGGAGCCGAAGTGGATAGCAGTATCAATTCGGTTTCTTTGCTAATTGAGTCATTTTCGGGTGCGGCTGACGATCACGTGATAGAAATACGAAGTCGGTTAAACCACTTGAAGGGTCGACTTTCTAGAATTATTAGTGGTGACGAAGCTATCCTTTTATTTAAAAATGATCGTTTGATTTCTGTTATGGCCCTAGAAGACGACTTTTGTGCTAAGCTCTTGGATGCAGCACCTGCCGAGGGGGGTCTGTCGCTGGTTGAGCGCCACAGTTCTGGCATCGCTGTCCTCTGTGATAATAGTCCTGCGGTGGCTCCCGCCTCAGATATGACCGAAGTAAGGACTGATCCTTCTGCACATGACGTCACTAGGACCAGCTCGAACCATTTTGTACCGGTTTATAAATGGAACATCTCCTTTGACGGAAGCCAACCGCTTGGTGAATTCCTCTTGCGCCTCGAAGCTACACGAGTAGCTCGACATTGCTCTAAGGAGACACTATTTAAGTCAGCAATTGATATTTTCACTGGAGATGCTTTAGCCTGGTACCGCATGATCGTTTCACAAGGAGTCCAGGATTGGGATTCGCTCGTCGTGGCTCTTCGGAAGCATTTCTTGCCGTCTTATAATGATTTCTCTCTAACGCAGAAAATGTATGCTCGTCACCAAGGTGTTCACGAATCCGTTACTTGCTTTATTACTAGTCTTCATGATATGATGCTTCAATTATCTATTCCGTTAGCAGACGAACAACTTATTAACATCATCATAGGAAACTTATTACCTCCCTATGGTCCTCATTTACATAAAAAACAATTTAATACGGTTCGAGAGCTGGTCGATTTTCTAGTATCCTTAGAGGATACCGTGCTGAAAGCAAATGCCTTCCAGGCAACCCGTTCTACCGCTAGGTGTACCGTTATTAATGACGCAACCCCACTACCTTCAAACCTTAGGGCAAATACTGTCGCTACTACTTTTACTTGTTGGAATTGCCTTCAGCCCGGTCACCGTTATAATCAGTGTAAAGAAGCCAAGAAAATATTTTGTTATCGTTGTGGTAATAAGGCTCACCTCGCTAACGCCTGCTCTCTTAAGCCGTCGACAAACTTCAAAGGCGGTCAGTAGTTCGGCAACGCACTTTCCGTCATCGCCTTAAGGTTGCCATGCGTCCCTCTTTTAATAAAACTGCTTGGAAGCAATGGCTTTTTACTGTTAAAGATTTTTGTAAGAAACCCGTACCAGTGCCTTCGCGCATGCCGTCCCAATCTCGTGTCTCGTCTCGTTGTACACTTAAATCTTCTCGTCGCGTTATAAGTTCACGTAACACTGCAGCTTCCGGTCCGAATGACTCTCGCAAATCTCGTTATTCTCCCGTCACGCCCCGCATATCGTCCAATGTCTCTCCTGTTTTTACGTATAAGGCTGGGGATAATCGTCCATATGTTACACTTAAAATTTTCGATTATGATTTAGTGTGTCTTTTGGACACCGGTGCTAACCGTTCTGTGTTAGGACAGCACGGTTTAAAATTTCTAGATTTATTCTCTCTTCAGGTAACGCCATCTAAACTCATACTTTCAACGGCTGATGGTGCTAAGCAGCAAGTTACAGGATCTGTTCTACTGCCAATTACTGTGGGTGGTGTCGTCAAGCTGTTAGATCTCGTTGTCGTCCCGTCTCTTCGTCATTCCATTCTCTTAGGAATGGACTTTGTTAAAGAATTCAACGTTTCCGTTGATTTCCCGAAAAATGTGTACCACATTCCAGTCCCGTCTTCTAGACACCAGGTTTGTCTTCTGGACCCTCCTAACGTTATTCATGACAGCTCTGATCTTTCTACCAGTCAGAAACAACAGCTTTCTGCTACCATTGATCTTTTTCAATCTTTGTCCTGGCGCGATGGACAAAAGCTAGGTCGCACATCTTTAATCGAAATGGATATTGACACTGGCACTTCTAAGCCGATCAAACAACGTCAGTACCCTCTTTCGCCTTATATGATGCAGCATCTTAACCATGAGTTAGATCAAATGTTGTCCATGAACGTTGTGAAGCCGTCCGCCAGTCCCTGGTCGTCCCCCGTATTATTAGTCAAGAAATCTAATGGTGATTTAAGATTTTGTTTTGACGGGCGTAAGTTGAATGCCGTAACTAAACCTGACGCTTACCCCTTACCTAGAGTCGACCATATTCTTAGCATGCTGTCTGGTGCTAAATTTTTGTCTAGTATCGACCTTAAATCCGCCTTCTGGCAGATTCCTTTGTCGTCTGCGTCCCGCGAGAAAACCGCTTTTTCGGTCCCCGGTCGCGGACTCTTTGAATTCGAAGTTATGCCTTTTGGACTTCGTAATGCCCCGCAAGCTCAACAGCGTCTGATGGATCGCGTATTGGGTCCTGAACTCGAACCTTTCGTATTTGTGTATCTCGACGATATTATTATTGCTACTCCTACCTTCGAGAAACACCTTTCCGTATTACAAGAAATTGTGTCACGTTTTAAGCGCGCTAACCTAACGATTAATTTGTCGAAGTGTGAATTTTGTCGACCCTCTCTGAAATTTCTTGGTTTCGTGGTAGATAAGCTGGGTCTTCGGACGGATCCCGACAAGGTTTCAGCAATGCTCAAGTACGCTCAACCGACAAATACCACCGAGGTTAAACGCTTTATTGGCTTGTGTTCGTGGTACAGGCGATTCATTCCCCATTTTTCTTCTTTAACCGCTCCCATAACAGAATTAATTAAAAACCGACAAAAGGGTCAGAAGATTATATGGTCAGCTAAGGCTGAAGAGTCGTTCCAGGCCATAAAACAAGCTTTAGTTTCCGCCCCTGTTCTCGCCAGTCCCGTATTTTCTCGTCCCTTCACTGTGCAGTGTGATGCATCGGATTGTGGATTAGGGTGTGTTTTGACTCAACGTAACGACGAATCCGTGGAAGTCCCAATCGCCTTCGCCAGCAGGACTCTCACTGCCAACGAGCGAAAATTCACAACCACCGAGAAGGAGTGCTTAGCCGTTCTCTTCGGAATCGAGAAATTTCGTCCTTATGTTGAGGGCACTAGATTTACTGTTCTTACAGACCACCATTCTCTACTATGGTTGCAAAATTTGAAGGATCCCACTGGTCGATTAGCGCGTTGGGCCCTCAAAATACAACAATATGACATCGACTTCGTTCACCGCAAGGGATCATTGAATGTAGTACCCGATGCATTGTCTCGTTCTCCCGTCCAAGTTTCCGCTGTTACAATTAATGACGATGCCTGTTTAGCTGATAGGTGGTATCAGCGAATGCTGGAAAATGTCAATCTCGCTCCTCAGGATTATTCGTGTTGGCGTGTGGTTGACGGTCGTCTTTTTAAACGTCTTGCTCTTGATATTAACCAAGGACCTAATCAGGACGAATGGAAAGTGGTCGTCCCAAAACGTTCCCGACAGGAACTGATGATGCAGCATCATTCTGAACCCACCGCTGGTCATTTGGGCATCGCCAAGACTCTCTACCGCCTTTCTGAGCAGTATTATTGGCCTAAGATGAGGTCTGATGTGTGTCGCTTTGTGTCTCGTTGCCGTGTCTGTGGTGCTCAAAAGGTTCAAAATACTGCGCGACCTGGCTTTATGGGTCAACCAAAAAGGGTCAAATTTCCGTGGCAGTTCGTAGGAGCAGACATTGTTGGTCCGTTCCCGAGAACGAAGGATGGCTTTCGGTATATTTTAGTCGTTGCGGATTGGTTTTCTAAATTTGTCTTGCTTAAAACGTTGAAAAACGCTGATGCGGTTTCTATTGCCCAATTCCTGGAGGATCAAGTCTTTCTGATGTTTGGAGTGCCACAGTTTCTGTTATGCGACAACGGCACTGAATTTACCGGCCGCCCAATAAAAAATCTTCTTGCTAAATATCACGTTAAACAATTGCTGACTGCTAAATATCACGCTCAAGCTAATTTCGTAGAACGCGTCAATCGTACTTTGGGAACCGCTATCCGTTCTTACCTCTCTGACCTGAACCACCATGAGTGGAATGTCATGGTGCCTAAAATAGCATGTGCTTTGCGTACCGCCGTGCACCAGTCAACCGGTTTCGTACCTTCTTTTCTAAACTTCGGTCGTTTCGTACCCCTTGACGGAAGCTATTATGGTGAGGTCGGTCAACACGATGTGGTAGAGTTAGACTGGTCTTGTGAGTTTTACGCGAAGCAAATGAAAGAACATCCAGCTGTGTTTCAAGAGGTTCAAAAGCATTTAGATGAAGCATATCAGAGACAAGCGATTGCGTATAATCGAGATAAGCGTGCACCAGATGTGTATGAGGTTGGACAGCGAGTTTGGAAACGGCACTATATTTTGTCTAGCGGCGCGCATGGATTCTCTTCTAAACTGGCGCCTCGTTTCGTCCCCTGTAGAATCGCTAAGAAAATCTCGCCCCTCGTCTATGAACTTGTTAAAGAGGATGGTCAACCAATCGGTCGTTGGCACATCAAGGATCTGAAGCCCTACTCCGACGACTCTGCTACCGACGCATCCGATGGATCTGAGAACGAGGATGAAGAGTTGGCTCAGGAAGCTGATCGTGACGAATCTGACGCTCTGGCTAGTGACGATTCCGCTTTCGCCTTATTTGATTGAGCTTGCAGTGTGCCTAATCGACTACTCTAGAGGGTAGGATTTTCGATTGGAGGCATATTGCAGTATCGTTTTCGTTTCGTATTGTTTCGTTGAGTTTCGGTTGTGATCGTGTCGATTATCGAATTTTGCTTTCGTGCGTTACCGGTACAGTTGCGAATTTTTCTTGTTGCGAATTCAGTTATCCAGTTTTAGTTTCGAACTTTCGAATAGAAGAAAAGGTCTTCGTCCTTTTCTTTTGGAGGAAGAAGGGGTGTATATCATGTTCAAATTATGCCTAACAATAAGGTCTAGAGGACCCGGATCCATAGCGACAACTCCCGTAACTCTAGGACAACAATTGGCTTCAAAAATTGAAAAATAAAAATTTGAGCGTGTGCAACCACCTTTATAGTCTGTAGTCTTGCGTATGAGTCGCTCCATACCATTGTTGAACAATCTAAGACTAAATAAAGGCATTCGCATTGTTGGATGATTATTTATGAAACGCACTATACGCGCGATTTCAAGTTATCAAAATGCATTCCATTTTGAATGATTAGAGGCAATGGTCTTACATGAGTGGGTAAAGGACTCACCGCGCGGGGTATACAGTAATGAGAGTAGGTGAGAGAGAAAAAAGTGCAAGCCGGCTGCCTGAGTCGTGAGCGACGTCTGTGACGTAGTTCACTGTCTTAAGATGAGACAGACATAGCGAGCTGTGTGTTAGACGAGAGGTGGTGATGTTATGGTTGGAATATATTGGTATAAGTTCGTAACACGAAAAGATAGGGACTTCTGTCCGGACAAGCAACGAGAGCAGAAGTCAGATCGCGTTATTGTTGAATAAAAGAAAAAATAGAACGGATATTTTTACACAGCACGAAGAAATGATATTTTAACATCGCCAATAATCAATTATCTTTTTCACAAATTTCGATTGTTAATATCTGACATTATTCTGGAGATGTATCGTTCTAGTTTTTATTGTTGACTCCAGCTTTGTCGTAACTATCCTGAAGTCTTATCCCGTTTATTGTAATTCCTGTATTTCCCTGGATTTCTGGATTTTTGGATAATTCCGATTGTTAGTGATTGTTGTGATTGATGTTAGGGAGTGCAAGCTTTCCGTGTGCCCATTATATACCTGGAATTAGGAGCGTTTTTTGTGAATAGGGAATATTAACCGTGAATTATTCATCAAGGATCTTTTAGATTTTCGTACTTGTGTGGATCTGGATTCTGGAATACAGGAGTACATTCTACAGTTTTCTGAAACTGTGTTACTATTCTATTTTACTTCGAACATTCCTGTGCATCGGTTTCGTTTTGAATAAAATTTCTGGCGAACTACTCCCGACTGTCCTGTCGGACTAATAAAATTCAGTTCGGGAATCTGGACCGAGAAAATATTTGCATTCAGTTCACTTAAGCCACAATGCTACATGGTGTCTACCTTTAAGAATTATTACGTGATTCTGGGCAATCTCTAACCTGCCAGAGTTATCCCGTTGGACTCAGCTTTAAGTTTTTCCAGGATTTGTTGCATACAGTTTCTTGATTTGGTACCTACATACGTTCCATATACGTTACGATCTTACGATTAATTACCGGATTTATAATTGGATGTTGTTACGTTTATCCCAGCCAAGATTAACGTTCCCGTGACGTCAGAGATCCTATATACAGGGTGTACGAAAAATTACGGATTAATTATCGCCCTGCGAACTGTTTCTGCTTATCTCAACCCTATCTTAAGTGTATCTTGATGGCAAGAATTTAATATACCGGGTGTCCGATAATTCCCGGATGAAGTATTTTGTAAGAGATGTGTTTGCGTTCTAGTCAGAAGTTTTTAACGTGTTATTCATAGTGTTTCGTGTACTGTGTCTGTTGTCTTGCCCTTCCAGGGTTGTAGTTGAACCATTTGGGTCTAAGCTTCCTAGTCTGGACTATCTAGGTGTGGCTATTTACGATTCGTGTCCTGGCGCCCTGGTAACTCAGTCGGAGAATACGTAAATGTTTTTTTTGAATATCAGAACCGATTTTGGTCAGCTACGTGTTTTCGTGTCTTGTGGTTGTTAATTTTTCGAGTGGTAGGTGGTAGGATTTTTCAGGCCGTTTTACGGTCATTCCCGTTGGGATATATTTTGGGAACTCGTTATTTTGTGCTGTCCTTTGTGTCGTGTGGTAGGTGGTGGATTTTTAAGCGCCTTTTAAGGCATTTTCTTAAGTATAGTATATTCGTGTTTCGTAATTGTGTTTGGGTATTTTTTATGCGATTATTTTATTAAAATTTCTTATACTAACCCATGGCCCAGCGCCAGCTGAAGCTAGCCGCGTAACCGATTAGATTCGGATTCAGTTGAAATGGTTCTTCGGTGTTACAAATGAAAGATCTTAACCCTACACCAAGTTTTACTGAATTTAGAATAATTTCGAATAAATTCGAATATTTCCGAATACTTTCGAACAACGCCGAACGACGCCTATAATATATATATATATATATATATATATGTGTGTGTCAAGTGCATCATGGACGTATCATATGAAAGGGTTCGCTATGAGAAATACAAATATATTTCCTTTATAATTTTAAAATGCGTAGCTCGAAAGATATTAAAGAAAATATACAAAAATCGAGCGTTAACCATCTCCCCCATCACGGTGAAAACTGAACTTCAATTTTAGAAAATAGGAAATATAGTTTATAGGAAAACTTAAACGAAAATCCAAGTCTTAAAGATCTCACGGAAAACTGAATTGTACAGAACCATCTTCACGCGAGCTCGTCTCATTCTTGCCCGGTTTTTTTCTCATCTGTGACATACAGAGGTTTATTTATCACAATGAAGCCTGTATTTGAGTGTTGATTTTTTTTTGATATTCTGAAAAAAAATCCTTCATCGGTTTTTAAAGAGATAGGAGCCGATTTTTTTAAATGCTCGATTCGAAAAAAATCTGTAAATATGATGCCATTTATTTATATGGTAGCCAAATTTGAGCCATTATAATTCATCGGCGTCTTTTCCCCTAAGTTAACCTCGGTGACCACCCTCTGTAAATTTTGGCGTCATTTTGAAATTTACCATCTTTTATTTACATGAAAAATACCACTCGTAAGTTGGTCTCTATTTGATTAAATGAACGGTGTGTTTTCAAACCAACTATAAAATTTGATGGCCATCCGAGTTGAAAATTATTTTAAAATAACAGATACGTCTCTTAATCTCATTTCACGGATTTTTCTATGTAATAAAAAAGGAATGCTGTTCACTGGTAGGCACAGCACTTGAAAACGGCAGGACCGATTTGGCTAATTTTTTCTCAAAATCAGAAAAATATTGATTATTATTTTCTATGGTATCTATTCTTCTTATATCCATGCCAAAGCCCCGCGAGGCTAAACTAATATGCTTGAGTCGGCGGCTCTACTATTGTTGTTATTGTTGTCGAGCAGGTCGCAGCCCCGAGAGGCAAATTATAATATGGTAGAAACGAAGGCTCCACTACTGCTGTACAATCACACAAAAATGCTGTCAGTAATAATAGAATCATATACAGCATGTTCATTAAGTTCGGAAACGCTATAATATCGCAAAGAAATAGTATTTTTTGGAAAATGTTTCGAATAAAAGTTTCTCAATTCCAATCAACGCTTATTTTGATGACAAATATTTCCCCTTTAGGGGGTACACTTGCGGGGGACTGAGGTCAACTATAAAATTTCATATGGTAAACACTATTTTTCTCTATAAGGTCGTATTAAAAGTAAAGTGATTAGAGCTCATATGATCCAAAAGATGAATTTCGGTTGAAAAAACTATCAGAATCGTGTAATTACATTGCAAATAACCATAACATTTTCTGGCAAAAGTAAAAACCCTAATTGCGATTTATCTCAAAACTGACATTTTGCAAATACTTCGATGGCTAATATTTACACGCATATTAATTTCATAATTTATCACAATCATCATTATTTTGTATTGCAACTCTGTATACTATTGCAAAAGGAAATATGTATATGCGGATTTGTCAAAATAAAATAATTTAAATTTTCATAAACATATCTTTGTAACAAAGTCAGCTCCTACTCTTGTTTGCTAAGATCCTTATCACAAATGCTAAGCCACGATGTCCTTCTGACAACATAATATCATGCTTATGTCACCTCAATTTCAAAATACAGTATAATCTTTTGGGGAAGCTCCAAACACCTAATCAGACTGTTCAGACTACAAAAAAAATGCATTCGCATCATCATGAAAGTCGGCTATAGAGACTCGTGTATTCCGCTATTCAAAAAACTTAAAATACTACCTTTGCCGTCAATATATATATTTGAATGCGCCTGTTATGTTAAGAAACATTTTGAATAGGTACTTTGTAGTTTGTACTACACATAAACGGCCATAACTACCAAACACGACACAAAATAGACTTATATGCAGGACCTAACATATTAT
This sequence comes from Venustoraphidia nigricollis, assembly GCA_034508555.1. Lineage (NCBI taxonomy): Eukaryota > Metazoa > Arthropoda > Insecta > Raphidioptera > Raphidiidae > Venustoraphidia > Venustoraphidia nigricollis. The sequence goes on from JAVRKA010000030.1 coordinate 5,078,665, forward strand.
ACAGTATTATTAACAATTAAATAAATATCTACAATAACGTACCAGCGGACATAAAAATTCTTGAGCTTGAAAGATATAAAACAGTGCTATATCAACATTTAGTTAACAATTGCTTTTACAGTGTCAGTGACTTCACTGTTCAGCTCCAACAAAAATAACAATATTTTAATCTATATCCATATTTTATATAAATTGTAATATTTCATAGACGGTGACAGTCGTTTGAAAATATTTTTTTCTTATATAGCATTGTAACAATGGTTGTTTCTCAACAATTATAGCTAACGATCGCTATTATACTGCCGATTATGTTTAATCTATTACTTGGCTATAACTAATGAACATTTACTTATATTTTAATAGTTATTTAATATTTTATATATTTTTCAATAATCTAATGTACAATATGTATGACATATTCAATGGCTTTGCCTTTGTTGAATAAATATTATTATTGTTATGCACTACCGTCCCTTAACATTCCACGGGCCTTCCATTAGCGTCTAGCTTATACATAGTTGACTAATTTTGTACCACAGAACACGCTGAATTAAAGCAATTTCGAACGCAGTTATATCTGTTTCGGTATTGAGAGCGACCTATTTTCATTATTTTAAAGGAAAAACATATTTAAAAAAATGCCTAATTACTTCAAATATTATCAATAAAAATAATTTTATTAACAATTGTCAAATCATAACAAAAAGAAATATTTACATAGCCTCACATTTTTAAAAACATAATTCATGACAAATAATATTATATATACGATAATATCGTTATTAAATATGATTATATTTTGCAACAAATCCGATTGACCAATGAAGTCTTCTCATTTAAAATTCCAATCTTGGCATTCCATCAATTTCACACATTCGAATTCACTGTAGGTAGAAGACACATGAAATCAATTTGTAATCTGTTTCAATAGATCTGTAAATAAATTCATATATGACTAATTTCTATATTTTAGGAAACAAAATATTAGTTTTCATATTGTAACCAAAAAATTATCACTGTTAAAAAATGTTTTTTTTTTCTTAATCGTTATACAAAAAGCTAATAATATATATAATAACGTATAAACAAACCGTTTTATAATTGAAAATATCCCAAAATACATCAATTTCCCTAGTAAGATGTGCATTTATTTTCATAGAGCTGTCAAAATAATCTCACGCCATTTTTACTTTTATCTGAACTGCTCACAGACATACGTCGTAATCGACATTACTCGACTCGATTTTATACGTCGTCTCTTTCTAACCAATTGCATATATGGCGACCTATTGGCGGAATAATTTTTCGAAATATCTCAGCAAAAATCACCCGATTTGTCTCGGACGTCTGTCAAAATGTTCTATAATTATCAATTTACACGATTTTGGCAAAAAGTTTACGTCCGATGGGTGTAATTTCGCTAAACAATGTTAAAAACCAATTCAACTGACAGCTAGAAAAAATTCAAATTTTATCAATCATTTGTTTTAAATTTCGCATTTCAAAATAGAATTGACTCGTTTCACGAATCAAAATGCGACAAAAAATAAACTTGTGTCCCCGTCACTTTCATGTAGTTTAGCGACGTATGTTTTAAAAAAAATTTGATCGATTTGTCGCGTGTTAATTTCGCATTTAAGTTAGACTGTGACTTTAAATTTTTTTTGCCATGCTAATTGAGAACCCCACACGGTCACCGTCATAGGAACGGAACAAAAAAACAATAACGCCGACTTTTATTTGCGAATTAACGGCGTTAAAAAAGTCGTTTTCGACGCGTCTTTTGCACTTTGCAGTTAGAGTTTTTTCTCGCGCTTCGTTTAAAACCGGTCTCGACGTCGTGCGACGAAAACTCGCCGAGATACGACCGATTCCGGACGACGGGTTAATCAAATGGGAGTTTTTTGTTTCCGCGTCGGCGCCCGAATTTTCGCCGAAAACCGTCCGCGCGAAAACTCTTTAAAAAGAGGCGAAAAAAGTCTGCAATTCAAGACTGCCCTCGCCGCTGGGCGATTTTTTTTCGATTTTAGCCGAGCGTTTAAAGACGCCTCTCAACGTTATCCTTACGGGAGACGGGGTCGACTTTGAAAAATCGCCGGGGCTACGCCCCGCAAATTCAAGACACCCGAATAGCGCTACGCATCGAGTCAAAAAGTCCTCTCTGAGCAGTTTTTTTAGCGAATTTTTTCGTCCGAAAATGCGAATTTGTATAGCTGCAAAAGTTTTTTTTTTTTCATTTTTTGCCTTTTAATACAAGTGGACTAGTTGACCTGTGCAAAATCTTTTTGCAGGCAACTTAACACCGCTTTCCAAGATCAATGTTTTTGGTATGGGTCTGCGGAAAAATTTTTTTTTACAAAATTTTTTTTTTGCATTCGTTTTTGCCATGGTTTGTAAAGATCACTGTGATTTGAATCACGCCTGCGGCGCCAATTATCTTTAACGGGGTACGCAAAACTTTTTTAAATGTGTTTCTCCAATAGTTTTCTAATATCGATGTGTTTAGAATCACGCCTGCGGCGCCAATTACCATTGCTGGCATACACAAAACTTTTTTGAATGTGTCTTTAGAATAGTTCTCCAATATCAAAGTGTTATAAAATTTGTCTAGGACCCAATAATTACTCGGCCTAACGGCCTCGCCATGTAGTCCCAAAAAAATTCATCTGCGATTACTCGGTCTTAGACCCAAAAAAAATTAGGGCATAAATTGGTCTGCAACTCAATATCTACTTGGTCTTACGACCTCGGCATTAGGCCCAAAAAGAAAATAAGGCGCGGTGGGCCTTCGGCCCGCAATAAATTGGTCTGCGGCTCAATATCTACTCGGCCTTACGATCTCGCCATTAGGCCCAAAGAGAAACTAAGGCGTGGCGGGCCTTCGGCCCGCAATAAATTGGTCTGCGGCTCAATATCTACTCGGTCTTACGACCTCGCCATTAGGCCCAAAAAGAAATTAAGGCGCGGCGGGCCTTCGGCCCGCAATATATTGGTCTGCGACTCAATATTTACTCGGTCTTACGACCTCGTCATTAGGCCCAAAAAGAAAATAAGGCGCGGCGGGCCTTCGGCCCGCAATAAATTGGTCTGCGACTCAATATCTACTCGGTCTTACGACCTCGTCATTAGAGCCAAAAAGAAAATAGGGAGCGGCGGGCCTTCGGCCCGCATAAATTGATCTGCGGCTTAATATCTACTCGGTCTTACGACCTCGCCATTAGAGCCAAAAAGAATATAAGGCGCGGCGGGCCTTCGGCCCGCAATAAATTGGTCTGCGACTGAATATCTACTCGGTCTTACGATCTCGCCGATCAGTCCAAGAAGACAGTTTTTGTTTTTTTATATCTGTCTAAATAAAATAATTTTCACGTAAATACCATTTGTTTACTTTAGTATCCAAATTTTTGCAAAACCTTGCGAGTTTACACCGTTTTCAATGATCAATGTTTTTAGACGGGCCTTTAAGATACGTTTTTTATACATTTTTTATACCTATTCTGCAAGTTGTCTCGTTGACTTTTCTCCATTAATTTGAAAGCTTGCTAAAACTAATTCGTCTTCACAGTGTTGATTGTTGCTTTTTTTCTTTGAAAATAAACCGTATACCATTAAATTTCTATTCTGCTTGAACCCACGTGGTATTTTTGTTACGCTGAATGTGTGCGCAAAAATAGCTCGTTTCTTCAAATTTGAAAATGCTTGAGCCATCTTAGAGAGTAAATCAAACAAAATGAATTAGCAAAACTGTAGCGATCGCTCGACAGATTGTTAACCTGTCGGTATGTATTTGTTTCAACAAATTTTGTTTTACACGGCACACTGATCAGTATGGATAACGTCAAAAAGCTATTTTGGTCAGTTTTGTAGCTTCTGGTTCGTTTAGATATAGGATGTGCTATGTCAAATTATTCAAAAAAATAAGCAGAATTTGAATATCTGAAACTCCAAAACAGCGTCCATAAGAAAATAAGTGCATCATGGACGTATCATATGAAAGGGTTCGCTAAGAGAAACACTAATATATTTCCTTTGTAATTTTAAAATGCGTAGCTCGAAAGATATTAAAGAAAATATACAAAAATCGAGCGTTAACCATCTCCCCCATCACGGTGAAAACTGAACTTCAATTTTAGAAAATAGGAAATATAGTTTATAGGAAAACCTAAACGAAAATCCAAGTCTTAAAGATCTCACGGAAAACTGAATAGTATCGAACCATCTTCACGCGAGCTCGACTCATTCTTGCTCGGTTTTTTTCTCATCTGTGACATACAGAGGTAAATTTATCACAATGAAATCTGTATTTGAGCGTTGATTTTTTTTTTTTTGATATTCTGAAAAAAAATCCAACATCGATTTTTAAAGAGATAGGAGCCGATTTTTTGAAATGTTTGATTCGAAAAAAATCTGTAAATATGATGCCATTTATTTATATGGTACCCAATTTTGAGCCATTATAATTCATCGGCGCCTTTTCCCCTAAGTTAACCTCGGTGACCACCCTCTGTAAATTTTGGCGTCATTTTGAAATTTACCATCTTTTATTTACATGAAAAATACCACTCGTAAGCTGGTTTCTATTTGATTAAATGAACGGTGTGTTTTCAAACCAACTATAAAATTTGATGGCCATCCGAGTTGAAAATTATTTTAAAATAACAGATACGTCTCTTAATCTCATTTCAAGGATTATTTTATGTAATAAAAAAGGAATGCTGTTCACTGGTAGGCACATCACTTGAAAACGGCAGGACCGATTTGGCTAATTTTTTCTCAAAATCAGAAAAATATTGATTAATATTTTCTATGGTATCTATTCTTCTTATATCCATGCCAAAGCCCCGCGAGGCTAAACTAATATGCTTGAGCCGGCGGCTCTACTATTGTTGTTGTTGTTGTGGAGCAGGTCGCTGCCCCGAGAGGCAAATTATAATATGGTAGAAACGAAGGCTCCACTACTGCTGTACAATCACACAAATTAAATGCTGTCAGTAATAATAGAATCATATACTGCGTGTTCAAAAAATTCGGAAACGCTAAAATATCGCAAAGAAATAGTATTTTTTGGAAAATGTTTCGAATAAGAGTTTCTCAATTCCAATCAACGCTTATTTTGATGACAAATATTTCCCCTTTAGGGGGTACACTTGCGGGGGACTGAGGTCAACTCTAAAATTTCATATGGTAAACACTATTTTTCTCTATTAGGTCGTATTAAAAGTAAATTGATTAGAGCTCATATGATCCAAAAGATGAATTTCGGTTGAAAAAACTATCAGAATCGTGTAATTACATTGCAAATAACCATAACATTTTCTGGCAAAAGTAAAAACCCTAATTGCGATTTATCTCAAAACTGACATTTTGCAAATACTTCGATGGCTAATATTTACACGCATATTAATTTCATAATTTATCACAATCAACATTATTTTGTATTGCAACTCTGTATACTATTGCAAAAGGAAATATGTATATGAGGATTTGTCAAAATAAAATAATTTAAATTTTCATAAACATATCTTTGTAACAAAGTCAGCTCCTACTCTTGTTTGCTAAGATCCTTATCACAAATGCTAAGCCACGATGTCCTTCTGACAACATAATATCATGCTTATGTCACCTCAATTTCAAAATACAGTATAATCTTTTGGGGAAGCTCCAAACACCTAATCAAACTGTTCAGACTAAAAAAAAATGCATTCGCATCATCATGAAAGTCGGCTATAGAGACTCGTGTATTCCGCTATTCAAAAAACTTAAAATACTACCTTTGCCGTCAATATATATATTTGAATGCGCCTGTTACGTTAAGAAACATTTTGAATAGGTACTTTGTAGTTTGTACTACACATAAACGGACATAACTACCAAACACGACACAAAATAGACTTATATGCGGGACCTAACATATCATACAGTGTTATTAATAATTAAATAAATATCTACAATAACGTACCAGCGGACATAAAAATTCTTGAACTTGAAAGATATAAAACAGTGCTATATCAACATTTAGTTAACAATTGCTTTTACAGTGTCAGTGACTTCACTGTTCAGCTCCAACAAAAATAACAATATTTTAATCTATATCCATATTTTATATAAATTGTAATATTTCATAGACGGTGACAGTCGTTTGAAAATATTTTTTTCTTATATAGCATTGTAACAATGGTTGTTTCTCAACAATTATAGCTAACGATCGCTATTATACTGCCGATTATGTTTAATCTATTACTTGGCTATAATATATGAACATTAACTTATATTTTAATAGTTATTTAATATTTTATATATTTTTTAATAATCTAATGTACAAAATGTATGACATATTCAATGGCTTTGCCTTTGTTGAATAAATATTATTATTGTTATGCACTACCGTCTCTTAACATTCCACGGGCCTTCCATTAGCGTCTAGCTTATACATAGTTGACTAATTTTGTACCACAAAACACGCTGAATTAAAGCAATTTCGAACGCAGTTACCTATATCTGTTTCGGTATTGAGAGCGAACTATTTTCATTATTTTAAAGGAAAAACATATTTAAAAAAATGCGTAATTCAAATATTATCAATAAAAATAATTTTATTAACAATTGTCAAATCATAACAAAAAGAAATATTTACATAGCCTCACATTTTTAGAAACATAATTCATGACAAATAATATTATATATACGATAATATCGTTATTAAATATGATTATATTTTGCAACAAATCCGATTGACAAATGTAGTCTTCTCGTTTAAAATTCCAATCTTCTCATTCCATCAATTTCACACATTCGAATTCACTGTAGGTAAATATTCAAAATATATAATAGGTAGAAGATACAGGATATCAATTTGTAATCTGTTTCAATAGATCTGTAAATAAATTCGTATATGACTAATTTCTATATTTTAGGAAACAAAATATTAGTTTTCATATTGTAACTAAAAAATTATCAAGGTTAAAAAATGTTTTTTTTTTCTTAATCGTTATACAAAAAGTTAATAATATATAAAATAACGTATAAACAAACCGTTTTATAATTGAAAATATCCCAAAATACATCAATTTCCATAGTAAGATGTGTATTTATTTTCATAGAGCTGTCAAAATAATCTCACGCCATTTTTAATTTTATCTAAACTGCTCACAGACATACGTCGTAATCGACATTACGCGACTCGATTTTATACGTCGTCTCTTTCTAACCAATTGCATATATGGCGACCTCTTGGCGGAATAATTTTTCGAAATATCTCAGCAAAAATCACCCGATTTGTCTCGGACGTCTGTCAAAATGTTCTATAATTATCAATTTACACGATTTTGGCAAAAAGTTTACGTCCGATGGCCGTAATTTTGCAAAACAATGTTAAAAACCAATTCGACTGACAGCTAGAAAAAATTCAAATTTTATCAATCATTTGTTTTAAATTTGACATTTCAAAATAGAATTGACTCGTTTCACGAATCAAAATGCGACAAAAAATAAACTTCTGTCTCCGTCACTTTCATGTGGTTTAGCGACGTATGTTTTTAAAAAAATTTGATCGATTTGTCGCGTGTTAATTTCGCATTTAAGTTAGACTGTGACTTTTAATTTTTTTTGCCATGCTAAGTGAGAACCCCACACGGTCACCGTCATAGGAACGGAACAAAAAAACAATAACGCCGACTTTTATTTGCGAATTAACGGCGTTAAAAAAGTCGTTTTCGACGCGTCTTTTGCACTTTGCAGTTGGAGTTTTTTCTCGCGCTTCGTTTAAAACCGGTCTCGACGTCGTGCGACGAAAACTGGCCGAGATACGACCGATTCCGGACGACGGGTTAATCAAATGGGACTTTTTTGTTTCCGCGTCGGCGCCCGAATTTTCGCCGAAAACCGTCCGCGCGAAAACTCTTTAAAAAGAGGCGAAAAAAGTCTGCAATTCAAGACCGCCCTCGCCGCTGGGCGATTTTTTTACGATTTTAGCCGGGCGATTGAAAATTTTTTCAACGTTTAAAAAATCGCCCTGCGGCCCCCCTAAATATGCAAATTTAGCCGATGCGACGTTAAGATGTAGAAATAATGCGCCCTCGTCGTAATTTTTTTTCGTAAAAATCCCTCAAAAATTGCACTTTTTTATAGACCGCCCGTTTGTACCTCGAAAAATTTTTCAGCTTTAATATAAGGGGACTAGTTGACCTGTGCAAAACCTTTTTGCAGGCAACTTAACACCGCTTTCAAAGATCAATGTTTAAGGTATGGGTCTGCGGAAAAATTTTTTTTTACAAATTTTTTTTTTTTTTGCATCGGTTTCTGCCATGGTTTGTAAAGATCACTGTGATTTGAATCACGCCTGCGGCGCCAATTATCTTTAACGGGGTACGCAAAACTTTTTTAAATGTGTTTCTAAAATAGTTTTCCAATATCGATGTGTTTAGAATCACGCCTGCGGCGCCAATTACCATTGCTAGCATACACAAAACTTTTTTGAATGTGTCTTTAGAATAGTTCTCCAATATCAAAGTGTTATAAAATTTGTCTGGGACCCAATAATTACTCGGCCTAACGGCCTCGCCATATGGTCCCAAAAAAATTCGTCTACGATTACTCGGTCTTACGACCTCGCCGTTAGGCCCAAAAAGAAATTAGGGCACAGCGGGCCTTCGGCCCGCAATAAATTGGTCTGCAACTCAATATCTACTCGGTCTTACGACCTCGGCATTAGGCCCAAAAAGAAATTAAGGCGCGGCGGGCCTTCGGCCCGCAATAAATTGGTCTGCAACTCAATATCTACTCGGTCTTACGACCTCGCCATTAGGTCCAAAAAGAAATTAAGGCGCGGCGGGCCTTCGGCCCGCAATAAATTAGTCTGCGGCTCAATATCTGCTCGGTCTTACGACCTCGCCATTAGGTCCAAAAAGAAATTAAGGCGCGGCGGGCCTTCGGCCCGCAATAAATTGGTCTGCGACTCAATATCTACTCGGTCTTACGACCTCGCCATTAGGCCCAAAAAGAAAATAAGGCGCGGCGGGCCTTCGGCCCGCAATAAATTGGTCTGCGACTCAATATCTACTCGGTCTTACGACCTCGCCATTAGGCCCAAAAAGAAATTAAGGCGCGGCGGGCCTTCGGCCCGCAATAAATTGGTCTGCGGCTCAATATCTACTCGGTCTTACGACCTCGCTATTAGGCCCAAAAAGAAATTAAGGTGCGGCGGGCCTTCGGCCCGCAATAAATTGGTCTGCGACTCAATATCTACTCGGTCTTACGATCTCGCCGATCAGTCCAAGAAGACAGTTTCTGTTTTTTTATATCTGTCTAAATAAAATAATTTTCACTTATACCATTTGTTTACTTTAGTACCCAAATAGACGACCTTTGCAAAACCTTGCGAGTTTACACCGTTTTCAATGATCAATGTTTTTAGACGGGCCTTTAAGATACGTTTTTTATACATTTTTTTAGACCTATTCTGCAAGTTGTCTCGTTGTCTTTTCTCCATTAATTTCAAAGCTTGCTAAAACTAATTCGTCTTCACAGTGTTGAATGTTGCTATTTTTCTTTGAAAATAAACCGTATACCATTAAATATCTATTCTGCTTGAACCCACGTGGTGTTTTTGTTACGCTGAATGTGTGCGCAAAAATAGCTCGTTTCTTCAAATTTGAAAATGCTTGAGCCATCTTAGAGAGTAAATCAAACAAAATGAATTAGCAAAACTGTAGCGATCGCTCGACAGATTGTTAACCTGTCGGTATGTATTTGTTTCAACAAATTTTGTTTTACACGGCACACTGATCAGTATGGATAACGTCAAAAAGCTATTTTGGCCAGTTTTGTAGCTTCTGGTTCGTTTAGATATAGGATGTGCTATGTCAAATTATTCAAAAAAATAAGCAGAATTTGAATATCTGAAACTCCAAAACAGCGTCCATAAGAAAAAAAAAAAAAAAAATATATATATATATATATATATATATATATATATATATATATATATATATATATATATATATTTCAAGTGCATCATGGACGTATCATATGAAAGGGTTCGCTATGAGAAATACTAATATATTTCCTTTATAATTTTAAAATGCGTAGCTCGAAAGATATTAAAGAAAATATACAAAAATCGAGCGTTAACCATCTCCCCCATCACGGTGAAAACTGAACTTCAATTTTAGAAAATAGGAAATATAGTTTATAGGAAAACCTAAACGAAAATCCAAGTCTTAAAGATCTCACGGAAAACTGAATGGTATCGAACCATCTTCACGCGAGCTCGACTCATTCTTGCTCGGTTTTTTTCTCATCTGTGAGATACAGAGGTAAATTTATCACAATGAAGTCTGTATTTGAGCGTTTATTTTTTTTTTTTGATATTCTGAAAAAAAACCTTCATTGATTTTTAAAGAGACAGGGGCCGATTTTTTTAAATGTTCGATTCGAAAAAAATCTGTAAATATGATGCCATTTATTTATATGGTAGCCAATTTTGAACCATTATAATTCATCGGCGCCTTTTCCCCTAAGTTAACCTCGGTGACCACCCTCTGTAAATTTCGGCGTCATTTTGAAATTTACCATCTTTTATTTACATGAAAAATACCACTCGTAAGTTGGTCTCTATTTGATTAAATGAACGGTGTGTTTTCAAACCAACTATAAAATTTGATGGCCATCCGAGTTGAAAATTATTTTAAAATAACAGATACGTCTCTTAATCTCATTTCACGGATTATTCTATGTAATAAAAAAGGAATGCTGTTCACTGGTAGGCACAGCACTTGAAAACGGCAGGACCGATTTGGCTAATTTTTTCTCAAAATCAGAAAAATATTGATTATTATTTTCTATGGTATCTATTCTTCTTATATCCATGCCAAAGCCCCGCGAGGCTAAACTAATATGCTTGAGCCGGCGGCTCTACTATTGTTGTTGTTGTTGTCGAGCAGGTCGCTGCCCCGAGAGGCAAATTATAATATGGTAGAAACGAAGGCTCCACTACTGCTGTACAATCACACAAATTAAATGCTGTCAGTAATAATAGAATCATATACAGCGTGTTCAAAAAATTCGGAAACGCTAAAATATCGCAAAGAAATAGTATTTTTTGGAAAATGTTTCGAATAAGAGTTTCTCAATTCCAATCAACGCTTATTTTGATGACAAATATTTCCCCTTTAGGGGGTACACTTGCGGGGGACTGAGGTCAACTCTAAAATTTAATATGGTAAACACTATTTTTCTCTATTAGGTCGTATTAAAAGTAAAGTGATTAGAGCTCATATGATCCAAAAGATGAATTTCGGTTGAAAAAACTATCAGAATCGTGTAATTACATTGCAAATAACCATAACATTTTCTGGCAAAAGTAAAAACCCTAATTGCGATTTATCTCAAAACTGACATTTTGCAAATACTTCGATGGCTAATATTTACACGCATATTAATTTCATAATTTATCACAATCATCATTATTTTGTATTGCAACTCTGTATACTATTGCAAAAGGAAATATGTATATGAGGATTTGTCAAAATAAAATAATTTAAATTTTCATAAACATATCTTTGTAACAAAGTCAGCTCCTACTCTTGTTTGCTAAGATCCTTATCACAAATGCTAAGCCACGATGTCCTTCTGACCACATAATATCATGCTTATGTCACCTCAATTTCAAAATACAGTATAATCTTTTGGGGAAGCTCCAAACACCTAATCAAACTGTTCAGACTACAAAAAAATGCATTCGCATCATCATGAAAGTCGGCTATAGAGACTCGTGTATTCCGCTATTCAAAAAACTGAAAATACCACCTTTGCCGTCAATATATATATTTGAATGCGCCTGTTACGTTAAGAAACATTTTGAATAGGTACTTTGTAGTTTGTACTACACATAAACGGCCATAACTACCAAACACGACACAAAATAGACTTATATGCGGGACCTAACATATCATACAGTGTTATTAACAATTAAATAAATATCTACAATAACGTACCAGCGGACATAAAAATTCTTGAGCTTGAAAGATATAAAACATTGCTATATCAACATTTAGTTAACAATTGCTTTTACAGTGTCAGTGACTTCACTGTTCAGCTCCAACAAAAATAACAATATTTTAATCTATATCCATATTTTATATAAATTGTAATATTTCATAGACGATGACAGTCGTTTGAAAATATTTTTTTCTTTTATAGCATTGTAACAATGGTTGTTTCTCAACAATTATAGCTAACGATCGCTATTATACTGCCGATTATGTTTAATCTATTACGTGGCTATAACATATGAACATTTACTTATATTTTAATAGTTATTTAATATTTTATATATTTTTCAATAATCTAATGTACAATATGTATGACATATTCAATGACTTTGCCTTTGTTGAATAAATATTATTATTGTTATGCACTACCGTCTCTTAACATTCCACGGGCCTTCCATTAGCGTCTAGCTTATACATAGTTGACTAATTTTGTACCACAGAACACGCTGAATTAAAGCAATTTCGAACGCAGTTATATCTGTTTCGGTATTGAGAGCGACCTATTTTCATTATTTTAAAGGAAAAACATATTTAAAAAAATGCCTAATTACTTCAAATATTATCAATAAAAATAATTTTATTAACAATTGTCACATCATAACAAAAAGAAATATTTACATAGCCTCACATTTTTAAAAACATAATTCATGACAAATAATATTATATATACGATAATATCGTTATTAAATATGATTATATTTTGCAACAAATCCGATTGACCAACGAAGTCTTCTTATTTAAAATTCCAATCTTGTCATTCCATCAATTTCACACATTCGAATTCACTGTAGGTAGAAGACACAGGAAATCAATTTGTAATCTGTTTCAATAGATCTGTAAATAAATTCATATATGACTAATTTCTATATTTTAGGAAACAAAATATTAGTTTTCATATTGTTATCAAAAAATTATCACTGTTAAAAAATGTTTTTTTTTTCTTAATCGTTATACAAAAAGATAATAATATATATAATAACGTATAAACAAACCGTTTTAGAATTGAAAATATCCCAAAATACATCAATTTCCCTAGTAAGATGTGTATTTATTTTCATAGAGCTGTCAAAATAATCTCACGCCATTTTTACTTTTATCTGAACTGCTCATAGACATACGTCGTAATCGACATTACGCGACTCGATTTTATACGTCATCTCTCTCTAACCAATTGCATATATGGCGACCTCTTGGCGGAATAATTTTTCGAAATATCTCAGCAAAAATCACCCGATTTGTCTCGGACGTCTGTCAAAATGTTCTATAATTATCAATTTACACGATTTTGGCAAAAAGTTTACGTCCGATGGCCGTAATTTCGCTAAACAATGTTAAAAACCAATTCAACTGACAGCTAGAAAAAATTCAAATTTTATCAATCATTTGTTTTAAATTTGACATTTCAAAATAGAATTGACTCGTTTCACGAATCAAAATGCGACAAAAAATAAACTTCGGTCCCCGTCACTTTCATGTAGTTTAGCGACGTATGTTTTTAAAAAAATTTGATCGATTTGTCGCGTGTTAATTTCACATTTAAGTTAGACTGTGACTTTTAATTTTTTTTGCCATGCTAAGTGAGGACCCCACACGGTCACCGTCATAGGAACGGAACAAAAAAACAATAACGCCGACTTTTATTAGCGAATTAACTGCGTTAAAAAAGTCGTTTTCGACGCGTCTTTTGCACTTTGCAGTTAGAGTTTTTTCTCGCGCTTCGTTTAAAACCGGTCTCGACGTCGTGCGACGAAAACTCGCCGAGATACGACCGATTCCGGACGACGGGTTAATCAAATGGGACTTTTTTGTTTCCGCGTCGGCGCCCGAATTTTCGCCGAATACCGTCCGCACAAAAACTCTTTAAAAAGAGGCGAAAAAAGTCTGCAATTCAAGACCGGCCTCGCCGCTGGGCGATTTTTTTACGATTTTAGCCGAGCGTTTAAAGACGCCTCTCAACGTTATCCTTACGGGAGACGGGGTCGACTTTGAAAAATCGCCGGAGCTACGCCCCGCAAACGCAAGACACCCGAATAGCGCTACGCATCGAGTCAAAAAGTCCTCTCTGAGCACTTTTTTTAGCGAATTTTTTCGTCCAAAAATGCAAATTTGTATAGCTGCAAAAGTTTTTTTTTTTTCATTTTTTGCCTTTTAATACAAGTGGACTAGTTGACCTGTGCAAAACCTTTTTGCAGGCAACTTAACACCCCTTTCAAAGATCAATGTTTTTGGTATGGGTCTGCGGAAAAAAAAATTGTTTACAAAAAAAAAAAATTTTTTACATCCGTTTTTGCCATGGTTTGTACAGATCACTGTGTTTTGAATCACGCCTGCGGCGCCAATTATCTTTAACGGGGTACGCAAAACTTTTTTAAATGTGTTTCTACAATTGTTTTCCAATACCGATGTGTTTAGAATCACGCCTGCGGCGCCAATTACGATGGCTGGCGTACACAAACCTTTTTTGAATGTGTCTTTAGAATAGTTCTCCAATATCAAAGTGTTATGAAATTGGTCTGCGACCCAATAATTACTCGGCCTAACGGCCTCGCCATATTGTTCCAAAAGGACAATAGGCGGGCCTCCGGCCCGCCATGTTGCCTTATTTTCATTTTTTTTTATATGTCTAAATAAAATAGTTTTCACTTTTACCATTTATTAAATTAAGTATTCAAATAGATGACCTGTGCAAAACCTTTTTGCAGGCAACTTAACACCGCTTTCAAAGATCAATGTTTTTGGTATGGGTCTGCGGAAAAAATTTTTTTTTTCAAAATTTTTTTTTTTGCATTCGTTTTTGCCATGGTTTGTAAAGATCACTGTGATTTGAATCACGCCTGCGGCGCCAATTATCTTTAACAGGGTACGCAAAACTTTTTTAAATGTGTTTCTCCAATAGTTTTCTAATATCGATGTGTTTAGAATCACGCCTGCGGCGCCAATTGCCATAGCTGGCATACACAAAACTTTTTTGAATGTGTCTTTAGAATAGTTCTCCAATATCAAAGTGTTATAAAATTTGTCTGGGACCCAATAATTACTCGGCCTAACGGCCTCGCCATGTGGTCCCAAAAAAATTCATCTGCGATTACTCGGTCTTAGACCCAAAAAAAATTAGGGCACGGCGGGCCTTCGGCCCGCAATAAATTGATCTGCAACTCAATATCTACTCGGTCTTACGACCTCGGCATTAGGCCCAAAAAGAAAATAAGGCGCGGCGGGCCTTCGGCCCGCAATAAATTGGTCTGCGGCTCAATATCTACTCGGCCTTACGACCTCGCCATTAGGCCCAAAAGGAAATTAAGGCGCGGCGGGCCTTCGGCCCGCAATAAATTGGTCTGCGGCTCAATATCTACTCGGCCTTACGACCTCGTTACTAGGCCCAAAAGGAAATTAAGGCGCGGCGGGCCTTCGGCCCGCAATAAATTGGTCTGCGACTCAATATCTACTCGGTCTTACGACCTCATCATTAGGCCCAAAAAGAAAATAAGGCGCGGCGGGCCTTCGGCTCGCAATAAATTGGTCTGCGGCTCAATATCTACTCGGTCTTACGACCTCGCCATTACAGCCAAAAAGAAAATAAGGCACGGCGGCCCTTCGGCCCGCATAAATTGGTCTGCGGCTCAATATCTACTCGGTCTTACGACCTCGCCATTAGGCCCAAAAAGAAATTAAGGTGCGGCGGGCCTTCGGCCCGCAATAAATTGGTCTGCGACTCAATGTCTACTCAGTCTTACAATCTCGCCGATCAGTCCAAGAAGACAGTTTTTGTTTTTTTATATCTGTCTAAATAAAATAATTTTCACTTATACCATTTATTTACTTTAGTATACAAATAGACGACCTTTGCAAAACCTTGCGAGTTTACACCGTTTTCAATGATCAATGTTTTTAGACGGGCCTTTAAGATACGTTTTTTATACATTTTTTATACCTATTCTGCAAGTTGTCTCGTTGACTTTTCTCCATTAATTTCAAAGCTTGCTAAAACTAATTCGTCTTCACAGTGTTGAATGTTGCTTTTTTTCTTTGAAAATAAACCGTATACCATTAAATTTCTATTCTGCTTGAACCCACGTGGTGTTTTTGATACGCTGAATGTGTGCGCAAAAATGGCTCGTTTCTTCAAATTTGAAAATGCTTGAGCCATCTTAGAGAGTAAATCAAACAAAATGAATTAGCAAAACTGTAGCGATCGCTCGACAGATTGTTAACCTGTCGGTATGTATTTGTTTCAACAAATTTTGTTTTACACGGCACACTGATCAGTATGGATAACGTCAAAAAGCTATTTTGGTCAGTTTTGTAGCTTTTGGTTCGTTTAGATATAGGATGTGCTATGTCAAATTATTCAAAAAAATAAGCAGAATTTGAATATCTGAAACTCCCAAACAGCGTCCATAAGAAAAAAAAAAATATATATATATGTATATTTCAAGTGCATCATGGACGTATCATACGAAAGAGTTCGCTATGAGAAATACTAATATATTTCCTTTATAATTTTAAAATGCGTAGCTCGAAAGATATTAAAGAAAATATACAAAAATCGAGCGTTAACTATCTCCCCCATCACGGTGAAAACTGAACTTCAATTTTAGAAAATAGGAAATATAGTTTATAGGAAAACCTAAACGAAAATCCAAGTCTTAAAGATCTCACGGAAAACTGAATGGTATCGAACCATCTTCACGCGAGCTCGACTCATTCTTGCTCGGTTTTTTTCTCATCTGTGACATACAGAGGTAAATTTATCACAATAAAGTCTGTATTTGAGCGTTGATTTTTTTTTTGATATTCTGAAAAAAAAATCCTTCATCGATTTTTAAAGAGATAGGGGCCGATTTTTTTAAATGTTCGATTCGAAAAAAATCTGTAAATATGATGCCATTTATTTATATGGTAGCCAATTTTGAACCATTATAATTCATCGGCGCCTTTTCCCCTAAGTTAACCTCGGTGACCACCCTCTGTAAATTTCGGCGTCATTTTGAAATTTACCATCTTTTATTTACATGAAAAATACCACTCGTAAGTTGGTCTCTTTTTGATTAAATGAACGGTGTGTTTTCAAACCAACTATAAAATTTGATGGCCATCCGAGTTGAAAATTATTTTAAAATAACAGATACGTCTCTTAATCTCATTTCACGGATTATTCTATGTAATAAAAAAGGAATGCTGTTCACTGGTAGGCACAGCACTTGAAAACGGCGGGACCGATTTGGCTAATTTTTTCTCAAAATCAGAAAAATATTGATTAATATTTTCTATGGTATCTATTCTTCTTATATCCATGCCAAAGCCCCGCGAGGCTAAACTAATATGTTTGAGCCGGCGGCTCTACTATTGTTGTTGTTGTTGTCGAGCAGGTCGCTGCCCCGATAGGCAAATTATAATATGGTAGAAACGAAGGCTCCACTACTGCTGTACAATCACACAAATTAAATGCTATCAGTAATAATAGAATCATATACAGCGTGTTCAAAAAATTCGGAAACGCTAAAATATCGCAAAGAAATAGTATTTTTTGGAAAATGTTTCGAATAAGAGTTTCTCAATTCCAATCAACGCTTATTTTGATGACAAATATTTCCCCTTTAGGGCGTACACTTGCGGGGGACTGAGGTCAACTCTAAAATTTCATGTGGTAAACACTATTTTTCTCTATTAGGTCGTATTAAAAGTAAATTGATTAGAGCTCATATGATCCAAAAGATGAATTTCGGTTGAAAAAACTATCAGAATCGTGTAATTACATTGCAAATAACTATAACATTTTCTGGCAAAAGTAAAAACCCTAATTGCGATTTATCTCAAAACTGACATTTTGCAAATACTTCGATGGCTAATATTTACACGCATATTAATTTCATAATTTATCACAATCATCATTATTTTGTATTGCAACTCTGTATACTATTGCATAAGGAAATATGTATATGAGGATTTGTCAAAATAAAATAATTTAAATTTTCATAAACATATCTTTGTAACAAAGTCAGCTCCTACTCTTGTTTGCTAAGATCCTTATCACAAACATAATATCATGCTTATGTCACCTCAATTTCAAAATACAGTATAATCTTTTGGGGAAGCTCCAAACACCTAATCAAACTGTTCAGACTACAAAAAAATGCATTGGCATCATCATGAAAGTCGGCTATAGAGACTCGTGTATTCCGCTATTCAAAAAACTTAAAATACTACCTTTGCCGTCAATATATATATTTGAATGCGCCTGTTACGTTAAGAAACATTTTGAATAGGTACTTTGTAGTTTGTACTACACATAAACGGACATAACTACCAAACACGACACAAAATAGACTTATATGCAGGACCTAACATATCATACAGTGTTATTAACAATTAAATAAATATCTACAATAACGTACCAGCGGACATAAAAATTCTTGAGCTTGAAAGATATAAAACAGTGCTATATCAACATTTAGTTAACAATTGCTTTTACAGTGTCAGTGACTTCACTGTTCAGCTCCAACAAAAATAACAATATTTTAATCTATATCCATATTTTATATAAATTGTAATATTTCATAGACGGTGACAGTCGTTTGAAAATATTTTTTTCTTATATAGCATTGTAACAATGGTTGTTTCTCAACAATTATAGCTAACGATCGCTATTATACTGCCGATTATGTTTAATCTATTACTTGGCTATAATATATGAACATTAACTTATATTTTAATAGTTATTTAATATTTTATATATTTTTTAATAATCTAATGTACAAAATGTATGACGTATTCAATGGCTTTGCCTTTGTTGAATAAATATTATTATTGTTATGCACTACCGTCTCTTAACATTCCACGGGCCTTCCATTAGCGTCTAGCTTATACATAGTTGACTAATTTTGTACCACAAAACACGCTGAATTAAAGCAATTTCGAACGCAGTAACCTATATCTGTTTCGGTATTGAGAGGGATCTATTTTCATTATTTTAAAGGAAAAACATATTTAAAAAAATGCGTAATTCAAATATTATCAATAAAAATAATTTTATTAACAATTGTCAAATCACAACAAAAAGAAATATTTACATAGCCTCATATTTTTAAAAACATAATTAATGACAAATAATATTATATATACGATAATATCGTTATTAAATATGATTATATTTTGCAACAAATCCGATTGACAAATGTAGTCTTCTCGTTTAAAATTCCAATCTTCTCATTCCATCAATTTCACACATTCGAATTCACTGTAGATAAATATTCAAAATATATAATAGGTAGAAGATACAGGATATCAATTTGTAATCTGTTTCAATAGATCTGTAAATAAATTCGTATATGACTAATTTCTATATTTTAGGAAACAAAATATTAGTTTTCATATTGTAACCAAAAAATTATCAAGGTTAAAAAATGTTTTTTTTTTCATAATCGTTATACAAAAAGTTAATAATATATAAAATAACGTATAAACAAACCGTTTTATAATTGAAAATATCCCAAAATACATCAATTTTCATAGTAAGTGTGTATTTATTTTCATAGAGCTGTCAAAATAATCTCACGCCATTTTTAATTTTATCTAAACTGCTCACAGACATACGTCGTAATCGACATTACGCGACTCGATTTTATACGTCGTCTCTTTCTAACCAATTGCATATATGGCGACCTCTTGGCGGAATAATTTTTCGAAATATCTCAGCAAAAATCACCCGATTTGTCTCGGACGTCTGTCAAAATGTTCTATAATTTTCAATTTACACGATTTTGGCAAAAAGTTTACGTCCGATGGGTGTAATTTCGCTAAACAATGTTAAAAACCAATTCGACTGACAGCTAGAAAAAATTCAAATTTTATCAATCATTTGTTTTAAATTTCGCATTTCAAAATAGAATTGACTCGTTTCACGAATCAAAATGCGACAAAAAATAAACTTGTGTCCCCGTCACTTTCATGTAGTTTAGCGACGTATATTTTTAAAAAAATTTGATCGATTTGTCGCGTGTTAATTTCGCATTTAAGTTAGACTGTGACTTTTAATTTTTTTTGCCATGCTAAGTGAGGACCCCACACGGTCACCGTCATAGGAACGGAACAAAAAAACAATAACGCCGACTTTTATTTGCGAATTAACGGCGTTAAAAAAGTCGTTTTCGACGCGTCTTTTGCACTTTGCAGTTGGAGTTTTTTCTCGCGCTTCGTTTAAAACCGGTCTCGACGTCGTGCGACGAAAACTCGCCGAGATACGACCGATTCCGGACGACGGGTTAATCAAATGGGACTTTTTTGTTTCCGCGTCGGCGCCCGAATTTTCGCCGAAAACCGTCCGCGCGAAAACTCTTTAAAAAGAGGCGAAAAAAGTCTGCATTTCGAGACCGCCCTCGCCGCTGGGCGATTTTTTTACGATTTTAGCCGGGCGATTGAAAATTTTTTCAACGTTAAGAGATAGGCGATCGGGCGCTCCTTTAAAAAATCGCCCTGCGGCCCCCCTAAATATGCAAATTTTGCCGATGCGACGTTGAGATGTAGAAATAATGCGCCCTCGTCGTAATTTTTTTTCGTAAAAATCCGTCAAAAATTGCACTTTTCTATAGACCGCCCGTTTGTACCTCGAAAAATTTTTCAGCTTTAATATAAGGGGACTAGTTGACCTGTGCAAAACCTTTTTGCAGGCAACTTAACACCCCTTTCAAAGATCAATGTTTTTGGTATGGGTCTGCGGAAAAAAAATTGTTTACAAAAAAAAAAAATTTTTTTTCCGTTTTTGCCATGGTTTGTACAGATCACTGTGTTTTGAATCACGCCTGCGGCGCCAATTATCTTTAACGGGGTACGCAAAACTTTTTTAAATGTGTTTCTACAATTGTTTTCCAATATCGATGTGTTTAGAATCACGCCTGCGGCGCCAATTACGATGGCTGGCGTACACAAACCTTTTTTGAATGTGTCTTTAGAATAGTTCTCCAATATCAAAGTGTTATGAAATTGGTCTGCGACCCAATAATTACTCGGCCTAACGGCCTCGCCATATTGTTCCAAAAGGACAATAGGCGGGCCTCCGGCCCGCCATGTTGCCTTATTTTCATTTTTTTTTATATGTCTAAATAAAATAGTTTTCACTTTTACCATTTATTAACTTAAGTATTCAAATAGATGACCTGTGCAAAACCTTTTTGCAGGCAACTAAACACCGCTTTCAAAGATCAATGTTTTTGGTATGGGTCTGCGGAAAAAATTTTTTTTTTCAAAATTTTTTTTTTGCATTCGTTTTTGGCCATGGTTTGTAAAGATCACTGTGATTTGAATCACGCCTGCGGCGCCAATTATCTTTAACAGGGTACGCAAAACTTTTTTAAATGTGTTTCTCCAATAGTTTTCTAATATCGATGTGTTTAGAATCACGCCTGCGGCGCCAGTTGCCATTGCTGGCATACACAAAACTTTTTTGAATGTGTCTTTAGAATAGTTCTCCAATATCAAAGTGTTATAAAATTTGTCTGGGACCCAATAATTACTCGGCCTAACGGCCTCGCCATGTGGTCCCAAAAAAATTCATCTGCGATTACTCGGTCTTAGACCCAAAAAAAAATAGGGCACGGCGGGCCTTCGGCCCGCAATAAATTGATCTGCAACTCAATATCTACTCGGTCTTACGACCTCGGCATTAGGCCCAAAAAGAAAATAAGGCGCGGCGGGCCTTCGGCCCGCAATAAATTGGTCTGCGGCTCAATATCTACTCGGCCTTACGACCTCGCCATTAGGCCCAAAAGGAAATTAAGGCGCGGCGGGCCTTCGGCCCGCAATAAATTGGTCTGCGACTCAATATCTACTCGGTCTTACGACCTCATCATTAGGCCCAAAAAGAAAATAAGGCGCGGCGGGCCTTCGGCTCGCAATAAATTGGTCTGCGGCTCAATATCTACTCGGTCTTACGACCTCGCCATTAGGCCCAAAAAGAAATTAAGGCGCGGCGGGCCTTCGGCCCGCAATATATTGGTCTGCGACTCAATATCTACTCGGTCTTACGACCTCGTCATTAGGCCCAAAAAGAAAATAAGGCGCGGCGGGCCTTCGGCCCGCAATAAATTGGTCTGCGACTCAATATCTACTCGGTCTTACGACCTCGCCATTAGAGCCAAAAAGAAAATAAGGCACGGCGGCCCTTCGGCCCGCATAAATTGGTCTGCGGCTCAATATCTACTCGGTCTTACGACCTCGCCATTAGGCCCAAAAAGAAATTAAGGTGCGGCGGGCCTTCGGCCCGCAATAAATTGGTCTGCGACTCAATGTCTACTCAGTCTTACAATCTCGCCGATCAGTCCAAGAAGACAGTTTTTGTTTTTTTATATCTGTCTAAATAAAATAATTTTCACTTATACCATTTATTTACTTTAGTATACAAATAGACGACCTTTGCAAAACCTTGCGAGTTTACACCGTTTTCAATGATCAATGTTTTTAGACGGGCCTTTAAGATACGTTTTTTATACATTTTTTTATACCTATTCTGCAAGTTGTCTCGTTGACTTTTCTCCATTAATTTCAAAGCTTGCTAAAACTAATTCGTCTTCACAGTGTTGAATGTTGCTTTTTTTCTTTGAAAATAAACCGTATACCATTAAATTTCTATTCTGCTTGAACCCACGTGGTGTTTTTGATACGCTGAATGTGTGCGCAAAAATGGCTCGTTTCTTCAAATTTGAAAATGCTTGAGCCATCTTAGAGAGTAAATCAAACAAAATGAATTAGCAAAACTGTAGCGATCGCTCGACAGATTGTTAACCTGTCGGTATGTATTTGTTTCAACAAATTTTGTTTTACACGGCACACTGATCAGTATGGATAACGTCAAAAAGCTATTTTGGTCAGTTTTGTAGCTTTTGGTTCGTTTAGATATAGGATGTGCTATGTCAAATTATTCAAAAAAATAAGCAGAATTTGAATATCTGAAACTCCCAAACAGCGTCCATAAGAAAAAAAAATATATATATATATATATTTCAAGTGCATCATGGACGTATCATACGAAAGGGTTCGCTATGAGAAATACTAATATATTTCCTTTATAATTTTAAAATGCGTAGCTCGAAAGATATTAAAGAAAATATACAAAAATCGAGCGTTAACCATCTCCCCTATCACGGTGAAAACTGAACTTCAATTTTAGAAAATAGGAAATATAGTTTATAGGAAAACCTAAACGAAAATCCAAGTCTTAAAGATCTCACGGAAAACTGAATGGTATCGAACCATCTTCACGCGAGCTCGACTCATTCTTGCTCGGTTTTTTTCTCATCTGTGACATACAGAGGTAAATTTATCACAATGAAGTCTGTATTTGAGCGTTGATTTTTTTTTTTTATATTCTGAAAAAAAAATCCTTCATCGATTTTTAAAGAGTTAGGGGCCGATTTTTTTAAATGTTCGATTCGAAAAAAATCTGTAAATATGATGCCATTTATTTATATGGTAGCCAATTTTGAGCCATTATAATTCATCGGCGCCTTTTCCCCTAAGTTAACCTCGGTGACCACCCTCTGTAAATTTCGGCGTCATTTTGAAATTTACCATCTTTTATTTACATGAAAAATACCACTCGTAAGTTGGTCTCTATTTGATTAAATGAACGGTGTGTTTTCAAACCAACTATAAAATTTGATGGCCATCCGAGTTGAAAATTATTTTAAAATAACAGATACGTCTCTTAATCTCATTTCACGGATTATTCTATGTAATAAAAAAGGAATGCTGTTCACTGGTAGGCACAGCACTTGAAAACGGCGGGACCGATTTGGCTAATTTTTTCTCAAAATCAGAAAAATATTGATTAATATTTTCTATGGTATCTATTCTTCTTATATCCATGCCAAAGCCCCGCGAGGCTAAACTAATATGTTTGAGCCGGCGGCTCTACTATTGTTGTTGTTGTTGTCGAGCAGGTCGCTGCCCCGATAGGCAAATTATAATATGGTAGAAACGAAGGCTCCACTACTGCTGTACAATCACACAAATTAAATGCTATCAGTAATAATAGAATCATATACAGCGTGTTCAAAAAATTCGGAAACGCTAAAATATCGCAAAGAAATAGTATTTTTTGGAAAATGTTTCGAATAAGAGTTTCTCAATTCCAATCAACGCTTATTTTGATGACAAATATTTCCCCTTTAGGGCGTACACTTGCGGGGGACTGAGGTCAACTCTAAAATTTCATATGGTAAACACTATTTTTCTCTATTAGGTCGTATTAAAAGTAAATTGATTAGAGCTCATATGATCTAAAAGATGAATTTCGGTTGAAAAAACTATCAGAATCGTGTAATTACATTGCAAATAACTATAACATTTTCTGGCAAAAGTAAAAACCCTAATTGCGATTTATCTCAAAACTGACATTTTGCAAATACTTCGATGGCTAATATTTACACGCATATTAATTTCATAATTTATCACAAGCAACATTATTTTGTATTGCAACTCTGTATACTATTGCAAAAGGAAATATGTATATGAGGATTTGTCAAAATAAAATAATTTAAATTTTCATAAACATATCTTTGTAACAAAGTCAGCTCCTACTCTTGTTTGCTAAGATCCTTATCACAAATGCTAAGCCACGATGTCCTTCTGACAACATAATATCATGCTTATGTCACCTCAATTTCAAAATACAGTATAATCTTTTGGGGAAGCTCCAAACACCTAATCAAACTGTTCAGACTAAAAAAAAATGCATTCGCATCATCATGAAAGTCGGCTATAGAGACTCGTGTATTCCGCTATTCAAAAAACTTAAAATACTACCTTTGCCGTCAATATATATATTTGAATGCGCCTGTTACGTTAAGAAACATTTTGAATAGGTACTTTGTAGTTTGTACTACACATAAACGGACATAACTACCAAACACGACACAAAATAGACTTATATGCAGGACCTAACATATCATACAGTGTTATTAACAATTAAATAAATATCTACAATAACGTACCAGCGGACATAAAAATTCTTGAGCTTGAAAGATATAAAACAGTGCTATATCAACATTTAGTAACAATTGCTTTTACAGTGTCAGTGACTTCACTGTTCAGCTCCAACAAAAATAACAATATTTTAATCTATATCCATATTTTATATAAATTGTAATATTTCATAGACGGTGACAGTCGTTTGAAAATATTTTTTTCTTATATAGCATTGTAACAATGGTTGTTTCTCAACAATTATAGCTAACGATCGCTATTATACTGCCGATTATGTTTAATCTATTACTTGGCTATAATATATGAACATTAACTTATATTTTAATAGTTATTTAATATTTTATATATTTTTTAATAATCTAATGTAGGTACAAAATGTATGACATATGCAATGGCTTTGCCTTTGTTGAATAAATATTATTATTGTTATGCACTACCGTCTCTTAACATTCCACGGGCCTTCCATTAGCGTCTAGCTTATACATAGTTGACTAATTTTGTACCACAAAACACGCTGAATTAAAGCAATTTCTAACGCAGTTACCTATATCTGTTTCGGTATTGAGAGCGAACTATTTTCATTATTTTAAAGGAAAAACATATTTAAAAAAATGCGTAATTACTTCAAATATTATCAATAAAAATAATTTTATTAACAATTGTCAAATCATAACAAAAAGAAATATTTACATAGCCTCACATTTTTAAAAACATAATTCATGACAAATAATATTATATATACGATAATATCGTTACTAAATATGATTATATTTTGCAACAAATCCGATTGACAAATGTAGTCTTCTCGTTTAAAATTCCAATCTTCTCATTCCATCAATTTCACACATTCGAATTCACTGTAGGTAAATATTCAAAATATATAATAGGTAGAAGATACAGGATATCAATTTGTAATCTGTTTCAATAGATCTGTAAATAAATTCGTATATGACTAATTTCTATATTTTAGGAAACAAAATATTAGTTTTCATATTGTAACCAAAAAATTATCAAGGTTAAAAAATGTTTTTTTTTTTTCTTAATCGTTATACAAAAAGTTAATAATATATAAAATAACGTATAAACAAACCGTTTTATAATTGAAAATATCCCAAAATACATCAATTTTCATAGTAAGATGTGTATTTATTTTCATAGAGCTGTCAAAATAATCTCACGCCATTTTTAATTTTATCTAAACTACTCACAGACATACGTCGTAATCGACATTACGCGACTCGATTTTATACGTCGTCTCTCTCTAACCAATTGCATATATGGCGACCTCTTGGCGGAATAATTTTTCGAAATATCTCAGCAAAAATCACCCGATTTGTCTCGGACGTCTGTCAAAATGTTCTATAATTATCAATTTACACGATTTTGGCAAAAAGTTTACGTCCGATGGGTATAATTTCGCTAAAGAATGTTAAAAACCAATTCCACTGACAGCTAGAAAAAATTCAAATTTTATCAATCATTTGTTTTAAATTTGACATTTCAAAATAGAATGGACTCGTTTCACGAATCAAAATGCGACAAAAAATAAACTTCTGTCCCCGTCACTTTCATGTAGTTTAGCGACGTATGTTTTTAAAAAAATTTGATCGATTTGTCGCGTGTTAATTTCGCATTTAAGTTAGACTGTGACTTTTAATTTTTTTTGCCATGCTAAGTGAGGACCCCACACGGTCACCGTCATAGGAACGGAACATAAAAACAATAACGCCGACTTTTATTTGCGAATTAACGGCGTTGAAAAAGTCGTTTTCGACGCGTCTTTTGCACTTTGCAGTTGGAGTTTTTTCTCGCGCTTCGTTTAAAACCGGTCTCGACGTCGTGCGACGAAAACTCGCCGAGTTACGACCGATTCCGGACGACGGGTTAATCAAATGGGACTTTTTTGTTTCCGCGTCGGCGCCCGAATTTTCGCCGAAAACCGTCCGCGCGAAAACTCTTTAAAAAGAGGCGAAAAAAGTCTGCAATTCGAGACCGGACTCGCCGCTGGGCGATTTTTTTACGATTTTAGCCGGGCGATTGAAAATTTTTTCAACGTTAAGAGATAGGCGATCGGGCGCCCCTTTAAAAAATCGCCCTGCGGCCCCCCTAAATATGCAAATTTTGCCGATGCGACGTTGAGATGTAGAAATAATGCGCCCTCGTCGTAATTTTTTTTCGTAAAAATCCGTCAAAAATTGCACTTTTCTATAGACCGCCCGTTTGTACCTCGAAAAATTTTTCAGCTTTAATATAAGGGGACTAGTTGACCTGTGCAAAACTTTTTTGCAGGCAACTTAACACCGCTTTCAAAGATCAATGTTTTTGGTATGAATCTGCGAAAAAATTTTTTTTTACAAAATTTTTTTTTTTGCATCGGTTTTTGCCATGGTTTGTAAAGATCACTGTGATTTGAATCACGCCTGCGGCGCGAATTATCTTTAACGGGGTACGCAAAACTTTTTTAAATGTGTTTCTACAATAGTTTTCCAATATCGATGTGTTTAGAATCACGCCTGCGGCGCCAATTACCATTGCTGGCATACACAAAACTTTTTTGAATGTGTCTTTAGAATAGTTCTCCAATATCAAAGTGTTATAAAATTTGTCTGGGACCCAATAATTACTCGGCCTAACGGCCTCGCCATATGGTCCCAAAAAGATTCGTCTACGATTACTCGGTCTTACGACCTCGCCGTTAGGCCCAAAAAGAAATTAGGGCACAGCGGGCCTTCGGCCCGCAATAAATTGGTCTGCAACTCAATATCTACTCGGTCTTACGACCTCGCCATTAGGCCCAAAAAGAAATTAAATCGCGGCGGGCCTTCGGCCCGCAATAAAATGGTCTGCGGCTCAATATCTACTCGGTCTTACGACCTCGCCATTAGGCCCAAAAAGAAATTAAGGTGCGGCGGGCCTTCGGCCCGCAATAAATTGGTCTGCGACTCAATATCTACTCGGTCTTACGATCTCGCCGATCAGTCCAAGAAGACAGTTTTTGTTTCTTTATATCTGTCTAAATAAAATAATTTTCACTTATACCATTTATTTACTTTAGTATCCAAATAGACGACCTTTGCAAAACCTTGCGAGTTTACACCGTTTTCAATGATCAATGTTTTTAGTACGGGCCTTTAACATACGTTTTTTTATACATTTTTTATACCTATTCTGCAAGTTGTCTCGTTGACTTTTCTCCATTAATTTCAAAGCTTGCTAAAACTAATTCGTCTTCACAGTGTTGAATGTTGTTTTTTTTTCTTTGAAAATAAACCGTATACCGTTTCTATTTAAGTTCCTTAAAGTTATGGAATAAGGTTGTCGCTTTTCTGGATAAACGTTCAAGTATTCTGTTTGAGCCCACGTGGTGTTTTTGTTACGCTGAATGTGTGCGCAAAAATAGCCTGTTTTTCAAATTTGAAAATGCTTGAGCCATCTTAGAGAGTAAATCAAACAAAATGAATTAGCAAAACTCGCTCGACATATTGTTAACCTGTCGGTATGTATTTGTTTCAACAAATTTTGTTTTACACGGCACACTGATCAGTATGGATAACGTCAAAAAGCTATTTTGGTCAGTTTTGTAGCTTCTGGTTCGTTTAGATATAGGATGTGCTATGTCAAATTATTCAAAACAATAAGCAGATTTTGAATATCTGAAAATCCAAAACTGCGTCTATAAGAAAAATCAAAGTTCATGTCAATATCTCATTACGTAGTGGAAATAAAAAAATTAAATTTTCGCCACTGAAAAGACCTTAAAAAGTTATCATAAAATGGTTAATGAAATTTTCAGATATCTTCATAAATAAAAAAGTTATGGCCAGTTTTTCTAAATCGAAATTTTCACTATTTTCTGAATAAATTAATTTTTCTGCACTACTTTGCCTCTTTAACCGACTTTCTATCACCACTAACAACAAAGTTACTCGTGTTAGCCCACGTCGGTTGAAACACCCTGTATATATTATGTGTAAATAAAGTGAATTTGACTTCTCCCATTAATATTCAAATTTTAGAGAAATCGGGTATTTTTCGTCAGATTTTATGTATTTCTACACTTGTTAACTTTTTTAAGCCTGTGTACCGAATACTAACTTCATCGAATCAATGGCTTTGCCTTTGTTGAATAAATATTATTATTATTATGCACTACCGTCTCTTAACATTCCACGGGCCTCCCATTATCGTCTAGCTTATACATAGCTGACTAATTTTGTACCACAGAACTCGCTGAATTAAAGCAATTTCGAAAGCAGTTATATCTGTTTCGGTATTGAGAGCGAACTATTTTCATTATTTCAAAGGAAAAACATATTTAAAAAAATGCGTAATTACTTCAAATATTATCAATCAAAATAATATTATTAACAATTGTCAAATCATAACAAAAAGAAATAATTACATAACCTCACATTTTTAAAAACATAATTCATGACAAATAATATTATATATATAATAATATCGTTATTAAATATTATATTTTGCAACAAATCCGATTGACCAATGTAGTCTCTCGTTTAAAATTCCAATTTTGTCATTTCATCAATTTAACACAATATTCGAATATACTTAGTATAATAGGTAGAAGATACAGGAAATCAATTTGTAATCTGTTTCAATAGATCTGTAAATACATGTATATATATATGAATAATTTCTATATTTTAGGAACCAAAATATTAGTTTTCATATTATAACCAAATAATTGTCAAGGTTAAAAAATGTTTTTTTTTCTTAATCGTTATACAAAAAGCTAATAATATATAAAATAACGTATAAACAAACCGTTTTATAATTGAAAATATCCCAAAATACATCAATTTCCATAGTAAGATGTGTATTTATTTTCATAGAGCTGTCAAAATAATCTCACGCCATTTTTAATTTTATCTGAACTGCTCATAGACATACGTCGTAATCGACATTACGCGACTCGATTTTATACGTCGTCTCTTTCTAACCAATTGCATATATGGCGACCTCTTGGCGGAATAATTTTTTGAAATATCTCAGCAAAAATCACCGGATTTGTCTCGGACGTCTGTCAAAATGTTCTATAATTATCAATTTACACGATTTTGGCAAAAAGTTTACGTCCGATGGCCGTAATTTCGCTAAACAATGTTAAAAACCTATTCAACTGACAGCTAGAAAAAATTCAAATTTCATCAATCATTTGTTTTAAATTTGACATTTCAAAATAGAATTGACTCGTTTCACGAATCAAAATGCAACAAAAAATAAACTTCTGTCACCGTCACTTTCATGTAGTTTAGCGACGTATGTTTTTAAAAAAATTTGATCGATTTGTCGCGTGTTAATTTCGCATTTAAGTTAGACTGTGACTTTTAATTTTTTTTGCCATGCTAAGTGAGAACCCCACACGGTCACCGTCATAGGAACGGAACAAAAAAACAATAACGCCGACTTTTATTTGCGAATTAACGGCGTTGAAAAAGTCGTTTTCGACGCGTCTTTTTCACTTTGCAGTTAGAGTTTTTTCTCGTGCTTCGTTTAAAACCGGTCTCGACGTCGTGCGACGAAAACTCGCCGAGATACGACCGATTCCGGACGACGGGTTAATCAAATGGGACTTTTTTGTTTCCGCGTCGGCGCCCGAATTTTCGCCGAAAACCGTCCGCACGAAAACTCTTTAAAAAGAGGCGAAAAAAGTCTGCAATTCAAGACCGCTCTCGCCGCTGGGCGATTTTTTTACGATTTTAGCCGGGCGATTGAAAATTTTTTCAACGTTAAGAGATAGGCGATCGGGCGCCCCTTTAAAAAATCGCCCTGCGGCCCCCCTCGAAACGCAAATTTTGCCGATGCGACGTTGGGATGTAGAAATAATGCAGCCTTTTCGTAATTTTTTTTCGTAAAAATCCCTCCAAAATTGCACTTTTCTATAGACCCCCCGTTTGTACCTCGAAAAAATTAGTAGCTTTAATATAAGGGGACTAGTTGACCTGTGCAAAATCTTTTTGCAGGCGACTTAACACTGCTTTCAAAGATCAATGTTTTTGGTGCGGGTCTGCGGAAAAAAATTTTTACAAAAAAAAAATTTTTTTATATACGTTTTTGCCATGGTTTGTACAGATCACTGTGTTTTGAATCACGCCTGCGGCGCCAATTATCTTTAACGGGGTACGCAAAACTTTTTTAAATGTGTTTCTACAATAGTTTTCCAATATCGATGTGTTTAGAATCACGCCTGCGGCGCCAATTACGATTGCTGGCATACACAAAACTTTTTTGACTGTGTCTTTAGAATAGTTCTCCAATATCAACGTATTATGAAATTGGTCTGCGACCCAATAATTACTCGGCCTAACGGCCTCGCCATATTGCCCCAAAAGGACAATAGGCGGGCCTCCGGCCCGCAATGTAGCCTTATTTTCATTTTTTTTATATCTGTCTAAATAAAATAGTTTTCACGTTTACCATTTATTAACTTTAGTATTCAAACAGATGACCTGTGCAAAACCTTTTTGCAGGCAACTTTACACCGCTTTCAAAGATCAATGTTTTTGGTATGGGTCTGCGGAAAAATTTGTTTATTACAAATTTTTTTTTTTTGCATCCGTTTTTGCCATGGTTTGTAAAGATCACTGTGATTTGAATCACGCCTGCGGCGCCAATTGTCTTTAACGGGGTACGCAAAACTTTTTTAAATGTGTTTCTACAATAGTTTTCCAATATCGATGTGTTTCGAATCACGCCTGCGGCGCCAACTACCATTGCTGGCATACACAAAACTTTTTTGAATGTGTCTTTAGAATAGTTCTCCAATATCAAAGTGTTATAAAATTTGTCTGGGACCCAATAATTACTCGGCCTAACGGCCTCGCCATATGATCCCAAAAAATTCGTCTGCGATTACTCGGTCTTACGACCTCGCCGTTAGGCCCAAAAAGAAATTTAGGCACGGCGGGCCTTCGGCCCGCAATAAATTGGTCTGCAACTCAATATCTACTCGGTCTTACGACCTCGGCATTAGGCCCAAAAAGAAAATAAGGCGCGGCGGGCCTTCGGCCCGCAATAAATTGGTCTGCGACTCAATATCTACTCAGTCTTACGACCTCGCCATTAGGCCCAAAAAGAAATTAAGGCGCGGCGGGCCTTCGGCCCGCAATAAATTGGTCTGCAGCTTAATATCTACTCGGTCTTATGACCTCGCCATTAGACCCAAAAAAAAAATAAGGCGCGGCGGGCCTTCGGCCCGCAATAATTTGGTCTGCGACTCAATATCTACTCGGTCGTACGATCTCGCCGATCAGTCCAAGAAGAGAGTTTTTGTTTTTTTATATCTGTCTAAATAAAATAATTTTCACTTATACCATTTATTTACTTTAGTGTCCAAATAGACGATCTTTGCAAATCCTTGCGAGTTTACACCGTTTTCAATGATCAATGTTTTTAGTACGGGCCTTAACATACGTTTTTTTATACATTTTTTTATACCTATTCTGCAAGTTGTCTCGTTGACTTTTCTCCATTAATTTCAAAGCTTGCCAAAACTAATTCGTCTTCACATTGTTGAATGTTGCTTTTTTTCTTTGAAAATAAACCGTATACCATTAAATTTCTATTTAAGTTCCTTAAAGTTATGGAATAAGGTTGTCGCTTTTCTGGATAAACGTTCAAGTATTCTGCTTGAACCCATGTGGTGTTTTTGTTACGCTGAATGTGTGCGCAAAAATAGCCTGTTTTTCAAATTTGAAAATGCTTGAGCCATCTTAGAGAGTAAATCAAACAAAATGAATTAGCAAAACTGTAGCGATCGCTCGACAGATTGTTAACCTGTCGGTATGTATTTGTTTTTACAAATTTTGTTTTACACGGCACACTGATCAGTATGGATAACGTCAAAAAGCTATTTTGGTCAGTTTTGTAACTTCTAGTTCGTTTAAATGTCGGATGTGCAATATCAAATTATTCAAAAAAATAAGCAGATTTTGAATATCTGAAAATCCAAAACAGCGTCCATAAGAAAAATCAAAGTTCATGTCAATATCTCATTACGTAGTGGAAATAAAAAAATAATAATAATAAATATTTTGGAACTGAACTTTAAAGATAAAAAAATTAAACTTACGCCACTGAAAAGACCTTAAAAAGTTATCATAAAATGGTTAATGAAATTTTCAAATATCTTCATAAATAAAAAAGTTATGGCCAGTTTTTCTAGATGGAAATTTTCACTATTTTCTGAATAAATTAATTTTTCTGCACTACTTTGCCTCTTTAACCGACTTTCTATCTCCACTAACAACAAAGTTACCTGTGTTAGCCCACGTCGGTTGAAACACACTGTATATATTATGTGTAAATAAAGTGAATTTGACTTCTCGCATTAATATTCAAATTTTAAAGAAATCGGGTATTTTTCGTCGGATTTTATGTATTTCTACACTTGTTAACTTTTTGAAGTCTGTGTACCGAATACTAACTTCATCGAAGCATAGTTAGGGCTCCGTATATCCGATGAAAAAGCGGAGTCCTTATAGGATCACTCTTGTGTCTGTCTTTTCGTTTGTCACAGCTCTCTCCGATTCTACGGGACGAAAAGTGTTGAAATTTTATTCTTATATAAATGTTAGATGACGCAATGACGGTTGTATAGCGTAAATAAACGAATTCCGAGTTTAGGGTAAATTTTGGGGGCTAAATTAAAAATAAAAAAATATATATATATATATATATATATATATATATCATGGACGTATCATATTAAAGGGTTCGCTATGAGAAATACAAATATATTTCCTTTATAATTTTAAAATGCGTAGCTCGAAAGATATTAAAGAAAATATACAAAAATCGAGCGTTAACCCTCTCCCCCATCACCGTGAAAACTGAAGTTCAATTTTAGAAAATAGGAAATATAGTTTATAGGAAAACCTAAACAAAAATCCAAGTCTTAAAGATCTCGCGGAAAACTGAATGGTACCAAACCATCTTCACGCGAGTTCGTCTCATTCTTGCCCGGTTTTTTTCTCATCTGTGACGTACAGAGGCAAATTTATCACAATGAAGTCTATATTTGAGCATCGATTTTTTTTTTGATATTCTGAAAAAAAATCCATCATCGATTTTTAAAGAGATAGGAGCCGATTTTTTTAAATGTTCGATTCGAAAAAAATCTATAAATATGATGCTATTTATTTATATGGTAGCAAATTTTGAGCCTTTAAATTCATCGGCGCCTTTTCCCCTAAGTTAACCTCGGTGACCACCCTCTGTAAATTTCGGCGTCATTTTGAAATTTACCATCTTTTATTTACATGAAAAATACCACTCGTAAGTTGGTCTCTATTTGATTAAATGAACGGTGTGTTTTCAAACCAACTATAAAATTTGATGGCCATCCGAGTTGAAAATTATTTTAAAATAACAGATATGTCTCTTAATCTCATTTCACGGATTATTCTATGTAATAAAAAAGGAATGCTGTTCACTGGTAGGCACAGCACTTGAAAACGGCAGGACCGATTTGGCTAATTTTTTCTCAAAATCAGAAAAATATTGATTATTATTTTCTATGGTATCTATTCTTATTATATCCATGCCAAAGTCCCGCGAGGCTAAACTAATATGCTTGAGCCGGCGACTCTACTATTGTTGTTGTTGTCGAGCAGGTCGCAGCACCGAGAGGCAAATTATAATATGAATTACTTCAAATATTATCAATAAAAATAAGTTTATAAACATTTATTCAAAAAATATTGTTACAATAATATCAAAAATAAACTAAAAAAGAAAAAATATACATAACCTCATTTTTAACAGCATAACTTACGTCAAAAAAATGTTGTGGTTATTAAATACGATAATTTTTTAAAACAAATCCGACTGACAAATGTAGTATTTATGTTTTAAAATTCCAATATATTGTCATTTCAACAATTCTTTACATTCGCATCCATTATAAGTAAGTAAATAATTTCCAAAATACAGGAATGAATTTATAACCTTATTTCGTGATCTGTAAATAAATTTGAATATGAACTATTTCAACTATTTCAAGAAGTATATAATAATTAAGAAAACATGTTTAAACAAACCGTATTATAATTTTCTATATTCCAAAAATCAGCTTTGATAGTTTTGTATTCAATCATCTCACACATAGAACGTATAGGGTACGTTTGACATCTGATTGTGTGTTTAGTACACGACAATCCACACTAAATGCTTAATTCGCCAATAAATAATATAAATACCATTATAATATGTCAAATTATCTTAAATTTCGTTTTTAAATAACGATAAGCTACCGTTTACTGGTTAGAGACTTTGAATTATCATTTATAAAAAAGTTTCCGCCTGTCAGATTAACCTTTCATATGTATCAGATGTCAGACTGTGTACAATGATCAAAATAAGATCAAAATTATATGTCCGTCTCTATTTTACTAATTGTATATATAATGTCATCCTTTTGGCCGAATTAAATTTGAAGATTTCTCAGCAAAAATTATCGACTCTGTCTCGGGTGTCTGTCAAAAAGTTTTATAATTAATAATTTACATGATTTTGGCAAAAAAATTACGGTCGATGGTCACAATTTCGTTAAATAATGTTAAAAACCAACCGTTTGACAGATAAATTAAATGTCATTGTTTGTTAGTCGTTTGTTTAAAATGTCAAATGTGTAAGATTTGTGACCGTACTCAAAATTATATGTCTGTCTCTTTCTAACCAATTGCATATATGGCGACCTCTTGGCGGAATAATTTTTCGAAATATCTCAGCAAAAATCACCGGATTTGTCTCGGGCGTGTGTCAAAAGATTCTATAATTGTCAATTTACATGATTTTGGCAAAAAGTTTACGTCCGATGGGTATAATTTCGCTAAACAATGTTAAAAACCAATTCAACTGACAGCTAGAAAAAATTCAAATTTTATCAATCATTTGTTTTAAATTTGACATTTCAAAATAGAATTGACTCGTTTCACGAATCAAAATGCGACAAAAAATAAACTTCTGTCCCCGTCACTTTCATGTAGTTTAGCGACGTATGTTTTTAAAAAAAATTGATCGATTTGTCGCGTGTTAATTTCGCATTTAAGTTAGACTGTGACTTTTAATTTTTTTTGCCATGCTAAGTGAGGACCCCACACGGTCACCGTCATAGGAACGGAACAAAAAAACAATAACGCCGACTTTTATTTGCGAATTAACGGCGTTAAAAAAGTCGTTTTCGACGCGTCTTTTGCACTTTGCAGTTGGAGTTTTTTCTCGCGCTTCGTTTAAAACCGGTCTCGACGTCGTGCGACGAAAACTCGCCGAGATACGACCGATTCCGGACGACGGGTTAATCAAATGGGACTTTTTTGTTTCCGCGTCGGCGCCCGAATTTTCGCCGAAAACCGTTCGCGCGAAAACTCTTTAAAAAGAGGCGAAAAAAGTCTGCAATTCGAGACCGGCCTCGCCGCTGGGCGATTTTTTTACGATTTTAGCCGGGCGATTGAAAATTTTTTCAACGTTAAGAGATAGGCGATCTGGCGCCCCTTTAAAAAATCGCCCTGCGGCCCCCCTAAATATGCAAATTTTGCCGATGCGACGTTGAGATGTAGAAATAATGCGCCCTCGTCGTAATTTTTTTTCGTAAAAATCCGTCAAAAATTGCACTTTTCTATAGACCGCCCGTTTGTACCTCGAAAAATTTTTCAGCTTTAATATAAGGGGACTAGTTGACCTGTGCAAAACCTTTTTGCAGGCGACTTAACACTGCTTTCAAAGATCAATGTTTTTGGTGCGGGTCTGCGGAAAAAATTTTTACAAAAAAAAAATTTTTTTACAAACGTTTTTGCCATGGTTTGTACAGATCACTGTGTTTTGAATCACGCCTGCGGCGCCAATTATCTTTAACGGGGTACGCAAAACTTTTTTAAATGTGTTTCTACAATAGTTTTCCAATATCGATGTGTTTAGAATCACGCCTGCGGCGCCAATTACGATTGCTGGCATACACAAAACTTTTTTGACTGTGTCTTTAGAATAGTTCTCCAATATCAACGTGTTATGAAATTGGTCTGCGACCCAATAATAACTCGGCCTAACGGCCTCGCCATATTGCCCCAAAAGGACAATAGGCGGGCCTCCGGCCCGCAATGTAGCCTTATTTTCATTTTTTTTATATCTGTCTAAATAAAATAGTTTTCACGTTTACCATTTATTAACTTTAGTATTCAAACAGATGACCTGTGCAAAACCTTTTTGCAGGCAACTTTACACCGCTTTCAAAGATCAATGTTTTTGGTATGGGTCTGCGGAAAAATTTGTTTTTTACAAAATTTTTTTTTTTGCATCCGTTTTTGCCATGGTTTGTAAAGATCACTGTGACTTGAATCACGCCTGCGGCGCCAATTGTCTTTAACGGGGTACGCAAAACTTTTTTAAATGTGTTTCTACAATAGTTTTCCAATATCGATGTGTTTAGAATCACGCCTGCGGCGCCAACTACCATTGCTGGCATACACAAAACTTTTTTGAATGTGTCTTTAGAATAGTTCTCCAATATCAAAGTGTTATAAAATTTGTCTGGGACCCAATAATTACTCGGCCTAACGGCCTCGCCATATGATCCCAAAAAATTCGTCTGCGATTACTCGGTCTAACGACCTCGCCGTTAGGCCCAAAAAGAAATTTAGGCAAGGCGGGCCTTCGGCCCGCAATAAATTGGTCTGCGACTCAATATCTACTCGGTCTTACGACCTCGTCATTAGGCCCAAAAAAAAAATAAGGCCGCGGCGGGCCTTCGGCCCGCAATAAATTGGTCTGCGACTCAATATCTACTCGGTCTTACGACTCGTCATTAGGCCTAAAAAGAAAATAAGGCGCGGCGGGCCTTCGGCCCGCAATAAATTGATCTGCGACTCAATATCTACTCAGTCTTACGACCTCGCCATTAGGCCCAAAAAGAAATTAAGGCGCGGCGGGCCTTCGGCCCGCAATAAATTGGTCTGCAGCTTAATATCTACTCGGTCTTACGACCTCGCCATTAGACCCAAAAAAAAAATAAGGCGCGGCGGGCCTTCGGCCCGCAATAAATTGGTCTGCGACTCAATATCTACTCGGTCGTACGATCTCGCCGATCAGTCCAAGAAGACAGTTTTTGTTTTTTTATATCTGTCTAAATAAAATAATTTTCACTTATACCATTTATTTACTTTAGTGTCCAAATAGACGATCTTTGCAAATCCTTGCGAGTTTACACCGTTTTCAATGATCAATGTTTTTAGTACGGGCCTTAACATACGTTTTTTTATACATTTTTTTATACCTATTCTGCAAGTTGTCTCGTTGACTTTTCTCCATTAATTTCAAAGCTTGCCAAAACTAATTCGTCTTCACATTGTTGAATGTTGCTTTTTTTCTTTGAAAATAAACCGTATACCATTAAATTTCTATTTAAGTTCCTTAAAGTTATGGAATAAGGTTGTCGCTTTTCTGGATAAACGTTCAAGTATTCTGCTTGAACCCATGTGGTGTTTTTGTTACGCTGAATGTGTGCGCAAAAATAGCCAGTTTTTCAAATTTGAAAATGCTTGAGCCATCTTAGAGAGTAAATCAAACAAAATGAATTAGCAAAACTGTAGCGATCGCTCGACAGATTGTTAACCTGTCGGTATGTATTTGTTTCTACAAATTTTGTTTTACACGGCACACTGATCAGTATGGATAACGTCAAAAAGCTATTTTGGTCAGTTTTGTAACTTCTGGTTCGTTTAAATGTAGGATGTGCAATATCAAATTATTCAAAAAAATAAGCAGAATTTGAATATCTGAAAATCCAAAACAGCGTCCATAAGAAAAATCAAAGTTCATGTCAATATCTCATTACGTAGTGGAAATAAAAAAATAATAATAATAAATATTTTGGAACTGAACTTTAAAGATAAAAAAATTAAACTTACGCCACTGAAAAGACCTTAAAAAGTTATCATAAAATGGTTAATGAAATTTTCAAATATCTTCATAAATAAAAAAGTTATGGCCAGTTTTTCTAGATGGAAATTTTCACTATTTTCTGAATAAATTAATTTTTCTGCACTACTTTGCCTCTTTAACCGACTTTCTATCTCCACTAACAACAAAGTTACCTGTGTTAGCCCACGTCGGTTGAAACACACTGTATATATTATGTGTAAATAAAGTGAATTTGACTTCTCGCATTAATATTCAAATTTTAAAGAAATCGGGTATTTTTCGTCAGATTTTATGTATTTCTACACTTGTTAACTTTTTGAAGTCTGTGTACCGAATACTAACTTCATCGAAGCATAGTTAGGGCTCCGTATATCCGATGAAAAAGCGGAGTCCTTATAGGATCACTCTTGTGTCTGTCTTTTCGTTTGTCACAGCTCTCTCCGATTCTACGGGACGAAAAGTGTTGAAATTTTATTCTTATATAAATGTTAGATGACGCAATGACGGTTGTATAGCGTAAATAAACGAATTCCGAGTTTAGGGTAAATTTTGGGGGCTAAATTAAAAATAAAAAAAAAAAATATATATATATATATATATATATATCATGGACGTATCATATGAAAGGGTTCGCTATGAGAAATACAAATATATTTCCTTTATAATTTTAAAATGCGTAGCTCGAAAGATATTAAAGAAAATATACAAAAATCGAGCGTTAACTCTCTCCCCCATCACCGTGAAAACTGAAGTTCAATTTTAGAAAATAGGAAATATAGTTTATAGGAAAACCTAAACAAAAATCCAAGTCTTAAAGATCTCACGGAAAACTGAATGGTACCAAACCATCTTCACGCGAGTTCGTCTCATTCTTGCCCGGTTTTTTTCTCATCTGTGACGTACAGAGGCAAATTTATCACAATGAAGTCTATATTTGAGCATCGATTTTTTTTTGGTATTCTGAAAAAAAATCCATCATCGATTTTTAAAGAGATAGGAGCCGATTTTTTTAAATGTTCGATTCGAAAAAAATCTGTAAATATGATGCTATTTATTTATATGGTAGCAAATTTTGAGCCTTTAAATTCATCGGCGCCTTTTCCCCTAAGTTAACCTCGGTGACCACCCTCTGTAAATTTCGGCGTCATTTTGAAATTTACCATCTTTTATTTACATGAAAAATACCACTCGTAAGTTGGTCTCTATTTGATAAAATGAACGGTGTGTTTTCAAACCAACTATAAAATTTGATGGCCATCCGAGTTGAAAATTATTTTAAAATAACAGATACGTCTCATAATCTCATTTCACGGATTATTCTATGTAATAAAAAAGGAATGCTGTTCACTGGTAGGCACAGCACTTGAAAACGGCAGGACCGATTTGGCTAATTTTTTCTCAAAATCAGAAAAATATTGATTATTATTTTCTATGGTATCTATTCTTATTATATCCATGCCAAAGCCCCGCGAGGCTAAACTAATATGCTTGAGCCGGCGACTCTACTATATGTTGTTGTTGTCGAGCAGGTCGCAGCCCCGAGAGGCAAATTATAATATGAATTACTTCAAATATTATCAATAAAAATAAGTTTATAAACATTTATTCAAAAAATATTGTAACAATAATATCAAAAATAAACTAAAAAAGAAAAAATATACATAACCTCATTTTTAACAGCATAACTTACGTCAAAAAAATGTTGTGGTTATTAAATACGATAATTTTTTAAAACAAATCCGACTGACAAATGTAGTATTTATGTTTTAAAATTCCAATATATTGTCATTTCAACAATTCTTTACATTCGCATTCATTATAAGTAAGTAAATAATTTCCAAAATACAGGAATGAATTTATAACCTTATTTCGTGATCTGTAAATAAATTTGAATATGAACTATTTCAACTATTTCAAGAAGTATATAATAATTAAGAAAAAATGTTTAAACAAACCGTATTATAATTTTCTATATTCCAAAAATCAGCTTTGATAGTTTTGTATTCAATCATCTCACACATAGAACGTATAGGGTACGTTTGACATCTGATTGTGTGTTTAGTACACGACAATCCACACTAAATGCTTAATTCGCCAATAAATAATATAAATACCATTATAATATGTCAAATTATCTTAAATTTCGTTTTTAA
This sequence comes from Venustoraphidia nigricollis, assembly GCA_034508555.1. Taxonomy (NCBI): domain Eukaryota; kingdom Metazoa; phylum Arthropoda; class Insecta; order Raphidioptera; family Raphidiidae; genus Venustoraphidia; species Venustoraphidia nigricollis. The sequence continues at coordinate 5,119,781 of JAVRKA010000030.1, forward strand.
ATAACGAAAAGCTACCGCTTACTGGTTAGAGACTTTGAATTATCATTTATAAAAAAGTTTCCGCCTGTCAGATTAACCTTTCATATGTATCAGATGTCAGACTGTGTACAATGATCAAAATAAGATCAAAATTATATGTCCGTCTCTATTTTACTAATTGTATATATTATGTCATCCTTTTGGCCGAATTAAATTTGAAGATTTCTCAGCAAAAATTATCGAGTCTGTCTCGGGTGTCTGTCAAAAAGTTTTATAATTAATAATTTACATGATTTTGGCAAAAAAATTACGGTCGATGGTCACAATTTCGTTAAATAATGTTAAAAACCAACCGTTTGACAGATAAATTAAATGTCATTGTTTGTTAGTCGTTTGTTTAAAATGTCAAATGTGTAAGATTTGTGGCCGTACTCAAAATTATATGTCTGTCTCTTTCTAACCAATTGCATATATGGCGACCTCTTGGCGGAATAATTTTTCGAAATATCTCAGCAAAAATCACCCGATTTGTCTCGAACGTCTGTCAAAATGTTCTATAATTATCAATTTACACGATTTTGGCAAAAAATTTACGTCCGATGGGTATAATTTCGCTAAACAATGTTAAAAACCAAATCAACTGACAGCTAGAAAAAATTCAAATTTTATCAATCATTTGTTTTAAATTTGACATTTCAAAATAGAATTGACTCGTTTCACGAATCAAAATGCGACAAAAAATAAACTTCTGTCCCCGTCACTTTCATGTAGTTTAGCGACGTATGTTGTTAAAAAAAATTGATCGATTTGTCGCGTGTTAATTTCGCATTTAAGTTAGACTGTGACTTTTAATTTTTTTTGCCATGCTAAGTGAGAACCCCACACGGTCACCGTCATAGGAACGGAACTAAAAAAACAATAACGCCGACTTTTATTTGCGAATTAACGGCGTTGAAAAAGTCGTTTTCGACGCGTCTTTTGCACTTTGCAGTTAGAGTTTTTTCTCGCGCTTCGTTTAAAACCGGTCTCGACGTCGTGCGACGAAAAGTCGCCGAGATACGACCGATTCCGGACGACGGGTTAATCAAATGGGACTTTTTTGTTTCCGCGTCGGCGCCCGAATTTTCGCCGAAAACCGTCCGCGCGAAAACTCTTTAAAAAGAGGCGAAAAAAGTCTGCAATTCGAGACCGGCCTCGCCGCCGGGCGATTTTTTTACGATTTTAGCCGGGCGATTGAAAATTTTTTCAACGTTAAGAGATAGGCGATCGGGCGCCCCTTTAAAAAATCGCCCTGCGGCCCCCCTCGAAACGCAACTTACGCCGATGCGACGTTGGGCTGTAGAAATAATGCGCCCTTTTCGTAATTTTTTTTCGTAAAAATCCGTCAAAAATTGCACTTTTCTATAGACCCCCCGTTTGTACCTCGGAAAATTTTTGCGTTTTAATATATGGGATGGATGGATGGATGGATGGATGGATGGATGTGCCGATAGGCATTTCAAATATAGGTGTCGACCGGCATTTCAGATATAAATGCCGAAAGGCATTTCAGATATAGGTGCCGATAGGCATTTCTGATGTGGTTGCCGATAGGCATTTCAAATATAGGTGCTGATAGGCATTTCAGATGTAGTTTTCGATAGGCATTTCAAAAATAGGTGCCGATAGGCATTTCAGATATAGGTGCCGATAGGCACTTCAGATATAGTTGCCGATTGGCATTTTAAAAATAGGCGCCGATAGGTATTTCAGATATAGAAGCCGATAGGCATTTCAAATATAGGCGCCGCGCCGATAGGCATTCCAGATATGGTTGCCGATAGGCATTTCAAATATAGGTGCTGATAGGCATTTCAGATGTAGTTTCCGATAGGCATTTCAAAAATAGGTGCCGATAGGCATTTCAGATATAGTTGCCGATTGGCATTTTAAAAATAGGTGCCGATAGGCATTTCAGATATAGAAGCCGATAGGCATTTCATATATAGGTGCCGATAGGCATTCCAGATATGGTTGCCGATAGGCATTTCAAATATAGGTGCTGATAGGCATTTCAGATGTAGTTTCCGATAGGCATTTCAAAAATTGGTGCCGATAGGCATTTCAGATATAGGTGCCGATAGGCATTTCAGATATAGTTGCCGGTTGGCATTTTAAAAATAGGTGCCGATAGGCATTTCAGATATAGAAGCCGATAGGTATTTCAAATATAGGTGTCGATAGGCATTTCAGATATGATTGCCGATAGGCATTTCAAATATAGGTGCTGATAGGCATTTTAGATGTAGTTTCCGATAGGCATTTCAAAAATAGGTGCCGATAGGCATTTCAGATATAGGTGCCGATAGGCATTTCAGATATAGTTGCCGATTGGCATTTTAAAAATAGGTGCCGATAGGCATTTCAGATATATAAGCCGATAGGCATTTCAAATATAGGTGCCGATGAGCATTCCAGATATGGTTGCCGATAGGCATTTCAAATATAGGTGCTGATAGGCATTTCAGATGTAGTTTCCGATAGGCTTATCAAAAATTGGTGCCGATAGGCATTTCAGATATAGGTGCCGATTGGCATTTCAGATAAAGTTGCCGATTGGCATTTTAAAAATAGGTGCCGATAGGCATTTCAGATATAGAAGCCGATAGGGATTTTAAATATAGGTGTCGATAGGCATTTCAGATATGGTTGCCGATAAGCATTTCAAATATAGGTGCTGATAGGCATTTCAGATGTAGTTTCCGATAGGCATTTCAAAAATAGGTGCCGATAGGCATTTCAGATATAGGTGCCGATTGGCATTTCAGATATAGTTGCCGATTTGCATTTTAAAAATAGGTGCCGATAGGCATTTCAGATATATAAGCCGATAGGCATTTCAAATATAGGTGCCGATGAGCATTCCAGATATGGTTGCCGATAGGCATTTCAAATATAGGTGCTGATAGGCATTTCAGATGTAGTTTCCGATAGGCATTTCAAAAATTGGTGTCGATAGGCATTTCAGATATAGAAGCCGATAGGCATCTCAAATATAGGTGCCGATAGGCATTCCAGATATGGTTGCCGATAGGCATTTCAAATATAGGTGCTGATAGGCATTCCGGATGTAGTTTCCGATAGGCATTTCAAAAAATGGTGCCAATAGGCATTTCAGATATAGGTGCCGATAGGCATTTCAGATATAGTTACCGATTGGCATTTTAAAAATCGGTACCGATACGCATTTCAGATATAGAAGCCGATAGGTATTTCAAATATAGGTGTCGATAGGCATTTCAGATATGGTTGCCGATAGGCATTTCAAATATAGGTGCTGATAGGCATTTCAGATGTAGTTTCCGATAGACATTTCAAAAATAGGTGCCGATAGGCATTTCAGATATAGGTGCCGATAGGCATTTCAGATATAGTTGCCGATTGGCATTTTAAAAATAGGTGCCGATAGGCATTTCAGATATAGAAGCCGATAGGCATTTCAAATATAGGTGCCGATAGGCATTCCAGATATGGTTGCCGATAGGCATTTCAAATATAGGTGCTGATAGGCATTTCAGATGTAGTTTCCGATAGGCATTTCAAATATAGGTGCTGATAGGCATTTCAGAAGTAGTTTTCGATAGGCATTTCAAAAATAGGTGCCGATAGGCATTTCAGATATAGGTGCCGATAGTCATTTCAGATATAGTTGCCAATTGGTATTTAAAAAATAGGTGCCGATAGGCATTTCAGATATAGAAGCCGATAGGCATTTCAAATATAGGTGCCGATAGGCATTGCAGATATAGTTGCCGATAGGCATTTCAAATATAGGTGCTGATAGGCATTTTAGATGTAGTTTCCGATAGGCATTTCAAAAATTGATGCCGATAGGCATTTCGGATATAGGTGATGATAGGCATTTCAGATATAGTTGCCGATTGGCATTTTAAAAACAGGTGCCGATAGGCATTTCAGATACAGAAGCCGATAGGTATTTCAAATATAGGTGTCGATAGGCATTTCAGTTATGGTTGCCGATAGGCATTTCAAATATAGGAGCAGATAGGCATTTCAGATGTAGTTTCCGAAAGGCATTTCAAAAATATATGCCGATAGGCATTTCAGATATAGGTGCCGATAGGCATTTCAGATATAGTTGCCGATTGGTATTTTAAAAATAGGTGCCGATAGGCATTTCAGATATAGAACCCGATAGGCATTTCAAATATAGGTGCCGATAGGCATTCCAGATATGGTTGCCGATAGGCATTTCAAATATAAGTGCTGATAATCATTTCAGATGTAGTTTCCGATAGGCATTTCAAAAATAGGTACCGATAGGCATTTCAGATATAGGTGCCGATAGGCATTTCAGATATAGTTGCCAATTTACATTTTAAAAATAGGTGTCGATAGGCATTTCAGATATAGAACCCGATAAGCATTTCAAATATAGGTGCCGATAGGCATTTCGGATATGGTTGCCGATAGGCATTTTAAATATAGGTGCTGATAGGCATTTCAGATGGAGTTTACGATAGGCATTTCAAAAGTTGGTGCCGATAGGCATTTCAGATATAGGTGCCGATTGGCATTTCAGATATAGTTGCCGATTGGCATTATAAAAATAGGTGCCGATAGGCATTTCAGATATAGAAGCCGATAGGCATTTCAAATATAGGTGCCGATAGGCATTCCAGATGTGGTTGCCGATAGGCATTTCAAATATAGGTGCCGATAGGCATTCCAGATATGGTTGCGGATAGGCATTCCAAATATAGGTGCTGATAGGCATTTCAGATGAAGTTTTCGATAGGCATTTCAAAAATAGGTGCCGATAGGCATTTCAGATATAGGTGCCGATAGGCATTTCAGATATAGTTGCCGATTGGAATTTTAAAAATAGGTGCCGATAGGCAATTCAGATATAGAAGCCGATAGGCATTTCAAATATAAGTGCTGATAATCATTTCAGATGTTCTTTCCGATAGGCATTACAAAAATAGGTGCCGATAGGCATTTCAGATATAGGTGCCGATAGGCATTTCAGATATAGTTGCCGATTGGCATTTTAAAAATAGGTGTCGATAGGCATTTCAGATATAGAAGCCGATAGGCATTTCAAATATAGGTGCCGATAGGCATCCCAGATATGGTTGCCGATAGGCATTTCAAATATAGGTGCCGATAGGCATTCCAGATATGGTTGCCGATAGGCATTTCAAATATAGGTGCTAATAGGCATTTCAGATGGAGTTTTCGATAGGCATTTCAAAAATAGGTGCCGATGAGCATTTCAGATATAGGTGCCGATAGGCATTTCAGATATAGTTGCCGATTGGTATTTTAAAAATAGGTGCCGATAGGCAATTCAGATATAGAAGCCGATAGGCATTTCAAATATAAGTGCTGATAATCATTTCAGATGTAGTTTCCGATAGGCATTTCAAAAATAGGTACCGATAGGCTTTTCAGATATAGGTGCCGATAGGCATTTCAGATATAGTTGCCAATTGGCATTTTAAAAATAGGTGCCGATAGGCATTTTAGATATAGAAGCCGATAGGTATTTCAAATATAGGTGTGGATAGGCATTTCAGATATGTTTGCCGATAGGCATTTCAAATATAGGTGCTGATAGTCATTTCAGATGTAGTTTCCGATAGGCATTTCAAAAATAGGTTCCGATAGGCATTTTAGATATAGGTGCCGATAGGCATTTCAGATATACTTACCGATTGGCATTTTAAAAATAGGTGCCGATAGGCATTTCAGATATAGAAGCCGATAGGTATTTCAAATATAGGTGTCGATAGGCATTTCAGATATGGTTGCCGATAGGCATTTCAAATATAGGAGCAGATAGGCATTTCAGATGTAGTTTCCGAAAGGCATTTCAAAAATATATGCCGATAGGCATTTCAGATATAGGTGATGATAGGCATTTCAGATATAGTTGCCAATTGGTATTTTAAAAATAGGTGCCGATAGGCATTTCAGATATAGAAGCCGATAGGCATTTCAAATATAGTTGCCGATGGGCATTCCAGATATGGTTGCCGATAGGCATATCAAATATAAGCGCTGATAATCATTTCAGATGTAGTTTCCGATAGGCATTTCAAAAATAGGTACCGATAGGCATTTCAGATATAGGTGCCGATAGGCATTTTATATATAGTTGCCGATTGGCATTTTAAAAATAGGTGCCGATAGGCATTTCAGATATAGAAGCAGATATGTATTTCAAATATAGGTGTGGATAGGCATTTCAGATATGGTTGCCGATTGGCATTTTAAATATAGGTGCTGATAGTCATTTCAGATGTAGTTTCCGATAAGCATTTCAAAAATAGGTGGCGATAGGCATTTTAGATATAGGTGCCGATAGGCATTTCAGATATAGTCGCCGATTGGCATTTTAAAAATAGGTGCCGATAGGCATTTCAGATATATAAGCCGATAGGCATTTCAAATATAGGTGCCGATGAGCATTCCAGATATTATGGCAACTATATCTGAAATGCCTATCGGCACCTATATCTGAAATGCCTATCGGCACCTATTTTTAAAATGCCAATCGGCAACTATATCTGAAATGCCTATCGGCACCTATATCTGAAATGCCTATCGGCACCAATTTTTGAAATGCCTATCGGAAACTACATCTGAAATGCCTATCAGCACCTATATTTGAAATGCCTATCGGCAACCATATCTGGAATGCCTATCGGCACCTATATTTGAAATGCCTATCGGCTTCTATATCTGAAATACCTATCGGCGCCTATTTTTAAAATGCCAATCGGCAACTATATCTGAAGTGCCTGTCGGCACCTATATCTGAAATGCCTATCGGCACCTATTTTTGAAATGCCTATCGAAAACTACATCTGAAATGCCTATCAGTACCTATATTTGAAATGGCTATCGGCAACCACATCAGTAATGCCTATCGGCACTTATATCTGAAATGCCTTTCGGCATTTATATCTGAAATGCCTTTCGGCATTTATATCTGAAATGCCTGTCGACACCTATATTTGAAATGCCTATCGGCACATATATTTTAAATGCCTATCGGCAACTATATCTGATATGCCTATCGGCACCTATATCTGAAATGCCCATCGGCACCTATTTTTGAAATGCCTATCGGAAACTACATCTAAAATGCCTATCGGCACCTATTTTTAAAATGCCAATCGGTAAGTATATCTGAAATGCCTATCGGCGCCTATATATGAAATGCCTATCGGAACCTATTTTTGAAATGCCTATCGGAAACTACATCTGAAATGATTATCAGCACCTATATTTGAAATGCCTATCGGCAACCATATCTGAAATGCCTATCCACACCTATATTTGAAATACCTATCGGCTTCTATATCTGAAATGCCTATCGGCACCTATTTTTAAAATGCCAATCGGCAACTATATCTGAAATGCCTATCGGCACCTATATCTGAAATGCCTATCGGTACCTATTTTTGAAATGCCTATCGGTAACTACATCTGAAATGATTATCAGCGCTTATATTTGATATGCCTATCGGCAACCATATCTGGAATGCCTATCGGCAACTATATTTGAAATGCCTATCGGCTTCTATATCTGAAAGGCCTATCGGCACCTATTTTTAAAATACCAATCGGCAACTATATCTGAAATACCTATCGGCACCTAAATCTGAAATGGTATTGGCACCTATTTTTCAAATGCCTATCAGAAACTACATCTGAAATGCCTATCAGCACCTATATTTGAAATGCCTATCGGCAACCATATCTGGAATGCCTATCGGCACCTATATTTGAAATGCCTATCGGCTTCTATATCTGAAATGCCTATCGGCACCTGTTTTTAAAATGCCAATCGGCTTCTATATCTGAAATGCCTATCGGCACCTATTTTTAAAATGCCAATCGGCAACTATATCTGAAATGCCTATCGGCACCTATATCTGAAATGCCTATCGGTACCTATTTTTGAAATGCCTATCGGAAACTACATCTAAAAATTATTATCAGCGCTTATATTTGATATGCCTATCGGCAACCATATCTGGAATGCCTATCGGCAACCATATCTGGAATGCCTATCGGCAACTATATTTGAAATGCCTATCGGCTTCTATATCTGAAATGCCTATCGGCACCTATTTTTAAAATACCAATCGGCAACTATATCTGAAATGCCTATCGGCACCTATATCTGAAATGCCTATCGGCATATATTTTAGAAATGCCTTTCGGAAACTACATCTGAAATGCCTATCTGCTCCTATATTTGAAATGCCTATCGGCAACCATATCTGAAATGCCTATCGACACCTATATTTGAAATACCTATCGGCTTCTATATCTGAAATGCCTATCGGCACCTGTTTTTAAAATGCCAATCGGCAACTATATCTGAAATGCCTATCGGCACCTATAACCGAAATGCCTATCGGCATCAATTTTTGAAATGCCAATCGGAAACTACATCTAAAATGCCTATCAGCACCTATATTTGAAATGCCTATCGGCAACCATATCTGGAATGCCTATCGGCACCTATATTTGAAATGCCTATCGGCTTCTATATCTGAAATGCCTATTGGCACCTATTTTTAAAATGCCAATCGGCAACTATATCTGAAATGCCTATCGGCACCTATATCTGAAATACCTATCGGCACCTATCTTTGAAATGCCTATCGGAAACTACATCTGAAATGCCTATCAGCACCTATATTTGAAATGCTTATCGGCAACCATATCTGAAATGCCTATCGACACCTATATTTGAAATCCCTATCGGCTTCTATATCTGAAATGCCTATCGGCATCTATTTTTAAAATGCCAATCGGTAACTATATCTGAAATGCCTATCGTCACCTATATCTGAAATGCCTATCGGCACCTATTTTTGAAATGCCTATCGGAAACTACATCTGAAATGCCTATCAGCACCTATATTTGAAATGCCTATCGGCAACCATATCTGGAATGCCTATCGGCGCCTATATTTGAAATGCCTATCGGCTTCTATATCTGAAATGCCTATCGGCACCAATTTTTAAAATGCCAATCGGCATTTATATCTGAAGTGCCTATCGGCACCTATATCTGAAATGCCTATCGGCACCTATTTTTAAAATGCCTATCAAAAACTACATCTGAAATGCCTATCAGCACATATATTTGAAATGCCTATCGCCACCTATATCTAAAATGCCTATCGGAGCCTATTTTTGAAATGCCTATCGGAAACTACATCTGAAATGACTATCAGCACCTATATTTGAAATGCCTATCGGCAACCATATCTGAAATGCCTATCCACACCTATATTTGAAATACCTATCGGCTTCTATATCTAAAATGCCTATCGGCACCTATTTTTAAAATGCCAATCGGCAACTACATCTGAAATGCCTATCGGCTTATATATCTGAAATGCCTATCGGCACCTATTTTTAAAATGCCAATCGGCAACTATATCTGAAATGCCAATCGGCACCTATAACTGAAATGCCTATCGACACCTATTTTTAAAATGCCAATTGGCAACTATATCTGAAATGCCTATCGGCACCTATATCTGAAATGCCTATCGACACCTATTTTTAAAATGCCAATTGGCAACTGTATCTTAAATGCCTATCGGCATCTATATCTGAAATGCCAATCGGTACCTATTTTTGAAATGCCTATCGGAAACTACATCTGAAATGCCTATCAGCACCTATATTTGAAATGCCTATCGGCAACCATATCTGGAATGCCTATCGGCACCTATATTTGAAATGCCTATCGGCTTCTATATCTGAAATGCCTATCGGCACCTATTTTTAAAATGCCAATCGGCAACTATATCTGAAATGCCTATCGGCACTTATATCTAAAATGCCTATCGGCACCATTTTTTGAAATGCCTATCGGAAACTACATCCGGAATGCCTATCAGCATCTATATTTGAAATGCCTATCGGCAACCGTATCTGGAATGCCTATCGGCACCTATATTTGAAATGCCTATCGGCTTCTATATCTGAAATGCCTATCGACACCAATTTTTTAAATGCCTATCGGAAACTACATCTGAAATGCCTATCAGCACCTATATTTGAAATGCCTATCGGCAACCATATCTGGTATGCTCATCGGCACCTATATTTGAAATGCCTATCGGCTTATATATCTGAAATGCCTATCGGCACCTATTTTTAAAATGCCAATCGGCAACTATATCTGAAATGCCTATCGGCACCTATATCTGAAATGCCTATCGGCACCTATTTTTGAAATGCATATCGGAAACTACATCTGAAATGCCTATCAGCACCTATATTTAAAATGCTTATCGGCAAACATATCTGAAATGCCTATCGACACCTATATTTAAAATACCTATCGGCTTCTATATCTGAAATGCCTATCGGCACCTATTATTAAAATGCCAATCGGCAACTATATCTGAAATGCCTATCGGCACCAATATCTGAAATGCCTATCGGCACCAATTTTTGAAATGCCTATCGGAAACTACATCTGAAATGCCTATCAGCACCTATATTTGAAATGCCTATCGGCAACCATATCTGGAATGCCTATCGGCGCCTATATTTGAAATGCCTATCGGCTTCTATATCTGAAATACCTATCGGCGCCTATTTTTAAAATGCCAATCGGCAACTATATCTGAAGTGCCTGTCGGCACCTCTATCTGAAATGCCTATCGGCACCTATTTTTGAAATGCCTATCGAAAACTACATCTTAAATGCCTATCAGCACCTATATTTGAAATGCCTATCGGCAACCACATCAGAAATGCCTATCGGCACCTATATCTGAAATGCCTATCGGCACCTATTTTTGAAATGCCTATCGGAAACTACATCTAAAATGCCTATCGGCACCTATTTTTAAAATGTCAATCGGTAAGTATATCTGAAATGCCTATCGGCACCTATATCTGAAATGCCTATCGGAACCTATTTTTGAAATGCCTATCGGAAACTACATCTGAAATGACTATCAGCACCTATATTTGAAATGCTTATCGGCAACCATATCTGAAATGCCTATCCACACCTATATTTGAAATACCTATCGGCTTCTATATCTGAAATGCCTATCGGCACCTATTTTTAAAATGCCAATCGACAACTATATCTGAAATGCCTATCGGCACCTATATCTGAAATGCCTATCGGTACCTATTGTTGAAATGCCTATCGGAAACTACATCTGAAATGATTATCAGCGCTTATATTTGATATGCCTATCGGCAACCATATCTGGAATGCCTATCGGCAACTATATTTGAAATGCCTATCGGCTTCTATATCTGAAATGCCTATCGGCACCCATTTTAAAAATACCAATCGGAAACTATATCTGAAATGCCTATCGGCACCTATATCTGAAATGCCTATCGGCATATATTTTTGAAATGCCTTTCGGAAACTACATCTGAAATGCCTATCTGCTCCTATATTTGAAATGCCTATCGGCAACCATATCTGAAATGCCTATCGACACCTATATTTGAAATACCTATCGGCTTCTATATCTGAAATGCCTATGGGCACCTATTTTTGAAATGCCTATCGGAAACTACATCTAAAATGCCTATCGGCACCTATTTTTAAAATGCCATTCGGTAAGTATATCTGAAATGCCTATCGGCACCTATATTTGAAATGCCTATCGGCAACCATATCTGAAATGCCTATCGACACCTATATTTGAAATACCTATCGGCTTCTATATCTGAAATGCCTATCGGCACCTGTTTTTAAAATGCCAATCGGCAACTATATCTGAAATGCCTATCGGCACCTATATCCGAAATGCCTATCGGCATCAATTTTTGAAATACCTATCGGAAACTACATCTAAAATGCCTATCAGCACCTATATTTGAAATGCCTATCGGCAACCATATCTGGAATGCCTATTCGCACCTATATTTGAAATGCGTATCGGCTTCTATATCTGAAATGCCTATCGGCACCTATTTTTAAAATGCCAATCGGCAACTATATCTGAAATGCCTATCGGCACCTATATCTGAAATGCCTATCGGCACATATTTTTGAAATGCCAATCGGAAACTACATCTGAAATGCCTATCAGCACCTATATTTGAAATGCCTATCGGCAACCATATCTGAAATGCCTATCGACACCTATATTTGAAATACCTATCGGCTTCTATATCTGAAATGCCTATCGGCACCTATTTTTAAAATGCCAAACGGTAACTATATCTGAAATGCCTATCGGCACCTAAATCTGAAATGCCTATTGGCACCATTTTTTGAAATGTCTATCGGAAACTACATCCGGAATGCCTATCAGCACCTATATTTGAAATGCCTATCGGCAACCATATCTGGAATGCCTATCGGCACCTATATTTGAAATGCCTACCGGCTTTTATATCTGAAATGCCTATCGACACCTATTTTTAAAATGCCAATCGGCAACTATATCTGAAATGCCTATCGGCACCTATATCTGAAATGCCTATCGGCACCTATTTTTGAAATGCCTATCGGAAACTACATCTGAAATGCCTATCAGCACCTATATTTGAAATGCTTATCGGCAACCATATCTGAAATGCCTATCGACACCTATATTTGAAATACCTATCGGCTTCTATATCTGAAATGCCTATCGGCACCTGTTTTCAAAATGCCAATCGGCAACTATATCTGAAATGCCTATCGGCACTTATATCTGAAATGCCTATCGGCACCTATTTTTGAAATGCCTATCGGAAACTACATCTGAAATGCCTATCAGCACCTATATTTGAAATGCTTATCGGCAACCATATTTGAAATGCCTATCGACACCTATATTTGAAATCCCTATCGGCTTCTATATCTGAAATGCCTATCGGCACCTATTTTTAAAATGCCAATCGGAAACTATATCTGAAATGCCTATCGGCACCTATATCTGAAATGCCTATCGGCACCTATTTTTGAAATGCCTATCGGAAACTACATCTGAAATGCCTATCAGCACCTATATTTGAAATGCCTATCGGCAACCATATCTGGAATGCCTATCGGCGCCTATATTTGAAATGCCTATCGGCTTCTATATCTGAAATGCCTATCGGCACCTATTTTTAAAATGCCAATCGGCATTTATATCTGAAGTGCCTATCGGAACCTATATCTGAAATGCCTATCGGCACCTATTTTTGAAATGCCTATCGAAAACTACATCTGAAATGCCTATCAGCACCTATATTTGAAATGCCTATCGGCAACCACATCAGAAATGCCTATCGGCACCTATATCTGAAATGCCTTTCGGCATTTATATCTGAAATGCTGATCGACACCTATATTTGAAATGCCTATCGGCACTTTTATTTTAAATGCCTATCGGCAGCTATATCTGATAAGCCTATCGGCACCTATATCTGAAATGCCTATCGGCACCTATTTTTGAAATGCCAATCTTTAAGTATATCTGAAATGCCTATCGGCACCTATATCTAAAATGCCTATCGGAACCTATTTTTGGAATGCCTATCGGAAACTACATTGAAATGATTATCAGCACCTATATTTGAAATGCCTATCGGCAACCATATCTGAAATGCCTATCCACACCTATATTTGAAATACCTATCGGCTTCTATATCTAAAATGCCTATTGGCACCTATTTTTGAAATGCCAATCGGTAAGTATATCTGAAATGCCTATCGGCACCTATATCTAAAATGCCTATCGGAACCTATTTTTGAAATGCCTATCGGAAACTACATCTGAAATGACTATCAGCACCTATATTTGAAATGCTTATCGGCAACCATATCTGAAATGCCTATCCACACCTATATTTGAAATACCTATCGGCTTCTATATCTAAAATGCCTATCGGCAACTATTTTTAAAATGCCAAACGGCAACTACATCTGAAATGCCTATCGGCTTATATATCTGAAATGCCTATCGGCACCTATTTTTAAAATGCCAATCGGCAACTATATTTGAAATGCCAATCGGCACCTATATCTGAAATGCCTATCGGCACCTATTTTTGAAATGCCTATCGGAAACTACATCTGAAATGCCTATCAGTACCTATATTTGAAATGCCTATCGGCAACCATATCTGAAATGCCTATCGACACCTATATTTGAAATGCCTATCGGCACCTATTTTTAAAATGCCAATTGGCAACTATATCTGAAATGCCTATCGGCACCTATATCTGAAATGCCTATCGGTACCTATTTTTGAAATGCCTATCGGAAACTACATCTAAAATGATTATCAGCACTTATATTTGAAATGCCTATCGGCAACCTTATCTGGAATGTCTATCGGCACCTATATTTGAAATGCCTATCGGCAACCATATCTGGAATGCCTATCGGCACCTATATTTGAAATGCCTATCGGCTTCTATATCTGAAATGCCTATCGACACCTATTTTTAAAATGCCAATCGGCAACTATATCTGAAATGCCTATCGGCACCTATATCTGAAATGCCTATCGACACCTATTTTTAAAATGCCAATTGGCAACTATATCTGAAATGCCTATCGGCACCTATATCTGAAATGCCTATCGGTACCTATTTTTGAAATGCCTATCGGAAACTACATCTGAAATGATTATCAGCACTTATATTTGAAATGCCTAATGGCAACCATATCTGGAATGCCTATCGGCACCTATATTTGAAATGCCTATCGGCAACCATATCTGGAATGCCTATCGGCACCTATATTTGAAATGCCTATCGGCTTCTATATCTGAAATGCCTATCGACACCTATTTTTAAAATGCCAATCGGCAACTATATCTGAAATGCCTATCGGCACCTATATCTGAAATGCCTATCGGCACCTATTTTTGAAATGCCTATCGGAAACTACATCTGAAATGCCTATCAGCACCTAAATTTGAAATGCTTATCGGCAACCATATCTGAAATAGCTATCGACACCTATATTTGAAATCCCTATCGGCTTCTATATCTGAAATGCCTATCGACACCTATTTTTAAAATGCCAATTGGCAACTATATCTGAAATGCCTATCGGCACCTATATCTGAAATGCCTATCGACACCTATTTTTAAAATGCCAATTAGCAACTATATCTGAAATGCCAATCGGCACCTATATCTGAAATGCCTATCGGCACCTATTTTTGAAATGCCCATCGGAAACTACATCTGAAATGCCTGTCAGCACCCATATTTGAAATGCCTATCGGCAACCATATCTGGAATGCTCATCGGCACCTATATTTGAAATGCCTATCGGCTTATATTTCTGAAATGCCTATCGGCACCTATTTTTAAAATGCCAATCGGCAACTATATCTGAAGTGCCTATTGGCACCTATATCTCAAATGCCTATCGGCACCTATTTTTGAAATGCCTATCGAAAACTACATCTGAAATGCCTATCAGCATTTATATTTGAAATGCCTATCGGCAACCACATCAGAAATGCCTATCGGCACCTATATCTGAAATGCCCCACGGCATTTATATCTGAAATGCCGATCGACACCTATATTTGAAATGCCTATCGGCACCTATATTTTAAATCCTTATCGGCAACTATATCTGATATGCCTATCGGCACCTATATCTGAAATGATTATCGGCACCTATTTTTGAAATGCCTATCGGAAACTACATCTAAAATGCCTATCGGCACCTATTTTAAAATGCCAATCGGAAAGTATATCTGAAATGCCTATCGGCACCTATAATTGAAATGCCTATCGGAACCTATTTTTGAAATGCCTATCTGAAACAACATCTGAAATGACTATCAGCACCTATATTTGAAATGCCTATCGGCAACCATATCTGAAATGCCTATCCACACCTGTATTTGAAATACCTATCGGCTTCTATATCTAAAATGCCTATCGGCACCTATTTTTAAAATGCCAATCGGCAACTATATCTGAAATGCCTATCGGCACCTATATCTGAAATGCCTGTCGGCACAAACTTTTGAAATGCCTATCGGAAACTCCATCTGAAATGCCTATCAGCACCTATATTTGAAATGCCTATCGGCTACCATATCTGGAATGCCTATCAGCACCTATATTTGAAATGCCTATCGGGTTCTATATCTGAAATGCCTATCGGTACCTATTTTTGAAATGCCTATCGGAAACTACATCTGAAATGATTATCAGCACTTATATTTGAAATGCCTATCACAACCATATCTGGAATGCCTATCGGCACCTATATTTGAAATGCCTATCGGCTTCTATATCTGAAATGCCTATCGGCACCTATTTTTAAAATACCAATCGGCAACTATATCTGAAATGCCTATCGGCACCTATATCTGCAATGCCTATCGGCATATATTTTTGAAATGCCTTTCGGAAACCACATCTGAAATGCCTATCTGCTCCTATATTTGAAATGCCTATCGGCAACCATATCTGAAATGCCTATCGACACCTATATTTGAAATACCTATCGGCTTCTATATCTGAAATGCCTATCGGCACCTATTTTTAAAATGCCAATCGGCAACTATATCTGAAATGCCTATCGGCACCTATATCTGAAATGCCTTTCGGCACCATTTTTTGAAATGCCTATCGGAAACTACATCCGGAATGCCTATCAGCTCCTATATTTGAAATGCCTATCGGAAACTACATCTGAAATGCCTATCAGCACCAATATTTGAAATGCTTATCGGCAACCATATCTGGAATGCCTATCGGCACCTATATTTGAAATGCCTATCGGCTTCTATATCTGAAATGCCTATCGGCACCTATTTTTAAAATGCCAATCGGCAACTATATCTGATATGCCTATCGGCACCTATATCTGAAATGGCAATCGGCACCTATTTTTGAAATGCCTATCGGAAACTACATTTGAAATGCCTATCAGCACCTATATTTGAAATGCCTATCGGCAACCATATCTGGAATGCTCATCGGCACCTATATTTGAAATGGCTATCGGCTTATATATCTGAAATGCCTATCGGCACCTATTTTTAAAATGCCAATCGGCAACTATATCTGAAATGCCTATCGGCACCTATATCTGAAATGCCTATCGGCACCATTTTTTGAAATGCCTATCGGAAACTACATCCGGAATGCCTATCAGCACCTATATTTGAGATGCCTATCGGCAACCATATCTAAAATGCCTATCGGCACCTATATTTGAAATGCCTATCGGCTTCTATATCTGAAATGCCTATCGACACCTATTTTTGAAATGCCTATCGGAAACTACATCTAAAATGCCTATCGGCACCTATTTTAAAATGCCAATCGGCAACTATATCTGAAATGCCTATCGGCACCTATATCTGAAATGCCTGTCGGCACCAACTTTTGAAATGCCTATCGGAAACTCCATCTGAAATGCCTATCAGCACCTATATCTGAAATGCCTATCGGCAACCATATCTGGAATGCCTATCAGCACCTACATTTGAAATGCCTGTCGGGTACTATATCTGAAATGCCTATCGACACCTATTTTTAAAATGCCAATTGGCAACTATATCTGAAATGCCTATCGGCACCTATATCTGAAATGCCTATCGGTACCTATTTTTGAAATGCCTATCGGAAACTACATATGAAATGATTATCAGCACTTATATTTGAAATGCCTATCACAACCATATCTGGAATGTCTATCGGCACCTATATTTGAAATGCCTATCGTCTTCTATATCTGAAATGCCTATCGGCACCTATTTTTAAAATACCAATCGGCAACTATATCTGAAATGCCTATCGGCACCTATATCTAAAATGCCTATCGGCATATATTTTTGAAATGCCTTTCGGAAACCACATCTGAAATGCCTATCTGCTCCTATATTTGAAATGACTATCGGCAACCATATCTGAAATGCCTATCGGCACCTATATCCGAAATGCCTATCGGCATTAATTTTTGAAATGCTAATCGGAAACTACATCTAAAATGCCTATCAGCACCTATATTTGAAATACCTATCGGCTTCTATATCTGAAATGCCTATCGGCACCTGTTTTTAAAATGCCAATCGGCAACTATATCTGAAATGCCTATCGGCACCTATATCCGAAATGCCTATCGGCATTATTTTTGAAATGCCTATCGGAAACTACATCTAAAATGCCTATCAGCACCTATATTTGAAATGCCTATCGGAAACTACATCTGAAATGCCTATCAGCACCTATATTTGAAATGCCTATCGGCAACCATATCTGGAATGCCTATCGGCACCTATATTTGAAATGCCTATCGGCTTCTATATCTGAAATGCTTATCGGCACCTATATCTGAAATGCCTATCGGCACCATTTTTTGAAATGCCTATCGGAAACTACATCCGGAATGCCTATCAGCACCTATATTTGAAATGCCTATCGGAAACTACATCTGAAATGACTATCAGCACCTATATTTAAAATGCCTATCGGCAACCATATCTGAAATGCCTATCCACACCTATATTTGAAATACCTATCGGCTTCTATATCTGAAATGCCTATCGGCACCTATATTTGAAATGCCTATCGGCTTCTATATCTGAAATGCCTATCGGCACCTATTTTTAAAATGCCAATCGGCAACTATATCTGAAATGCCTATCGGCACCTATATCTGAAATGCCTATCGGAACCTATTTTTGAAATGCCTATCGGAAACTACATCTGAAATGACTATCAGCACCTATATTTAAAATGCCTATCGGCAACCATATCTGAAATGCCTATCGACACCTATATTTGAAATCCCTATCGGCTTCTATATCTGAAATGCCTATCGGCACCTATTTTTAAAATGCCAATCGACAACTATATCTGAAATGCCTATCGGCACCTATATCTGAAATGCCTATTGGCACCTATTTTTGAAATGCCTCTCGGAAACTACATCTGAAATTCCTATCAGCACCTATATTTGAAATGCCTATCGGCAACCATATCTGGAATGCCTATCGGCGCCTATATTTGAAATGCCTCTCGGCTTCTATATCTGAAATGCCTATCGGCACCTATTTTGAAAATGCCAATCGGCATTTATATCTGAAGTGCCTATCGGCACCTATATCTGAAATGCCTATCGGCACCTATTTTTGAAATGCCTATCGAAAACTACATCTGAAATGCCTATCAGCACCTATATTTGAAATGCCTTTTATGAACCACATCAGAAATGCCTATCGGCACCTATATCTGAAATGCCTTTCGGCATTTATATCTGAAATACCGATCGACACCTATATTTGAACTGCCTATCGGCACTTTTATTTTAAATGCCTATCGGCAACTATATCTGATAAGCCTATCGGCTCCTATATCTGAAATGCCTATCGGCACCTATTTTTGAAATGCCAATCTTTAAGTATATCTGAAATGCCTATCGGCACCTATATCTAAAATGCCTATCGGAACCTATTTTTGAAATGCCTATCGGAAACTACATCTGAAATGACTATCAGCACCTATATTTGAAATGCCTATCGGCAACCATATCTGAAATGCCTATCCACACCTATATTTGAAATACCTATCGGCTTCTATATCTAAAATGCCTATCGGCACCTATTTTTAAAATGCCAATCGGTAAGTATATCTGAAATGCCTATCGGCACCTATATCTAAAATGCCTATCGGAACCTATTTTTGAAATGCCTATCGGAAACTACATCTGAAATGACTATCAGCACCTATATTTGAATAGCCTATCGGCAACCATATCTGAAATGCCTATCCACACCTATATTTGAAATACCTATCGGCTTCTATATCTAAAATGCCTATCGGCACCTATTTTTAAAATGCCAATCGGCAACTACATCTGAAATGCCTATCGGCTTATATATCTGAAATGCCTATCGGCACCTATTTTTAAAATGCCAATCGGCAACTATATCTGAAATGCCAATCGGCACCTATATCTGAAATGCCTATCGACACCTATTTTTAAAATGCCAATTGGCAACTAAATCTGAAATGCCTATCGGCACCTATATCTGAAATGCCTATCGACACCTATTTTTAAAATGCCAATTGGCAACTATATCTGAAATGCCTATCGGCACCTATATCTGAAATGCCTATCGGTACCTATTTTTGAAATGCCTATCGGAAACTACATCTGAAATGATTATCAGCACTTATATTTGAAATGCCTATCGGCAACCATATCTGGAATGCCTATCGGCACCTATATTTGAAATGCCTATCGGCTTCTATATCTGAAATGCCTATCGGCACCTATTTTTAAAATACCAATCGGCAACTATATCTGAAATGCCTATCGGCACCTATATCTGAAATGCCTATCGGCACCTATTTTTGAAATGCCTATCGGAAACTCCATCTGAAATGCCTATCAGCACCTATATTTAAATGCCTATCGGCAACCATATCTGGAATACCTATCAGCACCTATATTTGAAATGCCTATCGGCTTCTATATCTAAAATGCCTATCGACACCTATTTTTAAAATGCCAATCGGCAACTATTTCTGAAATGCCTATCGGCACCTATATCTGAAATGCCTATCGGCACCTATTTTTGAAATGCCTATCGGAAACTACATCTGAAATGCCTATCAGCACCTTTATTTGAAATGCTTATCGGCAACCATATCTGAAATAGCTATCGACACCTATATTTGAAATCCCTATCGGCGTCTATATCTGAAATGCCTATCAGCACCTATTTTTAAAATGCCAATCGGCAACTATATCTGAAATGCCAATCGGCACCTATATCTGAAATGCCTATCGGCACCTATTTTTGAAATGCCTATCGGAAACTACATCTGAAATGCCTATCAGCACCTATATTTGAAATGCCTATCGGCAACCATATCTGGAATGCCTATCGGCGCCAATATTTGAAATGCCTATCGGCTTCTATATCTAAAATGCCTATCGGCACCTATTTTTAAAATGCCAATCGGCAACTATATCTGAAGTGCCTATCTGCACCTATATCTCAAATGCCTATCGGCACCTATTTTTGAAATGCCTATCGAAAACTACATCTGAAATGCCTATCAGCATTTATATTTGAAATGCCTATCGGCAACCACATCAGAAATGCCTATCGGCCTCTATATCTGAAATGCCCTACGGCATTTATATCTGAAATGCCGATCGACACCTATATTTGAAATGCCTATCGGCACCTATATTTTAAATGCCTATCGGCAACTATTTCTGATATGCCTATCAGCACCTATATCTGAAATGCCTATCGGCACCTATTTTTAAAATGCCTATCGGAAACTACATCTAAAATGCCTATCGGCACCTATTTTTAAAATGCCAATCGGAATGTATATCTGAAATGCCTATCGGCACCTATAATTTAAATGCCTATCGGAACCTATTTTTTAAATGCCTATCGGAAACAACATCTGAAATGACTATCAGCACCTATATTTGAAATGCCTATCGGCAACCATATCTGAAATGCCTATCTACACCTGTATTTGAAATACCTATCGGCTTCTATATCTAAAATGCCTATCGGCACCTATTTTTAAAAAGCTAATCGGCAACTATAACTGAAATGCCTATCGGCACTTATATCTGAAATGCCTATCGGCACCAACTTTTGATATGCCTATCGGAAACTCCATCTGAAATGCCTATCAGCACCTATATTTGAAATGCCTATCGGCAACCATATCTGGAATGCCTATCAGCACCTATATTTGAAATGCCTATCGGGTTCTATATCTGAAATGCCTATCGACACCTATTTTTAAAATGCCAATTGGCAACTATATCTGAAATGCCTATCGGCACCTATATCTGAAATGCCTATCGGTACCTATTTTTCAAATGCCTATCAGAAACTAATTCTGAAATGATTATCAGCACTTATATTTGAAATGCCTATCGGCAACCATATCTGGAATGCCTATCGGCACCTATATTTGAAATGCCTATCGGCTTCTATATCTGAAATGCCTATCGGCACTTATTAGTAAAATACCAATCGGCAACTATATCTGAAATGCCTATCGGCACCTATATCTAAAATGCCTATCGGCATATATTTTTGAAATGCCTTTCGGAAACTACATCTGAAATGCCTATCTGCTCCTATATTTAAAATGCCTATCGGCAACCATATCTGAAATGCCTATCGACACCTATATTTGAAATACCTATCGGCTTCTATATCTGAAATGCCTATCGGCACCTGTTTTTAAAATGCCAATCGGCAACTATATCTGAAATGCCTATCGGCACCTATATCCGAAATGCCTATCGGCATCAATTTTTGAAATGCCTATCGGAAACTACATCTAAAATGCCTATCAGCACCTATATTTGAAATGCCTATAGGCAACTATATCTGCAATGCTTATCGGCACCTATATTTGAAATGCCTATCGGCTTCTATATCTGAAGTGCCTATCGGCACCTATTTTTTAAATGCCAATTGGCAACTATATCTGAAATGACTATCGGCACCTATATCTGAAATGCCTATCGGCACCTATTTTTGAAATGCCTATCGAAAACTACATCCGAAATGCCTATCAGCACCTATATTTGAAATGCCTATCGGAAACTACATCTGAAATGCCTATCAGCACCTATATTTGAAATGCCTATCGGCAACCATATCTGGAATGCCTATCGGCACCTATATTTGAAATGCCTATCGGCTTCTATATCTGAAATGCCTATCGGCACCTATTTTTAAAATGCCAATCGGCAACTATATCTGAAATGCCTATCGGCACCTATATCTGAAATGCCTATCGGCACCTATTTTTGAAATGCCTATCGGAAACTACATCTGAAATGCCTATCAGCACCTATATTTGAAATGCCTATCAGCAACCATATCTGAAATGCCTATCGACACCTATATTTGAAATACCTATCGGCTTCTATATCTGAAATGCCTATCGGTACCTATTTTTAAAATGCCAATCGGTAACTATATCTGAAATGCCTATCGGCACCTATATCTGAAATGCCTATCGGCACCATTTTTTGAAATGCCTATCGGAAACTACATCCGGAATGCCTATCAGCACCTATATTTGAAATGCCTATCGGCAACCATATCTGGAATGCCTATCAGCACCTATATTTGAAATGCCTATCGGCTTCTATATCTGAAATGCCTATCGACACCAATTTTTGAAATGCCTATCGGAAACTACATCTCAAATGCCTATCAGCTCCTATATTTGAAATGCCTATCGGCAAACATATCTGGAATGCTCATCGGCACCTATATTTGAAATGCCTATCGGCTTATATATCTGAAATGCCTATCGGCACCTATTTTTAAAATGCCAATCGGCAACTATATCTGAAGTGCCTATCGGCACCTATATCTCAAATGCCTATCGGCACCTATTTTTGAAATGCCTATCGAAAACTACATCTGAAATGCCTATCAGCATTTATATTTGAAATGCCTATCGGCAACCACATCAGAAATGCGTATCGGCACCTATATCTGAAATGCCCTACGGCATTTATATCTGAAATGCCGATCGACACCTATATTTGAAATGCCTATCGGCACCTATATTTTAAATCCCTATCGGCAACTATATCTGATATGCCTATAGGCACCTATATCTGAAATGCCTATCGGCTTATATATCTGAAATGCCTATCGGCACCTATTTTTAAAATGCCAATCGGCAACTATATCTGAAATGCCTATCGGCACCTATAATTGAAATGCCTATCGGAACCTATTTTTGAAATGCCTATCAGAAACAACATCTGAAATGACTATCAGCACCTATATTTGAAATGCCTATCGGCAACCATATCTGAAATGCCTATCCACACCTGTATTTGAAATACCTATCGGCTTCTATATCTAAAATGCCTATCGGCACCTATTTTTAAAATGCCAATTGGCAACTATATCTGAAATGCCTATCGGCACCTATATCTGAAATGCCTATCGGCACCTATTTTTGAAATGCCTATCGGAAACTACATCTGAAATGATTAACAGCACTTATGTTTGAAATGCCTATCGGCAACCATATCTGGAATGCCTATCAGCACCTATATTTGAAATGCCTATCGGCTTCTATATCTGAAATGCCTATCGGAACCTATTTTTAAAATACCAATCGGCAACTATATCTGAAATGCCTATCGGCACCTATATCCGAAATGCCTATCGGCATCAATTTTTGAAATGCCTATCGGAAACTACATCTGAAATGCCTATCAGCACCTATATTTGAAATGCTTATCAGCAATTATATCTGAAATGCCTATCGACGCCTATATTTGAAATACCTATCGGCTTCTATATCTGAAATGCCTATCGGTACCTATTTTTAAAATGCCAATCGGTAACTATATCTGAAATGCCTATCGGCACCTATATCTGAAATGCCTATCGGCACCATTTTTTGAAATGCCTATCGGAAACTACATCCGGAATGCCTATCAGCACCTATATTTGAAATGCCTATCGGCAACCATATCTGGAATGCCTATCGGCACCTATATTTGAAATGCTTATCGGCTTCTATATCTGAAATGCCTATCGACACGAATTTTTGAAATGCCTATCGGAAACTACATTTGAAATGCCTAACAGCACCTATATTTGAAATGCCTATCGGCAACCATATCTGGAATGCTCATCGGCACCTATATTTGAAATGCCTATCGGCTTATATATCTGAAATGCCTATCGGCACCTATTTTTAAAATGCCAATCGGCAACTATATCTGAAATGCCTATCGGCACCTATATCTAAAATGCCTATCGGCACCAATTTTTGAAATGCCTATCGGAAACTACATCTGAAATGCCTATCAGCACCTATATTTGAAATGCCTATCGGCAACCATATCTGGAATGCTCATCGGCACCTATATTTAAAATGCCTATCGGCTTATATATCTGAAATGCCTATCGGCACCTATTTTTAAAATGCCATTTGGCAACTATATCTGAAATGCATATCGGCACCTTTATCTAAAATGCCTATCGGCACCTATTTTTGAAATGCCTATCGGAAACTACATCTCAAATGCTTATCAGCACCTATATTTGAAATGCCTATCGGCAACCATATCTGGAATGCCTATCGGCACCTATATTTGAAATGCCTATCGGCTTCTATATCTGAAATGCCTATCGGCCCCTATTTTTAAAATGCCAATCGGCAACTATATCTGAAATGCCTATCGGCACCTATATCTGAAATGCCTATCGGCACCTATTTTTGAAATGCCTATCGAAAAACTACATCTGAAATGCCTATCAGCACCTATATTTGAAATGCCTATCGGCACCCATATCTGGCATGCCTATCGGCGCCTTTATTTGAAATGCCTATCGGCTTCTATATCTGAAATGCCTATCGGCACCTATTTTTAAAATGCCAATCGGTAACTATATCTGAAATGCCTATCGGCACCTATATCTGAAATGCCTATCGGCACCATTTTTTGAAATGTCTATCGGAAACTACATCCGGAATGCCTATCAGCACCTATATTTGAAATGCCTATCGGCAACCATATCTGGAATGCCTATCGGCACCTATATTTGAAATGCCTATCGGCTTCTATATCTGAAATGCCTATCGACACCTATTTTTAAAATGCCAATCGGCAACTATATCTGAAATGCCAATCGGCACCTATATATGAAATGCCTATCGGCACCTATTTTTGAAATGCCTATCGGAAACTACATCTGAAATGCCTATCAGCACCTATATTTGAAATGCTTATCGGCAACCATATCTGGAATGCCTATCGGCGCCTATATTTGAAATGCCTATCGGCTTCTATATCTGAAATGCCTATCGGCACCTATTTTTAAAATGCCAATCGGCATTTATATCTGAAGTGCCTATCGGCACCTATATCTGAAATGCCTATCGGCACCTATTTTTGAAATGCCTATCGAAAACTACATCTGTAATGCCTATCAGCACCTATATTTGAAATGCCTATCGGCAACCACATCAGAAATGCCTTTCGGCATTTATATCTGAAATGCCGATCGACACCTATATTTGAAATGCCTATCGGCACTTTTATTTTAAATGCCTATCGGCAACTATATCTAATAAGCCTATCGGCACCTATATCTGAAATGCCTATCGGCACCTATTTTAGAAATGCCAATCTTTAAGTATATCTGAAATGCCTATCGGCACCTATATCTAAAATGTCTATTGGAACATATTTTTGAAATGCCTATCGCAAACTACATCTGAAATGACTATCAGCACCTATATTTGAAATGCCTATCGGCAACCATATCTGAAATGCCTATCCACACCTATATTTGAAATACCTATCGGCTTCTATATCTAAAATGCCTATCGGAACCTATTTTTGAAATGCCTATCGGAAACTACATCTGAAATGACTATCAGCACCTATATTTGAAATGCCTATCGGCAACCATATCTGAAATGCCTATCCACACCTATATTTGAAATACCTATCGGCTTCTATATCTAAAATGCCTATTGGCACCTATTTTTAAAATGCCAATCGGCAACTACATCTGAAATGCCTATCGGCACCTATAACTGAAATGCCTATCGGTACCTATTTTTGAAATGCCTATCGGAAACTACATCTGAAATGATTATCAGCACTTATATTTGAAATGCCTATCGGCAACCATATCTGGAATGCCTATCGGCACCTATATTTGAAATGCCTATGGGCTTCTATATCTGAAATGCCTATCGGCACCTATTTTTAAAAAACCAATCGGCAACTATATCTGAAATGCCTATCGGCACCTATATCTAAAATGCCTATCGGCACCTATTTTTGAAATGCCTATCGGAAACTCCATTTGAAATGCCTATCAGCACCTATATTTAAATGCCTATCGGCAACCATATCTGGAATGCCTATCGGCACCTATATTTGAAATGCCTATCGGCAACCATATCTGGAATACCTATCAGCACCTATATTTGAAATGCCTATCGGCTTCTATATCTAAAATGCCTATCGACACCTATTTTTAAAATGCCAATCGGCAATTATTTCTGAAATGCCTATCGGCACCTATATCTGAAATGCCTATCGGCACCTATTTTTGAAATGCCTATCGGAAACTACATCTGAAATGCCTATCAGCACCTTTATTTGAAATGCTTATCGGCAACCATATCTAAAATAGCTATCGACACCTATATTTGAAATCCCTATCGGCGTCTATATCTGAAATGCCTATCAGCACCTATTTTTAAAATGCCAATCGGCAACTATATCTGAAATGCCAATCGGCACCTATATCTGAAATGCCTATCGGCACCTATTTTTGAAATGCCTATCGGAAACTACATCTGAAATGCCTATCAGCACCTATATTTGAAATGCCTATCGGCAACCATATCTGGAATGCCTATCGGCGCCTATATTTGAAATGCCTATCGGCTTCTATATCTAAAATGCCTATCGGCACCTATTTTTAAAATGCCAATCGGCAACTATATCTGAAGTGCCTATCTGCACCTATATCTCAAATGCCTATCGGCACCTATTTTTGAAATGCCTATCGAAAACTACATCTGAAATGCCTATCAGCATTTATATTTGAAATGCCTATCGGCAACCACATCAGAAATGCCTATCGGCCTCTATATCTGAAATGCCCTACGGCATTTATATCTGAAATGCCGATCGACACCTATATTTGAAATGCCTATCGGCACCTATATTTAAAATACCTATCGGCAACTATTTCTGATATGCCTATCAGCACCTATATCTGAAATGCCTATCGGCACCTATTTTTGAAATGCCTATCGGAAACTACATCTAAAATGCCTATCGGCACCTATTTTTAAAATGCCAATCGGAATGTATATCTGAAATGCCTATCGGCACCTATAATTTAAATGCCTATCGGAACCTATTTTTTAAATGCCTATCGGAAACAACATCTGAAATGACTATCAGCACCTATATTTGAAATGCCTATCGGCAACCATATCTGAAATGCCTATCTACACCTGTATTTGAAATACCTATCGGCTTCTATATCTAAAATGCCTATCGGCACCTATTTTTAAAAAGCTAATCGGCAACTATATCTAAAATGCCTATCGGCACCTATATCTGAAATGCCTATCGGCACCAACTTTTGATATGCCTATCGGAAACTCCATCTGAAATGCCTATCAGCACCTATTTTTGAAATGCCTATCGGCAACCATATCTGGAATGCCTATCAGCACCTATATTTGAAATGCCTATCGGGTTCTATATCTGAAATGCCTATCGACACCTATTTTTAAAATGCCAATTGGCAACTATATCTGAAATGCCTATCGGCACCTATATCTGAAATGCCTATCGGTACCTATTTTTCAAATGCCTATCGGAAACTACATCTGAAATGATTATCAGCACTTATATTTGAAATGCCTATCGGCAACCATATCTGGAATGCCTATCGGCACCTATATTTGAAATGCCTATCGGCTTCTATATCTGAAATGCCTATCGGCACTTATTAGTAAAATACCAATCGGCAACTATATCTGAAATGCCTATCGGCACCTATATCTAAAATGCCTATCGGCATATATTTTTGAAATGCCTTTCGGAAACTACATCTGAAATGCCTATCTGCTCCTATATTTAAAATGCCTATCGGCAACCATATCTGAAATGCCTATCGACACCTATATTTGAAATACCTATCGGCTTCTATATCTGAAATGCCTATCGGCACCTGTTTTTAAAATGCCAATCGGCAACTATATCTGAAATGCCTATCGGCACCTATATCCGAAATGCCTATCGGCATCAATTTTTGAAATGCCTATCGGAAACTACATCTAAAATGCCTATCAGCACCTATATTTGAAATGCCTATCGGCAACTATATCTGCAATGCCTATCGGCACCTATATTTGAAATGCCTATCGGCACCTATTTTTGAAATGCCTATCGAAAACTACATCTGAAATGCCTATCAGCACCTATATTTGAAATGCCTATCGGAAACTACATCTGAAATGCCTATCAGCACCTATATTTGAAATGCCTATCGGCAACCATATCTGGAATGCCTATCGGCACCTATATTTGAAATGCCTATCGGCTTCTATATCTGAAATGCCTATCGGCATCTATTTTTAAAATGCCAATCGGCAACTATATCTGAAATGCCTATCGGCACCTATATCTGAAATGCCTATCGGCACCTATTTTTGAAATGCCTATCGGAAACTACATCTGAAATGCCTATCAGCACCTATATTTGAAATGCCTATCAGCAACCATATCTGAAATGCCTATCGACACCTATATTTGAAATACCTATCGGCTTCTATATCTGAAATGCCTATCGGTACCTATTTTTAAAATGCCAATCGGTAACTATATCTGAAATGCCTATCGGCACCTATATCTGAAATGCCTATCGGCACCATTTTTTGAAATGCCTATCGGAAACTACATCCGGAATGCCTATCAGCACCTATATTTGAAATGCCTATCGGCAACCATATCAGGAGTGCTTATCAGCACCTATATTTGAAATGCCTATCGGCTTCTATATCTGAAATGCCTATCGACACCAATTTTTGAAATGCCTATCGGAAACTACATCTCAAATGCCTATCAGCTCCTATATTTGAAATGCCTATCGGCAACCATATCTGGAATGCTCATCGGCACCTATATTTGAAATGCCTATCGGCTTATATATCTGAAATGCCTATCGGCACCTATTTTTAAAATGCCAATCGGCAACTATATCTGAAGTGCCTATCGGCACCTATATCTCAAATGCCTATCGGCACCTATTTTTGAAATGCCTATCGAAAACTACATCTGAAATGCCTATCAGCATTTATATTTGAAATGCCTATCGGCAACCACATCAGAAATGCCTATCGGCACCTATATCTGAAATGCCCTACGGCATTTATATCTGAAATGCCGATCGACACCTATATTTGAAATGCCTATCGGCACCTATATTTTAAATCCCTATCGGCAACTATATCTGATATGCCTATAGGCACCTATATCTGAAATGCCTATCGGCTTATATATCTGAAATGCCTATCGGCACCTATTTTTAAAATGCCAATCGGCAACTATATCTGAAATGCCTATCGGCACCTATAATTGAAATGCCTATCGGAACCTATTTTTGAAATGCCTATCTGAAACAACATCTGAAATGACTATCAGCACCTATATTTGAAATGCCTATCGGCAACCATATCTGAAATGCCTATCCACACCTGTATTTGAAATACCTATCGGCTTCTATATCTAAAATGCCTATCGGCACCTATTTTTAAAATCCTAATCGGCAACTATATCTGAAATGCCTATCGGCACTTATATCTGAAATGCCTATCGGCACCTATTTTTGAAATGCCTATCGGAAACTACATCTGAAATGATTAACAGCACTTATGTTTGAAATGTCTATCGGCAACCATATCTGGAATGCCTATCGGCACCTATATTTGAAATGCCTATCGGCTTCTATATCTGAAATGCCTATCGGAACCTATTTTTAAAATACCAATCGGCAACTATATCTGAAATGCCTATCGGCACCTATATCCGAAATGCCTATCGGCATCAATTTTTGAAATGCCTATCGGAAACTACATCTGAAATGCCTATCAGCACCTATATTTGAAATGCCTATCAGCAACCATATCTGAAATGCCTATCGACGCCTATATTTGAAATACCTATCGGCTTCTATATCTGAAATGCCTATCGGTACCTATTTTTAAAATGCCAATCGGTAACTATATCTGAAATGCCTATCGGCACCTATATCTGAAATGCCTATCGGCACCATTTTTTGAAATGCCTATCGGAAACTACATCCGGAATGCCTATCAGCACCTATATTTGAAATGCCTATCGGCAACCATATCTGGAATGCCTATCGGCACCTATATTTGAAATGCCAATCGGCTTCTATATCTGAAATGCCTATCGACACCAATTTTTGAAATGCCTATCGGAAACTACATCTGAAATGCCTAACAGCACCTATATTTGAAATGCCTATCGGCAACCATATCTGGAATGCTCATCGGCACCTATATTTGAAATGCCTATCGGCTTATATATCTGAAATGCCTATCGGCACCTATTTTTAAAATGCCAATCGGCAACTATATCTGAAATGCCTATCGGCACCTATTTTTGAAATGCCTATCGGAAACTACATCTGAAATGCCTATCAGCACCTATATTTGAAATGCCTATCGGCAACCATATCTGGCATGCCTATCGGCGCCTTTATTTGAAATGCCTATCGGCTTCTATATCTGAAATGCCTATCGGCACCTATTTTTAAAATGCCAATCGGTAACTATATCTGAAATGCCTATCGGCACCTATATCTGAAATGCCTATCGGCACCATTTTTTGAAATGTCTATCGGAAACTACATCCGGAATGCCTATCAGCACCTATATTTGAAATGCCTATCGGCAACCATATCTGGAATGCCTATCGGCACCTATATTTGAAATGCCTATCGGCTTCTATATCTGAAATGCCTATCGACACCTATTTTTAAAATGCCAATCGGCAACTATATCTGAAATGCCAATCGGCACCTATATATGAAATGCCTATCGGCACCTATTTTTGAAATGCCTATCGGAAACTACATCTGAAATGCCTATCAGCACCTATGTTTGAAATGCTTATCGGCAACCATATCTGGAATGCCTATCGGCGCCTATATTTGAAATGCCTATCGGCTTCTATATCTGAAATGCCTATCGGCACCTATTTTTAAAATGCCAATCGGCATTTATATCTGAAGTGCCTATCGGCACCTATATCTGAAATGCCTATCGGCACCTATTTTTGAAATGCCTATCGAAAACTACATCTGTAATGCCTATCAGCACCTATATTTGAAATGCCTATCGGCAACCACATCAGAAATGCCTATCGGCACCTATATCTGAAATGCCTTTCGGCATTTATATCTGAAATGCCGATCGACACCTATATTTGAAATGCCTATCGGCACTTTTATTTTAAATGCCTATCGGCAACTATATCTAATAAGCCTATCGGCACCTATATCTGAAATGCCTATCGGCACCTATTTTTGAAATGCCAATCTTTAAGTATATCTGAAATGCCTATCGGCACCTATATCTAAAATGCCTATCGGAACATATTTTTAAAATGCCTATCGCAAACTACATCTGAAATGACTATCAGCACCTATATTTGAAATGCCTATCGGCAACCATATCTGAAATGCCTATCCACACCTATATTTGAAATACCTATCGGCTTCTATATCTAAAATGCCTATCGGCACCTATTTTTAAAATGCCAATCGGTAAGTATATCTGAAATGCCTATCGGCACCTATATCTAAAATGCCTATCGGAACCTATTTTTGAAATGCCTATCGGAAACTACATCTGAAATGACTATCAGCACCTATATTTGAAATGCCTATCGGCAACCATATCTGAAATGCCTATCCACACCTATATTTGAAATACCTATCGGCTTCTATATCTAAAATGCCTATTGGCACCTATTTTTAAAATGCCAATCGGCAACTACATCTGAAATGCCTATCGGCTTATACATCTGAAATGCCTATCGGCACCTATTTTTAAAATGCCAATCGGCAACTATATCTGAAATGCCAATCGGCACCTATATCTGAAATGCCTATCGACACCTATTTTTAAAATGCCAATTGGCAACTATATCTGAAATGCCTATCGGCACCTATATCTGAAATGCCTATCGACACCTATTTTTAAAATGCCAATTGGCAACTATATCTGAAATGCCTATCGGCACCTATATCTGAAATGCCTATCGGTACCTATTTTTGAAATGCCTATCGGAAACTACATCTGAAATGATTATCAGCACTTATATTTGAAATGCCTATCGGCAACCTTATCTGAAATGCCTATCGGAACCTATATTTGAAATGCCTATCGGCTTCTATATCTGAAATGCCTATCGACACCAATTTTTGAAATGCCTATCGGAAACTACATCTGAAATGCCTATCAGCACCTATATTTGAAATGCCTATCGGCAACCATATCTGGAATGCTCATCGGCACCTATATTTGAAATGCCTATCGGCTTAATATCTGAAATGCCTATCGGCACCTATTTTTAAAATGCCAATCGGCAACTATATCTGAAATGCCCTACGGCATTTATATCTGAAATGCCGATCGACACCTATATTTGAAATGCCTATTGGCACCTATATTTTAAATGCCTATCGGCAACTATATCTGATATGCCTATCGGCACCTATATCTGAAATGCCTATCGGCACCTATTTTTGAAATGCCTATCGGAAACTACATCTAAAATGCCTATCGGCACCTATTTTTAAAATGCCAATCGGAATGTATATCTGAAATGCCTATCGGCACCTATAATTTAAATGCCTATCGGAACCTATTTTTTAAATGCCTATTGGAAACAACATCTGAAATGACTATCAGCACCTATATTTGAAATGCCTATCGGCAACCATATCTGAAATGTTTATCTACACCTGTATTTGAAATACCTATCGGCTTCTATATCTAAAATGCCTATCGGCACCTATTTTTAAAAAGCTAATCGGCAACTATATCTGAAATGCCTATCGGCACCTATATCTGAAATGCCTATCGGCACCAACTTTTGATATGCCTATCTGAAACTCCATCTGAAATGCCTATCAGCACCTATATTTGAAATGCCTATCGGCAACCATATCTGGAATGCCTATCAGCACCTATATTTGAAATGCCTATCGGGTTCTATATCTGAAATGCCTATCGACACCTATTTTTAAAATGCCAATTGGCAACTATATCTGAAATGCCTATCGGCACCTATATCTGAAATGCCTATCGGTACCTATTTTTCAAATGCCTATCGGAAACTACATCTGAAATGATTATCAGCACTTATATTTGAAATGCCTATCGGCAACCATATCTGGAATGCCTATCGGCACCTATATTTGAAATACCTATCGGCTTCTATATCTGAAATGCCTATCGGCACTTATTAGTAAAATACCAATCGGCAACTATATCTGAAATGCCTATCGGCACCTATATCTAAAATGCCTATCGGCATATATTTTTGAAATGCCTTTCGGAAACTACATCTGAAATGCCTATCTGCTCCTATATTTAAAATGCCTATCGGCAACCATATCTGAAATGCCTATCGACACCTATATTTGAAATACCTATCGGCTTCTATATCTGAAATGCCTATCGGCACCTGTTTTTAAAATGCCAATCGGCAACTATATCTGAAATGCCTATCGGCACCTATATCCGAAATGCCTATCGGCATCAATTTTTGAAATGCCTATCGGAAACTACATCTAAAATGCCTATCAGCACCTATATTTGAAATGCCTATCGGCAACTATATCTGCAATGCCTATCGGCACCTATATTTGAAATGCCTATCGGCTTCTATATCTGAAGTGCCTATCGGCACCTATTTTTTAAATGCCAATTGGCAACTATATCTGAAATGACTATCGGCACCTATATCTGAAATGCCTATCGGCACCTATTTTTGAAATGCCTATCGAAAACTACATCTGAAATGCCTATCAGCACCTATATTTGAAATGCCTATCGGAAACTACATCTGAAATGCCTATCAGCACCTATATTTGAAATGCCTATCGGCAACCATATCTGGAATGCCTATCGGCACCTATATTTGAAATGCCTATCGGCTTCTATATCTGAAATGCCTATCGGCACCTATTTTTAAAATGCCAATCGGCAACTATATCTGAAATGCCTATCGGCACCTATATCTGAAATGCCTATCGGCACCTATTTTTGAAATGCCTATCGGAAACTACATCTGAAATGCCTATCAGCACCTATATTTGAAATGCCTATCAGCAACCATATCTGAAATGCCTATCGACACCTATATTTGAAATACCTATCGGCTTCTATATCTGAAATGCCTATCGGTACCTATTTTTAAAATGCCAATCGGTAACTATATCTGAAATGCCTATCGGCACCTATATCTGAAATGCCTATCGGCACCATTTTTTGAAATGCCTATCGGAAACTACATCCGGAATGCCTATCAGCACCTATATTTGAAATGCCTATCGGCAACCATATCTGGAATGCCTATCAGCACCTATATTTGAAATGCCTATCGGCTTCTATATCTGAAATGCCTATCGACACCAATTTTTGAAATGCCTATCGGAAACTACATCTCAAATTCCTATCAGCTCCTATATTTGAAATGCCTATCGGCAACCATATCTGGAATGCTCATCGGCACCTATATTTGAAATGCTTATCGGCTTATATATCTGAAATGCCTATCGGCACCTATTTTTAAAATGCCAATTGGCAGCTATATCTGAAGTGCCTATCGGCACCTATATCTCAAATGCCTATCGGCACCTATTTTTGAAATGCCTATCGAAAACTACATCTAAAATGCCTATCAGCATTTATATTTGAAATGCCTATCGGCAACCACATCAGAAATGCCTATCGGCACCTATATCTGAAATGCCCTACGGCATTTATATCTGAAATGCCGATCGACACCTATATTTGAAATGCCTATCGGCACCTATATTTTAAATCCCTATCGGCAACTATATCTGATATGCCTATAGGCACCTATATCTGAAATGCCTATCGGCTTATATATCTGAAATGCCTATCGGCACCTATTTTTAAAATGCCAATCGGCAACTATATCTGAAATGCCTATCGGCACCTATAATTGAAATGCCTATCGGAACCTATTTTTGAAATGCCTATCAGAAACAACATCTGAAATGACTATCAGCACCTATATTTGAAATGCCTATCGGCAACCATATCTGAAATGCCTATCCACACCTGTATTTGAAATACCTATCGGCTTCTATATCTAAAATGCCTTTTGGCACCTATTTTTAAAATGCCAATCGGCAACTATATCTGAAATGCCTATCGGCACCTATATCTGAAATGCCTATCGGCACCTATTTTTGAAATGCCTATCGGAAACTACATCTGAAATGATTAACAGCACTTATGTTTGAAATGCCTATCGGCAACCATATCTGGAATGCCTATCCGCACCTATATTTGAAATGCCTATCGGCTTCTATATCTGAAATGCCTATCGGAACCTATTTTTAAAATACCAATCGGCAACTATATCTGAAATGCCTATCGGCACCAATATCCGAAATGCCTATCGGCATCAATTTTTGATATGCCTATCGGAAACTACATCTGAAATGCCTATCAGCACCTATATTTGAAATGCCTATCAGCAATTATATCTGAAATGCCTATCGACGCCTATATTTGAAATACCTATCGGCTTCTATATCTGAAATGCCTATCGGTACCTATTTTTAAAATGCCAATCGGTAACTATATCTGAAATGCCTATCGGCACCTATATCTGAAATGCCTATCGGCACCATTTTTTGAAATGCCTATCGGAAACTACATCCGGAATGCCTATCAGCACCTATATTTGAAATGCCTATCGGCAACCATATCTGGAATGCCTATCGGCACCTATATTTGAAATGCCTATCGGCTTCTATATCTGAAATGCCTATCGACACCAATTTTTGAAATGCCTATCGGAAACTACATCTGAAATGCCTAACAGCACCTATATTTGAAATGCCTATCGGCAACCATATCTGGAATGCTCATCGGCACCTATATTTGAAATGCCTATCGGCTTATATATCTGAAATGCCTATCGGCACCTATTTTTAAAATGCCAATCGGCAACTATATCTGAAATGCCTATCGGCACCTATTTTTGAAATGCCTATCGGAAACTACATCTGAAATGCCTATCAGCACCTATATTTGAAATGCCTATCGGCAACCATATCTGGCATGCCTATCGGCGCCTTTATTTGAAATGCCTATCGGCTTCTATATCTGAAATGCCTATCGGCACCTATTTTTAAAATGCCAATCGGTAACTATATCTGAAATGCCTATCGGCACCTATATCTGAAATGCCTATCGGCACCATTTTTTTAAATGTCTATCGGAAACTACATCCGGAATGCCTATCAGCACCTATATTTGAAATGCCTATCGGCAACCATATCTGGAATGCCTATCGGCACCTATATTTGAAATGCCTATCGGCTTCTATATCTGAAATGCCTATCGACACCTATTTTTAAAATGCCAATCGGCAACTATATCTGAAATGCCAATCGGCACCTATATATGAAATGCCTATCGGCACTTATTTTTGAAATGCCTATCGGAAACTACATCTGAAATGCCTATCAGCACCTATATTTGAAATGCTTATCGGCAACCATATCTGGAATGCCTATCGGCGCCTATATTTGAAATGCCTATCGGCTTCTATATCTGAAATGCCTATCGGCACCTATTTTTAAAATGCCAATCGGCATTTATATCTGAAGTGCCTATCGGCACCTATATCTGAAATGCCTATCGGCACCTATTTTTGAAATGCCTATCGAAAACTACATCTGTAATGCCTATCAGCACCTATATTTGAAATGCCTATCGGCAACCACATCAGAAATGCCTATCGGCACCTATATCTGAAATGCCTTTCGGCATTTATATCTGAAATGCCGATCGACACCTATATTTGAAATGCCTATCGGCACTTTTATTTTAAATGCCTATCGGCAACTATATCTAATAAGCCTATCGGCACCTATATCTGAAATGCCTATCGGCACCTATTTTTGAAATGCCAATCTTTAAGTATATCTGAAATGCCTATCGGCACCTATATCTAAAATGCCTATCGGAACATATTTTTAAAATGCCTATCGCAAACTACATCTGAAATGACTATCAGCACCTATATTTGAAATGCCTATCGGCAACCATATCTGAAATGCCTATCCACACCTATATTTGAAATACCTATCGGCTTCTATATCTAAAATGCCTATCGGCACCTATTTTTAAAATGCCAATCGGTAAGTATATCTGAAATGCCTATCGGCACCTATATCTAAAATGCCTATCGGAACCTATTTTTGAAATGCCTATCGGAAACTACATCTGAAATGACTATCAGCACCTATATTTGAAATGCCTATCGGCAACCATATCTGAAATGCCTATCCACACCTATATTTGAAATACCTATCGGCTTCTATATCTAAAATGCCTATTGGCACCTATTTTTAAAATGCCAATCGGCAACTACATCTGAAATGCCTATCGGCTTATACATCTGAAATGCCTATCGGCACCTATTTTTAAAATGCCAATCGGCAACTATATCTGAAATGCCAATCGGCACCTATATCTGAAATGCCTATCGACACCTATTTTTAAAATGCCAATTGGCAACTATATCTGAAATGCCTATCGGCACCTATATCTGAAATGCCTATCGACACCTATTTTTAAAATGCCAATTGGCAACTATATCTGAAATGCCTATCGGCACCTATATCTGAAATGCCTATCGGTACCTATTTTTGAAATGCCTATCGGAAACTACATCGGAAATGATTATCAGCACTTATATTTGAAATGCCTATCGGCAACCTTATCTGAAATGCCTAATGGAACCTATATTTGAAATGCCTATCGGCTTCTATATCTGAAATGCCTATCGACACCAATTTTTGAAATGCCTATCGGAAACTACATCTGAAATGCCTATCAGCACCTATATTTGAAATGCCTATCGGCAACCATATCTGGAATGCTCATCGGCACCTATATTTGAAATGCCTATCGGCTTAATATCTGAAATGTCTATCGGCACCTATTTTTAAAATGCCAATCGGCAACTATATCTGAAATGCCCTACGGCATTTATATCTGAAATGCCGATCGACACCTATATTTGAAATGCCTATTGGCACCTATATTTTAAATGCCTATCGGCAACTATATCTGATATGCCTATCGGCACCTATATCTGAAATGCCTATCGGCACCTATTTTTGAAATGCCTATCGGAAACTACATCTAAAATGCCTATCGGCACCTATTTTTAAAATGCCAATCGGAAAGTATATCTGAAATGCCTATCGGCACCTATAATTGAAATGCCTATCGGAACCTATTTTTGAAATGCCTATCGGAAACTACATCTGAAATGCCTATCAGCACCTATATTTGAAATGCCTATCGGCAACCATATCTGGAATGCCTATCGGCACCTATATTTGAAATGCCTATCGGCAACCATATCTGGAATGCTCATCGGCACCTATATTTGAAATGCCTATCGGCTTAATATCTGAAATGCCTATCGGCACCTATTTTTAAAATGCCAATCGGCAACTATATCTGAAATGCCCTACGGCATTTATATCTGAAATGCCGATCGACACCTATATTTGAAATGCCTATTGGCACCTATATTTTAAATGCCTATCGGCAACTATATCTGATATGCCTATCGGCACCTATATCTGAAATGCCTATCGGCACCTATTTTTGAAATGCCTATCGGAAACTACATCTAAAATGCCTATCGGCACCTATTTTTAAAATGCCAATCGGAATGTATATCT
This sequence comes from Venustoraphidia nigricollis, assembly GCA_034508555.1. Classification (NCBI taxonomy): domain Eukaryota; kingdom Metazoa; phylum Arthropoda; class Insecta; order Raphidioptera; family Raphidiidae; genus Venustoraphidia; species Venustoraphidia nigricollis. The sequence continues at coordinate 5,159,327 of JAVRKA010000030.1, forward strand.
GAAATGCCTATCGGCACCTATAATTTAAATGCCTATCGGAACCTATTTTTTAAATGCCTATCGGAAACAACATCTGAAATGACTATCAGCACCTATATTTGAAATGCCTATCGGCAACCATATCTGAAATGTTTATCTACACCTGTATTTGAAATACCTATCGGCTTCTATATCTAAAATGCCTATCGGCACCTATTTTTAAAAAGCTAATCGGCAACTATATCTGAAATGCCTATCGGCACCTATATCTGAAATGCCTATCGGCACCAACTTTTGATATGCCTATCGGAAACTCCATCTGAAATGCCTATCAGCACCTATATTTGAAATGCCTATCGGCAACCATATCTGGAATGCCTATCAGCACCTATATTTGAAATGCCTATCGGGTTCTATATCTGAAATGCCTATCGACACCTATTTTTAAAATGCCAATTGGCAACTATATCTGAAATGCCTATCGGCACCTATATCTGAAATGCCTATCGGTACCTATTTTTCAAATGCCTATCGGAAACTACATCTGAAATGATTATCAGCACTTATATTTGAAATGCCTATCGGCAACCATATCTGGAATGCCTATCGGCACCTATATTTGAAATGCCTATCGGCTTCTATATCTGAAATGCCTATCGGCACTTATTAGTAAAATACCAATCGGCAACTATATCTGAAATGCCTATCGGCACCTATATCTAAAATGCCTATCGGCATATATTTTTGAAATGCCTTTCGGAAACTACATCTGAAATGCCTATCTGCTCCTATATTTAAAATGCCTATCGGCAACCATATCTGAAATGCCTATCGACACCTATATTTGAAATACCTATCGGCTTCTATATCTGAAATGCCTATCGGCACCTGTTTTTAAAATGCCAATCGGCAACTATATCTGAAGTGCCTATCGGCACCTATATCCGAAATGCCTATCGGCATCAATTTTTGAAATGCCTATCGGAAACTACATCTAAAATGCCTATCAGCACCTATATTTGAAATGCCTATCGGCAACTATATCTGCAATGCCTATCGGCACCTATATTTGAAATGCCTATCGGCTTCTATATCTGAAGTGCCTATCGGCACCTATTTTTTAAATGCCAATTGGCAACTATATCTGAAATGACTATCGGCACCTATATCTGAAATGCCTATCGGCACCTATTTTTGAAATGCCTATCGAAAACTACATCTGAAATGCCTATCAGCACCTATATTTGAAATGCCTATCGGAAACTACATCTGAAATGCCTATCAGCACCTATATTTGAAATGCCTATCGGCAACCATATCTGGAATGCCTATCGGCACCTATATTTGAAATGCCTATCGGCTTCTATATCTGAAATGCCTATCGGCACCTATTTTTAAAATGCCAATCGGCAACTATATCTGAAATGCCTATCGGCACCTATATCTAAAATGCCTATCGGCACCTATTTTTGAAATGCCTATCGGAAACTACATCTGAAATGCCTATCAGCACCTATATTTGAAATGCCTATCAGCAACCATATCTGAAATGCCTATCGACACCTATATTTGAAATACCTATCGGCTTCTATATCTGAAATGCCTATCGGTACCTATTTTTAAAATGCCAATCGGTAACTATATCTGAAATGCCTATCGGCACCTATATCTGAAATGCCTATCGGCACCATTTTTTGAAATGCCTATCGGAAACTACATCCGGAATGCCTATCAGCACCTATATTTGAAATGCCTATCGGCAACCATATCTGGAATGCCTATCAGCACCTATATTTGAAATGCCTATCGGCTTCTATATCTGAAATGCCTATCGACACCAATTTTTGAAATGCCTATCGGAAACTACATCTCAAATGCCTATCAGCTCCTATATTTGAAATGCCTATCGGCAACCATATCTGGAATGCTCATCGGCACCTATATTTGAAATGCCTATCGGCTTATATATCTGAAATGCCTATCGGCACCTATTTTTAAAATGCCAATTGGCAACTATATCTGAAGTGCCTATCGGCACCTATATCTCAAATGCCTATCGGCACCTATTTTTGAAATGCCTATCGAAAACTACATCTGAAATGCCTATCAGCATTTATATTTGAAATGCCTATCGGCAACCACATCAGAAATGCTTATCGGCACCTATATCTGAAATGCCCTACGGCATTTATATCTGAAATGCCGATCGACACCTATATTTGAAATGCCTATCGGCACCTATATTTTAAATCCCTATCGGCAACTATATCTGATATGCCTATAGGCACCTATATCTGAAATGCCTATCGGCTTATATATCTGAAATGCCTATCGGCACCTATTTTTAAAATGCCAATCGGCAACTATATCTGAAATGCCTATCGGCACCTATAATTGAAATGCCTATCGGAACCTATTTTTGAAATGCCTATCAGAAACAACATCTGAAATGACTATCAGCACCTATATTTGAAATGCCTATCGGCAACCATATCTGAAATGCCTATCCACACCTGTATTTGAAATACCTATCGGCTTCTATATCTAAAATGCCTTTTGGCACCTATTTTTAAAATGCCAATCGGCAACTATATCTGAAATGCCTATCGGCACCTATATCTGAAATGCCTATCGGCACCTATTTTTGAAATGCCTATCGGAAACTACATCTGAAATGATTAACAGCACTTATGTTTGAAATGCCTATCGGCAACCATATCTGGAATGCCTATCCGCACCTATATTTGAAATGCCTATCGGCTTCTATATCTGAAATGCCTATCGGAACCTATTTTTAAAATACCAATCGGCAACTATATCTGAAATGCCTATCGGCACCTATATCCGAAATGCCTATCGGCATCAATTTTTGAAATGCCTATCGGAAACTACATCTGAAATGCCTATCAGCACCTATATTTGAAATGCCTATCAGCAATTATATCTGAAATGCCTATCGACGCCTATATTTGAAATACCTATCGGCTTCTATATCTGAAATGCCTATCGGTACCTATTTTTAAAATGCCAATCGGTAACTATATCTGAAATGCCTATCGGCACCTATATCTGAAATGCCTATCGGCACCATTTTTTGAAATGCCTATCGGAAACTACATTCGGAATGCCTATCAGCACCTATATTTGAAATGCCTATCGGCAACCATATCTGGAATGCCTATCGGCACCTATATTTGAAATGCCTATCGGCTTCTATATCTGAAATGCCTATCGACACCAATTTTTGAAATGCCTATCGGAAACTACATCTGAAATGCCTAACAGCACCTATATTTGAAATGCCTATCGGCAACCATATCTGGAATGCTCATCGGCACCTATATTTGAAATGCCTATCGGCTTATATATCTGAAATGCCTATCGGCACCTATTTTTAAAATGCCAATCGGCAACTATATCTGAAATGCCTATCGGCACCTATTTTTGAAATGCCTATCGGAAACTACATCTGAAATGCCTATCAGCACCTATATTTGAAATGCCTATCGGCAACCATATCTGGCATGCCTATCGGCGCCTTTATTTGAAATGCCTATCGGCTTCTATATCTGAAATGCCTATCGGCACCTATTTTTAAAATGCCAATCGGTAACTATATCTGAAATGCCTATCGGCACCTATATCTGAAATGCCTATCGGCACCATTTTTTGAAATGTCTATCGGAAACTACATCCGGAATGCCTATCAGCACCTATATTTGAAATGCCTATCGGCAACCATATCTGGAATGCCTATCGGCACCTATATTTGAAATGCCTATCGGCTTCTATATCTGAAATGCCTATCGACACCTATTTTTAAAATGCCAATCGGCAACTATATCTGAAATGCCAATCGGCACCTATATATGAAATGCCTATCGGCACCTATTTTTGAAATGCCTATCGGAAACTACATCTGAAATGCCTATCAGCACCTATATTTGAAATGCTTATCGGCAACCATATCTGGAATGCCTATCGGCGCCTATATTTGAAATGCCTATCGGCTTCTATATCTGAAATGCCTATCGGCACCTATTTTTAAAATGCCAATCGGCATTTATATCTGAAGTGCCTATCGGCACCTATATCTGAAATGCCTATCGGCACCTATTTTTGAAATGCCTATCGGAAACTACATCTGAAATTCCTATCAGCACCTATATTTGAAATGCCTATCGGCAACCATATCTGGAATGCCTATCGGCGCCTATATTTGAAATGCCTATCGGCTTCTATATCTGAAATGCCTATCGGCACCTATTTTTAAAATGCCAATCGGCATTTATATCTGAAGTGCCTATCGGCACCTATATCTGAAATGCCTATCGGCACCTATTTTTAAAATGCCAATCGGTAACTATATCTGAAATGCCTATCGGCACCTATATCTGAAATGCCTATCGGCACCATTTTTTTAAATGTCTATCGGAAACTACATCCGGAATGCCTATCAGCACCTATATTTGAAATGCCTATCGGCAACCATATCTGGCATGCCTATCGGCGCCTTTATTTGAAATGCCTATCGGCTTCTATATCTGAAATGCCTATCGGCACCTATTTTTAAAATGCCAATCGGCAACTATATCTGAAATGCCTATCGGCACCTATTTTTGAAATGCCTATCGGAAACTACATCTGAAATTCCTATCAGCACCTATATTTGAAATGCCTATCGGCAACCATATCTGGAATGCCTATCGGCGCCTATATTTGAAATGCCTATCGGCTTCTATATCTGAAATGCCTATCGGCACCTATTTTTAAAATGCCAATCGGCATTTATATCTGAAGTGCCTATCGGCACCTATATCTGAAATGCCTATCGGCACCTATTTTTGAAATGCCTATCGAAAACTACATCTGTAATGCCTATCAGCACCTATTCTTGAAATGCCTATCGGCAACCACATCAGAAATGCCTATCGGCACCTATATCTGAAATGCCTTTCGGCATTTATATCTGAAATGCCGATCGACAGCTATATTTGAAATGCCTATCGGCACTTTTATTTTAAATGCCTATCGGCAACTATATCTAATAAGCCTATCGGCACCTATATCTAAAATGCCTATCGGCACCTATTTTTGAAATGCCAATCTTTAAGTATATCTGAAATGCCTATCGGCACCTATATCTAAAATGCCTATCGGAACATATTTTTAAAATGCCTATCGCAAACTACATCTGAAATGACTATCAGCACCTATATTTGAAATGCCTATCGGCAACCATATCTGAAATGCCTATCCACACCTATATTTGAAATACCTATCGGCTTCTATATCTAAAATGCCTATCGGCACCTATTTTTAAAATGCCAATCGGTAAGTATATCTGAAATGCCTATCGGCACCTATATCTAAAATGCCTATCGGAACCTATTTTTGAAATGCCTATCGGAAACTACATCTGAAATGACTATCAGCACCTATATTTGAAATGCCTATCGGCAACCATATCTGAAATGCCTATCCACACCTATATTTGAAATACCTATCGGCTTCTATATCTAAAATGCCTATTGGCACCTATTTTTAAAATGCCAATCGGCAACTACATCTGAAAAGCCTATCGGCTTATACATCTGAAATGCCTATCGGCACCTATTTTTAAAATGCCAATCGGCAACTATATCTGAAATGCCAATCGGCACCTATATCTGAAATGCCTATCGACACCTATTTTTAAAATGCCAATTGGCAACTATATCTGAAATGCCTATCGGCACCTATATCTGAAATGCCTATCGACACCTATTTTTAAAATGCCAATTGGCAACTATATCTGAAATGCCTATCGGCACCTATATCTGAAATGCCTATCGGTACCTATTTTTGAAATGCCTATCGGAAACTACATCTGAAATGATTATCAGCACTTATATTTGAAATGCCTATCGGCAACCTTATCTGAAATGCCTAATGGAACCTATATTTGAAATGCCTATCGGCTTCTATATCTGAAATGCCTATCGACACCAATTTTTGAAATGCTTATCGGAAACTACATCTGAAATGCCTATCAGCACCTATATTTGAAATGCCTATCGGCAACCATATCTGGAATGCTCATCGGCACCTATATTTGAAATGCCTATCGGCTTAATATCTGAAATGCCTATCGGCACCTATTTTTAAAATGCCAATCGGCAACTATATCTGAAATGCCCTACGGCATTTATATCTGAAATGCCGATCGACGCCTATATTTGAAATGCCTATTGGCACCTATATTTTAAATGCCTATCGGCAACTATATCTGATATGCCTATCGGCACCTATATCTGAAATGCCTATCGGCACCTATTTTTGAAATGCCTATCGGAAACTACATCTAAAATGCCTATCGGCACCTATTTTTAAAATGCCAATCGGAAAGTATATCTGAAATGCCTATCGGCACCTATAATTGAAATGCCTATCGGAACCTATTTTTGAAATGCCTATCGGAAACAACATCTGAAATGACTATCAGCACCTATATTTGAAATGCCTATCGGCAACCATATCTGAAATGCCTATCCACACCTGTATTTGAAATACCTATCGGCTTCTATATCTAAAATGCCTATCGGCAACTATTTTTAAAATGCCAATCGGCAACTATATCTGAAATGCCTATCGGCACCTATATCTGAAATGCCTATCGGCACCAACTTTTAAAATGCCTATCGGAAACTCCATCTGAAATGCCTATCAGCACCTATATTTGAAATGCCTATCGGCATCCATATCTGGAATGCCTATCGGCACCTATATTTGAAATGCCTATCGGGTTCTATATCTGAAATGCCTATCGACACCTATTTTTAAAATGCAAATTGGCAACTATATCTGAAATGCAAATCGGCACCTATATCTGAAATGCCTATCGGTACCTATTTTTGAAATGCCTATCGGAAACTACATCTAAAATGATTATCAGCACTTATATTTGAAATGCCTATCGGCAACCATATCTGGAATGCCTATCGGCACCTATATTTGAAATGCCTATCGGCTTCTATATCTGAAATGCCTATCAGCACCTATTTTTAAAATACCAATCGGCAACTATATCTGAAATGCCTATCGGCACCTATCGGAAACTACATCTGAAATGCTTATTAGCACCTATATTTGAAATGCCTATCGGCAACCATATCTGGAATGCCTATCGGCACCTATATTTGAAATGCCTATCGGCTTCTATATCTGAAATGCCTATCGGCACCTATTTTTAAAATGCCAATCGGCAACTATATCCGAAATACCTATCGGCACCTATATCTGAAATGCCTATCGGCACCTATTTTTGAAATGCCTATCGAAAACTAAATCTGAAATGCCTATCAGCACCTATATTTGAAATGCTTATCGGCAACCATATCTGAAATGCCTATCGACACCTATATTTAAAATCCCTATCGGCTTCTATATCTGAAATGCCTATCGGCACCTCTTTTTAAAATGCCAATCGGCAACTATATCTGAAATGCCTATCGGCACCTATATCTAAAATGCCTATCGGCACCAATTTTTGAAATGCCTATCGGAAAGTACATCTGAAATGCCTATCAGCACCTATATTTGAAATGCCCATCGGCAACCATATCTGGAATGCTCATCGGCACCTATATTTGAAATGCCTATCGGCTTATATATCTGAAATGCCTATCGGCACCTATTTTTAAAATGCCAATCGGCAACTATATCTGAAATGCCTATCGGCACCTATATCTGAAATGCCTATCGGCACCTATTTTTGAAATGCCTATCGGAAACTACATCTGAAATGCCTATCAGCACCTATATTTGAAATGCCTATCGGCAATCATATCTGAAATGCCTATCGACACCTATATTTGAAATACCTATCGGCTTCTATATCTGAAATGCCTATTGGCACCTATTTTTAAAATGCCAATCGGCAACTATATCTGAAATGCCTATCGGCACCTATATCTGAAATGCCTATCGGCACCAATTTTTGAAATGCCTATCGGAAACTACATCTGAAATGCCTATCAGCACCTATATTTGAAATGCCTATCGGCAACCATTTCTGAAATGCCTATCGACACCTATATTTGAAATACCAATCGGCTTCTATATCTGAAATGCCTATCGGTACCTATTTTTAAAATGCCAATCGGTAACTATATCTGAAATGCCTATCGGCACCTATATCTGAAATGCCTATCGGCACCATTTTTTGAAATGCCTATCGGAAACTACATCCGGAATGCCTATCAGCACCTATATTTGAAATGCCTATCGGCAACCATATCTGGAATGCCTATCGGCACCTATATTTGAAATGCCTATCGGCTTCTATATCTGAAATGCCTATCGACACCAATTTTTGAAATGCCTATCGGAAACTACATCTGAAATGCCTATCAGCACCTATATTTGAAATGCCTATCGGCAACCATATCTGGAATGCTCATCGGCACCTATATTTGAAATGTCTATCGGCTTATACATCTGAAATGCCTATCGGCACCTATTTTTAAAATGCCAATCGGCAACTATATCTGAAATGCCTATCGGCACCTATATCTAAAATGCCTATCGGCACCTATTTTTGAAATGCCTATCGGAAACTACATCTGAAATGCCTATCAGCACCTATATTTGAAATGCTTATCAGCAAACATATCTGAAATGCCTATCGACACCTATATTTAAAATCCCTATCGGCTTCTATATCTGAAATGCCTATCGGCACCTATTTTTAAAATGCCAATCGGCAACTATATCTGAAATGCCTATCGGCACCTATATCTGAAATGCCTATCGGCACCAATTTTTGAAATGCCTATCGGAAACTACATCTGAAATGCCTATCAGCACCTATATTTGAAATGCCTATCGGCAATCATATCTAAAATGCCTATCTACACCTATATTTGATATACCTATCGGCTTCTATATCTGAAATGCCTATCGGTACCTATTTTTAAAATGCCAATCGGCAACTATATCTGAAATGCCTATCGGCACCTATATCTGAAATGCCTATCGGCACCAATTTTTGAAATGCCTATCGAAAACTACATCTGAAATGCCTATCAGCACCTATATTTGAAATGCCTATCGGCAATCATATCTGAAATGCCTATCTACACCTATATTTGAAATACCTATCGGCTTCTATATCTGAAATGCCTATCGGTACCTATTTTTAAAATGCCAATCGGCAACTATATCTGAAATGCCTATCGGCACCTATATCTGAAATGCCTATCGGCACCTATTTTTGCAATGCCTATCGGAAACTACATCTGAAATGCCTATCAGCACCTATATTTGAAAGGCCTATCGGCAATTATATCTGGAATGCCTATCGGCGCCTATATTTGAAATGCCTATCGGCTTCTATATCTGAAATACCTATCGGCGCCTATTTTTAAAATGCCAATAGGCAACTATATCTGAAGTGCCTATCGGCACCTATATCTGAAATGCCTATCATACATATCTTTGTAACAAAGTCTGCTCCTACTCTTGTTTGCTAAGATCCTTATCACAAATGCTAAGCCACGATGTCCTTCTGACCACATAATATCATGTTTATGTCACCTCAATTTCAAAATACAGTATATTCTTTTGGGGAAGCTCCAAATACCTAATCAAACTGTTCAGACTACAAAAAAATGCATTCGCATCATCATGAAAGTCGGCTATAGAGACTCGTGTATTCCGCTATTCAAAAAACTTATAATACTACCTTTGCCGTCAATATATATATTTGAATGCGCCTGTTACGTTAAGAAACATTTTGAATAGGTACTTTGTAGTTTGTACTACACATAAACGGACATAACTACCAAACACGACACAAAATAGACTTATATGCAGGACCTAACATATCATACAGTGTTATTAACAATTAAATAAATATCTACAATAACGTACCAGCGGACATAAAAATTCTTGAGCTTGAAAGATATAAAACAATGTTATATCAACATTTAGTTAACAATTGCTTTTACAGTGTCAGTGACTTCACTGTTCAGCTCCAACAAAAATAACAATATTTTAATCTATATCCATATTTTATATAAATTGTAATATTTCATAGACGGTGACAGTCGTTTGAAAATATTTTTTTCTTATATAGCATTGTAACAATGGTTGTTTCTCAACAATTATAGCTAACGATCGCTATTATACTGCCGATTATGTTTAATCTATTACTTGGCTATAATATATGAACATTAACTTATATTTTAATAGTTATTTAATATTTTATATATTTTTTAATAATCTAATGTACAAAATGTATGACATATTCAATGGCTTTGCCTTTGTTGAATAAATATTATTATTGTTATGCACTACCGTCTCTTAACATTCCACGGGCCTTCCATTAGCGTCTAGCTTATACATAGTTGACTAATTTTGTACCACAAAACACGCTGAAATAAAGCAATTTCGAACGCAGTTACCTATATCTGTTTCGGTATTGAGAGCGAACTATTTTCATTATTTTAAAGGAAAAACATATTTAAAAAAATGCGTAATTCAAATATTATCAATAAAAATAATTTTATTAACAATTGTCAAATCATAACAAAAAGAAATATTTACATAGCCTCACATTTTTAAAAACATAATTCATGACAAATAATATTATATATACGATAATATCGTTATTAAATATGATTATATTTTGCAACAAATCCGATTGACAAATGTAGTCTTCTCGTTTAAAATTCCAATCTTCTCATTCCATCAATTTCACACATTCGAATTCACTGTAGGTAAATATTCAAAATATATAATAGGTAGAAGATACAGGATATCAATTTGTAATCTGTTTCAATAGATCTGTAAATAAATTCGTATATGACTAAATTCTATATTTTAGGAAACAAAATATTAGTTTTCATATTGTAACCAAAAAATTATCAAGGTTAAAAAATCTTTTTTTTTTCTTAATCGTTATACAAAAAGTTAATAATATATAAAATAACGTATAAACAAACCGTTTTATAATTGAAAATATCCCAAAATACATCAATTTCCATAGTAAGATGTGTATTTATTTTCATAGAGCTGTCAAAATAATCTCACGCCATTTTTCATTTTTCTCTAAACTGCTCACAGACATACGTCGTAATCGACATTACGCGACTCGATTTTATACGTCGTCTCTCTCTAACCAACTGCATATATGGCGACCTCTTGGCGGAATAATTTTTCGAAATATCTCAGCAAAAATCACCGGATTTGTCTCGGACGTCTGTCAAAATGTTCTATAATTATCAATTTACACGATTTTGGCAAAAAGTTTACGTCCGATGGGCGTAATTTCGCTAAACAATGTTAAAAACCAATTCAACTGACAGCTAGAAAAAATTCAAATTTTATCAATCATTTGTTTTAAATTTGACATTTCAAAATAGAATTGACTCGTTTCACGAATCAAAATGCGACAAAAAATAAACTTCTGTTTCCGTCACTTTCATGCAGTTTAGCGACGTATGTTTTTAAAAAAATTTGATCGATTTGTCGCGTGTTAATTTCGCATTTAAGTTAGACTGTGACTTTTTATTTTTTTTGCCATGCTAAGTGAGGACCCCACACGGTCACCGTCATAGGAACGGAACAAAAAAACAATAACGCCGACTTTTATTTGCGAATTAACGGCGTTAAAAAAGTCGTTTTCGACGCGTCTTTTGCACTTTGCAGTTGGAGTTTTTTCTCGCGCTTCGTTTAAAACCGGTCTCGACGTCGTGCGACGAAAACTCGCCGAGATACGACCGATTCCGGACGACGGGTTAATCAAATGGGACTTTTTTGCTTCCGCGTCGGCGCCCGAATTTTCGCCGAAAACCGTCCGCGCGAAAACTCTTTAAAAAGAGGCGAAAAAAGTCTGCAATTCAAGACCGCCCTCGCCGCTGGGCGATTTTTTTACGATTTTAGCCGGGCGATTGAAAATTTTTTCAACGTTAAGAGATAGGCGATCGGGCGCCCCTTTAAAAAATCGCCCTGCGGCCCCCCTAAATATGCAAATTTAGCCGATGCGACGTTGAGATGTAGAAATAATGCGCCCTCGTCGTAATTTTTTTTCGTAAAAATCCCTCAAAAATTGCACTTTTCTATAGACCGCCCGTTTGTACCTCGAAAAATTTTTCAGCTTTAATATAAGGGGACTAGTTGACCTGTGCAAAACCTTTTTGCAGGCAACTTAACACCGCTTTCAAAGATCAATGTTTAAGGTATGGGTCTGCGGAAAAATTTTTTTTTTACAAAATTTTTTTTTTTTGCATCGGTTTCTACCATGGTTTGTAAAGATCACTGTGATTTGAATCACGCCTGCGGCGCCAATTGTCTTTAACGGGGTACGCAAAACTTTTTTAAATGTGTTTCTAAAATAGTTTTCCAATATCAATGTGTTTAGAATCACGCCTGCGGCGCCAATTACCATTGCTAGCATACACAAAACTTTTTTGAATGTGTCTTTAGAATAGTTCTCCAATATCAAAGTGTTATAAAATTTGTCTGGGACCCAATAATTACTCGGCCTAACGGCCTCGCCATATGGTCCCAAAAAAATTCGTCTACGATTACTCGGTCTTACGACCTCGCCGTTAGGCCCAAAAAGAAATTAGGTCACAGCGGGCCTTCGGCCCGCAATAAATTGGTCTGCAACTCAATATCTACTCGGTCTTACGACCTCGCCATTAGGTCCAAAAAGAAATTAAGGCGCGGCGGGCCTTCGCCCCGCAATAAATTGGTCTGCGGCTCAATATCTACTCGGTCTTACGACCTCGCCATTAGGCCCAAAAAGAAATTAAGGCGCGGCGGGCCTTCGGCCCGCAATAAATTGGTCTGCGACTCAATATCTACTCGGTCTTACGACCTCGCCATTAGGCCCAAAAAGAAATAAAGGCGCGGCGGGCCTTCGGCCCGCAATAAATTGGTCTGCGGCTCAATATCTACTCGGTCTTACGACCTCGCCATTAGGCCCAAAAAGAAATTAAGGTGCGGCGGGCCTTCGGCCCGCAATAAATTGGTCTGCGACTCAATATCTACTCGGTCTTACGATCTCGCCGATCAGTCCAAGAAGACAGTTTCTGTTTTTTTATATCTGTCTAAATAAAATAATTTTCACTTATACCATTTATTTACTTTAGTATCCAAATAGACGACCTTTGCAAAACCTTGCGAGTTTACACCGTTTTCAATGATCAATGTTTTTAGTAAGGGCCTTTAACATACGTTTTTTTATACATTTTTATACCTATTCTGCAAGTTGTCTCGTTGACTTTTCTCCATTAATTTCAAAGCTTGCTAAAACTAATTCGTCTTCACAGTGTTGAATGTTGTTTTTTTTCTTTGAAAATAAACCGTATACCGTTTCTATTTAAGTTCCTTAAAGTTATGGAATAAGGTTGTCGCTTTTCTGGATAAACGTTCAAGTATTCTGCTTGAACCCACGTGGTGTTTTTGTTACGCTGAATGTGTGCGCAAAAATAGCCTGTTTTTCAAATTTGAAAATGCTTGAGCCATCTTAAAGAGTAAATCAAACAAAATGAATTAGCAAAACTCGCTCGACATATTGTTAACCTGTCGGTATGTATTTGTTTCAACAAATTTTGTTTTACACGGCACACTGATCAGTATGAATAACGTCAAAAAGCTATTTTGGTCAGTTTTATAGCTTCTGGTTCGTTTAGATATAGGATGTGCAATGGCAAATTATTCAAAACAATAAGCAGCGTCTATAAGAAAAATCAAAGTTCATGTCAATATCTCATTACGTAGTGGAAATAAAAAAATTAAATTTACGCCACTGAAAAGACTTTAAAAAGTTATCATAAAATGGTTAATGAAATTTTCATATATCTTCATAAATAAAAAAGTTATGGCCTGTTTTTCTAAATGGAAATTTTCACTATTTTCTGAATAAATTAATTTTTCTGCACTACTTTGCCTCTTTAACCGACTTTATATCTCCACTTACAACAAAGTTAACCGTGTTAGCCCACGTCGGTTGAAACACCCTGTATATATTATGTATAAATAAAGTGAATTTGACTTCTCGCATTAATATTCAAATTTTAAAGAAATCGGGTATTTTTCGTCAGATTTTATGTATTTCTACACTTGTTTTTAAGCCTGTGTACCGAATACTAACTTCATCGAATCAATGGCTTTGCCTTTGTTGAATAAATATTATTATTATTATGCACTACCGTCTCTTAACATTCCACGGGCCTCCCATTAGCGTCCAGCTTATACATAGCTGACTAATTTTGTACCACAGAACTCGCTGAATTAAAGCAATTTCGAACGCAGTTATATCTGTTTCGGTATTGAGAGCGAACTATTTTCATTATTTCAAAGGAAAAACATATTTAAAAAAATGCGTAATTACTTTAAATATTATCAATAAAAATAATTTTATTAACAATTGTCAAATCATAACAAAAAGAAATATTTACATAACCTCACGTTTTTAAAAACATAATTCATGACAAATAATATTATATATATGATAATATCGTTATTAAATATGATCATATTTTGCAATAAATCTGATTGACCAATATAGTCTTCTCGTTTAAAATTCTAATCTTGTCATTCCATCAATTTTACACAATATTCGAATTCACTGTAGGTAAATCAATTTGTAATCTGTTTCAATAGATCTGTAAATAAATGTATATATAGGTATATATGAATAATTTCTATATTTTAGGAAACAAAATATTAGTTTTCATATTATAACCAAAAAATTATCAAGGTTAAAAAATGTTTTTTTTTTCTTAATCGTTATATACAAAAAGTTAATAATATATAAAATAACGTATAAACAAACCGTTTTATTATTGAAAATATCCCAAAATACATCAATTTCCATAGTAAGATGTGTATTTATTTTCATAGAGCTGTCAAAATAACCCCACGCCATTTTTAATTTTATCTGAACTGCTCATAGACATACGTCGTAATCGACATTACGCGACTCGATTTTATACGTCGTCTCTTTCTAACCAATTGCATATATGGCGACCTCTTGGCGGAATAATTTTTCGAAATATCTCAGCAAAAATTACCGGATTTGTCTCGGGCGTGTGTCAAAAGGTTCTATAATTGTCAATTTACACGATTTTGGCAAAAAGTTTACGTCCGATAGCCGTAATTTCGCTAAACAATGTTAAAAACCAATTCAACTGACGGCTAGAAAAAATTCAAATTTTATCAATCATTTGTTTTAAATTTGACATTTCAAAATAGAATTGACTCGTTTCACGAATCAAAATGCAACAAAAAATAAACTTCTGTCCCCGTCACTTTCATGTAGTTTAGCGACGTATGTTTTTAAAAAAATTTGATCGATTTGTCGCGTGTTAATTTCGCATTTAAGTCAGACTGTGACTTTTAATTTTTTTTGCCATGCTAAGTGAGAACCCCACACGGTCACCGTCATAGGAACGGAACAAAAAAACAATAACGCCGACTTTTATTTGCGAATTAACGGCGTTGAAAAAGTCGTTTTCGACGCGTCTTTTGCACTTTGCAGTTAGAGTTTTTTCTCGCGCTTCGTTTAAAACCGGTCTCGACGTCGTGCGACGAAAACTCGCCGAGATACGACCGATTCCGGACGACGGGTTAATCAAATGGGACTTTTTTGTTTCCGCGTCGGCGCCCGAATTTTCGCCGAAAACCGTCCGCACAAAAACTCTTTAAAAAGAGGCGAAAAAAGTCTGCAATTCAAGACCGGCCTCGCCGCTGGGCGATTTTTTTACGATTTTAGCCGGGCGATTGAAAATTTTTTCAACGTTAAGAGATAGGCGATCGAGCGCCCCTTTAAAAAATCGCCCTGCGGCCCCCCTCGAAACGCAAATTTTGCCGATGCGACGTTGGGATGTAGAAATAATGCACCCTTTTCGTAATTTTTTTTCGTAAAAATCCGTCAAAAATTGCACTTTTCTATAGACCCCCCGTTTGTACCTCGAAAAAATTAGTAGCTTTAATATAAGGGGACTAGTTGACCTGTGCAAAACCTTTTTGCAGGCAACTTAACACCGCTTTCAAAGATCAATGTTTTTGGTATGGGTCTGCGGAAAAAATTTTTTTTTACAAAATTTTTTTTTTTGCATTCGTTTTTGCCATGGTTTGTAAAGATCACTGTGATTTGAATCACGCCTGCGGCGCCAATTATCTTTAACGAGGTACGCAAAACTTTTTTAAATGTGTTTCTCCAATAGTTTTTTAATATCGATGTGTTTAGAATCACGCCTGCGGCGCCAATTACCATTGCTGGCATACACAAAACTTTTTTGAATGTGTCTTTAGAATAGTTCTCCAATATCAAAGTGTTATAAAATTTGTCTGGGACCCAATAATTACTCGGCCTAACGGCCTCGCCATGTGGTCCCAAAAAAATTCATCTGCGATTACTCGGTCTTAGACCCAAAAAAAATTAGTGCACGGCGGGCCTTCGGCCCGCAATAAATTGGTCTGCAACTCAATATCTACTCGGTCTTACGACCTCGGCATTAGGCCCAAAAAGAAAATAAGGCGCGGCGGGCCTTCGGCCCGCAATAAATTAGTCTGCGGCTCAATATCTACTCGGTC
The DNA here is from genome assembly GCA_034508555.1 of Venustoraphidia nigricollis. Lineage (NCBI taxonomy): Eukaryota > Metazoa > Arthropoda > Insecta > Raphidioptera > Raphidiidae > Venustoraphidia > Venustoraphidia nigricollis. The sequence goes on from JAVRKA010000030.1 coordinate 5,175,896, forward strand.
TTACGACCTCGTCATTAGGCCCAAAAAGAAATTAAGGCGCGGCGGGCCTTCGGCCCGCAATAAATTGGTCTGCGGCTCAATATCTACTCGGTCTTACGACCTCGCCATTAGGCCCAAAAAGAAATTAAGGCGCGGCGGGCCTTCGGCCCGCAATATATTGGTCTGCGACTCAATATTTACTCGGTCTTACGACCTCGTCATTAGGCCCAAAAAGAAAATAAGACGCGGCGGGCCTTCGGCCCGCAATAAATTGGTCTGCGACTCAATATCTACTCGGTCTTATGACCTCGCCATTAGAGCCAAAAAGAAAATAAGGAGCGGCGGGCCTTCGGCCCGCATAAATTGGTCTGCGACTCAATATCTACTCGGTCTTACGACCTCGCCATTAGAGCCAAAAAGAATATAAGGCGCGGCGGGCCTTCGGCCCGCAATAAATTGGTCTGCGACTCAATATCTACTCGGTCTTACGATCACGACGATCAGTCCAAGAAGACAGTTTTTGTTTTTTTATATCTGTCTAAATAAAATAATTTTCACTTATACCATTTGTTTACTTTAGTATCCAAATAGACGACCTTTGCAAAACCTTGCGAGTTTACACCGTTTTCAATGATCAATGTTTTTAGACGGGCCTTTAAGATACGTTTTTTATACATTTTTTTATACCTATTCTGCAAGTTGTCTCGTTGACTTTTCTCCATTAATTTCAAAGCTTGCTAAAACTAATTCGTCTTCACAGTGTTGAATGTTGCTTTTTTTCTTTGAAAATAAACCGTATACCATTAAATATCTATTCTGCTTGAACCCACGTGGTGTTTTTGTTACGCTGAATGTGTGCGCAAAAATAGCTCGTTTCTTCAAATTTGAAAATGCTTGAGCCATCTTAGAGAGTAAATCAAACAAAATGAATTAGCAAAACTGTAGCCATCGCTCGACAGATTGTTAACCTGTCGGTATGTATTTGTTTCAACAAATTTTGTTTTACACGGCACACTGATCAGTATGGATAACGTCAAAAAGCTATTTTGGTCAGTTTTGTAGCTTTTGGTTCGTTTAGATATAGGATGTGCTATGTCAAATTATTCAAAAAAATAAGCAGAATTTGAATACCTGAAACTCCAAAACAGCGTCCATAAGAAAAAAAAAAAAAAAAAAATATATATATATATATATATATATATATATATATATATATATATATATATATATATTTATATATATATATCTATATATATATATATATTTCAAGTGCATCATGGACGTATCATATGAAAGGGTTCGCTATGAGAAATACTAATATATTTCCTTTATAATTTTAAAATGCGTAGTTTGAAAGATATTAAAGAAAATATACAAAAATCGAGCGTTAACCATCTCCCCCATCACGGTGAAAACTGAACTTCAATTTTAGAAAATAGGAAATATAGTTTATAGGAAAACCTAAACGAAAATCCAAGTCTTAAAGATCTCACGGAAAACTGAATGGTATCGAACCATCTTCACGCGAGCTCGACTCATTCTTGCTCGGTTTTTTTCTCATCTGTGACATACAGAGGTAAATTTATCACAATGAAGTCTGTATTTGAGCGTTGATTTTTTTTTTGATATTCTGAAAAAAAAATCCTTCATCGATTTTTAAAGAGATAGGGGCCGATTTTTTTAAATGTTCGATTCGAAAAAAATCTGTAAATATGATGCCATTTATTTATATGGTAGCCAATTTTGAGCCATTATAATTCATCGGCGCCTTTTCCCCTAAGTTAACCTCGGTGACCACCCTCTGTAAACTTCGGCGTCATTTTGAAATTTACCATCTTTTATTTACATGAAAAATACCACTCGTAAGTTGGTCTCTATTTGATTAAATGAACGGTGTGTTTTCAAACCAACTATAAAATTTGATGGCCATCCGAGTTGAAAATTATTTTAAAATAACAGATACGTCTCTTAATCTCATTTCACGGATTATTCTATGTAATAAAAAAGGAATGCTGTTCACTGGTAGGCACAGCACTTGAAAACGGCGGGACCGATTTGGCTAATTTTTTCTCAAAATCAGAAAAATATTGATTAATATTTTCTATGGTATCTATTCTTCTTATATCCATGCCAAAGCCCCGCGAGGCTAAACTAATATGTTTGAGCCGGCGGCTCTACTATTGTTGTTGTTGTTGTCGAGCAGGTCGCTGCCCAGATAGGCAAATTATAATATGGTAGAAACGAAGGCTCCACTACTGCTGTACAATCACACAAATTAAATGCTGTCAGTAATAATAGAATCATATACAGCGTGTTCAAAAAATTCGGAAACGCTAAAATATCGCAAAGAAATAGTATTTTTTGGAAAATGTTTCGAATAAGAGTTTCTCAATTCCAATCAACGCTTATTTTGATGACAAATATTTCCCCTTTAGGGGGTACACTTGCGGGGGACTGAGGTCAACTCTAAAATTTCATATGGAAAACACTATTTTTCTCTATTAGGTCGTATTAAAAGTAAATTGATTAGAGCTCATATGATCCAAAAGATGAATTTCGGTTGAAAAAACTATCAGAATCGTGTAATTACATTGCAAATAACTATAACATTTTCTGGCAAAAGTAAAAACCCTAATTGCGATTTATCTCAAAACTGACATTTTGCAAATACTTCGATGGCTAATATTTACACGCATATTAATTTCATAATTTATCACAATCATCATTATTTTGTATTGCAACTCTGTATACTATTGCAAAAGGAAATATGTATATGAGGATTTGTCAAAATAAAATAATTTAAATTTTCATAAACATATATTTGTAACAAAGTCAGCTCCTACTCTTGTTTGCTAAGATCCTTATCACAAACATAATATCATGCTTATGTCACCTCAATTTCAAAATACAGTATAATCTTTTGGGGAAGCTCCAAACACCTAATCAAACTGTTCAGACTACAAAAAAATGCATTCGCATCATCATGAAAGTCGGCTATAGAGACTCGTGTATTCCGCTATTCAAAAAACTTAAAATACTACCTTTGCCGTCAATATATATATTTGAATGCGCCTGTTACGTTAAGAAGCATTTTGAATAGGTACTTTGTAGTTTGTACTACACATAAACGGACATAACTACCAAACACGACACAAAATAGACTTATATGCAGGACCTAACATATCATACAGTGTTATTAAAAATTAAATAAATATCTACAATAACGTACCAGCGGACATAAAAATTCTTGAGCTTGAAAGATATAAAACAGTGCTATATCAACATTTAGTTAACAATTGCTTTTACAGTGTCAGTGACTTCACTGTTCAGCTCCAACAAAAATAACAATATTTTAATCTATATCCATATTTTATATAAATTGTAATATTTCATAGACGGTGACAGTCGTTTGAAAATATTTTTTTCTTATATAGCATTGTAACAATGGTTGTTTCTCAACAATTATAGCTAACGATCGCTATTATACTGCCGATTATGTTTAATCTATTACTTGGCTATAATATATGAACATTAACTTATATTTTAATAGTTATTTAATATTTTATATATTTTTTAATAATCTAATGTACAAAATGTATGACATATTCAATGGCTTTGCCTTTGTTGAATAAATATTATTATTGTTATGCACTACCGTCTCTTAACATTCCACGGGCCTTCCATTAGCGTCTAGCTTATACATAGTTGACTAATTTTGTACCACAAAACACGCTGAAATAAAGCAATTTCGAACGCAGTTACCTATATCTGTTTCGGTATTGAGAGCGAACTATTTTCATTATTTTAAAGGAAAAACATATTTAAAAAAATGCGTAATTCAAATATTATCAATAAAAATAATTTTATTAACAATTGTCAAATCATAACAAAAAGAAATATTTACATAGCCTCACATTTTTAAAAACATAATTCATGACAAATAATATTATATATACGATAATATCGTTATTAAATATGATTATATTTTGCAACAAATCCGATTGACAAATGTAGTCTTCTCGTTTAAAATTCCAATCTTCTCATTCCATCAATTTCACACATTCGAATTCACTGTAGGTAAATATTCAAAATATATAATAGGTAGAAGATTCAGGATATCAATTTGTAATCTGTTTCAATAGATCTGTAAATAAATTCGTATATGACTAATTTCTATATTTTAGGAAACAAAATATTAGTTTTCATATTGTAACCAAAAAATTATCAAGGTTAAAAAATGTTTTTTTTTTCTTAATCGTTATACAAAAAGTTAATAATATATAAAATAACGTATAAGCAAACCGTTTTATAATTGAAAATATCCCAAAATACATCAATTTTCATAGTAAGATGTGTATTTATTTTCATAGAGCTGTCAAAATAATCTCACGCCATTTTTAATTTTATCTAAACTGCTCACAGACATACGTCGTAATCGACATTACGCGACTCGATTTTATACGTCGTCTCTCTCTAACCAATTGCATATATGGCGACCTCTTGGCGGAATAATTTTTCGAAATATCTCAGCAAAAATCACCCGATTTGTCTCGGACGTCTGTCAAAATGTTCTATAATTATCAATTTATACGATTTTGGCAAAAAATTTACGTCCGATGGGCGTAATTTCGCTAAACAATGTTAAAAACCAATTCAACTGACAGCTAGAAAAAATTCAAATTTTATCAATCATTTGTTTTAAATTTGACATTTCAAAATAGAATTGACTCGTTTCACGAATCAAAATGCGACAAAAAATAAACTTCTGTCCCCGTCACTTTCATGTAGTTTAGCGACGTATGTTTTTAAAAAAATTTGATCGATTTGTCGCGTGTTAATTTCGCATTTAAGTTAGACTGTGACTTTTAATTTTTTTTGCCATGCTAAGTGAGGACCCCACACGGTCACCGTCATAGGAACGCGACAAAAAAACAATAACGCCGACTTTTATTTGCGAATTAACGGCGTTAAAAAAGTCGTTTTCGACGCGTCTTTTGCACTTTGCAGTGTGAGTTTTTTCTCGCGCTTCGTTTAAAACCGGTCTCGACGTCGTGCGACGAAAACTCGCCGAGATACGACCGATTCCGGACGACGGGTTAATCAAATGGGACTTTTTTGTTTCCGCGTCGGCGCCCGAATTTTCACCGAAAACCGTCTGCGCGAAAACTCTTTAAAAAGAGGCGAAAAAAGTCTGCAATTCGAGACCGCCCTCGCCGCTGGGCGATTTTTTTACGATTTTAGCCGGGCGATTGAAAATTTTTTCAACGTTAAGAGATAGGCGATCGGGCGCCCCTTTAAAAAATCGCCCTGCGGCCCCCCTAAATATGCAAATTTTGCCGATGCGACGTTGAGATGTAGAAATAATGCGCCCTCGTCGTAATTTTTATTCGTAAAAATTCCTCAAAAATTGCACTTTTCTATAGACCGCCCGTTTGTACCTTGAAAAATTTTTCAGCTTTAATATAAGGGGACTAGTTGACCTGTGCAAAACCTTTTTGCAGGCGACTTAACACTGCTTTCAAAGATCAATGTTTTTGGTATGGGTCTGCGGAAAAATTTTTTTTTTGTAAAAAAATTTTTCCGCAGACCCATACCAAAAACATACCAAAAAAATTTTTTTACATCCGTTTTTGCCATGGTTTGTACAGATCACTGTGTTTTGAATCATGCCTGCGGCGCCAATTATCTTTAACGGGGTACGCAAAACTTTTTTAAATGTGTTTCTACAATAGTTTTCCAATATCGATGTGTTTAGAATCACGCCTGCGGCGCCAATTACGATTGCTGGCGTACACAAAACTTTTTTGAATGTGTCTTTAGAATAGTTCTCCAATATCAAAGTGTTATGAAATTGGTCTGCGACCCAATAATTACTCGGCCTAACGGCCTCGCCATATTATCCCAAAAGGACAATAGGCGCGCCTGCGACCCGCAATGTTACCTTATTTTCATTGTTTTTATGTCTGTCTAAATAAAATAGTTTTCACTTTTACCATTTATTAACTTTAGTATTCAAACAGATGACCTGTGCAAAACCTTTTTGCAGGCAACTTAACACCGCTTTCAAAGATCAATGTTTTTGGCATGGGTCTGTGGAAAACATTTTTTTTACAAGTTTTTTTTTGCATCCGTTTTTGCCATGGTTTTTAAAGATCACTGTGATTTGAATCACGCTTGCGGCGCCAATTATCTTTAACGGGGTACGCAAAACTTTTTAAAATGTGTTTCTATAATAGTTTTCTAATATCGATGTGCTTAGAATCACGCCATGCGGCGCCAATTACCATTGCTGGCATACACAAAACCTTTTTGAATGTGTCTTTAGAATAGTTCTCCAATATCAAAGTGTTATAAAATTGGTCTGGGACCCAATAATTACTCGGCCGAACAGCCTCGCCATATGGTCCCAAAAAAATTGGTCTGCGACCCGATATCTACTCGGTCTTACGACCTCGCCATTAGGCCCAAAAAGAAAATAGGGCATGGCGGGCCTTCGGCCCGCAATAAATTGGTCTGCGACTCAATATCTACTCAGTCTTACGACCTCGCCGATAGGTCCAAGACTGTAAGCGTGCCTTCGGCCCGCAATAAATTGGTCTCTGACCCGATATCTACTCGGTCTTGCGACCTCGCCGATAGGTCCAAGAAGACAGTATATTTTCTTATTTTTGTTTTTTTCAATATTGATGTGTCACAAAATTGGTCTGCGGCCCGATATCTACTAAAACTGTCCAACAGAAAAAACTGACCAACACATACCCACTAAAAATTGCCGAACATACACTTATCCACCAAAAATTGCCCATCACCCACCCATCCGAAATTGCTGAAAACCCACCCACTCATTTCAGTAATTTTGACCCTATAATCAAGTGCAGAATTATTTTCTATATTCGTTCAAAAAAAGTTTTTTTTTTGTCATTTGCTATTAGATATGAATTTGTTTTCTTTTAAAATTGAAAATCAACTATGGGTACATGTAAAGATGACATTATTCAATCATTGTTTAGATTTATAATAAATTAACATAATACATTTTATACGATATATTTTAATCGATCATTACATTAATTACAATTTTAACTTGTGTATATATTTACTGGCAATGAAATAGTTATAAAATAATTATGTGTAAATGGATACATTTCATAATATATGCGAGCTAGGTCGTTTTTCTTTCATCGATCGTTCTATTCATTGGTGATTGAAATTTTCTTTGCTGTTTGCGTCTGCTTCTTGACATCCTTCTTGATCTAGAAGCTGTTATGTTTGGAACCATAGAAACCTAGAACAATAAAAAAAAAAGCAAGCAGACATATTCTTCTAATTTTACGAAAAATTTTTACTTTAAACTTTATAACTGTACATTAATATCAAAATGATGTTTCATTTTAAAATAAGACTTTTACGACAATTTTCCACACCACCCTCTTGAGGTATTGTCAAGGCGCGTTACTCCTTTTTTTTACATGGTAGAGTTCCCCGGGAGGCCTATAAACCATAGAAGTTAAAAAACGATTTTAACTTACTTATTTGGTGCTTCCGAGAACATGCTGGACGCATGTCAATGACTCCATGCCGGTGTTGTAAACCTGTAAAACAACAAAAATGCATTATTTCTATAATATTAATACGCTATATTATACTTTATCACGTTTATTTAAGCACGTTACAATTCGCGTAGTAACGTGCCACACGCTTTTTGAGCCGTTTCCCCACATTCGTGATATCGACCATGGGGCAAACAAAGCGTATGATTTTTTTTTAATTTTTCATTCACGGTTATTTAAGGCACATAATGATTCCCGTCGACCGTACTAACGTGCCATACACATCTCAAGAGCCCACACATTTCGAAGAATCGACTATGTGGCGAACAGAGAGCATACGATATTTTATTAATTTTTTATTCGCGGTTATTTAAGGCACGTTATGATTCCCGTCGACCGTACTAACGTGCCACACGCTTTTTGAACCGTTTCCCCACATTCGTGATATCGACCATGGGGCAAAGAAAGCGTATGATTTTTTTTTAATTTTTCATTCACGGTTATTTAAGGCACATAATGATTCCCGTCGACCGTACTAACGTGCCATACACATCTCAAGAGCCCACACATTTCGATGAATCGACTATGTGGCGAACAGAGAGCGTACGATATTTTATTAATTTTTTATTCGCGGTTATTTAAGGCACGTTATGATTCCCGTCGACCGTACTAACGTGCCATACACATCTCAAGAGCCCACACATTTCGAAGAATCGACTATGTGGCGAACAGAGAGCATATGATTATTTTTTAAGTTTCTAACACTTCCTTGTACACGATGTTCGCAGTATACGACGTGTCGCTTCCCTCGATGAGTTTTCCCTGTTTCGAACCTTCTAAAATCTGAACGCGTACGGCGTTCAACGCGCGCGCTCTCGAGAATGCGACGTACAGTTGACCGTGCGCGAATACGGGCTTCGATAGATATATGCCCACTTTTCTAGGGTCGATCCTTGTGCCTTGTTTATAGTCATCGCGTAGGCAGGACGAATGGGAAACTGCCGCCTTTTTAATTTAAAAGGCATGTCGCTATCAGTCGACGTCAGATCCAATCTCGGAATAAAAACTCTGTTGCCTTGAAACCGTCCGGTTATTATCTCTGCATCTATGCAATTTTCCATCAAGTTTTTAACAATCAGTCTTGTACCGTTACAAAGACCTTGCCTAACTTGCAAGTTCCTCAGCAGCATAATTATGGTGCCGGTTTTCAACGTTAATTTGTGCGGCGGCAGTCCCGACGGCGTTATTGAATTTAGGAATTCGACGCTGAAATTGCTCCGTTCTTCCTCGTCGTCGGTCACTATGGAATCTGCGCTGTTATAGGCTTTGGCCTGACCGTCGAGCAATTCAATTATTCTATCGTTCAATAGCGTACAGTCGTCATTTCGCGGGCACAATATGGCTCTCTTATAGACTGATCCGGCAGTCACTAACGCGTTTTCGCTAAATATCTCCGATACTACGTCGTCTACCATACACACGTCTGGTATGGCAACGGTCTCATTCGATAAATCGATGTGGTTTTCGAGTTTTCCTTCTCCGAGCTCTCGAAGCCAATTTGAAAAATCCGTTTCGTCTGCGTTCGCTCGCATATTCCTCGTGAGCGAAAACGTTTGAAAGTGCGCCCATAAATGACAATTTTTTACGCAATTTTCCACGACTTTTGTCCTGTTCGCGTTACGGACTACAGGTAGGCACTGGCGAAAATCACCGCCGAGAAGAACGACTTTACCCCCGAATGGTCTTTCCACGCGCGTTATGTCTCTTAACACCCTGTCGACGGCTGTCAGAGACGTGGCCGGTGCCATTGTGATTTCGTCCCAGATTATTATCTTTGCCGCGTCGATTGCCAGTGCCTGCGGTGTGCCGGGCTTTAAACCGGACGTCGACGTGTCCAGTAACGGTACCGGCAGTTTGAACTGTGAATGGCATGTTCTGCCTCCCTTCAGCAGTAGCGACGCGATTCCCGTCCACGCAACCGCGATTACCGAAACGCCCTTTCCTCGCAATGCGCTGATGAGTGCGTTGTACAAAAACGTTTTTCCCGCGCCGCCTACACCATCAAGGTAAAAGTACCGGGCTCGTATTTCGGCGTTTTCGACGGTTCTCATCACTTCTTCGAAGACCGTAAGCTGATCTGCGTTCAGCATTGCTCTCATGCGATCGGCTTCCGTACGCTCGATTTCCGCATCGAAATCGTCTACCGGACGTTGTACGACGTGTTCCCGCGGTTGTTCGAATCCGAAATCCGTCAATCTATGCCCGTGCAAAGCGAGGTTATTCTGAATATCACTCAGAGCGAGATCTTCCGCGATTCGTCTTTCATGAGTGCGCGCGAAATCGTCGATTAGATCGTCCTTGAATTGTTCCCACAATATTTGAGGCTCGTTGAGTTCGCAATAGATCAAAATTGTCGCGAATAGTGATCTTAACTGGCGCGGCATTTTGAACGTTGCCGCTTCACGCATACATCTCATCCATTCATTATCGTCGGCCAGCAGATTTCGTTGTCTCGCGGCATCTTTAAACGTCAGACACACCTCGCCGTTTACCGTTCGCACGTCCTCAAACGACGTAGCTCCTCTAACGTGCAACAAAAGCAGTCTGAGATAGTACCTCTCTTCATCTCTCGGACTGACCGTATAGATTCGCGAGATTACGTCGACGCGTTTTTTCCTGTCGGTCCATATTTTTTTGTCGAATACGTAATGCGTTGGAATCTCCGTATACAGATATTCTCTGGCAGCGGGATTTCGTACGTTCAATTTAAACCAAGCCGTTAGCGTCGTCTCTCCTGCGGCTGCCCTTTCAACGGCGTGCTGTTCGTTTCCCTCTTGGAAATAAACGACTTGTTGAAACGGTAGATGCACCGCCAATCGTTTGATCGCATGGCTCCTGTCGTGCTTCTTAAATTCGAATATTCTCCACAGCGCTTCCGGTGCGCTGACATAGCGCGCATCTACGAACGTTTCGAGTTCGTCCCAATTTAAAACGTTGTCTTCGTTGCCGATCTGTAAGCAAGCGCAGTCGTGTCCTTTGTACACATACTTGCATATGTACTTGACGCTCTTTATCGAAGAGCAAATTTCCACATTTATGTGCGCGTTGTATTTTCTCAACAGCCATTTATTATACGGCACGACGTACCTGTTATCAACTTCGTGACCTCTAACACGAACGGTTCGACCCGTGTCTCGCCGTTTATATTTCGGATATCCGTTTTCGTTCACTACGGTCTCATCCCTAAATTCTTTGGGGAATTTCTTGCTGCATTTTCCCTCACTCATACACGGAGAGTTGGGAGCAAGTGTACCGCAGGGTCCGTGTATCATCGTAGCGCTAACGATCGCGTAAAGTTCGGGTTCGGTGACGGCGTCCGGAATTTCGGCACTGACGATTCTATCGACTTGTTCCGATTCTCGCGGTTTATCCTCGGCGCGCAAAATAATTAAAATGTGGCAATGTGGCAACCCGCGCTTCTGAAACTCGATGACGTGCAGATAGGCGACCGGTACGCCCAAAACGTGTTTGACGCGAATGTCGTTTAAAAATTCTCTGAGTTTCAGATGAAATACTCTGGCTGTCAGATCCGGACGGTGTTCAGCCTTTTGCCACGGTTCTAAATTCTCTGTGATCTCTCGCCATTTCGGATTACACGTGAACGTAATAAATAGATCGGGTCGACCATATTTTGTGACGATTGTCATTGCGTCCTGAAAATTTTGGTGCATGTTCCTAGGACTTCCCTCAAATGTCGGCGGTAGTATCACCATTCTACCGACTCTTGCTTGATTTTCTACCGCAGCGTCGTGCAAATAATCCATCAATCCTTGGTACATTTCCACGCGGAGTCGTTGCTGGTTCTCTCGAAAATATTGAAGTCTCGAACCCTCGACTTTCACATACCAATCGACTGCAAACTGTTGCGTCAGTTTGTCGGCATTCAATATCGCGTTGAAATATCCTACTCTAATAGCAAATTGGTAGCTGCAATATTGCAGCATCGATACGTTTTCTCTTCGAGCTGTTCTTTGCCTGTACGGCATATTCGGTTGCCAACCGGGCTCCCCTCGCGGAAATAGCAACGGATAGCTCATCGGGTCGCAGTTTGGGCTCAGTATCGATATTTTCCGCAATAATCCTCTTCTCGAATATAACCTAATGTCACGTTCCAGAGGCGGAGCACCGTCGTCGCTTCGAAATACCACGGCCACTTCGTTGGCCGTCGGTAAATTATATCTACGTAGATCGCGTCGACGGTCTTCGAAAATGCTCATTATTATTTCAGACGTATTTCGGCCTTCTGCTTCCGCTCTTTGATTTTCTTCGACTTCCACCTCTTTCAAAAATTTATACGCCTCCGCAAATGGGTTTATTTCACGAAGTAACCTATCTAACTCGTCCATTAATTCCGGAATACACTCGCGGTTTTCCTGTCGTCGCAATCTGTGATTCTGTGCATCGGCTGAATCTAAAAAATAAAGTTGCCCGTAACTTATATTGCCTACCGGTCGCTCGACGTGAGCTATTTGGTGGTAAATCTGTCCGTGAATCCTGAAACAGTAAGGTCCTCGTCCTGCAGGCATATCGATGTTGACGCCTGTCGACGCAAACGCAAACGCACTGTTATACTGCCGTATGTTCTGCAGAAAATTGTCAGAATGTACATGCCGTCCGCACAATAGATCATCCAACAGTTGCGGGCAGTCTCTCGGTTCGAACAGTACCTTTCCTTTTCGACAACATTGCGTAAATTTTCCGTCGGGTGGCCGTTCGGCCGAAAAATGCATTGCCTGACACTCGGAACATATCGCGTTCATATTACCGGAATAAAACTCTTCAACTTCTCTCTCCAACGCAAACAAATAGGTCGCCACCTGTCCCACCCTTCGACGCTGATCCCAAAGATCTCGCTCGATTCCGACTTCGGCTTCGATCTCGAAATCGTTGTCGCGGACTTCGATCGGTCGCGGCTGTGTAACCGAAGACTCGGCTCGGATGGACATCGACTCATAGCTTGACGTGTTTTGCAGGTTGAGAGACGGTTGCGGCACGATCTGAAAAGGTTCATCGGAAATTAATGACTCGTCGCTCGACGTTTCAAACTGTCTTAAAAACGGTTCCTGTATGTTCCGCAGCGGTTCATCGGGGCGATGCGACGGTCCCGCGATCGGAGATACTGGCCGCACGACGATTCGCTCCGGTCGATCGACACTTGGCGCTGCCAGGTCGATCTCTCTGACGGTCAATGTCGGTTGAACGGCGATCTGCGCCGGTTCGTCGGGGACTCGAGTCGCTCCCGGCTCAGCCCGAGTGACCGGAACGGCTTGCTGTCCACCTTGTCGAACACCTTTTGGTACGGTGAGACGTGTCCTCTTCTTTGGCGGCATTATGTTGTAGAAATCCTGAAACAGTAAAACAAATCCAAGCACGCGCACACTCAACACCTTTCACGCACAGATTCAAACTGTCATTCACACAAAACTTTAGTTATTGATCACACAGGTACATACACTTCAACAATCTATTGAGACATTTGTAAATTTTGATCAAGTATACTCAATTAATAAACTGTACTTCAGGAATGGCGTGTCATTGGCGGCACGCGACAGAATATTGTCGGGGCACGGTGATTGAGATAAATAATCGAAATAACACACAGGATGTTTATTAATGATTTATTCCAGCAAGCAAATAAATAACGGTTCCAGTGTAGATTTGATTATTAATTCCACTGTTATGTTATGGCCATTATTTTTATAAATGTACTATGTTTTTGCGAAAATATGATTTTATTATGTAAATGGCACGCACGCTGAAACACTGTTTATATTAAAGAAATGATAATCACTTTCTGTTCAAAAAGTTTCAACTATTTTTGGATAATGAAACACATAAAAATTTCATAAATGTCACTTACCGTTCACAATCACACAGATTAAATGCGTTCAGTAATAATAGAATAATATAGATGACAAACCACAAAAACAACAATATTTTTCGCTTTGAATATATGAAATATATATTTCACAATAATTTTATAAGCTTCTATATGAACCAAGCCCGTATGGTGAATCGCTTGCCTATTGCCAACTTTGATCGTACTATATGCACTGATATAAGCATTTATTGGTGGATACTGGATAGTGAACGTACGAAAATATAATACCGGCAGCTATTTAAAATAAATAGCCGCGGATATTTAACCGGCTAGTTACCTTTTACATTAGTAAATAAGTATCGATAACTGCTTGACAAATCATTTATAACACATAAAATCAAATGAAATTGACAATTACTGTACGATCTAAAACCGAATTTTATACTCAGTCGAGTCGTTAAATTATGATACTGAAACGATATATTTTAACTTTATGATATATGTGCTTTCAGATCCAGTATATATTATAATTATATTTTATACTTCTGAAAGCAATTTGTAAAACAAAATGAGAGACTTCTTACACCACAAAATTGATTTCTAAATTCGTGCTGTTTAGACATTATACGGTCGACAAAGAATGTCCGGAGTGTAAAAAACACTAAATCAAACAGTTTCTTACTATATAACAGCCGTCAGTTTAGACTACAAAGTACAAATGGTTTGATTTTTTTTTATTCAAAGAAATTGCAAACTGAATTACATTGTCGTTCACAAATTTAATCAAATATCCAAATATGGAAACAATAGATATGAAACGCTTGTCGATGAACATTTTCTTACACCTTCGCTTGATGCTATATGTATATTTATTTTTTTAAACAGGCCACCAGTAAATTTGATAGATGAAAGAAATCTTACATGCTATTAAATATAATATGTAGAAAAATAATTTAAAAAAAGTACCAATATTCCCCAAATTTCATGCTTCAAAAATTTATAGTATGGAAAAAAAGTATAGTCTGTAACAATACATTTATTGCATTATTTTGAAAGCTTTTTTTGACGTCAAGTTCTGGAAAAAAATACATATGAGTATATTTACTTTTTTTTTACAGATTTTAAATATCTATTCATAGTAATAGCTTTTGAAACGTCTTAACAATGAAACATTTTTTGAAATTCGCACACTCGTACAGTGAGTAATAATTCATTGCATGCAGTAATTTGACAACGATGCCTAAGTGAAGACTTCTTTCTTGATCGATACTACTCGTCTTTGTTCGACGTATTTTTTTTCAGTTAATCGCAAATTAATTCAAATACTTTGAATCGGCTCTAAAATATAGACACACATCATCGTATCAACAGAAGATGTAATAAAAATTCCTTCGATGCTAAAAGATGATTCAAGCTTACATTATTTCAAATAAATTTATAAAAAACAAATGCGTAATTATCTCAAATATTATTGTTGAAAGCAGCTTTACCGATGGCAATTTGATCCGATGCCTACGAAATCGCTTCGGTCTTGACCGATAGTTATCTATAATAGAAATTTCTTTGATGCTCATAGTTATATTTAACTTACACTATTAGTCTATGAATTTATTGCAATTTCGAAGGCAATTATATCTGTTTCTGTATTGAGAGCAAACTATTTTCATTATTTAAAAAAAGAATTATTAGAAAAAATGCTTAATTACTTCAAATATTATCAATAAAAATAAGTTTATAAACATTTATTCAAAAAATATTGTTACAATAATATCAAAAATAAACTAAAAAAGAAAAAATATACATAACCTCATTTTTAACAGCATAACTTACGTCAAAAAAATGTTGTGGTTATTAAATACGATAATTTTTTAAAACAAATCCGACTGACAAATGTAGTATTTATGTTTTAAAATTCCAATATATTGTCATTTCAACAATTCTTTACATTCGCATTCATTATAAGTAAGTAAATAATTTCCAAAATACAGGAATGAATTTATAACCTTATTTCGTGATCTGTAAATAAATTTGAATATGAACTATTTCAAGAAGTATATAATAATTAAGAAAAAATGTTTAAACAAACCGTATTATAATTTTCTATATTCCAAAAATCTGCTTTGATAGTTTTGTATTCAATCATCTCACACATAGAACGTATAGGGTACGTTTGACATCTGATTGTGTGTTTAGTACACGACAATCCACACTAAATGCTTAATTCGCCAATAAATAATATAAATACCATTATAATATGTCAAATTATCTTAAATTTCGTTTTTAAATGACGATAAGCTACCGCTTACTGGTTAGAGACTTTGAATTATCATTTATAAAAAAGTTTCCGCCTGTCAGATTAACCTTTCATATGTATCAGATGTCAGACTGTGTACAATGATCAAAATAAGATCAAAATTATATGTCCGTCTCTATCTTACTAATTGTATATATTATGTCATCCTTTTGGCCGAATTAAATTTGAAGATTTCTCAGCAAAAATTATCGAATCTGTCTCGGGTGTCTGTCAAAAAGTTTTATAATTAATAACTTACATGATTTTGGCAAAAAAATTACGGTCGATGGTCACAATTTCGTTAAATAATGTTAAAAACCAACCGTTTGACAGATAAATTAAATGTCATTGTTTGTTAGTCGTTTGTTTAAAATGTCAAATGTGTAAGATTTATGGCCGTACTCAAAATTATATGTCTGTCTCTTTCTAACCAATTGCATATATGGCGACCTCTTGGCGGAATAATTTTTCGAAATATCTCAGCAAAAATCACCGGATTTGTCTCGGACGTCTGTCAAAATGTTCTATAATTATCAATTTACACGATTTTGGCAAAAAGTTTACGTCCGATGAGTATAATTTCGCTAAACAATGTTAAAAACCAATTCAACTGACAGCTAGAAAAAATTCAAATTTTATCAATCATTTGTTTTAAATTTGAAATTTCAAAATAGAATTGACTCGTTTCACGAATCAAAATGCGACAAAAAATAAACTTCTGTCCCCGTCACTTTCATGTAGTTTAGCGACGTATGTTTTTAAAAAAATTTGATCGATTTGTCGCGTGTTAATTTCGCATTTAAGTTAGACTGTGACTTTTAATTTTTTTTGCCACGCTAAGTGAGGACCCCACACGGTCACCGTCATAGGAACGCGACAAAAAAACAATAACGCCGACTTTTATTTGCGAATTAACGGCGTTAAAAAAGTCGTTTTCGACGCGTCTTTTGCACTTTGCAGTTGGAGTTTTTTCTCGCGCTTCGTTTAAAACCGGTCTCGACGTCGTGCGACGAAAACTCGCCGAGATACGACCGATTCCGGACGACGGGTTAATCAAATGGGACTTTTTTGTTTCCGCGTCGGCGCCCGAATTTCCGCCGAAAACCGTCCGCGCGAAAACTCTTTAAAAAGAGGCGAAAAAAGTCTGCAATTCAAGACCGCCCTCGCCGCTGGGCGATTTTTTTACGATTTTAGCCGGGCGATTGAAAATTTTTTCAACGTTAAGAGATAGGCGATCGGGCGCCCCTTTAAAAAATCGCCCTGCGGCCCCCCTAAATATGCAAATTTTGCCGATGCGACGTTGAGATGTAGAAATAATGCGCCCTCGTCGTAATTTTTTTTCGTAAAAATCCGTCAAAAATTGCACTTTTCTATAGACCGCCCGTTTGTACCTCGAAAAATTTTTCAGCTTTAATATAAGGGGACTAGTTGACCTGTGCAAAACCTTTTTGCAGGTGACTTAACACTGCTTTCAAAGATCAATGTTTTTGGTATTGGTCTGCGGAAAAAATTTTTTACAAAAAAAAAATTTTTTTACATACGTTTTTGCCATGGTTTGTACAGATCACTGTGTTTTGAATCACGCCTGCGGCGCCAATTATCTTTAACGGGGTACGCAAAACTTTTTTAAATGTGTTTCTACAATAGTTTTCCAATATCGATGTGTTTAGAATCACGCCTGCGGCGCCAATTACGATTGCTGGCGTACACAAAACTTTTTTGAATATGTCTTTAGAATAGTTCTCCAATATCAAAGTGTTATGAAATTGGTCTGCGACCCAATAATTACTCGGCCTAACGGCCTCGCCATATTGTCCCAAAAGAACAATAGGCGGGCCTCCGGCCCGCAATGTTGCCTTATTTTCATTGTTTTTATATCTGTCTAAATAAAATAGTTTTCACTTTTACCATTTATTAACTTTAGTATTCAAACAGATGACCTGTGCAAAACCTTTTTGCAGGCAACTTAACACCGCTT
Source organism: Venustoraphidia nigricollis (assembly GCA_034508555.1). NCBI lineage: Eukaryota > Metazoa > Arthropoda > Insecta > Raphidioptera > Raphidiidae > Venustoraphidia > Venustoraphidia nigricollis. Next base: position 5,193,577 of record JAVRKA010000030.1, read on the forward strand.
TCAAAGATCAATGTTTTTGGCATGGGTTTGTGGAAAACATTTTTTTTACAAAAGTTTTTTTTTGCATCCGTTTTTGCCATGGTTTTTAAAGATCATTGTGATTTGAATCACGCCTGCGGCGCCAATTATCTTTAACGGGGTACGCAAAACTTTTTTAAATGTGTTTCTATAATAGTTTTCTAATATCGATGTGCTTAGAATCACGCCTGCGGCGCCAATTACCATTGCTGGCATGCACAAAACCTTTTTGAATGTGTCTTTAGAATAGTTTTCCAATATCAAGGTGTTATAAAATTGGTCTGGGACCCAATAATTACTCGGCCTAACGGCCTCGCCATATGGTCCCAAAAAAATTGGTCTGCGACCCGATATCTATTCGGTCTTACGACCTCGCCATTAGGCCCAAAAAGAAAATAGGGCATGGCGGGCCTTCGGCCCGCAATAAATTGGTCTGCGACTCAATATCTACTCGGTCTTACGATAGGTCCAAGACTGTAAGCGTGCCTTCGGCCCGCAATAAATTGGTCTGCGACCCGATATCTACTCGGTCTTGCGACCTCGCCGAAAGGTCCAAGAAGACAGTATATTTCCTTATTTTTGTTTTTTTCAATATTGATGTGTCACAAAATTGGTCTGCGGCTCGATATCTACTAAAACTGTCCAACAGAAAAAACTGACCAACACATACCCACTAAAAATTGCCGAACATACTCATCCACCAAAAATTGCCCATCACCCACCCACCCAAAATTGCTCAACACCCACCCACTCATTTCAGTAATTTTGACCCTATAATCAAGTACAGAATTATTTTCTATATTCGTTCAAAAAAAGTTTTTTTTTTTGTCATTTGCTATTAGATATGAATTTTTCTTTTAAAATTGAAAATCAACTATGGGACATGTAAAGATGACATTATTCAATCATTGTTTAGATTTATAATAAATTAACATAATACATTTTATACGATATATTTTAATCGATCATTACATTAATTACAATTTTAACTTGTGTATATATTTACTGGCAATGAAATAGTTATAAAATAATTATGTGTAAATGGATACATTTCATAATATATGCGAGCTAGGTCGTTTTTCTTTCAACGATCGTTCTATTCATTGGTGATTGAAATTTTCTTTGCTGCTTGCGTCTGCTTCTTGACATCCTTCTTGATCTAGAAGCTGTTATGTTTGGAACCATAGAAACCTAGAACAATAAAAAAAAAGCAAGCAGACATATTCTTTTAATTTTACGAAAAATTTTTACTTTAAACTTTATAACTGTACATTAATATCAAAATGATGTTTCATTTTAAAATAAGACTTTTACGACAATTTTCCACACCACCCTCTTGAGGTATTGTCAAGGCGCGTTACTCCTTTTTTTTACATGGTAGAGTTCCCCGGGAGGCCTATAAACCATAGAAGTTAAAAAACGATTTTAACTTACTTATTTGGTGCTTCCGAGAACATGCTGGACGCATGTCAATGACTCCATGCCGGTGTTGTAAACCTGTAAAACAACAAAAATGCATTATTTCTATAATATTAATACGCTATATTATACTTTATCACGTTTATTTAAGCACGTTACAATTCGCGTAGTAACGTGCCACACGCTTTTTGAGCCGTTTCCCCACATTCGTGATATCGACCATGGGGCAAACAAAGCGTATGTTTTTTTTTTAATTTTTCATTCACAGTTATTTAAGGCACATAATGATTCCCGTCGACCGCACGAACGTGCCATACACATCTCAAGAGCCCACACATTTCGAAGAATCGACTATGTGGCGAACAGAGAGCGTACGATATTTTATTAATTTTTTATTCGCGGTTATTTAGGGCACGTTATGATTCCCGTCGACCGTACTAACGTGCCATACACATCTCAAGAGCCCACACATTTCGAAGAATCGACTATGTGGCGAACAGAGAACGGACGATTTTTTTTAAATTTTTCATTCACGGTTATTTAAGACACGTTATGATTCCCGTCGACCGTACTAATGTGCCATACACATCTCAAGAGCCCACACATTTCGAAGTATCGACTATGTGGCGAACAGAGAGCATATGATTATTTTTTAAGTTTCTAACACTTCCTTGTACACGATGTTCGCAGTATACGACGTGTCGCTTCCCTCGATGAGTTTTCCCTGTTTCGAACCTTCTAAAATCTGAACGCGTACGGCGTTCAACGCGCGCGCTCTCGAGAATGCGACGTACAATTGACCGTGCGCGAATACGGGCTTCGATAGATATATGCCCACTTTTTCTAGGGTCGATCCTTGTGCCTTGTTTATAGTCATCGCGTAGGCAGGACGAATGGGAAACTGCCGCCTTTTTAATTTAAAAGGCATGTCGCTATCAGTCGACGTCAGATCCAATCTCGGAATAAAAACTCTGTTGCCTTGAAACCGTCCGGTTATTATCTCTGCATCTATGCAATTTTCCATCAAGTTTTTAACAATCAGTCTTGTACCGTTACAAAGACCTTGCCTAACTTGCAAGTTCCTCAGCAGCATAATTATGGTGCCGGTTTTCAACGTTAATTTGTGCGGCGGCAGTCCCGACGGCGTTATTGAATTTAGGAATTCGACGCTGAAATTGCTCCGTTCTTCCTCGTCGTCGGTCACTATGGAATCTACGCTGTTATAGGCTTTGGCCTGACCGTCGAGCAATTCAATTATTCTATCGTTCAATAGCGTACAGTCGTCATTTCGCGGGCACAATATGGCTCTCTTATAGACTGATCCGGCAGTCACTAACGCGTTTTCGCTAAATATCTCCGATACTACGTCGTCTACCATACACACGTCTGGTATGGCAACGGTCTCATTCGATAAATCGATGTGGTTTTCGAGTTTTCCTTCTCCGAGCTCTCGAAGCCAATTTGAAAAATCCGTTTCGTCTGCGTTCGCTCGCATATTCCTCGTGAGCGAAAACGTTTGAAAGTGCGCCCATAAATGACAATTTTTTACGCAATTTTCCACGACTTTTGTCCTGTTCGCGTTACGGACTACAGGTAGGCACTGGCGAAAATCACCGCCGAGAAGAACGACTTTACCCCCGAATGGTCTTTCCACGCGCGTTATGTCTCTTAACACCCTGTCGACGGCTGTCAGAGACGTGGCCGGTGCCATTGTGATTTCGTCCCAGATTATTATCTTTGCCGCGTCGATTGCCAGTGCCTGCGGTGTGCCGGGCTTTAAACCGGACGTCGACGTGTCCAGTAACGGTACCGGCAGTTTGAACTGTGAATGGCATGTTCTGCCTCCCTTCAGCAGTAGCGACGCGATTCCCGTCCACGCAACCGCGATTACCGAAACGCCCTTTCCTCGCAATGCGCTGATGAGTGCGTTGTACAAAAACGTTTTTCCCGCGCCGCCTACACCATCAAGGTAAAAGTACCGGGCTCGTATTTCGGCGTTTTCGACGGTTCTCATCACTTCTTCGAAGACCGTAAGCTGATCTGCGTTCAGCATTGCTCTCATGCGATCGGCTTCCGTACGCTCGATTTCCGCATCGAAATCGTCTACCGGACGTTGTACGACGTGTTCCCGCGGTTGTTCGAATCCGAAATCCGTCAATCTATGCCCGTGCAAAGCGAGGTTATTCTGAATATCACTCAGAGCGAGATCTTCCGCGATTCGTCTTTCGTGAGTGCGCGCGAAATCGTCGATTAGATCGTCCTTGAATTGTTCCCACAATATTTGAGGCTCGTTGAGTTCGCAATAGATCAAAATTGTCGCGAATAGTGATCTTAACTGGCGCGGCATTTTGAACGTTGCCGCTTCACGCATACATCTCATCCATTCATTATCGTCGGCCAGCAGATTTCGTTGTCTCGCGGCATCTTTAAACGTCAGACACACCTCGCCATTTACCGTTCGCACGTCCTCAAACGACGTAGCTCCTCTAACGTGCAACAAAAGCAGTCTGAGATAGTACCTCTCTTCATCTCTCGGACTGACCGTATAGATTCGCGAGATTACGTCGACGCGTTTTTTCCTGTCGGTCCATATTTTTTTGTCGAATACGTAATGCGTTGGAATCTCCGTATACAGATATTCTCTGGCAGCGGGATTTCGTATGTTCAATTTAAACCAAGCCGTTAGCGTCGTCTCTCCTGCGGCTGCCCTTTCAACGGCGTGCTGTTCGTTTCCCTCTTGGAAATAAACGGCTTGTTGAAACGGTAGATGCACCGCCAATCGTTTGATCGCATGGCTCCTGTCGTGCATCTTAAATTCGAAGATTCTCCACAGCGCTTCCGGTGCGCTGACATAGCGCGCATCTACGAACGTTTCGAGTTCGTCCCAATTTAAAACGTTGTCTTCGTTGCCGATCTGTAAGCAAGCGCAGTCGTGTCCTTTGTACACATACTTGCATATGTACTTGACGCTCTTTATCGAAGAGCAAATTTCCACATTTATGTGCGCGTTGTATTTTCTCAACAGCCATTTATTATACGGCACGACGTACCTGTTATCAACTTCGTGACCTCTAACACGAACGGTTCGACCCGTGTCTCGCCGTTTATATTTCGGATATCCGTTTTCGTTCACTACGGTCTCATCCCTAAATTCTTTGGGAAATTTCTTGCTGCATTTTCCCTCACTCATACACGGAGAGTTGGGAGCAAGTGTACCGCAGGGTCCGTGTATCATCGTAGCGCTAACGATCGCGTAAAGTTCGGGTTCGGTGACGGCGTCCGGAATTTCGGCACTGACGATTCTATCGACTTGTTCCGATTCTCGCGGTTTATCCTCGGCGCGCAAAATAATTAAAATGTGGCAATGTGGCAACCCGCGCTTCTGAAACTCGATGACGTGCAGATAGGCGACCGGTACGCCCAAAACGTGTTTGACGCGAATGTCGTTTAAAAATTCTCTGAGTTTCAGATGAAATACTCTGGCTGTCAGATCCGGACGGTGTTCAGCCTTTTGCCACGGTTCTAAATTCTCTGTGATTTCTCGCCATTTCGGATTACACGTGAACGTAATAAATAGATCGGGTCGACCATACTTTGTGACGATTGTCATTGCGTCCTGAAAATTTTGGTGCATGTTCCTAGGACTTCCCTCAAATGTCGGCGGTAGTATCACCATTCTACCGACTCTTGCTTGATTTTCTACCGCAGCGTCGTGCAAATAATCCATCAATCCTTGGTACATTTCGACGCGGAGTCGTTGCTGGTTCTCTCGAAAATATTGAAGTCTCGAACCCTCGACTTTCACATACCAATCGACTGCAAACTGTTGCGTCAGTTTGCCGGCATTCAATATCGCGTTGAAATATCCTACTCTAATAGCAAATTGGTAGCTGCAATATTGCAGCATCGATACGTTTTCTCTTCGAGCTGTTCTTTGCCTGTACGACATATTCGGTTGCCAACCGGGCTCCCCTCGCGGAAATAGCAACGGATAGCTCATCGGGTCGCAGTTTGGGCTCAGTATCGATATTTTCCGCAATAATCCTCTTCTCGAATATAACCTAATGTCACGTTCCAGAGGCGGAGCACCGTCGTCGCTTCGAAATACCACGGCCACTTCGTTGGCCGTCGGTAAATTATATCTACGTAGATCGCGTCGACGGTCTTCGAAAATGCTCATTATTATTTCAGACATATTTCGGCCTTCTGCTTCCGCTCTTTGATTTTCTTCGACTTCCACCTCTTTCAAAAATTTATACGCCTCCGCAAACGGGTTTATTTCACGAAGTAACCTATCTAACTCGTCCATTAATTCCGGAATACACTCTCGGTTTTCCTGTCGTCGCAATCTGTGATTCTGTGCATCGGCTGAATCTAAAAAATAAAGTTGCCCGTAACTTATATTGCCTCCCGGTCGCTCGACGTGAGCTATTTGATGGTAAATCTGTCCGTGAATCCTGAAACAGTAAGGTCCTCGTCCTGCAGGCATATCGATGTTGATGCCTGTCGACGCAAACGCAAACGCACTGTTATACTGCCGTATGTTCTGCAGAAAATTGTCAGAATGTACATGCCGTCCGCACAATAGATCTTCCAACAGTTGCGGGCAGTCTCTCGGTTCGAACAGTACCTTTCCTTTTCGACAACATTGCGTAAATTTTCCGTCGGGTGGCCGTTCGGCCGAAAAATGCATTGCCTGACACTCGGAACATATCGCGTTCATATTACCGGAATAAAACTCTTCAACGTCTCTCTCCAACGCAAACAAATAGGTCGCCACCTGTCCCACCCTTCGACGCTGATCCCAAAGATCTCGCTCGATTCCGACTTCGGCTTCGATCTCGAAATCATTGTCGCGGACTTCGATCGGTCGCGGCTGTGTAACCGAAGACTCGGCTCGGATGGACATCGACTCATCGCTTGACGTGTTTTGCAGGTTGAGAGACGGTTGCGGCACGATCTGAAAAGGTTCATCAGAAATTAATGACTCGTCGCTCGACGTTTCAAACTGTCTTAAAAACGGTTCCTGTATGTTCCGCAGCGGTTCATCGGGGCGATGCGACGGTCCCGCGATCGGAGATACTGGCCGCACGACGATTCGCTCCGGTCGATCGACACTTGGCGCTGCCAGGTCGATCTCTCTGACGGTCAATGTCGGTTGAACGGCGATCTGCGCCGGTTCGTCGGGGACTCGAGTCGCTCCCGGCTCAGCCCGGGTGACCGGAACGGCTTGCTGTCCACCTTGTCGAACACCTTTTGGTACGGTGAGACGTGTCCTCTTCTTTGGCGGCATTATGTTGTAGAAATCCTGAAACAGTAAAACAAATCCAAGCACGCGCACACTCAACACCTTTCACGCACAGATTCAAACTGTCATTCACACAAAACTTTAGTTATTGATCACACAGGTACATACACTTCAACAATCTATTGAGACATTTGTAAATTTTGATCAAGTATACTCAATTAATAAACTGTAGTTCAGGAATGGCGTGTCATTGACGGCACGCGACAGAATATTGTCGGGGCACGGTGATTGAGATAAATAATCGAAATAACATACAGGATGTTTATTAATGATTTATTCCAGCAAGCAAATAAATAACGGTTCCAGTGTAGATTTGATAATTAATTCCACTGTTATGTTATGGCCATTATTTTTATAAATGTACTATGTTTTTGCGAAAATATGATTTTATTATGTAAATGGCACGCACGCTGAAACACTGTTTATATTAAAGAAATGATAATCACTTTCTGTTAAAAAAGTTTTAACTATTTTTGGATAATGAAACACATAAAAATTTCATAAATGTCACTTACCGTTCACAATCACACAGATTAAATGCGTTCAGTAATAATAGAATAATATAGATGACAAACCACAAAAACAACAATATTTTTCGCTTTGAATATATGAAATATATATTTCACAATAATTTTATAAGCTTCTATATGAACCAAGTCCGTATGGTGAATCGCTTGCCTATTGCCAACTTTGATCGTACTATATGCACTGATATAAGCATTTATTGGTGGATACTGGATAGTGAACGTACGAAAATATAATACCGGCAGCTATTTAAAATAAATAGCCGCGGATATTTAACCGGCTAGTTACCTTTTACATTAGTAAATAAGTATCGATAACTGCTTGACAAATCATTTATAACACATAAAATCAAATGAAATTGACAATTACTGTACGATCTAAAACCGAATTTTATACTCAGTCGAGTCGTTAAATAATGATACTGAAACGATATATTGTAACTTTATGATATATGTGCTTTCAGATCCAGTATATATTATAATTATATTTTTTTAGAGGACTGTGGATCAATCAATTAATAATGCTATCAATATCCAGTCGCAACGTTTAATTTTTTATATTGTATTTAAACATACGTATATGTAAATTTTTGAGTATTTTGTAGAGCCTGAAGAAGTTTTTGAAAATAAAAAACGAAACGTTGGGACTGGATATTGATAGCATTATTAATTGATTGATTCACAGTCCTCTAAAAAAAATATAATTTTAACTTTATATTAACACAAATTAATACTTCTGAAAGCAATTTGTAAAACAAAATGAGAGACTTCTTACACCACAAAATTGATTTGAAAATTCGTGCTGTTTAGACATTATACGGTCGACAAAGAATGTCCGGAGTGTAAAAAACCACTAAATCAAACAGTTTCTTACTATATAACAGCCGTCAGTTTAGACTACAAAGTACAAATGGTTTGATTTTTTTTTTATTCAAAGAAATTGCAAACTGAATTATATTGTCGTTCACAAATTTAATCAAATATCCAAATATGGAAACATTAGATATGAAACGCTTGTCGATGAACATTTTCTTACACCTTCGCTCGATGCTATATGTATATTTATTTTTTTAAACAGGCCACCAGTAAATTTGACAGATGAAAGAAATCACATGCTATTAAATATAATATGTAGAAAAATAATTAAAAAAAAGTACCAATATTCCCCAAATTTCATGCTTCAAAAATTTATAGTATGGAAAAAAAGTATAGTCTGTAACAATACATTTATTGCATTATTTTGAAAGCTTTTTTTGACGTCAAGTTCTGGAAAAAAATACATATGAGTATATTTACTTTTTTTTTACAGATTTTAACTATCTATTCATAGTAATAGCTTTTGAAACGTCTTAACAATGAAACATTTTTTGAAATTCGCACACTCGTACAGTGAGTAATAATTCATTGCATGCAGTAATTTGACAACGATGCCTAAGTGAAGGCTTCTTTCTTGATCGATACTACTCATCTTTGTTCGACGTATTTTTTTTCAGTTGATCGCAAATTAATTCAAATACTTTGAATCGGCTCCAAAATATAGACACACATCATCGTATCGACAGAAGATGTAATAAAAATTCCTTCGATGCTAAAAGATGATTCAAGCTTACATTATTTCAAATAAATTTATAAAAAACAAATGCGTAATTATCTCAAATATTATTGTTGAAAGCAACTTTACCGATGGCAAATTGACCCGATGCCTACGAAATCGCTTCGGTCTTGACCGATAGTTATCTATAATAGAAATTTCTTTGATGCTCATAGTTATATTTAACTTACACTATTAGTCTATGAATTTATTGCAATTTCGAAGGCAATTATATCTGTTTCTGTATTGAGAGCAAACTATTTTCATTATTTAAAAAAAGAATTATTAGAAAAAATGCGTAATTACTTCAAATATTATCAATAAAAATAAGTTTATAAACATTTATTCAAAAAATATTGTTACAATAATATCAAAAATAAACTAAAAAAGAAAAAATATACATAACCTCATTTTTAACAGCATAACTTACGTCAAAAAAATGTTGTGGTTATTAAATACGATAATTTTTTAAAACAAATCCGACTGACAAATGTAGTATTTATGTTTTAAAATTCCAATATATTGTCATTTCAACAATTCTTTACATTCGCATTCATTATAAGTAAGTAAATAATTTCCAAAATACAGGAATGAATTTATAACCTTATTTCGTGATCTGTAAATAAATTTGAATATGAACTATTTCAACTATTTCAAGAAGTATATAATAATTAAGAAAAAATGTTTAAACAAACCGTATTATAATTTTCTATATTCCAAAAATCAGCTTTGATAGTTTTGTATTCAATCATCTCACACATAGAACGTATAGGGTACGTTTGACATCTGATTGTGTGTTTAGTACACGACAATCCACACTAAATGCTTAATTCGCCAATAAATAATATAAATACCATTATAATATGTCAAATTATCTTAAATTTCGTTTTTAAATAACGATAAGCTACCGTTTACTGGTTAGAGACTTTGAATTATCATTTATAAAAAAGTTTCCGCCTGTCAGATTAACCTTTCATATGTATCAGATGTCAGACTGTGTACGATGATCAAAATAAGATCAAAATTATATGTCCGTCCCTATCTTACTAATTGTATATATTATGTCATCCTTTTGGCCGAATTAAATTTGAAGATTTCTCAGCAAAAATTATCGAGTCTGTCTCCGGTGTCTGTCAAAAAGTTTTCTAATTAATAACTTACATGATTTTGGCAAAAAAATTACGGTCGATGGTCACAATTTCGTTAAATAATGTTAAAAACCAACCGTTTGACAGATAAATTAAATGTCATTGTTTGTTAGTCGTTTGTTTAAAATGTCAAATGTGTAAGATTTGTGGCCGTACTCAAAATTATATGTCTGTCTCTTTCTAACCAATTGCATATATGGCGACCTCTTGGCGGAATAATTTTTCGAAATATCTCAGCAAAAATCACCGGATTTGTCTCGGACGTCTGTCAAAATGTTCTATAATTATCAATTTACACGATTTTGGCAAAAAGTTTACGTCCGATGGGTATAATTTCGCTAAACAATGTTAAAAACCAATTCAACTGACAGCTAGAAAAAATTCAAATTTTATCAATCATTTGTTTTAAATTTGACATTTCAAAATAGAATTGACTCGTTTCACGAATCAAAATGCGACAAAAAATAAACTTCTGTCCCCGTCACTTTCATGTAGTTTAGCGACGTATGTTTTTAAAAAAATTTGATCGATTTGTCGCGTGTTAATTTCGCATTTAAGTTAGACTGTGACTTTTAATTTTTTTTGCCATGCTAAGTGAGGACCCCACACGGTCACCGTCATAGGAACGCGACAAAAAAACAATAACGCCGACTTTTATTTGCGAATTAACGGCGTTAAAAAAGTCGTTTTCGACGCGTCTTTTGCACTTTGCAGTTGGAGTTTTTTCTCGCGCTTCGTTTAAAACCGGTCTCGACGTCGTGCGACGAAAACTCGCCGAGATACGACCGATTCCGGACGACGGGTTAATCAAATGGGACTTTTTTGTTTCCGCGTCGGCGCCCGAATTTTCGCCGAAAACCATCCGCGCGAAAACTCTTTAAAAAGAGGCGAAAAAAGTCTGCAATTCGAGACCGGCCTCGCCGCTGGGCGATTTTTTTACGATTTTAGCCGGGCGATTGAAAATTTTTTCAACGTTAAGAGATAGGCGATCGGGCGCCCCTTTAAAAAATCGCCCTGCGGCCCCCCTAAATATGCAAATTTTGCCGATGCGACGTTGAGATGTAGAAATAATGCGCCCTCGTCGTAATTTTTTTTCGTAAAAATCCCTCAAAAATTGCACTTTTCTATAGACCGCCCGTTTGTACCTCGAAAAATTTTTCAGCTTTAATATAAGGGGACTAGTTGACCTGTGCAAAACTTTTTTGCAGGCAACTTAACACCGCTTTCAAAGATCAATGTTTTTGGTCTGAATCTGCGAAAAAATTTTTTTTTACAAAATTTTTTTTTTTTGCATCGGTTTTTGCCATGGTTTGTAAAGATCACTGTGATTTGAATCACGCCTGCGGCGCGAATTATCTATAACGGGGTACGCAAAACTTTTTTAAATGTGTTTCTACAATAGTTTTCCAATATCGATGTGTTTAGAATCACGCCTGCGGCGCCAATTACCATTGCTGGCATACACAAAACTTTTTTGAATGTGTCTTTAGAATAGTTCTCCAATATCAAAGTGTTATAAAATTTGTCTGGGACCCAATAATTACTCGGCCTAACGGCCTCGCCATGTGGTCCCAAAAAAATTCATCTGCGATTACTCGGTCTTAGACCTAAAAAAAATTAGGGCACGGCGGGCCTTCGGCCCGCAATAAATTGGTCTGCAACTCAATATCTACTCGGTCTTACGACCTCGGCATTAGGCCCAAAAAGAAAATAAGGCGCAGCGGGCCTTCGGCCCGCAATAAATTGGTCTGCGGCTCAATATCTACTCGGCCTTACAACCTCGCCATTAGGCCCAAAAAGAAACTAAGGCGCGGCGGGCCTTCGGCCCGCAATAAATTGGTCTGCGACTCAATATCTACTCGGTCTTACGACCTCGTCATTAGGCCCAAAAAGAAAATAAGGCGCGGCGGGCCTTCGGCCCGCAATAAATTGGTCTGCGGCTCAATATCTACTCGGTCTTACGACCTCGCCATTAGTCCCAAAAAGAAATAAAGGCGCGGCGGGCCTTCGGCCCGCAATATATTGGTCTGCGACTCAATATTTACTCGGTCTTACGACCTCGTCATTAGGCCCAAAAAGAAAATAAGGCGCGGCGGGCCTTCGGCCCGCAATAAATTGGTCTGCGACTCAATATCTACTCGGTCTTACGACCTCGCCATTAGAGCCAAAAAGAAAATAAGGAGCGGCGGGCCTTCGGCCCGCATAAATTGGTCTGCGGCTCAATATATCTACTGGGTCTTACGACCTCACCATTAGAGCCAAAAAGAATATAAGGCGCGGCGGGCCTTCGGCCCGCAATAAATTGGTCTGCGACTCAATATCTACTCGGTCTTACGATCTCGCCGATCAGTCCAAGAAGACAGTTTTTGTTTTTTTATATCTGTCTAAATAAAATAATTTTCACTTATACCATTTGTTTACTTTAGTATCCAAATAGACGACCTTTGCAAAACCTTGCGAGTTTACACCGTTTTCAATGATCAATGTTTTTAGACGGGCCTTTAAGATACGTTTTTTATACATTTTTTTATACCTATTCTGCAAGTTGTCTCGTTGTCTTTTCTCCATTAATTTCAAAGCTTGCTAAAACTAATTCGTCTTCACAGTGTTGAATGTTGCTTTTTTTCTTTGAAAATAAACCGTATACCATTAAATATCTATTCTGCTTGAACCCACGTGGTGTTTTTGTTACGCTGAATGTGTGCGCAAAAATAGCTCGTTTCTTCAAATTTGAAAATGCTTGAGCCACCTTAGAGAGTAAATCAAACAAAATGAATTAGCAAAACTGTAGCGATCGCTCGACAGATTGTTAACCTGTCGGTATGTATTTGTTTCAACAAATTTTGTTTTACACGGCACACTGATCAGTATGGATAACGTCAAAAAGCTATTTTGGTCAGTTTTGTAGCTTCTGGTTCGTTTAGATATAGGATGTGCTATGTCAAATTATTCAAAAAAATAAGCAGAATTTGAATATCTGAAACTCCAAAACAGCGTCCATAAGAAAAAAAAAATATATATATATATATATATATTTCAAGTGCATCATGGACGTATCATATGAAAGGGTTCGCTATGAGAAATACTAATATATTTCCTTTATAATTTTAAAATGCGTAGCTCGAAAGATATTAAAGAAAATATACAAAAATCGAGCGTTAACCATCTCCCCCATCACGGTGAAAACTGAACTTCAATTTTAGAAATATAGTTTATAGGAAAACCTAAACGAAAATCCAAGTCTTAAAGATCTCACGGAAAACTGAATGGTATCGAACCATCTTCACGCGAGCTCGACTCATTCTTGCTCGGTTTTTTTCTCATCTGTGAGATACAGAGGTAAATTTATCACAATGAAGTCTGTATTTGAGCGTTTATTTTTTTTTTTGATATTCTGAAAAAAAACCTTCATTGATTTTTAAAGAGATAGGGGCCGATTTTTTTAAATGTTCGATTCGAAAAAAATCTGTAAATATGATGCCATTTATTTATATGGTAGCCAATTTTGAACCATTATAATTCATCGGCGCCTTTTCCCCTAAGTTAACCTCGGTGACCATCCTCTGTAAATTTCGGCGTCATTTTGAAATTTACCATCTTTTATTTACATGAAAAATACCACTCGTAAGTTGGTCTCTATTTGATTAAATGAACGGTGTGTTTTCAAACCAACTATAAAATTTGATGGCCATCCGAGTTGAAAATTATTTTAAAATAACAGATACGTCTCTTAATCTCATTTCACGGATTATTCTATGTAATAAAAAAGGAATGCTGTTCACTGGTAGGCACAGCACTTGAAAACGGCAGGACCGATTTGGCTAATTTTTTCTCAAAATCAGAAAAATATTGATTAATATTTTCTATGGTATCTATTCTTCTTATATCCATGCCAAAGCCCCGCGAGGCTAAACTAATATGCTTGAGCCGGCGGCTCTACTATTGTTGTTGTTGTTGTCGAGCAGGTCGCTGCCCCGAGAGGCAAATTATAATATGGTAGAAACGAAGGCTCCACTACTGCTGTACAATCACACAAATTAAATGCTGTCAGTAATAATAGAATCATATACAGCGTGTTCAAAAAATTCGGAAACGCTAAAATATCGCAAAGAAATAGTATTTTTTGGAAAATGTTTCGAATAAGAGTTTCTCAATTCCAATCAACGCTTATTTTGATGACAAATATTTCCCCTTTAGGGGGTACACTTGCGGGGGACTGAGGTCAACTCTAAAATTTCATATGGTAAACACTATTTTTCTCTATTAGGTCGTATTAAAAGTAAATTGATTAGAGCTCATATGATCCAAAAGATGAATTTCGGTTGAAAAAACTATCAGAATCGTGTAATTACATTGCAAATAACCATAACATTTTCTGGCAAAAGTAAAAACCCTAATTGCGATTTATCTCAAAACTGACATTTTGCAAATACTTCGATGGCTAATATTTACACGCATATTAATTTCATAATTTATCACAATCATCATTATTTTGTATTGCAACTCTGTATACTATTGCAAAAGGAAATATGTATATGAGGATTTGTCAAAATAAAATAATTTAAATTTTCATAAACATATCTTTGTAACAAAGTCAGCTCCTACTTTTGTTTGCTAAGATCCTTATCACAAATGCTAAGCCACGATGTCCTTCTGACCACATAATATCATGCTTATGTCACCTCAATTTCAAAATACAGTATAATCTTTTGGGGAAGCTCCAAACACCTAATCAAACTGTTCAGACTACAAAAAAATGCATTCGCATCATCATGAAAGTCGGCTATAGAGACTCGTGTATTCCGCTATTCAAAAAACTTAAAATACTACCTTTGCCGTCAATATATATATTTGAATGGGCCTGTTACGTTAAGAAACATTTTGAATAGGTACTTTGTAGTTTGTACTACACATAAACGGACATAACTACCAAACACGACACAAAATAGACTTATATGCAGGACTTAACATATCATACAGTGTTATTAACAATTAAATAAATATCTACAATAACTTACCAGCGGACATAAAAATTCTTGAGCTTGAAAGATATAAAACAGTGCTATATCAACATTTAGTTAACAATTGCTTTTACAGTGTCAGTGACTTCACTGTTCAGCTCCAACAAAAATAACAATATTTTAATCTATATCCATATTTTATATAAATTGTAATATTTCATAGACGGTGACAGTCGTTTGAAAATATTTTTTTCTTATATAGCATTGTAACAATGGTTGTTTCTCAACAATTATAGCTAACGATCGCTATTATACTGCCGATTATGTTTAATCTCTTACTTGGCTATAATATATGAACATTAACTTATATTTTAATAGTTATTTAATATTTTATATATTTTTTAATAATCTAATGTAGGTACAAAATGTATGACATATTCAATGGCTTTGCCTTTGTTGAATAAATATTATTATTGTTATGCACTACCGTCTCTTAACATTCCACGGGCCTTCCATTAGCGTCTAGCTTATACATAGTTGACTAATTTTGTACCACAAAACACGCTGAATTAAAGCAATTTCGAACGCAGTTACCTATATCTGTTTCGGTATTGAGAGCGAACTATTTTCATTATTTTAAAGGAAAAACATATTTAAAAAAATTCGTAATTCAAATATTATCAATAAAAATAATTTTATTAACAATTGTCAAATCATAACAAAAAGAAATATTTACATAGCCTCACATTTTTAAAAACATAATTCATGACAAATAATATTATATATACGATAATATCGTTATTAAATATGATTATATTTTGCAACAAATCCGATTGACAAATGTAGTCTTCTCGTTTAAAATTCCAATCTTCTCATTCCATCAATTTCACACATTCGAATTCACTGTAGGTAAATATTCAAAATATATAATAGGTAGAAGATACAGGATATCAATTTGTAATCTGTTTCAATAGATCTGTAAATAAATTCGTATATGACTAATTTCTATATTTTAGGAAACAAAATATTAGTTTTCATATTGTAACCAAAAAATTATCACTGTTAAAAAATGTTTTTTTTTTCTTAATCGTTATACAAAAAGCTAATAATATATATAATAACGTATAAACAAAGCGTTTTATAATTGAAAATATCCCAAAATACATCAATTTCCCTAGTAAGATGTGTATTTATTTTCATAGAGCTGTCAAAATAATCTCACGCCATTTTTACTTTTATCTGAACTGCTCATAGACATACGTCGTAATCGACATTACGCGACTCGATTTTATACGTCGTCTCTTTCTAACCAATTGCATGTATGGCGACCTCTTGGCGGAATAATTTTTCGAAATATCTCAGCAAAAATCACCCGATTTGTCTCGAACGTCTGTCAAAATGTTCTATAATTATCAATTTACACGATTTTGGCAAAAAATTTACGTCCGATGGCCGTAATTTCGCTAAACAATGTTAAAAACCAATTCAACTGACAGCTAGAAAAAATTCAAATTTTATCAATCATTTGTTTTAAATTTGACATTTCAAAATAGAATTGACTCGTTTCACGAATCAAAATGCGACAAAAAATAAACTTCTGTCCCCGTCACTTTCATGTAGTTTAGCGACGTATGTTTTTAAAAAAATTTGATCGATTTGTCGCGTGTTAATTTCGCATTTAAGTTAGACTGTGACTTTTAATTTTTTTTGCCATGCTAAGTGAGGACCCCACACGGTCACCGTCATAGGAACGCGACAAAAAGACAATAACGCCGACTTTTATTTGCGAATTAACGGCGTTAAAAAAGTCGTTTTCGACGCGTCTTTTGCACTTTGCAGTTGGAGTTTTTTCTCGCGCTTCGTTTAAAACCGGTCTCGACGTCGTGCGACGAAAACTCGCCGAGATACGACCGATTCCGGACGACGGGTTAATCAAATGGGACTTTTTTGTTTCCGCGTCGGCGCCCGAATTTTCGCCGAAAACCGTCCGCGCGAAAACTCTTTAAAAAGAGGCGAAAAAAGTCTGCAATTCGAGACCGGCCTCGCCGCTGGGCGATTTTTTTACGATTTTAGCCGGGCGATTGAAAATTTTTTCAACGTTAAGAGATAGGCGATCGGGCGCCCCCTTAAAAAATCGCCCTGCGGCCCCCCTAAATATGCAAATTTTGCCGATGCGACGTTGAGATGTAGAAATAATGCGCCCTCGTCGTAATTTTTTTTCGTAAAAATCCCTCAAAAATTGCACTTTTCTATAGACCGCCCGTTTGTACCTCGAAAAATTTTTCAGCTTTAATATAAGGGGACTAGTTGACCTGTGCAAAACCTTTTTGCAGGCAACTTAACACCGCTTTCAATGATCATTGTTTTTGGTATAGGTCTGCGGAAAAAAAATTTTTTTAATTTTTTTTTTTGCATCCGTTTTTGCCATGGTTTGTAAAGATCACTGTGTTTTGAATCACGCCTGCGGCGCCAATTATTTTTAACGGGGTACGCAAAACTTTTTTAAATGTGTTTCTACAATAGTTTTCCAATATCGGTGTGTTTAGAATCACGCCTGCGGCGCCAATTATTGCTAGCGTATACAAAACTTTTTTGAACGTGTCTTTAGAATAGTTCTCCAATATCAAAGTGTTATGAAATTAGTCTGCGACCCAATAATCACTCGGCCTGACGGCCTCGCCATATTGTCCCAAAAAATTGGTCTGCGACCCAATAATCACTCGGCCTGACGGCCTCGCCATATTGTCCCAAAAAAATGGTCTGCGACCCAATAATCACTCTGCCTATCGGCCTCGCCATATTGTCCCAAAAAATTGGTCTGCAAACCAATAATCACTCGGCCTATCGGCCTCGCCATATTGTCCCAAAAAATTGGTCTACGACCCAATAATCTTTCGGCCTAACGGCCTCGCCATATTGTCCCAAAAATTGGTCTGCGATCCAATAATAACTCGGCCTGACGGCCTCGCCATTTTGTCCCAAAAAATGGTCTGCGATCCAATAATTACTCGGCCTATCGGCCTCGCCATATTGTCCCAAAAAATTGGTCTGCAAACCAATAATCACTCGGCCTAACGGCCTCGCCATATTGTCCTAAAAAATTGGTCTGCGACCCGATAATGCGTTGTACCTCTAGCGGTTCTAAAGATATTGACAAAAAACGATTTTTTTTCTCAACTTTGGCACCCTGTGTCTCGAAAACGATGCGTCTGCGGACCCATGTTTATACAAATTTTTTTTCATATTTTTGGACAAACTATCTTCCTCTAAAGTCCTGCGCATCTTTTATGAATCACTCTGTAGATAAGTAAGTCATTTGTTGAAATGTGGCTTTATATATACGTTGCTATCACTCATTTGGAACTATTGAGACAAATACTGGTGACTATTTGTTGTAAAAAAGACTGTTGGGACAATAATGTCCCGCGCCGAATATTTTCGAAACAAAATCTTCCGCCTGTGTTTTTAACTACAAAACATATTAATATTAACATTTTTAACTTACCTGTTCATGGCGGAACATGTAGTTTAATTTTCGCGGATTCAACGTCTTAGTTACACTTCAAAACATGCGCAGTACACGGAATATAACCTTATTTTGGCTTAAAAATGACAAATACTGAATAAGTATATGAGGTGCTGACATTTCGTGGATATATATTTAA
Organism: Venustoraphidia nigricollis; assembly: GCA_034508555.1. Classification (NCBI taxonomy): domain Eukaryota; kingdom Metazoa; phylum Arthropoda; class Insecta; order Raphidioptera; family Raphidiidae; genus Venustoraphidia; species Venustoraphidia nigricollis. The sequence continues at coordinate 5,212,211 of JAVRKA010000030.1, forward strand.
TTGCTTATTACTGAATCACAAAAATTTCAATGTTATTCGGAACGTATTTATGCCAAAAGAGAAGAGAACTATTCGATGGGACATAATATGTGTCGCGTCAGAAGCGAAAGAGTTAAAAAAGTTTCGACTATTTTTGAATAATGAAACATACATAAACATTTCTAAAGTCTCACTTACCGTTCAGTTTGCTCTTGACAATCACACAGATTAAATGCGATCAGTAATAATAGAATAATATAGATGACAAACCGCAAAAACAACAATATTTTTCGCTTTGTAGATATATATCAAATATATATTTGACAATAATTATTATACAGCCTCTATATGAACCAAGTTCGTATTATGAATCGCTTAGCCTCTTGCCAACTTTAAGTCAAAACATCGTACAATAGGTACTCACTGATATAAACATTTATTGGTGGATACTGGATAGTGAACGTAAAAAAATATAATACCGACAGCTATTTAAAATAAATAGCCGCGTATATTTAACCGGCTATTTACCTATTTATTTACGTATCGATAACTGGTTGACATATCGTTTATAACACATTAATACTTTTGAAGGCAATTTGTAAAACAAAATGAGAGACTTCTTACGTCACAAAAATGATTTGAAAATTCGTGGTGTTTAGATATTATACGGTCGAAAGAGATTGTCCGTAATGTAAAAAACTACTAAACAGTTCCTCACTATGTAATAGCCGTCAGCTTAGACTACAAAGTACAAATGGTTTGATATTTTTGTTAATTCAAAAAAATAGCAAACTGAATTATATTATCCCAAGACTCAGTCATTCACAAATTTAATCACGTATTTTTTACAGACTTTAACTATCTATTCATAGTAATAGCTTTTGAAACGTCTTAACAATGAAACATTTTTTGAAATTCGCACACTCGTACAGTGAGTAATAATTCATTGCATGCAGTAATTTGACAACGATGCCTAAGTGAAGGCTTCTTTCTTGATCGATACTCATCTTTGTTCGACGTATTTTTTTTCAGTTAATCGCAAATTAATTCAAATACTTTGAATCGGCTCCAAAATATAGACACACATCATCGTATCAACAGAAGATGTAATAGAAATTCCTTCGATGCTAAAAGATGATTCAAACTTACATTATTTCAAATAAATTTATAAAAAACAAATGCGTAATTATCTCAAATATTATTGTTGAAAGCAGCTTTACCGATGGCAGTTTGACCCGATGCCTACGAAATCGCTTCGGTCTTGACCGATAGTTATCTATAATAGAAATTTCTTTGATGCTCATAGTTATATTTAACTTACACTATTAGTCTATGAATTTATTGCAATTTCGAAGGCAATTATATCTGTTTCTGTATTGAGAGCAAACTATTTTCATTATTTAAAAAAGAATTATTAGAAAAAATGCGTAATTACTTCAAATATTATCAATAAAAATAAGTTTATAAACATTTATTCAAAAAATATTGTTACAATAATATCAAAAATAAACTAAAAAAGAAAAAATATACATAACCTCATTTTTAACAGCATAACTTACGTCAAAAAAATGATGTGGTTATTAAATACGATAATTTTTTAAAACAAATCCGACTGACAAATGTAGTATTTATGTTTTAAAATTCCAATATTTTGTCATTTCAACAATTCTTTACATTCGCATTCATTATAAGTAAGTAAATAATTTCCAAAATACAGGAATGAATTTATAACCTTATTTCGTGATCTGTAAATAAATTTGAATATGAACTATTTCAACTATTTCAAGAAGTATATAATAATGAAGAAAAAATGTTTAAACAAACCGTATTATAATTTTCTATATTCCAAAAATCAGCTTTGATAGTTTTGTATTCAATCATCTCACACATAGAACGTATAGGGTACGTTTGACATCTGATTGTGTGTTTAGTACACGACAATCCACACTAAATGCTTAATTCGCCAATAAATAATATAAATACCATTATAATATGTCAAATTATCTTAAATTTCGTTTTTAAATAACGATAAGCTACCGTTTACTGGTTAGAGACTTTGAATTATCATTTATAAAAAAGTTTCCGCCTGTCAGATTAACCTTTCATATGTATCAGATGTCAGACTGTGTACAATGATCAAAATAAGATCAAAATTATATGTCCGTCTCTATTTTACTAATTGTATATATAATGTCATCCTTTTAGCCGAATTAAATTTGAAGATTTCTCAGCAAAAATTATCGACTCTGTCTCGGGTGTCTGTCAAAAAGTTTTATAATTAATAATTTACATGATTTTGGCAAAAAAATTACGGTGGATGGTCACAATTTCGTTAAATAATGTTAAAAACCAACCGTTTGACAGATAAATTAAATGTCATTGTTTGTTAGTCGTTTGTTTAAAATGTCAAATGTGTAAGATTTGTGGCCGTACTCAAAATTATATGTCTGTCTCTTTCTTACTAACTACTTATATGGCAGGTCCTTGGCGAAATTATTTTTCGAGATATCTCAGCAAAAATCACCGGATTTGTCTCGGGCGTGTGTCAAAAGGTTCTATAATTATCAATTTACACGATTTTGGCAAAAAGTTTACGTCCGATGTGTATATTTTCGCTAAACAATGTTAAAAACCAATTCAACTGACAGCTAGAAAAAATTCAAATTTTATCAATCATTTGTTTTAAATTTTACATTTCAAAATAGAATCGACTCGTTTCACGAATCAAAATGCGACAAAAAATAAACTTCTGTCCCCGTCACTTTCATGTAGTTTAGCGACGTATGTTTTTAAAAAAATTTGATCGATTTGTCGCGTGTTAATTTCGCATTTAAGTTAGACTGTGACTTTTAATTTTTTTTGCCATGCTAAGTGAGAACCCCACACGGTCACCGTCATAGGAACGGAACTAAAAAAACAATAACGCCGACTTTTATTTGCGAATTAACGGCGTTAAAAAAGTCGTTTTCGACGCGTCTTTTGCACTTTGCAGTTAGAGTTTTTTCTCGCGCTTCGTTTAAAACCGGTCTCGACGTCGTGCGACGAAAAGTCGCCGAGATACGACCGATTCCGGACGACGGGTTAATCAAATGGGACTTTTTTGTTTCCGCGTCGGCGCCCGAATTTTCGCCGAAAACCGTCCGCACGAAAACTCTTTAAAAAGAGGCGAAAAAAGTCTGCAATTTGAGACCGTCGGCGAGCTCGTGCGATTTTTTTACGATTTTAGCCGGGCGATTGAAAATTTTTTCAACGTTAAGAGATAGGCGATCGGGCGCCCCTTTAAAAAATCGCCCTGCGGCCCCCCTCGAAACGCAAATTACGCCGATGCGACGTTGCGATGTAGAAATAATGCGCCCTCGTCGTAATTTTTTTTCGTAAAAATCCGTCCGAAATTGCACTTTTCTATAGACCGCGGGATTTGGGTTCGGAAAATTTTTCAACTTTAATATATGGGACTAGTTGACCTGTGCAAAACTTTTTTGCAGGCAACTTAACACCGCTTTCAAAGATCAATGTTTTTGGTATGAATCTGCGAAAAAATTTTTTTTTACAAAATTTTTTTTTTTGCATCGGTTTTTGCCATGGTTTGTAAAGATCACTGTGATTTGAATCACGCCTGCGGCGCGAATTATCTTTAACGGGGTACGCAAAACTTTTTTAAATGTGTTTCTACAATAGTTTTCCAATATCGATGTGTTTAGAATCACGCCTGCGGCGCCAATTACCATTGCTGGCATACACAAAACTTTTTTGAATGTGTCTTTAGAATAGTTCTCCAATATCAAAGTGTTATAAAATTTGTCTGGGACCCAATAATTACTCGGCCTAACGGCCTCGCCATATGGTCCCAAAAAGATTCGTCTACGATTACTCGGTCTTACGACCTCGCCGTTAGGCCCAAAAAGAAATTAGGGCACAGCGGGCCTTCGGCCCGCAATAAATTGGTCTGCAACTCAATATCTACTCGGTCTTACGACCTCGCCATTAGGCCCAAAAAGAAATTAAATCGCGGCGGGCCTTCGGCCCGCAATAAAATGGTCTGCGGCTCAATATCTACTCGGTCTTACGACCTCGCCATTAGGCCCAAAAAGAAATTAAGGTGCGGCGGGCCTTCGGCCCGCAATAAATTGGTCTGCGACTCAATATCTACTCGGTCTTACGATCTCGCCGATCAGTCCAAGAAGACAGTTTTTGTTTCTTTATATCTGTCTAAATAAAATAATTTTCACTTATACCATTTATTTACTTTAGTATCCAAATAGACGACCTTTGCAAAACCTTGCGAGTTTACACCGTTTTCAATGATCAATGTTTTTAGTACGGGCCTTTAACATACGTTTTTTTATACATTTTTTATACCTATTCTGCAAGTTGTCTCGTTGACTTTTCTCCATTAATTTCAAAGCTTGCTAAAACTAATTCGTCTTCACAGTGTTGAATGTTGTTTTTTTTTCTTTGAAAATAAACCGTATACCGTTTCTATTTAAGTTCCTTAAAGTTATGGAATAAGGTTGTCGCTTTTCTGGATAAACGTTCAAGTATTCTGTTTGAGCCCACGTGGTGTTTTTGTTACGCTGAATGTGTGCGCAAAAATAGCCTGTTTTTCAAATTTGAAAATGCTTGAGCCATCTTAGAGAGTAAATCAAACAAAATGAATTAGCAAAACTCGCTCGACATATTGTTAACCTGTCGGTATGTATTTGTTTCAACAAATTTTGTTTTACACGGCACACTGATCAGTATGGATAACGTCAAAAAGCTATTTTGGTCAGTTTTGTAGCTTCTGGTTCGTTTAGATATAGGATGTGCTATGTCAAATTATTCAAAACAATAAGCAGATTTTGAATATCTGAAAATCCAAAACTGCGTCTATAAGAAAAATCAAAGTTCATGTCAATATCTCATTACGTAGTGGAAATAAAAAAATTAAATTTTCGCCACTGAAAAGACCTTAAAAAGTTATCATAAAATGGTTAATGAAATTTTCAGATATCTTCATAAATAAAAAAGTTATGGCCAGTTTTTCTAAATCGAAATTTTCACTATTTTCTGAATAAATTAATTTTTCTGCACTACTTTGCCTCTTTAACCGACTTTCTATCACCACTAACAACAAAGTTACTCGTGTTAGCCCACGTCGGTTGAAACACCCTGTATATATTATGTGTAAATAAAGTGAATTTGACTTCTCCCATTAATATTCAAATTTTAGAGAAATCGGGTATTTTTCGTCAGATTTTATGTATTTCTACACTTGTTAACTTTTTTAAGCCTGTGTACCGAATACTAACTTCATCGAATCAATGGCTTTGCCTTTGTTGAATAAATATTATTATTATTATGCACTACCGTCTCTTAACATTCCACGGGCCTCCCATTATCGTCTAGCTTATACATAGCTGACTAATTTTGTACCACAGAACTCGCTGAATTAAAGCAATTTCGAAAGCAGTTATATCTGTTTCGGTATTGAGAGCGAACTATTTTCATTATTTCAAAGGAAAAACATATTTAAAAAAATGCGTAATTACTTCAAATATTATCAATAAAAATAATATTATTAACAATTGTCAAATCATAACAAAAAGAAATAATTACATAACCTCACATTTTTAAAAACATAATTCATGACAAATAATATTATATATATAATAATATCGTTATTAAATATTATATTTTGCAACAAATCCGATTGACCAATGTAGTCTCTCGTTTAAAATTCCAATTTTGTCATTTCATCAATTTAACACAATATTCGAATATACTTAGTATAATAGGTAGAAGATACAGGAAATCAATTTGTAATCTGTTTCAATAGATCTGTAAATACATGTATATATATATGAATAATTTCTATATTTTAGGAACCAAAATATTAGTTTTCATATTATAACCAAATAATTGTCAAGGTTAAAAAATGTTTTTTTTTCTTAATCGTTATACAAAAAGCTAATAATATATAAAATAACGTATAAACAAACCGTTTTATAATTGAAAATATCCCAAAATACATCAATTTCCATAGTAAGATGTGTATTTATTTTCATAGAGCTGTCAAAATAATCTCACGCCATTTTTAATTTTATCTGAACTGCTCATAGACATACGTCGTAATCGACATTACGCGACTCGATTTTATACGTCGTCTCTTTCTAACCAATTGCATATATGGCGACCTCTTGGCGGAATAATTTTTTGAAATATCTCAGCAAAAATCACCGGATTTGTCTCGGACGTCTGTCAAAATGTTCTATAATTATCAATTTACACGATTTTGGCAAAAAGTTTACGTCCGATGGCCGTAATTTCGCTAAACAATGTTAAAAACCTATTCAACTGACAGCTAGAAAAAATTCAAATTTCATCAATCATTTGTTTTAAATTTGACATTTCAAAATAGAATTGACTCGTTTCACGAATCAAAATGCAACAAAAAATAAACTTCTGTCACCGTCACTTTCATGTAGTTTAGCGACGTATGTTTTTAAAAAAATTTGATCGATTTGTCGCGTGTTAATTTCGCATTTAAGTTAGACTGTGACTTTTAATTTTTTTTGCCATGCTAAGTGAGAACCCCACACGGTCACCGTCATAGGAACGGAACAAAAAAACAATAACGCCGACTTTTATTTGCGAATTAACGGCGTTGAAAAAGTCGTTTTCGACGCGTCTTTTTCACTTTGCAGTTAGAGTTTTTTCTCGTGCTTCGTTTAAAACCGGTCTCGACGTCGTGCGACGAAAACTCGCCGAGATACGACCGATTCCGGACGACGGGTTAATCAAATGGGACTTTTTTGTTTCCGCGTCGGCGCCCGAATTTTCGCCGAAAACCGTCCGCACGAAAACTCTTTAAAAAGAGGCGAAAAAAGTCTGCAATTCAAGACCGCTCTCGCCGCTGGGCGATTTTTTTACGATTTTAGCCGGGCGATTGAAAATTTTTTCAACGTTAAGAGATAGGCGATCGGGCGCCCCTTTAAAAAATCGCCCTGCGGCCCCCCTCGAAACGCAAATTTTGCCGATGCGACGTTGGGATGTAGAAATAATGCAGCCTTTTCGTAATTTTTTTTCGTAAAAATCCCTCCAAAATTGCACTTTTCTATAGACCCCCCGTTTGTACCTCGAAAAAATTAGTAGCTTTAATATAAGGGGACTAGTTGACCTGTGCAAAATCTTTTTGCAGGCGACTTAACACTGCTTTCAAAGATCAATGTTTTTGGTGCGGGTCTGCGGAAAAAAATTTTTACAAAAAAAAAATTTTTTTATATACGTTTTTGCCATGGTTTGTACAGATCACTGTGTTTTGAATCACGCCTGCGGCGCCAATTATCTTTAACGGGGTACGCAAAACTTTTTTAAATGTGTTTCTACAATAGTTTTCCAATATCGATGTGTTTAGAATCACGCCTGCGGCGCCAATTACGATTGCTGGCATACACAAAACTTTTTTGACTGTGTCTTTAGAATAGTTCTCCAATATCAACGTATTATGAAATTGGTCTGCGACCCAATAATTACTCGGCCTAACGGCCTCGCCATATTGCCCCAAAAGGACAATAGGCGGGCCTCCGGCCCGCAATGTAGCCTTATTTTCATTTTTTTTATATCTGTCTAAATAAAATAGTTTTCACGTTTACCATTTATTAACTTTAGTATTCAAACAGATGACCTGTGCAAAACCTTTTTGCAGGCAACTTTACACCGCTTTCAAAGATCAATGTTTTTGGTATGGGTCTGCGGAAAAATTTGTTTATTACAAATTTTTTTTTTTTGCATCCGTTTTTGCCATGGTTTGTAAAGATCACTGTGATTTGAATCACGCCTGCGGCGCCAATTGTCTTTAACGGGGTACGCAAAACTTTTTTAAATGTGTTTCTACAATAGTTTTCCAATATCGATGTGTTTCGAATCACGCCTGCGGCGCCAACTACCATTGCTGGCATACACAAAACTTTTTTGAATGTGTCTTTAGAAGAGTTCTCCAATATCAAAGTGTTATAAAATTTGTCTGGGACCCAATAATTACTCGGCCTAACGGCCTCGCCATATGATCCCAAAAAATTCGTCTGCGATTACTCGGTCTTACGACCTCGCCGTTAGGCCCAAAAAGAAATTTAGGCACGGCGGGCCTTCGGCCCGCAATAAATTGGTCTGCAACTCAATATCTACTCGGTCTTACGACCTCGGCATTAGGCCCAAAAAGAAAATAAGGCGCGGCGGGCCTTCGGCCCGCAATAAATTGGTCTGCGACTCAATATCTACTCAGTCTTACGACCTCGCCATTAGGCCCAAAAAGAAATTAAGGCGCGGCGGGCCTTCGGCCCGCAATAAATTGGTCTGCAGCTTAATATCTACTCGGTCTTATGACCTCGCCATTAGACCCAAAAAAAAAATAAGGCGCGGCGGGCCTTCGGCCCGCAATAATTTGGTCTGCGACTCAATATCTACTCGGTCGTACGATCTCGCCGATCAGTCCAAGAAGAGAGTTTTTGTTTTTTTATATCTGTCTAAATAAAATAATTTTCACTTATACCATTTATTTACTTTAGTGTCCAAATAGACGATCTTTGCAAATCCTTGCGAGTTTACACCGTTTTCAATGATCAATGTTTTTAGTACGGGCCTTAACATACGTTTTTTTATACATTTTTTTATACCTATTCTGCAAGTTGTCTCGTTGACTTTTCTCCATTAATTTCAAAGCTTGCCAAAACTAATTCGTCTTCACATTGTTGAATGTTGCTTTTTTTCTTTGAAAATAAACCGTATACCATTAAATTTCTATTTAAGTTCCTTAAAGTTATGGAATAAGGTTGTCGCTTTTCTGGATAAACGTTCAAGTATTCTGCTTGAACCCATGTGGTGTTTTTGTTACGCTGAATGTGTGCGCAAAAATAGCCTGTTTTTCAAATTTGAAAATGCTTGAGCCATCTTAGAGAGTAAATCAAACAAAATGAATTAGCAAAACTGTAGCGATCGCTCGACAGATTGTTAACCTGTCGGTATGTATTTGTTTCTACAAATTTTGTTTTACACGGCACACTGATCAGTATGGATAACGTCAAAAAGCTATTTTGGTCAGTTTTGTAACTTCTAGTTCGTTTAAATGTCGGATGTGCAATATCAAATTATTCAAAAAAATAAGCAGATTTTGAATATCTGAAAATCCAAAACAGCGTCCATAAGAAAAATCAAAGTTCATGTCAATATCTCATTACGTAGTGGAAATAAAAAAATAATAATAATAAATATTTTGGAACTGAACTTTAAAGATAAAAAAATTAAACTTACGCCACTGAAAAGACCTTAAAAAGTTATCATAAAATGGTTAATGAAATTTTCAAATATCTTCATAAATAAAAAAGTTATGGCCAGTTTTTCTAGATGGAAATTTTCACTATTTTCTGAATAAATTAATTTTTCTGCACTACTTTGCCTCTTTAACCGACTTTCTATCTCCACTAACAACAAAGTTACCTGTGTTAGCCCACGTCGGTTGAAACACACTGTATATATTATGTGTAAATAAAGTGAATTTGACTTCTCGCATTAATATTCAAATTTTAAAGAAATCGGGTATTTTTCGTCGGATTTTATGTATTTCTACACTTGTTAACTTTTTGAAGTCTGTGTACCGAATACTAACTTCATCGAAGCATAGTTAGGGCTCCGTATATCCGATGAAAAAGCGGAGTCCTTATAGGATCACTCTTGTGTCTGTCTTTTCGTTTGTCACAGCTCTCTCCGATTCTACGGGACGAAAAGTGTTGAAATTTTATTCTTATATAAATGTTAGATGACGCAATGACGGTTGTATAGCGTAAATAAACGAATTCCGAGTTTAGGGTAAATTTTGGGGGCTAAATTAAAAATAAAAAAAAATATATATATATATATATATATATATATATCATGGACGTATCATATTAAAGGGTTCGCTATGAGAAATACAAATATATTTCCTTTATAATTTTAAAATGCGTAGCTCGAAAGATATTAAAGAAAATATACAAAAATCGAGCGTTAACCCTCTCCCCCATCACCGTGAAAACTGAAGTTCAATTTTAGAAAATAGGAAATATAGTTTATAGGAAAACCTAAACAAAAATCCAAGTCTTAAAGATCTCGCGGAAAACTGAATGGTACCAAACCATCTTCACGCGAGTTCGTCTCATTCTTGCCCGGTTTTTTTCTCATCTGTGACGTACAGAGGCAAATTTATCACAATGAAGTCTATATTTGAGCATCGATTTTTTTTTTGATATTCTGAAAAAAAATCCATCATCGATTTTTAAAGAGATAGGAGCCGATTTTTTTAAATGTTCGATTCGAAAAAAATCTATAAATATGATGCTATTTATTTATATGGTAGCAAATTTTGAGCCTTTAAATTCATCGGCGCCTTTTCCCCTAAGTTAACCTCGGTGACCACCCTCTGTAAATTTCGGCGTCATTTTGAAATTTACCATCTTTTATTTACATGAAAAATACCACTCGTAAGTTGGTCTCTATTTGATTAAATGAACGGTGTGTTTTCAAACCAACTATAAAATTTGATGGCCATCCGAGTTGAAAATTATTTTAAAATAACAGATACGTCTCTTAATCTCATTTCACGGATTATTCTATGTAATAAAAAAGGAATGCTGTTCACTGGTAGGCACAGCACTTGAAAACGGCAGGACCGATTTGGCTAATTTTTTCTCAAAATCAGAAAAATATTGATTATTATTTTCTATGGTATCTATTCTTATTATATCCATGCCAAAGTCCCGCGAGGCTAAACTAATATGCTTGAGCCGGCGACTCTACTATTGTTGTTGTTGTCGAGCAGGTCGCAGCACCGAGAGGCAAATTATAATATGAATTACTTCAAATATTATCAATAAAAATAAGTTTATAAACATTTATTCAAAAAATATTGTTACAATAATATCAAAAATAAACTAAAAAAGAAAAAATATACATAACCTCATTTTTAACAGCATAACTTACGTCAAAAAAATGTTGTGGTTATTAAATACGATAATTTTTTAAAACAAATCCGACTGACAAATGTAGTATTTATGTTTTAAAATTCCAATATATTGTCATTTCAACAATTCTTTACATTCGCATCCATTATAAGTAAGTAAATAATTTCCAAAATACAGGAATGAATTTATAACCTTATTTCGTGATCTGTAAATAAATTTGAATATGAACTATTTCAACTATTTCAAGAAGTATATAATAATTAAGAAAACATGTTTAAACAAACCGTATTATAATTTTCTATATTCCAAAAATCAGCTTTGATAGTTTTGTATTCAATCATCTCACACATAGAACGTATAGGGTACGTTTGACATCTGATTGTGTGTTTAGTACACGACAATCCACACTAAATGCTTAATTCGCCAATAAATAATATAAATACCATTATAATATGTCAAATTATCTTAAATTTCGTTTTTAAATAACGATAAGCTACCGTTTACTGGTTAGAGACTTTGAATTATCATTTATAAAAAAGTTTCCGCCTGTCAGATTAACCTTTCATATGTATCAGATGTCAGACTGTGTACAATGATCAAAATAAGATCAAAATTATATGTCCGTCTCTATTTTACTAATTGTATATATAATGTCATCCTTTTGGCCGAATTAAATTTGAAGATTTCTCAGCAAAAATTATAGACTCTGTCTCGGGTGTCTGTCAAAAAGTTTTATAATTAATAATTTACATGATTTTGGCAAAAAAATTACGGTCGATGGTCACAATTTCGTTAAATAATGTTAAAAACCAACCGTTTGACAGATAAATTAAATGTCATTGTTTGTTAGTCGTTTGTTTAAAATGTCAAATGTGTAAGATTTGTGACCGTACTCAAAATTATATGTCTGTCTCTTTCTAACCAATTGCATATATGGCGACCTCTTGGCGGAATAATTTTTCGAAATATCTCAGCAAAAATCACCGGATTTGTCTCGGGCGTGTGTCAAAAGATTCTATAATTGTCAATTTACATGATTTTGGCAAAAAGTTTACGTCCGATGGGTATAATTTCGCTAAACAATGTTAAAAACCAATTCAACTGACAGCTAGAAAAAATTCAAATTTTATCAATCATTTGTTTTAAATTTGACATTTCAAAATAGAATTGACTCGTTTCACGAATCAAAATGCGACAAAAAATAAACTTCTGTCCCCGTCACTTTCATGTAGTTTAGCGACGTATGTTTTTAAAAAAAATTGATCGATTTGTCGCGTGTTAATTTCGCATTTAAGTTAGACTGTGACTTTTAATTTTTTTTGCCATGCTAAGTGAGGACCCCACACGGTCACCGTCATAGGAACGGAACAAAAAAACAATAACGCCGACTTTTATTTGCGAATTAACGGCGTTAAAAAAGTCGTTTTCGACGCGTCTTTTGCACTTTGCAGTTGGAGTTTTTTCTCGCGCTTCGTTTAAAACCGGTCTCGACGTCGTGCGACGAAAACTCGCCGAGATACGACCGATTCCGGACGACGGGTTAATCAAATGGGACTTTTTTGTTTCCGCGTCGGCGCCCGAATTTTCGCCGAAAACCGTTCGCGCGAAAACTCTTTAAAAAGAGGCGAAAAAAGTCTGCAATTCGAGACCGGCCTCGCCGCTGGGCGATTTTTTTACGATTTTAGCCGGGCGATTGAAAATTTTTTCAACGTTAAGAGATAGGCGATCTGGCGCCCCTTTAAAAAATCGCCCTGCGGCCCCCCTAAATATGCAAATTTTGCCGATGCGACGTTGAGATGTAGAAATAATGCGCCCTCGTCGTAATTTTTTTTCGTAAAAATCCGTCAAAAATTGCACTTTTCTATAGACCGCCCGTTTGTACCTCGAAAAATTTTTCAGCTTTAATATAAGGGGACTAGTTGACCTGTGCAAAACCTTTTTGCAGGCAACTTAACACCCCTTTCAAAGATCAATGTTTTTGGTATGGGTCTGCGGAAAAAAAAATTGTTTACAAAAAAAAAAAATTTTTTACATCCGTTTTTGCCATGGTTTGTACAGATCACTGTGTTTTGAATCACGCCTGCGGCGCCAATTATCTTTAACGGGGTACGCAAAACTTTTTTAATTGTGTTTCTACAATTGTTTTCCAATACCGATGTGTTTAGAATCACGCCTGCGGCGCCAATTACGATGGCTGGCGTACACAAACCTTTTTTGAATGTGTCTTTAGAATAGTTCTCCAATATCAAAGTGTTATGAAATTGGTCTGCGACCCAATAATTACTCGGCCTAACGGCCTCGCCATATTGTTCCAAAAGGACAATAGGCGGGCCTCCGGCCCGCCATGTTGCCTTATTTTCATTTTTTTTTATATGTCTAAATAAAATAGTTTTCACTTTTACCATTTATTAAATTAAGTATTCAAATAGATGACCTGTGCAAAAACTTTTTGCAGGCAACTTAACACCGCTTTCAAAGATCAATGTTTTTGGTATGGGTCTGCGGAAAAAATTTTTTTTTTCAAAATTTTTTTTTTGCATTCGTTTTTGCCATGGTTTGTAAAGATCACTGTGATTTGAATCACGCCTGCGGCGCCAATTATCTTTAACAGGGTACGCAAAACTTTTTTAAATGTGTTTCTCCAATAGTTTTCTAATATCGATGTGTTTAGAATCACGCCTGCGGCGCCAATTGCCATTGCTGGCATACACAAAACTTTTTTAAATGTGTCTTTAGAATAGTTCTCCAATATCAAAGTGTTATATAATTTGTCTGGGACCCAATAATTACTCGGCCTAACGGCCTCGCCATGTGGTCCCAAAAAAATTCATCTGCGATTACTCGGTCTTAGACCCAAAAAAAATTAGGGCACGGCGGGCCTTCGGCCCGCAATAAATTGATCTGCAACTCAATATCTACTCGGTCTTACGACCTCGGCATTAGGCCCAAAAAGAAAATAAGGCGCGGCGGGCCTTCGGCCCGCAATAAATTGGTCTGCGGCTCAATATCTATCCGGCCTTACGACCTCGCCATTAGGCCCAAAAGGAAATTAAGGCGCGGCGGGCCTTCGGCCCGCAATAAATTGGTCTGCGACTCAATATCTACTCGGTCTTACGACCTCATCATTAGGCCCAAAAAGAAAATAAGGCGCGGCGGGCCTTCGGCTCGCAATAAATTGGTCTGCGGCTCAATATCTACTCGGTCTTACGACCTCGCCATTAGGCCCAAAAAGAAATTAAGGCGCGGCGGGCCTTCGGCCCGCAATATATTGGTCTGCGACTCAATATCTACTCGGTCTTACGACCTCGTCATTAGGCCCAAAAAGAAAATAAGGCACGGCGGCCCTTCGGCCCGCATAAATTGGTCTGCGGCTCAATATCTACTCGGTCTTACGACCTCGCCATTAGGCCCAAAAAGAAAATAAGGCACGGCGGCCCTTCGGCCCGCATAAATTGGTCTGCGGCTCAATATCTACTCGGTCTTACGACCTCGCCATTAGGCCCAAAAAGAAATTAAGGTGCGGCGGGCCTTCGGCCCGCAATAAATTGGTCTGCGACTCAATGTCTACTCAGTCTTACAATCTCGCCGATCAGTCCAAGAAGACAGTTTTTGTTTTTTTATATCTGTCTAAATAAAATAATTTTCACTTATACCATTTATTTACTTTAGTATACAAATAGACGACCTTTGCAAAACCTTGCGAGTTTACACCGTTTTCAATGATCAATGTTTTTAGACGGGCCTTTAAGATACGTTTTTTATACATTTTTTTATACCTATTCTGCAAGTTGTCTCGTTGACTTTTCTCCATTAATTTCAAAGCTTGCTAAAACTAATTCGTCTTCACAGTGTTGAATGTTGCTTTTTTTCTTTGAAAATAAACCGTATACCATTAAATTTCTATTCTGCTTGAACCCACGTGGTGTTTTTGATACGCTGAATGTGTGCGCAAAAATGGCTCGTTTCTTCAAATTTGAAAATGCTTGAGCCATCTTAGAGAGTAAATCAAACAAAATGAATTAGCAAAACTGTAGCGATCGCTCGACAGATTGTTAACCTGTCGGTATGTATTTGTTTCAACAAATTTTGTTTTACACGGCACACTGATCAGTATCGATAACGTCAAGAAGCTATTTTGGTCAGTTTTGTAGCTTTTGGTTCGTTTAGATATAGGATGTGCTATGTCAAATTATTCAAAAAAATAAGCAGAATTTGAATATCTGAAACTCCCAAACAGCGTCCATAAGAAAAAAAAAAAATATATATATATATATTTCAAGTGCATCATGGACGTATCATACGAAAGGGTTCGCTATGAGAAATACTAATATATTTCCTTTATAATTTTAAAATGCGTAGCTCGAAAGATATTAAAGAAAATATACAAAAATCGAGCGTTAACCATCTCCCCCATCACGGTGAAAACTGAACTTCAATTTTAGAAAATAGGAAATATAGTTTATAGGAAAACCTAAACGAAAATCCAAGTATTAAAGATCTCACGGAAAACTGAATGGTATCGAACCATCTTCACGCGAGCTCGACTCATTCTTGCTCGGTTTTTTTCTCATCTGTGACATACAGAGGTAAATTTATCACAATAAAGTCTGTATTTGAGCGTTGATTTTTTTTTTGATATTCTGAAAAAAAAATCCTTCATCGATTTTTAAAGAGATAGGGGCCGATTTTTTTAAATGTTCGATTCGAAAAAAATCTGTAAATATGATGCCATTTATTTATATGGTAGCCAATTTTGAGCCATTATAATTCATCGGCGCCTTTTCCCCTAAGTTAACCTCGGTGACCACCCTCTGTAAATTTCGGCGTCATTTTGAAATTTACCATCTTTTATTTACATGAAAAATACCACTCGTAAGTTGGTCTCTTTTTGATTAAATGAACGGTGTGTTTTCAAACCAACTATAAAATTTGATGGCCATCCGAGTTGAAAATTATTTTAAAATAACAGATACGTCTCTTAATCTCATTTCACGGATTATTCTATGTAATAAAAAAGGAATGCTGTTCACTGGTAGGCACAGCTCTTGAAAACGGCGGGACCGATTTGGCTAATTTTTTCTCAAAATCAGAAAAATATTGATTAATATTTTCTATGGTATCTATTCTTCTTATATCCATGCCAAAGCCCCGCGAGGCTAAACTAATATGTTTGAGCCGGCGGCTCTACTATTGTTGTTGTTGTTGTCGAGCAGGTCGCTGCCCCGATAGGCAAATTATAATATGGTAGAAACGAAGGCTCCACTACTGCTGTACAATCACACAAATTAAATGCTGTCAGTAATAATAGAATCATATACAGCGTGTTCAAAAAATTCGGAAACGCTAAAATATCGCAAAGAAATAGTATTTTTTGGAAAATGTTTCGAATAAGAGTTTCTCAATTCCAATCAACGCTTATTTTGATGACAAATATTTCCCCTTTAGGGCGTACACTTGCGGGGGACTGAGGTCAACTCTAAAATTTCATATGGTAAACACTATTTTTCTCTATTAGGTCGTATTAAAAGTAAATTGATTAGAGCTCATATGAACCAAAAGATGAATTTCGGTTGAAAAAACTATCAGAATCGTGTAATTACATTGCAAATAACTATAACATTTTCTGGCAAAAGTAAAAACCCTAATTGCGATTTATCTCAAAACTGACATTTTGCAAATACTTCGATGGCTAATATTTACACGCATATTAATTTCATAATTTATCACAATCATCATTATTTTGTATTGCAACTCTGTATACTATTGCATAAGGAAATATGTATATGAGGATTTGTCAAAATAAAATAATTTAAATTTTCATAAACATATCTTTGTAACAAAGTCAGCTCCTACTCTTGTTTGCTAAGATCCTTATCACAAACATAATATCATGCTTATGTCACCTCAATTTCAAAATACAGTATAATCTTTTGGGGAAGCTCCAAACACCTAATCAAACTGTTCAGACTACAAAAAAATGCATTGGCATCATCATGAAAGTCGGCTATAGAGACTCGTGTATTCCGCTATTCAAAAAACTTAAAATACTACCTTTGCCGTCAATATATATATTTGAATGCGCCTGTTACGTTAAGAAACATTTTGAATAGGTACTTTGTAGTTTGTACTACACATAAACGGACATAACTACCAAACACGACACAAAATAGACTTATATGCAGGACCTAACATATCATACAGTGTTATTAACAATTAAATAAATATCTACAATAACGTACCAGCGGACATAAAAATTCTTGAGCTTGAAAGATATAAAACAGTGCTATATCAACATTTAGTTAACAATTGTTTTTACAGTGTCAGTGACTTCACTGTTCAGCTCCAACAAAAATAACAATATTTTAATCTATATCCATATTTTATATAAATTGTAATATTTCATAGACGGTGACAGTCGTTTGAAAATATTTTTTTCTTATATAGCATTGTAACAATGGTTGTTTCTCAACAATTATAGCTAACGATCGCTATTATACTGCCGATTATGTTTAATCTATTACTTGGCTATAATATATGAACATTAACTTATATTTTAATAGTTATTTAATATTTTATATATTTTTTAATAATCTAATGTACAAAATGTATGACATATTCAATGGCTTTGCCTT
Source organism: Venustoraphidia nigricollis (assembly GCA_034508555.1). Taxonomy (NCBI): domain Eukaryota; kingdom Metazoa; phylum Arthropoda; class Insecta; order Raphidioptera; family Raphidiidae; genus Venustoraphidia; species Venustoraphidia nigricollis. The sequence goes on from JAVRKA010000030.1 coordinate 5,229,795, forward strand.
TGTTGAATAAATATTATTATTGTTATGCACTACCGTCTCTTAACATTCCACGGGCCTTCCATTAGCGTCTAGCTTATACATAGTTGACTAATTTTGTACCACAAAACACGCTGAATTAAAGCAATTTCGAACGCAGTTACCTATATCTGTTTCGGTATTGAGAGGGAACTATTTTCATTATTTTAAAGGAAAAACATATTTAAAAAAATGCGTACTTCAAATATTATCAATAAAAATAATTTTATTAACAATTGTCAAATCATAACAAAAAGAAATATTTACATAGCCTCACATTTTTAAAAACATAATTCATGACAAATAATATTATATATACGATAATATCGTTATTAAATATGATTATATTTTGCAACAAATCCGATTGACAAATGTAGTCTTCTCGTTTAAAATTCCAATCTTCTCATTCCATCAATTTCACACATTCGAATTCACTGTAGGTAAATATTCAAAATATATAATAGGTAGAAGATACAGGATATCAATTTGTAATCTGTTTCAATAGATCTGTAAATAAATTCGTATATGACTAATTTCTATATTTTAGGAAACAAAATATTAGTTTTCATATTGTAACCAAAAAATTATCAAGGTTAAAAAATGTTTTTTTTTTTTCTTAATCGTTATACAAAAAGTTAATAATATATAAAATAACGTATAAACAAACCGTTTTATAATTGAAAATATCCCAAAATACATCAATTTTCATAGTAAGTGTGTATTTATTTTCATAGAGCTGTCAAAATAATCTCACGCCATTTTTAATTTTATCTAAACTGCTCACAGACATACGTCGTAATCGACATTACGCGACTCGATTTTATACGTCGTCTCTTTCTAACCAATTGCATATATGGCGACCTCTTGGCGGAATAATTTTTCGAAATATCTCAGCAAAAATCACCCGATTTGTCTCGGACGTCTGTCAAAATGTTCTATAATTTTCAATTTACACGATTTTGGCAAAAAGTTTACGTCCGATGGGTGTAATTTCGCTAAACAATGTTAAAAACCAATTCGACTGACAGCTAGAAAAAATTCAAATTTTATCAATCATTTGTTTTAATTTTCGCATTTCAAAATAGAATTGACTCGTTTCACGAATCAAAATGCGACAAAAAATAAACTTGTGTCCCCGTCACATTCATGTAGTTTAGCGACGTATGTTTTTAAAAAAATTTGATCGATTTGTCGCGTGTTAATTTCGCATTTAAGTTAGACTGTGACTTTTAATTTTTTTTGCCATGCTAAGTGAGGACCCCACACGGTCACCGTCATAGGAACGGAACAAAAAAACAATAACGCCGACTTTTATTTGCGAATTAACGGCGTTAAAAAAGTCGTTTTCGACGCGTCTTTTGCACTTTGCAGTTGGAGTTTTTTCTCGCGCTTCGTTTAAAACCGGTCTCGACGTCGTGCGACGAAAACTCGCCGAGATACGACCGATTCCGGACGACGGGTTAATCAAATGGGACTTTTTTGTTTCCGCGTCGGCGCCCGAATTTTCGCCAAAAACCGTCCGCGCGAAAACTCTTTAAAAAGAGGCAAAAAAAGTCTGCAATTCGAGACCGCCCTCGCCGCTGGGCGATTTTTTTACGATTTTAGCCGGGCGATTGAAAATTTTTTTACCGTTAAGAGATAGGCGATCGGGCGCCCCTTTAAAAAATTGCCCTGCGGCCCCCCTAAATATGCAAATTTTGCCGATGCGACGTTGAGATGTAGAAATAATGCGCAATCGTCGTAATTTTTTTTCGTAAAAATCCGTCAAAAATTGCACTTTTCTATAGACCGCCCGTTTGTACCTCGAAAAATTTTTCAGCTTTAATATATAGAGATAGTTGACCTGTGCAAAACCTTTTTGCAGGCGACTTAACACTGCTTTCAAAGATCAATGTTTTTGGTATGGTTCTGCGGAAAAAATTTTTTACAAAAAAAAAATTTTTTTACATCCGTTTTTGTCATGGTTTGTACAGATCACTGTGTTTTGAATCACGCCTGCGGCGCCAATTATCTTTAACGGGGTACGCAAAACTTTTTTAAATGTGTTTCTACAATAGTTTTCCCATATCGATGTGTTTAGAATCACGCCTGCGGCGCCAATTACGATTGCTGGCGTACACAAAACTTTTTTGAATGTGTCTTTAGAATAGTTCTCCAATATCAAAGTGTTATGAAATTGGTCTGCGACCCAATAATTACTCGGCCTAACGGCCTCGCCATATTGTCCCAAAAGGACAATAGGCGGGCCTCCGGCCCGCAATGTTGCCTTATTTTCATTGTTTTTATATCTGTCTAAATAAAATAGTTTTCACTTTTACCATTTATTAACTTTACTATTCAAACAGATGACCTGTGCAAAACCTTTTTGCAGGCAACTTAACACCGCTTTCAAAGATCAATGTTTTTGGTATGGGTCTGCGGAAAAAATTTTTTTTTACAAAATTTTTTTTTTTGCAATCGTTTTTGCCATGGTTTGTAAAGATCACTGTGATTTGAATCACGCCTGCGGCGCCAATTATCTTTAACGGGGTACGCAAAACTTTTTTAAATGTGTTTCTCCAATAGTTTTCTAATATCGATGTGTTTAGAATCACGCCTGCGGCGCCAATTACCATTGCTGGCATACACAAAACTTTTTTGATTGTGTCTTTAGAATAGTTCTCCAATATCAAAGTGTTATAAAATTTGTCTGGGACCCAATAATTACTCGGCCTAACGGCCTCGTCATATGATCCCAAAAAATTCGTCTGCGATTACTCGGTCTTACGACCTCGCCGTTAGGCCCAAAAAGAAATTTAGGCACGGCGGGTCTTCGGCCCGCAATAAATTGGTCTGCAACTCAATATCTACTCGGTCTTACGACCTCGGCATTAGGCCCAAAAAGAAAATAAGGCGCGGCGGGCCTTCGGCCCGCAATAAATTGGTCTGCGACTCAATATCTACTCGGTCTTACGACTTTGCCATTAGGCCCAAAAAAAAATTAGGCCGCGGCGGGCCTTCGGCCCGCAATAAATCGGTCTGCGACTCAATATCTACTCGGTCTTACGACCTCGTCATTAGGCCCAAAAAGAAAATAAGGCGCGGCGGGCCTTCGGCCCGCAATAAATTGATTTGCGACTCAATATCTACTCAGTCTTACGACCTCGCCATTAGGCCCAAAAAGAAATTAAGGCGCGGCGGGCCTTCGGCCCGCAATAAATTGGTCTGCAGCTTAATATCTACTCGGTCTTACGACCTCGCCATTAGACCCCAAAAAAAAATAAGGCGCAGCGGGCCTTCGGCCCGCAATAAATTGGTCTGCGACTCAATATCTACTCGGTCTTAAGATCTCGCCGATCAGTCCAAGAAGACAGTTTTTGTTTTTTTACATCTGTCTAAATAAAATAATTTTCACTTATACCATTTATTTACTTTAGTATCCAAATAGACGATCTTTGCAAAACCTTGCGAGTTTACACCGTTTTCAATGATCAATGTTATTAGTACGGGCCTTTAACATACGTTTTTTTATACCTATTCTGCAAGTTGTCTCGTTGACTTTTTTCCATTAATTTCAAAGCTTGCCAAAACTAATTCGTCTTCACATTGTTGAATGTTGCTTTTTTTCTTTGAAAATAAACCGTATACCATTAAATTTCTATTTAAGTTCCTTAAAGTTATGGAATAAGGTTGTCGCTTTTTTGGATAAACGTTCAAGTATTCTGCTTGAACCCATGTGGTGTTTTTGTTACGCTGAATGTGTGCGCAAAAATAGCCTGTTTTTCAAATTTGAAAATGCTTGAGCCATCTTAGAGAGTAAATCAAACAAAATGAATTAGCAAAACTGTAGCGATCGCTCGACAGATTGTTAACCTGTCGGTATCTATTTGTTTCAACAAATTTTGTTTTACACGGCACACTGATCAGTATGGATAACGTCAAAAAGCTATTTTAAAAAGTTTTGTAGCTTCTGGTTCGCTTAGATATAGGATGTGCCATATCAAATAATTCAAAAAAATAAGCAGAATTTGAATATCTGAAAACCCAAAACAGCGTCCATAAGAAAAATCAAAGTTCATGTCAATATCTCATTACGTAGTGGAAATAAAAAAAATAAATTTACGCCACTGAAAAGACCTTAAAAAGTTATCATAAAATGGTTAATGAAATTTTCAGATATCTTCATAAATAAAAAAGTTATGGCCAGTTTTTCTAAATGGAAATTTTCACTATTTTCTGAATAAATTAATTTTTCTGCACTACTTTGCCTCTTTAACCGACTTTCTATCTCCACTAACAACAAAGTTACCCGTGTTAGCCCACGTCGGTTGAAACACCCTGTATATATTATGTGTAAATAAAGTGAATTTGACTTCTCGCATTAATATTCAAATTTTAAAGAAATCGGGTATTTTTCGTCAGATTTTGTGTATTTCTACACTTGTTAACTTTTTTAAGCCTGTGTACCGAATACTAACTTCATCGAAGCATAGTTAGGGCTCCGTATATCCGATGAAAAAGCGGAGTCCTTATAGGATCACTCTTGTGTCTGTCTTTTCGTTTGTCACAGCTCTCTCCGATTCTACGGGACGAAAAGTGTTGAAATTTTATTCTTATATAAATGTTAGATGACGCAATGACGGTTGTATAGCGTAAATAAACGAATTCCGAGTTTAGGGTAAATTTTGGGGGCTAAATTAAAAAATAAAAAAAAATATATATATCATATATATATATATCATGAACGTATCATATTAAAGGGTTCGCTATGAGAAATACAAATATATTTCCTTTATAATTTTAAAATGCGTAGCTCGAAAGATATTAAAGAAAATATACAAAAATCGAGCGTTAACCCTCTCCCCCATCACCGTGAAAACTGAAGTTCAATTTTAGAAAATAGGAAATATAGTTTATAGGAAAACCTAAACAAAAATCCAAGTCTTAAAGATCTCGCGGAAAACTGAATGGTACCAAACCATCTTCACGCGAGTTCGTCTCATTCTTGCCCGGTTTTTTTCTCATCTGTGACGTACAGAGGCAAATTTATCACAATGAAGTCTATATTTGAGCATCGATTTTTTTTTTGATATTCTGAAAAAAAATCCATCATCGATTTTTAAAGAGATAGGAGCCAATTTTTTTAAATGTTCGATTCGAAAAAAATCTATAAATATGATGCTATTTATTTATATGGTAGCAAATTTTGAGCCTTTAAATTCATCGGCGCCTTTTCCCCTAAGTTAACCTCGGTGACCACCCTCTGTAAATTTCGGCGTCATTTTGAAATTTACCATCTTTTATTTACATGAAAAATACCACTCGTAAGTTGGTCTCTATTTGATTAAATGAACGGTGTGTTTTCAAACCAACTATAAAATTTGATGGCCATCCGAGTTGAAAATTATTTTAAAATAACAGATACGTCTCTTAATCTCATTTCACGGATTATTCTATGTAATAAAAAAGGAATGCTGTTCACTGGTAGGCACAGCACTTGAAAACGGCAGGACCGATTTGGCTAATTTTTTCTCAAAATCAGAAAAATATTGATTATTATTTTCTATGGTATCTATTCTTATTATATCCATGCCAAAGCCCCGCGAGGCTAAACTAATATGCTTGAGCCGGCGACTCTACTATTGTTGTTGTTGTCGAGCAGGTCGCAGCCCCGAGAGGCAAATTATAATATGAATTACTTCAAATATTATCAATAAAAATAAGTTTATAAACATTTATTCAAAAAATATTGTTACAATAATATCAAAAATAAACTAAAAAAGAAAAAATATACATAACCTCATTTTTAACAGCATAACTTACGTCAAAAAAATGATGTGGTTATTAAATACGATAATTTTTTAAAACAAATCCGACTGACAAATGTAGTATTTATGTTTTAAAATTCCAATATATTGTCATTTCAACAATTCTTTACATTCGCATTCATTATAAGTAAGTAAATAATTTCCAAAATACAGGAATGAATTTATAACCTTATTTCGTGATCTGTAAATAAATTTGAATATGAACTATTTCAACTATTTCAAGAAGTATATAATAATTAAGAAAAAATGTTTAAACAAACCGTATTATAATTTTCTATATTCCAAAAATCAGCTTTGATAGTTTTGTATTCAATCATCTCACACATAGAACGTATAGGGTACGTTTGACATCTGATTGTGTGTTTAGTACACGACAATCCACACTAAATGCTTAATTCGCCAATAAATAATATAAATACCATTATAATATGTCAAATTATCTTAAATTTCGTTTTTAAATAACGAAAAGCTACCGCTTACTGGTTAGAGACTTTGAATTATCATTTATAAAAAAGTTTCCGCCTGTCAGATTAACCTTTCATATGTATCAGATGTCAGACTGTGTACAATGATCAAAATAAGATCAAAATTATATGTCCGTCTCTATTTTACTAATTGTATATATTATGTCATCCTTTTGGCCGAATTAAATTTGAAGATTTCTCAGCAAAAATTATCGAGTCTGTCTCGGGTGTCTGTCAAAAAGTTTTATAATTAATAATTTACATGATTTTGGCAAAAAAATTACGGTCGATGGTCACAATTTCGTTAAATAATGTTAAAAACCAACCGTTTGACAGATAAATTAAATGTCATTGTTTGTTAGTCGTTTGTTTAAAATGTCAAATGTGTAAGATTTGTGGCCGTACTCAAAATTATATGTCTGTCTCTTTCTTACTAACTGCTTATATGGCAGGTCCTTGGCGAAATTATTTTTCGAGATATCTCAGCAAAAATCACCGGATTTGTCTCGGGCGTGTGTCAAAAGGTTCTATAATTATCAATTTACACGATTTTGGCAAAAAGTTTACGTCCGATGTGTATATTTTCGCTAAACAATGTTAAAAACCAATTCAACTGACAGCTAGAAAAAATTCAAATTTTATCAATCATTTGTTTTAAATTTGACATTTCAAAATAGAATTGACTCGTTTCACGAATCAAAATGCGACAAAAAATAAACTTCTGTCCTCGTCACTTTCATGTAGTTTTGCGACGTATGTTTTTAAAAAAATTTGATCGATTTGTCGCGTGTTAATTTCGCATTTAAGTTAGACTGTGACTTTTAATTTTTTTTGCCATGCTAAGTGAGAACCCCACACGGTCACCGTCATAGGAACGGACAAAAAAAAACAATAACGCCGACTTTTATTTGCGAATTAACGGCGTTGAAAAAGTCGTTTTCGACGCGTCTTTTGCACTTTGCAGTTAGAGTTTTTTCTCGCGCTTCGTTTAAAACCGGTCTCGACGTCGTGCGACGAAAACTCGCCGAGATACGACCGATTCCGGACGACGGGTTAATCAAATGGGTTTTTTTTGTTTCCGCGTCGGCGCCCGAATTTTCGCCGAAAACCGTCCGCACGAAAACTCTTTAAAAAGAGGCGAAAAAAGTCTGCAATTCAAGACCACCCTCGCCGCTGGGCGATTTTTTTACGATTTTAGCCGGGCGATTGAAAATTTTTTCAACGTTAAGAGATAGGCGATCGGGCGCCCCTTTAAAAAATCGCCCTGCGGCCCCCCTCGAAACGCAAATTTTGCCGATGCGACGTTGCGATGTAGAAATAATGCGCCCTCGTCGTAATTTTTTTTCGTAAAAATCCGTCCAAAATTGCACTTTTCTATAGACCGCCCGTTTTCACCTCAATTAATTTTTGCGTTTTAATATATGGGATAGTTGACCTGTGCAAAACCTTTTTGCAGGCAACTTAACACCGCTTTCAAAGATCAATGTTTTTGGTATGGGTCTGCGGAAAAAAATTTTTTTTACAAAATTTTTTTTTTGCATCCGTTTTTGCCATGGTTTGTAAAGATCACTGTGATTTGAATCACGCCTGCGGCGCCAATTATCTTTAACGGGGTACGCAAAACTTTTTTAAATGTGTTTCTCCAATAGTTTTCTAATATCGATGTGTTTAGAATCACGCCTGCGGCGCCAATTACCATTGCTGGCATACACAAAACTTTTTTGAATGTGTCTTTAGAATAGTTCTCCAATATCAAAGTGTTATAAAATTTGTCTGGGACCCAATAATTACTCGGCCTAACGGCCTCGCCATATGATCCCAAAAAATTCGTCTGCGATTACTCGGTCTTACGACCTCGCCGTTAGGCCCAAAAAGAAATTTATACACGGCGGGCCTTCGGCCCGCAATAAATTGGTCTGCAACTCAATATCTACTCGGTCTTACGACTTTGCCATTAGGCCCAAAAAAAATTAGGCCGCGGCGGGCCTTCGGCCCGCAATAAATTGGTCTGCGACTCAATATCTACTCGGTCTTACGACCTCGTCATTTGGCCCAAAAAGAAAATAAGGCGCGGCGGGCCTTCGGCCCGCAATAAATTGATTTGCGACTCAATATCTACTCAGTCTTACGACCTCGCCATTAGGCCCAAAAAGAAATTAAGGCGCGGCGGGCCTTCGGCCCGCAATAAATTGGTCTGCAGCTTAATATCTACTCGGTCTTACGACCTCGCCATTAGACCCCAAAAAAAAATAAGGCGCAGCGGGCCTTCGGCCCGCAATAAATTGGTCTGCGACTCAATATCTACTCGGTCTTAAGATCTCGCCGATCAGTCCAAGAAGACAGTTTTTGTTTTTTTACATCTGTCTAAATAAAATAATTTTCACTTATACCATTTATTTACTTTAGTATCCAAATAGACGATCTTTGCAAAACCTTGCGAGTTTACACCGTTTTCAATGATCAATGTTATTAGTACGGGCCTTTAACATACGTTTTTTTATACCTATTCTGCAAGTTGTCTCGTTGACTTTTTTCCATTAATTTCAAAGCTTGCCAAAACTAATTCGTCTTCACATTGTTGAATGTTGCTTTTTTTCTTTGAAAATAAACCGTATACCATTAAATTTCTATTTAAGTTCCTTAAAGTTATGGAATAAGGTTGTCGCTTTTTTGGATAAACGTTCAAGTATTCTGCTTGAACCCATGTGGTGTTTTTGTTACGCTGAATGTGTGCGCAAAAATAGCCTGTTTTTCAAATTTGAAAATGCTTGAGCCATCTTAGAGAGTAAATCAAACAAAATGAATTAGCAAAACTGTAGCGATCGCTCGACAGATTGTTAACCTGTCGGTATCTATTTGTTTCAACAAATTTTGTTTTACACGGCACACTGATCAGTATGGATAACGTCAAAAAGCTATTTTAAAAAGTTTTGTAGCTTCTGGTTCGCTTAGATATAGGATGTGCCATATCAAATAATTCAAAAAAATAAGCAGAATTTGAATATCTGAAAACCCAAAACAGCGTCCATAAGAAAAATCAAAGTTCATGTCAATATCTCATTACGTAGTGGAAATAAAAAAAATAAATTTACGCCACTGAAAAGACCTTAAAAAGTTATCATAAAATGGTTAATGAAATTTTCAGATATCTTCATAAATAAAAAAGTTATGGCCAGTTTTTCTAAATGGAAATTTTCACTATTTTCTGAATAAATTAATTTTTCTGCACTACTTTGCCTCTTTAACCGACTTTCTATCTCCACTAACAACAAAGTTACCCGTGTTAGCCCACGTCGGTTGAAACACCCTGTATATATTATGTGTAAATAAAGTGAATTTGACTTCTCGCATTAATATTCAAATTTTAAAGAAATCGGGTATTTTTCGTCAGATTTTGTGTATTTCTACACTTGTTAACTTTTTTAAGCCTGTGTACCGAATACTAACTTCATCGAAGCATAGTTAGGGCTCCGTATATCCGATGAAAAAGCGGACTCCTTATAGGATCACTCTTGTGTCTGTCTTTTCGTTTGTCACAGCTCTCTCCGATTCTACGGGACGAAAAGTGTTGAAATTTTATTCTTATATAAATGTTAGATGACGCAATGACGGTTGTATAGCGTAAATAAACGAATTCCGAGTTTAGGGTAAATTTTGGGGGCTAAATTAGAAAATAAAAAAAAAAAAATATATATATCATATATATATATCATGGACGTATCATATTAAAGGGTTCGCTATGAGAAATACAAATATATTTCCTTTATAATTTTAAAATGCGTAGCTCGAAAGATATTAAAGAAAATATACAAAAATCGAGCGTTAACCCTCTCCCCCATCACCGTGAAAACTGAAGTTCAATTTTAGAAAATAGGAAATATAGTTTATAGGAAAACCTAAACAAAAATCCAAGTCTTAAAGATCTCGCGGAAAACTGAATGGTACCAAACCATCTTCACGCGAGTTCGTCTCATTCTTGCCCGGTTTTTTTCTCATCTGTGACGTACAGAGGCAAATTTATCACAATGAAGTCTATATTTGAGCATCGATATTTTTTTTATATTCTGAAAAAAAATCAATCATCGATTTTTAAAGAGATAGGAGCCGATTTTTTTAAATGTTCGATTCGAAAAAAATCTGTAAATATGATGCTATTTATTTATATGGTAGCAAATTTTGAGCCTTTAAATTCATCGGCGCCTTTTCCCCTAAGTTAACCTCGGTGACCACCCTCTGTAAATTTCGGCGTCATTTTGAAATTTACCATCTTTTATTTACATGAAAAATACCACTCGTAAGTTGGTCTCTATTTGATTAAATGAACGGTGTGTTTTCAAACCAACTATAAAATTTGATGGCCATCCGAGTTGAAAATTATTTTAAAATAACAGATACGTCTCTTAATCTCATTTCACGGATTATTCTACGTAATAAAAAAGGAATGCTGTTCACTGGTAGGCACAGCACTTGAAAACGGCAGGACCGATTTGGCTAATTTTTTCTCAAAATCAGAAAAATATTGATTATTATTTTCTATGGTATCTATTCTTATTATATCCATGCCAAAGCCCCGCGAGGCTAAACTAATATGTTTGAGCCGGCGGCTCTACTATTGTTGTTGTAGAAACGAAGGCTCCACTACTGCTGTACAATCACACAAATTAAATGCTGTCAGTAATAATAGAATCATATACAGCGTGTTCAAAAAATTCGGAAACGCTAAAATATCGCAAAGAAATAGTATTTTTTGGAAAATGTTTCGAATAAGAGTTTCTCAATTCCAATCAACGCTTATTTTGATGACAAATATTTCCCCTTTAGGGCGTACACTTGCGGGGGACTGAGGTCAACTCTAAAATTTCATATGGTAAACACTATTTTTCTCTATTAGGTCGTATTAAAAGTAAATTGATTAGAGCTCATATGAACCAAAAGATGAATTTCGGTTGAAAAAACTATCAGAATCGTGTAATTACATTGCAAATAACTATAACATTTTCTGGCAAAAGTAAAAACCCTAATTGCGATTTATCTCAAAACTGACATTTTGCAAATACTTCGATGGCTAATATTTACACGCATATTAATTTCATAATTTATCACAATCATCATTATTTTGTATTGCAACTCTGTATACTATTGCATAAGGAAATATGTATATGAGGATTTGTCAAAATAAAATAATTTAAATTTTCATAAACATATCTTTGTAACAAAGTCAGCTCCTACTCTTGTTTGCTAAGATCCTTATCACAAACATAATATCATGCTTATGTCACCTCAATTTCAAAATACAGTATAATCTTTTGGGGAAGCTCCAAACACCTAATCAAACTGTTCAGACTACAAAAAAATGCATTCGCATCATCATGAAAGTCGGCTATAGAGACTCGTGTATTCCGCTATTCAAAAAACTTAAAATACTACCTTTGCCGTCAATATATATATTTGAATGCGCCTGTTACGTTAAGAAACATTTTGAATAGGTACTTTGTAGTTTGTACTACACATAAACGGACATAACTACCAAACACGACTTAAAAAAGACTTATATGCAGGACCTAACATATCATACAGTATTATTAACAATTAAATAAATATCTACAATAACGTACCAGCGGACATAAAAATTCTTGAGCTTGAAAGATATAAAACAGTGCTATATCAACATTTAGTTAACAATTGCTTTTAGTGTCAGTGACTTCACTGTTCAGCTCCAACAAAAATAACAATATTTTAATCTATATCCACATTTTATATAAATTGTAATATTTCTTAGACGGTGACAGTCGTTTGAAAATATTTTTTTCTTATATAGCATTGTAACAATGGTTGTTTCTCAACAATTATAGCTAACGATCGCTATTATACTGCCGATTATGTTTAATCTATTACTTGGCTATAATATATGAACATTAACTTATATTTTAATAGTTATTTAATATTTTATATATTTTTTAATAATCTAATGTACAAAATGTATGACATATTCAATGGCTTTGCCTTTGTTGAATAAATATTATTATTGTTATGCACTACCGTCTCTTAACATTCCACGGGCCTTCCATTACCGTCTAGCTTATACATAGTTGACTAATTTTGTACCACAAAACACGCTGAATTAAAGCAATTTCGAACGCAGTTACCTATATCTGTTTCGGTATTGAGAGCGAACTATTTTCATTATTTTAAAGGAAAAACATATTTAAAAAAATGCGTAATTCAAATATTATCAATAAAAATAATTTAATTAACAATTGTCAAATCATAACAAAAAGAAATATTTACATAGCCTCACATTTTTAAAAACATAATTCATGACAAATAATATTATATATACGATAATATCGTTATTAAATATGATTATATTTTGCAACAAATCCGATTGACAAATGTAGTCTTCTCGTTTAAAATTCCAATCTTCTCATTCCATCAATTTCACACATTCGAATTCACTGTAGGTAAATATTCAAAATATATAATAGGTAGAAGATACAGGATATCAATTTGTAATCTGTTTCAATAGATCTGTAAATAAATTCGTATATGACTAATTTCTATATTTTAGGAAACAAAATATTAGTTTTCATATTGTAACCAAAAAAATATCAAGGTTTAAAAATGTTTTTTTTTTTTTCTTAATCGTTATACAAAAAGTTAATAATATATAAAATAACGTATAAACAAACCGTTTTATAATTGAAAATATCCCAAAATACATCAATTTTCATAGTAAGATGTGTATTTATTTTCATAGAGCTGTCAAAATAATCTCACGCCATTTTTAATTTTATCTAAACTGCTCACAGACATACGTCGTAATCGACATTACGCGACTCGATTTTATACGTCGTCTCTCTCTAACCAATTGCATATATGGCGACCTCTTGGCGGAATAATTTTTCGAAATATCTCAGCAAAAATCACCCGATTTGTCTCGGACGTCTGTCAAAATGTTCTATAATTATCAATTTACACGATTTTGGCAAAAAGTTTACGTCCGATGGGTATAATTTCGCTAAACAATGTTAAAAACCAATTCAACTGACAGCTAGAAAAAATTCAAATTTTATCAATCATTTGTTTTAAATTTGACATTTCAAAATAGAATTGACTCGTTTCACGAATCAAAATGCGACAAAAAATAAACTTCTGTCCCCGTCACTTTCATGTAGTTTAGCGACGTATGTTTTTAAAAAAATTTGATCGATTTGTCGCGTGTTAATTTCGCATTTAAGTTAGACTGTGACTTTTAATTTTTTTTGCCATGCTAGGTGAGTACCCCACACGGTCACCGTCATAGGAACGGAACAAAAAAACAATAACGCCGACTTTTATTTGCGAATTAACAGCGTTGAAAAAGTCGTTTTCGACGCGTCTTTTGCACTTTGCAGTTAGAGTTTTTTCTCGCGCTTCGTTTAAAACCGGTCTCGACGTCGTGCGGCGAAAACTCGCCGAGATACGACCGATTCCGGACGACGGGTTAATCAAATGGGACTTTTTTGTTTCCGCGTCGGCGCCCGAATTTTCGCCGAAAACCGTCCGCGCGAAAACTCTTTAAAAAGAGGCGAAAAAAGTCTGCAATTCGAGACCGCCCTCGCCGCTGGGCGATTTTTTTACGATTTTAGCCGGGCGATTGAAAATTTTTTCAACGTTAAGAGATAGGCGATCGGGCGCCCCTTTAAAAAATCGCCCTGCGGCCCCCCTCGAAACGCAAATTTTGCCGATGCGACGTTGCGATGTAGAAATAATGCGCCCTCGTCGTAATTTTTTTTCGTAAAAATCCGTCCAAAATTGCACTTTTCTATAGACCGCGGGATTTGGGGTTTGGGAAATTTTTCAACTTTAATATATGGGATAGTTGACCTGTGCAAAACCTTTTTGCAGGTGACTTAACACTGCTTTCAAAGATCAATGTTTTTGGTATTGGTCTGCGGAAAAAAATTTTTACAAAAAAAAAATTTTTTTACATACGTTTTTGCCATGGTTTGTACAGATCACTGTGTTTTGAATCACGCCTGCGGCGCCAATTATCTTTAACGGGGTACGCAAAACTTTTTTAAATGTGTTTCTACAATAGTTTTCCAATATCGATGTGTTTAGAATCACGCCTGCGGCGCCAATTACGATTGCTGGCGTACACAAAACTTTTTTGAATATGTCTTTAGAATAGTTCTCCAATATCAAAGTGTTATGAAATTGGTCTGCGACCCAATAATTACTCGGCCTAACGGCCTCGCCATATTGTCCCAAAAGGACAATAGGCGGGCCTCCGGCCCGCAATGTTGCCTTATTTTCATTGTTTTTATATCTGTCTAAATAAAATAGTTTTCACTTTTACCATTTATTAACTTTAGTATTCAAACAGATGACCTGTGCAAAACCTTTTTGCAGGCAACTTAACACCGCTTTCAAAGATCAAAGTTTTTGGCATGGGTTTGTGGAAAACATTTTTTTTACAAAAGTTTTTTTTTGCATCCGTTTTTGCCATGGTTTTTAAAGATCATTGTGATTTGAATCACGCCTGCGGCGCCAATTATCTTTAACGGGGTACGCAAAACTTTTTTAAATGTGTTTCTATAATAGTTTTCTAATATCGATGTGTTTAGAATCACGCCTGCGGCGCCAATTACCATTGCTGGCATACACAAAACTTTTTTGAATGTGTCTTTAGAATAGTTCTCCAATATCAAAGTGTTATAAAATTTGTCTGGGACCCAATAATTACTCGGCCTAACGGCCTCGCCATATGATCCCAAAAAATTCGTCTAAGATTACTCGGTCTTACGACCTCGCCGTTAGGCCCAAAAAGAAATTTATACACGGCGGGCCTTCGGCCCGCAATAAATTGGTCTGCAACTCAATATCTACTCGGTCTTACGACCTCGGCATTAGGCCCAAAAAGAAAATAAGGCGCGGCGGGCCTTCGGCCCGCAATAAATTGGTCTGCGACTCAATATCTACTCGGTCTTACGACTTTGCCATTAGGTCCAAAAAAAATTAGGCCGCGGCGGGCCTTCGGCCCGCAATAAATTGGTTTGCGACTCAATATCTACTCAGTCTTACGACCTCGCCATTAGGCCCAAAAAGAAATTAAGGCGCGGCGGGCCTTCGGCCCGCAATAAATTGGTCTGCAGCTTAATATCTACTCGGTCTTACGACCTCGCCATTAGACCCCAAAAAAAAATAAGGCGCGGCGGGCCTTCGGCCCGCAATAAATTGGTCTGCGACTCAATATCTACTCGGTCTGAAGATCTCGCCGATCAGTCCAAGAAGACAGTTTTTGTTTTTTTATATCTGTCTAAATAAAATAATTTTCACTTATACCATTTATTTACTTTAGTATCCAAATAGACGATCTTTGCAAAACCTTGCGAGTTTACACCGTTTTCAATGATCAATGTTTTTAGTACGGGCCTTTAACATACGTTTTTTTATACATTTTTTTATACCTATTCTGCAAGTTGTCTCGTTGACTTTTCTCCATTGATTTCAAAGCTTGCCAAAACTAATTCGTCTTCACATTGTTGAATGTTGTTTTTTTTTTTTGAAAATAAACCGTATACCATTAAATTTCTATTTAAGTTCCTTAAAGTTATGGAATAAGGTTGTCGCTTTTCTGGATAAACGTTCAAGTATTCTGCTTGAACCCATGTGGTGTTTTTGTTACGCTGAATGTGTGCGCAAAAATAGCCTGTTTTTCAAATTTGAAAATGCTTGAGCCATCTTAGAGAGTAAATCAAACAAAATGAATTAGCAAAACTGTAGCGATCGCTCGACAGATTGTTAACCTGTCGGTATGTATTTGTTTCAACAAATTTTGTTTTACACGGCACACTGATCAGTATGGATAACGTCAAAAAGCTATTTTAGTCAGTTTTGTAGCTTCTGGTTCGCTTAGATATAGGATGTGCTATATCAAATAATTCAAAAAAATAAGCAGAATTTGAATATCTGAAAACCCAAAACAGCGTCCATAAGAAAAATCAAAGTTCATGTCAATATCTCATTACGTAGTGGAAATAAAAAAAATAAATTTACGCCACTGAAAAGACCTTAAAAAGTTATCATAAAATGGTTAATGAAATTTTCAGATATCTTCATAAATAAAAAAGTTATGGCCAGTTTTTCTAAATGGAAATTTTCACTATTTTCTGAATAAATTAATTTTTCTGCACTACTTTGCCTCTTTAACTGACTTTCTATCTCCACTAACAACAAAGTTACCCGTGTTAGCCCACGTCGGTTGAAACACCCTGTATATATTATGTGTAAATAAAGTGAATTTGACTTCTCGCATTAATATTCAAATTTTAAAGAAATCGGGTATTTTTCGTCAGATTTTGTGTATTTCTACACTTGTTAACTTTTTTAAGCCTGTGTACCGAATACTAACTTCATCGAAGCATAGTTAGGGCTCCGTATATCCGATGAAAAAGCGGAGTCCTTATAGGATCACTCTTGTGTCTGTCTTTTCGTTTCTCACAGCTCTCTCCGATTCTACGGGACGAAAAGTGTTGAAATTTTATTCTTATATAAATGTTAGATGACGCAATGACGGTTGTATAGCGTAAATAAACGAATTCCGAGTTTAGGGTAAATTTTGGGGGCTAAATTAGAAAATAAAATATATATATATATATATATATATATATATATATATATATATATATATATATATATCATGGACGTATCATATGAAAGGGTTCGCTATGAGAAATACAAATATATTTCCTTTATAATTTTAAAATGCGTAGCTCGAAAGATATTAAAGAAAATATACAAAAATCGAGCGTTAACCCTCTGCCCCATCACCGTGAAAACTGAAGTTCAATTTTAGAAAACAGGAAATATAGTTTATAGGAAAACATAAACAAAAATCCAAGTCTTAAAGATCTCACGGAAAACTGAATGGTACCAAACCATCTTCACGCGAGTTCGTCTCATTCTTGCCCGGTTTTTTTCTCATCTGTGACGTACAGAGGCAAATTTATCACAATGAAGTCTATATTTGAGCATCGATTTTTTTTTTTGATATTCTGAAAAAAAATCCATCATCGATTTTTAAAGAGATAGGAGCCGATTTTTTTAAATGTTCGATTCGAAAAAAATCTGTAAATATGATGCTATTTATTTATATGGTAGCAAATTTTGAGCCTTTAAATTCATCGGCGCCTTTTCCCCTAAGTTAACCTCGGTGACCACCATCTGTAAATTCCGGCGTCATTTTGAAATTTACCATCTTTTATTTACATGAAAAATACCACTCGTAAGTTGGTCTCTATTTGATTAAATGAACGGTGTGTTTTCAAACCAACTATAAAATTTGATGGCCATCCGAGTTGAAAATTATTTTAAAATAACAGATACGTCTCTTAATCTCATTTCACGGATTATTCTATGTAATAAAAAAGGAATGCTGTTCACTGGTAGGCACAGCACTTGAAAACAGCAGGACCGATTTGGCTAATTTTTTCTCAAAATCAGAAAAATATTGATTATTATTTTCTATGGTATCTATTCTTATTATATCCATGCCAAAGCCCCGCGAGGCTAAACTAATATGCTTGAGCCGGCGACTCTACTATTGTTGTTGTTGTCGAGCAGGTCGCAGCCCCGAGAGGCAAATTATAATATGGTAGAAACGAAGGCTCCACTACTGCTGTACAATCACACAAATTAAATGCTGTCAGTAATAATAGAATCATATACAGCGTGTTCATAAAGTTCGGAAACGCTAAAATATCGTAAAGAAATAGTATTTTTTGGAAAATGTTTCGAATAAGAGTTTCTCAATTCCAATCAACGCTTATTTTGATGACAAATATTTCCCCTTTAGGGGGTACACTTGCGGGGGACTGAGGTCAACTCTAAAATTTCATATGGTAAACACTATTTTTCTCTATTAGGTCGTATTAAAAGTAAATTGATTAGAGCTCATATGATCCAAAAGATGAATTTCGGTTGAAAAAACTATCAGAATCGTGTAATTACATTGCAAATAACCATAACATTTTCTGACAAAAGTAAAAACCCTAATTGCGATTTATCTCAAAACTGACATTTTGCAAATACTTCGATGGCTAATATTTACACGCATATTAATTTCATAATTTATCACAATTATCATTATTTTGTATTGCAACTCTGTATACTATTGCAAAAGGAAATATGTATATGAGGATTTGTCAAAATAAAATAATTTAAATTTTCATAAACATATCTTTGTAACAAAGTCAGCTCCTACTCTTGTTTGCTAAGATCCTTATCACAAATGCTAAGCCACGATGTCCTTCTGACCACATAATATCATGCTTATGTCACCTCAATTTCAAAATACAGTATAATCTTTTGGGGAAGCTCCAAACACCTAATCAAACTGTTCAGACTACAAAAAAATGCATTCGCATCATCATGAAAGTCGGCTATAGAGACTCGTGTATTCCGCTATTCAAAAAACTTAAAATACTACCTTTGCCGTCAATATATATATTTGAATGCGCCTGTTACGTTAAGAAACATTTTGAATAGGTACTTTGTAGTTTGTACTACACATAAACGGACATAACTACCAAACACGACACAAAATAGACTTATATGCGGGACCTAACATATCATACAGTGTTATTAACAATTAAATAAATATCTACAATAACGTACCAGCGGACATAAAAATTCTTGAGCTTGAAAGATATAAAACAGTGCTATATCAACATTTAGTTAACAATTGCTTTTACAGTGTCAGTGACTTCACTGTTCAGCTCCAACAAAAATAACAATATTTTAATCTATATCCATATTTTATATAAATTGTAATATTTCATAGACGGTGACAGTCGTTTGAAAATATTTTTTTCTTATATAGCATTGTAACAATGGTTGTTTCTCAACAATTATAGCTAACGATCGCTATTATACTGCCGATTATGTTTAATCTATTACTTGGCTATAATATATGAACATTAACTTATATTTTAATAGTTATTTGATATTTTATATATTTTTTAATAATCTAATGTACAAAATGTATGACATATTCAATGGCTTTGCCTTTGTTGAATAAATATTATTATTGTTATGCACTACCGTCTCTTAACATTCCACGGGCCTTCCATTAGCGTCTAGCTTATACATGGTTGACTAATTTTGTACCACAAAACACGCTGAATTAAAGCAATTTCTAACGCAGTTACCTATATCTGTTTCGGTATTGAGAGCGAACTATTTTCATTATTTTAAAGGAAAAACATATTTTAAAAAATGCGTAATTACTTCAAATATTATCAATAAAAATAATTTTATTAACAATTGTCAAATCATAACAAAAAGAAATATTTACATAGCCTCACATTTTTAAAAACATAATTCATGACAAATAATATTATATATACGATAATATCGTTATTAAATATGATTATATTTTGCAACAAATCCGATTGACAAATGTAGTCTTCTCGTTTAAAATTCCAATCTTCTCATTCCATCAATTTCACACATTCGAATTCACTATAGGTAAATATTCAAAATATATAATAGGTAGAAGATACAGGATATCAATTTGTAATCTGTTTCAATAGATCTGTAAATAAATTCGTATATGACTAATTTCTATATTTTAGGAAACAAAATATTAGTTTTCATATAGTAACCAAAAAATTATCAAGGTTAAAAAATGTTTTTTTTTTTCTTAATCGTTATACAAAAAGTTAATAATATATAAAATAACGTATAAACAAACCGTTTTATAATTGAAAATATCCCAAAATACATCAATTTTCATAGTAAGATGTGTATTTATTTTCATAGAGCTGTCAAAATAATCTCACGCCATTTTTAATTTTATCTAAACTGCTCACAGACATACGTCGTAATCGACATTACGCGACTCGATTTTATACGTCGTCTCTCTCTAACCAATTGCATATATGGCGACCTCTTGGCGGAATAATTTTTCGAAATATCTGAGCAAAAATCACCCGATTTGTCTCGGACGTCTGTCAAAATGTTCTATAATTATCAATTTACACGATTTTGGCAAAAAGTTTACGTCCGATGGGCGTAATTTCGCTAAACAATGTTAAAAACCAATTCAACTGACAGCTAGAAAAATTTCAAATTTTATCAATCATTTGTTTTAAATTTGACATTTCAAAATAGAATTGACTCGTTTCACGAATCAAAATGCGACAAAAAATAAACTTCTGTCCCCGTCACTTTCATGTAGTTTAGCGACGTATGTTTTTAAAAAAATTTGATCGATTTGTCGCGTGTTAATTTCGCATTTAAGTTAGACTGTGACTTTTAATTTTTTTTGCCATGCTAAGTGAGGACCCCACACGGTCACCGTCATAGGAACGGAACAAAAAAACAATAACGCCGACTTTTATTTGCGAATTAACGGCGTTAAAAAAGTCGTTTTCGACGCGTCTTTTGCACTTTGCAGTTGGAGTTTTTTCTCGCGCTTCGTTTAAAACCGGTCTCGACGTCGTGCGACGAAAAGTCGCCGAGATACGACCGATTCCGGACGACGGGTTAATCAAATGGGACTTTTTTGTTTCCGCGTCGGCGCCCGAATTTTCGCCGAAAACCGTACGCGCGAAAACTCTTTAAAAAGAGGCGAAAAAAGTCTGCAATTCGAGACCGGCCTCGGCGCTGGGCGATTTTTTTACGATTTTAGCCGGGCGATTGAAAATTTTTTCAACGTTAAGAGATAGGCGATCGGGCGCCCCTTTAAAAAATCGCCCTGCGGCCCCCCTAAATATGCAAATTTTGCCGATGCGACGTTGAGATGTAGAAATAATGCGCCCTCGTCGTAATTTTTTTTCGTAAAAATCCCTCAAAAATTGCACTTTTCTATAGACCGCCCGTTTGTACCTCGAAAAATTTTTCAGCTTTAATATATAGAGACTAGTTGACCTGTGCAAAACCTTTTTGCAGGCAACTTAACACCGCTTTCAAAGATCCATGTTTTTGGTATGGGTCTGCGGAAAAAAAATTTTTTTACAAAAAAAAAAAATTTTTACATCCGTTTTTGCCATGGTTTGCAAAGATCACTGTGTTTTGAATCACGCCTGCGGCGCCAATTATCTTTAACGGGGTACGCAAAACTTTTTTAAATGTGTCTCTACAATAGTTTTCCAATATCGATGTGTTTAGAATCACGCCTGCGGCGCCAATTACGATTGCTGGCGTACACAAAACTTTTTTGAATGTGTCTTTAGAATAGTTCTCCAATATCAAAGTGTTATGAAATTGGTCTGCGACCCAATAATTACTCGGCCTAACGGCCTCGCCATTTTGTCCAAAAAGGACAATGGGCGGGCCTCCGGCCCGCATTGTTGCCTTATTTTCATTTTTTTATATCTGTCTAAATAAAATAGTTTTCACTTTTACCATTTAACAACTTTAGTATTCAAATAGATGACCTGTGCAAAACCTTTTTGCAGGCAACTTAACACCGCTTTCAATGATCAATGTTTTTGGTATGGGTCTGCGGAAAAAAATTTTTTTTACAAATTTTTTTTTGCATCCGTTTTTGCCATGGTTGGTAAAGATCACTGTGTTTTGAATCACGCCTGCGGCGCCAATTATCTTTAACGGGGTACGCAAAACTTTTTTAAATGTGTTTCTACAATCGTTTTCCAATATCGGTGTGTTTAGAATCACGCCTGCGGCGCCAATTATTACTGGCGTATACAAAACTTTTTTGAATGTGCCTTTAGAATAGTTCTCCAATATCAAAGTGTTATGAAATTAGTCTGCGACCCAATAATCACTCGGCCTGACGACCTCGCCATATTGTCACAAAAAAAATTGGTCTGCGACCCAATAATCACTCGGCCTGACGGCCTCGCCATATTGTCCCAAAAAAATGGTCTGCGACCCAATAATCACTCGGCCTATCGGCCTCGCCATATTGTCCCAAAAAATTGGTCTGCAAACCAATAATCACTCGGCCTATCGGCCTCGCCATATTGTCCCAAAAAATTGGTCTACGACCCAATAATCACTCGGCCTAACGGCCTCGCCATATTGTCCCAAAAATTGGTCTGCGATCCAATAATAACTCGGCCTGACGGCCTCGCCATTTTGTCCCAAAAAAATGGTCTGCGATCCAATAATCACTCGGCCTATCGGCCTCGCCATATTGTCCCAAAAAATTGGTCTGCAAACCAATAATCACTCGGCCTAACGGCCTCGCCATATTGTCCTAAAAAATTGGTCTGCGACCCGATAATGCGTTGTACCTCTAGCAGTTCTAAAGATATTGACAAAAAACGATTTTTTTTCTCAACTTTGGCACCCTGTGTCTCGAAAACGATGCGTCTGCGGACCCATGTTTATACAAATTTTTTTTCATATTTTTGGACAAACTATCTTCCTCTAAAGTCCTGCGCATCTTTTATGAATCACTCTGTAGATAAGTAAGTCATTTGTTGAAATGTGGCTTTATATATACGTTACTATCACTCATTTGGAACTATTGAGACAAATACTGGTGACTATTTGAATTGAATTGAAAAAAAAAAAAAAAAAAAAAAAAAAAAAAAAGACTGTTGGGACAATAATGTCCCGCGCCGAATATTTTCGAAACAAAATCTTCCGCCTGTGTTTTTAACTACAAAACATATAAATATTAACATTTTTAACTTACCTGTTCATGGCGGAACATGTAATTTAATTTTCGCGGATTCAACGTCTTAGTTACACTTCAAAACATGCGCAGTACACGGAATATAACCTTATTTTGGCTTAAAAATGACAAATACTGAATAAGTATATGAGGTGCTGACATTTCGTGGATATATATTTAATTGCTTATTACTGAATCACAAAAATTTCAATGTTATTCGGAACGTATTTATGCCAAAAGAGAAGAGAACTATTCGATGGAACATAATATGTGTCGCGTCAGAAGCGAAAGAGTTAAAAAAGTTTCGACTATTTTTGAATAATGAAACATACATAAACATTTCTAAAGTCTCACTTACCGTTCAGTTTGCTCTTGACAATCACACAGATTAAATGCGATCAGTAATAATAGAATAATATAGATGACAAACCGCAAAAACAACAATATTTTTCGCTTTGTAGATATAATATATCAAATATATATTTGACAATAATTATTATACAGCCTCTATATGAACCAAGTTCGTATTATGAATCGCTTAGCCTCTTGCCAACTTTAAGTCAAAACATCGTACAATAGGTACTCACTGATATAAACATTTATTGGTGGATACTGGATAGTGAACGTAAAAAAATATAATACCGACAGCTATTTAAAATAAATAGCCGCGTATATTTAACCGGCTATTTACCTATTTATTTACGTATCGATAACTGGTTGACATATCGTTTATAACACATTAATACTTTTGAAGGCAATTTGTAAAACAAAATGAGAGACTTCTTACGTCACAAAAATGATTTGAAAATTCGTGGTGTTTAGATATTATACGGTCGAAAGAGATTGTCCGTAATGTAAAAAACTACTAAACAGTTCCTCACTATGTAATAGCCGTCAGCTTAGACTACAAAGTACAAATGGTTTGATATTTTTGTTAATTCAAAAAAATAGCAAACTGAATTATATTATCCCAAGACTCAGTCATTCACAAATTTAATCAAGTATTTTTTACAGATTTTAACTATCTATTCATAGTAATAGTTTTTGAAACGTCTTAACAGTGAAACACTTTTTGAAATTCGCACTCGTACAGTGAGTAATAATTCATTGCATGCAGTAATTTGACAACGATGCCTAAGTGAAGGCTTCTTTCTTGATCGATACTCATCTTTGTTCGACGTATTTTTTTTTCAGTTAATCGCAAATTAATTCAAATGTATCATACTTTGAATCGACTCCAAAATATAGACACACATCATCGTATCAACAGAAGATGTAATAGAAATTCCTTCGATGCTAATAGATATCTCAAACTTACATTATTTCAAATAAATTTATAAAAAATAAATGCGTAATTATCTCAAATATTATTGTTGAAAGCAGCTTTACCGATGGCAATTTGACCGGATGCCTACGAATAGTTATCTATAATAGATATTTCTTTGATGCTCATAGTTATATTTAACTTACACTATTAGTCTATGAATTTATTGCAATTTCGAAGGCAATTATATCTGTTTCTGTATTGAGAGCAAACTATTTTCATTATTTAAAAAAAGAATTATTAGAAAAAATGCGTAATTACTTCAAATATTATCAATAAAAATAAGTTTATAAACATTTATTCAAAAAATATTGTTACAATAATATCAAAAATAAACTAAAAAAGAAAAAATATACATAACCTCATTTTTAACAGCATAACTTACGTCAAAAAAATGTTGTGGTTATTAAATACGATAATTTTTTAAAACAAATCCGACTGACAAATGTAGTATTTATGTTTTAAAATTCCAATATATTGTCATTTCAACAATTCTTTACATTCGCATTCATTATAAGTAAGTAAATAATTTCCAAAATACAGGAATGAATTTATAACCTTATTTCGTGATCTGTAAATAAATTTGAATATGAACTATTTCAACTATTTCAAGAAGTATATAATAATTAAGAAAACATGTTTAAACAAACCGTATTATAATTTTCTATATTCCAAAAATCAGCTTTGATAGTTTTGTATTCAATCATCTCACACATAGAACGTATAGGGTACGTTTGACATCTGATTGTGTGTTTAGTACACGACAATCCACACTAAATGCTTAATTCGCCAATAAATAATATAAATACCATTATAATATGTCAAATTATCTTAAATTTCGTTTTTAAATAACGATAAGCTACCGTTTACTGGTTAGAGACTTTGAATTATCATTTATAAAAAAGTTTCCGCCTGTCAGATTAACCTTTCATATGTATCAGATGTCAGACTGTGTACAATGATCAAAATAAGATCAAAATTATATGTCCGTCTCTATTTTACTAATTGTATATATAATGTCATCCTTTTAGCCGAATTAAATTTGAA